>JAUAMA010000007.1:28842500-33842500 GCA_030819835.1 Acmispon strigosus
AATAATTCCCCATAAATAATAATTACTACGCAGAAGCGAAAACGAGGAAATATTATTACAAAGTTAAATGCTCAACAGCGAGCCCGAAAGTAAATTAAAATAGCGGAAGTCCTTAAAACATCAATAGTCTGCTTCAGAAATCTCCCATGCATCCACTGCGCACTCTGATTCCGTAAAGCTTCTTCAAGAGTGAAATCATTGCCCTGTCTGTCTCTGGCGTTAAGCGCCCAAACACAAACAGAAAGGGTTAACTCTTAAAACAAACAACAGATAACAAGCACCATGTTGAACATAAATAACACTAACAGTATTTTCAACATACAGCAACAACAACTTAATGGCATTATCAAACAACATCAACTATAATAACTCAATTCAAATTCATCAAATTCTATATGCAAGATTCTTGGCCAAAACTTCACTCCAAATTGGCGAGAACGGTCGCAGGGGACAAATTACCCTCTCACCGATCTCAAGATAGATCACATGGGACAAATTATCATCTGAACTACCTTAGGTGTAAGACCCTCAAGTTTTGAGTATTTATACTTTGGTCCTTAGAGATTTTATAATTAGATTTTGGTCCTTTAAGTTTGGATAATTGTGTTTTAGTTCTTGGACTAGTAAAACTAAATTGAGATTTAGTATTAAGAGCTTCAATGATGTTTTGAATTCAAATTGGGAACATGTTGGTTTGACTTGGAGGATTATCAGAATATTTTTGTTAGAGTTCTAACAAGAAGAGCCTTGGTTTAGTGATGGAGACTTAAGCATTTGATTGGCATGTCTTGTATTCGAATCCTACTGAGGTAGGTTTTTATTTTATGCAGATTTTGAGTGTTGTGGCTGAATATTTCGAATTTGAAGTTGAGTCAAGGATATTAATGAGTTAAATGAGGTTTTTAGGAGTTATAAAATGAATTTGAATGGTAATAAGTGGTGTTAATAGAGTTTAATTCATGTCGGGAGTTACAAATGGCTAATAAGGAGGTGTAAAGTGAGTTTATGGCTAAGTCTATAAGTAAATGAGCAATAAAGAGGGTGAATTATAAATAAGAAGGAGGCTTAGGTCGTGCTCCCTCTCCTTTCCCCTTGCAACTATTTTTCCTTGAAGCATAGTGGTTTTTTCATTGTTCTTCTTTCACAGAAAGTTGCTAAGAAACCTTGAACTCTATAGCTGAATCCTTTGGAGTGTTGCTAGAGCTTGGTGTTGTTTTGGGTCGACTCTCTCTTCCTCTTGTGGTGCTTTACTCATCCTCTAATCCTCCCTCAAGAATCCTTGTTGTTATTACAATCGGTAAGTGATCAAGTTATTCTAAATTCTGAGTTTTGGTGATCAACCTCTCGTTCTTTCTATGGTGTATAAGTAGTCTTGTTTCCACCTTTGTTTTCCCCCAAGCTCGAGGTTCCTTGCATTCTTGGAGTTCTAGGGTCGTGCCATATACCTTCTTGATGAATTTTCTCAATAAGTTCGGAGGACAAGATCATGCAAAGGAGTAAAAGGTAAGGGTAACTCAGTTCTAGATCGAGTTAATGGTGTTTTACCTACGATTTTGTATTGGAGACTATTCTGTTTGTTTATGATGAAATTGTTGGTATTTGTGATGCATGCTTGGATATGAGAATTGATTATTATGATATGTTGTTGATGATGTTGTGAACTCGATTTTGGAAAATGGATAATTTACGTTGTACTATGAATTTTTGGTTCGTGTGTTGGCTGTTATGGGTTATGACATGTGCATTTAGAAGGATGATGAGATTGGGAACTGTCCCATGTGATCATGCCTAGTGGATGAGTTTTGGAAGGATAATGAGATGGTAATTTATCCCATGTGATCATGCCTAAGGTAGATGAGATGGTAATTTGTCTCATGCGATCTATCTTTACTTCGGTGAGAGGGTAATTTGTCCCCTGCGACCGTTCTCGCCAGTTTGGGGTGAAGTTTTGGCTAAGAGTCTTGCATATAGAATTTGAGGAATTTGAATTGGGTTATTACTGTTGTTGTTTTTGGATTTTCCGTTAAGTTGTTGTTACTGTATGTTGAAAATATTGTTACTGTTATTTATGTTGCATGCTGATTGGTATTTGTTGTTTATTTTAAGAGTTAACCCTTTCTGTTTGTGTTTGGGCGCTTAACGCCAGAGATAGACAGAGCGATGATCTTTATCTCTTGAAGAGCATCATGGAATCAGAGTGCGCAATGGAAGCGTGGAAGAATCTGAAGAAGACAATTGTTGCTTGAAAGAACTTTATTGCTTTATAGAACTTCCACTGTTTATTTTTTTGGGCTCGTTTGTTGAGCGTTTATTTTTGTAATAATATTCCTTCATTTATGCTTCCGCGTATTAATTAATAATTAAGGGTATATTATTGATTAAATATTATTGAGAGACGAAATGTTTTTGAAAAATTGAGTTGTTTTCCTAAGAGGTTTTAATTTCTGCGAATTTACTATGTAACACTCAACCCAAAATTGGGGTGTTACATTTGTGGTATCAGAGCTTTGGTTGAGAAAACCAGAGCTTTTGGGTGGTTCCATTCTGAAATAGATTGTTGGGGTGACAATCGAAAGAAGAATGATGTGACTTAATTGATTGTTGATTAATTTTCATGCTTATCTGTTTCTAGATTTATTGTTGACTTCCTTACAAGTAAAAGTAAGAGGTTAGAAAGTCAAGATACATAAATGGCTGTTTGAGTGACTGTTGTTTTGGTTTGTTTGAGAAAAAACCGTTTTATTTCCCGACTTATAGTTTTGGGGACAAAACTCTTTTTAGGGGGTGGTATTGTAAGACCCTCAAGTTTTGAGTATTTATACTTTGGTCCTTAGAGATTTTATAATTATATTTTGGTCCTTTAAGTTTGGATAATTGTGTTTTAGTCCATGGAGTAGTCAAAACTAGATTGGGATTTAGTATTAAGAGCTTTAATGATGTTTTGAATTCAGATTGAGAACATGTTGGTTTGACTTGGAGGATTATAATAATAGTTTTGTTAGAGTTTTAACAAGAAAAGCCTTGGTTTAGTAATGGAGACTTAAGCATTTGATTGACATGTCTTGTATTCGAATCCTACTGAGGTAGGATTTTATTTTATGCAGATTTTGAGTGTTGAGGCTGAATATTTCGAATTCGAAGTTGAGACAAGGATATTAATGAGTTAAATGAGGTTTTTAGGAGTTATAATCTGAATTTGAATGGTAATAAGTGGTGTTAAGAGAGTTTAATGGTTGTCGGGAGTTACAAATGGCTAATAAGGGGGTGTAAAGTGAGTTTAGGGCTTGGTCTATGAGTAAATGAGCAATAAATAGGGTGAATTTTGAATAAGAAGGAGGCTTAGGTCGTGCTCCTTCTCCTTTCCCCTTGCAACTATTTTTCCTTGAAGCATAGTGGTTGTTTCATTGTTCTTCTTTCACAAAAAGTTGCTAAGAAACCTTGAACTCTAGAGCTGAATCCTTTGGAGTGTTGCTAGAGCTTGGTGCTGTTTTGGGTCGAATCTCTCTTCCTCTTGTGGTGCTTTAATCATCCTCTAATCCTCCCTCAAGAATCCTTGTTGTTATTACAATCAGTAAGTGATCAAGCTATTCTAAATTCTGAGTTTTGGTGATCAACCTCTCGTTCTTTCTATGGTGTAACTAGTCTTGTTTCCACCTTTGTTTTCCACCAAGCTCGATGTTCCTTGCATTCTTGGAGTTCTAGGGTCGTGCCATATACCTTCTTGATCAATTTTCTTAATAAGTTCGGAGGACAAGATCATGCAAAGGAGTAAATGTTAAGGGTAACTCAGTTCTAGATCGAGTCAGTAGTGTTTTACCTACGATTTTGTATTGGAGACTATTCTATTTGTTTATGATGAAATTGTTGGTATTTGTGATACATGCTTGGAATTGAGAATTGATGATTATGATATGTTGTTGATGATGTTGTGAACTCGATTTTGGAAAATGGATAATTTACGTTGTACTATGAATTGTTGGTTCGTGTGTTGGCTGTTATGGGTTATGACATGTGCATTTGGAAGGATGATGAGATGGGGAACTGTCCCATGTGATCATGCCTAGTGGATGAGTTTTAGAAGGATGATGAGATGTTAATTTGTCGCATGTGATTATGCCTAAGGTAGAGGAGATGGTAATTTGTCCCATGCGATCTATCTTGAGTTCAGTGAGAGGGTAATTTGTCCCTTGCGACTGTTCTCGCCAGTTTGGATGACGTTTTGGCCAACAGTCTTGCATATAGAATTTGAGGAAGTTGAATTGGGTTATCACTTCTGTTGTTGTTGGATTTGCCGTTAAGTTGTTCTTGAAGAGCATCATGGAATCTGAAGAAGACAATTGTTGCTTGATAGAACTTCCGCTGTTTATTTTTTTGGGCTCGTTGATTGAGCGTTTATTTTTGTAATAATATTCATTCATTTATGCTTCCGCGTATTAATTAATATTTAAGGAAATATTATTGATTAAATATTATTGAGAGACGAAATGTTTTTGAAAAATTGAGTTGTTTTTTTGAGAGGTTTTAATTTCCGCGAATTTACTATGTAACCCTCAACCCAAAATTGGGGTGTTACATTAGGCATAATCACATGGGACAAATTATCATCTCATCATCCTTCCAAAACTCATCCACTAGGCATGATCACATGGGACAATTCCCCATCTTATCATATTTCCAAATGCACATTCATAACCCATAACAGCCAACACACGAACCAACAGTTCATAGTACAATGTAAATTATCCATTTTCCAAAATCCATTTCACAACATCATCAAAAACATATCATAATCATTAATTCTCAAATCCAAGCATGTATCACAAATACCAAAAATTTCATCATAAACAAACAGAATAGCCTCCAATACAAAATCATAAGTAAAACACCACTGACTCGATCTAGAACTGATTTAACCTTACCTTTTACTCCTTTGCTTGGTCTTGTCCTCCGACCTGTCATGATAATACATGTTCTCAATCAGCAACAACCAAGGAAAAGACCAGAAACCGACTCCACAAGATTTAAACTCAAAACTAGCAAAACAACAACTTGCTGCCAGGGGCCTAGCTCCCAAGCTTTGGGTTCCAACGCTTAAGCATTGGGTCCCTGTCTGGCAACATGAACTGGGCAGAACCTCAACGCCCAGGCGTTGGGAGTCCAGTGCTCATGCGTTGGCTCCCTGCCTGAAACCCTAAAAACCATGTTTTTCACCCGAAAATTCATTTTTAATCAAACTCTTTCAAAACCAAGATTCTTCCATGATTACAATCCATATCACAACCAAATAAACAATTTTCCTTCCAAAAATCCAAAGGTTCCTAATATCACCAAAACTTAGAAATTAGACAGGCTATTTATAACGCTAACCTCAAGGGTTCTTGAGAAAGGATTAGTAAAGAGGTAGAATGCCACAAGAATAAAAGAGATTCGACTCCAAGCAGCACCAAAATCCAGCAACACTCCAAAAGGATTCAACTCTAGATTTCTAGGTTTCTCTAGCAATTTTGCTTGAAGGAAGAACAAGGAAACAACCACTATGCTTCAAGGAAAATAGTTGCAAGGGGACGGGAGAGGGAGCAAGACCCAAGCCTCCTTCTTATTCAGAATTCACCCTCTTTATTTCTCATTTACTCATAGACCAAGCCATAAACTCACTTTCTTGTCTACAACTTCAAATTCGAAATTCAGCCACAACCACTCCAAACTCTGCATAAAATAAAAACCTACCTCACTAGGATTCGAATACAAGACATGCCAATCAAATGCTTAAGTCTCCACCACTAAACCAAGGCTCTTCTTTTTAAAAGTCTAACAAAACTATTCTTATAATCCTCCAAGTCAAACCAACAAGTTCCCAATCTAAATTCAAAACATTATTAGAGCTCTTAATACTAAATCTCAATCCAGCTTTGACTAGTCAAAAGACTAAAACTCAATTATCCAAACTTAAAGGACCAAAATATAATTATAAAATCTCTAAGGACCAAAGTATAAATACTCAAAACATTAGGGTCTTACAGTTACTGTGCCCGAGACTTCCCGAAGTATGCAAAAACTGGGTCTCATTATTATGATTGAAATGATAGTGTACTTACAAATTGTAAGACCTGAAATATTATGGCCAAAAGGTTGACATATGGATTTCATGCACATTTTGTATCTGTATGATTATATGTGATGCTTGTATGTTTGTTGTATGCTATGATATTTCTGGTGTCTCACCTCGCTATGTTGCAGATATTTTCAGGTTAAGGATTGCGGTGGATTGAATAAAAAAAAGAAAAAAGAAAGAAAAATGGAAAATCAAAAAGAAAAAGAAAAATGAAAGAAACAAAAAATGCAGAGAATGAAAAAAAATATTGTTTGAATAAATGTCTTTCATCCATCACATTGCACTAGAGATCATTTGTCCTAATTAACCCTTAAACACTTTCTTGAGCCTTTATACCCTTTCTTTCATCACCCATTACCCCCTAGCCACGTTACAAGCCAATAAAGTCTATTCTGATCAAATATTGATTGCTCTTATTTTCTTAAACTTTGATTTTGGGACAATAAGTCCAACCCCTGCACTTTTTCAGGGTATCCAACCCCTGCACTCTTTCGGGGTATCCAACCCTGCACTATTTCAGGGTAACCAACCCCTGCACTCTTTCAGGGTATCCAACCCCTGCACTCTTTCAGTTATCTCATGATTTTTTATCCACCCGTTGATGGGCTCCGGATCTGGCATATATGTTATTCTTCTTTTGTTTGTTTGGCCAAAATTGGCTCCTTTTGAATTTGCTTTAACTTTTTCACCGAAAGTCAAGCAAATGGGGGCTGCTGTCAGCACCCAATTTTGTCCGACTTTTTAATTTTAATTTCTTTTTGTTATGTTTCATTTTTATTAAAAAAAAATTAAAATAAGAGAAAAAGGAAAAAGAAGAAAAAGAAGAAAGGAAGAAAAATGGGCCGCGGCCCAAAGGAAAAAAGAGAGGAAGCAGAAGCAAGGAAAGGAGGGCAACTTAGTCATTTCACCCCTCATTCAAACCCTAATTCTACCCTATTTAAACTAACTCTCCCTAACCCTAAAAGGGGACTGATTTTTAGCCTACACTCATCATTCTCTAATAGCCTCCACACTCTCACAAAACCCTAATTTTTTCTCTCCCTCATATACCTAGCCACCCCCTCTCTCCGTCAATCTCCCACTAAACCGCCACTCCTTACATTCTCCAAGCCACCACGCCGCCGCCGCTCATCCCCTTGGGCCGCACTGCCGCTCCTTACCTCCTCCAAGCCGCACCGCCGCTCCTTACCTCCTCCAAGCATCCAGCGCCTCCGTGCGCTCCTCCTCCCATCCAGCACCGCCGTGCGCTCCTCCTCCGAGTCGCACCGTCGCTCCTCTCCTCCTCCCAGCCGCCGCCGCTGCTCAACTCTTCTTCATCACCACCTCCACCATATTGTGACGCGTTGTTTCTTTTCTGTTTCTGTATTTCTATTTCTGTATTTCCGTTTCTGTATTTCTATTTTTGTATTTTTGTGTTTCTGTATTTCTGTGTTTCTGTGTTTCTGTGTTTCTGTATTTCTGTATTCTATTTATGTATTTTGTTTCTGCGCGTAATCAATAAACGCGGATGTGACGCGAGGGAGGGGTAGACTGTTCACTAGTGGGATGTCGTCCCTCACATTATTTTTGCTTGTTTTCATTAATAAAATTTAATTAATTAATTCAGATCTAAATAATTGCGAACTGATGTAAGGGATGGACTGATCACTTGTGGGATGTCTTCCTTCACACCATTTTTCCTTGTTTTCATAAATAAAAATTTAATTAAATTAAGAACTACGTAGCCTTGATTTCTCTTCGGAGATACGTAGGATCGGGCAACAACCCCGCCAGCACTCGTTTTTAAATCACTTTAATCACTTCAGAACTACGTAGCCTTGATCTTCCATTTGAAGGAAGTACGTAGGACTAGGTTCACACCTATCAGGCTAAATAAAATAAAATAAACATTTTTGTTTTTGCAAATAATATCATTTTCTTTGTAAATAATAAGTCTTTTAATAATTTTTTGCACAATCAATCTTTGGTACCGTCTTTGACGGGCGCTGTGGGGTGCTAACACCTATTAACATAATAAATATATACAAGCACTTTGCCTTCGGAGTAAGATTTCATGATCAAGTTAAATAACATAATAAAAATGTAATCATAAAATAACATGATAAAACTCGGTGTTAGAAATCAATACTATTGCAACTCGCAAGAGCCGTAATGGACAATCTTGCCTTTCGAGATTCTAAAGGTTTTCTTTAATATATAAGATCACTAACACAATCCTTGTGCCTAGTATAAGATCTAAATAAGTTGGCAAATCCTTCAGTCTAGTTAAGTATTCACAAATCACAATTATGATAGGCTAGTTATAAATTTAAATATAATACCATGTAGAAATCTTTAAGGATAAGATCAGCTTCCTAGAAAGCATGTCCAAGTTCCCATTTTTAAAAATATACATGCATACACTATATATATCATAACCGTCCATATGATATAGAACAACTGAAACTCAAACAAACCTCTTACTCTTAAGTCTTAAGAGCTTACCTTCCATTTGAAACTCATCATGGCTAGAGGCGAGATAGTTCCATCTGAATCTTTGAGCTGTGAGATAAGAATAATACAAGCCCAAAATGTTGTTGGGTTCACCAAAAACTTATTTGCAAGGTTGTATCTTCCAGCAGGAAACAACAGATCGAGCATTCAACTCAACAGCAAAATGGTTTCTTCCAAATCCGCCCCTTTCTGGAACGAGTCCTTCAGTCTGGATTGTTCGTGTCCCTTAGAATTCTTGGAGACCCTTAAAGAGGAAAGCCTGGTGTTAGAGCTAAGGCAAAGCAACGCAGCCACAAAAGTGTTAAGGAAGATTTTTGGAGGGTCACGTCTCGTGGGAAGGGGTGAGATTCCATGGAAAAATATTCTTGAATCACAAAACATGGAGTTCAAAGAGTGGGTCAAGATTGATTCATGTGATGAAGACTCTTCCTCTTCCACTTCCACCACCTTCAGTGTACCAGAAGTGCAAGTGGAGATCAAAATAAGAGTAGTGCCTTCGGAAAAGAAAGAGAATATTACCACAAAAAGGTTGAACAAGTGGGACGACTGTGGTTGCAAACATGGTCATGATCATCATGCATGGTGCAGCGCTGAAGATTATCATGTATTTGCCCTTGGTGCTGCTCTGGAGGCTTTTTGATTAATTAGAATTAGAAGTAGACCAAACAATTCATATTCATGGATCCACTAACTTAACTAGTCATAATAAGCATTGGTTCTTTATTTTTTTATTAAATTTTGGAATCCTGAGTACAATCTATGATTTCCTTATTTATATATTTTTTAAAAGCACAATCTATATATGATTTCCCTATCTAATACCGGCTGATTTGTGTCACAAATGTTATGGGCAAAAGTTGTGGACTTTCCTGTTTGTGTTCATGCAAAAATATGATTCTTGTAAAAATACATAGTTTACTAAAAAAAACAACTTTTTTAGCTACGTCATGTAGTGTCGGCCACGACGCCACGCTAAGTAACATTTGCATAGCCATCACAAAGTGTAAATTTAAAGAGATTCAATAGCAGCGTCATCCTGGCCGAAGCTAATTAGCATTGGCCAAGCCCCTCAAAGGGTTGACGCTATTATCATTATTGACATTGATATTAAATGAAGTGCTTAGGTTTTACTTGTCTTTGACCTCCCTCACATTAATCTCTCTCAACACTCTCACGGCACACCTTCACAACAACTCTTCTCCCCTAACACCCACGTTGTCCATTGGACCCCTCGTTCCCTCCGTCCCTCCCAAATTCTCCTTGCCTTACTCTTCAGAAACCCCTTCAACATTACTTTCCTTAGACGAATCACCCTTCACGCCCCTAACTGCATGGCGTGCTCACTTCAACGCGCTCATTCTCTTTAGACATGTCTTGGCTCGACAATCTGTAACATGCTGTATCTTTACTAATATAAAATAATATTGTATAATACACCACGAAGCTCTGCTAGGGTTCTCCTTCTTCTTCCTTCCTGGCGGCGGCGGCGGTATCCTGGCTGCCGCCCCTGTGCCGCTTGCTTGTTGCTCGCCCTGCTCCTTCATCGTTTCTGCTTCTCTCGAAGCCTCTTCGATCTGCTTCGTGGCCCTATCTCGAAAATGCCTCTCGCGAACCTCTTGCTGAATCGCGTCTGAGGTCTTCTTCTTCCCCTTGCTTGGCGGCGCCGGTATACTGGCCGGCAGCCAGTCCTCTCGGTTGACATTCCTCTGGTCTCGTTCTGATCCTGCCCTGAAACTCTCCTTGCTGCTCGGTCTGATTCTGTCAGCCCTTTTCGCGATTGCTGCTCTGCATCGCGTGTGCCTCTCGCGGCCAATCCTCTCTTCGATCTGCTTCTGGTTTGTTCTGTTCATTGCATTGCGACGCTCGTTCTGCTTCTGCCGGGTATCTCCTATTGCTGCTCGGTCTGCTTATTGCAACCCATTTCTCGTCTCTTGCATCGCGTCTGCTGCTGTTTTGGGTTCAGGGACTCTGTATCGCATCCTATGTCCTTGGCCTTTTGCATGGATTTTCCTTGTTCTGCTTCGGGCTCTCCATCCCTTTCCGGTCCGGCGGCCGTGAGCGGCGTTCCTGGTCATGGGCTGGCGTCTGATGGTGATGTGGCAGAAGAGGAGGAGCCGGTGGAAGGTCCGTTCGGTCCGGTTGCTTCAGATGGCATCTCGGCGGGCTTTAGGGATGCAGTGGATGTGGGGGACGTTCCTCGCCGAGGGGTTTCCTCTCTTTTCATCGACGGTATCGAGGAATCAATTGGCTACCATCATATCCGCGGTTTGTTCTCGCTTTTTGGTAGGATCGTGAACGTGTTCCACCAACGGAAACGCAAAGTGGGTCGACGATTCCGCTTTGGTTTCGTCCGGTTTTTCTCTAAGCATCAGGCTGCCTCTGCAATGGGTGCTTTGGATGGGCTCAAGGTAGGTGGGGCGTCTCTGTCGGTGGCACCAGCAAGATTCCCCAGGGACATTGTGACTTATTCTGAGTCTCGTTCTCCGCGTGATGAGGGTCCGCCTTTGGTGGGGAATGTTTCTCATAGGGTCAGGGTTAGGGGGATGGCTGGGGCTGATGGTCGTTTGCGATCGTGGAAAGAGGTTCTTGTGGGGAATCTCTCTGATTCTGCTGTTCGAGAAGTGGCTTTGGTTCTGGATGCTAACAAGGGGTGTTATCCTGGCGAAAGGATTCCCGTCGCTCTTCTTTTTCCTGAAATTGGTCCCTTTTCAAGCGGTTCTTTTGTGAAGGAGGTTCCTTGTGCTCCTACGGGCCCTCCCTGTGGGGCTTCTTTCCTCCCGGCTTCGTGCGTTGTTTCTCATGGGGCGGAGGAGAGTGGTGTTCAGGAGGGGATGGTTTTGCAGACTCCTAGAAGACGTGGTCGTCCCAAGAAATTGAGTGGTCTTGGCAGCTCTTTGGCGTCTTCAGGTTCCGTTATGGCTCGTGGTCTTGGGGTGAAGAGGGCTCGGGGACGTCCCAGGAAAGAGGTTAATGGCCAAGAGGTGTGCTTCCCTGTCGTTTCCTCTCCTTCTTGCACTCCTGTGGAGGTCGTGACGAGAGACGATTTAAGCGAGGATACTCCTTCTTCCTGCTTTTCGCCCGAGCCCTTAGTACCTCCAGGTGTTTTGACGAGAGCCAAGCGAGCAGTTTCAGTGGGCAAGCGGGTGGGTGTTGTGTTTGATTGTCCGGACGATGTGGCAATTAATCGGATGGCGGCCCAAATCTTGGAGCGTCATATGTCATAGGAGGGGTTCGTTATTCGCAGGTGTGGGTGATTGGGGGAGTTCGGTTTTTGCGTTTTTCCTTTTGGTGTTCCTTTTGTATGGGGTTTTGTTCTGTCTAGGCCTGAGGCTGTGTGCTGTCCCTCTCCGGTTCTGGAGGCCTAGTTTTGAGGCGGACGGGCAGTTCCCCCTCTTTTTTTGGTGGCGGCCTATTTTGTGGTTGTATATTTTATATGAATATATCCATCATCTTTCGAAAAAAAAAATAATATTGTATAATAAATATAATATTAAAAAATAATTTTAATAAATTAGAAAAATGTGTAAATATTATTTACACAAAAATATTGACATTTTAGAAAATTACAGTAAGCATAAAAAATTTACAAAAATGCATTATATGAGAAAATAAATTTATTAATATAAAAAACAATTCATCTGAATTATTATAATGGATAAATAAACTTGAATTGGATTAAGTTTTACTTAATTATATTAGTATTTAAATTGAATCAAAATAAATTTATATGCTCAAATTAGTAAGAATTGAACAATTTGAACTCAAGAGAATTATTTCAAATAATATTGTGATCTTAAATTTAATTTATGAGAATTTTAGGAAGATAAAAGATGATATTTTATGTACTTTATGTGAGCCAATAATACACAAACATATTATATTTTCCTATTTGGATTACTTACCGACTCCCTACTCAATTAAATTTTCTTAGGCTTTTGACTTCAAGCCTTCATCACCATGCTCCCTTCAATCGGTTGTTGCTGCTGAATGATTTGCAAGACTTTTCCAAATACAGGTACCCATCTATTTCAACTCTTCATTCATTCAATTTATTGTTACAATGTTTCTGCATAATACACGACTTATGCACTCAGCCTTTTGGACGTTTTGTTTATTGTTTCTTTCTTTTTCCAAACATATAACCCCACACCTATAAGATGATTAGTGTATGGACTATTTTGAAGTAACACCAAAGCATATTCATACGTGGGTTCTTCTTCTTTATAAGTCAAGCTTTCCCCTATCTCCTTCAACCATCACTGTTGCCTTCTTCTCTCTTTTTCAAGTATCAACCATGAGCACCCAACCAAATCACATCTTCTTCCTTTTCTTTTTATGAGCCATCATATAGGTCAATGGTCAGGCCTTCCTCTTCTTCTGAAACTATCCATACACTACCAAGTTCCTACAACAATCCCAACTCTTACTCCTTCCACATATAAACCATGTGAAATGACCAAAACCTCTCTCAATCAAATTTGGCCGTTTTCCAAAGGTCCTTAAAATCACAATTTGATGATATAAACAAGGTCTTGAGATTATGAGGATTCCAGAATTGTGCCCAGAATAAAAAACAGAAGCTGGAGACGCTCGCACGCACCCCACATGCGGCTGGAGGATAGGGACGAGTGGAGGTCACACGCTACACGCGCCCAACAGCCCCTGCCACGTTTCGTCCTTGTTGGACCAATCCGAAGCTACCATGTGGCCCAATCAGGAGTGCCACGTCATCCAAAACATTTTGGAAGTTTTAGGTGTCAATTTTGATCCGTTCCCCGCTCACAATGACTCGTTCCTAAGGTTTTGGACCATTCCAAACTCGATGGCAAGCTCCATTTTGTGAAGTTCTAATTAAGTTTTCAAGATATAATATAAAATAACCTAACATCACATAGCCAACTTAATTATAAAAATTGGATGCAATTAAAATATATTTTCTAGACTAAAACATACCTTAAGATATTTCTACCATCCATTAAACTCTTAAATTATGTATTAAGAAACTCATTAAATAAGCTTGGATAACAAAGGATATAATCAAAGGTGACGTAAAGCCTGGTGTTAGAAATGAGATCAAAAAGAATTCTGACCTGATGATACGGGTTGGAAAATGATGTAAGGGGGGAGACATCATGGACTAACCATAAAGGGGAGAAGACAGCAGCTGAAAAAGAAAGGAAAAAGAAAAAAAACCTAAACCCTAATTTTCTACCCTATTTGAACCCCACCTCGATCCCCACAACACTACTATTCATTTTCACTAACCTCTCAGCCCCCAAGGATTCATTTTTCTTTTCTGCTTTCTTCCTCACTTAAACCCTAGCCCCTCTCCCCTCATCTCTCTCCCTGAAACCGCCGTCCTCTCCCCCTCAATCCATTACAGCCGCTGCACCAAACACCCTCCACCATCCTCTTCGCCACACTCACAAAACCACACCGCTGCACTCCCATCAACCCCAGCTTCACCGTCACTCCTCTCCATCTTCCAGCCGCTGCCACCGCTGTTGCTTCTTCTCCTCGGAGGATTTCCGCCGCTGCTACTTCCTCGAGGAAGTTTCCGCCGCGGCCCCTCTCCCTTCACCTCAGACGTCCTCGCCTCTGACGCACTCGCCGCCACAGCGTCGCCGTCGACCATTTTCCCGCCGTTCAGAACCATCACGCCATCGCTCTTCTCCATCATTTCTGTCGCGGCTCCTTGTTTCTTTTTTTCCGTCTCTGGGTTGGTTCGTCTGTTTCCCCCTCTTTCTTTTAAGTTTTTCTTGCTTATTTCAGAATCTTGTTCATTTGTTTTTTTCTTATTGCTGTCTGAACATTATTATGTAAACTGGACTTTTTAAGATGTATTTGTTTCATGCTCTGTGATTCCAGTTCTTTTCATGTTTGTTGTAGTAACAAAAACTCCTTTCTTTTCATTAGCATGATTCTAGAATGTGTATTCTGAATGCCTTGTGGTTTGACAGTAAAGACTGAATCTTGATGATAGCTAGGTAAAGTTCGGTTATTAACGATGAAAATGAACTCTGATATTAAAGAAAACCAAATCAGTTTGATTTTTGATAGTAGAAAGTGAGTCCCGGCTCTGTTTTGATGATGAAAATGGCCCTTTTAGGATAAAGTTTGGTTCTTGATAAGAAAAATTGAATCTTGTTCTCTTATTTGGTTCTGAATAATAAAAAATCACTTCTTGGTTATGAGAATCATGGTGCTGAATATTAAAGGTTGGTTCTTGATGGTAAAAATGCTTTCTTGATGCTCTCTGACAATCGGATCATGTTAGTGTTATGTTAAAAATTGAATCTTGATGATGGAGGTTGGGTATTGTTGATAAGAAATGGGTCTTTGGCAAAAATTGAACTTTAAAGAAAAAAAAAGGATCTTTTTTGGCAAATAAAAATGGTTACATGATGGTGATAAAAACAGCTTTTGGCAAAGAAAGTAGCTTCCTGATTATAAAATTAAACCTTGCTTCATATAAAAAAAAAAAATAATAAAACACTCTCAATAATCTGCCTTGTTGTCGCTATGATTGTGCTTGCCGCATAAAAAATCACAGCTTTGTTTTCACTTTTCGCTTAATGCATAAAAACTAAATAATTGCAAACGTGATGCGACATAGCGACTGTTCACTTGTGGGATGTCGTTCCTCGTGCCGTTTTTCTCATTTTCATAAAAAAAAGAGACTAAAAAGAAACTAAAAATAATTGCAAACGTGTTGCGACATAGCGACTATTCACTTGTGGGATGTCGTTCCTCGTGCCGTTTCGCTCATTTTCATAAAAAAGACTAAAAAAAAACTTAAATTACTCAAGAACTGCGTATGCCTTGATCTTCCATTTTAGGGAAGTACGTAGGACTAGGTTCACACCTATCAGGCTGTAAATAAAAATAAAAAATATTTTGTTTTCTTTCCTTTTTAAGAATAATTAGGAGTTAAATAATAAAAACAAATAAGGGTAAAATCAATAATGTAGAAAGCTAAGGAAATTACACAAACAATTTTAGGTACCGTTTAGACGGGCGCTGTGGGGTGCTAACACCTTCCCCGCGCGTAATAGACTCCCGAACCTAGATTTTGGTTTCGTAGGCTATTTACCAATTTTAGGTTTTTTCTAGTGTTTCCCTCAAATAAACATTAGTGGCGACTCTGTCTGTCTGACCTATTCTTTTTTTCGCCGTCCCGCCGTGACCCTGGTTGCGACAGATGGCGACTCTGCTGGGGATTCTTTGAGAGTCAGGCCTATCTTGATTGTTTGTGTTTTTGTCTTAGCTTTCTTTTTATTTTATTTTACCCTTCATTATTTTTGCTTTTTTTGTTTAAATTCCCTTGTACATATTTTCTCTACCTTGTATATAATTTGTTTTCAGCATGCGGTATTAGGGTAGATGACCAATTTAAATAAACTGCTATATCTGGTATTTTCTGGCTATGTTGCAGGTGGGGTAGTTCTTAGGAAAGGGTTCTTGAAAAAAGGTTTGTATGCTCCCAATGCACACACTTCACTTTCACTTCGAGACACACACTTTTGGGCTCTATACCCGAGCCAGTGCAAGCTTAGGAGTAGCGGTGCCTCGGTACTTGGCGTGAGAGGCCTAGTGTCTACTCGTCAACTATTGAGTCACCACCCGGATTATTACCGGTCATTGAGCTATTTGGCGTGAGAGGCCTAGTGTCTACTCGTCAAATAATTTGATCATCGGGGCCTTGTCTTTATGACGGGGGTAATCCGGGGGCCTTTTAGGAGTCTAGAACCTACCTTGGAAAGTGCACGTAATCTGACTATAGTCCCCATCCAATTAAGGTTTTGGCCAGTGTAGTATATCTCACCCCTTAGGTTTTTACCCTTATAGGACAAATGGGAGCATGCTCTTCTTTTTATTTTATTTTCATATCGCCATGCATCATCCATCTTATAGAAATCAAATGAATTTTATTTTTTTTATTTTCTATGCATCATTCACCTTATAAAAAAAAAAACTCTTTTAAAAAAAAAAGGAAAAAAAACTCTTGCATTCCATCACACCATGCTCATGCATTTCATGGCATCCTACATGCTCTGTGATTAACCAATTTCTGTAGTTTCTTTCTTAGCAGAAAATTAAATTTGTTAACGGTCCAAATGGAGGGGGTTCAAGACCAAGCTGTGCCTGTCCTAAAGAAGAATACCAAGGTTTCGGCTTTAATAGATGACTTCGAGAACCTCAAAGAAATTTGCAGAAAGGTTCCGCGAGAGGTGCTTGACGAGTTTTCAAGGCAATATGGTAATCTGCTGGGCCTGCTTGACATCAAAGTGGAGGTGGAGGCCTTGAGTTCTCTAGTTCAGTATTGGAACCCAAACCTCCGTTGTTTTGAGTTACCTCAGTTCGACACTGTACCAACTATAGAGGAGTGCGCTCAGATCTTGAATTGCCCCATCAGAGACAGAGCTGGCGTGTATTGTTACAAAGGATACTACATAGAGGTGCAGAAGGTAGCAGCTTCCCTTGGCATATCCGACCTCTGCTTCGCAACAAACTCTAGTGGCCTTGTTAGCGGATTGAAAAGGGGAAAATTGGAAAAGCACCTCGAACACCTAGCTCGAAACAAGAAGTGGGGATGTTTTTCGAAGACCTTGCTGCTTATCATATTTGGGGTGGTCCTATTCCCATACTTAAAATATGTGTTGGGACGAGAGGCCATCGATGCATACTATCAGTATGTAGAAAACGGGAAGTGCCCGGTTCCAGCAGTTCTTGCAGAAACCCTAATTTCCGCGGACATCTGCCGCAGGAACAAAAAGTCAAAGCTCCGATGCTGCTACCAATTGTTGTATGCTTGGTTCATAACCCACTGTTATGCTCGGCGTCACATGGGCCCCAATCCAAATGCGCTGAAGAGTTTCCATAATATTCCAAAAAGAAGCATGGAAGCTCAAGAATGGAAGAACGAATTTGCTAAGATGGAGTCGAAAGCATTCATGTGGGCCTGTCCTTGGTTCATACCCGGGGACGTGATCCTGAGCTTTGGGCCCTTCTCTAGTGTACCCCTTATGGGGATAAAAGGGTGCATATCTTATACTCCTGTCGTAGCTCTCCGGCAACTCAAGCGGGTTCAAATCATGCCGTCAAAAGAACAATTGGGGGGTTTTAACTTCCAATACACTGATAAAAACTTTGAACTCCAGATAACCCAAGTTCGAGACGCTTGGAATCATGTTCACAGGATGGAGGCTCAGGTTCAGGGTACGTCTCGCCCTACCGCTTCAGAAGAATATGATGAGTGGAGAAAAGCCAGAGGTGTTCAGGATTATACGCCTAAGGAAATCCCGCGCACCGAGGAAGCATGCCGAAAAGAGGAACAAGACCTGAAAGGCATGGCTCTTCAGGTGGAGGCTCTCAGAGCAGAAATGCGGCAGTTGCGCACGCTGAATGATGAGAAAACGGTGGCTATGATGCGTATGGAGCATGAGCTCGAAAAGAAAGATAAATCCTTAAAGAATCATGAAGAGGAGATAAGACAACTCAAGGACGAGTATCAGCAAGTCAATATGAGTCTGAAGAGAGCCAGAAGGAGTGAAGGAGCATCGTCACCTGCACCACAAGTAAAATCATTGAAAGACAAAGTTGCTGAGCTAGAAGAAATGATTAAAGAAGCCATAGCTGGGAAGGAGAGGCTGAAAACCAAGATTGGAGCACAACAAGTCGAAATCAGGAGAATCAAAGCTGAAGCTGAGGAGGAAAAGGAAGAACTAAATGACCAAATGGAAAGATTGAAGCTTTTCATCCAAATGAAGGAAGCAAAGTGTGTAGGGCTTGCGACTGAGGTTCGGATTCAGAAGGAACGCTGGGAGAACCAACAGAGAGACCTGTCGGAAGCCCATAAGCATGCTGATCAAGGTTGGAATCTGAGTAGAGAATTCCATGATTCATTGCTAAGAGCTCAGCAAAGAGAAACTCAACTGCTCGAACAGGTGGAGAGTCTAACCCTAGAAAGGGATCACTGGAAGAAAGAGGTCCACCACCTCCAGGCAGACAGGGTAAGATTACTAAGAGGGTGGAGGCAAATGTACAGGATGCTGAACTTTGACAGGGAACTCTACATGAACAAATATCATAGACTGTCCCAAAGTGTCCAGTGCTACTCCAGGCAGTGGGTGAGAATGTTTGATGAAGCAGTAGCTGAGGTCCGAGCAACTCGCCCGAGGGTCCCTCCGAGGTTGAAGAGTTTCCTGGGATTTTCTCGAGATCTTGCCAATACTATCAGAGGAATGAGGAGAAGAGAGCTGAGTGATCCTGCTTCTCACTAATGTATCTCAAGCTTTGTAATGAAAGTTGTACTGCCAATCTAAAATGGAATGAAATGAGATGTTTTGTTGTTATTTTGTTCGTCTCAAAACCTTGGTATTTCACGTTGCTGCCTAGACATAAGTTCAGTAGGGGTATTTCCCACATGAACGACTGTCAACCATGTTTTAACCCAAGGGGTCTTTCTCTGGCGTTGAAACATGGGGAAAACCCCCAACTGCCGGACGCGTTAACAAATTTGTTTTCTTTTTTTAGTTTCTTTTCGTTTCTCAAAGTTTAATAATGTTTCTTGTTCCTAAAGGGTTTCCTCTAAAAAAAAAACGTAAAATAATGAGCAGGTAATTTGAAAAGGACAAGCTGTATCCCCAACATCCTTACAGGACTCGCCTTCAAACAAGACTCATGGAAGTAGAAGACCGGTCTCATGAGGAACTGAGGAATGATGTAAACCAGCTAAAAGACAAGATGGCCCAGATTTTGGAGGCCGTACAGGCACTGACAAATCGAGAAAGCACAGAAGAGATCCCCCCGGGTGGAGATGGGGAACAGGCAGACACGCCGCCACACCCGCCAGGCTTTGGCCGACCACAACCGTTGATCATCACCTCGCAGGGGGTGCTAATGCAGTCTTCGCAGCCTCAAGGCTTCCCTGAGATGACACAAGGGGCCGGGCAACCGTTCGTGCCACTTTATGGCCTCCCTCGGGGTTTTGTACCCTCAGGCAATGCTAACCCTTTCTTTATATCCGGAACTGGGGCAAACTCAACTGAGCACCACACTGCCAACCAACAGAATATCACCCAATCTCATGGACATGCTTTTGCCAACGTGAAAAATTCCACTGTAACGACAACTCTTCCGCTCCCACAAGCCCACCGTACCACCTCTGCTTACATACCGATTCCTGTTTCCTTTCCTCAAGAAGCTACTGATCCTCGAATGGCAATGGTGTCAACTCCTCAAGATGCCATCCATTCCCAAATCCCACACGTAATTCCCTTGCCTGCACCGACAAATTGTGTGCCTACTACCCGCATCCCTCACATGGAGGATTTTTCAATGAATGCAAAGGAGGGGATTTCTCAGTCACAAGGGAAGTACGCTGTCCTGGAAGAGAGATTGCGGGCGATAGAAGGGAATACTTATGGGATCATGAACGCTGCTGATCTGTGTCTGGTGCCCGATGTGGTCATTCCCCCAAAGTTCAAGGTGCCTGAATTTGAAAAGTACAGAGGAACTTCTTGTCCCAAGAACCACCTGACAATGTACTGCAGGAAAATGGCATCCTATGTTTATGATGACAAGCTGCTTATCCATTTCTTCCAAGACAGTCTGTCTGGGGCAGCTTCAAGCTGGTATACGCAGTTGGAGCGAAGTCATATTCATTCCTGGAAGGATTTGGCCGATGCTTTCCTAAGGCAATACAAATATAACCTGGACATGGCCCCTGACCGAATGCAGCTCCAGAATATGGTGAAGAAGGGGAATGAAACCTTCAAGGAATACGCACAGAGATGGAGAGAAACGGCAGCGCAGGTTTACCCTCCCGTGACAGAAAAGGAGATGATAGCCATGTTTGTAGAAACTCTTCAGCCTCCGTTCTACGATCGGATGGTGGGGAGTGTCTCCTCTAACTTCTCGGACATGGTGACCATTGGGGAAAGAGTGGAGAACGGGCTGAGAAGCGGGAAGATTACTCAGGTTACTGACGGAGCCGCGAAGAAGTCTTCTTTCGGCGGAGGAAAGAGAAGGGAAGGTGAGGCACATGCTGTGACCTTCGATGGGCATGGAAGACAATTCTCCAGTTACCAGCATCCTCCTCACCCACAATATAATCACCCCACTCAATCTCAACACCAAACAATAGCCAATATCCCACAAGCCGCGACTCAAACACAACCCCCTCCTCCTAGACAAGGCTCTAGGCAAAACCAAAGTTCGTGGGCAAACGCGAACCAGAGAGGATGGGAAAGGAGGACCCGCTTTGATCCAATCCCCAAGACCTACACCGAACTCTTACCACACCTCATTAATAATGCACTGATTGTCCGTTCTCCAGCAAGACCAGTTGAGCCACCGTATCCGAAGTGGTATGACCCAAATGTTAAATGCGATTTCCACTCTGGGGTGGTGGGTCACTCCACCGAAAATTGCTACACTTTGAAGAACAGGGTGCAAGCGTTGATTGATGCGAAGTGGCTGACTTTCACAGAGGAAGATGATCCAAGTATTGGGAAGAACCCTCTTCCAAATCACACAGGAGCATCTACCAATGCTGTCGAGGATGGTCCAGAATCGAAGTTGGTAAAGAGTGTAGATGAGATCAAGACTCCAATGAAGGAGGTTTTCGCTGGGATGGTCAAGTTTGGAATGATTAGCGGAAATCTGAACAAAGAAGAAATGTGCGGGTTTCACCCCAAGGCAAACCATCTGATTCAAGATTGTGTGGAGTTCAAGGCAGTCCTTCAGAAGCTGATTGACGGAGGATCGGTACAGATCGGGCGTAAAGTGGATGACGATGATGCTTGCATGGCAGGGGAGCATATGCCTCCTAACCCAAGACCTTTGGTGGTCCGATATGCAAAAGGCACCCCTGTCGACCTTCCTAGAAAGCCAATCCCTCTTCTGATACGCATGCCAGCCCCTTTTCCTTATAAGGACAACAGGGCGGTGCCTTGGAAATATGAAGCAGAGATTTGCTCAAAGACCCCTGGGTCGGAGATCGCTGGTCCGGCTACAAGCATTGACGCCCCTGCTGTAACCAATGTTGCTGGAATTGGGGGAATGACCCGAAGCGGGCGAATTTTTAGCCCCCCTGAGAAGGGGAAAGAGGAAGCCAAGAAAACTTCAGAAAAGATGAAAGAAAAAGAAAATGCAGAGGCAGCGGATGAGGAAAGTCTTGAGCAGGTAGTGCGAGAACCCAAGAAGTCTGATCCAAATGAAGAAGCATATGAGTTCCTAAAGTTCATCAGACAGAGTGAATATGCTGTTGTGGATCAGCTAAACCGTCTACCGGCTAAGATTTCCCTCCTAGCCCTCTTGATGAATTCTGAACCTCACAGGAAGGCATTGTTAAAGGTCTTGAATGAAGCACATGTGACCCAGAATATCTCAGTTGATAAGTTTGAAGGGATTGTCGGCAACATTACCGCTAACAACTTCCTCACTTTCTCTGATGCCGAGATCCCGCCCGAAGGGGTGACCCACAATAAAGCGTTGTATATTTCACTCAAATACACGGATCACATGGTGTCTAGAGTTCTTGTGGATAACGGATCCTCGGTGAACGTGTTACCTAAGCCAACGCTGGAGAAGTTGTTAGTGGAAGGGTCATTCATGCGACCTAGTGCGATGGTGGTGAGAGCCTTCGACGGTGCCAGAAGGGAAGTAATGGGGGAGATTGACCTACCTATTCAAGTGGGCCCGGTAACCTTTATAACAACCTTCCAGGTGATGGACATGATGCCGGGATACAGCTGCCTCTTGGGGAGACCTTGGTTGCATCCTGCAAAAGCTTTGCCATCAACACTCCACCAGAAGGTCAAGTTCATCATTGACGATAAACTCATCATAGTGTCGGCCGAAGAGGACATGCTGATAAGTAAGCCAACATCGATCCCATACGTGGACGTTGCAGAAGGAGCCTTGGAAACCTCGCTGCAATCCTTGGAGATTGTTAGTGCTGCTCAAGAAAAAGGAAAGTCTCCAATGTTTAAGGCAGAACTATCTGGGCCGTCAAGCATGGCAGCAAGAGTGATGATAGAAAAAGGATATCGTTATGGCAGTGGATTGGGCAAAGAGGGCCAAGGCAGGGCTAACCCGATAGAGCTTCCTGCAAACAAAGACCGTGCTGGACTGGGATATACACCCACACTTTCAGACAAAAGAAGGATTGCAACCGAAAGGAGAGAGAAAAGGGCTGCTGAACGAGAGAGTCGGGAAGCTATGACTCGTGGAATCCCTATCTGTGACATCCGCCAGAGCTTCCAAAGTGCGGGCTATGCTGTGTTAAGCCAGGTTGCGGTGGCTGCAGAAGAAGTACCTGAGGATGAGCGTGTGGATCTCGTCTTTCCCTGTGCACTGGATGCTGAGCTTGACAACTGGGAAATCCTTGAACTCCCCGTGGTTTTTAAATCTGATACAAAGTAATTTGTAGTGCCACTCCTATTGCTCTGCCCAAGGCTTTAGGATAGACTTTTGTAATAAGGGCTTACTTTTATTTTGATCATGTCATGAATAAAACGCATTTTGAATTCTCCATATCATCCTTTCTTTTCTCTTCTTCTTGTCTTGCTATGCTTTTTCTTTCTCTATTCTCTCCCTTTATTGTCATTATGCCATTTTCCGATAATGCAGGTTCGAAATTGATCCTCTTGAAAGTAATAGTGCTAGTCTCGCATGTCACAATTTTGACAGTCCTGTTAATCAAGCTGAGGAAGATGAAGATGAAGAATGGGAACCCTCCTCTGAGTTGCAAAGACTGGTCGAGCAGGAGGAAAGGGAAATCAAGCCGCACGAAGAGCCCGTAGAAATGATCAATTTGGGGGCCGAAGATGATAAGAAAGAAGTGAAAGTCGGAACTTGCATGATGGGGGAGACACGCACTAAGTTGATCGCTCTGCTCCTTGAATATGTTGATGTCTTCGCGTGGTCCTACCAGGATATGCCCGGGCTTGACCCTAGTGTTGCAGTTCACAAGTTGCCTTTGAAACCCGAATGTTCCCCAGTCAAACAGAAGCTGAGGCGCATGAAGCCAGAAATGTCATTAAAAATCAAAGAAGAAGTACAAAAGCAGTTTGATGCTGGGTTCTTAGCCGTCTCGAAATACCCTCAGTGGGTTGCCAATGTTGTACCAGTGCCTAAGAAAAATGGGCAAGTTCGGATGTGTGTAGACTACAGGGACTTGAATCGAGCCAGCCCTAAAGATGACTTTCCATTGCCTCATATCGATACCTTGGTGGACAATACAGCCCAAAATTCCTTCTTCTCCTTCATGGATGGTTTCTCGGGTTATAATCAGATCAAGATGGCTCCAGAAGATATGGAAAAAACGACGTTCATCACATTGTGGGGAACCTTTTGCTACAAGGTGATGTCGTTTGGGTTAAAGAATGCCGGGGCAACATATCAAAGGGCAATGGTCACTCTGTTTCATGACCTAATGCACAAGGAAATTGAAGTCTATGTAGATGATATAATCGCGAAATCCGCAACTGAAGAAGAGCACCTGGTTAATTTGCGCAGGCTATTTGAGCGGCTAAGGAAGTTTCAACTCAGGCTAAACCCCGCAAAGTGCACTTTCGGAGTAAAATCTGGCAAGTTGCTGGGATTCATAGTGAGTCAGAAGGGCATAGAAGTTGATCCAGATAAGGTGCGAGCAATCCAAGAAATGCCACCCCCACGAACTGAAAAAGAAGTCCGCGGTTTCTTGGGAAGGTTGAATTACATTGCTCGGTTCATATCCCAACTTACTACAACATGTGAACCCATCTTCAAACTGTTACGCAAGAATCAATCAGTAGAATGGGATGAAGACTGCCAGCATGCCTTTGAGAAGATTAAGCAATACCTGCAAAATCCTCCAGTTTTAGTGCCACCAGTACAGGGACGACCACTCATAATATATTTGACAGTGCTTGATGAATCCATGGGTTGCGTCTTGGGCCAGCATGATGAATCTGGAAGAAAGGAGAAGGCCATCTACTATCTAAGCAAGAAGTTCACTAGTTGCGAGATCAAATACTCATTGTTAGAACGAACTTGCTGCGCTTTAGCCTGGGCCGCCCGTCGCCTGAGGCAGTATATGCTAAGTCATACAACCTGGTTGGTTTCTAAAGTGGATCCCATCAAGTACATCTTTGAGAAGCCCGCTCTTACTGGAAGAATAGCCCGATGGCAAATGTTGTTGACAGAATATGACATCATGTATGTAACTCAGAAGGCTGTGAAGGGCAGTGCGCTAGCAGAATACCTGGCACACCAACCCTTGGATGATTACCAGTCAATGCAAAGTGAGTTCCCGGATGAAGATATAATGGCTTTATTCGAGGAAGGAGGAACCTCGAAGGATGGTAAATGGATCTTATTCTTTGACGGAGCTTCAAACATACTGGGGCATGGAGTTGGAGCCGTATTGATCTCACCACAAAAGCAATATGTTCCGATCACAGCTAGACTATGCTTTGATTGCACAAATAATGTAGCAGAATATGAGGCCTGTGCTTTGGGATTGCAAGCAGCCTTAGAGTCAAAGGTCAGGAATCTTGAGGTGTATGGTGATTCGGCCTTAGTAATCCGCCAACTGAAGGGAGAATGGGAGACCCGAGATGCGATGTTGATCCCTTATCATGCTTATGTCAAAGAGCTTATGGAGGAATTCGATGAGGTTAACTTCCACCATGTTCCTCGGGAAGATAACCAACTGGCGGATGCCTTGGCCACTCTATCATCAATGTTCGAAATAAGCCGAGACGGTGAAATGCCGCTTATAAGAATGCAAAATCATAGCCGGCCAGCATATTGCCAAATTGTGGAGGAAGAGCCTGATGGCAAGCCATGGTATCATGATATTAAGCAGTACATCACAAAAAGGGAATACCCACCAGATGCCTCTGAAAATGATAAAAGGACCTTGAGAAGATTGGCAACGGGTTACTTCATGAACGGGGATGTCCTCTACAAGAAAAACTTTGATCTAATTCTCCTCCGTTGTGTGGATGCAGCGGAAGCGCAAAGAATCATCAATGAAATTCATGAAGGTTCTTTTGGAACCCATATGAATGGACATGCAATGGCAAGGAGGATCTTAAGGGCCGGGTACTATTGGCTCACCATGGAAACAGATTGCTTTGAACACGTAAGGAGGTGCTACAAATGCCAAGTACATGGTGACAATATCCATGCTTCGCCAGCACCGCTAAATGTGATAACAGCACCTTGGCCATTTTCAATGTGGGGAATAGACGTGATAGGCCCTATTGAGCCGAAGGCATCAAATGGGCATCGTTTCATTCTAGTGGCAATTGACTATTTCACCAAGTGGGTTGAAGCATCCTCTTATGCAAGTGTGACAAGGAATGTGGTGGTTAGGTTCATCAAGAGAGATTTAATCTGCCGATATGGCCTCCCAAGCAAGATCATCACTGATAATGGGACTAATCTGAATAACAAAATGATGAAAGAGTTGTGCGAAGACTTCAAAATCCAACATCACAATTCCTCCCCGTACCGTCCAAAAATGAATGGGGCAGTTGAAGCGGCTAACAAGAACATCAAGAAGATCATTCAGAAAATGGTGGTGACTTACAAAGACTGGCACGACATGCTTCCTTTTTCCTTGCATGGCTACCGCACGTCTGTTAGAACTTCCACTGGGGCCACCCCTTTTTCCTTGGTATATGGGATGGAAGCAGTTCTCCCGTTTGAAGTAGAGATCCCATCACTAAGGGTGATAAAAGAGGCCAAGTTGGAGGAGGCCGAGTGGGTACAAGCTCGCTTCGATCAGCTTAACCTTATTGAGGGAAAAAGACTAAATGCAATGTGCCACGGGCAGCTGTACCAGAGGAGGATGAAGAAGGCCTATGATAAGAAGGTGCGCCCGAGGGAATTTCAAGAAGGCGACTTGGTGCTCAAAAAGATCTTACCAATTCACAAAGATGTGCGAGGAAAGTGGGCCCCGAATTACGAAGGGCCTTACATCGTGAAAAGAGCATTCTTGGGAGGAGCTTTAATTCTCACTGATATGGATGGCGATGAACTGCCTCACCCTGTCAATTCTGACTCAGTCAAGAAGTACTTTGCCAAAATTACAAAAAAAAAAAAAAAACAAAAAAAAAAAAAAAAAAAGAAAAAGAAGGGCAAAGGAAATCCGTCAGGTCGAAAACCTGAAAGGGCGGCCTGACGAAGGCTCATAGTAAATGACTGAGGATATGAAATTCCAAACTGTAATATGGGGCGATTGTGTGACAAGTAAGGATAAGTCAGGTCCCCAGGACAGGCCTAATCTTCAAGCTGGGGCAGTTTACGAGCTCGTTTAGCAGGTGTTGAAGTTGGGGACATAAAAGGCTAGCGCTAGCACCAAGAGGGGATCATTTTGTGCTTACATTATCTGTTTTCTTTCCTCTTTCAATGTCTGACTGTCTATCTTTTCTTCCTTATTGAGAATACTCTTCTTGTAAAAACCATCATCTTCACCATTAATATAAGTCAGACATTTTCTCACTCCTATCTGTGTTCATTTTGCATTTTTATTTTTATGACATGTTTCAAAATTTAAGGAGTTTCTTACCAAAATCTTTCTGTTAGTCCGTGGGCTTTTTACGTGGCACAAAAAGGGCTCCTTAAAGGTAAGGGGCACAGGGATGACACGTATCTCCACCAGGCCTTGATCGACTCTAAAGATGTCATATTTCCTATGTAAAAGGGGCAATAGCTGGTTCCAAGAGAACTGACTCCTCACTCATCAGATATGCTCGGTCCGGGAAGGATGGAGGGTCCAGACTAAATAAACATGATAAAAAGCTCAAAGGGAAGAGGAACCCAAGTTTCCAAGCACATGATTCATGCATCACATGCATAACCCCATCA
This sequence comes from Acmispon strigosus, assembly GCA_030819835.1. Taxonomy (NCBI): domain Eukaryota; kingdom Viridiplantae; phylum Streptophyta; class Magnoliopsida; order Fabales; family Fabaceae; genus Acmispon; species Acmispon strigosus. The sequence goes on from JAUAMA010000007.1 coordinate 28,869,973, forward strand.
TATATGGTTCATATCATGCATTACATCTCATAGCATGCATAGCATTTCATATCATACATACCTTTGTCACATATTGAAAGTTGCAGTTGGCGAGTCCGAGGTGGCGCTTAGACCGATCCTTGTCACTTTCCAGCAGATCCAGGGTGGTGCTTAGACGATCCCTGTTACATTTCAGCAGATCCAAGGGGGCGCTTAGACGAACCTTGTTACCTTTCAGCAGATCCAAGGGGGCGCTTAGACGAACCTTGTTACTTTCCATCAGATCCACGGTGGCGCTTAGACGATCCGTGTTACCTTTCAGCAGATCCAAGGGGGCGCTTAGACGAACCTTGTTACTTTCCAGCAGATCCACGGTGGCGCTTAGACGATCCGTGTTACCTTTCAGCAGATCCAAGGGGGCGCTTAGACGAACCTTGTTACCTTTCAGCAGATCCAAGGGGGCGCTTAGACGAACCTTGTTACTTTCCAGCAGATCCAGGGTGGCGCTTAGACGATCCCTGTTACCTTTCAGCAGATCCAAGGGGGCGCTTAGACGAACCTTGTTACCTTTCAGCAGATCCAAGGGGGCGCTTAGACGAACCTTGTTACTTTCCAGCAGATCCAGGGTGGCGCTTAGACGATCCCTGTTACCTTTCAGCAGATCCACGGTGGCGCTTAGACGATCCGTGTTACCTTTCAGCAGATCCAAGGGGGCGCTTAGACGAACCTTGTTACCTTTCAGCAGATCCAAGGGGGCGCTTAGACGAACCTTGTTACTTTCCAGCAGATCCACGGTGGCGCTTAGACGATTCGTGTTACTTTTCAGCAGATCCGCGGTGGCGCTTAGACGATCCGTGTTACTTTTCAGCAGATCCAGGGTGGCTCTTAGACGATCCCTGCTTGACAGTGGTTCGGGTTTTGAACCCAAGTTTACTGTGTTCTCTTGGACACCCGGACAAAAAATGTGTCATGTCTTTACCCGTTTCTTACAACAGTAATATTCTCATACTACCTAGTAAGAAACGAGTAAAGAGGGGCAGCTGTTGACACCTATTTTTGTCCGAGCCCAATTTGAAAAAAAAAACAAAAAAAGAGAGAAAAAAGGAAAAGAAAACAAAAAGAAAAAAAGAAGAAGAAAAGAAAAAAAAAAGAAAGAAGAAAAAGCCCAAGAAAAAAAAAAGGAAAAAAAAGAGAGGAACGAAGAAGAACAAAAAAAAGAAGGAGGAGCCCAAAATAAAGAAGAAGAAAAAAAAAAGGAAGCAGAAGCAGAAGCAAAAATGAAAGGAAGGAGGAGAGTGGGCCGCGGGCCCAGGACCAGAAAGGAAAAAAGGGGAGAAGACAGCAGCTGAAAAAGAAAGGAAAAAGAAAAAAAACCTAAACCCTAATTTTCTACCCTATTTGAACCCCCACCTCGATCCCCACAACACTACTATTCATTTTCACTAACCTCTCAGCCCCCAAGGATTCATTTTTCTTTTCTGCTTTCTTCCTCACTTAAACCCTAGCCCCTCTCCCCTCATCTCTCTCCCTGAAACCGCCGTCCTCTCCCCCTCAATCCATTACAGCCGCTGCACCAAACACCCTCCACCATCCTCTTCGCCACACTCACAAAACCACACCGCTGCACTCCCATCAACCCCAGCTTCACCGTCACTCCTCTCCATCTTCCAGCCGCTGCCACCGCTGTTGCTTCTTCTCCTCGGAGGATTTCCGCCGCTGCTACTTCCTCGAGGAAGTTTCCGCCGCGGCCCCTCTCCCTTCACCTCAGACGTCCTCGCCTCCGACGCACTCGCCGCCACAGCGTCGCCGTCGACCATTTTCCCGCCGTTCAGAACCATCACGCCATCGCTCCTCTCCATCATTTCTGTCGCGGCTCCTTGTTTCTTTTTTTCCGTCTCTGGGTTGGTTCGTCTGTTTCCCCCTCTTTCTTTTAAGTTTTTCTTGCTTATTTCAGAATCTTGTTCATTTGTTTTTTTCTTATTGCTGTCTGAACATTATTATGTAAACTGGACTTTTTAAGATGTATTTGTTTCATGCTCTGTGATTCCAGTTCTTTTCATGTTTGTTGTAGTAACAAAAACTCCTTTCTTTTCATTAGCATGATTCTAGAATGTGTATTCTGAATGCCTTGTGGTTTGACAGTAAAGACTGAATCTTGATGATAGCTGGGTAAAGTTCGGTTATTAACGATGAAAATGAACTCTGATATTAAAGAAAACCAAATCAGTTTGATTTTTGATAGTAGAAAGTGAGTCCCGGCTCTGTTTTGATGATGAAAATGGCCCTTTTAGGATAAAGTTTGGTTCTTGATAAGAAAAATTGAATCTTGTTCTCTTATTTGGTTCTGAATAATAAAAAATCACTTCTTGGTTATGAGAATCATGGTGCTGAATATTAAAGGTTGGTTCTTGATGGTAAAAATGCTTTCTTGATGCTCTCTGACAATCGGATCATGTTAGTGTTATGTTAAAAATTGAATCTTGATGATGGAGGTTGGGTATTGTTGATAAGAAATGGGTCTTTGGCAAAAATTGAACTTTAAAGAAAAAAAAAGGATCTTTTTTGGCAAATAAAAATGGTTACATGATGGTGATAAAAACAGCTTTTGGCAAAGAAAGTAGCTTCCTGATTATAAAATTAAACCTTGCTTCATATAAAAAAAAAAAAAAAAAAAACACTCTCAATAATCTGCCTTGTTGTCGCTATGATTGTGCTTGCCGCATAAAAAATCACAGCTTTGTTTTCACTTTTCGCTTAATGCATAAAAACTAAATAATTGCAAACGTGATGCGACATAGCGACTGTTCACTTGTGGGATGTCGTTCCTCGTGCCGTTTTGCTCATTTTCATAAAAAAAAAGACTAAAAAGAAACTAAAAATAATTGCAAACGTGTTGCGACATAGCGACTGTTCACTTGTGGGATGTCGTTCCTCGTGCCGTTTCGCTCATTTTCATAAAAAAGACTAAAAAAAAAACTTAAATTACTCAAGAACTGCGTATGCCTTGATCTTCCATTTTAGGGAAGTACGTAGGACTAGGTTCACACCTATCAGGCTGTAAATAAAAATAAAAAATATTTTGTTTTCTTTCCTTTTTAAGAATAATTAGGAGTTAAATAATAAAAATAAATAAGGGTAAAATCAATAATGTAGAAAGCTAAGGAAATTACACAAACAATTTTAGGTACCGTTTAGACGGGCGCTGTGGGGTGTGCTAACACCTTCCCCGCGCGTAATAGACTCCCGAACCTAGATTTTGGTTTCGTAGGCTATTTACCAATTTTAGGTTTTTTCTAGTGTTTCCCTCAAATAAACATTAGTGGCGACTCTGTCTGTCTGACCTATTCTTTTTTTCGCCGTCCCGCCGCGACCCTGGTTGCGACACGCCCTAATTTTGGGTTGAGGGTCACATAGTAAAATCGCGAAAAATAAAACCTCTTAGAAAAACAAATCAATTTTCAAAAGAGATTTCGTCACTCACAAGTTCTTATTAATAATATAAGTAATAATTCCCCATAAATAATAATTACTACGCGGAAGCGAAAACGAGGAAATATTATTACAAAGTTAAATGCTCAACAGCGAGCCCGAAAGTAAATTAAAATAGCGGAAGTCCTTAAAACATCAATAGTCTGCTTCAGAAATCTCCCATGCATCCATTGCGCACTCTGATTCCGTAAAGCTTCTTCAAGAGTGAAATCATTGCCCTGTTTGTCTCTGGCGTTAAGCGCCCAAACACAAACAAAAAGGGTTAACTCTTAAAACAAACAACAAATAACAAGCAGCATGTTGAACATAAATAACAGGAACAGTATTTTCAACATACAACAACAATAAACTTAATTTCATTATCCAACAACATCAACAATAATAACTCAATTCAAATTCCTCAAATTCTATATGCAAGATTCTTGGCCAAAACTTCACTCCAAACTAGCGAGAACGGTCGCAGGGGACAAATTACCCTCTCACCGAACTCAAGATAGATCGCATGGGACAAATTACCATCTCATCTACCTTAGGTGTAAGACCCTCAAGTTTTGAGTATTTATACTTTGGTCGTTAGAGATTTTATAATTAGATTTTGGTCCTTTAAGTTTGGATAATTGTGTTTTAGTCCTTGGACTAGTCAAAACTAGATTGAGATTTAGTATTAAGAGCTTTAATTGTTGAGTATGGCTCATTATGGTGACTTTATCTGACCAGAGCTCAAGGAGTTCATATGGCTAGAATAGAGGAGTTCTTCCGGCTGTTGAGTTCGTCCGGCGAGGAGCTGTCGAGTTCGTCCGGCTTGGAGTTCTTCTGAAGAGTCCGTATGCAACTGACACGTAAGAGATCATCTGCCCGGAGCTGTTGGACTGCGTCTGGCTAGAGTAATTTCGTGGTCAGTTGAGGACAGCTAATGAGCACTCATTCTATAATATCCGTGTAATCTAGAATCTGATTGGTTGATAGGATTGTGTTAGGATATAATTAAGACGCTGCCTGATAATGAAATTGCAAGTGTACAATTTACTATCGCGTAATATAAAAAGATCGAACCCACAGGATAGGTGTTCTTATTATTATAAAATTTAGTACTAAAACAGAAAAATAAAAGATGAATATTTGTTGTTTGTTTGAGAACTAGAAAGAAACAATAGCATAAAATAATAAAATAAAGAGATGATGAACATTAAGCTCTTGGGTTGGTTTACATAGTCTATAAAAACATGCTAGAAATTTCCTACTAAATTCCTGAATTATAAAACCATTATCATGATGCTATAGCCTAGTGTAACTACAAGTTAATTCCTTAAGCATTGTAGATCTTTCTTTTTAATTACTAAACCCAATTCCTTGGTACCTAGTTAACTAAAGAAGAAGATGAAGAAGATGTTCAGGCCAACATAAAGTTACGTCCTTCCTAATTCCTTAGCGAAGTATACTTATAACCTTTTTTATTACCTAGTTCCCTTACTACTCACCAAATGGCCTTATGTAATAAGTAATAAGCAAAACCTCTTGGGATCCACAAGATAGAAATAAAGCATAAGGTAATAAAACATGAATGGAAATAAAATTCAGAAATGTAGAAAAAGACTAAAACATGTATTATAAACTAAAACAACCCAAAAACTTAAAGAAGAAGTTAGCCAAGCATGGCTAAAAGAATCATTGAATTACCCTGGATAGGAGCTCAAGTTTGGCTTCCCACAATTCCTAGGAACAATGATCTTTGAGGGAGAAAGAGAGAATACTTGTTGTATTCTATGAAGGTGTGTTTTACAAGTGCAAATTGCCTCCCTATTTATAGCAAAAATCTGGCCTCCAGCAATTAATTCCCACTACCAGACCGAGGGCCAGCGCATGAGCGCTGGCTTCCCAGCGCTGCAGCGCTGGGCACTGCTTCTTCATCTTCAAGTTTTTCTTCCTTCTTCATGGTAGTGGGTTTTGAATGCCATAAAAACCCACTTATCAGCCCTTTAATCAATTCTGAAACCTCTCCTCCACTATCATCAATCCTCCACTCATCCTTTAATCCTTTTTTTCATGTGCTTAATTTAGAGAGTTGCTTCATATTCCTCTTTTTTACTTTTAGTCCTCTCTTGGTTAGCACTCCAATTCAAGCCCTTGAATTCTCTCAATCTTCACTTTTAGCCCTCCACTCTTGAACTTTCACATTTTGGACCTTGATTTCCTGAAACTTTACAAAGTGGTCCCTGGACAAAAATGATAACTAAACCAGCTTTTCCTAAAAATACAAAATAACTAGAAAAATTCCTAAAAATATAAAATAAAGCTAGAAAATCTAATAAAATCTAATCTACATGCAAAATGCAAAATAAATATAAAATCTACATAAAAACAATAAAAAACCTACATGAGACTCAAAAATAATAAAATAAAAAGACTAAAAATAGCCTAAAAACATCATATAAAATCCACTCATTTGTATCCTAGTATAAATATGCTGTAACACTAAAACCCTATTTGTTCGTTCATCTCGCTCTAAGTTGAATGAAACAGTGCTATAGCTATCTATAGCCGCAGACGTAAGCAATTTGGATGAACTGCGTAAACAAAGATTTCTATGTGCTTTCGATCTCTCTCTCTCTCTCTCTCTCTCTCTCTCTCTCGCGTTACTCTGTGCGATTCAGGTGTTCGATCCCAATAATTGGTATCAGAGCAACCATGGCTGCTGGTGGAGCTAAGTTCGACGTTGAAAAGTTCAATGGAATAGGAAACTTCGGTTTATGGCAACGCAGAGTCAAGGATTTGTTGGCTCAACAAGGATTGCAAAAGGCGCAGGGAGAGGAGAAACCAACAGGGATGTTAGACATAGATTGGTTGGAGATGCAAGAGAAGGCCGCTGGATTGATTCGTCTCTGTGTTTCTGACGAGGTGATGTTTCATATCGCGGATCTCACGACTCCAAAGGCCGTTTGGGACAAGTTAGAGAGCCAATATCAGTCCCCAAACGTTGATGAACAAGCTATTTGCAAAGCAGAGGCTTTACAGTCTGAGGATGCAGGAGGGAAGTGACCTTCAAAGCCACGTTAATCACTTTACCACAATAGTTGCAGACTTGCTGCGACTGGGGTGAAGGTGGATGACGAGGACAAGGCGGTTATTTTGCTGTGCTCGTTACCAAGTTCCTACGAACACTTGGTCACCACTCTTACGTATGGGAAGGACGCTATCACGCTTGATTCCATCACATCTGCCCTTTTGTCTCACTCACAGAGAAAGCAAAAGGCAGAGGAAGGCAGTAGTCAAGGTGAAGGTCTGTTTGCTAAGGGAGGAGGACAAGACCGTGGAAGGAACAAGGGAAAAGCTGCTGGAAAGAAGAAGCGTTCTAAATCCAAGTAGGCTAGGTCGACAGCAGAATGTTTCAATTGCAAGAAGGTTGGTCACTGGAAGAGGGATTGCCCTAATCTCTCTAACTCTGCAAACGTAGCTCAGATGAATGATTCCGGCAGTGAAGGGGACATGCTTTGTGTCTCGTCTTCCAAGTGCACAGATGTTTGGATTCTAGACTCTGGGTGCTCTTACCATATGACGCCACACCGGGAGTGGTTCAGCTCGTCTAAGGCGGGAAAGTTTGGATTTGTCTATTTAGGTGATGACCACACATGTGAGATCACTAGAATAGGACAAGTTAAAATTGCCATGGACCATGGTGGCACGCGCATATTGGGTAATGTGAGATATGTCCCAGATTTGAGGAAGAATCTAATTTCCTTGGGAACTCTCCAGGAGAATGGTTACTCCTGCCATTCTGATGGTGGGATGGATACCATGAAGGTGAGCAAGGGTGCACTGACAGTAATGACAGCGAAGCGGACTGCAGGGAATATTTATCGCTTGTTGGGAAGCACCGTGGTAGGTGATGTTGCATCAATTGAAGCTGACAATGATGCAACGAGGCTTTGGCATATGCGTCTGGGTCACCCCAGTGAAAAGGGGTTAATGGAACTTCATAAGAGAAATCTTTTGAAGGGTGTTCAAAGCTGCAAGGTGGAATTTTGCAAGTTTTGTGTGTTGGGCAAACAGTGTCGTGTCTATTTCGTGACCGGGAAGCATGAAAGAAAGGGGATCCTCGACTACATTCATTCAGATGTCCGGGGGCCTACTAGGGAGGCCTCCATTGGAGGTTCCAGGTACTTTGTTACTTTCATTGATGACTTCTCCAGGAAGGTCTGGGTTTATTTCCTAAAGCACAAGTATGAAGTGTTTAGCAAGTTCAGATTGTGGAAAGCAGAGGTGGAAAACCAGACAGGGAGGAAGGTCAAGTATCTACGGTCAGATAATGGGACAGAATACACAGAGGCAAAATTCAAGCAGTTTTGTGAAGAACACGAGATCCAGAGGCATTATTCAGTGAAGAAAACACCACAGCAGAATGGTGTTCCTGAGAGGATGAATAGATCCCTCACGGAGAAGGAAAGGTGCCTTCGGTTGCAGGCAGGATTGTCGAAGGGATTTTGGGCAAAAGTAATGAGCATGGCATGTTATCTTATAAACAGGCCTCCAAGAGCTTCATTGGATGGAAAGGTTGCAGAAGAAGTGTGGACAGGTAAACCAATTAACCTAGATAATCTGAGGATTTTTGGTTGTCCAGCTTACGTGCATATCTCCAGTGATGAGAGGTCCAAATTGGATCCCAAGTCCAGGAAATGTACTTTTCTTGGTTACCCCAAGGGTGTGAAGGGGTTCAGATTATGGGACCCAGCTTTGAAAAAGGCAGTTCATAGTAGAGATGCTGTATTTGATGAACAGTGCATGCTGAAGGAGTCAGATCCAAGGGAAGAGACCACTTCAAAGGCTGAAACTTCCACTGCTGGGAAGATTCAGATTGTTGTCGAGTCAACCAGACGATTGCAACCTCATTTGGCAGACGGTTTCACATCGGACGATGACGAAACGTCTGATCCACACAATCCTGGGCAGACGATGCCCAATGTGCAGGCCATTGCAGATTCTGACAGTGAGTCAAAAGACGAACCAGTTGATTCAGGTGGAGTACAAGATTATGTACTCGCACATGACAGGGAGCCTCGTACAAGAGGACCACCACTCAGATATGGGTTTGAAGACTTAGCTGCTTATGCTCTTTTTACAAGTTCTGGAGATCCTTCTACTTTCCGTGAGGCTATTGGAAGCCAAGACCGTGAGAAGTGGATTGGAGCCATGGTGGAGGAGATGGAGTCCCTGAAAACGAATCAGACATGGGATCTCGTCGAACTTTCGGAAGGGAAGAGGGCAATTGGCTACAAGTGGGTGTTCATGAAGAAGCCACCAGTAAAGGAAAATGAAGGGGAAAGGTTCAATAAGGGCAGTATTGGCTCTGGTAGCATTCCGAGACATGCATTTAGAACAGGTGGATGTGAAGACGGCGTTTCTTCATGGGAATCTAAATGAGCAATTGTACATGCAGCAACCCGAAGGATTTGTAGAGTCCGGTCAGGAACGTCTGGTATGTAAATTAAAGAAGTCTCTGTATGGGTTGAAACAGTCACCAAGGCAGTGGTACAAGAGCTTTGACTCATACATGCAAATGATTGGCTACACAAGGTGTGACTATGACTGTTGTGTTTACGTTCGGAGCCTTGATGATAATTCAGTAATTTTCTTGTTACTGTACGTGGATGATATGTTGATTGCTACAAATCACTCAAGTGACGTGCGCGATTTGAAAACCAAGCTGGGAAAGGAGTTTGACATGAAGGACCTAGGGGCTGCTAAGAAGATTCTTGGAATGGAGATTCACAGGGACAGACGAGCACGAAAGCTGTGGCTCTCTCAGAAAAGCTATGTTGAAGGCGTGTTAGCCAGATTCGACATGAGCAATTCGAAAGCTGTGAGTACACCGTTGGCAAGTCACTTCAAACTCTCCGCTGATCAGTGTCCAAAGACAGCTGAAGAGGTCAAAGGTATGTCAAAAGTTCCTTACGCCAGTGCAGTTGGTTGTTTAATGTACGCTATGGTTTGCACTAGACCAGATATGGCACAAGCAGTGAGCCAAGTCTTTAAGTTTATTGCAAGACCAGGGAAACGTCACTGGGAGGCAGTCAAGTGGATACTCAGGTACCTGAAGGGTACAACTGGTCACGAGATAATGTTCAGTAAGGAACAAGGTGATCCAGTAGTTGGTGGATATGTTGATTCCGACTATGCAGGAGACATTGACAACAGACGGTCTACAACAGGGTATGTGTTTACTCTGGTTGGTGGACCTATATGCTGGAGGTCGTCTGTCCAGTCCATAGTGGCAATGTCCATAACTGAAGCTGAGTACATGGCTGTGGCTGAAGCAGCAAAAGAAGCACTGTGGCTAACAGGGTTAGTGCAAGAGTTGGGTGTTAAGCAAGGTGGAGTACGTCTGCAGTGTGATAGTCAGAGTGTAATTTTCTCGGCGAACAATCAAGTGTATCATGCGAGGATAAAGCACATTGATGTGAGATTTCACAAGATCAGAGAGTTGCTTGTGTCAGGGCAGATTCGACTTGAGAAGGTTCATACTTCTGAAAACGCAGCAGGCATGTTGACCAAACCTGTCACTAACGAGAAGTTCAAGCATTGCTTGGAACTGCTGCACATTTCGAAGTGTTAAGCATATGGGGAGCACAATCCTGAAAATTGAGATTCTGAGAAGAGGCGGTTTTCTTTTCACAGGGGCTTGAAAATTCGCCAAGGTGGAGATTGTTGAGTATGGCTCATTATGGTGACTTCGTCTGACCAGAGCTCAAGGAGTTCATATGGCTAAAATTGAGGAGTTCGTCCGGCTGTTGAGTTCGTCCGGCTTGGAGCTGTCGAGTTCGTCCGGCTTGGAGTTCTTCTGAAGAGTCCGTCTGCAACTGACACGTAAGAGATCGTCTGCCCGGAGCTGTTGGACTGCGTCTGGCTAGAGTAATTTCTTGGTCAGTTGAGGACAACTATGAGCACTCATTTTGTAATATCCGTGTAATCTAGAATCTGATTGGTTGATAGGATTGTGTTAGGATATAATTAAGACGCTGCCGTTTTAACATTGTATTCTAGTATAAATATGTTGTAACACTAATACCCTAGTTGTTCGTTCATCCCGCTCTAAGTTGAATGAAACAGTGCTATAGCTATCTATAGCCGCAGCCGTAAGCAATTTGGCTGAACTGCGTAAACAAAGATTTCTGTGTGCTTTCGATCTCTCTCTCTCTCTCTCTCTCTCTTTACTTTGTGCGATTCAGGTGTTCGAGCCCAACATTAATGATGTTTTGAATTCAGATTGGGAACATGTTGGTTTGACTTGGAGGATTATAAGAATAGTTTTGTTAGAGTTTTAACAAGAAGAGCCTTGGTTTAGTGGTGGAGACTTAAGCATTTGATTGGCATGTCTTGTAATCGAATCCTAGTGAGGTAGGTTTTTAGTTTATGAAAATTTTGAGTGCTGTGGCTGAATATTTCGAATTTGAAGTTGAGACAAGGATATTAATGACTTAAATGAGGTTGTTAGGAGTTATAAGTTGAATTTGAATGGTTATAAGTGATGTTAAGAGAGTTTAATGCTTGTCGGGAGTTACAAATTGCTAATAGGGGGGGTGTAAAGTGAGTTTATGGCTTAGTCTATGAGTAAATGAGCAATAAAGAGGGTGAATTCTGAATAAGAAGGAGGCTTAGGTCGTGCTCCCTCTCCTTTCCCCTTGCAACTATTTTTCCTTGAAGCATAGTGGTTGTTTCATTGTTCTTCTTTCACAGAAAGTTGCTAAGAAACCCTGAACTCTAGAGCTGAATCCTTTGGAGTGTTGCTAGAGCTTGGTGCAGTTTTGGGTCGACTCTCTCTTCCTCTTGTGGTGCTTTACACATCCTATAATCCTCCCTCAAGAATCCTTGTTGTTATTACAATCGGTAAGTGATCAAGCTATTCTAAATTCTGAGTTTTGGTGATCAACCTCTCGTTCTTTCTATGGTGTAACTAGTCTTGTTTCCACCTTTGTTTTCCACCAAGATCGAGGTTCCTTGCATTCTTGGAGTTCTAGGGTCGTGCCACATACCTTCTAGATCAATTTTCTTAATAAGGTCAGAGGACAAGATCATGCAAAGGAGTAAAAGGTAATGGTAACTAAGTTCTAGATCGAGTCAGTGGTGTTTTACCTATGATTTTGTATTGGAGACTATTCTGTTTGTTTATGATGAAATTGCTGGTATTTGTGATACATGCTTGGATTTGAGAATTGATGATTATGATGTGTTGTTGATGGTGTTGTGAACTCGATTTTGGAAAATGGATAATTTACGTTGTACTATGAATTGTTGGTTCGTCTGTTGGCTATTATGGGTTATGACATGTGCATTTGGAAGGATGATGAGATGGGGAACTTTCCCATGTGATCATGCCTAGTGGATGAGTTTTGGAAGGATGATGAGATGGTAATTTGTCCCATGTGATCATGCCTAAGGTAGATGAGATGGTAATTTGTCCCATGCGATCTATCTTGAGTTCGATGAGAGGGTAATTTGTCCCCTGCGACCGTTCTCGCCAGTTTGGGGTGAAGTTTTGGCCAAGAGTCTTGCATATATAATTTGAGGAAGTTGAATTGGGTTATTACTGTTGTTGTTGTTGGATTTGCCGTTAAGTTTTTGTTACTGTACGTTGAAAATATTGTTACTGTTATTTATGTTCTGCATGCTGATTGGTATTTGTTGTTTGTTTTAAGAGTTAACCTTTTCTGTTTGTGATTAGGCGCTTAGGGCCAGAGATAGACAGGGCGATGATCTTTATCTCTTGAAGAGCATCATGGAATCAAAGTGCGCAGTGGAAGCGTGGAAGAATCTGAAGAAGACAATTGTTGCTTGAAAGAACTTTGTTGCTTGATAGAACTTCCGCTGTTTATTTTTTTTGGGCTCGTTTGTTGAGTGTTTATTTTTATAATAATATTCCTTCATTTATGCTTCCGCGTATTAATTAATATTTAAGGGAATATTATTGATTAAATATTATTGAGAGACGAAATGTTTTTGAAAAATTGAGTTGTTTTTCTGAGATGTTTTAATTTCCGTGAATTTACTATGTAACTCTCAACCCAAAATTGGGGTGTTACATTTATGGTATCAGAGCTTTGGTTGAGAAAACTAGAGCTGTTGGGTGGTTGCATTATGAAATCAATTGTTGGGGTGACAATCGAAAAAAGAATGATGTGACTTAATTGATTGTTGCTTAATTTTCCTGTTTCTTGATTTATTATTGCTCCTAACATTGCAATATGTTCATCATAGGGTGGGGTGATCCCGTAGGGTGTAATTATATACACAGATCAGTATATCAAACTTAGAAGGTCCTAACCATGGTATAATATAAACATGTCTTTGATATCATAAAGATGTTCGAAGATATAAAAAATATTATCCATAATATGAAATGATCCATAACATTAAATAAAAAAAATAAACTAGACTAGTTAAGTTAGTGGATCCATGAATATGAATTGTTTGGTCTACTTCTAATTCTAATTAATCAAAAAGCCTCCAGAGCAGCACCAAGGGCAAATACATGATAATCTTCAGCGCTGCACCATGCATGATGATCATGACCATGTTTGCAACCACAGTCGTCCCACTTGTTCAACCTTTTTGTGGTAATATTCTCTTTCTTTTCCGAAGGCACTACTCTTATTTTGATCTCCACTTGCACTTCTGGTACACTGAAGGTGGTGGAAGTGGAAGAGGAAGAGTCTTCATCACATGAATCAATCTTGACCCACTCTTTGAACTCCATGTTTTGTGATTCAAGAATATTTTTCCATGGAATCTCACCCCTTCCCACGAGACGTGACCCTCCAAAAATCTTCCTTAACACTTTTGTGGCTGCGTTGCTTTGCCTTAGCTCTAACACCAGGCTTTCCTCTTTAAGGGTCTCCAAGAATTCTAAGGGACACGAACAATCCAGACTGAAGGACTCGTTCCAGAAAGGGGCGGATTTGGAAGAAACCATTTTGCTGTTGAGTTGAATGCTCGATCTGTTGTTTCCTGCTGGAAGATACAACCTTGCAAATAAGTTTTTGGTGAACCCAACAACATTTTGGGCTTGTATTATTCTTATCTCACAGCTCAAAGATTCAGATGGAACTATCTCGCCTCTAGCCATGATGAGTTTCAAATGGAAGGTAAGCTCTTAAGACTTAAGAGTAAGAGGTTTGTTTGAGTTTCAGTTGTTCTATATCATATGGACGGTTATGATATATATAGTGTATGCATGTATATTTTTAAAAATGGGAACTTGGACATGCTTTCTAGGAAGCTGATCTTATCCTTAAAGATTTCTACATGGTATTATATTTAAATTTATAACTAGCCTATCATAATTGTGATTTGTGAATACTTAACTAGACTGAAGGATTTGCCAACTTATTTAGATCTTATACTATGCACAAGGATTGTGTTAGAGATTTTATCTATTAAAGAAAACCATTAGAATCTCGAAAGGCAAGATTTTCCATTACGGCTCTTGCGAGTTGCAATGGCTGGGTTATAATTCAACAGCGGGTATCTAAGATCAAATATAATACAATATTAGAGTTTTTATTCATTCAAACTCTCTTTCTCTTCCATCTCATTTCCATTATTTTTATCTTTTCATGTCTTTTATATTTCATATTACATCACATATCAGATCATTTATTTCTCTCTTTTCTCCTTCAATATCACTAAGGTGAAGGATGAATTAGAGTGTGAACATCAACTTAGTCTACAAGATTCTAGTTAGAGGTAGCAACATGGGCTTGACCCGCTGGGTTAACCTATTTGGCCCGTCTTTTTTGGCGGGTTGGGTTGAAACTTTCAACCCATATATTAAAAGTGGGTCAGCCCAACCCAACCCGCATTTTGACAGGTTAATAGCGGGTTGACCCGTCCCGCCCCGCCAACCTATATTCCCGCCCCTAACGGTGATGAAGATTTCAAAGTTCATGATGGTAGTGGTAATGGAAAAAAGGATGCATCTTCTTCCAAGAGAGTTTCTAATGTTTCGAACTAAGATCTTCAGAACTTAAAAGCTTTGAACTAAGACTATGTTATTGTGAGATTGTTGGACTTTGATTGGTGTTTTTGTTGTTTTAAAAGATATTTATGAGTTGTGATGATTGTGAATTTTTGCAACTTGTGAGTTGGTTATGAATTTCTGGTTTTTACTCTTAGTGTAATTCTGGAATTGATTCCTAGTGTGGAATTACGTTAAGTTTTTTATTTCATTGTTAGTGTGGTAGTGTTGCTAATTGTACATTTTGGCTTTTTTCTCATTGCACAAAGAAATGAGAGCAACATTTTTAGCTTTTTTCTCATTGCATAACTTCTTTTTTTTTCACACTAAATTCTTAAAGTGGGCTAGCCTGCCAACCCGCTAACCTGCTAAAATATGAGTTGGGTTGGAACTTTCAACCCAAATGCTAAAAGTGAGTCAGTTCAACCCAACCCGTATTTTGGCGGGCCAATAGTGGATCGGGCCAAGCCCGCCCCGCCAACCCATATTGTCACCCCTAATTCTAGTGCACTATTAATTGATTAGGGAGGCTTGAATGCTGGCTTCAACTTACATAGCCGTCAAAACAGGACCCTCAATTTTATAATACAATCTTCTATTACTCTTAACTTTTAATTACGATTAGCCCATTATCTTTCACAAACGTATGGATATCATTTTTTCGATCTTCTAGTATTGATTTCTAACACCGAATTTTATCATGTTATTTTATGATTACATTTTTATTATGTTATTTAACTTGATCATGAAATCTTACTCGGAAGGCAAAGTGCTTGTATATATTTATAATTTTGAATCCAAATGGCTTCATTGCACTTGTGGTCCTGATCCCTTTGTCAATTTTGGTGAAAATAATCATGAATAAAAAAAAATGCAGAAATAGTGCCCAACATTACATAACTTTTTGCAGTTGTGGGTCTTCCATTCAATTCTATCGAGAATTTAACGGTTTTTTGAAAAAATTCAATAAAAATTGAAGAGTTTTTTTTTAATATTGTAAAAAAAAATTATCAATTTGGGGTTGGACTGAAAATATTTGTCAAAGTGGGGCGTTTTGCAAGATTAGACATAAATAAGACTTCTTATAAGACGATAAAAATTAGGAGTTTTATAAAAAGCCTTAATTTAGGCGTTTTTTGAATAGGATAAAAAATAGAGAATCAGAATCTGGCCTGTAGCTGATGGGATGTGGGGAGCAGGGGAGCAGGTTTGACTGGTACATAAAAAGCCTAAATTATGTCACAACATAAAAAGCTTAAATTATGTCACAACATGAAAAGCCTTATTTTAGGCGTGTTGTGTACGGCATGCAGACTTCTATGCTGCCTATATATGGCCAATAAATCTCACTTTCAACTCACACCTCCTCTCTCATTCTCTTCTTCTACTTCTACTTTCATTCATTTCAACAATAGATTTTAGTTTTCACTGATTGATGGTCGAAGTTGTTGCTCTGATCTACTTCAATGGTAGAAAATTTCAAGGCAGTGAAGGGCAAATGTTTGAAGGTGAGATAAGAACCACACGGATCAAACACGGCATGAGCATGAACAACCTGATGAGGAAGCTGCAAAACAAGTTGAAGCTTGGTCGCAACCAGCTCATATCCTCAGTCACCTGTCGATTTTTGGCATCAAGCAATCCAAGGCAATACGTTAGTCTTCAAGTATGCGAAAACGAAGACGTGAGAATCATGATGGACACATTTGCGCAGCAGACATTCATGAATGCTCTAGAATTGTACGTTGACATTGATCAGGCCGGTAGCTCATCCGTACCTGCCCCACCCGATGTGACGAACATACAACTACCACCACACTATGATGACACATATTGTGGAGAAGAACCTGAAAGCCAAGCTGTCATCGTTCCTCTGTCACGCAATTGTGAGGAGGACAACAATTTTAACGTCGATCCTGACGTATATCGCTCCGTAGATGAAGATGAGCGTGACGATGATCGCATTCTCGTTGAGGATTCGTCAGATGACGAACGTCCGATGGCACCGGTCTCCCCTTCATCCCCAATCCACGTGGAAGTTCCCATCAACGTTCATCCAGGAACAAACGGTACGTGACTTTTTTTTATATTCTCACCCGTTATTGTTTATGTGACATTATCATGAGTGTTTAAATTTTTATGTTCAGATGGCCCTACCGTCCCATTCTGGAATGATATTCCCCACTATACAAACATTAATTGGGATTATCCAGACTAAGAGCCAGACAGAGATTCGTTGGCCCTGCCCGACAATTGGGAGGCTGGGGACGAGTTGTACGTTGGCCAACGCTTTGATTCCAAAGAAGCCGTTTAACATGCTCTGAAGCACTACGCCTTGAAGATTCACCAATCGTTTCGTGTGTGGAATCCAAACCAACTGTCTACTACGTCAAATGCCCGAATTCCATGGAGGAGCACCCTTGTCCGTGGAGGATGAGGGCAATCTTGTCAAGGCGATCTACAAAATGGGGGATAACGAGATGGGGCGGCCAACATACGTGCATCAACCAGATGCTTAGTCAGGACCACGGCAAATGTAGTTCTGACTCATATGCTCGTGCATACAAGGTATAGAATCTATATTCCATTCCAAACATTTTGTTGTGAGATTTCCTAATGTTATGCCGTAATATTTTCGTAGGTATGGTCAAGCAAGACCCGTCAATATCCATTTCTATTATTCAAGAGAGGGTGAACGGAATGTTTGGATACTCGGTATCCTACACGAAAGCATGGAAGGCCAAACAAAAAGCGCTTGCAAAGGTGTTCGGTGATTGGGAGGAGTCCTATGATGAACTTTCGCGATGGCTTGAATACATGTTGTCGTTTGCTCCTGGTTTTGCATACAGGCTTGTCACTCACGACTACAAGCGAAATGGGGTTGTCGACCCGCTTAAGAGGATTTTTCAACGCGTGTTTTGGGCGTTCAAGCAGTGTTGTGAGGCATTCACCTACTGCAAGCCCATCATTCAAATTGATGGGACATGGCTGTACGGGAAGTATCGAGGTACCTTGTTCATTGCCACTACACAGGACGGGAACGGAAATATTTTGCCCATTGCTTTTTCTATCGTCAAAGGTGAAACTTTAAGCTCATGGTCGTGGTTCTTACGTTTGATACGACTCCACGTTACTGCGAGACAGGGTATATGCCTCATTTCAGACCGGCACGCAAGCATCAAGTTGGCAGTTGCGTCGTTGCCTGAATGGCAGCCATCATATGCTTACCACGTGTACTGCATACGGCACATTGCTAGTAACTTCAACCACAAGTTCAAAAACAAACAGATGAAGGATGAGCTTGTTGACTTAGGTAAGTTTATTACTGCTTTATGTTATATGCATTCTCCCAACTCGATCGGGATTTTGTTGACGTTGTTTGACTGTTTTCTGCAGCTTATGAACCCTGTCCGTACTATTTTGAGATGCGCTTGGCTCACTTCCGTTCTGAGGCTAGCCCTGCCATCTGCGAATGGATTGACAACATACGAAAGGAGACGTGGAGCCTTGCTTGCGACGTTGGGGGGCTAAGATATGGACACATGACGACCAACCTAGCTGAAGCTATTAACAAAGTACTTAAGGGTGCAAGAAATCTACCCATCACAGCATTGGTGAAATGCACTTACACCAGACTAGTGACCTATTTTGTTAATAGGAGTGGTCGGGCAAGAGCTGAGTTGGTAGAGGGCAGAGTATTTTGCAAAGATGTCATGAAAAAACTGGAGAGAAATCAGAATCTGACAGGTAAGTTCGAGGTGGTCTCGTATGACCTTCCGAGGTCGAAATTTGAGGTCCAGCAAAGGGTACATCCCTTAACTCAGAGTAGTGGCACCAAGTGGCGGGTAATTTTGAATGACAGATACTGCGAGTGTGGACGCTTCCAGGCCTACAAGTTTCCTTGCGCGCATGTTATAGCCGCATGCAGCCGTGTAGCGGTCGACTACTTCCAGTATGTGGGCCCTGTTTACAAGTTGGAGAGTGTGGCAAATGCGTATGATCAGGCGTGGAATCCAATCGGCAACGAATTAAACATACCCGCCAGTACCGGGCCCCGTATTGTCTCTGATCCTTCCACAATTCGTGGTAAGGGCCGTCCGAAGTCGACTCGTATCTGTAACAAGATGGACGGGACCGAGGGCCGGACTTCAAACAGATGTGGGCAATGTCATGGGCGAGGTCACAACAGAGCTCATTGTCCAATTAAAGCAGCTGGTGGTAATGCGTTGTTTGAAGATGATGTTGTTGATCAAATATGAATAAAATTAGTTAATCAAATTTTGATAAGTTTTGTTGTCCTATTTATCCTACCCTGAAATGTCGTTAGTTATGTTAATTCGAAAAATAGCTTGTTGCATTGCAGGAATCTCAAAAACAAGATTAAAGGAGATGTAAATGCTATTGTCAATAAAACACAAATACAACATGTCATAATCAATTATTACAAAATTTTTAAAAGTGCAAATATCCAACAACGACGGCTACCTCCTGCCCCTTCTTTGGGCGGGGGATGCGGATGGGTCGGGAACTGGGCTGTGGGATGTTCCCGCGGCAGCCAATGTCAACGAAAGCTCTAACTCAAATTGCACCTGGCTGGGATTGTCCCCGAAGAAATAATGAGGCCCTGGAACTGTGCTCGTGTAGCCAACATCTTCATAGTTGACACCATAGTGGGGTGCCATTGGTGCTCCTCGAGTAAAGGGCACGGATGGGCCAGGCGGCATCTCTGGAGTGAAAAAATCAGGAATGTATTCCGACTGCGTGACCACGTCCGGGAAAATTGGCGGGCTAGAGTCCTGCGTGTCCACTTCTGGGAATATGGACGGTGTAGATAGAGCGTGGAAGTCAAGGCCCTCGAAGAAGCTGGGACTGCTCTCTGGTTGGAAACTGCTACCCCCGACATTCTGTTTAGTGAATGGGACCTGATACGGCACATATGCACGGTCGTCTCCTCGCTGACCATCAGGGTAGAAATACTGACCGTAACCAGGCTGTATTGTTGTCTCGGAAGTACGGTCAGGGGCAACGACAGTCTTCGGCCTCCGCCCAATGCCCACGCCTTCCCTGCCTCATCACACGATCCGGTTGATGCCACTCGACATGGTTGAAATGGATCATCAGTGCAAGTGTCATGAATAAATTTCAGTCACGCACACACTGCTCGGGGAGATGGGCGACTTCTGAAGCGTATGGGGCCCACACGAACTGCACGTAAAAACATAATTTTTTTAACCTACATGTATGCGAGAAACATTGAAGTCAAGTTTTAGCGACAAGCACTTACATTGGTCTCATTCAACAAGTCTAGCTTGTTTCGATAGGACCATATGGGGCCCACATCAAATTTGGGCTTCTGCACCCACCTGTATCAACAACAATATAGCACACTATAACTTATTGAAAAACCGCAACATTATAAAGTATAACCAAGTCAACGTAAGTTATGTAAATAATTTCATACCTTCCACCAAGCGGTGCTCCAGGTGACAGTGTGGGTACAACTTTAGGGCCTACGTTGGGAATCCTGGCCCACGCCCATAGCTGCAGGAGCAGGGTGCATCCTACGAGATCTGCACGTTTGTAGTCGGTGGCCTTGCACAACTGGTTGTACAAATGGGATAGCACAGCTGAACCCCAGCTGTAGTTTCCAGCAACGTCCAGGTCTTAAAGCAACAGAAGATAACATAGCGCTACCTCAGAGCCAAAGCTATTCGTAAACAGGAACTTGCCCACCATCCGCAGAATATAGGCCTGTGCAAACTGCTCCAGCGATTGCGCCCCGTGGCCTTCGTTTATGTTGCCGAAGTTCTGGTTTAGCCACCTCATCTTGAGCTTGTTCCCATTCAGGTCCGCATCCGTGACTTCTTTACCGAGTAGTAGTAGGATCACCTCCTTCCAGTCAGTGCGCGCCGTCTGCCCGGTGACTGTCAATCCTCAGCCCAAGTTGGAGTGCAACGTCCTCCAGCGTAATTGTTGCTTCGCCAACGGGGAGGTGAAATGTGTGCGTTTCGGGTCTCCATCGCTCCACCAACGCAGACAGAAGGTAGTGGTCCGCCATGACGTCCCCCACTAGCGCGCAGTCGTAGAATCCCGCCCGTCGTAGGTGGCCAGCGATTTATGGCGGGACAATGTTCAGGATCCGGCCTTCAACAGACTTCGAGTCGCGAGCCCGCCTAACTTTCAGTATCCTGTCTTCAAAGTTCCCACTCCATACTTGCTCTGAGACATGTACTGATTGTTTGGTGAGGAGGGAAGGATTAAGGGGCCCGGGGTTAATCACGTTTTCTGCAGACATTGTTGACGTATTCAAATTCTTAAAATTTAAGAACAAAGGAATTTGAAGTAGTGAATGTTTGAAGAAAGAAGAGGGTTGTAGTAGTGTATTGTTAGGTATATATAGGAAGAGGTGGGTTAGGAATGGGTGGGACGTGGGGGTGGGGTTGGGGTTGGCCAATGGGGGGGTCTGATGTGGGGGATTGGTGAGAGTGGGGGGTGGGGGTAGCCTATGGGGGGGTCTGATGGGGGGGATTGGTGAGGTGGGGGGGACGTGGGTTTCTAGGCCATGCAACATAAGGTGACATAATTAAGGCTTTTTATGTTTTGACATAATTTAGGCTTTTTATGTACCAGTCAAACCTGCTCCCCTGCTCCCCACTTCCCATCAGCTACATGCCAGATTCTGATTCTCTATTTTTTGTCCTATTCAAAAAACGCCTAAATTAAGGCTTTTTACCAATTTGTTCCTGAATACCCATTTTGTTCCGATGATATGCTTGTCATTGGGTTTAGGAACTAATTCTCATACTTGATTCCTTTCAAATTGATTCAATTCCTTCTGCATGGCTAAAATCCAATATTCATATTCTAAAGCATCATTTACTTTAGAAGGTTCTATCTGAGAGACAAAGGCCATATTTAAAATTGAATCATTGAGATTTAGTCTAGTGGATACTCCCTTTGATATATCACCTATTATCTTGTCAATAGGGTGATCTCTATGTGCTCTGCACTCCTTAGGTAGATCATTCGTAGTCTCTTTGTCCTGCTCAACTGGTTCTATGCTTTGATCCTTTTGTTCTTGATGATCATCCTTTGTTATGTTTTCCTCCTCATTATTGTCAGGAAATATAACTTTGTCCTCATTTGGGGGGTTAGATTCATCCAAAGCAACATGAATAGATTCTTCAATCACTAATGTTCTTTTATTAAAGGTTCTAAAATCTTTGCTTGTTAAGGAATAGCCAAGGAAAATTCCTTCATCATATTTCTCATCAAACTTACCAAGATTTTCCTTTCCATTATTCAAGACAAAGCATTTAGTTCCGAAAGCATGAAGGTGAGCGATATTTGGCTTTCTACCTTTATAGAGTTCATAGGGAGTTTTCTTTACGATAGGTCTTATTAGTACTCTATTGAACACATAGCAAGCAGTGCTTACAGCATCAACCCAAAAGTACTTAGGAAGATTACATTCACTCAGCATGGTTCTTGCAAGTTCTTCCAAAGACCTATTCTTTCTTTCTACAACACCATTCTGTTGTGGTGTTCTAGGAGCAGAGAAATTATGTGAAATTCCATTTTCGTCACATAGTTCTTGAAATAAATGATTTTTAAATTCTCCACCATGATCACTTCTAATTGAAGAGATTTTCAAAGACTTTTCATTTTGAACAAGTTTTGCATATCGTTTAAAGGCACTAAAAGCTTCATTCTTATGTTCTAAGAATATAGTCCATGTAAACCTAGAATAGTCATCCACAATGACAAGAGCATAGTAGTTTCCTCCAAAACTTTTGGTCCTTGATGGTCCAAATAAATCCATATGAAGAAATTGGAGTGGTCTTGTCGTTGAGACTATATTCTTTAGTTTAAATGAAACTTTAGTTTGCTTACCTTTTTGACAAGCATCACATAACTTGTCCTTTTCAAATTTCATCTTTGGTAAACCTATGACAAGATCATGCTTAATCAATTTGTTCAAGTGATTCATGTGGATATGTGTTAGTCTTCTATGTCATAGCCATGAATCATTAATGTTCTAAGCTATAAGACACTTAACATTAGATGGAATTTCATCTAATGATAACATGAAGACTTTGTTAACTTTAAATCCGGAGAATTTAATTTCATGAGTTGCTACGTCTTTTACTACGCATATATCATTTATGAAACCTACTTTTAAACCTTTGTCACATAGTTGACTTATACTTAGCAAGTTATGTTTCAAACCATCAACATAAAGCACTTTATCAATTATGGTTTGAGGAGGCGTACCTATTCTTCCAATGCCAAGTATCTTTCCTTTCTCATTGTTTCCATATGTGACATATCCCTTTTCTTTGGGCATAAGATATGAAAATTTAGTTTTTTCTCCTGTCATATGTGATGAGCAGCCACTATCAAGATACCATAAGTCACTTGCTGCTCTCATACACACCTACAAAACAAATTTAATAGGGAGTGTTAGGTACCCAATGTGCTTTGGGTCCTTTGTTGTTAGTTACCTTATCAACCCATATATATTTTTGACTAGGTACTCCTAAATTTTTGTAATAACATTTATTTGGAGTATGTCCTACCTTATTACAATAACTACAAACATATTTACTTTAACCTATACTATGCATATGTATATAATTATTCTTCCTAGAATATGTTTGGGTATTTAGATTAATATTCCTATTGTTCATAGTTTTAGATGTACTAGCATGCATATGTTTATTAGCAAAAGTTCTAACTGTTTTTACTTCATTATTTGCTTTAACAAAGACAGTTTTCTTAATTTCTTTTGTCTTCTTTTGGGGTGTAAATCCTAGTCCACTTTTATCATTTGAATATCTTTGAACACTTAGGATATTATCTAGTTTTTGTTTTCCTAGATTAAAACTATGAACCTTTTGTTGTAAGTCATCTACTTTTACTTCTAGTGTATTGCATTTGGTGCATTCATGTGGTGGATCTAACTTGCATTTTTCTTCTAGAGATGAAATAATACCATTTTGTTTGATACTAACTTTAGAAAAGCTACGACATAATTTAAATACGTTTTCAATTGCAAATTCTAAGTCATCAAATGAAATATTTTTACTAACCTCGATGTATTCATCATCAGAATTGTGTGGGGCCATCAATGCAAGGTGTGCCTCTTCCTTTTCAGACTCCGATGAAGAGCTTATATCGTTGTCATCCCATGCAACATAGGCTTTTCTTGAATTTGATTCCTTCTTTTCAAATTTCTCTTTTACCCCATGTTTCTTCTTTTGAAAACTTGGACATTCAGACTTGACGTGTCCAAGTTTTCCGCATTCAAAGCATGTGAACCTTTGAGAAGAAGAGGGTTCACTTTTCTTTTGAAGATTTCTATTGTTATTGAATTTCATACCTTTTCTTTTGAAGTGCTTTTCAAGATTCTTCACCAGCAAATTCTTATTTTCACTGATATCTTCTTCATAATCTGCATCATATTCATCATTAGTGCTTTCCTTTGCCTTTAAGGAGATGGACCGATGCTTCTTCTCATGTTGTTCATTTTTCTCTAGGCGGTTTAACTCCAATTCATGTTCTTGAAATTTTTGAAATAAAGTAGCCAGAGTCATGTTTGATAGGCTCTTATTTTCTGAGATTGCCGTCACTTTTGGTTGCCATGCTCTTGTAAGAGATCTAAGCACTTTCATGTTCAAGTCACTGTTAGAAAAATCCTTACCAAGAGCAATTAAGTAATTAGTCAAATGTGCGAAACGTTTTTGCACATCAAGTATGCTTTCACCGGGCAACATTCTGAACATTTCATACTCTTGTGATAGTGTATTGATTTTCGACCTCTTTACTTCATCAGTCCCTTCATGAGTGACGATTAGAGTATCCCATATTTCCTTGGAGGTTTTACTGATAGTAATAAAACCACACAAGAAAGGGGGGTTTGAATTGTGTGTGTGATTTTTATAAATCTTTTTGCAAGATAGTTATTATAAGTTCAAAAGCGTTTGTCAAAATGTTCAGCGGAAATAAACTTAAAGCTTGAATGATAAAGCACACACGATATTTATCCTGGTTCACCCCCTTAATCGACAGGGCTACGTCCAATCCTTGGCTTCACCAAGATTTTCACTATTTAACCAAAATAGTACAAGTGTTCTCAGGGACTTCTCCCAGTATTCTGAGGACTACTCCTTTACAAGTATTCTAGGACTTCTCCTATATCTCTCGAGTGTTAGACAGGACTCCTCCCAGTTCTTTTTCAAGAAGACTTAGTTTCTACAAGAATCTCTTCAGTAAGAGTTGGTATAAAATATGAAGAACAGGATTTAGAGATGATAGACAAGTTGGTTCTCTGAAGGGCTTGTGTGAGAAAGGATAAGAGTTTTCACTCTGTAAGAGGTTTCACACTAGTTGGCAACAGAACTCAGGAAATGAGTAGGTTAAGGTTACTGAGTATCTTGGCTTAAAGCTTGTTCAAATCGTAGATAGACTTGGAAAGTTTGAATGCTTTGATCGTGTAAAAGTCGCCAAGTTGAAGCTGATGCTAAGTCCATTATTTATATCTTCAGTGGGATGATGATTGGAGGCTTTGCTGAAGATCTTCAAAATAGTTCTGTTTGAAATTCTGCTTGATTGTGAGTAACAGATACTTCTGCATCTGCTGTTGCAATCTTCCAGATAATGAATGTTTCTTCAATAATGAAAGACGGTATCGTCTGGTGATGCTTTTTGCTTCGGCCCATAGAGTCTGCAATTAATGCTTATGCATTACAGCTAATTGAGTCATTAATGCTCTGACCAGAATATTTGAATTTGACCGTTGAGGAGATACGATGATCAGAAAGTATCGCCGTTAATTCAGCAAAAGCAGCTTGAATTAAGGAATGTCAGAGGATTTGAATCTTCAAGGAATGAAGCGCTTAATTCTGTCTCTTTCGCCATTAATGCTCTGAACCACCAAGAGGTGCACGAAAGCTCATCTTTGGGTTGAACAAACGATCACCTTCAGGATATTTCGTTTTGCACGAGTCTTCAATCATTTCTTTTAGTCAACTTAAGTATTCTTCATGAGTTAAGTAGCTGATCAATCAGACGTTCATCACAGGCGGACGAACTCTTCTCCAGAGGCAGACTGATTCACATAGGCGGACGGATTTCTCCACTTGCTTTTTGATAATGCTTTGTCGAAATCCTCGCAGCATGTCTCCAATCAACAAGTGTTCTTGAATATGAAAACTTTTAAAGAATTCAGTAACACTTAGCGAAATTGTTATTTATCAAAGGCTTAATTGCAATTTTAGTCCCTTATTTATCACGTTTGTGCGATTTGAGTCCCTGATGTTCAAAACGTGCGATTTACATCCTGGAATTTTTTTTTTGTGCGATTTTGGTCCCTCCGTCAGTGCTCCGTCCAATCACTAACGGAAGTTGCTATTTTCACCCCCTTTTTTTTACTATCTGCACCACCTACACTTAATTAAAAAAAAAAAACTTGATTCAGCACCACCCACCTTCATCTTCTTCTTCTTTTTCTTCTCACCTTCTTCTTTTTCCAAAATTCGAGTTCTGAAAAATTTTCTGACAAGGGCCACCGGAGAAGATGATCGGAGACGGCGGCGGCACGGCGGCGCGATGACAGCGACAGCAAGGGGCCACTGGGCCTTCTTCTCCTCGCGACGGGGAACACGATGGTGGTGGTTTCGTGACCATTGGAGGTCGGAGGAGGAAGATATGGCCAGTTGCAGGTTGGCCGGAGCTTCGCCGGATTCTGGAATCCACGGCGGCGACCTTCGTTTCTCTGTTTTCTTCATGTTTCTTCGTCCGGAATGCTTCTAAAACAACCCATAATTAATTATCTTTCATCACAGAATGTTTTCGAGGTGATTTGAGCAAGGTTTGAGAAATTTCCGTGGATGAACATGGAGATGATGGTTGCTGCCATGGTGGCCATGAAAGAGGGAGCAGAAAATTAGAGAGAGAGAGAGAGAGAGAGAGAGAGAGAGAGAGCATGAGGGGGAGAGAGAGAGAGCATGAGGGGGAGAGAGAGAGAGAGAGCATGAGGGTGAGAGAGCTTTTGCCTCTCTTTCTTGTAACCAAACAGAAACAGAAGAAGGTGGTGGTTGGGTGGGTGGGTGGGGGTGGGGGGAGAAGAAAAAGAAGAAGATGAAGGTGGGTGGTGCAGATAGTAAATTAAGTGAAGATGAAGGTGGGTGGTGCTGAATCAAGTTTTTTTTTTTTTTAATTAAGTGTAGGTGGTGCAGATAGTAAAAAGAGGGGGTGAAAATAGCAACGGCCGTTAGTGATTGGACGGAGCACTGACGGAGGGACCAAAATCGCACAAAAAAAAAATTCAAGGACTGAAATCGCACAATTAAAAATCGGGGGACCCAAATCGCACAAACGTGATACATGAGGGACTAAAATTGCAATTAAGCCTTTATCAAAATAAATTAACTCATTAAATTGTTTGATTCTAACATTTACACATGGATACTCTAAAGAATTCATCCATTCCTAGGGCTGATGTTAGAATGTTCATGTCTTTCAAATCATATTGAACTTTCTTTTTCTCTTCTTCAGTCTATTTATTTTCTGGATTTGGTTGAGTAGTACCACCTACATCAACTACTGGTATAAAAGGATCTTCTTAAATGATTTTCCAAATTTCAACATCTAAAGACTTAATAAATATTTTCATCTTGATTTTCCAAAAGTCATAATGTTCCCCATTGAAATATGGTGGTCTATTTATGTTGAATCCCTCACTTGTAACTGATCTAGAAGAGGATGCCATCTACCTGGACCTTAGGAACAATTTACCTAAACTTACGCTCTGATACCAATTGTAAGTACAGATAGCAACCTAAGAGGGGGGTTGAATTAGGTTCTCACGTTTTTTCACCTTATTAAAATCAGATTACTTTCAGCTTGATCAGAATCACAATTGATAATTGTAAATGCAACGGAATTATAACTTGCTGAAAGTAAAAGATAAGGGATAAGAGAATCACTCAAGGATTTTATCCTGGTTCACCTTCAACCACCGAAGGCTACGTCCAGTCCCCCATTCAAACTTGGGGATTTATCCACTATTGATAAAGAATTCATACAAGCACTCACACCAAAAACCTTAAGAAATCTTATCAACATTCAGAAAGCACACCACTTTCTGAATACCACCATTCACCGAACACTACGGTGAATTTCACTCTAACCAAGAATGAAGATGAAGAAGAGTTTTACACAGCTGACTCAATCCTTCAATATTCGAATGGATTAAACATGCAAGTTATGCTTTAGGCAATCACATATGAAGGCTCTAACAATTCTGAGTTCTTAATGTTTGAACAGCATAAGTGTTCTTTTGAAAATGAGAGATTATAAACTCATAATGATTTCTCTAATGAATATGAAAGTTGTGTATCGAGTTCTAAGCATCAATGGACTATTTATGGGCACTAGAGGTCGTCCATGAACCATCACAAGGCTTCCCAAACGTTTTGGGACGCATTGGTTCATGAAAAGACACATCTGCTGACTTAGTAATCGATTACATTAAATAGGGCAATCGATTACGCTATTTAGTCATTGTAGTTTGAATTTCAAATTCAAACATGTAATCGATTACAAGCTTTGTGGTAATCGAATACTTGCCTATGTGTGGTAATCGATTACTCAAAGCGTGTAATCGATTACACTTAAGTCCAAATCCTTAGTTTATTAAACTTTAATCCGTAATTGAGTATTTCTAACATGTTTTAATTATGAAATCATTTTATACTCAATTATTCAATTGTCTTTGAGCATTCATAAGTAAAGTAACCGTAAAAGCATAACTTACCAAGATATGGAGACTTAGCTAAATCTAGAACCCTTGGATAATCTTTGAAGTCCGTTGAGCTGGTTCTTCTAAGTCTTCTTTTTGTAATGTATGTTTGTCGTCATCAAAACTTCAGCCAGATTCCAAGGACGAGACCTTCTTCACATGATTATCCAATACACAAGCACACAGAAGATCCTCCAAAGACTGAATTGTTCGCTCAGTTTGGCCGTCTGTCTGCGGGTGATATGCATAACTCAAACTCAGTTTCGACCCAAGGGCTCCTTGTAGGGCCTTTCAGAAGTGTGAAGTGAACTTCGGATCCCTATCGGAAACAATAGTCGAAAGAACTCTGTGTAACTGCACGATCTCTGCAATATATACCTCAGCAAGTTGTTCCACTTTATAAGTGGTCTTCATTGGTAAAAAGTGCGCAGTTTTGGTCAGACGATCAACGATGACCCAGATGGAATCAAACCTCTTCCGAGTGAGTGGTAAGGCAACTACAAAATCCATAGATATACTGTCCCATTTCCACTCAGGAATCTCGAGAGATTGCATCAACCCAGCTGGTTTCTGATGCTCCACCTTAGCCTTCTAACAAGTCAAACAAGCAGCCACATACTCAACAACGTTTCTTTTCATACCTGAGCACCAGAAATGTATCTTCAAATCCTGGTACATCTTAAAAACTCAATTCAAACCTATTAACTTCATGCTCTAATTTGAATTTTAAAATCTGAAGTGTCTAGCATCATCAAATCCAAATATAAAACAAAACCTTCCTCGTCAAGGTTCGAATCCATACCATGTAATCGAAACACAGAAATCTTAATCGCTAAGCCAAAGCCATTCTTGTTGTAACTCAAGCAAGAATATTTTAATGATCCTCAAGGCAATCAATCATGACTCAAACAATAAATCAAATAGCCCGAGGCTAGTCAATTTCCAAATAAAAAAAGTACAAGGACTAAAAACAATTACAAACAAGTTCAGGGACTAAACTGCAATTCCAATAAATTAGGGGTCTTACAAAAACTTCAACACCAATGGAGGAGAATGAAACATCAACCAACACAGCATAAGAAGGAAATTATTGGCTTAATTCTCACAAGAAGGAAAAGAGGTTATTGCAGCAGCAAGGAGAAGTTTTAGAACTTTAAGAGCTAGGATTCCTCTGAAGGTTAAAAGTGTTGTGTGAGTGAGGAGTTATAAAATGAACTCAGCCTTCTCCCCACTAGAAGAACATGGCCGAACCACTCAAGGATAGTGGGACGTTATTTTCTGCTTCCTCTCCTATTACTCAGCAAAATATTATGGTATCTAACAATCCTAGGAAAAGATGTTGTTTTTCAAATTAATTCAGCAAAAAATAAAAGGAATAAACAGCCAGGTAGCTGAGTTGTGCACGCCCTAGCCTTAGAGAAAATAGGGAAATGCAACTGAATTCTTCTTCCTTCAATAGCTCTAATAAAACAGAACGAATCTAATCCCGTTTTTGGCTAAATTAAATTCCTGCTTACTTAGTTTTTTTAATTAATCCATAATAATATACCCAGGAATATTCTCCAAAAAGAAACATAATTCTTCACCTCAACTCCTCTATATTTTCGAAATAATAGAGAATTATAAGACAGAAAATAAAAATTCTGCACTTAATAAAGATATTCGGAAAAATCAAATATTAATTAAATCTATAAAGATTTTATTTTATTCTCAGCTCAACTTGAGTAGAATAATCAACATAATTTATTTCAAGAAAAAAGTTTAACAAGGACCAAAGCATAAATTTCACAACATTCAAGGACCAAAACATAATTTTTGCAAACTCCAGGGACCAAAGTGAAAATTTACAAAATCGAGGGTCTTACAATACTACCCCCCTAAAAAAAAGTTTCGTCCTCGAAACTAAACATCGTAAAAACAAATCAGGGTAATGCTCCCTCGTCTCGTCCTCCCGCAGCATCGTCCTTATCCTCAGCTTCCTCCCCAATAATTGTATAAACTCTGCCCCTAGTGGCAGGACGCTTCCCTGGCATAGTATTCACAACTCCTTCAGTGCTTGTAGTCCGATAATTCTTCACGGCGTGTCCCAGCTTGTTGCAGTTCCAGCAGTCGATAGGCTTCTCAGCACAGTTGTTAGCATAGTGACCCTTCTGATTACATATGAAGCATACCACATCTTATAGTGGCCTTAGCTCTCTCCGAGTGTCCAAAATACATCTAGTAGATTGGTCTGAAACATTGGCGCGCTCCAGAGTTTGAGGATGATGATACGGTTCCTAGCCTTTGCTATCCTTTCCTGGGTGGGACTTGGCTGGTCAACCACTTCCCTGTTGCTTGCCTCGATGAGCATCAATGGACTCAATGCCCTTCGCCTTTTCCAGTAACTGCTGGTAGCGCTAAATCCTCAACGGTTGCACAACCCGCTGCAAACCATAGTTTAGCCCATCAATAAAGCGCTCACACGTGAACTTCTCATCGATCTGGCCTCAGAAATATCTGTAGTGTCTGGCTAGAGACTCCAACTTTGCAACAAACTCAGAAACTGACATGTTCCTACGCTTCAGCACTGTGAACTCCTTTTCTCTAGCAGTTCTGGCACTCCTCGGAAAATATTTCCCCAGGAAGGCCTTCTTGAAAGACTCCCAAATGATCAGCCTCAGACATCACTCTCGCACCGTTCCACCAGTGCTCAGCCTCTCCTAACAGCAAGTACGTGGCGTAGTTCACCCTAGTTGCGACAGGGGTTTGCAAAAAGGTGAAGATCTTCTTGATCTCCAGCAGCCATAAGTCAGCCTCCTCCAGATCATATCCCCCAGAGAATTTGGGAGGATCCTGCCTCTTAAAATCGTGTAGTCCCCTCATCTGAGCAGAAGCCTGCTCTCGCTCCGCATGTTGGGCCTGTGCATCAGCAGTTTCAACAACCCGATGAGCTTCCTCTTTCGCATGTGCAACAAGAACATTCGCCTGGTGCGTCATCAGCATGGTCAAGTCGTGATGTTGCCGCCATCTTATCCATGTTGTTATTAGGAGCAGCCATTTCAGATTCTTGCGTTACTAATCTCTTATTCCTGTTTATAAGAACAATCAGTAATTTAATCCAAGAACAAGTAACAACAACTCTTATTGGTTAATCACTATACTAGCTAGATTCTATTAGATTATCCACTAATGGGAGAATCTTCTCACAACCAATCAACAGGAAAAAAAAAGAAGACACTCAAGCTAATATCAAATAGTGATTCAATTCAGATAATTAAATCAGGGAATCCAAATAGACAATTAAGCAGTTATTAGGAAATCCAAACAGATTTATTTTATAGATTCTCACAACAGAAAATCCAAACAGATATCACACAAATATCAAAATGGATATTTAAATAAAAAAAATCTAACATATTTCCAAAACAGAAATACAAAACGGATATCATATTTTCAAAACATAATTTTAAACCCAAGTCAAACAGATATCTAAAACAGAAAATCAAAACAGTTAATAAAATTGATATTCAAAATAGATAAACTAAACAGATAATAAAACAGACTTTCAAACAATTATCAAAATAGTTATTTAGAACAAAGAATTAAAATTGAGATTCGAAACAAATATTGAAACATATTTTCAACAACTATTCAAATAAAATGCCAGGACCGATATCAACTTTGTTTTTCAAAGCAAAACATAGAAACAGATATTTTAAACTGATTTTGAAACAGGAAATAAAACAGAAAAACACAACAAATTTTAAAATAGAAAACAAAACAGGTACAAAAAATCAAAACAGATATAAAACAGAATAATAAAATAGAAAACAAAACAGAAAACAAACAGAAACAGAGTCGGACCGAAATCTGGAAAAAAAAAAAGAACAGATTATTTAAACAGAAAATCAAAACTTTTTTAAAACAGATATAAAAACAGAAACAACAAATTAAAACATATTATTCAAAATAGAAAACTGAAAATTGAAACAGAAAACAGATTATCAAAACAGCAAAATAGAAAATCAAAACAGAAGACAGAAAATCAAAACAGAAAACAAACAGATATATAACCTAGAACAATCAAACAGACCAGAACCAATTCAAAGTATATTTATATATATAACGGACGCGTCTGCATCCTAATAGTATATTTATTCATTTTTTTCTTTAATAACTACCTAATCATATATACTGCTACGCATATAGATAGAGCGTTTTTTTAATATAATAGATATATATTGTGTATCTAGCCTAGAGTCTAAAATAGTTTAACCAAAAATACTCACACTAGAAGATATCATAAACTAATATAATCCAAAGTCAACAAAGCCAAAAAGTCAAGAAAACCCTTATAGTCAAGAAATCCAAACCCTACTCATCAAATTAAGAGAAGATATTCTTAAAATGTTTTATTAACACATATCTAGAACATATCTTATTAACAAAACTTGATGATATAATTAATTAGAACAACTATTAGTATGTCTCATAAAACAGGTAAGATGTTCAAACCTCCTTAATTTGAGATAAGATAAATTGCAATTTGTATCAAAATTTTGATTACAGCCCAAAACCTAACAAAATCAGAATATATATATATATATATAT
Source organism: Acmispon strigosus (assembly GCA_030819835.1). NCBI lineage: Eukaryota > Viridiplantae > Streptophyta > Magnoliopsida > Fabales > Fabaceae > Acmispon > Acmispon strigosus. Next base: position 28,902,840 of record JAUAMA010000007.1, read on the forward strand.
ATATATATATATATATATATATATATATTAGATAACTACTCTAACTAACTATATCCTGTTAGGTTATCCACTCAAGGAACAACCTCCTAACAAACAAACAAGTCAATAAAACAAGTTAAACACTATTCTTCTTCTTCCGATTGACACCCCATCAAATCGATTTCAGAATTCAGACATCCTAACAAACAAATCTACCCAACAACTTTAGTTTTCTCAACCAAAGCTCTGATACCGCAAATGTAATGCCCCAATTTCAAGGTTAGGGGTCACATAGTAATAAGTGAAAATTAATAAACCTCTCTCAAATAACTCAATTTTCAAAAACAATCCGACTCTCAATAAATATTTAATCATAATATATTCCCATAAAATAAATAATCATCGCACAATAAAAATTAATATTACTTTTGCACCACACTTGTGCTAAGACACAATAAACAACGGAAAATACAATCTCTTCATGATCTTCGAGTCTCCCCAACCATCTCCCTTCGCTGCTCACAATTTCATTCTTCATTTAAATCCTCGCGCTGTAAATCTATGGCGTTAAGCACCCAAATCAACAAACAGAAAACAGAAAGGGGTAACTCAAAATACAAGAATAATACAAATCAACATTTGTGATAAAGGCAAAAACAACATTAATAAACAGTAACCAGGAGTTTGAAATACTACAACAACAGCAACGGTAATATTCCTAATCTCTCATATTAAAATATCGCATAAACATGCTTATGAGTCCTCAAAATGCAACTACATGCTCTTCTCTAGCCACAACAATATATCGACCCAAACGGGGGCGAATTCGTCCCAGATGGGGACAGGATGATCACATGGGAACGACAACCCATACAATCACCCTTAGGGAACGACAACCCTAAACCTCAAAAGATGCATATGCAATGCCAATGATCATCATCCTCATGAACCAACAGTTCACACATTCTCGTAATCATCGTATCGACATACACAAATATAGTCATTTCATTATAGACTCATTTTCATCATGTTATATCCAAATAACTCAACTCATCTCATTAAGTCTCAACAACAAGTAAACCATATACAACATGTCTCAACATCAATAATAAGTCCAGAATCAGTCCAAAACAAACCACAATCAGAATCCTCAATACAGAAACATAATTCATCACAAACCGATAAGACAATTCCTACAACGAGTTACCCTTACCGTTGATTTGGTTGCACAAATTGGTTCCTCCACCTATGCAAGATAAAATTATAAACAACAATCAATAATTGTTGAAACAGAGGTGGAAAAATAACCCCCAAAATGATTTTTACACAATTAAAATGAAAACAGAAGTTTGTTGGCAGGGACCCAGCGCCCATGCGTTGGGTTACCAATGCCCAGGCGTTGGCTGCCTGTCTGGAAACATGTCCTTGGCAGAACCTAAATGCCCAGGCGTTCAGAGTCCAACGCTCATGCGTTGGCTCCCTGCCAGAGAGCCCAAGAAAGCAGTTTTTCACCCCAAAATCAATTTTAAACCCTACTTTTCAAAAACAAGAATTTTCAATGGCCAAAACTCATTATACAATCGACTAAAGACAATTTATTCTCCAAAAATTCAAAGGATTTCTAAAACACCAAAAGTATGAATAAGGGAAAATGACTAGGGTTTCAACCAGAACAAGGGAAAAGACCAACCTGACTTTGCTTGTAAAATCAAGGGGAAATGAACCACAGCCTTAGACCTCCAATTGTGTAGGGGAAACTCGAGTATGATGAGGAGGAAGGGGTTGGAACAAACCCAAGTCAAAAACCTAAGAGAAGGAAAAGAAATTGAACACCAAAAATTTAGAAATTTGGAAGAGTTTGATCACTTACCAATGGACTAACTCAAGGCACACTTGGAGAGGATTAGAGAACAAAACTTCAACATAAATTGAGGAGAAGGAAATGTCGACCAACACAGCACAAGAAGGAAATGATTGGCTTAATTCTCACAAGAAGGAAGAGAGGATACAACAGCAGCAAGGAGAAGTTTAAGCACTTTGAGAGCTAGGATTCCTCTGAAGGTTAAAAGTGTTGTGTGAGTGAAGAGTTATAAAATGAATTCAACCTTCTCCCCACTAGAAGAACATGGACGAACCACTGAAGGATAGTGGGAGGTTATTTTCAGCTTCCTCTCCTATTACTCAGTAGAATATTATGGTACTCCCTCCGTTCCTATATACCTGTCACTATTTTAATCTTGTTTTTGTTTCTGATTATCTGTCACTTTTACAATTTCAAGAGAGTATTAATTATGTTTTACCAATTCTACCCTTAGTTTAATGGTGATAGGAAATTAAAAAGTCAAAATTAAGAAGAGAGATAAAGGGTATGTTAGGAAGTTAAGTAGTAACTTTGATAGAAACAAGAGCATTAATACAATTCCTTGATATATGTGCAAAACCTTAAAGTGACAGTTATTAAGGAATGGATGGAGTATCTAACAACCCTAGGAAAAGATGTTGTTTTTCAAATTAATTCAGCAGAAAATAAAAGGAATAAACAGCCAGATAGTTGAGTTGTGCACGCCCTAGCCCTAGAGAAAATAGGGAAATGCAACTGAATTCTTCTTCCTTCAATAGCTCTAACAAAACAGAACGAATCTGGTCCTGTTATGGGCTAAATTAAATTCCTGCTTACTTTTTTTTATTAATCCATAACAATATACCCAGGGAATTTTATCCAAAACAGAAACATAATTCTTCTCCTCAACTCCTCTATATTTTCAAAATAATAAAGAATTTTAAGACAAAAAATAAAAATACTACACTTAATAAAGATATTCGGAAAAATCAAATATTAATCAAATCTATAAAGATTTTATTTTATTCTCAGCTCAACTTGAGTAGAATAATCAACATAATTTATTTCAAGCAAAATGTCTAACAAGGACCAAAGCATAAATTTCACAACATTCAGGGACCAAAACATACATTTTGCAAACACCAGGGACCAAAGTGAAAATTTATAAAATCGAGGGTCTTACAACTTCCACCTCCTCCGTCGCCACCACCACTACTGCTGCCACCTCCACCGCCACCACCAGTCTCCAACACCACCACTTTCACCTCTGCCACCCTCCACCAATGGCAACTGCCACTGCCGCCACTCCACTACCACCACCACCTCCACCATTATCATCGCCGCCACGAACACCAACACCAGTGCCGCTTCCACCACCACCATCCTCTCAGCCACCAGGTAACATCCACCTCCACTGTCGTTGCCCCCTTTGCTGACGCTGATACCACCACCCACACCACCTCCTCCACTGCTGCCACCACCCTCCACCACTTATACCATCGCCACCTCCTTAACCAACACCACCACTGTCACTGTAACACTCCAATTTTGGGTTGAGGGTCACATAGTAATTATGCATAAAATTTAAGTTCAAAACCTCTCAAAACACTCAAGTTTTCAAAAGCAACGTCTCTCAATAATTATAATTAATAATCATCCCATAATAAAATATAATTATCTCAAACCACGCGACATAAGTCCAAAATAATTAAAGTGGCACAAACATGTGTGATGACTGGATTTTATATGATAATTTTAGGGTCTTTTTAGTCTTTTTATTTTGTTATTTTTGAGTCTCATATAGGATTTTTATTCTTTTTATGTAGATTTTATATTTATTTTGCATTTTGCATATAGATTAGCTTTTATTTGTTTTTTAAACTTTATTTTATATTTTTAGGAATTTTTATAGTTATTTTTATATTTTTAGGAAAGCTGGTATAGTTATCATTTTTGTCCAGGGACCAATTTGTAAGTTTCAGGAAAGGAAGGACCAAAGTGTAAAAGTTCAAGAGTGGAGGATGAAAAGTGAAGTTTCAAAGAGTTAAAGGGCCAGAATTGAAGTGCTAGCAAAGAGAGGACTTAAAGTGGAAATCAAGAATATGAACCAACACTCTCTTCAAATTAGCACATGGAAAATAAGCTTGAAGAATTGATGGTAGTGGAGGATAAGTTTCAGAATTGATTAAGGGCTGAGTAGTGGCCTTTGAAGGCATTCAAAACCCACTACCATGAAGGGAAGAAAAGCTTGAAGATGAAGCAGCAGCGACCCAACGCTCCAGCGTTGGGATCCCAACGCTCCAGCGCTGGGACTCTGACTAGGAGATGAGTCAGATTTCCACCCAGCGCTCAAGCGTTGGAAGGCCAGCGCTCAAGCGCTGGGCCTCGGACAGAAAGTGGAATTTTAATGCATCCCAACGCCCAAGCGTTGGGAATGCCAGCGCTCAAGCGCTGGAGGGTGAAATTTTACTATAAATAGGGGCCTTTTCTTCACTTGTAAAGCACACCATTTCAGAATACAACAAGTATTCTTCTTTCCTCCTTAAGATCATTGTTCCTAGGAATTGTGGGAAGCCAAACTTGAGCTCCTATCCAGGGTAATTCAATGAATCTTTTAGCCATGCTTGGCTAACTTCTTCTTTAAGTTTCTTGGGTTGTAGTAGTTTATAATTTATGTTTTAGTTTGCTTCTACCTTTCTGAATAATATTTCCAGTTTATGTTTTATTTCCTTGTTCTTCATTTCCTCTTAAAGTACACAAGAGTTCTTGCTTATTGCTTATACGAATGAGAATTGGTAAGTAGTAAGGGAAATAGGAATTAAAAAAGGCTATAAGTATATATCGCTAAGAGATTAGGATAGACGTAGCTTTATTTTGGCCTGGAATTCATCTTCATCTTCTTCTTTAATTAACTAAATTGCAAGAAATTGGGTTTAGTAATTAGAAAGAAAGTTCTACAATGTGTAAGAGATTAACTTGTAGATATACTAGGCTATAGCATCATGAACTTGGACTTAAAATTCAGAAATTAAGTAGGAACTTGCTAGCATATTTTATAGACTATGTTATTCAACCCAAGAACTTAATCTTCATCATCTTTATCTCTTATCATTTTATTGCTATATCTTGTTCAAACCTTCAACAAAACACACCTTTTTTATTTTATGCTCAAGTACTAAATAATTTAATAAGAAGGCACCTATCCCTTGGGTTCGATCTTTTTATTACACGATAATCGACCGTGCACTTGCGGTTTGGCTATCAATGTGTAAAAATCCGAACGACGTAAAAATAGAAAATTACAACTTCTTTATTTTCTTGAGTCTTCTTCGTCACTTGTTCTAACCTTCAAATCACCGTTCTTGAGCCTCATTGCCCTGGTCATCTATGGTGTTAAGCGCCCAGACAAAATCAAACAAAACAAGCAGAAAGGGTTAGCTCGAAAGTCAAGAAAATAACATGTTCAATTTGTGATAAAAACAGCAATAAGGTAAATACAAAAACAGAAACAATACAACATAACAATAGATTCAAACATACCACATTTTCTCATATCACATTTCAAATGAGCATGTGCATATTCCTCAATATCTATATGCATAAATATGGCAATTATTCACCCTAAGCCGGGCCAGGACAATCACGTGGGACAAAGTACCACCACATTGCCCTTGGTTGATCCCACGGGATAAAATACCGTCACATCAACCTAAAATCCTCAGTTGACCCCACGGGACAAAGTGCCGTCACGTCAACCCAAATATATATATGTAATTCATATTCTATGACCATACATATATCAAAATCCTCATGAACCAACAGTCCACACAAAATCTCAGTCATAGTATTTCATATGCATACTATAATACATCAACTTCTCAAAACGTTTTCATCATGTTATAATTAAATAACACATAGAAATTATATCAAAAATTCCATCAACACATCATCACTTACAGCATACCAATTTTCCAACAATACCTCATAATCAATTCTCAAAACCACTCAAAACAGAATCTATAAAACAGTATGCAAGACAATCGCAAACTGACATAGAAAACTAAGAAAATGAGTTACCCTTACCTCCGAGATGGTTGCATGAATGTGATTCTAAACCTTTTAATACAAAATAAACATGTATACATCCATCAACAATCATGGAAAAAGGTCGGGAACCAATCCCATGAATTTTAGAACAGTGGAACAAAAACAACAATTTGCTGGCAGGGGCCTAGCGCCTGAGAGCTAGGTTCCAACGCTTGAGCGTTGGGCCCCTGTCTGGCAACACGTACTGGGCAGAATTTCAACGCCCAAGCGTTGGGAGTCCAGTGCTCATGCGTTGACTCCCTGCCAGAAACCCTAAAAATCAAGTTTTTCACCCAAAAATTCATTTTTAACCAATTCTTTTCAAACCTAAAATTCTTCCATGTTCAGAACCTATATTATAACCTAAAAAAAAAGTTTCCTACCCAAAAACTGAAATATTTCTAATTTCTACGAAAGTCATTTGCACAAGGTATATTACTAGGTTTTGAACCGAAAGATGGAAGAGAATACCAACCTTGTTGAGAGAGTCGATCAAGACTGAGTGTAGCACGACCCACACACTTCTAGAAGGAAGGGAACCTCAAGATTGATGCAAAACAAAAGGTTGAAACAAAACCAATTAACCCTAGAAGATTACAAGAGATTGTTCTCCAAAGAACTTGGAATGTAGAAGGTCTTAGACTCTTACCGATTGAACTATCACAAGGCCCTTGAAAGGAATGTGAAGAAGGTCTTGCCCCTGACTCAGGCTGAAGTTTTGATGACGAAAAACTCATTTACAAAAAGAAGAAAAGAAGACTTAGAAGAATCAGCTCAACATACTTCAAGACATACTCAAGGGTTCTAGTGTTGACTAAGTCTTACAAATTAGGTAGGTTATGCTTTTATGGTTACTTTAAGTATGAAGACTCAAAAACAAGTTAAATAATTGAGTAAAACTTTTTTCATAAGTTAAAAATGTTAGAAACACTCAATTAGGACTTAAAAGGTCATAAACTTGAAATTGGACTTGAGTGTAATCGATTACACACTTTGAGTAATCGATTACACATAGGCAAGTAATCGATTACCACATGCTTGTAATTGATTACCTGTTTGAATTTGAAATTCAAACTACAACGGGCAAATAGCGTAATCGATTACCACACTAACGTAATCGATTACCAACACGACCAGATGTGCTGTTTCATGAACCAATGCATCCCAAAACGTTTGGGAAGCTTTGTGATGGTTCATGGACGATCCCCAGTGCCTATAAATAGTCCATTATGGTTTAGAAATGAATAATCAATCATCTACAACTTTCATATTCATTAGAGCCAAAATTCTGAGTCTTTAACTCTTCACTTTCAAGAACACTTATGTTGTTCAACTTTTGAAGAACTCAGAATTGAAAAGAGCTTCATATGTCAAGTGCCTAAAGCATGACTTGCATATTCAATCCATTCTTATGTTAGAGGATGATTCAGTTGTATAGCAATCTTCTTCATTCTCATTCTGGTTTGAGTGATAATTCACCGTAGGGTTCAGTGAAGGTTGATACTTGGAAAGCGGTTTGCTTTCTGGTTGTTGATAGGGATTCTTAAAGTTCTTGGTGTAAGCACTTGTAAGAAACCTTTTTCAATAGTGGAAAAATCCTCAAGGGTTCTTGAGGGAATGGACGTAGCCTTCGGTGGTTTGAAGGTGAACCAGGATAAACCCTGGGTGTGAATTCTCTTAACTCTCATCTTTTACTTTCAAGAAAAGTCCTATTCCATTGCATTCACAATCAAACATTTTGATTCTCATTACCTTGAAAGTAATCGAATTTTTGTTAAGGCAAAATTTGGGACAACCTAATTCACCCCCCTCTTAGGTTGCTATCTACACTTACAAGGAATTGAGAAGTGAGGTCTGAACACCACGAAAGGAGGGAGCAGAGTAGAGCATGAACACCACAAAAGAGAAAGAGAAGGTCGAAAATGTGCTCCAAAGTGTAGCAAGTCTTCACAAGTTTCTCAGCTCTAACTTTTAGGTCTTTGTTTGCAAATTCTAGTGTGTAAAGAGCAAGATAGTGTCTAGAATAATTTTAAGTCTGAGGTTGGTGATTAGGGAAGAGGAGAGGCGTGCAAGGATCCTTGTTTCAGAAGTGAAACTGAAAAATCTTGCTTTCAAAGCTCATCAAAGCCCTAGACAAGCAATCAACACTCTTAACTCCACTAAATGCCTTGTTGGTTTCTTTTCAAATTCAAGCATCAACCTACTCCAAAGCTTATCAGCAAAATGGCATCAAGAGGAAGGGATAATTTCTTGTAATACCTCCTTCATTTCACCATTAACACTAGACAACTCATTAATCACTTTAATTCTCCTCTTAGCACCCATAACCCTCAAGGAATCATCTACATTAACCACCCTAATGAAAGCCTCTTAATTCTGATTTCTCTACTCCATTTCGAAAATCCTTAGCCTAAAAAGAATTAAGAACTTCCTCACCAAGGTTTGAACCCATGCCATGTAGCTGAAACACCTAAATCTTAACCGCTAAGCCAAAGTCATTCTTGTTGTAACTCAAGCAAAATTATTTAGATGTTCCTCAAGGTAAGCAACCACGCTCCAAACAAAGATCAAATTGCTCAAAGCTAACATCTCATTGATCAACTCAAAGGTCAATTTACAATTAAAAGAAGTCCAAGGACTAGAAAACAATTACAAACAAGTTCAAGGACTAAACTGCAATTACAATAAATTAGGGGTCTTACAATACCACCCCCTAAAAAGAGTTTCGTCCCCGAAACTACACGTCAAGTAAACAACTCAGGATACTGCTCCCGCATCTTCTCCTTGGGCTCCCAAGTAGCGTCGCCCGTGACCTGGTTCCAAATCAACTTCACAACCGAAATCTGGTTGTTCTTCAGCTGTTTGATTCTGCGATCGGCAATACTCATTAGTGGTACCTCAAAGGTCCTGGATGTCATCCTGAGCGATAACATGTGAAGGATCTGGAATGTACTTCCGCAACTGAGATACATGCAGCATGTCATGAATCTTGGACAAGAAGGGCGGCAGGACAATACGATACGCCACTGGTCCAACTCTCTCAATAATCTGGTAAAGTCCGATAAATTTCAGCGTCAACTTTTTTGATTTTATCACCCTTCCGACTCCAGTAGTTAGGGTTACCCGAAGAAACACATGTTCCCCCAGTGCAAACTCCAAATCCCTTCGTCGGTTGTCTGAATAACTCTTCTGCCTACTCTGAGACGCTTTCATTTTCTCCCTGATTTTTTTAACCTTCTCAGTCGTCTGTTGGACTAGCTTTGGTCCAACCAGCAAATGTCCCCCATCCTGGAACCAACACAGAGGAGTCCTACATCTCCTTCCGCACAAAGCCTCGTACGGTGCCATCCCAATGCTAGCATGGAAGCTGTTATTATATGTAAACTCAATCAACGGTAACAGTTCATCCCAGATCCCTTGATTATCCAATACACAAGCACGCAGAAGATCCTCCAAAGACTGAATCGTCCGCTCAGTCTGACCATCCGTCTACGGATGATATGCATAACTCAAACTCAATTTCGACCCAAGGGCTCCCTGCAGGGCCTTCTAGAAACTAATTTTAGTTTTTAAAAATTTCAAAACATAAATTCAAAAAGCACCCAAACAACCCTTAGTTATTGTCCAATTTCGTTACCATTAACTATCGACTGCGATGAATCCAGAATGATACAATGCATGTTTGTTTTGACGTTGGAGCAACACAAATACAATTTTATGTATGTCAAGGCACTAATGAAAAATTTAGAATTTACAACATTAAGTTTAACATAAATTGAAAAAACTGAATCTTAACACTTTGGCTTCAAGGTGGATCCTTGTTGAATTATAAGGAAATACAAACGGTGCATGGTTTGTACTAATACTGTGCATTGGCCATAAAAAAGCATGTGTTGACCATCTAAAGTGAGTTTAAAGGTGATCAAATTCCAAAGTCTTTCTCTCTCGAAAAGATTAGATTAGATGAGAGACCTTCTGTAAAACCTTAATTTAATTAATAATTAATGAGTAAACTTCCATTTTGGTCCCTGAAAATGTTCACTTATGACTGTTTCACTCTTATACTTTTTTGACCCACCATTCCAGTCTCTGAAAGTTTAGACTTCGGTCAAAGTGGTCCTTGAAAGTTTTTTCCGTCAGGTCCCTAAACGGAAAATGACAAATATGCAACATATTCATGCAAATTAGTCCTTCAAAGATGCAAACAACCACATCCCGTGCAACTAAATGGGCAATTACTATTAGCAGTTGCACAAGATGCAAACAACCACATCTATGTGGTTGCTTATGCAATTTTAGATGTTGAGGACAAGGATAACTGAGTTTGATTCCTGAAGCTGTTGCCCTAGGGCCTTGGTGATTACCAACAACACAATTGGAATTTTATTTCTGATATGCAGAAGGTATGTGAGGACTGAAATGATTGTTTACGATTAATTTATGTACTCTTTTGACATTAAATGATATCTTTGAAGGACTAACTTGCATGAATATGTTGCATATTTGTCATTTTTCATTTAGGGACCTGACGGAAAAAACTTTCAAATACCATTTTGACCGACATCTAAACTTTTAGAAACTGAAATTGTGGGTCAAAAAAGTATAATGACGAAATAATCATTTAAGGAAGGGTTAAATATGTTTTTGGTCCCTCTACTTTGAGCGAGATTTGGTTTTAGTCCCTCGCCGGCGTAAAGGTTGATTTTAGGCCTCAGACTTTCATTTTTGTTTGGTTTTCGTCCCTGTCGGAGTCTGCCGTTGACCGCCGTGCCTACGTGTCACGGCGGTGCTTACGTGGCATAGGCCACGTCATTTAATGAGTACACGTGGCTTTTTTTTTTACATTTATTAATTAAAAAAAATTAAAAAAAAAAGGAAAAAGGGGAAAACAGAGGCAGATATAGCAGCGTTTCTTCTTCTTCCTTCTTTTTGTTCTTCCTTCCTCTTCTTCCCCAAACCACCACCGCCCAACATCACCACCACCACCGCATCACCCACCACCACCCTGCATCACCCACCACCACCACCTGCAATCCCCCACCCACACCACGGCATAACCCCCAACGCCACCCACACCAAGCCATTACCCACCACGAGCCCAACCACCGCGACCTGCAATCCCCCACCCCCACCCACCACGAGCCCAACCACCGCGACCTGCAATCCCCCACCCCCACCCATCGCAACCCCCAACCAAGCCACTGCAACTCCACCCCCACCCCCAACCCAAACAAACTCAGCGAACCCTAAATCAACGAAGGGGAGAGTGTAAATGGGTTTGCATGTTCTGGTTGCAGGGAAAGGGAAGGGGACGCGAGCCAGAGAAGATGGAACAACAGAGGAGCTGCATGGCCTCACCTTGATGGAGGTGCGATTGAGCCTTGAAGAAAGGCAAGGTCATGGTGGTGGCTGCAAATTTGGGATTGAAATTGGGGCTTTGATGGCTTGGTTACTGAATTGGTGCTGGGGCTTCAGGATTTCATCTTCTCCTTTTCTGATTCGGGTTTCTGGCATTGTATGGTTTTGGTCCCTAGAGGGTTTGGTCTAAAGAAGGTTTTCAGGCCTTGTATGTTGTAATTTCTGGGTTTGTAATGAAGAAGAAGATGAAGAAGAAGAAATGGTCATTTTTTTTAATCTTTGTGTTAAAACCTAGATGATGATGATGATGAAGAAGAAGAAGGAGATGATCTAGATCAGATTACACTAATCTCAGGTCTTCTTGTTTCTGGGTTTGTGAATGTGAAGATTGGGTTTGTGAAGGTGAGAGTGAGGAAGTTGTTTCTGGGTTTGTGAAGGTGAAGATCGGGATTGTTGTGTTTTTGGGTTTCTGGGAAGGAGCTTCTGGGTTTGGGAATGAAGCTTTTGGAGTTGTGGTAATGGTGATTGATTTGGGAAGGAAGGAAGAAGAAGAAAAGTCTAGCTTCTGTTTTTTTTTTTTTTTGATTTTTCTGTTTTTTTTTAAATGAAAAATAATTAAAAATACCACGTGGACATCATTAAATGACGTGGCAGTGCCACATGGGATCAACGGAGCTCCGGCGTTGACCACGCCGGCGGCAGGGACGAAAGTCAAACAAAAATGAAAACCTGAGGACTAAAATCCACCTTTACGCCGGCGAGGGACTAAAACCAAATCTCGCTCAAAGTATAGGGACCAAAAACATATTTAACCCTTTAAGGAACTGAAGTGGAGGTTTATTCTTTAATTAATTAAACAAACACATTTTCAATTTCAATTCAAATATTATCAGTAACTAATATCTCCCACCCTTTCACATTCACACTTCACGGAGCACAAGAATAGCAAACACAATGCACGGAAGCACGCCGGTGAGGAAGCCACGCACCTCCACCTCTGATCTCCTCACATGGTCTGAAGTTCCTCCGCCGGACTCCGCCCCCTCCTCCGGCAACCGCTCTCGCCAGGTTACTATTCATTGACTCTCTCTCTCTCTCTCTCTCTCTCTCACTTTCTTCTCCGAATCACTCATTGCATTCGACATCACAGCCTTCCGATAGAATCAGCAAGGTTCTCCATGGCGGCCAGCTCACCGAAGAAGAAGCTCAATCTCTAACCAAGAGGTACACCATTCATTCCTCTCTCTCTCTCTCTCTCTCTCTCTCTCTCTCTCTCTCTCTCTCTCTTAAATCTGCATTCAGAACTCGGATCAGATCTACTATAACTTTTCTTTTCTTTACCTTTCTTTTTAATTATCAAGTTGATTTCTTCGTTCTTGGATCTGATTCGGTACATGTTTCTTTTGTGGCATCGATCTGTTTTGCTATTTGAGATTTCGTTAAACTCGTTAGTTTTCTTATTTCTGTGCTTGAAAAGGATCAATTATTTTGTGTTTTGAGCTTGATTAATTAACTAACTCTCGAATCTGTTAAAAGTTTAGGGGTTTAGCCTATGTTGCAGCATAATCGGGTGTGTTAACCATTAATCAGTAGAAAGTTGCTTTGCATTTGCATGTATGCTACAGCATGTATATCGGTATATGAGAAATTTCTGGTTATTTTGTGGTAATGAAAATGGTGAATCTAAGCTAGGAGATGTTGTCTGAGCTAGCTAATTTTCAAGTTTTCATTTTTCTTTTGTCTAACTTATCCTGTAATTCGGTTTCAGCAAGCCATGCTCAGGGTACAAAATGAAAGAGATCACAGGAAGTGGTCTATTTTCAACCAATGCTGACGATTCAACATCAGAAGCGGGTTCTGCAAATTCAAATAGCAGAACAAGCAGACGCTTAGTTCAGGTGCACTTAGATGATTGATTTCCCTGCTCTGGGGTTCAGTTTGACCATATCAGCATTTCTCAAATATCAAATAAAATCATATTCCGATGACAATTTACTTCTTTTCTTTTGTTTTCTCTGGGATACGACTGGATTTGTATCTCAGCATGCAGTGAATGGAATTAGTCAGATATCATTCAGTACTGAGGAAAGCGTTTCTCCTAAGAAGCCTGCCACTATACCTGAGGTAGCAAAGCAGCGTGAACTGAGTGGGACCTTGCAGAGTGAATCGGACAGTAAGAGCAAGAAACTAATATCAAATGCCAAGACCAAGGAGCTCACTGGAAATGACATATTTGGTCCTCCACCTGAAATTGTGTCTCGTTCAGTGGCAGCTGCACGCATTATGGAATCAAAGGAAAGTAAAGACATGGGAGAACCTCTTCCCAGAAATTTGAGAACATCAGTGAAAGTTTCCAATGTAAGTGTCTTCTAGGCCTGAATAACATAGCAGCTCTTGAGAAATACAAATTACGTGAATTTATTATAATTTTATCGCACTAACTTGGTTTCTTTTAATCTATCCAGTTTGGAAGAAAAATATTGTTCCTATTTAACTTATTAGTAGGAAAATATTGCTCCTATTGTTCTCATATTTCCGAATTAGGATGTAGTAGTACCATTTATTCCTTGTATGTGTTTTAAACTTACTTCATGTGTTTCTTCTTCCTCCTGCAATGCAACTACTGCATTTTGAGCTGGAAATTTGATCTTAACATTCTCTCTTGGTCTCAATTTGTGGGGAAAAAGGCTTTTGTTATTTTCATGGTTCTTTGGCCATTAAAGAATGCATTCTAACCTTCATTTTGTTATATTTGTAGCCTGCAGGTGGCCAGACTAATGACTTATTTGGTGTTGGTGAAGCACCTGTGCTGAAGACATCAAAAAAGATACATGACCATAAGTTAGCAGAGCTGACGGGCACTAATATTTTTCAGGGAAATGATCCTCCAGGATCAGCAGAAAAGCCTCTGAGCAGGGCCAAGCTGAGAGAAATGACTGGAAGTAACATATTTGCTGCTGATGGAAAGACAGAAACCAAAGACCCGATTCGAGGTTCTCGCCAACCCCCTGGTGGATTGAGCAGCATTGCCTTACTTTAAGTGACGGCATCCTTAACATACATGTTTGGAAACTCATTTGAAAACCACGATAAAGGCAAATCATGGTGGACAGAGGCAACTTCCCTTAGGGTTTGCTTATGTCCAACATAATTTTGCTTTCACCGTGATCTTCAAACGAGTTTCCAAATATGCACTGCATCCGTCTGAACTCCCACGATTTTAGGTAGAAGTGTCAGTTTTATCGGCATTGTAAGTTTCAAGTTTTTACTAGAACGGGGCATAAATAACTCTTTAGTGCTTATAACCAAAGGTGAAACCGGTCTCACCTGGACTATGTTTCAGTGATCACTAATCCCCACCCTGCTAATTGCTAAACATGCTAGAGAACTTTAATTATATCTCATTTTCTTGAGTAGTCAAGGAACATGTTTGATCCTGCTGTATGGCATAGACTTGCGGGTGCAACAATCTTCCAAGATATGTGCAAAACACCCCGGTACAGGTCATGTGATAATAGAATCAGACTCTTATGTTTATTTTGTTTTATCTTTTTTTCTTTTAATATTCCATGCAAACTTGTCCTGCCTATTTTCTCCTTCGCAGCTTGGATAATACCTAAAATAGGAAATAAGATTGAGTGCATAATAAACGACCTAACAAAAAATCCTTGACTAGTGCCTTATGCATTGGGCCATAAAGTCTAATTGCTATACAGAATTAAATATATAAAATTTATCACTGATCCGATCATATGTATGTTATGGATAGTCTAATTGATATGGGGGTATACTAAACTCTAGGATTACATGTTGACCAAGTCTCCAGTGCCTTCTACATTGAATCAAATAGACTTGCAACAAAATAATTGTTTTCCTTAAAATTTTATATTAAAACCCTTAAAATGTTATATTAATAAAGGATGAAACATAAGGCAAAATACGAAGGAAAAAAATAGATATATCAGATAAAAGGAAATAAAAAAAGTAAGGTATTGTTTGGTTGGAGGGGAAGGGAGGGAAGGGGAGGAATTTTTTTAAACTTTACTTGTTTGGTTCAATTTTTAGGAGGGGAGGGGAATGGAGGGGACCAAAATCCCTCATAACTCAATTTTGTGTTCCCTCCAAAAGTTGAGAAAATGGGAGGGGAAACATTTTGTTGGACAAAAATAATCCTATTCAATAATAGAAAAATATTAAATGGAAACATGTTTAAAATACAAGTAAATTTATAAAGGGTACAAAAGTAATTTAATCATAAAATCCCTCCTCTTGTGAACCAAACAAAAAAAGATTTATTTCCCTTCCCCTCACCTCCTATGAACCAAACATAATAAGTATTAAAATCTCTCCCCTCCCCTCCCTCCCCTCCCCTCCATTAAAATCCCTCCCCTTCGCTCGTTCGAACCCATTGGGCCATGGAGTCGAGAGGTTAGAACTGGGCCTTATCCATTGGGCCAGATGTTAGAACTTTTCGGACATATGTTAGAACTTTTCGGACATATACTAATTCTGTATA
The DNA here is from genome assembly GCA_030819835.1 of Acmispon strigosus. Taxonomy (NCBI): domain Eukaryota; kingdom Viridiplantae; phylum Streptophyta; class Magnoliopsida; order Fabales; family Fabaceae; genus Acmispon; species Acmispon strigosus. Next base: position 28,918,619 of record JAUAMA010000007.1, read on the forward strand.
CTGAGCGATCAAGTCAAGCTCTCCGACCTTGGAGTCTCCATCTACATAGTTTGGTAGCACAATAATTCTGAAAGCTGTGTCAGATTATTACCTAGTTGTCTTGTCTCTGTGCAACAAGGGGGATAGAATCCCATGATTTTGAGATTTCGAATTCCGTGAGTAGAGAAATGGGAAAGAAACAATCTTTGCGCAGCAAAGCCACCGACTTTGTATACGCCGTTCTGAATCCCATCTCTGATTCTGACGCTCACAATCTAAAACCTCCCAAACACCCTCCACCTTCACCTTCACCTTCTTCCGTAAGTTCTCTCTCTCTCTCTCTCTCCCTCTTATTCTTATTCCATAAGAAAATTCCCTTTTTTCCTTAAATTTTTTGATCATTTATAAAACTGATTTTATCCTTAGCAGCTACAGTCCAGTTTCCGGTACAAGGTTCATGTCTACTGTTTCATGTTTTTGTTGTTTTGTTTTTCTTACAGTGATTTATTTTCCAATTTCCATCCCTCTTGTTTGTTTCTTCTCAGGAAGAAGTAGCTGAAATAGAAATAAGTGGTGCATCAGAGACAACTGATGAAGAGGGTAGTCATGATTTAGATAATGGACCTGATACTTCATCCTTCACTGCATTCCTCTACTCTTTTGTGTCATCCTCAGACACTAAAACAAACCCACATAGGCAGAATGATGAGAAAGTTGAACCTGATAATATTAACCCTTTACCTGACTCATCCGTGGAAGAAAATGATGGGAGGAAAAGCTTGATTTCTAGAGGCAAGCAATCGCTTGGTAGAGCCATTCGCCGAGCTGTAAGAATCGGTGGATTTCGCCACCATGATCGTCGCAAGAATAATGTTGAAATGAAATGTGAAGATGGGCATGGTTCTAAAATTGCTGCTGTTGAGCCTGTGAAAGAGTCTGTTCCTGTGCCTTTGGTTGATCTGCCTGAAATTTCTGAACCTTCGGTTCTCCTCTCGGAGGGTATGAGAAGTGTTCTCTATGCTTCTCTTCCACCTCTTATGCAAGGAAGGAAATGGCTGCTGCTATACAGGTTCTGTGAATGATAGTTCATTGGGAGACACAAGATTTCTTTCTATTGATATTCTCATCATTGTGATTTCTTATATCAACTTTCTAAATTTTCTGCAGCACTTGGAGGCATGGTGTAACACTCTCAACTCTTTACCGGAGAAGCATGCTTTCACCTGGATTGTGTTTGCTGGTACAGCTTAATTATCCTTGAGCATATATTAATCTTAAACATGCATTTATCTAAGTCTGATCTACATTTGAAATTTGAAGAAATAAAAAGTTGAACAGTGAAATGAGTTTGTATATTATGGAAGTTTTGACACTGTAATCAATGGTAGAAGAATGTAGTAATTTAAGGTGTATGTTGAAGTCCCAGCTTTGTAAGCTAGCTGGTTGAACAAGTTTCTAATGTCCAATTATACTGCCATATCTTGGTAATGCCAAGGCTTCACCATGGATTGTGTCACTCTTCTAGGTTTTTTCTGAGCTATTGTAGATAAATGCATCATCCTGCTATCTGTTTTTTGAAGTAAATTTCTATATTTTATTTTTTCATAGATTAGTTCTCAAAGTTAGTTATTCCATTAAAGGTTGTTAAAGACCAAAAAGGAGCAGTATTTGGTAGCTTGGTTGAAGCTCCTCTGAGACCATCCAGCAGGAAAAAATACCAGGTCATTTATCCTATGGATTATCTGAAAAACTGATTGTGTTTGCTGGTTTATCCTGTGAAAATGTTGCTTGTTACTTTATATTGTTCACAATATATATTGTACAGGGAACAAACAATACATATGTTTTCACAAACATCTCTGGTCATCCTGTTATATATCGTCCAACAGGTACCTACTTCTATTTAAGTATGGACATGTTACTCTATCTTTCTGTTACTGTTATAACCATGTAGTGTTTCGCTAGCAATCACGTCAGTGATTAATTGATCTTCTTTAATTTTCCTAGCTGTGTAGAATGAGATAACATGACATCTCGCTAAAGATAATCTGTTGACCATGTAGAACAATTTCCAACTGAGCAATGCTTTACTTTCTTTAGAAAAGTCCGAATTTGTCTGCTACATTCAATGGTTAGTTGTGGATGAAATTTAATTTTAGTTCCATGCTGATCCTATCCTTCTGAAATGAAATATTAGAAATGATGAGCTTTTTGTCATGTTGAATTGTTGCTTTAAGCAGAATATGGGAAAATTCAAATCTGTATTTCAGTCTTAAAGAAGTTGATGAACTCCTATGTAACCCCCTCCCCCTCCCAAAACAAAAAAGTTGATAGCATGTTTGATTTTATGGTGAAATGCTCTATTTAGAAGCTGCAAATCTTAACTTTTGGAGTAAACGATTCTGTACAAATTGTGAAACCAAACATCCTATGAGTAATTTTGTGAGATTCAGTGTCAGCATGGGGCTTTAGTTAAGTTATGAAATGCAAAAAAAGGAAAAAACAAAAGTATTATAGGAGCCTATGGTATACATCTAAAATTACATCAATCTGATGTAGCCCCCACTCATAGTTGATCCATCCACCCACATGATTGCATAGTGTGAATAACGCTTGGTTTGGAATTCCAAATGCTGCTTCTGTTGACTAGCTATGCTGAACTAACCACAATATTGCAGGGGTTAACCGCTATTTCACACTTTGCAACACTGACCACATAGCAATTGGTGGGGGAGGTCATTTTGCGCTTTATTTGGATGGAGATCTGTATGACTTTCTAATTTCATTGCACTATTTTTTTTTCTTTTTTTAATTTCTAACCTCCTTTATGTGTTTTTCTTTAACCCCTTCTGAATCCATGACATCTACATAGATTGAATGGCTCGAGTTCGGTCTCAGAAACTTATGGGAACCCTTGCCTTGCAAATTCTCCGGAGTTTGAAGTGAAGGAAGTAGAGGTGCACAACAAGCTTCTCCTTCTTGTCTCCTATCCTCTCTCTCACAGACACACCCCACGTCGGATTTTGGTTCCCTGCCATCATGACAATCCTAAGTTCACCCCGTCAATGAATCTGAGCTGTTCGATCAAGATCGAATGACTCATGTTTTATCAAAGATTGGACAGCAGAGATAAGCTCAAAATCTGAGCTTTCCGATTTTGATCGAGCAACTCATATTCCTTTACTGCATGAATTTAGGATTTCTCCGGAGGTTCAAATTCCGTCACCTCTCTCCGTCCTTTGTTCTATTGTTGATTCCAGCTACTTGCTGGTTGCTAATTTAAGAGATAATTGTAAAAAAACAGAGTTAATTGGCCCATCTTCCATGCAGTTGTGGGGCTTTATACATGCTTCAAAATATGAGGAAGTACTCGCACTGAGCAGAACAGAGGCACCTGGGATCTGTCGATGGTAAAACATGTCTGAATATGATGAATCAGATGGCTTATACTTAGGATTTCATTGAAAGGTCACTTACCCTCTCGAGAGTAATGTGAGGCTCACAGACATGACGGAGAAATTTTCTACTATGTAAATAACATATATCATATGTAAATATCTACTAAGCTTGTATAACGAGTTGAAAAATTGCCCTTTTTTTGGTACCGGGTGAAAAAATGGAGTAAATTTATTTATGTTAAGCATTTTCGAAAGCTGATGAAGGGACAACAAAAAATTATCCTATGTACCAAGTGTTGTTTTCAGTTTGTTATCCTGCAACCCTTCAATTATTTCATGAAATAATCACTTTTGTTTTTTATTTGGTTACGTATGGAATGATATAATCACATTTGTTTAAGTGTTTAGGTATGTTTTGATATAACGTTGAATGAAAAGAGAAGTAAATTATTCTCCCCTCCCCTAAGAGAAGCTTAAATTACACTCACCTCTTCTTTTGTTTTAAAATATACACTCTCCTACTTTGAGAGAAACTTAAATTAGACTCCCCTCTCATCTTATTTAAAACTTACACTCCCTCACTTGAGAGGTAATATATATTACACTTAAATCCATTTTAATACAAATAAATATTTTGGGTGATAATTAGAGACTGATAAAATAAAAATTTAAAGGGTTTAAGTTCGCTTAAAAAATATTAAAGTGTTTAAATTTAGTTAATTATGACATTGATTGTTCCCTTCAACAAAAAAGAAGACATTTGATCATAATTATAGATAAAAAAAAAAACCTGTGTTTAGAGATTCGTTCAAACCAGAGATGCTAGAGGGGTGTTTTGCCAACAACCTCCCCACAGGCCATGCACCCGATGCCACAGATATGTCAACCCGCACCTTACCTACGTTTAGCACACAAGTCTCTTCACCGGTGAGAACGAATTGTTTCCTTGTAGCCATCGCAGAAGAACAAACCAACTTCAAACGAGCTATTTCTAGAATAACTTAACTTATATGAATCTCATTACGTTTTTTCTGCGTGGTTATTTTCATATTAATCAAGCTATAAATTCAAATTCAAATATAATATTTTGTATATGTTGTTTTTATAAATATTTTTGAATTTAAATTAAAAAATATTTACTACAACTTTAAGGAAAATAAAAAATAATTTAACTATTTTTAAAATTAAATATTTTGTTTATTTTCTCAACTATTATATCTATTATGATATTATCTATATAAAAATTAGGTTTTTCTTCCCTTAACCTATTGCATGTGTCCCCTTAGGCCATTCAAGTTCCCTCCAAAACAAAAAAGTTACTCAATTTTTTGATTCAACGTAACCCCCTCCCTAAGTCCCTAGCCTATTTATCACGTTACGACATTCATAGAAAACAAAATAGGAAAAAAAACAAAAAGCATTGATAATATTACTAGCCACATTTAAATTTAAATTCAAGCTAAGTTTGACATATATTTATAAATAATATTTTCAATGAAATTCAAAATTCCCGAAAAAAATCAACTTCCTCTACTAATTTTTTCAACAAAATGAAATTCAAATTAAAAAATTTATTAAAATATTAAAGAGAAAAAATATTAACTATTATATTAGATAAAAAATTCCCAAAAAATAAAATTAATGATGCTATTAATTCATACAAAAAGTAGTACATAATAATAAATATTTAACTTTTTATTTTTCAACATATATGTAAATAATATTTTAATGAAATTCGAAAGTAGTCAACTAATTTTATCCTTAAAAATCCAAATTAAGATAACAAATGACTTTTTTTAAAAGTTTTAAAATTAATTTGATTTATTTTTTCATCATGTTATGTTATACTATCATTTCAAATTTAGATAAATATATTTTTTTTAAAAATCTTCACATAAATTGAAAGATTATATTTATTTAAAAAAATTGAGTTTTCAGTATTTTTTTATTTGTGTGTACTTTAATGAAACATGAAGGATATACATTTTTTACATTGTCTTCAAATGTTAATTAGATAAGCATTGTACGGAGACATTATTAATATTTATTTATTATTATTTTTATCTAATTTTTATTATTTGATATTTTTTCAATGAAAAAAATAAATATAAGGATACTTGATAAGGAAAATCGCAAGTGTACGATTAACTATCGCGTAGTAAAAAGATCGAACCCAAGGGATAGGTGTTCTTATTAATATAAAATTTAGTACTTGTGCAGAAAATTAAAGATGAAAATATGTTGTTGTTTTTTTAGAGCAAACAAGAATAATTAATAGCATAAAATAAAGATGTGATAAATATGATGAGAATTAAGTTCTTGGGTTGGTTTACATAGAATATAAAATATGCTAGCAAGTATCTACTTAATTTCTGAATTTTAAATCCAAGTTCAAGGTGCTATAGCCTAGTATATCTACAAGTTAATCTCTTACACATTGTAGAACTTTCTTTTTAATTACTAAACCCAATTTCTTGCAATCTAGTTAACTAAAGAAGAAGATGAAGATGAAGTTCAGACCAACACAAAGCTACGTCTATCCTAATCTCTTAGCGATATATACTTATAGCCTTTTTTAATCCTAGATCCCTTACTACTTACCAATTCTCATTCGTATAAGTAATAAGCAAAAACACTTGTGATCATCAAGATAAAATTAAGAACAAGGAATTAAAACAAGAACTGGAAATAATATTCAGAAAGGTAGAAACAAAACTAAAACATAAATTAATAAACTACTACAACCCAAGAAACTTAAAGAAGAAGTTAGCCAAGCATGGCTAAAGGAGTCATTGAATTACCCTGGATAGGAGCTCAAATATGGCTTCCCACAAGTCCTAGGAACAACGCTCAAGAGGAAGAAAGAGAGAATACTTGTTGTATTCTAAGAAGGTGTGCTTTTTACAAAGGATGAGCACTCCTATTTATAGCAAAAAATTTGCCTTTCAATGGTGGAGGAGTTGATGGCCATTATGGCCTTCATTGGCCACCAATTAACTTTTGAAAACTCCTTCCCACTACCATCAATTCTCCACTCATCCTTTAATCCTTATTTTCCATGTGCTTAATTTAGAGAGTGTTGGTTCATATTCTTGATTTCCACTTTAAGTCCTCTCTTTGCTAGCACTTCAATTCTGGCCCTTTAACTCTTTCAAACTTCACTTTTCATCCTCCACTCTTGAACCTTTCCACTTTGATCCTTGATTTCCTGAAACTTTACAGTTTGGTCCCTGGACAAAAATGATAACTATACCAGCTTTCCTAAAAATATAAAAATAACTATAAAAATTCCTAAAAATATAAAATAAAGTTAGAAAAACAAATAAAAGCTAATCTATATGCAAAATGAAAAATAAATATAAAATCTACATAAAAATAATAAAAATCCTATATGAGACTCAAAAATAATAAAATAAAAAGACTAAAAACACCCTAAAAACATCATATAATATCCACTCATCAATACTTCTTAAAAATAATATTATATTTTTAATAAATTGATAATTATGAAAGCAATGGAGGGCAGTAGAGTGCATTTCAAAGAAAACATGGAGGCAAGTAGCTCAGACATGAAGAGGACTGGGTCAACTCATGAACCACCGGATATAGGACCACTCGTGGCCATGGTGGTAGACACGCAGCCCCCACGACGTGTCTAATCGCTGGCTTCGCTCTCAACCGCAAACCTCTGTTTATGGATAGTACAACCTTTAATTTGATAGCCTGGAATATTCGTGGTGGTGCGAATGCACATGGCCAACGGCGAGTTCGAGACCTTGTGAGATCCTTTCGTCCGGCTATTTTTTCTGTAATGGAGACACATTGTCAGTTTGATCGTGTGAGGAATTTCTGGCAGAGTTTGGGGTATGAAATAGTTGGTGAAGCTGTTGCGCATGGACATAGCGGAGGGATTTGGATTCTCTCACCATGTAGTAGGGAGTTTACGATCTAGGTGATTGACATTCATGAGCAAATGGTGTCGGTGGATATCCGTTGTCGGGGTAAACATTGGGTTTGCTCTATCGTTTATGCTAGTCCTAATCCTGTGAAGCGTCGCCTGCTTTGGGAGTATTTGGGGTCTTTCCGGCTCCGCTGCCGGGATCCGTTGCTAGCTATTGGTGACTTTAATGAGATATGCTCACCGTCAGAAGTTATCGGTGGGGATTATTGTGATGCAAGGGAAATGATTATGCTTGAGATGCTTGATGCATGTAGCTTCATCGATCTTGGAGCGATAGGTCCCCGGTTTACATGGGAGCGGAGGCAGAATGGTAGAAGGCTGATTGCAAAGAGGCTTGACCGTGCCTTGGGGGATGTTGATTGGCGGTTACTACACCCTGAGGCATATGTTGAAACTCTAGCACGAGTGTACTCTGATCACACACCCCTCTTGTTGCGTTGTGAGGTTCCCTCCGGTGATCGGGCAACCCGACCATTCCGCTTCCAAGCGGCCTGGGCTACCCACCCGTCGTTTGAGGCCGTTGTGACTAATACTTGGCACAAGTTCTCTACTGGCTTGATAGAGAAATTACTGAATGTCCAAGAAGCTTCTATTACCTTCAATAAGGAAGTCTTTGGGAATATCCATGCGAGGAAACGACGAGTAGAGCGGAGACTGCATGGGGTTCAGAAGGAGCTTGAGTGGCGTGAGACATAAGCCTTATGTCGCTTGGAGCGTTCTCTCCAAAAGGAGTATGGGGATATTCTTACACAGGAGGAGATCATGTGGTACCAGAAATCCAGGGAGAATTGGGTACGGTTGGGGGACAGAAACACGAAGTTCTTCCCCACTCAAACTGTGGTGCGACGAAAGCGGAATAAGATACATGGTTTGTTCATACAAGAGGGAAATTGGTGCATGGATCCAGTGAGACTCCAAGAGGAGGCCCGTAGCTTCTTCATCAACCTCTTTTCTATTGACACGCAGGTGTGCAGAAATGTGGTCATGGCGAATAGGACTCCGGTTATTTCGAATGTGGATAAGGTGGCATTAGCTCAACCTCTCTCCTTTGATGAAGTTCGACGGGCGGTCATGGGGATGCATTCCTTTAAGGCACCCGGAGTTGACGGCTTCCAAGCATTCTTCTATAAGCAGTACTGGCATATCTTGGGTACAGATCTTCACCATATGGTGTCCATGGCGTTTCAGAATGGGAGAGCGAAACCTTCATTACTGGACACGCTGCTTGTGCTTATTCCCAAAGTGGACGACCCTGTTCGGTTGAAGGACTTGCGGCCGATTAGCCTTTGTAATGTTGCTTACAAAGTTATTACAAAGGTGCTAGTAAACAGATTCAGACCGCTTCTTGCTGAGCTTGTTGGACCACTTCAGGGAAGTTTTATACCAAGGAGAGGGACCAGAGATAACATCATTCTTGCCCAAGAGGTGATGCATACGATTCACACGCATAAGAAGAAAGGCGGGCTAGTGGCATTGAAGATTGACTTGGAGAAAGCATATGACAGGGTCAGTTGAGATTTTCTTCGAGCAACACTTTATGATTTTGGCTTCCCTCCATCAATTGTAGACTTGATTATGTGGGGTGTACAAGGGTCGAATATCTCAGTCCTTTGGAACGGATCTAAATTACCTTCCTTCACTCTGCAGCGTGGGTTAAGGCAAGGTGATCCTCTGTCTCCGTATTTGTTTGTGCTTTGTATGGAACGGCTTGCTATCCATATTCAACGGCTCGTCCAAGAGGGTGTTTGGAAACCTATTCGTGTTACAAAGGAAGGTATTGGTATGTCACACCTCTTCTTTGCTGATGATGTCCTTCTCTTTTGCCAAGCGTCTAAGGAGAAAATGCGGTTGATTTCGGACACACTTTCGGTGTTCTGTCAAGCGTCAGGTATGAAGGTGAATTTAGAGAAGTCCCGCATGTTCTGCTCAGGAAACATAGACCGAAGGACACAGCAAGAACTCTCAGATATCTCCGGGATTAGTAGGGCTGCAAATCTTGGTAAGTATCTGGGGATACCACTCCTTAAAGGGAGAGTGACTAGAGATGTTTTTGCACCCATAATTGATAAGATGAACACTCGTCTGGCGTCCTGGAAGCACAAGATTTTGAATAAGGCGGGACGGTTGTGTTTGGCAAAGTCTATCATGTCCTCGTTACCAGTCTATACTATGCAGGCTTTATGGCTCCCTGAGGGAGTGTGTGAACATATTGATAAGCTAGTTCGGAATTGTATTTGGTCCAAAGGAGGGTTGAGTCGGAGTTGGAATCTAGTGCCTTGGCATGATGTGACTCTGCCCAAGGAAAAAGGTGGGCTTGGCATTCGCAGCGCGCGACAGAATAACATTTCCCTCTTGGGGAAGTTGGTAAACAACCTCATGTATGATCCAGACATGCTTTGGGTCCAAGTGTTGAGACAGAGATATGTGGGTGCTGATTCGGTGTTGGCGGCGGTATACCACCCCGGGGACTCTTATGTGTGGAGAGGAATTATCAATGCTAAGGAAGCGGTAAAGCGAGGGTTTCAGCCGTGTTTGGGCAATGGTCATTCATCGTTTTGGTGCTCTAACTGGCTGGGAACGGGGAACCTGTGTCATCGTATTCCTTATGTTCACATTTCAGATACGGAGCTTAGAGTCTCAGATCTTTGGAGTCAGGGTTCGTGGAACCTCGCTGCTTTGTACACGCCTCTTCCTCCCGAGATAGTGAATGAAATTGTTCGAATCAAGGTTCCGCTGCGGTCAGATGAGGAGGATAAGATTCTGTGGGTAGGAACTAGTTCCGGAATCTACACAACGGCTTCTGCTTATCATATGATTCGGTGTCAGGATCAAATGAGTTCTCGGGATTGGAAGGTAATTTGGAAAGCCCAGGCACCAGAGAAGGTTAGATTTTTCCTTTGGATCGTGGGTCGTGGTTCTCTTCCCACAATCTTGAAGCGGCGGCAATGCCACCTGAGTTTGACCGCGACTTGTCCCCGGTGTGGTGAGCAGGAGGAGGATGTTGAACACCTCTTGCGAAACTGCCATGGATCGCGGATGACGTGGAACCACTTTCAGAGTTTATTGCCAACCCTTCCCGCGACGAGCACTTTCCAAGATTGGTTTCGTGGTATCCTTCAAGGACCGAATCAGGCATTTACGATTGCAACACTCTGGTGTATTTGGCGTTGGCGCAATAGTGCGGTTTTTTATCCTCAATCGTGGCCTATTCAAGTGGTTTGGTGTCAGATATTGATCACAGCAAATGAGTTTGCGAGATAGGGGACAATGATGCCGAATCCTCGAGAAACTATGTTTGTGAAGGGAACCAACTTAGTTCACCTCCATATAGATGGCAGTTGGATTTCTAGATCTGATCAGATGGGTGGCGGCGGCGGGGTGGTGAGGGACTCCACAGGCCGATGGATTTCAGGGTTTAGTTGTTCTTATGGGCCTGGGTGTGCCTTTCTGGCAGAGCTTCTGGCGCTCCAGTCTGGGCTGAAACTAGTTGAGGAATTGGGTTTCCGTGAGATAGTGTGTTACATGGACTGTAAGGAGATTGTGGAGATTCTGAGCCAAAACAGGGACACTCGAAATTTTTTGCAAAGGGATACTATTACCTCTATTCGAGCTATGTTGGTTGGGGTGTGGAATGTCCAATTCTCCTATGTCTCGCGTGATAGAAATGTAGTGGCGGATACTTTGGCAAGACAAGCGTCCCAGACAGGGCATCCGCTGCGTGTTTGGAAGGAGCCTCCGTCTTCGGTGATCCCGCTTCTGTGCAGGGATGCAGTAGCTTAGTTGTTTCTTTTGCTTGTTTTTCTTTCCTTATGTAACAAAAAAAATGTAGTTTTTTCCTAATAAAAAAAATCACCAAATAAACTTATCTTTTATTAGAGAAGAAAATTTATCATTTTAGACCCCTCATGTCACTTCTTTTGTTATTATGATTTTAAATTGATATATCTTATATAAAATTATATTCCAAAAGATTTTTCTCAACTAACATTAACATCTCTTAATTTTTAGAAAATATTAATATATAAAATCCATACAAAATTAAGTTTAAATATGTATTTCTAACCATGATTTTTATATTTGTGATATTTAAAAATTATAAAAAGTTATAAAATATAATGGTACACAAACTTTAGATATTATTATAAAATAAAAGTCACTCGTGCATTTCACGGGTAATTCCACTAATTTACTACTAAAAGAAGGATTAAATATGTTTTTAATCCATGGTTTTTAAAGAGGAATCTATAAATCCTTACAAAAAAAATCCTTAGCAATTGGTCCTAATTTTTTTTTTAATTTGCAATAAGTTCAATTCTTCAATTTTGACCAGTCAACTGTCCACGTGGCGAGTCTTATCAACACAATGGTAATCGCTAAGACTTTTCACATCAGTTTTAATCTCTATAAATTTTTTTAATTACATTTTTTCCTTCCTCTTCCATTTTCTTATTCTTCTTCTTCCTCCATAATGCAAGCCTAGAAATTCAAAAAAACAACCCACCATTGTCTCATTCCTCTTCCTCCTTCTTCCTCTTCAACTTTTGATCTCCATTAAACTCCATTCTAATCCCATCCCATAATGGTTAAAATAAAATGGGATAGGTGAGATAAAATTTATTAAATGAGGATGTAAACGGAAAAAAAGTGGGACAAAATATCTTAAATTTCTAAAACACCAAAGATTTTGGATAAAATGGAAAATGCTAAAACAACAAAATGGAGGTAATATTTTTTTTATAAAAGGAGGGTCCTAACTCAAAACAAACAAACTAAACTAAAAGAACCATGAGAGAAGAAATCCCACATTATCTTCAAATAAAAGTCCCTACTTCGCTCTCTCAATCTCTTAAGTAACCCTTCGATTCAAGGGACTTGTTTATGCAGTGCTTATTTGCTTAGTTGTACCTAGGAATGGCAATTGACCCAGACCCTTTGGGCAAGGTTGTCAGACTCGTGAGTCTACCCAGACTCGTTTTGGGTAGGTAGACTCGACCCGTCGAGTTGACTCGTAGACTCGTAAGAGTCAGTCAAAAATGAAAAAATACTATATAAAAACTGTCATAAGGAACTACTATAACATATATGACCATCAAAGAGACATTTAATCAAATATACCACACCATAAGTGTCAAAACAAAGTACGCCAACATTAAGTACCAAAAGTACATAGCCAAAGTACCACAACAACAAACCAAAGTACATAAATAAGAAGCAGAGTCAGGCTCTACCCCAGACATTTCAAATCTGCCCACACATTTTCCAAAACTAAAATTCAGAAGCAAATAAGAAGAAGAAGAAACACAGAAGAAATAAGAAGCAGTGAACTGAAGAGTGAAATCTTCATCATGAAATTAGGGAAATAAGAAGCAAGGCAAGAGAAGAAACAAAGTGAAGAAGGAGAAGAGGAAGAAACGCAGCAAGAAGGAGAAGAGGAAGAAACGATGGAACAGAACCTTACCAAAGCAGAGGAGAGACCGAGAGAGACGAGCGTCGAAGGACTTCGCGAGGAGTGGAAGGAAGAGCGACGGCCGATGGGCTTCGACAGCGGCGGCGCTGCTGAGGAAGAGTGACGGGCTTCGATGGCGGCGGCGCTGCCGAGAGAAGAGCGACGAGGCGGCGCGGCTGAGAGAAGATCAGAGAGGTTCGAAGGAAATCGAGGGTCGAAACAGAGAGAAGAACGGCTCGCGGCGCAGGGTCTGAGTTTTGTGAGGTAAGGTGTTTCAAATTAGGGTAAAATTGGGGGAAAATTGAAAAAAAAAAAAACCTGACTCGGTGACTCGCCTTCAAACCCGCGAGTCACCCGAGTCAGACCGAGTCTGACCGAGTCACTGCAAAAAACGAGTCAACAACCGAGTTGACCCTTTTTTCACAGGTAGACTCGCTGACTCGTACGAGTCTACGAGTCGACCCGCGAGTTTGACAACCTTGCCTATGGGTACCCGCAAAAAATACCCACTATGGGTAGGGTAAAAACCCGCTAGATTGGTATGGGTAAATACCCGCAAAAATTAGTGGGTATGGGTGCGGGAATGGGTACTATAGTACCCACCCCGCCCCATACCCGCACACACATATTATATATATATATATATATATATATATAATTAATTAATTGTTCATCCTAATATAATTATTATAACTATACTACGATTTTTTTTTTACTGAATTATACTATTATCTTAACTTATAATATATATGTTTGGATAATAGTATTCAAACAAAAAGATATATTCTCAAATTTTGAGAATAAATTTTGATTTAATTTTTAATTAAAACTTGCACATATTTCAAATTTGATCACAAAGAGATCAAATATTATTGATACAAATTAAAAGTATATCTAATTGATTTTAATTTGTTTAGAGAGAAGATCTTACTTAATATGATCCTATTTAAGAAAAATATATAAATATTATCTACCTTTTTATACTTAATTAAATGATTTTACGATGGTCTTTTGTATTTTTAACTAAAATGTGTTATTATTTTATAATAGCAATCATATTTTGGTTTTCTATTAGTGAAAATTATATTTTGTTTAACTAAACTACAGGTAATGGGTACGGGTACGGGCATAGAGGTACCCAGAGGATATGGGGATAGGCACTCAAGTTGCTACCCACGCGGGTATGGGGACGGGTACGGGCAAGCACGGATGCACATAGTGTCTAGGGGGGCAAGTGCCCCCACAAGATTAAAAAAAAAAAAACTCTTAATGGTTGATTATTATTCTTTGTTGAGGGGTTTAAAAACAGGAACTTTACTAACTCTAATTAACTAATTATAATAATTGAACTAATTCTTAAGTTTATACAAGCCGATATTCTCCATTACACTTATATATCGCAGTGGATGAGGATTCTTTTATTTGAAAACTCTACGTATATTTTCTAGTGTTTTGTTTATGTGTTTATCCCTTTTTTCATATTTATTATAGAGTTTAATTTTGATGCATTGAGAGTGTTATGAGTTTTACACATGCATCTAATTAAGAGTTTAGATGGTTGATGTGCTTGAATTTGTTGAGGAAGATGGCATAAGTTTAGACCAAAAAGCTGAAGCATGTGCTTTGCTGAATTTGATGCAGTCTTTTGAGTTTGTTTTCATCTTGCACTTGATGAAAAACATTTTAGGGATAGCTAATGAGTTGTCTCAAACATTACAAAGAAGTGATCAAGATATTGTAAATGCTATAAAGTTGGTTACTATGTCAAAGCAGAGATTGCAAGTTATGAGAGATGATGGTTGAGATTCTTTGCTCAAAGAGGTTTCATTGTTTTGTGAAAGACATAATGTTGTCATTCTTAATATGGCTGATACATTTCAAACGCAAGGAAGATCAAGACGCAAAATTGAGAAAGTTTCTAATGTGCGTCATTTTTAGGTTGAATTATTCTTTCAAGTGATAGATCGACAACTTCAAGAGTTGATGTGTAGCTTGCTTGAATCCAAGAGATTCATTTGCTGCATTTGATAAAGACAAATTGATTCATTTGGCTCATTTTTATCCTTCAGATTTTTCCCCAATTGAACTTTTGGCACTAGATAATCAGCTTGAAAATTACTTCATCGATGCATGCTCTGATGATGCACTTTCAGGACTAGGGGAAATTGGTGATCTTGCTATAAAACTTGTGGAGACTAGAAAGCATATTGTATATCCATTGGTATATTTGCTTTTAGAGTTAGCTTTGATACTTCATGTAGCAACTGCAACAGTTGAAAGAGTTTTCTCCGCTATGAATATCATCAAGAATCACAAGCGAAATCGTATGGAAAATGAATGGCTAAATGATTGTTTAGTTACTTATATAGAGAAAGATATATTTGATAGTGTTGAGAGTGAAAAGATAGTGCAGAGTTTTCAAAATATGAAAACTCGTAGGGAACAATTGTAATGTACTTTCAAATTTTTAAGGGGCTAAATGACCTCATGATTAATTGGGGTCATTCAACCCCATGTTCACATGGACCAATAAGATTGTGTCATTTATTTTATTTATTTTCATATTATTTTTTAATTTTAATTATGGGACAACCTTATTGGTCGATGTGAACATGGGGTTGAATGACCCCAATTAATCATGGGGTCATTTAGCCAATCCCAATTTTTAATAGTACTATGTTATATTTTCCATATTACAAATTTATGTGTATATTGCCCCCACATGTTCAAATTTCTGGATCCGTGCCTGGGTACGGGTACTTTTTAAAAACGCGGGTATGGGGATGGGTACTATAGTACCCTACCCAAACCGTACCCATTGCCATCCTAGTTGTACCACCTCGGTCAAATTCTAGAATCACATGTATTAACCTGAGCAGCCCTAGATCTTCTTGTACCGGTTCCATTTTGTACTCATTTGCCCCACTTTTTTGGGCTGGCATACTACCTAAAAGCCCAGTTCAATTGATAAAAATACTCCCTTCTCCTAAAATGAGGTAAATCAAAGACATGCAAACTTAAATGAAGATCATGGGTAATCCAGCTAAGCAATCTGCCACTTAGTTAGAATCTGTAAAAATGTGCAAACAGTGAACTCTTTAGTCCTTCCCAATCCAAGTTCTAATATCCAATACAATGGATTCATATGAATGACTGCGATCACAACCTTCAATTTTAAGTTTCACAAACCACCTGATAGTCATTTTCAATTATAATGTTTTGAAAATCTTTCTCCCATAACTTCGGCATTAACATAAGTGAAGAGCCTATTTTCCTGTTAAAACCAAAGATCCATCTACCTATGGATGATTTTGTTCTCTTGTAATTTCTTCTATCAAATTTTGTCCCTTAAATTTTAAAGTTGTTACGATTAAGTCTTTTAATCACTTATGTTCAACTTTGTTCCGGGAGTAACCCTCCCGGCCACGCAACAGGCCCCTCGGAAGAACCCTGCCCGGCCAGCAGAGCCTTTGCACACCTGGACCCTACGGCGATAGGCCAAGAGGGGGTAAGTACACCGACAGCCAATCGCTCCTACCCGTCAAATCAACAGTCTTATCAACCGTACATCAGAAGAATCATCATTACACGCATCACGCCTGACAAAGAAACAACTCGGGAGATAGGAAAAACCTATGCCCGACTAAACCTCCCCATACTTACCTATTGACCCTCTCCGAGTGTCAGAGCGGGGGGGAAGGGGTAGGGGACAACGAAGACGCCCGGACAGCCCCATTAAAACCCGAGGAGCGCACCTGACACCAACTTAACCCTGGGCACTTACACCCAAGTGCCCGGACTGGGGGGCTACTGTTTTGGGAGTAACCCTCCAAGCCCCACGTGAAGGAGGACACCCCGAGAACCACCGGCCAAACACTCACAACTTAACCCTGGGCACTCGTAACCGAGCGCCCCAGCTGGGGGGCTACTTTTCCGGGACTAACCCTTCCGGCCACGCGACCGGCCCCTCGGAAGAACCCTGCTCGACCAGTATAGACCTTGAACCCCCTCGACCCTACGACAACAGGCCGAGATGGGGCAAGTACACCGGCAGCCGATTGCTCCTACACGTCAAATCAGCAGTCTTATCACCAGGCTACCTTCGTAGGCGCACCAACCCAGGACTGGCTCTGGCCGTCCGATCCCCTAGACGTGGCAAAAGATCCAACGATCCGGGACGATCCTCTGGCAAGGTCATCATCACCTATTATCGAGGATTGTGCCACCTCCAAACCTCTATATAAGGAGGATCCACTAAACCATAAGGTACACGCTTCTAATCCCAATCTACTCGGATTAAAGCTCTGACCCCGACCTCTTACTTTGGCATCAGAGTGTCTTTGCAGGAACCCCTCCCGAGCGCAGGAACGACGACGAAAAATCTCCACCCAAAGGAACCCGACATAAACCTACCGCCCCCCACCTCTCCTCAACCACCGTGTGCAGTGGTCCAAGCAGGCTTAGCTTGTTCAAACTTAAAATTCTTAAAGTACAAATTTTAAATGAAATCTTCTATAATTGATTTAAACTAGTAAGTAACTCGTGCAATGCACATTTCCCCCCCAAATTTTAATATGCAATACACAGTCAAATAGTTAACATTTAAAATATTATGAATTTATTCATAATTATTAAGTCACCTAATTTTAAAATAAAATGATATCAAAGTTATATACTCAATCAGTTATTTAAATGTTAACTAAAATCAATATGTTTATCTCTTATTTTAAATAAATCAATAACTTGAGTGTCATAATTTTACAACATAATTATGTACTCTAAGAAAATATAATAAGTTGATAAATTAAAAGAATAAAATAATATTTGAATCATTAATTGTTTATATTTCAAAATAATTATTATTATGTAACTCTTACAACCTTATCTTAAAAGTCTATTAAACCATAAATCTTAAAATATAAATATTGGTTTAAAATTTGTGAAAACAATATAAATTATTAAATTGCGCTAATTTTTAGGAAAAATATTGGGAATTGGAGGGAGAAGATATAAATGGCTCACGAAGAGAATTTTTGTTCGCAGAAGGAAAACAAAGTGTGTAAGACCCTCTATTTTTAGTATTTAAGTTTTGGTCCCTGAATTATTTAGTAGTTTCAGTTTGGTCCTTGTTTGATCGTTTGGCTGACTTTATTATTATTGGAATGAGCTTTGTGTTAGTTGAATTGTTTTGTATTTATCATGAAAATTTTGGAAGAATATATATGAATTATTTTTTTTAAAATGTTAGAAAATATATCTTCTAGTGTCAGTATTTTGGGTTAAACTATTTTAGAAACCTATATTAAGTATATATATGATATTAAGGAAATGTTTTATTATATGTAGGTAAATAGTATTTATTATAAATGAATATTTTATCATTAAAGGAAAAAGAAAAAGAAGATAATATATATATATATATATATATATATATATATATATATATATATATAGGGAGTGTATCAAGTGAGAGCAATGTTTATTATGAGAGATGAGAGCGTTCAATCTTAGCCATTGGATCTACCATGAAGGGTCAAGATTAAAACAAAATGGTATGTGACTTTTTTAAAAAGTCATGTGACCACTAAACTACTTTTAATCTCAACCACTCATGAATGGTTGTACGGTCAAGATTTAACGCTCTCATCTCTCATAATAAACATCGCTCTCACTTGATACGCCCCCTATATATATATATATACATATATATATATATATACATATATATATATGTATATATATATATATATATATATATATATAACGCAGACGTCTGATATACTTATTTAAATATATTTTGTTTTTGTTAGTTTTTGGTTGAGATCATATTTTGAACACAAATTGTATTCTATCTTATCACAAAATTAAGGAAATTTGATTTGAAAATTAAGATGAGCTTATTACCTATTTTTATGTGATATACTAATAGCTGTTTCTTTTCTCTGTTTTAATTAGTTATACTTTTGTTTTGGTAAGTTCTTATATACATATATATATATATATGTTATTAGAAATGATTACTTATTTTTTTAAAAGAAAAATAAAATAAAATATAATAAAAGAAAAACGGCATTGGCCGTATAGATGTTTTGTTTTTTTTTAATTGATTGTTATCCTATTTTATCTTGCCATCATATTAAAAAGTTTGAGTTTGAAAATTTTAGATATAATGTTTTAAGGTAATTATATCTTTAATGATTTAAGATTAGGTTGTTTAAGATATAAGAAAGTTTGTTATTGGTTAAAAATCCGAAATAAATAGCTATAGATATTTGTTATTTTTAGCGGTTATATTTATTTAAAAAGAAACAGAAAAAGAAAAATAAAAATAATAGTAATAATAAACTTAACGTGTATGCTAACCTATATATATATATTAAATTCTGTGTTATTATATATTAATTGGTTAATTGAATTATGAACCTAGTTAAATTATACTAGTGTGTGTTTTATCCTATCAAGATTGAATATGAATTTTAAAATTAAGATATGGATTTTGGTTAAGAGATAGAGAAGAAAAACTGAAATAACCGATTCTCCCTTCAATAACAAATTCAACACTCTCACTACTCACTTCTAAAACTCTAGCTCATTTCTTTCTCCCACACGCTGCCTCTTTTTTTTTTCTTCATCAAAACACAAGGTTGGAATTGAAATTGCAATATTATCCTCTTGATATTTTTTTCTGCTGTTCTGCATTTAATAAATTAGTGTGCTGCGGAAATAATAGAAGGAGAAACAACCTAGGGTTATTTAAACCATTTTCCTTGGCATTACCCTCTACCCACTTCTTCGTGTTGCTGCTATTCGGTTCTCCTTCTACTATGCGGTTTCTATTCATTTGCTTGCTGGTGATTGGTTGGACGCGGAGCCGATGCGATTTTACTTTCGAAGGTAAGGGTAACTCGGTCTTAGTGTATCGAGTCATGCATGCCTTATATTGAATTGCTTGTGTTTGATATTTGTTCTTGCCTTGAATGATGGTGATATCCTTGATGAAAGTTATTGTTGTGTTATGGACTTTTTTATTGATGTTGTAACATGTGATATATGTTTAATATGTTGTTGAGGTTTTGGGAGAAAATAAATTGGATTACTTTGATATGGGACGTTGGGACGATGTGATGTGTTTTAACCTCAAGTGTATGATGAGGTGAGTTTAATCCCAGTGGAATCTGCCCTGAGACTTGCGGGTGATAGGATGGGTGAAATATTTGAGAGGAGTTTAATCCCTGTGGAATCGGCCCTGAGACGTGCGGGTGATAGGATGGGTTAAACCTCCAATGAAACTGTCCTGAGATTGAGGGTGTTTGATTGAGGGACTAACAAACTTGTTGAGGAATTTAGCTTGAGATGAATGGCTGTGTTGATATTCTCATTTTGATGTTATAATTACTATAACTGTATCTGCTTCTGAAATAATCCTTTGCTGCTATTTTTAATAAAGTTGTTACTATTTTAATATATTCATGCATGTTGTTCATTGTACCCTTGTTGTTTGTTTTATGAGTTAACCCTTTCTGCTTGCTATTTGTTGTTTGGGCGCTTAACGCCAGAGACTGACAGGACGAGGAGTTTCATCTCTTAAAGAGCATTATGGAATCAGAGTGCGCAGGGGAAGCGTTGGGGAAATCTGAAGAAGATTATTAATGCTTGGAGGACTTCCGCTATTTTTTTTTTTTTTGAGTCTATTGAGGAGCATTTAACGTTGTTGTATTATTATTCATTTCCGCTTCCACGTAGTTATTTATTAATCTATGGGATTATTATCATATTAAATAATAATTATTGAGCGCCGAAAATCCTTTTTAAAAATTGAGTTACTTTGAGAGAGATTTATTAAATTCCGCTTAATTACTATGTGACCCTCAATCCAAGATTGGGGCGTTACAAAGTGCATGAGAGGCAAATGATATACACTTGCTCCAAGAATAAAATAGAGACAATGAGTATTTTAAAATAGGGTTAAATATGTTTTTGGTCCCTGTACATTGAGTGAGATTTGGTTTTAGTCCCTCGTCGGCATAAAGGTGGATTTTAAGCCTCAGACTTTTATTTTTGTTTGGTTTTCGTCCCTGCCGGAGTCATTCGTTGACCGCCGTGCCTACGTGTCACGACGGGTCTTACGTGGCATAGGCCACGTCATTTAATGAGTACACATGGCTTTTTTTTTACATTTATTAATTAAAAAACTTAAAAACAAAAAAAAAAAAGGAAAAAGGGATATGAATCAAGTCCCAGCCCCTCTTCTTCTCATCTTCTTCAAAAACCCTTCTTCTTCTTCCTGCTAACTATTCGTTCTGCCTCGACCTGTTCGTCGCCCGCCGGAGCTTCGATGGCGAGGCGCGGCGTAATGGTGGCCGAACCATAACATCGCGGTGGAGGTGGGCGCGAGGAGCATGGCGGTGGCGAGAGGGAGAAACAGAGGGGGAGAGCGGAAGGAAGAAGAAGAAGGTCGAAACAGAGAGGGAGAAGCAGGAGAGCGAGAGCTAGGTCGAGGTTGAGAGGGAAGGAGGCACGGCGGCGCGACAACAGGGCACAAGGGTTTATTGCGGACGTGACGAGGGACACGATGGTGGTGGTCTTGCCGTGGACGGGGGCCGGAGTTGGCCGTAAAACGCCCTTACAAGTACGGCGGCTCGTCGGAGAAGGGCTCCCACTGCGGCGAAGTTGGCGGAGGTGCCTCCGTTCTTCGTCACCTTCGTCCAGAATCATGTGTTTTCATCCCAAGGTCATATTTGAGACATCAAATCGAAAAAGGGGCAAGCTTTGCGAGTTAGCCATGGAGAGGAATGGAGATTCAGTCATGGGGTGAAGGTGGCTTGGAGGAAGAAGGGTTCAGTTACAAAGTCTCTGTTTATTCACAACAACTAAATGCACATTTTGTTAATTTTCAATGTCTTATGCATCTCCCCATACTAATTTCAATGGGTTGATTACATTCAAGTTGAAAATAAACTTACATTTGGTTCATTTGTTTTATGGTACTGTTTTATGGGTTGATCCCTCTCTGTTTCGACCTTCTTCTTCTTCCGGAGTGGGTGGGTGATGGCTCGGTGTGGGTAGCGTTGGGGGTTATGCCGTGGTGTGGGTGTGGGTGTGGGATTGCAGGTGGTGGTGGGTGATGCAGGGTGGTGGTGGGTGATGCGGTGTTGGTGGTGATGCAGGGTGGTGGTGGTTTGGGGAAGAAGAAGAAGGAGGAGGAGGAGGAGGAGGAGGAGGAGGAGGAGGAGGAGGAGGAGGAGGAGGAGGAGGAGGAGGAGATGTCGTGGTTTGGGGGAGAAGAAGGAAGAAGAAGATGAAGAAGGAAGAAGAAGAAACGCATCCTCTGATTTCCCCTTTTTCCTTTTTTTTTGTTTTTAAGTTTTTTAATTAATAAATGTAAAAAAAAAAAAGCCATGTGTACTCATTAAATGACGTGGCCTATGCCACGTAGGACCCGCCGTGACACTTAGGCACGGCGGTCAACAAATGACTCCGGTAGGGACAAAAACCAAATAAAAATAAAAGTATGAGGCCTAAAATCCACCTTTACGCCGGCGAGGGACTAAAACCAAATCTCGCTTAAAGTACAAGGACTAAAAACATATTTAACCCTTTAAAATATGATGACGTAACTTCATGTGAAAGAATGTAGTGTTTAAGTGCCCTCACTTTTTAGAGTTAGAAGGACTCAAATTAATAGTATATAAGGTAGATAAGGTAGACCAAATCATTGTAAACATTAATTTACTCACAACCCACCAACCCAAATATTAAATTTTACCTAAATTTAAAAAATAAACTCAAATTTTCTGCTCTTTAAACCCTAATCTCATATCTTTAACTTTTGCTAGTTTAATTTACGTTTAAACTTTAAAATTTAAATCACATTTTTAATCCAAAATAATTGAGTAGAAAATTAAGATTAAAGGATATTTGGTATAGAAAATTTGACAAATGAACCAAATTTGTTTGTTTTTAAAGTACAGGACCTAATTAGCTAAAAAATTATTGTGGTGAACAAAATCGCATAAGATCCAAACTAAAAGGATGAAATGTGCAATCAAGATAAAATATTTTTATAATTCTAAATAATGTAAAGTCATTTTATCAAGATTTTATCTTAAAATAAAATCACTATTGTTTTTTTTTTTTTTTCCGAAAGCATAATGATATATTAAAATGAAATATACATCAACAAAACAAGCATCCACGAGAAGGAGACAGAGTTGTCCGACCGTCTCTAAAACAGACCTCCGAAACAAGAGAGGGCCAACGACAGCGCCTCAGGCCAACAAAGGAAAATTCACAACCCCATCCAGAAAGAAAAATTCAAACAAAACAACAAAACTACAAATCCCAAAAAGCAACACCTGCTCAAAAAGAATCCGCTCCTGTGAAATTCTACGCTCCATAATTTGAGCCGCAATCTGATTAACCGCCACGCTGTCAGGACAATAAAAAACAACACCCACATGTTTACCCATCGCAATGGCACGTCTAGCTCTCGTCAAAACACCCGGAGGCACTAGAGGCTCAGACGGGACAACGGTGGAAATGATACCTTCGCTTCTATCGCCTCCCGCCACGGCCTCCACAAAAGAACAAGAAGGAGTGGAAAGAATGTATGGCTCCTGGCACCTGATCTCCTTCCTGGGACGACCTCGAGCCCTCTTATCCCCAAGTCCTCGAGCCCTAACTGCTGAAACTGATATCCCCTCAGAACCGCCTATACCCCCTAGTTTCTTGAGACGACCACGTCTTCTAGGAGACTGCAAAATCAACCCCTCCTGAACACCATTTACCTCCGCTCCATGACACTCCTCGCTCCTATTCAAGAGCAAGGAATTTCCGCTGGAAGAACCATCAGGAACAATAGGAATCTCCTCCTGGGCAGACCCGACCGACAAAGGACCAATTTCAGGAAAAAGGAAAACATCGGGAGTTCTCTCGCCAGAGAAACCTCCCTTGTCAGAACCCAGGATCAGAGCCACCTCCTGCGCAGCTGAAGCAAAAAAATTCCCCACAAGAACCTCCTTCCACGAATGAACACGACCAACACCGTCAGACATCCCCCGAACATAGACCCTGGATGAACCGGCCCCCACCAAAGGCTGGCCCTGGCCGCGCGAAAACCGTGACGCAGAGTAATGTTGATAATCCTTGGGGAACTTTGCCGGAGCCATCGATAGGACAGCCCCACCCACCTTGAGGCCATCTAGAGCATTAGTTGCAGAGGAAACCTGACACTTGGAGAAGAAGCGGACGAAACAGAAGCGGAATCGACGCCCAACTTTGCGTTTGTGTTGATAAATACATTTAGGATCCTACCAAAAAGAGAAAACAAATCGCGAATATGGTGATAACCGATCGACTCCTCGATGCCGTCGATGAAGAGGGTCGAACAGCAGCGGTGAGGGACGGCACGAGTCTGAGGAGAAACGCCCCCCTCATCCACGAAATCCTTTATGTCCGCCGAGACGCCGTCCAAAACAAGCGGACCACCAAGATCATCCACTAGCTTATCCTCTGCCACCTCGCCTCCTTCAGCCGCCAGCCCCTGACCAGAACCACCAATGGCAACTGCCGAACCTAGAAGGGATTGAGAGACCGAGACAGAGCAAGAGTGCTCCATATCTTGGGGCAAAACCTAGTTACACGAATCAAAAAGGTGGACCTTGACGCAAAGCAGATCAATGGGGAATCGCGACCCTGGAACTCGCACGACGCAGGTCAGAAGGAGTAGGAGAGGACCCACGACCTTGAGGTCGAGAAGCAACACGGAGAAGCTTCATGAGATGCAGAACGAAGGAGAATCGCGAGAAAAGAATCGCGAAAAGCAGAACCAGCAACAAGGAGAATTGCGATGCAGAACCAGCAACAAGGAGAATTGCGATGCAGAACCAGCAGCACTAGGAAGAGACTTGACTGCCGGCCAGAAAGACGCCGCCGCCTACAAAGCTGGCAAGAGAGCCGCCGCCGCCCAGGAAGGGGATTCGAGAAACCCTAGCAGAGATGTTGAAGTATTGTTGTTTTAAAATCACTATTGTTTATGATCTTAAAATTACCTTTTGCTACAGCATCATATTTTTCTGAAAAGCTGAAGAGGGATAGTTCTCAAAATAAGCACATTTCGGATTATTTTCAGCTTTCCACATTCTTTTTTCAAATTTTACCCAAACACCTCATAAGATTTTATAAAACTCCTATACAAGCAAGAAATATAACCTTAATCTTCTGGAGATTTTAGATTTATAAAACATCAAAATTTTGTAGTTTGTGAAAAATAAAAACTATACCACTTCTCTTCAGTAGTTTCATTTTCATCAACTTTAAGTGGATCCGTTATTGGTCTCCGCTATTTTGGTATCTTGTGCATCCTTGTATGCAGCTGCATGAACACCCAGCGCTGCACGACCAGAAGGGTCAGGGTTTTTGGACCATGCTGCATCCCATTCCACAGCTTTTGCAGTGCTGCATGCCACACTAGGACCTCCAGGAACTGTTTGCCTAGCAGCATTCTGTTCAAATGGCTCAACATCATTAGACAGAGGGTTTGGCAAGGATTTATATTTATAAACAAGTCAATCAATTTGTGTGCAAATTACAAGGTGAAGCTAGGGTGAAGAAGTTCTTCCTATCAACTATGATGAGAAAGTTGATCAAAAACCAAAAGATAAAATAAAAAGGGCAGCCCAACGCATTAAAGCTCCCGCTATGCGAGGTTTGGGTTAGAGTCAGACATGTAAGCAGCTTTACCTTGTTATTTACACGAAAATCAATAGATAATATATTAGAAAAAAAAAATTTGAACCACTGATTTGTAATTTAGTGAATGTCTGAAAATCCTTTAACACTTGAATTCTAAAGCAAAAATCAAATACTAGGAGAAGCTTTTGTGATTAGCTTCTGGGTACCGGAATTGATTCTAAGAAAAAATAAGCTAATCCACATGTTTATCAACTTCTCTTTCCTCATAATCAATTCTAACACTCAGAAGCTTCTTTCTAAAATTGATTCTGGCTTTCTAATTGTAAAAGAATTTCCAAACATGCATTAAATCAATAATCAATCTTTTTTTACTTTTTCACCTTAATCGACAAAATCAAATTACAAGGATACTCTCATTTTAGCTCCACCATGGTCAAGGTTCTCATGAACACAAACACAAAACATGGCAGTGAACAATATATATTTTTTATCCACTATAAAGTTCACCTTTGGATATATCTTCTCAAAAATTGTCCGGTAGAGGTATCCCTCTTTTGTAGTAGGAGTGTTTTCAGGGTAAACACAGTTGGCATGCTTCAGCATTGAATCTGTGACCTGGCCATTTATCAAGAGAAAAAGGAAAGAAACCAAGGATTGTGTCAATTGGATTCTACGATATTAATCTAAATATTGCGGCATTGCATCAAAAAAAAAGTTCAGCAACACAAGTTAGAGCCTACTTGTTTGTCAGCATGATCCTTCAAGCCATCAATCCAGCTGTACCCAACGCCGTCACTGAACTGTTCCTTCTGCCTGTATAATATGTGCTAAAAAATGAAGAAAATAATGTACTTCAGAAACCTTTCAAGACATATGAATAACCATGAACAAGAAGTTAATACAAACCTTTGGTAAATATGGATTCTTATCATCATCAAATGCATTGCGTAATACCCACTTTTCTATCCTTCCAATATCAGGTTGTATCTGTGCAATTTGTCATAAAGTTCATAAAGTGATAAAAATTGAAACCAACAATAAAATTAACTTCACATGCCCATAAAACCATTTTCATAGTCTTAGAATACGGGTTAAGCATAATTCTACCCAAAAGCCAGCTCAGGGTTGACAATTTTACTTTCTGTTATAAGTAATTATTTGGTCATATCTCTAGTCAATATGAGACATTAACAGTTACAAACTTATAATTTTCCATATACTCATGCTTTATTGGATAAGCAACATCATATGATAGGTCTTCATCTGTTAGGCCTAAGATAACTCAAGTTTACTCGAGAAGGGCAAAGTTATTAGCTTAGTTAGTTGTTAGTTGTCAGTATATGTGTAATTGTACTGGAGTTAGCAACTTTGACTAAGGATGGTTAGTTAGTTTGTAAGGACAGCTGTCCTATAAATAGGAGAAAAAGAGGGAAGTTAAGTAGGCTTTTCTGTTATTCAGTTGTGGAGGAACCTGAGTCTCTCGAATTACTCAGTAGTTCTGTAACACTTTTCTGTTGTACTTCTCTTGAATTATTGAGTTTCCTGTTTGCCTAATTTGGCAATTGGGAATTAGGGTTCTTAGTGAGTTCAATCTGAATTTTTTCTTTCCCTGGTACCAATCCTATCATCATATGCCTAGGAAAATTGCATCACCATAAAAAAACACATATGGAAGACTAGATGCATCAAGAAGAATCACGATACAGGATAACCAAAAGTAGCAAATTTGAACATTCAAACTAAATCAAGAAGTTGAAATGACACTTGTTTGGCTTTAGCAGCAAGGTTCACAAAATCAATAATGCAGGCAACCCAATCATAAGACAGACTAAAACTGTATTGCAGCATGAAAAGAGGAAGACAAAGAAGAAGTAAAGGTAAAATACCATTTTACACTTAGGATCCAGATCCATGGCTATGCTGATAAATTCTTTATCCAAGAATGGTACACGTGCCTCTACACCCCATGCTGAAGTTGATTTGTTGGCTCTAAGGCAGTCATAAAGATGAAGAGCTTTAATCTGCTAAATCATCAAAGCCATCAAAAACTTGAAAAAACTAGTAAAGAACACAAAGAAAGAAGAGATAAATTGGGAATCTAACTACGAGAACATAACAGTTATTGAACATTACTTTTCGACAAGTTTCTTCGTGAAACTCCTCCTTGTTAGGTGCCTTATGGAAATATAGGTAACCTCCAAATATTTCATCTGAACCTTCTCCAGAAAGAACCATTTTCACTCCCAATGCTTTAATTTTTCTGGACATTAGAAACATTGGAGTACTAGCTCTGACAGTCGTTACATCATATGTTTCAATATGGTAAATGACTTCTTCAAGTGCATCTATACCTTCCTGATATAGCAAAAACAAAACATCACTTCCGAGTAGCCATAAAAATCTCATGGTTGAAAAGAAAAAAGATGAAGAGGTAATGAGAAACAGTCACCTGAACAGCGAAATGAAGTTCGTGGTGACAAGTACCGAGATAATCTGCTACCTCTTTTGCAGCTTTTAAATCCGGAGATCCCTGAAGGGTGGAAAAGTCATATCATGAAGCATATAAATGCTCATACACTACTTTCAGAGGTTGAAGATTCATAGCACATTATACATCAGATTTTCACCTAAAATGAGGAATAAATTATCACCTTTAAACCAATGCAGAAAGTATGTAACTGTGATCCCCACTGGCAAGCAGCTTCAGAAGCAACCAAATAACGATTGGCCACAGCAGCAACAAGTGATGAGTCCAGTCCTCCAGACAAAAGAACTCCAAAAGGTACATCAGTCATCATTCTCTTAACTACAGCCTGTTCATATCACAGTAAAAGAGATTTTATGATAAGAAGTAATGCTGTCAGTTAGTACTTGACTCCAGCACACAATAGAAGTCACTAAAAATGAACAAAACGATCACTCTTGTTCACAAACTAGCACATGCCACATAGTAATATCGCCCCTCTTGAATTTGCAAGACATAAATTGTTAGGATCCAAAATCCTAACGGCAAAACGGTAGACCACAGAGGGAAAAGATAAAAGAGGTAAAGGATAAAGATAATATTTTTGGGTATTCTTATTATATAAAACTGGAAATAAAAGACACAAGATAACTAGAACTAAGAGGCTGGGTCCTCTTAGAACCAAGAGGTTGGTTCCTCTTCAAGGGTTGGTTCCCTTTACAACTCAATAATACTCAAAACATGCCTCTAACGTAATGTGGGAGCTCTTAAATAGACCAATCCTAACTTAGCCCCAAGAAATAAGAAAGATTACCAAAATAAAAGACACACTTAAATAAAAGATATCTCACCCCAAAATAAAATATCAACTCCTAAAATAAAACAAACTTCTAAAATAAAAGATAATAAAAGATACACTCTTAAACTAAAAGATAGACTTCTAAATTAAAATAACCTAAATCCCTAATAATTAGATCCTAACAATACTCCCCCCAAAAAAATCAACCTTGTCCTCAAGGTTGAGAAAAAAACAAATTGCAGCCTCAAAGTATCCCAAAGCATCTCCTCCAACATTCGATTGTAAGCGGCAAACAAGGTCAATGTCCAAAACAGCAAGAGCATCATTGTCCATGTCCGGGGGCATTGGAGGAGGTCGCTTGGACAACAAATCAAGGACCCACAGCTTCATCTGCATTGAGGGCTCACCCCTCCGCATCGTGTGGTCATCTTGGTCTAGAAAGCCCAGTGTTATTGTGTACCCAGTTGTTTGGAAGCCCTTACATTGCCAACCTTTTCATATTTAAGAGCAGTCACATTCATTGACATCGGAGCATCTACCATAGATAATGTGCTTCCAAAAAACTTAATACTAGACGTGTGGGGTATATTGTTAGCATCTTCTTTGAGACCTTCAATTGGCAAAGCAGTATCTTACTTGGACTCATTATAAACCTCAGAAGTAAGTGCAACCTGTTGACTTGAGTCCTCCTTGAGTACGCCTTCTTCTTCTTCTTCTACTGGGATACCTGCAACGATTCCCCCGCCGATGTGAGGAGGAGGATAAGAACCCTCTTGAGTCGCTGGTGGTCCCTGAGCAAGGCCTAATTCCATATCGACATGTCGTGCAATATCTATGGCGTGCGAAAAATTGGTAGGGCAGAAGGAACGCAGCCGCCATTGAACCCCAGGCTTGAGGCCATTCAAGAAATAACTCAGCACAAACTGAACATCAGACATATTAGGAATTTGGGCCACCAAAGCTTCAAATTCCAGCACATAAGCGTCAACACTATCTCTCTGTCTGAGAGATTGCAGCCTCTCGGAAACGGTACCATAGCTATCACCACCAAAATGCCGTAGTAAAAGTAAGATGAATATATTCCAAGTCAGATTTGGAGTACGATAATGTTAGGGCTGGAAATCCCTAACAGCCAAACTCAATGATAACAGGGGCAGAACAGTAAATGTGCTGAATAAAAACAACTGGATTTATTAAAAATAAAGTGACCCAAGAAGGAAACCTTCTTAACAAGTCTTAAGCCCTTACAAGGTAAAAAACCTTAAACCAACTCAATAATCAATTGCTTCCTCTAACCTAAGGAGGATACTCATATTTATAATAAACTAATCCTAGTAAGATAAACTTAACCCCTAAGAAATACAAAACATACTAACTAAAATAAAATATAACCCAACCCAAAATAAAAAATTAACTCCTAAAATAAAATACATCTTCCTAAGTAAACTAGATATCTAGAATCCTAAAATATAACTAGTAAAAATAAAACCAATCAACGGCTTCCCTGTCCATGCTAACGAATGCCAATTGCATTTTGTCTATCTCCCGTAAATGGTGTGCCTCAGATTTTCTCGGCCCGGGCGATCCAAGACACCAGATTCACCCCGTCAAGCTTGGAAAACTCCTCCAAAATAGCTTGCCGTTGCCATTCCTCCATGATGACAAGAATCTAAAGAAAAAAAATGAACAGAAACAAATCCAGAACCAAGATGCTGTCCAAAACAGGGGCCAGTAAGGTAGCGTCACTATGCGTGGTACTGTAGCGCGGCACTTAAACTAAAAGATAGACTCCTAAATTAAAATAAACTAAATCCCTAATAATAGATCCTAACGTAAATCTTTCACAACTAAGACCTTGCAACCCCTTATTCAATACTTGGACATCATAGATCAACAGACACAGATGATACACTATTCCTAAGGTGCCCTTATGTTCTTCCAGATGTTAAGTATACTTTCTCAAAAGGGCAACAAGTCTCATTTCGAGCTGCATTTTGGTTTTCTAACCCCTGGTTACACATGACTTTCCTGAATTTATTTATTGCCTCATCCTGAAATTTAATGGTTTTAGTTTTGTATGAACACAGAAAATACATGTAAGAATGATTTTGACCCTCTAAAGTTCCTGGGCGAGCAGCAGCAAGTCTGAAGCATTTTGAAGCAAATTCACCAGAACTGAACTTTTCTACACTGGGAAAAATCATCTCAAGGTGGTGAAAGAAGTAGACGGATAATACAAAGGTAGCTTACCCTCTCAAAGGCCTGACGCAAAATCAGTGGATCATAAGGTGTTGAAGGAATATGCTCTGAGTACCATGGCGGATTGTACCACCTTCTTAATCCTCCTGCATATACAGCAAATTTTAACAGGATACATAAGGGCTATAATATCTAAAATGTAACATTTCGACAGCAAAAGGATATGAGAAAAAATATGGGAATAACAAGAGATATAACTAGAAAAAATGGCATCAATTATACCCTGTTTGCTGGAATATATATGCCCCGGAGGAAAAGATATGAATCTCTCACAATCATCACTCAGAGCTTTCATTTCAGATGCAAACCATATTGATCCTGCAAATAATTAGCACTTCCATTTATGATAAATCTGCTTCGCTCATGTGATAAGAATACAAGAATAACGATCCAGAGTTAGAGCAAAAAGAAAGCTGTGTATATATCTAAGTGAATCCACAAACCAAAATTTTGTATCCTAGAATAAAAAATATGACTGTGTATGTGAGAGAGAAAGAGATGCTTCATTTATTTGCCATGGAAAAAGTAGAATATGTTCATAATATTAATACCTCTTGCAGATTTAACGAAGTAATCCTAATGTTTACATGAATTTGCACTGGAGAACTTAGCATATAATCTATATGAACTTAGCCAGTTATCAAATTTCTTTATATAATGTTTACCAGAAAAACTCAGGTGTGTAAAATTGTAAGCAAAAATGCATAAAGCCGAGAGTTTAGTTGATGAAGGCTTCAAGCCACAGACATGGACACATTTCATATTTTATTTCACTTTATTGAAAATGCTGATATTATATCCAAATTCACTACACACAAACTCATGCATCTCTTGAATTGACTTAAATTGAAGAATAGATAGCTAAATTCAAGAGGTTGAGGTACTATCCAGATTAAAGTGCAATGTAAAATGTTACAGCAAAAAGATGGTGAAGCCACATACCATCATGGCCCCAGCCCAAGTAAAGAGGGGTAATGCCAATAGCATCACGAGCAGCAATAAAACTTTTATCTCTAGTGTCAAGAAGGATAAAGGAGAACATTCCATCCAGCATATCAATAAAGTCTTCTCCGTGCTCCTCATACTGTCATGATAATGGTTTACAATGATAGAAAATCCTCATCATTTATGGGGAAATAGTAAGTCAATTACAAAATCTAACTGATTCTAGAACACTTACAAGATGGGCAATCACTTCACAATCACTACCCGTTCGAAGTTGATGAGATTTCAGTTTCTGTCTCAAATCCTTGTGGTTGTATATCTCCCCATTCACCTAATGGCATAATTTCAACAGGAAAATATAAGGTCTCGGATAAGCAAATATCTAGAAACTAGTTCAGTAATTTCACAAAATTTAAAGGGTAAAAACGACAAAAATGAGAGAGATCCAAAAGTGAAAAGAATCATTTATGTTCAACAATGCAAGTACTGGAGTTTATGGTCTATGTTCAACAAGGCAACACACATAATACATGTAATATCCCATTTGCTAGGTTGTCAGCCTAAGTACTAGACCATACTATAGATTATAAGCTACTATTCATGAAACTGCATCCATTTTTAACTTTTAAGCACTTCCAGAAAAACAATGCATGTTCTAGTGAAATTAATATTCTAAAAAATGTACATAAATTGTATTATTAAATAATAATTCTGATTTTTAAATACTCCAACAGTATCTTCACCTCTCATCTATCTCATTATCTTCCTTGGACATCATATCATACACAAAGTGGGACCTTCATAGCGAGGAAATGGGGCTGTCACCCCCCAAGAGAAACAAAATCCTCAATACAATGTATTCAAATGTTATTTTTGCCCCCTGTAAAAAATTTATACTTCGGTTTCCAATTAGTGACTGATAATGTTACTTACTGTGTTAAATTTTTGCCCCTTTATCCAACTATTATATCATTTCTATTTCGCCTCTTCCTATATCTCTCTTCCTAGGTAGGTGGGGTTCAAGCATTTCCCTTTAGGGCACAAAAATACATACAGTGACAAAAACAGTCTTGTCTTCGTTGTACAGAGGCTGATCCCCTGAAGTAGGGTCAATAATAGCGAGACGTTGATGAGCAAGGTAACAATCCTCATGGCAATGCAAGCCACTCCAATCAGGACCTCTATGCCGCAACCTACATTTTTAAAATTCATTACAACCATACGCAAATCAGAAAAAATAATAACCTTCTCTGTCTTCTAGGGGGAAAAAACTAATTAATAAACATTAGATACCAAGCCTCGAATAAACCCTTCAAAACAACAACATTGCCAAGCATCAATAAACCCTTAAAAAACGAAATGACTTCACAAAAAGGGGATTTTTGTTGTTGTATGAAGTGAAAGCACAATTTATGCTTAAAAGAAAACTCATGGTTCGAGAAATGAGAGCAGAAGGGTGAAGAAATGTGAATGAGGAAGAAAAGAAAAGGACCTGCGAGACAACTCGATGATGCGAGCGCGCTTGGCCTGAGAATTGTCGACGCAACCAAACACTGCAAGGATTCCGCACATGGCGGCTGCAGATAAAAATTCCAAGGCAAAGTGAACAAGAAGGTGATGAAACAGAACTGAACAATGTTAAAAAAGTTGAATAGAGTGAATAATGAATTGGAAGGATTCACTTTTAATATTTATTTCCGTTTCAAAAAAAAGCTTTAATATTTATTTACTCGCATAAAAGATGTTTCCATTTCTTATAAAATAGTAGTAATTCTCACGGATTGTCAGAAGATTCTCACATGTTATGACCAAAAACAAAAAGAAGATTCACTTTTATTTTATACCCACAAGTGTCCCACCGAGCGCGTGTTGACAAGGATTACTCTAGTTTTTTTTTTTTTTTTTTTAATTAGACGTGTTATAGAGTTATTTATTTTTGGGTTGACATTAAGAACCGTCAACAAAATCCACACCTCACTTTAAAGTGTGAATCTCAATAGTATCCTCGGATTTCTTGTTTACCGTACACATTTATACATTTTCATTTCGGAATTTAAAACAAGGGTTAAATATGTTTTTGTTCCCGGTACTTTGAGCGAGATTTGGTTTTAATCTCTTGTCGCCTGCCGGCGTAAAGATAGATTTTAGGCCTCAGACTTTCATTTTTGTTTGGTTTACGTCCCTGCCGCCGGCGTGATCAACGCCGGAGCTCCGTTGATCCCATGTGGCACTGCCACGTCATTTAATGATGTCCACGTGGAATTTTTAATTATTTTTCATTTAAAAAAAAACAAAACAATCAAAAAATAAAAAAAGAAACAGAAGCCGCTGGGACTTTTCTTCTTCTTCCTTCCTTCCCAAATCAATCACCATTACCACAACTCCAAAAGCTTCCTTCCCAAAGCCAGAAGCTCCTTCCCAGAAACTCAAAAACACAACAATCCCAATCTTCACCTTCACAAACCCATAAACAACCTTCGTCACTCTCACCTTCACAAACCCAATCTTCACCTTCACAAACCCAGAAACAAGAAGACCAGAGATTAGCGTAATCTGATCTAGATCATCTCCTTCTTCTTCATCATCATCATCATCATCATCATCATCATCATCATCATCATCATCATCATCTAGGTTTTAAGACAAAAAGATTACAAAAAAAATGACCATTTCTTCTTCTTCATCTTCTTCTTCATTACAAACCCAGAAATTACAACATACAAGGCCTGAAAACCTTCTTTAGACCAAACCCTCTAGGGACCAAAACCATACAATGCCAGAAACCCGAATCAGAAAAGGAGAAGATGAAATCCAGAAGCCCCATCACCAATTCAGTAACCAAGCCATCAAAACCCCAACTTCAATCCCAAATTTGCAGCCACCACCATGACCTTGCCTTTCTTCAAGGCTCAATCGCGCCTCCATCAAGGTGAGGCTATGCCGCTCCTCTGTCGTTCCATCTTCTCTGGCTCGCGTCCTCTCTCTGAACATCCTAGATCTGAAGACAAAGGCATACCACTGCATCCCATCCTCACCCATATCGAGCCACCATTTAGATCCTCCAGAACCCCTTCCTTTTCCTTGCAACCAGAACATGCAAACCCATTTACACTCTCCCCCTCGCTGATTTAGGGTTCGCTGAGTTTGTTTGGGTTGGGGGTGGACGTGGAGTTGCAGTGGCTTGGTTGGGGGTTGCGATGGGTGGGGTGGGGGATTGCAGGTCGCGGTGGTTGGGCTCGTGGTGAGTGGCGTTGGGGGTTATGTCGTGGTGTGGGTGGGGGATTGCAGGTGGTGGTGGTGGGTGATGCGGTGTTGGTGGTGATGTTGGGTGGTGGTGGTTTGGGGAGGAGGAGGAGGAGGAGGAAGAAGAAGAAGAAGAAGAAGAAGAAGAAGAAGAAGAAGAAGAAGAAGAAGAAGAAGAAGAAGAAGGAAGAAGGAAGAAGAAGAAACGCTATCTGCCTCTGATTTCCCCTTTTTTCCTTTTTTTTAAAGTTTTTTAATTAATAAATGTAAAAAAAAGCCACGTGTACTCATTAAATGACGTGGCCTATGCCACGTAGGACCTGCAGTGACACGTAGGCACGGCGGTCAACGAATGACTCTGGAAGGGATGAAAACCAAACAAAAATGAAAGTCTGGGGCCTAAAATCCACCTTTACGCCGGCGAAGGACTAAAACCAAATCTCGCTTAAAGTATAGGGACCAAAAACATATTTAACCCTTAAAACAATGCATATTTGTTTCCGGGTTCATAATCGCAAAAGTTAGTTTGAAAAGTATGTTGCGGGAACTAAAGATCCCGTGATACTCAATTGTTGTGAATCTCTCTTGGCCGTGGTAGTGGTTCACGGCGAACTGGTGGGGTTGTGATTATAGAAGGCACAACGAAGCTTTAAATTCCATAGTGATGGGTACTTGCAGAAGACACTCTGATACTCAAGTCGGTGATTAAGTTGAAAGAGAATCTTAGAAACTCAGTTCGTGTCGGAGCCCTTGGCGACTGTCTCTACAAGTATGAGGAAGACCCTTTAAGCTGGGCTCCCGAGCGGGCAGATGGCCTTTGGCCATCTGTTTACTATGATTTTTGGTAAACACAAGAAATCCAAATGTTGATAAAGAGGATGGATTTTTATCCTCTTTGGGCTCTCGAGTTT
Organism: Acmispon strigosus; assembly: GCA_030819835.1. Classification (NCBI taxonomy): domain Eukaryota; kingdom Viridiplantae; phylum Streptophyta; class Magnoliopsida; order Fabales; family Fabaceae; genus Acmispon; species Acmispon strigosus. Next base: position 28,954,717 of record JAUAMA010000007.1, read on the forward strand.
GAAATAACCAATGCTTTTAAGTTTAAAGCGAAGGAGTGGAAAAGGTAAAAATTCGCCGAAAGTGTTCGACTGAATTGAGTAAAAACTGACTTTAAAGGAAATAACTGAATGTAAATGCGTCAAAAGCATTAAAGGTTAAAGAAAAGATAAAATTTTCATTGGATTGAAATGCTGAAAGGATAAATTTACATACGTTTAAAGTGTGGTTGATCGGTTTCGCTCAATCATGTACGTTTCAACTCTCATTTGTTGTATGTCGTGGTTGCTTGGATGTGTAGCAATGGATGGAGTGTATTGACGTTTGAGTGATGTGTTGCGAAATAGACGAACGAACCCCGATTCTGTGTCTGGCTTGCTCAATTTATAGATTAAATTCTTAACCGCTTGCAACGGACAAATCCCTTGAGTTTTACACGTGTCTTGAGCTTTCTTCTCTGTTCTCCATGCGTCTTGCTTGATTTAAACTGCCCGAAACATTCATCGAAGAGTAACCTCCTTACATGCCAAGCTTTTGGTCAAAATGAATCTTACACTTGTCTAATTTAGATTCATTTTCTATATGAACTTGGACTTTGACCAAAAATGTCTTTAGTCGAATATCAAAAGCATATCTTTTGATCAAGTACTCGTTGAATTTAGTCGAAACCACTTGTCAAGCGACTTTTGACCAAGTTAAGACTTGGAAAAAATCTCAGGCTAACAGATGCCCCCCAAATTATTATGCTTCGATGAACTCCTTTTCTGAGAAGCATGGTATTTTAACTAAATAAACAAAAGATAAATTTAATTATCATTTATTTAATTGGTAGTTAAAGCCTGACGATTTAATCATGGTAATGTAACAGTTAATAGCTCATTATGCTAGTAAATAGGCAATAATGGGTATTGGGTTTCCAAGGCTTCAGCCCACGTGACCCAAGAAATGATGGAAATGTAACCATTTTTAATGAATTTTCAATTCCATCAATCTGATCACGAGAAAACCCTTCCCTCTTTTTTTCTTATAAACAGAAACGCTTCTCACTTTTCTCTTCACCACAACTTTTTCCTCTGCTTCATCTCCTTCATTTTCTGCTCCAAAACGCGAAGCTTTTTGTCGCAACCGGGGTCGCGGCGGGGACGGCGCTAAAAAACAAATTGGTTAATCAGCTAGAGTCGCCACTAACGTTTTTAAGAGGAAAACGCTAGAAAACCTAAAAAGAAAATAAAACAGCCTACGAAACCTAAAACTCTAGGTTCGGGAGTCGATTACGCGTGGGGAAGGTGTTAGCACCCCACAGCGCCCGTCAAAGGCGGTACCCAAGATTGATTGTGCAAAAATTATTAAAAAAAACTTATTATTTACAAAGAAGATTTATTTATTATTTACAAAGAAGAGAAAATGAGATTATTTACAAAAACAAAAATATTTATTTTATTTTATTTAGCCTGATAGGTGTGAACCTAGTCCTACGTACTTCCCTCAAATGGAAGATCAAGGCCACGTAGTTCTGAAGGTTTAATTTTTATAAAAAAGGTGAGCAAAACGGTACGAGGAACGACATTCCACAAGGGAACAGACGCTATATCGCATCACGTTCGCAATTATTTGGTTTTTACGCGCATTGGCACGAAAAAAAAAGTAAGGAGGGCGAAACGACATTCCACAAGGGAACAGACGCATTCACATTTTTATATAATTTTTATACGCATTGGCGCGGAGAAGCGAAAAGGAAGCGAAGCAGTAGACCGAAACCTATTTCTATCACAAATTGCATTTTTACTTCCAACCAAGATATCAAAATAATCAATAAGCCACTTTTAACAACAAGAAGCAAACTTTAAGATAAAAAAAAACAATGATGCAAATATTAGAATAATAATTTCACTGTCAAGAGCAAAATCACAGTCATGAAGCATTCATAGCAGAAACATCCAGCATCATGTAATCATAAACAAAACCTTAAAAAAAAAAGCAAAACCAAAGCATACAGATTCAACAGAAGATGATAATGAAGATGTAAAATGAGAAAGAAAAATTATAACTCAAAACACACCAAAAATGGAGAAGCAGCCAGGGAAGGGGAGGAAGGCCGAGCGGTGCGAGGAGGCTTGAGGGAGGAGCGACGGCGGCGTGAAGCTTGAGGGAGGAGCAGCGGTGGCGCGACGGCCTGGGAAGAGGAGCGGCGGCGCGGCGAGGGAAGATGGAGGATGGTGCGGCGGCCTGGAAGAGAGGGCTTGGTGAGTGGCGGCCGAGTGAGGACAGTGGCTCGAGGGAAGGAGGTGGTGGTGCTGCTACGACAGCGAGCGGCGCGAAGAGGAGAGGAGCGGCGGCCGAACGAGTGAGAGGTGAAGGTTTGGAGGCTTGGTCGAGGGGTTAGGAAAAGGAGGTGTTTGACGGTGGCGGCGGCTTGAAGGTGGTGGCTAGGTTGCGGCGGCCAGGGGGAAAGGAGCAAGGTGGCGGCCCAGTGAGGGAGAGAGTGAGTGTGTGACGGCTAGAGAGAGGGAGATGGGGGCTGGTAGTGTGTGGTTAGGTTTTTTTTGAAAGGGGAAGAGAGAAGAGTGTTGATTTTTTAGGGTTTCAGCTGAAGTCTTTTTTTGCCTTCCTTTTTTGGTTTTTTTTTTTTTTTGTTTTGGGCTAGCTTGACCCATTTTTATTTGTGGGAGAAATTTAAAGACACTTTTTTTTGTTTAAGAGCATAAACTCTCTCTTTCTTTTTTTTACTAACAAATTAACTAACTATTTTTTATTTTGTTTTTTTTTCTTTTTTTAATAAAAATGAAACATAACAAAAAGAGAAAATAAAAGACCCGGACAAAATTGGGTGCTGACAGCAGCCCCCATTTGCTTGACTTTTGTTGAGAAAGTTAAAGCAAATTCAAAAGCAGCTAATTTTGGCCAAGCAAACAGTAGAAGAATAACAAAGATGCCGGATCCGGAGCCCATCAACAGGTGGATCAAAAACATGAGATACTTAGTAAAAACAACAAACGCTCGGCAACCTGGACAACAAATCTAGGGAATCCTAACGCTTGGGCTAATGGGATAAAACACTAGATGCTCGACAACACGAATGTGGAATTCTAACATCTAGGCCAATGAGATCAAGACAGACACTCGACAACTCTTACGAGGAATTCTAATGCCTGACACAAAGGATAAAAAGCAATAAACGCTTGGCAACCTGGACAACAAATCTAGGGAATCCTAACGCTTGGGCTAATGGGATAAAACACTAGATGCTCGACAACACGAATGTGGAATTCTAACATCTAGGCCAATGAGATCAAGACAGACACTCGACAACTCTTACGAGGAATTCTAATGCCTGAAAAAAAAAATGTACTAGGGGTTGGTTACCCTGAAAAAGTGCAGGGGTTGGTTACCCTGAAAGAGTGCAGGGGTTGGTTACCCTGAAAGTGTGCAGGGGTTGGTTACCCTGAAAGTGTGCAGGGGTTGGTTACCCTGAAAAAGTGCAGGGGTTGGTTACCCTGAAAGCGTGCAGGGGTTGGTTACCCTGAAAGAATGACTAGGTACCAAAACCTAGCAAAATTGATATATTTTTCTGAATTTTTGAATGATCATGTGGAAAAAAGAAAGTTGAAAGATTTTCAAATAAACAAGTTTTTTTTTTAACTTTCAAAAGATTTTATCTTCACCATTGCAACACAATACTGGTCAAAGCTGGTGGATGAAGGGATGGGTTTTGGATGGAAGAAATGGAATAAGATTTGTGGAGGGCAATGGAGATTAGGCTTGTAACAAGCCCCCAAGTCTGGCGTCAATGTAAGGAACAAATGCTTATCATTTTTATCGAGCTGAGAGAAGAGAAAAGGCGGCAAGCCCTAAGTGCGGCAAGCATCAGTTTCAAGATCTGTCATGGAAGAGGGGCGAACCCGGAGCCCAACTTGCTTTAGGCCCATCTTCAATCAAGGAAGAATATATGTCTCATCACTCCAATTTTCTCATTTCTCTTTTTTTCTCTTTTTTTTATTTTTTTATTTTTTATTTTTTTAGGAGCAAAAACACACAAGCGTAGACTTATTGTCCCAAAATCAAAGTTTAAGAAAATGTGAGCAATCAATATTTGATCAGAATGGACTTTATTGGCTTGTAATGTGGCTAGGGGGTGATGGGTGATGAAAGAAAGGGTATAAAGGCTCAAAGAAAGTGTTTAAGGGTTAATTAGGACAAAGGATCTCTAGTGCAATGTGATGGATGAGAGACATTTATTCAAACAATATTTTTTTTATTCTTTGCACTTTGTTTTTTTTCATTTTTCTTTTTTGATTTTCCATTTTTCTTTCTTTTTTTCTTTTTCTTTTTTTGCTTTTGATTTTTTTGATAGCAGAAGAACGACTTAACTGTCTTCAAACATTATAAAAAAAGCCCCCAGGTGTTGAGGAAATCCATGAGCACTTTTTAGAGAAACACTCAAACTGGGCTGGCCCTCGATGTGGGGGCGACAAGTGAAACAGATGGGATATCAGCTCCAGTGAAATGAGTCAGATGGAGAACTATTGCACTAGCCCCCAGTGTAGGGGTGATCCTTGTCCAGGGTGAAATGAAGAAAAAAATTTATTCTAAGGCTCAAAGTGGGTAGCAAGGGATAATATTTTTTGATTTTTTTTTTTGATAGAGAAAAATGGCCAAACTTCATTTCAAAAATTGATCGCTCTTTTTTCAAAAGATTTAACTTTAGGATAAAAGTTCTAGACCTTGCAAATTTGCTCCTTTTTTTTTTCTTTTTTTCTTTTTTCCCTTTTTTTTTAGGATGATGAGACGCAAGATGACGGATTAGTGATCTCAAATTTTTGTAACGCTCTCTTCAGCATCGGTCCATGACTTCAAAATTGGGGGTTTGAAGATGATTAATGAAGGAGGGATAAATGAATGGATGAGACAAATGTGGATTAGAAAGAAATTGAGGTTCATAAAAGTGTGGAGTAACTTGTATAGATGGAAAGGATGAAGAATTATGAGATGGTGAATGAAAAGATTATGAGGAGATGATGAATGAAAATGAACCTCAAATTGAATGTTATGATGCAATGGTGAAAATTAAAAAGAAAATAAAACCAAAGGAAGAAAACATTTTTTAGATTTTTTTTTTTATAAAAAAGAGATAGAAATTGAAAATAAGAAAGAAAAAGAAGAAGGGATATGTACAAAAGATTTTTTTGTAGATTTTTTTGATAAGGATGAATAAAAAAGAATTTATTTACAGGAAAAATGGGGAACTCCGAAAGAGAAGGATCCCCCGAATAAAGACTTATTTTCTTAACCATAAAGGTCAAATTATTATTGAGATGGAGAGACCTAATCCAATTAATTGACTAAGGTTTAGACAACTAGTACAGTGATGGGGATGGATCTAGATCTCACATAGCTAAAGGTTCCCAGACTACCCTCATCACACAGACAAGGACCCGATGATCAAACTATTTGACGAGTAGACACTAGGCCTCTCACGCCAAATAGTTAAATGACCGGTAATAATCTGAGTGGTGAATCAATAATTGACGAGTAGACACTTGGTCTCTCACGCCAATTATCAAGACACCTCTACGCTCCCTAGTTTGCGGGCTCGGGTATAGAGCCCAAAAAGTGCGTGAAACAGTAACCAATAGAGATCATGTATACAAGATAAGAAAATATATACAAAAGGCAAGAAATAAATAATAAGATAAAACAAAGCAAGGAAAAAAAAACAAAAAAAATGCACAATAAATATAATATAAACAAAAGAAAGGATATATACAAAAGGACAAGAAACAAATAATAGATAAAACAAAACAAGTAGAAAAACAAAGAAATGCACAATCAACCATACAGGCCTGACTCTCAAAAGTCCCCAGCAGAGTCGCCATCTGTCGCAACCGGGGTCGCGGCGGGGACGGCGCTAAAAAACAAATTTGTTAATCAGCTAGAGTCGCCACTAACGTTTTTAAGAGGAAAACGCTAGAAAACCTAAAAAGAAAATAAAACAGCCTACGAAACCTAAAACTCTAGGTTCGGGAGTCGATTACGCGTGGGGAAGGTGTTAGCACCCCACAGCGCCCGTCAAAGGCGGTACCCAAGATTGATTGTGCAAAAATTATTGAAAAAAACTTATTATTTACAAAGAAGATTTATTTATTATTTACAAAGAAGAGAAAATGAGATTATTTACAAAAACAAAAATATTTATTTTATTTTATTTAGCCTGATAGGTGTGAACCTAGTCCTACGTACTTCCCTCAAATGGAAGATCAAGGCCACGTAGTTCTGAAGGTTTAATTTTTATAAAAAAGGTGAGTAAAACGGTACGAGGAACGACATTCCACAAGGGAACAGACGCTATATCGCATCACGTTCGCAATTATTTGGTTTTTACGCGCATTGGCACGAAAAAAAAAGTAAGGAGGGCGAAACGACATTCCACAAGGGAACAGACGCATTCACATTTTTATTTAATTTTTATACGCATTGGCGCGGAGAAGCGAAAAGGAAGCGAAGCAGTAGACCGAAACCTATTTCTATCACAAATTGCATTTTTACTTCCAACCAAGATATCAAAATAATCAATAAGCCACTTTTAACAACAAGAAGCAAACTTTAAGATAAAAAAAAACAATGATGCAAATATTAGAATAATAATTTCACTGTCAAGAGCAAAATCACAGTCATGAAGCATTCATAGCAGAAACATCCAGCATCATGTAATCATAAACAAAACCTTAAAAAAAAAAAGCAAAACCAAAGCATACAGATTCAACAGAAGATGATAATGAAGATGTAAAATGAGAAAGAAAAATTATAACTCAAAACACACCAAAAATGGAGAAGCAGCCAGGGAAGGGGAGGAAGGCCGAGCGGCGCGAGGAGGCTTGAGGGAGGAGCGACGGCGGCGTGAAGCTTGAGGGAGGAGCAGCGGTGGCGCGACGGCCTGGGAAGAGGAGCGGCGGCGCGGCGAGGGAAGATGGAGGATGGTGCGGCGGCCTGGAAGAGAGGGCTTGGTGAGTGGCGGCCGAGTGAGGACAGTGGCTCGAGGGAAGGAGGTGGTGGTGCTGCTACGACAGCGAGCGGCGCGAAGAGGAGAGGAGCGGCGGCCGAACGAGTGAGAGGTGAAGGTTTGGAGGCTTGGTCGAGGGGTTAGGAAAAGGAGGTGTTTGACGGTGGCGGCGGCTTGAAGGTGGTGGCTAGGTTGCGGCGGCCAGGGGGAAAGGAGCAAGGTGGCGGCCCAGTGAGGGAGAGAGTGAGTGTGTGACGGCTAGAGAGAGGGAGATGGGGGCTGGTAGTGTGTGGTTAGGTTTTTTTTGAAAGGGGAAGAGAGAAGAGTGTTGATTTTTTAGGGTTTCAGCTGAAGTCTTTTTTTGCCTTCCTTTTTTGGTTTTTTTTTTTTTTTTTTGTTTTGGGCCAGCTTGACCCATTTTTATTTGTGGGAGAAATTTAAAGACACTTTTTTTTGTTTAAGAGCATAAACTCTCTCTTTCTTTTTTTTACTAACAAATTAACTAACTATTTTTTATTTTGTTTTTTTTTCTTTTTTTAATAAAAATGAAACATAACAAAAAGAGAAAATAAAAGACCCGGACAAAATTGGGTGCTGACACTTTTCATTTTCATATCTTTACTTTCATGGCTTCTTAATCACCTGTCATAGAGAAGAAATGGTTGACTGGTCCGACAACACAAGAACGCCTTGCCAAGTTACGAGCCAACCAGAAAGTTGAGCTTGCTGATCTGGAGTTAATAGCAAAATATACCCAACAGCCAACTAAAGCCGAAGAAGCCAGGAATGTTGAGGCAAATGCCGTTGGAGGAAAAACTTCACACAAAGCTTCTCTCAAGGAAAAGGATTCTCTGGTGAACATAATGTTGTGCGAAAAAAAACCTAGACTGGTAGTTTGAAAAGATGAAATAACTTCCCAAGTATGCACAAATGCTAAAGAGAGCACAAAATTGGAAACATCATCGGTGAAGAAGAAAAAACGACGGCCATGACTCGACGGAAAGTCGTGATAGTTTTGCTCAAATTAGGACTAAATTGTTTTCCTTTCCTTTGTAATCAATTTTAATTTCTCAAACAATAGCCATGTCAAACAGCTTAATTGTTAGGACAACTTTATAATTTGACTGTTTTATCCACCGATCTTTGAGGTGGTTACTTTATCGTGATTTCGTGTAATGCTGGTTTATATTTCTTTAAGTATTTTCCATTTACGCTAAGAGTTCGTCGATCCGCACCAATTTCTTGGATTGAGTATGAATTACCTGAAAATACTTTTGTAACTTTAAAAGGTCCTTCCCAACTTGGAGACCACTTACCATAAGTATGATCTTTCTTATCCATAGGCAAAATGACTTTCCAAACCAAATCGCCAACAATAAAAGCTTTCAACTTAACCTTCTTGTTATAGGCCTTAGTCAATTTTTCCTTTTGACGTATGATGGACTCCAAAGATGAAAGCCTTTCTTCATCTAAATTAATCAATTCGTCTAACATCATATCCCAATAATATTCGACGAGAATCTCCATTTGTCTTTGCACACGGGCTGATTGCAAATAAATCTCAACCGGCAACACTGCTTCATGCCTGTAGGTTAGTCAAAATGGAGATGTTCTTGTAGCTTCTCGAGGAGAAGTTCGGTAAGCCCACAAAACTTGGTCTAAATTTTTATGCCAACCTTTTGGTTTTTGGTCTGTATGCCTTTTAATTAAATCAATAATAATTTTTTTGGCTGCTTTGACTTGACCATTCGCTTGGGCATAATATGGAGTGGAAGTCATTAATTTAAACCTCAAATCATTGGCGAATCTGACTACTTTTTAACCAACAAATACTGACCCCTGGTCAGTTTTCAGAGTCTCAGGAATCCTACAACGCGACACAATGTGTTTTTGCACGAATTCAATCACGTCATCTTGAGTCACTATCATCAGGGGGATTACTTAGACCCATTTGGTAAAATAATCAATAGCCAAAATAATGTATTTGTGACATTTAGATGAAGAAGGATTGATTTCGCCAATCAAATCAAGAGCCCAACCTCTAAAGGGCCACGGTCTAACGATTGAATGTAGTTCGCTCGCCGGAACATGTTGAATTCCTGCATGCTTTTGACAAGCCTGGCAAGACTTAGCATATTCAACACAATCCTTTAACATAGTTGGCCAATAAACACCTTGTCGAAAGAATAACTACTTCATCTTGTGGTCGACCTAATGAGCACCGCATGATCCGCTATGTACTTGCGAAACCGCAATTAGAGCTTCGTCTTCACTGAGACATCTCAACAAAGTTCCAAAAGCATTCTTTTTAAAAAATTCATTACCCATAATGACATAAATTAAAGCCCTATATTTCACCTTTCGATCAGAAGGTAAGTTTGGATTTTGTAGATAATCTAATATGGGCTTCCTCCAATCATTAGGAAATAAATTGTTGATTACTAAAACTTCAAATTCCCAATTTGGAACTAGCTTTTCTCTAATTTTTATCATTTTTTTTAATTTCTTCCTCGAGACTTTGTAGCTAGAGGCAATTTGAGCCAACTCATTGGCTTATTGGTTTGCGACTCTTGGCACATGTTGTATTTCGACTTCATCGAAATTAGTTAGCAAATGAGAAGCTTTTACGAAATATCTCATCAGATTCTCATTTATTCATTTGTATTCTTTAGTCAACTGTTTAACTACAAGTTCTGAATCACCTTTAATTTCGACCGTTTTTGCTCCTAAAACGAGCAACATTTCTAAACCGGCGATCAATGCTTCATATTCGGCTTCGTTATTCGAGCAAACGCCTTGAATTTTAAACTTAAAACTTGTAGGAATATTTTGGGGAGAAATAATTAAGATCCCTATTCATGTCTCTTTCTGATGTTTTGACCCATCAAAGAAGAGTTTCCAAGGCTTAAGGTTAACTGAAGTTTCTTGCATTTAGACTAAAGAATGCTCGGCCAAGAAATCCGCCACCACTTGGCCTTTCATCAATTTCAAAGGTGCGTACTTCAAAGAATATTCAGATAACGCCAATTCCCATTTTCCGATTCGGCTATGTAATATGGGCTTTGACAACATATGCTTAATAACATCAACGTGAGAATAGACGATAACGTCGACTTGGTTTATGTATACTTCAGTTTCACACATGAAAAGTACAAGCATAGACACAACTTTTCAATTAAGTTATACCTAGTTTCTGCATTATTTAAAATTCTACTAAGGTAGTAAATGGCTCTTTCAACAGCATTTTCATCCTCTTGAGCTAACATGCTCCCTATTGTTTCGTCCGATGCAGAAATATACAATTTCATTAGTTTACTACTTATAGGTTGAGCCATTACAGGAGGGTTGGCCAAGTAGCTTTTGATGTCATTGAACGCTTCTTGATGCTCGGCTTTCCAACGAAACTTTTCCTCCTTTTTATGTCGAAGGGGTGGTAAGAAAATCTTCGTTTTTCCACTTAGATTTGAAATGAACCTTCTTAGAAAATTAATCTTTCCGAGTAACGATTGAAAGTTGTTTTTTCATCGAGGGAGGTTGAGTATTGAGAATTTCTTTGGCTTTATTCTTGTTGATTTTGATCCCCTTTTTGTGGACAACAAAGCCAAGAAAGTCTCCTGCAATAACACCAAAAGCATATTTAATATGATTCATCTTAGCTCTGCCACAAACTCCGCTAATCTCTAGGGCGAGACCTTTCCCCGCACCTCATATATCAGACCATATTCTGACAATTCAACAGACCAACTCACTAGGCGGCCTGAAAGGTCAGGTTTCTCGAAGACCTGCTTTAATGGTAAGTCTATTTTCACTTTGACCTGAAAACTCTGAAAGTAAGCTCTCAGTTGCCAGGACGTGACCAAGACCGCCAGGGCTGCCTTCTCAATCCTCTGGTACCTTTTCTCAGCACCCTGTAATGTATGACTCACAAAGTAAATTAAGCGTAACTCACCTTCGATTTTTTCTGTGTGATTACGGTACCCAGGGCGTGGTCAGTGATGGTGAAAATATAGTAGGAGCGGTTCGCCCGCCATTGGCTTTTGCAGAATTGGAAGCTTGGATAAGAATTGCTTTAACTGTTTGAACGCCTCCTCACACTCAGGCATCCACTCAAACTTTGAACTTTTCTTCAAGCACTTAAAAAATGGAGCCGCCTTCTCCCCTGCATGTGGTAGGAAACGAGCCAATGAAGCGAATTTTCCAGCTAAGCGTTGAACCTCCTTAACCGTAGACGGGCTAACCATATCCAAGATCACCCTGCACTTATCAGGGTTAATCTCAATTCCCCTGACTGTTACCATAAAACCCAGGAATTTTCCACCCAAGATCCCAAAGGAGCATTTGTCAGGATTCAAGCGCATGTTATAATGCCTCAGTCGCCCGAAAGCCCAAATCCGCTAAGTGGTCCTCTGCTTTGACGGATGTAACAATCATGTCATCTACATAGACTTGCATATTCCTTCCCACCTGTTCCTCGAATACCTTGTCCATCAGGCGTTGATAAGTCGCCCCTGCATTCTTGAGCCCAAAAGGCATTTTTTTGTAACAATAATTGATTTTTGGTGTCATGAATGCAGTCTTCTCCTCGTCTTGTGGATGCATACACATTTGATTATACCCCGAAAAGGCATCCATCAGGCTAAGGACTTCATTCCCAGACGCCCCATCAACTAGCTTGTCCACATTGGGCAAAGGATATGCATCTTTTGGGCACGCCTTGTTCAGATCTGTATAGTCAGTGCACATGCGCCATTTTCCATTTGCCTTCTTCACAAGTACCACATTCGCCAGCCAAGTTGGGTACTTGACCTCCCTGATAAAATTTTCCTCCAAAAGCTTCGTTGTTTCTACCTCGACCACCTTAACCCGTTCTTCACCCATCTTCCTTCTAGTCTGAGCGACCGGCTTTACATCCGCTCGAATTGCCAATTTGTTACAAATAACATTCGAGCTAATTCCCGAGACATCCTTAAGCGTCCAAGAAAATAAATCCAAGTTGTCCTCCAGCAGGCGAGTGAGCCGATCCTCCTGGGCGGGAGATAATTGTGTTCCTACTTTCAACATCCTTTGCCCTACCTTCACCATTTTTGTTTCCTCAATGAGGCTTGGGCGAGCCCCTGATACTTCTACTCTTGGATCCAGTGTACTACCTTCACTAATTTTGTAGCATCGGTGCCCAACCTTTGCATTCTGCTTCCCATAACTAGCCACACTCTCGCTATAGCATTCACGAGCTCTAATCTGGTCGACTGCCAATGTTCCAATCTGCCCATTAGCTAATGGATATTTGACCTTCAAATGTTTTGTGGATATTACTGCACAAATCTGACTAAGAGTCTCACGTCCAATCAAACCATTATATGATGACTTACAGGTGATTACAATGTACTTGACAGTGACCGCCTTGGTGAATCCATCAGACCCAAAGATTGTCTTCAACTCTATACAGCCCCTGGGCACGACATGCTCGCCAGTGAATCCAATAAGAGTTCCCGTATATGGTGAAAATGCTTCATCTTTCAGGCCCATCCTCTCAAATGTGTCGCCATATATTATATCTGCCGAACTTCCCTGATCCAAAATCACACGCCTGACATCATAATTGTTAATCCTCAACTGCACCACAATGGGATCGCCCTTGAGCGGTAATACCCCTTTGAAATCTCCACTTGTGAATGTGATATCAGGGTGATAGAACCCAAACTCGCCTTCCTGGATAGAATGCACCGTAGCATGCGCCTCACGAATGTACCTTTTACGGCTTGCTCTCGTCTCGTCAGGAAAACTTCCTGAGATACAATTGACCGTTCTTGTGGGATCCCCCAGTGGCGCTGCCTCGTCCGCCTCATCAAAATCATCATCCCGATTAGCTCGACCCTGTCGCCCAACACCCTGAGCGGGCACCTGTTCAACATAGTGGCCAAAGTGCCCCGCCTTTATCAACCGTTCCACTTCCCTCTGCAGGGTAACACAATCATCTGTATCATGACCCATGACGCCATGGTACTCACACCAGCGCCGGGTGTCAACATTCGTAGGCGGTCTCTTAGGGGGATAAGGGCGAGCTATGAGATTAGTCTCTCTGTTGTCCGCCAATATTCTGGAGAGGCCTATCGCCAACGGAACTTTTGCTCGCTGAGCCACCAGGGAATAGTGAGGTACCTGAGGAGGTGGTGGTGGTTGTACCTGTCGTTGGGGCGCGCCTCATTTTCCAAATTCCGGGCGAGTCCGATGATTTCTTCGTTCCTGATTGGCGAAGGCCGCTATTTGATATGGATTGCTACGGTTTTCCCTCGCAGGATCCCGAGCTTGCTCCCTTCGGGTGAACATGTCGGATTGTCGCCCTCGCCCTTCCTGCCTCCTCGAAGGAGCATCCAGCATATCCCGTGCATGTTTCTGCTCGTCATCCTCTTCTTCCAATATGAAATCCTGAACCCTCGTCCGGAGGTCTACCATGTCCCGTGGCGGGCGCCTGCTAAGCTTGTTATTCAAGGAACCCGCCCGTAATCCTTGTTTGAAGGCGTTCACACAGGTCTCCTAGGGCGGATCTTCAATCCGTACCAACGTAGAGTTGAACCTTGCCATATATTGTTTTAGGGTTTCCGTCCCACCCTGACGGATGTTGAACAAAGCTGCAGTTGTCACACGCTGAGTCCTACTCGCCGCAAAATGCGACAAAAATTTATGCGTTGTCCCCTTCAACGTGGAAGGAAACAACCTACATCTCACGGCATCAGACGCCTGACTGATCACCATTTTAGTCATAAATGACTGTAAATGTTCCTTTGGATTCGTCTCGCCCGAATAGGTATCCAACACAAGATGCTTCACAACATCAGGTATGGGAACCTCCTGGATGGCGGGTGAAAAGGGCTGAAACTCCACCACACTCTCAGCCTCCTTGAAGCTCTCCATTCCCAGATCTTTTTGCTGGCGAAAGTACTCCAGCTGAGCCTACAAATGTTGATTTTGCAGCTGCACAAAATCCAGAGCACCACAAACCCTATTCCATTCAGCCACGGAAATGTTGAAAGGAATCGGGTTTGGCACGCCACCACCTGGCGTCGCCACCTGCGGTTGCTCAAGATTAGGGTTTGGACTCCGTGCTGGCGAGGGAGGCAACACAAAAGGATCGCCCGCCGTCCGTCCTCCCCGCCCACAGCCTCGCCCTCTTCTTTCGTTGCCTGACATAGCTTCTTCCCTTGTGAACGTGGGGTTTGGTTTACCTTTCCCCACAGACGGTGCCAAAATGTTCTGGGAATAGAACAGTATAGAGAGAAGTAAGATATATTATCGACCAGAGAAAATCTGAACCCTTTTACATGAGCCTCCCTTGGCTATTTATAGGGAGAGAAGCCATAAATGACATTTAATTAAAACTAAACCTATGGGCCTCCGAGGCTAGGCCCAGCATATTACAAAGTCCATCCCTCTATGTATATTACAAGTATACCCCTGTATGAGCCACCCCTCACCCAGATAGGGCGTTCACTAACGCGGTGCAGAAAAAGAAGGGGCGCTCGCCCTGTCCAAGTTCCTCAAGCTTGCATCAAAACAGCCTTCAAGTCTTCCCTTATCATTGGTCATCTGGCGTTAAGCGCCCAAACAATAAAACAACAAGCAGAAAAGGGTTAACTTCAAATACAAGTAAAAATCAATAATACAGTGAGGAAAAACATAATCAGTGATAAATAACAGAGTATGAATTACATTCATATTTACAACGGATATTTCACAAACTACTCATTTCAGATTTCACATAATCATGCTTGTTAGTTCTCAATAACTATATGCATAATCTATGGCCAATAAGTTTTGCTGTATCTGGGCTAGGACGATTTCATGGAATACTATCCACCACATCACCCTCGGTTATGATCCCGCGGGACAAAGTTCCGCCACATAAAAACCTGAAAATCCTATATATAATGCATATGCTATGACAAATAATCATTATCCTCAGGAACTAACAGTTCCCACAATCCATAGAATCCTCATGAACAATAACGGTTCACTTGTTTCACAGTCATAGTATCAACATATGCATAACAAAGTCAGTTCTTCTTGGAAACATATTCATCATGTTATATCCAAAGCAATTCAGTTTCAAGAACATACAAACATATTCAACATGTTATCAACGGGATTCAATCAAGTTCAGAGGCAATCACAATCAATGTCCTAAAACAGTCACAAAATCATCACAAACGATACAACACTAAGACTGAGTTACCCTTACCTTCGTTTAGGTGGCATACACTTGATCTTCAACCTAGAAATAACATATAAACTCATTTAATTAACTATCTTAAGGGTAGGATACGATCTGAAAAGAAACAGAACTCAAAACGGTCGAAACCGGAATTTTTTACAAAACAGAGAAGAATAATGGTGCCCCAAACGCCCAAGCGTTGGAGACCCCAACGCCCAAGCGTTGGCTCTCAGCCTGAGAGTCTAGAATAAGAGTTTTTCACGTAAAATCACTTTTAAACTCATTTCTTCAAAACCCAAACTTCTTTATAGATAAAAATCATTACCAAATTGATTTAAAACAGTTTCCATATGGTTTTTCAAGGGATATTTTAGAAACACAAAGATTACAACAAAGTTCTAACGTAAGGACTAGAAAGGAAACCAACCTTGTATGGCCTAAATGATTAAGAGATTTGATACTTCAACTCTGTCCTTCTCGAATCAAGAAGAACTCACAACAAACAGCTCTAACCAACAACAACACTTTTGAAGAGTGTCAAGGATTACAGCTTACTTTGAAGAGAAGAAAGGTGTGGGAAAGAATAAAAGATTAACGTATTGATAGGAGTTTGTATTTAAATAGTGAGGAAACCGACTTAGAAAGGATTAAAATATTCTAAGTCAAAGAAAACGGCAAACCATTAATGCTCATTAATGATTCTTACATTTTATCTCACAAGAGTCAATAAAAACGGAAGTTTATCACTCCCAAGGCATCAGACACTTATCTCATAAGGTCAACAATGATGGCTGATCAGACCAGGCAATACGAAACTAACTGACTTAACTAAAACGAAGTTCTAGTGTGCCAACTAAACAAAGTACTAGTCTGCCAATTTTACCAAACGATCTCTACCAAACAGTCTCTACCAAACGATCTCATCCAACGATCTCAACTTTATCAAATGATCTTTGATCAGTCAAACGATCTCAACTGTCAAACGACCTCAACTGTCAAACGATCTCAACTGTCAAACGATCTCAACCATCAAACGATCTTAACTTTCCTTTCAAAATGTCGTTATTTTAGCCAAGGCTTAAGCAATACATAATTCCATACACAATCACACGTTTCTCATAGATATAACCCAATACTAACTGGAATTAATAAATAATTCAAGACAAAGTATAATCAATATACTTGAAAAGATTCAAACCTTAATTTCCAGAGTTACAGGGACTAAAATACAATTACACAAAGTTGAGGGTCTTACAATTTTTACGTATATTTGGATATCATTTTAGGCACTTATTTGACTTGTGTTCTTTGATTTATATCATTTTAATCCCAACTATATTAGTTTATTAATTATTTAGGTGTAGGTTAGGTTTAATGAAAATTTTAATTCTAATCTCAACTTTTTGATGTAGGAATTTTAAAGCTGCCTGAGAAAAATTGCAATACCGCATTTGTTAACCGTCGGGTTAAGCTCAAATTTGAGTATGTGATTACTAACTAATGGAACTTTAATTTGAACGATTGGATCATGAATTGAAGCATGTTTTGGTGAGAAAGTCAAGTTTTCAGAGTGTGATTGCTGCTGAGCAGACTTCAGAGGGCGCTGAGCGGCCAAGGCGGCAAAGAAAACCCTCTTGTGAGGGAAAGCAGGCGGCTGAGCGGCCTTCATAGGGAGCTAAGCATCCAGTACTTCAAAAATAGTATAAAAAGTCATGTTTTTCAGCTCAGAACATAACCCATCACTTGGAAACTCACCTAAACAGAGAGAACATGAAGGAGAACATCAAGAGAGGCTTAGGAGGATGAAAAGGAGGCTGAAGAGGAGCCTTGGGAGTCGGATTCATCGTCGGGGAAACGTCACGAATTCTATTTTTTTGTTGGGATTGGAATTAGTTTTTTGATGCTCATGTAATCTATTTGATTTCCTTTAAAACAAAATCCATGTTTTTGTGTTAAAGAATCAATGATTTTCTCTTATGCTTCATGTCATATCTTAGGTTGATCCCCTAGGGTATTTTGATTGATTCAAACTTGTGTAGGGAACTCACATGTTCTGGAGTCCGAACTAGATTTAATCATATGTTTCTTTGCTATGATTCAATTATTTAACTTGTGCTTAATGCTTGTTTTGCAATGATAATCTAGAACATGAGTTTAGATTTGATAGGGTGGTGGGAACTAGCTATTTAAATCTGAACTAGGTAACATCATCTATTGATTCTAAGGTCTAGGGTTAGGGTTAGATCATTAGTCTATTCAAACATCCATGCTTAATGCTACTCACTTTTGTTCAATCAAGGGATTGAGGGTTAATATAGTTGTTTTGATAATCTTCTACACTAAGGGACTGGATAGTAAGATAAGAAATTGTGGGAGGAATCAATTGCATAGAACTATATTTGTATGTGAATCAATAGAATACTTAGAGGTCAGATAATGAAATTCAAATCCCAAAAAATTCTTGATAGACAAATCCCCAAGCGTAGGGTTGAATATCGCGTAATATAAAAGATATCGTACCCTAACTTATTTAGAGCCTTATGCAGAAAATTAAAAGATGTATTTTGATGTTTGGTTTGTTTAGAAAAAGAAAATGAAATAGCATAAAATATAAAGAAAAGATGAAGATGAGAATTAAGCACTTGGGTTGAATTATATAGCTTATAAAATATGCTAGTAAACTCCTACTTAATTTCTGAATTTTAGAACCAAGTTCATGATGCTATAGCCTATTATTTCTACAAATTAATTCCTTACAAATGTAGAACTTTCTTCCTAATTACTAAATTCAATTCCTTGCAATTTAGAAAAAACCAAGAAGAAGATGAAGAAAGAATTTCAGACCAACATAAAGCTAAGTTTATCCTAATTCCTTAGTGATATATCATGTAGCTTCTTTTAAGTCTTATTTCCCTTACTACTTACCAATTTCCATTGTTATAAGTAATAAGCAAGAAACTTGTGTGCACCAAGATAAATGAAGAACAAGGAAATAAAACATGAACTGGAAATATTATTCAGAAATGTAGAAGAAAACTAAAGCATAAATTACAAACTAAAACAACCCAAGATACTTAAATAAATTAGCCAAGCATGGCTAATAGAGACATTGAATTACCCTGGACTAGGAGCTCAAGAATGGCTTCCCACAATTCCTAGGAACAATGCTCTTAAGAGAGAAAGAAGAATACTTGTTGTATTGTGAAAAAGGTGTGTCTTACAAGTGAAGAAAAGACCCCTATTTATAGTAAAAATATGCCCTCCAGCGCTTGAGCGCTGGGATCCCAACGCTTGGGCATTGGGTGAAATTAAATCCCACGTTGCAGATATAGGCCCAGCGCTTGAGCGTTGGCTTCCAACTCTTGAGCGCTGGGATGAAAATCCTACTCAGATCCTAGTCAGAGTCCCAACGCTTGAGCGTTGGGCTTCCAACGCTTGAGCGTTGGGTCGTCTGCTGGTTCATCTTCAAGCCTTGCTCTCCTTCATGGTAGTGGGTTTTTAATGTCTTCAATGCCTCCACTCAGCCCTTAATCACTTCTGAAACCTCCTTCCCACTACCATCAATCCTTTAACCTTATTTTCCATGTGCTTAATTCAAAGAGTGTAGCTTCATATTCTTGATTTCCACTTTAAGTCCTTTATTTGCTAGCACTTCAATTCTGGCCCTTTAACTCCTTGAAACTTCACTTTTCATCCTCCACTCTTGAACTTTTACACTTTAGTCCTTCCTTTCTTGAAACTTACAAATCGGTCCCTTGACAAAAATGATAATTATACCAGCTTTCCTAAAAACATAAAAATAACTATAAAAATTCCTAAAAATATAAAATAAAGTTTAAAAACCAAATAAAAGCTAATCTATATGCAAAATGCAAAATAAATATAAAATCTACATAAAAAGAGTAAAAATCCTATATGAGACTCAAAAATAACAAAATAAAAAGACTAAAAAGACCCTAAAAACATCATACAAAATTCAGTCATCAATTCTCATACTTGTTGTTTCTCCGTCAGTTTACTCGCTTCCATATTTATTTTTATGTTCTTAAACAAACAAAAATCAATCTCTTTGTTAATCATCATTTGAGTTTGTTAAATATTGAAAGGCATAAGTATTACACCTCTAAGAGGACGACAAAACCCGTATCTACTTACTACGATTGAATCTTAAGGGTTTAGTTCCAAAGTAGTACAAACCAGGAAAAAACCTTTATCAAATTTGGCGCCATTGCTGGGGAGGTGTGCCAATACTAATTGCATCGCAATTGTTTTCATTCTTGAATGATTGTGAATATAGTGTATAGTTTTAGTTTTCAGTTTAATTTTCCTTGTTGTTGCTAATATCTTGTGTTAGTTAGCTAACTCAAGAGAACAAGCAACAAGAAGCTTCTGAATCACCCACTTCTCAAAATGTATCAATCATCTCAGGTAATGTGGTGTGAATTCTGTTTTGGTACTCATCGTGTTGGTTATTGTCCAGAACAGGTATCACCACCATCATACCAACCATACTATCCCCTGAAGAGGATAGGATTTCCAAGTTTGAGGATACCTTGGTGCAATTCATGCAATTGTCAATGATTAATCAAACGAATACCGAAGCTTCCATCAATAACTTGAAGGATCAATTATGGAAGCTAGCTAATATGGTAGCTGAACATGTAAGAGATATGGTTGAAGCATAAGGGGAAGTAGAACAAAGTGAGGAAGAAGAGAAAAAACCAAAAAAAGAAGAAAGCTATCCAATCTTTCACCACGCACCGATTCCTTCAAGCTCTCTATTGGTAAGACATGAAGAGGATGATGTAAGCTTTGAAGATTTTGATAACATATCACATCACCAATGCAATGATGAAATTCTTAACATTGAACATATAGACTTTGTGTTTGGTGAGCACATTGCATCAAATTCTTCAAAGAATTGTAAATTTGCATTCATTCATATGCATGTAAATATTTTGGCATGTGATTTGAATGTAGGTGAATTGAGTTATGTTGAGTATGGCTCTTTAGAGTTGCGTCGTCTGAGTCGGAGATGCTGGGATCGTCTAAGACAGACACACTAGGGTCGTCTGCCTGAGAGATGCTTGGCATCGTCTGAGAAAGAGAGGCTTGGATCGTCTTAGTCAGAAAGATCGCCTGACTTAGAGTTGCTTGGCCTTGTCTGGATCAGAGATGCGTGGTCTTTCGAAGACAACTAATGTGCACTAAGACTCCGTAATATCAGCTGTAAATAGGATCTGATTGGTTAAGGAGATTGCAATAGGATTTAATGATAAATTGTCGTATAGCATTATAATCCTATATATATATATATATATGTTGTAACACTTAAACCCTAATTCCTATTATGAATGAATCGGAGCTATAGCCATCTATAGCCGTAGAGGTAGACGAATTGGTCAAATTGCGTGAACAAACGTTTCTGTGTGCTTTCTAACCCTAATCTCTCTTAAGTTAACTCTGTGCAATCCAAGTATCTGAGACCAACAAGTGGTATCAGAGCAACAATAACTACTGGCGGCGCAAAGTTTGACGCTGAAAAGTTCAATTGAACGGGAAACTTCGGCTTATGGAAACCTAGAGTCAATGATTTGTTAGCTCAACAAGGATTGCAGAAGGCGCAGCGAGAGGAGAAATCGACGGGTATGACAAACATAGATTGATCGGAGATGCAAGAGAAGGCCGATGGATTGATACGTCTCTGCGTTTCAGACGAGGTGATGTTTCATATCGTGGATCTCACGACTCCGAAGGCCGTTTGGGACAAGTTGGAGAGCCAATATCAGTCCAAAACGTTGATGAACAAGCTATTTGCAAAGCAGAGGCTTTACAGTCTGAAGATGCAGGAGGGAAGTGACCTCCAAAGTCATGTTAATCATTTCACCATGATAGTTGCAGATCTGCTGCGACTGGGGGTGAAGATTGATGATGAGGATAAAGTAGTTATTTTGTTGTGTTCGTTACCAAGTTCCTACGACCACTTGGTCACTACTCTTACTTACGGAAAGGATGCTATCACGCTTGATGCCATCACGTCTGCACTATAGTCTCACTCACAAAGGAGACAAAATGTAGAGGAAGGAAGTCAAGGTGAAGGCCTGTATGCTAAGGGAGGACAGGATCGTGGACAGAATAAGGGTAAATCTGCAGGGAAGAAGAAATGTTCGAAGTCCAAGCAGAAGAGGAATACAGCAGAGTGTTATAACTGCAAGCAGGTTGGTCACTGGAAGAGAGATCGTTCGAATCTCTCTAACTCTGCAAACGTAGCTCAAACGAGTGATTCCGGCAGTGAAGGAGATATGCCAAGTGTCTTGTCTGACCAATGCACAGACGTATGGATTATTGATTTTGGGTGCTCTTACCATATGACGCCGCACTGGGAGTGGTTCAGTTCGTTTAAGGCGGGCAAGTTTGTATTTGTATATCTAGGTGATGACAAAACTTATGAAATCACTGGAATAGGGCAAGTCTGTGAAGAAGGTCTTGCTCCTGACCCTGGCTGAGGTTTTGATGACGACAATCTCATCGAAAAAAAGAAGAAAAGAAGACTTAGAGGAAACAGCGCTACAAAGTCTATCAAATACCTAGAAGTCCTAGTTTAGGTGAGTTATGCTTATAAAGGTCTATTAAAGCATAAAGGCTCTTTAAAACACCTAAACTAATCAAGCTAAGTGTTTTCATAACTTAAAAGAAGAAGTAGAAAACCTTAAGCCGATCTCAAAGGATCAAGTTTCTGGAAGTTGGACTTCAGTGTAATCGATTTCAGCCTTCTGGTAATCGATTACACCTAGGCAAGTAATCGATTGCCACTTGCTTGTAATCGATTACATGTTTGAATTTGAAATTCAAACTGAAACGGCTATTAGTGTAATCGATTACACTAAGTGATGTAATCGATTACTAGAACGAAAAGTTGCATCTTTTCATGAACCATTGTGTCCCAAACATTTTGGAAAGGGTTGTGATGGTTCAAGGACGTTTCCCTTGCCTATATAAAGTCCATTTGAGTCCAGAACACAAAAACACATGAGAATACAACATTAGGCCAAAGCTTTGTCAAAATTAGTTCATCTTTTAGAACTTAAACCTTCAAGAGCCTAAATTCTGAGTTCATGATCTTCATGTTTATAAGAACACTCTAGTTGTTCATATCTTGAGGAACTCAGAATCCTATTATGCTTAAAAGCCTTAAAGCATAAATTCGCATGATCAATCCACTTGTATGTTAAAGGATTGATACAACCAATTGTAAACTCGTCTTCATCTCTTTCTGTAAGATTGAGTATTCACCGTGGTTTTCGGTGAAGGGTTGTTGGTACTGAAAGTGGGATACTTTCAGGGTGTCAATTGAAGGTGGTTTAGCCTTCAAGATTTGAGGGTGGTTTGCCTTCAGGAACTGAAAGTGGTTTGCTTTCAGGGGCTGTGGAAAGCGGTTTGCTTTCACAGGAAATTGATAGAAATTCTTAGGGTCCTTGGGATAAGAACTTGTAAGAGATTTTTATCAATAGTAGAAAAATCCTCAAGGGGTTTTCTTGAGGGACTGGACGTAGCCTTCGGTGGATAGAAGGTGAACCAGGATAAAATTCTGCGTGTGAATTCTTCTATCCTTCATCTTTACTTTCAAGCAACGCTTAATTCCGTTGCAATCACAACTACCGTTTCGTGATCATCATTATCTTGAAAGTAATATTTTCAATAAGGCGAAAATCGGGGCAACTCTGATTCACCCCCCCCCTCTCAGGTTGCTATCTGCACTAACAATTGGTATCAGAGCGGAAGTTTAGGTAAGTTATTCCTAAGATCCGGGAATAGATGGCATCCTCTTCCAATCATGGAACCAGTGAAGGATTCAACATAAACAAGCCACCATTCTTCAATGGAGAACACTATGACTTCTGGAAGATCAAGATGAAAATATTCATAAAGTCATTAGACGCAGGAATTTGGAAAGCCATTGAAGAAGGTCCCTTTGTGCCTGAAGCAGAAGTAGAAGGAAGTTCACAACCAAAACCAGAAAGTACTTGGAGTGAAGAAGAAAAGAAGAAGGTTCAATATGATCTCAAAGGAATGAACATTCTTACATCTGCTCTTGGCATGGATGAGTTTTTCAGAGTATCAACGTGCACTTCATCGAAAGAAATATGGGATACGTTGATGGTGACTCACGAAGGAACAAATGAAGTCAAGAGATCAAAGATCAATACTCTATCTCAAGAATATGAAATGTTCAGAATGCTTCCAGGAGAAAAGGTATTAGACATGCAAAAACGATTCACTCATTTAATTAATCATTTGATTGCTCTTGGTAGACAATTTTCAAACAGTGACTTGAACATGAAAGTTCTAAGATCACTTACAAGAGTATGGCAACCAAAAGTTACAGCCATCTCAGAGAAGAAGAGTTTATCAAAAATGACTCTTGCAACTCTTTTTGGAAAACTCCAAGAACACGAGTTGGAATTGAATCGTTTAGAAGAGCATGAACAACATGAGAAGAAGTATCAATCCATTTCCCTAAAGGCAAAAGAAAGCATCAAAGAAGATTATGATGCAGATTCTGAAGAAGAAGACAATGGGAATTTGAATCTTCTAGTAAAGAACTTTGGAAAGTTTCTTAAAAGAAAAGGTGTGAAATTTAACAACAACAAATCTTTCCAAAGGAACAATGAGTCTTCTTCCTCTCAAAAGATCACATGCTTCGAATGTGGCAAGCCTGGACACTTCAAGTCAGAATGTCCAAATCTTCAAAAGAAGAAACATGGTCTAAGAGAAAAATTCGAAAAGAAGGATCAACCCACACGAAGAGCATATTTGGCTTGGGATGATAATGAAGTAAGTTCATCATCAGACTCTGACAAAGAAGAAGCACAAGTTGCTTTGATGGCCTCACATGATTCAGATGTTGAAGATTCCCAGGTGTGTATGAAAGCAGCAAAGGATTTATGGTATCTTGATAGTGGCTGCTCATCACACATGACAGGAGACAAAACCAAGTTTTCATTTCTTATACCTAGGGAAAAAGGTTTTGTCACATATGGAAACAATCAAAAGGGAAAGATACTCGGTATTGGAAGAATAGGCACACCCCCTCAAAGAGTCATCGATAAAGTTCTTTACGTTGATGGTTTGGTGCATAATCTTCTAAGTATCAGTCAACTATGTGACAAAGGTTTGAAAGTTGGTTTCATTGATGATATATGTGTAGTAAAAGATGTGAAAACTAAAGAAGTTAAGTTTTCTGGTTATAAAGTCAATAAAGTCTTCATGATCTCCTTGGAAGAAATTCCACAAAATGTAAGATGCCTTTTGGCCAAGAACAATAGTGATTCATGGCTATGGCATAGAAGACTTGCTCATATACACATAGATCGTTTAAACAAACTAGTCAAGCATGATCTAGTTGTTGGGCTTCCAAAGATAAGATTCGAAAAAGACAAGCTTTGTGATGCATGTCAAAAAGGGAAGCAAACCAGAACGTCTTTCAAACCAAAGAACATAGTTTCGACTTCAAGACCCCTTCAATTGCTACATATGGATTTGTTCGGACCTTCAAGAACAAAAAGCCTCGGAGGTAATTTCTATGCACTTGTTATTGTTGATGATTTCTCTAGATTTACATGGACTTTATTCTTGCCTCATAAGAATGAAGCCTTCAACGCATTTAAAAGATATGCAAGGCTAGTTCAAAATGAGAAGTCTTTAAAGATCTCTTCTATTAGAAGTGATCATGGTGGAGAATTTCAAAATCAACAATTTCAAGAACTATGTGATGAAAATGGAATATCACATAATTTCTCTACTCCGAGAACACCACAACAAAATGGAGTTGTAGAAAGGAAGAACAGATTACTTGAAGAATTAGCAAGAACCATGCTCAGTGAATCAAGCCTTCCTAAATATTTCTGGGCTGATGCTGTAAGTACTGCTTGCTATGTTTCCAATAGAGTTCTTATTAGACCAATTCTGAAGAAAAACCCCGATGAACTCTACAAAGGAAGGAAACCAAATATCTCTCATCTACATGCTTTTGGATCCAAATGCTTTGTCTTGAATAATGAAAAGTAAAACCTTGGTAAGTTTGATGAAAAATCTGATGAAGGTATATTCCTTGGTTATTCTCTAACAAGCAAAGCATATAGAGTCTTTAACAAGAAAACTCTATCTGTGGAAGAATCCATACATGTTTCCTTTGACGAGTCTAAATCTTCAATAGAAGATAAAGTTAATCTTCCAGATAATGAAGAAGAAGATATCATTATCACTGAAGACTCTCAAAAGGAAAGAGATCAAAATCCAATACAAGAAGAGCACATTGAAGATGATACTTATCAACTTCCAAAGGAATGGAGAATCCATAGGGATCATCCAGTTGATAATATCATTGGTGATATTTCTAGAGGCGTTTCAACAAGGCTACGCATAAATGATTCTGTTTTAAATATGGCATTTGTCTCTCAAATAGAACCATCAAAAGTAAATGATGCTCTGGAGGATGAGTATTGGATTGTAGCAATGCAGGAAGAATTCAACCAAATAGAAAGGAATCAAGTTTGAGAACTTGCTCCTAAGCCCACTGTCTAGAAAATCATAGGAACACAGCAGGAATTATAAAAATAACTAACATAATCATTAAGAAGAAAATTTTCTAGAATTATGTTTATATGAATTAAAATGCTTGCATAATTTTTAGGTGAACATATATGCTTACATATTCATGTCTTAGACTTATGATTGCATATATCTAATTTACCTATGTGC
Source organism: Acmispon strigosus (assembly GCA_030819835.1). Classification (NCBI taxonomy): domain Eukaryota; kingdom Viridiplantae; phylum Streptophyta; class Magnoliopsida; order Fabales; family Fabaceae; genus Acmispon; species Acmispon strigosus. The sequence continues at coordinate 28,980,661 of JAUAMA010000007.1, forward strand.
TTAAACACATGTCCTATGATAAGTTCTTGTTAATTAGTTACTTATATAATCTTTTCTTACATGATTACATGTCATAGTTGATTATGAGCTTAAATGTTCATTTAAGAATGTGTTACATAGGATTCTAGAGGTTAGAACTTATAAAATATCCTTGTAATCGATTATCATAGGTTTATTAATCGATTACCCCTGTTCTTAGTTCTCTTGCTTATTGGATCTCTCTGAGTAATCGATTACCATAACTGATATAATCGATTACATATTCGAAATTTGAATTTTTCAAATTTTGGACTGTCAGTAATCGATTACATTAACTGCTGTAATAGATTACAGTTGCAATTTTGAATCTTATTTAAAATTCAAATTGTGGTAATCGATTACACAACTGCCTGTAATCGATTACCAATTCGATAATATAAGTATGTCTGGTCAGTTTTCATAATCGATTACACTGTTCTTCTTCCCTTTCCTCTCCTCGACGCCGAACCGATATTTCCCACCATTCTCCCTCGTTGCTTGCTCAATTTCAGAACCAATTGGTGGGTTTTGCTCGTCCTTACCCTCTCTTGTCTCTCAACCCATTCAGATTTTCAAATTTGGTCTCTACCCAAAAAGCCTTTTTCAAACCCTAACCTTTCCAAATCCGAAAATGGCCTCTTCTTCCTCTCGCAGACACCGGTCGAAGAATCTATCTATGAATACTCTTGACCTTTCACGTCTTCTCGTCACGGAGGAACAAAAGGAACGATTCTTGGCCTATTATCTTGAAAGGCCGATTCTTCCTCCCAAGTATGGTGATTTGAATTCATTCATCAACGCTGGACTTCTCTTCCCATCTCTTCTAGACTTTCAAGGCCTTGATGAATTTGTTGGCTTCACGGGTACGTATTATCCTGAATTGGTCAAAGTCTTTTATTGCAATTTGGTTAAGAGGGGTGGAAAAATCTGCTCATCGGTCAAAGGGGTTGATATTTCTTTGACTCAAGAGCAATTGGGCACTGTATTGTCGATTCCCTATGTTGGAGCACGACTTAGCCCTGAGATTACATGTCCATGGGCTGATTATGATAAGAAGTCTTTTTATCTATCTCTGTGTCGATTTTCTGAGGAAGAGATACAGTTGAAGAAACAACGAACGGAGGCTAACCGTTCTAGGGATATCCTTGCTGTTGGATATCTCACTGTAGAGGATCGTTTGCTCCATTATCTGATAAGCTATGTTCTTCTCCCTCAAACCTCTAACCATGCTCAGATTAGTGATTTGGAGTTACAAATCATATATGGTCTGAAGCATAATGAGTCTATTAATTGGGCCTACTTGGTCATGATACACATGCTGCTTCACAAGGACAGAACTGGCCCTCTTCCTTATGCTCCTGTTATTACTCTTATTCTGAAGAACTTTGGGGTTTCTACACATGGAGAGTATGCACAGGTCATGGATGCTAAGGCTCAGAGGATAGATATGGAAATTCTGAACAAGATGGGGATTTTCAGGGATATTGATGGTACTTTCAGGCATAAATCAGATTTGGGTCCTGATACTACCCAGGCTCCTGCCCCTGCTGCTTTCTGTCCACCATCCTCTGAGGGAGGTCCTTCATCCTCTGCGGATGCTGATGCCTCTACTCAACTCATCCTCTCTCATCTGGTTGATATGAGGACACACTTTGATCAGAGGTTCGATCACATGGAAGGTCGGGTCGAGTCCATGTACACCACTCTTCGTGCTGATATGGATCGCCTAAGTCTTCGTGTCGATCGCATGGCTCCCTCCACTCATGACTCTCCTGACTCGTCTGAGGATTTTGATGAGTTTTAGCTCTTTTTACGCTTTCATCAGACATACTATTTTATTTGGTTTGTAATAGCATAGACTAAACCTTTTTACTGCATTGTTGGATGTTTTCTTTTATTTTGCTATGATTGGATGATTGTGTTTTTATCCTTGTTTTACATCTTTAACCCCATACCCTTGTTTTATTTTCGAAATATATACTTGTATGGATGCATGCCTGTATTTTTGGCCTTTTCTTCTTTTTGATGAAGTCAAAAGGGGGAGAAAGGTTCTGTGCTCTTAAAGATTATATGCAGGAATTTAACAAGTAAATTAGAAAGGGGGAGAAATACTAGATTACATCAAACAGGGGGAGTTCTTCAACAGAAATGCATATATGACCTTCAAGTATCAAGAATGTGTTTGCCATCATCAAAAAGGGGGAGATTGTGAAGAAGGTCTTGCTCCTGACCCTGGCTGAGGTTTTGATGACGACAAACTCATCGACAAAAAGAAGAAAAGAAGACTTAGAGGAAACAGCGCTACAAAGTCTATCAAATACCTAGAAGTCCTAGTTTAGGTGAGTTATGCTTCTAAAGATCTATTAAAGCATAAAGGCTCTTTAAAACACCTAAACTAATCAAGCTAAGTGTTTTCATAACTTAAAAGAAGTAGAAAACCTTAAGCCGATCTCAAACGATCAAGTTTCTGGAAGTTGGACTTCAGTGTAATCGATTTCAGCCTTCTGGTAATCGATTACACCTAGGAAAGTAATCGATTACCACTTGCTTGTAATCGATTACATGTTTGAATTTGAAATTCAAACTGAAACGGCTATTAGTGTAATCGATTACACTAAGTGATGTAATCGATTACCAGAACGAAAAGTTGCATCTTTTCATGAACCATTGTGTCCCAAACCTTTTGGAAAGGGTTGTGATGGTTCAAGGACGTTTCCCTTGCCTATATAAAGTCCATTTGAGTACAGAACACAAAAACACATGAGAATACAACATTAGGCCAAAGCTTTGTCAAAATTAGTTCATCTTTTAGAACTTAAACCTTCAAGAGCCTAAATTCTGAGTTCATGATCTTCATGTTTATAAGAACACTCTAGTTATTCATATCTTGAGGAACTCAGAATCCTATTATGCTTAAAAGCCTTAAAGCATAAATTCTCATGATCAATCCACTTGTATGTTAAAGGATTGATACAGCCAATTGTAAACTCTTCATCATCTCTTTCAGTAAGATTGATTATTTACCGTGGTTTTCGGTGAAGGGTTGTTGGTACTGAAAGTGGGATACTTTCAGGGTGTCCATTGAAGATGGTTTAGCCTTCAAGATCTTGTTAGAACAGATAGCAACCTAAGAGGGGGGGTGAATCAGTGTTGCCCCAATTTTCGCCTTATTGAAATTGTTACTTTCAAGTTTATGATGATCACAAGTTGATCTTTGTGATTGCAGCGGATATGAACAATACTTGAAAGTAAATGTGAAGGATAAGGAGAATCACACACAAGATTTATCCTGGTTCGCCTTCAATCCACCGAAGACTACGTCCAGTCCCTCAAGAAAACCCCTTGAGGATTTTTCCACTATTGATAAGAATTTCTTACAAGTTCCTAACCCAAGGACCCCAAGAACTTCTACCAATGTCCTGTGAAAGCAAACCGCTTTCAACAGCCCCTGAAAGCAAACCACTTTCAGTTCCTGAAGGCAAACCACCCTCAGACCATGAAGACAAACTTGTCTTCAATCAAGACCCTGAAAGCAAACCACTTTCAGTAACAACAACCCTTCACCGAATACCACGGTGAAAAACTCAATCTTACAGAAAGAGATGAAGAAGATATTACACTTGGCTGTCTCAATCCTTTAACACACAATTGGATTGAAAATGAGAAATTATGCTTTAAGGCTTTTAAGCATAATACAATTCTGAGTTCTTCAAGATATGAACAACTAATGTGTTCTTGTAAACATGAAGATCATGAACTCAGAATTTAGGCTCCAAAATATTTAGGTTCTAAAAGATGAACCAAATTTGAAAGAACTTTGGCCTAATGTGTTTTTCTCATGTGGAATGTGTCTATTTCGTGTGTGTTGTGTGTTCTATTGTGTTGTTTTTTTTTCTGGACTCAAATGGCCTTTATATAGGCAAGGGAAACATCCTTGAACCATCACAACCCTTTTCAAAAGGTTTGGGACACAATGGTTCATGAAAAGACACACTTTTTCGATCTGGTAATCGATTACCATACTTAGTGTAATCGATTACACAAGTGACCGTTTCAGTTTGAATTTGAATTTCAAACATGTAATCGATTACAAGACTGGAGTAATCGATTACTTGCCTTGGTGTAATCGATTACTTATTCTTTGAGACTTGCTTAAGGTTTTCTACTTCTTTTAAGTTATGAAAACACTTAGCTTGATTAGATTAGGTATTTTGAGAGCCTTTATGCTTTAATAAACCTTTAGAAGCATAACTCACCTAATTCTAAGACTTCTAGACTATTGATGGACTTGAGTGCTTGATTTCTTTGAAGTCTTCTTTTCTTCTTTTTGTTGATGAGTTTGTCATCATCAAAACCACAGCCAGGGTCAGGAGCAAGACCTTCTTCACAATCTCCCCCTTTTTGATGATGGCAAACACATACTTGACTCTTTGAAGATCATTTATGCATTCGTGATGCTTAACTCCCCCTATTTGATAGAATCTAGTATTTCTGATATTTCTCCCCCTTTCTAATGTACTCGTTGAATTCCTGCATATGATCTTTAAAGACACGGAACCTTTCTCCCCCTTTTGACTTCATCAAAAAGAAGAAAAGGCCAAAAATGTATAGGCATATACACGAGTATATATTTCAATGTAAAGCATGGGGGATGGGGGTAAACATGTAAAACATGAACAACCAGCACTTATATATATATATAAGAGAGCAAATATAGAAAAGTACAAACAGGATTGGTGAACAAAACAATTAAAACCTATAGAATTAAGAATCATCAGACATGTCTTCATCATCGGCCAAGATGCCAATGCCGTCATAATGAAGTAACCAGGAAAGAGTATCAATTCCATAGTCATGAAATAAGCCTAAGCTTGAGAGTATCCTAGAATTAACGCACTTGTAATTTAAAGAGCGAACATCATAGGAGTCGTCAACGGGAACTCCAGATTGAAGGAGAAGACGAGTGATACTTGGAGCATAGGGAAATGATTGTGCTTTAGTTCGGCAAGTAAGCATATGGTGCATTACTAAGAATGTCCAGTTAATTGCATGACCATGAAGAATGCCATATAAAATTTGAAGTTCTAACTCACTAATATGAGCATGAAGGTCTTCTAGAGGAAGAAGGATGTGATGAACAAAGTAATGAAGTAAGTGGTTGGTGGTGGTAAGAACATCAACATGATAAGGACAGGTTTTGGTGCGAGGAGGATGAAGCTTTCGAACTTCAGAAGGGGTAAAGCGACACAAGGTTCGGTAAAAAGTATCGGAGTTATATTCAGGCCAGGGGCAGGGTAGATTTGTTCCCAACTCGGCACCAGAAAAAGGAAGACCCAAGCACTTGCCAAAAGAGACAAGAGAGTACTGAATGGTAGTCCCTTTTACAGAAGAGGTAATACTTGTGCCTTCAACTTCCAAGTTGCAGTAGAATACTTTGACCAATTCAGGATAGTAGGGTGTGGTAGATTGAAGGAAAGTATCAACATATTGATCTCCAAGTAAAGCGGGAAAGGTTAGACCGGCTTCAATAAAAGATTCTAATTCAGCATAGAATGGGGTTCGAACTGTTTGGGTGAGAAAGTGAGAAATAAATCGGGTTCTCTCGACAGAGGTGGGAAGAAGACGGGAGAAATTTAGTGGATTGTGAGGACAAAAGGCTGAGGATAAGCATGGAAAGAAAGACATGTTGCTATGGAAGTTAAAAATCAGAACTTAGAATGATTTTGGAGGGTATGACTGATCAATTCCTAAGGCTGGCTTAAATATCCCGAACATGTAATCGATTACAGCAGTTTTGGTAATCGATTACAGAGCAGTTAAGCCAAGTTTGAATTTCAAAAGATGGAGGGAAATTGAAAGTCTGGCAATTTTTTTCGAGCATGTAATCGATTACTGCAGTTGGGATAATCGATTACATCAGTTACAAATTTGAAAATTTTCAAATTGTGAATGTGTAATCGATTATGGCAGTTTGAATAATCGATTACTCAAGTATTTCCAGCGAGCACGAGGACTTAGGACATGAAGAATCGATTACAGATCCTAGGGTAATCGATTACTAGGACATTTTTACAAGTTCTAGGCTCTAGAATCCTATGTAACACATTTTCATATATAATTATTTAAGCATATAATGCTAATGTACATATAAAGTTTATGCAAATAACATGTGTCATTAAATATCATGCTCATCTAATATGCCTAATTCTCTTCTTATCTTGAAAAATGATTCTTTAGGAAGAGGCTTAGTAAAGATGTCTGCTAACTGATTATGTGTATCCACAAAAGAAATCTCAATATCTTTCCTCATAACATGATCTCGAAGAAAATGATGTCGTATATCAATATGCTTAGTTCGAGAGTGCATGATAGGATTTTTAGTGAGATTAATGGCACTTGTGTTGTTACATTTAATTGGAATGCAGCCCAGCTCTAAGCCATAATCTTTGAGTTGTTGTTTGAGCCATAGAGTTTGTGCACAACAACTTCCTGCAGCAATATATTCTGCTTCTGCAGTACTTAGAGCAACACATGCTTGTTTCTTACAAGACCATGAAACAAGAGCATTTCCTAATAGGTGACAAGTACCACTTGTACTCTTTCTTTCAGTTTTGCAACCAGCATAATCAGAATCAGAATATCCAATCAAATCACAAACACTTCCCTTGGGATACCACAATCCAACATTTGTAGTTCCTTTCAAATATTTGAAAATCCGTTTAACAGAACTCAAATGTGATTCCCTAGGAGATGCTTGATATCTAGCACAAAGACACACACTAAACATAATATCAGGTCTACTTGCAGATAAGTATAAAAGAGATCCGATCATACCTCTATATTTGGTAATATCTACTTGATTGCCGGATTCATCTTGATCTAAATATGTATTAGACCCCATAGGTGTGGCTATGGCTTTGCAATCATCCATATCATATTTCTTTAATAGTTCCTTGCAAAACTTTGATTGATTGATGAATATTCCATCACTTGATTGCTTGATTTGCAAACCAAGAAAGAAATTTAATTGTCCCATCATGGACATCTCAAATTCTTCTTGCATCATGTTAGAGAAATCTTTGCAAAGTGATTCGTTAGTTGCACCAAAGATAATATCATCAACATAAATTTGAACAAGTAAGGTATTACCTTTGGTTCTTTTGATGAACAAGGTTGTATCAGCCTTACCTTTTTGAAATCCTTTATCACAAAGGAAAGTACTTAACCTATCATACCATGCACGAGGGGCTTGCTTAAGACCATAGAGTGCTTTCTTTAGTCTGAAGACATGTGTAGGAAACTTTGGATCTTCAAATCCTGGGGGTTGCTTCACATACACTTCTTCTTGAATATATCCGTTTAGGAAGGCACTTTTGACGTCCATTTGATATAATGGGAAGTTTAAAGAGCAAGCATACGCTAATAACAATCTTATAGCTTCTAATCTTGCTACGGGTGCATATGTTTCATCAAAATCTATACCTTCTTCTTGATTATAGCCTTGAGCAACTAATCTTGCTTTGTTCCTAACTATAATACCATTTTCATCTAACTTATTCCTAAACACCCACTTTGTTCCAATAATGTGTTTATCACTAGGCTTAGGGACAAGTTCCCAAACTTGATTTCTTTCAAATTGGTTTAGTTCTTCCTGCATTGCTACAATCCAATACTCATCCTCTAGAGCATCATTTACTTTTGATGGTTCTATCTGAGAGACAAAGGCCATATTCAAAACTGAATCATTCAAGCGTAGCCTTGTAGAAACGCCTCTAGAAATATCACCGATAATATTATCAACTGGATGATCCCTATGGGTTCTCCATTCTTTTGGAAGTTGATAATTATTACTTTCAATGTGCTCTTCTTGTATTGGATTCTGATCTCCATCCTTTTGAGAATCTTCATTTATAATGATGTCATCTTCTTCATTTTCTGGAAGATTGACTTTATCTTCTATTGAAGATTTAGATTCATCAAAAGTAACATGTATGGATTCTTCCACGGATAGAGTTTTCTTGTTAAAGACTCTATATGCTTTGCTTGTTAGAGAATATCCAAGGAATATACCTTCATCAGATTTTTCATCAAACTTTCCAAGGTTTTCCTTTCCATTATTCAAGACAAAGCATTTTGATCCAAAAGCATGTAGATGAGAGATATTTGGTTTCCTTCCTTTGTAGAGTTCATAGGGTGTTTTCTTAAGGATAGGTCTAATAAGAACTCTATTGGAAACATAGCAAGCAGTACTTACAGCATCAGCCCAGAAATATTTGGGGAGACTAGATTCACTTAACATGGTTCTTGCTAATTCTTCAAGTAATCTATTCTTCCTTTCTACTACACCATTTTGTTGTGGTGTTCTCGGAGTAGAAAAGTTATGTGATATTCCATTTTCATCACATAGTTCTTGGAATTGTTGATTCTGAAATTCTCCACCATGATCACTTCTAATAGAAGAGATCTTTAAAGACTTCTCATTTTGAACTAGCCTTGCATATCTTTTGAATGCATTGAAGGCTTCATTCTTATGAGGTAGAAATAAAGTCCAAGTAAATCTAGAGAAATCATCAACAATAACAAGTGCATAGAAATTACCTCCGAGGCTTTTAGTTCTAGAAGGTCCGAACAAATCCATATGTAGCAATTGAAGGGGTCTTGAGGTCGAGACTATGTTCTTTGGTTTGAAGGATGTTCTGGTTTGCTTCCCTTTTTGACATGCATCACAAAGCTTGTCTTTCTCGAATTTTATCTTTGGAAGCCCAACAACTAGATCATGCTTGACTAGTTTGTTTAAATGATCTCTGTGAATATGTGCAAGTCTTCTATGCCATAGCCATGAATCACTATTGTTCTTGGCTAATAGGCATCTCACATTTTGTGGAATTTCTTCCAATGAGATCATGAAGACTTTGTTTACTTTATATCCAGAAAACTTAATTTCTTTAGTTTTCACATCTTTCGCAACACATATATCATTAATAAAACCTACTTTCAAACCTTTATCACATAGTTGACTAATACTCAGAAGATTATGCATCAAACCATCAACGTAAAGAACTTTATCGATGACTGTTTGAGGGGGTGTGCCTATTCTTCCAATACCGAGTATTTTTCCCTTTTGATTGTTACCATATGTGACGAAACCTTTTTCCCTAGGTATAAGAAAAGAAAACTTGGTTTTGTCTCCTGTCATGTGTGATGAGCAGCCACTATCAAGATACCATAGATCCTTTGCTGCTTTCATACACACCTACATGACAAAGTTCAGACATGGGTATTAGGAACCCAACAAGTTTTGGGTCCTTCTAAGTTAACATCCTTTCTAACCCAAATATACTCCCTATTTGGTACTCCTATATGTTTGTAGTAGCATCTACTAGGGGTATGTCCTATTTTGTTACAATAAGTACAAGAGTAATGATTGTAACTAGAGGTTTGTCTAGGGGAAGAATGAATCTTTCTAGGAGGTCTATTTTGATTAATCTTCCTATTGTTTGTACTCTTAACAGGATTAATCTTACTGTTACTAGAAGATTCTAAAACATAGTTTGGTTTTACAAAAACAGTTTTCCTAACCTCTTTTGTCTTTGGGTGAGAAGTATATCCTAAACCTGACTTATTGTTTGAATGTCTTTGAACACTTAGGATATCATCTAACTTCTGTTTTCCTTTATTGAAGTTATTTACTCTTTGTTGAAGATTTTCTATCTTTTCTTCTAGAGAACTACACTTAGTACATTTGTGAGTAATGTCTATCTTAGATTTTACTACATCTAGTTCTTCTTGTAAATTTCTACATTTACTTTCTAGGGAAGAAATTATCTCATTTTGCCTAGTGCTAACTTTAGAAAATTCTTGACATATTTTAAACATATTTTCCATGGTAAACTTTAAATCATGAAAAGATATAGAATTCTCACTAACCTGGGAATCTTCAACATCAGAATCATGTGAGGCCATCAAAGCAACTTGTGCTTCTTCTTTATCAGAATCAGATGATGAACTTACTTCATTATCATCCCAAGCCAAATATGCTCTTCGAGTAGGTTGATCTCTTTTCTCGAATTTCTCTCTTAGACCATGTTTCTTCTTTTGAAGATTTGGACAATCTGATTTGAAATGTCCCGGTTTGCCACACTCGAAACATGTAGTCTTTTGAGATGAAGAAGACTCATTGTTTCTTTGGAAGACTTTATTGTTGTTAAATCTAACATTTTTCTTTTTAAGAAACTTTCCAAAGTTCTTCACTAGAAGATTTAGATTTCCATTGTCTTCTTCTTCAGAATCTGCATCATATTCTTCTTTGATGCTTTCTTTTGCTTTTAGGGAAATAGATCGATACTTCTTCTCATGTTGTTCATGCTCTTCTAAACGATTTAGTTCTAACTCATGTTCTTGGAGTTTTCCAAAGAGAGTTGCAAGAGTCATATTTGATAAACTCTTCTTCTCTGAGATGGCTGTTACTTTTGGTTGCCATACTCTTGTAAGTGATCTTAGAACTTTCATGTTCAAGTCACTGTTTGAAAATTGTCTACCAAGAGCAATCAAATGATTAATTAAATGAGTGAATCGTTTTTGCATGTCTAATACCTTTTCTCCTGGAAGCATTCTGAACATTTCATATTCTTGAGATAGAGTATTGATCTTTGATCTCTTAACTTCATCTGTTCCTTCATGAGTCACCATCAAAGTATCCCATATTTCTTTTGATGAAGTGCATGTTGATACTCTGAAGAATTCATCCATGCCAAGAGCAGATGTAAGAATGTTCATTCCTTTGAGATCATGTTGAACTTTCTTCTTTTCTTCTTCACTCCAAGTACTTTCTGGTTTTGGTTGTGAAGTTCCTTCTTCAATTGTTACAGGCACAAAGGGTCCTTCTTCAATGACTTTCCATATTCCTGAGTCTAATGACTTTATGAATATCTTCATCTTGATTTTCCAGAAGTCATAGTGTTCCCCATTGAAGAATGGTGGCCTGTTTATGTTGTGTCCTTCACTTGTTCCATGATTGGAAGAGGATGCCATCTGTTCCCGGATCTTAGGAGTAACTTACCTAAACCTCCGCTCTGATACCAATTGTTAGAACAGATAGCAACCTGAGAGGGGGGGGGGGGGTGAATCAGTGTTGCCCCAATTTTCGCCTTATTGAAATTGTTACTTTCAAGTTTATGATGATCACGAGTTGATCTTTGTGATTGCAGCGGATATGAACAATACTTGAAAGTAAATGTGAAGGATAAACAGAATCACACACAAGATTTATCCTGGTTCGCCTTCAATCCACCGAAGACTACGTCCAGTCCCTCAAGAAAACCCCTTGAGGATTTTTCCACTATTGATAAGAATTTCTTACAAGTTCCTAACCCAAGGACCCCAAGAACTTCTACCAATGTCCTGTGAAAGCAAACCGCTTTCAACAGCCCCTGAAAGCAAACCACTTTCAGTTCCTGAAGGCAAACCACCCTCAGACCTTGAAGACAAACTTGTCTTCAATCAAGACCCTGAAAGCAAACCACTTTCAGTAACAACAACCCTTCACCGAATACCACGGTGAAAAACTCAATCTTACAGAAAGAGATGAAGAAGATATTACACTTGGCTGTCTCAATCCTTTAACACACAATTGGATTGAAAATGAGAAATTATGCTTTAAGGCTTTTAAGCATAATACAATTCTGAGTTCTTCAAGATATGAACAACTAATGTGTTCTTGTAAACATGAAGATCATGAACTCAGAATTTAGGCTCCAAAAGATTTAGGTTCTAAAAGATGAACCAAATTTGAAAGAACTTTGGCCTAATGTGTTTTTCTCATGTGGAATGTGTCTATTTCGTGTGTGTTGTGTGTTCTATTGTGTTGTTTTTTTTTCTGGACTCAAATGGCCTTTATATAGGCAAGGGAAACGTCCTTGAACCATCACAACCCTTTTCAAAAGGTTTGGGACACAATGGTTCATGAAAAGACACACTTTTTCGATCTGGTAATCGATTACCATACTTAGTGTAATCGATTACACAAGTTACCGTTTCAGTTTGAATTTGAATTTCAAACATGTAATCGATTACAAGACTGGAGTAATCGATTACTTGCCTTGGTGTAATCGATTACCATAATGGTGTAATCGATTACACAGAAGCCCATTTTCCAGAAACTTATTCTTTGAGACTTGCTTAAGGTTTTCTACTTCTTTTAAGTTATGAAAACACTTAGCTTGATTAGATTAGGTATTTTGAGATCCTTTATGCTTTAATAAACCTTTAGAAGCATAACTCACCTAATTCTAAGACTTCTAGACTATTGATGGACTTGAGTGCTTGATTCTTTGAAGTCTTCTTTTCTTCTTTTTGTTGATGAGTTTGTCGTCATCAAAACCACAGCCAGGGTCAGGAGCAAGACCTTCTTCACAGATCTGAGGGTGGTTTGCCTTCAGGAACTGAAAGTGGTTTGCTTTCAGGGGCTGTGGAAAGCAGTTTGCTTTCACAGGAAATTGATAGAAATTCTTAGGGTCCTTGGGATAAGAACTTGTAAGAGATTTTTATCAATAGTGGAAAAATCCTCAAGGGGTTTTCTTGAGGGACTAGACGTAGCCTTCGGTGGATAGAAGGTGAACCAGGATAAAATTCTGTGTGTGAATTCTTCTATCCTTCATCTTTACTTTCAAGCAACGCTTAATTCCGCTGCAATCACAACTACCGTTTCGTGATCATCATTATCTTGAAATTAATATTTTCAATAAGGCGAAAATCGGGGCAACTCTGATTCACCCCCCCTCTCAGGTTGCTATCTGCACTAACAAAGTCAAAATTGCTATGGACCATGGTGGATCGCGTATACTGGGTAATGTGAGGTATGTCCCAGACTTGAGGAATAATATGATATCCTTGGGTACTTTACAAGAGAACGGTTACTCCTTCCGTTCAAACGGAGGTAAAGATACTCTGAAGGTGTGCAAGGGTGCATTGACGGTGATGACGGCAAAGCGTACTGCAGGGAATATCTATCGCTTGTTAGGAAGCGCCATGGTAGTTGACGTTGCATCAGTTGAAACTGACAATGATGCAACGAGGCTCTAGCATATGGATCTGGGTCACCCTAGTGAGAAGGGGATGATGGAACTACATAAGAGGAATCTTTTGAAGGGTGTTCGAAGCTGCAAGATGGACTTTTGCAAGTTTTGCGTGTTAGGAAAATAGTGTTGTGTCCGTTTCGTGACCGGGAAACATGAAACAAAGGGAATCCTCGACTATGTTCATTCAGACGTCTAGGGGCCCACTAGGGAGGCCTCCATTGGAGGTTCCAGGTACTCTGTTACATTCATTGATGAATATGTTAGAACAGATAGCAACCTGAGAGGGGGGGGTGAATCAGTGTTGCCCCAATTTTCGCCTTATTGAAATTGTTACTTTCAAGTTTATGATGATCACGAGTTGATCTTTGTGATTGCAGCGGATATGAACAATACTTGAAAGTAAATGTGAAGGATAAGGAGAATCACACACAAGATTTTATCCTGGTTCGCCTTCAATCTACCGAAGACTACGTCCAGTCCCTCAAGAAAACCCCTTGAGGATTTTTCCACTATTGATAAGAATTTCTTACAAGTTCCTAACCCAAGGACCCCAAGAACTTCTACCAATATCCTGTGAAAGCAAACCGCTTTCAACAGCCCTTGAAAGCAAACCGCTTTCAATTCCTGAAGGCAAACCACCCTCAGACTTTGAAGACAAACTTGTCTTCAACCGGAACCCTGAAAGCAAACCACTTTCAGTGACAACAACCCTTCACCGAATACTACGGTGAAAAACTCAATCTTACAGAAAGAGATGAAGAAGATATTACACTTGGCTGTTTCAATCCTTTAACACACAATTGGATTGAACATGAGAATTTATGCTTTAAGGCTTTTAAGCATAATACAATTCTGAGTTCTTCAAGATATGAACAACAAATGTGTTCTTGTAAACATGAAGATCATGAACTCAGAATTTAGGCTCTAAAAGATTTAAGTTCTGAAAGATGAACTTATTTGAAAAAGTTTTGGCCTAATGTGTTTTTCTCATGTGAAATGTGTAGATTTCGTGTGTGTGTGTATTCTATGTTGTTGTTCTTGTGTGTTATGTTTTCTGGACTCAAATGGTCTTTATATAGGCAAGGGAAACGTCCTTGAACCATCACAACCCTTTTCAAAAGGTTTGGGACACAATGGTTCATGAAAAGATACAACTTTTCGTTCTGGTAATCGATTACCACACTTAGTGTAATCGATTACACAAGTGACCGTTTCAGTTTGAATTTGAATTTCAAACATGTAATCGATTACAAGACTGGAGTAATCGATTACTTGCCTTGGTGTAATCGATTACCATAATGGTGTAATCGATTACACAGAAGCCCATTTTCCAGAAACTTATTCTTTGAGACTTGCTTAAGGTTTTCTACTTCTTTTAAGTTATGAAAACACTTAGCTTGATTAGATTAGGTGTTTTGAGAGCCTTTATGCTTTAATAAACCTTTAGAAGCATAACTCACCTAATTCTAAGACTTCTAGACTATTGATGGACTTGAGTGCTTGATTCTTTGAAGTCTTCTTTTCTTCTTTTTGTTGATGAGTTTGTCGTCATCAAAACCACAGCCAGGGTCAGGAGCAATACCTTCTTCACAATCTCCCCCTTTTTGATGATGGCAAACACATACTTGAAACTTTGAAGATCATTTATGCATTCGTGATTCTTAACTCCCCCTATTTGATGGAATTTAGTATTTCTGATTTTTCTCCCCCTTTCTAATGTACTCGTTGAATTCCTGCATATGATCTTTAAAGATACGGAACCTTTCTCCCCCTTTTGACTTCATCAAAAAGAAGAAAAGGCCAAAAATGTACAGGCATACATACAAGTATATATTGCAATATAAAGCATGGGGGAATGGGGTTAAATGAGTAAAACATAAACAACCAACACTTCATATATATATATATAAGAAAGCAAATACATAAACGTTCAGACAGGAATGGTGAATAAAACAATTACAACCTATAGAATTAAGAATCGTCAGACATGTCTTTATCATCGGACAAGGTGCCAATGCCGTCATAATGAAGTAACCAAGAAAGAGTATCAATTCCATAGTCATGAAATAAACCTAAGCTTGAGAGTATCCTAGAATTAACGCACTTGTAATTTAACGAGCGAACATCATAGGAGTCGTCAATGAGAACTCCAGATTGAAGGAGGAGACGAGTGATACTTGGAGCATAGGGAAATGATTGTGCTTTAGTGCGGCAAGTAAGCATATGATGCATTACTAAGAATGTCCAGTTAATGGCATAGCCATGAAGGATGCCATATAATACTTGAAGTTCTAACTCACTAATATGAGCATGAAGGTCTTCTTGAGGAAGAAGAATGTGATGAATAATGTAATGAAGCAAGTGGTTGGTGGTAGTAAGAACATCAACATGATAAGGACAGGTTTTGGTGCGAGGAGGATGAAGTTTCCGAACTTCAGAAGGGGTAAAGCGACACAAAGTTCGGTAAAATGCATCAGAGTTATATTCAGGCCAGGGGCAGGATAGATTTGTTCCCAACTCGGCACCAGAAAAAGGAAGACCCAAGCACTTGCCAAAAGAGACAAGGGAGTACTGAATGGTAGTCCCTTTGACAGAAGAGGTAATTCTTGTGCCTTCAACTTCCAAGTTGCAATAGAATATTTTGACCAACTCGGGATAGTAAGGTGTGGTAGATTGAAGGAAAGTATCAACATATTGATCTCCGAGTAAAGCGGGAAAGGTTAGACCAGCTTTGATGAAAGATTCTAATTCAGCATAGAAGGGGGTTCGAACTGTTTGGGTGAGAAAGTGAGAAATAAATCGAGTTCTCTCAGCGGAGGTGGGAAGAAGACGGGAGAAATTTAGTGGATTGTGAGGACAAAAGGCTGAGGATAAGCATGGAAAGGAAGACATGTTGCTATGGAGGTTAAAAAAAAAGAACTGAGAATGATTTTAGAAGGTATGGCTGATCAATTCCTAAGGCTGGCTTAAATATCCCGATCATGTAATCGATTACAGCAGTTTTGGTAATCGATTACAGAGCAGTTAAGCCAAGTTTGAATTTCAAAAGATGGAGGGAAATTGAAAGTCTGGCAATTTTCGAGCATGTATTACTGCAGTTGGGGTAATCGATTACATCAGTTACAAATTTGAAAATTTTCAAATTGTGAATGTGTAATCGATTATGGCAGTTTGAATAATCGATTACTCAAGTATTTCCAGCGAGCACGAGGACTTTGATCATGGATAATCGATTACAAATCTTAGGGTAATCGATTACTAGGACATTTTTACATGTTCTAGGCTCTAGAATCCTATGTAACACATTTTCATATATAAGCATTTAAACACATAATGTAAATGTACATATAAAATTTATGCAAATAACATGTGTCATTAAATATCATGCTCGTCTAATATGCCTAATTCTCTTCTTATCTTGAAAAATGATTCTTTAGGAAGAGGCTTAGTAAAGATGTCTGCTAACTGATTATGTGTATCCACAAATGAAATTTCAATATCTTTCCTCATAACATGATCTCGAAGAAAATGATGTCGTATATCAATATGCTTAGTTCGAGAGTGCATGATAGGGTTTTTAGTGAGATTAATGGCACTTGTATTGTCACATTTAATTGGAATGCAGCCCAGCTCTAAGCCATAATCTTTGAGTTGTTGTTTGAGCCATAGAGTTTGTGCACAACAACTACCTGCAGCAATATATTCTGCTTCTGCAGTACTTAGAGCAACACATGCTTGTTTCTTACAAGACCATGAAACAAGAGCATTTCCTAATAGGTGACAAGTACCACTTGTACTCTTTCTTTCAGTTTTACAACCAGCATAATCAGAATCAGAATATCCAATCAAATCACAAACACTTCCCTTGGGATACCACAATCCAACATTTGTAGTTCCTTTCAAATATTTGAAAATTCGTTTAACAGAACTCAAATGTGATTCCCTAGGAGATGCTTGATATCTAGCACATAGACACACACTAAACATAATATCAGGTCTACTTGCAGATAAGTATAAAAGAGATCCGATCATACCTCTATATTTGGTAATATCTACTTGATTACCGGATTCATCTTGATCTAAATATGTATTAGACCCCATAGGTGTGGCTATGGCTTTGCAATCATCCAAATCATATTTCTTTAGTAGTTCCTTGCAAAACTTTGATTGATTGATGAATATTCCATCTCTTGATTGCTTGATTTGCAAACCAAGAAAGAAATTTAATTGTCCCATCATGGACATTTCAAATTCTTCTTGCATCATGTTAGAGAAATCTTTGCAAAGAGATTCGTTAGTTGCACCAAAGATAATATCATCAACATAAATTTGAACTAATAAGGTATTACCTTTGGTTCTTTTGATGAACAAGGTTGTATCAGCCTTACCTTTTTGAAAACCTTTATTACAAAGGAAAGTAATTAACCTATCATACCATGCACGAGGAGCTTGCTTAAGACCATAGAGTGCTTTCTTTAGTCTGAAGACATGTGTAGGAAACTTTGGATCTTCAAATCCTGGAGGTTGCTTCACATACACTTCTTCTTGAATATATCCGTTTAGGAAGGCACTTTTGACGTCCATTTGATATAATGGGAAGTTTAAAGAGCAAGCATACGCTAGTAACAATCTTATGGCTTCTAATCTTGCTACGGGTGCATATGTTTCATCAAAATCTATACCTTCTTCTTGATTATAGCCTTGAGCAACTAATCTTGCTTTATTCCTAACTATAATACTATTTTCATCTAACTTATTCCTAAACACCCACTTTGTTCCAATAATGTGTTTATCACTAGGCTTAGGGACAAGTTCCCAAACTTGATTTCTTTCAAATTGGTTTAATTCTTCCTGCATTGCTACAATCCAATACTCATCCTCTAGAGCATCATTTACCTTTGATGGTTCTATCTGAGAGACAAAGGCCATATTCAAAACTGAATCATTCAAGCGTAGCCTTGTAGAAACGCCTCTAGAAATATCACCAATAATGTTATCAACTGGATGATCCCTATGGGTTCTCCATTCTTTTGGTAGTTGATAAGTATTACTTTCAATGTGCTCTTCTTGTATTGGATTCTGATCTCCATCCTTTTGAGAATCTTCATTTATAATGATGTCATCTTCTTCATTATCTGGAAGATTGACTTTATCTTCTATTGAAGATTTAGATTCATCAAAAGTAACATGTATGGATTCTTCCACGGATAGAGTTTTCTTGTTAAAGACTCTATATGCTTTGCTTGTTAGAGAATAACCAAGGAATATACCTTCATCATATTTTTCATCAAACTTACCAAGGTTTTCCTTTCCATTATTCAATACAAAGCATTTTGATCCAAAAGCATGTAGATGAGAGATATTTGGTTTCCTTCCTTTGTAGAGTTCATAGGGTGTTTTCTTAAGGATAGGTCTAATAAGAACTCTATTGGAAACATAGCAAGCAGTACTAACAGCATCAGCCCAGAAATATTTAGGGAGACTAGATTCACTTAACATGGTTCTTGCTAATTCTTCAAGTAACCTATTCTTCCTTTCTACTACACCATTTTGTTGTGGTGTTCTCGGAGTAGAGAAGTTATGTGATATTCCATTTTCATCACATAGTTCTTGGAATTGTTGATTCTGAAATTCTCCACCATGATCACTTCTAATAGAAGAGATTTTTAAAGACTTCTCAATTTGAACTAGCCTTGCATATCTTTTGAATGCATTGAAGGCTTCATTCTTATGAGGTAGAAATAAAGTCCAAGTAAATCTAGAGAAATCATCAACAATAACAAGTGCATAGAAATTACCTCCGAGGCTTTTAGTTCTAGAAGGTCCGAACAAATCCATATGTAACAATTGAAGGGGTCTTGAGGTCGAGACTATGTTCTTTGGTTTGAAGGATGTTCTGGTTTGCTTCCCTTTTTGACATGCATCACAAAGCTTGTCTTTCTCGAATTTTATCTTTGGAAGCCCAACAACTAGATCATGCTTGACTAGTTTGTTTAAATGATCTATGTGTATATGTGCAAGTCTTCTATGCCATAGCCATGAATCACTATTGTTCTTGGCTAATAGGCATCTCACATTTTGTGGAATTTCTTCCAATGAGATCATGAAGACTTTGTTTACTTTATATCCAGAAAACTTAATTTCTTTAGTTTTCACATCTTTCACAACACACAAATCATTTATAAAGCCTACTTTCAAACCTTTATCACATAGTTGACTAATACTCAGAAGATTATGCATCAAACCATCAACGTAAAGAACTTTATCGATGACTGTTTGAGGGGGTGTGCCTATTCTTCCAATACCGAGTATTTTTCCCTTTTGATTGTTACCATATGTGACGAAACCTTTTTCCCTAGGTATAAGAAAAGAAAACTTGTTTTTGTCTCCTGTCATGTGTGATGAGCAGCCACTATCAAGATACCATAGATCCTTTGCTGCTTTCATACACACCTACATGACAAAGTTCAGACATGGGTATTAGGAACCCAACAAGTTTTGGGTCCTTCTAAGTTAACATCCTTTCTAACCCAAATATACTCCCTATTTGGTACTCCTATATGTTTGTAGTAGCATCTACTAGGGATATGTCCTATTTTGTTACAATAAGTACAAGAGTAATGATTGTAACTAGAGGTTTGTCTAGGAGAGGAATGAAACTTCCTAGAAGGTCTATTTTGATTAATCTTCCTATTGTTTGTACTCTTAACAGGATTAATCTTATTATTACTAGAAGATCCTAAAACATGGTTTGGTTTTACAAAAACAGTTTTCCTAACCTCTTTTGTCTTTGGGTGAGAAGTATATCCTAAACCTGACTTATTGTTTGAATGTCTTTGAACACTTAGGATATCATCTAACTTCTGTTTTCCTTTATTGAAGTTATTTACTCTTTGTTGAAGATTTTCTATCTTTTCTTCTAGAGAACTACACTTAGTGCATTTGTGAGTAATGTCTATCTTAGATTTTACTACATCTAGTTCTTCTTGTAAGTTTCTACATTTACTTTCTAGGGAAGAAATTATCTCATTTTGCCTAGTGCTAACTTTAGAAAATTCTTGACATATTTTAAACATATTTTCCATGGTAAACTTTAAATCATGAAAAGATATAGAATTCTCACTAACCTGGGAATCTTCAACCTCAGAATCATGTGAGGCCATCAAAGCAACTTGTGCTTCTTCTTTATCAGAATCAGATGATGAACTTACTTCATTATCATCCTAAGCCAAATATGCTCTTCGAGTAGGTTGATCCTTTTTCTCAAATTTCTCTCTTAGACCATGTTTCTTCTTTTGAAGATTTGGACAATCTGACTTGAAATGTCCCGGTTTGCCACACTCAAAACATGTAGTCTTTTGAGATGAAGAAGACTCATTGTTTCTTTGGAATGCTTTATTGTTGTTAAATCTAACATTTTTCTTTTTAAGAAACTTTCCAAAGTTTTTCACTAGAAGATTCAGATTTCCATTGTCTTCTTCTTCAGAATCTGCATCATATTCTTCTTTGATGCTTTCTTTTGCTTTTAGAGAAATTGATCGATACTTCTTCTCATGTTGTTCATGCTCCTCTAAACGATTCAATTCTAACTCATGTTCTTGGAGTTTTCCAAACAGAGTTGCAAGAGTCATATTTGATAAACTCTTCTTTTCTGAGATGGCTGTTACTTTTGGTTGCCATACTCTTGTAAGTGATCTTAGAACTTTCATGTTCAAGTCACAGTTTGAAAATTGTCTACCAAGAGCAATCAAATGATTAATTAAATGAGTGAATCGTTTTTGCATGTCTAATACCTTTTCTCCTGGAAGCATTCTGAACATTTCATATTCTTGGGATAGAGTATTGATCTTTGATCTCTTGACTTCATCTGTTCCTTCATGAGTCACCATCAATGTATCCCATATTTCTTTTGATGAAGTGCATGTTGATACTCTGAAAAATTCATCCATGCCAAGAGCAGATGTAAGAATGTTCATTCCTTTGAGATCATGTTGAACTTTCTTCTTTTCTTCTTCACTCCAAGTACTTTCTGGTTTTGGTTGTGAAGTTCCTTCTTCAATTGTTACAGGCACAAAGGGTCCTTCTTCAATGACTTTCCATATTCCTGAGTCTAATGACTTTATGAATATTTTCATCTTGATTTTCCAGAAGTCATAGTGTTCTCCATTGAAGAATGGTGGCCTGTTTATGTTGTGTCCTTCACTTGTTCCATGATTGGAAGAGGATGCCATCTTTTCCCGGATCTTAGGAATAACTTACCTAAACTTCCGCTCTGATACCAATTGTTAGAACAGATAGCAACCTGAGAGGGGGGGGTGAATCAGTGTTGCCCCAATTTTCGCCTTATTGAAATTGTTACTTTCAAGTTTATGATGATCACGAGTTGATCTTTGTGATTGCAGCGGATATGAACAATACTTGAAAGTAAATGTGAAGGATAAGGAGAATCACACACAAGATTTTATCCTGGTTCGCCTTCAATCTACCGAAGACTACGTCCAGTCCCTCAAGAAAACCCCTTGAGGATTTTTCCACTATTGATAAGAATTTCTTACAAGTTCCTAACCCAAGGACCCCAAGAACTTCTACCAATATCCTGTGAAAGCAAACCGCTTTCAACAGCCCTTGAAAGCAAACCGCTTTCAATTCCTGAAGGCAAACCACCCTCAGACTTTGAAGACAAACTTGTCTTCAACCGGAACCCTGAAAGCAAACCACTTTCAGTGACAACAACCCTTCACCGAATACTACAGTGAAAAACTCAATCTTACAGAAAGAGATGAAGAAGATATTACACTTGGCTGTTTCAATCCTTTAACACACAATTGGATTGAACATGAGAATTTATGCTTTAAGGCTTTTAAGCTTAATACAATTCTGAGTTCTTCAAGATATGAACAACAAATTTGTTCTTGTAAACATGAAGATCATGAACTCAGAATTTAGGCTCTAAAAGATTTAAGTTCTGAAAGATGAACTTATTTGAAAAAGTTTTGGCCTAATGTGTTTTTCTCATGTGAAATGTGTAGATTTCGTGTGTGTGTGTATTCTATGTTGTTGTTCTTGTGTGTTATGTTTTCTGGACTCAAATGGTCTTTATATAGGCAAGGGAAACGTCCTTGAACCATCACAACCCTTTTCAAAAGGTTTGGGACACAATGGTTCATGAAAAGATACAACTTTTCGTTCTGGTAATCGATTACCACACTTAGTGTAATCGATTACACAAGTGACCGTTTCAGTTTGAATTTGAATTTCAAACATGTAATCGATTACAAGACTGGAGTAATCGATTACTTGCCTTGGTGTAATCGATTACCATAATGGTGTAATCGATTACACAGAAGCCCATTTTCCAGAAACTTATTCTTTGAGACTTGCTTAAGGTTTTCTACTTCTTTTAAGTTATGAAAACACTTAGCTTGATTAGATTAGGTGTTTTGAGAGCCTTTATGCTTTAATAAACCTTTAGAAGCATAACTCACCTAATTCTAAGACTTCTAGACTATTGATGGACTTGAGTGCTTGATTCTTTGAAGTCTTCTTTTCTTCTTTTTGTTGATGAGTTTGTCGTCATCAAAACCACAGCCAGGGTCAGGAGCAAGACCTTCTTCACAGAATACTCTCAGAAGGTCTGGGTATACTTCATGAAGTACAAGTCTAAGACTTTCAGCAAGTTCAGATTGCGGAAAGTTGAGGTGGAAAATCAGACAGGGAGGAAGGTCAAATATCTACGGTTTGACAATGGGACATAATACACTAAGGAAAATTTTAACCAGTTTGTGAAGAACACGGGATCTAGAGGCATTATTCAGTTGGGAAAACACCATATCAGAATGGTGTTGCTGAGAGGATGATTAGATCTCTCACAGCGAAGGCAAGGTGCCTTTGGTTGCATGAAGGACTGTCGAAGGGTTTTTGGGCAGAAGCAATGAACATGGCATGTTATCTTATCAACAGGTCTCCAAGAGCTTCACTGGATGGGAAGGTTGTAGAGGAGGTGTGGACAGGTAATCTAATAAACCTTGACAATTTGAGGATTTTTGGTTGTCCAGCCTATGCGCATGTTTCCAATGATGAGTGATCCAAATTGGATCCCAAGTCCAAGAACTGCACCTTTCTTGGTTACACAAAGGGTGTAAAGGGATTCAGATTTTGGGATCCAGCTTTGAAGAAAGCACTTCATAGTAGAGATGTTGTATTTGATGAACAGTGCATGTTGAAGCAGTCAGATCTAAGGGAAGAGACTACTTCATAGGCTAAAACTTCGACTGTTGGGAAGGTTCAGATTGTTGTCAAGCCACTAAGACCAACGCAACATCATCTGATGGGCTTCACATCAGACGATCCATCAACATCTGTCCCCCACAGTCCTGGGCAGACGTTACCCAATGTGCAGGTTCTGATACTGAATTAGAAGATGAACCAGTTGATTCAGGTGGAGCACAAGATTATGTGCTTGTGCATGACAGGGAACCTTGTCTGAGAGGACTACCACTCAGATATATGTTTGAAGACTTAGCTGCATATGCTCTTCATACCAGTTCGGGAGATCCTTCTACTTTTCGTGAGGCTCTGGAAAGCCAAGAACGACACAAGTGGATGGGTGCTATGGTGGAGGAGATGGAGTCCCGGAAGAAGAATCAGATGTGGGATCTTGTTCAGGCTCCTAAAGAGAAGAGAGCTATTGGCTGCAAGTGGGTATTCAGGAAGAAGCCACCAGTAAAAGAAATTGAAGGGGAAAGGTTCAAGGCTCGCGTAGTAGAAAAGGGCAATTCACAGCGGAAGTGGATTGATTATCATGAGATATTCTCTCCGGTGGTTAGACACACTTCTATAAGGGCAGTATTGGCCCTGGTAGCATTCTGAGACATGCATCTAGAGCAGATGGATGTGAAAACGACGTTTCTTCATGGAAATATAGATGAAAAATTGTACATGCAGCAGCCTGAAGGATTTGTTGAGTCCGATCAGGAGAGTTTGGTATGTAAATTGAAGAAGTCTCTGTATGGGTTAAAACAGTCCCCAAGACAGTGGTTCAAGAGGATTGACTTATACATGCAAAGGATTGGCTACAGACGGTGTGACGATGACTGCTGTGTTTACGTTAGGAGCGTTGATGATAATTCAGTAATTTTCTTGTTATTGTATGTGGATGATATACTGGGAAGGGAGTTTGACATGAAAGACCTAGGAGTTGCTAAGAAGATTCTTGGAATGGAAATTCACAGGGACAGACGAGCCAGAAAACTCTGGCTGTTTCAGAAAAACTATGTTGAAGGTGTGTTAGACAGATTTGACATGAGCAATTCGAAAGCTGTGAGTACTCCATTGGCGAATCACTTTAAGCTCTCTGTGGATCAGTGTCCAAAGACAACTGAAGAAGTTGAAGGTATGTCAAGGAAGACCTCAGAGGGCGCAGAGCGGCCAAGGCGAAAAAGAAAACCTTCATGTGAGGGAAAGCAGGCCGTTGAGTGCCCAATACTTCAAAAATAGATAAAATTCATGTTTTTCAGCCTAAAACATAACCCATCACTTGGAAACTCACCTAAACAGAGAGAACATGAAGGAAAACATCAAGAGATGGTTTGGAGGCTGAATAGGGGGCTTGGGAGTCGGATTCATCGCCGGGGAACCGTCATGGATTAGGTTTTCCATAGTTCTTCTTCTCGTTGATGATTGTAAAGCTATCCATGGTAATGGATAACTAATATCTCATTTGTTGGGATTGAAATTAGTTGCTTTGATGCTCATGTAATCTATTTGATTTCCTTTAATACAAAATCCATGGTTCTATGTTAAAGAATCAATGGTTTTTTCTTATGCTTCATGTTATATCTTAGGTTGATCCCCTAGGGTATTTTGATTGATTTGAACTTGTGCAGGGAACTCACATGTTCTTGAGTCCGAACTAGATTTAATCATATGTTTCTTTGCCATGATTCAATGATTTTACCTTGTGCTTAATACTTGTTTTGGAATGATCATCTAGAATACGAGTTTAGATTTAATAGGGTGGTGGAAAGTGACTATTTAAATATGAACTTAGTAACATCATCTAAGGATTCTATGATCTAGGGATAGGGTTAGATCATTAGTCTATTCAAACATCCATGCTTAATACTATTCACTTTTGTTAATCAATCAAGGGATTAGGGGTTAATACAGTTGAGTTGATAATCTTCTACGCCGGAGGAATGAGTAGTAAGATAAAAAATTGTGGGAGGAATCATTTGCGTAGAACTATATTTGTATGTGAATCAATAGAATAAGTAGAGGTCAGATAATGAAATTCTAATCCCAGCAAATTCTCATACTTGTTGTTTCTATGTCAGTTTACTCGTTTTCATATTTATGTTGGATGCAAAACTCGTAGCCAATTATACATCATAGGAGACATGGTAAGTCCTCCTTTTTGTAATTGTGTACTAGATACTACCTTTGTTTACAGTAAATAGATTAAAGTGTCTCTAAATGAAAACAAATGTGTAGTTTCTTCACATAAAATGAATAATTATTTAAATTTTTTAATTTGAGGAAGAATTATATGGTTTGAATATGAAGTGATGAGTGAGATATATCCCATGGTGTTTATTTGAAACTCGAACAAGAATTAAATTATCAATGTGATATTGGTTTGCCAAGGATTACAATTTACAAAGGATCAATTATCTCTTGGATCATATACAAAATTGAAGAGAAAAATGATAGCCCATAAGAGCAAGTGCTTATTAGTTACCAAGTCCAGGCAAAAGTCCAGGTAAATGTCCAGGCAACAAATCTATAAAAGGCACTATCCCCTGAATTATGGGTTTGACATTACAAATTTTAGCAGTAGCTTTGGTTCCATTGAATGTGAGATCTATGTCACTAAGCACCACATCTGCACATGGTATACCACTGCTACAAATGAGAATGACTCCTTCTGGAGTTGCAGAAGAGCCATGAATGTTTTTGAAGGTAACCTTGCTGATTTTGATTTTTGATGGAGTCTAAAGTCACATATGCAGACACAAAAGAAAAACAGAGCAAAAAAAAAAAAAGTTAGCTCTTGAAATATTTAGACAATAATATGATCAACCGGTATCAAGAGAACAAAACTAAATTTAGATCAAATATCTAAAAATTCTTTTCAAATTTTTCATTTTCAAGTTGTGTACCCATTTAGCAACCAAAGTTTCCATGTTACCTTGCATTTAATTGAAATAATCAAGAGTGGCTTTTGCTAATTACCTTTTTTGTGCATTGATTCCAAGGGCAGTACTCTTGATCTATAATTACAGGGTTCTTGACGTTAATCATGGCAATGTCCTCAAAATGCAAATCAGACACTGTAATAGTTCCTGGAGTACCGGGCCAAGTCTTGATCCTCACACCATTGTCCGTGTTGCTAAGTGTGCAATTTCTGACCGTGATACCCTCTACGGGTACTTCATTTGGATATTTTCCAAGGCTTCCAACACTAATGCCATGTCCGGTTCCACAATTCACATTCAAGACATTTATTTGTCTGCAACCATCACCCAAAGAGATGCAATCATCGCCGGTGGCAATGTTCGTGTTAGTAATGTTCACTAGAGTTGATCTTCCAATGTGAATTCCATCAGTGTTTGGGCTATTTGCAGGTGCAATAGCATGAAAGTTCATAAATGTAATGTTGTTGCATCCCAGAACATTGACATGAAAATATTTGCTATCCTTAGATGTTATGTCCCGGATAATCGTATTGTTGAGGAAACCAAAGCCAAAATTCTGCAGGAATGTTCATAAGAAATTTAATTAATACATCATAGTTAGATAAAAAATGCACTCTATAATAATTCAACATGGATCCTTAGCAGCCATATTCTCTATAGCACTGTGCAGTAAATTCTTAGCCTTTGATTTTTATATTAAACTGTTCACATTGATTCATAAAAAGTTAAACTAATCAACAAATTTATACACTTATTTTTGCTATTGCTACAGGATCCAAATTTTTAATTACTAGTTGAAATTTGGTGAAATTGAGTCATTGGTTACCATGGATAGTTGCTTGCAATGCTTCTTTTTTCCACAAGTACTTTTGGTCCACGCAATTGCACCTTGACCATCAAAAGTTCCCCCACCAGACAAGGTAAAGAAGTTAATATACGTAAATTTAATCCACTGAGCATTTCCATTTAGGTGGCTTGGGTCTTGTGGTGCTAGAATTGTTGCATCAACTTGAACCTCAATAGGAGCCCCACAAGGTCCTTTAAGTTCTATTTGGTTTAAATTGTATATGCCTCTAGGAACCACAACTTTGCTTGCAGTTGGTGATGCACATGCATCTTTCCAAGCATTAGCCAAAGCCTTTAGAACAAACAAAACACAAAATTGAGATAAGAAGAAACATAAAATTAAAAAGCATGTTTTTAATCATGTAAACTCAGTAAATCTTATACCTGAGTTATATCTCCATTAGGTACTGCTCCATATTTTGTCACATCAAAAATCCCAGGTTGAGCACTCACAGAAGAAGCTAGCAATAACAATAAAGCGATTGTGGTCATTTTCATTTGCATATTCATTTTAACTTCCCTTTTGTTCTTTATGGCTTATTCTTTCCTTCTTCCTAATACATATATTGATGAAATACTAGTTGGAATAACAATGCCAAATCTTTAGGAGGCCACCAAATAGTAAATAAAAACTTTTTTCTAATCATAGATTTGATTTTAGTTGAAACAAGTTTTTTTTGTTGGGGGTTAGTTTAACATGCATTTTATGTAAAATTACAACACTATTAACAAACAAAAAAGAGTCTTGTTGTACCTGTTATTGCAATCATATGCAGCGCAGAATTGCCAAAGAGACTCAATCTGGTTGATTGAGCTTTCTATACTAAAAATAAGTTTTTCATTTCCTATTTACTAAAAATATTAATTTTCAATGACATCAGAATAAAATATATACACTGCGTATAGGTTTCTAATAAGGTTTTATCTAGTTATGGCCTTGACCATTGACGGATCCATAAATTTTAACTCGTGGAGGCAGCATATCTTATAAATTTATAACATTAAAAATATATATAGTTATTAAAATATTTAATTTATATCATTATTATTTTCTATCGGTATTCGTATTTTGAAAATATTATACAACTTTTATTATCAATCATATTAAGAAGTTAGGTAAGATTATGAGAACTTTGTACTCTTGATAGAAAAAGAAAGAGAATGAAGCACTGAACCTAAAGATATTGTCATATTGCATATAAAAAAGTTAAAAAACTGGATCGCAATAATATAAAGTTTGAACTTGTTAGTGACAAATATACAACAATTTCACATCATTTATCATATCTCTTATTTTTATTTCATCTACTCTCATCTCTGTCATGTGAGTGTGAGTGGAATGAATGTGAACTCATCTTTTTTCAAAATACAAAACCATGGGGGTGATAATTATTTTGTGGGGTCAATTATTAGCTCAAAATTCTAAATATATATATATATATATATATATGTGTGTGTGTGTGTGTGTGTAGTATGTTGTTGTGAAAATTTAAAAACATTGTGGGGGCACTTGCCCCTAGCTCTAATGCAGATCCGTCCCTGACCATGACATTATAGATTGGGTGGATGACTTTTGCGTAGGAAGAAGAAAAAAAATGTAATAACTCGTATGTAATCCTATCCATTGCACCGGTAAACCTTAAGAATTTTGATTTAAATTTAAGATAAAAATATTTTCTTCTTGTATTTTAATGTTATCATTTAATTCTAAAACTTCAAAATTAATTTATGTTCTTCGAAGTGGCCGTTCTTAATTTCCGGTGGTAATGCACGATCTTAGATGAATGTTTCGACACGGTGGTGTAATGTTGACACGACGAGGAAAGTCTCTGAAAGTCAATATGAGAGTATAGAAAAAGAAACTCAAACTCATAAATAAACAATAAATTAACAAAAAAATAAGTAATGTTTATGTAAATAAACAATCAAATATTCACCAAAAATAAATAAATAAAGATCAAACTTATATTTATGAACACTCAATTTTGCCCCCACCCATTTTTCTCCATTTCCTTTTTAATTACTTTTCTTTATTACTATTATTATTTGTTCTTTTTTAACTTCATTAATATTGTAACATTACACCAAAAGCACATTTAATATGCTTCATCTTAAGACCAAACTTTCTCATTCTTTCGAATGATTGTTGTAGATGGTCCAAGTGTTCATCTTTCGATGCAGATTTAACTACTACATCGTCGATATAAACTTGCATAAATCGACCAATTAAGTCATGAAAAATGGTATTCATGGCCCTTTGGTAAGTAGTGCCATAATATTTCAAACCAAAAGGCATTAGAACCCGCTCATACGTTCCTAATGCATCAGGGCATCGAAAAGCAGTTTTAGGAACATCATCTTCAGTGATGAAGATTTGGTTGTAACCTGAATACCCATCTAAAAGACTAAGATATTCATTTCCAGCTGCTGAATCGACTAACATATCAGCAATAGACATTGGATACTCATCTTTTGGAGTGGCAGCATTTAAATCCCTAAAATCAATGCACGCTCGAAGAGTGCTAATCTTTTTAATTACAGGGACTATATTTGCAAGCCAATCCATGTACCTTGCAGTTCTAATGAAATTATTCCTTAAAAGTCACTCGATTTCCTCTTTAATCTTCGACACGACCTCAGGGGAAAAACGCCTTGGAGTTTTCTTTATTGGCCTTTTGTCAGGTCTAATTGGCAACCTCGATTCTACCAATTCTCGACTCAAACCGGGCATCTCATTGTAATCCCAATCTAAAAAATCTTTATATTCATGCACAAGCTTGATCATTTGTTCCTTTAACTTTGCATCTATCAACGAACTGATATATGTAGGCCTCTTCTTCGACTTATCCCCTAGATTGACTTCTTCTAAGGGATCTTGGGCCTCCATCGTTCTTACTGAGTCAAAAGATGGTTTCTCAAAACCTAAAGGGCCATCATCATAAATACAATCGATTCTCGTTTCTTCGACTGGAAACTCAACTTGGCTTTCACTGCCTTCATAAAGCTGCTTTTGATTGTTGAAATCGGTAGGTTTGACCTGGACAGCCTCTTCAACACTTTTGGCCTCTTGGGCCACTTCAACGTTTCGAGATAGTTGGCTTTCTTCGGTTTCTGAAATTTCCAAATTAAAATCTTCGGCCTTGAAGGCCGGTTCCCTTAGCATATTTTTGGCTCCTAAAGCCGCTTTGATCCTGTTTTCGTCTATGCAAGCTGAAATCTGAGCCCAGCTCGCTTTAGACACCGTTGATTGCGCGCCAGTCTCCGGTGGCATCCTAGTTTAGATTTATAAAGCCAAATTCACGCTTCTGGTAAAAACCATAGTTAGAATTGAGCCTAACCGAGCAAAGCGCAGGTTCTCCTTCCAATTCATACGCTAAGTCATCATAAGGAGCAATGTTGGCAAGCTTCTTGTCGAACGTCTTCTTATTGACTTGGTCACAATCAGCCAAGAAGTAGCTTTGGTCTGCATCGATGTTTTCAAGAACACCATCTTCTCTCCAAAGAGATAACTTTTAATGGAGAGTCGAAGGGACTACTCCGACTCCGTGGATCCATTACCTGCTTAAAAGCAGATTGTAATTTTCCTTCGCAGGGACTACCATGAACAATGTGGTTCTTGTCACCGAACCAATGGTAATTTCGAGGGGAATAACCCCTAGAGATTTGTTGACTTTTCCTTTATAATTAGAAAGAACCATATTATGAGGATGAAGGTCTGCCTCGGTCTTACCTAATTTCTTCATTAGAAATTTGGGCATTAGATTGATAGCTGCCCCACCATCGACCAGAACCTTACTGATTCCTTTGCCTTTGACTCGAGCCCACACAAAAAGTGGCTTCAGGTGCTTCTTCATTTATGGATCTGGCTTTCTGAAGACAACATTTTGTTCTTCGACACCTCCTTTAGTCATTATATAATAACACAAGGAGTTGTCATCTCCTTCTTCTTCGACATAGTATTCGTCTTCGTCTTCAGTTACTTCTGTAACTTGGTTGAACTCCACTGGGAGAATAGACACTACATTTCAAAGATTGTCCAGACTCTCAGTACCGCTGCCGAAATTATCAGTGAGCATACCTTCTTCTTCAACAATCAAAGGCTTGGGAAGCGCTGCTCTTGGTATAAAAGGCTTTGCCTCAGGACTCAAGTTAGGTTTATACGCCAAGTCCATATGCGGCAGAGTGCTTCTTCGACTAGACTGACCCATTTCAAAGATAGACTTGCCTTTTTGACCCATTTTAATCACGGGGTCTGCCCTTTCAACATCATCAACTACATCCTTGCCTTTCTGAGTGGCAACTCTTTCTCGAGCAGCTTTTCTCTTTCTTTGAAGCCTTCTCCATTGAGTTTTGGTCATGGGATTAGTTCCAAAGTAAGTATTTGGAGCGTGAGAGTGATTCTTCGAAGTGTGGAAATTTCCAGTCTAAAAAGTGGCGTGTCCCACTTTGATCTTCGACTCCATAGTGGGTTTCGGCTGAACTAGAATGACCCACTGGTTAGGACGAACTCCAGTCAAGGGAATAAAGCTTTTCCCTCTGTGGACTGAGGTATGCTAAGGCCTTGGCTCGAAAGGACTGGCCTTCAAACAAACTTCTTAGTAGCCGCCTCCGCAGCCTTTGCAGCATATCTGTCGAACATTGTGCTGCACACGCGCGAAGTACAGGACCAAAACCCGTAATTTTGTCTTTTTTGTTGTAGGAGGTGATCTGGCGTGGTCGCGCGCACCATAAGAGCATGGTCGCCCGAAATATGGCGCGTCTGGTTTCGGGGACTTAACAAGTGGCGTGATCACACCGTAAGGTTCATGGTAAGTTGACGCGCATGTCCGCATTGGATTTCAAACTCCAGAATTCTACAAATTTCATTTTTTTTCTTCTGATTTTCTCTCTCTTCCTTATTCAATCCTAAATAACAATAAAAATAAATGAAAATAGTTAAGAGATAATAAAAGAAAATAAATAGAAGATAAAAATTAGATAACAACCTAAAATATACTTAGGCTTAAATATATTTTTAGTCCCTGCGAAATATGTTATTTTTATTTTTCATCCCTACGAATTTGTATTATTATTATTAGTGCTCCGAAAATTACAATGTTGTTTTTAGTCCCTACTAATTGTTTTTTATTCATTTAAATCTGAATTTTTACAATTCGGGAAAAATTTGAGATGACTGAACTCGATTTCACCGCTTGTAGAGCAAATTTAAGCGCATGTAAGAGAGTTTTCAGATCTAGATTGGATGGAAAAACAACTAGTAAGGCCTAAAAACGAAACATATAATTTTCAGAGGACTAAAAAGTAGAAAACAATTCTTAGGGACAAAAAACAAAAACAACATATTTTGCAGGAACTAAAAATGTATTTAAGTCGAAAACTTATCTAATTCTAAATTAAAGCAACTAAATCCTAATAAATAAATAAATAAATATATATATATATATATATAAAAATAAAACTAATTCAAATCTATAAAATTTAGAAAAATAATATAAAAACTATAAATATTAATAAAATATATGTAAAATAGGAAAATGCATGAAATAAACCTAAAATGACTAAAATACCCTAAAATATGTATTAAACTACATCAAAATAAACTAGAAAAGTAGCCTCAAATCCCTGGTCATCATTTATAAATATCGGAACACAGAATATAAAATTTTCGAGTTTTAAAACTCGAAATGCTTTAGTCGTGTCTATTAGTTTCAAGGTTCCGGGAGTTAGATCCCGAAACATAACTAATCTAATGGGTTTGAAAACTCGAAACAACGAAGCTCCACAACAATGACAGAAGTTTCATCGATGAAAAATGGAAAATGGAAACGAAGAGACAAGAATGTACCTTGGCAATGAAGATAAAGATGAAGATGAAGATGAAGATGACAATTGACGATGAAGCAAATCTGATGAAGATGACGATTAAAGGGAAAGGAATGTGATCGGGTGTCGAGAGTGATGAAGATTAAAGGAAGAAGAAGGTGATGGGGAGAAGGAAAAGTCGAGGTTTTAACACCGGAAGTGGAAGGGGAAAGTGAAGATGAAGAAGAAAATGGGGGGGGGGAAGGATATTGGGGTTTTTTAGAATGAAGGTATTTTTGGAATTTTAAACAAAATGGGTAGGGTGGGATTTCTTGATGTTGGGGTGTTAAATCTAACACCCATCAGGCAAACATAATCAAAACTACATAATCAAGGAAAATTATCAAAACACCATATGTATACCTCCTCATTTATGAGTGCCCTTCACACACATGGGGCACGTGGTCAACATAACCAGTCAAAACCAAAAAATTCTCAGACCCGCTAGGAAATGGTGCCTCCTGCTGTAGTGGTGGTGTGGCTTTCTCAGCATCTCAAGTCTCATGCTATGGTGGTGTGGTTGGCTCAACCTCGTCTCCTCATACTATGGTTGTAGGGCCGCTGGCTCAATATATGACTCATCTTGCTAGTTTGCGCTCAGATGCGGTGGGTGGTACACGATCTCCCTCTCCATGATCACCCTACTACAGTCACCCCTACCTCTAGCTAGTCCGCAACCACCAACCACGAATCAGGGTCCTCTTGTCACAACAATCGTACTACTGCAACATAATAAACGAGAAATAATAATTAAAATAATCACCAAAGCAAAAAAATAATTACAATTAACTACTATTGGGTTTTTGAACTTGAACTATCCTATAGAATACTGGGTCCTAAAACCCAAAATAAAAAAAAAATCAAGGTTGGCCACTTCTGAGTTCAAAAACCTGAAACTTATCAAAGAACTACCCAGTTTTCAAACCCGGAACACTACAACAAGTTTTATGAAACCATATATCCTTATTTCTATGTCTAATAGTTTCCAGGTTCTAAAATTCGTAACAACAATTATTATAATTTTGCAACCAGGTTTTAAAACCTGTAACACTACAATGATTTTCGGAGTTTAAAATCCGGTGCAGCGCTCCACAAAAATGACGAAAGCTTCGTCACAGAGGTGAAGAGGGAAACCTGAAGATGATGAGATGATGAAGAGAGGAAGATGAGCTTAAGCTCGAAGGTGAGGTGAAGAGGAAGATGAAAAGCTTGAAGGTGAGTGAGAAGTATGAAGATGAAGAGGAAAAAGTGAGTGGGTGAGTGCGGTAAAAAGAGTGAGGTGAAGATGAGTGAAGAGGATAGATTATTTTTATAAAAAATGGGGATATTTTGGGTTTAGGAAATAAGGGGGGTGGAGATTGGGTTGGTGGGTTGTTAAAAACAATACCCTTTATTTTTCAGCCCATTAGCTGCAGTGAAGCACTGTGGGCTCACATTTGGGCCACAAACATTACATTGTGCACTGATATTTCACATTTAACATAATCCACAAACGGACTTGTGTTCAATTTTTTTTATTTCTTTTTTTTTGAACTGATTTTTTTTTTATTTCTTAGCCATGCTGTCTAGACACTTTGTTATGTCCTTTTTATGGGTTTCAGCCCATTTTATCAACTTAATGGATGAGGCTTTTTCGACCAAAAAAAAAACATTAACCACAAACGGAAGTGAGTGACCAAAACAGCTGAAAAAAGCAGAGTAGAGAAAGAACTCGTCTTGTGCAGGGTTTAAGATTGCAGAGGGTTGTGTGAGAGATTGAAAAGTGCAGAAAATCACGATGGGAAGCAGATTGGGAAAAAGGGTTGTGCAATTTGCGAACCTACCCATCAAGCTGTTGATGCCGAATTCCTTCACCAACATCACCGAAATCGCCCTGAAGACCATCCCTTCCGCCTCGAAGATCGAGATCAAGCGCGTCCTCGAGTCCCTCTACGGCTTCGAGGTCGAGAAGGTTCAAACCCTAAACAGGGAGGGCAAGAAGAGGAAATACGGTGGCTTGTTGATCGCTAAACCCGACTACAAGAAGGCCTACGTCACCCTCAAGAACCCACTCTCCATTGACCCGAGCCTCTACCCGATTCGAATCATCGAGGAGGATAAGAGGAACATGAACAAGCAGTCCAAGTCCAGCGTCGTCGAGGAAGCTCCGACCAAGTCGCACTGGCTCGATCAGAAGAAGGAGGAGGAGGCTCAGCGGCCCAGGTACCAAAACGGTTTGTATCGGGATTGTAAGAAGGAGAATCAGCGGTCCAGGCCTCAAAACGGTTCAAACCGCCGTGCTGATGGTGGTGCTGCTCCTGCCAAGTTTCCTTGGACCAGCATGAGGTCCAGGTAGTTTTGTTTGGTTATCTGTTGTTAGCTTCAATGGTTTACTGGATTCTGTTCATTGGTGATGACTGTGGTAATGAAATTAAAATTTTGAGCTTTTAAGTTGTTCTATTTGGGCAGCAAAGCCATATGCTCTAAGATTTATTGTTTCTGGTTTTTTTTCCCCCATGTTGCATTTCATCTCATCATGACATCTGACAACGCGTTTCCATCCTAGGTGTGATTTTAGGAGGATCAACATGAGATAGAAGAGTGTTATTGTCATTTTGATAATGCAATTAGGCCATTCTTGTCATGGTTTTTTGTGCATTAAGGAAGGTCACAATTATTCATTGGTGTTGTATTTTGTTATTACTGGGAAACAAGCTTTACATATGATGATTTTCGCAATGTTTTTCAAAGCGTGTTTATCACACGTGATGAGGACTTAAATTCACTAGATTGCTGCAGCATTGCAGGGATGGAAACTCTTTACTACAAAACAGAATATAATTTGCATTAAAGCATATGTTTTGATTAATTCTATTTGGGCCTTTTCTTCGTCATCCAGACATAGATGCCCAAACTCTTCTGGCCTTTTTCATTGCTTTGTTTTGCTAGATAAAAGACGTGTCTGGTTCTTATACATAGTTTATTAAAATTTCTGACGTGTTTTTGTAGTGTGCCACTTACTTAAGCATATACCAATTTCAAGCTTGTAGATCTCATGAAGCCATTTATCCTTATATTTGTGTGATGGATCTCAAAGACTATCTTTTTTGTCCTATTTGAGCAGCAAAGCGCTTTGCTGTTATGAAATGCTCAAGGGATGCTATTTAGCTAATTGACTATAGAGTGACTATAGGAAATCTTTAGTAGTTTGGATGCATTATGGTAGTAGTTTGAATGTCATTCATGTACTTGTTACATGCATTATGTTAGTAGTTTGGATGCAAAATATGTTGGGAGCAATATGCTTTCACATGGTCTATTAAATTTTCTGTTTAACGTGATAGAAACTTTTATTTTGAAGTGTAAGTAAAATTTTGTTTGCACTGATAAAAACTTTAACTAAAGATACCAATACCATTACCACTGCAATCTCCTACAATATGAATTTATCACCGCTATCTCCAGCTCGACCCTACAACAAGTATCTCTGCTGAGTCACCCTTCTGCTGTAGAGACTTTACCTACTGTGAATTATGTCTCTCCCTACAGTAAAGGTATTCATTAAACCCATAATCCCACTCCATTAGTAATTTTCTGAGCTATCATTGCTTATCCCCTCTATATTATGCCTTTGTTTTCCGATTGTCTATCTTATATAGGATTTCTCCTCTTATCATTGACACTTATTTCAGAAATCAGAAAGTAGCAGTGCCTTTTAAATATCTTTCTTAAACTATGCCTAAGCTTCCATGAAAGACCGAAACTTCTATAATTCAGGCTAGGCAAAATAAGCTCACCTACTCTCTGCTTGTTTCTGGTCATCTGCAAACAAATATTCATATTACTAAAGAACAATCAACAAACTAATATTACTGCCTACATTTAACATAGAAAACACAAGATGATAGGAAAGATGAAGTTTATAAAGTAAAAGAAAATGAGGGAAGAATTAACCGGTGGAGTTGGATTTAACGTGAAGATTTGAGATGTTGTATGCATTCTTTCTTCTAATTTTTACCACAGTACTTCTCTGATTAGTAATTAGAATCCAGTCCTTTTATTTGGCCAAGAGAAAAACCTCTTTCTGTGACATCCACCCCTAGGCCCTGGATACTGGGTGTACCAGAAGAATATCAAATACCTAACATAGTTCTTGGAATCTGTAAGATGATGTAAGATAAGAGGTTATGTGATACACAATAGACATGACTCCATATTCACATAATGACTCCTTTTCAAAATATGATATTCATATGATATTTTAAACCTGCTGGTATATTCTATGCATTATCTTGCAGAACACATCAGCGCTAGTGAAATATAATCAAACATAGCTAGTCAAATAGCCTTGCTAAATTCAACCTTTACCAACTATCTATATCTTTCTTTAATGAAAAAGGGGACAAAGGATCAATGGAATCCAGCAACAATATTTGTCAAATGGCCCAAGTTCGCAGCTGGTAGAAGAAAGTAGTTAAGTATTGAAACAAAATTTTGATTATGGAATTATTTCATACCTCTCAGCCTCATTTTTCAGCATCACCAGAGTATTTTGTTCTCCTTTCATCTATATCTTCTACTGTTCTGTTCATTGCTTTACTAATTAGTTAACGATCTATCAATTGCTTCTGCTTTGAGTCCATGAAGTTGCATCAATAACCTAGGTTCTGAAGAAAATAATACAATTTTCTTTTCCTTTTTTAAATATATTGCTTTTATTTCATCATTTGGAAGCCTTTGTTTGTTTGTATATGGAAGCTATTAGGAATTTATCTGTCTTCAGAGCCTATAGAACTTGATATGGTGTTTTTGCTACAGAACTTTTGTAACTGAAATTTTAAGATATGGATAGCCTTCTTTTTTTAGCTTGCCCTATCTTTGTTCATCTCCATCTGGTCTTTCATGAAAGAAGTTCTTTCTCTTCCGCCAAATCAGACTCTAGCCTGATGAACTCATTAGCTTGTTGCTCAACTTCTCACGTACCGTGCCGAACTTGAATGATTCTTGGCCTGCGTCATCTTATGCTGTGAGGTTACTAAAATGGAAAGATGCACCTTGGCTAAACAAGCTTTCAAAAACTATGCTCCTTTTCAGTTTGGTGGAGGGTTGCAGTTGTGATTTTGATGTAACATAAAAAAATTTGATGTTTGTATTATTTTATTTAATGTGTTTGAAATAATAGTCTACACACAATTGTGCACCATAGGCCAAAAACTGAGAAATCTTCAAATTACAATTATTTGTAGACTGAAAAAAAAAGTGATTGCAGCTTTACTATACTCAAACAGTGTTTGGATGGTGAATTTCTAGATTTCCAGGGAA
Source organism: Acmispon strigosus (assembly GCA_030819835.1). Taxonomy (NCBI): domain Eukaryota; kingdom Viridiplantae; phylum Streptophyta; class Magnoliopsida; order Fabales; family Fabaceae; genus Acmispon; species Acmispon strigosus. The sequence goes on from JAUAMA010000007.1 coordinate 29,018,960, forward strand.
TTTAAATTCTAGGGAATTTAAATTCTAGGTAATTTAATTGAACTAATTAAATTCCATGGATTTGCAAAATTTCTTGTTTGGGTAAATCCTGATTTTGGAATAGAAGTCATAATCGCAAGGTAAAAAGAGTGAAGTACCACAATGCGGAGGAGGTGGCGGCGTCCGAGCCAGCTCCCATTCTCGATAACCCGGAGGCCTGGGACGAAATGATTGTCGATGATTTGGCGGCCGGAACTGCGGCGGAGGAGGATAAGGCTGCGGCGGAGGAGGATTGTATTGCGTTTGGTTCACGAAGCTTCCACGTCGGATTCCAGAATTGGTGTCACGGATAAAGCGGAAGTGTGAGTCTCTGATGACGAACAGATCTCTGCCGCCGAAGTAAGGGTGGCCGGAGAATCCTTTCTCGCGTCCACGGTGCTGTGAAAGAAGAAAAAGAAGATAGGAGCGTCAAAAATTGAGAGGAAGAGAGCACGAGATTTTCACAATTCTAGCAATTATAAGAGAATTCTAATTTCCTTACTTTTAGCCAATCAAAATCTCTGGTTTAATTTTCTTGAATTTCAAGAATTCTTCATTACTGATACCCAGACAAAGCATTTTGTGGGGAAATATTTTAAATATCCTAAAAAAATACATTACCCTAATAGTACCCCATTCAAACAAATAGTTTGTAAAACTTAATTCTGTTGCTAACATTATACCAAGCGTGAATAGTGATGGACCTTCACTATACTCATGTCATCTTCATTTGTTCACCGCAAGATGAAATGGTATATTGTGTGATGAATCTTAAATAAAGGTTTAATGATTTTTCCATACCTTTTGCATTGAATTAAGTTTCATTCACACTCATATATAAGTGGAAATGTAGTGGGGAGAAGAGAGAGATATGATAAAAAGAGAGAAAATAAGAAATGTGATGAGTAATATGATTGAAAGAGAGGTGGGAGATAGATAGAATGTAAATGTGTAAATGAAGTGAAAGTGAATGAATAATAGCTTGCATTTACCTTGGAGTTATATTTACTTACCTTTTTCAGTACATTGGAGTTGCAAAGATCACAAGATTTTAGGCAGAGGAAAAAAAGAGATAGCTTAGTGTATTTGGATTAGCATTAGCAGTACTGAATCTGATTAGAATTGAATTTGGTCAGAATTGAGCCTGGTAACGTGAGTTTAAGCGACGAGATTTATAAGATTGCTTAGTGTGTGTTTGGATTAGCGTTAGCAGTATTGAATCTGGCCAAAATTGGATTTGGTCAGAATTGAGTCCGGTAACGTGAGTTTAAGCGACGTGATTTATGTTTGGATACATTTACCGAAAATTGATTTTTGTAACTGAATTTTAGGGAATGTTTGGTTACAATTCTCAAACGTGAATCTAAGCCTCAAACGTGACAGTGAGAAAACACACAAGAAGGGGGGGAGGGTTTGAATTGTGTGTGTGGTTTTTGAAACTTCTTTTTAAATTCTACGCAGTTATTAGTTTCAAATGAATATAAGAGTGTGTGCACGCAGCGGAAAATTAACTTAAGACTGAAAATTAAAACACACAGGGTATTTATCTTGGTTCACCCCCATAATCGACAGGGCTACGTCCAGTCTTTGGCTTCACCAAGATTTTCCACTGTTTCATCAAAATAGTACAAGTATTCTACGGGAATTCTCCCAGTATTAGAAGGACTTCTCCTATCAAGTATTATACAGGACTTCTCCTAGTATTCTGAGGACTTCTCCTTTCAAATATTCTTTAGGACTTCTCCTCACTAGTATTCTACAGGACTACTCCTGATTCCCTTTACAAGGTGGCTTTGTTGTTCTACAAAATTCTCTTCGACCAGAGTAAGGTAGAAAGATGAAGCGCATATTACAGAGTGGGTATGAATTTAAGGTTCTCTGTTTGCTTTGTGTGTGATAGAGATAAGAGTAACACTCTATGGGTTCTTCACACAAATAGGCGACTTAACTCAATTTAGAGTGGCTTGAAGCTTTTTGAGTTATAACAATGTAAGCTTGGTTCTTTGGGCAACTTGGTAGAGATATACAATAAGTTGTGTTCAAGTCGCCAAGTTGATTTGAAAGAAAACTTCTTTATTTATATCTTTAGTAGGAATTTCCCAATAAGCTTGACAAAGATTTGAAAAATAGTTCCGTTGGAGGTTCTGCTTCCTTGTGAGTAACAGATACTTCTGTAATTCTGAATCAGCATTAAAATGCGTTCTGTCATGCTTTAATTGCTTTTGTTGACATCGTCTGGCGCGATACTATATTCAGCCTTGAGCTTTTGTTTGGACATCATATCCCGGTGCATGCCAGCTAAGGATCATTAAATGTTCTGAACAGAAGATTTGGTTTTGACCGTTGAGGAGATACTGTGTTTAGAATTTCTCGCCGTTGATTCCGCAAAAGTAGCTTGATTTGAGGAAAAACAGAGAAGTTGAGGAACCAAGGAATAAAGTATTAATTGTGTTCTCTTCTTCATTCTGCAATCAACAGTGCTTCATTTAATGTGCTGACGAGGTAGATAGTCTTAAAAGCTAGAAGCAATTATGATGCATGAATTCTTCAGAATTTTTGTCGAACGATTTCTTCAATGCTTCTGCCAAACTGACTTTCACAATGTCAAGGCAAACAAGCTTTCTGGCATTTATGTCTCTTGAGCACTTCAATTCTTTTAGACAGACGAATTCTTCATCATGACATGACAGACGCAATCTTAGCAGTATTTCCAAAAGTTCGTCACCGAGTAAGTTGTCAACTAAATATGCTATTCGGTAGTCAACCGTAATATATAGACAGACGGACTCCTTTAGCCGAACGTTCTCAGCTGTCAGACTGTTTTTGCTATGTAAGTGGCCGGACGTTCCCTCCTTTTGTGCTTCTCTTGAAGTTATCCTTTTGAATGGGTTGTCACACAACTACTTTGCATAGAGGCTAGAGATTCTTCAAAGCTGGAAAATTTCCTTTAGGCTTGTGACCAGACTTACTCAACTTTGGCTAGACAGTATTCTTGTGTGTCAGAGCGTATTCAAACACCAGGCTGTTTCAACTTTATCAAGTGTACTTTGGTGTTGAATAAGCATAGTTGCTTAAGTGCTTCCCAAAGAATGTCTGTTCACTTTTAGGCAAACTTGGTCTTCAGTGAGTCGCCGGACTGTCTCTGCTTGGTTGCTTTCTTTGTACATTCTAACAATTCCTCTTGAAAGTGTATGCAGTTGTTCTTCAGTGAGGACCCGGACGATTTCCTCTTATTTGTCTGTCTTTCATTTTTCTATGATTTGATAATGCCTTGTAGTTTATGCATTTCTTCATGAAGATAGTTTTTCCTAGTCATAAGAATGTTTAACGAGTTAGGAATTCTACCTCTTAGGAATATCAAACTATAACGAAATTGTTAATTACCCAAACATAATAATTCATTTAATCACTTGAATCTAACAAAACGTGGATCTCCATCGTTTTGAAGATGTTTGGGACCAATTTTGAAAATCGGTTTTACAAGTTCGATCCGGATTAGACAAAATTGACCCAGAGTAGCTTCTCCATCTGACTGATCCGATTTTGTGTAAATGTACTAAAATTCTGTTACGAAAGTCAATTCTGGGTAAATGTATCCAAACATAAATCACGTCACTTAAACTCACGTTACTAGACTCAACTCTGGTCATCTCCAATTCTGGTCATATCCAATTCTGCTAACGCTGATACAAACACACACTCACAAAATCTGATAAACCAGATGGAGAAGCTATTCTGAGTCAATTTTGCTGGATTCGAATCAAACTTGTAGAATCGATTCTCAAAATTGGTTCCCAAACATCTTCAAAACGAAGGAGATTCACGTTTGAGGCTTTGATCCATGTTTAAGACTCAGATCCACATTTAAAAATTGCAACCAAACATACCTCATTTACTTGATTTTGGTAGATCCAATTTCTAACTATAGGGTCTTTTAGCAAAATTTTGATTCCAATGTACTAATGAAGGAGAGACTCCATTCTCATTGATCATCTATAAGCAGAATATACACACACAAATGTTCTTATATCAATAGAAGCAAATAACAGTTAACTAAACTAATTGAATTAACAAACAGCAATTATGAACTTTTAATAATTAATCAATTATCTAACTGGTTAAGTGAACTATATGGGAGGAATATATTCTGGATTCCCATCTTTGGCCATAGGAGTTTGAAGGAATCCTAAGGCGAAAGTTTTAATTAACAAATCAGCTACTTCGTGTTGAGCGCCAGCCTTGAGGGAGAGGGACAGAGGGTGAACTTACTTTGAGATAAAAAATAAAAAAATACATTGCTTGGAGTTGGATCTAAAAAAAGGCTGGAGTATTTAGAGAACAATCTATTTTGGTTGCAGACCAATATGTTCCCCATCACTTTGAACAATCTATTTTGATAGGAAAGCTTGTCGTAAGTCCATATATATATACATTTCTTCAAATAGAGACCACCATTCAAGAAGGCATTATTGATGTCTAGATGAGTTCTAAAAACTTATATCCAAACACATTATCCAAAACAGTGTGTTGCTAAGAATTTGAAAGTGTGTATTCTAGTTAATGGTCTTTCCATTGGTTGTGGTGGTGTCTATGCATTCTATTCTGAGGGGGGGGGGGTATGACTAACCGGAGCCACCCGGACGACCACCTCCCTCGCTAACCAAGTGTTCACCCAGCCAACACGCAGGATGATCGGGGGGATAGTCACCACCTAGCCGACCTAGGGAAAGCTTCTAGAAGGGCCCACCGAGTCACCTGACACCCTCCCTTGTCCTATTGCCTACCACTCAGTTGCGCACCTCGATCTGGGGGACTTGACAAGGACTGGTGCTGAGGCTCCTCTAGAAGCTCTCTACGACACTATAAAAGGCTAGACCCCTCACCTCATAAAGGTACATGATCTTAGCCTCACATAACTCCCTCTCCTCTCTCAGCTACTAACTTAAGCATTGGAGTGTCTTCGCAGGGATCCCTCTGGGACGTAATCAATGACGGAGCTCGGTGGCCTTCCACCCAGTCACCCTAACCAGAAGCACCGTCTCCCTCCACAACAAACACCCTCTTGGGGTGATTGAACGGTTAGCTCCATTCATTGTCGTCGTCTGTGGGAGACGGTATAGCTTCCTTAACTCCACATAATGACACAAAAGAAGGCAGTACGATAGACTTCATGAGCGGCGCTAGAATGATCCGTCCGAGTAGAGACGGTCGGGGAGAATAAAGTCTCAACAGAGAAAGAACAAGTCCCCCAGGTCGAGGAGCAACCCGTAGTTCAAATAACACCTCCCACACCTCGACCCCAAAATCAGACGATCGCGCAGGCACATAACGATCAGGAAGCGCTAATCAGGCTCGAGGAGCGGATGGCAGCAATGGAGAGGCAACGACGACCGAGGGCCGAGGACCAGGTGGTAACCACCCAGCGAGTTAGAGACCATATCCGTTGCCTAGAGGAAGAACATGATCAAGGATGGAGCCAAAGTCACACTCAACTGTCCCCAACCTGAAGATAGACCATCGACCCTCAGCCACCTCGGGCATGAACGGGAAATCCTCTTAGCTAGACCATCATGCAGGAACCAACACCCCCAAACTTCCTAAGGACGCCGAAGCTGCAACAATATGATGGAACGGATGATCCTAGAGCACACTTGGATTTCTTCTGTAGCACCATGCAGTGTGCAGGGGCAACCAATATGTTGTGTTGCTGTTTCTTCCCAATGAGCTTAGGACGGACCCCCCAACGTTGGTTTCAATCCCTACCGACTGGCTCCATTCAACAATGGAGCGACATCATAGAGCTCTTCACGCAACATTTCACTTTTAGCAAGGAACTTCTAGGACGGTTAAGACCCTAGAGAAAATTAGGCAAGGGCCACAAGAGTCCCTACGAAGCTACCTGACCAGGTACAATAAAGAGGCCAACCTTACTCCGGGACTCTCAGAGAAAGTGCACCTCTTGTTCGCTCGGAAAGGCTTGCTCCCGGGGCCTTTCTGGAAGTCCTTAAGTGAAGTGAAGCCCAAGACCACGGAGGAGTTCTAACGATGGTTGGAGAAGTTCATAAATGAGGAGGACCCAGAATTAACCCTCGAACTCGAGAAGACTAGATTGGTAACGAACAGTAAGGAGAAGGGATAACCCTCCTCCAAAAAGGGCGACCGAAAGCCTGAGTGGCGAAGAGAGAAACGGAACCCCTATAAGCCTAGGGGGAAGTTCGACCGCTATGCTCCATTGAATGTCCTTTTGTCACTCATATACCATGAGAATCTCCACAATGAACTCAGGGAGAAACACCCCTTGATCCGATCAAAGATCATCACTGATACTACGAAGTACTGCGAGTACCATGATGGGTTAGGGCACACTACGGACGAGTGTGTCTAATTAATGGAAAGCATGGAGAGATTTATAAGGGAGGTCCGCCTCAAACAGTATGTACAGTCGGCCGCAACCGATCAGCCTGCGGCCATTCGCCAACCGGTTTGGAGCCCTACCCGGTGGTAACGACCGATCCGCTCACCCCAACGGAGAATGGAGCAGGGGCACGGTTTGAAGGACCATGGCCAACACCACTCTAGAAGAAATAGCCGAGAAAGACCACACGAACGTGATCGAACAAGAGCGCGCGCCCGCAAGGGTACCACCAGGGAAGAGTTCAGTGGTTGTGCTCCATAGCCGGCGGGTTATTATGCGAGGGAAGTAGTTCTAACTCCAAGAAGAAGAGTTTATGAGCGATCATGCGCACTGACACTAGGAAAAAGCCCAGCAATCGCGACAGCGGACTGACAGGCTATGTTGTCTCCTTTTCCGACGCAGACTACGGAAAAGAGACAGGGGAAGAGGGGGACCCAGTGGTATGAGCGTGGTGAAAGCAAACCAAAAAGTGACCAAGGCCCTGATAAACATAGGTAGCTTGGTGGACATCATGTTTTACACAGCTTATAAGGAATTGGGTCAATCAACTAGGGACTTCCTCCCATATGACAACGACCTAGTGGGTTTCGCGGGTGATCAGGTCACCCCTTTGAGGTACTTTGACACAGGACTTTCATTGAGTGAAACTTGAATCTTTAAGACGGTTATGACAGTTTCCTAGTGGTCGAATGCCCGATGGCCTATAAGGTTATACTAGGCCGACCAAGCCTCAACACTTTCAGAGCTCTCGTCTCAACTCACCATCTCATGCTGAAGTACCCATGGATCGATTGGGTAGTCACGGTGAGAGGAGACTTGAAAATGGCTAGGAGCTGTTACACAGCGAGCTGTAGACTAGCTCTGAAGGAAAGAGCAAGAAGCAGAGACCACGAGACAGAGACCATAAGTCATTCTCCCCAATGGACGTTGACCCTAGAATTGACCACTCAAAAGAAGACCTACAACTTCGCCCCAAAGGTGAAACCAGAGCAATACGAATTGGAAAGACTCAAGCCCACACCACCAAAATGGAAGAGGACCTAACAAAGGAACAGGCCGGTCGTTTGTAAAAACTCCTCAGGGAGAATAGAGACTTGTTTGCTTGGAAATTGGCTGGTATGCTCGATGTGCACCCTGATTTGGCCTGTCACAAACTGGTAGTCGACCCTAAGCATAAGTCGGTCACTCAGAAGAAGATATGCATGAGTGAGGAAAAGCATGAGGTCATCAAGAAACACACGAACAAACTACTCTGAGCCTGGATTTCCAGGGAGATCAAGTACACAACCTGGTTGTCAAACGTCGAACTGGTAAAGAAAGCAAATGGGAAATGGCGCATGTGCGTTGACTACACTGACCTTAACAAAGCCTGCACAAAGGACCCTTTCCCTCTCCCCAACATAGACACTCTGGTTGGCAATTCATCCGGCTACCAATTTCTCTAACTCATGGACGCCTACTCAGGCTACAACCAAATTCCTATGTACCGGCCGGACGAAGAGAAGACTGAGTTTGTCACTGATCAAGGTACGTTTTGTTATACCATGTTACCATTCAGACTAAAAAATGTAGTCTCCACGTATCAACGAATGATGACCAAAGTCTTCGACAGGTTGATGGGAAAATCAGTGGAGGTATACATAGACGACATCATCGTCAAAACCCCCTAAGGAGGCGATCACACAACTGAACTAAGGGCCATCTTCTAGCAACTAAGGAAGCACAATATTTGGCTCAACCCAGAGAAATGCGCCTTTGGAGTGCGAGGCGGAAAGTACTTGGGGTTCAGGCTGACTTAGAAGGGAATTGAAGCTAACCTAGAAAAATGTGAAGCCATAAGGAACATGAAAAGTTGTCGCTCGGTCAAAGAGGTGTAGAAATTGGCGGGACGCTTAGCGGCCCTTAGGCGTTTTCTCCCAAAGGCCGCCCTCCGATCATTGACACTGTAGGATCTAATGAGAAAAGGGAAAGCTTTCGAGTGGACCCCCGAGGGGGAAAAGTTGTACTTATACCTAGCCGTAAGGGATAAGGAGGTCAGTGCCGTACTCGTCCGAGAGGATAAAGACTCTCAGCAATCAATGTACTTCGTCAACTAGGCCTTATAAGGAGTAGAAATCCGTTACCAAATGCTAGAGAAAGTGGCCTACGCCCTACTAACAACAGCACGTAGACTGAGACAATATTTTCAAGCTCACATAATCGTGGTCAAGATGGATCAACGAATCAAGCAAGTACTTCACAAACCAGACTTGGCAAGATGCATGATTGGATGGTCAATTGAGCTATTCGTGCACGAGATCCACTAGGAATCAAGACAAGCCATCAAGTCCCAAGCCTTTGCCAAATTCCTACCAGAGAAAATGGAGGAGGCAGATGAACAGGCTCCACTAACTTGGATGGTCCATGTCGACAGGTCGAGCAATAAAAAAAATGGAGGAGCAGGGATTGCGGACAAAAGAAGCACAGGGATTTTAGTGGATCAATCGCTCTGTTTTTCTTTCCCTAACACCAAAAACCAAGCGGAGTACGAGGCTTACATTTTCGGTCTACTAACAACAGCCAATCTAGGAGCTCAAGAAGTAACAGTTCATAGTGATTCTCAACTAATCACAAGTACGAGGCGAGTGCCAAGGCAAGGAGACAATCCTCGAACATTACTTGGAACATCTGAAAATATTGTGCCTGAAGTTCAAGATAGTTGACTTCGTCCATGTGCCACAGTCGGAAAATGAAAGGGCTGATATTCTCTCCTGCCTGGCGAGCACCAGAAAGCCCAAAAACAACTGATCAGTCATACAAGAGACACTCAACAACCCTAGAATTTAGGGGCCACCGTGGTTCCTCCAGGACTTTGTGGTTGATGACTTGACCGTGTCGATCAAGAAACACTTACTACAAAACTGGCTACTTGAGGACGAGCTGAAAAAATAGAAGCTCATTCGGCAAGCGGCGTGGTTCATATGATTGACGAAAACCTGTAAAAAAGGGGCTTCTCCACTCCCCTCTTGAAGTGCCTAGACCTAGAGAAAGCTTCACATGTTTTGGCTGAAGTGCATAAGGGTAGTTGCATCCATCACGCCGGAGGTGAAACCTTAGCCAAAAAGGTTCTCTAGGCCGGATACTATTGGTCGACCCTCCACCAGGATGCATCTGACCACGTTAAACGTTGCGATCCCTGCCAGAAGCATGCAGATGTACATCGAGCACCCCCTCAGAACTTATCGAGTTTATCCTCCCCATGGCCCTCCTGCTGGTGGGGTATGGACTTGCTCGGCCCTTCGTGGTCATCGCGGTCAACTACTTTACAAAGTGGGTGGAAGCAGAACCACTTGCCACCATCACGACCGCAAGAGTCCAGCACTTCTTCTACAAGAACATCATTAGTCCCTTTGGGGTACCTCGGCCAGTCGTCACGGACAATGAGACTCAATTCACTGATAAAAAGTTGGAAGAGCTGCTCGACGACCTCCATATAAAGAAACACTTTACCTTAGTTGAGCACCCCCAGACTAATGGGAAAGCCGAGTCAGCCAACAAAGTCATTATGAAAGGAATCAAGAAGAGGCTAAAGGAAGCAAAGGGGCAGTGGGCTAAACAACTAGACCACGTACTATGGTCATATCGGACCACCCCCAGTTGCCCACAGGAGAGAGTTCCTTCAGACTCACCAATGGGACCGAGGCAATCCCTGAAGAGCTTGACCTGGCAGAAGAAAAGAGAAAAGTGGCTAACCTCCGGGAGATGATCGCTAAGCAACACGCCTCCCTGCGATACAACAAGAAATTAGTACTTAGGTAGTTCTCACCCGATGACCTAGTTCTCCGCTGAGCAAGCGTAGGGGCCTGAACGGCAGAACAAGGAAAAATTGTAGCTAACTGGGAAGGACCCTATAGGGTGATCGGTGCTACGAGAAGTGGAGCATACAAGTTAGAGAGGCTAGATGGAGCAGAAGTAACACGACACTAGAACGCCTCTAACCTTAGGCGCTATTACAGTTAGTTACATCCTCCTCTCTTTTAGGAACAAGGACGAGAAGACGGAGTAACTACAAAGGCTAAAAAGGACATAATTGGTCGATAAGGACCCCCTTTTTGTTTGTTTTAATTTTCTTGGACATTCTCAGGAGACCCCCTGAGCCCCATGATAGCGGAATCGCAAGTGTACGATTATCTATCGCGTAGTAAAAAGATCGAACCCAAGGGAAAGGTGTTCTTATTAATATGAAATTTAGTACTCGTGCAGAAAAATAAAACTAAACCAACTTTTCTTAAAAATATAAAATAGCTATAAAAATTCCTAAAAATATAAATTAAAGGTAAAAAAAAAAAAATCTAATCTACATGCAAAATGCAAAATAAATATAAAATCTACATAAAAATAACAAAAATCCTATATGTGACTCAAAAATAATAAAATAAAAAGACTAAAAACTACCTAAAAACATCATATAATATCCACTCATCACCCCACACTATATTTTTTTGACAAACTTAATGAGAATGATTCAGATTAGAGCACACATCTTCTACCAGCTAAAGACAACACGATGGGCATTGGCTGTGGTTCGTTCGTGTTCACCTGAACCAATAGCTCAATATACTAAGTCCTAAAGAGGACTAATCTGTTTGGCATTGGTAGCGAACGCCCGCGTTCAGCTGGACCAATAGCCCAATCTGCTAAGTCCCAAAGAGGACTAATCCGATCGACATTGGTAACGAAAGTCCGCGTTCAGCTCCAATCAACATTGGCAGTGAACGTTCGTGTTTAGATAAACCAATAACCCAATCTACTAAGTCCCAAAGAGGACTGATCCAATTAGCATTGGTAGCGAACATCCGTGTTCAACTGAACCAATAGCCCAATCTGATAAGTCCCATGGAAGACTGATCCGATCAATATCAACAAACTATTTCCATCGGCAGAGGACACCCACACCAGACTACTCAAACGACCAAGGTTCCCTAAGTCTGATAAGACTTAGCTGATAAAAAGTGGCATAGCTAATCCGTTAAATGCCTCAAGAAAAATAAAAAAGGGAAACTTAGCATTTACGAATAATCAGGAAGAATACAACATTTGGAATATTTCATTGATAATAAAGGGGGGCGTAGCCCAATACATAGTACAAGTAGGGACATGGCCCATTACATGAAGCGAAAAAAGGAAAAGGGCATGGCCCATGACATGGAAAGTACAATACATGTGCAACACGAAGGGGAACTTAATGGTCACCCTTCTATCGTCTTGAGCAGCAGACTCTTCCTTGATAACTACGGAAGTGGGCTTCTCATTTTCACCTCCCACGATCGGCTCCTCTTCCTCCACCGAGGTAACAGGTCCAACAGGAAGATCGGCTTGAACTCTTCACCAACAAAAAATCTAATCCGACCTTCAACAACCGGTCGCTTGTAGTGGGCATGATCGGTACAAAAACTTGGGTTCATAACTCCCAAATGCGCTATAGCATTCTTAAACGAACCATTACTGATTCTTTTCACATTCTCCTCCAACCTCTTCTTCTCCACCAACCAAGCTGTAACCTCCACGGCGTGCTGGTCGACCAGCTCCTTCAACTGTCGATTGGCCTGCTCAAGCTCTTGATTGGCCTTCCTAAGTCCTTCGCTAGCCTTACTAAACTTATCAAATTGCTGAGTCAAAGCCTCCTTAGTTCCCTCGGCTTCGACCAACTTCTGTTTCAATTCGCTGATCTCCCGCTCCTGCTCGGCCACGATGCCCTTCAACTTGTTATTCTCTAAGTCCAATTCCGCAATTTTCTCATTTTTGGCGACCATATCACTTTTCATCTTAATTTTACACTCGACCAATCACTGCTTGATCGCTCCCAACTCCTAAAACTTGACAGAGTTCTCCTTCAAGGTACGAGTGTTGGAGCTCAGTCGGGTGATCAGCCGGGTTTGAGTGTAACACATGACTGAAGAGACACGCCCAAGAACTTGTTGACAATAATCATACATATTGTTAGCAGTGAACGTATACATGTGCTCCTGAATGCACTCCTTGAAGACGAGTTAGTCCACCCGCTTGGTGTACTTCTCAATGTCAAAGTCTTCATCGGTCCAAACAGAAGTACCCCAGGGTCCACAGCTGGGCTCTGGAGGTGCAACCTCCATACTCGGGGGAGCCTTGTGTGATATTTCCTTGTCTTTCTCCGTAATCGAATCCTTGAGACGAGCAGGGTCTGCAGCTGGACGAGACTTAGAAGTTTTATCAACCTTGGGCAGACTTAGTAGCTTTGTCAACCTTAGGGGAAGACTTAGAAATCTTCTCAACTCATGGGGCAGGCTTGGAGGGTTCTTCAACCCTTGGTTTCTTACTGGACCCCTCCCGAGCTTGGACATCCAGCTAGCGCTTTAGACTTGCTAAAGTTTGTTGTTGGGCTTCATCTTTAGCAACCACCATCTGGTCGTTGCCACCAGTCGACCCTTTCTCACTCTCTTCATCACTTGACTCCAGGCTAATGGGATTCTTCTGCCGAAAAATCACCTTGGGTGCCTCGTCCTCACTCGGTGAGCTCCCTGGCCCATCATTTTCAGTCACCCTGATCAGCTCTCGAACGAATAGGTCAATCGCCATTTTCACTGAAACAAAAAACAAAGACATCAGCACATAATAAACAAAGACCGAATCCGATCACCCTCCAAAATACTTACAAAAGCATCTCTTCACAGTAACCACCCGTCGGTGGATCCACTGTTGACACTTGAGAAGAAACTTAGGATGACCTTCCTCATCAATCGCCATCGTTTTCTCCAAAACATGGAAAAATTGCGGTCTTCTTCATTTAGCTTCCGCTCATCATCAGTACCATACTTGGTCGCATTTATCTCTAAATGCTTATCGCTCCAACACAATGCGAATCGTTGGGAAAGATTTCCATTCTTATCCGGTTGGTACTAGTATGATCTCCCTTCGCCGGTTGTGGTGACCCTAAAGAATTCAGGTTTAAAATCCTTATACGAACCAGTGAAGTTATGCAACACCTTCATCGTTTTGGATTTCAAACTCACCATGCCATGACCACCCTTCCCATGGGTGTGTGAAGGTACAGACATGTGAAAGAAAAGCTGCAAAGAAGGTTCCTTGTCGAACACCTCACACATTGCTTCAAATCCCCTAGTGAAGGCCCACCCACCATGGTGCAATTGAGAAGGGGCCACCTGGAGGTAGTTCAGAACGGACATGGTGAAGTCCGGGAAGGGAATTTTGAACCCAACTTCTTCACAATGACTAAGTGCATATACAAGCCAGAATGGGGCTCGTAGCACAACCGCTCATCTACGATGGGGGCATGAACTTCATGACTGGCACCCACGTCGACGCTCGTCATGATCCGCTTTCTCTCAAGGTATTGCAGATCGTCATTGGCAAGCCTGGACGACATGCCCAATATTTCCTAGTAGAACTCATTGTAACGCATGAACTCAGCAAGTCAAGATATTTCTTCTTGTCTCTTTTTGTCCTATTTGACTTATTCCACTTCCGAGGAGGGGGCAAGCGAATACCTTGATACTCGACTACCTTCTTGCTAACCATTTTTGCCAAAGACTGGCCTGCACGAGGGCACGAGTTAGGTTAAGAAACTTTCACAGCCGAAAGGTGACTGTTCAGCCACAGGGAAACCCGGTAGGAGCACCAACTCGTCCCCCCTTTTCCCCCCAACGTCGATCGCATTGCACTCAAAACAAGGAAAAAAGAGAAGAGGAGGAAAGAAGAAGGGGTTAAGACTAAAGAATCTACCTTGAAGAAATTCACCACGTAATTAGCCGACCACCGCGAAGTAAGGATGATCACCACACGCCTCAATGCTACTTCACTCTCCATAGGTACCTCTCCAAGAAAGAAAAACGTAAGTGTGGGAACAATGAACACACTCCAACACTTATATAAACCCTGGAACCCGAAGATGAAAGGGCACATCTATTGCCTCCTTGATGGCCCCACACGCGCGAAGCTCAATAGGCGCGAGCTATATGCAGGCGAACGGTCACCTAGGATGGGAAGAGACGCATTAATGCGTCACCTGCAAACACGCGCCCCAAGAACGAACCATCACGTCATGCATACTATAGTCACGTCTCTTCATCTTCCGAAAATTGAAAAGACACCCTACGACAGCCACGTCATATCAAATCCACTCCAACAATCGTTCGGCCGCAAGCATTTAAACCCCAACGGTTAGGGGCAATACTCGTACATGGACGAGTAAACTCAAATGTGACCCAAACTTTAAATTGAAGAACCACAAGAATTCAACGCAGGCCCAGGCCGGTCAACGACCATTGAAACTCACACGGCACATCCGAACATCAAGTACTATCTCTCGCCACGCAACAACTTGCCTGTCGAAGCTAGGCGAAATTTTTCCGAGGGGCGGTATGATCGACCAGAGCCACTTGGACGATCACCCCCCTCGTCGACCAAGGGCTCACCAGGCCAACACGCATGACGACCGGGGGACGGTCACCACCTAGCCGACCTAGGGAAAGCTTCTAGAAGGCCCCACTGAGCCACGTGACACCCTCCTTTGTCCTATTTCCTGCCACACTACTGCAGACCTCGACCATGGGGACTTGACAAGGACAGGTGTTGAGGCTCCTCTAGAAGCTCTCTAGGACACTATAAAAGGCCAGGCCCCTCACCTCATTAAGGTACATGATCTTAGCCTCACATAACTACCCCTCCTCACTCTGCTAATAACTTAAGCATTGAAGTGTCTTCGCAGGGATCCCTCTGGGATGTAACCATCGACGGAGCTCGGCGGCCGTCCACCCAGTCACCCTCACCAGAAGCACTGTCTTCCTCCGCAACAAACACGGTCTTGGGGTGATTGAACAGCTAGTTTCATTCACATTCGACAAACAACTAAGTGGGATCTTGGTGACAATTAATTTTCTTTTTTTTACATTTTATTGGTCTCTTGATGTGAGAATGCAGGTAATAAACTGATAAAAGTTGTTTACTGGTTGACACAGAGGAGCCATAGTTTTTTTTATAGACAAATGTTAGTTATTAGTAAATTACAAATTATCCCTCTGTAGGGTTTGAATCATAACGCTTCACCTTTTATTACCCTTAGCTCAATTAAGTGAGCTATCTTTCCCTGAAGGAGGAACCATACTAGGTCTCAGGCGGTACTTTAAGTGCAAGCGTTGATGAAATTCTAACATCATAGTACAATTTTATTACACAGAATTTTTAGTTTGGTTTCCAATGAGGTTCATGGCTCGATCCCACAACCACTCCACAACGTTTTTTTACCCTCCTGCATCTTGAATATATTTGAAGGTCCTTTTTGGCAACCAAAAAATAGTTCCTATTCAGCAAATTTTTTGGTTTCCTAGGTATTCCACTACCAACCGCCACGAAACTAATCTCCTTAAGTTATGAAATCACATTAAGTGGGTAGACCTCTCACAACAAAACTTTTCCGGAAAATTTCTATGTTGAAAGTGCTTTTTCATCATCTCATAAATTCCAATATGTTAAGAGCCAAAGGAAAAGAAACGTTTGATTAACGGTTTTCCAAACACACCCACTGTGTTTATTTTCATGTTGCCACCGCCCTCAACGATTTAGGCCATCTTGTTTTTTTCCAGAGAGCAAAGTTGTTGGATTAGGTCCAACGTCAATTCACACCCAACCCCACGAATATGCAAACTCATTGTGTTGCACTCGTATATGATTTGGCGAATAATCTAATAAATAAAATAGGGAGTTTTAGGAAATAACATTTCTCAGATTCTATCTTCAACATCACAAGGAGCTCTATTACAATTCAAGTGACAGGTTCAAGCTAAACTATAGGAACATTCTACAATTTAGCAGGAGGCTGACCAAGATGGGTCCTTCAAATATGAACACGGACCCTCAGTGTCTGATATATCAACACTAATGTTCCCAAACTTGACCTGCAGGGTAATTGATCAATTTAGTCAATGTTCAACAGGAGCAAGTTACATGTAAATTGGAACTGTTGTTTCAAACAGAGAAGCTAATTATATATCATATATCATATTTATATATTAGTTGCTTTAGATGTATCTTGTGCGTGGGGAAATTAGTACTTATGTTACTTGCCATAGTATAAACATCTTTATAGCATACAACCAATCCAAGCCTGGAATGGTGGAAACTTTAACTCACTCAACCTCCCAAGCCATAAATAAATGGATGACACTCCTCTAATGTGAGTTTGTCTTAATACTGCACAAGTAAGCCTACACTATTTATTTATGACCGCGTGCATCAGGCAGCATTATTTATTTGGTTCGAATTTAGTTTGGGCTATGCACACTGGTCTAGTTAATCAATCCATAAACTATATGATGATAAAGTAAGATGGACACATATTTATGACTTCGGCATAAAATGCTGGAACTTACAATATTGAAAACAGAAGAGCAACTTTTCTGGAATCAAATGAGGCTGAACGCTTATATCTTCTCCATTTGTTTATTGGCATATCATGCACCTTCTCAATGGCTGGTTTATCTGTTAATTTACTCGGTTCTGGACACAAAATTGTAAGAGTATGAATCCAAGTAAAAGGAGCAATTGGTGCTTTAAACATGACAACATGCACGCAAGATAAAAGATTTTTCAATAGTATAAGACAAAGCCAGAACAAACCCACTTATCTTTTTTTACCACTTCGCTTTTGAGATGCCAAGCAAACCTCCACGCAGATGATTTACTGGACCGATTAAAATGATCTAATTGGCTAAAAACATGTTTCAATTGTCTTTTGAATGACAGAGATTAGGAGATTATCTGTTCTTCATTACATGAGAGAATATATATATATATATATATATATATATATATATATATATATATATATATATATATATCTTAATGTTATAGGCATATATTTCTCTGGTCAAGCCACTTGTTTGTATTGCATGACATATTTCGTTCAGCTCTAAACTATTTCTGATTTCTTACAGAAAATCAATTTTTGAGTTTTGACTCAGAACAGCTGATATACCTCTTTGATTGCTGATGTTCACTAAACTCTGCATAAGTTTTGCCCCAGATTTTAAACTTGATTCTCTGCACAGCACACTCTGCAATGTTGTAAGATACCAGTTTCTGGTCAGAATACACACATATATGTGTGGAGATACCTTTGGCAGCCTTTGTTTATTATATAAGGGTACCTAATCCTCAGTTAATTCCAGCTATCTGTTATATGATGTCTTAAATACAACTGTGAAGAAGATAAATCTAAGAGACTTACAGTAGGTGAGTTTCCAGTTTTAAAACTTTCAACTACATCTTCAAAGGATTCAGGTGAAACTGGGTTTCCATTCACACTAGGCATATCAATCACGCACTGTGAATACACATCTGAGCTCCCCATTTGAACATCAATACAGTTTTGACAATTTATGTGAGCATCTAAGCACATAGAACTTTTAGCTTGATTAGGAACCTCTAAGATGCTTACGAAAGCTACTGGTAAAGCAGAGTTCGCACTTTCATCTACCTCAGGCCACATTGAAATACTGTAAACATCTCGAGCCTGCAAGAAAAGGAACAGCACCAATTTCTACCTTAAGCTACTTCCAAAGAACAATTTATGGTACGAAATTGATCAAGCAGTTCAGAGGAAAGCAATACATTGGGAAAACATTTGCTTTGAGTTTATATCTGTTCCTTTGATCTTTCTTACCGATAGTTAGAGTAAAAGGAGACTAATGACTTACTTTTCAAGAAACCATTTGATCCAAAATAACAAGGTGACAAACAAGTATTTGAGCATGTTTGGGTAATAGTTTGCAAAACCATGGTTTGATCCATTGGGAAAACAATTTACCAAATATGTTATTTGTAGACAAAACGCAGTTTACACACTCCAAGCTCCAATTTGGGAGGTTCAAATTACAATCCAATCTTGCACTAAGTAACCCAAAAGTTAGAAAAAACTAAGGTGCTAACAGTTTCCCTCCTTTTTATCAAATTAGGGGGGGGGGGGGAAACAAAGTAATCAATGTGAAACCTGATTGCATACGAAGACCTGTAATCCCCCTCAATCTTATGGTTCTAAATTCCAGTGACACAAGCTTTTATTTGGAACGCAGTGTGAACATATATGCATTTGACACCCCTGAGCCCTCAAAAGACATGCCAAATGCAATAGATTGCTTCGATTTCCAGGCAACGACATGGCTAGAAACAAAAGCTGACTTTCAATCACTGTTTTTCCCAATTTTAAATCTGACCAATTATATACTTAGAAGAAGATAAACCGGACTACACATTCATTACCAATTACTACTACCATCAAGCCACATAAAATGCACTAGATTATAGATTAAAAGAGTAAGTACAGAAAACATTTAGATCACTGTATAAAAAGAACCAACATGTGAACCGTGCGATCCTGCTGGATGTGAAGGCTCTTCAAACAGAATCGGCGGAATCTCTAGATTGGAAACAGAGAAAAAAATCAGCTACAAGAGCAACAAAAACTAAAGCCGTTTCTGGAACATGCAACATTACTAAGAGATTTCATTTCACACAACAATTACCTAGTGGAAACGGTCGGTTAAGGTCATCAACACTGGGTTCATTCAACTTCAAACTCGAACAACTAGAAGAAACATTTCCATTCCCGTCCAGAAACTCCCGAATTTGATGTTCCCTCTGCAGCCAAAAAAAAAAAAAACTGAATCTCAGTTAAGAATAGATTAAATTAAACAATGTGACTCATCAATTAACGCTTCAAGAGCGAGAATATTCAACCTAACACGATCTAAAGGAACCAGAACTCAATTCGTGACTCACATCCAAGACACTCAACAGATCAACTTGAAATTCAAATTGTGAACTAATTAATGCAAGCCGCAACGAAAATCTAGTGGCTTCACTTTCACACATGATTCCGCTCAGATTTTCCAGCTTATAAATTTTTTTTTAAATTTTTTTTCTAAATCAAAGCTGGAAAATAGCTCAGCATTCTACAAAGTCGTTGATTTCTCCACTTGCAGCGCAACTTGTTAGCAACAAGCCGCAACGGAAGCAAGCAAGTTGGAAGAAAAAACACAGGACTCATCTTGAGATTCGGATTCGGTTGAAGCAAGTTGGTAAAAGCGAAATGCGGGTCAGAAACAAGGACTGAAAATGAGGTTGAAATTGAAGAATGTCGTTACCTGGGAGGAGGAATCGACGGGCATTGTCATCGTTACCTGAAAGTGAAGTGGTGGAAGAAAGGAAGGAAGGAAGGTCTGTTTATTTTTTTGCAGTGTTGCTGGTTAGTGTTGTGTTGTAATGTAATACTACGCTCTCTCTACAGCGTGGCTCTTGAATGCGACCTCGACGGTCACGACAAACATCTTCATTTCATCCCGTGACCATAATATTAAATGACCTTTCCTTTTCAGTTTTGCTTTTCCTTTCTTTCCTTTAAAGATTACCATTTATTTTGGTGTAAGTAAAACACAAAGGCCTACCTTGGATGTTTCATGAAAACTGCATATTGTGGGCTCCAGCCTGAGCTGCAAGTGAAAAATAAAACAAATTGCCATTTCTAGACCATAATTTTGATATCAATATCAATCAAAATGATATTAGAGTTGTTAATATGAGTTCTAATCCACGGGCCAGCCCGACCCAATTCGACCCGTAGGCGGGTTGATTTGCTTAAATCACAACCCGTTTAGAATATGAGTTGGAACAACTCGGCTCATTTAACCGGCTCATTTAACCCGCGGGTTAAATGGGTTAGCCCGCGGGTCAAGCTAGTCAGCTCGCGAGTTGGGCAATTAAAAATAAAAAAAATTGGCTTATTTTTTTGTTGATTCTAATGTTGAAACCATTGGACAATGAGTCCATTGACATGCTTGTTTGTTTAAGACTTGAATGGTTGTTAAAATCCTATTTTGTTAGTATTGTTATTAAATTATGTTACATTTGGAGTGATTGTGTAATTGTGTTTGTATTATTATTAAACAATGTTGGATGTAGATTTAGACTGGTTGTGTTTGTATTGGAATTCAACTATGTTGGATGTGAATGACTTGGACTTTGAACTTTGAACTTGAATTTAGATATGCACAAAGTGTATGGTGCAACATTGTTATGATCTTGGATTAGTAGGTTTGACAAAATGCATGTGTTAGTATTTTTTTAATTTGAATTTTTATTACTTTTTCAACGTTTTTTAATTGAATTTTCCAAATTTTAGATTTTTTTTATTTTTCTACTGTCAAAACGAGCCAGCCCGCCAGCCCGCGAGTCGGGTTGGGTTCATATTTTCTTGGCTCGTTTAGATACGGGTTGCTCTAACCCAACTCGTATTGAACCCAACCCGTGACAGGCCAGCCTATATGGGTCGGGCTGGCCCGTATTGACAGCTCTAAATGATATTTAGAATTCATTTTGGCAAGTGAGCTGAGCTACGAGTGAAAAAGTTACTATTTTTGGAGTAAGGGAATAACGAATCTGGCATGAAACTTTGGCCAGGTTATTGGGCTAGTATACTGGAATGCTCCTCGAGAATGGTCTCCCTCTTCTAATATCAAGTGAAAAGGTGGGAATCGGAGGTGGGTGGCGCTCAAGACATCAAGACTCGAGAGAAAATAAGGATTAGGGTTGGACATGTGGTGTGTTTCCTTCACATGGAACAAGCCAAATCCCATCGAAGTCCTGGGACTAGGTCTGGGACGATGAAGGCCAGGTTGAGTTGTTTGCCGAGTTGATGTAGAGAGCCGGGTTAAGTGTATGTTGGGTGTGGTGAGGCTGACCGCCACGCTCCTCCGGTGGTACCTACGGGGACACTCCGATGCTTAAGTTAGTGAGAGTTGAATGAGGGCAAACTCACATAAAAATGGGGATCAAAGAACTTACCTTACGTGAGGGTTTGCATCATTTATTTATAAAGGAGTGCCATGGGATAGTTGGGCTAGGCATCGGATCTTGCTTGTTGCCACATGCTCGCCCTCCGTCGATGTAACACCCCAATTTTAGGCTGAGGGTCACATAGTAATTATGCGGAAACAGGATTTTTGAAAGCCTCTCAAAATTTCTCAAGTTTTCAAAATCGACGTCTCTCAAAATAAGTACATTATAATTAGGGTTAATGGTATGGTAGGTCCCTGTGTTTGTACCCAAGTTTGCGATAGGTCCCTCGCCGGAAAAAAATTTGATATAAGTCTCTTAGTTTGCACCAAGTTTGGGTTTAGTCCTCACCGGATACCGGAGCTCCGGTAGGTGCTGATGTGGATTGCTGACTGTATTAATAGTGCTTACATGGATTTTTTTAATTTTTTTAAAATGCCAAATAATTAAATTCATTTTAAAATTAAAACTCCTAATCTATTATAAATCTAAAATTAACCCCCAATCCCTAATTCAAACACAAAAACCCCCAATCATTATTATCTTCTTCTTCTTCTTCTTCTTCTCCTCTTTAACCTAGCAGCCTCCCATCTCTCCTCCGTTCTCTTCTCCTCAGAACACAAAAACCTAAATCACTCCCTTCCTCTCCTCCTAAACACAGGCAAAGGTGATGGAACAACAGGCAAAGGCACCACCATCACTTTGCTTAAGAAGTGCGTTTTTACTACCAAATTCTGCTTTCACATTTTGAAGGAGCATTTCCATTTCTTTCCGCAACTCAACCATCTTGCCAAACTCGTTCTTATACGCTGCAATTAGATACAGCAATCCACAACCAACCCCTACCTTGAAAGATGCATTGTTCCATTGCAACTCCCCTGCAGAATTATGGAGAATAAAGCATAAATATTTGCAATTAGGTTTGTTTTGAGATAATCGAATTAGTTAAATTAAACCAAATCAAATTGCAGAGAAGAAGAGGTTCTGACTCGACTCCTCGATGCCTGCTTTCAGTTCATTCGCGATTGGCGACGACGGCGGCATCTCTGAATCGCTGGCCTCGTTTAGCCGGCATCGTCGGCGGCAGTCCTTGGTCGGGAGTGATTTAGGTTTTTGTGTTCTGAGGAGAAGAGAACAGAGGAGAGATGGGAGGCTGCTAGGTTAAAGAGAAGAAGAAGAAGATAATGATGATTGGGGGTTTTTGTGTTTGAATTAGGGATTGGGGGTTAATTTTAGATTTATAATAGATTAGGGGTTTTAATTTTAAAATGATTTTAATTATTAGGCATTTTAAAAAAATTAAAAAAATCCATGTAAGCACTATTAATACAGTCAGCAATCCACATCAGCACCTACCGGAGCTCCGGTCTCCGGTGAGGACTAAACCCAAACTTGGTGCAAACTAAGGGACTTATATCAAATTTTTTTCCGGCGAGGGACCTATCGCAAACTTGGGTAAAAACACAGGGACCTACCATACCATTAACCATTATAATTATCCCATAATATAATAAATAACACCACAAAGTTATTCAAGAGATAATCTTAAAAATATTACAGTTGCACTAATTATTAAAACAGCGAAAAACGATAGATAGACTTCTTCAAATTATTTTCTGCTTCTTCACGATCCTCTACTCTAAATTGCATTAGCTTCAAATTCGTTCTTCCTGTACCTCAACGCCCTGATCGTCTATGGCATTAAGTGCCCAAACATCAAACAAACAAGAAGAAAAGGTTAACTCGAAATACAAGAAAAACAGTTAACGACATTGTGATAAAAAAATAACAATAAAATACAGTAAAAGAAAATTTAATTACAACAACACAACGAATAAATATTTACAAGTTCTCATATAAAACTTTCCACAAAGCATGCTGGTTAGTCCTCAATGTCTATATGCATAACTATGGCCAGAATTCACCCTAACCGGGCTAGGACTATCACGTGGGACAAAGATCCACCACATTGCCCTCGGTTGATCCCACGGGACAAATTACCGTCACATCAACCTAAAAAATGGGGTGTTACATTTGTGGTATCAGAGCGATGGTTAAGATAACCAGCACTGTTGGGTAGTTGCTATTCTGAAATCGATTGATGGGGTTTCAATCGAAGGAAGAATATTGTGAATTGATTGCGCAGCTCAACTGGCAAAATTGGGGTGTTACAGTCCATGCACTATTGCTGACTGGTGATCCAACGATGGTTGATGGCTTGGTTAGGCAAACATTTAGGCTTTGGCAGACCACGAAGTCAACCAGACCTGCTTTTGTCGAGGAAAAGGGGCGAACGTCGCTTTCATCTGAATCCTCTGGTGCATCTGATGCCATGCCGTTGGATCGTGAGATATGTGGGCTCAGGGATGATTTTGTCACCCCCCTCCTCGGCGAGGCTTGATGTCGGTCCTGTAAGAGTGTAGTTGGTTGTTTGAAGGATATGAAATCGACCGAGGTGTTGATCTCGGTCGACTATCATAACAGTAGCCCCTTAGCTTGGCCATGACTTATAGTCATGGTAGAGCTACTCAATTGTTGAGGAAGTTGGCTGGCTGCATTTGAGGTGCGCCTGGTACATGTTGAGCCCCTTGCTTTGCGAGGCCGGGTTCATCTAAGGATATCTCCGTGGGGGGACAAGTTCCGAGGACCCCCTTGCGCGGGTCCTAAGATTCTGATTGGTTCGGGGTACCGCAGCGGGGAGCCCCTTGCGTGAAGGAATGATTTTTGTGCACTGACTCCCTCGTCTATGGTTTTCATTCACTAACCATCATTGTTGGATGTCGTTGACCGGTATCTGGCTTAGCTTGACGTCTCATTCCGCGACTTTATCCTGCTGGAGGTGAAGAGTCGCAACCATTCATCAATTGACACGTTGGTTGAGCAACGGCTGCCATTCTGAGGCGGAATGACCATATGCCATGGGTTCGGGGCTCTATATATACCTCACATTGACTGGGAGTCCCACTCCAACACTCTAGCGATTTCTGGCAGTTTTGGCGATTTCCTGCAAAGCAGTAATGATTTCTAACAAAGTGGTAGCGATTTACAGCGCGGTTATTGCGATTTCTGGTGAATGTTGGCGAGGGCGAGGCAAACTTATCGGATGGTGGGCACGAACATTTCTTGGGACCCGAATCCTACCCCTGAAAAACTCGAACTCAGGTACTCACGACTTGCCCTTTTTTTCCAGCTTTCCTTTCTTTATGGCTATGGGTTTCGGGGATGCCGTGGACGATCAAGGGGGATTGGTGAGCCAGCCTATCGTTTTCAACTCGCCACCCTCCACCGAGAGCGGGGACGAGATGTGAGCGGTCCTTGTGGGTCCATCGCAAGATGAAGAACCCAACCTGGCGATGGTCGACTGTTATCGGCTGTTAGCTGCCGACACCGTGGTCCCTGGGATCAGGGATGTTTTGGTGGCCAGATTCGTCCAAACCCTCTGTCCGGGGACCGAGTCAGAATCCGAGGTCGACGGTTCTGTGTCATTTGCAGATAGCATGACAAAAATGGCGAAGAACGAGACGGATCCTGACCTGGTGGTTCACGAGATTTCCCCTCTCAACCAGCAATTCGCCTAGAAAAATGACGAGTGTGATGTGCTCTGACTCAGTCGTCGGAGGCAGAGTTTAGGGAGAAGTATGAGGTGACAGTCAGCAAGGGTTACGAGTTCAAAGTCCCTTCGTCGAACGAGAGGGCCTGCGATAGGCCGGGATGAGGGTCCTAGATTTTGAGATGAGGGTCCTAGATTGGTTGAATGTGGCACCGACTCAGTTGACTCCAGGTGGGTGGTCGTACGTCAGGAGCTATGAAGAGCTCTGCTACTTCCTTGGGTGCTCATAACCCTCTCTGGACCTCTTTTTCCATAATTTCAATGTGTTCCGGGTGCTAGTAAAGGGTGGTGGTTGGTCCTGGATAACCCTCAAGACTGACTCCGGGTTAAAGTTTATGAAATCGTTCAACGACTCATAAAATTTTCAAATTTTGGTTCTTCACTTACTACCCGATCAATGAAAGGACAATGCCATGGCAGAAGACGTCCGCGACAGGTCTCACTGTCGACCGAATTTCGCTGACTTGGGGGCAACAACATTATTACAAGTCTCCCATCTTCTATACCGTCCCAGAATCACGCTGACTCCCGAAGAGTTGGAAATAAAAGGGATTTTCGCTGCGTGTCGACAACTCATCCGCAGTAGTGCGACTAATTTACATAGTTTTATAGGTGCCATGGTGATTCTGCTGTTAATTTATTTTCTTTCTCTTTAATTTCTAATGTTTTTTATGTCATCCTTTTTTTGCCGAGTCAATGGGTCCTCCACCTAGCCTCATGAAAGCCCTCTAGGTATCTGCCGCCCTAAAAGGTGCGGCCGAGCAGGCTACTCCCCAAAGGGAAGATGACAAGGGGAATGACTCGATGAATTCCACCCCCTAGGAATCAAGCAGGAGGCTGAGGTCAAGAAGAAGGAGAAGAGGAAGCGCTCGGGGTCTGACAAGGGTCCGAAGAAGAAGGACAAGTTGGTCATTGAACCTTCGTCAGACGACATGCTGAAGGATGTTCGTGAGGTTGGGGGCAGCCAAACTGAGAACCTCGAGGCTAGTGGCAGAAGAACCCCCTCTGCCAGACGACCCGTGTCCCTTCACTCTCCCTGGAGCCCTTCCTGTACGGATGAAAAGCACATGGCTGAGCTATGTTCTTACTTCCTTTTCGAGAAGGACCGGGTTCACATAAACTCCTTAACTCCTGAAGTCATGCTGGTCGCCGGCATCCAAAGGGCCGTTTAGGACTTGTCTACCAACCTCTTCGTCCATCAAGTTTTGATTCTGGAGTACCAAGCAAGGGAGGAGAGACTCACTCAGATGGATGGGGCCCTAAGTTTCATGGCAAAGGGCAAGGAGGATGCGGAGTCGGCTCTTTCCCTCAGGGAACAAGAGCTACAGGAAGTGTAGAGGAGGCTGGAAGAATCCAAGGCGGCCCGGCTCGAGCAAGAAAAAAGATTGGAGGAACTGGAGCTGTTAAAGGGCCGAAACTCAGACCTAAATAATTTAGTCGAGGAGCTAGAGGCTGGGAAGGCTGTTGCTGAAAGGAAACTTGTCGACATTACTCGCGACGCGTTTCAGAACGTTGTTGCCCAGTTGAGATTGAAGAATCCCGATTTGGTGATCGAAGGGACGAGTTATGACTATTATGTAGATGACGGGGTTCTCTACGGTTGCGCGCCTGATGGGAGCTTCTTCCGTTTCGAGTAGGCGTTCATCAGTCGGCTGTGAGTGGTCCTCCTTCCTTTTGTTTTTATCTTGGGCTGCTTACATGCAAACACTTTTATTTTCTTTTTATTTTGAATGTTTG
Organism: Acmispon strigosus; assembly: GCA_030819835.1. Lineage (NCBI taxonomy): Eukaryota > Viridiplantae > Streptophyta > Magnoliopsida > Fabales > Fabaceae > Acmispon > Acmispon strigosus. Next base: position 29,045,602 of record JAUAMA010000007.1, read on the forward strand.
CCTGACTACTTTGTAATTAGGCTTGTCAAATGATATCGGGATACTTTTCTTAACTTCGAATATTACTTTGTCATTTGTAATTTATTTCAATGCATTCTTGCTTCTATTTTTTGACTATTCCGTGCTCTCGCATTCTCGTTTTTATTTTTTGCGAAACGGTTATTTAGTGTCCGAATCGAAGGCCAAATCGGTTGCGTGCAGATTACTTTAGAACTTGTTTGGTTTTTTAGCGTCCGACTCGATGGTCGAATTGGTCAACTCTTCTTTGACGGTTTTTGTTTTCGACTGACCGGGTTTGTGACCGGGACCCTAGGTCGTCTTCACATGCTTTGTTTATTTGATTCATAAGGAATGTAGTCGGCATAAGTTGTCTGCTGAGCGTTCCTTGTGACAGAGCTTTATGATCAACATCATGGTCGGATATGCTCTATGGATTTTGATGACTGGATTTTATTTTATTTTATTTTTGTTGAGTCTCATATAGTTTTCATTTCATTTTGTTAGAGTTTTCACTTTATTTTTGCATTTACATATAGATTAGCAACTTTTGTGTTTTTAGCCCTTTTAGTTATGTTTTATTGTAGTTTTAGTCCTTGTTAGAGGTTCTGGTCAATCAAGGAACATTTGTGGGGATCTTGGTGCAAATAAACAAAAGAGTATGGCTGAAGTTAAAGAAGAAGAAGAACCATCAATTCTCCTATGCTTGTTTAACATGTGCCTAATTGAAGAAATTAAAGAAGGAGATGAAGAATCAAGCAATTAGCATGTGCTAAAATGGAAAAATGATGAAGGAAATGAAGGTTTCAGCTGTTGCAAAAAGGGGAATGAAGCCACATGAAGGCCCTTTAATGCATTGATGAAGGGAATCAAAAGAGAAAGTTAAGAACAAGAAAATGAGGAGTCTGTCGTGCTCCCAACGCCTGAGCTTTGGCACCCCAACGCTCATGCGTTGGAATTCTGTCTAAAGATGGGAATCCAATGTAGCCTCCAGCGCCCAAGCGTTGGAACCCAACGCTTGAGCGTTGGCTTGCTGGCAGTTTGGCTATAAATTCGGTTTTTGGCTTTTCTTTTGTGTCAATCTTATCAATCCCTGGAACCTGAGTACCTTCCTTTGTAGCCTTGTTCTTGAAGCTTGTAAGAGGCCTTTGGAGCCCTTGTATCTAGGTTTGCTTTATGTTTAATCTAGACATGCTTGGCTAGTAGTTTCTAGCATTCGGGTTTGTAGTGAATCCTTTTTCCATTTATGCTTTAAGCTTTCTGTTTTCATATGAATAAAGTCATTGTTCTCTGTATCTTCTCCCATGTTCAATTATGCTTAGTGCACACAAGCTTATCATGCTTTCTCTTGCACAATTGTAATTGGTAAGATTAAAGGGAAATGAGATTAGATTAATCGGTTATTTCGCCACTTTGGTATATGGGTGGGAATAAATTGTGTTGGCCTTAACTAAGAACAATTATTCTTCAATTGGATTAACTAATCACTAAGGTATTAGGGTTGGTAATGTAATTGGAAGTTCTATTTGATTAAGGTATTAATAAGTAGAAATTTTAGGCTAAAGCACCTAAGAACGATTTCTGGAATGAGGTTTATAGCTGCCCCACTGCCCTTATCCTCGACACGGGCCTATACAAACAAAGGCTTGAGGTGATTCTTCAGCTCAGCATCCGACTTCCTGAAGACAGTGTTTTTCTCCTCGACTCCCCCTTTTGTCATTATGTAGTAGTATAAGGGATTGTCATCATCTTCATTCTCCACAAAGTAATCATCTTCGTCTTCGGTAACCTTAGAAGTCTGGTCAAACTCAGCAGGCATAACAAACACCACACTATAAATAATGTCCAAACTGCCATTGTCAGTGTCGAAGTTATTAGTCAGCATGCCCTCCTCTTCAGTAGTCAATGGTTTTGGGCGCATCACCTCGGCACATAGAGTTCAGCATTTCGACTTAAGTTAGTCAAAACTGGCTTGTATGGCCTGTTACTTCCTCGACTGGACTGGCCTACTTCGAACACAAACCTTCCCTTTTTGCCCACTTCGACCACAAAGTTTCCTGTTTTGGCCCACTTCGAGCACAGACTTTCCTTTCTCAGCAGCTACCCTCTCCCCTGCAACTTTCTTCTTTCTTTGGCGCTGTCTCCATTGGGTCTTTGTCCTTGGATTTTTACCATAGTAGGTCTTTGGAGCATAGGAGTAGTTCTTCGACACATGGGAATTGTCAGCATAAGAATAACTATGTCCTACTTCCACTACCTTGGTCTTCGTGTTGGGCTTCGACTTCACTGCAGTGACCCACTGGTTCGGCTGAACCCTTGCAGGGGGAATAAAGGTTTTCCCCTTGTAGACTTGGGATCCAAATGGCCTCGCTCATTGTGGAACTTTGACCCAAGACGCTGCTTGGCAGGGAGACAATGTCCTATCCTTTTGACCATTGGCCTCTGGCTGGGTTTCTTAGCAACAACCTCTACAGCTCTTGCAACAATCCTATCACACACAACACTGCACTTTGGGCACAGCGTCTTTCTCCTTACATCTTGTCAAGTATTCGAGTAAAGTCTCACCAGCACAAGGGTAAACATCCTGCATTTCATCGTCCAGGGCCTCGACCTCACTCATCTTAGCATCAAGCAGCTCAGTAACTTCCACCATGCAAATCCCAGTTGGTTCGACTAGATTGGCATGTTGGACCTGTAGTGGATCTGAATCAATCTTCATTGTAGCTTTATCCTTAGTTTCAAACACTAGTCTTCCATCCTTAATTGCAGCTTGAACCAAATCCCTGAATTTTGTACATTGGTTATTCCAATGGCCAAAGAAATTATGATATTTGCAAAACTTTCGACCTTTCCTTTGATCACGAGGGGGAACCTTTTGATCAGGAGGAATGTCTATTTGGCCAGCCTTCACCAGGATGTCATTAATGGCATCACATTTAGTAATATCAAAATTGTAAATCTTAACAGGAAAGGAAACTTATCGAGGTGTGCCAGTGTTAGTCGATTTCTCCTCATAAGGCCTCAACATCTTGCAAATATAAGGGGCCCTTCCTTGAGTTCGACTAACTTAACTTCACTACCTTCGAAATCCTCATATGGCTCGAAAGCCAATTAGTCCTCTCGACCTAAATCGATGTAGGCAACCTTCTCTATCTTAGGCAATTTACTATTTTTCACCTTTTCTTGCCTAAGATATTCAACCCGCCTTATTCTATCAGCTAGTTGTGCCATATCTCTAATGTGTTTAGTCTCGATCTTCTTTCTTATCGAATAATCTAGGCCACTAGGGGCTAGTTCAACCAACTCATGCTCGAGGACTTGAGTGAAGCACTTAGACTTCATCTGTCGGGACCTTCCTAAATAGTCATCGACCGATTCCGACGCTCCCCTCTTAATGCTTGCTAGTTCCATGAGACTAACATTAGATTCTCCTTTAATGTATTGGTCATGAAAAACCCTTTCCAATTAGTTCCAATCAAAAATAGAATTTGGTGGCAAAGTTGTGAACCAATTGGAAGCGTTTTTGGTCAAAGAACTACGAAAGTATTTCATCTTTAAATACTCATTATTTTCTAGGTCTCCAGCCTCAATCTGGTATCTGGAAATATGCTTGACAGTCGATTCCTCAGTGTCCCCCGAGAACTTAGTAAATTTAGGGACTTTCCATCCCCTTGGAAGCTCTGTTTGAAGGACAATTTCAAGGAACACTGAAACAAAATGGGGTCTATTTGCATACCCCACGTTAAACCCGTGTTGATTCGACAATTGCTCCACTATCTATGCAATATTTTGTTGCCCCCTAAAGTTATTCTGTCGAATCCTCTCTAGTATTTGGTCAGCATTGTGATTTCGATTAATCAAAACACATTTCCCTCATTTCGACCAGGATTATTGACCATACCTACAGGCTCGATTTGGGGAACCTGTTGATTGGCCTAGACCTCCACCATATCCTGAGGCTGGTTAGGAGGCACATTTCCACCAGCCTGAGCAATTTGCTCGACTATAGTGTTTGGCGCGCCGAACACATCGACAATTCGACCTAACTGTGTAGTTAGTTGTTCATAAGCAACTGTGGTGTCTCGAATCATGGGATTAAAGACCGTGCCAATTTGTTGGGTCAAAGTGTTGACCAACTCGTGGTTACTATCATTCATTTGTTGCCTCAAAGCATTCATGGAATTATTCGTCAAGGCAATTGGGGATCCATTAAAAACAGACCCTCAGGGCCCAACATTTCTAATCAAGTTTGCCCCTGATGCAGATGACACAAACTGGTTCCCAAGGGAACTAGTCGAAACCACATTGTTAGAGTACATGGAGGGATAAGTTCCTATCCCCTGCATCAAAGGCACAGACATCCCATAAGTTTGACTCCCCAGACCCTGAGTATTTCTCATATTAGTCCAAAAACCTGGTTGGACTACACCAACCACAGCATGTGATATCGCAGGCGTTGTAGGACTTGGAATAGGAATCGGGGCCGTAATTTGAGTCAAAATTGGGCTCGTCGAGAACGGGGGCGGTGCTTGAGTAGGAACCGACCCGGTTGATGCCGGAAGTGGTACTTGAGTCAAGATTGGCCCAGTCAAAATTGGTGGCATATTTTGACTCTCTGCTGCAGTTGTGATAACCACCCCTTGTCCAGAACTAGTTTCCATCCCCTGGGGATTGGTACCAGCATTACTACTTGTTGAACGGTCACCATTCCAATTCCCTCCAGGGGGATTGTTGGCGTTTGAACCGCCATTTGGGCCAGGGTGAGACCCTGGTGACTGATTTTTTCTTGAACGGTTGGTCATGCTAACATACTTACCACTTCGTAAAATCACACACTTGAACAATCAAGAAAATAATTTTGAGAAATGACACTGGGTAAAATTTCAAGCAAAAAAGGTCCCACTGGGCATGCCAATATGTTTAATCTGATTTTTGGTAAACAGTTAAAAATCCAAGTTATGATAAAGAGGCTGAATTTTGATCCTCTTGGGGTTCTTTTTACCGAAATTAAAGTGTCAATTATAAGGTAAAACAATGAATTAAGTCACAATCTAGTAAATGATTCGACCAGTTTTGTGAAAAAGAAAGTTGTAAAGAAAAGACTTAAAATGCATTAAAGCAGACATTGAAGAAGAATAAAATTGCATTGATATTGAATTGTTTGGTTTCGCTCAATACATACTTTGAACTCTCAATATGCTATTTTTCTTAGTTGCTTGGATGTTTAGCAGTGTAAGAGTGCTTCGAGCAATTTGTTGCGAACCCTTTTTCTGGATCCGATATCTTCTATTTATAGGCCAAACATCCCAACTGCAAATAACAGTCGTGTGATTTGGACTTTACAGGTGTCTTGGATTACCGTGTTTTTTTCTCCACGCGTCTTGCAAGTTTCAACCGCTTCAAACCATCGGTCAAAATGGATCTTCCATATATCAAGATTAGTCGAAACAGACCTTTCTAAATTATGGCTAAGTCTGGATCTAGTTTTCGACCAAAACATTCCATCTAACTTAGACGAACAAATTAGTTGAAATGACATGTCAGAGACTATTCGACCAATAGAATACTTGGTGAAAATCTCAGACTAACAGATGGTCAAGCTTTTTGATCGAGGGAGGTGACGTCGTCCTCATCCTCTCCAGTCACTAACCCAACGAGGCCTCAACAGCTCATCTACTGCGGCGATAAGGGGAGGTTTTGGATGGATCTGGAAGCTGTAACGACGCTCGCTCCAGCTTGCAAGGCACCCATCGGCTAGATCTCTGTCTGTGGTCGGACTTGGGCTCCTAGGATGGAGTCGTGGATTCCAAGTAGGGCGAAACTCATCAGCCATGTTCCAAGGGAATTTGGCCGTGGAGTACTGCAATCTTCTGGTATTAGACAGTGAAGAATTTATGCTTTTGATCAAAGGAGAACATACAGTACCTATATCTGGCCCCTTTTCTTCATCGTTGTCGATGCGTAGTTGCAGAAATTCAAGTTGGTTATTATTTAAATTGGTTAAGAATTTATCCTAACAACTATTTCTAATGCTACTTCTATTACTATTTAAGATTTATTTATATGAAGTTATCTATTCATTTATTAGGTCAAGATGATTTTATCATTTTCTAATTACACTATCATGTTTATTTAGTAATTCTGAATTGTAATAATTTTTTTAATAGTGAGTAGTCCAAAAGTTAAAAACAATTATATCATAACTATAATAAAATAAAATTTATTCGATTTATCATTTATGTACTTTTGTTCTCTATTAATGGACAAATGGGAATCAAGGAATCCGTCACAAAAAATCTGGAATTAAGGTAGGAGAATGAAGAGTGTAATTTTAATATCGATATCGCTTGGCATTTAGAACTTATTTTGACAAGTAACTATTTTTTCTTGCATTCCCGTTTTTTCTTTACACTGTAACTTTTTTTGGATATATATTTACAGTGCCCATGTTTATTCCTAAAATTGAAAATTTAAGTATTACTTGATCTGTATTTGGCAAAGTTTTTATTTTTAAAACTAATTTAAAGCTTATTTGATAAATTTATAAAGTAACTAATAATTTATTATTTTTTTTGTTGAAAGAATAATTTAACCAGAGGGAAAATTACTGAAACTCCTCAATAGTGAGGACGAAGGAGATACATATACTGAATTATGGAAAGCAGTCTGCGATGAACAAGATATAGATAAAAGCATCTATATGATGGAAAATCCATCCGTTTATTAGCGCCGTCTCTACTCATCCCTCAACCACCGTTCCAGGGTTCTACATCAATTGGTCACTAAAGTGCTGTGTCCAAGAGTTGATAGTCTGGAAGACGTGCTTGACCACGACCTATATATAATGTACATGATTGTGAATAATGATCGTTTTAATGTTGTAGACATCGTCTACAATTGCCTTGTATCTGCTCTGGTTGACAACCAGCAAGCCGTTCCCTATGGTTTCCTCATAGCAAAACTCCTTAGCGGTCCAAATGGGTTGCCCTTACTGGCTTGGAACACTTTACAGGAGGTGGCTTGTCAGATGATCGGAGTAGAATTCCTCCGGTCAAGGGGTATTGACATTGGTGAGCCACTACTGGACGAACCCTCTGAAGACTCGGATGACTTTTCTTCAGGTGACTCCTCTAATGATTATATGGAATCGATAGGCTCCAATCTTGTACCTTGATTTTTAATTCAGCCAAGCAGTACATGTTGTACCTTTTTTAAAATTTGGCTGTATGATTGTTAAATTTGGCTGTACAATTTTTCTTCAGTGAATATAATTTTTCTTCTAGTTATTGTATGGCTGATCTTGTTAATTCCTAAAATCTCCTTCTCTTTTTATTCATTGTTATATTTTTTGGAAATATAATGCCAGGAATTGTTCGGAATGGCTTAACAGTATATTATGTACATAAGGAATGGCTTAGCAACATATTACGCATGCTTAGCAGCATTCCGGGCTCGGAGATACATTGAAGGCGATGTATCAGAAGCAGTTGGGAGCACAAGAAACAACACTAAGATCAGTTGAAGATGTTATGATGCAACTGCTGTGATCTACTGCTGAATTTTTTATTTTTAGAATTAATGGACTACTGAACTGTTTTGGCATTGAATTGTAACGAGATATTAGGATAGTTTCCACAGACCATGTTTTAGTTATCCATATGCATGTTATATATAGTTTACTTGGTAATTTGGTATTTATAGTTTCCTGTAGACCATGTTTTAGTTAATTTGGTATTTTGGCAATATAATGGAATGTATTTTTATTTGCACGTACAATTAATTAAGGTGAGAGAACATAAGAAAAACAAACAAAAAAACAATAAAAAATTAAACCTATTACCACGGTTCAACACTGAACCGAGGTAATAGGAAGAGATGTTACCACGGTTCAGAAAGGAACTATGGTAACAGAGCTGCAATGTTACCACGATTAAGCCTTCAATCGTAGTAACAGAGCTGCAATGTTACCACGGTTACACCTTCAACCGTGATAACAGAGCTGCGATGTTACCACGGTGCCGCATTGAACCGTGGTAATTTATCTATTACTTTACCGTCTGTTACCACGGTTTAACTGTGGTATTATACTGCCCGAAATCGTGGTAATATGACAATTCTATAGCAGTGAATTACGCTTATTAAGAAAACATATAATGAGACTAATTAATGAATTGATTTTAAAAAAATTATACAATCTTCAATACTTAACCTTAACTTTTTCTTCATATATTAATTGTATCTCACTATCTCTTTAATGTTATCTTACTCTCTCTTAATAAAAGCAATGAGTAAATATGGAAAAAAATAATAACTTTTCTTTGAAATTAATAGGGGATTTTATATTAAGGGAATCAAATTTTTTCTAAAGAGTCTTATAATTAAGAAAATAAAGAGTATCTTATCTTATATCACCAAAAATTTAACCATAAACTAAATTGTATAAAATATATATAATAATTGTTGTTGTATTCCTTAATTTTTGCTACTAAATTGTAAATTGATATCTCGTGCATCACACGAGTTTAAATTCTAATTTGGTTATTAGTGTTTATGCAATTAAGATGATGATGTTACTACATTTATTTGGTCTACACATAAAAATATTTATTATGTGTCGGGTTAAACACCACTAGAGGAACAAAGTGAAGAATGATTGAGATTTGGGGTCGTTGGGAAAGGATGCAATGCATGTGAAGGAAAGAGTTATGAAGTGCGAAGGTGCCACGGACAAGGAGACAAAAGTTAGTAAAACTGAGTCACGGGTTTGTTATATGTGTCATCCTCAGTTTGTGATCGGTGGATCGATGCTCTTCTTCAATAAATAAACGTTATTTCTATTCAGGTATGATTTATATATCTGAATTTAAAATGGTTTCTAAAACAAATTTGATCTTATATTGTCGTAGAAATTTTTTGCTTGATTTAAAATGGTCTCTATGACATCATAAAGTTTATTTAACATTTTTTAAAATTTTTTTAATCCAATAACTAGTCCATGTAGACATTTACATGGACTTTTAACATTAGTTTTGATCCCTCAAATTTATTTTATTAAATTTAGTCTTTCTCCGCTTTTCTTTCCACCGTACTTTCTCCCCACAATTGTTTCCGCCCACCTCTTCCTCTTACACAAACACTTGCATTCTAATGATCAACATTAAAAGAATCAAATATGCTATGAAGCTGCTAGCGACATGTGTAACGCCCCAAGTTTTCAGGGATTACCTTAGTGGCTTTAAACAGTAGATTAAACATTCTGGTAGATTTTCAAGGCATTAAAATGCATAATATTTTTTCTTTCTTTTTTGAAACATGTTATCAACACCATGCATTACATATAAATTCATTGTTCAGAAAATAACCATATACACGATGTAATTAAGTGGTCAGCATCGACGAAACTAGTTTTACAAAACAACCTATCAGTTAAAGCAAGACGCGCTGCCACGATAAAACCCAATACAAGACCTCATACTCCGGTATTCCTCCTGTGATCCCACGTAGATTGACTCGACAAAGGTATATAGTCCCGGAACTTACCCTGTCCCCAATCATGCAAATATATAGACACAATGGTCAAACTAAATATGACCATACCAAGTACTATGTCATTTGTTCGGATCCCACGAACTCTTCTCAGGTGCCGCATCCACCGAATGTTCCTCAGCTAGCAGTTGTGGTGCGTTGACATGGTTCTTGCACCTTGATAAGAAGCAAACCAAAACATGGCATGGTGTAGTTGAATTATTTGTGAAGCATTACCAGTTTGTGACTGACATTATCCCAGATAGATTCGAGTTGCAAAGGATGAAGAAGGCAGAGTCTGAATCATTTAGAGAGTATGCTCAAAGGTGGAGGGAGAAAGCATCTCAAGTCTACCCTCTTTTAGATGAAAAAGAGATTGTTTGGGTCTTCCTGAAGACTCTTCAGGGGCCATACTTTGAAAGATTGGTTGGTTGTGTCACAAATCATTTTGATAATATGGTTACTGCTGGCGAACAAGTTAAAGATGCTATCAGAGAAGGGAAGTTGAGTAAGGAAAGTGTCCCTGTGGACAAACAGAAGAAGCCAATGTTTCACAAAAAGGAAGAATATGTTCATGAGGTTGACACTATCCATTTTTCATGCAAAAACAAATCCCATCAACTAGTCTATCAACCCTCACCCTACCCTGTTCCACCATACCCCTATCCATCTTACCGATCTACCCTCCGACATATCCACAAGGATTTCCCCAAAGTTCACCCGTGAAAACATAATGCTATCCAACAAAACTCCGGGCAAACTAGTTAACACGCTTCCTACTTCCTCCCAGAACCAATCTAACATGCAAGGAAACAGAAAAGTGACAATAGAGCTAGTGTCAATGCCTTATGACCAAATTTATGATGGTCTGCTAAAGGAATTTTTGATTGGTCCAGAGTTCCCCAGATCTGCCCCAAACCCAATCCTTATGTGGTACAATGACAAGGAAGCTTGCAAATATCACATGGGGGAATACAGTCATTCTATTGATAGATGACTATCATTCAAAGTGAAGGTTCAAAAGCTGAGGAACAAAGGATTGTTGAGTTTCAAAGAGGAGGATGAGAAATCTGGAAAGATGAATGTTGATCCGCTGCTGAATCATTAAAAGTTTCTTTCAAGTGTTATGATGTGGTTTTAATGTTGCAAATTTCAGAGTTGTTTCATCATTTATGTTCTCATTTTTTTTATTTTCGCATCTCGTCTTTAGACTTTGTCTCTATGTTATGTAATCTTGTCATTGGACTTTATTTCAATGTTATGTTGTCTCATATTTAGACTTTGTCTCTATGTTATGTCGTGTAATCCTTCCAATTCAGTAATGGCTTTCCAGATTCCCGCGTCTAATGACTTTATGAAGATTTTCATCTTGATTTTCCAGAAGTCATAGTGTTCTCCATTGAAGAATGGTGGCCTGTTTATGTTGAATCCTTCACTGGTTCCATGATTGGAAGAGGATGCCATCTTTTCCCGGATCTTAGGAGCAACTTACCTAAACTTACGCTCTGATACCAATTGTTAGTATAGATAGCAACCTGAGAGGGGGGGGGGGGGGTGAATCAGGTTTACCCGATTTTCTCCTTAATAACTTCTTACTTTCAAGATAAATGTAAATGCAAACGATTGCAGCGGAATAAAGCATTGCTTGAAAGTAAAGATGAAGGATAGAAGAATTCACACACACAGAATTTTATCCTGGTTCACCTTCTATCCACCGAAGGCTACGTCCAGTCCCTCAAGAAAATCCCTTGAGGATTTTTCCACTATTGATAAAAATCTCTTACAAGTTCTTACACCAAGGACCCTAAGAATTTCTATCAATTTCCTGTGAAAGTATACCACTTTCAACAGCCCCTGAAAGTATACCACTTTCAGTTCCTGAAGGCAAACCACCTTCAGACCTTGAAGGCTAAACCACCTTCAATCAACACCCTAAAAGTACACCACTTTCAGTATCAACAACCCTTCACCGAAATCCACGGTGAATACTCAATCTATCAGAAAGAGATGAAGAAGAGTTTACAATTGGCTGTATCAATCCTTTAACATACAAGTGGATTCATCATGAGAATTTATGCTTTTAAGACTCTTAAGCATAACAAGATTCTGAGTTCCTTAAGATATGAACAACTAGAGTGTTCTTATAAACATGAAGATCATGAACTCAGAATTTAGGCTCTTTGAAAGTTTAAGTTCTAAAAGACTTAATGAATGAACTATTTTGGAAAAGCTTTGGCCTAATGTTCTATTCTCATGTGTCGTCATGTTCTGGACTCAAATGGACTTTATATAGGCAAGGGAAACGTCCTTGAACCAATGCAACCCTTCCCAAAAGGTTTGAGACACAATGGTTCATGAAAAGATGCAACTTTTCGTGTGTGTAATCGATTACATCACTTAGGTAATCGATTACACTAAGAGCCGTTACAGTTTGAATTTCAAATTCAAACATGTAATCGATTACAAGGAAGAAGTAATCGATTACTTGCCTAGGTGTAATCGATTACCAGAAGAATGAAATCGATTACACTGAAGTCCAACTACCAGAAACTTGATCTTTTAGGATCGGCTTAAGTTTTTCTACTTCTTTTAAGTTATGAAAACATTAAGCTTGATTAGTTTAGATGTTTTAAAGAGCCTTTATGCTTTGAGAGACCTTTAGAAGCATAACTCACCTAAACTAAGACTTCTAGGTAAATGATGAACTTTATAGCGCTGTTTCCTCTAAGTCTTCTTTTCTTCTTTTTGCCAATGAGTTTGTCGTCATCAAAACCTCAGCCAGGGTCAGGAGAAAGACCTTCTTCACACATTAGTGTCCACTAACTTGAAGAGCAAAACAGTCAAGAAGAGCAACCATCAGACGTGCCAACGCTCAAACATTGGAAGCCCAACGCTCAAGCGTTGGCATTCTGACTTGAAGCCCAGTTTTCAACTTGACCCAACGCCCAAGCGTTGGAAGGGCCAACGCTCATGCGTTGGGCCCCTGACTTATCACATTCTTGAAACCAATTCCAACGCCTAAGCGTTGGAGGGCCAACGCTCATGCGTTGGGCCCTTGTTTGCCAACGTCTGGCATTAATAATCCTAGCGCCCGAGCGTTGGGATCTGTAAATCAGGTCTCGTCCTTGGACTCGACTGAGGTTTTGATGAAGACAAACACATCACAAAAAGAAGAAAGACTTTAGAAAAGAAAAGGAAGACTTCAAGAAGACTTCAAGAAAGAAGGGAACAAAAAGAATAAAGACTTCAAGAAGACTTCAGAAAAGAAAAGAAAGACTTCAAGAAAACTTCAAGAAGACTTCAGAAGAGAAAGACTTCAAGAACCGGCTCGGAACGTCAAAGATCAAACATGAAGGTTCTTGCGTTTAGTAAGTCTTGTCAACTTAGTGTTCTATGCTTTATTAAGGTTTAATTGCACTTGAAGGCTCATGAAAGGTCAACTAATTGAGTATCATATGTTCTCACAAGTAAAAATTGGTAGGAATACTCAATTAGGGGTTAAGATGGTTAAAACTGAGTTTCGGACTCTCTGTAATCGATTATAGGTTGTGTGTAATCGATTACAGGAAGGCAGTAATCGATTACCACCTTAGTGTAATCGATTACACTGTTTGAATTTTGAATTCAAACTGTAACGGCTAGTGTAATCGATTACCAGGCTTCTGTAATCGATTACCAGGTCGACAGATGTGTCTTTTCATGAACCATTGAATCTCAAAACGTTTGGGAAAGGTTGTGTTGGTTCATGGACAACCTCTAGTGCCTATATAAAGTCCATAGACACTCAGAAACATCAATGACTTGGTCCATAACTTTCATATTCATTAAAGTTATCATTTTGAGTTTCTGTTCTCTCATTTTCATAAGAACACACATGTTGTTCATCTTTTGAGAAACTCAGAATAGAAGAGCCTTCATTGTAATTGCCTGGAGCATACAAACTAAGATCAATCCATTTTGTCTAAAGGATTGAATCAGCCATTGTAAAGGCATCTTCTTCTTCATCTCTTGAATCGTGTTGATTCATTCACCGTGGTTTTCGGTGGTTGTAAAAAGGTCCATCGTGGTGTTCGATGGTTGTGAAAAGGTTCTTTGAATCAGGTTTGATTCAAAGTCCGCCGTAGGTTTCGGCGTCATCAGTTGGTGGTTTGCCATCCGAGGTTTGACAAGAGTTCTTAGGGTTCTTGGTGTAAGTACCTGTAAGAAATCTTGATCATTGTAAATCTTCACTGTGGGATTCAGTGGAGTGGTTCTTCGGAAAGTAGTAATCTTTCTGAGGGGTCCTGACTTTACTGTGGTGTTCAGTAAAGGGTTTGACTCAGACAGTGTGATCTGTTCTGAGGGTTGTAATCAGCTCACTGTGTGATTCAGTGAGCGGTGATTTTCAGAAAGTGGTTTGCTTTCTGGTATAGTGGAAAATCTCTGTGTGATCAGAGGACTGGACGTAGCCTTCTGGGATTGAAGGTGAACCAGGATAAAATCCCTGTGTGTTCTTCTTATCCTTCATCTTTTACTTTCAAGCAATTACAATATTCCGCTGCAATAACGTTCTTACGTTACAACTCTAATTGCACTGAAAGTCATTTGGTACTATTACGCGAAAATCGGGGCAACTCTGATTCATCCCCCCTCTCAGGTTGCTATCTAGACTAACAATTGGTATCAGAGCGTAAGTTTATGTAATTTGCTCCTAAGATCCTGGAAGATGGCATCCTCATCTACAACAAGTACCAGTGAAGGACTCAACATAAACAGGCCACCATTCTTCAATGGAGAACACTATGAATTCTGGAATATCAAGATAAAAATCTTCATAAAGTCATTAGACGCGGGAATCTGGAAAGCCATTGAAGAAGATCTCTTTGTGCCTGTAGTAGAAGTTGATGGAAGTTCACAACCAAAACCAGAAAACACATGGAGTGACGAAGAAAAGAAGAAAGTTCAACATGAATTAAAAGGTATGAACATCTTGACTTCAGCCCTTGGTATGGAGGAATTCTTTAGAGTATCTACTTTCAAATCTTCAAAAGAAATATGGGATACTTTAATGGTTACACACGAAGGGACTGATGAAGTCAAAAGATCCAAGATCAATACTCTATCACAAGAATATGAGATGTTCAGAATGTTTCCTGGAGAAAGCATACTTGATATGCAAAAGCGGTTCACACATATAACGAACCACTTGATTGCTCTTGTTAAGGAACTCTCCAATAATGACTTAAACATGAAAGTGTTAAGATCCCTTACAAGAGCATGGCAACCAAAGGACACTGCTATCTCAGAAAAGAAGAGTCTCTTCAACATGACTCTGGCTACTCTTTTTGGAAAACTTCAAGAACATGAATTGGAGTTAAATAGACTCGATCAATGTGAGAACAACGAAAAGAGACATCGGCCTATTGCTCTAAAAGCCAAAGAAAGCATCAATGATGAATATGATGCAGAGTCAGAAGATGATGAGAACATGGCCTTAATAGTCAAGAATTTTCGAAGATTCTTACAAAGAAAAGGTATGAAATCTAGAAGTTTTCAAAAGAGAAATGAACCCTCCTCCTCTTCACAAAAGATCACATGTTATGAGTGTGGTAAATCTGGTCACATCAAATCTGAATGTCCATACATTCAAAAGAAGAAGCATGGACTAAAAGAGAAGTTTGAAAAGAAGGATTCAAACTCCAGAAGAGCATACATCGCTTGGGATGACAATGACGTAAGCTCAGACTCAGAATCAGAGAAGGAAGAAGCACACCTTTCATTAATGGCATCTCAGAATTCTGACAAGGAAAATATCCAGGTTAGTACCAATACTTCTTCTTCTAATGATTTAGAATATGCTATAGAAAGCCTTTTTAAGATGTGTCGTAATGCTTCTAAAGTTAGTGGTAAACAAAATGCTATTATTTCATCTTTAGAAGAAAAATGTCAAATGCTTCAAAAGGAATTAGATGATGTTAAATCTCTTGGGAGTAAACACATGCATGTTAGTTCTTCTAGAAATATGAACTATAGGAATTATTCTCAAAATGTTCCAAGACAACCTAGGGGACATTATGATATGCTTAGATATAATGAAGGTTATAGACAATATGCTTGTAGTTATTGCAATAGAATAGGACATATCTCTAGTAGATGTTATTAAAGGAATATAGGAATATTAAGTGGGCAATATATGTGGGTGGAGAAGACAACCAATAACCTAGGACCCAAAGCCAATTGGGTACCTAACATTCCCTTCTGAAAAAGTTGTTTTGTAAGTGTGTATGAAAGCAGCAAAGGATTTATGGTATCTTTATAATGACTGCTCATCACACATGATTGGAGACAAAACAAAATTTTTATATCTCATACCTAGAGAAAAGGAATATGTCACATATGGGAATTCTGAAAAAGGGATTTTCATCAATCAATCCAAGTTCTACAAAGAACCTCTGAAGAAATATGACTTGGATGATTGCATAGTAATAGCCACATCAATGAGGATCAAACACTTATATAGATCAAGATGAATCAGTCATTCCAGTAGAGATTACCAAATATAGAGTCCTTGTCCACACTCTCTAGAACTTTTCCTCCAAAACAAAGAAGACAAACTTGGAAGACAATGAAGCAAGTTCATCATCCGATTCAGAAAATGGAGAAGTATGTCTCGCTTTGATGGCAACACATCATTCTAATGATGGAAATGAAGAGGTTAGTAATGCAATTTCATATGATAAATTACAAAGTACCTTTTATAGATTGCATGATAGTTTCTTGAATATTTATGAAATATATGCATATCAAAGTAGGATCATCTCATCTCTACAAAGTGAAACTAAAAACATGCAAGATGAGTTAGATCAAGTAAAATCTAGAGTAGATATTCAAAATGATTTTACATCCTTAGATCCATGCATAATCCTTGAGTCAAAGAGTGATGAATTAACTCAAGCGGTAAACGAAGGTACAAATGACTTTTAGACCAAGTAGTTTATATAACTTTGGTCACACAAGGAGAGTACATGATGGTGTTCAACTTAGAAAGGCATATATCAAATCTTTCTATCATCTTAAAGAGAAAGTGCCTAACATGAAATTTAGGTGTACCTATTATTCTCCTAGTCATCAAAGAAACGAGGGAGTTCTCAATGAAAGATTCATATGGGATATGAAAGATAGTAACACAAAAGGACCCAAAGACAATTGGGTATCTAGAAAATGCCATTAAGCTTACTGTGCAAGTGTACTTGAAGACCTTGTGATCAAAATTGTCATATACAAAGGATGGTCCTTCAAGACACAATATTAGAATATGGTATTAGTAATAGAAATTCTAAAACCTTACATCTTTCAAAAGGCATTAAGTTGAATAGTAATGCATTCTTAGGCATCTGCATTTATATCATAGTTCTTTTTTAGATATATCTTTCATGCAGTGCTTATCAAGTCTGGTATTTCGAGTTTTTAGTCATATTAATCGATTACAGGGATTATTTTGGCCCTGTTTCTTTTCCAGAATGGAGGGTAATCAATTATCCATGTAGTGTAATCGATTACCTCCTCGAATTTGAATTATTATTCAAATTTTCTCACATGTAATCGATTACATAGAAGGCGTAATCGATTACATGCCCGATAGTATATATATTTCTGGGTTCATCTGCTCTTAATCGATTACAAACATCTCTGTTTCCTTCTCTCTCTCGTGCGACACCAGCAATCCTATTTTCCCAATATCTCCCACAATTCTTGTTCGTTTTCAAGAATTCTTTGTGGGTTTTGCTCCTAATTTCCATCTCCATCTATTCATCCTACCAATTGTTGTTGAATTGGTCTAGATTAAAAAGCCCCAATTTGGTCCTGTCAAACCCTAGAACCCGAAAATCTCAAATTTCAGCTTCCATGGCTTCTTCCTCACGTAGACCTCATCGTTCTAAGAGCCCATCCATGGATGCTTTGGACCTGTGGTGGCAAAGCATCGAATGCCCCACTTGCTGCATTATCCAGCTTGTCCCTGGTATAATCATTCAAAGCAGCATAAAATTTCTCTACCTGATCTGCGATAGAGATGTTATGACCTGGGCACCTTCTGAGAAGTCCCTTGAACCTCTCCCATGTCTCATACAGGTTTTCAGCATCTTGCTGAATGAAGGAGTTGATTTCCTGCTTCAACTTCCTTATGCGGTTGTAAGGAAAGAATTTGGCCGTGAATTTTTCAGCCAAATCATCCCATGAAGTAATGCTTCTGAGTGGTTGAGAAGATAGCCACTCCTCTGCCACATCTCTTAAGGAAAATGGAAACAGCATAAGCCTTACCGTATCCAAGTGAGCATCATTTCTCCTTAAGGTAGAGCACTGCCTGGTGAATCGCTCCAGATGTGTGTGGCAGTCTTCATTGACACTTCCACCAAATTGGTTCTGACTAACCAAAGAGATGAAGTGTGGAGGAATCTGAAAATTTGGCAAAGCATCCTCCGGAACCACAATATATACTCCCTTCAAAATTGTAATCTACCTGGGGAGCTGTGATATCACGAAGAGAGCGGTTAGCATCCCGCTCTTCGTCCTCCTCTCTTTGCCTCCGAAGTCTAGCTTGGACTTCATCTTCTACCCTTGCATTGTATTCAGTGATGAGTGGATTTTATATGATGTTTTTAGGTTGTTTTTAGTATTTTATTTTATTATTTTTGAGTCACATATAGTTTTTTTTATTGTTTTTATGTAGATTTTATATTTATTTTGCATTTTGCATATAGATTAGATTTTATTTGTTTTTCTAGCTTTATTTTATATTTTTAGGAATTTTTCTAGTTATTTTATATTTTTAGAAAAAGCTGGTTTAGTTATCATTTTTGTCCAGGGACCAATATGTAAAGTTTCAGGAAATCAGGGACTAAATTGTAAAAGTTCAAGAGTGGAGGACTAAAAGTGAAGATTGAGAGAATAAAAGGGCTTGAATTGGAGTGCTAACCAAGAGAGGACCAAAAGTGGAAAAAAAGAATATGAAGAATCACTCTCTAAATTAGCACATCGGAAAAAGTTTGAAGGAATTGATGATAGTGGAGGAAAGGTTTCAGAATTAAACAAGGGCTGAGTAGTGGCTTTTTATGGCAATCAAAACCCACTACCATGAATGAAGAAGGAAGAAAAGCTTGAAGATGAAGAAGCAGCGTCCCAACGCTCCAGCGTTGGGATCCCAGCGCTCAAGCGCTGGGACTCTGACTAGGAAATGAGTCAGATGTTGACCCAACGCCCAAGCGTTGGAAAGTCAGCGCTCAAGCGCTGGGCCTCGGACAAGAAGTGGATTTTTAATGCATCCTAGCGCCCAAGCGTTGGGAATGCCAGCGCTCAAGCGCTAGAGGCTGGATTTTTACTATAAATAGGACCCTTTTCTTCACTTGTAAAGCACACCTCTTAGAATACAACAAGTATTCTCTCTTTCTCCCTCTTGAGCATTGTTCCTAGGACTTGTGGGAAGCCATATTTGAGCTCCTATCCAGGGCAATTCAATGACTCCTTTAGCCATGCTTGGCTAACTTCTTCTTTAAGTTTTTGGGTTGTTTTAGTTTATAATACATGTTCTAGTTATTTCTTACATTTCTGAGTTTTATTTCCATTCATGTTTTATTACCTTATGCTTAATTTCTATCTTGTGGATCCCAAGAGGTTTTGCTTATTACTTATTACATAAGGTCATTTGGTGAGTAGTAAGGGAACTAGGTAATAAAAAAGGTTATAAGTATACTTCACTAAGGAATTAGGAAGGACGTAACTTTATGTTGGCCTGAACATCTTCTTCATCTTCTTCTTTAGTTAACTAGGTGCCAAGGAATTGGGTTTAGTAATTAAAAAGAAAGATCTACAATGCTTAAGGAATTAACTTGTAGTTACACTAGGCTATAGCATCATGAAAATGGATTTATAATTCAGGAATTTAGTAAGAGATTGCTAGCATGTTTTTATATACTATGTAAACCAACCCAAGAGCTTAATGTTCATGATCTCTTTCTCTTATTATTTTATGCTATTGTTTCTTTCTAGTTCTCAAACCAACAACAAATATTCATCTTTTATTTTTCTGTTTTAGTACTAAATATTATAATAATAAGAACACCTATCCCTTGGGTTCGATCTTTTTATATTACGCGATAGTTAATCGTACACTTGCGATTTCCTTATCATGTTTTTGGCGCCGTTGCCGGGGATAGGTTCTTTCAAGTTCTTGTTTTTATTTTATTTAGTACTTTTTGTTTATATATAAAAAAAATATTAAAAAAAAAATTGTATTGAGTAGGTGCTATTAACTTCTTTGGCTTGCTTTCATGGTAGGACATTTTGAATTCGACCGTGAAATTGAAAGAACTTTGCATCGCAGATTAGCGGAGCAAAGGAGATTAGCAAGGGCCATGGCTGAAACCCAAGCTCAAATGGAGGAGCGCCTCCTTGCTGAATACAGTGCGAGGTTAGAAGATGAAGTCTAAGCTAGACTTCAAAGGCTGAGAGAGGAGGAGGAAGAGCGGGATGCTAACCGCTCCCTTCGTGATATCACAGCTCCCCAGGTAGATTACAATTTTGAAGGGAGTATTGTGGTTCCGGAGGATGCTTTGCCAAATTTTCAGATTCCTCCACACTTCATCTCTTTGGTTAGTCAGAACCAATTTGGTGGAAGTGTCAATGAAGACTGCCACACACATCTGGAGCGATTCACCAGGCAGTGCTCTACCTTAAGGAGAAATGATGCTCACTTGGATACGGTAAGGCTTATGCTGTTTCCATTTTCCTTAAGAGATGTGGCAGAGGAGTGGCTATCTTCTCAACCACTCAGAAGCATTACTTCATGGGATGATTTGGCTGAAAAATTCACGGCCAAATTCTTTCCTTACAACCGCATAAGGAAGTTGAAGCAGGAAATCAACTCCTTCATTCAGCAAGATGCTGAAAACCTGTACGAGACATGGGAGAGGTTCAAGGGACTTCTCAGAAGGTGCCCAGGTCATAACATCTCTATCGCAGATCAGGTAGAGAAATTTTATGCTGCTTTGAATGATTATACCAGGGACAAGCTGGATACTGCAGTAAGTGGGGCATTCGATGCTTTGCCACCACAGGGAGCTCTTGATTTAATCAACAAACTTGCTGCAAGAGCTGCTCATTCAAACCAGGACCAGGCAATAAGGAAAGGTATTTATGAGGTTGATTCTTTTGAGTCCATTGTTGCTTCAAATAAACTTTTATCCAGGAAAGTTGATGTAATGGTCAAAAGAATGGAGGGGGTTCAACTGAGCCCGGA
Source organism: Acmispon strigosus (assembly GCA_030819835.1). Taxonomy (NCBI): domain Eukaryota; kingdom Viridiplantae; phylum Streptophyta; class Magnoliopsida; order Fabales; family Fabaceae; genus Acmispon; species Acmispon strigosus. Next base: position 29,066,396 of record JAUAMA010000007.1, read on the forward strand.
GGAGGCTGAATTAGAAGCTGAGGTAAAAGCATGGGGAATTTTCAAAATTCCTATGGCAACACCTATAACCCAAGCTGGAGAAACCACCCCAATTTTTCTTGGAGGGATCAAGGGGGTGGTCAAGGAGAAGTCAGGCATCAATTTCAGAGGCCATTCCAGAGTCAGAGGCCATTCCAGAGTCAGAGGCCACCAATGCCTTTGAATCCAAACCAGGGAAGAAAGAGTCTGGAAGAAATTATTGGTGAAATAGGCCAACAAACTGTGCAATTCATGAACGAGACCAGGACAAGTGCTAAGAATCATGAAGCCTCCATTAGAAATTTGGAGGTCCAGGTAGGCCAGTTGGCCAAGACCATCTCAGAAAGGATTCCAGGTACTTTCCCGTCTGATACTCTTGTCAATCCAAAGGAAAATGTTGAGAATGTTTCTGCCATCACTCTTAGGAGTGGTAAGACTATGCCCGAAAGGGTAGTGGAAATTGAACAAGAGGTAAGTGGTGAAGAAAAAGAAAAGGAGAGGAGTGTGCCTATTGTTGTTGAAAAAATTTCTGAAAATGTAATTCCTCCTTCTAAGAAAATTGGCAAAGTTCCATTTCCTAAAGCTTTAAAAAAGAATTTGGAAAAGCAATTCTCAAAATTTCTTGAGATTTTCAAAAGACTTCAAATTAACATTTCTTTTTCTGAAGCTTTGGAACAAATGACAATTTATGCTAAATTTATGAAGGACATTTTATTTAGAAGGAGGAAATTGAGTGAGATGGATGAAACTGTAATGTTAACTGAGGAGTGTTCAGCTATGGTTTTAAGGAAGTTGCCCCAAAAGTTGAAGGATCCGGGGAGCTTTACTTTACCCGTGGAAATTGAGGGATTACCAAATGCAACAGCTCTTTGTGACTTAGGAGCTAGTATAAACCTCATGCCACTCTCCATGTTTAGGAAATTGGACATGGGAGAGGCCACTCCTACTTTGATGTGTTTACAATTGGCGGACAGGTCAATTAAATACCCCTATGGGGTGGCTGAAGATGTTTTGGTAAGGGTTGACAAGTTTGTTTTCCCGGTTGATTTTGTGATTCTTGATATGGAAGAAGACTCCAAGGTACCATTAATTCTTGGGCGGCCATTCCTTGCTACAGGAAACGCCAAGATTAATGTGGCAGAAGGCCTCCTATCTTTGAAGGTAGGGGATGAAAAAGTGAAGTTTTCTGTATTCCGAACTTGTAAACATTATGAGTCCGACGGAGAGGATGAGTTCAAAGATGATGTTTGTAGCAAGAAAAGAAAAAGTACCCCCAATTGATTAAGGGGAAGGGTCTATCTCGGACCTTAATAATGAGCTGGTTGGGAGACAACCCACCTTAGGATAGTTTATTTTTCTGTCTTTTTAATTTTTGCACTACTCTTGTAAATAAATAAAAGAAAAAAAATTCTATGTTTTTGCTGCAGGAGAGGCCAGCGCTCAAGCGCTGGAGGCCAACGCTCAAGCGTTAGGCCCCTGCTTATCACCTCTGATTCCAGTTTATTCCAGTGCTCTAGCGCTGGAGGGCTAGCGCTCATGCGCTAAGCCCCTGGAATCCCAGTTTTTAATTTTCTGATTTCCAGCGCCACATCGTTGGAAACCCAGCGCTCGGGCGCTGGGACCTCTGATGCCCAGTATTTATTTTAATTCCAGCGCCCAAGCGTTGGCATCCCCAACACTCAAGCTTTGGAGCTCGGGCAGATTTGCTGTTTTGATTTTATTTGCTGTTTTTAGTTTTTAATAAAATTTTGTGTTCACCATTTTCTGAAAAGTTTTAGATTCTATGAGTTTTCCCTTGTTTCTACACTGGTTTTAATTTTTGGGAAACTCAAGAATTCTTGTTTTTAAAGGTGGACACAATTTTTCAACCCATGATCTTATTTGTGCTGTTTTTGGGACTAACAAGTCAAGCAAGCTGATGAGTGGATTTTATATGATGTTTTTAGGTAGTTTTTAGTCTTTTTATTTTATTATTTTTGAGTCACATATAGATTTTTTAGTCTTTTTATATAGATTTTATATTTATTTTGCATTTTGCATGTAGTTTAGATTTTATTTGTTTTTCTACCTTTATTTTATATTTTTAGGAATTTTTATAGCTATTTTATATTTTTAGAAAAAGCTGGTTTAGCTATCATTTTTGTCCAGGGACCAATGTGTAAAGTTTCAGGAAGTCATGGACCAAATTGTAAAAGTTCAAGAGTGGAGGACTTAAAGTGAAGATTGAGAGAATATGAGGGCTTGAATTGAAGTGCTAACCAAGAGAGGACCAAAGTGAAAAAGAAGAATATGAAGAATCACTCTATAATTAGCACATGGAAAATAATGTTTAAAGAATTGATGTTAGTGGAGAAAAGGTTTCAGAATTAAACAAGGCTGAGTAGTGGAATTTTATGGCAATCAAAACCCACTACCATGAATGAAGAAGGAAGAAAAAGCTTGAAGATGAAGAAGCAGCGTCCCAGCGCTCCAGCGTTGGGATCCCAGCGCTCCAGCGCTGGGGTTCTGACTGGCTGATGAGTCAGATGTTGACCCAGCGCCCAAGCGTTGGAAAGCCAGCGCTCAAGCACTGGGCCTCGGACAGAAAATGGATTTTTAATGCATCCTAGTGCCCAGGCGTTGGAAATGCCAGCGCTCAGGCGCTGGAGCCCAGAATTTTACTATAAATAGGACCCCTTTCTTCACTTGTAAAGCACACCTTCTTAGAATACAAAAAGTATTCTCTCTTTCTCCCTCTTGAGCATTGTTCCTAGGACTTGTTGGAAGCCATATTTGAGCTCCTATCCAGGGTAATTCAATGTCTCCTTTAGCCATGCTTGGCTAATTCTTCTTTAAGTTTCTTGGGTTGTAGTAGTTTATATTTATGTTTTAGTTTGTTTTTACCTTTCTGAATATTACTTCTATTTCATGTTTTATTTCCTTGTTCTTCATTCATCTTATGCGCATAAGAGTTTTTGCTTATTACTTATTCGAATGGAAATTGGTAAGTAGTAAGGGACCTAGGATTTAAAAAAGGTTATAAGTATACTTCACTAAGGAATTAGGAAGGACGTAACTTTATGTTGGCCTGAATTTCTTCTTCATCTTCTTCTCTAGTTAACTAAGTTGCAAGGAATTGAATTTAGTAATTAGAAAGAAAGTTCTACAATGTGTAAGGAATTAACTTGTAGATAACTAGGCTATAGCATCATGAAATTAGATTTATAATTCAGAAATTAAGTAGGAACTTACTAGCATATTATATAGACTATGTAAACCAACCCAAGAAGCTTATTTTATATCATCTTATTCTTTTCTATTTTATTGCTATTTCCATGTGCTACCTTAAACAAACTTTCAACAAATACATCTTTTTAATTTTTCTGTTTAAGTACTAAACTTTATATTAATAAGAACACCTATCCTTTGGGTTCAATCTTTTTTATTACGCGATAGTAAGTCGTACACTTGCGATTTCATTATCACAAGCTTCTGCTTGTGAGACTTTTGTTTGTTCAATGTTACAGGATAGGTACCAAAAGGAGGAAGAACCCTCTTGAACTTAAGTGTTCAATTTGATTTTTGCGTTGAGGTTCCCTTGGACTTTTGTGGAAATTTGTGTAGCTATGCCAGCTTCTTAGTTTTTTTTTTAATTTTTCTTTTTATAGTTTTTAGTTTTATTTTTAGCTTAGTTTTTCTGTTTTCTTTTTGCATGAGTCTTGAGTATATTATCCATTCTGAATGTTGCTATAGCTTTGTGAAATTCTTTATCTGATTGAACTGCTTTGTGAAAAAGTTCTATGTTTTGAAGCAGTTAGGATTGCATGCTGTAGAAAGGATTTTTGATATCTTGATTGTTTTGGTTGTTGGCAAAAGTTTTTATGAGTTATAAAAAGGGTACCACTTACCCTATCTTTTTCTGAGAGCTGAGGACTCTGAATTCTTGATTGTGAAATTTTTCTGCCTTGTGTTGCATGTTGATTGGGATTTTGTATACTTTGTGAGTTGAGAAGAGATTATAGGCATTTTTTTTGAAAACTCAGATTTTTGCTTGAAATGTTATATCCACTAGTAGCCCCTTTTGAGCCTTAAAAGAGTCATTCTTTGGAGCCTACTTTGTGTGATAATTCTTAGAGTTGTTATTGTGATTCATGTGCTAAATTGTTAGAGGGTACCACTTACCCTATCTTTTTCTGAGAGCTGAGGACTCTGAATTCTTGATTGTGAAATTTTTCTGCCTTGTGTTGCTATGTTTGTGGGTTTCTCTCTAAAAACAATGAAGAAAAAATGGAAAAAATAAGGTATGTGCCTTAGAAAAAAATAATGAGGTAGTGGGGTGAGAAAGAGTATGAGGGGAGTAAAATTCAAGTCATTCATCCCATACATTCCACTACTTTGTTCAATAAAAAAAAGGAAAAAAGAGAAAAATTGAGAGGACCCTTGTGTTGAATTGTTGAGCTCTTAGTCAAGGAAAAAATCACTTAACAACAAGTTTCTGAGTCAGCCACTAGAGTTGCCAATTTCTTGAAATCCATACCTTAAATTGTTCAACCCTTTTGGCCAAGTTACAACCTTAAAAAATCTCTTCAAAATCACTTGGTTGCTTTATTTCAGTTTTGATTTGAATGATAGGCAGAATTATTGAGCTTTCTTGTTTTCATGGAGAATATCATTTTTGGTGAGCTAAATTGATGAACTCAAACATGTTAAAAGCCAAGCCTAACTTTCTTGATTCTTTGTCTATAAAACATGCATGTCTTCCTTTTCTGCTAAGCTATCTTTGAAAGGTTTTTGTGCTTCAAGTTTTAATCAGATAAACTTTGTCAAAACTCAGGGACGAGTTTTTCTTTAAAGTTTTGTCGCTTGAGGACAAGCTGTCGTTGGGTATAGTGGTGTGATGAGTGGATTTTATATGATGTTTTTAGGTTGTTTTTAGTCTTTTTATTTTATTATTTTTGAGTCACATATAGTTTTTTTTATTGTTTTTATGTAGATTTTACATTTATTTTGCATTTTGCATATAGATTATATTTTATTTGTTTTTCTAGCTTTATTTTATATTTTTAGGAATTTTTCTAGTTATTTTATATTTTTAGAAAAAGCTGGTTTAGTTATCATTTTTGTCCAGGGACCAATATGTAAAGTTTCAGGAAATCAGGGACTAAATTGTAAAAGTTCAAGAGTGGAGGACTAAAAGTGAAGATTGAGAGAATAAAAGGGCTTGAATTGGAGTGCTAACCAAGAGAGGACCAAAAGTGGAAAAGAAGAATATGAAGAATCACTCTCTAAATTAGCACATGGGAAAAAGTTTGAAGGAATTGATGATAGTGGAGGAAAGGTTTCAGAATTAAACAAGGGCTGAGTAGTGGCATTTTATGGCAATCAAAACCCACTACCATGAATGAAGAAGGAAGAAAAGCTTGAAGATGAAGAAGCAGCGTCCCAACGCTCCAGCGTTGGGATCCCAGCGCTCAAGCGCTGGGACTCTGACTAGGAAATGAGTCAGATGTTGACCCAGCGCCCAAGCGTTGGAAAGTCAGCGCTCAAGCGCTGGGCCTCGGACAGGAAGTGGATTTTTAATGCATCCTAGCGCCCCAAGCGTTGGGAATGCCAGCGCTCAAGCGCTGGAGGCTGGATTTTTACTATAAATAGGACCCTTTTCTTCACTTGTAAAGCACACCTCTTAGAATACAACAAGTATTCTCTCTTTCTCCCTCTTGAGCATTGTTCCTAGGACTTGTGGGAAGTCATATTTGAGCTCCTATCCAGGGTAATTCAATGACTCCTTTAGCCATGCTTGGCTAACTTCTTCTTTAAGTTTTTGGGTTGTTTTAGTTTATAATACATGTTCTAGTTATTTCTTACATTTCTGAGTTTTATTTCCATTCATGTTTTATTACCTTATGCTTAATTTCTATCTTGTGGAGCCCAAGAGGTTTTGCTTATTACTTATTACATAAGGTCATTTGGTGATTAATAAGGGAACTAGGTAATAAAAAAGGTTATAAGTATACTTCACTAAGGAATTAGGAAGGACGTAACTTTATGTTGGCCTGAACATCTTCTTCACCTTCTTCTTTAGTTAACTAGGTGCCAAGGAATTGGGTTTAGTAATTAAAAAGAAAGATCTACAATGCTTAAGGAATTAACTTGTAGTTACACTAGGCTATAGCATCATGAAAATGGATTTATAATTCAGGAATTTAGTAAGAGATTGCTAGCATGTTTTTATAGACTATGTAAACCAACCCAAGAGCTTAATGTTCATCATCTCTTTCTCTTATTATTTTATGCTATTGTTTCTTTCTAATTCTCAAACCAACAACAAATATTCATCTTTTATTTTTCTGTTTTAGTACTAAACATTATAATAATAAGAACACCTATCCCTTGGGTTCGATCTTTTTATATTACACGATAGTTAATCGTACACTTGCGATTTCCTTATCATTCAGCAAGGAGGCGCTCCTCCATTTGTGCTTGTGTTTCAGACATGACCCTTGCTAATCTCCTTTTCTCCGCTAATCTGCGATGCAAAGTTCTTTCAGTTTCAGGGTCGAATTCAAAATGTCCTACCATACAGACAAGCAAAAGAAGTTAATAGCACCTACTCAATACAGATTTTTTATTTTTTTTTCTTTTTTTTTTCTTTTTTTTTTTTATATATGAAAAGGAAGTACTAAACAAAATAAAAATAAGAACTTGAAAGAACCTATCCCCGGCAACGGCGCCAAAAACTTGATAGCGGAATCGCAAGTGTACGATTTACTATCGCGTAATATAAAAAGATCGAACCCAAGGGATAAGTGTTCTTATTATTATAATATTTAGTACTTAAACAGAAATTTAAAAGATGAGAATATATGTTGATGTTTTTAGAACAAGAAATAGCATAAAATGATAAGAGAAAAGATGATAAGAATTTAAGTTCTTGGGTTGATTTATATAGTCTATAAAACATGCTAGAAATCTCCTACTTAATTTCTGAATTTTAAATCCAAAGTCATGGTGCTATAGCCTAGAGTTTCTACATCCTAATAGCCTTAAGAAATGTAGACCTTTCTTTCCTAATTACTAACTCCATATCCTTGGTTATTAGTTAATCATAAAAGAAGATGAAGAAGGAATTCGGGCCAACACAAAGTTACGTCCATCCTTATAGCCTTAATAAATGTATACTTATAACCTTTTTTATTTCCTATTTCCCTTACTACTTACCAAATGGCCTTATGACATAAGTAGAAAGCATGAAATCTTTTGTGCACTAAGATTAATGAAGAACAAGGAAATAAAACATGAATTGAAAGTATTATTCAGAAATGTAGAAAACAACTAGAACATGAATTATAAACTAAAACAACCCAAAAACTTAAAGAAGAAGTTAGCCAAGCATGGCTAAAGGAGTCATTGAATTACCCTGGATAGGAGCTCAAATATGGCTTCCCACAAGTCCTAGGAACAATGCTCAAGAGGGAGAAAGAGAGAATACTTGTTGTATTCTAAGAAGGTGTGTTTTACAAGTGAAGAAAAGGGTCCTATTTATAGTAAAAATCCAGCCTCCAGCGCTTCAGTGCTAGAATTCCCAACGCTTGGGCGCTGGAAGGCATTAAAAATCCACTTCCAGACCGAGGGCCAGCGCTTGAGCGCTGGCTTCCCAGCGCAGCAGCGCTGGACACTGCTGATTCAGCTCCAAGCTCTTCCTTCCTTCTTCATGGTAGTGGGTTTTGAATGCCTTAAAAATCCATTTATCAGCCCTTAATCAATTCTGAAAAACCTTCTCCCCACTACCATCAATCCTTCAACATAATTTCCCATGTGCTAATTTGAAGAGAGTTGCTTCATATTCCTCTTTTCCACTTTTAGTCCTCTCTTGGTTAGCACTTCAATTCTGGCCCTTTAATTCTCTCAATCTTCACTTTTAGCCCTCCACTCTTGAACTTTCACATTTTGGTCCTTGATTTCCTGAAACTTTACAAATTGGTCCCTGGACAAAAATGATAACTAAACCAGCTTTTCCTAAAAATATAAAATTGCTATAAAAAATTCCTAAAAATATAAAATAAAGGTAGAAAGACAAATAAAATCTAAACTACATGAAAAATGCAAAATAAATATAAAATCTACATAAAAATAATAAAAAACCTATATGTGACTCAAAAATAATAAAATAAAAAGACTAAAAACTATCTAAAAACATCATATAATATCCACTCATCAGCAATGCATAACTATGACAACAATATATCAACATCCTCATGAACCAATAGTGCACACAAATTCTCAGTCATAGCTTTACATATGCTTTATGTAGGCACCAACTTCTCAAAATCTTTTTCATCATGTTATAATCAAATAACACATGTCACTTTTCTCAAAACCTTCATCAACACATAAGCCCTTACAGCATATCATATTGCCAACAACAATTCAGAAATGGTTCTCAAAGAATCTCAAACAGAGTTCACAAAACAGAACACAAACCATTAGAAACCGACATGAATAAGTCCTAAGACGAGTTACCCTTACCTTCGAGAGGGTTGCATGCAATTGAACTCCAACCTTGCAAGATACAATACACATCTACACAATCATCAAAAACAATAGGAAAGGTCGGAAACATACTCAAAGGAATTTTAGAGCAAAAGAAACAAAACAACAACTTGCTAGCAGAGGCCTAGCGCCTGGGCGCTAGGTTCCAACGCTCATGCGTTGGGCCTCTATCTGGCAACACAAACTGGGCAGAATTTCAATGCCCAGACGTTGGGAGTCCAGCACTCATGCGTTGGCTCCCTGCCAAAAAGCCTGAAAAACAGTGTTTTTTACCCCAAAATCAATTTTTAATCCAATTTTTTCGAAACAAAGATTTTTCTATGATCAAAACTCATTACCAAACCTATTAAAAACATTTCTTACTCAGAAATCCAAGGGTTTCTAAAATCACCAAAGTCTTTTGAACAAGGAAAGTACAAGGGTTCTAGCCAAGAATAGAAGGAGTAAACCAACCTTGTTATGAGAGTTTGATCAAGATGGAATATAGCACGACCCTAGCCCTTCAAGAGTGCAGAGGAACCTCGAGTTTGATGAGGAGTAAGTGCGATTGAAACAACACAAGAACTCTTGGAGAGGATTAGAGAATAAAGTTTGGAAACCAAAGGAGGAGGAAGGAAGTCGACACAGCAACACCTGTGAAGAAGGTCTTGCTCCTAACCCTGGCTGTGGTTTTGATGACGACAAACTCATCAACAAAAAGAAGAAAAGAAGACTTCGAAGAAACAATGCTACAAAGTTCATCATTAGTCTAGAAGTCTTAGTTTAGGTGAGTTATGCTTCTAAAGGTCTATTAAAGCATAAAGGCTCTTAAAACACCTAAACTAATCAAGCTAAGTGTTTTCATAACTTAAAAGAAGTAGAAAACCTTAAGAAGATCTCAAAGGATCAAGTTTCTGGAAGATGGACTTCAGTGTAATCGATTTCAAGATTCTGGTAATCGATTACACCTAGGCAAGTAATCGATTACTTGTTGTTTGTAATCGATTACAAGTTTGAAATTCAAATTCAAACTGAAACGGCTATTAGTGTAATCGATTACACTAAGTGATGTAATCGATTACCAGAACGAAAAGTTACATCTTTTCATGAACCATTGTGTCCCAAACCTTTTGAAAAGGGTTGTGATGGTTCAAGGACGTTTCCCTTGCCTATAAAAAGTCCATTTGAGTCCAGAAAACAAGAGACAACACACAACACATGAGAATACAACATTAGGCCAAAGCTTTGTCAAAATTAGTTCATCTTTTAGAACTTAAACATTTTAGAGCCTAAATTCTGAGTTCATGGTCTTCATGTCTATAAGAACACTTTAGTTGTTCATATCTTGAAGAACTCAGAATTGTATTATGCTTAAAAGCCTTAAAGCATAAATTCTCATGATCAATCCGTTTTCATGTCAAAGGATTGATACAGCCAAATTGTAAACTCTTCTTCATCTCTTTCTGTAAGATTGAGTTTTCACCGTGGTATTCGGTGAAGGGTTGTTGTCACTGAAAGTGGTATACTTTCAGGGTATTGATTGAAGGTGGTTTAGCCTTCAAGGTCTGAGGGTGGTTTGCCTTCAGGAACTGAAAGCGGTTTGCTTTCAGGGGCTGTTGAAAGTGGTTTGCTTTCACAGGGAATTGGTAGAAATTCTTGGGGTCCTTGGATTAGGAACTTGTAAGAGATTTTTATCAATAGTGGAAAAATCCTCAAAGGGTTTCTTTGAGGGACTGGACGTAGCCTTCGATGGATTGAAGGTGAACCAGGATAAAACTTTGTGTGTTATTTCCTTTATCCTTCATCTTTTACTTTCAAGCAATACTCAATTCTGCTGCAATCACAACAATCGTCGTGTGATTATCATCATCTTGAAAGTAACGTTTTCAATAACGCGAAAATCGGGGCAACACTGATTCACCCCCCCCTCTCAGGTTGCTATCTGTACTAACAATTGGTATCAGAGCGGAAGTTTAGGTAAGTTATTCCTAAGATCCGGGAAAAGATGGCATCCTCTTCCAATCATGGAACCAGTGAAGGACATAACATAAACAGGCCACCATTCTTCAATGGAGAACACTATGACTTCTGGAAAATCAAGATGAAGATATTCATAAAGTCATTAGACGCAGGAATTTGGAAAGCCATTGAAGAAGGTCCCTTTGTGCCTGTAGCAGAAGTAGAAGGAACTTCACAAGTAAAACCAGAAAGTTCATGGAGTGAAGAAGAAAAGAAGAAGGCTCAATATGATCTCAAAGGAATGAACATCCTTACATCTGCCCTTGGAATGGATGAATTTTTCCGAGTATCAACGTGCACTACATCAAAAGAAATATGGGATACGTTGATGGTGACTCATGAAGGAACAGATGAAGTCAAGAGATCAAAGATCAATACTCTATCTCAGGAATATGAAATGTTCAAAATGCTTCCAGGAGAAAAGGTATTAGATATGCAAAAACGGTTCACTCATTTAATTAATCATTTGATTGCTCTTGGTAGACAATTTTCAAACAGTGACTTGAACATGAAAGTTCTAAGATCACTTACAAGAGTATGGCAACCAAAAGTAACAGCCGTCTTAGAGAAGAAGAGTTTATCAAAAATGACGCTCGCAACTCTTTTTGGAAAACTCCAAGAACACGAGTTGGAATTGAATCGTTTGGAAGAAAATGAACAACATGAGAAGAAGTATCGATCCATTTCCCTAAAAGCAAAAGAAAGCATCAAAGAAGATTATGATGCAGATTCTGAAGAAGAAGACAATGGGAATGTGAATCTTCTAGTAAAGAATTTTGGAAAGTTTCTTAAGAGAAAAGGTGTGAAATTCAACAACAACAAATCCTTCCAAAAGAACAATGAATCATCTTCCTCTCAAAAGATCACATGTTTCGAATGTGGCAAACCGGGACACTTCAAGTCAGAATGTCCAAATCTTCAGAAGAAGAAACATGGTCTAAGAGAGAAATTCTAGAAAAAGGATCAACCCACACGAAGAGCATATTTGGCTTGGGATGATAATGAAATAAGTTCATCATCAGACTCTGATAAAGAAGAAGCACAAGTTGCTTTGATGGCCTCACATGATTCAGATGTTGAAGATTCCCAAGTTAGTGATAATTCTATATCTCTTCATGATTTAAAGTTTACCATGGAAAATATGTTTAAATTATGTCAAGAATTTTCTAAAGTTAGCACTAGGCAAAATGAGTTGATTTCATCTTTAGAAAGTAAGTGTAGAAACTTACAAGAAGAACTAGATATAGTAAAATCTAAGTTAGACATTACTCATAAATGCACTAAGTGTAGTTCTTTAGAAGAAAAGATAGAAAATCTTCAACAAAGAATTAATAACTTCAATAAAGGAAAACAGAAGTTAGATGATATCCTAAGTGTACAAAGACATTCAAACAATAAGTCAAGTTTAGGATATACTTCTCACCCAAAGACAAAAGAGGTTAGGAAAACTGTGTTTGTAAAACCAAACCATATATTAGGATCTTCTAGTAACATTAAGATCAATCCTTCTAGGAGTACAAACAATAGGAAAAATAATCAAAACAGACCCCCTAAGAAGATCCATTCCTCTCCTAGACAAACATCTAGTTACAATCATTACTCTTGTACTTATTGTAACAAAATAGGACATACCCCTAGTAGATGTTACTACAAACATGTAGGAGTACCAAATAGGGAGTACATTTGGGTTAGAAAGGATGTTAACTTAGAAGGACCCAAAACTTGTTGGGTTCCTAATACCCATGTCTGAACTTTGTCATGTAGGTGTGTATGAAAGCAGCAAAGGATTTATGGTATCTTGATAGTGGCTGCTCATCACACATGACAGGAGACAAAACCAAGTTTTCTTTTCTTATACCTAGGGAAAAAGGTTTTGTCACATATGGTAACAATCAAAAGGGAAAGATACTCGGTATTGGAAGAATAGGCACACCCCCTCAAACAGTCATCGATAAAGTTCTTTACGTTGATGGTTTGATGCATAATCTTCTGAGTATCAGTCAACTATGTGACGAAGGTTTGAAAGTTGGTTTTATTGATGATATATGTGTAGTAAAAGATGTGAAAACTAAAGAAATTAAATTTTCTGGATATAAAGTAAACAAAGTCTTCATGATCTCCTTGGATGAAATTCCACAAAACGTAAGATGCCTTTTGGCCAAGAACAATAGTGATTCATGGCTATGGCATAGAAGACTTGCTCATATACACATAGATCACTTAAACAAACTAGTCAAGAATGACCTAGTTGTTGGGCTTCCAAAGATAAGATTCGAAAAAGACAAGTTTTGTGATGCATGTCAAAAAGGGAAGCAAACCAGAATGTCTTTCAAGCCAAAGAACATAGTTTCGACTTCAAGGCCCCTTCAATTGCTACATATGGATTTGTTCGGACCTTCAAGAACAAAAAGCCTCGGAGGTAATTTCTATGCACTTGTTATTGTTGATGATTTCTCTAGATTTACATGGACGATATTCTTGCCTCATAAGAATGAAGCCTTCAATGCATTCAAGAGATATGCAAGGCTAGTTCAAAATGAGAAGTCGTTAAAGATCTCTTCTATTAGAAGTGATCATGGTGGAGAATTTCAGAATCAACAATTTCAAGAACTATGTGATGAAAATGGAATATCACATAATTTCTCTGCTCCGAGAACACCACAACAAAATGGTGTTGTAGAAAGGAAGAACAGGTTACTTGAAGAATTAGCAAGAACCATGCTAAGTGAGTCAATCCTTCCTAAATATTTCTGGGCTGATGCTGTAAGTACTGCTTGCTATGTTTCCAATAGAGTTCTTATTAGGCCTATACTTAAGAAAACCCCCTATGAACTCTACAAAGGAAGGAAACCAAATATCTCTCATCTACATGCTTTTGGATCAAAATGCTTTGTTTTGAATAATGGAAAGGAAAACCTTGGTAAATTTGATGAAAAATTAGATGAAGGTATATTCCTTGGTTATTCTTTAACAAGCAAAGCATATAGAGTCTTTAACAATAAAACTCTATCTGTGGAAGAATCCATACATGTCTCTTTTGATGAATCTAAATCTTCAGTAGAAGATAAAGTAAATCTTCCAGATAATGAAGAAGAAGACATTATTGTCAATGAAGATTCTCAAAAGGATGGAGATCAAAATCCAATACAAGAAGAGCACATTGAAGATGGTACTTATCAACTTCCAAAGGAATGGAGAACCCATAGGGATCATCCAGTTGATAATATTATTGGTGATATTTCTAGAGGCGTTTCTACAAGGCTACGCTTAAATGATTCAGTTTTGAATATGGCCATTGTCTCTCAAATAGAACCATCAAAAGTAAATGATGCTCTGGAGGATGAGTATTGGATTGTAGCAATGCAGGAAAAACTAAATCAGTTAGAAAGAAATCAAGTTTGGAAACTTTCTCCTAAACCCAATGTCTAGGAAATCATAGGAAAAACAGTAGGAATATTAAAATTAGTGTCTATAAGACTATTAGTAAGATATTCTTCTAGGTATATATTTACTCTGGTTAGAAAATTGACTACTTAGATTCTAGGTGAACATATATTTATATCTTAGAGTTATGTTTATATATATATATATATATATATATATATATATATATATATATCTTTATGACTTATGTTACCTCTAAAAATTTAATAAGATACATGACCTGAAATAAGTCTTATTGATACTTGTCTAATCTTTTCTTGCATGATTACTTGTCATAATTGATTATGTGCTTAAGTGTTTATATGAAAATGTGTTACATAGGATAGAACTTATAAAATATCCTTGAAATCGATTATCATAGGTTTGTTAATCGATTACCCTTGTTCTTAGTTCTATTGATTATTGAATTCCTCAGAGTAATCGATTACATTAACTGCTATAATCGATTACATAGTCGAAATTTGAAAATCTCAAATTTTGGACTGCAGGTAATCGATTACATTAACTGCTGTAATCGATTACAGCTGCTATTTTGAATTTTATTTAAAATTCGAATAGTGGTAATCGATTACACAACTGTCTGTAATCGATTACCAATTCGATAATATAAGTATATCTGGTCAGAATTCATAATCGATTACACTGCTCTTCATCCCTTTCCTCTCTTCAACTTCGAACCAGTCTTTCCCATCATTCTCCCTTGTTTCTTGCTCAAACTCAGAACAAATTGGTAGGTTTTGCTCGGCTCTACCCTCTCTTTCTATTCCACCCTTTCGAATTGTTCAATTCGGACTCCACCCAAAAGCCCTTTCTCAAACCCTAACTTCTCCAAGTCCGAAAAATGGCCTCCTCTTCTCGCAGACACCGTTCGAAGAACCTATCCATGAACACCCTTGACCTGTCACGTCTTCTCGTCACGGAGGAACAAAAGGAACGGTTCTTGGCTTATTACTTGGAAAGACCGATTCTTCCTCCCAAGTATGCTGATATGAATTCATTCATCAATGTTGGTCTTCTCTTCCCTTCCCTCCTTGATTTCCAAGGACTTGATGAATTTCTTGGCTTAACGGGTACGTATTATCCTGAATTGGTAAAAGTATTTTACTGTAATTTGGTCAAGAGGGGTGGAAAAATTTGCTCATCAGTCAAAGGGGTTGATATTTCTTTGACTCAAGAACAATTGGGAACTCTTCTGACAATTCCCTATGTTGGAGCACGACTTAGCCCGGAGATTACATGTCCATGGGCTGATTATGACAAAAAGTCATTTTATCTATCTCTGTGTCGTTTCTCTGAGGAAGAGATACAATTGAAGAAGCAGCGAACGGAGGTTAACCGTTCTAGGGATATTCTCGGTGTTGGCTATCTCACTGTAGAGGATCGTTTGCTCCATTATCTGATAAGCTATGTTCTTCTTCCTCAATCCTCTAACCATGCTCAGATTAGTGATTTAGAATTGCAAATCATATATGGTTTGAAGCATAATGAAGCCATTAACTGGGCTTACTTGGTTATGATACACATGCTGCTTCATAAGGATCGAACTGGGCCTCTTCCTTATGCTCCTGTCATTACTCTTATTCTGAAGAACTTTGGAATTTCTACACATGGAGAGTATGCACAGGTCATGGATGCTAAGGCTCAGAGGATTGATATGGAAATTCTGAACAAGATGGGGATTTTCAGAGATATTGATGGTACGTTCAGGCACAAATCAGACTTGGGTCCTGACACTACCCAGACTCCTGCCCCTGCTGCTTTTTGCCCACCATCCTCTGAGGGAGGAACTTCGTCCTCTGCAGATGCTGATGCCTCTACACAACTCATCCTCTCCCATTTGGCTGACATGCGGACACACTTTGATTAGAGGTTTGATCACATGGAAGGTCGGGTCGAGTCCATGTACACCACTCTCCGTGCGGATATGGGTCGTCTCAGTCTTCGTGTTGATCGCATGGCTCCCTCTCCCCATGATTCCTTTGGTTCCTCTGATGAATTTGATCTTTAGACTTGTTTATGTGTTTCGTTGACTACTTGGTTTATTTGGTCTGTAATAGCCTAGCTTAAAACTCTCTACTGCACTGTTGGATGTTTTCGTTTTATCTGCTATGTTTGGATGATTGTATTTTATTCTTGATTTACATCTTTACCCCCATACCCCCGTGCTTTATTTTGCAATATATACTTGTATGGATATATATGCCTGTATCTTTTTGGCCTTTTCTTCTTTTTGATGAAGTCAAAAGGGGGAGAAAGGTTCTGTGCTATTAAAGATCATATGCAGGATTTCAACAAGTCCTTTAGAAAGGGGGAGAAATACTAGATTACATCAATCAGGGGGAGTTCTTCAACAGAATTACCAATATGATCTTCAAGTATCAAGAATGTGTTTGCCATCATCAAAAAGGGGGAGATTGTGAAGAAGGTCTTGCTCCTGACCCTGGCTGTGGTTTTGATGACGACAAACTCATCAACAAAAAGAAGAAAAGAAGACTTCGAAGAAACAACGCTACAAAGTTCATCATTAGTCTAGAAGTCTTAGTTTAGGTGAGTTATGCTTCTAAAGGTCTATTAAAGCATAAAGGCTCTTAAAACACCTAAACTAATCAAACTAAGTGTTTTCATAACTTAAAAGAAGTAGAAAACCTTAAGCAGATCTCAAATGATCAAGTTTCTGGAAGATGGACTTCAGTGTAATCAATTTCAGGATTCTGGTAATCGATTACACCTAGGCAAGTAATCGATTACTTGTTGTTTGTAATCGATTACATGTTTGAAATTCAAATTCAAACTGAAACGGCTATTAGTGTAATCGATTACACTAAGTGATGTAATCGATTACCAGAACGAAAAGTTACATCTTTTCATGAACCATTGTGTCCCAAACCTTTTGAAAAGGGTTGTGATGGTTCAAGGACGTTTCCCTTGCCTATAAAAAGTCCATTTGAGTCCAGAAAACAAGAGACAACACACAACACATGAGAATGCAACATTAGGCCAAAGCTTTGTCAAAATTAGTTCATCTTTTAGAACTTAAACATTTTAGAGCCTAAATTCTGAGTTCATGGTCTTCATGTCTATAAGAACACTTTAGTTGTTCATATCTTGAAGAACTCAGAATTGTATTATGCTTAAAAGCCTTAAAGCATAAATTCTCATGATCAATCCGTTTTCATGTCAAAGGATTGATACAGCCAAATTGTAAACTATTCTTCATCTCTTTCTGTAAGATTGAGTTTTCACCGTGGTATTCGGTGAAGGGTTGTTGTCACTGAAAGTGGTATACTTTCAGGGTATTTATTGAAGGTGGTTTAGCCTTCAAGGTCTGAGGGTGGTTTGCCTTCAGGAACTGAAAGCGGTTTGCTTTCAGGGGCTGTTGAAAGTGGTTTGCTTTCACAGGGAATTGGTAGAAATTCTTGGGGTCCTTGGATTAGGAACTTGTAAGAGATTTTTATCAATAGTGGAAAAATCCTCAAAGGGTTTCTTTGAGGGACTGGACGTAGCCTTCGGTGGATTGAAGGTGAACCAGGATAAAACTTTGTGTGTTATTTCCTTCATCCTTCATCTTTTACTTTCAAGCAATACTCAATTCCGCTGCAATCACAACAATCGTCGTGTGATTATCATCATCTTGAAAGTAATGTTTTCAATAACGCGAAAATCGGGGCAACACTGATTCACCCCCCATCTCAGGTTGCTATCTGTACTAACAGCACCAAGGTTCAGCAATTTTCCAGTTTTGAGTCTAAGTTCTTAGCAATTTTTGTGTGAAATGAAACAAGATGAAACCACTACTTTTTAAGTCTAGAAAATAGCAACAAGGAAGAGAAAGAGGGACGCCCAAGCCTCCATGATTTTGAGTTAATTTACTTTCAAGGCTCATCAAGACTAAGGACAAGGTAATTAACTCACATTATACCACCTTAATACACTTGTTGTCTTTCAAAATTCTAAAGCAACTCCAACACAAGAGCTGATCAGAAATCAGCATCAAAGGAGAGGAAGAGGGCCGCTCAACATCTTCATCATTCACCATAATTGTCCTTCAATACCCATTAACACTAGACAAGCCATTAACTTACATAATTCTCCCCCTTAACACCCCTTTACTACACTTATAATCTAAAAACTAAACACCATTAAAACAAATGTTCTAATTTGAATTTGAATTTCAAAAATGCCACAAAAAAATCTAAACCAAAAAGAAAACTTATCTCACCAAGATTCAAACCCTCACCATGTAACTGAAATACAAAAGTCTTAACCACTACGCCAAGGTCAATCTTGTTACAAGTCAAGCGAAATTATTTTAATGATCCTCAAGGAAAATCAACATGACCCAAAAAATTATCTAAATAGCCCAAGGCTAGAATTTAATTCATTAACTCAAGGGATCAACTCACAAATACAAGAATTTTCCAGGGACTAAAATGCAATTACAATAAATTGAGGGTGTTACAATCATATTTTGAGTGCCGAGATGTTGTGAAGGATTTCGTTTGAAATTCTAGTGACCTGAGGCTATGTTGGAAACCAAGGGACATAGGCTTTGAGCAGGGGCTGAGGGAGATCACTTTGGATTGCCATGCAATAGAATCCCTATGCATTGAATAACGGTGGAGAGGTTGACATTTATGTTGACCATGCTGTAAATGGGGTAAATTTGGTTGAACCTGATGGTGTAAACTTGGCAGAACCTGGACATGCTGTAAATTTGGGTGAACCTACGCAGGTACATGAGGTAATTATGGCTGAAAATTGTGTAATCATTGCTTAAAATTGTGTAAACATCGTTTCAAATTGTATAAACTTTGATGGACAGGTACATGAGGTAAACTTGGCTGAAAATTGTGGAAACATGGCTGAGTAGGTACATGAGGTAAACATGGCTGAAAATGTAGATGGGTAACAGGGATACCGATGATAGTGGTACCGATGACAGTGTGAAAAGTGTATCATTTGACGACAGTGAAGAGGAGAGGTGTCAAGGAGATGATGATGGGTTTGACTTGCCTGAGATTGAAGGTACTGATACTAGTATTTTAAGTAGAAATTATCCTCCAGCAGTTGACGTGATCTAGCTGCATAATTCCAAGAAAAGTTAAAAGCCCTTGCATTCGATTAGAGTAAATGATGATGAAACTTGTTATTATTTGTGAAATGTTTATTAAATTATTGATATAACTGTTTTCAATTATATAAGTATGTTTTTTTTAGTGGATATCGTTATTTCTGGGAATTGTAAAATTTTTATTTTGTTTATTTTATTTTACTTTTTCATTTTCAGAAAAAAGAAAGTAGTTCGCTCGAGACATTATGTAGTCAGTTAGAGACACGTAAATGAGACTCGCCACCCCAATGGGTTATGTCTGAATCCAGTTAATCAAATGATAAATTAATTGTATTTGTTCGTTATGCATTTTATCTGTGTTATACTTGTATGCTCACATCTATTCACTTACTGTGAATTTAGTATTTGTTTTAATTTTCTCTATTGTGTTTCAAAAATGTTAGACATATTTATATATAGGAAGCAATATAAGCCAATCCCAACTCTGTCTCATTAGGCTTTCCACTTCTAGTATAAATTGATACAAGTTATTCAAAATCTACCTGACTAGCATCAGAAAACGAAAAGAAAAAAAAAAGAGTTTAAAAGTCCATTCACCTCTTCACCCCTTAAACCACATTTAGAAATATTATAATGTTTAGACAAGAAGGTACACCACGTGAAAGAAAGTCGGAGAAAATAAAAGATATAGAGAAAAAGAAGAATATTAAGAGTTGAGAAGTAGGATCTAAGATTAGTAAGGGTGGCTAGGGTTGCGGTTACTTTGATAGAGGCTTAGTGCTAAGATTGAGTATTGATTTACGTGAGAATATTAGTCATAGTGTAGAAAGGTAGTTGCAAGTTAGGTGCTTGGCTATTAGAGCATGTGATTAACATTATCAATTATTAGAATATGTTTTGTTTTGGTTATTAATATCAATTATATGAATTATTAATTTAATTTTTATGCATGTATTGTATTAAATGATATATTAGGTTTTTGTTTATTAACTAATTTATGATGGGTTAGGTTAGTTAACTATGCCTAGTGAGAGGACCCTGGTCTCATCTGATAGTATATAAACTGATTCTCATTAATTAAATTATGAATCTGGATACATCAGATAGAGAGCAGTTCACTTTCACGTACGCTCTTTGCCTCCTCCTCTCTGTCACTTCTCTCGAACAGTCCTCCAGGTACACAATTTATCTTCTATAATCACTTGAATTTAATCTTTATCATTAGAATGATCTGTTAGGATCTTTTTCTAAAATTTAGCAATTGGTATCAGAGCCCAATTGATATTGATTATGGCTGTTTTGTATGTGATTCCCGTATTCCACAAATTGTTTTAGGGGTTTTGATCGTTGTAGTTAGCAACCTACATACTAAAAAACTAAGTTATTTTGTTGAGTGGTGCTAGAGAATTTAACCGTTTTGTGATAGCTTTCATGGAAACCTTAGAGTTTTCGTTAACAATGATTCCTCTCTATATGAACAATGATTTCAAAAATTATGAACGGGCTTCTAATCTCTATGTAAATACATCCGTAATGCTCAATGAAACTCTTCCAAACATAACCTCTATGGAGAGATCAAACTGGGTCTTCTATCCGGTTCATTGTGTCTTCAACAGAGAAGAAAGAAGAGGATTGAATTTTTTATTTTATTTTACTGTAGAAAAAAAAACTGTACAATCAGTTTCCCTCTCACGGCGTGGCACCTCCATATTCGGTGCAGCAGTTTGTTTTGAAAAATCAAAACACGTTTTCTTACTTCTGTATGTGACTTGTACACGTCACACACACACACATACATACATACATACATACATACATACATACATACATATATATATATATATATATATATATATATATATTATGGATACATTTCTATAGTTAGAGATTTTATGATAATTGAATTATGAATTCATGTATGATATATATTTATCATTTCTTATGAGCATGAATATTGTTATTTTATATAATTGTAAGCTCGCCTATTGTGGGTACAATTGTATAAAATTTTGTGAATTCAATTGATTTAATTGAATTAATTTTATATTGCATTAATAATAATTATACCCTATCGGTGTTTGTTATTAGTGTAATTTGTGTTTGATGCAATGCATTTTAGTCTTGCCTTATGTCAATTATATTATTCAATACTCTATCGGTGTTAGATTTCTGGTGACATGAGTTTGTGCATTGCATTATTGTTATATTTTTCATTTGTTATGATTCGGGACCCTTAGGCGGGATCATGATAAATGAGAAATTTGGACGATAGGCATATTAAGTTGTGTATACAGAAACATTTAATTTTGTTATTGCATAATAAACTGTGCATATTAAATGTTTCTTATGTTCATGATACCGGCATCTCTGCCTATGCTTTTGACTTCTGTCAAAACTTTGAATGGAACCAATTTTGAGGACTGGAAAGAGTCATTGGACCTTTATTTGGCAATTTCTAATTTGGACATAGCTTTGAGACATACCCAGCCTGCTACTCCCACTTCTGAACAAAAGACTTCATACGAAAAATGGGTGCACTCTAATAAGGTGAGTCTTCTATCTGGTTCATTGTTTCTTCAACAGAGAAGAAAGAAGAGGATTGATTTTTTTATTTTATTTTACTGTAGCAAAAAAAACTGTACAATTAGTTTCCCTCTCACGGCGTGGCACCTCCATATTCGATGCAGCAGTTAGTTTTGAGAAATCAAAACATGTTTTCTTGCTTCTGTATGTAACTCATACACGTCACACACACAAACATACATACATATATATATATATATATATATATATATATATATTATGGATACATTTCTATTGTTAGAGATTTTATGATAATTGATATATGAATTCATGTATGATATATATTTATCATTTCTTATGAGCATGAATATTGTTATTTTATATAATTGTGAGCTCGCCTATCGTGGGTACAATTGTATAAAATTTTGTGAATTCAATTGATTTAATTGAATTAATTTTATATTGCATTAATAATAATTATACCCTATCGGTGTTTGTTATTAGTGTAATTTGTGTTTAATGCAATGCATTTTAGTCTTGCCTTATGTCAATTATATTATCCCATACTCTATCGGTGTTAGATTTCTGGTGACATGAGTTTGTGCATTGTATTATTGTTATATTTTTCATTTGTTATGATTCGGGACCCTTAGGCGGGATCATGATAAATGAGAAATTTGAACGATAGGCATATTAAGCTGTGTATACAGAAACATTTAATTTTTTTATTGCATAATAAACTGTGCATATTAAATGTTTCTTTTGTTCATGATACCAGCATCTCTGCCTATGCTTTTGACTTCTGTCAAAACTTTGAATGGAACTAATTTTGAGGGCTAGAAAGAGTCAATGGACCTTTATTTGGCTATTTCTAATTTGGACATAGCTTTGAGAGATACCTAGCCTGCTGCTCCCACTTCTAAACAAAAGGCTTCTTATGAAAAATTGGTGCACTCTAATAGGGTGGGTTTTCTATCTGGTTCATTGTTTCTTCAACAGAGAAGAAAGAAGAGGATTGAAATTTCTATTTTATTTTACTGTAGAAAAAAAAACTGTACAATCAGTTTCTCTCTCACAGCATGGCACCTCCATATTCGGTACAACAATTAGTTTTGAAAAATCAAAACACGTTTTCTTGCTTCTGTATGTGACTTGTACACGTCACACTCACATACAGACATATAAATATATATATATATATATATATATATATATATATATACACACATATTATGGATACATTTCTATTGTTAGAGATTTTATGATAATTGAATTATGAATTCATGCATGATATATATTTATCATTTCTTATGAGCATGGATATTGTTATTTTATATAATTGTGAGCTCGCCTATCGTGGGTACAATTGTATAAAATTTTGTGAATTCAATTGATTTAATTGAAATAATTTTATATTGCATTAATAATAATTATACCTTATCGGTGTTTGTAATTAGTGTAATTTGTGTTTGATGCAATGCATTTTAGTCTTGCCTTATGTCAATTATATTATCCAATACTCTATTGGTGATAGATTTCAGGTGACATGAGTTTGCGCATTGTATTATTGTTATATTTTTCATTTGTTATGATTCGGGACCCTTAGGCGGGATCATGATAAATGAGAAATTTGGACGATAGGCATATTAAGCTGTGTATACAGAAACATTTAATTTTGTTATTGCATAATAAACTGTGCATATTAAATGTTTCTTTTGTTCATGATACCAGCATCTCTGCCTATGCTTTTGACTTCTGTCAAAACTTTGAATGGAACCAATTTTGAGGACTGGAAAGAGTCATTGGACCTTTATTTAGCAATTTCTAATTTGGACATAGCTTTGAGAGATACCCAACCTGCTGCTCCCACTTCTGAACAAAAGGCTACTTATGAAAAATGGGTGCACTCTAATTGGGTGAGTCTTCTATCTGGTTCATTGTTTCATCAACAGAGAAGAAAGAAGATGATTGATTTTTTTATTTTATTTTACTGTAGAAAAAAAAACTGTACAATCAGTTTCTCTCTCACGGCGTGGCACCTCCATATTTGATGCAGCAGTAAGTTTTGAAAAATCAAAACACGTTTTCGTGCTTCTGTATGTGACTTGTACACGTCACACACACATACACATATATATATATATATATATATATATATATATATATATGTATATATATATATATATTAGGGATACTTTTCTTTAATTAGAGATTTTATGATAATTGAATTATAAATTCATGCATGATATATATTTATCATTTCTTATGAGCATCAATACTGTTATTCTATATAATTGTGAGCTAGCCGATTGTGGGTACAATTGTATATTGAAGTAATTTTATATTGCATTAATAATAATTATACCCTATCGGTGTTTGTTATTAGTGTAATTTGTGTTTGATGCAATGCATTTTAGTCTTGCCTTATGTCAATTATATTATCCAATACTCTATCGGTGTTAGATTTCTGGTGACACGAGTTTGCGCATTGTATTATTGTTATATTTTTCATTTGTTATGATTCGGGACCCTTAGGCGGGATCATAGTAAATGAGAAATTTGGACGATAGGCATATTAAGCGATGTATACAGAAACATTTAATTTTTTTATTGCATAATAAACTGTGCATATGAAATGTTTCTTTTGTACATGATACCAGCATCTCTGCCTATGCTTTTGACTTTTGTCAAAACTTTGAATGAGACTAATTTTGAGGACTGGAAATAGTCATTGGACCTTTATATGGCTATTTCTAATTTGGACATAGCTTTGAGAGATACCCAGCTTGCTGCGCCCACTTTTGAACAAAAGGATTCTTATGAAAAATGGGTGCACTCTAATAGGGTGGGTCTTCTATTTTGTTTATTGTTTCTTCGACAGAGAAGATAGCAGAGGATTGAATTTTTTATTTTATTTTACTGTAAAAAAAAACTGTACAATTAGTTTCTCTCTCACGGCGTGTCACCTCCATATTCGGTGATACAGTTCGTTTTGAAAAATCAAAACACGTTTTCTTGCTTCTGTCTGTAACTTGTATACGTTACACACACATACATACTTATATATATATATATATTATGGATACATTTCTATTGTTAGAGATTTTATGGTAATTGAATTATGAATTCATGTATGATATATATTTATCATTTCTTATGAGCATGAATACTGTTATTCTATATAATTTTATATTGCATTAATAATAATTATACCCTATCGGTGTTTGTTATTAGTGTAATTTGTGTTTGATACATTGCATTTTAATCTTGCCTTATGTCAATTATATTATCCAATACTCTATCGGTGTTAGATTTCGGGTGACACGAGTTCACGCATTGTATTATTGTTATATTTTTCATTTGTTATAATTCGGGACCCTTAGGTGAGATCATGATAAATGAGAAATTTGGACGATAGGCATATTAAGCTGTGTATACAGAAACATTTAATTTTGTTATTGCATAATAAACTGTGCATATTAAATGTTTCTTTTGTTCATGATTCCAGCATCTCTGCCTATGCTTTTGACTTCGGTCAAAACTTTGAATGGGACCAATTTTGAGGATTCGAAAGAGTCATTAGATCTTTATTTTGCTATTTCTAATTTGGACATAGCTTTGAGAGATACCCAGCCTGCTGCTCCCATTTCTGAACAAAAGGCATCTTATGAAAAATGGGTGCACTCTAATAGGGTGGGTCTTCTATCTGGTTCATTGTTTCTTCGACAGAGGAGAAAGAAGAGGATTCTATTTTTTATTTTATTATATATATTAGGGATACATTTCTATAATTAGAGATTTTATGATAATTGAATTATGAATTGATGCATGATATATATTTATCATTTCTTATGAGCATGAATATTGTTATTTTATATAATTGTGAGCTCGGCTATCGTGGGTATTATTGTATAAAATTTTGTGAATTCAACTGATTTAATTGAATTAATTTTATAATGCATTAATAATAATTATACCCTATCGGTGTTTGTTATGAGTGTAATTTGTGTTTGATGCAATGCATTTTAGTCTTGCCTTATGTCAATTATATTATCTAATACTCTATCGGTGTTAGATTTCTGGTGACATGAGTTTGTGCATTGTATTATTGTTATATTTTTCATTTGTTATGGTTCGGGACCCTTAGGCGGGATCATGATAAACGAGAAATTTGGTCGACAGACATATTAAGCTATGTATACAGAAACATTTACTTTTGTTATTTTATAATAAACTCTGCATATTAAATGTTTCTTTTGTTCATGATACCAGCATCTCTACCTATGATTTTGACTTCTGTCAAAACTTTGAATGAGACCAATTTTGAGGACAGGAAAGAGTCATTGGACCTTTATTTGGCTATTTCTAATTTAGACATAGCTTTGAGAGATACGCAGCCTGCTGCTCCCACTTCTGAACAAAAGGCTTCTTATGAAAAATGGGTGCACTCTAATAGGGTGGGTCTTCCATCTGGTTCATTGTTTCTTCGATAGAGAAAAAAGAAGAGGATTGAATTTTTTATTTTATTTTACTATAGAAAAAACAAAACGGTATAATCAGTTTCTCTCACACGGCGTGGCACATCCATATTCAGTGCAGCAGTTAGTTTTGAAAAAACAAAACACGTTTTTTTGCTTCTGTATGTGACTTGTACACGTCACACGCACACACACACACACACACACATATATATATATATATATATATATATATATATATATATATTAGGGATACATTTCTATAATTAGAGATTTTATGATAAATGAATTATAAATCATGCATGATATATATTTATCATTTCTTATGAGCATGAATATTGTTATTTTATATAATTGTGAGCTCGCCTATTATGGGTACAATTGTATAAAATTTTGTGAATTCAATTGATTTAATTGAATTAATTTTACATTGCATTAATAATAATTATATCCTATCGGTGCTTGTTATTAGTGTAATTTGTGTTTGATACAATGCATTTTAGTCTTGCCTTATGTCAATTATATTATCCAATACTCTATCGGTGTTAGATTTCGGGTGACACGAGTTTGCGCATTGTATTATTGTTATATTTTTCATTTGTTATGATTCGGACCCTTAGGCGAGATCATGATAAATGAGAAATTTGGACGATAGGCATATTAAGCTGTGTATACAGAAACATTTAATTTTGTTATTGCATAATAAACTGTGCAAATTAAATGTTTCTTTCGTTCATGATACCAGCATCTCTGCCTATGCTTTTGACTTCTGCAAAACTTTGAATGGGACTAATTTTGAGGACTGGAAAAAGTCATTGGACCTTTATTTGGCTATTTCTATTATGGATATAGCTTTGAGAGATACCCAATCTGTTGCTCCCACTTCTGAACAAAAGGCTTCTTATGAAAAATGGGTGCACTCTAATTGGGTGGGTCTTCTATCTGGTTCATTGTTTCTTCGACAGAGAAGAAAGAATAGGATAGAATTTTTTATTTTATTTTACTGTAGAAAAAAAAAACTGTACAATCAGTTTCTCTCTCACGGCGTGGCACCTCCATATTCGATGCGGCAGTTAGTTTTGTAAAATCAAAACACGTTTTCTTGCTTCTGCATGTGACTTGTACACGTCACACACACATACATACATATATATATATATATATATATATATATATATATATATATATTATGGATACATTTCTATAGTTAGAGATTTTATGATAATTAAATTATGAATTCATGCATGAATATTGTTATTTTATATAACTGTGAGCTCGCCTATTGTGGGTACGATTGTATAAAATTTTGTGAATTCAATTGATTTAATTGAATTAATTTTATATTGCATTAATAATAATTATACCCTATCGGTGTTTGTTATTAGTGTAATTTGTGTTTGATACATTGCATTTTGATCTTGCCTTATGTCAATTATATTATCCAATACTCTATCAGTGTTAGATTTCGGGTGACACGAGTTTGCGCGTTGTATTATTGTTATATTTTTCATTTGTTATGATTCGAGACCCTTAGGCGAGATCATGATAAATGAGAAATTTGGACGATAGGCATATTAAGCTGTGTATACAGAAACATTTAATTTTGTTATTGCATAATAAACTGTGCATATTAAATGTTTCTTTTGTTCATGATACCAGCATCTCTGCCTATGCTTTTGACTTCTGCAAAACTTTGAATGGGACTAATTTTGAGGACTGGAAAGGGTCATTGGACCTTTATATGGCTATTTCTATTTTGGACATAGCTTTAACAGATACGCAGCTTGCTGCTCCCACTTCTAAACAAAAGTCTTCTTATGAAAACTAGGTGCACTCTAATAGGATGGGTCTTCTATCTGATCATTGTTTCTTCGACAGAGAAGAAAGAATAGGATAGAATTTTTTATTTTATTTTACTGTAGAAAAAAAAAACTGTAGAATCAGTTTCTCTCTCACGGCGTGGCACCTCCATATTCAATGCGGCAGTTAGTTTTGTAAAATCAAAACACGTTTTCTTGCTTCTGCATGTGTCTTGTACACGTCACACACACAGACATATATATATATATATTATGGATACAATTCTATAGTTAGAGATTTTATGATAATTGAATTATGAATTCATGCATGAATATTGTTATTTTATATAACTGTGAGCTCGCCTATTGTGGGTACGATTGTATAAATTTTTGTGAATTCAATTGATTTAATTGAATTAATTTTATATTTCATTAATAATAATTATACCCTATCGGTGTTTGTTATTAGTGTAATTTGTGTTTGATACATTGCATTTTAATCTTGCCTTATGTCAATTATATTATCCAATACTCTATCGGTGTTAGATTTCGGGTGACACGAGTTTGCGCATTGTATTATTGTTATATTTTTCATTTGTTATGATTCGGGACCCTTAGGCGAGATCATGATAAATGAGAAATTTGGACGATAGACATATTAAGCTGTGTATACAGAAACATTTAATTTTGTTATTGCATAATAAACTGTGCATATTAAATGTTTCTTTTGTTCATGATACCAGCATCTCTGCCAATGCTTTTGACTTCTGTCAAAACTTTGAATGGGACCAATTTTGAGGATTGGAAAGAGTCATTAGACCTTTATTTGGCTATTTCTAATTTGGACATAGCTTTGAGAGATACCCAGCCTGCTGCTCCCATTTCTGAACAAAAGGCTTCTTATGAAAAATGGGTGCACTCTAATAGGGTGGGTCTTCTATCTGGTTCATTGTTTCTTCGACATAGGAGAAAGAAGAGGATTCAATTTTTCATTTTATTATATATATTAGGGATACATTTTATAATTAGAGATTTTATGATAATTGAATTATGAATTCATGCATGATATATATTTATCATTTCTTATGAGCATGAATATTGTTATTTATATAATTGTGAGCTCGCCTATCGTGGGTATTTTTGTATAAAATTTTGTGAATTCAACTGATTTAATTGAATTAATTTTATAATGCATTAATAATAATTATACCCTATCGGTGTTTGTGATTAGTGTAATTTGTGTTTGATGCAATGCATTTTAGTCTTGCCTTATGTCAATTATATTATCCAATACTCTATCGGCGTTAGATTTCTGGTGACATGAGTTTGTGCATTGTATTATTGTTATATATTTCATTTGTTATGATTCGGGACCCTTAGGCGAGATCATGATAAATGAGAAATTTGGACGATAGGCATATTAAGCTGTGTATACAGAAACATTTAATTTTATTATTGCATAATAAACTCTGCATATTAAATGTTTCTTTTGTTCATGATACCAGCATCTCTGCCTATGCTTTTGATTTCTGTCAAAACATTAAATGGGACCAATTTTGAGGACTGGAAAGAGTCATTGGACCTTTATTTGGCTATTTCTAATTTGGACATAGCTTTGAGAGATACCCAATCTGCTGCTCCCACTTCTGAACAAAAGGCTTCTTATGAAAAATGGGTGCACTCTAATACGGTGGGTCTTCTATCTGGTTCATTGTTTCTTCGATAGAGAAGAAAGAATAGGATAGAATTTTTATTTTATTTTACTGTAGAAAAAAAACTGTACAATCAGTTTCTCTCTCACGGCGTGGCACCTCCATATTCGATGCGGCAGTTAGTTTTGTAAAATTAAAACACGTTTTCTTGCTTCTGCATTTGACTTGTACACATCACACATACATACATATATATATATATATATATATATATATATATATATATATATATATTATGGATACATTTCTATAGTTAGAGATTTTATGATAATTGAATTATGAATTCAAACATGAATGTTGTTATTTTATATAACTGTGAGCTCGCCTATTGTGGGTACGATTGTATAAATTTTTGTGAATTCAATTGATTTAATTGAATTAATTTTATATTTCATTAATAATAATTATACCCTATCGGTGTTTGTTATTAGTGTAATTTGTGTTTGATACATTGCATTTTAATCTTGCCTTATGTCAATTATATTATCCAATACTCTATCGGTGTTAGATTTCGGGTGACACGAGTTTGCGCATTGTATTATTGTTATATTTTTCATTTGTTATGATTCGGGACCCTTAGGCGAGATCATGATAAATGAGAAATTTGGACGATAGACATATTAAGCTGTGTATACAGAAACATTTAATTTTGTTATTGCATAATAAACTGTGCATATTAAATGTTTCTTTTGTTCATGATACCAGCATCTCTGCCAATGCTTTTGACTTCTGTCAAAACTTTGAATGGGACCAATTTTGAGGATTGGAAAGAGTCATTAGACCTTTATTTGGCTATTTCTAATTTGGACATAGCTTTGAGAGATACCCAGCCTGCTGCTCCCATTTCTGAACAAAAGGCTTCTTATGAAAAATGGGTGCACTCTAATAGGGTGGGTCTTCTATCTGGTTCATTGTTTCTTCAACAGAGGAGAAAGAAGAGGATTCAATTTTTCATTTTATTATATATATTAGGGATACATTTTATAATTAGAGATTTTATGATAATTGAATTATGAATTCATGCATGATATATATTTATCATTTCTTATGAGCATGAATATTGTTATTTATATAATTGTGAGCTCGCCTATCGTGGGTATTTTTGTATAAAATTTTGTGAATTCAACTGATTTAATTGAATTAATTTTATAATGCATTAATAATAATTATACCCTATCGGTGTTTGTGATTAGTGTAATTTGTGTTTGATGCAATGCATTTTAGTCTTGCCTTATGTCAATTATATTATCCAATACTCTATCGGCGTTAGATTTCTGGTGACATGAGTTTGTGCATTGTATTATTGTTATATATTTCATTTGTTATGATTCGGGACCCTTAGGCGAGATCATGATAAATGAGAAATTTGGACGATAGGCATATTAAGCTGTGTATACAGAAACATTTAATTTTATTATTGCATAATAAACTCTGCATATTAAATGTTTCTTTTGTTCATGATACCAGCATCTCTGCCTATGCTTTTGATTTCTGTCAAAACATTAAATGGGACCAATTTTGAGGACTGGAAAGAGTCATTGGACCTTTATTTGGCTATTTCTAATTTGGACATAGCTTTGAGAGATACCCAATCTGCTGCTCCCACTTCTGAACAAAAGGCTTCTTATGAAAAATGGGTGCACTCTAATACGGTGGGTCTTCTATCTGGTTCATTGTTTCTTCGATAGAGAAGAAAGAATAGGATAGAATTTTTATTTTATTTTACTGTAGAAAAAAAACTGTACAATCAGTTTCTCTCTCACGGCGTGGCACCTCCATATTCGATGCGGCAGTTAGTTTTGTAAAATTAAAACACGTTTTCTTGCTTCTGCATTTGACTTGTACACATCACACATACATACATATATATATATATATATATATATATTATGGATACATTTCTATAGTTAGAGATTTTATGATAATTGAATTATGAATTCAAACATGAATGTTGTTATTTTATATAACTGTGAGCTCGCCTATTGTGGGTACGATTGTATAAAATTTTTGGAATTCAATTGATTTAATTGAATTAATTTTATATTGCATTAATAATAATTATACCCTATCGGTGTTTGTTAATAGTGTAATTTGTGTTTGATACATTGCATTTTAATCTTGCCTTATGTCAATTATATTATCCAATACTCTATCGGTGTTAGATTTCGGGTGACACGAGTTTGCGCAATGTATTATTGTTATATTTTTCATTTGTTATGATTCGGGACCCTTAGGCGAGATCATGATAAATGAGAAATTTTGACGATAGGCATATTAAGCTGTGTATACAGAAACATTTAATTTTGTTATTGCATAATAAACTCTGCATATTAAATGTTTCTTTTTTGTATGATACCAGCATCTCTGCCTATGCTTTTGACATCTGTCAAAACTTTGAATGGGACCTATTTTGAGGACTGGAAAGAGTCATTGGACCTTTATTTGGCTATTTCTAATTTGGATATAGCTTTGAGAGATACCCAGTCTGCTGCTCCCACTTCTGAACAAAAGGCTTCTTATGAAAAATGGTTGCACTCTAATTGGGTGTGTCTTCTATCTGGTTCATTGTTTCTTCGACAGAGAAGAAAGAATAGGATAGAATTTTTTATTTTATTTTACTGTAGAAAAAAAAACTGTACAATCAGTTTCTCTCTAACGGCGTGACACCTCCATATTCGATGCGGCAGTTAGTTTTGTAAAATTAAAACACGTTTTCTTGCTTCTGCATGTGACTTGTACACGTCACACACACATACATATATATATATATATATATATATATATATATTATGGATACATTTCTATAGTTAGAGATTTTATGATAATTGAATTATGAATTCATGCACGAATATTGTTATTTTATATAACTGTGAGCTCGCCTATTGTGGGTACCATTGTATAAAATTTTGTGAATTCAATTGATTTAATTGAATTAATTTTATATTTCATTAATAATAATTATACCCTATCGGTGTTTGTTATTAGTGTAATTTGTGTTTGATACATTGCATTTTAATCTTGCCTTATGTCAATTATATTATCCAATACTCTATCGGTGTTAGATTTCGGGTGACACGAGTTTGCGCATTGTATTATTGTTATATTTTTCATTTGTTATGATTCGAGACCCTTAGGCGAGATCATGATAAATGAGAAATTTGGACGATAGGCATATTAAGCTGTGTATACAGAAACATTTAATTTTGTTATTGCATAAAAAACTGTGCATATTAAATGTTTCTTTTGTTCATGATACCAGCATCTCTGCCTATGCTTTTGACATCTGTCAAAACTTTGAATGGGACCTATTTTGAGGATTGGAAAGAGTCATTGGACCTTTATTTGGCTATTTCTAATTTGGATATAGCTTTGAGAGATACACAGTCTGCTGCTCCCACTTCTGAACAAAAGGCTTCTTATGAAAAATGGGTGCACTCTAATAGGATGGGTCTTCTATCTGATCATTGTTTCTTCGACAGAGAAGAAAGAATAGGATAGAATTTTTTATTTTATTTTACTATAGAAAAAAAAACTGTAGAATCAGTTTCTCTCTCACGGCGTGGCACCTCCATATTCGATGCGGCAGTTAGTTTTTTAAAATCAAAACACGTTTTCTTGCTTCTGCATGTGTCTTGTACACGTCACACACACAGACGTATATATATATACATATATATATATATATATATATATATATATATATATATTATGGATACAATTCTATAGTTAGAGATTTTATGATAATTGAATTATGAATTCATGCATGAATATTGTTATTTTATATAACTGTGAGCTCGCCTATTGTGGGTACGATTGTATAAATTTTTGTGAATTCAATTGATTTAATTGAATTAATTTTATATTTCATTAATAATAATTATACCCTATCGGTGTTTGTTATTAGTGTAATTTGTGTTTGATACATTGCATTTTAATCTTGCCTTATGTCAATTATATTATCCAATACTCTATCGGTGTTAGATTTCGGGTGACACGAGTTTGCGCATTGTATTATTGTTATATTTTTCATTTGTCATGATTCGGGACCCTTAGGCGAGATCATGATAAATGAGAAATTTGGACGATAGACATATTAAGCTGTGTATACAGAAACATTTAATTTTGTTATTGCATAATAAACTGTGCATATTAAATGTTTCTTTTGTTCATGATACCAGCATCTCTGCCTATGCTTTTGACTTCTGTCAAAACTTTGAATGGGACCAATTTTGAGGATTGGAAAGAGTCATTAGACCTTTATTTGGCTATTTCTAATTTGGACATAGCTTTGAGAGATACCCAGCCTGCTGCTCCCATTTCTGAACAAAAGGCTTCTTATGAAAAATGGGTGCACTCTAATAGGGTGGGTCTTCTATCTGGTTCATTGTTTCTTCGACAGAGGAGAAAGAAGAGGATTCAATTTTTCATTTTATTATATATATTAGGGATACATTTTATAATTAGAGATTTTATGATAATTGAATTATGAATTCATGCATGATTTATATTTATCATTTCTTATGAGCATGAATATTGTTATTTTATGTAATTGTGAGCTCGCCTATCGTGGGTATTTTTGTATAAAATTTTGTGAATTCAACTGATTTAATTGTATTAATTTTATAATGCATTAATAATAATTATGCCCTATCGGTGTTTGTGATTAGTGTAATTTGTGTTTGATGCAATGCATTTTAGTCCTGCCTTATGTCAATTATATTATCCAATACTCTATCGGCGTTAGATTTCTGGTGACATGAGTTTGTGCATTGTATTATTGTTATATATTTCATTTGTTATGATTCGGGACCCTTAGGCGAGATCATGATAAATGAGAAATTTGGACGATAGGCATATTAAGCTGTGTATACAGAAACATTTAATTTTATTATTGCATAATAAACTCTGCATATTAAATGTTTCTTTTGTTCATGATACCAGCATCTCTGCCTATTCTTTTGATTTCTGTCAAAACATTGAATGAGACCAATTTTGAGGACTGGAAAGAGTCATTGGACCTTTATTTGGCTATTTCTAATTTGGACATAGCTTTGAGAGATACCCATTCTGCTGCTCCCACTTCTGAACAAAAGGCTTCTTATGAAAAATGGGTGCACTCTAATACGGTCGGTCTTCTATCTGGTTCATTGTTTCTTCGATAGAGAAGAAAGAATAGGATAGAATTTTTTATTTTATTTTACTGTAGAAAAAAAACTGTACAATCAGTTTCTCTCTCACGGCGTGGCACCTCCATATTCGATGCGGCAGTTAGTTTTGTAAAATCAAAACACGTTTTCTTGCTTCTGCATGTGACTTGTACACGTCACACACACATACATATATATATATATATATATATATATATATATATATATATATATATATATATATATATATATATATTATGGATATATTTCTATAGTTAGAGACTTTATGATAATTGAATTATGAATTCATGCATGAATGTTGTTATTTTATATAACTGTGAGCTCGCCTATTGTGGGTACGATTGTATAAATTTTTGGGAATTCAATTGATTTTATTGAATTAATTTTATATTGCATTAATAATAATTATACCCTATCGGTGTTTGTTATTAGTGTAATTTGTGTTTGATACATTGCATTTTAATCTTTCCTTATGTCAATTATATTATCCATTACTCTATCGGTGTTAGATTTCGGGTGACACGAGTTTGCGCATTGTATTATTGTTATATTTTTCATTTGTTATGATTCGGGACCCTTAGGCGAGATCATGATAAATGAGAAATTTTGACGATAGGCATATTAAGCTGTGTATACAGAAACATTTAATTTTGTTATTGCATAATAAACTGTGCATATTAAATGTTTCTTTTTTTCATGATACCAGCATCTCTGCCTATGCTTTTGACATCTGTCAAAACTTTGAATGGGACCTATTTTGAGGACTGGAAAGACTCATTGGACCTTTATTTGGCTATTTCTAATTTGGATATAGCTTTGAGAGATACCCAGTCTGCTGCTCCCACTTCTGAACAAAAGGCTTCTTATGAAAAATGGGTGCACTCTAATTGGGTGTGTCTTCAATCTGGTTCATTGTTTCTTCGACAGAGAAGAAAGAATAGGATAGAATTTTTTATTTTATTTTACTGTAGAAAAAAAAACTGTACAATCAGTTTCTCTCTCACGGCGTGGCACCTCCATATTTGATGCGGCAGTTAGTTTTGTAAAATCAAAACACGTTTTCTTGCTTCTGCATGTGACTTGTACACGTCACACACACATACATATATATATATATATATATATATATATATATATATATATATATATATATATTATGGATACATTTCTATAGTTAGAGATTTTATGATAATTGAATTATGAATTCATGCATGAATGTTGTTATTTTATAGAACTGTGAGCTCGCCTATTGTGGGTACGATTGTATAAAATTTTGTGAATTCAATTGATTTAATTGAATTAATTTTATATTGCATTAATAATAATTATACCCTATCGGTGTTTGTTGTTAGTGTAATTTGTGTTTGATACATTGCATTTTGATCTTGCCTTAAGTCAATTATATTATCCAATACTCTATCGGTGTTAGATTTCGGGTGACACGAGTTTGCGCATTGTATTATTGTTATATTTTTCATTTTTTATGATTCGGGAACCTTTCGCGGGATCATGATAAATGAGAAATTTGGACGATAGGCATATTAAGCTGTGTATACAGATACATTTAATTTTGTTATTGCATAATAAACTTTGCATATTAAATGCTTCTTCTGTTCATGATACCAGCATCTCTGCCTATGCTTTTGACTTCTGTCAAAACTTTGAATGGGACCTATTTTGAGGACTGGAAAGAGTCATTAGACCTTTATTTGGCTATTTCTAATTTGGACATAGCTTTGAGAGATACCCAGCCTGCTGCTCCCATTTCTGAACAAAAGGCTTCTTATGAAAAATGGGTGCACTCTAATAGGGTGGGTCTTCTATCTGGTTCATTGTTTCTTCGACAGAGGAGAAAGAAGAGGATTCAATTTTTCATTTTATTATATATATTAGGGATACATTTTATAATTAGAGATTTTATGATAATTGAATTATGAATTCATGCATGATATATATTTATCATTTCTTATGAGCATGAATATTGTTATTTTATGTAATTGTGAGCTCGCCTATCGTGGGTATTTTTGTATAAAATTTTGTGAATTCAACTGATTTAATTGTATTAATTTTATAATGCATTAATAATAATTATGCCCTATCGGTGTTTGTGATTAGTGTAATTTGTGTTTGATGCAATGCATTTTAGTCCTGCCTTATGTCAATTATATTATCCAATACTCTATCGGCGTTAGATTTCTGGTGACATGAGTTTGTGCATTGTATTATTGTTATATATTTCATTTGTTATGATTCGGGACCCTTAGGCGAGATCATGATAAATGAGAAATTTGGACGATAGGCATATTAAGCTGTGTATACAGAAACATTTAATTTTATTATTGCATAATAAACTCTGCATATTAAATGTTTCTTTTGTTCATGATACCAGCATCTCTGCCTATTCTTTTGATTTCTGTCAAAACATTGAATGAGACCAATTTTGAGGACTGGAAAGAGTCATTGGACCTTTATTCGGCTATTTCTAATTTGGACATAGCGTTGAGAGATACCCAATCTGCTGCTCCCACTTCTGAACAAAAGGCTTCTTATGAAAAATGGGTGCACTCTAATACGGTGGGTCTTCTATCTAGTTCATTGTTTCTTCGATAGAGAAGAAAGAATAGGATAGAATTTTTATTTTATTTTACTGTAGAAAAAAAACTGTACAATCAGTTTCTCTCTCACGGCGTGGCACCTCCATATTCGATGCGGCAGTTAGTTTTGTAAAATTAAAACACGTTTTCTTGCTTCTGCATGTGACTTGTACACATCACACACACATACATATATATATATATATATATATATATATATATATATATATATTATGGATACATTTCTATAGTTAGAGATTTTATGATAATTGAATTATGAATTCATGCATGAATGTTGTTATTTTATATAACTGTGAGCTCGCCTATTGTGGGTACGATTGTATAAAATTTTGTGAATTCAATTGATTTAATTGAATTAATTTTATATTGCATTAATAATAATTATACCCTATCGGTGTTTGTTATTAGTGTAATTTGTGTTTGATACATTTCATTTTAATCTTTCCTTATGTCAATTATATTATCCAATACTCTATCGGTGTTAGATTTCGGGTGACACGAGTTTGCGCATTGTATTATTGTTATATTTTTCATTTGTTATGATTCGAGACCCTTAGGCGAGATCATGATAAATGAGAAATTTGGACGATAGGCATATTAAGCTGTGTATACAGAAACATTTAATTTTGTTATTGCATAAAAAACTGTGCATATTAAATGTTTCTTTTGTTCATGATACCAGCATCTCTGCCTATGCTTTTGACATCTGTCAAAACTTTGAATGGGACCTATTTTGAGGATTGGAAAGAGTCATTGGACCTTTATTTGGCTATTTCTAATTTGGATATAGCTTTGAGAGATACCCAGTCTGCTGCTCCCACTTCTGAACAAAAGGCTTCTTATGAAAAATGGGTGCACTCTAATAGGATGGGTCTTCTATCTGATCATTGTTTCTTCGACAGAGAAGAAAGAATAGGATAGAATTTTTTATTTTATTTTACTGTAGAAAAAAAAACTGTAGAATCAGTTTCTCTCTCACGGCGTGGCACCTCCATATTCGATGCGGCAGTTAGTTTTTTAAAATCAAAACACGTTTTCTTGCTTCTGCATGTGTCTTGTACACGTCACACACACAGACATATATATATATACATATATATATATATATATATATATTATGGATACAATTCTATAGTTAGAGATTTTATGATAATTGAATTATGAATTCATGCATGAATATTGTTATTTTATATAACTGTGAGCTCGCCTATTGTGGGTACGATTGTATAAATTTTTGTGAATTCAATTGATTTAATTGAATTAATTTTATATTTCATTAATAATAATTATACCCTATCGGTGTTTGTTATTAGTGTAATTTGTGTTTGATACATTGCATTTTAATCTTGCCTTATGTCAATTATATTATCCAATACTCTATCGGTGTTAGATTTCGGGTGACACGAGTTTGCGCATTGTATTATTGTTATATTTTTCATTTGTCATGATTCGGGACCCTTAGGCGAGATCATGATAAATGAGAAATTTGGACGATAGACATATTAAGCTGTGTATACAGAAACATTTAATTTTGTTATTGCATAATAAACTGTGCATATTAAATGTTTCTTTTGTTCATGATACCAGCATCTCTGCCTATGCTTTTGACTTCTGTCAAAACTTTGAATGGGACCAATTTTGAGGATTGGAAAGAGTCATTAGACCTTTATTTGGCTATTTCTAATTTGGACATAGCTTTGAGAGATACCCAGCCTGCTGCTCCCATTTCTGAACAAAAGGCTTCTTATGAAAAATGGGTGCACTCTAATAGGGTGGGTCTTCTATCTGGTTCATTGTTTCTTCGACAGAGGAGAAAGAAGAGGATTCAATTTTTCATTTTATTATATATATTAGGGATACATTTTATAATTAGAGATTTTATGATAATTGAATTATGAATTCATGCATGATTTATATTTATCATTTCTTATGAGCATGAATATTGTTATTTTATGTAATTGTGAGCTCGCCTATCGTGGGTATTTTTGTATAAAATTTTGTGAATTCAACTGATTTAATTGTATTAATTTTATAATGCATTAATAATAATTATGCCCTATCGGTGTTTGTGATTAGTGTAATTTGTGTTTGATGCAATGCATTTTAGTCCTGCCTTATGTCAATTATATTATCCAATACTCTATCGGCGTTAGATTTCTGGTGACATGAGTTTGTGCATTGTATTATTGTTATATATTTCATTTGTTATGATTCGGGACCCTTAGGCGAGATCATGATAAATGAGAAATTTGGACGATAGGCATATTAAGCTGTGTATACAGAAACATTTAATTTTATTATTGCATAATAAACTCTGCATATTAAATGTTTCTTTTGTTCATGATACCAGCATCTCTGCCTATTCTTTTGATTTCTGTCAAAACATTGAATGAGACCAATTTTGAGGACTGGAAAGAGTCATTGGACCTTTATTTGGCTATTTCTAATTTGGACATAGCTTTGAGAGATACCCATTCTGCTGCTCCCACTTCTGAACAAAAGGCTTCTTATGAAAAATGGGTGCACTCTAATACGGTCGGTCTTCTATCTGGTTCATTGTTTCTTCGATAGAGAAGAAAGAATAGGATAGAATTTTTTATTTTATTTTACTGTAGAAAAAAAACTGTACAATCAGTTTCTCTCTCACGGCGTGGCACCTCCATATTCGATGCGGCAGTTAGTTTTGTAAATTCAAAACACGTTTTCTTGCTTCTGCATGTGACTTGTACACGTCACACACACATACATATATATATATATATATATATATATATATATATATATATATTATGGATATATTTCTATAGTTAGAGACTTTATGATAATTGAATTATGAATTCATGCATGAATGTTGTTATTTTATATAACTGTGAGCTCGCCTATTGTGGGTACGATTGTATAAATTTTTGGGAATTCAATTGATTTTATTGAATTAATTTTATATTGCATTAATAATAATTATACCCTATCGGTGTTTGTTATTAGTGTAATTTGTGTTTGATACATTGCATTTTAATCTTTCCTTATGTCAATTATATTATCCATTACTCTATCGGTGTTAGATTTCGGGTGACACGAGTTTGCGCATTGTATTATTGTTATATTTTTCATTTGTTATGATTCGGGACCCTTAGGCGAGATCATGATAAATGAGAAATTTTGACGATAGGCATATTAAGCTGTGTATACAGAAACATTTAATTTTGTTATTGCATAATAAACTGTGCATATTAAATGTTTCTTTTTTTCATGATACCAGCATCTCTGCCTATGCTTTTGACATCTGTCAAAACTTTGAATGGGACCTATTTTGAGGACTGGAAAGACTCATTGGACCTTTATTTGGCT
This sequence comes from Acmispon strigosus, assembly GCA_030819835.1. Lineage (NCBI taxonomy): Eukaryota > Viridiplantae > Streptophyta > Magnoliopsida > Fabales > Fabaceae > Acmispon > Acmispon strigosus. The sequence continues at coordinate 29,107,099 of JAUAMA010000007.1, forward strand.
ATTTCTAATTTGGATATAGCTTTGAGAGATACCCAGTCTGCTGCTCCCACTTCTGAACAAAAGGCTTCTTATGAAAAATGGGTGCACTCTAATTGGGTGTGTCTTCAATCTGGTTCATTGTTTCTTCGACAGAGAAGAAAGAATAGGATAGAATTTTTTATTTTATTTTACTGTAGAAAAAAAAACTGTACAATCAGTTTCTCTCTCACGGCGTGGCACCTCCATATTTGATGCGGCAGTTAGTTTTGTAAAATCAAAACACGTTTTCTTGCTTCTGCATGTGACTTGTACACGTCACACACACATACATATATATATATATATATATATATATATATATATATATATATATTATGGATACATTTCTATAGTTAGAGATTTTATGATAATTGAATTATGAATTCATGCATGAATGTTGTTATTTTATAGAACTGTGAGCTCGCCTATTGTGGGTACGATTGTATAAAATTTTGTGAATTCAATTGATTTAATTGAATTAATTTTATATTGCATTAATAATAATTATACCCTATCGGTGTTTGTTGTTAGTGTAATTTGTGTTTGATACATTGCATTTTGATCTTGCCTTAAGTCAATTATATTATCCAATACTCTATCGGTGTTAGATTTCGGGTGACACGAGTTTGCGCATTGTATTATTGTTATATTTTTCATTTTTTATGATTCGGGAACCTTTCGCGGGATCATGATAAATGAGAAATTTGGACGATAGGCATATTAAGCTGTGTATACAGATACATTTAATTTTGTTATTGCATAATAAACTTTGCATATTAAATGCTTCTTCTGTTCATGATACCAGCATCTCTGCCTATGCTTTTGACTTCTGTCAAAACTTTGAATGGGACCTATTTTGAGGACTGGAAAGAGTCATTAGACCTTTATTTGGCTATTTCTAATTTGGACATAGCTTTGAGAGATACCCAGCCTGCTGCTCCCATTTCTGAACAAAAGGCTTCTTATGAAAAATGGGTGCACTCTAATAGGGTGGGTCTTCTATCTGGTTCATTGTTTCTTCGACAGAGGAGAAAGAAGAGGATTCAATTTTTCATTTTATTATATATATTAGGGATACATTTTATAATTAGAGATTTTATGATAATTGAATTATGAATTCATGCATGATATATATTTATCATTTCTTATGAGCATGAATATTGTTATTTTATATAACTGTGAGCTCGCCTATCGTGGGTATTATTGTATAAAATTTTGTGAATTCAATTGATTTAATTGAAATAATTTTATAATGCATTAATAATAATTATACCCTATCGGTGTTTGTTATTAGTGTAATTTGTGTTTGATGCAATGCATTTTAGTCTTGCCTTATGTCAATTATATTATCCAATACTCTATCGGTGTTAGATTTCTGGTGACATGAGTTTGTGCATTGCATTGTTGTTATATGTTTCATTTGTTATGATTCGGGACCCTTAGGCGGGATAATGATAAATGAGAAATTTGGACAATAGACATAGTAAACTGTGAATACAGAAACATTTAATTTTACTATTGCATAATAAACTCTGCATATTAAATGTTTCTTTTGTTCATGATACCAGCATCTCTGCCTATGCTTTTGATTTCTGTCAAAACATTAAATGGGACCAATTTTGAGGACTGGAAAGAGTCATTGGACCTTTATTTGGCTATTTCTAATTTGGACATAGCTTTGAGAGATACCCAGCCTGCTGCTCCCACTTCTGAACAAAAGGCTTCTTATGAAAAATGGGTGCACTCTAATAGGGTGGGTCTTCTATCTGGTTCATTGTTTCTTCGACAGAGAAGAAAGAATAGGATTGAATTTTTTATTTTATTTTACTGTAGAAAAAAAACTGTACAATCAGTTTCTCTCTCACGGCGTGGCACCTCCATATTCGATGCGGCAGTTAGTTTTGTAAAATCAAAACACGTTTTCTTGCTTCTGCATGTGACTTGTACACGTCACACACACACACACACACACACACACACACATATATATATATATATATATATATATATTATGTATACATTTCTATAGTTAGAGATTTTATGATAATTGAATTATGAATTCATGCATGAATATTGTTATTTTATATAACTGTGCGCTCGCCTATTGTGGGTACGATTGTATAAAATTTTGTGAATTCAATTGATTTAATTGAATTAATTTTATATTGTATTAATAATAATTATACCCTATCGGTGTTTGTTATTAGTGTAATTTGTGTTTGAGACATTGCATTTTAATCTTGCCTTATGTCAATTATATTATCCAATACTCTATCGGTGTTAGATTTCGGGTGACACGAGTTTGCGCATTGTATTATTGTTATATTTTTCATTTGTTATGATTCGGGACCCTTAGGCGAGATCATGATAAATGAGAAATTTGGACGATAGGCATATTAAGCTGTGTATACAGAAATATTAAATTTTGTTATTGTATAATAAACTGTGCATATTAAATGTTTCTTTTGTTCATGATACCAGCATCTCTGCCTATGCTTTTGACTTCTGTCAAAACTTTGAATGGGACCAATTTTGAGGATTGGAAAGAGTCATTAGACCTTTATTTGGCTATTTCTAATTTGGACATAGCTTTGGAGATACCTAGCCTGCTGCTCCCACTTCTGAACAAAAGGCTTCTTATGAAAAATGGGTGCACTCTAATAGGGTCGGTCTTCTATCTGGTTCATTGTTACTTCGACAGAGGAGAAAGAAGAGGATTCAATTTTTTATTTTATTATATATATTATGGATACATTTCTATAATTAGAGATTTTATGATAATTTAATTATGAATTCATGCATGATATATATTTATCATTTCTTATGAGCATGAATATTGTTATTTTATATAATTGTGAGCTCGGCTATCGTGGGTATTATTGTATAAAATTTTGTGAATTCAACTGATTTAATTGAATTAATTTTATAATGCATTAATATTAATTATACCCTATTGGTGTTTGTTATTAGTGTAATTTGTGTTTGATGCAATGCATTTTAGTCTTGCCTTATGTCAATTATATTATCCAATACTCTATCGGTGTTAGATTTCTGATGACATGAGTTTGTGCATTGTATTATTGTTATATTTTTCATTTGATATGGTTCGGGACCCTTATGCGGGATCATGATAAACGAGAAATTTGGTCGATAGACATATTAAGCTATATATACAGAAACATTTACTTTTGTTATTTTATAATAAACTCTGCATATTAAATGTTTCTTTTGTTCATGATACCAGCATCTCTACCTATGATTTTGACTTCTGTCAAAACTTTGAATGAGACCAATTTTGAGGATTGGAAAGAGTCATTAGACCTTTATTTGGCTATTTCTAATTTGGACATAGCTTTGAGAGATACCCAGCCTGCTCCTCCCACTTCTGAACAAAAGGCTTCTTATGAAAAATGGGTTCACTCTAATAGGGTGGGTCTTCTATCTAGTTCATTGTTTCTTCGACAGAGGAGAAAGAAGAGGATTCAATTTTTTATTTTATTATATATATTAGGGATACATTTCGATAATTAGAGATTTTATGATAATTGAATTATGAATTCATGCATGTTATATATTTATCATTTCTTATGAGCATGAATATTGTTATTTTATATAATTGTGAGCTCGGCTATCGTGAGTATTATTGTATAAAATTTTGTGAATTCAACTGATTTAATTGAATTAATTTTATAATGCATTAATAATAATTATACCCTATCGGTGTTTGTTATTAGTGTAATTTGTGTTTGATGCAATGCATTTTAGTCTTGCCTTATGTCAATTATATTATCCAATACTCTATCGGTGTTAGATTTCTGGTGACATGAGTTTGTGCATTGTATTATTGTTATATTTTTCATTTGTCATGGTTCGGGACCCTTAGGCGGGATCATGATAAACGAGAAATTTGGTCGATAGACATATTAAGCCATGTATACAGAAACATTTACTTTTGTTATTTTATAATAAACTCTGCATATTAAATGTTTCTTTTGTTCATAATACCAGCATCTCTACCTATGATTTTGACTTCTGTCAAAACTTTGAATGAGACCAATTTTGAGGACTGGAAAGAGTCATTGGACCTTTATTTGGCTATTTCTAATTTAGACATAGCTTTGAGAGATACCCAGCCTGCTGCTCCCACTTCTGAACAAAAGGCTTCGTATGAAAAATGGGTGCACTTTAATAGGGTGGGTCTTCCATCTGGTTCATTGTTTCTTCGATAGAGAAAAAAGAAGAGGATTGAATTTTTTATTTTATTTTACTGTAGAAAAAACAAAACGGTACAATCAGTTTCTCTCTCACGGCGTGGCACATCCATATTCAGTGCAGCAGTTAGTTTTGAAAAAACAAAACACGTTTTTTTACTTCTGTATGTGACTTGTACACGTCACACACACATACATACATACACACACACACACACACACACACACACACACACACACACACACATATATATATATATATATTAGGGATACATTTCTATAATTTGATAATTGAATTTTAAATTCATGCATGATATATATTTATCATTTCTTATGAGCATGAATATTGTTATTTTATATAATTGTGAGCTCGCCTATTATGGGTACAATTGTATAAACTTTTGTGAATTCAACTGATTTAATTGAATTAATTTTACATTGCATTAATAATAATTATATCCTATCGGTGTTTGTTATTAGTGTAATTTGTGTTTGATACATTGCATTTTAGTCTTGCCTTATGTCAATTATATTATCCAATACTCTATCGGTGTTAGATTTCTGGTGACATGAGTTTGTGCATTGTATTATTGTTATATTTTTCATTTGTTATGATTCGGGACCCTTAGGCGGGATCATGATAAATGAGAAATTTGGACGATAGGCATATTAAGCTGTGTATACAGAAACATTTAATTTTGTTATTGCATAATAAACTGTGCATATTAAATGTTACTTTTGTTTATGATACCAGCATATCTGCCTATGCTTTTGACTTCTGTCAAAACTTTGAGTGGGACCAATTTAGAGGCCTGGAAAGAGTCATTGGACATTTATTTGGTTATTTCTAATTTGGACATAGCTATGACAGGTACCCAGCCTGCTGCTCCCACTTCTGAACAAAAGGCTTCTAATGAAAAATGGGTGCACTCTAATAGGGTGGGTCTTCTGTCTGGTTCATTGTTTCTTCGACAGAGAAGAAAGAAGAGGATGGAATTTTTTATTTTATTTTACTGTAGAAAAAAAAAACTGTACAATGAGTTTCTTTCTCACGGCGTGGCACCTCCATATTCGATGCTGCAGTTAGTTTTGAAAAATCAAAACACGTTTTCTTGCTTCTGTATGTGACTTGTACAGGTCACACACACATACATTTATATATATATATATATATATATATATATATATTATGGATACATTTCTATAGTTAGAGATTTTATGATAATTGAATGATGAATTCATGTATGATATATATTTATCATTTCTTATTAGCATGAATATTGTTATTTTATTAAATTGTGAGCTTTCCTATTGTGGGTACAATTGTATAAAATTTTGTGAATTCAATTGATTTAATTGATTTAATTTTATATTGCATTAATAATAATTATACCCTATCGGTGTTTGTTATTAGTGAAATTTGTGTTTGATACAATGCATTTTAGTCTTGCCTTATGTCAATTATATTATCCAATACTCTATCGGTATTAGATTTCGGGTGACATGAGTTTGTGCATTGTATTATTGTTATATTTTTCATTTGTTATGATTCGGGACCCTTAGGCGGGATCATGATAAATGAGAAATTTGGACGATAGACCTATTAAGCTGTGTATACATAAACTTTTAATTTTGTTATTGCATAATAAACTGTGCATATTAAATGTTTCTTTTGTTCATGATACCAGCATCTCTGCCTATGCTTTTGACTTCTGTCAAAACTTTGAATGGGACCAATTTAGAGGCCTGGAAAGAGTCATTGGACCTTTATTTGGTTATTTCTAATTTGGACATAGCTATGAGAGATACCTAGCCTGCTGCTCCCACTTCTGAACAAAAGGCTTCTAATGAAAAATGGGTGCACTCTAATATGGTGCGTCTTCTATCTGGTTCATTGTTTCTTCGACAGAGAAGAAAGAAGAGGATGGAATTTTTTATTTTATTTTACTATAGAAAAAAAAAACTGTACAATGAGTTTCTCTCTCACGGCGTGGCACCCCCATATTCCATGCAGCAGTTAGTTTTGAAAAATCAAAACACATTATCTTGCTTCTGTATGTGACTTGTACACGTCACACACACATACATACATATATATATATATATAAATATATATAAATATATATTATGGATACATTTCTATAGTTAGAGATTTTATGGTAATTGAATTATGAATTCATGTATGATATATATTTATCATTTCTTATGAGCATGAATACTGTTATTTTATATAATTGTGAGCTCGCCTATTGTGGGTATAATTGTATAAAACTTTGTGAATTCAATTGATTTAATTGAATTAATTTTATATTGTATTAATAATAATTATACCCTATCGGTGTTTGTTATTAGTGTAATTTGTGTTTGATGTAATGCATTTTAGTCTTGCCTTATGTCAATTATATTGTCCAATACTCTATCGATGTTAGATTTCTAGTGACATGAGTTTGTGCATTATATTATTGTTATATTTTTCATTTGTTATGATTCGGGGCCCTTAGGCGGGATCATGATAAAAGAGAAATTTGGACGATAGGCATATTAAGCTGTGTATACAGAAACATTTAATTTTGTTATTGCATAATAAACTGTGCATATTAAATGTTTCTTTTGTTCATGATACCAGCATCTCTGCCTATGCTTTTGACTTCTGCAAAACTTTCAATGGGACTAATTTTGAGGACTGGAAAGAGTCATTGGACCTTTATATGGCTATTTCTAATTTGGACATAGCTTTGAGAGATACCCAGCCTGCTGCTCCCACTTCTGAACAAAAGGCTTCTTATGAAAAATGGGTGCACTCTAATAGGGTGGGTCTTCTATCTGGTTCATTTTTTCTTCGACAAAGAAGAAAGAAGAGGATGGAATCTTTTATTTTATTTTACTGTAAAAAAAACTGTACAATCAGTTTCTCTCTCACGGCGTGGCACCTCCATATTCGGTGCAACAATTAGTTTTGAAAAATCAATACACGTTTACTTGCTTCAGTCTGTAACTTGTACACGTCACACACACATACAGACACACACACACACACACACACACAAATATATATATGTATATATATATTATAGATACATTTCTATTGTTAGAGATTTTATGATAATTGAATTACGAATTCATGTATGATATATATTTATCAGTTCTTATGAGTATGAATATTATTATTTTATATAATTGTGAGCTCCCCTATCGTGGGTACAATTGTTTTAAATTTTGTGAATTCAATTGATTTAATTGAATTAATTTTATATTGCATTAGTAATAATTATACCCTATCGGTGTTTGTTATTAGTGTAATTTGTGTTTGATGTAATGCATTTTAGTCTTGCCTTATGTCAATTATATTGTCCAATACTCTATCGATGTTAGATTTCTGGCGACATGAGTTTGTGCATTGTATTATTGTTATATATTTCATTTGTTATGATTCAGGACCCTTAGGCGGGATAATGATAAATGAGAAATTTGGACAATAGACATTGTATACTGTGTATACAGAAACATTTAATTTTGTTATTGCATAATAAACTGTGCATATTAAATGTTTCTTTTGTTCATGATACCAGCATCTCTGCCTATGCTTTTGATTTCTGTCAAAACATTGAATGGGACCAATTTTGAGGACTGGAAAGAGTCATTGGACCTTTATTTAGCTATTTCTAATTTGGACATAGCTTTGAGAGATACCCAGCCATTGTAAACTGTGTATACAGAAACATTTAATTTTGTTATTGCATAATAAACTGTGCATATTAAATGTTTCTTTTGTTCATGATACCAGCATCTCTGCCTATGCTTTTGATTTCTGTCAAAACATTGAATGGGACCAATTTTGAGGACTGGAAAGAGTCATTGGACCTTTATTTAGCTATTTCTAATTTGGACATAGCTTTGAGAGATACCCAGCCTGCTGCTCCCACTTCTGAACAAAAGGCTTCTTATGAAAAATGGGTGCACTCTAATAGGGTGGGTCTTCTATCTGGTTCATTGTTTCTTCGACAGAGAAGAAAGAAGAGGATTGAATTTTTTATTTTATTTTACTGTAGAAAAAAAACTGTACAATCAGTTTCTCTCTCACGGCGTGGCACCTCTATATTTAGTGCAGCAGTTAGTTTTGAAAAATCAAAACACGTTTTCTTGCTTCTGTATGTGACTTGTACACGTCACACGCACATACATACATACATATATATATATATATATATATATATATATATATATATATATATATATTATGGATACATTTCTATAATTAGAGATTTTATGATAATTGGATTATGAATTCATGTATGATATATATTTATCATTTCTTATGAGCATGAATATTGTTGTTTTATATAATTGTGAGCTCCCCTATCGTGGGTACAATTGTATTAAATTTTGTGAATTCAATTGATTTAATTGAATTAATTTTATATTGCATTAATAATAATTATACCCTATCAGTGTTTGTTATTAGTGTAATTTGTGTTTGATGCAATGCATTTTAGTCTTGCCTTATGTCAATTATATTATCCAATACTCTATCGGTGTTAAATTTCTGGTGACATGAGTTTGTGCATTGTATTATTGTTATATTTTTCATTTGTTATGATTCGGGACCCTTAGGCGGCATCATGATAAATGAGAAATTTGGACGATAGACATATTAAGCTGTGTATACAGAAACTTTTAATTTTGTTATTGCATAATAAACTGTGCATATTAAATGTTTCTTTTGTTCATGATACCAGCATCTCTGCCTATGATTTTGACTTCTGTCAAAACTTTGAATGGGACCAATTTTGAGGACTGGAAAGAGTCATTGGACCTTTATTTGGCTATTTCTAATTTGGACATAGCTTTGAGAGATACCCAGCCTGCTGCTCCCAGTTCTGAACAAAAGGCTTCTTATGAAAAATGGGTGCACTCTAATAGGGTGGGTCTTCTATCTGGTTCATTGTTTCTTCGACAGAGAAGAAAGAAGAGGATTGAAAAATGGGTGTACAATCATTTTCTCTCACGGCGTGGCACCTCCATAATCAGTGCAGCAGTTAGTTTTGAAAAATCAAAACACGTTTTCTTGCTTCTGTATGTGACTTGTACACGTCACACACCCGAGGTACTGGGTATATGGGTCACGGGTCGGACCGAGGGGTCACTGGTCGGACCGGTTTGACTCTGTGTATATTAAAAAAATATAAAAAAATCTAATGGTATATGGATTCTATATATATATACTAAAATAACATTTATTCTCACCTACCCCACCTTGTCCCACCCATTAAGACCTTACCCTAACTAATTTTTTTTATATTGTTATTTTTGTCAATTTAATATTTCATATTTTTATGTTTGATATTTCAGGTTTAATCTCACCTACTCCACTATATATATTTAGGTTGATTTATTTTTTATTTTTAAATTATCTTTTGATATCTAAAAATAAAAGAATGCTTATAAAAACAACTTTTATTGTACTTCTACTGTCTCTAGCCACACAAAATAAAAACAAACAAATATTTCCCCCACAGTAGATGGATATAGACTAATGAAGAATTTTCAAAGTTTTGGATATAGATATTTGAAATTGAATTGGTAGTTTTCGCTTTTATTTTAGTCCTTTCTTAAATATGAATTGATTAAATATTTAAATTTTTAATCAATAAAAATTAAAAGTATTACATATTTCATCCATGTGTCGTAATATAAATAATATTAATATTTTTTAAATTCATACTAAAAATAATATTATTCATTTTTTATCCGTTTAATCAGTTTAGAAATATAAATAATAAAAGACATGATTAATCACCAATAATATTATGGTGTAGTGGTAATAGTGTTGCTCTTCTACTTCTAGGTCCTGTGTTCAACTCCCTCTCGCATAACTTTTTAAAAATAAATTTTGGGCTTGTCAAATTGGGCTTACATGCATGACCCATTTTCAACATACTTAAGAAAAAAAATGTTTCAAAAAAAAATCAGAAAAAAAGAAAAAGGTCACTCGCCGGTTCAACAAAAAACCGGCCAAGTCACCGGTTTGACCCTTGAACCGGCCGGGTCGTACCGGTTTAATCTGGTTCATTTACAGAACTGACCTGATGATCAACCCAGGCCGGCCATGGCACCGGTTCCCGGTCCGACCGGTCGGTACGGTCCGGTTTTTAAAACACTGCTTCGACGTCTCCTGAGAACTTAGTAAATTTGGGGACTTTCCATCCCCTCAGAAATTCAGTTTGAAGAACAATCTAAGGAAATTCCGAAACAAAATGCAGTCTATTAGCATATCCCACATTAAATCCATGCTGATTCAACAATTGATGTACTATGTTAGCAACATTCTATTGTCCCCCAAAATTGTTTTGCCGAACTCTTTCTATCACGTGTTCATCGTTTTGGTTTCGATTAACCAAAACTAGGATTCCCTCGTTTCGACCAAGATTAACTTGGTGAATAGGTTCATTAAGGGGGACCTGTCGATCTGGTTGAAATTCTAACACTTGGGATTAGTTAAGTGGAGGCGCTTGTTGACCAGCCTGAGCAACCTGTTCGACTATAGGGTCTGGCGCACCAAAGATATCTGCAATTCGATCCAAATGCGTAGTCAATTGTTCATAGGCAAGTGTAGTGTCTTTAATCATAGGATTAAAGACTGTACCAATTTGTTGAGTCAAAGTATTGACCAACTCATGGTTACTATCATCTATTTGTTGCCTAAGTACGTTTACCGTATTGTTAGTCAAAGCAAATGGGGATCCATCTAAAACTGCAACTGGGGGTCGTGCATTTCTCGACTCAATTGCCCCTGATCTTGATGCGAAGAATTGATTTCCCGGGGAACCCGTTGAAACCACGTTGTCAGAATACATCGAGGGATAAGTTCCTATCCCTTGCATCAACAAAAAAAGGCATCCCATAAGGGTGACTAACAATGTTCTGGGGGTTCCTACTATTGTTCCAGGAACCTAGTTAAAGAACACCAACAACAACCTGCGAAATGGCAGGAGTCTAGGACTTGGAATTGGAATTGGGGCCAAAACTTGTGACAAGATTGGCCCTGTCGTGTATGGATTTAGTGCCTGATTAGAAATTAACCAACAGGCATTGAAGGAAACGGTTGAGTCAAATTTTGACCAGTTGAAACCTGTGGTAGACTTTGACTCGTTGGAACATTTGTAACTGCCATGTCTGGGTTGGATATGGTTTTCATCCTTGGAGGATTAACACTATCTTTAGTATTAATCGGACGTTCTCCATTGACATCAGAAACGTTACTTGGATCAACATGAGACCCTGGAGATTGGTTTCCTCTAGAACGGTTGGTCATACTGACAAATTTACTACTCCGTAATATCATACACTTTTCTAAACCTTTGGTTCGAAAAATTACTTTTATGATTTAGAAAATCAAGGCACTAGGGAAGATTTCTAATGAAAACATGTCCCTTTGTCCCACCGGGCGTGCCAATTTGTTTACTCTGATTTTTGGTAAACAAATAGAATCAGGTAAAACCACAAGAAAATCCAAATGTTTATAAAGAGGCTGGATTCCGATCCTCTTTTGGGTTCAAGGACATGGAAAATTATAAGTGCGTAAATGTCAAATGGAGTGGATGAAGCGATATTCGTTGAAAGTGGTTCGACCGAAATGGATAAACAGTTTAAAGGAAAGATTGAAAATAAAGGCTTAAAAGCGGTAAAAAATCATAGGGAAAAAGAATAGTAAAACTGCATTGAACTAAAAGTGCAGGAAACATAAAGTTTTGCATGAAATGTAAAGGTGGTCGATCAAACTCGCTCAATCACGTACGTGTGACTCTTCTGTTTGTTGTGTGTCTCGATTGCTTGGACTTATAGCGTAAGGATAGAGAATTAACATTTAGTGACGTGTTGTGAATGGAACGAACAAACCTCGATTCTGTGCCTGGCTTCTTCTATTTATAGGCTAAGTCTTCAACTGCTAGCAACGGACAAATATTCTAGGCTTTCCAGGTGTCTTGTGCTTGTCTCTTTGTTCCCCACACGTCCTACTCGATTAACTGCCCAAACACTTTCCGTCGAAGAACAACCTCTTTATGCGCCAAGCTTTTAGTCGAAACGAACCTTACACTTGTTTGATTTAAGGCTCCTTCTCAACATGTATTCGACTTCATCCAAAACTGTATTCTTAATTCTAGTCGAATATCAGAAGTACATTTTCTGACCAAGATGGAGTAACTTCTGGATTTCGTCGAAAGTGGTTGTCAAGTGACTTTCGACCAAGTTTTAACTTGGGAAAAATCTCAGGCTAACAACACCTCAAGTTCTTCACCTTGGCAAACAGATCACCACCCTTCAATGGCTTCAGAGCTCTACCTTCTTCTATATCTCCATTGAAAGCTTTTGACCAGCTCCGATAACGATGTCTTCTATGCAAGAATCTACGATGTTGTAGGAAAACATTCTTTATACAATTTTCTAATCGCATTGAAGTTGTACCATCTTCACATATATAGGGAATGCAAGCTTTCCTTTTACACTATATCCCGACAAATTGCCATATGCCGGAAAATCATTGATCGTACCAAACAACATTGCCCTCAGCCTGAAAGTTTCTTCCCTTGACCCATCATACACCTCTACACCTACATCCCATAATTTCTTCAGATATTCAATTAGAGAAGCCAAGTATATGTCTATATCATTTCTGGGTTGCTGAGGCCCAAAAATTAACCTAGACAACATCATATACTTGCGCTTCATACAAAGCGAAGGAGGTAGGTTATAGATCACTAGTATCACCGGCCATGTATTGTGGGTGCTACTCTGAAGGCTATGTGGATTTATTCCATCAGTAGACAATGCAAGGCGTAGGTTTCTTTCCTCCTTGCCAAATTCGGGATAATTCGAATCAATTTTTTTCCATTGGGGAGAACTGCCACGTGTCGAAGCATTCCATCACCTTCCCCTTTATCTTTATGCCATGTCAAGTGTTTCGCAACTTCAGAACTACGCTACATACGCCTAAATCTTGGTATTATGGGGAAATACCATAACACCTTTAAAGGACTTGAATTTTGCTTCTTATATCGTGGAGCTTTAGATTTAGGACATGTCGTCAGAGATGCATTTCATTTCAAAATAAAATACAATCATTAGGACATGCATGAATCCTCTCATAACTCATTCCAATAGATTAAAGCATTTGTTTAGCCTCATATGTTCGACATGGAAGAACGTTCTTCTCTGGAACCATATCTTTTAAGAGAGAAAGTAGGTCGGTGAAGCTCTTATCGGTCCATCCGTTGCCAGCTTTCAAGTTGTACAACTCTAAGATTGCAGATAATCTTGTGAATTTAGAGCATCATTCATAAAGAGGCGTCTTCGCATCAGTTTTCAACTTCTTGAACATTTCAGGACAATCACGAAGATCCTCTTCTACCGCCTCCGCTATTTCATTATCATGGTCACCTTCACATGCATCTTTCTCCATATCAAATGAGGCAGATCCCAAAGTATCCATTGCATAGCTAGAATCAAATCTGGACTCACCATGATTTGTCCAACGTATATAGTTCATATCAATTCCATTGTAAATTAGATGTCCTTTCAATTCACGTGGATTAACTCGAATACCATGACAACAATCTAAATAAGGGCATAAGATGTTATTAGGATTCTTTGCACGTTGAACCGCGAAGGAAACAAACTCTAACTCCGGTCGCATATTCATCGGATAAGCGATTAACAAACATCCATTTACGAACTATACGTACCTGATCAACAGATGTTAATGCCTACATGCAATTACCACATTCTCAAAGTCTAGTACGTCCTACTAAAATTCAAAGGGGGAGATTCCTATTCTAGCCAGGATTCTAAAATTCAGGTTTTGTTATTGTAATATCTAATGTTCAGGAAATTAGAAGCTACCGTTAAATAAAAAGATACCGGTTAGTATCCTCACAGAATCCTTACAATCGAACATGACCTCACAAAACAGAATACACATTCCACACAAAATGTACTGAACAACAACATAACTCTTCAACAGAATACACATTCCACAAAATGTACCGAACAACAACAACAAAGGCATAATAACTAGTAATTATCAAATAGATAAGTTCCTTAAATTCTAAAAAGTTTAAAACGCCAAGTAAACGTACTGGAAAACAACAAAAATCTTCAAAAGAAAACCCTAGAAGTAGAAGCAGGTGAAGAGGACTCACGAGTGAAGTGTGGAAGCAAGAGGAACGACCTGAGTGAGCACACAAATAGGGAGGCCGCGGGCAAGAGAAGGATTGGCTGCAACGAGCTTGCAAAGTAGTGGAAGAGCGAATGTAGAGAGAACGAGTGTTGGTGATGAGGTGCAGCAGCAAGCGGCGATAATGAGGTGCAGCGGCAAGGAGTGATGAGTGGCGGTGACGAGGTTGAAGAGCAATGGAGTTGCAACAGAGAGATGAGAAGACAAATGGGTTTTCTCGAAAAAAGGGTTTCCTATAGCTATAACAGAGGGAAAACGAAAAACTTAAGCACCTATTACCACGGTTGCCTCAACAACCGTGGTAAATCACCATTTTTTTAATAAAATAATACCTATTACCTCAGTTTCCCTGACAACCGTGGTAATAGGTAGTTTTTATTAAAAGAATAATAAAATTTATTACCAGGGTTACTGTAAGAACCGTGGTAATAGATAATGTTAATTAAAAAATAATAAAACATATTACCACAGTTCACCTACCAACCGTGGTAATAGACAATGTTAATTAAAAAAATAATAAAAACTATCTCTATTACTACGGTTAACATATGACCGTGGTAATAGAGCACCTCAATTACCACAATTCAACAAGAAACCGTGGTAACACAGCTCCGGGTACCATTTTACCACGTTCCACACAAAATCGTGGTAACAGGGGCGTGGTAAAAAGACTTATGTAGTAGTGCATATCATGCACTCATGGAGAGCGCCCAGTAAGTTTGGTTGCTATACAAAGTTAGCAAATCAATATTCTAATTGTTTGCATTCAAGATGTCATACACGACGTGCCTATGATAAGTGGCATTCGCCAGCGGGGTTGATGGCATAGCCTATCTAACTAGAGATTGGGTGTTTGTTCTACCCACCATGGTTGTGTGACCCTGAGATGATTGCTATGTGTGACTTGAGATGATTGTTACGGGTGACTTTCAGGTGATTGTTTAAGTGATCCATTGATTATGTGTTATATGTTACGTGATCGATGGATCCATGTGAGTAAATATGAATTGGAATATTTAGAGCATGTAATATATTCTATGATATATATACTTCCTGGTCTGTTTAAATATGTACTATTTTTGAATCACCTTTATACACCTACGATGAACTCATTTTCAAGAAGTTGACCCTTGCACCTTTATTTCTTTGTGGATGTACCTTGGATATCTCCACCAGACGATGATTCCTACTTCAGGGATAGCTTCAGATGGTAGAGACGGTGGACACTAGTGAGGAGGAGGACCCTTCCGGGACGTCACCTTGGGCATTAGCACTAATCTGCCTGCGAGCGACATTACAATCTTTTGAGGTCTCTTTTATTCTACACATTACTTTTTTTATAATTTAAATGCAACGTGTTGTACTATCAGATTGAGTGAATTCTTTCTAACCTAATTACAAATTTCCCACTTATATAAGTGATTTCCTTTAAATTCAAATTAACTCGGACTAGGCCTCTAGTCTTCGATCAATTCGATCTTTACATTCCAAAATATTCTTTGTGGAGTAAAACTTAGCATTTTTATAGATTGCTACCACATTTCGACCTCTTTAATATCCATAAGAACATACCTTTCCCGACTAGCTTTGGCTATGCTTATAGTCTTTCAAATTTTGATCGAAATAAGAGACTTCGAACTCTTACTTTAATTTTACCAAGATTATGTTCAATCATTACTCTTTTTCTAGATCAAAAGTAACAACTCATTTTCTTCAGCTTTAGTTTTCTCAGCTACCAATCTAGTGTTGAATTATTAATAAATATTCAGTTCTCCAGCTTTTCAACCAATCCTTATAAATTTTCCTTCAGCATATTTCTATACTTAGTGAAAACTTATCAAATTATCTTTTGACTAAATTTTTAGATTTAACGCCAAAATGTATCAATTGCTCTCCCTTTTACTTTCTTCGGAAAACACTATATTAATGACTAGAAGTCTTCCAGTCTTCGAGGTTAAGCAACCCAGATTTTTAAACCCAACACGTTATAAAATGATAAGATTTGATAATGATTGAGTTATATATATACTATGTATTGAATTAGAAAACACAAGATAGGTAGAAAGGAATTTTATTTCTTAATTCAAAATCTTGTAGGCAGAGCCTATTTTATAGTATAGTTGGGATAATTAATTAAGGAAACAAAATATTACAAGTAATAATGCTGAGAGATTATTTCCCTAATTACTGTTGATCTCCTCCCTAATTACTCTTGATTCTTTGACCAAATCTGGTTTGATTATCTCTTGTAATAACTTAATATTCTGACACTCCCCCTCAAGTTGAATAGTGAGGTCTTCAATACTCAACTTGTGCAAGACTGTCTCCAGAGCTTTCCCTGTTACTGCCTTGGTAAGGATATCAGCTAACTGATCTTCAGACCTTACAAATGGTAGTTCAACAGTGCCATCTTCAATCTTCTCTTTTATGAAATGTTTATCCACTTCAACATGTTTTGTTTTATCATGTTGAACAGGATTCCCAGAGATGCTGATTGCTGCCTTGTTGTCACACCTGAGCTGGGTTGGAAGATTCACTGGGTACCCAATCTCATTCATCAGTTTCTTTAGCCAAAGAATCTCAGTTATCCCTTTGACAATGCCCCTGAATTTTGCTTCTGCACTTGACAATGCAACTACCTTCTGTTTCTTGCTTCTCCAAGTAACAAGATTTCCTCCAATTAATGTAAAGTATCCTGCTGTGGATCGTCTATCATTTGGGTTACCTGCCCAATCAGCATCGGTATAGGCCTCAATATCCAGATGCCCATTTTTTCTGAAACTGATACCTCTTCCGGGAGTACCTTTGAGATATCGGACAATCCTCATAGCTGCCTCCATGTGCTCTACCTGTGGATGATGCATAAACTGACTCACCACCCCAACAGCGTATGCAATATCCGGTCTAGTATGGGATAGGTAGATTAGCTTTCCCACCAACCTCTGATACTTCTCCTTATCAACTGGCTCAGTTCCTTCAATCACCTTGAGTTTGTGGTTTACCATTATTGGAGAATCACTGGGTTTGCAATCTACCATGACAGTTTCTGCTAACAAGTCCAGAATATACTTCCGTTGAGAAATATAAATCCCTTCCTTAGATCGGAGGACTTCGATGCCCAAGAAGTATTTCAGCCCCCCAAGGTCTTTCATTTCGAATTTTGCAAAGAGATTCTTCCTGAGCTGAGAGATTTCTTCTTCATCACTACTTGTTATGATCATGTCATCCACATATATTATGAGGCAAGTGACCAAATCACCTCTTCTTTTAAGGAAAAGTGTATGGTCGGCATTGCTTTGTTTGTATCCATATTTTTTCATAGCCATAGTAAACCTCCCAAACCATGCACAAGGAGATTGTTTAAGCCCATATAGGGCCTTCTTTAACCTGCACACTTCTTCCTCTTGAAATTCTCCCGAGAACCCAGGTGGAGCTTCCATATACACTTCTTCTTTTAGATCACCATGTAGAAATGCATTCTTAACATCAAACTGGTGAAGAGGCCAGTCCTTATTTGCTGCTACTGAGAACAACACTCGGATAGTGTCAATCTTGGCAACGGGAGAGAAGGTTTCTGAATAATCAATGCCATAAATCTGTGTATAGCCTTTGGCAACTAGCCTTGCTTTGTATCGCTCAATGCTCCCATCAGCCTTATACTTAATTGTGAAGACCCATCTGCACCCAACTGGTTTCTTTCCTGCTGGTAATGCACATTTTTCCCATGTACCATTCTTTTCAAGAGCTTCCATCTCTGTATTCATTGCTTCCTGCCATTCACTTTTCTTGCTTGCTTCCTGGGCCGTTTTTGGAATATCTTCTGAGAGAAGAGAAGCTGAGAATGCTCTTGCAACCTCAACAATTCTCCCCCTGGCTATATTCACTGGATACCTCGAAGCACGGGGCACATGCTCAGGAGAGTATCGATTCGGAGGAACACCTCTATTTCTTCGAGGAGGTAGGATACACACTTCTGTCTCTGGTTCTTCTGGTTCTAGACTGTCACCATGAACAGTGGCATTATTTAAATCAAGAGACAAATCACTAGAGTTAGATTCATTTACCTCATGTTGGACATCTTCCGAAGTCGGGACACTGGTTGTGTGTACTAGTCCGTCAGCCCTGACTACGTTGATGGGAGTAGGTTCGGTGGCTCCATCTACCTGCTCTGTTAGAATAGTGTCAGAACAACTTAGATCATTTAGCCAACTTAGTGAGTCACTAACGGTCTCCCCCTGAGCACGAAGTTGGTGGTAGAAAGACTTAGATTCTAAGAAGTCACAGTCCATAGTAACATGAACACGACGAGTGACAGGATTATAGCACTGATACCCCTTTTGGTGCATGGCATACCCCACAAAAACACATTTCTCGGCACAAGGATCAAGTTTGGTTCGATCACCTTTGGGAACATGGACAAACACAGAGCACCCAAATACCAGGGGAGGTAAGGTTAGGATTGAAGGAATAGTGGTTTGGGTGGCTAAGGCTTGTAAGGGGGTTTTGTGACTAAGGATTTGGGTAGGGAGACGGTTGATGAGATATGCAGATGTGGCTAGGGCTTTGGGCCAAAAGGAGGGAGGAACCTTGGAATCAAGAGGTAGTGCACAGGTCATCTCAAGTAAAATGCGATTCTTGCGTTCGGCTACACCATTTTGTTGGGGTGTGTTTGGGCAAGAAGTTTGATGGATGAGACCATTTTCCTGAACAAAAGCTCGCATAGACTGATTCACAAATTCCCCACCATTATCATAGCGAAGAATTTGAATTTTCTTATGAAACTGAGTATGGACCATTTTGTAAAACATGAAAAATTTCTCAGGTACTTCAGATTTGTGTTTCATAAAGTATATCCAAGTCATACGAGAATAATCATCCACAAACAATACAAAATATTGAAATCGGCTTTTGTTAGAATTTGGAGCTGGATCCCAGACATCGGAATGAATTAATGAAAAAACAAAGTCAACTCAGGTATTATTTGAGGAAAAAGAAGTCCGATGACTTTTAGCACGAATGCAAGTTTCACACTTTAGAGAAGTGAATTTATTCGAAAAAAGGCTAGGAAATAAAAACCTAAGATAGGAGGGATGACCAAGCCGTCGGTGCCATAACCAAAGTTGTCTGTCAGCCGTTCCGTGAGCAAGCATGGCATGCCCCGGGTGAACCACTTCGTCAACGTAGTAGAGACCTCCTCGCTCAGTACCACGCCCAATGATCTCCTTCGTAAGAATGTCCTGTAAAAGGCAAAAGTTGGGATACATTAGTACCACGCAGTGAAGCTCTTTGGTCACTTGACTAATGGACATCAATTTTGAAGATAAAGTTGGGACATATAGGCAGTTATGTAATTTCAGTTTATCAGAAAAAAACAATAGGGCCTCCTCCTTTCACATGAATAAGTTCTCCACTAGCCGTCTCAATATGAGTTTTAGGTGGTGGGGATAAATTTAAATAATCCCTGTGATCATATGTCATAGTATCTGTGGCCCCACAATCAAATATCCATTCAGTTGCTTTTCCAGAATTACTATTGGTAGCTGATTTGGTTAGATAAGCTTTAGGGGCTGAATAATTTTTATTTAATAAATCAGCAACCAGCCCAATATTGTTTTGTGGCCCAGTAAGAGGAAAACAAAAATCTGATGAGGGACAAAAAATATGGTTAAGAGATATTGGGCTTGGGTCATGACCCCCAAACCCATTACCTTCACACCCTAGGTCATGAGCATTGAGAGATGAACCACGTGCAGCAGCAGCGCCGCTGCTTCTTTTTTCAGATCGCGCAGAGGCGCGGCACGGTCTTCTTGGCCGTCGTCCCTCTCGCGCCAGCCGTCGCTGGTTCTGCTCTCCTCTTCGTCCTTCTCGCGGCGGAACGGCAGCCCTGGAGCGGTTTCGGGGTCGTGGCGGCTTGCGGTGGCGGCGGCAATGGCGGCGGCAATGGCGGCCTTCCCTGTTCTGGTTCCGGTTTTGTCCTTCTCCCACCATTCTGGATAACCAACTATTCTGAAACATGTTTCTTTGGTATGCTTCTTCATCCCACAGTGAGTACATACAAGTTTCGACTTATCCTCCTTTTCTTTCGATCGGAACTTAGTTCTGCTTGCCGCTTGCCCTGCATCTCGATTTCCTCGATCCCCTGCTGTTCTGGCTACCAACCCCGCACCGATCCCCGATGATGAGTCGATTTCAGAGGTTGCCGCTTTCAATATGTGAAGCCTGGCGACCTCCCGCCTTACCGTGGCGAATGCTGTTTTGACTGAGGGGAGAGGTTCGCGTTTCAAAATATCTCTCTTGATTGGTTCGAAGCTGTCATCGACCTCCCGCCTTACTGTGGCGAATGCTGTTGTAAATTTGGATATCTACAGGACAAGTCATCGAGTTTGGGTCTCGCCGATCAATAGTAATCCAGAGATTCTGCAGCTTGTTCCAACAATCTTCCAAGGTGTCACTACCTTGCCGCATTGAATTCTCCCTTCTGTGAAGATCAAATACCTGCAAAGAATCAATTCCGGTGTCGTATGTCAGAGCTAGTCCATCCCACAAGTTCTTCGTTGTTGGGTACTGTCAGACGTTGTTCACCAGATGTGATTCAATGTTCTGAATTAACCAGGTAAACACACACTGATCATCTCGCTCCCAACGTGTGTATCCCTGATATGTTTTTGATGGTGGTGTAGGTTCTCTGGTGATATGTGCACTTCGTTCTCGGCCTCCAATGGCTTTCTTCATTAAGGTTGCCCATAGTGGATAGTTATCTCCACTGAGTTTAATTCCGAGAGACAGATTCTCAGAATTAGTTGTTGAGGATTGTGCTCCAAGGCTGTTTCGCAGTAGAGCCGCAATCTGAAGGGTCAAATCATCAGGGATGTTGACTGGTTTCTAGGTTTTGTTTTGGGTTGGGTTGGTGTTAGAGTTATCTTCAACGTCTGACATGGTTTGTTGATTTCAGGTTGCTGGCTCAGAAAAAGAAAGGGAAGAAAGTAGTGGAATTGGTCAGGATCAAAGAACGCTGCTCTGATACCATATTGAATTAGAAAACACAAGATAGGTAGAAAGGAATTTTATTTCTTAATTCAAAAGCTTGTAGGCAGAGCCTATTTTATAGTACAGTTGAGATAATTAATTAAGGAAACAGAATATTACAAGTAATAATGCTGAGAGATTATTTCCCTAATTATTGCTGATCTCCTCCCTAATTATTCTTGATTCTTTGACCAAATCTGGTTTGATTCTCTCTTGTAATAACTTAATATTCTGTCACTATGGTACTAAGGACTTTTTCAGTGACCGAAAGTATAGGTATAAGAGCATCTCCATCCCTGCTCCCCTATAAGGGGACCAACCATATTCTGACCGGCTGGGCCGGTCGAATCAGGGCCCAACGGCCACAAACCGGCTCCAGCCGGTCAAAGAGGCTTTGTAACCTCTCAAAAGAAACCGGCCGAGCCGGTCACCATATATATATATTTGTTTCTTAATTTTTCCCTCATGTGCCTCATCTCTTCTTCTTCATTCTCTCTTTTCTCTCTTCAAACCCTACCGCCGTCACCACCTCTTCTTCCTCTCAGCCGCTGCCACCTCTCTTTTTCCTCACGCCGTCGCCGTCGCTGCTCTTCTTCCTCCACCGCCGTCACCGTCACCGTCCCCTCGCCCCGTCACCGTCACCACCTCTTCTTCCTCTCAGCCGCCGCCACCTCTCTTCTTCTTCACGCCGTCGCCGTCACTGTCGCTGCTCTTCTTCCTCCACCGCCGTCCGTCAGCCACCGGATGGGAGAGATCCAGGACACATGCAAGACGGATCGGATGAGAGATGATGATCCACAAAACTCTTCTTTGTAATCTCTGTAATTTTTTGCTAATTTAATTGTTCAAATTTTTTTTGATTGTTGCTATGCTTCTGTTTCTTGGTTCTGGGGTTTTGGTTGTGTATGGTTGTGTATATTGTTCTGTTCTTGCTCCTTCTTCTCCCTCTAATTTTAACAGCAATATGGTTGATGATGAATGAGAGAGAAAGAATGATTTTTTAATTTAAGGACTCAAAAAGTAGAGTTCCTTGTGCAAGGAACTCTAGCCCAAAATTAAGGACTTGCTCTTCCACCTCATTCTTCTCCATCCCTGCTCAAGAATAAGGAACGGTCCTTCTGGTTTAAGTACAGGGCGTTGGAGATTGTATAACATGTCAAGTATAATGCAATCTGGTGTGGGAATCTCTAATTGACAAGACAATAGATTCTACTAAATTTAGAAATGCTTGTTAGGAATTCACTAATACATACAAGTAGAATTTACAATAATTTAAGTATGTTAATTTAACACCTGCTTTGACTTCTAGTTGTTAGAATTCTTTAATTTAGTTACTTTCAAATGTTGACTTTGTATGACACTAATTTTAACGATATATGCTACATTTAAATAGAAATCTCCCTATAAAGAAATTATATTTTACCAAAATAGTAATTTTAATAAATTTAGGTGAATTAAATTTATTCAAGAATAATCGACAGAACACCAAACACTAAATTTATTTCTTCTTACAACATAATAGATACTAGACAGTAATATTTGGACAAGTATATGTTCGTCCCTTAGCTTCAGCTCCATACATGGAAAATTGTCCATCGAGTCTTCTTTGTTCCTTTGTCATGAATAGTCTATTTCCTACGTTGTATTATCACACTTACAACTAATGTTCTGACAAAGATAACAAGCGTACTATTATAGTTTGGCTGGGATGCAATAATTTCTAATATTAATAAATCGTATAAAAGCCATTTCCCATGTCCTGATCTGCTTCAAATACCCTCTCCACTTACCCTGTTTCATCCTTGCGTTTGTGTTTGTGTTGCGGGAGACACAAACACAAACACAAACACAAACACAGGATCGAAATACTATAATTCTATTTATTTTTATCATCCCGGTTCTATATATAATAATGGCAACTTCTGGAGGCAACGAAACCATCTCAATTTTTTATGACTCTCGGGGGGAGTTGAATGTTTGTGTAAAACATGATAAAACGGTCGGTTCTTTAGGTGTTTTCTACGGTGATAATCCATTTAATTTTGTGCTTCCTTCAACATTATGCCAACTCTTCGTCGTCATCTTAACCGGTCGACTACTCTACTTTCTTCTCAGACCTTTCAAAACACCCAAGTTCATCTGCAACATCCTCGTAAGTTTCTACAAATTAATGAATCAGTACACTAATCATTTTCATGCCTAGTAAAGTCCTCTCATTTAATGTTTTACATTGATAGATAATGTATGTGGTGAAAACATGCAGGGTGGCATTGTTTTGGGGCCATCATTTCTAGGGCGCAACAAAAGTTTAATGGATGCACTATTTCCGGCACGACAGTCCCAGTTTCTAGACCTGACATCTGTGGTTGGTGTTTCATATTTTGTCTTCATGGTGGGACTAAAAATGGATATTTTGATGACAATGAGAGCAGCCAAAAGCACATGGCGACTTGGAGTACTTCCTTTGGTTACTTCTTGTATCGTTATATCAGGATTCTTAACCCTTTACCATGACCCAAAGCAGTTACCTAATTTTAAATCACATATTTCTCGTTTCCCATTGGTTGTCACCATGTCCGTCGCTAATTTCCCTGTCATGTGTGAAGCCTTAACTGAATTGAACCTCATTGCCACAGAATTGGGACAGATATCTCTGTCTTCATCCATGATAAACGACATGATTCAATGGTTTCTTACTTTGGTCAACCGTATTGTAGCCGCAAATCATGCGGAAATCTCTATCATATATATCACAGGATGGATGCTGTTCATGATTTTCAGCATATTCATGTTACGACCAGCATTGAAACTGATTATTCGCACAACCCCAGTTGGGAAACCGGTGAAGGAAATCTACGTGGTGTTCATACTGCTTGGGGCGTTGGTTATGGCAGGTGTTAGTGACTTGATTGGAGTGGCATTTACGATTGGACCTCTCATTTATGGTTTGATCATGCCGAATGGGGCACCCTTGGGCACGACACTGGTGGACAAGAGTGAAGTTATCATCACAGAGTTTTTTCTGCCTTTCTTCTTTGTGTCTATTGGAATCAAGACGAACTTGTATTCTCTCTACGATTGGCGCAAGTTTTTAACGTTGCAGGGTGTCTTTATGGCTGGGGACCTGGCCAAGATGATTGTGTGTGTGCTGGTTTCTCCAAATTACAACATTAGGACCAGACATGGAATGGTTCTTGGCCTCATGATGAACATCAAGGGAATAACCCAACTTATAACTATTGTTAGAATGACCCACCTCAAGGTAATTAAGTTCGTCCTCTTCTATATATTATATTTTCTCTACTCATATATGCCACATTCATTCTTGTGTGTTAAGTTTAAAATGTACTAGATGTTGACCCTCAAGCATACATTAATATAATTTTTTTATCAAAATAATACATTAATATAATAATATAAATAGTAAGTGTTTGAGAAAGTATTAGTAGTCTATGTATCACAACTAACCAATTCATTGTTACAAAACCGAATATAATTTGAAGTTGTTAATGTATTTTGCAGTTGGTGGACGAGGAAACGTTCAGCCACTTGGTGTTTTACGTGGTGGTTATGACAGCGATAATCACACCCTTGGTTAAATTATTATACAAGAATTGCCCACGAATGCTAAATTCGCCAAGCTTTTTCCGCGAAGATGAAATTCTGATGATCCAAAGAACTCCTAGAAATACAGAGCTTCGAATCATTACCTGTGTGCACAAGGAAGGAAATGTGCGTGGCATCACTGCACTTCTTGAAGCATGCAACCCTGTGGTAGAAAGCCCCTTATACGTGTACGCAATTCACCTCGTAGAGCTATTAGGAAAAAGCTCACCCATTCTCTTTCCCATAAACTACACCCAGAATAGGAAATTCTTGTCTGTTAATTACCCCGACACCAACCACATCACGCGTGCTTTTGCGAACTACTCTAGAAACTCGAGAGGTCCCGTCACTATTATTCCGTTCGTGAACGTGGCACCTTACAAGAACATGCACAACACGGTGTGCAACCTCGCACAGGATAAGATGGTACCTCTCCTCGTCATCCCTTTTCACGAGAATAACCATCTTGACCTTGATGGCCAAGCCGCCATCTCCATCCGCAAATTGAATGCCTCATTCCAAGCGCATGCGCCATGCACATTAGGGATCCTTGTCGACAGGTATAGAGTACGTTGTATATATTAATATTGGGATGTATCTAGTGAGAAATGTATTCTTATATAAGAATGGTGAGAATAAATCGTGACCATTAGATCTAATAATGAGCGATCCTGATTAAAAGAAATAAGTGGTCACATGACTACTTAAAAATGTCATGTGACTTTTTAAACAAGTCACGTGACTTATTTCTTTCAATCATAACCACTCATAGTTAGATCTAACGGTCGCGATTTATTCTCACCATTCTCACATAAGAAGAGCTTTCTCACTAGATACATCCTCTTGGTTTCAATACGTTTGAGTTTAATTTTCAATCAAAATTAATTCAAATGAGAAACATCTATAAAGTATGATTACACTTTCCAACATGCAGGTTTTCGCGGCTTGGTGGCAGCAAGGACCCTCATTCCAAGTTGTATTTCCACGTGGGCATATTCTTCATAGGTGGGCCTGATGACAGGGAAGCGTTGTCGTTGGCTATTCGGATGTCGGAGCGAGCGAGTACGAGGATCTCTTTATTTCGGTTTGTCGTGATGAACAAGAAACAATGTGGGAGTGGAGAAGGACCAGGGGAGGAGCCAGATTACGTGGAGGAACTATTGGACGAGGGTTTGATTGATGAGTACAAGGCCGCGAGATTTTGGGGTGGGAATGTTTCTTGGTATGAGATCACAGTGGAGGATGGAGTAGAGGTATTGGAGGCGATTCGTGGTTTGGAAGGGAGCTACGATTTTGTGATGGTGGGGAGGAGACATAACATTAGAGGTTTGAATGATGAGGAAATGGCAACTTTCATAGAAGATTCTAAGATTTTGGGAATTCTTGGGGACATGTTGTCGTCAACAGATTTTTGTAATGGGATGGTTCCGGTTTTAGTGACACAGTGTGGTGGGGATAAGATATGTAAAGTTGATAGACTAGGTTCAGTTATTAATGTGTCACAAACACGTACATTTCTTTGATATATAATAACTATTAGTTCTTCACACATAAATTTCACCTCCACTTTTGTTAGAGATAGAATAAAAGAAAAACATAACTTTTGTTAGAGATAGAATAAAAGAAAAATATAACAGGTGATGATGTGATAAGGAAAAAAAAATGAATGTAAATTGAAAGGAAGAATAAATGATGTGAATGTATTAAAGTTTGATTACTAAATGTCTAAATGTATTAATGGTTTCTCTAAATTTTATCTCAATGGTCCACATATGATGGGATTAACTTACCCATATGGATAATTTAGACAACCACGTTTGTAAAACCAACAGTGGTTGGTTCAATAAGTACATGTCTGATTCCCCTTAATAAATTCTTTTTTGATAAGCCAAAAATTGAATTAAAGAGAGTACAAGAGGTACTCCAACCCATAATACAGGGAAAAAAGAACAAGTGGCACCGTATACAAACACAGAAAAACAGGAATACAGGGATAAGAAGACCAAAGCAATCAACCCAGCATCAAATTTAGCTATAGACTCAAGCATTCCAATCATGTCTTAGGCAAGCTAGCATTGCAAGTAACAGCAATTGGAGTCAAAATTTTCTGCATAATCCATAACCAGGATCCAACGTCCATACTTCCCTTTTCTAAAAATATGACCTGGCCAAATTAATAGTTGAAGCGGGAATGATGTGGTTAAGTGTGTTCAACAAGGCAAAATACTAGAAATTCTGAAGGCTATCCACCACAGCAAAGTGTGAACATAAACCAGAACAGTGACAAATACATTAACCCATTTATTCTTCTTTCTATGTCCAGCTCCATCATGCTTACACAGAGGTTCATGAACCCAAAGTAGATTTAATCCTTTCTTTCCATTCCAAGCCAGTGAACCCAAATCACTATTATAATTATTAGCAATGGCAGAATCTTTCACTAGTCAGACTTTATTAATATCCTTCTCATTTTCCTGTATCAAAGCATTTTTAAGAACTCTACTGGGCATTTAATCCATTCAAAGAACGAGACCGAGAACTCCTTTTCCTTAGCTTTTAACCAGAGCCACACTTTATAATGTACTAGGTCCACCATCCTCTCCACCTCCGTTGTTCCCCCTCTAAACACTATATTGTTCCTTGTCCACCATATTACACCAATCGTTGCAACCCAAATTGAGACCACAACCTGTTTCATTTTCTTTGAGCCTCCCACCTCACCCCCATGTTGAGAGAAATGCATCATACATTATCCTGGCAGCACTGGAGATATTCCCAACCATTTATAAATTTTCATCCACACCTTCCAAGCAACAGAACAATTTAGAAATAAACGTGAACCCGTTTCACTGCAGCACAAGCAGAGAGGGGGCATAATAAACCAATATTTAGAGAATTCCATGATCATGGCTGATTTGCAAGGGGGCTAAATGCAGCGTTCATTGTGCTTTGTCTTAAGATCAGTTCCCCCTCTACCTTATCGGACTATAGACCCATCAACTTGATTGTTAGTATATATAAACTCATTTCAAAGGTACTAGCAGGGAGGCTGGCCAAGCTAATGCCTAAGATATTGACTCTAAATGAACTTGCGTTTACATAGGGCAGACAAATATCTGACTGTATTTTTATTGCTAATGAAGTGGTTGATTCTTTGAAAATGACTGGGGAGGGGGGTTCTTCTCAAGCTTGATTTTGCCAAGGCCTATGACGACATTAATTGGGTTTTTATGGTAATTATATTGAAGCAAATGGAGTTTGGAGAAAAATGGATTGCTTGGATAGAATGTTGTATTTCAACAACCTCTATACTTGTGTTAGTTAATGTATCTATGACCAAATTCTTTAACATAGAGAAAGGGGTGAGACAGGGCGATCCACTTTCGCCCCTCTTATTTAATTGTGTGTTAATGGTATCTCATGCATTTTGAATCTACTGATGATCAACCGGTTGGTGTCAAAGTTGGTAATGATCTGCGATTAAACCATCTACAGTTTGCCGATGACACCCTCCTCTTTTGTGAGAATGAGGATGAGCAGCTGGAAAAAATGTATGATGTTGTGGTTCTTTTCTTGTGGGCAACAGGCTTAAAAGTTAACTACGAAAAGTCTCGACTATTTGGGTGCAATGTTCAGGAAGACGCGGTTGCAAGGGTGGCGGCGAAAATGGATGTTGGCATAGGATCCCTACCTTTCATGTATCTAGGAGCCCCCTTGGAGGGAACCCAAGGCAAAAACAATTTTGGATGCCGGTGGTGGAAAAAATGCGCAACAAGCTGAACATGTGGAGTCCCAAATATTTGTCCTTGAGTAGGAGGTTGATTCTCTAAAGGCTGCTATTTCTGCGATTCCAATCTATTACATATCAATCATTAAGGCCCCTATTGGAATTGTGGAAAAATTTGAGAAGATGAGGCGTTCTTTCCTATGGGGAAGGTGCGAGGGTGGTAGGAGAATTTCCTGGATTGCATGGGAACAAGTATGCAAGAGTAAGCTCATGGGGGGCCTTGGACTTGGCCTCTTGGGATGGAGAAACAAGGCTTTATTACTGAAATGGGCTTGGAGGCTAGGTACTGAAAAACACAGTTACTTGACGAAAATTCTGGTGGCTAAATATGGGTGGGAGGAAATGTTCATCCTATTCAACTATTCTGCAAGATATAGCCAAAGTGTTATTGGAAGCCATGACCCTTGAAGAATTTGGGGAATGTCTGTCCATTCCTTACACTGGAGCCAAGCTTAGCCCGAAACTGATTTGTCCTTGGGAGGAGTATGATAAGAAATCTTTTTACTTATCTCTCTGTCACTATTCTGAGGAACAAATTCAGTCTAAGAAGCAACGTATTGATGCAAACCGTTCTCGTGATACCCTTGCTGTTGGGTTTCTTTCTGTTGAGAATCGATTGCTCCATTACTTGCTAAGTTATGTGCTATTACCACAAACTTCAAACCATGCACAAATCAGTGATTTAGAACTACAAATCATATATGGTTTGATAAATAATAAATCCATCAATTGGGCTTTTCTGGAAATGTCACATATGCTTGTGCATCGGGATCGAACCACCCCTCTGCCTTTTGCTTCGGTTATCTCCATCATTCTGAGGAAATATGGTGTTCCTACTCATGGCGAGTACTCTACCGCTGTGGACGTCAAAGCCCAGCGGATTGACTTAGACTTCATGAACAAGATGGGATACTTTTAGGATGTTGATGGGACCTTCAAGCACAAGTCAGAGTTGTCTACTGATGATCCTCCTGCTCCTCTTCCTGCTGCCTATTTTCCTCCCTCAGAGAACATGCCATTGTTATCACCTATCCAGATTAATCCTTCTTTCCCGGTACTTGGGATAATTGAATTACTTACCGAGAGGAAGTTATTTTCTTGCGCTATTTCCCATCTGAAGCATTGTCTCTGAACTGGTAGGTTCCAAATCCATGTACCGTTGAGAAAAAGGCCCATGTCTCTTATAATAGCAGTTTTATTAAGAGACAAGGCATACATGCGAGGAAAATTTGCGTAGAGCGGCGACATGTTTGTCCACGGATCTGTCCAGAAGCTTATTGTTGTTCCCTTTCCCACTTTGCAGTAGATGTGGTCCCTAAATTGCTTAGCAATGATCAATTATCCCAAGTACCGGGAAAGAAGGATTAATCTGGATAGGTGATAACAATGGCATGTTCTCTGTTAAAGCCAGTTGCTTGCAGGTTGAAGAAGCCCTCTTTGAACCAGCAACTTGGTCGTGCTCTAAGAGTAGTAGACGAATTGTTCCACCGAAGGTACTTCTTTTTCTGTGGTAGGCCCGTCAAAATCAAATTGCGGTCAAGACCAACCTACAAAGGAGAGGAATATTGCGGGTGGAAGATGAGTTTGTGGACCACCTCCTGATATCTTGTACAATAGTTTGGCAGCTTTGGAGTGCTATAATTAAAAGAGAAGGCGTAGATTGATGCTGCCCAAAAGGTTTGCCTAATTTGCTATTGGAATGGGCTGAGATGCGTGCAAGAACAGACCCAATTCTATGGGAATTAATCCCATATGCATTATGTTGGACTGTGTGGAGAGTACGTAGTTCCCTCATATTTCAGAATGTGGAAGTGTCCTTGGAAACAATGTGGGACTTGCATATAGCTAGAATCGGGTGGTGGCTTCAAGCTGGTTGGAAGAACTTCCTTTACAATATGAATGATCTAGCTCTAAACTTTGTCATATCAAACTGATTCAGCAGGTAACCTCATCCAGATCAAGCGTCTCGTGTCCTCCGAGTTAGGGGATACTCAAGTTCAATGTAGATGGATCTTGAAGGGGGAATCCCGGACTAAATGGCATTGGCGAAATGCTTAGAAACAATACAGGCCAGATTATGGGCTTCTTCTCTAAGGAAGTTAAAGAAGGGTGAGCTTTTGAAGCAGAAGTGAAAGCTATCTTAAATGCCCAATTGTTTTGCCAACTATTTCAGCTAAAACATATCATTATTGAAAGTGATGCCTCCATTGTGCTTGGGTGGGTCCAGAATAAGTCTTTTAGACCATGGAAACTTCTTAATGAGCTGAATCTCATTGATCATTTAGCAATTGAGGTTGACTGCTTTGCAGTTATTCACATATATAGGGAGGCAAATAATTTAGCAGATTTCTTGGCAAAGTCAGGTTGTAATAGGATCATCCCAATTTGGGAACTTGTTCTGTAGTGCAAACCATGTCCCTACTTGAAAAGGGTGTCTTCAAGAATTTATCTTATTAATCAATTTATCTCTCTTTTCTAAAAGAACATATATATTTTTAATTTCCAACTTATTATTAATAACTAGCCAATATTCCATTTAATTTTCAAACCAAATATTTAAACACATGCATAAAAATTTCAGCACTTCCTTTTAACTTGGGAAGATTTTTGAATCAACTTTATATCCCCCAAAATATCATTTAGGTAGTGTGTGGCCCAACTTTTTTTTGACTTTTAAGTTTCTTTTAAGATAAGTTGGACCAAACACAATTTTGTATAAGCTCTTAAAAAATAAGTTGCTTATTTTTCTACATAATAAATGTTGAAAAGTAACTTTTAAGTAAAAAGTTAATTGAGAGAACTTTTTTCTATAAAGTTACTTTTTTCTCTCTCGGTTTTCACTTTTCCCTTCACACTGCAGCCCTTGTTTCCTTTCTTCTCTGGCTAGAAAGGTCAGCCTCGTGAACCAGACAGAAGCACCATCATGAAAGAAGGAGGAGCAGCAACGAACATCACTTTCTTTGCCCTGTTTCCCGATCAGTTTCAACCACCAAGGTTGCACTCGAACTAGCCCCAAACCTCAACAAAAACATCGTTTCTATGTATCACAGTGAAGTAGAACCACCCAGGAGTCCATTGCACCAAGTTTCGTCGAGTTCTGGGCAACCTTCGACGACGACCATCGAACTGCAACTAGATTTCCTGAGCGAATGGTTGAGAATTTGGAGAAACGGACACCACCATCGTCCGCGTCGCCGCCGCTCCGGTCGTCTTCTCCGACAACACTCTCGCCAAAAAAAAAACTTCCACAAATATTTTATCAAACAGTTTTTAACTCAAAAGTAACTTTTAAGCTAAAAAAAAATGAAAACTGGCAAACAGCTTTTGCTTTTTTTTTTAAGATCTTATTGTGAGCTTTAACTTAAAAGTAACTTTTAAGTTCAAAAAAAAGTTGGGCCAAATGCTACCTTAGTCTCTTTTTTTTTGTTACATCTACCTTAGTCTTTAACAAAATCTAAACATTAATAACTAGTTTATTTAAAAGATAAATCCTACTATTCATTATTTCAATTTCAAATTAATTAACCTCCTAGTACAACAACCTTATCTTAAGTTCAAATTTCCAATCCACCGCCTTATCCATAGCAAAATTCGATATATATATATATGTTTGGGGTCCCTAACATTTGCAAGGGAATCAGTCTAGGTCTCTGAAAAATTAATTTGTTAAATTGGGTCCCTGACATATTTTTTTAATCAAATTAAGGACAAATTCCAATTTAAGCTAATTAAGTCATCTAATTAGCATAGTCATTATTTCCACCTGTAAATATCAAATTTCTTTATACCTAATTTAATTTTTAATATTCCACACATCTATTATATTTCATTAACTTATTTTCACTTTTCCCAAATTCAATTTCACCGGAACCCTACATTAGAATCAGAAGAAGAACAAAGAACGCAGGAGAAGAACGAAGATCGCAGAGAGAAGTGCTTCCCTTAAGCCTTGAACAACAACAACTCTCCTCTAACAACCATCAACCATAGCTAGTCCATTTTCAATTTCCCTCAACCATCTCAATTTCAGTCATCATCTTGCCATTCCATCCCCACCAAGCCAGAACTAACACCAACAACCCCACCAAAACCCCAAATCACAATCAAAATAGAAAGAGATGAAAGAAAGAGCAAAACCCAAACAGAACCAACCCCAAACCATCAGCAACAGAGAAAAGGACCAAAACCAAACAGCACCAGCAGCAGCAACCACCTGGCCTCGATTTCCTTCTCTGTTGGTCTCCACGTTCCTAGCGCCGCCGTCGCGCCGTGCCGCCGTCTCTTCTTTTTCGCCCTCTGTGAATCGCGATTCTCTTCTTCTCCTTCTCTCTCCCTCGATCTCGATCTCGCTCTCGACTAACGCACTCCGACGCCGCCGCGCGGCCGCCGCCTCCTTCTCTCTCTTCCTTCCTCTCGTCCCACGCTCTCACTCTGCTTCCTTCCTCTCGTCTCACGCTCTCCCTCTGCTTCCTTCCTCTTGTCTCATGCTCTCCCTCTGCTTTCTTCCTACTCTCTTTCAAGAGATAAGATAATTACTGATTCTAATTTAGGGTTCAGATTTTGTGAAATTGAATTTGGGGAAAGTGAAAATAAGTTAAGATGATGTGGAATATTGAAAATTAAATTAGCTATAAAAAATTGATATTTACAGGTGGAAATGACGATTGTGCCAATTAGATGACTTAATCAGCTTAAATTGAGATTTGTCCTTAATTTGATTAAAAAAGATATGTCAGGACCCAATTTAACAAATTAATTTTTCAGGGACCTAGAATGATTCCCTTTCAAATGTCAGAGACCCCAAATATATTTAAGCCTATATATTAATTCCTTTAAATTTAAATCTAATAACAACTATAATCTAATCAATTAAATCATGTATTATTTCTAACAGCTTAATATCCTCTATTAAACTTATTTACTTAAATACCATTATAATTTCAAATTCAAAATAAATAAGGTAACTAATTTGAATTACTAGTGATCTACAATTTCAAATTAGGGTTAATGGTTTACTAGATCCCTATAGTTGCACCAAGATTTGTCTTTGGTCCCTGACCGGAAAAAAGTTTGTAATAGGTCCTTGTAGTTGTACCAAGTTTGCTATAAGTCCCTGCCGGAGACCGGAGCTCCGGCGAGTGCATATGTGGCAGGCTGACTGGATTAATGAAAATGATGTGGAATTTCTTTAATTTAATTGAAAAACAGATCAGAAAATTAGCAAACCCTAAATCCCCAAATTAAACTCCCTTAATCCCAAATCTCTAAATTAACACTCAATTATCCCCAATTCCAAAATTAACTCCTACCTTCCGGAAGCTCATCCTCCACCAGCTGAAGAAGTCCGTCGCCGCCGGGAAGCTCGTCAAGGTGAAGAATTCCTTCAAGCTAGCCCCGACAAAATCTTCTCCGGTGAAGGCCGCTGCTGCTCCTGCAACCAAGAAGCCTAAGGCTGTCGGTATTGCTGCTGCCGCAGCGAAGCCTAAGACAAAGCCAACTGCCAAGCCGAAGGCAAAGGCTGCTGCGGTGAAAAAGACCTCTGCTGTGAAACCTAAGGCAGCCAAGGTGGCAGCAAAGCCTGCGGTGGCGAAGAAGGTAGCTGCGAAGCCAGTGAAGAAGGAGCCTGTGAAGGCGGTGGAGAAGCCTAAGAGCGTGAAGACACCGGTGAAGAAGTCTAAGAGCGTGAAAACGCCCGTGAAGAAAGCATCGAAGCTCCGGTCTGCTTGGGTGTAAATTTGTAGCGCAGTAGCGCTGTAATTTTCTGGTTTTTAATTAATATAGATTGATATAGTGTTAGGGAGACTATTTGGGTGTAAATTACTTTGGTAGGATTTCAACAAGTGCTGCTGTTGTATTTGACAGAGTTCTTCATGAATCAAATTATCTTGTTTGAAATTGCAAGCCTTTATCTGCTTCTGGTGTACCATTCTGTGTATCAGCATAACAGCTATCGAAAAGAGAAGCGAATTAGGAAATTTTAAAGGACTCAGCCCTGCAATTCTACCAATGATCATTATTATCATTGTTCTGGAGTTATAATGTAAGAAATTTACTTGAATCTGCTTTTGATTGTTAATTGTGGGAATTGGGGATAATTGAGTGTTAATTTAGAGATTTGGGATTAAGAGAGTTTAATTTGGGGATTTAGGGTTTTCTAATTTTCTGATCTATTTTTCAATTAAATTAAATAAATTCCACATCATCTTCATTAATCCAGTCAGCCTGCCACATATGCACTCGCCGGAGCTCCGGTCTCCGGCAGGGACTTATAGCAAACTTGTGCAACTACATGGACCAATTGCAAATTTTTTTCCAGCCAGGGACCAAAGACAAATCTTGGTACAACTACAGGACCTAGTAAACCATTAACCCTTCAAATTAACTAACACCCTACAAAATTATATCATCATCATTTAAGTTAGAAAAGATATCCTAGCCCCCTAAACATACGCGTTGGCCGCGGCACTATAACAATTATATTTTAAAAAAATTAAAAGCATCTGAGAGAGAGAGATCTTTTTCCGGCATCAGGTACTTGAATTGATGCTTTTTCCTGTGAAGGATGGATTCAATTCAAGCGATCGAAGAGGGGGCAACGGTGCAGCCTTTTTCGTGAGGAATGCCAAAAGCTGTTCATCTTTTTGAGTTTACGCTCAAAATTGTAGGGTACTGTGTGAGTGTGTGTGGAGGGGGGTCTATAGAAAATGCCTGTTACCTGTAGCCTGAGATGACACAGTGAGAGACTAGTGGATGAGAAAAGAAAAGCCATCATTGCTAAAGAGGGAGTGAAAGTTTTGTTCGTTGTCATGGGCCCTAAAATGAAATGTCAAAGGTCACGGTAGCATACAATTTCACACAAGGCCTGATTCTAGCAAATCTCCCAAAATCCGATGCCTAATCATTTTGAGTTTTATTTACATTTTTTTTTCAACATCGACAGCGGTTACTAATCCCTCGTTGCAGGTGCTCTCATTAAAGAGTAAATAATGGGACATTAAATGAGCTACATTCTCATGAGCAAAGATCAAATCATCGACCTCATTGTTAAGGAACGAAATGAGTTAACTATCATTCCACACCTCATGATTAGTTTTATTTAAATGTTGATAAAGTCTTGAAACTCCAGCGCACGGACCAATAAAAACCTAGTTTACTAGTTAGAAAACATTCTCTACATGTAAATTAATATTAACATATAAAGAACATATTGTAAATACAATACTACAGAATTACCATTTTACCACAGTTCCGGACAGCATATTACTATGGTTAAATAGTGCTATAGCTCGGCGTAGTAATAGATCAATTACCACGGTTGAAGGTGGAACCGTGGTAATATCGTACCTTTGTAATTGTTAGAGAAATACAATATCGTCTGATATTGTATCATCTGATACTATCTTTTGAATAAGTTTGTGTTCTATCGTCTATATGGCAGCATCGTCTGCCTAGCTGAATTGATTGCATAATTGTATCGTCTTGACAGTTAGTCATGTCAGCTGTCAATGTGTGATAGTTGACAATGCGTGATAGGTGTCAGTTGTCAATGTGTGATAGATGACCCACCAATTACGTTGACCCGGAATATCCGGGATCTAGTCTGTTTGTCTGTTTTCTCTATGTATAAATACAGAGCTTGTAACAGTGAATTAATTAGAATAGAAAGAACATTTAGTATCTTCGATTTCTCAAGTTTTCCCTTTCAAAGAACCCTTGGTTGTTAACATTGTATCAAGAGCTAGTCTCGATCTGTGATTATTTTTTCTTCTTCTTCGCTTTCTGCCATGCCCGAAGCTTAGACTTCATCTTTGCCTTCTTTTTCCCATATTGTTTCAATCAAACTTGATGAAACAAATTTTCGTTCATGGGTACAACACGCTGAAGGTGTTGTGCGCCAACATAGTCTGGAAAAGTTTCTTTTGAATCTAGTAATCCCACCTCGTTTTTTTTTACGCTGATCGTGAAAAGGCTGTTCAGAATCCCCTTTACACGACCTGGATCAAATAGGATTCAACACTATTTACTTGGTTGCTTTCTTCCTTATCGTCTGCTGTTCTGCCAACACTTGTTAACTGCAAGCCGTCCTGGCAGATCTGGCAAGAAGTCCATGACTTCTTCAATGTACATTCTCTGGCACAATCAACAACTCTTTGCTCATAGCTTCGCACCATTGTCAAAGGGGCAAAATCTCTCTCTGACTACCTCAAACGCATCAAGATGATTGTCAATGCTCTCATCTCCATCGGTGATCCCGTTTCCTATCGAGATCACATTGAAGTTTCAAAAAAAAAAAAAAGGTGCTCATAGAACAGAATGATGAGTCTAAAGAATCCTCAGACGATGATGAAGATGAAGACGATGACGAAGCATTCTATGCATTCATGGCATCGGTCGATGAATCAGACGAGGATGAGGAAGACCAGGTAACATCTGAAACTCTTGAAGATGATTATAATGAACTGCTTAAATATTCCCATGCTCTATCGTCTAACTATGCATGTCTAAAGAAAAAGTTTTTACATATGCAAAAGGATTTAGAAATAGCCAAGCATGAAAACTTTTTATTAATTGAGGAAAATAAAACTTTAAAAGAAAATAATTCTTCAGAAGAAATCGTCGCTCTTAAAACGAGAATGAAGGTATTAATTCAAGACCTTTCGTCATTTACAAATGGACATGAAAATTTGGTTAACCTAAGTGGAAATAATAGGGAATTATATGATAAAATTAGTTTAGGATATAGTGATACGTCATTTGAAGATGCATCGTCTAATATGTCATGTGCATCGTTTAATGTTATACCGTCTAACACTGCATCATCTGATATCAAGTTTGTATCGTCCAATTCCAAGTCGTCTAAACCCATGACGTTTATGGTAAAACATAGTCTTAAACATACAACAGAAGGGACATCCTATTATAAGAAGGTTCCACCCAGAACCAAAACTAACAAATCAGGACCCAAGAAAATTTGTGTACCTAAAACTATGATTATTCCTGTTGCAAATGTGTTTAACAGGACAAACCAAAAGCGAAACATGGTACCTGAACAGTGGATGCTCACGACATATGATAGGAAGAAAGTCTATGTTCCCAAAGATCCGTGCTAAGGACAATGGAGGAACAATTACCTTTGGAGGTAACCAGAAGGGCTTCATCATAGGAGAATGAGGTGTAGGTGAGTCACCTTTACCTGTGGTAAGCAGGGTTCTGTTAGTTAAAGGGATAAAACATAACCTACTTAGCATAAGTCAATTATGTGACAGTGGGATGACTGTTTCCTTTAACAAAGTGAAGTGTAGTGTGACTAATGAGGATGACAAAATCGTCTTTGAGGCTCAAAGACAAGGGAATCTTTACAAGATGAACTTAGAGAGTCTCGCAAGTCAAAATGTGACATGCCTCATGTCATCAGTGGACGATAAGTGGTTATGGCACAGGAAGCTTGGGCATGCATCCTTAAGTGTGAAGAAGGTCTTGCCCCTGACCCTGGCTGAGGTTTTGATGACGACAAACTCATGTACAAAAAGAAGAAAAGAAGACTTAGAAGAACTAGCTTACATACTTCAAGCAATATTCAAGGGTTCTAGCTTTGACTAAGTCTTACAATTTAGGTAAGTTATGCTTCTAAGGTTTCTTTACGTAGGAAGGCTCAAAGACAAGTTAAAATATTGAGTATAATCTTTTTCATAAGTTAAAAGTGATAGAAAAACTCAATTGGAACCTAAAGTTTCATTATCTAGAAAATGGACTTGAGTGTAATCGATTACACCCTTTAAGGTAATCGATTACACAGAGGCAAGTAATCGATTACATCTTTCTTGTAATCGATTACATGTTTGAATTTGAAATTCAAACAGCAACGGGAAAATAGCGTAATCGATTACCTAAGTGCTGTAATCGATTACCTGGTCGACAATTGTGTTGTTTCATGAACCATTGTGTCCCAAAACGTTTGGGAAGCTTTGTGTTGGTTCATGGACGATTCCTAGTGCCTATAAATAGTCCATTTAGGCTCAGAAACGAATGATCACTCACATACAACTTTCATATTCATTAGAGCCAAAATTCTGAGTCTTTAATTCTTCATTTTCAATAAGAACACTTATGTTGTTCAACTGTTGAAGAACTCAGAAAAAGAAAGAGCCTTCATATGATAACTGCCTAAAGCATAACTTATATATTCAATCCATTCTTATGTTAGAGGATTGATTCAGCTGTATAGAAATCTTTTTCATTCTCATTCTGGTTGAGTGAAAGTTCACCGTAGGCTTCGGTGAAGGTTGGAACTTGGAAAGCGGTTTGCTTTCAAGTTGTTGATAGAAATTCTTGAAGTTCTTGGTGTAAGCACTTGTAAAAAGTTTTTATCAATAGTTGAAAATTCCTCAAGGGTTTTTGAGGGACTGGACATAGCCTTCGGTGGTTTGAAGGTGAACCAGGATAAAACCTGTGTGTGAATTCTCCTAACTCTTATCTTTTACTGTCAAGCAACGTTTGATTCCGCTGCATTCACAATCATCATTTGTGATTATCATTATCTTGGAAATAACAAGTTTTGTAAAGGCAAAATTGTGCAAACCTAATTCACCCCCCCTCTTAGGTTACTTTCTACACTTAGATTAAGGACAATTACGAAGATAGTCAAACATGACTTAGTACGTGGTCTGCCAAAACTATATTTCAAGTCTAATGTCATTTGTTCAACTTGTCTTCAAGTAAAGCAATTAAAAAGTTCTTTTAAATCAAAGAACATTGTGAGTATGAGTAGACCCCTAGAGTTGTTGCATATGGACTTGTTCGGACCCACTAGAACTGGTAGCTGCTCCGAAAAGAATTATGGCTTTCTCATAGTACATGACTACACAAGATTTACTTGGGTATATTTCCTAAGTCATAAAGATGAAACTTTCAAAGCCTTCACCATATTCTGCAAAAGAGTAAAGAACGAGAAAGGGTATTGTATAGCAACTATCAGAAGTGACAGAGGTTGAGAATTTATCAACAAAAAGTTCGAGAAGTTCGGTTATCACAACAGTATCGTCCATCAGTTTTCAGCACCTAGAACACCTCAACAAAATGGCGTTGCAGAGAGGAAGAACAGGTCACTGCAAGAAATGGCAAGAACAATGCTTAGTGAAACATCCATGCCAAAGTACTTCTGGGCAGAAGCAATACATACAGTCTGTTACATTTAGAACAAAATACTTATGAGGCCAATCTTGAAGAAGGCCCTGTACGAACTATGGAAAGGACGACAACCGGATATCTCTTATTTTCATCCGTTTGGTTTCCCCTGTTTCATACTCAATGCCAAGGATGATCATGGTAAATTTGACAGCAAATCAGATAAAAGAATATTTCTCGGGTATTCTCCAAATTCGGAAGCATTTCGAGTTTACAATTCCCGAACCATGGCAATAGAAGAATCTATCAACATAAAGTTTGATGATCACAGCACCTGCATTAATCCAACCAACCTTGAAGAAGAATTGTCAAGTATTGATCTGAGTGAAAAACCATCGTCCAGCAAAGCCCAGTCGTCCAACGATCTTGTATTGTCGACACAGTCAACATCGTCCAACGATAGTCTATCGTCCAAGGAAAATGAGGAACCATCATCCAACCCTACACCGTCTGATCAAATAATAACATCCAGTGGTATCTCACTTCCAATAGATTGGAGATTCAAGCCAGATCACCGTCCCAATCAAGTCATTGGAAGCATTACAGAGAAGGTCAGAACCAGATCCTCATTCAATGATCACGACAACTATGCACTTCTATCTAAAATTGAACCAAAGACTGTCGCTGAAGCTCTAAAAGATGAAGGATGGATTTTAGCTGTGCAAGAAGAGCTAAATCAATTTGAACGAAGTCAAGTCTGGAACCTTGTTCCCAAACCTGAAGGGAAGTCCATCATTGGTACTAAGTGGGTTTTCAGAAACAAGGTAGATGAAGATGGAAAGGTAATAAGAAATAAAGCAAGACTTGTAGCTCAAGGATATAATCAGCAAGAGGGTATCGACTACACAGAGACATTTGCTCCAGTTGCTCGAATTGAAGCTATTCGAACTATGCTAGCATTCGCATGTCAACATTCCATCAAGCTATATCAAATGGATGTGAAGAGTGCATTTGTGAATGGGTACATTGAAGAAGAAGTTTATGAAGAAGTTTATGTTAAGCATCCTCCTGGGTTTGAAGAGGAAACACTGCCAGATCACATCTTCAAACTGAATAAAGCACTCTACGGTTTGAAACGAGCACCACGAGCATGGTATGATCGTTTAAGCACTTTTCTTATGAAAAATGGTTTTACAAGAGGTGAAATAGATAATACTCTGTTTATACAAAAGAAAGCAAATAATTTTATTCTAGTTAAATTATATGTAAATGATATTATTTTTTGTGCCACTAACGAAATCTGTGCAAGAAATTTTCAAATCTGATGCAAAGTGAGTTTGAAATGAGCATGATAGGAGAACTGAAGTTCTTTCTTGGACTTCAAATTCGTCAAGAACAAGGAAGAACATACATTCACCAGACGAAGTACATCAAGGATCTCTTAACAAGGCACAATATGCACAAATCCAAGGAGATGAGAACCCTAATGCACCCTGGAACTATACTGGACAAGAACGATCCAAGTAGATCCTACAACTTACAGAGGTATGATTGGATCGTTGCTCTAATTAACGTCCAGTAGACCCGATATCATGTACAGTGTCTGCCTATGTGATAGATTTCAAGTAAATCCACAAAATTGTCATCTTAGTGCAGTGAAAAGAATTTTTAGATATTTATCAAACAGGGCTAATCTTAGTCTTGGGTACGAGAAAACATAGCTGACAGGACTAGATGGAGGAGACGCATCTTGTGCTCCGGGAAACGGCGTGACTGTCACGGTTGCGAGCAAGAAAGCCCTAGTACAAAACAACAACAAAAATCTTGGCGCCCTAGATATTTTGAGAGAAACTTTCTCATGATAGAAAAAAAAAAACCCTAATAGTGAACAACAACAAAAATCTTCAAAACAAAACCCTAGAAGTAGAAGCAGGTCAAGAGAACTGACGAGTGAGGTAGAGAAGAGCGGCTAGAGGGAGAAGACGGGAACAACAACGCACGAAGATGGAAACGGCGTGACTGTCACGGATGCGAGCAAGAATGCGATTGGCGGAGACGAGCTTGGCGCCGACGAGCTTCCAAAGCAGCGACAGTGCCATTGTGGATAGAAGGAGTGACGGTGATGAGGTGCAACGGCAAGTAGCGGCGGTCTGAGGTGCAGCGACAAGGAGTGGCGAGTGGCGGTGACGAGGTTGAAGAGCGATGGAGTCACAACAGGGAAGGGGAAGACAAATGGATTTTCGATCTCCAAACAAGGGTTTCCTAGCTAACGTATCACTATTTTCTTAATAATATAATTCCTATTACCGCGGTTCCCATAACAATCGGGGTAATAGACTATGTTAATTAAGAAAATTATAATACATATTACCACGATTCCCCTGACAACCGTGGTAATAGGCAATGTTAATTAAAAAATAATAAAAACTATCTCAGTTACCACGATTACCATACAACCGTGGTAATAGAGCACCTCAGTTACCACGGTTCGACATAAACTGTGATAAGAGAGGCGTGGTAAAAAGACAATTCTGTAGTAGTGATAGTATATACTAAATGTTAAATGTTAGTACTAAAATTATAGTTTTTGGTTGAATTAGTTTGTTAAGATACTAAAATAAAATTCACCAAGCCATGCATGTTTATAAAAAGGGTAATGTAAAAAAAGTAGTATTTTCCTTTGTGAAAGTAAACCACCATGGTTTTCCAAGATTCATTTGACATATCTTTACAAAAAAGATTCAATTTTTTTTAATGCCATTCCAAGTGTTATATTGACCTCCTTCCTTGCTCTCTTTGTCATCATTTAGTTTTAAATCCAAAGGTGAAATAAAAAGGATCGTGCACGATATGTCAATCAATGAAATGGAAAAGATTACTAACTTTTGGAAAGATATATAATATCTCGCCCGGTCATTTCTTGCAAAGGCAAGTCACTTTAACCTCAGAAATCATGACTATAATTTCAATCCTTTACTTTTAGACAAACACTTCAGAAAATTTTCATAATTGAACATTATATTTTTTTTGAAAGGCATAAATGAACATTATATGAATTCCTGCAATGTGTTTCTCTCATTCTAAACCTAATTCTTTTCTGGCTCGATTGAAATTTGCTAGTATAAAAATAATGGGGAACAGCCGAAGAGATAGCATATTGGTTAAAAAGCGCTGCGGCGGCGTTAACTAATAATAATCATGGCCAGGGCATGAGGGGTTCTAATCACAATTATCATATCTCAGACTCGAATTATAAGATTATTTTGGCGAGTTTTTCTTTAGCTTTTGTAATTTATTAAACAACTAATTTAAATTTGTCTAAAGTTTTTTTTTTAAAACTGAATAAATATATTACTAAAGAATAGGGGCAGAAGCCACTACATCATGCTGC
This sequence comes from Acmispon strigosus, assembly GCA_030819835.1. Taxonomy (NCBI): domain Eukaryota; kingdom Viridiplantae; phylum Streptophyta; class Magnoliopsida; order Fabales; family Fabaceae; genus Acmispon; species Acmispon strigosus. The sequence continues at coordinate 29,150,493 of JAUAMA010000007.1, forward strand.
AAAGCAGTTAAAATCTCTTGAGGAGCATGCTCAATCCAGACAAAAGACAACAAAGAGAAAGATAGTTTGGCAAGGGAGTCTGCAACCATGTTGCCTCCCCGCCTAACAAAAGACATATCCATAAAATCAAAGTCAGCAGAAAATGAACGACAATCCCTAATAATATAAAAAAGATAAGATCCTCCAGGTTCCGGCCGACGCCAAAGATCAAAGAGCTTCAGACAATCAGTCTCAAACATGACCCTTCTGAAACCCAAATCGATAGCAGTGGATATCGCCCAACGGAAGCACAGAGCTTCCGCAATGACGGAGGACGAGACCATGACAGTAGCTGCAGTCGCCGAAGCGAGAACTTCACCCTCAAAGTTCCGGGCCACCATCCCAAAGCCAGCCAAAGTCGAGTCTCGAAGAGCTGCATCAAAATTAAGCTTAAAAGTACCTCTAGGCGGACGGGCCCAACTAGACGGCAACACCATAGATTGCCGGGGAACTGCACGCAAGTCCGGAACCCCAAGAAGAGAAGCCACACGATCAACCATGAGCGGTGTGGGCATCCGTCGCTGCTGGAAGACAATCTGATTCCTCCTCTCCCAAATACAGTAGGTCGTAGTGATAAAATAAATTAGAGCCTGGTCCTCTGCAATCTCCAAGAATCTGAGGAAGAAATCAGCAAAGGATAGGTCGGGTCAGTCATCCACCCGTAGGCCAATCGACGAACCAAACCAAACCTGAACTGAATCCGGACAATAAAGTAGTGCATGGGAAACTGTCTCGCACTCCACCACCTCACAGCATGGACATGAAGGGTCAATGTGGGTTATTTAACTCCACCATAGTCGACCAATAAAATTATTTATAAAAAATAAAATATAAAATTTGTAAAAATCTTAACTTTTCTGTCTTAATATCATTGGTTCTTCTGATTAAATAACCCTCATGAACAAAGTAGAGCCTGGTCCTCTGCAATCTCCAAGAATCTGAGGAAGAAATCAACAAAGGATAGGTCGGGTCAGTCATCCACCCGTAGGCCAATCGACGAACCAAACCAAACCTGAACTGAATCCGGACAATAAAGTAGCGCATGGGCAACTGTCTCGCACTCCACCACCTCACAGCATGGACATGAAGGGTCAATGTGGGTTATTTAACTCCACCATAGTCGACCAATAAGATTTTTATAAAAAATAAAATATAAAATTTGTAAAAATCTTAACTTTTCGGTCTTAATATCATTGGTTCTTCTAATTAAATAACCCTCATGAACACGTTAGACAATCTTTAAATAAAACTAAACCAATATATATGTATTTATTTCACTTGATAGAGAATCTACCACCCATTATTTTCACTACTACAAAATTTCTCTATTACCACGGTTAAACCATGGTAACAGCCCACGAGGTAATACATAAATTACCACAGTTCAAGGCGGAACCGTGGTAATATCATACATTTGAAATACCCCGTTCTACGCTGAACCGTGGTAATATTAGGCCTCTATTACCACGGTTCAAGGCGGAACTATGGTAATATCACACATCTGTTACCACGGTTCTTACTGGAACCGTGGTAATAGTTTTTTTTTTTAAAAAAAAACACCTTATTTGCAATACACACAACACTGTTTCTAAACTAAAAAAATGGTCAAATCCAAATATCCACCGTATCTAAATATATTTATTTAAGAAATTAAAAGGTAAACCACGTAGAATAGCAACATGCACCTAAAGAAAAGGAAACAAACAAACTTAGAAATTTCTCACAAACTAAACCAAGGTTTGTGATTGTAGAAACTAGAAACTGCAAAATCACAAAACTTGGAATGAACCTTTGAGACTTGGAATTTTGGCAACCGATCTTCCAGAACACAGCATAAGACCACTGGTTCCAACCGCACAGAGACTTCAAAGCTTCTTTCAACAAAAACCCCACTTTTTGGTATCTTTTCTCTAAACCAAGCGAGAGTTTTCTTGCTTCTTCTCCAACCTAATGGAAGAACAACAACATGCAAGAGCAGAAGAAAAAAATTAAGAGGCTAAAAGGGTCAAAGAGTCAAATCAGAGCCATTACAACATGCATTTGACTTGAACCACAATACACTTCTTGCAAGGTTTCCTTATAGGTAAGAAATGTAACTTCAGAATTATTAATAACTTAAGAAAGAAACAAAGGGCACATTGAATAAGACACAAAAAAACTATTTGAAAAAACGGAGAAATCAGAAACTTAAATGTAAAGTAAAGATGTTTTTCTACTAAATAGAGTATTATCAATTTTACCCCTTTTAAGCCCATTGCTCATGAGAAATGATCTTAGGCGGTCATACCATGCTCATGGAGCCTGCTTCAATCCATATAGTGCTTTTCGTAGTTTGAAGACATAGTCTGGAAGATCTGGATCTTCAAAGCTTGGGGGTTGCTTGACGTATACTTCTTCTTCAATGTATCCATTAAGGAATGCACTCTTAACATCCATTTGATATAATTTTATGGAGTGTTGACATGCAAACGCTAGGAGTATACGGATGGCTTCAATACGTGCAACAGGGGAAAATGTCTCTATGTAGTCAATGTCTTCTTTCTGGTTATACCCTTGTGCAACTAGCCTTGCTTTGTTTCTCGTGACTTTGCCATTTTCATCCATCTTATTTCTGAACACCCACTTAGTGCCTATAATGGATTTTTCTTCAGGTCTTGGCACTAGGTTCCAGACTTTGCTTCTTTCAAACTGGTTCAGCTCTTCTTGCATTGCTTGGATCCAACCTTCATCTTGTAAGGCCTCACCTATGCTTTTTGGTTCAATTTCGGACAAGAGCGCACAGTTAGCATAATCATTAAAAGTAGATCTAGTTCTTACTTTTTCATTAATGCTGCCAATGATTTGCGTTGGTGGATGGTCTAGTTTGAATCTCCATTCTCTTGGGAGTGAGATGCCACTGGATGTCATGATTTGATCAGGTGAGGCATCCCCAGACGGAGTTTTGTTGTCAATGTCCGGTTGAGTATCAGTCGAGACACTTGAATTTCTAGCTTTATCGGACGTTGATGGTTGAGCTTGTGTTGAGAATGGTTCTTCATTCAACTCCAGACTCTCAAACTCATCTTCCAATGATGTTTGGCTTCCACTTGAATGTTTGTCATCAAATTTTACATTTATGGATTCTTCAACGGCCATGGTTCTTGAGTTGTAGACTCAGAAAGCTTTAGAGTTTGGGGAATATCCCAAGAATATTCCTTTATCTGATTTTGCGTCGAACTTTCCAAGATCATCTTTTGTGTTGAGTAAGAAGCATGGACATCCAAATGGATGGAAGTAAGTGATGTTTGGCTTCCTTCCTTTCCACAGCTCATATGCAGTTTTCTTCAGGATGGGACGCATGTATATCCAGTTTTCAATATAGCATGCGGTATGAATAGCTTCAGGCCAAAAGTATTTTGGTAGCGACGTCTCACTAAGCATGGTTCTGGCCATTTCCTGAAGCAACCTGTTCTTCTGTTCAGCTACCCCGTTTTGTTGAGGAGTTCTTAGAGCAGACACTTGATGAAATATGCCATTTTCTTCACAGTAGCTCTTGAATTCCTCATTTATGAATTCTCCTCCTCGATCACTACATATGTTAGTGATGCAGTAGCCTTTTTCATTCTGAATTCTTTTTGCGATGATGGAGAACGACTTGAATGCTTCATCTTTTGTTGCAAGGAATTGTACCCATGTAAATCTAGTGTAGTCATCGACGATGACAAGACAGAATCTTTTTCCAGAACAACTAGCTGTTCTAGTAGGTCCAAACAAGTCCATGTGCAACATTTCTAGAGGTCTGTTAGTACTCACAACACTCTTAGAGGGAAAAGAGCTTTTTAATTGCTTTCCTTGAAGACATGCAGAGCATGTGTCATCATATTTGAAAGACAGATTTGACAGACCACTTACTAGATCTTGCTTGATCATTTTAGCAATGGTCTTTAAGGATGCATGCCCTAGTTTCCTGTGCCATATCCATTTGTCATCCTCTGCTGACACTAGACATGTTACATTTTGACTTGCAAGGTTTTCCAAGCTTGTCTTATATAGATCCCCTTGTCTCTGAGCTTCAAAGATAACCTTGTCATCGTCATCTGTGACCTCACACTTCACTTTATTGAAGGAAACAGTGAATCCACTATCACATAATTGACTTATGCTGAGTAGATTGTGTTTTAATCCTTCAACCAGAAGAACCTTCCATATTACAGGAAGAGGAGCCTTACCAACGTCACCTTCACCGACGATGAACCCGTTCTGGTTACCTCCAAAGGTAACCGTTCCTCCATTCTTCTTAGCACGGATCTTTGGGAATAAAGACCTTCTTCCCGTCATGTGTCGTGAGCATCCACTATCCAGGTACCATAGCTCTTTTCGGCTTTGAGCTGTTAAGCACATCTACAAGTGGCACAATCGTGGATTTAGGTACCCAAAACTTTCTTGGGTCCTTGTTTGTTAGTTACAGGTTTGGGTGGAACCTTCCTCCCTTATACTATTTTATGAGGAGTTTGTTTCTCCTTACCTTTGACAATAAATGCCTTAGGTGGTCTTATTTGAGAATTTGATAATGCAGGTTTTATTTCAGGTTTATACATGTATGGGACAGCAGAAAAAGTATGTTTAATTGCAGTGATGTCCCATTCCTCTTCTTCAAAACCTATACCTCTACGATCATACATTGACCTATTGATACCACTCAATTTTATCAAGTTATCATGTGCTAGAGTAAATGTAGGTAGGTGATGAGTGGATTTTATATGATGTTTTTAGGGTCTTTTTAGTCTTTTTATTTTATTATTTTTGAGTCACATGTAGGTTTTTTATTGTTTTTATGTAGATTTTATATTTATTTTGCATTTTGCATGTAGATTAGATTTTTTGTGTTTTTCTATCTTTATTTTATATTTTTAGGGATTTTTCTAGTTATTTTATATTTTTAGGAAAAGCTGGTTAGTTATCATTTTTGGGCCAGGGACCAATTTGTAAAGTTTCAGGAAGTCAGGGACCAAGTTGTAAAAGTTCAAGAGTGGAGGACTTAAAGTGGAGATTGAGAGGATATGAGGGCTTGAATTGAAGTGCTAACCAAGGGAGGACCAAAGTGAAAAAGAAAAATATGAAGAGTCACTCTCCAATTTAGCACATGGAAAAAATGTTTAAAGAATTGATGAAGGGTTTCAGAACTGATCAAGGCTGGTTAGTGGCTTTTTATGGCCATCAAAACCCACTACCATGAATGAAGAAGGAAGAACAAGCAAGAAGATGAAGAAGCAGCATCCCAACGCTCCAGCGTTGGGATCCCAGCGCTCCAGCGCTGGGGTTCTGACTAGATGATGAGTCAGATTGTGTCCCAGCGCCCAAGCGTTGGAAAGCCAGCGCTCAAGCGCTGGGCCTCGGACAGAAAGTGGATTTTTAATGCATCCTAGCGCCCAGGCGTTGGGAAAGCCAGCGCTCAAGCGCTGGAGGCTGGAATTTTACTATAAATAGGGCCCTTTTCTTCATTTGTAAGACACCTTCATAGAATACAACAAGTATTCTCTCTTTCTCCCTCAAAGATCATTGTTCCTAGGCATTGTGGGAAGCCATACTTGAGCTCCTATCCAGGGTAATTCAATGAATCTTTTAGCCATGCTTGGCTAATTCTTCTTTAAGTTTTTGGGTTGTTTTAGTTTATAATACATGTTCTAGTCTTTTTCTACATTTCTGAATTTTATTTCCATTCATGTTTTATTACCTTATGCTTTATTTCTATCTTGATGATCACAAGAGGTTTTGCTTATTGCTTATTACATAAGGCCATTTGGTGAGTAGTAAGGGAACTAGGTAATAAAAAAGGTTATAAGTATACTTCGCTAAGGAATTAGGAAGGACGTAACTTTATGTTGGCCTGAACATCTTCTTCATCTTCTTCTTTAGTTAACTAGGTGCCAAGGAATTGGGTTTAGTAATTAAAAAGAAAGATCTACAATGCTTAAGGAATTAACTTGTAGTTACACTAGGCTATAGCATCATGATAATGGATTTATAATTCAGGAATTTAGTAAGAGATTGCTAGCATGTTTTTATAGACTATGTAAACCAACCCAAGAGCTTAATGTTCACCATCTCTTTTTCTTATTATTTTATGCAATTGTTTCTTTCTAGTTCGCAAACCAACAAAAATTATTCATCTTTTATTTTTCTGTTTAAGTACTGAATTTTATAATAATAAGAACACCTATCCCTTGGGTTCGATCTTTTTATTACGCGATAGTTAATCGTACACTTGCGATTTTCCTTATCAAGTTTTTGGCGCCGTTGCCGGGGATAGGTTCTTTCAAGTTCTTGTTTTTATTTTATTTAGTACTCTTGTTTATATAAAAAAAATTCAAAAAGAAAAAAAAAATATAAAAATTTTATTGAATAGGTGCTATTAACTTCTTTGGCTTGTTTGCATGGTAGGACATTTTGATTTGGACCCTGAAATTGAAAGAACTTTGCATCGCAGATTAGCGGAGCAAAGGAGATTAGCAAGGGCCATGGCTGAAACACAAGCACAAATGGAGGAGCGCCTCCTTGCTGACTATAATGCAAGGGTGGAAGATGAAGTTCAAGCTAGACTTCAAAGGCTGAGAGAGGAGGAGGAAGAGCAGAATGCTAATCGCTCTCTTCGTGATATCACAGCTCCCCAGGTAGACTACAATTTTGAAGGGAGTATTGTGGTTCCGGAGGATGCCTTGCCAAATTTCCAAATTCCTCCACACTTCATCTCATTGGTAAGTCAAAACCAATTTGGTGGGAGTGTAAATGAAGACTGCCATACACATCTGGAGCGCTTCACCAGACAATGCTCCACCTTAAGGAGAAATGATGCTCATCTGGATACGGTAAGACTAATGCTGTTTCCTTTTTCCTTAAGAGATGTGGCAGAGGAGTGGCTTTCTTCTCAACCTCTCAGAAGCATTACTTCATGGGACGATTTGGCTGAAAAATTCACGGCCAAATTTTTTCCATACAATCGCATAAGGAAGTTGAAGCAAGAGATCAACTCCTTCATTCAGCAAGATGCTGAAAATTTGTATGAGACATGGGAGAGGTTCAAGGGACTTCTCAGAAGGTGCCCAGGTCATAACATCTCTATCGCAGATCAGGTAGAGAAATTTTATGCTGCTTTGAATGATTATACCAGGGACAAATTGGATACTGCAGCAAGTGGGGCATTCGATGCCTTGCCACCACAAGGAGCTCTTGATCTTATCAACAAACTTGCTGCAAGAGCTGCTCATTCAAACCAGGACCGGGCAATCAGGAAAGGTATTTATGAGGTTGATTCTTTTGAGTCCATTGTTGCTTCAAATAAACTTTTATCCAGGAAAGTTGATGCAATGGTCAAAAGAATGGAGGGGGTACAACTGAGCCCGGAGGAGGCTGAATTAGAAGCTGAGGTAAAAGCTATGGGGAATTTTCAAAATTCCTATGGCAACACCTATAACCCAAGCTGGAGAAATCACCCCAATTTTTCTTGGAGAGATCAAGGGGGTGGTCAAGGAGAAGCCAGGCAACAATTTCAGAGGCCATTCCAGAATCAGAGGCCACCAATGCCTTTGAATCCAAATCAAGGAAGAAAGAGTTTGGAAGAAATTGTTGGTGAAATAGGCCAACAAACTGTGCAATTTATGAATGAGACCCGGACAAGTGCTAAGAATCATGAAGCCTCCATTAGAAATTTGGAGGTCCAGGTAGGCCAACTGGCCAAGACCATCTCAGAAAGGATTCCAGGTACTTTTCCGTCTGATACTCTTGTCAATCCAAAAGAAAATGTTGAGAATGTTTCTGCCATCACTCTTAGGAGTGGTAAGACTATGCCCGAAAGGGTAGTGGAAATTGAACAAGAGGTAAGGGGTGAAGAAAAAGAAGAAAGGAATGTGCCTATTGTTGTTGAAAAAATTGCTGAAAATGTAATTCCTCCTTCTAAGAAAATTGGCAAAGTTCCTTTTCCTAAAGCTTTCAAAAAGAATTTGGAAAAACAATTCTCGAAATTTCTTGAGATTTTTAAAAGGCTTCAAATTAACATTCCATTTTCTGAAGCTTTGGAACAAATGCCAATTTATGCTAAGTTTATGAAGGACATTCTGTTTAGAAGGAGGAAATTAAGTGAGATGGATGAAACTGTGATGTTAACTGAGGAATGTTCAGCTATGGTTTTGAGGAAGTTGCCTCAAAAGTTGAAGGATCCAGGGAGTTTCACTTTGCCTGTGGAAATTGAGGGACTACCTAATGCAACAGCTCTTTGTGATTTAGGAGCTTCTATAAACCTCATGCCACTCTCCATGTTTAGGAAATTGGACATGGGAGAGGCCACTCCTACTTTGATGTGTTTACAATTGGCGGACAGGTCAATTAAGTACCCCTATGGGGTGGTTGAAGATGTTCTGGTAAGGGTTGACAAGTTTGTTTTCCCAGTTGATTTTGTGATACTTGACATGGAAGAAGACTCCAAGGTGCCATTGATTCTTGGGCGGCCATTCCTTGCTACAGGAAACGCCAAGATTAATGTAGCAGAAGGCCTCCTATCTTTGAAGGTAGGAGATGAAAAAGTAAAGTTTTCTGTATTTCGTACTTGTAAGCACTATGAGTCTGAAAGTGAGGATGAGTTCAAAGATGATGTTTGTAACAAGAAAAGAAAAAGTACCCCCAATTGATTAAGGGGAAGGGTCTATCTCGGACCTTAACATTGAGCTGGTTGGGAGACAACCCAACTTAGGATAGTTTATTTTTATGTCTTTTTAATTTTTTGCACAACTCTTGTAAATAAATAAAAGAAAAAAATTCTATGTTTTGCTGCAGGCGAGGCCAGCGCTCGAGCGCTGGAGGCCAACGCTCATGCGTTAGGCCCCTGCTTCATAACCTCTGATTCCAGTTGATCCCAGCGCTTAGGCGCTGGAGGGTTAGCGCTCATGCGCTAAGCCCCTGGAATCCACCCAGTTTATTTTCTTTATTCCAGCGCCATAGCATTGGAACCCAGCGCTCAGGCGCTGGGACCTCTGATGCCCAGTAATTCTTTTAATTCCAGCGCCCAAGCGTTGGTATCCCCAACGCTCAAGCGCTGGAGCTCGGGCAGTTTGCTATTTTTGCTTTTGTTTGCTGTTTTTAGTTTTTAATAAATTTTGTGTTCACCATTTTCTGAAATTTTTAAGGTTCTTTGAGTCTTCCCTTGGTTCTAATCTGGTTTTAATTTTTGGGAACTCAAGAATTTTTGTTTTAAAAGGTGGACACAAATTTTTCAACCCATAAGCTTGTGTGCTAATTTTGGAACTAACAAGTCAAGCAAGCTTTGCTTGTGAGACTTTTGTTTGTTCATTGTTACAGGATAGGTACCAAAAGAGGGAGAGCCCTCTTGAACTTGAGTGTTCAAAGTGATTTTTACATTGAGGTTCCCTTGGACCTTTGTGGAAAATTTGTTACTATACCAGCTTGATAGTTTTTATTTTTATTTTTATTTTTCTTTTTATAGTTTTTAGTTTTATTTTTATTTTTAGTTTAGTTTTTCTGTTTTATTTTTGCATGAGTCTTGAGTATATTATCCATTCTGATGTTGCTATAGCTTTGTGAATGCCTTATCTGATTAAACTGCTTTGTGAAAAATTTTATGTTTTTAAGCAGTTAGGATTGCATGCTGTAGAAAGGATTTTTGATATCTTGATTGATTGGTTGTTGGCAAAAGTTTTTCTGAGTTCTAAAAAGGGTACCACTTACCCTATCTTTTTCTGAGAGCTGAGGACTCTGATGCATGATTGTAAGATTTTTCTGCCTTGTGTTGCATGTTGATTGGAGTTTTGTGTACTTTGTGAGTTGAGAAGAGATTATAGGCATTTTTGAAAACTCAGATTTTTGCTTGAAATGTTATATCCACTAGTAGCCCCTTTTGAGCCTTAAAAGAGTCATTCTTTGGAGCCTACTTTGTGTGATAATTTTTTCAGTTGTTATAGTGATGCATGTGCTGATTTGTTGGAGCTATATGTGTGGGTTTCTCTCTAAAAAAAGATGAAGGAAAAAATTGAAAAAATAAGGTATGTGCCTTAGGAAAAAATAATGAAGTAGTGGGGTGAGAAAGAGTATGAGGGGAGTAAAATTCAAGTCATTCATCCCATACATTCCACTACTTTGTTCAAAAAAAAAGGGGAAAAGAAAAAAATTGAGAGAACCCTTGTGTGAATTGTTGAGCTCTTAATCAAGAAAAATCACTTAACAACAAATTCTGAGTCAGCCAATAGAGTTGCCAAGTTTTGAAATCCATACCTTGAATTGTTCAACCCTTTGGCCAAGTTACAACCTTCAAAAATCTCTTCAAAATCACTTGGTTGCTTTACTTCAGTTTTGATTTGAATGATAGGCAGGATTATTGAGCTTTCTTGTTTTCATGGAGAATATTATTTTTGGTGAGCTTAATTGATGAACTCAAACATGTTAAAAGCCAAGCCTAACTTTCTTGATTCTTTGTCTATAAAACATGCATGTCTTCTTTTTCTGCTAAGCTTTCTTTGAAAGGTTTTTGTGCTTCATGTTGTAATCAGATAAAACTTTCTCAAAACCCAGGGACGAGTTTTTCTTTAAGTTTTGTCGCTTGAGGACAAGCTGTCGTTGGGTATAGTGGTGTGATGAGTGGATTTTATATGATGTTTTTAGGGTCTTTTTAGTCTTTTTATTTTATTATTTTTGAGTCACATGTAGGTTTTTTATTGTTTTTATGTAGATTTTATATTTATTTTGCATTTTGCATGTAGATTAGATTTTTTGTGTTTTTCTATCTTTATTTTATATTTTTAGGGATTTTTCTAGTTATTTTATATTTTTAGGAAAAGCTGGTTAGTTATCATTTTTGGGCCAGGGACCAATTTGTAAAGTTTCAGGAAGTCAGGGACCAAGTTGTAAAAGTTCAAGAGTGGAGGACTTAAAGTGGAGATTGAGAGGATATGAGGGCTTGAATTGAAGTGCTAACCAAGGGAGGACCAAAGTGAAAAAGAAAAATATGAAGAGTCACTCTCCAATTTAGCACATGGAAAAAATGTTTAAAGAATTGATGAAGGGTTTCAGAACTGATCAAGGCTGGTTAGTGGCTTTTTATGGCCATCAAAACCCACTACCATGAATGAAGAAGGAAGAACAAGCAAGAAGATGAAGAAGCAGCATCCCAACGCTCCAGCGTTGGGATCCCAGCGCTCCAGCGCTGGGGTTCTGACTAGATGATGAGTCAGATTGTGTCCCAGCGCCCAAGCGTTGGAAAGCCAGCGCTCAAGCGCTGGGCCTCGGACAGAAAGTGGATTTTTAATGCATCCTAGCGCCCAGGCGTTGGGAAAGCCAGCGCTCAAGCGCTGGAGGCTGGAATTTTACTATAAATAGGGCCCTTTTCTTCATTTGTAAGACACCTTCATAGAATACAACAAGTATTCTCTCTTTCTCCCTCAAAGATCATTGTTCCTAGGCATTGTGGGAAGCCATACTTGAGCTCCTATCCAGGGTAATTCAATGAATCTTTTAGCCATGCTTGGCTAATTCTTCTTTAAGTTTTTGGGTTGTTTTAGTTTATAATACATGTTCTAGTCTTTTTCTACATTTCTGAATTTTATTTCCATTCATGTTTTATTACCTTATGCTTTATTTCTATCTTGATGATCACAAGAGGTTTTGCTTATTGCTTATTACATAAGGCCATTTGGTGAGTAGTAAGGGAACTAGGTAATAAAAAAGGTTATAAGTATACTTCGCTAAGGAATTAGGAAGGACGTAACTTTATGTTGGCCTGAACATCTTCTTCATCTTCTTCTTTAGTTAACTAGGTGCCAAGGAATTGGGTTTAGTAATTAAAAAGAAAGATCTACAATGCTTAAGGAATTAACTTGTAGTTACACTAGGCTATAGCATCATGATAATGGATTTATAATTCAGGAATTTAGTAAGAGATTGCTAGCATGTTTTTATAGACTATGTAAACCAACCCAAGAGCTTAATGTTCACCATCTCTTTTTCTTATTATTTTATGCAATTGTTTCTTTCTAGTTCGCAAACCAACAAAAATTATTCATCTTTTATTTTTCTGTTTAAGTACTGAATTTTATAATAATAAGAACACCTATCCCTTGGGTTCGATCTTTTTATTACGCGATAGTTAATCGTACACTTGCGATTTTCCTTATCAGTAGGTCTTTGATTAAACTATTTACCCTTTGTTTTATAAACTTGATTTCTTTGTTTGAGTCTTGTTCCAACAAGGCCTGATTTTTCTTTGTTAGCATAAATGATACTTCCTTGGAAGCATGCAATTATTTTTCTAACTTATCATTCTTCTTCTTTAGTATACTATACTTAATGGTTAATGAATGAGAGTGTTCCAATAATTCATTATAATCATCATTTGAAATCTCAGATGTTACCTCATTCTTGTCGTCTGCCTCATAGTCGGACAGATCCACTGTAATCATCAAGGCTTCTGGTTCTCTGTCTGCTTTAATGTCAGACGAGTCAATGGATGCAATGAACGCACAGTATAAAGCTTCATCATCATCTCCTTCAGCTTCCTCTTGCTCAGACTGTTCTTCTGACTCCTCATTTTGGCTTGAGAAGGCCTTCTTTTTATGAAAGTTCTTCTGAGCAGGTTTCTTCCCCAGACGAGGACAGTCTGCTTTGATGTGCCCAGGCTTTTTGCACTCATAGCAGACGATTACGCCTTTGTTGGAGCTTTTCTCTCCATCTCTTCTTGGTGATGGGGAAGATTTTCCTCTAAACTGTTTTCGGTTGGCCAACATTTTCTTGAATCTCCTATTGAAGAGAGCCTGTTCATCATCAGTGTTGTCAGACGATTCAGCACCTTTGTCAGACGACTCATTTGCCTTTAGTGCTTTGGATGAACCAGACTTAAAGGCCCCAGTTTTATTAGCTGAGGATTTTCCACGCAGGATAGCAGCATCATTTGCAAGATCCTGCTCATGAATTTTCAGCTCCCCCAATAAGTCTTCCACCTGGTAATTGTCAAAATTCTTTCCAGCTCATTGTGCAGTGACAAACGGTCTCCAGCTGGGAGGGAGGCTGATGAAAGAGATATGCATGATGAAAAGAGGTTTTCCTCCACTAACTACTATCAAATCCCTTTCAAGACTCAATCATAGTATAGTATCGGGTTTTGTCGTCTCCACAGGGATTGTGTTGCTACGTATTAATCTCACTAGTTAGACGTTGAATAAGCAGTTCAAAATGTGATAATTATTCTAAATGAGAACAACAATAAAGAAAGCGATAAAAGAAGTTGACGGAGGTAAACAAAGGAGAAAGTGTACTTACGAAATGATGTTACTTAATCCACAACTTGTTCTCAACCAAGATACTCATATAAGATGGAATTAACATTGAAGATGCCGATAAGAGCTATTCACCTAACTAATTCCTTAATTAAGCAAAGCATACCAATTGAGAACCTAGTCTTAATCCCTTAAGTCCTAACAATCCCAAAAGGCGCATTGTAGCATAAATCCGCTCGATGAGACATACCCCAAGCTCCGTTTCTAACCCAAGAAGTTCATGTCCCAGTGGATGGAATCTATGACCGTCACTCATGAAATCCCATTGATTCCCGCCTAGGTACTCCTATTCTAGTGGTGAGTATCCCGACTAGTCACTCGGTTAAGACCTCGTTCCCAACTCAAGATATTCCTACCTAGTGGTGAGTGTATCCCATCGTCACCTAGAAGACCTCACCTAGCCTAAGACAATCCATTCTTAAGATAACTAGTGCAAAGGGCGGTTCCTCTCATTTACTAAACTCACACCAAAATCCCTTTTGTCATGCAAGCCTTAAAAATCATCACATGGTCAAGAGATACATGAAGCACAAAGAGAAACTAACAAACTCAAGACATGAGTGCATTTCCCTCTTCCATAACCAAGCATACATCAAACCATATCAATTTTCCAATATATTTATGAATCAATACAAGCTTTAGAATTCACCAATTGACCAAATGAAGCATTAAACATAGAGAGCAACACCCAACCATGAAAACCCATCATAATAATTGCATAAAGATGTATTGAACAAGAGTAAATCAAATTACATCATCCAAAGTACCAAAACAGAATCAAACAACATAGAAGGGGAGGAAAGGGAAGAGAAGGAAGATAGAACCCGAGTTAAATCGGAACCATGGCCTTTCGGAGGAGATGCATGACTCCTCCATGGTGCCCTAGCACTGGCCTTCAAGTGCCTAACCGCACCTCTCCACCCTCAACCCCCCAAAACCTAAAATTAGATCCGAATTATATAGCAGATTTTGGAATCTGCGACGCCGGCGCGAGCGCGCCAGCTTTCTGGGGCGAGCGCGCCAGATTGGTAAAACCAGCTCCTTCTTTCTGTCTCGGGGGCGAGCGCGCCAGCGTCCTGGGGCGAGCGCGCCAGACACCTGATACCAGAAAAATCACAGAAAAGCCATAAAAAATGTCTAATAAATAGATACAAAGATAGAACAACCTAGAATTACAAAAATGCATGATATGAGAGCAAAATGCATGAAAAATGAATAAAGATCCTAATTAACCTATGAATCAATATGCAAAATAACTATGAAAATAGCCCTAAAACCCGGGTCAACAGAGGCTTCTGAGAATCTTTATCACTTGCTCCTTGTTAGTGAAGCCTGATAGCGAAATCGCAAGTGTACGATTAACTATCGCGTAGTAAAAAGATCGAACCCAAGGGATAGGTGTTCTTATTAATATAAAATTTAGTACTTGTGCAGAAAAATTAAAGATGAAAATATGTTGTTGGTTTTAGAGCAAGAAAGAACAATAGCATAAAATAAAGAAGAGATAGATATGATGAGAATTAAGTTCTTGGGTTGGTTTACATAGAATATAACATATGCTAGCAAGTTCCTACTTAATTTCTGAATTTTAAATCCAAGTTCATGATGCTATAGCCTATTATATCTACAAGTTAATCTCTTACACATTGTAGAACTTTCTTTTTAATTACTAAACCCAATTTCTTGCTATCTAGTTAACTAAAGAAGAAGATGAAGATGAAGTTCCGGCCAACATAAAGCTACGTCTATCCTAATCTCTTAGCGATATATACTTATAGCCTTTCTTAATTCCTATTTCCCTTACTACTTACCAATTCTCATTCGTATAAGTAATAAGCAAGAACACTTGTGATCATCAAGATAAAATTAAGAACAAGGAATTAAAACAAGAACGGGAAATAATATTCAGAAAGGTAGAAACAAAACTAAAACATAAATTATAAACTAATACAACCCAAGAAACATAAAGGAGAAGTTAGCTAAGCATGGCTAAAAGAAACATTGAATTACCCTGGATAGGAGCTCAAGTATGGCTTCCCACAATTCCTAGGAACAATGATCTTAAGGAGGAAAGAAGAATACTTGTTGTATTCTGAAATGGTGTGATTTTTACAAAGGATAAGCACTCCTATTTATAGCAAAAAATTTCCTTTCAATGGTGAAGGAGTTGATGGCCATTATGGCCTTCATTGGCCACCAATTAACTTTTGAAAACTCCTTCCCACTACCATCAATTCTCCACTCATCCTTTAATCCTTATTTTCCATGTGCTTAATTTAGAGAGTGTTGCTTCATATTCTTGATTTTCATTTTAAGCCCTCTCTTTGCTAGCACTTCAATTCTGGTCCTTTGACTTCTTGAAACTTCACTTTTCATCCTCCGCTCTTGAACTTTTACACTTTAGTCCTTCCTTTCCTGAAACTTACAAATTGGTCCCTGGACAAAAATGATAACTATACCAGCTTTCCTAAAAATATAAAAATAACTATAAAAATTCCTAAAAATATAAAATAAAGTTAGAAAAACAAATAAAAGCTAATCTATATGCAAAATGCAAAATAAATAGAAAATCTACATAAAAATAATAAAAATCCTATATGAGACTCAAAAATAATAAAATAAAAAGACTAAAAGCACCCAAAAATATCATATAATATCCACTCATCAAAGCCTTTTTCCAGATTCCTCAACCCGTTGTGAATGGTTTGAAGTTTGGCGAACATGGAGTCGATGGACTCATTATCCTCCATTTTGAACGCCTCGTACTGAGAAGCCAACATACTCATTTTGGTATCCTGCATAGCTGAGGTTCCTTCATGAGCCATGGCTAAGGTGTCCCATACTTCCTTGGCGGTGCTTAAGCTATCCACCTTATCGTGTTCATTTTTACTCAAGGCACATATAAGGAATAGCCTGGCTTTGGCATTCCTTTGATTTTTTGTCTGTTGATAATCTGTCCATTTATCTGTTGGGATGGATTTGCCTTCACCGTCCTTGGGAATATAGTTTCCTTTGGCTATAACATCCCAGAGTCTCCAGTCAGTTGATTCAATCAATAACTGCATGTGCTTCTTCCAGTACGGGTAGTTGGAGCCATCGAAGAATGGTGGCTTGTTGGTTGCTATTCTAGTGGGATATGCGATGTTGTCCATGGATCTTTTCACTCTACACCTGTTAAGATGTTAGTATATCTCAGAGTGGTTAAGCTCTGATACCAATTGATAGTGATAAAACACACAAGAAAGGGGGGTTTGAATTGTGTGTGTGATTTTTAAAATTCTTTTCAGTTAAAGACAGTTATTAGTTTCAAAGATTTTTGCGAGTAAGTTCAGCGGAAAATAACTTAAGGCTGAAAAGTAAAGCTCACAAAGTATTTATCCTAGTTCACCCTCTTAATCGACAGGGCTACGTCCAGTCCTTCGCTTCACCAAGATTTTCACTATTTTCACAAAATAGTACAAGTATTTTCCAGGACTTCTCCCAGTATTCTGAGGACTACTCCTTTACAAGTATTCTATCAGGACTTCTCCTTTTTAGTATTAGACAGGACTACTCCTAGATCATTTACAAGAAGGTTTGGTTTCTACAGAGTCTCTTCGCTAAGAGTGGGTAGAAGAATGAAGAACAAATTACATAGATGATAAACAAATTAGTTCTCTGATGGGGTTGTGTGAAAGGATATAAGAGTAACACTCTATGAAAGATTCACACTGGCAGACGACTTTACTCAGGAAAAAGATAGCTTTAAGTTTCTGAGTTATGGCTTGAGAATAGATTGCAGTAAGTGAGCTTAGAAAGATTGAATGCTTTGGTCGTGTGTAAGTCGCTAACTGAATTCGGATGCCAAGTCCTCTATTTATATCTTCAGTAAGATGAGCAATGTGAGCTTGATGAAGATTTGCAAATAGTTCCGTTTGAATTTCTTCTTCCTTGTGAGTAACGGATACTTATGGATCTCTGGTTCAGCATTGAATGCATTCTGCCTTGCATTTACTGCAGCATTAATTGCGAAAGTTGACGTCGTTTGGTTCTTCAGTGCTTTTAGCCTGGAGCTTTAATTTCAGCATTAAATGTTCGTGCAATCCAGCTAAGAGAGCAATTAATGTTCTGAACAGAAGATTTGATTTTGATCGTTGAGGAGATACTATGTTCAGAAAATCCGCTGTTGACTATGTGAAAGTTGCTTGATTTAAGGAACAACAGAGAGGTTTGCAGAAACGAGGAATAAAGTATTAATTATATCCCTTTCTTCATTCTGCAATCAACAGTGCTTCATTAATGCTCTGACGAGGTAGATGGCCTTGGTTGCAAAGATTAGTTATGACAAACGAACTCTTCAGAATCTTTGTCGAACGAACTCAATAATGCTTCTGCCAAACGAACTCTTCAACAGAGTTCCCAGACGTACTCCTTAGGCGGACGTACTCCTTTGGGTGGGTTGCCAAACGAACACATTGTTGAGTTGTCAGACGTACTCCACAGCAGGACGTACTTTTTAAGGCAAACGTACTCAACTGGCAAACTGACTTTTTCATGAGTGGCCAGACATACTCCTCTTCTTTACTTTGCTTGAAGTTCTGCTTTTGATAATGCTTTATATGGATCTATGCAGTTCTTCTTCAAGTAGATAGATGTTGCTGAGTATGAAAATATTCAAGGAGTTAGGAATTCTATCTCTAACAATATTAGGCCTTAAGCGAAATTGTTATTTATCAAAATATAATAACTCATTAAATAATTTAAATCTAACAAAAACATCATACAAATTTAGTCATCACACCACTAAACCCAACGACAGCTTGTCCTCAAGCTTTGAACTAGTTACCCAAACTTAGCACAAAACAGCTCAAGATACATTTTCAGAACAAAGCACAGCTGGTTGAAAAACATGCATGTTAAGGGAACAAGGTTCATCAAGAAGAACTTAAGCATGGTATTTGATCAAAGAAAAAGAATGAGTTCACCAATTACAACTTACAAATAAACAGCTCAATGAATAACAAGTGAATTGAAACTAATCTACCTATCATTCAAATCAAAACCAAACAAGTACAGCAATGCAACTTTGGAGAGAATATAAGGGTTAAAACTTGGCCAAGCATTCAATAATAGGTATGGATTCAAGAACTTGGTAACTCAAATGGCTGACTCAGATTATGACTTAGGTTAAGTGATTTTGTTTAACAAGAGCTTTAGACAAATTAGCACATAGGTTCTCTTAATATTTTTTCCTAAGGCACATGCCTCAGATTTTTCCAACTTCCAATTATTTTCATTTTCTTTTTTAAGAGAAACCTATTCATACAAGGCTCTAACAACTTTCTTTACAGAATCACTTAACCACTCACAACAATTCCAATAGTAGGCTCCAAGAAAAATAAGCTTAATTTCAAGGCTCAAAGGGGCTTACTAAGGGAAATTCAACATTTTCAAGATCAAATTCTGAGTTTTCCAAAAATACCTAGAGTCTCTCTCAAGAATACAAAGCATGCAAGAATTTAGTCAACATGTAACACAAGGCAGAAAAGTTCAACCACAAGTAATCAGAGTCCTCAAAGCACTCCGAAAAACAGGGTAAGTGGTACCCTTTTTAGAACTCAATCAAGATCATACCAAGGCTTAGTCAACTAGAATTCAGTCGTATCCTAACAACATGCAATTCTACCTATCAAAGGATCAAATGTATCATTTTCAAAAACATAGCTGATGACTGGATTTTATATGATGATTTTAGGGTCTTTTTAGTCTTTTTATTTTGTTATTTTTGAGTCTCATATAGGATTTTTATTCTTTTTATGTAGATTTTATATTTATTTTGCATTTTGCATATAGATTAGCTTTTATTTGTTTTTTAAACTTTATTTTATATTTTTAGGAATTTTTATAGTTATTTTTATATTTTTAGGAAAGCTGGTATAGTTATCATTTTTGTCCAGGGACCAATTTGTAAGTTTCAGGAAAGGAAGGACCAAAGTGAAAAAGTTCAAGAGTGGAGGATGAAAAGTGAAGTTTCAAAGAGTTAAAGGGCCAGAATTGAAGTGCTAGCAAAGAGAGGACTTAAAGTGGAGATCAAGAATATGAACCAACACTCTCTAAATTAAGCACATGGAAAATAAGGATTAAAGGATGAGTGGAGAATTGATGGTAGTGGGAAGGAGTTTTCAAAAGTTAATTGGTGGCCAATGAAGGCCATAATGGCCATCAACTCCTCCACCATTGAAATTTTTGCTATAAATAGGAGTGCTCATCCTTTGTAAAAATCACACCTCTTAGAATACAACAAGTATTCTCTCTTTCTCCCTTTTGAGCATTGTTCCTAGGACTTGTGGGAAGCCATATTTGAGCTCCTATCCAGGGTAATTCAATGACTCCTTTAGCCATGCTTGGCTAACTTCTTCTTTAAGTTTTTGGGTTGTTTTAGTTTATAATTCATGTTCTAGTCTTTTTCTACATTTCTGAATAATACTTTCAATTCATGTTTTATTTCCTTGTTCTTCATTAATCTTGTGTACAAAAGATTTCATGCTTTCTACTTATGTCATAAGGCCATTTGGTAAGTAGTAAGGGAAATAGGAAATAAAAAAGGTTATAAGTATACATTTCTTAAGGCAATTAGGATGGACGTAACTTTGTGTTGGCCCGAATTCCTTCTTCATCTTCTTTTCTGATTAACTAATAACCAAGGCTATGGAGTTAGTAATTAGGAAAGAAAGTTTTACATTTCTTAAGGCTATTAGGATGTAGAAATTCTAGGCTATAGCACCATGAATTTGGATTTAAAGTTCAGAAATTAAGTAGGAGATTTCTAGCATGTTTTATAGACTATGTAAACCAATCCAAGAGCTTAAATTCTTATCATCTTATTTCTTATCATTTTATGCTATTGTTATTTCTTGTTCTAAAAACAACAACATCTTTTCATATTTTAATTTCTTGCACAAGTACTAAATTTTATATTAATAAGAACACCTATCCATTGGGTTCGATCTTTTTTACTACGCGATAGTTAATCGTACACTTGCGATTTCGCTATCAATAGCATAGGGTAAAACTTCTTGAAAGTTAAGTAACACGGTATTATAAGGGTTGTAGATTTTTGACTCAAATGGAACTTATATATCTTAAAAAATAAAAATCCTAAAAATAAAACAAAAAGCTAAAAACTTGAAAAAACATTATAAGAAAAACCTATGGTCAAAGTCCAGAAATTTATGGGGTCTTCCTCATCAAGATCACTTGCTCTTTTGCCCTTGGAGACACTTGCTTCTTTATTCAACACAAGGGAACAAACAACAAGGTAAATAAAAACAAACTACTATGGCCTGCCCGAGCCTCAACGCATGAGCGTTGGAATTCCAACGCTTGAGCGTCAACGCTCATGCGTTGGAATTAAAATAAAAATTCTGGGTTTCCAGGGGCTCAACGCATGAGCGTTGCCCCCCCCCCCCCCCCCAACGCTTGAGCGTTGGGTTTTATGGAAAACTCGGCATGAAGGAAGGGGCTCAACGCATGAGCGTTGCCCCCCCCCCCCCCCCAACGCTTGAGCGTTGGGTTTTATGGAAAACTCGGCATGAAGGAAGGGGCGCAATGCATGAGCGTTGCGCCTACAATGCTTGGGCGTTGGGTACCTGCAGAATCATATTTCCTTTTTTTTTCCTTTTTTTTCTAGTGCAGAAACATAAAAGTAGAACTTAATCAATTAGAAATCACTTACCAAACCTACCATGGGTTGTCTCCCAAGCAGCCCAATGTTATAGTCTTTGGTAGACTCTTCCCCGTTTTAATCAATTAGGGGGTAAAGCTTCCTCCCTTTGATGACCAAGTCATCACTCAATTCATTGGTTTCTTCATCGGACTCAAAATGCTTAAGAGTCCTGAACACTGAGAACTTCACTTTCTCCTCTCCTGCCTTTAAGGATAGAATGCCT
Source organism: Acmispon strigosus (assembly GCA_030819835.1). NCBI lineage: Eukaryota > Viridiplantae > Streptophyta > Magnoliopsida > Fabales > Fabaceae > Acmispon > Acmispon strigosus. Next base: position 29,171,770 of record JAUAMA010000007.1, read on the forward strand.
TTTGCCACATTGATTTTGGCATTACCTGTTGCAAGAAAAGGCCTTCCAAGGATCAATGGCACCTTGGAGTCTTCCTTCATATCTAAGATTACAAAATCAACAGGGAAGATGAATTTATCAACCCTGACCAACACATCCTCTGCTACTCCATACGGGTGCTTAACTGACCTGTCCGCCAACTGCAAAGATAAAAGAGTAGGAGTTGCCTCTCCTATGTTCAACCTTCTGAACATAGAAAGTGGCATGAGGTTAATGCTAGCTCCTAAGTCACATAGAGCCTTAGCATGTGGTAACCCCTCAATGTCAACTGGAATTGTGTAGCTCACAGGTTCTTTTAGCTTTTGGGGAAGCTTCCTTTGATCAATAGCAGAACATTCTTCAGATAACATAATAGTCTCCTCTACTTCACTCAATTTCCTCCTCCTAGACAGAATATCCTTCACAAAAATTAGAATAAACTTGCATTTGTTCCAAAGCTTCTGAGAAAGGTATGTTAATTTGGAGTTTTTTGAAAATATCCAAGAACTTAGAAAACTGTTTCTGCCCCACAAATTCTGTTAGGTGGAAATTTCTCACTCTTTTTTTCTTTTCCTCCTCACTTTTCTCTTCAACTTTCTCTACTTCCTCACCCTCATTTTCAATTTTTTCTGCTTCACCACTACTTCCCTTTTCTGTCACTACCCTTTCTGGCATAATTTTTCCACTCCTAAGAGTGACAACAGACACCTTTTCAAGATTACCATCCTTTGGGTTTACCAAAGTGTCCGAAGGAAACGTACCTGGGATCCGCTCAGCAATGGTTTTGGCCAATTGACCAATTTGAGTCTCCAAATTCCTTATGGAGGCCTCATGATTCTTTGAGCTTGTCCTGGTCTCGTTCATGAAGTTGGTGGTTTGTTGGGCCATTTCCCCAACAATTTCTTCCAAACTCTTCTTACCATAATTCGAATTCTGAGGCATTGGAGGCCTTTGATTTTGATATGGCCTTTGGAATTGTCTTTGTCCTCCAGCCTCTCCTTGATTCTGGTCCCTCCATGAAAAGTTGGGGTGATTCCTCCAATTGGGGTTGTATGTGTTTCCATAGGGATTATTTTGAAAATTCCCCATAGCTTTCACCTCCGCTTCTAACTCAGCCTCCTAACGACTCAATTGGACTCCTTCCATCCGCTTGACCATGGCATCAACTTTCCTAGACAGTAATTTATTGGAAGCTAAAATAGCACCAAATGCTTCCACTTCGTACATACCTTTCCGTAAGTCCCTGTCTTGGTTTGAATGAGCAGCCCTTTCAGAAAGCTTATTGATTAAATCAAGGGCTCCTTGAGTTGGTAGAGCATCAAAAGCTCCACTAGCTACGGTATCAAGCTTGTCCCTTGTATAGTCATTGAGGGCTGCATAGAATTTCTCCACTTGGTCAGCAGTGGATATGTTATGGCCTGGGCAGCGCCTTAGGAGTTGTAACACCCCAATTTTGGGTTGAGGGTCACATAATAATAACGCGAAAATTAAAACCTCTTAGAAAAACAACTCAATTTTTCAAAAAGATTTTGTCTCTCAAAAAAACTCTTATTAATAATATAATTAATATTTTCCCATAGATAATATTTATTACGTGGAAGAAAAAACAAGGAAATACTACTACAAAGGAAAATGCTCAACAGTGAGCCCAAAAATAAATTAAAACAGCGAAAGTCCTTAAAACATCAATCATCTTCTTCAGAAATCTCCCATGCATCCGCTGCGTATTCTGATTCCATAATGCTTCTTCAAGAGTAAAATTATCGCCTTGTCGGTCTCTGGCGTTAAGCGCCGAAACACAAACTGAAAGGGTTAACTCTTAAACAAACAACAATTATCAAGCAGCATGTTGAAGAGAGACTAACATAAGTAACAGTAACAGTAATCTCAAAATACAGTACAACAACACCATAATAATCCTCACTTCCTCACGATCAACAACACAAGTCATACTTATGATTCCTCAAATTCCATTACATGCACAACTGTATGCTCAACAACTTTGGCCAAGATGCATCGTTCCAAACGGGAGCGACTTTGTTCCAAATGGGAACACGGAAGTCATGTGGCAATACCGTCCACTCCACCGCCCTTCCGGTCACGTGGAAATTACCGTCCACCCCACCATTCCAACCTAGAATATGCATATGCCATGCCAAAATATTCAACATCACCATGAATCAACAATTTCCACAACGTTACCAATATAACATAATCAACTTCAACTCAACATCATCATCACCAGCATGTCTTAACATAAATTCTCAAATCCAAGCACATCAAAAAATATCAATAATCCCATCATACACAAACAACATATTTTCCAATAGAAAAATCATATGTAAGCACAACTGACGCGATCTAGAACTGAGTTACCCTTACCTTTTACTCATTTGCTTGGTCTTGTCCACCAACCGATAAAGCTAACCTCAAGGCTTCTTGAGAGAGGATTAAGGAAATAGGTAGAACACCACAAGAGGAAAAGAGAGTCGACTCCAAGCAGAACCAAAATCCAACAACACTCCAAAGGATTCAGCTCTAGAGTTCAAGGTTTCTTAGCAACTTTGTGTGAAAGAAGAACAAGGAAACAACCAGTATGCATCAAGGAAAAATAGTTTCAAGGGGAAGGGAGAGGGAGCACTAAATTCCCCTTCTTATTCTGAGTTCATCCTCTTCTTAGCTCATTAACTCATAGACTAAGTCATAAACTCACTTTACACCCCCTTATTAGCCATTTGTAAGCCCCGACAAAGCTTTAAACTCACTTAACACCCATTCAAACTCATCTTGTAACTCCTTTCCTCCTCATTAAACTCGTTAAACTCTTTTCTAGAACTTCAAATTCGAAATTCAGCCACTACCACTCAAAATCTGCACAAAATAAAAACCTATCTCACTAGGATTCAAATACAAGACATGCCAATTAAATGCTTAAGTCTTCACCACTAAACCAGGGCTCTTCCTGTTAAAACTCTAACAAAACTATTCTTATAATCTTCCAAGTCAAACCAACATGTTCCTAATCTGAATTCAAAACATCATTAAAGCTCTTAATATTAAATCTCAATCCAGTTTTGACTAGTCCAAGGACTAAAACTCAATTATCCAAACTTAAAGGATCAAAACCTAATTATAAAATATCCAAGGGCCAAAACATAAATACTCAAAACTTGAGGGTCTTACAGGAGTCCTTTGAATCTCTCCCATGTCTCATACAAGTTTTCTGAGTCATGTTGGAAAAAGGAGTTGATTTCCTGCTTCAACCTCCTTATTTCATATCAGCTTGATCATCCCAAGAGGTGATACTTTGGTGTGGTTGAGAGGATAGCCACTCCTCCGCTACATCCTTGAGAGAAACTGGAAATAGCATCAACCTTACCGTATCCAAATGCACATTATTCCACCTAAAGGTGGAAAAATGCCTGGTGAACCTCTCTAGATGGGTTTGAACATCCTCATTTGCACTTCCTCCAAACTGGTTTTAGCTAACCAGTGATATGAAATATGGAGGAATTTGGAAGTCCGGCAATGCATCGGCCGCACCACAATGCTCTCCTCAAAATTGTAGTCCACTCGGGGAGCTGTGATGTCACGAAGAGAACGGTTAGCATCCCGTTCTTCAGCTTCTTGCTGCTATCTAATGAGTCTAGCATCGACCTCGGCATCGAGTCGAGCATCAAATTCAGCAGCAACACGTTCCTCATACTCGCCACGAATATGTGCCTCCATCTCAGCTTGTGTTACTGCCATTGCTTGTGCTAGTCTCCGGAGTGCAAGTTTGCGATGAAACGTTCTTTCAATTTCAGGATCAAAATTAAAATCACCTAGCACGCAGAACAAACAAGTCAAGAGCACCTATTCACAACTCAGCAGAAAATTCTAATAATAAAAAGCTTTAAACAATTCACAACAAGGTCTTAAAAACATAAATCTATCCCCGGCAACGGCGCCAAAAACTTGATAACAAAAACCGCAAGTGCACGGGGGATATCGCATAATATAAAAGGTTGTCAAACCCACAGGGATAGGTTGTATTTCAAGACCCCAATAGTCAATTGTTTTAAGCTTGAAAACAGAAAATAAAATGTTTTTGTTTGATGGTTGATAATAGGAACAAATGAACAGGAAAAAGATTAAGACAAGAATATGATCAAAGAAGCACTTGGGTTGAGCCTCTTTACTTCTAGATTAAGTTATCAGAATCAATTTCGTATATGAACAGCACAAGTTCTTAGGTGATATAGCCTAGTATTTCTACTTGTTAATTCCTTAAGCAAGAAGAACTTCCAATTTGATTACTAAGCCTAATGCCTCAGTGGTTAGTTAACACTATTGAAGATAAGTTCATGAATTCAGGCCACCACTAACAATCCTACCTTTATACCTAAGAGGCATGCAATTGTTCTTTCTATTCCCATTTCCCCAAATTCCTAAAAACTACCATTGTATAAGAATAAGGTAACTGATACCCAAATCGCAAGTGTACGATTGACTATCGCGTAGTAAAAAGATCGAACCCAAGGGATAGGTGTTCTTATTATTATAAAATCTAGTACTTGTGCAGAAAAATTAAAAGGTGAATATTTGATGTTGGTTTTAGAACTAGCAAGAAACAATAGCATAAAAAGATAAGAAAAAGAGATGATGAGAATTAAGCTCTTGGGTTGGTTTACGTAGTCTATAAAACATGCTAGTAATCTCCTACTTAATTTCTGAATTTTAAATCCAATTTCATGATGCTATAGCCTAGTGTAACTACAAGTTAATTCCTTAAGCATTGTAGATCTTTCTTTTTAATTACTAAATACAATTCCTTGGCACCTAGTTAACTAAAGAAGAAGATGAAGAAGATGTTCAGGCCAACATAAAGATACGTCTATCTTAATTCCTTAGTGATATATACTTATAGCCTTTTTTATTACCTAGTTCCCTTACTACTCACCAAATGGCCTTATGTAATAAGCAATAAGCAAAACCTCTTGGGATCCTCAAGATAAAAATTAAGCACAAGGAAATAAAACATGAAAGGAAATATTATTCAGAAATGTAGAAAAAGACTAGAACATGAATTATATACTAAAACAACCCAAAAACTTAAAGAAGAAGTTAGCCAAGCATGGCTAAAAGAATCATTGAATTACCCTGGATAGGAGCTCAAGTTTGGCTTCCCACAATTCCTAGGAACAATGATCTTAAGAAGAAAGAAGAATACTTGTTGTATTCTGAAATGGTGTGTTTTACAAATGAAGAATTCACCCTCCAACACTTGGGCGCTGGCATTCCCAACGCTTGGGCGTTGGGATGCATTAAAATTCCACTATCAGTCCGAGGCCCAGCGCTTGAGCGCTGGCTTTCCAACGCTTGAGCGCTGGGTGGAAATCTGACTAATCTCTTAGTTAGAGTCCCAACGCTTGAGCGTTGGGATCCCAACGCTGGAGCGTTGGGTCGCTGCTGCTTCATCTTCAAGCTTTTCCCTTCTTCATGGTAGTGGGTTTTGAATGCCTTCAATGGCCACTACTCAGCCCTTATTCATTTCTGAAACTTCTCCTCCACTACCATCAATTCTTCAAGCTTATTTTTCATGTGCTAAATTGAAGAGAGTTGATTCATATTCTTCTTTTTCTCTTTAAGTCCTCTCTTTGCTAGAACTTCAATTTCAATCCTTTAAGTCCTTGAAACTTCACTTTTCATCCTCCGCTCTTGAACTTTTACACTTTAATCCTTCCTTTCCTGAAACTTTACAATTCGGTCCCTGGACAAAAAATGATAACTTATACCAGCTTTTCCTAAAAATATAAAATAGCTATAAAAAAATTTCTAAAAATATAAAATAAAGTTAGAAAAACAAATAAAAGCTATTCTATATGCAAAATGCAAAATAAATAGAAAATCTATATAAAAATAATAAAAATCCTATATGTGACTCAAAAATAATAAAATAAAAAGACTAAAAACAACCTAAAAAAATCATATAATATCCACTCATCACACCACTATACCCAACGACAGCTTGCCCTCAAGCGACAAAACTTAAAGAGAAACTCGTCCCTGAGTTTAGAGAAAGTTTATCTGATTAAAACTTGAAGCACAAAAAACTTTCCAAGAAAGCTTAGCGGACAAGGAAGACATGCATGTTTAAAGATATATAATCAAGAGAGTTAGGCTTGGCTTTTAACATGTTGAGTTCACCAAATTAAGCTCACAAAAATAATATTCTCCATGAAAAACAAGAAAGTTCAATGATCCTGCCTATCATTCAAATCAAAAGTGAAACAATGCAACCCAGTAACTTTGAAGAGATTTTGAAGGTTGTAATTTGGCCAAAAGGTTGAACAATTCAAGGTGTGGATTTCAAGAAATTGGCAACTCTAGTGGCTGACTCAGAATCTGTTGTTAAGTGATTTTTCTTGACTAAGAGCTTTTAACAATTCAACACAAGGGTCCTCTCAATTTTTCTCTTCTCTTTTTTTTTGAACAAAGTAGTGGAATGTATGGGATGAATGACTTGAATTTTACTCCCCTCATACTCTTTCTCACCCCACTACTTCATTATTTTTTCTAAGGCACATACCTTTTTTTTTAGAGGGAAACCCACAAACATAGCTCTAACATTTTCAGCACATGAATCACAATAACAACTTTCAGAAAACAAGAGGCCTATTTATAGACTTTCACTGACTGAGGCCCAGCACTCAAGCATTGGGATCCCAACGCTCGGGCGTTGGCTTTAAGTGCCATCAGACGTGGCCAAACAAGGGCTCAACGCATGAGCATTGGCCCTCCAACGCTTGAGCGTTGGAATTCAAATAAAAACTGGCACAAGTCAGGGGCTCAACGCATGAGTGTTGGCCCTCCAACGCTTGAGCGTTGGAATTACAACAAAACTAGGCTCTAAGTCAGGGAGCCAACGCATGAGCGTTGGGGATCCAACGCTCAGGCGTTTGGCACGTCTGATGCTTCATATTTTGGCTATTTTTCTCTTCTCTCTTTGATGAGTCTTCATGGCCATCAATGCTCTTCATGTGGCCACATTCTTGTCTCTCAACAGCTGAATTAGCATCAATTTCTTCCTTCAATTCCTTTTTCACATGTGTTAAACAACATAACACTTTGATGCTTCTTCTTCTTCATTAATTTTCAGCCACAATTCTTCCTTTATTTGCATCAAGATCCCCTCAAATGCCTTTATTTGACCTGAACCTCTAACAAGGACTAAAATGCAATAAAACCAAACTAAAAGGACTTAAAACACAAAAGTTTCTAAATTATATGCAAATGCAAAAATAAAGTGAAAACACTAACAAAATGAAATAAAAACTATATGAGATAACAAATCAGCAACCTTGGCATTTTCCATGTCCGAATAGATAGGAGATCGAACACGTCGTCACTTATACCCAACAACCATGGATCCTTCCAAATACTGACACTATTACTGTCACCAATCCTCCATTTCTAACCCTCCCTCACTTTTGTAATAGTCTCCTAAATACTTCTCCAAGCATAACTTGGTTGATGCCCAACATTAGCCTCAAACAAATATTTTCGAGAGAAATATTTGGAATTCCAAACTCTATACAGAAGAGAGTTACCAGAAGACAGAAGGTGGTGAAAAATGAACCAAAGTGGAAGGGAGAATCCATGCTAACCCATTCAAGGAGAAAAAAAAACATTCTTTTGATAGGGCGTACACCTTAACGTCTAAACCGAGTACATCAATCACTTGGGCTGAATATGAGGCAACTGAACCATCAACCTACCCACCGGGCCAAAAGGCACCCAAAAGAAAGGCCAAATTAAAACAAGGTAATGCATCTTCTAACAAACCCCGATTTGTTAGCCGTAGCAGCTTTCTTGAAGGAAAACATGATTTGATGGAAAAATTTGAGGTAATCAAGAAGAAAGACCAAGAATTAAAGGAGGCTCAACTTTTATTCCAAAAGAATGAAAAGTTAGAGTCATTTCATGATATCTTTTGTAAGGACACATTTGAGATGAATGAGGAACAATTAGCAGATTGCAAGGTCATTCGTAATTATGTCAGGGGAAAATTACGAAAATGGTTATAGATCAATATTGTAATGTTATAATTCTAATTTCTTATTATGTAATAGATATATTGTAATTTTTAATTCTAATTTCTTAATGTGTACTAGATCAATATTGTAATGTTATAATTCTAATTTCTTACTGTGTACTAGATCAATATTGTGATTTTATAATTCTAATTTCTTCATGTGTACTAGATCAATATGGTGATTTTATTATTCTAAAATACTAGTCAAAGTAGCCATTGTAAGAGTATCCATTGTAAAGTAGTTGTTGTAAAAAGAGCCGTTGTAAAAAGAGTCGTTGTAAAAGTATCCCTTATTTATACATACCTTGATTCATCTTGATGTGCAATATTCTTTCGTTCTCTCATCTTTTCGTCATATCAAATTAACCAATGTCCTTTCATGAGTCCCTATTCAATACGCCATATAATGGGTTCAAAAGATTTACCCGACTTTGATACTTTTTTTTTTAAGAATGTTTAGATGATTTTATTCATGACACATTGCAGAGATAACATGAGGTTGGTACTAGAGAGGCAACAACAATCTGACAACTTTGTTAGGCCCAAGCGAAGAAGAAGAATGATAGAGCGATCTCCACCTGAAGAAGGGTACATTCAATTTCTCAATGACTACTTCGTTGAAAACCCTGTATACACATAAACTCTGTTCCAAATAAGGTTTCAAATGCGAAAGCATGTGTACCTTAGAATGGTAGAAGTCGTTGTCAACCATGATGCGTATTTTCAAATGACGGTTGATGCAGTTGGTAGAAGCAGTCTTTCACCATTACAAAAGTGCACTACAATTATTCGTATGTTGGCATATGGATCACCTACTGACAGCATGGATGAGTATGTCCGAATTGGTGAAAGTAAAACAATTGATTGCTTAGATAGATTTCTAACAGTTGTGTATGCAATATTTGGTGAGAAGTACTTGAGAAAGCCAAAAAACGAAGACACTAGACACTGCACGCCTACTAGAAATGGGGGAGTCTCGTGGATTTCCAAGTATGTTGGGTTTCATTTTTTATATGCATTGGGAATGGAAGAATTGTCTAGTTGCATGGAAAGGGAAATATTTTCGAGGTGATCATGACAAACCTACAATCATGCTTGAAGCAGTGCCATAAAAACGTTTTAGGATTTGGCATGCATTTTATGGCATTTCAGGTTCTAACAATGAAATCAACGTGTTAAACCAATCTCTTGTGTTTATCGACATTTTAAATGGAGAAGCTCCCGTAGTGCAATACAGTGTGAATAGAACACCATATCATATGACATATTATCTAACAGATGATATCTATCCCGAGTGGGCTACATTTGTGAAGACAACACGAGGAGAGAAAATAAAATTATTGCAAGACGACAAGAAGGAGAAAGAAAGGACATTGAACGCACACTTGGAGTGCACCAATCTCGATTTGTGATTGTTTGTGGTCCATCACGATCTTGACATTTGAATACCATGAAAATAATAATGTATGCATGCATCATATTGCATAACATGACGTTGGAGATGAGCACAGGGGTTGATAAAATAAGAACAAACACAAGAAGGGGGGGTTGAATTGTGTTTGTATAAAAACCTGCTTGACTGAAAACAAATATATATTTTCAAAACTGTTTCATAAACAATGGGTTGCTTTTAGCATATAATAGGATAAACAGTTTTGATGCAGGGGAAATAAAACGTGTGTGATGGTAAACAATAAAGCAATAAACAGTAAACAACAAACGTAGATTTATCCTGGTTCACCCCCTGAGCGATGGGGCTACATCCAGTCCTTAGCTTCACCAAGATTTTCACTATTCACTAGAATAGTACAAGTATTATCCAGGACTTCTCCTATCAACAATTATTCTCAGGGACTTCTCCCAACAAGTATTCTCAGGGACGTCTCCCAACAAGTATTCTCAGGGATTTCTCCCAACAAGTATTATACAGGACTTCTCTTTTTCACAATAGATCCTTCTACAGAAGTTCTATTCTCACAAGAGTAATGGTAGAAGTAATTTCATGCTCAGCAAACTCTCGGTATTGGTATATGGTTTTAACACTAAACAGTATAGTCGAGGTTTAGTAAACAGAGATGAGTAAACAATGGTTCTCTGTTTTGCGAAAGCTTGATAGATTTGACTCTATTTTTTGCTCATTTTTTGTGCGATGTTTTTCTCAAATGTTGTTCGTTGTTCTCTGTGTTCTTCTTCTTCTTCGAATCTTCAAATGATCCTCTTATACCTTCGATTTATTTCTGATTCGCTGAAGGTGTGTTGTCATTGACTTGATATGATCATTGAATTTCTGACCGTTTAGCAACGGCTATAAGCATTGAATAGATTTGACTTTGTTGATTGTGCAGAGATGATTGTTGAGAGTTTGTTGATAATAATATAACCACACAAGAAATGGGGGTTTGAATTGTGTGTGTGATTTTTATAAATCTTTTTCGCGAGATAGCTATTATAAGTTCAAAAACGTTTGTCAAAGAAGTGCAACGGAAATAAACCTTCAACTTGAACGATAAAGCACACACACGATATTTATCCTGGTTCACCCCCTTAATCGACAGGGCTACGTCCAGTCCTTGGCTTCACCAAGATTTTCACTATTTAAACAAAATAGTACAAGTGTTCTCAGGGACTTCTCCCAGTATTCTGAGGACTACTCCTTTACAAGTATTCTAGGACTTCTCCTTTTTCTCTCGAGTGTTAGACAGGGCTCCTCCCAGTTCTTTTACAAGAAAACTTGGTTTCTACAAAATCTCTTCAGTAAGAGTGGGTAGAAAATGTGAAGAACAGAATTCAGAGATGATAAACAAATTGGTTCTCTGAAGGGCTTGTGTGAGAAAGGATAAGAGTTTTTCACTCTGTAAAGAGCTTCACACTAGTTGGCGACAGAACTCAGAGTATAGATAAGTTGGGGGTTACTGAGTGTCTTGGCTTACAGCTTGTTTGATTGTAGATAGACTTGGAAAGTTTGAATGCTTTGATTGTGTAAAAGTCGCCAAGTTGAAGCTGATGCTAAGTCCACTATTTATATCTTCAGTAGGATGATCATTGGAAGTTTTGCTGAAGATCTTCAAAATAGTTCCGTTTGAATTTCTGCTTGATTGTGAGTAACGGATACTTCTGTAACAGCCCGATTTTTAAGTCGAGAGTCACATTGAAAAATGCGGAATAACACTTAAATAAAAACCTTTCAAAACATCATCAGTTTTCCAAAACAACGTCTCACATATATTTAATAAGTGTAGCCCATAGTCAGTAATATTACAGCAAGGAAAAACAAGACGTAATGAAAGTAATATATTGCACCCATGTGCTAAGTTTACAATATAGCGGAAACTAAACGTCATCTTCAAATCTGCCCCAAAAGTTCCTTAAGCTTGCATCAAAACAGCCTTCAAGTCTCCCCTCATCGCTGGTCATCTGGCGTTAAGCACCAAAATAAAAGAAAACACAAACAGAAATAGCGAAGGGTTAACTCAAATATCAGAATATAGGAATACAATATTAGAAGTGAATTATATAGTAAACAGTATTAACTATTATACTATAACTGAAACAACAATTCACAATATATCTGTCTGTAATTCATAACTTCACAGAATAAGCCTCATTCATAACAACACCTATGCTTGTTAGCTTTTCAACGAATAATGCACATAGCTCATTGGGTTTTTGCCGTATTTGGCCAGGATGACTTAGAACATGGAAGAGACTTTTCCACACCACCCTCTGGTATGATCCCGCGACGCATAATAGTTCGCCACATCAAAACCTAAAATCGTGCACCCGCAGTGCATCTGTCATGACAGTAATCGAATCCCCATGAACAATAACGGTTCACTCGTTTCATAGTTATGTCAATACATAACACAGTAAGCTCTTCTTACAAAGTATATTCAAGCAATTCTATCTCATAACCATACAACATATTCGTTATATCATACTATCATCAATAGTATTCAACCAAACTCATAATCAATCACAGTCCGTGTTCTGCAATCAGAATCACAAAAATATCACAATATCATAATACTAAGATTGAGTTACCCTTACCTTCTCTTAGGTTGCATACACTTGTTCTTCAACCTTGAAATAGCATATAAACTCATTTAATTAACTATCCTAAGGATAGGATGAAATCTGGAAAGAAACATAACCCAAAACGGTCGAAACCAGAATTTTTCGTAAAACAAGGCAGAACAGAGTGCCCTCCAGCGCCCAAGCGCTGGAACCCAACGCCCAAGCATTGGCAATATCTGGTTACGTGAAATCTCGAAGAAACCCAGCGCCCAAGCGCTGGATCCCAACGCCCAAGCATTGGCTCTCAGTTTGAGAGTCCAGAATCAGAGTTTTTCACGTAAAATCACTTTTAAATTCATTCCTTTAAAACCCAAACTTCTTTCTAGATAAAAACCATTACCAAATTGATTTAAAACAGTGTCTATATGGTTTTCAAGGATTATTTTAGAAATACAAAGATTACAGCAGAGTTCTAACGTAAGAACTAGAAGTAAACCAACCTTGAATGGCCTAAAAGATTAAAGAGATTTGAAACTTCAGCTCTGTCCTTCACGAATCAAGAAGAACTCACAACGAACAGCTCTGGTCTTCAACGAATAAGGAGAATATGGTCGCAATGGAAATAGAACAAGTTAAACTCCAAAAAGAAAAACTAAATTGAATTCAATGGAAATTCCATAATTAGTTAGAGTCTGAACAACTTACCAACAAGAACGCTTCAGGAAAATGTCAAGGATTCAGCTTACTTCGAAGAAAAGAAAGGTGTGGGAAAAATGAAAGATCAACGCACTGACGAAGCTTGGTATTTATAGAGTGAGGAAACCGACTTAGAAAAGATTAAAATATTCTAAGTCAAAGAAAACGGCAAGTCATTAATGCTCATTAATGATTCTGACATTTTATCTCTTAAGAGTCAATAAAAACGGAAGTTTATCATTCCCAAGTCATTTGACACTCATTTCTTAAAGTCAAAAATAACGGCTGACTAGACCAGACAAAACGAAGTCATGGTCTGCCAACGGAGATACAGTCTGCCTAGTGAGAAACAGTCTGCCAGAACAGTCCGCCAACATAGTCTGCCAACATAGTCTGCCAACATAGTCCGCCAACATAATCTGCCAGTTTACAGGACGATCTCAACCAGTTTTACAGGAAGAACTCAACCAGTTTTACAGGACAAACTCAACTAGTTTTACAGGACGAACTCAACCAGTTTTACAGGACGATCTCAACTTCCCTTTCAAAACGTCGTCATTTCAGCCAAGGCTTAAACAATACATAATTCCATACTCAAACACATATTTCTCATAAATAAAACTTAATATATCAACCCAATACTAACTGGAATTACTAAATAATTCATGACAAAGTATAATCAATATACTTCAAAAAGATTCAAATTATAATCATAAGAGTTACAGGGGCCAAAATACTATCACAAAAAATTGAGGGTCTTACAATACCACCCCCCTTAAAAGAGTTTCGCCCCCGAAACTACAAGTCAAGAAACAAAGCGGGATATTTTTCTCTCATCTTCTCCTCTAACTCCCACGTCGCGTCCCCCGTCGTCTGGTTCCAAATCACCTTTACAAGTGGAATCTGCTTGTTCTTCAACTGTTTAATCCTACGATCTGCAATACTCATCGGAGGAACCTCAAACGTCAAATTATCCTTCAACTGAACATCATCCTGAGTGATAACATGAGAAGGATCTTGAACATATTTACGCAACTGAGATACATGAAGCACATCGTGAATCTTGGACAAGAAAGGCGGTAAAGCAATACGATAAGCTACGGGTCTAACTCTCTCGATGATCTGATACGGTCCAATAAACTTTGGTGGCAACTTCTTGGACTTAGTCACTCTTCCAATCCCAGTAGTAGGTGTCACACTAAGAAACACATGTTCTCCTGCTGAAAACTCTAATTGTCTTCGTCTGTTGTCCGCATAACTCTTCTGTCTACTCTGAGACGTCCTCATTTTCTCTCTGATTTGTTTCACCTTCTCTGTTGTCTGCTAAACTAACTCTGGTCCAACTGCAAAATGCTCACCATCCTTAAACCAACTCAAAGGAGTCCTGCATCTCCTTCCATACAATGCTTCAAATGGTGCCATCCCGATACTAGCATGGAAACTGTTGTTATAAGTGAACTCGATCAAGGGTAAAAGCTCATCCCAAATCCCCTGATTCTCTAACACACAAGCCCTCAGAAGATCCTCCAAATACTGAATCGTCCTCTCGGTCTGCCCATCAGTCTGCGGGTGATAAGCTGAACTCAAACTCAGTTTCGAACCAAGAGCTCCATGCAGAGCCTTCCAGAAGTGAGAAGTAAACTTTGGATCTCTGTCAGAAACTATAGTCGAAGGAACCCCATGTAATCGTACAATCTCCGCAATATAAACTTCTGCAAGCTGTTCCACCTTATAAGTGGTCTTCACGGGTAGGAAATGCGCAGATTTTGTCAAACGATTAACAATGACCCCAATAGAAATCAAACCTCCTCCGAGTAAGTGGTAAGGCAACCACGAAATCCATGGATATGCTGTCCCACTTCCACTCCGGTATCTCAAGAGATTGCATCAACCCTGCGGGTCTCTGATGCTCAACCTTCGCCTTCTGACAAGTCAGACATGCAGCAACATACTTAGCAACATTCCTCTTCATGCCCGACCACCAAAAATGTAACCTCAGATCCTGATACATCTTCGTCCAATCAGAACTCACACTTAGTTGAATTCGCAAAGAGAACCTCCTCTCGCAGAACGGTCAACACCTGACGCAGATGTTCTTTGTACTCCTCTTGACTCCTCGATAGATTAGGATGTCATCAATAAAGATGACAACGAACTTATCAAGAAAAGAATAAGATCTTGCACACAAAACATACAAGATCTAGAGATTAACTCAAGGACAGTCACAAACCTGTCCAGAAAAGAATAACATCTTGCACAACAAATATACAAGATCTGAAGATTAACTCTAAATGGCATCACTAAATACTCATAGCGTCCATGGCGAGAACGAAACGCAACCTTCTGAATGTCTGTCTCCTTAACTCGAATCTGATGATAACCAGATCGCAGATCGATCTTCGAGAAAACAGCAACTCCCCGAAGTTGATCCAACAAATCGTCAATCCTAGGCAAAGGATAATGATTCTTCACTGCCACCTTATTCAGCTGCCTGAAATCTACACAAAGTCGTGATCTACCATCTTTTTTTCTTCACAAGTAGTACTGGCGCTCCCCATGGAGAAACACTAGGTCGGATGAAACCCTTCGCCATGAGATCATCAATCTAACTCTTTAGTTCTACTAACTCTGCTGGTGCCATTCGGTAAGGTGTGATAGAAATCGACCCGGTTCCAGGAACCAAATCAATCGAAAACTCGGTATCACGAACAGGTGGTAATCCTGGTACATCTTTAGGAAACACATCTTCGAAGTCACGAACAAGGGTTATTAACTGGCACCAGGCTATTTCAAAAAAAATGATAGAGTCAAACAAGGTCAACCAAAACTAAAACATAGCATCAAAGATAACACAGTGTCTACTCATAATATTAGAGAACGACGATCTAACAATACTACTTCTAAAGGAGTTTCGTTCCCAAAGCTTCAGGTCAAGTAATAGTCCAGAGTATAGCGCCCTCGTCTTGTCCACATACGACAATGTTCTCATCTCCAGCTCCTACAATTCAGCAATTCTTTGCGATGTGTCCCGGCTTTCTACAATTCCAGCACACCATCGGGTTCTTCGTGCATTTGTTGGCGTAATGCCCCATCTTTCTGCATCTACAACATTCGACTTTCTTTAGTGGCCTTAGCATCCCTCGAGTGCCTCGTCTATCTCCAGCATGTCGGTCTGAATCTGCAATACGCTCCTTGGTCGGGGTACGTCGATACGGTTCCTTGCCCTTGTCGTTCTTTCCTGGTCGCGGCCTAATTGGTCCACTTCTTGTTCGCAGTTCCTTAATACGTTTGTTGGTCGCTTTGATGTCTACGTCCTTCACCTCCACCGTCAGGTAATATTCGAGGCCTAACCATTGCACTGCTCTCATTAGTGCAATAGCGTCCGCAGCAGAATGATTTGCTTCATCTTCCGCACGAGCCGCAACAGCATTCTCGTGAATCTTCACAAACTTGAATAAGTTAGCGATAGCGATAGAGTTCAGATTTCTCACGTCCTGATCAGCCATTTCTATATCCAGACTCGCTAATCTCTTACTCCTATTTGTAAGAATAGTTAACGGTTAATCCAGAAACAGAAACAGCAAAAGATATTAATCAATCACAAATATTTAGATCGTCCGCTTAAGACAATCTTAATCAACAATCACAACAATTAAATGACAAACAATTCAAACATCAAATTCTTCTTTCGATTGACACCCCATCAATCGATTTCAGAATGCAATAACCCCCCAACAGCACTGGTTATCTCAACCATTGCTCTGATACCACAAAATATAACAGCCCGATTTTTACGTCGAGAGTCACATTGAAAAACGAGGAATAACACTTAAATAAAAACCTTTCAAAACATCTCAAGTTTTCCAAAACAACGTCTCACATATATTTAATAAGTGTAGCCCATAGTCAGTAATATTACAGCAAGGAAAAACAATACGTAATGAAAGTAATATATTGAACCCATGTGCTAAGTTTACAAAATAGTGGAAACTAAACGTCATCTTCAAATCTGCCCCAAAAGTTCCTTAAGCTTGCATCAAAACAGCCTTCAAGTCTCCCCTCATCGCTGGTCATCTGGCGTTAAGCGCCAAAATAAAAGAAAACACAAACAGAAATAGCGAAGGGTTAACTCAAATATCAGAATATAGGAATACAATATTAGAAGTGAATTATATAGTAAACAGCATTAACTATTATACAATAACTGAAACAACAATTCACAATATATCTGTCAGTAATTCATAACCTCACAGAATAAGCCTCATCATCACAACACCTATGCTTGTTAGCTTTTCAACGAATAATGCACATAGCTCATTGGGTTTTTGCCGTATTTGGCCAGGATGACTTAGAACATGGAAGAGACTTTTCCACACCACCCTCTGGTATGATCCCGCGACGCATAATAGTTCGCCACATCAAAACCTAAAATCATGGCATGATCCCGCGACGCATAATAGTTCGCCACATCAAAACCTAAAATCGTGCACCCGCAGTGCATCTGTCATGACAGTAATCGAATCCCCATGAACAATAACGGTTCACTCGTTTCATAGTTATGTCAATACATAACACAGTAAGCTCTTCTTACAAAGTATATTCAAGCAATTCGATCTCATAACCATACAGCATATTCGTTATATCATACTATCATCAATAGTATTCAACCAAACTCATAATCAATCACAGTCCGTGTTCTGCAATCAGAATCACAAAAATATCACAATATCATAATACTAAGATTGAGTTACCCTTACCTTCTGTTAGGTTGCATACACTTGTTATTCAACCTTGAAATAACATATAAACTCATTCAATTAACTATCCTAAGGATAGGATGAAATCTAGAAAGAAACAGAACCCAAAACGGTCGAAACCAGAATTTTTCGTAAAACAGGGCAGAACAGAGTGCCCTCCAGCGCCCAAGCGCTGGAACCCAACGCCCAAGCATTGGCAATGTCTGGTTACGTGAAATCTCTAAGAAACCCAGCGCCCAAGCGCTGGATCCCAATGCCCAAGCGTTGGCTCTCAGTCTGAGCGTCCAGAATCAGAGTTTTTCACGTAAAATCACTTTTAAATTCATTCCTTTAAAACCCAAACTTCTTTATAGATAAAAAACATTACCAAATTGATTTAAAACAGTGTCTATATGGTTTTCAAGGATTATTTTAGAAATACAAAGATTACAGCAGAGTTCTAACGTAAGAACTAGAAGAAAACCAACCTTGAATGGCCTAAAAGATTAAAGAGATTTGAAACTTCAGCTCTGTCCTTCACGAATCAAGAAGAACTCACAACGAACAGTGATGACAGGATATTATATGATGTTTTTAGGTTGTTTTTAGTCTTTTTATTTTATTATTTTTGAGTCACATATAGGATTTTTATTATTTTTATATAGATTTTATATTTATTTTGCATTTTGCATATAGATTAGCTTTTATTTGTTTTTCTAACTTTATTTTATATTTTTAGGAATTTTTATAGCTATTTTATATTTTTAGGAAAAGCTGGTATAGTTATCATTTTTGTCCAGGGACCGATTTGTAAAGTTTTAGGAAATCAAGGATCAAAGTGTAAAGGTTCAAGAGCGGGGGATGAAAAGTGAAGTTTGAAGGAGTCAAAGGGCCAGAATTGAAGTTCTAACAAAGAGAGGACTTAAAGTGAAAATGAAGAATGGGAAGCAACTCTCTTTGATTTGAGCACATGTAAAATAAGGTTTGAAGGATTAATGGTGGAAGGAAGGAGTTTCAGAACTTATTAGGGGCTGAATGAGCCTAATTAAGCCAATCAATTCCATCATTGAAGAAGAAAGGAATCCAAGAAGAAGCTGTCAGTGTTCGTGCCAGCGCTGCAGCGTTGGAAGTCCCAACGCTCAAGCACTGGACCTCTGACTAGGATATGAGTCAGAGGTTGCACCCAGCTCTGCAGCGTTGGAAGCTAGCGCTCAAGCGTTGGAAGCCAGCGCTCAAGCGCTGGGCCTATTTCTGCACGTTGGTTTTTAATGCATCCCAACGCCCAAGCGTTGGGAATGCCAGCGCCCAAGCGCTGGAGGTCAGGTATTTGCTATAAATAGGGAGCTTTTCTTCACTTGTAAGACACACCTAATCATAATACAACAAGCATTCTTCTTTCCTCCTTAAGAGCATTGTTCCTAGGAATTGTGGGAAGCCAAACTTGAGCTCCTATCCAGGGTAATTCAATGTTTCTTTTAGCCATGCTTGGCTAATTCTTTTAAGTATCTTGGGTTGTTTTAGTTTATATTTTATGTCTTAGTTTATTTCTACATTTCTGAATAATATTTCCAGTTTATGTTTTATTTCCTTGTTCTTCATTTCCTCTTAAAGTACACAAGAGTTCTTGCTTATTGCTTATACGAATGAGAATTGGTAAGTAGTAAGGGAAATAGGAATTAAAAAAGGCTATAAGTATATATCGCTAAGAAATTAGGATAGACGTAGCTTTATGTTGGCCTGAACTTCATCTTCATCTTCTTCTTTAATTAACTAAATTGCAAGAAATTGGGTTTAGTAATTAGAAAGAAAGTTCTACAATGTGTAAGAGATTAACTTGTAGAAATACTAGGCTATAGCATCATGAACTTGGTTCTAGAATTCATAAATTAAGTAGGAGTTTGCTAGCATATTTTATAAACTATGTAATTCAACCCAAGTGCTTAAATCTCATCATCTTTATTTTATTTTATTTTATGCAATTTTATTTACTTGTTCTAAAACCAACATTAAAAATACATCTTTTAATTTTCTGTTAAAGTACTAAACAAGTTACTAAAAAGACACCTATCCCTGTGGGTTCGATATCTTATATATTACGCGATAACCATCCGTGCACTTGCGGATTTGGCTATCAAACAGCTCTGGTCTTCAACGAACAAGGAGAATATGGTCGCAATGGAAATAGAACAAGTTAAACTCCAAAAAGAAGAACTAAATTGAATTCAATGGAAATTCCAGAATTAGTAAGAGTCTAAACAACTTACCAACAAGAACGCTTCAGGAAAATGTCAAGGATTCAGCTTACTTCGAAGAAAAGAAAGGTGTGGGAAAAATGAAAGATCAACGCACTGACGAAGCTTGGTATTTATAGAGTGAGGAAACCGACTTAGAAAAGATTAAAATATCCTAAGTCAAAGAAAACGGCAAGTCATTAATGCTCATTAATGATTTTGACATTTTATCTCTTAAGAGTCAATAAAAACGGAAGTTTATCATTCCCAAGGCATTTGACACTCATTTCTTAAAGTCAACAATAACGGCTGACTAGACCAGACAAAACGAAGTCATGGTCTGCCAACGGAGAAACAGTCTGCCTAGTGAGAAACAGTCTGCCAGAACAGCCCTCCAACATAGTCTGCCAACATAGTCTGCCAGTTTACAGGACGAACTCAACCAGTTTTACAGGACGAACTCAACCAGTTTTACAGGACGAACTCAACCAGTTTTACAGGACGATCTCAACTTCCCTTTCAAAACGTCGCCATTTCAGCCAAGGCTTAAACAATACATAATTCCATACTCAAACACATATTTCTCATAAATAAAACTTAATATATCAACCCAATACTAACTGGAATTACTAAATAATTCAAGACAAAGTATAATCAATATACTTCAAAAAGATTCAAATTATAATCATAAGAGTTACAGGGGCCAAAATACTATCACACAAAATTGAGGGTCTTACAACTTCTGCATCTGCTGTTGCAATCTGCCAGATAATGAATGTTTCTTCAACAATGCAAGACGGTATCGTCTGGTGATTCATTTTTCCTCGACCCATAGAGTCTGCAATTAATGCTCATGCTTTACAGCTAATTGAGTCATTAATACTCTGACCAGAATATTTGAATTTGACCGTTGAGGAGATACGGTGATCAGAAGGTATCGCCGCTAATTCAGTAAAAGTAGCTTGAATTAAGGAATGTCAGAGGATTTGAATCTTCAAGGAATGAGGCGCTTAATTCTGTCTCTTTCGCCATTAATGCTCTGAAGAACCAAGAGGTGCACGCCAGCTCATCTTTGGGTTGAACAAACGATTACCTTCAGGATATTTCGTTTTGCACGAGTCTTCAATCATTGTTTTAGTCAACTCAACATTCTTCATAAATTCAGTAGCTGATCAACCAGACGATCATCACAGGCGGACGGACTCTCTCTAGTGGCAGACTGATTCACATAGGCGGACGGATTTCTCTATTGTCCTTTATTTGACAATTTTCTTTTGATAATGCTTTGTCGAAATCCTCGCAGCATATCTCCAATTAACAAGTGTTCCTGAATATGAAAACTTTGAAGAAGTCAGCAACACTTAGCGAAATTGTTATTTATCAAAATATAGCAACTCATTAAATTGTTTGATTCTAACATTTGTGTCGTGATTTTCTCCTTTGCTTTGATTGCAATTTTGTTGTTGTTTGAGCAGAGTTTATCGACGAGTGATGTACTCCTTGATTCGCTCCTTTGTAATAAATTCCTTCATCAATAATTTTTTTTCCATTTCGAGAAACGATTTGTTCTGTTGACAGCGTTGTGCTTTAATCGTTTATACTCTGACGTGTCTCTTGTAAACAGTATATTCTCTTGCTCTTCTTTGGACGGTGCTTTCCACTTTTGCATAGACCGTACGTGCAGACGGTACTTCCTTTAACTTGTAAACGGTGCGTCCCGTTAGCTTGTAAGCGGTACGTCTCTTGAGCTTGTAAATGGTACGTCTCGTTAGCTTGTAAACGGTACGTCTCTTGAGCTTGTAAGCGGTATGTCTCTGGACGATGGAGATAATTCCTTTTATCTGCATTGGACGATGGAGATAATTCCTGGAAAAAATAATGCACGGTTCAGTAGTAAAATTGTTATCACTCAAAATAAATGTTCTAAACTTGTTTGAACCTAATAGGGGTATCGTAATTTTGAATACGATTAGGCAGATAATGACATAGTTACTGCAGAAGTATCAAGTGGTCCTATTTCCGCTTTAACAATATACTTGGAAAGAAGAGCACATCAACTTCAACAACCCATCTATCGCCAACTTCAAGCAAACTTGGTAGAGCATATTAGGGAGTGTTTCAAAAAAATGAGAATATTGAAAATTAATCATTATGCAATATTTTGTATTTCACTTAAAATGTATTGTTATTTATTTTCCATTGATACGTATTTTTGTTTCTCTTTAATTATATAATATAATGTAATGTATTT
Organism: Acmispon strigosus; assembly: GCA_030819835.1. Classification (NCBI taxonomy): domain Eukaryota; kingdom Viridiplantae; phylum Streptophyta; class Magnoliopsida; order Fabales; family Fabaceae; genus Acmispon; species Acmispon strigosus. The sequence goes on from JAUAMA010000007.1 coordinate 29,193,793, forward strand.
GTTGTTTTTTTTAAGTCATCATGTTTAATTTTATTTATGACATTATTGTTATAACTATTGACAAAATTAATATTCAAATATTGGAGTATTGAATTAATATAAAAATATAAATTAAAATTAGGTGGAAATAAAAATTATGAATATATTGGTATTGTGGGTTCCGGCCAGAAGAAAGAGCTTTGTCACCCAAGTTTGGGGTCTTGGTTTTTCCAATTCTTTATGCTTGCTCTCTACGATTAGCCTCAATACATTTCTTTCTTTAGTTGATTACTGCCTGCTGAGCCTCAGTGAGTTGGGGTTGAGTAGTATCTTACTTCTTTGGTGCCATTGATGTTGTTTCTGCAAAGAAGATTAGGAGTATGGGAGAATAGAGGCAGACGAGAGCTAAGGATTCAGAGAGGGTGCAAATGATGTGTGTGAAGAGAAAACATTTTCGGAATTTTTTTTTTGTTTAACTTGCATGGAAAGCAAAGAGTTTTTCTTGCTTTTCAAGAACGGAATGATTACAACTGATTTCTGATGTGAGAGAATAGTATAATCGCATGCGCATTAAATGCGATGTGATAAATGTGCAGACAAAGCAGTTGAAAAGTAAGTACATGTTTGAGAAGTTAGTCACTGAAACGACACAACTGTTCACCAGTTACACCATCGTGTGAGACGTGGACCTCGGTCGAGGACTATTGTTATCAGATGAGGCCTATTTGAATCTGACAATACTATACTGGACGATCACCCTAGCAATCTAAGGCATACAAGTGGTCGTCTGGCCTTCTTTCGGATGATTACCAATGCAGACGAGAAAAGAGATGTGTTTGTCTGAGTTTCTACTATTTTTCAGCTTCAGTAGTAGACAATGAGATTGTACTTTGTCTTCTGCTTTCCCAAGAGATCAGACTATGTCCTAGAAAGTGGCAGCCACCACTTGTGCTTTTTCTTTCTATGCGATCTCCAGCATAGTCAGCATCACAAAATCCTCTTAACCTGAAATTATCACATTTCTCGTACACTAGGCCAAGATTAGTAGTGCCTACGAGATATCTAAATATTCTTTTAACAGCACTGAGATGTGATTCTTGAGGATTTATCTGAAACTTAGCACATAGACATACACTGCACATAATATCAGGTCTGCTAGATGTGAGATAAAGTAGTGATCCTATCATCCCTCTGTATTTGGTTGAATCTACAGGTGTAGATTCATCACCTTTATCTAATATTACTCCAGGATGCATCGGAGTACTCGTATACTTTGATTTTTCCATGTTGTATAAACACTCAAAACTTGAGGGTCTTACAATTCTGATCCTCTTTGGGTTCTTTATATGAAAATGTTTACGTGTCATTTTCGGGTTTTAATGAAGAACGGAACAATGTTCTTCAAAGTTTAAGAAAGAAAATGAAGTAGAACAGTAACAGATTGAAGAAAAGGAAAGTAAAACTGAATTAAAAAGAGAAAATAAATTACAAGGAAAAGATAAACCAAAATGACAAAAGAAATTGCATTGAAAGTAAAAGTCAGAATCACAACACCCTCTGATTTCTCTTTTTAGCTGTCTGTCGCATAAGACCTATACACATCTTGAGAGTTTGAGTAGTTTGTGAATTCTGTCTTATTCCTAGTTACAAGCTACTATTTATAATGCTTAAAGTAAAACCGTTAACATAATTCTATGGTCAATATTCAAACATAAAAATAACTTCCTATTCTAGGCCGTTATTCCTATTCTAGGCCTTAGGTCAACAACTTTCAGTAACTTCCACTTCAATTTCTTTTTTCTCTAACTTCGACCTTCTTTATGCTGCCATGTTATTGAATTTGAACTTTGCAAAATTGATAACTTTCATGACTCCATTAAATGGTTGTAGAAGAAATTTTGAGACATTTATGCTTCCATATTACTGCTTCCTCTTCGGTCGAAAAGTTCCTTAAGTCGAAATCATGCTCTTATCTCTAGTTGAAATTATTATCTTTCTTTACTGTCGAAATCTTTTGTCAAAGAAACATTGAGTCTTAGTTTTCATAAATTCGAATAATGTCTATGGCTCTTTTTCGGGAACAAATGTCATAACCAATAACATTACAATATGATGGCGTCACTTTATCAAACTCCTTAAAACCAAACAATAAAAATTAATATAAAAATATAAATTAAAATTAGGTGGAAATAAAAATTATAAATATATTGGTATTGTGGGTTCCGGCCAGAAGAAAAATGAAGAATCATGTTTGGAGCAAAATCTGTATTAGTTTCTTATGAATTGCTTAGGTTTAATTGTAGTTTTAGTCTCTTATGCATCAGGATTGTTTAATTTTAGTCTCATATGTTTCAAACGGCCGATTTAGGTCCCCTTTATTTTGCAAATGTGCAATTTTAGGTTCTCCGTCAATTAACCGTCCAAAAATTAACACCTTAATCTACGTGGCACTGCTATTTACACCACATTCACTTATTGCACCCATTTCTTCTAATCTCAACCGCAAATAAGCCACATCAATAAAAAAAAATAAAGAAAAAGAAAATATAATAAAAGAAAATAATTAAAATTATGCCAAAAGAAAATAACTAAAACACAAAAAATGAAAAAGCGAAAGATGCATTTCTCTGTAAAACAAAAAACGAAATAAAGTTGATTTTGAAAATTAAAAGTTGATAACCAAAAAAATCTAATTGCAATCCTTGTTCTTCTGATGCTCATAAACAAGAAAAAATTTCTCCTTCATCACAACACCACCATCCCACCTACCCAGATCTTCTTCATTTCTTCTTCTACCCTTCTTCTTTATGTTTCTCTCCTTCATCACAACACCACCACCCCACCAACACAGATCTTCTTCTTCAACCCCAGTCATAGATCAAAGATGCATTTCTCTGTTAAAAAAAAACACAAATCAACTTTGAATTTTCAAAATCAACTTTTCTATCAAAACCCCCCAAATCAATCCCTAATTTTCAAAATCAACATCAAATGACCTGGAAGGAACACCTTTGTCGGAAGGATACCTCCAAATTAGCATCGCTCTGCACTTAATTTGTCCTCGCCGGAAGCGATTCAGAATTTCAGAGAGAAAGAAATAGGAAGAGAAGGAGATCAAGGAAGAAGGGTGGGGAGGTTTCGGCACCATTGGCCGTTGCAGAAGCCGTCGAAGAAGACGACGCAGTGGGTCTGTTGTTGTGAAGATCATGAATCTGAGTTTTTGGGAAGAAGATGAAGTTTGGGTATTATGGGTTTGTTGTTGTTCATGATGAAGAAGATGAAAGTTTCTGAATTTTGTGTTTGTTTATTTATTATTTGTAAAACCAATAATTTTGTTTCAATTATACTTAATGTGTTTAATTTTTACTATTTTTTATTTAATGAGGTGACATCTTAGTGGCACGTTATGTCAAATTCACGTCATTATTTTTAACCACACCAGTTAGATTCGTCCGCTGAGAAAGTAAAATTTACGGAGAAACTAAAATTGCTCGTCTGCAAAACAAAAGGTTCTAAATGTAATTAAGCCAATTGCTTAGATGACACTTAAGATCCACATGAGTAATGTTTAAGAAAGTAAAATAAGAATCTTGAGTTAGAGATACTGTTGCACGGTTACACCCTACCATGGTCAAGTCTATAAAATTAATTAAATTGCGACTTTGAAGTTTGAACGTGAAGGTAAGGTATTATTATGCCACCATTACCTACGTATAGTTGAATTATTAGTTCACATAGAAAATGCACGTATATAGGTGGGTCAATATTAGCATTGGTAGTAGCTGCCAGTAGCAAGGGCACAAAACTGCGGTGCCGTTTTTTCAACCCTCGCCGTGATGATATTTGCCCATTATTCTTTAATATATTTTTTTTATTAAATTGCTTTTCGCAATTTTTACTAGATACGATGAAAGTTAAACGTATGCTCAATATTGTAGCTCTTTAAGATCAAGTACATATATAGGAGATTCAAACAACCACTTTTTAACACTGTCACTAACCTCCCGTTGGGTAATTAAAATGTGGCCAATGAATTTTTAAAATTAGTTATGAATAAATTTCTATGATTATTTGAATTGAAATTTCTCATGTTTTATCTTGGCTCAGCGAAGAAGGACCATAAGTAGACAGATCACGACGCAAGCTGAAATCGTCTCTAATTACGATTTTTCTACATATTCAACTAGTAGGGGTGTTTATGAGATGGGATGGGTTGGGACGGGTTTGTCTTGACTTTTACCCGGCCCTAAATATTTATAGGGTCAGTTTCTAAACCCGAGCCCGTCCCTAGACCCGGAGAGGCCCGATGAGGTGCGGGTTTAACACAAACCCGACCGCAAAAGGACGGGTCCGGGTTGGCCCGAAGGACAAATTGAATATCAATTTCAAATCTCACCAAAAAATTATAAATACATATCATTTTGTGAAATGACTAATTTCTACCCTATCAATGAATTATGGAAGAAACTATATAGAGCTGAAGTTTTTCATAACAATATACTTAATTAGATAAAAGAATACAAATTACATTCACTTGAAACTAGACTATAAATGAAGATATACAAAACCAAATTTTGTAGTTAGTGTGTAAATGATGTTTGTGGGACGGGTTGGGACAGGTTGAACTTGACTTTCACCCGGCCCTAATTATTGACCGGGTCCAATTTTTAAACCCGAACCCGTCCCTAAACCCGAACCCTAAACCCGAAGAGATGCGGGTTTAAGAGACATGGGCCGGGACGTGTCAAGGGACAGTGTCGGATCCTGAAGACCCCTATCAACTAGCAAATTTCTAGTATCTTGATTAATTTTTAATTAAACTCAACTATTCTAACTAAAACGATTTAAGCCCTACTCATATCGTATGGACTCCAATTACCCGAGTCTATACGTACAAGAACAAATGAATTAACCACGCCATCAAATGGTTTCGACCTACAATATAACACTTTTAATTTTAAACCATAATATAGGGTTTCTAGATCCCACATGCATTAAATCCAATCAAGAAAAAAAAAATCTCATTCATGAGTGAAAGAGAACATGCACGCGTACCACTTTCTTTTTCTCTTTCCTTCATCGAAGCGTGTGGTGCGAATTCGAAAACAGACAAAAAGTGATGGAGAGCTAAATCAATGGGCGCTTTTTTCATTATAAGTTTTCAGACTATTATATATGGATTTTAAACCTTTGATCATTGGTTGAACTGGCCCGTGATCAAGAAGTAACCACAATTTTAATTTTTATAATAAGTTCTCCAATTGAACTTTTAATGCATAGAAAGCAACTACATAGTTATTAATTTCTGAAGTTAATAAAATTACAGTGTCATTTATCATAAATTGGAATTTTTTGTTACATCATAAATTGGAAATTAATATAAAACATGTGTTTTATCGGAAAAAAAATGCTAACATAACATTATTCCCTATTTTTCTTTTTTATGAAAAAAATCTGTTCTTAAATATAAGTAATGAAAAAAAATTGTTCCTAACCCCTGCTCAAAAGAAAAATCAAGCAGTTAATTTTTTTTTTTTTCAAAATCACTCTCATATTTAATATGAAAGACATAATGAGATTTTAAAATAATAATTTGATGAGAGAAATTTATAGGAAATTAAATAGAGTATATAGGAAAATTGATACATCATTTTACAAATTTACCATTAGTAACTACTTTACTTAATTAGAGAGAATTAGGTAAAATTGACATATATAGAAACGGATGGAGTATTTAGCACACTATTTATGACACATAATCTGTAATGAGTTGAATTTTATGATTTGTAATAGATAAAAAGTAGGGCCAAAATATTTAAGGAAACTCACAAAAATTATCTAATGATAGTGTTTTCAAAAGAAACTGTCAATTGTCAAACAATGTTTATTATTAGCATTTATTTTATTTCTGAATATTATTTTTGAACTTTTAATATACATGACTTGTGCCTTATATATTGTTGATGGAATGCGTAAATACACTCTCACATAATATAGGAGTAGTTAAACTAGTCATTAAACTTAACATAATAATAATAAAGTTATTGACCTTCAAAAAAAATAAAAATTGCAAATCACATTATCTTTTCACCTGTCTTTTTATCCATCAATTTAGTTCTCAATGAGGGATAAATAACAACTAATGTGATTTATAAAAAATATACTCCATTAAGAACCCTTTTATTTCTATTATGAGTCAACAAAATAATTAACCACCATAAAAACATTGTGAATGAAATTGTACATTCACTCTATATATACTTATTCAATGAATGAATTTGAACATTCACTCTATACTTGTTCAATAAATGAAAAAGAAAACCACTTCTTTCTGAGGGTGTATGAGATAGACTTATAATAATATTAATATTTGTATATTTTATGTACAGGTATAACTTTGAAATGTCTAAAAACATTGCACATATCTTTGATTAAAATTAAACGAGATTGCGGCGGCAAAAGTATCCCCCAAATCAAGCCACCAATTACTCCTAGAATCTACAATCTACAATATTTTAATTGTTGTTCAATAAAAATTGAAAAGAATAAGTATAGAAGAAGAATAGAACGGAGGCTGTAGAAACAAGACAATTTAGTACTAAAGTCAAACATAGAAGGTTTGGCAGAAACAAAGAAGAGAAGGAACACAAATGCGTTTTTCTGTGTTCTTCAATCTATGCTGCACATTGTAGTACATTCTCTGAATTCTAATCTCTCACAGTTCAAAGACAAAATCCATATATATATATATATATCAACATGAAACAAACCAGTGCCAAACACTGAAACCTCTAGGATTTAGTGTGAAGCTGTAAATATATGTGATTAAAAGCACAATTGAGATTTTGAGGAAAATGAAAAGACATAACAAGAGACTAAAGAAAGAGAAAAGACAATGTAGCTGCTACTTATTTACGCATAATTCTAAGGGACCCAAAGAACAAAATAAGAAAAAACAGTGGTTAAATAATTTGATAGTCATGGTTAAGATTATGAGTCATCAGCTATCAAGATTCTCTCATTCATACATCAGCCTTGTACTACCATAATTAATTGCTTGAAACTTTATGCAAGAAATTATATGTACTGGATTTTTTTTTTCCATATTCTTTTTGACAAATTATGGTAGGGAAAAATTGTTATTCAGAAGAACAATTAATCCAAGATTCCATCGTACCTTCATCTCTTGCAGCCACAGCACGCTCTGGTCCCTTCTGTCCTTGCAAATCCGACGGAGAAGCCGAGTAACTCCCTTTACCGTTCGGCAGCGCTCCCTCTGGAACGTTACTTGATCTGCCACCGAGAGATCCCAAAACTCCTCCATGATGATCACCATCAATGTTACTTGCCGCTTGGACCCAGTCCCCTGAAGGATTTTGCATGTTGTTGTTGCTGTTGTTGATGATGTTGTTGACCCTCGACAACAATGCTCCATCCGATGATGAACCAACCATGTTGTTAACATGCGCATGGCTCATTAATCCTAGTCCCTCCAAGACACCCATTTTCGGATGTGAATCAACAGTAGTAGCAGGCGGGATTTCCAAGGAGGGTTGAGCTTTGGAGGCAGCAAAAAGAAAAGAATTGCCAAGTGGGTAAGGTGTTTGGAGAATGGATTGGAAGCTGTTCTGCATGTTCAGAGGAACCTGCTGCTGCTGTTGCTTCAGAAGGCTTAAATGATCAGCTTGAGATGAAGAAAATTGGTAGTTAATGGATGTCGAATTGGTTGATGCTAAGGTTGAGGGAATTGAGGATTGAGGAGGAGGATGCGGAGGAGGAGGTTGAAGTTTCTGTGCAAAAGGGCGAAGAAGATAAGGGGCTGCTGAAGTAGCAGCACCAGAACCAAAGAGATCCAACCTTGTTCTTGAAAAGTGCGAGGAACTGAAAGGCGGTGCTGGGATTCCAGTGAACTCCTGAACCATGGCTCGGAAATTCGTGGTGTCCGTGGTGAGCACAGTTGTTGGTGCACGCCTAGAAGCTCTCGACCTCTTCTTCGGGTTGTTCCGAACCGTGTTGTTGTTGTTGCTGTTATTGCTTTGAGCTTGATCATTTAACCCTCCACGCGAAGAAGCAGCATTATTTTCTGGAGGCATAGATAATTGGTGTGTGGCGGGAACCCCCGCACCAGCAAATTGGTTCAACAGATAAGCTTGGTTACTCCCAAGATCGGTTAGGTTTTGTTCAGATCTAGAAGCTCTGGACCAAACCATGTCAAGGTTTAATGGCGATGATGAAGTTTGAACTGAATCCAGGTAATTGGAAAAAGGGTCGAACACGTGGTGTGCGTTTAGATGATGGTTAAAGACACCACCAACATGGTTTGTCGCCGGTGGTGGTGGTTGCGGTTGTGGAGGGTGGTGCCGGTTTAAGAAGGCAGAGAGTGATAACGATGATTCGGCGCGTGAATCGTACTCTTCAACATCACCACCAGCGGTGCTGGAGGATTGCATGCTCCCACTGTTGTTGCCAGAATCCATGAGAGCACAAAATGGAAAGACGTGAGAAAGTTGAGCACACACAGATTTTTGCTCACTTACACATACCTTTTATTAAAGAGGACGCTCTCACAGAATGGGGTGTGGCATCGGTATGGGACAAGAGAAAATTGAAAAACATGAGAGATGGGTGTTTCTGGTTATGGAAGGAAAAGGAAAAAGAGAGAGTAGCTTTTATTCATACACGTTTTCAATTCCTCTATCTCTGATCTGCACAAACCCGTACTTTTTGCTTAATTTGTCTTTGAGTGAAAGGGTGTGTGTGGGTATATATACGTAAACAAAGGGGAAGAAGAATCGCCTCACGGATGATCTTGTATTTAATACTTGGTGGTGGTGTGTTGCAGAGAGAATTGCTCTGTTTGGGTTGTGATGACTTGGGAGTTGGTAGGAGGAGAGAGAAAGAGAGAAAGAGAGAAGTGTGTGATGATATATGTCTCTCTTTCTTACCTATTTTGAGATATTGTGTGTGTGTGTGTGAGTGTGGGATCCTGTGTAATTAGGGTTTTTTTCACAAGTGAAATAGAAGAAAAGGAACAGAAAGAGAGGGTGATGATGGTTGTCTAGCCTTTTCTTTCTCTAAAAAAAGCTAGAGAGGCTGCTTCTGCTTGTGGTTTCATCTAGAAAAATATCAGAGTGGGGTAGCCATTGGAGGTAGTAGTGATGACAGGCTCCAAGGGTCAAAGTTTGTGGTTTGGGTTTGCAGTGTGAAATGGAGAAAAGATATCTATCTGAGGGCGGGAGATTAAGGGGATATATATATTAATTAATTAATTAATGGTTGTATTAATGTTAATGTTTAGTTGTATACACATAATTCATTAAAACATCTAGTTATTGAAAAATACTAACTTTTTTTGTTCTTTGTATATTTTTTTGTGCGGAGGGAATAATGAGTTGGGCAAGCAATCAAATTAGAGTGGTGGTTGTTGAATTTGCATAAAGGAAAGCAAAGAGAACCATCATTTTTAGCTTTCATATTCGCTTCAAGAAACGAATACAAATACGTCAAGAATTGAGATTTCATACGCACATTAAAATTAAATAGTCGCTTTGAGATTTCTTGTGCCAATTTCTTTTAACCCTTTTTAAAATGGGCGATAATTTGCATGATTTCTTTTATAATTAATTTTTAAATTTAGTCTTTTATAATTAAATAATGATTTGAACGATGTTGAACCATCTCATTTTCAAAGCTACCGGAACAATGTTCTTTTTAATTTACTGACATTATTATTTCATTCTAAACTGAGTAATATAGTTTTTATAAAAAATAAAAATTTATAAAAAATTTAATTCACTTATATTTCATATTATTTTTTAGCTGATGAAGGTATTTCTTAATTTCTCATTTTGTGTACAAATTTAAAAGACTTAACTCTACCACAAAAGTTAGCTTAAATGTAATATTGTTCTAATTTTTATAAGAATTATCTTAATTATATTTTTAATTAATGTGAAACTTTTAACACATTTCTCAAGTACTCAAGTAATAAATATTATACTACTCCCTCCGTTCCTTTTTATAAGAGTTAAATTGAGAAGTGTTGTGTTTCTTTTTATAAGAACTGACTTGAAATTTGTAGTGCATTAATTATTTTTTGACAAATTTACCCTTGCTTAGTTAGATTTTCTCTCTCTTTCCACTATGTAATGCATTAATGATCAATAGAAATTTTAAAAAGTAAGTTGGGGCAATTTTGGAAAGTTCATGTAAATTGAGAACAAATTAAATGCTAACCACCACCTTAACTACTTTTCTTAAGGAGTGTGCAATAGTTGTTTGGTTCTTATAAAAAGTAATAGAGGAAGTATATTATAATTTAAAAAATCTAACTTCAGCCCAAAACCTAGTTGAGCATTGCTCTACATTCTGAGTTGATCATATCCAGAAACAACATGAGACTCCTCATACCAACCACATGCTCTTAAAACACGTAGTACTTAACCACTATTTCCAACCAATTTGTTTATATTTCATATGATAGATCCACCCAAAAACAGATTAGATAACTCCATGAATCATTTTGACGGTAGACCCATCAAACTTTATATACTCATCAATGATATTTATAACAAAAGAAACGTATAAACATAAATTTTAAATATATTTGACCAGGTCAGAGAGGAAATTATAAAAGCCTAGGGAATCTTTCACAGTCTCAGCTGAGAGACGTGAAGGAAAATCATCATGATATATTTAACATGTAAAGCCTAATATATTCTGTTTTTAGTTTTTAGATGATTACGGGTTATGATTCATAAATCACTCTATAGTGCAGACACCTTTAGACATCTCTTTTTTCTTTCTATCTCTCCCTTCTGCACACATCACATCATATATTACATCTATCACTTATCTCTCATCTCTTCCTATTTCTCTCTAGTGGTTTACACCCAAAGAGTGTATATCGATCTTTATTCTTTCTTGTACTTATGATTTGTCTATGCTAAATTGCTGAATCAGTTGAACAACATATAAGTTCGCTCCAACAGTCGCATCTAAAAACTAAATAGGAAGCAAAGGGTTAGCATTATTTTAATTATTATCTGGGAGGCCCCTCGCCAATTGATAATATAGATTAATTTAATAATATTCAAAATCAACTTGATTAGCAGAATATATAGAGGTCCTTGTCATTTATACGTGTCATATTTATGTGCTTTTTCCTTTTTGAAATATACCTATGGTCTATATTCACCTCTTATATTAACGCAAAACACGTACACCCTTATTCTCACGTTTTTCAGGAATACACGTAATGTGCACATGTAGTATAATTCGCTTCCAAAATTACTTTAACTCTTTCAGTGTTAAATAAATGAGTCGTTTCCTATTTAAATTTGAGTTGTTACTGGAATCTCAATTTAACTTTATGTTATTAATAGAACATCTATTTATTAGTTCTGGTGGCAAATTTATTATTAGTTCTGATGGTAAATTTATTATCAGTTCTAAATCAAAGGTGGATGAGAGTTGTTGGGATTCCTCTCGTTACTCCTTCGATCATAATTATAAACTAACATTGTAAAATTTATGTTTATTAATAAAATAAATGATAAAGTTAGTTAATGCATTGGTTTAAAAAAAAAATGTACAACCTTCCCTATTTACTCCTATTTAAAATTAAATTTTTCAATCATTATAGTATTGAAAAACCAATAAATGCAAGGGTAAATATGAAAAGAGAAATTAGCTTTTGTTAAGTTAGCTTATATTTAGTGACACCATATAAGTGTCAATGTTAGCTTATAATTAGAGGGAGAGAATACTTATAAATTAATAATATAAACCAAAAGTATTGAAACCATAATTACCAATTAGAATACGGGATGTCTAACTCTACTCCAATAGCTAGTTTAAAAGTGATGATTCCTTAACCTTTTATAAATACTATCTTAATCATATTTCTAGTTAATGTGAGACTTATTACACAACCGTCATTGTAAGACCCCTAATTTATTATAATTGCAGTTTAGTCCCTGAACTTGTTGTAATTGTTTTCTAGTTCTCGCACTTCATTTGTTTGTAAATTAACCTTGAGTTAATTAAGGTGATGTTAGCCTTGAGTCATTTAACCTTGTTTGGAGCATGATTGCTTACCTTGAGGAACATCTAAATTACTTTGCTTGACTTGCAACAAGATGAGTTGTGGCTTAGCGGTTGAGGCTTAAGCATTTGATCTACAAGGCTAGTGTTCGAACCTTGATGAGGAAGGTTTTATTTTTATAATTAGATATTCGTGAGGCTCATGAATTTTGAATTCAAAATTCGAAATTTGGATGAGGATGTTAATTAATGGAGCATTAAAATCAGGTTTAAGTTGGCTTTGTCTAGGTTTTAAAGAGTTTAAATGAGTATTATGGTTAATGAAAGAGGTGGGGCGGCCTCTCTCCCTCTCCTTGAGGCTGAAGAGTGAATTAACACATGTGCCAAATATCCCTTTTGAATTTGAAAACCAACAAGTGAGTTATGTGTCATCAAGGGGGTCTAATGCCTTGTCTTTTGCCTTAATGTGCCATGAAGGGAAATTATGAAGAATTATGAAGGTTATGGTCGTGCGTCTCCTCTCTCTCTCTCACCCTCTCATTGCTGAAATCTTCAATTTTAAAGAGTTGCCATCATCCTCTTGCTCTTTCACTCAATGAATTTTCCAAACAAAACCTAGAACTCTTGTGCTGTTTCCTTGAAGAGTTGCTGAGCCTTGTTGTTGTTGGAATTGACACTTCTCCTTCTCTTGAGGTGCTGAATTCCTTCTCTAATCCTCTTCCAAGAATCCTAGAGGCTAGTACAAACGGTAAGTGGTTAAACTATCCCAAACTCTGTACTCGTAATGATAACCTTTGCTCTTACTAGGGCTTGACTAGTTATTTTTCAGCCTTGTTCTTCCTCAAATTCGAACATCTCTCTCTCATACCGGAAGGATTAGGACCATAAGGCGTCTCTTTTAATCAACCAAGTCAGTTCTTTGAGTTATTCGTGCATTAGAATTCCGCTTTGTCGAACTTCATGCAATTGGTGTCCATAGTGCCTCTAAAGCCTTTGAGAAGAAAGACTAACAAATAGAACCTTACTTCAACCCTAGGACTACCTCAAACTTGAATTTTCTGCACTCTTGGAAGCCCTGATTCGTGCTACACACAATTGTGATCAACTTCCTCAAACAAGGTTGGTATTCTCCCCATTCTTTCGGTTCAAAACCTAGTTGTCTTCTTGTGCAAATGATTTTTAAAGAAATTATAAAACTTTGAGTTTTTGGGTAGAAAACTTATTTGTTAGGTTATAATATAGGTTCTGAACATGAAAGAATTTTAGTTTTGAAAGGAATTGGTTAAAAATGAAGTTTCGAGTGAAAATCTTGGTTTTTAGGGTTTCTGGCAGGGAGCCAACGCATGAGCGCTTGACTCCCAATGCCTGGGCGTTGGAATTCTACCAAGTTCGTGTTGCCAAACAGGGACCTGATGACTGGATTTTATATGATAATTTTAGGGTCTTTTTAGTCTTTTTATTTTGTTATTTTTGAGTCTCATATATGATTTTTATTCTTTTTATGTAGATTTTATATTCATTTTGCATTTTGCATATAGATTAGCTTTTATTTGTTTTTTAAACTTTATTTTATATTTTTAGGAATTTTTATAGTTATTTTTATATTTTTAGGAAAGCTGGTATAGTTATCATTTTTGTCCAGTAACCAATTTGTAAGTTTCAGGAAAGGAAGGACCAAAGTATAAAAGTTCAAGAGTGAGGATGAAAAGTGAAGTTTCAAATAGTTAAATGACCAGAATTGAAGTGCTAGCAAAGAGAGGACTTAAAGTGGAAATCAAGAATATGAACCAACACTCTCTAAATTAAGCACATGGAAAATAAGGATTAAAGGATGAGTGGAGAATTGATGGTAGTGGGAAGGAGTTTTCAAAAGTTAATTGGTGGCCAATGAAGGCCATAATGGCCATCAACTCCTCCACCATTGAAAGGCAATTTTTTTTGCTATAAATAGGAGTGCTCATCCTTTGTAAAAGACACACCTATTCAGAATACAACAAATGTTCTTCTTTCCTCCTTAAAGATCATTGTTCATAGGAATTGTGGGAAGCCATACTTGAGCTCCTATCCAGGGTAATTCAATGCTTCTTTTAGCCATGCTTGGCTAATTCTTTTTAAGTTTCTTGGGTTGTAGTAGTTTATAATTTATGTTTTAGTTTGTTTCTACCTTTCTGAATAATATTTCCAGTTTATGTTTTATTTCCTTGTTCTTTATTTTATCTTGGTGATCACAAGTGTTTTTGCTTTCTACTTATATCATAAGGCCATTTGGTAAGTAGTAAGGGAAATAGGATCTAAAAAAGGTTATAAGTATATATCTCTAAAGGACATTAGGATAGACGTAGCTTTATGTTGGCCTGAATTCAATCTTCATCTTGTTTTCTGGTTAACTAAATTACAAGGTCTTGGATTTAGTAATTAGGAAGAAAGTTCTACATTTCTTAAGGCAATTAACTTGTAGGAATTCTAGGCTTTAGCATCATGAACTTGGACTTAAAATTCAGAAAATAAGTAGGGACTTGCTAGCATATTTTATAGACTATGTAATTCAACCCAAGAGCTTATTCTTCATAATCTTTATCTCTTATCATTTTATTGCTATATTTTGTTATTTCATAATCAAACCTTCAACAACATACATCTTTTATTTTTCTGCTCAAGTACTAAACAACTTAATAAGAAGGCACCTATCCCTTGGGTTCGATCTTTTTATTACACGATAATCAACCGTGCACTTGCGGTTTGGCTATCAGGACCCAACGCTTGAGCGTTGGAACCCAACGCTTGGGCGCTAGGCCCCTGCCAGCAAATTGTTGTTTTTGTTGTATTGCTCTAAAACTCTAGGGATTGGTTTCCAACCTTTTTCCATGATTGTTGATGGATGTATACATGTTTATTTTGTCTTACAAGGTTTGGAATCACTTGCATGCAACCATCTCGGAGGTAAGGGTAACTCATTTTATTAGGATTATCCTTGTTGTTGTGATTGTTGTATGTTGTTTTGTGTATTCGGTTGCGTTGATACTTAAAGAACTTGTTGCTGGAATCATGGTTAATGAATTCAGTATGCTGCATATCTTCATGAAATGGTGAATATGAGGATGATTATTATGTGGTCATGACATATGCATTGTTGTAGGTTTGACGGCAGTGGGGTGGTGGTTAATCACGTGATTGTCGGAGTAGTGGGGTGGTGGTTAACCACGAGACTGTTGAGAACGGTGGGGTGGTGGTGTAACCACGTGACCAAACAGGCCGATGGTGTGATGGTGTAATCACGGGACTGTGCCTGAGGACAATGGGGTGGCGGTTAGTCACATGATTATCCGGTTCCTCTTGGAACGATGTTTTGGTCATAGTTTTGCATTTAGAAATTGAGGATCATGCATAAGCTTGATTGAATTTGTAAAATGAGAAAATGTTCTATGTTGATATTACTGTTGTGTTGTATTGATTCTGTTTTGTTAATTATGTATTTCTGTTTTCATCACAATTGTTGTATGTATTTTTCTTGATTTTCGAGTTAACCCTTTTTGCTTGTTTTGTTTGGGCGCTTAACGCCATATATGTTCAGGGTAATGAGGCTCAAGAAGATTGATTTTTTTGGAAGTGAAGACAAATGATGGAGAAGACATAAGAGAAAAATAAACAAGTTGTAATTTTCTATTTTTACGTCGTTCGGATTATTTTGCACATGTCGGTGCCACTTTATTTATTTTGGAACTTTATCACGTTGATATAATTATAATTCTATTATGGGATAATTATTAATTATTAATATTGAGCGACATTGATTTTTGGAACTTGAGTGTTTTTGAGAGGTTTCAAAGTATATTTTCCGCGTAATTACTATGTGACCCTCAACCCAAAATTGCGGTGTTACAGTCACGCCTAGAGCTGGACATTTGAAACGTGAAATTTGCAGGACTTGATATCTGCGAGGTGGTTGATATATGAAGGTATCCAGCAAACGAACCTATAATAGACTCTGATTTTAGCTATATTCTTAGTAAATGTGAGATTTCTAATATTGAATGTATAACCTTTCATATTTTTAATTAGAAATTATTAGTCTTCTGCTTTCATGGGACACGCCTTGTGTAGTCCAATTTTTTTTTTTATAAGCCACAAAATTATATTAAAAGAAGGTAAAAGGGTACCCAACCCACAATACAAGAAGATATATAGATGATGATTACATTAAGATAGCAAAAACAGAGCAAGAAACTATGCACAAATTAAGCACAAAGAAGGGTTCACTTAATTTGCACAAGTTTTTTACTTGTGTAACCATACACAACCTATTTTGGCCTGCTATTGGAGGTGTTCTGTTTTTTTACTTTTCCAAATTAGTAAAATTACTCTAATTTATGACATCAATCTATTTTTACATTAAGAAAAAAACCTAATTTCGTGAACCCAACCCAGATGCAGAACACATCTTCCTTCCCAACCTCTCCTTCGACCACCGCCATCACGAGTCGCCGCCTACACCCCGACCTCTCCCCTCTACTCGAAATGTCCCCCAGCCGTCTACCTCTTCCCGGCGACCTCATCCTCGTCCACCGTCAACACCTCTGCCCGTCAGAGCAGCTGGCCTGAAGCAGCGAGAATCAAGGTCTGGTGTTGATCACTTTTGATGCGACGTGGAAGAAAGCGAGGGAGATGATGAAACCCAGCGAGGAGTTCCTCTCGAATTTTTCCATTAGGGTTTGTTTGGGGGTGGATGAGAAATCGATTTTTGAGTGATTTTGAGGAAGGAACCATTTTTTGGGTGTGTGAGTACTTGCAATCTCCACCAGATCCATAAAGATGTGAACTTTGTGGTCGATTGTTGCTTTTTCGTCATCACCAGCTCCGATCTTCCTCCTCCTTGATCTGGTTTTCTGATGGTGGTTGTGGCAAATGCTTTTGTGTTTTTGTGACTCCGATCTCCCACCAGACACGTGAATGTCATGCTTTTTGTGTTTTTGTGACTTCCTCTGCTGTCTCCCTCTTTCTAAATCTAAAAAATTGATTGTGGGTGGTTTTTTTATGATTGTGGCGGAGAGGAGGCGACGAGGTTAAGGGGAGAGAGGGAATTTTTGGGTTTGAGTTGGGGGCAAAGAAGGTGTTGTTGTGATGGCGGCGACCTCTCCCCTCTGTCCAATTATAAAATATAAATTAAAAAAACAAAAAAAAAATCAATTAACCTAGAGGCAACCTACTATAGTGAGTCAAAATAGAGTTGTGTAAGGTTACACAACATTTAAGTTGTACATATTAAGGCAACCCCACAAACAATTGGATATTAAACTCGTTGAATTGCAACTTCCTTGACCCCCAACAGTCCAAAGAAGCGTGGAGAACCCATCCAACGCCGCAGCAAGCCCGCACACCAAAAGAACCTCCATATATGAACAATATCCCAAAATAGCTTATCCTACTCTGAATTCAAATTTAATATTTCATTAATTTTTTTAGGCTAAAATGCACTTTTTGCCCCTGGTAATTTACACAATTGCGAGACATACCCCTCTAAGTATTTTGTCACCAAATTTACTCCTCTTCTTTTTTAAACGAGCGATGTTTGCCCTTCTGTCACTGTTCCGTTAGTAACTTAACAGAACTGATGACGTGTACAGGCCAAGTGTTAAAAAAATAAAAAGAAAATCCACATAGGTGAAAAAAAAAATTCATGTGCCATTAATTAAACAGCACCCTAATTCCCAAATTGATAAAGCTGAAATTGACAAAGGGAGAAGAGGACGAAGAACACAGCGCCGGCGCCAAGAAGTTGAAGGAGAGGCAGCGCCGCACGCCGCCGTCGAGGAAGAAGAGGCTGCGCCGCAGGCTGTCGTGGGAGGAAGAAGAAGCAGCCTCTCCTGGCATTGTGGCTTGGGAGAAGAAGCAGCGTTGTCAGCGAGAAGAAACAAGAACCTGTGCGAATGGAGAAGGGAAGAAGAAGTGGTACGGATGAAGAAAGCTCGTTGTCTTGTGGGAGCTCTGTCACATGTGGGTCTATTCGAAGAAGAAACCAGGTTTTTTGCCACTGTGGAGTTCAAGCACCTGTGGTGACCACTTGGAGCAATGAAAACGGAAATATTAAGAGACATTTCTATGGTTGTGGAAGGTTTAAGGTAATTCGAAATTTCTGTCCATGCAATGGTTTGTTCACCATAGTCTGTAATTCGAAAATCCTTCGTTGAATTATCCAGGAACAGAACAAGAGGGCTTGTGATTTTTTTGTTTGGTATGATGAACTTGAAGGATGCCCACGTGACATGAATATCATTGCAGGCCTACTTCGCAGGAACGAGGTCATGAAGAAGAAGCAAGGGGTGTTGATGAAGTTGTGTGTAGTTGGGTGGTCTCTGTTTGGTGTTGTTTTTATTGTATGTTTAATTCTAGTTATGAAAATGAACTTGTAATTGAATGTGTTAAGGATGAAAGTCTAGGATGAAGCAAGCTGAATTGTATTGAATTTGTCTAATTCTAATGTGTTTAGTGGTTTGAGATGTAATAGAAGATCGTTTTAGGATTTGAAAGTATTTGCACTTTCTAACAGTTATGTATTTGCATTATCAATTTATCATTCCTCTACATGACTTGTTTTCCTATCCTATTGCAATTTTAATGTACAAATAATATCAAATTAATTGAACTGGATTATTGAGTTTTTTCATGTGCAAATTCAATACATGACCAGGAGCAATAAAAACTCACTTATGTTGCCAATTTTTGTTCTTTCACTCATACCTAGAATTGAGACATAAAACATACCAATGTTTCCATAAAATGGGTTCTTTCAGTCATTCCCAGAAATTACTGTCATCTAACATCACCATTGTTCTCAAAATTGGTGCATTACAAATACCTACTAAGGGCCCATTTGGTGGACAGGATAAACAGAGACATGATAGGATAGTAATCATATCCTGTTGTTATCTGTTGTTTGTTGCGCCAGCAGGATAGGATAACACTATCCTGTCCCTTATCCTATCCTGTCCATCATGTGTAAAAGTTATTCTGAGGGTGTAAAGGTATAGGCTATCGTCTGTTTTGGGTGGGGCTTTGTATATTCTCTTTTTGTCTGGTGCTGCCTTCCCTTTGTGGTGGGAGGGCAGCTCTCTTGGTGCTGTATCGGCCACTGATATATTTATATATAATTTCGCTTTCTAAAAATAAAAAAGTTATTCTAAGGGTGGAGCTTGGATAGAAACTATCCTAACAGGATAAGATATCAGTTTTTTGTTTGTTTATTACCATGACCCAAATTTAATTTCAATATTTACATTTTATATAATTTATAATAATATTAATTAATAAATATAAATTTTTGATTTTAATAAAATATTAATTTTATTACTTATCAATTACTAATTGTTACTGTTAAGTTAAATTATTTAATTACTCATAAATTTAATTAAAAAATAAACTTACTTATAAATGGTGAAAATATTGGATTTACTCATATAAAATAATTAAATTTGCATTATCACTTACTACTACTTAGTTAACATTATTTTTCATTATTTATATTATAATAAAAATACACAAAATAATTCTTCACTCACAATAAAATAGGCTACTCATATATATATATATATATTAACTTTTTAATAGGAAATATAAACTAATTTTATATTATCATATGATATTATTTAAAATTATTTCTCTACTTATATAATTATAATTAATAATTTAAATATAAAATATTTTTGAAAGAATAATATCTTTTAATAATTTTTATCATTAATCACTTACCCCTACTAAGTTAAAACCCATTGGTTACATATATAATAATTTTAATTAAAATAGACTCCCTTCGAAAAAATTAAATTAGCCGAATTAATAAAAATTAATTTTATTTTAGTTAATATTAAAAAATAAGCTATTTATAAAAATGAAAAAAAATTAAATTTAATAGAATAATCACTTTTTTAAAAAAAAGCTATTTAGAAAATTAAATTTTAAAAAATATTATGTATTTTTTATTTCAAGGAAAATTTGATACATTTTTCATTGTTTGTATCATATCCTATCAATATCCTGTCCACACCAAACGCAGGATATGATAAGAGTCTATCCTGCTCTTATTATATCCTGTGCTTATCCAATCCTTTATCCTATCCTGACCACCAAACGGGCCCTTGTAATAACTTTGCACCAAATTCAAATGCTTCCAACATACAAGTCATAATTAAACTATAGAAGTACATAAATAATCCAACCATCATATTACAATAACTGCCACAACAAATAGTGAATCCTGTTAGATTAAAATAATTAAATGAGTTATTATGTTTTGATAATTAACAATTTCTTTAAGGTTTAATATCGTTAGAGATAGAATTCCTAACACAGTGAAATTTCTCATATCCATGAATGTCTATCCATTGGAGGGACTGAATGAATCTCAAAGCATCATCAAGAGAATCAATCTGCCAGGAGAAACCGTCCGGTCATCACCACATACATCCTGAAGGAAATACTGTCAATGACATACAAAGGAAAGCACTCATGTGAAGATAGTCTGGTGACTCATGGGAGATAAAGCAATGACTTGAAATAGCAAACATCCTTTTCGAAGACACTCTATCAAGCTATGTATTCTCAAGTCAAAATCCACTTCAAGAAGCTGAAACAGTCCGCTGCCTAAACTAACAGTGATCAACAGGAAGACTGTTTCATCTAAAGCTGAAAGAGTATGGCAATTCATGAAGAAACACCTCCAACTTCGAAGCTTCTCTAGCATCATATAAAGAAGTTGTGGACCAACTTTCTCAGATGGAGAACTTTCGTGGAAGCAAAAGAGAAGGGAAGATTCAATCCTCTACAAGTCAAGAACATTCCCAATCTTAAGAGGGACTGAATGAAGAAAGACCGTCTGCCGATACAAGCCATTCAATAACGGAATTCTAAATACTCTATGGAGACTGCGTCTGCCAAATCCTAAGGAAAAATTTGTCTGCTCAAACATCAGAATGCGCCAAAGGTACAAACATCAAGAAATGTGCATTAGGAGGATATTAGCTCAACAGAAGCATTAAAGAAAGTATTCACTTTATCCGGAATAATTGCTTCTTGGATCAAAAGTACCTTGTCTGCATATTAATTAAAGTACTGGCAATGGCAGAAAGTAGAAAGGGACTAAATTAATACAATATTCCTTGGTCCCACTGCTTTTCTACTTTTCCTCAAATCAAGCTGACATTGCGGAATCAACGGCAAGAATCTCTGAGCATTGTACTCGCTCAACAGTCGAAATTCAAATATCTGATCAAAGCACTTGATGAGCATTAGCTGGCATGCACTGGGGTACAATGGTCAAAGCAAATACCACAGCTGGAACTCCAAGCATTAAATACAGAAGACATAGCTCAAGGGTACTTGCTCAAACGGAGCCAGAAGATGTCAACCCAGGCAAATCAATGCTTCTCAGGTCGTGTCTCAGACCTGCTGAAAAATGCAGAACTAACCGTTACTCTCAGCAGAGGAAGTAGGAGCACCACCGAGCAGGTTTTCTCTCCTTTTGTGGAAGAAGAAAGAATATCTTCAGTTGAAGATATATATAGAGAATCCTGCCTCCGTAGCAACTTGGCGACTAGAATTCAATCTCACATATCTCAACTCTCCTTTTGTGGAAGAAGAAAGAATATCTTCAGTTGAAGATATATATAGAGAATCCTGCCTCCGTAGCAACTTGGCGACTAGAATTAAATCTCACATATCTCAACCAAGTTCGTCCAAAGAACCAAGACATCCTTGGTTCCAACTCAGGGAGCTTCAAGCCATATCCTACCTGAGTTGAGTTGCTCATGTGTGTGGAAAACTTATAGAGTATTACTCTCATCCTATCCCACACACAAAACCCAAAACAAAGAACCAACTTGCTTATGATCTCTGTTTTCTGCTCTTCATTTCTTCTACCCACTCTTATTAGAAGAGAATTATTGTAGAAAAGAAAAACCTTGTAAAAGGTGTCAGGAGAAGTCCTGCATAATACTTGTAAGGAGAAGTCCTGATAATACTTGATAGGAGAAGTCCTTCTAATACTTGTTGGGAGAAGTCCCCGATAATACTTGTACTATTTGTTTAAATAGTGGAAAATCTTGGTGAAGCCAAGGACTGGACGTAGCCCTGTCGATTATGGGGGTGAACCAGGATAAAAATTATGTGTGCTTTACTTTTCATGTTATGTTATGATTTCAGCTGCATACATGTATATTTGCTTAAATCAATAACTCTCTTTGAAAACCAATAATTGACCAGAAGAAGTTTTCAAAATAAGCAACACAATTCAAACCCCCCCTTTCCTGTGTGTTTCTTGCACCTTCAATTGGCATCAGAGCCTAACCACTCTGAAAATAACTAACATCTTCACAGATGTAGAGTATAAAGATCTATGGCAATAGATGTTCTCTGCGAACAAAAGCAACCATGATCCAAACAACATTGCAGGAAGAGAATCTCAAAGGAACTAACTCAAGAAAGGAGTAAACAGGTTAAAAGGAAGCTATTCACAGATAACTTGAAGAAGTGCAGGAAAATCTATAGTCATCCAAGAAGAGGAAGCAAATGAAAAACCCTGACTTCCTAGCTCAACTCATTTCTGGTCTCATTAATGATGGATCATCTAGCAAATCTGTGAAACAATCAAGCTCCCCTTCAAAAGAAATGTGAACTCATCCTCTTCATGATTGAAACAACCTCATCCGAAGGTTGAAAACAGATGACACATCATGTGATCACATGACAAGAAATACAAATGAGGTAACTCTAAACTTATGATTATCTATTTGTAATTATTCTCTTACCTATTATAACACAAACAAAATTAACTGTATAACGAAGAAAGGAAAAGCTGCAAATTGTCTTTTAATCTCAATCATTCTTCTACTAAGATAAGTTTAAATTAATTTAATCCCATACTATTTCAGAAAAGTAAATCGCACAAAAGGACTATGGCCCTGTTGCGATATCAAAATCTGCATGGTATATCAAAGTGCTATCTTGAAGAATAAATGCTTTGAATGCATACACATTTGTATATCTGCTTGAGACTTGGAAATTATTTTACTTTGATTATGACACTCAAACAATGATATTCACAATCGTATGAGTGAAAGACTAACCCTCTGGACCCAAAGAAAACCTGGGTACCAAAAAGATGTACAGTAATCACTTCTGCAGGAAGCTCGCAATGTAGAGACATACTTACTACAATTATGATCAACAAAAGCTGATAAATCATTGAAGTCAAGAGAAGCAAAAATTCTGATTAGGAAGTGCTGCCAGAAAAGACGCCTCTACTCAAAAGAATATAATTGCACCCTCATTAACAGAAATCGCAAGAGGCATAATTACAAGCACTTCAAAAGGACAACGTAAAATGCCATATTAACTAAGAGGAGGAAGTAGAAGAATGTGCTGAACGAATGTCTCTCATTTCCGTCCGTAAAAGCCTATAAAGTATCTGTATGATAATGTGTCAGACAGCATCACCCACCTGATAGGAGATGGTAATGAAGACATGATGTGTAGTGCAAAGCACAGAACCTATGACAAAGTTCTCTCATAGGAAGTATCTCTAATTTATACATATCTGTTGAATAAAAGAGCATGCAGACACCACTGCATGTGACAAATTAAAACAATGAGAAGGTACTAATAAAGTTCTATGGCAAAGTACTTTGTGTTAATGTTTGCAGGATGAAAGAGAGACGCGCATATTGAATAGGTGACGGAAAATGATTAAAGAGGTGAATCCAAAGGAGCACTTAAAGAAAAGACAACGTTTGACGTAAATGGAGCCTACCGCCAAGATTAATTGAATCCAGAACGAGTCACCGTCTGGTGATTAATCAAGAAACATCCAAGTGAGAACGTCTGTGTATAACTGAAAGGACACGATTAGACATCCACGACACCCACGTCTGGGTCATTGGTAAACACTGTATCATTTCATATGCTAAAGCGCTCTTAACACGCATTAAATTCTTTAACTGTCATGACTGCACATTTATAGATTTTCACTTGATACGCGTGCTATGCTCGCTATCTCACATCAAATTCACAGGTAATCATTCCATTCCATAAAACGAGTAAAACTGTCTGCCTTCTAATCAACCTTAACAAAAGAACTTGAAAATAGAAGCCCCATACTCACAACTCACTCACTCGCACCCAAAATCTTTGCTATTCTCTGCTTGCTTTCTCTAACCCCTCTCTGCAGAACTCTCAAATGGCCCCAAAGAAGCAAACCGCTACCAAGCCCAAGCTTACTCAAGCGCAAGAGGCCGTCCTTGAGCTGAGAAGAAAGAACATTGACGCTAATCGTCGCGAACAAGTAAAGAAGATTGGGGCTCAAAAATTCTCTGACTTAGGTGAAAGGGCACTTGTATTATCCAGGTATCTTGAGCTTCATCGTTTCCAGCACGCAAAAGTTGCCGGACTGAATCTCGTATTATTTCAAGACTGGGAGCGACTCATGAAAGTCTCAGAGACCCCCGCTCTTGAACCACTGGTAAAGGAATTCTATGAGTGCGCCGTGAAGAAAAGTCATCTGTCCATCGTGAGCAGATGCATGAGAATGATAACGGACATCTGTCCTGGAGACATTGCTCTTGCACTAGAGGTGGATGTGAATGAAGGAGTTCATTACTCCCCGAAGTGGGAAATCTCAGCCATAAACAGCAATTGCATTTGGAAGGAGGACCCTAAGATACGTGGGAACTATGGTAGTAATCTAGTTGAAGAATACAAGTTTCCACATGCCGTATTGAAAGCCTCGCACATGTTGTTCACTTGTAAGTCACAAAGAGAATCAGTACTAAAGTGTGCCTTAGTCCATTGTTTCGGAGGTAAGTCGTTGAGGTCTTTCCAGGCTTACTCGTTCATCTCCTTCAATTTCAGCATTGCTCTTTCAAATTGGGGAATCGTGCTTGCTCGGGCTGCTGCCCATAAAGCCCCTTTCATCTCCTACCCTGGATATTTTTTCCTCCAGTTCCCGTAAACATGCTTCACACACACTCTGTGAACATTTGGTTGTTCCCATCCTTACCAACAACACTCAACAACTGGCCACCGTAAACACCTTTCAAGAAACAACCATCCAACCCGATGAGAGGTCTGCATGTTGTCGCAAATGCCATCTTACAATCAGCAAAGCAGACATACAATCTCTAAAAAACCGGCCCATGTTCCCCAACATCACTTTTGATAATAATTGTGCCGTTTGGATTGCTCTTGATTAGCTCATCTGCATAGCTCCGAAGGTGATTGTATTGATCCTCCTCAAATCCAGCCATCATCTTGTTAGATTCAAATAATTAAATGAATTATTATGTTTTGATAATTAACAATTTCGTTATAGCTTGATATTCCAAAGAGGTAGAATTCCTAACTCATTGAACATTCTTATGTCTAGGAAAAACTATCTTCATGAAGAACTGCATAAACTAAAAGGCATTATCAAGTCATAGAAAAATGAAAGACAGGAAAATAAGAGGAAACCGTCCAGGTCCTCACTAAAGAACAATTGCATACGTTTTCAAGAGGAACTGTCAGAATGCACAAAGAAAGAAACCAAGCGGAGATAGTCCGGCGACTCACTGAAGACCAAGCTTTCCTAGAAGTGAACTGACATCCTTTGGAAAGCAGTTAAGCAGCTATGCACATTCAACACCAAAGCACACTTGATAAAGTTGAAACAATCAGGTGTTTAAATACGCCTTGACAAACAGGAATACTGTCTAGCCAAAGTTGAGTAAGTCTGGTCACAAGCCTGAAGGAACATTTCTAGTTTTGAAGTATCTCTAGCCTCTATGCAAAGTAGTTGGGTGATAACCCATACAAAAGGAGAACTTCAACAGAAGCACAAAAGGAGAGAACGTCTGGCCACTTACATAGGAAAAACAGTTTGATAGCAGAGGACGTTCGGCACAAGGAGTCCGTCTGTCTATACAGTACAGTTGACTACCGAATAACATAATTCAGTTGACAACTTACTCGGTCACGAACGTCCGGAAATACTGCAAAGATTACATCTTCCATGTCATGATGAAGAATTCGTCTGTCTAAAAGCATTGAAGTGCTCAAGAGACATAAATGCTAGAAAGCTTGTTTGCCTAGACATTGTGAAGCATTAAAGAAATCGTTCGACAAAAATTCTGAAGAATTCATCCATCATAATTGCTTCTAGTTTTAAAGATCATCTACCTCGTTAGCACATTAAATGAAGCACTGTTGATCGCAGAATGAAGAAAATGACAAAATTAATATTTTATTCCTCGGTTCCTCAACTTCTCTGCTTTTCCTCAAATCAAGCTACTTTTGTGGAATCAACGGCGAGAAATTCTGAACATAGTATCTCCTCAACGGTCAAAACCATATTTTTTGTTCAGAACATTTAATGACCCTTAGCTGGCATGCACTGAGATATAATGTCCAAACAAAAGCTCAAGGATGAATATAGTAACGCGCCAGACGATGTCAACAAAAGCAATTAATGCATGACTGAACGCATTTAATGCAGATTCAGAATTATAGAAGTATCCGTTACTCACAAGGAAGCAGAAGCACTAATGGAACTATTTTCTCTTCTTCGTCAAGCTCACTGAAGACTTCCTACTGAAGATATAAATAGAGAAGTTTGCTTCCGAAACGACTTGGTGACTTGAACACAACTTATTGTATATCTTCACCAAGTTTCCCAGAGAACCAAGCTTCCATTGTTATAACTCAAAAAAGCTTCAAGCTACTCTTTATTGAGTAAAGTCGTCCAACTGTGTGAAGAACCCATTGAGTGTTACTCTTATCCGAGTCACACACAAAACAAACAGAGAACCTTAAATTCATATCCTCTCTATAATCTGCGCTTCATCCTTTTACCTTACTCTTGTTGAAGAGAATTTTTAGAAACAACAAAGCCACCTTGTAAATGGAATCAGGACTAGTCCTGTAGAATACTAGTGAGGAGAAGTCCTGAAGAATACTTGAAAGGAGAAGTCCTTAGAATACTAGGAGAAGTCCTGTATAATACTTGATAGGAGAAGTCCTTCTAATATTGGGAGAAGTCCCGTAGAATACTTGTACTATTTTGATGAAATAGTGGAAAATCTTGGTGAAGCCAAGAACTGGACGTAGCCCTGTCGATTAGGGGGGTGAACTAGGATAAATACCCTGTGTGTTTTAATTTTCAGTCTTAAGTTAATTTTCCGCTGCGTGCACATACTATTTTATTCATTTGAAACTAATAACTGCGTAGAACCTACAAAGAAGTTTTAGAAATCACACACACACAATTCAAACCCCCCCTTTCTTGTGTGTTTTTCTCACTATCAATTGGTATCAGAGCCTAACCGCTCTGAAAGGTACTAACATCCTAACAGGTGTAGAGTGAAAAGATCCATCGTTAACAGGTATATTCCTCAGTCAGAAGCAACCATGATCCAAAGAACACTGAAGGGAGTACAACCTCTAAGAAATCAACTCAAGAAAGGAGTAGAAGATCTCATGGAGAAACTGATTACGTATAAACTTGAACTTGCAGAAGATTCCACACTTATTTAAGAAGAGCTAGTTCATGAAAACCATGGCTTTCAGATCCAGCTCATCTCTGACCTCATCAATACTAAATTTTCTGGCAAATATATGGAATGAACAAGTTCTCTCTCAGAAAAGATCCAGAAAAGAGAGGTCGTCTTGATTCATGACAAGCTCATGTTGGAACGATCAAATCAGGAGAATGAAGATAAAACAATACATCCTGTATTTATGGCGCTCACTGACTCTCCTGATCTTGAAGCAAGACTAAGAAGTCAAGACTGTGACACATCAATGACAAATCTTTTGACCACACTACAAATGATAAAGATGAGGTAACTTCAATTTTTTTTGATAAATATGATAATTTATCTCTATCACTCTCTTACCTATGATGTTAAAAATCGTAAACGAACAAAGAAGGTATGAAAGATTAGGCAACTGCATGCATCTAAGCGTACATCATTTATGCAACTGAGATAAATAAGGACTTGTTGATACACATATTTTTCAAGTAAGCAAATTGCATAGAATGAAGTCTCCACAGAGAATCTGTCCATAACCACTCTAGGATATAGCACCTGAGCTAACCTCAATGATAAATTATATAAACTGGTGATACATGTGTGTTAAGCTATGAAGAGAAATGTACTGTCTTGAAAATATATGACATGTGTATATGTATATACACATATACTTATGATTGAAGTTAATTATATCTTGATTATAATATTCAGAAAAATAATCTTCTCAATATATATATATATATATATATATATATATATATATATATATATATATATAACTAACCAGCTGGACCCAAGAAGATATGGGTACCAAAAGTGTACAATGATTTATGCCGCAGAATTCCACAACAAAGGGAAACACCCAATGCAATAATGATCAATAGAAGCTGATCAATTATTGAGTCCAAATGATATAAATTTAAATCTACAATATGATGATAGGAGGATGCTCTCTCCAAAAGAGCTCAGAAGCGCCCTTACTAACAGCAATTACCTTCGGCATTATGGTAAGCGATTAGGAGTCAACATCAACCTTCACTATGACTGAAAACAAGAAGTAGAAGATCTCCCAGACGAACACATCTCGTTATCGTCCGGTCAAGGGCGTATAAGTGACAATCTATCAGAAGCCAAACATACACCTTTTTCAGTTCCGTTTTGATAACTTTCCAGTTCAGAAAGAACATTGTCAGATTCAAACCTATACCTACCGACTCAACTGTATTATCCCTCTTCGATGACCCTGTCAGAAAGTCAGAGCACCATATATCTTGAAGTAGGCTGTAATAGCAATATGACGTCCATCTCAAAACTCATAGCTCATGAGAAATAATCTCACAGGGAGTACTCTAGATTACGTGTATCTGGAAAGTAATATTACCAGACAGTATACTAATCCTACTGTGTACCGATAATATCTCATCAAATGCTACTAATGAAGTTCTATGGCAAGAACTCTCTACAAATGCCTGCAGGACAAAGACAAAGAATGCTAAGGCAACAAAATGACAAACTGTGTGAAGCCAGACGAACACCAATGTAGACAACGTCTGACCTAGACAAGGTCTGACACAAAAGGAGAATGGGACAAGACAATCAAGGATTGTTCATCGTCTGGTGATGACTCAGTCGCACAATAACTGCAACACTCAACTGAGAACGTCTGAGAATAACTGAAAGGACATGATTTGGTGTCCACGTCGCTCACGTTCGTGTTAGTACAGATAGCAACCTGAGAGGGGGGGGGGGAGGTGAATCAGTGTTGCCCCGATTTTCGCCTTATTGAAATTGTTACTTTCAAGATAATGATGATCACGAAATAATCGCTATGATTGCAGCGGAATTGAGCGATGCTTGAAAGTAAATATGAAGGATAGAAGAAATCACACACAATATTTTATCCTGGTTCACCTTCAATCCACCGAAGGCTACGTCCAGTCCCTCAAGAAAACCCCTTGAGGATTTTTCCACTATTGATAAAAATCTCTTACAAGTTCCTAACCCAAGGACCCCAAGAATTTCTACCAATACCCTGTGAAAGCAAACCACTTTCAACAGCCCCTGAAAGCAAACCGCTTTCAGTTCCTGAAGGCAAACTACCTTCAGACCTTGAAGACTAACCTGCCTTCAATCGAAACCCTGAAAGTAAACCACTTTCAGTGACAACAACCCTTCACCGAGAACTACGGTGAAAACCCAACCTTACAGAAAGGGATGAAGAAGAGTTTACAATTGGCTGTATCAATCCTTTAACATACAAGTGGATTGATCATGAGAAATTATGCTGTAAGGCTTTTAAGCATAATAGGATTCTAATTTCCTCAAGATATGAACAACTAAAGTGTTCTTATGAACATGAAGATCATGGACTCAGAATCTAGGCTCTTGAATGTTTAAGTTCTAAAAGATGAACTAATTTTGACAAAGCTTTTGGCCTAATGTGATTTTCTCATGTGTTGTGTGTTCTCTTGTGTATGTTGTGTGTTCTGGACTCAAATGGACTTTATATAGGCAAGGGAAACGTCCTTGAAGCATCACAACCCTTTTCAAAAGGTTTGGGACACAATGGTTCATGAAAAGATGCAACTTTTCGTGTGTGTAATCGATTACATCACTTAGTGTAATCGATTACACTAATAGCCGTTTTAGTTTGAATTTGAAATTCAAACATGTAATCGATTACAAGCCATGAGTAATCGATTACTTTCCTAGGTGTAATCGATTACCATAATGCTGTAATCGATTACACAGAAGCCCATTTTCCAGAAACTTGTTTCTTTGAGATTGGCTTAAGGTTTTCTACTTCTTTTAAGTTATGAAAACACTTAGCTTGATTAGATTAGGTGTTTTAAGAGCTTTTATGCTTTAATAGACCTTTGGAAGCATAACTCACCTAATACTAAGACTTCTAGATAATTGATGGACTTTGTAGCGTTTGTTTCTTTGAAGTCTTCTTTTCTTCTTTTTGCCGATGAGTTTGTCGTCATCAAAACCACAGCCAGGGTCAGGAGCAAGACCTTCTTCACAATCTCCCCCTTTTTGATGATGGCAAACACATTCTTGATACTTGAAGATCATATCTGCATTTGTGATGCAGAACTCCCCCTATTTGATGGAATCTAGTATTTCTGATATTTCTCCCCCTTTCTAAAGTACTTGTTGAATTCCTGCATATGATCTTTAAGAGCACAGAACCTTTCTTTCTCCCCCTTTTGACTTCATCAAAAAGAAGAAAAGGCCAAAAAGTACAGGCATACACACAAGTATATATTGCAAAATAAAACATAAGGGAATAGAGGTAAACAAAAACATGAACAACCAGCACTTATATATATAAGAGAGAAAATGCATAAGTTACACATAGTAAAACATAGCAAACATATGTAGTAGAGGGATTACAACAAGAGATAGAGCCTTTTTGCGAAAATAGGGAAATCCTAATAGTAAGTAGATAACTATATGGAGACACAAGACTTCAGCACTTAGGCTTGACTAGAATCCTCAGAGTTCTCAGAAGGGTCAAGGTCCTGGAGGCTCTCAATCTCCTTACGCATGAAGGAGTGTACGGCCTCTATGCGATTTTCCACAATAAGAAAGCGAGACCGAATGGTATCTTCTAGTTGGCCCAACTTTTGAGAAAGACGGAGTGACAGAATATCCATTCGTTCAAGGATGACCTTGGTTTCTTGTGAGAAATTTGAAGGAATGGCATAAAATGGAGACAAGCCATCCGATACTGCATTTGTTGGGACATCTATGCGGTATCGAGGATGCAAAAAGGGATCATTGGAGGAATCCCGTCGAGGAGTATTGATTGGAGAGGAGACATTGGAGGGACGAGAGAGAGACCCCATGGCTAATGCAGGACTTTGAGGATGAGGATAGGTTAGATAGATAGTTGAAGAACAAGAGACAAATGCTGATTTTATAGAGAAAATCGTGTATCTAATCGATTACGGTAGTTAATGTAATCGATTACAGCAGTTGTAAATTTGAAAATTTTCAAATTTTGAACATGTAATCGATTATAGCAGTTATGATAATCGATTACTTAGATAGTTCTAACAGGCACGAGGACTGAGAGCTTGGATAATCGATTACAAGACTTATGGTAATCGATTACTATGACAATTTTATAAGTTCTAGGCTCTAGAGTCTTTTTGTAACATATTTAAATATAAACACTTAAGCACATAATCTATCCAAATGCATATAAACATATATTCATCATAAAGATTATGCAAATAACATGTTACCTTAAATGTCATGCTCATCTAATATGCCTAATTCTCTTCTTATCTTGAAGAATGATTCCTTAGGAAGAGGCTTAGTAAAGATATCTGCTAATTGATTATGTGTATCCACAAATGAAATCTCAATATCTTTTCTCATAACATGATCTCGAAGAAAATGATGTCGTATATCAATATGCTTAGTTCGAGAATGCATGATAGGGTTTTTAGTGAGATTAATGGCACTTGTGTTGTCACATTTGATTGGAATGCAGCCCAGCTCTAAGCCATAATCTTTGAGTTGTTGTTTGAGCCATAGAGTTTGTGCACAACAACTTCCTGCAGCAATGTATTCTGCTTCTGCAGTACTTAGAGCAACACATGCTTGTTTCTTACAAGACCAAGAGACAAGAGCATTTCCTAACAAGTGACAAGTACCACTTGTACTTTTTCTTTCAGTTTTACAACCAGCATAATCAGAATCAGAATACCCAATCAAATCACATACACTTCCTTTGGGACACCACAAACCAACATTTGTAGTTCCTTTCAAATATTTGAAAATCCGTTTAA
This sequence comes from Acmispon strigosus, assembly GCA_030819835.1. NCBI lineage: Eukaryota > Viridiplantae > Streptophyta > Magnoliopsida > Fabales > Fabaceae > Acmispon > Acmispon strigosus. Next base: position 29,226,173 of record JAUAMA010000007.1, read on the forward strand.
CAGAACTCAAATGTGATTCCCTAGGAGATGCTTGATATCTAGCACATAGACACACACTAAACATAATATCAGGTCTACTTGCAGTTAAGTATAGAAGAGATCCGATCATACCTCTATATTTGGTAATATCAACTTGAACACCGGATTCATCTTGATCTAGATACGTGTTAGACCCCATTGGTGTAGCTATGGCTTTGCAATCATCCAAATCATATTTCTTTAATAATTCCTTGCAAAACTTTGATTGATTGATGAATATTCCATCATTTGATTGCTTGATTTGCAACCCAAGAAAGAAATTTAATTGTCCCATCATGGACATCTCAAATTCTTCTTGCATCATATTAGAGAAATCTTTACAAAGAGATTCGTTAGTTGCACCAAAGATAATATCATCAACATAAATTTGAACTAATAAGGTATTACCTTTGGTTCTTTTGATGAACAAGGTTGTATCAGCCTTACCTTTTTGAAATCCTTTATGACAAAGGAAAGTACTTATTCTATCATACCATGCACGAGGGGCTTGCTTAAGACCATAGAGTGCTTTCTTTAATCTGAAGACATGTGAAGGAAACTTTGGATCTTCAAATCCTGGAGGTTGCTTCACATAGACTTCTTCTTGAATGTATCCGTTCAGGAAAGCACTTTTGACGTCCATTTGATACAAAGGAAAATTTAAAGAACAAGCATACGCTAATAACAATCTTATGGCTTCCAACCTTGCTGCTGGTGCATAAGTTTCATCAAAATCTATACCTTCTTCTTGATTATAGCCTTGAGCAACTAATCTTGCTTTGTTCCTAACTATGATACCATTTTCATCTAATTTATTCCTAAATACCCACTTTGTTCTAATAACATGTTTATCACTAGGCTTAGGGACAAGTTCCCAAACTTGATTCCTTTCAAATTGGTTTAGTTCTTCCTGCATTGCTACAATCCAATATTCATCCTCTAGAGCATCATTTACTTTTGATGGTTCTATCTGAGAGACAAAGGCCATATTCAAAACTGAATCATTTAAGCGTAGCCTTGTAGAAACGCCTCTAGAAATATCACCAATAATATTATCAACTGGATGATCCTTATGGGTTCTCCATTCCTTTGAAAGTTGATAAGTATTACTTTCAATGTGCTCTTCTTGTATTGGATTCTGATCTCCATCCTTTTGAGAATCTTCACTTACAATGATATCTTCTTCTTCATTATCTGGAAGATTGACTTTATCTTCTATTGAAGATTTAGATTCATCAAAAGAAACATGTATGGATTCTTCCACGGATAGAGTTTTCTTGTTAAAGACTCTATATGCTTTGCTTGTTAGAGAATAACCAAGGAATATACCTTCATCAGATTTTTCATCAAACTTACCAAGGTTTTCCTTTCCATTATTCAAGACAAAGCATTTTGATCCAAAAGCATGTAGATGAGAGATGTTTGGTTTCCTTCCTTTGTAGAGTTCATAGGGTGTTTTCTTAAGAATAGGTCTAATAAGAACTCTATTGGAAACATAGCAAGCAGTACTTACAGCATCAGCCCAGAAATATTTAGGGAGACTTGATTCACTTAGCATGGTCCTTGCTAATTCTTCAAGTAATCTATTCTTCCTTTCTACAACACCATTTTGTTGTGGTGTTCTCGGAGTAGAGAAATTATGTGATATTCCATTTTCATCACATAGTTCTTGGAATTGTTGATTCTGAAATTCTCCACCATGATCACTTCTAATAGAAGAGATCTTTAAAGACTTCTCATTTTGAACAAGCCTTGCATATCTTTTGAATGCATTGAAGGCTTCATTCTTATGAGACAGAAACAATGTCCATGTAAATCTAGAGAAATCATCAACAATAACAAGTGCATAGAAATTACCTCCGAGGCTTTTTGTTCTAGATGGTCCGAACAAATCCATATGTAACAATTGAAGGGGCCTTGAAGTCGAAACTATGTTCTTTGGTTTGAAGGATGTTCTCGTTTGCTTCCCCTTTTGACATGCATCACAAAGCTTGTCTTTCTCGAATTTTATCTTTGGAAGCCCAATAACCAGATCATGCTTGACTAGTTTGTTTAAATGATCTATGTGTATATGAGCAAGTCTTCTATGCCATAGCCATGAATCACTATTGTTCTTGGCCAAAAGGCATCTCACATTTTGTGGAATTTCTTCCAAGGAGATCATGAAGACTTTATTTACTTTATAGCCAGAAAACTTAATTTCTTTAGTTTTCACATCTTTTACTACACATATATCATCAATAAAACCAACTTTCAAACCTTTATCACATAGTTGACTAATACTCAGAAGATTATGCATCAAACCATCAACGTAAAGAACTTTATCGATGACTGTTTGAGGGGGTGTGCCTATTCTTCCAATACCGAGTATCTTTCCCTTTTGATTGTTACCATATGTGACAAAACCTTTTTCTCTAGGTATAAGAAATGAAAACTTGGTTTTGTCTCCTGTCATGTGTGATGAGCAGCCACTATCAAGATACCATAAATACTTTGCTGCTTTCATACACACCTACATGACAAAGTTCAGACATGGGTATTAGGAACCCAACAAGTCTTGGGTTCTTCTAAGTTAACATCCTTTCTAACCCAAATGTACTCCCTATTTGGTACTCCTACATGTTTGTAATAACATCTACTAGGGGTATGTCCTACTTTGTTACAATAAGTACAAGAATAATGATTGTAACTAGTTGATTGTCTAGGAGTGGAATGGGTCTTCTTAAGAGGTCTATTAGAGTTGTTCTTTCTATTGTTCATACTTCTAGATGAATTGCTCTTAATACCTTTAGAAGATCTTTCCATCATGTTTGGTTTTACAAAAACAGTCTTCTTGACTTCCTTAGTCTTTGGGTGAGAAGTATATCCTAGACCTGACTTGTTATTTGAATGTCTTTGTACACTTAGAATATCATCTAACTTCTGTTTTCCTTTATTGAAGTTATTTACTCTTTGTTGAAGTTTATCTATCTTTTCTTCTAAAGAATTACACTTAGTGCATTTATGTGTAATATCTAGTTTAGATTTCACTATGTCTAATTCCTCTTGTAAGGTTCTACACTTACTTTCTAAGGATGAAATCAAATCATTTTGCTTAGTGCTAATCTTGGAAAATTCTTGACATAATTTAAACATATTCTCCATAGCAAACTTTAAATCATGAGAAGACATAGAATTATTACTAACCTGGGAATCTTCAACATCTGAGTCATGTGAGGCCGTCAAAGCAACTTGTGCTTCTTCTTTGTCAGAGTCTGATGATGAACTTACTTCATTATCATCCCAAGCCAAATATGCTCTTCGTGTAGGTTGATCCTTCTTTTCGAATTTTTCTCTTATACCATGTCTCTTCTTCTGAAGATTTGGACAATCTGACTTGAAGTGTCCAGGCTTGCCACATTCGAAACATGTGATCTTTTGAGACGAAGAAGACTCATTGTTCCTTTGGAAAGATTTATTGTTGTTGAATTTGACACCTTTTCTTTTAAGAAACTTTCCAAAGTTCTTTACTAGAAGATTCAAATTTCCATTGTCTTCTTCTTCAGAGTCTGCATCATAATCTTCTTTGATGCTTTCTTTTGCCTTTAAAGAAATTGATCGATGCTTCTTCTCATGTTGTTCATGCTCTTCTAAACGATTCAATTCCAACTCATGTTCTTGGAGTTTTCCAAAAAGAGTTGCAAGAGTCATATTTGATAAACTCTTCTTCTCAGAGATGGCTGTAACTTTTGGTTGCCATACTCTTGTAAGTGATCTTAGAACTTTCATGTTCAAGTCACTGTTTGAAAATTGTTTTCCAAGAGAAATCAAATGATTAATCAAATGAGTGAATCGTTTTTGCATATCTAGTACCTTTTCGCCTGGAAGCATTCTGAACATTTCATATTCCTGAGATAGAGTATTTATCTTTGATCTCTTGACTTCATCTGTTCCTTCATGAGTCATCATCAACGTATCCCAAATTTCTTTAGATGAAGTGCACGTTGATACTCTGAAAAATTCGTCCATGCCAAGAGCAGATGTAAGGATGTTCATTCCTTTGAGATCATATTGAACCTTCTTCTTTTCTTCTTCACTCCAAGTACTTTCTGATTTTGGTTGTGAAGTTCCTTCTTCATCTGTTGTTACAAGCACAAAGGGACCTTCTTCAATGGCTTTCCATATTCCTGCGTCTAATGACTTTATGAATATCTTCATCTTGATTTTCCAGAAGTCATAATGTTCTCCATTGAAGAATGGTGGCCTGTTTATGTTGAATCCTTCATTTGTTCCATGATTGGAAGAGGATGCCATCTTTTCCTGGATCTTAGGAATAACTTACCTAAACTTCCGCTCTGATACCAATTGTTAGTACAGATAGCAACCTGAGAGGGGGGGGGGGGGTGAATCAGTGTTGCCCCGATTTTCACCTTATTGAAATTGTTACTTTCAAGATAATGATGATCACGAAATGATCGCTATGATTGCAGCGGAATTGAGCGATGCTTGAAAGTAAATATGAAGGATAGAAGAAATCACACACAAGATTTTATCCTGGTTCACCTTCAATCCACCGAAGGCTACGTCCAGTCCCTCAAGAAAACCCCCTGAGGTTTTTTCCACTATTGATAAAAATCTCTTACAAGTTCCTAACCCAAGGACCCCAAGAATTTCTACCAATACCCTGTGAAAGCAAACCACTTTCAACAGCCCCTGAAAGCAAACCGCTTTCAGTTCCTGAAGGCAAACTACCTTCAGACCTTGAAGACTAACCTGCCTTCAATCGAAACCTTGAAAGTAAACCACTTTCAGTGACAACAACCCTTCACCAAGAACTACGGTGAAAACCCAACCTTACAGAAAGGGATGAAGAAGAGTTTACAATTGGCTGTATCAATCCTTTAACATACAAGTGGATTGATCATGAGAAATTATGCTTTAAGGCTTTTAAGCATAATAGGATTCTGAGTTCCTCAAGATATGAACAACTAAAGTGTTCTTATGAACATGAAGATCATGGATTCAGAATCTAGGCTCTTGAATGTTTAAGTTCTAAAAGATGAACTAATTTTGACAAAGCTTTTGGCCTAATGTGATTTTCTCATGTGTTGTGTGTTCTCTTGTGTATGTTGTGTGTTCTGGACTCAAATGGACTTTATATAGGCAAGGGAAACGTCCTTGAAGCATCACAACCCTTTTCAAAAGGTTTGGGACACAATGGTTCATGAAAAGATGCAACTTTTCGTGTGTGTAATCGATTACATCACTTAGTGTAATCGATTACACTAATAGCCGTTTTAGTTTGAATTTGAAATTCAAACATGTAATCGATTACAAGCCATGAGTAATCGATTACTTGCCTAGGTGTAATCGATTACCATAATGCTGTAATCGATTACACAGAAGCCCATTTTCCAGAAACTTGTTTCTTTGAGATTGGCTTAAGGTTTTCTACTTCTTTTAAGTTATGAAAACACTTAGCTTGATTAGATTAGGTGTTTTAAGAGCCTTTATTCTTTAATAGACCTTTGGAAGCATAACTCACCTAATACTAAGACTTCTAGATAATTGATGGACTTTGTAGCGTTTGTTTCTTTGAAGTCTTCTTTTCTTCTTTTTGCCGATGAGTTTGTCGTCATCAAAACCACAGCCAGGGTCAGGAGCAAAACCTTCTTCACAGTTCGGATTATTGGTAAATAGCTGTATCATTTCATATACTAGCTTCCTCAACACGCATTAAATCTTTCAACTGCCATGACTGCACATCTAAAGATTTTCATTTAATGCGCGTGCAGCGTCAATTCTCTCACATCAAGTGTAAAGCTAATCATTTCACTACATGAAACGAGTAAAACCTTTTGCATTCCATACACACTTAACAAAAGAGCTTGAGAAAAATAAACATTACACTTACAATTCATTTGTTATCTTCTGAATCTCTTGCTCTTCTCTATCTGCAATCTTGCAACCACTAACTATTTTCTGCATAACACACAAATGGCTCCCAAGAAGAAAATTGTAGCCAAGCCAAAGCTAACCCCTGCTCAAGAGGCTGTTGTAGCACAGAGGAAGAAAAACATTGCTGCAAATCGCCTTGAACAAGTAGAGAAGATAGGGATGCAAAAGTTCCCTGAGCTAGGAGAAAGAGATCTGGTCTCACCCAGATATCTCGAACTTTCACTCTACAGTTACGTTAAAGTTGTTGGACTGAATCTGGTGTTGTTCCAAGATTGGAACAACCTCATGAAGATTTCAGAGACCGTTGTTCTTGAACCCCTGGTAAAGGAGTCCTTTGATTGTGCTGTGAAGTTGGGGTGTCTCTTCATCAAAAGCATAAGCATGAGAGTCATAACAAATGTTTGCCCTGGAGATATCACCGTCACTCTTGATGTCAAGGTAGATGAAGGGGTCATTTACTCACCCAAATGGGAAACGTCTGCTGATGACAGGATTTTATATGATATTTTTAGGGTGTTTTTAGTCTTTTTATTTTATTATTTTTGAGTCTCATATAGGATTTTTATTATTTTTATATAGGTTTTCTATTTATTTGGCATTTTGCATATAGATTAGCTTTTATTTGTTTTTCTAACTTTATTTTATATTTTTAGGAATTTTTATAGTTATTTTTATATTTTTAGGAAAGCTGATATAGTTATCATTTTTGTCTAGGGACCAAATTGTAAAGTTTCAGGAAATGAAGGATCCAAGTGGAAAAGTTCAAGAGTGGAGGATGAAAAGTGAAGTTTCAAGGACTTAAAGGGCCAGAATTGAAGTGCTATCAAAGAGAGGACTTAAAGTGGAAATCAAGAATATGAACCAACACTCTAAATTAAGCACATGGAAAATAAGGATTAAAGGATGAGTGGAGAATTGATGGTAGTGGGAATGAGTTTTCAAAAGTTAATTGGTGGCCAATGAAGGTCATAATGGCCATCAACTCCTCCACCATTGAAAGGCAAATTTTTGCTATAAATAGGAGTGCTCATCCTTTGTAAAAAACACACCTATTCAGAATACAACAAGTGTTCTTCTTTCCTCCTTAAAGATCATTGTTCCTAGGAATTGTGGGAAGCCATACTTGAGCTCCTATCCAGGGTAATTCAATGATTCTTTTAGCCATGCTTGGCTAACTTCTTCTTTAAGTTTTTGGGTTGTTTTAGTTTATAATTCATGTTCTAGTCTTTTTCTACATTTCTGAATAATATTTCCTTTCATGTTTTATTTCCTTGTTCTTCATTCATCTTTGTGCACAAAAGATATCTTGCTTTCTACTTATGTCATAAGGCCATTTGGTAAGTAGTAAGGGAAATAGGAAATAGAAAAGGTTATAAGTATATATCTCTTAAGGCAATTAGGATAGACGTAACTTTGTGCTGGCCCGAATTAATTCTTCATCTTCTTTTCTGGTTAACTAAATACCAAGGCTATGGATTTAGTAATTAGGAAGAAAGTTCTACATTTCTTAAGGCAATTAACTTGTAGAAATTCTAGGCTATAGCATCATGAATTTGGATTTAAAATTCGGAAATTAAGTAGGAGATTACTAGCATGTTTTATAGACTATGTAAACCAACCCAAGAGCTTAATTCTTATCATCTCTATTTCTTATCTTTTTATGCTATTGTTTCTTGCTAGTTCTAAAACCAACATCAAATATTCATCTTTTAATTTTTCTGCACAAGTACTAAATATTATACTAATAAGAACACCTATCGCTTGGGTTCGATCTTTTTATACTACGCGATAGTCAATCGTGCACTTGCGATTTGGGTATCATCTGCCGTTAACCCCAACTGCATATGGAAGGAAGACCCGAAGACACACAGAACCTATGTCAACAATCTGGTTGACGAATGCAAATTTCCACACGCTGTGCTGAGCAAGATCGTGATTCCAAAGGAAGGGGCTCGTGATCTGGTCAACAAACTGTCTCACTGGGCTCTTTACCAAATGATGAACATGCAGAAGATCAACCTTCCATACTTGATCTTTCATCATATGCAAAACACTCTTGAAAGTTCAGTATCCCACTCCCGTATGGCGCACTTATCACTGCCATGATGGGAAAGAAGAAGCTCATTAAGAAAGATAAAGAAGAAAATGAGTTCATCGAACACGGCTGAATCTACCCTACCCCCATAAAGTTTGGGGATGTCAGAAAAATAAGGTTAAATATTGACACCTCCGAAGTTCCGGAGAGTCTGCTGACAAACTGGGAAAAGAAACCTCGCAACAATGACCAAACAGTACAAACCAAGGAGGCAAGCCCATCTCCTCCAAAAACCAGAACCTCGAGAGCAAAGAGGGATACTTCTGCTATGGGTCCTCCACCTGCAAAACAATACCAAATCTCTGATTCTGGTAAGATTACAGAAATAGAGTCTTCGTCCGCCCCTGAACCGAAACAAAGACGTCTGATAAAAGGATACCAAACAACAACCACCACCACCACTGAACAAGATACGCCTTCCTCAGAAGATGCTGAAGATGCTATGCCAATAGCAACTTTGGTAAAGAACATCAAGAAGCCTATTCTAGAGTCTATTCCAGAAAATGCTCAACCATCAACCACTCTTGAAAAGTATCTTCCACACGAGCCAACCGTATTTCACGAGTATGTGGAAGACATTGTTGATGTAGAGGATAATGGTAACTGCGGTTACAGGTGCATAGCTCAATGGCTTGGCAGAAGTGAAGATGAATGGCCAGAAATAAGAAAGACACTACTCGAAGAACTCTCTGCAAGACGATCCATGCACCTAGGCACGTTAGAGTTTGAAAAACATCTTGAGGATGTGAGTATGGCACTAAGGCTTGCTCTTGGAGAACCTGCTCTCTCTCCCAAGTGGTTCAATGTTCCTGACATGGGCTTGCTTTCCGCAACCGCATTCAGAATCATACTGGTGACTCTGAGTCTAAGGGAGTCATGCACTTATCCACCTCTCGTGGGTCCAGTTTCTGTTCCTCCCACCATTGCTGTCATGTGCTACGTTGATGACAGTCACTGGGTAAGAGTGAAGCTGAGCAACAAATCTCCGCTTCCCTATGGTACACCACAATGGAGGCCTCATTGCTCAGAAGAGGCTGAAATATGGGGTAAGTGCATTCTCTCTAGAAGTCCTTATAATACTAGGAGAAGTCCTGTATAATACTTGATAGGAGATGTCCTTCTAATACTGGGAGAAGTCTCGTAGAATACTTGTACTATTTTGATGAAATAGTGGAAAATCTTGGTGAAGCCAAGGACTGGACGTAGTCCTGTCGATTAGGGGGGTGAACCAGGATACCCTGTGTGTTTTAATTTTCAGTCTTAAGTTAATTTTCCGCTGCGTGCACACACTCTTGTATTTATTTGAAACTAATAACTACGTAGAACCTACAAAGAAGTTTCAGAAATCACACACAATTCAAACCCCCCCACCCTTTCTAGTGTGTTTTTCTCACTATCACACATCTTCTTTGCTTCTCTTCTGATTCTGGAAGCTTGAAACCTATTCAGAATGACACCCCACCTAATTTTCCCTTCAGCCACTACAGATTTACACTTCATTCCAGGAGTATGTCTGAATGTTTGAAGCAATTTTTGTGCAAGAAATTTTGGTTAGGCATGACGGTTCTTGGAACTCCTACAACAAGTGTGCTCATCAACCAAAGACACAATGTGCCAATAATTATTCTGCTCGTATTTAGCTAGTATGCAATAAAATGGACAATCCCCTTCGCATTTGATGACAACCATTTTCCTGTTACTCTTCTCGAGTATCACATTCTTTTTCCTTTGCAAGGCATACTCTTTGATGGCAGACTTAAAGAGTTTAGAGGAGCTGAATATCTGCACAGAACACAAATAAATCAGTTCCAATAATCCAGTTCTATAAAGAATGCAAAAAAGCTATTTCAGAGCTATTCAGAATGCAAATAAGCTGTTCAGAATGCAGTTAAGCTGTTCAGATTGCAAATACAATAATCCAGTTCTATAAAGAATGCAAAAAAGCTATTTCAGTGCTATTCAGAATGCAAATAAGCTGTTCAAAATGCAGTTAAGCTGTTCAGATTGCAAATACAATAATCCAGGGCAATAAATAATGCAAATAAGCTGTTCAGAATGCAGTTAAGCTATTTAGATTGCAAATACAATAATCCAGTTCTATAAAGAATGCAAAAAAGCTATTTCAGTGCTATTCAGAATGCAGTTAAGCTGTTCAGAATGCAGTTAAGCTGTTCAGATTGCAAATACAATAATCCAGGGAAATAAAGAATGCAAAAAAGCTATTTCAGCGCTATTCAGAATGAAAATAAGCTATTCAGAATGCAGTTAAGCTGTTCAGATTGCAAATACAATAATCCAGTTCTATGAAGAATGCAAATAAGCTATTTCAGTGCTATTCAGAATGCAAATAAGCTATTCGGAGTGCGGTTAAGCTGTTCAGATTGCAAATACAATAATCCAGGGCAATAAAGAATGCAAAAAAGCTATTTCAGTGATGTTCAGTTTGCAAATAAGCTGTTCAGATTGCAAATTTACCTGACCAAGCTTAAATTTCACCTCTGCACCATCTTCAGGCAGCTTAAATCTGGGAAACTTCTTTTTCAGCTTTGGGTTTTCATCGTCACTAGTCGGAGGAGTGTCTAGCTCATCAGAATAATCATCCTCATTGGAAAATTCATCAAGGGCAGCAGCACGAAATTCTTCATATCCAGAGTTGTCTTCATGAACTCCATCACCAAATTGACCAGGCAAGACTGTAGTCCATGCCTACCTCTCATCATAATCGCTGTCATCTAGACTAAAATCACTGTCATCTCCACTAGCCACATATACTATTTCAGTGACTTGGTGGAACATTCCTCCCATATACTATTTTATTAGGAGTTTGTTTCTCCTTACCTTTGAAAACCAATGTCTTAGGTTTACTCAGCTTAGATTCTGATGATGTAAGTTTCACTTCAGGCTTATATATGCATGGATTTGCAGATGATATATTTCTAGATGCAATGATATCCCAATCATCTTCATAGGCTAGGCCTCTTCTATCATACATTTTTCTATTATTACCACTTAATTTTACTAAGTTGTCATGTCCTAGAGTGAATGTGGATAGATCTTTGATTAAGCTATTGACTCTTTGTTTCAAGATCTTAATTTCCTTGTTTGAATCTTGTTCTAGCAAGGTTTTATTTTTCTTGGTCAGCATGAATGAAACTTCCTTAGATGCATGCAAATCTTTCTCTAACTTATCATGCTTCTTCTTTAAGTTACTATATTTAATAGCTAAGGAGTGAGAGTATTCAAGCAAATCATTATAATCATCATTGGATATTTCTGAAGTTACCTCCTCTTTGTCGTCTATTTTGTAGTCAGACGTATCCACAGTGATCATCATTGCTTCAGCTTCTCTGTCTGCTTCAATGTCAGACGAATCAATGGATGCCATGAATGCGCAATATGATTCTTCATTATCATCTTCTGCTTCTTTTTGCTCAGACTGTTCCTCAGAATCCTCATTCTGACTCATGAAGGCTTTCTTCTTATGGAAGTTATTCTTCTGAGCAGGTTTCTTTACCAAACGAGGGCAGTCTTCTTTGATGTGCCCAGGCTTTTTGCATTCCTAGCAGACGATAGCCCCTTTTGCTTGGAGATTTTCCTTTGATCTTATATTTTCTAGACTCATATTTGGACTGACTTCTTCTGGCCCACATTTTCTTGAATCTTCTGTTGAATAGTGCTTGTTCATCATCAGAGTTGTCAGATGATTCAGCAGCTTCATCAGACGATTCAACAGCTTTTAGAGCCTTGGATGAGCTGGACTTGAATGCCACATTTTTGCTAGCTGTAGGCTTTCCTCAAATGAATGCAGCATCGTCTGCAAGGTCCTGTTCATGTATTTTCAGCTCTCCCAAGAGATCCTCCACTTGGTAAGTGGCAAGATTCTTTCCAGCCCTTTGAGCAATAACAAATCATCTCCAGTTTGGAGGAAGACTTCTGAGAATCTTAGTGACCTGCTCCTTGCTTGTAAAAGCTCTTCCAAAATTCTTCAAACCATTAAGAATGGTCTGAAGTCTGGAGAACATGCCGTCGATGGATTCATCGTCCTTCATTTTAAATGCCTCGTACTGAGCAGTCAGCATACTAACTTTAGTATCCTGCATAGCAGAGGTTCCTTCATGAGCCATGTGATAGTAATAAAACCACACAAGAAAGGGGGGTTTGAATTGTGTGTGTGACTTTTATAAACTTTTTCGCAATATAGTTGTTATTAGTTCGAAAACGTTGAAAGATATGTGCAGCGGAAATAAACTTAGAACTTGAAGAATAAAGCACACACAATATTTATCCTGGTTCACCCCCAAAACCGATAGGGCTACGTCCAGTCCTTGGCTATACCAAGATTTTCCACTATTTCAACAGAATTGTACAAGTGTTCTCAGGGACTTCTCCCAGTATTCTGAGGACTACTCATTTACAAGTTTTCTCAGGACTTCTCCTTTATCTCTCGAGTATTCGACAGGACTCCTCCCAGTTCTTTTTCAAGAAGGTTTGTTTTCTACAGGGATCTCTTCACAAAGAGAGGGTATACAAATTGGTTCTCTGAAGGGCTTGTGTGAGAAAGAATAAGATTTTTCACTCTGTAGAGGTTTCACACTAGTTGGCGACTAAACTCAGAAAATAAGAAGACTAAGGTTACTGAGTGTTCTTGACTAAAGCTTGTTCAAATTGTAAACTGACTTGAAGGATTTGAATGCTTTGATAGTGTGTAAGTCGCCAAGTTGAAGATGATGCAGAGGCCACTATTTATATCTTCAGTAGGATGATAACTGGAGGCGCTGATGAAGATCTTCAAAAATAGTTCCGTTGAGTCTTTGCTTGATTGTGAGTAACGGATACTTCTGCACCTGCTTGTTGAAGTCTGCCAGGTGAAGAATGGTTCTTCAACAGATAGAGAATGATATCGTCTGGCAATGCTTTTGTTCTGGTTCTCAGAGGCTGCAATTAATGCATGTGCATTACATCTAATATGGCAATTAATGCTCTGACCAGAAGATTTGGATTTGGCCGTTGAGGAGATACGATGATCAGAGGATATCACCGCTAATTTAGCAAAAGCAGCTTGAATTATGGAATGTAAGAGAATTTGAACCTTCAAGGTATATGGCGCTTAATTCTGTCTCTTTCGCCATTAATGCTCTGATCCACCAAGAGGTGCATGACAACTCATCTTCGGTTTGAGCAAACGATCTCCTTTGAGCTAATTCTTTTTGTTCGAGTCTTCAATCATTGCTCTTTAGTCAACCCATGTGTTTGACAAGGATTGAGCCGGACAGTCTTTGCAGGCGGACGAACTTTACTCTGGAGGCAGACTCATTTCTCATAGGCGGACAGACTCTTCATTTGCTTTTTGATAATGTTTGCAGCATGGCTTCAGTTCATAAGTGTTCCTGAGTATGAAATCCTTTAAAGAAAGTTAGTAACACTTAGCGAAATTGTTATTTATCAAAATAAGTTAATTCATTTAAATATTTTACTCTAACACCATGGATAGGGTGTCCCATATTTCCTTGGCGATGGTTAAGCTATCTATTTTATCATGTTCGTTTTTTCTTAAGGCGCATATAAAGAATGGCCTGGCCTTGGAATTCCGTTGATTCTCAGTGCGTTGATCGTCCGTCCATTGTTCTTCTGGGACAGCTTTTCCTACAATATCTTTAGGAATGTAGTTTCCTTTTGCTACGACATCCCAAAGTCTCCAGTCTGTTGATTCTATAAACAGCGGCATGTGCTTCTTCCAATATGGGTAATTGTACCCATCAAAGAAGGGTGGCTTGTTGATAGCTGTACCTGAGGGAATTGGTGCGTTATCCATGGATCTTTACACTCTACACCTGTTAAGATGTTAGTACTTCTTAGAGCGGTTAAGCTCTAATACTAATTGATAGTAATAAACCACACAAGAAATGAGGGGTTTGAATTGTGTGTGTGATTTTTGAAACTTCTTTTTAATTAAAAGACAATTATTAGTTCCAAATACTTTTCAAGAGTAAGTGAAGTAGAAATTAACATAGAACAAAAAAGTAAAGCACGCAGAATATTTTTCCTGGTTCACCCCCTTAATCGACAGGGCTACGTCGAGTCCTTGGCTTCACCAAGATTTTACACTATTTTCACAAAATAGTACAAGTATTCTACAGGACTTCTCCTTTACAAGTTTTTAACAGGACTTCTCCTAACTTAGTATTCGACTGGACTACTCCTAGTTCTTTAAACAAAGAAGGTTTGTGTTTCTACAATATCTCTCCAATAAGAGTGGGTATAAATATGAAGTACAATATATAGAGAAGATAAGGAAGTTGGTTCTCTATTTGGGTTGTGTGATAAGAGATAAGAGTTACACTCTATGAATGGTTCACACAGGCAGACAACTTAACTCAGGTAAAATATTGCTTTTGAGTTTCTGAGTTGTGGCTATAGAACATATTGCAATTGATGAACTTAGAAAGATTTGAATGCTTGATTGTTTGGAAGTCTCCAATTGAAACCGGATGCTAAGTTCTCTATTTATATCCTCAGTAGGATGTGCAATGTGAAGCTTGATGAAGATTTGAAAATAGTTCCATTTGAATTTCTGCTTCTGTGTGAGTAATAGAGACTTCTGCATCTCTGCATCAGCATTAAATGCATTCTGCCATTCATTTATTGCAGCATTAAATGCTTTTGTTGACATCGTCTGGCTCTTCAATGCTTTCAGCCTTGAGTTCTCGTATGGGCATTAAATGCTCGTGTATGCCAGGTAAGAGAACATTTAATCTTCTGAACAAGAGATTTGAATCTGACTGTATAGGAGATACTATGTTCAGAAAATCACACCATTGACTCCGAAAAGGTTGCTTGATTTAAGGAATATCAGAGTGTTTGCAGGAACGAGGAATAAAGTATTAATTATGTCCCTTTCTTCATTCTGCAATCAACAGAGCTTCATTTAATGCTTTGACGAGGTAGATAACCTTTATTGCTTGAAGCATTTTGTCAAACGAACTCTTCCGTGCTTTAGGCAAACAAACTCTTCTGTGCTTTAGGCAAACGAACTCTTCAAAGCTTTTTGCAAACCAACTCTTCTAAGCTTTTCGCAAACGAACTCTTTAGAGCTTTTTGGCAAACGAACTCTTCAGATAGTTTCCAAATGTACTCCTAGACCGAACGTACTCCATTGGGTGTGTGTCCAGACGTACACCTTGTTGAGTATCCAGACGTACTCCATAGCCGGACGTACACATTTGGCAGACGCACTCAACTGGAAAACTAGGTCTTGAATAAGTTGCCATACGTGCTCATCTTCTTCATTTTTCTTTAAACTTCTGCTTTTGATAATGCCTTGTATGGATGTATGCAGTTGTTCTCCAAGTAGATAGATGTTCCGGAGTATAAAATATTTAAATATTAGGACATCCTTATCTAATGATATTAAACCTTGAGTAAAATTGTTATTTATCAAAATATAATAATTTATGAAGTCGTTTGAATCTAACAACATGCTGCCAGGAACCGTGGTAACATGAAAATTCTGTAGTAGTGTGACGATCATGTTCTCTTTGGTATTCGTTGCTTTGATCTGCATCGATCTGGGTTCGAAGGAGGAATCAAAGGCTTGGGAAGGTGGAAGGGTGGTGATTGAGGTTGATGACTCTGGGGATGGCCTCAGTGGTGGCTGAAGAAGGTTGGTGCGGTGGTGGTGGTTGTGAGGTGCGAAGATGATGGAGGTGGTGGTTTCGAGGATAATGAAGACGATGATGAGGATTTTTGTGTGGTGGTGGAACCAGATAATTTTTGGTACAGAGGAACCAGATGATGATAATGAAGAAGATGGTGATTTTCTGGAATAGAAAAAGTGTAGTGCTAATTGTTGAAAGGATTTACTCGTTTTCAAAACCGTTCGCCAAAAGAATTTATAAAATTGTCACTTAACTACTATTTAAATCCCTTTCAAGATTCGAATGTATTATAGTAACGGGTATTGTCGAATCACAGAGAATTGCGGACAAAAGTCGATCTTTAGCGAAATTAACTAAACAATGGATAAAAATGGGATTGTTTGAAGATTGTGTTTACAGATAAATAAAAAGAATTAAATAAGGAGATTTCAAGCAGATAGAGAAACTGTTCGGATTTAGTTCATATTTGAACTTTCCTGTATCCTTACTTTCATGCACAAAACCTATAATACCATTGATTTCTCCTCACCAGTTCTTATCCACTCATCTATGTCTAGCATGAGAAGATTATGAGTGACTTTACTAATTATCGATATCTCGCATATTTAATAAAGCAGCAACATTAGACTTAGGTGTTAACAGAAATAATTATACCAATTCCATGTGTAGCAATTAGTATTATCAGATAATATGATTAGTTTAGATTCAATTATGTAGTTGTCACTCACACAGAGAACCTATAATCATGTTCTAAACAGCCATATCAGAACAAGCATTAGAATTAAACTCATATCATGAACATCAATAAATATAACAAAGATTTGTGAAGAAGATCTTGCTCCTGACCCTGGCTGAGGTTTTGATGAAGACAAAATCATGGACAAAAAGAAGAAAAGAAGACTTAGAAGAACCAGTGCAACATGTCTCAAGCAATATCAAGGGTTCAAGATTAACAAAGTCTTATGTAATTAGGTAAGTTATGCTTCCAAGGCTTATCTTAGCATAAAATCTCTAAGACATCTAAAAGTAATTGAGTATAAGCCTTTGATAAGTTAAAAGTGGTAGAAAAACTCAAGGGTATCTCAAAGTTTCATTTTATGGATAATGGACTTCAGTGTAATCGATTACACCTCTAAGGTAATCGATTACACAAAGGCAAGTAATCGATTACAGCTTTCTTGTAATCGATTACATGTTTGAATTTGAAATTCAAACAGCAACGGTCTCTTAGTGTAATCGATTACCTAAGTATTGTAATCGATTACATGCTCGACAAGTTGCATTATTTCATGAACCATTGTGTCTCCAATCGTTTGGGAAGGGTTGTGTTGGTTCATGGATGATCCCTTATGCCTATATATAGTCCATTTGAGTCCAGAAACACAACACACACAAAATAGGCCAAAAACACACTTGAACAACACTTTCATAACCATTGAAAGAGCCTATATTATGAGTTCGTTATTCTTCATTGTAAAAGAACACATATGCTGTTCAAATATTGAAGAACTCAGTTTTGAAAGAGCCTTCATATGCTTAAGAGCCTAAAAGCATAACTCCTATGATCAATCCACTCTTGTATTAAAGGATTGATTCAGCCGGTGAGAATTTCTTCTTCATCTTCATTCTGGTTGACTGAATGATTCACCGTAGGGTTCGGTGAAGGTTGATCAACTGAAAGTGGTTTGCTTTCAGGGTTGTTGATAGAAACTCTTAAGGTACTTGGAGTAAGCACTTGTAAGAAGTTTTATCAATAGTGGAAAAATCCTCAAGGGGTTTCTTGAGGGACTGGGCGTAGCCTTCGGTGGATAGAAGGTGAACCAGGATAAAATCTCGTGTGTGATTTCTCCTATCCTTCATCTTTACTTTCAAGCAATCTTTAACTCCGCTTCAATCACAATTATCGTTTTGTGAACACAATTATCTTGAAAGTATTAATTTGATAAGGAAAAAATCGTGCAAACCTGATTCACCCTCCTCTCAGGTTGCTATCTATACTTACAATTGGTATCAGAGCGTAAGTTTAGGTAATTTGCTCCTAAGATCCGAGAAAATATGGCCTCCTCTTCTAGTCATGGTACTAGTGAGGGATTCAACATAAACAGGCCACCATACTTCAATGAAGACCACTATGACTTCTGGAAGATCAAGATGAAAATCTTTATAAGGTCATTGGATGTGGAAATATGGAAAGCCATTGAAGAAGGTCCGTTTATACCTATGAATGAAGTGGGTGAAAGCAGACAACCGAAACCAGAAAACACATGGACTGATGAAGAAAAGAAGAAAGTTCAATATGATCTCAAAGGCATGAACATTCTTACTTTTGCTCTTGGCATGGATGAATTCTTCAGAGTATCAACCTGCACAAAATCAAAAGAGATATGGGATACATTAATGGTAACCCATAAAGGAACAGATGAAGTCAAGAGATAAAAAATCAATACCCTCTCACAAGAATATGAGATGTTCAGAATGCTTCCTGGTGAAAAGGTATTGGATATGCAAAAACGATTTACTCATTTGACTAACCATTTTATTGCACTTGGTAAAGAATTTTCCAGGAGTGATCTAAACATGAAAGTCCTAAGATCACTTACAAGAGCATGGCAACCAAAGGTTACAGCGATATCTGAAAAGAGGAGTCTGTCTAATATGACACTAGAAACTCTCTTTGGAAAACTCCAAGAACATGAATTGGAGTTAAATCGTCTAGAAGAACATGAACAACATGAGAATAAGTATCGTTCCATCTCTCTAAAAGCAAAGGAAAGTATCAAAGAAGAAAATGATGCAGATTCTGAAGAGGACGTCAATGAAAACATGAATCTTCTTGTGAAGAATCTTGGGAAACTATTCAAAAGGAAAGGTATGAAATTTAACAATAATAGAACCTTCCAAAGGAATAGTGAACCTTCCTCCTCTCAGAAATTTACATGCTTTGAATGCAGAAAACCTAGACACATCAAACTGGATTGTGCAAATCTTCAAAAGAAGAAGCATGGATTAAAAGAGAAGTTTGACAAAAGGGAGTCAACTGCACGGAAAGCATACATTGCATGGGATGAAAATGAAGTGAGTTCATCAATCATTGTTGTTCTTGGCTAGTAGGCATCTAACATTTGATGAAATTTCATCCAAGGATATCATGAAGACTTTGTTGACTTTATATCCTGAGAATTTTATTTCTCGGGTTTTCACATCTTTCACCACACAGATATCATTTATAAAACTGATTTTCAAGCCTTTGTCACATAATTGACTAATACTCAGAAAGTTATGCTTCAATCCATCAATATATAGAACTTTATGAATGATGGTTTGAGGTGGTGTGCCTATTCTTCCAATGCAAAGTATTCTCCCTTTCTCATTATTGCCATATGTGACATACCCCTTTTCTCTGGGCATAAGATATGAGAAATTTGTTTTGTCTCCTGTCATGTGTGATGAGCAGCCACTATCAAGACACCATAAGTCGCTTGCTGCTTTCATACACACCTGCAACACAGAGTTTAATCTTGGGAGTTAGGTACCCAATTTGCTTTGGGTCCTTCAATGTTAGTGACTTTCTTAATCCACATGTATTCCTTATTGGGTACTTCTACATTTTTGTAATAGCAATTATTTGGAGAATGTCCTTTTTGTTACAATAAGTGCATGAATATATGTTGTACCCTGAAGTATGTCTAGGAATGGGGTTTATTCTATTAGTATATTTCTTATGATAATTTTTCCTATCGTTTTTAGTCTTAGAAGAACTTGCAATTCATGCTTAGAGGTTCCTTCTCCTTTGCTTGGTTTAACAAAGATAGTTTTCTTAACTTCTTTAGCCTTTGGATGTGATGTATATCCTAATCCAACTTTATTGCTTGTGTGTCTTTGTACACTTAGGATATCATCCAGTTTTTTCTTTCCAATATTAAACTTATGAACTCTTTGTTGAAGACTATCTATTTTCTCTTCTAATGAATTGCACTTAGTGCATTCATGTAGAATGTCTAGTATGGATTTTACTATATCTAGTTCATTCTGTAGAATCTTACATTTGTCTTCTAATGAAGAGATAATAGCATTCTGCTTACTACTTACTTTAGAGAAATTTTGACATAACTTAAACACATTTTAAATAGCAAATTCTAGATCATGAAATGAAATACCATTGCTACTAACCTCGATGTCTTCATTATCTGAGTCATGTGAGGCCATTAGAGCAACATGTGCTTCTTCCTTGTCGGAGTCGGATGATGAGTATTAGTCAATTATGTGACAAAGGCTTGAAAATCGGTTTTATAAATGATATCTGTGTGGTGAAACATGTGAAAACCCGAGAAATAAAATTCTCAGGATATAAAGTCAACAAAGTCTTCATGATATCCTTGGATGAAATCCCATCAAATGTTAGATGCCTACTAGCCAAGAACAACAATGATTCATGGCTTTGGCACAAAAGACTGGCTCATATCCACATGGATCATTTAAACAAACTAGTCAAGCATGATTTTGTTATTGGACTTCCAAAAATAAGATTTGAAAAGGATAAGCTTTGTGATGCATGTCAGAAAGGCAAACAAACCAAGGTATCATTCAAACTCAAGAATACAGTTTCAACAACAAGACCTCTCCAACTACTTCACATGGATTTATTTGGGCCATCAAGAACAAGAAGTTTTGGAGGTAATTATTATGCTTTAGATATTGTTGATGATTACTCAAGATTCACATGGACTACATTCTTATCTCATAAGAATGAGGCCTTCAATGCATTTAAGAGATATGCAAAGCTTGTTCAAAATCAAAAAGCATCGAAAATTTCTTCTATAAGAAGTGACCATGGTGGAGAATTTTAGAATCATCTCTTCCAAGATTTATGTGATGAAAACGGGATTTCACATAACTTTTCTGCATCAACAACACCACAACAAAATGGTGCTGTAGAAAGGAAGAACAGGTCACTAAAAGAATTAGCAAGGACCATGCTAAGTGAATCCAGCCTTCCTAAATACATTTGGGCTGATGCAGTAAGTAATGCATGCTACGTATCCAACAGAGTACTCATAAGGCCAATTCTGAAGAAGACTCCTTATGAACTATACAAAGGAAGAAAACCCAACATTGCTCATTTACATGCTTTTGGATCAAAATGCTTTGTCTTGAACAACGGTAAGGAAAACCTTGATAAGTTTGATGAAAAATCTGATGAAGGTATATTCCTTGGATATTCTCTGACAAGCAAAGCATATAGAGTCTTCAACAAGAAAAATTTAGTTGTTGAAGAATCAATTCACGTATCATTTGATGAATCTAACTCCTCCAATGAAGATAAATCTTCCTTTCCTGATTGTGATGAGGAAGAAAACATAATCAAGGATGATCATCAAAAGCAAATAGAGCAAGAACCAGAACAGTTTGAACAAGTTGAAAATGCCACTTATGAGTTGCCTAAAGAATGGAGAACTCACAGGGATAATCCCATTGACAACATAATAGGTGACATATCAAAAGGAGTTTCAACAAGACTACGATTGAATGATTCAGTCTTGAACATGGCTTTTGTTTCACAAATAGAACCTTCTAAGGTCAATGATGCTCTAGAAGATGAGTATTGGATAGTGGCTATGCAAGAAGAATTGAACCAATTTGAAAGAAATCAAGTATGGGAATTGGTTCCTAAGCCTACTGACAAGCATATCATTGGCACAAAGTGGGTATTCATAAATAAGTTAGATGAAAATGGTATCGTTGTCAGAAACAAGGCAAGACTATTTTCACAAGGTTACAATCAAGAAGAAGGAATTGATTTTGATGAAACTTATGCACCAGTTGCTCGATTGGAAGCCATAAGACTACTATTGGCTTATGCTTGCTCCTTAGACTTCCCATTATATCAAATGGATGTCAAAAGTGCTTTCCTGAACGGGTATATTCAAGAAGAGGTATATGTGAAGCAACCACCAGGATTTGAAGATCCTAAGCATCCTTCACATGTCTTCAAATTGAAGAAAGCTCTTTATGGTCTCAAGCAAGCCCCAAGAGCATGGTATGACAGATTGTGTATATTTCTTTGTGAAAAAGAATTTCAAAAGGGTAAGGCTGATACAACACTATTCATCAAGAAACCAAAGGTGAAACGTTATTAGTTCAAATCTATGTAGATGATATTATTTTTGGTTCCACTAACGAATCTCTATGCAAGGAATTCTCTAACATGA
The DNA here is from genome assembly GCA_030819835.1 of Acmispon strigosus. Lineage (NCBI taxonomy): Eukaryota > Viridiplantae > Streptophyta > Magnoliopsida > Fabales > Fabaceae > Acmispon > Acmispon strigosus. The sequence goes on from JAUAMA010000007.1 coordinate 29,248,087, forward strand.
TGCAAGAAGAATTTGAGATGTCTATGATGGGAAAGTTAAACTTCTTTCTGGGATTGAAAATTAAGCAATCTAAAGATGGAATATTCATAAATCAATCCAAATTTTGGAAAGAACTATTAAGGAAATATGATTTGGATGATTGCAAAGCCATAGCTACACCAATGGGGTCTAACACATATATCTAGATCAGGATGAGTCCGGAACTCCAGTGGACATTACCAAATACAGAGTTATGACGTGTTTACCCCCCACTCCCTATGTTTTCAAAGCTTATATTACTTGTTAGCATGTATGGTATATTTCTTGGCCTTTTCTTCTTTTTGATGAAGTCAAAAGGGGGAGAAAGGTCCTGTGCTTTGTAAAGATCATTTACAGGAATGCTACAAGTGAAACAAAAAGGGGGGTTGCACCAGACAGGGGGAGCTTTGACAAATACAACATAATGATCTTCAAAGACCAAATCATGTGTTTGTCATCATCAAAAAGGGGGAGATGTGAAGAAAGTCTTGCTCCTGACCCTGGCTAATGTTTTGATGAAGACAAACTCATGGACAAAAAGAAGAAAAGAAGACTTAGAAGAACCATTGAAACATGTCTCAAGCAATATCAAGGGTTCAAGATTAACTAAGTCTTATGTAATTAGGTAAGTTATGCTTCCAAGGCTTCTCTTAGCATAAAGGCTCTAAGACATCTAAAAGTAATTGAGTATAAGCATTTCATAAGTTAAAAGTGGTAGAAAAACTCAAGGGTATCTCAAAGTTTCATTTTATGGATAATGGACTTCAGTGTAATCGATTACACCTCTAAGGTAATCGATTACACAAAGGCAAGTAATCGATTACAGATTTCTTGTAATCGATTACATGTTTGAATTTGAAATTCAAACAGCAACGGTCTCTTAGTGTAATCGATTACCTAAGTATTGTAATCGATTACATGCTCGACAAGTTGCATTATTTCATGAACCATTGTATCTCGAATTGTTTGGGAAGGGTTGTGTTGGTTCATGGATGATCCCTTATGCCTATATATAGTCCATTTGAGTCCAGAAACACAACACACCCGAAAAAGGCCAAAAACACACTTGAACAACACTTTCATAACCATTTAACCTTTGTTCTTAAACTTTCAAAGAGCCTATATTCTGAGTTCGTTATTCTTCATTGTAAACGAACACATATGCTGTTCGAATATTGAAGAAATCAGAATTGAAAGAGCCTTCATATGCTTAAGAGCCTAAAAGCATAACTCCTATGATCAATCCACTCTTGTATTAAAGGATTGATTCAGCCGGTTAGAATTTCTTCTTCATCTTCATTCTAGTTGAGTGAATGATTCACCGTAGGGTTCGGTGAAGGTTGATCATTTGAAAGTGGTTTGCTTTCAGGGACTGAAAGTGGTTTGCTTTCAGGGTTGTTGATAGAAACTCTTAAGGTACTTGGTGTAAGCACTTGTAAGAAGTTTTATCAATAGTGGAAAAATCCTCAAGGGGTTTCTTGAGGGACTAGACGTAGCCTTCAGTGGATAGAAGGTGAACCACGATAAAATCTCATGTGTGATTTATCCTATCCTTCATCTTTACTTTCAAGCAATCTTTAAATCCGCTGCGATCACAATTATCATTTTGTGAACACCATTATCTTGAAAGTATTAATTTGATAAGGCGAAAATCGTGCAAACCTGATTCACCCCCCCTCTCAGGTTGCTATCTATACTTACAAGATTCATATACATTAAACCATCATGGATACATTAGAGTTGCAATATTAAACTAAATCCTTACAAGATAGGTTTAGCAACACATTTTCATGGATGCCGTAAGCGTACGAGAAATAAGAGAAACCGGAAGCTCGGCGACATCCGTGTTGCGTGTCCACCTCGGCGGCGTGGTTCCAAACCTCTAGAGCTTTCCTTTCTCACTCCTAGCTTGCTTCCTCACTTGGGATTCTCTCTAACTCTATTCTCCAAAGAAAACCTAAAACTAGTCTATTTCCTAAAGTTCGGAATTTTGAAAAAGTGTTTCTGTTCTATTTGGACAAAACGTATAATATAGACAAAAAGCAGTATGGGTAGCTGAGTGGCCAGGCAAGGCTGCTGAGCGACCTGTTTTACCATTAATGAAGGGTTTTCTTCCACTGCCTTGGTTTCTTAGGCCGCCTTACCCGCTGAGCGGCTGTCTTAGGTCGCTGAGCGGCTGTCTTAGGTCGCTGAGCGGCCATAGAGGGTGTTCTGCTCGCTAAGTGGTTGTCCTGAGGTGCTAAGAGGCCAGAGAAGTTCTCTGGGCGCTGTGTGACTGTTTTGGGTTGTTTAGCGACCAGAAACTTGCACTTTTTTCCAGATCTTTTTGCCTTTATGAAAATTCATCCAAAACTTCATTCCTGCATAAAAAATGGGCATAAAACATAATAAAATCCAATACAGACCCATTCTTGGTGGAATTCCAAATATATAAAAAATTAGAGGAGTTTTAATATGGAATATACATTAAATGATCAAAATAAGTGCCAATTAAAGGCTGTAAAACTTTGCATATTTGTCACTTATCACTCCCCCCAACTTAGCACCTTGTTTGTCCTCAAACAAAAGTAAATATTGTAATCAAAACAAGCATGGCTAAATCATTTTCAAAGCTCACATTGACAGATTTCAAAGAAATTGAATCAATTATCTAAAACAGAAACATGATACCCACAATAGAATGCATAACATTGACTCAATTTAGCTAAGATATAGCATTTCAATCAAGCAAGGTCAGTGTTTCACTCAATTGCATCACTGAATCTCAGAAGACAAGATTGTTACCTGTCTCTGCAATCTTCAAAGTCACATGTTCAATCAAGGATCACTAAGGACTTCAAGAGCTTTCCAAATAGTGGTCATTTGCTTAATTCCGATAAGAAATGAAGAAGTTATGATCGTTTGAAGTTAAGGGTGCACTATTGTTTCTACACAGGTCGCTGAGCGACTCGAGGATGCCGCTGGGTGACCAGAGAGGTACCAAGGGTCACTGAGCGACCACAGAACAACATTTATGCAGAAAAACAACAGAAACACAACTGGATGGGTCAAATTTTGAGTTTTAAACATTCTAATCATGCCAATTGACCCAACCACACTCATTTATCACATGAAACATGTCTAAGCTTTAAAATTCAACATTCATGCATATTTTTTCAAAGATTTAAAACTCTAAACACTCAAAGTCATGTTTCATGCATTTTCACAACTGGGTAGGCTATATTTTGATATAGCCATTCCAACCACAAGCCAATTAATGAAAAAGCACATATGTACCAAGAGAAACATGTTCAAACTTCCAAATTGACAATTCAAGTTCATTTAGAAAAAAATTAGCCCTAGGTTCAATTAAGCACAGTTTTGCATTAATTCACAACTCAATAGGCCAAATTTTGATTTACACATTTCTAGCACATGCCAATTGATTCAAACACATTTAGATAGCATAAGAAACTTGTGCAAACTTTAGAATTATCCATTGAAACTCTATTTCCTCAAGATTCAAAATTCCACACACTTAGATTACTTCAAATGTGATTTTCAAACAAGTGTATGTCCAATTTTTGAAATCTTCAGTTCTAATGTTTCCAAAACATCATGAGCACATTCCAAATACTAAATAAGACTTGTGAAGTAAAAAGTTACACAGTTTTAAGCACAACTTCACAAAATCACTACCCTAGTTACAAAACAAGACAAAAAACAATAAAAACAAAACAAACCTCTGGGTTGCCTCCTAGGAAGCTCTTGTTTAACATCATTAGCTTGATGCAAACACAATTAAGGCGACCATAAACAAGGGTTATAATATAACCCCTTCCGCTTCTTTGGTCGTTTGACTTGGATTTCATCTAATTTTCTTTGAAATCCTCTCCAAGCCAACAACAAGACCTTCTTTTTCTTTCTTTTCACTGTCCAACTCAATTCACCTACATTCAAATCACATGCCAATATATATATATATGCATTTGACTTGATACAAATGTATAATCCTTTGAAGAATTTGATGCAATATGCTCATTAAAACTATCACCAAATACCAAGCTAACATGCTCATCATTGAGAATTTCATTCTTGCATTGATGATATGATATGTTATCAAATTCTTCAAAACTCACCTCATCCTTTTGATGTCTTACCAATAAAGGGCTTGAAGGAATCAGTGACAGGTGAAAGGTTGGATACCTTTCTTCTGTTTTTGGTTTTCTTCTTCTTTCTCACCTTCTTCCTCTTCCTCTTGTTTTTCAACCTTACTTCTTACATATTCAGCTACCATACTAGTTAACATCCCCACTTGATCCGTCAAGTTCTTGATGGAAGTCACAATGTTCATCTGTTTAATCATAGACTTTTACATGAACTGGGTCAAGGTATCCTCAAGCTTGGAAGTCCTATCTTCTTCAGAGGAATAATATGGTGCATCTGTGTTCTTCTGGATAGCCTTAGACATCTGCTTAAATTGCATTAAGGTATCCTCAATCTTGGAAGTCCTATCCTCTTCAGGGGGATAATATGGCTGGTATAATGGTGGTGATACCTGTTCTGGACAATAACCAACATAATGAGTACCAAAACAGAATTCACACCACATTACCTGAGATGATTGATACATTTTGAGAATTCGATGATTCAGAAGCTTCTTGTTGCTTGTTTCTTTGTACTTAGGTAATTGAATAATCAAGATAACACAAGCTAACACAAGAGATTAGTAACAACAAGGAAAGTTAAATTGAAAACTAAACTATAAACAATATTCACAATTGCTTAAATTAATCACACTAAAGCTATACTTTTGTGCAAGCGCAATTTCCCGGCAACAACGCCATTTTGTTGAAAGGATTTTCTCGTTTTCAAAACCGTTATTTATAAAATTGTCACTTAACTACTATTTAAACCCCTTTCAAGATTCGAATGTAGTATATTAATGGGTATTGTCGAACCACAGAGAATTGCGGATAAAAGTTATTCTTTATCGAAATTAACTATTAAATAAGGAGATTTCAAGCAGATAGAGAAACTGTTGGGATTTAGTTCATATTACAACTTTCCTGTATCCTTAACTTCATGCACAAAACCTATAATACCATTGATTTCTCCTCACCAGTTCTTATCCACTTATCTATGTCTTGCATGAGAAGATTATCAGCGACTTTACTAATTATCGATGTCTCGCATATTTAATAAAGCAACAACATTAGACTTAGGTGTTAACAGGAATAATTATACCAATTCTATGTCTAGCAGTTAGTATTATCAGATGATATGATTAGTTCAGATTCAATTATGTAGTTGTCGCTCACACAAAGAACCCATAATCATGTTCTAAACGGCCAGATCAGAAAAAGAATTAGAATTAAACTCATATCATGAAAATTAATAGATATATCATAGATTCATATACATTAAACCGTCATGGATACATTAGAGTTGTAATATTACACTAAATCTCAACAAGAGAGGTTTAGCAACCCATTTTCATGGATGTCGTAAGCTTACAAGAAGAAAAAAGGGATACCGGAAGCTCGGCGACATCCGCATTGTGTGTCCACCTCGGCGGCATGGTTCCAAACCTCGAGAGCCTTCCTTTCTCACTCCTAGCTTGCTTCCTCACTTGGGATTCTCTCTGTAACTCTATTCTCCAAAGAAAACCTAAAACTAGTCTATTTCCTAAAGTTCTTAATTCTGAAAAAGTGTCTCTGTTCTGTTTGGAAAAAATGTATTTATAGACAAAAAGCAGTACAGGTCGCTAAGCGGCCATGCAGGGCCGCTGAGCGACCTGATTTACCCTTAATGAAGGGTTTTCTTCCACCGCCTTGGTTTCTTCAGTTGCCTTACCCGCTGAGCGGCTGTCTTAGGGCGCTGAGCGGCTAGAGAAGGTGTTATGCTCACTAAGCGGTTGTCCTTAGGTGCTAAGCAGCCGGAGAAGTTCTCTGGGTGCTGAGCGACTGTCCTGGGTCGCTGAGCGACCAGAAATTTGCACTTTTTGCCAGCTCTTTTTGCCTCTATGAAAAATTCATCCAAAACTTCATTCCTGCATAAAAAAATGGGCATAAAACATAATATAATCCAATACAAACCCATTCTTGGTAGAATTCCAAATATATACAAAATTAGGGGAGTTTTAGTATAGAATATACATCAAATGATCAAAATAAGTGTCAATTAAAGCCTGTAAAACTATTCATATTTGACACTTATCATTAATGTTGGTTTTAATTTTAATTTAGTTTAACATTATGCATAAATTGGTGGTTTACTTGTGGGTGTGGAGGAAGTGATTTTGTTAGTGCAGAATTGAAGAGGATAAACTAGAAAATGAAAAGGTTGTATTGGGGTTACTGAAGATGATGAAGTTCAAAGATGATGATGAAGATTGAAAATAGTGATGATATGAAGAAGATGATAAATTCAAAAAAATTTAATTTTTTTTGAAGGTTGAAATGTTTAAGGGACTTATTTGACCGATTTCAGGAAGTGAAAATATGACTGTCGAAGCAGATGTGGCAAGCTTGCGTGACATTTCTCTCTCTTATTTGATACTTTCCGTCTCAAGGACGAACAAAAATGTAAAATGGGACCAAAGTGTCCGACATCGACATCTTCAAGGACTAACGTGGTGGGTCGAAATAGTTCAAGGACCAACAAGTCATAAGTGAACAACTTCAAGGATCAAAATAGACCACATCAAGGTACACGAAGATAAATGATCCTATCACCATAAATTAGCGATCAAACTCTTGGTCAAATATTAGGAACTGAAAACAAAAAAAGAGTGGGATACAACATGGTCGGACTCCGATAACTTTGTTTCGTGTTCCCACTGTCTTCCTAAATGGGCCTTTGGGGAAAAGCCATTCAAGTTCTTATACTACTCACTTAGTTTTATTATTCCGTGCGTGAAATACGCGCATGCGTGGCCTTCCATTTGTTCTGATATAAACTATTGAGCTACTTAAAATCTATTCAAAAAATATTTGAAGGATCAGTCCAAAATTTAGGAATTAGTTTAGGGTAAAATGCATTCACCCCTTGTCAAAATGACACTTGAACTAATTCTTGTATTAAATATCAGTACACACCCACTATTTTTCAACTTTTGTGACGGATATCAGAATCCGTCACAAAACCGAAATAATAGAGACAAAATTAGTGATGAATTTATAAAGGAATGTTTTCCGTCGCCAAAACGTCCCTTATTAAAATTCTTTTATTTTAGCGACGGTTTATATTTCCATCTCTAAAATCCGTCAATAATTTTAAAATACTTGCTCAAATTCGCATGCATTAACAAAGAATTTTGGAGATGGAAAAAATTATGTCTCTAAAAGTACACGGATTCAAATTAGTGACGAATTCTGTAACACAAATCATCCCAGTATAAAATCCTTCACTAATTCTGTCTTATGGATTATCCAAGAATTTTGTGACGGATTCTTATATTCCATCGCAAAACTTAAGAGTAATTGGGTGGATTGTATAATTTAGAGAAGAATAGGGTGACGTGTTATTTTGGCAACACTTGAGGGTGACCAGTATAATTTAATCTTTAATTTATATAAACAGATAGGAAACCATTAATTTTATTAACAATTCGAGTAAGAGTACCCCTTGTACCACTCTTTCATTGAATTCTTTCGCTTATAAAAAAACATATATTCACAAAAAGACCTATGAAACTAGGTCAGTCGGAATCTTGAGCCTTGCTTGTCTTCCTAGTGGTGTATTCTGTAACACCCGGAATTTTTCCCAGTAATTAAATAATTATTTAATTATTCCAAGGTACTGTTTGGATCCGCTCGGCGGCATCGGCAAGCGATATCATCGACCGAAGTACCGATGAAGTGTTCTTTGCGACACTTGGTAGGAAACCAAGTGAGACTTAACCTGGAGTTTAGACGAGAATAATATAATCTCACTAACACCATGACGTTCAGTGGGAAATTTCATGAAGAACGACTGTAATATTGATATGGTTTCCTCACGGAGCACGGGAAGGATTTTTCGCGCTAACGTAACTTTTAGCCGAAACTTCAGCAGACGAAACAGACGACTTTGAGACCCCGGATCGAGAATCTGAAAAGCTCCAAACGATTTCGTTTGGCGTTTCGAGACCAAGTTCATGAAGAAGAATTTCGTGAATAGTTACTCGGTGAATAGTGTTTTCAAGCAACGTGATGCGAACTTCGAGAAAGATCGACCCGACCTCGAATTGTGCGAGCCCGGTACCCCGTAGCCAATAAAGGACCCAGGGAAGATAATCTCAGTGACACTGAGGTACTCACCGATGACCAGTGATCTGACGCATTTACGCACTGACGCGTCATAGATTAGAAATATAATAATTAAATATTCAAGATATTTTCTAATCTTTCATAATGCTAGTTTGGTCCTTGCCCCTTCAAAGTAAATGGTTAAGTCCTTGCCCTTTGAGAGTTTACACTTTGGTCCTCAAATAGTAAAAAGATATTTTTACTTTAACCTTTTACCCTTCACACTTTGGTCCCTAGGGGTAAATAAAAATTGAACTTTGGCCCTTCCTCAAGCCCATTAAGCCACGGCCCACCCTCAATTAATAGGGTTTATATGTTGTTTTCTTCACTTAAGGCATCATAAGTGTGTTTTTAGAGAGAAAGATTAGAGAGAGAAATAGAACTCCACTATTCATCATCTTCTTCCTCTCCTCATCCCCTTGGCCACCCCTCCTCCTCACCATGGCATCCCCTTCCTCTCATCTTCTTCACTTGGTGCTTTGAGGTAAGTTACTTCCCTCATCCTGATCTATGGTTCTACCGATTCGGATTTTTGATAGGTTGAGTTTAAATTTTTGTGAAGTTGTTAGAACCTTAAACTCTCTTTGTTAATTTTCTTCCCACTATCATAGGCTTCAATTTGAACCAATTTTATTTTTGATTGGTTGAGTTTTGGTCCCTTGAAGAATCTTAAGTTGAGCTTTTGTTAGGGTTGCCGTTAGGAAAGTTTTTCCCATTAAATTGATGTATGGATTTGTCCAATTAGTTTTCTTGGAAGTTAAGTTTTCGGAAAAATTGATTATGTGAATAAGTGATTTTCGAAATTTTAAATTTAGTTTTACCAGAGATTTCTTGTAACCTTTGATGTGTACAAGTTAGTTTTGAAAGAAAAATTGATTTTGGAATTGTTGGTTGTTGGCAGAATTGCTTGCGATTTTGGGGCAGGGGATAATTTGATTTCCAACTAGCTTTGAGTGTGTTTAAATGTTTGAAAATGGTTTTGGGTTTGTAGGAAAGGTTTTGCCCAAATTAGTGCATAAGGGCCTAGGGAAAATTGTGTATTTAAAACCCTAGAGAATTGATTTCTAGAGAACTTTGGAAATTTGGAATTTGAAGTTTAAAATTGAGCTTTTGGGTAAATTAGATTTTGGAATTCATAGATTAATTAGGGTTTTTGTTAAGTAAAGAAAACTTAGGATTTGGAAAATTTGCTTTTGGATTGGAATTTTGTGTTTTTGACACTTAGAAGATTTTTGAAACTCAAGACTTGAAAATTTGATTAGAAAAATTGAAATAGAAGTTATGTTTTGGTTTGTGAAATTTTCTTGAGTAGGTTAATGGTTTGTTTGGTAAAAATGGGAAGTTTTTGTGAATTTAAAGAATTTGGGCAGAATTGACCCTGATAGCCAAACCGCAAGTGCACGGTTGATTATCGTGTAATAAAAAGATCGAACCCAAGGGATAGGTGCCTTCTTATTAAATTGTTTAGTACTTGAGCAGAAAAATAAAATATGTATGTTGTTGATGGTTTGATTAAAACAGAACAATATATAGCAATAAAATATAAAGAGAATAAGATGATGAAGAATAAGCTCTTGGGTTGAATTACATAGTCTAAAAAATATGCTAGCAAGTTCCTACTTAATTTCTGAATTCTAAGTCCAAGTTCATGATGCTATAGCCTAGTGTTTCTACAAGTTAATTCCTTACACATTGTAGAACTTTCTTTCTAATTACTAAATTCAATTCCTTACAACTTAGTTAACTAGAGAAGAAGATGAAGATGAAATTCAAGCCAACATAAAACTACGTCTATCCTAATTCCTTAGTGATATATACTTATAGCCTTTTTTAAATCCTAGGTCCCTTACTACTTACCAATTTCCATTCGTATAAGTAATAAGCAAAAACACTTGTGATCATCAAGATAAAAATTAAGAACAAGGAAATAAAACACAAACTGGAAATATTATTCAGAAAGGTAGAAACAAACAAAAACATAAATATAAACTACAACAACCTAAGAAACTTAAAAAGAATTAGCCAAGCATGGCTAAAAGAAGCATCGAATTACCCTGGATAGGAGCTCAAGTATGGCTTCCCACAATTCCTAGGAACAATGATCTTTAAGGAGGAAAGAAGAATACTTGTTGTATTCTGAATAGGTGTGTTTTTTACAAAGGATGAGCACTCCTATTTATAGCAAAAATTTGCCTTTCAATGGTGAAGGAGTTCATGGCCATTATGGCCTTCATTGGCCACCAATTAATGGCCTTCATTGGCCACCAATTAACTTTTGAAAAATCCTTCCCACTACCATCAATTATCCACTTATCCTTTAATCCTTATTTTCCATGTGCTTAAATCAAAGAGTGTTGCTTCATATTCTTGTTTCCACTTTAAGTCCTCTCTTTGCTAGCACTTCAATTTCAATCCTTCAAGTCCTTGAAAATTCACTTTTCATCCTCCACTCTTGAACTTTTACACTTTAATCCTTCCTTTCCTGAAACTTTAAAATTTTGTCCTTGGACAAAAATGATAACTATACCAGCTTTCCTAAAAATATAAAAATAACTATAAAAATTCCTAAAAATATAAAATAAAGTTTAAAAACCAAATAAAAGCTAATCTATATGCAAAATGCAAAATAAATATAAAATCTACATAAAAATAATAAAAATCCTATATGAGACTCAAAAATAATAAAATAAAAAGACTAAAAAGACCCTAAAAACATCATATAAAATCCGGTCATCAGACCCTTTGAGGTTTTGTGTTTGTTTTTGGATTCAAAACTTTGTTTAAGGCCTTCAAATTGATTTGTAAGCATTTAGCCTTGATGCTCTTTAAAGGTTCTGAGTTTTGGAAAGATTTGAAAATGTTAACTTAGAGTTTTCCACGTTCCTTCAACGGACGTCAAAGTTGTTTGAAAACTTTTTCGACTTCCAAAGAATTTCCTAAGAGTTAGGACCATTGTCTAAGGAATAGAAACCATGTAGGACCAGTGGAAAGGACCTTAGGATTGAGTTTCAAATTCTGAACTAGGCTATGTTTCTTGAAGGTTTACGAGACTTCGGACCGGCCAGGACGATCGGAGCTTACGTAATTACCCGGATCGAACAGTTCTTCGGTAAGGGCACTTTGTTACATTAGCTATTAAGCATATGTATATGTTTGTACTATTATGCTGTATGTCAGTCGATGGCGTTCTAAGAACGACCCGACTTATATTGCTTAAATTCGATTGAAGTATCTGAAGGAATTTGATATGCTAGATTAGGATTGTTTGATGTATGATTTATTGAATATGTATGTTGTGTTATGCAGTGCTATGCCTCATAGCATATTTATTGAATTACCGTCTTCCATTAACTTTGCTTGATGCAATGATTGATATGCCTTACCACTTTTGTTTTGTGAGCGCTAGCCAGGGAATTAGTATAAGCTACCGTGGGAATGGGGTTCCTTTCAAAGTAAGTATGCAGACTTTGTTTTGAAAAGTAAAGGCTTAACAGTTTCGAAAAGAATAAGATAAACTTTGTATTAGAAACTTAATGAACGTTTTGGAACATGCTTTCAAGAAAACCTAAAGTTAAACCCTGAGCTTTCGAAACGAATCCGTCCTACCTCTCTTAAAGGAAAATTCAAAATGTACTAAAGGAATACATCAACCCCTTTTATGAACTTAAGGACGATTCCTCTTCTTTCCTGCAAGTTTTATCTTGCAAAGAAAATTAAGCCACGTCTTTGGAAAAAGAACTATAAGGACTTCCTAACGAGGAATCATAAGACATGTTTTCCAAAAGCCACAAAGACCTTTACAAAAATTATTTCAAGAGATGTTTTCTCAAGAAAATTGGGTAGCTTATTCGGTAATTGCCTCGTTGGTGGTAGCGGGCATCTTCACGCTTCGGCAGCTACCAACGAGAGATCACTGGCCTAGGAGAGTTCGGGCGATCACAATCCGTCGAAGTAGACGGGCTCTCCGAAATGGATGACGCACCTTGACAAAGGGGCTCGGATTCACAAAAACAACGTTTCTGCTAGGTGGGGAGTTGGAGTGAGGAACTCGCTCATGTTATTATTGTTTTCTGCTCATGAATTTTGTATGCAGGGATGTTCCTCAAGACGACGTTGTTGTCATCCCCCAGCTAGTTGGAATAGAAAGTCTATCCATCCAGCATACTGTGGGGAAGCTATGTGTTGGCTATGTGCTGTATACGATTGGGGTAACAAGTTTATTCCCAATTAGCTATGTGCGGGCTATGTGCTGTATACGATTGGGATAACAAGTTTATTCCCAATCATCTATGTGCGGGCTATGTGCGGGCTTTGTGCTGGCTATGTGTTGTATACGATTGGGGTAACAAGTTTATTCCCAATTAGCTATGTGTCGAATCTTTGTAGCAACCCGAATGTTCGGGCCATATTACACCTCAACTGCATCATAATTATCCTGGATGATTGTTATATGATTGTTATGCGTGTTCTGTGCTGCATATTGAGTGCATTTTTTGTTGAAATTCTACTTGTGTTGTAATTGATGCTTGCTTATAAATTCTCCTGCATGGCCCTTATGTTTATCTATCTTACTTCCCTGCACCCTGTTGATGTAGATGCTTGTCTGTGAATATTATCATGAGAATCTCTTATGCGTATTGTCTGTTTGGAAGTTGACCCTTGCATGTTGTGTGTGTTTTCCGACGATCCGTCGTCAGCCGGATAGATTTAGCCAGAAGTCACAGGTGGATGCCGATACAAGGGAGATCAAGTTAGAAGCTGGATGCTTGGTTGCAGGACGTCTCCTCCCAAACGTTGATTTTTATGTGTGATTATATATAGGGTAAGAGTTTTAGTTTTCTTTTTACAACTGACACTAGAGTTTTTGAAACCAAGTTAAGTGTTTTGTAAATCTCTAAGTTGCTGGTCGGTCACTTTATGCCATATGTTTGGCTATTTGCGAATTAGGTATTTATAATACTAATGCACCTCAGCATGGCATGTTTCAAAAAGGATATGTTTTGAAAAAAAAATACCGTCCTTTTCCTACATTTTGAAAATGCCCCTGCATGTTTATTTACTATTTGATTGCTACAGTAACGCCCTAAAAATCGGGGTGTTACATTGTGGTATCAGAGCTCCGGTTGGGATAACCAGAGCTGTCGGGGAACGGGTTTTTCTATGCTAAGTTTCTTCCTGTTTGTGTTTGCAATTAGGATGTTTCGGGTTTGATTGCTAGAGAGTTGGTTCGTAAGGCCTAATCAACCTTATGGCTGCTCCTAGCATGATGAGATCCTGAAGTATCCGAACTTGTAGACTGCCTTAGGTTTATCCCTTGAGTGGAAAGTCGTCTTACGTACTTGGTTGTTATCTTGTAATAGTTAGTTCTGTACAAACTAATATTTGAACCTATGTTGTATGAATATCCTAAGGCGTGCTATTTAGCTCATATTGAAGAGCAAGACGCCATTGGAAACTAGCCATTCCGTGTCTGGATGAGTGTTTGTGTGTCCTAGGAACAAGATGTCTTCATCGTTAGGCTCAGAAGAGGGAATGCAGGCCAACCTGATTCAGATAGCTCAAGCAATAACCAATTTGACTCACGTGGTCACTCAGCAGACTGCTACGGCTGCAGCACGATAATTTGCCTCTGCTAAACGGAAGGCAGTGGAGAATGAGCGCCATGCACGCCAACAAGAAGGAGAAGAGACCCTTGCTCGGACTAGAGGACCGCTAGAAACTACATGACTTTCCTCTACCATTTATTTGGCAGTATTTGTTGCGTGTTGTATGCTGATGATTATGAGAAGAGCTTCTTCTCTTATCGGTTATAAAATATATATATATATATATGTATGTATATATATATATATATATATATATATATATATATATATATATATATATATATATATATATTCCCCCTACAATCTATGAATGAGCCGATTATCTCAAAACCATGTGGAACTGGATAGTCTATGAAGGATAGAATAGAGTGTCTCTGAATGCTTTATAGAGAACCTCGTGGGAACCGCTCAAAGAAAAGACTACGTCTGAGTTCTTCTATCGGTCAGCATTGAAGAGAGAAGGGAAATGAAGATGTGAATCGTGCAAACGACACAAGACCCAACTCAGATGCTACTTAGGGGTTACGCCTGCACTGTCTATCGAGTACAAGTAATGGACCCATGGGGATTAACTCGAAGTGGTCGTGCAAGGGTAAAGTTTTTCGCTTTGGGAAAGTGCCAGCGTTGCTATTAAGGGAGAAGGATAGGACGTCCCGACCCGGTATGGATTGACAACAACCGAGTGGAACAGCAGTAAGAGATCGATGCTCTTACTAATGATCGATGACTTGATGGATCGGCTTGAGAAGCAGAACTGTTCCCAAGATCGACAAAGATTAGCATATCATCAGATTTGGTTTGTGGAATAGGATGTTCCAAAAACCATTTCCAGAACTCGTTACGGACAGAACGAGTGTCTTGCGGTGCCTTAGAGTGGCCAATTCACCAGCCGTCTTCGTGAAATACGTGGACAAGAAACCTCAGCCATTCTTGGACAAGCTCGTGGCAGTATATGTTGACGACATACTGATTCATGCCAAGAGTTTTGAAGAACACGAGAAATCACTTCCGACCAGTACCATACGTGCTACAAGAGATGAAGCAGTATGTCAGACCTTCAAGTCCGAGTTTGAGTCGAAGGAGTGGAGCCATTTTAACGTGAGATTTCAAGGGAAGGAATCATAGTCGACCCAACCAAGTGGAATCAGGGTTAGCATGGGAACGACTGAAAACAGTGGTTGAAGCGGGGAGTTTCTTCGATTTGGATGATTACTATCGGTGCTTCACCGTAGGACTCTCAAAGCTAGTGGGACCGCGAATGTGACTCACTAAGAAGGACCAACCTTTTGCAAGGACCAAGAGGGATGAGTCCGGTTATCGACGAATGGAGAAACAGTGGACAACTTCGTCAGCACTAGTTTCCATGACAGGGAGAAAAATGCGTAGTCGATGTTGATGCGTATACCAAAGGATAGGCCATGTTCTGAAGCATGACCTCGGAGTGGTGGTTCATGTTTTGCAACGGTTAAAGACGCTAGAGTAGAGCTGTCCAAGATATCAGTTGGAATTAGCCGCAATGGAGTTCGCGCTCGAGTTATGAAGACGCCACCTCTATGAGAGTGCTACACTACCTTTAGTTATCACGAGAATTTGGGATACTCGTTGGATTTGAAGGAGGAAGCTTGAAGCAGCGTGAATGGGCAAAGCCCATGAGGAAGTATGGCCTTACCCCGCAATACCATCAAAGGAAGTTCATCGTGGTTGCTAGGTCTTGGATCAACCAGCAATGAATGCCTCCACCATGACGGTTAGAAAAATTGAATTGTTCAAACAGTTTCAAGGTCTAAAGTTGGATCAGGCTATCACAAACAACGAAGCAGAAATACTGAGTGGGATGACACGCCTTACTTGTCAGAAGGCAAGGGTGGAACGTGAGGAGCTTGCAAAAAATGTTTCGGCCCCTTAGCGTCCCCGAGTGGTAGTGGGACGGTACATCGATGGATATGGGTAATCGAGGATTGACCAAGTCAAGTCGCCTCAGACCACAGAGAAAATCTTCAACGTGCAACGAATGTCATAAGTATGCTTTGAAAGGATTCTTAACTGCACAGAACATGCCCAGCATCATCTCGGATATGGAACGATATTCCAATCGCACCTGAGAGAGCGATCTGAAGAGCTTAAAGTTGAAGCCCTCTCGTCGAATCGAGCATTTTGAAGTTGTTTCAGTTAGGGTTAAGCAACACCCTAGACCAGAGATGCAATGTTTTGGGAACGTTATGCAAAATGTACCCGTGTAAGTGAAAACTCCCGACTGTCCGCGGCACTTTTTCGCACGGAAATCGGTTGAGTGTCCCACCAACCTACGAGGTTTGGTGCTATCCTTTTTGAATGGAATTTTTGTACAACGGGGAGTTGTATGTGCACATAGGAACCGTAGAGCCATCGACCACACGATTTATTTATTTTGGTGTGGAATGTGCCTTACGTGTGAACTTGAATGTTACCTACGTGCTTGTTTGCATAGTTTTATGCCTGACGGTATTTGAAGACGGGACCAAGATTCTTTTGTCACCCTTCGACGGTAAGAAAAAGTTGAACAAATATTGGAATCACTAGAGGTTTTGCAAGGCATGTGCCTTGGACCATTTTAAAAGCTGGACGGAACATCTACCTTTGATGGAGCTTATCTATATCGACGACAATCGTACAACCCAGGGATGGCACCCTGCGAAGCGAAGTCTGGATGCAAGATGTTTTGAATCACACCAGGACGGTGGGAACCGATACTTGGAGTTAGACTTTCTCGGTAAACCATGGAAGGGTTTGAGTCGAGTAAAGAAAAGATGATAACTTATCAAAGCAAGCGTAAGAACTACGCCAGTAAGAGGACTAGAGCATGAAAGGCGGAAGAAAGTCTACCTCGAGAAACCCTGACGACGGGAGTTGTTGAGTCAGAGCACTCGCAACTCATGGATGACCTATCACTCATAGTTTCACCCATGAAGACCGAGGACAGGAACGATGAGGAGTTGCAAGGGAAAGAGTTTCCCTTTCCAAGTAGTATTGGACGAACCACGGAAGGAACAACGGGGAAACCCGAAGAGAAAGTAGGAGAAGACTTTGGTCAAGCACTTCGTCGACCTATAGTTTCAAACAAGAAACTAATTTAAGGGGTGTAGGATTGTAACACCCGAAATTTTTTCCAGTAATTAAATAATTATTTAATTATTCCAAGGTACTGTTTGGATCCGCTCGGCGGCATCGGCAAGCGATATCGTCGGTCGAAGTACCGATGAAGTACTCTTTGCGACACTTGGTAGGAAACCAAGTGAGACTTGACCTGGAGTTCGGACGAGAATAAGACGCTCTCACTATCACCACGACGTTCAGTGGGAAATTTCGTGAAGAACGACTGTAATATTGATATGGTTTCCTCCCGGAGCCCGGAAAGGATTTTTCGCGCTGACGTAACTTTTAGGCGAAACATCAGCAGACGAAATGGACGACTTCGAGACCCCGGATCGAGAATCTGAAAGGCTCTAAACGATTTCGTTTGGCATTTCGATACCAAATTCATGAAGAAGAATTTCGTGAATAATGACTCGGTGAATAGTGTTTTCAGGCAGCGTGACGCGAACTTTGAGAAAGATCGACCCGGCCTCGAATTGTGCGGGCCCGGTACCCCGTAGCCCATGAATGACCCGGGGAAGATACTCTCAGTGACACTGAGGTAATCAGTGATGACCAGTGATCTGACGCATTGACGCACTGACGTATTGACGCATTGACGCACTAACGCATTGACGCACTGACACGCTGACGCACTGACGCGTCATGGATTAGAAATATAATAATTAAATATTCAAGATATTTTATAATCTTTCATAATCCGAGTTTGGTCCTTTCCCCTTCAAAGTTTATGGTTTAGTCATTGCCCTTTGAGAGTTTACACTTTGGTCCTCAAATAGTTAAATTAGATTTTTACTTTAACCTTTTACCCTTCACACTTTGGTCCCTAGGGGTAGATAAAAATTGAACTTTGGCCCTTCCTCAAGCCCAACAGGCCATGGACCACCCTCAATTAATAGGGTTTATATGTTGTTTTCTTCACTTAAGGCTTCATAAGTGTGTTTTTAGAGAGAAAGAGAACTTCACTATTCATCATCTTCTTCCTCTCCTCCTCCCCTTGGCCGCCCCTCCTCCTCACCATGGCAGCCCCTTAATCTTATCTTCTTCACTTGGTGCTTTGAGGTAAGTTACTCCCTTCATCCCGATCTACGGTTCTACCGATTCGGATTTTTGATAGGTTGAGTTTAAATTTTTGTGAAGTTGTTAGAACCTTAAACTCTCTTTGTTAATTTTATTCCCACTATCATAAGTTTCAATTTGAACCGATTAGATTTTTGATTAGTTGAGTTTTGGTCCCTTGAAGAATCTTAAGTTGAGCTTTTGTTAGGGTTTCCTGTAGGAAAGTTGTTCCCATTAACTTGATCTATGGATTTGACCAATTAGTTTTCTTGGAAGTTAAGTTTTTGGAAAATTGATTATGTGAATAAGTGATTTTCAAAATTTTAAATTTAGTTTTACCATAGATTTCTTGTAACCTTTGATGTGTACAAGTTAGTTTTGAAAGAAAAATTGATTTAGGAATTGTTAGTTGTTGGCCGAATTGCTTGCTGATTTGGGGTAGGGGATAATTTGATTTCCAATTAGCTTTGAGTGTGTTTAAATGTTTGAAAATGGTTTTGGGTTTGTAGGAAATGTTTTTCCCTAATTAGTGCATAAGGGCCTAGGGAAAATTGTGTATTTAAAACCCTAGAGAATTGATTTCTAAAGAACTTTGGAAATTTGGAATTTGATTTCTTAGCTAGGCTATCTTTCTTGAAGGTTTACAAGACTTCGGACCGGACAGGACGATCAGAGCTTACGTAATTACTCGGATCGAACACTTCGTTGGTAAGGGAACTTCGTTACATTAGCTATTAAGCATATGTATATGTTTGTACTATTATCCTGTATGTCAGTCGATGGCGTTCTAAGAACTACCCGACTTATATTGCTTGTATTTGATTGAAGTAACTGAAGGCATCTGATATGCTGGATTATGATTGTTTGATGTATGATTGATTGAATATGTATGTTGTGTTATGCAGTGCTATGCCTTATAGCATATTTATTGAATTACCGTCTTCCCTTGACTTTGCTTGATGCAATGATTTATATGCCTTGCCACCTTTGTTTTGTGTGTGCTAGCCGGGGAATTAGTATAAGCTACCATGGGAATGGGGTTCCTTTCAAAATAAGTATGCAGACTTTGTTTTGAAAAGTAAAGGCTTAACAGTTTCGAAAAGAATAAGAGAAACTTTGTATTAGAAACTTAATGAACGTTTTGGAACATGCTTTCAAGAAAACCTAAAGTTAAACCGTGAGCTTTCGAAACGAATCTGTCCTACCTCTCTTAAAGGAAAATTCAAAATGTACTAAAGGAATACATCAACCCCTTTTATGAACTAAAGGACGATTCCTCTTCTTTCCTGCAAGTTTTATCTTGCAAAGTAAATTAAGCCACGTCTTGGGAAAAAGAACTATAAGGGCTTCCTAACGAGGAATCATAAGATATGTTTTCCAAAAGCCACAAAGACCTTTACAAAAATTATTTCAAGAGATGTTTTCTCAAGAAAATTGGGTAGTTTATTCAGTAATTGCCTCGTTGGTAATAGCGGGCATCTTTACGCTTCGGCAGCTACCGACGAGAGATCACTGGACCAGGAGGGTTCGGGGGATCACAATCCCTTGAAGTAGACGGGCTCTCCGAAATGGATGACGCCACCACCAACAAAGGAACTCAGATTCCTAAAAACAACGTTTCCGGTGGGGATTTGGAACTCGCTCATGTTATTATTGTTTTCTGCTCATGAATTTTGTATGCAGGGATGTTCCTCAAGACAAAGTTGTCGTCATCCCCAACTGGTTGGAGTAGAAAGTCCAGCATACTGTGGGGAAGCTATGTGCTGGCTATGTGCTGTATACGATTGGGATAACAAGTTTATTCCCAATTGTTGACACCTATTTTTGTCCGGGCCCAATTTTGAATGAAAAGGGAAAAATAGAGAAAAAGCAAAAAAAGAGGAAAAAAGAAAAGAAAGAAAAAGAGAAAAAAGAAAAGAAAGAAAAAGAGAAAAAAGAAGAGGAAAAAAGAAAAAAAGAAAAAAATAAAAGGCCCAGTAGAGGAAAGGGAAGAATAAAGGAAAAAAAAAAAAGGGCCGCGGCCCAAAGGAAAAGAGAGGAAGCTGAAGCAAGGAAGGGAGGGAAACTTAGTCATTTTCCCCCTCACTGAAACCCTAATTCTCCCCTATATAAGCCTACTCTCACTAACCCTAAACACCTCTCATCATTCTCTAATAGCCTCCATACTCTCACAAACCCTAATTTCCTCTCTCCCACACAATTCTTAGCCTCCAGTCATTTTTTTAGCCTACACTCATACTTTTAGCCTCCACTCCTAACCCTAGTCTCCACGCATTCTCTCTCCCAATCAAAAAAAGAAAAGAAAACAAGTAGCCACCTCCTCTTCCCTCTGCCATCACCATCTTGCTTCTCCTCCATTCAACCCCTCCTCTCTTCACCATTACCATTGACGCCACCTTTCTCCTCTCTCTCTCAAGAACCTAAAAAACACCACCACCAACTTAGCCGCACACTCCCTCTCCCTCGTATCACTTGGCCGCCGCCCCCTCCATCCTTTGCTTCTCCTCCTTCAACCAAAAAAACCTCTCCTCCCTGCTCTCTCCCACATTCGCTTATCCACCTCTTCACCTTCACAACCATCGACCTGCTCTTCCTCTCCTCCTAAGCAGCCGTCGTCCTCTTCCTTCTTCCCCCCGTCACCCAGCCACCAACCTCCTCTCACCTTCGTCCTCTTCCCTTCCTTTCTCCTCTCCCTCTCGCGTTTCCTCCTTCCCTGCCATGGCCACCCTCACCACGTAGCACCACCGCTCCATGGCTGTGTTGCGACACCGGTAACCATAGGCACCACCACCACTTCGTCCTCCTTCACGCCGCATCGCCTCCACCACCGCCGCACCACCTCCTGCGCCGTCGCACCTCCTTCGAGCCCCCCCTGGCCGCCGTCAAAGCACCACCGCCTTACTGCTACAAGCCCTTACCACTGTTTCTTTCTTTTCCTTTTTTTTTCGTTTGGTTTTTTTATTATTATTGTAATTCATTTTATTTTGTTTTCCTTCTACATACTTTTTGCTTTGATTTTTATTTTCTGAGACATCGCTTGTAAGTCCATGATATAAGGACAATTTTAATTTTTGTTGTCAAAAAAGAAAAAGACAAAAAACTAAATAACTTAATTAAATTAAAACAAGAACTGCGTAAGCCTTGATCTTCCATTTTAAGGAAGTACGTAGGACCGGGTTCACACCTATCAGGCTATATAAAAAAATAAAATATTTTGTTTCCTTTTTTTTCCTCCTTTTAGGAATAATTAAGAATTAAATAAATAAGGGTAAAATTAATAATGTAGAAAGCTTAGGAAATTTCACAAACAATTTTAGGTACCGTTTAGACGGGCGCTGTGGGGTGCTAACACCTTCCCCACGCGTAATAGACTCCCAAACCTAGATTTTAGGTTTCGTAGGCTATTTATCAATTTTAGGTTTTTCTAGTGTTTTCCTCAAATAAACATTAGTGGCGACTCTGTCTGTTTAACAAATTGCTTTTTGCGCCGTCCTGCCGCGACCCCGGTTGCGACAGATGGCGACTCTGCTGGGGACACTTTGAGAGTCAGGCCTTTTTTGATTGTTTGTGTTTTTTTTAGCTTTCTTTTTATTTTATTTTACCCTTCATTATTTTACTTTTTTTTATTGTTTAATTTCCTTGTACATATTTTTTTTCTACTTTGTATATAATTTGTCTCTAATTTATCTTTAATTTGTCTTTTTATTTTATTTTACCCTTCATTATTTTGCTTTTTTTATTGTTTAATTGCCTTGTACATATTTTTTTTCTACTTTGTATATAATTTGTCTCTAATTTGTCTTTTATTTTATTTTACCCTTCATTATTTTGCTTTTTTTATTGTTTAATTTGTGAAGAAGGTCTTGCTCCTGACCCTGGCTGTGGTTTTGATGACGACAAACTCATCAACAAAAAGAAGAAAAGAAGACTTCAAAAGAATCAAGCACTCAAGTCCATCAATAGTCTAGAAGTCTTAGTATTAGGTGAGTTATGCTTCCAAAGGTTTATTAAAGCATAAAGGCTCTTAAAACACCTAAACTAATCAAGCTAAGTGTTTTCATAACTTAAAAGAAGTAGAAAACCTTAAGCAAGTCTCAAAGATCAAGTTTCTGGAAAATGGGCTTCTGTGTAATCGATTACACCATTATGGCAATCGATTACACCTAGGCAAGTAATCGATTACTCATGTCTTGTAATCGATTACATGTTTGAAATTCAAATTCAAACTGAAACGGTCACTTGTGTAATCGATTACACTAAGTATGGAAATCGATTACCAGAACGAAAAAGTGCATCTTTTCATGAACCATTGTGTCCCAAACCTTTTGAAAAGGGTTGTGATGGTTCAAGGACGTTTCCCTTGCCTATATAAAGACCATTTGAGTCCAGAAAACACAACACACACATTACATACACAACACAACAAGAGACAACACATTACACATGAGAAAATCATTTTAGGCCAAAGCTTTGTCAAAATTAGTTCATCTTTTAGAACTTAAATCTTTTGGAGCCTAAATTCTGAGTTCATGATCTTCATGTTTATAAGAACACTTTAGTTGTTCATATCTTGAAGAACTCAGAATTGTATTATGCTTAAAAGCCTTAAAGCATAATTTCTCATGTTCAATCCAATTGTGTGTTAAAGGATTGAAACAGCCAATTGTAATATCTTCTTCATCTCTTTCTGTAAGATTTAGTTCTTCACCGTGGTATTCGGTGAAAGGTTGTTGTCACTAAAAGTGGTTTGCTTTCAGGGTTTCGATTGAAGACAAGATTGTCTTCAAGGTCTGAGGGTGGTTTGCCTTCAGGAACTGAAAGCGGTTTGCTTTCAGGGGCTGTTGAAAGTGGTTTGCTTTCATAGGATATTGGTAGAAATTCTTGGGGTCCTTGGGTTAGGAACTTGTAAGAAATTTTTATCAATAGTGGAAAAATCCTCAAGGGGTTTTCTTGAGGGACTGGACGTAGCCTTCGGTGGATTGAAGGTGAACCAGGATAAAATCTTGTGTGTGATTCTCTTTATCCTTCACATTTACTTTCAAGTATCGTTCATATCCGCTGCAATCACAACGATCATTTCGTGATCATCATAAACTTGAAAGTAACGATTTCAATAAGGCGAAAATTGGGGCAACACTGATTCACCCCCCCCTTCTCAGGTTGCTATCTGTTCTAACAATTGGTATCAGAACAAAAGTTTAGGTAAGTTATTCCTAAGATCCGGGAAAAGATGGCATCCTCTTCCAATCATGGAACAAGTGAAGGACATAACATAAACAGGCCACCATTCTTCAATGGAGAACACTATGACTTCTGGAAAATCAAGATGAAGATATTCATAAAGTCATTAGACGCAGGAATATGGAAAGCCATTGAAGAAGGTCCCTTTGTGCCTGTGACAACAGATGAAGAAGGAACTTCACAACCAAAATCAGAAAGTACTTGGAGTGAAGAAGAAAAGAAGGTTCAACATGATCTCAAAGGAATGAACATCCTTACATCTGCTCTTGGCATGGACGAATTTTTCCGAGTATCAACATGCACTTCATCAAAAGAAATATGGGATATGTTGATGGTGACTCATGAAGGAACAGATGAAGTCAAGAGATCAAAGATCAATACTTTATCTCAGGAGTATGAAATGTTCAGAATGCTTCCAGGAGAAAAGGTATTAGACATGCAAAAACGATTCACTCATTTGATTAATCATTTGATTGCTCTTGGTAGACAATTTTCAAACAGTGATTTGAACATGAAAGTTCTAAGATCACTTACAAGAGTATGGCAACCAAAAGTAACAGCCATCTCAGAGAAGAAGAGTTTATCAAAAATGACTCTTGCAACTCTTTTTGGAAAACTCCAAGAACACGAGTTGGAATTGAATCGTTTGGAAGAAAATGAACAACATGAGAAGAAGTATCGATCCATTTCCCTAAAAGCAAAAGAAAGCATCAAAGAAGATTATGATGCGGATTCTGAAGAAGAAGATAATGGGAATGTGAATCTTCTAGTAAAAAATTTTGGGAAGTTTCTTAAGAGAAAAGGTGTGAAATTCAACAACAACAAATCTTTCCAAAAGAACAATGAATCATCTTCCTCTCAAAAGATTACATGTTTCGAGTGTGGCAAACCGGGACATTTCAAGTCAGATTGTCCAAGTCTTCAGAAGAAGAAACATGGTCTAAGAGAGAAATTCGAGAAAAAGGATCAACCTACTCGAAGAGCATATTTGGCTTGGGATGATAATGAAGTAAGTTCATCATCAGATTCTGACAAAGAAGAAGCACAAGTTGCCTTGATGGCTTCACTTGACTCAGATGTTGAAGATTCTCAGGTTAGTGATAATTCTATATCTTCTCATGATTTAAAGTTTGCTATGGAGAATATGTTTAAATTATGTCAAGAATTTTCCAAGATTAGCACTAAGCAAAATGACTTGATTTCATCCTTAGAAAGTAAGCGTAGAACTTTACAAGAGGAATTAGACATAGTGAAATCCAAACTAGATATTACACAAAAATGCACTAAGTGTAGTTCTTTAGAAGAAAAGATAGATAATCTTCAACAAAGAGTAAATAACTTCAATAAAGGAAAACATAAGTTAGATGATATCCTAAGTGTACAAAGACATTCAAACAATAAATCAGGTTTAGGATATATTTCTCACCCAAAAACTAAGGAAATCAAGAAAACTGTGTTTGTAAAACCAAACCATATAGTAGAATCTTCTAGTAACAAAAGGATTAATTCCGTTAGAAGTACACACAATAGGAAGAATACTCAAAATAGACATCCTAAGAAGATTCATCCCTCTCCTAGACAAACCTCTAGTTACAATCATTACTCTTGTACATATTGTAACAAAGTAGGACATACCCCTAGTAGATGTTACTACAAACATGTAGGAGTACCAAATAGGGAATACATTTGGGTTAGAAAGAATGTTAACTTAGAAGGACCCAAAACTTGTTGGGTTCCTAATACCCATGTCTGAACTTTGTCATGTAGGTGTGTATGAAAGCAGCAAAGGATTTATGGTATCTTGATAGTGGCTGCTCATCACACATGACAGGAGACAAAACCAAGTTTTCTTTTCTTATACCTAGGGAAAAAGGTTTCGTCACATATGGTAACAATCAAAAGGGAAAAATACTCGGTATTGGAAGAATAGGCACACCCCCTCAAACAGTCATCGATAAAGTTCTTTACGTTGATGGTTTGATGCATAATCTTCTGAGTATTAGTCAACTATGTGATAAAGGTTTGAAAGTTGGTTTTATTAATGATATATGTGTTGTGAAAGATGTGAAAACTAAAGAAATTAAGTTTTCTGGGTATAAAGTAAATAAAGTCTTCATGATCTCCTTGGAAGAAATTCCACAAAATGTGAGATGCCTTTTGGCCAAGAATAATAGTGATTCATGGTTATGGCATAGAAGACTTGCTCATATTCACATAGATCATTTAAACAAACTAGTCAAGCATGATCTAGTTGTTGGGCTTCCAAAGATAAAATTCGAGAAAGACAAGCTTTGTGATGCATGTCAAAAAGGGAAGCAAACCAGAACATCCTTCAAACCAAAGAACATAGTTTCGACCTCAAGACCCCTTCAATTGTTACATATGGATTTGTTCGGACCATCTAGAACTAAAAGCCTCGGAGGTAATTTCTATGCACTTGTTATTGTTGATGATTTCTCTAGATTTACATGGACTTTATTTCTTCCTCATAAGAATGAAGCCTTCAATGCATTCAAAAGATATGCAAGGCTTGTTCAAAATGAGAAGTCTTTAAAGATCTCTTCTATAAGAAGTGATCATGGTGGAGAATTTCAGAATCAACAATTCCAAGAACTATGTGATGAAAATGGAATATCACATAATTTCTCTACTCCGAGAACACCACAACAGAATGGTGTAGTAGAAAGGAAGAATAGATTACTTGAGGAATTAGCAAGAACCATGCTGAGTGATTCAAGTCTCCCTAAATATTTCTGGGCTGATGCTGTAAGTACTGCTTGCTATGTTTCCAATAGAGTTCTTATTAGACCTATCCTTAAGAAAACTCCCTATGAACTCTACAAAGGAAGGAAACCAAACATCTCTCATCTACATGCTTTTGGATCAAAATGCTTTGTCTTGAATAATGGAAAGGAAAACCTTGGAAAGTTTGATGAAAAATCTGATGAAGGTATATTCCTTGGGTATTCTTTAACAAGCAAAGCATATAGAGTCTTTAACAAGAAAACTCTATCTGTGGAAGAATCCATACATGTTTCTTTTGATGAATCTAAATCTTCAATAGAAGATAAAGTCAATCTTCCAGATAATGAAGAAGATGATATCATTATAAATGAAGATTCTCAAAAGGATGGAGATCAGAATCCAATACAAGAAGAGCACATTGAAAGTAATACTTATCAACTTCCAAAATAATGGAGAACCCATAGGGATCACCCAGTTGATAATATTATTGGTGATATTTCTAGAGGCGTTTCTACAAGGCTACGCTTAAATGATTCAGTTTTGAATATGGCCTTCGTCTCTCAGATAGAACCATCAAAAGTAAATGATGCTCTAGAAGATGAATATTGGATTGTAGCAATGCAAGAAGAACTAAACCAATTTGAAAGGAATCAAGTTTGGGAACTTGTCCCTAAGCCTAGTGATAAACATGTTATTGGAACAAAGTGGGTATTTAGGAATAAGTTAGATGAAAATGGGATTATAGTTAGGAACAAAGCAAGATTAGTTGCTCAAGGATATAATCAAGAAGAAGGTATAGATTTTGATGAAACTTATGCACCAGTAGCAAGGTTGGAAGCCATAAGACTATTATTGGCGTATGCTTGTTCTTTAAATTTCCCATTATATCAAATGGACGTCAAAAGTGCTTTCCTGAATGGATTCATTCAAGAAGAAGTCTATGTGAAGCAACCTCCAGGATTTGAAGATCCAAAGTTTCCTTCACATGTCTTCAGATTAAAGAAGGCACTCTATGGTCTTAAACAAGCCCCTCGTGCATGGTATGATAGATTAAGTACTTTCCTTTGTGATAAAGGATTTCAAAAGGGTAAGGCTGATACAACCTTGTTCATCAAAAGAACCAAAGGTAATACCCTATTAGTTCAAATTTATGTTGATGATATTATCTTTGGTGCAACTAACGAATCTCTTTGTAAGGATTTCTCTAATATGATGCAAGAAGAATTTGAGATGTCCATGATGGGAAAATTAAATTTCTTTCTTGGTTTGCAAATCAAGCAATCAAGTGATGGAATATTCATCAACCAATCAAAGTTTTGCAAGGAATTATTAAAGAAATATGATTTGGATGATTGCAAAGCCATAGCCACACCAATGGGGTCTAACACATATTTAGATCAAGATGAATCCGGCAATCAAGTTGATATTACCAAATATAGAGGTATGATCAGATCTCTTCTATAATTATCTGCAAGTAGACCTGATATTATGTTTAGTGTGTGTCTATGTGCTAGATATCAAGCATCTCCTAGGGAATCACATTTGAGTTCTGTTAAACGGATTTTCAAATATTTGAAAGGAACTACAAATGTTGGATTGTGGTATCCCAAAGGAAGTGTTTGTGATTTGATTGGATATTCTGATTCTGATTATGCTGGTTGTAAAACTGAAAGAAAAAGTACAAGTGGTACTTGTCACTTGTTAGGAAATGCCCTTGTTTCGTGGTCTTGTAAGAAACAAGCATGTGTTGCTCTAAGTACTACAGAAGCAGAATACATTGCTGCAGGAAGTTGTTGTGCACAAACTCTATGGCTCAAACAACAACTTAAAGATTATGGCTTAGAGCTGGGCTGCATTCCAATCAAATGTGACAACACAAGTGCCATTAATCTCACTAAAAACCCTATCATGCATTCTCGAACTAAGCATATTGATATACGACATAATTTTCTTCGAGATCATGTTATGAGGAAAGATATTGAGATTTCATTTGTGGATACACATAATCAGTTAGCAGATATCTTTACTAAGCCTCTTCCTAAGGAATCATTTTTCAAGATAAGAAGAGAATTAGGAATATTAGATGAGCATGACATTTAAGGTAACATGTTATTTGCATAAACTTTATGATAATTATATGTTCATATGCATTATGTGCTTAAGTGTTTATATGAAGATGTGTTACATAGGATTCTAGAGCCTAGAACTTATAAAAGTGTCCTAGTAATCGATTACTATAGGTCCTGTAATCGATTATCCATGTTCTAAGTCCTCGTGCCTGATAGAACTATCTGAGTAATCGATTATCCTAACTGCCATAATCGATTACACATTCAAAATTTGAAATTTTTCAAATTTGTAACTGATGTAATCGATTACCCTAACTGCAGTAATCGATTACATACTCGAAAAATTGCCAGAATTTCCATTTCCCTCCATCTTTTGAAATTCAAACTTGGCATAACTGCTCTGTAATCGATTACTTAACTACTGTAATCGATTACATCCTCAGGTCTATTTAAACAACAACTTTAGTTGATCCAAATCTATTCCTATCATTCTACCTTTTTGACCTCAAAAATCCTCTTAAGGTGCTGCATCTCCTCCTCTCTAATTTCATCCTCAAACAACTATGGATTCCTATCATTCTCGTTCTTCTCGGCCCATGAACCTTACAAGACTACTCACATCCACACACCAAAGAACTAGGTTTGCTTCACATTTTATCAATCAACTCATTCGTAAACCTTTGTTTGGTGATTTGGACTCCTTCGTTGAAAATGGTCACACTTTTCCCGCCTATCTCCGTTATCAAAACCTTGAGGAGTTTATCTCTATGTGAAATCCCTATTACCCCGAACTAGTAAAAGTCTTTTATTGCAACTTAGAACCTCTGCAAGATGGATTTCAAAGTTCTGTCAAGGGGATTCTTATTCGACACTCCCTTTCATCTTTTGGTCGTTGCCTTGGACTTCCTTCATCCGGTGCTCTCTTAGGTCCTAACCTCCCCTGCCCCTGGTCTGACTACAGCCATGACTCTTTTTATAAATCACTTTGTAGATTTGAGTCAGTAGATCTCCAGAGAATTCACCCACCTCATACTACCTCTTGCCCCTACAACACTGATGTCCTCACGACAAACAATCATCTCCTACACTACTTCATTAATCAAGTAGTTCTGCCTGAAGAAACTCTTCTTGCTCACATTAGCGAATTTGAGTTACAAATTCTTTATGGCATTCTTCATTGTCACAAAATAAATTGGGCGTTCTTAGTCATGCACCACATACTGCGATGTCGTGACTCGGCGGAATCCTTTCCTTATGCATCGATCATCACCCGCCTCCTTCTCTACTCCGGAGTGCCTATTGCCAAGCTTTACGACACGCGGTCATCTCATCTCAAACGTGTAGACACATCCATCCTTCCTTCGCTCAACATCACCAATGACTTTGGCCTCTTTCTTCTTCCTCGTCAAATTCATGATAATGGTCGGGATTTCGTACCCGTGCATACCATTGCTGATGTTGCCTCTCCTTCTAGTACTTAGTCTTCTAGGAGTTTTTCATGTTTCTTTATTTATTCTTGTAATGTGTTCATATTGTATATACATTTTTTCGTTTGAATGATATGTTTGGATGATTATGTTCTGTTCATGATTTCCACATTTACCCCTACCCCCATGCTTTATGTTTCAATATATACTTGTGTGTATGCCTGTACCTTTTGGCCTTTTCTTCTTTTTGATGAAGTCAAAAGGGGGAGAAAGGTTCTGTGCTTTTAAAAGATCATATGCAGGAATTCAACAAGTACATTAGAAAGGGGGAGAAATATCAGAAATACTAGATTCCACCAAATAGGGGGAGTTAAGCATCAAGAATGCATATATGATCTTCAAGTATCAAGAATGTGTTTGCCATCATCAAAAAGGGGGAGATTGTGAAGAAGGTCTTGCTCCTGACCCTGGCTGTGGTTTTGATGACGACAAACTCATCAACAAAAAGAAGAAAAGAAGACTTCAAAAGAATCAAGCACTCAAGTCCATCAATAGTCTAGAAGTCTTAGTATTAGGTGAGTTATGCTTCCAAAGGTTTATTAAAGCATAAAGGCTCTTAAAACACCTAAACTAATCAAGCTAAGTGTTTTCATAACTTAAAAGAAGTAGAAAACCTTAAGCAAGTCTCAAAGATCAAGTTTCTGGAAAATGGGCTTCTGTGTAATCGATTACACCATTATGGTAATCGATTACACCTAGGCAAGTAATCGATTACTCATGTCTTGTAATCGATTACATGTTTGAAATTCAAATTCAAACTGAAACGGTCACTTGTGTAATCGATTACACTAAGTATGGTAATCGATTACCAGAACGAAAAAGTGCATCTTTTCATGAACCATTGTGTCCCAAACCTTTTGAAAAGGGTTGTGATGGTTCAAGGACGTTTCCCTTGCCTATATAAAGACCATTTGAGTCCAGAAAACACAACACACACATTACATACACAACACAACAAGAGACAACACATTACACATGAGAAAATCATTTTAGGCCAAAGCTTTGTCAAAATTAGTTCATCTTTTAGAACTTAAATCTTTTGGAGCCTAAATTCTGAGTTCATGATCTTCATGTTTATAAGAACACTTTAGTTGTTCATATCTTGAAGAACTCAGAATTGTATTATGCTTAAAAGCCTTAAAGCATAATTTCTCATGTTCAATCCAATTGTGTGTTAAAGGATTGAAACAGCCAATTGTAATATCTTCTTCATCTCTTTCTGTAAGATTTAGTTATTCACCGTGGTATTCGGTGAAAGGTTGTTGTCAATGAAAGTGGTTTGCTTTCAGGGTTTCGATTGAAGACAAGATTGTCTTCAAGGTCTGAGGGTGGTTTGCCTTCAGGAACTGAAAGCGGTTTGCTTTCAGGGGCTGTTGAAAGTGGTTTGCTTTCACAGGATATTGGTAGAAATTCTTGGGGTCCTTGGGTTAGGAACTTGTAAGAAATTTTTATCAATAGTGGAAAAATCCTCAAGGGGTTTTCTTGAGGGACTGGACGTAGCCTTCGGTGGATTGAAGGTGAACCAGGATAAAATCTTGTGTGTGATTCTCTTTATCCTTCACATTTACTTTCAAGTATCGTTCATATCCGCTGCAATCACAACGATCATTTCGTGATCATCATAAACTTGACAGTAACAATTTCAATAAGGCGAAAATTGGGGCAACACTGATTCACCCCCCCCTCTCAGGTTGCTATCTGTTCTAACATAATTGCCTTGTACATATTTTTTCTACTTTGTATATAATTTGTCTTTAATTTGTCTATAATTTATCTTTAATTCATCTTTCTTTTTATTTTATTTTACCCTTCATTATTTTGCCTTTTTATTGTTTAATTGTCTCGTACATATTTTTTTCTACTTTGAATATAATTTTTCTCTAATTTATCTTTAATTTGTCTTTCTTTTTATTCTATTTTACTCTTCATTATTTTGCTTTTTTTTTTGTTTAATTGCCATGTATATATTTTATTTTTTCTCTATCTTTGTATATAATTTGTCTTTAATGCGACATTAGGGTAGATTTTTTTCTTAGGGTTTTTTGGAAAAAGGTTTGTATGCTCCCAATGCACACACTTCACCTTCACTTTGTGAGACACACATTTTTGGGCTCTATACCCGAGCCTGTGCGAGCTTAGGAGTAGCGGTGCCTTGGTACTTGTCGTAAGAGACCTAGTGTCTACGCATCAACTATTGAGTCACCACCCGATTTATTACCGGTCATTAAGCTATTTGTCGTGAGAGACCTAGTGTCTACTCGTCAAATAGTTTGACCATTGGGGCCTTGTCTTTATGACGGGGGTAATCCGGGGGCCTTTTAGGAGTCTAGAACTTACCATAAAGAGATCACTTAATTTGACCATAGTCCCCATCCAATTAGGGTTTGGCCAATGTAGTATATCTCACCCCTTAGGTCTTTACCCTTGTAGGACAAATGGGAGCATTCTCTTCTTCTATTCTTTTTCATATCATTGTCGTTCAATATGCCATGCATCATTCATAAAAATAAAAAAACATAAAAAAAAATTTCATGCATCATTCATCTTATATATAAAAAAAACATAAAAAATTCACCTTCCATGCATCATTCATCTTATATAAAAAAAACACATAAAAAATTTACCTTCCATGCATCATTCATCTTATATAAAAAAAATCATAAAAAAAACACTCTTGCATTTCATCACTCCATGTTCATGCATTTCATGGCATTTTACATTCTTCATTTTTAATAGTAAATCAAATTCTGTTAACGGTCCAAATGGAGGGGCTTCGAGGCCAAGCTGTGCCTGTCCTGAAGAAGAACACCAAGGTTTCGGGAACTTCAAAGAAATATGCAGAAAAATGCCACGAGAAGTGCTTGCTGAGTTTTCCCCGAGATCTTGCCAGCACCATCAGAGGAATGAGGAGAAGAGGACTAAATGATTCCTCTTTTCATTGATGTATCCCGAATAGGGAAATTGCAAGCTCTGTAATGAAAATTGTACTACAAATCTGGAATGGAATGAATAAGATGTTTTGTTCAAAAGCCTTGGTGTTTCGTGTTGTCGCTTAGACATAAATTCAGTAGGGGTATTTCCCACATGAATGACTGTCAACCATTTTTTAACCCAAGGGGTCTTTCTCTGGCGTTAGCACATGGGATTGTTTCACGGTGCTGCCCAGACATAAATTCAGTAGGGGTATTTCCCACATGAATGACTGTCAAACATGTTTTAACCCAAGGGGTCTTTCTCTGGCGTTAGAACATGGGATTGTTTCACGTGTCTGCCTAGACATAAATTCTGTAGGGGTATTTCCCACATGAATGACTGTCAACCATGTTTTAACCCAAGGGGTCTTTCTCTGGTGTTCGAACATGGGGAACCACCATCTGCTGGACCCATTAACAAATTTGTTTTTCTTATAATGTTTCTCATCCCTGAAAATATAAAAAAGGTTGTCGTTTAATAAAATGTCCAGTGGACACAATGGTTGTCCTTTTCTAAAAAAGGGGTTTTCAAACACATTTGCATTTCCTTGGAGAACATAAGTCTCAATAAGTTTGAAAAAACAAGAAAAGGCAGTGACAAGCTCAAGTTGAAACCCTGGAATCTACAGAAGCAGTTGATACCAGAATCTGAACCTGCAAAGAGACCAGACTTGAAGAAGGTTGAGTATGATGCTACCGTGCAAAATTGGAGTAGTAGTGAAAATGAGTAGGTCAACATCGATTATGAATGAGTCAAAAACAGAATTTGTGTAATGGCAGCATGCGCATATAGTCAGCCACTTACTATCCCACTTCCTCATCCGTTGCAGCAGTAAGGATCATCACCCATATTTATCCATCCTACCAGTCATAATAACCTTCCCCCTTTTCACCATATGCTAACACAAGCAATTAACTTCAATATAATCTGTGGAGGCCCTACCTACCCACCTCATTTTGTCCCGATGCTACTCACCATACAGCTTACCACTTCATTTTCATCTCTAGACCCTCCATCCATTCGTTACCTCACTTTCTTTCTAGCACTAATCCCATCATCTCATCTCAACCTAATCACCCTCCTCTTCACTATATGACTATTTAATTCGTAGGAGCCCTTATCCACCCACCTCATATTATGTTGATCCTTACCTACTTTATCCATACATCTCACCTTAAGACTTCTATTTTCCAGTCACATTTCCCTTAACCATCCCATGATCACATATCAACCCAATCACCATCCCTATAATTCAACCTTTTTTCCAAAACACCTATTCCTTTTATGAAGTCCCCGGCTCTGCTGCCACTTGACCATGATGACCTGCACCTGCATGATTTGTTCCCTCAATGTTGAAGTGGTTTTGGCTCAAAGTTGAAGCACCCATTATCCCCCAGTTTGGCAAGTTCCAAGGATGACCTTTAGCATCATACTCTCAGTGGGCCTCGTGGATCTTTCTGAAGTCGTCTGATGCACTGCTTAGTGCAACCAAGGTCGCAAAGGCTTTCGACCATCTGTCGGTTTGCTCTTGTTGGCAACCCATTCAAGGAGGAGGAGGCGGCATCTGCCAATCTTTCAGCAATCAAGGCGCCTGAGTTTAATGGTCTATTATTATTAATTGATGTGGTTAACATAAGCTTTTCGTGTTGTCATGTTAATGTTGAACTTTTGCTAACTTTCTTTGAAGCACTATTTAAGAATCATGCATGGCATTTTCTTTTTCTTTTGTTTGTTTGCTTCATTCATTTTATTTTCCTGTGTAAATCTCAATCTCATTCTCCAATTTTCCATTTCCATCTCACACAAATCATTCCTAGCGGCTAATGTCTCAAGTGCGGGAGAACTTGTT
Source organism: Acmispon strigosus (assembly GCA_030819835.1). Classification (NCBI taxonomy): domain Eukaryota; kingdom Viridiplantae; phylum Streptophyta; class Magnoliopsida; order Fabales; family Fabaceae; genus Acmispon; species Acmispon strigosus. The sequence continues at coordinate 29,282,536 of JAUAMA010000007.1, forward strand.
TGCTTGATTTCTATGAACACGGGCTGGCATGAAAGAAGACCAGAAGCACTAGGGGCAACTTTTGTCGCAATTGAAAGCGCTTATTTGTGAGATCGATTTCATAGGAAAGCTTTAGCAGATGTTCATTTATGCAGAAAAGCGCAAGAGTCATCCCTCAACAAAAAAAAAAAAGAAAAAAAAAAGGAAAAAGCCCGTTAGGTTGAAAACTAGCAAGGGAAACCTAAGCAAAAGTTAGGGCATCAAAAAAGGAGCAAGTGAATCCAGTTCACCCAAGTTTTGTCTGGGACTGAGGTTCCTGAAAGTGATCAATCATGCCTTGAGGTGAAGTTTGGCAATCTTTCTCTGTCCTTACCCCATAACATTATCCCTTGATACCCCCATTTAAGCCAAAAACCTTCCCCTTAACCCTAGACAAGGATCACTCTACATTAGAGTTAGCACAATGTCAGTGCCAAGCTTGATTAAGATCTCCATTTCAAGAAAAAGAAAAGAAAAAAAGCAAAAAAAAAAAAACAAAAAAAAAACAAAAAAAAAGAATTTTTTGAGCAAGTCTTGGCCGACCATAAGAAAAGCATTATAAACAGTGCTAAGTATCAAAGATCCTTTGTCTCCATTAGCCCGTAAACACTTGTTTGGGCCTCTTTGATATCCTTTCTTCCATGACACTAGCCCTTAGCCCTGACAAAGTCCATTCCGATCAAGGACAGATTGTCCACTTTTTCTTGAACTTAATTTTGAGACACAATAACCTGATTCATTTGCTTATAAAAAAAGAGAGAAAAAAAGAGAAAAATGAGGGATGCTCGCTGAATAGTTTCCTCCACAAAGTTCTTTCAAGGATGGACACTACGGCATAGCCCAATCAGTCAGAAGAAAATCAAGAAAAGATCTCTTCCATGCCCATCAAGACCTCGAATGGGAGCCAAGATCAATTTGGACTACCACTCGTTGTCTCAATTGGGGCAACTTTTCAGCTCATTGCTTGTCTCTTTCCCTGAAGTTGGGCCCATTTTCTGGTTTCTCCCCGATCTCTCTGTGTCACAACTGAGGCAATTACTCAAGCCATTTTTCTTCACTCGAATCAGACTAGGGAAACAGCCTAAGCTTCACTTCATATATTTTGTGTACCTGGTCATTCTTCGGCTAGGATAATTACCTATTCTTAGTAGTCTTCCCGTGTACTCTGATCTGAGGAATGTGCTCATCTAAATTCCTCATACATTTTCTCAAAGTGGGGAAGACTACTTGTTCTTCCACTCTCAGGCTGAAGTATTACCTTGGTTGTTCTCACAAATTCTTCCAATCTATTGGGACATCACTGGGGCAATTGATCATTCCACTCCTTGCCATCCTTGTTACCCGAGAGATCGTCTAGCTTTCACTCTTCATCATTCTAGTGCATTTCCTTTCAAACTGGAGCAATCACTTGTTTTCTGATGCTCATCCAAGATGAGGTAATTTTCCAGTCCATGCTTTGTCAATATTCCCAAATTGGGGCAATCATATGCTACCTCATGCTCATCGTCCAAGACTAAACCGGGGCAATCGCCCAAATTTTTTCATGAATTCTTTTCAATGTCTAGATTGGGGTGGTCATTTGTCTTTCTATCAACTTCTTTCAAATCGGAACAATCATTTGTCTTCTGATGCTCATTCTTCAAAGTATTAAACCGGGGCAATTTCCCAGTCTATGTCTTATAATTATACCCAAACTGGGGCAGCCTGATGTTCATCACTCATTCTCTTCATCCACCCCAAACATAACTGGGGCAATTCTCTGTCCTTTGATTCCTTCTTGTGTCATCTCATGTCATGCATATTAATTAGATAATGCTTCAAAGCGAGAGATCACAGGTTCAATAACATGACTTAGCATTTCAACATCTCATTTAACATGTTAGACCAAAAGGCTCTCGGTCCACTCAAAACCAACAGAAAAGAGGGGGCACCTCAAAGACCTCCATCAGTCAGAAAAATTCAAAGTCAGCATCAGACGACTCAGATAAACATTCAATATGCAGGTGGCCTACCCTTCTCAGTCATGTTTCAGAGGAAGATCTTGCAAAAGAGGCAAGCTTCACATCCATTCACATGAGCTGTCCAGGTGAAACAAGCTTGAGTCTGTCTGAGTTTCCGAGCACGCATGTGCTTATTAAACTAAATTTTTCCAAGGAAGCTAACAAAAGTCTTTTCTAAAACAGCATAATTCAAGTTTGAGTTTCAAATTCATAAGTTTTGCATCATTTGCATCATTTGCATCATTGCATCAAAAGCATCAACATCACATGCATAGCCCCACCACATATGGTTGATGACTGGGTTTTATATGATATTTTTAGGGTGTTTTTAGTCTTTTTATTTTGTTATTTTTGAGTCTCATATAGGATTTTTATTCTTTTTATGTAGATTTTATATTTATTTTGCATTTTGCATATAGATTAGCTTTTATTTGGTTTTTAAACTTTTTTTTATATTTTTAGGAATTTTTATATATTTAGGAAAGCTGGTATAGTTATCATTTTTGTCCAGGGACCAATTTGTAAGTTTCAGGAAAGGAAGGACCAAAAGTGTAAAAGTTCAAGAGTGGAGGATGAAAAGTGAAGTTTCAAAGAGTTAAAGGGCCAGAATTGAAGTGCTAGCAAAGAGAGGACTTAAAGTGGAAATCAAGTATATGAACCAACACTCTCTAAATTAAGCACATGGAAAATAAGGATTAAATGATGAGTGGAGAATTTATGGTAGTGGGAAGGAGTTTTCAAAAGTTAATTGGTGGCCAATGAAGGCCATAATGGCCATCAACTCCTCCACCATTGAAAGGCAAATTTTTTCTATAAATAGGAATGCTCATCCTTTGTAAAAATCACACCAACACACCTATTCAGAATACAACAAGTATTCTTCTTTCCTCCTTAAAGAGCATTGTTCCTAGGAATTGTGGGAAGCCAAACTTGAGCTCCTATCCAGGGTAATTCGATGCCTCTTTTAGCCATGCTTGGCTAATTCTTTTAAGTTACTTGGAAGCAGAAGCAAGGAAGGGAGGGCAACTTAGTCATTTTCCCCCTCACTGAAACCCTATTTCTCCCCTATATAAGCCTACTCTTACTAACCCTAAACACCACTCATCATTCTCTAATAGCCTCCGTACTCTCACAAACCCTAATTTCCTCTCTCCCACACAATTCTTAGCCTCCAATCATTTTTTTAGCCTACACTCATACTTTTAGCCTCCACTCCTAACCCTAGTCTCCACTCATTCTATCTCCCAAAAAAAATAAAAAAATAAAACAAGTAGCCACCTCCTCTTCCCTCTGCCATCACCATCTCGTCTTCTCCTCCATTCAACCCCTCCTCTCATCACCATTACCATCGACGCCACCTTTCTCCTCTCTCTCTCTCTCAAGAACCTAAAAAACACCACCACCAAACCCTCCTCTCTTCACCATTACCATCGACGCCACCTTTCTCCTCTCTCTCTCAACAACCTAAAAAACACAACCACCAACTTAGCCGCACACTCCCTCTCCCTCCTATCACTTGGCCGCCGCCCCCTCCATCCTTTTCTTCTCCTCCTTCAACCAAAAAAACCTCTCCTCCTTGCTCTCTCTCCATGTTCGGTCATCCACCTCTTCACCCTCACAACCATCGACCTGCTCTTCCTCTCCTCCTAAGCAGCCGCCGTCCTCTTCCTTCTTCCGCCCGTCACCCAGCCACCAATCTCCTCTCACCTTCGTCCTCTTCCCTTCCTTTCTCCTCTCCCTGTCGCGTTTCCTCCTTCCCTGCCATGGCCACCCCCACCACGAAGCACCACCGCTCCATGGCTGTGTTGCGACGCCGGTAACCATAGGCACCACCACTACTTCGTCCTCCTTCACGCCGCATCGCCTCCAGCACCACCGCACCACCTCCTGCGCCGCCGCACCTCCTTCGAGGCCCCCCTGGCTGCCGTCAAAGCACCACCGCCTTACTGCTACAAGCCCTTACCACTGTTTCTTTCTTTTCCTTTTTTTTTTCGTTTGGTTTTTTTATTATTATTGTATTTCATTTTATTTGGTTTTCCTTCTGCATACTTTTTGCTTTGATTTTTATTTTCTGAGTCATCGCTTGTAAGTCCATGATATAAGGACAATTTTAATTTTTGTTGGCAAAAAAGAAAAAGAAAAAAAACTAAATAACTTAATTAAATTAAAACAAGAACTGCGTAAGCCTTGATCTTCCATTTTAAGGAAGTATGTAGGACTGGGTTCACACCTATCAGACTATATAAAAAAAATATTTTGTTTCCTTTTTTTTTCTCTTTTTAGGAATAATTAAGAATTAAATAAATAAGGGTAAAATTAATAATTAGAAAGCTAAGGAAATTGCACAAACAATTTTAGGTACCGTTTAGACGGGCGCTGGGGTGCTAACACCTTCCCCATGCGTAATAGACTCCCGAACCTAGATTTTAGGTTTCGTAGGCTATTTATCAATTTTTGATTTTTCTAGTGTTTTCCTCGAATAAACATTAGTGGCGACTCTGTCTGTTTAACAAATTGCTTTTTGCGCCGTCCCGCCGCGACCCTGGTTGCGACACCAATCAGCTATGTGCGGGCTATGTGCGGTCTATGTGTTGTATACGATTGGGATAACATGTTTATTCTCAATCAGCTATGTGCGGGTTATGTGCTAGCTATGTGCTGTATACGATTGGGGTAACAAGTTTATTCTCAATCAGCTATGCGCCGACTCTTTGCAGCAACCCGAATGTTCTGGCCATATTACACCTCAACTGCATCATAATTATCCTGGATGATTGTTATATGATTGCTATGCATGTTCTGTGCTGCTTATTGAGTGCATTTTTGGTTGAAATTCTACTTGTGTTGTGATTGATGCTTGCTTGTAAATTTTCTTGCATGACCCTTATGTTTATCTATCTTACTTCCGTGCACCCTTGTCTGTTAATATTATCATTAGAATCTCTTATGTGTTTTGTTTGTTCGGAAGTTGACCCTTGCATTGTATGTTGTGTGTGTTTGCCGGCGATCCGTCGTCAGCCAGATAGCTTTAGCCAGAAGTCGCACGTGGATGCCGATACAAGGGAGATCAAGCTAGAAGCTGGATGGTTGGTCGCAGGACGTCTCCTCCCAGACGTTGTTTTTATGTGTGATTATGTATAGGGTAGGAGTTTTAGTTTGTTTTTTACAACTGACAGTAGAGTTTTCGAAACCATGTTAAGTGTTTTGTAAATAATCTCTAGGCTGTTGGTTGGTCACTTTATGCCATATGTTTGGCTATTTGCAAATTAGGTATTTATAATACTAATGCACCTCAGCATGGCATGTTTCGAAAAGGATATGTTTTGAAAAAAAAAACCCTCATTTTTCTACATTTTGAAAATGCCCCTGCATGTTTGTTTACTGTTTAATTGCTACAGCAACGCCCTGAAAATCGGGGTGTTACATATTCATTGTGTTTTACACTGAAGTTACATGTGTATTTATAGGACCACAATTAGGGTTTCATCTCTTCCCATTCTTCCTTGTTGCGCATCTAGCCATTGCATCATCTCTGACAAGATTGGTAAATATCCCATTAGATATTTCCTTTTCTGGAATACTATCAAAGTGATCAATGCCACATGAGGGACATGCGGCGGATGGCTTGGGATTGTACGCGAGCCAAGTAATAAGCTTTGGACGATACACAACCCACAAGACTTAAATCAATTTTTAATTGTGCAAAAGTTTTAGAATTGTAATCAATCGATTTTAGGTTTCCATCATGAGAAATCCTCTTTGGCAATTACTTGCCGCACCCTCGGCTGATCTCGTGCCTAGGGACACATGAGCAATATCTAGAACCTTCCTTCTTCGGGAGTCGCACAACATTTTTCCAGGTGTCTCTAACGTGCGCCTTGCGATGTGACATTTGAAAAGCTCTTAGTTCCATCATAGATTTAGATTCTCCCGCGACAGTTTGGATTTTGCCATGAGCGGTTATAAAGTTCCTTAAAGAACCGACATTTTCCATTACACACTTCATTCTTTACATTTTGAATCTTTGTCACTTCCATTTTGTCTTGTCCCCTCAGAGCTTTCAGTGTTTTTCTTCCAAGGTACGCCTTGTTATATCTTTATTCCGTGGCCCATTTTTTCCTTTGAGAATTTCTTACTGCTCATCTTGCATTTTTGCAGCTTCCCGCGTTTTAATTTTCCATGTTTTTTCGTTTTTTCCTTGCATCATTGTGCTCCTTTCATGTTTATTACAAATTATAAAATTCATGTCAAACGTGTATATGACGAAGTTTACACCTTCGCAATTCGCATTTGTTTTCTCTTGATTTCTTGCTTCATAGATGTTCGAGCCTTTCGAGTTTATGGGTTTTTACCTTGTGTCTATGAGCTTTGCTCCTGAATTTCTAGGTTATTTCCTTGTGTTTCTGGGCTTTTATTTGAGTTTATGGGTTTTGCCTTAAATTTATGTTTTTTTTTTTTTTAGTTTTTCCTCTTACTTGACTTTCGCAAACTCAAATAAAAAGTAATGCCCCCTAGAGAGCAGTTCGGTCAACCAAGGTTATGGTTCCCCCCTCAAGCATAGAACCTAATTACAACAGTCATGACCCCCCATAGCTTTCACCGTTTTTCTTCCAAGGCACGCCTTATTCTATCTTCAATCCAGGTCTCTTATGTTTCTTTGAGAATTACTAACTGCTCATCATGCTAGCTGCCCACGTTTCCAGTCTCCTGTCTCTTCATTTTCCAGGCTTTTTCGTTTGTTCCTTCCATCATCGTGCTCCTTTCGTGTTTATTTAAAAATTATGAAATTACTGCCAAACGTGGATATGATAAAGTTTATACCTTCACAATTTGCATTTTCTCTTGATTTCCAACTTTGTAGATGTTCGTGCCTTTCGAGTTTATGGGTTTTCTCCTTGTGTCTTTGTGCTTTGCTCCTTAACTTCTAGGTTATTTCCTAATGTTTTGAGGCTTTTCTTTGAATTTCTTGGGTTTGGCTTGAATTTATGGGTTTGCTTTTAGTTTTGCCTCGTACTTAATTGTTCTCGGAGTAACCCTCTCGGACCAATCGAAGGAGGAAATCCCTGCCGAGCGACCACATACCGACCATAACATCTTATAACTCTCGGCATTCATAACTGAATGCCAGAGCTGGGGGGCTACTGTTCTGGGAGTCACCTTCTCAGCCCGCGTACGGCCCTAACGAGTACCCGCTGGGACGGACGTGACCGACAAGCATCCCCAAACGTCCAATCACCAGCCACCCCTTCCGGAGAAGATCTCCACCGTCCAAGCATCTGAACACAACAGATGATCTAGCGGCCCAAAAAGTGACAAGTACAAGCCATCATGTCAGGCCATCGGGAAGTGTGCTGGTTCCAAACCTCTATATAAGGAGCACCCCTCACTTCTTAAGGTGCACACTCTCTCCCTCATAATCTCACTTCCCCTCAAAGCCATACACCTCTAACTTGAGTGTTGGAGTGTTCTCGCAGGGACCCCTCCCGAGCTCGACGGAAGATGGACTGCCATGAAGACCGCCGCCACACCTCACCAGAGTTCCGCCGCTCTTCCTCCCTCAACACCCCTCGGGGTGATGTGACCGAGCTTAGTCCGATCAGTTTCAAATTAAATCTCAAGCGTTGGAGCATGGGCAGGGTTTTTAAGTTAGGTTTTTTTTTTTAAACTTTCTCACTTTCCACCCAATCTCTTCAACTCCCCACTCATATTCCTCATAACCCACGAACCCATAACACTTTCTTACTTTTTTTCACCCCTAAATTGTTCAAGTTTTCCAATATTGGGTTGATCTTTGCTGATTCTTGGTGTTTTTCTTCTCCTTCATAATACTCATTTGTTTCATCATTCAAGGTAAAGTTCTCTTGTTTTCAAAAACACTTTCAGATTATCCTTGAATTGTTTGAAACATGTGTTAGTATTTGATTTGATTTGTTGAATGGTTTGTGGGATGAGGAGTGGTTTCTGCTTTTTGCATATTGAAATTGTACATAATTGTTGCTGATTTAGAAACTGCCCACCAAGTGTTTGATGAAATGTCTGAATGTGTTTCTTGAGTTCTTTCTTTGCTTTTCGTGATCGGTTTTTGAGCTTGTGTTCATGGAAGACTCAAGAAACCTTATTTGATTTAGGTGGGCAAGTTTCCAACCGTTGAAACTTGAAAAAAAAAAAGAAGTCTCACTTGGGTTTTAATCTATTTTGAACTAAATCTTTAACAAGTTTGTTGCTTGTGAAATTGTTTGGTTGTTTTGCAGTATGGCACCCAAGAAAAGAGCTGTTGAAGCAGCTCCCATTATTGAAGAAGAGTTCGATGATGATAGGTTCCTCTCCTTTGAAAAGGAAAAATTCTTCAAAGAGAAAGTATCCCAAAAAGAGCTGGTTAGGGAGAGGCCCCTCAGTTTTGGTGGTGTGGATCCTTGGGGGATTCAGGAGGCCATCACTCAAAGAAAGTGGGATGGAGAGGAGGGCTTGGATTGCCCAAGAAGTAGAACAATAGTGTCTTGCAAACGATCAAAGCGAGCATCCATTTTGATGGAGAGGTCATGTTGCATGGTATCAAGGCGAGCATGCACATCTTGATGAAGCACAAGCCGTTCGTGAGAAGAGCGATCATTGAAAGTGTCAATGCGTTGAGCAAGCAGGGAAACCATGGTCCGAACATCAGCAGAGTTGGAACTGGGAATGGGATCGACCAGCGGTGATGCAATGAGAGATGGCAAAATGGGAGTGAAGTATCCCACAGTAGGAATGAGTGGAGATGGAGTGATGCAAAGCCAACCAAAACCAGGAGTCTTCAGGAATGACGGCATCATGGGAAGAAGGACCAATGTCCAGGTCTTAAAATTTAGGGCCAAGGGGTCAACTCGACCAGCCAAGTGAAGAGGAATGGAAGCGATGTGAGTATCACTAGGGACAACCAGCTGCCAATCGAAGTGGAAGAACATGTGGCATGATGGCATGGATGGAGTGATCTGGGAGTCATGACATCCATGGGGAAGCCATAAACCTTCCTTAAAGCAGAAAGGGATACCAAGAGCCTGTAGACACACATCTGAAAGCAGATGGGCATTGGGTGCAATTGTAGAGCGCTTGCGTTTTCCCAGAGTAGATTTGGAACGCCGAGAGTAGCAGGGCATGAAGTGGATCTGAGGGAAAGACATGCAGGCAACAGAAGTGAAGAGAGCTGGAGAAGCAAGCTTGAGATCCAGATCCAGATCTTTATGGAGAAGGACAGGTGGGGACGGATAAGATGCATTAAAATGTGTATTAATGTGAGCATCTACCCCTCGTGACAGTGAAGTAACGCGTTGACTTTGACCAAGGTGCAGACGAAGATCGAACTCAACATCATGCAAGTTGAGGCGAATAAAGGCATGGTCTAAGCAAGAGATGTCAGTGCTAGGAACGAAATCATCGTCAGAGTCATTGTCAAGATTAATAGGATTATCAATGCTGGGAACTTCAAACAAGTAATTCAGAGAGTACTCAGCTTCACTTTGTAGTAAACTTCTGAAGTGTAGGATTTTTGATTGAAGAGGGGTTTCCCATCCTCGAGCGTCGGGAGAACAGTAATGCTTCCATTGAGGTGATATAGTAGGTAGTGGAGAGTTATCGGAGAGCTTGACGCGAACCCAGTGTCGGTTTGCAATGTTGCCCAAAACAGCAATTGTAGGGGCATCATCAACAGGTCCTAGAAGAGGAAGATATGTGCAGCACTGGTTAGGAGCTAAGGTGACCAGAATAATCCGGAATGCAGTAGCAGCTAGCAATCCCATGTCTGGAACTGTAAACCATTTGGACTCATGCGCAGGTTCATTTGCATTCAGCGTAAGAGCCAAGCATAGAGTATCAATATCTTTATTAGAGCAAAATGTTTGAGAGTGCAGCGCTCTGTTAGATAGAAGTTCATGGATTAGAAGTTTTCGAATTTCTGGCCAATGATCTTGAGGGTGACCCAGCCATTGAGCAAGACATCGGAATCCACAATTGCGATCATCTTGGACATCGAAGACATCAGAGATATATTTGTGAAAGATTGGAGGCAAGAACTTCAGATATTGAGCATGAGAATCTGAAATAAGTTCAGCGGTGGTATGCACAGTCTCAGGAGGAGGTTTGGAGGTCGTGGATGGAGGCAAGACTTTGGCAGTAGACAAGAGTTCGTGAGAATCAATCCGGTGGGAGTGATCTGAACGTTGCGGAGATGGAGTGCCCAGACGACGACGTTTGAGGGAGGTAACGAACGGTGTTGGTGTAGGAGGTCTTCGTTGTTTGTTCCTCTTAGCCCAGTCACTTAAGAGTTCTGAAGGCACTGCTGATATGTCGATGGACAGGTTCATACGACGAACATCTCCAAACTTGATGGGAGTAGCAGAGATATAGTCAGATGCGATGAACTTCACTGACTCGATGGAAGGTGTGAGTAACTTCTTGTGATGCATAAGACCCGTTATGAGAGACCCATACGGAAACGAAAGTATATATTTTTTCCTTTTACCAAACATACTATAGACAACATGCACTACTTATATATAGATACCTAGTTCTACAAAACATTTAGGGTACATAATTAGGTGAGTAGCATCGGTGAAATAGTTTCGTAATCAACAGGATCGTTTAAAAAGAAACCATGCCACCGCAATTAAAAAAACCCGACTCAGACATCCTATTCCGGCATATCTCCTACGGTGCCAGGCAGGGCGACCGCATAAAGGTACATTGTCCCGAAACTCTACCTTACCCCTGGGCATGCTCATGTACAGACATAAAATCAAATAACTATCTCTAGCCTTCAAGTGACAAGATATCCGTCCTACTCCCTCGAGCTATGGCTCAGTATCCTCCGGGTACTCTTCGGCTAGTATTTGTCCAGCTGGCGACGGATCGCCAAAAAACACAAACGACAAACAGGTGCAAGGGTCAACTTCAAACCATATTGGATATATAACTAAGCAAAGAAGAAAGCAAGTAATATCCAAGTAAGCATGTAGGGTGCATACTACACAAAATTTATAGACTAAGGTGGTCACTGACCCTACGACTCCTATATGCACGTACAACAACTCATTGTACAAAAATTTCATCCGGATGTATCACCAAATCCCGCAGGCAGGTGGGACACTCAACCGACTCCGCACTTGACTAGAAAGTACTGCGATCAATCGGGAGTTGCCACTTACACGAGTACGTTCTGTACAATGCCCCGATAGTTTACATCTCTAGTCTGGTGCCTTGTTAGCCCCGAACCACAATTCTTTCAAGAATGCTTGACACGACATGAAAACAACAACCCTAACTCAAGGCTTAGTCGTCCAAAGATGTGGCCTAACATAGCTTCATAATTAACAACGATCATGTAGAGCATATGTACATATCTAAACAGATATAAATCATGTCGAAGGGAGATCATGCTTACAATTATCAGTATGGCAAGAAAATTTAATAAGTCAAGCCACAATTTCAAATCAATTGCACAACTGTATTGAATCAAATCTCGGGATCGTCTTTCTACGAATCTCGATTTGCATTCAAGGGCGCATCCGTCGTCGGACGTGGCCCCGCATGGTTTCGCGATCACCAATTGGATTAGGTCACACCATGTGAATGATATCAAAATAAAATAGACAATCCATCATGAAAAATCCAGAAATCATCCAACAATGTCATGCATCAAACAATTCTAATCCAGCATATCAAATGACGAGAGCTAGACGTGCCATTGCGATTGGTAAACAGGTGGGTGTTGTTTTCGAGTGCCCTGACAGCGAGGCTGTTAAGCATATTGCAGCTCAAATAATGGAGCGTAGGATGGCGTAGGTTTCCTCTCCTTCCTGCGCAGGTGTTGCTTTTTGGGTTCCGTCACTTTGTTGTCTTGGCTGGTGCTCTTTGTTCTGGTTGGGGCTGTGCTTAGGAGGCCGGGTCTCGAGGTGGTGGGTGATGCTTTTTGGTGTCTTGCTTTTGTGGCTGGTGTTCCAGTTTTGCGGCGTAATACTTGCTTTGTAGTAGGTCGTTGGGCCGTGTGTAGCGTTTTGGGTTGATGGGTTTTTTTGTATAGGGTGCCGTTGTTTTGGTTGGGCTTCTGTATATTCTCTTTTTGTTTTGGTACTGCCGATCCCTTCCTGTTTTTATGGCGGGAGGGTTGCAGTGTTGTTGTTATGACGGCCTCTTCTATTTTAATATATAATTTCGTTTTCTAAAAAAAACAATTCTAAAACGGGTCGTTCTCAGAACCCGTCAACTACAAATCCAGAATCACGGTATATAAATCCACACAATTATATACATATTCTTAGTATCTAGGAATAGTGAAGTGCCCTTACTGAAGTAGTAATCGATCCAGTTTGTTACGTAAGCTCCGGTCGTCCCGGTCAGTCTGAAGTCTCGTAACCCTTCAAGAAACATAACCTAGCTTGGAAATTGAAACTCAACCCTAAGGCTTAGCTACTGGTCTATCAAGGTTCCTATCACTTAGGAAATTGTCCTAATTCTTAAGAAAGATCCTTGCAAGTCAAAAACATTTTAACGACTTTGGTGACCTTTAAGAAACTTGAAAAAAACTTGAGAGAAAAAACACACACAAAACTTCCAAACTCTTGAAAGCAAAAACACACACAAAACTTCCAAACCCCAATTCTGTCCAAAAACACAAAAACCCTAAAAACTTCATATTCTCATCAAACAATTCACTTTTCAAATAATCAATTTTCAAAAACTTAACTTCCAAGAAAACTAATTAGAGATATCAATCCTAAAGGCAACCCTAGCAAAATCTCAACATCAAAATACTCTAGGGATCAAAACTTAACATATTGAAATTCTAATCGGTTCAAATTGAAGATCAAGGCCATGAGAATAACATTTGTGAAGTGGGTTTTGAATTCTAAAAACTATAAAAAACCCAAATTCAACATTTTGAAATTCTTAAACCATAGGGTTGTAGATCGGGAGGAGGAGATCAACTTACCTCAAAGAATCAAGTGGAGAAAATGAGTTGAAGATGGATCTATGGAGGAAAAAGGATATTCGGCCATGATGCTTGGAGGAAGAAGATGATGAATAGTCCTTTTCTGTTACTCTTTCTCTCACTTAAGTTCTTCTTATTCACTTAATGGAAAAACAAGTGTATTTTAAGAGGAGTTGGCCACGGGTTCAAGTCCTTAGGGGGAGAAATTTTAACTTTTCATTAACCCTAGGGATCAAAGTTGAATGGGTAAAAGTCTAGGTAAAAATATCTTTTTACTATTTGGGGACTAAACCATAAAGTTTCAAAGTTTAGGGACTAAACTCTAAAGTTTATAAAGTTCTAAGAAATATCTAGGGTTTGTTTATTGTTATATGTCTAATCCATGACGCGTCATATGCGTCAGTGCATCAATGTGTCAGTGCGTCATAATTCCTATCGTCATCTAAATCCGGTCATCGGTACGTTTCCCAACGTTACTGAGAGTGACTAACACCAGTTACCAATTACCTTGGACCTTTTGCTTGTACTACTCGAGCCCGCGTCGTTTCTCTTGAATTTCGTGCCGATTCCGGCCTGAAAACACTATTCACAGGAAAGCTGCACATGAAACACTATTCACAAAAATCACTATTCACAAAAGTTTTTATCGCATATCTGGATTTGTTACATCAAGCGGAGTCGTTTGGTAATTCCCGGACTTTCGATCCGGGGTCCCGAAGTCGCCTGTTTCACTTGCTTGATTTTCGATTGAAACTCTTGCTAGCGAGAATTTTCCTTTCCAGGCTTTGGAAGGAAACCTTATCATTATTACAACCATTCTTCTAGAAATTCTTCACTAAACGTTATGGTGATAGTGAGAACGTCTTATTCTCATCCGAACTCAAAGTTAGGCCAAGATTGATTTACTACCAAGTGTCATAAATAGCATTTCATCGGTAGTTCAATCGACGATGTCATTTGTGGACGCTCGCGAGCGGATCCAAATTCAGGGTTTTACAAGGGCAAGAGTGGCACACCGCAAAAGCGACTCAACAAGGCTTTAACGAAATTAATCGGGTTTTGTGAGATGAGATTTTTTTGAATATACAGATTCATAAACACATTATATAGGTTAGAGGGGACACATTACTCACATTGCAGGGAGGGAACCTGAAATTTTGGATGAAAAATCTCTGAAATCTGGCAGAGGAAACTCCGCTATTTGTGACACATAACTCCCAAGATTTCTCCCTAATGAAGAAATTTGAAAACCCAATATTTTTGTCTTAATGAAGAAAGGATCCCTGGAATCTCGCTTAGAACGAATTTCAGAGAGAACTGATTTTTGAAATTGGAAGAGTGAGCCAAATTTTCGAAATTGGGGGGGGGGGGGGGGTGATTCCATTATGGAGAGAACCAAATTTTGAAATTGGAAGAGTGAACAGGAATTTCTAATTTGGGAGTGTTAGAAGGAATCGACTTCAGGGATTTGGCAGTGTAATACGATTAGATTTTATGGTTTGAAAGTTGAATATGCAAACGTTGGTTGAGGGATTTTGAATTAGGAAAGGGTAAGTGTTGAGTAAAATCAGGGATTTAGATTTGGGAGAGTGAATGAGATGAGGTAAATTGAGAATTGAACGTGGGAGGAAGATACGTTCTATTGTAGCAGGAAGATATGTTTCGTAAGTTGAAGGAAATTGAGAATTTAAAATGAAGCAGAGATGAAGGAGTCAAGCGTGAGATAAACAGACACATCAGATCAAGGGAGAAGGAGTAATTTATTTGAAAATGGTGATATGTTAATTTGTGGGTGAGAGAATGAAGTTGGAGTGTCTTACTCTCGAAGGTGAGAACTCATGTTTATTAGATACGGAGTATATTTAAAATTTAATTTCGAAATGTAAGAATTGTCATTGAAAATTATGGAACTCTATGGTTTTGAAGTTAAAAAAAAAAGTTAAAAGAAGTTTCTAAACAATAACTTTGAAAAGGCAATTCTGTATGCCGAGATCAAGTTGGAAACTCACTGTTGTAGACCATTTAATCATAGAAAAGAGAAAAACAATCACCAGGAAAAGTATATGAGTATCCGTGGACCGTGGTTGTTGTGGTTCCATAAAAAAAAAAGAAACCTACTTATCAATTGCAGTTTTTTTTAATATACTCAATGAATTTTTTTTCAATAAAGTACATAAATGTGAAATGCCTCTTTAAAATTAGATTATAAATATTTACATTTTCGTTTAATATGCAACTTTGTTGTTAATTCTTGGCATGTTACAGCTGGGAACGTGTGAAGCATGAGTGCCTTCTGTTCATGTTTCCTCCCTACCATTTTCTAAATACAATGCTGTCATTTCTAAAATTGTTGAGAGATCCTCGTTAAGCCTACGACCGGGTCTGTTGGTTTTCCTGTCACTATCAAACAAAAACCAATAAAACAATTTGAAAATTAAAAGCATCGAAAAAAGAAATTAAACAAAGATTCCACAGGAGAAGAAAATTGAGAAAGCCAGCTATTGCAGTGTTTGATCTTCAATAAAATAGCTGACTTCCCTTTCAATAGTCTTTTTTCCCCTGCAACCAACTCTCTGGATCATAATACATTTGACTTTCCCTCTCTCCAATTTCCTTCCAAGAGAGAGAAACAGAGAGAAATTTTATTTCCTTGCAGCCTCTCCAGGAGGAGGCTTTGTAGAAATTCTCCTGGATTCAAATTCCATCTCTCTACATTTTGTATTTCTAAGATATGTTCAAGTTTAGAAGTCACTCCTATCTTTGTTAGCTTAGAAAGAAATTTGATCATTTTTGTAATAATTTATCATTTTTTGTAACATAAAGAAAAGCAATAGAAAAATAAAAATGGGAGAAAACAATTCAACACAAGAGAGGAGATCTGGAGGTTGTGGGTTGATAACAGCAGTTTTCGGACGAAACAGTTGGTCACGTAAATCATCCTCTGAAGGTTCTTCTCCCGTAGCGAACCACAACACCACCAGCGATTCAAAACGACGTCGTGGCGGCTCAAACGAGGCTGGTGGTGCAGCTTCATCCGACACCGCCACAAACTTTTCATCTCGCTCTGTCTCAAATGCTCCTCCTCCATCATCCAATTCCAACCCACAGAAGCCATTAACACACCAAAATCCCCAAAGGAAACAACAACAACAACTGCAACAACGCCGCGAAACGCCGCGTAGCGCGGCGGCGAGGGTATTGCCGGCTCAAGGCTATGTTAACCAGGGAAGAAAGGTGCCGAATGAAGCCATTGGAATTTCTGGGGAGCTCGAAATGATGATCAACGATCAACAAAGGAACAGGGGAAGCAGCACCCTTGTTCGAGCTTCTTCCAGTAACGTGATGCTGTTTGGTAATTTAGGTAACATTAGGCAAGGAACAGGGCAAGATAATAGCTACCAAAGTGTAATGGATTACAACAATGTTGCAAATGGAGGAGGACACAATAGGAGTAATGAGGCTAAACCCACCAAGGAACAACAACAACAACAACAACAACAACAGGAACAACAAAACCCGGGTTCGTTTTGCAGGGCTTTATCTACTAGAATGGATCCTGAGCAATTGAAGATAATGGGGAATGAGGATTATAAGAATGGAAGGTTTGCAGAGGCTTTGGCTTTGTATGATGCTGCCATTTCCATGGACCCGAATAAAGCTTCTTATAGAAGCAATAGAAGCGCTGCGTTAACTGCGCTTGGTAGGATTCTTGAGGCTGTGTTTGAATGCAGAGAAGCTATTCGGATCGAGCCTCATTACCAAAGAGCGCATCACCGGTTGGGAAATTTGCACCTTAGGTAGGTCAAATTGATTTTCAATTGGAAAGGCGTAACAATGCAGTTGAGCTGTTTGTGAATATGCTTCTTCGAATTCAAAGTGTGTGTTACTTTTGCCTGCAGATTAGGAGAAACAGATAAGGCCCTTTATCATTATAAACAAGCAGGACAAGAGGCCGATCCCGATGAGATTGCGAAAGTGAAGGTTCTTCAGGTTCATCTACACAAGTGCACCGAGGCGCGCCGGCAAGGAGATTGGAACAAATTGATCACCGAAACCAGCAATGCTATATCATCTGGTTCAGATTCTGCTCCACAGGTGAATTATTATTAGCAGCTTGTAATGTATAATCTTAACAACTGTTGTTTTAATTAGTTCATTTTCTGTATCACTCACTCACTCAAGCATTCATACATACATGTGTCAATCGTGCTTATATGACTCTGGTTTTGTCTTCAAGATATTTGCACTGCAAGCTGAAGCGCTGCTGAAGCTCCGTAGGCATCAAGATGCAGACAATGTAATGTCAAAGTGCCCCCATTTTGATGTTGACCAGTGCACCAAGTTCTTTGGACCTATTGGTAATGCAAATTTATTGGTGACGCGTGCTCAGGTTTATATGGCTGCTGGCAGGTAACTATTAATGGAAAATGTTATTTTGTACGAAGAAATTTTCTTACAATTTGCAGAATCTTCAAAAGTAACTTCTACTTGACCATACTTATGTATTCTCACTTTTTGTACTCATTTTCATAACAATTTGTTCATAGTCAATATCAGTGCTGATGTATTCAGTTTCAGATTGAAAATTGAGCTTGACAAGCATTGATTACTCACATGTTATCTATATTTGCTGATCGTGTTGGCAGATTTGAAGATGCTTTAGAGGCAGCACAGAAAGCAGCTAGGTTGGACTCTAATAACAGGGAAGCAAATAAGGTGTTGAGAAAGGTTCGAGGTGTCACGGCTGCTAGAGCTAGGGGAAATGAACTTTTCAAGGCATCCAAATTCTCAGAGGCTTGCAGTGCCTATGGAGAAGGCCTTGAGCATGATTCGTATAACTCACTTTTACTGTGCAACCGAGCTGCTTGTAAATCAAAACTAGGCCAATTTGAGAGGGCTGTTGAAGATTGCAATGCTGCTCTTAACTTACGCCCATCTTACAGCAAAGCCAGGTTGAGAAGGGCCGATTGTAATGCCAAGGTGACCCACCTAACCTTGTTCTGTTTACTTAGAGCATGTTTCGATAGACAGCAACGGTGAAACCAAAATCATTGTGGCTAGAAGCAAAAGCTAAGGGAATTTGCTTCTGTTCATTGTAATTTTGGCTTACCGTGATAAAATGCTTACCTGAGATAAAAGGCTTACAGAAGAACCTGTAAGATGAAATGTCAACTTACATTTCAATTTTAATATAATAAATAGATTTAAAACTCAACTATTTTGAAGGTTTCAAAACAAACATCGTTAACTTTGGCTTTGTAGTTATGTGATGTTGTGATGTTTGTTGTTGAATCATAGTTGGAAAGATGGCAAGCTTCAATAGAAGATTACGAAATCTTGCTAAAAGAGACACCAGAGGATGAAGAAGTCAACCGGGCATTGTCGGAGGCCAGAGCACAGCTCAAGAAACAGCAAGGTTAAGAATGGACATAAAGCGCATGTCGTGAAGGTGATTCAAAGCTTGAAGGGGAGAGGATTACTCAGCTAGACGAAGATGATGATAAAAGGAACAAACTTTGGAAGTGTGACTAAAGCTCAGGTGGAGAAAAGAGCCTTTATCTGCTCTAGCAAAGAGTACTTGCATACACAGATCAAGATGATCAACATCAATCCCTCGAAAAGCAAAAGGAAAAATACTGTTCAGTGGAGAAAACCAAATCCAGTTTAGAACGTCTAAGATCGAAATACAATGCCCAATTTGTTTATAGGCTAAATTAAACTATGAAGCTCACCAAGTTATTGTATAGTAGCATGACACTGCTATGTGTCTCTTTACTTTCTTTTTTATTTTCTTTCTTCTTTTGGGAGAAAGTGTATAATACTTTTGTTTAAGGATTCTCAATCGTGTACATTATATTTGTTCATTGTCTTTTGAAGGTGTTAGCTAGTACTCTTGTTTTCTTTTTCTCAACTTTTCCTTGAGTAAAAGAAGTGAGATGAATGCTTCTGTACTCCACTAGATTTTCTAAATAATATTAAAAAATAAAAATAATCTAAAAAATATAGATAAAGAATAACTTATTTTGATAGGGTGGTTTGTAGCTTTGTGCCATCAAGGAATCCGATGTTAACAAGGTGGTTGAATGGCACCAACATCTTAGACCATCCTTAGCGGTAATTTCTCATAGAAGAAACTCTGGCTCAAACTTGTTGATGGGTACCCTATAAGAAAGAAACATGTTATTTACCAATTGATTATTACTGACCACCACAAATTCGTTGGTAATTGACCAATTTACTGATAATTTAGCCATCAGGATGCCTTTTGTCTGAAAAAATGATTTAGAAATGTCTAAGCCGTGGCACCTTATGTCGGAAAAATTTGACCGGAAACATTACCGAATGTTTTGGTAAGTGGCGGAAAAAATGGTAGGGAAAATTTTACAAACAGGAACAGTCGTCTATAAAGTCACCTGTTCTGGTCGGCTCTTCAGCCATACGACTCAACGACATAGCAGCTGACTCACTAGGAATGCTCTTTAGCATACACCTAAGAGGCAACCTGCACGACCTGGGCTAGGGACAAGCACTCCCGGCTTAGTGGCCCTTCATCCGATCGACCCGGACAAAAGTTGAGGGCAGCGCTACATGGTCGCTCGGCCAAGACAGCCGCTCCCACTCGGAAGCTTCACTTAAGAGTTTCCCTCTATTAGCTACAACACCTCTGGCGCCTATAAATATAGGTTCCACTGTTCCTCTTGGGACGCTTCTCACTCATTACTTACATTAAGATTTTGCTATGCATTCTTACATGTTTGAGCTGAGGTCTTGGATGCTCTCGTGGCACCAACACTAACTTGAGCGTCGGAGTGTTTTTTATAGGTCCCCCTGACGCACCGCAATACGAAGGCTCCACCTCAATCATGCCAGAGAAATGCTGAGCTCTGCCGAGAGCACCACTATCTAAGATTCACGCATGAACATTTGGTGTCGTCTGTGGGGATGAATTTGACGATATCGCAGTTTGCTGATGGTACAAACACGTAGGCAGCAAGAGGCCAGTTCATGAGGGATGATAGTTTAAGAAAATAGTTATCAATGAGTTTCATCGCCACCACAACGAACTACGGTCTAGAGAGAACCTTCGCAGCGGGAGAGAGCTCACCAAGAACAGATTCCAGAACATCAAACATGAGCGAATGCGAAGGAGCTCTTATGCGATATGGAACAGAGGATACACAAGCTGGAACGATCGCTCCATGGATCACAACATCATACTACTCGCAGGCATGTCGCGATTTCACTGGAATGTGAAAGACAACAGGAAAAGGTAAAGAAACCTCAAGAACCGATGATCAGTCAGGTTCAAGAACGAGAAAGGGATTTCGAAGGAGAATCCTTTTTGAAGGAAGGAGTCAATGCAAGGTTACTGACTCCATTCTTCACAGAAATCATGAGTATCAAAATTCGTAAGGATTTCAAGAAGCCAGTTGGTGTTGAGCCTTACATAGAGGAAACCAATCCAACGGAACACTTGGACACGTTCATTACAGCAGTTATGTTCCTCGGAGCAACGGATGCACTGATGTGGAGGATTTTTCCTCTAACATTGAGGAAAGCAGCTTTGCGATGGTTTCAATTATTGGCTCTGAATTAAATAAAGAGTTGGAAGGAACTATCGCAACTGTTTGTGCACCATTTCATAACAAGAAAAGGATTACAAAAAAAATCTCACACTCTTGGTTAGAGAAGACTAGCGCAAGGTGAATTACTAAGGGATTTCCTAACTAAGTTCTACAAAGAAGCAATGTTGGTGCCAAATTTGGCAGAGAATGTGAATTTACACTTAGCCCGCGAAGTAAGTTGGGTTGGAACGCCTTTCCATACCTCCGTGGCGAAGTCTCCACCGGTTGACATGGATGAGTTCCAAAGATGATCTACAAAGTATGTCAACATGGAGGACAACCTAATTGGAACGAGAAGATTGAAGGACAAATTGCATGAGAGTAAGAATCAGGGGAAAAAGGAAAAGGAGTATGAACAGAAGGGCAGCGATAAGAGAAACTATGCAAAGAATTTTGGGAAAATTACGAGAATTACTCAATTCTCAACACTAGACCCGCTCGGATCTATAAGGAAGTTGCTCATACTGTCTTTGCCAACATGCTCTTAAGGTCAAACGTATATTAGAACGTTTGTCATATTTTGAGTGATAACAATTTTACTACTAAATCCTGTGTATTATGTTTTTCAGGAATTACATCTATCGTTTAGAGAAGTATCGTTTGCGCACATATCGAGTAAAGAATATGTTCAAGGCAAAAGTGAAGAACTATCATTCAAAGAAGAAGTATCGTTTAAGAAAAAGACTACAACGTTAAAGTTACATATGGAGTATCGTCTGCTGAATTGTTAAGCATATGGAAAGTATCGTTTGATCAACAACAAAGAGTATCATCTAGCAAAGAGTATCGTCTAGCGAAGAGTATCGTCTAATGAAGAGTAAGAGACAAATTCAAGTATCGTCAAACTCTACTGTCTACGAGCTATATCAACAGAGAGTAAATGATTGAAGAACAATGCTGTCAACAGAACAAGTCGTTTCCCGAAAAGGAAAGGAATTCATTGATAAACAGATTTAATGCAACGGAGTGAATCAAGCATTATATTACTCGGCGACCAACTCTGCTTGAATAACAACATAACTACAATCAAAGCCAAGGAGAAATGATAATTGATAAGGAAAATCGCAAGTGTACGATTAACTATCGCGTAATATAAAAGATTGTCGATCCCACAGGGATAGGTGTCTAATTACTAAATTGTTTAGAGCTTAAGCAGAAAAATAAAAAGATATATTTTGCATTTTGGTTTCTGGAATAAGAACATAAAATTCATAAAATATAAAAGAAGAGATGATGATAAAAAAATAAGCATTTGGGTTGCATTGTATAACTTATAATTTATGCTAGCAAACTTCTATTTTATTTCTGAATTCCAAACAAAGATTCATGATGCTATAGCCTAGTGTAACTACAAGATAATTCCTTAAGCATTGTAGATCTTTCTTTTTAATTACTAAACCCAATTCCTTGGCACCTAGTTAACTAAAGAAGAAGATGAAGAAAATGTTCAGGCCAACATAAAGTTACGTCCTTCCTAATTCCTTAGCGAAGTATACTTATAACCTTTTTTAAATCCTAGGTCCCTTACTACTTACCAAATGGCCTTATGTAATAAGCAATAAGCGAGAGATCTTGTGTGCACCAAGATGAATGAAGAACAAGGAAATAAAACATGAACTTTGAATATTATTCAGAAACAAATAAAAGAAAACTAAAACATAAACTAATAAGCTAACACAACCCAAAATACTTAAAGAGAATTAGCCAAGCATGGCTAAAAGAAGCATTGAATTACCCTGTTCTAGGAGCTCAAATATGGCTTCCCACAATTCCTAGGAACAATGTTCTTGAGGGAGAAAGGGGAACACTTGTTGTGTTCTAAGAAAGGTGTGTTTTACAAGTGCAAGTTGCCTCCCTATTTATAGCAAAAATCTGGCCTCAGCAATTAAATCCCACTTCCAGACCGAGGCCCAGCGCTTGAGCGCTGGGTTCCCAGCGCTGCAGCGCTGGGTGCTGCTTCTTCAACTTCAAGCTTTTCTTCCTTCTTCATGGTAGTGGGTTTTGAATGCCATAAAAAGCCACTACTCAGCCCTTAATCAATTCTGAAACCTTCCTCCCACTACCATCAATCCTTCAACATTATTTTCCATGTGCTAATTTGAAGAGAGTTGCTTCATATTCCTCTTCTTTACTTTTGGTCCTCTCTTGGTTAGCACTCCAATTCAAGCCCTTTTATTCTCTCAATCTTCACTTTAAGTCCTCCACTCTTGAACTTTCACATTTTGGACCTTGATTTCCTGAAAATTTACAAAGTGGTCCCTGGACAAAAATGATAACTAAACCAGCTTTTCCTAAAAATACAAAATAACTAGAAAAATTCCTAAAAATATAAAATAAAGGTAGAAAAACCAATAAAATCTAATCTACATGCAAAATGCAAAATAAATATAAAATCTACGTAAAAACAATAAAAAACCTACATGAGACTCAAAAATAATAAAATAAAAAGACTAAAAAGACCCTAAAATTATCATATAAAATCCACTCATCAATAATGAAAGAAATAACACAAGGGGGGTTGAATTGTGTTCTTATAAAAACTTGATTTTCAAATACAATTATTATTTTACAAAAGCTTTTCATAAACTATGGTAGCGGAATGATATTAATCTGAGTGTGAACGATAAAGGTATGAACGAAACACACAGATGTGAAACGTGTGCTAGGGTGGACAATGCATGCTGTAAAGTTATAAACAATGTAGGCAGTTAAGCGATTGAACGATGCAAGCAGTTAAGCGATGCAGACAATAAAAACAGCACACAAGAGATTTATCCTGGTTCACCCAAAATCAGTAGGGCTACGTCCAGTCCTTTGATACTTAGGAACTTATCACACTTGGAAGATTTTCTTCTCTTGAAGGTTTTGGCACTTAAGAAAATGAGAAACAGAAGAAAGAAGATTGTTTCTTCAAGTCTTCCTTTTATAGCTTCACTTGAAAACTTGTGTTCGGGCAGTGGTTGAACGAAGCTGAGAGAGAGTCACGTGAGATCTTCAGAATATCTTCGTTGTGAGTAATGGATCTCTTCATTAAATGCTCTTGACCGTTGAAAGCTTAAAATGGATGTTCTGATGGAGCAAGTAGCTTGTAGCAGTCTGAATCTCTGAATATATCCTCTTTGATTCAACTTGATGTAGAAATATTGAGATTTCTGAATCCTTTAATGTGTCTGAAAGTGTAACGCAACGCCCCAATTTACGGTCACAGGTCACATAGTAATTAACGGAAATCATATTAAACCTCTCTCAAAGAGCCACTCTTTTTTTTTCCAAAAACATATTGTCACTCAATAATATGATTAATAATACCCAATACTTATATATTAAATCAAAACAGCGTAAGTCAAAAATAATAATAATGCTTGCACGAACAGTGTGCCCAAAAACATTGAGTACAGCGGAAAATAAAATCCTTCAACTCTTAGTTGATCTTCCAAAAGCTACAAGTTAACCCAAAGTCTCCTTTAGCTTGCAAAGATAGTTAACCTCCACGCAAATCTTCAGTCTGAAAGTCTATGGCGTTAAGCGGCCAAGAAACAAACAAAACAAGCAGAAATGGTTAACTCCTAAAAACAAACAACAAGAGTAACAAAACCGAATGGCTTGCATAAAATTAAGAACGGTAACAACAATACTAATACAGCAGCCGCAGTAAATGAACAGAAAACAGAAGTAGAAAATACATCAGTTTTACAAAACAACAACAACAACAATAGTATTTTTTAAGAATGAAGATCAACACTAGCTTAAAAGAACAACAACAGTTTATAACCTCATATAACTCAAGTTAAATTCCACAAAAAACATGCTTGTTAGTTCCTCAATAACTATATGCATAACTATGGCAAAAAATACCGTTCCAAACGGGAGCGAATTCATTCCAAACGGGAATAGGAGGATCACATGGGACTAAAACCCATCTCATCACCCTCAGGGCATGGGACTAAAACCCATCTCATCACCCCCGGGAAGATCACATGGGACTAAAACCCATGTCATCAACCTAATCTTTAATAGATGCATATGCTATGACAATAATCACCAAGCTCAAGAGAACCAACAGTTCTTAAACATCTTTGATGACTGGGATTTATATGATCTTTTTAGCATCTTTTTCTTTGTTTTTATTGTATTTTTATTTGTGTTTCATATAGTCTTTATTTAATTTGTTAGAGTTTTTGTTTTGTTTTTGCATTTGCATATAGATTAACAATTATTGTGCTTTTAGTCCTTTTAGTGTTGTTTTATTGTAATTTTAGTCTTTGTTAGAGTTCTGGTCATTATTAGGTGGTTTATAGGTGCCTTGATTGAAGAATTGATGGAAGAAATGATGAAGAGAAGGAGGTTACAAGCTGAATGGTTTTGTGGTTAATGAAGAATTGAAGAATCAAGCAACGAACATGTGCTAAAATGGAGAAATAATGAAGGAAATGATTACTTCAGCTGTTTCAAACCTTCCTTGAAGCCACCATAATGCCTCAACAAAGCATTGATGAAAGGAATCAAAAGAGAAGGTTAAGAACAAGAAAATGAGGAGTCTGTCGTGCTCCCAACGCCTGAGCGCTGGGAAGCCAACGCTCATGCGTTGGCATTCTGTCAAAACTTAAGAAATGCAACCAGTCCCCAGCGCCCAAGCGTTGGAATCCAACGCTTGAGCGTTTACTAGCTGTCAGTTTGGCTATGAATTCGGGTTTTGGCTTTTCTTTTGGATCAACCTTGGAACCTTGTACTTGGTTGAGTTCCTTCCTTTGTAGCTTTATTCCTGGAGTTGTACGAGGCCCTTTGGAGCCCTTGTTCCAGGTTTTGTTCTTTATTTTGTTTATGTTTAACTTAGCCATGCTAGGCTAGTTTCCCTTTGCATTTGGATATTATGTGAATCCTGGCTGAGTTATGCTTTAAGCTTGCAATTTCTATATGAATATAGTTGTAGTTTCATGTATCTTTTCCCCATGTTAATTTTTCTTGAGTCGACGCAAGTACTTTTCTTTCTTCTTGCACAACGGTAGTTGGTAGGATTTAAGGGAAATGGGATTAGATTAATCGGCTTATCCGCCACTTAGGTATAAGGGTGGGAATCAATTGTGATGGCCAGAACTAAGAAATCTAATGCTTCAATTGGTTTAACTAAGAACTTAGGTATTAGGTTTAGTAATTGAATTGAAAGTTATATTTGATTAAGGAATTAACAAGTAGAAGTTTTGGCTAAATCACCATGAAATGATTTCTATGTTCATATAGTTATGTGTTTGTGAGATGCATAATTAGGTTAGGTGAAGCTATTACCCAATTGCTGTTTTTATCAAAATTTACAATTCAAGTCTTTGAGTTCTTATGCTATATCAAAAACAAAACAAATATATCTTTTCTTTTCAAACTCTAAAAAACCGATTTCAAGTCAAACCAATCCCTGTGGAGACGATATCTTTTATATTACTTCGTTACAATCTGTACACTTGCAGAATTGCTATCAATCCTCATGATCATAGTGTTAGCATTTGCAGTATCATCATCATAATTCCTTTAATTCCACATCAACATGTTATATCACATGAAGCAATTTCAGCCCAAAGAACATAGAAATACATTCAATCATGTTATAATGGAATCACATAAAACTCATAGCCTCAACAACATGCCTCGACAACCCATATAATCATGGTAAAAATTATAGATTCCAAAATATATTCACAGCACAAACACAATAGAACATGACGCTCTAAGACCGAGTTACCCTTACCGTCGAACGGGTCGCATAAACATGATGTCAGCTCTACGGGATGTGAGATAAAGTAGGGATCCAATCATGCCTCTATATTTTGTAGGATCAAAAGGTGAGCTTTCATTGTGCTTGTCTAGTATGTATGCAGGATGCATTGGAGTGCTCATCTCCTTGGATTTGTCCATGTTGTACTTCTTTAAGAGATCTTTGATATACTTCGTCTGATGAATATATGTTTTTCCTTTTTCTTTATGAATTTGAAGTCCAAGAAAGAACTTCGATTCTCTCATCATACTCATCTCGAATTCACTTTGCATGAGGTTAGAGAAATCCTTGCACATTTTTTCGTTAGTAGCACCAAATATAATATCATCAACATATAGTTGTACTAAAATAAAATCATTTTCAAACCTTCGTTTAAATAATGTATTGCCTACCTATCCTCGTGTGAAGCATTGCTCGTAAGAAAAGTGTTGAGCCTATCATACCAAGCTCTTGGTGCTTGCTTTAGACCGTAGAGTGCTTTCTTTAGTTTGAAGACGTGATCTGGCAGTGATGTTTCTTCAAATCCTGGGGGTTGCTTCACATAGACTTCTTCTTCAATGAAGCCATCTAGAAATGCACTCTTGACATCCATTTGATAGAGCTTGATTGAATGTTGGTAAGCAAAAGCTAGAAGTATACGAATTGCTTCAATTCGAGCAACATGAGAAAAAGTCTATGTGTACTCAATGCCTTCTTGCTGATTGTGTCCTTGTGCTACCAGCCTTGCTTTGTTTTTGGTCACCTTGCCATCTTCATCTACCTTGTTTCTGAAAACCCATTGAGTTCCAATAATGGATTTCCCTCCAAGTTTGGGAACAAGAGTCCAGACTTGACTCCTTTCAAATTGATTCAATTCTTCTTGCATGGTAAATATCTAGCCTTCATCTTGTAATGCTTCGGAAACAGTCTTTGGTTCAATCTCATAAATCAGTTCATAGTTTCCATGATCAAGAAATGATGACCTTGTTTTAGCTCGTTCAGAAATCCTTCCAATGACTTGGTTTGGTGGATGATCTGGCCTGAATCTCTAGTCTCTTGGAAGAGGAATCCCACTCGAGGTCATTACATGACCAGACAGTTGTTAGATTCAAACGATTTCAAAAATTATTATATTTTGATAAATAACAATTTCACTCAAGGTTTAATATCGTTAGATAAAGATGTTCTAATACTTTGAATATTTCATAATCAGGAACATCTATCTACTTGAAGATAAAATGCAAACATACATACAAAGCATTATCAAAAGCAAATCTTCAAAGAAAAGCAAAGAAGAGGTGTACGTTTGGCAACTTATCAAAGAGTTAGTCTGCCAGTTGAGTACGTTTGCCTCAAGGATAACGTCCGGCTTTTGAGAACGTTTGGCAAGTACCTGAAGAGTCCGTTTGCCAATACTACTGAAGAGTTCATTCGCCTAAAAGTGCTGAAAAGTTCGTTTGACAAAGTGTCTCAAGCATTAAGATTATCTACCTCATCAGCGCATTAAATGAAGCACTGTTGATTGCAGAATTTAGAAAGGGACATAATCAATACTTTATTCCTCGTTCCTGCAAAAGCTCTGACATTCCTTAAATCATGCAACCTTTTTCAGAGTCAACAACATGATTTCCTGAACATCGGATCCCCTCAACGATCAAATTCAAAGCTCTTATTCAGAGCATTTTATGTTCTCTTTGCTGGCATCCACGAGCATTTAATGCCCAAATGTGAACTCAAGGATGAAACCATTGAAGGCCAGACGCTGTCATCAAACACAATTAATGCTGCAATAAATGCATGGCAGAATGCATTTAATGCTGTTTCAAGGATGCAGAAGTATCCGTTACTCACAAGGGAGCAAAAATTCAAACGGAACTATTTTTCAAATCTTCATCAAACTTGCAGGGCACATCCCACTGAAGATATAAATAGAGCACTTAGCATCCGTATTCAATTGGCGACTTCCAAACGATCAAAGCATTCAAATCTTTCTATGTCCATTGCAATCTATCATATAGCCAAAACTCAGAAAATCAAAGTCATCCTTTATCTGAGTTAAGTCGTCTGCCGGTGTGAAGTATCCATAGAGTGCTACTCTCATCCTTCTCACACAACCCAAACAGAGAACCAACTTCTCTATCCTCTCTGTATATTGTACTTCATTATTCTACCCACTCTTGCTGAAGAGAAATAGTAGAAACACAAAACTTCTTTGCTAAAAGAACTGAGAGCAGTCTTGTTGAATACTGAATTAGGAGAAGTCATGTATAAAACTTGTAAAGGAGAACCTTCGAATACTAGGAGAATTCCTGTAGAATACTTGTACTATTTTGTGAAAATAGTGAAAATCTTGGTGAAGTCAAGGACTAGACGTAGCCCTGTCAATTAAGGGGGTGAACCAAGATAAATATCTTGCGTGCTTTACTTTTCAGTCTTAAGCTATTTTCCACTGCACTTACTCTTAATAATATTTGAAACTAATAACTGTTTATAACTGAAAATAAGTTTAAAAATCACACACACAATTCAAACTCCCATTTTCTTGTGTGCTTTATTACTATCAATTGGTATCAGAGCTTAATCGCTATGAGATATACTAACATCTTAACAGGTGTAGAGTGAAAAGATCCATGGACAACATAGCTTAGAGTGTGGGGATCAGTTATGTACACCGGGAACTAAACCAACGAGCTGATCTGCTCGCCAAACTGGCAAGTACTAGGCGACCGAGGAATTACCGGTCCGTAATCCATGAAATAATCCATGCTCCAAGTATAGAAAGGGAGGAGCAAGTATGCGCTGTGGCTAAGGGGGATACTTGGATGTCCCCTATAATTGAAGTGTTGACCGAAGCCTCTACGGGCGCGCCTGGCATCACACTAGACAGAAGGCGGGCTGCCAGTTACTTCACATTGATACAGGGAGATCTATACAGGCGAGGCTTCCCTGCGCGTTTGCTAAAGTGCGTCTTCGAGCATCAAGCTCAGGATTTGATGAAAGAAGTTCATGAAGGGACGTGTGCCAGCCATATTGGAGGCAGATCATTAGGCGCGAAGATTCTAAGGGCTGGGTTCTATTGGCCAACCTTAAGGAAGGATTGTCAAATCTATGTAAAGAAGTGTGAGAAGTGTCAGGTGTTCGCGGACTTGCACAGGGCGCCTCCAGCGTTAATGGTGACCATATCCTCTCCATGGCCATTCGCCCTTTTGGGGGTTGATCTGGTTGGACCATTTCCTTCCGCCACATCACAAATCAAGTATATCTTTGTGGCGGTGGATTATTTCACCAAATGGATAGAGGCAGAGCTGCTCGCCTCCATTACTTCAGAAAAGATAAAAAAGTTTTATTTTCAAAGACTTATTTGCAGGTTTGGCGTTCCCCAAGCGATCATCTCCGACAATGGGACTCAATTCTCAAGTAAGGCGACCAAGGAATTATGTGAAGAGTGGGGAATCCAGAATAGATTCATTTCAGTAGAACACCCCCAAAAAAATTGGTCAAGCAAAGGCCGCCAACAAAGTAATTTTGGCAGGGCTAAAGAGGCGTCTTGACGAGGCAAAGGGACGGTGGCTAGAAGAATTTCCCATTTTTTTATGGTCATACAACACCACTCCTCAGTCAACTACAGGAGAAATGCCATTTAAGCTAACTTATGGAATAGATGCCATGTTACCAGTGGAGATGAAGAATAAGGCGTGGTGAGCAGTTGCAACTGACTCGGATCACAATCAGAGCAATTTGTTGGTAAGCCTGGACTTGGCCTCTGAAATAAGAGAGGAAGCTCTCCTTAGAGGAGTAGCCATGAAGCAACGAGTATCTCGAAGATACGACACACGAGTCGTCCCACGTGCAATGCGTGTGGGCGACCTGGTACTTCGAAGACGAACAGGTACTGCAGATGTCAACAAGCTGACGCCCAATTGGGAAGGAGCATTCAAGGTTATTGGGGATTTAGGAAACGGAGCGTATCACCTGTCAGATTTATTTGGGAACAGAGTCCCAAGATCCTGGAACGCCTCTCACTTGAGGCATTATTATAGTTAAATGTGTACCACGTAAGGGCGTGCTCCTTTCTTTTATAAGAAAAATTTAAAGAGGCGACCCTTGCGGTAACATTCGCTCGCCTCACATGTCAATATTATGCAAATTGGCACATAAATGTGGGGCGTGCGAATAAAGGTCCAGTAGTGACCTGGTTGAATTCAATAAAGAGGGAAATTCAGATTATTAAAAGTTTTACAACACAAGGCCCAGTGGCGGTCTAAATTCTAGTTTTCAAAATTTCAAAGAGAAGTGGTTTGGAAATGTGACCTATGAAATTACTATGAGCGACCCTTGTGCAATACGGAGAAGAAAGCCCAGACTTGATTGAATTAAATCGAGTCAGTCTATTGAGCCAAGCCTCGGGCAACCCCAGTGGCCACTGGGATCCGAGCAAAAAGTCTCACTGAAAAGAAGCCTCGCTATGCGAGCTAAAGTCTTGATCGAATTAAACCAAGCCAAAGTCTCACCAGAATAAGGTCGAGCAAAAGCCCCGTTCAGGCGGGCCAAAGCCTCATAACAGACAAATAGCACAATCATAGGGTGTGTGAGTCATTACGTGACTCATAAAATATCTAGCCTTGGCCGCCCTAGCTGCGTAAGACCAAGCAACCCCAAGCCTCGTTAGAAGAGCCATGCGAGTACGGATCGTTACGCGAGCGGAAACCATGCGTGCAAAGTAAACAACGGTCCAGTGGCGGCCAGGCATACCACATTTTATTAAAAGGATCCAGTGGCGATCCAAACTAATTCTTCTTTTAAGTACCGTCCAATGGCGATCTTTAACTTTGTTTCTACAAAAACTTAAGCTTTGGATGCAACTCTTATTTCAACTGCCCTAGGTTGGCGACCTGGCAAATCTATTTCTTTCAAAAATAATATCCTAGAGGTGTTCTCAAACTATTTCTTTCCACAAAGTGTTATGACTTAAGTGGCGGTTGAAAACTGAATTCTTTCACAAAGGTATAGAAGTGCCTATAAATTATATTTTAACACTTGTTCTTTTCGAGAGAGGGGCGCAGTGGCGACCTAAAATGACAGATTTTCATTTCATTTAGCAAAACGATTTAAATAAAGACACTTATTCTTGTTATGCGACATATTATAGTTGGCAGCTGATAATTTAACACGACGAGTAAGACACTTAGCATATTCACAAAGATTGACGAGAAAGAAATATTTCATTGCTAGCTAATGTTGCAGGGTACAGATTGACGACCGCATAAACAGGCGGTCGGTTACACAGCAAAGAGAACAAAACATCATCAAAAAAGAAGAAAAAAGGAAAGCAAACAAAAATCCAGCTTAAGTCTCCTGATTTGGCTCACCGTCAGCCACAGCTTCATTCGCCTCGTCCTCGGAGTCCTCTCATTCTAGTCCGCGGGCGGTCACTTCTTTCCACTTTCCCATAGGAGATAAATCAATGTTGGGAAAGAGGAATTGCACTTGAGCCTTAGCGGAGTTGAAACCTTCATTGTACTGTTTGACGCTTTCCAAATTAAACCCCTTTTCCAAGATAGCTAAGTTCTCAACAGTAAGGGCGGCCTCAACCTTTACCTTCGCTAATTCAGCAGTCAATTCAGACACTTTATTTTCAACAGCTGTTTTCTTCTCATCAGACTTAGCTAAGGACTTCGAAAATGTCGCCTTCAAACTTTTCTTTTTTGACTCAAAATCTGCCAGCAGAGACGCCTTTTGAGTAGAAAGAGCTTCAGTATGGCGACTCTCTGCCTCTAATAATTTCTTCTCCAACTTGGCTTTATTAGGGCGCAACATCTCCAATTCTTCCTTCATCTCTCGGGCGAGTTGGGGGTAGATGTTGGCCTCAGCAAGGTCCTTCTCTAGTTGTTCCACAGTAGCCGCCAGGTCTTTCTTTTCGATGACTAAAGTCCTTACCCATTTAGAACGGGCGGTAAGGGCTTTGATCGCCTCCTCATATCTGGGAAGAAGCACCAAACTCCATCCAGCAGCTGACAAATTGTTCTTCATCACATTGTTTGCAACAGCACGAGCATTGTTGCTCACCGGGTCTTCGAAATAGCTGTCAAAAGACAAGTTATTTTCCATAAAAGTAAGGTCCTCCAAATCATCGGCGACCTCTTCATCGAACACATTGGCGGCTTCGGCGGGCGTGCTCTCTTCAGCGACCTTCTTAGACCGCCCACAAAACTTGCGACGGTTTCACTTAGGTTCAGCATGGACTGATCTCCACACTTCCGTCTGCTGGATTGGGCCCCCGCCCGGCAGATTGGCTCCAAAACCACTAGCTTGGGTGTTGGGCCCGGGTTGAGGCGTGTTCAAACGCGCCTTTTTGGTTGCAGGGTTCTCCATCGGAGGGCGAAGGGCGACGGAGTTGTCCTGATAATTAGAGGCTTGGGCCTTGGCCTCTTTAGCAATTCGAACAAGGTCAGACCTTGAATGTGGTTGTCCCGTCTTCCCAGTGTTGATGTAAAACCTTACTGCGATCATTTAGTTTTCGTTGCATCCTAGACTTACCTTAGGGACGCTGTTGAGAACCAAGTGTTCTTGAGAAAAAGGAAAACTTGAGAAATCGAAGATACGTAAAACAGACAAGCTCAGTATTTATACAGCTCGGATATTCCGGATCAACATAAACGGCGGGTCACAATCATACCAATGAGAGCTGACACCTATCACACATGGTCAACTTATACGGCTGACATGACTACTGACCAGACGATGCATTATGCAATCGATTCAGCTAGGCAGACGATTAGTAAGGCAGACGATTGAATGCTGAGACAGTCAGACGATATACTGTTGAGTAGAGAAGATGATCCTGTATTTCTCTAACAGGCGCGTTTTCATAATTGGACTTTCATAATTGATAAATTAAATGTTGGATGATTTAATTACCTTGATATATATATATATATATGCACATGATTATGTTTGGGGTCTTGTTTGCTTTGAGTTGATCCTTGCTTGTTTGAATGTTTGTTGTGTGAGCACTTATCACCATATGGAAGAGTACCCGTTTCATCAAGTACCATATCTGAGATACAATGAGATCCAGTTGCTAGACCCAGATGTTGGAGACACATGGAGTTATAGTCATATCTGCCGCACTGCAACGTATACCAGCTGGATTAGGACTACGCGATGAGATTGTGACTGTTTGACCGTGGATGTGCATTATCACAGAGGGACCATCTGCTTTACTGTTCCTCCTCGACGTATCTTAGATGATATTTGTTCTTTTGGCGATATAGTATGTGGGCGACGACTAGAGGATCCGTCTATCGATAGGCACGTGACTTTTTTGGAGGATGACCTACCCTTGGAGGTGACTACTACTCATTTGGCACAGCGGTGTAGGGGAGACTTGATGTGTTAGTGTGAGAGGCTGGAGTGTCTGGTGGCTCAACATAGGGTTTCCCACAGTTCTATGTCTTAGTCTTCTGTTTTTAGTGTCTCACTTCCGAAGGATCTACCTGCGTGTGGTTCTCGGTTTTGTTGACTTAGTTTATTTTTCAATCATGTACTCTTTTATTGAATCATATTTTCCTTGAGGCAATGTATATATCATTTTTATTTTGGTTTTAATTTCGTTTCTTTCTGCAATGTCTTTATTTGTTGATATTTATGATAGTAACCATCGTGAAAATCGGGTCATTATAAGTGACGTCACTAGGTGTTGTTGGGACTGTTTCTAACATTTGGAAGCCATTAGGGTCTTGGGACGGTCCTTATAAAATTATTAACTTCATTTGGCGTCTTTTGAGAAATGATATATGGGTTAATTTCTAGAGGTGGCAAGCTAACTTGACTGCTGACCCGCCGTGCCCACAGTGCCATTCAGAGAATGAGACTATTCTTCATTTCTTTCGGGATGGTGAGTGCGTGAAACCATTTTGGAACCAGCTAGGGCATGTTCGTGGTCAACCTGCATTCTTTGCATTTGATCTTTGAAGATGGGTTCTGAAGAACATGAAGGTTACGTGTCTTGTCTCCATTGGCCAAAGTAGAGGTCTAGATTTTGGTTTACTGCTCTGGTCCATAAGTAAATCATGTGTTCAAGTTGTTTTTCAAGGAGCAAGTTTTAGTTTACTGCAGATACTCACATCTTTTATGAGGATGAAGCTAGATTCCCACTCTCGCAATGCTCTGAATGGTTCCGGTTTAGCCAAGAACACTCGTTACTGTCAGATTCAAATCTGGTGGGAGCCTCCTCCTTCATTGTGGTTGAAATGTAACACAAACGGATCCGTTACTGAGCCTTTGCGTTCAACAGGTTGTGGAGGGGCCTGTAGGGACTCGAATGGAAGATGGATTTTCGGCTTTACCAGAAACTTGGGTTCTTCTAATGTGTTGTGGGCTGAGCTTTGGCCTATCTTTACCATGATATCTATTGCTTGGGATCGTGGTTTGTCCAAGATTATTCTTGAGAATGACTCCCTCGTGGCGGTGAATTTGATCATTAATGGTTGTACACGTCTTCACCCATATGCCCCACTTGTTAATCAGATTTGGGCCTGGATGAGAAGAGATTGGGAAGTCAACTGCATCCACATTAGACACGAAGCTAATCATGTCATGGATTGTCTAGCTAATTTGGCTCATGCTCTAGAGCTTGGTACTCATGTGTTGGATACTCCTCCTCCTAGTTGCTCGAATCTCTTATTGTTCGATTGTGCGGGGGTATCGTACCTGCGTTCGGTTCTTGCTTAGTTTCTTTCGGGTTCTATCCCTCCTAGTAAAAAAAAAGTGCCTAGGCCATCCGATGTATTAGTTTTCTCCGGGCAATCTTCTTTTGAGCGTAACCTTGTCTTTTTATGTATGTTGCATCTTCATTAAATAACAAGTAAAAAGATTATTTTTGTTTTCTCTTTTATATTAAAAAATAAAAAATAGAAAGAAAATGCCGTGATTCACATATTTTTTACCTTTTTAATTTTTTTAGAATTTTTAATTAATGAAGTTAAAAAAGAACAAATAATAAGAGTAATATAGAAAAGTAATTAAAAAGGAAATTGAGAAAAATGGGTAGGACAAAATTGAGTGCTCATAAATATAAATTTGATCTTTATTTATTTATTTTTGGTGAATATTTGATCGTTTATTTTTGGTGTTCATACATAAAAATTACTTATTTTTGTTATTCATTGTTTTTTTATGAGTTTGAGTTTTTTTTTCTATACTCTCATATTGACTCTCAGAGACTTTCCTCAACATTACACCACCGTGTCGGAACATCCATCTAGGATCGTGCACTACCACCGAAAATTAATAACGGCCACTTCGGATTCTCGAAGAACATAAATTAATCTTGAAGTTTTAGAATTAAATGATAACATTAAAATACAAGAAGAAAATATTTTTATCTTAATTTAAACTAAAATTTCTAAGGTTTACCGGTGCAATGGATAGGATTACATACGAGTTATTAGAATATTTTTTTCTTCTTCCGGCCATAACTAGATAAAACCTTATTAGAAACCTATACGTAGTGTATATATTTTATTCTAATGTCATTTGAAAATTAATATTTTTAGTAAATAGGAAATGAAAAACTTATTTTTAGTATAGAAAGCTCAATCAACCAGATTGAGTCTCTTTGGAAATTCTGCGCTGCATACGATTGCAATAACAGGTACAACAAGACTTTTTTGGTTGTTAATAGTGTTGCAATTATACATAAAAAGCCTGTTAAACTAACCCCCCAACAAAAAAAAAAAAAACCTGTTTCAACTAAAATCAAATCTATGATTAGACAAAAGTTTTTATTTACTATTTTGGTGGCCCCCTAAAGATTTGACATTGTTATTCCAACTAGTATTTCAACAATATATATATTAGGAAGTGGGAAGGAATAAGCCATAAAGAACAAAAGGGAAGTTAAAATGAATATGCAAATGAAAATGACCACAATCGCTTTATTGTTATTGCTAGCTTCGTCTGTGAGTGCTCAACCTGGGGTCTTTGATGTGACAAAATATGGAGCAGTACCTAATGGAGATATAACTCAGGTATAAGATTTACTGAGTTTACATAATTAAAAACATGCTGTTTAATTTTACGTTTCTTCTTATCTCAATTTTGTGTTTTGTTTTTTTTGTTTGTTCTAAAGGCTTTGGCTAATGCTTGGAAAGATGCATGTGCATCACCAACTCCAAGCAAAGTTGTGGTTTCTAGAGGCATATACAATTTAAACCAAATAGAACTTAAAGGACCTTGTGGGGCTCCTATTGAGGTTCAAGTTGATGCAACAATTCTAGCACCACAAGACCCAAGCCACCTAAATGGAAATGCTCAGTGGATTAAATTTACCTATATTAACTTCTTTACCTTGTCTGGTGGGGGAACTTTTGATGGTCAAGGTGCAATTGCATGGACCAAAAGTACTTGTGGAAAAAATAAGCATTGCAAGCAACTATCCATGGTAACCAATGACTCAATTTCACCAAATTTCAACTAGTAATTAAAAATTTGGATCGTGTAGCAATAGCAAAAATAAGTGTATAAATTTGTTGATTAGTTTAACTTTTTATGAATTAATGTGAACAATTTAATATAAAAATCAAAGGCTAAGAATTTACTGCACAGAGCTGTAGAGAATATGACTGCAAAGGATCCATGTTGAATAATTATAGAGTGCATTTTTCATCTAACTATGATGTATTAATTAAATTTCTTATGAACATTTCTGCAGAATTTTGGCTTTGGTTTCCTCAACAATACGATTATACGGGACATAACATCTAAGGATAGCAAATATTTTCATGTCAATGTTCTGGGATGCAACAACATTACATTTATGAACTTTCACGCTATTGCACCTGCAAATAGCCCAAACACTGATGGAATTCACATTGGAAGATCAACTCTAGTGAACATTACTAACACGAACATTGCCACCGGCGATGATTGCATCTCTTTGGGTGATGGTTGCAAACAAATAAATGTCTTGAATGTGAATTGTGGACCCGGACATGGAATTAGTGTTGGAAGCCTTGGAAAGTATCCAAATGAATTACCCGTAGAGGGTATCACGGTCAGAAATTGCACACTTAGCAACACGGACAATGGTGTGAGGATCAAGACTTGGCCCGGTACTCCAGGAACTATTACAGTGTCTGATTTGCATTTTGAGGACATTGCCATGGTTAATGTCAAGAACCCCGTAATTATAGATCAAGAGTACTGCCCTTGGAATCAATGCACAAAAAAGGTAATTAGCAAAAGCCACTCTTGATTATTTCAATTAAATGCAAGGTAACATGGAAATTTTGGTTGCTTAATGGGTACACAACTTGAAAATGCTAAATTTGAAAAGAATATCTTAAATATTTGACCTAAACTTAGTTTTGTTCTCTTGAGACTGGTTGATCATATTATTGTCTAAATATTTCAAGAGCTAACTTATTTTGTTTTTTTATTTGCTCTGTTTTTCTTTTGTGTTTGCATATGTAACTTTAGACTCCATCAAAAATCCAAATCCGCAAGGTTACCTTCAAAAACATTCATGGCTCTTCTGCAACTCCAGAAGGAGTCATTCTCATTTGTAGCAGTGGTATACCATGTGCAGATGTGGTGCTTAGCGACATAGATCTCACATTCAATGGAGCCAAAGCTACTGCTAAAATTTCTAATGTCAAACCCATAATTCAGGGGATAGTGCCTTTTATAGATTTGTTGCCTGGACATTTACCTGGACTTTTGCCTGGACTTGGTAACTAATAAGCACTTGCTCTTATGGGCTATGATTTTTCTCTTCAATTTTGTATATGATCCAGGAGATAATTGATCCTTTGTAAATTGTAAACCTTGTCAAACCAATATCATATTGATAATTTAATTCTTTTTCGAGTTTCAAATAAACAACATGGGATATATCTCACTCATCATTTCATATTCAAACCATATAATTCTTCCTCAAATTGAAAAATTTAAATAATTATTTATTTTATTTGAAGAAACTACACATTTGTTTTCATTTAGACACACTTTAATCTATTTACTGTAAACAAAGGTAGTATCTAGTACACAATTACAAAAAGGAGGACTTACCAAGTCTCATATGATGTATAATTGGCTACGAGTTTTGCGTCCAAAATAAATATGAAAACGAGTAAACTGACGGAGAAACAACAAGTATGAGAATTTGCTGGGATTAGAATTCCATTATCTGACCCCTATTTATTCTATTAATTCACATACAAATATAGTTCTACGCAATTGATTCCTCCCATAATTTCTTATCTTACTACTCATTCCCCCGGCGTAGAAGATTATCAACTCAACTATATTAACCCCCAATCCCTTGATTGATTAACAAAAGTGAGTAGCGTTAAGCATGGATGTTTGAATAGACTAATGATCTAACCCTATCCCTAGACCATAGAATCCTTAGATGATGTTACCAAGTTCAGATTTAAATAGTCAGTTCTCACCACCCTATCAAATCTAAACTTGTGTTCTAGATGATCATTCCAAAACAAGCACTAAGCACAAGGTAAAATTATTGAATCATGGCAAAGAAACATATGATTAAATCTAGTTCGGACTCAAGAACATGTGAGTTCCCTGCACAAGTTCGAATCAATCCAAATACCCTAGGGGACCAACCTAAGATATAACATGAAGCATTAGAGAAAACCATTGATTCTTTAACATAGAACCATGGATTTTGTATTAAAGGAAATCAAATAGAATACATGAGCATCAAAACAACTAATTCCAATCCCAACAAAAGAGATATTAGCTATCCATTACCATGGATAGCTTTACAATCATCAAAGAGAAGAAGAACTATGGAAAACCTAATCCATGACGGTTCCCTGGCGATGAATCTGACTCCCAAGCCTCCTATTCAGCCTCCAAACTCTCTCTTGATGTTTTCCTTCGTGTTCTCTCAGTTTAGGTGAGTTTCCAAGTGATGGGTTCTGTTATAGGTTGAAAAACATGAATTTTATCTATTTTTGATGTAAACGGCCTGCTTTCCCTCACAAGAGGGTTTTCTTTTCCGCCTTGGCCGCTCTGCGCCCTTTGAGGTCTTCCTTGACATACCTTCAACTTCTTCAGCTGTCTTTGGACATTGATCCACAGAGAGCTTAAAGTGATTCGCCAATGGAGTACCCACAACTTTCGAATTTCTCATGTCAAATATGTCTAACACACCTTCAACATAGCTTTTCTGTGACAGCCAGAGTTTTCTGGCTTGTCTATCCCTATGAATTTCCATTCCAAGAATCTTCTTAGCAGCTCCTAGGTCTTTCATGTCAAACTCCCTGCCCAGTTTGGTTTTCAAATCACGCACGTCACTTGAGTGATTTGCAGAAATCAGTATATCATCCACATACAGTAACAAGAAAGTTACTGAATTATCATCAAGGCTCCTAACGTAAACACAGCAGTCATAGTCACATCGTCTGTAGCCAATCCTTTGCATGTATGAGTCAAACCTCTTGTACCACTGTCTTGGGGACTATTTTAACCCATACAGAGACTTCTTCAATTTACATACCAGATTCTCCTGACCAGACTCAACAAATCCTTTAGGTTTCTGCATGTACAATTTTTCATCTATATTTCCATGAAGAAACGCCGTTTTCACATCTATCTGCTCTAGATGCATGTCTCGGAATGCTACCAGGGCCAATACTTCCTTTATAGAAGTGTGTCTAAACACCGGAGAGAATATCTCATCATAATCAATCCACTTCCGTTGTGAATAGCCCTTTGCTACTACGCGAGCCTTGAACATTTCCCCTTCAATTTCTTTTACTGGTGGCTTCTTCCTGAATACCCACTTGCAGCCAATAGCTCTCTTCTCTTTAGGAAGCTGAACAAGATCCCACGTCTGATTCTTCTTCAGGGACTCCATCTCCTCCACCATAGCACCCATCCACTTGTGTCGTTCTTGGCTTTCCATAGCCTCACGAAAAGTAGAAGGATCTCCCGAACTGGTAAGAAGAGCATATACAAATAAGTCTTCAAACCCATATCTGAGTGGTGGTCCTCTCAGACGAGGTTCCCTGTCACGCACAAGAACATAATCTTGTGCTCCACCTGAATCAACTGGTTCATCTTCTGATTCAGTATCAGAACCTGCACTAGCCTGCACATTGGGTAATGCCTGCCCAGGACTGTGGGGGACAGACGTTGATGGATTGTCTGATGCGAAGCCCATCAGACGATGTTGCGTTGGTCTTAGTTGCTCGACAGCAATATGAACCTTCCCAGCAGTGGAAGTTTCAGCCTATGAAGTAGTCTCTTCCCTTGGATCTGACTGCTTCAACATGCACTGTTCATCCAATACAACATCTCTGCTATGAACTGTTTTCTTCAAAGATGGATCCCAAAATCTGAATCCCTTTACACCCTTTGTGTAACCAAGAAAGATGCACTTCTTGGACTTGGGATCCAATTTGGATCGCTCATCACTGGAAACATGCGCATAGGCTGGGACAACCAAAAATCCTCAAATTTTCAAGGTTTATTGGATTACTTGTCCACACCTCCTCTACAACCTTCCCATCCAATGAACCTCTTGGAGACCTGTTGATAAGATAATATGCCATGTTCATTACTTCAGCCCAAAAACCCTTCGACAGTCCTTCCTGCAACCAAAGGCACCTTGCCTTCTCCGTGAGAGATCTATTCATCCTCTCATCAACACCATTATGATGTGGTGTTTTCCTAACTGAATAATGCCTCTAGATCCTATGTTCTTTACAAAACTACTTAAAATTTTCATCAGTGTATTCTGTCCCATTGTCTGACCGTAGATATTTGACCTTCCTCCCTATCTGATTTTCCACAATCTGAACTTGCTGAAAGTCTTAGACTTGTACTTCATGAAGTATACCCAGACCTTTTGAGAGAAGTCATCAATGAATGTAACAAAGTACCTGGAACCTCCAATGGAGGCCTCCCTAGTGGCCCCCCAAACGTCTGAATGAACATAGTCGAGGATTCCCTTTATTTCATGCTTCCTGATCACCAAACGGACACAACACTGTTTTCCTAACACGAAAAACTTGCAAAAGTCCATCTTGCAGCTTCGAACACCCTTCAAAAGATTCCTCTTATGAAGTTCCATCATCCCCTTCTCACTGGGGTGACCCAGACGCATATGACAAATCCTTGTTGCATCATTGCCAGTTTCAACTGATGCAACGTCACCTATCACGGTGCTTCCTAACAAGTGATAGATATTCCCTGCAGCACGCTTTGCCCTCATCACTGTCAATGCACCCTTGCACACCTTCAGAGTATCTTTACCTCTGCCTGAACGGAAGGAGTAACTGTACTCTTGTAAAGTACCCAAGGATATCAGATTATTCCTCAAGTCTGGGACATACCTCACATTACCCAGTATACGCGATCCACCATGGTCCATAGAAATTTTGACTTGCCCTATTCCAGTGATTTCACATGTTTTGTCATCACCTAGATATACAAATACAAACTTTCCCGACTTAAACGAACTGAACCACTCCCAGTGTGGCGTCATATGGTAAAAGCACCCAAAATCAAGAATCCGCACATGTGTGCATTGGTCAAACGAGACACTTAGCATATCTCCTTCACTGCCGGAATCACTCGTCTAAGCTACGTTTGTAGAGTTAGAGAGATTCAGACAATCTCTCTTCCAGTGACCAACCTGCTTGTAGTTATAACACTCTGCTGTATTCCTCTTCTTCTTGGACTTCGAACATTTCTTCTTCCATGCAGATTTACCCTTATTCCGCCCACGATCTTGTCCTCCCTTAGCATACAGGCCTTCACCTTGACTTCCTTCCTCTACATTCTGTCTCCTTTGTGAGTGAGACTAGAGTGCAGACATGATGGCATCAAGCGTGATAGCATCCTTCCCGTAAGTAAGAGTAATGACCAAGTGATCGCAGGAACTTGGTAACGAACACAACAAAATAACTGCTTTATCCTCATCATCAATCTTGACCCCCAGTCGCAGCAAATCTGCAACTATCATGGTGAAATTATTAACATGACTTTGGAGGTCACTTCCCTCTTGCATATTCAGACTGTAAAGCCTCTGCTTTGCAAATAGCTTGTTCATCAACGTTTTGGACTGATATTGGCTCTCCAACTTGTCCCAAACGACCTTCGGATCAATCAAAATACCCTAGCGGATCAACCTAAGATATAACATGAAGCATAAGAGAAAATCATTGATTCTTTAACAAAAAAACAAGGATTTTGTATTAAAGAAAATAAAATAGAATACATGAGCATCAAAACAACTAATTCCAATCCCAGCAAAAGAGATATTAGCTATCCATTGTCATGGATAGCTTTACAATCATCCAAGAGAAGAAGAACTATGAAAAACTGAATTTGTGACGGTTCCCCAATGATGAATCCGACTCCCAAGGCTCCTCTTCGGCCTCCTTTTCATCCTCCTAAGCCTCTCTTGATGTTCTCCTTCGTTTTCTCTTTGTTTAGGTGAGTTTCCAAGTGATGAGTTCTGTTCTGAACTGAAAAACATGACTTTTATACTATTTTTGAAGTACTGGATGCTCAGCGCCCTCTGAAGGCCGCTCAGTGGCCTGCTTTCCCTCACAAGAGGGTTTTCTTTGCCGCCTTAGCGGCTCAGCGCCCTCTGAGGTCTGCTCAGCGGAAATAGCACACTGAAAACTTCATTTTCTCACCAAAACATGCTTCGATTCATGATCCAACCATTCAAATTAAAGTTTCATTAGTTAGAAATCACATACTGAAATTTGAGCTTAATCCGACGGTTAACAAATGTGGAATTGCAATGTTTCTCAGGCAGCTTTAAAATGATATAGTGGGGATTAAAATGATATAAATCAAAGTACACAATTCAAATAAGTGCCTAAAATGATATCCATTTATACGTAAAAATTGTAAGACCCTCAACTTTGTGTAATTGTATTTTAGCCCCTGTAACTCTTGAAATTATGGTCTTAATCTTTTGAAGTATATTGATTATACTTTGTCATGAATTATTTAGTAATTCGAGTTAGTATTGGGTTATATCTATGAGAAATGTGTGATTGTGTATGGAATTATGTATTGTTTAAGCCTTGGCTGAAATGGCTACATTTTGAAAGGAAAGTTGCGATCGTTTGATGGTTGATATCGTTTGACAGTTGAGATCGTTTGACAGTTGAGATCGTTTTACAGTTGAGATCGTTTGCCCGTTGAGATCGTTTGACAATTGAGATCATTTGACAATTGAGATCGTTTGACTAATGAGAGATCGTTTGACAGTTGAGATCATTTGACTGATGAGAGATCGTTTGATAAAGTTGAGATCGTCTGATGAGTTCGTTTGGTAGAGACCGTTTGGTAGAGATCATTTGGTAAAATTGGCAGACTAGTACTTCGTTTAGTTGGCAGACTAGGACTTCGTTTTAGTTAAGTCAGTTAGTTTCGTATTGCCTGGTCTGATCAGCCGTTTTTGTTGACCTTATGAGATAAGTGTCAGATGCCTTGGGAATGATAAACTTCTGCTTTTATTGACTCTTATGAGATAAAATGTCAGAATCATTAATGAGCATTAATGACTTGCCGTTTTCTTTGAATTAGAATATTTTAATCCTTTCTAAGTCGGTTTCCTCACTCTATAAATACAAACTCATGTCAGTACGTTAATATTTTATTCATTCCCACACCTTTCTTCTCTTCAAAGTAAGTTGTAATCCTTGACACTCTTCAGAAGTGTTGTTGTTGGTCAGAGCTGTTTGTTGTGAGTTCTTCTTGATTCGCGAAGGACAGAGTTGAAGTTTCAAATCTCTTAATCATTTGGGCCATAAGAGGTTGGTTTCCTTTCTAGTCCTTACGTTAGAACTCTGTTGTAATCTTTGTGTTTCTAAAATATCCCTTGAAAAACCATATAGAAACTATTTTAAATCAATTTGGTAATGATTTTTATCTATAAAGAAGTTTGGGTTTCGAAGAAATGAGTTTAAAAGTGATTTTACGTGAAAAACTCTGATTCTGGACTCTCAGACTGAGAGCCAACGCTTCGGAGTTGGGTTTCTACGAGATTTAATGTCACCAGACGAGGGCCAACGCTTGAGCGTTGTGGTCTCCAACGCTTGGGCGTTGGGGGAACCTCTGTTCTGCTCTATTTTACAAAAAATCCGGTTTCGACCGTTTTGAGTTCTGTTTCTTTTCAGATCGTATCCTACCCTTAGGA
The DNA here is from genome assembly GCA_030819835.1 of Acmispon strigosus. NCBI lineage: Eukaryota > Viridiplantae > Streptophyta > Magnoliopsida > Fabales > Fabaceae > Acmispon > Acmispon strigosus. Next base: position 29,327,078 of record JAUAMA010000007.1, read on the forward strand.
TAGTTAATTAAATGAGTTTATATGTTATTTCTAGGTTTAAGATCAAGTGTGTGCCACCTAAACGAAGGTAAGGGTAACTCGGTCTTAGTGTTGTGTCGTTTGTGATGATTTTGTGACTGTTTTAGGACATTGATTGTGATTGCCTCTGAACTTGATTGAATCCCGTTGATAACATGTTAAACATGTTTGTAAGTTGTTGAAACTGAATTTCTTTGGATATAACATGATGAATATGTTTCCAAGAAGAACTGACTATATTATGCATATGTTGATACTATGACTGTGAAACGAGTGAACCGTTATTGTTCATGAGGATTCTGTGGATTGTGGGAACTGTTAGTTCCTGAGCATAATGATTATTTGTCATAGCATATGCATTATATATAGGATTTTAAGGTTTTGATGTGGCGGTACTTTGTACCACGGGATCATAACCGAGGGTGATGTGGGGGATAGTATTCCACGAAATCGTCCTGGCCCGGATACGGAAAAACTTATTGGCCATAGACTATGCATATAGTTATTGAGAACTAAAAAGCATGATTATGTGAAATCTGAAATGAGTAGTTTGTGAAATATCTACTGTTAATATGGATGTAATTCATACTTTGTTATTTATCACTGATTCTGTTTTTCCTCACTATATTATTGATTTTTACTTGTATTTGGAGTTAACCCTTTTCTGCTTGTTGTTTTATTGTTTGGGCGCTTAACGCCAGATGGCCAACGATAAGGGAAGACTTGAAGGCTGTTTTGATGCAAGCTTGAGGAACTTTTGGGGCAGATTTGAAGATGAAGTTTAGTTTGCTTTGAGTTGACCCTTGCTTGTTTATATGCTTGTTGTGTGAGCGCATATCTCCAGATGGAAGATTACCTGTTTCATCAAGTACCGTATCCAAGACACAATGTGATCCAGTTGCTCCACCCAGATGTTGGAGACACATGGAGTTATAGTCGTATCTTCCGTACTGCTACGTATACCAGATGGATTATGACTATGCGACGAGATCATGACGGTTTGACCGTGGATGTGCGTTACCACAGAGGGACCATCTGCTTTATTGTTCCTCCTTAATGTACCTTAAACGATATTAGTTCTTTCGACGATATAGTCTGTGGGCGACGACTAAATGATCCTTCTATTGACAGGCACGTGACTTTTTCGGAGGATGACCTACTGTTAAGAACCTAAGTAGGTTCTTGAAGAATTGAGAAATCGAAGATGCAAAGATGAAACTTGTATATTCTTATTATTATTCTGCACTTCAATTCCTCCTTTATTCACGGTTACAAGCTCTGTATTTGTACACAGAAAACGACGGATATTCCGAGGGCAACTATTACATTGGGAATCATAAACAATAATAAATACAAGATAAGATCCCGGATATTCCGGGATTGCTAGTACTACTAGATAAATGGTTTACAGCTGGCACAGTACAGATCAGATGCTACATCTGGCCAGATGATATAGCTTGGCAGATGATCCATTAATTTAGCATACAGGTGATCCTTATCAGACAATATAGGATCAGATGATGCTTTCCTTTACCAGTCAATACAGAAGATGATCCCATAACATTGTTGTGCTTGATTCTGCGCATCTCCAAATATCTTAGGGGATCAACCTAAGATATAACATGAAGCATAAGAGAAAACCATTGATTCTTTAACATAGAACCATGGATTTTGTATTAAAGGAAATCAAATAGATTACATGAGCATCAAAACAACTAATTCCAATCCCAACAAAAGAGATATTAGCTATCCATTACCATGGATAGCTTTACAATCATCAAAGAGAAGAAGAACTATGAAAAACCGAATTCTTGACGGTTCCTCAGCGATGAATCCGACTCCCAAGCCTCCTTTTCAGCCTCCTCTTCGGCCTCCAAAGCCTCTCTTGATGTTCTCCTTCGTGTTCTCTCTGTTTAGGTGATTTTCCAAGTGATGGGTTCTGTTCTGAGTTGAAAAACATGAATTTTATCTATTTTTGAAGTACTAGGCGCTCAACGTCCTGCTTTCCCTCACAAGAGGGTTTTCTTTGCCGCCTTGGTTGCTCAGCGCCCTCTGAGCTCCCTCTGAGGTCTGCACAGCGGTTAGCACACACTGAAAACTTCATTTTCTCACAAAAACATTCCCCGATTCAAGATCAAGCCGTTCAAATTAAAGTTACATGAGTTAGGAACCACATACTCAAATGTTAGCTTAATCCGACAGTTAACTAATGCGGTATTGAAATTTTGCTCACGCAGCTTTAAAATTTCTGCATCAAAAAGTTTGGATTAGAACTGAAATTTTCATTAAACCTAAATAAATAATAGAATAATCGATAGGGGATTAAAATGACATAAATCAAATCACACAAGTCATATATGTGCCTAAAATGATATCCAAATATACGTAAAAATGACACTTATCAGTTTCCTCAACCAGCTACAGTTAAATCCCTTTCAAGACTCAATCATAATATAGTATCGAGTTTTTATCATCTCCACAAGGATTGTGTTCTAATACTAATTCTGCTAATTCTTCAATTAAGAAAGCAAAGAAAAACAAAGGTATGGGGGGGGAATAGATTCAATTGTTCACGTGCATAAAGAAAATAAAGAAAGTGAAAAGGTCGATTGTGAAACATAGTTGAAAGATAGCACAGTACTTAGCTTCGCCAATTATCACCTATGCGCTAATCAAACTTGTTTGTCTGAAACCAAAATTACTCTCTATGGTGATCTAGCCTAATTTCTTTACTTTCTAATTCCTTATACAAGAATGACTTTTAATCCAATCATTAAGTCTGTGTTACGAGCACCTAAACCCTCAGATTAAAGATTAAACTCCAAATTACTGGCCATCACTATTAACTCCTACCCTCATTCCTAAGGTCATAGAGAAAATTTAATAAACATCGTTCCCTTGAATCCCTATTTTATACTCACTCTCTCAAGTCTCATAGTAAACAGTTGAAAGTTCGCTTGCAATCAAACACAATATAACTGAAATGAAACTCATAGATTATAATAGAAATTATCACACAAGCAAAGTAGAAATCACAGCATAAGGTCAAAGAGGTTCAACATCCCAAGTGATAAAAACTAGTCTAGCCAAGCATGGCCATAATAATTACAAAAGAAGAAGTTAAAAACCTAGAAAATCCAAGGGTGGTTTCAAAGTTCTTCTTCTCTAGTCCTCTCTATCAAACATGACTTCAAAATCATGCAAAGCTAGGTTTTTTGAAGCATGGAGCGTTTCTGGCTATATAGACAAGTACCGTTGCAGCGGTACACTCAGGATACCACTGCTGCCATAACAACTCATTATTGCTCCAGCGATATAGTGCTAATACCGCAGCAGCGGTGGCAGTTGACAACTCTGACCTCTTTTCTTAAAATGGCTCGTACAAACTCTTCAACCACCGGATTGGGCTGACTTTATGATATGTTGTTCTTGACTCAATGATCTTCAACTTGACCGTTTGGATTGTGAAGATAATATCTGAGCTAGAAGGAATAGCCCATGCAAGTTACAACCAAATTATTGAAATAAAACCTGTAACATAAAACTCAAGAAAACCCATAAAAATATCTAATAAATGTATAAACATCATAAACTCAACTAAAATCACAAAAATGCATGCACTAACCCTATAGTGTACTAAAATGACCAAAATACCCTAATTATCTAACTAAAATAAATGCAAAATAACTAAGAAAACAGCTCAGAAACCCGAGTCTTCAGCTCACCCAGTCTTTGTTGTCCGATGGTTCCTGTAATTTGGTTCACTCGGTAGTTGTCAACCATGGTTCCTGTTAAGTGGCAATCTGTGCAAACGGCTAGTTTTGTTGTTGGATTTTCCCTCAAGCTTGGAGGAGGCCGTGGTCGTCCCATCTTCCTAGTGTTGATGTAAAACCTTATCGTGATCATTTAGTTTTAGTTGCATCCTAGACTTACCTTAGGGACGCTGTTGAGAACCAAGGGTTCTTGAGAAAAATGAAAACTTGAGAAATTGAAGATACGTAAATGTTCTTTCTATCCCTGATTATTTCACTGTTACAAGCTCTGTATTTATACAGAGGGAAAACAGACAAACAGACAAGATCCCGGATATTCCGGATCAACATAAATGGCGGGTCACAATCATACTAATGAGAGCTGACACCTATCACGCATGGTCAACTTATACGGCTGACATGACTACTGACCCGACGATGCATTATGCAATCGATTCAACTAGGAAGACGATCTGAAGGCAGACGATTGAATGCTGATACAGTCAGACAATATACTTTTGAGTAGAGCAGACGATCCTGTATTTCTCTAACAGACGCGTTTTCATAATTGGACTTTCATAATTGATTAATTAAATGTTGGATGATTTAATTACCTTGATATATATATATATATATATATATATATATATATATATATATATATATATATATATGCACATGATTATGTTTGGGGTCTTGTTTGCTTTGAGTTGACCCTTGCTTGTTTGAATGCTTGTTGTGTGAGCGCTTATCGCCAGATGGAAGAGTACCTATTTCATCAAGTACCGTATCCGAGACACAATGAGATCTAGTTGCTCGACCTAGATGTTGGAGACACATGGAGTTATAGTCATATATGACGTACTGCTACGTATACCAGATGGATTAGGACTATGCGACGAGATCATGACGGTTTGACCGTGGATGTGCGTTATCACAGAGGGACCATCTGCTTTACTGTTCCTCCTCGAAGTATCTTAGACGATATTAGTTCTTTCGACGATATAGTCTTGTAAGTATAGATAGCAACCTGAGAGGGGGGGTGAATCAGGTTCTCCCAATTTTCGCCTTTACTATACTTGTTACTTCCAAGATAAAAGTAATCACAATTTAATGATTGTGAATGCACCGGAATAAAGCGTTGCTTGAAAGTAAAAGATGAAGGAAGAGAGAATCACACACGGAATTTATCCTGGTTCACCTTCAGTCCACCGAAGGCTACGTACAGTCCCTGAAGAAACCCCTTGAGGATTTTTCCACTATGATCAAGATTTCTTACAAGAACTTAGACCAAGGACCTTAAGAACTCTTGTCAAACCTCAGATGGAAAACCACCAACTGATGACGCCGAACCCTACGGCGAACTTTGAATCAAACCCGATTCAAAGGACCTTTTCCACAGCCATCAAACCCTACGATTGACCTTTTTACAACCACCGAAAAACCACGGTGAATGAATCAAACCCGATTCAAGTGATGAAGAAGAAGTTCTTGCTGTGGCTGATACAACCCTTTAGACTAGTTGGATTGATCTTAGTTTTTATGCTCCAGGCAATTACAATGAATGCTCTTTTATTCTGAGTTTCTCAACTGTTGAACAGCATGAGTGTTCTTATGAAAAAGAGAGAGCAGAAACTCAGAATGATGAATTTAATGATTGTGAAAGTTGTAGACCAGGTCATTGCTGCTTCTGAGCGTCTATGGACTTTATATAGGCACTAGAGGTCGTCCATGAACCATCACAAGGCTTCCCAAACGTTTTGAGACACATTGGTTCATGAAATAACACATCTGTCGACGTGGTAATCGATTACAGCAACCTGGTAATCGATTACACTAGCCGTTGCAGTTGGAATTCAAAATTCAAAATGAGTAATCGATTACATGGATGTGGTAATCGATTACTGCCTTCCTATAATCGATCACATACAGCCTGTAATCGATTACAGATAGTCCAGAACTCAGTTCTTGACAGTTCAAGACCTAATTGAGTGTTCCTACCAAGTTTTACTTGAGAGAACATATTATACTCAATTAGTTGATCTTTTATGAGCCTTCAAATGCAATATTAACCTTAATAGAGCATAGCACACTAAGTTAACAAGACTTACTAATAGCAAGAACCTTGATGATTGATCTTGACGTTCTGAGCCGGTGCTTGAAGTCTTTCCTTTCTTTTCTAAAGTCTTTCTTCTTTTTGTGGTGCGTTTGTCTTCATCAAAACCTCAGCCGAGTCTAAGGACGAGACCTTCTTCACAATCTCCCCGTTTTTGATGATGACAAACCACATGCTTGAACGTTGATTGATCATTTGCTTTTCTCTCTTGTCTTGTATATCTCCCCCTTTGTTTTGCAATTATATCTCCACCATTGTTTTGCAATTGAAGCTCAGTATCCTGAAAATGATCAAGCATACGCAACAAGGCTTTTCTCCCCCTTTTGACATCATCAAAAAGAAGAAAGAGCCATACAAAGTATTCGAGGATAATCGAAATAAAGGGAAGCATAATGACAAAAAGTTTGATGTCAAAACAATAATGTGTATTAGAACTTTTCTCCCCCTTTTGGTTCCACTTGTAGCTTTCCCTATAAATAATCTTTACAAGCACAGGACCTTTCTCCCCCTTTTGAATTCATCAAAACGAAGAAGAGGCCATAAATATACAATACAGGCTAACAAGCAATATAATCGTTGAACATATAGGGAGTGGGGGTAAACACGTCATAACTTAAAACAAAATTCACCATTAAGAACATAAGAGTTTAAAGTGCGTAATTAATCAAACAAGCATCATCCAAGAAAAGCATCCAAAAGTTATATCTAAGCTATTACAACCCAGAAATGTAAATAGTCATGATAAGAACAAACAAACGTCTAAAGATCATCAGATCCATCAGAGAGATCAGAGAAGTGGAGAGGAGAACGAGTCATCTGGTCGACACGGAGGCTCAGACTATCCATATCTGCACGCAAAGTGGTGTACATGGATTCTACCCGGTCTTCCATGTGATCAAAGCGCTGGTTGATGAACTGCTTCATACTATCTATGTGAGAGAGAATAAGCTGAGTTGAAGCATCCATACCAGTAGATGAAGATGGAGCATTGTCAGAAGGAGGGAAGTAGGTTGCAGGAGTAGGAGCAGGAGGACCCTCGCCAGTCAGATCAGACTTTTGTCTGAAAGATCCATCAACATCCTGGAAGAATCCCATCTTGTTCAGGATGTCCAGATCGATACGTTGAGCCTTAGCAATCATAAGGGTGGAATACTCGCCATGAGTAGAGACACCGCAACTCTTCAAAATAATGGAAATTACAGGAGCAAATGGTAGAGGACTTGTTCTATCCTTGTGCAACAGCATATGTGTCACCACCAGATAAGCCCAATTGATGGACTTAAAGTTTATCAAACCATATAGAATTTGTAATTCTAAATCGCTAATCTGAGCAAATAATGAATCAGTCTATTTTCAACTGATAGAAACCCAACAGCAAGGGTATGTTGGGAGCGGTTTGCATCAAAACGCTGCTTCTTAGATTGAATTTCCTCTTCAGAGAAGCAACAAAGTGATAGGTAAAAGGATTTTTGTCAGCACCCAATTTTGTCCGGCTCTTTTATTTTCTTTATGTTATGTTTCATTTTTATTAAAAAATCAAAAAAATGGTTAGCTAATTAGTTAGTTAAAAAAAAGAGAGAGAGTTTGTGCTCTTAAACAAAAAGGGTCTTTAGATTTCTCGCACAAATGAAAATGGGCTGAGCTGGCCCAAAACCAAAACAAATTCAAAGAAAAAGGGACCAAAAAAGGCTTCAGCAACCCCAGGGGTAGTCCTGTAATTTTGCCCCCCAAAAACCCTAACCCTTATGCTATATATCCCTCCCTACCTCGGTTTCCGCACACAACACAACACACACCCATCAGCAGCCCCCCTCTCTACAAACCCTAGCCGCCCCTCAAAACCTCATCATCTCAGCCGCCACCTTCATTTCCTTGGCCGCCGCCATCCACAAACCTTCCCTCTCTCTCTTAGCCAAATGCGTTGTTGTTCCCTCTTACCACCACCGTCCTTCATCAAAACCGCCATCACCATCTTCTCCTTCAACCTCCTCGACCGCCAGGCACCTTTTTTTTAAATCACCCTTTTTTTTAAATCACTTTAATCACCTTTAGAACTACGTAAGCCTTGAGCACTCCAATAGAGGTACGTAGGAGCGGGAACACTCTCGTCAGACAACCCAATGAAAAAGATGAGAATAAACTGTATTTGATTGAGAAGAGGGCAATCTATGAGATTTGCCCAAACAACATGCACGGCAAATACAAGAAATAGCTCGAGAAGGAATTGAAACATTACATTTAGAAAGAACATAATGTAAAATTTCATAAGTAGGGTGACCCAGACGATGGTGCGAAAGGTCATAGGATGTGAACTCTACTAGTGAACTATTTGTGCTTGTGGTTATATGTGTTGTAGGGAAATAAAAAACATAGGAAGGTGGAGCTGGCATGACAAAATATTTGTTCTTGAAGAACTTGGAAGCATGCATGTCATCAAAATAATATAGACCATCGTCCCCAACAGTCCCTTGTAGAAGAATATCACCATTGGCTTGAGATTTGACAAGACAGCGAGAATGATCAAACTCAAATTTAACATGATTATCCCTAGAAAACCTACTAACACTGACAAGATTTTTAGTGTTGGAGGGTGATGACAGGATATTATATGATATTTTTAGGTTATTTTTAGTCTTTTTATTTTATTATTTTTGAGTCACATATAGGATTTTTATTATTTTTACATAGATTTTATATTTATTTTGCATTTTTCATATAGATTAGATTTTATTTGTTTTTCTAACTTTATTTTACATTTTTAGGAATTTTTATAGCTATTTTATATTTTTAGGAAAAGCTGGTATAGTTATCATTTTTGTCCAGGGACCGATTTGTAAAGTTTCAGGAAATAAAGGATCAAAGTGTAAAGGTTCAAGAGAGGAGGATGAAAAGTGAAGTTTGAAGGAGTCAAAGGGCCAGAATTGAAGTTCTAACAAAGAGAGGACTTGAAGTGAAATTGAAGAAGGTGAAGCAACTCTCTTTGATTTGAGCACATGTAAAATAAGGTTTGAAGGATTAATGGTGGAAGGAGGGAGTTTCAGAACTTATTAGGGGCTGAATGAGCCTAATTAAGCCCATCAATTCCACCATTGAAGAAGAAAGGAATCCAAGAAGAAGCTGCCAGTGTTCGTCCCAGCGCTGCAGCGTTGGAAGTCCCAACGCTCAAGCACTGGACCTCTGACTAGGATGTGAGTCAGAGGTTGCACCCAGCGCTGCAGCGTTGGAAGCCAGCGCTCAAGCGCTGGGCCTATTTCTGCACGTTGGTTTTTAATGCATCCCAACGCCCAAGCGTTGGGAATGCCAGCGCCCAAGCGCTGGAGGTCAGGTTTTTGCTATAAATAGGGAGCTTTTCTTCACTTGTAAGACACACCTATTCAGAATACAACAAGTGTTCTTCTTTCCTCCTTAAAGATCATTGTTCCTAGGAATTGTGGGAAGCCATACTTGAGCTCCTATCCAGGGTAATTCGATGACTCTTTTAGCCATGCTTGGCTAACTTCTTCTTTAAGTTTTTGGGTTGTTTTAGTTATAATTTATGTTCTAGTATTTTTCTACATTTCTGAATAATATTTCCTTTCATGTTTTATTTCCTTGTTCTTCATTTATCTTGTGTACAAAAGATATCTTGCTTATTGCTTAATACATACGGCCATTTGGTAAGTAGTAAGGGAAATAGGAAATAAAAAAGGCTATAAGTATATATCACTAAGGAATTAGGATAGACGTAGCTTTATGTTGGCCTGAACATCTTCTTCATCTTCTTCTTTAGTTAACTAGGTGCCAAGGAATTGGATTTAGTAATTAAAAAGAAAGTTCTACAATGCTTAAGGAATTAACTTGTAGTTACACTAGGCTATAGCATCATGAAATTGGACTTAAAATTCAGAAATTAAGTAGTAACTTGCTAGCATATTTTATAGATTATGTAAATCAACCCAAGAGCTTAATTCTCATCATCTTATCTCTTTATTATTTTATGCTATTGTTCTTGCTTGTTCTAAAAACCAACATCAAATATTCATCTCTTAAATTTTCTGCACAAGTACTAAATTTTATAATAATAGGAAACCTATCCCTTGGGTTCGATCTTTTTATTACGCGATATTGAATCGTGCACTTGCGATTTGGGTATCAGAGGGAACTAGTAATAAATCACGAAGAGAAAGAGTAGCATGAGTTTGACATGGTCATAAAAAGGAGACTATATCAACATAGTGAATAGGGAAACCTTGACCATTCCCCATGAGAATGTGATCATTTCCTTGAAGGGGTGCAGGGTTGGAGAAGGCATTAGCATCATGAGTGACATGATGAGTTGCTCCAGTATCTGGTAACAAAGTCCCTTGAGTGGGGCATGCAGAGGTAGTGAGCAGAGCTTGTCCCATCATCTGCTGAGGAAATGAGTGGCCTAGAAATTGCTGTACAAAGGGTGATGGGCCAACCATCTGCTAGGAATAAACATTTACATATCCAGCAAACGGAGGGTAGGAAATACCAGAAGGATAGCCAAGAGGATCATTCTTTGGACCAGTACTGGGAAAAGGTAGTTGGGAGGGCCTAGCGGTGTGAATATGATAGAAGGGTGGAGGCACAAGGCCTGCCTGTTGGAATGGTGAGGAGCTAACTATACCAGGATGAGTAGCAGATGAAACACGATGATAGCAGGTGCTGGCATCATGGCCCCACTTGTGACAGATCTGGCATTGAACGGAGGAACTTCCACCACGCCCACGACCGCGACCACCACGACAACCAAAGCGATTACCAGAACCACGATAATCACCAGACAAGCCATAGTTGTGGGATGGCTCAGAGAAACTCTGAGTTCCAAGGGATGAGGCATCAAGGGTGGGTAATATGCCAGGTTGAGCAGGTAATCCAAAGGCATAGTTCGCTTGCACAGACTGCTGATGCGGGGCGGGAGAATCTGGTGTCTGCACAAGTGTATGAGTGAGCAGTGCAGACGGTGGTGTGTCAAGAAGTTGGCGCTTACGAGAGCGAAGTAGGTAGGCTTCATGGGCAAAAAGCATGGCCTCTACTTGAGAGATGGAGCAATGCACTTCCTAATTGTTGACAAGAGGCATAACAGAGCTATACTCATATGGTAGACCATCGAATATGCTTCAATGTGCTCACGGTGTGAAATCGGATCACCATTGGAAATAAAAGCATTAACAATGGTTTTGATGCGCCGTAAGTAATCAGAGAGGGATTTCGCCCCTTTGACCAGGGTATGAAGCTCAGAACAGAGATCAGTAGACTGAGCCAGAGAATGAACATTGAAGAAGTCATAGACTTCTTTCCAGATCTTTGACGAATGCTTGCAGTTGACAACTGCAGGTAGAACGCCAAGAAAGAGGGAGGAAAGTAACCAGGTAAACAGGGCAGAATCCTGTTTGATCCAAGCAGTGTATAAATGGTTCTCAACTGATTTTTCTTTAACAGCATCATTCAGAAACGGGGTGGGACTATGGGATCTACAAGAAAATTTTGTAAACTATGTTGGCGCACAACACCTTCAACGTGTTGTACCCGTGATCGAAAATTGGTATCATCAAGCTTGATGGAAAAAATATGAGAGAAGGAAGGCGAAGATGAAGTCTGAGCTTCTGACTGACGATCGTCTAAGACCTCATCTGAGTGACGATCTTCTGAGGCCTCATCTGACTAACGAATCATCTGATATCTCATCCGATAACCTCTCATCTGGTTTAACCGATCATCCGGAAGCTCATCGTCTGGACATTTGCATCGTCTTCTGCTATCAATGACCAGCATCTTCAGTTTGGAACGAAACCTTTAAGATGAAGCTTCTGACTAAGCAGCCACTGTTCAATCAAGTTGACAAAAGGTGGTAGAGGAAAACCCGGCGGTGAAGAAAGACAGGACAGCTAATTCAGCTACAGTCAAAGGCGATTGAAGAAACTTATCAATGAAGTATTCCCGCCATTAAAGGAGCTTGTCATGTCTATTCTTTGCCTATAAATACAGGGTCGATTAGAACTAGAGAGGGTGTTGGATTTTTATAAGAATTACTTCTAAGAAAAAGGCAGAGTTCGATCTAGTGAAGGATGGGTAACTCTAGGATGAATTTTCAACGTACTTGGTGAGCCTATTGATAATTTGGGTCTTCTGGTGAACAGGAAGTAGGCCGGGAGAGAGAAATGAAGTTATGTGCATTACGCCGCTGTAACATGGGAATGCGTCGCCATCTTCGCCGTCGTCGCCAAGCCTCCAGAATCCAATATTTCTTCTTATAAGCTTGTAGCATCCATGGAAATGGATAGCTAAACCTCTATTTTTGGAATTAGTTGTAGCCTTCTGATCCTCTGATGTTTTTATAACTGACATTTCATATATAAATCAATGTTTCTGTGAATGGTTTCAATGATTTACCTTATGTCTAATGCTTATTTTAGCTTAATTACCTAGAACATGATTATGGATTTGATAGTGTAGTCGGAACTAGCTACTTGAATTTGAAATAGGTAATATCATCTATTGTATCTAAGGCCTAGGAATGGGGTTAGATCTTTAGTCCAAACAAACATCCATGTCTAATGCTTCTTGCTTTATTAATCGATCAAGGTATTGGGGATTAATATAGTTGAGTTGATAATATTTTACGCCGGGTGACTGGGTAATAAGATAAGAATTGATGTGATGAAACCAATATAGAAGAGGATTTGTATGAGAGTCCTGTGAGTATGTCAAAATTAATCTGTGAAAACTAATCCCAACAGCTTTCGTAATTGCTTAAACTCCTATTTGATATTTGATTTAGTTCTGTTTAAATTCACTCCAAAACAACCAATTCATTTTATCCATTGTTTGGTTAATTACATTAGAGTACCTCATTTGTATCGCAATTCTCTGTGGTTCTACAAAAACCCGTTGCTATACTACATTCGAATCTTGAAAGGAATTTTAATAGTGGTTAAGTGACAATTTCATAAATTCTTTTGGTGAAAGGTTTTTAATACGTACAAATCCATTCAAAAAATGGTGCCGTTACTGGGGAATTGCGCTTATACAAAAGCATAGCTTTAGTGTGATTATTTGAACTTGAACAATTGTGAATATAGTACATATTTCTTTTGTATTCAAATTGAACATAGTTTTAATTTTCAATTAACTTTCCTTGTTGTTACGAATCTTGTGTGTTAGCTTGTGTTTCTTCATCCATTCAATTAGAAATCTACAAGGAAAATAGCAACAAGAAGCTTACGAATCACCAACTTCTAGAAATGACTCAATCATCTCAGGTAAGGTGGTGTGAATGTTGTTTTGATACTCATCATGTTTGCTATTGTCCAGAACAGGTACCACCATCATATCAGCCATATTACCCGCCTGAAGAAGAAAGGATATCCAAGCTTGAGGACACTTAGATGCAATTCATGCAGATGTCAATGCTTAATCAGCAGAAGACTGATGCATCTTTAAGCAATTTGGTAAGTCAGACAAGACAAATGGCTAAGCAATCAGCTGAGATGCAAGAAAGGCAGTTCACAGCTAGCATTGAACCTCACACCAAGGAAGGCAGGGTGATCTTCAGCAAGAACGGAAAGGAGGATGGCAAGGAGATGCATCAAAGAGAAGTGGAAGAAAGTGAGAAAGAAGAAGAAAAACAACAAAAAGAAGAAATGCGTCCAACCTTTCACCTGTCACTGATTCCTTCAATCCTTCTATTGGTAAGACATGAAAAGAATGAGGTGAGTTTTGAAGAATTAGAGAACATACCACGTAACCAATTCAATTCTGGACATATATACCTTGTGTTGGTTGATCATATTGCATTGAATTCTTCAAAGAATAGGAAATGTGCATTCATTCATATGCATGTAGATACCTTGGCGTGTGAGTTGAATGCAGGTGAATTGGGTTGGATGGTGAAAATCAAGAAAAATATAGTTTATTTGTTGACTTGGAAAGGATTTCAAGGACAATTAGATGAAATCAGGTTTACCCGATTTTCGCCTTGATAACTTCTTACTTTCAAGATAAATGTAAAAGCAAACGATTGCAGCGGAATTAAGCGTAGCTTGAAAGTAAAGATGAAGGATAAGAAGTGTAAGACCCTCTATTTTGAGTATTTATACTTTGGTCCTTAGAGATTTTATAAATAGGTTTTGGTCCTTTAAGTTTGGATATTTGTGTTTAAGTCCTTGGACTAGTCAAGGTTTAATTAGGAATTCCGCATTTAAGAGCTTTTAAGGAGGTATTGGAATTCAAATTTGAAATGGGACCATGATGGTTCGAGTTAGAGGATCAAAATAATATTAGTGTAAGAGTTTTAACAAGAAGATGTTGTGGCTTAGTGGTTAAGACTTGAGCATTTGATGGGCAAGGCTTGTGTTCGAATCCTAGTGAGGTATATTTTAATTTTAATCAGATTTTTGGTGGTTGAAGGTTGAAATTCGAATTTGAATTGAGACATGAGATTAATGAGCAATAAATGGGTTTAAATGGAGTTTAATAGGAGTTACAATCAGATTTGAATTTGAACAAGGTAGTAATGGAGTTTAATGAGAGTAATTAGGAGATATAAATGCAGAATTTGAATATTTGATTAATGGTGAGTTAATGGGCGAATTAATGGTGTTGATGAGGGGTGAAATTCTGAGTTTATAAAGCCCTTGGTTCAGAAATTTCGTGCTCTTCCTCCCTCTCTCTCTTCTCTCTTGTTTTCTCTCATTTTTTTCTCTTCTTTTCCTCTCCTTGGCCGCACTCTTTCCCTCTCTTCTCCCTATCACGTTTTTCTCTTCCTCTCTTGGTGAAAGGTAGGTTTTTGAAAGGTTATGGTGTTTAGTTTTCTTTCTATATGGTTATTGTTATACTTTCTTCTTCTTCTTCTTCTATGTCTTCTGTTGCAATATTCTTCTGCTATAGTTATGCTAGAGTTTGAACCAAACAATGGTTCCAAACTTGTTTTTCTCCAAAGGATCCTCCAAGCAAGAACATGACTTTGAGTTGATCCATGAGGTTGTTTTATTTTGTAAAGTTTTATGCTTTCTTGTTCTCAAAATGGTTTGGAAAACCTTTGTTATGAAACCTTGTTTTTGGGTGATGAGGCCTCCTAAAAGTGACTTGTTGGAAGAGGAGAAATTATCCTTGATGGTCAACAAGCTATGGCCGAACCTATGCTCCTCTTCTAAGGTTTATGTTTTTCCTAGATATTACGTTTTGTTTTGCTTAATATGGGATAATGATGGCTTTTCTTGATGCACATGGTTTTGGAGAAAACAAACTCCTTTGGTGCTCGATAAAGATGGCCGAATCCATGCCTTATGTTAGAGTTAAAGTTTTGTTTTGAACCTTGTTTCATGTTCTACAAAAGTTGGGTGATGAAGGCTTCCCAAGGGCATATGGTTTTGGAAAACAAAACCTATTTGATGCTCAATGAGGGATGGTCGAACCTACTCCTCTCTTAGAGGCTAATATCTTTGTTTAAAACCTTGTTTAAAATGTTTATGCCTTGTTGTCGGATCGAAATGAAAGGTCAACCTCTCTCCTAAGCCAAGAATGGCCGAGAGTTATACAACGGAGTTGTAATGGAGAAGTTGATTTTTGAAACATGATCCTTGGCTCGAAACCTCAATGAATATCCTAGATAGAGTTCAACAAGAACTCTAAGGAAAATGAGAGGTAAGGAAACTATATGCATTGACGGTTGCATAGTGGTTTTGTTGATCTAAAATCAAGTTGTTGTTTGGCTTGTTTTGAGTTTATTTTCTTTTGAGTTGGGTTCTGGTCTATCCTATGGTTGATTGATGAACATGCAACTAAGTCGTTATGAAAGGACGGAGATCAAGATCAAGTAAAGGATTAAAAGGTAAGGGTAACTCTGGGTCTAGATAGAGTCAGTGGTGTTTTATTTATGACTTTGATGTTGGGAACCATTATGTTTGTTGTGATGCAATTATTGGTTTTGTGATACATGTTTGGTTCTGAGAATTGATGTTAAGACATGCTAATGTTGATGATGTTGATGAAGTTAAATATGTTATATTTATAACGTTGTTGAGATTGTTGATTCATGAAGATGTTGAATACTTTTGGCATAGCATATGCATCTTATATATATATTGGGTTGATGTGGCGGCACTTTGTCTCGCGGGATCAACTGAGGATTCTTAGGTTGATGGTAATCAACCGAGGGCAATGTGGTGGATCTTTGTCCCACGTGATTGTCTTGGCCCGTGAAGGGTGATGTTTTAGCCCGTGAAGGGTGATGTTTTGGCCCGTGAAGGGTGATGTTTGGCCCGTGAAGGGTGATGTTTTGGCCCGTGAAGGGTGATGTTTTAGCCCGTGAAGGGTGATGTTTTGGCCCGTGAAGGGTGATGTTTGGCCCGTGAAGGGTGATGTTTTGGCCCGTGAAGGGTGATGTTTTAGCCCGAGAAGGGTGATGTTTTAGCCCGAGAAGGGTGACGTAATGGCCATATATTATAACTATAAGCATATAGTAGTAGAGAGCATTTGCACATCTTAAATGATTTGGTGATGTGGAAATTAATTATTGTGTTGCTGTTCTTGTTCCGTTCTTGAAGAATTACCGTTTATGATCTTGTGTTGTTTTATATCATAATTGATAATATGGTTGTTGTTAATTATTTTCTCCCCTTTCAACATGCTGTTTGGTATTTGTTGTTTGTTCTCGAGTTAACCCTTTCTGTTTGTGTTTGGGCGCTTAACGCCAGAAACTAGATAGGGTGTTGATCGTCGTCTCTTGAAGAAGCTTTATGGAACCAGAGTGCGCAGCGGAATCGTGGAAGAAATTTTGGAGAAGACGATTGATGTCTTAGGATCTTCCGCTATTTTAGTTTATTTTATTTTTATGCTCGCTGTTGAGCAATTAACTTTGTTGTAATATTTTCCTCGTTTTTGCTTCCGCGTAATAATTATTATTTATGGGGAAAATTATTACTTATATTATTTTTAAGTAAATAAGAGAGACGAAAACCTTTTAAGAAAAATGAGTTGTTTTTCTGAGAGGTTTTAATTTCCGCGTTTTTACCATGTAACCCTCAACCCAAAATTGGGGCGTTACATTTGTGGTATCAGAGCTTTGGTTGAGAAAACCAGAGCCTTGGGTAGATTTTGCTTGTTAGGAACCCTGCATTCTGAGATCGATTGACGGGGTGTCAATCGAAGGAAGAATTTTGTGAAATATTTGTTTGATTTTTATTAATCGTGTGAGATTGTCCCATGAGCGGACGATCCATGTGTTAAGTGTTTGACTTGTTTGATTGACTGTTTGATTTGTTAGAAGGTTGTTCCAACCTAATAGGATATGGTTAAGTAGAAGATAGTAATATGTTTGGTCCTTGGGTGACTTTTTGGTTGACCCTATAATTACTAGGATGAGTTTGGTGTTAGTTGAACTGTTTTGTAATTGTCATGGAAACTTTGGAGGAATATACATTTTTACTACTAGGAAATATACCTCCTAGTATAAGTATTTTGGTTAAATCATTTTAGAAAAAAATAATAATAATAATAATATAACACAGACGTACCTGTTATATTTGTTTAAATATATTTCGTTTTGCTAGTTTGATTGAGATCATATTTTATCACGAAATTGAGGAGTTTGATTTGAAGAGTAAGATGAGCATGCTACCTACTTCACGTGATTTATATTAGTGGCTGTTAATGTTGTCTTCAAGTTTTATTTTGGTAAGTTTAGATGATATCAGATATAGTTAGATATAAATATTCTGTTCTCGTTAGATTTTGGATGTAATCAAATCTTGATACAAATTGCATTTTAACTCATCACAAATTAGCGAGACTTGGCTAGAAAAACTGAGATAGGCATCTTTTCTGTTTTACGAGGCATGCTAATAACTGTTTTAATTAATGATACCATCAAGTTTGTTTTAAAAAGCTTTAGATATGTCCTAGATATGTATTAGTAAAATATTTTAAGAATTTCTTCGTTTAATTTGATGAGTAGGACTTGGATTTCATGACCATAAGGGTTTTTCATGACCTTTGGATTTCTGTTTCAAATTTATGTCGGACCATTAATTCAATTTCAGTTTTAAAAAGATGGTATTCAGTTTGTGATTTGTATTTTGACTTTTTCGTAGAATAAAATTTTTGATAGTCTGCCTTATTATTTGTGTGTCTATCTGTTCGAAATATCTGTTTGCTAAAGGCTTTGACTTCTGGTTTTGTAAAATCGAGTTGACTTCGAGTTAAAACTTCTATTTTGGAAGTAAGATGTCCGTTGTGTATTTTCCGTCTAGAGATCTGTTAATTTCCTTGTTCTAATTTTCTGACCTAAATATCTATTTTAACAATTGTCCGATATCTACTTGGATTTCCGTTGAGAGAATTTTTATGTACTGATACTTTTGATTTTGTTACATTTTGGCTGTGAGCCTAATTTGATACAAATTTCACTTTATCTTATCACAAGTTTAGAAGATGTGATTTAAAAATTAAGATGAGCTTTGGTTGGGAAAACCAGAGCTGTTGGGTAGTTACATTCTGAAGTCGATTGTTGGGGTGGCAATCGAAAGAAGAATGGTGTGATTAAATTGTTTGTTGGATGATTTGCTTGCTGTTCTGTTTCTAGATTTATTGTTGACTTCCTTACAAGTAGAAGTAAGAAGTTAGCAAGTCAAGATACAGAAATGGCTGATTAAGTGATTGTTGTATGATTTGTTTGAAAATCCGTTTTGTTTCCCGATTTTTAGTTTCGGGGACGAAACTCTTTTTAGGGGGTGGTATTGTAAGACCCTCTATTTTGAGTATTTATACTTTGGTCCTTAGAGATTTTATAAATAGGTTTTGGTCCTTTAAGTTTGGATATTTGTGTTTAAGTCCTTGGACTAGTCAAGGTTTAATTAGGAATTCCGCATTTAAGAGCTTTTAAGGAGGTATTGGAATTCAAATTTGAAATGGGACCATGATGGTTCGAGTTAGAGGATCAAAATAATATTAGTGTAAGAGTTTTAACAAGAAGATGTTGTGGCTTAGTGGTTAAGACTTGAGCATTTGATGGGCAAGGCTTGTGTTCGAATCCTAGTGAGGTATATTTTAATTTTAATCAGATTTTTGGTGGTTGAAGGTTGAAATTCGAATTTGAATTGAGACATGAGATTAATGAGCAATAAATGGGTTTAAATGGAGTTTAATAGGAGTTACAATCAGATTTGAATTTGAACAAGGTAGTAATGGAGTTTAATGAGAGTAATTAGGAGATATAAATGCAGAATTTGAATATTTGATTAATGGTGAGTTAATGGGCGAATTAATGGTGTTGATGAGGGGTGAAATTCTGAGTTTATAAAGCCCTTGGTTCAGAAATTTCGTGCTCTTCCTCCCTCTCTCTCTTCTCTCTTGTTTTCTCTCATTTTTTTCTCTTCTTTTCCTCTCCTTGGCCGCACTCTTTCCCTCTCTTCTCCCTATCACGTTTTTCTCTTCCTCTCTTGGTGAAAGGTAGGTTTTTGAAAGGTTATGGTGTTTAGTTTTCTTTCTATATGGTTATTGTTATACTTTCTTCTTCTTCTTCTTCTATGTCTTCTGTTGCAATATTCTTCTGCTATAGTTATGCTAGAGTTTGAACCAAACAATGGTTCCAAACTTGTTTTTCTCCAAAGGATCCTCCAAGCAAGAACATGACTTTGAGTTGATCCATGAGGTTGTTTTATTTTGTAAAGTTTTATGCTTTCTTGTTCTCAAAATGGTTTGGAAAACCTTTGTTATGAAACCTTGTTTTTGGGTGATGAGGCCTCCTAAAAGTGACTTGTTGGAAGAGGAGAAATTATCCTTGATGGTCAACAAGCTATGGCCGAACCTATGCTCCTCTTCTAAGGTTTATGTTTTTCCTAGATATTACGTTTTGTTTTGCTTAATATGGGATAATGATGGCTTTTCTTGATGCACATGGTTTTGGAGAAAACAAACTCCTTTGGTGCTCGATAAAGATGGCCGAATCCATGCCTTATGTTAGAGTTAAAGTTTTGTTTTGAACCTTGTTTCATGTTCTACAAAAGTTGGGTGATGAAGGCTTCCCAAGGGCATATGGTTTTGGAAAACAAAACCTATTTGATGCTCAATGAGGGATGGTCGAACCTACTCCTCTCTTAGAGGCTAATATCTTTGTTTAAAACCTTGTTTAAAATGTTTATGCCTTGTTGTCGGATCGAAATGAAAGGTCAACCTCTCTCCTAAGCCAAGAATGGCCGAGAGTTATACAACGGAGTTGTAATGGAGAAGTTGATTTTTGAAACATGATCCTTGGCTCGAAACCTCAATGAATATCCTAGATAGAGTTCAACAAGAACTCTAAGGAAAATGAGAGGTAAGGAAACTATATGCATTGACGGTTGCATAGTGGTTTTGTTGATCTAAAATCAAGTTGTTGTTTGGCTTGTTTTGAGTTTATTTTCTTTTGAGTTGGGTTCTGGTCTATCCTATGGTTGATTGATGAACATGCAACTAAGTCGTTATGAAAGGACGGAGATCAAGATCAAGTAAAGGATTAAAAGGTAAGGGTAACTCTGGGTCTAGATAGAGTCAGTGGTGTTTTATTTATGACTTTGATGTTGGGAACCATTATGTTTGTTGTGATGCAATTATTGGTTTTGTGATACATGTTTGGTTCTGAGAATTGATGTTAAGACATGCTAATGTTGATGATGTTGATGAAGTTAAATATGTTATATTTATAACGTTGTTGAGATTGTTGATTCATGAAGATGTTGAATACTTTTGGCATAGCATATGCATCTTATATATATATTGGGTTGATGTGGCGGCACTTTGTCCCGCGGGATCAACTGAGGATTCTTAGGTTGATGGTAATCAACCGAGGGCAATGTGGTGGATCTTTGTCCCACGTGATTGTCTTGGCCCGTGAAGGGTGATGTTTTAGCCCGTGAAGGGTGATGTTTTGGCCCGTGAAGGGTGATGTTTGGCCCGTGAAGGGTGATGTTTTGGCCCGTGAAGGGTGATGTTTTAGCCCGTGAAGGGTGATGTTTTGGCCCGTGAAGGGTGATGTTTGGCCCGTGAAGGGTGATGTTTTGGCCCGTGAAGGGTGATGTTTTAGCCCGAGAAGGGTGATGTTTTAGCCCGAGAAGGGTGACGTAATGGCCATATATTATAACTATAAGCATATAGTAGTAGAGAGCATTTGCACATCTTAAATGATTTGGTGATGTGGAAATTAATTATTGTGTTGCTGTTCTTGTTCCGTTCTTGAAGAATTACCGTTTATGATCTTGTGTTGTTTTATATCATAATTGATAATATGGTTGTTGTTAATTATTTTCTCCCCTTTCAACATGCTGTTTGGTATTTGTTGTTTGTTCTCGAGTTAACCCTTTCTGTTTGTGTTTGGGCGCTTAACGCCAGAAACTAGATAGGGTGTTGATCGTCGTCTCTTGAAGAAGCTTTATGGAACCAGAGTGCGCAGCGGAATCGTGGAAGAAATTTTGGAGAAGACGATTGATGTCTTAGGATCTTCCGCTATTTTAGTTTATTTTATTTTTATGCTCGCTGTTGAGCAATTAACTTTGTTGTAATATTTTCCTCGTTTTTGCTTCCGCGTAATAATTATTATTTATGGGGAAAATTATTACTTATATTATTTTTAAGTAAATAAGAGAGACGAAAACCTTTTAAGAAAAATGAGTTGTTTTTCTGAGAGGTTTTAATTTCCGCGTTTTTACCATGTAACCCTCAACCCAAAATTGGGGCGTTACAAGAAGAACATGCAGGGATTTTATCCTGGTTCACCTTCAATCCCAGAAGGCTACGTCCAGTCCTCTGATCACACAAAGATTTTCCACTATACCAGAAAGCAAACCACTTTCTGAAGAACCACTCCACTGAATCACACAATGAAGATTTACAATGATCAAGATTCCTTACAAGTTCTTACACCAAGAACCCTAAGAACTCTTGTCAAACCTCAGATGGCAAACCACCAACTGATGACGCCGAAACCTACGGCGGACTTTGAATCAAACCCGATTCAAAGAACCTTTTTCACAACCATCGAACACCACGATGGACCTTTTTACAACCACCGACAACCATGGTGAATGAATCAACACGATTCAATAGAAGAAGAAGAAGATGACTTTACAATGGCTGATTCAATCCTTTAGACAAGATGGATTGATCTTAGTTTGTATGCTCCAGGCAATTACAATGAAGGCTTCTTAATAATCCTGAGTTCTCAATAATTGAACAGCATAAGTGTTCTTTGATATTTAGAGAACAAGAACTCAGAATGATGACTCTAATGAATGTGAAAGTTGTGGCACAAGTCATACTTGTTTCTGAGTATTCATGGACTATTTATAGGCACTAGTGATTGTTCATGAACCATTGCAATGCTTCTCAAAAGACTTGGGATGCATTGGTTCATGAAACAACACATCCAATGCACTAAAGGTTGTTAATGAACCATTGCAATGTTTTCCAAATAACTTGGGACATATTGGTTCGTGAAACAACATATATTAGGCACTAGAGGTTGCCTATGAACCATTACAATGCTTCCCAAACGTTGTGAGACACATTGGTTCATTAAAAAGAACTTTTGTCGTGCTGGTAATCGATTACATTAGTTTGGTAATCGATTACCAGCTAACCGTTGCAGTTTGAATTCAAATTCAAACTGTGTAATCGATTACACTAAGATGGTAATCGATTACTGCCTTCCTGTAATCGATTACTCACAACCTGTAATCGATTACAGAGAGTCCGAAACTCAGTTTTGACCATCTTAAACCCTAATTGAGTGTTCCTACCAAGTCTTACTTGTGAGAACATATTATACTAAATTAGTTGATCTTTAATGAGCCTTCAAATGCAATTAAGCCTTAATAAAGCATAGAACACTAAGTTGACAAGACTTACTTAAAACTAGAACCTTCATGTTTGATCTTGACGTTCTGAGCCGGTTCTTGAAGTCTTTCTTCTCTGAAGTCTTCTTTGAAGTCTTCTTAAAGTCTTCCTTTCTTTTCTGAAGTCTTCGTGAAGTCTTTCTTCTTTTTGTTCCTTTCTTTCTTGAAGTCTTCTTGAAGTCTTCCTTTTCTGTTCTGAAGTCTTTCTTCTTCTTGTGATGTGTTTGTCTTCATCAAAACCTCAGCCGAGTCCAAGGACGAGACCTGATTTACAATCTCCCCCATTTTGATGATGACAAACATCATGCTTGTACATTGAGTGATCAATAGACTTTCTTTCTTATCTTGTATCTCCCCCTTGGTTTTGCAATTATATCTCCCCCTTTGTTTTGCAAATGAAGCACAGTATCCTGAAGATGATCAAGCATACACAAGACTTTTCTCCCCCTTTTGACATCATCAAAAAAAAGAAAAAGCCATACAAAATATTCCATCAGAACTATTCTCCCCCTTTTTGTTCCACTTGTAGCTTTCCTTGTAAATAAACTTTTCAAAGCACAGGAAGCATAGGACCCTTTCTCCCCCTTTTGACTTCATCAAAAAGAAGATGAGTCCAAGCATACTCCATACATGCTAACATGTAGTATGGACATTTGAATCGTAGGGAGTGGGGGTAAGCAAGACAAAATTTTGAAACTCTTCATTTTCATCATCAGAATGATGTGTTGTAATCAAAGCGAGACATGCTTCTCCATATTCTGAATCGGATGATGAACTTGCTTCATTTTCTCTTATGTAAGCCTTCTTTGATTTGGAAACCTTTTTCTCAGATTTCTTCTTCAAGCCATGCTTCTTTCTTTGAAGATTATGAGAATCTTTCTTATTGAGGATTTTGCAAAGATTCTTCACAATGATTCTTATATCCTCATCATCATCATCATCACTATCGGATTGAGAAACTTCCTCTTGTGCACTATCATATCTTGTATCCTTAGTTCTCAATGCAATAGGTCGAATGTACTTGTCAATGGCTTCTTGTTGTTCCATCTTTTTGAGTTCAAGTTCATGTTCTTGCAACTTGCCAAAAAGTGAAGCCAATGTCATTTTTGAAAGACTCTTCTTTTCAGAAATTGCTGTTACCTTTGGTTTCCATTCTCTTGATAATGATCTTAGGACTTTTAAGTTCAGATCACTGTTGGAGAAATTTCTTCCAAGAGCAATTAGATGGTTGATCAAGAGAGTGAACCTTTTCCGCATATCTAGCACCGTTTCCCTTGGTAACATTCTGAACATCTCATACTCTTGTGAAAGAGTGTTGATCTTTGATCTCTTCACTTCTTCAGTGCCTTCATGAGTTACCATTAGAGTATCCCATATTTCCTTTGACGTTTTGCACGTGGATACTCTGAAGAATTCATCCATGCCAAGAGCAGATGTAAGAATATTCATACCTTTGAGATCATACTGAACCTTCTTCTTTTCTTCTTTACTCCATGTGTTTATTGGTTTTGGTTGTGTGCTTTCTTCATTTATAGGAATAAATGGACCTTCTTCAATGGCTCTCCATATTTCCATGTCTAATGACTTTATAAAGATTCTCATCTTGATTTTCCAGAAGTCATAGTGTTCTCCATTGAAGAAAGGTGGCCTGTTTATGTTGAATCCTTCACTGGTTCCATGATTGGAAGAGGATGCCATCTTTACCCGGATCTTAGGAATAACTTACCTAAACTTCCGCTCTGATACCAATTGTTAGTACAGATAGCAACCTGAGAGGGGGGGTGAATCAGGTTTACCCGATTTTCGCCTTGATAACTTCTTACTTTCAAGATAAATGTAAAAGCAAACGATTGCAGCGGAATTAAGCGTTGCTTGAAAGTAAAGGTGAAGGATAAGAAGAACACGCAGGGATTTTATCCTGGTTCACCTTCAATCCCAGAAGGCTACGTCCAGACCTCTGATCACACAAAGATTTTCCACTATACCAGAAAGCAAACCACTTTCTGAAGAACCACTCCACTGAATCACACAGTGAAGATTTACAATGATCAAGATTCCTTACAAGTTCTTACACCAAGAACCCTAAGAACTCTTGTCAAACCTCATATGGCAAACCACCAACTGATGACGCCGAAACCTACGAAGGACTTTGAATCAAACCCGATTCAAATAACCTTTTTCACAACCATCGAACACCACGATGGACCTTTTTACAACCACCGACAACCATGGTGAATGAATCAACACGATTCAATAGAAGAAGAAGAAGATGCCTTTACAATGGCTGATTCAATCCTTTAGACAAGATGGATTGATCTTAGTTTGTATGCTCCAGGCAATTACAATGAAGGCTTCTTAATAATTCTGAGTTCTCAATAATTGAACAGCATAAGTGTTCTTTGATATTTAGAGAACAAGAACTCAGAATGATGACTCTAATGAATGTGAAAGTTGTGGCACAAGTCATACTTGTTTCTGAGTATTCATGGACTATTTGTAGGCACTAGTGATTGTTCATGAACCATTGCAATGCTTCTCAAAATACTTGGGATGCATTGGTTCATGAAACAACACATCCAATGCACTAAAGGTTGTTAATGAACCATTGCAATGTTTTCCAAATGACTTGGGACATATTGGTTCGTGAAACAACATATATTAGGCACTAGAGGTTGCCTATGAACCATTACAATGCTTCCCAAACGTTGTGAGACACATTGGTTCATTAAAAAGCACTTTTGTCGTGTTGGTAATCGATTACATTAGTTTGGTAATCGATTACCAACTAACCGTTGCAGTTTGAATTCAAATTCAAACTGTGTAATCAATTACACTAAGATGGTAATGGATTACTGCCTTCCTGTAATCGATTACTCACAACCTGTAATCGATTGCAGAGAGTCCGAAACTCAGTTTTGACCATCTTAAACCCTAATTGAGTGTTCCTACCAAGTCTTACTTGTGAGAACATATTATACTCAATTAGTTGATCTTTAATGAGCCTTCAAATGCAATTAAGCCTTAATAAATCATAGCACACTAAGTTTACAAGACTTACTTAAAACTAGAACCTTCATGTTTGATCTTGACGTTCTGAGCCGGTTCTTGAAGTCTTTCTTCTCTGAAGTCTTCTTAAAGTCTTCCTTTCTTTTCTGAAGTCTTCGTGAAGTCTTTCTTCTTTTTGTTCCTTTCTTTCTTGAAGTCTTCCATTTCTTTTCTGAAGTCTTTCTTCTTCTTGTGATGTGTTTGTCTTCATCAAAACCTCAGCCGAGTCCAAGGACGAGACCTGATTTACAAATTCAAGTTTTGGTTCAAAACGCTCAATTTTGAATAATTGATTTGTAAGCATGGAAGTGATCTTTTCGAGAGTTATGAATGTGATGAGATCATTGGGAGCTTGATATGAAGGTGTTTAAATGCCATGAGAAAAGGGAAAGAATTGTATTTAAGCAGAAATCTGCCGAAATTATGCAGAAGCAGACGCTTTGGGCCCAATATGGGCCGCCAAGCAGATTTCTTAGATCTCAGACTGCTAGGCGGCAATAGACTATAAATATTGAACATATGCAAAGCCTAGCGCCGCATGCTATTCTTTATTCCTTCCAAGCCCTACCCAAAAAAACCACCAAAATCTCCATCCTTTTCAAAGAGAATCAAGCGAAAGCTCTCTTAAAGTGATTTTCGTACTCCTCTCCCTTGTATCAACTTGGAATCATGTCAGTTTTCACCTTCTTCCTTCTCTTCTCATTACTAGGAACCCTAGGTTAAAGAATTGGGATTTTTTTTAATTTTTGTTCAGGGTGCTAAGCGACAACATGCATAGAATGAGAAATCGGTTTAACACAGAATATTGCAAAATTGCATGTATAAATCCATTCCTAACATTTTATGAACCACAATTACATGATTTTATTGTCAATTGAACATGTTTTGAATCTATTTGAATTCTTGAAATGATTGGGTTGTTGATTCAATTGCCTGATTAATTCTTTGAAACCATGTTCATGGATCTTGATTAATTCCAATTCTGAATTTACTTGTTTCTGGACATTCTTGAATCTAGACTTGAATTGATTTAACCCTTGAGCTAATAGTGCCAAGTCTAAAAATTGGGTTATTATTTTGCAGGACTAAGAATGTTTCAAGAAGAGGTGACTCCGAGAGGCCGGCAAAGGCCGGAAGCCCCTCTTACTTTGACAGGAAAAGGGATTGGGCATCTAAGAGATGGAGGTTCCACCGAGAATAGAATAACAGGAAGATGATGGAGAAAATAATAAGAGATCAACAATAATTGACCAGAGATCTCCATCATCAGCACCGGCAGAACACAGCCTGCTACACAGCTATGAGCACTATTTACACCATCATCCACAGTATCTGGGGATCCCAGCCTGGGTTTGTTGGACCCACTCGTGCCGATTTCACAAGACAAAATGCGTGGCCTGGGGACAAGCCATCTTTCAGTCAGGGGGAGGGAAGTGTCAGAGCTTGAACATCCAGCAGCCGAGCTCAAATGGACATTGATGATGCTAATGCGGATGGAGCATCCAACAGCCGAGCTCAGATGGATATTGATGAGGATGATGACTTCTGATTTGCTGATTCTGCAAAATCAGAGTGATTTATTTTAAATTTTCGTTGGACTCTTAACTGCTTAACTGATAATCTTTGTTGAATATTTTGGTATCTTGTTTTTTTTTTTTTTAAATAGTGCTGGGTTACGGACTTTGGTTTATATTTTTGTTATATATTAACTGTGTAGTATAATATAGTATAGTTTAGAATAGCACTTTTTGCCTAAATGTTTAACTGCAAACTTGATCCAATTCTTTTTGAATGAGCATATGCAATGAAAAACCAAAGAAATGCATGATTTTTGTGTTTTGTGAAAATCATGATGTTCAAGTTTTTGTAAATTGCATTCACATATGTTTTGGAACATAATTTTATACATTTGCATGTTAAATCATAAGCATTGCCCTTGAAACATGTTTTTGAATCATTAAGGAATTTCCAAAACCTTACCGAGTGAGGGAGTGTTTTCCATACAGTTTAAGCTGAGAGATTCACCGTTTTTAAATTCCACTTTCCATATGCTTGATAAAATCAAATTGTTATCACTCAAAATATAATAAACGTTCTAGACTCATTTGAACTTAATAGTATGTTGCTTTTTATAGTAGTTTATGGCAAGGCCAGTGGCTAGTGAGGCCAGAGGATCAGATCCTGGGTATTAAGATGGGAAAGACCCCGCATTCCGTAAGGATCCCAAACTCGCAATTAAGTGATTTCAGTTAACTTGATTAAAGTTTCTAATCTTGTTTACATGCTTGACTAAAGTCTGTTAATCTTGGTATTATGCTTGGTTAAACATGTAAATCTTAGCTGCATGGTTGATTACTATAGTTATTCTTGCTTGTTACCTTGCTATTGATAGAGGTTCGATGTTGTACGGTTATGTTTGACTATTGTAGTTACCCATGCTGGTTATATTGTTGTTGATAGAAATGCGATGCATCTTCATATGATAGTGTCCTCCCGTATGAGTACTTGTCGATCGTTACCGGATGCACAGTACAGGCTTCCGGTGAGGGGAGGATCTTGCGGCGCTCTATGAGTATGGCAATTTCGGCCACCCTAGGGAAATGATGGCGGACCAGACCACCAAATATATGAGATGGCGGGTGGAACCGTCGACGTGTGAAACGAGAATGGAACCAACAAACTCGAAGTCTAGGAAAGACTTAACCTGCCCCCGTTGTATTGGGTGTCGGTATTACGACCCCGTACGTTGGTACGGCATGGATCTAAACCTCACGCCTTGGTTGTTGCGAGGACATGCTGATTTACTCTACGATATTGTTAGATATTCCCTATGGGCAATTTCTGTTTATCACTGTCTTATGTATATAAATGGATATTTTGTGATATTATTGTTATTTGAAGTTGAACTTTGCACCTATTTCCTTGTTATTTGTGTGTGGGCGATCTGTCACCAGCAGGACAGCTCCAGCCGAAGAGTAACCGGAGGATCCGAGTCGAAGGGAGTTAGGGGGAGAGCAAGACGGGTAGCTGACCGCTTGAAGACTATAGCTAGCTTATTGATTATTGAGTCTGTATTTCAGCATGCCAAGGTAAAGAGTAGAGTTCCGAGACTATATGCCTTTATGTCGTCCCCTTGCATGGGATTGTAGGAGGTATTCCGAAATAAGAGGTCTTGGTTTGGAGTTTTGACATGCCAACATGTTTTCTTATTAAACGAGTCAGTGATTCATGAAACCATTTCACTAGCGTTGTCCACACAACTATGTACATATATGTTTTGACGAGCAGGGTATATATTATATATTGCATATTGTCCATGGCATGTCTTAGAAAGAAAAGAGAAAAAAATTAGACTTGTATTCCGCAGATTTTGAAAATGTATTAGCATGTTTAATTACTGTTTGGGCTCTACTATAGCGCCCTAAAAATCGGTGTTACAAACCTGTCTTGTACAGTTGATCAGCCAATAACACATACCATGATGCCTTCCGTATGACCAGCCGGGCGTCCTTTGGATCATGTTAGAACTAATCGAAAAATAAAATTTAATATAATTTTGTCTTTTTTAATAATTATTTACTAATTTTAGAGTGTATATATATAAAAATATTTACTAATTCTTAAGTGGATTGTTTTTTAATTTTTTTGAAATTTAGTGGATTGTTTTCTTCATCAATCATGATAAAAAAATTCTATGTGCATCGCACAAGTAAAATATAACATAAACTACAACATAAAGTTTTTTACCATATATTTTATAGTGGTATTTATTTGTTTGAATGGTCGACTTAGTCAATTTTTTGATTCCATAAAAAAACTTTTAATAAGTATTCTTAATTCCATGGGGAGGAACATTTAAACAAGAAAACTACTTTCATGTTAAGCCTAATAGAAAAATAAATTTTCATATAATTTAAGTATTATTTTCATGATTTTTTAAATAATTTTAGGAATAAATATAAATATATATATATATAGGGAGCGTATCAAGTGAGAGCAATGTTTATTATGAGAGATGAGAGCGTTCAATCTTAGCCATTGGATCTACCATGAAGGGTCAAGATTAAAACAAAATGGCATGTGACTTTTTTAAAAAGTCATGTGACCACTAAACTACTTTTAATCTCAACCACTCATGAATGGTTGTACGGTCATGATTTAACGCTCTCATTTCTCATAATAAACATAGCTCTCACTTGATACGTCCCCTATATATATATATATGAAAGTTGTGTGATTTTAGATATGGCGTGTTGGGGTTTTGTTTTGTTGAATGCTCATCCTTTTTAGTCTCTTAATTAATTCTAACAGGTAAAAAATAATTCAGCAAGTATCGGTTTTAGTATATCAATTCTGTTTTGAATCAATGTATTGATGCCCCTAAATAACATGAGCAATATCCGCCGTGCAACGCGGGGTAAAAAATACTAGTAATAACAAATACAAACGGGGTTCTAGATAGGAACCCAGTGTTCAATTCAGCTTTTATTCAATAATTATAAGGGTTAAATATGTCTTTGGTTCCTGAACTTTGAGCGAGATTTGGCTTTCGTCCCTCGCAGGCGTAAAGGTGGATTTTAGGCCTCAGACTTTGATTATTGTTTGGTTTTCGTCCCTACCGGCGTTAGTCGTTGACCGTCGTGCCTAGGTGTTACGGCAAGTCCTATGTGGCAATGACCACGTCATTTAATGAATCCACGTGAATTTTTTTGACACAATTATTAACTGAAAAACGCAAAAAAAAAAAAAAGGAACAGAGGCACCACTCCTCTCTCTCTCTCTGCATTCACGCTCTCTTCCCACCCATCACTCTCTTCACTACTCCTCTTCACCGCACTTCACCATCGATCCACTCCTCTGATGGCACCCAAATTCTTTCAACTCCCTTCCCTCTCCCCAACAATCACTCAACCACTACCATGGAGAACGAGGTTCAGAATGATGTGCTGAAGGACGGTGGCGAACAGATCTGGGTTCGAGAACGGAGGGTTCAGTTCACAGCGAGGTTGCAGTGAGGGCTTGAGGAACTGTAGATCTAAGGAGAAAAAGGGAGATCGGACCAATCACAGCACGTTCTGCACCAATTTTATGCCCCGAACACATTTCTCCTCTCTCTGCTTACGCACTTCAACCGAAGCGAGATCAAACCTTTGTGCTACGAATAGGAGCAAGATTGAGACGGAACAAGATCGAACCAGATCTACACCTGCTCCATGGGTTTCTCGTTCTGCATCTCGCATGACGATCTCTTCCACTCCCTTCGTCCTCTCTTCTCCGATCTCTTCCTCTCTTTTTTCATGTGTTCATTTATTTTTTATTTTGTACGGCAACGCCGGGACCTGAGACGAAGCGAAAGACGAGTGCGGTGGTGAGGATGTCGGCGATTGAGTAAGGTTCGAGCTTGGTGGTGGTTGAGGAAGATACAAGGTTGAGAGGAGTGGTGGAGTGAAGGTGTCGGTAGCAGCAGATTGGAGAGGAAGATGAAAGTGGCACAATGTTGCTCCTATTCTAACTTGAAGACATAAGCGATTTGATTTGGGGTTTGAGGGTTCTTGTCCTTTCGTTCTTCTTCTTCTTCTTCCTTTTGATAATGGATTTGGGGAAGGTGCAGGGAGCCAGGGACCATGGCTCTAATGCAGTGGTTGGGTTCATATTTGCAATTGGAAGAATCAGAACCAGATGACGGTGGTTGTGACGGAAGGCGAGGAGAGGTTGGTGGAGGAAGGGAGGGGTGGTGATCCTTGTGCAAGGTCGAGTGATTGTTGGTGAAAGGGAAGAGTGGTGGTGGAGTGGTTGTGGCAGAGTGAAGGAGGTTGAGGGGGAGGGTAGGGAGGAGAAGATCTGGTGATGATGGTGGCGGTTTTGGCGGAGGCCTGAGGTTGATGGGAGGGAGGGTGATGGTGGTGGAGTGGAGGTAGAGATGGAAGAAGAACACGATTCTAATTTCTTTTTTTTTTTTTAGGTTTTGTCAGTTTTTTAATTAATAATTGCATAAAAAAATTTCCACGTGGACTCATTAAATGACGTGGTCATTGCCACATATGATTTGCTGTGACACATAGACACGGCGGTCAACGACTAACACCGGCAGGTACGAAAATCAAACAATAATCAAATTGAGACCTAAAATCCACCTTTACGCCGGCGAGAAACGAAAATTAAATCTCACTCACACTTCAGAGACAAAAACATATTTAACCCTTATTATAATTATAATAACACATACAAACGGGGTGTTCAATTCAGCTTTCGCGATCTTGAACAAGACAACGGAGGACACTATCCCAGCAAAGTAAATAACTTACCGGTTACTTACCTGGACATTTGGCGCGATCTTATTGGCCAAAAGCTGATGGTGCACGGTGCACTACTTAATTTGATAGTTCATCTTAGAAAACACCAATACATAACACACCAAAAGTATCCTCAAAAGAAGAGGTTCACAACACGATCTTCATATTCGCTCAAAACAAAAAATCACCCCATAGTAGCAAACTAGACTAGAACCGATCAAATTACGGTTCTATCCCTATGTAAGACGGTCGAGTCCAAAATAGAGAAACCAGACCCACCAGTCCTTGATGTGATAACAGCCTTGGTGGGTTTGGGCCGGGCCTGGCCCAAGTCATTATTACAGTAGTTCTTGACAGCCCAGAGGCGATAGGGAGATGTGTCGGTAGCGAGCCACTGCTCCACCGTGAACTGCTGCTGAGCGCAGGGCAGGTGCACCCCGGTGGTGGTAACCTCCACGTAGTTGCAGTACCAACCGTGATGGGGACCCGACCCGTCCGAAGTCAAGTTCACCGCGCAAACGGGTCCTTCCAAGCAAGGCCCCCTTCCGCTGAATATGTCGAGGTTGCCCCGCTCGTAGTAGTTGTGACCCGGATCCATCAACCCGCCCCACGCCTCCAGGTTGGTTATGTATATGTAGTAACCGATGTTGTCGTAGAGTTTGAGCCCGATGATTGAGTCCGTTCCACCCTTGATGATCGATCCGGTCCGAACGTACACCGTGTACACGCAATCGTCGTCATCCTATTGGAAACAATTTCAATTTTACTATTAATCAGTAACAAAAGAATTAGAGATGATCAAGGGTGCAGAGATTGAGAGTGAAATTAAATTACCGATGTGACGAAAGTTGCGACGGAGCATAGCGAGAGGAGAAAGAGGAGAGCGAGGAACCTCGTCGTGATTGCCATGAGATAGAAAAGAGATGGAGTACTGGGTGAAGAAATTGGCTCTGTTCAGTGATGGATAGTATATGGGCTATATGGTGTGGGGTGGATCAGGAATTAATGAATCATGAATTGGTGATATTTAGGACAAGTTATAATTATTTTCCTTTTCATTATTATTTTGAAACAAAATGTTATTGTCAAGTCTTTTTTTTAAGTTTCAGAAAACTACAAAGAAAACGGAAACTAACAGTATGTTTGGACGGAGTACTTTTAGAGGGTAATGTATTTTTTGAGGGTTTTTAAAATACTTCACCACAAAATGCTCTATTTGGATATCAGTAATGAAGAATTTTTGAAATTCAAGGAAATTAAACATGGGATTTTGATTGGCTAAAAGAAAGGAAATTAGAATTCTCTCATAATTGCTGGAATTATGAAAATCTCGTGCTCTCTTCCTCTCAAAATTTGACGCTCCTATCTTCATTTTCTTCTTTCGCGGCACCGTGGACGCGGGAGAGGATTCTCCGACCGCCCTTACTCCGGCGGCAGAGATCCGTTCGTCACCGAAGACTAGCACTTTCGCTCTGTCCGTGACACCAATTCCAGAATCCGGCGTGGAAGCTTCGCGAACCAAACGCAGTACAATCCTCCTCCGCGGCTGTAACACCCAAAATTTTTCCCAGTAATTAAATAATTATTTAATTATTCCAAGGTATTGTTTGGATCCGCTCGGCGGCATCGGCAAGCGATATCGTCAGCCGAAGTACCGATGAAGTATTCTTTGCGACATTTGGTAGGAAACCAAGCTAGACTTGACTTTGAGTTCGGACAAGAATAAGATGTTCTCACTATCACCATGACGATCAGTGGAAAATTTCGTGAAGAACGATTGTAATATTGATTGGGTTTCATCCCGAAGCTCGAGAAGGATTTTTCGCGCTAACGGGACTTTTAGCCGAAACTTCTGCAGGCAAAATAGACGACTTCGGGACCTCGGATCGAGAATCTGAAAAGCTCCAAACGATTTCGTTAGGCGTTTCAAGACCAAATTCATGAAGAAGAATTTCTTGAATAGTGACTCGGTGAATAGTGTTTTTGGGCAGCGTGGCGCGAACTTCGAGAAATATTGACCCGGCCTCGAATTGTGCGGGCCCGGTACCCCGAAGCCAATAAATGACCCCGGGGCAGACACTCTCAGTGACACTGAGGTGCTCACTGATAACCAGAACCTGATGATGACCAGTGACTTGACGCACTGACGCGTCAGTGAAGGGATTTTATTAATAAACAAACCTAGATATTTACGGTATGGTCCTTGAACAGTACATTTTTTTTTTTACTTTAACCTTTTACCGTTTCAACTTTGGTCCCTTGGGTAAGTGAAAAATTGAAATTTCACCCCCAATTACTATTCATCTTCTTCCTCCTCAAGACATGGCCGAACCACTCCCTCCTCCCTAGCTCCTTCATCTTTTGCCCTTCCATCTTGCTCCTTTGAGGTAAAGTGTTCCTCTCCTCTTGATCTACACTTCTACCGATTCGGTTTTTCCATATGTTGAGTTTGGTTTTTATGCATGTGTTAGAACTCAAATGTCTCTTCACAAATGTTGTTCCCACCATCTTAAGCTTCAATTTGAACTGATTACATTTTTGATTGGTTGAGTTTTTGTGTCTTGAAGATTTTGAAGTTGAGCTTTTGCTAGGGTTGCCTTTAGGAAAGTTATTCCCTTTGAATTGATTTATGGTTTTGTCTAATTAGTTTTCTCGGAAGCTAGGTTTTTGGAGAATTGATTACTTGAATAAGTGATTTTCAAACTTTAAAATTTAGTTTCACCATAGATTTCTTATTACCTTTGATGTGTACAAGTTAGTTTTGAAAGAAAAATTGATTTTGGAATTATGTGTGTTTGGCCGAATCACTTTCTATTTTGGGCAGGGATAAAATTGATTTTCTAACTAGCTTTGAGTGTGTTTAAATGCTTGAAAATGGCTTTGGGTTTGTAGAAAAGTTTTTGCCCCAATTAGTGCGTAAGGGCCTAGAGATAATTGTGTATTTGAAACCCTGGAAAATTGATTTCTAGAAGTTTTGGTAAACTTCAAATTGGAAGAGAAAAATTGAGCTTTTGGGGAAATTGGATTTTTGAACTCATAACTTAATTAGGGTTTTTGATAAGTTAAAGAAACTTAGGTTTTGGAAAATTTTCTTTTGGGATGGAATTTTGTGTTTTTGACACTTAGCAGATTTTTTAACTCAAGACTTGAAAATTTGTTTAGAAAATTTGAAATAGAAGTTATGTTTTGGTTTGTGAAATTGTCTTGAGTAGTTTAATGACTTGTTTGGTAAAAATAGGAAGTCTTTGTGAATTTACACAATTTGGGCAGAATTGACCCCTCAGGGTTTTGTGTGTGTTTTTGGACTCAAAATCTTGTTTAAGGCTTTCAAAATGGTTTGTAAGCATCTAGCCTTGATGCTCTTTGAATGGTTTATAGTTTTGAGAAGTTTAGTTTTTGTAACTTAGGGTTTTTCTAAGTTTTTTTGGTAACCGTCGAAATCTTGTGTAAGTGTTGTCGACCTCCGAGAATTTCCTAAGTTGTAGAGCCTATGTTTAGGTTATAGAACCTCTGTTTGGACCAGCCCCTTGACCTTAGGATTGAGTTCAAAGTTCTAAGCTAGGTTGTGTTTGTTGAAGGATAATGAGATCCTGAACTGATCTAGACACACGGAGCTTACGTGGCCGCCAGGATTGACTACCTTTAAGGTAAGGGCACTTCGTATCTCTGTCTATAAGCATAAGTATAAATATATACCATGCTGCATGATGACAGGATATTATATGATGTTTTTAGGTTATTTTTAGTCTTTTTTTTTTTTTTTTTTTTAAGTCACATATAGGATTTTTATTATTTTTACATAGATTTTATATTTATTTTGCATTCTGCATATAGATTAGCTTTTATTTTTTTTTCTAACTTTATTTTACATTTTTAGGAATTTTTATAGCTTTTTTATATTTTTAGGAAAAGCTGGTATAATTATCATTTTTGTCCAGGGACCGATTTGTAAAGTTTCAGGAAATCAAGGATCAAAGTGTAAAGGTTCAAGAGAGGAGGATGAAAAGTGAAGTTTGAAGGAGTCAAAGGGCCAGAATTGAAGTTCTAACAAAGAGAGGACTTAAAGTGAAATTGAAGAATGTGAAGCAACTCTCTTTGATTTGAGCACATGTAAAATAAGGTTTGAAGGATTAATGGTGGAAGGAAGGAGTTTCAGAACTTATTAGGGGCTGAATGAGCCTAATTAAGCCAATCAATTCCACCATTGAAGAAGAAAGGAATCCAAGAAGAAGCTGCCAGTGTTCGTGCCAGCGCTGCAGCGTTGGAAGTCCCAACGCTCAAGCGCTGGACCTCTGACTAGGATGTGAGTCAGAGGTTGCACCCAGCGCTGCAGCGTTGGAAGCCAGCGCTCAAGCGCTGGGCCTATTTCTGCACGTTGGACTTTAATGCTTCCCAGCGCCCAAGCGTTGGGAATGCCAGCGCTCAAGCGCTGGAAGGCTGATTTTCACTATAAATAGGGAGCTTTTCTTCACTTGTAAGACACACCTATTCAGAATACAACAAGTGTTCTTCTTTCCTCCTTAAAGATCATTGTTCCTAGGAATTGTGGGAAGCCATACTTGAGCTCCTATCCAGGGTAATTCGATGACTCTTTTAGCCATGCTTGGCTAATTCTTTTTAAGCTTCTTGGGTTGTTATAGTTTATTATTTATGTTTTAGTTTGTTTCTACCTTTCTGAATAATATTTCCTTTCATGTTTTATTTCCTTGTTCTTCATTCTTCTTGGTGCACACAAGATCTTTTGCTTATTACTTATACGAATGGAAATTGGTAAGTAGTAAGGGACCTAGGATTTAAAAAGGTTATAAGTATACATCACTAAGGAATTAGGATGGACGTAACTCTATGTTGGCCTGAATTTCTTCTTCATCTTCTTCTCTAGTTAACTAAGTTGCAAGGAATTGAATTTAGTAATTAGAAAGAAAGTTCTACAATGTGTAAGGAATTAACTTGTAGATATACTAGGCTATAGCATCATGAAATTGGACTTAAAATTCAGAAATTAAGTAGGAACTTGCTAGCATATTTGTAGACTATGTAATTCAACCCAAGAACTTATTTCTCATCATCTTATCTCTTTATTATTTTATGCTATTGTTCTTGCTTGCTCTAAAAACCAACATCAAATATTCATCTCTTAAATTTTCTGCACAAGTACTAAATATTATAATAATAGGAAACCTATCCTTTGGGTTTGATCTTTTTATTACGCGATATTGAATCGTGCACTTGCGATTTGGGTATCACTGCACAATGATATTTAGAATTGTAGTTGACGACATTATGAGAACGACCCGACTTTAACTGTATTGATTGATATATTAATGCAAGTCTTTGAAGGCATCTGATATGCTGGATTAGGTTTTGTTTGATGCGTGGCATTGTTGGATTGTTGTGAATTGTGGCTTGACTTATTCGATGTTTATTGCTTTGCTGATAACTCAAAACATGTTTCTTTCTTCGACATGATTTATATCTATTTAAGATATGTGCAACTGCTCTACATGATTAGTAGTAATTATGAAGCTATGCTAGGCCTCGTTTAAATACGTATAAGTGCTACTTGTGTTTTATTGTGATGTCGTGTCAAGCATGTTTTGTGAAAGTCATCATGGTTCGGAGCTATAAAGAGTCACGGGCTAGATGGCGCACCATTAGGATGTTATACAGAGCGTTCTCGTGTAAGTGGCAACTCTCGACTTACCGACTTACTCTCTAGTTCGTTCGGAGTTTGGGAGAGTGTCCCACCTGCCTGCGGGAGTTGGTGCATATCCGGATAAAAACTTTTTAGTACATGAGGAAGATGTGCGTGCATATAGGAGTCCTAAAGTTTTTCAACTACTTGCGTCAAATAATTGCATCTGTACTTGTTAATTGCTACCTGTTGACTTCTTGGATAACATTCATCCAACCAACTCCCTTTTGCCTCACTTGTGTGAGTTTTTGTCTTTATTCCTTCTATCATTGTACATGTATTCCGTTGTTGCTTACTTGTTTTACTTCTTGTTGCAGTGAATAAGTATAAGCTTTCGAAGGCTGATCTCGCCTGAATTGCTATGGAGGCCAAGAGACAAGAAGCTCAGAATCAGGACAACACCAACACCCGCCGCCCGCCAATGGAGAAACCTGCGAGGAAAAAGGCCCGCCAGGAGGCACCTCAGCCCACCCCGAAGCTCCAGGCGAGCGGTTCAAGAAGCAGTCCGCCTGGCGAGGGCTCGACTCAACAAACAGTGGTGTGGAAATCAGTCCACGCCGAAAGGCAAGAATCGGGCGACTGTGCCTCCCCCCATACTAATCACCGGAAGTTTGTGCGTGAGGTTGGTCGTCTGAAAATCGTTACTGAAGAGGCCACCGCTACTGAAGATGGCGGTGCACCCAACGAGGGCGGCCAAGAGGATGTCGCCCAAGAGGATGTCGAGGACCTGGCCGATTTAAATTTCATGGAGAACAACTTGTCCTTTACAGGTATTTTGAAGACCTAATTTGTAACAACGCGGGCGCCATCGGGAAAAAAGTGATGAGGAACAACTTGGCAGCCACCAGCTGGAGCTATGTGCTGATGCAGAAATATGAAGAGGCACTCAAAGCCGTCACCTCCCGATCTAGATGAGCTAAATCTTTAGCTTCTGAAAACAAAAATCTGGCGGTCACAATTGAACAACAGGAGAAGGATATCACCGCCGCCAATATATGCCCTCGCTTAGCCCAAGATATGGCAGACGAGTTGAAAATGTTGCGCTCCGAGAAAGCTTACTTTGAGAGACAAATGTCAGATGCCGAAGCGCGCCATACGGAAGCTTTGGCCACCCAGAAAGCGTCTCTTGAGGAAGACCTTGAGACTAAGAAAAAGAGTTTGGAATCAAATTTTTCTAAGTCTTTGGCGCAGCAGAAGGCGGCGGCAGATGCGGCATTGGCTGAGTCTGACAAAAAAAGGCGACTGCTGAAGGTGCTCTTTCTGAATCTGAAAAGAAGCTGAATGCCCTAACCAAAGAATTGACTAAGGTTAAGGCTGAAGCTGCCACTACTGCTGCAGATATGGTCGCCCTAGAAAAAGACTTCGCCGTTGCGAGCGCCAAGCAATATAATGAGGGTTTTAATTCTGCCAAGGCTCAAGTGAGGTTCCTTTTTCCTGAAGCCGATATTTCTCCCGTGGGAAAATGGAAAGAAGTGACCGCCACTGGGCTGGAGGTAATTGATTCTGAAGACGAGACGGATGAAGAGATGGTTGACGGCGAGGCCAATAACAATGGTCAAGCTTGATTGTGTTGCTCTAGTCTGTTTGTATTTTGTTTTTGTTGTTGTTGCACTAGTCCGCCTTTCCTTGCGGTTGCCTCTTTTGTACCCTGCATTTTGAATATCAATGGAATATTTTACCTTTGTCAACCTTTATTTGTATGCTAAGTGTTCGAACTCGATTTATCAAATTGCAAGCCGCCCTTCAACATATTTAAACTAATTTGTATAAAAGAAATATTGTACGAGGCTGTCACTTGGTCTTTAAAAGAAATGACATTTAAGGTAAACTACCCGCCTTTAAAATAAAAAAGATTTTTTAACGATCGCCTCGGGGGCCATTGTGTTTTACGAAATATATTTTGGGGGCGCCTCTGGACTACTGCTTTGAAAGAAATAATCTTTGAGGCTGCTACTAAACCATAGTTTCGTAATAGCTAAAGCGAATACGTTGCCCCTCTAGGACGATAGAAGTAAAGATTTCCTTCAAAGCTTAAGTTTTGAAAGGAACGATAGTAACGGTCGCCACTAGACGCAATTTGAAAGAAGTAATATCTTAAGCCGCCATTGAACCATTTTGATAAAAGTTACTTGCGTGGCCGCCACTGGGCTATCTTAGATGCATGCATGATTTTCGCTCGCGTGACGAGTCGTACTCACATGGCTCTTCTAACGAGGCTTTTTGTGGCTTGGTCTTACGTAGCTAGGGCGGCCAAGGCTTTGTTTTATGAGTCACGTAATGACCCGCACGCCCTGTGATTATGCTATTCGTCTATTATGAGGCTTTGGCCCGCCTTAGCGGGGCTTTCGCTCGACCTTATTTCGGTGTGACTTTGGCTTGATTTAATTCGATCAAGGATTTGGCTCGCATGGCGAGGCTTTTGCTCAGTGAGACTTTTGGCTTGGATCCCAGTGGCCACTGGGGTTGCCCAAGGCTTTGGCTCAAAGACTGGCTCGATTTAATTCAATCAAGGCTGGGCTTTCTTCGCCGTATCGCACAAGGGTCGCGCATAGTATTTTCTTAGGTCGCCACTGGACCATATATCTTTAGTATTAAAATTGGTTTTTAGACCGCCACTGGGCCTTATTTTATCATTAAAAACCTTTAATAATCTCAACTTGAATCTTTAATGAATCGAACGAGACCGCCCTTGGGCCTTTATTCGGGCGCCCCACATTGGTGCCAATTTGCATTTTATTGACATGTGAGGCGGCCAAATTTTGTTGCAAGGGTCGCCTCATTAAAAACTCCTCTATGAGGAGAAAAGAGCACGCCCTTGCTTATATACAAACGCAACTGAAATAAGGCCTCAAATGTGAGGCGTTCCAAGATCTTGGTATCCTTGTACCAGATAAATCTGCCAGATGATATGCTCCATTACAATTATTCAATGAATCCACAAGCTATAAAATATGGGACATCATCGAACAAGGTAATTATGCACCTAGAAATATTGCAGGTGAATCTATCCCAAGAGAACAATGGGCTGATGATCAAAGGGTAGAAAATCAACTGAATGCCAAAGCCAAGCTGTTTCTCACCTGTTCACTGAGCAAATCTGAACACGATAAAATAGACAGTCTTGACATAGAAAAGAGATTTAGGATACACTAGCATTGGCGCATGAAGGAATATCGAATGTCAAACATATAAAGATATGCATGTTGGTTGCTCAATATGAAGCATTCAAAATTCAAAATGAAATAAAATGAATCGATTGATGATATGTTTTCAAGGTTTCAAAATATCATTAATGGACTGAGAAATCTGGGAAGAAGCTAAAACAACCTCAACCACATTACAAAAATTCTGAGATGACTTTCCACGAAGTGGAGACCTAAAGTGACAACCATTCAAGACGCCAAGGATCTCACTAGCCTCAGAATGGAAGATCTCTTAGGATCTCTAAAAGCCATGAAATTGAACTAGCTTAGGATGAAGGAAGCAAAAAGAACAAAACCATAGCCTTCAAATCCAAAAGCTGAAGAGGCATAAACGTTGAAGAATATTCTGAAGAAACAAAGGAGTCATCAGACAATACTAGCGATGAGGAAGCACTGTTCAATAGGAAGTTCAAAAAGATGTGGCTCAAACAACGAAGATACATAAATGAGTCAAAAGGAAAGGACAAGAAGGAACTTGGACATAGAAAATTCTAGGTAAATTCCAGAAAAGAAGGAGGACAAAATTCAGATAAGAACTCTATCGTGTGCTATGAATGCAGAAAGCCAGGAAACATCAAGTTCGAATGTCCTCAACTGACAAAGAAGTCATTTAGGAAGAGTCACAACAGATAGAAGAAGGCAATCATTGGCCATAGTGATAACTTTGAAGAATCCTCAGACGATGATGAAGATGAAGACAATGAAGAGTCGTTTTATGCTTTCATGGCATCCGTTGATGAATCAGACGAGGAGGAGGATCAGGTTACATCTGAAAATCT
Organism: Acmispon strigosus; assembly: GCA_030819835.1. Classification (NCBI taxonomy): domain Eukaryota; kingdom Viridiplantae; phylum Streptophyta; class Magnoliopsida; order Fabales; family Fabaceae; genus Acmispon; species Acmispon strigosus. The sequence continues at coordinate 29,368,850 of JAUAMA010000007.1, forward strand.
TGAAGATGAATATAATGAATTACTTGACTATTTCCATGCCTTATTTTCAAAGTATAAAAATCTAAAGAAATTTTTTTCACAAACCCAAAAAGAGCTAGAAAACTCCAAACGTGAAAATACTTTATTAGTTGAGGAAAACAAAGTTTTGAAAGAACATAACACTTCTGAGGAAGTTACTGCTCTTAAAAAGATAATTAATGTTTTAATTCAAGATCTATAATCTTTTACAAATGGGCATGATAATTTAGTAATTTTTTTTGAAAACAACATAGAGATGTATGATAGAAGTGGTATAGGATAGGATAGTGATGCACCGTCTAATACTGTAACGTCTAATGTTAAATTTGTATTGTCTGCCACCATATCGTCTGAACCTATTACATTTATGGTAAAACATAGACTCAAACAGACAATTGAGAGGACTCCTTACATCAACAAGATCCCTCCCAAAAGTTCCACTAACCAATCAAGACCCAAGAGTATTTGGGTACCAAAGACCATGATTGTTCTTGTTGCAGGTTTGTTTAACAGGGCAAGGCAGAAGCAGACAATGGTACCTGGACTGTGGATATAGCGACACTTGACATAAAGAAGGTCTATGTTCCCAAAGACACATGCTGAAGAAGAAGAAGTAACAGTTACCTTTGATGGTAACCAAAAAGGTCTCATCATAGGTGAAGGAGATGTGGCTCAAAGACAAAGGAATATTTCTTGGATATTCTCCTCACTCCAAATCCTAAAGAGTCTACAAATCTAGAACCATGACGATAGAAGAATCCATAAATGTGAAATTTGATGACTTTCAACGCACAAATGAAGAAATAACCAATTTAGAAGAAGAACTCTCCAATCTGGACCTGAATAAAAAATCTAAAGGACCATCGTCTAACGAAGCTCAACCATCCAAAGGTCATCCATCATCTAAGAAATCCACATCATCTAAGACGTGCCATCGTTTAACATCACACTGTCTGATCATGTAATGACATCTAGTGGAATTCCTCATCCAAGAGACTGGAGATTCAGACCAGATCACCCACCAAATCAAGTCATTGGAAGCATTTCTGAACGAGTTAGAACAAGGTCATCATTTCACGATCATGGAAACTATGCATTGATCTCTAAAATTGAACCATAGACTGCTTCCGAAGCGTTACAAAATGAAGGCTGGATATTTTCCATGCAAGAAGAATTAAACCAACTCGAGAGAAGTCAAGTCTGGACTCTTGTTTGCAAACCTGAAGGAAAAGTGATTATTGGAACAATATGGGTTTTTAGAAACAAAGTAGATGAATATGGAAAGGTAACAATAAACAAAGCAAGATTGGTCGCACAAAGCTATAATCAACAAGAAGGTATAGACTATATTGAAATATTCACCCCTGTTGCCCGAATTGAAGCAATTTGTATATTGCTAGCTTTTGCATGTCAACACTCTATCAAGCTCTATCAAATGGACGTCAAAAGTGCATTACTATATGGCTTCGTTGAAGAAGAAGTCTATGTGAATCAACCCCTTGGATTTGAAGAAAAGACACTGACAGACCATGTCTTCAAACTGAGAAAAGCTCTCTACGGTCTAAAGCAAGCACCTAGAGCATGGTATGATAGACTCAGTTCCTTTCTTATGAGTAATGGCTTCACACGAGGTAAGGTAGACAATGCACTATGATGAGTGGATATTATATGATGTTTTTAGGTAGTTTTTAGTCTTTTTATTTTATTATTTTTGAGTCACATATAGTTTTTTTATTGTTTTTATGTAGATTTTATATTTATTTTGCATTTTGCATATAGATTAGATTTTATTTGTTTTTCTAGCTTTATTTTATATTTTTAGGAATTTTTCTAGTTATTTTATATTTTTAGAAAAAGCTGGTTTAGTTATCATTTTTGTCGAGGGACCAATGTGTAAAGTTTCAGGAAATCAGGGACTAAATTGTAAAAGTTCAAGAGTGGAGGACTAAAAGTGAAGATTGAGAGAATAAAAGGGCTTGAATAGGAGTGCTAACCAAGGGAGGACCAAAAGTGGAAAAGAAGAATATGAAGAATCACTCTCTTCAAATTAGCACATGGAAATTTATGTTGAAGGATTGATGGTAGTGGGAAGAAGGTTTCAGAATTGATTAAGGGCTGAGTAGTGGCTTTTTATGGCATTCAAAACCCACTACCATGAAGAAGGAAGAAAAGCTTGAAGATGAAGAAGTAGCACCCAGCGCTGCAGCGCTGGGAATCCAGCGCTCAAGCACTGGGCCTCGGTCTGGAAGTGGGATTTAATTGCTGAGGCCAGATTTTTGCTATAAATAGGGAGGCAACTTGCACTTGAAAAACACACCTACTTAGAATACAACAAGTATTCTCTCTTTCTCCCTTTTGAGCATTGTTCCTAGGACTTGTGGGAAGCCATATTTGAGCTCCTATCCAGGGTAATTCAATGTCACCTTTAGCCATGTTTGGCTAACTTCTTCTTTAAGTTTTTGGGTTGTTTTAGTTTGTAATTCATGTTCTAGTCTTTTTCTACATTTCTGAATAATAATTCCTTTCATGTTTTATTTCCTTGTGCTTAATTTCTATCTTGATGATCACAAGAGGTTTTGCTTATTGCTTATTACATAAGGCCATTTGGTGAGTAGTAAGGGAACTAGGAAATAAAAAAAGGTTATAAGTATACATCGCTAAGGAATTAGGATGGACGTAACTTTATGTTGGCCCGAACATCTTCTTCATCTTCTTCTTTAGTTAACTAGGCACCAAGGAATTGGGTTTAGTAATTAAAAAGAAAGATCTACAATGCTTAAGGAATTAACTTGTAGTTACACTAGGCTATAGCATCATGAAAATGGATTTAAAATTCAGAAATTAAGTAGGAGATTTCTAGCATGTTTTATAGACTATTTAAACCAACCCAAGAGCTTAATTCTCATCATCTTTATTTCTTATCATTTTATGCTTTTGTTCTTGTTTGTTCTAAAACCAACATCATAATTTCATCTTTTAATTTTTCTGTTCAAAGTACTAGATATTATAATAATAAGAACACCTATCCCTTGGGTTCGATCTTTTTATACTACGCGATAGTCAATCGTGCACTTGCGATTTCGCTATCACACTATTTAAACGAAGGTTAGAAAATGATTTTATTTTAGTACAATTATATGTTGATGATATTATATTTGGTGCTACTATCGAAAAATTGTGCAAGGATTTCTCTAACCTCATGCAAAGTGAATTCGAGATGAGTATGATGGGAGAATTGAAGTTCTTTCTTGGACTTCAAATTCCTCAAGAACAAGGAAAAATTTATATTCGTCAGATGAAATATATCAAAGATCTTTTAAAGAAGAACAACATGGACAAGTCCAAGGAGATTGGCACTCCTATGCATCCTGGAACCATACTAGACAAGAATGATGAAAGCTCACCGGTTGATCCTACAAAATATAGAGGCATGATTGGATCCTTGCTTTACCTTCTATGTGCAAGATTTCAGGTAAATCCACAATAAGCACATTTAGCTGCTGTAAAGAGAATATTTCGATATTTATCAAGTACTGCTAATCTTATCCTTTTGTATGAGAAAGGTGATGATTTCAGGTTAAGAGGATTTATCGCTGCAGACTATGCTGGAGATAGAATTGAAAATAAAAGCACAAGTGGCAGAGGTCACTTTCTTGGACAATGCTTAATCTCTTGGTCAAACAAACGACAAAGCACAATCTCACAGTCTACTCCTGAAGTTGAATATGTAGCACTAGGTTCTTTTTGCACCTAACTATTTTGGGTGAAACATCAATTAGAATATTATATCATTATTGAACATAACATTCCATTACTATGTGATAACACAAGTGCTATAAATATTACAAGAAATCTTGTTCAACATTCTAGGACAAAGCATATAGAAATCAAACATCATTTTATAAGAGATCATGTAGAAAAGGGTAATATTGACATGTCATATGTGCATACTAATGATCAACTTGCAGAAATCTTTACAAAACCTCTCATTGAAAATAGATTCACATATCTGAGAGAAAGTATAGGAATAAATCCTGTTTTATGAATTACATTGTCTATACTAACCAAAGTGCAGGAGACGGAAGAGGCACAGACGATACAATTAACGTTTATATCGTCCAAGTGCAACGTCTACTACCTATCGTCTATTGTAAAGTTCAAACATGGATGACGTCACATGCTATCTAGCGTTCACAAGTTCCATGTCGAATTAGCAAAGCGGATCAACAAAGCTTACAAGGATCAGAAGCCCACAATAAGACTATTCTTTTCCCTATCTTTCTAATCATATTCACCATTTAATAATTTCTCTGCTTACTGCCAATTCATTTTGATATATGCCTCCATTGTTTACACTTGCTATACTCTGATGCAAATTCAACATTTTCTCTGTTATCTATTGAATATGTTAAATATGCTCTATTATATACTCTGATACCACAAATTGAATATGCTCTAATATCATGTATGCCCCCATATGAATATGCCTTGCATATGTTTTTGCTAATGACAAAGGGGGAGAGAAGAGAAAAAGTATAGAGTTCAGATAGAAGAAAAAAAGTATAGAGTTGAGAGAGAAGAGAAAAAGTTTAGAATTGAGAAGGGGAGAAGAGAGAACAAGAAGGCAAAAGGGCGGAGAAGAGAGAAATGTATTTTCTATTTGAAATAGAGGAGAAAAAGAGGGAAAGTTGACAAAGGGGAAGATAAGACTAGAAAAAGAAGAATAAAAGGGGTGACGAAAGATATGAAAGAAAAATACCTTTTCAATTTGAAATAGGGGATAAGAGAGAAAATGAGAAGTTTATTGAGAATGAACTGGAAACACATTTGAAGTAGTATTCCCTTGATGTTGACAAGTTTAGAATAAATCATAACTGAACCGAAAAGGAGCTTAAGAGGACAAACAGGGAAGTTTGAGTCTGCCCTATCAGAGAAGGAATAGGAGCTAAATGATGTTGTTCAATAGAAAAGTCGATAAGTAATCGGTTGACCCAATGCGACGAGGAGTGGGGAACTAAAATGGTTGGAAGAAATGAAATTTGGATGCGTTAGGCTCTAACACCTGAATCGCACAGAGTAACATGAGAGAGAAAGAGATCAAAAGCACACAGAAATCTTTGTTCACGCAGTTCGACCAAAGTTGTCTACGTCTGCGGCTATAGATAGCTATAGCACTGTTTTATTCCAAAACGTAGAACGAACAACAGGGTTCTAGTGTTACAGCATATTTATACAGGGATATAATGCTAAAATGACCGTGTCTTAATTACATCCTAACGCAATCCTATCAAACAATTAGATTCTAGATTACACGGATATTACGGAATGAATGCTCATTACTTGTCCTCAACTGGCCACGTAATAACCCTAGCTAGACGCGGCCTAGAAGCTCCAGCCAGATGAACTCCTCGAGTTCTAGTCAGACGAACTCCTTGAGTTCTAGCCAGACGAAGTCACTATAATGAGCCATACTCAACAATCTCCACCTTGGCGATTTTTTTTTAATCCCTTGTGAAGACAAACCTCCTCTTCTTAGAATCCCAATTTTCCGGATTGCGCTCCCCATACGCTTAACACTTAGAAATGTGCAGTAGTTCCAAGGAGTGCTTGAACTTCTTGTTGGACTGGCTTGGTCAACATATCTGCTGCATTTTCAGATGTGTGAACCTTTTCAAGTCGTATTTGCCCTGACACAAGCAACTCTCTGATCTTGTGAAATATCACATCAATGTGCTTCGTCCTTGCATGATACACTTGATTGTTCGCCAAGAAAATGGCACTCTGACTATCACACTACAGACAAACTCCATCTTGCTCAACACCCAACTCTTGCACTAACCTTGTTAGCCACAATGCTTCTTTTGTTGCTTCATCCACAACCATGTACTCAGCTTCTGTTGTGGACATTACCACTATGGATTGGACAGACGACCTCCAGCATATAGGCCCACCAGTCAGAGTAAAGATATACCCTGTTGTAGATCGTGTGTTGTCAATGTCTCCTGCATAGTCGGAATCTACATATCCACCAACTACTGGATCACCTTGTTCCTTACTGAACATTATCCCGTGACCAGTTGTACCTTTTAGGTACCTGAGTATCCACTTGACTGCCTCCCAGTGACGTTTCCCTGGTCTTGACATAAACTTACAGACTTGGCTCACTGCTTGTGCCACGTCTGGTCTAGTGCAAACCATAGCGTACATTAAACAACCAACAACACTGGCGTAAGGAACTTTTGACATATCGTCGACCTCTTCAGCTGTCTTTGGACACTGGTCAACAGAGAGCTTGAAGTGATTTGCTAACGGAGTACTCAAAACTTTCGAATTGTTCATGTCGAATCTGGCTAACACGCCTTCAACATAGCTTTTCTGAGAGAGCCACAGCTTTCGTGCTTGTTTGTCTCTGTGAATCTCCATTCCAAGAATCTTCTTAGCAGCTCCTAGGTCCTTCATGTCAAACTCCTAGCCTAGCTTGGTTTTCAAATCACGCACGTCACTTGAGTAATTAGCAGCAATCAGCATATCATCCACGTATAGTAACAAGAAAATTACTGAATTATCATCAAGGCTCCGAACGTAAACACAACAGTCATAGTCACTCCTCCTGTAGCCAATCCTTTGCATGTATGAGTCAAACCTCTTGTACCACTGCCTTGGTGACTGTTTCAACCCATACCGAGACTTCTTCAATTTACATATCAGACGTTCCTGATCGGACTCTACAAATCCTTCAGGTTGGTGCATGTACAATTGCTCATTTACATTCCCATTAAGAAACGCCATCTTCACATCCATATGTTCTAAATGCATGTTTCAGAATGCTACCAGAGCCAATACTGCCCTTATAGAAGTGTGTCTAACCACTGGGGAGAAAATTTCATTGTAATCAATCCCCTTCCACTGTGAATAGCCCTTTGCTACTACGCCAGCCTTGAACCTTTCCCCTTCATTTTCTTTTACCGGTGGCTTCTTCTTGAACACCCACTTGCAGCCAATCGCCCTCTTCCCCTCCGGAAGTTCGACGAGGTCCCATGTCTGATTCGTCTTCAGGGACTCCATCTCCTCCACCATGGCTCCAATCCACTTCTCACGATATTGGCTTCCCATAGCCTCACGATAAGTAGAAGGATCTCCAGAACTTGTAAGAAGAGCATAAGCAGCTAAGTCTTCAAACCCATATCTGAGTGGTGGTCCTCTCCGAGGAGGCTCCCTGTCACGTACGAGGACATAATCCTGTACTACACCTGAATCAACTGGCTCGTCTTCTGATTCACTGTTAGAATCTGCAATGGCCTGCACATTGGGTGTCTTCTGCCCAAGACTGTGTGAATCAGATGTTCCTACATCGTTCGATGCTAGATCGTCTACCAGACGAGGTTGCATTCGTCTGGTTGGCTCGACAGCAATCTGAATCTTCCTAGCAGTGGAAGTTTCATCCTTTGAAGTAGTCTTTTCCCTTGGGTCTGACTCCTTCAGCATGTGCTGTTCATCAAATACAACATCTCTACTATGAATTGCCTTCTTGAAGGCTAGATCCCAAAATCTAAACCCGTTCACACCATTGGTGTACCCAAGAAAGATACATTTCCTGGACTTAGGATCCAATTTGGACCTCTCATCACTGGAGATATGCACGTAAGCTGGACAACAAAAAATCCTCAGATTATCTAGGTTAATTGGTTTACCTGTTCACACTTCTTCTGCAACCTTTCCATCCAATGAAGCTCTTCGAGACCTGTTTATAAGATAACATGCCATGCTCATTGCTTCTGCCCAAAATCCCTTTAACAATCCTGCCTGCAATCGAAGGCACCTTGCCTTCTCCGTGAGGGATCTACTCATCCTCTCAGCAACACGATTCTGCTATGGTGTTTTCTTCACTGAATAATGCCTCTGGATCCCGTGTTCCTTACAAAACTGCTTGAATTTTACCTTTGTGTATTATGTCTCATTATCTAACCGCAGATACTTGACCTTCCTCCCCGTTTGGTTTTCCACTTCTGCTTTCCACAATCTGAACTTGCTAAACACTTTAGACTTGTGCTTTAGGAAATAAACCCAAACTTTCCTGGAGAAGTCATCGATGAATGTAACAAAGTACCTGGAACCTCCAATGGAGGCCTCCTTAGTAGGCCCCCAGACATCTAAATGAACATAGTCGAGGACTCCCTTTGTTTCATGCTTCCCGGTCACGAAACGGATACGATACTGTTTGCCCAACATGCAAAACTTGCAAAATTCCACCTTGCAGCTTCGAACACCCTTCAAAAGATTCCTCTTATGAGTGCCATTAACCCATTTTCACTGGGGTGACCCAAACGCATATGCCAAGGCCTTGTTGCATCATTTTCAGCCTCAACTGATGTTAACATCCTCGTTGGTTTCTCCTCTCGCTGCGCCTTTTGCAATCCTTGTTGAGCCAACAAATCCTTGACTCTGCGTTGCCATAAACCGAAGTTTCCCGTTCCATTGAACTTTTCAACGTCGAACTTAGTTACGCCAGCAGCCATGGGTGCTCTGATACCAATTGTTAGGCTCGAACACCTGAGTCGCACAGAGTAACTTGAGAGAGAAAGAGATCGAAAGCACACAGAAATTTTTGTTCACGCAGTTCGACCAAAGTTGTCTACGTCTGCTTATAGATAGCTAAAGCACTGTTTCATTCCAAAAATTAGAACGAACAACAGGGTTCTAGTGTTACAGCATATTTATACAGGGATATAATGCTAAAATGACAGTGTTTTAATTATATCCTAACGCAATCCTATCAACCAATCAGATTCTAGATTACACAGATATTACGGAATGAGTGCTCATTAGCTGTCCTCAACTGACCACGTAATAACTCTAGCCAGAAGCGGCCTAGAAGCTCTAGCCAGACCAACTCCTCGAGTTCTAGTCAAACGAACTCCTTGATTTCTAGCCAGACAAAGTCACTATAATGAGCCATACTCAACAGGATGAAGATACTTAATGTAGTCGATGTCAACATAGATGAGGTCACAAATCAAAAAACCTCAAATACTGTGCAAAAGACTGCAACTTATCATCAAATTTTCATTATCAACCAATATTAGCATGGGGCATAGCGAACGCTACATTTATAAAAAAAATTAATATATTAAAGCTTAAATAGAGTTAGCCTATACGAGTAACACTAACGAAAGGTCAATAATGCCAATCATCTCTTCAAGTGTTAAGTGTCGGCCTTCATGACCAGCGTTAATAAACTAGATTCATATCATTTAACGTGAGCCGAGATATCATCGTGAGGTCGATACTAGTTTGGGTGTAATTTTGGCTTTTGCTTGATTAGCGACGAATTTGTGAATGTTAGTAAGTAACATGTTTTAGTTAAGAAAATTGGGGACAGTGAATTCAGACATATAAATACCTACTGAGTATGAGTATGAGTATGAGTATGAGGAGGAATATTAAAATTGTAACCAACAATTTTTGTTTCTTTTTAAAAATGCATGCAAATATAATAAAAGTGAGTATTATACTTACCGGTGTTGCTATGGTACCCATTAAAAATGGGAGGATATGATACTTTTTAGTTTATTTTTTAGCATATAAATGACTAAATTGTAAATTTAAAAAATTTATTATAGAGAAAACATCTTAGAGGGGTACTAAAGAATTTACGTATACTCTTCTACTAAAACCTTGTTGATTGCAAGCAAATTTTCAATGCTTTCCCCGTGTTGTCATCCCTAGTGGCGAACCAAATTAAAAGCTGAAATGGTTCGGAATCCCTATGTGGCAATCGTAGCTGGGTAATTGGAAAAAGAATCCCCCACACTCACACTCAGGCAATGCATTCTACTTGGATTGGGTAGCCTTTCTCTTGGATAATTTTGAACTCCATTGTCACCATAATAAATAGGGTCCACTTAATATGGACCTCTAAAAAAGAGGTCCATATTCGCACCCCTTAGTTCGACCAGTTATAGTAGGTTACATTTTTTTTTGAAATGTATTACAATTTAAATACAAAACAAACATATTTTTAAAAGAAAAAAAATCTAAATTGGGTTACAAGGTAAGAGGAAACCACCGGAGTAGATGAATGTCACAACGGCGGAGCTCGCCAAAGGAAGTCTGTCCGTGGGGTTCGAAGAGCACATGATGAGGGGAAAACTGAAAGGCATGGTGGTTTCTTCTTCTTCTTCCTTGATTTTGGTTTCTCAAAAACTTTATCCGTGGCTTCCCTCATCATCTTCATTTTCTTTTGGTTTCTCTCAAACCTCCTCCATCTCTAATCCTTCTCGCAAAAGCAATCAAATCATAAACCCCTTTCCTTAGCCATTAACAATCCTAGATCGAATCAGAACCCCAACATTCCATTCACCAGAAACCCCCAATTCCCAGGAAGAACCACCACCATTTCCACCCTCAAACTAATATAGAGTCCAAACCGCCCAAAATGCAATTAGAGAGGGAGAAGATGAAAGGAAGCCCAATGACCCCAACTAATCAAAGCCCCAACGTTCCAGTGACATCCAAGACCACCTCACCATCTGAGGGATCAAACTCAACATATTCCAAACTCAACTAACGAACCTCAACCATCATCATCAAACCACGACCATGATCCCTTCACCATCACAAGACCACTGTCAATGGTAGCGACCGTCGTAGGATCCGCTCGTGCCATTCTAATCAAAGCCAGAATCACAACATGCTGCCATCGAGCCTTCATTTCATGACTTCACCGTGATCTTACTCCCCAAAGTTGCGCGCGCTCTGGGTTGATTGACCCTTCTCTCTTTTGCACCGTCGTCGAACCACTGCTAGCATCGGGATCCATCGTCCTTATCGTCGTCGATCTTTCCCTCTCTTCTTTCTCGCATTCTATTCTCTCTCTCAGTCGTCTCGCTCTTTTTCCTTCCTCAGCTCTCTTCTCTTCATGTGAGGAAGAAGCAGATTCAACAATTTATTTCATTTCTCAACTCAAAAAGACAACTGCATTAAAGAGATGGGGGAATGGGTCAATGGTAGGTGGCACTGGTCCTTGTGTTGGCGATGAGAGCTCTTTGGCAGTGAAGTTAGATTGGTGGAAATACTATTTAAGGAGCTTAAGGTAGCATTTCTTAGAGAAGGAGTTCTTGATAAGTGGGTGTAGACCGCAAGTGAGGATGAATGATACTCAGTGAGGTTTGCATATTGGTATCTCCATGGTAATAATGTGGACATGTGTAATGCCCCGATTTTCATGGTGCTACAGTAGAGACTTGAACAGCAGATACTATATGCAGGCTAACTTTTCGAGACAAGAAAATGTATAATATTTTTTTTTGAAATATGAAACAACCATGCATTAATAATATAAGAGGATCCCGTCCATACGAAAAACATAGTACAGAAACCAGAATCATTAGAAAGTAGTTGATACCCAAATCGCAAGTGCACGATTCAATATCGCGTAATAAAAAGATCGAACCCAAGGGATAGGTTTCCTATTATTATAATATTTAGTACTTATGCAGGAAATTTAAGAGATGAAAATTTGATGTTGGTGTTTAGAGCAAGCAAGAACAATAGCATAAAATAATAAAGAGATAAGATGATGAGAAATAAGTTCTTGGGTTGAATTACATAGTCTACAAATATGCTAGCAAGTTCCTACTTAATTTCTGAATTTTAAGTCCATTTTCATGATGCTATAGCCTAGTATATCTACAAGTTAATTCCTTACACATTGTAGAACTTTCTTTCTAATTACTAAATTCAATTCCTTGCAACTTAGTTAACTAGAGAAGAAGATGAAGAAGAAATTCAGGCCAACATAGAGTTACGTCCATCCTAATTCCTTAGTGATGTATACTTATAACCTTTTTAAATCCTAGGTCCCTTACTACTTACCAATTTCCATTCGTATAAGTAATAAGCAAAAATTCTCATGCGCATTAAGAAGAGTAACAAGGAAATAAAACATGAAAGGAAATATTATTCAGAAAGGTAGAAGCAAACTAAAACATAGATATAAACTATAACAACCCAAGAAACTTAAAAAGAATTAGCCAAGCATAGCTAAAAGAGTCATCGAATTACCCTGGATAGGAGCTCAAGTATGGCTTCCCACAATTCCTAGGAGCAATGATCTTTAAGGAGGAAAGAAGAACACTTGTTGTATTCTGAATAGGTGTGTCTTACAAGTGAAAACAAAAGTCCTATTTATAGCCTCTGACACGTCCCAGCGCTCAGGCGCTGGGATCCCCAACGCTTGAGCGTTGGGTCATTTAATCCAGGCGTTGCAAAACAGGGACCCAACGCTTGAGCGTTGGGCCTTCCAACGCTTGAGCGTTGGGTCAAAAACTGGCAGCTTTTCTTGGATGCTTTTCTTCTTCAATGGTGGAATTGAATGGCTTAATTAGCCTCCATTTTGTCCCCTTTTAATTCTGAAACAGCAAAGTGACTTGATTTCTCTATTCATGCCTCATTTCCCATGTGTTAAATTAGCAATGGTGCTTCATCTTCCACTTCTTTGCTTTGAGCCCTTTATTTGCTGAGACTTCACTTTTAACCCTTCACCTTCTGAACTTCTCATTTCTGGCCCTTCCTTTCCTGAAATCATAGTTTGGTCCCTGGACTAAAGTGACTAATTCTACCAGCTTTCCTAAAATATAAAAATAACTCTAAAAATACCTAAAAATATAAAATAAAGTTTAAAAAACGAATAAAAGCTAATCTATATGCAAAATGCAAAATAAAGGGAAAATCTAAATAAAAACTATAAAAAACCTATATGAGACTCAAAAATAATAAAATAAAAAGACTAAAAAGACCCTAAAATTATCATACAAAATCCAGTCATCAGTAGTCATATCATACAAACTATCATCATCAAAAGAAGAAAATATACCTAAGCTATGAAACCCAAAACTAGACCTCATAACAACGGTATACCTCCAGCGAACCCACGCAGGGTGACCGCACAAAAGCATGTCTAACCGGAAACTACCCTGTCCCTTATCATATGAAACATACAGACCACCAAAAAGAACAAACTAAACCCTACACTGAGACATCACTTGTTTAGCCAACCCGTCCCGATATGCCCTCCAGCTGGGTCCATTATCTCTGGCTCCTCGAGAGAAGGCTCGTACACTGGATCCTCCTCGGGATTTGGATCCTCCTCCTCCTCCTCCTCAATATCCATGGTGCGCTCCGGTGTAACCCCACCCTCAGTCCCCTCCTCATTGTCACTGCTCAGGATGTGGACCACAGGTACATCCAAATCAATGTAAGTGGTGTGCACTATCGTGGTCACAACCCACTCACAGGGCCTCACCGCGTAGCGGTAACGACACAAAGGAATGAAATAGGGGGAGAAGGGAGAATTCTAAACCAGCCACTCCGAGTTCATCTCTGATCATGAAGATCTATGGCTCATGGAAGAGGATGACGTACGACGTCTCCTAGCAGCTTGGGAAGTGGATGCACCCTTATCCCTCAGCAAGCCTTGTGGCAGCATCAGTAGTCTCATGGAAGCTCAGTATAGGGACCGTTTGTGTTGGAACAGATAGCAACCTGAGAAGGGGGGGTGAATCAGTGTTGCCCCAATTTTCGCCTTATTGATGTTACTTTCAAGGTAATGATGATCACGAATCGATTGTTGTGATTGCAGCGGAATTAAGCATTGCTTGAAAGTAAAGATGAAGGATAAGAAGAACACACAGGGATTTTATCCTGGTTCACCTTCAAACCTAGAAGGCTACGTCCAGTCCTCTGATCACACAGAGATTTTTCACTATACCAGAAAGCAAACCACTTTCTGAAAAACCACTCCACTGAATCCCACAGTGAAGATTTACAATGATCGAGTTCTCTTAACGAATGCTTGCACCAAGGACCCTAAGATATCTTATCAATCTTCCTGAAGCAACCCACTTCTGATTGATCAAGTCTTCTTAACGAATGCTTGTGCCAAGGACCCTAAGAGAACCCATCAAACCCCAGAAAGCAAACCACTTTCTGATGACACCGTATCACCACGGTGGACTTTGAATCAAACCCGATTCAAAGGGCCTTTTTACAACCACCGAAAACCACGGTGAATGAATCAACTTGATTCGAGAGATGAAGAAGAAGATGCCTTTACAATGGCTGATTCAATCCTTTAGACAAGATGGATTGATCTTAGTTTGTATGCTCCAGGCAATTACAATGAAGGCTTCTTAATAATTCTGAGTTCTCAAAGGTTGAACAACATAAGTGTTCTTTGATATTTAGAGAACAAGAACTCAGAATGATGACTCTAATGAATGTGAAAGTTGTGGCACAATGTCATACTTGTTTTTGAGTATTCATAGACTATTTATAGGCACTAGTGATTGTTCATGAACCATTGCAATGCTTCTCAAAAGACTTGGGATGCATTGGTTCATGAAACAACACATCCAATGCACTAACGGTTGTTAATGAACCATTGCAATGTTTCCCAAATGTTGTGAGACACATTGGTTCATTAAAAAGCACTTTTGTCGTGCTGGTAATCGATTACAGCAGTTGGTGTAATCGATTACACTAGCCGTTTCAGTTTGAATTCAAAATTTAAACTGTGTAATCGATTACACACAATCTGTAATCGATTACAGATAGTCCAAAACTCAGTTTTAACCATCTTAAACCCTAATTGAGTGTTCCTACCAAGTCTTACTTGTGAGAACATATTATACTCAATTAGTTGATCTTTAATGAGCCTTCAAATGCAATTAAACCTTAATAAAGCATAGCACACTAAGTTGACAAGACTTACTTAAAACTAGAACCTTCATGTTTGATCTTGACGCTCTGAGCCGGTTCTTGAAGTCTTTCTTCTCTGAAGTCTTCTTTGATGTCTTCTCAAAGTCTTCCTTCCTTTTCTGAAGTCTTCGTGAAGTCTTTCTTCTTTTTGTTCCTTTCTTTCTTGAAGTCTTCTTTTTCTTTTCTGAAGTCTTTCTTCTTTTTGTGATGTGTTTGTCTTCATCAAAACCTCAGTCGAGTCCAAGGACGAGACCAGATTTACAATCTCCCCCTTTTTGATGATGACAAACATCATGCTTGAACATTGAGGGATCAATAGACTTTCTTCCTTGACTTGTATCTCCCCCTTGGTTTTGCAATTATATCTCCCCCTTTGTTTTGCAAATGAAGCACAGTATCCTGAAGATGATCAAGCATACACAAGACTTTTCTCCCCCTTTTGACATCATCAAAAAGAAGAAAAAGTCATACAAAGAATTTCAGGATAATCGAAATATTCTCCCCCTTTTTGTTCCACTTGTAGCTTCTCTTGTAAATAAACTTTGCAACGCACAGGACTCTTTCTCCCCCTTTTGACTTCATCAAAAAGGAAGATGAGGCCAAGCATACTCCACGCATGCTAAAAAGTAGGATAAGAATTTGAAACGTAGGGAGTGGGGGTAAGCAAGGCAGAATATAGAAACTCTTCATTTTCATCATCAGAATGATGTGTTGTCAACAAAGCGAGACATGCTTCTCCATTTTCTGAATCGGATGATGAACTTGCTTCATTTTCTCTCATGTATGCCTTCTTTAATTTGGAAACCTTTTTCTCAGATTTCTTCTTCAAGCCATGCTTCTTTCTTTGAAGATTATGACAATCTCTATTTTTGAGGACCTTGTAAAGATTTTTCACAATGATTCTTATATCCTCATCATCATCACTATCGGATTGAGAATCTTCCTCTTGTGTACTATCACATCTTGTGACTTTAGTTCTCAAAGCAATAGGTCGAATGTACTTGTCAATGGCTTCTTGTTGCTCCATCTTCTTGAGTTCAAGTTCATGTTCTTGCAACTTGCCAAAGAGTGAAGCCAATGTCATCTTTGAAAGACTCTTCTTTTCAGAAATTGCTGTTACCTTTGGTTGCCATTCTCTTGATAATGATCTTAGGACCTTTAAGTTTAGATCACTTTTGGAGAAACTTCTTCCAAGAACAATTAGATGGTTGATTAAGAGAGTGAATCTTTTCTGCATATCTAGCACTATTTCCCATGGCAACATTCTGAACTTCTCATACTCTTGTGAAAGAGTATTGATCTTTGATCTCTTGACTTCTTCAGTGCCTTCATGAGTTACCATTAGAGTATCCCATATTTCCTTTGACGTTTTGCACGTGGATACTCTAAAGAATTCATCCATCCCAAGAACAGATGTAAGAATATTCATACCTTTGAGATCATACTGAACCTTCTTCTTTTCTTCTTTACTCCATGTGCTTTCTGGTTTTGGTTGTGTGCTTTCTTCATTTACAGGAATGAATGGACCTTCTTCAATGGCTTTCCATATTTCCACATCTACTGACTTTATAAATATCTTCATCTTGATTTTCCAGAAGTCATAGTGTTCTCCATTGAAGAATGGTGGCCTGTTTATGTTGTGTCCTTCACTTGTTCCATGATTGGAAGAGGATGCCATCTTTTCCCGGATCTTAGGAATAACTTACCTAAACTTCCGCTCTGATACCAATTGTTGGAACAGATAGCAACCTGAGAAGGGGGGGTGAATCAGTGTTGCCCCAATTTTCGCCTTATTGATGTTACTTTCAAGGTAATGATGATCACGAATCGATTGTTGTGATTGCAGCGGAATTAAGCATTGCTTGAAAGTAAAGATGAAGGATAAGAAGAACACACAGGGACTTTATCCTGGTTCACCTTCAAACCTAGAAGGCTACGTCCAGTCCTCTGATCACACAGAGATTTTTCACTATACCAGAAAGCAAACCACTTTCTGAAAAACCACTCCACTGAATCCCACAGTGAAGATTTACAATGATCGAGTGCTCTTAACGAATGCTTGCACCAAGGACCCTAAGATATCTTATCAATCTTCCTGAAGCAACCCACTTCTGATTGATCAAGTCTTCTTAACGAATGCTTGTGCCAAGGACCCTAAGAGAACCCATCAAACCCCAGAAAGCAAACCACTTTCTGATGACACCGTATCACCACGGTGGACTTTGAATCAAACCCGATTCAAAGGGCCTTTTTACAACCACCGAAAACCACGGTGAATGAATCAACTTGATTCGAGAGATGAAGAAGAAGATGCCTTTACAATGGCTGATTCAATCCTTTAGACAAGATGGATTGATCTTAGTTTGTATGCTCCAGGCAATTACAATGAAGGCTTCTTAATAATTCTGAGTTCTCAAAGGTTGAACAACATAAGTGTTCTTTGATATTTAGAGAACAAGAACTCAGAATGATGACTCTAATGAATGTGAAAGTTGTGGCACAATGTCATACTTGTTTTTGAGTATTCATGGATTATTTATAGGCACTAGTGATTGTTCATGAACCATTGCAATGCTTCTCAAAAGACTTGGGATGCATTGGTTCATGAAACAACACATCCAATGCACTAACGGTTGTTAATGAACCATTGCAATGTTTCCCAAATGTTGTGAGACACATTGGTTCATTAAAAAGCACTTTTGTCGTGCTGGTAATCGATTACAGCAGTTGGTGTAATCGATTACACTAGCCGTTTCAGTTTGAATTCAAAATTTAAACTGTATAATCGATTACACACAATCTGTAATCGATTACAGATAGTCCAAAACTCAGTTTTAACCATCTTAAACCCTAATTGAGTGTTCCTACCAAGTCTTACTTGTGAGAACATATTATACTCAATTAGTTGATCTTTAATGAGCCTTCAAATGCAATTAAACCTTAATAAAGCATAGCACACTAAGTTGACAAGACTTACTTAAAACTAGAACCTTCATGTTTGATCTTGACGCTCTGAGCCGGTTCTTGAAGTCTTTCTTCTCTGAAGTCTTCTTTGATGTCTTCTCAAAGTCTTCCTTCCTTTTCTGAAGTCTTCGTGAAGTCTTTCTTCTTTTTGTTCCTTTCTTTCTTGAAGTCTTCTTTTTCTTTTCTGAATTCTTTCTTCTTTTTGTGATGTGTTTGTCTTCATCAAAACCTCAGTCGAGTCCAAGGACGAGACCAGATTTACAATCTCCCCCTTTTTGATGATGACAAACATCATGCTTGAACATTGAGGGATCAATAGACTTTCTTCCTTGACTTGTATCTCCCCCTTGGTTTTGCAATTATATCTCCCCCTTTGTTTTGCAAATGAAGCACAGTATCCTGAAGATGATCAAGCATACACAAGACTTTTCTCCCCCTTTTGACATCATCAAAAAGAAGAAAAAGTCATACAAAGAATTTCAGGATAATCGAAATATTCTCCCCCTTTTTGTTCCACTTGTAGCTTCTCTTGTAAATAAACTTTGCAACGCACAGGAATCTTTCTCCCCCTTTTGACTTCATCAAAAAGGAAGATGAGGCCAAGCATACTCCACGCATGCTAAAAAGTAGGATAAGAATTTGAAACGTAGGGAGTGGGGGTAAGCAAGGCAGAATATAGAAACTCTTCATTTTCATCATCAGAATGATGTGTTGTCAACAAAGCGAGACATGCTTCTCCATTTTCTGAATCGGATGATGAACTTGCTTCATTTTCTTTCATGTATGCCTTCTTTAATTTGGAAACCTTTTTCTCAGATTTCTTCTTCAAGCCATGCTTCTTTCTTTGAAGATTATGACAATCTCTATTTTTGAGGACCTTGTAAAGATTTTTCACAATGATTCTTATATCCTCATCATCATCACTATCGGATTGAGAATCTTCCTCTTGTGTACTATCACATCTTGTGACTTTAGTTCTCAAAGCAATAGGTCGAATGTACTTGTCAATGGCTTCTTGTTGCTCCATCTTCTTGAGTTCAAGTTCATGTTCTTGCAACTTGCCAAAGAGTGAAGCCAATGTCATCTTTGAAAGACTCTTCTTTTCAGAAATTGCTGTTACCTTTGGTTGCCATTCTCTTGATAATGATCTTAGGACCTTTAAGTTTAGATCACTTTTGGAGAAACTTCTTCCAAGAACAATTAGATGGTTGATTAAGAGAGTGAATCTTTTCTGCATATCTAGCACTGTTTCCCATGGCAACATTCTGAACTTCTCATACTCTTGTGAAAGAGTATTGATCTTTGATCTCTTGACTTCTTCAGTGCCTTCATGAGTTACCATTAGAGTATCCCATATTTCCTTTGACGTTTTGCACGTGGATACTCTAAAGAATTCATCCATCCCAAGAACAGATGTAAGAATATTCATACCTTTGAGATCATACTGAACCTTCTTCTTTTCTTCTTTACTCCATGTGCTTTCTGGTTTTGGTTGTGTGCTTTCTTCATTTACAGGAATGAATGGACCTTCTTCAATGGCTTTCCATATTTCCACATCTACTGACTTTATAAATATCTTCATCTTGATTTTCCAGAAGTCATAGTGTTCTCCATTGAAGAATGGTGGCCTGTTTATGTTGTGTCCTTCACTTGTTCCATGATTGGAAGAGGATGCCATCTTTTCCCGGATCTTAGGAATAACTTACCTAAACTTCCGCTCTGATACCAATTGTTGGAACAGATAGCAACCTGAGAAGGGGGGGTGAATCAGTGTTGCCCCAATTTTCGCCTTATTGATGTTACTTTCAAGGTAATGATGATCACGAATCGATTGTTGTGATTGCAGCGGAATTAAGCATTGCTTGAAAGTAAAGATGAAGGATAAGAAGAACACACAGGGACTTTATCCTGGTTCACCTTCAAACCTAGAAGGCTACGTCCAGTCCTCTGATCACACAGAGATTTTTCACTATACCAGAAAGCAAACCACTTTCTGAAAAACCACTCCACTGAATCCCACAGTGAAGATTTACAATGATCGAGTGCTCTTAACGAATGCTTGCACCAAGGACCCTAAGATATCTTATCAATCTTCCTGAAGCAACCCACTTCTGATTGATCAAGTCTTCTTAACGAATGCTTGTGCCAAGGACCCTAAGAGAACCCATCAAACCCCAGAAAGCAAACCACTTTCTGATGACACCGTATCACCACGGTGGACTTTGAATCAAACCCGATTCAAAGGGCCTTTTTACAACCACCGAAAACCACGGTGAATGAATCAACTTGATTCGAGAGATGAAGAAGAAGATGCCTTTACAATGGCTGATTCAATCCTTTAGACAAGATGGATTGATCTTAGTTTGTATGCTCCAGGCAATTACAATGAAGGCTTCTTAATAATTCTGAGTTCTCAAAGGTTGAACAACATAAGTGTTCTTTGATATTTAGAGAACAAGAACTCAGAATGATGACTCTAATGAATGTGAAAGTTGTGGCACAATGTCATACTTGTTTTTGAGTATTCATAGACTATTTATAGGCACTAGTGATTGTTCATGAACCATTGCAATGCTTCTCAAAAGACTTGGGATGCATTGGTTCATGAAACAACACATCCAATGCACTAACGGTTGTTAATGAACCATTGCAATGTTTCCCAAATGTTGTGAGACACATTGGTTCATTAAAAAGCACTTTTGTCGTGCTGGTAATCGATTACAGCAGTTGGTGTAATCGATTACACTAGCCGTTTCAGTTTGAATTCAAAATTTAAACTGTGTAATCGATTACACACAATCTGTAATCGATTACAGATAGTCCAAAACTCAGTTTTAACCATCTTAAACCCTAATTGAGTGTTCCTACCAAGTCTTACTTGTGAGAACATATTATACTCAATTAGTTGATCTTTAATGAGCCTTCAAATGCAATTAAACCTTAATAAAGCATAGCACACTAAGTTGACAAGACTTACTTAAAACTAGAACCTTCATGTTTGATCTTGACGCTCTGAGCCGGTTCTTGAAGTCTTTCTTCTCTGAAGTCTTCTTTGATGTCTTCTCAAAGTCTTCCTTCCTTTTCTGAAGTCTTCGTGAAGTCTTTCTTCTTTTTGTTCCTTTCTTTCTTGAAGTCTTCTTTTTCTTTTCTGAAGTCTTTCTTCTTTTTGTGATGTGTTTGTCTTCATCAAAACCTCAGTCGAGTCCAAGGACGAGACCAGATTTACAGTTTGTACACACGGCCTGTAATGTCCATGCGGTCCTCAACTATCCGACCAGAGCAGGTCATACGATGCATGGGGTGGTCGATCTCTTATGCTGACCAGTCCCATCCATCTAGGAAGGTGTAGTCCATCATCCCCCTGTTGGGGAGTTTGTCCCATCTATCGTATATCTAGCGACAGGTCTCCCAGACACATACAAATAAGAGGTGCAAGGGTCACTTATAGAAAACAAAAACATAGGACATGTCCATATATGCAAGTATAGCAATAGCAGGTTATCAAAATAGGCAAGGCACAGACATACTACATTAGGTAGCAACTAGAACAATAAACACAGAACAGGGAAGGTACCATGCTCATGCTAATGCTATGCCAATGCACATGTGCCACTGAGTGTGACTATTATCCAGATATGAAGACAATCCCTCGTAAGGTAGGTGGGACAGGAACCTTCGGTTATCTAGTCGATGGACTTCAACCCATCAACCCCGAAAACTGCCACTATCCCAGGCCACGACCCAAAGTCGCCCTGGATTCTATAACGACACAACCAGACTTTTGATTAGGTTAACCCCCAAGTCAAGCGACCTGTAGTCACCCTGTGGGTTTACCAACCTCACTGCCCATGTATGCATGAGATGTCATGTCATTCCAAGAAACGAGGTTAAACATAACAAGTAAAATATAACCGAAAATGCACTTCGTGTGGATGCGAGTTACTTACCAATACAGGATGTACCCGTCTTACATCATCTGTTTTCATATCACTTGGTCTTACATACCAACGACTTGCGTTGATTACTATCAATGGCAGTTATGCACATGTCTCATGGCACTCATACTACAATATGCCATCATGCTCATCATCGTTTAACATTCAAGTATGCTTCGAATATCATTATAGTATATCAACGAGTACTCATATTATCACATGTTATTGCTAAAGTTCACACAACACTGTAATCACGCATTCAAGTCATGTTCAATGTCACTCAGTGAAGAAGTAAATCAACCACACGAATTACATGCAATAATCTCTAACTGCCAAAATGTTATTCTTAAACATGTAGTCATCAAGTGGTCTGATTCTGCATAGCAGATGCCTTCAGCTCCATGCATTAATATATCGTAATCAACACAAGACTTTACATATACACGTGTGCTATAAATAACTAAGTAAGGTAGCGAAGGGCCCTTACCTCAAGTATGTTCCTCTCCTTGATCACTAGGCGCTCCTAAGCACCCTTCATCCCTCAAACCTTTTCTCTCAAATGAATGAGTGAAGAAAATGGAGATTGGAGGGTGTTAGGGGCTGCTTGAGGTTCATCTATGGAGGAAAGGAAGATGGAGAAGATGAACCTCCCATTTTTCTCTCACTTCTCTCTTCTTTCCCTCTCCCTCAAAGCTCACTTACACACTTAAGTGAAAAAAGAAAAACAACACCCACTTAAAGGTGTGTTAGCCACGGCCTCATAGGGGTTTTGTGGGGAAAATAAAAAATTTCAATGTAAGGGGACCAAAGAAAAAAAGGTGAAAGATTAATGTGACATAATGTCTTAATCACTTACACAAAGGTCTAATCCCTCTTAACCATGTCATAAGAAAAACTCACATGTCTTAAAACATGTCATAAACCACTTTTGGCACAAACTCCCAAAAATCCTCTTTACGACTATCATCGATCTTTTATTTGTCTTGGCTCTGGCGCTCATGAAATTCAGTCATCGATCAGCAAAAATATCCTAAAGTATTTTCGTCGGGATTCCGGTCGTTTCTGACCCAAAATTACTATTCATCGAAAATGGGTTTACTTCATCAACGGGTTCCTTACAACATTCTAAGACTTTCCATCTCGCTCGGAGATTTGAGAAATGCCTTAAACTTCCCCGTTTCGACATGACAAGGCCTAAACTTGCCTTTTACCGCGTGCCAGGAACTTTTCTGAGCTTCTAAACCAAACCCCATCGATCTTACAGTCGATCTTCATGAATTTACGCACTAATCGTCATACATATAAGGGTTTAGCCTTATTCATACTTGAAGTTCAGTCTTTTGATTTGCATTTAATTTACTTTAAGTTCAGTCTTTTTTCTTTAAAATTCTTAACCAGTTCGCTCGAACCACTTTCGACAGACACCACGCACACCCACTCCACTCACACCACATCACGCACTCACGATTTCCATATCCCAGAGCCCATAAGAGGTTCAAGATCCAGCCTCTTCATCAGCATTTGGGTTCACTTGTGGATTTACCTGGTTTACCAAATATCAGAGTTAACAAATTGGCACACCTGGTGGGACCAAAGTGATATGTTTTATTAGAAATCATTCCTAGTGCCTTAATTTTCTAAATTTTAGAAAATTATGCTGTTTCGAAGTGCTAAATTTGTAAGTATGGAAAACCGTTCTAGAGGAAACCAGTCTCTAGGGTCTTAGGTTGAACCCAGTAATGCTTCTAGCGCTAGTGCTAGTGCTAGTGTAGAACGTTCGATTAACACTAGTCGTAGTGTTGATCTTCAAAGGTTGGAAACTGTTTCTAACCAGGACATGGCAGTTACAAGTGTTTCCATGAGTCAAAATTCACAACCAATTTCGACTAATCAGAATTTATCTCAAATGATTTCCTCAATGCCTTCTGGATTAAATCCTGGTTAGGCATGTAATCAATACACGTCAGGGCCAATCTTAACACAAGTTACGAGCCCGATTCCAATTCCAAGTCCTACAACTCTTGTGATTTCACAGACAGTTGTTGGTGTCGTCCAACCAGGGTCTTGGAATAATAATAGAAATCCCCATAATTTTGTAAATCAACCTTATGGGATGCCCTGGTCATTGATGCAAGGGATAGGAGCTTATCCCATGATGTACTTTGAGAATATGGTTTCGACGGGTTCCCCAGGAAACGAGTATGTAGCATCAGGGTAAGGAGCAGTTGGATCAAGAAATATGGGACCCCCTCTTCCTAATCTAGATGGATCCCCATTTGCCTTGACCAACAATATAGTAAATGTTCTTAGGCAGCAAATGGACGATAGTAACCATGAGTTAGTCAATACATTGACTCAACAAATTGGTACAGTCTTTAATCCCATGATTAGAGACACTACAATTTCCTACAAACAATTGACGACGCAACTGGGTCAAATTGTGGATATTTTTGGCGCACCAGACCCTATAATTGGACAAATTGCTCTAGCTGGTCGACAAGCTCCTCAACCGTGTAATCAACCCCAAATGTTAGAGATTCAACCTAACCAACAGGTTCCTTATAACGAACTTGTTCACCAAGTCAATCTTGGTCGAAATGAAGGGGTTTCCCATAATGAACCTGTTCACCAAGTTAATCTTGGTCGAAACTAAGGAGCCCCTGTTTTGGTTAATAGAAATCAAAATGCTGAACAAATTTTAGAAAGAGTTCGGTAAAATAATTTTGGGGGGCAACGAAATGTTGCTAATATTGTACAACAATTGTTGAATCAACATGGATTCAATGTAGGCTATGCTAATCGACCATATTTCGTTTCAGCATTTTTTGAGATTGTTCTTCAAACTGAACTTCCAAGGCGATGGAAAGTCCCTAAATTTACTAAGTTCTCAGGAGACGTCGAAGAGTCCGCGATTGAACATATTGCCAGGTACCAAATCGAAGCTGGAGATTTGGAAAATAACGAATATTTAAAAATGAAATATTTTCGTAGTTCTTTAACGAAGAATGCATTTACTTGGTTCACTACACTACCACCAAATTAAATTTTTAATTGGAACCAATTAGAGCGGGTCATCCATGATCAGTACTTTAGAGGCGAATCTAAAGTTACTCTCAAAGAATTGGCAAGTGTTAAAAGGGAATGATCAGAATCAGTCGATGATTATCAAAGCAGGTTCCGACATATGAAGTCGAAATGCTTCATAAAAGTCCATGAACACGAACTAGTCAATTCGCTATCGGTGGATTAGATTATTCGACTAGGAAGAAAATAGATACTCAACATATAAGAGATTTGGCCCAATTGGCCAATAGGATTAAACAAGTTGAGTACCTTAGGCAAAGAGCTGTTAAAAAATAGTAAACTGCCTAAGAAAGAAAAAATAGCCTATATCGAGACAGGCAATGTAGGTCGAAATGAATCTATGAATTTCGAGCCTTATGAGGATTTCAACTCCCTTGAAGTTCAGTTAGCTGAACTCAAGGAAGGGCCTCCTTATGTTTGCAAAATTCTAACACCCAATACATAGAGGCCAAATAATAATGATACGCCTCGAAATTCTAATTTTCGTTTTAAAGTTTATAATTTTGATATTTCAAAGTGTGAGGCCATCTATGATATTTTGGTAAAATATGGTCAAATCGACATTCCTGTTGATCAGAAAGTCCCTTCTATTGATCCAAGGAAAGGTGGACGTTTTTCTAAGTATCATAATAATTTTGGCGATTGGACTAATCAGTGTACTAAATTCAGGGATTTGGTCCAAGCTGCCATCCAGGACAGGAGGTTGATCTTCGAACCCAAGGAAAAGTCAACAATGAAGATTGACTCTGATCCGTTACAGGTTCAAAGCACAAATTTCGTGGAGCCTGTAGCAATATGTACTATAAACTTTGCTAAAGTTCCTGACTCTGACATCAATTCGATCGAAGAATTTGATAAGGAGATGCAAGAGGTTTATCCAAAAGTAGGAGAAACTTTGCTAGAGTACCTGCAAATGTGCAAAGAAAAGGATGCTGAAGTAACCATTTATGCTAGGTGAAGTTCCGTCTTTGATCGAACTGCGGCAAAGGCCGTAGAGACGGCTAGAAGGATAAACCGTAAACCAGCAATGGAAAAGTTAGGCCATCGACTCCCTGCTACTCAACGTTTAGGTTCGAGGAACCTATTCGAGTTGAGATCTCAATCGAATTTTACTCACAAGAGGAAGATTTTATTCCTCCAGCAAGGGTTCGACCTAACCAGTGGGTTGCTACATTTCGACCCAAACCTGCTGTGAAATCAAGGGTTGAAATGAGGTATTCTGCTTTCGGAAGTGGGAATAATCATACTATAAAGGATCTCTCTCACATTTCGAATTCTTACTTTGGGACCAAGCCCATGACTAGAACTCAATGGAGGAGGTTCTAGATTAAGAGAAAGGCTGCCCGAGAAAGAGCTGCTGCTCAAAAAGGGATGGTTGTGGTCGAGGTTTATGGTAAGAAAGGTCCCTCGACAAAAGTGAGTAAAAGAGAAAAGTCTTTCTTCGAAATTGGACAATCAAGTCGAAGTAAGACTCTATGTTACATGGACTTAGCGTACAAGCCTAAGTTAAATCCTGAAGCTGAACCTTTCACACCTAAAGTTGTACATTCTAAATCACCGAATACTGAAGAGGAAATCTTGATCACTGATAACTTTGGCAGTGATACTGAAAGTCTAGACATTATTTGTAATGTAGTGTCTCTTCTTCCTTTTGAGTTTGACCAGACTACAGAGGTAACTGAAGATGAAAACGACTACTACGTTGAGGAAGAAGAAGATGATAACCCTCTGTGCTACTATATAATGACTAAAGGTGGGGTCGAAGAGAAGAATACAGTTTTTAAGAAGCCGGATCTTGAGATGAAAAATCACTTGAAGCCACTATTTGTGTGGGCTCGAGTTGAAGACAAAGGAATCAACAAGGTGCTAGTCGATGGAGGAGCAGCAATAAATCTAATGCCTAAATTTTTAATGAAGAAATTAGACAAGACTAAGGCAGACCTACAGCCTCATAACTTGGTTATTTCTGACTACGAGGAGAAAACAAATAAATCACTTAGTGTTATTCCACTCGAAATTACCGTAGAAACGGTAACAAGAACAACTCTGTTCGTGGTAGTTCCTGCTAAAGAAAACTACAACTTGCTTTTGGGCAGAGAGTGGATTCATGGGGTTGGAGCGGTTCCTCCGACTTTACACCAAAAGTTATCCCTTTGGAGAGAAGACGGAATCCTCGAGAATGTTGATGCTGATCAAAGATACATCTTGGCTGACTGTGATCAGGTCAATAAAAAGACACTTGCCAAGAATCTAGTGAATATTCCACCTTATAACAATTTGGAGAATGAAATGAAGGGGGAATATAAACCAAGTTCATTCAGGCTCGACCCTGAATTTGGTTTCTTCTGAAGGATGGAGTTCCATCAAAGAAATGAAGATGAAGATGCCACAGGCAAGTGGTGATAGCCAAACCGCAAGTGCACGGTTGATTATCGTGTAATAAAAAGATCGAACCCAAGGGATAGGTGCTTTCTTATTAAATTATTTAGTACTTGAGCATAAAAATAAAAGGTGTATATTGTTGATGGTTTGATTAAGATAGAACAAGATATAGCAATAAAATATAAAGAGGTAAAGATGATGAAGATTAAGCTCTTGGGTTGAATTACATAGTCTATAAAATATGCTAGCAAGTTCCTACTTAATTTCTGAATTTTAAGTCCAAGTTCATGATGCTATAGCCTAGAATTTCTACAAGTTAATTCCTTAAAAGTGTAGAACTCTCTTCCTAATTACTAAATCCAAGTCCTTGTAATATAGTTAACCAGAAAAGAAGATGAAGATTGAATTCAGGCCAACATAAAGCTACGTCTATCCTAATGTCCTTTAGTGATATATACTTATAGCCTTTATTAGATCCTATTTCCCTTACTACTTACCAAATGGCCTTATGATATAAGTAGAAAGCAAAAAAACTTATGATCATCAAGATAAAATTAAGAACAAGGAAATAAAACATAAACTGGAAATATTATTCAGAAAGGTAGAAGCAAACTAAAACATAAATTATAAACTATTACAACCCAAGAAACTTAAAAAGAATTAGCCAAACATGGCTAAAAGAAGCATCGAATTACCCTAGATAGGAGCTCAAGTATGGCTTCCCACAATTCCTAGGAACAATGATCTTTAAGGAGGAAAGAAGAATACTTGTTGTATTCTCAATAGGTGTGTCTTACAAGTGAAGAAAAGACTCCTATTTATAGCAAAAATCTGACCTCCAGCGCTTGAGCGCTGGCATTTCCAACGCTTGGGCGTTGGGATACACTAAAATCCCACGTTCAGACATAGGCCCAGCGCTTGAGCGCTGGCTTCCAACGCTTCGGCGCTGGGTGAAACCTCTGACTCACATCCTAGTCAGAGTTCCAGCGCTTGACCGTTGGGACTTCCAACGCTTGAGCGCTGGCTCGAACTTTGGCAGCTCTTCTTGGATTCCTTTTCTTCTTCAATGGTGGAATTGATTGGCTTAATTAGGCTCATTCAGCCTCTATAAAGTTCTGAAACTCCACTCCACCACCATTAATCTTTCCAACCTTATTTTCCATGTGCTCAAATCAAAGAGTGTTGCTTCACATTCTTGATTTCCACTTTAAGTCCTCTCTTTGTTAGAACTTCAATTCTAGCCCTTTGACTCCTTCAAACTTCACTTTTCATCCTCCGCTCTTGAACCTTTCCACTTTGATCCTTTATTTCCTGAAACTTTACAATTTCGTCCCTGGACAAAAAATGGTAACTATACCAGCTTTCCTAAAAATATAAAAATAACTATAAAAATTCCTAAAAATATAAAATAAAGTTAGAAAAACAAATAAAAGCTAATCTATATGCAAAATGCAAAATATATATAAAATCTACATAAAAAGAATAAAAATCCTATATGAGACTCAAAAATAATAAAATAAAAAGACTAAAAACACCCTTAAAATATCATATAATATCCTGTCATCAAGTGGCACATGGTGGACCCCATATAAACGCGCTAAACCTGAAATTTGTCCTACATAGACGAACGTAATAATGAAACGGCTCTAAAAGCCGAAAGTATGTTGGAAGGAACGCAATTTAACTTATGAAGGTTTACAAGTTTTACATCAAAATGCGGCGATGGCGTCGAAGTATAATGTCATCACCATAGAAACCTAAAAATGTAGTAATAGGCATGTTCTAAATATTATGTTATGCTTGTAATTGTATTCTTCATGAAATTATATAAGAGTCAATTTAGCGTTCCATTGTGCCTTCAATTTTATTCAATTCAATGTGTGTATTGTTGAAGCCTACATGGGATTAATTATAAGGAAAATTGGCTTTAACGATCTATTTTAGTCGAAATACAAAGATGATGCTAGCTCAATTCGAACTAAGTTTGAAAAGTAGAAATCGACTAAAGAACACTTTGGAGAATATGCATCCTTACAATTACAGTGAAATAAGCATCATCGTGTCACCTTTGTCAAGTTCTATTGGTGATATAAAGTGTTAGGAAATGATTCAAGATTTGCTTATACTTATGCTTTTTCAGAATGCATTAGATGATAAGTCGATTCTCGTCTCGATTAAGTTCTCATTCTTGTTTAACTTGAATTTTATTTCTTAAATCCTATAGTGATTAAAGTGAAATTAACAATCAGGCTTCGAAAAATCGTTTGGTTAAATCCGAGAAAAGATCGATTGATTGCTTTTCGGCACGGAAAGAAATTAAAAGCACAAAAGCAAATTAAAAATGAACTGCTTAATTATAACGGAACAAAATCATCAAAATACAGGATTTGGGCCGGGCCATCGACTAAAACTAAGAAAAATTAAATATCGAGTAAAATGGCCCAAAAATCCTAAAAAGTCCTAATCGTTGGCCCTAAAGATGCTAACAGCAAGGGAAAGATGAAGAGGCAATTGACTCTTTGATTGATGCTGAAGAGTCATCAGAATCGTTTGAAGAATCGTCGAAGTCTTCGGAAGAGGATGGATCGATAATGATGAGACCTTTTGATCGAAGAAGTTTTACTCCGATCTCTTGACAAACTATTTCCTCCAAAGCATTCCAAGCAAGAAAAGACAACCCATTTGGACCTTTGAGAAGTTTACTGACAAGGATCCCATAGGAATGGCTTGCTGATGGTTAATTAGAGCGGAGGCAAGATGGTTGTAGATAATGTCTACTTCATTCAGAATGGAGTACATAATGAATAGATCTTTGTCAAGTACATCTGTTAAACGATCCATTCTTGGACAAATCACATGTGTAATCATCTGGTGTAAAAATCTGGCTGGAAATGTGAGGGATGAGTAAAGAGAGCGTTGAGAGACAATGGGGTTTTCCATGTGATAAATGACTTTATCAATGTCTCCTCTATCGCGTTCTCTTTGCCAAAATTATGAATATATTTCTCCTTCATCTGCACTATTAAAAATTCTGGCAAGCTTTTTCCTAGTCAAAGAGATGTTATAATTTAACACTGTTCCGGTGAAACAGTTGTTGTGATTAAAAGACAGAGAAGACCAGTAAGTCATAACGAGTTCAGGGTACAAGGACTCCTCGGAGACATCGCACAATGTGGATAAACAGGTATGCCGCGAAGCATTAGAACCACGAACTCGATAATGATGTAGTTGGGGAAATTAACAACGAAGGGAGGACAAATAGTCATGGTGTTTGATATCTTCTCCACGAGAGCTCTTTTGGAAAAGAGATGAAAAGAGAAGCTGTTTGGAGTGATTCTATTTATAAAGGAAAAAGAGGGAAACAGAAGAATCTTTAAGCAAAAATTGATGGAACTGAAAAGCGGAAAAAATGGGTAAGTTCACGGCATCCACTTCAAATACATGGGATGGTACTGGGAATCTAACGCCCATCATTATATATTTTCTAGTAAAGTGGGCTACTAACTGCTCCACCATCATGTCAAAACCGTCAATTTTCCTTTTTAATTAATTAAATAAAGGATAATTTGGAATTGTCTTTTATTTGATTAAAAATATCACACTTCTCAGCAAGAAACCTCTTCAAAGTATGATATTTTGAAGGGCATCTGTTAGCCTGGAATTTTTTCCAAGTCCAAATTTGGTCGAAAACAGTGTGATAAGGTGACTTCGACCAAAAAGGAAAAATATGAAGCCAAGGCTGATAAAACAGTTTCTGGTATTTCGACTGAGACAGAATGCTGAGTCGAATTTGAATCCATGTCGGAGACAATGTCCTAAAGTGAATGAGTGCTAAACATGTTTTTGACTAAAAGGCTTTAGTGTGCATAAGGAGGCATTTTGACGGCGGTTACAAGCAGTTGTTCAAGGAAGACGTGAAAATAGAAAAGTAGCAAACATGGGACATGTGGAAGGCAGGAAACATGCGCAGGACACGTGTCAAATACAGGAGATTCGTGCGTTACCCAACGGTTGAAGATGCAGCCTATAAAAAGAGGAAGACATACACAAAGAAGGGGCCTTTCGTCCAACCCACAACACATCTGTAAACGTTAATTCTCAAACCATACAGCCATAAGTCCAAGCTAACATGACGCAGTGCGACAGGAACGAGTCAAACGTGAGTGACTTAGCGGTGTTCGACTGACCAACCCTTTAAATTTCCTGCAAAACTCTTTATGTTTTCCTGCAATTTACCTTTATGTTTTTCTTCTTCTTTAAAACACTTAACCAGTTCTCTCGAACCACTTTCGACGGACACCACACTCACGCACTCCACTCACACCACTTCGCGCACTCACGATTTCCATATCCTAGAGCCCGTAAGAGGACCAGGACCAAGCCGCTTCATCAACATTTGGATTCACTTGTGGATTTACATGGTTTACAAAAAATTAGAGTAAACACATGGTGACTAGCCTCAAATTCAAAATCCCTTCGTCTCTTATCCACATAGCTCTTTTGTCTACTTTGAGAAGCTCTCATCTTGTCTCTAATCTTTTTTACCTTCTCAGTCGTTTGCTGAATGAATTCAGGTCCAACGATCAAGCTTTCTCCATTCTGGTACCTTTCGAGTGGGCCTACACGTTCTCACGTTGAATGTGTAACCACCAGACGATAATCTCCCTTGGCATCGATCAACCTTGATGATAAACTTTATTTCTTTGCCATTTACTGGGTGAGACCATTTCTTCATTGTGGACATACTTCATCTTATGACATGTATTTTGGATTGTCCAGCAACTTTCTTCATCTCTTCTTCCTTTGACCTCCATGCTTAGTCAGATTCTGTTAACTTTCTTTTCAGAAGGTTTCTTTACCATGACTTTCTGCAGTAGAGATTATTGTATACTTTTGTGGTACCCAAATTTCAGCTGGGTCCAGTGGGTTAGTAGGTTACTCACAAAGGTGTGAGCATTAGTGTTTGAGAGCTATGCTTAAGATAGAATAAATCTTCAAGGCTTGAATGTTCATGCATGTAAATATATATTGTATGTAAATATATATAAGTGTGATCGTACATAAAAACTGTTGTTTGACTATGATGATGCTTCAGAGAGAGTGACTCATACAAATTTGAATATTGATATAATTTTGATTTCTTTCAAATGAATGTGAGGTTGCCATATATAGAAATTGTTTATATTCAGAAAACAGAAAATCAGTTTCTCTATTCTTTATTATATTTAATATGTCATTAATTTTGATTGACTTAAAGCAGAGAGGGAAATGAGTAATATTAGATATTTGTGAGATCAGGATTACCTCATTTGTATTTCTTGTGGCTACATGGTCCATCAACCTTGCAGATAATTTGTTAGGTGCTTCTTTGATGCTTGCAGGAGTGGAAATCTTCGTTTGTTTCCTCTTCTTGGATGAGCATAGATTTCTTTCCTTTTTATCTTCAGCTATCTGTCTTAAAAAAAAATTCCATTACTTTCTTGAATAGATTTCTTTAGTATGTTCTCCCGTCACCATAATGTGGATTAAGATTGCATTTGTTTGAGAACATCATGTACTTCCATGGATCTTTATACTCTGCATCTGCGAAGATGTAAGTGCTTTTCAGAGTGGTTAGGCTTTGATACCAATTGAAGGTGCAAGAAGCACACAAGAAGGGGGGGTTTGAATTGTGTGACCCATTTTTCAAATTTCTTTTCTAAACTTTTTATTTATTAATCATCCGTTAGAATTCACTTATTTTCATTTCAAGATATTCTATAAAATAAGTGGGAATGCAAGAAATATTTGATAGTTGTTGAAAGTTAAATATTTGTTCTTTAAGATAATTTATTTATGAGAGTATGAAAGAAAGTGCAGCGAGGAAGCAGTAAAGCATGAAAGTAAAACACACATAGTTTTTATCCTGGTTCACCCCCATAATCGACAGGGCTACATCTAGTCCTTGGCTTCACCAAGATTTTCACTATTTCAACAAATAGTACAAGTATTATCAGGGACTTCTCCCAACAAGTATTCTAAGGACTTCTCCTATCAAGTATTCTTAGGACTCCTCCTTACAAGTATTAGAAGGACTTCTCCTTACAAGTATTAGAAGGACTTCTTCTTACAAGTATTATTAGGACTCCTCCTTACAAGTATTATCAGGACTTCTCCTATCACCTTTTTCAGGATTTTTCTTTTCTACAATAATCTCTTCTTGATAAGAGTGGGTAGAAGAAATGAAGCTTATAGAACAGAGGGATCATAAGCAAGTTGATCTCTTGTTCTAAGTTGTGTGTGTGGAATATGATGAGAGTTACACTCTATTAGGTTTCCACACACATAAGCAACTTCAACTCAGGTTGGGATATAACTTGAAGTTTCCTGAGCTGAGACCAAGGTTGCCTTGGTCTTTGGACGAACTAGATTGAGATGTGTACAATTTATTTCTAGTCGCCAAGTTACTACGGAAGCAGGGTTCTCTATATATATCTTCAGTTGAAGATCTTTGCTCATTCTCCTCAGCAGGAGTGAAAACCTGCCCGAAGTGCTTCGTCCTCTCCGGGAAGCACATAACGGCTAGTTCTGCATCTCTCAGCAGGCGTAAGTCACGATCAGAGGCTTTTCTGCAAGCGTAAGATATGATCTGGAAATCATTAGTTCGTTTGGGTTGATGTCGTCTGGCTCCATGCTGAGAAAGTAGCTTTGAGCTAGTTTCTCTGTATATAAACTGTGAGGATACAGCGGTGGAGACTGTTTTGACCATTTTACCCCAGTGCTTGACAGCTAATACTTATCACGTGCCTTGGTCAGATTTTTGAATTTCGACCGTTGAGAGTGTACGATGCTCAGAGATTCTTGCCGTTGATTTCACGATGTCAGCTTGATTTTAGGAAAAGCAGAGAAGTAGTGGGACCAAGAAGTATTGGATTAATTGTGTCCCATCTTTCTTTCTGTGATTGCCAGAACTTTGATAATCGTGCAGACGAGGAAAGAAGTAATTATTAAAGAGAATAACTTCTTTAATACTTCTTTTGACTTGATATCCTCGAAAGACGTACTTATTGATCTTTGTATCTTTGGTGGACGGATTCTTCCATTGAGCTTTGGCAGACGCAATCTCCATTGGTTGCTTGAAGTTCCATCATTGAGTGGTTTGCATTTCCAAACGAATTTCCTTCAGTCAGTTCTTCTTTAACGAAACATTCTTGTTTTAGAGAACTGAATCATTTCTTCCCATTTGTTCTTTACTGAAGTTCTTCATCTGAAAGGGTTGATCCATAACTCCTTCATATGATGCTAGAGAGATTTCGAGATATAAGGTGTTTCTTCATAGGTTGCTGTGCTCTTTCATTCTTTCTCCCTTTAAAACATTGCAGTCTCCCAATTTGATCTTTGTAGATTTGGGTGACGGACTGATTCAGCTGCTTTAAGTAAGCTATGCAGATTTCCATTAAGTAGTCATGAGAGAATAAGCTGGTGATTTATCTGTCTTGAGTCCCCGGACAGTCTTGTACTTGAATACCTTCCTTTCCTGCGCCATCGGACTATCTTATACGTGAATGCTTTCCTACGTATGTCTTTGATGTTGTTTCTTTTGAGGTGACCGGACGAACTCTTCTGGCGGACTGATTCTCTTGATAGGGCTATGATGTTTATTCATACCTTCCTTTCCAATGATTGGATCAGCCTTGCCGGCTTCTAGAGCTCGACCTTCGCTTTTTGACATGCAGCCACATACTCAACAACTTGTTTTTCCATCCCCGGCCATAAGAAGTTTAGTTTCAGATCCTTGTACTTCATGGTCGCTCCAGGGTGAATGCTCAGCTTGCTCTTGTGGCCCTCATCAAGGATCAATCTTCTTAACTCTGCATCATCTTGGATACACACTCGTCCCTTACGTCGGTGAATGTCATCTGACCCCACCTCAAAGTCCAGTGCCTTTCCCAAATGATCTAGTTCCGCTTTTCCACAAGCAGCTCATCTTGTAACTATTTTTCTTTGATTTCTCCCAACAAATCGTTGGAGATCGTCACCATTCCAAAACATAGCTTGCCTGGAGAATCCCTCACGTTCAAGCTAAGGTTTCGGAATTTCTTGAGTAGCTTCATTTCTCTTACCATCATGGTAGAGACATGGATTGTCTTCCTATTTAGAGCATCCGCAACAAAATTGGCCTTCGTCGGATGATACTGCAGTGTGAAGTCATAATCATTTATAAACTCCATCCACCGCCGCCGTCTCATATTGAGTTCCTTATGGTCAAAAAAATACTTCAGGCTCTTATGATCATTGAACATAGTAAATGTACTCCCATACAGGTAGTGCCTCCAAATCTTGAGCGTAAAGACTACTGCGGCCAACTCCAAGTCGTGCGTCGGGTAGTTCCGCTCGTGTATATTTAGTTGTCTTGAAGCATAAGCCACCACCTGGTGGTGCTGCATAAGTACAAACCCACACCTTAGTGGGACGCCTCATAGTAGACTTCGTACGATTCTCCTGGTTGTGGTAGAACTAGTACCAGAGAAGTCGTTAATCATTCCTTCATCAGTTGGAAACTGGACTCACACTTCTCTGTCCAAGCAAAGGATTGGCCCTATCTAGTGAGTTGTGTCAAAGGTCCCACTATCTTCCAGAACCCTTGGATGAAGCGCCGGTAATACCTCGCCAAGCTAACGAAGCTCCGGATATCCATTACCGTCTTCGGTTGTTCCCAAGCCAAAACAGTCTACACCTTTGTCGGATCCACGACAATGCCTTCTCTCTGATATAGTCTTGGGTTTTGGTGCTGTGTCCCATTTTTATTGGCTTATGGTGGTGTAGTTATGCATTTGAGTGTAGCAGGGAAGGTACTGCACCCATTTGGTCAGTGGGCACTTGAGTATTTTGCATTTAGTGCCCAGTGTGTTATGAGGTCAGTGAATTCAACAAGGAATAATAAGGACTCAAGTGGTTGGTGTGTATTAGGGGATCACTTCGTTGGTACGATTGTTGTGGTGGCTTCCTTGTTGTGTTTGGTTCCTATTTCCACCCCTTGACCCGTTGGAATTTAGTCTTGACGTTTTTAAGCCTTGTTTTGTTTCTATTTTGCTTCTGCTTCTTTGTAACTTCTCCTCTCTTGTATAAGGGGTTGATGCACCCCTTTGTCCTTTTAATGCAAACTTCTTAACTTACCAAAAAAAATATAAGGAAGAAGGAGAGAGTCATTGGTGGTGGGAGAATGAGAATCGTGGAGAGGAGATTGTAGCATGTTAATTTTTTATTTTTTTATTGTGAGACTGAGAGTGACTGGTAGTATGTAAAAATGGGGTCCAATATTACACCTCATTCAGAAGTCCA
Organism: Acmispon strigosus; assembly: GCA_030819835.1. Lineage (NCBI taxonomy): Eukaryota > Viridiplantae > Streptophyta > Magnoliopsida > Fabales > Fabaceae > Acmispon > Acmispon strigosus. The sequence continues at coordinate 29,405,311 of JAUAMA010000007.1, forward strand.
TATTAGGTGGACCCTAATAAATATTGTCACTGTCTCGTATTTATTTCGATGAAAAAAAATACTCAGCTTATTTACAACGATAATTAATATAACTTGGAGCCCACCTGAAGAATATGCTGGTCAATGCAGAAAAGGTTCCATTTTATATTTATTATTTAAAAAAAATGTGATTTCATGTGAAGGAGGTCGTTAGTAAAAACATGTTCAATTCATATTCAAGAGTTAATTTCTGAATAAAGAATAGAAAATATATTATCGGGAATAATATTTTTTAGAGATCAAAGTATATGATTTTTTTTTCCTCTTAAGTACCTTCATAGCTAACAACCATGAGATTAATTTCTTTGAAGCTCAGAGATTATGCTAAGTGTTTAGATATCTACCAATTTTGTTATACCTTGTTGGTAAAGTGTGTGTCTATATATATATATATATATGAGATGTGTCTTATGAGAAAAATGATTTTATAAGAGAAATAAGAATAAATCGCGACCGTTAGATCTAATCGTGAATGGTCTAAGATTTAAACAATTTGATATTCATGTGGCCAGTCAAGATTTAATCTGGACCATTCATGATTAGATCTAACGGTCTCGAATTATTCTTATTTTCTTATATAAAATCATATTTCTCATAAGATACATCTCGTGTATATATATTCGTGCATCAGTCCATCCATCAGTCCCTATGTTCCCCCCTTTTTTTGGCCCAGAGTCTTGAATAGGCTGAAGAAATTTCAATATAATTTCAATATGTTGGACTTTTCTCTTTGCAAGAATATAGTCCTAATAGCGTTGTATCCATTTGGAACAAAACCCGAAATAGGATTATTTGCAGCATATGAGAGTGATGTGCGTCTAAAATGCATGATAAATAACCTCATTTTACTAATATTTTACACTCATTTTATGCACTTACTATTCATAACCCACTTGCTTTCAAGTGTATTTGTATAATGCAGGTGAAAAGAGCAATAAAGTGGAAAATAGTGAAAAAAGAGTAAAAATGGAAGCAAAACTTGGACTTTGACGAGCTGACAAAGGACCACTGTCGTGCTAGGTTTTGTCCACGATTGTGCTAAGAAGAGATAGGAGTCCACGCCCCTGCATCACTCTACAAGCCCATGCTGCGTGCCAAATAGTTCCTAACGAAGTACTTCCTCTTCCGAGCTATGTTAAGCAAATTGGAAAAATACATCATGAACTTCTCTTACGGACATGGCATCCAACCACTAGCAGGCTACAAGCTCTGCTGATAGACACATCATAAAGATGCCTGTAATGGTTTATAATCTAGAGCCAAACCCAAAGGAGGAAGCCAAAGCACTAACAACCAGAAGTGATGAAGAAGATCCAAGAAGGAGAGAGTAAGGACTATTACCCAAAAGGCTAGAAGAGGATAGTGGAAGCATTTCAAGAAATACTAATGAAAGGGCGGACTTCACGGTAAATTTTTCCAATGATTATATTGACTATGCTAATGAAATTGATAAGGTTAAGAATATGATAGAAAAATTAAAAATCCAAAACCCAATTTATACATAGTCATAGGATTACAACCTAAACTAAATGATCCAGGAAAATTTACTATAAGCTGTACTGTGGGTGAGAGCTAATATGAAAAATGCTTAATTGATTTGCAGTCTAGCTCTAACATTATTCCATCAACTATTTTGAGGAGGCTGGGGCCGTATAAGTTTTGGTGAACTAATGTTTTAGTTGAGCTAGCTGATAAGTCAAGAGTACAAGTGTGTGGAGTATTGGAAGACATGGTAGTACAAGATGGTAAGTTCACTTACATGTTGGACTTCCTGGTATTGGACATGGAAGAAAATAAATAATGTCCCATCCAAGGTTGTCAGACTCGTGAGTCTACACAGACTCATTTTGGGTAGGTAGACTCGACTCGTTGAGTTGACTCGTAGACTCGTAAGAGTCTACCAAAAATGAAAAAAGGAGAGGACGGAGGAGGAAGGAGGAAAAATGAGGAAGGAGGATGAAGGAGGAAGAAGGAGGAAGAAGGAGAAAAGATGAGGAAGAAGGAGGAGGAAGAATGTCGAAGGCTCATTGGTGGCTAGTAGAGCTCTCTTGGCGGTTCAAGGGAGGCAGCACAAATCTTAATTGTAACACCCCAATTTTGGGTTGAGGGTCACATAGTAATTTCGTCGGAAAAATAAAACCTCTCAGAAAACACTCAACCTTTTTGAAAAACAAACGTCTCTCAATAAATATTTTAAATCATAATTAACCCATAATAACATATTAAACATCACACAACAGCGGAAGGTACTTCAAAAATAGATATCGTCGCACAACATGTGCTAAATTCCGAAACAACGTAGAAATAAAAACCACGCCCAAAGAGTCTTCAAGCCTTTGATTCCCTCTCCATCATTTGTCTGGTATCCAAGACGATCTTCCTGAGCCTCGTCATCCTGGCTATCTACGGCGTTTAAACGCCCAAACAAAATCAAACAAAACAAGCAAAAAGGGTTAACTTGAAAACAAGAATAATACAATAATACAATTGTGATAACATAAACAACGATGAACAATTAAGAAGGCACATATCGCTATCTCGTCAACACAATAATATTCACATTCCCTTGCTCCCCACCATGACCCAAACTTGTGGATCCTCAAATGCAACTACATGATATAACACGATCCCATAGGACTAAGACCCATCTCATCGCTCTCATACACGATCACATGGGACTAAAAACCATCTCATCACCTTTAACCACGATCCCATGGGACTAAAACCCATCTCATCGCTCTCAGGCACGATCACATGGGACTAAAACCCATCTCATCGCTATTAGCCCCAACAAATGCAAACTACAATTCCTCTTCTCTAAATTATCTCATCATATCGTTTTTCACTAACACTAAGCCACGATTATAGAAGGTATCAACTCACAATATAAACAGCATGTCATATGGTCAATACAATTCCAGAATAGTTTCTCAAATCACCACAGCAGAAATCACAATAGTCAACATATAAAAACAATCACAATCAACATAAAGAATTCCTAAGATGAGTTACCCTTACCTTTGATTATTTTGCACCCACTTCAAGCCCAACCTATCAATTAACAAGTTATAGGCCTAAGTCAATCACTGGAAATAAGGATGAACCCTTAAAAACTAATTTTAACCAAAGAACGACTAAACAGCACTGGGCTGGCAGAAGCCCAGCGCTTGAGCATTGGGATGCCAACGCTCATGCGTTGGCTCCCTGTCCAGGACGACCAGAAGCACAGTTTTCACAATTTTGAGTTCCGAAAAAGGATTTTCATTAAGGGCTTTCATCTAAAACATTCCTACATCATTTAATCATCATATAATAGGGTTATTTCATGCCAATAATTATTTTTCCCTAATTTCACAATTTCTGTAATCACAACCTTAAATTGCCTAACACAAGGGAATAGGGATTCTAAGGCAAACCTACCTCGAATTCGGCCTCGGAACGAAAGGGTAGCCTCTGAGATTACCTTCCTCACGACGATGCTTGTCCACACTCTCGAGAATTATGTAGGGAGTCACGTGATCAAGCTTGAATTGGGAAAAGAAGGTTGTATCAAAAAACAGAAACGGTAAGGACTTAGATTGAGTTTTCGAACATGAAAAGGATTCAGAATTGACTGAAGAGGAAACCTTACCGAACACAACTAAGAACCTCTGAATTTAAGACGGTTGGACGTGGTCTTGCTCCTTCCCAAGGTGAGAACGCAGTAGCAAAACAGAAGAAGAAGATAGCAGAAAGAAGGAGCCAAACGTGCCGTAGAAATTGAACAGAAGCAACAAAACAGAACTTGGGTAAAACCTGAATGTATATGCTCTCTTATGCACGAAATTCACACTCACAATACCCCCCATAACTCAAAATTAACTCCCCCATAACTTAGAAATAACACCCCCATTATTCAGAATAATAACCCCTATTAACCCCCATTAAAACACTCATTAACTCTCCATTACTCACATGTTTAAATTTCAAATTTAAACTGAAATTTCAGCTTTAATAACAAGGCTACTCGAAAATGGATATTAAAAATGTGAAGAAGGTCTCGTCCTTGGACTCGGCTGAGGTTTTAATGAAGACAAACACATCAGAAAAAAAAAAAAGACTTCAAGAAAAATTCAAGAAAGAAAGACTTCAAGAAAGAAAGGAAAGACTTCAAGAACCGGCTCAGAACGTCAAGAACAATCATCAAGGTTCTTGCTTTAAATAAGTCTTGTCAACTTAGTGTGCTATGCTTTATTAAGGTTTAATTGCATTTGAAGGCTCATAAAAGATCAAGTAATTGAGTATAATATGCTCTCACAATTAAAACTTGGTAGGAACACTCAATTAGGTTTTAAACAGTCAAAAACTAAGTTCTGGACTGTTTGTAATCGATTACAGATGTGTGTAATCGATTATAGGATGTGTGTAATCGATTACCACATGTATGTAATCAATTACCAAGTTTGAATTTTGAATTCAAACTTCAACGGCATGATGTAATCGATTAACAGGCTTCTGTAATCGATTACCAGGTCGACATATGTGTTATTTCATGAACCATTGTGTCTCAAAACGTTTGGGAAAGGTTGTGTTGGTTCATGGACGACCTCTAGTTCCTATATAAAGTCCATAGACGCTCAGAAACATCAATGACTTGATCCATAACTTTCATATTCATTAAAGTCACCATTCTGAGTTTCTGTTCTCTCATTTTCATAAGAACACATATGCTGTTCATCTTTTGAGAAACTCAGAATAAAAGAGCCTTCATTGTAATTGCCTGGATCATACAAACTAAGATCAATCCATCTTGTCTAAAGGATTGAATCAACCATTGTAAAGGAATCTTCTTCTTCATCTCTTGAATCGGTTTGATTCATTCACCGTGGTTTTCGGTGGTTGTAAAAAGGTCCATCGTAGTGTTCGATGGTTGTGGAAAAGGTTCTTTGAATCGGGTTTGATTCAAAGTCCGCCGTAGGGTTCGATGATAGTGAAAAAGGTCCTTTGAATTGGGTTTGATTCAAAGTCCGCCGTAGGGTTCGGCGTCATCAGTTGGTGGTTTGCCATCTGAGGCTTGACAAGAGTTCTTAAGGTTCTTGGTGTAAGTACTTGTAAGAAATCTTGATCATAGTAGAAAAATCCTCAAGGGGTTTCTTGAGGGACTGGACGTAGCCTTTGGTGGATAGAAGGTGAACCAGGATAAAATCTCATGTGTGATTTCCTCTACCCTTCATCTTTTACTTTCAAGCAATCCTTAATTCCGCTGCAATCACAACTATCATTTTGTGATCATCATTATCTTGAAAGTAATAATTTCGATAAGGCGAAAATCGTGCAACTCTGATTCACCCCCCCTCTCAGGTTTCTATCTAGGCTAACAATTGGTATCAGAGCGTAAGTTTAGGTAATTTACTCCTAAGATCCGGGAGAAGATGGCATCCTCTTCTAGTCATGGAACTAGTGAGGGATTCAACATAAACAGGCGACCATACTTCGATGGAGAGCACTATGACTTCTGGAAGATCAAGATGATAATCTTTATAAGGTCATTAGACGTGGAAATATGGAAAGCCATTGAAGAAGGTCTGTTTATACCTATGAATGAAGTGGGTGATAGCACACAACCAAAACCAGAAAGTACTTGGAGTAAAGAAGAAAAGAAGAAGGTTCAGTATGATCTTAAAGGAATGAATATCCTTACATCTTCTCTTGGCATGGATGAGTTCTTCAGAGTATCCACGTGCAAAACGTCAAAGGAGATATGGGATACTCTAATGGTAACTCATGAAGGCACTGAAGAAGTTAAGAGATCAAAGATCAATACTCTTTCACAAGAGTATGAGTTGTTCAGAATGTTACCAAGGGAAACGGTACTAGATATGCAGAAAATGTTCACTATCTTGATCAACCATCTAACTGCTCTTGGAAGAAATTTCTCCAACAGTGATCTGAACTTAAAAGTCCTAAGATCATTATCAAGAGAATGGCAACCAAAGGTAACTGCAATTTCTGAAAAGAAGAGTCTTTCAAAAATGACATTGGCTTCACTCTTTGGCAAGTCACAAGAACATGAACTTGAACTCAAAAAGATGGAACAACAAGAAGCAATTGACAAGTACATTCGACCTATTGCATTGAGAACTAAAGCTACAAGATATGATAGTGCACAAGAGGAAGATTCTCAATCCGATAGTGATGATGATGATGAGGATATAAGAATCATTGTGAAAAATCTTTACAAAATCCTAAAAAATAAAGATTGTCATAATCTTCAAAGAAAGAAGCATGGCTTGAAGAAGAAATCTGAGAAAAAGATTTCGAAATCATGGAATGCATACATGAAAGACAAAGAAGCAAGTTCATCATCTGATTCAGAAAACGAAGAAGGATTTCTCGCTCTGATGGCAACACATCATTCGGATGATGAAAATGAAGAGGTTAGTAATGAAATTTCATATGCTAAATTACAAAGTATCTTTGTTAGATTGCATGATAGTTTCTTGAATATTTATGAAGTATATGCATATCAAAGTAGGATCATCTCATCTCTACAAAGTAAAACTAAAAGCATGCAAGATGAGTTAGATCAAGTAAAATCTAGAGTAGATATTCAAAGTGATTTTACATCTTTAGATCCATGCATAACCCTTGAGTCAAAGATTGATGAATTAACACAGGTGGTAAACAAAAGTAAAGATAATATGGATAAGTCGTCATGTAATCAAAGACATGTCTTTCATAAAAGTGATTTAGGTTTATCTGATCATAGTCATCCTAGTGATGTTAAGAAAATCACTTTTAGACGAAGTAGTTCATATAACTTTGGTCACACAAGGAGAGTACATGTTGGTGATCAACTAAGAAAGGCATATATCAAAACTTTCCATTATCCTAAAGCGAAAGTGCCTAACATGAAGGCAAAGTTCTTTCACTATACTCCTCATCAATGTTATCATAGGAATAATGGAGTTCCCAATAAAAGATTAATATGGGATGTGAAAGGAACTAATCCAAAAGGACCCAAAGACTATTGGGTACATCAAAAATACCATTAAGCTTATTGTGCAGATGTGCTTGAAGACCTTGTGATCAGAAATGTCATATACAAAGGATGGTCTTTCAAGACACAATATTAGAATATGGTACTGGTAAGATAAATTCTAAAACTTTATATCTTTCAAATGATATTAAGTAGAAGAGTAATGAATTCTTAAGCATCTGCATCTACATCATATTTCTCTGTTAGATATATCTTTCATGCAGTGCTTATCAAGTCTAGAATTTCAAGTTTTTAGACATGATAATCGATTACATAGTATACGTAATCGATTACAGGGATATTTTGGCCCAGGATTATTTCCAAAAAGCTTCAGTAATTGATTACTGGAAGTCTATAATCAATTACATCAGGGCTCATATGGAAAATAGTTGACTTTCAGAGTTTGACTTATATTTTCATATATTTTGGCTTGTCTACCCCCACTCCCTACGTTTTCCATGTCTATACTACTTGTTAGAATGTATGGAATATATTTGGCCTCTTTTTCTTATTGATGAAGTCAAAAGAAGAAGAAAGGGTCCTGTGCTTGTAAAGATTATTTACAAGGAAAGCTACAAGTGGATCAAATAGGGGGAGAAAAGCAATATTGTATTCGGCATAAAATTCCCTTTATTTCTATTATCCTGGAATACTTTGTATGGCTTTTTCTTCTTATTGATGATGTCAAAAGGGGGAGAAAAGCCTTGTGTATGCTTGATCATTTTCAGGATACTATTCTTCAATTACAACACAAAGGGGGAGATAAAATTGCAAAACAAAGGGGGAGATATACAAGACAAGAGAGAAAGTCAAATGATCAATCAATGTTCAAGCATGATGTTTGTCATCATCAAAAAGGGGGAGATTGTGAAGAAGGTCTCGTCCTTGGACTCGGCTGAGGTTTTGATGAAGACAAACACACCACAAAAAGAAGAAATACATCAAGAAGAATTCAAGAAAGAAAGACTTCAAGAAAGAAAGGAAAGACTTCAAGAACCGGCTCAGAACGTCAAGAACAATCATCAAGGTTCTTGCTTTAAGTAAGTCTTGTCAACTTAGTGTGCTATGCTTTATTAAGGTTTAATTGCATTTGAAGACTCATAAAAGATCAACTAATTGAGAATAATATGCTCTCACAATTAAAACTTGGTAGGAACACTCAATTAGGTTTTAAACAATCAAAAACTAAGTTCTGGACTGTCTGTAATCGATTACAGATGTGTGTAATCGATTATATGATGTGTGTAATCGATTACCACTTGTATGTAATCGATTACCAAGTTTGAATTTTGAATTCAAACTTCAACGGCATGATGTAATCGATTACCAGGCTTCTGTAATCGATTACCAGGTCGACATATGTGTTATTTCATGAACCATTGTGCCTCAAAACGTTTGGGAAATGTTGTGTTGGTTCATGGACGACCTCTAGTGCCTACATAAAGTCCATAGACGCTCAGAAACATCAATGACTTGATCCATAACTTTCATATTCATTAAAGTCATCATTCTGAGTTTCTGTTCTCTCATTTTTATAAGAACACACATGCTGTTCATCTTTTGAGAAACTCAGAATAAAAGAGCCTTCATTGTAATTGCCTGGAGCATACAAACTAAGATCAATCCATCTTGTCTAAAGGATTGAATCAGCCATTGTAAAGGCATCTTCTTCTTCATCTCTTGAATCGGTTTGATTCATTCACCGTGATTTTCGGTGGTTGTAAAAAGGTCCATTGTAGTGTTTGATGGTTGTGGAAAAGGTTCTTTGAACCGGGTTTGATTCAAAGTCCGCCGTAGGGTTCGGTGATAGTGAAAAAGGTCCTTTGAATCGGGTTTGATTCAAAGTCCTCCGTAGGGTTCAGCGTCATCAGTTGGTGGTTTGCCATCTGAGGCTTGACAAGAGTTCTTAAGGTTCTTGGTGTAAGTACTTGTAAGAAATCTTGATCATAATGGAAAAATCCTCAAGGGGTTTCTTGAGGGACTGGACGTAGCCTTCGGTGGATAGAAGGTGAACCAGGATAAAATATCATGTGTGATTTTCTCTTCCCTTCATCTTTTACTTTCAAGCAATCCTTAATTCCGCTGCAATCACAACTATCGTTTTGTGATCATCATTATCTTGAAAGTAATAATTTCGATAAGGCGAAAATCATGCAAATCTGATTCACCCCCCCTCTCAGGTTGCTATCTAGGCTAACAAAAAATAAAACTTCCTTCACTAAGATTCGAACACTAGCCTTGTCAATCAAACGCTTAAGCCCCAACCGGTAAGCCACAACTCTTCTTGTTGTAATTCAAGCAAATATACTTTTTTACCCAAGTATCAACCAACTCCGTGAAGACTTTATTCATATCAAAACTCCAAGAACAATACCATCAAACATTATTTAAAACAAGAGTCTAATAAGGATTTGTAACTGAACTATAAAATAGTTTGGGGACCAAAGAATAAATAATCCAAACTCGGGGACCAAAAATATAAATACTGTAAATAGAGGGTCTTAAAATACCACCCCCCTAAAAAGAGTTTCACCCCCGAAACTACACGTCAAGGAATAAGACTGAATTTCCTCCTTCAACTTCGTTCTCCTGCAGCACCGTCCTTATTTTCCGCTTCGCCTCCGATAATGGTGTAAACTCGGCCACGGGTGGCAAGACGTCTTCCTTGAACAACATTCACCTCCCCTTCTATTTTAGGAACATGGAAATTCTTTGCAATGTGTCCCGGCTGATTGCAGTTCCAGCAGGTGCTCTTCACGGAGCAGGTACTAGCATAGTGCCCCTCCTATTTGCATCGGTAACATGCCACTTCTTCCAGTGGCTCCTGACCTCCCTGAACGTCCGGATCTTCTTCAATTGATCCGTCGGTGTGCTCTCGGTCTCGAGTACACTGATAAGGTACTTTGTCTTTGCCATTCTTACCCGATTGAGACCTAACTGGCCCACCACTCCCTTGTTGCTTCCCTCGACGGTTGTCGATGGCTTCGATGCCCTTCGCTTTCTCAACAAATACCTGGTAGTGAGTGATTCCCAAAGGTTGTACAGCACGTTGGATCTCATAGTTCAGCCCGTTAATGAAGCGTTCACACATGAACTCTTCATCCATCTGTCCTCGAAAAAACCTGAAGTTCCTAGCAAGTGACTCCAGTTTCGCCGCGAACTCAGCTACCGACATATTACCCTGATTTAGATCAGTGAACTCCTTTTCTCTTGCGGCTCTAGCACTCCGCGGAAAATATTTCGCTAGAAAAGTCTCCTTAAAAGACTCCCAAGTCACAGCACGGTGAGCAACTTCCATCATAGCCTTTGCCCCGTTCCACTAGTGTTCTGGTTCACCTGACAGCAGGTATGCAGCAAGGTTCACTCTAGCAGCAGCTGGGGTATGGAGAAAAGAAAAAATCTTCTCCACTTCTTGGTTTTAGTAATTTAAATGAAAGCTTTACTTGTTTAAGGAATTAACTTGTAAGGAACCTAGGCTAGAACAACCATGAACTCTTGCTAAAATTTCAGATATAGAATTGATTCTAGAGCATGAATTATAGGTGATTCAACTCAACCCAAGTGCTTAGCTTCTTATATTATTTTCTCTTGCAAATCATCATAGTTCTGATTTCTTATAAACAACCAAAAATCAAACAATTTATTTTTTCTGCACTAAGTTCTAAGCAATTGAATTTTGGACTTTGAAAACACCTATCCCTATGGAGACAATAATCATTTATACTAATTCGGTAACCACCGTGCACTTGCGGATTTGGCTATCACAGCACACAAGATATATCCTGGTTCACCAAGATTTCACTATTCAACTGAACAGTACAAGTATTCGACACAGGACTTCTCCAGAAACAAGTATTCGAAGGACTTCTCCTTTCAAGTATTCTCGCAGTACTTCTCCAGAGTATTCTCAGGGACTTCTCCCAACAAGTATTCTCAGGGACTTCTCCCAACAAATATTCCCACGGGAATTCTCCAAAGTATTATACAGGACTTCTCCCAATTCTTTTACAATAATTATCTCTTCTACAAAGTCTCTTAAGAAAGAGTGAGGTATAAATATTAAGCACGACTAACTCAAGGTATTCTGGGTAGAGGATAAGACTCTAAAGATTATACTTGAGGTTAGTGAATAATAGAGGTGATCAGACGATAGGTTCTCTGTTTTGGTGTGAAGGGATAAAGAGATTTGACTGTTAAGTTTTTCTCACACTTGGACGATTACACTTGGTTTGTGATATGACACTTGATTTCGAGTTGAGTTTCTAAGCTTAGAGTAGTTCGACTCTTCTTCTGTTCCATGCTCTGTTTTTCGTCCTTCGTCCCTTAGTCTCCAGGTTCTTCAAATGTAAGACCCTTAACTTTCCGTATTTGCACTTGGGTCCCTGAACTCTTCGTATTTGCATTCTAGTCACTGGAATCCTTGAATTTGTGATTTGGTCCTTCGTGTTAGGGTAATATAATTCTAGGCTTGCCCTATTTAGACAATTGTTTGGGCCATGTTGATTTGCTTTGAGGATTATAAAAATAGTTTCGTTGGAGTTATAACAAGATGGGCTTTGGCATAGTGGTTGAGACTTAAGTATTTCAGTTACATGGTAAGGGTTCGAATCTTGGTGAGCTAAGTTTTGTTTTTGGATTCAGATTTCATGTGACTTAATATGTTTTAAATTTCATAATTTGAATTGGGGGCAAGAGAGTTAATTAGAGACAATAGGCTTAATGAGATTAATGGGGTCATTAGGTGTAGTAATTGGGTTGAGAAAACCGGAGATGTTAGGTAGTTGCATTCTGAAATCAATTGATGGGGAGTCAATTGAAGGAAGAATGGTATGGATTAAATGGTTATTGATTTGAATTGTTTGAGCTTGTTTAATGGATTGGAACATTTTCTTGTTGTTTCTGTTTCTGGATTAACCACTACTACAGAATTCCCTTTTTACCACGCCCCTGTTACCCCGGTTTCGTGTCGTACCGAGGTAAAATGGTTCCCGGAGCTCTGTAACCACAGTTCCGTGTTGAACCGCGGTAACTGATGTCCTCTATTACCCCGGTTCCGTGTCAACCGTGGTTACTGAGACGGTTTTTATTATGTTTTAATTAAAAAGAGTACTACCCCGGTTGCAGCGTGAACCGTGGTAATAGAGTTAATTATTTTATTATCTGACACTGTCTATTACCACGGTTGTCAGGGGGACCGTGGTAATATGTATTATTTTATTAAAAATATGGACATTTACCCCCTGTTATAGCAATAGAAAACCCTTCTCTCAAGAAAAACCCTTGTCTTCCCGCTTCTCTGTCTCAACTCCACTGATCTTCAACATCGTCACTACCACTCGACATTCCTCCCTTTCGCACCCCATTACTTCCGCTCCTTGCCGCCTGTCATAGCAACTCATCGTCGGCGCTCGTTCTCTCTGCATTCGCTCCATAACTGCTTTTCTCTTGGCGGCTACTCCTTCTCTTGCTCGCGGCCTCCCATCTTTGTGTGCTCACTAAGCTCGTTCCTCCGGCTACTCAGCTCGTTCATCTTGCTTCCACAGCTCACTTGTGAGTCCTCTTGACCTGCTTCTACTTCTAGGGTTTTCTTTCTTTTGAAGATTTTTGTTGTCGTTCAGTACCTTTGCTTGGCGTCTTAATTTTGGTGGAAGTTAAGGAGCTTATCTGTTTGATAATTACCTGTTTCTATGACTTTGTTGTTATTGTTCAATACATTTTGTATTCTGTTGAAGATTTTTGTTGTTGTTCAGTACATTTTTGTATTTTGTTGAAGAATTTTGTTGTTGTTCAGTACATTTCGTGGAATATATGTGTACTCTGTTTTGTGAGGTCATGTTCGATTGTAAGGATTATGTGACGATACTAACTGGTAGCTTTTTTATGTAAAGGTAGCTTCTAATGTCCCGAATATTACATATTTTTCAATAACATAACATGAATTTGAGAATCCTGGCTTGAATAGGAACCTTCATCTCTAAATTTTAGTAGGATGTAATAGACTTTGAGGATGTGGTAATTGCGTGTAGACATTAACATCTGTTGATCCAGGTACATATGGATCGTAAATGGATGTTTGCTAATTGCTTATCCGATGAATATGAGGCCAGAGTGAAAGACTTCGTTTCCTTCGCGGTTCAATTCCCAAAGAATCCCAATAGCATGTTATGCCCCTGATTAGATTGCTTCATGGTCTTAGAGTTAACCCACTTGAATTGGAAGAACATATAATCTGCAATGGAATTGATAAGAACTATGTGCATTGGCAAATCATGGTGAGTCTAGATTTGATTCTATCGATGTAACAGATACTCTGGGATGCGCCTCATTTGATATGGAGAAAGATGAATGTGAGGGTGACTTTGTTTATGAAATATCAGAGGCGGTGGAAGATGATCCTCGTGATTGTCCTGAAATGTTTGACAGGTTGATAACTGATGCAAAGACGCCTCTTTACGAAGGATGCTCTAAATTCACAAGATTGTCTGCGGTCTTAAAGTTGTACAACCTGAAAGTTGGCAATGGATGGACTGATAAGAGCTTCACCGACCTACTTTCTCTCTTAAAGGATATGCTTCCGGAGGAGAACTGTAAGCCCTCAAGTTTTGAGTAATTATACTTAGGTCCTTGGATATTTTATAATTAGACTTTGGTCCTTTAATTTTGGATATTTGTGTTTTAGTCCTTGGACTATGCGAAACTGTTTTGGAGTTTAGCATTTAAGAGCTTTCAAGGATATCTTGGAATTCAAATTTGAAATGGAAACATGCTTGTTTGACTTGGAGGATTATAAGAATATTCGTGTAAGAGTTTTAACAAGAAGAGTTATGGATTAGTGGTTAAGACTTAAGCATTTGATTGGCAAGGCTTGTGTTCAAATCCTAGTGAGGTAGATTTTGATTTTAATCTGATTTTTGATAGTTTAAAGTTGAAATTCTTATTTGAAAGGTAGACAAGACTTTAATGAGAGTAATGAGGAGTTATATGCAGAATTTGAATGACATTAAGTGGTGTAAGAGGATTTAATGCGGTGTCGGGAGTTATGATTGGAGTTTAAGAAAGGAGTAATGGTAAGTTATTGCCTTGTACAGATTTAAAGAAGGATTGATGAGTAGTCATTCAGAAGGAGCTAGGCGCCCCTCTCCCCATTCACTTTTGCTTCTTCCTCCTTTTTTCGGAGAACTTAGAACATGGTGGCGAAACCGATGAAGCCGGAATGCGATGATCCGTTGGGGAGAAAGATGGAAAGGATTCAGAGAGCCATTCAACAAGTGGAGAAGGACTTCATAGAGAATGAGGCAAGATTGAGGGCTGAAATATGGTGTGGATTATCAAATGATCAAGGTTGGTGTTCCTTTCTTCTCTCTGATAATTTTTTTTTGGGTTTTTGGGAAACGTTAGGGTTCTGAGTATTCATGGTACCGAGAGTGTTTTATAATGGGTTTTGAGTATGGAAGAAGTTGGTTTTCGAAAAGTAGAATTTGGGAATTGATTTTGGAATGAAAAACACATTTTCAGGGTTTCTGGCAGGGAGCCACCGCATGAACGCTGGACTCCTAACGCCTGGGCGTTGAGGTTCTGCCCAGTTCGTGTTGCCAGACAGGGACCCAACGCTTGAGCATTGGAACCCAACGCTTGGGCGCTAGGCCCCTGACAGCAAGTTGCTGATTTGCTTGTTTTGGGTTCAAATCTTGTGGAGTTGTTTTCTGGTCTTTTCCATAGTTGTTGATGATGGTACAAATGTGTTATTAAGATAGGCCGGAGATCAAGACCAAGCAAAGGAGTAAAAGGTAAGGATAACTCAAGTCTAGATTGAGTCTGTTGTGCTTACCATGAGTTTGTTGTTGGAAACTATTCTATGATTGTGATGATGAAATTGATGGTGTTGTGATGCATGCTGGAATTGATATTTTGATGATTACAATATGTTTGGATTTGGGAATTGTGATTATGATATATTGATGAAGATGATGTTCACGTGAACTTGAATATATTATGTTGATATCGTATGCGGATTGTTGTTCCATGTTGATGACGAGTATTATGGCATTTCATATGCACATTTTATGATGAGATAGTGGTGGGGTGGACGGTGATTGCCACGGGACCATGATGACGGTGGGGTGGACGGATGATTGCCACGTGACCGGAAGGGCGGTGGAGTGGACGTTATTGCCACATGATCTCCCTGTTCCCGTTTGGAACGAAGTCGATCTCGTTTGGAACGATGCATTTTGGCCAAGGTTGTTGAGCATGTAGTTGTGCATGTAGTTGCATCTGGGAAGTTATATGCATGGGTTGTGATAATTAACGTGAAGCATGATTTGTGATGTTGTTCTTGAGGAAATGAGTTTATTGTTGAAAGTGTTATTATTGTATTTTGACTATTTTGTTACTGTTAATTATTTTATTCCCTCTTCAACATGTTGTTTGGTATTTGTTGTTTGTTTAAGAGTTAACCCTTTCTGTTTGTGTTTGGGCGCTTAACGCTAGAAAATAGACAGGGCGATGGAAGCATGGGGGATTCAGAAGAAGATGACGAACTATGTTGAAATAATATTCCGCTGTTTTTATTTTGAATTTTGGGCTCGTCTGTTGAGCATTATTTTATTTAATAATATTCTGTTATTTCCGCTTCCGCGTATTATTATTATTTTATTATGGGAATATTATTGAGTAATATTTTGGGAGATGAAAACCTTTTTGAAAAATTGAGTTGTTTTTTTGAGAGGTTTTAATTTCCGCGAATTTACTATGTGACCCTCAACCCAAAATTGGAGTGTTAAAAGAACGTTCTTCCCAGTCGAACATATGAGGCTAAACAAATGCTTTCGTCTATTGGAATGAGATATGAGAGGATTCATGCATGTCATAATGATTGTATTTTAATTCGTAGTGAATATGCATCTCTAGAGACATGTCCTAAATGTAAAGCTCCACGATATAAGAAGGAAAAATCAATTCCCTTAAAGGTTTTATGGTATTTCCCATAATGTCCCCCACTTCTGTGACTCAATGACAAAGGACCTCCCACCCAGTCTGGAGAAGCACCCTTCTGGCGAGAAGGTCCATCGTGTCTTACCGTTCTCTCTCACTCAACACTCTTCAAAGTTATTTAGTCAGGTTCGACTGAGCAAATGCTAATAATTGTCATTTCCTTTAGAAGTGTAAATCATATTTCAAGTGAAAAATAAGTAATTTCACTCATTTATATTATGCTATGATCAAGTATTAAATGGGCCGATCTTGAGACTATTCAATATTCACTAGTTTCACTTTTAAGTTCGGATAATACTATAACGGATTTATCACTGTACTCACATAAATTTACACCCTCGTTTATCTTCCGAAATTTAAAAATTGAAAATAAAATTTTTGTGTTTTGTAAAATTTAGAAGGCAAGTTTTCGGATTTTTAAATCTCGAAACATAAACGAAAGCGGTTTGAAATTATGTGAGTAGATGCAAAATTCAATAACCAATGCTATTTTCAAAATAAACATGCCATCTTTTTATTCACATCAATACATGATAGATCAAAATCAAAATAAGTAACATTTGATTTGATAGAGTATTTGGCCCAACACATAAATATGAGATTTCTTTAATTGTACCTCAAATCCAATTAACTTGTATCATAGTCTATATAATAAAAAGTGTGATTGGCTATTGTCCTCAAAAATAAAAAGGAGATCATATGGGGGTGGTCATCTTAACTCATAGTTTATCCATTGCACATCACTACGTACGTTCATTACGTTGGCCATCACATACATCATTAATGTGCTCACTAAACCTCAAAGGCGGTCTTGGTCAAAAGTCAAAATTCACTAATATCATAGTGAAATACTTATAGGAATTGGACACGAATCAACACTCTTGTCATTTGCATACTCTACTGTCTACAACTCAGCAAACATGCAAAACCCTCCATGCAAATTACCTAACCCAATCCAACCGCCACCACGCCTGCAAAGTCCCCAGTTTTATGAGCATCTTTTTCTTAATTAAATTGCGTGATGTCGCAGTTTGGAGTAGGATACAACTATTATTATAAGAGTAAATTCACTATATATTTAACGTAATTGGACTAGCATAAACTCAGACTCGAGACCTCTACTTAAATTAGAACACATTCGTGCAGTTAATCTATAAGCTTGATAATAACATTAATTTTTAGATACCGAAAACGTATATTTTCACTCGCATATAATTCATTTTTTATATTTGTTTTCCTTCCGGATCATATAATATATTATACATATTATTTGTTTTTTCTCTATTCATTTTTCTCATTTTCCTATATGATTCATTTACCATTTAAAGATATAAGATAAAAAGTAAGAGATATATAATGTATTAGAATTAAAGTTCCATCGAACTGAAATGAGCTACTGATTTTTCATTCACGTCTTGTCATTAGGATTGGGTGATGTAGCATTCTAAGAAGAATAATTGCGGGTTTTGAAATAATCCAAAGACACACATAATTGATGCTCACTTTATTCCTATTTCTAAATCATTTCTAACTAATTTACATAAATTAATAAAATTAGTTACAATTTGTTATTAGTCTCAAATTCATAAAATAACTTGAGTAATTTTTTTAAACTTACTCCTCATTGAAAAACTATAAAAAAATTATAAGTAAGTGTCTAATATATAATTGAATATTTAACATCAAAAATTAAGGATAAACTTGAAAACATGTATTTATTTCTTCATTTTTATTTTAAAGTGACTTATATTAACAAACTCTGAAGATGTTTGAGAACGTGTCATATAATATGGAAGATAAGGAGTACTACTACTAGGATTGTCCATTGGTTGGGTTCGGCCGGTTTCGAGCTCGAACTTCGGTTTTTGTCGGGGTGAAAATCAACCAAACCTCAGACCCGCTGCCGACCGTTCAGAAGACATGGGTTGCTCGATTCGGTTTTTTCCAGGCCTAGTTTCGACAGATTGGCTTGTGCGGATTGTGAATACAGAAAAAAAAATCGCAAAACGAGAAGGGAAGAGAATGATCTAGAACAGTGTCATACTACAAAACCAAACAATCAATTCCAATATAAAATCCATAATTTTGACGTAAGAGCACAAAGTTACAATGATCCAGATAAGAAAACACATTGAACACTCGTGGGAGACTCTTGGAGCTTGGAGGAACTTTCTTAATGGAGAGGAAGGTTAGGCCCTTGGGGGCCGGTGTCAGGGCACCATGGAGGAAGGTGACAGCTTCTCCAGACGTTCATGGCTCCGTTCTATCTGGGGTTCCACTTTCCTCTTTACCTCTTTTTGTGTTTTGACTCTATTTCAGTATTTAAGGTGATGTAACTTCATTTTAATTTTGTTCAATACACCTTTATGCAATTATAATGGTGAATTTTCATTATTTGGTTTTTCTCTCTACTTTAATGCTTCTATTAGCCGATTGATGATTTCAAGGGTTTATATTAATTCATAAATAGATTGAAAAATTGATATGGATTGATGTATGCTTAGTTCATATACATGGAAAAACACCTATGTCTTAGGTTAGTTGATTTGCTGTGCGCGTTCATGTATCTTTTGTCTATGTCATGATTCATAGGATTTGCATGACAATTGAGAAGTTGGTGCTAATTTAGTTTATGAGAGGAACCTCCCTTGCATCAGTCATCTTAAGAAAGGATTGTCCTAGGCTAGATTGACGTTTTCTATGTGACCATAGGAGACACTCACCCTTAGATATGAATATCTTAAGTAGGAAAGGAGGTATAAACCGAGTGACTAGTCGCGATACTCACCACTAGGGTAGGATTCTCTAGTTAGGAACTATTAGGATTTCTTGAGTGACAGTTAGAGATCCTATCCACTAGGACATGAATTTTTTGGGTTAGGAATAGAGCTTGAGAATGTCTCATCGAGTAGGTTTGCGCTATAATACTCATTTTGTGATTACTAGGACTTAAGAGATTAATGATAAAGTCTCCATTGGTATATTTGCTTAACTAATAAATTAGTAGGTGAATAGTTTTTATTGTCATCTTAAATGTTAATTCAGTCTTATAAGAGCATATTAGTTGAGAACAAGTTGTAATTCAAGTGAACTCATTTTCCAAATATGCTTTCTTCTTTTTTTGCCTCTGTGAAACTTCTTTTATTGTTTTCTTTATTATTTTTATTTATTAAAATAAAATCACATATCCCTCTTGTTCTCGGAATGAGACAATATAGGAGAGAAGTGAGTCTATGATATTATTCGCGAGAATGTCAACCCTTTTACATGAACCTCCCTTGGCTATTTATAGAGAGAAAAGCCATAAATGACATTTAATTCTGATTAGGCCTATGGGCCTCGAAGATCTGGCCCAGCAGGTTACAAAGTTTTACCCTTCCTATATATTACAAATATGCCCCCAGGACAGCCGCCCTAGGCCACCTTTTAACAGTCTAGGTCGCCCACTTGCTGTAGTAGGGCGCTCGCCCTGTCCATAAGCCCACAAGACATCGAGCTTGAAGCCTGAAAGCGAAGTGTCTTAACCAGTCTTCAAAGGTCTTCTTAGTGAAGGATACCGGTCCACAAGCCCACAAGACACGTAGTCTGAAGCATGAAGATGAGAAGTGTCTTCGAAAAGCGATCATCCTGGAATTCCATCCAACGCTTCCTTTGGGCGGTCACCCCTACAGGACGTGCCTCGTTAAAACCTTCCTAGGAAAAACCCAGTGGGATAAAAACCTGGTAAAGGAAAAAGAGTACAACATGCTATAGAGGAATTAGTCGCTTAAGGCGTGGACGCTGGGAATAAACGTGTCGTCTTTATGATATGAACACTAATTGTTGTGAGGTGTTTAGTCGCCCATCGTAAAGTGTTCTGAAGCCCAAGAAGTAGTCGTACTCCCCCCGTGAAGAGAGAACATCCCAAGGTCTAAGTCTTAACGTTTCGCAGTTGTTCCCAATGCCTAGGCGTCCATTTGGTGAAGAATAGCTCGCCTTGCTAACAGAGGATGCTCAGCCTGCCACGTTTTCTGTTTTTAGCTGCCCTGCTTACTTTCATCTGTGGGTTGAAAAGTAGCACACCATTATCTTAAAAATAATAATTCAAGTGCTTAAAGTACCTTTTATCTTGGCTCGCCATCAGGTTGTTTGCTGTTTTAGCTCGCCATTTTGCTTCATTGACTCGCCCCTTTGCTACGGGAGGCGCTTGCTTGGTCTACACTTGTCCACTGACTTGTCATTTCTTTCTTGTCACGCCAACCCTCTAACCCTTGATGTGCTTCTGCCTAGGGTTCTGTGCCCACGCGCCGTTTTGGCTTTCAATGCAATCATTACTCTTGGAAACAACATTGCTTGGGGCGGCACGCCGCAATGATGCGATTTAAATGTTAAACGTATGTCTCTCATTTAATTCCCACTCAACCTGCCACCTGTCCAACTACCCGTTGCACTATTTCTTCTTCCTTTGAACAAAGCCTATAAAATCCATTTTCCTCCTTCTTCATTGTTTTCTTTTTCCTCTGCAGAACCTGTCTTGTGCGATTTCCGGTCTTCCCTTCCCTTCAACTTTTCTGGTTCCACCGTGCAGGAGTTGTGTGCTTCCCCTTTGTGCCTTGTCACTAGTACGTTTTCTTTTTCTCTTCTTGCTTTTCCTTCTTTTTGTTTGTTTTAATAGAGTCCGTAACGGAAAGTACTTCGACCTCCGACGCCGGCAACGGCGGTGCGTCACAAAAATGACATTTTTCCCTTCCTCCAAACTTCGGGCCTATGAGGAGTCACTTCCTCACCCCGTGCAAATGGGATTGGTCGCCCATAAGGTCACGCCCGTCTTTCCCCTCTGGACAGACCCTACTATGATTAAGGCCTCTCGTAATAAAATAGACGGGCTCTATTCAGATAACTATGAGCCCGACCTAATAACCTGTCCCTGTTCCACAAACGAGCGTGTTTGTGACGCTAAACGTGTTGAAAGCGACCCCCACTTTTTCCATGTATATGCCTTCATCTTTGATGACCTTGGCGTTCGCCTTCCATTCTCCCCTTTTATTTGCGAAGTCTTGCGCATTCATCAGGGGGTTTGAAATTCGGTGTGATGCCCTTGGGATCACCCCGAAGTATGAATATTTTTTCTCTTTCTACAAATGCGTTCCCCCGAACAAGAAGGGGTTGGATGTGGCATCCATGAGTTCCTAGGTTGCCCTGACCACCAAACCCTTGAAAGCCAGGTTCAAACCCTGGAAAAGTAACACACACGACCAGTGGAAAGGTCGATTCTTCAAAATAGTTGATAGTCCTCTAATCCCTCATCTTCTACGTCATGACGACACTAGCTGCATGCGATTCCCCCCTATTGGACCGAATCGCCCAACTTTTCTCTTACCGTTGAAGAATATGCTTTCACCACTGAAGATTGGGAGATTATCAAATTCTTAAGCAAGGCGGGGGGGCCCATTCATATTGGCGAGCTCATTTACGCCCATATGAAAGGGAACGCCACTCCTCACCTACGTGAGTTTTTGTCTTTATTCGTGGTATCCTTGTATATGTATTCATTTCTTTGCTAACTTGTGTGGCTCCTATCTTTTTTCTTTATTTTTGCAGTGGATAAGTATAAGCTTTCAAGGTCTGACCTTGTTGGAATTGCTAAAGAAGCCAAGGCCCAAGCCTCGAACAGTCAGGACGATGTCGTCGCCCGTCGCCCTCCGGTGGAGAACCCTGCAAAGAAAAAGGCGTGCGTGAGCACGCCTCAACCCGGCCCCGGTGTCCAAGCTAGTGGTTCCATGGGCGATCTACCGGGCGGGGGCCCGATTCAGCAGACAGAAGTGTGGAAATCAGTCCACGCTGAACCTAAGCATACTCGCCGCAAGTCTGGTGGGCGGTCCAAAAACGTCGCTGAAGAGAGCACGCCTGCCGAAGAAGCCGGTGCCGCCAACGTGGTCAATCAGGAGGACACCGATGATCTAGAAGACCTTACTTTTATGGAAAATAACTTGTCTTTTGACAGTTACTTCGAAGACCCAGTTAGCAACAATGGTCGTGCTGTTGCGAACAATGTAATGAAGAACAACTTGGCAGCCGCCGGATGGAGTTACGTGCTTCTGCGCAAATATGAGGATGCGGTCAAAGCCGTTACCGCCCGTTCTAAACGGGTAAGGACTTTGGTCGGTGAAAACAAAGAGCTGGCGGCTACTGTGGACCAACTGGAAAAAGACCTTCCTGATGCCAACATCTTCCCCCGACTCGCCCGAGAGATGAAGGAGGAGTTGGAGAAGTTGCGCACTGAAAGAGCCAACTTGGAGAAGCAGTTATTAGAGGCATAGAGTCGCCATATTGAAGCTCTGTCTACTCAGAAGACGTCTCTGCTGGCGGATTTTGAGACAAAAAAGAAAAGACTAGAGGCGGCTTTTTTGAAGTCCTTAGCTGAGTCTGATGAGAAGAAAGCGGCCGCTGAAAAAAAAGTGTCTGAACTGACTGCTGAATTGGTGAAGGTAAAGGTTGAAGCCGCCCTTACTGCTGAAATCTTGTCCATCTTGGAGAAGAGGTTTAACTTGGAAAGCGTTAAACAATGTACTGAAGGTTTCAACTCTTCCAAGGCTCAAGTGCAGTTCCTCTTTCCCGACGCCAATTTGTCTCCTATGGGAAAGTGGAAAGAAGTGACCGCCAACGGATTAGAAGGAGAGGCCTCCGAGGACGAGGCGGATGAAGTTGTGGCCGACGGCGAGGCAAATCAGGAGACTCAAGCTTGATTTCTGTTTGCTTTCCTTTTTCTCTTTTGATGATGTTATGTTCTTTTTGTTGCGTAACTGCCCGCTTGTTTATGCGGTCGTCTATTTGTACCCTGTAACATTAACTACCAATGAAATATCTCTTTTTTGTCAATCTTTATAAATATGCTAAGTGTCTTTCTCATCTTGTTAAATTATCAGCCGCCAACTAAAATATGTCACTTAACAGGAATATTTGTACTTGCAACCTTAAATGTTATAACAAATTATTCTGCCCGCCATTTCTTGTCAACTTTTGAAGAGAATATGTATTAAGTCGCCCTGGGCCTTTGTAACTAACCTTAGGAATGTCATTAAACTTAGAGTAAAAGACTGCGCTTTGAGATTTAAGTTGTTTTGAGAAATGAAATGAAAATCTGTCGCTTTAGGTCGTCACTGCACCCATTTCTTGAAAAGAAAAATTTGAGTGATAAAATGCAATTTGTAGGTGCTACTAGACCCTTGTGTTGAAAAGAACCCGGATTTTAATCGCCCCTTAATTCATAAAAACTTTGTGAAAAGAAAAATCTTGAGGATGCCTCTAAGCTATTGTTTGTTAAAGAAAACAGAGTTACCAGTTCACCATCCTCGATGCTGTTTAAAAGAAAAACTAGTTGTGATCGCCACTGGATCCTTTTTATAAAAGATGGTACTGAAGGCCGCCACTCAACCATTATATACTTTGCACGCATGGTTTCCGCTCGCGTAACGAGCCGTACTCGCATGGCTCTTCTAACGAGGCTTGGGGTGGCTTGGTCTTACGCAGCTAGGGCGGCCAAGGCTAGATATTTTATGAGTCACATAATGTCCCGCACGCCCTATGTTTGTGCTAGTTGTCTGTTATGAGGCTTTGGCCCACCTGGGCAGGGCTTTCGCTCGACCTTATTCCGGTGAGACTTTGGCTTGATTTAATTCGATCAAGGCTTTGGCTCGCATAGCGAGGCTTCTACTCAGTGAGACTTTTGGCTCGGATACTAGTGGCCACTTGGGTTGCCCAAGGATTGGCTCAATAGACTGACTCAATTTAATTCGGTCAAGGCTGAGCTTTCTTCGCCATATTGCAGAAGGGTCGCGCATAGTAATTTCATAGGTCACATCTCTAGACCAGATCTCTTTGATGTTTTTAAAATTAGAATTTAGACCGCCACTGGGCCTTGTATTATAAAAAACCCTTTAATAATCTCAAATTGCCTCTTTATTGAATTGAACTAGGTCGCCACTGGGCCTTTATTCGGGCGCTCCCACATTTGTGCCAATTTTCATAATATTGGCATGTGGGGCGAGCGAATGTTATCGCAAGGGTCGCCTCTTTAAATTTTCTTCACAAGAAGAAAGGACTACGCCCTTACGTAGTACACACTTTAACTATAATAATGCCTCAAGTGAGAGGCGTTCCAGGATCATGGGATTCTGTTGCCAAATAAATCTGACAGGTGATAAGCTCCATTGCCCAAAGTCTCAATAACCTTGAATGGTCCTTTCCAATTGGGCGTCAGCTTGTTGATATATGCATTACCTGTTCGCCTCCGAAGCACCAGGTCGCCCACACCATTGCCCGTGGGACAACTCGTGTGTCGTATCTTTGAGATACTCGTTGCTTCATGGCTGCTCCCTGAAGGCGAGCTTCCTCCCTTACTTCCGGAGCCAAGTCCAGGCTCACCAACAAATTGCTCTGATTGTGGTCTGGGTCGGTTGCGACTGCTCCCCATGCCTTATTCTTCATCTTAACTGGTAACATTGCGTCTCTTCCGTAAGTGAGCTTAAATGGTGTTTCTCCTGTGGTTGACTGAGGAGTGGTGTTGTACGACCATAGAACTATGGGCAATTCTTCTAGCCACCGCCCCTTTGCCTCGTCAAGACTCTTCTTTAGCCCTGCCAGAATTACTTTGTTGGCGGCCTCTGCTTGGCCATTTGCTTGAGGATGCTCCACTGAGGTAAATCGATTCTTGATTCCCCATTCTTCACAGAACTCCTTGGTTGCCTTGCTTGAGAACTGAGTTCAATTGTCTGAAATGATAGCTTGGGGCACACCGGACCTGCAAATAAGTCTTTGAAAATAGAATATCTTTATTTTTTCTGAAGTAATAGAGGCGAGCGGCTCTGCGTCACTGGGGAGTAATGAGGTACCTGCAGTGGCGGCGGAGGCAGTGCCTGTTGTTGGGGCGGGCCTCGTCTTCCAAGCTCCGAGCGTGCCTGATGATTCCTTCGTTCCTGATTCGCAAAAGCTGCTGTTTGATAGGGGTTACTTCGATTTCCCCTTGGAAGCTCCCGTAACTGTTCCCTATGGAAAGATGGATCGACATGCCGCCCTCGCCCCTCTTGTCTTCTTGGAGGCGCGTCCAATCTATCTCTTCTAAGTTTCTGCTCATCATCCTCCTCTTCCAGTATGAAGTCTTGCACTCGCGCCCGTAGGTTAGCCATGTCTCGCGGTGGACGCCTGCTAAGTTTATTGTTCAATGTTCCCGCCCGCAAGCCTTGCTTGAAGGCGTTCACACAAGTCTCTTGAGGCGGATCCTCAATCCGCACCAAAGTGGCATTAAATCTTGCCATGTACTGTTTTAGGGTTTCTGTCACGCCCTGACGAATATTAAACAAAGCCGCAGTAGTCAGCCTTTGAGTCCTACTCGCCGCAAAGTGTGAAAGAAATTTGTGTGAAAATTCAGTAAAGCTGTTTATAGAATGCGAAGGTAATTTTGAGAACCACGCCAACGCTGTTCCCTTCAACGTAGAGAGAAATAACCTGCACCTAACCACATCAGACGCCTGGCTGATCACTATCTTAGTCATGAATGACTGCAAGTGTTCCTTGGGATCAGTGTCACCTGAGTAGGTATCCAGCAAAAGATGCTTCACAACATCTGGTATAGGAACCGCCTGGATGGCAGGTGAAAAAGGTTGAAACTCCACCACGCTTTCGGCCTCCTTGAAACTCTCCAACCCTGGATCCTTTTGTTGGCGAAAGTACTCCAGTTGAGCCTGCAAATGTTGATTTTGTTGTTGTACAAAGTCCAGAGCACCACACACCCTATTCCATTCAGCAAGGGAGATGTTGAAAGGAGTCGGGTTTGGCACGCCACCACCTGGCGTCACCACCTGCGGCTGCTCGGGATTAGGGTTTGGACTCCGTGGTGGCGAGGGAGGCGACGAGAGTGGATCCACCGCCGTCCTTCCTCCCCGCCCACGGCCTCGCCCTCTTCTTGTGTTGCCTGACATAGCCTCTTTCCTCGTGAGCATGGGGTTTGGTTTACCTTTCCCCACAGACGGCGCCAAATGTTCTCGGAATGAGACAATATAATAGAGAAGTGAGTCTATGATATTATTAGCAAAAATGTCAATCCTTTTACATGAACCTCCCTTGGCTATTTATAGGGAGAAAAACCATAAATGACATTCAATTCTGATTAGGCCTATGGGCCTCGAAGATCTGGCCCAGCAGGTTACAAAGTTTTACCCTTCATATATATTACAAATATGCCCCTGGGACCGCCGCCCTAGGCCACCTTTTACCAGTCTAAGTCACCCACTTGCTGTAGTAGGGCGCTCGCCCTGTCCACCTCTCACTCTATCTTCTCTTCCTTCTCACTTTCATTCCTTTTCTATTCCAATATCTTTCCTAATTTCCTATGATATGACTCATCATCCTTCATTTTACCCTCTTCTATTCCCATCAATCTCAAAATGGACTAACAAACATTTAAAAAAAAAAAAAATAGGAGTAAGAAAAATTGTTGAAAAATATATGAAATCAAGTGAGTGTATAAGAACAGAGATTTGGGGCGCCAATTCAATATTCCAGCTTAAATCCTTGAGGTTATTTGGTCACACTAATCCTTATCTTTTGTCATCCAAGAAAACAAAACTCTCCATCTCGGAAATGCGCACCTTGTCCTCTTCCCTTCACTCATTTATTGATTGTTCCCTCCGACCTTAAATCAATTTGACACCCGGCACACACCGCCATTGCACCACTTTCACATATATAAACACAACCTTAATTCATTTCAGCACTCTCTCATTCTCTTAATCCCATTCTTAATCTTCTCTCTCAACACAATTGCAGAAGCCACGGAAAAGAACAATTTCAGACAAGCCATGGTGGTGATCAGCGAAGAAATTGACCATTACGCGCGAGGCGGAGGAGGAGAAACCGATGACGACACGGAAGCCGAAAGCATCGACTACGACCAACTCAAGAAGCGCATGTGGAAGGACAGGATCCTTCTACAGAAGATGAAGGAAAAACGTGACCAAGACGAAACAGAGCAGCAAGCAAAACAAGAAGCATCGATCAAGAAAAAGATGTCAAGAGCGCAAGATTCAGTGCTGAAGTACATGGTGAAGATTATGGAAGTTTGCAACGCGCAAGGCTTCGTTTACGGGATCATACCAAAACAGGGGAAACCCGTTTCCGGTTCCTCAGAGAGCCTCCGCGGGTGGTGGAAAGAGCAAATCAGATTTGACCAAAATGCCCCTCTTGCTTTAGCAAAGTACCTCCCACTACTTGAAATCAATGACAACAACATGGACCTTGCATCCTACATACACCTCCTCCAAGACATGCAAGATTCCACTTTGGGCTCTTTGCTCTCTGCTCTTATGCAACACTGCATCCCTCCCCAGAGGAGGTTCCCTTTGGAGAGGGGTGTGTCCCCACCTTGGTGGCCCACTGGGATTGAGATGTGGTGGGGTGAGCAGGGTCTTCTGGCCCAAGAGCAAGGCCCACCTCCTTATAAAAAGCCCCATGACTTGAAAAAGGCTTGGAAAGTTTCTGTTCTTGCTGCTGTTATCAAACACATGTCTCCTGATTTGGATAGATTGAGGAGGCTGGTCACTCAGTCAAAAACCTTGCAAGATAAGATGACTGCAAGGGACAGTGCAACATGGTCCAGAGTGATGAACCAGGAAGAGGCTTTGATGAAATTAACCAACAAGTGCCTCAAGATAACAGATCATGATGATGAAAAAAATCATGAAGAGGGTGAAAGCTCTGGTTCTGCTGATCCTGTTGTGGATTATGACTTTGTTTTGGGAAGCAGGAATGAGAAGAGGAAGTGGGTGTTTGAATTTGATGAAGCTTCTGGTGGTGATAACATATATGCTTGTCAGAACGCGGAGTGTCCACAAAGTGAATTGAGTCTTGGATTTGTCGATAGAAACTCGAGGGTAGATCATGAGTCACACTGTGATTACCGCGATGATGCGCGGTTGCTCACGAATTTAGATGATTGGATGAACATGGAGATAACAGAGGCTGAACAGAATGATGTTGGTGAGAATCTGAATGCTATCGGTGGGGCATTGGTTGAATGCAACACGAGAAACTGGCTAGATTCCTTTAAGGAACATGAATTGCAAGAGGCACTGGAATTGGTTAAAGGTAGCGTTGGCTCTACTCAAAATTCAGTGCAGAGGTTACATGGAGAAGAGGAAGAAGACTCGATATGTGACTTCGTGTACAATCCAGTGCGAGATAACGTGTTCGACACGTAATAATAACTTATCTCACGTTAGCTAGATAGTTAATCTAGATAATAGTGTTCTAATGTTTATGGTTTATCTTTAGCAAGCTAGCTAACATATTTTTAGTGATCTTACTATATGATCTTATTATATGAATTTTTTTTTTTTTAAACTGATCTTACTATATGATTTTACTACTACAGATTTGCTTTTTTACCACGCCCCTGTTACCTCGGTTCAGTCTCGGAATGAGGTAAAATGGTGTTCGGAGATCAGTTACCACGGTTCTGTGTCGAACCGTGGTAACTGAGGTGCTTTATTACCACAGTTCACTTTTAACCGGGGTAATAAGAAAAAAAATAGGCTGTTACCACGGTAAAAAAAGGAACAGAGAGAGAGAGCGGCCTCCAAAACCCAAACTCATCAGCCCAAACTCCTCTCTCTAACCTCACTCTTTCTCACTCTAAGAGAAATGGAAGAAGAAAACGGAGGAGACCCTAGTGGGCGACGGCGCCGCCACCTCCTTCTTTCCACCTCCTCCTCACCGATCCTTCCTCCATAGATCTGTCATCTTCACCTTTTCACTTCACTGAACCACCTTCATCTCGAGCCAATACCAATTGGCCTCTCTCTTCGCTGTCCTTTGACCTCAGAACCACCACCGCCGCCTCCTCTCTCAGCCTTGCCGCCATTACTCCAGTCTCCTCGCCACTCCTTCTTGCTTCGACCAGAACCACCGCCCTTCTCTTCATTAAGCGTCACCTTCGTCCAGAGCGGCATCATCTCCAATTTGAAGCATCGGCATCACCCCACAACATCGTCTCCATCTCCGTTCCAAACTACGTCACCGCCAAGAACTCCAATGCTCAGGGATTGATTCGAAACACTCTGGCACTGTCACCGTTTCTACCGCTCAGAGTTGACCTAGAGCTCCCTCTCAGTTCGCGACCGGGACGTCGCCGTCGACCATTGCTTCACCGAGTTCGTCTCTTTCGATATGCTTCTCCTCTCCCGTGGGTTGGTTTATTTACCCTATTTCCCTCTCTGTTTGTTCATTTTCCCCTCTGCTGTATTGAATCTCTGATTATTTTCAGATAGAGAGAGTACTGATGTGTTTTTGAACAACTTAATTGACAAAAACCCATGTTTTAATTCATGGAGTGGTGAATTATCTATTTTTGATTTGTTGGGGAAACAATTGGCATCTGAAATAAGGCCACAAGAAGTTGAAGATATTTGTTTTGCAGACATTGATTTACTAATGCAAAGCAAATTAACAAACATTCTTGTCAGGGTGCTATTGATTTACTAATGCATGTGTACTAAACGCAATTCAGTAAACTCGGAGGGTATCTCGTGGATATAACAAGGGTAACACTGCTCTTAAGTCTTAACCCATTCGTGTCGTGTCAGTGGCCATTAATTTGACTTCTATGTTATGAGTACTTCTTTTCTGTCTATGACATGAAAGCAGGTTGGGGAAAGGCATGCAAATTTTTTGAAGCTATCGAGAGTTGACAAATTTATACTCACAGTTGAAACTAATAAAGATAAAATCTTGAGAAAAAGATCCAAAATCAGAGCCAAATATTTGAAAAAGCTTATTACTTATCATGTAAGTTAAAATGCATTTGGAAATAGGATATCTCCATTAGTAATTATAGTAATGTTGGACTCATAGGATAGGACCTCCTTTTATTTTCTTTTGCACCTTTACTTTTGTTGTTATTGATTTTAGTATATGTTACTAAAGAGAATGTATTGAAACAACTTGACCTAGACAAAAGGGCAAGTGCAGAAAAGAATGCTAAATCTGGATACTCAACTTAAGGAATTGATAAAAATTCTATGTGTAAGTAATTGTTACAATTTCCTTGAAACAAATAATGGGCACATAAAATTTCCTAGAAAGCGTTAGGGTGCTTTGCTGTTTTATTTAATAATATGATTTTGTTGTGAAAAAAAAAGTAATTGTTACAGTTACTTGAAGCTTTTCTTTTTCAGTTTGTGCATAATGAGCCTCTCTTGGACAAGGCGGTCTCAAGTCCCCTAGTTCATGATTGAAAATATATAAGGTTATCTATTCATTATTCTCTTTATAATATTTAGGTTGTGCATTCAATTGTTTAACCTCACTATACGTAAAACTCTGTGCTTATGTATTTCATATATATATATATATATATCAGTTGCAGATGTGGACACCATAAACATTTATTTTCCATTTTGGTTTGTGTGATGGAAGTACCAGCATTGGATTTATAAGAAAAACTTAAAGCTATTGAAATGACTAAACTTAAAGCTCTTCAAAAACTTAATTAAACACTGCAGCCTGTAGGGTGCTGTGTATAAGTAGTTTTGTATGTTTTGTGTTTAGAATTAGTTAGTTTGGAATTACAAGGAATAGTTAGATTGTTAAAAGTATAAATAGAATAGAGACTTTTTTTGGTATCCAGTATTTTAGGAATTGTGGAGAGGGCTGAAACTCTCAAGGTTAAGTAGAAATCCCTTGTATCATTCTTGCTATGCTGTTTCAGGTACACAGATGGCCAAATTTTTGTCATGCAACTCTGTTGTTTTGGTTTCATCTGAGCTCAATGCAATAGCAGTTCAGAGAAGTTGAGATATGTATGTTTCTTCATAGGGTAAATTCTGGACAATTTGATAAAATATTTAATAGATTTGACTTTGTTGATTCTGCTGATTTGATTGCGTGTTTTGACTTCTAAATTATTAGTAATGTTTGATATGGTATTTAAAGTTTAGATTTGACAATTTTTTTAGTTTAGAAATAGTGTTTTGTGTATTGCAAATAAGTTGTTTTTTTTTTTAAAAAGACCTATTACCACGGTTTCAGTAAGAACTGTGGTAACAGATGAACCTATGACCACAGTTCCTGTAAGAACCGTGGTAACAGATGTATGATATTACCATGGTTCTGCCTTGAACCGTGCTAACAGAGGCCTGATATTACCACGGTTCAATGTATAACCGGGTATTTCAGAGGTGTTATATTACAACGGTTCCGCCTCGAACCGTAGTAATTTATCTATTACCTCCTGGCCTATTACCACAGTTTAACTGTAGTAACATGCTGCCCGGAATTGTGGTGACATGACAATTTTGTAGTAGTGTTTAATCTTAATAATAGTAAGAGACATACAATAATATACACACGTAGGGTGTTTTCTTCTCCATCCTGAGATTCTGAATGTTAACTTTCATTTTAGTGGGGTCGAGAAGTTCCCTCTGTCATTTAATGAACCGTCACATAACTATTTTCGCACCTTCTTTGTTTTAGAGTAGATAGTTAAACCCCAAATAGTGATAGACACGTAAGAGACACTCAAATTATGTGGGTAAAATGCTAAGTGAGCAAAGTTGGTAAGAAAATAAAGAGTTTGAGCGCAAGGCAAAATGGGTGTCACGGCACGGAGGTGTTAGGGGGTACTCTTACCGGGTTTACAAATCACTTTTGCTTCTTTTATTCATGTTCACCTTACCTTTTCTTTTGGTTTCCCTGTCTTCATTTTCTATTACATAAACTATTTATTAACTGATCAATTTTTCATATGTCCAGAATCTGTGAATATTTCATTGATCAGTGTAGTATTGATACAAATAAGAGAAAGAGTAAAACTAACTATCCACAGTGGAGTATCATTTTGGGGAAGATATTCACTGATCAGTGTAGTATTGATAAAGATAAGAGAAAGACTAAAACTAACTATCCACAGTGGCGTATCATTTTGGGGAAGATTGGAGTGGGTCGGGTATTTTTTACATGCTAGGTGATATTATTGAAGCTAGAAGAATTTTTAGGAAACTATCTATTCTATGCAGAATTCCAAATATATTTAAATTGAGAGGAGTTTAACACAGAATATTCAGTAATCGATCAAGATAAATGTCATTTAAAGGCTGTAAAACTATGCATATTTGACACTTATGAAGGGCCCGCTTGTACACTCGGCCTGTGACTTCAATCCTGTCTTCAGCAACGCGACCAGCATAAGTCATCCAGTGCATGGGGTGGTCGAACTTCCATGCCGACTAATCCTCCTCATTGAGGAAGTGGAAGTCCCTAGTCCCCCTGCTGCGTGGAGCCTTTCCTACGCGTCGTCTATCTGGTGTAAGCTGCCTAAACACAAACAACAAAACAATGCAATGTTAACTTCCAAGAAATATGAAACACACACACAGGTAACTCATGGGTAAAATAGGGAAAGTGCACAACATCATAAATAACAACATAAACATTCAAGAACATCATCACATAGCAAACGTCAACAAACGACATTGTACAAGATGCAATGTTCAGGTCAATGTCATGCCAATGCACATGAGGCATAATCTCACAACTTTTTATCAGGATATAACGCCAATACTCGATATACGAGGGACGGGGAAAATTCTTCCAGTTCTTGTCCGATGACCACTACATCGACCTTTGGATTGCCACTTCATAGGCACGACCGTGTGTCACCCTGAACCACTGACACAACCAGGCTTTTAGTTCGGCTAATCTTTTGGGTTACCAACCTCACTAGCGCGTCCTCATGTATGCATGAGATCTTATGCCACTCATAACAAGCAAGATTAACATAATTAATCAAGCATAACCGAAACGCTTCATTTGCGAATTCGGGGTCCTTACGAATGCGGGGTCATGACCGACTTATATACCCATCATCATGTCACTTGGTCTTACTCGCCAATGACCTTTCTTTGAACCTCTCTCAATAGCAATATAACCAACATGTTTTCTAGTGATATTACAAAACTTTGCATATTCACATGCTTCAACAAAACATCATGCTTGTCATAGATCAACATACAACATGTTATCAATCATAAGCATGCTCATAGATATATTAATTATAGTGTAGATTCCAACATCACAATCATACACATACATTGCACATCCAATGTAAACCAACAATCAGTAATCGTTCAATATACCGCAGAGGGAAAACAATCTACCAAACAATCGGGCATTCACTTAGTATCGTCTGCTAATTCCCACGATCACGTCATACGCTATCATGCTTCGAACATATATATACAAATACGTAAAGCTAGCCGAAGCGAAGGGCCCTTAGCACTAGTTCTTCCAAGTCCTTGCTCACTCGATGCTCCTAAAGTCTTCCTGCTCCCCGATCCTTCACAAATACTCAACTAGTTTAGTGCTAACTAATCAAAACTTTACACTACCACTAGACATTTCTAAAGCACGAACACTTAGGTAAAGTCAAAGCTCTTGGAGAAAATATGAACTTAGCCATAAACTCAAACTCTTATGCAAACTGTAAACACTCAAGGTAGCAATCCTAAGAGAGGGGTGAATTAGGATCTCAAAAATCAAGTTAACTTCTTAAAATATTGACTTAAAGACCAAACAAAAACTTTTGGTGATCTATTACCATTCCTTAGTAATCTGTTACCGTTCCTCGGTAATCTGTTACTGGTCAAGAACAACCTTCAAGAAACTCAAAAATTTACAGCAGAAATAATTTCAGATATGAATCAAGATATACACAAAAGCATATACATCATATACAAAGACCCTATAACACCTATTATATCAATTAATCACGAATTCATGAAAAACCCCAAATTAAGAACCCTAGAACATTAATATTGCAAAAATATAAAAAGACATAAGGGTTGAAGGAGATGACACCATGATTTTTATCCTGGTTTGTTCGCCAACTAAACTACATCCAGGCCCCAACGTGCAATGGGATTTGCTGATCACTATCGATTGTCGAGGTTCATACAACACTCACACCAAGTCACTCACAATGAACCTAGAAATGCAAAAACCCAATATGCAAGACACCCTTGCACATATGCACACACCCACCAAATGTAAGACCCTTAATTTTGAGTATTTGCATTTTAGTCATTTGAGTTTGAATAATTGTAATCTAGTCCTCCGTTTTCTTGTAATCAAAATTTAGTCTTTTAAATCCTAGTAATTAAATTCTAGTCTTGGGCTATTCAGATATTTGGTTGGGTCATGATGGTTTTGCTTTGAGGATCATAAAAATAGTTTCGCTTGAGTTATAACAAGATTGGCTTTGGCCTAGTGGTTGAGACTTAAGTATTTCTTTTACGTGACAAGGGTCCGAATCTTGGTGAGGTAAGTTTGGTCTTTATTCTAATTTTCGAGCAGCCTATTTAGTTGACCAGAAACGAGAATTCAAATTTGAATTTGAGACATGTGTTTAATGAATTTGATGAGCATTAATGTGACACTATTGGGGGAGACTTGGCTGAATTCTTTCTCTCTCTTTGGGCTGAAAATTTCGTGCTTATTGGGGTGATTTCTCTTGTTTTCAATAATTTTCTTCCTCTTGGCCGAAATTACTCTTCCTCTCTTGCTTTTCTCTCATTTGTTTTCCTTCTCCTTCCTCTTCTTGGTCGCACATTCTTCTCTTCTCTCTCCATCACTTTTTGTTCTTCTTCTCTTGGTGAAAGGTAGGTTTCTTGATAGAATATTGATTTAGTTTTCCCTTTATGTTGTTATTTTTATACTCTTCTTCTTCTACCTCTTCTTCTACAATTCTTTCTTGTTATGTTTATGCTAGAGTTCGAACCAAACAATGGTTCTATACTTGGTTTTCTCCAAAGGATCCTCCAAGCAAGAACATGACTTTGAGTTGATCCATGAGGTTTTGTTATTTTGAAAAGTATTCTGTTTGCTTGTTCTCAAAATGGTTTGGAAAACCTTTGTTATGAAACCTTTCTTTTGGGGTGATGACGCCTCCTAAAAGTGACTTGTTGGAAGAGGAAAAATTCTCCTTGGTGATCAACAAGCTATGGGGTGTTAGATTTAATACCCTACCCACCCAATTTGACACTCTACCCATTTTTTGAATATCCTTAAAATACTCCTCTTATTTCATTACTCACCATTTTCTCAAACCACTTTCCTTCTCCTTCATTTTCTTCTTCCTCACCCTTCACCACCACTCCACCCTTCTCAGTTCCCACCACCGCTCCTCACTTCCCACCACTCCTCGACATTGCTTAGTTCATTCTCTTTTTTTCATCAAAACTCAAAAGACAAGTACCAGATTATAAAAATCAGTACCTTAAAGAAGCCACTACTAAAAAATATAACTCTGGAGTTTTAAAACTCGGAATGTTGTGAATTTCAACTGCATTCCGAGATTTAAAAGTCGGAATGCATGCCATGCCTACAAAGTTCCAAGATCTAAAAGACGGTACACATGTAGTGCCTACTACAGTCCGAGATTTAATGTCCGGAACGAATTTGTTGCTTAGAACATTCCGGGATTTAATAACCCGGAACTACCTTTTGCATTACATCCAGGATTTGGAAAACCGCAACTCAAAACTTGAGATATTTACCGGGTTTTATATCCTGGTACAAATTTTTGCATACCGGGTTTAAATTCCCGGAATGAAGATATTTAGTATTCCGGGATTCTAAAACCGGAACTCACCCTAGCAGTTACCTTCCGCATTATAAAATCCAGAAGCTTTTTTATGTGAACACATTCCGGGATTAAATTCCCGGAACCCAGGATAAATGAGTTTTGGGATAAGGGATTAGTAAAATCGGTAGCAAAAAAAAGGGTATTATTGTATTTTACTACAACAAAGTAGGGTTTAAAATTAGGTGGGTAGGGTGGGAATTCTAACACCCTTTCTCTGGGAAGTACATAGTAGTGGCTTGTTGGATTCTGACTTCGATTAAGAATAATAGCATGATGAATTGTTGCTCTTGATAGATTCCCTTGATTTCTATTGTTGCTGTTTCGCGCCAATGTAGATGAAGATGAAGGAATATAGATGGGAGAGCCCTAATCGGGCTCCGATACCTGTTAGAATCAAATAATTAAATGAATTATCATATGTTGATAATTAACAATTTCTTTAAGATTTAATAACGTCAAAGATGAAGTTCCTAACATAGTGAAAATTATCATGCACAGGAATAACCATCTCTGAAAGGAATGAATAAACATCATAGCCTTATCAAGAGAATCAGTCCACCAGAAGAGTTCGTCCGGTCACCTTGAAGGAAACAATGTCAAAGATATACGAAGGAAAGCATTCTCGTATGAGACAGTCCGATGGCTCAAGAAAGGAAGACATTCAAGTACAAGATTGTCCGGTGACTCAAGAGAGATAAATCAACAGCTTCAAATGACCAGCATCTTCTCTCATAGTCACTTGATGGAAATCTGCACACTCAAATCAAAGTCTACTTGAAGCAGCTGAATCAGTCCGCTACAAAGATCAAATTGGAAGACTGTGTAGCTCAAAGATGAAAGAGTACGACAACCTATGAAGAAACACCTTCTGACTCGAAGCCTCTCAAGCATCATATAAAGAAGTTGTGGATCAACTCTCTCAGATTGAGAACTTCAGTGAAAACAAATAGAAGGAAAGGATTCAGTTCTCTAGGACAAGAATGTTATGTTCCTTAAAGAAGAACTGACTGAAGGAAATTCGTTTGTCAATGCAAGCCACTCAGTGACGGAATTTCAAGCACTAAATGGAGACTGCGTCTGCCAAAACTCTATGGAAGAATCCTTCCGCCCAAGCATAAAGTGCGCCAGAGGTACAAAGATCAAGAAGTATGTCTTTCGAGGATGTCAAGTCAACAGAAGCATTAAAGAAATTATTCTCCTTCTCTTGAGTAATTGCTTCTTTCCTCGTCTGCACATTTATTAAAGTCCTGACAATCACAGAAAGAAAGACGGGACACAATTAATTCAATACTTCTTGGTCCCACTACTTTTTTGCTTTTCCTCAAATCAAGCTGACATTGCGAAATCAACGCCAAGAATCTCTGAGCATCGTACACTCTCAACGGTCGAAATTCAAATATCTGACCAAGGCACGTGATGAGTGTTAGCTGTCAAGCACTGGGGTAAAATGGTCAAAACAGTCTCCACCGCTGGATCTTCACACATTATATACAGAGAAACTAGCTCAAAGCTACTTGCTCAGCATGGAGCCAGACGACATCAACCCAGACGAACTGATGATTTCCAGATCATATCTTACGCTTGCAGAGAAACCTCAGATCGTGATTTACGCCTGCTGAGAGATGCAGAACTAGCCGTTATGTGCTTCCCGGAGAGGACGAAGCACTACGGGCAGGTTTTCACTCTTGCTGAGGAGAATGAACAAAGATCTTCAACTGAAGATATATATAGAGAGCCCTGCTTCCGTAGAAACTTGGCGACTAGAACTAAATTGCACACATCTCAATCTAGTTCGTCCAAAAGACCAAGGCAATCTTGGTTTCAACTCAGGAAACTTCAAGTCATATCACAACCTGAGTTGAGTTGCTTATGTGTGTGGAAACCTTACAGAGTTTAACTCTCATCATATCCAACACACATAACTTAAAACAGAGATCAGCTTGCTTATGATCTCTCTGTTTTATAAGCTTCATTTCTTCTATCCACTCTTATCAGAAGAGAATTTTGTAGAAAAGAAAAAACCCTGAAAACGGTGTCAGGAGAAGTCCTGTATAATACTTGTAAGGAGAAGTCCTGATAATACTTGTAAGGAGGAGTCCTAACAATACTTGTAAGGAGAAGTCCTTCTAATACTTGATAGGAGAAGTCCTTAGAATACTTGTTGGGAGAAGTCCCTGATAATACTTGTACTATTTGTTGAAATAGTGAAAATCTTGGTGAAGCCAAGGACTGGACGTAGCCCTGTCGATCATGGGGGTGAACCAGGATAAAAACTATGTGTGCTTTACTTTCATGTTATATTGCTTCCTCGCTGCACATTCATTCATGCTTTCATAAATAAATCATCTTGAGAACAAGTAATTAACTTTCAGAATCTATTAAATGAATTTCACGTATTCCTACATATTTCATAGAACATCTTGTGATAAATATAAATGAATACTAATAGATGATTAATATACAACTCTTTAGAAAAGAAATTAAAAATGGGTCACACAATTCAAACCCCCCCTTTCTTGTGTGTTTCTTGCACCTTCAATACCATCTAAGAAGTGAGAGAAAAGTAGCTATAGAGAAGACACTACTACAAAATTTCATTTTTACCACGCCTTTGTTACCACAGTTCCGTGTGGAATTATGGTAAAACGATGCCCAGATCTTTGTTACCACGGTTCCGTGTCGAACCGTGGTAATTGAGGTGCTCTATTACCACGGTCATATGTTAACTGTGGTAATAGAGATTGTTTTTATTATTTTTTTAATTAACACTACCTGTTACCATGGTTTCGCCTTGAACCGTGGTAACTGAGCCACTCTGTTACCATTGTTCACTTTTAACCGTGGTAATAAGTACAAAAATAAAAAAATGGAAACAAATGACCTCTTAAAACACTATTCATTCACCCTCCCCCAACCCTAGCGGCCCATCATCTCTGCTCTCTCTCACTCTCACCCAACAATCAAACCCTAAACCGCTACCATCCCTCTCCTTTCCATCACTAAGCCGTCGCCACCCATCATCTTCTTTGCCTCACCAAGCCCTCCTCCTCACAACGAGCCCCTTTCAACTCGAGCCGCCACTAGTTCTGGTTCACCACCACTGCGCCTCTCCACCGTTCACCTATTGAAATTGTGTTAGGTTCAACAAAAAGCCAAAAATATTCTCAATCTCGATTCAGGATTGTGTCTGGAGAAATCGCGATTCTCATCTCACCCCCGTCGAGCGACTGTCGTCTTGCATCACCGTCGCGCATCAACCATCCACCAACACCGTGCCGAAGCATCTCGTTCGATGTGAGGTTCATGATCTCCGACACAACGATGTTGAGCTCAATTTCTAACTCGATTGGTTTTTGCGCTGCCAAGGGTAGGGCATTGCAGTGTGTTGTATCCAAAATGCAAGATCCTGAACTTCCTGTGCGTGTTGATTTCGTTTTTGCTTTGCGTTCTTTCATTGAAGCTTGCAAAGGTAGCTTTTACTTTTTGTTTTAATTTGTGTTATTTTATTTGCACAGTTTTTTTATATGGTTAATATTTATGGTTATTTTTCTCATTCCATGATGATGCAGATTTGGATGAAATCCGTCCTATTCTTCCTCAACTCCTTGATGGTGTGTGGCTGTGAAAATTTTACCTTCACCTTAGAATTATAATTTAACTTGTTGAATGAGTTTTTAATCAAATGAAATTTATACAGAGTTTGTCAAAATTATGAATGAGGTTGAGAACGAGGACCTTATATTTACTTTGGAGACTATGTTGGATAAGTTTGGGCAAGAAATGGCACCTTATGCACTTGGGCTATGTCAAAATTTGGTAATGTTTTTCCTGTTTCTATGTGTCAAGAAAATTGTGCTTGGTGTAAGAAGCTAGTACTTCTTTGTAGAGTAATTTTCTAGTCTCCTTTTTTTAACAATAGGCAGGTGCATTTTGGAGATGATGAACACTGCAGAAGCTGATGATGAAGCTAATGATTCAGATGCTCTAACTGCAGTTGGTTGTTTACGTGCTATAAGCACAATCCGTGAATCAGTGAGCAGAATTCCTCATCTTTTTGTTCAAATTGATCCAACCTTAGTTCTAATAATGCGAAAAATGTTAACAATTGATGGTCAAGGTACTCCAACCCTCACTCAATTTTTGGTAGTGAGCTGTTAGTTAGCTCCACTGCTATAACTGTAAGTTAAATTATGATTATACTTTAGTTAGGCTGTTGCAACTGCCATAGCTTCTGTTGGAAGCTATCATATGCTATAAGTGAAAATTATAAACGACTGAATGTAAATAATTTCTTCTTCAAGTCTACGTTTTCTCTCTCTAGATGCCTAATACTAGAGAAACTATGTACTTTCTACCAACTAGAAGCCCAACGTGCAACGCCTGATTTTATCTCAAACCAACTGCTGTGCCAATGAAACCTTTTTTAAGGTAAACATGAATGAATGAAAAATACCGAATCTCTAGCATATCAGCTTGGAGAATTCCCTTTTAAGAGACTGTTAGAAGCCACATGCCTAATCTTATCTCAAACCAACTACTGTGTCAATGAAACCTTTTTAAAGGGAAACATGAATGAATGAAAAATACCGAATCTCTAGCATGTCAGCTTGGAGAATTCCCTTTTAAGACACTGTTAGAAGCCACGTGCCTAATCTCATCTCAATTCAACTGCTAATCAATGAGTCTACCTTAAAATTACAAGATT
This sequence comes from Acmispon strigosus, assembly GCA_030819835.1. Taxonomy (NCBI): domain Eukaryota; kingdom Viridiplantae; phylum Streptophyta; class Magnoliopsida; order Fabales; family Fabaceae; genus Acmispon; species Acmispon strigosus. The sequence goes on from JAUAMA010000007.1 coordinate 29,445,739, forward strand.
TTCTCAAAAACTAAATTAACTAAAGTGTGGCACAGATGTATACCGCCACTGAATTCGCCTCTTCAATTCTATCAAGACTATTAAAGCTAATCATAAAGATATTGGTCAAACAATTGATGACATACCCGTTGTCTATTGAAAGAAAACTAGATTTGAAGAGTGTATTAAAAAAATAAAAGAAGATTGACTAATTTAGCATCTTTCAAAGATTGCTAAAAGATTGTAAACCAACAACTTGTCCTTTTCAGACCTTCGGGACCCTTTAGTCTCTTTAGACTTACTGCTATGCCTGATTTGTGAAACCAATTGCTATGGTAAATGGTCTTGGCTTTTCTTTGGGTGTACGTTAATCTTCATTGTAAAAATTTGGTATAGTTCACATCTTTTTAGCTTTATTAAGTCTATAGTGTGCTTCAATTTCTATTAAAAAATTATAATGAATTATTTAACTTGGTTTTTTAGGGGGGTGCGTATTTGTGTTATTAGATTTTGGTATGAACTATTAGACTATAATATGTAAATTTTAATTTCAACTGCATTTCCTGGTTCATTTCCATTTTTTCAGTTTAGAAACAGTATAGTGTGTATTGCAAATAAGGTGCTTTTTTTTTTTTAAAAAAAAAAGACCTATGAAGAGTGGATATTATATGATGTTTTTAGGTTGTTTTTAGTTTTTTTATTTTATTATTTTTGAGTCACATATAGGATTTTTATTATTTTTATGTAGATTTTATATTTATTTTGCATTTTGCATGTAGATTAGATTTTATTTGTTTTTCTAACTTTATTTTATATTTTTAGGAATTTTTATAGCTATTTTATATTTTTAGGAAAAGCTGGTATAGTTATCATTTTTGTCCAGGGACCAATTTGTAAAGTTTTAGGAAATCAGGGACCAAAATGTGAAAGTTCAAGAGTGGAGGATTAAAAGTGAAGATTGAAAGAATTAAAGGGCTAGAATTGAAGTGAGTGTAAAGAGAGGGCTAAAAGAGAAAAAGAAGAATATGAAGCAACTCTCTTCAAATTAGCACATGGAAAATAAGCTTGAAGAATTGATGGTAGTGGAGGAGAAGTTTCAGAATTGATTAAGGGCTGAGTAGTGGCCTTTGAAGGCATTCAAAACCCACTACCATGAAGGAGAGAAAAGCTTGAAGATGAAGCAGCAGCGACCCGACGCTCCAGCGTTGGGATCCCAACGCTCATGTGTTGGGACTCTGACTAGGAGATGAGTCAGATTCTCACCCAGCGCTCAAGCGTTGGAAGGCCAGCGCTCAAGCGCTGGGCCTCGGACAGAAAGTGGAATTTTAATGCATCCCAACGCCCAAGCTTTGGGAATGCCAGCGCTCAAGCGCTGGAGGGTGAATTTTTACTATAAATAGGGGCCTTTTCTTCACTTATAAAACACACCATTTTCAGAATACAACAAGCATTCTTCTTTCCTCCTTAAGATCATTGTTCCTAGGAATTGTGGGAAGCCAAACTTGAGCTCCTATCCAGGGTAATTCAATGAATCTTTTAGCCATGCTTGGCTAATTCTTTTAAGTTACTTGGGTTGTTTTAGTTTGTAGTTTATGTTCTAGTCTTCTTCTACATTTCTGAATAATATTTACAGTTTATGTTTTATTTCCTTGTTCTTCATTTCCTCTTAAAGTACACAAGAGTTCTTGCTTATTGCTTATACGAATGAGAATTGGTAAGTAGTAAGGGAAATAGGATTTAAAAAAGGCTATAAGTATATATCGCTAAGAAATTAGGATAGACGTAGCTTTATGTTGACCTGAACTTCATCTTCATCTTCTTCTTTAATTAACTAAATTACAAGAAATTGAGTTTAGTAATTAGAAAGAAAGTTCTACAATATGTAAGAGATTAACTTGTAGAAATACTAGGCTATAGCATCATGAACTTGGTTTTAGAATTCAGAAATTAAGTAGGAGTTTGCTAGCATATTTTATAAACTATGTAATTCAACCCAAGTGCTTAAATCTCATCATCTTTCTTCTCTTTTATTTCATGCTATTTTATTTACTTTTTCTAAAACCAACATCAAAAATACATTTTTTTAATTTTCTGTTAAAGTACTAAACAAGTTATTAAGAAGACACCTATCCCTTGGGTTCGATCTTTTTGTTACACGATAACCATCCGTGCACTTGCGGATTTGGCTATCAACCTATTACCACGGTTCTAGCAAGTATCGAGGAACCTATTACTATGGTTCCAGTAAGAACCGTGGTAATATACGTATGATATTACCATGGTTCAGCATAAAACCGGGTATTTCAGAGGTATGATATTACCACAATTCCACCTTGAACCGTGGTAATTTATCTATTACTTCGATGCCTGATACCACGGTTTAACCGTGGTAAACCGTGGTAACAGACTGCCCAGAACCGTGGTAATATTACATTTATGTGAATTTCACTGAATGAATAAACAGATTCTCATTCATAGACTTTAGAGCTGTTACACTTTATTTATAGTCTCTGCCATAGCTTCTATAACAAGCCAGTGAGTTACTAACAACCTAACTAACAATAAGCTGAAACTAATTAACAAACTAACTTCTGCTAAGACTCAGCTTAGCTAAGAGCTTCTCTTACATATTGGTATTTTGATTTCATTCTGTTCCTAACCATTCCATATTATGATTCATCTTATTTCTTCCACCATTCTAAACATAGCCTTAAGCCTTAGGAATAAACTTAATCTTACTCCGACATCAACCAAGAATGCTAGCCTAAATTAATAGAAAAAATTACTTAACATTGATAGAAAACAGATCCGTGTAATTCAATGCATAAAACATAAAACAAAGAACAGAGTCGTTCTCCTGAATTATTGATCATCAAGCATCTGAGTCTTCCAAGTAGTACTTCAGCAGTGCATTACATTCGGGCAGTGGCTCATCTTTCAAGTAGCCCATAGCATTTGCATAGTGGAGATGGTTGACAACACCATTGTTGTGGTGTGTGAGTACGAGGCTAGAGCTGTCACGCCCTTTGTCTGGTGTATTACACCATGGTAGGGGGCTGCTAACCAGGATGCTTCGGCAAATATGGTCATGGTGATCGTTTTCAACCATAATCGTGTACGTTCCGGTGGAGTCTGTCACTGCTTCTTGGTGGAAAACCTTATCCATAGATTTCCTCTCATGGCACTGAATTGCTACCCTTGCACCTAATTAAGAAGCATCGCAGATATAGCACACAACATAAAAATGTTAATCTAAATCAGTTACAAGAACTAGCTAATTGGTAAGTTGTTAATCTAAATCAGTTATACCAGTACTACTCACTAATATATGTTTTAAAATTAATTTTCATACAAATGTTTTAACTTCGAAATTATATTTTTCGTGGTTTCATGATAGACAAAGTCGTATAAACATGCATGCTAAATCATAAATCTATAAAATATCAAAAGTAAATTTTTTAACAAATAATTCTAATTCCTTCGAGTGAGAATCATTGAGTAGCGCTCCCTGGTCGAAGTGGTTGTTTGAACCCTTTGTCGAAAGTTTGGTCATTAGGAGGTGCATTCTTAAGAAAATCTATGTTTTTTACCACACTCGCTCGGGTTAGAATTACGACTCGCTCAGATTAGAATTACGAGAATAATGTAATACATTCAGAAAAGAATCATCTAAAAGTTCAAGTTTCACATGAATTTATCATGTTCAAATTCTTTATTTATCTCTGTCATTATATTTACTAAATAGGTTGAACACTACTCTGACATTTTTGAAGTTTATGATAAGAGATATAATGCAATTAAGACCACAAGCTAGAAGATCAATTCAATGGGATGTGTTGTTACCTTCAATGTAAAAAGTGACATTGGTTTCGAATCCAGCACGGCAGGTATCACAGTAAACGCAACCTTTGACATGGGACACAGCTGTAGCAACGGGGATAAGTACTGAAAGACTAACAGCGATGGACAGAGCGATGAACAATACCACCTTCGTTGCCATGACTATGAATAATATAAATTAACCAATATGAGTGAAGTGAAAGAGAGAGGAACGGGAGACAGATTACTTATACTGCGAGGACTTGAGTTTTTGCCTACTTATCTTTTTCAATGCACGCGTCTCATGCGCCATAACAAGTGAATCGTGTCTCATTCCACATGCTCTGCCTTTCTCCGTGGCCACCGTTCTTAATTATCTGTGATTCAGATTTTGTTTTTCCAAGTTTGAATGCTGAAACCATTTAGTTTTTATAATATAAAACAGCATGTAGGAATTCTCTATCTCATCCCAGTTTGTTAAGAAACTTCACTAGTGCAAATAAAACTTTTTGTTGAAGACTTTGTTAAAAGTCTCGTATTGGTCAGAGATATGACCGAAACCCTAGTTTATAAGGCTAGAGTAAACCTAAACTCTCAAGATGAAGAAGAAGAAACCTTTACAGTGGCTGAAACGGGTCAGTTTAAGGCATTTCTAAAATCACCGAACGAGATGGAAAGTCATAGAATGTCATAACGAACCCATTTATGCCATAAACCCATTTTTCGATGAATAGTGGTTTTGGGTCGAAAACGACTGGAATCTAGAGAAAATTATTCTAGGATATTTTTAGCGGTCGACGCTCGAGTTTCATGAGTGTTGAAGCCAAGACAAGCAAACGATCGATGATAGTCGCAAATAGGATTTTTGGGAGAATGTGCCCTAAAAGGTGATTAGAGTTGATTTGATGTTTATGACTTGATTAGTGACCTATGTAAGAGTGATTAGTGACTAAGTGAAAGGATTTTGTCTCCCAATCATGACTAATCTCTCCATATATGCAACCAAGTCCCTTAGCTTCCAAAAACTCAAGATTTCCTCCCCTTTTTCTCTTCCTAGCCACGGCCCACAAGGCCTATTGGAGGGGTTTATGTTCCTTTTCTCTAAGTGATGGCTCAATAGTTGCTAAGTAAAATTTTAGTAGAAAGGGAAGTAGAGAGATAGAGAGAACGAAGAAGCTCATCCTCTCCACCCTTTCCTCCACCAACCCGCGACCACACCACCACCTCCAAGGGCTTAAATCTTCTTTTTCTCCTCTTGCTTCTTTAAGAGAAAAAGGTTGATCATCTCTAGGCCTATCTCCTCGAGGTTTTTGTTTTTGGTTTGGAACAATTTGGGATGATAATATAGCTTGAATCCCTTGCTTCCTTAAGATTTCCTAGCCTAGATCTTTCTTGCTATGTCTTTTGTTTTAAAGAAAGTTGAGTTTTATTTCTCACAATTGATTTTGGGTAGTCTTTTGACAAAGTGCCTTTGTATTTGTTGTTCTTGGCATATAGATCTATAGATCTATCAATTTTGTTTTTGAAGAAGTCGATGTTTTGAAAATAGCTTTTTCTAGGAAGTAATTTTGGGTAAACAAAGTTGTTTTCATCACTAGTTTTGGTAGATCTGGCAAGTATACAGATTAATTTTGAAAGTTTTGGAAGAACCCATTGAGCATTTTTGAGTCTTGGAAGTTTTGTTTTTGCCCCTTGATTTCATGTGTTTAAAGGTTGTTGTTGAGTTTATGTAGAAAGGAAAAATTATACCCTTTTATATAGCCATGGCGGAGGCTATGCCTCATGCATGGGATTAGGGTTTTGACTGGAAAAACTTGTCTATATCTTGAATTCTTTGTGCATAAAAAGTATCTTGTGTTGGTGAAATGATTTGGGAAAATTTTAATAAATGGTTGAGTTTATGGCTAAGTTTGTGTTTCTTCTAAGAGCCTTGATTTTTCCTAAGTATTAGTGTGTTTGGGAAGCCATGTTGTAGTGTAGAGTCTTGATGAGTATCACTAAACTAGTTAAGTATTTGTGAAGGATCGGGGTGCGCACAGACTTTAGGAGCACCGTGCGAGCAAGGAATTGGAAGCACTCACGGTAAGGGAACTTCGCTTCGACTACCTTTACACTTTATCTATATATGTGTGTATGTTGAAGAATGATAAGGTAGGACGTGGTTCTGAGATTTAGCTAAAGGCACTAAGTGAATGCCCGATTGTTTGTTAGACGTTGTTTGCTATATGGAAATGCTTGTATGATTTCATGATGTTCATTTATGACATTGATTGTGGCACATGAGTGCATGACATGAAATTTTAAGTGAACTAGAAAATGGTGATAATAGCATGCTTATATTGTATGATTACATGGCATGTTGCTTACAAGTCGTTAATATGTTAAGTTTGAACTTTTAACATGTATCTCAGTATATTGTTGTTGATAGAAGTTCAAAGCGGGGTCTTTGGTAAGTAAGGCAAAGTGACAAGGCGATGGGTTATAATATGGACAAGGCTCCACATTCGTAAGCAACCCAGATTCGCAGTTTAAGTGGTTTCAGTCATGCTTGGTTAAATATGTTAATCTTGATTGTATGACAGATTAAGTATGTTAATCTTGTATGTATGAGTGACATGACATTCCATGCATACATGGGGGTGCCCCAGTGAGGTGGGTAACTAGCAGAGTTATCCGACCAAGAGCTTGGTCACGTCGTTAGTTCAAGGCAACCAATGGTTGGCCTTAAGAAGTGGTAATCCCGGGTCAATGCAGTAGTCACTGTACCTACTCAAATTGGAAGTATTTGTCCTGCCACTCGAGCAGCGGGTTTTAGCGCTATATAAGGATAAAAGTCATGGGCGCTCGGCTCATATGTACTGGCATGATATGAACATGTACATTACATCATGATTGGATGACTATTAGTGGATGTTCGATGCGGTGTGTTATTGTATGATAATGAAGATAGATTAGTATTTTATTTCTTACTCAATTTGCCATTCATGATGCATATGATGGCGTATACGTGTGATTTATTTTCTTGGAAGTGACCCTTGCATTGTTTTCGTTTGTTTTTCTTTTCGTGCGATCTTCGCCAGATGGACGACGTTTGGAGAAGGCTCCACAGCAGGAGGACTAGGGACTTTCACTTCCTCAATGAGGAAGATGAGTCCGCATGGGAGTTCGACCACCCCATGCACATGAAGACTTATTCTTGTCGCAACGTGGAGGACAGGATGGATGCTACAGGCCAGATGTACGAGAGGGCGCTTTATCGAGGTATCATGAGTAGTGATTCGTCTTTTTCGTTGAAACTGAAGCCGATGCGGATTCCTTTCTTCTCCCCTTACTACATTCCTCCTTGTAGTTACTGTTATGTGGTGAGGCCCCGTGAGCGGGTGATGGTCTCGACGGTGAGTACTCCAGTTATCGACTTGGACCTGCCCATGGTCCACATTCTGGATAGCGACAATAAGGATGGGGTAGTGAGAGAGGTGGATGACCCTGATGCGAGTGGCTTAGGGGTGGCCTGGTTAGTCGAGTGACATGTTGGTCTTGTACTTTCTCTTCTTTTTGTTGGTCTGTACATTCATAGGACTAGGGACAGCGTAGATCCCGGTTAGTTATACTTTTGTACGGCCACCCTACGTGGGGCTACAAGAGGTATCCCAGTGTTATGATCTCTAGTCTAGGCCTCATAAAAGAGGTATATCTTTCTTTTGATGTTCGGTGTCTAATTGTTTAGTTAACTACTTTGACCAATATCGAGGATGCATTTTAGGATTTTAAAACTTATCAGCATACTTATTTCACTGTTTTTAGTTACTATTGTTCGCCCTGAAAAATCGGGGTGTTACATAAATTAACTTAAACAAGCTTCCTATCTAATGATATTTTGTATATCATCATTATACTACACCAAAAAACTATCTAATAAGCTTAGCCTAAGGAAAATACTCCAAGCTTCCTTCTCAACATTTCAAATATGATCTTTGGGAGAGACTTAGGGAAAATATAAGCGATGTGTTTTTCTAAACTGCAATGCATAAGCTTCACTTCCTTCATCCTTTCCACCCCTCTTATGGCATGAAATTTCACATTGATGTTCTTGGTCCTACCATGCGGAACTGGATTTTTAGCTATTGGTATGGCTGGTTTGTTATCGTTCCAGATTTTAGTAGCTTCAGTTTGCTCTTCACCCAAATCCTTCATGATTTTTCTAAGCCAAATTGCTTGGTTTGTAGCTGCTGCTATAATATATGCAGCCTCTACTGTAAATTGAGCTACAACTTCCTGCTTCTTAGACTTCCACGAGAAAATACCACTGCCAATTGAGAAAACACGCCCCAGAAGTGCTGTTGGGATCATCAATACTTCCAGCTCAATCACTATCTGAATAGCCCTGAAGCTTCCCATTCATGTTCTTCACCTACCATATGCCATAAGAAAATGTATTTTTGATGTACCTCATTACTCTTTTAGTTGCTGCATAATGAATTTGGGTTGTAGATTGCATAATCCTCGAAAGCAAACTTATAGAAAACATCAAATCTGGTGTTGTAGTGGTAAGTTCAATAAGCTTCCAATCAAACTTCAGTACACAAAACCATCCACCTTTGAATCATGTTAGAACAGATAGCAACCTGAGAGGGGGGGTGAATCAGTGTTGCCCCAATTTTCGCCTTATTGAAATCGATACTTTCAAGTTTATGATGATCACGAATTGATCGTTGTGATTGCAGCGGATATGAACAATACTTGAAAGTAAATGTGAAGGATAAAGAGAATCACACACAAGATTTATCCTGGTTCGCCTTCAATCCACCGAAGACTACGTCCAGTCCCTCAAGAAAACCCCTTGAGGATTTTTCCACTATTGATAAGAATTTCTTACAAGTTCCTAACCCAAGGACCCCAAGAACTTCTACCAATATCCTGTGAAAGCAAACCACTTTCAACAGCCCCTGAAAGCAAACCGCTTTCAGTTCCTGAAGGCAAACCACCCTCAGACCTTGAAGACAAACTTGTCTTCAATCAAAACCCTGAAAGCAAACCACTTTCAGTGACAACAACCCTTCACCGAATACCACGGTGAAAAACTCAATCTTACAGAAAGAGATGAAGAAGATATTACACTCGGCTGTTTCAATCCTTTAACACACAATTGGATTGAACATGAGAAATTATGCTTTAAGGCTTTTAAGCATAATACAATTCTGACTTCTTCAAGATATGAACAACTAATGTGTTCTTGTAAACATGAAGATCATGAACTCAGAATTTAGGCTCCAAAAGATTTAAGTTCTAAAAGATGAACCAATTTTGAAAGAGCTTTGGCCTAATGTGTTTTTCTCATGTGAAATGTGTCTATTTCGTGTGTGTTGTGTGTTCTATGTTGTTGTTCTGTTTTCTGGACTCAAATGGTCTTTATATAGGTAAGGGAAACGTCCTTGAACCATCACAACCCTTTTCAAAAGGTTTGGGACACAATGGTTCATGAAAAGATGCACTTTTTCGTTCTGGTAATCGATTACCATACTTAGTGTAATCGATTACACAAGTGACCGTTTCAGTTTGAATTTGAATTTCAAACATGTAATCGATTACAAGACTGGAGTAATCGATTACTTGCCTTGGTGTAATCGATTACCATAATGGTGTAATCGATTACACAGAAGCCCATTTTCCAGAAACTTATTCTTTGAGACTTGCTTAAGGTTTTCTACTTCTTTTAAGTTATGAAAACTCTTAGCTTGATTAGATTAGGTGTTTTAAGAGCCTTTATGCTTTAATAAACCTTTGGAAGCATAACTCACCTAATTCTAAGACTTCTAGACTTATGATGGACTTGAGTGCTTGATTCTTTGAAGTCTTCTTTTCTTCTTTTTGTTGATGAGTTTGTCGTCATCAAAACCACAGCCAGGGTCAGGAGCAAGACCTTCTTCACAATCTCCCCCTTTTTGATGATGGCAAACACATACTTGAAACTTTGAAGATCATATGTGCATTCTTGATGCTTAACTCCCCCTATTTGATAGAATCTAGTATTTCTGATATTTCTCCCCCTTTCTAATGTACTCGTTGAATTCCTGCATATGATCTTTAAGAGCACAGAACCTTTCTCCCCCTTTTGACTTCATCAAAAAGAAGAAAAGGCTAAAAATGTACAGGCATACATACAAGTATATTGAAACATAAAGCATGGGGGATGGGGGTAAATAAGTAAAACATGAATAACCAGCACTTACATATATATATAAGAGAGCAAATACATAAAAGGACAAACAGGAATGGTGAATAAAACAAGTAAAACCTTTAGAATTAAGAATCATCAGACATGTCTTCATCATCGGACAAGATGCCAATGCCGTCATAATGAAGTAACCAGGAAAGAGTATCAATTCCATAGTCATGAAATAAACCTAAGCTTGAGAGTATCCTAGAAGTAACGCACTTGTAATTTAAGGAGCGAACATCATAGGAGTCGTCAATGGGAACTCCAGATTGAAGGAGAAGACGAGTGATACTTGGAGCATAGGGAAATGATTGTGCTTTAGTTCGGCAAGTAAGCATATGGTGCATTACTAAGAATGTCCAGTTAATGGCATGACCATGAAGGATGCCATATAATACTTGAAGTTCTAACTCACTAATATGAGCATGAAGGTCTTCTTGAGGAAGAAGGATGTGATGAACAAAGTAATGAAGCAAGTGGTTGGTGGTGGTAAGAACATCAACATGATAAGGACAGGTTGTGGTGCGAGGAGGATGAAGCTTCCGAACTTCAGAAGGGGTAAAGCGACACAAGGTTCGGTAAAAAGCATCAGAGTTATATTCAGGCCAGGGGCAGGGTAGATTTGTTCCCAACTCGGCACCAGAAAAAGGAAGACCCAAGCACTTGCCAAAAGAGACAAGAGAGTACTGAATGGTAGTCCCTTTTACAGAAGAGGTAATACTTGTGCCTTCAACTTCCAAGTTGCAGTAGAAAACTTTGACCAATTCGGGATAGTAGGGTGTGGTAGATTGAAGGAAAGTATCAACATATTGATCTCCAAGTAAAGCAGGAAAGGTTAGACCGGCTTCGATGAAAGACTCTAATTCAGCATAAAAGGGGGTTCGAACTGTTTGGGTGAGAAAGTGAGAAATAAATCGAGTTCTCTCGGCAGAGGTGGGAAGAAGACGGGAGAAATTTAGTGGATTGTGAGGACAAAAGGCTGAGGATAAGCATGGAAAGAAAGACATGTTGCCGTGAATGTTAAAAATCAGAACTTAGAATGATTTTGGAAGGTATGACTAATCAATTCCTAAGGCTGGCTTAAATATCCCGAACATGTAATCGATTACAGCAGTTTTAGTAATCGATTACAGAGCAGTTAAGCCAAGTTTGAATTTCAAAAGATGGAGGGAAATTGAAATTCTGGCAATTTTTCGAGTATGTAATCGATTACTGCAGTTGGGGTAATCGATTACATCAGTTACAAATTTGAAAATTTTCAAATTGTGAATGTGTAATCGATTATGGCAGTTTGAATAATCGATTACTCAGATGTTTCTAATGAGCACGAGGACTTCGAACATGGATAATCGATTACAAATCCTAGGGTAATCGATTACTAGGACATTTTTACAAGTTCTAGGCTCTAGATTCCTATGTAACACTTTTCCTATAAAATACTTAAGTACATAATCTATCTAAAGGCATGTAAACACATATTTATCATAAAGATTGTGCAAATAACATGTTAACTTAAGTATCATGCTCAACTAAAATGCCTAATTCTCTTCTTATCTTGAAAAATGATTCTTTAGGAAGAGGCTTAGTAAAGATGTCTGCTAACTGATTATGTGTATCTACAAATGAAATCTCAATATCTTTCCTCATAACATGATCTCGAAGAAAATGATGTCGTATATCAATATGCTTAGTTCGAGAATGCATGATAGGGTTTTTAGTGAGATTAATGGCACTTGTGTTGTCACATTTAATTGGAATGCAGCCCAGCTCTAAGCCATAATCTTTGAGTTGTTGTTTGAGCCATAGAGTTTGTGCACAACAACTTCCTGCAGCAATGTATTCTGCTTCTGCAGTACTTAGAGCAACACATGCTTGTTTCTTACAAGACCATGAAACAAGAGCATTTCCTAATAGGTGACAAGTACCACTTGTACTCTTTCTTTCAGTTTTACAACCAGCATAATCAGAATCAGAATATCCAATCAAATCACAAACACTTCCCTTGGGATACCACAATCCAACATTTGTAGTTCCTTTCAAATATTTGAAAATTCGTTTAACAGAACTCAAATGTGATTCCCTAGGAGATGCTTGATATCTAGCACATAGACACACACTAAACATAATATCAGGTCTACTTGCAGATAAGTATAAAAGAGATCCGATCATACCTCTATATTTGGTAATATCTACTTGATTACCGGATTCATCTTGATCTAAATATGTATTAGACCCCATAGGTGTGGCTATGGCTTTGCAATTATCCAAATCATATTTCTTTAATAGTTCCTTGCAAAACTTTGATTGATTGATGAATATTCCATCTCTTGATTGCTTGATTTGCAAACCAAGAAAGTAATTTAATTGTCCCATCATGGACATCTCAAATTCTTCTTGCATCATGTTAGAGAAATCTTTGCAAAGAGATTCGTTAGTTGCACCAAAGATAATATCATCAACATAAATTTGAACTAATAAGGTATTACCTTTGGCTCTTTTGATGAACAAGGTTGTATCAGCCTTACCCTTCTGAAATCCTTTATCACAGAGGAAAGTACTTAATCTATCATACCAAGCACGAGGGGCTTGCTTAAGACCATAGAGTGCTTTCTTTAGTCTGAAGACATGTGAAGGAAACTTTGGATCTTCAAATCCTGGAGGTTGCTTCACATACACTTCTTCTTGAATATATCCGTTCAGGAATGCACTTTTGACGTCCATTTGATATAATGGGAAATTTAAAGAACAAGCATACGCCAATAATAGTCTTATGGCTTCCAACCTTGCTACTGGTGCATAAGTTTCATCAAAATCTATGCCTTCTTCTTGATTATACCCTTGAGCGACTAATCTTTCTTTGTTCCTAACTATAATACCATTTTCATCTAACTTATTCCTAAACACCCACTTTGTTCCAATAACATGTTTGTCACTAGGCTTAGGGACAAGTTCCCAAACTTGATTCCTTTCAAATTGATTTAGTTCTTCCTGCATTGCTACAATCCAATACTCATCCTCTAGAGCATCATTTACTTTTGATGGTTCTATCTGAGAGACAAAGGCCATATTCAAAACTGAATCATTCAAGCGTAGCCTTGTAGAAACGCCTCTAGAGATATCACCAATAATATTATCAACTGGATGATCCCTATGGGTTCTCCATTCTTTTGGAAGTTGATAAGTATTACTTTCAATGTGCTCTTCTTGTATTGGATTCTGATCTCCATCCTTTTGAGAATCTTCATTTATAATGATGTCATCTTCTTCATTATCTGGAAGATTGACTTTATCTTCTATTGAAGATTTAGATTCATCAAAAGTAACATGTATGGATTCTTCCACGGATAGAGTTTTCTTGTTAAAGACTCTATATGCTTTGCTTGTTAGAGAATAACCAAGGAATATACTTTCATCAGATTTTTCATCAAACTTTCCAAGGTTTTCCTTTCCATTATTCAAGACAAAGCATTTTGATCCAAAAGCATGTAGATGAGAGATATTTGGTTTCCTTCCTTTGTAGAGTTCATAGGGTGTTTTCTTAAGGATAGGTCTAATAAGAACTCTATTGGAAACATAGCAAGCAGTACTTACAGCATCAGCCCAGAAATATTTAGGGAGACTAGATTCACTTAACATGGTTCTTGCTAATTCTTCAAGTAACCTATTCTTCCTTTCTACTACACCATTTTGTTGTGGTGTTCTCGGAGTAGAGAAGTTATGTGATATTCCATTTTCATCACATAGTTCTTGGAATTGTTGATTCTGAAATTCTCCACCATGATCACTTCTAATAGAAGAAATCTTTAATGACTTCTCATTTTGAACTAGCCTTGCATATCTTTTGAATGCATTGAAGGCTTCATTCTTATGAGGTAGAAATAAAGTCCAAGTGAATCTAGAGAAATCATCAACAATAACAAGTGCATAGAAATTACCTCCGAGGCTTTTAGTTCTAGAAGGTCCGAACAAATCCATATGTAACAATTGAAGGGGTCTTGAGGTCGAAACTATGTTCTTTGGTTTGAAGTATGTTCTGGTTTGCTTCCCTTTTTGACATGCATCACAAAGCTTGTCTTTCTCGAATTTTATCTTTGGAAGCCCAACAACTAGATCATGCTTGACTAGTTTGTTCAAATGATCTATGTGAATATGTGCAAGTCTTCTATGCCATAGCCATGAATCACTATTATTCTTGGCCAAAAGGCATCTCACATTTTGTGGAATTTCTTCCAATGAGATCATGAAGACTTTGTTTACTTTATATCCAGAAAACTTAATTTCTTTAGTTTTCACATCTTTCACAACACATATATCATTTATAAAACCTACTTTCAAACCTTTATCACATAGTTGACTAATACTCAGAAGATTATGCATCAAACCATCAACGTAAAGAACTTTATCGATGACTGTTTGAGGGGGTGTGCCTATTCTTCCAATACCGAGTATTTTTCCCTTTTGATTGTTACCATATGTGACGAAACCTTTTTCCCTAGGTATAAGAAAAGAAAACTTGGTTTGGTCTCCTGTCATGTGTGATGAGCAGCCACTATCAAGATACCATAGATCCTTTGCTGCTTTCATACACACCTACATGACAAAGTTCAGAAATGGGTATTAGGAACCCAACAAGTTTTGGGTCCTTCTAAGTTAACATCCTTTCTAACCCAAATGTACTCCCTATTTGGTACTCCTATATGTTTGTAGTAGCATCTACTAGGGGTATGTCCTATTTTGTTACAGTAAGTACAAGAGTAATGATTGTAACTGGAGGTTTGTCTAGGAGAGGGATGATTCTTCTTAGGAGGTCTATTTTGAATGTTCTTCCTATTGTTTGTACCTCTAACAGGATTAATTTTATTGTTACTAGAAGATCCTAAAACATGGTTTGGTTTTACAAACACAGTTTTCCTAACTTCTTTTGTCTTTGGATGAGAAGTATATCCTAAACCTGACTTATTGTTTGAATATCTTTGAACACTTAGAATATCATCTAACTTCTGTTTTCCTTTATTGAAGTTATTTACTCTTTGTTGAAGATTTTCTATCTTTTCTTCTAAAGAACTACACTTAGTGCATTTGTGAGTAATGTCTATCTTAGATTTTACTACATCTAGTTCTTCTTGTAAATTTCTACATTTACTTTCTAGGGAAGAAATTAATTCATTTTGCCTAGTGCTAACTTTAGTGAATTCTTGACATATTTTAAACATATTTTCCATGGTAAACTTTAAATCATGAAAGGATATAGAATTCTCACTAACCTGGGAATCTTCAACATCAGAATCATGTGAGGCCATCAAAGCAACTTGTGCTTCTTCTTTATCAGAGTCAGATGATGAACTTACTTCATTATCATCCCAAGCCAAATATGCTCTTCGAGTAGGTTGATCCCTTTTCTCGAATTTCTCTCTTAGACCATGTTTCTTCTTCTGAAGATTTGGACAATCTGACTTGAAATGTCCCGGTTTGCCACACTCGAAACATGTAATCTTTTGGGATGAAGAAGACTCATTGTTCCTTTGGAAGACTTTATTGTTGTTAAATCTAACATTTTTCTTTTTAAGAAACTTTCCAAAGTTCTTCACTAGAAGATTTAGATTTCCATTATCTTCTTCTTCAGAATCTGCATCATAATCTTCTTTGATGCTTTCTTTTGCTTTTAGGGAAATTGATCGATACTTCTTCTCATGTTGTTCATGCTCTTCTAAACGATTCAATTCCAACTCATGTTCTTGAAGTTTTCCAAAAAGAGTTGCAAGAGACATATTTGATAAACTCTTCTTCTCTGAGATGGCTGTTACTTTTGGTTGCCATACTCTTGTAAGTGATCTTAGAACTTTCATGTTCAAGTCACTGTTTGAAAATTGTCTACCAAGAGCAATCAAATGATTAATTAAATGAGTGAATCGTTTTTGCATGTCTAATACCTTTTCTCCTGGAAGCATTCTGAACATTTCATATTCTTGAGAAAGAGTATTGATCTTTGATCTCTTGACTTCATCTGTTCCTTCATGAGTCACCATCAATGTATCCCATATTTCTTTTGATGAAGTGCCCGTTGATACTCTAAAAAATTCATCCATGCCAAGTGCAGATGTAAGAATGTTCATTCCTTTGAGATCATGTTGAACCTTCTTCTTTTCTTCTTCACTCCAAGTACTTTCTGGTTTTGGTTGTGAAGTTCCTTCTTCATTTGTTGTTACAGGCACAAAGGGTCCTTCTTCAATGACTTTCCATATTCCTGAGTCTAATGACTTTATGAATATCTTCATCTTGATTTTCCAGAAGTCATAGTGTTCTCCATTGAAGAATGGTGGCCTGTTTATGTTATGTCCTTCACTTGTTCCATGATTGGAAGAGGATGCCATCTATTCCCGGATCTTAGGAATAACTTACCTAAACTTCCGCTCTGATACCAATTGTTAGAACAGATAGCAACCTGAGAGGGGGGGTGAATCAGTGTTGCCCCAATTTTCGCCTTATTGAAATCGATACTTTCAAGTTTATGATGATCACGAATTGATCGTTGTGATTGCAGCGGATATGAACAATACTTGAAAGTAAATGTGAAGGATAAAGAGAATCACACACAAGATTTATCCTGGTTCGCCTTCAATCCACCGAAGACTACGTCCAGTCCCTCTAGAAAACCCCTTGAGGATTTTTCCACTATTGATAAGAATTTCTTACAAGTTCCTAACCCAAGGACCCCAAGAACTTCTACCAATATCCTGTGAAAGCAAACCACTTTCAACAGCCCCTGAAAGCAAACCGCTTTCAGTTCCTGAAGGCAAACCACCCTCAGACCTTGAAGACAAACTTGTCTTCAATCAAAACCCTGAAAGCAAACCACTTTCAGTGACAACAACCCTTCACCGAATACCACGGTGAAAAACTCAATCTTACAGAAAGAGATGAAGAAGATATTACACTCGGCTGTTTCAATCCTTTAACACACGATTGGATTGAACATGAGAAATTATGCTTTAAGGCTTTTAAGCATAATACAATTCTGAGTTCTTCAAGATATGAACAACTAATGTGTTCTTGTAAACATGAAGATCATGAACTCAGAATTTAGGCTCCAAAAGATTTAAGTTCTAAAAGATGAACCAATTTTGAAAGAGCTTTGGCCTAATGTGTTTTTCTCATGTGAAATGTGTCTATTTCGTGTGTGTTGTGTGTTCTATGTTGTTGTTCCGTTTTCTGGACTCAAATGGTCTTTATATAGGCAAGGGAAACGTCCTTGAACCATCACAACCCTTTTCAAAAGGTTTGGGACACAATGGTTCATGAAAAGCTGCACTTTTTCGTTCTGGTAATCGATTACCATACTTAGTGTAATCGATTACACAAGTGACCGTTTCAGTTTGAATTTGAATTTCAAACATGTAATCGATTACAAGACTGGAGTAATCGATTACTTGCCTTGGTGTAATCGATTACCATAATGGTGTAATCGATTACACAGAAGCCCATTTTCCAGAAACTTATTCTTTGAGACTTGCTTAAGGTTTTCTACTTCTTTTAAGTTATGAAAACTCTTAGCTTGATTAGATTAGGTGTTTTAAGAGCCTTTATGCTTTAATAAACCTTTGGAAGCATAACTCACCTAATTCTAAGACTTCTAGACTTATGATGGACTTGAGTGCTTGATTCTTTGAAGTCTTCTTTCCTTCTTTTTGTTGATGAGTTTGTCGTCATCAAAACCACAGCCAGGGTCAGGAGCAAGACCTTCTTCACAAATCACTCTCAATTTGAGAGAGCTTTTCATTTGCTACAAGTGGTGTAGCTACTGGTTTGCACCTCTCCATGTGAAACTTTTTCAGCATTTCTAAAGCATGCTTTCTTTGAGAGATAAAGATCCCAGTATTGAATTGACATATCTCCATTCCAACAAAGTATTTCATCTCTCGAAGATTGGATTTTTCACATTCAGCCTCCATGTCCAGCTTGAATTGTTTAACAACATTCAAATTGTCACCTGTAACAAACAAATCATCAACATATAGAGAAACTACAAGATGAACTTTTTTCTACAAGCACTTTGTGTATCAAGTGGCTTCGCTTACACTTCTTATGAACCCTTGGTTCAATAAGTAAGCATCAATTCTTTTGTACCAGGCCCTTGGCACTTGTTTTATGCCACACAAGGCTTTCTTTAGCTTGTAAACTTCATCTCCCTGGCCTGCGTCATAAAGTTCATAAGGTTGCTCAACAAAAATCTCTTCTTTGAGCAACCCATTGAGGAAAGCTGACTTCACATCCAAATGGAAAATTTGGCATTCCATTAGTGTTGCAATATCTATTAAAAGCTTTATAGTATCATGCCTTGCAACTGGTTTAAAGTTTTCTAGATCATACTGTTGGGCAAACCTTTCATAACCAACATTGCTTTCAATTTGTTCACAAAATGGTCAGAATTGAGTTTGGTTCAATAAACCCATTTGATACCAAGAACATTGTGATTATTTGGTCTATCAACCAGCTACCATGTTTCATTCTTCCTTATCATTTTAATCTCCTCCTCCATGGAAATTTTCAAATCATTTCACTTTGCAGCATCTTCATAGTTTGCAGGCTCCATAATTGCAATATTCCATCTTTCATAGATTGTTCTTGTCCTTCTTACAATACTTTCATCATCAACTTCAATTTCATCTTCACCTTGAGTAAATTCACCCAAGTCTAGACTGCTTTTAGGAACTTCTATCTCCTTTTTTCCTGAATCCCATTTTTCAAATTCAATGAAATTCACATCTTTTCTCATTAGAATTTTTTCTGTCTTCAAATTGTAAATACTGTAAGCTTTTGAATCTTCACAATAGCTAAGAAATATCCCAGCTTCAGTCTTTACATCAAGCTTATCTTTTTTCACATTTGGAATATGAGAAAAGAAAATGCTCCAAAGACTTTCATGTGCTCAACTAATGGCTTGACTCCAAACTAAGCTTCATATGGTGTCTCATCTTTCAAAGCTTTTGAAGGGAGACAATTTTGAATATATACTGAGGTATTGGCTGCCTCAGCCAAAAATTTCTTTAGGAGACCTTTCTCAGACAACAAACACCTCGCCATCTCCATCACTACTATGTTTTTCGTTTCACTCAATCCATTTTGTTGAGGAGTGTAAGGAGGTGTCAATTGATTGTGAATTCCACAACCTTAACAGAATTTGTTGAATTCTTTGGAATATACTCAGTGCCATTTTCTGATCTTAGCTTCTTAATCTGCTTCCATGTTTGATTCTCCACCATGGATTTAAACTTTCGAAATGCAGCAAAAACTTCAGACTTAATCTTTAAAAAGAACACCCAAGTCATTTTGGAAAAATCATCAATAAAAAATAAGAAGCATCTATTTCCATTGAGGGATGGTATGCTTATAGGACCGCACACTTTTGTGTGTATTAGCTACAACTTTTCATGAGCCCTTTAAGTCTGTCCAGTAGGAAATAGAATTCTACTTTTCTTTCCATACTGGCATGCTTCACAATTTGCATCACGTTGTAATATAGAAGTCATATTCTGAAATATTTTCTTTGGACTCATGGAATTCAATCATTTGACCAACACTTAAAAGATTTTGATTTATTTCAGGTACGAGCAATACTTCAAGAATAAACTTAGTACATGTTGGTGTGTTCACAACCATAGCACCTTTTCCTTTGAAA
Source organism: Acmispon strigosus (assembly GCA_030819835.1). Lineage (NCBI taxonomy): Eukaryota > Viridiplantae > Streptophyta > Magnoliopsida > Fabales > Fabaceae > Acmispon > Acmispon strigosus. The sequence goes on from JAUAMA010000007.1 coordinate 29,465,430, forward strand.
TATAAATAAACTCTATTTCCAATCAACACCTTTGATCTGTAGATTTCATCCAAGTCAACAAACATTTCAGCATCTCTACCTTCAGTGTCCACGTTTAGCATCGGCTAAAACCGACACTAACATTGACGCGCGCACGACTAATTTTGATGGGCGTGAAACCCAGCGTCGGCCAAGACGACGCATAGTGTCATAGTTTTCTTCACCTCAACTTCATTATAAGACTCTCTCTCTTAATATTATCAAAAACTATGCCCTCTACCTCTCCTTTTATCTCCTTCTATTCCCACCTTCAATCTGCCGCCAATCCCATGCTTCCTCCATCAAATATGTGTCCTTGGTCACCGGCATTTGCTCGTAGTTGCCACCATTCTCTTCCTCTTCCACCAAATCTCCACCCTCACACTCACAAATCCTCATACTCTCCACCATATCCCCTTTCGTCCATCACCATGCTGCCACCGTCTAATTTGTGTCGTCAGTTGCCGGTCTCTACTCGCTACTACCATCAATTTCTTCCACCGCCTCCACATTTCAACCCTCACACTCACAGACCCTCCCATTCGCTGCCATATCCCCCTTCATCCACCGCCCCACTTCCACAATCGGGCTACGCCTCATTATCGTTGGCCTCCCCAATACTAGCACTTCATCTTTGCCTTATTGCTGTAGCCGCCCCATTTGCACGCTGCCGCTTGACTTCCGCGCCATCACAGTATTCACTACCTTGTGTCGGTTATCGTCGTATATGTTAATGTGATATAATTTTTTTAGATGTATCATATTTGTGTGTTTTATTTGCTGATGATAAGTTTTATTTTGTTGATTCTTCTAAATCATATTTTGCTAGAATGTGTCTGTCTATGATAGATCTATTGAATATAATATAGAATGAATTATTTTTCAAAGTGAAATTCAGGGTCAAGGGCAACGAAAAAGGCAGTTTAGCACATGTATGTTTGTAATATTAAATGAAATTGTTATTTTCTTTCCTTAATAGGTTTCGAATGCTAACTTCTTTGAGTTTGATTTTTCCGGTGGTGTCTATTTTCTTAATTTGTTTGCCAATGTGTAACTAAAGTAGCTTGGGCAACAAGAGAAGTTCACCAACATTATATGGAGAATATTTTTCTAGGACTTTATGCAGGACGATACCCAATATATGGGATCGGAATATCTCAACTGGTTAGTGATGTGTTGCTCATTTACTGTTTTAGACGGGACTTTATGAAAAAGTGGGTAACACTCTATTGAAATTATAGGGAAATTCTCATGTTTTGATGTATTTTCTGCTTTATAAACCGAGATTGTATTTTTTATGATTCAAAATGGGATGATTTATTGTATGTAAAAGTGAAAATAAATGAAATGATAACTGTACCATATAATGTAGCTCTAATAAATTAAAAAACCTAACAAATAAATGTGGATCATTAATTATTAAGTTTTCAGGTTACGAGTTTTATATTATATTTGCGGTTATTTCATATTTATTACTGATACCTCCTATATAACGTTGGCAGGGCCGATGCAACATCATACAGTTTAGTGTCGGTCGTCGAGGCTAACCGTGGAAAGGTACCATCGGCCAATGATCCACAAAACTATCGTTGGCCTAGAGTCGACTTGACACACGATAACTTGTTGCGTCGGCTGCCTGGCAAACTCAACAAGTTAGCTTCGATCTCTTTAGCGTTTGTCCCGACACCGACTCAAAGCCAACGTTAAAGTGTCTGGTAGTGTCGATTTTTGGGGTTATAGCATGGGTTTTTGGCTGACGCTAATACGCTATTCTCTTGTAGTAAATGAAAGTCTCCTCCCAGCTATGTTCGATTGCCCATATGAAGTCACAATTATTAACGATCATATGAGGCTACACGTAGGCAACCATGACCTTAGAAGTCCTTCCAAGAGACTTCCTAACAACTTACAGAGACAGTTATGATAGACCCCGTGGCTATAAATATAGGTGTAGTCGTCCATTTACATTAAGCATGACCCAATATGCTAAACTTCAAGTTCTTCTAAACTCTGAGATTTTTTCTTTGCTCTCTCATTGAATTGAGCCTCGAAGTGTGTTCTATAAGTACACCTCCCACTGTATCTACGCAGCTCCACAATGCTAGAAATGTCAGTCAAGGCTGCACACCACCACCAAAAGCAATGAGATTCGAGCAATATCATTTAAGGAAGAACATTAAAATAATATATTTAATATAAATTATGTAAAATTTTATGTTAAAAATATTTATTTGAGAATTTTGAATTACAATATCTTTAATACTTTCTGCTGTTTAATCTTTTTATGTACTTAAATATTGTTGATATTTTCATTCCTCAATAGAGTATTTAAAGTCAAACGAGAATATTACCCTGAGAGTATTTCTATGTTTAGTGTCCAGCCTCTGCCGCTTTTGGTGGCCGTAGATGTAATGGGAATTGAATGGGAGTGAATGGATGATAGATCCCAATATATTGAGAATTGGACTACGAGGCACAATTTGTGGGACTGACAGGAAAGGATTAACAGCCAAGCAAACATGTGCCTGATCTTCACACGCAATTTCTTATTCAACCGCCAGGATTTGGGACGCCACCCATGTGACACTATTTATTACACTTGTTAATTTTTTGAGGAAGTAGTCTTGTTAATTAGATTTCTTTCAATGAGTTTCTCTTATTAAAGTTGTGAGAACATACATGAATTATATGCCTCAATCATGTTTGTCTTACATCATCTCATTTTCACTTATTTCTCTTATTATTTATCTCTTATTTCTCTGTCACACCATTCATCGAATATCTTTCATTTCTTTTTGTTCTTTATTATCACTCTCCTAGTGTAAATGTAGTAGAAGGAAACATTTTTATTAATTATCTCATACCAACATGTGTTTGATTATATTTGAACAATGTGTTGAGTTCGAGTTTTCATGGATTAAAATACCTCAGTTAAAAGAGTTAATCTTATTATAATATGAATATTTCCGACTGAAACATAATTGTGACCATAGAATCCTATGGAGGTACGGTAAGAAAACCAAAATGGTCCACATCACTGGAGGGATGAATACAGTAATAGTGATTTGAGCTTCTCATGTGGTGCTCCATGGTTTAATATGTGAGATTAAGAAGAGTATTTTCTACGTCAAAAGAGTGTATCAGTTGACGGAAATCTCATCTCTATTAATAGAGCAGGCAGGAGCTGAGTCTGAAATCATGGAGATTCATAGAGAATGGGACAAGAGTCAGATAAGCATGTTACAATCTTGAAAATTTCAAGATTCACCGGTTGTGGTATCAGGAAGAAATGGGTCGTTCAAATGTGGGCCACTGGATTAACCCAACAACGAAGCTTGAGCTCGAACCAGATTGAGTGTAGTATACATGATCCATAACTATTAACCCTCACAAACGGTGGTCTGAGGTGCTACGGGTGTCATATGCTGATTACGTGTCTGTCTCAGACACTTGGATTGCACAAAGTAATTTTGAGAGAGAAAGTGATAGAAAAGCACATAGAAGATTTATTCATGCAGTTCGACCCATATGTCTACGTCTGCGGCTATAGATTGCTATAGCTCAGATTCATATTCAGAACAGGAATCAGGGTTTAAGTGTTACAACATATTTATATTAGGATTTAATGCCACACGACACTGTATCATTAAATCCTATTGCAATCTTATCGCAATCCTATTAGCCAATCAGATCCTAATTACAACGTCCATTACGGCGTACATTATGGCGTAATCAGCGCTCATTAGCTGTTTTCCACAGGCCACTCGTCCCTTACCGGACGAGGCCTAATTAGTGCTTCGCTGGACGATCTCTTAACCGAAAGATCTCTGACTAAGACGTACTCCAGGAAGACGTTCTCCCAGATGATCTTACATCAGACGATCTTCAAGAAGATCTCATACCAGATGAGACAACAGAAATGAGCCAGACTCAACAATCTCCACCTTCGCAAATCTCTTCCAACCTTTGTGAAGATCCGCTGCTTCCTCTTACGATCTCGATTCTCGGGATTGCGCTCCCCATATGCTTAACACTTTGAAATGTGCAACAAATCGAAGCAATGCTTAAACTTCTCATTGGTGACTGGCTTGGTCAACATGTCCGCTGCATTCTCGGACGTGTAAACCTTCTCAAGTCGTATCTGCCCTGACGCAAGCAACTCTCTGATCTTATAAAATCACACATCAACGTGCTTCGCCCTTGCACGATACACTTGATTGTTCGCCAAGAAAAAGGCACTCTGACTTAGTACAGACGAACTCCACCTTGCTCAACACCCAACTCTTGCACCAACCCTGTAAGCCACAATGCTTCTTTTGCTCCTTCAGCCACAGCCTTATACTCAGCTTCAGTTGTGGACATTGCCACTATGGATTGGACAGACGACTTCCAGCATATAGGTCCACCTGCCAAGGTATAGACGTACCCTGTTGTAGACCGTCTGTTGTCTGTAGCCAGGATAGTCGAAATTAACATATCCACCAACACTCGGATCACCTAGTTCACTATTGAACATTATCCCGTGACCTATTGTACCCCTTAGGTACCTGAGTATCCACCTAACTACATCCCAATGACGTTTCCCTGGTCTTGACATAAACTATCAGACTTGGCTCACTCCTTGTGCCACGTTTGGTCTAGTGCAAACCATAGCATACATTAAACAACCAACAACACTGGCATAAAGAATTCTTGACATACCTTTGACTTCTTCAGCTGTCTTGGGACACTTGCCTGTCGAGAGCTTAAAGTGATTCGCCAGTGGAGTACTCACAGCTTTCGAATTGCTCATGTTGAATCTGTCCAACTCTGTCCCCGTGAATTTCCATTCCAAGAATCTTCTCTGCAGCTCCTAGGTCCTTCATGTCAAACTATCTGCCTAGTTTGGTTTTCAAATCACGCACGTCAGTTGAGTGGTTTGCAGTAGTCAACATATCATGCATATACAGTAACAAGAAAATTATTGAATTATCATCAAGGCTCCTAACGTAAACACAGCAGTCATAGTCACATCGTCTGTAGCCAATCCTTTGCATGTATGAGTCAAACCTCTTATACCACTGTTTCAACCCATAGAAAGACTTCTTCAATTTACATACCGGACGTTATTGACTGGACGTAACAAATCCTTCTAGTTGTTGCATATACAATTGCTCATCTAGATTCCCATGAAGAAACGCTGTCTTCACATCCATCTGCTCTAGATGCATGTCTCGAGATGCTACCAGGGCCAATACTGCCCTTATAGACGTGTGTCAAACCAATGGGGAGAATATCTCATTATAATCAATCCCTTTCCGCTTTGAATACCCCTTTGCTACTACGCGAGCCTTGAACCTTTTCCCTTCATTTTCTTTTAGTGGTGGCTTCTTCTTGAACACCCACTTGCAGCCAATTGCCCTCTTCCCTTACGAAAGCTTCATGAGATCCCACGTCTGGTTCGTCTTCAGGGACTCCATCTCCGCCACCATTGCACCCATCCACTTGTCTCGGTCTTGGCTTCCCATAGCCTCACGATAAGTAGACGGATCTCCAGAACTTGTAAGAAGAGCATAAGAAGCTAAGTCTTCAAACCCTTATCTGAGTGGTGGTCCTCTCGGACAGGGCTCCATATCATGCACAAGAACATAGTCTTGTACTCCACCTGAACCAACTGGCTCGTTGTCTGATTCACTATTAGAATCTACAATGGCCTGCACATTGGGCCACATCTGCTTAGGACTGTGGGGGCCAGACATGACTTGATCGTCCGATGCCTCAACCATCAGACAATGTTGCATTGTTGGTTTGAGCGGCTTGACAGCAATCTTAACCTTCCTAGTAGTGGAAGTTTCAGCCTCTGAAGTAGTCTCTTCCTTTGGATCTAACTCCTTCAGCATGCACTGTTCATCAAATACAACGTTTCTACTATGAACTGCTTTCTTCAAAGCAGTATCCTAGAATCTGAACCCCTTCACACGCTTGGCGTAGCCAAGAAAAACACATTTCTTGGACTTGGGATCCAATTTGGATCTCTCATCACTGGAAACATGCACGTAAGCTGGACAACCAAAAATCCTCAGATTATCTAGGTTAATTGGCTTACTTGTCCACACTTCTTCTACAACTTCCCCGTCCAATGAAGCTCTAGGAGACCTGTTGATAAGATAACATGCCATGCTCATTGCTTCTGCCCAAAAACCCTTTGACAGTCCTGCCTGCAACCGAAGGCACCTTGCCTTCTCCGTGAGGGATCTATTAATCCTCTCAGCAACACCATTCTGTTGTGGTGTTTTCTTCACTGAATAATGCCTCTAGGTCCTGTGCTCTTCACAAAACTGCTTTAATTTTTCATCTGTGTATTCTGTCCCATCATCTGACCGTTGATATTTGACCTTCCACCCCGTCTGGTTCTCCACCTCACCTTTCCACAATCTGAACTTGCTGAAAGTTTCAGACTTGTGCTTCATGAAGTTTACCCAGACTTTCTGGAGAAGTCATCAATGAATGTAACAAAGTACCTAGAACCTCCAATGGAGGCCTCCCTAGTGGGCCCCTAGACGTATGAATGAACATAGTCGAGGATTCCCTTTGTTTCATGCTTCCCGGTCACGCAACGGACACGACAGTGTTTGCCCAACACGCAAAACTTGCAAAAATACATCTTGCAGCTTCGGACACCCTTCAAAAGATTCCTCTTATGAAGTGCCATCAATCCCTTCTCACTGGGGTGACCCAAACTCATATGCCAAAGCCTCGTTGCATCATTGTCAGCTTCAGCTGATGCGACGTTACCTACCACGGTGCTTCCCAACAAGCGATATATATTCCCTGCATTACGCTTTGTTGTCATCACCGTCAATGCACCCTTGCACACCTTTAGAGTATCTTTACCCCCATAGGAACAGAAGGAGTAACCGTTCTCTTGTAAAGTACCCAAGGAAATCAGATTCTTCCTCAAGTCTGGGACGTACCTCACATTACCCAGTATACGCAAGCCACCATGGTCCATAGCAATTTTGACTTGTCCTATTCCAGTGATTTCACACGTTTGGTCATCACTTAGATAGACAAATCCAAACTTGCCCGCTTTAAACAAACTGAACCACTCCCGGTGTGGCGTCATATGGTAAGAGCAACCAGAATAAAGAATCCATGCCTCTGTGATTTTATCAGACGAGGCACAAAGCATATCTCCTTCACTGCCGGAATCACTCGTCTAAGCTACATTTGCAGAGTTAGAGAGATTAGAGCTATCCCTCTTCCAGTGACCAACCTTCTTGTAGTTGTAACACTCTGGTGTGCTCCTCGTCTGCTTGGACTTAGAACGCTTCTTCTTTCCAGCAGCTGTACCCTTGTTCCATCCACGATCTTGTACTCCTCCCTTAGCAAACATACCTTCACCTTGGCTCCCTTCCTCTACATTCTTCTTCCTCTGAGAGTGGGACATGAGTGCAGACGTGATAGCATCAAGCGTGATAGCGTCCTCCCTGTAGGTAAGAGTGGTGACCAGGTGGTCATAGGAATTTGGTAATGAGCACAGTAGAATAATTGCTTTATCCTCATCATGAACCTTCACTCCCAACCGCAACAAGTCGACAAATATTGTAGTGAAATGGTTAACATGACTTTGAAGGTCACTTCCCTCCTGCATCTTCAGACTGTAAAGCCTCTGCTATGAAAATAGCTTGTTCATCAATGTTTTGGACTTGTATTGGCTCTCCAACTTATCCTAAACGGCTTTTGGAGTCGTGAGATCCGCGATATGAAACATCACCTCGTCCGAGATGCAGAGACGTATCAATCCAGCGGCATTCTCTTGCATCTCCAACCAATTTATGTCTAACATCCCTATTAATTTCTCCTCTCGTTGTGCCTTTTGCAATCCATGTTGAGCCAACAAATCCTTGACTCTACGTTGCCATAAACCGAAGTTTCCTGTTCCATTGATCTTTTCAACGTCAAACTTTACACCGCCAGTTGTCATTGTTGCTTTGATACCAATTGTTGGTCTCAGACACTTGGATTGCACATAGTAACTTTGAGAGAGAAAGGGAAAGAAAAGCACACAGAAGATTTGTTCACGCAGTTCGACCAATATGCCTACGTCTGCGGCTATAGATTGCTATAGCTCAGATTCTTATGCAGAACAGGAATCAGGGTTTATGTGTTACAACATATTTATACTTGGATTTAATGCCACACGACTTCGTATCATTAAATCCTATTGCAATCTTATCGCAATCCTATTAGCCAATCAAATCCTAGTTACAGCGTCCATTACGACGTCCATTACGGTGTAGTCAGCACTCATTAGTTGTCTTCCACAAGCCACTCGTCCCTGACCGGACGAGGCCTAATCAGTGCTTCGCCAAATGATCTCTTAACCGGATGATCTCTGACTAAGACGTACTCTAGGAAGGCGTTCTGCCAGATGATCTTACATCAAGCGATCTTCAAGAAGATCTCATACCAGATGAGGCAACAGAATTGAGTCAGAGTCAACATTATGAGATGCCAAATGGGCCACGAGGGGGTATGCTAAGTTTCTCAATTGGGCTTTGTTTGTTCACAAATTGATTTGGTCGATTTTGAAGCCGTGTGGTTGGTTGGAAAACCAACTAAGACTTTCTAATCAAGCGATTGCTCGATGAAGGGACTCTGTTCCTCAATATAGATTACTAAGATACTCCAAAAAGCTCTTAGTGCCTCGTTATTGAAGGATGTTTGAAATAAGACCACTACTACAGAATTGCCATATAACCACGATTCCGGGCATCCTTTTACCACGGTTTATGATAGCCAAATCCGCAAGTGTACGGTTGATTATCGAAGTAATATAAAAGATATCAAACCCACAGGGATAGGTGTCCAATTATTAATTTATTTAGAACTTGTGCTGAAAATTAAAATTGATTTTAGTTTTGGTTTGTTTACAACAAGGACTTGGAAAAGCATAAATAAATAAAGAAGAGATGATGATGGAAATTAAGCACTTGGGTTGGTTTAAATAACTTGTAACATATGCTAGTAAACCTCTACCTTATTTCTGAATTTTAAAACAAAAGCTGATGATGCTCTAGCCTATGGTTTCTACAAGTTAATTCCTTACACATGTAGACCTTTCTTTCTAATTACGAAACTCAATTCCTTGCAATTTAGTTAATTAAAGAAGAAGATGAAGATAGAGTTCAGGCCAACATAAAGCAAAGTCTATCCTAATTCCTTAGTGATATGTCATATTGCCTTTTTTAAATCCTATTTCCCTTATTACTTACCAATTTCCATTGACATAAGAAATAAGCATGAACACTTGTGTACATCAAGATGAAAATAAGAACAAGGAAATAAAACATGAATTTGCAATATTATTCAAAAACAAAGATGAAGAAGACTAAGAAATAAATTATAAGCTAAAACAACCCAAGAACTTAAAAAGAAATTAGCCAAGCATGGCTAATAGAAACATTGAATTACCCTGGACTAGGAGCTCAAGAATGGCTTCCCACAATTCTCAGGAACAATGGTCTTAAGGAAGAAAGAAGAATACTTGTTGTATTCTGAAGTAAGGGATGAATACAAGTGAAAGCAAAGGCCCTATTTATAACAAATTCTGCAACGTCCCAACGCTCAAGCGTTGGCCTCGCTGTTGCTTCATATTCTTCTTCTCTTCTTGGCTCTTTGATGGCATGGACTTGATGGCATTGATGTGGCTTCTTCCCTATTCCAAGACTGCTGCAGCACTTGAATTCTTTCTATTTAGCACATGGTACACAAGTCATTGGTGCTTTATTTCTCCATTAACTTTGTAACCCTTCACCTTTGTGATTAATTCCTTTTCAATTCTTCATTTAGCACATGTTTTAATCAAGGTGAAGAAATGGTGCTTCATCTTCTGCCTTCATTTTCAGTCCTCCAATTCCTGTAATTTGAACCTTGGTCCTCACAAATATGCTTAATTCAGCCAGTTTTCTAAAAAGACTAAAAACTGATAAAAATACCTAAAAATATATAAATAAAGTTTAAAAAACAAATAAAAGCTAATCTATATGCAAATGCAAAAATAAATAGAAAATCTTAATAAAATGTACAAAAATCTATATGAGACTCAATAAAAAGAAAATAAAATAAACTAAACTAAAAAGACCCTAAAAACATCATATGAAATCCAATCATCACACCACTATACCCAACGACAGCTTGTGCCTAAGCTTTGATTAAGTTTAATCCAATCAACCAAAGAAGCACGAGATACATTTTCATAAGAAAGCACAGCGGAATTGGAAATCACGCATGTTCAAAGGTATTCATTCATGAAAACTAGGCTTGGTACTTAATCATTCAAAAGTTCATTCAAATAAAGCTCACAAAATTGTTTACTCAATGAGAACAAGAAAGTTAAATAATTCTGCCTATTATTCAAATCAAAACCAAAACAATGCAACCATGCAACTTTGAAGAGACTATTGAAGGTGGAAATTTGGCCAAGGGTTCAGAAACAGGTATGGAATTGAAAAACTTGGCAACTCACTTGCTCCTTTGAGGTAAAATGATCACCTCCTCTTGATCTACACTTCTACCGATTCAGAATTTCAATATGATGAGTTTGGATTTTATGCAAATGTTAGAACCTCAAAGTCCTTTCATAAATGTTGTTCCCATGATCATAAACTTCAATTTGAACCGATTAGAATTTTGATTAATTGAGTTTTGGTCCCTTGAATAATTTTTGAGTTGAGCTTTTACTAGGGTTGCCTTTAGAAAAGTCATTCCCATGTCCTTGATCTATGAATATCCCTAATTAGCTTTCTTGGAAGTTAAGTTTTTGAAAAATTGATTATTTGAATAAGTGATTTTCAAACCTTGAAGTTTTTTTTCACCATATATTTCTTGTGGTCCTTGATGTGTGAAAATTGGATTCGAAAGAAAAATTAATCTTGGATTTGTTGGTGTTGGCCGAATTGTTTTGGGTTGTGGGACAATGGATAATTGATTTTCTAAATAGCTTTTGGGTGTGTTAAAATGCTTGTAAATGATTTTTGGTATTGAGGAAAGATTTTGCCCTATTTGATGTGCGAGGGCCTAGAAAAAATTTGGGTGTTAAAGACTTGGAAAATTGTTGTTTTTGAAAGTGTAGGAAACTTGGAATTAGAAGAGTGAAAATGGAGATTTTGGGTCAATTGGATTTCTTGAAACTCGTAGCTTGAATTAAGGTTTTTGGGAAAACTGAGAAATTTGGAGAATGGTATAGAAATGGAATTAAAATTTATGTTTTTTATTGTGTAATTGATTTGAGAAAATTAGTGAAGTGTTGGGTGGAAATTTGGAATTTTTAGGGTTTTGGGACTTTTGGACAGAATTGGAACTTGGTGAATTGTGTGTTTTTGTCTTAAAACATCTTGTCTAACGCTTTCCAAATAGTTTGTAAGCATGTATCCTTGATGCTCCTTGAGTGGTTTAAAGCTTTGAGACGTTTTGGTTTTGTAACTTAGTGTTTTCTAAATTCTTTAATTATGCTCGGAGTTGCTAAAAACGTTTTCAACTTCCAAGGGTTTCCTTAAGATGTAGGACCATTGTTTAGGTGATAGAGACCTTGAGTAGACCAGAACTATGACCTTAGGTTTAAGTTCCAAGTTCTAGGCTAGGGTATGTTTATTGAAGGATAACAAGACGCCGAACTGATCGAGATGTACGGAGCTCACTAGACCGCCAAGATCGATTTCAATTGCGGTAAGGGAACTTCGTTTCATTAGCTACTAGGCATGAGTATATAACTATGTCAATGTATGCACTTTGATTTCTGAAATTGTAGTTGATGTCGTTCTGAGAACGACCCGATTTATAACTGTATTGATTGTGACATTGATGCAAGTATCTGGAGGCATCTGCCATGCTGGATTAGAATTTTTTGATGTGTGACATCATTGAATTTGATTTGAATTGTGGCTTGACTTATTGGATGTTTATAACTTTATGGCCTAACAGATATGTTCTTCCAAATCTTTATGGTAAATACAGAAGTTATTACCTGGAACAAGGCTTATTTTCAATAATTATAGAGTCAAACAAGGTCAACCAAAAACTAAAACATAGCATAAAAGATAACACAGTGTCTACTTATAACATTAGAGAATGACGATCTAACAATACTACTCCTAAAAGAGTTTCATTCTCAAAGCGCCAGGTCAAGGAATAGTCTGGGGTATTGCGTCTTTGTCTTGTCCTCCCACAACATTGTTCCCGTCTCCAACTCCCGTAGTCTGAAAATTCTTTGCAACGTGTCCCGGCTTTTTGCAATTCCAGTCCACCATGGGGTTCTCCATGCAGTTGTTGGCGTAGTGCCCCATCTTCCTGCATCAAATACATTCGACCTCCTCGAGTGGCCTTAGCACTCCTCGGTTGCCTCGTCTATCTCGAACATGTCAGTCTGAATCAACAATGCGCTCCTTGGTTGGGGTGCGTTGATACGGTTCCTTGCCCTTGTCGTTCTTTCCATATCGCGACCTAATTGGTGCACCTCTTGTTCACAGTTCCTTAACGCGCATGTTGGTCGCTCCGATGTCTACTATCTTCACCTCCATCGCCAGGTAACAGCATTCTCGTGCAATAGCATCCACAGCAGAACAGTTTGCTTCCTCTTCCGCACGAGCCGCAACAGCATTCTCGTGAATCTTCACCATCCTGACTAAGTTAGCGATAGCGACAAACCTCAGATTCCCCACATCCTGTTCAGCCATTTACGTATCTAGACTAGCTAATATCTTACTCCTGCTTGTAAGAATAATTAACGGTTAATCCAGAAACAGAAACTGCAAGAAAAGTTAGTCAAACACTGATAACTAGATCATATGCTCAAAGGACAATCTCAAACAATAACTTCAACAAACAATAAAGCACAATATTCTTCTTTCGATCGACACCCCATCGATCGACTTCAGAATAGTAATTACCCAACAGCGATGGTTATCTCAACCATCGCTCTGATACCACAAATGTAACGCCCCAATTTTTGGTTGAGGGTCACATAGTAAATACGCGAAAATTATACTTTGAAACCAACGTCTCTTAGTAATTATAAATAATAATCGTCCCATAATAGAATATATAATCATCACAAAACAATGTGAATAATTCAAAATAGACAACGTTGCACAACTGATGTCTGGATTTTATATGATCTTTTTAGTGTCTTTTTCTTTTATTTATTTTATTTTTATTGAGTCTCATATAGTTTTTATTTCATTTTGTTAGAGTTTTCATTTTATTTGTGCATTTGCATTTAGATTATTTTTTATTTGGTTTTTATTCATTTTTAGTTGTTTTTATTAGATTTTAGTCCTTGTTAGAGGTTCTAGTCAATTGAGATACATTTGTGGGGATCTTGATGCAATTTATGGAGAAGTGTGGCTGAATTAGAGAAGAAGAGGAAGCATCAATCTCAATTTTCTTGTATAACATGTGCATAATAGGAGAATTTAAGAGAAAGGTTAGTGCTTCAGTTGAAAGCTCATCAATGCCTTGAAGTTTTGTCATGAAAGAGAAAAGAAGGGAGAAAGAATGTGAAGCACCAGACGATTGAACTCCGATTCCACCATCAATGACATATTCAGAATTACGTCCAAGATAACACAACCCGAATCTACCACACAATCACAATCATCAAGGCAATTCCTACTACGAGTTACCCTTACCACCGAATAGGTTGCATATGATTGAACTCCAACCTAATAAGATAAAAAACATATACACAATCATCAACAACCATAAGAAAGGTTGGAAACCAACTCAAAGGAATTTTAGACAAAAAGAAGCAAAACAACAACTTGCTGGCAGAGGTCGAGCGCCTGTGCGTTAGGTTCCAATGCTCATGCGTTGGTCCTCTGTCTGACAACACGAACATGGCAGAATTCCAACGCCCAGGCGTTGGGAGTCTAGCACTCATGCATTGGCTCCCTGCCAGAAAGCCTAAAAATAGTGTTGTTCACCCAAAAATCAATTCTAAACTCTACTTTTCGAAAATAAACTTCTCCCATGCCCAAAGCACATTTTAAAACTGATTAGGCACATTTTCTACTCAGAAATCCAAAGGTTTCTAAAATCACCAAAACCATTTTGAACAAGGAAAGTACAAGGGTTTTTAGCCAAAATAGAAGGGGAAACTAACCTTGTTAAAAGAGTTTGTCTAAGAGAACTTGAAGCACGACCCTAGCCCTCCAAGAATGAAAAAAAAACCTCAATTTTGTTGAGGAGAAAGGGCTGAAAACGGAAAAAATTAAACCCTAGAAGAGAGTAAGGAATTGAACACCCAAGAACTCAGAATTTAGGAAGGATTGATCACTTACCGATTGAACCAACACAAAAGCACTTGGAAAGGATTAAGGAGCAAGGTCTGAACATCAAGGGAGGAGGAAGAAAAGTAGATTTTGAACACCAAAAGAGGAAGGAAAGAGTCAACACAAGTAGCCCAAGCTTCAGCAAAACTTCAGGGAATTTCAACTCTAGCGTTCTCGGTTTTTTAGCAATTTCTTTGTGTGAAATGAACAAGGAAGAGAGCTAAACATGTTAGATTCAAATAATTAATATCCTAAATGAATTATTATGTTTTGATAACTAACAATTTCTTTAAGGTTTAACATTGTCAAAGATAAAATTCCTAACATAGTGAAAATTCTCATGCACAGGAATAACCATCTCTAAAAGGACTGAATGGATCTCAAAGTATCATCAAGAGAACCAGTCCACCAGAAGAGTTCGTCCGGTCACTCTGAAGGAAACACTGTCAAAGATATACGAAGGAAAGCATTCATGCATAAGACAGTCTGGTGGTTCAAGAGAGTTAAAGCAGTAACAACATTCAACATCCTCTCTCAAGGACACTTCATCGAAGTCTGCACGCTCAAGTCAAAGTCTACCTCAAGAAGCTGAAACAGTCTGCTACTCAAACCTACAGTTATCAAGAGAATGACTGCCTCTTCTAAAGCTAAAAGAATGGAGAACTTCAAAAGAAGCAACAGAAGAAAAGAAAAGGTTCAGTCTTCTAAGTCAAGAAGATGCTAATCCTCAAAGAAGATCTGAATGAAGAAATTTCGCCTACCGATACAAGCCACTTAGTGACGAAATTTCAAGCATTGAATGGAGACTGCGTTTGCCAAACTCTAAGGAAGAATCCGTCTGCTCAAGCGTCAATTGCGCCAAAGGTACAAAGATCAAGAAGTGTGCTTTTCGAGGATATCAAGTTAACAGAAGCATTAAAGAAATTATTCTCCTCATCTTGAGTAATTGCTTCTTAGATCAAAAAGACTTCTACCTCGTCTGCATATTTATTAATGTACTGGCTGCGGCAGAAAGTAGAAAGGGACACAATTAATACAATATTCCTTGGTCCCACTACTTTTCTACTTTTCCTCAAATCAAGTTGACATCGCGGAATCAACGGCAAGAATCTCTGAGCATCGTACACTCTCACCGGTTGAAATTCAAATATCTGACCAAAGCACGTGTTGAGTATTAGCTGGCATGCACTAGGGTATAATGGTCAAAACAAACTCCACAGCTAGAACTCCACGCATTAAATACTGAAGACATAGCTCAAAGCTACTTGCTCAGCATGGAGCCAGACGACGTCAACCCAGGCGAATCGATGATTCTCAGATCGTGTCTTACACCTGCTGAAAAATGCAGAACTAGCCGTTATGTGCAGCTCAGAGAGGAAGAAGCACTTCAGACAGGTTTTCTCTCCTGCTTTGAAGGAAAAACGAAGATCTTCAACTGAAGATATAAATAGAGAACCCTGCCTCTGAAACAGTTGGGCAACTTAGACTTAAACTTCCATATGCCAACTAAGTCTGTCCCAAGAGCCAAGGAACCTTGGTTCCAACTCAGGATGCCTAAAGCCTACCTCTACCTCTGCCTGAGTTTATGTGCTTCTGTGTGAAAAAATTCATAGAGTATTACTCTCATCTTTTCCAACTCACACACCCTCCAAAAACAGAGAACCCAAACTCCTATCCTCTCTGTATAAACCGAGCTTAATTTCTTCTACCCACTCTTATTAAGAAGAGAACCATGTAGAAAAGCCAAACCTTGAAAAAGGTGTCAGGAGAAGTCCTGTATAATACTTGTAAGGAGGAGTCCTTATAATACTTGTAAGGAGAAGTCCTTCGAATACTTGATAGGAGAAGTCCTTAGAATACTTGTTAGGAGAAGCCCCTGATAATACTTGTACTATTTGGTTAAATAGTGGAAAATCTTGGTGAAGCCAAGGACTGGACGTAGCCCTGTCGATTATGGGGGTGAACCAGGATAAAATTTATGTGTGCTTTATATTTATGGTTATGTTATATTTCCGCTGCATGTATATGTATGTATTGTGGAATCAGTCGTGTTAAATTCAAATAAATGTTAATTATCCAAGATAAAAGAAAGAAACTCTAAAAATAAGTCACACAATTCAAACCCCCCCCTTTCTTGTGTGTTTCTTGCACCTTCAAAACATATAACCAAAATTTTCAGCAACAAGAAGAGATAGAGAGACGCCGCCCAAGCCTCATTATTCTGAATTTTTCTCCTTCAATTCCCTTTAACACTCTACACAAGGTAATAACTCACATAACACCTCCTTAATGCACTTCTTGGCTTTCAAACATCAATAGGATTCCAAGCATAAGAGCTGATCAGATTTCAACATCAAGAAAGGGGGAAGAATTCGTCCAACATCACCATCATTCACCATTATTCTCCTTTAAAACCCATTAACACTAGACAAGCCATTAACTCTCTTATTTCTACCTTATTACCCATTATTCTTCTCTTAAAATCTGAATTAAAGCCTTATTCAAAGCATTCAAATCTGAATATGAATTTGAATTTTGAAAATGTCTAGACATACAAAAATATTGGCTCAAAAATAAAACCTACCTCACCAAGGTTCGAACCCATACCTTGTATCCGTAACACAGAAATCTTAACCACTAAGCCAAAGTCAATCTTGTTACAACTCAAGCAAAGATATTTTAATGATCCACAGGGCACATCAACATGACCCAAACAATTATCAAGTAGCCCAAGGCTAGAATTTAATTACCATAACTCGAAGGACCAAATCACAAAAACAAGAATTCCAGGGACTAGATTGCAAATACAAGGAGTTCAGGGGCCAAAGTTCAAATAGGAAAAATTAAGGGTCTTACAGTCACAACTATTCAAGAGGCCAAGGATCTTACCACCTTAAAAAGGGAACATCTTCTGGGATCTCTGGAGGTTCACGAGATTGAGTTGGCAGAGTATGGTGAGAGCAAGTAGGGCAAATCCATAGCGTTTAAAGCCAAAAGATCTAAATGTAAAAGCATTGTCTAAAGAATTGGGAACATCATCAGACGACACTGACTGTGAAGAAGAACTCTTCAACAAGAGGTTCAAAAAGATGTGGATAAAACATCAAAGAGGCAGAAATGAATCCAAAGATCACAAGAAGGAGTCTGGACAAAGAAAGCCCCAACCTAGCTCCACATGAGAAGGAGGATAAAGCTTTGACAAAAGCTCTATCGTCTGTCTTGAGTGCAGAAAGCCTGGACACATCAAAGCAGAGTGCCCACAAATGAAGAAATCTTTCAAAAACAACAGAAAGAAGAAGGCGCTCATAGGACAGAATGATGAGTCTGATGAATCGTTAGACGATGATGAAGCATTCTATGCATTGATGCCTTCCATCGATAAATCAGACGAGGAGGAGGACCAAGTAACATCTGAAACTCTTGACGATAATTATAATGAATTGCTTGAATATTCTCATGCTCTATCGTCAAAGTGTGCATGTCTAAAGAAAAAGTTTTCACAAATGCAAAAAGAACTAGAAATGTCCAAGCATGAAAATACCTTGTTAGTTGAAGAAAATAAAGTTTTAAAAGAACATAACTCTTCTGAAGAAGTTATTGCCCTTAAAAGGAGAGTCAAAGTTTTAATTCAAGATCTTTCATCATTTACAAATGGTCATGATAACTTGGTTAAGATAAGTGGAAACAATAGATAAATTTATGATAAAATTGGTCTAGGATATGAAAGTGATAGTAACAAATCATCTGAAAATGTATCGTCCAATATCATTTTTGTATCATCTGCAGCCATATCGTCTAAACCCGTGACATTTATGGTGAAACGTAGTCCTAAATAGATAAAAAAAGGACATCCTATCATAAGAAGGTTCCACCCAGAACCACAACTAACAAATCAGGACCCAAGAAAATTTGGGTACCTAGAACAATTATTGTTCCTCTTGCAGATGTGTTTAACAAGACAAAGTAGAAGCGAAAAATGGTACCTGGAGAGTGGATGCTCGCGACACATGACATGAAGAAAGTCTATGTTCCCAAAGATATGTGCTAAGGACAATGGAGGAACAGTTACCTTTAGAGGTAACTAGAAGGGCTTCTTCGTGGGAGAAGGATATTTGGATGAATACACGAGATTTACTTGGGTATACTTCATAAGAAGTGATAAAAGAGCTCAGAACGAGAAATGGTACTGCATAGCAATAATCAGAAGTGACAGAGGTGGCAAATTTGTCAATGAAGAATTCGAAAGGCTCTATGAGCACAACGATATCGTCCATCAGTTTTCAGCACCCAGAACACCCCAACAGAATGAAGTAGGAGAAAGGACGAACAAATCACTGCAAGAAATGGCAAGAACAATTCTTAGTGAAACATCCATGCCAAATTACTTCTAGGACGAAGCAATTCACATAGCTTGTTACATTCAGAATAAGATTTTTATGAGTCCAATTTTGAAGACTCCATATGAATGATGGAAAGAAAGACGGCAGTATATATCTTATATTCATCCTTTTGGATGCCCTTGTTTCATTCTCAAAACCAAGGATGATCTCGGAAAATTTGATTGCAAATCAGATAAAGAGATATTTCTTGGATACTCACCCCATTCGAAAGCTTATCAAGTCTACAATTTCAGAACCATGGTGATAGAAGAATCAATCAATATAAATTTTGATGATCACAGCTCTAGCAATGATCCAACCAGCCTTGAAGAAGATCTCTCAAGTCTAGATCTAAATGAAGGACTGTAACACCCCGATTTTCAGGGCGTTACTGTAGTAGATGAACAGTAATAAATCATGCGCAAGTTTTAGGGGTTTTTGAAATTGCGTGCATGTTTTTTTTTTTTTGAAATCATGCCAAGACAGTACACATGCATAATTACCCATATTTACAATGCCCTGACGAGCAGTGTCATCACAATATTTTGTGTCGTGCATAATTACATCACCAGTGTAGTGCAGAAAGTGAAGTTATTTTACAGACCAGTTAACCGAAAGGTAGTAGGATGCATCAAAACTAGGTTCCTATACTAGACTCCTTAGTACCAATATACTCCCCTGAAAACTCCACGCAGGAAGCCCCCATGGGAAGCCATGTATCGGAACCTACCCTTGAACTCCAAAATACAGACAACCCTAGTTTAGCAAAATATAATCTACCCAAAAGCCCGTACCGCCTCAGCTTCATACTCCTCCTCCTAGGGTTATCGTCCGATGCATCCAACAATCCGGCGCCGCTCCTGCCTGGGGTAAGTTCTGAAAGATTCCCGTCGGGGAGAGAGGGTGTAGACCGGGGTTGGAGAAGTAGAGATCTCCACCTTCATCTCGGGGAATGAAGAGTGTGGAGAAGCAACAACGACGGGGGATGCCGGAATAATGACCGTCCCAGACGCCGAAGCGTCGGTTCCGTCAAAGAGGGAGATAGGGGTAAAAGAAGGTCATAAGTAAAGCGGCATGTTTGTCGTCCTTGAGGTGCTCCAACACGGTCCGTCCTGTCGTCCGTCACTCGACCCGTATACCGAGCACCCTATGTCGGCGGGTCCACCGTCCACGACGCCGGGTCGTCCTTGTCAGTGATGTGTAGGACCGCTTCCCTCAGGATGGGTAGACAAACGAACGGTTTCACTGCTATCTGACCGGGCATGGTCTGGAGGAACACACACGATCCGTTCAACAGAAACAGAAGGAAAAAGGGTCACTTCCAAAAACAAGGTCATATAAAGAGCAATCAATGGCATCAATAGGCATTGTCAATCAAGTAGCAAGTAGCAAAGCAAGTACAATTATTTGACGCAGATAATTGGGAAAAACCCTAGGACTTCTATATGCGCGCACATCTTCCTCATGTACAAAAAAAACTTTTATTCGGATATGCACCAACTCCCGTAGGCAGGTGGAACACTCTCTCGAACTCTGAACGAACAAGAAAGTAAGTCGGTAAGTCGAGAGTTGCCACTTACATGAGAACGCTCTGTAATAACGCCCTGATGGTGCGCCATCTAGCCGGTGACTCTTTATTAGCCCTGAACCATGACGACTTTCTACGACTACATGCTTGACACGACATGAAAACAAAACACAAGTAGGACTCATACGTATTTAAACGAGGCCTAGCATAGCTTCGTAATTAATACTAATCATGTAGAGTAGTTGCACATATCTTAAGCAGATATAAATCATGTCGAAGGAAGAAACATGCTTTCAATTATCATCAAAGCAATAAAATCCAATAAGTCAAGCCACAAATCACAAAAATTCAACGATGTCACACGTCAAACAATTCCTAATCCAGCATATCAGATGCCGTCAAAGACTTGCATTAATATATATATCAATCAATATAGTTTAAAGTCGGGTCGTTCTTAGAACGCCGTCAACTACAATTCTAAAGATCATAGTGCAGCATGGTATATACTTATACTTAAGCTAATAGACAGAGATACGAAATTCCCTTACCTCAGAGGTGATCGATCTAGGCGGTTTTGGAAACTCCGCACGTCTTGATCGGTCTAGGCCTCGTGATCCTTCAACAAGCACAACCTAAACTTTAGAACTTTGAACTCAAACCTAAGGGAAAAGAGCCGGTCTAAACACTTAGACATAGGCTCTACAACTTCGGAAATTTCTCAGAGGTCGACAACACTTAAACAAGATATCGACGATTACCCAAAAGGACTTAGAAAAACCCTAAGTTACAAAAATCCAAATTTTCCAAAACTTTAAACCATTCAAAGAGCATTAAGGCTAGATGCTTACAAACCATTTTGAGGCCTTAATCAATATTTTAGAAAACCAAAGAACACAAAATTTCACTAAGTCTCAATTCTGTCCAAACTTTTAAAAACCCTAAAATTCTCAAATTTTCACCCAACACTCCTCTAAATTTTCCAAATCAAATGCAGGACCCAAAAACATAACTTTTAAGACAAATTTTCACTTCATTTTCCCAAAGTTTGCAGTATGCCCAAAGCCCTAATTTTAACTATAAGTTTCATAATCCAATTTGTCCAAAAACTCAATTTTTCACACATTCAATTCCCAAATTTCCTGAGCTTTCAGAAACAATTTTTCAAGTCCTTAACACTAAAAATTCTCTAAGCCAATGCACAACAATTTTGACAAAACATATCCTCAATACCCAAATTCATTTATAAGCATTTTAACACACCCAAAAGCTAGTTAGAAAATCAATTATCCTTTGTCCCCTAACACTTAGTCAATTCGGCCAAGATACATAAATCCAAAGACAAATTTTTCTTCCAAAACTAATTTGTACACATCAAAGGTAATAGGAAAACTATGACAAATAATTACTTAAAGCTTGAAAAATCACTTTTCCAAATAATCAATTTTTCAAAAACAAAACTTCCAAGAAAACTAATTGGTGATTTTCGAACATCAATCCAATGGGAATGACTTTTCCAAAAGCAACCCTAACAAAACTCAATCCTAAAAACTTTCAAGGAACCAAAACTCTAAAGATCAAAAATCCAATCGGTTCAAAACAAAGCTCATGGTAGTAGGAACAACATTTATGAAGGAGCTTCTAAGTTTTAGCCCTTGCATAAAATTTAAACTCCACAAAATGAAATTTTGAATCTGTAGAAATGTAGATCAAGAGGAGATGAACATATTACCTCTAAGGAGCAAGTTGGAAAGACAAAAGATAAAGGAGCTAGGGAGAGGGAAGAGGTTCGGCCATTCGTGATGGAGAAGATGATGAATAGAACCTTTCTCCACTTGACTTTCTCTCACTAGAAAACACTTAACTCACTTGATTTTGGTCTAATGGTTCACTTAAGGGAAAGAAAGCCTATTAACCCCCTTAATGGAGGGTGTGGGCCGTGGCCTAAAGGCCCAAAGATTGGGGGTGAAATTCAATTTTTCACTTACCCAAGGGACTAAAGTTGAAACGGTAAAAGGTTAAAGTAAAAAAAACTTTTATTGTTCGAGGACCAAACCGTAAGGTTTTCAAATTTCAGGGACTCAACTCTAAGCTTAGAAATTTCTAATAAAATATCTAGGTTTGTTTATTAATAATTTCCCCTCACTGACACGTCACTGCATCAGTGCGTCAATGCGTCAGTGCGTCAATCACTAATCGTCATCAATGAGTATCTCAGTGCTACTGAGAATATCTGCCCGGGGCCATTCATTGCTCTCGGGGTACTGGGCCCGCACGATTCGGGACCGGGTCGATCTTTCTCGATGTCCGCTCCCCGCTGCCCGAAAGCACTATTCACCGGGTCACTATTCACAAAAATCTCTTGCACAAAATTGGTCTCGAAATGCCGAACGAAATCGTTTGGTGCTTTTCAGACTCTCGATCCGGGGTCCCGAAGTCGTCCATTTCGCCTCCTGAAGTTTCGGCTAAAAGTCCCGTTAGCGCAAAAAACCCTTCTCGGGCTCCGGGAGGAAACCATATCAATATTACAGTAGTTCTTCATGAAATTTTCCATTGATCGTCATGGTGATAGTGAGAACATCTCATTCTTGTCCGAATTCAAAGTCAGGTCTAGCTTGGTTTCCTACCAAGTGGTGTAAAAGGTGTTTCACCGGTACTTCGCTCGTCAATAACGCTTGCCGATGCCGCCGAGCAGATCTAAACAGTACCTTGGAATAATTAAATAATTATTGGGAAAAATTCTAGGTGTTACAAGGACCATCGTCCATCAAAGCTCAATCATCCAATGGTCATGCATTGTCCACACAGTTCGCATCATCCAACGACAGATTATGGTCCAAGGAAAATGAGGAACCACTATCCAACCCTTCATCGTTTGATCAAATCATGACGTCCAGTGGTATCTCTCTTCCAAGAGATTGGAGATTCAAGCCAGATCACCCTCTGAATCAAGTCATTAGAAATGTTACAGAAAAGGTCAGAACTAGATCCTCAGTTTATGCTCACAAAAATTATGCATTCCTATCTAAAATAGAACCAAAGAATGTCATTGAAGCTCTACAAGATAAAGGATGGATTCTTGAAAAGCAAGAAGAACTTAATCAATTTGAAAGAAGCCAAGTCTGGAATCTTGTTCCCAAACCTGAAGGGAAGTCCATCATTGGTACTAAGTGTGTTTTCAACAATAAAATTTATGAAGACGGAAAGGTGACAAGGAATGAAGCAAGATTAGTAGCTCAAGGGTATAATCAACAAGAGGGTATTGATTACACATAAACATTTTCTCCAGTTGCTTGGATTGAAGCTATTCGAATACTGCTAGCAAACAATAAACAACTATTTGAATATGGCGTTAAGAACCCAATCAACAAACAACAAACAGAAAGGGTATACTCCAACGACAGTTACTATAAACAGTAATTGAGACAAGAAATTATCGTAACAACAACAATAAAAATACTTGAATTTTCATTTAAATATCACACAACCATGCTTGTTAGTCCTTAATAGCTATATGCATAACTATGGCAAGAATTTTACCCAAACAGGGCCAGGACGATCACATGGGACAACGATCCATCACATCGCCCTAGGAAGATCCCACGGGACATGATGACAGGATATTATATGATGTTTTTAGGTTGTTTTTAGTCTTTTTATTTTATTATTTTTGAGTCACATATAGGAATTTTATTATTTTAATGTAGATTTTATATTTATTTTGCATTCTGCATATAGATTAGCTTTTATTTGTTTTTCTAACTTTATTTTATATTTTTAGGATTTTTTATAGCTTTTTTATATTTTTAGGAAAAGCTGGTATAGTTATCATTTTTGTCCAGGGACCGATTTGTAAAGTTTCAGGAATTAAAGGATCAAAGTGTAAAAGTTCAAGAGTGGAGGATGGAAAGTGAAGTTTGAAGGAGTCAAAGGGCCAGAATTGAAGTTCTAACAAAGAGAGGACTTGAAGTGAATTGAAGAAAGTGAAGCAACTCTCTTTGATTTGAGCACATGTAAAATAAGGTTTGAAGGATTAATGGTGGAAAGAAGGAGTTTCAGAACTTATTAGGGGCTGAATGAGCCTAATTAAGCCAATCAATTCCACCATTGAAGAAGAAAGGAATCCAAGAAAAAGCTGCCAGTGTTCGTCCCAGCGCTGCAGCGTTGGAAGTCCCAACGCTCAAGCGCTGGACCTCTGACTAGGATGTGAGTCAGAGGTTGCACCCAGCGCTGCAGCGTTGGAAGCCAGCGCTCAAGCGCTGGGCCTATTTCTGCACGTTGGATTTTAATGCTTCCCAGCGCCCCAGCGTTGGGAATGCCAGCGCCCCAGCGTTGGGAATGCCAGCGCCCAAGCGCTGGAGGTCAAGTTTTTGCTATAAATAGTGAGCTTTTCTTCACTTGTAAGACACACCTATTCAGAATACAACAAGTGTTCTTCTTTCCTCCTTAAGATCATTGTTCCTAGGAATTGTGGGAAGCCATACTTGAGCTCCTATCCAGGGTAATTCAATGACTCTTTTAGCCATGCTTGGCTAATTCTTTTTAAGCTTCTTGGGTTGTTTTAGTTTATAATTTATGTTTTAGTATTGTTTCTACCTTTCTGAATAATATATCCAGTTCTTGTTTTATTTCCTTGTTCATAATTCTATCTTGATGATCACAAGTGTTTTTGCTTAT
Source organism: Acmispon strigosus (assembly GCA_030819835.1). Classification (NCBI taxonomy): domain Eukaryota; kingdom Viridiplantae; phylum Streptophyta; class Magnoliopsida; order Fabales; family Fabaceae; genus Acmispon; species Acmispon strigosus. Next base: position 29,490,341 of record JAUAMA010000007.1, read on the forward strand.
TGCTTATACGAATGAGAATTGGTAAGTAGTAAGGGAAATAGGAATTAAAAAAGCTATAAGTATATATCGCTAAGAGATTAGGATAGACGTAGCTTATGTTGGCCTGAACTTCTTCTTCATCTTCTTCTTTAGTTAACTAGATTGCAAGAAATTGGGTTTAGTAATTAAAAAGAAAGTTCTACAATGTGTAAGAGATTAACTTGTAGATATAATAGGCTATAGCATCTTGAACTTGGACTTAAAATTCAGAAATTAAGTAGGAACTTGCTAGCATATTTTATATTCTATGTTATTCAACCCAAGAACTTAATCTTCATCATATCTATCTCTCTATTATTTTATGCTATTGTTCTTGCTTGTTCTAAAACCAACAACAAATACTCATCTTTTAAATTTTCTGCACAAGTACTAAATATTATAATAATAGGAAACCTATCCCTTGGGTTCGATCTTTTTATTACGCGATATTGAATCGTACACTTGCGATTTGGGTATCAGGACAAAGTGTCGTCACATCAACCTTAAACATCCTATATGATGCATATGCATAGAAATAATCATCTGCATGTTTAACCAATACAACTCAATTCATTTCACCAAACCTCAACAACATATAAATCATATATCTCATGTTACAGCATCAACAACAAGTCCAAAATGATTCCAAAGGCAAGGCACAAAAAAATTTCTCAAAACCAAACCACAATACATCACAAACCGTTAAGACAATTCTTCAACGAGTTACCCTTACCATTGAAAAGGTCGCATAAACTTGATCTCCAACCTTGCAAGATAAACACATAAATAACAATCAAACAACCATTGGATAGGTGGAAATCAAGCTCCAAAGAAACTGGGAACCAGTCGGCCAAAACGGGGTTTTTAAGGAAAAGCAGCAAAAGCACAAACAATGGCCCCACGCATGTGCGCAGGTATTTCCATGCGCATGGGTGGCCATTCTAGAAAATGTCGAGAATCGAGTAGAGGCCCTGCGCATGTGTGCGCGGTGGCCACGCACATGCGTGGCCCCTCTATACAGGGGTCCAAAACACACGTTTTTCATGCAAAAAGGAGTCCAGAACAAGTTTTGAAACTAGGATTTTCCTAGAAACGATTTCCAAAACATCAAAAACCAATTTTCCAAGGTTCTAATGTTTCATAAACAATTTTCTTTCAAAACACAAGGGATTCTAAAGCACAAGATTGTGTTAACAGGAAGATAACAAGGTTTCTGATGAGTGGATATTATATGATGTTTTTAGGTAGTTTTTAGTCTTTTTATTTTATTATTTTTGAGTCACATATAGGATTTTTGTTATTTTTATGTAGATTTTATATTTATTTTGCATTTTGCGTGTAGATTAGATTTTATTTGTTTTTCTACCTTTATTTTATATTTTTAGGAATTTTTATAGCTATTTTATATTTTTAGGAAAAGCTGGTTTAGTTATCATTTTTGTCCAGGGACCAATTTGTAAAGTTTCAGGAAATCAGGGACCAAAATTCGAAAGTTCAAGAGTGGTGGACTAAAAGTGAAGATTGAGAGAATAAAAGGGTCAGAATTGAAGTGCTAGTAAAGAGAAGGCTAAAAGTGAAAAAGAAGAATATGAAGCAACTGTCTTCAAATTAGCACATGGAAAATAATGTTGTAGGATTGATGGTAGTGGGAAGAAGGTTTCAGAATTGATTAAGGGCTGAGTAGTGGCTTTTTAAGGCATTCAAAACCCACTACCATGAAGAAGGAGGAAAAACTTGAAGGTGAAGCAGCAGCACCTAGCGCTGGGAACCCAGCGCTCAAGCGCTGGGCTTCGGTTTAGAAGTGGGATTTAATTGCGGAGGCCATATTTTTGCTATAAATAGGGAGGCAATTTGCACTTGTAAAACACACCTCTTAGAATACAACAAGTATTCTCTCTTTCTCCCTTTTGAGCATTGTTCCTAGGACTTGTGGGAAGCCATATTTGAGCTCCTATCCAGGGTAATTCAATGACTCATTTAGCCATGCTTGGCTAACTTCTTCTTTAAGTTTTTGGGTTGTTTTAGTTTATAATTCATGTTCTAGTCTTTTTCTACATTTCTGAATATTATTTCCATTCATGTTTTATTTCTTTGTGCTTAATTTCTATCTTGATGATCACAAGAGGTTTTGCTTATTGCTTATTACATAAGGCCATTTGGTGAGTAGTAAGGGAACTAGGAAATAAAAAAGGTTATAAGTATACATCACTAAGGAATTAGGATGGACGTAACTTTATGTTGGCCCGAACATCTTCTTCATCTTCTTCTTTAGTTAACTAGGTACCAAGGAATTGGGTTTAGTAATTAAAAAGAAAGTTCTACAATGCTTAAGGAATTAACTTGTAGTTACACTAGGCTATAGCATCATGAAAATGGATTTAGAATTCAGAAATTAAGTAGGAGATTTCTAGTATGTTTTATAGACTATGTAAACCAACCCAAGGGCTTAATTCTCATCATCTCTATTTCTTATCTTTTTATGCTATTGTTCTTATTTGCTCTAAAAACCAACATCATATATTCACCTTTTAATTTTTCTGCACAAGTACTAAATATTATATTAATAAGAACACCTATCCCTTGGGTTCGATCTTTTTTACTACGCGATAGACAATCGTGCACTTGCGATTTTGCTATCAGTTTCCAACACAAGAACAACGAAAGAGACCAACCTTGCTTGGCTTGATTGATCAAGTAGAAGTGAAGCACAGTCCTTGTCCTTCAATGGTGCTGAGAAATTCGAGTGGTTGAGTGGAAGAGTGTGCTGGAAAAATATTGAGTTACAACTCTAAGAAGAGAGGAAAAGAATGGACAAAAGAATTCAGAAATGGAGAGTATGAGCAATGTAACACCCGAAATTTTCCCCAGTAATTATCTAATTATTTAATTATTCCAAGGTACTGTTTGGACCCGCTCGGCGGCATCGGCAAGCGATATCGTCGGCCAAAGTACCAATGAAGTATTCTTTGCAACACTTGGTAGGAAACCAAGCTAGACTTGACTTTAAGTTCGGACGAGAATTAGACGTTCTCACTATCACCCTAACGAACAGTAGAAAATTTCGTGAAGAATGACTGTAATATTGATAGGGTTTCCTCCCGGAGCCCGGGAAGGATTTTTCGCGCTAACGGGACTTTCAGCCGAAACTTCAGCAGGCGAAACGGACGACTTCAGGACCCCGAATCAAGAATCGGAAAAGATCCAAACGATTTCGAGACCAATTTTGTGTAGAATATTTTTGTGAATAATGACCCGGTGAATAGTGTTTTCGGGCAGCGTGGTGCAGACTTCGAGAAAGATTTACCCGGCCCCGAATTGTGCGGGCCAGGAACCCCGAAACCAATCAATGACCCCGGGGAAGATATTCTCAGTGACGCTGAGGTACTCACCGATGACCAGAACCCGATGATGACTGGTGACTTGACGCACTGACGCATTGACGCATTGACGCACTGACGCACTGACGCACTGACACGTCATGATTAAGAATTTATTAATAAACAAACCTAGATATGTATTAGAAATTTCTAAGCTTAGAGTTTAGTCCCTGAACTTTGAAAACCTTACGGTTTGGTCCCTGATAGTAAAAAGTTTTTTTACTCTAACCTTTTACCGTTTCAACTTTGGTCCTTGGGTAAGTGTAAAAATTAGAATTTCCTCCCCATTTTAGGGCCCATGGCCATGGCCCAAACCCACCCTTAAGGGGGTTTACATGGCTTTAAACCTCTTCATCAATCATTAAGTGAAAAATCCCTTAAGTTTTAGTGATTTTTAGAGGGAGAATATGAAGCTTTGAGAGAGTTACTATTCATCTCCTTCCTCCTCAAGCTTTGGCCACCCCCTCCCCTCTTCCATGGAAGCCCTTCCTCAGCTCCTTTGCACTTGATTCATTGAGGTAAAGTGTTCCTCTCCTCTTGATCTATATTTCTACCGATTCGGTTTTTCAATTTGTTGAGTTTGGATTTTTATGAAGTTGTTAGAACACTAAACTCCCTTTGTTAATGTTGTTCCCATGACCTTAGGCTTTATTTTGAACCGATTGGATTTTTGATTGAATGAGTTTTGGTTCCTTGAAAAATTAGAAGTTGGGTTTTTGTTAGGGTTCCCTTTGGAAAAGTCATTCCCATGACATTGATCTTTGAAAATCTCTAATTGGTTTTCTTGGAAGTTTTGTTTTTGAAAAATTGATATTAGGAAAAGTGTTTTTTTCAAGCTTTAGGTAATTATTCACCATAGATTTCTTGTTGTCTTTGATGTGTACAAATTAGTTTTTGAAGAAAAAATTTCCCTTGAAATAAAGTTGTTTGGCCGAATTGACTAGTGTTTTAGGACTTTGGAAAATTGATTTTCTAACTAGCTTTTTGTAGTGTTTAAAGCTTGTATGTGAGGTTTGATGCAAAGGAAAATTAATTGCCCTATTTTTTATGGAATGGCCGAAAGTTAGAAAATGTTTTAAGGGCTTGGAAAATTTATTTTCATTTGGTTTTGAGAGTTAAAGTTTGGAGGGACTAAAATTGAACGCTTAGGAAAAAATTTGTTTATGGAACTTCTAGCTTGTTTTAGGGTTTTGAAAAGTTGGGAAATAAAGAATTTAAAGTTGACCATTGAATGAATTGTGTTTGTTCTTGACACTTAGGTTTTGTTGAGTTTAAGAGTTGAAAAATTGATTTGGAAACTTGTAGAAAAAGTTGAGTTTTTGGGCAAGTTGGTTTTGAAACTCATAGGCCGAATTACGGTTTTGCGCATTCTGAGAACTTGGGGAAAATGGTGTGGAAAATGGATTTAAAAGTTATGTTTCTGATTGTGTGATTGATTTGGAAATTGAGTGAAGTGTTGGGTGAAAATTTGGAAAAATTTAGGGTTTTTAAGAACTTGGGCAGAATTGAAGTTTGATGAAAATGTGTGTGTTTTTGTCATCTAAAATCTTGATTAAGGCTTCAAAATGGTTTATAAGCATCTAGCCTTGATTCTCTTTGAATGGTTTAAAGTTTTGATAAGTTTTGGTATTTGTAACTTAGGGTTTTTTCTAAGTTCTTGGTAATCGTCGAAAATCTTGTTTAAGTGTCTTCGACCTCCGAGAATTTTCCTAAGTCGTAGAACCTTTGTCTAAGTGTTTAGACCCCTGTTTAGACCAGCCCCTTGACCATAGGTTTAAGTTCAAAGTTCTAAGCTAGGTTGCGTTTGTTTATGTCAGGACCCAAACTTAAATTCCTGACCGGCCTGAATTAGAGGGGTGCCTCTAACCCAGAAGCCTACACCTGCCCTTTCATATTATTAAAGAAAATAATTTCCATGAACGCATAAGGAAAACATAATAGAGAAGGTTTATCTTTTTATATACATACAAAATATAATATATACATGTTGATAAGTATGGGCATACATATTACTATAAATATATGTTCTATTACACCCATACATATATACAGTCTTGGCATTCCCAAAACATCCCACTTCCTCCTATGACAGCAAAAAAACTTCCAAGGCAACTTTTACAAGACCTCATCACTTAGCAACCGGTGCCTGTGATGGTTCCTCTAGATAGTCTCTTCCTCTGTCTAAAAAAAAAAGAAAAGAAAAAGGGTGAGTCTAGTGACTCAGTGAGGGTATCCCTAAACACAAATTTAAAACGATGCAAATAAATTAGAGCAATAGAAATAGAAATAAACAACATTCCAGGTCAAGTGAGCTTTAAACTAATACTAATTCTTCATCATCATAGCATCATGAACTCAACATTTAGGGTAGTTCATATAAACACATATAGAAGAATGACTTCAAACACATGTCAATTTCTCTTTTTATCCTCAATTCCTTGCATATCATCATCAAACTCTTGATCATCTCAACTCAATAATCTTGGGTGATCCTAAGGGTGGTTCACTAGAGTCCCCTGCTCCGGAGGTTATTAATTTCTACCCGGAGATGCCTCCCCCTCCGGTATTCCTCTAAGGGAACTTAGCCAGATACCATGGCCTCATCATCGCATCATCCCTCCTTAACACCTGTGGGTTTGTCACTGGGGTCCACTCCCCGGAGGTGCATGTTTATATACCGAAGATACCTCACCCTTCGGTCGGATATCCAAGGTTTAAGTTGAGGATCGAGTAAATCAATCTACACAATTTATATCACAATCACATATCACATTCTATAATAAAAATATATCAATTCCATCACATGATTACATCAACGTCATCAAACTCAACATCGCACAACTCAATTGTAGTGCATAGAACACTTTAAGCTTCCTACTGCGCCAAGGACGGTAGATTTGAAAACATTGCTATTCAGTATTCAACACGCTATATTAAACTTTCCTAGTTCAGATTCCTAAACAGAACCAACAGTGTTAAAATCAATACAAAATCATGTATATCATCATCAAACATGAAATTTAGTAGGATTAAACCATTATCATCAAATCATTTCATACCACTGATTCCATTTAAAAAGAAACATGTATGTCTCCACAACAAAATTCTCCAATCATGCTCACTTACGCAGAAAACCCATGCTTATGGCTGTAGTTTACGAATACTCTAGAAATTATATACTTGGAATAAAAATCTGGGTATTTTTCATCCTATAGATCTTTAAGTAATCTTTCCAACGATATAAATTTCATAAAATTTGAACATCTGTAGAATAATCTAAAAATGATATACCAGAGGCTGTCCAGTTGTTAATACAGCAGAATCCTAAGGACCTTGTAGCCAAAACTGGTGCTGGACCAGCCAACCAAAAATCATGAAAATTTTACCAAATTAAGCCCTATGAGTTAGCGTTCATACAAAATTGGTTTCACACAATTTGAACCCCTATAATGAGAGTTATACTCTTTGCAACACAGGCTGTCAGGGTGCATGCGGCCAGAAACACAGCCCAACTTCTAACTTCATTTGGGACCCAAACAGACTTCCAACCATCACGAAATTGGTACAACATACAGGTTTTTAAGTTATCTTTCATTCAAAACCAATTTCACACAATTTGGGTGAGAATAGAGAGTTATACCCCAATTTCTACAAGCTGCCCAAGAAAAACGGGAATTGCTTAACATTCATGGAATCAAATTGGGCAAAGCAACCCTAACCACATCATGCATAGAAGAAAACACAGAAAGCAAACAAAACCCTCACCTCAATTTGAAAGATCAGAACCCTAATCAAGAAAATTGGAGGGGATGATGAAGAATAGAGCTTGGAGTTAAGGCATGAAGCTTCCAAAACCCCTTCTTGGCAATTTCTCCTCTCTTCTCCTTCTCCTTCTCTTCTTTTCCTGTTCTCCTCTTTCTCCCTCTCTCGTTTGCTGTTCTCCTCTTTCTCCCCCTCTCGTTTGCTGCTTCTTCTCTAACGTGTTTCCACACTGCTCCCCCCCTCTTCTTAATTTCTCTTCTTTCAATTAACACTAACCTATTTACTTGCTATTTTCCTTTAACCACTATGTTGGGCTGAAATAAGTTTATTTTGACCCATAACTCAAATTTTCTCTAATACATACTAACATAAAAGTATATTTTAGTATTCCTTAAAATGTTTGGCTCCATCACCAAACTTTTAATAAATAATTTTTAATTGATATAATTATATGTATGCATATGGTTTAACTATAAAATAACCGGGTATTACAGTTGAAGGATAACGAGGCCCCGTACCGATCTAGACGAACGGAGTTTACGAGACCGCCAGGATCGACTACCTTGAAGGTAAGGGCACTTCGTATCTCTGTCTAATAGCATAAGTATATAAACATACCATGTTGCACTATAATCTTAGAATTGTAGTTGACGGCGTTCTGAGAACGACCCGACTTTAAACTGTATTGATTGATATATGAATGCAGTCTCTGAAGGCATCTGATATGCTGGATTAGTTTTTGTATGATACGTGGCATTGTTGGATTGTTGTGATTTGTGGCTTGACTTATTGGATGTTTATTGCTTTGATTATAAATGAAAGCATGTTTCTTCCTTCGACATGATTTATATCTGCTTAAGATATGTGCAACTGCTCTACATGATTAGTATTAATTATGAAGCTATGCTAGGCCTCGTTTAAATACGTATGAGTCCTACTTGTGTTTTTGGGTCATGTCGTGTCAAGCATGTAGTCGTGAAAGTCGTCATGGTTCGGGGCTATAAAGAGTCACGTGCTAGATGGCGCACCATCGGGGCGTTATAAAGAGCGTTCTCGTGTAAGTGGCAACTCTCGACTTACCGACTTACTTTCTAGTTCGTTCGGAGTTCGAGACAGTGTCCCACCTGCCTGCGGGAGTTGATGCATATCCGGATAAAAGTTTTTTTCTGTACATGAGGAAGATGTACGTGCATATAGAGTCCTAGAGTTTTCAACTACATGCGCCAAATAATTGTATGTATACCTGTTATTGCTATATGTTGATTTCTTTGGACATTATGTGTTTGCCGTAGGCTTTATGTGTATCCTATGTTTTATTTTGAGTTGACCCTTGCATCTGTGTTTTGTTTGTATTTTCTGGTGACCCGTCGCCAGTCGAACTACCCTTAGCCGGAAGATGCGGATGAGTACCACTACAGGAGAAACCACAACAAGAACTCGGGCGTATAGTGCTGAAAGACTCGTGCCGCTGCTGTTATTATTATGTAATAATATTATGTATGTTCACGTGTCAGGGTAGGAGTTTTAGGTTACTTTTTACAACTGACAGCAGGTTTTTGAAAACAAGTTATATGTTGGTAAGAAATTCCAAACTGCTGGTCGGTCATTTTATGCCATATGTTTGGCTATTTGCGAAGTCTGTATTTATAATACTAATGCACCTCAGCATGACATATTTCGAAAAGGAAAATGATTTAAAAAAAATACCTTCTTTTCCAAGTTTAGAAAATGCTCCTGCATATTTATTTACAGTTTATTTGCTACAGTAACACCTTAAAAATCGGGGTGTTACAAGCAACCTACCAAAAGACCAACACCAAGCACTCTTGGAGAAGATTGGATGAGCAAAACTTAAACACAAATGGAAGAGAGGAGGGGCGGCAGTAGTAGCACAATACTCAAAAAATTCAGCACTTGGAATTAGGTTTAACAATTGGGAAGTGAAGGTAAAGCAATGGTGAAACCACTACAAATAGTGGTCTGAATTTCCAGCCCCGAGAGAGAGAGAAAGAGTCGACCAAACATCACAATATCTCAGCATTATTCCCCTTCAAAACCCATTCAAACTCCAGACCAAGCCATCAAGTCTCTTCATTCCCATAATTCCCATTTAAAATCTGAATTTAAACACAATTAAGAACCAATAAGGGCTGATTCTAATTCATGAATGGTCCAAGGAATAAAATATAATCATTAAAATTCAAGGGACCAAATTAGAATTACCAGAATTCAAGGGACCAAAATACAATTTCAAGAAACCGAGGGTCTTACAAGAATTCCTGCCGACCTGAAGAAAATGAAGACTTCCCTACAAAGCCAAGATCTTAGAGTCCAATAATTTTCATAAAACCACCTCCTGCACCGTTTGACAAGACACTAGTCATATCGTCTGCTCAACCTTCATTAGTTGCAACCATGACAAGGTCTGCTGCTAGAGCATCGTTTGGATCTCCCGCACCATCTACTCAAACTCCAATGTCCACTCTAAGGAAGGATAAATGAAAGCAACTAAGCACCCAAGACGTCTTGCCCTCAAACGATGTCTCCAGAAAATTAATGCAAACGACCCATCATCCTACAGGATGAATCAGACGATGAAGAAGAAGAAGACAATGTAAGATGTTCTGATCTCGTTGGTCCTTTTACTCAAACTCAGGTAAACACAGTATCATCTCCTACCACTTCCTTTTTGGATAATCTATTTGTTGATAATCTTGATGCACACCATCATTCCCCTTAATACACCAACATTGATGCTTAACTCTCTCAACAAGTTTCCACTTATAATGAACCTCTTTTTAATACTCTTTATCAACCTCCTGCCACTACATTTAATGTTTCGCAACCACTGATTTCCCCCACTGTTGAACCCATAATCACTTTTCGTCCTTCACTAGACCATTCTCACAGCATAGAAATCCACACACCCTCACCCCAATCATCTCCTTCAAGACCACAATCACCTCCCATCACTCCTGAGCCACAAAGTGTTTCCACTATTCCTGCATTTTCTTCCAGCTCCAAAATACTATCCTCTGTTTGCCTTTGCTGCTTTCAAAGCAAGGAAGAAGAAATTACTCTGTGCTGTCCGAACTTCTCTACAGAAGAAGAAGAACATTCCAGTCTCCAAGACCTCCTCAAAGCAGAAATTCCTTAGCAATCTAATTGATAAAATCAAAGCCTCTGACTTTGGCTATGCTGTCATTAAATAGAACTCTCTTTCTGAGCCATCCGAATACTACACACTCATTTCTAGAAAGGATGAAACTGTTCCTACGAAACCTTTATTACATGATGATGGCAGTTGGGCCATTCAAGCTATTGTTGTTCATGTGGGAATCGCACCGTTTCACATGATTCCTGGACTTGATCCTCTCATCATTGTGCTGGGCACTTAGATTCTAATTATGTTTCCTACAGGTGTACATGTTCCATATGAGGTTTACCAAGGGAGATTCTTCTTTTCACCTCAGAGCTTTCCAATTGTGATTCCAACACTGCAAGTAAATGAGGTCCCTAACTCATCTTCTATGGCTATTAAATTGATGGAAGAGCCTGCAAATGTCACTTCAACTGAGATGGTACTATTAAATTGATGGAAGAGCCTTGCCACTGCACATGCTAATTGGATTTCTGCCCTTGCTGAGCATCGTACTTATGTTAATCAACTCCTTGCTGGAATTGAGCAGATGCTCAAAGCTATTCTGGATCGCACCTCTCATTAAACATTTATTTATGATCTATGTTACTTTATTTTCCATACCACGAACTTTTAACATTATCCTGCCTAAACTTTATTTTGGTTATGGTTATATGTTGCTCTTATTCTCTAATTGTGTGTTATATTTATGCTTATCTTTGTTGTTTTTGTTAATGACAAAGATAAGCATAAATATAACAAACAATCAGAGAATAAGAGCAACATATAGAGAAGAAAAAGAGAAGATAAATTAAAATGATAATCATGTGAAGGGGAGGGAATGTATAAAAAGGAACAAACAACGTTTAGGCTTTTCCTCTACGATAGTCAGGGGGAGTTCATAGAAAATTCTTGACTTTTTCTCCTTTAGTTGTCATCATAAAAAATGGGGAGATTTTTAAGCTCAGACATCTTAGATATCTACATCGTCTAACCCTTGTTTTGAATGATAAAAACGTTCTAAAACTATAACTACGATAGTCAAAATTTTCTCTATACTTTAATGTTTTACTCTTTCAAAAAGTCTATCGTCTCGTACTCTTATCGTCTATTATCATGAGTCAAGTCTGCAGATCTAAAGTCTAAAGAAAACCATAGTCTAATGAAGAGACTAAGTCTGAGATGAAGAAAAGCCCTAATGTCTACATACCAAGAGAATTTCACTTGGTTAGAAGAATCTCGAGAATCTAAATTCCACGTGCCAAAAATAAAAGAAAGTCAAAGTACATCACGAGCCTCTCTGAAGCTACAAAAGGCACATTAATCAAAGCTGAAGTACAACGTTGTAGAACACCAACATGTCACATCAAGTAGAAGGTGCCAACTCTTTCTCGAATAAGAAAGATTCTCAGCACAAGGCCTCTACCATCATTGATGACCGGATTTTATATGATGTTTTTAGGGTCTTTTTAGTCTTTTTATTTTATTTTAGTCTCATGTAGGATTTTTATTATTTTTTATGTAGATTTTCTATTTATTTTGCATTTTGGATATAGATTAGCTTTTATTTGTTTTTTTTTAATTTATTTTATATTTTTAGGAATTTTTATATTTTTAGGAAAGCTGGTATAGTTATCATTTTTGTCCAGGGACCAAATTGTAAAGTTTCGGGAAAGGAAGGATTAAAGTGTAAAGGTTCAAGAGTGGAGGATGAAAAGTGAAGTTTCAAAGAGTTAAAGGGCCAGAATTAAAGTGCTAGCAAAGAGAGGACTTAAAGTGGAAATCAAGAATATGAACCAACACTCTCTAAATTAAGCACATGGAAAATAAGGATTAAAGGATGAGTGGAGAATTGATGGTAGTGGGAAGGAGTTTTCAAAAGTTAATTGGGGGCCAATGAATGCCATAATGGCCATCAACTCCTCCACCATTGAAAGGCAAATTTTTGCTATAAATAGGAGTGTTCATCCTTTGTAAAAATCACACCTATTCAGAATACAACAAGTATTCTTCTTTCCTCCTTAAGAGCATTGTTCCTAGGAATTGTGGGAAGCCAAACTTGAGCTCCTATCCAAGGTAATTCGATGCCTCTTTTAGCCATGCTTGGCTAATTGTTTTAAGTATCTTGGGTTGTTTTAGTTTATATTTTATGTCTTAGTTTATTTCTACATTTCTGAATAATATTTCCAGTTTATGTTTTATTTCCTTGTTCTTCATTTCCTCTGAAAGTACACAAGAGTTCTTGCTTATTGCTTATACGAATGAGAATTGGTAAGTAGTAAGGGAAATAGGATTTGAAAAAGGCTATAAGTATATATCGCTAAGAAATTAGGATAGACGTAGCTTTATGTTGGCCTGAACTTCATCTTTATCTTCTTCTTTAATTAACTAAATTGCAAGAAATTGGGTTTAGTAATTAGAAAGAAAGTTCTACAATGTGTAAGAGATTAACTTGTAGAAATACTAGGCTATAGCATCATGAACTTGGTTCTAGAATTCAGAAATTTAGTAGGAGTTTGCTAGCATATTTTATAGACTATGTAATTCAACCCAAGTGCTTAAATTTCATCATCTTTATTTTCTTTTATTTCATGCTATTTTATTTACTTGTTCTAAAAACCAACATAAAAAATATATCTTTTAATTTTCTGTTAAAGTACTAAACAAGTTACTAACAATACACCTATCCTTGTGGGTTCGATATCTTATATATTACGCGATAACCATCCGTGCACTTGCGGATTTAGGGTTTAGGGTTTTCTCCTTTAGTTGTCATCATAAAAAATGGGGAGATTGTTAAGCTCAGACATCTTAGGTATCTACATCGTCTAACCCTTGTTTTGAATGATAAAAACGTTCTAAAATTATAACCACGATAGTCAAAATTTTCTCTATACTTTAATGTTTTACTCTTTCAAAAAGTCTATCGTCTCGTACTCTTATCGTCTATTATCATGAGTCAAGTCTGCAGATCTAAAGTCTAAAGAAAACCATAGTCTAATGAAGAGACTAAGTCTGAGATGAAGAAAAGCCCTAATCTCTACATACCAAGAGAATTTCACTTGGTTAGAAGAATCTCGAGAATCTAAATTCCACGTGCCAAAAATAAAAGAAAGTCAAAGTACATCACGAGCCTCTTTGAAGCTACAAAAGGCACATTAATCAAAGCTGAAGTACAACGTTGTAGAACACCAACATGTCACATCAAGTAGAAGGTGCCAACTCTTTCTCGAATAAGAAAGATTCTCAGCACAAGGCCTCTATCATCATTATGTAATATCTTTTGGGATATGTCTTTAACCAAAGGACATCAAACACGCAAGAGAATTTATTTCCGCATTAATTGCTCAAGGAAAGAGCCGTTTGATTTCAAACGGTCAACTGACAGAAAAACTCCATATACTCCAACGTTACTCAGTCAAGTAAGAGCTATATAAAAAGAAGAATTGAAGAACTTCTCAGACAGAGAACACAGTTGCAAAGTGAAAATTCAATCAAGTGGGGAAAAGTCTCAAAGTTAAAATTCTCACTTTCCTTCACAAATAGAGAACCTTAAATGTGTATCCTTCTCTCTGACAAAGCTCTTAGCAACTCATTTCCAGTCAAATCAAATAGAAAAACTCTATAGACCCTCTTTTACTTAAAGCTTTCTACCACACTCTTTCTGAAGATAACTCAAGTAAAAGAAAAACTATCTTTGAATCATTGTAAAGGAGAAGTCCTAAGAATAATTGTTAAGGAGAAGTCCTAAGAACACTTGTGAGGGGAAGTCCTAAGAGTACTTGTGAGGAGAAGTCGTTAGAAGTCCTTGATACTTGTTTGATTAGTGGAAAATCTTAGTAGCGAGACCAAGGACTAGACGTAGCCCACACTTTTTGGGTGAACTAGAAAAAATTGCTTGAATGTTTTATTTTCTGTATCGTTTGCTACTTTACCTTACCTGCTGTACTCACACGTTTTCTGAAAAAAGGTTTTTAAGAACTAAATTTTTTTATAAAGAAGTTGTTTTTGAAATGACACAATTAAAACTCGTTTATTGTGTTCCTATAATTTTCATTCCATTCACATTTTGTTTGATTTTTCAGAACTTGAGATTTTTTTATTGTTTTTTATGCAGTTCTTGCCACCCTTTACCAACAACCATCATCATCAACAACTGCTGCTCGTTACTACTCACACCATTTCCATGCACATTTTGTTTGTTTTTGTTTGGGTTTTAGATTTTTCCTTAAAATTATATATACTATTATATTATAGTTGTGTTTACCCAACAACATGCACCTTCATCTACAGTTACACACTGTTGCACGTGCAGCTGGAGAGGATCTTGATCCTTTAAATTGAGAGTGTAAGTTTCTAGGAAATTGAATCTGATCAAGTATCCATATTTGAATTGCAGGCGTGGGTGATTGTAAAATATGTTCATAGACAGAAAGCCCCACAAACCTGACTGCTCATGTGAGTATTATGTAACTTTTATACCAATCACGGTTCCAATGGTTTAGAGAAAAATAATCTCAGCAAGGATATCAAATTATTGGGTTGAATCGAATTTCCATCCTCCAAAAGCATGGACATGAAAACCATGAAGATAATCCATACCGGTGGGATTCATCTGAAGACTGCATTGCCAGACCATAAACGAGGTTGTCATTAGGAAACTTCATATGAGACATTTCGTGGCTAGATGTCACATCTCTTAAGAAGAATGTCTCATTCTGTGCAATATCTATGGAAAACAAGATTCTATACAAAATCTTGGAAACTGATACTAGCAGCTCTGATGATTCTCATATAAAAGTTCTGAACTTCAAATCAAAGATGGCATATTATTTCCCTTTGTTTTCCATGTTGATTTCTCTGACACTAAGATCACCGTACCTGCAGAACATGAATCCCAACGAGTACCACCATCTTTTGAGGGGTTACGACGTTCCACACATTGAACCCAGGAACCTGAACATTACTTGGGTTATGACCTTTGTTCAAGTTATGTTCAAACTCGGAAATGCAAGATACACAGTGGGAATGGTGATGAAAAGTTTGCATTGGAAGTATACAGAACTCCAACTGAAAGTGGTAAAAACATTAATATAAAAACTAAGGAAGTAAATTTATGTGATGTCATTCCATGAGAACATCTAAAAACCACTTTATGTTTTTGTAGCTCGTAAATGGTTTTACATGTTCCCTTGGAATGGAATCACCTAAATTCACCTCCTTAGTTTTTACATCGTCATTTTTACCACTTTCAGCATCCTTTGTGGAGTACTGCATACTACTAATTCAAACTTTCCATCATCTTTCCCACTTTGTATCTTGCATTGTTGAGTTTGAACAGAAGTAACATTCAAGTGCCTTGATTCGACGTGTGAAACTATGTAACCCTTCAACAGATGGTGGCACTTGCTGGGAATCATGTTATGGGAAAATGGTCTTAGTACTAGAGAAATTAACATAGAAAACTGATGACACGGGTTTCGGAGTTGTTTTATTAGTTATTTTGCATTTAGTTTAATGATTTAATTAGGGTATTTTTCTCATTTTAGGACACTCTTGTTAGGTTCAGAACGACAAAGGGGATTTTGTTATTGTTAAGTGGAAAGACTTTTAAGTTCAGAACACTTATTTTTATTGATCACAATTTTAATGCCTAACTGTACATTTATGTTTTTTAGGATTATCCCCATCGTCCAATGAATAACTGATGATCTATCTATATGGTCCAGAGAACTCTATCGTGTAAAGGCAGGAAGCTCTATCGTATGAAGACAGAGAACTTTATCGTCTGAAGACCGAAAACTCTATCGTCTGATAATAGTAAGCTCTATCGTCCAGAGGCGAAATGCAAGTACTTTATGAAGAAGAAATGCAAGTATTGTCTGGAGACTAAAAATGAAGTATCGTCCACTGACTTGAAATTGAAGTATCGTCCAAAGACTAAAACTGAAGTTTAGTCTAGAGAGTAAAAGTGAATTATCGTCTAGAGGCAGAATTTCAAGTATCATCTGCAGTGCAATGTCTGCTTACGTCGTTCATTAAACGATATAGATCCAGCGCCGGAACAGACCAAGTCAAATTTTAAAATGGAAGCCATTGATGATCAAATTAATTGTAGAAGCGTCAAATATATCTATTGGAAGTCAACAACACAAAGCATCATCAAATTAAGGGGAGAAAATAACGCTGGAATTACTCAGCAAAGTCAAAGCTATTCAAACACATAGTCGTTGCTGAACGGTCAAATATCAAATAGGAGAAGCAAGTCAACAACAAGAATTATTAGAAAATTGAAGGTCAAGAATTGAAGTCGAGCTTACTGTATAAAAGGAGCACTAGAGGTTTCGAACAAAATAGATAACGGACAACAGCAACACAGTGCAATACACAACAAGCCATTCTTACACGTCTATTCTTTCAATCTTGAAAAATCAGTGAGAGGAAAAACTGAGCATAGAGTCATATTTTCTAAACAGCCACACCTTACAGAGAAACATTTGTTTCATATTCTCTGTTTTACATAATCTACAGTATTTGCCTAAGTGTAACACCCGGAATTTTCCCTAGTAATTAAATAATTATTTAATTATTCCAATGTACTGTTCGGATCCGCTCGGCGGCATCGGCAAGCGATATCGTCGGCCGAAGTACCGATGAAGTATTCTTTGCGACACTTGGTAGGAAACCAAGCTAGACCCGACTTTGCGTTCAGATGAGAATAAGGCGTTCTCACTATCACCATGAAGATCAGTGGAAAATGTCATGAAGAACGAATGTAATATTGATATGGTTTCCTCCCGGAGCCCGGGAAGGATTTTTCGTGCTAACGAGACTTTTAGCCGAAACTTCAGCAGGAGAAACGGACGACTTCGGGACCCCGGATCGAGAATCTAAAAAGCCCGAAATGATTTCGTTTGGCGTTTCAAGATCAATTTCGTGATAACAAATTTCGTGAATAGTGACCCAGTGAATACTGTTTTCGGGCAGCGTGGAGCAGACTTCGAGAAAGATTGACCCGGCCCCGAATGGTGCGGGCCCGGTACCCTGAAACCAATAGATGACCAACATTCTCAGTGGTACTGAGATACTCATTGATGACCAGCACCAGGTGACGACTAGTGACTTGACGCACTGATGAAGTGACGTGCTGACGCGCTGACGCGTCATGATTGAGGATTTATTAATAAACAAACCTAGATATTTATTAGAACTTTCTAGGCTTAGAGTTTAGTCCCTGAACTTTTAAAACCTTAAGGTTTGGTCCCCGAACAGTAAAAGTTTTTTTTACTTTAACCTTTTACAATTCAAACTTTGGTCCTTGGGTAAGTGAAAAATTAGATTTCAACCCCCCATTTTAGGGCCCAAAGCCACGGCCTACACCCACTCTAAGGGGTTTAATTGGAATTCCTAGATTTATTAATTCATTAAGTAAAATTCTAGTGATTTTTAGTGATTGTTAGAGAGAGAAAATGATGCTTTGATGAGTTCCTATTCATCTTCTTCTTCCTCTAACCTTGGCCGCCCCTTTCCCTCCTCCATGGCAGCCACTTCTTCATCTCATTTCCTCTTGGAGCTTTGAGGTAAAGTGTTCCCCTCACCTTAATATATATTACTACCGATTCGAAATTTCATTTTATTGAGTTTGGGTTTTATGCAAGTACTAGGATTTGAAAGTCCCTTCACAAATATTGTTCCCACTACCCTTACCCTTAGCTTCATTTTGAACCGATTAGATTTTTGATTGGTTGAGTTTTGATTCTTTAAAGAATTTTAAGTTGGGTTTTTGTTAGGGTTCCCTTTGGAAATGTCATTCCCATGACATTGATCTTTGAAAATCTCCAATTAGTTTTCTTGAAAGTTAAGTTTTTGGAAAATTGATTATTTGAAAAAGTGATTTTCAAGTCTTGAAAAATTGTTTCACCAAAGATTTCTTGTGGTATTTTTTGTGTGCAAATTAGATTTGGAAGAAAAATTAATCTTGGAATTAAAAGGGTTTGGCCGAATTGGGTTAGTGTTTTGGGGACATTGGAAAAATGATTTTCTAACTAGCTTTTTGTAGTGTTTAAGCTTGTATGTGAGGTTTGATGCAAAAGTAAAATTATTTCCCCAATTCTTAAGAAGAGGCCGAGAGCTAGAAGGATTTTTCAAGGGTTTGGAAAATTTATTTTCATTTGGTTTTGAGTGTTAAAGTTAAGAGGGACTAAAATTGAACTCTTGGATAATTTTGACATTGGAACTTTTAGCTTGTTTTAGGGTTTTGAAAAGTTGAGAAATAGAGAATTTAAAAGTTGACAATTGAGTGAATTTTGTATGTTCTTGACACATAGGGTTTTGATGAGTTCAACAATTGAAAATTGATTTGGAAACTTGTAGAAAAAGTTTGAGTTTTTGGGCAAATTGGATTTTGGAACTTATAGTTCAAATTAGGGTTTTTACACATACTGAAAATTTGAAGGAAATGGAGTGAAAATGGATTTAGGAGTTATGTTTTTGGTTGTGTGTTTGATTTGAAAATTTAATGAAGTGTTGGGTGAAAACTTGGAAATTTTTAGGGTTTTTAAGAACTTGGGCAGAATTGAAGTTTGATAAAAATGTGTGTGTTTTTGTCTTCTAAGATCTTGAATAAGGCTCTCATAAATGTTTTGTAAGCATCTAGCCTTGATGCTCTTTGAATGGTTTAAAGTTTTGGAAAATTTTGATTTTTGTAACTTAGGGTTTTTCTAAATTCTTTTGATGATCATCAAAATTGCTAAAAATGTTTTTGGCTTCCGAGGTATTCCCTAAGTTGTTGGACCATTGTTTAGGTGATAGAACCCCTTTTTGGACTAGCCCCTTGACCTTAGGTTTGAGTTCAAATTTCTAAGCTAGGTTGTGTTTGTTGAAGGATAACGAGACCCCAAACCGATCTATATGAACGGAGCTTACGTGACCGCCAGGATTGACTACCTTTAAGGTAAGGGAACTTTGTATCCTTAGTTACTAAGCCTAAGAATAAATTTATGCCATGTATGCACTATGATTTCTAAAATTGTAGTTGACGGCGTTCTAAGGACGACCAGACTTTAAACTATATTGATTGAAATATTAATGCAAGTCTCTGAAGGCATCTGATATGCTGGATTAGGAATTGTTTGAAGTGTGTCAATGTTGGATTTGTTTTGACTTGTTGGATTTTTATTGATTTAATGATAATTGAAATCATGTTTCTTCCTCCGAAGTGTTTTATATCTGGTTAGATATGTACCCATGCTCTACATACTTCATGTAAATTATGAAGCTAACTTAGGCAATGTATAAAGACAAGTAAGACCTAGATTGGGTAGTTTGGTGGACCTACGTTCCTTGAGGTAAGTAACTATATACAGAGTTGCTCAAGCCTTTCTTGGAATATGTATAAGGTGCAGGAGAGCTCACGCCGAACCTGCAGAAGTGGCGAATCACAGTGGTCGATGGAAAGCCACCGTTGTACCTACACTGGGGAAACATCCTCCCTCCCACGAACCAAGTTGGCGCTACATCCGGAAAAATAAAAAGTCTTCGCGAGATGCGACTTAGAGACATCGTGAGATACATTTGTCAAAACCCAAATGGCTTAGGCATATAGAGGCAAATATGTTAATTTAATGGGTTTTGGGGGTTTAGTAGAAACACTAACTTGTCTGTTTATTTGATTATCCCTCTGCTTAGAAAATATGTTTGTTAGTAGTTTTTAGTATAGATAGCAACCTGAGAGGGGGGTGAATCAGGTTTACCCGATTTTCGCAGTAATACCTTCTTACTTTCAAGATAAATGTAAACCAAACAATTGCAGCGGAAATAAGCGTTGCTTGAAAGTAAAGATGAAGGGTAGAAGAATACACACACGGAATTTTATCCTGGTTCACCTTCTATCCACCGAAGGCTACGTCCAATCCCTCAAGAAAATCCCTTGAGGATTTTTCCACTATTGATAAAAATCTCTTACAAGTTCTTACACCAAGGACCCTAAGAATTTCTATCAATTTCCTGTGAAAGTATACCACTTTCAACAGCCCTTGAAAGTATACCACTTTCATTTCCTGAAGGCAAACCACCTTCAGACCTTGAAGGCTAAACCACCTTCAATCAACACCCTGAAAGTACACCACTTTCAGTATCAACAACCCTTCACCGAGATCCACGGTGAATACTCAATCTATTAGAAAGAGATGAAGAAGAGTTTACAATTGGCTGTATCAATCCTTTTTCATACAAGTGGATTGATCATGAGAATTTATGCTTTAAGGATCTTAAGCATAACAAGATTTTGAGTTCCTCAAGATGTGAACAACTAGAGTGTTCTTTTAATCATGAAGATCATGAACTCAGAATTTAGGCTCTTTGAAAGTTTAAGTTCTCAAAGACTTAATGAATGAACTATTTTGGCAAAGCTTTGGCCTAATGTTGTATTCTCATGTGTTGTTTTGTGTTCTGGACTCAAATGGACTTTATATAGGCAAGGGAAACGTCCTTGAACCAATGCAACCTTTCCCAAAAGGTTTGAGACACAATGGTTCATGAAAAGATGCAACTTTTCGTGTGTGTAATCGATTACATCACTTAGGTAATCGATTACACTAAGAGCTGTTACAGTTTGAATTCCAAATTCAAACATGTAATCGATTACAAGCAAGAAGTAATCAATTACTTGCGTAGGTGTAATCGATTACCAGAAGACTGAAATCGATTACACTAAAGTCCAATTTCCAGAAGCTTGAATTTTAGGATCGACTTAAGTTTTTCTACTTCTTTTAAGTTATGAAAACATTAAGCTTGAATAGTTTAGATGTTTTAAAGAGCCTTTATGCTTTGAGAAGCCTTTAGAAGCATAACTCACCTAAACTAAGACTTCTAGGTAAATGATGAACTTTATAGCGCTGTTTCCTCTAAGTCTTCTTTTCTTCTTTTTGCCGATGAGTTTATCGTCATCAAAACCTCAGCCCGGGTCAGGAGCAAGACCTTCTTCACAGTAGTGTATATTCATATAGGAAATTCCATATGTGTTTTTTTCTTTTTAAATTTGACCCTTGCTTATCTGTTTTGTGTGGTTGCTGGTAATCCATCGCTAGCTGGACAGCCCTTAGCAGGAAGATGCAGATGGATGCCGTTCTAGGAGAAACCATAACGAGAAGTCGGGCGCATAGTGCTGGAGGACTTTTTAACGACGCTTATACTGTTATGTAATAATATCCATATGTGTTTACGTATCAGGGTAGGAGTTTAGTTTATATTCTTTCAACTGACAGCAGAGTTTTCGAACCTAAGTTAAATGTTTTGTAAATAACTTCTAAGCTTTTGGTCGGTCACTTTATGCCATATGTTTAGCTATTTGCGAATTAGGTATATATATTACTAATGCACCTCAGCATGGCATGTTTCGAAAAGGAAAATGATTTTAAAAAAAAATATTCTCTCTTCTCAAGTTTCGAAAATTCTCCTGCATGTTTATTTACAGTTTATTTGCTACAGTAACACCCTGTAAATCGGGGTGTTACATTGTGGTATCAGAGCTCCAGTTGAGAAAACGAGAACTGTCGGGGAATGGGATTTTCTATGCTAAGTTGCTTGCGGTTTGTGTTTGCAACTGGGATATTTCGGCTTTGATTGTTAGGGAGTTGGTTCATAAGGCCTGATCAATGATGACAGGATATTATATGATATTTTTAGGGTGTTTTTAGTCTTTTTATTTTATTATTTTTGAGTCTCATATTGGATTTTTATTCTTTTTATGTAGATTTTATATTTATTTTGCATTTTGCATATAGATTAGCTTTTATTTGTTTTTCTAACTTTATTTTATATTTTTAGCAATTTTTAGAGTTATTTTTATATTTTTAGGAAAGCTGGTATAGTTATCATTTTTGTCCAGGGACCGAGTTGTAAAGTTTCAGGAAATAAAGGATCAAAGTGGAAAGGTTCAAGAGCGGAGGAAGAAAAGTGAAATTTGAAGGAGTCAAAGGGCCATAATTGAAGTTTTAACAAAGAGAGGACTTAAAGTGGAAATCAAGAATGTGAAGCAATACTCTTTGAATTAAGCACATGTAAAATAAGGTTGGAAAGATTAATGGTGGTGGAGAGGAGTTTCAGAACTTTATAGAGGCTGAATGAGCCTAATTAAGCCAATCAATTCCACCATTGAAGAAGAAAAGGAATCCAAGAGAAGCTGCCAGTGTTCGTGCCAGCGCTCCAGCATTGGAAGTCCCAACGCTCAAGCGCTGGAAGTCTGACTAGGATGTGAGTCAGAAGTAGCACCCAGCGCCCAAGCGTTGGAAGCCAGCGCTCAAGCACTGGTCCTATGTCTGAACGTGAGATTTTAATGCATCCCAACGCCCAAGAGTTGGGAATGCCAGCGCTCAAGCGCTGGAGGCCAGATTTTTGCTATAAATAGGAGTCTTTTCTTCACTTGTAAGACACACCTCTTCAGAACACAATAAGTGTTCTTCTTTCTCCCTTTAGAGCATTGTTCCTGAGAGTTGTGGGAAGCCATACTTGAGCTCCTAGTCCAGGGTAATTCGATGCTTCTTTTAGCCATGCTTGGCTAATTCTTTTTAAGTTTCTTGGGTTGTTGTAGTTTATAATTTATGTTTTAGTTTGTTTCTACCTTTCTGAATAATATTTCCAGTTCTTGTTTTATTTCCTTGTTCTTCATTCATCTTGGTGCACATAAGATATCTTGCTTATTGCTTATGACATAAGACCATTTGGTAAGTAGTAAGGGAAATAGGATTTAAAAAAGGCTATAAGTATATATCACTAAGGAATTAGGATAGACGTAGCTTTATGTTGGCCTGAATTTCATCTTCATCTTCTTCTCTAGTTAACTAAGTTGAAAGGAATTGAATTTAGTAATTAGGAAGAAAGTTCTACATTTGTAAGGAATTAACTTGTAGAAATACTAGGCTATAGCATCATGAACTTGGTTTTAAAATTCAGAGATAAGGTAGAGGTTTGCTAGCATGTTTTAAAAGTTAAGTAATTCAACCCAAGAGCTTAATTTCCATCATCGTTATTTTCTGTTTATTTATTTTATGTTTAGTTCTTGTTCTACAACATACCATCTTCAACCTTTATATTTTCTGTTTAAGTTCTAAATAATTTAATAAGAAGACACCTATCCCTTGGGTTCAATCTTTTTTATTACACGATAACCATCTGTGCACTTGCGGATTTGGCTATCAAGCTTTTGGCGCCATTGCCGGGGATAGGTTTTTAAGTCTTTTTGTTAATTGTTTAGAACTTTTTGTTTTTCTCATTTTATTTGAATTGGTGCTGCTAATTTTGTTTGCTGAGTATTGTCAGGTATAGCAATGGCTGAAATATTCGAACAAAGGGAGGCAAAAATCCGGGCATACCTTGAGATAGAATATGAGAAAAAGAAGCAGGAAGCTTTCACTCTTGTTGACGAATTCTATTTTAATTCAGAGTGTAAGCGAAATGCGGGATTTTTGCCAACCCCTGAGAAAGAATGTAAAGCCATGGAGGAGTTCAAAGTGAAAATACAAAGCATTCTAAGGAGGCAGCCCAGCGATGAAAAACAACCAATTCATGAAAGTGAACTCGTTGTTCAACAAGAAGAGGTAAGAAAAACTTCCATTGTAAAATTTGTCTTTGAAGACAAATTGGAAATAGAGGAAGAAGAACCTCAAGGAACCTATGCTATAGGTTCAAACAGCAAGGAAAAGAACAAGGAAGGGAAAATTTATTTATTCCTTCCATTTTTAATTTGAATATTGTTGCCTTGTTGGCTGAAAATTCATTGGGCACCATGATGTTTTTGTGCCAAAATTTGCATGAGTTGCGGGGTCTAATGAATTTTGTAATAGACCCCGGTTGAAGAGTGATTGTTGAAGAAGTCTATCAAAGACTATAAAATTGAGCTGGTTGGGAGACAACCCAACTTAGGAATAGTTTAAAATTCTGTCATTTAAATTTCTGCATCATTCTTGTAAATAAATAAAAGAAAAAAATTCTATGTTTTTGCTGCAGGAGGGGTCAGCGCTCAAGCGCTGGAGGCCAACGCTCAAGCGTTAGGCCCCTGCTTAAAGTCCCCTGGTTCCAGTGTTGTCCAACGTCTAGGCGTTGGGGGCCAGTGCTCATGCGCTAGGCCCCTGGAACTACCTAGTTTTTATCTTAATTTCCAACGCCCAAGCGTTGGAAACCCAACGCTCAGGCGTGGGGACCCTTTTGCCCAGTTCTTCATTTTAATTCTAGCGCCCAAGCGTTGGCAACCCCAACGCTCAAGTGCTGGAGCTCGGGAAGATTCTCGGTTTTGTTTTATTTTCTGTTTTCTGGTTTTTAATAATTTTGTGTTCACCATTTCTTGAAAAGTTTTAGATTCTGTGAGTTTTCCCTTGCTTCTATAATGGTTTTGATTTTTGGGAACTCAAGAATTCTTGTTTTAGGTGGACACGAATTTTTCAACCCATGTTCTTAAGTATGCTGTTTTGGGAACTAACAAGTCAAGCAAGCTTCTACTTGTGAGACTTTTGGTTGTTCGATTTTGCAGGAAAGGCACCAGAAGGAGAAAGAGCCCTCTTGAACTTAAGTGTTCAAAATTGAAATTGCATTGAGGTTCCCTTGAACTATTGTGGAAAAATTGTATATTATGCCAGCTTTTTAGTTTTTCTTTTTATAGTCTTTAGCTTTATTTTTTTAGTTTTTCTGTATTTTTTTTTTTTGCATGAGTCTTAAGTGTCTTTATCCAGTCTAAATGCTGCTATTGTTGTGAATGTTTTATCTGATTGAACTGCTTTTGACAAGGTTCTATGTTTTGATGCGGTTAGGATTGCATGCTGTTAGAAATGATTTTGACATCTTGATTGTTTTGGTTTGTTGGCAAAGTTTTTCTGAGTTCTAAAAAGGGTACCACTTACCCTATGTTTTTCTGAGAGCTGAGGACTCTGAATGCTTGATTGTAAAATTTTTCTACCTTGTGTTGCATGTTGATTGGGATTTTGTTTACTTTGTAAGTTGAGAAGAGATTATAGGATTTTTTGAAAACTCAGAGTTTTGATTTGAAAAGCAAAAATCCACTAGTAGCCCCGTTTTGAGCCTTAAAAGAGTCATTCTTTGGAGCCTACTTTGTGTGATATTTTAAGTTGTTATTGTGATTCATGAGCTGAAATTGTTGGAGCTATGTTTGTGGGTTTCTCTCTTAAAAAAGAAGGAAAAAAGTTGGAAAGAATAAGGTATGTGCCTTAGGGAAAAAGAAAAGAAAAATAATGAAGTAGTGGGGTGAGAAAGAGTATGAGGGGAGTAAAATTCAAGTCATTCACCCCATACATTCCACTACTTTGTTCAAAAAAAAAAAAAGATAAAAATTGAGAGGACCTTTGTGTTGAATTGTTGAAGCTCTTAGTGAAAACAAAAACTCACTTAACAACAGATTCTGAGTCAGCCATTAGAGTTGCCAATTTCTTGAAATCCACACATTAAATTGTTCAACCCTTTGGCCAAGTTACAACCTTCAGAAATCTCTTCAAAATTACTTAGTTGCACTTTTTCAGTTTTGATTTGAATGATAGGCAGGATTATTGAGCTTTCTTGTTTTTCATGGAGAATATCATTTTGTGAGCTTATTTGATGAACTCAAACATATTGAAAAGCCAAGCCTAACTTTCTTGATTAAATATCTTTAAACATGCAGGTCTTCCAAATCCGCTAAGCTTTCTTGGAAAGGTTTTTTGTGCTTCAAACTTTAATCAGATAAACTTTCTATAAACTCAGGGACGAGTTTCTCTTTAAGTTTTGTCACTTCAGGACAAGCTGTCGTTGAGTATAGTGGTGTGATGACAGGAAATTATATGATATTTTTAAGGTGTTTTTAGTCTTTTTATTTTATTATTTTTGAGTCTCATATAGGATTTTTATTCTTTTTTTGTAGATTTTATATTTATTTTGCATATTGCATATAGATTAGCTTTTATTTGTTTTTTTAACTTTATTTTATATTTTTAGGAATTTTTAGAGTTATTTTTATAATTTTAGGAAAGCTGGTATAGTTATCATTTTTGTCCAGGGACCGAATTGTAAAGTTTCAGGAAATAAAGGATCAAAGTGGAAAGGTTCAAGAGCGGAGGATGAAAAGTGAAGTTTGAAGGAGTCAAAGGACGAGAATTGAAGTTCTAACAAAGAGAGGACATAAAGTGCAAATCAAGAATGTGAAGCAACACTCTTTGAATTAAGCACATGTAAAATAAGGTTGGAAAGATTAATGGTGGTGGAGAGGAGTTTCAGAACTTTATAGAGGTTGAATGAGCCTCATTAAGCCAATCAATTCCACCATTGAAGAAGAAAAGGAATCAAAGAGAAGCTGCCAGTGTTCGTGCCAGCGCTCCAGCATTGGAAGTCCCAACGCTCAAGCGCTGGAAGTCTGACTAGGATGTGAGTCAGAAGTAGCACCCAGCGCCCAAGCGTTGGAAGCCAGCGCTCAAGCACTGGTCCTATGTCTGAACGTGAGATTTTAATGCATCCCAACGCCCAAGCGTTGGGAATGCCAGCGCTCAAGCGTTGGAGGTCAGATTTGTGCTATAAATAGGAGTCTTTTCTTCACTTGTAAGACACACCTCTTCAGAACACAACAAGTGTTCTTCTTTCTCCCTTTAGAGCATTGTTCCTGAGAATTGTGGGAAGCCATACTTGAGCTCCTAGTCCAGGGTAATTCGATGTTTCTATTAGCCTTGTTTGGCTAATTTATTTTTAAGTTTCTTGTGTTGTTTTAGCTTTTAATTATGTTTTAGCTTTCTTCTACTCTTCTGAATAATATTGCAAATTCATGTTTTATTTCCTTGTTCTTCATTCATCTTGGTGAACATAAGATATCTTGCTTATTTGCTTATGACATAAGGCCATTTGGTAAGTAGTAAGGGAAATCGGATTTAAAAAAGGCTATAAGTATATATCACTAAGGAATTAGGATAGACGTAGCTTTATGTTGGCTTGAATTTCATCTTCATCCTATTCTCTAGTTAACTTAGTTGCAAGGAATTGAATTTAGTAATTAGGAAGAAAGTTCTACATTTGTAAGGAATTAACTTGTAGAAATACTAGGCTATAGCATCATGAACTTGGTTTTAAAATTCAGAGATAAGGTAGAGGTTTGCTAGCATGTTTTAAAAGTTAAGTAATTCAACCCAAGAGCTTAATTTCCATCATCGTTATTTTCTGTTTATTTATTTTATGTTTAGTTCTTGTTCTACAACATACCATCTTCAACCTTTATATTTTCTGTTTAAGTTCTAAATAATTTAATAAGAATAAGGTACTTGCAGCAGAATAAGGTACTGCTGAAAGTAAGAGATGAAGGATAAGAAGATCACACAAGGATTTTATCCTAGTTCACCTTTAATCCCAAAAGGCTACGTCCAGTCCTCTGATCACACCGAGATTTATCCACTATAACAGAAATTAAACCACTTCCTAAATAACACCACTCACAAAATCCCCACAGTGAATGTTACAACCCTCAGAAAGAATCACCACCTTCTGAGTATCACCCTTCACTGAACCATTACAATGAAGTACAAAACATTCAGTAAGAATCACCACCTTCTGAATAACCTTTTCACTGAATCGCCACAGTGAAGTACAAAAAATTCAGAAAGAATCGCCACCTTCAGAATAACACCTTCACTAAATCACCACAGTGAAGTTCACAACATTCAAAAAGAATCCCACTTTCGAAATAACCCCGTCACTAAATCACCACAGTGAAGTTCACTCTAAAAAGAATGAAGAGAAGAAGCTTTTACAAGGCTGAGTCAATCCTTCACAACTAGAATGGATTGATGACGTAATTTATGCACTAAGGCACTCTAACGTGAAGGCTCTTATTAATCTAAGTTCTCAGAAGTTGAACAGCATAAGTTTTCTTTTGAAATTATGAGAACAAGAACTCAAAATAACAGCAATTCAGTATATGGAAGTTATCGATTGAATGCCTTACGCTCTGAACTTGTTATGGACTTTATATAGGCACTAGTGACTGTCCATGAACCATTGCAAGGCTTCCCAAATGGTATGGGATGTATTGATTCACAAAACAACACACATGTTCGTGTGGGTAATCGGTTACAACTATAGGGTAATCGATTACGCTACTAGCCGTTGTGGTTTGAATTCAAAATTCAAACTATGTAATCGATTACAACATAGTGGTAATCGATTACTCACATGATGTAATCGATTACGATAACTTGTGTAATCGATTACACTAAGTCCAGAACTTAGTTTTATGAACGTTTAAGTCCTAATTGAGTGTTTCTAGCATTTTTAACTTATGAAACCATTTTGTACTCAATTAACTAAGTTCATGAGCCTTCATGAAAAGAGTAACCAAAGTAAAGCATGATTTACTTTGCAAACGAGACTCGGACTAAAACTTGAACCCTTTGATAGTGCTTAAAGTATGCTGAGCTGGTTCTTCTAAGTCTTCTTTTCTTCTTTTTGTAACGTGTGTTGTCGTCATCAAAACCACAGCCAGAGTTAGGAGCAAGATCTTCTTCACAATCTCCCCCTTTTTGATAATGGCAAACACGTGTCTTAAGCATTGAAGATCATTGTGTTGAGACTCTGTTGAAACTCCCCCTGTCTTATGCAACTCCCTCTTTGTGTTTCACTTGTAGCATTTTATTTCCTGTAAAATGATCTTTAACAGCACAGGACCATTTCTCCCCCTTTTGACTTCATCAAAAAGATGAAAAGGCCAAAAATATGTATACCGTACAAGCGAACAAGTATAGTATATCGAAGCGTAGGGAGCAGGGAATTCAAGTTGAAATTGGATAGTGATAACATAAACATGCAAACGTTAAAGCATGAAATTGTTCCAAATATCCAAACACACAACATAAAGCAACAGTTAATCCTAAAACTATTACAAACCAAAGAAATTGTCATGGAAATTACAGAAACTGGTAAAGACCCTAGAAACATCAGACGATCAAATAATCAGCAGGATCTTCTGATATGTCTGATGGCTGGAATGGAGATGGAGGAAGCCTCGCCCTAATTTGTTCAAAATCATTTTGCAACTGAACAGACACAGAAACTATGCGTCCCTCCAAAAGAGTAAGACGGGACCGAAAACTTTCCTCCAGTTGATTGAGATGTTGAGTGATACGAATATCCATGATGTCCAGACGTTCCAGTATGTGTTTGGTTTCTGGAGAACAGTGGGGAGAGCGTGCGGAGAATGTGGATACAGACGAATAATTAGAGCCATAGTTCGTTTGGATGTCACTCCGATAACGGTAGATACCATGACGATCTCTGATAATACCAAGTTTTGGAAGGATAGTCATGTTTACACATGGAATTTTGTCAGAATCCACAACAGTTTCGTGATCAACAGGAACCCTAGAGTTCTCAAGAATCATAGATATGATAGAAGCCAACGGGATGGAAACATCCCGATCACGATACTGCAGCATGTGATGCATCATCAAATAAGCCCAATTGATGTTCCTGAAATGAATCATGCCAAAAAGAATTTGGAGTTCCAAATCGATGATATGAAGATGATTGGCATGCTCAGGTAGAATGATATGGCTGAGAAAGTAATGGAGCATGCGATTGTCAGGAGTTAGCACACCAACATTCCGTAAACGAGAAGAGTCTTGGGAAGATAGTGTTTCCTATATTTCAGCTTGCCCAAAACGACACAGAGAATGGTAGAAAGTTTGTTTATCATAATCAGCCCAAGGACAAAGGAGACTTCTTCCAAGCTTTTCACCATGATAAGGAACATTTAACCATTGGGCAAAGTTATTTAGAGAATGACGTATATGAACACCTTTGACGGAACTAGTCAGCACATCTCCTTGAATAACTAGAATGCAGTCAAACACCTTTGGTGAAACCTTCATTAGAAAAGGAATGTAAGTCTCCATATTTGGGAGTCCTAATGGACCTTTCCATGAAGCGGGAAAGAAAGTGAGAGTGTTGCTCTTGATTAGGCAACAGTCTTGACAGATTGAGAGAATGGGGAGGTCGAAAAGCAGAGGACAGAAAGGGTGAGGATGACATTTTCGAGATTCTGTAGTAGAAGAGGATTATGATTTTGATGTCTAGGAGACGAGTTCCAGAGAGAATAGACAAAGGATTGAGGAAATAAACAGAAAATAATACATATTTTTAAACCTGCCGAGCATGTAATCGATTACAGGCAGTTTTATTTTGAAATTAGATCAAAATCGCCAGGAGGTAATCGATTACACTATTCGAGTAATCGATGACTCACGTTTTTTGTAAGGTTTCCTTGGCCAAAATTTTCATGTAATCGATTACTTAGATGTTGTAGTCGATTACTTACTTTGAGAAAGAAAGAAATATCTATCCTAATCCTAACACATAATCACATAATCAAATATCACATTCATCCAAAATACCAAATTCTCTTCTAATCCTAAAGAAAGAATCTCTAGCCAATGGTTTGGTAAAGATATCAGCTAGTTGATTATGAGTATCAACGAAAGCAAGTTCAATATCTTTTCTCAATGCATGATCACGAAGAAAATGATGTCTAATATCTATATGTTTCGTTCGTGAGTGCATGATAGGATTCTTTGTCAGATTTATAGCACTTGTATTGTCACACTTAATAGGAAGGAAACCCATGTCTAAGCCATAGTCCTTTAACTTTTGTTTGAGCCATAGTATCTTAGCACAACAACATCATGCAACTATGTACTCTACTTCTGCAGTTCTTAGAGCGACACAGGCTTGTTTCTTGCATGACCAAGAAACTAGTGCATTTCCTAGTAAGTGACATGTTCCACTTGTGCTTCATTATATTTGGGCATATGGTAATGTTTCCTAGAGTGTTTTGGAACACTCTGTGGGTAATTCCTACTGTTCATGTTTCTAGAAGAACTAGCATGCATGTGTTTACCCCCGAGATATTTAACTTCATTTGTTGTCTTAACAAAGATAGTTTTCTTAATCTCATTGTTCTTCTTTTAGGGTGTAAATCGTGGACCACTTTTGTTGTTTGAGTGTCTTTGCACGCTAAGGATTTCATCTAACTTTTGTTTTCCTAGGTTGGAACTATGAACTTTCTGTTGTAGGTTTTCTACTTTTGTTTCTAAATAACTGCATTTAGTACATGCATGGGTAGTGCCTAACTTAGTTTTAACGTCATCTACTTCCTTTTGTAGCATTTGACATTTTTCTTCTAAAGATGAAATAATGGCACTTTGTTTGACACTAACCTTAGAAAAACTACGACATAACTTAAACACACTTTCAATGGCATATTGTAAATCATTAGAAGAAGTTATGTTGTTACTAACCTCGATGTTTTCCTCGTTTGAATCGTGTGATGCCATCAATGCTACATGTGCTTCTACCTTTTCTGATTCTGAAGCCGTGCTTATGTCATTATCATCCCAAGCAACATAGGCTTTTCTATAGTTTGAATCCTTCTTTTCAAACTTCTCCTTTAGCCCATGTTTCTTCTTTTGAATGTTTGGACATTCAGAGTTGATGTGTCCAGATTTTCCACATTCATAGCATGTGATCCTTTGTGAAGAAGAAGAGGGTTCACTTTTCTTTTGAAAGCTCATATTATTGTTAAATTTCATACCTTTTCTTTGGAGAAGCCTTCCAATATTCTTCACTAGCAAAGTCATGTTTTCATCATCTTCTGAATCTGTGTCATATTCATTATTGATGCTTTCCTTTGCCATTAGATAAATGGACCGGTGACTTTTCTCATCTTGCCCATTCTGCTCTAGTCTGTTTAACTCAAACTCATGTTCTTGAAGTTTTCCAATCAAGGAAGCCAGAGTCATATTGGATAGACTCTTCTTTTCTGAGATAGCCGTTGAGAAGAAGGTCTTGCCCCTGACCCCGGCTGAGGTTTTGATGACGACAAACTCGTGTACAAAAAGAAGAAAAGAAGACTTAGAAGAACCAATGCAACATACCCCAAGAACCACTCAAGGGTTCTAGCTTTGACTAAGTCTTATGTTTTAGGTAAGTTATGCTTCTAAGGTTTCTTTAAGTACGAAGGCTCAAAGACAATTAAAAGTAATTGAGTATAATCTTTTTCATAAGTTAAAAGTGATAGAAAAACTCAATTAGGACCTAAAGTTTCATTATCTAGAAAATGGACTTGAGTGTAATCGATTACACCCTTAAGGTAATCGATTACATCTTTCTTGAAATTGATTACATGTTTGTGTTTGAATTTGAAATTCAAACAAAAACGGTCACATAGCGTTATCGATTACCTAAGTACTATAATCGATTACCTGCTCGACAGTTGTAATGTTTCATGAACCATTGTGTCTCAAAACATTTGGGAAGCCTTGTGTTGGTTCATTGATGATCCCTAGTGCCTATAAATAGTCCATTTAGACTCAGAAATGAAACACACATTGATATACATTAACACCATTGATATACAACTTTCATACTCATTCAGTTCAACTGTTGAAATACTCAGAATAAGAAAGAGCCTTCATATGATAAGTTACTAGAGAATAACTTCTATGTTCAATCCATTCTTATGTTAGAGGATTGATTCAGCTGCATAGAAATCTTCTTCATCTTCATTCTGGTTGAGTGGAAGTTCACCGTAGGGTTCGGTGAAGGTTGGCACTCTGAAAGTGGTTTGCTTTCAGGTTGTTGATAGAAATTTTTAAAGTCCTTGGTGTAACCACTTGTAAGAAGTTTTTATCAATAGTGGAAAAATCCTCAAGGGTTTCTTGAGAGACTGGACGTAACCTTCGGTGATTTGAAGGTAAACCAAGATAAAATCTGTGAGTGAATTCCCCTAACCCTTATCTTTTACTTTCAAGCAACGTTTGATTCCGCTGAATTCACAATCCTCAATTGGGATTATCGTTATCT
Organism: Acmispon strigosus; assembly: GCA_030819835.1. Lineage (NCBI taxonomy): Eukaryota > Viridiplantae > Streptophyta > Magnoliopsida > Fabales > Fabaceae > Acmispon > Acmispon strigosus. Next base: position 29,523,509 of record JAUAMA010000007.1, read on the forward strand.
TAGAAGTAACAAGTTTTGTTAAGGAAAAAATTGCGCAAACCTGATTCACCCCTCTCTCAGGTTGCTATCTATACTTATAATTGGTATCAGAGCGTAAGTTTAGGTAATTTTCTCCTAAGATCTGAGAAGATGGCATCCTCCTCTAGATTTAGCACTAGTGAGGGATTCAACATAAACAGGCCACCATACTTCAATGGAGACCACTATGACTTCTGGAAAATCAAGATGAAAATCTTCATAAGGTCTTTGGATGTGGAGATATGGAAAGCCATTGAAGAAGGTTTGTTTATACCAATGAATGAAGTGGGTGATAGCACACAACCGAAACCAGAGAATACATGGAGTGAAGAAGAAAAGAAGAAAGTTCAATATGACCTAAAAGGCACAAATATTCTTACATCTTCTCTTGGCATGGACGAATTCTTCAGAGTATCAACGTGCAGAACTTCAAAAGAAATTTGGGATACTCTAATGGTAACTCATGAAGGCATGGATGAAGTAAAAAGATCCAAAATCAATACCTTGTCACAAGAGTATGAGATAGTGATGCTTTAGAAGATGAGTACTGGATAATAGCAATGCAAGAAGATTTACACTAATTTGAAAGAAACCAAGTACGGGAATTGGTTCCTAAGCCCATTGGTAAACATATCATTGGAACAAAGTGGGTGTTTAGGAAAAAATTGGATGAAAACGGTATTACAGTCAGAAATAAAGTAAGGCTGGTAGCTTAAGGATACAATCAAGAAGAAGGAATAGACTTCGACGAAACCTATGCACCAGTTGCTCGTTTGGAAGCTATAAGAATTCTATTGGCATATGCTTGCTCATTAAATTTCCTATTATATCAAATGGATGTTAAAAGTGCTTTCTTAAATGGATACATTCAAGAAGAAGTATATGCGAAGCAGCCACCGGGATTTGAAGATCCTAAATATCCTTCATATTCTTTAAGTTAAAGAAAGCTCTTTACGGTCTAAAGCAAGCTCCACGAGCATGGTATGACAAACTAAGTACATTCCTTTGTGAGAAAAGATTTCAAAAAGGTAAAGCTGATACGACTCTATTCATCAAGAAGACCACAGGTAATACTTTATTAGTTCAAACTTACGTTGATGATATTATTTTTGGTTCCACTAATGAAACATTATGCAAGGAATTCTCAAACATGATGCAAGAAGAGTTTGAAATTTCTATGATAGGGAAACTAAACTTCTTCTTAGGATTGCAAATCAAGCAATCTAAAGATGAAATATTCATAAATCAATCCAAATTCTACAAAGAACTCCTAAAGAAATATGATTTGGATGATTGCAAAGCCATAGCTACACGAATGGGGTCAAATACTTACCTAGATCAAGATGAGTCCGGCATTCCAATGGATATTACCAAATACAGAGGTATGATCGGATCTCTTCTTTATTTAACAGCAAGTAGACATGATATTATGTTTAGTGTATATCTATGTGCTAGATATCAAGCATCTCCCAAGGAATCTCATTTAAGTTTTGTTAAAAGGATTTTCAAATAATTGAAAGGAACTTCAAATGTAGGTTTGTGGTATCCCAAAGGGGGTGTCTGTGATTTAATTGGATATTCATAATCAGATTTTGCTGGATGCAAACCTGAGAGAAAGAGCACAAGTGGTACTTGTCACTTACTAGGAAATGCTCTTGTTTCTTGGTCTTGTAAGAAACAAGCATGTGTTGCTCTAAGTACTGCAGAAGCGGAATATATAGTTGCAGGAAGTTGTTGTGCACAAACGTTATGACTCAAACAACAACTTAAAGATTATGGCTTAGAGCTGGGCTGTATTCCTATCAAGTGTGACAATACTAGTGCTATCAACCTTACCAAAAACCCCATCAAGCACTCAAGAACGAAGCATATTGATATAAGACATCATTTTCTTCGAGATCATGTCATGAGAAAGATATAGAAATTTCTTTTATAGACACACATAACCATCTAGCTGATATTTTCACTAAACCTCTTTCTAAAGATTCCTATTTTAAAATTAGGAAAGAATTATTTATATTAGATTAACTTGATGTTTGACTATGTGTTTACATGTTAGATTCTCTGAAAATAAGCTCAAATAGTAGTTTATCAAACTCAGTAATCGATTACACCATTCTGGTAATCGATTACCCAGGAAATTTTGGCCTAGGTTTTAAACAGAGAATTAGAGTAATCGATCACTTCAGATCTGTAATCGATTACCAACAAGTTTTTGGCCCACGTGTTGTTCCAGAGAGTTTGAGTAATCGATTACCCAAAAGATAGTAATCGATTACAACAAGTTTTGGGCCCAGTAATATTTCTAGATATTTATGGTAATCGATTACCTTCTCAAAATTTGAATTCAATTTCAAATTTAACCTCCAGTAATCGATTACGCAACTTAATGTAATCGATTACCAATTCAACCAGTATATATATCTGGTCTGTTTAATTAATTTATTACAGCATCTCCTTCATCCTTTCTTAAGTTCGATACCCTACACCTTCAAATCTCCATACCTTCTTCATTTCTTGTTCGTTTTCAAGAATCTTTGGTGGGTTTTCTTCATGAACTTAATCTCTATCATTTCAACCTCTCAATTGTTGTTGAATTATTCTAGAATCAAATGCACCAATTCGGCCAAACAAAAACCCTAGACTCATTTCTTTCGAAATTTCCTACCATGGATTCTTCCTCTCAAAAGCACCGCTCCAAGAACCCTTCTATGAACGCCCTGGACTTGTCTCGTCTCCTTGGGTCTGAAGAAAAGAAGCAACGGTTCCTTGCTCACTTCCTTGAAAGACTAATTCTTGCCCCCAAGTATGGAGTCATGGAGTCCTTTCTTGAAGCAGGACTGGTTTTCCTAACACTCTTAGACCATCAAGGACTAGAAGAATTCGTCTCTTTCACTGGTACGTACTATCATGAACTTGTCAAAGTTTTCTATTGCAATTTGGTCAAGAGAGGTAACAAACTGTGTACCTCTGTCAAAGGAACTAACATTGCCATGACTGTGGAGCAATTGGGTACATGATTGTCTATTCCCAATGTAGGAGAAAAACTAAGTACAGAACTGCTATGTCCCTGGGAAGAATATGACAAGAAGTCATTTTATTTGTCTCTTTGTCGATTCTCAGAGCAACAAATTCAGAACAAGAAGCAACGCAGGCTAATCGTTCTAGAGATATTCTTGTTGTTGGATATCTCACTATGGAGAATCGGTTGCTTCATTACTTGCTCAGTTACGCCATCCTACCACAAAGCTCCAATCATGCTCAAATTAGTGGTTTAGAGTTACCGATTCTTTATGGCATCAAGAATTGTAAATCTATTAATTGGGCTTATCTGGTAATGACTCACATACTACTACATAAGGATAGAACCGGTCCACTTCCCTTTGCTCCTGTCATTTCCCTTATTTTGAAAAACTACGGGATCACCACCCATGGGGAATATGCTCAGATTATGGATGTCAAGGCTCAGCGCATTGACATGGACATTCTGAACAAAATGGACATTTTTAGGGATCTCGATGGAACTTTCAGGCACAAATCAGATTTAAGTTCTGATGCTCCACCGGCTCCTGCCCTTGCTGCCTTCTTTCCTCCTTTTTCTGAGAGCATTCCATCCTCTTCTGCTGGTGGTGATGCTTCTACTCAGCTAATTCTAGCTCACATCAATAACATGAGCGATGGCATGCAGCAGTTCATCAATGAGCGCTTTGATCGCATGGAAGGAAGGGTCGAGTCCATGTACACCACTCTGCGTGCTGATATGAACAGTCTGAGCCTTCGTGTTGATCAGATGACTCGTTCTCCCCTTCATTTCTCCAACTTATCTGATGGTTCTGATGACCTTTAGACTATTTTGAGTTTTATTCCTTTTACAATTTTATATTTGTGGTTTGTAATAGAGTAGACATAACTCTTATTTGGATTGTTTTGTATTTGCTTGTTTGTTTGCTTCAGTACTCTAAACTCATATGACTATGTTTAATGAATTGTGGCTCTTAATTTTCATATTATAACTTTTTTACCCCCACTCCCTATAATTTCAATGTTTATACTTCTTGTTACCTTATATGGAATACATTAGGCCTTTTCTTCTTTTTAACGACGTCAAAAGGGGGAGAAAAGTCCTGTTCTTTTAAGATCATTTACAGGGAATGCTTCAAGTTGAACAAAAAGGGGGAGTTGCATCAGACAGGGGGGGTTCCGACATAATGATGATCTTCAAAGACAAAGACATGTGTTTGCCATCATTAAAAAGGAGGAGATTGTGAAGAAGGTCTTGCCCCTGACCCAGGCTGAGGTTTTGATGACGACAAGCTCGTGTACAAAAAGAAGAAAAGAAGACTTAGAAGAACCAGTGCAACATACCTCAAGCAACACTCAAGGGTTCTAGCTTAGACTAAGTCTTATGTTTTAGGTAAGTTATGCTTCTAAGGTTTCTTTAAGTATGAAGGCTCAAAGACAATTAAAAGTAATTGAGTATAATATTTTTCATAAGTTAAAAGTGATAGAAAAACTCAATTAGGACCTAAAGTTTCATTATCTAGAAAATGGACTTGAGTGTAATCGATGACACCCTTAAGGTAATCTATTACATCTCGCTTGTAATCGATTACATGTTTGAGTATGAATTTGAAATTCAAACAAAAACGGTCACATAGCGTAATCGATTACCTAAGTACTATAATCAATTACCTGCTCGACAGTTGTAATGTTTCATGAACCATTGTGTCTCAAAAAATTTGGGAAGCCTTGTGTTGGTTCATGAATGATCTCTAGTGCCTATAAATAGTCCATTTAGACTCAGAAATGAAACACACATTGATATACATTAACACCATTGATATACAACTTTCATACTCATTCAGTTCAACTGCTGAAGAACTCAGAATAAGAAAGATCCTTCATATGATAAGTTCCTAGAGCATAACTTCTATGTTCAATCCATTCTTATGTTAGAGGATTGATTTAGTTGTATAGAATCTTCTTCATCTTCATTCTGGTTGAGTGGAAGTTCACCATAGGATTCGGTGAAGGTTGGCACTCTGAAAGTGGTTTGCTTTCAGGTTGTTGATAGAAATTCTTAAAGTCCTTGGTGTAAGCACTTGAAAGAAGTTTTTATCAATAGTGGAAAAATCCTCAAGGGTTTCTTGAGGGACTGGACGTAGCCTTCGGTGATTTGAAGGTAAACCAGGATAAAATCTGTGTGTGAATTCACCTAACCCTTATCTTTTACTTTCAAGCAACGTTTGATTCCTCTGCATTCACAATCATCAATTGTTATTATCATTATCTTAGAAGTAATAAGTTTTGTTAAGGAAAAAATTACGCAAACCGGATTCACCCCCCCCCCTCTCTGGTTGCTATCTATACTTATAATTGGTATCAGATCGTAAGTTTAGGTAATTTTCTCCTAAGATCCGAGAAGATGGCATCCTTCTCTAGATCTAGCACTAGTGAGGGATTCAACGTAAACAGGCCACCATACTTCAATGGAGACCACTATGACTTCTGGAAAATCAAGATGAAAATCTTCATAAGGTCTTTGGATGTGGAGATATGGAAAGCCATTGAAGATGGTCCGTTTATACCAATCAATGAAGTGGGTGATAGCACACAGCCGAAACCAGAGAATACATGGAGTGAAGAAGAAAAGAAGAAAGTTCAATATGACCTAAAAGGCATGAACATTCTTACATCTGCTCTTGGCATGGATGAATTCTTCAGAGTAACAACGTGCAGAACTTCAAAAGAAATTTGGGATACTCTAATGGTAACTCATGAAGTCATGGATGAAGTAAAAAGATCCAAAATCAATACCTTGTCACAAGAGTATGAGATATTTAGAATGTTACCAAGGGAAACTGTTCTAGATATGCATAAAAGGTTCACTCTATTGATCAACCGTCTAATTGCTCTTGGAAAATATTTTTCCAACAGAGATCTGAACTCAAAAGTTTTAAGATCATTGTCAAGATAATAGCAACCAAAGGTAACAACAATATCAGAAGAGAAAAGTCTTTCAAAAATGACATTGGCTGCACTTTTTGGCAAGTTGGAAGAACATGAACTTGAACTCAGAAAGATGGAACAACAAGAAGCAGTTGATAAGAACATTCAACCTATTGCATTGAGAACTAAAGTTACAAGATATGATAATTCACAAGAGGAAGATTCTCAATCCGATAGTGATGCTTTAGAAGATGAGTACTGGATAATAGCAATATAAGAAGATTTAAACCAATTTGAAAGAAACCAAGTATGGGAATTGGTTCCTAAGCCCATTGATAAACATATCATTGGAACAAAGTGGGTGTTTAGGAAAAAATTGGATGAAAACGGTATTATAGTCAAAAATAAAGCAAGGCTGGTAGCCCAAGGATACAATCAAGAAGAAAGAATAGACTTCGACGAAACCTATGCACCAGTTCCTCGTATGGAAGATAGAAGAATTCTGTTGTCATATGCTTGCTCATTAAATTTCCTATTATATCAAATGGATGTTAAAAGTGCTTTCTTAAATGGATACATTCAAGAAGATGTATATGTGAAGCAGCCACCAGGATTTAAAGATCCTAAATATCCTTCACATTCTTTAAGTTAAAGAAAGCTCATTACGGTCTAAAACAAGCTCCATGAGCATGGTATGGCAGACTAAGTACATTCCTTTGTGATAAAAGATTTCAAAAAGGTAAAGCTGATACGACTCTATTCATCAAGAAGACCACAGGTAATACTTTATTAGTTCAAATTTACGTTGATGATATTATTTTTGGTTCCACTAATGAAACATTATGCAAGGAATTCTCAAACATGATGCAAGAAGAGTTTGAAATTTCTATGATGGGGAAACTAAACTTCTTCTTAGGATTGCAAATAAAGCAATCTAAAGATGAAATATTAATAAATCAATCCAAATTCTGCAAAGAACTCCTAAAGAAATATGATTTGGATGATTGCAAAGCCATAGCTACACGAATGAGTCCGGCATTCCAATGGATATTACCAAATACAGAGGTATGATCGGATCTCTTCTCTATTTAACAGCAAGTAGACCTGATATTATGTTTAGTGTATATCTATGTGCTAGATATCAAGCATCTCCCAAGGAATCTCATTTAAGTTCTGTTAAAAGGATTTTCAAATACTTGAAAGGAACTTCAAATGTAGGTTTGTGGTATCCCAAAGGGGGTGTCTGTGATTTAATTGGATATTCATAATCAGATTTTGCTGGATGCAAACCTGAGAGAAAGAGCACAAGTGGTACTTGTCACTTACTAGGAAATGCTCTTGTTTCTTGGTCTTGTAAGAAACAAGCATGTGTTGCTCTAAGTACTGGAGAAGCGGAATATATAGTTGCAGGAAGTTGTTGTGCACAAACGTTATGACTCAAACAACAACTTAAAGATTATGGCTTAGAGCTGGGCTGTATTCCTATCAAGTGTGACAATACTAGTGCTATCAACCTTACCAAAAACCCCATCAAGCACTCAAGAACGAAGCATATTGATATAAGACATCATTTTCTTCGAGATCATTCCATGAGAAAGATATAGAAATTTCTTTTATAGACACACATAACCATCTAGCTGATATTTTCACTAAACCTCTTTCTAAAGATTCCTATTTTAAAATTAGGAAAGAATTATGTATATTAGATTAACTTGATGTTTGACTATGTGTTTACATGTTAGATTCTCTGAAAATAAGCTCAAATAGTAGTTTATCAAACTCAGTAATCGATTACACCATTCTGGTAATCGATTACCCAGGAAATTTTGGCCTAGGTTTTAAACAGAGAATTAGAGTAATCGATCACTTCAGATTTGTAATCGATTACCAACAAGTTTTTGGCCCACGTGTTGTTCCAGAGAGTTTGAGTAATCGATTACCCAAAAGATAGTAATCGATTACAACAAGTTTTTGGCCCAGTAATATTTCTAGATATTTCTGGTAATCGATTACCTTCTCAAAATTTGAATTCAATTTCAAATTTAACCTCCAATAATCGATTACGCAACTTACTGTAATTGACTACCAATTCGACCAGTATATATATCTGGTCTGTTTCATTAATTGATTACAGCATCTCCTTCATCCTTTCTTAAGTTCGATACCCTACACCTTCAAATCTCCATACCTTCTTCATTTCTTGTTCGTTATCAAGAATCTTTGGTGGGTTTTCTTCATGAACTTAATCTCTATCATTTCAACCTCTCAATTGTTGTCGAATTAGTCTAGAATCAAATGCCCCAATTCGGCCAAACAAAAACCCTAGACTCATTTCTTTCGAAATTTCCTACCATGGCTTCTTCCTCTCAAAAGCACCGCTCCAGGAACCCTTCTATGAACGCCCTGGACTTGTCTCGTCTCCTTGGGTCTGTAGAAAAGAAGAAACGGTTCCTTGCTCACTTCCTTGAAAGACCGATTCTTGCCCCCAAGTATGGAGTCATGGATTCCTTTCTTAAAGCAGGACTGGTTTTCCTAACACTCTTTGACCATCAAGGACTAGAAGAATTCGTCTCTTCACTGGTACGTACTATCATGAACTTGTCAAAGTTTTCTATTGAAATTTGGTCAACAGAGGCAATAAACTGCGCACCTCTATCAAAGGAACTGACATTACCATGACTATGGAGCAATTGGGAACATGCTTGTCTATTCCCAATGTAGGAGAAAAACTAAGTACAAAACTGCTATGTCCCTGGGAAGAATATGACAAGAAGTCATTTTATTTGTCTCTTTGTCGATTCTCAGAGGAACAAATTCAGAACAAGAAGCAACGCAGGCTAATCGTTCTAGAGATATTCTTGTTGTTGGATATCTCACTGTGGAGAATCGGTTGCTTCATTACTTGCTCAGTTACGTCATCCTACCACAAAGCTCCAATCATGCTCAAATTAGTGGTTTAGAGTTACCGATTCTTTATGGCATCAAGAATTGTAAATCTATTAATTGGGCTTATCTGGTAATGACTCACATGCTACTACATAAGGATAGAACCAGTCCACTCCCCTTTGCTCCTATCATTTCCCTTATTTTGAAAAACTACGGGATCTCCACCCATGGGGAATATGCTCAGATTATGGATGTCAAGACTCAGCGCATTGACATGGACATTCTGAACAAAATGGGCATTTTTAGGGATCTCGATGGAACCTTCAGGCACAAATCAGATTTAAGTTCTTATGCTCCACCGCCTCCTGCCACTGCTGCCTTCTTTCCTCCTTTTTCTGAGAGCATTCCATCCTCTTCTGCTGGTGGTGATGCTTCTACTCAGCTAATTCTAGCTCACATCGATAACATGAGGGATGGCATGCAGCAGTTCATCAATGAGTGCTTTGATCGCATGGAAGGAATGGTAGAGTCCATGTACACCACTCTACGTGCTAATATGAACAGTCTGAGCCTTCGTGTTGATCAGATGACTCATTCTCCCCTTCATTTCTCCAACTTATCTGATGGTTCTGATGACCTTTAGACTATTTTTAGTTTCATTCCTATGACAATTTTATATTTGTGGTCTGTAATAGAGTAGACATAACTCTTATTTGGATTTCTTGATATTTTCTTGTTTGTTTGCTTCAGTACTCTAAACTCATATGACTATATTTAATTAATTGTGGTACTTAATTTTCATATTATGACTTGTTTACCCCCACTCCCTATAGTTTCAATGTTTATACCGCTTGTTACCTTATATGCAATACATTAGGCATTTTCTTCTTTTTGACGACGTCAAAAGGGGGAGAAAAGTCTTGTGCTTTTTAGACCATTTACTGGGAATGCTTCAAGTTGAACAAAAAGGGGGAGTTGCATCATATAGGGGGAGTTCCGAAAAAATGATGATCTTCAAAGACAAAGACATGTGTTTGCCATCATCATAAAGGAGGAGATTGTGAAGAAGGTCTGGCCCCTGACCCTGGCTGAGGTTTTGATGACGACAAACTCTTGTACAGAAAGAAGACAAGAAGACTTAGAAGATCCAGTGCAACATACCTCAAGCAACACTCAAGGGTTCTAGCTTTGACTAAGTCTTATGTTTTAGGTAAGTTATGCTTCTAAGGTTTCTTTAAGTGTGAAGGCACAAAGACAATTAAAAGTAATTGAGTATAATCTTTTTCATAAGTTAAAATTGATAGAAAAACTCAACTATGACCTAAAGTTTCATTATCTAGAAAATGTACTTGAGTGTAATTGATTACACCATTAAGGTAATCAATTACACAAAGGCAAGTAATCGATTACATCTTGCTTGTAATCGATTACATGTTTGAATTTGAAATTCAAACAACAACGGTCACATAGCGTAAACGATTACCTAAGTACTGTAATCAATTACCTGCTCGACAATTGTATTGTTTCATGAACCATTGTATCTCAAATCGTTTGGGAAGCCTTTTGTTGGTTCATGGATGATCCCTAGTGCGTATAAATATTCCATTTAGGCTCAGAAACGAAACACACATTGATATACATTAACACCATTGATATACAACTTTCATATTCATTAGAGCCAAAATTCTGAGTCTTTACTTCTTCATTTTAAATAAGAACACTCATGCTGTTCAATTGTTGAAGAACTCATAATAAGAAAGAGCCTTCATATGATAAGTGCCTAGAGCATAACTTCTATGTTCAATCCATTCTTATGTTAGAAGATTGATTCAGCTGTATAGAAATCTTCTTCATCTTCATTCTAGTTGAGTGAAAGTTCACTGTAGGGTTCGGTGAAGGTTGGCACTCTGAAAGTAGTTTGCTTTTAGGTTTTTGATAGAAATTCTTAAAGTCCTTCGTGTAAGAACTCGTAAGAAGTTTTTATCAATAGTGGAAAAATCCTCAAGGGTTTCTTGAGGGACTGGACGTAGCCTTCTGTGGTTTGAAGGTGAACCAGGATAAACCTGTGTGTGAATTATCCTAACCCTTATCTTTAATTTCAAGCAGCGTTTGATTCCGCTGCATTCACAATCATCAATTGTGATTATCATTGTCTTGGAAGTAAAAAGTTTTGATAAGGATAAATTTCGCAAACCTGATTCACCCCCCCTCTCAGGTTGCTATCTATACTTACAGCAGTGACTTTTGGTTGCCATGCCCTTGTAAGGGATCTTAGTACTTTCATGTTCAAGTCACTATTAGAGAATTCCTTACCAAGGGCAATTAAGTGGTTCGTCAAGTGTGTGAACCACTTTTGCATGCCAAGTATTCTTTCTCCAGGCAACATTTTGAACATTTCATACGCTTGTGATAGAGTATTCGTTTTTGATCTTTTAACTTCATCAGTCCCTTCATGGGTGACCATTAAAGTATCCCATATTTCCTTGGAAGATTTGCAAGTAGATACTCTAAAAACTTCATCCATACCAAGGGCTGAAGTCAGAATGTTCATACCTTTCAAATCATACTGGACTTTCTTCTTTTCTTCTTCATTCCATAAACTTCAATTACAGGCGTGAAAGGACCTTCTTTAATGGCTCTCCAAATTCCTACATCTAATGACTTTATAAAGATCTTCATCTTGATTTTCCAGAAGTCATAGTGCTCGCCATTGAAGTATGGTGGCCTGTTTATGTTGAATCCTTCACTGGTACTTGTTGTAGAAGAGGATGCCATCTTCCCAGATCTTAGGAGCAATTTACCTAAACTTACACTCTGATACCAAGTGTAAGTACAGATAGCAACCTAAGAGGGGGGTGAATTAGGTTCCCCCAATTTTCTCCTTAGAAAACTCAAACTTCTTTCAGCGTGATCAGAATCACAACGTATAAACATTAATACAGCGGAATAAGGTAATGCTAAAAGTAAGAGATGAAGGATAAGAAGACCACACAACGATTTTATCCTGGTTCACCGTCAATCCCTGAAGGCTACGTCTAGTCCTCTGATCACATAGAGATTTATCCACTATAAAAGAAAGTAAACCACATCTTGAATAACACCATTCACTGAATCACCACAGTGAATGTTACAACCCTCAGAAAGAATCACCACCTTCTGAGTATCACCCTTCACTGAATCGCCACAGTGAAGTACAAAACATTCAGAAAGAATCTCCACCTTCTGAATAACCCCTTCACTGAATCGCCACAGTGAAGTACAAAACATTCAGAAAGAATCGCCACCTTCTGAATAACCCCTTCACTGAATCGCCGCAGTGAAGTACAAAACATTCAGAAAAAATCGCCACATTCTGAAAAACCCCTTCACTGAATCGCCACAGTGAAGTTTACAACATTCTAAAGAATCTCACTTTCTGAATAACCCCTTCTCTGAATCACCACAGTGAAGTTCACTCTAAACAGAATGAAGAGAAGAAGCATTTTCAAGGCTAAATCAATCCTTCACAACTAGAATGGATTGATGATGTAAGTTATGCACTAAGGCACTCTAATATGAAGGTTCTTATTAATCTGAGTTCTCAGAAGTTGAATAGCATAATTGTTCTTTTGAAATTATGAGAACAAGAACTCAGAATAATAGCAATTCAGTATATGAATGTTGTGGATTGAATGCCTTACGTTTTGAACCTGTTATGGACTTTATATAGGTACTAGTGACTGTCCATGAACCATTGCAAGGTTTCCCAAATGGAATGGGATGCATTGATTCACGAAACAACACACCTGTTCGTGTTTGTAATCAATTACAGCTATAGGGTAATCGATTACACTACTAGCCGTTGTGGTTTGAATTCAAAATTCAAACTATGTAATCGATTACGTCATTGTGGTAATCGATTACTCACATGATGTAATCGATTACGATAACTTGTGTAATCAATTACACTAAGTCCAGAACTTAGTTTTATGTACGTTTAAGTCCTAATTGAGTGTTTCTACCATTTTTAACTTATGAAACCGTTATATACTCAATTAACTAAGTTCATGAGCCTTCATGAAAAGAGTAACCCAAGTAAAGCATGACTTACTTTGCAAACGAGACTTAGACTAAAACTTGAACCCTTTGATAGTGCTTGAAGTATGCTGAGCTGGTTCTTTTAAGTCTTATTTTCTTCTTTTTATAACGTGTGTTGTCGTCATCAAAACCACAGCCAGAGTCAGAAGCAAGACCTTCTTCACAATCTCCTACTTTTTGATGATGGCAAACACGTGTCTTAAGCATTAAAGATCATTGTGTTGAGACTCTGTTGAAACTCCCCGTGTCTTATGAAACTCCCCCTTTGTGTTTCACTTGTAGCATTTTATTTCCTGTAAAATGATCTTTAACAGGACAGGACCCTTTCTCCCCTTTTAGACTTCATAAAAAAGAAGAAAAGGCCAAAAATATATATACCATACAAGCGAACAAGTATAATATATCGAAGCGTAGGGAGCGGGGAATTCAAGTCAAAATTGGATAACGATAACATAAACATGAAAACGTTAAAGCATGAAATTTTAAACTAAGAAGAGAGTGGAGTACATCAAGGACTAGCAAGCTATGAGTAACGCAGCCCCTAGCCGACTAGCAGGATTGTGGACACTTGCTAAGCTAGACTTTCTCCTTAGTCTCTACGTAAACCATTTTACAATTCTATTTGAAGGAAGAGCTTTTCAGTCGTTGTTATGACGATAAGAAGATGACCTCTCAAGATTAAGGAACCTTACTAATACCTTTGGAGCATAATGAATGGACTGAATTAGAAGAAGTAAGCTTGAATAATGCCAAGTGTTGAGCATGTTGTAGGCTGCCTTGTAGCGCCAAATGGAATGTACCAGGCAGGATGGAAACAATTGAGGTTAGCACTCCGAAGTAGGATTGTCAAATGCCTGAACATAAGAGACCACCAAATGCAAACCCCCCTGGATGGAAGTAATTGGGTGAATCTTAAGGAGCACTAGAGCTTAGGCTAGAGACCATGATAGTCGTGTGTGAAGAGATAGTTGTCCACTGTTAATGCACACATGACCTGATAGATATCCTACCCTTTGTAAGTATAAATATCAACCTGAGAGGGGGGGGGGGTGAATCAGGTTTGCACAATTTTTTCCTGAACAAAACTTGTTACTTTCAAGATAAAGATAATCACAAATGATGATTGTGAATGTAGCGGAATCAAACGTTGCTTGAAAGTAAAAGATAAGGGTTAGGAGAAATCACACACATGTTTTATCCTGGTTCACCTTCAAACCACAGAAGGCTATGTCCAGTCCCTCAAGAAACCCTAAACCCTAAACCCTAAACCCTAAAATTCTTATTCTGCGTTCTTCAATAGTTGAACAGCATGAGTGTTCTTATTGAAAATGAAGAATTAGAAACTCAGAATTTTGGCTCTAATGAATATGAAAGTTCTTTATCAATGATTTCAATGTCTATCAATTGTGCCATTGTTTTCTGAGCCTAAATGGACTATTTATAGGCACTAGAGATCATCCATGAACCAAAACAAGGCTTCCCAAACGTTTTGAGACTAAATGGTTCATGAAATAATACAACTGTCTAGCAGGTAATCGATTATAGTACTTAGGTAATCGATTGCGCTATGTGACCGTTGTTGTTTGAATTTCAAATTCAAACGTGTAATCGATTACAAGCAAGCTGTAATCGATTACTTGCCTCTGTGTAATCGATTACCTTAAGGGTGTAATCGATTACACTCAAGTCCATTTTCTAGATAATGAAACTTTAAGTCCTAATTGAGTTTTTCAATCACTTTTAACTTATGAAAAAGATTATACTCAATTACTTTTAATTTTCTTAGAGCCTTCATACTTAAAGAAACCTTAGAAGCATAACTTACCTAAAATGTAAGACTTAGTCAAACCTAGAACCCTTGAGTGTTGCTTGAGATATGTTGCACTGGTTCTTCTAAGTCTTCTTTTCTTCTCTTTGTACACGAGTTTTTCGTCATCAAAACTTCTGCCAAGGTCAAGGGAAAGACCTTCTTTACACCCTTGGGGTGTATGAGTGAGTGTTTACCCTATTGCAGGTTGCTACTTGTTTTGTTCTCACAGTCCTTGCTTATAATGCTTTCCCTTGGTTGTTAAGTGTGCTTCTTGGAATGAGTTGGGTTCCCAACCACCAAGCTCTCATGGATGGTACCGTGAGATGATAACCTTCCTCACGAAAGGGTATCTCCTAGCACCGACGGTTACTCGCCTGAACAATGTCTGGATAGAGGAAGATCTCGAGGATACCTCCAGCCAACGAGTGTCGAGGAAACACGGAGGACTAACGACTGCAATCCATCAGTACTATCATTGGGAACTACGATCCGAAGAGACCAAGCAGCTCCACTCATAGAGGACGAAGTGGTCTGCTACAGATGCGGGAGACTAGACAATATACTAGACACCTTGCCAAGGAATGTCAAACACCCAAGGCAGAACCGAAGTGATCGTCACGAAGGTAACCTAAGCATACAGTTAGAGACTACAAGGTGCCGAGACAGAACTTTATATGAGTGTGACTCGTTATCAATTTCTGTTAAGTAGGGAGCGGTGCATTCGCTAGTCGATAAATGGCGAGGACCGCTAAAAACTACATGACTTTCCTTTGATACTATTTGCTCTGAATTACTTGACTTTGATATCACATGTATGCATTACATCTATTTAGTGCTCTGATACAACATTTATACATTACATCTGGTTTGGATGATAAAGCATTAGCATAGGGGGAAAACAGAGAAAAGTAGAGAATTGAAAAAAGGAAGAGAAAATTGTCTGTTCTGATTGATCTAGGGGGAGACAAAAAGATAATTTTTTTATGATCTTTAGCTATGTAATAGAGGGGGATAAATGATTAATTGAAAAAGGAAGATAAAAGTAGAAAACGAAGAACATAGGGGGAGAGTGGTTGTAAATATCTTATTGGAACAGAGAGGGGGAGCATATATATATATATATATATATATATATATATATATATATATATATATATATATATATATATATATATCTGTTTTGACTGCTCTAATATGTTTTCTAGATGTGTTAAGTATTTATTGCTCTGATTATTGCTCTGTTTATTACCTATCATTTTGGAAATGAAAGGGGGAGTTTGTTTTCAAAGTTTATTCTATAACAGAGGGGGAGTATGTATATTTCTTCGTATAGCTCTGATATTCGCAAAGTGTTTGTTTGAAAAGCTATCGTCTACACTGATATCCGTTTATGGCTATGTTCACTGCAATATTTCTTGTTTAATGCATGTTTTAATAACAAAAAGGTGAGAGATATGAGTTGAAGTTTTGAAAAAGACAGGGGGAGTATATAAGTCATTTACATGATTTTGTTATGTTTTTTCTAATGACAAAGGGGGAGAAGATAGAGAAAAACGAATAGAGAAAAACGGAAAACAAAGGAATGGAACAACGGAACAAAGGGATAGAGATAGAGAAACAAAGGGGAAGAGATAGAGACAAAGGGGACGAGATAGAGAAAAAGGGAAAAAGTTTTTTTTCGAAACTATAAATGTCTACGTACATAATGTTTTTCTCTAAATAAAATTGTCATCATAAAAAAGGGGGAGATTGTTACGTTCAGAATGGCAAAGGGGAGTTTGTTATTGTTAAGTGGGAAGACTGTTCAGTTCAGAACACTTATTTTGATTGATAAAAATTTTAATGCATAACCATACATTATGTTTTTCAAGATTATCCCCATCGTCCAATGAAGACAGAGAACTCTATCGTTTGAGGATACAAAACTCTATCGCCTGAAGACAGAAAGCTCTATCGTTCAGAGGAGAAATGTAAGTATCGTCGGAAGACAAAATGCAAGTATCACCTGGAGACTCAAAATGAAGTATCATCCAGTGACTTGAAATTGAAGTATCATCCAGAGACTGAAACTAAAGTATAGTCCAGAGTCTAAAAGTGAAGTATCATCCAGAGGCAGAATTTCAACTATCGTCTGCAGTGCAATGTCTGCTTACGTCATTCATTAAATGATACAGATCCAGCACCAAAGTAGACCAAGTCGAATTTCAAAATGGAAGCCATTAATGGTCAAATTAATTGCAGAAGCGTAAATCAAGCAAAGCATCAAATATATCTGTGGAAGTCAACAACACAAAGCATCATCAAATTAAAGGGAGAATATCACGCTGGAATTACTCAGCAAAGTCAAACCTATTCAATGACAAATAGTCATTGGTGAACGGTCAAATATCAAATAGGAGAAGCAAGTCAATGACAAGAATTATCAGAAAAATTGAAGGTCAAGTGTTAATGGGTGAAGCAAGTCAACGACAAGAATTATCAAAGAATTGAAGTCAAGCTTACAGTATAAAAAGAGCACTAGAGGTTTCGAACAGAATAGATAACGAACAACAGCAACACAGTGTAATACACTGAAAGCAATTCTTACACGTCTATTCTTCAATCTTGAAAAATCAGTGAGAGGAAAAACTGAGCACAGAGTCATATTTTCTAACCATCCTCACCGTACAGAGAAACATTTGTTTCATACTCTCTATTTATAGAATCTTAGTATTTTCCTGAGCGTCAAATCCATTTACTAATACTTAGAGTACATCGAGCCAAATAGCTTCTACTATCACTCTTTTGAGAAGATGGTAGAAGAACTTGTTGTAAAAGGAGAATTCTTGCATAATACTTGTGGTTGGGAGAAGTCCCTAAGAATACTTGTTGATCAGAGAAGTCCTGCTTAATACTTGTGCTATTCTTGGTTGAATATTGAAAATCTTGGTGAAGCCAATGACTGGACGTAGCCCCGTCATTCTGGGGGTGAACCAGGATAATTCTGTGTGTGCTTTATTTCTTATTGCTTTAGTTTTTGCATCATTTAAACTATAACTTGTTTAATTTCACTGCTTACTATATCATTTACTGTTAATATTCTAAAGCTTATGAAAAGGTTTTGAAAATCATATAGTTGTTTTAGAAAAACTAGTTTTTATAAGCACATAATTCAAGCCCCCTTCTTTTGTTGGCCCTTATTTTATAAACTCTAGGCTTAGTGCATGAATTTTTGTGTTTTTTGTTGAGTCTAGGATGTTTAAGCATTTATTAGATATTTTTATGGGTTTTTCCTTGAGTTTTGTGTTACAGGTTTTATTTCAATAATTTGTCTGCAATTTCTATGGGCCTTTTCTTCCAGATCAGATGTTTTCTTGACGATCCGTCCGGTCAAATTTAAGATGAATGATTCAAAAACAAGATATCAAAATTTCAGTCTGATCCAACGGTGGACGAATCTGTACGAGCTATTTTACAAAAAGAGGTTGAAGAAACCAGGTCCGTTGCGATAAATTCTCTAGTCCTGCTGCGATAATAACCTGTCATCGCTGCTGCAATGGAATGATGGGATTAAAACTTTGTTTTGTGATTTTTAACATAACTTTAGCGTTTGGAGGCCGATTTGTGAAGAATTTTCTCTGGAGTTCACAAGAGATCAAGGAGAACATTCCTAGGGCTTTCTCTCGAGCATTAACGTTTGATTTATTTATCCTTGTTGTCATGTTAGTCATGATTGGCTAATTCGTTTTCTAGAACTTGGGATATGAATCCAGTTTGCGTTCTTATATTTGGATTCTTATTTTGTATGAACGATTTTCTTTATCTATGAATTTATACTCAGTATTTATCTATGCTTGAATGCATGCTTGCGTATTACTATTTTCTATGAGAATCAAAATGTTGATTATAATTTAGGGATCTGGAGAGTAAATTGATTAGACCTTCCCTACTGCTTAGGAATAAGAGTAGAATCTAATAATGGTTGTAAGATTAAGACCGTAATCTTTAACTTCAATGTTCTACGTGCTAGTAAATCAGTCATAGCCTTTGCATTGAGATTCTTGGTTAGCTATTAATTTAATAAGTAGGAATGAAGTTAGATCACCATATGTTAAGTTCCCAAGTTTGTACAACAATGATTTTACTTAATAAGGATTGCGATCGGTGAAACGGAACCCAGGTGCTACTTAATCATATCTTCAAACAAATCAATTTATTTCCTTGTTCTCTTTTTATGCAATTGAACAATTGAATCTAACCCCCCCCCCCCCCCCAATATTTTTTTTATTTTCTACTTTCTAAATCAAAGAATTAGTAGAATCAGTACTAGAACACGATATTTCCTTTATTACTTCGAGCATTCTGTACACTTGTAGAAAGGTATATCAAGTTTTTGGCATCATTTCCGGGGATTGTCTTTCTTTTATTGACTTAATCTGATTTCTTTGTGTTAGGAGCTGGCATTTAGTTTTTGTTTTTCTTCATTGTACTAAACAAGTGCTTGTAATATGTTTGTGTCAGTGTATGCAAGGTACTAACGGTTCAGGCCCATTGCTATTTGATCATGAACCTGAACCCAGTTTCCACGCTCGCCGTGATCAACAAAAAAGGAAGGCACAAGCGAATAGCATGGATGAGACAATCGAACAGATAATGGCGAGGATTCGGGCTAAATATGAAGGACAGTATGACACTGATTATGAAGCATGGAGAATTTAGTGGGACAGAGAAATGGAAGAGCAGAATTACCACAGGTCCATGTGGGACATAACAATGCCTCAAATAATCTATGAGTTTGAGTAGTATTATTCTCCCATTTGATGTCTTTTGAAAGGATTTGTGTGTATTAAAACTAAATGATGAAACGGGTTTTTGTCGAACCCTTTCACGATTCGAATGTAGTATAGCAACAGGTTTTTGTCGAACCATAGAGAATTGCGATACAAATGCGGTAATTTAATGTAATTAACTAAACAATGGATAAAATGAATTAATTGTTTTAGTGTGAATTTAAACAAAACTTAACCAAATATTAGATTGGAGTTGAAGCAGTTACGGAAGCTGTTGGGATTAGTTTTCACCGATTAATCTTGACATACTCACTGAATTCTCATACAAATCCTCTTCTAGGATGGTTTCATCACATCAATTCTTATCTTATTACCCAGTCCCCCGACGTAAAAGATTATCAATCTGTCAGCCCGAGCCATGCATTCCAACAAGGATAGGAATAACCGAATAAGTGTTCAAGAAGTGGCGGCTTATAATGCTAGTCGTGCTTCCAACAGGAAGCTGTCAAAGTAAATGGATGCCATTGCACAGCGAATGGATAATTCTAATGCAGGTTCTGAAATATGGAGTTTGATGAAGATGTGAAGTAGCTGAGCAACCCTCTGAATAACACATAATCCAAAACATTCAATCCAGGTTTGAAGAACCACCCCAACGTTTCTTGAAGAGACCATAACAAGGCGAATAAAAAAGACCAAGGAGAAGGAGGCAAGAAGAGCATATGAGAGATTGTGGGGAAACTAGCCCAGGCCACTAGTTCCTTACAGGTTTCTACTGAGAGTTTGATGATTGAGTATGAAAATGGATGAAAGTGATGTTTTGTATAACAAAACAAAGTTTCCTATGTTAGTAATAATGACATGTGTAGAGTTGACTAGTTTGACTTTTGTTTTAGGAAGGATTAGGAAAAGGTGAAGGTCATCATCTTTCCTTAATGATGGTTCAAATTATATGACTAGGTTTTAGGCAAAGTTTGGCTTTTAATCTACCAACAAATATCAAAGCATGAGGTCATTAGCTTGTAAGATTAGTATTGTCTAGCCAAATTAGGAAAAAGACAAAAAAAATTAAGCATGAAAGTGACCTTTGCATAGTCAAAAGTTGACAAGGGTATAAGGGTGACTTGGGGCTTTAATGAAGGGATAATTGGGACATTTTAGAAAGAAACACATCTTTATTAGTGTGTTGGGCATTCATCTTTCATCTCAGTTAGTTTTAGTGAAGAAGTGAGAGCAAAATAGAGAGATAGAGAGAAAAGATGCAGAAATTTCTTGCTCCCTACATTCCTTTCCTTTCTAGTTGGAAGAACCCTACATCCTCTTCTACCTCCCTTGGATAAAATTTCTTGCTTCCTACCTCAACATAAAAGATGTAGAAATTCTTCTTATCTTTCTTTTGACGTATCATTTGTGCATTTTGGTTGAATATTGAGTTCTAGATCTTGATTTGAAGTTTCAAAGTCTTTTTTTTGGAAAAAATATTTCATGAATGTTGTTGCTAGTGGAAAGTTCTACTTGTTCATATAATTTGTTTTCAAAAAGCTTAAGTTTTTGATTTGAAAAGTGATTTTCAAGAGGGCTTTTGCCATAGTACTTTGAGAAGAGAATGATCCCCATCATGAGAGCTAAAAAACCATGTGATTAGTTTTTTGATAAGTCTTTTTTGGTCCAAAATTCATTCTTTAAAAGTTAGCTTTTGAGAAATTGTTGAACTAAACCCTAGGCTAAAGTAGCCAAACAAACTCAAATATGATGTTAATTTTGAAAAAGAAATTCCTAGCTTAATTGAAGGGGTGCCCAAAACTATGTTGTGTTGTTGGGGTTTTAATTTTTTATTTTTCTAAGTTGTTTCGTTGTATATGCTTGTTTGGAAAGTGTTTGGAAAATTTTGAGATGTTGTTGGTCACAAATGTGACATGGCTGAACCTACACCAAGTAATTTTAAGTGTTATTTTACCTTGAAAACTTGTTTTGAGTGTTGGGTGTGAATAATGGCTTTTAGAAATAATTTGGGGCTCTGATATAAAGTTTTATGAAGTATAAGGACTAGTATTCCTATTTATGAAAAATGTAAGAACTACATTTGAATTATCAAAAGTTTTAGAACTACGAATGGTATTTTGAAAAGTTAAAGGACTTAATTTGGTATTTTACTTAATTTTTGAGGACTAAAGTATAAATATGGTAAAGTGCAAGGACTTAACCACAATTTCATAAAGTTGAGGGAAGTAAAATATAATTTCAAGAAAGTTCAAGGGTTTTTTTTGTAAATATTTAAAAGTTGAAGGACCTTTTTGTAAAGTTGTTTTATTTAATTGTTGATTGCTAAGTGAAGGCATATAGTTGCATTTGGATTAGGAAAAGTGTTAGCAACCTTTTCTTAGGAAGTAAGTTGGGTTATTCTTAGTGACTAAGTTTAAGACATGATTGTGTATGGTATGAGGCTCGTCTACGAGTGAAGTTCGGAGATCGTTGAAGATCACGGGGAAAGCGTACGAGGTAAGGGCTCCTATGAATACTCGGACAACTTTGTTTGTCTGATCAAATTACATGCTACCTTATTATAATATGAATAGAGATATTAATATTAACTGCGTGGGTAGCTGACGGCATCCAGAGGATGACCTGATTGTTTGGTAGATTGATTGATAACATGTCTTGATTATCTATGTGATAACATGTTAAGATTATATATGTGATGACATGACTTGATAACATGATGATTTGCTTGGAATGCTATATGAAATGTGAGATATTCTAAGTCATGGAATATTGATGTTGCTCTGAATCAACATGTATCTATCATGTGAGAATCTTATGTATGTATGATAATATGCCTAGACTATGACTGATGTCTAGTGTGATTCACTGATAACTGGTTAAGGCAAACACTCGAGTGATGAGTGAGACCGACCTAACGATATCGCACGCCTGTGAGAGGTGATCCTGCTTGTGGAGCATGTCACGGACTTCAGACGACGGGCCGGAAGTGACAACTGACTTATAGTTAGAGCGTAACATCTACATTGATTTCTAATAGTGAGATTGGTGGATCTAAAGTC
This sequence comes from Acmispon strigosus, assembly GCA_030819835.1. Lineage (NCBI taxonomy): Eukaryota > Viridiplantae > Streptophyta > Magnoliopsida > Fabales > Fabaceae > Acmispon > Acmispon strigosus. The sequence continues at coordinate 29,546,080 of JAUAMA010000007.1, forward strand.
TAGTGTGTTAAACACTCTCAAACACTTAGAGTTCATAGTACTTATAATCTCTACTATCCCTCTTGTAAGAAGAGAATCCTTTGTAGAACAAACTTATCTTTGTTAGGAGATGTCCTATATAATACGTGGTTAAGGAGAAGTCCTGTGAATACTTGCATCTGGAGAAGTCCTGTGACGAATACTTGTCTGGAGAAGTCATGTGACTAATACTTGTACTGTTCTGCTGGATAGTGAAAATCTTGGTGAAGCCAATGACTGGACGTAGCCCTATCGTTGTGGGGGTGAACTAGGATAAATTGCTGTGTGTTATAAGTTTTATCATTCACACTCTAAATTTCCGCTGCTATTTTCTGATACATCTTTTCGAACTAATATTGTTTTGAAAAAGAATTTTAAAAATCACATATACAACTCAAACCCCCTTTCTTGTGTTGCATTTACTTTATCAATTGGTATCAGAGCTTAACGGCTCTGAGAAACTAACATCTTAACCGGTGTAAGAATTAAAGATCCATGGAGGGCAACGCTTTCGCAACTGGCACGGCTACAAACAAACCGCCATTCTTTGATGGCTCCAACTACCCATATTGGAAAAAGCACATACGATTATTTATAGAATCTTCTTGATATAAAATGTGGGATATAGTAGATATTGGTATCAATGTTCCCAAAAATGATGTAGGTGAAGTCATTCAAGGGAAAAGTGGACTCATGAGCATAGGACAGAAAACCAACTAAATTTAAAGCCCAAGCTCTTCCTGACATGTGCTCTTAGAAAAGCAGAGCACGACAAGATTGACAGCCTTGACATTGCCAAGGAAATCTAGGACGCTCTTGCCTTGGCACATGAAGGATCTTCCAGTGTCAAGAACACCAAAATCAGCATGCTGGTGGCCCAATATGAATCCTTCAGAATGAAGGATAATGAGTCTATTGATGCTATGTTTGCTAGATTTCAAACTATCATAAATGGACTGAGGAATCTCGGAAGAACCTACAACAATCTTGATCAAATCATAAAGATTCTCAGATGGAGACAAATGGTGAATTCCATTCAACAGGCAAAAGACCTCACCACACTCAAGATGGAGGATCTCTTGGGATCACTGAAGGTCCATGAGATAGAGCTGGATAAATATGCTAAAACTAGAAAAAGAAAGTCCATAGCTTTCAAGGTCAACAGCTCCAGAAACCTCAATGAAGGATCGTCTAATCAAATAGAACCATCAGATGAGGCTGATGATGAAGAAGCCCTCTTCCACAGAAGATTCAAAAAGATGTGGCTCAACCGCCAACGTAGCAAAGCCACATCCCAAGGGTAGAATAACTCCAAGGGCAGAAGAAGGAGTTTGTACAAAGAAAACCCCTTGCTAAGCCCAGACGAGAAGGAACCCAAAGTTCAACCAAAACATCCATCGTCTGCTATGAGTGAAAAAAGCCTGGATACATTAAATCCTATTGCCCACAATTCAAAGGACAATCCAGGAACAAATTCCACTACAAGAAGGATCTTGTGGCAGAAGATGAGGAAACTGAGATATACTCAGATTTGGAGTAAGAAGAAGAAGAAGAAGAAAAAGATGAGGATGATGAAGAATCATTCTATGCCTCCACGGCATCCGTCAGTGAACCAGACAATAAAGAATCAGAAGAATTATGTGATGCCCTCAAAGTAACAATTAGTGAGCCAGACGATGAAGAAGATGAGGTTACTCTCGAAAATTTACAAGATGAATATGATGAGTTACTTAATTATTCCCATGCATTATCATCTAGATATAATGCGTTAAAGGAAAAAGTTTTCTCAAATAAACTAAGAACTCGAGAAGCTGAAAAGCGAAAACTCTTTACTGCTTAAAGAAAACAAAGTTTTAAAAGAAAATGATTATTCCAAAGAAAATGATGATCTTAAGAAAAGAATCAAAAGTATGATTAAGGATAAAACTGGGTTAGGTTTTTTTGATACATGATAAGGAAAATCGCAAGTGTACGATTAACTATCGCGTAATAAAAAGATCGAACCCAAGGGATAGGTGTTCTTATTATCATAAAATTTAGTACTAAAACAGAAAAATAAAAGATGAATATTTGTTGTTGGTTTGAGAACTAGAAAGAAACAATAGCATAAAATAATAAGAGAAAGAGATGATGAACATTAAGCTCTTGGGTTGGTTTACATAGTCTATAAAAACATGCTAGCAATCTCTTACTAAATTCCTAAATTATAAATCCATTTTCATGATGCTATAGCCTAGTGTAACTACAAGTTAATTCCTTAAGCATTGTAGATCTTTCTTTTTAATTACTAAACTCAATTCCTTGGCACCTAGTTAACTAAAGAAGAAGATGAAGAAGATGTTCAGGCCAACATAAAGTTACGTCATTCCTAATTCCTTAGCGAAGTATACTTATAACCTTTTTTATTACCTAGTTCCCTTACTACTCACCAAATGGCCTTATGTAATAAGTAATAAGCAAAACCTCTTGGGATCCACAAGATAGAAATTAAGCATAAGGTAATAAAACATGAATGGAAATGAAATTCAGAAATGTAAGAAATAACTAGAACATGTATTATAAACTAAAACAACCCAAAAACTTAAAGAAGGATTTAGCCAAGCATGGCTAAAGGAGTCATTGAATTACCCTGGATAGGAGCTCAAATATGGCTTCCCACAAGTCCTAGGAACAATGCTCAAAAGGGAGAAAGAGAGAATACTTGTTGTATTCTAGATAGGTGTGTCTTACAAGTGAAGAAAAGGGTCCTATTTATAGTAAAAATCCAGCCTCCAGCGCTTGAGCGCTGGCATTCCCAACACTTGGGCGCTGGGATGCATTAAAAATCCACTTTCTGTCCGAGGCCCAGCGCTTGAGCGCTGGCTTTCCAACGCTTGGGCGCTGGGACAAAATCTGACTCATTTCCTAATCAGAGTCCCAGCGCTCAAGCGCTGGGATCCCAACGCTGGAGCGTTGGGACGCTGCTTCTTCATCTTCAAGATTTTCTTCCTTCTTCATTCATGGTAGTGGGTTTTGATTGCCATAAAAAACCACTACTCAGCCCTTGTTTAATTCTGAAACCTTTCCTCCACTAACATCAATTCCTTCAAACTTTTTCCCATGTGCTAATTTAGAGAGTGATTCTTCATATTCTTCTTTTCCATTTTTAGTCCTCTCTTGGTTAGCACTCCAATTCAAGCCCTTTTATTCTCTCAATCTTCACTTTTAGTCCTCCACTCTTGAGCTTTTACAATTTGGTCCCTGATTTCCTGAAACTTTACATATTAGTCCCTGGACAAAAATGATAACTAAACCAGCTTTTTCTAAAAATATAAAATAACTAGAAAATTTCCTAAAAATATAAATAAAGCCAGAAAAACAAATAAAATCTAATCTACATGCAAAATGCAAAATAAATATAAAATCTACATAAAAACAATAAAAAACCTATATGTGACTCAAAAATAATAAAATAAAAAGACTAAAAACTACCTAAAAACATCATATAAAATCCACTCATCAATACACCGTCGGAGAAGGAGACATTGGTGGAGCATGATAACCTCGTTAAACTCAGTGGTAATAGTAGAGATCTATATGATAAAAATGGGTTAGGTGTTGTTGATACACCATCTGCTCCTGCACCATCTAATATCAACTTTGTATTGTCTGATCATGCATCCACATATATACCTGTGAAGTTTGTGGTGAAACATGAGCTTGAGCCAAAGTCTGTGAAACGTTCTTATCTCAAGAAGATTCCAAACAAAGGCTTGACTAACAAATTAGGACCCAAAAGCATTTGGGTACCTAAAAACTTTATTGTTCTCATTGTATATGTGCTTAATGGGACATGGAAGAAAAGGTCAATGGTACCTGGACAGTGGCTCCTCACAACACATGACAAGAACAAAGTCTATGTTCCAAAGAATCCAGCCTAAGAAGAACGGTGGCTCAGTCATCTTTGGAGAAGACCAGAAGAGGCACATCGTCGGAGAAGGAGACAGTGGTGGAGCACTCCTTGCTGTGATCAACAAGGTGTTATTTGTTGAAGGAATAAAACATAACCTACTGCGCATAAGTCAATTGTGTGATAGTGGGATGACTGTTTACTTCAATCGACAAATCTGGGTGCCTGCGTTTTTTGTACAGGTCTGGGATTTTGTGCGATTTAGAGTTTGATTGTTGATTTTTCTTTGGGTTTGGAGGAAGAATGCAACGATTGTGGGAAGGATGGAAGAGCTTCTCGATTTTGTTGAAGTTTCTGGATTTGAGGATGAAGGAGGGAGAAGGGGGAAGAAGAAGACAAAGAGGAAGATGATGAAGCTGAATATGTGGCTGAGAAAATTAAATAAAAATTCCATGTAGGATAAGTGAGATGATGTGGAGGTGATGACTGAGTAAAATTACATATTTACTAGTCAAAATTTGTCAAAATGACTTAATTTGATTAATTTTTTTGGTTAGGGATGACATTTTGAAAATTAATTTGTCAGGGATCTAAACTGATTCCCTTTATAATGTTAAAGACCTCAGACATATTTAAGTCATTTTTTCAAACATTTAAATCCCTCTTACTTCAAACCTATGCCTGACTTCTTATCACATTAATTTCACCAATGTCTGACTTCTTATCACATTAATTTTAGGGACCTCAAACTTATGTCTGACTTCTTATCACATTAATTTTTTTTTTGTTTCCAAGGTATTTCACCACCAACAGTCATGAGACTAATTACTCAAAACTCTGAGAGCTAAGTGACTTATCACACTAAATTTAAGTTTTTATAAATTTGCAGTGCTTTTTTTGTAATGTATCTGTATTGGTTTTTTTTTGGTAAATCCGAAAACATTTAAATTTTTCTTCTAGGGATTAATCGCTTGACCTTCTCTTCTCCAACCCATATGTCATCAGCTCTTACCACTTAAACTATCATTCAGGGACATGAACTATTTCACCGTTTAATATAAAATTATAATTCATAATTAATGATATAAAGTGTCATTCAATATTGTAACCGAAAAGTCTTATTCAATATTATATTTTACATTGATGATTAATAAAGTTCTATTTTAAAAAAATATTAGATTTAGTATATTTTATACGTATTAAAATTTTTAGATTTAATAGGCAATATATTAATAATATAAATTTCTTTAATGACTTATTAATAATGTAAATCCAATGTCAATTTTACTATATTTAATATTATAATTATTATATGTATTAAAAGTTTGACAATTAATACTAATATAAAGTGTACGCAACATAGATAGTTAGTGCTTTTATACACATTATAAATTTTGTAATTAATAGTTAATATAATTGATAATATAAAGTGTTTTTAAGGGCTCATAAATTTTTTATTAATTTTTTTTTGGTTACATAATTATTTTTATTAATTTAATTCTCAAGTCAAATTTACTATATTTAATATTTAATTCTATTTTTGAGGAAATAATAAGTAAAATAATTAATAAAATAATTTTTTATTTAAAATAGCTAATTTTTATTTCTTCAGGTATTTAATATTTAATCCTTAGAATAATTAAGGATATAAAGTTTCTACAGTGACTTATTAATATTTTTAATTAACTTTAATATTTTCTAATGATATATTTTAAAGAAATGTATGAAAGTTGTTATGATTTAAAATTTTAAATATGTAAAGAATATGTTTTTAAATAATTTTTAAATGTCAAAAATAAAATAAATTAGTGAGATTTAGTATTTTTTAAATGTAAAATCTTAAATGTACCACTTCTAAATTGTCCAGCGTCACACCTTTTGTTATTAGCAACTGCCTATTCCAAGTAATCCAATAATGCATTAAACTCTTCATCACTCCAAGGCCTGCGTTCTACTTTAACTTTTGCAGCTTGTTGAGTAACTTAAGATGCCATACCTATAACAATAATATAATGCGAAATACAACTATAAAAAGTAGCAATAAAATATATAACAAAATTAATATAAAAACTTGATATATTTCAATCAAAATGTAAGAAATCTTATAAATAATCAATTGCAAATTCATGGTGTTCTTACATAAATTTTCCATAACGTCAAGTTGTACAAAACAAACTCAATAGACACAAAATCCCTACATGTAACCTGAATAATTAACCCAATCATTATACATTTCATTTGTCAAAGCATCTCTCCATGCAGTCCAAGCTGCACTTGCTTCAATAGTTTCAATGTTGTCTTGTGGTTGTTCATCTACCTCTTCATTGATAAGCATGTTCTCCAACTCTATTTCTAATGTATCTATGGACATTTCTCTCCTAATCAAGTTGTACAATAAGCAGTAGGCAATAATTACTCAATTATGAGTTTTAACGGGATAAAAACTCAGACTTCTAAGAATTGTCCAACGCATCTTCAACAATCTAAATGTTCTTTCTATCACATTTCTAGCTTGAGCATGTCACTTGTTTAATAGTTCTAACATGCTTATATACTAACATGTTAAAATATATTAATAGAAACCTATCTGTGTAAATGATTTAAGGTGCGCTTACGTCAGTATAATTTTTTTTACACATACATCTAATGATTGGTCGCAACATAAAAAAATTGTAATTTAATTAAAATTATAAATAATGTAACTTTTTTAGTTGTGACATTAAATAATTAGATGTCAATGGAAAAAATTACACTTACAATGAACAAAAGAGTTGTCTAAATGACCTCGGTAAAATTTGGGTTAAATCACCATAGTCTTAGGCGATCAATGATATTTAAGATAAGTAAAATCTCTAGCCCATTTATCTAAAATATCATTGATCCACCTTAGATAAGAGTCATTTAACCCATGTTTTTTCTAGATTCATTTAGACAACTCCTATATCAAACTAAACTCATCTATAAGACTATAAATATCATTGATGCTAACAGAATTATAATAATTTTACACATTTAGAATGATATTTTTCAATTGTTTTTTATATTTCAAGTTTTAAGTTTATTTTATTATTATATGTTGAACATAAAATGCTTGTCCAATGTGCAGGATATTTGTTATAAATTAAAACATCTGTAATCATATCACAAGAAAATTATCTAAAGATCAAATATATTTTACTCATATGTTGTAGTACAACCATGAAATACAAGACATCTAAACACTGGAGAGGATAAAAAAATCACTTCAAATATCAAGTTTTATACTTTCTCTCTCTTTTCTTCCTATCTCTCCCATCATTCCACCATTTTCCACCTCAAATTGAATAAGATTAGCCTCTTCATATTATTTTTAGAAAAACTAATCATTTTACCTTCAAACCCCAATTTTTAGAAAATACTAATCTTATTCAAAGGCAACCCTGATTCTAAACATACTACTAATGTTTCACCATCTAATTTTAATCAAACTATATTTTTTATTTTAAACTTTTCTATAGTCTAAATAAAAATTAAAAAGGACCTCCTTAAAAATCATTCAAGCCTCACAAGCCCCACATGATCATCAGCGCCAATTTTTTGGATGGGTTGGATTAATGCCACTCTTGTCAGCACCATTATTTGCATATAAAAGTATTTTGACATTGGGTGATGCTTTCCAAGAATGAAAGAGATGGTTGTATTTGGGTTCATCAGTTAAATTTAAATTAGAACCATTCTTTGCTTTGATGAAAATCAGCCGCTCCAAAAACTTTGATCTTTGCAGAAGAAACTTCACCAACACAAGTTCAGACCGTTCAAACTTGAATCCTTGTATCTTAACAGTTTTGAGCTCATTAAAGTAGTGATTGAACTCGTTAAGCATAGGTTTCTGATGTACCTCCCAGAACATTCCACTGGCGAAATTGAAATTATTCATCTGCAATTAATATAGTTCAAAATAAACAACATTCAGAATTGATTGAGAATGCAAAACAAGCAGGAATCAAAACTATATATGTTTTTTGATAGTAAAAGCTTATCATTGATTAATTAATTAATAGCAGTACTCACATCAATGAAGAGTGTCTCCAGGTTTGGACAGCTTTCGAGAAACAAGAGAATGTCTAATGGGCTGCAATAACTTTTGGCTTCCATAAACAACTGAAGTTCCTTGAGAAGCAATAATCTAAAATCTGCTACTCTATAAACCCCTTCACGTCGAACCCTAGCAGACAATGACTGAATTTCAGGTTTAATTAGATCAATCTAATCTATCAAAACTCACATATATATATACTGGGATAATAAACACGAAAATAATGTTGTGTTATGTAAACACTTCAACCATAATTATCGTGAGAGTGAAATGAAGAAGAGAGAATAGGAGCACTATGGTTACCAATCAAAAAATATGAAAGGAGAAAATAATACACCTCCCGGACATTTCTTTTTTACAAAAAGTATTATAAACACACTTGATGAAAAATGAAACTTGTAAACAAGCAAGCGGACCCTAAATAGATGTGATTGAAACACCGAGATCTCTTCCTCGTGTTGGCTTAGTTGGTAATGACGAATCACTTCTCCTCAAAAGGTTGAGTGATTGATTCTTGTTGTTGATGTGAGGGTTGTGTGAGTGAGAGATTTGTAAGTACCTCTGTAAGCGACCTATGGTCCAAGAGGCAAGCCAGATCTTTGGTGGTGACCATCGGAGCCGAACCCACCCAATTTTTTTTAAAAAAAAGCTGAGATAAAACAAACAATGTAAGCTACATATAGCCTCGGAGACAAGTCCTAGCCTGTGATGGTGACCAGAGCCGAACTCACTCACATTTTTTAAAACTAGAAAAAAACATCGAGATAAAATAAAGAAAAAAAACACTAGTCTAGTTGTTGTAAGAAATCTAGATCTCGTAAAAGTGAGATGCAAATCCATTTCTGCTACGGCCCTTCCAACATCCAATTAACGAATGAGATACAATTTTTATAATTCAACTTTTCATTAATCAATCTCAACCCTTCAATATAACAATTAATGGACATGCAGAGAGAGACTAACATGAGAGGATCATTTTAAAAGTGAGAACACAAGATCAAATGCTGCTGGAAAAATCATTTATTAGCAAGAATTATAATAGTTTCCATAACGAATTATGTTACCAGTCAAAGTTATCAAGAATAGATAGATAGATAGATAGATACCTCTAGAAAATGAGCTGAAATTGTCAGAGTGGTGACATGGTGGAGGACATTGACCATATCTTCCACCTGATGATGTTCTGTGCAGCCTCCTCTGCCTCTGCGAGGCAAAAAGTTGAACATGGCGTCTTGCATGGGCAAAACGCCATTACCACCAAAATAGAGTGATGGCTGAATCCCAGAATACCAAAACGAACAAAGAGTGGGGGAATCAATATAAACCCAATCCATATCATAGCACTCAAAAAATTTCACCACTCTCAAATGGCGATGATGCTCCCTAGCAAATAATCTCACCCCATTAATCTTAGAGCAATGAAACAATTCCAGAACCTCAAGCGCCCGACAATTGAATAACAGAATCTCAAACTGCATTGTCGTGATTACCATCTCCCGCAGAACCACGGTGTGCAGGAATGGCATGCTCCTCGCCACAGGTGCCATCGCTAATCCACAGTAAACCAACTTCAGAATTCTGAGATTGTTAAAGCTTTCGATGACAGAAGGAAACAAGGTGAAACCGGATCTGAGGAAATTAATCTGGATATCCTCTATGTTCTTCTCACTGCAGATTTTAAGCCATTTCATGATCAGAGCCTCGACTCCGATCGGATCCACGTGCAGGTGAAAGCACTGGATCTCATCACCCCTGTGAGAATCGAAGAGGCGATCAACGAGCGCGACTAGCGCTCGTTGATCGTTCCTAATAGCAAGTTCTCTACCGAACAAGAATTTCTTGTTGAAGCACCAAGTTCTTCTAAACCTGGTTGCCACAGTGCTAACCATGGCTGCCTCTTTCAAGGGTAAAAGAGTCAATGCAATGTCAAGGACATCCTCTGGGAGATAATGAGTAAGGGGATTTTGGTTTTCTTTTTCCTTTTTGGCTCTCTTTGCGGGGGGAGAGGATTTTTCTGGGTTGTTAGCCATGGATGGTGGTGGAGAAAATGAAGAAGGTCACAAGTCACAGCAATAGAGAAGTGGATGGAAGCTGATGGAAAAAATGAGTTTATTGGAGGATTTATATAGCAAAAGAATAGTTGTGTGCATTTATGATTTTTGTTGTTTGAGAAAATAGAGATTGGGGAAGAATAACATTAGTTTTCTTTTTCTAACATATTTACCTTTTCTGCCAAAACAACAAACTAAGGAAACAACTTCACTCTCCTCATTGAATGCAAAGAAAACAAGTGACGTAGGGTTTGTGTTCCTATCAGGAATCCCGGGTCAAGCCTATGAAACGACATATATTTGAAAAGAGGGTGATGTCGTTTCGTATATGTTATTTGTTTCCTTGTAATTAATTACATTTATGATATATTGACCATTAACAAGTACATACATTTTTCAAAGGTTTAAATATATTCGGGGTTCATAACATTATAAAGAGAATTTTGCTGATAAATTAATTTGCAAAATGTCATTCCTAACAATAAAAGTTTAATCAAATTAAATCTAAATCTCAATTTAAGCTGATTAGTCATCGAATTTTACACAGTCATCATGTCCACGTGGCTTTTACTCATTTTTTAATTCCACATTATATTAAAACCTAAAAATTAAAAACTCAAAATTAAAATTCAGAAATTAAAAAAATCTCTTCATCTTCCTCCTAGACTCAATCTCGTCTCCTTCCTCTCTTCACCATCTTCTTCCTGCAAAAACCTAGCCACCAACCTTCTCATTTCTCTTCCCCCAACCCAGAAATTTCCAACTCAAAACCCACATCCCGTCGCCGATCCTTCTTCTTCAACACCAAAACCCACATCTCATTCTCCTTCCACCCCTCGATTAAGCACGCCGCCACCACTCCTCCTCCAATCGACCTCCACCGTCGCACCTCTCCTTCCCCCCATCTATAAACCTTCATCAACACCCCTCGCTGACGAGCTCGCATTCCTGACTCGAACCCTTCATCTGGGTGTTGGTGGTGGCGTGGGAGCAAAAACCCTCTCGCACAACAAAAACCCCCACATACCTCCTCCTCTCCCTCTCGCACAACAACCTTCGAATCATCTCCTCCCTTTTCAACGCCAACCACCGTGTCCTCCCTCTCTTCCCACCAAAAATCACCGTCACAAGCCAATGCGATGGGAAGAAGCAAATGATGAAGATCGAAGCACTTATGTAACCTAATCTCTATCATCTACTCTAACGTCTACTCTATCGTTTAGTGCTTAGCATCGTCTACGTCTGGTGTTGTCTCTGTTTCTTTTCCTTTACCGTCCACTACCATCCCCTGCCTTTATGTCTTTGTCGACATCAAAATCAACCTTTTTGGGTTCTGAAAATTAATAGCAATTTCTAGGGTTTTGGTCTGGTGATTTATGGGTTTGGTCCTCTGTGGGTTGAAAGAAGAAGAAAAAGAAGACGAAGGAAGTGAGGCTGGAAATGTTGCTCGACAAATCTGGGTTCTTGCGTTTTTTGTATAGGTTTGGGATTTTATGCGATTTGGAGTTTGATTGTTGGATTTTTCTTTGGGTTTGGAGGAAGAATGCAACGATTGTGGGAATGACGGAAGAGCTTCTCGATTTTGTTGAAGTTTCTGGATTTGAGGATGAAGGAGGAAGAAGGGGGAAGAAGAAAACGAAGAGGAAGATGATGAAGCTGAATATGTGGCTGAAAAAATTAAATAAAAATTCCATGTAGGATAAGTGAGATGATGTGGAGGTGATGACTGAGTAAAATTCCATGTTGACTAGTCAAAATTACTTAATTTGATTAACTTTTTTTGGTTAGGGATGACATTTTGAAAATTAATTTGTCAGGGATCTAAACTGATTCCCTTTATAATGTTAAAGACCTCAGACATTTTTAGGTCACTTTTCAAACATTTAAATTCCTCTTACTTCAAACCTATGTCTGACTTCTTATCACATTAATTTTAGGGACCTCAAACTTATGTGTGACTTCTTATCACATTAATTTTTTTTTTCCAAGGTATTTCACCACCAACAGTCATGAGACTAATTACTCAAAACTCTGAGAGCTAAGTGACTTATCACACTAAATTGAAGTTTTTATAAATTTGCAGTGCTTTTTTTGTGATGTATCTGTATTGGTTTTTTTTTTTGTAAATTGGAAAACATTTAAATTTTCTTCTAGGGATTGATCGCTTGACTTTCTCTTCTCCAACCCATATGTTATCTGCTCTTACCACTTAAACTATCGTTCGGGGACATGAACTATTTCACCGTTTAATATAAATTTATAATTCATAATTAATGATATAAAGTGTCATTCAATATTGTAACCGAAAAGTCTTATTCAATATTATATTTTACATTGATGATTAATAAAGTTCTATTTTAAAAAAATATTAGATTTAGTATATTTTATACGTATTAAAAATTTTACATTTAATAGTCAATATATTAATAATATAAATTTCTTTAATGACTTATTAATAATGTAAATCCCATGTCAATTTTAATATATTTAATATTTTAATTATTATATGTATTAGAAGTTTGACAATTAATACTAATATACAGTGTACTCAACATAGATAGTTAGTGCTGTTATACACATTATAAATTTTGTAATTAATAGTTAATATAATTGATAATATAAAGTGTTTTTAAGGGCTCATAATGTTTTATTAATTTTTTTTGGTTACATAATGATTTTTATTAATTTAATTCTCAAGTCAAATTTACTATATTTAATTCTATTTTTTAGGAAATAATAAGTAAAATAATTAATAAAATATTTTTTTTATTTAAAATAGCTAATTTTTATTTCTTCACGTATTTAATATTTAATCCTTAGAATAATTAAGGATATAAAGTTTCTACAGTGACTTATTAATATTTTTAATGAACTTTAATATTTTCTGATGATATATTTTAAATAAATGTATGAAAGTAGTTATGATTTAAAATTTTAAATATATAAAGAATTTATTTTGAAATAATTTTCAAATGTCAAAAATAAAATAAATTAGTGAGATTTAGTATTTTTTAAATGTAAAATTGTAATTTGTTAAAAAAAAAACTAATATTTCGTCATCGATGTCTCGTCCCAAATGATATAGACATATTTAAACTATTCATTAGCAAGTTGCCTTTTTGCTTGGGCAAAGCAAGGAAACCTATATATTAAGAGAAAATAATCTTTAAATAGTTTTCAATATTTTATGATTTAAAATTAACTATTATTAAATAAATAATAACTTTAATTAATTATTTTCAACTATATTTTAAAAATGATTATTTATAGTTAATATATTCATGAAATATCCCCAAATCATAGCTTAAGTGGTAGTAATAGCTGGGGACATATGAGTTGGGGTGGGGAAGTCCATAAATCAATCCCTAAAAGAGTAATTTAAATACCTTTCCGTGTACCAAAAAAATATATTGATGAAATAATTTTAGTATTAATATTTACAAATATGTAATTAAGTTTTATTGAATAATTAATATATTCAATAATATAAACAATCTGAATTATATAAATATAAATAATCATTAAATATACCTGAAATTTTAAATTAAATAAAATTGAATTAAAACAATTGTTAGTTTTTCAAGTCCATTTCATGGATATCTAGATATATTATAATTTATTACCGAAAAATGATATATTTAAATTTTAAATTTGAATTATATGAGTAGATTGTGTACCAAAAAAAATTATATAAATAGATAATTATCATATTTAATAAGATAAAGTATTATTAAGTGTATTTAAAATTTTAATTGACTGCATAGGGAGTATAATTAATGCAGTCAATAATATTTAGTCAATAGAACTTTGCGTTTGTAGAAGTTGATTTATTTATATTTTATATGAAAAATAATCTCAATATTTAGATATTTTATGTGGTTACTTAATATTTTCAATAATATAAAAACTATTAAATATATAAATATAAATGAAAATAATATACAAAATTAATATTGACTTGACCTTCTTGAAAGCGCAGTTTGACTTGATAATTTATTTAAAAGTTTATTTCATAATAAGACATTTGAGTAGATTAACAATAATGTGTAAATACTAATAAGCCAACATGCTTATATACTAACAGGTTAAAATATATTAATAGAAATCTATCGGTGTAAATGATTTAAGGTGCGCATACGTTAGTATAATTTTTTTTACGCATACATTAATGATTGGTCGCAACATAAAAAAATTGCAATTTAATTAAAATTATAAATAATGTAACTTTTTTAGTTGTGACATTAAATAATTTTTTTTACGCATACATTAACGAGTTGTCTAAATGACCTTGTTAAAATTTGGGTTAAATCACCATAGTCTTAGGTCGATCAATGATATTTAAGATAAGTAAAATTTCTAGCCCATTTATCTAAAATATCATTGATCCACCTTAGATAAGAGTCATTTAACCCATGTTTTTTCTAGATTCATTTAGACAACTCCTACATCAAATTACACTCATCTATAAGACTATAAGTGCCCGCTTGGTGGTCAGGATAGAATAAGAGCAGGATATGATAAAGAGTTGGATAAGGACAATATATGACAAGAGCATGATAAACTCTGATCCTATCATACATTTGAGGTGGACCGAATATTGATAGAATATGATACAAACAAAGAAAAATGTACCAAATTTTCCTTTAAAATAAAAAATATATGATATTTATTAAAATTTAATTTTCTAAATAGTTTTTAAAAAGGTGATTATTCTATTAAATTTAATTATTTTTACATTTTTATTAATGAGTCTATGTTTTAATATTAACTAAAATTAAATTAATTCGGCTATTTTAATTTTTTTAAAGGGAGTCTATTTTAATTAAAATTATTATATATGTAACCAATGAGTTCGAACTTAGTAAGGGTAAGTGACCAACAATAAAAATTAATTAAATATTTAAAAATTATTAAAAGATATTATTCTTTCAAAATTAATTTATATTTAAATTTTTAATTATAATTATATAAGTAGAGAAATAATTTTAAATAATAGCATATGATAATATAAAATTAGTCTATATTTACTATTAAAAAATGAATATTTATATGTGAGTAGCTTATTTTATTGTTAGTTAAGAATTATTTGATATATTTTTATTATAATATAAATAAAAAAAATAATGTTAACTAAGTAGTAGTAAGTGATAGTGAAAATTTTATTATTTTATATGAGTAAATCCAATATTTTCACCATTTGTAAATCTATTTATTTTTTAATTAAATTTATAAGCAACTAAATAATTTTAACTTAATAATAACAACTAGTAATTGATAAGTAATGAAATTAATATAATATTAAAATAAAAAAATTATATTTATTAATTAATATTATTATAAATTATATAAAATATAAATATTGAAATTAAATTTGAGTTATGGTAATAAAGAAATAAAAAACTGATATTCTATCCTGTCCGGATAATTTCTATCCCAGCTTCCCCTCAGGATAACTTTTACCCATGATGGACAAGATATGATAAGGAACATGATAGTGTTATTGTAACGCCCCAATTTTAGGTTGAGGGTCACATAGTAAATACGCGGAAATTAAAACCTCTCAGGTAACAACTCAGTTTCCAAAAGCCAAACGCCACTCAATAATTATAAATAATAAATAACCCATAATAATAACTTAGACATCTCAACTCAGTAGAAAGCCTTTCAAAATTAATAATGTTGCACAACAATGGCTCAAGAAAACAAAACAGCGGAAAACATAAACAACATCGATGAAGTCTTCAAAGTCCTCAATCATCTTCTTCACGCTTCCACTGCGCACTCTGATTTCATAATGTTATAGAGCACGTGAACATATCAACATGTTACAATAGTAATCAATCAATTTTCATCCAAACAATCAATAAACACCTTCATCTCAATCACATGCAATCAAAATAAGGCATGCAAGACCCAAGACTCTCTAGGACGTGAGTCACCCTTACCTGGTCTTAACAAGCGGTCCAAACTCAACCAAGTAAAAGAATTCTCCGAAGAAGATGAACCTTCAATTAATTTAATAGTAAAAAAAGGAAATCAATACTCACACAAGTATGCATGCAAACTACTATAATAATACCACATATATAGAAAATGAATGGATTATTTAGATGTGTATATCTCAGAAATGTGATGCCGAAGGTAATTGCTTTTCAAACGATTCTAATTTTGATTTTTTAAGCCTTATGTTTTCTGTTGTGCTGCATCAGTATTCAGCCTTGATTTGCAAATAAGCTTTCTATCTAAGGTGACTACTTCACAGTTTGTTAAAACTTGAGCATAAAAACAATTATAAAAAAAACTATAACTCGTGAAAGTACAAGGAAGGATTGGGGAAAAGGAAGGAACCATCCAATTCTCCGCCTCGGATTTTCAACAGGGAAGAAAAGCAGAAAACAAGATGGCCGAACCAACCAAGGGAAAATGAGACACAGTGTCTGGGTTTTGAGGAGAAACGAACCTGCAACAGCAGCGGCGGCGCTCAAACCCTGATGGAAACAGAATGAGTAGTTCAGCGGCGATGCGAGCTCGACGGCGGCGAAGAGAGAAGTCGTTTGGTGCTGGCTCGAGATGAAGGAAGGCGGCACCGCGGCGGCAACACGGCGAGGATGATGGTGGTGCGCTCGAACCAAGGGAAGAACAGAGGCGACGAGCGGTAGAGAGAGATGAGCGGTGGCTGTGCGAGGTCGAGGGACAGCGAAGAGGAAAGGAGGTGCAGTGTGATTGGAGAGGGTGGCGGTGCTGGTTGCTGCTGGAAGAGGGAAGAGAACGGCGGCTGGTTGTGTTGCCAGAGAGAGGGAAGAGGAATTAAGAGTTTGAAAATGTGAGTTGAGAGAGGGGTGAATTTGTTATTTAAGGGGAAGTAGGTTATTTCAGTTTTTTCTTCTCTATCCCTAAAATTCAAGCACCATCTTGATAGGATAAAACACCATCTATTATATTTTAACTAGGTTCATAATCCAATTAACCAATTAATATATATAATAAGACATTATTTAATATATATATATATATATCAGCATACACGCCAGGTAAGTTATTGTTATTATTTTTTTTTCATTTTCATTTTCTAATATCATATATATATTTATGTATATACTAACTTACCAAAACATAAGTATAACTAATTAAAACAAAGAAAAACAACTATTAGTATATCACATAAGAATAACTAATATGCTCATATCTTAATTTTCAAATTAAATCTCTTTAATTTTGTGATAAGATAAAATATAATTTGTGTTTAAAATATGATCTCAATCAGATTCTAAAAAAATAAAATATATTTAAATAAATATATCAAGGTACGTATGTGTTATATATATATTATTATTTTCTTTTCCCTTTTTCTTTTTAAATAAATAGTCATTTACAATTAAATACGTATTCACACATATATATATATATAATAAAACATTTCTTTAATATAATATATATATTTAATATAGGTTCCTAAAATAGTTTAACCCAAAATACTCACACTAGAAGACATATTTCTAACAGTTTAAAAAAAATAATTCATATATATTCTTCCAAAATTTTCATGATAAAAACAATTCAACTAACACAAAGCTCATTCCAATAATAATAAAGTCAATTGAACGGTCAACCAAGGACCAAACTGAAACTACTAAGTAGTTCAAGGACCAAAACATAATTATTCCAAACTAACGGACCAAAAATATAAATACTAAAAATAGAGGGTCTTACAGTTATCTTATCCTGCTAGCGCAACAAACAACAGATTATAGTATTATATGATTACTGTTATCCTATCATGTTTGCTTATCATATCTACTGATTAACAAATTTTAAAATATAGATTACAAAAATACCCTTTTACATTCCCTTTCTCTCTCAATCTCTCTTCTCCCTCTACCCATTGAAAAAACAAAAAAGAAAAAAAAATTCAAAGAAACAAGAAGAAATCAAGAAACAAAGGGCACATATAGTAGTAGTAAGATTAAAGAATAAAAGACAACAAAAAATATAAATTTATGAAACACTTTTTATATGATAAATGTATATCTATATATTTATTATTCAAAAATATATGAACAATAAATTTAAAATATAAGTAGGTTCATCAACTAGTCCAAACCAGTGCTTGAACCAAAGTTTCGAAGGGTCATCAACTAGTCCTAAAAGTACCAGATCCATTGAGAATAGGTACATCTTCAAAAATCAAAGCTTGAAACAATGACTCTAATTCAAGGGAGGGCTGCTTTCTCTTTCTCCTTCCAATCTCTTCCATTCATCGTTCCTGCTGAGTGTTGAGATTCATTCTTTTGGGCGGATTTTTTTTTTTGACCAAGGTATCCCCATAGCTGATTGCCGTGAGACTAATCTTTTGCCCCATGACCAGCGCACGAAGCGGTAGGAGGCTGGTCAATGAGTTTTTTCCATTCACAAGAGTTGGGATTCGAACCCCCAACCACCTGCTTAAGGGACGAAGTGCTGAACCACTACGCCAACCCACTTGATTTTCGGCGTTAAATTTGAAACCACATCAAAGGATTTTTACTTTTATTTTTAATTTTTCAAGGTTACGGGAATCGTAAAAAAGCGAATCTCAATTAAAACTCTGACAAATTGCAATACTGCCACCGCATTTTTCACAGTTTTCATTTTCAAAGAGTTTCAATTGAAAGTGCATAAAAACATATGTAGCTTCTAGGGTGGCATTTACACCATGCAATATGTATAGCAAAAAAATCCACTGTAATGGATATGGATGACCTTTAATTAAAAAAATTAAAATGTAGGCATAAAACATTAATAATAGTCACATCAAATGTTTAATGTAGAAAAAATAAACAAGACGTTCAATAAACTTAGTTAACAACTAGATAACCTTGTTACCTTTAATGTAGGCATTCCAAACATCATCCCTATCAACAAGAATTTTCTTGTACACATCATCTCATCCAAAACCACTTGTATTCAGCATGTCATATAAATCTCTATACTCGTTTTTAAGCCTCCTTACAATTGATTCAATATGTGGTTTCACCTTTAAGCTTACAGTAGGGAACTTACCTTCTAATTTTTTTCCAACCATTTAAAAGTACCACTTCTAAACTGTCCAGCGTCACACCTTTTGTTATTAGCAACTGCCTATTCCAAGTAATCCAATAATGCATTAAACTCTTCATCACTCCAAGGCCTGCGTTCTACTTTAACTTTTGCAGCTTGTTGAGTAACTTAAGATGCCATACCTATAACAATAATATAATGCGAAATACAACTATAAAAAGTAGCAATAAAATATATAACAAAATTAATATAAAAACTTGATATATTTCAATCAAAATGTAAGAAATCTTATAAATAATCAATTGCAAATTCATGGTGTTCTTACATAAATTTTCCATAATGTCAAGTTGTAAAAAACAAAGTCAATAGACACAAAATCCCTACACGTTGTGAAGAAGGTCTTGCTCCTGACCCTGGCTGAGGTTTTGATGACGACAAACTCATCGACAAAAAGAAGAAAAGAAGACTTAGAGGAAACAGCGCTACAAAGTCTATCAAATACCTAGAAGTCTTAGTTTAGGTGAGTTATGCTTCTAAAGGTCTATTAAAGCATAAAGGCTCTTTAAAACACCTAAACTAATCAAGCTAAGTGTTTTCATAACTTAAAAGAAGTAGAAAACCTTAAGCCGATCTCAAAGGATCAAGATTCTGGAAGTTGGACTTCAGTGTAATCGATTTCAGCCTTCTGGTAATCGATTACACCTAGGCAGGTAATCGATTACCCATTTCTTGTAATCGATTACATGTTTGAATTTGAAATTCAAACTGAAATGGCTATTAGTGTAATCGATTCTACTAAGTGATGTAATCGATTACCAAAACGAAAAGTTGCATCTTTTCATGAACCATTGTGTCCCAAACCTTTTGGAAAGGGTTGTGATAGTTCGAGGACGTTTCCCTTGCCTATATAAAGTCCATTTGAGTCCAGAACACAAGAACACATGAGAATACAACATTAGGCCAAAGCTTTGTCAAAATTAGTTCATCTTTTAGAACTTAAACCTTCAAGAGCCTAAATTCTGAGTTCATGATCTTCATGTTTATAAGAACACTTTGGTTGTTCATATCTTGAGGAACTCAGAATCATATTATGCTTAAAATCCTTAAAGCATAAATTCTCATGATCAATCCACTTATATGTTAAAGGATTGATACAGCCAATTGTAAACTCTTCTTCATCTCTTTCTGTAAGATTGAGTATTCACTGTGGTATTCGGTGAAGGGTTGTTGGTACTGAAAGTGGAATACTTTCAGGGTGTTGATTGAAGGTGGTTTAGCCTTCAAGGTCTGAGGGTGGTTTGCCTTCAGGAACTGAAAGTGGTTTGCTTTTAGGGGCTGTGGAAAGTGGTTTGCTTTCACAGGAAATTGGTAGAAATTCTTAGGGTCCTTGGGTTAAGAACTTGTAAGAGATTTTTATCAATAGTGGAAAAATCCTCAAGGGGTTTTCTTGAGGAACTGGACGTAGCCTTCGGTGGATAGAAGGTGAACCAGGATAAAACTCTGTGTGTGAATTCTTCTATCCTTCATCTTTACTTTCAAGCAACGTTCAATTCCGCTACAATCACAACGACTGTTTCATGATCATCATTATCTTGAAAGTAACAATTTCAATAAGGCGAAAATTGGGGCAACTCTGATTCACCCCCCCCTCTCAGGTTTTTATCTGCACTAACAATTGGTATCAGAGCGGAAGTTTAGGTAAGTTATTCCTAAGATCCGGGAAAAGATGGCATCCTCTTCCAATCATGGAACCAGTGAAGGATTCAACATAAACAGGCCACCATTCTTCAATGGAGAACACTATGACTTCTGGAAAATCAAGATGAAGATATTCATAAAGTCATTAGACGCAGGAATTTGGAAAGCCATTGAAGAAGGTCCCTTTGTGCCTGAAAAAGAAGTAGAAGGAAGTTCACAACCAAAACCAGAAAGTACTTGGAGTGAAGAAGAAAAGAAGAAGGTTCAATATGATCTCAAAGGAATGAACATTCTTACATCTGCCCTTGGCATGGATGAGTTTTTCAGAGTATCAACGTGCACTTCATCAAAAGAAATATGGGATACGTTGATGGTGACTCACGAAGGAACAGATGAAGTCAAGAGATCAAAGATCAATACTCTATCTCAAGAATATGAAATGTTCAGAATGCTTCCAGGAGAAAAGGTATTAGATATGCAAAAACGATTCACTCATTTGATTAATCATTTTATTTCTCTTGGCAAACAATTTTCAAACAGTGACTTGAACATGAAAGTTCTAAGATCACTTACAAGAGTATGGCAACCAAAAGTTACAGCCATCTCAGAGAAGAAGAGTTTATCAAAAATGACTCTTGCAACTCTTTTTGGAAAACTCCAAGAACACGAGTTGGAATTGAATCGTTTAGAAGAGCATGAACAACATGAGAAGAAGTATCGATCCATTTCCCTAAAGGCAAAAGAAAGCATCAAAGAAGAATATGATGCAGATTCTGAAGAAGAAGACAATGGGAATGTGAATCTTCTAGTAAAGAACTTTGGAAAGTTTCTTAAAATAAAAGGTGTGAAATTCAACAACAACAAATCTTTCCAAAGGAACAATGAGTCTTCCTCCTCTCAAAAGATCACATGCTTCGAATGTGGCAAGCCTGGACACTTCAAGTCAGAATGTCCAAATCTTCAAAAGAAGAAACATGGTCTAAGAGAAAAATTCGAAAAGAAGGATCAACCCACACGAAGAGCATATTTGGCTTGGGATGATAATGAAGTAAGTTCTTCATCAGGCTCAGACAAAGAAGAAGCACAAGTTTCTTTGATGGCCTCACATGATTCAGATGTTGAAGATTCTCAGGTTAGTGACAATTCTATGTCTTTTCATGATTTAAAGTTTACTATGGAAAATATGTTTAAATTATGTCAAGAATTTTCTACGATTAGCACTAGGCAAAATGATTTGATTTCATCCTTAGAAAGTAAGTGTAGAACGCTACAAGAAGAACTAGACGTAGTAAAATCTAAGTTAGATATTACACATAAATGCACTAAGTGTAGTTCTTTAGAAGAAAAGATAGATAATATTTAACAAAGAGTTCATAAATTCAATAAAGGAAAACAGAAGTTAGATGATATTCTAAGTGTGAAAAGACATTCAAACAATAAGTCAGGTCTAGGATATACTTCTCACCCAAAGACAAAGGAAGTCAAGAAAACCGTGTTTGTAAAACCAAACAACATGGAAGGATTTTCTAAAGACACTAAGACCAAGTATTTTAGGAGAATAAACAATAGGAAAAATAATCCTCATAGACCTCCTAAGAAGATTCATCCCTCTCCTAGGCAAACATCTAGTTACAATCTTTATTCTTGTACTTATTGTAACAAAATAGGACATATTCCTGGTAGATGTTATTACAAAAATGTTGGAGTACCAAATAGGGAATACATATGGGTTAGAAAGGATGTTAACTTAGAAGGACCCAAAACTTGTTGGGTTCCTAATACCCATGTCTGAACTTTGTCATGTAGGTGTGTATGAAAGCAACAAAGGATTTATGGTATCTTGATAGTGGCTGCTCATCACACATGACAGGAGACAAAACCAAGTTTTCATTTCTTATACCTAGGGAAAACGGTTTTGTCACATATGGAAACAATCAAAAGGGAAAGATACTCGGTATTGGAAGAATAGGCACACCCCCTCAAACAGTCATCGATAAAGTTCTTTACGTTGATGGTTTGATGCATAATCTTCTGAGTATCAGTCAACTATGTGACAAAGGTTTGAAGGTTGGTTTCATTGATGATATATGTGTAGTAAAAGATGTGAAAACTAAAGAAGTTAAGTTTTCTGGGTATAAAGTAAATAAAGTCTTCATGATCTCCTTGGAAGAAATTCCACAAAACGTAAGATGTCTTTTGGCCAAGAACAATAGTGATTCATGGCTATGGCATAGAAGACTTGCTCATATACACATAGATCATTTAAACAAACTAGTCAAGCATGATCTAGTTGTTGGGCTTCCAAAGATAAGATTCGAAAAAGACAAGCTTTGTGAAGCATGTCAAAAAGGGAAGCAAACCAGAACGTCTTTCAAACCAAAGAACATAGTTTCGACTTCAAGGCCCCTTCAATTGCTACATATGGATTTGTTCGGACCTTCAAGAACAAAAAGCCTCGGAGGTAACTTCTATGCACTTGTTATTGTTGATGATTTCTCTAGATTTACATGGACTTTATTCTTGCCTCATAAGAATGAAGCCTTCAACGCATTCAAGAGATATGCAAGGCTATTTCAAAATGAGAAGTCTTTAAAGATCTCTTCTATTATAAGTGATCATGGTGGAGAATTTCAGAATCAACAATATCAAGAACTATGTGATGAAAATGGAATATCACATAATTTCTCTACTTTGAGAACACCACAACAAAATGGTGTTGTAGAAAGGAAGAATAGGTTACTTGAAGAATTAGCAAGAACCATGCTAAGTGAATCAAGCCTTCCTAAATATTTCTGGGTTAATGCTGTAAGTACTACTTGCTATGTTTCCAATAGAGTTCTTATTAGACCTATTCTGAAGAAAACCCCCTATGAACTCTACAAAGGAAGGAAACCAAATATCTCTCATCTACATGCTTTTGAATCCAAATGATTTGTTTTGAATAATGGAAAGGAAAACCTTGGTAAGTTTGATGAAAAATCTGATGAAGATATATTCCTTGGTTATTCTCTAACAAGCAAAGCATAGAGAGTCTTTAACAAGAAAACTCTATCTGTGGAAGAATCCATACATGTTTCCTTTGACGAGTCTAAATCTTCAATAGAAGATAAAGTCAATCTTCCAGATAATGAAGAAGAAGATATCATTATCACTGAAGACTCTCAGAATGAAAGAGATCAAAATCCAATACAAGAAGAGCACATTGAAGATGATACTTATCAACTTCCAAAGGAATGGAGAATCCATAGGGATCATCCAGTTGATAATATCATCGGTGATATTTCTAAAGGCGTTTCTACAAGGCTACGCTTAAATGATTCAATTTTGAATATGGCCTTTGTCTCTCAAATAGAACCCTCAAAAGTAAATGATGCTCTGGAGGATGAATATTGGATTGTAGCAATGCAGGAAGAACTAAACCAGTTTGAAAGGAATCAAGTTTGGGAACTTGTTCCTAAGCCTAGTGATAAGCATGTTATTGGAACAAAGTGGGTATTTAGAAATAAGTTAGATGAAAATGGTATCATTGTTAGGAACAAAGCAAGGTTAGTTGCTCAAGGTTATAATCAAGAAGAAGGCATAGATTTTGATGAAACCTATGCACCAGTAGCAAGGTTGGAAGCCATAAGACTTCTGTTGGCGTATGCTTGTTCTCTAAATTTCCCATTATATCAAATGGATGTCAAAAGTGCTTTCCTGAACGGATACATTCAAGAAGAAGTCTATGTGAAGCAACCTCCAGGATTTGAAGATCCAAAGTTCCCTTCACATGTCTTCAGATTAAAGAAGGCACTTTATGGTCTTAAGCAAGCCCTTCGTGCATGGTATGATAGATTAAGCACATTCCTTTGTGAGAAAGGATTCCAAAAGGGTAAGGCTGACTCAACCCTTTTTATCAAAAGAACCAAAGGTAATACTTTATTAGTTCAAATTTATGTTGATAATATTATCTTTGGTGCAACTAACGAATCTCTCTGTAAGGATTTCTCTAACATGATGCAAGAAGAATTTGAGATGTCTATGATGGGACAATTAAATTTCTTCCTAGGATTGCAAATTAATCAATCACAAGATGGAATATTCATCAATCAATCAAAGTTTTGCAAGGAATTATTAAAGAAATATGATTTGGATGATTGCAAAGCCATAGCCACACCAATGGGATCTAACACATATCTAGATCAAGATGAATCCGGTATTCAAGTAGACATTACCAAATACAGAGGTATGATCAGATCTCTTCTATACTTAACTGCAAGTAGACCTGATATTATGTTTAGTGTGTGTCTATGTGCTAGATATCAAGCATCTCCTAAGGAATCACATTTGAGTTCCGTCAAACGGATTTTCAAATACTTGAGAGGAACTACAAATGTTGGTTTGTGGTATCCCAAAGGGAGTGTTTGTGATTTGATTGGATATTCTGATTCTGATTATGCTGGTTGTAAAACTGAAAGAAAGAGTACAAGTGGTACTTGTCACTTGTTAGGAAATGCCCTTGTATCTTGGTCTTGCAAGAAACAAGCATGTGTTGCTCTAAGTACTGCTGAAGCAGAATACATTGCTGCAGGAAGTTGTTGTGCACAAACTCTATGGCTCAAACAACAACTCAAAGATTATGGCTTACAGCTGGGCTGCATTTCAATCAAATGTGACAACACAAGTACCATTAATCTCACTAAAAATCCTATCATGCATTCTCGGACTAAGCATATTGATATAAGGCATCATTTTCTTCGAGATCATGGTATGAGGAAAGACATTGAGATTTCATTTGTGGATACTCATAATCAGTTAGCAGATATCTTTACTAAACCTCTTCCTAAAGATTCATTCTTTAAGATAAGAAGAGAATTAGGCATATTAGATGAGCAAGACATTTAAAGTAACATGATATTTGCATAATCTTTGTGATGTGTTAAAATATTGTGTTACATGATATTTGCATAATATTTGATTATGTGTTTAAATATTCATTCAATAATGTGTTACATAAGCATTTATAAGTTAGAACTTATAAAAATGTCCTAGTAATCGATTACCATAGATCCTGTAATCGATTATCCCTGCTCTCAGTCCTCATGCCTGGTAGAAACTTCTAAATAATCGATTACTGTAACTGCTATAATCGATTACATACACAAAATTTGAAATTTTTCAAATTTTAAACTGCTGTAATCGATTACTCTAACTGTCATAATCGATTACACACACGATTTTCTCTATAAAATCAGCATATTTCTCTTGTTTTTTTTACTACCTTTCCACATACACAACCTATCTTCTTCCTCGAGTCTTGTATTAGCCATGGGGTCTCTTCCTCGTCCCTCCAATGTCTCCTCTCCAATCAATACTCCTCGAAGGGATTCCTCCAATGATCTCTTTTTGCATCCTCGATACCGCATAGATGTCCAAACAAATGCTGCATCGGCTGGATTATCTCCATTTTATGCCATTCCTTCCAATTTCTCACAGGAAACCAAGGTCATCCTTGAACGAATGGACATCCTGTCACTTCGTCTTTCTCAAAAGTTGGGACAACTGGAAGATACCATTCGGTCTCGATTTCTGCTTGTGGAAAATCGCATTGAGGCAGTACACTCCTTCATGCGTAAGGAAATTGAGACTCTCCAGGATCTTGACCCCTCTGAGAATTCTGAGGATTCTAGTCAAACATAAGTTCTGATGAACTTTGTCCCAATATAGTTATCTAACTACTAATAGGATTTCCCCATTTCTACTGATAGGCTTTCTCCTTGGTTGTACTATCAACTCTACTGCTTATGTTTGTTATGCTTCTACCATATGTAGCTTATGCATTTGCTTCCATATATATAATATAAGTATTGGTTATGGTTTTTATCATTATTTTACATCTTTACCCCCATACCCTTGCTTTACTTCGAATTCTATACTTGTACGGATACATGCCTGTATTTTTGGCTTTTTCTTCTTTTTGATGAAGTCAAAAGGGGGAGAAAGGTTCCGTGCTCTTAAAGATCATATGCAGGAATTCAACAAGTACATTAGAAAGGGGGAGAAACACTAGATTACATCAAACAGGGGGAGTTCTTCAACAGAAATGCATATATGATCTTCAAGTATCAAGAATGTGTTTGCCATCATCAAAAAGGGAGAGATTGTGAAGAAGGTCTTGCTCCTGACCCTGGCTGAGGTTTTGATGACGACAAATTCATCGACAAAAAGAAGAAAAGAAGACTTAGAGGAAACAGTGCTACAAAGTCTATCAAATACCTAGAAGTCTTAGTTTAGGTGAGTTATGCTTCTAAAGGTCTATTAAAGCATAAAGGCTCTTTAAAAAACCTAAACTAATCAAGCTAAATGTTTTCATAACTTAAAAGAAGTAGAAAACCTTAAGCCGATCTCAAAGGATCAAGATTCTGGAAGTTGGACTTCAGTGTAATCGATTTCAGCCTTCTGGTAATCGATTACACCTAGGCAGGTAATCGATTACCCATTGCTTGTAATCGATTACATGTTTGAATTTGAAATTCAAACTGAAACGGCTATTAGTGTAATCGATTACACTAAGTGATGTAATCGATTACCAGAACGAAAAGTTGCATCTTTTCATGAACCATTGTGTCTCAAACCTTTTGGAAAGGGTTGTGATGGTTCGAGGACGTTTCCCTTGCCTATATAAAGTCCATTTGAGTCCAGAACACAAGAACACATGAGAATACAACATTAGGCCAAAGCTTTGTCAAAATTAGTTCATCTTTTAGAACTTAAACCTTAAAGAGCCTAAATTCTGAGTTCATGATCTTCATGTTTATAAGAACACTTTGGTTGTTCATATCTTGAGGAACTCAGAATCATATTATGCTTAAAAGCCTTAAAGCATAAATTCTCATGATCAATCCACTTATATGTTAAAGGATTGATACAGCCAATTGTAAACTCTTCTTCATCTCTTTCTGTAAGATTGAGTATTCACCGTGGTATTCGGTGAAGGGTTGTTGGTACTGAAAGTGGAATACTTTCAGGGTGTTGATTGAAGGTGGTTTAGCCTTCAAGGTCTGAGGGTGGTTTGCCTTCAGGAACTGAAAGTGGTTTGCTTTCAGGGGCTGTGGAAAGTGGTTTGCTTTCACAGGAAATTGGTAGAAATTCTTAGGGTCCTTGGGTTAAGAACTTGTAAGAGATTTTTATCAATAGTGGAAAAATCCTCAGGGGGTTTTCTTGAGGGACTGGACGTAGCCTTCGGTGGATAGAAGGTGAACCAGGATAAAACTCTGTGTGTGAATTCTTCTATCCTTCATCTTTACATTCAAGCAACGTTCAATTCCGCTGCAATCACAACGACTGTTTCATGATCATCATTATCTTGAAAGTAACAATTTCAATAAGGCGAAAATTGGGGCAACTCTGATTCACCCCCCTTCTCAGGTTGCTATCTGCACTAACACACGTAACCTCAATGATTAACCCAATCATTATGCATTTCATTTGTCAAAGCATCTCCCTATGCAGTCCAAGCTGCACTTGCTTCAATAGTTTCAATATTGTCTTATGGTTGTTCATCTACCTCTTCATTGATAAGCATGTTCTCCAACTCTATTTCTAATGTATCTATGGACATTTCTCTCCTAATAAAGTTGTACAATAAGAAGTAGGCAATAATTATTCAATTATGAGTTTTAACGGGATAAATACTCAGACTTCTAAGAATTGTCCAACGCATCTTCAACAATCCAAATGTTCTTTCTATCACATTTCTAGCTTGAGCATGTCACTTGTTTAATAGTTCTTTGAGAGTTGTTGGAGCACGTCTATGTCTCCACTCACTAAGATGGTATCGACTTCCTCTATAAGGGGTAAGAAACCCTTCTCCATTTGTATAACCACCATCTGCCGAGTAGTAGTTTCCTATTTCAAGAACAAATAGATTACATGTTCAATTTTGTTTTAACAAATCTTGAATTTGGATGTAGTTTTCATATTATTACCTGCGGGAACCTCAAGATCATTTCTCGTATTAATTGAATCACGTAACACCCTAGCATCTGAAGTTGAACCCTCCCAACCCAGCAGCACATATATAAATTGCATGTCCCGTGAGCATACTCCTAAGACATTTGTTGCAATTTCACCTTTTCGACTTCTATATCTTGGTTTATCAACCTCTGGGACATTAATAGGAATGTAGGCTTCATCTAGTTCCCCAAGACAACCCTAAAATACATAAGCAAACTCTTTTAAACAATTTTAAATCTTGTTAAATATATAGAAACCATATGATTAATATGAAACTAAAAAATCTCTAATATAATCCATACCTTAAACCATTTCCACCTATTGTCAATGCAATCCTCAAGAACCGGATCTGGTGATCTAAGTAAATTTCCATGCAACCTTAAGACAGAACTTAACACTAAATTGAAGTATCTACTAACAGTTTCCCCAAATCTTTGGAATTTAAATTTTATGACACGGTTTTTAGCATGGTGAGCCAATATGGTAAAAATATAGCAACTTGTTCTTCTATTGGCACTAACTCATCTTCCTTTAGCCTACCCTCAACATGTAGAAGAGAACACAACACACGAAATGTGTTAGTATCCATTCGTAGTTGTTCCACACAACACCCTTGATTCTTCTCTTACCCTTGGCATTGTATGTCTCTCATGGAGCCTCTCATATTGCCTTTTAGCCACCCAACACAATTGTAGGTATGATAGAACACATACAATTGTCGTCTCCAAAAAAGCTTGTTCCATTACCATGCAAGTCGCCAAGGCATTGAGAAGCTCACTTATACTATTGAGCCACTCATTAGGGATTTGGATCAGAGCCTTTATTTGGATCCATTTCACCTAAAATTTTAAAATTTAAAAGAGTTATCTAAAAAGCTAGGGGTTGGCTAAATGACCCCATGATTAATTGGGGTCATTCAACCCCATGTCCACATGGACCAATAAGATTGTGTTATTTATTTTATTTATTTTCACATTATTTTTTAATTTTAATTATGGGACAATCTTATTGGTCCATATGAGCATGGGGTCAAATGACCCCAATTAATCATGGGGTCATTTAGCCAACCCAAAAAGCTATATGCGTTTCGATGTTATATAAGCTACGTACTCATTCCGGCTTTAATCTATATATAGAAACAGTTTTTATCATACTTGCCAAAATTGTTTTTAGATAAACTAATATAGAAATAATTTAACAATCTACATTTAAACATATAAACAGTTTAGATTAAATTGAAGCACATTGAAACAAGCACATACATTGTATTTCTGTAATATAAGTTTAGTTTAATAATCTATAATGAAGTTACCAATTGAAACAAAACACATTATAGAAAGAGTCTTCACAGAGTCGTCAACTATGGAGAAACACATCCACCAACTAATAACACAAAACACTTTTAGAAACAAAATCAAAACCTTAAAACACCAACAAAAATTGAAGAACCAACTCCCACCAAAGACCCTTTATCCTACTATAAGCAAAAAGATACGAAGATAAATTCAGGGGCAACACCTCCAATCATATACCCCAACCCCTTAGAATTTCGTTCTGGCCACTTCTATTATTATTAGCAATTAGATGAGTGACCACAATTGCAAGATTCAATAATAATAGTAATCAATTAAAATCCAAATCCAATACAAATGAACTAAATCGAGGGCTACATAATAAGCAAGAGCAAGTGATAAAATAGCAGAAATGAATCTTAGGGTTTTGCATAAAAATCAGTGAAAATAAAAAAGAAGCATTCAATAGAAATTTGATATAGCAGCAGTTTTTTTTTTTGAGAGATATGAACATTTTCTTTCTGTCGCTCCAATGATTCTCAATCTACTCATTGTTAACACAGGCCTAGACACTCTCCTTATCAAATCTCCAGTCTATCAAAAATATTTAGCAGTCCAAAAATGATAATAGACCTAAAAGAACCACTAAACTAATGGTTTCAAGTTTCAACGTACTCTTTAAGTAGGACTCCAGATCATCTTTTTTTCTAATTTATCTCCTTTTTCTCAAGACGATTTCCTTGTGATCCTCTTGATACTATCTCATCCTTTACATAAAATTTTCAATTCACTCACTAACCTATATATGGGTTGATGATGAAAGAGAGAGGGGGGGGGGGAGAAGCATTTGGGTAAAAAGGATGTGCAATTCACTCAAACAAAACAATTTCAATACAAGAAAAACTGCAATTCAACAATAAAAAAGATGCAAGCAATGAAAGAAAAACAAAAAAGATGAAAAGATAAGAAATTGTAAAATAGCAATGGAGAAAAACAACTTACTTGACAATAGAGGATGAAGAAGAGGAAGGTGAAGGAGGAAGAAGATGAATGAAGGACGACAAGATGGAGGAGGAAGAAAAGGCCGATGAAAAGAGGAAGAAGAAGAACGTCGTTTTTGAAATGAGGAAGAAGAGGAACGGGGTGTTGTTTTTAGCGCCACCTCAGTTGTGTGTGAGGTCACCCCCTTTAATGAAAAAAATACCCTTTTACCCCTAAAAAAAATTCCTACATATCCTTCTTCTTCCTAATTCCTTCATCTTCTATTTTCTTCTCACCACCACCTTTTTCCTCTTCTCTCCACCATCCCCTTCATCTTGTCACCACCACCTCCTTCATCTTCTCAACACCATTTTCATCACCATCCTCTTCTCACCACCATTCTCACTTCCATCCCCTTTCAAAACTAATCTTCACCGCCTCTCTCCAAAATCTCTCAAATTCCCTCATTACCAATCCTCTATTGCCCATCATCTTCGACACTTCCATTCGTATTTATGGAAGGTATGTTTCCTTCCCCTTATCTTTCTCATTCGTGCATTGTTGAGTTTCCCGAATTTTATTTCGTACTTATAAGTGTGAATAACACTCTGGTTTATATTCGCACTTATAAGTGTGACATATTTAAAAAAATGCATTTTTGGATTCACACCTATAAGTGCAACCTATTTTAAAAAATGTAATTGTTTGATTCGCACCAATATGTGTGATTACATACTACTGTTCGCACTTATAGGTGCGACCAGCACTGAATTTTACATTTTTCTGTGAGTTGATGTGCCTGATTGCGTGTGGCATCTCAGTCTTGCAAACCATGTTGTCAGAGGAGGATGATAAGATTGATAATATGGACGAAGTAGGCGGTGATGGTCATGGGAAAGAACTAGTTCTTGTAGTGAAGACTGAAGATGATGGTTTAAAACACTCCTTCGGTAATGAATCTTCTTCTACTTTCCCGGTTGATTGTACAGAAGCATTTACAACTGATAAAGTTCGTATCTGTGTTGCGCTAATATGTTTTACACTTTATACTGTACATTGGCAAATGTCTTATGTGTTTTTATTGTTTGCATATATTCGGAACTCGACATGAACTCTTTGACTGGGCTCGGGCAGTTGGGAAGGAGAATGGTTTTGTTGTTGTAACTGCAAATTCTGATTATGGAAGCGTAAATAGGAAAGAATTTATGACTCTTGGATGTAAGCATGGTGGAAAATACAAACAGTACAAGGGGAAGTTGACAAATAAGAGCACTGGAACAAGAAAGTGTGAGTGTCCCTTTAAGCTAAGAGGAAGACCTAGGAAGGCTGACGGACTGTGGAGGCTGAATGTGTTATGTGGATTTCATAATCATGCAAGGGCACAATCGTTAGTTGGACACGCATATGCTGGAAGATTGAGTACTGACGAAAAACAAATGTTTCATGAGATGATGGAGAACAGAGTTAAATCAGGACAAGTGCTTGTTGCTTTGAAGGATAAGAATCCCTAGAATCTGACTACGATAAAACGAATATACACTGCAAGCACGAGGTACAAGAGAACAAAGATGGGTCCATTGACAGAGATGCAACATTTAATGGATTTGTTGGAACGTGACAATATGTTCATAGGCACTTGAAGTCACGAGGTACAAGAGAACAAAGAGGGGTCCATTGACAGAGATGCAACTCTTTCTTGGCCCCGTCATCACGGACCCCTTCATCATTATCATTATCATCGTCCTCATCATCACCACCATCATCACGTCACTGTGCTCATCATCATCACCCCCTTCCTCCTGATCGTCCTCATTGTATTGCATCTCCTCGGCCCCATTATGACCCACATCCTGGTCATCATCATCATACTCTTGCTGCGCCTCCACTACTACAGATTTGCCTTTTTACCACGGCCTTGTTACCACGGTTCTATGCTGGACCCGGAGCTCTGTTACCACGGTTCCGCATTGAACCGTGGTAACTGAGCCACTCTGTTACCACGGTTCAATTTTAATCGTGGTAATAAGTAAAAAAAAAGGAAAGGAGAGAGTGTAGACTCCAAAACCCTAACTCACTCCTCTATCTCTCTCTCTAACTCATCCTCTCCTTTCCATCAGCCGCCCCATCCATCTTCTCCCCCTCACCACATCCACACCACCTCTCATCTTCCTAGCCTCACCAACCGCTGAGCCTCCACCTTCTCTTCTTCGAATCCTCCATATCTTCTCATTCGATCCCTATTTCCTGAGTTGCCCTCTCTCTCTCTCTCTCTCGATGGAGATCTCTCGCGATTCCATTCTCCTCGTGCTCTCTCTCTGGTTCGCAATTTCATCTTCATCATGGCTGGTTCTAGTTCGCAATTCTATGCTAGTTGATCTCTCGCGTACTGGTTCTGGAAGCTCCAGCGATTCACCTAGTTTCGGTCGCGCTCTTCATCAATCTCACTCTTCATCGCAGCGATACACCATTTGTGGTTCGACCTCTCTCAGATTTCACTCTAACACGTTCTGGTTCGTACTCTTTCTCTGAATCCCCAATTTGGTACTCATTATTTGAAAGAGTCATCAAATTATAAGATGTTGGTTGGGTTTGAGATTTTAATTTGTTTGTTCCACTGCAATTTTTTGTCTAATTTCTCATCCTTTGGTAGTTTTTCTGTTTTGGCACAGCGACTTCTACGTATTGTCAATTATAGGAAAAGTAATTTACATGCTGATTAATGTGCATTCTGTCAAATGTCTGAACAACTGTGCATATTCATTTTGGGATAACTAATTAGGATAATATTTTCAGTTTAATCCATGTCCTAAAGTTCATTTGCTTCCTTTTCATTTCATTTCTTCAATTTTCATAACTGAAATGGGTTATCATGCAAGTAATCTTCCACAGTTTTAGGACACCTTGTTCTTGACTCTATGACTCACCATTTGCCTCACTGATTGTTTCTATTTCTTGTTAGTTCTTCTTTATATGTTAGGTGAGTTGGTTGTGGCATTTCTTTATCACTGTTAAGGTTGGGATGGTGCTAGTTTCCATTTCCTTGATAATTTTTACTTTGAACCTTTCTATTATGTTTTGAATATTTTTTCCGTATTCAGTCTTTATTATAAAAAATTGACTAGATCATCATTTTACATACTGCTAAGTTAGTTTCATTTTCTAATACTGGATGCAGAGCCCTTAATTAGGCAATAATTCATGAATTGGTTTGTTGTTTTGCTTGTTTCATTTGGACTGTGTGGGCATGCAATCTGAATGATAGGGTTCTGTGGTCCTGTTTCATTTTGTTGGGGGTTATGAACTTGGCAAGGAAATGGATTTCACTAAGAAGATGATGCCTAATTTTTCATCCTGCTAGATCTTCTTCTTTTTTACTGAGAACATGACCCTTATGAACATGCCTAAGTTTTGAACACGTGATATCGGCATTAGCAGATGTTGCATTGGAAAGAGGTATTTTCATGCCCTTATATTTATTTTAATTTTGACTAGTACTTTCTTCCTCAAACTCACATAAAAGAAGGGGATTGTTCTAAAACTTTAATTCTTTCTTGACTCTATTCTATGCAGAGGATTTTGAAACTTCTCTATCTGACTACCAGAAAGCACTATTCATCCTAGAACAGCTGGTTGAACCAGATGATAGATATATTGCTGACTTGTATCCTTGTCATTATTCTAATCTAGATATGTGATTTTAGTTTACTGATGTGTGTATACTTTAATCTATTTTAGGGATAGTGAAAAGTAGCTGCAATAAATCACCCAATTCACTGATTCATAAAGTCTGCAATCTAGGATAACCAATGACGTTCTCTTCCACTCCTAGACACAACCTTAACTTATGAATTAAGAAATTTTTGTATATGCTTGTGTTTGGAGGTTGGTTCTAAGCCTGAAGAAGAAATTGCTTATTATGAGAAGGCTACATCTGCTTGTAAGGCACGATTACATTGTCTCACAAATGAAGTCAAGAGTATATCTCCAGCTTCTGAGTCTAATCAGGATGTAAAAATATACCATGTATCTGAGGCCAATAATAAAACAATAGTGGATAAACAAGCGGAAATAGAAACTCTTACAGGTCTCTCAAGTGAACTTAAGATTCCTTGTGAAGAAGGTCTCGTCCTTGGACTCTGGCTGAGGTTTTGATGAAGACAAACACATCACAAAAAGAAGAAAAAGAAATACTTCAAGAACCGGCTCAAAACGTCAAGAACAACTATTAAGGTTTTAGCTATTAGTAAGTCTTGTTAACTTAGTGTGCTATGCTTTTTTAAGGTTATATTGCATTTGAAGGCTCATGAGTAATCAAATAATTAAGTACAACTTGTTTTCAAAATATAAAATTAAGTAGAAACACTTAATTAGGGATTGAACATCAAGAAACCAAGTTTCAAACTTGCAGTAATACACCATTTTCAGTAATCGATTACCAGGTAGTCAGTAATCAATTACTAGATTTCAGTAATCGATTACCTGTCAGAAAATGGCACTCAGATCATAACGACTATAGCGTAATCGATTACCAAGTCGACGGATGTGTTGTTTCATGAACCAATGTGTCTCAAAACATTTGGGAAGCCTTGTGATGGTTCATGGACAACCTCTAGTGCCTATAAATAGTCCATTGATGTTCAGAAACGACATAGAACTTGAAAGCATAACTTTCACATTCATTAGAAACATTATTCTGAGTAATTGTTATTTTATTTTCATAAGAACACTCATGTTGTTCAACATTAAAGAAACTCAGAATAATTGAGCCTTCATTGTAATTGCTTGGAGAATACAAACTAAGACCAATCCAATTAGATAAAAGGATTTCACCAGCCATAGCAAAAGATTCTTCTTCATCTTGAATCGGTTTGATTCTTGATTCACCGTAGTGTTCGGTGGTTGTGGAAAAGGTCCTTTGAATCGGTGTGATTCAAAGTCCGCCGTAGTGTTCGGTGTCATTAGTTGGTGGTTTGCCTTCTGAGGTTTGACAAGAGTTCTTAAGGTCCTTGGTGTAAGTGCTTGTAAGAAGTCTTGATCATAGTGGATAAATCCTCAAGGGTTCTTGAGGGATTGGACGTAGCCTTCGCTGGATTGAAGGTGAACCAGGATAATATCTGTGTGTGAATTCTCTCAACCTTCATCTTTTACTTTCAAGCAAGTTCTTATTCCGCTGCATTCACAATCAACAATTATGATTCTCATTATCTTGAAAGTAATCAGTTTTGATTAAAGCAAAATTTGGGAGAACCTAATTCACCCCCGCTCTTAGGTTGCTATCTACAATTACAATTGGCATCAGAGCGTAAGTTTAGGTAATTCTCTCCTAAAGATCCAGGAAGATGACATCCTCCTCTAGACCGAGCACTAGTGAGGGTTTCAACATAAACAGACCACCATACTTCAATGGAGACCACTATGACTTTTGGAAAATTAAGATAAAAATCTTCATAAGGTCATTAGATGTGGAAATATGGAAAGCCATTGAATAAGGTTCGTTTATACCAATGAATGATGTGGGTGATAGCACACAACCAAAACCAGAGAATACATGGAGTGAAGAAGAAAATAAGAAAGTTCAATATGACCTAAAAGGCATGAACATTTGTTAGATTCAAATAATTAAATGAATTATTATGTTTTGATAATTAACAATTTCTTTGAGGTTTAATATCACTAGAGATAGAATCCCTAACACAGTAAAATTTCTCATATCCAGGGATATCTACTGAAGACCCTGAATGAATCTCAAAGCATCATCAAGAGAATCAGTCTGCTAGAAGAAACCGTCCGGTCATCACTACATGCATCCTGAAGGAAATGCTGTCAAAGACATACAAAGGAAAACACTCATGTGAAGACAGTCTGGTGACTCACGGAAGATAAAGCAAGTGACTTCAAATAGAAAACATCCTTCTCGTAGACGCTCTATCAACTATGCACTCTCAAGTCAAAGTCTACTTCAGGAAGCTGAAACAGTCCGGTGCCTGAACCAACAGTAATCAACAGGAAGGTTGTTTCATCTAAACGAGTATGACAACTCATGAAGAAATCCCTCTAGCCTTGAAGCTTCTCTAGCATCATATAAAGAAGTTGCAGATCAACCCACTTAGATGGAGAACTTCAGTGGAAGCAAAAGAGAAGGAAAGATTCAGTCTTCTATAAGTCAAGAAGACTCTCATTCTTAAGAAAGACTGAATGAAGAAAGATTGTCTGCCGATGCAAGCCATTCAATAACGGAAATCTAAATAAATTATGGAGGCTGCCAAATCCTAAGGAAGAATCTGTCTGCTCAAGCATCAGAATGCGCCAAAGGTACAGACATCAAGAAATGTACATTACGAGGATATTAGCTTAACAGAAGCATTAAAGAAATTATTCACCTCATCTAGAATAATTGCTTCTTGGATCAAAAGACATCTACCTCGTCTGCGTATTAATTAAAGTACTGGCAATGGCAGAAAAGAAGGAAGGGACACAATTAATACAATATTCCTTGGTCCCACTGCTTTTCTACTTTTCCTCAAATCAAGCTGACATTGCGGAATCAACGGCAAGAATCTCTGAGCATCGTACACGTTCAACGGTAGAAATTCAAATATCTGATCAGAGCACTTGATGGGAACTAGCTGGCACGTACTGGGGTATAATGGTCAAACCAAATACCACAGCTGGAACTCCTGGCATTAAATACAGAAGACATAGCTCAAGGCTACTTGTTCAAATGGAGCCAGACGATGTCAACCCAGGAAAATCAATGCTTCGCAAATCGTGTCTCAGACCTGGTGAAAAATGCAGAACTAGCCGTTACTCTCAGCAGAGGAAGTAGGAGCACCACCGGGCAGGTTTTCTCTCCTTTTGTGGAAGAAGAAGAAAGATCTTCAGATGAAGATATATATAGAGAATCCTGCTTCCGTAGCAACTTGGTGACTGGAATTCAATCTCACATATCTAAACCAAGTCTGCCCAAAGAACCAAGACATCATTGGTTCCAACTCAGGGAGCTTCAAGCCATATCCTACCTGAGTTGAGTTTCTCATGTGTGTGAAGAACTTATAGAGTATCACTCTCATCCTATCCCACACACAAAACCAAAAACAGAGAACCAAATTGCTTATGATCTTTGTTTTCTGCTCTTCATTTCTTCTACCCACTCTTATTTGAAGAGAATTATTATAGAAAAGCAAAACCTTGTAAAAGGTATCAGGAGAAGTCCTGCATAATACTTGTAAGGAGAAGTCCTGATAATACTTGATAGGAGAAGTCCTTCTAATACTTGTTAGGAGAAGTCCTTCTAATACTTGTTGGGAGAAGTCCCTGATAATACTTGTACTATTTGTTTAAATAGTGGAAAATCTTGGTGAAGCCAAGGACTGGACGTAGCCCTGTCGATTATGGGGGTGAACCAGGATAAAAATCATATGTGCTTTACTCTTCATGTTATGTTATGATTTCCGCTGCATACATACATATTTGCATAGTCAATAACCCTCTTCGAAAATCAATAATTAACATTTATCATTGAAAGAAAGTTTGAAAAATAAGTCACACAATTCAAACCCCCTTTTCTTGTGTGTTTCTTGCACCTTCAATTGGTATCAGAGCCTAACCACTCTGAAAATAACTAACATCTTCACATATTTAGAGTATAAAGATTTATGGTAATAGATGTTCTCCTTGAACAAAAACAACCATGATCCAAACAACATTGCAGGAAGAACATCTCAAAGAAACTAACTCAAGAAAGGAGTGAACAGGTCAAAAGAAGCTATTCACAGATAACGTGAAAAAGTGCAGAAGAATCCATATTCATCCAAGAAGAGCAAGCAACTGAAGAACCATGATTTCCTAGCTTAATCCATATCTGGTCTCATTAATGATGGATCTTCTAGCAAATTTGTGAAATAATCAAGCTCTCCTTCAAGAAAAATGAGAATTCATCCACGTCATGATTAAAACAACCACATCTGAAGATTGGAAACAGATGACACATCATGTGATCACATGACAAGAAATACAAATGAGGTAACTC
This sequence comes from Acmispon strigosus, assembly GCA_030819835.1. NCBI lineage: Eukaryota > Viridiplantae > Streptophyta > Magnoliopsida > Fabales > Fabaceae > Acmispon > Acmispon strigosus. Next base: position 29,585,144 of record JAUAMA010000007.1, read on the forward strand.
TGAACTTATGATCATCTACTTGTATTTATTCTCTAACCTGTTATATCACAAATTATATTTTAATCTCACTCATTCTCCCACTGAGATAAATTTAAATTAATTCAAACACATACTATCTCAGGGAAGTAAATTGCACAAAAGAACTAAGTCCTTGTTTCTATATCAAAATCTGCATGATATATCAAAACACTATCTTGAAGATTAAATGTCTTGAATACATACACATATGTATATCTGCTTGAGGCTTAGAAATTATCTTACTCTGATTATGACACTCAAATAATAATATTCACAATCATATGAGTGAAAGACTAACCATTTGGACCCAAAGAAAACCTGGGTACCAAAAAGGTGTACAATGATTACTGTTGCAGGAGCTCACAATGAAGAGACATACTTACTACAATGATGATCAACAAAAGCTGATCAAATCGTTGAAGTCAAGAGAAGCAAAAATTCTGATTAGGAGGAGCTGCCAGAAAAGACGCCTCTACTCAAAAGAATATAACTGCACCCTCATTAACAGCAATCGCAGGAGGCATAATTACAAGCATATCAAAAGGACAACGTCAACCGACATTTTGACTAAGAGGAGGAAGCAGAAGAATGTGCCGGACGAATACCTCTCATTTCCGTCCTTGAAAGCTTATAAAATATCTATATGATAATGTGTCAGACAGCATCACCCACCTAAAAGGAGGTGGTAATGAAGACATGATGTGTATTGCAAAGCACAAAACCTATGACAAGTTCCTCACAGGAAGTATCTCTAACTTATACATATCTGTTAAATAAAAGAGCATACAGACTCTACTGCTTGTGGCAAATTAAAAAATGAGAAGGTGCTAATAAAGTTCTATGGCAAAGTACTTTGTGTTAATGCTTGCAGGATGAAAGACAGACGTGCATATTGAATAGGTAACGAAAAATGATTAAAGAGGTGAATTCAAAGGAGCACTTGAAGAAAAGACAACATTTGATTTAAATGAAGCCTGCCGCCAAAATTAATTGAATCCAGAGCTAGTCACCGTCCGGTGATTAATCAAGTAACATCCAAGTAAAAACGTCTGTGTATAACTGAAAGGACACGATTAGACATCCACAACACCCACGTCTGGGTCATTGGTAAACAGCTGTATTGTTTCATATGCTAAAGCATTCTTAACACGCATTAAATCTTTCAACTGCCATGACTGCACATTTAAAGATTTTCACTTAATGCACGTGCTATGCTTGCTATCTCACATCAAATGCACAGTTAATCATTCTATTCCGTAAAACAAGTAAAACTGTCTGCATTCTAAACAATCTTAACAAAAGAACTTGAAAGCAAAAGCCTCATACTCACAACTCACTCACTTGCATCCGAACCCTTTGCTATTCTCTGCTTGCTTTCTCGAACCCCTCTCTGCAGAATTCTCCAATGGCCCCAAAGAAGCAAACCGCTGCCAAGCTCAAGCTCACTCAAGCGCAAGAGGCTATCCTTGAGCTGAGAATAAAGAACATTGCGGCTAATCGTCGCGAACAAGTGCAGAAGATTGGGGCACAAAAATTTTCTGACCTAGGTGAAAGGGAACTTGTGTCACCCAGGTATCATGAGCTTCATCGTTTCCAGCACGCCAAAGTTGTCGGACTGAACCTCGTATTGTTTCAAGACTGGAAGTGACTCATGAAAGTCTCAGAGACCCCCGCTCTTGAACCACTGGTAAAGGAATTCTATGAGTGCGCTGTGAAGAAAAGTCATATGTCCATCGTGAGCAGATGCATGAGAATGATAACGGACATCTGTCCTGGAGACATTGCTCTTGTGAAGAAGGTCTTGCTCCTGACCCTGGCTGAGGTTTTGATGACGACAAACTCATCGACAAAAAGAAGAAAAGAAGACTTAGAGGAAACAACGATACAAAGTTTATCAAATACCTAGAAGTCCTAGTTTAGGTGAGTTATTTTTCTAAAGGTCTATTAAAGCATAAAGGCTCTTTAAAACACCTAAACTAATCAACTTAATGTTTTCATAACTTAAAAGAAGTAGAAAACCTTAAGCCGATCTCAAAGGATCAAGTTTCTGGAAGATGGACTTCAGTGTAATCGATTCCAGCTTTCTGGTAATCGATTACACCTAGGCAAGTAATCGATTACCACTTGCTTGTAATCGATTACATGTTTGAATTTGAAATTCAAACTGAAACGGCTATTAGTGTAATCAATTACACTAGATGATGTAATCGATTACCAGCACGAAAAGTTGCATCTTTTCATGAACCATTGTGTCTCAAACCTTTTGGGAAAGGTTGCATTGGTTCAAGGACGTTTCCCTTGCATATATAAAGTCCATTTGAGTCCAGAACCCATACACAACACACAACACATGAGAATACAACATTAGGCCAAAGCTTTGTCAAAATTAGTTCATCTTTTAGAACTTAAACTTTCAAGAGCCTAAATTCTGAGTTCATGATCTTCATGTTTACAAGAACACTTTAGGTGTTCATATCTTGAGGAACTCAGAATCCTATTATGCTTAAAAGCCTTAAAGCATAAATTCTCATGATCAATCCACTTGTATGTTAAAGGATAGATACAGCCAATTGTAAACTCTTCTTCATCTCTTTCTGTAAGATTGAGTATTCACCGTGGATCTCGGTGAAGGGTTGTTGGTACTGAAAGTGGTATACTTTCAGGGTGTTGATTGAAGGTGGTTTAGCCTTCAAGGTCTGAGGGTGGTTTGCCTTCAGGAACTGAAAGTGGTTTGCTTTCAGGGGCTGTGAAAAGTGGTATACTTTCACAGGAAATTGATAGGAATTCTTAGGGTCCTTGGTATAAGAACTTGCAAGAGATTTTTATCAATAGTGGAAAAATCCCCAAGGGGTTTTCTTGAGGGACTGGACGTAGCCTTCGGTGGATAGAAGGTGAACCAGGATAAAATTTTGTGTGTGAATTCTTCTATCCTTCATCTTTACTTTCAAGCAACGCTCTTCCGCTGCAATCACAACTACCGTTTCGTGATCATCATTATCTTGAAAGTAATAATTTCAATAAGGCGAAAATCGGGGCAACTCTGATTCACCCCCCCTCAGGTTGCTATCTGTACTAACAATTGGTATCAGAGCGGAAGTTTAGGTAAGTTATTCCTAAGATCCAGGAAAAGATGGCATCCTCTTCCAATCATGGAGCCAGTGAAGGATTCAACATAAACAGGCCACCATTCTTTAATGGAGAACTCTATGACATCTGGAAGATCAAGATGAAAATATTCATAAAGTCATTAGACGCAGGAATTTGGAAAGCCATTGAAGAAGGTCCCTTTGTGCCTGTAGCAGAAGTAGAAGGAAGTTCACAACTAAAACTAGAAAGTACTTGGAGTGAAGAAGAAAAGAAGAAGGTTCAATATGATCTCAAAGGAATGAACATTCTTACATCTGCTCTTGGCATGGATGAGTTTTTCAGAGTATCAACGTGCACTTCATCGAAAGAAATATGGGATGCTTTGAAGGTGACTCACGAAGGGACAGATGAAGTTAAGAGATCAAAGATCAATGCTCTATCTCAAGAATATGAAATGTTCAGAATGCTTCCAGGAGAGAAGGTATTAGATATGCAAAAACGATTCACTCATTTAATTAATCATTTGATTGCTCTTGGCAAACAATTTTCAAACAGTGACTTGAACATGAAATTTCTAAGATCACTTACAAGAGTATGGCAACCAAAAGTTACAGCCATCTCAGAGAAGAAGAGTTTATCAAATATGACTCTTGCAACTCTTTTTGGAAAACTCCAAGAACACGAGTTGGAATTGAATCATTTAGAAGAGCATGAACAACATGAGAAGAAGTATCGATCCATTTCCCTAAAGGCAAAAGAAAGCGTCAAAGATGATTATGATGCAGATTCTGAAGAAGAAGAAAATGGGAACTTGAATCTTCTAGTAAAGAACTTTGGAAAGTTTCTTAAAAGAAAAGGTATGAAATTTAACAACAACAAATCTTTCCAAAGGAACAATGAGTCTTCTTCCTCTCAAAAGATCACATGCTTCGAATGTGGCAAGCCTGGACACTTCAAGTTGGAATGTCCAAATCTTCAAAAGAAGAAACATGGTCTAAGAGAAAAATTCGAAAAGAAGGATCAACCCACACGAAGAGCATACTTGGCTTGGGATGATAATGAAGTAAGTTCATCATCAGACACTGACAAAGAAGAAGCACAAGTCGCATTGATGGCCTCACATGATTCAGATGTTGAAGATTCTCAGGTTAGTGACAATTCTATGTCTTTTCATGATTTAAAGTTTACTATGGAGAATATGTTTAAATTATGTCAAGAATTTTCTAAGATTAGCACTAAGCAAAATGATTTGATTTCATCCTTAGAAAGTAAGTGTATAACTTTACAAGAAGAACTAGACGTAGTAAAATCTAAGTTAGATGTTACACATAAATGCACTAAGTGTAGTTCTTTAGAAGAAAAGATAGATAATCTTCAACAAAGAGTTCATAACTTCAATAAAGGAAAACAGAAGTTAGATGATATTCTAAGTGTGAAAAGACATTCAAACAATAAGTCAGGTCTAGGATATACTTCTCACTCAAAGACAAAAGAAGTCAAGAAAACTGTGTTTGTAAAACCAAACAAAGTGGAAGGATCTTCTAAAGACACTAAGACCAATTCTTTTTGGAGAATAAACAATAGGAAGAGTAATCCTCATAGACCTCCTAAGAAGATTCATCCCACTCCTAGGCAAACATCTAGTTACAATCATTATTCTTGTACTTATTGTAACAAAATAGGACATACCCCTAGTAGATGTTATTACAAAAATGTTGGAGTACCAAATAGGGAATACATATGGGTTAGAAAGGATGTTAACTTAGAAGGACCCAAAACTTGTTGGGTTCCTAACACCCATGTCTGAACTTTGTCATGTAGGTGTGTATGAAAGCAGGAAAGGATTTATGGTATCTTGATAGTGGCTGCTCATCACACATGACAGGAGACAAAACCAAGTTTTCTTTTCTTATACCTAGGGAAATTTTTTTTGTCACATATGGAAACAATCAAAAGGGAAAGATACTCGGTATTGGAAGAATAGGCCCACCCCCTCAAACAGTCATCGATAAAGTTCTTTACGTTGATGGTTTGATGCATAATCTTCTGAGTATCAGTCAACTATGTGAAAAAGGTTTGAAAGTTGGCTTCATTGATGATATATGTGTAGTAAAAGATGTGAAAACTAAAGAAGTTAAGTTTTCTGGTTATAAAGTCAATAAAGTCTTCATGATCTCCTTGGAAGAAATTCCACAAAACGTAAGATGTCTTTTGGCCAAGAACAATAGTGATTCATGGCTATGGCATAGAAGACTTTCTCATATACACATAGATCATTTAAACAAACTAGTTAAGCATGATCTAGTTGTTGGGCTTCCAAAGATAAGATTCGAGAAAGACAAGCTTTGTGATGCATGTCAAAAAGGGAAGCAAACCAGAACGTCTTTCAAACCAAAGAACATAGTTTCGACTTCAAGGCCCCTTCAATTGCTACATATGGATTTGTTCGGACCTTCAAGAACAAAAAGCCTCGGAGGTAATTTCTATGCACTTGTTATTGTTGATGATTCCTCTAGATTTACATGGACATTATTTTTGCCTCATAAGAATGAAGCCTTCAACGCATTTAAGAGATATGCAAGGCTAGTTCAAAATGAGAAGTCTTTAAAGATATCTTCTATTAGAAGTGATCATGGTGGAGAATTTCAGAATCATCAATTTCAAGAACTATGTGATGAAAATGGAATATCACATAATTTCTCTACTCCGAGAACACCACAACAAAATGGTGTTGTAGAAAGGAAGAACAGATTACTTGAGGAATTAGCAAGAACCATGCTAAGTGAATCAAGCCTTCCTAAATATTTCTGGGCTGATGCTGTAAGTACTGCTTGCTATGTTTCCAATAGAGTTCTTATTAGACCAATTCTGAAGAAAACCCCCTATGAACTCTACAAAGGAAGGAAACCAAATATCTCTCATCTACATGCTTTTGGATCCAAATGCTTTGTCTTGAATAATGGAAAGGAAAACCTTGGTAAGTTTGATGAAAAATCTGATGAAGGTATATTCCTTGGTTATTCTCTAACAAGCAAAGCATATAGAGTCTTTAACAAGAAAACTCCATTTGTGGAAGAATCCATACATGTTTCTTTTGATGAGTCTAAATATTCAATAGAAGATATAGTCAATCTTCCAGATAATGAAGAAGAAGATATTATTATCAATGAAGACTCTCAAAAGGAAAGAGATCAAAATCCAATACAAGGAGAGCACATTGATGGTGACACTTATCAACTTCCAAAGGAATGGAGAATCCATAGGGATCATCCAGTTGATAATATCATTGGTGATATTTCTAGAGGCGTTTCTACAAGGCTACGCTTAAATGATTCTGATTTGAATATGGCTTTTGTCTCTCAAATAGAACCCTCAAAAGTAAATGATGCTCTGGAGGATGAGTATTGGATTGTGGCAATGCAGGAAGAATTAAACCAATTTGAAAGGAATCAAGTTTGGGAACTTGTTCCTAAGCCTAGTGATAAGCATGTTATTGGAACAAAGTGGGTATTTAGAAACAAGTTAGATGAAAATGGAATCATTGTTGAAGGTGCAAGAAACACACAAGAAATGGGGGGTTTGAATTGTGTGACCCATTTTTAAATTTCTTTTCTAAACATTTGTTTATTAATCATCCGTTAGAATTCATTTATTTTCATTACAAGATATTCTATGAAATAAGTAGGAATACTGAAATATTTAACGGATGTTGAAAGTTAATTATTTGTTCTTCAAGATAATTTATTTATGAGAGTATGAACAAATGTGCAGCGAGGAAGCAGTAAAGCATGAAAGTAAATCACACATAGTTTTTATCCTGGTTCACCCCCATAATCGACAGGGCTACGTCCAATCCTTGGCTTCACCAAGATTTTCACTATTTCAACAAATAGTACAAGTATTATCGGGGACTTCTCCCAACAAGTATTCTAAGGACTTCTCCTATCAAGTATTCGAAGGACTTCTCCTTACAAGTATTGTTAGGACTCCTCCTTACAAGTATTATCAGAACTTCTCCTTACAAGTATTATACATGACTTCTCCTGACACCTTTTTCAGGGTTTTTCTTTTCTACAATATTCTCTTCTTGATTAGAGTGGGTAGAAGAAATGAAGCTTATAGAACAGAGAGATCATAAGCAAGTTGATCTCTTGTTCTAAGTTATGTGTGTGGGATATGATGAGAGTTAAACTCTATAAGGTTTCCACACACATAACCAACTCAACTCAGGTTGGGATATGACTTGAAGTTTCCTGAGTTGAAACCAAGGTTGCCTTGGTCTTTGGACGAACTAGATTGAGATGTGTACAATTTAGTTCTAGTTGCCAAGTTGCTACGGAAGCAAGGATCTCTATATATATCTTCAGTTGAAGATCTTTGTTCATTCTCCTCAGCAGGAGTGAAAACCTGCCCGTAGTGCTTCGTCCTCTCCGGGAAGCACATAACGGCTAGTTCTGCATCTCTCAGCAGGCGTAGGTCACAATCTGAGGTTTCTCTGCAAGCGTAATATATGATTTGGAAATCATCAGTTCGTCTGGGTTGATGTTGTCTGGCTCCATGCTGAGCGAGTAGCTTTGAGCTAGTTTCTCTGTATATAATGTGTGAAGATACAGCGGTGGAGACTGTTTTGACCATTTTACCCCATTGCTTGACAGCTAATACTCATCATGTGCCTTGGTCAGATTTTTGAATTTCGACCGTTGAGAGTGTACGATGCTCAGAGATTCTTGCTGTTGATTTCGCGATGTCAGCTTGATTTGAGGAAAAGCAGAGAAGTAGTGGGACCAAGAAGTATTGGGTTAATTGTGTCCCATCTTTCTTTCTGTGATTGCCAGAACTTTGGTAAATGTGCAGACGAGGAAAGAAGCAATTACTCAAGAGAATAATTTCTTTAATGCTTCTGTTGACTTGATATCCTCGAAAGACATACTTACTGATCTTTGTATCTTTGGCGCGATTTATACTTTGGCGGACGGATTCTTCCATTGAGCTTTGGTAGACGCCGTCTCCATTGAATGCTTAAAATTCCGTCATTGAGTGGTTTGCATTGCCAAACGAATTTCCTTCAGTCAGTTCTTCTTTAAGGAACAGAACATTCTTGTCTTAGAGAACTGAATCCTTTCTTTCTATTTGTTCTTCACTGAAGTTCTCCATCTGAGAGAGTTGATCAATAACTCCTTTATATGATGCTAGAGAGACTTCGAGGCGTAAGGTGCTTCTTCATAGGTTGCTGTGCTCTTTCATTCTTTCTCCTTTAAATAACACAGTCTCCCAATTTGATCTTTGTAGATTTGGGTGGCGGACTGATTCAGCTGCTTCAAGTAAGCTGTGCAGATTTCCATTAAGTGATCATGAGAGAAGAAGCTGGTCATTTGAAGCTGTTGATTTATCTGTCTTGAGTCACCGGACAATCTTGTACTTGAATATCTTCCTTTCTTGCGCCATCGGACTGTCTTATACGAGAATGCTTTCCTACGTATATCTTTGATGTTGTTTCCTTTGAGGTGACCGGACGAACTCTTTTGGCGGACTGATTCTTTTGATAAGGCTATGATGTTTATTCATTCCTTTCAGAGATGGTTATTCCTGTACATGATAATTTTCACTATGTTAGGAACTTCATCTTTGACGTCATTAAATTCTAAAGAAATTGTTAATGATCAAAATATAATAATTCATTTAATTATTTGATCTAACAATAGTTAGGAACAAAGCAAGGTTAGTCGCACAAGGATATAATCAAGAAGAAGGCATAGATTTTGATGAAACCTATGCACCAGTAGCAAGGTTGGAAGCCATAAGACTTCTGTTGGCTTATGCTTGCTCTCTAAATTTTGCATTATATCAAATGGATGTCAAAAGAGCTTTCCTGAACGGATACATTCAAGAAGAAGTCTATGTGAAGCAACCTCCAGGATTTGAAGATCCCAAGTTTCCTTCACATGTCTTCAGATTAAAGAAGGCACTTTATGGTCTTAAGCAAGCCCCTCGAGCATGGTATGATAGATTAAGCACATTCCTTTGTGAGAAAGGATTCCAAAAGGGTAAGGCCGACAAAACCTTGTTTATCAAGAAAACCAAAGGTTGTTAGTACAGATAGCAACCTGAGAGGGGGGGTGAATCAGTGTTGCCCCAATTTTCGCCTTATTGAAATTGTTACTTTCAAGTTTATGATGATCACGAAATGATCGTTATGATTGCAGCGGAATTGAGCGATGCTTGAAAGTAAATATGAAGGATAAAGGAAATCACACACAAGAGTTTATCCTGGTTCACCTTCAATCCACCGAAGGCTACGTCCAGTCCCTCAAGAAAACCCCTTGAGGATTTTTCCACTATTGATAAAAAATCTCTTACAAGTTCCTAACCCAAGGACCCCAAGAATTTCTACCAATATCCTGTGAAAGCAAACCACTTTCAACAGCCCCTGAAAGCAAACCGCTTTCAGTTCCTGAAGGCAAACCACCCTCAGACCTTGAAGGCTAAACCACCTTCAATTACAACCCTGAAAGTATACCACTTTCAGTGACAACAACCTTTCACCGAATACCACGGTGAAAACTCAATCTTACAGAAAGAGATGAAGAAGAGTTTACAATTGGCTGTATCAATCCTTTATCATATAATTGGATTGATCATGAGAAATTATGCGTTAAGGCTTTTAAGCATAATACAATTCTGAGTTCTTCAAGATATGAACAACTAAAGTGTTCTTAAAGACATGAAGATCATGAACTCAGAATTTAGGCTCCAAAAGGTTTAAGTTCTAAAAGATGAACTAATTTTGACAAAGTTTTGGCCTAATGTTGTTTTCTCATGTGTAATGTGTTGTCTCTTGTTGTGTCTTGAATTCTGGACTCAAATGGACTTTATATAGGCAAGGGAGACGTCCTTGAACCATCACAACCCCTTTTAAAAGGTTTGGGACACAATGGTTCATGAAAAGATGCAACTTTTCGTTCTGGTAATCGATTACCACACTTAGTGTAATCGATTACACTAATGACCGTTTTAGTTTGAATTTGAATTTCAAACATGTAATCGATTACAGACAAGTGGTAATCGATTACTTGCCTAGGTGTAATCGATTACCAGAAAGCTGCAATCGATTACACAGAAGTCCATTTTCCAGAAACTTGATTCTTTGAGACTGGCTTAAGGTTTTCTACTTCTTTTAAGTTATGAAAACACTTAGCTTGATTAGATTAGGTGTTTTAAGAGCCTTTATGCTTTAATAGACCTTTGGAAGCATAACTCACCTAATACTAAGACTTCTAGACTATTGATGGACTTGTAGCGCTTGTTTCTTTGAAGTCTTCTTTTCTTCTTTTTGTTGATGAGTTTGTCGTCATCAAAACCACAGCCAGGGTCAGGAGCAAGACCTTCTTCACAAAGGTAATACCTTATTAGTTCAAATATATGTTGATGATATTATTTTTGGTGCAACTAATGAATCTCTTTGTAAGGATTTCTCTAACATGATGCAAGAAGAATTTGAGATGTCCATGATGGGACAATTAAATTTCTTTCTAGGATTGCAAATTAAGCAATCACATGATGGAATATTCATCAATCAATCAAAGTTTTGCAAGGAATTATTAAAGAAATATGATTTGGATGATTGCAAAGCTATAGCCACACCAATGGGGTCTAACACATATCTAGATCAAGATGAATCCGGTGTTCAAGTAGACATTACCAAATACAGAGGTATGATCGGATCTCTTCTATACTTAACTGCAAGTAGACCTGATATTATGTTTAGTGTGTGTCTATGTGCTAGATATCAAGCATCTCCTAGGGAATCACATTTGAGTTCAGTCAAACGGATTTTCAAATATTTGAGAGGAACTACAAATGTTGGTTTGTGGTATCCCAAAGGGAATGTTTGTGATTTGATTGGATATTCTGATTCTGATTATGCTGGATGCAAAACTGGAAAGAAAAGTACAAGTGGTACTTGTCACTTGTTAGGAAATGCCCTTGTTTCTTGGTCTTGCAAGAAACAAGCATGTGTTGCTCTAAGTACTGCTGAAGCAGAATACATTGCTGCAGGAAGTTGTTGTGCACAAACTCTATGGCTCAAACAACAACTCAAAGATTATGGCTTAGAGCTGGGCTGCATTCCAATCAAATGTGACAACACAAGTGCTATTAATCTCACTAAAAAATCCCATCACGCATTCTCGAACTAAGCATATTGACATAAGACATCATTTTCTTCGAGATCATGTCATGAGAAAGGATATTGAGATTTCATTTATAGATACACATAACCAATTAGCTGATATTTTTACTAAACCTCTTCCTAAAGATTCATTCTTTAAGATTAGAAGAGAGTTAGGCATATTAGATGAGAATGACATTTAAAGTAACATGTTATTTGCATAATCTTTTGTGATATTATATGATTATATGTATTTAAATTGATTATGTGCTTAAGTGTTCGTTTGGAAATGTGTTACATAGGCATTTTTAGGATAGAACTTATAAAAATGTCCTAGTAATCGATTACCATAGGTCCTGTAATCGATTATTTCTGCTCTCAGTCCTCGTGCCTGTTAGAAACCTCTAAGTAATCGATTACCATAACTGCTATAATCGATTACCTATTCAAAATTTGAATTGTTTCAAATTTAAACTTCCAGTAATCGATTACCATAACTTCTGTAATCGATTACCTGCTCGAAAAACTGCCAGAATTTCAAATTTCCCTCCATCCTTTTGAAATTCAAACTTAGTACAACTGCTCTGTAATCGATTACCAAACTTCTGTAATCGATTACATGCTCGAGCTATTTAATCAGCCTTAGATGATGATCAAACATACCTTCCAAGTCTCATTTCTATCATTCTAAAACTCTGATTTCTAGCCTTCCCTGAAGTCCTGTTTATCCTTCCCAACACTGTCTTCCAAAATCTATCATGGCTTCCTATCATTCTCGTTCTACCCATCCCATGAACTTGACAAGACTTCTTACCTCCACAAACCAGCGGACTCGGTTTGTCTCAAGGTTCCTCAATCAACTTATCCGCAAACCCATGTACGGGGATTTGGATTGTTTTGTTGAAAGTGGTAACACCTTTCCAGCATACCTCAGATATCAAGACCGTGAAGAGTTTATCTCTATAAGTAATCCCTTCTATCCAGAACTAGTTAAAGTATTCTATTGCAATCTAGAGACTCTAAGAGATGGGTGTTAGTACAGATAGCAACCTGAGAGGGGGGGGTGAATCAGTGTTGCCCCAAATTTTCGCCTTATTGAAATTGTTACTTTCAAGTTTACGTTGATCACGAAATGATCGTTATGATTGCAGCGGAATTGAGCGATACTTGAAAGTAAATATGAAGGATAAAGGAAATCACACTCAAGAGTTTATCCTGGTTCACCTTCAATCCACCGAAGGCTACGTCCAGTCCCTCAAGAAAACCCCTTGAGGATTTTTCCACTATTGATAAAAATCTCTTACAAGTTCCTAACCCAAGGACCCCAAGAATTTCTACCAATATCCTGTGAAAGCAAACCACTTTCAACAGCCCCTGAAAGCAAACCGCTTTCAGTTCCTGAAGGCAAACCACCCTCAGACCTTGAAGGCTAAACCACCTTCAATTACAACCCTGAAAGTATACCACTTTCAGTGACAACAACCTTTCACCGAATACCACGGTGAAAAACTCAATCTTACAGAAAGAGATGAAGAAGATGTTACAATTGGCTGTATCAATCCTTTAACATACAATTGGATTGATCATGAGAAATTATGCTTTAAGGCTTTTAAGCATAATACAATTCTGAGTTCTTCAAGATATGAACAACTAAATTGTTCTTATTGACATGAAGATCATGAACTCAGAATTTAGGCTCCAAAAGATTTAAGTTCTAAAAGATGAACTAATTTTGACAAAGTTTTGGCCTAATGATGTTTTTCTCATGTGTAATGTGTTGTCTCTTGTTGTGTCTTGTGTATGTTATGTTTTCTGGACTCAAATGGACTTTATATAGGCAAGGGAAACGTCCTTGAACCATCACAACCCTTTTCAAAAGGTTTGGGACACAATGGTTCATGAAAAGATGCACTTTTTCGTTCTGGTAATCGATTACCATACTTAGTGTAATCGATTACACTAATGACTGTTTCAGTTTGAATTTGAATTTCAAATATGTAATCGATTACAGACAAGTGGTAATCGATTACTTGCCTAGGTGTAATCGATTACCAGAAAGCTGCAATCGATTACACAGAAGCCCATTTTCCAGAAACTTGATTCTTTGAGACTGGCTTAAGGTTTTCTACTTCTTTTAAGTTATGAAAACACTTAGCTTGATTAGATTAGGTGTTTTAAGAGCCTTTATGCTTTAATAGACCTTTGGAAGCATAACTCACCTAATACTAAGACTTCTAGACTATTGATGGACTTGTAGTGCTTGTTTCTTTGAAGTCTTCTTTTCTTCTTTTTGTTGATGAGTTTGTCGTCATCAAAACCACAGCCAGGGTCAGGAGCAAGACCTTCTTCACAATGGGTTTCAAAGTTCTGTCATGGGAATCCTTATTCGAAATTCTCTTTCCACATTTGGTCAATGTCTTGGACTCCCCTCCACTGGCGCCTTCTTAGGTCCTAACCTGACATGCCCTTGGCCCAACTACAATCACGAGTCATTTTATCAGTCCCTATGCAGATTTCAGTCATCAGACCTTCAAAGGATCCATCCGCCTCATACGACCTCCTGTCCCTATAATACTGATGTCCTAACCACAAATAATCATCTGCTTCACTACTTCATCAATCAAGTCATCTTGCCTCAAGAAACTCTTCTCGCTCATATTAGTGAATTAGAGTTACAAATTTTGTATGGCATTCTCAACAGCCATAAAATCAATTGGGCATTCTTGATTATGAATCACATGTTGCGGTGTCGGGACAATGCTGAGTCCTTTCCTTATGCTTCGGTCATATCCCGCATCCTTATCTACTCTAGCGTACCAATCGCAAAGCTTTACGATGAGCGGTCTTCTCATCTCAAGCGTGTTGATACCTCCATTCTTCCCTCTCTCCGGATCACCAATGACTTTGGCATATTTACTCTTCCTCGCCATATTCATGATGTCAATCGTGATTGTCTACTCACGAAGACCATAGCTGATGATGACTCCTCTATTGACACTTAGTATTCTAGGAGTCTTTTATGTTTTATTGTTTCCTCTTGTAATTTTTTTTATGTCGTTAAATTCTGTATGGTTTTCTCTTCTATATAAGATGTTTGGATGGTTATGGTGTTAAAACAGATAGCAACCTGAGAAGGGGGGGGTGAATCAGTGTTGCCCCAATTTTCGCCTTATTGAAATTGTTACTTTCAAGATTATGATGATCATGAAATGATCGTTATGATTGCAGCGGAATTGAGCGATGCTTGAAAGTAAATATGAAGGATAAAGGAAATCACACACAAGAGTTTTATCCTGGTTCACCTTCAATCCACCGAAGGCTACGTCCAGTCCCTCAAAGAAACCCCTTGAGGATTTTTCCAATATTGATAAAAATCACTTACAAGTTCCTAACCCAAGGACCCCAAGAATTTCTACCAATAACCTGTGAAAGCAAACCACTTTCAACAGCCCCTGAAAGCAAACCGCTTTCAGTTCCTGAAGGCAAACCACCCTCAGACCTTGAAGGCTAAACCACCTTCAATCAACAACCCTTCACCGAATACCACGGTGAAGTTAGAATCCCTCAGAAAGATTACCACTTTCTGAAGAACCACTCCACTGAATTCCACAGTGAAGATTTCCCATGATCGAGTACTCTTACGAATACTTGCACCAAGGACCCTAAGATATCTTATCAATCTTCCTGAAGCAACTCACTTCTGATTGATCAAGTCTTCTTAGCAATACTTGTGCCAAGGACCCTAAGAGGACCCATCATGCCTCAGAAAGAAAACCACTTTCTGATGACACCGCATTACCACGGTGGACTTTGAATCAAACTTGATTCAAAGGGCCTTTTTACAACCACCGAAAACTACGGTGAAAGAATCAACATGATTCGAATAGAAGAAGAAGAAGATGCCTTTTCTATGCATGATTCAATCCTTTTGACATGATGGATTGATCTTAGTTTGTATGATCCAGGCAATTACAATGAAGGCTCTTCCATTCTGAGTTTCTCAAATGTTGAACATCATGAGTGTTCTTATGAAAATGAGAGAACCGAAACTCAGAATGATGACTTTAATGAATATGAAAGTTATGGACCAAGTCATTGATGTTTCTGGGTGTCTAGGGACTTTATATAGGCACTAGAGGTCGTCCATGAACCAACACAACCTTTCCCAACCGGTTTGAGACACAATGGTTCATGAAATAACACATCTGTCGACCTGGTAATCGATTACAGCATTCTGGTAATCGATTACGCTATAACCGCTATGTTCTAACGGCCATTTCCTGATAGGTAATCGATTACTGAAAACTGGTAATCGATTACGCTATGCCTGGTAATCGATTACTGAAAACTGGTAATCGATTACGCTATGCCTGACTGACAGGTAATAGATTACTGACTGCCAGGTAATCTATTACTGCAAGTCTGAAACTCAGTTTTAACCATCTTAAACCCTAATTGAGTGTTCCTACCAAGTTTAACTTGTGAGAACATATCGTACTCAATTAGTTGATCTTTCATGAGCCTTCAAATGCAATATGAACCTTAATAAAGCATAGCACACTAAGTTGACAAGACTTACTTAAAACTAGAACCTTCATGTTTTGATCTTGACGTTCTGAGCCTGGTTCTTGAAGTCTTTCTTCTCTTAAGTCTTCTGGAAGTCTTCTTGAAGTCTTTCTTCTTTTTGTTCCTTTCTTTCTCTTAATTCTTCTTGAAGTCTTCTTGAAGTCTTTCTTATTTTTGTTCCTTTCTTTCTTGAAGTCTTCTTGAAGTCTTCCTTTTCTCTTCTGAAGTCTTTCTTCTTTTTGTGATGTGTTTGTCTTCATCAAAACCTCAGTCGAGTCCAAGGACGAGACTTGATTTACATATGGTTTATCATTATTTTACTTCTTTAACCCCATCCCCTATGCTTTATTTCGACCTATATACTTGTGTGGATGTATGCCTGTTTTTTGGCCCTTTCTTCTTTTTGATGAAGTCAAAAGGGGGAGAAAGGTTCTGTGCTCTTAAAGATTATATGCAGGAATTCAACAAGTGAATTAGAAAGGGGGAGAAATACTGGATTACATCAAACAGGGGGAGTTCCTTATCAAAAATACATATATGATCTTCAAGTATCAAGAATGTGTTTGCCATCATCAAAAAGGGGGAGATTGTGAAGAAGGTCTTGCTCCTGACCCTGGCTAAGGTTTTGATGACGACAAACTCATCGACAAAAAGAAGAAAAGAAGACTTAGAGGAAACAGCGATACAAAGTTTATCAAATACCTAGAAGTCCTAGTTTAGGTGAGTTATGCTTCTAAAGGTCTATTAAAGCATAAAGGCTCTTAAAAACACCTAAACTAATCAACTTAATGTTTTCATAACTTAAAAGAAGTAGAAAACCTTAAGCCGATCTCAAAGGATCAAGTTTCTGGAAGATGGACTTCAGTGTAATCGATTGCAGCTTTCTGGTAATCGATTAAACCTAGGCAAGTAATCGATTACCTCTTGCTTGTAATCGATTACCTGTTTGAATTTGAAATTCAAACTGAAACGGCTATTAGTGTAATCGATTACACTAGATGATGTAATCGATTACCAGCACAAAAAGTTGCATCTTTTCATAAACCATTGTGTCTCAAACCTTTTGGGAAAGGTTGCATTGGTTCAAGGACGTTTCCCTTGCCTATATAAAGTTCGTTTGAGTCCAGAACACATACACAACACACAACACATGAGAATACAACATTAGGCCAAAGCTTTGTCAAAATTAGTTCATCTTTTAGAACTTAAACTTTCAAGAGCCTAAATTCTGAGTTCATGATCTTCATGTTTATAAGAACACTTTAGTTGTTCATATCTTGAGGAACTCCGAATCCTATTATGCTTAAAAGCCTTAAAGCATAAATTCTCATGATCAATCCACTTGTATGTTAAAGGATTGATACAGCCAATTGTAAACTCTTCTTCATCTCTTTCTGTAAGATTGAGTATTCACCGTGGATCTCGATGAAGGGTTGTTTGTACTGAAAGTGGTATACTTTCAGGGTGTTGATTGAAGGTGGTTTAGCCTTCAAGGTCTGAGGGTGGTTTTCCTTCAGGAACTGAAAGTGGTTTGCTTTCAGGGGCTGTGAAAAGTGGTATACTTTCACAGGAAATTGATAGGAATTCTTAGGGTCCTTGGTATAAGAACTTGTAAGAGATTTTTATCAATAGTGGAAAAATCCTCAAGGGGTTTTCTTAAGGGACTGGACGTAGCCTTCGGTGGATAGAAGGTGAACCAGGATAAAATTTTGTGTGTGAATTCTTCTATCCTTCATCTTTACTTTCAAGCAACGCTCAATTCCGCTCCAATCACAACTACCGTTTCGTGATCATCATTATCTTGAAAGTAATAATTTCAATAAGGCGAAAATCGGGGCAACTCTGATTCACCCCCCCCCCCTCTCAGGTTGCTATCTGTACTGACAGCTCTTGCACTAGAGGTGGACATAAATGAAGGAGTTCATTACTCCCCAAAGTGGGAAGTCTCAGCCATAAACAGCAACTGCATTTGGAAGGAGGACACTAAGATACATGGGAACTATGTTAGTAATCTAGTTGAAGAATACAAGTTTCCACATGCCGTTCTCAGTAAGATTGTTATTCCTAAAGAGGGAGCACATGATCTTGTGAATAAACTGTCTCACTAGGCACTTTACCAGATGATTAACATGCGAAAGATCAATCTTCCCTCTCTGATTTTTCATCACATGGTAGGAACTATTGAGAGTCCGGTGTCGAACCTTCCCTACAGAGCTCTCATTACGAAGATAATGGGGTTGAAAGGGCTAGTGACTGAAGAGAAACTCCAAAATGAATTCATTGTCCACGACTACATCTACCCAACACCCATCAGATTTGGGGATGTCAAAAAGATGAATCTGAAAATTGATTTCTCTGGTGTCCCAAAGAAGCTGCTCTCTAAGTGGGAAAAGAAGCAACTGAACGACAATGAAGAAACTGAACAGGGAAAAGAAGTACGACCTTCTCCTCCAAGGACCAGTGCTTCCAGAGCAAAGAAAGAAACTATCCTAACTGCATCTTCACCTATCAGGAAGCGTAAAGTTTCAAAATCAGATAAGGTAACTAAGATCATGCCTTCGTCCGAGCCAGAACCGAAACAGAGACGTCTTGTAAAGGCAACAATTGCCACCGCCAAACAGAGCACAACTTCATCCGGTAATGATGAAGACACCATTCCAATAGCTTCATTGGTGAGAAGTGTGAAGAAGGCACCTCCAAAAGCTCTTCCAAAAGTTGATCATCCCTCACCCACTCTCATAAAGTATCTTCCTCACATACCTACACTATTCCACGAATATGTGGAAGATATCATTGATGTAGAAGACGATGGTAACTGTGGTTACCGATGCATTGCCCAATGGCTTGGGCTCAATGAGAATGAATGGTCTGCTATCAGAATGTAGATGATTGAAGAACTCAAAGCTCAACACTCTCTGCATGCTAGCATGATGGAATCTGAGCAGCATTTGGAAAGGATAAGATATGCACTGGATCTACCTACTAGGGAACCTGCTCTATCCCCCAAATGGTTCACTGTTCCTGACATGGGACTAGTGGCTGCAAGTGCCTTCAAGATCATACTAGTAACACTGAGTCTAAGGGAGTCATGCACTTACTTACCCTTAGTTGGTCCAGCTTTCATTCCTCCCATTATAGCTGTCATCTGCAACATCGACGATCATCATTGGGTTAGAGTGAAACTCAGGCATGACTCACCACTTCCTTATAGAACACCTCTGTGGAGACCAAGCTGTGCAAGGAACGCTAGAAGATGGGGGAAACATATCTCCCCAAGGATTATAAAGTATAAGGAGATCATTGATCCTGAGTATGTGCGACAAGTTCAAAGCTCCAGAAGCCCATCTGATAGTAAATCCACTCAAGCAACCAATGAACTCTCACAAGTGCAAGCTCCAACCAATCAAACCTCATCAGCACCTCCACCAAGTCCAACTCAACCATCAAGACCACCTAAGGATACAAATCGTCCATTGGACGTTAAACAAACAAGTCAATGTGAAGAAGGTCTTGCTCCTGACCCTGGCTGAGGTTTTGATGACGACAAACTCATCGGCCAAAAGAAGAAAAGAAGACTTAGAGGAAACAGCGCTATAAAGTTCATCATTTACCTAGAAGTCTTAGTTTAGGTGAGTTATGCTTCTAAAGGCTTCTCAAAGCATAAAGGCTCTTTAAAACATCTAAACTAATCAAGCTTAATGTTTTCATAACTTAAAAGAAGTAGAAAAACTTAAGCCGATCCTAAAAGTTCAAGTTTCTGGAAGTTGGACTTTAGTGTAATCGATTTCAGCCTTCTGGTAATCGATTACACCTAGGCAAGTAATCGATTACATCTTGCTTGTAACCGATTACATGTTTGAATTTGAAATTCAAATTGTAACGGCTCTTAGTGTAATCGATTACCTAAGTGATGTAATCGATTACACACACGAAAAGTTGCATCTTTTCATGAACCATTGTGTCTCAAACCTTTTGGGAAAGGTTGCATTGGTTCAAGGACGTTTCCCCTTGCCTATATAAAGTCCATTTGAGTCCAGAACATAACAACACATGAGAATACATCATTAGGCCAAAGATTGAATTGTGAATCTGACATCAAATTGTTGTTTCTAAATTCATATTAATATTCAAATTATTCTTAAAATCCTCTAACTTATCCATATAACCCATTTTCCTCAAGAATTGACTTATTTAATTTTCCAGAATCACTCTTCCACCTAGCTTAATCTTATTAAAACCTCAAAAGTACACCTCTTATTTGAACAGGATATTCAGCAATTAAAAGTCGTAAGAACCCCTAATACCCATGACAGATTAAGAAAATAAGTTATAACTGAAGGTAACATAGCAAAATCAATTACATCTAACATGTCCTGGGATATCGTAATAATTCAGAATAGAGATAGCAGTTCATCCCTTCAGTTTGCAGATTTTGTAACTGAGGTTCGAGAATATGTTGTAGATGTCAACAGGGAAATTTTCAGACAGCATTGTGCAAGGCACCTAGAAATATGAACAATGCAATTATTGGATGATTGCCCACAGTTTAATAGGCCAATAGCTTTATTTAAATACTTTACTGCTTTACTACTTCTTGGCATAGATCTTTGTGGACTTGACAGCCTAAATACAAGATTTCTGGTTTTGATTTTTGTTGAGTAGAAATGCAGTTAAACTTCTGACCCATGGAGGAGACATGCTTGAACTTTGCCATGAACTGCGTTTGCCTTTTGTGAACGAGATTATATCCAACCAGGTACTAGATATGTTAGCTTGGTTTTATTTGTAGTAATTGGTATACCATTGAAATAAGGAGGTTTGTGGATATAAAATTTCTCTTCGTAGTATGGGTTGGTGTTGGAGTTTTCTAGTAATGCTTTTAATAGATAGAGAACTATGTGCTTTGTAGTTTGTAATATTAGATTTATAGATATGAATCCTGCTTTTCAACAGAACAGCACGATATTTGGGAAACCAATACTATCACAATATCCTTCAAGATTCACTTAAAAATTCTTTTGCATCATAATTTTTTCTGGACTATTTGCCTGTTGTTCAAACATATAAGTTTCTACATGAATGTCTCGAGACAGCATGCCTAGTACAGAATTACTTCAATAAACCATTCAGTCAATTCAATCAATAGCTAGTGGGCATGACAATTTTAGTGAAGAGGTAGCAAGTATAAATGGGAATAATAACTATTGAAGTCCCGCATTGGCTAGAGATATGGTCAATCAAGAGTTTATAAGGGTATGGTAAACCTCAACTCTCAAGCTAGCTTTTGTGGTTGAGTTAGGCCTCCCAATTTCTAATATAGTATCAGAGCCTATCCTAGATCTGTTTGTTAGTGGAGACTGCCCCTATGGGTCACCCGCAGATGTCCAGCCCTGGACTTTGTGGTTGAGTTAGGCCTCTCAATTTCTAATAATAACTAGTACATTTCCCTCATATGCCTAGAGTACCAATTCGAAAGGTTTGTAATATTGCTGTTAAACTCAAGTTGAAATAAGGGAAACTAGCATGAAATTTTTTTTACTACTATAAATTCAATTAGATACAAATGAATACACATGCTGCACTCAGGAAACTGTTCTGCTTATATGTGAGAGCCATACATCAAAATCTCAAATCAAAAAAATAGGTGAATGAAATTTGCATCCCATTTCTGTTTTTCAGTAGTGGAATAGCACAAGAGCATAAGCAGACTTAACTAACAAGCACGCAAATTCTCAGTTAGGAGTGACCAACAAGTTTTGTGCATAAAACAAGACATGTATGAAACATAATAAGGGCTAATCGAGCATCAGAACTTCAACCATATCATAAAAGAAATTTAAGACGGGAAAGGAAAGGAGTTAAGGCACTAAACATAAGTTCTCTAAACCATGTAAAAATCAATTTTTCAAGTCCTAAATCAATCTCATTGCTCTCGGCCTCACCACTAAACTTAGGGCAAAAAATTTTCTTTGCAACAAACTTCACATACAAGTTTTAAACACACCAAAAAGCTAGTTGAAAATCAATTATTCCAAGCCCCAAAGCCGGTCCTAGATTCGGCCAAGAGGAGTTAATTACCAATATCAATTTCACTTTCAAAACCAACTTGTACCAATCAAAGACATGAAGAAATCTATGGTTAAAATCAATTTCAATGCTTGAAAATCACTAATTTCAAATAATCACTTTTCAAAAACCCAACTTCTTGAAAATCTAATTTGAGATTCTTGGAGATCAATATAGTAGGAACAACATTATCAAAAGCACTTATACCAAAAGCTCAACTACAAAAACTCATGAGGGAAAAAACACAACCAATTGATAATCTAATCAGTTCAAATTAAAGAGGAAGACCACAGCAACAAAAATTATGAAATGGGTTTGGGTTTTTATCAACCATCAACATCTCAAAGCTCAACATCTTTGAAATCTAAAACCGTAGAATTGAAGAGCTTGAAGAGATTAATTTACCTCAAAGAATCAAGGTGAGAAAATGAGTGGAAGATGGAATTATGGAGGAGAGTTTCGGCCATGGAAGAATAAGGAGGAAGAAGATGATGAATATTTGAAGCTTCCTTTCTTTCCCACTTTATCTCTCAAAAACTCACTAAGCTTCCTTACTTATTCACTTAATGGAACAACAAGTGGAATTGACCCACTTAAACAAGTTTGACCGCGGGTTCAATGGGGTTTTGCGGGGTGATTTTTTATTTTTCACAAACCCTAGTGACCAAAGTTGAATGGTGAAAGTTTAGGAAAAAATATACTTTTACTATTTGGGGACTAAACCCTAAAGTTTCAAAGTTTAGGGACTAAACTCTAAATTTTAAAAATTTTGAGAAAATACCTTGGATTAGTTTAATATTAAATGTCTAACCCACTGACGCGTCGGCATGATGGGTGTCAATTGCGTTAGTTGCATCATAATTCACTTCGTTATCTGAATCTGATCATCGGTACATTTCAGGATAATCAAAGAAGCTTAATAAGCTAAGAGAGCAACCATTGCTTAATATTATGACATTTACTCACCTCAGCTTGCTTTAAATCACTTCCCATTCCCTATTTTAATTGAACTTGACCATTTTTCTTTCGTCAATCTCTTCTTTTATTTCATTTTTGTTCTTTTCTTTCTTTTTCTCTTTCTTTGTTTTCTTTTTCTTTTCTTTCCTTTTTGTTTTTCTGTTTTCTTTTCTTTTCTTTATAAAGAGATTAATGAGAATTCAAAATTACTTAATACAAAAATCTTTTCCCCCCAACTTGTATATAACCTTACTCATGAATTCTCTCTTGACCTATCAAGCTTAGGTAGGTCATTGTTTTTCTTTTCAACGTAGGGTTACAAACAATAAAGAAAATTTTTAATTTCCTATTTCAGGGCAGGCTGTATGGTCAAGTGGCTAAATATACTAATGAACAAAAATGCCTTGATCCTTTCATGTCAATTCCATGCAACCAATGAAATCACAAAATTGAACAATTAAACATTCAATCCACGAGATCAAAATTGGAGTCCTAAATCACTAAAATCCTAGAACCTAAAGTACTAAAACTTGCCAACCATAACAAAGACACTAAAACATATCAAATGAACATCAATACACACTAAAATTTGAAAGAGTTCTTGAATTCGAAAGCCAATCTGCATAATTATGCAGAATTTCCATTTTAACACCAGGGACCTGAACTTGTTTTCCTTCCTTTTAACACAACCTCAATACCCAAAATTTACAATACTCATCATCCAACATTTCCATCATCAAGTTGCATGTTACACAACAATTTGGACCTGTTAGAGCTTTGAAACACGAATTCTAAGTACAGATAACACAAAATCCAATTTTCACACAAGAACACATGCATTTTCACAAGTCCATACCCTAGGTTTTGAAATCTTCATTTTCTTTGCTTCCAAACACATTGAACACAATCAATATAGTAATTAAGACTTGTGACGCACAAAACTAGACAGCTTTATGCACAACTTCACAAAATCACTACCCTAGTTCTAAGAACAAACCAAAAACAAGTTAAAACTATAAAAACACTGGGTTCCCTCCCAGGAAGTGCTTGTTTAACGTCATTAGCTTGACGCAAACACAATCAAGGTGACCACAAACAAGGTTTATAATATAACCCCTTCCGCTTCTTAGGCCTTTTGACTTGGATTTCATCCAGTTTTCTTCCAAATCCTTTCCAAGTCAACAAAAAGACATTCTTATTTTTTTAATCCAACCCAATTCACCTACATTCAAATCACATGCCAAACTATTTACATGCATATGAATGAATGCCAATTTACAATTCTTTGAAGAGTGTAATGTAACATGCTCACCAAACACAAAGCCTATATTTTCAGCATTAAGAATTTCATCATTGCATTAGTCATGTGATATGCTATCAAAATCTTCAAAGCTTACCTCATCCTCTTCATGTTTTACCAATAAAGGGCTTGAAGGAATCAGCGAATGGTGAAAGGTTGGATACCTTTCTTTTTCTTTTTTGTTTTTCTTCTTCTTCCTCACTTTCTTCCACTTCCCTTTGTGCTACAATCATATTTCTTCTACATTCAGCTACCATATTAGCTAACTTTCCCACTTTATCCTCCAAGCTCTTGATGGAAGCCTCATTATTCCTTTGATTCATCATTGATAATTGCATGACTTGCACTAAGTTATTCTCAAGCTTGGAAATCCTATCCTCCTCATGGAAATAATATGGCTAGTATAATGGTGTTGGTACTTGTTATGGACAATAACCAACATGATAAGTGTCAAAACAAAATTCACACCACATTACCTAAGATGATTGATACATTCTGAGAAGTTGGTTATTCAAAAGCTTCTTGATGCTCGTTTCTCTATAGCTAGCTAATTGAATGAACAAGAAAACACATGCTAACACAAGAGATTAGTAACAACAAGGAAAGTTAAATCGAAAACTAAAACTATACACCATATTCACAATTGCTCAATTTAACTACACTAAAGCAATGCTTTTGTATTGACGCAATTCCCCAGTAACGACGCCATTTTGTTGAGAGAGATTTTCACCACTCTTTACGTTTGTTGTTTGTTTTGTCATTGTTCTACTTTTAAATCTCTTTCAAGACTCAATCGTAGTATAGCAACGGATTTTTTCGTATCCGCAGGGAATTGGTATACAAATTTTGTTCTTTAGTGTAATTACTCAAACAAAGAGTAAAATGATTGGTTGAAAGTGGTTTTTAACTTATAAACATAAACAAAGCGGTAAAACGGATTCAAAAGCAAGTTGATTAAACTGTTGGGATTAGTTTTCACCAATTAAACTCAATGCATTCTATGAATTCATACATAAATCTTCTCCTATGGTTGGTTTCATCACATCAGTTCTTACCTTACCACCCGTCTCCCGGTGTAGAAGATTATCAGCCCACTAAATTAACCCTCAATCTCTTGATTGATTAACAACGCAGAAAGCAATAGACATGGATGTTTAATTGACTAATGATCTAACTATATCTCTAGATCTTAGATTCATTAGATGATATTACCTAGGTCAGATTCAAATAGCTAGTTCTCACTATACTATCAAATCCATAATCATGTTTCAGGTGATCAGACTAAAACAAGCATGAGACATACAGTAAATCATTGAAACCATTCATAGAAACATCGATTAATATATGAATATCAATATGAATACATCAAAAATTACAAAAGGCTACAACTAATCCTAACAAGAGAGGTTTAGTAATCCATATTCATGGATGTTATAAGCTTACATGAAGAAATAAGGAAAACCAGAAGCTTGGCAACATCGGCGGCATGTCTCCACTTTGACGGCGACATACTGAACTCAAAAGCCTTCCTTTCTCTCTCCTCGTTCACTTACTCTCTCTCTCTAGGAATCTCCTTTTGCTTGAAAATGTATCTAAGAATGTATAAAATCTCCTTCTGTTCGGAAGAAAGTTGTATTTATAGTGTTTCTTATCTAAACAGGTCGCTTAGCGACCTAAACAGGTTGCTCAGCGACACCTTTCTTCACTCAAGGGTTTCTTAAACCTCCTTACTCGCTAAACTGCCAGGTTGGGGCGCTGAGCGGCCAAAGGCATGTCCAGGGGCATTGAGCGGCTATCCTGGGGCGCTGAGCGGCCAAAAACTTATATTTTCTACCCAGTTCTTCTTGCAACGGTACAATTTCCATCCAAACTTAATTCCTACATCAAAATATGGGTATAAATCATCATAAAACACAATATTTCACTCATTCTTGGTAGTTTAGAAAATATAAAGCAAAATAGGGGAAATTACTACAGAATATTTATCAATTGCTCAATATAAGTGTCTATTTAGGCTTGTAAAACTATGTAAATAAGACACTTATCAATAAATAAATAAATGACACAAGAAGGGGGGTTGAATTGTGTGCGTACAAAACTTGACTTTCAAAAACAATTATTAGTTTCTTAAAAGCTTTTCGTAAACAATGGCAGCGGAAAAAAATTAATTATAGTGTAAACGATAAAGCTATAAACGACTCACACTTTTGTAGATGATAGGATAAAACTATTAGTGCAGCGAAAGTATAACGTGTGCTTGAGTGGATGATGCGTGCTGTAGAGTTGTAAACGTTGCAAGCAGTTAAACGTGCAGACGATGCAAGCAATTAAACATGCAGACGATGCAACCACTAAACGATGCAAGCAACAAAAGTGTAAATGATGCAAGCAATAAAAACAACACACAAGATATTTATCCTGGTTCACCCCCTGAACGATAGGGCTACGTCCAGTCCTTGGATTCACCAAGATTTTCCACTATTCAATCTAGAACAGTACAAGTATTAGACAGGACTTCTCACAAGTATTCTCAGGGACTTCTCCCACCAATTATTCCCACAGGACTTCTCTAGAGTATGCGAAGGACTTCTCCTAAGTGTTCCCACAGGACTCCTCTAGAGTATTCTCAAGGACTTCTCCCAACAAGTATTCGAAGGACTTCTCCTTACAAGTATTATACAGGACTTCTCCTAATTCATTTACAAGAATTTCTCTTCTACTAGTTCTCTTCATAAATAGCAAGGTAGAAAGTTTAAGCACAAACAAACTCTAAGTATTTTTTATAGAGGATATATCTCTTAAGAATATACTTGAGGTTTGGTGAAACAGAGATGATTGGACAATAGGTTCTCTGTTTGGGTTTGAAGGGATAAAGAGATTTGACTCTTAGGAAATTTCACACTTGGACGATTTCACTAGTTGTGGGTTTGACACTTAAGTTCGAGTGAGGTTTCACAGCTTAGAAGATTTCAGAAAGATTGAGAGCTTGAATTTGAATTTTGTTTTAAGCCACTAAGTCGCCTGGTTCTTCGGTCTTCAAGTCTTCTTATTTATATCTTCTCTTCAAAATCCCGTTTCTGAAGATTGTGAGTGTGAGATGATTTATTCTTTCTTCAGGCTTCAACGGATCTCTGATTCATTTAATGTATTCGACCGTTGAAAGCTTGGAATGGATGTTTTGTGCAGTAGGTAGCTTGCTTCTATTCTGAATATCTCTTCTTTTTTTGTACTTGATGTAGACGCAAAGGTGAAACAGTGCACTTGCTTCATCCTTTTACTTGTATATATGAACAAGGCATTTAATGATGTTGACCGTTGACAGCTTTGCATTTAATGCATTCTGACTTTTTCTTTGTCTCGAGAACAGAGCATTTAATGTTGTAGCAGAGAGAGAAAAATAGAGTCATTGATTGTTGAAAGGTATTTATGTGCTTATTCAAAATAGTTCCCCAAAAGAATTTATAAAATTGTCACTTAACTATATTTAAATCCCTTTCAAGATTCGAATGTAGTATAGCAACGGGTGTTTGTCGAACCACAGAGAATTGCGGACAAAAGTCGTTCTTTAGTGATATTAACTAAACAATGGATAAAAATGAAATTTTTTGAAGGGTTGTTTAAATAAGAACATAAACAAATAAATAAGGATTTTTCAAGCAGATAGAGAAACTGTTGGGATTTAGTTCATATTACAACTTTCCTGTATCCTTACTTTTATGCACAGAATTCATTATATCATTAATTTCTCCTCACCGGTTCTTATCTCACTCATCTATGTCTAGCATGAGAAGATCATCAGCCACTTTATTAACTATCGATGTCTCGCATATTTAATATAGCAACAGCATTAGACTCGGGTGTTAACAGGACTAATTATACCAATTCTATGTCTAGTAATCGTTATTATCAGATGATATGATTATTCCAGATTCAATTATGTAGTTGTCACTCACACAAAGAACCTAAGATCATGTTCTAACCGACCAAATCAGAACAAGAATTAAAATTAAACTCATATCATGAACATCAATAGATATAACATAGATTCATATACATTAAACTATCATGGATACATTTTAGTTGAAATATTATACTAAATCCCAACAAGAGCGGTTTAGCATCCCATAATTGTGGATGTTGTACGCTTACAAGGAAGAACAGAAACCGGAAGCTTGGCGACGTCCGCGTTGTGTGTCCACCTCGGCCTTGTAGAACCGTGCTTCCAAGACTTTCACTCTCACTCCTAGCTTGCTTCCCCACTCTTGGATCATCTTTCTAACTCAAATCCTCTCTAATTATGACTATCTAAGCTCAACTATGAAAGTAAGAAAATGTAAAAAATCTCTCCCTCAGTTTTGGTCGAGGCTCAGTTTTTATAGGAAAGAATAGAGCAGGTCGCTGAGCGACCTGTTTCTTCAAATCAGGGTTTCCTCAACCGACTTAGAAGCTGGGAGATCCACTTGAGGCGCTGGGCGACCAGAGAGGGTGATTTGGACGCTTAGCGGTTGTCCTGAGGCGCTGAGCAGCCAGTGAGGGTGTTCTGGTCGTTGGGCGACTACCCTGGGTCGTTGAGCGACCAGAAACTTGCATTCATTGCCCAATTCTTTCTGCCTTTGTGAAAAATCCATCTAGAACTTCATTTCTACATCAAAAATGGGCATAAAACATAATAAAATCCAATACAATCCCATTCTTGGCAGAATTCCAAATATATGAAAATTATGAGGAGTTTAACACAGAATATTTCTTAAACAGTCAAGATAATTGTCATTTAAAGGCTATAAAACTATGCATATTTGACACTTATCATTAATATTCTGACGTTGTCTCGTTATTCGAGCACTCTCCTCGGTTAGTGATACAAGCCAACTATAGACAACACATAAAGCACATTCTTCTACGTGCCTTAAACGATGTTGTCTCACTTGGTTGGACGATACTTTCTCACTTGGTTGTACGATGCTGCATATCTTGGTTGAACGATGCTTTCCATCTTAGTTGAACGATGCTTTCCATTAGTCGATGACTATGCATGCAGACGATAGATTTGACAATGTACACTCTTGCTTCTCCTATGGACGATGCTTCTCTTGATTGATCAGACGATGTTGTCCATTTCGTCCGACGATGCTTTCCATATCTTGTACTTCAGAACATGCTTTCCTCATGTCTACAGACAATGCTTCTCATTTTTTCTCTCAGACGATACCCCCTTCTTTGTTCTTTAGACAATAGTTTTTCTACATGCAGGACAATGAATGTAGAGTTCTCTAGAGACAAAGGCAATGGTTGATTGAATGATGCTCTTCTAGATATTTTATAATATGAGCAAATGATATTGTTTTCATTTTGTCTGAACAATAGGGATATTTCCTGAAAATGATAATACATGGAGTTTAGGAAATAAAATTGTTATCATTGAAAACATGATAAACGATCTAACTCGTTTGAACCTAACAATAACATTCATTTAGACTTGAGATGTTGTCATGTGTGGCGTGAATGGTTGTGTGCAAATCTGTTTTGCAATATGTGCTATTGTGTTAATGAATTTCTATGAATAGATGAGGCTAGAATTGTTCAGGATATAATTGTGATGTGATTTATATACATTGCCTGATATGTTTATCTATATAGTATTACTATTTTAACCCCATACTCCTACGAGGAGTTTGTTTATGAAGGAGTTGACCTTTGCGCTATATTTCTGTGGTGGTGCTTGGGGGGCGTCATCCACAGATGATGATGTTCACTTTAAGGAGTAATCCTGACAATAGAGAAGCGGGTGAAGATGGAATATTCGCGTATGATGGTGAAGTGTGCTTGAGCACAAGTCTGTATTCGTATTAATTGTAAACGGTATTGTTGTAATAGGTTATTATTTAGAAGATATGGGGTATATTAATGCATGTGGTCACAACATGTTTGGAAAAAAATATATCTGCATTTTCATGTTTTCAAAAGTTTCATGTGCATGTTTATTTTACTGTTGAGTCACTATAGTAACCCCTAAATATCGGGGTGTTACAGAACAAAACATGGCCCCACATTGTCCCTATGAGTCATAGAATCAAATACTCCTTCACAAGTCGTTTCCACCCTTAAAGGGTGCCTTCAGGAGTGACATCGTGTTTGGTGGGGAAAGGGGACGGGGAGGGAAGTTGTTGTGGGGAAGGGGAATGGGTGGGGTAAGGTTTGGATAAGGTGGAGGAAGGATGTGGAGATTGTGTGGTGGTGGTGGTGGAGGTGGAGGTTGGATGGTGGCTGCGAAGGAGGGGGAAGAGGAAGATGAAGAAGGAGAAAGATGAGGACCAAAAATGGTTAAATAGAACTTTGAAGGACTAAAACAGATGTAAAAGTTACACTTGGACACCTATATGTGACTAGGATTGTGACGTGGGCTGGTGACTGGATAAAAAATATTTCTAAAATATTTTATGATGTCATAAGAACCATTTTAAATCAAACCAAATTTGCCAAGAATGAAAAAACAAATTTTTTTCAGGAATTATTTTAAATTCGAGTGTATAAGTCAATGACCAAAAACATTAACTCAAAATTTCGTTACATTAAGACCCAATCACTTTTTCTTCCAACTCAACTCCACTTTTATTTTTCTTCCTATTTTTCCCTTTTTTTTCATTATATTTTTTTTCTAGTTTTCACATCTTCTTTAGCGCCAACAGCTCTATGCTGGTCCCATGTCAAAATTGTGGATGCTCATGATCTGCCAAAAGGCTAAAGCCAGAAGAGGTTCTAATGGTGGAGGATGAAAATGGAAATATTGTCCGTGAGACCTTGAAGGACAATGATGTTCTTGTTAAATACTCCCACCGTCCCAAATTATAGGATCTTTTTCAGACAATCACGCCTATTAGGAAAACATGTAATAAGTTAATTAATATGTTGGTTTTGTTACTTTTTATACAAACCTTCCAAATATGTCCCTATTTAAAAAAATCTGGAAATTGTTAATGTAAGTATTGGATATACCAAAAGTTGGTTGGGAATATGAAAGAAGTAATTAGTAGAGGTGGTAATTAAAGTTTTGGAATTTAAAATATAATGAATGCAAGGGGTAAAAAGGAAAAGCTTTTTTTTTTTTCCTAAAATCAAGAAGGGATCTTATAATTTGGGACACCGAGTTTGTCTCTAAAGAGACTTATAATTTGGGACAGAGGGAGTATAAGTTTGTACTGATGGTAGGTGAGGGAGGAGTTTCTCTATAGGGCTATTTGTCCAGCAATTTAGTCCACATATTTGCTCGGTAGTTTCTATTCTGGTTTTTATTTTATATTGTATCTTTTAAAGGAGGTTTGGAACCTCTATTACAAATCACAACCATTTGAAGTGGTCTCTTTTTTATTTTTTATCTCTTTGTATAGAGGTGGAAAAAGTGGCAATCAAAAATATTAGTGAATCAAAAAACACTACTAATTATCTAACCCATAATAGTACAATATGTGTCCTAGTTGCCCATCCATTTTCATGGATATTTCTCTCTAAAGTGAGACCCATCTTGAGAATAAAGTGAAAAAATAATAATTAATAAAAACTTGAAATTTTTACAATATATATTTGTGAAAAAGTTATGAATTCTATCCGTTAACTTTTAAATCAATTATTATAATTATAATATTAATTTGTCCCTTAAAATATATCCATTGCAAATCTCATTTATATATCATCTTATTACTCAAATTAACCGACAAGAGAATAATTCAGGCATGCATTTGGAGCCTCTCAATTCAAATCTGTCGTATCATGCATCTTCAAGAACAAATTAGTCTGACACCTCAAGTAATAATGAGCTCTTGCTAACATAAGTTTGAATTTGATTATATCTAATTATTTATTCTCGGTGTGTGTTAATTTTTTGTACCAAAAGGCCGAATAGCTTACGATTTGATTTGATCTTCTCACGATGTGTATAACAAAAAAAATTATGAAAAAGATCTACCTATTTAATATGATATCTGAATCTCAAGAAATTAATCACATAACTGTCAGTTGTGAAATACGGATTCGGATCCTCTCCCGCTGGACTTCTCTCCAGCACCCGTACAGCGCAGATTTGAGCCACAAGATGAATCAAATGGCTTCAAAAGCATATACACCTTGCAGTTGCACTATAGGGGGAAAATGCCACTTTCTTGTTTTATACTTAATTGCCTTACTCAATGAATTACTTTCTCGTACCTTTTTTAAATGATTTTGAAAAAAAATTAATTTAAAAATTTGAAATAGAGTATTTTATATAATTTACATTTTTTATTTTGAGTGGTATCAAATATAAAAAAAATAGAAAAATTTGTGTATTTTTCAAGCTAGATGAGCCGCCTAAGATTAAAGTAATTTTACTCAATATTTAAGGATTTTCTAAATCACCCAAATTTACTTTAGGTACCAAAATTAAATAGAGGAATACTAGCAACACTCACTTTAATTTTTAGTAAACACATTAAGGTATAATATTTTATTTTTTAAATTAGTTTTATTTTTCACAAACATTTAAAATATACGTACTACTTAAAAAAAATATACGTACTCTAAAATAAAAATAATATGAATAAGGTAATGAAATTAGGAAACTAGGAAGTGACATTATTTTTCCCTGTAGCGCAACATCAAGATGTCCATCCATTTAAAGCCATTTGATTCATCTTATTGCTCAAATTTTCGCTATACGGGTGCTGGAGAGAAGTTCAGCGGGAGAGGATCCAAATTCGTGAAATACTATCGAAAAAAAACACATAGTTAATGTGTTTTTGAATTTTCTTTGAATTTTCTCAACAAGACACAAATTACAGCTTCTCCATTAATATTCATTAATATGTTGAAATAAGTGAAAAATGTAAAATCATATTTATGTTTACACCAACACCAAAACAAACCTACCCTCAAAATGTTCTTGCACTTTTGGGCCAGATGCCCACACGAGAATAATACTACACATTGATGCCTTGCCTGCCTATAAAAAGAAATGCCAAAAGGGGTGAGGCATGGTATCTCGAAAATGCTATCCACTTTTTATTATTTATAGAGAGAAGAGAATAAGAGAGATCAAATTGCAGTTACCCTTTTCGAAAAAGAGTGATTAGAATTGAAGAGGGCCAGCTAATTCAATTAGCTCTTTTGATTTGCTTTGCTGGATCCTTCTCATAGATTCGTACCTTTTACTATTTGTTAAGTCACTGATTAAGCTTTGCTAGTGTAACACAGGTGCCTTTTTCAAAAAAGTAGTAATGATTTAGAATTTTTTTTATTACATCTTAATGAGTTAAACTTTTTCAATTACGAAAAAACTTAGATAAAATCTTATTATATCTTATTCATCAAAATCTCCATTTAAATAATGACAAGTGGATTTACCAACAAATTTTAGCACGGTTGATAGATTATTGAGCTCCTTAAGTATTTAGTTGAGGATTCAATCTCTAAATGGTATGTATAAAGAATAATTTATTAAAAGAAGTTTGCACACTAATGTGATTGACGAGTCTCGAAAAAATTAATCTCATGTTGTGGGACACCTTAATAATAAAAAAACTAAAAAGAAGTTGATTTTATTTCTATAAGTAAGTGGCATTTAGTAAGGATTTATGATTGAATTTAAAGAAATTTATACACGTGGAATTATATAATAAGACTTTAAAGTAACCAAAAAAAAATATAATAAGACTTTAATACCTGTTTAGACTTTGCTAAAATTTCTTCAATTTCTTTTCATTTAAAAAATTAAAACTTGATTAAATATTTAAGTTATTTCTATTAAATTTTATGTTAAGTTCACATTTTTCACGTTTATCATGTTTTGAATAATAACAATTTTACATAAGGTTTAATCACGATAGATAAAGATTTCCTAAAACTTGAACCCCCTTCACAAATGTTGTTCCCATGGCCTTGAACTACAATTTGAACCGATTAGAATTTTGAGTGGTTAAGTTTTGATCCCTAGAGAATTTTGAAGTTGAGCTTTTGCTAGGGTTGCCTTTAAGAAAGTTATTCCCATGATATTGATCTATGGAAACCTCTAATTAGTTTTCTTGGAAGCTAGGTTTTTTAGAATTGATTATTTGAAAAAAGTGATTTTCAAACTTTGAAATTTAGTTTCACATATATTTCTTGATATCTTTGATGTGTACAAGTTAGTTTTGAAAGAAAAATTTATCTTGGTATTTATTTGTGCTTGGCCGAATTGCATTCTATTTTGGGATAAATAGATAATTGATTTTCCAACTAGCTTTGAGAAAGGGCCTAGAGAAAATTTTATGTTTAAACCCTTATAAAATTAACTTCTAGAGCATTGGAAAAACTTGGAATTGAAGGATTAAAATTGAGCTTTTGGGTAAATTGGATTTTGGAACTCATAGCTTGAATAGGGTTTTTGCTAAGTTAAGAAAACTTGGATTTTGGAAATTTTCTTTTGGAATGAAGTTTTGGGCTTTTGAAACTTAGAGGATTTTGAAATTCAAGACTTGAAATTTTGTTTAGAAAACTTGTAATATAAGTTATGTTTTAGATTGTGAAATTGACTTCAGTAACTTAGTGAATTATTTGGTGAAAATTTGAGGTTTTTAGGGTTTTAAGGTTTTAGGCAGAATTGAACCCTTGGGGTTTTGTGTGTGTTCTTGCTTTCAAAATGATTTGTAATTATTTAGCCTTGTTGTTCTTTAGAAGTTTTGGAAAGTTTTGAAAATTGTAACTTAGAGTTTTCTGATTTCTTTCAATGGTTGTCAAAGTTGTGAAATTTTTTTCGACTTCCAAGGATCTCCCTAAGAGTTAGGACAATTGCCTAAGTGATAGGAACCTTGTAAGACCAGTACCTAAGCTTTAGCATTGAGTTTCAAGTCCTAAATTAGGCTATGTTCCTTGAAGGATTACGAGACTTCGGACTGAAAAAAACGACGTAGCATACCTTCGGAACCTTCGTAGCTTTTGGAGTAAACATTGGAGCTTGGAGCAAAGGACAGAGGTAAGGGAACTTCTCTATTCCTAGCCACTAGGCATATGTATATACTATGTCTTATAATTAGCAGTAGACGGCGTTCTAAGAACGACCCGACTTTGAATTGTATTGATTATGATATTACTACAAGTATTTGAAGGCATCTGCTATGCTGGATTAGAATTGTGTGATGTATGACATTGCTTGAATGATTGTAGACTTATTTGATAGCTTGTTTCCTCGATTACATGATGTCTATGCTAAGACCTGTCTATCTTGATTTTAATATCATTCACATGGTCCGACACGATCCTTTTGGCGATCGTGAAACCGTGCAGACTTTGTGTAGGCTTTGTGCAAACTGTGTGGATACTTTGTGTGCTTTAAGCATACTGTGTGGGCTATAAGCAGACTGTGTGGATACTGTGTGGGCTATAAGCAGACTGTGTGGATACTGTGTGGGCTATAAGCAGACTGTGTGGATACTATGTGGACTATAAGCATACTGTGTGGATACTGTGGGGGCTATATGCAGACTGTGTGGATACTGTGTGGATACTGTGTGGATGCTATGTGGAGCCTATGTGCCAACTCAATGCAGAGACTATGTGCCGACTCAGCGCAGCAACCCGAATGTTCGGGTCATATTACACCTTAATTGCATCATGACATCCTCATTATTTGTGACATGATTACTGTACGTGTCTTGAGATGCTTGTTGAGTGTGTTTTGGTTGCAATTCCACATGTATTATAATTGACGCTTGTTTATGAATTACCTTGCATAACTATGCTACTTGATGGGTTTCGGGTTAATTGAACAACTAGCTTGTATGTCCATTAGTCTTGTATGACTGCATCCTCTCGATGTAGATATCCCTCTCTCTGCTAATACTATGTATATTGACTCGAATTGCTTATCGGCATTAGTTGTTTACGAAGTTGACCCTTGCTTGTCTACTGCGTGTGCTTGCTGGCAATTCGTCACCAGTCGGACAACCTTTAGCCAGGAGTTGCAAGTGGATGCCGACCCAAGGGAGATCAAGGCAGAAGACGGAGGGCCTATATGTAGGACGACTCATTGCAGACATTTGATTGATTTGTATAAACTCTTGTATACTTAAGTACTAGTGTAGGGAGTGTTAGTTTACTTTCTTATAAACTGGCAGCTAAGCCTTTTGAACCTTGAGTCAATCTTTTTGTAAGCTGGTTATGAGCTGCTGAACAGACACTTTATGCCATATGTGTGGCTATTTACGAAACAGGGTATTAATACTATTAATGCATTTTCTCATGGCATATTTCGAAAAGGAAAAAAAATATACACCATTTTTCTACAGTCTTGAAGACGATTCCTGCATATTCAATTACTGTTCATTGCTACAATAACGCTCTGAAAATTGGGGTGTTACAAGTCCTGTGCGAATACTTGTCTGGAGAAGTCCTGTGACTAATACTTGTACTGTTATGTTGAATAGTGAAAATCATGGTGAAGCCAATGACTGGATATAGCCCTATCGTTCTGGGGAGAATTAGGATAAATTGTTGTGCTTTATAAGCTTTATTATTCACGCTTTAAATCTATGAATTAGTATCAGAAATCCTGGTGAAGCCAAGGACTGGACGTAACCCTACTATTCACGTTTTATTATTCACAAATAAGTCGATAATATCATTAAAAAACTATGAATTAGTATCAGAAATCCAAAACTATAAACCAGAGCAGTAAATTAAAACTATAAATCAATAGCATTTTATAGATAACCAAAACAATTTACAAAAGTTAAAAACATTTTTAGTTTTAGAGGTCAAGTAACTTTACTAAATTCAACAATTTTATGTAAAAAAGAAAACCATCTCGTAGCATCATCATCATCTTAAATTCTAAATGCTAGAATATCAATGTGGATACAATCATTGATATAGACTAGCATGTTGTAGTTCAAACAACCATCCGAGCGTAGTGGTAAGCACTGGAGGAACTATGTAGAAACATAAGAGGGCCATGGCCCTCTCAAAATGTATTACATTAAAATACTTTTAATGAAATAACATCTTCATAAATACAACGAAGTATAAGTTGCACGGATTAGGTTGTAGTTTGTTTACTTGTATTAGTTTTACTTGGATGGACAAGGTTCAAATCCTGCTCCCAGTTTTTTGAGTAAAACTTTTTCATTTTGTCTTTTTTGATCAATTAGCTACCTCTTTTAGCATACTGGACCGTGTGTAAAAATTTGGAAACTTGTTCTCTACTACTTTTTAAATATTTATTTGAAACTTAATTAATATCTTTTTATTTTTCATATATTTTGATGGTATATTTTATACTATTCATTATTAGTACCTTTACAACATAAGCTCAAAATGAATCACATTCACACCTTCTTTTTTCATATAAAAATAAGAATTGAAAATTAAATTTTTTAAGATAGCAACAATATTTAATTTTGAAAGTGATAACAACAACATTTAAATGAGATAAATTTTCTTAAAAAATTAATAACCAAGAATAAAAGGATATACTTTTTTTTCAAGTGAAAGACTTGTGAGAATAATTATAAAAATTTCTATTTAAAATTAAAAAATATATTAGAAATTTTAAAATTAAAAAAATTAAAAGTAAACTTCTAAGATTATTAATACTCCCTCCATTCCCATTTATAAGACCCCATGAGATAAATTGTGCTAATTAAGAAAACATGTAATGAGATCAAATAATGTCTTGGTTTTACAAAAAAAATTAAAAATTACATATTTTTACCCTTTATCATTGCATGCGGAGAGAGGATGGGTGAGAACCAAAATAATTAATACAAAGAGTATATTTGGAAAAGACTAATAACTTTTGCTAAAAACTAGAATAAAGTCTTATATTTAGGGACAAACAATCTCTAAAAAGACCTTATGGAAAAGAACCGGGGAATATAAGTTATAATAAATTCTCAATATTCATATATATAAATTATTTTAATCTATATTTTTACGTGTATATATGCATGTATTGAAATTTTATTTATTTTGGCCCCTAATTATTTTTTCCTAATTCCACCACTGGTGGTAAGGTGCAGCTGCTCGTATGCCCTGGTCCTTGGTTCAATTCTTTATTTCTTTCTCACCAACATTTCTGATTTTATTTTTGAATTAACGTGGATAGCAGCTTCTTCGGTTCAACCAAGATTTGGATGTGTCACCGGTTTGATCAAAATACCAACTGAGTTGCATCGGGTTAATCCGATTTAATTGCATAGACAATCCATTGAGTGGTTTGGACCGGTCATAGCACGGTTCTTGGTTGCACGGTTCTTGTTTTTTAAAATTATGGAAGAATTTGAAGGTGAGATGCAGCAACCATTAGCTCCCAAATCTGAGGATCTAATATTCTGTGTTTCCTTCCACTGATCAAGATAACACATTGCATTACTCATTACCGAAGCAGGATCAGGCAGAGTTATTGAAAATCTTTTCATTAAATTTTACTCCATGCATATTTAAACTAATATAAAAGATAAAAATTTGTGAGGCGTGTTTTTTAATACAACAATGTTGTTCAATACATCTTCAAGAAAATGTTGTTCAACACTAAAATTTATTATGGATGTGAGTGCACGCACAAAACTACATATAAGTGGTAATATAAAAATTATTTTAAAATTAACTCCGTTTAATTTGATAGCATGGAATATTCGTGGTGGTGCGAATGTACGTGGCCAGCGGCGAGTTCGGGACCTTGTGAGATCTTTTCGTCCTGCTATTTTTTCTGTCATGGAGACCCATTGTCAGTTTGATCGTGTGAGATCTTTCTGGCAGAGTTTGGGGTATGATTTGGTTGGTGAAACTGCTGCTCATGGGCATAGCGGGGGAATTTGGATTCTCTCACCATGCAACACAGAGTTCACGATTCAAGTTATTGACATTCATGAACAAATGGTGTCGGTGGATATTCGTTGTCGGGGCAAACATTGGGTTTGCTCCATAGTTTATGCTAGTCCTAATCCTGTGAAGCATCGAGAATTATGGGAGTATCTTGGGTCCTTTCAGCTTCGTTGCCGGAACCCGTGGCTAGCTATTGGAGATTTTAATGAGATTCGTTTGCCGTTAGAGGTTATCGGTGGGGAATTTTGTGAAGCTCGGGCAACGATTATTCTTGAGATGCTTGATGCGTGTAGGTTTATGGATCTTGGAGCAACAAGCCCACGATTTACATGGGAGAGGAGGGAAAATGGAAGACGATTGATTTCTAAGAGTCTTGACCGTGCGTTAGGGGATGTGGAATGGCGGCTACAACATCCTGAGGCATATGTTGAAACTCTTGCACGAGTGTTCTCTGATCACACTCCCCTCTTGCTGCGCTGTGAGATGCCCTCCGATGATCGGGTAACTCGTCCCTTTTGATTTCAAGTGGCCTGGGCTACTCACCCGTTGTTTGAAGATGTTGTGACTACCAATTGGACAAGTTCTCTACCAGCCTGACAGGGAAATAACTGAATGTCCAAGAGGCTTCGCTTATTTTTAATAAGGAAGTTTTTGGAAGAATTCAAGCGTGGAAACGAAGAGTGGAGCGGAGATTGCTCGAGGTTCAGAAGGAGCTCGAGTGGCGCGAGACAAAAGCCTTGTGCCGTTTTGAGCGTTCTCTTTAGAAAGAGTATGGTGATATTCTCACACAGGAGGAGATCTTATGGTATCAAAAATCTAGGGAGAATTGGGTCAGATTGGGGGACAGAAACACGAGGTTCTTTCACACCCAAACTGTGGTCTGAAGAAAGCGGAATAAGATACATGGCTTGTTCATTCAGGACGGCAATTGGTGTACGGATCCAGTGAACCTCCAAGATGAGGCCCGACGCTTCTTCATCAGTCTCTTTTCTGGTGACATGCGGGTGTGTAGGAATGTGATCATGGAGAACAGAACACTGGTCATTTCTAATGAGGATAGAGTGGCGCTAGCTCAACCTGTTTCACTTGACGAGGTTCGACGGGCGGTCATGGGAATGCACTCCTTTAAGGCTCCCGGAGTTGACGGCTTCCAAGTATTTTTCTATAAGCAGTACTGGCACGTTCTAGGCACGGATCTCCATCACATGGTCTCTATGGCATTCCAAGAAGGGAGAGCGAACCCTTCATTACTTGACACGTTGTTTGTCCTTATTCCCAAGGTGGATAATCCTGTCCGGCTGAAAGACTTGCGGCCAATTAGTCTTTGTAATGTAGCTTACAAAATTATTACTAAAGTTTTAAGACCCTTTCTTTTTATTAATATAAGGATTTTATTTGATATATGTGTGTGAAAATATATTGGATATATGTTGATTAAGTTTGACATATTTTTATGTTAATTGTTGGTTTTCGTCCGATGAATTATGTGGTATTAGCCTGACAGATCTTGTTTGTGCTTGTCCAACGAATTAGGTTGTATTCGTCCGGTACATTCACTGGAGAGTTCGTTTGGTGAATTACTTCAGGTACTCGTTTGACAAGACACTTTTTGTTCTCATTTGACTTGATCAGTTGGTGTTCGTTTGATGTGACTCGTTTGATTAGTTAGCCACTTTTGTTGACCTTAAGAGATAAGTGTCAAATGCCTTGGAAATGATAAACTTTCATTTTTATTGACTTTGAACATATGTCAGGATCATTAATGAGCATTAATGACCCGCCGCTTTCATTGACCACTTTTCATTAAATGTTTAACCTGAGAGTTGGTTTTCCTCGTACTATAAATACCAAGTTCCTAATTTCATTTTAGTTCTTAGATTCTCTGAATCTTTACTACTTTCCTCACTTCGAAGAAATCTTTCTTGGACATCTTTCTGAAGTTCCTGTTCTTGTTCATTCTTCTCCAGATTAAATCTTCCATGTTGTGTTCGAATCAAAGAAGGTTGGTTCTTCTTACTCTATTTATCTTGTGTTCGAGTTCTGTTATTTGTATAATTTCTTATTTTGAAAAGGTTTTTGATTCTTGAAAACGAAGTAGAAGCACCCTTTCTGTTTATCAGACGAAGGCAACGCATGAGCGTTGGTAGGCTAACGCATGAGCATTAGAGGGTACTCTGTTCTACCCTGTTTTTCGTTATAAATGGAGTTTCAGTGATTTTGTTTCCAGTGTGGTTTAGGGTTATTCCTTGCCGTTGGAATAGTTGTTTAAACATGTTATTATGTTTTTGGTAGGTTGAAGACTCAAGTGTATGCAACCTACGAGAAGGTAAGGGTAACTCATATGTTAGCTTATCTTAGCATCTACAGTGATATCTATTTAGTTACTCTGGTAACGTGAATATTGTGAATGAATACTGGAATATTTTCAGATTGAATTATATTATATAACCTACTGGGGTTAAGGGAACGAGTGAACCGTATTTGTTCTTGAAGAACTGTGACTGGCCATCATGATGAATTTTTGGTTTGATGTGGTGGACTATTATGTGCCGCGGGATCATCCGAGGGTGGTGTGGAAAAGTCTTGTCCTCATAATCATCCTGTCCAAAATAAGGCAAAACAATGAGCTACGAATACATATATTTGGTTACTGGAAATCACCAAGTGTGATTATGAATTGACTTATGAATGTTGTGAGAATAACTGTGTTATTGTCAGTATGAATTGTGATATTGCTTGCCAAACTATCGTGATTATTGATTTTTATTCATAATGGAGTTAACCCTTTTCTTGTTTGTATTTCTTTATTTTGGCATATATCGCCAGACGGTCACTTGTAGGTTTCGTTTGCTGTTGATCACGAGGCAAACGAAGACTGCTTCTGGAGGCGGACGATGACAACTTTAGAAGCTTAAAGACTGGAGCTTCTACTTATTTTGTGTTTCAATGAATTGTACTTCTTTTTGTGAAAGAAAAGCACATGTTGTGCAAGATGATACTTTCATTACGTCTTATTTTCCTTGCAATTATGAAATATATTATATGAGCTACACTATCTATATATATTATGAGTGATAAGCGTTTTGAAAATATAAGATGTTTTGAAAGGTTTAAACTTAGTGTTATTTCCGCATGGTTACTATGTGACACTCGACGTAAAAAATCGGGCTGTTACAAAAGTGCTGGTAAACAGATTCAGTCACACGCATAAAAAGAAAGGCAGGTTAGTTGCTTTGAAGATTGACTTGGAGAAAGCATATGACACGGTCAGTTGGGATTTTCTTCGAGAAACACTTTATGATTTTGGCTTTCCTCTGTCCATTGTGGATTTGATTATGTGGGGTGTCCAGGGGTCGAATATCTCAGTCCTTTGGAAGGGATCTAAATTACCTTCCTTCACTCCGCAGTGTGGGTTAAGGCAAGGTGATCCTCTATATCCGTATTTTTTTGTGCT
This sequence comes from Acmispon strigosus, assembly GCA_030819835.1. Taxonomy (NCBI): domain Eukaryota; kingdom Viridiplantae; phylum Streptophyta; class Magnoliopsida; order Fabales; family Fabaceae; genus Acmispon; species Acmispon strigosus. The sequence goes on from JAUAMA010000007.1 coordinate 29,627,585, forward strand.
TTGTATGGAACAGCTTGCTATCCATATTCAACGGCTTATCCAAGAGGGTGTATGGCAACCTATTCGTGTCACAAAGGATGGTATTGGCATCTCACACCTCTTTTTTGTTGATGATGTCCTCCTCTTTTTCCAAGCGTCTAAGGAGAAAATGCGTTTGATTTCGGACACACTTTTGGTGTTTTGTCAAGCTTTCGGGATGAAGGTGAATTTAGAGAAGTCCCGCATGTTCTTCTCAAGGAACATAGATCAAAGGATACAACAAGAACTTTCGGATATTCTGGGATTAGTAGGGCAGCAAATCTTGGTAAGTATCTGGGGACACCACTCCTTAAGGGGAGAGTGACTAGAGATATATTTGCGCCCATAATCGATAAGATGAACACATGCATGGAGTCCTGGAAGCATAAGCTATTGAACAAGACGGGACAGTTGTGTTTGGCTAAGTCTGTCATGTCTTCGTTACCCGTTTATACTATGCAGGCCTTATGGTTCCTTGAAGGAGTTTGTGAGCATATTGATAAGCTAGTTCGGAATTGTATCTGGTCCAAAGGAGGGTCGAGTCAAAGTTGGAATTTAGTGCCTTGGCATGATATGACCCTACCAAAGGAGAAGGGTGGGCTTGGCATTCGCAGTGCGCGGCAGAATAACATTGCCCTCTTGGGGAAATTGATAAACAATCTCCTGTATGATACATACATGCTTTGGGTCCGAGTGTTGAGACAGAGATATGTGGGTGCTGATTCGGTGTTGGCGGCGGAATACCACCCCGGGGATTCCTATGTGTGGAGAGGAATTATCAATGCTAAGGATGTCATCAAGGAAGGGTTTCAACCATGTCTGGGTGATGGTCAATCATCGTTTTGGTACTCTAACTGGCTGGGAACGGGGAGCCTATGCCATCGTGTTCCCTATGTTCATATTTCCGACACGGAGCTTAATGTTTCGGATCTTTGCTGACTTGTACACGCCTCTTCCTCTTGAGATAGTAAATGAAATTGTTCGGATCAAGATTCCGCTGCGTTCAGAGGAGGAGGATAGGATTCTGTGGGCAGGAACTAGTTCCGGAGTCTACACGACAGCCTCTGCGTATCATATGATTCAGTGTCAGGATCAACCGAGCTCTTGTGACTGGAAGGTGATTTGGAAAGCCCAGGCACCAGAGAAGGTCAGATTTTTCCTTTGGCTCATGGGTCGGGGTGCTCTACCAACTAACTTGAAGCGTCGGTAGTGCCACTTGAGCTCGATTGCGACTTGTCCCCGGTGTGGCGAGCATGATGAGGATGTGGAACACCTCTTGAGAGATTGTCAGGGATCTGTTTGACATGGAGCCACTTTCAGAGCTTGTTGCCAACTCTTCATGTGACAGGAAATTTTCGAGATTGGTTTAGTTGCATCCTACAGGGACCGCATCAGGTGTTTGCAATTGCAACGCTCTGGTGTATTTGGCGTTGGCGCAATAGCGCGGTCTTTGATCCTCAACCGTGGCCTATTCAAGTGGTTTGGCGTCAGATATTGATCACAGCAAATGAATTCGCAAGATGGGGGACGATGAGGACGAGTCCTAAAGAATCTATGTTTGTGAAGGGTACTAATTTAGTTCACCTTCATACGGATGGCAGCTGGATTGCTGGGTCGAATTAGATGGGTTGCGGTGGTGTGGTGAGGGATTCCACCGGAAGATGGATTTCGGGGTTTGCTTGTTCATGTGGTCCTGGGTGTTCTTTTCTGGCGGAGCTTCTGGCGCTCCGGTCCAGATTGAAGCTAGTTGAGGACTTGGGTTACCGTGAGGACTTGGGTTACCGTGAGATAGTGTGTTACATGGATTGCAAGGAGATTGTTGAGATTCTGAGTCAGAACAGAGGCACCCGAAACTTTTGGCAAATGGATACTATTACCTCTATTCGAGCTATGTTAGTTGAGGATTGAAAAGTTCAATTCTCCTATGTCCCGCATGATAGAAATGCAGTAGCGGATACTTTGGCGAGACAAGCGTCCCACACATGGTGTTTGTTGCGTGTTTGGAAGGAGCCTCCGTCTTCGATGATCCTGCTCCTGTGCATGAATGCGGTAGTGTAGTTGTTTTCTTGTTGTCTGTTTTTTTATTTCCTTATATAAAAAAAAATATACCCATCGAATTTTTGCTAAAAGAAAAAAAAAATGAAAACTCAACGAATCATTTTCGCCCTTGCATTCAGAAAAGTTTCTTTTTTGCATATGTAATCTCAACCAATCGTGTAACAAGGTCCCACTGTGGAGCTCCTATTCAAACTCTAGAGGCAGCGGCCTCACCGCTCATTTCACCGAGTCACCTTCACACGCCTTTATTATAATCGTACCACGTGTCAGTGTGGGACATTTGTCAGGCAGTGAGTAACGAACCGTATTTGAGCGTGCGCACACGTGAATGTGATTGGAGCGTGGGACTCCAGAACTTGACGAGCTTTCCTGAACCTGGGTCACGTACACTGTGTACTCACGAGTCACGGTCACTGCTTCTACTTGGTCCCATTTAACATTCCAGTGTGTTCCTTTAACTGATCACAACACTTGGCCACTCGCGCTGTTGCCACGAGGAGCTCCACAATCGTTTTCACCTCTTCCCGGCAAATGTCACCTCATACATCTTATTTTCATCTCTTTTTGGTGAATGGTCTCATTAGTCTCTAAATGTGTCACTTACAATATTCCCACTTCAATACTAGTTTTCCAGTAATAATACAAGTTTTTTCAGCACACTTTTCTATTACTTACATATTTTATGAGAAAACTTCTTAGGATTTAGGATGTTACTCTTTCCAATATTGCTCTAAGACAATTATTCTTAACAGTAGAGTTTTTATGAGTTGAATTTCTGAAAATAAAATGCGTCTTGTTGTTATAAGTAATACCAATCAAATAACCCTTCATCAATTGTATAGTCTCATACCAATACAGTCTCATAATACTTCTTTGTTGGAGCGGGATCGGATCAGTCATGTGTCGTTTCGCCTAGGAGTCGCTCCTTGTCCATGTCTTCTACACTAACAATCACTCCCTCGCCCTCGTCGGCCTCGAATTTCACATCACTCGCTGACCAGTTCATCCTTAGAATTACGAAATGCATCTCGTAATCTCAAATGTTGTCAAACGTCGGTCAAGTAAGTCCTTAGAGTTAAAAATGTTAACTAACTTAAACGGAGGTGTTGATGAGTCACATTAAATGTCACGTGGACAATCTTTCTATTGTCAATTTAGTCCTCGCGTTAAAAGGTCAACTTGGCTCTTCCTTTCTCTATCAATTTGGTTCCTTTCTCCCTTTCTCTCTAGACCACCTATTTCTCCTTCTCTCCCCACTACCACCACCACCTCCACCCTTCTCCCACCCCTCTCTCCCAATTACTTGAGGTGTGCAACTACCCCTCCCACTGTTGTAAAGAACTTGCGCAGGGTAATTTCCACTGTTAACCACCCTATCTTGCATCAATACATGGACTTTCTATTGCAGGGATGACACCATTTACAGGAGGTGTGCGACATCTAGGTCAGTCTCCTTGCCCTTTGCCTTCTTTTGAACCTTGAAGTAGATTCTTTAGAAAATGGGAAATGTGGCTCCCCTTACATGACCTGGGTGCTCGGTAGTCTTCAATGCTTGGCCAAGAATGCCATCTGGTGTACGCTTGGCCAAGTCCTCTTGGGAGACAGATTGTGAGAGAGCATCCTGAAGCAAATATAAAAATTATCAATTATAGGTATAATACATGATTATTAGTTATTTGGGAATTCGTACTTACACATGTGTTGATCACTTCTTCAACAGATTAATCTCGGATTTTTCCCTTCTTGGAAACACAAGCACGCTTCCACAAGACATGAAAAGGAACGGATGTGGTGTCCGATCTAGACTCCTGCAACTATATTAAGAGAAGCAAAAAAATCACAAATAACACTTAATTATTTAAATTTAAAAAACGATAATTGAAATTAAAGTGCATTATGCGTGTCTGCATACCATCTGTTGTGGTAGGCAAGTGTATCCCACAGGCGATAATCTGTATGGGTACTTCGGCTTCAGTGCTCGTTTCTTGTTCGCTTCGCTGAGTTTCTATTTCAAAACACAAGATATGTATCATTACATAATTATATTCAAAACATAATGTAAGCATGGCATATCTCACGAATAGATATTTCACCGTGAACTCTTCGGTTTGGTGTTGGGCAACAAATTCCCTCCACTGGCTATCATCAATCACTCGGGCATAAGTGCGCGGTGGATGGTCAATCAGATTACCATCTTTATTGAAGATGTGTTTGGCTAGTTGCGCGTAAAAATATCTAGCCAAAGCACCTCTTTCCTTGAGCACATAATCTCTGCGCTTTGGATCAATATGAAAGCCAGCCTACAATAACACAAGTTCTATTGATGTTAAGTATGTTTCAATAAATATTTTAATGCACAAATTGTAAGAGTACTATGTATCTAACCTCAACTTCTTCCCATATGTGTTGTTTGAGTTCGTTATCCATATCTGGCCACCAATTTTCAGTAATTGGAACCACTGTGCGAGCAAGGAACCCAATATAACCTACGAAATATTTCTTGTTGGGGTTAACGGGTACACCATCCGAATCCCAACCAACCTAATACATGTAAATGTTAAACAAGTTAGTAGAGTTTAAACTTATTAAATTGCTTGGAATCCATGCTACAGGTGTTAAGTGATGATTGTAGTCACAATTTTTTATGTAGGAATGAAGAATGAAGGGTCATTGCTGCAAAACAAGAAGAAAATAGAGCATTTGGCAGCCCTCTCTTCATCCTAACGAAATTCTATCAATCCAGAAAAGAAAGAAAGAGAGAGAAAGAGAGGAAGGAAGGTCGAGAACAAAGAAGGAAGCGGATCCAAAAAAACCTTTATAAAAAGTGCACTTTCAACATTGCCTTAAATTGTTACCTCAAACTTCAGCCCTTTACTCCTCATAACACAGACAGCTTTCATGATGGTCCGTCCGCGCCTGATTGTCCTGTTCTCACTTGTCTCACCACTGCCTTGTTGTGAAGGACCTATTTTCCTGAAACAACCGTTAAATAAAAAGCTACTAGTTAGTATCCTCACATAATCCTTACAATCGAACATGACCTCACAAAATAGAGTACAAATATATTCCATGAAATGTACTGAACAACAATAGTCCCAGGGAACCTCAATGCAAAAAATAAAACAGAAAAACTAAACTAAAATAAAGCTAAAGACTATAAAAAGAAAAACTAAAAAGCTGGCACAATATACAATTTTTCCACAATAGTCCCAGGGAACCTCAATGCAAAATCAATTTTGAACATCAAAGTTCAAGAGGATCTTTCTCCTTCTGGTGCCTTTCCTGCAAAATTGAACAAACAAAAGTCTCACAAGCAGAAGCTTGCTTGACTTGTTAGTTCCCAAAACAGCATACTTAAGAACAAGGGTTGAAAAATTGTGTCCACCTTAAAACAAGAATTCTTGAGTTCCCAAAAATCAAAACCATTATAGAAACAAGGGAAAACTCACAGAATCTAAAACTTTTCAAGAAATGGTGGACACAAAATTATTAAAAACCAGTGTCGCAACCGGGGTCGCGGCGGGGACGGCACTAAAAAACAATTGGTAAACAGCTAGAGTCGCCACTAACGTTTTTAAGAGGAAAACGCTAGAAAACCTAATAGAAAATAAAATGGCCTACAAAACCCTAAATTCTAGGTTCGGGAGTCGGTTACGCGTGGGGAAGGTGTTAGCACCCCACAGCGCCCGTCAAAGACGGTACCAAAGATTGATTGTGCAAAAATTATTAAAAAAACTTATTATTTACAAAGAAGATTTATTTATTATATTTTGAGATTTACTATTTACAAAGAAAAAGAAATGAGATTATTTACAAAAAAAACAAAAATATTTAATTTATTTTATTTATCCTGATAGGTGTGAACCTAGTCCTACGTACTTCCTTCAAATGGAAGATCAAGGCCACGTAGTTCTGAAGTTTAAATTGATTTCTTTTTAATGTTTTTTAATTTTGAAAAGGTTATTTATTTATTTATTTATTTTTTTGGAATTTTTTATTGGGTTGCCTGACGAGAGTATTCCCGCTCCTACGTACCTCTATTGAAGGGCTCAAGGCTTACGTAGTTCTAAAGGTTTAATTTTTAATTTTTATTTATGAAATCCCTCGCATTGCACACGCGTTTTTTATTATGCGCATAAACAGAAACAGGGAAACAGAAAATAGAAAAAAACAGAAACAAGGGAAACAACAGAAACAGGGAAACAGAAGCAGGGAAACAGAAATAAAAAAAACAAAACACAAAAAAACAGAAATAGAGAAAACAGAAACAGAGGAACAGAGATAGAAAAACAGAAATAACAAGATTGAAACAGCAAAGAAAAAAACATAAAAAACAAAGAGAAAAGAAAGAAGCAGCACGGTTTGGTTGAGGATGACAGCGGCGTGAAGTGCAGAAGGGTGGTGGTGGTACTGCAGCGGCGGCCAGGAGGTGGTGCGGTGGTGCGAAGATGATGACGAGGCGGTGCGGCGGTGCGAGGATGATGACGAGGTGGTGCAGCGGTGTCAAGGAGGAACCAGAGGAGCGGCGGCCGAACGTGATGAAGAGGGACGGCGGAGTGAGGTTGGGGTCGAGTGGCTGAAGGAAAGGAAGAAGAGAGGAGCGGTGATGGTCGTGGTGTGTGGAAAGGGGCGACGGTGGTTATGGTGTCGAGGGAGGAAGGGCGTGGCGGCTTGGGAGAGTGGGAGATGGGGGGCTGCGTAGGAGGAAGGGGAAAGGGAGATTAGGGTTTTTTTGGGGAGGAAAAGGGAAAAAAAAGAAGAAAAATAGGGTGCAGTTTTTTTGTTTTTTTCTGGTTTTTTTTTTTGCTTTTTTGTGTTTTTTGGAGTGTGGAGGCTAGGGAATGATGGGTCGTTAGGGTTAGTGAGGGTAGGCTTTATATAGGGGAGAATTAGGGTTTGAGTGAAGGAAAAATGACAAAAATACCCCTGGGGTTTGTTTTGGGCCAGTTTGGCCCATTTTTATTTTTATTTTTATTTTTTTGAGAAACTAAAGTAAAGAAACAAACTCAATTAATCTAAACGCCCTATTTTTTATATTTTCACTAACTACTTAGCTAACTATTTTTATTTTTAATAAAATGAACACAATAAAAGAAAGAAATAAAAGACCCGGACAAAATTGGGTGTTGACAACCAGAAAACAGAAAATAAAACAAAACAGAAAATCTGCCCGAGCTCCAGCGCTTGAGCGTTGGGGTTGCCAACGCTTGGGCGCTGGAAATAAAATAAAAAACTGGGCACTGGGTTCCAACGCCTGAGCGTTGGGTTTCCAACGCTTGGGCGTTCGAAAATAAAATAAAAAATGGGTAGTTCCAGGGCCTAGCGCTTCAGCGCTGGCCCCCAACGCTGGAGCGTTGGACAACACTGGAATCAGGGGACTTTAAGCAGGGGCTCAACGCTGGAGCGTTGGCCTCCAGCGCTCGAGCGCTGGCCCCTCCTGCAGCAAAAACATAGAATTTTTTTTCTTTTATTCATTTACAAGGATGATGCAGAAAAATAAATGACAGAAATTTAAACTATCGTAAGTTGGGTTGTCTCCCAACCAGCTCATTGTTAAGGTCCGAGATAGACCCTTCCCTTTAATCAATTAGGGGCAGCGAGCACAACAGTCATCACTTGTCTTTCATCATCTCCCCCTAGGTACGGTTTCAGTCTTTGCCCATTGACAAGGAATGTGTTCTTTGTAACCTTATTTTCTAACTCAACCGCACCATGAGGGAAGACTTTGGTGACCAAAAATGGTCCTGTCCATCTTGACTTCAGCTTTCGAAGAAACAACCTCAGCCTTGAGTTATACAATAACACAAGCTGTCCTGGACTAAACTCTTTTGGCAAAATCTTCTTATCATGCAACCTTTTTGTTCTTTCCTTATAGATCCTAGCATTGTGGTATGCTTGGAGTCTAAATTCATCCAGCTCATGTACCTGTAACTGTCTTTTATCCCCAACTTCTTTGGGATCCATGTTCAAATGTTTCAAAGCCCAAAAGGCTTTATACTCAAGTTCCACAGGTAAATGACAAGTTTTACCATAAACCAACTGGTAAGGAGAGGTTCCAATAGGAGTTTTAAACGCAGTTCGGTAAGCCCACAAGGTGTCATCTAATTTTTTTGACCAATCCTTCCTTGAGGTACCAACTACTTTTTCCAAAATCCTTTTTAATTCCCTATTAGAAACCTCTACTTGTCCACTAGTTTGGGGGTGATAGGGGGTAGCAACTTTATGATGAACACCATATTTTTTCAAGAGAGTTTCAAAAGCTTTATTACAAAAGTGCTTACCTCCATCACTGATGATTGCCCTTGGCACCCCAAATCTAGTAAAGATATTTTTCTTCAGAAAATCCAGAACCACTTTGCCATCATTTGTGGGAAGGGCTGATGCTTCAACCCACTTAGAAACATAGTCAACAGCAACCAAAATATACTGGTAACCAAAAGAAGGTGGAAAAGGTCCCATGAAATCAATGCCCCATACATCAAAAGCTCAACTTCAAAAATCATTTTTTGGGGCATCTCACTCCTTCTTGAGATATTACCAGTTCGTTGACAGCGATCACACCTTTCCACAAATGCTCTACTATCTTTGAAGATAATAGGCCAATAAAAACCACTTTGGAGAACTTTAGCTGCAGTCCTCTCACCAGAAAATGGGCCTCCATAATCGGAGCCATGGCAATGCCATAAAACAGCCTCAAACTCTTTTTCTGGAATACACCTTCTAATGATCCCACCAGAACATTCTCTAAACAAATAAGGTTTATCCCAGAAAAAGAATTTGGCATCATGCAGAAATTTTTTCTTTTGTTGCCAAGTCAAATCAGATGGCAACACACCAGCAGCTTTAAAATTAGCTAAATGTACATACCATGGAGCTATCTCTTGGACAGCTAAGAGCTTCTCATCTGGGAACTCCTCTTGAATAGGAATTGGGCTGGAGTTCCCCTCTTCAAGTCTTGACAAATGGTCTGCTACACTATTGTCTTTCCCTTTCCTGTCCACAATTTCAAGATCAAACTCTTGCAAGAGTAAGATCCACCTGATCAACCTGGGTTTAGCTTCCTGCTTAGCAAACAAGTACTTCAATGCAGCATGGTCAGTATGCACAAAAATTTTAGAACCCAAAACGTAAGGTCTGAATTTATCTAAAGCATAAACTACACTTAACAACTCCTTTTCAGTTGTAGCATAATTTTTTTTGAGCTTCATTCAAGACCTTACTAGCATAGTAAATCACATGCAAAACTTTTCCATTTTTCTGACAAAGAACAGCCCCTATTGCAATATCACTAGCATCACACATTATTTCATTAGGCAAATCCCATTGGGGAGCAATAATGATAGGGGCTGAAACAAGTTTTTCCTTCAATAATTTAAAAGCAACCAAACACTCATCATTAAAGATAAAATGAGCCTCTTTTTCAAGGAGATTTGTCTTAGGTTTAGCAATTTTAGAAAAATCTTTTATAAATCGCCTATAAAAACCTGCATGACCAAGAAAGCTTCTAATACCTTTAATATTGGTGGGAGGAGGTAGATTTTCAATAATCTCTGTTTTAGCTTTATCTGCCTCAATCTCTCTTTCAGAAATCTTGTGCCCAAGCACAATGCCATCCTTTACCATAAAGTGGCATTTTTCCCAATTAAGTACCAAATTCTTTTCTTTGCACCTAACTAGAATCCTTTCCAAATTGTCCAAACACTTGTCAAAGTTGGGGCCATACACAGAAAAATCATCCATGAACACTTCCATACATTCACCAATTAAATCATAAAAAATAGCAAACATACATCTTTGAAAGGTTCCTGGTGCATTACACAAGCCAAAAGGCATTCTTTTATAAGCAAAAACCCCGAAGGGACAAGTAAAAGCAGTTTTCTCTTGATCCTTAGGATCAACAACAATCTGATTGTATCCTGAATATCCATCCAAGAAACAATAGTACTCATGGCCAGCCAACCTGTCAAGCATTTGATCAATAAAGGGAAGGGGAAAATGATCTTTCTGGGTGGCTGATTTAGCCTCCGGTAGTCTATACAAACCCTCCATCCAGTTACCTTCTTGGTGGGAATCAATTCATTGTTCTCATTGGGAACCACTGTAATTCCCCCTTTTTTGGCAACTACTTGAACGGGACTAACCCATCAACTATCAGAAATGGGATAGATGATCCCTGCATCAAGCAACTTAATCACTTCTTTCCTTACCACCTCTTTCATGGCAGGATTAAGTCTTCTTTGGGGTTGGACTACGGGTTTAACTTGTTCTTCTAAACAAATTTTATGCATACAAACAGTGGGGCTCATGCCCTTAATGTCCTCAATAGTCCAACCCAAAGCAGATTTATAAGCTCTAAGAATTCTTACCAATTTTTCTTCTTCAAGAGGAGAGAGGAAACTACTCACAATGACTGATTTATTGTTACCTTCCTCAAGAAATACATACTTAAGGGTAGAAGGTAAGGGCTTCAGTTCCCTCTTTTCCTCTTGAACTTCTTCTTCTCTCTTCAATTCCTCAACCCAATTTTTCTTTGAAGGGAAAAAACGGGCAGCTTCAAGATATCTTGCCATCTCTATGACCTGTTCGTCATTGCTTTCAATATCTTCAAAGTCCAACCCCTTAGAGATTATAGTCTCTAAAGGATCTTCTTTCCACATGGCAGCAAACGGTTAGAAATATTTTTTTTATTTTGTTTTTAATATAAAAAGCACTAAACAAAATAATAAAAAGAACTTGAACAGAACCTATCCCTGGCAACGGCGCCAAAAACTTGATAGCCAAATCCGCAAGTGCACAGATGGTTATCGCGTAATATATAAAATCGAACCCACAGGGATAGGTGTCCTATTATTAATTTATTTAGAACTTAAACAAAAAATATAAAGGTTGAAGATGGTATGTTGTAGAACAAGAACTAAACGTAAAATAAATAAACAGAAAATAACGATGATGAAAATTAAGCTCTTGGGTTGAATTACTTAACTTTTAAAACATGCTAGCAAACCTCTACCTTATTTCTGAATTTTAAAACCAAGTTCATGATGCTATAGCCTAATATTTCTACAAGTTAATTCCTTATAAGTGTAGAACTTTCTTCCTAATTACTAAATTCAAGTCCTTGTAATTTAGTTAACCAGAAAAGAAGATGAAGATGGAGTTCAGGCCAACATAAAGCTACGTCTATCCTAATGTCCTTTAGTGATATATACTTATAGCCTTTTTTAAATCCTATTTCCCTTACTACTTACCAAATGGCCTTTTGTTATAAGCAATAAGCAAGAGATCTTGAGTGCACCAAGATGAATGAAGAACAAGGAAATAAAACATGAATTTGCAATATTATTCAGAAGAGTAGAAGAAAGCTAAAACATAATTAAAAGCTAAAAAAACCCAAGAAACTTAAAAGAATTAGCCAAACATGGCTAATAGAAACATCGAATTACCCTGGACTAGGAGCTCAAGTATGGCTTCCCACAATTCTTAGGAACAATGCTCTAAAGGGAGAAAGAAGAACACTTGTTGTGTTCTGAAGAGGTGTGTTTACAAATGAAAACAAAGGTCCTATATATAGCCTCTGACACGTCCCAACGCCTGAGCGCTGGGATCCCCAACGCTTGATCGTTGGGTCATTTATTCCAGGCGTTGCAAAACAGGGACCCAACGCTTGAGCGTTGGGCCTTCCAACGCTTGAGCGTTGGGTCATATTCTGGCAGCTCTTCTTGGATGCTTTTCCTTCTTCAATGGTGGAATTGATTGGCTTAATTAGCCTCCATTTTCTCCCCTTTCAATTCTAAAACAGCAAAGTGGCTTGATTTCTCTATTCATGCCTCATTTCCCATGTGCTAAATTAGCCATGGTGCTTCATCTTCCACTTCTTTGCTTTTGGCCCTTTATTTGCTGAGACTTTACTTCCAACCCTTTACCTTCTGAACTTTTCATTTCTGGCCCTTTCTTTCCTGAAATCACAGTTTGGTCCCTGGACAAAAATGACTAATTCAACCAGCTTTCCTAAAATATAAAAATAACTCTAAAAATTCCTAAAAATATAAAATAAAGTTTAAAAACCAAATAAAAGCTAATCTATATGCAAAATGCAAAATAAATAGAAAATCTAAATAAAAAGAAATAAAAACCTATATGAGACTCAAAAATAACAAAATAAAATGACTAAAAAGACCCTAAAATTATCATACAAAATCCAGTCATCATTGATCTTCCAAGATCTTCAAGTTATTCCAAAGTCTCATTTAGCTTGCAAAGAAAGTTAAACTCCACGCAAAACTTGAATCTAAAAGTCTATGGTGTTAAGCGCCCAAACAACAAACAAAACAAGCAGAAATGGTTAACTCCTAACAACAACAACAAGAGTAACAAAACTGAACAACATGCGTAAAATAAAGAACAGAAACAGCATAAACAACACAAGCAATAGCATTAATTTTAAACAGTAATACATAAACGGTAGCAGTAATGTGGAATCATCAATATAGTAGTTATAAGATACATAGGTAACCCAATCAATTCCCAACAAAGTCCATGCTTGTTAGTCCTCAAAAAATGCAAACTATAAGCCCAACTTGTTAGTACAGATAGCAACCTGAGAGGGGGGGTGAATCAGAGTTGCCCCGTTTTTCGCCTTATTGAAATTATTACTTTCAAGATAATGATGATCACGAAACGATAGTTGTGATTGTAGCGGAATTGAGGATTGCTTGAAAGTAAAAGATGAAGGATAAGAAGAACACACAGGGATTTTATCCTGGTTCACCTTCAATCCCAGAAGGCTACGTCCAGTCCTCTGATCACACAGAGATTTTCCACTATACCAGAAAGCAAACCACTTTCTGAAGAACCACTCCACTGAATCACACAGTGAAGATTTACAATGATCAAGATTCCTTACAAGTTCTTACACCAAGAACCCTAAGAACTCTTGTCAAACCTCAGATGGCAAACCACCAACTGATGACGCCGAAACCTACGGCGGACTTTGAATCAAACCCGATTCAAAGAACCTTTTTCACTATCACCGAACCTACGGAGGACTTTGAATCAAACCCGATTCAAAGAGCCTTATCGAACACCACGATGTACCTTTTTACAACCACCGACAACCGCGATGAATGAATCAACACGATTCAATAGAAGAAGAAGAAGATGCCTTTACAATGGCTGATTCAATCCTTTAGACAAGATGGATTGATCTTAGTTTGTATGCTCCAGGCAATTACAATGAAGGCTTCTTAATAATTCTGAGTTCTCAATAGTTGAACAGCATAAGTGTTCTTTGACATTTAGAGAACAAGAACTCAGAATGATGACTCTAATGAATGTGAAAGTTGTTGCACAAGTCATGCTTGTTTCTGAGTATTCATGGACTATTTATAGGCACTAGTGATTGTTCATGAACCATTGCAATGCTTCTCAAAAGACTTGGGATGCATTGGTTCATGAAACAACACATCCAATGCACTAAAGGTTGTTAATGAACCATTGCAATGTTTCCCAAATGACTTGGGACATATTGGTTTGTGAAACAACATATATTAGGCACTAGAGGTTGCCTATGAACCATTACAATGCTTCCCAAATGTTGTGAGACACATTGGTTCATTAAAAAGCACTTTTGTCGTGCTGGTAATCGATTACAGCAGTTAGTGTAATCGATTACACTAGTTGTTGCAGTTTGAATTCAAATTTCAAACTGTGTAATCGATTACACACAACCTGTAATCGATTACAGATAGTCCAAAACTCAGTTTTAACCATCTTAAACCCTAATTGAGTGTTCCTACCAAGTCTTACTTGTGAGAACATATTATACTCAATTAGTTGATCTTTAATGAGCCTTCAAATGCAATTAAACCTTAATAAAGCATAACACACTAAGTTGACAAGACTTACTTAAAACTAGAACCTTCATGTTTGATCTTGACGTTCTGAGCCGGTTCTTGAAGTCTTTCTTCTCTGAAGTCTTCTTTGAAGTTTTCTTAAAGTCTTCCTTCCTTTTCTGAAGTCTTCGTGAAGTCTTTCTTCTTTTTGTTCCTTTCTTTCTTGAAGTCTTCTTGAAGTCTTCCTTTTCTTTTCTGAAGTCTTTCTTCTTCTTGTGATGTGTTTGTCTTCATCAAAACCTCAGCCGAGTCCAAGGACGAGACCTGATTTACACAACTATGGCCATAATTCGCCAACCAAGGCAGGACAATCACATGGGACAATGATCCATCACATCACCCTAGGAATATCACATGGGACAATGATCCATCACATCAACCTTTCAACTCCTACAAATGCACATGCCATGACAAGAACAACAATTCCCAAAAGCTGAACCAACGGTTCAATATCCATCCAAACAGTCATGGTATGTTAGCATAAGTAGGTATGTTTCAAACCGAATCAATAATCATCAATCAATCATGTTATAATCAGCTAATAGACGTTAGGTTCAATCTCATAATCCAACACAAACCACAACAACAAGATACATTCAGAATTCAATAGGGAAATCAATCATAATCAAAATACATATTCACTCATCCACATGAAAAACAACATAAAAACATGCATGACTCGAGACACTCTCAGACCGAGTTACCCTTACCGTCAAACGGGCCGTATAAACTAGATCTCCAATCTTGCAAGAATAAACACATATAACAATTAATCAACCATTGGAAGGGTGGAAATCAACCTCAAAAGCTTTTTAAAACAGAACAACAATTCTGGCCAAACAGGTGTTAGATTCAAATGATTAAATGAATTATTATGTTTTGATAATTAACAATTTCATTAAAGTTTGATATTCCTAAGAGATAGAATTCCTAACTCGTTGAAAATTCTCATATCCAGGAAGACCTATCTATTTGAAGAACTGCATGAATTACAAGGCATTATCAAGATGCAGAAGCTCGAAAGACAAGCATCTAAGTAGAGACCGTTCGACACTTCACTGAAGAATCAATTCTCATATTGGAACAATCATCCTTTTGAAAGTCTTTGGGTAGTGGCACTCACTTAACTATTAAATACACTTGCCAAGTTGAAACAGTCCGGTGGATGAGCATGCTTTGACAAATAGGAGCACACTCGTGCCAGAATTGAGTAAGTCTGGTCACAAGCCTGAAAGAGCACATCCAGCTTAGAAGCATTCTCGACTTTTCAACAAAGTACCAGTGTGGCAACACATCCAGAGGATTATGTCTGACCACTCTTCTAGATGTCAGTTTGCTGAGTGTTCTTACAGTAAAGAGTACGTCCACTGTAACACCCCAATTTTGGGTTGAGGGTCACATGGTAAATACGCGGAATTTTAAAACCTCTCAGAAAACAACTCATTTTTCTTAAAAGGTTTTCGTCTCTCTTAATTACTTAAAAATAATATAAGTAATAATTTTCCCCATAAATAATAATTACTGCGCGGAAGCAAAACGAGGAAAATATTACAGCAAAGAAAAATTGCTCAACAGTGAGCCCAAAAATAAAATAAAATAAAATAAAATAGCGGAAAATCTTAAGACATCAATCGTCTTCTTCAAATTTCTTCCACGATTCCGCTGCGCACTCTGATTTCGTAAGGCTTCTTCAAGAGACGACGATCAACACCCTGTCTATTTTCTGGCGTTAAGCGCCCAAACACAAACAGAAAGGGTTAACTCTTAAACAAACAACAAATACCAGTCAACAAAAGTAACAATAACAGTAATCACAACATACAGTACAACATCACCATAATAATCCTCAGATCCTCATAACCAACAACTCAAATCATACTCATGATTCTGACAAATACAACTACATGCACAACTACATGCTCAACAACTTTGGCCAAGATACATCATTCCAAACGGGATCGACTTCGTTCCAAACGGGAACAGGGAAGCATATGGCAATACCGTCCACCTTACCGCCCTTCCGGTCACGTGGCAATCATCCGTCCACCCCACCGTCATCATGGTCCCGTGGCAATCACCGTCCACCCCACCATTCCAACCTAGAATATGCATATGCCATGCCAACATGTTCAACATCTTCATGAATCAACAATCTCAACAAAGTTATCAATATAACATATTCAACTTCATCAACATCATCAACATTAGCATGTCTTACATCAATTCTAAAATCCAAACATGTATCACAAAACCAATAATTGCATCACAACAAACAGAATGGTTTCCAACATCAAAGTCATATTTCAGGCACAACAGACTCTATCTAGACCTAGAGTTACCCTTACCTTTTAATCCTTTGCTTGGTCTTGTCCTCCAACCTTATCGAGAGAATTGGTCAAGGTACAAATCCCAGACCTTCAGGAGTGCAAGGAACCTCAGGGACTAAGAGGATTGCACGTGGTCTTACTCCTTCCCAATACAAAAATGCAGCAGCAAAACAAAAGGAGAAGACAGCAGAAGAAAATGCAGCAAAAGACTAACGTGCAAAAGAGTTTTGGAGGCAGCAGCAAGGGAATAGAGTTAGGGTAAAAATCTGAATGTGGAGGCTCCTAAGGTGCATGAAATTCACCTTAATATGCAGCCAAATCCTCAGCCATAACACCCCTCATAACTCAGCATTATCTCTCCATTATCCCCATTAAATCACTCACTCCTATTAAACTCCATTTAAACCCATTTATTGCTTATTAATCTCATGTCTCAATTCAAATTCGAAATTCAGTCTTTAACCACCAAAAATCTGATTAAAATTAAAACATACCTCACTAGGATTCGAACCCAAGCCTTGCCAATCAATTACCTTAAGTCTTAACCACTAAACCAAGGTTCTTCTTGTTAAAACTCTTACACTAATATTCTTTTAAGCCTCTAACTCGATCCATCATGTTCCCATTTCAAATTTGAATTCCAAAACCTCCTTAAAATCTCTTAAATGCGGAATTTCAATTCAGCCTTGACTAGTCCAAGGACTAAAACACAAATATCCAAACTTAAAGGACCTAAACCTAATTATAAAATCTCCAAGGACCAAAGTATAAATACTCAAAACTTGAGGGTCTTACATCCACCGAAGGAGTATGTCTGGGAACTCATGTTAAAGAGTTCATATGCCAAGTCAAGCTTAGAAGAACGTTTGGCAAACATCTGAAAAAATCGTTCTGCAACACTATTGAAGACAACGTTTGGCAACTCTGATGAAGAGTTCGTCTGGCTAAATGTTCTGAAGTGTTCATTCGGCAGAAATATTAAAGAGATCGTTCGACAGAGATTCTGAAGAATCTGTTTGTCAATAACTGCTTCATGCATTAAAGGTTATCTACCTCTTCAGCACATTAAATGAAGCACTGTTGACCGCAGAATGAAGAAAGGGACACATTTAATACTTTATTCCTCGTTTCTGCAAACATCTCTACTGTTGCGCAATTCAAGCAATCTTTTCAGAGTAAACAGCGGGTCTTTCTGAACATCATATCCTCTCAACGGTCAAAACCAAATCTTATGTTCAAAACAATTAATGCTCTCTTAGCTAGCTTGCACTAGCAATCAATGCCCAAACTAAAGCTCAAAGCTGAAAGCGTTAAAGGACCAGAAGAAGTCGACTAAAGCAATTACTGCTGCAGTAAATGCATGACAGAATGCATTTAATGCTGATTCAGAATTACAGAAGTATCCGTTACTCACAAGGAAGCAGAACCTCCAACGGAACTATTTTTCAAATCTTCGTCAAGCTTACTAGGAACATCCTACTGAAGATATAAATAGAGAAGTTTGCTTTCAGATCAACTTGGCGACTTGAATACTAAATTATCATATCTCCTCATCAAGTTGCCCACAGAATCAAGCTACAACTCACAAGCTTATAGCCATCCTAAATTGAGTTGAGTCGTCCGCTAGTGTGAAGAACCTATAGAGTGTTACTCTTATCCTACTCACACGCAAACCAAATAGAGAACCTAATTCTATATCCTCTCTGTAAAATGTGCTTCATCTCTCTACCTAACTCTTGTTGAAGAGGATATTGTAGAACAACAAAGCTACCTTAAAAAGGAACCAGGAGTAGTCCTGTAGAATACTAGTCAGGAGAAGTCCTTATAATACTTGAAAGGAATAGTCCTTACAATACTAGGAGAAGTCCTGTATAATACTTGTTAGGAGAAGTCCTTCTAATACTGGGGGAAGTCCTGTAGAATAATTGTACTATGTTAATCAAATAGTGAAAATTTTGGTAAAGCCAAGGACTGGACGTAGCCCTGTCTATTATGGGGGTGAACCAGGATAAATACCTCGTGTGCTTTATTTTTCAGTCTTAAGTTAATTTTCCGTTGCACGCAGACACTCTTATATTCGTTTGAAACTCATTACTGCTTAGATCTGAAAAAGAACTTTTAAAAACTATGCACACAATTCAAACCCCCATTTCTTGTGTGTTTTCTCACTATCAATTGGTATCAGAGCATAACCACTCTGAAAAAAACTAACATCTTAACAGGTGTAGAGTGAAAAGATCCATGGTCAACGCTGTATATTCCTTAGTCAAAAGCAACCATGATGTAAAAGACACAGAAGAAAACGCAATCTCAGAAAAATTGACTCAAGAAAGAAGTGAAGGATCTCTGGGAGAAGCTGATGAGACATGAACAAGATCTTGCAGAAGATTCTACGCTTACTCGTGAAAAGCTCGGTTGTGAAAACCATGGTTTTCAGATCCAGCTCATCTCAGGCCTTAAAAATGCTGAATCATCTAGCAACACATACATGAACAAGCCTTCAAGAAAAAATCCAGAAAAGACAAGTCATCTCAATTCATGACAAAGTCTCAGTGAAAAAATCAAAATGGAAGGACAAAGATGAAATAATATATCGTGCACTCATAGCGTTCATTAACTCCCCTAACACTAAGGCAGACAGAGAATTCAACACCGTAACAATCAATGACAAGTTGTCCGAACACAAGACAAACGACCATGATGAGGTAACATCTAAAAATTTCAAGTGATGAGTATGGTAAATTTCCCTTACTGCCTCCACAGCTTAACTGTCAAATATACATAATTTAAGGGAAGGTCTGGTAGATTAGAAAATTGCATGCATCTAAACATGCATCATTTATGTAACCAAAAGAAATAAAGACTTGTTGTATTATGCCTTATTTAAGAAAACTAATTGTTCAGAGCGAAGTCTGAACAGCAAAATTAAAAGATCAATTTTCAAATACTATAGGCCATAACTGATAAGTAAACCTAAGTGACAATCATATAAACTTGTGATACATGTGGGTTAGGTTATGAAGAGGGATACATACATATCTTTATAATTAGAAATGTATCTTTTGGGAAATCTATGATATATATATACATATATAATTGAAGTGAATTCTTTATTGTTTATAAAAATATTCAGAAGAAATGATTCACTCACTTATACAACTAACTAGCTGGACCCAAGAAAAATATGGGTACCAAAGGTGTACAATGATTTATGTTACAGATTTCCACAACAAAAGGAAACCTTCACTGCAATGTTGATTAACAGAAGCTAATCAATTACTGAGTCCAAGTGAGATAGCCTTCTATCTACAATGTGGCATTAGCTTGAGGCTAACTCTAAAAGAATTCAGGTGTGGTCTCACTAACAGCAATTGCGTTTGGCTCAGTGGTAAGTACTTAAGGTTCAATATCAATCTTCGCTAAAGTTGAGATCGAGAAGTAGAAGATTTATTAGACGAACACATCTCGTTATCGTCTGGATAGGGGATCATAACCTTTAAATTATCTGAAGCCAGATGGATACCTTTTTTAGTCCCTTCTGGTAACTTTCTGGTTCGAAAGAACATTGTTAGATTCAAATCCATACCTTCTGACTCAACTGAACTATCCTTGTTCGGTGATCTTGTCAGCAAGTCAAAACACCTTACGCTTTGAAACAGGCTGTAATTATAATCTGACATCGACTTTAAAACTCATATTTCATGACTAATGAGCTCACGGGAAGTATCCTTGATCACTTCTACCTGACAAGTAATATCACCTGATGCTATACTCATTCAACTATATTTTTAAATATCTCATCAAATGTACTAATGAAATCCTATGGCAAGAGTTCTCTATAATGCATGCAGGATGAAGACATAGAAGCTCCTCCAGGCTTACTGATCCATCAAGAAGATGACGAAGCTTACAATCAAAGTGCATACTGGAAGAATGCTAAATTAAAATTCCAGGACTTCAGCTCAAAAGAATTATATGTTGGTGACTATGCTAAAATTAGTATAGAAAGAAGAATAAAAAATGGCGGTAGCCAACGTCGAAATATAATAGGCCAACAAAATGACAAACTGTGTGGAGCCAGACAAACACAAATATAGACAACGTCTGCCCTAGACATTGTCTGACAAAAATTGAGAAGAGGTCAAACGATCACTGCGTGGTCCTAGTCTGGCGATAATTCCGTCTGGCGATGATTGAACCATTTGGATCGACTCCGTCTGGGAATAACTGAAAGGTCATGGTCTGGAGTCCACGTCACTCACGTTCAAGTTACTGGTAAACAGCTATATCGTTTCAAATACTAGCTTCCTCAACACGCATTAAATCTTTCAACTACCATGATTGCACATTTATAGCCTTTCATTTAATGCGCGTGCTGTGTCTATTCTCTCTCACATCAACTTTTAATGTTAATCATTTCATTACGAGAATCGAGAAAATATTTCCGTATTCCATACACACTTAACAATCTGGTTGATGAGTGTAAATTCCCTCATGCTGTACTAAGCAAGATTGTGATCCCAAAATAGGGGTCTCATGATCTGGTCAACAAACTCTCGCACTGGGCTCTTTACTAGATGATGAACTATCAAAAGATCAACCTTCCATATCTGATATTTCAGCACATGCTAAACACTATACAGTGTTCCGTATCCAACCTCCCATATGACGCACTTATCACAGCCATGATGGGTAAGAAGAAACTCATTGATACAGAGAAAGAAGAAAATGAGTTCATAGTGTACGACTACATCTATCCTACTCCCATCTGTAAATCAAGTCTCGTCCTTGGACTCGACTGAGGTTTTGATGAAGACAAACACATCACAAAAAGAAGAAAGACTTCAAAAGAGAAAAGGAAGACTTCAAGAAGACTTCAAGAAAGAAAGGAACAAAAAGAAGAAAGACTTCAAGAAGACTTCAAGAAGACTTAAGAGAAAGAAAGAAACAAAAAGAAGAAAGACTTCAAGAAGACTTAAGAGAAGAAAGACTTCAAGAACCAGGCTCAGAACGTCAAGATCAAAACATGAAGGTTCTAGTTTTAAGTAAGTCTTGTCAACTTAGTGTGCTATGCTTTATTAAGGTTCATATTGCATTTGAAGGCTCATAAAAGATCAACTAATTGAGTACGATATGTTCTCACAAGTTAAACTTGGTAGGAACACTCAATTAGGGTTTAAGATGGTTAAAACTGAGTTTCAAACTTGCAGTAATAGATTACTTAGCAGTCAGTAATCTATTACCTGTCAGTCAGGCATAGCGTAATCGATTACCAGTTTTCAGTAATCGATTACCAGGCATAGCGTAATCGATTACCAGTTTTCAGTAATCGATTACCTGTCAGGAAATAGCCGTTAGAACATAACAGTTATAGCGTAATCGATTACCAGAATGCTGTAATCGATTACCAGGTCGACATATGTGTTATTTCATGAACCATTGTGTCTCAAACCCGTTGGGAAAGGTTGTGTTGGTTCATGGACGACCTCTAGTGCCTATATAAAGTCCTTAGACACTCAGAAACATCAATGACTTGGTCCATAACTTTCATATTCATTAAAGTCATCATTCTGAGTTTCGGTTCTCTCATTTTAATAAGAACACTCATGATGTTCAACATTTGAGAAACTCAGAATGGAAGAGCCTTCATTGTAATTGCCTGGAGCATACAAACTAAGATCAATCCTTCTTGTCAAAAGGATTGAATCATGCATAGAAAAGGCATCTTCTTCTTCTTCTATTTGAATCATGTTGATTCTTTCACCGTAGTTTTCGGTGGTTGTAAAAAGGCCCTTTGAATCAAGTTTGATTCAAAGTCCACCGTGGTAATGCGGTGTCATCAGAAAGTGGTTTGCTTTCTGAGGCATGATGGGTTCTCTTAGGGTCCTTGGCACAAGTATTGCTAAGAAGACTTGATCAATCGGAAGTGCGTTGCTTCAGGAAGATTGATAAGATATCTTAGGGTCCTTGGTGCAAGCATTCGTTAAGAGTACTTGATCATGGGAAATCTTCACTGTGGAATTCAGTGGAGTGGTTCTTCAGAAAGTGGTAATCTTTATGAGGGATCCTAACTTCACCGTGGTATTCGGTGAAGGGTTGTTGATTGAAGGCGGGTTAGTCTTCAAGGTCTGAGGGTGGTTTGCCTTCAGGAACTGAAAGCGGTTTGCTTTCAGGGGCTGTTGAAAGTGGCTTGCTTTCACAGGATATTGGTAGAAATTCTTGGGGTCCTTGGGTTAGGAACTTGTAAGTAATTTTTATCAATAGTGGAAAAATCCTCAAGGGGTTTCTTTGAGGGACTGGACGTAGCCTTCGGTGGATTGAAGGTGAACCAGGATAAAACTCTCTGTGTCATTTCCTTTATCCTTCATCTTTTACTTTCAAGCAATTACAATATTCCGCTGCAACAATGTTCTTACGTTACAACTCTAATTGCGATGAAAGTCACTTGGTACTACTACGCGAAAATCGGGGCAACTCTGATTCACCCCCCCCCTCTCAGGTTGCTATCTGTTCTAACAATTGGTATCAGAGCGGAAGTTTAGGTAAGTTATTCCTAAGATCCGGGAGAAGATAGCATCCTCATCTACAACAAGTACCAATGAAGGATTCACAATAAACAGGCCATCATTCTACAAGGGAGAACTCTACGATTTCTGAAATAACAAGATGATGATCTTCATAAAGCCATTAGACGCGGGAATCTGCAAAGTCATTGAAGAAGATCTCCTTGGGCCTGTAGTAAAAGTTGAAGGAAGTTCACAATCAGAACCAGAAAACACATGGAGTGACAAAGAAAAGAAGAAAGTTCATCATGACTTAAAAAGGAATTCTCCAATTATGCCATAAACATGAAAGTGTTAAGATCCCTTACAAGAGCATGGCAATCAAAGGACACCGCTATCTCAGAAAAGAAAAGTCTCTCCAACATGACTCTGGCTACCCTCTTTGGAAAACTTCAAGAACATGTTTTGAAGATAAACAGACTCGAGCAATATGAGAACAACGAAAAGAGACACTGGTCTATTGCTCTAAAAGCCAAAGAAAGCATCAACGATGAATATGATGCAGAGTCAGAAGATGATAAGAACATGGTCTTAATAATCAAGAATTTTCGAAGGTTCTTACAAAGAAAAGGTATGAAGTCTACAAGTTTTCAAAAGGGAAATAAACCATCTTCCTCTTCACAAAAGATCACATGTTATGAATATGGAAAATCTGGTCATATCAAATATGATTGTCCAAACATTCAAAAGAAGAAGCATGGACTAAAGGAGAAGTTTGAAAAGAAGGATTCAAACTTCAGAAGAGCATACATTTCTTGGGATGACAATGACGTAGGCTCAGACTCAGAATCAAAGAAGGAAAAAGCACACCTTGCATTCATGGCATCTCAGAATTCTGACAAGGAAAATATCCAGGTTAGTACCAGTACTTCTTCTTCCAATGATTTAGAATATGCTATAGAAAGTCTTTTTAAGATGTGTCGTAATGCTTCTAAAGTTAGTGTTAAAATGCTATTACTTCATCCTTAGAAGAAAAATGTCAAATGCTTCAAAAGGAATTAGATGATGTTAAATCTATGTTAGATGTTACACATGCATGCACTAAACGTAGTTCTTTAGAAGTAAAAGTAGAAAATCTACAACAAACAGTTTATAGTTTCAACCTAGAAAAGCAGAAACTAGATAAAATTCTTAGTGTTCAACAAAACTCAAACAACAAGAGTAGTATAGGATTTACACCCCAAAAGAATAACAAGGAGATTAAGAAAAATGTTTTTGTTAAAGCAACATATAGAGTTAAATCTCTTGGGAGTAAACACATGCATACTATTTCTTCTAAGAAATATGAACTATAGGAACTATCCACAAAATGTCCCAAAACCTCTTCCTAAAGATTCATTCTTTAAGATTAGAAGAGAATTGGGCATATTAGATGAACATGGGATTTAAAGTTATATGATATGTACATAATCTTTGTGAACTTATATGATTGTATGTATTTAAATTGATTATGTGCTTAAATGTTCATTTGGAAATATGTTACATAGGAATTTATAGGATAGAACTTATAAAAATGTCCTAGTAATCGATTACCATAGATCCTGTAATCGATTACCCCTGTTCTCAGTCCTCGTGCCTGTTAGAATCTCCTAAGTAATCGATTACCATAACTGCTGTAATCGATTACATATTCAAAATTTGAAAATTTTCAAATTTAAAACTGCCAGTAATCGATTACCCAACTGCTGTAATCGATTACATACTCATGCTATATAATCAAAGCATGAAATTTCAATAGGAATTATTCTCAAAATGCTCCAAGACAACCTAGGAGACATTATGATATTCTTAGATATAATGGAGGTTATAGACTATATGCTTGTAGTTAGTGAAATAGAATAGGACATACCTCTAGTAGATGTTATTATAGGAATATAGGATTATCAAGTGGGAAATATATGTGGGTTGAGAAGACAACAAATAACATAGGACCCAAAGCAAATTGAGCATCTAAACATTCCCTTCTGAAAAATTTGTTTTTGTGTATGAAAGCAGTAAATGATTTATGGTATCTTGATAATGGCTGTTCATCACACATGTTTGGAGACAAAACAAAAATTTCATCTCATACCTTGAGAAAAGGGATATGTAACATATGGGAATAATGAAAAAGGGAAAATACTTGGCATAGGAAAAATAGGTACGCCTTCTCAAACAATATTAAATAGAGCCATCTAAAGTACATAATGCTGTAGAAGATGAGAACGGGATTCTAACCCTGCAAGAATAGTTGAACCAGTTTAAGAGAAACCAAGTATGGATATTGGCCCCCTGACCTAATGATAAGCATATTATTGAAACCAAATGGGTGTTTAGGAACAAACTAGATGAACATGGAATCATAGTTAGAAATTAGGATAGATTAGTAGTACAAGGTTATAATCAGAAAGAAGGTATAGATTTTGATTAGACATATGTACCAATTGCTTGGTTAGAAGCAATTAGACTTCTATTGAGTATGGTTACTCGCTTAACTTCCAACTTTATCAAACGGATGTTAAGAGCGGTTTCATGAATGGATACATTCAAGAAGAAGTCTATGTGAAGCAACCTCCTGGCTTTGGAGATCCAAAGTTTTCCTTCACATGTCCTCATCTTAAAGAAAGCTTTATATGATCTAAAGCAAGCACTATGGACATGGATTGCAAATCAAGCAATCTGAAAATTGGATATTCATCAATCAATCCAAGTTCTATAAAGAACCTCTGAAGAAATATGACTTGGATGATTACAAAGTAATACCCACATCAATAAGGATCAAGCACTTATCTAGATCAAGATGAATCATTTACTCCAGTAGAGATTACCAAATATAGAGCCCTTGTCTACACTCTCTGAAACTTGTCCTCCAAAACAAAGAAGACAAACTTGGAAGACAATAAAGCAAGTTCATCATCCAATTCAGAAAATGGAGGAGTATGTCTTGCTTTGATGGTAACACATCATTCTAATGATGGTAATAAAGAGGTTAGTAATGCAATATCATATGATAATTTTCAAAGTACTTTCTATAGATTGCATGATAGTTTCTTGAGTGTTTATGAAGTATATGCATATCATAGTAGGATCATCTCATCTCTACAAAGTAAAACTAAAAGCATGCAAGATGAATTAGATCAAGTAAAATCTAGAATAGATATTCAAAGTGATGTTTCATCTTTAGATACATGCATAACTTTTGAGTCAAGGATTGATGCATTAAAACAAGTGGTAAACAAAGGAACAAGATGATATGGATAAGTTGTTATATAATCAAAGACACACCTTTCATAAAAGTGATTTAGATTTATCTAATCATAGTCATCCTAATGATGTTAGGAAAATCACTTTTAGACCAAGAAGTTCATATAACTTTGGTCACTCAAAAAGAATACATGATGGTGTTCTACTTAGAAAGGCATGTATCAAATCTTTCTATCATTTTCAGGAAAAAGTGTCTAACATGAAATTTAAGTGTTCCTATTATTCTCCTAATTATCAAAGAAACGACGGAATTCCCAAATGAAAGATTCATATGGGATGTGAAAGGAACTAATCCACAAGGATCCAAAGTCTTTTGAGTACCTTTAAAACAACCATTAAGCCTATTGTGAAAATGTGTTTGAAGACCTTGTGATCTGAAATGTCATAGACAAAGGATGGTCTTTCAAAACACAAATTTAGATTATGGTATTGGTAAGAGAAATTCTAAAAAATTTATATCCTTCAAATGATATTAAGTACAAGAATAATGCATTCTTAGGCATCTGCACTTACATCATGTTAGATATATTCTCATGCAGTACCTATCAAGTCTGGAATTTCAAGTTTTCAGACATGATAATCGATTACATAAAGTCAGTAATCGATTACAGGGTTATTTTGGACCAGGATTATTTCAGAAAGCTTCAGTAATCGTTTACTGGAAGTATATAATCAATTCTATCAGGGCTAAAAATGGAAAATAGTTACCTTTCAGAGTTTGGCTTATGTTTTCATATATTTTGGGCTGTAATAGTTTAGACATAACCTTTAGATGGTTTGAATTATGCTTGTATGTTTAATTATTTATTCTGAACTTCTATGGTTATGCTTTAATTACGTGTGATCCATAAGTTTCAAAATACTGTCTTGCACACCCCCACTCCCTACGATTCAAATGTCTATACTACTTGTTAGCCATGTATGCTTGGACTCATCTTCTTTTTGATGAAGTCAAAAGGGGGAGAAAGGGTCACATGTGCTTTGTAAAGACTTTCTTATAAGAAAAGCTACAAGTGGAACAAAAAGGGGGAGAAAAGTGTTGATACACATTATCGTTTTGACATCAAAATATTTGTCATTATGCTTCCCTTTATTTCCATTATCCTGGAATACTTTGTATGGCTTTTTCTTCTTTTTGATGATGTCAAAAGGGGGAGAAAAGTCTTGTGTATGCTTGATCATTTTCAGGATACTGTGCTTCATTTGCAAAACAAAGGGGGAGATATAATTGCAAAACCAAGGGGGAGATACAAGACAAGAAAGAAAGTTTAATGATCCATCAATGTTCAAGCATGATGTTTGTCATCATCAAAAAGGGGGAGATTGTAAATCAAGTCTCGTCCTTGGACTCGACTGAGGTTTTGATGAAGACAAACACATCACAAAAAGAAGAAAGACTTCAAAAGAGAAAAGGAAGACTTCAAGAAGACTTCAAGAAAGAAAGGAACAAAAAGAAGAAAGACTTCAAGAAGACTTCAAGAAG
This sequence comes from Acmispon strigosus, assembly GCA_030819835.1. Taxonomy (NCBI): domain Eukaryota; kingdom Viridiplantae; phylum Streptophyta; class Magnoliopsida; order Fabales; family Fabaceae; genus Acmispon; species Acmispon strigosus. The sequence goes on from JAUAMA010000007.1 coordinate 29,655,168, forward strand.
ACTTAAGAGAAAGAAAGAAACAAAAAGAAGAAAGACTTCAAGAAGACTTAAGAGAAGAAAGACTTCAAGAACCAGGCTCAGAACGTCAAGATCAAAACATGAAGGTTCTAGTTTTAAGTAAGTCTTGTCAACTTAGTGTGCTATGCTTTATTAAGGTTCATATTTCATTTGAAGGCTCATAAAAGATCAACTAATTGAGTACGATATGTTCTCACAAGTTAAACTTGGTAGGAACACTCAATTAGGGTTTAAGATGGTTAAAACTGAGTTTCAAACTTGCAGTAATAGATTACCTGGCAGTCAGTAATCTATTACCTGTCAGTCAGGCATAGCGTAATCGATTACCAGTTTTCAGTAATCGATTACCAGGCATAGCGTAATCGATTACCAGTTTTCAGTAATCGATTACCTGTCAGGAAATAGCCGTTAGAACATAACGGTTATAGCGTAATCGATTACCGGAATGCTGTAATCGATTACCAGGTCGACAGATGTGTTATTTCATGAATCATTGTGTCTCAAACCCGTTGGGAAAGGTTGTGTTGGTTCATGGACGACCTCTAGTGCCTATATAAAGTCCTTAGACACTCAGAAACATCAATGACTTGGTCCATAACTTTCATATTCATTAAAGTCATCATTCTGAGTTTCGGTTCTCTCATTTTCATAAGAACACTCATGATGTTCAACATTTGAGAAACTCAGAATGGAAGAGCCTTCATTGTAATTGCCTGGAGCATACAAACTAAGATCAATCCTTCTTGTCAAAAGGATTGAATCATGCATAGAAAAGGCATCTTCTTCTTCTTCTATTTGAATCATGTTGATTCTTTCACCGTAGTTTTCGGTGGTTGTAAAAAGGCCCTTTGAATCAAGTTTGATTCAAAGTCCACCGTGGTAATGCGGTGTCATCAGAAAGTGGTTTGCTTTCTGAGGCATGATGGGTTCTCTTAGGGTCCTTGGCACAAGTATTGCTAAGAAGAATTGATCAATCAGAAGTGGGTTGCTTCAGGAAGATTGATAAGATATCTTAGGGTCCTTGGTGCAAGCATTCGTTAAGAGTGCTTGATCATGGGAAATCTTCACTGTGGAATTCAGTGGAGTGGTTCTTCAGAAAGTGGTAATCTTTATGAGGGATCCTAACTTCACCGTGGTATTCGGTGAAGGGTTAGAATCCCTCAGAAAGATTACCACTTTCTGAAGAACCACTCCACTGAATTCCACAGTGAAGATTTCCCATGATCGAGTACTCTTAACGAATGCTTGCACCAAGGACCCTAAGATATCTTATCAATCTTCCTGAAGCAACCCACTTCTGATTGATCAAGTCTTCTTAACGAATGCTTGTGCCAAGGACCCTAAGAGAACCCATCATGCCTCAGAAAGCAAACCACTTTCTGATGACACCGTATTACCACGGTGGACTTTGAATCAAACTTGATTCAAAGGGCCTTTTTACAACCGCCAAAAACTATGGTGAATGAATCAACATGATTCAAATAGAAGAAGAAGAAGATGCCTTTTCTATGCATGATTCAATCCTTTTTACAAGAAGGATTGATCTTAGTTTGTATGCTCCAGGCAATTACAATGAAGGCTCTTCCATTCTGAGTTTCTCAAATGTTGAACATCATGAGTGTTCTTGTGAAAAAGAGAGAACCGAAACTCAGAATGATGACTTTAATGAATATGAAAGTTATGGACCAAGTCATTGATGTTTCTGAGTGTCTAAGGACTTTATATAGGCACTAGAGGTCGTCCATGAACCAACACAACCTTTCCCAACGGGTTTGAGACACAATGGTTCATGAAATAACACATCTGTCGACCTGGTAATCGATTACAGCAGTTAGTGTAATCGATTACATCATGCCGTTGAAGTTTGAATTTGAATTTCAAACTTGGTAATCGATTACACACTTGTGGTAATCGATTACACACTTCCTGTAATCGATTACACACATCTGTAATCGATTACAGACAGTCCAGAACTCAGTTTTAACCATCTTAAACCCTAATTGAGTGTTCCTACCAAGTTTAACTTGTGAGAACATATTGTACTCAATTAGTTGATCTTTTATGAGCCTTCTAATGTAATTAAACCTTAATAAAGCATAACACACTAAGTTGACAAGACTTACTTAAAACTAGAACCTTCATGTTTTGATCTTGACGTTCTAAGCCTGGTTCTTGAAGTCTTTCTTTCTCTTAAGTCTTCTTGAAGTCTTCTTGAAGTCCTTCTTCTTTTTGTTCCTTTCTTTCTTGAAGTCTTTCTTCTTTTTGTGATGTGTTTGTCTTCATCAAAACCTCAGTCGAGTCCAAAAACGAGACTTGATTTACAATCTCCCCCTTTTTGATGATGACAAACATCATGCTTGAACATTGATAGATCATTTGACTTTCTTTCTTGTCTTGTATCTCCCCCTTGGTTTTGCAATTATAACTCCCCCTTTGTTTTGCAAACGAAGCACAGTATCCTGAAAATGATCAAGCATACACAAGACTTTTCTCCCCCTTTTGACATCATCAAAAAGAAGAAAAAGCCATACAAAGTATTCCAGGATAATAGAAGTAAAGAGAGGCAGGCATAATATTCATCAAAACTTTTCTCTTTTCTCCCCCTTTTTGTTCCACTTGTAGCCTTTCTTGTAAACAGTCTTTACAAGGCACAGAACCCTTTCTCCCCCTTTTGACTTCATCAAAAAGGAAGATGAGTCCAAGCATAATCCACAAATGCTAACAAGTAGTATAGATATTTAATACATGGGGAGTGGGGTAAGTAAGACAATATATAGAAACTTATGCATCACACATAATTTAAAGCATAACTAGTTAAGTTCAGAATACATAAGTAAACGTGCAAGCAATAACCAAAACATCCAGAAGATAAGACTTAAACATTACAATCCCAAAATAAATAGTCTGAATGAAAATAGAGATAGTCTAAGTAAAGATAGAAATAGTCTAGAAATTTTCAGAATCATCAGAGAGATCAAAAGAGTCATGGGAAGAGGGAGCCATGCGATCAACACGAAGACTAAGACGATCCATATCCGCTCGGAGAGTGGTGTTCATGGATTCAACCTGTCCTTGTATATAATCAAACCGCTGATCAAAGTGTGCCCGCATGTCAGCCAGATGAGAAAGGATGAGTTGTGTAGAGGCATCAGTACCAGAAGATGATGAAGGAACACTCTCAGAAGGAGGAAAGAATGCCGCAGGAGTAGGAGCAGGAGGATCCTCAGATGGTAGATCAGACTTCCTGAAGAACCCATCATCATCCTGAATGAATCCCATCTTGTTCAGGATGTTCAGATCAATGCGCTGAGCCTTACCATCCATTTTAACAGAATACTCACCATGAGTAGGAACACCCTTCTTCTTCAGAATGATAGAAATTGCAGAAGCAAATGGAAGAGGGCTAGTTCTTTCCTTATGCATCATCATATGAATCATTACCAAATAAGCCCAATTAATAGACTTTTGATTAACCATGCCATATAGAATTTGTAACTCTAGATCGCTTATCTGAGCATGATTAGAACTTTGAGGTAAGATCACATAACTGAGCAAGTAGTGAAGCATTCTGTCTTCAACAGTGAGAAACCCAACAGCAAGGGTGTCTCTAGAACGGTTTGCATCAACTCTCTGCTTTTTAGACTGAATTTGCTCCTCAGTGAAGCGACATAGAGATAAATAAAATGATCGCTTATCATAATCTTCCCATGGGCAAGGCAATTCAGAACCTAATTTTGCTCCAGTGCTAGGAATAGACAGACATTCTCCCAACTTTAATCTCAATGAACGAGTCAAGTCCCTGATGATTAAGCAGTGTTGGAAATGTCATCCCTGCTGTCAAGAAAGATTCCAGAGCACCATACTTTGGTGTAAGAACTGGTCGATCAAGAAAATGAGCAAGGAATCGTTGTTTCTGTTCTTCAGTTGCCAACAGCCTTGAGAGGTCCAAAGCATCCATGGATGGGTTCTTAGAACGAAGAGGTTTACGTGAGGAAGAGGCCATGGAAGCTGATTTTAAGAATTTTCGAATTTTAGGTTTTAGCAGGACCGAATTGGGGCTTTTTGATACAGACCAATTCAACAACAATTGGTAGTATGAATAGATGGAGATGGATATTAGGAGCAAAACCCACAAAGAATTCTTGAAAACGAACAAGAATTGTGGAAGATATGGGGAAAAGAATAGTGCTGGTGTCGTACGAGAGAGAGGAGGAACCAGAGGGGATGTAATCGATTATGAGCTTAAAACCCAGAAAATTATATAGTATCGGGCATGTAATCGATTACGTCCTTTTATGTAATCGATTACATGTAAGCAAATTTGAATAAAGATTCAAATTCGAGGAGGTAATCGATTACACTGCATGGGTAATCGATTACCCTCCTTTCTGGAAAAGAAACAGGGCCAGAATAATCCCTGTAATCGATTACTAATCCAATGTAATCGATTACTATGACCAAAAATTCGAAAATTCAAGCATGATAAGCTCTAAATGAAAGACATATCTATCAAAGAACTATGATGTAAATGCAAATGTCTAAGAGTACATTATTATTCTACTTAATACCCTTTTTTTTTGAAAGACATAAGTTTGTTTTTAGAAAATTATTGCTAATACCATGTTCTAACATAATGACTTTGAAGACCATCCTTTGTATATGACAATCCTAAACACAAGGTCTTCATGCACATTTGCTCAAATAAACTCAATGGTATTTTTCTAGATACCCAAATTCCTTTGGGTCCTTTTGGGTTAGTATCCCATATGATTCTTTTATTGGGGATTCCCTGATTTCTTTAATGACTTTGTTTTACCACTTGGGTTAATTCATCAAATCTTGACTTAAGGCTTATGCATGGACCTAAGTATGTAAAAGCACTTTGAACATCTTATTCTATTTTGTAAAGATGAGATAATCCTACTTTCATGTGGATAAACTTCATATATGTTCAAGAAACTATCATGCAATCAAAGATACTTTATAATTTTAAAATATGAAATTGCATTACTAACCTCATTATCAGAATGATGTGTTGCCATTAAAGCGTGACATGCTTCCTCATTTTTGAGTTGAGTGATGAACTTGCTCCATTGTCATCCAAGTTTGTCTTCTTTGTTTTGGAACTCTTTTTCTTCTTTCAAGCTTATAACCTTATGCTACTAATCTAGCCTAAGTTTCTATGATTTCTTATTCTTCTAATATGTTCCTAAACATCTATTTGACTTCAATGATATACTTATCAATTTAGGGAACCGATATACATACTAGGTTTTTCTCAAACTAGTTCAACTCTTGTGACTTGAATCCAATACTTATTTCCTAAAGGATTATGTACTTTAGATGGCTCTATCTTAGTATGGTTTGAGAAGGCGTACCTATTTTTCTTATGCTAAGAAATTACCCCTTTTTCATTATACTCATATAAGATATAAAAATTTTGTTTTGTTTCCAAACATGTGTGATGTACAGTCATTATCATGAACCCTTTGCTGTTCTCATACACACTTACAAAACAAATTTTCATAAAGAAATGTCAAGTTCCCGAGTTACTTTGGGTTCTAAGTTATTGATTGTCTTATCCACCCACATACATTGCCCACTTGATATTCCTATAATAACTTCTACTGGAAATATGTCCTATTCTATTGCAATAACTATAATCATATAGTCTATAACCTTCATACTATATCTAAGCATATCATAATATCTCCTAGATTGTCTTGGAATAATTTGAGAATAATTCCTATTGAAATTTTTATGCTTTGATTATATAGCATGAGTATGTAATCGATTATAGCAGTTATGGTAATCGATTACTTAGACAATTTTAACAGGCATGAGGACTGAGAACAGGATTAATCGATTACAGGTCTATGGCAATCGATTACTAGGACATTTTTATAAGTTCTAACCTATAAATTCCTATGTAACATATTTCTAGAGGAACACATAATCATATAATCAATGTAATCAAATAAGTTTACATAAAGATCATGCAATGTAACATATAATCACACACTTAGATAAATATCTAATTAAATATCATGTTCATCTAAAAAGCCTAATTTTCTTTTAATCTTAAAGATTGAATTTTTAGGATTGTTTTGGGACATTTGAGGGTAGTCCTATAGTTCATATTTCTAGAAGAATTAGCATGCATGTGTTTACTCCTAAGAGATCTAATTCCATTTTAAGCATTTGACATTTTTCTTTTAAAGATGAAATAGTAGCATTTTAATACTAACTTTAGAAGCATTACGACACATCTTAAAAAGACTTTCTATAGCATTTTCTAAATCATTAGAGGAAGAAGTACTGGTACTAACCTGGATATTTTCCTTGTCAGAATTCTGAGTCTGAGCCTATGTCATTGTCATTCCAAGAGACGTATGCTCTTCTGGAGTTTGAATTCTTCTTTCCAAACTTCTTCCTTAGTCCATGCTTCTTGTTTTGAATATTTGGACAACCATATTTGATGTGACCAGATTTATTATACTCAAGAAGGAGAGTTCATTTCCCTTTTGAAAACTTCTAGAATTCATATCTTTCCTTTGTGAGAATCTTCGAAAATTCTTGACTATTAAGTCCATGTTCTCATCATCTTCTGACTTTGCATCATATTCATCATTGATGCTTTCTTTGACTTTTAGAGCAATAGACCAAAAGTCTCTTTTTGTTGTTCTCATATTGCTCAAGTCTGTTTAACTTCAAATCATGTTTTTTGAAGTTTTCCAAAGGAGTAGCCAGAGTCATGTTGGAAATATTTTTCTTCTTTTGAGAGAGCAGTGTTCTTTTGGTTGCCATGTTCTTGTAAGGGATCTTAACATTTTCATGTTTATGGCATAATAAGAGAATTCCTTACCAAGAACAACCAAGTGATTCAATAATCGTGTGAACCGCTTTTTCATATCAAGTATGCTTTTTCCAGGCAATGTTCTGAACATCTCATATTCTTGTGATAGAATATATTGATCTTTGAATCTTTTGACTTTATCAGTCCCTTCGTGTGTAATTAAAGTATCCCATATTCCTTTTGAAGATTTACAAGTAGATACCCTAAGGAATTTCTTCATACCAAGGACTGAAGTCTAGATGTTCATACCTTTTTAAGTCATGATGAACTTTCTTCTTTTCTTTGTCACTCCATGTGTTTTCTGGTTCTGATTGTGAACTTCCTTCAACTTATACAACAGGCCCAAGGAGATCTTCTTCAATGACTTTGCAGATTCCCGCGTCTAATGGCTTTATGAAGATCATCATCTTGATATTTCAGAAATCGTAGAGTTCTCCATTGTAGAATGATGGTCTGTTTATTGTGAATCCTTCATTGGTACTTGTTGTAGATGAGGATGCTATCTTCTCCCGGATCTTAGGAATAACTTACCTAAACTTCCGCTCTGATACCAATTGTTAGTACAAATTGCAACCTGAGAGGGGGGGGGGTGAATCAGAGTTGCCCCGATTTTCGTGTAATAGTACCAAACGACTTTCAGCGCAATTAGAGTTGTAACGTAAGAACGTTGTTGCAGCGGTATGTTGTAATTGCTTGACAGTAAAAGATGAAGGATGAAGGAAATGACACGGAGAGTTTTATCTTGGTTCACCTTCAATCCACCGAAGGCTACGTCCAGTCCCTCAAAGAAACCCCTTGAGGATTTTTCCACTATTGATAAAAATTACTTACAAGTTCCTAACCCAAGGACCCCAAGAATTTCTACCAATATCCTGTGAAAGCAAACCACTTTCAACAGCCCCTGAAAGCAAACCGCTTTCAGTTCCTGAAGGCAAACCACCCTCAGACCTTGAAGGCTAAACCACCTTCAATCAACAGCCCTTCACCGAATACCACGGTGAAGTTAGAATCCCTCAGAAAGATTACCACTTTCTGAAGAACCACTCCACTGAATTCCACAGTGAAGATTTCCCATGATCGAGTACTCTTAACGAATGCTTGCACCAAGGACCCTAAGATATCTTATCAATCTTCCTGAAGCAACCCACTTCTGATTGATCAAGTCTTCTTAACGAATGCTTGTGCCAAGGACCCTAAGAGAACCCATCATGCCTCAGAAAGCAAACCACTTTCTGATGACACCGTATTACCACGGTGGACTTTGAATCAAACTTGATTCAAAGGGCCTTTTTACAACCGCCAAAAACTATGGTGAATGAATCAACATGATTCAAATAGAAGAAGAAGAAGATGCCTTTTCTATGCATGATTCAATCCTTTTTACAAGAAGGATTGATCTTAGTTTGTATGCTCCAGGCAATTACAATGAAGGCTCTTCCATTCTGAGTTTCTCAAATGTTGAACATCATGAGTGTTCTTGTGAAAAAGAGAGAACCGAAACTCAGAATGATGACTTTAATGAATATGAAAGTTATGGACCAAGTCATTGATGTTTCTGAGTGTCTAAGGACTTTATATAGGCACTAGAGGTCGTCCATGAACCAACACAACCTTTCCCAACGGGTTTGAGACACAATGGTTCATGAAATAACACATCTGTCGACCTGGTAATCGATTACAGCAGTTAGTGTAATCGATTACATCATGCCGTTGAAGTTTGAATTTGAATTTCAAACTTGGTAATCGATTACACACTTGTGGTAATCGATTACACACTTCCTGTAATCGATTACACACATCTGTAATCGATTACAGACAGTCCAGAACTCAGTTTTAACCATCTTAAACCCTAATTGAGTGTTCCTACCAAGTTTAACTTGTGAGAACATATTGTACTCAATTAGTTGATCTTTTATGAGCCTTCTAATGTAATTAAACCTTAATAAAGCATAGCACACTAAGTTGACAAGACTTACTTAAAACTAGAACCTTCATGTTTTGATCTTGACGTTCTAAGCCTGGTTCTTGAAGTCTTTCTTTCTCTTAAGTCTTCTTGAAGTCTTCTTGAAGTCCTTCTTCTTTTTGTTCCTTTCTTTCTTGAAGTCTTTCTTCTTTTTTTGATGTGTTTGTCTTCATCAAAACCTCAGTCGAGTCCAAAGACGAGACTTGATTTACATCAGCTACTTGCATACAATATCTTCATCACTTGCCAGCTTTATTTCATGATCATGTGGAAGACATTGTTGATGTATGGGATGATGGTAACTGAGGTTATAGGTGCATAGCACAATGGATTGGCAAAAGCGAAAATGATTGGCCAGAAATCAGAAGAAGAATGCTTGAAGAGCTTTCTTCCAGACTGTCTCTGCACAGAGGCACGTTCGAGTCTGACAATCATCTTGAGGATGTGGCTATGGCACTAAGGCTTGCTCCTGGAGAACCTGATATTTCTCCTAAGTGGTTCACAGTCCCTGACATGGGCTTACTTGCCGCAACAACATTCAATGTCATACTTTTGACCATAAGTCTGAGGGGGTCATGCACATATCTTCCTCTCCGTGGCCCAATCTGCGTTCCTCCTATCATTGCTGCAATGTGCAACATAGATGATAGTCACTGGGTGAGAGTGAAGTTAAGCAAGAATAGCCTCTTCCTAATGCTACACCGCAATGGAGACCTCACTGCTCAAAGGAAGCTGAAGGATGGGGTAGACGTATAATCTCACGAATCAGACGTTATACGAAAACAGTTGATCTAACTGTAGCTTCTGTTGTCAAAACAACTAAACATCCCACTAACTCTGATATCATTCGGACAAATGAGAAAAGTCCAGAGATGCTTTCACCTCCAAGACCCACTCGGTCATCATCTCAGCAATCGCAGAATCTTCCATCCAATAAAGCACCCTCTGCAAAAACCACAAATGAAACTCGTCCATCGGACGTTAAACATACCAGCCCTGCTAAGGAAAACACTTCAAATCCAATGGCGGTGGATGCAACAAACACAGCAACTTGTCAGAACATTCATCCGACTGAGGAAAAGAGTATTCGTCCGACCGCAACGAAGAAAGTCTGTTCTGCTGTAACAAAGACGGAGTCACATGCTCCCAAGATCACTAATCCAAAGAAGAAGCCTAGGTATGAACAGAAAGAAGATGCTATGGATGAAGACAATCACGCATGCGATCCAGATCCATCTCTCGATGAGATTCAAGCTACTCAACCAAAGGATAAAGCAACCTCTTCATCTGAACTTAGACCAGACTCTGCCGCTCAAGCTTCTCACTCATCCCCGCAGAAGAAATCCATGAAGAAAGAAGTCAGAACCTTTCTACTTAACATCCCAAAGATGCCCAAACTGAGTATCATGCCACTTTCATTGAGGCAACCCAGGCTGCTTCCGACAGAAAATGCTATATATTTTCCCAGTCTACTTGTAGAACTGATGGGCTATAATTTCTGCATCAAGGCACGACTTTGGTCTCCACCTGCTCATGACGGTATTCAATATATATTCGCCAGGTGGACCAGGTATGATGTCTTCTACCATAATTGGGAACTGTCTGTGTTCAAGAATGTCCATGTAGGCAGCATACTATACAACTTGATTTATGGAATCAAACATGTGGTGATTCAATCCGATTCATGGACACTTGTTCTGATATCCAAATTGCCAAAGCCTCAGCCATATCCAACCTTCCCATCATTGCCACCAAATGCACCAATCGACATGCCAACAATTCAGCTGCCCCAGACTGTTACCATTTCAAAAGACTTGTTGGACTCAACTCCAAAATCCAAGGGTACAACCGCTGATGAACCTCACAGTCTTGTACAAGAACCTGTCTCCATTGATAGTAATAAAATCACACAAGAAAGGGGGGGTTTGAATTGTGTGTGTGACTTTTTAAAGTTTTACAAGAGAATACGAATTATGAGTTCGAAAATGGTTTATCTAACGTGCAGTGGAAATATACTTAGAGCATAAACAGTAAAGCACACAAGATATTTATCCTGGTTCACCCTCAAAATTGATAGGGCTACGTCCAGCCCTTGGCTGTACCAAGATTTTCCACTATTTCGACTGAATAGTACAAGTGTTCTCAGGGACTTCTCCCAGTATCCTCAGGACTACTCCTTTACAAGTTTTCTCAGGACTTCTCCTTTATCTCTCAAGTATTCGACAGGACTCCTCCCTAATTCTTTTACAAGAATGTTGGTTTTCTACAAAGATCTCTTCACAAAGAGTGGGTAGAAAATATGAGGTTCTAGGTTCAGAGATGATGGTTAAGTTTGGTTCTCTGAAGGGATAGTGTGAGAATAATGAGAGTTTTCACTCTATGAGGATTTCACACTAATTGGCGACTGAACTCAGAAGGATAGAAAATTCTAAGGTTACTGAGTGTTCTTGGCAAAATCTTATCTAAGTTATGAATTGACTTGAAGAATTTGAATGCTTAGATATAGTGTAAGTCGCCAAGTTGAAAGTGATGCAGAGGCAGCTATTTATATCTTCAGTAAGGTGAGAACTGGATGGACTGCTGAAGATCTTCAAAAATAGTTCCGTTGGAGATTTACCCGATTGTGAGTAACGGATACTTCTGCACTTGTTGTTTGATAAAGTTTGCCATAGTGATGAGCATTTCTTCAACCGCTAGAGAGTGAGTTCGTCTGGCAATCCTTTTTCTTCTGGTTTCCAGGGACAGCAATTAATGCGAGTGGATTCCAGCTAATAGGGCAATTAATGCTTCTGATCAGAGGACTTGAATTCTACCGTTGAGGAGATACGATGATCAGAGGATTTCACCGTAAATTCAGTAAAAAGCAACTTGAATTAAGGAATGTCGGCGAATTTGAATCTTCAGGATATATGGCGCTTAATTCTGTCTCTTTCGTATTTAATGCTCTGATCCACAGGAGGTGCTTGACAGCTTCTCTTGGTTTAGGCAAACGATCTCTACTGAGCAGATTCCTTTCGTGTCAGTCTTTAATCATTACTTCTCAGTCAACCTCTGTGTTTGACTTGGAGTGAACCGGTCAGATCTGTTAGGCGGACGAAGTCTACTGAGAGAGAGACTCCAGTTCTCTTAGCCGGACGTACTTTTCCTTTGCTTTTTGATAATGATTGCAGCGTCCCTTCCGTATATAAGAATTCCTGAATATAAAATACTTTAAGGAAAATTAGTGACTCTTTACGAAATTGTTATTTATCAAAATAGGTTAATTTATTTGGATATTTTTCTCTAACAATCTCCCCCTTTTTGATAATGACAATTTCTTAAAAAAATAAAATGCAAGTAGAGTCTGTATGATTTCTCCCCCTTAGTATGTGCCTTTCTTTTATTTAGCATTCATTTCATTATCGAAATTAGCTCCCCCTAAGCTTGTGCAGTTTTTAATTTGTTGTATAATTTCTCCCCCTTTGGCATTAGCAAAAAGAAAACTTAAACACAGCGAAAGAAAGAAAATAACAGAACTATATATTCATGAGGATGGTTTAGACAATCCTAAAAGTAAGGCCATATAGGCGTTCATTTCAGCAAAATTAGCATCTATCATGGCAGAGAGCCTAGCATCCATGGATTCGAGACGATCAGTCAGAGCTTGATCTCGACGATCCTGTGCCAGCGATAAGCGAGTAGTGAATGCCTTGACTTCCTGAGAAAGAAGGTGGACCATAAAACGATCATCATCAGAGTCAGAGTGTGAGCAGGAATCGACTGACGGGGATGAGGAGCTGGGGGGCAATATGGGCGAGAAGGAGGCCACAGTAGGAATGAGTGGCGCAGGATGCAGATACGGCCAAGTGGGACGCAGAGACTGCAACATGGGTGATAATTGAGGAAGGAGAACCAGGGTCCATGTGCTGAACTTGAGAACCAGGGATTCAACACAGCCAGCCAAATGAAGAGGAATTGAGGCAGTGTGAATATCCTTGCGAACCTGAAGTTCCCAGTCATAATGGAAGAATTGTCGTTCAGATGGCATGGATTGGGTAAATAGAGAGTTTGGGCATCCGCGAGGAAACCACAAACCAGCCTTAAAGCAAAATGAAAACCCAAATGCTTGAAGACAGAGATCTGATAAGAGGTGAGAATTTGGTGCATCAGGTGAACGCTTGCGCTTGCCTAAAGCAGAACTAGATCGAGAAGGGTTACTGGGCATGAAGTAGATCTGATGAGAAGACATTTCTGAATCAGTAGGGAAGAAACCCGGAGGTGCAAGCTTGAGATCTAGATCCATACTTTTAAGGAGGCATTCCGGTGTGGACAGGTAGGAGGTATTAATAGTTGCATTAAAGTGGGCATCTACCTGGGGTAACAATGAAAGCGTCGTTTGACTTTGACTAAGAGGCAGACGAAGATTGCTTCCATCATCAGTTAAGTGGAGACGACTGAAATCAAGACTTAAGCAAGAAATGTCAGTGTGAGAGTCAGGTTCAGAATCGTCAACAATGTGGATAGGATTGTCATAGTTGGGGACAACAAATAAAGAATCAAGAAATTCCTCAGCTTCAAGTTGGAGAAGATTTTGGAAGTGAAGAATCTTGGATTGAAGAAGCAGTTCCCATCCGAGGGCATCAGGGGAGCGGTAATGCTTCCATTGAGGTGAAACAGTAGGCAGGGGTGAGTTATGTGAAAGCTTGACTCGAACCCAGTGACGATTCTCAATGTTACCCAGTACAGCAATGGTGGGTGGATCATGAACAGGGCCAAACAGGGGTAGATATGTGCAACACTGAGTAGGGGATAAGGTTACGAGAACCATACGTAAGGCAGTGGCAGCAAGCAAACCCATGTCAGGAACTGTAAACCACTTGGCTATGGGTGCAGGATCATTTCCATGGAATGTGAGAGCCTCACATAGTCGATCGACATCTTTATCAGAGGAGAGCGTTTGGGAATGAAGCACTCGGTGTGATAGAAGTTCTTGAATGAGCAATCCACGAACCTCTGGCCAGTAGCTCTGGGGGTAGCCCATCCATTGAGCGAGACAGCGAAAACCACAATTACCATCATCTTCAACATCAAGAACATCAGATATATAAGTGTGAAACATGTGAGGTAGGAACTTCAAATATTGAGCATGAGAGATGGAGATGAGGTCAGTAGTGGAGTGCACAGTTTCTGGAAGTGGCTTAGATGAAGTTGATGCATGTGGGATTGTTGGAGCACTCGAAAACTGTGAGGAAAGATCGTCTGAACAACATCGTTTAAGACGGGCAGCAGACGGAGTTGATGAAGAGAGCTTTCGTTTTTGAACCCTCCTAGTCCATTCACTGAGGAGTTCAGTGGGTACTTCAGATATATCAACCGGCAGATTCATTCGACGAACATCACTGAACTTAATCGGAGTAGCAAAGATGTAGTCAGATGAGGTATAGTTCATTGACTCAATAGCAGGATTGATTAACTGCTTGTGACGCATGAGAGCAGAGGGCTCCATAGGGAAGGTTTGAATTAGGTTTTTCCAGAGTATGGAGGATGTATTGAAACACAAGATTAGGCCAGTTGACATTCTTGCGATGTTGAAGTTGAAACAAGGCCCATTGAGAGAACTTATTGACTAAGTCTCGAGAACCCTCTTTTGGCAGAATGACCTTACTGAGAACAGCATGGGGAAGAATGCATTCTTAGCTAGGTTTGTCACTCGCCTAGAGGTGGCGTTTTTGGGAATCTCCTTCCAGATAGTGAAAGGAGAGCTCTCGGAGTTTTCCCAAGATGAGGAATAGCACGCTCCATGGAGAGGAAGGTTGAGAAGTTGAGCTATGTCAATTGTGAGTATATCGACTACTTGACCTAAGCACCGAGTTCGGATGTGATTAGGGTTCATCTTAACATCACAGTCGTAGAACTCCTGAACAAGAGGCTTTAGGACTGAAGATGAGGAAACAGTGAACATGTTCCCCCAAGCCTTAGAGAGCAGAAGATCAAGTCCTGCCACCTTTGCATGCGCAAATAGCTTCAGATCAAAATATCGAGGGGTGACAAGTTCTCTATCCCCTAGATGTTCAACCTTCACAAGACCAATGTCGTACCCCTGAAGCTCTCGATTGCGAATAATACGATTGATCTGGTTATGGTGTATTTGCTTTTCTTCCATGCTTAGAGCTCGTTGAGCTTTTCCAATTCTCCGTTTGTTGGGAGCCATGAGAGCTGTAGAGAGGGAAGACAGAACGATGGCTACAAATGCACGGAGTAAGTTGAATGGGTGTATTGAGGCAGTTGTAAAGAGATATATCTTTACGAACCGTCAGTTTTATGTGGAATAGTGGACATAGTGTCTCGATTTTATCATTTTCATGATGAGTAATATGTGAAGAAGGTCTTGCTCCTGACCCTGGCTGTGGTTTTGATGACGACAAACTCATCAACAAAAAGAAGAAAAGAAGACTTCAAGGAATCAAGCACTCAAGTCCATCAATAGTCTAGAAGTCTTAGTATTAGGTGAGTTATGCTTCTAAAGGTTTATTAAAGCATAAAGGCTCTTAAAACACCTAATCTAATCAAGCTAAGAGTTTTCATAACTTAAAAGAAGTAGAAAACCTTAAGCAAGTCTCAAAAGATAAGTTTCTGGAAAATGGGCTTCTGTGTAATCGATTACACCATTATGGTAATCGATTACACCAAGGCAAGTAATCGATTACTCCAGTCTTGTAATCGATTACATGTTTGAAATTCAAATTCAAACTAAAACGGTCACTTGTGTAATCGATTACACTAAGTATGGTAATCGATTACCAGAACGAAAAAGTGCATCTTTTCATGAACCATTGTGTCCCAAACCTTTTGAAAAGGGTTGTGATGGTTCAAGGACGTTTCCCTTGCCTATATAAAGACCATTTGAGTCCAGAAAACAAAACAACAACATAGAACACACAACACACACGAAATATACACATTTCACATGAGAAAAACACATTAGGCCAAAGCTCTTTCAAAATTGGTTCATCTTTTAGAACTTAAATCTTTTGGAGCCTAAATTCTGAGTTCATGATCTTCATGTTTACAAGAACACATTAGTTGTTCATATCTTGAAGAACTCAGAATTTTATTATGCTTAAAAGCCTTAAAGCATAATTTCTCATGTTCAATCCAATTGTGTGTTAAAGGATTGAAACAGCCAAGTGTAATATCTTCTTCATCTCTTTCTGTAAGATTGAGTTTTTCACCATGGTATTCGGTGAAGGGTTGTTGTCACTGAAAGTGGTTTGCTTTCAGGGTTTTGATTGAAGACAAGTTTGTCTTCAAGGTCTGAGGGTGGTTTGCCTTCAGGAACTGAAAGCGGTTTGCTTTCAGGGGCTGTTGAAAGCAGTTTGCTTTCACAGGATATTGGTAGAAATTCTTGGGGTCCTTGGGTTAGGAACTTGTAAGAAATTCTTATCAATAGTGGAAAAATCCTCAAGGGGTTTTCTTGAGGGACTGGACGTAGTCTTCGGTGGATTGAAGGCGAACCAGGATAAATCTTGTGTGTGATTCTCTTTATCCTTCACATTTACTTTCAAGTATTGTTCATATCCGCTGCAATCACTAAGATCAACACGTGATCATCATAAACTTGAAAGTATCGATTTCAATAAGGCGAAAATTGGGGCAACACTGATTCACCCCCCCTCTCAGGTTGCTATCTGTTCTAACAATTGGTATCAGAGCGGAAGTTTAGGTAAGTTATTCCTAAGATCCGGGAAAAGATGGCATCCTCTTCCAATCATGGAACAAGTGAAGGACATAACATAAACAGGCCACCATTCTTCAATGGAGAACACTATGACTTCTGGAAAATCAAGATGAAGATATTCATAAAGTCATTAGACTCAGGAATATGGAAAGTCATTGAAGAAGGACCCTTTGTGCCTGTAACAAATGAAGAAGGAACTTCACAACCAAAACCAGAAAGTACTTGGAGTGAAGAAGAAAAGAAGAAGGTTCAACATGATCTCAAAGGAATGAACATTCTTACATCTGCTCTTGGCATGGATGAATTTTTCAGAGTATCAACGTGCACTTCATCAAAAGAAATATGGGATACATTGATGGTGACTCATGAAGGAACAGATGAAGTCAAGAGATCAAAGATCAATACTCTATCTCAAGAATATGAAATGTTCAGAATGCTTCCAGGAGAAAAGGTATTAGACATGCAAAAACGATTCACTCATTTAATTAATCATTTGATTGCTCTTGGTAGACAATTTTCAAACAGTGACTTGAACATGAAAGTTCTAAGATCACTTACAAGAGTATGGCAACCAAAAGTAACAGCCATCTCAGAGAAGAAGAGTTTATCAAATATGACTCTTGCAACTCTTTTTGGAAAACTCCAAGAACATGAGTTGGAATTGAATCGTTTAGAAGAGCATGAACAACATGAGAAGAAGTATCGATCAATTTCTCTAAAAGCAAAAGAAAGCATCAAAGAAGATTATGATGCAGATTCTGAAGAAGAAGACAATGGAAATCTAAATCTTCTAGTGAAGAACTTTGGAAAGTTTCTTAAAAAGAAAAATGTTAGATTTAACAACAATAAAGTCTTCCAAAGGAACAATGAGTCTTCTTCATCTCAAAAGATTACATGTTTCGAGTGTGGCAAACCGGGACATTTCAAGTCAGATTGTCCAAATCTTCAGAAGAAGAAACATGGTCTAAGAGAGAAATTCGAGAAAAAGGATCAACCTACTCGAAGAGCATATTTGGCTTGGGATGATAATGAAGTAAGTTCATCATCTGATTCTGATAAAGAAGAAGCACAAGTTGCTTTAATGGCCTCAAATGATTCTGATGTTGAAGATTCCCAGGTTAGTGAGAATTCTATATCTTTTCATGATTTAAAGTTTACCATGGAAAATATGTTTAAAATATGTCAAGAATTTTCTAAAGTTAGCACTAGGCAAAATGAGTTAATTTCTTCCCTAGAAAGTAAATGTAGAAATTTACAAGAAGAACTAGATATAGTAAAATCTAAGTTAGATATTACTCGCAAATGCACTAAGTGTAGTTCTTTAGAAGAAAAGATAGAAAATCTTCAACAAAGAGTAAATAACTTCAATAAAGGAAAACAGAAGTTAGATGATATTCTAAGTGTTCAAAGATATTCAAACAATAAGTCAGGTTTAGGATATACTTCTCACCCAAAGACAAAAGAAGTTAGGAAAACTGTGTTTGTAAAACCAAACCATGTTTTAGGATCTTCTAGTAACAATAAGATTAATCCTGTTAGGAGTACAAACAATAGGAAGAACATTCAAAATAGACCTCCTAAGAAGATTCATCCCTCTCCTAGACAAACCTCCAGTTACAATCATTACTCTTGTACTTACTGTAACAAAATAGGACATACCCCTAGTAGATGCTACTACAAACATATAGGAGTACCAAATAGGGAGTACATTTGGGTTAGAAAGGATGTTAACTTAGAAGGACCCAAAACTTGTTGGGTTCCTAATACCCATGTCTGAACTTTGTCATGTAGGTGTGTATGAAAGCAGCAAAGGATCTATGGTATCTTGATAGTGGCTGCTCATCACACATGACAGGAGACAAAACCAAGTTTTCTTTTCTTATACCTAGGGAAAAAGGTTTCGTCACATATGGTAACAATCAAAAGGGAAAAATACTCGGTATTGGAAGAATAGGCACACCCCCTCAAACAGTCATCGATAAAGTTCTTTACGTTGATGGTTTGATGCATAATCTTCTGAGTATTAGTCAACTATGTGATAAAGGTTTGAAAGTAGGTTTTATTAATGATATATGTGTTGTGAAAGATGTGAAAATTAAAGAAATTAAGTTTTCTGGATATAAAGTAAACAAAGTCTTCATGATCTCATTGGAAGAAATTCCACAAAATGTGAGATGCCTTTTGGCCAAGAATAATAGTGATTCATGGCTATGGCATAGAAGACTTGCACATATTCACATAGATCATTTAAACAAACTAGTCAAGCATGATCTAGTTGTTGGGCTTCCAAAGATAAAATTCGAGAAAGACAAGCTTTGTGATGCATGTCAAAAAGGGAAGCAAACCAGAACATCCTTCAAACCAAAGAACATAGTTTCGACCTCAAGACCCCTTCAATTGTTACATATGGATTTGTTCGGACCATCTAGAACTAAAAGCCTCAGAGGTAATTTCTATGCACTTTTTATTGTTGATGATTTCTCTAGATTTACATGGACTTTATTTCTACCTCATAAGAATGAAGCCTTCAATGCATTCAAAAGATATGCAAGGCTAGTTCAAAATGAGAAGTCTTTAAAGATCTCTTCTATTAGAAGTGATCATGGTGGAGAATTTCAGAATCAACAATTCCAAGAACTATGTGATGAAAATGGAATATCACATAACTTCTCTACTCCGAGAACACCATAACAAAATGGTGTAGTAGAAAGGAAGAATAGGTTACTTGAAGAATTAGCAAGAACCATGTTAAGTGAATCTAGTCTCCCTAAATATTTCTGGGCTGATGCTGTAAGTACTGCTTGCTATGTTTCCAATAGAGTTCTTATTAGACCTATCCTTAAGAAAACACCCTATGAACTCTACAAAGGAAGGAAACCAAATATCTCTCATCTACATGCTTTTGGATCAAAATGCTTTGTCTTGAATAATGGAAAGGAAAACCTTGGAAAGTTTGATGAAAAATCTGATGAAGGTATATTCCTTGGTTATTCTCTAACAAGCAAAGCATATAGAGTCTTTAACAAGAAAACTCTATCCGTGGAAGAATCCATACATGTTACTTTTGATGAATCTAAATCTTCAATAGAAGATAAAGTCAATCTTCCAGATAATGAAGAAGATGACATCATTATAAATGAAGATTCTCAAAAGGATGGAGATCAGAATCCAATACAAGAAGAGCACATTGAAAGTAATACTTATCAACTTCCAAAGGAATGGAGAACCCATAGGGATCATCCAGTTGATAATATTATTGGTGATATCTCTAGAGGCGTTTCTACAAGGCTACGCTTGAATGATTCAGTTTTGAATATGGCCTTTGTCTCTCAGATAGAACCATCAAAAGTAAATGATGCTCTAGAGGATGAGTATTGGATTGTAGCAATGCAGGAAGAACTAAACCAATTTGAAAGGAATCAAGTTTGGGAACTTGTCCCTAAGCCTAGTGACAAACATGTTATTGGAACAAAGTGGGTGTTTAGGAATAAGTTAGATGAAAATGGTATTATAGTTAGGAACAAAGCAAGATTAGTTGCTCAAGGTTATAATCAAGAAGAAGGTATAGATTTTGATGAAACATATGCACCAGTAGCAAGGTTGGAAGCCATAAGACTATTATTGGCGTATGCTTGTGCTTTAAATTTCCCATTATATCAAATGGACGTCAAAAGTGCATTCCTGAACGGATATATTCAAGAAGAAGTGTATGTGAAGCAACCTCCAGGATTTGAAGATCCAAAGTTTCCTTCACATGTCTTCAGACTAAAGAAAGCACTCTATGGTCTTAAGCAAGCCCCTCGTGCTTGGTATGATAGATTAAGTACTTTCCTCTGTGATAAAGGATTTCAGAAGGGTAAGGCTGACACAACCTTGTTCATCAAAAGAACCAAAGGTAATACCTTATTAGTTCAAATTTATGTTGATGATATTATCTTTGGTGCAACTAACGAATCTCTTTGTAAGGATTTCTCTAACATGATGCAAGAAGAATTTGAAATGTCCATGATGGGACAATTAAATTTCTTTCTTGGTTTGCAAATCAAGCAATCAAGTGATGGAATATTCATCAATCAATCAAAGTTTTGCAAGGAACTATTAAAGAAATATGATTTGGATGATTGCAAAGCCTTAGCCACACCTATGGGGTCTAATACATATTTAGATCAAGATGAATCCGGTAATCAAGTAGATATTACCAAATATAGAGGTATGATCAGATCTCTTTTATACTTATCTGCAAGTAGACCTGATATTATGTTTAGTGTGTGTCTATGTGCTAGATATCAAGCATCTCCTAGGGAATCACATATGAGTTCTGTTAAACGAATTTTCAAATATTTGAAAGGAACTACAAATGTTGGATTGTGGTATCCCAAGGGAAGTGTTTGTGATTTGATTGGATATTCTGATTCTGATTATGCTGGTTGTAAAACTGAAAGAAAGAGTACAAGTGGTACTTGTCACCTATTAGGAAATGCTCTTGTTTCATGGTCTTGTAAGAAACAAGCATGTGTTGCTCTAAGTACTGCAGAAGCAGAATACATTGCTGCAGGAAGTTGTTGTGCACAAACTCTATGGCTCAAACAACAACTCAAAGATTATGGCTTAGAGCTGGGCTGCATTCCAATTAAATGTGACAACACAAGTGCCATTAATCTCACTAAAAACCCTATCATGCATTCTCGAACTAAACATATTGATATACGACATCATTTTCTTCGAGATCATGTTATGAGGAAAGATATTGAGATTTCATTTGTGGATACACATAATCAGTTAGCAGACATCTTTACTAAGCCTCTTCCTAAAGAATCATTTTTCAAGATAAGAAGAGAATTAGGCATATTAGATGAGCATGATATTTAATGTAACATGTTATTTGCATAAACTTTATATGTACATTTGCATTATGTGCTTAAGTGTTTTATAAAAAAAAAAAAAAAGTGTTACATAGGAATCTAGAGCCTAGAACTTGTCCTAGTAATCGATTACCCTAGGATTTGTAATCGATTATCCATGTTCTAAGTCCTCGTGCTCATTAGAAACATCTGAGTAATCGATTATTCAAACTGCCATAATCGATTACACATTCACAATTTGAAAATTTGAAAATTCATAACTGATGTAATCGATTACCCCAACTGCAGTAATCGATTACATACTCGAAAAATTGCCAGAATTTCAAATTTCCCTCCATCTTTTGAAATTCAATCTTGGCATAACTGCTCCGTAATCGATTACTTAAACTGCTGTAATCGATTACATGCTCAGGATATTTAAGCTAGCATTAGGAATTGATTAGAAATATCCTCCAAAATCCTCTTAAGGTGCTGAATACTCTTTTCTCAAATATGGATTCCTATCATTCTCGTTCCTCTCGACCCATGAACCTTACACGACTACTCACAACCACCCATCAAAGAACTAGGTTTGCTTCAAGATTCATCAATCAACTCATCCGTAAACCTTTGTTTGGAGATTTGGATTCCTTTGTCGACAATGGTCACACATTTCCCGCCTATCTTCGTTATCAAAATCTTGAGGAGTTTATCTCTATGTGCAATCCCTACTATCCTGAACTAGTAAAAGTCTTTTATTGCAACTTAGAACCTTTGCAAGATGGATTTCAAAGTTCTGTCAAAGGGATTCTTATTCGACACTCCCTATCATCTTTTGGTCGATGCCTTGGACTTCCTTCATCGGGTGCTCTCTTGGGTCCTAACCTCCCTTGCCCCTGGTCTGACTATAGCCATGACTCCTTTTACAAATCTCTGTGTCGATTTGAATCAGTAGACCTTCAGAAAATTCACCCACCACATACTACTTCTTGCCCATACAACACTGATGTCCTCACGACAAACAATCATCTTCTACACTACTTCATTAATCAAGTAGTTCTGCCTGAAGAAACCCTTCTTGCTCATATTAGCGACTTTGAGTTACAAATTCTTTATGGCATTCTTCATTGTCACAAAATCAATTGGGCATTCTTAGTTATGCACCACATGCTACAAAGTCGTAACTTGGCGGATTCTTTTCCTTATGCATCGATCATCACCCGCCTTCTTCTCTACTCTGGAGTGCCTATTGCCAAGCTTTATGACACGCGGTCATCTCATCTCAAACGAATAGACACTTCCATTCTTCCTTCGCTCAACATCATTAATGATTTTGGCCTCTCTCTTCTTCCATGTCAAATTCATGATGCTGGTCGGGATTTCGTACCCGTGTATACCATTGCTGATGTTGACTCTCCTACTAGTACTTAGCTTTCTAGGAGTTTTTCATGCTGTTTATTTCATCTTGTACTATGTTCCCATTGTATGTATGTTATCTTTTAAATACTATGTTTGGACTATTATGTTTTCGTCCTATTTTACATGTTTACCCCCTTTCCCCCATGCTTTATGCTTCAATATACTTGTATGTATGCCTGTACATTTTTTTTTGTGGCCTTTTCTTCTTTTTGATGAAGTCAAAAGGGGGAGAAAGGTTCTGTGCTCTTAAAGATCATATGCAGGAATTCAACGAGTACATTAGAAAGGGGGAGAAATATCAAAAATACTAGATTCTATCAAGTAGGGGGAGTTAAGCATCAAGAATGCACATATGATCTTCAAAGTTTCAAGTTTGTGTTTGCCATCATCAAAAAGGGGGAGATTGTGAAGAAGGTCTTGCTCCTGACCCTGGCTGTGGTTTTGATGACGACAAACTCATCAACAAAAAGAAGAAAAGAAGACTTCAAGGAATCAAGCACTCAAGTCCATCAATAGTCTAGAAGTCTTAGTATTAGGTGAGTTATGCTTCTAAAGGTTTATTAAAGCATAAAGGCTCTTAAAACACCTAATCTAATCAAGCTAAGAGTTTTCATAACTTAAAAGAAGTAGAAAACCTTAAGCAAGTCTCAAAAGATAAGTTTCTGGAAAATGGGCTTCTGTGTAATCGATTACACCATTATGGTAATCGATTACACCAAGGCAAGTAATCGATTACTCCAGTCTTGTAATCGATTACATGTTTGAAATTCAAATTCAAACTAAAACGGTCACTTGTGTAATCGATTACACTAAGTATGGTAATCGATTACCAGAACGAAAAAGTGCATCTTTTCATGAACCATTGTGTCCCAAACCTTTTGAAAAGGGTTGTGATGGTTCAAGGACGTTTCCCTTGCCTATATAAAGACCATTTGAGTCCAGAAAACAAAACAACAACATAGAACACACAACACACACGAAATATACACATTTCACATGAGAAAAACACATTAGGCCAAAGCTCTTTCAAAATTGGTTCATCTTTTAGAACTTAAATCTTTTGGAGCCTAAATTCTGAGTTCATGATCTTCATGTTTACAAGAACACATTAGTTGTTCATATCTTGAAGAACTCAGAATTGTATTATGCTTAAAAGCCTTAAAGCATAATTTCTCATGTTCAATCCAATTGTGTGTTAAAGGATTGAAACAGCCAAGTGTAATATCTTCTTCATCTCTTTCTGTAAGATTGAGTTTTTCACCGTGGTATTCGGTGAAGGGTTGTTGTCACTGAAAGTGGTTTGCTTTCAGGGTTTTGATTGAAGACAAGTTTGTCTTCAAGGTCTGAGGGTGGTTTGCCTTCAGGAACTGAAAGCGGTTTGCTTTCAGGGGCTGTTGAAAGCAGTTTTCTTTCACAGGATATTGGTAGAAATTCTTGGGGTCCTTGGGTTAGGAACTTGTAAGAAATTCTTATCAATAGTGGAAAAATCCTCAAGGGGTTTTCTTGAGGGACTGGACGTAGTCTTCGGTGGATTGAAGGCGAACCAGGATAAATCTTGTGTGTGATTCTCTTTATCCTTCACATTTACTTTCAAGTATTGTTCATATCCGCTGCAATCACTAAGATCAACACGTGATCATCATAAACTTGAAAGTATCGATTTCAATAAGGCGAAAATTGGGGCAACACTGATTCACCCCCCCTCTCAGGTTGCTATCTGTTCTAACATAATACAGTTTATTAACTTGCATTAAATGAAGAGAGATAATAAATACCATCCTCTGTGTGTGTGTGCAAAGCAAGTGAGGGATATGAAAAGACACAACTGTTTGAGCATTTAATGTATATCATGAAGTGGATATTATGAAAATGATCAGACGAATATAATAAATAAATATTTATAGTGCAGGAAACATTCCTATTCTTTCTCTAAGGCATGCAAACTTGTTTTCAATAAGGGGTTTGGTGAAAATGTCTGCCAATTGATCATCAGATGGTATGTATGAGATGTCAATATTTCCTTTTGCTACATGATCACGAATAAAATGATGTTTGATTTCAATATGTTTGGTTCGTGAATGTAACACAGGATTCTTTGTTATATTAATGGCACTTGTATTATCACATAGTAATGGAATGTTATGCTCAAAAATATTATAAT
This sequence comes from Acmispon strigosus, assembly GCA_030819835.1. Classification (NCBI taxonomy): domain Eukaryota; kingdom Viridiplantae; phylum Streptophyta; class Magnoliopsida; order Fabales; family Fabaceae; genus Acmispon; species Acmispon strigosus. The sequence goes on from JAUAMA010000007.1 coordinate 29,680,143, forward strand.
CTTCTAATTGATGCTTCACCCAAAGAAGTTGGGTGCAGCATGAACCTGCAGCGACGTATTCGGCTTCAGCTGTTGAAAGAGAGATTGTGCTCTGTCGTTTGCTTGCCCAAGAGATTAAACAATGCCCTAAGAAGTGACATCCTCCACTTGTGCTTTTCCTTTCTATTCTATCTCCGGCATAGTCAGCATCACAGAATCCTCTTAGCCTGAAATCATCACCTTTCTCATAGACTAGACCAAGATTAGTTGTGCCAATAAGATATCGAAAAATTCGTTTTACGGCACTAAGATGAGATTCTTGAGGACTTACCTGGAATCTTGCACATACACATACGCTGTACATGATGTCTGGTCTACTTGATGTGAGATACAATAGTGATCCTATCATTCCTCTATATTTGGTTGAGTCAACAGGAGTTGAATCATCTCCTTTATCAAGTATGGTTCCAGGATGCATTGGAGTTCCCATGGCTTTTGCTTTCTCCATGCAATACTTTTTGAGCAGGTCATTGACATATTTGGTCTGATGGATGTATGTTCGAGTTCCCTCTTGCCTAATTTGTAATCCTAGGAAGAACTTCAATTCTCCCATCATACTCATCTCAAATTCACTTTGCATGAGCTTGGAGAACTCTTGACAAAGAGCTTCATTTGTGGCCCCAAATATTTTGTCATCGACATATAGCTGTACTAGGATGAAGTCATTGGACCTCTTTCGTCTGAAGAGAGTATTGTCGATGCTTCCTCGAGAAAATCCATTTTTCATAAGAAATGAGCTCAAGCGATCATACCATGCTCGTGGTGCTTGCTTTAATCCATATAGAGCTTTTCTCAGCTTGAAGACATGGTCTGGCAGATCCTGATCTTCAAATCCTGGAGGTTGTTTTACGTAGACTTCTTGTTCAATGTATCCATTTAAGAAGGCACTTTTGACATCCATTTGAAACAGCTTTATGGAGTGTTGACATGCAAATGCTAGAAGTATGCGTATGGCTTCAATTCTTGCCACTGGTGCAAACGTCTCTGTATAATCAATTCCTTCTTGTTGATTGTACCCTTGAGCCACCAGACGAGCTTTGTTTCTTGTGACCTTTCCATTTTCATCCATCTTATTCCTGAAAACCCATCGAGTGCCTATAATCGATTTGTCTTCTGGTTTTGGCACCAAATTCCAGACTTTACTTCGTTCAAACTGATTTAGTTCTTCTTGCATGGCGAGGATCCATCCTTCATCCTGAAGAGCTTCTCCTATGTTCTTTGGCTCTATTTCAGAAAGAAATGCACAGTTAGCAAAATCATTAAACGTGGATCGAGTTCTTACCTTTTCGTGGACATCTCCAATAATTTGTGTTGGAGGGTGATCTGGTTTGAATCTCCAGTCTCGAGGTAGTGATATGCCGCTGGAAGTCATAATTTGACTTGATGAAAGGTCGTCAGACGTAGTTTCATCAACTTCGTCTGGTTGAGGAGTGATTGAGTCTGACTCTTTATTGGATGATGATGGCTGAACTGGATTTGATGACGGAGCTTCATATATTTCCATATCATCATCTTCTGTAAGTATAGGATTTATGCCCACATGCTTATCTTCAAATTTAACATTGATGGATTCCTCAACTGCCATGGTTCTGGAGTTATATACTCGAAACGCCTTCGAATTAGGTGAATATCCCAAGAATATTCCCTTATCTGATTTTGCATCAAATTTTCCGAGATCATCCTTTGTGTTGAGTAGAAAGCATGAGCTTCCAAAAGGATGAAAATATGAGATGTTTGGCTTTCTTCCCTTCCATAGCTCGTAAGCAGTTTTCTTCAGAGTTGGACGCATGAATATTCTATTTTGAATGTAGCATGCGGTATGGATGGCTTCAGCCCAGAAATATTTGGGCAGAGAGGTTTCATTGAGCATAGTTCTTGCCATTTCTTGAAGTGACCTGTTCTTCCTTTCTGCTACTCCATTCTGCTGAGGAGTTCTCGGAGCGGATACTTGATGGAATATGCCATTTTCTTCGCAGTAATGATTGAATTCTTCATTTATGAATTCTCCTCCTCTGTCACTACGGATGTTGGTGATGCAGTATCCTTTCTCATTCTGAATTCTTTTTGCGATGATTAGAAAGGACCTGAAGGCTTCATCTTTTGTTCCAAGAAATTGCACCCATGTAAATCTGGTGTAGTGATCCACGATGACAAGACAGAATCTTTTTCCAGAACAACTAGCCGTTCTAGTGGGTCCAAACAAGTCCATGTGCAACATCTCAAGAGGTCTCTTTGTACTCACAACGTTCTTTGTGTGGAAAGAACTTTTTACTTGCTTTCCTTGGAGACATGCTGAGCACGTATCATCAGATTTGAAAGATAGATTTGGCAGACCACGTACTAAATCATGTTTGATTATTTTAGCAATGGTCTTTAAGGATGCATGCCCTAGCTTCCTGTGCCAGATCCATTTATCATCCTCTGCTGATACTAGACATGTTACCTTTTGACTTGCAAGGTTTTCCAGGGAGGTCTTATATAGATTCCCTTGTCTCTGAGCTTCAAAGATGGTCTTATCATTTTCATTAGAGACTCTACACTTCAATTTGGTGAAGGAAACAGTGAGCCCACTATCACATAATTGACTTATGCTAAGTAGGTTATGTTTCAATCCTTCAACTAAGAGAACCTTCCGGATTACTGGAAGGGGGTCCTTACCGACATTTCCTTCTCCGACAATGAATCCTTTTTGATTTCCTCCAAAGGTCACTGTCCCTCCTGTCTTCTTCTCATGGATTTTTGGGAATAAAGACCTTTTTCCCGTCATGTGCCGTGAGCATCCACTGTCCAGGTACCATTGTTCTCTTTGGTTTTGAACTGTTAAGCACATCTGCAAGAGGAATAATCATTGATTTAGGTACCCAAACTTTCTTGGGTCCTTTTTTGTTAGTAATCATCTTGGGTGGACTTTTCCTCCCATGCACTATTTTTTGAGGAGTTTGTTTCTCCTTACCCTCGACCATGAAGGTTTCAGGTTGAATTTTGATGGATGCTGATGAGAAATTTTTCTTTTCAGGCTGATATCTATATGGAACAGTAGATAAGTTATGTTTAATAGCAATTATGTCCCAGTCTTCTTCTTCTTCATATCCTAATCCTCTTCGATCATATGCTGATCTATTATTTCCACTTAATTTGATTAGATTATCATGTCCTTGAGTAAACATGGATAAGTCTTTAATTAAGTACCTGACTCTTTCCTTTAAAAGTCTAATTTCTTTGTTTGCATCTTGTTCTAAAATTGCTTGATTTTTCTTAGTGAGCATGATGGAGACTTCCTTAGATGCATGCAATTCTTTCAATGTTTTATCATGCTTCTTTTTGACAGAGCTATACTTAATAGCTAATGCATGAGCATATTCTAGCAGTTCATTATAGTCATCAGTTGAGATTTCAGAACATACCTCATCTTGATCATCTTCTTCATTATCTGATTTGTCGACAGAAATCATTAATGCCTCTGCTTCTCTGTCTGCTTCAATATCAGAAGTGTCTACAGATGCCATGAACGCACAGTATGAAGCTTCCTCAATAGCTCCCTTGGCTTCTTCTTCTTGATCAGAGTCATCTTCTGATTCATCGTTCTGACTGGAAAATGCCTTCTTTTTGTAGAAAGTTTTCTGCGAAGGCTTATTTCCTAGGCGAGGACAATCTGCTTTGACATGACCAGGTTTCTTGCATTCATAGCAGACGATCCCTCCTTTGCTTGGAGTTCTTTCTTCTTCTCTTGATGAGGAAGAAGTTCTTCCTTTGAATTGCTTCCGGCTTCCCACGATTTTTCTGAATCGTCTGTTGAACAGGGCTTGTTCATCATCAGACCGATCAGATTTGGCTGTTTCCTCATCTGAGGATTCATTAGCTTTCAAAGCCTTTGATTTGTTGGCTTTGAATGCTACAGCTTTAGCGGCTACTGTTTTTCTTTTTATAATCGCGGCATCATTTGCAAGATCCTGCTCGTGGATCTTCATTTCTCCCAGCAGATCTTCTACTTGATATGTGTCCATATTCTTTCCGGATCTTTGGGCTGTGACAAAATTTCTCCAGTTGGTGGGAAGACTTCTGAGAATCTTGACCACTTGTTCCTTGTTGGTGAATGTTTTGCCCAGATTCCTCATGCCATTGTGAATGGTCTGAAGTCGTGAAAACATGGAATCAATGGACTCATTATCTTCCATCATGAAGTTTTCGTATTGGGAGGCAAGCATGCTCATCTTGGTGGTTTGAACAGCAGTTGTTCCCTCATGAGCAATAGCCAGCGTGTCCCATACCTCCTTTGCAGTACTTAGGCTGTCAATTTTATCGTGCTCACTTTTGCTGAGAGCACATATGAGAAATAGCCTTGCCTTGGCATTTCTCTGGTTTTCTGTCTTGTGTTCGTCTGTCCATTTGTCAGCTGGAATGGCCTTGTTTTCACTATCTTTAGGAAAGTAATTTCCCTTAGATATCACGTCCCATAGTTTCCAATCAGTTGATTCAATGAATAGCTGCATATGTTTCTTCCAGTAGGGATAGTTTGAGCCATCAAAGAATGGTGGCTTGTTTGTTGCGGTTCCGGTTGGGTAGGCAATTCCGTCCATGGATCTTTTCACTCTACACCTGTTAAGATGTTAGTAATGCTCAGAGCGGTTACGCTCTGATACCAATTGATAGTAATAAAATCACACAAGAAAGGGGGGGTTTGAATTGTGTGTGTGACTTTTTAAAGTTTTACAAGAGAATACGAATTATGAGTTCGAAAACGGTTTATCTAATGTGCAATGGAAATATACTTAGAGCATAAACAGTAAAGCACACAAGATATTTATCCTGGTTCACCCTCAAAATTGATATGGGCTACGTCCAGTCCTTGGTTGTACCAAGATTTTCCACTATTTCGACTGAATAGTACAAGTGTTCTCAGGGACTTCTCCCAGTATTCTCAGGACTACTCCTTTACAAGTTTTCTCAGGACTTCTCCTTTATCTCTCAAGTATTCAACAGGACTCCTCCCTAATTCTTTTACAAGAATGTTGGTTTTCTACAAAGATCTCTTCACAAAGAGTGGGTAGAAAATATGAGGTTCTAGGTTCAGAGATGATGGTTAAGTTTGGTTCTTTGAAGGGATAGTGTGAGAGTAATGAGAGTTTTCACTCTATGAGGATTTCACACTAATTGGCGACTGAACTCAGAAGGATAGAAAATTCTAAGGTTACTGAGTGTTCTTGGCAAAATCTTGTCTAAGTTATGAATTGACTTGAAGAATTTGAATGCTTAGATATAGTGTAAGTCGCCAAGTTGAAAGTGATGCAGAGGCAGCTATTTATATCTTCAGTAAAGTGAGAACTGGATGGACTGCTGAAGATCTTCAAAAATAGTTCCGTTGGAGATTTACCCGATTGTGAGTAACGGATACTTCTGCACTTGTTGTTTGATAAAGTTTTCCATAGTGATGAGCATTTCTTCAACCGCTAGAGAGTGAGTTCGTCTGGCAATCCTTTTTCTTCTGGTTTCCAGGGACAGCAATTAATGCGAGTGGATTCCAGCTAATAGGGCAATTAATGCTTCTGATCAGAGGACTTGAATTCTACCGTTGAGGAGATACGATGATCAGAGGATTTCACCGTAAATTCAGTAAAAAGCAACTTGAATTAAGGAATGTCGGAGAATTTGAATCTTCAGGATATATGGCGCTTAATTCTGTCTCTTTCGTATTTAATGCTCTGATCCACAGGAGGTGCTTGACAGCTTCTCTTGGTTTAGGCAAATGATCTCTACTGAGCAGATTCCTTTCGTGTCAGTCTTTAATCATTACTTCTCAGTCAACCTCTGTGTTTGACTTGGAGTGAACCGGTCAGATCTTTTAGGCGGACGAAGTCTACTGAGAGAGAGACTCCAGTTCTCTTAGCCGGACGTACTTTTCCCTTGCTTTTTGATAATGATTGCAGCGTCCCTTCCGTATATAAGAATTCCTGAATATAAAATACTTTAAGGAAAATTAGTGACTCTTTACGAAATTGTTATTTATCAAAATAGGTTAATTTATTTGGATATTTTTCTCTAACATCCATTGGCATTCCCAAAGAAAACATGAGTGACGTGATTTCGTCTGCTCAGCCTAAGGATGACTTTCACTCACAACCTGTTGAGGAACCTAAAGATTGATAGTAATAAAACCACACAAGAAAGGGGGGGGGTTTGAATTGTGTTTGTGATTTTCTAACTTCTTTTCGTGAAACAACAGTTATAAGTTCGAAAACGTTTGATAAAGAGTGCAGCGGAAATTATTCTACAACTGAACAATAAAGCACACACGATGTTTATCCTGGTTCACCCCCTTAATCGACAGGGCTACGTCCAGTCCTTGGCTTAACCAAGATTTTCACTATTTTATCAAAATAGTACAAGTGTTCTCAGGGACTTCTCCCAGTATTCTGAGGACTACTCCTTTACAAGTATTCTTAGCAGGACTTCTCCTTTACGAGTGTTGGACAGGACTCCTCCCAATTCTTTTTCAAGAAGAATTGGTTTCTACAAAATCTCTTCGGTAAGAGTGGGTAGACAATATGAAGAACGAATTACAGACAGAATAAATAAATTGATTCTCTGAAGGGCTTTGTGTGAACGAGGATAAGAGTAGCACTCTGTGATAATCTTCACACTAGTTGGCGACTGACTCAGATAATAGGTAAGTTGAGAATGCTGAGTGTTTGGCTTGGAGAGATTGGATCGCAAATAATAAACTCAGAAATTTTGAATGCTTTGATCGTGTAAAAGTCGCCAAGTTGAATCTGGTGCCAAGTCCTCTATTTATATCCTTAGTAGGAAGATCAATGGGACCTTTGCTGAAGATCAGAAGATAGTTCCGTTTGAATTTCTCCTTTCTTGTGTGTAACAGATACTTCTGCAATTTCTGCTTCGATAAATGAAATCTGCAATGCATTTAATGTTTCTCTAATGGCTGAGGTTGATATCGTCTGGTTCTTCAATGTATCTTTCCTTGATTAATAACTTCTGTAATAAATGCTCATGCAATCCAGCTAAGGGAGCCATTAATGTTCTGACCAGAAGATTTGAATTTGAACGTTGAGGAGATACGATGATCAGAAAAGCTCGCCGCTGATTCTGCAAAAGCAGCTTGAATTAAGGAATGTCAGAAGATTTGAATTTGCAAGGAATAAAGAATTTACTTCTGTCCTTTTCGCCATTAATGCTCTGAAGAGACAAGTGGTGCTTGACAGGTCATCCTTGGTTGAGCAAACGATCACCTCCTGATTTTTCTTTTGCACTAATCAACCAAACATTCTGTCCGGAATTTACATGTTCTTTCCTTCAGATGAATCTAGTGACTGAGTGACCAGACGTTCATCATATTCGGACGGACTCTTTGAGGCAGACGATGTCAGCTGACGGACTGTTTTTCAAAGGCTGTAGCCGGACGAATTCGTCTACTATCCTTAACTTGAACATCTGCTTTTGATAATGCTTTGTAGGGGTCCATGCAGTGCTTTTTCCAAGTAGAAGGATTTTCCTAAGCATGATAGACATTTAGAAGTTAAGAATTCTATTTTTGACAAGATCAATACTTAGCGAAATTGCTATTTATCAAAATATAATACTTCATTAAATTATTTGATTCTAACAAAGATCAAGTGCCCGAAGATGAAATCGCAAAAGCTCTTACCACAATGCAGTCAGCTGATCATGACAAGTTTGCTCTGATGGAAAAGAAGTTTGAAGATCTGCAAGCAGAATCTAAGAGGCAAGTCAAGGAACTGCGTGAAGAAATGAGAACCCAAAACAAGGAAATTCGAAAGGACATCAAGGAACAGATGGATGCCAAATTTGGGATGGTACAAGAAACGCTCAATAAACTATTTGATCACTTGAAGAAGCCCTTTGTTCCCTAAACTCTCTTCTCAGTTTTTCTTTCAACAAACTTACTTTTGATTTTACTGCAGTTTTGGCTATATATTATTGCTTCAGTTTTACCTCTGGTTTTAATGCTTGCATATTTAAAATGCCGTATCTCTCTTTCATTTAGCCACTTCTGTTTCTGAGTATTTCTTTTGATAATGCCAAAGGGGGAGAAGAATAGAGAAAAAGGTTAAGAATAGAGAAAATATAGTACTAGAAGAGAATAGAGAAAAAGGATAAATGGGAAGAAAAATAGAGAAAATGTGGCACTAGTTTAGGGGGAGTAAACTAGAAATATAGCAAAATTGGATAGAGAAGAAGTATCAGTTTTACGGGGAGCACTGCACTAGTAATAATTAATCGAAAAGGAAATGTCTCTCTACTTTGGGTAAAAACATCTTTTGAAAAGATTATATATCAGACTTAGGGGGAGCAAACACAAACAAATTTTAGGAGATTAAGTTATTTCTCTTAGAGGACGTTTAAAGATTCAAAGTTACATAACGTCTCCGTCCGTCCAAGAATTAATGTTAACAAACTAAAGGTCTCATGTTTGCTAACAATAATGCTAAGGCACCAAAATACTTTCGTATGCAAAAATTGTCAAGATCGTTCAGTTTTTTCTACATAATGAAATATTTTAAGAAAAAAAATCTATCTGTGAAATTGTAGCACTCGCTCTAAGAAACATTTTTTTTTGTAAATGGTTTTATAAATATAAATATATTAAACCTTTTTCTCAAAAGAAATTTTCATTATCAAAAAGAGGGAGATTGTTAGATTCAAATGATTAAATGAATTATTATGTTTCGATAATTAACAATTTCGTTAAAGTTTGATATTCCTAAGAGATAGAATTCCTAACTCGTTGAAAATTCTCATATCCAAGAAGACCTATCTATTTGAAGAACTACATGATTTACAAGGCATTATCAAGATGCAGAAGCTCGAAAGACAAGCATCTAAGTAGAGACCGTCCGGCACTTCACTGAAGAATCAATTCTCATTTTGGAACAATCATCCTTTTGAAAGTCTTTGGGTAGCAGCGCTCACTTAACAATGAAACACACTTGCCAAGTTGAAACAGTCTGGTGGATGAGCATGTTTTGAAAAATAGGAGCACACTCGTGCCAGAATTGAGTAAGTCTGGTCACAAGCCTGAAAGAGCACATCCTGCTTAGAAGCACTCTCGACTTTTCAACAAAGTACCAGTGTGGCAACTCATCCAGAGGATTACGTCTGACCACTCTTCTAGAAGTTAGTCTGCTGAGTATTCTCACAGTAAAGAGCACGTCCACCAAAGGAGTACATCTGGGAACTCATGTTAAAGAGTTCATATGCCAAGTCAAGCTTAGAAGAAGTTTGGCAAACATCTGAAAAAATTCGTTCTGCAACACTATTGAAGAGAACGTTTGGCAACTCTGATGAAGAGTTCGTCTGGCTAAATGTTCTGAAGTGTTCATTCGGCAGAAACATTAAAGAGATCGTTCGACAGAGATTCTGAAGAATCTGTTTGTCAATAACTGCTTCATGCATTAAAGGTTATCTACCTCTTCAGCACATTAAATGAAGCACTGTTGATCGCAGAATGAAGAAAGGGACACATTTAATACTTTATTCCTCGTTTCTGCAAACATCTCTACTCTTGCACAATTCAAGCAATCTTTTCAGAGTAAACAGCGGGTCTTTCTGAACATCATATCCTCTCAACGGTCAAAATCAAATCTTATGTTCAAAACAATTAATGCTCTCTTAGCTAGCTTGCACTAGCAATCAATGCCCAAACTAAAGCTCAAAGCTGAAAGCGTTAAAGGACCAGAAGAAGTCGACTAAAGCAATTACTGCTGCAGTAAATGCATGACAGAATGCATTTAATGCTGATTTAGAATTATAGAAGTATCCGTTACTCACAAGGAAGCAGAACCTCCAACAGAACTATTTTTCAAATCTTCGTCAAGCTTACTAGGAACATCCTACTGAAGATATCAATAGAGAAGTTTGCTTTCGGATCAACTTGGTGACTTGAATACTTAATTATCATATCTCCTCATCAAGTTGCCCACAGAATCAAGCTACAACTCACAAGCTTATAGCCATCCTAAATTGAGTTGAGTCGTCCGCTAGTGTGAAGAACCTATAGAGTGTTACTCTTATCCTACTCACACGCAAACCAAATAGAGAACCTAATTCTATATCCTCTCTGTAAAATGTGCTTCATCTTTCTACCTAACTCTTGTTAAAGAGGATATTGTAGAACAACAAAGCTACCTTAAAAAGAAACTAGGAGTAGTCCTGTAGAATACTAGTTAGGAGAAGTCCTGTACAATACTTGAAAGGAGAAGTCCTTAGAATACTAGGAGAAGTCCTGTATAATACCTGATAGGAGAAGTCCTTCTAATACTGGGAGAAGTCCTGTAGAATACTTGTACTATGTTGATCAAATAGTGAAAATATTGGTAAAGCCAAGGACTGGACGTAGCCCTGTCGATTATGGGGGTGAACCAGGATAAATACCCTGTGTGCTTTATTTTTCAGTCTTAAGTTAATTTTCCGCTGCATGCACACACTCTTATATTCGTTTGAAACTCATTACTGCTTAGAACTGAAAAAGAAGTTTTAAAAACTACACACACAATTCAAACCCCCATTTTCTTGTGTGCTTTCTCACTATCAACATGGGCCCACCGCGTGTGCACTGGGATTGCCAGCACCAATGCGCTGACACCCTGTCATGCCCAGTGGAATAAGAGCTTCCAACGCCAATGCACCCGGGTGTCCAGCGCTAATGCGCTGGCTCTCTACCTTTCCCAGCGTATATGCGCCCGGGTAGCCAGCGCCCATGCGCTGGCTCCTTGCCTCGACCCACTGGGTCAAGGGCCTCCCATGCATGCGCGCGCTGGAGAACCCAGCGCCAATGCGCTAGGTCCCTGCCAAGGAGCCCAGAAACTCTGATTTTTCACAGAAAAAAGGTTTTTAAAACTTGAATTTCATAAACAAGGTTCTAAAACATGCCAACATATATTTCCAAAGGTTTAATGCTTCATAAACAATTTTTCTCAAGAGGGAAAACACTTTTTAGGAAAAAGGTTTGAGGAGCACAATAGCTCAAACCCATTGAAGAATGATAAGAATGATTGGAAACTAACCTCGTGTGTTGTACGATCAAGGGGAAACAGAAACAACAAAGTGCTCGTCCAAGACTCAAGAGAAAGCCGTCTTCGTGTCGAAGGAAAAACTGAAAGAATTCATGATCAACCCTTGGAAAGAAGGAAAAGAAGAGAACGAAAAACAGAAAGGAATCAGCATTGGTTCAGAATCCTATTGTCATCAAAGACTCAAAATTAAAGAATTACAAAGGCTTACCAAAGACCACCCACCTAAAAATCTTTGAAGAGGAAAGAAAGAACAAAAACTTGGCGTTAAAGAAAGGAGAAGGGCGGCAACAGCAGCAGCAAAGAGGAGAGGCTTTGCACACTTGAAGACTAAGATTTGTTGCTTGAGATAAAAGAAAAGGAAATTGCAACCCTACCTCTTATAGCTGCTCGAAACCCTAGTGATATTAGGGAATATTGTTTTTAGATTTTCCTCTATTAATTCTAACCAAAATCTCTATCACATTTAATTTAAAACAAACCCTAAGATATTGTTTTTAAATGGAAATAGAATCTATTACAGAATAAGTCAACAAAGCCAATAAAGGTCAACAGGGACCGAACTGTAAACTACTAAATAGTCCACTGACCAAATCATAAATATGAAATAGTCCAGCGACCAAAATATAAATATTAAAATTTGAGGGTCTTACACCTCCTCTGCACAATTGACTGCCATATTTTTATATGGCTTTAACAACCATTTTTTTTTCTCTATGGCTTCGAAAACCGTTTAATTTTATTTTCGGTCATATAGACCGAAATTTTGACTAAAGTGCTCGAAATTACTTCATCCAATCCCCTTTGAATCTGAATACTTTAGCCAATTTAGGCACTTCTTAACTATCATTCTCCAATAGTCATTTTTAGTTTTCAATTCTTTAAAGGATTTTGCAAGAAATTTTCTCTTATTCCTTGAGAATTGAAAAATATATGGAGACTTTAGCTTAAAATTGGCCATATTCACTTCATTTTTGTCACTATCACTATCCTCGTTTGATTGATCAAGTTCATCTCAACCAATTTCAGGATTTTGAGGGACTGTTACGTAAGAACTTTCTCCTTCTTAAAAAACCTTTTTAGACTTGTATTTTTCAAGCCTTAGTTTTTCTATTCATCTAACCTTATAAGCCAATTGAGTCATGTCTCTAAATTGTAGGTTGACTAAGTTATTTTTAATCGAATAATGTAGGCCTCCGACAACCATTTGGACTAATTCATATTTAGGCACATGAGTAGAGCATCTAGTTTCCATTTGCCTAAATCTGATCAGGTAGTTGTTTATCGACTCATTCGATCGTCTCTTGACATTAACCAAGTCCATTAATGACACTTTGGTTTCCATCTAAAGAACTGTTCATTAAAAGCTCTTTCTAATTGATTCCAATTATGGATCGAATTAGAAGGTAGAGTAGTAAACCAAGTGTAAGACCCTCGAGTTTTGAGTACTTATACTTTGGTCCTTGGAGATTTTATAAATAGATTTTGGTCCTTTAAGTTTGGATATTTTTGTTTTAGTCCTTGGACTAGGCGAAACTGTTTTGGAGTTTAGCATTTAAGAGACTTTAAGGAGGTTTTGGAATTCAAATTTGAAATGGGAGCATGTTGGTTTGACTTGGAGGATTATAAGAATATTCGTGTAAGAGTTTTAACAAGAATGACTTTGGCTTAGCGGTTAAGATTTTGGTATTTCAGCTGCAAGGCTAGTGTTCGAACCTTGATGATCAAGGTTTTATTTTTATTTTAGATTTTCATGTGGCTCACGGTTTTTATAATTCAAATTCGAAATTTGAATGGTGAGGGTTATTGGAGCATTGAAATCAGGTTTAAAGAGGGAGTTATGGAGTTTAAGGAGAAATAATCGTGGTTAATGGCTTGTCTAAAGCTTTGATGGACTTTGAAAGAGAGTAAAGGCTAGGTTGATGATGGGGCGCGGCTCTCTCCCTCCCTTTGGATTTGAAAACCTGAATTTAACATGTGCTAAAAACCTCTCTTTTGAAATTCAAAACCAACAAGTGAGTTATGTGACATTAAGGGAGTAATTCTTTGTCTAATGCCTTAATGAGTCATGAAGGGGAATTAAATTAAAAAATGGGGGTTAGGGGAGTGCCTCTTCACTCTCTCCCACTCTCTAGTTGCTGAATTCTCCAAGTTTAAGTATTACTATCATCACCTTACTCCTTTCCACTCAAAGAATTTGCTAAGAACCCAAAACTCTAGTGTTGTCTTCCTTGAGGTGCTTCTGAACCTTGGTGCCATTGTGGGTAGATTATCTTCTTCTATTATGGTCCTCACTCTTTTTTCTCAATCCTCTCTCAAGTGTTCAGGTGATAGCCTAATCGGTAAGAGATTAAATATTCCAAATTCTGGGTTTCTTGGTGATCAACTCCTGTCTTCTTTCTAGAGATAATTGATTGTTGTTCCAACCTTTATTTTTCATCAAGCTCGAGTCCATTACATTCTGGAAGAGACTAGGGTCATGCTACACTCAAGCTTGATCAACTCTCTCAAACAAGGTTGGTGTTCTTTTCCATTCTTTCGGTTCAATACCTAGTTGTCTTCCTGGAACAAATGATTTTTAAGAAATTAGAAACCTTTGATCTTTTTGGGTAGAAAACTTATTTTTTAGGTTATAATATAGGTTCTGAACATGGAAGAATTTTATTTTTGAAAGGAATTTGTTAAAAATGGAGTTTCAGGTGAAAAACTTGGTTTTTAGGGTTTCTGGCAGGGAGCCAACGCATGAGCGCTGGACTCCTAACGCCTGGGCGTTGGAATTCTGCCCAGTTTGTGTTTCCAGACAGGGACCCAACGCTTGAGCGTTGGAACCCAACGCTTGGGCGCTAGTCCCCTGACAGCAAGTTGTTTTGGGTTTAAATCTTGTGGAGTTGTTTTCTAGTCTTTTCCATAGTTGTTGATGATGGTACAAATGTGTTATTATGATAGGCCGGAGATCAAGACCAAGCAAAGGATTAAAAGGTAAGGGTAACTCAAGTCGAGATTGAGTCAGTTGTGCTTACCATGAGTTTATTGTCGGAAACTATTGTATGATTATGATGATGAAATTGATGGTGTTGTGATGCATTCTGGAATTGATATTTGATGATTATAATATATTTGGATTTGGGAATTTTGGTTATGATATGTTGATGAATATGATGTTGAGGTGAACTTGATTATGTTATGTTGATATCGTATGCGGATTGTTGTTCCATGTTGATGATGAATATTATGGCATTTCATATGCACATTTTATGATGAGATAGTGGTGGGGTGGATGGTGATTTCCACGGGACCATGATGACGGTGGGGTGGACGAATGGTTGCCACGTGACTGGAAGGGCGGTACGGTAGACGGTAATTGCTACGTGACCTCCCTGTTCCCATTTGGAACGAAGTCCATCCCGTTTGGAACGATGCATTTTGGCCAAGGTTGTTGAGCATGTAGTTGAGCATGTAGTTGAGCATGTAGTTGTGCATGTAGTTGCATTTGGGGAGTTATATGCATGGGTTGTGATAATTATCGTGTAGCATGATTTGTGATGTTGTTCTTGAGGAAATGGGTTTATTGTTGAAAATGTTATTATTGTATTTTGAGAATATTGTTACTGTAAATTATTTTATTCCCTCTTCAACATGATGTTTGGTATTTTTTGTTTGTTTAAGAGTTAACCCTTTCTGTTTGGGTTTGGGCGCTTAATGCCAGAAAATAGACAGGGCGATGATCGTCATCTCTCGAGGAGCTTACGGAATCAGAGTGCGCAGCGGATGCATGGATGATTTCCGAAGATGATGTTTTAAGGACTTCCGCTATATTATTTTCTTTTTGGGCTCGCTGTTGAGCATTTACCTTTGTTGTAATATTTTCCTCATTTTTGCTTCCGCGTAATAAATATTATCTATGGGGAAATATTACTTATATTATTAGTAAGAATTTTTGAGAGACGAAACCTTTTTGAAAAAAAGAGTTGTTTTTCTGAGAGGTTTTTAATTTCCGCATTTTTACTATGTCACCTTCAACCCAAAATTGTGGTGTTACACCAAGTGAAAGCATTTTCCGTCAACGAACTTGGAAAATATTTCATTTTCAACTATTCATTGTTTGCAAGATCACCGGCTTCAATGTGGTACCTTGCAATATGTTCAACATGATAAAATAAGAACAAACACAAGAAGGGGGGTTTGAATTGTATTCGTATAAATACTTTCTTTTCCTAAAACAAATATATATTTTCAAAACCATTTTTTAAACGATAGGTTGTTTTTAGCAGACGATAGGATAAACAGTTTTGATGCAGCGGAAATAGAACGTGTTTGCTGTTAAACGATAAAGAAATAAAACAATAAAGCAGTGAACAGCACACGCAGATTTGTCCTGGTTCACCCCCTGAACGATGGGGCTACGTCTAGTCCTTGGCTTCACCAAGATTTTCACTATTCACCTGAATAGTACAAGTATTATCCAGGATTTCTCTTATCAACAAGTATTCTCAGGGACTTCTCCCAACAAGTATTCTCAAGGACTTCTCCCAAAATGTATTATACAGGACTTCTCCTTTTCACAATAGATCATTCTACATAAGTTCTCTTCTCACAAGAGTGATGGTAGAAGCAAACTTAGGCTCGGAAAACTCTCAGTATGTGTATATGGTTTGACTCTAAACAGTATACTCGAGGTTTGGCTTAAACAGAGATGAATAAACAATGGTTCTCTGTTTCACGAAAGCTTGATAGATTTGACTCTGTTTTCCACTCAGTTTTTGTGCCCTATTTTTCTCTTGATTTTTCTCAAATGTTGTGCATTGTTCTCCGTGTTCTTCTGTGCTCTTCTGTGTTTCTTCGAATCTTCAAATGATCCTTTTATACCTTTGGTTTAACTCTGATTTGTTGAAGGTGTGTTGTCGTTGACTTGATATGATCATTGAATTCCTGACCCTTTAGCAACGGCTATATGCATTGAATATATTTGACTTTGTTGATTCTGCAGAGCTGATTGTTGAGAGTTTGTGCCGTGATGTTCTCCTTTGCTTTGATTGCACTTTCATTGTTGTTTTAGAATAGTTGATCGATGAGTGATGTACTCCTTGATTTACTCCTCTGTAATAAATTCGTTCATCAATGAATTTCCTTTCCTTTTCGAGATACAATTTGTTCTGTTGACAGCATTGTGCTTCAATCTTTTATACTCTGACGTGTCTCTTGTAAACATTATATTCTCTTGCTCTTCTTTGGATGGTGTTTTCCACTTTTGCATAGACGGTACGTGTAGACGGTACTTCCTTTAGCTTGTAAATGATGCATCTCTTTATCTTGTAAATGGTACGTCTCTTGTTGGACGATACTTCTTTTCTTTCTGTACAATACTTCTCTTTTTGTCTTCGGACGATACTTCTTTTCTTTCTGTACGATACTTGTCTTTTTGTCTTCGGACAATAGAGATTATTCTTCTCTTTGGACGATGGAGATAATTCTTCTCTAGACGAGGGAGATAATCCTTTTCTCTAAATGATGGAGATAATTCCTGAAATACATAATACATAGTTCAGTAGTAAAATTGTTATCATTCAAAATATGTTAAACGTTCTAAACTCGTTTGAACCTAACACAACAGTTGATTCGCCCATGGCCCCCTAAAATTTAGTAAATTTTGGGACTTTCCATTCTCTAGGAAGTTCTGTTCGAAGAACTATTTCAGGAAATGAAGATATGAAATTTGGACGAGTAGTATATCAAACACGGAAACCATGTTGATTTAGAATATGTTCGACAACATTTGCAACATTCTGGTTTCGATTGTTTAAAACAATATTGTCTAAATTCTGGTCGAAATTTTGTGGCAGATTTTGAACCAAGTTATTAGGTTCATTTCGACCAAAATTTTGAAGTTCATTTTGAGTCGAATTCTGAGGAAGATTTTGACTATAATTAACAACTTGTTGGAAGGTATGGTCAAGAGGTGGTGCTCCAAATTTATCAGCGATCCGACCCATTTGTCGAGTCAAGTGTTGATAACTTTGACTTGTTCTTTGAATGAGAGGGTTAAAATAGTCGACATTTGTTGTGAAAACATATTCGCCATATTTCTGTTACTCACATCCATTTGATTCCTCATCAATTGTAAATCAATATTAGTGATCGAATTTGAAGGAAATGAATCCATCGAAACACTTTGAATCAAAGGCATGGTCATTCCCAATGTGTTAAATTGAGTATGTTCTTGACCATTTTGGATTCCAACTTCCAGCCCAATATTTCCAAAAAAGAAGACATTATTTATTGATCTGTTATCTGACATTTTCACAAGATTCTTAACCACCAATAAAAATATATGTAACTTAATTGAAAGTCCAAAACAATTGGTATTATAATCCAATTGAGATAAATCAATTTTGAAATAACTTGGCATGACACGTTGAAGTGCCCAGACCAAGAATATGATCACAATGGTCTTGATCTTGATTTTTAAATTCTCGACCACTGGAGTTCTGAACCGGATTCCAAATGACACTTTGGAAAACTTGGTTTTCACAAATGGTCCAACCGGGCGTACCAAATGTTGATAAAGAGACTGGATTTTGATCCTTTTTGGGTTCTTAGTGTGAAAATGTTTAAGTGTCGTTTCCGAATTTTGGTGAAGAACGATACAATGTTCTTCAAAGCTGTAGAACGAAGATGAAGTAGAATAGTAAAAGATGAAGAGGAAATGCAGTAGAAAAGTAGAAGATCAAAAGAAAATGGAAATAAAAGCGAATTCAAAAGAGAAAAAGAATCAAAAGGAAAAGACAAATCAAAATGGCAAGAGTAAATTGCATTGAATCAAAAGTGAGAATCACAACACCATCGAGTTCTCTTAGTTAGCCATCTTTCGCATAAGACCCGTAGGCGTGTTTGAGAGTTTTGAGTAGTTGTGTGAATCTGAATATTTTTACAATGAAAGGTTCTTTTTATAGACTGGAAATAAAACTGCTACTCCAATCCTATGGTGGAGATTAAGTCTTAGAAAATAACTCCTAAGACTAGGATCACACACTTGACATAATTTGAATAAGATAAACAACTTGTAGCAACTTCTAGTAACCGCTCCTGGTAACTCTTGAATTTGTGACGCTCCACTTTGAATGCTAATTGCCATCTTCAATTTTATTTTCTATCTTTGGTCGAAATGCTCATCTTTTGGCCCGATAATATATGTTGAAACCTTGCTCTAAATATATTGGTCGAAGTTTCAACAAAGTTGATCGAAATTTGATTTAGCTCTTGATCGAACATGACAGTGGCAATAAACAAACCAATGCAATAATGATTTTGGTGATAACAGTTGGTCTTGGTCGAAATATGAATTCATGTATAAATGAACTCATAACTTTTGGACCACCTTTAATAATTTACATTGTTACTGCTGCCACACTATTGGTTCGAAGAAGTGAATATTTACCAGCCATGCATACGATGTAACAGCAGTGGATGATGCAGCAGCAAACAATGCAGCAGACGATGCATGGAAGCTCCACGTTCAGAATCTTTAAGTCCTTACCAATTTGGCATATGATTTTGACCAATGAATTCGACCAATATTGTCAACACCAAATTTCGACTAGGAAATTAAATTTCTTAGCACACAACTTATTATCTTTGGTTTCTTGATATTGGAAATTATACCATGATAAAATTTCTGGTATTAACACAACCCCATCGTTTTTCCCGTCTTCATCCTCGGCTCGCTTACTGTCACCATCCTCTCCTCCGACCTGCTCTATCGATCTCCATTTCCACCACCGCAGGCCGCCACCTCACTAGACCTTTGAACCCTTGCAGAGCCATTGAGGCTTTGTTTCTCCATCACGTTTAAACTTATTAACTTTTTTTTTTCTTAACAATGCTATTATTTAATTATCATTTGAGTTTAAAATATTTAAATGCACTTGAAAAAATTAATTTACTAAGTACATGATTATTAAATTAATAATTATTAAAAATATTTTAAAATTAGTTATATTTACCACTAATTTAACTAAAAACTTTTAAAACAATAAGTAATTCGATAAATTATTAAATAATGATTTAAAATAATTCTATGTAAAATTATTATTAAGTATTATCATGTTTCATACCTAATTTGTTCTATTTTGAGATTGAATGAAGAGCGAAAAAAAGAGAAAAATGAATTTCGGGTATCCACACCTACATTTTCTTTAATCTCATTTTCACGAGTATATTTATAGTACTTCTATTGTACTAAACACTTCGTATACCCCCTTCATAAACATTGACTCTTTTTTCTATTTAAATTCAAAAAAAAAATTGAACAAAAAAGAAAAAAGAAAATTCATGATCCATGTGTCACTACATGATTAAAGAAAGTACATATTACGAGAGTAGTACTGTAATTTTTTCCCATTTCCCCATACTTTTTCTTTATATCTCACTATTTTTTTATCATTATTTATTATATCTCTCACTTCTCTATGTTTTATTGGTGGAGTGAAATTAATATGTGTATTGTATAAAAAACAAAAAAAAATAGTTTCAAAAAAAAAAAACAAAAAAACAAAAAAAATAAGATGTGTACTGAATTATTTTCCACAAAAAGTAGGAGGGTACTAGAGTCTAGAGGGAGTGTGTGATGGCCAAGCGCAGCCTTTAAAATTGAAGAATTCAGAATAAATACCCAATAATAACGACAATTATATAACCCGGATCCCACTCAAGTTGAGGCACGTGTATAGCCACACACTTGAAGCTTCTTCTATATATAGCTGCATCTCCCACCTACATTTCAGGCTACCTTGGAAACCGTTCGGTAACTCTCTTCGTGAGCAAAGAGATCCGCATCGATCCACGCCTTTCATCTTCTCTCTATAAGCGGTTTTTTCCATTTGTTCTTGCTCCAAAAATGTTCATCGAGAACTTCAAGGTTGAGAGTCCAAATGTCAAGTACACTGAGACTGAGATTCAGTCCGTGTACAATTACGAAACCACCGAACTTGTTCACGAGAACAGAAATGGCGCTTATCAGTGGATCGTGAAACCTAAATCCGTCAAATACGAGTTCAAAACGAGTACAAATGTCCCTAAATTGGGGTTAGCTTCTTAATTGTTTCTTCCTAATTTGATTCAAAATGGAAAAAAATGCTTCTCAGTTTATTAATTGTGTATTTTTTTTCTTTTTGTACAGGGTAATGCTTGTGGGTTGGGGTGGAAACAACGGTTCAACGCTCACTGGTGGTGTTATTGCTAACAGAGAGTGAGTTTTTTATTCACTGGCTTTGTGTTTTTTGGTTTAGTGTGGTAATTGAAGAGAAATGGGTGCTAACATTTGTGGGTCTTTTTTGTAATTTATGATTCTTCAGGGGTATTTCATGGGCAACGAAGGATAAGATTCAACAAGCCAATTACTTTGGCTCCCTCACCCAAGCCTCTGCTATCAGAGTGGGGTCTTTCCAGGGAGAGGAAATCTATGCACCGTTCAAGAGTTTGCTTCCTATGGTGACCCTTAAACTAAACATCTTCTTTTTAATTGATTAATTAATTAACTAATTTTTTTTTGTTTAATTGAACGTTATATTTAGATATGTAATGAGTGATATAATTTTATTATTTTCTTGTTTAATTTTTCTGTGATGGAATAACATAAAATTAATTTCATCTCATGTCCTAAATTAGTAAAAGAAAAAAATTAGAATGAAGGCTATTCAGAGCCACCCAGAAGATTATTTTTTAAGTTTACTTGGATTTGTATCTCAAATAAGCAAGTTAATCTATATTAAATATGTCGTAATCCTAACTTCTAAAATTTTAAATCTGATTACATCTTTATATATTTTTTATTATTTTAGAGACAAACTAATGTTTGAGGAATTGTTTTCCTCTCTAATAAGATTTGAAAACTTCATTTGAGTTTATCTTTAGTGTTCGGTTAAAATTATAAGAATAGCTTATATATGATTAAACCATAAACTCTTTTGAGTATAAGCTTTCATATTAACCACCGTATCTTGTCATAAAAAATTGACTAGTAGAATTGTGTTCTTCCATTTTACTGTATTTGGTACATTTTCATAGCATGAGGTGTGTGTAACGGTTGAAACTTTTGTTATGTGACACTGGTTTTGTTTTTGGAAATTGGAGTTCAAGATGTTTTGAATCATGTGTGATAAACTTGGCCATGTCTAAAATCTACATATTCAGGTCAACCCTGATGACGTTGTGTTTGGAGGTTGGGATATCAGTAACATGAACCTGGCTGATGCCATGGGCAGGGCGAGGGTGTTTGACATTGATTTGCAGAAGCAGTTGAGGCCTTACATGGAATCCATGGTTCCACTCCCTGGAATCTATGACCCTGATTTCATTGCTGCCAACCAAGGTGACCGCGCCAACAACGTTATCAAGGGCACTAAGAAAGAGCAAATTCAACAAATCATCAAAGACATTAAGTATTTCGACTTCCAATCTAGTTATTTTTTTCGGTTTATATAACTAATCCACGTTAAGCTTCAAACTTGCTGAATCTGTTCCTCTGTTGACATAAATTCAGGGAGTTTAAGGAAGCCAGCAAAGTGGACAGGGTCGTTGTCTTGTGGACTGCCAACACAGAGAGGTATAGTAATTTAGTCGTGGGACTTAACGACACCATGGAGAACCTCTTGGCTTCTGTGGACAGAAACGAGGCTGAGATTTCTCCTTCCACCTTGTATGCCATTGCTTGTGTTATGGAGAATATTCCTTTCATCAATGGAAGCCCTCAGAACACTTTTGTTCCAGGTTTGTTGGTTGCCTTCCCATTCCCCTTAACTTTATTTATATTTATGCACATTTGTTAACTTTGCTTGTGTTCTTATCAGGGCTGATTGATCTTGCTATCAAGAGGAACAGTTTGATTGGTGGAGATGATTTCAAGAGTGGTCAGACCAAAATGAAATCTGTGTTGGTGGATTTCCTTGTGGGGGCTGGTATCAAGGTACATTGTTTTTTTTTTATCAGTGTCATATTATGTGCTTTGCCTATTCTTTGTTAGGTTGTATGTTTAATGTTTGCATTATGCTAATTTCATTTGGCAAAAAAGGATAACTTAATTTGTTTTTTAAGAGTGTGGTTCATGATTGACAGCCAACATCAATAGTGAGTTACAACCATCTGGGAAACAATGATGGCATGAATCTCTCAGCGCCGCAAACCTTCCGCTCCAAGGAAATCTCCAAGAGCAACGTTGTTGATGATATGGTCAACAGCAATGCCATCCTCTATGAGCCTGGTGAACATCCAGACCATGTTGTAGTTATTAAGGTAATTTTTCGTTTCACCCACCTCTGTATTTTGGTTCTTTCCTTTGTCAGGTTTTTTTCATTTTCTCTGCTTTGGGTGTGGCATTTGCAGTATGTGCCTTACGTGGCGGATAGCAAGAGAGCCATGGATGAGTACACCTCTGAGATATTCATGGGTGGAAAGAACACAATTGTGTTGCACAACACGTGTGAGGATTCACTTTTAGCTGCCCCAATCATCTTGGACTTGGTCCTCCTTGCTGAACTTAGCACTCGAATCCAGTTTAAATCTGAAGCAGAGGTATGAAATATGTATTCTTTGCTTAACAATTTCATTGCTTAATTGTACTAGTCCTTGTGTTATTTCTAGCCTTGTAAGGCACACTGAATTATGGTTACTGCAGGACAAGTTTCACTCATTCCACCCAGTTGCTACCATCCTCAGTTATCTGACCAAGGCTCCTCTGGTGAGTTCAATTTATCTAGTTCAATGTGAAGTATACATATGCAAGTGCTTATCTTCATGTGAAAATTTCGTTTTACATGGCATCTCATGAGATAATTTTGTGGCAGGTTCCGCCAGGCACACCGGTGGTGAATGCACTGTCAAAGCAGCGAGCAATGCTGGAAAACATCCTGAGAGCTTGTGTTGGATTGGCTCCTGAGAATAACATGATCCTCGAGTACAAGTGAAACATGGGTAGAAATAGAATGTAGTAGGAATTCTCTAGCTGAATGCTGAGAAAGTTTGCCCCCTTTTCCCTTGTGTTGAGAATGTGTTTGCTAAATGTTTTCACAAGTGTAATATTTTGATTGTCTTTGCTCCAAAGTGCTCACTAGCATATTTTGCTTTCTAGTCAAATGAATGTATAAATTTGTGTTCTCAGATGGTGTTTCTTTTTTTTTAGTATTTTTCAGAGGCAATACCCAATATAGTACACGCTATAACGTGTGCTCTTAAGATATACAAAATCAAATTGCGGTGGATGGGAAATGTAGATTTAATAGGTTAATAATCACAAGGCTAAAATCAATTGATTGAATCTTTTGCAATTTTCTGCAATTGGTATTCTTTTCTTGAAGGAATAATGTTACCTTCTCTAGTGCTAATTTCTTGAAGATGAGTCATAACTCAAACAATAAAAGTGCTATAATAATAGAAGTTGGAATACACATAACAACAAGAAAACTCTTGATATTGTTAATATCCTGGAATTTCTATAAATCATATGAGAATTCATGTGCAATTTGTTCCTTTACCCTTTCTTTATAGTTTATCACATTTAGTTCCAACTGAGTTATTAAACCTATTCTGTGATTTAATACCTATCAGAATGCTGCCAATGCAAGGATTGTTATTGTTTTTCAGTGATAGTGGCAAGATAAAAGAAGTAACAATATCGCAATCAGCAAAATCAGAAATGAACTATTTAGCGAAAATGTAAAATAAGTTAAGTTGTACCAATAATAATAATTACTTTTCAGATACCATAATGGCTCTTCTCCTTTAATTCAACACCACTAGTTTATTACTATCAAAAGCCTAAACGCGTGAGCTTGGGTGAGAAGAAATAAATGAACAATAACGCATTTGTGGCCTTTACCGTACTAGTCTACCGGGATTATTGGCCCATCTATAGGCATTGTATGGATCAACAAGGAAAGTTTCAATATTGTTACGACCGAAAAAAATTTCAATCTCATAAGTCAAGTCATTAACAAAAATATGCAAATAATGTTTCAATCTTGTTTGTTGTAGTCACTTCGCTTTGTGGAGAATTTTCTCAGTATTTGTTTTCTATAAAAATCCGGTCTTGTTTAAGGTGAACTACTAATTAAGCAGTGCACCGTGCACCACCAGCTTTTAGCCAATAAGATCGCGCCAAGTGTCCAGGTAAGTAACCGGTAACCTGTTTCTACAAGTTATTTTATTTTTATAATTTATTATAATTTTAATTCAGTAAAAATGTAATTAACTAATTATTATTATTTTGAATTTTTTAAATATCAGGTAAAAAAACCTGCTGTAGCAGGTCATTTAAAGTGGTGCACGTGCACCACTTAGGGTGTAAGTGCACCCTAGAAGCTACCTAAAAATCCTCCGGGAAGTGCTCAAATAGATTGACCTTCTGTTAGTTAATCTAATTTCCACTTTTCTGGTGACACCTACTTCACATGCAATTTGAGGCGGTTTAATACCACTGCAAACTGCAGTGTGGCTAGGAAAACGTGGTACACATTTTTTTGTTTCCACTACTTGAGTGCAGGTGTAGCTGATGCAGTTTGAGTGCTTAATTTTAGAGACTAGACTAGATTGTGATACCAACGGAAATAAATAAAGGCAAATGCAAGAAGAATGTTGAATTTTGTTTACAAAATTCTTTTCTTTTAAAACTAATTAAAATTTTAGTTTTATAAAATTTCAAAATGTCCTAAATTTGATTCAGTGCAGTTTGCACATTATGTAAAATTGTTTTACGTTTTGTGCAGTTTAGCATGTTCCGTGGAAATAAGAGTCTTTTAAAAGAATAATCATATTTGACATGATTTTCTTCTAAAGTGTTATTCAAAATATTTTAAGGATTTAAATAAATAGAATGTGAGTTTCAAAAATGAATTCAAACCCCCCCTTTTAGTTAGGCAGATATAGAATATAAATGAAACAATGATAAGAAGATAACACAAAATAGTTATCCGGGATCACTCAACTACTAGGGTTATCTCCAGTCCAAAAACACCTTTCAGATTTTCCCAATCTTACACCAAGATACAAGTTTTCTTTACTGCCCCTTCAAGCTTTTAAGCAAGTAGTGAAAACCTCTTCAAGCTTGAAACATATGAGTTTTGTCAAGAAAATGATTCTTCAAACCTTACAATACATGGCTTTCAAACTCAATAGTGCATAGAGAATGGTTTTACAAGATTTGTAGTACAAAATTGATTGAAGTTTAAATGTAGGAAAACTTTTTTTTTTAAGATATCCCCACAACCAGCATCCATGAGACTAATTCTTGAGGCTCTGAGATCAAGTTAACTAGATGCTTAAGCAGCTCAGCTATCTACCAACTATGCTACACCTTATTGGTAAACGTAGGAAAACTTTTAATATATGAAAGAATGAAAGGATTTAATGGAGGCTTTATGTAAGTCTCAAAATAATTAAATACGTTTTAATATTATAAGTATTAAATAAATATGTTTTAGCGTTTTATGAAATAAATAAATATACGACGTAAACATTTTACGCGTATTATTATCATATCAAAATAATTTTATTCGTTATTAAGAATATTGTGTTGTTGATGTATGTTGTTACGTTTATCTATTAGCAAAGTGATATAACGTATTAATAATATACGACGTGTCGTTCAATTCGCTCAATGCGCTACATATATATATATATATATATATATATATATATATATATATATATATATATTTATTTATTTGGGGTGAAAATGATTAATTTCATTAACCCGGTATCTTTCTTTTATTAATAATGTACCTTTAGTCATGTATGACAAAGCTTAATCAAGATTAATTAAGTTGGTTCCAGAATATTAGCCTTAAGGAGACAAAGGAAAAATATCCTATGTTTTTAATTAAATGTCGAAAGTGGTGTTTTGACTAGTTGACTAGCTTTGACTAGGATTTAACTAAGATTAGAAAAAGATGATGGTCATCATCCGTATGTCTATGTGTATCGCATTTCATTAGCATTTGATGAGTTGTGATTAAATTTTAATCAAGTAACTAACAGAGACAGTGTGATGTCATAACTTGTAGGACTAACGTCTGATTTGGAAGAAGATAAAATTGGCAATTAAAGGAAAAGTGACATTTACATGGTCAAAGAGACAATGTGATGTAGGCATGGGCTAAGGGGTAATTAGACACTTTAAAGCATGGGCACATAGGACTTTTTAGAAGCAAAATTCTCCTATATAAATAGAGGTATGGCCGAAACACAAACATAGTGTTTGTGTGAGTGTTCAACCTTATTCCTTGGTGCTTGTTAGTGAGGTTT
The DNA here is from genome assembly GCA_030819835.1 of Acmispon strigosus. NCBI lineage: Eukaryota > Viridiplantae > Streptophyta > Magnoliopsida > Fabales > Fabaceae > Acmispon > Acmispon strigosus. Next base: position 29,706,518 of record JAUAMA010000007.1, read on the forward strand.
CTTTGAGAGAGAAAGTGGGTATGGAGAGAAGCTCTTCTCCCCCTAAAAACACCAAAACGCCACTACCACCACCCAATCCCACCTTGTAGCTTAATTTTTAGCTTTCATTCCTTTCTACAAAGAGGTTAGTACACTCTTGATCTTCTTAGAAATGTAGTTTGCATGAATTTTGGCTTGTGTTTGTGGCTTGAATCTTGATTTCTACTCTTCTAAGTTGTTGTTTCACACTATAATTTTTATTAAAGTTGTAGAGTTTTCAAAGAGCTTCTTAACCATGTGGACCGAGCGAGCGCCTTCCCCTGGTGGCGGGTCATGAAGACTTATGAAGACACACTTCGCTCTCATACTTCAAGCTCGCTGTCTTGTGGGCTTGTGGACTGGGCGAGCGCCCTTGTCTTACAGTAGGGCGACCTAGTTGGTTTACAGGGTGGCCCCACATCAGTGAAGGGCGGCGACCCCAGAGACACATTTGTAACATATAGGTGGTAAACTTTGTAACCTATTGGGCCTGAACTTTGAGGCCCATAGGCTTAGTCCGAATTAAATGTTATTTATGGCTTTCTTTCCTATAAATAGCCAAGGGAGGCTCATGTAAAGGGGTTCACAATTTTCTCTAATAATACAATAGCCTTACTTCTCTCCTATACTGTCTCATTCCGAGAACATTTGGCGCCGTCTGTGGGGAAACGGTAAACCAAACCCCACGTTCATGAGAAGAGAGGCTATGTCAGGTAACACAAGAAGAGGGCGCGGCCGTGAGCGGGGAGGGCGGACGGCGGCGGATTCACTTTCACCGCCTCCCTTTCCACCACAGAGTCCTAATCCTAATCTCGAGCAGCCGATTGCGGCAACAGCAGGTGATGGCGCGCCAAACCCCACCCCCTTCAACATTTCCATTGGGGAATGGAACAGGGTATGTGGCGTTCTTGATGCCGCACAGCAGCAAAACCAATATCTCCAAGCACAAATGGAATTGCTGCAGCAACAAAGGGACCATGCTTAGGCGAGCTTGAGAGAATCCGAAGCGGTGGTGAATTTCAATCCTTTTTCGGAGGCGGTCGCTGTGGCCCCTGTACCAGACGTGCTGAAAAACTTAACACTGGAAACCTACTTAGGCGACACTGATCCAAAGGAGCATTTGCAAAGTTTCCTCGTAAAAATGGCAATTTGTCAGGCGCTTAAGGCTTTGAGATGCCGCCTGTTCCCGTCAACGTTTAGGGTAATGGCGTTGATATGGTTTATGAAATTTCCACTGCACTCTATAACAGGTTTTAAAGATTTTGAGTATCAATTTCTAACACATTTTGCAGCAAGCAGGCTGCCGAAGGTTACAACGGCCGCATTTTTCAACATACGCCAAGAGCCAGCGGAAACTTTGAAGTGATACATGGTAAGGTTCAATGGAGTCATCATACAAATTGAGAACGCCCCACAAGAGACATGTGTCGCCGCCTTTAAACAAGGTTTAGGGCGGGTACCCTGAACAACAAGTTGAGCAGGTGATAAGGAAAATCGCAAGTGTACGATTAACTATCGCGTAATAAAAAGATCGAACCCAAGGGATAGGTGTTCTTATCGTTATAAAATTTAGTACTAAAACAGAAAAATAAAAGATGAATATTTGTTGTTGGTTTGAGAACTAGAAAGAAACAATAGCATAAAATAATAAGAGAAAGAGATGATGAACATTAAGCTCTTGGGTTGGTTTACATAGAATATAAAATATGCTAGAAAGTATCTACTTAATTTCTGAATTTTAAGTCCAAGTTCAAGGTGCTATAGCCTAGTATATCTACAAGTTAATCTCTTACACATTGTAGAACTTTCTTTTTAATTACTAAACCCAATTTCTTGCAATCTAGTTAACTAAAGAAGAAGATGAAGATAGAGTTCAGGCCAACACAAAGCTACGTCTATCCTAATCTCTTAGCGATATATACTTATAGCCTTTTTTTAATCCTAGATCCCTTACTAATTACCAATTCTCATTCGTATAAGTAATAAGCAAAACTTCTTGTGTACAACAAGATAACAATATGAGCAAGGAATTAAAACAAGAACTGGAAATAATATTCAGAAAGGTAGAAACAAAACTAAAACATAAATTTATAAACTACTACAACCCAAGAAACTTAAAGAAGAAGTTAGCCAAGCATGGCTAAAGGAGTCATTGAATTACCCTGGATAGGAGCTCAAATATGGCTTCCCACAAGTCCTAGGAACAATGCTCAAAAGGAAGAAAGAAAGAATACTTGTTGTATTCTAAGAGGTGTGTTTTACAAGTGAAGAAAAGGGTCCTATTTATAGTAAAAATCCAGCCTCCAACGCTTCAGCGCTAGAATTCCCAACGCTTGGGCGCTGGAAGCATTAAAAATCCACTGCCAGACCGAGGGCCAGTGCTTGAGCGCTGGCTTCCCAGCGCTGCAGCGCTGGGCACTGCTGTTTCAGCTCCAAGTTTTTCCTTCCTTCTTCATGGTAGTGGGTTTTGAATGCCTTAAAAACCCACTTATCAGCCCTTAATCAATTCTGAAACCTCTCCTCCACTATCATCAATCCTTTAACATAATTTCCCATGTGCCAATTTGAAGAGAGTTGCTTCATATTCCTCTTTTTCACTTTTAGTCCTCTTTTGGTTAGCACTCCAATTCAAGCCCTTTAATTCTCTCAATCTTCACTTTTAGCCCTCCACTCTTGACCTTTCACATTTTGGTCCTTGATTTCCTGAAACTTTACAAATCGGTCCCTGGACAAAAATGATAACTAAACCAGCTTTTTCTAAAAATATAAAATAGCTAGAAAAATTCCTAAAAATATAAAATAAAGCTAGAAAAACAAATAAAATCTAATCTACATGCAAAATGCAAAATAAATATAAAATCTACATAAAAATAATAAAAAACCTATATGTGACTCAAAAATAATAAAATAAAAAGACTAAAAACAACCTAAAAACATCATATAATATCCACTCATCAGCAGGCGCCCGCCTCGTGATATGGAAGAGTTAAGGGCGAGAGTGCAACGTTTCATCCTTGAAGAGGAGGACGACGACCATAGGCGGGCGAGAGATGCTCTTGATGCCAAGACGAGGATGAGAAATCCAGGGTTCTTCCTAGCCGCCTAATCCAGGGATCTTGGCGATTAGAAGGTTTTGCTAAGTTTTATTTTGTTGCAAACAATAAATCTTGTATGAGTTTTGATTCAATAACATGTTTTAACATTTTGAGACGATTGGAGATCTCTTATAATCCCACGGTAGTACGAAGGTTGTTAGGGTGAGGGAAAAGGTGGCGCATGGGCTCGAGGAAGTAGTTTAGGTTAGGCAGAGCGTGGGGCGAGATGGTCGTGAGGGCGCTTGGGTGGAGACTGTCGTGGGATTAATAAAAACCCCCTACTTGGGGCGACTGCTTTATATTTCTTTCATGCAGGATACATGCTTCCATGCAACCAAGGGGGAATAATACCCCCTATCCTTGGCATCCTCACCTTGCGCAGGGTGGGGCTCAACACGGAGGTTCGCATGGAACGCCAAGAGAAGGCAAACTTGAGACGCTGAGAAAAGGAGAACAAAAGCTGCTTCCAGTAGGCTAAGGGGCTTATAACCCCCTAATCTTTGGCGTCCTTACCCCGTTCGCAGGGCGAGTGTTGGAGGCCGCCACAGAAGTTTATCGGGGGCGCGCACGACCCTGGTGCATACGGCGAAGAAAGCCTAGCCTTGATTGAATTAAATCGAGCACTGTCATTGAGCCAAGCCTTGAGCGACCCTAGTGGCCACTGGGATCCAAGCCAAAAGTCTCACTGAGCAAAATCCTTGCCATGCGAGCCAAAGCCTTGATTAAATCAAGCACCAAAGTCCCAATGGGCAAAAAAGTCTCACTGAGCGAAGCCTCAAATATGACAACCAGCACAAAACAGGGTGTGCGGGTCGCTATATGACTTATAAAGCCTTGGCCGCCCCAAATTGCGTAAGCCCAAGCCACAAAGCCTCGTTCGTGCCTCAGACTTGGTGTCTTGTGGGCTTGTGGACAGGCGAGCGCCTTCCTCCGGTGGCGGGCCATGAAGACTTATGAAGACACACTTTGCTCTCATACTTCAAGCTCGGTGTCTTGTGGGCTTGTGGACCGAGCGAGCGCCTTCCCCCGGTGGCGGGCCATGAAGACTCATGAGGACACACTTCGCTCTCATACTTCAAGCTCGGTTTCTTGTGGGCTTGTGGACTGGGCGAGGGCCCTTGTCTTGCAGTAGGGCGGCCCAGTTGGTTTACAGGGTGACCCCACATCAGTGAAGGGCAGCTTAGGGCGGCGACCCCAGGGGCACATTTGTAACACATAGGGGGGGGGGGGTAAACTTTGTAACCTATTGGGCCTGAACTTTGAGGCCCATAGGCTTAGTTTGAATTAAATGTTATTTATGGCTTTCTTTCCTATAAATAGCCAAGGGAGGCTCATGTAAAGGGGTTCACAATTTTCTCTAATAATACAATAGCCTTACTTCTCTCCTATACTGTCTCATTCCGAGAACACCATGCATTTTGTTTGCTTAGAAGTTGAGTTCTAGTTAAGAATTGATTTTCAAAAGTGCTTTTGGCTTAGTGCCACTGGAGAAAATTATTCCCCATCTCTTGATATACAAAACCATGTAAATATATTTTGAAAAGGTTGTTTTTGCTCAAAATTTATTCTTGGGAAAATAACTTTTGGAAAAATGCTTAGCTAGAGCCTAGCCTAAAACGATGAAAACAAACACAAAAATGAAGTTTGAATTTGGAAAAGAAATATTCTTCCCTATTATGTTGATGTGGCCGAGCCTATACGGGTATTTTTAAGTGGCTTTATTGTTTGGAAAACTTATTTAAATGTTGGAATCACTACTACAGAAATGTCATATTACCACGGTTCTGGGTAGCCTGTTACCACGGTTAAACCGTGGTATCAGGCATCGAAGTAATAGATAAATTACCACATTTCAAGGCGGAACCTTGGTAACATCCCTCTAAAATACCTGGTTCTACGTTGAACCGTGGTAATATCAGGCCTCTATTACCACGGTTATAGAGGAACTGTGGTGTTTTGCCCCTATGTTACCAAGGTTCCTTTACGAACCGTGGTAATAATTTTTTTTTTAAGTTCTATTGCCACGGTTCCTGTATGAACCGTGGTAATATGTGTGGTTTTTTTTCCTGCTACGTACAATCAGAGACATGCAATTCAAATAGTAAACAAATTATAACCATGACTGCAATGCAATGGAAAAAACCCTGACAACATAATGTACAAGCAATGTATATAATATGTACAACCAATCAAATATGTACAAATTATAATATGTACAACCAATCACGTTTTTTAGCATGTTTTGGGTATTCTTTCAACCCTAGCCACCTCTAAACACCCCTTGGACGTGAGAGAGATCGAAATTGAGAAGAAGAAGAGGAGTTCCACCAATGGACGCTCAGAACCTCGCCGGAATCGTGGGTTCTACCTCGCGACGTCGCCGTCTTCCTAGTTTCTATTGATTCTCCTTGTAAGATAGCTAGTTTCCATCCTATGGATAACTAAGCTCTCTTTTAGTTGGATTTAGGCGTAGTACTTCATCTTGAGGGGATTCTTATTGTTTCTTTGTTTACTTTCTATCTTTAATTTCAATTGAACAGTTTTGCTTTTATTTCTTATGTTAGCTTGATCACCTTTCGTTTGATTTGAGATTAATGTTGTATGTGGAAGCTACTCTATTAATCTGACATAAACTGTTTAATCTAGGGGAAGCTAATTTGCTAGGAATAGCGTTAGATCACCTAGTTCTTTAACGCCTGCATGTTTATAGTTGCTTTGATTAATTTCCTGTGGAAGCGACAATTAGGAAAGTAATTGAATCAACTTCTCATACTAGGAATATGTGAGTTAGTTAAGAACTGGCGGGAGTGAATTAAAGGTTTTAAGAGATTGTAATCAAGAACAAGATAAATCCTGAATAGTGAAGTGTGAAACCATAATCCAACTGTTTTCCTAATCTGTTTATCTCTCCAACCTCTGCTTTCTTATTTCATGCTTTTCAATATAAGTATTTCCAAACAAACACCTTCTATTTTCTTTCTGCTTAACGTCTTGATTAAAGAACGGAACTCTTACTCATTTTCTCTCTGTGGATTGATAACACCCGTACTATACTGCAATTGAATCTTAAAAGAGGTTTGAACGCAGCTCAAGTATTGGTTTTTATTAAAAGACGTAAAAACCCTTTTAGCAGGTAGCTCGCACTTTTTTGGGCAAAATGGAGCATATAGCAACCGGTAGAAAGTTTTCCACAAGAATATGACAATCATGAGTCTTCAATCCCTTCAACTTAAGGTCTTTCATTGATACCAGGTTCTTGATATTTGAAGAGTACCCCTATGGAACCTTAACAACATTTAGAAACTTGCACAAAGAAATTCTCTCTTTCCTGCTCAGAGTATAGGTTGTTGGAGGGAGATACGTACCTTTTCTCTTCTTCAATGGTCTTAATTATTTTCTTATGCCCATGCTAACCAAATCAAGCCTTGAATTGATACTTTCTTTAGGCTTGCCTAGCACATTTAGCAAAGTACCAACTATACTTTCAAAAACATTCTTCTTAACATGCATCACATCAATAAAATGTCTCACATAGAGTGACTCCTAATATGGCAACTCAATGAAAATTGATTTTTTCTTCCAACCACTTTTAGGAACTTGTTTTTTGAAAGTCTTGCCGAATGTACACGTCAAGTTCTTCACCTTGCCAAACAGATCAGCATCCTCCAGTGGCTTTAGAGCTCTACCTTTTTCTATATTTCCATTGAAAGCTTTTGACGAGCCCCGATAACGATGTCTTGTATGCAAGAATCTATGATGTTGTAGGAAAACAGTCTTTTTACAATGTTATAATCGCATTGAAGCTGTACCATTTTCACATATAGGGCAAGCAAGCTTTCCTTTTACACTATATCCTGAAAAATTTCCATATGCCTGAAAATCATTGATCGTACCATACAACATAACCCTCAGCCTGAAAGTTTCATCCCTTGACCCATCATACACCTCTACACCTACATCCCCTAATTTCTTCAGATCTTCAATTAGAGGGACCAAGTATATGTCTATATCATTTCTGGGTTGCTGAGGCCTAGAAATTAACATAGATAACATCATATGCTTGCGCTTCATACAAAGTGAAGGAGGTAGGTTGTAGATCACTAGTATCACCGGCCATGTACTGTGGGTGCTACTCTGAAGGCACTATGGATTTATTCCATCAGTAGACAATGCAAGGCGCAGGTTTCTGTCCTCTGTGCCAAATTTAGGATAGTCCGCATCAATTTTTTCCACTGGGGAGAATCCGCCGGGTGTCGAAGAATTCCATCCCCATCCCCTCTATCTTTATGCCATGTCAGGTGTTTCACGATTTCAGCACTACGGTACATGCGCCTAAATCTCGGTATTATGGGGAATTACCATAACACCTTTAAGGGACCTGATTTTTCCTTCTTATATGTGAAGCTTTACATTTAGGACATGTATCCAGAGATGTGCATTCATTACGAAACAAAATACAATCATTAGGACATGCATGAATCCTCTCATAACTCATTCCAATAGACGAAAGAATTTGTTTAGCCTCATATGTTCGACTGGGAAGAGCGTTCTTTTCTGGAAGCATATCTTTTAAGAGAGAAAGTAGGTCGGTGAAGCTCTTATCGGTCCATCCATTGCCAGCTTTCAGGTTGTACCACTTTAAGACCGTAGACAATCTTGTGAATATAGAGCATCCTTCATAAAGAGGCGTCTTCGCATCAGTTTTCAACCTCTCGAACATTTCAGGACAATCACGAAGATCATCTTCCATCGCCTCCACTATTTCATCAACACAGTTATCATCACATTCATCTTTCTCCATATCAACTGAGGCACATCCCAGAGTATCCGTTGCATCGCTAGAATCAAATCTGGGCTCACCATGATTTGTCCATCGCATATAGTTCTTATCAATACGATTGTAGATTAGAAGTCCTTCCAATTCAAGTGGGTTAACTCTAAGACCATGACAGCAACGTAAATAAGGGCATAACATGCTATTGGGATTCTTTGCATGTTGAACCGCGAATGAAACAAACTCTTTCACTCTGGCCGCATATCCATCAGATAAGCGATTAGCAAACATCCATTTACGATCCATACGTACTTGATCAACAGATGTTAATGTCTACAAATATAAACCTCTTAAAGTTCAGAGGGGAAGGTTCCTATTCTAGCCGGGATTCAAAAATTCATGTTATGTTATTGTAAAATATGTAATATTTGGGACATTAGAAGCTACCTTTAAATAAAAAGCTACCAGTTAGTATCCTCACATACTCCTTACAATCGAACATGACCTCACAAAATAGAGTACACATATATTCCACGAAATGTACTGAACAACAACAAAAATCATCAACATAATACACACTCCACAAAATGTACTGAATAACAACAGCAAAGGCATCAGAACTGGTAATTATCAAATAGATAAGCTCCTTAACTACCACAAAAATTAAAATGCCAGGCGAAGGTACTGAACAACAACGAAAATCTTAAAAAAAAAAAAACCCTAGAAGTAGAAGTAGGTCAAGAGGACTCACAAGTGAGGTGTGGAAGCAAGATGAACGAGCTGAGTAGCAGGAGGAATGAGCTTAGTGGGCACACAAAGAGGCAGGCCGCGAGAAAGAGAAGGATTAGCCGCAGCGAGTAAAGTAGTTACGGAGCGAATGCAGAGGGAACGTGCACCCGTGATGACGTGCAGCGACAGGCGGCAAGAAGCGGAGGTGATGGGGTGTAGAAGGTAGGAATTTTGAGCGGCAGTGACGATGTTGAAGATCGATGGAGTCGAGATAGAGAAGCGGGAAGACAAAATGTTTTTCTTGAGAGAAGGATTTCCTATTGCTATAACAGGAGGTAGTCGAAAATGACCATATTTGTAATAAAATAATGCCATATTACCATGGTTCCCTGACAACTGTGGTAATAGACAATGTCAGATATAAAAAATAATAAACTTTAGGGGCTAGATTTATAAGTTTTATAAAAAAATAAGGACTAAAATTCCTATTTTATAAAAATATAAGGATTGGATTCATATTATGTAAAATATAAGGACTGAATTTTGTACTTTCAAAAGTCAAAGGACTTGAAATGATATTTTACGAAAGTCTGAGGTCTAAAGAAGAAATATGATAAAATATGAGGACTGAACTATAATTTCTAAAAGTTAAGGGATTTAAAAGTAATTATGAGAAAGTTTAAGAACTTGTTTGTAAATTGAAAAAGTTAAATGACCTTTTTGTAAAGTTGCTTCCTTTATTAATTTTTATGTGTATGAGCATATAGTTGTATATAGCTTAAGAAGTACTAGTATCCTTTATCCAACGGTGTTAAGTTAAGCTAAGTTGTCTAGAAACTAAGCTTAATACATTTCTTGTGTAATGTACGAGGCTCAAAGGCAAGCAAAGTTTAGAGCGACAGGAGCTTCACGAGGAGTACGTTACAGGTAAGGGTTCCTACGCATTTTAGGACAACTTAAGCCTTGTGATCGTGTTTTTTGTAAGCTGAACATGTCAGATTAATAAAGAAATGACACAAGAAAGGGGGAGGGGTTGAATTGTGTCCTTATAAAAACTTAGTTTTCAAATCAAATATATGTTTTCAAAAATCGTTTCGTAAACGATAGTAGCATAATGATAAGAAGAGTGCAAACGATAGAGTAAAATGGTTTAGTGCAGCGAATATAACAAGTGTGAATGTGTAGACGATGCAAGAAATAAATGTATAGATGATGCAAGCAGTAAAAAACAACACACGCAAGATTTATCCTGGTTCACCCCCTGAACGATAGGGCTACATCCATTCCTTGGCTTCACCAAGATTTTCACTATTCAATCGAACAGTACAAGTATTCTATAGGAATTCTCCTATCAAGTATTCCCATAGGACTTCTGTTGAAAGCAATTTATGGGTATTCAAAACCGTTCACCAAAAGAATTTATAAAATTGTCACTTAACTACTATTTAAATCCTCCAAGTCAAACCAACATGTTCCCAATAGAAATCTGAATTCAAAATATCATTAAAAGCACTTATTACTAAATTCCAATCCGGTTTGGACTAATCCAAGGACTAAAACTCAACTATCCAACCTTAAAGGATCAAAACCTAATTATAAAGTATCCAAGGGCCAAAACATAAATAATCAAAACTTGAGGGTCTTACAATACCACCCCCCTAAAAAGATTTTCGTCCCCGAAACTAAAAGTCGGGAAACAAAATCGATTTTCTCAAACAAACCAAAACAACAATCACTTAGTTGGCTATTTCTGTATCTTGACTTGCCAACCTCTTACTTCTACTTGTAAGGGAGTCAACAATAAATATAGAAACAGAAAAGCAAGCAAATCAACTAACAAACAATTAAGTCACACCATTCTTCTTTCGATTGTCACCGCAACAATCGACCTCAAAATGCAACCACCCAACAGCTCAGGTTTTCTCAACCAAAGCTCTGATACCACAAATGTAACACCCCAATTTTGGGTTGAGGGTCACATAGTAAATTCGCGGAAATTAAAACCTCTCAGAAAAACAACTCAATTTTTCAAAAAGGTTTCGTCTCTAAAAAATTCTTATTAATAATATAAGTAATATTTCCCCATAGATAATATTTATTATGCGGAAGCAAAAACAAGGAAAATGTTACTACAACGGTAAATGCTCAACAGCGAGCCCATAAATAAAATAAAACAGCGGAAGTCCTTAAAAAACATTGATCGTCTTCTTCAGAAATCTCTCATGCATCCGCTGCGCACTCTGATTCCTTAAAGCTTCTTCAAGAGTGAAATCGTCGACCTGTCTATCTCTGGCGTTAAGCGCCCAAACACAAACAGAAAGGGTTAACTCTTAAAACAAACAACAAATACCAATCAGCATGTAGAACATAAATAAAAGTAACAGTATTTTCAACATACAGTAACAACAACTTAACGAAAAATCCAACAACAACAACAGTAATAACTCAATTCAACTTCCTCAAATTCTATATGCAAGACTCTTGGTCAAAACTTCAATCCAAACTGGCGAGAACGGTTGCAGGGGACAAATTACCCTCTCACCGAACTCAAGATACATCACATGGGACAAATTACCATCTCATCTGCCTTAGACATGATCACACGGGACAAATTACCATCTCATCATCCTTCCAAAACTCATCCACTAGGCATGGTCACATGGGACAATTCCCCATCTCATCATCCTTCCAAATGCACATGTCATAACCCATAACAGCCAACACACGAACCAACAGTTCATAGTACAACGTAAATTATCCATTTTCCAAAATCCAGTTTACAACATCATCAACAACATATCATAATCATCAATTCTCAAATCCAAGCATGTATCACAAATACCAACAATTTCATCATAAACAAACAGAATAGTCTTCAATACAAAATCATAGGTAAAACACCACTGACTCGATCTAGAACTGAGTTACCCTTACCTTTTACTCTTTTGCTTGGTCTTGTTCTTCGACCGATAAAGCTAACCTGAAGGGTTCTTGAGAAAGGATTAGGAAAGAGGTAGAATACCACAAGAATAAAAGAGAGTCATCTCCAAGCAGCACCAAAATCCAGCAACACTCCAAAGAACAAGGAAACAACCACAATGCTTCAAGGAAAAATAGTTGCAAGGGGAAGGGAGAGGGAGCACAACCTAAGCCTCCTTCTTATTCAGAATTCACGCTCTTTATTGCTCATTTACTCATAGACCAAGCCATAAACTCACTTTACACCCCCTTATTAGCCATTTGTAACTCCCGACAAGCATTAAACTCTCTTAACACCACTATATTACCATTCAAATTCAGTTTATAACTCCTTTCATCCTCATTAAACTCATTAAACTCTTGTCTAAAACTTCAAATTCGAAATTCAGCCACAACCACTCCAAAATCTGCATAAAATAAAAACCTACCTCACTAGGATTCGAACACAAGCCATGCCAATCAAATGCTTAAGTCTCCACCACTAAACCACGGCTCTTCTTGTTAAAACTCTAACAAAACTATTCTTATAATCCTCCAAGTCAAACCAACATGTTCCCAATAGAAATCTGAATTCAAAACATCATTAAAATCTCTTAATACTAAATTCCAATCCGGTTTTAACTAGTCCAAGGACTAAAACTCAATTATCCAACCTTAAAGGATCACAACCTAATTATAAATTATCCAAGGGCCAAAACATAAATAATCAAAACTTGAGGGTCTTACACAAATCACCCACACATCTCGGGCCGATTCCACAGGGATTCCCAATTAGCTATCTAACTCCATGGATTTTACATCCCTGCTAACAATTACTTTATTCTGATGTGGCAAATAGATCCTATAAGCCTTTAAATTCAGCTATAGCCTACAAAAATTCTAGATTATGCTTTCTTGTCAAGTTTGTCTATCTTAACATGAGGAATGTAAGAGAAACACAAGCAGCCAAATGTCTTCAGATTAAGCAACTCAGGTTTGTAACCATACCATGCTTCAAATGGTGTTCTTCCTTGTAAAGCTTTTGTTGGCAGCCTGTTTAGCAAAAATACTGCTTTATTTACAGCTTCTGCCCAGAACATCTTTGGCAAGCCTTTGCCATGAAGCAAGAATCTTGCCATCTCCACAATGGTTCTGTTCTTTCTTTCAGCAATGCCATTCTGCTGGGGAGAGAAGGTGCTGTCAACTGATGTTCTATGCCTGCATCTTCACAAAACTTGTTAAATTTCTACTGTCAGATCTGATATCTGCAATTCGCACTTGCTTTGAGTTTCAACCCAATATTTGAACTTCCAAAAAATGTCAGCAACTTCAGATTTAAGCTTCATAAAATAAATCCAGCACATCCTTGTGTTATCATCAATGAAAACAATATAATACTTACTACCATTCAATGATTGTTTATTTGTCCTCTAACATCAGTGTGAATTAACTACAACTTTTCTGAAGCCCTCCAAGGCTTGCTTTATGGAAAAGGGAGCCTTGACTGCTTTCCATATTGACAAGAAGCACATGTTGGAAGTTATACTTCTAATTCTGGTAAGCTTTTTGCAAGATTGTTCTTCTTCATGAATATTAGAGCATTATGATGGAAATGACCCAATCTCTTATGCCAAAGTAGTGTATTGTTGCTAACTTCTTTCTGTACTGCTGCTTGTTCTTCGTTCATGAAATCCAAGGCAAAGCTTTTGCCTTTCATTTGAACTTTGAACAATTCTTCGCCTTCTGAATCTTTAATCTTGTAGCTTTTGTCTTCAAGATGCACCTTATAGCCTTTTTTAGCAATGGAGAAACAGTCAATAGGTTTTGATCCATTTCAGGAACGTATAGAACATTTGAAATTAATTTCAAACCTGTTTGGCCTTCAGTCACCACTATTCCTTTCCCTTTTGCTGCAAGGTAAACTCCGTTATCGATTCTGACTTTAGAAATAGTAGTTTGTCAAGCTCTCTGATAGTAACACGTAAACACAGAAGAATATATTCTGTAAAATATAGTAAGCAGTGAGCTCAAGGGCTCTACAATTAGGAAGTTTTCCACCAGGTACCTCTACCTTGGATCAGTGTGGGCGATTGGCCCGTATGTGGGAGTTCTATCACTCTCTGTCATGAGTCATGTGATTTGTGCAACCGCTGTCTATGAGCCAACTTTCCGTGGAGCTATTAGCAGCAAAATATGTTACGGAAAACAATTGTTTTTCTTGTGGTTGTTCCTCTACAACCTTAACTTCTCCTTGATGATGAGACTTGCATATCTTTTCCACATGTTCTTGCTTTGCACACTTAAGACACCTTGCATCTGGCCTCCACCAGCACCATTTTTGTGTATGGTTAGTTTTTTTGCAATGCGGACAAGGTGGAAAATCCTGAGAGTTCTTTTTCTTGTTTCTTCCACTGTTGTTGTTTTGAAGTTTGGCTTGAAAGGAACCCTCCGTTAATCATTCATGCCTCATAAGCCTTCTTTGCTCTTCTGCTTGGAACGCATGTAGCACTTCTACCAAAGTGTGTCACGGATTCAGTAGTGACACAACAAATTTTAATCTGTAACAGAATTCCTACATTTACTATTTGCCCATTTTACCCTTGTAACAGAATTCCACTATGTTAAATTGAATGATTGCAACGTGATCAGCATCATTATTGCTATCACACTGAATTGTTAATTTCTCTCTCTCTTATTTCATTTCTCTGCTCTCATACCTCTAGTTATCCGAGAATTGCTCTAAATCTCAATTCTCCATAGCTAGTTGCTGGGTTCTACCGGATTTGCTCCCTAGAATCCAAATCCCTGTTACAGCTGGTATCAAAGCGACGATCCTGTTGCTTTGCTCGTTGCAATGGCACCTGAAACACGATCTGCTACTACGATTGCTGATCTAGATAAGAAGTACGATGATAAGCACGCTCACCTCTCTGCTAAGATATCGCAATTGTTCGTGGGTATGGAAGAAATGAGGGCGATGTTGCGAGAACGCCATCCACCGGGGTCATCCGGCACTGGACCACGACGTTCCGAGACGAGTAACACAGGGAATCTCTACGCGACTAGGATCTCGAAGGTCGATTTCCCTAAGTTCGATGGTAAGGGCGTGAAAGAGTGGTTGTACCGCTGTGATCAATTCTTCCGGCTTGATGAAACTCCACCGGAGAACAAGGTTCGTTTAGCCACGGTCCACTTAGAAGGCCTTGCGCTTCAGTGGCACTTGAACTACATTCGTCTCAAGTATGAGATCTATCCTCCTTGGGAGCAATACGTGGGTGACATCTCAGCGAGATTTGGAGAAGTTTACGAGGATCCCCTGTCTGCGTTGATACAGGTGAAGCAAACAGGGAAGGTGCAGGAATACATTGACGCCTTTGAGTTAGCTTTAACTCAAGTTTCCATCATCCCAGAGCATGCGTTGAGCATTTTTCTCTCTGGTCTTGAACATAGCGCTCAGATGCAGGTAAGGATGTTTAATCCTTCTGACATCGCAAATGCCGCAAATCTTGCGCGCTTATATGAAGCTTCTAAAACGCCCTTGCTCAAACCACCACCACAGAAATACAATTCCCACTCCAACACTTACAACAACTTCAACAAAAATACAAGTCCCAATTCAAAGCCTAGCTACCAAAATCCCAATTCACCACAATACCCAAAACTTAATTCAACTCAGGGCCAAACAGCCAACCAGAATCCTAAGTTCTCAAACACTAAACCTACTAGACAGTTCACAACTGCTCAGATGGAAGAGAGGAAAGCTAAAGGGTTATGCATGTATTGTGAGGAGCCATTTACTCCAGGGCACCATTTGAAGCATAGGAAGGCTCAAATATTTATGATGGAAGCTGAAAACAGTGATGATGAAGAGGAGAATGCTAGTGAATCTAGTGCTGATACTCAGCACACTGAGAGCCCTACACTGTCGTTGAATGCCTTGTCAGGTACTCCTAATCATCAAACTATGAAGGTTACGGGTATGTATGCCAAGATACTCCTGCAAATTCTTATTGATAGTGGAAGTACACATAACTTCCTTGACTTAGATACTGCTAAGAAGTTAGGCTGCAAGTTAGAACCTATTAAGCCCATGTCTGTTACTGCTGGGGGAGGAAACAAGATATATGCTAAGTACATTGTTAGAGACTTTACTTGGAAATTACAGCAGTGCACTTTCACTTGTGATGTATATGTATTGCCCATTGTTTGCTGTGACCTCATACTTGGAATTCAATGGCTCAAGTCTCTTGGTAAAATTGTTTGGGATTTTGCTCAATTACAAATGGAGTTCAGTGTACAAGGTAAAAGATGCTCATTAAGAAGTGCAAAAACACCCTCCAACAAGCTGATTAATAGCAAGAAATTCAGCCAATCACTCAATTCAGAAGCTGAGATTTGCTTCTTATTTCTGAATCAAGAGACTCCTACTCTCACAGTACCTAAAGTAAAGCTCTGTTCCTTGGAGTCACAAGATAACAGCCTGCCAGTAGCGCTACAAGAGTTACTCACTGAGTTTGATGATGTTTTTGCTGAGCCTCGTGATTTACCTCCTAGAAGACCTGGGTTTGATCATAAAATACCACTGCAGGAAGATATAATTCCTTTCAATTTGAGACCATACAGATACTCAATCGTCCAGAAAGATGTCGTTGACAAATTGGTGAATGATATGCTTGATCAGGGAATTATAAGGCATAGCAATAGCCCTTATGCATCTCCTGCTGTACTGGTCAGAAAGAAGGATGGGTCTTGGCGTTTGTGTGTTGATTATAGACGGTTGAACAAACACACAATCAAAGATAGGTACCCAATCCCACTCATAGAGGACTTAATGGATGAGTTGGGATCTGCTACTTTGTTTTCCAAACTTGATCTTAGAGCTGGTTTTAACCAATTGAGAATTGATGATGGGGATGAGTTTAAGACAGCTTTCAAAACTCATGGGGGACATTTTGAATACTTGGTGATGCCATTTGGGCTCACTAATGCTCCAGCTTCATTTCAAGCATTGATGAATCACATTTTTTCCCCATATCTTAGGAAATTTGTCATAGTATTTTTTGATGACATCCTAATATATAGCCCTACTCTAGAAGCTCATGTTGATCACTTGAGACAAGTCTTTAACACTGTCAGGCATCACCAGTTATTTCTGAGAAAGCAAAAATGCCATTTTGCTACAACAAGAGTGGAGTACTTAGGGCATTTTATTTGCCAAGGTCACGTATTCACTGATCCATCAAAAATTCAAGCAGTTAAAGATTGGCCTGTTCCTACAAATCTCAAGCAGTTGAGAGGATTTTTGGGGCTGTCTGGATATTATAGAAGATTTGTCAGAAACTATGGTAACATTGCCAAACCTCTTACTGATTTATTGAAGAAGGATAACTTTGTCTGGAGTGCCCAAGCTACTGATTCCTTCAATCTGCTAAAAGAAGCCTTGATATCTTCACCTGTGCTTGCTTTACCTGATTTCTCTAAGTCATTTGTGGTTGAGACAGATGCCTCGGGTAAAGGCATAGGAGCTGTTTTGATGCAGGATCATCATCCTATAGCTTACATCAGTAAGTCATTGGGATTACGACATCAGTCTATGTCAGTTTATGAGCGCGAGCTGCTTGCAATTGTATATGCTGTGCAAAAATGGGGGGCTTATCTTGCTCACAAACCATTTATTATCAAGTCAGACCAGAAGAGTATCAAATATTTACTAGATCAGAAGCTTAACACTCCTTTCCAGCAAGTATGGATGGCAAAGCTAATGGGATTTGATTTTGAAATCCAATATAAGACAGGATCTTCTAATGTTGCTGCTGATGCCTTATCCAGACAGAATGGGGCAGAGTTACTACCAATGCTGCTTAGCAATGCTCAAGATGATCTTTTAACCTTGATTAAAAATTCCTGGTTTGCTGATCCTCAATTACAGGACATCGTTGATGACTTGAAACAGAACCCAGCTACACATCCCAAGTTCTCCTGGTATAAGGACGAATTACGACGGAAGGGCAAACTACTTATTGGCAATGATGTAGAACTGAAACACATCATTCTTAAGTGGTTACATGACTCATTTATAGGTGGACATTCAGGCAGGGACATTACAGCAGCCCGAGTAAAATCCTTGTTTTACTGGAAGGGAATGAATAAGGAAATACAACAATACATCAGATCTTGTGATGTATGTCAGCGGAACAAACCTGAATTAGTCAAGTCCCCTGGGCTCTTGCAACCATTGCCCATTCCTCATCGTATTTGGGATGAAATCAGCTTGGATTTCATAGAAGGCCTCCCATCTTCACATGGCAAACAGGTCATTTTGGTTGTGGTTGACAGATTAAGCAAGTATGCCCACTTCCTTACACTCTCTCATCCTTACACAGCTTTAGATGTTGCACAGTTGTTCTTGGATAATATATTCAAACTACATGGCATGCCAAGCATTATTGTAAGTGACAGAGACCCAATTTTCATTAGTACTGTTTGGAATGAGTTTTTCAAGTTGCAGGGCGTCGTGCTTAACAAATCAACTGCTTATCATCCCCAAAGTGATGGTCAATCCGAGGTGGTCAATAAGTCCTTGGAAACATATCTCAGGTGTATGTGTTCTGATAAACCTACTAGCTGGTCCAAATGGCTTGCTCTAGCTGAATGGTGGTACAATACTCACCACCATTCCTCTATTCAGACCAGTCCTTATGAAGTTGTGTATGGCCAGAGTCCTCCAATCCACCTTCCATATCTTCCTGGTGAATCTCTCCATCCAGAAGTTGATAGATCTCTTTCTGCACGGGAATCAGTGATCAAGCTGCTCCAATTTCACTTACTCCGCGCACAGAATCGTATGGCACAGCAAGCAAATAAGAATAGGACTGACAGGACATTCAATATTGGTGACTCAGTTTTTCTGAAGCTGCAGCCCTATCGGCAGGTAACTGCTAGGCAACAGTCTACTCATAAGCTCAATCCTAAGTATTATGGCCCTTTCAAGGTAGTGGATAGGATTGGTGCTGTTGCCTATAAGCTAGAACTGCCACCCACTGCTGAAATTCATGATGTTTTCCATGTCTCTCAACTCAAATTGTGTCTGGATCCATCTTCTGCACGTTTTACTCCTTTGCCTGCTGTTCCTTCCCTCAACAAGGTCCCTTTTGCTGTGTTGGAAAGAAAGATGGTCAAGAGAGGCCATGTTGCTGCTACCAAGGTGCTTGTACAATGGCTAGGTGAACCTAAGGAAGATGCAACTTGGGAATACTATTATGATCTTCAGAAGAAATTCCCAGATTTTCATCCTTGAGGACAAGGAATGCTTCAAGCGGGGGGTATTGTCACGGATTCAGTAGTGACACAACAAATTTTAATCTGTAACAGAATTCCTACATTTACTATTTGCCCATTTTACCCTTGTAACAGAATTCCACTATGTTAAATTGAATGATTGCAACGTGATCAGCATCATTATTGCTATCACACTGAATTGTTAATTTCTCTCTCTCTTATTTCATTTCTCTGCTCTCATACCTCTAGTTATCCGAGAATTGCTCTAAATCTCAATTCTCCATAGCTAGTTGCTGGGTTCTACCGGATTTGCTCCCTAGAATCCAAATCCCTGTTACAAAGTGATCTTAGAAAGTGTCAGAATATAGAACCAAGTAATATGGAATCAAATCAATCTAGATTTGGTCAAATATGTAATTAGGGGAGAGATCAACTCTAATTAGGGAATGAATATTATTGTCATTATTGTATTTCCTTAATTAGAGGACTGAATCATTCTATAAGTAAGTCCCTGCCTGTAAGCAATACAATCAAGCAATAGAATTACAATTCTCTAAATATTTTCTTCCTTATTGTCTATTCTCTATTACAATATGGTATCAAGAGCAGGTTTCTTCATCTTGTTCTTCTTTCTCTAAACCCAATAAACACCCAAAACCATGTCAGATATACCCAAAACCATATCAGACATGGACAAACCCCAACCCACACAAAACAGTATCTCTGATGAAATCACACGTCAGATTGCAGCACTGCTTCAGAGCAGTCTTCAAGCACAGAAACCAACCACCAATTCTGAGAATTTATCTCTCGGAATAAAACTAAGCGGAGACAATTATCCGCTATGGTCAACTCTGATGAAAAAGGCAATCGGTGGCAGAGGACGAAGTGCTCACATCACCGGTGTTCCTGCGGCCCCGTCAACAACAGATCCACAGTACACACGCTGGGAGCAAGATGACCAGTGTGTCTTTACCTGGCTGATTCAAAATATTGAATCACAATTAGTAAACAATGTTTCCCAATACCCAACAGCAAAAAATTTATGGGATGGATTGGCTCTAACCTATGGTGCAGGAATTGATTCTTTGCAGGTTTTTGACCTTCACCGAAGGGCAAATTTTTTGAGGCAGGGGAGCAGCTCCCTGGAAGAATGTTGGAACAAACTTCAGAGCCTTTGGATTGCCATTGATCAGCGCGATCCGAACCCGATGACATGCCCTGCAGATATTCAAACATACAACAACAAAATCCAGGAACAGAGACTGTACCAACTTCTGGCTGCCATTGATGACAGGTTTGAATCAATTAAGCGTGATATTCTGAAATGCAATCCTCTCCCCTCAGTCGAAACAGCCTTCGCCACTGTCCGGCGGGAGGCCGCCAGGCTTCGAATTCTGAAAGCGGCAACCTCCGAGAACGACTCATCATCGGGGATCGGAGCGGGTTTGGTAGCAAGAACAGCAGGGGAACGTGACGGCAGAGACACGGGGCATGCGACCAGAACCAAAAATCGTTCCAAAGAGGATAAATCGAAACTCATGTGTACTCATTGTGGAATGAAAAAACATACCAAAGAAACATGCTTTCAAATCGTGGGGTACCCAGAATGGTGGGATGAGAACCGAAAAGAGAAGACTGACACTCGACCAGGCAAGGCCGCCGCCGCCACGAGCCACACCCCCACCGCTGCTCCACGCTCTCCTCACGACGATGAAGGGTGGCGTCTGGGCCGCCATCGCGAAACTGCCGGTGAAGGAGCAGCGACCAGTGACGCCGTCGCGCACCAACCCAGCGCCGCCACTTCCTCTTCTTTCTCACACAGCGCCGCAAACAGCACAAAGGGAGAGGGGGGTTTCGACCTAGGACCCCAGCAAGGTAATGGGTTTGGGTTTTTTGACCCAAGCCCAATACTTATTAAACCTAAATTTTTTCCTCCTAATTGTTTTTTTGGTGCTGATTATGGAAATGAAAATGGGCCACCAAACAGTTCTGGGCTGTCTTCTGAAAATAAAATTAAATCAGAATCTCAGGCTTATACAGCCCAAATCACCAGTAAGGGTAATCCTGAAAAATCAAATCACTGGATATTTGACTGCGGAGCCACCGATACTATGACTTATGATCACACAGATTTTTTAAATTTATCCCCACCACCTAAGGCCCATATTGAAACTGCTAGTGGGGAGCTTATTCATGTAAAAGGAGGGGGCTCTATTGCTATTTCTGAAAAAATGAAGCTACATAATTGTCTTTATGTTCCCTCTCTATCGTCAAAATTGTTATCTATTAGTCAAGTGACAAAAGAACTTCACTGTGTGGTTCTCATGTATCCAACTTTTTGCCTTCTACAGGACATTCTTTCGAAGGAGATCATTGGGCGTGGTACTGAGCGAGGAGGTCTCTACTACGTCGACGAGGTGGTTCACTCGGGACATGCCATGCTTGCTCATGGAACAGTTGACAGACAACTTTGGTTGTGGCACCGCCGTCTTGGTCATCCTTCGTTTGGGTATCTTAAGATTTTATTTCCAAGTCTTTTTTCCAATAACTCCACTGATCTGAAGTGTGAGACCTGTATTCGTGCTAAGAATCATAGGGTTTCTTTTTCTCCAAATAATACTCGAGTGGACTCTATTTTTAGCCTTATTCATTCTGATGTCTGGGGTCCCGCCCCGCATTCTAATAACAGTCGGTTTCAGTACTTTGTTATCTTTGTTGATGATTTTTCTCGCATGACTTGGCTATACTTTATGAAACACAAATCTGAAGTTCCGGAAAAATTCATTGCTTTTTACAAAATGATTCAAACTCAATTCCAGGCCCAAATAAAAATTCTTCGTTCAGATAATGGTGGTGAATTTGTAAATCAGTCTATGCAAGTTTTTTTCCAGGAACATGGCCTTATCCATCAAACCTCATGTTCCCACACTCCTCAACAAAATGGAGTTGCTGAACGAAAAAATCGGACTCTTCTTGAAATGACTCGTGCCTTACTCCTTGATTCTCATGTTCCCACCTCTTTTTGGCCTGAGGCTCTTGCCACTTCCGCATACTTGGTTAACCGACTCCCAACAAGAATCCTCAACCACAGAACCCCCTTGCAGACTCTAGCCACTCACCTAAAAATCCCATCCATTTTAACCTTACCCCCTCGTATCTTTGGGTGCTCTGTGTTTATTCATATCCCTAAACATGATCGAACCAAGCTTGATCCATGTGCTGAGAAGTGTGTATTTGTTGGTTATGCTATGCATCAGAAGGGGTATCGTTGTTATAATCCTGTTACTCGTCGCATCCATGTCACGATGGATTGCGATTTCTTAGAGTCTGAATACTTCTATTCCCAACTAAGTGGTCAGGGGGAGACTGTCAGTGATCCACTAAGTTGGCTAAAAAATCTCAGTTGTTCTGATACTGTTCAAAAAGAGCAGGTAGATGGAGCCACCGAACCTGCCCCTGTTGAAGTAGTCAGAACTGACAGACCAGTATACACGTCCGATGCTCAGCCTTCGGACAATGTCCAACAAGAGGTAAGTGAATCTCACTCTGATGACTTGTCACTTGATTTAGATAACATCACCTCTCATGATGACAGTTCAGTCCCAGAGCCAGAAGAGCCAGAGACATGCGTTCTACCTCCGAGAAGAAACCGGGGTGTGCCTCCCAACAGATACTCTCCTGAACGTGTGTCTCGATCCTCCAGGTATCCGTTACATGGAACTAGAAGGGGAGTAGCTGATACCGCAAAAGCATTCTCAGTTAAGCTTCTCTCTGAGGATATTCCAAGAAATGCTCAACAGGCAATGAACACAATGGAATGGCGTGAGGCAATGAATGCCGAAATGGAAGCACTTGCGAAGAATGGAACGTGGGAGAAGTGTGCGTTACCAGTTGGAAAAAAGCCAGTTGGTTGCAAGTGGGTGTTTACCATCAAGTATAAAGCAGATGGAAGCATCGAGCGGTACAAAGCAAGGTTAGTTGCCAAAGGCTACACACAAACTTATGGCATTGATTATGCAGAAACTTTCTCTCCAGTTGCAAAAATTGACACCATCAGAGTACTATTTTCAATTGCGGCAAATGAAGATTGGCCTCTTCATCAATTTGATGTTAAGAATGCCTTTTTGCATGGAGATTTGAAAGAGGAAGTGTACATGGAGGCTCCACCTGGATTTGCAGATGATTTCCAAAGAGATGAGGTATGCAGGCTAAGAAAAGCTTTGTATGGGCTTAAGCAATCTCCTCGTGCTTGGTTTGGGAGATTCACTATGGCTATGAAGCGGTATGGTTACAAACAGAGCAATGCCGATCACACTCTTTTCCTCAAGAGGAGGGGTAGCTTGGTCACCTGTCTCATCATTTATGTAGATGATATGATTATAACAGGTAGTGATGAAGAAGAAATTTCCCAACTCCGGAAGAATCTCTTCAACGAGTTTGAGATGAAAGACCTTGGAGGGCTGAAATACTTCTTGGGCATTGAAGTTCTCAGATCCAGAGAGGGAATTTACATCTCTCAACGGAAATATATTTTGGATCTACTAGCTGAGACTGGTATGATAGATTGTAAACCGAGTGATTCACCAATAGTGGTAAACCACAAGCTCAAGATTACTGAGGAATCTAAACCAACCGATCGAGAGAAGTATCAGAGACTAGTGGGGAAGCTAATCTACCTAGCCCACACTAGACCTGACATTGCATATGCAGTTGGGGTGGTGAGTCAATTTATGCATCATCCACAGGTAGAACACATGGAAGCAGCAATGAGGATTGTCAGATACCTCAAAGGTACCCTAGGAAGGGGTATCATCTTCAGAAGAAACGGGCATCTGAATATTGAGGCCTACACTGATGCAGATTGGGCAGGGAACCCAAATGATAGAAGGTCCACAGCAGGGTATTTCACTCTACTGGGAGGGAACCTTGTTACTTGGAGAAGCAAGAAACAAAAGGTAGTTGCATTGTCAAGTGCAGAAGCAGAGTTCAGAGGTGTTGTAAAGGGGATAACTGAAGTTCTTTGGTTGAAGAAGCTGATATGTGAAATTGGTTTCCAAGTGGAGCTCCCTATCGAACTGAGGTGTGACAACATGGCAGCAATCAGCATCTCAGAGAACCCTGTTCAACATGACAGAACCAAACATGTTGAAGTAGACAGGCATTTCATAAAGGAGAAAATTGAAGAGGGTATTATCAAGCTTCCTTTTGTGAGATCCACAGATCAGTTGGCTGATATCCTCACGAAAGCTGTATCAGGGAGAACTCTGGAGACTGTCTTGCACGAGTTGAGCATTGGAGATCCCACTGTTCAACTTGAGGGGGAGTGTCAGAATATAGAACCAAGTAATATGGAATCAAATCAATCTAGATTTGGTCAAATATGTAATTAGGGGAGAGATCAACTCTAATTAGGGAATGAATATTATTGTCATTATTGTATTTCCTTAATTAGAGGACTGAATCATTCTATAAGTAAGTCCCTGCCTGTAAGCAATACAATCAAGCAATAGAATTACAGTTCTCTAAATATTTTCTTCCTTATTGTCTATTCTCTATTACAATAGAAAGATCCTTTGTGTTCTCCAAGGTTGAAATAGAAGCTTCATATTCTTCAGGGACGGTTACAAGAGTTTTATGTACAATCCTGGAGACAGGAAATTCAGTGCCCAACAACCTTACCTTGTTGGCAATGGTGAGCAATTTTTCTGAGTACTCGTTGATTGTCTCAGACTCTTTCATTCTTTGTAACTCAAATTCTCTTATTAAATTCAACACCTGCATGGTTCGAATCCTCGTATCTCCTGCATATTTTTCCTTCAGGTAATCGTAAATTACTTTTGCTGTTTTGAGTGTCATGATTCTAATGAAGATATTTTTTTGAAACGCCAAAAAAAGACATGCCTTTGCCTTTGCCTTTTATGTTTTTCTCTCCTTGTGACTTTTAATCTGGGCCATGGTAGGATTATTCGGCAGCGGGAGTACTTCATAATCCTCTTCAACGGCTTCCCAAAGTTCCAAAGCCTCTAGGTAGTTCTCCATTCTCACAACCCAAAGGTCATAGCTTTCTCCATCAAAGATAGGATCAGCAACATGTGAGAAACTTGCTTCAGCATCCATGTTACAGGTCCCTCAAGAAGAGAGCTGTGATACAAATTTATTGGTTATGAAAATTAAGACCAATTTCACCATCTTCTTCTTCCTTTTTTTCCTTCTGAGCTAGCCAGAAACGGCCACAACCTGAAATCAGCAAACCATGTCAGAAGTTGGAGATAACTCTGACACCAACACAACCCAAAACACAACCCAGAAACCAGTCAACATCCCTGATGAATTGACACTTCAGCTTGCGGCTTTACTGCGAAACAATCTTGGAACAGAACCCTCGACAACCAATTCTGAGAATTTGTCTCTCGGAATCAAACTCAGTGGAGATAACTATCCACTATGGGCAACCTTGATGAAGAAAGCCATTGGAGGCAGAGGACGAAGTGCCCATATCACTGGAGAACCTGCAGCACCATCAAAAACAGATCAAGGATACACACGCTGGGAGCAAGATGATCAGTGTGTATTTATCTAGTTGATTCAGATCATTGAATCACATCTGGTAAACATTGTCTTGCAGTATTCAACAACAAAGAATCTGTGGGATGGGCTTGTGAAGAAGGTCTTGCTCCTGACCCTGGCTGTGGTTTTGATGACGACAAACTCATCGACAAAAAGAAGAAAAAAAGACTTCGAAGAAACAGAGCTACAAAGTTCATCAATAGTCTAGAAGTCTTAGTTTAGGTGAGTTATGCTTCTAAAGGTCTATTAAAGCATAAAGGCTCTTAAAACACCTAATCTAATCAACCTAAGTGTTTTCATAACTTAAAAGAAGTAGAAAACCTTAAGCAGATCTCAAAGGATCAAGTTTCTGGAAGATGGACTTCAGTGTAATCGATTTCAGGATTCTGGTAATCGATTACACCTAGGCAAGTAATCGATTACTTGTTGTTTGTAATCGATTACATGTTTGAAATTCAAGTTCAAACTGAAACGGCTATTAGTGTAATCGATTACCAGAACGAAAAGTTGCATCTTTTCATGAACCATTGTGTCCCAAACTTTTTGAAAAGGGTTGTGATGGTTCAAGGACATTTCCCTTGCCTATATAAAGTCCATTTGAGTCCAGAACACAAGAGACAACACACAACACATGAGAATACAACATTAGGCCAAAGCTTTGTCAAAATTAGTTCATCTTTTAGAACTTAAACATTTTAGAGCCTAAATTCTGAGTTCATGGTCTTCATGTCTATAAGAACACTTTAGTTGTTCATATCTTGAAGAACTCAGAATTGTATTATGCTTAAAAGCCTTAAAGCATAAATTCTCAGGATCAATCCATTTTCATGTCAAAGGATTGATACAGCCAAATTGTAAACTCTTCTTCATCTCTTTCTGTAAGATTGAGTTTTCACCGTGGTATTCGGTGAAGGGTTGTTGTCACTGAAAGTGGTATACTTTCAGGGTATTGATTGAAGGTGGTTTAGCCTTCAAGGTCTGAGGGTGGTTTGCCTTCAAGAACTGAAAGCGGTTTGCTTTTAGGAGCTGTTGAAAGTTGTTTGCTTTCACAAGGTATTGATAGAAATTCTTGGGGTCCTTGGATTAGGAACTTGTAAGAGATTTTTAGCAATAGTGGAAAAATCCTCAAAGGATTTCTTTGAGGGACTGGACGTAGCCTTCGGTGGATTGAAGGTGAACCAGGATAAAACTTTGTGTGTTATTTCCTTCATCCTTCATCTTTTACTTTCAAGCAATACTCTATTCCGCTGCAATCACAAAAATCGTCTTGTGATTATCATCATCTTGAAAGTAACATTTTCAATAAGGCGAAAATCGGGGCAACACTGATTCACCCCCCCCCCCCCTCTCAGGTTGCTATCTGGACTAACAATTGGTATCAGAGCGGAAGTTTAGGTAAGTTATTCCTAAGATCCGGGAAAAGATGGCATCCTCTTCCAATCATGGAACCAGTGAAGGACACAACATAAACAGGCCACCATTCTTCGATGGAGAACACTATGACTTCTGGAAAATCAAGATGAAGATATTCATAAAGTCATTAGATGCAGGAATTTGGAAAGCCATTGAAGAAGGTCCCTTTGTGCCTGTAGCAGAAGTAGAAGGAACTTCACAAGTAAAACCAGAAAGTTCATGGAGTGAAGAAGATAAGAAGAAGGTTCAATATGATCTCAAAGGAATGAACATCCTTACATCTGCCCTTGGAATGGATGAATTTTTCAGAGTATCAACTGTTAGTACAGATAGCAACCTGAGAGAGGGGGGGGGGGGTGAATCAGAGTTGCCCCGATTTTCGCGTAATAGTACCAAATGACTTTCAGCGCAATTAGAGTTATAACGTAAGAACGTTGTTGCAGCGGAATATTGTAATTGCTTGAAAGTAAAAGATGAAGGATAAGAAGAACACGCAGGGATTTTATCCTGGTTCACCTTCAAACCCAGAAGGCTACGTCCAGTCCTCTGATCACATAGAGATTTTCCACTATACCAGAAAGCAAACCACTTTCTGAAAATTACCGCTCACTGAATCACTCAGTGAACTGATTACAACCCTCAGAACAGATTACACTGTCTGAGT
This sequence comes from Acmispon strigosus, assembly GCA_030819835.1. Classification (NCBI taxonomy): domain Eukaryota; kingdom Viridiplantae; phylum Streptophyta; class Magnoliopsida; order Fabales; family Fabaceae; genus Acmispon; species Acmispon strigosus. Next base: position 29,734,017 of record JAUAMA010000007.1, read on the forward strand.
CAAACCCTTTACTGAATACCACAGTAAAGTTAGAACCCCTCAGAAAGATTACCACTTTTTGAAGAATCACTCCACTGAATTCCACAGTGAAGATTTCCCATGATCAAGTACTCTTACGGATACTTGCACCAAGGACCCTAAGATATCTTATCAATCTTCCTGAAGCAACCCACTTCTGATTGATCAAGTCTTCTTAGCAATACTTGTGCCAAGGACCCTAAGAGGACCCATCAAGCCTCAGAAAGCAAACCACTTTCTGATGACACCGCATTACCACGGTGGACTTTGAATCAAACCTGATTCAAAGGGCTTTTTTACAGCCACCGAAAACCACGGTGAATGAATCAATCATGATTCAAATAGAAGAAGAAGAAGATGCCTTTTCTATGGATGATTCAATCCTTTAGACAAGAAGGATTGATCTTAGTTTGTATGCTCCAGGCAATTACAATGAAGGCTCTTCCATTCTGAGTTTCTCAAATGTTGAACATCATGAGTGTTTTTATGAAAATGAGAGAACCGAAACTCATAATGATGACTTTAATGAATATGAAAGTTATGGACCAAGTCATTTTTGTTTCTGAGTGTCTAAGGACTTTATATAGGAACTAGAGGTCGTCCATGAACCAACACAACCTTTCCCAAACGGTTTGAGACACAATGGTTCATGAAAAGATACACTTATCGACCTGGTAATCGATTACAGCAGTTAGTGTAATCGATTACATCATGCCGTTGAAGTTTGAATTCAAATTTCAAACTTGGTAATCGATTACACACTTGTGGTAATTGATTACACACATCGTGTAATCGATTACACACATCTGTAATCGATTACAGACAGTCCAGAACTCAGTTTTTGACTGTTTAAAACCTAATTGAGTGTTCCTACCAAGTTTTACTTGTGAGGACATATCATACTCAATTAGTTGATCTTTTATGAGCCTTCAAATGCAATATGAACCTTAATAAAGCATAGCACACTAAGTTGACAAGACTTACTTAAAACTAAAGCATAGCCAAAATATCCCTGTAACCGATTACTCACTTTATGTAATCGATTATTATGTCTGAAAACTTGAAATTCCAGACTTGATAGGTACTGCATGAAAGATATATCTAACAGAGAACTATGATGCAGATGCCTAAGAATGCATTACTCTTGTACTTAATATCAATTGAAAGATATAAAGTTTTTAGAATTTCTCTTACCAATACCATATTCTAAATTTGTGTCTTGAAAGACCATCCTTTGTATATGACATTTCAGATCACAAGGTCTTCAAACACATTTGCACAACAGGCTTAATGGTATTTTAGAGGTACCCAATAGTTATTGGATCCTTTTGCATTAGTTCCTTTCACATCCCATATGAAACTTTCATTGGGGATTCCGTTGTTTCTTTGATAATTAGGAGAATAATAGAAACATTCAAATTTCAAGTTAGATACTTTTTCCGCAAGATGATAGAAAGATTTGATACATACCTTTCTAAGTTGAACACCATCATGTATTCTTCTTGACTGACCAAAGTTATATGAACTTTTTGGTCGAAAAGTGATTTTCTTAACATCATTAGGATGATTATGATCAGATAAACCTAAATCACTTTTATGAAAGGCGTGTCTTTGATTATATAACAACTTATCCATATCATCTTGTTCCTTTTTTTACCACTTGTTTTAATTTATCAATCCTTGACTTAAGAGTTATGCATGTATCTAAAGATGAAACATTACTTTGAATATCTATACTAGATTTTACTTGATCTAATTCATCTTGCATGCTTTTAGTTTTCCTTTGTAGAGATGAGATGATCCTACTATGATATGCATATACTTCATAAACACTCAAGAAACTATCATGCAATCTATAAAAATTACTTTGTAAATTGTCATATGAAATTGCATTGCTAACCTCTTTATTACCATCATTAGAATGATGTGTTACCATCAAAGCAAGACATACTCCTCCATTTCCTGAATTGGATGATGAACTTGCTTCATTGTCTTCCAAGTTTGTCTTCTTTGTTTTGGAGGACAAGTTTCAGAGAGTATAGACAAGGGCTCTATATTTGGTAATCTCTACTGGAGTAAATGATTCGTTTTGATCTAGATAAGTGCTTGATCCTTATTGATGTGGGTATTACTTTGTAATCATCCAAGTCATATTTCTTCAGAGGTTCTATATAGAACTTGGATTGATTGATGAATATCCCATTTTCAAATTGCTTGATTTGCAATCCATGCCCGTAGTGCTTGCTTTAGATCATATAAAGCTTTCTTTAAGATGAGGACATGTGAAGGAAACCTTTGGATCTTCAAAGCCAGGAGGTTGCTTCTTATAGACTTCTTCTTGAATGTATCCATTCAAGAAACCGCTCTTAACATCCATTTGATATAGTTGGAAGTTAATCGAGTAAGCATACTCTAATAGAAGTCTAATTGCTTCTAACCAAGAAATTGGTACATATGTCTAATCAAAATCTATACCTTCTTTTTTATTATAACCTTGTACTACTAATCTATCCTAATTTCTAACTATGATTCCATGTTCATCTAGTTTGTTCCTAAACACCCATTTGGTTTCAATGATATGCTTATCATTAGGTCAGGGGCCAATATCCATACTTGGTTTCTCTTAAACTGGTTCAAATATTCTTGCATGGCTAGAATCCCGTTCTCATCTTCTAAAGCATTATGTACTTTAGATGACTATATTTAATACTGTTTGAGGAGGTGTACCTATTTTTTCCTATGCCAAGTATTTTCCCTTTTTCATTATTCCCATATGTTACATATCCCTTTTCTCAAGGTATGAGATGAAATTTTTTGTTTTGTCTCCAAACATGTGTGATGAACAGCCATTATCAAGATACCATAAATCCTTTGCTGCTTTCATACACAAAAACAAATTTTTCAGAAGGGAATGTTTAGATGCTCAATTTGCTTTGGGTCCTATGTTATTTGTTGTCTTCTCAACCTACATATATTGCCCACTTGATAATCCTATATTCCTATAATAACATCTACTAGAGGTATGTCCTATTCTATTGCACTAACTACAAGCATGTAGTCTATAACTTTCATTATATATTATATCTAAGCATATCATAATGTCTCCTAGGTTGTCTTGGAACAATTTGAGAATAATTCCTATTGAAACGTTTATGCTTTGATTATATAGCATGAGTATGTAATCGATTACAACAGTTATGGTAATCGATTACTTAGACGATTTTAACAGGCACGAGGACTGAGAGCAGAGGTAATCGATTACAGGACCTATGGTAACCGATTACAAGGACATTTTTTATTGGATCTAAAATATCAAGTCCTATGTAACAAATTTCTATATGAACATATAAGCACATAATCAATTTAAATGCAATCATGTAAGTTCACACAAAGATTATGCAACTATCACATTATTTTAAATATCATGTTCATCTAATGCCTAATTTTCTTTTAATCTTAAAGAATGGATCTTAAGGATTGTTTTTGGGACATTTGTGGGTAGTTCCTATAGTTCATATTTCTAGAAGAACTAGCATGCATGTGTTTACTTCCAGGAGATTTAACTTCATCTAATTCCTTTTGAAGCATTTGACATTTTTCTTCTAAAGATGAAATAATGGCATTTTGTTTACTAAATTTAGAAGCACTACGACACATCTTAAAAATACTTTCTATAGCGTATTCTAAATCATTAGAAAGAGAAGTGCTGGTACTAACCTGGATATTTTCCTTGTCAAAATTCTGAGATGCCATTAATGCAAGGTGTGCTTTTTCCTTCTCTGATTCTGAGTCTGAGCCTATGTCATTGTCATCCCAAGAGAAGTATGCTCTTCTGGAGTTTGAATTTTTCTCTTCAAACTTCTATTTTAGTCCATGCTTCTTCTTTTGAATGTATGGACATTCAGATTTGATTTGACCAGATTTACCATACTCATAACATGTGATATTTTGTGAAGAGGAGGAGGGTTCATTTTCCTTTTGAAAACTTCTAGAATTCATATCTTTCCTTTGTGAGAATCTTCGAAAATTCTTGACTAATAAGGCCATGTTCTCATCATCTTCTGACTCTGCATCATATTCATCATTGATGCTTTCTTTGGCTTTTAGAGCAATAGGCTGATGTCTCTTTTCATTGTTCACACATTGCTCGAGTCTGTTTAATTCCAATACATGTTCTCGAAATTTTCCAAAAAGAATAGCCAGAGTCATGTTGGAGAGACTTTTCTTTTCTGAGATAGCAGTGTCATTTGGTTGCCATGCTCTTGTAAGGGATTTTAACACTTTCGTGTTTAAGACATTATTGGAGAATTCCTTACCAAGAGCAATCAAGTGGTTTGATATATGTGTGAACCGCTTTTGCATATCAAGTATGCTTTTTCCAGGCAACATTCTGAACATCTCATATTCTTGTGATAGAATATTGATCTTGAATCTTTTGACTTCATCAGTCCCTTCGTGTGTAACCATTAAAGTATCCCATATTTCTTTTGAAGATTTGCAAGTAGATACTCTAAGGAATTCCTTCATATCAAGGGCTGAAGTCAAGATGTTCATACCTTTTAATTCATGTTGAACTTTCTTCTTTTCTTTGACACTCCATGTGTTTTCTGGTTCTGATTGTGAACTTCCTTCAACTTCTACTATAGGCCCAAGGAGATCTTCTTCAATGACTTTCCAGATTCCCGCGTCTAATGGCTTTATGAAGATCATCATCTTGATATTCCAAAAATCGTAGAGTTCTCCATTGTAGAAAGATGGCCTGTTTATGTTGAATCCTTCATTGGTACTTGTTGTAGATAAGGATGCTATCTTTTTCCGGATCTTAGGAATAACTTAGCTAAACCTTCGCTCTGATACCAATTGTTAGTACAGATAGCAACCTGAGAGGGGGGGGTGAATCAGAGTTGCCCCGATTTTCGCGTAATAGTACCAAATGACTTTCAGCGCAATTAGAGTTATAACGTAAGAACGTTGTTGCAGAGGAATATTGTAATTGCTTGAAAGTAAAAGATGAAGGATAAGAAGAACACACAGGGATTTTATCCTGGTTCACCTTCAAACCCAGAAGGCTACGTCCAGTCCTCTGATCACACAGAGATTTTCCACTATACCAGAAAGCAAACCACTTTCTGAAAATTACCGCTCACTGAATCACTCAGTGAACTGATTACAACCCTCAGAACAGATTACACTGTCTGAGTCAAACCCTTTACTGAATACCACAGTAAAGTTAGAACCCCTCAGAAAGATTACCACTTTTTGAAGAATCACTCCACTGAATTCCACAGTGAAGATTTCCCATGATCAAGTACTCTTACGGATACTTGCACCAAGGACCCTAAGATATCTTATCAATCTTCCTGAAGCAACCCACTTCTGATTGATCAAGTCTTCTTAGCAATACTTGTGCCAAGGACCCTAAGAGAACCCATCAAGCCTCAGAAAGCAAACCACTTTCTGATGACACCGCATTACCACGGTGGACTTTGAATCAAACCTGATTCAAAGGGCTTTTTTACAGCCACCGAAAACCACGGTGAATGAATCAATCATGATTCAAATAGAAGAAGAAGAAGATGCCTTTTCTATGGATGATTCAATCCTTTAGACAAGAAGGATTGATCTTAGTTTGTATGCTCCAGGCAATTACAATGAAGGCTCTTCCATTCTGAGTTTCTCAAATGTTGAACATCATGAGTGTTCTTATGAAAATGAGAGAACCGAAACTCAGAATGATGACTTTATTGAATATGAAAGTTATGGACCAAGTCATTTTTTTTTCTGAGTGTCTAAGGACTTTATATAGGCACTAGAGGTCGTCCATGAACCAACACAACCTTTCCCAAACGGTTTGAGACACAATGGTTCATGAAAAGTGTAACGCCCCAATTTTGGATTGAGGGTCACATAGTAATTACGCGGAAATTAAAACCTCTCAGAAAAAAACAACTCATTTTCTTAAAAGGTTTTCGTCTCTCTTAATTACTTAAAAATAATATAAGTAATAATGTTCCCCATAAATAATAATTACTACGCGGAAAATATTACAACAAGAAAAAAATTGCTCAACAGCGAGCCCAAAAATAAAATAAATTAAAATAGCGGAAAAACTTAAGACACCAATCGTCTTCTTCAAATTTCTTCCACGATTCCGCTGCGCACTCTGATTTTCGTAAAGCTTCTTCAAAAGACGACGAGCAACACCCTGTCTATTTACTGGCGTTAAGCGCCCAAACACAAACAGAAAGGGTTAACTCGAGAACAAACAACAAATACCAAACAGCATGTTGAAAGGGAATAAAATAGTTAACAACAACAATATTATCAATTGTGATATAAAACATCACAAGACCATAACACGGCAATCCATCAAGAACAAAACGAGAACATCAACACAATATTTTTCTTCCACATCATAAAATCAATTAAGATGTGCAAATGCTCTCTACTACTATATGCTTATAGTTATAATATATGGCCATTATATCACCCTTCTCGGGCCCAAAACATCACCCTTCACGGGCCAGGACAATCACGTGGGACAACGATCCACCACATTGCCCTCAGTCGATCCCACGGGACAAAAATCCGTCACATCAACCTTAAAATCCTCAGTTGATCACGCGGGACAAAATACCGCCACATCAACCCAATAATCCTCAGTTGATCACGCGGGACAAATTACCGCCACATCAACCCAATAATCCTCAGTTGATCACGCGGGACAAATTACCGCCACATCAACCCAATAATATATATATATATACGATGCACATGCTATGACTATGCAAAATTCATGATCCTCATGGACCAACAGTCCACACAAAACATCAGTCATAGCACACCCCACACACAATATAATCATCTTCAATATATCATGTAAACATTTCTCAATTTCAAGCATCACAATACAAACAATTTCATTCTCATAAACAAAATAATTCACAGAAATAAAATCATGGTAAACACAACTGACTCTATCTAGGCCCAGAGTTACCCTTACCTTCGAACGTAGAATTGAATCGACTCCGCGTCCAATCAAGTTAATGAGGAAGGAGCTGAAACCATCTTTATCATCACCAAAGGTTGACATTAGAACACGTAGATTTCAAGGCATCCACATGGCAGAGACAGAAAACAACCGAAAGAAACATAAGAAATTTGTAGAGGCTCAACACAGTCACAGATACAGAAAAGGAAGAACAATAAGGTTTAGGTCTAAGATCACAGTTCCAACTTATAGTCCAGAAGTAAACTAAACCCAATTAACATGTTTTTGAGATAGGGAAGTTCTTTACGATTACTGCTAAGAAAAGAACACCAAGAACTCATGCATAGACTGGGGTTTAAATTCCGAAATGATAACTCTTAACAACAACTATTCAAACATGGCAGCAAGATAGTGGAGACAAGTAAACTTTTAAGACCAAAGAAAACTTATCAAATAAATATCAATAAACTTATCAAATAATTTTCAGTAAAAGAGTAACAAGTTCCGCATACAACTTTTCTTTTTTCCCATGAAGCAAGATTCAATTTTTATGATTAAAAAGCTGATTTTATTACCAAGAGCAAGAGACCCAAAATCAGGAGAAACATAATCGATAATAAAAGAGGGAAGCAAAACTCCAGTACTAACCCATAACACACACCACATAATTAATACATTACGAAATTAACGTCACAGGCACTGAATTAACATTGCAATTAATGTTTATATATGAGTGAAAATAATTTTTAAATGTGTAAGAACCTGATGCTGGGTTTGCAAGTTTGAATTTGACCATTTATAAAATTGAAAACAACATATATCAAAAGCTAAATAGCAATTCACTAACTTAACTTGGATTAAGATATAATTGTAACTAGTAGTGATAAGTGCACAATAAAAGAATGTTCAGAGAGGATAAAAGAAGGGGAACCATACATGAACTCGCGGTGGCGGTACTGTGAACGCAGGGAAGAGACAGCGACGCCCCTCCTGGGACAGACGGAAACATCGCGGCGCTGCGAGGTGGCGCACGGTGGCTTTGACGGCGGCACGAGAAGACCAGTTCGCAGAAATGGCTGCTAGAGCGAAGGTGGAGGTCCTGGGAGAAGCGGCGGCACAACCTTGAACATAGGAAATAATTGCAGCGACGCGAGAGAGAGGGACTAGCGGCGGAACAACGGCGCGAACCTGGAACAGTGCGACGGCGCGAGGTCGAAGGACAGCGAAGAGGGAAGTTGATTGATGCTGGCTCGAGATGAAGGAAGACGGAACTGCAACGGCGGCACGGCGAGGAATGGCGGTGCGCTCACGGCAAGGGTGAAGAACTTAGGACGCATAACAGTGGCGATTGAGAGGGACAAGAGAGGAAGAAGCAAATTGGTGGTGGTAGCTTTTGGTAGTGAAGGAGGAAGATTGAGAGAGTGGACGTGGGTGGTGCTTGGTCTGATGGAAGAAAGAAGGAAAAAAGGAGGAGAAAAGGAGCGGCGCTGCTATAGGAAGGAAAGGCCAAAGGCTAGGTTTCTTTTCTTTTTATTTATCCTTTCTAATAATCATATATATATATAAACTTACCAAAACAAAACTATAATTAATTAAAATAGAGAAAAACAGATATTAGTATATCACATAAAAATAGGTAATATGCTCATCTTAATTTTCAAATCAAATCTACTTAATTTTATGATAAGATAAAATACAATTTGTGTTCAAAATATGATCTCAACCAAAATCTAACAAAACAATATATATTTAATTAAATATATCAGATCTGCGTCATATATATACATATATTATTTTCTTTTTCTTTTTCCTTTAATAATAAAATAATCATTTATAATAAATACTATTTACGTACATATATATATTTAATACAGGTTCCTAAAATAGTTTAACTCAAAATACTCACACCAAAAGATATATTTCTAACAGTTAAAAAAAATAAAATAATTCATATATATTCTTCCAAAATTTTCATGATAGATACAAAACAATTCAACTAACACAAAGCTCATTCCAATAATAATAAAGTCAATCAAACAGTCAACTAAGGACCAACCTGGAACTACTAAGTAGTTCAGCGATCAAAACATAATTAATCCAAACTAATGGACCAAAAATATAAATACTAAAAATAGAGGGTCTTACAATACCACCCCCTTAAAAGAGTTTCGTCCTCGAAACTACAAGTCGAGAGACAAAACAAGGTATCTCAAATTGGCGAATCCAAAAAAATATCAAATAGTTATTTAAATCAGAGAATCAAAACAAATATTTAACAGATTACCAAAACAGAAAAAAAATACAAACCAAATATTATATTTTCAAAACAAATATGTTTCAACATCAGAATAGGAATTTAAAAAGGAAAACCAAAACGGTTGATATAACTGATATCCAAAACAAATAATAGAATAGACTTTCGAACAATTATCAAAACGGTTTTTTTTTTTTTTTTTTTTTAGAATAGGGAATAAAAATTGAAATTCAACAATTAGTATGTCGCATAAAAGGTAAGATGCTCATCTTGATTTTTAAATCGCATCTCCTAAACTTGTGATAAGATAAAATGAAACTCAGCCAAATATAACAAAATCAAAAATATCTGTACATTTATAAAAATCCTCTCAACAGTAAATCCAAGTAGATATCGGACAGTTGTTAAAATAGATATTTAAGTCAGAAAATTAAGACAAGGCAATTAACAGAACTCTAGACGGAACATACATAGCGGATATCATATTCTCAAAACAATATTTTTTTTTTTTTTGGAGTCAACCCGATATCCAAAACCGGAAGTCAAAGCATTTAGCAAAACTACTGAAAATTATAGGAATAATAAATACCAAATGAGTAATATTAATGTAAGACAAATCAAAGCATTAATAACCACAGCAGCAAATAACACATAATAGTATAACAGCAAACCAAGAACTTCCCAAAACTTTACAGAATCATCAACAGATCTCAGCAGCATACATGAAAGACAAAATATTTTGGAGTATCCAACACCTGGAAATACTTACACACACTTTTCACAATCAGTTTCAGGGGTAGCAGTGCAATAGAAACATACTATGATTTTCTAATTGGCTACATCCTATTAGGTTATCCACTTATGGAACAACCTTCTAACAAATTAGACACTCAATCAAACAAGTCAAAACAACAGTCACTTAATCAGCTTTCTCTGTATCTTGACTTGCTAACCTCTTACTTCTACTTGTAAGAAAGTCAACAATAAATCTAGAAACAGAAAAGCAAGAAGCTTTGTCAATCAAACAACAACCAATTAAGTCACACAATTCTTCTTTCGATTGTCACCCCAACAATCGATTTCAGAATGCAAAAATATCCTATCAGTCAACTCTACCCAAGGCTCTGGTTTTCTCAACCAAAGCTCTGATACCACAAATGTAACGCCCCAATTTTGGATTGAGGGTCACATAGTAATTACGCGGAAATTAAAACCTCTCAGAAAAAACAACTCATTTTCTTAAAAGGTTTTCGTCTCTCTTAATTACTTAAAAATAATATAAGTAATAATGTTCCCCATAAATAATAATTACTACGCGGAAAATATTACAACAAGAAAAAAATTGCTCAACAGCGAGCCCAAAAATAAAATAAATTAAAATAGCGGAAAAACTTAAGACACCAATCGTCTTCTTCAAATTTCTTCCACGATTCCGCTGCGCACTCTGATTTTCGTAAAGCTTCTTCAAAAGACGACGAGCAACACCCTGTCTATTTACTGGCGTTAAGCGCCCAAACACAAACAGAAAGGGTTAACTCGAGAACAAACAACAAATACCAAACAGCATGTTGAAAGGGAATAAAATAGTTAACAACAACAATATTATCAATTGTGATATAAAACATCACAAGACCATAACACGGCAATCCATCAAGAACAAAACGAGAACATCAACACAATATTTTTCTTCCACATCATAAAATCAATTAAGATGTGCAAATGCTCTCTACTACTATATGCTTATAGTTATAATATATGGCCATTATATCACCCTTCTCGGGCCCAAAACATCACCCTTCACGGGCCAGGACAATCACGTGGGACAACGATCCACCACATTGCCCTCAGTCGATCCCACGGGACAAAAATCCGTCACATCAACCTTAAAATCCTCAGTTGATCACGCGGGACAAAATACCGCCACATCAACCCAATAATCCTCAGTTGATCACGCGGGACAAATTACCGCCACATCAACCCAATAATCCTCAGTTGATCACGCGGGACAAATTACCGCCACATCAACCCAATAATATATATATATACGATGCACATGCTATGACTATGCAAAATTCATGATCCTCATGGACCAACAGTCCACACAAAACATCAGTCATAGCACACCCCACACACAATATAATCATCTTCAATATATCATGTAAACATTTCTCAATTTCAAGCATCACAATACAAACAATTTCATTCTCATAAACAAAATAATTCACAGAAATAAAATCATGGTAAACACAACTGACTCTATCTAGGCCCAGAGTTACCCTTACCTTCGAACGTAGAATCGAATCGACTCCGCGTCCAATCAAGTTAATGAGGAAGGAGCTGAAACCATCTTTATCATCACCAAAGGTTGACATTAGAACACGTAGATTTCAAGGCATCCACATGGCAGAGACAGAAAACAACCGAAAGAAACATAAGAAATTTGTAGAGGCTCAACACAGTCACAGATACAGAAAAGGAAGAACAATAAGGTTTAGGTCTAAGATCACAGTTCCAACTTATAGTCCAGAAGTAAACTAAACCCAATTAACATGTTTTTGAGATAGGGAAGTTCTTTACGATTACTGCTAAGAAAAGAACACCAAGAACTCATGCATAGACTGGGGTTTAAATTCCGAAATGATAACTCTTAACAACAACTATTCAAACATGGCAGCAAGATAGTGGAGACAAGTAAACTTTTAAGACCAAAGAAAACTTATCAAATAAATATCAATAAACTTATCAAATAATTTTCAGTAAAAGAGTAACAAGTTCCGCATACAACTTTTCTTTTTTCCCATGAAGCAAGATTCAATTTTTATGATTAAAAAGCTGATTTTATTACCAAGAGCAAGAGACCCAAAATCAGGAGAAACATAATCGATAATAAAAGAGGGAAGCAAAACTCCAGTACTAACCCATAACACACACCACATAATTAATACATTACGAAATTAACGTCACAGGCACTGAATTAACATTGCAATTAATGTTTATATATGAGTGAAAATAATTTTTAAATGTGTAAGAACCTGATGCTGGGTTTGCAAGTTTGAATTTGACCATTTATAAAATTGAAAACAACATATATCAAAAGCTAAATAGCAATTCACTAACTTAACTTGGATTAAGATATAATTGTAACTAGTAGTGATAAGTGCACAATAAAAGAATGTTCAGAGAGGATAAAAGAAGGGGAACCATACATGAACTCGCGGTGGCGGTACTGTGAACGCAGGGAAGAGACAGCGACGCCCCTCCTGGGACAGACGGAAACATCGCGGCGCTGCGAGGTGGCGCACGGTGGCTTTGACGGCGGCACGAGAAGACCAGTTCGCAGAAATGGCTGCTAGAGCGAAGGTGGAGGTCCTGGGAGAAGCGGCGGCACAACCTTGAACATAGGAAATAATTGCAGCGACGCGAGAGAGGGACTAGCGGCGGAACAACGGCGCGAACCTGGAACAGTGCGACGGCGCGAGGTCGAAGGACAGCGAAGAGGGAAGTTGATTGATGCTGGCTCGAGATGAAGGAAGACGGAACCGCAACGGCGGCACGGCGAGGAATGGCGGTGCGCTCACGGCAAGGGTGAAGAACTTAGGACGCATAACAGTGGCGATTGAGAGGGACAAGAGAGGAAGAAGCAAATTGGTGGTGGTAGCTTTTGGTAGTGAAGGAGGAAGATTGAGAGAGTGGACGTGGGTGGTGCTTGGTCTGATGGAAGAAAGAAGGAAAAAAGGAGGAGAAAAGGAGCGGCGCTGCTATAGGAAGGAAAGGCCAAAGGCTAGGTTTCTTTTCTTTTTATTTATCCTTTCTAATAATCATATATATATATAAACTTACCAAAACAAAACTATAATTAATTAAAATAGAGAAAAACAGATATTAGTATATCACATAAAAATAGGTAATATGCTCATCTTAATTTTCAAATCAAATCTACTTAATTTTATGATAAGATAAAATACAATTTGTGTTCAAAATATGATCTCAACCAAAATCTAACAAAACAATATATATTTAATTAAATATATCAGATCTGCGTCATATATATACATATATTATTTTCTTTTTCTTTTTCCTTTAATAATAAAATAATCATTTATAATAAATACTATTTACGTACATATATATATTTAATACAGGTTCCTAAAATAGTTTAACTCAAAATACTCACACCAAAAGATATATTTCTAACAGTTAAAAAAAATAAAATAATTCATATATATTCTTCCAAAATTTTCATGATAGATACAAAACAATTCAACTAACACAAAGCTCATTCCAATAATAATAAAGTCAATCAAACAGTCAACTAAGGACCAACCTGGAACTACTAAGTAGTTCAGCGATCAAAACATAATTAATCCAAACTAATGGACCAAAAATATAAATACTAAAAATAGAGGGTCTTACAAAAAGACACACTTATCGACCTGGTAATCGATTACATCAGTTAGTGTAATCGATTACATCATGCCGTTGAAGTTTGAATTCAAATTTCAAACTTGGTAATCGATTACACACTTGTGGTAATCGATTACACACATCGTGTAATCGATTACAGACAGTCCAGAACTCAGTTTTTGACTGTTTAAAACCTAATTGAGTGTTCTTACCAAGTTTTACTTGTGAGGACATATCATACTCAATTAGTTGATCTTTTATGAGCCTTCAAATTCAATATGAACCTTAATAAAGCATAGCACACTAAGTTGACAAGACTTACTTAAAACTAGAACCTTGATGATTGATCTTGACGTTCTGTGCCTGGTTCTTGAAGTCTTTCTTCTCTTAAGTCTTCTTGAAGTCTTCTTAAAGTCTTCCTTCCTTTTCTGAAGTCTTCGTGAAGTCCTTCTTCTTTTTGTTCCTTTCTTTCTTGAAGTCTTCTTGAAGTCTTCCTTTTCTTTTCTGAAGTTTTTCTTCTTTTTGTGATGTGTTTGTCTTCATCAAAACATCAGCCGAGTCCAAGGACGAGACCTTCTTCACATCAACGTGCACTACATCAAAAGAAATATGGGATACGTTGATGGTGACTCGTGAAGGGACAGATGAAGTCAAGAGATCAAAGATCAATACTCTATCTCAGGAATATGAAATGTTCAGAATGCTTCCAGGAGAAAAGGTATTAGATATGCAAAAACGATTCACTCATCTAATTAATAATTTGATTGCTCTTGGTAGAAAATTTTCAAACAGTGATTTGAACATGAAAGTTCTAAGATCACTTACAAGAGTATGGCAACCAAAAGTAACAGCCATCTCAGAGAAGAAGAGTTTATCAAAAATGACTCTCGCAACTCTTTTTGGAAAACTCCAAGAACACGAGTTGGAATTGAATCGTTTGGAAGAAAATGAACAACATGAGAAGAAGTATCGATCCATTTCCCTAAAAGCAAAAGAAAGCATCAAAGAAGATTATGATGCAGATTCTGAAGAAGAAGACAATGAGAATGTGAATCTTCTAGTGAAGAATTTTGGAAAGTTTCTTAAGAGAAAAGGTGTGAAATTCAACAACAACAAATCTTTCCAAAAGAACAATGAATCATCTTCCTCTCAAAAGATCACATGTTTCGAATGTGGCAAACCGGGACACTTCAAGTCAGAATGTCCAAATCTTCAGAAGAAGAAACATGGTCTAAGAGAGAAATTCGAGAAAAAGGATCAACCCACACGAAGAGCATATTTGGCTTGGGATGATAATGAAGTAAGTTCATCATCAGACTCTGATAAAGAAGAAGCACAAGTTGCTTTGATGGCCTCACATGATTCAGATGTTGAAGATTCCCAGGTTAGTGACAATTCTATATCTTTTCATGATTTAAAGTTTACCATGGAAAATATGTTTAAATTATGTCAAGAATTTTCTAAAGTTAGCACTAGGCAAAATGAGTTGATTTCATCCTTAGAAAGTAAGTGTGGAAACTTACAAGAAGAACTAGACATAGTAAAATCTAAGTTAGATATCACTCATAAATGCACTAAGTGTAGTTCTTTAGAAGAAAAGATAGAAGATCTTCAACAAAGAGTTAATAACTTCAATAAAGGAAAACAGAAGTTAGATGATATCCTAAGTGTACAAAGACATTCAAACAATAAGACAGGTCTAGGATATACTTCTCACCCAAAGACAAAAGAGGTTAAGAAGACTGTGTTTGTAAAACCAAACCATGTATTAGGATCTTCTAATAACATTAGGATCAATCCTTTTAGGAGTACGAACAATAGAAAGAATAATCAAAACAGACCTCCTAAGAAGATCCATTCCTCTCCTAGACAAACATCTAGTTACAATCATTACTCTTGTACTTATTGTAACAAAATAGGACATACCCCTAGTTGATGTTACTACAAACATGTAGGAGTACCAAATAGGGAGTACATTTGGGTTAGAAAGTATGTTAACTTAGAAGGACCCAAAACTTGTTGGGTTCCTAATACCCATGTCTGAACTTTGTCATGTAGGTGTGTATGAAAGCAGCAAAGGATTTATGATATCTTGATAGTGGCTGCTCATCACACATGACAGGAGATAAAACCAAGTTTTCTTTTCTTATACCTAGGGAAAAAGGTTTTGTCACATATGGTAACAATCAAAAGGGAAAGATACTCGGTATTGGAAGAATAGGCACACCCCCTCAAACAGTCATCGATAAAGTTCTTTACGTTGATGGTTTGATGCATAATCTTCTGAGTATCAGTCAACTATGTGACAAAGGTTTGAAAGTTGGTTTTATTGATGATATATGTGTAGTAAAAGATGTGAAAACTAAAGAAATTAAGTTTTCTGGATATAAAGTAAACAAAGTCTTCATGATCTCCTTGGATGAAATTCCACAAAACGTAAGATGTCTTTTGGCCAAGAACAATAGTGATTCATGGCTATGGCATAGAAGACTTGCTCATATACACATAGATCACTTAAACAAACTAGTCAAGCATGATCTAGTTGTTGGGCTTCCAAAGATAAGATTCAAAAAAGACAAGCTTTGTGATGCATGTCAAAAAGGGAAGCAAACCAGAATGTCTTTCAAACCAAAGAATATAGTTTCGACTTCAAGGCCCCTTCAATTGCTACATATGGATTTATTCGGACCTTCAAGAACAAAAAGCCTCGGAGAGATATGCAAGGCTAGTTTAAAATGAGAAGTCTTTAAAGATCTCTTCTATTAGAAGTGATCATGGTGGAGAATTTCAGAATCAACAATTTCAAGAACTATGTGATGAGAATGGAATATCACATAATTTCTCTACTCCGAGAACACCACAACAAAATGGTGTTGTTGAAAGGAAGAACAGGTTACTTGAAGAATTAGCAAGAACCTTGCTAAGTGAGTCAAGCCTTCCTAAATATTTCTGGGCTGATGCTGTAAGTACTGCTTGCTATGTTTCCAATAGAGTTCTTATTAGTCCTATACTGAAGAAAACCCCCTATGAACTCTACAAAGGAAGGAAACCAAATATCTCTCATCTACATGCTTTTGGATCAAAATGCTTTGTTTTGAATAATGGAAAGGAAAACCTTAGCAAATTTGATGAAAAATCAGATGAAGGTATATTCCTTGGTTATTATTTAACAAGCAAAGCATATAGAGTCTTTAACAAGAAAACTCTATCTGTGGAAGAATCCATACATGTCTCTTTTGATGAATCTAAATCTTCAGTAGAAGATAAAGTAAATCTTCCAGATAATGAAGAAGAAGACATCATTGTCAATGAAGATTCTCAAAAGGATGGAGATCAAAATCCAATACAAGAAGAGCACATTGAAGATGATACTTATCAACTTCCAAAGGAATGGAGAACCCATAGGGATCATCCAGTTGATAATATTATTGGTGATATTTCTAGAGGCTTTTCTACAAGGCTACGCTTAAATGATTCAGTTTTGAATATGGCCTTTGTCTCACAAATAGAACCATCAAAAGTAAATGATGCTCTGGAGGATGAGTATTGGATTGTAGCAATGCAGGAAGAACTAAACCAATTTGAAAGGAATCAAGTTTGGGAACTTGTTCCAAAGCCTAGTGATAAGCATATTATTGGAACAAAGTGGGTATTTAGAAATAAGTTAGATGAAAATGGTATCATAGTAAGGAACAAAGCAAGATTAGTTGCTCAAGGTTATAATCAAGAAGAAGGTATAGATTTTGATGAAACATATGCACCTATAGCAAGGTTGGAAGCAATAAGACTTCTATTGGCGTATGCTTGCTCTTTAAATTTTCCATTATATCAAATGGACGTCAAAAGTGCTTTCCTGAACGGGTATATTCAAGAAGAAGTCTATGTGAAGCAACCTCCAGGATTTGAAGATCCAAAGTTCCCTTCACATGTCTTCAGATTAAAGAAGGCACTCTATGGTCTTAAGCAAGCCCCACGTGCATGGTATGATAGATTAAGCACATTCCTTTGTGAAAAAAGGATTCCAAAAGGGTAAGGCTGATACAACCTTATTCATCAAAAGAACCAAAGGTAATACTTTATTAGTTCAAATTTATGTTGATGATATTATCTTTGGTGCAACTAAAGAATCTCTCTGTAAGGATTTCTCTAACATGATGCAAGAAGAATTTGAGATGTCTATGATGGGACAATTAAATTTCTTTCTTGGGTTGCAAATCAAGCAATCACGTGATGGAATATTCATCAATCAATCAAAGTTTTGCAAGGAATTATTAAAGAAATATGATTTGGATGATTGCAAAGCCATAGCCACACCAATGGGGTCTAATACATATTTAGATCAAGATGTATCCGGTGTTCCAGTAGACATTACTAAATATAGAGGTATGATCGGATCTCTTTTATACTTAACTGCAAGTAGACCTGATATTATGTTTAGTGTGTGTCTATGTGCTAGATATCAAGCATCTCCTAAGGAATCACATTTGAGTTCCGTTAAGCGGATTTTCAAATACTTGAGAGGAACTACAAATGTTGGTTTGTGGTATCCCAAAGGGAGTGTTTGTGATTTGATTGGGTATTCTGATTCTGATTATGCTGGTTGTAAAACTGAAAGAAAAAGTACTAGTGGTACTTGTCACTTGTTAGGAAATGCTCTTGTCTCTTGGTCTTGCAAGAAACAAGCATGTGTTGCTCTAAGTACTGCTGAAGCAGAATATATTGCTGCAGGAAGTTGTTGTGCACAAACTCTATGGCTCAAACAACAACTCAAAGATTATGGCTTAGAGCTGGGCTGCATTTCAATTAAATGTGACAACACAAGTGCCATAAATCTCACTAAAAATCCCATCATGCATTCTCGAACTAAGCATATTGATATAAGACATCATTTCCTTCGAGATCATGTTATGAGGAAAGATATTGAGATTTCTTTTGTGGACACTCATAATCAATTAGCAGATATCTTTACTAAGCCTCTTCCTAAAGATTCATTCTTTAAGATTAGAAGAGAGTTAGACATATTAGATGAGCATGACATTTAAAGTAACGTATTTTGTTGCATAATCATTATGATAATATATGTTTATATGCATTTAGCCTGATTATGTGCTTCAATATGTGATTAAAATATGTTACATAGGATTCTAGAACCTAGAACTCATAAAACTGTCTTAGTAATCGATTACCATAGGTCCTGTAATCGATTATCCTTGATCTCAGTCCTCGTGTCTGTTAGAATTCCATAAGTAATCGATTACCCTAACTGCCGTAATCGATTACACATTCAAAATTTGAATATTTTCAAATTTGAAAATGCCGTAATAGATTAGTCTAACTGGCATAATCGATTACATACACGATTTTCTCTATAAAATCAGCCTTTGTCTATTGCCTTTTGCCTACCTTTCTACATACACAATCCCTCTTCTTCTGAGTCTTGTTTCGCCATGGGGTCTCTTCCTCGTCCCTCCAATGTCTCCTCTCCAATCAATGCTCCTCGAAGGGATTCCTCCACTGATCCCTTGGTGCTGTCTTGATACCGCATAGATGTTCAGACAAATGCTGCATCGGCTGGACTGTCACCATTTTATACCATTCCTTCCAATTTCTCACAAGAAACCAAGGTCATCCTCGAAAGAATGGACATCCTATCACTTCGTCTCTCTCAAAAGTTGGGACAACTGGAAGACACCATTCGATCTCGATTTCTGCTTGTGGAAAATCGCATAGAGGCAGTACACTCCTTCATGCGCAAAGAAATTGAGAGTCTCCAGGATCTTGATCCCTCTGAAACTTCTGAGGATTCTAGTCAAGCATAGATTCTGAATACCTTGTCTTACTATAGTTATATAATTACTACTAGGATTTCCCCATTCCACTAATAGGCTTCTTCCCTTGTTGTAACTCCTCTACTACTTATGTATGTTATGCTTCGACTATATGTAATCTATGCATTTTCTTTCATTTATATATATATATAATATAAGATGTTTGGATGGTTGTATTTTATTCTTGATTTACAACTTTACCCCCATACCCCATGCTTTATTTTGCAAATATACACTTGTATGGATATATATGCCTGTATATTTGGCCTTTTCTTCTTTTTGATGAAGTCAAAAGGGGGAGAAAGGTTCTGTGCTATTAAAGATCATATGCAGGATTTCAACAAGTCCTTTAGAAAGGGGGAGAAATACTAGATTATATCAAACAGGGGGAGTTCTTCAACAAAATTACCAATATGATCTTCAAGTATCAAGAATGTGTTTGCCATCATCAAAAAGGGGGAGATTGTGAAGAAGGTCTTGCTCCTGACCCTGGCTGTGGTTTTGATGACGACAAACTCATCGACAAAAAGAAGAAAAGAAGACTTCGAAGAAACAGCGCTACAAAGTTCATCAATAGTCTAGAAGTCTTAGTTTAGGTGAGTTATGCTTCTAAAGGTCTATTAAAGCATAAAGGCTCTTAAAACACCTAATCTAATCAAGCTAAGAGTTTTCATAACTTAAAAGAAGTAGAAAACCTTAAGCAGATCTCAAAGGATCAAGTTTCTGGAAGATGAACTTCAGTGTAATCGATTTCAGGATTCTGGTAATCGATTACACCTAGGCAAGTAATCGATTACTTGTTGTTTGTAATCGATTACATGTTTGAAATTCAAATTCAAACTGAAACGGCTATTAGTGTAATCGATTACACTAAGTAATGTAATCGATTACCAGAACGAAAAGTTGCATCTTTTCATGAACCATTGTGTCCCAAACCTTTTGAAAAGGGTTGTGATGGTTCAAGGACGTTTCCCTTGCCTATATAAAGTCCATTTGAGTCCAGAACACAAGAGACAACACACAACACATGAGAATACAACATTAGGCCAAAGCTTTGTCAAAATTAGTTCATCTTTTAGAACTTAAACATTTTAGAGCCTAAATTCTGAGTTCATGGTCTTCATGTCTATAAGAACACTTTAGTTGTTCATATCTTGAAGAACTCAGAATTGTATTATGCTTAAAAGCCTTAAAGCATAAATTCTCATGATCAATCCATTTTCATGTCAAAGGATTGATACAGCCAAATTGTAAACTCTTCTTCATCTCTTTCTGTAAGATTGAGTTTTCACCGTGGTATTTGGTGAAGGGTTGTTGTCACTGAAAGTGGTATACTTTCAGGGTATTGATTGAAGGTGGTTTAGCCTTCAAGGTCTGAGGGTGGTTTGCCTTCAGGAACTGAAAGTGGTTTGCTTTCAGGGGCTGTTGAAAGTGGTTTGCTTTCACAGGGTATTGATAGAAATTCTTGGGGTCCTTGGATTAGGAACTTGTAAGAGATTTTTATCAATAGTGGAAAAATCCTCAAAGGATTTCTTTGAGGGACTGGACGTAGCCTTCGGTGGATTGAAGGTGAACCAGGATAAAACTTTGTGTGTTATTTCCTTCATCCTTCATCTTTTACTTTCAAGCAATACTCTATTCCGCTGCAATCACAACAATCGTCTTGTGATTATCATCATCTTGAAAGTAACATTTTCAATAAGGCGAAAATCGGGGCAACACTGATTCACCCCCCCCCTCTCAGGTTGCTATCTGTACTAACAGGGCTAACCGTAACATATGGTGTCGGAGTAGATTCATTACAGGTATTTGATCTTCACAGGAGGGCGAACTCATTGAGGCAAGGCAGCGACACCCTAGAAGATTGCTGGAATAAGCTACAGAACCTCTGGATTGCCATTAATAGGCGAGACCCAAACCCGATGAGAGATCCTGAAGATATCAAGATTTACAACAACAAAATACAAGAACAAAGGCTGTATCAGCTTCTAACATCCATTGATGACACCTTTGAACCAATCAAATGAGATATTTTGAAACGAGATCCTCTCCCCTCAGTCGAAACAGCTTATGCCACAGTAAGGCGGGAGGTCGCCAAGCTTCACATATTGAAAGCGGCAACCTCGGAAGTCGACTCATCATCGGGGATCGGTGCGGGTCTGGTAGCCAGAACAGCGGGGGATCGAGGGATGAAGAAGCATTCCAAAGAGACTTGTTTCAGGATTGAGGGCTACCTAGAATGGTGGGAAGATAATCACAAGGAGAGAACATGAACTCGAACAAGGAAGGCCGCCGCCGCCGCCGTTGCAAGCTTCCACGATTCCGAAGCTACTCCAGGGCTACCAGACTGCCGCGGAAGGGACGATGAAGACAGAGGGTCCACCGGTGGCTGGCGCGGGAAGGACGACAACGAGGAAGCGTCAATCCACGCTGTCGCCGGACGAAGCTTCCAGGAAAGGAGCAGCAGCGCTGCTGCACATGCTACACAAGGTTCTGACCAAGGTATCCAAGGTAATGGATTTGGGGTCCATGACCCAAGCCCAATGCCTCTTAACCCAGAATATTGTTTGACAGAAATTGGGCCAGAAGAAAATATTGGGCTGCAATCTTATTTTTATTCTGATGGGCTGCAATCTGATTTTTATTCTGATTTTTGAATTAGAAATAATAATTCAGAGCCCAAAGTTTATATAGCCCAATCAGCTACCAAGGGTAATTCTAGAAAATCAACTGACAGGATATTTGATTGTGGGGCCACAGATACTATGACCTATGATCACAAGGACTTTTTAAATTTGTCCTCACCACCTAAGACTCATATCGAGACGGCTAGTGGAGAACTTATTCATGTGAAAGGAGGAGGCTCTATTATATTTTCTGATAGAATGAAACTACATAGTTGTCTATATGTTTCAACTTTATCTTCAAAATTGTTGTCTATTAGTCAAGTGACCAAAGAACTTCACTGCGTGGTACTAATGTATCCAAAATTTTTCCTTTTACAGGACATTCTTACGAAGGAGATCATTGGGCGTGGTACTGAGCGAGGAGATCTTTACTACGTTGATGAGGTGGTTCACCCGGGACATGTTAGATTCAAACGATTAAATGAATTATTATGTTTTAATAATTAACAATTTCATTAAGGTTAATATCATTAGAGATAGAATTCCTAACTCGTTGAAATTTCTCACATCTAGGAAAATCTATCTACTTGAGGAACTAAATGAATCACAAGGTTTTATCAAGAAGAACAGTCCTGCAAGAGGAAACCGTCCGGCCCTCACTAAAGACTAACTGCATACACCTTCAAGAAGAGCTGTCAAGATATACAAAGAAAGCAACCATGTAGAGACAGTCCGGTGGCTCACGAAAGACCAAACCTTGCCTACAAGTTGCAAACATCTTTTCGAAGACACTCAATCAACTATGCACTCTCAAAGCCAAAACTCACTTGATAGAGTTGAAACAGTCCGGCGCTTGAATAAACAGTGAACAACAGGAAGACTGTTTTGACAGAAGTTGAATAAGTCTAGCAACTAATTATGAAGAAACATTCTCAGCTTTGAAGTATCTCTAGCCCTATACAAAGCAGTTGTGTAACAACTTATTCTAAAGGAGAACTTCAACAGTAGCACAAAAGAAGGAAGCGCTCAATCATCTACAAATCAAGAACACTCTAATCTTCAAGAGAAATTGAGATGAGAAAGTCCGTCTGCCTGTGCAACTCGTTGAGTGACATAATTTTGAAGATTCTATAAAGACTGCGTCTGCCGAATCTTAATCATCAAAGTGCTCAACGGTTATAAATTCCAGAAATCATGTGTCGTGAGGTTATGAAGAATCAGTTCAACAGAAACATTAAAGAAATCGTCAACAATAACTCTGAAGAGTTCATCTATTATCATTGCTTCTTGGATCAAGAATCATTTACCTCGTCTGCACATTAATGGAGCACTGTTGTTCGCAGAAAGAAGAAAAGGACATAACTAATATATTATTCCTTGGTTTGTCTGTCTTTCTGCTTTTCCTCAAATCAAGCTGACTTTGCGGAATCGATGGCGAGAAATTCTGAACATTGTATTCCCTCCAAATTCAAAATTCAAATCCTATGTTCAGAGCATTTAATGACTCTTAGCTAGCACGCACTGGGATATCATGGTCAAACAAAAACCTAGAGCTAGAAACAGCGCCGAGCCAGACGATGTCAACCCAAGCAATTAATGCTTGACATAACGCATTTAATGCTGCTCCAGAATTACAGAATTAGCCGTTACTCACAAGGAAGCAGGAGCACTAACGGATCTATTTTCTCTCCTTCTATCAAAGATGGATGAAGAATTTGTTGAAATTGGGAGAAGTCCCTGATAATACTTGTACTATTTGTTGAAATTATGGAAAATCTTGGTGAAGCCAAGGACTGGACGTAGCCCTGACGATTATGGGGGTGAACCAAGATAAATATCCTGTGTGCTTTACTTTTCTACTTTATGTTAATTTTCCGCTGCATGCATGCATACACACACAGTCTATAACACTCTTTGAAAACTAATAATTGATGTATATTATGAAAGAAGTTTTCAAAAATGACACACACAATTCAAACCCCCCTTTTCTTGTGTGTTTCTTGCACTATTAATTGGTATCAGAGCCTAACCGCTCTGAAAGTTACTAACATCTTCACAGATGTAGAGCGAAAAGATCTATGATTAACAGGTATCTTCCTCAAGCAAAAACAACCATGATCCAAAGAATATTGCAGGAAGTACACTCTCAAGAAACAGGTTCAAGAAAGGAGTAAAGCATGACAAGAAAAAGCTGCTCGCACTCAACTTGGAATTTGTAGAGGATTGCTTACTCATCAAAGGAAAATAAGCTAGTGAAAACCTTGGTTTTCCAACCCAGCTCATATCTGGGGTCATCAATGCTGAATCTTCTAGCAATTCTGTGGAATGAACAAACTTTGTTCAGAAAAGATTCCAAAAAGGAGAAGTCATCCTGACTCATGACAAGCTCATATTGAAACACTGAAATCAGGAGAATGGTGATGGTGACAACGCATAATGCATCTATGATGAATGCTGACCCTCCTGATTCTAAAGAAAACTAAGAAGTCAACGCCATGAAAAATCAAAGATAAAAGGAAGGTAACCTTAAACCTTCATACAGTCAGCATAATGATTTATATCTAGCTTTTAACTACATATCATATTAAAGATATACAAATAAGAAAACAAGGATTTAAAGATTAGAAAACAGCATGCATCCAAACTCTCATTAGTTATGCAACTGAGGTAAAGTTAAATCTGTTTCAAAACATATCCTATCTCTAGTAAGCAAAACACATAAGAACTAAGTCTCTACTGCAAAATCGAGAATCTGCACACACTCTCATGCATCTCAATGACAATCATATGAATAAATTTACACTGTTATAAGTACAAGTGCATTGCTTTGAAAACCAGTGTCATGTACACATATATATTCGCAATAGTTCAAGAGTTGTCATAATCGGTCCATGAAATTTTGATAATGATATTTTCAGTTTTGTGAATGTAAAACTAACCATCTGGACGCAAGAAAATATGGGTACCAAAAGTGTACAATAATTAATATTGCAGAACTTCACAACAAAGAGACAAGTTCACTGCAATGATGATCAACAGAAGCTCATCAATCATTGAGTCCAAGAGAAGTAAATCTTAGCTTACGAGATGCTGCCAGAAGGATGCTCTTTTCAAAGAAGAACCCAGTTGCACCCTCATTAATAGTAACTGTAGTTGGCACAATGACAAGCGTTTTTATAAGTTCGACGTCAATTGTCACTTTGACCAAGGGCAAGAAGTAGAAGACCCATCAGACGAATACATCTCATTTCCGTCTGGTCAAAGCCTATAAGTAACTAAACCATGATTAGTCAGACGAATACCTTTTCAGTCTTGTTCTGATCTCTTCCCAACTCAAGAAGAACATTGTCAGATTCAAACTCACAATTGCTGGCTAAATTGAATCATCTTTGTTCAATAACTTAGTCAGCAAGTCAAAGCATCACATATCTGAAGACAGGTGATAATGGGACCATGAGGTTCATCTCAAGGCTCATAGCTCATGAGAAATGATTTCACAGGGAGTACCTCCAACTACTTATATTTGTCAAGAAGAAATCATATTGTATATAGTCAAATAGAATGTCAAAACGCTACTAATAAAGCTCTATGGCAAAGAAATCTGTGTAAATGTTTGAAGGACAAAAGACACATGCAAGATTGAAGATGAATAATGAAAGAATGCAAAAGTAGCAGTAAGAGAATCAAAGGTGTGAAGCCAGACAAACACTCAAGGGGAAATTGTCTGATCCAGATAGAGTTTGCCGCCAAAATAAATTGAAACAAGGATTGGTCATTGTCTGGTGACAACTCATACTCACATTAAAAGCAGCATTCAGTTGAGACCGTCTGGGAATAACTGAAAGGACACGATCAGACATCCACAACACCCACGTTTGGGTTATTGGTAAACAGCTGTATCCTTTCATATACAAAGTGTTCTCAACACGCATTAAATCTTTTAACTGCTATGACTGCACATTTAAAGATTTTCATTTAATGCGCATGCTATGTCCACTCTCTCACATCAATTGCTGAACTAATCATCTCATTACGTAAAACAAGTAAAACATTTTGCATTCTGAATACATTTAACAAAAGGTCGTGAGAAAGAGAGAACACTACACTCATAACCTACTTGCAACCTTCTGAATCTATTGCTATTCTCAGCTTGCTCCTTTGCCTTCACTAACCCTTCCCTGCAGAATTCTCCAATGGCTCCCAAGAAGCAAGTTGCTACTGAACCAGAACTGACTCCTTCTCAACAGGAAGTGATCAATCTGAGGAACAAGAACATTGTTGCAAACCGACGAGAACAAGAAGCGCTGATCAAAAAACAGAAGATGATGGATATGGGTGAGAGAGAGCTTGTCTCACCAAGATATCTCGATCTCAACATCTACAGCTATGCAAAGCTGGCAGGGCTGGACCTCGTGCTGTTTCAGAACTGGTCCAACCTATCAGTAAGCTTTACTCGAACCCAATTCCTGTTAGCAATGTTACCCAATACGGCAATGGTAGGAGGTTCTTCAACAGGACCTAGAAGAGGTAAGTATGTGCAACACTGGTTTGGTGCTAGCGTGACCAGAATGATACGGAAAGCTGTTGCAGCAAGTAACCCCATATCTGGAACGGAAAACCATTTAGGTTCACAAGCAGGTTCACCGTCAGACAGTGTGAGAGACATACGAACAATGTCTACACCTTCATCGGAACTGAATGTTCGAGAGTGAAGCGCCCTGTTGGAGAGAAGTTCCTGAACCAAGAGTGTGCGAACCACCAATACTCTTGAGGATGCCCTAGCCACTGAGCAATACACCTGAAGCCATAGTTTCCATCATCTTCGACCTCGAAGACGTCTGCAATATATTTATGAAACTGTGGGGGCAAGTACTTTAGATAGTATGCATGAGCATCTGAAATTAATTCAGCAGTGGTATGGACTACTTCAGGAGCAGGTTTGGAGGAGGCAGATGTAGGCAAGGTTTCGTCAGTAGACAACATGGCTTGAGAAACAGTCTGGTGAGGTGCATCTGGGACCAGACGAGGATTGTCAACCAAGTGAGGACGTTTGGCAGATTTAATAGAACAAGTGGCAGACAGAGTCGATTCAGGCAGAGTCCTCTTTATTCGTGGCTGCCTTGTATTTGTACCCTTTAAGGATGAACGCACACTTTTAGTCTTGTTCTTCTTTGCCTAGTTACTCAAGAATTCTTCAGGGACAACAAAGACATTGATATGAAGGTGCATTCGTCGAACATCTCCAATCTTAATGGGAGTGGCAGAAGTGAAGTTGCGATCAATGTAATCCGTTGCTTCTTTTTCTGGGGAAAGGAGCTTCTCCTGACGCATTAGTGCTGTTATGAGTGAGTCATAAGGAAGGTTCGTGTTGGATTTTTCCAGAATTTGATGTATATATTGGAAGATGAGGTCAGACATATTGATCTTCCGATGATGCTGCATCTGAAATAGAGTCCATTGAGAGATCTTGTTGACCAGATCACGAGAGCCTTCTTTAGGTAGCACAACCTTGCTGAGAATAGCATGTGGAAAGATGAGGTTAGACCCCTGGGGAACATTCTTCCAGATAGTGAAAGGATTACTTTTAGAAGCTTCCCATGAGGTGTTATCACAGACTCCTTCAAGGGGAATGCCTAATAAGGCAGATACGTCTCTGGACTGAATGTCAACAACTTGTCGTGAACAGCGTGTTCGGATGAGGTTAGGGTTCAGCTTGATAGCACAGTAATAGAATTCCTTTACAAGAGGGGAGAGTGCTGAAGTTGCTGAAATATTGAACATGCTGTCCCAGTCCTGAGATAACACCAGGTCTAGACCTGCAATCTTTGCATGTTGATATAACCTTAGGTCAAGATATCGAGGAGTCACAAGCTCTCTATCACCAAGGTGTTCAATCTTTACAGGGCCAGTCTTGGATGCTTTCTCCTTTCGATTTTGAATGATGTAAGACTGTTGAAGTTCAACAATCCGTTGTTCAACTTCGTTGAGAGGTTCTTGAGTCTTCATCTTTTTCTGTCTTTTGGGTGCCATTCTTTCTGCAACAGGAGTTAGTACAGATGCAAGAGCAAGTATGATAAAGATGATAAGTTCAGAAAATATGTGAATAGTTTAGAGGCCTTTTCGATTTCTCTTGTGAAGAGTGAAGAGTTTCTCTTGATTGTCAAAATGCAATGATGAACAATAAAGTTGATGTGAGAGGAAAGAGAAATGACAGCGGCATTAAATGAGGAAAAATACGAGTGTATTAGTGATATTTAATGCATATTTTCAAAGATAATTCTTTTGAAAGGACTCAACTGTTCATCATTAAATGCTCAAGCTAACTTTAAAAAGTAACTATTCTAAAAAAAAAATTAATTTTTGCCAGACACTCACTAAGGCAGACGTCACCTGCATGCAAACATATTATAAAGCAGGAAACATCCCAATTCTTTCTCTAAGGCAGGTGAACTTATTTTCACTGAGGTAAGATTCTTGAGGACTTACCTGGAACCTCGCACATACACAGACGCTATACATAATGTCTGGTCTGCTTGAAGTGAGGTACAATAATGATCGATCATCCCTCTTTACTTTGTTGAGTCAACAGGCGTCGACTTGTCACCTTTGTCTAGCACAGTTCCAGGATGCATTGGGGTACCCATTTCCTTGGCCTTTTCCATGCCATATTTCTTCAGAAGGTCATTGATATATTTCGTATGATGCATGTAAGTTCTGGTGGTTTCCTGCCTGATTTGCAGACCCAGAAAGAACTTCAATTCCCCCATCATGCTCATTTCAAATTCACTTTGCATTAACTTGGAAAATTCTTGACAGAGAGTTTCATTAGTAGCACCAAAGATAATATCATCAACATATAATTGTACTAAAATGAAATCCTTTGATGTTTTCCTTCTGAACAGAGTGTTATCAATGCTACCCCTCGAGAATCCATTGCTCATCAGAAATGAACTTAAGTGATCATACCAAGCACGTGGGGCCTGCTTTAGTCCATACAGTGCTTTTCGTAATTTGAAGACATGGTCCGGAAAATCTGGATCTTCGAAGCCTGGAGGCTGCTTTACGTAAACTTCTCCCTCGATATAACCATTTAGAAAGGCACTCTTCACATCCATTTGATACAGCTTTATGGAATGCTGACAAGAAAATGCCAGTAGAATGCGAACGGCTACGATTCTTGCAACAGGGGCAAAGGTCTCTGTGTAGTCAATGCCTTCTTGCTGATTGTATCCCTGTGCAACTAATCTGGCTTTACTTCTTGTGACTTTCCCACTTTCATCCGTCTTGTTTCTGAATACCCATCTAGTGCCAATGATGGACTTTTCCTTATGTCTGGGCACAAGATCCCAGACTTTGCTTCTTTCAAATTGGTTTAGCTCTTCTTGCATTGCTAGGATCCATCCTTCATCTTGCAAGGCTTCACCTATTTTCTTTGGTTCTATTTCAGACAAGAGCGCACAGTTAGCATAATCGTTAAACGTAGATCGAGTTCTTACCTTTTCATGTATGCTACCAATTATTTGTGTGGGTGGATGATCTGGTTTGAATCTCCAATCTTTGGGTAAAGAGATACCACTGGAAGTCATGATTTGATCAGTGGAGACAACGTCAGATGGAGCTACATTGTCACCGTGTGGTTGAACGGAGGGTGAAATACTTGGGTCGGTAATTTTGTCAGAAGTTGATGTCTGAACTGGAGTTGGGGAAGACTCTCCATTTATTTCCAGATCGTCGAATTCGTCTTCCAGTGTTGTATGACTCCCACATATGTGCTTATCATCAAACTTGACATTAATAGATTCTTCAACAGCCATTGTTCTGGAGTTGTATACCCGGAAGGCTTTCGAGTTGGGCGAATAACCTAGGAATATTCCTTTGTCTGACTTTTCATCGAACTTCCCAAGATCATCCTTTGTGTTAAGTAGGAAGCATGGGCAGCCGAATGGATGGAAGTAGGTAATACTTGGCTTTCTTCCCTTCCATAGCTCATATGCTGTTTTCTTCAATATAGGGCGCATGAAGATTCGGTTTTGAATATGGCATGCAGTGTGAATAGCTTAAGCCTAGAAGTATTTGGGTAGAGAAGTTTCACTAAGAATAGTTCTGGCCATTTCTTGAAGTGACCTGTTCTTTCTTTCAGCTACTCCGTTTTGTTGAGGAGTTCTTGGAGCAGATACTTGATGGAATATTCTACTTTCTTCACAGTAGCATTTGAAATCTTCATTTATGAATTCTCCTCCTCGATCACTGCGTATACTTATAATACAATAACCTTTTTCATTCTGGATTCTTTTTGCAATGATCAGAAATGACTTGAATGTCTCATCCTTGGTTCCAAGAAACTGTACCCATGTAAATCTTGTGTAGTCATCAATGATGACAAGACATAATCTTTTTCCAGAACAACTAGCCGTTCTAGTAGGTCCAAACAAGTCCATTTGTAACATCTCCAGACAAATGGATATGGCATGCCCTAGATTCCTGTGCCATATCCATTTGTCATCCTCTGCTGACACTAGACATGTTACCTTTTGTCTTGCAAGGTTTTCCAAGGAGGTCTTGAAGGTGCAAGAAACACACAAGAAAGGGGGGGTTTGACTTGTGTGACCATTTTTGAAACTTATTTGATTGGCTTTAAAAAAATTATTGGTTTTCAAAATGATTCATTCATTATGCACGCATGAGTATGTATACAGCGGAAATGTAGCGTAACATGAAGAATAAAGCACACATGATTTTTATCCTGGTTCACCCCCATAATCGACAGGGCTACGTCCAGTCCTTGGCTTCACCAAGATTTTCCACTATTTAAACAAATAGTACAAGTATTATCAGGGACTTCTCCCAGCAAGTATTCTAAGGACTTCTCCTATCAAGTATTCGAAGGACTTCTCCTTACAAGTATTATAAAGGCTCCTCCTTACAAGTATTCTACAGGACTTCTCCTGACACCTTTTACAAGGTTTTGCTTTTCTACAATAATTCTCTTCTAATAAGAGTGGGTAGAGGAAATGAAGAGCAGAAAACAGAGAGATCATAAGCAAGTTGGTTCTCTATTTTAAGTTTTGTGTGTGGATAGGATGAGAGTAATACTCTATAAGTTTTCCACACACATGAGAAACTCAACTCAGGTTAGGATATGGTTTGAAGTTCCCTGAGTTGGAACCAAGAATGTCTTGGTCCTTTGGACGAACTAGGTTGAGATATGTGAAGTTGAATTCTAGTCGCCAAGTTGCTACGGAAGCAGAAATCTCTATATATATCTTCATTCGAAGATCTTTGTTCTTCCTTCACAGAAGGAGAGAAAATCTGCCCGTTAGTGCTCCGACTTCCTCTGCTGTGAGTAACGGCTAATTCTACATTTTTCAGCAGGTCTGAGACACGATCTGAGAAACATTGATTCGCTTGGGTTGACGTCGTCTGGCTCCATGCTGAGCGGGTATCCTTGAGCTATGTCTTCTGTATTGAATGCGTGGAGATCCAGCTGTGGTATTTTTTTTTACCATTATACCCCAGTGCATGCCAACTAATGCTCATCACGTGCTTTGTTCAGATGTTTAAATTTCGACCGTTGAACGTGTACGGTGCTCAGAGATTCTTGCCGTTGATTCAGCGATGTCAGCTTGATTTGAGGAAAAGTAGAGGAGCAGTGGGACCAAGGAATATTGTATTGATTGTGTCCCTTTCTATTTTCTGCCATTGCCAGTACTTTAATAAATATGCAGACGAGGTAGATGTCTTTGTTAGAACAGATAGCAACCTGAGAGGGGGGGTGAATCAGTGTTTCCCCAACTTTCGCCTTATTGAAATTGATACTTTCAAGTTTACGATGATCACAAAATGATCGTTGTGATTGCAGCGGATATGAACAATACTTGAAAGTAAATGTGAAGGATAAAGAGAATCACACACAAGATTTTATCCTGGTTCGCCTTCAATCCACCGAAGACTACGTCCAGTCCCTCAAGAAAACCCCTTGAGGATTTTTCCACTATTGATAAGAATTTCTTACAAGTTCCTAACCCAAGGACCCCAAGAACTTCTACCAATATCCTGTGAAAGCAAACCGCTTTCAACAGCCCCTGAAAGCACACCGCTTTCAGTTCCTGAAGGCAAACCACCCTCAGACCTTGAAGGCTAAACCACCTTCAATGAAAACCCTGAAAGTAAACCACTTTCAGTGACAACAACCCTTCACCGAATACCACGGTGAAAAACTCAATCTTACAGAAAGAGATGAAGAAGATATTACAATTGGCTGTTTCAATCCTTTAACACACAATTGGATTGAACATGAGAAGTTATGCTTTAAGGCTTTTAAGCATAATACAATTCTGAGTTCTTCAAGATATGAACAACTAAAGTGTTCTTGTAAACATGAAGATCATGAACTCAGAATTTAGGCTCCAAAAGATTTAAGTTCTAAAAGATGAACTAATTTTGACAAAGCTTTGGCCTAATGTGTTTTTCTCATGTGTAATGTGTATATTTCGTGTGTGTTGTGTGTTCTATGTTTTCTGGACTCAAATGGTCTTTATATAGGCAAGGGAAACGTCCATGAACCATCACAACCCTTTTCAAAAGGTTTGGGACACAATGGTTCATGAAAAGATGCACTTTTTCGTTCTGGTAATCGATTACCATACAGTGTAATCGATTACACAAGTGACCGTTTCAGTTTGAATTTGAATTTCAAACATGTAATCGATTACAAGACATGAGTAATCGATTACTTGCCTTGGTGTAATCGATTACCATAATGGTGTAATCGATTACACAGAAGCCCATTTTCCAGAAACTTGATCTTTGAGACTTGCTTAAGGTTTTCTACTTCTTTTAAGTTATGAAAACTCTTAGCTTGATTATATTAGGTGTTTTAAGAGCCTTTATGCTTTAATAAACCTTTGGAAGCATAACTCACCTAATACCAAGACTTCTAGACTATTGATGGACTTGAGTGCTTGATTCTTTGAAGTCTTCTTTTCTTATTTTTGTTGATGAGTTTGTCGTCATCAAAACCACAGCCAGGGTCAGGAGCAAGACCTTCTTCACAGTCTTTTGATCCAAGAAGCAATTATTCAAGATG
Source organism: Acmispon strigosus (assembly GCA_030819835.1). Lineage (NCBI taxonomy): Eukaryota > Viridiplantae > Streptophyta > Magnoliopsida > Fabales > Fabaceae > Acmispon > Acmispon strigosus. The sequence continues at coordinate 29,767,225 of JAUAMA010000007.1, forward strand.
AGGAGAATAATTTCTTTAATGCTTCTGTTAAGCTAATATCCTGGTAGAACATATTTCTTGAAGTTTGTACCTTTGGTGCATTCTGATGCTTGAGCAGACGGATACTTCTTTAGAGTTTGGCAGACACAGTCTCCATATAGTATTAGCAGTTCCGTGAGTGACTTGCATCGGCAGACGATTTTTCTTCATTCAGTTCTTCTTAAGGATTAGAATCTTCTTGGATTGTAGAAGACTAAATCTTCTCTTTCCTTTTGCTTCCAATGAAGTTCTCCATCTGAGAGAGTTGATCCACAACTTCTTTATATGATGCTAGAGAAGCTTCGAGGCCGAAGGTGTTTCTTCATGAGTTCTCATACTCTTTCAGCTTTGGATGAAGCAGTCTTTCTTTTGATCACTGTAGGTTTAGGTAGAGGACTATTTCAGCTTCTTGAAGTAGGGAAGAGGACCAGATCTATCCTTGTGTATCAACATATTTATCATAACCAAATGAGCCCAATTAATAGATTCATTATGTTTCAGCCCATAAATAATTTGTAATTCTAGATCACTAATCTGGGCATGGTTAGAGGATTGAGGAAGAAGAACATAACTGATCAGATAATGAAGCAGACGATCTTCAACAGTAAGATATCCAACAGCAAGGATATCCCTAGAGCGGTTGGCTTCCGCTCGCTGCTTCTTCAAAAGAATCTCTTCCTCAGAAAATCGACACAAAGATAGATAAAAGGATTTCTTGTCATAATCAGCCCATGGACATGCTTTCTCCGGACTCAGTCGTTCTCCAACATAGGGAATTTTAAGAAGAGTTCCCAGTTGCTCTTGAGTCAATGAAATGTGAATTCCCTTGACTGATGAGCAGATTTTCCCACCTCTCTTCACCAAATTACAATAAAATACTTTAACTAATTCAGGATAAAACGTACCCGACAATCCAACAAATTCATCAAGTCCTTGGAAATCAAGGAGATAAGGAAAGAGGAAACCAGCATTGATGAACGAGTTGATGTCAGCATACTTAGGAGGAAGAATGGGTCTTTCCATGAAGTAAGCCAGAAATCGGTCCTTTTGCTCCTCTGTGACAAGAAGCCGTGAAAGATCAAGAGTGTTCATGGAAAGGTTCTTCGAACGGTGTCGGCGGGAAGAGGAGGCCATTTTCGAACTTGAAATGTTAGGGTTTTAGAAAGGGGTTTTTGGTTGAAGTCTGAATTGAACAATTCGAAGGGATGGAGATGAAGGAGAGGGCAAAAACAAACAAAACCCACCGATTTGTTCTGAGTTTAAGCAACAATCGAGAGAGAATGAAGGAAATAACTGGTTCGGCGACAAGGAAGGGAGAAAAAGGAAGAGCAGTGTAATCGATTAAGAGTTCTGACCGAAAGAGCTTATATTATCGATTTGGTAATCGATTACAGTAAGTTGTGTAATCGATTACCGCTTTTCGAATTTTGAATAAAATTCAAAATAGCAATAGTAATCGATTACAGCAGTTGATGTAATCGATTACCTGTAGTCCAAAATATGAAATTTCTAAAAATCAACTATGTAATCGATTATGGTAGTTAAAGTAATCGATTACTCAGAGCAATTCAATAATCAACAGGACTAAAAACAAGGGTAATCAATTAATAGGCCTAAGATAATTGATTTCATGAACATTTTTATAAGTTCTATCATATGTAACACATGTTCATATAAAAACTTCAGCACAAAATTAATTATGACAAGCAAACACATATGAAACATTCAAGCAATTATAGAGAGGCTTATATTAAGGCATTTCTAGTGGTATCATAAGTCATATGTCTTAAGCCTATTAAAGAAAATAACTTATGAATATATGAATGTCTATACTTATCCAGAATCTAACTAGGCAATATCTAAAAACTAGTATAAGCAAATACTTAGAAAAGTATTTTCCTAATTTTATTATTGTTTCTACTGTTTTTCTTATGATCTTCTAGATACTGGGCTTAGGAGCAAGTTCCCAAACTTGATTCCTTTCAAATTGGTTTAGTTCTTCTTGCATTGCTACAATCCAATATTCATCTTCTAGAGCATCATTTACTTTTGATGGTTCTATCTGAGAGACGAAGGCCATATTCAAAACTGAATCATTTAAGCGTAGCCTTGTAGAAACGCCTCTAGAAATATCACCAATAATATTATCAACTGGATGATCCCTATGGGTTCTCCATTCTTTTGGAAGTTGATAAGTATTACTTTCAATGGGCTCTTCTTGTATTGGATTCTGATCTCCATCCTTTTGAGAATCTTCATTTATAATGATGTCATCTTCTTCATTATCTGGAAGATTGACTTTATCTTCTATTGAAGATTTAGATTCATCAAAAGAAACATGTATGGATTCTTCCACAGATAGAGTTTTCTTATTAAAGACTCTATATGTTTTGCTTGTTAAAGAATACCCAAGGAATATACCTTCATCAGATTTTTCATCAAACTTTCCAAGGTTTTCCTTTCCATTATTCAAGACAAAGCATTTTGATCCAAAAGCATGTAGATGAGAGATGTTTGGTTTCCTTCCTTTGTAGAGTTCATAGGGAGTTTTCTTAAGGATAGGTCTAATAAGAACTCTATTGGAAACATAGCAAGCAGTACTTACAGTATCAGCCCAGAAATATTTAGGGAGACTTGATTCACTCAGTATGGTTCTTGCTAATTCCTCAAGTAATCTATTCTTCCTTTCTACTACACCATTCTGTTGTGGTGTTCTTGGAGTAGAGAAATTATGTGATATTCCATTTTCATCACATAGTTCTTGGAATTGTTGATTCTGAAATTCTCCACCATGATCACTTCTTATAGAAGAGATCTTTAAAGACTTCTCATTTTGAACAAGCCTTGCATATCTTTTGAATGCACTGAAGGCTTCATTCTTATGAGGAAGAAATAAAGTCCATGTAAATCTGGAGAAATCATCAACAATAACAAGTGCATAGAAATTACCTCCGAGGCTTTTAGTTCTAGATGGTTCGAACAAATCCATATGTAACAATTGAAGGGGTCTTGAGGTCGAAACTATGTTCTTTGGTTTGAAGGATGTTCTGGTTTGCTTCCCCTTTTGACATGCATCACAAAGCTTGTCTTTCTCGAATTTTATCTTTGGAAGCCCAACAACTAGATCATGCTTGACTAGTTTGTTTAAATGATCTATGTGAATATGAGCAAGTCTTCTATGCCATAGCCATGAATCACTATTATTCTTGGCCAAAAGGCATCTCACATTTTGTGGAATTTCTTCCAATGAGATAATGAAGACTTTGTTTACTTTATACCCAGAAAACTTAATTTCTTTAGTTTTGACGTCTTTCACAACACATATATCATTAATAAAACCAACTTTCAAACCTTTATCACATAGTTGACTAATACTCAGAAGATTATGCATCAAACCATCAACGTAAAGAACTTTATCGATGACTGTTTGAGGGGGTGTGCCTATTCTTCCAATACCGAGTATTTTTCCCTTTTGATTGTTACCATATGTGACGAAACCTTTTTCCCTAGGTATAAGAAAAGAAAACTTGGTTTTGTCTCCTGTCATGTGTGATGAGCAGCCACTATCAAGATACCATAAATCCTTTGCTGCTTTCATACACACCTACATGACAAAGTTCAGACATGGGTATTAGGAACCTAACTAGTTTTGGGTCCTTCTAAGTTAACATCCTTTCTAACCCAAATGTACTCCCTATTTGGTACTCCTACATGTTTGTAGTAACATCTACTAGGGGTATGTCCTACTTTGTTACAATATGTACAAGAGTAATGATTGTAACTAGAGGTTTGTCTAGGAGAGGGATGAATCTTCTTAGGAAGTCTATTTTGATTATTCTTCCTACTGTTTGTACTCCTAACAGGATTAATCTTACTGTTACTAGAAGATCCTAACACATGGTTTGGTCTTACAAACACAGTTTTCCTAACTTCTTTTGTCTTTGGGTGAGAAGTATATCCTAAGCCTGATTTATTGTTCCAATGTCTTTGAACACTTAGGATATCATCTAACTTTTGTTTTCCTTTATTGAAGTTATTTACTCTTTGTTGAAGATTTTCTATCTTTTCTTCTAAAGAACTACACTTAGTGCATTTGTGAGTAATGTCTAATTTAGATTTTACTATATCTAGTTCTTCTTGTAAATTTCTATATTTACTTTCTAGAGATGAAATTAACTCATTTTGCCTAGTGCTGACTTTAGAAAATTCTTGACATAATTTAAACATATTTTCCATGGTAAACTTTAAATCATGAAAAGATATAGAATTATCACTAACCTGGGAATCTTCAACATCAGAATCATGTGAGGCCATCAAAGCAACTTGTGCTTCTTCTTTGTCAAAGTCTGATGATGAACTTACTTCATTATCATCCCAAGCCAAATATGCTCTCCGAGTAGGTTGATCCTTTTTCTCGAATTTCTCTCTTAGACCATGTTTCTTCTTCTGAAGATTTGGACAATCTGACTTGAAATGTCCCGGTTTGCCGCACTCGAAACATGTAATCTTTTGAGATGAAGAAGATTCATTGTTCTTTTGGAAAGATTTGTTGTTGTTGAATTTCACACCTTTTCTTTTAAGAAACTTTCCAAAATTCTTTACTAGAAGATTCACATTCCCATTATCTTCTTCTTCAGAATCTGCATCATAATCTTCTTTGATGCTTTCTTTTGCTTTTAAGGAAATGGATCGATACTTCTTCTCATGTTGTTCATTTTCTTCCAAACGATTCAATTCCAACTCGTGTTCTTGGAGTTTTCCAAATAGAGTTGCGAGAGTCATTTTTGATAAACTCTTCTTTTCTGAGATGGCTGTTACTTTTGGTTGCCATACTCTTGTAAGTGATCTTAGAACTTTCATGTTCAAATCACTGTTTGAAAATTGTCTACCAAGAGCAATCAAATGATTAATTAAATGAGTGAATCGTTTTTGCATATCTAATACCTTTTCTCCTGGAAGCATTCTGAACATCTCATATTCTTGAGATAAAGTATTGATCTTTGATCTCTTGACTTCATATGTTCCTTCATGAGTCACCATCAACGTATCCCATATTTCTTTCGATGTAGTGCACGTTGATACTCTGAAAAATTCATCCATGCCAAGAGCAGATGTAAGGATGTTCATTCCTTTGAGATCATGTTGAACCTTCTTCTTTTCTTCTTCACTCCAAGTACTTTCTGATTTTGGTTGTGAAGTTCCTTCTTCATCTGTTGTTACAGGCACAAAGGGAACTTCTTCAATGACTTTCCATATTCCTGCGTCTAATGAATTTATGAATATCTTCATCTTGATTTTCCAGAAGTCATAGTGTTCTCCATTGAAGAATGGTGGCCTGTTTATGTTATGTCCTTCACTTGTTCCATGATTGGAAGAGGATGCCATCTTTTCCCGGATCTTAGGAATAACTTACCTAAACTTCCGCTCTGATACCAATTGTTAGAACAGATAGCAACCTGAGAGGGGGGGTGAATCAGTGTTGCCCCAACTTTCGCCTTATTGAAATTGATACTTTCAAGTTTACGATGATCACGAAATGATCGTTGTGATTGCAACGGATATGAACAATACTTGAAAGTAAATGTGAAGGATAAAGAGAATCACACACAAGATTTTATCCTGGTTCGTCTTCAATCCACCGAAGACTACGTCCAGTCCCTCAAGAAAACCCCTTGAGGATTTTTCCACTATTGATAAGAATTTCTTACAAGTTCCTAACCCAAGGACCCCAAGAACTTCTACCAATATCCTGTGAAAGCAAACCGCTTTCAACAGCCCCTGAAAGCAAACCGCTTTCAGTTCCTGAAGGCAAACCACCCTCAGACCTTGAAGGCTAAACCACCTTCAATGAAAACCCTGAAAGTAAACCACTTTCAGTGACAACAACCCTTCACCGAATACCACGGTGAAAAACTCAATCTTACAGAAAGAGATGAAGAAGATATTACAATTGGCTGTTTCAATCCTTTAACACACAATTGGATTGAACATGAGAAGTTATGCTTTAAGGCTTTTAAGCATAATACAATTCTGAGTTCTTCAAGATATGAACAACTAAAGTGTTCTTGTAAACATGAAGATCATGAACTCAGAATTTAGGCTCCAAAAGATTTAAGTTCTAAAAGATGAACTAATTTTGACAAAGCTTTGGCCTAATGTGTTTTTCTCATGTGTAATGTGTATATTTCGTGTGTGTTGTGTGTTCTATGTTTTATGGACTCAAATGGTCTTTATATAGGCAAGGGAAACGTCCTTGAACCATCACAACCCTTTTCAAAAGGTTTGGGACACAATGGTTCATGAAAAGATGCACTTTTTCGTTCTGGTAATCGATTACCATACTTAGTGTAATCGATTACACAAGTGACTGTTTCAGTTTGAATTTGAATTTCAAACATGTAATCGATTACAAGACATGAGTAATCGATTACTTGCCTTGGTGTAATCGATTACCATAATGGTGTAATCGATTACACAGAAGCCCATTTTCCAGAAACTTGATCTTTGAGACTTGCTTAAGGTTTTCTACTTCTTTTAAGTTATGAAAACTCTTAGCTTGATTATATTAGGTGTTTTAAGAGCCTTTATGCTTTAATAAACCTTTGGAAGCATAACTCACCTAATACCAAGACTTCTAGATTATTGATGGACTTGAGTGCTTGATTCTTTGAAGTCTTCTTTTCTTCTTTTTGTTGATGAGTTTGTCGTCATCAAAACCACAGCCAGGGTCAGGAGCAAGACCTTCTTCACAGTCTTTTGATCCAAGAAGCAATTATTCAAGATGAGGAGAATAATTTCTTTAATGCTTCTGTTAAGCTAATATCCTGGTAGAACATATTTCTTGAAGTTTGTACCTTTGGTGCATTCTGATGCTTGAGCAGACGGATACTTCTTTAGAGTTTGGCAGACACAGTCTCCATATAGTATTAGCAGTTCCGTGAGTGACTTGCATCGGCAGACGATTTTTCTTCATTCAGTTCTTCTTAAGGATTAGAATCTTCTTGGATTGTAGAAGACTAAATCTTCTCTTTCCTTTTGCTTCCAATGAAGTTCTCCATCTGAGAGAGTTGAACCACAACTTCTTTATATGATGCTAGAGAAGCTTCGAGGCCGAAGGTGCTTCTTCATGAGTTCTCATACTCTTTCAGCTTTGGATGAAGCAGTCTTTCTTTTGATCACTGTAGGTTTAGGTAGCGGACTATTTCAGCTTCTTGAAGTAGACTTTGACTTGAGCGTGCAGAGTTTGACGGAGTGTCCTTGAGAGAGGATGTTGTCTATTAGAAGTTATTGCTTTATCTCTCTTGAGTCACCAGACTGTCTTTGCATGAATACCTTCCTTTGCATATCTTTGACAGTTTTTCCTTCAGGGTGACCGGACGGACTCTTCTGGCGAACTGATTCATTCAGTCCCTTTAGTAGATAATCATTCCTGTATATGAGAATTTTCACTATGTTAGGAATTTTGTCTTTGACAATATTAAACCTTAAAGGAATTGTTAATTATCAAAACATAATAATTCATTTAATTATTTGAATCTAACAGGTCTTATATAGATCTCCTTGTCTTTGTGCTTCAAAGATAATTTTGTCATCATCATTTGTGACTTTACACTTCACTTTGTTGAAGGAAACAGTGAGTCCACTATCACATAATTGGCTTATGCTAAGTAGATTGTGTTTTAATCCTTCAACTAATAGGACCTTCCGTATTACCGGAAGGGGAGCCTTACCGATGTCACCTTCACCGACGATGAACCCCTTCTGGTTACCTCCAAAGGTAACTGTTCCTCCATTTTGCTTCTCACGAATCTTTGGGAATAAAGACCTTTTTCCCGTCATGTGTCGTGAGCATCCATTGTCCAGGTACCATAGCTCTCTTTGGCTTTGAGTTGTTAAGCACATCTGCAAGTGGTACAATCATTGATTTAGGTACCCAAACTTTCTTGGGTCCTTTCTTGTTAGTTACAATCTTGGGCGGACTTTTCCTCCCATATACTATTTTATGAGGAGTTTGTTTCTCCTTACCCTTGATAACAACTGTCTTAAGTTTACTTGGCTGAGGCAGAGATGATGCATGTTTTATATTTGGTTGGTAAAGATATGGAACAGCAGAAGAAGTATGTTTTATTGCAGTGATATCCCAATTTTCTTCTTCAAATCCTAGTCCTCTACGATCATATCTTGACCTATTGTTTCCACTTAATTTAATTAAATTATCATACCCTTGAGTGAAAGTGGATAGATCCTTAATCAAGCTATTTACTCATTGTTTTAAAAATCTGACTTCTTTATTCGTATCTTGTTCCATTAAAGCCTGATTTTTCTTAGTTAACATGATTGAGACTTCCTTTGAGGCATGCATTTCTTTTTCAATTCTATCATGTTTCTTTTTGAGCATGCTATACTTAATTGCTAATGCATGTGAATATTCTAATAACTCATTATAATCCTCAGGGGAGATTTCAGGGGTTACCTCATCTTTGTCATCTTCCTCGTAGTTGGATACATCAACAGAGATCATCAATGCTTCTGACTCTTTGTCTGCCTCAATGTCAGACGTGTCGATAGATCCCATGAAGGCACAGTATGAGGTTTCATCATTGTCCCCTTCAGCTTCTTCTTGGTCAGACTGTTCCTCTGACTCATCATTCTGGCTCGAGAAGGCCTTCTTTTTGTAGAGATTCTTCTGAACAGACCTGTTTCCCAGACGAGGACAGTCTGCTTTGACATGTCTGGGCTTTTTGCATTCATAGCAGACGATTCCACCTTTGCTTGGAATCTTCTCTCCATCTCTTGATGAGGAAGACGGTTTTCCTTTCAACTGCTTTCTGTTCCCCATCATTCTTCTAAATCTTTGATTAAACAGAGCCTGTTCATCATCAGAATGATCAGACAGTACAATACTTTCGTCAGACGACTCGTTAGCCTTCAATGCTTTGGAGTCATTAGATTTGAAGGCTACAGCTTTAATGGTGGACGATTTTCCACACATGATAGCAGCATCATTTGCGAGATCCTTCTAGTGAATCTTCAGCTCTCCCAAGAGAACTTCCACCTGGTAGTGATCAAAATTCTTTCCTGCTCGTTGAGCAGTAACAAACGACCTCCAGTTGGGAGTGAGACTCCTGAGAATCTTAATTACTTGCTCCTTGTTAGTGAAACTCTTCCCTAGATTCCTCATTCCATTGTGGATGGTTTAAAGTCTAGCGAACATAGAGTCAATTGACTCATTATCCTCCATCATGAAGGTCTCATGTTGAGAGGCCAGCATGCTCATTTTTGTATCTTGCACAACTGAGGTTCCTTCATGAGCAATGGCTAAGGTATCCCAGACTTCTTTGGCAGTTCCCAGACTGTCTACCTTTTCAGGTTCATTTTTGCTCAAGGCACATATGAGAAATAGCTTAGCTTTGGCATTTCATTGGTTCTCCGTTCTGTGCTCGTCAGTCCACTTATCTGCTGGAATGGCTTTATCTTCACTATCTTTGGGGACGTAGTTTTCTTTGGCTATCACATCCCAAAGCTTCCAGTCAGTGGACTCAATAAAGAGTTATATGTGCTTCTTCCAGTATGGATAGTTTGAGCCATCAAAGAATGGTGGCTTGTTGGTTGCTGTTCCGGTCGGATATGCGATGTTGTCCATGGATCTTTATGCTCTACACCTGTTAAGATGTTAGTATATTCTGAGAGCCGTTAAGCTCTGATACCAATTGATAGTAACGAAACCACACAAGAAAGGGGGGGTTTGAATTGTGCGTGTGATTTTTAACTTCTTTTTCGAAAACCAGCTGTTATAAGTTTAAAAACGTTTGTTTGAAAAGTGCAGCGGAATACAATCTAAGACGGAATAATAAAGCACGCAGAGTATTTATCCTGGTTCAACCCCAAAATCGACAGGGCTACGTCCAGTCCTTGGCTCTACCAAGATTTTCACTATTATATCAAAATAGTACAAGTATTCGTCAGCACTTCTCCCAATATTCTAAGGACTACTCCTTTACAAGTATTCTTTCAGGACTTCTCCTTTACAAGTATTAGACAGGACTTCTCCCATTTCTTTTTCAAGAAGAGTTGGTTTCTACAAAGTCTCTTCAATAAGAGTGGGTAGAAATATGAAGAACAGATTACCGAGAGATTAAGCAAATTGGTTCTCTGAAGGGTTTGTGTAGAAAAGGATAAGAGTTGCTCTCTATGACAAACTTCACACTAGTTGGCGACTAAACTCAGGGAATAGGCAAGTTGAGATAGCAGAGTGCTTAGTTTTGAGAAGTATGATCGCAGATGATGAACTTACAAAGTTTAGATAGCTTTGATCGTGTGAAAGTCGCCAATTTGAATTTGATGCCAAGTCCTCTATTTATATCTTCAGTAGGATGATCAGTGGGAGCCTTGCTGAAGATCTGAAAGATGGTTCCGTTTGAATTTCTCCTCTATTATGAGTAACGGATACTTCTGCATCTCTGGTTCAGCATTTAATACAATCTGCCATGCACTTAATGCGTCTTCAATGGCGGAGGTTGACATCGTCTGGCTCTTTAAAGCATTTTTCCTTGTGCTATGACTTCTGCAATTAATGATCATGCATTCCAGCTAAGGGAGCCATTAAAGCTCTATTTAGAGGATTTGAATTTGAACGTTGATAATCAGAAAAGCTCACCGCTGATTCCGCAAAAGCAGCTTGAATTAAAGGAATGTCAGGGAATTTGAATTTGCGAGGAATAAAGTATTGATTATGTCCTTTTCGCCATTAATGCTCTGCAGGGACAAATGGTGCTTGACAGGTCATCCTGGGTTTGACAAACGATCACCTCCTGATTTTTCTTTTGCACGAGTCCTCAAGCGTTGTTTAGTCAAACAAACATTCTGTTAGAGATTTAGATGCACTTTCCTTCAGATGAACCCAATGATTGAGGACCAGATGTTCACCATAGCCGGACGAACTCTCTAAGCCAAACGTTGTCAACTGTCAGACTGATTCACAAGAGCTATAACCGGACGGATTCTTCTTCTATTCTTTACTTGAATATATGCTTTTGATAATGCTTTGTAGAGGTCCATGCAGTTTTCTCCAAGTAAATAGATATTCCTGAGCATGAAAAGCATTGAGAAGTTAGGAATTTTATCTTTGACAAGATCAAGACTTAGCGAAATTGTTATTCATCAAAATATACTAATTCATTAAATTATTTGATTCTAACAAACAATTCCATCATACTCAAACAGAATAGTTTCCAAAAGAAATTCATGTATAAAGCACAGCTGACTCGATCTAGCACGGAGTTACCCTTACCTTCTATTCCTTTGCATGAACTTGTCCTCCAACCTAGCAAGATAACATATTTACATAACAATCAACAACAATGGGAAAGGCCGGAAACCATCTCAACAAGATATAAACCCAAAAGAAGCAAAACAACAATTTGATGGCAGAGGCCTAGCGCTTGACGCTAGGTTCCAACGCTCGAGGGTTGGGCCTCTGCCTGGCAACACGAATTGGGAAAAACCTCAACACCCAGGCGTTGGGACTCCAGCGCTCATGCGTTGGCTCCCTGCCAGAAAGCCTGAAGACAATGTTTTTCATCCCAAAATCAATTCTAAACTCTACTTTTCGAAAACCATAATTTCCCAAGTCCAAAACTCATTATTAAAATGATTTCATACAATCTCTATCCAAAATTCCAAGGGTTTTCCTAAGATCACTATATCTTATAAACAAGAGAAAATACACGAGTTCTAACCAAAAGTGAAGGGAAGAACCAACCTCGAGTGTTGATGATTAAAAGGGGTTTAGGAATCAATTGCACGTCCAGGACTTCAATGAGATCATTTCCCTCAAGAAGAAACCCCAAGAGTTCCAAGAAAGCCCTAGGAAGAGATTGGAAACGGTGGAATGAAACCACAGTTACAATCGATATACTAGGGAAATAAACGTCGGAAAGAAATCAGAATCGAAAGGAAGAGGAAACCTACCAAGGTAACATGAGAAACAACCTTTGGAGAGGAAATGGAGGATCAACTTGTCTTCCAATGGAGTAAAACGCAGCAGCAACAATGAAGGGAAACAACAGCGGAAAAATGAGGACAACAGTAGTAGAACTGGAACTAGAGTTTTTAGCACATGGAATAAGAGGGTGAAGGCCAACCACTAGCCTCTTATATGCACGAAATTACACTCTCCATGTAAGGATTTCAGAAACACCCTTCATCAAGACCCATTAACACCCATCAAACTCAATTATACCCCCTTATTACACATTCAAAACTCCCGACAAGGCTTTAAATACCATTAACACTCATTATTCTCATTCAAACTCAGCCTTTAACCTCCATTAAACCCATGTCTCAATTCAAATTTCGAAATTCAAACTTAGTTAACTACAGCCACTCGAAATTTTGCATAAACTAAAAACCTACTTCACTAAGATTCGGACCCTTTCCATGTAAATCAAATGCCTAAGTCTCAACCACTAAACCAAAGCTCATCTTATTATAACTCAAGAAAAACTAATTTTATAATCCTCAAAGCTAAACCAACATGACACAATAAAATATCTAAATATTCCAAAGCTTAACTCCATTTATCAATAACCAAGGGACCTCAATCCAGTTATAAAGACTCTAAGGACTAAACTGTAATTATACAAAATTAAGGGTCTTACAAATAACACCAACATAATTCTCAAAAATTTATCAACTCATACTCATTTAAAACATACCATATTGTCAACAACAATTCAGCACAAGACTCTCTAAACGACTCAAACAACATTCACCAAAACAGAATACAACAAATCACAAACCGACATGGATAAACCTAAGAAAAACGAGTCACCCTTACCTCTGAGAGGGTTGCATGCACTTGAATCCAAACCTTGTAAGACAAACACACATATACACGTCCATCAACAATCCTGTAAAAGGTCGAAAACCAATTTACAAGAATTTTGGAGCAATGAAGCAAAAACAACAAGTTACTGGTAGAGGCCTAGCGCCTGGGCGCTAGGTTCCAATGCTCATGCGTTGGGCCTCTGTCTGGCAACATGAACGAGGCAGAATTCCAACGCCCAAGCATTGGGAGTCCGGCGCTCATACGTTGGCTCCTTGCCAGAAACCCTAAAAGCAATGTTTTTCACCCGAAAATCCATTCTTAACCAAATCCTTTCAAAACTAAAATTCTTCCACGATTAAAACCCATAATACATCCTAATGAACATGTTTCCTACCCTGAAATTCAAGGGTTTCTAAATTCACGAAAGTCATTTGGACAAGAAAGATTTCAAGGTTTTAAACCGAAAGATGGAAAAAGAGACCGACCTTGTTGAGAGAGTTGATCAAGCTTGAAGGTGGCACGACACTAGCTCCTTCCAGAATATAGGGGAAATCAAGCTTGATGGAAAAAAAGATAGAACAAAATACTAGTTAAGCCCTAGAAAGAACAAGAGGTTGATCACCAAAAACCCAGAGTTTAGAATATCTTGACCACTTACCAATTGCACTAACCACAAGGATTCTCGAGAGAGGATTAGAGGATGAACAGAACACCACAAGAAGAGGGGAGACTCGACCCAAAACAGCACTAAGATACAGTAACACATCAAGGAATTCAGCTCTAGAGTTCTAGGTTTCCTAGCAATTTCTTTGTGTGAACCAAGCAATGGAAACAACACTCTTAAGTTTGAGTTGTCAGCAACTAGAGGGAGAGAGGGAGAGAGAGAGAGAGAGAGAGAGAGGAATAGAGCACACCCCTTGCCTCTATGATTCAGACTAAAAACTGAGTCATTTTTCTTCAAGGCTCATCAAAGCAATGGACAAGGCAATAAACTCACTTAACACCACTTAATGCATTGTTGGTTTTCAAATTCAAAGGAATCCAAGGCTCAAGAGTGACCAGCTTTTTCTGCTTCAATGGGAAGAGAGGGGGCCGCCCAACACTTTCTTCAAGCCACCATTAATCCCCTTCAACACCCATTAACACTAGACAACTCATTAATTACCTTAATTCTCCTCCTTAACACGCATAACCCTCATGGAATCTGCATTAATCACCCTAATGAAAGCAAAGTAATTCTGATTGCTCTTTAAATTTCGAAATTCTTAGTCCCTTTAAAAGCCTAAAAAGAAATAAAAACTCCTTAGCCGAGGTTCGAACCCATACCGTGTAACCATAACACATAAATCTTAACCGCTAAGCCAAAGTCATTCTTGTTACAACTCAAACAAAACTATTTAGATGTTCCTCAAGTCATGCAATCATGACCCAACTATAGACCAAATAGCCCAAGGCTAGGATTTCATTAATTAAATCGAGGATCAATTTACAAATACAAGAATTCGAAGGACACGAAATCAATTACAACAAGTTCAGGGTCTAGACTGCAATTACAATAAATTAGGGGTCTTACACGAAGTAACTCCTTGTCTCAGTCACTATCTTCAGTCGTTCCCATGCTAACTCTGTTCCCACTTTAAAATCACATGTCATAAGGATTCAACTTCTTCGAGTCAAAACTCGGACTTCGAAGGGTTTCCATACAGCTTCTCCTTCCTTAGCACTTGTGGTACTAGTCGGAGACGATTGCTTCTGGTCAAACTACTGGTGCATGGGTCATCAGTTTCCTGTCTTCCATTGACACTTTTCGGCTGGAGTTGTTCCCAGGGTTTCCCCTAGTAAGTAGTTGTTCATGCAATAATTACCGGGCACCAAGAGATACCCCTACATAAGGAAGGTTACCGTTTCACGGTACCGCCCATGGGAAATTGGTGGTTGGGTAACCAACTCATTTCAAGAAGCATACTTGCTACAGTCACGAAACAAGGCAAACACATGAAGTAGTTCTGCTTCCAATTCAAGCAACAATAGCAATGTTCAAACGAAATATAAGCTCACTGTCACGAGAAATAAGCAAACAAGCATATAAGGAGGTTCTCCACTCAAGGGATAAACCTAAAGCAATCTACATGTTCGAATACTTCTGGATCTCGTCATGCTTGGAGTAGCCATAAGGTTGATCAGGCCTTACAAACCAACTCCCTAGAATTCAAAGCTGAAACATCCTAATTGCAGACTCAAAACAACAAACAACCTAGCATAGAAAACCCATTCCCTGACAAGCTCTAGTATTCTCAATCGGAGCTCTGATACCACAATGTAACACCCCGATTTTTAGGGCGTTATTGTAGCAAATGAATGGTTAATAAATATGCGGAAGTCTTTCAAGCTTACGAAAATGCAAGTGTATTTTTTTTCAAATCATGCTAAAGGCAACATGCAGTACTTGTATATATAGATACCCAATTCAACAGAGGCTATAAGGTACTTAGTTTAAGTGAACAACATCAGTGAGGATAGTTACGAAATCAAAGACTCGTTTGTAAAAAGAAGACATGTTGTCACAGTTAAAACAAAAACCCGACCCAAACCTTTTACTCCGGCATACCTCCCACGATGCCACGCAGGGCGACCGCATAAAGGTACGTCGTTCTGGAACTCTACCCTACCCTTGGGCATGCTCACGTACAAACACAAAAACAAATAAATGTCTCTGGCCTTCAAGTGGAAGATGTCTATCCTACTCCCTCGAACTGTCCTCGGCTCACCATCCTCCGGGTACGCTTCGACTAGTAGTGGTCCAGCTGGCAACGGATCGCCAGGAAAACACAAAGAACAAATAGGTGCAAGGGTCAACTTCAAAAAAAAAAAAAATAACTCCCTATACGAGCACATGGGTGAGACAACAATCATCAGCATATATAAGCATGTCAAGTAATGTTCATTCATTGTAGTTATATATATACGTATACTAAGCAGTTTAAACTACAGTTATGCCGGGTAATTGACAAACAAGCATTGACTATAATACAAGTAGAATTGAAACCAAAACGCACTCAACAGGCAGCTCAAGACACGCATAGCAATCATGTCCCCAGCAACATGAATGCCATGATGCAATTAAGGTGTAATATGATCCGAACATTCGAGCTGCTGTGTTAAGTCTGCACGTAGTCTCCATATAGTCCGCATCAAACCTACACATAGTCTGCACCAAGCCTACACATAGTCTGCACCGAGCCTACACAAAGTCTACACCGAGCCTACACAAAATCTGCACCAAGCCTACACCAAGTCTGCACCGAGCATGCTGGATGGATGGTCCTGCTATTCTCAACAGCAGAAGAATGACGACTACGTCGCCTTGAGGAACATTCATGAACGCACATTTTTATATGCTATGAATAAACAACAACAACAACAACAACAATATAAACGGAGGCGTCTTGGCGCAAGCCCGCGTTCCTCGTGGATTGGTGATCTATTGTTGGTAGGCGCCGAAGTGTAAAACGCCCGCTACTACCAACAAAGGAATTACCGAATAAGCTTCCCAATTTTCTTGAGAAAACATCTCTTGAAATATTTTCATAAAGGTCTTCTGAGGATTTCCGGAAAACATGTCTTATGATTCCTCGTGAGGAAGTTCTTATAGTTCTTTTTCGAGAGATGTGCCTTAGTTTTCTTTGCAAGATAGGACTTGTAGAAAGAAGAGGAATCGTCCTTAAGTTCATAAAAGGGTTGATATATTCCTTTAGTACATTATGAATTTCCTTTAAGAAAGGTAGGACAGATTCATTTCGAAAGCTCACAGTTTAACTACAGGTTCTCTTGAAAGTGTGTTTCCAAAACATTCATTAGGTTTCTAAAAGAACGTTTCTCTTCTTATTATTTTCGAAACTATTAAGCCTTTACTTTTTCCAAAACATGTCTACATACTTTATTTTGAAACGAACCCCATTCCCACTGTAGCCTACTCTATCTCCCTGGCTAGCGCTCACAACGACAATCAGTGATAAGGCATAGCTACATTACAATAAGCAAGATCAGGGAAAAGACGGTAATTCAATCGACATGTTATCAACATAACATAATATATATTTCAAGTATGACTTGCTCTTTTCATATGAGCGAAATAGCATGCTTTCTTATAGTCAATCAACAAGAACAAGCGAACCTGCACGGTTTCACAATCGCTAAAAGGATTGCGTCGAACCATGTGAATGATATTAGAATCAAGATAGATAGGTCATAGCATAGACATCATGTGATCAAGGAGACAAGCTGTCAAGTAAGTCTACAATCATTGAGGCAATGTCATACATCAAACAATTTTAATCCAGCATACCAGGTGCCTTCAGATACTTGCATTAATATAACAATCAATACAATTCGAAGTCGGGTAGTTCTTAGAACACCATCGACTACTAATTAAAAGGCATAGTATATACATATGCCTAGTGTCTAGGAATAGAGAAGTGCCCTTACCTTTGTCCTTTGCTCCAAGCTCCAACGTTTGCTCCAAATGCTACGAAGGTTCCGAAGGTAAGCTATGTCGCTTTGTTCGGTCTGAAGTCTCGTAATCCTTCAAATAACATAGCCTAGTTTAGGACTTGAAACTCAATCCTAAGACTTAGCTACTGGTCTATCAAGGTTCCTATCACTTAGGCAAATGTCCTAATTCTTAGGAAGATCCTTGGAAGTCAAAAACATTTTTAACAACTTTGGCAATCGTTGAAAGAACTCAGAAAACTCTAAGTTACAATTTTCAAAACTTTCCAAAACTTCAAACCTTCTAAAGAGGAACAAAGCTAAATAATTAAAAATCAATTTGAAAGCCTTAAACAAGATTTTGAGAGAGAAAACACACACAAAACCCCAAGGGTTCAATTCTGCCCAAAAACCTTAAAACCCTAAAAACTTCATATTTTCACCACATAATTCACTAAGTTTCTCAAGACAATTTCACAATCCAAAAGATAAATTCTATTACAAGTTTCTAAAACAAATTTTAAGTCTTGAGTTCAAAAATCTCCTAAGTGTCAAAAGCACAAAACTCCATTCCAAATGCAAATTTCCAAAAATGCAAATTTTCTTAACTTAGCCAAAACCCTAATCAAGCTATGAGTTCCAAATTCAAGTTTACCCAAAAGTGTTAGTACAGATAGCAACCTGAGAGGGGGGTGAATCAGTGTTGCCCCAATTTTCGCCGTATTGAAATTGTTACTTTCAAGATTATGATTATCACGAAACGATCGTTATGATTGCAGCGGAATTGAGCGATGCTTGAAAGTAAATATGAAGGATAAAGGAAATCACACACAAGATTTTATCCTGGTTCACCTTCAATCCACCGAAGGCTACGTCCAGTCCCTCAAGAAAACCCCTTGAGGATTTTTCCACTATTGATAAAAATCTCTTACAAGTTCCTAACCCAAGGACCCCAAGAATTTCTACCAATATCCTGTGAAAGCAAACCACTTTCAACAGCCCCTGAAAGCAAACCGCTTTCAGTTCCTGAAGGCAAACCACCCTCAGACCTTGAAGACTAACCTGCCTTCAATCGAAACCCTGAAAGTAAACCACTTTCAGTGACAACAACCCTTCACCGAATACTACGGTGAAAACTCAATCTTACAGAAAGAGATGAAGAAGAGTTTACAATTGGCTGTATCAATCCTTTAACATACAAGTGGATTGATCATGAGAAATTATGCTTTAAGGCGTTTAAGCATAATATGATTCTGAGTTCCTCAAGATATGAACAACTAAAGTGTTCTTATGAACATGAAGATCATGGACTCAGAATCTAGGCTCTTGAATGTTTAAGTTCTAAAAGATGAACTAATTTTGACAAAGCTTTGGCCTAATGTGATTTTCTAATGTGTTGCGTGTTCTCTTGTGTATATTATGTGTTCTGGACTCAAATGGACTTTATATAGGCAAGAGAAACGTCCTTGAACCATCACAACCCTTTCCAAAAGGTTTGGGACACAATGGTTTATGAAAAGGTACAACTTTTCGTGTTGGTAATCGATTACATCACTTAGTGTAATCGATTACACTAGTAGCCATTTCAGTTTGAATTTCAAATTCAAACATGTAATCGATTACAAGCAAGTGGTAATCGATTACTTGCCTAGGTGTAATCGATTACCAGAAAGCTGCAATCGATTACACAGAAGCCTATTTTCCAGAAACTTGTTCCTTTGAGATCGGCTTAAGGTTTTCTACTTCTTTTAAGTTATGAAAACACTTAGCTTGATTAGATTAGGTGTTTTAAGAGCCTTTATGCTTTAATAGACCTTTGGAAGCATAACTCACCTAATACTAAGACTTCTAGACTATTGATGGACTTTTGTAGCGCTTGTTTCTTCGAAGTCTTCTTTTCTTCTTTTTGTTGATGAGTTTGTCGTCATCAAAACCACAGCCAGGGTCAGGAGCAAGACCTTCTTCACAATCTCCCCCTTTTTGATGATGGCAAACACATTCTTGATACTTGAAGATCATATATGCATTCTTGATGCTGAACTCCCCCTGTTTGATGGAATCTAGTATATCTAGCATTTCTCCCCCTTTCTAATGTACTTGTTGAACTCCTTCATATGATCTTTAAGAGCACACAACCTTTCTCCCCCTTTTGAAAAGGCCAAAAAGTACAGGCATACATCCACACAAGTATAGAATTCGAAATAAAGCATGGGGAATGGGGGTAAATATGTAAAACGTGAACATAACTTAATCATCCAAACATAGAAAGTAAACAAAAAAATATCCAACAGTGCAGAAAACAGTTATAATCTAGGCTATTACAAACCAAGTAAATCAAGTAGTCAATGAAAGATATAAGCAAGTCTAGAGATCAAATTCATCAGAGGAATCAAAAGAATCATGGGGAGAGGGAGCCATGCGATCAACACGAAGACTAAGACGATCCATATCTGCACGGAGAGTGGTGTACATGGATTTGACCCGACCTTCCATGTGATCGAACCTCTGATCAAAATGGGTCCTCATATCGGCCAGATGAGAGAGAATGAGTTGAGTGGAGGCATCAGCAAGCATAGAGGACGAAGGTCCTTCCTCAGAAGATGGTGGATAGAAAGCAGCAGGGGCAGGAGCCTGGGTGGTATCAGGACCTAAATCTGATTTGTGACGGAAAGTACCATCAACATCCTTGAAAATCCCCATCTTGTTCAGAATTTCCATATCAATCCTCTGAGCCTTAGTATCCATGACCTGAGCATACTCCCCATGTGTAGAGATTCCAAAATTCTTCAGAATGAGAGTAATAATAGGAGCATAAGGAAGGGGACCAGTTCTATCCTTGTGTAGCATCATGTGTATCATAACCAAATAAGCTCAATTAATGGATTCATTATGCTTCAACCCATAAATGATTTGTAACTATAAATCACTTATCTGGGCATGGTTAGAGGATTGAGGAAGAAGAACATAGCTTATCAGATAATGGAGCAGACGATCCTCTACAGTGAGATATCCAACAGCAAGGATATCCCTAGAGCGGTTGGCTTCCGCTCGCTGCTTCTTCAATTGTATCTCTTCCTCAGAAAATCGACACAGAGATAGATAAAAAGATTTCTTATCATAATCAGCCCATGGACATGTAATTTCAGGGCTAAGTCGTGCTCCAACATAGGGAATTTTTAGTAGAGTTCCCAATTGCTCTTGAGTCAAAGAAATATCAATTCCCTTGACTGATGAGCAAATTTTCCCACCTCTCTTAACCAAATTACAGTAAAATACCTTAACCAATTCAGGATAATACGTACCCGTCAAGCCAACAAATTCATCAAGTCCTTGGAAATCAAGGAGGGAAGGGAAGAGAAATCCAGCATTGATGAATGAGTTTATGTCAGCATACTTGGGAGGAAGAATTGGTCGTTCCAAGAAGTAAGCCAGGAACCGTTCCTTTTGCTCCTCCGTGACAAGAAGACGTGAAAGATCAAGAGTGTTCATGGATAGGTTCTTCGAGCGGTGTCTGCGAGAAGAGGAGGCCATTTTTCGGACTTGGAGAATGTAGGGTTTGAGAAAGGGGTTTTTGGGTGAAGTCCGAATTGAACAATTTGAAAGAGTGAAGTATAAAGAGAGGATAGAGTCAAGCAAAACCCACTAATTTGTTCTGAGTTTGAGCAAGAAACAAGGGAGAATGATGGGAGAGACTGGTTCGAAGTCGAAGAGAGGAAAGGGATGAAGAGCAATGTAATCGATTATGAATTCTGACCAGATATACTTATATTATCGAATTGGTAATCGATTACAGGCAGTTGTGTAATCGATTACCACTATTTGAATTTAAATAAAATTCAAAATAGCAATTGTAATCGATTACAGCAGTTAATGTAATCGATTACCTACAGTCCAAAATTTGAAATTTTCAAATTTCGACTATGTAATCGATTATAGCAGTTAATGTAATCGGTTACTCAAAGGAATTCAATAATTAACAGAACTAAGAACAAGGGTAATCGATTAACAAACCTATGATAATCGATTTCAAGAGCATTTTATAAGTTCTATCATATTTAACATATCTTCGTATAAATACTCAAGCACATAATCAATTATGACAAGTAATCATGCAAGAAAAGATTAGACAATTATCAAAAGACTTATTTAAGGTCATGTATCTTATTAATTCTAGAGATAACATACATCATATGTTTTTAAGCGCATAGAAAGATAGACATATATATATATATAGACATAACTCTAAGACATGAATATATGAGCATATATGTTCACTTAGAATCTAAGTAGACAATTTTCTAACTAGTATAAACATGTCCTTAGGAGAATATTTTGCTACTAATTTTAATATTCCTACTGTTTTTCAATGACATTCTAAACATTGGGCTTAGGAGCGAGTTTCTAAACTTGATTCCTTTCTAACTGATTTAATTCTTCCTCCATTGCTACAATCCAATACTCATCCTCTAGAGCATCATTTACTTTTGATGGTTCTATTTGAGAGACAAAGGCCATATTCAAAACTGAATCATTTAAGCGTAGCCTTGTAGAAACGCCTCTAGAAATATCACCAATAATATTATCAACTGGATGATCCCTATGGGTTCTCCATTCCTTTGGAAGTTGATAAGTATCATTTTCAATGTGCTCTTCTTGTATTGGATTTTGATCTCCATCCTTTTGAGAATCTTCATTTACAATGATATCATCTTCTTCAATATTTGGAGTATTAACTCTATCTTTTATTGAAGATTTGGATTCCTCAAAAGAAACATGTATGGATTCTTCCACAGATAGAGTTTTCTTGTTAAAGACTCTATATGCTTTGCTTGTTAGAGAATAACCAAGGAATATACCTTCATCAGATTTTTCATCAAACTTTCCAAGGTTTTCCTTTCCATTATTCAAGACAAAGCATTTTGATCCAAAAGCATGTAGATGAGAGATGTTTGGTTTCCTTCCTTTGTAGAGTTCATAGGGGGTTTTCTTAAGAATAGGTCTAATAAGAACTCTATTGGAAACATAGCAAGCAGTACTTACAGCATCAGCCCAGAAATATTTAGGGAGACTTGATTCACTTAGCATGGTCCTTGCTAATTCTTCAAGTAATCTGTTCTTCCTTTCTACAACACCAT
This sequence comes from Acmispon strigosus, assembly GCA_030819835.1. Lineage (NCBI taxonomy): Eukaryota > Viridiplantae > Streptophyta > Magnoliopsida > Fabales > Fabaceae > Acmispon > Acmispon strigosus. The sequence goes on from JAUAMA010000007.1 coordinate 29,789,695, forward strand.
TTTGTTGTGGTGTTCTCGGAGTAGAGAAATTATGTGATATTCCATTTTCATCACATAGTTCTTGGAATTGTTGATTCTGAAATTCTCCACCATGATCACTTCTAATAGAAGAGATCTTTAAAGACTTCTCATTTTGAACTAGCCTTGCATATCTCTTGAATGCATTGAAGGCTTCATTCTTATGAGGCAGAAATAATGTCCATGTAAATCTAGAGAAATCATCAACAATAAAAAGTGCATAGAAATTACCTCCGAGGCTTTTTGTTCTAGGTGGTCCGAACAAATCCATATGTAACAATTGAAGGGGCCTTGAAGTCGAAACTATGTTCTTTGGTTTGAAGGATGTTCTGGTTTGCTTCCCTTTTTGACATGCATCACAAAGCTTGTCTTTCTCGAATTTTATCTTTGGAAGCCCAACAACTAGATCATGCTTGACTAGTTTGTTTAAATGATCTATGTGAATATGAGCAAGTCTTCTATGCCATAGCCATGAATCACTATTATTCTTGGCCAAAAGGCATCTCACATTTTGTGGAATTTCTTCCAAGGAGATCATGAAGACTTTATTTACTTTATATCCAGAAAACTTAATTTCTTTAGTTTTCACATCTTTTACTACACATATATCATCAATAAAACCAACTTTCAAACCTTTATCACATAGTTGACTAATACTCAGAAGATTATGCATCAAACCATCAACGTAAAGAACTTTATCGATGATTGTTTGAGGGGGTGTGCCTATTCTTCCAATACCGAGTATCTTTCCCTTTTGATTGTTACCATATGTGACAAAACCTTTTTCTCTAGGTATAAGAAATGAAAACTTGGTTTTGTCTCCTGTCATGTGTGATGAGCAGCCACTATCAAGATACCATAAATCCTTTGCTGCTTTCATACACACCTACATGACAAAGTTCAGACATGGGTATTAGGAACCCAACAAGTTTTGGGTCCTTCTAAGTTAACATCCTTTCTAACCCAAATGTATTCCCTATTTGGTACTCCTACATGTTTGTAGTAACATCTACTAGGGGTATGTTCTATTTTGTTACAATAAGTACAAGAGTAATGATTGTAACTAGAGGTTTGTCTAGGAGAGGAATGAATCTTCTTAGGAGGTCTATTTTGAGTATTCTTCCTATTGTTTGTACTTCTAACAGGATTAATCTTATTGTTACTAGAAGATCCTACCATATGGTTTGGTTTTACAAACACAGTTTTCCTAACCTCTTTTGTCTTTGGGTGAGAAGTATATCCTAAACCTGACTTGTTATTTGAATGTCTTTGCACACTTAGAATATCATCTAACTTCTGTTTTCCTTTATTGAAATTATTTACTCTTTGTTGAAGATTATCTATCTTTTCTTCTAAAGAACTACACTTAGTGCATTTATGTGTAATATCTAGTTTAGATTTCACTATGTCTAATTCCTCTTGTAAGGTTCTACACTTACTTTCTAAGGATGAAATCAAATCATTTTGCTTAGTACTAATCTTGGAAAATTCTTGACACAATTTAAACATATTTTCCATAGCAAACTTTAAATCATGAGAAGACATAGAATTATCACTAACCTGGGAATCTTCAACATCTGAGTCATGTGAGGCCATCAAAGAAACTTGTGCTTCTTCTTTGTCAGATTCTGATGATGAACTTACTTCATTATCATTCCAAGCCAAATATGCTCTTCGAGTAGGTTGATCCTTTTTCTCGAATTTCTCTCTTAGACCATGTTTCTTCTTCTGAAGATTTGGACAATCTGACTTGAAGTGTCCCGGTTTGCCACATTCGAAACATGTGATCTTTTGAGACGGAGAAGACTCATTGACCCTTTGGAAGGATTTATTGTTGTTGAATTTGACACTTTTTCTCTTAAGAAACTTTCCAAAGTTCTTTACTAGAAGATTCAAATTTCCATTGTCTTCTTCTTCAGAGTCTGCATCATAATCTTCTTTGATGCTTTCTTTTGCCTTTAGGGAAATTGATGATACTTCTTCTCATGTTGTTCATGCTCTTCTAAACGATTCAATTCCAACTCATGTTCTTGGAGTTTTCCAAAAAGAGTTGCAAGAGTCATATTTGATAAACTCTTCTTTTCAGAGATGGCTGTAACTTTTGGTTGCCATACTCTTGTAAGTGATCTTCGAACTTTCAGGTTCAAGTCACTATTTGAAAATTGTTTTCCAAGAGCAATCAAATGATTAATCAAATGAGTGAATCATTTTTGCATATCTAATACCTTTTCTCCTGGAAGCATTCTGAACATTTCATATTTCTGAGATAGAGTATTGATCTTTGATCTCTTGACTTCATCTGTTCCTTCATGAGTCACCATCAACGTATCCCATATTTCTTTTGATGAAGTGCACGTTGATACTCTGAAAAATTCGTCCATGCCAAAAGCAGATGTAAGGATGTTCATTCCTTTGAGATCATATTGAACCTTCTTCTTTTCTTCTTCACTCCAAGTACTTTCTGACTTTGGTTGTGAAGTTCCTTCTTCATCTGTTGTTACAGGCACAAAGGGACCTTCTTCAATGGCTTTCCATATTCCTGCGTCTAATGACTTTATGAATATCTTCATCTTGATTTTCCAGAAGTCATAATGTTCTCCATTGAAGAATGGTGGTCTGTTTATGTTGAATCCTTCATTTGTTCCATGATTGGAAGAGGATGCTATCTTTTCCCGGATCTTAGGAATAACTTACCTAAACCTGGCTCTGATACCAATTGTTAGTACAGATAGCAACCTGAGAGGGGGGGGGGGTGAATCAGTGTTGCCCCAATTTTCGCCTTATTTAAATTTTTACTTTCAAGATTATGATGATCACAAAACGATCGTTATGATTGCAGCGGAATTGAGCGATGCTTGAAAGTAAATATGAAGGATAAAGGAAATCACACACAAGATTTTATCTTGGTTCACCTTCAATCCACCGAAGGCTACGTCCAGTCCCTCAAGAAAACCCCTTGAGGATTTTTCCACTATTGATAAAAATCTCTTACAAGTTCCTAACCCAAGGACCCCAAGAATTTCAACCAATATCCTGTGAAAGAAAACCACTTTCAACAGCCCCTGAAAGCAAACCGCTTTCAGTTCCTGAAGGCAAACCACCCTCAGACCTTGAAGACTAACCTGCCTTCAATCAAAACCCTGAAAGTAAACCACTTTCAGTGACAACAACCCTTCACCGAATACTACGGTGAAAACTCAATCTTACAGAAAGAGATGAAGAAGAGTTTACAATTGGTTGTATCAATCCTTTAACATACAAGTGGATTGATCATGAGAAATTATGCTTTAAGGCGTTTAAGCATAATATGATTCTGAGTTCCTCAAGATATGAACAACTAAAGTGTTCTTATGAACATGAAGATCATGGACTCAGAATCTAGGCTCTTGAATGTTTAAGTTCTAAAAGATGAACTAATTTTGACAAAGCTTTGGCCTAATGTGATTTTCTCATGTGTTGCGTGTTCTTTGTGTATATTATGTGTTCTGGACTCAAATGGACTTTATATAGGCAAGAGAAACGTCCTTGAACCATCACAACCCTTTCCAAAAGGTTTGGGACACAATGGTTTATGAAAAGATACAACTTTTCGTGTTGGTAATCGATTACATCACTTAGTGTAATCGATTACACTAGTAGCCGTTTCAGTTTGAATTTCAAATTCAAACATGTAATCGATTACAAGCAAGTGGTAATCGATTACTTGCCTAGGTGTAATCGATTACCAGAAAGCTGCAATCGATTACACAAAAGCCCATTTTCCAGAAACTTGTTCCTTTGAGATCGGCTTAAGGTTTTCTACTTCTTTTAAGTTATGAAAACACTTAGCTTGATTAGATTAGGTGTTTTAAGAGCCTTTATGCTTTAATAGACCTTTGGAAGCATAACTCACCTAATACTAAGACTTCTAGACTATTGATGGACTTTTGTAGCGCTTGTTTCTTCGAAGTCTTCTTTTCTTCTTTTTGTTGATGAGTTTGTCGTCATCAAAACCACAGCCAGGGTCAGGAGAAAGACCTTCTTCACAAAAAGCTCAATTTTAATCTTACAATATCCAAGTTTTCCAAATGCCCTAAAAATCAATTTTCTAATGTTTTAAACATACAATTTTCACTAGGCCCTTTGCAATAATTAGGGCAAAGCCTTTCCTTTACTCCCAAAATCATTTACAAGCATTTAAACACACTCAAAGCTAGTTGAAAATCAATTTTTCCAAGCCCTTAAACAGCCCCATAGATTCGGCCAAACCCAATTAAATAGCAAGATGAATTTTTCTTTCAAAATAAACTTGTACACATCAAAGGTGACATTAAATCTATGGTGAAACTAAATTTCAAAGTTTGAAAATCACTTATCTCAATCAATCAATTCTCCAAAACCTAACTTCGAAGAAAACTAATGGGAGATATCCATAGATCAATTTCATGGGAATAACATTCTTGAAAGAAACCCTAGCAAAAGCTCAACTTCAAAATTCTCTAGTGCTCAAAACTTACCAATCAAAATTCTAATCGGTTCAAATTGAAGTTCAAGGCCATGGGAACAACATTAATGAAAGGAGTTCAAGGTTCTAACAACTTTCAAAAACCCAAACTCAACATATCAAAAATCTGAATCGGTAGAATTGTAGATCTTGAGGAGGAGAACAACTTACCTCAAAGAACCAAGTGAAGAAGATGAGTGGAAGGGGCTGCCATGGAGGGAGAGAGGATTCGGCCAAGAGGAGGAGGAAGGAAGAAGATGATGAATAGTCCTAGAGATTCTCTTTCTCTCTCTAGTTTCTTCTAGAATCTTCACTTAATAAGCTCAATGAAAAAAAACACAACATGACCCCTATTTAAGGAGGGAAGGCCGTGGCCTTTAGGGGTAAAAAGGGGGGAGTTTTTAACTTTTTTACTAACTCTAGGGACCAAAGTTGAAAGGGTAAAAGTCTAGGTAAAAACATCTTTTTACTATTTGGGAAATAAAGTCTAAATTCTCAAGGGGAAAGGACCAAACTATGAATTTGGAAGATTAGGAAAATATCTAGGATTGTTTAATATTATATTCCAAATCCATGACGCGTCAGTGCGTCAGTGCGTCAGTGCGTCAGCTGAATCTGGTCGTCTGTAAATCTCCTAACGTAGCTCAGAGTATCTAACACTAGTTACTCATTCTTTTTGGGCCTTGTGCTTGAATTACTCGGGCCCAGGTCGTTTCCCTCGAAGTTCGTGCCGATTCTGGTCCGAAAGCACTATTCACAGGACGTGGCTCGTGAAACACTATTCATCGAAGTTACTATTCACAAGACTTTTTATCGCATATCTCGATCCGTCACGTCAAATGGAGTCATTTGGTGATTCCCGGATTTTCGATCCGAGGTCTCGAAGTTGTCCGTTTCGCTTGCTGGATTTTCGACTGAAAGTCTCGATAGCGAGGAATCTTGTTACCGGGCTCCAGAAGGAAACCATATCAATATTATAGTCGTTCTTCACCAAATTCTTCAATGAACGTCATGGTTATTGTGAGAACGTCTTATTCTCATTCGAACTCAAAGTCAGGTCAAGGTAGGTTTACTACCAAGTGTCGTAACGAGTACTTCATCGGTACTTCGTCCGACGATATCGCTTGTCGATGTCGCCAGACGGATCCAAACAGTACCTGGAAAAATTAAATAATTATTTAATTACTGAGTGAAATTTAGGGTCTTAAAACCTGCGTGCGAGATTTGGTGTTACATCCGGAATAAACTTTTGTACAATGAGTGGTTGTGCGTGCATATAGGGAGTTGTAGGGTCATCGACCACCTGAGTCTATAAAACTTGTGTGTTATGTTTGCTACATGATTACTTGGATATTATCTGCTTGCTTTATTATTTATATATATCCAATATTGTTTGAAGTTGGCCCTTTGTTTGTATTTTGGGCGACCTGTTGCCAGCTAGACAATTACTTGCTGAAGAGTATCCGGAGGATGCTGAGCCGAAGTAAGTTCAAGGGAGCAGGACGGGTAGCTTATCCCTTGATGAATAGAGATAGTATTTGATTATTGTGACTCTACATAAGCATGCCCAGGGGTAGGGTAGAGTTCCGGGACAATATGACTTTATTCGGTCGCCCTAGGTGGGATCGTAGGAGGTATACCGGAGTAGGAAGTCTTGGTCGGGGTTTTAATTGTGGCAGTATGTCTTCTTTTATAAACGAGTCTATTGATTACAAAACTATTTCACTGATGTTGTTCACCTAACTATGTCCTGTATATGTTTTTGTCGAACTGGGTGTATATATAAGTAATTCGTGTTGTCTATAACATGCCTTGAAAAAAGAAAAAAATATACACTTGCATTTCCACAACTTTGAAAGATAACTTTCACGTTTATTTACTGTTCATTCACTATAGTAACTATCTGAAAATCGGGGTGTTACAATGGCTGCTATAGAACAAGCTCGACATACCACTTTCTTTTTGGTCCTAGCGATGGTTCTATAGGCTCTTGGAAGAGGATTTGGCAAAGTAATTTTTTGAAAAAATAAAATTCTTCGTATGGCTTATTGGGAGAGAAATTCTTCCAACGAATGCGATGCGCCTCCGCTGCCATTTGGCGTCGCATGCTTCTTGCCCGCAGTGTAACCCAAACATTGAGCATCTAGATCCTTTTGTTAGTGTGCTTGGACTCCCAGAGCTTGTGGTTGCATTTTAGTGCATGATCACCCCCTCTTGCACCACATATTCAGTTCAATATCTAGATGTGGAACATTTTGCAGCAGCGCAACTATATTTTGGGTATTGCAGTTATATGGTGAGCTTGGAGATAGTGAAATGAGAAGATTCCCAGCACTCAACAGCTTAACCATGTACTGCGCAAGGTGCTCTTGGATGTTTCTAGTTGGAGGAGTTATCTAAAAAATTTATACTAGTTGGAATGATTTTACTTGTTAAATATTTAAATTTTACTTAATTAATGTTTTATATTTTATAATAGCAGTTATATTTTGGTTTTTTATTAAAAAATCGTGAAATTTAAATTTTTATTAGCTAAATCGCAGGTAATTAACTAGTACTTGTGTAACCAAAAAAAAAACTAGTACTGGTATGAGCATGTACATTGGGACAGATATTTAAGTTGTTACTCAGGTGAGTATGGGGACAAATTTATATACTTTTTTAAAATGTGGTATGAAGATAAGTACTATAGCACCCGGCCCTACACATTTTCATCCCAATTTTGGGGATTATCCTTTTCCCCGAAAAAAAATCATTTATTACAGCATTTATTACATACAGACTAATTGTGCATCACAAGTCACCCTATCACTCTATAACCAACTCATGATCATCATCTAACATTAACAAATGAATTTAAATTTTGGACTATTAAATTAATTTCAAGGTCTTAGTTTAAAACACAAAAATAGATATATTAACGTTTAAACTTAATTTTATTTATATTTGTAACCAAAAAAACTTAATTTTATTTATATTCAAAGTTTATTTTAATTGCTATATATATATATTCAAAGTTTTTTTAATTCCTACAAAATATTAACTTCAAAAATTTATGCCTACATTATTCAAATATAAATATTGTAATTAGAAGTAATAGTTTTTGTAGGTAATATAAATATCGTGTTTTTTTAGTGAAGAGTGATAGCAACACTTATTTCATATTTTCTTTTCAACTCTCGCTTCAATATTTTTTTTTTACTGTCTTATTAAATAATTGAATTCATATATGTTCCACTAAATTAAAAGTAGGATCCACATTTTTAGTGAATCACATGTGAATTTAAACCAATAAATTAGAGGGTTGGGAAGAGACTACTGTTTTTTTTTTTGTTACATAAGGAAAGAAAGCAAACAACAAAAGAAACAAACTAAGCTACCGCATCCTTGCACAAGAGCGGAATCACAAAGGAAGGAGGTTCCTTACAGTTTGAGTGTTGATAACATTTTTTTTGTTATAAACTTAAACTTTTGAATAATAAATTTTGGGATTTTTAAATATATATTAGTTCATGGAGTGACTAAATGGTTTAACTAATGAGACATGGTACTCGAACTGAATTAATAACCGATTCGAGTTTTATAACATAGCATTATAATGTTCTTGTTTCTATCAAAGTCACTACCTAACTTCCTAACATACCCCTTTATCTTTCTTCTTAATTTAGACTATTTAATTTCCTATTACCATTAATTGAAGGGTAGAATTAATAAAACATAATTAATACTCTCTTGAGCTTTGTAAAATAACAGATAATTAAAAATAAAAAAAAATAAAAATAATAACACTTAAATAGGAACGGGTGAGTATCAAATATGTTTATACTAAGCAATAGTAGTATATAACTTCACCTAACACATACTCCAATGGGGGTGGGAGGGGACATGGTACTCGGAAATGGATTTGATTTAAGTGGATGGAATTTGTTCGGTCTTGTGCTTTTAATTCTAAATTCTCTTCTTAAACAAGCTACTCCTTCATAATCTTATTCTAAATCTTCAATGATGTTGACAGCTTTTCTTAACTTCGGAATAATTGAGACAGCTTTTGGTCTCACTTAAGCTTATTCCAGAAAAAAAAAAATTAAACAAACTCATTCACTTGATTGTGAAGGGAGTAACTGAATTAGTGCCCGACAATAATCATTCTAAAATTCTCTTTTCAACTGTCTAGGTTGTAATTAAGTGTGGCAATTGGATCCATGAATCCATATCCATCCAATTTACTCACACTTAAAATCATTTAACCTATTCGTTTAAAGTTTAAAATTAAATGGGTGGATAATAACTCATCCATTTAATTTAGTAGATGGGTTATGACACATCCATGATATTTTGAAACGCATTAGATCATTTAGTTAAAATTAAATATTATCCATTAGGTTTTTGTAAAATATAAATGGAATATATGGACCCCCGAACTTAAAAATCAACGCGAACCCGAAAATCTGGCCCAAATCTGAAAAATCAATCCCAAACTCGAGAATCGACCAGAACTTGAAAGTTGAGCCCAAATCTGAGAAATTGGTTCCGAACTTCAAAATTGGTCTCGAACCTGAAAATTGGGTCCGAACATGAAAAATCTGGCTCAAACTTGAAAACCAGCCCTAAACACGAAAAATTGTGTACTGATATGAAAAATCAGTCCCAAACTCGAAAATCGGGCTCGAAATTCAAAAATCGACCTGAAACTCAAAAATCAGCCCAAAACCCAAAAAAATGGTCAGAAAGTCAAAAATTGGCTCGACACCCGAAAATTTGCCCGAAACTCAAAAATTGGTTGGTTGATTTTTGAGTTTTAGGTCGATTTTTGGGTTTCGGGCTAATTTTTGGGTTTCAGACTGATTTTTGAGTTTCAGGTTGATTTTTGAATTCTGGGTCGATTTTCAAGTGCCGGACCAATTTTTGAGTTTCGGACCAATTTTCGCGTTTCAAGTTGTTTTTTGGGTTTAGGGCTGATTTTTGAGTTTCAGGTCAATTTTTAGGTTTCGGTGCAGATTTTCGGGTTTCGAGCTAACTTTTGAGTTTCGAGCCAATTTTTGTGTTTCAGACCGTTTTTTTAGTTTCAGGTCGATTTTTGAGTTTCGGTTTATTTTTTGCATTTCAGACTGATTTTTAAGTTTTGGGGGCAATTTTAATGGATGATTAGATACCCATCCATTAAAATTCACTAATAGATGGGTTGTATGAATACTTTTAAATAAGTCATGGATGAATTGAATATTTTATGAGATAATTTAAATGGATCTTTAATGAGTTAATGGATGGTTTGGACTCATCCATTACAATATGGATCCAAATCCATCTAACTCATGTATTTGATACCATTTATTCGAGCTGTTAATATGGGTTCCAACCCGCGGGCTGACCCGACCCAACCCGGCCCGTAGGCGGGTTGGGTTGATGAAATCACAGCCCGTTTAGAATACAGGTTAGAGCAACCCGGCTCGTTTAACCCGCGGGTTAAACGGGCCAGCTCGCGGGTCAAACGGGCCAGCCCGCGGGTTGGGTAATAAAATAAAATAAAACATTTTTTTGGCTGATTCTCTTAAATCTTGGGTTGGGCCACTAAGTCTAAGTGTCACGTGAAAAGTGATGTGAGTCTGCAAAGATAAGGGAGTGATTTTCTTCCATCTTGGGTTGTGTTTGTATTGGAATTCAAGAATTACTTGAAGTTTGAACTTGAATTTAGATATGCACAAAGTGTATGGTGCAACATTGTTAATTTGTTATAATCTTGAATTAATAGGTTTGGTAAAATGCATCTGTTAGTATTTATTTAATATGATTTTTTTTACTTTTTCATCATTTTTTAATTGAATTTCCTAATTTTTAGATTTTTTTATTTTCCTACTGCCAAAACGGGCCAGCCCGCCAACCCGCGAGCCAGCCCGCGAGCCGGGTTGGGTTGATTAATTCCTGGCTCGTTTAGAAACGGGTTGCTCAAACCCAACCCGTTTTGAACCCAACCCGTGACGGGCCAGCCCATATAGGCCGGGCTGGCTCGTATTGACACCTCTACCATTTATGTAGGCTAATCTAAATTGATTATGGGACCCAATTTTTTTTTAATAAACTTTATATGAATTTCAAAAAATAAATTAAATAAAAGTGACTGTTCTTAAAATCTATTAATCAGTGTAACCTAACGCACCATGACATATATCTATGGCTTCCATGTTATGCACTTGTCTCTTTCTAGATTCTAGTTCTCTTCTATGGAACGTGGTGGTCTTAGAGGGCTTTCGAAAAACGGTCTAGATTCAATGTATCAGAAAACCCCGGTGCTGGTGCTTAATACTTAATTAGTGGGCCAAAGTCATTGTGTGCTTCTTGGGTGCTTTATTAGGTTATTTAATTGAAAACTTACTTTACTTGGCTGTTGTAGATTCTAGTGAGGTGGCGTTGACTGATTAAACCTATATACATAAGACCTTTATATTTATGGCATCTTATACGGATTACCTTTTATCATGCGACTTTGAAGGTAATGTACCACCACTACCACTTTAAGAGGAGCTGATGCAGACAATTGGAGAGAGTGTCAGTATCAGTTCTAACATTAACAACAACAATTGCAGGTTCTAACTTTTTTAAAAAGAACAAATTCTAAATTGATCGTGTGGTATATATATATATATATATACCTATATAAGGAGGAGGGAGAGATCCACTTACTTTAGAAGCAACTCAAGAATCGTTACTCCACTTAACAACATTTTACACGATTTGAGTTTAATAAATATAAATATATAATCATCCTGAAAAATTTGATTTGGCGTCTAAAATGGCCATTAGGGGTGTACCGGACCCGGCCTTGTCCCTTAACTCGTCTCGGCTCATGTCTCTTAAACCCGCATCTTATCGGATTTCTTCGGATCTACGGTTGGGTTCGGGTTTAAAAATTGAACCCGGTCGATATTTAGGGCCGGGTGGAAGTCAAGTCTAGCCCTTTGTTAGAGTAAAATATCTAAATGAATTAATCTATTTTGATAAATAACAATTTCGCCAAGAGTCACTAACTTTCTTTGAAGAATTTTATATTCAGGGACACTTATGAACGGAAGCCATGCTGCAAACATTATCAAAAAGCAAAGGAAAAGTCCGTCCGGCTATAAGAATTGAGTCCGCCTTCAGAGTAAAGATCGTCCGCCTGGGAAGACTGTCCGGTTCAATCCTCATCAAACATATGGATTGACTAAGGAGCAATGATTGAAGACTGGTACAAAAATAATCTGCTTAGAAGAGATCGTTTGCTCAAACTGAAGATGAGTTGTCATGCACCTCTTGGTTGATCAGAGCATTAATGACGAAAGAGACAGAATTAAGCGCCATATACCTTGAAGATTCAAATTCTCTGACATTCCTTAATTCAAGCTGCTTTTGCTGAATAAACGGTGAAATCCTCTGATCATCGTATCTCCTCAACGGCCGAATCCAAATCCTCTGGTCAGAGCATTAATTGCCATATTAGTTGTAATACACATGCATTAATTGCTGCCTCTGAGAACCAGAAGAAAAAGCATTGCCAGACGATCTCACTCTCTATCAGTTGAAGAAATGTTCTTCACTTGACAGACTTCATCAAGCAACAGATGCAGAAGTATCCGTTACTCACAATCAAGCAAATATTCAACGGAACTATTTTTGAAGATCTTCATCAGCTCATCCAGCTCTCATCCTACTGAAGATATAAATAGTGGCCTCTGCATCATTTTCAACTTGGCGACTTACACACTATCAAAGCATTCAAATCCTTCAAGTCAGTTTATAATTTGAACAAGCTTTAGCCAAGAACACTCAGCAACTCTAGCTTTCCTATTTTTCTGAGTTTAGTCGCCAACTAGTGTGAAACCTCTATAGAGTGAAAACTTTTATTCTTCTCACACAACCCCTTCAGAGAATCAATTTATATATCATCTCTGAACCTAGAACCTCATAGTTTCTACCCACTCTTTGTGAAGAGATCTCTGTAGAAAACAAACCTTCTCGAAAAAGAACTGGGAGAAGTCCTGTCGAATACTTGAAAGATAAAGGAGAAGTCCTGAGAAAACTTGTAAAGGAGTAGTCCTCAGAATACTGGGAGAAGTCCCTGAGAACACTTGTACTATTCTGTTGAAATAGTGGAAAATCTTGGTATAGCCAAGGACTGGACGTAGCCCTATCAGTTTTGGGGGTGAACCAGGATAAATATCTGGTGTGCTTTACTCTTTAAGTTCTAAGTCTATTTCCGCTGCACTTATCTTTAAACGTTTTCAAACTTATAACGAGTATTTTGCGAAAAACTTTACAAAAGTCACACACACAATTCAAACCCCCCTTTCTTGTGTGATTTTATTACTATCAATTGGTATCAGAGCTTAACCGCTCTGAGAATTACTAACATCTTAGCAGGTTTAGAGTGAAAAGATCCATGGACGGGATTGCCTACCCAACCGGAACCGCAACCAACAAGCCACCATTCTTCGATGGCTCAAACTATCCCTACTGGAAGAAGCATATGCAGCTATTCATTGAATCAACTGATTGGAAATTATGGGACGTGATATCTAAAGGAAACTACGTTCCTAAAGATAGTGAAAACTGTAAGAACAGATAGCAACCTGAGAGGGGGGGGTGAATCAGAGTTGCCCCGATTTTCGCGTAATAGTACCAAACGACTTTCAGCGCAATTAGAGTTGTAACGTAAGAGCGTTGTTGCAGCGGAATGTTGTAATTGCTTGAAAGTAAAAGATGAAGGAGTAGAAGAACACACAGGGAATTTATCCTGGTTCGCCTTCAATCTACTGAAGACTACGTCCAGTCCCTCAAGAAAACCCCTTGAGGATTTTTCCACTATTGATAAGAATTTCTTACAAGTTCCTAACCCAAGGACCCCAAGAACTTCTACCAATATCCTGTGAAAGCAAACCACTTTCAACAGCCCCTGAAAGCAAACCGCTTTCGGTTCCTGAAGGCAAACCACCCTCAAGCCTTGAAGACTATCCCGCCTTCAATCGAACAACCCTTCACCGAGTACCACGGTGAAGTTAGGATCCCTCAGAAAGATTACCACTTTCTGAAGAACCACTCCACTGAATTCCACAGTGAAGATTTCCCATGATCGAGTACTCTTAACGAATGCTTGCACCAAGGACCCTAAGATATCTTATCAATCTTCCTGAAGCAACCCACTTCTGATTGATCAAGTCTTCTTAACGAATGCTTGTGCCAAGGACCCTAAGAGAACCCATCATGCCTCAGAAAGCAAACCACTTTCTGATGACACCGCATTACCACGGTGGACTTTGAATCAAACTTGATTCAAAGGGCCTTTTTACAACCACCAAAAACTATGGTGAAAGAATCAACATGATTCAAATAGAAGAAGAAGAAGATGCCTTTTCTATGCATGATTCAATCCTTTTGACAAGAAGGATTGATCTTAGTTTGTATGCTCCAGGCAATTACAATGAAGGCTCTTCCATTATGAGTTTCTCAAATGTTGAACATCATGAGTGTTTTTATTAAAATGAGAGAACCGAAACTCAGAATGATGACTTTTATGGATATGAAAGTTATGGACCAAGTCATTTTCGTTTCTGAGTGTCTAAGGACTTTATATAGGCACTAGAGGTCGTCCATGAACCAACACAACCTTTCCCAAACGGTTAGAGACACAATGGTTCATGAAAAATCATACTTATCGACCTGGTAATCGATTACAGTAGTTGGTGTAATCGATTACATCATGCCGTTGAAGTTTGAATTTGAATTTCAAACTTGGTAATCGATTACACCCTTGTGGTAATCGATTACACACATCCTGTAATCGATTACACACTTCTGTAATCGATTACTGACAGTCCAGAACTCAGTTTTCGACTGTTTAAACCCTAATTGAGTGTTCCTACCAAGTTTTACTTGTGAGAACATATCGTACTCAATTAGTTGATCTTTTGTGAGCCTTCTAATGCAATTAAACCTTAATAAAGCATAGCACACTAAGTTGACAAGACTTACTTAAAACTAGAACCTTCATGTTTTGTTCTTGACGTTCTGAGCCTGGTTTTTGAAGTCTTTCTTCTCTTAAGTCTTCTTGAAGTCTTCTCAAGTCTTCTTGAAGTTTGTTCCTTTCTTTCTTGAAGTCTTTCTTCTTTTTGTGATGTGTTTGTCTTCATCAAAACCTCAGTCGAGTCCAAGGACGAGACTTGATTTACAATCTCCCCCTTTTTGATGATGACAAACATCATGCTTGAACATTGATGGATCATTAGACTTTCTTTCTTGTCTTGTATCTCCCCCTTGGTTTTGCAATTATATCTCCCCCTTTGTTTTGCAAATGAAGCACAGTATCCTGAAAATGATCAAGCATACACAAGACTTTTCTCCCCCTTTTGACATCATCAAAAAGAAGAAAAAGCCATACAAAGTATTCCAGGATAATAGAAATAAAGAGAGACATGCATAATATTCATCAGAACTTTTCTCTTTACTCCCCCTTTTTGTTCCACTTGTAGCCTTTCTTGTAAACAATCTTTACAAGACACAGAACCCTTTCTCCCCCTTTTGACTTCATCAAAAAGGAAGATGAGTCCAAGCACAATCCACACATGCTAACAAGTAGTATAGATATTTAATACATGGGGAGTGGGGTAAGCAAGATATTATATAGAAACTTATGCATCACACGTAATTTAAAGCATAACCAGTTAAGTTCAAAATACATAATTTAAACGTGCAAGCAAGAACCAAACATCCACAAGATAAGTCTAAACTATTACAATCCTCAAAATAAATAGTCTGAATAAAGACAGAAATAGTCTAGAAATCGTCAGAATTATCAGAGAGATCAAAAGAGTCATGGGTAGAGGGAGCCATGTGATCAACACGAAGACTAAGACGATCCATATCCGCTCGGAGAGTGGTGTACATGGATTCGACCTGTCCTTGTATATAATCAAACCGCTGATCAAAGTGTGCCCGCATATCAGCCAGATGAGAAAGGATGAGTTGTGTAGAGGCATCCGTACCAGCAGATGACGAAGGAATACTCTCAGAAGGAGGAAAGAATGCTGCAGGAGTAGGAGCAGGAGGATCCTCAGATGGTAGATCAGTTTTGTTCCTGAAGAATCCTTCATCATCCTGAATGAATCCCATCTTGTTCAGGATATTCAGATCAATGCGTTGAGCCTTACCATCCATTTTAACAGAATATTCACCATGAGTAGGAACTCCCTTCTTCTTCAAAATGACAGAAATTGCAGAAGCAAACGGAAGAGGGCTAGTTCGTTCCTTATGCAGCATCATGTGTATCATTACCAAATAAGCCCAATTAATAGGCTTTTGATTAACCATGCCATATAGAATTTGTAACTCTAGATCGCTTATCTGAGCATGATTAGAACTTTGAGGTAAGATCACATAACTAAGCAAATAGTGAAGCATTCTGTCTTTAACAGTGAGAAACCCAACAGCAAGGGTGTCTCTAGAACGGTTTGCATCAACTCTCTGCCTTTTAGACTGAATTTGCTCCTCAGTGAAGCGACATAAAGATAAATAAAATGATCGCTTATCATAGTCTTCCCATGGGCAAGGCAATTCAGAACCTAAATTTGCTCCCGTGCTAGGAATAGACAGACATTCTCCCAACTCATCAATGGTCAGAGATATGTCAATACCCTTGACAGATGTGCATATCTTGCCACCACGCTTAATCAGATTACAATAAAAGACTCTGACAAGTTCGGGAAAGAATTTACCTTTAATCTCAATGAACGAGTCAAGTCCCTGATTAGTAAGCAGTGTTGGAAATGTCATCCCTGCTGTCAAGAAAGAATCCAGAGCACCATACTTTGGTGTAAGAACTGGTCGATCAAGAAAATGAGCAAGAAATCGTTGTTTCTGTTCTTCAGTTGCCAACAGCCTTGAGAGGTCCAAAGCATCCATGGATGGGTTCTTAGAACGAAGTGGTTTTCGTGAGGAAGAGGCCATGGAAGCAGAATTTGAGAAATTTCGAGTTCTAGGGTTTAGTAGGACCGAATTGGGGCTTTTTGATACAGACCAAATCAACAACAATTGGCAGTATGACTAGAAGGAGATGGAAATTAGGAGCAAAACCCACAAAGAATTCTTGAAAACGAACAAGAATTGTGGAAGATATGAGAAAAATGGGGTTGCTGGCGTCGCACGAGGGAGAGAAGGAACCAGAGGGGATGTAATCGATTATGAACATAAAAACCCAGAAAAAATATATATGTTATCGGGCATGTAATCGATTACTACCTCTTATGTAATCGATTACATGTAAGCAAATTTGAATAATAATTCAAATTCGAGGAGGTAATCGATTACACTGCATGGGTAATCGATTACCCTCCTTTCTGGAAAAGAAACAGGGCCAGAATAATCCCTGTAATCGATTACAGATCATATGTAATCGATTAATATAACTAAAAACTTGAAAATTAAGACATACTAGGCACAACATGAAGAATATTTCTAACAAAGAACTATAATGTAAATACAAATGCCAAAGAATGCTTTTCTATTCAAATTAATACCCTTATTGATGGATATAGGGTCGTTTTTAGAATTTTATTGTTAATACCATATTCTATTATTGTGACTTTGAAGACCATCCTTTGTAAATGACAATCCTAAACACAAGGTCTTCATGCACATTTGCTCAAATAGACTTAATGGTATTTTCTAGATACCCAATTTCCTTTGGGTCCTTTTGGGTTAGTATCCCATATGAATCTTTCATTGGGGATTCCCTGGTTTCTTTAATGACTTTGTTTTACCACTTGGGTTAATTTATCAATTCTTGACTTAAGGCTTATGCATGAGCCTAAATGTGTAAAAGCACTTTGAATATCTTGTTCTAGATCTATATTATCTTGTATTCTTTTAGTAAAGATGAGATGATCCTACTTTAATGTGCATAAACTTCATATATGTTCAAGAAACTATCATGCAACCAAACAAGGATACTTTGTAATTTTATCATATGAAATTGCATTACTAACCTCATTATCAGAATGATGTATTGCCATTAAAGCGTGACAAGCTTCCTCATGATTGAGTTGAATGATGATCTTGCTCCGTTGTCATCCAAGATTGTCTACTTTGTTTTGGAATCCTTTTTCTCATATTCCTTCTTCAAGCTTATAACCTTGTGCTGCTTATCTAGCCTAAGTTTCTATGATTTCTTGTTTTTCTAAAATGTTCTTAAACATCTATTTGGCTTTAATGATATACTTATCATTTAGGGAATTGATATTCATACTAGGTCTTTCTCAAACTAGTTTAACTCTTATGGCTTCAAACCGGTACTTATCTCCCACAGGATAATGTACTTTAGATGGCTCTAATTTAGTATGGTTTGAGAAGACGTACCTATTTTTCTTACGCTAAGAAATTAACCCTTTTTCATTATTCTTATAAAAGATATTGTTTTGTCTTCAATCATGTGTGATGTGTACCCATTATCAAGATATCTTGAATCCTTTGCTGTTTTTCATACACACTTACAAAACAAATTCTTATAATGGAATATTGAAAGCCTAAATTGCTTTGGGTTCTAGGTTATTGTTTGTCTTATCCACCCACATACATTATCTACTTGATATTCCTATAATGACTTCTACTAGAGGTATGTCCTATTCTATAGCACTTAACTACAGGCATGTAGTCTATAACCTATATTATATCTAAGCATATCATAATATCTCCTAGGCTGTCTTGGAGCAATATTGAGAATAATTCCTATTGAAACTTTTGTGCTTAGATTATATAGCATAAGTATGTAATCGATTACAGAGGTTGAGGTAATCGATTACCTTAGACAACTAATGAGTCACGAGGACTGCAGACAGGGTTAATCGATTACAGTATGTATGTTAATCGATTACCAGGACAGTTAATATGTTCTAAACTAAAAAATTCCCATGAAATATATTACTAGAAGAACATTTAAGCATATAAGCAACTTAGATACATGCAATCGTAATTTTAATTTGTGAATCAAGCATGTAAACATATAAGTTCAAAAATCATGCAATGTAATTAAAAACATATAAACACATACTCAAACAAATATCTAACTATATCATGTTCATCTAGAATACCTAGTTCTCTTCTAATCTTATAGAATGAAACTTTAGGATTGTTTTTGGGTAGTTCCTATAGTTCATATTTCTAGAAGAACTAGCATATATGTGTTTACTTCTAAGAGAATTAACTTCATCTAAATCCTTTTGAAACATTTGACATTTTTCTTCAAAAGATGAAATAATGTTTATCACTAAATTTAGAAGTACTACGACACATCTTAACAAGGCTTTTCTACAGCAAATTTTAAATCATTTGAAAAAGAAGTGATGGTACTAACCTGGATATTTTTCTTGTCAGAATTCTGAGATGCCATTAATGCAAGGTGTGCTTTTTCCTTCTCTGATTCTGAGTCTGAGCCTACGTCATTGTCATCCCAAGAAATGTATGCTCTTCTGGAGTTTGAATCCTTCTTTTCAAACTTCTCCTTTAGTCCATGCTTCTTCTTTTCTTTGTAAGAACCTTCTAAAATTCTTGACTATTAAGACCATGTTCTTATCATTTTCTGACTCTGCATCATATTCATCATTGATGCTTTCTTTGGCTTTTAGAGCAATAGACCGATGTCTCTTTTCGTTATTCTCATATTGCTCGAGTCTGTTTAACTTCAAATCATGTTCTTGAAGTTTTCCAAAGGAGTAGCCAAAGTCATGTTGGAGAGACTTTTCTTCTTTGAGAGAGCAGTGTTCTTTTGGTTGCCATGTTCTTGTAAGGGATCTTAACATTTTAATGTTTATGGCATACTAAGAGAATTCCTTACCAAGAACAACCAAGTGATTCAATAATCGTGTCAACCGCTTTTGCATATCAAGTATGCTTTCTCCAGGCAATATTCTGAACATCTCATATTCTTGTGATAGAATATATTGATCTTTGAATCTTTTGACTTCATCAGTCCCTTCGTGTGTAACCATTAAAGTATCCCATATTCCTTTCGAAGATTTTCAAGTAGATACCCTAAGGAATTTCTTCATACCAAGGACTGAAGTCTAGATGTTCATACCTTTTTAAGTCATGATGAACTTTCTTCTTTGCTTTGTCACTCCATGTGTTTTCTGGTTCTGATTGTGAACTTCCTTCAACTTTTACAATAGGCCCAAGGAGATCTTCTTCAATGACTTTCCAGAATTCTGCGTCTAATGGCTTTATGAAGATCATTATCTTGATATTCCAGAAATCGTAGATTTCTCCATTGTAGAATGATGGCCTGTTGATGTTGAATCCTTCATTGGTACTTGTTGTAGATGAGGATGCTATCTTCTCCCGGATCTTAGGAATAACTTACCTAAACTTCCGCTCTGATACCAATTGTAAGAACAGATAGCAACCTGAGAGGGGGGGTGAATCAGAGTTGCCCCGATTTTCGCGTAATAGTACCAAACGACTTTCAGCGCAATTAGAGTTGTAACGTAAGAGCGTTGTTGCAGCGGAATGTTGTAATTGCTTGAAAGTAAAAGATGAAGGAGTAGAAGAACACACAGGGAATTTATCCTGGTTCGCCTTCAATCTACTGAAGACTACGTCCAGTCCCTCAAGAAAACCCCTTGAGGATTTTTCCACTATTGATAAGAATTTCTTACAAGTTCCTAACCCAAGGACCCCAAGAACTTCTACCAATATCCTGTGAAAGCAAACCACTTTCAACAGCCCCTGAAAGCAAACCGCTTTCAGTTCCTGAAGGCAAACCACCCTCAAGCCTTGAAGACTATCCCGCCTTCAATCGAACAACCCTTCACCGAGTACCACGGTGAAGTTAGGATCCCTCAGAAAGATTACCACTTTCTGAAGAACCACTCCACTGAATTCCACAGTGAAGATTTCCCATGATCGAGTACTCTTAACGAATGCTTGCACCAAGGACCCTAAGATATCTTATCAATCTTCCTGAAGCAACCCACTTCTGATTGATCAAGTCTTCTTAACGAATGCTTGTGCCAAGGACCCTAAGAGAACCCATCATGCCTCAGAAAGCAAACCACTTTCTGATGACACCGCATTACCACGGTGGACTTTGAATCAAACTTGATTCAAAGGGCCTTTTTACAACCACCAAAAACTATGGTGAAAGAATCAACATGATTCAAATAGAAGAAGAAGAAGATGCCTTTTCTATGCATGATTCAATCCTTTTGACAAGAAGGATTGATCTTAGTTTGTATGCTCCAGGCAATTACAATGAAGGCTCTTCCATTATGAGTTTCTCAAATGTTGAACATCATGAGTGTTCTTATTAAAATGAGAGAACCGAAACTCAGAATGATGACTTTTATGGATATGAAAGTTATGGACCAAGTCATTTTCGTTTCTGAGTGTCTAAGGACTTTATATAGGCACTAGAGGTCGTCCATGAACCAACACAACCTTTCCCAAACGGTTAGAGACACAATGGTTCATGAAAAATCATACTTATCGACCTGGTAATCGATTACAGCAGTTGGTGTAATCGATTACATCATGCCGTTGAAGTTTGAATTTGAATTTCAAACTTGGTAATCGATTACACCCTTGTGGTAATCGATTACACACATACTGTAATCGATTACACACTTCTGTAATCGATTACTGACAGTCCAGAACTCAGTTTTCGACTGTTTAAACCCTAATTGAGTGTTCCTACCAAGTTTTACTTGTGAGAACATATCGTACTCAATTAGTTGATCTTTTGTGAGCCTTCTAATGCAATTAAACCTTAATAAAGCATAGCACACTAAGTTGACAAGACTTACTTAAAACTAGAACCTTCATGTTTTGTTCTTGACGTTCTGAGCCTGGTTTTTGAAGTCTTTCTTCTCTTAAGTCTTCTTGAAGTCTTCTCAAGTCTTCTTGAAGTTTGTTCCTTTCTTTCTTGAAGTCTTTCTTCTTTTTGTGATGTGTTTGTCTTCATCAAAACCTCAGTCGAGTCCAAGGACGAGACTTGATTTACAAAAACAAGGCCATTCCAGCTGACAAATGGACAGATGAACAAAAGACTGAAAATCAGAGGAATGCCAAGGCGAGGCTATTTCTTATATGTGCTCTCAGCAAAAGTGAGCATGACAAAGTTGACAGCTTAAGCACCGCAAAGGAGGTCTGGGACACACTAGCTATCGCTCATGAAGGAACAACTGCTGTTCAAACCACCAAGATGAGTATGCTCGCCTCCCAATACGAAAACTTCATGATGGACGATAATGAGTCCATTGACTCCATGTTTTCACGACTTCAAACCATTCACAATGGTATGAGGAATCTGGGCAAAACTTTCACTAATAAGGAGCAAGTGGTCAAGATTCTCAGAAGTCTCCCCACCAACTGGAGAAATTTCGTTACTTCCCAAAGATCTAGAAAGAATATGGATACATATCAAGTAGAAGACTTGCTGGGAGAAATGAAGATCCACGAGCAGGATCTCGCCAATGATGCTGCAATCATAAAAAGAAAAGCAGCTGCTGCAAAAGCTGTAGCCTTTAAAGCCAACAAATCAAAGGCTTTGAAAGCTAATGAATCCTCAGATGAGGAAACCGCTCAATTTGATCGATCTGATGATGAACAGGCTCTGTTCAACAGACGATTCAGAAAAATGGTGGGAAACAGGAAGCAGTTCAAAGGAAGACCATCTTCCTCATCAAGAGAAGAAGAAAGGATCCCAAGCAAGGGAGGGATCGTCTGCTACGAGTGTAAGAAATCTGGACACGTAAAAGCCGATTGCCCTCGTCTGGGGAACAAGTCTTCGCAAAAGACTTTCTATAAAAAGAAGGCCTTTTCCAACCAAAACGATGAATCAGAAGATGACTCGGATCAAGAAGAAGAAACCAAGGGAGCTAATGAAGAAGCTTCATACAGTGCGTTTATGGGATCCATAGACACTTCAGATATTGAAGCAGACAGAGAAGCAGAGGCACTAATGATTTCTGTCGACCAATCCAATGACGAAGAAGATGACCAAGATGAGGTAAGTCCCGAAACCTCATCTGATGACTACAATGAACTACTAGAATATGCTCATGCATTAGTCATCAAATATAGTTCACTCAAAAAGAAGCATGATAAAACCTTGAAAGAATTGCATGCATCTAAGGAAGTATCCATTATGCTAACAAAGAAAAATCAAGTGCTTTTAGAACAAGATGAAAACAAAGAAATTAAACTCTTAAAACAAAGAGTCAGTAGCCTAATTAAAGACTTATCCATGTTTACCCATGGTCATGATAATCTGATCAAGTTAAGTGGAAATAACAGATTAGCTTATGATCGAAGAGGTTTAGGTTATGAAGAAGAAGAAGACTGGGATATAGTTGCCATTAAACATAATTCTTCTACTGTCCCATATAGATATCAACCTGAAAAGAAAAATGTTTCATCGCCTTCTATTAAAATTCAACCCGAAACTTTCATTGTCAAGGGTAAGGAGAAACAAACTCCTCAAAAAATAGTACGTGGGAGGAAAAGTCCACCCAAGGTGATTACTAACAAAAGAGGACCCAATAAAGTTTGGGTACCTAAATCTATGATTATTCCTCTTGCAGATGTGCTTAACAGTTCGAAACCAAAGAGAACAATGGTACCTGGACAGTGGGTGCTCACGGCACATGACGGGAAAAAGGTCTTTATTCCCAAAAATCCATGAGAAGAAGACAGGAGGGACAGTGACCTTTGGAGGTAATCAAAAGGGCTTCATTGTCGGAGAAGGTAATGTTGGTAAGAACCCCCTTCCAGTAATTCGGGAGGTTCTACTAATTGGAGGATTGAAACATAACCTACTTAGCATAAGTCAATTGTGTGATAGTGGGCTCACTGTTTCCTTCACCAAATTGAAGTGTAGTGTCACTAACGAGGATGACAAGATTATCTTTGAAGCTCAGAGACAAGGAGATCTATATAATACCTCCCTGGAAAACCTTGCAAGTCAAAAGGTAACATGTCTAGTATCAGCAGAGGATGATAAATGGATCTGGCACAGGAAGCTAGGGCATGCATCCTTAAAGACCATTGCTAAAATAATCAAACATGATTTAGTAAGTGGTCTGCCAAATCTGTCTTTCAAATCTGATGATACATGCTCAGCATGTCTCCAAGGAAAACAATTAAGAAGTTCTTTCCATGCAAAGAACGTTGTTAGTACAAAGAGACCTCTGGAGATGTTGCACATGGACTTGTTTGGACCCACTAGAACGGCTAGTTGTTCTGGAAAAAGATTTTGTCTTGTCATCGTTGATGACTACACCAGATTCACCTGGGTACAATTCCTTGGAACAAAAGATGAAACTTTCAGGTCCTTTCTAATCATTGCAAAGAAAATTCAAAATGAAAAGGGGTACTGCATCACCAACATCCGCAGTGACAGAGGAGGAGAATTCATAAATGAAGAATTTAATCATTACTACGAAGAGAATGGTATACTTCATCAAGTATCTGCTCTGAGAACTCCTCAACAAAATGGAGTAGCCGAAAGGAAAAACAAGTCACTTCAAGAAATGGCAAGGACTATGCTTAACGAAACATCTCTACCCAAGTACTTCTGGGCTGAAGCTATCCATACAGCATGTTACATTCAAAATAGAATATTCATGCGTCCCATTCTGAAGAAAACTGCTTATGAGCTATGGAAAGGAAGAAAACCAAAATCTCATATTTTCATCCATTCGGAAGCTCATGTTTTCTACTCAACACAAAGGATGATCTTGGAAAATTCGATGCAAAATCAGATAAAGGAATATTCTTGGGATATTCACCTAATTCCAAGGCATTCCGAGTATACAACTCCAGAACCATGGCGGTTGAAGAATCTATCAATGTTAAGTTTGAAGATAAGCACGTAGGTGTAAATCCGATAACTTCAGAAGATGATGAACTGGAAATATATGAAGCTCCTTCATCAAATCCGGCTCAGCCATCATCGTCCAGCAAAGAGACAAACTCAACCATTCCTTCCTCAACTCAACCAGACGAAGTTGATGAAACTACGTCTGACGGTATCTCCTCAAGTCAAGTTATGACCTCCAGTGGTATATCACTGCCTCGAGACTGGAGATTCAAATCAGACCACCCTCCAACGCAAATCATTGGAAATGTCCACGAAAAGGTAAGAACCCGATCTACTTTTAATGATTATGCTAACTGTGCGTTTCTTTCTGAGATAGAACCAAAGAACATAGGAGAAGCACTTCAGGATGAAGGGTGGATCCTAGCCATGCAAGAAGAACTAAATCAGTTTGAAAGAAGTAAAGTCTGGGACTTGGTGCCTAAGCCAGAAAACAAATCCATCATAGGTACTCGATGGGTTTTCAGAAATAAAATGGATGAAAATGGAAAGGTCACAAGAAACAAGGCCCGTCTGGTGGCCCAAGGGTATAATCAACAAGAAGGAATCGATTATATAGAGACGTTTGCACCAGTAGCAAGAATTGAAGCCATACATATTCTTCTAGCATTTGCATGTCAGCACTCTATAAAACTATTTCAAATGGATGTAAAGAGTGCGTTCCTAAATGGGTTCATTGAGGAAGAAGTCTACGTAAAGCAACCTCCAGGATTTGAAGATTAGGATCTACCAGACCACGTCTTCAAGCTAAGAAAAGCACTATATGGGTTAAAGCAAGCACCACGTGCTTGGTACGATCGCTTAAGCTCATTTCTGATGAACAATGGATTCTCTCGAGGAAGCATCGACAACACTCTTTTTAGAAGAAAGAGGTCCAAGGACTTCATTCTGGTACAGCTGTACGTCGATGATATAATATTTAGGGCTACTAATGAAGCTCTCTGCAAAGAATTCTCAAAGCTAATGCAAAGTGAATTTGAGATGAGTATGATGGGAGAATTAAAGTTCTTCCTAGGATTACAAATCAGACAGGAAGGAACTCGAACGTACATTCATCAAACCAAGTACATCAATGATCTACTAAAGAAGTACTGCATGGAGAAAGCAAAAGCCATGGGAACTCCAATGCATCCTGGAACTATACTAGATAAAGGGGATGAATCAACTCCGGTTGACTCAACCAAATACAGAGGAATGATAGGTTCACTGTTGTATCTCACTTCGAGTAGACCAGACATCATGTACAACATTTGTGTATGTGCAAGATTCCAGGTAAGTCCCCAAGAATCTCATCTTAGTTCCGTAAAACGCATCTTTCGTTATCTTATTGGCACAACTAATCTTGGTCTAGTCTATGAGAAAGGTGATGATTTCAGGCTAAGAGGATTTTGTGATGCTGACTATGCCGGAGATAGAATAGAAAGAAAAAACACAAGTGGAGGATGTCACTTTTTAGGGCATTGTCTAATTTCATGGGCAAGTAAGAGACAGAGCACAATTTCTCTTTCAACGGCTGAAGCAGAATACGTCGCTGCAGGTTCTTGCTGCACCCAACTTCTTTGGGTGAAGCATCAATTAGAAGACTATAATATTTTCGAGCACAACGTCCCATTATTATGTGATAACACAAGTGCCATTAATATAACAAAGAACCCTGTGTTGCATTCACGAACCAAACATATTGAAATTAAACATCATTTTATTCGTAATCATGTAGCCAAAGGAAATATTGACATCTCATACATACCCTCTGATGATCAACTGGCAGACATATTTACTAAACCACTAATTGAAAATAAGTTTGCATGCCTTAGAGAAAGAATAAGAATGTTTCCTGCACTATAAATATCTTTATGTCATGTTCGTCTGGCTAGTTTGCTCTAATTTCAATATCCACTACGAAATATGCATTTAATGCTGAAACAATTGTGTCTTTTCATATGTATTACTTGCTCAGCACGCATACATGAATTTTGGAACTTCTTATCTCTCATCATTTAATGCGCATCAATTAACTGCTTTATTCATCATGAGAGTGATAAGATCGAGAAAATATTTGCACTATCCAACATAAAAACTGACGGTTTTTGAAAGTATATTTCTCATAACTGTTCCAATACACTCATTCATCATACTCTGCGGATTTATAGTTGTCTTTCTACTTTCTGTTAGATTCAAGTAATTAAATAATTATATTTTGATAATCAACAATTTCTTTATGGTTCAATACTATGTTAAAAAAGATCTTCTAACACATTGAAAATTCTCATGTACAGGAGTGACTATTTTTAGAAGGACTAAGTAAACCTCAAAGCGTCATCAAGAATACCGTTTCATCAAGAGAAGTTCGTCCGGTCACCATGAAGAAAACTGCGTCTGGTGAAGCAGAAAGAGTCTAAGGCTGCAACAACAATCAATATCTGAGGACACCTCATCAAAGTTTGCGTGCTCTAAATCAAAGTCTATCCTAAGAAGACATAGCAGTCTATCAATCAAAGTTGAACAGGACAAGCTAATCTATGAAGAATTCCTGTCTGTCTCAAAGAATCTCCAGCATCATAAAAGGAAGTCATCAGATGAAGAAACCTCAGAGGAAGAGAATCAATCATCTACAAAGACAAGAAGACTCTGTTAGACAAGGAAGACTAAATGAAGAAAGGTGCGTCCGCCGATACCAACCACTTAAAGAAGAACTTCCTTAAATAAACAGAGACTACGTCCGCCAAAGCTACAGAAATCAAGAAATGTGACTTTCGAGGAAATCAGGATCATTGAAGTACTAAAGAACGTAATCTCTCATCTGAAATTATTACTTCATTCAAAAAGACTCCTACCTCGTCTACACATTTACTAATATACTGGCTGTGGCAGAAAGTAGAAATGGACACAATTAATAGAATATTCTTTGGTCCCACTGATGTTCTACTTTTCCGAAAATCAAGCTGACATCGCTGAATCAACGGCAAGAATCTCTGCACATCGTACACTCTCAACGGTCGAAATTCAAAATTCTGACCAAGGCACGTGAAGAGTATTAGCTGTCAAGCACTGGAGTAAAAGAGTCAAAGCAGTCTTTATTGCTGAACTTTTACACGTTATATACGAAGAAACCAGCTCAAGAGTACTTGCTCAAGATGGAGCCAGACGACATCAACCCAGATGTACTGATGATTTCTGTAAGACCCTCTATTTTGAGTATTTATACTTTGGTCCTTAGAGATTTTATAAATAGGTTTTGGTCCTTTAAGTTTGGATATTTGTGTTTAAGTCCTTGGACTAGTCAAGGTTTAATTAGGAATTCCGCATTTAAGAGCTTTTAAGGAGGTATTGGAATTCAAATTTGAAATGGGACCATGATGGTTCGAGTTAGAGGATCAAAATAATATTAGTGTAAGAGTTTTAACAAGAAGATGTTGTGGCTTAGTGGTTAAGACTTGAGCATTTGATGGGCAAGGCTTGTGTTCGAATCCTAGTGAGGTATATTTTAATTTTAATCAGATTTTTGGTGGTTGAAGGTTGAAATTCGAATTTGAATTGAGACATGAGATTAATGAGCAATAAATGGGTTTAAATGGAGTTTAATAGGAGTTACAATCAGATTTGAATTTGAACAAGGTAGTAATGGAGTTTAATGAGAGTAATTAGGAGATATAAATGCAGAATTTGAATATTTGATTAATGGTGAGTTAATGGGCGAATTAATGGTGTTGATGAGGGGTGAAATTCTGAGTTTATAAAGCCCTTGGTTCAGAAATTTCGTGCTCTTCCTCCCTCTCTCTCTTCTCTCTTGTTTTCTCTCATTTTTTTTCTCTTCTTTTCCTCTCCTTGGCCGCACTCTTTCCCTCTCTTCTCCCTATCACGTTTTTCTCTTCCTCTCTTGGTGAAAGGTAGGTTTTTGAAAGGTTATGGTGTTTAGTTTTCTTTCTATATGGTTATTGTTATACTTTCTTCTTCTTCTTCTTCTATGTCTTCTGTTGCAATATTCTTCTGCTATAGTTATGCTAGAGTTTGAACCAAACAATGGTTCCAAACTTGTTTTTCTCCAAAGGATCCTCCAAGCAAGAACATGACTTTGAGTTGATCCATGAGGTTGTTTTATTTTGTAAAGTTTTATGCTTTCTTGTTCTCAAAATGGTTTGGAAAACCTTTGTTATGAAACCTTGTTTTTGGGTGATGAGGCCTCCTAAAAGTGACTTGTTGGAAGAGGAGAAATTATCCTTGATGGTCAACAAGCTATGGCCGAACCTATGCTCCTCTTCTAAGGTTTATGTTTTTCCTAGATATTACGTTTTGTTTTGCTTAATATGGGATAATGATGGCTTTTCTTGATGCACATGGTTTTGGAGAAAACAAACTCCTTTGGTGCTCGATAAAGATGGCCGAATCCATGCCTTATGTTAGAGTTAAAGTTTTGTTTTGAACCTTGTTTCATGTTCTACAAAAGTTGGGTGATGAAGGCTTCCCAAGGGCATATGGTTTTGGAAAACAAAACCTATTTGATGCTCAATGAGGGATGGTCGAACCTACTCCTCTCTTAGAGGCTAATATCTTTGTTTAAAACCTTGTTTAAAATGTTTATGCCTTGTTGTCGGATCGAAATGAAAGGTCAACCTCTCTCCTAAGCCAAGAATGGCCGAGAGTTATACAACGGAGTTGTAATGGAGAAGTTGATTTTTGAAACATGATCCTTGGCTCGAAACCTCAATGAATATCCTAGATAGAGTTCAACAAGAACTCTAAGGAAAATGAGAGGTAAGGAAACTATATGCATTGACGGTTGCATAGTGGTTTTGTTGATCTAAAATCAAGTTGTTGTTTGGCTTGTTTTGAGTTTATTTTCTTTTGAGTTGGGTTCTGGTCTATCCTATGGTTGATTGATGAACATGCAACTAAGTCGTTATGAAAGGACGGAGATCAAGATCAAGTAAAGGATTAAAAGGTAAGGGTAACTCTGGGTCTAGATAGAGTCAGTGGTGTTTTATTTATGACTTTGATGTTGGGAACCATTATGTTTGTTGTGATGCAATTATTGGTTTTGTGATACATGTTTGGTTCTGAGAATTGATGTTAAGACATGCTAATGTTGATGATGTTGATGAAGTTAAATATGTTATATTTATAACGTTGTTGAGATTGTTGATTCATGAAGATGTTGAATACTTTTGGCATAGCATATGCATCTTATATATATATTGGGTTGATGTGGCGGCACTTTGTCCCGCGGGATCAACTGAGGATTCTTAGGTTGATGGTAATCAACCGAGGGCAATGTGGTGGATCTTTGTCCCACGTGATTGTCTTGGCCCGTGAAGGGTGATGTTTTAGCCCGTGAAGGGTGATGTTTTGGCCCGTGAAGGGTGATGTTTGGCCCGTGAAGGGTGATGTTTTGGCCCGTGAAGGGTGATGTTTTAGCCCGTGAAGGGTGATGTTTTGGCCCGTGAAGGGTGATGTTTGGCCCGTGAAGGGTGATGTTTTGGCCCGTGAAGGGTGATGTTTTAGCCCGAGAAGGGTGATGTTTTAGCCCGAGAAGGGTGACGTAATGGCCATATATTATAACTATAAGCATATAGTAGTAGAGAGCATTTGCACATCTTAAATGATTTGGTGATGTGGAAATTAATTATTGTGTTGCTGTTCTTGTTCCGTTCTTGAAGAATTACCGTTTATGATCTTGTGTTGTTTTATATCATAATTGATAATATGGTTGTTGTTAATTATTTTCTCCCCTTTCAACATGCTGTTTGGTATTTGTTGTTTGTTCTCGAGTTAACCCTTTCTGTTTGTGTTTGGGCGCTTAACGCCAGAAACTAGATAGGGTGTTGATCGTCGTCTCTTGAAGAAGCTTTATGGAACCAGAGTGCGCAGCGGAATCGTGGAAGAAATTTTGGAGAAGACGATTGATGTCTTAGGATCTTCCGCTATTTTAGTTTATTTTATTTTTATGCTCGCTGTTGAGCAATTAACTTTGTTGTAATATTTTCCTCGTTTTTGCTTCCGCGTAATAATTATTATTTATGGGGAAAATTATTACTTATATTATTTTTAAGTAAATAAGAGAGACGAAAACCTTTTAAGAAAAATGAGTTGTTTTTCTGAGAGGTTTTAATTTCCGCGTTTTTACCATGTAACCCTCAACCCAAAATTGGGGCGTTACAATTTCCAGATCATATCTCATGCTTGCAGAAAAACCTCTGACCGTGACTTACGCCTGCTGAAAGATGCAGAACTAGCCGTTACATACAGCTCAGAGAGGAAGAGGCACTTCGGACAGTTTTTCTCTCTTTCTCTAGAAGAAGAAGCAACTGAAGATATAAATAGAAGACTCTTTCTCCGAAGTATTTGGGCAACTTAGACTTAAACTTCCATATGCCAACTAAGTCTGTCCCAAGAGCCAAGCAACCTTGGTTCATGCTCAGGATGCCTCAACCCTATCCCTGTCTGAGCATATAAGTTTGTGTGAGGAAAATTCGCAGAGTATTACTCTTATCTTTCCCAACTCACACATTCTTTCTAACAGAGAACCCAAACTCCTACCCTCTCTGTATATTGAGCTTAATTTCCTCTGCCCACTCTTATTGAGAAGAGAACCTTGTAGAGAAGCCAACCCTTGAAAAAGGTGTCAGGAGAAGTCCTGTATAATACTTGTAAGGAGGAGTCCTAATAATACTTGTAAGGAGAAGTCCTTCAAATACTTGTCAGGAGAAGTCCTGTATAATACTTGTAAGGAGGAGTCCTAATAATACTTGTAAGGAGAAGTCCTTCGAATACTTGTCAGGAGAAGTCCTCAGAATACTTGATAGGAGAAGTCCTTAGAATACTTGTTGGGAGAAGTCCCTGATAATACTTGTACTATTCATTGAAATAGTGAAAATCTTGGTGAAGCCAAGGACTGGATGAAACCCTGTCGATGATGGGGATGAACCAGGATAAAATCATGCGTGCTTCATTTTCATCTAATTGCTTTTCCGCTGCATTCTCACTCATATGCTTGTAACTTGCAAGCTTTCATGGAAAATAAATAACCATTGTTCAAAATTTATGAAATGAATTTCATGATATCTTGCATAAATAATCCATGTCAAATTTAGATGAAAAATGATGAATAAATTGTTTGTAATATATGACAAACGAAATTTAAAAATAAAACACACAATTCAAACCCCCCCTTTCTTATGTGTTTTTGCACCTTCAATTGGTATCAGAGCCTAACACTCTGAGAAATACTAACATCTTCACAGATGCAGAGTTAAAAAGATCCATGAAAGCATATGGTCTTCTCGAACAAAAGCAACCATGATTCAAATGCCAGTGCAAGAAGAGCATCTCAAAGAAATTGTCCCAAGGAAAGATTTCACATTTCCTCAGCAAAGGAGGCTAGTAATCCAAGCAGTCACATCAGTCCATGTCTTCAGCAACATACTACTGACAAATTCCGTGAGTTATATGAAAAATGATCAAGTTCTATTCTTAGAAATAGAAAGGGAGGTAACTCTAAATTTATCATTAACTCTAAATTTATCATAGACTACTTACTGTCCCCCACCTGATCAAATGATTAAGAGAATCACAAAGAATGTCTCAATACAATTATTGTTATTATACTCAAATAAGTCTCTTCATAAGCTTACCAGAATATACTTGAATTTTTAACGTCATCATTTAAATACACAAACTCCTGGATAATCATCTACCTTCTATAGTCATACAATTCTAATTGTGTAAATAACAAAGGCTAATCAAAATTACTTGTTTAAATCATCTCTGTAGCAAGTGATCTTTTACACTAACATTACATGTATCCAGCATTTTATTAAACATTATTCTCAACAATCTGTTGGAAAAGGTCTTAGTAAACACTATCGAACTTAGTTGACAAGCATAGATATTCCGACAAGTTCTCTACTTGAAAAGATAAAACACCTCTTGCGTAAGGATAAATGTTGATAAATCTTCTTATCTCTACAACTTGACTCTCAGAGATAGTTGTCATAACGTACATATATATATAAGTGTTCATTATCTACATCCTATTCCCTGTAGCAAAAATATGATAATTAGGAAATATTGATGAGAGTTTTTGACAAAGAAACTATAAAATGAATCTTGGAGGGTTGAAGATAAATATACATATTACATGAGAAGAATAACGTCAGGCACCCACTTGATGTAAAGACCAAAACTCCAAATAACTATAGATTGCATCCCAAAGATCGAGTAAATGGAAGTCACCGTCCGGTGACGGCCTAAGAAACCATCTAGAGAGAACGTCTGTGAAAAACTGATCAGGCACAATCAGTCACTCTCCCATACTGGGACTACAAGTAAAACAACTGTGTCGTTTCAAATATTAAAAACTCTCAAGCACGCATTAAATCTCTCAACTGCTATGACTGCACATTTAAAGATCCTCATTTAATGCGCATGCTAATCATTTCATCACATCAATAGAAAACTAATCATTTCCTTTTTCTTAACCGTTTAAACACCTTTCATATTCAAAAAAAATAATAATAATAATAATATAACAAAAAGAATCTTGAGGAAGAAATAACACATTCACTACTCACAAACTTACCTCGAACTTCCATCATCCTCAAGCTTTCTATTGTTCCCTCTCTCTCTCTTGCTAACTCTTGTTTGCAGATCACTACAATGGCCTCAAAGAAACAGATTAATGCTGCTTCCGAACTTACTCCCGCTGAGCAAAACATCATTGAACGAAGAATGAGGAGCATCGAGCTAAGTCGAAAGGAGCAAGAAACATCCATTGGCAAACTGAAGACGACAAATCTTGGTGATAAGGAACTGGTCTCGCCAAAGTACCTTAACCTAAATCTCTACAGCTACGCCAAGATAGCAGGGCTGGATTGGGTTCTCACTCAAGAATGGGCAAATCTCATGAGAATATCTTCTCTTCCTACCATCGAGCCGGTCATTAAGGAGTTCTATGACTGCGTAGTCAAAAGCGGAACCTCCGTAATTAAGACAAGATGCATGCGAAGAATCACGACTATTACGCCTGGAGATATTTCAGTGATTCTGGACTGCGAAGTAAACGAAGGAATAAAGTTCAAATCCACCTGGGAGATGTCTGCTCTCAATCCCAACTGCATCTGGAAACAAAGTCCGGAACTCCATGGAACCAACATCAACAACCTAATAGTGGAATGCGAATTCCCCTACCTTGTCCTTTGCAAGATAGTTCTCCCCAGAGAAGGAAACTGCAACAGGGTAGACAAGCTGTCACAATGGGCGCTCTATCATATGATGAAAAAGGAGAAGATCAATCTGTCATATCTCATCTTCAACCACATGATATCAACTCTGGAAGGCTTAGAGTTAAAGTTGCCATATGGAGCTCTCATATCTGAGTTAATGAGGAAACATCTCATAGACAAAACCAAGGAGGAAAATGAGTTTATCGCTCGTGATTACATTCACTCATCTCCAATAAAGTTCGATGACCTCAGAAGAATGGGGCTAAAGATTGACACCACCAATGTTCCTGTAGAAGTACTGTTGGAAGCAAGCAGACCTAAACCAAAGGAAAAGAGTGTGGAAGAAGAGGAAGAAGAAGAAGAAAATGATGAATCAGAGGAAGATGCCAATGATAATTGTCTTCCACCTGCTAAGCGATATCAAATCACAAATTCTGGGAAGTGGTTTGAAATTGCTCCCTCTTCAGAACCTAAACAACCAGGAGAAACAACTCCCTCACAACATGATGATGAGGATAATCGTCTGATAGCATCACTGATCAAAAACGTCCGAAAAGGATCTTCAAGTTCTGAATCCAAAACCCCTCAGCAGCTCGCAATCATATCAAAATATCTTTCACACATTCCTACTGAGTTCCATAAGTTTGTGGAAAATATTGTGGATGTTGATGATGACGGCAACTGTGGATACAGATGCCTTGCTCAATGGATAGGGATGAACGAGAAAGAATGGCCAGAGATAAGGAGGCGAATGATCAAGGAGCTGGATGACAGACGTACTCTTCACCGGAAGATATTTGACTCAGAAGATCATATGGAGGCAATTAAAAAGGCTTTAACCCTTGGTCCAAACGAACCGGCTCTTGAACCCAAATGGTTCACTGTTCCAGACATGGGTTTACTAGCAGCAACTACCTTTAGAGTAGTTCTAGTCACACTCAGTCTCAGGGAATCTTGCATGTATCTTCCTATGACTGGTCCAGTTACAACTCCATCTCCAGTGGCAGTGTTATGCAATGTTGAAGATCGACACTGGATAAAAGTGATTCTAAAAGAGAACTCTCCCTTACCCAATGCAACACCACAGTGGTTGCCCAACTGTGAGAAGGACGCAAAGGCGTGGGGAAAGAACATGGGACCAAGAATAATAATGTATAGACGCATTGTAGATCCTAACTACGTTCGTCCCTCAAAATTGAAAAGGAAGCGACATGCTACTCTGAAGAAAGCTGAGGAACAAGTGCAAGTGACCATGCCTTTGTCCAAATCATCAAGGCTAAAGGCAGAGGCATCAGAAGCTGAAAATCCTTCTCCCTCACTAAATGAAAAACAAAGTGAGAAGATCGCCAAGAAATCAAACGATGTTGATGACACACTCCTTGACATTCCTATGTCCCAACCAGAAGCCACTATGGAAACACAAGAGATTGAAAATCAAGATAGGGCATCTAAGGAAGCGTCTGTGGCCAAAGGAAGAGTGAAGTCTCGCGCAGTCAGGGCTTGTAATCAAATAAAAAGAAAGAAGAATATCCCAAGGAAGGCTGAGACAGATGATACAACTAAACTCGCACATAGGGATGAAGTCGCTGCTGAACAACCAACAGCTAATCGAGAAGGAGGTATATCTGAAGAAGATCAGGAGAACAGCATGCAAGAAGTTCAAACAAGGGAATACAGAATGAAGAATTTCCCAGTCCATGTGCCCAGACGGTCTCGCCGTTGCACTACTCCTATTGCATCAACAGTCCCTAGAATGCTATCCATGATGAATGCTTGGCACGCACCACAACTTCTTATGGAAGCCTTAGGTTTCAATTTCTGCCTCCAAGCCAGAATCTGGACTCCTCCTGCTGTTGACGGGTTAGTACTTATGTTTGCTCCAAGATCAAGGTATGACATCTTCTCTCACAACTGGGAACTATCTGCCTACAGACATGTTCATACAAGCACCATTTCATCCAAATTAATTCGTGACGCTGCACGCATCACTCTCAAATTTGGAGCATGGTCGCTTATTCTAGTCGCCGACAAACCTTCCCATGAGGTGTCCTCAACCACCAACCCCCCACAGCAAAAATCAGTTGATTCTCAAACCCATACTCCAACTGAATTGGGAGAGGTAGTTGTTATCTCTTTAGACTCTGAGGAGAACCAAGATGATGCTCTCTCTCCGTTGTCCAACGACATCCCTGCTGATGAACAGTCAAAAGAAACCCTGGAAGTAGAGACTACAACGGTTCATCCCACAAATGCTTCTACAAGTGACTGTCCTTTCCTAACTGAGGAAACTCCCAAAGCAAAGGAATCTCATAACGTGCCACTCTCTGAAGATCGTTTTGATGCCAGAAGCGCTATTAAGGAGCTATCTGAAGAAGTTGCACAATCCCTCTCCAACAACTGCAAAGCAACTGAGAGGCTGCAAAGCACTATTCTCAAACGAGCTGATGCAATGGAACAAAACCTCACTGCTAAGTTGGAAGCTCAACTCAAATTCTTTGAAGAAATGCTCCGCAAAGACCATGAAGCTCGACAGCAGAAAACTGATTGACTATTTCTTATCCTTAAAATTATCTCATTTATCTTATGCACACTATTGACCTTATGCTTACATTTGTCTCTCACAGAAAACCAAATCTTTTACTCAGCACTGGTTAATTTGTCTCTTGCATGCCCTTTTCCTTAGTATTTGATTTTTTTTGATAATGACAAAGGGGGAGAAGAAGAAATAGGAAAAGGAAAAGAAAATAGGGTCTGTTGAGAAACGAAACCAATTTAGGGAGAGCGAACTTAGATCCACTTTAGGGAGTGTAAAGCTAAACTCAACAAGAAGATTTCGTCCGCCAATCACCCTAGAGAAAAATCAAGTATATCGCTACACAATTTTCTTTATCCAAAGAAATTATCACTATCAAGATAACAAACATCCATTAAGGAATATTCAATTTAGGGGGAGCAAATCTAAGCAAACTCAACAGGTAAAATCGGCCATCTCTTATATAAAGAGAAATTGTTAAACAAACCTTTTCCAAAGAAATTGTCATTATCAAAAAGGGGGAGATTGCTAGATTCAAGTAATTAAATAATTATATTTTGATAATCAACAATTTCTTTATGGTTCAATACTGTGTTAAAATAGATCTTCTAACACATTGAAAATTCTCATGTACAGGAGTGACTATTTTTAGAAGGACTAAGTAAACCTCAAAGCGTCATCAAGAATACCGTTTCATCAAGAGAAGTTCGTCCGGTCACCATGAAGAAAACTGCGTCTGGTGAAGCAGAAAGAGTCTAAGGCTGCAACAACAATCAATATCTGAGGACACCTCATCAAAGTTTGCGTGCTCTAAATCAAAGTCTATCCTAAGAAGACATAGCAGTCTATCAATCAAAGTTGAACAGGACAAGCTAATCTATGAAGAATTCCTGTCTGTCTCAAAGAATCTCCAGCATCATAAAAGGAAGTCATCAGATGAAGAAACCTCAGAGGAAGAGAATCAATCATCTACAAAGACAAGAAGACTCTGTTAGACAAGGAAGACTAAATGAAGAAAGGTGCGTCCGCCGATACCAACCACTTAAAGAAGAACTTCCTTAAATAAACAGAGACTACGTCCGCCAAAGCTACAGAAATCAAGAAATGTGACTTTCGAGGAAATCAGGATCATTGAAGTACAAAAGAACGTAATCTCTCATCTGAAATTATTACTTCATTCAAAAAGACTCCTACCTCGTCTACACATTTACTAATATACTGGCTGCGGCAGAAAGTAGAAAGGGACACAATTAATAGAATATTCTTTGGTCCCACTGATGTTCTACTTTTCCGAAAATCAAGCTGACATCGCTGAATCAACGGCAAGAATCTCTGCACATCGTACACTCTCAACAGTCGAAATTCAAAATTCTGACCAAGGCACGTGAAGAGTATTAGCTGTCAAGCATTGGAGTAAAAGAGTCAAAGCAGTCTTTATTGCTGAACTTTTACACGTTATATACGAAGAAACCAGCTCAAGAGTACTTGCTCAAGATGGAGCCAGACGACATCAACCCAGATGTACTGATGATTTCCAGATCATATCTCATGCTTGCAGAAAAACCTCTGACCGTGACTTACGCCTGCTGAAAGATGCAGAACTAGCCGTTACATACAGCTCAGAGAGGAAGAGGCACTTCGGACAGTTTTTCTCTCTTTCTCTAGAAGAAGAAGCAACTGAAGATATAAATAGAAGACTCTTTCTCCGAAGTATTTGGGCAACTTAGACTTAAACTTCCATATGCCAACTAAGTCTGTCCCAAGAGCCAAGCAACCTTGGTTCATGCTCAGGATGCCTCAACCCTATCCCTGTCTGAGCATATAAGTTTGTGTGAGGAAAATTCGCAGAGTATAACTCTTATCTTTCCCAACTCACACATTCTTTCTAACAGAGAACCCAAACTCCTACCCTCTCTGTATATTGAGCCTAATTTCCTCTGCCCACTCTTATTGAGAAGAGAACCTTGTAGAGAAGCCAACCCTTGAAAAAGGTGTCAGGAGAAGTCCTGTATAATACTTGTAAGGAGGAGTCCTAATAATACTTGTAAGGAGAAGTCCTTCAAATACTTGTCAGGAGAAGTCCTGTATAATACTTGTAAGGAAGAGTCCTAATAATACTTGTAAGGAGAAGTCCTTCGAATACTTGTCAGGAGAAGTCCTCAGAATACTTGATAGGAGAAGTCCTTAGAATACTTGTTGGGAGAAGTCCCTGATAATACTTGTACTATTCATTGAAATAGTGAAAATCTTGGTGAAGCCAAGGACTGGATGTAACCTTGTCGATTATGGGGGTGAACCAGGATAAAATCATGCGTGCTTCATTTTCATCTAATTGCTTTTCCGCTGCATTCTCACTCATATGCTTGTAACGTGCAAGCTTTCATGGAAAATAAATAACCATTGTTCAAAATTTATGAAATGAATTTCATGATATCTTGCATAAATAATCCATGTCAAATTTAGATGAAAAATGATGAATAATTTTTTTGTAATATATGACAAACGAAATTTAAAAATAAAACACACAATTCAAACCCCCCCTTTCTTATGTGTTTTTGCACCTTCACTTTCCCTTTCTACAGAAATCATGGCTCCTAACAAACGAAGAAATGGAAAAGCTCAAGGAGTACTAAGCACGGAAGAGACTCAAATCATCGAGAAACAGCTTGCTCTTACTGCTCGCAATCGTAAACAACAAAGTGATGAAATTGGTCCTGTGAAGGTTGAACATCTGGGGGATAGAAAGCTTGTCACCCCTAGGTATATCGATCTGAAGCTGTTTGAACATGCAAAGGTGGCCGGACTTGATCTCCTGCTCTCACAGGCTTGGGGAAACCTGTTCGAAGTCTCCACAACTTCAGTCATCAAGCCTCTCGTTCAAGAATTCTACGACTGTGCTGTCAAGATGATCCCTAATCACATCCGAACACGGTGTTTGGGTCAAGTGATCGATGTACACACCAGCGACATATCTCAACTCCTCAACCTTCCTCTCAAAGGAATCTGCTACTCCTCTTCTTGGGAAAGCTCTGAAAGCACTCCCTTTACTATCTGGAAGGAGGCTCCAAAAAGCTCTACCTCTCGGCGAGTGAAGAACCTAGTTGAAGAATGCATTTTCCCCCATGCCGTTCTTAGCAAGGTTGTATTGCCAAAAGAAGGTTCTCGAGACTTAGTAAATAAGTTCTCTCAATGGGCTCTATTCCAACTACAGCATCGCAAGAAAATCAATTGGCCTAACTGATAGCGGAAATCGCAAGTGTACAATTAACTATCGCGTAATACAAAAGATCGAACCCAAGGGATAGGTGTTCTTATTTATATATGATTTAGTACTTGTGCAATAAAAATAAAATGATATGTTTGATGTTTGGTTTAGGACAAGATGAAAGCAAAAGCATAAAATAAAACAAAATAAGACGAGAAGAATTTAAGCTCTTGGGTTGGTTTACATAATTTATAAAACATGCTAGAAAACTCTTACTAAATTTCTGAACTTTAAATTCATATTCATGGTGCTATAGCCTAAATTTCTACATCCTTAATAGCCTTAAGAAATGTAGAACTTTCTTACCTAATTACTAACTCCATAGCCTTGGTTATTAGTTAATTAGAAAAGAAGATGAAGAAAGAATCCGGGCCAACACAAAGTTACGTACATCCTTATAGCCTTAAGAAATGCAAACTTATAACCTTTTTTATTTCCTATTTCCCTTACTACTTACCAAATGGCCTTATGACATAAGTAGAAAGCAAGAAATCTTTTGATCACAAGATTAATGAAGAACAAAGAAATAAAACATGAATTGAAGATATTATTCAAAAATGTAAAAGAAAACTAGTACATGAATTATAAACTAAAACAACCCAAAAACTTAAAAAGAATTTAGCCAAGCATGGCTAAAGGAGACATTGAATTACCCTGGATAGGAGCTCAAATATGGCTTCCCACAAGTCCTAGGAACAATGCTCAAGAGGGAGAAAGAGAGAATACTTGTTGTATTCTAAGAAGGTGTGCTTTACAAGTGAAGAAATGGGTCCTATTTATAGTAAAAATCCAGCCTCCAGCGCTTGAGCGCTGGCATTCCCAACGCCTGGGCGCTAGGATGCATTAAAAATCCACTTTCTGTCCGAGGCCCAGCGCTTGAGCGCTGGCTTTCCAACGCTTTGGCGCTGGGACAACATCTGACTCATTTCCTAGTCAGAGTCCCAGCGCTCAAGCGCTGGGATCCCAACGCTGGAGCGTTGGGACGCTGCTTCTTCATCTTCAAGCTTTTCTTCCTTCTTCATTCATGGTAGTGGGTCTTGATTGCCATAAAATGCCACTACTCAGCCTTGATTAATTCTGAAACCTTTCCTCCACTAACATCAATTCCTTCAAACTTTTTCCCATGTGCTAATTTAGAGAGTGATTCTTCATATTCTTCTTTTCCACTTTGGTCCTCTCTTGATTAGCACTTCAATTCAAGCCCTTTTATTCTCTCAATCTTCACTTTTAGTCCTCCACTCTTGAACTTTTACAATTTGGTCCCTGATTTCCTGCAACTTTACACATTGGTCTCTGGACAAAAATGATAACTAAACCAGCTTTTTCTAAAAATACAAAATAACTAGAAAAATTCCTAGAAATATAAAATAAAGCTAGAAAATCTAATAAAATCTAATCTACATGCAAAATGCAAAATAAATATAAAATCTACCTAAAAACAATATAAAACCTATATGTGACTCAAAAATAATAAAATAAAAAGACTAAAAACAACCTAAAAACATCATATAAAATCCACTCATCACACCACTATACCCAACGACAGCTTGTCCTCAAGCGACAAAACTTAAAGAAAAACTCGTCCCTGAGTTTTGAGAAAGTTTATCTGATTCAAACTTGAAGCACAAAAACCTTTCACAGAAAGCTTAGCAGAAAAGGAAGACATGCATGTTTTATAGACAAAGAATCAAGAAAGTTAGGCTTGGCTTTTAACATGTTTGAGTTCAACAATTAAGCTCACAAAATGATATTCTCCATGAAAACAAGAAAGCTCAATAATCCTGCCTATCATTCAAATCAAAACTGAAGTAAAGCAACCAAGTGATGTTGAATAGATTTTTAAGGTTGTAACTTGGCAAAAAGGGTTGAACAATTTAAGGTGTGGATTTCAAGAAACTGGCAACTCTAGTGGCTGACTCATAAATTGTTGTTAAGTGATTTTTCCTTGACTAAGAACTTTAACAATTCACACAAGGGTCCTCTCAATTTTTTTCCTTTTCTTTTTCTTTTTTTTTTGAACAAAGTATTGGAATGTATGGGACGAATGACTTGAATTTTACTCCCTTCATACTCTTTCTCACCCCACCACTTCATTATTTTTTCCTAAGGCACATACCTTATTTTTCAACTTTTTTTTTTTTTTTTTTAGAGAGAAACCCATAAACATACCTCTAGCAAATTAGCACATGAATCACAATAACAACTTTAAGAATTATCACACAAAGTAGGCTCCAAAGAATGATTCTTTTAAGGCTCAAAAGGGGCTACTAGTGGATATCAAATTTCAAGCAAAAATCTGAGTTTTCAAAAATGCCTATAATATCTTCTCAACTCACAAAGTATACAAAACTCCAATCAACATGCAACACAAGGCAGAAAAATTTCACAATCAAGAATTCAGAGTCCTCAGCTCTCAGAAAAAGATAGGGTAAGTGGTACCCTTTTTAGAACTCAGAAAAAGACTTAGCCAACAACCTAAACAATCAAGATATCAAAAATCCTTTCTACAGCATGCAATCCTAACTGCTTCAAAACATAGAACCTTTTCACAAAGCAGTTCAATCAGATAAAGCATTTCACAAAGCTATAGCAATATTCAGAATGGATAATATACTCAAGACTCATGCAAAAAGAAAACAGAAAAACTAAGCTAAAAATAAAAACTAAAAGCTATAAAAACAAAAACTAAGAAGCTGGTATAGTAACAAATTTTCCACAAAGGTCCAAGGGAACCTCAATGTAAAAATAAAATTGAACACTTAAGTTCAAGAGGGCTCTTCCTCCTTTTGGTACCTATCCTGTAACAATGAACAAACAAAAGTCTTACAAGTAGAAGCTTGCTTGACTTGTTAGTTCCAAAATCAGCACAAACAAGATCATGGGTTGAAAATTTGTGTCCACCTTTTTTTAAAAAAAACAAGAATTCTTGAGTTCCCAAAAATTAAAACCAGTTTAGAACCAAGGGAAAACTCATAGAACCTTAAAACTTCTAGAAAATGGTGAACACAAAATTTATTAAAAACTAAAAACAGCAAACAAAAGCAAAAACAGCAAACTGCCCGAGCTCCAGCGCTTGAGCGTTGGGGATGCCAACGCTTGGGCGCTGGAATTAAAATAAAAATGGGCATCAGAGGTCCCAGCGCCTGAGCGCTGGGTTTCCAGCGCTATGGCGCTAGAAATTAGAAAAATAAAAACTGGGATTCCAGGGGCCTAGCGCATGAGCGCTGGCCCTCCAGCGCTGGAGCGCTGGAATAAATTGGAATCAGAGGTGATAAGCAGGGGCCTAACGCTTGAGCGTTGGCCTCCAGCGCTTGAGCGCTGGCCTCTCCTGCAGCAAAAACATAAAATTTCTTTTCTTTTATTTATGTACAAGAGTAGTGCAAAAAATAAAAAGACAGAAACATAAACTATCATAAGTTGGGTTGTCTCCCAACCAGCTCATTGTTAAGGTCCGAGATAGACCCTTCCCCTTAATCAATTGGGGGTACTTTTTCTTTTCTTGCTACAAACATCATCTTTGAACTCATCCTCTCCTTCAGACTCATAGTGCTTACAAGTTCGGAAAACAGAAAACTTCACTTTTTCATTCCCTACCTTCAAAGATAGGAGGCCTTCCGCCACATTAATCTTGGCGTTTCCTGTAGCAAGGAATGGCCGCCCAAGAATTAATGATACCTTGGAGTCTTCTTCCATATCAAGAATCACAAAATCAACCGGGAAGACAAACTTGTCAACCCTTACCAAAACATCTTCAGCCACCCCATAGGGGTATTTAATTGACCTGTCCGCCAATTGTAAACACATCAAAGTAGGAGTGGCCTCTCCCATGTCCAATTTCCTAAACATGGAGAGTGGCATGAGGTTTATGGAAGCTCCTAAATCACAAAGAGCTGTTGCATTTGGTAGTCCCTCAATCTCCACGGGTAAAGTAAAGCTCCCCGGATCCTTCAACTTTTGGGGCAACTTCCTTAAAACCATAGCTGAACACTCCTCAGTTAACATTACAGTTTCATCTATCTCACTCAATTTCCTCCTTCTAAATAAAATGTCCTTCATAAATTTAGCATAAATTGGCATTTGTTCCAAAGCTTCAGAAAAAGGAATGTTAATTTGAAGTCTTTTGAAAATCTCAAGAAATTTTGAGAATTGCTTTTCCAAATTCTTTTTAAAAGCTTTAGGAAATGGAACTTTGCCAATTTTCTTAGAAGGAAGAATTACATTTTCAACAATTTTTTCAACAACAATAGGCACACTCCTCTCCTTTTCTTTTTCTTCACCACTTACCTCTTGTTCAATTTCCACTACCCTTTCGGGCATAGTCTTACCACTCCTAAGAGTGATGGCAGAAACATTCTCAACATTTTCCTTTGGATTGACAAGATTATCAGACGGGAAAGTACCTGGAATCCTTTCTGAGATGGTCTTGGCCAACTGGCCTACCTGGACCTCCAAATTTCTAATGGAGGCTTCATGATTCTTAGCACTTGTCCTGGTCTCGTTCATGAATTGCACAGTTTGTTGGCCTATTTCACCAACAATTTCTTCCAAACTCTTTCTTCCCTGGTTTGGATTCAAAGGCATTGGTGGCCTCTGATTCTGGAATGGCCTCTGAAATTGTTGCCTGACTTCTCCTTGACCACCCCCTTGATCCCTCCAAGAAAAATTGGGGTGGTTTCTCCAGCTTGGGTTATAGGTGTTGCCATAGGAATTTTGAAAATTCTCCAGCTTCTGTTTCAGCCATGGCCCTTGCTAATCTCCTTTGCTCCGCTAATCTGCGATGCAAAGTTCTTTCAATTTCAGGGTCCAATTCAAAATGTCCTACCATGCAAACAAGCCAAAGAAGTTAATAGCACCTACTCAATACAATTTTTATTTTTTTAATATTTTATTTTTTTTGTTTTATATATATAAACAAGAAGTACTAAATAGAATAAAAACAAGAACTTGAAAGA
This sequence comes from Acmispon strigosus, assembly GCA_030819835.1. NCBI lineage: Eukaryota > Viridiplantae > Streptophyta > Magnoliopsida > Fabales > Fabaceae > Acmispon > Acmispon strigosus. The sequence continues at coordinate 29,834,058 of JAUAMA010000007.1, forward strand.
ACATATCCCCGGCAACGGCGCCAAAAACTTGATAGCGGAAATCGCAAGTGTACGATTAACTATCGCGTAATACAAAAGATCGAACCCAAGGGATAGGTGTTCTTATTTATATATGATTTAGTACTTGTGCAATAAAAATAAAATGATATGTTTGATGTTTGGTTTAGGACAAGATGAAAGCAAAAGCATAAAATAAAACAAAATAAGACGAGAAGAATTTAAGCTCTTGGGTTGGTTTACATAATTTATAAAACATGCTAGAAAACTCTTACTAAATTTCTGAACTTTAAATTCATATTCATGGTGCTATAGCCTAAATTTCTACATCCTAATAGCCTTAAGAAATGTAGAACTTTCTTACCTAATTACTAGCTCCATAGCCTTGGTTATTAGTTAATTAGAAAAGAAGATGAAGAAAGAATCCGGGCCAACACAAAGTTACGTACATCCTTATAGCCTTAAGAAATGCAAACTTATAACCTTTTTTATTTCCTATTTCCCTTACTACTTACCAAATGGCCTTATGACATAAGTAGAAAGCAAGAAATCTTTTGATCACAAGATTAATGAAGAACAAAGAAATAAAACATGAATTGAAGATATTATTTAGAAATGTAAAAGAAAACTAGTACATGAATTATAAACTAAAACAACCCAAAAACTTAAAAAGAATTTAGCCAAGCATGGCTAAAGGAGACATTGAATTACCCTGGATAGGAGCTCAAATATGGCTTCCCACAAGTCCTAGGAACAATGCTCAAGAGGGAGAAAGAGAGAATACTTGTTGTATTCTAAGAAGGTGTGCTTTACAAGTGAAGAAATGGGTCCTATTTATAGTAAAAATCCAGCCTCCAGCGCTTGAGCGCTGGCATTCCCAACGCCTGGGCGCTAGGATGCATTAAAAATCCACTTTCTGTCCAAGGCCCAACGCTTGAGCGCTGGCTTTCCAACGCTTGGGCGCTGGGACAACATCTGACTCATTTCCTAGTCAGAGTCCCAGCGCTTGAGCGCTGGGATCCCAACGCTGGAGCGTTGGGACGCTGCTTCTTCATCTTCAAGCTTGTCTTCCTTCTTCATTCATGGTAGTGGGTTTTGATTGCCATAAAATGCCACTACTCAGCCTTGATTAATTCTGAAACCTTTCCTCCACTAACATCAATTCCTTCAAACTTTTTCCCATGTGCTAATTTAGAGAGTGATTCTTCATATTCTTCTTTTCCACTTTGGTCCTCTCTTGATTAGCACTTCAATTCAAGCCCTTTTATTCTCTCAATCTTCACTTTTAGTCCTCCACTCTTGAACTTTTACAATTTGGTCCCTGATTTCCTGCAACTTTACACATTGGTCCCTGGACAAAAATGATAACTAAACCAGCTTTTTCTAAAAATACAAAATAACTAGAAAAATTCCTAAAAATATAAAATAAAGCTAGAAAATCTAATAAAATCTAATCTACATGCAAAATGCAAAATAAATATAAAATCAACCTAAAAACAATAAAAAACCTACGCCCACAATCTTACATGCATCAACTTCATCCAAACCGCCCCCTGAGACTGTGCACTCCACAGCTGAACTCATCTCAATCTCTCATGCTCACTATTTGAAGTTCCTGCCTCAAATATTTCACAAATATATATCAGATGTCTTTGATGTTGAAGATGATGGCAATTGTGGTTTCCGCTGTCTTGCTCAATGGATGGGTCACCCTCAGGATTACTGGCCAGAAGTTCGCAAATTGCTCATTCAGGAACTTCTATCTCATTGTGTACTCCATTCCCAAACAGTTTGCTCTGATAAAGATATTGATACATTGTGTCAGGCTCTTACGTTCAGTGAAAATGAACCTGCACCTGTGTCCAAGTGGTTTACAGTTCCGGATATGGGATTGCTAGCTGCCACTGCGTTTCGCATTGTTCTAGTCACTCTAGCTCCCAACCAGTGTTGCACGTATCTACCACTTCTTGGCCCTGTTGATGCTACTCCTACTATTGTTGTTTTGGGCAACATTGCCAACCGACACTGGGTCCGCGTCAAGCTCTCCGAGAACTCTCCACTACCCACTATTTCACCTCAATGGAAGCATCATTGCTCTCCTGATGCCCGAGGATGGGAACTGCCTCTTCAATCCAAAATTCTTCATTTCAAAAATCTTCTACAAATTGAAGCTGAGCAATTTCTGGACTCACTCTTTGACGTCCCCAGCATTGATAATCCTATCCATCTTGATGACGACTCTTAGCCTGATCCCACTCCTAACACTGACCTTTCTTACTTAGATCTTGACTTTAGCTGTCTCAACTTAACTGATATTGAAGTTGATCTTCGTCTGCATCTTGGTCAAAGTCAACCGGCTCATTCAATGTTACCACGGGTAGATGCTCACATTAATGCATCTATTAATGCATCTTATCCGTCCCCACCGGCTCTTCTCTATAAAGTTATGAATCTAGATCTCAAGCTTGCACCTCCGGGTTTCTTCACTACTGATACAGGCATGTATCTCCCTCAGCTCTACTCCATGCCCCGTAACCCTCCTAGCTCCAGCTCAATTTTGGGCAACCGCAAGCGCTCACAAAATGCACTCAATGCTCACCTACTATCAGATCTCTGTCTTCAGGCATTCGGTTTTCCATTTTGCTTTAAGGCTGGATTGTGGCTTCCCCATGGATGTCTTGCCTCTCACTTTAATCAATCCATGCCCTCATGTCAACAATTCTTCCATTTCGACTGGGAGCTCCAGGTTCGCAGGGATGTCCACATTGCTTCAATTCCTCTTCATCTGGCTGGTAGTGTCGAATCCCTGGTTCTAAAGTTTCGAGCATGGACCCTGATACTCCTTCCTAAAATATCACCCATTTTGAAGACTCTGCGTTATACTTGGCCGTATCTGTCTCCCGCGCCGCTCATTCCCACTGTGGCATACTTCACTCCCATTCTGCCATCTCGTCCACCATCTCCGTTGGTCACTCACTGTTCACATTCTGACTCTAATGAAGTTCGCTCCATGGTCTACCTCCTCTCTCAGGAAGTAAAAGCATTCACTGCTCGCTTATCTCTTGAAAAGGCCAGTCAAGATCAAGCCGTGAATGATCGCCTTGAGTCCATGGATGCAACTCTTTCTGCAAAGATAGATGCTAGTTTCTCTCAGCTGCAGGCCTCTATTGCCTTACTTCTAGGGCTTTCTAAGCCATCCTCTTAATATACATTTCTGTTGTTATATTTTATCATTTCCTCTTATTATCTCATTGGCTATGTTATTTGCGTTTTTGATAATGTCAAAGGGGGAGAAATTATATAACAAATGACTAAGTAGAAGATAGGCACATGCTTAGGGGGAGCGCACATGCTTAGGGGGAGCTAATAAATGCTAATGACATAAATGTAAATGTTAGGGGGAGGAATTATACAGGCCTTACTCGCATTTGTTTTTAGAAATTGTCATTATCAAAAAGGGGGATATTGTTAGAGTAAAATATCTAAATGAATTAATCTATTTTGATAAATAACAATTTCTCCAAGAGTCACTAACTTTCTTTGAAGAATTTTATATTCAGGGACACTTATGAACGAAAGCCATGCTGCAAACATTATCAAAAAGCAAAGGAAAAGTCCGTCCGGCTATAAGAATTGAGTCCGCCTTCAGAGTAAAGATCGTCCGCCTGGAAAGACTGTCCGGTTCAATCCTCGTCAAACATATGGATTGACTAAGGAGCAATGATTGAAGACTGGTACAAAAAGAATCTTCTTAGAAGAGATCGTTTGCTCAAACTGAAGATGAGTTGTCATGCACCTTTTGGTTGATCAGAGCATTAATGACGAAAGAGACAGAATTAAGCGCCATATACCTTGAAGATTCAAATTCTCTGAAATTCCTTAATTCAAACTTCTTTTTCTGAATTAACGGTGAAATCCTCTGATCATCGTATCTCCTCAACGGCCGAATCCAAATCCTCTGGTCAGAGCATTAATTGCCATATTAGCTATAATACACATGCATTAATTGCTGCCTCTGAGAACCAGAAGAAAAAGCATTGCCAGACGATCTCACTCTCTATCAGTTGAAGAAATGTTCTTCACTTGACAGACTTCATCAAGCAACAGATGCAGAAGTATCCGTTACTCACAATCAAGCAAATATTCAACAGAACTATTTTTGAAGATCTTCATCAGCTTATCCAGCTCTCATCCTACTGAAGATATAAATAGTGGCCTCTGCATCATTTTCAACTTGGCGACTTACACACTATCAAAGCATTCAAATCCTTCAAGTCAGTTTATAATTTGAACAAGCTTTAGCCAAGAACACTCAGCAACTCTAGCTTTCCTATTTTTCTGAGTTTAGTCGCCAACTAGTGTGAAACCTTTATAGAGTGAAAACTCTTATTCTTCTCACACAACCCCTTCAGAGAATCAATTTATATATCATCTCTGAACCTAGAACCTCATAGTTTCTACCCACTCTTGTGAAGAGATCTCTGTGGAAAACAAACCTTCTTGAAAAAGAACTGGGAGAAGTCCTGTCGAATACTTGAAAGATAAAGGAGAAGTCCTGAGAAAACTTGTAAAGGAGTAGTCCTCAAAATACTGGGAGAAGTCCCTGAGAACACTTGTACTATTCTGTTGAAATAGTGGAAAATCTTGGTATAGTCAAGGACTGGACGTAGCCCTATCAGTTTTGGGGGTGAACCAGGATAAATATCTTGTGTGCTTTACTCTTTAAGTTCTAAGTCTATTTCCGCTGCACTTATCTTTAAACGTTTTCGAACTTATAACGAGTATTTTGCGAAAATCTTTACAAAAGTCACACACACAATTCAAACCCCCCTCTCTTGTGTGATTTTATTACTATCACCCTTCCCATCCCGTCCCACAAACACCATTTACACACTAGCGTCAAAATATAGTTTTGTATATTTTCATTAATAGTCAGGTTTCAAGTGAATAAAATTAGTATATTGTTATGAAAAACTTCAATTCTATGTAGTTTCTTTTGGAAGATATTAGGTTTTTAACATAATGGTATGTATTTATAATTATTTAGTGAGATCTAAATTGCCATTTAATTTATCATTCGGGCCTGTCCTTTTGTGGTCAGGTCAATGTTAAATCTGCACCTCATCGGGTCTCTTCGGGTCTAGGGACGAGTTTGGGTTTAAAAATTTACCCGATCAATATTTCGGGCCAGGTAAAGGTCAAGACAAACCCATCCCAACATATCTCATGAACATCCCTATCGGCCATGACGTCGACGCTACTTTTGGGCGAGTAGCGTCGGCGAAACCAAATCAAGAAGGGAAAAAATAAAAAAACACGCTTTTGTTTCTAATTTGGGTCGTTTAAGTAGCATTTAGAGTCCACGACAACAGACTTTAAAATCTCTGACCACCGTAGTGTCCAACCCCTGAAAAATAGCAGCGGGTAGATATCAACGCTACTTTCACCACCTTAGCGTCGGCTATAACCAAAACTAATCGAGACCTCAGATCGAAAATTCGAGAATCACCAGTTGACTTTGTTTGACGTGACAGATGCATATATGCGATAAAAACTTTTGTGAATAGTGACTTCGGTGAATAGTGTTTTCTGAATAGTGTTTAACGAGCAGCTTTCCCGTGAATAGTGTTTTTGGGCCACAATCGGCACGAACTTCAAGGGAAACGACCCGGGCCCGAGTTGTATGAGCACAAGGTCTAAGGAGAATGACTAACTGGTGTTAGAAATTCCTCGAGACGTTAGGAAACGTACCGATGATCGGATTCAGATGACGCACTGACGTGTCATGGATTTGAGATATAATAGTAAACAAATCCTAGATATTTTCCTAAACCTTAGAGTATAGTTCCTAAACTTTGAAACTTTATGGTTTAGTCCTCGAATAGTAAAAAGATATTTTTACCTATACTTTTACCCATTCAACTTTGGTCCCTAAGGTTAATGAAAAGTTAAAATTTCACCCTCTAAGGCCCATTGGAGCCGCGACCCACCCTTTTCCCAAGGGTTTTATATTGAGTTTTTTCCATTAAAGCCTCATTAAGTGAAGATTTGAGAAGAAAATTAAGAGAGAGAAAGAGATGCTTGGAGAACTATTCATCATCTTCTTCCTTGGACAACCATGGCCGAACCTCCTCTTCCTCCATGGCAGCCCCTTCCACTCATTTTCTCCTCTTGATCATTTGAGGTAAGTTGACCCCCTCATCCCGATCTACAATTCTACCCATTTAGAATTTTGATATGCTGAGTTTGGATTTTTGATAGTTGTTAGAATCTTGAACCCTCTTCATTAATGTTGTTCCCATGGCCTTGAACTTCAATTTGAACTGATTAGAATTTGGATTGGTAAGTTTTGATCACTAGAGAATTTTGAAGTTGAGATTTTTCTAGGGTTGCCTTCAAGAATGTTATTCCCATGAAATTGATCTATGGATATCTCCCATTATTTTTCTTGGAAGCTAGGTTTTTGAAAATTGATTAATTGAGATAAGTGATTTTCAAACTTTGAAATTTAGTTTCACCATAGATTTGATGTCACCTTTAATGTGTACAAGTTTGTTTTGAAAGAAAAATTCACTTTGGTAATTAAAGGGGTATGGCCAAATTTGGGCAGAATTGAGAACAAGAGAGAATTGATTTTCCAACTAGCTTTTCAGTGTGTTTAATGCTTGTATTTGATTTTGGGTATAAAGGAAAGACTTTTCCCTATAAGTGTAAAAGGGCCTAGAGAAAATTAGATGTTCAAAACTTTAGAAAATTGAGTTATAGAGGACTTGGGAAACTTGGAATTTAAGTATTAAAATTGAGCTTTTTGGTAAATTGGATTTTGGAACTCATAGCTTGATTAGGGTTTTTGTTAAGCTAAGAAAAACATGGAATTGGAAATTTGCATTTTGAATGGAAAAATTGTGCTTTTGACACTTAGAGGATTTTTTTTGAGTTCAAGACTTAGAATTTATTTTAGAAACTTGTAATGGGAGTTATTGTTTGGGGTTGTGATATTGTTTTGGGAAACTTAATGGATTACTTGGTAAAAATGGGAAGTTTTTATGAATTTACAAAGTTTGGGCAGAATTGGAGACTTGGGGTTTTGGGTGTGTTTTTGCATTCAAAATATTGTTTAAGGATTTCAAATTGGTAAGTAAACATCTAGCCTATTTTCTCTTTAAAGGTTTTGAATTTTTGGAAAGTTTTTGAAATTTTTTAAGGAAGTCAGTAACACTTAGCGAAATTGTTATTTATCAAAATAGGTTAATTCATTTAAATATTTTACTCTAACAAGTGAAGCTGAGAAATCTCTTGATTCATTGTTTGAAGTTCCAAATATTGCTAATCCTATTGAACTTGACAATGACTCTGAAGATGAACTTGCTCCTTCTGCATCTATCCATCCGGATCATTTATCTCAATTTGTCTTCCCTGAGACCTTAGTTCATGCCTTCACTCACCTCCAACTGAATGATATTGATCTTGATCTCCGTCTGCAAGTGGGTCAAAGTCAACATTTTACTCAGCTATCGAGAAGGGTAGATGCTCAAATTAATACAAATATAAATGCATCTCATCCGTCACCAACTGTCCCCTTCCATAAAGATCTGGATCTGGATCTTATGCTTGCATCTCTGGTTCACTCCGTTCCTAATCCATCTTCATCCACTTTCTGCATGCCTCACCACCAGATCTCCTTCATGCCCTGCTTTCCTCGACGTTCTAGATCTGCCCTGGGGAAACGCAAGCGCTCCACAACTGCATAAAATGCACACCTGCTTCCAGATGTGTGCCTACAGGTTCTTGGTTTGCCCTTTTTCTTCAAGGCAGGTCTGTGGCTTCCCTTGGCTGTCATGACCACCAGCTTGTTCCATCCCTGCCATCATGTTGCATGTTCTTCCACTTCGATTGGCAGCTGGTCATCTCTGGAGTCACTCATGTGGCTTCCATCCCTCTTCATTTGGCTGGTCGAGTTGATCCCTTGGTCCTGAAGTTCAAGACCTGGACATTAGTGCTCTTTCCTATGCTGCCCCCACTACTGAAAGCTCCTGGTCTCGGTTGGCACTGCATTACTCCATCTCCACTCATTCCTACTGTGGCATCCTTCACTCCAATTTTGCCATCGCAATGTCACCTCCACTTCCGAGCCAGATGACATTCGTACAATGGTCTTCATGCTTGATCAACAAATTGAGCCCGTTCATACTCGCTCTTCCCAAGAAAGGCGTGTTCTTCATCACGATGTGCATGCTCGGCTTGACAACATGCAGCACCACCTCACTACCAACATGGACACTCGCTTTGATCGCCTACAAGACACTATAGCACTACTTCTTGGGCACTTGAAGCCATCTTCTTAACTCTTGCTTTTATTGTTCTCTGTCTTTTTTAACCTCCTATCTTCTTAATGGCTATCTTATTTCCTGTTTTTCCTTTATGCATCACTCTATTTTTGTTTTGATAATGCCAAAGGGGGAGAAGAATAACTAAAAATGAAAAAGAAGAGCATAAACTTAGGGGGAGTAATCTCATAGAAGAATCTTGGACTAAGGGGGAGAAAATCATAAAAATACCTTACTCTCATTTTTAAGGAAATTGTCCTTATCAAAAAGGGGGAGATTGTTAGAATCAAATAATTTAATGAGTTACTATATTTTGATAAATAACAATTTCGCTAAGTGCTGCTAACTTCTTAAAAGTTTTCATGTTCAGGAACACTTGTTAATTGGAGATACACTGCGTGGACCTCGACAAAGCATTATCAAAAGCAAATTGTCAAGTAAAGGACAATAGAGAAATCTGTCCGGTTACTGCCTTTGTGAATCAGTCTGCCACTTGAGAGAGTCTGTCCGCCTGTGATGAATGTCTGGTTGATCAGTCACTGGATGTATTCATACAAAGAATGTTGGGTTGACTAAAGCAATGATTGAAGACTCGTGCAAAAAGAAATATCTAGAGGTAATCGTTTGTTCAACCTAAAGATGAGCTGTCGTGCACCTCTTGGCTCTTCAGAGCATTAATGGCGAAAGGGACAGAATTAAGCGCCTCATTTCCTGAAGATTCAAATCCTCTAACATTCCTTAATTCAAGCTGCTTTTACTGAATTAGCGGCGATGCCTTCTGATCATCGTATCTCCCCAACGGTCAAATTCAAATATTCTGGTCAGAACATTAATGACTCAATTAGCTGTAAGGCATGAGCATTAATTGCAGACGCTATGGGTCAAGGTAAAATGCATCACCAGACGATATCGTCTTCCGTTGTTGAAGAAACATTCATTATCTGGCAGATTGTAGCAGCAGATGCAGAAGTATCCGTTACTCACTATTAAGCAGAAATTCAAACGGAACTATTTTGAAGATCTTCAGCAAAGCTTCCAGTGAACATCCTACTGAAGATATAAATAGTGGACTTAGCATCAGTTTCAACTTGGCGACTTTTACACAATCAAAGCATTCAAACTTTCCAAGTCTATCTACGATCAAACAAGCTTTAAGCCAAAACACTCAGCAATCTCAACTTATCTATTTTCTGAGTACTGTCGCCAACTAGTGTGAAGTTCTTTACAGAGTGAAAAACTCCTATCCTTTCTCACACAAGCCCTTCAGAGAACCAACCTGTTCATTATCTTTGAATCCTGTTCTTCACATTTTCTACCCACTCTTACTGAAGAGATTTTGTAGAAACCAAGTCTTCTTGTAAAAGAACTGGGAGGAGTCCTGTCTAACACTCGAAAGAAAAAGGAGAAGTCCTGCTAGAATACTTGTAAAGGAGTAGTCCTAAGAATACTGGGAGAAGTCCCTGAGAACACTTGTATTATTTTGTTTAAATAGTGAAAATCTTGGTGAAGCCAAGGACTGGACGTAGCCCTGTCGATTAAGGGGGTGAACCAGGATAAACATCTTGTGTGCTTTATCGTTCAGTTGTAGGATTATCTCCACTACACTTCTTTAACAAACGTTTTTGAACTTATAATTGCTATTTCGCAAAAAGAAGCTTAAAAATCACACACACAATTCAAACCCCCCCATTTCTTGTGTGGTTTTATTATTATCATAATTAACTTTTTGAAAAACCGAAACCATCCCAGGGTAGATCTCGACGAGTAGGTGAGAAAAAGAAAAGAACATGGTGAGATTGGAGGGGGAAGTGGGCGACCATGAACGAGGAGGAAGGAGATAATGAGAAGCTTCACTCTCTGTCTCTCTAAAATTTCCCAACACTTGAACTTAATGAACCAAGAAGCAAAACTTGGCCATATACATGCTATAGGGCCCCAACCCACTTACCCAACAGAGGGAAGAATATTTAATCTTTTAATAGCTTAGGGACCAAAGTATGATTTAGGGAAAATTAGAATGACAAATTGTCTAATGTCTTACACAATTAAGTCTAATCACTTATGCAATTACTATTCACGTCAAAATTACTTTTCTAATCATGCTTTTGCACGTTTCCCTATTGATTTACTTTTATGACTAACATCGGTAACTTGCTCATTTCGACTCAAACACTCGTTAAACTCAAGCATGGGTCGCTAAAATGTCTAGGAATATTTTACCCGAGATTCGGCCCGTTTCTGGCATCACTATTCAACAAAACAGTTTTTATTTCATAATTAGGTTCCTTAAGACATTCTAAGATTTTCCATCTCCCTCATAGATTTTAGAAATGACACACTTTGCCCGGTTTCCGTACGACAGATTCCTGCAGAGTCTTACTACGTGCCGGAAACTAGACCGGACTCCGGAACCAAAACACATCGAGTCAATCTTCATGTAATCATGCATATATCTTCATACAAATATTCAAAAGGTCTAATTCCTGCTCGAACTTCAGTCGAGGTTCTTTTGACATTTCCATGGCGAAGCGTCAACTTAAAACTTATCACAAATAGCTTAGCAACTCATGGCATAAGCTTACGCTTAAAAGCGTTCATTTCACACTTCTCCCCTCATTGTTTTTTCTTGATGTGTGCTATTTACTAGTCTTCATTTAGTTGTTCTACCCCTGAATCTTTTAGTATTGTTTTGTTCTCCCCTGATTTTTGGAGTGTTATTTTGTTCTCCCCTGTTTCATTTTGGTTTTGATCTTTACATCCAAAAATTTATTTCAAAGTTTAGATTTGGACATACCATTCATCAGGGAGGGGTTATCTTTTCAATTTATGATTCAAACCCTTTTCAACCTCTTTGGCTATTTGGAAATGCATTATTGCCGAGGGAAATCAACAGGGATTTTGAATTTTTGGTCTGATCGACTGGAACAAAAGAAAGCTAAGCCCTTTTCAATGACATGAATTTGATAATAACAGCATATCAGTTGTTCCCAACTCCCTCAACAACATTTTTTTATGTAAAAAGAGGCTATGTTTTTCAATAATGATGATGATTAAGAAGGAAGAGAGAGGCACTAGATAGATTAGCTCTCAAATTTGAGAGATAAAGTGTTTATTTTGTAAAATTATGCTTCTTAGTATTTTTTTGGGAAGCTCATTCACATAGAACAACTTTGGAAGGATTAAGTTTTTATTTTTAAAGTGGTTAACTTGTCACTCTTGAACTTAATTTCGAAGTCTATGTGTCTGGCTTTTTAATGGTAAATATGTGAATATGTGTTTGTAAAGAGAATGTCGTTTGGTATAGTCTACTACCAAAGTAATATATAGCATATGTTTTGATTGCAAATGCCTTTGTTTTTAGGCTTAAATGCACATTTTGTCCCTGTCTTTACTGAAAGTTGCAAATTGTAACCCACTAAAATATTTGTCACCAAAAGTACCCCTCTGCTTTTTTTTGGAGAAATTCGTACCCTTCCGTCAGTCCTCCGTTAGTAACTTAACGGACCTGATGACGTGGCTGATAATGAAATTGCAAGTGTACAATTTACTATCGCGTAATATAAAAAGATCGAACACAAGGGATAGGTGTTCTTGTTATTATAAAATTTAGTACTAAAACAGAAAAATAAAAGATGAATATTTGTTGTTGGTTTGAGAACTAGAAAGAAATAATAGCATAAAATAAAAATAAAGAGATGATGAACATTAAGCTCTTGGGTTGGTTTACATAGTCTATAAAAACATGCTAGAAATTTCCTACTAAATTCCTGAATTATAAAACCATTATCATGATGCTATAGCCTAGTGTAACTACAAGTTAATTCCTTAAGCATTGTAGATCTTTCTTTTTAATTACTAAACCCAATTCCTTGGTACCTAGTTAACTAAAGAAGAAGATGAAGAAGATGTTCAGGCCAACATAAAGTTACGTCCTTCCTAATTCCTTAGCGAAGTATACTTATAACCTTTTTTATTACCTAGTTCCCTTACTACTCACCAAATGGCCTTATGTAATAAGTAATAAGCAAAACCTCTTGGGATCCACAAGATAGAAATAAAGCATAAGGTAATAAAACATGAATGGAAATAAAATTCAGAAATGTAGAAAAAGACTAGAACATGTATTATAAACTAAAACAACCCAAAAGCTTAAAGAAGAAGTTAGCCAAGCATGGCTAAAAGAATCATTGAATTACCCTGGATAGGAGCTCAAGTTTGGCTTCCCACAATTCCTAGGAACAATGATCTTTGAGGGAGAAAGAGAGAATACTTGTTGTATTCTATGAAGGTGTGTCTTACAAGTGAAGAAAATGGTCCTATTTATAGTAAAATTCCAGCCTCCAGCGCTTGAGCGCTGGCATTCCCAACGCATGGGCGCTAGGATGCATTAAAAATCCACTTTCTGTCCGAGGCCCAGCGCTTGAGCGCTGGCTTTCCAACGCTTGGGCGCTGGGTCAACATCTGACTCAGCATCTAGTCAGAAACCCAGCGCTGGAGCGCTGGGATCCCAACGCTTGAGCGCTGGGACGCTGCCTCTTCATCTTCAAGCTTTTCCTTCCTTCTTCATTCATGGTAGTGGGTTTTGATGGCCATAAAAAGCCACTAACCAGCCTTGTTCAATTCTGAAACCCTTCCTCCACTAACATCAATTCTTTAAACATTTTTTCCATGTGCTAAATTAGAGAGTGATTCTTCATATTCTTCTTTTCCACTTTGGTCCTCCCTTGGTTAGCACTTCAATTCAAGCCCTCATATTCTCTCAATCTCCACTTTAAGTCCTCCACTCTTGAACTTTTACAATTTGGTCCCTGACTTCCTGAAACTTTACATATTGGTCCCTGGACAAAAATGATAACTAAACCAGCTTTTTCTAAAAAATATAAAATAACTAGAAAAATTCCTAAAAATATAAAATAAAGCTAGAAAATCTAATAAAATCTAATCTACATGCAAAATGCAAAATAAATATAAAATCTACATAAAAACAATAAAAAACCTACATGTGACTCAAAAAAGATAAAATAAAAAGACTAAAAATAGCCTAAAAACACCATATAAAATCCACTCATCAGTGGCCAGTACAGTTGGAAAAAAAAAAGGAAAATAACATGTTTTTTTTTTTAAAAAGAAAAAAGAAAATAGGCTGCAGATCACGTGCATCTGCAACCTTTTACCCCTAATTCCCAAATTGGGGAAATTAGGTCGAGAGAGAAGAAGGAAGAAGCAGGTCCAGAGAGAAGGGAGAAGTCGCTGCCTTGGCTCCGTCGAGGGAGGGCCGCCGTCGAGAAAGACCACGCCGCCATCACCGCTGTAGCTGGAAGAAAGGTGTTGTTTGAATGGAGAAGGGGAGAAGAAGTGGTATGGATGGGGAAAGTGTTAGAATCAAATAATTAAATGAGTTATTATATTTTGATAATTAACAATTTCTTTAAGATTTAATGATGTCAAAGATGAAGTTCCTAACATAGTGAGAATTCTCATGTACAGGACTAACTATCTTTGAAAGGAATGAATAACCATCATAGCCTCATCAAGAGAACTAGTCCATCAGAAGAGTTCGTCCGGTCACCTCGAAGGGAACAACGTCAAAGTTATACAAAGGAAAGCTTTCTTATATAAGACAGTCTGGTGGCTCAAGAAAGCTTAAACAGCGACAACACTCTACATCCTCTCTCAAGGACGCTTCATCAAAGTCTGCTCGCTCAAGCCAAAGCCTATCTCAAGAAGACAAAACAATCTGCCACTTAAGTCTACAGTGATCAAAAGATGACAACTCTATTCAAAGCTGAAAGAGCATGACAACCTATGAAGAAACACCTTCGGCCTCGAAGTCTCTCGAGAATCACGCAAAGAAGTTGTGAACAATCAACTCACTCTGATGAAGAACCTCCAAAGAAGAAACAGAAGAAAAGAAAGAACTCAGTCTTCTAAGCCAAGAAAACTTTAAATCCTGGAAGAAGAACCAAATGAAGAAAGTCCGTCCGCCGATATAAATTTACTCACAGCGGAATCTCGAACACTGCATGGAGACTGCGTCTGCCAATATATAAGGAAGAATCTGTCCGCTCAAGTATCAATTGCGCCAAAGGTACAAAGATCAAGATATGTGCTTCTCAAGGATATCAAGTTATCAGAAGCATTAAAGAAATTACTCTCTTTCTCTTGAGTAATTGCTTCTTGAATCAAAGACATCTACCTCGTCTGCACATTTATTAAAGTACTGGCAATCACAGAAAGAAAGAAGGGACACAATTAATTAAATACTTCCTGGTCCCACTGCTTTTCTGCTTCTCCTCAAATCAAGCTGACATCGCGGAATCAACGACAAGAATCTCTGAGCATCGTACACTCTCAACGGTCGAAATTCAAATATCTAACCAAAGCACGTGATGAGTGTTAGCTGTCAAGCACTGGGGTAAAATGGTCAAAACATATCCACCGCTGGATCCTCACACTTTATATACAGAGAAACTAGCTCAAGATCACTTGCTCAGCATGGAGCCAGACGACATCAACCCAGACGAATTGATGATTCTCAGATCATATCTTACGCTTGCAGAGAAACCTCAGATCATGACTTACGCCTGCTGAGAGACGCAGAACTAGCCGTTATGTGCTGCTTGGAGAGGACGAAGCACTACGGGCAGGTTTGCTCTCCTCCTGTGAGGAAAGAACAAAGATCTTCAACTGAAGATATATATAGAGAACCCTGCTTCCGTAGCAACTTGGCGACTAGAACTAAATTGTGCACATCTCAATCTAGTTCGTCCAAAAGACCAAGGCAGTCTTGGTTTCAACTCAGGAAACTTCTGTTAGATCAAATAATTAAATGAATTATTATATTTTGATAATTAACAATTTCTTTAGAATTCAATGACGTCAAAGATGAAGTTCCTAACATAGTTAAAATTATCATGTACAGGAATAACCATCTCTGAAAGGAATGAATAAACATCATAGCCTTATCAAGAGAATCAGTCCGCCAGAAGAGTTCGTCCAGTCACCTCAAAGGAAACAACATCAAAGACATACGTAGGAAAGCATTCACGTATAAGATAGTCCGATGGCACAAGAAAGGAAGATATTCAAGTACAAGACTGTCCGGTAACTCAAGACAGATAAATCAACAGCTTCAAATGACCAGTTTCTTCTCTCATGATTACTTAATGGAAATCTGCATAGCTTACTTAAAGCAGCTGAATCAGTCCATCACCCAAATCCACAAAGATCAAATTGGGAGACTGTGGTGTTTAAAGGGAGAAAGAGTGAAAGAGCACAGCAACCTATGAAGAAACACCTTACGCCTCGAAGTCTCTCTAGCATCATATAAAGGAGTTATGGATCAACTCTCTCAGATGGAGAACTTCAGTGAAGAACAAATAGAAAGAAAGGATTCAGTTCTCTAAGACAAGAATGTTCTGATTCTTAAAGAAGAACTGACTGAAGGAAATTCGGTTGGCAATGCAAATCACTCAATGACGGAATTTCAAGCATTCAATGAAGACTGCGTCTGCCAAAGCTCCATGGAAGAATCCGTCCGCCAAAGTATAAATCGCGCCAAAGATACAAAGATCAACAAGTACGTCTTTCGAGGATATCAAGTCAACAGAAGTATTAAAGAAATTATTCTCTTGAATAATTACTTCTTTCCTCGTCTGCACAATTATCAAAGTTCTGGCAATCACAGAAAGAAAGATGGGACACAATTAATCCAATACTTCTTGGTCCCACTACTTCTCTGCTTTTCCTAAAATCAAGCTGACATCGCGAAATCAACGGCAAGAATCTCTGAGCATCGTACACTCTCAACGGTCGAAATTCAAAAATCTGACCAAGGCACGTGATGAGTATTAGCTTTCAAGCATTGGGGTAAAATTGTCAAAACAGTCTCCACCGCTGTATCCTCACACATTATATACAGAGAAACTAGCTCAAGCCTACTCGCTCAGCATGGAGCCAGACGACATCAACCCAGACGAACTGATGATTTCCAGATCATATCTTACGCTTGCAGAGAAGCCTCTGATCGTGACTTACACCTGCTGAGAGATGCAGAACTAGCCGTTATGTGCTTCCCGGAGAGGAAGAAGCACTGCGGGCAGGTTTTCTCTCCTTCTGTGAAGGAAGAACAAAGATCTTCAACTGAAGATATATATAGAGAACCCTGCTTCCGTAGCAACTTGGCGACTAGAACTAAATTTTACACATCTCAATCTAGTTCGTCCAAAGACCATGGCAACCTTGGTTTCAACTCAGGAAACTTCAAGTCATATCTCAACCTGAGTTGAGTTGCTTATGTGTGTGGAAACCTTATAGAGTTTAACTCTCATCATATCCCACACACATAACTTAGAACAAGAGATCAACTTGCTTATGATCTCTCTGTTCTATACGCTTCATTTCTTCTACCCACTCTTATCAAGAAGAGAATATTGTAGAAAAGAAAAACCCTGAAAAAAGGTGTCAGGAAAAGTCCTGTATAATACTTGTAAGGAGAAGTCCTGATAATAGTTGTAAGGAGGAGTCCTAACAATACTTGTAAGGAGAAGTCCTTCTAATACTTGATAGGAGAAGTCCTTAGAATACTTGTTGGGAGAAGTCCCTGATAATACTTGTACTATTTGTTAAAATAGTGAAAATCTTGGTGAAGCCAAGGACTGGACGTAGCCTTGTCGATTATGGGGGTGAACCAGGATAAAAACTATGTGTGCTTTATTTCCATGTTATATTTCTTTTCCGCTGCACACTTATTCATGCTTTCATAACTAATAAATTATCTTGAAAACAAGTAATCAACTTTCAGAATCTATTAAATGAATTTCATGCATTCTTACATATTTCCAAGAATATCTTATGATAAATATAAATGAATACTAATAGATGATTAACTTACAACCCTTTAGAAAAGAAATTAAAAAAAAAAAAATGGGTCACACAACTCAAACCCCCCCTTTCTTGTGTGTTTCTTGAACCTTCAATTGGTATCAAAGCCTAACCACTCTGAAAAGCACTAACATCTTCACAGATGCAGAGTACAAAGATCTATGGAAGTATATGTTCTCCTCGAACAAACGCAACCATGATCCACATAACAGTGCAGGAAGAACATCTCAAAGAAACCAAACCAAGAAAGGAGTGTACCAACTAAAGATAGATAGTTGCAGATGAATTGAGAAAACACAAAGAAATTTGTGCTCATCCAAGAAGAGGAAGCAAATGAAGAATCCTATTCTTGCAAGCATCAGAAGGAGCACTTAACAAATCCTTTGCAAAAATTTGATGCACCATGTAACTACAAGAAATATAAATGAGGTAACCCTGATCTCACAAGTATCAAACTTTACTCATTTTCTTGTTTTCTCTAAGTTAATTAGAATTAGTTACATATTAAATATTTTAAAGAAAGGAGAAGCTGAATCTTTTGTTCTCTGAATTCAATCAATCTCTAGCTTAGATGAATCCTAAATTAAGCAATCTCTATATTATGTCGAATTCACATCCATTTGAAAGGAACAAAAATTCTATTGATATTCAAACTTACATGAGCTATGTTCCTTAAAATACCATCATAGACATCCAATAGCTTTAGGCGCATACATACTGATATATATATTCAAGCCTTGAAGATCTATTCTCCTCAAGTATGTCACTCAAACACCGATGCTTACACTTTTGTAAGTAACAAACTAACCCACTGGACCCAACTAAAATCTGGGTACCACAAAAGTACACAATAACTTCTGCTGCAGGAACTCATAGTGAAGAAAATCACTAAAATGATAGTCAACAGAAACTGATTAAACATGGAGGCCAAGAGAAGAAAAATGAAAGAAGCCTACTGGACAACACAAAGCACGTGTCATAGAATGAAACATGTCCGCAATGAAGAAATGGTCTCACTAAGTAAATGACGTCTATCATCAAGAGTCATCGACGTAAGAGGAAATCACCGTCTGGTGGTTAATCAAAAGACATCCAAAGTGAGAACGTCTAAGCCCACACGAAAGGACACTACTCAAATAGTCCGTCTGGGGCCACAGGTAAACAGCTGTATCGTTCCACTTGATAAAAGCGTCCGCAACACGCATTAAATCCTCAACTGCCATAACTGCACATTTTTCTATTATCACTTAATACGCATGTGATACACGATATCTCACATCAAATGCAAAGGCAATCATTTCTTTCCGAAAAACGAGTAAGACTGTCTGCCTTCTAATCAACCTAAACAAAAGAATTTGAAAGTGAAAGCCTCACACTCACATCTCAACTTCCTTGCACCTCAGAACCCTTGCTATTCTCTGCTTGTACTCTCTAACCTCTTTTTGCAGATTTCTCAAATGGCACCAAAGAAGCAAACTGCTGCCAAGCCAAAACTCACTCAGGCACAAGAAGCTATTCTTGAATTGAGAAAGAAGAATCTTGAAGCTAACCGTCGTGAACAAGTCTCGAAGATTGGGGCTCAAAAGTTCTCTGACCTAGGTGAAAGGGAACTTGTTTCACCAAGGTATCTTGAGCTTAATCGTTTCCAGTATGCCAAGGTTGCCGGACTGAGTCATGTATTATTCCAAGACTGGGAACAACTCATGAAAGTGTCTGAAACTCCTGTTCTTGAACCACTGGTAAAGGAGTTCTATCAGTGCGCTGTGAAGACAAACCCTCGAACCATCATGAGCAGATGCTTGAGAATGACAACAGAAATTTGTCCTGGAGACATTGCTCTAGCGCTAGAAGTTGATGTGAAAGACGGAGTCCACTACTCCCCGAAGTGGGAAATCTCTGCCGTAGATAGCAACTGTATCTGGAAGGAAGACCCCAAAATACATGGAAGCTCTGTCAACAATTTAGTGGAAGAATACAAGTTTCCACATGCCGTTCTCAGCAAGGTCATTATCCCTAAAGAAGGAGCCAGAGATCTTGTGAACAAGATGGCTCACTGGGCGCTTTACCAAATGAGCAACATGCAAAAGATCAACCTTCCCTCTCTGATCTTTCATCACATGGTGGGAACAATTGAGAGTCCCGTGTCAAACCTTCCATATGGAGCTCTCATTACAAAGATTATGGGGATGAAAGGACTGGTGACAGAAGAGAAACTCTAGAATGATTTCACTGCTCAAGATTACATCTATCCAACACCCATCAGGTTTGGAGATGTTAAACGGATGAATCTAAAGATTGACTTCTCCGGGGTTCCAAGGAAAATGCTCTCCAAATGGGAAAGGAAACAAGTGGAGGACAATGAAGAAGTCGAGCAGGGAAAAGAAATTCAACCCTCTCCTCCAAAGACAAGAGCTTCAAGAATAAAGAAGCAAACTATCCCAACGGCACCATCACCAACTAAGAAGCGTGATGCTTCAGAATTAGATGAGGCAACCAAGGCCTTGCCGACATCTGCACCAGAAACAAAGAGAAGACGCCTTGTGAAGGCTGCATCTAGCACCACTAAACAAAACGCAACTTCATCAGGTGATGATGAAGACTCCCTGCCAATAGCCAAGTTGGTTAGGAAAGTAAGGAAAGAACCTCTAAAGGTGATTCCAAAGGGTGATCATCCCTCATCCTCTCTCTTGAAGTATCATTCATATGTCCCCACGATATTCCACGAATATGTGGAAGATATCATTGATGTAGTAGACGATGGAAACTGTGGCTTTCGTTGCATTGCACAGTGGCTTGGAGTAAACGAAAGTGAATGGCCCGCCATCAGAACTGAAATGATAGAAGAACTCAAAACCAATCACTCCTTACATGCTGGCGTAATGGAGTTTGAACAGGATATGGAGAGAATAAGAGTTGCGTTGAACTTGCCAACAGTAGAATTGGCTTTATCTCCCAAATGGTTCACGGTCCCTGACATGGGATTGTTAGCTGCGAGCACATTCAAAATCATACTTGTAACCCTGAGTTTGAGGGAGTCTTGCACTTACCTGCCCCTGGCTGGTCCAGCCTTTATTCCTCCAATCATTGCAGTCATCTGCAATATTGATGATCACCATTGGGTAAGAGTAAAGCTTAAGAGTGATTCACCACTTCCTTACAGCACTCCTATGTGGGGACCTAATTGTAGGAAGAGTGCTAAAAGATGGGGAAAACATATCTCTCCACGGATATTAAAATATAGAGAGATTGTTGATCCAAAATATGTTCGACAACCTCAAAGCCTCACAAGTCCATCTGATAGTGCATCCACCCCCAACAGCAATGAGATTCCACAAACTCAAGCTCAGACCTCTCAATCCCAGCCAGCAGTTCCCTCAAGTCCAGTTCAACAACTAAAGTCACCTCAAGCCAAGACCTGCTCACTGGACGACAATCTACTCAGTCAAGACAAAGAAACAGCAACTTGCGCAGTCGACAAAGAAGCAGAAGTGTCAGTAGTTCAGGAGGAAATTCGTCCGTCTGTAGCAAAGAAGAGCTTCTCGAAAGAGAATACAAAGAAGCGGACCAAGTCCAGAGCCTCAAAGAAGATTCAGCCCAAGGAAAAGAAGCAAAAGAGTGGAGCTGAAAATATAAGTGATCATGTCAATGATCCCGAAATATCTCTAAATGAGATATTGGCTTCCCAGCAAAATGTCTCCAAGGAAGCCTCAACACATGGGGACAATCTGGTTAATGATAAGGAAACCACCACATCTATGAAACCCTCCCAAAACATAGCAAGAGTCTTTCTTGCTCATGTTCCAAGAAAGACGCGTCAGACGGTATTTCCTTCTCATTTGCAGATCCCCAAGATGTTGAAGATGGACAATGCTGCATATGCTCCACACCTGCTGATGAAGCTTCTGGGATATAATTTCTGTTTGCAAGCTCGACTCTGGGCTCCTTCTGCGATAGATGGCATATGAATTGCATTCGCGTCAAGTTCCAGGTATGACATTTTTCATCATGAGTGGGAACTGTCTGTTCCCAGACCGGTTCATTTGAGCACCATCCCTTTTGGACTAATCCATAATGTCGAAAGCATTATAGTTCAACATGGGTCATGGTTGCTTATCCTACTTGTGGCCAAACCAAGACCTGAACCTCTGCCATCCGTCATTGCACCCTCCAATAACCACCCATCATATACACCAGTCATTCCCTTGCCTCAAACTATCACCATACCACAAGATATATTCACCACATCCTCTGATTCAGAGGAAAATCTGCATCACTCATCTTCATCCTCCTCACGAGAAAGCCTTCCAAATGAAACATCATCAAATACACAAGATGCTGAGGTCACCACGGCCCAACCTATCTCCTTTGCCCTTCCCAACAATGATCTTTCTCAAGCTGAGAAACACCCTGAATCCAAAGGCACAAACGAGCCCTCATCAGCTGACAAATCATTTGATGCCAAAGCTGCCGTGATGGAATTATCTACAATAATAAAAACAGGGAACTTGAATGCCTCGAAAGAGAATAAAGAGCTGCGCACGGATGCATTCAATCATATTAATACTGTGTCACAAAGACTTTCTGACAAAATGGATGCAGGTTTTGAACGCCTAGAGAATTTAGTGCGGCTATACATGCAGCAACGACAGCAGCAACATGACTAATCTCTGATCCTTATCTCTTTACCTTGCACAATTTTTTTTGCTGTCGTTATTATCTACACATTATCAGTATTCGTTACTTACTACCTCTTTAATCCATATCTCCATGATTCAATTATCAATACCTACTTGCTATTTACATTTCCATATTTTTTTTTGATAATGCCAAAGGGGGAGAAGAATTAGGAAAAGAAGCATTTAGCAGAATTAGGAAAAGAAGCATTTAGCAGAATTAGGAAAAGAAGCATTTAGCAGCATCAGTCTATGGGGAACTTATATAGGCTGTTATAAAATAAGGAAAGAAGAATTAAGAATAAATAAAGACTAAGTAGCATCATATTTAGGGGGAGCGAAGGTGAGCTTACTTAGGCAAACATTTGCTAGACAAACACTATCTAGGAATATCCAATTTAGGGGGAGCAAAGGTAAGCAAACTCAACAAGTCAAACTCGTCCGCCTAAAAACAAAACTGTTCTTGTCTAAATACTACTTAAAAGAGCGATCATGTTTTTCTAACATACTGCAATACTCTGAAGAAAAACTATTAACTGAAAAATAATAAAATGCTTAATTAAATCTTTAAATGAACCTTTTCTGAAGAAATTGTCATTATCAAAAAGGGGGAGATTGTTAGAATCAAATAATTAAATGAGTTATTATGTTTTGATAATTAACAATTTCTTTAAGATTTAATGATGTCAAAGATGAAGTTCCTAACATAGTGAGAATTCTCATGTACAGGAATAACTATCTCTGAAAGGAATGAATAACCATCATAGCCTCATCAAGAGAACTAGTCCATCAGAAGAGTTCGTCCGGTCACCTCGAAGGGAACAACGTCAAAGTTATACAAAGGAAAGCTTTCTTGTATAAGACAGTCTGGTGGCTCAAGAAAGCTTAAACAGCGACAACACTCTACATCCTCTCTCAAGGACGCTTCATCAAAGTCTGCTCGCTCAAGCCAAAGCCTATCTCAAGAAGACAAAACAATCTGCCAATTAAGTCTACAGTGATCAAAAGATGACAGCTCTATTCAAAGCTGAAAGAGCATGACAACCTATGAAGAAACACCTTCGGCCTCGAAGTCTCTCGAGAATCACGCAAAGAAGTTATGAACAATCAACTCACTCTGATGAAGAACCTCCAAAAAAGCAACAGAAGAAAAGAAAGAACTCAATCTTCTAAGCCAAGAAAACTTTAAATCCTGGAAGAAGAACCAAATGAAGAAAGTCCGTCCGCTGATATAAATTTACTCACAGTGGAATCTCGAACACTGCATGGAGACTGCGTCTGCCAATATATAAGGAAGAATCCGTCCGCTCAAGTATCAATTGCGCCAAAGGTACAAAGATCAAGAAATGTGCTTCTCAAGGATATCAGGTTATCAGAAGCATTAAAAAAATTACTCTCTTTCTCTTGAGTAGTTGCTTCTTGAATCAAAGACATCTACCTCGTCTGCACATTTATTAAAGTACTGGCAATCACAGAAAGAAAGAAGGGACACAATTAATTAAATACTTCCTGGTCCCACTGCATTTCTGCTTCTCCTCAAATCAAGCTGACATCACGGAATCAACGGCAAGAATCTCTGAGCATCGTACACTCTCAACGGTCGAAATTCAAATATCTGACCAAAGCACGTGATGAGTGTTAGCTGTCAAGCACTGGGGTAAAATGGTCAAAACATCTCCACCGCTGGATCGTCACACTTTATATACAGAGAAACTAGCTCAAGATCACTTGCTCAGCATGGAGCCAGACGACATCAACCCATACGAATTTATGATTCTCAGATCATATCTTACGCTTGCAGAGAAACCTCAGATCATGACTTACGCCTGCTGATAGACGCAGAACTAGCCGTTATGTGCTGCTTGGAGAGGATGAAGCACTACGGGCAGGTTTTCTCTCCTCCTGTGAGGAAAGAACAAAGATCTTCAACTGAAGATATATATAGAGAACCCTGCTTCCGTAGCAA
Source organism: Acmispon strigosus (assembly GCA_030819835.1). Lineage (NCBI taxonomy): Eukaryota > Viridiplantae > Streptophyta > Magnoliopsida > Fabales > Fabaceae > Acmispon > Acmispon strigosus. The sequence goes on from JAUAMA010000007.1 coordinate 29,857,904, forward strand.
CTTGGTGACTAGAACTAAATTGTACACATCTCAATCTAGTTCGTCCAAAAGACCAAGGCAGTCTTGGTTTCAACTCAGGAAACTTCAAGTCATATCACAACCTGAGTTGAGTTGCTTATGTGTGTGGAAAACTTACAGAGTCCAACTCTCATCATATCCCACACACATAACTAAAAATAGAGATCAACTTGCTTATGATCTCTCTGTTTTTATGTGCTTCATTTCTTCTACCCACTCTTATCATAAGAGAATTTTGTAGAAAAGAAAAACCCTGAAAAAAGGTGTCAGGAGAAGTCCTGTATAATACTTGTAAGGAGAAGTCCTGATAATACTTGTAAGGAGGAGTCCTAACAATACTTGTAAGGAGAAGTCCTTCTAATACTTGATAGGATAAGTCCTTAGAATACTTGTTGGGAGAATTCTCTGATAATACTTGTACTATTTGTTAAAATAGTGAAAATCTTGGTGAAGCCAAGGACTGGACGTAGCCCTGTCGATTATAGGGGTGAACCAGGATAAAAACTATGTGTGCTTTATTTCCATGTTGCTTTTCCGCTGCACACTTATTCATGCTTTCATAACTAATAAATCATCTTGAAAACAAGTAATCAACTTTCAGAATCTATTAAATGAATTTCATGCATTCTTACATATTTCCAAGAATATCTTATGATAAATATAAATGAATACTAATAGATGATTAACTTACAACCCTTTAGAAAAGAAATTAAAAAAAAAATGGGTCACACAATTCAAACCCCCCCTTTCTTGTGTGTTTCTTGAACCTTCAGAAAGTTCCACGCTTAGTGGGAGCTCTGTCACAGGTGGGTCATTTCGTAGAAGAAACCAAGTATTTTGTGATTGTGGAGTTCAAGCACCTTTGGTGACCACTTGGAGCAATGATAATGGAAATATTGGGAGACGTTTCTATGGTTGTGGAAGGTTTAAGGTAATTTGATTCATTATCACAAATCTGCTCCAAAATTTGAAAATTTCGATACATAAGAATAGGGTAGTAGTTAATTTTGTGGTGTATGTAATTTGCATTATGGGTATTGTAATTTGCATTAGAGTGACTTTGAATTGGCACTGTATCTTTAGTTTCAGGAGGGAAGAAAAATAGTTTTAAAGTTAATAATTTGTTTCCAAAATCAACAGTCACATTTTCTTTTAGTTTGAGCAATGTGCGAAATGCTCGATTTTAAATATATGGAATTTGATTCATTATCACATATCTGCTCCAAAATTGGCTTGGTTTCAATATATGGAATCGTTGTTGAATCACCATTTATTTCTGTTTATGCACTTGTTTGTTTAAGCCACATGTAATTTGAAATTCCAATCTTTAAAATTTACAGGAACTCAACAAGAGGGCATGTGATTTTTTTGTCTGGTATGATGAACTTGAAGGCTGCCCACGAGACAAGAAGATCATTGCAAGCCTTCTTCGCAGGAACGAAATAATGAGGAAGAAGCAAGGAGTGTTGATGAAGTGGTGTGTAGTTGGATGGACTTTGGTTGGTGTTCTTTCGATTGTATGTTTATGTCTAGCCATGGAAATGAAGATGTAAATGAATGGGTAATGGATGGAAGTGTAGGATGAAAGGTAGTGTACTGTGTGGTATTCATTACTAATTTGGCTTGCAATTGTAATGTGTAACGTGGTCTAAGATGTAATTAAAGTCCCATTTTAACAGTAATGAATTATTATTATGGATTTGTTATTCTCTACATTAGTTGTGTTACTTACCTATTGCATTTTGAGTTTACAAATAATATAAAATCCGATGAGTCGAATCGTTTGCAATTTAATTACCTATCACAGTTGTTATCACAAGATGTCAACTATGGAAGTCAATTACTCAAACTACACAAGTCCTTAATTAATCCAACCATTATAAGGCACAAAGTGCTCAAAAGAGATTTTGTCATTCATTCACAAGTTGTCAACTATGGAAGTCATATTAAACTACACAACCAGATAATTAATCCAACCATTATAAGGCACAAAGTGCTCAAAATAGATTCTGTCAATCATTCCCCAAAAAGAGTTTTATCACAAACACTTACAAAATGTGCTTTTAAGTTTGCACCTAAGACAGAAGTTGTCAACCATGGATGTCATAATTAAACTACACAATTCCACAATTAATCAAACTTAGACACAGTACTATCAAATTATACGACGCTCTCTTGAGTTCCCACGTCCTCTCTTGCTCTCTTTCTTCCCCTTGTTGTTGGGCCAACAGAAGCTATAGAAGTCTGTGTGCTAGTAAGTTGTGATGGGGTAGGTTGTGCTTCAGATTTATCTTTCTTTTTCTTCCTTTGTGCTGCAGGTTTATATCTTGGAGGGAGGTGATTGTTTGGAGCAGATGCAGTAGCAACAGCAGCAGCACTCCGTGTACCGGGCTTAGTGCCACTACCACAAGCTTGTTCATTTTTGTCCTTCAATTTCAGCATTGCTCGTTCAAACTGTGGAACAGTGCTTGCTCGAGCTGCTGCCCATAATGCCCCCTTCATCTCCTCGCCGGGATATTTTTTCCTCCAGTTCCCGTAAACGTGCTTCACGCACACTCTATGATCCACATCCTTATCCATGCCTCTAACGTGGGAACCAAACCCTGTGAAAAGAAAGAACGATTAAGCTTAAATATAGGAAATCAGAATATAATCAAAGACTTGTTGCTATTGAAGTATATTACCTTTTGCTGATCTGAGAGAAAGGTCCATGTCTTGGGTTTTATATTGTTCAGGTCCGTCAACAATAATTCCACAAACCATTCCCAAGAATCTCTGGTCTCAGCCTCAACAACAGCAAATGCAATTGGGAACATTTGGTTGTTCCCATCCTTCCCAACAGCACTCAACAACTGGCCTCCGTAAACACCCTTTAAGAAACAACCGTCCAACCCGATGAGAGGTTTGCATGTGGTCGCAAAGGCCATTTTACAAGCTCCGAAACAAACATACATTCTCTGAAAGACCGGCCCATTGTCACCTACTTCACTTTTTATAATGACTGTGCTGTTCGGATTGCTCCTGATCAGCTCATCTGCATAGCTCCAAAGATGCTTGTATTGATCATCATCAAATCCAACCATCATCTTCATTGCTTCTCTTCTAATCCTAGAAACTTGAAACCTATTTAGAACAACACCCCATCTACTTTTCCCTTCGCCACTATAGATTTTCACTTCAATCCAGGGGTATGCATGAATAGTGGCAGCAATTTCTTTGCAAGAAATTTAATATTTGCATTACGATTCCTGGAACTCCTACAACAACTATGCTCGTCAACCAACGATACTATGTGCCAATAGTTGTTCTGCTCGTATTTGGCTAGCCGGCAATAGAATGGACATTCCCCTTCACATTTAATTACAACCCTTTTGCTGTCGCTCTTCTCAAGGATCACATTCTTCTTCTTTTGCAGTGCGTACTCTTTGATGGCAACCTTAAAGAGTTTAGAGGTTTTGAATATCTGCACAGAAAAGCAAAAAGCTATTCATTTATAATCAGAAGACCAAAACAATTCCAGAATGCCAAACAGATTAACAAAAAGCTATTCTGAAATGGGAAAAGCTATGCAGTTCTAATCAGAATAACCAAATAAATTCCAGAATGCCAAACAGATTAACAAAAAGCTATTCTGAAATGGGAAAAGCTATGCAGTTCTAATCAGAATAACCAAATAAATTCCAGAATGCCAAACAGATTAACAAAAAGCTATTCTGAAATGGGAAAAGCTATGCAGTTCTAATCAGAATAACCAAATAAATTCCAGAATGCCAAACAGATTATCAAAAAGCTATTCTGAAATGGGAAAAGCTATTCAGTTCTAATCAGAATAACCAAATAAATTCCAGAATGCCAAACAGATTAACAAAAAATTATTCTGAAATGGGAAAAGCTATTCAGTTCTAAACAGAATACCAAAAACAATTCCAGGATGCCAAACAGATTAACAAAAAGCTATTCTGAAAAGGGAAATTTACCTAACCAAGCTCAAATTTCACCTCAGCACCATCTTCCGGCAGCTTAAATCTGGGAAATCTCCTTTTAGGCTGGGGGTCTTCATCGTCACTTGGCGGCAGAGTGTTTAGCTCATAAGAATAAGCATTCTCATTTTCAAAATCATCTAGGGCAGCAGCACGAAATTGTTCATGGTCTGAGTTTTCTTCAACAGGGCCAAAACCATCTTGACTGGGCAACACTCTAGACCATGCCCACCTCTCATCATAATCGCTGTCATCTAGGATGATATCACTACCATCTCCACTGGCTACACCATCACCATCTTCAATACCACCCTCTGGAACCTCACCATCACCATCTTCAAAACCACCCTCTGGAACCTCACCCTCACCACTTATTTCTACACAAACAGCACCCTCTTTTCTGCCTTCCTCAGCAACACCGTCCTCTTCAATTGAAGGGATATCAATAAGTTCATCCGGAACTATTTGAACAATATTCTCTACTTGATGCTCAACATAAAAGTAAATTACGCTATGACCCTTGACATCACCCAAAAACCTCACCACGTCCCCATCATTATTGAGTGGTCTACATCCTTCGGCAAGTGTTAAACCAGGGATTTTATACCACACAGTAAATGAAACATACCCCAGAGATTTTACTACTTTGACCAACTCTATTGAACTAATCTCGTCCACATCCCACCTCTCAACCGATTTACAAGCACCGTTAATATACTCTACAGTGGATTCTCTCACAAATTTACCACCATGCCAGACATTCATTGTTGCTATATTAGAATAACTGGGCCTACATATTAAACAATGCAATAAGGGAATGCAAAATGGGAATAAATTAAACCAACCAATTCTGAATCATTGTCAGACAAAGACAAATACAAAACAATAAAGAAATGAGGGGGAATCTTGAAAAGGTACCTAAAGCAGAAATGTGATGGAAGTTTTTCCCCACCCAAGAGGATATCGTCATCAAATGCTGCATTTTCATGTGGGTTCTCATTCTCAGGGACCACTTGTTTCCCTTTGTTCTGCCTCTGTGAACCTCTCCCTCGACCTGCTACAATACCTCGATCTCCTCGTCCTGAGCCTCTTCCTCGACCTTCTGCACCTTCTCGACCTCCACGCCGCCCTCCATGGGTTCCTCGACTTCGTCCTCCTTCACGCGATGAACTGCCACCATTCATGGTGAGAATCGCGACTGCAAAGGAGCTCGAAGGACAAGCTATGTTCCGTCTCCACTGCGTGTGCGTACCACGCCGCCGCCGGCTTCTTCTTCCTCTCCTCTTCTGTTTCCTTTCTCTGCTTGGGAAATTAGGGTTGCAAATTGGGGGTTTTGGGTAAAATGTAACTTTTGTTCACATTTTACCCTTCTCACATGCCAGGCACGTGATCTGCAACCTATTTTCTTTTTCTTTTTTTTAAAAAACATGTTATTTTTTATTTTATTTTTTTCCAACTGTACTGGCCACGTCATCAGGTCCGTTAAGTTACTAACGAAGGACTGACGGAAGGGTACGCATTTCTCCAAAACAAAAGCAGAGGGGTACTTTCGGTGACAAATATTTTAGTGGGTTACAATTTGCAACTTTCAGAAAAGACAGGGGCAAAATTTACATTTAAGCCTTATTTTTACATTATGGGTATTATTTGGAGTTGATTGTTTTTATTGTTTTGATTGCAAATGCCTTTGTTTTTACTTTATGGGTATTATTTGGAGTTGATTGTTTTTATTGTGTAGGGCATTCTTATTGCTTTCATCTGCATAGTCATTAGTAACACATTTAAAGTGAGTAAAATACAAAACTATTCTTGAGCTAATTATTTTACTCGCAATTTTTAAGTGTGGGCGAAAAAATTAACAGTTAGATGGGGTATTTTGATATTAAAGGTATTTTGGATTTTTGGAAAAATGAGGATGACACGATAAGGTGTAAGGATCACATTAATATCAAATGTTATATTATATAGGTTATATATCACGAAAATGGTTGTTTCTTTCTTAATTTTATGGATATGAGTTTTTTTTTTTTTTAAACTAGATATATAGATATATGAGCTTTTTACTTTTTAAGAATATATATATATATATATAATTTTTTAATTTTAATATATATATATATAGCGAGTGTCCTACTTTTTGGAATTTAATGTTGAAGCTAATAATTAATATATATTTTATTTCCTATGTAATCTGAAGCAAGCCTTTATTCTTGCTCTATATATAAAGGTTGCGTAGTTCGTCAAGTCCTTCACTCCCACAGCCGCGCTAGCTCTTCAATCATCCTGCAGGTAAGTTTACTCATTAACCATCCAAAATTCATGAGATCAGTACTGTAGTCAGATTCTACAGGGCGAGTTCTCCCAAACACTTCAAAACTATGGCTTCTTCAGTGGTTGTGGACATTGAGAAGAACACCACCCAGGAGGAGGTGAGGTCTCAGTGGGTTCTTAACGCCCCTGAGCCACCAACTGCGTGGCACATGGTTGCAGATTCTGTCAAGAAAACCATCTCACAGTGTCCACACAAGCTTTCCTCTCTCAGAGATCAACCCTGCAACACACTCGTGTCGATTTTGCAGGGAATTTTCCCTATTCTTGTATGGGGCAGAAACTACACCGCTGCTAAATTCAGGAAAGATTTTCTGGCAGGCCTCACTATTGCAAGTCTCTGTATTCCTCAGGCACGTAATTCTAATTAACCTATCCTTCATCATAAAGCATATAGAAATCCATTTTCTTGGGACATCCTCTACACATATCACTTTGTAACGGTTTTTAACCTCAACAAATCGTTGTAGGGCTAAAAAGTGAATGTTTATGTATCATCATCTTATAAGAAAACATGTTAACTCTTTTTGTCTTTGCTTCAACTTTGAACGCAGAGCATTGGGTATGCGACCCTGGCACACCTTGATCCTCAATATGGACTTTGTAAGCCAATATATTTTATTTCTTTTTTGGGTTTACAGATTAAGCACTTGAAATTGTTTATTTATTTATTTATTTATGAATTAATGATGAAATTAAACGAACTAGATACAAGTGTTGTGCCACCGCTTATCTATGCTGTAATGGGAACTTCGAGAGAGGTGGCGGTTGGTCCTGTGGCCGTGGTTTCGCTGCTGTTATTCTCAATGGTTCAGAAATTAGTAGACCCTGCTGTGGATCCAGTGGCGTATACCAAGCTGGTTTTTCTCACTACTCTCTTTGCTGGTATCTTTCAGACTGCCTTCGGACTCTTCAGGTGAAAAATATCTACATATATATACTATATTATATATCATTAAACTTTTCTTCACACTCCAAACCACACTTCCAACTTGATACATATGAATATGAAGGAAAAAGATAGAAAAGAGAAATATGATAGCTGATGTAATAGGAAGGAAAGTGAGAGATAAAAAGATAAATAGAGTCGAAATGAGATGAGAGAGAAGTGAGATGTGAATGAATCATAATTCATTATATTCGCTACTCATTTTTTCCTATCTTATTTTCATTCAGAAAAATGTTCTACGGATACTCTTCCCCCTGATTCTTCAAAAGAGAGAAAGAAATAGAAGATAGAAAAATTATTAATATGATGAGTAATGTGATAAAAATATATGAGAGATAAGAAAAAAAAATGTAAGAGAAATAAAGTGTGAACATATCAAAACTCATTGCATCCATTCTTTTTCCTATCTCTTCTTTTCTTCACATTAATAGTCATATCTCCATCTATAAAAAAAAAACAATTCATTTTTAGTTTTACAACAATAGATTAGGAATCAACGTGGATAGATTATTTTCCTTTTATATAAAATAAGAAATCGTTAATTTTGTTCTTAAAAGATAAATACCAATCATTTAATATTAAAAGGATAAAAAAAATCAATTTAATCCTAAAAGATGAAAAAAATATTTAATTTTAATATTTTTGAAAGAATCGGAGTGAACATTCTTTTTATTTTTCAGAAACCAAAAACAATAAATTTCATCTTTAAAATCTAAAATTCTTAGAACTTGAATTAGACTTAACTCGACTCTAAAATAGGGGTGTAAAACGGGTCAACCCCACTCCGCCCCATTTTACAAAGGGTTGGCGAGTTAGCCCCAAAAAAACTTATAAATTGTGACTAATGACACTTAAAATGGGTGAGTTGGCAGGTTGAACCACATAAAACAGATGATTTGATGGGTTAACCCACGTAAAGTGAGTAAATTGACAAGTTGATATCAGCTAAAGTAACTTGAAATTAATAAAAACAATAATAATGTAAAAATATTGCTTAAAAAGTAAAGAAAAAATAACTAATAATCAACTAGACTGGGCAACCCACATCTTAGTGGGTTAAGCAGAGAAGTCAAATCAGATTGATGGGTTTGAAAACCTAATCAGCCCGCACTATTTTCGGAGCTCGATTTCCCACCCTTACCATTAAAGCTAATATTTTTTATAAATTAAAAACTAGTTTATTGGTAATGGTTGTTCTACCTTTTAAAAATATTTATTTAGTCATATTTTTAATCAAATTGGAGTTTTTAAAAGTAAAAAAAAAAAATCGATGTAAGTGATTAAAATCTCTATTTACTTTTTGTTTATGAGAGTCTTCTAAGTTTTGTAATTAACAGGTTGGGGTTCCTTGTGGATTTCCTATCCCATGCTGCAATTGTTGGATTTGTAGCTGGAGCAGCCATTGTGATTGGCCTTCAACAGTTTAAGGGACTGTTAGGAATCACTCATTTCACCACCAAAACCGACATAATCTCTGTCATGAAAGCTGTTTGGGAAGCACTTCATAATCCTGTATGTAGACGCTTTTCCTTCTCGATTCATTTACTTTTTCTTTTCCCCATAAATTGGAACCTGGTGGGAACTACAGTTAGAAGTAAGAATAAGGATAGCTTTATTAAGAAGGAAAGTTTTATTTTAATAATATTAATACAACCTTGTAGCACCTGATTTTATTCGCTTTTTTAAATCTGATGGACCATTAATATTAATTCAAAAAGGCATATTGAAGAACAAGTATAAATTCACCCGTACGTAAACATGTATTATTCGTGTTTATCTGTCAAGAGTATCGCGGAGTCCCTTTAATATTTTTAGTTTATTAATTAATGTTGTTTTTTAATAAAAAATTATTAATATTATTATATATAATTTGTTTATGGTCGTACCGTTTTTTAATTCTTATAAGCTTTTTCTGACTTTCCAGAAGATTTATGTTTAATGTTCAATGTTGTGATATATATTTCAAATGAGAAAAATAAATCTAAATATGTTTAAAGAACGCATATTATATATTATATTATGATATTTATATATAAATTTTCATTTCGTACAAGATAGAAAATTCAGTTATTTTTTAAAAATAATTAATGCTTGCATATGTTGGACTACAGTGGCAGCCTCGAAATTTTATCCTCGGAAGCTCGTTCTTGATCCTCATCCTAACAACTAGATTTCTGGTGAGTTTAACATTGCTAGCTCTAGCTATTCCCTCTTGCCTGCGTTCTGGCTGGGTTCACTTTTTTTCCTTACTTAATTAAATTCAGGTTTGAACATAGCTTTGAAATTGAATTCGAATTTCCTCAAATCTATGTTCAATACCATGACCGGGGTTAATTTCCATTTTCCTGCAGGGCAAAAGGAAGAAGAAGCTGTTCTGGTTGGCATCAATCTCTCCTCTTGTGTCTGTTATATTGTCAACTCTAATTGTTTATGTGACACGAGCTGATAAAAGTGGAGTTAAAATTGTGAAACACGTCAAAGGGGGACTCAATCCAAGCTCCATCCATCAGTTAGACTTCAACGATCCCAATGTTGGAGAAGCGGCCAAAATTGGACTTGTGGTTGCTGTTGTTGCACTTACTGTGAGTAGTCAATATAAATGCACTAACATACATACACATGATCTTGCATAACTACATAGATGCATATATAACATTCACACACAAACAATATTCATATATATATATATATATATATATATATATATATATACATAAATATATGATGTACATATAGTTATACACATACACATATTAGGTGAGAGTTTTTCATGGGCGAGGAGGAGGAGTAATTTCTAACAATGCAATCACTACAAGAAAACCAACATTTAGTGAAGGCGTAAGGACAAAATACTTTCAGTAATTTCAATATACCAATGGTGTACTGCGGTTCACGATCAATCGGTAATGTGCTCATCGGAAAGATTTACCAACGGCTATACATATAACTTTTGTAACTTACTTACGACCCTGTTCATCGATAACAAATTGATGGTACCAACCGTCGATATTTTGAAGGCTTATATATCGTCGATGCATCAAGAAGTTATCGATGAAAAGATCATCGGTAGCTCTACAACTTTTTCGAAAAATCAATAATAGAAATAAAATACATGATAGCCATAGATGCCTACACATCATCGTCATCGTAGTCATCTTCAAAAACACAATAGGGGGAATCAGAACTAGCAGCACCATCTCGTGAAGAAGACCAAAAGTAACAATAGTGCAGGACGAAGAGAAGCAACGGTAGCTAGGGTAGCCTAAAGAGCAACAACAACAATAGCTGGAGTAATCTAAGAGAAGCAACAACAGCAGGCTGAAGTAGAGCAACGCATCAGTAGCACTATGATTTGTGCCATGCAAAATCCTAAGTTGTCATGTCAAACATGGAAATGTGAGGTCATTTCTTGCATTTGTGCATCCTGTTGAGCCTTAATTTATCAATCATTGCCCGCATCTAGGCCTTCTCCTACTCCATCTACTCTTAGAGTGTAGCATTCTCCCTGTACAGCCTCATCAAAGTCTCGTGAAACTCAAGGGTCATCTGCGAACCCGAAACTTGAGATAATTACTACGCTCATGACTCTTATGTAAGAGAGTGGGTGTACCAGGTCTGTAGCATTTCGCCATATCCTCGGCACCATATATGTGACTCATCTGCTTTCCCCTTCTCGTGTCAATCCATATTTGAGTATGGATGGAGGAGTCAACCTCCGATAATCAATGCAAACTCTCTACCCAATTACCTGTCTAGTGGGAATCAATTCATTATACTAATTGGTAACCACAGTGATTCTTCCTTTCTTAGGGACAACTTGAACAAGACTCACACGTTCAGTATCGGGAATTGGGTAGATGATATCCGCATCAAGAAATTTAATTACTTCCTTCCTTACCACCTCTTTCATCATAGGAGTAAGTCTCATTTGAGGTTGGACCACTGGTTTAACTTTTTCTTCCAAACAAATTTTATGCATGCAAACAGTAGGGCTTATAACCTTGATGGTATGCATGCTTCCCAGTTCTTCAAGAACAAGTCTTCTATCATGCCAGCTCCCACTTCCTCCTCATTTACTTTACCTAAAACACATGTAACCACAAGCACTAGTAGCTCACTCGTAGGACCCACCTCCTATGACCTTTGGCATCATCGCCTAGGTCATCATACTCATGAGATTTTACATTCTGTTCTGACTAAATGTAATATTTTAGTTCCTTCTCGAGCTATTTCTCATGTTCGCAGTGCCTGTTGTATGGGTAAATCTCATAGATTACCTTCTTCTCAATCTAATACAACTTATTCTCAACCTTTAGAACTTGTGTTTTCTGATTTATGGGGACCAGCCTCCATTGAATCTTCTGCTGGTTATTCTTATTTTCTTACTTGTGTTGATGCCTACACACGATATACATGGATTTTTCCTTTAAGGAAGAAATCAGAAACTTATGCCACCTTTCTTCAATTTCAAGCAATGATTGAATTGCAATTAAATCTGAAAATTAAAGTTGTTCAAACTGATGGAGGCACTGAATTCAAACCCCTCAGTTCTCATTTTGATCAATCGGGAATTGTTCATCGTCTAACTTGCCCCCACACACATCATCAAAATAGCAGTGTGGAACGCAAGCAAAGACATGTGGTTGAAACTGGCCTTTCTTTGCTTGCTCAAGCCAAAATTCCCCATCAGTACTGGGGTCGTGCCTTTTTAATAGCTACCTTTCTCATAAACAGATTGCCTACCTCTGTCTTAATCAATGTTAGCCCTTACTATAAGCTTCACAGTGTTCACTCAGATTACAAGTTCTTGAAGGCCTTTGCGTGTGCATGCTATCCCTTTCTCCGTCCTTACAATGTCTCTAAAATTCATTTCAGGTCCCGGGAGTGTGTCTTCCTTGGTTATTCCCTTGCCCAAAAAGGTTATACATGTTTAGATGCCAGTGGGAAAATTTTTGTGGTAAAGGATGTTATTTTCAATGAATACAGGTACACATACCTAGAGATATTTTCCACTCCTTCTACCACCATGGAGGAGGTCTCCTTTAACATCCATTATTCTGAGGTATTATGTAACTCCACATCAAGGGAAGTAGCAGTCTCCATCTGTTCATCCAGTGGCAGCATCGTTTGATGTTCCTTCATCGTCTGTAGTTCCTGAACCTTCTGCTATTTCTACATCGTCTGGTGCTGTAGCATCGTCTGCCGCTCTTCGATCGTCTGATTATATAGCATCGTCTGGTAATCAGCAAGCATCAGTCAATACTCATGCCATGCAAACTAGATCCAAATTTGGGATTACTAGGCCCCGACATCCTCAGTTCTGCCACCTCCAGTCAACACTCACACTATGCAAACTCGTCCGAAGACTGGGACTGTTCATCCACAACTCCTTTTAACTCAGGTTGAACCAACCTCCTATAAGAAGGCTCTTCAAGATCCTTACTAGAAGCAGGCTATGCAGGCATAGTTTGATGCCTTGCAACAAAACACCACATGGTCTTTGGTCTCCTTACCACCTAACAGAAAACCAATAGGTTGTAACTGGGTATTCAGGATCAAGCAAAAGGTTGATGACACTGTTGATAGATACAAATCCAGGTTAGTGGCCAAAGGGTACAATCAGATTCAAGGTTTTGACTATTCAGAAACCTTATCCCTTATTGTGAAGCTAATCACTATCCATCTCATTTTGTCCTTAGCTGTCACCAAACGTTGGCATATTCATCAACTTGACGTCAACAATGCCTTCCTGAATGGCACACTTGATGAAGATGTCTACATCGACCAGCCACTGGGGTTTCACACTGAAGATCGGACCTTAGTCTGCAAACTCAACAAAGCTCTTTATGGTCTCAAACAAGCTCCCCGAGCTTGGTTTAACAAATTAAAAGGGGTTCTGCTACGATTTGGCTTCAAGGCTAGTTGTTGTGATCCATCTTTATTTGTCTACAGTACAGCTTCTTGTTGCATATGCATTTTGGTCTATGTTGATGATATTATCATCACTAGCAGTTCCTTGCCTCTCATTCAGCAAATTGTCACCCATCTTAATGCAGAGTTTTCACTCAAACAATTGGGTACGTTGGATTACTTCCTTGGAGTTCAAGTTCAGCATCTGCAAGATGGGTCTCTTCTCCTATCACAATCTAAATACATAGGAGATCTTCTTGACAAGGCAAATATGACCAATGCAACAAGGAAATCTACGTCTATGCTTAGTAGCACAAAACTCAGCAAACATGGTACTGACCTATATGCTAATCCAACCAACTACAAGTCTGTTGTTGGCGCATTGCAATATGCCACTCTCACCAGACATGAAATTAGCTATGCTGTCAACAAAGTCTGTCAGTTCATGAGTCAGCCTCTAGATGTTCATTGGAAGGCTGTTAAGCGCATACTAAGATACCTCAAATGTACTATCTCCCATGGTCTACTTCTCAAGCCCTGCAATTCTAAAGTTGTTGTGCCCTTGACTGCTTATTGTGATGCTGATTGGGGTTCGGGTCCCGATGATAGACGCTTCATGTCTTGTTCATGTGTTTTCTTTGGACCAAACTTAGTGTCTTGGAGTTCGAAGAAGCATATGATTGTCGCAAGGTCAAGCACTGAAGCAGAATATCGAAGCTTGACCAAAACCACTGCTAAACTTCTTTGGATTCAATCTCTCCTCACGGAGTTAAAGATTCCTTTCTAAGTTCCTACAGTATACTGTGATAACATGGGAGCTGTGGCCTTAACTCACAACCCTGTTTTGCACACCAGAACAAAACATATGGAATTGGACATCTTTTTCATTCGAGAGAAAGTTCAAAACAAGTCATTGCTTGTGTATCACATTCCTGGTCAGGATCAATTGGCTGATATCTTCACAAAACCTCTCTCGCCTCAACACTTTGCAGCAATGAAGGCCAAACTCAATGTGTTTGCTAAGGCTTCTCCTTTTCACCCACCTTGAGTTTGAGGGTGGCTGTTAGAGAAATGCAGTATCGTCTGATACCTATCGTTTGTATCGTCTGATACTTATCGTCTGTATCGTTTGATACTATCCTCTGAATAAGTTAGAATTCTATCGGTTGTATGGCAGCATCGTATGCCAAGTTGAATCGAATGCATAACTGTATCATCTGTTCAATTAGTCACGTCAGCTGTCAATGTATGATAGGTGTCAGCTGTCCACGTGTGATAGGTGACCCGCCGATTTTGTTGACCCAGAATATCCGGGATCTTGTCTGTTTGTCTGTTTTGTCTCTGTATATAAACAGATCTTGTAACAGTGAATTAATTAGAATAGAAAGAACTTTCAGTATCTTCGATTTCTCAATTTTTCTTCTTCAAAGAACCCTTGGTTCTTAACAGTATGGGAGCATCATCTGCCATGGACGTCAACTAAGAGATAGTATCAGACGATACAGACGATAAGTATTAGACGATACAGATGATAGGTATCAGACGATACTGCATTTCTCTAACATTTTTCTATCATGGACCAAGAAAAATATGGTTCATGAATGTCTCATTCGAGTGAGTACATTTTGTTTCATCCAACCCAAAATGCCAAACAACATCTCAGCCGACCAAATTATCTCAGTCGAGTGAGTAACATAAGACCAGTCTGAATGACTTAGCAACGAAACAGCCCATCTCAATTATAGGATGAGTCGTCGCACGATGACCCGGAGGCTAAACACAAGCAAGGCGGCCTAAAGGCAACCTTGCGCTGAGAAGACCCTCCGTAAAGGCTTCCCATGAACCCCGAAGGTGACGACAACGAATTCCGAGAACATAAATACAGGTTTAATCTTTCATTTACAAAACACAATATTCATTCTTACATATCTTTGAGTTCTTCTAAAACACTGAGATACTCTCCTAGCTCTTTCACTGACTTGAGCGTCAGAGTGTCTTCTAAAAGTACAACCCCTGCTATGTCCAAGCAGCTCTGTCGTGCTTGCAGTGTCATCCTAGGTTGTATGTTGCCATAGAGAACGAGAAGAACTCTCAAGTCTCTTTCACCAAAGAACATATGTGATCTTAAAGATCTCATGTTTTAAATTCATAATCAAACTAGAAAAAAGGCAACAATAGTCAATTTGAGTACTCAATATCATCTTTATTTGATTATGAGTGAAAATAAAATTCATAAAGAGATACCTTCAAGCTCTTAACTTTGATTATGTGTGTGCCTTTGGTATTTCTTCTTCCTCTGCGGCTAGTTATCATCACAAAGGTGTTTAAAATAACCAGTTTTTTTTTATCCAAACATGAACCGAATTTAAAAAATTGGATGATTAAATCCAGTTATGACATATATTCATTCTATATTTTAAACCAGAATTTGGTTATCCAAATGTTAAAAACTGGTTATAAAAATTGGATAACCATATCCACAACCAGTCCCTCCCCCCTAACTGGTCAAAATCCAATGCTCCGAAGCGAATCTAAACCCTTAATCTGACTCGACGCTGACCTAAACCCTATATCGGACATGACGCGGCTCGCCCGACTCGACGCTGACCTCAAACCCTAAATTGACTCGACACAGACCTAAACCCAAAATTGACCCGAAGCCGACCTAAATCCTAACATAAACCTTACCCGAAGCTGATCCAAACACTAAATTCGACCCAACAATGACCTAAACCCGAAGGTTGACTGACACCTTCCTAATCCCAGCCTGATGTCGACCTACCTCAACACTGGCCTAAACCGCAAATCCAACGCAACTCGACCTAAACCCTGAATTCGACCCTACGGCGAACTAAACTCTAAAGTAGACCCGATATTGAACTATACCCTTAACCTGACCCGATGCTAACCTAAACTCTAAATTTGATAGGAAAGTTTTTGAGTTGTGTTTATTGTGTTTAAAACTTATTGCAAAGACTAAGGATTAAGTACCTGAAACTTTTACAAGAATGTGTAGCTAAAACCTCAAAACACTATGGTTAAGTACTTGTTCGCTTGATACACTTATAACCTTATCATTATTATCATCAAAACTATTTTAAGAGATTTTTAGGTATCTGCACTTAGACTTAACAACATACATACACTCACACACACGCACAAATAGAGGATGTATCATATGAAAGTTTTTTTTTAGAGATAACTTATGCAAATCTTAACCATTAAATTTAATTGTGAATGATAAAGATTAAAGTCATATATCTTTTTAAAAAATTATGTGATAACTAAACAATTTTTAATATCAATCATCCATGTATGGTTGTATAATTAAGATTTAATCCTCTCATCTCCACTAATAAAACCCTATCATATCATCCAATTATCTGAATATCTACCCAATGCAGGAATCTATTGCCGTTGGGCGATCTTTTGCGTCCATAAAAGGATACCAACTTGATGGGAACAAGGAGATGATGTCAATAGGCTTCTCAAACATCATAGGATCTCTCACTTCCTGCTATGTTGCAACTGGTACAATTCTTTGATCAATGTTATTAACATTTTAACATCATAGAATATTATTTTAACATTTTCGTTATGCTCTAAAATATCTATACATGTCTCTTGGTGTATGTATATATTAACTGGTGAAGCATTGTGGCAGGTTCGTTTTCCCGCACAGCGGTTAACTATGCGGCTGGGTGTGAAACTTTAATATCAAACATTGTGATGGCGATCACGGTTTTGATATCATTGCAGTTTTTGACAAAGCTCTTGTATTACACCCCAACCGCAATTATTGCTTCAGTTATCCTCTCTGCTCTCCCAGGACTCATAGACATCACAGAAGCATACAAAATTTGGAAGGTTGATAAGCTAGACTTTCTTGCTTGCGCTGGAGCTTTCTTTGGGGTTCTCTTTGCATCCGTCGAGATTGGTCTTCTAGTGGCGGTATTAATCATCTCTTGCCATTTGACCTTATATCACTTGCAACTATTCATCACTATTAGAACCAAAATGTTTTGTTGACCTATATTCCACATGGACGATTATAGAGACATAGAAATATAAGAAATGAATTATAGGGACATAGGAATATAAAAAGTAATGAGAGGTATAATGTGTGATATGATAGAAATAGAAGAAAGATATTAGAAAAATTAGGTAAAAATAAAATTTATGAGAAACTAGACGTGAATTTATAAAGTATCTAACAAATTATGAAGTAAAAAATTATTACCCTCATTTTACACAACTTTTGTATTTTCTTTAAATACTTCATCATATTGCAATGAAAAGTGTTTGGTTGACGCTGTTTTTTCAAAAACACCAAGAGTGATATATGGAGATATGATAAATGATATAATAGAAAAGAGATTAATTCAGAAAGCCAGTGGAAATGAGAAAATAGAAAAATAAGTGTTAATAAATCAAAACAAACATATTGTTACGATATATATATATATATATATATATTTCTCTTCTTTCCTTTATAATTTGCTTTCTCTTTAAAAATATATACTCCTTGGAGTGTGAAAAAAAACTAGTCTATCTCTTACATTAATTCTTATTAATTTTTTTTATTAAGTTTACTAAATTATTCAGAATTAATTATATATTTTTATAATCTTTGACATATATTTTTAACATGGTATCTTTTATTTTATTAGTTGTTCTTTAATTTAATAGGTGAACACTCGATAATAAACTCCCAATTCCCAAATATATATATCTGATGTCAGTTTTTGCTGTTATCCTTGTTACCATAATGAGGTTGCAACTTGCCCAAAATCATTTCCTTGTTTTAGAAAGTCAATATACTGCTGGCAATAAGCACCGCTATATTATCCTTTCACTATAGACCTCTCAATTATTAATTTCTATATTCTCGAAGAATAAATACCAGCACTTTTAAGCTACATCACTCACTTACATTTCAAATGTTCGCTCCACCAGTAGTGTCAGTGTGTCATTGTGTTCACAAATTGACCTATTGCCTTTCAATTTCATGATTACTCAACAATAAGTCTGATTTGGGTGCTTTCACATCTAGCTAGGAATTTCAGAGTATCATGTATATCTATATATATTTGAAGCATATATAAAAGTGAGTGAGACACTATAAAAAGGCATGTCCCACCTCTCACAACATATTTGGCACCAAGGGTGATGCAGACTGGATGTGCAATATGGAATAACTCCACTAACTCTGATTTGATTGAGAGAATTCATCTTAAAAATTAAGAGTATATTTGGTTTCTATTTTTCATTTTTATCTTTTTATTAACTACTATAAAATTGCTACACTATTTTATTTCATTTTCTGTATTCGAAGTTTGTTCTCAAGTTTTTACAATTGGAATAAAAAATTGTCGCTGGTGGAATAAAAGTTCCTGCTTTCGAAGTTTAATATAAAAACAGTGAAAACAAAACTAAAATAATTTTTTTACATGAGGTAATAAAAAAAATAAGAAACAAACTAAGCTATCGCACCTTTACGTAAGAGTGGAATCACAGAAGATGGAGACTCCTTTCAAATACGCATCGGACAGACTGGTTGAGAGGTTTGTCTCGCCAATGCATCCGCCACAACATTTCTATCACGCAAAACATAAGAGAATTGAACCTTTCAATCCCCAGTTAACAGCACCCGAATGGAGGCAAAATGTTTTGGTGTCCCTATTCTGTCGCAGAAGCTCCACAATATCCTTACAATCCATATAGTAGACAATTTCGTGGAAACTCAAATCCCAGACAAGCTTCAAACCAGTTCAAAGCGCCAAGAGCTCCGCGAGGAAAGCACAACCAGCCTATAAGAACACGCAAACCCCGAAAGCCATCGGCTGGAGGAGTCTCTCACTACACCGCCACCACCCATCTGATTTGGCACAGTAACCCAGCTGCCATCCGTATGAAGATTAATCAAATTCGTGCCCTTGTCAAACATTGATTTTCTAGGATTCAGCATTACCGTCCACCACCTCGCAAATTCATTCGCCGTTGTCAAAATCTGACGCGAAACCAAATGGACAAGCCACGAATGTGAATTAAAAACCACGCTATTCCGCTAACGCCATACACACCAGAGAGTGAGCAATTGCTGAGATCCCTGGAGGAGGTGTCGAAACCAGTAAATTTGGCAATATTTTGTGATTAAAACTGAAAAAAAGGAAATGAAAATTGAAAATAAAAGTAGAAACCAAACAACCCTAAAAAACCATCTAGGATAGTAAGTAACCAAAATTTCCAACAAATTACCAACACTTTAGGAGGAGCAAAATATATACCACATTAAGTTGTTAGCTAAGTCGTATTGTTTTTCTTTGCTGGACACGCCACGGAATAGTCCTTTTCTATTTGTAGGTCACAGTTATGCGCAATTATTATTGGACAAATTTAAGTGTTCTTTAGCTGTGACATCCTCCACAAACTTGCTACAAGATATATCACAGAAAATTGAATGAAAGTTATTACTTAATTCAAGGGATGTGAGTGATGTCTAGTAGACTAGTACCACATTAATTAGAGATATTATTAAGATAGTTCTTATAGAGATTAAAACAACATTTACTTATAAACTAATTTTTAAGGTAAAGTTAGATCTAACTCGAATCATAAGATATTATTAGAGATTATTTTGGATCCATTTATTATTTATTAGATATTAGCTATATATTAGCCACCCTATAATAGTAATTTATGCAAATTTAAACAGAATTCTTTATTCTTAATTACTCGGCCATTAAAATTTAAATTCTCTCTTTTGGCAGGTAATGATATCATTCTTAAAGATCATTCTGATCTCTATTCGACCTGACACAGAAGCTCTAGGTAAACTTCCTGGAACTGCAATGTTCTGTGATGTGTATCAGTATCCTATGGCAGTTCAGATTCCGGGGGTTGTGGTAATACGTGTCAAGTCTGCGTTGCTTTGCTTTGCCAATGCCAATTTCGTTAGAGAAAGGTAATGGGAAGGCTAACATGAGATCAACTATAATATGAAACAATTCTTAACCTAATCTTTAATTTTTTGTTTTTCAAGGATCATGAAATGGGTCACTCAGGAAGAATCCAAAGATGACAAGGGAAATTCAAGAAACACCATTCAACTCGTAATTCTTGAAACCTCGAGTAAGTCTTTTTTTTGTTTTGTGCACTCTCTAGCTTATTAGCGAGCAATCAACCAATTATTCTAAAAACTAGAGTTGTTGGGTAAGGGTCTGATGAATAATTTTATATTATTATTGTTAACACGTCTTCTTACGCAATATGATGTTTGAACTTGAAATGTAGACAATGCACATGCCCAACTACTATGTATTTACTTTCAACATTTTTTATTAGATGAATTGAGGGTGGCAAAGATCAAACTTTAGACTGCTTGGTCATAGAAGCTCTAATATCATGTCAATGAACCAAACTCAACCCAAAAGCTAGCTCAAGAATTGATGATTGTCTTCACATATATAATGACTATCTTGAAAATAACTCTAGTCAATGTGAGACTTCTTAACACATCCCCTCACGTCCAAGGCTGAACATTTGGAGTGTAGGACATGTAGGAATTAACATATGTGACAGCTCATAAACAGGTGGTTTCCACTGGACGAATATAGGATAGACTCCCATACCATATTAGAATTTAGGAGGTTAACTCAATCCAAAAGTTAGCTCAAGAATTCAGGATTGTCAGGAATGAACACATGTGAGCGACTCATATACAGGTGGTCTCCACTGAACAGATCTACGATATGCTCTGATACCATATTAGAATTTGGGAGACCAACTCAACCCAAAATTTAGCTCAAGAGTTGAGGATTATAAGGGTTATCTTGACTATATCTCTAGTTAATGATCTTCCATATATTAGGGTTATCTTGACTATATCTCTACTCAATGTGAAACTTCTTTACATACCCTCTCACGCGTCTGAGCATCTAGAGCGTGGTATATGCAGGAATGAACATTTACATGTGGCCCATATACGAGTAGTCTCCACTAAGCAGATATAGGATAAACTCTGATACCATATTAGTATTTGGGAGGCCTCACTCAACCTAAAAGCTAACTGAAAAGTTAAGAATTGTCTCCTTTTACGTTGAGTTAGGCCTCTAAATTCTAATATAACCTAGTATCTTAATTAGATTGTATATATAGGTCCTTTTGGTGATGTTTAATAGATATGCTAAGAAACAGTATGCAGCGTTCTAGTATTATAATCTGAACCCCAAATAAAGTTGCATTGCATTTTTTCCGGTTGGTGGCTTTTAAGATACGATAATTCTCACCACAATTTGTGTGAGGTATTCAATGCATTATTTATAGAAAGGAATTTCAATGGAAAATTGAATTTGTTTAGGAATAATAAGAGAATATCTTATAGGATATTATAGTCTAGAATCATAAAGAATAATGAAGGAAATTAATTATTCTTAACACCCCCGTCAAGCTTAGCGTTGGATTAATGCCAACACGAAGCTTGAATCTAAACAGTTCAAACAATGGACGAGGCAACGCCTTGATAAAAATATCAGCAAGTTGTAGAGAAGTAGGAACATGATGATAGCCAAACACGGCGTGGTGGAACGAGCGGCGATCAGGAGCAGAGAAGGAGAGGAGCCGCGGCGGTGGGGCACGCGCGGACGGGTGCGATGACGGCGCACACGGCCGAGGACGGCACATGAGTTTGGAGGCTAGGGTTTGGAACCTTAACCTTATATCATGTAAGATATGATAATTCTCACCACAATTTGTGTGAGGTTATCAATGTATTATTTATATAAAAAAAATTACAATGGAAAGCAAAATATATGTTTAGGAATAACAAGAGAATATCGTATAAAATATTATACCCTACAATAATAAAGAATAATAAAGGAAACTAGTTATTATTAACATTTTTGGGCATATTGTCTGCATACAATATGTGGGAAGGGCAGCTACCACTGATTGAGTTACAGTTACTCGCCGTGCATAAATAACGTTCTTTGCTCTCCAGGTGGCTAATCTGTTCTGCGTTTTCCCCAAAATAAAATTATGAGTATCCTCGTCCATCCTTTTTATGAATCAATGGTACTCCCAAGTACTTCCCCAAATCACACGTAAGCTTGAATCCCAATCTATCACTGAGTTTCTTATCCACATTTCAATTGAAATTTATAAAAACCAAAATCCTAGTCTTGTCCACATTAACCATCTACCCCAAGGAACGACAAAATTCTTCCACGCAGCTGCTCATAACCTCCAAAAGAAGGTCGTTTGGGAAAAAGAGGTGTGTATTCGATAGACCTTAAGAGCTTCACTGATTCCCACAGGCACTTGTCCACATCTACATTTATTCTATGTACAAGTCTTTCAATGCACAGAACAAACAAGAAACCAATGTCAAAGGAAAGCGTTTAATCTTTTTGACAAATTTATGGTTTATGCTTGATAAACAAGAAACCAACATGATCATTGTGCCTATTATCGAAAGCTATCAGGTTATTCATGTATAAGTTTTTATAGGTGGATGATATTTTGATTGTTGCACGTAATAAAGCTCAAATTAACATGTTCAAATCTCCATATAGTAGAGAATATGAGATGAAGGACATATACACATCAAAGAAAATCTTGGAAATGGGGATTCACCATGACTGAAGTCGATGCATATTAACATTACGCCAAAAAGGGCTGTGTTGAAAACAATGTTATGGAATGGATCGAGAACATCAGTAAGGGCACGTCTTGGAGGCTATTTTAAGTTAGCTCTTGATGAATCACCAAAATTTGAGATTGTGGTGGAGCAAATGTATCAAGCTCCACATGCAAATGTTTTGAGAAGTCTCATATATGCAACGGTTTGAGCAAGGCCTGGTACTTCTCGTGCTGTAAGTGTCATAAGAAAGTATATAAGTAACTCTTTGGAAACAAAATAGGGAAGCAGTTAAATGGATTGTTTGTTACTTGAGAGTGTCTGGATATAGATGTTCTATTGGTATATGATGGAAATCAAGAATCTAGTCTAGGTTGATTTTGATTATGCAGGTAATTTGGATAAAAAAATATGTTCAGTGACAAGTTATATTTTTATAGTTTTCGAGTGCATTCTCAGCTAGAAAGTGACATTGCAATAACAACGCATTGTCACCTACAAAAATTGAATATATGACAGTACTAAAAGAAACTATAAAGGAGAGTGAATGGTTGCACGGTTTATTGAAAAGCTTTGGGATGAATGAACAAGTTCCGTAAGTTCAATGTGATAACCAAATTTTAATATATCTAACTAAGAACTCCACTTATCGTGGACAAACTAAGCACATTGATATCATAATGTAATTTTTCAGAGAAAGTGTTGTAGGGAGGAAAGTTGTAGTACAAAAAATAGTCATTGTAAATATATCCAATTGACATGATGACAAAGTCTTTGCCTACGGACAAAATAATGTATTTTTTAAATTTTGTAAATGTAACTTAAGGTTGTTGATGTCTTTATGGACATATTGCATGAAGACTATGAGAATAGTCGAGATTAAAAACTAGAAATTATGTAATTTTTGTAAAAGATCATTTAACATTTTCAAGTGGTTATGAGACTATCAAATAAATTTTAGTATGGATCATCCATGTATGGTTATACAGTGAAAATTTATTCCTCCTACTCTCTTATAAAGAGGTCCTCCTCACTAGATACATCTCGTATATATACGTGCGTGTGTGAGAGAGGGTGAGGGAGAGAGAGAATAATAATGTTGGTAAGATAGTTATATAGTTAATATTACCATCTCGTTTGCTTATGTGATTAATTTATGGTACTCTCTTGTCATAGATTTGGTAGACATCGACACCTCCGGAATTGCTGCCCTAGAGGAAATGCAGAAAATTTTGTTCTCTAATGGAAAGCAGGTAATACTAGAGTATTATTATTTTTCTACATCCAAATATTTTTAATCTTATTTTTTCTAGTATTTTTTTTTATCACATTACTCATCACATCTTTTATTTATCTCTCTTTCATTATTATTTTGTTCGTGTATTATTCTCACTGAAATATACACCAATTTTTATCTACACTACTATTAACTTTTCATTCTTTTCAAAAAATCTAACCATGCACTTCGACACGTACCTAAAAATCAGCAACACATAATTTATATTCTTGTCTCTATTAGGATACTATTGGGGTTTGACTTAATACTTTTTGTATTCCTTTCTCAGTTAGCCATTGCAAACCCTAGGTGGCAAGTGATTCACAAGCTAAAAGTGTCCAACTTTGTCAGCAAAATTGGTGGTAGAATTTTTCTGACTGTTGAAGAAGCTATTGGCTACAAGAGTGAGTTCTAAGTTGGATGGCTACTAGATAATTCAACTCTATAATGCCATTTTCTCCATACATGGGGAGATATGTACATATGGCAAAATAAAAAACAACATCTAAGAGCTATTTGTATTGTTGAAAAATCTTAACAGTATGCACGATGTTCGCTTGTGTGTTTGATTTCATGTCCCACATTGTGAGATGCACAAAAAAAGGGACATCATAATAAGTCTTCTTGTAATGCTAATTTGTGGTTTCAATCAATTTGTGTTCTAAATAAAATAGCAATTTGATGTGGTGTGTGAAAACTAATTTGAAAGTAATTTTTAGTAATTAAGTTAATAAATTAGGTTTTTAGTAATTAAGTTATCCAGAACAACAGGTGATGGATCTGGTCAAATACAGATCATTGTTATTGTTGATTAATGTGCTGATTTCATGTTAGTGGAATATGATAAGGTAGTGGAAATTAACTAGTGTAAGTAAAGAGTATGATAAGGTAGTGGAAATTAACTAGTGTAAGTAAAGAGTTACATGCGTTTATTATCATTGATGTTAGTGGAAGCACTTAGTACTTAGTGGAATGCTTAATTATACATCAAACAACTAGTAGTGGTGACTATTTGATAGTTGTAACCATCACTACTCATGCTATATATACTCATGTATATGAGTTGCAAATTGAACAACTGAAATACAAAAGAAATTCAACCACTAACACTTCCTTGTTGAGTATGACTCATTATAGTTACTTCGTCTTGCTAGAACTCAAGGAGTTCGTCTGGCCAAGAACTCAGTGAGTTCGTCTGGCTGATTGAGTTCGTTCGGCTTGGAGCTGTTGCGTTCGTCCGCAGAGTTCTTCCGGAGAGTCCGTCCGCAACTGACACGTAAGAGTTCGTCTGGCTAGAGCTGTTAGGCCACGTCTGGCTAGAGTCATTACGTAGTCAGTTGAGGACAGCTAATGAGCACTCATTCCGTAATATCCGTGTAATCTAGAATCTGATTGGTTGATAGGATTGCGTTAGGATATAATTAAGACACTGTCATTTTCGCATTTACATCCTAGTATAAATATGCTGTAACACCAGAACCCTGTTGTTCGTTCTAAGTTTTGAATGAATCAGTGTTATAGCTATCTATAGCCGCAGACGTAGACAACTTTGGTTGAACTGCGTGAACAAAGATTTCTGTGTGCTTTCGATCTCTTTCTCTCTCGAGTTACTCTATTTGATTTAGGTGTTCGAGTCCAACAATTGGTATCAGAGCTACCATGGCTACTGGCGGAGCTAAGTTCGACGTTGAAAAGTTCAATGGAACAGGAAACTTTGGTTTATGGCAATGCAGAGTCAAGGATTTGTTGGCTTAATAAGGATTGCAAAAAGCGTAGCGGGAGGAGAAACCAACAGGGATGTTAGACATAGATTGGTTGGAGATGCAAGAGAAGGCCGCTGGATTGATTCGTCTCTGTGTTTCTGACGAGGTGATGTTTCATATCGCGGATCTCACGACTCCAAAGGCTGTTTGGGACAAGTTAGAAAGACAATATCACTCCCAAACGTTGATGAACAAGCTATTTGCAAAGCAGAGGATTTATTGTCTGAGGATGCAGGAGGGAAGTGACCTTCAAAGTCACGTTAATCACTTCACCACAATAGTTGCAGACTTGCTGCGACTGGGGGTGAAGGTTGATGACAAGGACAAGGCGGTTATTTTGGGAAGGACGCTATCACGCTTGATGCCATCACGTCTGCCCTTTTGTCTCACTCACAGAGAAAGAAAAAGGAAGAGGAAGGCAGTAGTCAAGGTGAAGGTCTGTTTGCTAAGGGAGGAGGACAAGACCGTGGAAGGAACAAGGGAAAAGCTGCTGGAAAGAAGAAGCGTTCTAAGTCCAAGCAGATGAGGGCGACAGCAGAGTGTTTTAACTGCAAGAAGCTTGGTCACTGAAAGAGGGATTGCCCTAATCTCTCTAACTCTGCAAACGTAGCTCAGACGAGTGATTCCGGCAGTGAAGGGGACATGCTTTGTGTCTTGTCTGCCAAGTGCACAGATGTTTGGATTCTAGACTTTGGGTGCTCTTATCATATGACGCCGCACCGAGAGTGGTTTAGTTCGTTTAAGGTGGGCAAGTTTGGATTTGTCTATTTAGGTGATGACCAGACGTGTGAGACCACTGGAATAGGACAAGTTAAAATTGCTATGGACCATGGTGGCACGCGTATACTCGGTAATGTGAGATATGTCCCAGATCTGAGGAAGAATCTAATTTCCTTGG
The DNA here is from genome assembly GCA_030819835.1 of Acmispon strigosus. NCBI lineage: Eukaryota > Viridiplantae > Streptophyta > Magnoliopsida > Fabales > Fabaceae > Acmispon > Acmispon strigosus. The sequence continues at coordinate 29,884,663 of JAUAMA010000007.1, forward strand.
GTACTCTCCAGGAGAATGGTTACTACTGCCATTTAGATGGTGGGAAGGATACGATGAAGGTGAGCAAGGGCGCATTGACATTAATGACAGCAAAGCGGACTGCAGGGAATATCTATCGCTTGTTGGGAAGCATCGTGGTAGGTGACGTTGCATTAGTTGAGGCTGACAATGATGCAACAAGACTTTGGCATATGCGTCTGGGTCACGCCAATGAAAAGGTGTTAATGGCACTTCATAAGAGGAATCTTGTGAAGGGTGTTCGAAGCTGCAAGGTGGAATTTTGAAAGTTTTGCGTGTTGGGCAAATAGTGTCGTGTCCATTTCGTGACCAGGAAGCATAAAACAAAGGGAATCCTCGACTTTGTTCATTCAGATGTCTGGGGGCCTACTAGGGAGGCCTCCATTGCAGGTTCCAAGTACTTTGTTACATTCATCGATGACTTCTCCAGGAAGGTCTGGGTTTATTTCCTAAAGCACAAGTCTGAAGTGTTTAGCAAGTTCAGATTGTGGAAAGCAGAAGTGGAAAACCAGACGGGGAAGAAGGTCAAGTATCTGCGGTCAGATAATGGGACATAATACATAGACGCAAAATTCAAGCAGTTTTGTGAGTAACATGGGATCCAGAGGCATTATTCACTGAAGAAAACACCACAGCAGAATGGTGTTGCTGAGAGGATGAATAGATCCCTCACGGAGAAGGCAAGGTGCCTTCAGTTGTAGGCAAGATTGTCAAAGGGATTTTGGGCAGAAGCAATGAGCATGGCATGTTATCTTATAAACAGGTCTCCAAGAGTTTCATTGGATGGAAAGGTTGCAGAAGAAGTGTGGACAGGTAAACCAATTAACCTAGATAATCTGAGGATTTTTGGCTGTCCAGCTTACGTGCATATCTCCAGTGATGAGAGGTCCAAATTGGATCCTAAGTCCATGAAATATATCGTTCTCGGGTACACCAAGGGTGTAAAGGGGTTTAGATTTTGGGATCCAGCCTCGAAAAAGGCAGTTCATAGTAGAGATGTTGTATTTGATGAACAACACATGCTGAAGGAGTCAGATCCAAGGGAAGAGACTACTTCAAAGGCTGAAACTTTCACTGCTGGGAAGATTCAGATTGTTGTCGTGCCATCCAGACGAATGCAACCTCGTCTGGAAAATGATCTCGCATCGGACGATGTAGGAATGCCTTATCCATACAGTCCTGGGCAGACGACGCCCAATGTGCAGGACATTGCGAATTCTAACAGTGAGTCAGAATACGAGACAGTTGATTCAGGTGGAGTACAGGATTATGTCCCCGTACGTGACAGGGAGCCTCGTTAGAGAGGACCACCACTCAGATATGGGTTTGAAGACTTAGCTGCTTATGCTCTTCTTACAAGTTCTGGATATCCTTCTACTTTCTGTGAGGCTTTGGGAAGCCAAGATCGTAAGAAGTGGATTGGACCCAGAAGGTGTTGCTATGACTGTTGTGTCTACGTTCGAAGCCTTGATGATAATTCAGTAATTTTCTTGTTACTGTACGTGGATGATATGTTGATTGCTGCAAATCACTCAAGTGACATGCATGATTTGAAAACCAATCTGGGCAAGGATTTTGACATGAAGGACCTAGGAGCTGCTAAGAAGATTCTTGGAATGGAGATTCACAGAGACAGACGAGCACGAAAGCTGTGGCTCTCTCAGAAAAGCTATGTTGAAGGCGTGTTAGCCAGATTCGACATGGCAATTCAAAAGCAATGAGTACTCTTTTGATAAATCACTTCAAGCTCTCTGCTGATTAGTGTCCAAAGGCGGCTGAAGAGGTCAAAGGTATGTCGAAAATTCCCTACGCCAGTGCAGTTGGTTGTTTAATGTACGCTATGGTTTGCACTAGACCAGACGTGGCACAAGCAGTGAGCCAAGTCTGTAAGTTTATATTGGGTTTCGGGGTTAATTGACTAACTAGCTTGTGTATTTATTAGTTTTTCTTTCCAGCATCCTCTCGATGTAGATAACTGTCTGCTAATATTATATATGAATGCTTGTATTACTTATTTGTAATTTTTGTTTTTAGAAGTTGACCCTTGCTTGTCTGTTGTGTGTGTGTTTGTTGACGATCCGTCGTCAGTCGGACAACCCTTAGCCAAAAGTTTCAGGTGGATGCCGGTTCAAGGGAGACCAAGATAGAAGATGGATGCTTATCGGCAGGACCACTTGTTGCAGACGTTTTGTTTTTATGTATGAACTCCTGTATTTTTAAGAACCCGTGTAGGGAGTCTTAGTTTATTTCTTACAAACTGGCAGCAAGTCTTTTGAACTCGGAGTCAATCGTTTTGAAAATTATTTCTAAGCTGCTGGCTAGTCTTTTTATGCCACATGTGTGGCTATTTGCGAATCAGGGTATTAATATTATTAATGCATCTCATCATGGCATATTTCGAAAAAGAAAAAAAAATCCCCCTTTTCTACAGTCTTTGAAAATTATCTTGCATATTTATTTACTGTTTATTTTCTAAAGTAACGCCTTGAAAATCGAGGTTTTACACTAACCAATGTACTAAATTCAGGGATTTGGCCCAAGCCGCGATTCAAGACGGGAGGTTAATCTTTGAGCCTAAAGAAAAGACAACCACGAAGATTGATTCCGATCTGTTGCGGGTCCAGAACACCAACTTTGTGGAGCCTATGACGATTTGCTTGTAGGTATTGCTGAAATTCCTGAAACTAAGGTCAACGCGATTGGAGAGTTTGAGGAAGAAATGTAGGAAGTATATCCGCAAGCTAGTGAAACTTTGCTTGAATACTTGCAAAGGTGTAAGGACAAATATATTGATGTGACTTTATGTCCAAGATGCAGTTCAGTATTTGATTGAAGTGTTGCGAAAGCCGTGGAAACGGCTAAGAGGATTAATCGCAAGCCAGCGATTGAGAGGTTGGGGCATCGGCTACCTGTGGTTCAACACTTGGGTTCTAACACCCTATTCGGGTCAAGCTTCAACACACTTCAGCTCACAAGGAGAAGAGTTTCATTCCTCCAGCTGGAATTCAACCTGAATAGTGGGTTACCACGTTCCAACCAAAAACTGCTGTGAAATCCAAGGTCGAAGGGAGATACACCACTCTTCAAAAAGGGAGTTCCCATATTTCAAGTAATTACTCCCATGTTCCAAACACTAAATTTGGAACCAACCCTATGACTAAAATCCAATGGAGAAGATCTCAGAGAAAAAAGAAAATCCGCTCGATAGAAAGCCGCTACTCAAAAGAGGAAGGCTGTAATCGAAGACACTGGAAAGAAATACTTTCTGGAAAAAATGGGTAATCGAGTCGAAGCAGGATTTTACCTTATATGGACTTAGCATATAAACCCAAGTTAAGCCTTGAAGCAAAGCCACTCACATCAATAGCTGCACTTCCTAAACCATTAACTGTTGAGGAAGAGGGCATGCTCATTGACAACTTCGGCAGCGATGCCGAAAGCTTAGACATTATTTGAAATGTGGTGTCTATTCTCCAAGTCGAGTTTGATCAAGTTACAGAGGTGACTGAAGATGAAGATGACTATTATGTCATAGATGAAGACTACAACAACCCTTTGTATTACTACATAATGACTAAGGGAGGAGTTGAAGAACAAAATACAGTTTTCAAGAAACCGGATCCCGAGATGAAGAAACACTTGAAACCACTCTTCGTTTGGGCTCTAGTTGAAGATAAGGGGATCAAAAAGGTTTTGGTCGATGGTGGAGCGGCAATCAACCTAATGCCTAAGTTTCTGATGAAGAAGTTAGGAAAAACCGAGGCAGATCTTTAGCCTCATAACATGGTCCTTTCTGACTACGAGGGTAAGACAAACGAGTCATTGGGAGTAATTTCACTTGAGATTACCGTCAGCACGGTAACAAGAACCACGTTATTTATGGTGGTTCCTGCAAAAACAAATTATAATATGCTTTTGGGTAGAGAGTGGATCCATGGTGTTGGAGCAGTTCCCTCAACTCTTCACCAAACTTTATCTCTTTGGAGAGAAGATAGCGTTCTTGAAAATGTCGATGCTGATTACAGTTACTTCTTGGCTGAATGTGACCAAGTTAATAGAAAGACGTTCGACAAGAAGCTTGCCAATATTCCTCCTTACAATGATTTGGCATATGAATTAAAGGGAGAGCCTGTACTTTGTTCATTCAGGCTCGATCCTGAATATGATTTTTTCCGAAGACTAGAGTTTAGTCGAGGAAATGCAGATGAAGATGATGCAATAGGAGAGTGGCATATGGTGGATCCCATGTAAGAAAATTGTACTTAAATTTCGGCTCACATAGCCGAATATAACAATGGAACGGTTATAGAAGCTGAAAATGTGCTAAGAGAAACGCAACTTGACTTCTGCTTATGAAGATGTACAATTTTTTACGTTGAAAACGGCGATGGCGTCGAAAAGGCAATGTCATTACCTTAGTGAAATTCAAAAGATGTAATGTTAGGCATGATTTAATTATTACATTATGCCTGTAGTTGTACTTTTCATGAAGTTATATACTAATAAAGAGTTTATTTGACGTTTCATTTATTCTCGTTTTTATTCTATTAAAAGTGTGTATTGTCAAATTAGAGGTTTTGATGGGATTGATGGAACTGATAATTATTCGAAATGATTAAGTTCACGTCACTTATTTCAAGCACGTGGGTCAGTGTATTGAAAACCCCATATCCATCATTACTTATTTACTAGCATAGTGGGCTACTAACTGCTCCACTATCATGAGTAAACAGTCAATCTCCTTTTAATTAATTAAAATAAGGATATGTGAGGGGTATGTTCATTCCATTCGCAACACATCCTTAAATGTTAATTCTCAACCCTAACGCTATAAGTCCAAGCAACCGAGACACACAGCAAACGGAAGAGTCAAACGTACGTGATTGAGCGATTTCGATCGACAATCTTTAAATTCCTTGCAAACTTTATGTTTCCTGCACTTACAATTCAATGCAATTTTATCCTTCTTTTTCCTTTGACTTTTTACTGTTTTCAAGCACTTTTACTTTCAATCTTTTCTTTTAAACTGTTTATCCAATTTGGTCGAACCATTTTCGACGAATACATCCTCATCCACTCCATTTCATGATTCACGCACTATAAAGTTTCCATATCCCAGAGCCCCAAACAGGATCGGAATCCAACCTCTTTATCAACATTTGGATTTTCTTGTGGTTTTACTTGATTCTATTTGTTTACCAAAATCAGTGTAAATAGCTCCCTGCCAAGCCATCGATCAATAGTCTCGACGTCGCCATCTGGAGAACCAGTAGTCGAATGCCACGCAGCAGTCCTAGCAGCACTCTTGGCAAGCTCATCATCAAAACGACACATGATGTCCAATAAAGGTAGCTTTGGAATGGTGATACAAATGGCGCCCTCGTAGTAAATCACGTCAATGGCTAAACCATACCGATCTCATCGAACTACTCATATCTAGCTGTGATACGTTGACATTCGTGCAACTCGGCTATAGCTTCACGCAGCCATGTCTTCCTAATCAAGCAAGTGAATCTCGTCGTACCTCTGTACCGGTATGCTCATCCAGTGTCAGAATTCCATTTGGCGATAGGCGCCCACGTGGCACACAGAAAACATTGCAAGAGTCAACTCCAAATAATGACTTGCATATAGTCTCAACAATAATATCTTATAACATGTGAGGTAATTAACATGTTAATAAAAAACATTATCAACAAAATAATCTCAATCAAAATATCAAAGGGAACCTAGGGTTAGTCTAGGCATGATGCACAATACGACTTCATCGCATAAAAATATGATACGGAGAACAGCTAGCCCTACGACCTTCGATCCAAGATTTGCGTCGCAATCTGGTTCACAGCCACTTCATCAGGACAACAAAAAACAACACCCACCACCACTAGAACCGGCCTCCTAAACACAGCCCCATCCAAAAAGAAAAAACCAAACAAGACATAAAGATGACAAATCCCAAAAAAGCAACACCTGCACACAAAGAATCCGCACCTACGCCATCCTACGCTCCATAATCTGAGCCGCAATATGCTTAACTGCCACGCTATCGGGACAATCGAACACAACACCCACCTGTTTACCCACCGCAATGGCTCGCCTAGCTCTCGTCAAAACACTCGGAGGCACTGGAGACTCAGACAGGACAAGCGCAAGAACGAGACCATCGCCTCTAACACCTCCCGCCACAACCTCCATAAGAGAACAAGGAGGAGTGGAAGGCTCCTGACACCTGATCTCCTTCCTGGGACAGCCTCGAGCCCTCTTAACCCCAAGACCACGAGCCCTACCAGCCAAAACTGATACCCCGTTAGAACCGCCTGAGCCCCCCAGTTTCTTTGGACGACCACGTCTTCTACGGGACTACAAAACCAGCCCCTCCTCGAAATCATTCACCTCCTCACCACGACACTCATCGCTCCTATTTAAAAGCATGGAGTTTTCGCCGGAAGGACCTTCAGTAACAACAGGAATCTCCTCCTCGGAAGACTCGACCTGCAAGGGACCAATTTCAGGAAAAAGGAACACATCGAGAGTTCTCTCGCCAGGCCAGTCTCCCTTGTCAGCACCCAGGACCAGAGCCACCTCCTGCGCGGCTGACGCAGAAAGTTCCCCCACAGAACCTCCTTCCACGAACGAACACGGCCAACACCCTTAGATATCCCACAAACATTGTCCCTGGATGCCCCGACCCCCAACAAAGGCTGACCCTCGCCGCGCGAGAACCGAGTCTTAGAGAAATGCTATTAATCCTCGGGGAACTTAGCGGAGCCACCGAAAGGACAGCCCCACCTACCTTGAGGCCATCCAGAGCGATAGTAGCAGAGGCAGCCTGACACTTGGAGAAAAAGCGGACGAAACCGAAGCGGAATCGGCGCCCAACTTTGCGTTTGCGTTGAATAAATACATTCAGGATCCTACCAAAGAGAGAGAACAAACCGCGAATATGGTGGTAGCCGATCGACTCTTTGATGCCATCGATGAAGAGGGTCGAACAGCTGCGACGAGGGATGTTGCGAGTCTGAGGAGAAATGTCCCCCTCAGCCACGGTACCCTTTAAGCCCGCCGAGGCACCGCCTACAACAAGCGGACCACCAAGATCATCCGCCGGCTCATCTTCTGCCGCCTCGCCTCCTTCAGCTGCCAGCCCCTGCCTAGAAATGGTTTGTTATAGTTGATCCTATAGCCCCAAAATAACAGAAAATAAACTGAAAAATATATCTTCTAATTAAGATGAAGATTTTCAACCCTCTCCTTCGCCTCATAAATGAATAGATTATTTTTCTAGAATATTCAAGCAATTAAACAGCTGAAATTAAATTAAATATAACCAAAAAAATTATTTAATAAAAGATAAATAATGTAATATACTTCAAATAAGAAACCCTAATATGTCAAGGAATATTTCTTGATACCTCATAAGATTAAATTTGATTTATCTCTAAATAAATCACACTTTACCTATTTAATCATATCTTACTAGAATTATTAACCTAATCAATTCAATATATCAATGATCAACACAGAAAATATTTCCCTAGGAAATATATTCATGTGCCACGCACATGTCACCAATAATAAGGAAATTATCTTCCTTTTTCACCAAACTATTATTATCTCCAAATTTATGCATATAAAATCAAATAAAGACAATCTAAGTATTCTTCGAAGAGAAAAGAAAAACATTCGAAACATAAGTACTATAATTATTTAATAAAACTACTAAAATGCCATTGAATAAATAATTAGGGTCTTACAATACTACCCCCTTAAAATAGTTTCAACCTCGAAACTACTACTCAACGAAAATCTCCGAGAAATCCTTCTTCATCTTATCTTCCAATTCCCAAGTCGCATCTCCTGTAACCAATACAAAGATGTAACTTGGCCTGAAAGGATCAAACAAGAGGGAAATGAACAAATTTAACAGACACAACACACCAATTCATCATCAATAGAAGTCAGTCAAATCACCTGTTTGCTGGATGAAAGTTTCACCAATAAGACCATAGCCACACATACAAAGGCTCAATGTATTAGTTACATAACAAAAGACCTCCTTCATACCTCCACCATGGTAGCTATCTTGATCAATTTAATGTATGTAATGCATCATTAACAACTCAACTGGTACAGAATTTGACAGCTCTGAAAAAGATGAGTCAAATAACCCAACATTTTTTGGGTTTGATTCCTCTAAAATGAAGATTATGACAGTTGAGATCATAATAAATACATGGACATATATAATATAGGGTTAATGGTTCAATAGGTCCCTGAAGTTGTACCGAAATTTGTGTTTGGTCCCTCCCCAGAAAAATGACGTTTAGTGGCGGTCAAAAACAGCCAGTAATTGTAAAAAAACCGCCACTAAACGTCATTTTTCCAGGGAGGGACCAAACAACGATTTTGATACAACTTCAGGGACCTATTAAACCATTAACCCTATAATATATTATTAAATTGTTAAAATATCAATGGTAGACAGCTATAACTCTACAGTTTATGCTTTCAAAGAGTAAAATCCACTTTTGTTTATACATAATTATACCTCTCTCCGTAGGAAACCTAATTCTTTAAGCACGCACTCATGCTGCAAACATATTAACTCCCTAAGAATTCTGCATGTGATAGATTAATAGAATACAAATTATTCCTTTTCAGATAAGAAGAACCTCTTCCAAATTTGGAAACCATAACTCTTAACATTAATTTCCCAAGCAATTTCAGTGGGTATTATCATATCTTCTAGTCATGAAGTATGAGCAAAGAATCTTGCAGCTTTCACAACTTACAATTAAAAAAGACAAGCACAAGTCTCCAGTCCCTGACGCCCTCCAACAAAAAATAAAGTACACCACCATTTTTTCTTGCAAAAAGATAGAACTATTTTATACAAACTATAAATGCTGAAGTTTAAATGGCAGTCTAATAAAGAGAGAAAAAATAGTCATGATTCTGTTAGACACGCTCAATTAGTTAGAGTTGGTTAATTAGTGGGGGGGGGGGGGGGGGGGGTTAGTGAGTGAGACATGTTGCCTATAAATAAAGAGTTTAGGGTGAGCACTGTTATCTTTGGATTATTTGGGGTTTGGGACTTAGGGAGAGTGGCTGAGTCTCTCCAATTACTAGCAACCTTGTTCTTTTCTACATTTAACATATCTAGTCTAGTTCCTAACAAATTCCTATCTTTACATAAGCAAAACTGATTCCTATACCATTATCTTTACACAAGCAAAACTAAGGTGCACCGATTGCAGACGAATCATCAGAAAACTCGAGAGAATTCCAACTTCCAAGTACATCTCTGAAGTATGAAGCAATTTAAGGCATATTAGGAATCAAGACAAATTTCCAATTCAAATCAACAATACAAAGATGTAACTTGGTCTAACAGGATCAGAAAAGAGGGAAATCAAAATGAACTAAGTTTAGTAGAGACACCAATTCATCATCAATAGAAGTTACCTATTTGCGGGACGAATGTTTATCCAACAAGACAATAACATATAGAAGAAAGACCCAATGTATTAGTTACATAACAAAAGGAACCCTTCATATCCAACATGGTGGCAACCTAGGCCAGAATGAGCTTATTACGAATATATTGTAAAACAGTTCATGTATCTTTGTCCGATGACTCTGACATATTAAATATTTTGATTCATTATAGAGCTAATAGACAAAGCCAGCAATCATCCATATAGCTTTTAGCTTTTAATCCTAGCAAGCTCAAAGTTTAAAATGCATTGGCATAAATACTCAAGAATTCTTAATATTTTTTTACTGTTATTTATTCAACGACTGTGGAAGCACGGTAAAAGATAGAAGAGCCGGTTGCAAATCCACCAGTAGCTCCATAGAGCATGTTTTGACTTTCAACTTTCAAGAACAAGGGAATGCAATGAGATAAACACAGAGGTAGACCAAAGTTGTCATTGAAAGCACAAACAACTGATCATGTACTTACTCCAACTATGAAAAGAAGCATCGTATTAACGAAACAAAACACAAATTCATCATACATTACAAGAATGCCAATTGCAGCAGGCAAAGAGAAAACAGGAACTACCTCACTCATTACGTACGAGTACAGGTTGAATCAAAGTCATCAGGGGCAACACGAGAAATCCAACTACTGAGTGTTCTCTTAATATCAGAGTGATTAACATAAGCCAACTCGTACATACTACACAAATTGACAACAATGGTCTCGTTGAGAGCCACAGTAGGAACCCTTTCAAGCGCACTTTCCAACACCTTAATAGAATCCGACAAGTCCCTCAAATACATCAAACAGAGAGATTTGTTGTTCACGGCCACCACATCCGTCGGATCCCTCTCAATGCACTCATCGTACTCCCTCACCGCAGACACATAATCCTTCCCCACCATATACACCAATGCCTTGTTCCTGTTCACGAGATTCTGATACTCAACCTCACTCAACGACCCATGATTCTTCCCCTCAGTCTCCACCTTCAAAAACGAGACTTTCGCGCCCTCCAAGTCCCCAATCTGCAATTGCATGTACCCGAGATGCGAAATCAGAATCGGATCCGAAGAATCGCGAGAGAGCAGCTCCTTCATCAAGCTCAAGCACGCACCAAACTCCTTGTGACTCAAATGGTGCCCTATCACGCAATTCACGACGAAAACCTCTCTTTTTTTCCACATACCAAGAGAAACGCTGAGATTGCTGTTCTCCTTGTCCTTAATCTTCTCCCGCACGAAATCCAGGAGGCGGTAGAGCCGGTCCATCCCTTGCTGGCGCTGGCCCAATTTGATCGGGATCAGGGCGTGGAGCCACCGGAGGGAGAAGGGGACCATGGATCCGACCCGGTTCGGGTAGATTTTCGGGTAGGTTTCGTACCTGTAGTGCGCGCTATCGAGATCCTCCACGGAGTCGAGCTCGGCGGAGGCTTCGTTGAAACGGCGTAGTTTGGTGAAGGCGAGGGCGTTGAAGGCGAGGTAGGTGAGGTGGTCGTGGGGCTTGTGGAGGAGGGAGAGGGCCCTGGCGCGTGAGACCTTGTCGATGACGGAGCGCCACGCGCCGCGGGTTGCGAGGTCTTGGAGGGAGGAGAGGTCATGGCAGAGCTCGTCGAAGGGGTCACGGAGGAGAGGGTCCGTTTGGGATTCGGATCTGGGAGAACCCGAGTCCATTGCTCGGTTGGAGATGGGAGACACAGCAGCGGAACGGAAAGAGATGGCCGGAGAAAACGGATCTCACTCAGTGTTGGCTTCTTTGGTTGTTTTGCTTCTGCGCCAGTTGGGTCTTCTTTGTCTTGGGTCGGAGGAGGCCTTGGTGGGAAAACAAGGGTTATCGCTCTACCCACTTTTCCTACATCCCAAAAATACTCTTTCTTTTACCTTACTTACCACACCATACCAAATTTTAATGTAGGGTTAAATATGTTTTTGGTCCCTGTACTTTGAGCGAAATTTGGTTTTAGTCCCTCGCCGGCGTAAAGGTGGATTTTAGGCCTCAGACTTTCTTTTTTGTTTGGTTTTCGTCCCTGCCGGAGTTTGGTCAACGCCGCCGTGTCTATGTGTCACGGCCGAGCTTACGTGGCAACGCCACGTCAATTAATGAGGCCACGTGGAATTATATTATTAATTATTAAAGGAATATAAAGGAACTTCGCAGCACCGCGCCACTGTGCCGCTCCGTGTGCAACTTCGCAGCACCGTGCCGTTGCCGTTTAGTCCCAAGCCGCCGTCGCCGCCGCCTAAAACCCAGAAACCCACCTCAAACCCCACCCACTTCAACCGAAAACCCAAACACAGAAACCCACCTCAAACCCCACCCTCCTCCTCCTCCTTCTAGCAACCCCGCCGCGCGAGCCACCACCCCAAACCACCAACAGACCTTAGAAATTTCAAAAACCCCAACCAGATCCAGTCAAAGACGATGAAGCAGAGAAATCGAAGAAGATGAAGCAGTGAACAAGAAGAAGGGGAGAAGAAGATGAAGAAGATGAGGTGAAGAAGAAGAAGAATAGAAGATAACGATGGGAACGAGAGGAAGGAAGTGACGGAGAGGACGGCGGCGACAGCAAGGACGAATGGACACGACGGCGGCGACGACGCAGGGACGGGTGGACGGCGACGATGGCTGCGGCAGATTCGAGGGAGGGGTGTCGAGAAGAACCATGGAAGAAGAAGGGTTTTCAAAAAGAAAGAGGAAGAAGAAAGAGCATCGTGCTCTGCGTTCTGATTCCCCCCTTTTCCCTTTTTTTTGTTTTTTTATTTATTAAATATTATTGGAAAAAAATGACAGCTGTACTCATTAATTGACGTGGCATATGCCACGTAGGACCAGCCGTGACACGTAAGCACGGCGGTCAACGGTGAACTCCGGCAGGGACTAAAACCAAAAAATAATAATAGTCTAAGGCCTAATATCCACCTTTACGCCGGCGAGGGACTAAAACCAAATCTCGCTATAAGTACAGGGACCAAAAACATATTTAACCCTTTAATGTATTGAAATTTAAAATCTCGGAATACATTTTTTAGTTTAGCAAGATTTAAAATCCTGAAATCGAGTTTTTTTTAATGTAGTGAGATTTAAAATCTCATAATGTTATTTTTTTTAAACTAGAATGTTTTTTTATTACTGTAGTTTCTAACATATCAAGTTTTAAAATCCGATATATTTTATAAATGAAAATTCCAATCTCACTTTAACATCAGCATGGTGATCAATTTCACTAGCTTTTTTTTTTTTGTCAATGGAGTAATATTGATTGAGGAAAGATGGCCCAACGACACATCGGTAACAAGGGTCGAAGTCCATTACAACCCAAGCAGCATAAGGAAAGTCAAGTGAAAGGAACAAAGTCAGGAAAAAAACCAAACTTAACTAACCCTACTCAATACTAGGCATGTGGGGGACCCATAATGGGGAAAAAAGCCGGGAATCTAAACCACCTAAAACTAGAAACAATAAAAACAAAGACATGCATCGGTGGAGGTGGTTGACATTATTCAAAAGTCCGAAAGAACTACAAGGAACTGCACAAGGCCAAAAACAACAATAATTGAGCAACCAGAGTCAACCCCCTTTTAGACTCAGAACCTCAACAAGCAGCAGAAGAGAGAAGCAATCAGGGAGCGCACGATAAGCAAGGGGAGCTGGGAACAAGGCACAACCTTAACCGGTCCCACTCTAAGCAGAAACAACATTTCGAGCTCAACTAATTGGAGTTGAGGTCGCATGATTGATGACCAAATCCGCAAGTGTACGGTTGATTATCGAAGTAATATATAAGATATCGAACCCACAGGGATAGGTGTCCAATTATCAATTTGTTTAGAACTTGTGCTGAAAATTAAAATTGATTTTAACTTTGGTTTGTTTAGAATAAGAACTTGGATTAGCATAAATATAAAGATAAGATGATGATAGAAATTAAGCACTTGGGTTGAATTGAATAACTTAAAATATATGCTAGCAAACCTCTACCTTATTTCTGAATTTTAAAGCAATAGTTCATGATGCTTTAGCCTATGGTTTCTACAAGTTAATTCCTTACACATTGTAGACCTTTCTTTCTAATTACTAAACTCAATTCCTTGCAATTTAGTTAATTAAAGAAGAAGATGAAGATAGAGTTCAGGCCAACATAAAGCAAAGTCTATCCTAATTCCTTAGTGATATGTCATATTGCTTCTTTTAAATCCTATTTCCCTTATAACTTACCAATTTCCATTGACATAAGAAATAAGCATGAACACTTGTGCGCATCAAGATGAAATTAAGAACAAGGAAATAAAACATGAATTTGCAATATTATTCAGAATAATGAGGCTTGGGGGGCGTCCCTCTCTCTCTTTCTTGCTGCTGAAAAGCCTAGTTATATGTTTAGCTCTCTTCCTTGTTCATTTCACACAAAGAAATTGCTAAAAAACCTAGAACACTAGAGCTGAAATTCTCTGAAGTTTTGTTGAACCTTGGCCTGCTTGTGTTGACTCTTCCTTTCCTCTTGTGGTGTTCAACTCGCTCCTCTAATCCTCTTCAAGAAATCCCTGTGGTTAGTTCAATTGGTAAGTGATCAAACCCTTATAAATTCTGAGTTTTTAGTGATAGATTCCTTGTCCCTTGTAGGGTTTGACTAGTCTAGTTTTTCAGCCCTTGTTTCTCATCAAACTCGAGGATCCTCTTCACTTTTTTGAAGGGCTAGGGTCGTGCCATATTTCCTTGATCAAACTCTCACAACAAGGATGGTTTTTCTTTCGATTCTTGGCTAGAATCCTTGTATCTTCTTTATTCAAAAGACTTTGTTGATTTTAGAAACCCTAGGATTTTTTAGTAGGAAATGTATTTATTCAGTTGTATGATGAGTTTTGGGCATGAAAGAGATTTAGTTTCGAAAAGTAAAGCTTAGAATCGATTTTGGGGTGAAAAACTACATTTTTTTGCTTTCTGGCAGGAAGCCAACGCATGAGCGTTGGCATCCCAACGCATGGGCGTTGGGCCTCTGCCTGAGCCATGCATGTGCGTGGCTATACCCACTCACATGCGTGGGGTGTGCAGACAGCCTCTTTTGTTTTTCAAGAAAACCCTAGTTTTGCCAAACGGTTTCCAGTTTCCTTTGAGGTTGATTTCCACCTATTCTATGGTTGATTGATTGTTATTTATACGTTTATTTTGCAAGGTTGAAGTCCAATTTCATGCAACCCTCCCGAAGGTAAGGGTAAATCGTCTTAGGAATTATTCATGTCGGTTTGTGATAGTATTTGCGCTCTGCTTTCCTTGTTAATTTGGTTGATTTGTTGAGAACCTATTCTGAATTGTTGATGGCCATTTGATATTCTGCAAGTTCCTATGTCTTGATGAATTTTTGAGAAAAGTGATATGTTTTATTTGGTTATAGCATGGTGATAAAGATTTTGAGAAGTTTATGACTATGTTATGCATATGTAAAGCTATGACTGAGAATTTTGTGTCAACTATTGGTTGATGAAGATGTTGATATATTGTTGTCATAGTATATGCATTATGCATATGATTTTTAGGTTGATGTGACAGTAATTTTTCCCATGGGATCAACCAAGGGCAATGTGGTGGTAATTTGTCCCACGTGATTGTCCTGGCCCGGTTAGGGTGAATTTTGGTCATAGTTATGCATGTAGATATTGAGGATTATAAACATGACTATGTGGTATTGTAACATTAATAAATGTGAGTATTTCCTTTGTATTGTTGTTTAATTAACTCCGTTCTTGAAACACAATTTTACTATTGCACTACAAGAAAAAGGTTAAATAGCAGCAGTTTTTAAGTTAACCAACGGCGGTTATAACCGCTGCAAAAAGTCACTAACAGCGATTCCAGAACCGTTGTATGTTATTTTCTTGATTTTCGAGTTAACCCTTTCTATTTGTTTTGCTTGATTGTTTGAGCGCTTAACGCCATAGATAACTAGGGTAATGAGGTTCAAGAAGAATGATCTTGATGCTAGAAGAGATGGTGAAGAAGCTCGATGAATTGAAGAATTTGTAGAACACTATTTATGTTTTTTTTTTCCATTGTGTTGATTTAAGCACTTGTAGTGAAACTTTATTTATTTTGGAATACCTCTCGCTGTTTGTGATGCTTAATAATTTATTATGGGTTGAATATTAATAATAAATATTCGAGGGACATTTTGGAAAACTTGAGTGTTTTGAGAGGTTTTGAAGCTAAATTCCGCATATTTACTATGTGACCCACAACTCAAAATTGGGGTGTTACACACAAGATTTATCCTGGTTCACCCCCTGAACGATAGGGCTACGTCCAGTCCTTGGCTTCACCAAGAGTTTCACTATTCAACAGAACAATACAAGTATTCAACACAGGACTTCTCTAGATCAAACAAGTATTCAAAGGACTTCTCCTATCAAGTATTCCCACAGGACTTCTCCAGAGTATTCTCAGGGGCTTCTCCCAACAAGTATTATTAGGGACTTCTCCCAAATATTTTACAAGAATTATCTCTTCTACAAAGTCTCTTCAGAAAGAGTGAGGTAGAAAGATTAAGCTCATCAGACTATAAGTGTTGGGTAGAAAATATGATACTTGGGCAAACACTAGAGTTTCAGAAACAGAGATGATAGACAATTGCTTCTCTGTTTTCTTTGGTGTGAAGGGATAAAGAGATTTGACTCTTAGAGAATTTGACACTTGAAAGATTTTATTCGTTTGGTGTTTGACACTTAGGTTCGAGTGGAATTGGATTGCTTGGAGAGATTCACTTTGAGTTTCTTGCAATATGAATTCTGTTTGCTTAGTCTCTCTCTCTTCTT
Source organism: Acmispon strigosus (assembly GCA_030819835.1). Classification (NCBI taxonomy): domain Eukaryota; kingdom Viridiplantae; phylum Streptophyta; class Magnoliopsida; order Fabales; family Fabaceae; genus Acmispon; species Acmispon strigosus. Next base: position 29,900,971 of record JAUAMA010000007.1, read on the forward strand.
CAAATGTTCAAGTCTTTCTATTTATATCTTCAGTTGAAATGAACGTTGCTAAAGATGTTGAGAGTCATTGTGCTTTCTTCTTTCTTCAATGTGAGTAACAACTCTTTTCATTTAATTCTCTTGAGATTTGAAAGCTTGGATGTTCGGATTCTGTTTGTTGTGTTCTCCGTCCTCTGTGTTCTGTGTTCTGCATTCTGTTCTTCCTCGTTTAAGACTTCTTTCCTCAATGGGTTCTTCAAAAGACTTTTCCTTGTTGCAGAAAATCCTTCCATTTTGAGGAAAGATAAAGAATAAACCCCTTTTGTTTATTCAATAACGTTATTTTGCGACTAGGGAATATAACCGTTGAAAGCTTTTCATTTAATGCATTCTGACATTGTCACGTGATTTTGATCATATCTCCTCGGTTAGTGATATTTTCCAGGCGATGCTTCTGCTTGACCTTAGATGATACTGACTTCTTTGGTCAAACGATGCTTTCCTTTTTGTCTTTGGACGATGCTTTCCATTCTCGTACAGACGATGCTTCTCTCTTAGACAATGCTTTCGTTCTTTGCTTAGACGATACTTCTTGTCTTTGAACAGTAGTTGTTCTCTGTACGATACTTCTTGTCTTTGGACGATAGTTCTTCATTGAACTATACTTCTTCTTTGAGTGATACTTCTTCTTTGCTTAATTAGACGATGGGAGATTGAACGATGCTCTTTTAGATATTTGACAATGTGAGCATACGATGCTTTTCCTTTCATATAGACGATAGAGATATTTCCTGAAAATAATAATACACAGAGTTTAGGAAATAAAATTGTTATCATTCAAAACATGATAAATGTTCTAACTCGTTTGAACCTAACAGCTTGGTTTTAAACGCGCTGGTTTGCTAAAAAACTTGAGTTGCAGGTCTAGGCTTCTTTGAAGCTCAACCCTAGACCTTCGATTCTTCGCATTTTCCTGCAATCTCCCTACCCAGATCGTGCATGCAGAGTCACAGAAGCTCAATGGAACAAATTTCAGGCCATATGGTTCAGTAAGGAAGGAGGACGAAGATGATGATGTTGAACGACGAAGATGATGATGAATTGGGTGAGGGAGAGAGAGATGAGATCTTCTTAGTTTGTTAATATTTTCTATAAATAGATAGGTATATACTTACTCATAAAGCTAGAATAATATTAATTAGGTAATTAATCAAATAGGTAAAACGACGGGATGTGACAATCATCACAATCAAGGTCAACCTTCACTTAGTGTCTGAGTCTTATCCTCACCATCAAGGTCACCCTTCACTGAGTGTCCGAGTCTCGTCTTCACTTATAATTAATATTTCTTCTCTCAAACATTGTCTAGCAATCCCCATATAAAGTCTCTCCCATTTTCTTTTGAAAACACCTCTTTTGAATATTTTGAAAAGAAGCCTAGTTTTTTTTTTGATTGGCTGAATTTCCCTTCCAGGGATTTGATCCTTGAAGCTTCCCCTCCCCAACCAATATGTCCCCCAGCTTTTACCACTTTAGTTATCCTTCGAGGACGAAAGGAAGCCTCGTATTATGAAGAAATCAAAATCTCCATTAATTCATATAAGGGTTTGATGAAATCATTTAGGTGCATTATGAATTTTTATTCTTGAAAGCATAAGGCACAATTAATCCTTTTAGAAAAATCTTGGTTAAATTGTCCTGTTCCATAAAAAGCGTACTTCCGAAAATGTTTACTCTTTTAAAATAAAGTCCCCTCCTCTTATTCTTTGTACAAAAACTATGTCACTGCTCTAAAACGTATTCATCATGGCAAGGTATTGTAAAGCATCTCGTCTAGCCAGTCTCTCTTTTTCTCCGCTTTCACATTCGACAAACAATCGTAAATACAATTAATATCGAAAGCACATAACACTTAGCGAAAGTACATCAATTCAGCAACTTGTCATCAATCATACAATCATACACTTCAAGTGTCACTTGCAACATTTCAACCATCTTACCATCATGCACTTAAAGTGCCATCCACAATACTTCATCAACCACATACGCACATCAAAACACATAATGCATCATCTAAAACTCGAAGTTCCCCAACCTTGGAAGTTTTCATCCCTTAACACTTGGTCTAACTCAATCTGGTTTTGTTCCTCGTACTTTCACATACACACATTTAACTTAATTATTTCCTCATACTAAAAAAGATCACTTGTAAACTAAACTACTAATCTTTTAAGCTATGGCTTGGAAAAGTTCTAGGGTTCCTGAACACTTGCTACATTAAAATGACCATGACTCTTGACTTAAGGATATAACTTTTCAAAGTCACACACTCCTCTCTTTATAAAACATTAAAAGAACACTAACTGTCACATCTAAAAATGCACACAACTCAGATTTTCCTCTCATTCATCGAGGTATGTCCAACAAATCAAAAGCAAGTTAATTTTTTAATTCAATAGACACAATTAATCCAAACCATAAGATATTTTAACTATGAAATTTTCTCATAAATCACAAATAATTCTTTATCAACTCAATCAAACATATGACAACAAAACTACTTATGCATTTTATATAAGAAAGCTTTTCTCCCATGTTTAGTGTCTTAAACACATACTCAAGTCGAATTTTTCTTCATTCTCTTCTTTTGAAAACCCTAGAAGCATAGTCTTCATTATATTTCTTCTTAAATCAACACAATTAAAACAAACTACAAGAGTTTTTAAACTTAAAAATCTTTTTTCCAACTAAATCACTCTCCTGACAACCAAACACCTAGGATTTTTGATCAAAAATCCATTTTCACAACTTGACTAATTAAATTCATAAACAAACTCAAAATAAAGTTTTTCCCATTTCTTTTCCAAAACATCAAACTCAGCCAAACATCATAAACATGCTTCCTATTTTTCTAAAATCCTTTTCAACAACAAACCCATTTTTCTATACACCAAATCAACACATTTAACTTGAAATTTCCTAACTCTACTATACACACACACATTCGGCTAAGGGCCATTTCCCTCATCAAATTTCTTCTCAAAATTGTTTTGCAATGTCCAACATTTTTATGATTTACAATCTCAACTCAAAACAAGACTTTTTATCTTAGAAATTTTCACCCAAGAACCCTAGTTTTCTCTCGGTCATCATGTAACGCCCCGATTTTCAAGGGTCAACCGTATTGACTCAACGATGAAATAAATATGCTATTGGCCTTTGAAAGCCTAGAAAATGCAAGTCTAGTTTTTTTTTCAAAACATGCTCTAGTTATCTTTCAAAGCTGTGGAAATGCAAGTATATATTTGTTTTCTTTTTCAAGACATGCCATTGACAATATGCATTACATATATAAATACTATGTTTGACAAATAACCATGTAAGTGACATAGTCAGGTGGTCAGCATTGGTGAAATAGTTTTATAAACGGCTGACTTGTTAATTAAAGAAGTACATGTTGCCACAATAAAACCCCCAAACCAAAACCTCCTACTCTGGTATACCTCCTATGATCCCACGCAGGGCGACAGCACAAAAGCATATAGTCCCGGAACTCTACCCTGCCCCCAGGCATGCTTTAGTACAAACACAATAAATCAAGTAGCTATTTCTAATCATCAAGTGGTAAGCTATCCATCCTACTCCCTCGAAATTCCTTTGGCTCAGCATCCTCCGATCACTCTTCGGCTAGTAGTTGTCTATCTGGCGGCGGATCGCCCAAACACAAACAAACAGGTGCAAGGGTCACTTCCAAATACAACATGTATAAGAATTATAAGGCATATACGTATACATGGAAACATTCAACAAGTATCACCATTCCATTTCAGGAACAAGCTATTAGTTATAAAGGCATAAGACCAAGGGTACATAAAATATCATTTAGTTATAACAATCAATAGTTTAAAACACATGAAGAATATCGCAAATCAACATGAACTCAAAAGCAAACACAAGAAAATTCCTAGGGTTAGTCTATGTGTTGAATAATGCATTTTCTTAATCCGGAAATAACGCCAACACATTTTGAACTATGGACAACACTCGAACCATTAGTCGTACCGTTAAAACTTCAGATTGGGTCAGTAGATTCCTCTTATACCACCGATCAAACATGGGGCGGGGAAAATCACTCGACTCCCTTCAAAATGGGGTTAGCCTATGCGAACGCACTGTCGTTGAAATTCCACTTGAACCAAGTACCTTCACGGTCGCCCTGATGGAACGTCATCATTTCGGTGCCTCATGTCCTGAAGGAACGTCTAGTCCCTTACCAACACCATATCAATTATACACTCCTTGCCCTTTTCAAGCTCCATTTTATTTTATATTCAATAGCTAAGTCTTGCTTACTATCTTGATTTAATTAATACCAACCCAACCATTCTACACACCACCTTAATTCTCCAATAACCCTGATTGGTTGATCATGATTTTAATTAGTACTTAAAATGTTCTTCCTCTTTAATTACTCACAACCAAGCTTTCAACTTATCTCTTTCACTTTATCAACTTCTCTAACTCAACGTTTCTTTCTCATTAACCAAGGTTTAAGCTTGTAATTTTAATCCCCTTTATTATGAGCTTTTTGACTTAACGTGGTTGAACTAATCTACCACCCCTTTAGCATCTTACCCCACTAATTATTTCTTGGTTAGTTGCAACTTCTTCTAATAGGTTTATTTAGCCAATAGCATTAACACCTATTCTCTTAATCAAATCCTTAGTCTCCCCTAATATCCTTTTAATTTCATCTCTTTTCACTATAATCAAAATATATCTACCACCAATCAATCTCTAGAAACACAACTCAATTTAAATCCTTAATCAAATCTGACCAACACTTTAATCCATAATTAATTGCTCTAAACAAAACTTAATTAACTATTATCAATTTAAAGTTTTCCAAATAGCCAGATACACAAAAATTGTACATAAATACATATAATCAAATGTTCTTTCATATATACATATATTTATTTATTTATTTTTATACATTTTTCTGCGTCTCCTCCTTCAACAATTCAACTTATTCTATAAATTTCCTTCTTCATCCAACTCAAATGGTCTCTCTTAGTATTAATCACTTTCACTAATCCCTTAATTAATTAAATTGTACTTACTAAATCCTTTGACCACCATTAGTTCAAGAAAGCTTAGATTATTTCCTATTCATTCCTTTACTCCTTCTCTGCCTAATTTACTAATTGACCACAATCATTATAAAATCAATTTAATCCTTTATTACAAAAATTGAAATCAAAATGCTAACAACTCAAATTATCTCCAACAACCTTCTAATCACTATCATCAGTCCATTTTTTTTCAATTACCCGAAAACAGAAACAACCACTACAATAATAAGAGTAACAATATTCAACCCAAATTAGAGTTCTAAACCATGTCTTCTCCTCCTCCAAGTTATATCTTTCCATTGAAGCTCTTCCTTGCAGCAAGTAGGTCCTCATGAGCTTCCTGAGAGCAAGAGCAATATTGTAATTGGTGAGGATGCTTAGGAATGCATGGAGGATGACGTCCATGAAGAGTTTTCTTCTCAAAACCTAGGGCACAAGTTAAAATTTAAAGAAATGGACTTTTTCATGTTCCAATAAAGGTCGAAAATAAACTCAGAAGGGTCAAATACGTACAGGAGAGGAAAACACGACTTTTCCAGCGATGGTCGACTGGAGAAGATGGTAGTCTGCGGTGGAGCTACAGCGGCGACGTCGCTGGAGTGGAAATGGGGTAGAGGGCCCTCTTCTTTTCGCGACTAGGAACACAATGGTGGTGTCTGTTTTTCCAAAAGCTCTACGGTTTACTCGGAAATCGCAGTTGCATTCGCAATGGCAGACCCATAAATTTTATGTTGCGGGCCAATATACACATACAAATTTGTAGTATTAAAAACATAACATATTACTACTAAATTTTTGAATACTCATCATAATTGTTCTCTACGAGTTTTCATATTTTTTAAACTTTGTACAATATTTTTATTCTCAACCCTATCAAGTATTTATCTCTCTATATAAGTAATTAAGCAATCATTCAATAGCTCATCAACAACACATGGGTGGGTGTGGTTTGATGTGTTGCTGCATTTAGACAGCTTATGATGTATACTTTTAGATGTCTACGTATGCTTTTGGGATGGATGTCTTTGGTAGGAGCGTATCCTCTAATCTTACCAATTATTCTTCTAATTACCAACTTCCGAATATTAGGTCTGATCACCTTAATATTGGGTAGTGGCATGCGGAATCGTAAGTGGGTCGAACTATGAGCGGGACGCTAAGATTTGGGATGTTGACCACCTACAATTGGTTGATGGGGGAAACTATTTAGGATGAGCGACGCAAGAAAAGTTAAGTGTTCGCTGGGGGAAACCGAAGCATACGAGGAATGGAAGCTGAACTCTCGCTGGAAAGGGAGAGGGAAGAGTATCCCGAATTGGTTGTTGAATTGTAGTTTCGAGGTCAAAATTATTTTTAAGGGGGTAATAATGTAAGACCTGGAATATTTATTCAAGGGCATTTGGATAATTTAATATTTAATATATGATTAATTATATTATTATGTGGATATTGTGATGACGTGGCAAGTTTACGGACCCCACTTGCTCAGTAAGGGTGTGGCGTGTCTAAGGAGAATAATTGCTTGATGTTAGTTGTTTAATTTTATTTGATTTTATGTGGTAGATATTACATTGATTAAAAAGGAGTGTTTAATCTAGTAAAAGATAAGAGATTTGAAAAAGTTATTATATATATATATATATATATATAGGGGATGTATCTAGTGAGAAAACTCTTCTTATATGAGAATGGTGAGAATAAATCGTGGCCGTTAGATCTAATAATGAGTGGTCATGATTAAAAGAAATAAGTGGTCACATGACCACTTAAAAATGTCATGTGACTTTTTAAACAAGTCATGTGACTTATTTCTTTTAATCATGACCACTCATTGTTAGATCTAACGGCCACAATTTATTCTCACCATTCTCATATAAGAAGAGCTTTCTCACTAGATACATCCTCATATATATGCATGTGTCGCACACTATATATATAATAGTAGAAAAATTAGTTATTATGTTAAGTGAAAATCAATTGATAGTTAGTAAGTTGCGATAAGGAGGTATTTAGAGATAAGATTAAGGAAGAGAGAATATTATTGGGATATTTATTATTATTGGAAATTTAATTAAATAATTTCTTATATTTATTTAATTAAAAATCAACACTTTTATGATGGAAGGTTCTAGAGAAAATTAATCTAGTCAATATTAGGGCCATGGGGGAGTCGAAATCTTCACCATTAGCGAGAAGATTATATTTTCAGATTTTATCGTAATTATGGGTTGATTTGTTACTTGGGGAAGACGTTAAGCCTGGTCTGAGCTCTGCTATAAATAGCCTACTCTAACTCTTGGAAATTCATTTCCTGGAAGCTACTCACCTCTCCCTCACTAAAGAGTTCTCTCACTTGAGGAAACATCATCCCTCGAGCTCTTTCTCTCTCTCTCTCTCGTACCACTCTCTCTATCTTAATTATGGGTTGATTTGTTACTTGGGGAAGACGTTAAGCCTGGCCTGAGCTAGGCTATAAATAGCCTACTCTAGCTCTTGGAAATTCATTCCATGGAAGTTAATCACCTCTCCCTCACTAAAGAGTTCTCTCACTTGAGGAAACATCATCCCTCGAGCTCTCTCTCTTTTGTCACAAGTCTCTTTTTCTTCTTCTTTTTGAGAAATCAAACCTCCTTTCGTTGAAGACCTTGATTAAAGATCAAAGTTCTTGGAGATTGGAGTTCATAGTTGTCAGGAATTTTTCATCACCATCATGTTATTCGCCTCGTTCTTCATCTTATTCGTATTCTTAATCTTGTTAGAGATATTTACTTCAATCTCTTAGTTAGTATATTCTTGCTAGAGGTGTTTTTATAAGATTATCATGATCAAATGGGGGTTAGACTAGAAATTGGAATTGAGAATTTATTGGAATGATTTTGTTTATGTTCTTCATGATCATATTATTCTTGCTAGTTCTTCATGAATTTATTCCTAAGGTTGTAATTTGATCTTTAAAACCGGAAAATCTCTTCCCCATGATGTTGTTGTGTTGCGGCCTATAGGATTGAAAAGAGGGTTGGGATATCTTTTTTAACCTACTAGAAATTGTTATAATATTTTAGGTTGTTGAGTTATTATTTAATTGATTAGGATAATTAATTAAATTTTAAATTAGGTATGAATAGTTTGTTAATTTGTTATCTAATTTGAAATTGAAATGGTTAGGATAAAGTTAGTAAGTTGGTTGTCTTGTTAGATTTGTTTTTGAAATTAAAATGCTAATTAATTTTGGAATCTAATTAATAGGAATCATGTTTGATTATTTTGAATTTTGGAATTGTTGAAAATTAGAGGAGTTAAAAATAGATATAAATTAATGCTAGCTTATTAGAAATGATATGGTTAAATTTTAATTTAAGTTTAATATATATATATATATATATATATATATATATATATTTCAAACATGATGATGAAGTTGATATGGCTAGTTTGATTTACTTATTATTTGGGAATAAATAGGAATTATATATGTAACCAATTTTATGGTATATTTTGGAGAATAATAGGGACTAGGGTATATATATGTGTGTGCGTGTGCGAATATATATATTTAATTGCTTTGTATTAATATTATTTGAAGGTCTATCTTCTTTAGAGGACTTTGCTATTTAGTTGAATTTGGACTTTATACTAGGTCAAGGTAAGGGTAACTCAGTCCTAGAAAGTTTGCTTGTGAGAATGCTGATTAATTGCCTTGTGTGTTTGGAATTTCTCTTCATATTATAAGATCTTTTGTTATTTAGCTTGTGATCATATGATATAATGTTGACATATTTGGATATGTGATTATGTGATTATATGCTAAGTGTTTATGATACGTTGTTATTTGAACATGTGATGTGTGAGAATATTTGGCAATTGTTATGTTGATTACATGGTTAAGTTGTTATGATTATTATTTGTGATATATGGTTTGATCATTAATTATGCCATGCAATTTATGAGATTATTATATCCATGTCGTTGGCCTTTGGGGTTGAGTTTGTATCCTCTTAGTTATCTTAATTTCTTTTTCTAGGGTCATTTTCGTCCTTGTGGTTCTTCCTACGTGTTGACACGAGAGGATTGACGTAGTTTAAATCTTTTCTCTCTATGTTTTGAATAATTGCCTTTGAGGCTCACATTTATTTACTGTTTAATTTCTTTAGGATATTCCGCTGCTTATATTTTGTTCTTTTTCTTTTTAATATTTACAATATTAACCCTTGAGAAATCGAAGTGTTACATCTGCAGCAGGAGAGAAATTTCCCCGGGCTCTGAAAATAAAACATATCAATATTATGGTGAAACTTCATCAAATCAAACATACATCACCATGAAGACATAGAAAAATTCATATTCCCGCTCTAATAATATTTGCGATATAATTAGAGTTTCTAAGGGGCATGTCGTTTTTTACTGTTTCAAAATGTAAGTGAAATCCTTCGGCGTCGGCGTGATTTTATCACTCTAATTATGACTTCATCATAAATGAGTTATGAATAATATTTTCTCTTTTTATTTACTTCAATTACTTCCTTAAAAACAATTGTGTGCTAACACGAACAAGAACGTAAAAGTAGAATTTTAAATAAATATAATTTTTGAAAATTCTGAATCTTACAGTAACCAACACATTGCACAACGCACTCAAGTTGATGTTGCTGACTAAACGTATGAATAGATGATGTTAATTTCAGTTGTCTCAAGGCATTGCATGGAGTGTTTAATGTTGGATTATTTATTTTAGTTCTCTATTTTGTTTTGTTGTGGATTAACATAATCAATTAATTAAAATATATTATTGTTTTAATCATTAATTATATGTCAATTTCTGCTGAGTATTTGTTGTTTAGTCAACTTATAATTATTACTCTTGTTCGGCTAAAATACACTTTAACCTTTGTGGAATTTTGTTTGTGGCTTTTGTATGTTACCTAAAGAACTTGTAGACTTCTTGCGATAAAATTTCAGACTCTGATGGAGTACATTATTAATAATGGCAGATCCACTTATTAAAGACTTCATTTTTTAGTCATCTAACTTATAAGGTTAAAATCTTTTGATGTTTCATATTAGTGGGAGCCTAAAAATATAATTTCATTATGTTTGAGAAGACGTCACTTTTATTATGTCTTTTTAGCATTTTAGATGCTTGGGTCATTTATAGAATAGCACTTCTGTTTATTTAATTGTGTTTTCCATATCCATCTTTTTAAATAAAATATAAGTTTTTGTTACATATGAATTGTATCCCTATTGGATATGATCTTTCTATTGAGTAACTTTGGTTCCAGCTTAGATTTCTTTCTTGTTGGCTTACATGTATTTTGCCATAATTGATATTTTCATTCCATGATACATATATTTTATATTAATTGATAAATATTAATCCAAGTGAGAGAATTTTAGATTATTTATTTTAATCCTCTATTTTGTTGTGTGGACTAACATAATCAGTTAATTAAAATATATTATGGTTTTAGTCATTAATATTAATTATGTGACTTATCTACTACTGTATCTACTAATTGTGAGTCCTCAATCTCAAACCTCAGCAACTCTTAAAAAAAAAGACTCTCTTATATGTTGACACGTGTCACTCCCTCTATCAAATCAAATTTCTGAATTTAAATCATGATTTGCGATAATTAAGGAATTCAAATAATTACTTATTACAAATTTAAATCATGTAATTTGTGATTGTTCTTTTTATATAATAATGTTCTTTTTATATAATAATTATTTTTTAATAATCTACTACTGTATCTACTAATTGTGAGTCTTCAATCTCAAAGCTCAGCAACTCTTAAAAAAAGACTCTCTTATATGTTGACTCATGTCACTTTATCAACCCAACAATTTATCCCTCTATCAAATCAAATTTCCGAATTTAAATCATGATTTGCGATAATTAAGGAATTCAAATAATTATTTATTACAAATTTAAATCATGTAATTTATGATTGTTCTTTTTATATAATAATGTTCTTTCTATATAATAATTATTGTTTGATAATGTTACCAATTATATTCAATTCACATTTATTTATGGTTTTATCATTAATTTTCTATTGCTACTAACTAGCTTATTTTAAAGGAAGATTTTGTCAACATGTTGATTTATCCGTTAAATGTGCAAACATCACCATAAAATAAAATCACCCAGGAAAGTACCGTCTAGAGAAGTATCGTCTGCTACTCAGATAGAAGTATCGTCTAAAGGAAAAGGAAAAGCAAGAGACTACAGCGTCAAAGTCATATCTCAAGTATGGTCTACAGCTCTATCGTCTGCTCAACAAATATCTTTATCGTCTGCTCAACAAAATAAAAGGCTGAAATAGCTCATTAGCTCTATCGTCTGCTTTAAGAAATAAAAGGTGGAATTATCTCTATCGTCTACTCGGCAGCACTGTCTACTCTATAGAAGTATCGTCTGAAGACAAGGAAAGTACTGTCTAGAGAAGTATCGTCTGAAGACAAGGAAAGTATTGTCTGTAGAATTATCGTCTGAAGACAAGGAAAATACCGTCTATAGCTCTAATTGAGGACTTCAATATATCATGTGATCTTACGGGTGTTTAAAAATGTTGATATATATTATATATTTATTCGCTTTATAACATCAATTTAAAAAAAAATTAGAAATTAAATATTAAAAACACCCGTGCATTGCACGGGTTACTTACTAGTTAACTTAATTCTAATACATGTATAATGATGGATGATATATTAAACTTTTGCTTAATAATTGACCTATGATGGATTGGGTCAGTTACTTATGCCCAATGAAAGGACTTTGATCTTATCTGATCGTATATAAATTGTTTCCTTAAACAATTCAAGGAGATTATGTACTAATCAGATTGAGAGCAGTTCTAGTCTCCTGTTTACATTTCTCTAGAGAAACCAAGAACAACACCATGGATTCAAATTTCAGATACACAATTCCTTTGCATTGTTACTTATAACATGCTATAATCTGTGTCTACATGTTTCCTCTTCTCAGTTTATTTTAAATTCAGCGTTTTGCTGATACGTACTTCAAAAAGTAATAAACACAGAATAAGGTGTATGTACGTATTCTTTTCTTTTTTGAATACAATCGTCATTGATTCGCCAGCAATTGGTCTTTCCTAGCTTATAGGAGTGTAGGACCACTAGCCCAGGATTATGAATATGCCATGCATAAAATCTCATGGTCTTGCTTGGAACAACTGGCTCACACATGATTTGAAGTATTTACATTAATATTTAAGTATGATGTGTAAGAGTTTATGTTCTATTTCCATATATACAGATATTATACTCTTTCAATATCCAGTACTCATATTTTTTCATAAAAACTCCACAGGATACTTTAGACTTCAAGAATTTTAAACTATATGACACTTTTCAACAAAACCACAACCAGTATGGTTTCAAACTTCGGAGTTTTAATCAGCAACTAAGTTTGCGTGTAGTAATATTACGGTTTTGTAATAACTAGCATTACTCAATAAGAAAAATAACAATGTAACATAAAAAGGAGTTGATTGAAAAAATGGATTTTAATAAGAAATCAGTCTTCAGCATAATACCAAACAAATTAATTACATAACCTCACCTGACAAAGTTCGGGATCTCACAGAAAAATGGTTCATTACGAGTGCTAGGAAAGTAATGCTGACAAGGTTAAAAAATAACAGCATTGGGTTTTATAAGCGCTAAAATAATTACAAGGCTAGAGGGACAAAATGGAGGAAGATTTACATATACATGTAACGCTATCAGCCTATCACAGGCTACTAGAAACACATGGGAATGCAGGGGGTCTCAGTAGAAGGCTGACAAAAGTAGAAATAGAAGAAACAAGTAGCCGTTCCAATAATTTAGCTGGCATGAAATGATCCGAGATGGAGCAGCCGAGGGTTTGGGAGGAGCTCTTCCCGCAACAGCTGGAGCAACTGCATGGCCGTTGGTTCTTTGCTGCTCATCTGTTGGCAATGGGGTTGATGATGTCGCATTTGGAGAAGAGAGGGGCATCCTCTTGTCTAGACTGAGATCCTGACCTACACATGCATGTAGAGACTGTATAAGAGAAAGGTATATAGATATGCGGAGGGACCCAAGAAGCGAAGGCTAGGGGAAAAAAAATTCACATATGTAGAAAGACCTAGGAGTCACTGAGTCAGTGTCATTGCCTAAAAGCTATGCTTGGATACCCGTTGGCACGAGGGAGAAAGGACATTAACACACTTCAACACAAAAATGAACGAAACTCTTCTTGTGGATGTTCATTCTGTTCACATTGCACTTAACTAACACACTAAATTACGTTTTTTGAACTTAAGCTAAAATATAGTAGCACATAAATTCAAAGTAAGGCATGCTATGTTGATATAATCAAATATTAGTAGTTTCATCGAGAAGTAAAATGACTCACAATTTGAGGGTGACCATGCTAGCTTTTTGTTTTCCCTATCAAATACCAACCGATATCCGGTCATGAAGTTCTCTGCAATAAATTTATAAGTTTTAATGTCAAAATATCCTTTTCTCTAGACTCCGGAGTGGGAGGTAATCAGCAGATTTTGACAGATAAAATATGTAAACTTACGTCCAATTGTTCCCATATCCCCATCGGTTGGCTGTATGGCTAAACAAAATCCAACAACTCCCTGTAAAAAAACGATCCTCATAATTTAGCAAAATCTGTAAGAGGAGAAGTTACCCTTTTTTGTTTCATTTTCCTTCTTGCTGAAAACAGAATTTTCTGGTGGAAAACATTTTCTATCAATATGTTGATTCATAATGCAGTGCAACTCTAGAAAATATAATTTTTATTAGAAAAGGTTTACACAAGGCAGCAAACGTTATGCTGAACCACCTTTTATGCATTTATTGAAATGGAAATTTAGTTCATCAACTAGAAAAAGAACATATCCTAAAAATGTTACAATTCAAATTTTCGAGAAATTCATGAGCTGCCACAATAGACCACATGGAGATAGAGGTGTGACTCTAAATACAAGAAGAGGTCAGGATTCAAGCAGTTCAGAGCTATACATTCACTTAGTAATAAGCATTGATGCATGACAAAATGTGAGGCTTGGGAGTTGGGACAGAGAGGCAGTGAAAAAATGCGTATGCATATAGTTATATGTTTGATACAAATTCCGTTTTGTTGCAAAGTAGAACTAGAGAAAAGTATATTTCTTCAGATTATAAATATAAGTTCAAACAATTCGTACTTTTCTTTTGGAATACAAAAAGGGCAGTATTTCTCAGGTGACTGTCAAAATTTTAGTCCATAATATTATTATCATATGTTTTACTTCTAAACACCCCCACAGAAGAGGGGGGGGGGGGGGAAAGAGAGGAATCACTTAATCCACACCCACCTGATTGTCATAGAATGTGAACACAGGATTATAGACCACAAAACTGTTATTCTGTTGGAACATGAGTGTTAAGCTGGGAACCTTTGGCAACTGTTCCGAACTATTTCAATAAAATAAATAAAGCCATCAAAAAGACCAGAATATTCTAGCAATTAGGAAACCAAACACCAAACAGACAATGGTTGACAGCGATCTATCAAGAAATTTCACCTGGATGGATAACAATATTCCCAAGGGGATCCTTCAAAGCTAGATCTCGAAGCATTTACTTGTTTATCAAACTGTTACAAATAAAATCATTTCAGGCTGAGAAGAAATTTAACATTATGGAAATAAAAAATAACTTAATTACCTCCTCGGTTATTGCTCCATATGCATGACCGGGAAGAAATGTAAATGATGTTCCACTATCAACCTGCGCCTTAAAACTTGTCATTTTAAGACATGAATTCCCAATACAACATGCCTCCACTCCAATGATATAGGTTGAACTGACCAGGAAATTTATCATAATTAGCATGACACCATTTTCTAAACTATTTTAGTGCAGCGAAAGATTTTTAACTAATTTGCAGTACAGAAGATCATACAATGTTCCATCTAACGGCAAGAATGGAGTAGACTGTTGGGTGTTAGTTCCCTTGTCCCCAAAGAATAGTCTACCAGAATCGTCTTCATTAAAGCACAATGAAAAACAATCGTTGATTAATCCTGATTTAGCCAAAAAACTAGGAACTGAACTCTCCCCAGGTCCCAAACCCATGAGACCATCTGGAGCAACCCCATCCAAATAACCACCACTTTGGTTCATACCACACCTGCATTCAACAAAATATATGTTAGACATAAAGACCAGAATTTTTTATTTAAAAAAAAAACATCATCAGGCAAAGTAATGTTCAAGTGACAAAGACATGATCAATCAACCATACCCAATAACAATTGAAGCCTGAACAGAAGAGTTAGAAGCGCTGCTGTCCCCGGATTGAAGATGCAGTATGTCCTCAACTAACAACCCAGAACTTGATGTACCCTCTGATAAGTAAGTGACCGTGTAGGGACACTGCTGCTTGGAACTTTTACAAGTTGAACCCACATCACATAACCGATGGCTGCAAGTTAGATGCTTGCTGGATAACGAATGAGATGGACTATACTCATTCAGATCTTTATCCTGCATAATAGATGCCCCATATATGAGGGAGCACCTGCCAATCAATTATTTGAATTAAGTGCTAAACCTGTTACCAAGTCTTAGCTTACACTCTAAAAATTCCACTCTGTAAGATATCGTGTAAATAAATATAATAACTTTTATTTATGGTTATTTGAATAACATAATCATGTAATTAGGGAAGTGATCATGTACATAGGGAAATAGGATATTCCTATGATATTTTGTATTTATTGCACCTCTATGGTGCCTATTATAAATAAGGATCCCCGTTGTGTAGTTTAGCACACAGATTAAACCTAATATTGTCTCTCAATTTCTCCTAGTTTTATTCACTCCAACATATGCACCAACAAAAGTGCAATGTCATGTGTTAGTGTTACATTAATCTGGAATCGAAAAATTCATGCAATCAAGGATTTGCAATTTACATGAAGGACAGTGCATGATTGATTTTGATTATTCAGGATAAAAAGAAAAATCAAATTTTATAAAGTTCAATAAACTAAGGGCTTGTTTGGTTAAAAAAAAAAAGCAGCTTTCTCATTGCATTTCCAGTTTTCTCATCTGAATTTGTTTCTTGCTTTGAAAATTTTGTATAAATTTTAAAAATTGAAAACAAAGTGATTGTAATTTTTATAACTAAAAGTGAAAACCAAAAAGAAGATGGAGTAGCATACCAGATTGGAATAGTAACTTGAAGACAAAGGAGCACACTGTATGCAATCACACGGAACCCAAAGGAGATCACTCCCTGCATCCAACGCTACAAGAAACGAAGTGCTCGGTGTCCCTATATCAATCCACGTGTAATGTAACCTAATCACGACAGAGATGAACTCATTCATTTCATTGCAACAAACAAGCACTATTTAGATTCAAAACCACATCATTTCTTTCTACCTCCTAACTAGCAACGAAGAACCAAAAAAGAAAAACAAAGTCGAAGAAAAGAAGAACAAGAATCAATAAATGAGGAGTGAGTTAGTTAGTTAGTTAGTTAATTAGTTAGTTACCAGCCAAAGTCGTTACCGAGCGACATCGTTTTGCTACCGTGAGAAGGGAACAGGAGCTGGTGGCGCGCGCCGCCGAGACGGATCTTGTGCCGGAGATAATCGCTGCTGAGAAGCATCTCGTAGTAGCCGATGCTCTTCCGGTCCGGCCAGGAACCGGTAGGATCACGAAACGGCTTCGCTTCTTCGGAGAACCGGTGAACCAGCCTGGCGGAGAAGGTGGTTCGAACCGGCATTGCGTGAGCCGTTAGCGGCGGCGACAACCAGCACAAGAGCAGCAACAACCACATCGGAGATCGAGATCTAGCACCTTTCCGAGTGAAGCTGGTTAAGCCGCGATTAGTAGTTGATTAGTGAAAGCAAATGCTGCGATTAACGGTGGTATAAGTGAGGAGCTTGCAGGAATGTGAGACGATTGAGGGTGGGTGCGCACTCCGCAGTGTGCTGATACATTCCTGTGTCTCTGTGAGAGTGTGACTGTGAGTCTGTGACCGGATAAAACACTTTTTCCTTTTCTTATTCTGAAATTAAGTAATTAATTATTATTTAGATAACTCTCCCAAGCCACTTCTTGTATAAAATGCAGCGATGCATCTCTTATGTGAACTAATGAGGAGATGACATATGTGTCATCATCTGTTTGACTAATAACTTTCATTGTTCTGACTTAAGTTCCTTCAATCTGTATCTTTTGTCATTTTAAGTCCTAACCTTTCTTTTTTAAAATCAAAATTCACAGGATTAGGACTTTAAATTTCAAAGTTCATGTTATTTTTTTTAGAAATCAAAATTCAAAATTCATTAGCTAAAATGATTATCTCACTTTAGTCTACTATATCCCAGTATTTGTTCATCTTCTTCCCCAACCACCATAGTTCCCCTTTGAAGCACCCAAGCCATTACCGCCGGAGCTTAGACTCGTTAGCCCTGTCGTCGTTCCGATATTCGTCTCGCATTGCCGCTTCTCTCTGTCGTCCGCAACCCCTTTAGCGTGTAAAATAGCGGCTCCACCATGGGCAGCATCAATGACGCTACAATAATCTCTTTCGTTGGATGAATATTAAGGAAGCAGAGTCGAAGAAGTAACCATCTTCAGCAAAGGTACCAAAAACCCTTTACTCATCTATGTCTAAGCTTATTTGGGTTTTGTTATGGGTTTCTGATTTCAAAGTTTCTTTGCACACCAACTGTTTGTTAAATGGTTTGGAAAAACTTTTTCATTGCTTTTGTTCTTCTTCTGGTTAGTTGTAATAATCTCTTTCGTTGGATGAATATTATGGAAGCAAAGTCGAAGAAGTAACCATCTTCAGCAAAGGTACCAAAAACCCTTTACTCATACATGTCTTAGCTTATTTGGGTTTTGTTATAGGTTTCTGATTTCAAAGTTTCTTTGCACACCAACTGTTTGTTAAATGGTTCGGAAAAACTTTTTCATTGCTTTTGTTCTTCTTCTGGTTAGTTGTAATAATCTCTTTCGTTGGATGAATATTAAGGAAGCAGAGTCGAAGAAGTAACCATCTTCAGAAAAGGTACCAAAAACCCTTTACTCATCTATGTCTAAGCTTATTTGGGTTTTGTTATGGGTTTCTGATTTCAAAGTTTCTTTGCACACCAACTGTTTGTTAAATGGTTTGGAAAAACTTTTTCATTGCTTTTGTTCTTCTTCTGGTTAGTTGTAATAATCTCTTTCGTTGGATGAATATTACGGAAGCAAAGTCGAAGAAGTAACCATCTTCAGCAAAGGTACCAAAAACCCTTTACTCATATATGTCTTAGCTTATTTGGGTTTTGTTATGAGTTTCTGATTTCAAAGTTTCTTTGCACACCAACTGTTTGTTAAATGGTTCGGAAAAACTTTTTCATTGCTTTTGTTCTTCTTCTGGTTAGTTGTAATAATCTCTTTCGTTGGATGAATATTACGGAAGCAAAGTCGAAGAAGTAACCATCTTCAGCAAAGGTACCAAAAACCCTTTACTCATCTATGTCTAAGCTTATTTGGGTTTTGTTATGGGTTTCTGATTTCAAAGTTTCTTTGCACACCAACTGTTTGTTAAATGGTTTGGAAAAACTTTTTCATTGCTTTTGTTCTTCTTCTGGTTAGTTGTAATAATCTCTTTCGTTGGATGAATATTACGGAAGCAAAGTCGAAGAAGTAACCATCTTCAGCAAAGGTACCAAAAACCCTTTACTCATATATGTCTTAGCTTATTTGGGTTTTGTTATGGGTTTCTGATTTCAAAGTTTCTTTGCACACCAACTGTTTGTTAAATGGTTCGGAAAAACTTTTTCATTGCTTTTGTTCTTCTTCTAGTTAGTTCAGTTTTATTATTTGGATTGTGCTTTGTTAAGTATTTTTGTTTTATTGTTTGTAATAGGAAGAGTGTTAATTGCCCGTGACATCGAATTAAATTGTTGACCGTGAAAGGGTGCATATGGCTTCATCGGAGGATGATGGGGAGCTAAAGAGGAATCTTAATGAAGGACTCCATGAGGAGGAGGATAAAGGTAAAAGGGTTGACAATGAAGGGGATGGCAGTGAAGACATAGATATGGAATCTTCAGAAGGTGAATTCTCATTCAAGAGTTTATTACAACTTACAGCTGATGAAGTAAGAAGGTTAAAGTTTACCAGTGATACCAATGCTTACAATTGGTTCTCCTCTTATGCGAAAGGGGTTGGATTTGTGGTGAGGAAAGATGTGCGGGCTCGAGATGCATATGGCAAAGTCGTAATGCGGCAATTTGTCTGTAATAGAGAGGGGTTAAGGGAAAAGGAGTACTTTATTAGGGACAGGCAAAGAGACCATAGAGCACTAACTCGCACAAAACGTCGAGCTAAGATCAGGATACGTTTTGTGTACAAAACATCAAAATGGAAGGTGGTGTCGTTTGTGGAGGATCACAACCACGAACTAACTTTGTCCAAATATGTGCCGGCGATTGATGCTTACCGTACGATGACTGATGCGAATAAAGCTCAAGTGGATAGCTTCCATTCATCTGGTGTTAGAACATGTCATATCATGGGTTACATGGCATCACAGAAAGGGGGATTCTCCAGGATGAACTTCCTGAAAGAAGACTTGTGCAACTATGTTAATAGGCAGAGAAATCAGAAAATAAAAGGTGGGGATGCCAAAGGTGCCATAACTTTTCTTAGAGCGAAGACTGATACAGATCCCATGTTTTTTTTCAAAATACACAACCACGGAGGACAATAGAATGAAAAACCTTCTATGGGCATATGGTGTTAGTAGAGCAGATTTCCAGTGCTTCAGGGATGTTTTAGCGTTTGACAGCACTTATGGGAAGACAAAATATAACCAAGCACTGGTTATATTTTCCGGATGTAATCATCATTCCATGACTGTTATATTTGCATGTGCTCTTGTTGGTGATGAGACTATAGATACATATGTGTGGGTGTTGGACACTTTCCTGGAAGCAATGTGCGGCAAACACCCAAAATCTATTGTGACCGACGGAGATCCTTCTATGAAGGAAGCGATCAAGCAAGTGATTCCGAATGCAGCACATCGACTCTGTGCATGGAACTTGTTCAAGAATGCACAGGATCATGTGAAGACAAGCCTTTTTTGGATGACTTCGAGAAAGCTCTCTGTAACACCCCAATTTTGGGTTGAGGGTTACATAGTAAAAACGCGGAAATTAAAAACCTTTCTGAAAATTACTCAATTTCTTAAAAGGTTTTCGTCTCTCAAAAATATTTAAATAATAATATAAATAATAATTTTCCCCATAAATAATAATTACTACGCGGGAGCGAAAACGAGGAAATATTATTACAAAGTTAAATGCTCAACAGCGAGCCCGAAAATAAATAAATTCGTCATCTCCTAAGTCTTCCACGCTTCCGCTACGCACTCTGATTCCATAGTTCTTCGAGAGACGACGAACATCGCCCTGTCTGTTTCTGGCGCTAAGCGCCCAAACACAAACAGAAAGGGTTAACTCTTAAGCAAACAACAAATACCAGACAACATGTTGAAAGGGAATAAAATAATTAACAACAACAATATTATCAATTGTGATATAAAATAGCACAAGATCATAAAACGGAAATTCATCAAGAACAGAACGAGAACAGCAACACAATATTTTTCTTCCACATCACAAAATCAATTAAGGTGTGCAAATGCCCTCTATATCTATATGCTTATAGTTATATTTATATGGCCAAAACATCACCCTTCTCGGGCCAAAACATCACCCTTCACGTGGGACAACGATCCACCACATTGCCCTCGGTTGATTACCATCAACCTAAGAATCCTCAGTTGATCCCGCGGGACAAAGTGCCGCCACATCAACCCAATATATATATATATATATATATATATATATATATATATATATATATATAATGCATATGCTATGACCAACCAGTAACAATTATAATCCTCATGAACCAACAGTCCACACCAAAATTCTCGATCACAGTTTCGCATATGCACAAAATAGTAATCTCTTCTCAAACATTCACATCATGGTACATTCAAGTAACACTACAAAAATTTCTCCAAGTCCAAGTCTCAAAAGTGAACAATATAATTCTACTGTTAGATTTAAATAATTAAATCAATAAGTATATTTTGATAACCAACAATTTCTTTAAGGTTCAATACTGTATTAAACTAGATTTCCTAACACAGTGAAAATTCCTATGTACAGGAATAACTATTTCTAAAAGGACTGGGTAAACTTCAAAGTGTCATCAAGAATACCAGTTCATCAGGAGAAGTTCGTCCGGTCACCATGAAGAAAACTGTGTCTGGTGAATCACAAGAGTCTAAAGCGTATCAACAACCAACATCTGAGAACACCTCATAAAAGTCTGCAAACTCTAAATCAAAGCCTATCTTGAGGAGACAAAACAGTCTGCCACTTGAGAAGACTACTCAAATCAAAAGACAAGTTAATATATGAAGAAACTCTTTCAGATTCAAAGGCTCTCTAGCATCACAAAAGGAAGTTGTAAATCAACTCTATCAGATGAAAGAACTTCAGTAAGATCAAAGGAAGAGATTCAGTCATCTACAAGACAAGAAGATCCTAACAGTTAAGAAAGACTGAATAAAGAAAAGTTCGTCCGCCAATTCAAATTACCTCGCAGCAGAACTTCAAGCATTGAATGGAGATTACGTCTGTCAAGCTACAAGGAAAGATCCGTCCGCTCAAGGTAACAATTGCGCCAAAGGAACAGAGATCAAGAAATGTGGTTCTCGAGGACATCAGGATTATCGAAGTATTAAAGAATCTATTTTTCTCATCTGGAGTAATTACTTCGTGGAGTTAAAAGACTCCTACCTCGTCTACACATTTATTAACGCACTGGCTGCGGCAGAAAGTAGAAAGGGACATAATCAAATACAATATCCCTTAGTCCCACTACATCTCTGCTTTTCCTAAAATCAAGCTGACATCGCGGAATCAACGGCAAGAATCTCTGCACATCGTACACTATCAACGGTCAAAATTCAAAATTCTGATCAAGGCACGTGATGAGTATTAGTTGTAATGCACTGGGGCAAAAGAGTCAAAGTAGTCTCCACCGCTGTATTCTCACACGTTATATACACAGAAATCAATTCAAAGCTACTTGCTCAAGATGGAGCCAGACGACATCAACCCAGAAGTACTGATGATTTCCAGATCATATCTTATGCTTGCAGAAAAGCCTCTGATCGTGACTTACACATGTTGAAAGATGCAGAACTAGCCGTTACGCACAGCTCAGAAGGGAAAAGGCACTTCAGACAGTTTTTCTCTCTTTCTCAAGAAGAAGAAGCAACTGAAGATATAAATAGAAGATTCTTTCTCCGAAGTACTTGGGAAACTTAGACTTAAACCTTCATATGTTAACTAAGTCTGTCCCAAGAACCAAGCAACCTTGGTTCATACTCAGAATGCCTCAAGATTATCCCTACCTGAGTATATGAGTTTGTGTGAGGAAAATCCATAGAGTGTTACTCTTATCTTTCCCAACTCACACATTCTTCTAAACAGAGAACTCAAATTTTTATCATCTCTGTAAACTGAGCTTCATTTCCTCTGCCCACTCTTATTAAGAAGAGAACCATGTAGAGAAGCCAACCCTTGAAAAAGGTGTCAGGAGAAGTCCTGTATAATACTTGTTAGGAGAAGTCCTCATAATACTTGTTACGAGAAGTCCTCATAATACTTGATAGGAGAAGTCCTTAGAATACTTGTTGGGAGAAGTCCCTGAAAATACTTGTACTATTTGATGAAATAGTGAAAATCTTGGTGAAGCCAAGGACTGGATGTAGCCCTGTCGGTTATGGGGGGTGAACCAGGATAAAATCATGTGTGTTTTATTTTCATATTGTTAATTTTACGCTGCATGCTCATTCATACGTTTGCAACTTGCAAACGATTATTGAAAATAAATACTCATCGTTTTAATTCTTATGAAATGAATTTCATGCTCTCCTACAAAAGTGCTCCATGCCAAATTTAAATAACAAATGATATATATATATATATATATATATATATATATATATACTATTTGTAATATATGAGAAAAGATTTAAAATAAGCCACACAATTCAAACCCCCCCTTTCTTGTGTGTGTCTTGCACCTTCATCTACCTCCGCTTAGTAAAAATTTAATTACAACACAATTAAACAAAAAAACAACAGCCTTATTTAAACTTTCAAAACAGAAACAACAGTATTTTAATACAGAGACAGCAACATTTTCAATGCAGAAACAACAGTGTTTTAATACAGAAATGGCAACATTTTCAATACAGAAACAGCAGTGTTGAAATACAGGAACAACAGTATATTTTTCAAATACAGAAAACAACAGTATTTTAAATACAGAAACAGCAGTGTAACTTTTCTTAAACAGAACAGCAGAGTTTAAAAAAAAAACAGAATACAGCAGAGTTTAAAATACAGAATATAGCAGGGTCAAAAATACAGAAAACAGTTTTTATTCAAAACAGAAACAGCAGCAAAAGAAACATAAACGCAAACAGCACCATTTATTCAAAAACCAAGAGTTCGAATACCACCACCTCATCATCAAGTCTCAATTAAATCCAAGGCAAGTCATAACCAATTATTCAAAGAACAAAACCCCAACACATCACAAATGTAAATATACCTACAAAGAGTTACCCTTACATCATCATCATCAATATATCATAATCACAATTCTCAAATCCAAACATGCATCACAATACCATCAATTTCATCATCATAAACAGAATAATTCCCAACAACAAAATCATAGGTAAAACACCACTGACTCTATCTAGACCCAGAGTTACCCTTAACTTTTACTCCTTTGCTTGGTCTTGTCCTCCGACCTTGATCATTTCGTAATCTACACCGTATTTCTTGCAGAGTTCTTCCAACTATTTCTCATATTCAGCCCTCAATCTTGCCTTCATCTCTTTGAATTCGTTCTCTACTTGTTGCATAGCTCTCTGAATCCTTTCCATCTCTCTTCCCAATGGATCATCGCATTCCGGCTTCATCGGTTCCGCCGCTTGTGAAGAAGGTCTTGCTCCTGACCCTGGTTGAGGTTTTGATGACGACAAACTCATCGACAAAAAGAAGAAAAGAAGACTTAGAGGAAACAGTGCAACATGATTCTATATCTGCCTAAGTCTTAGTTAGGTGAGTTATGCTTCTAAAGGCTTCTCTAGTATAAAGGCTCTTTAAAACACTTAAGCTAATTGAGTTTAACATTTTCATATCTTAAAAGAGGTAGAAAAACTCAAGTCATTCTTACAGGTTTCCTTTTCTGGAATCTGGACTTGAGTGTAATCGATTACACCTTAAGGTAATCGATTACACATAGGCAAGTAATCGATTACAGCTTGCTCGTAATCGATTACATGTTTGAATTTGAAATTCAAACAGCAAAGGTCACATAGCGTAATCGATTACCTAAGTACTGTAATCAATTACATGCTCGAAAAGTTGCATCTTTTCATGAACCATTGTGTCTCATATCTTTTGGGAAAAGTTGTGTTGGTTCATGGATGATCCCTTATGCCTATATATAGTCCATTTGAGTCCAGAATCGACACACACGAAATAGGCTTAAAACCTTCTTGAATTGCTCTTTCATGTTTATTTAGCCTTTGTTCTACAACTTTCAAAGAGCCTATATTCTGAGTTCATATTCTTCATTGTTTAAAAGAACACTCTTGCTGTTCATATATTGAAGAACTCAGAATTAAGAGAGCCTTCTTATGCTTAAGAGCCTTAAAGCATAACTCTCATGATCAATCCAATTGTGTGTTAAAGGATTGATAGAACAAATTGTAAAACTCTTCTTCATCTCATTCTTGTTGAGTGAATATTCACCGTAGGGTTCGGTGAAGGTAAATTGTTCTGAAAGTGGTGTGCTTTTAGGGGCAGTTGAAAGTGGTTTGCTTTCACAGGTTGGTGTTGATAGAAATTCTTAAGGTACTTGGTGTAAGAACTTGTAAGAGATTTTTATCAATAGTGGACAAATCCTCAAGGAGTTTCTTGAGGGACTGGACGTAGCCTTCGGTGGATTGAAGGTGAACCAGGATAAAATTCTGTGTGTGCATTCTCCTACTCTTGATCTTTACTACTTCAAGCAACGTTTATTTCCGCTGCACTCGAATGTGATCATCTTTATCTTGAAAGTAAGGTGTGTTAAGGCGAAAATCGGGTAAACCTGATTCACCCCCCCTCTCAGGTTGCTATCTATACTTACACCACTATGTCGTAAGGTTTCAGAAAAAGGGAGAAGTAGCAAAATGAAAAGAGAGGGGGAAGGAGGAGCACCACGAAATTTCTAGAGGTTCAGAGCTTGATCACCACCAAATTAGAAAGAGAGTCGACCAAGCAACACCAAAATTCAGCAGCACTTCGAGAACACAGCACAAGGGATTCTAAGCCAAAATAAAACTTCCTTCAATAAGATTCGAACACTAGCCTTGTCAATCAAACGCTTGAGAGTTTTTAGGGTGTATTAGGAAAGAAACTAAACAGACAACAACTTAGTTTTAGATCAACAAAACCACCATGCAACCGTCAGTGCATAGAGTTTCCTTACCTCTCATTTTCCTTAGAGTTCTTGTGGAACACTATCTAGGATATTCATTGAGGTTTAACAAAAAGAATAAACAAGCATGAAATGAAAACTTCAAGACTTAAGTCTCAACTCGTCCAAAGGATTATGTTTCAAAAATCAACTTATCCATTACAACTCCGTTGTATAACTCTCGGCCATTCTTGGCTTAGGAGAGAGGTTGACCTTTCATTTTGATCCGACATTCACAACAAGACATATAAACATTTTAAACAAGGTTTTAAAAAATGATATTAGCATCTAAGAGAGGAGTAGGTTCGGCTATCCCTCATTGAGCATCAAATAGGTTTTGTTTTCCAAAACCATATTCCCTTGGGAAGCCTTCATCACCCAACTTTTGTAGAACATGAAAACAAGTTCAAAACAAAACTTCAACTCTAACATAAGGCATGGATTCAGCCATCTTTATTGAGCACCAAAGGAGTTTGTTTCCCCCAAAACCATGTGCATCAAGAAAAGCCATCATTGTCCCATATTAAGCAAAACAAAACGTGATACATAGGAAAACATCAACCTTAGAAGAGGAGCTTAGGTTCGGCCATAGCTTGTTGATCATCAAGGATAATTTCTCCTCTTCCAACAAGTCACTTTTAGGAGGCCTCATCACCCAAAAACAAGATTTCATAACAAAGGTTTTCCAAACCATTTTGAGATCAAGAAAGCATAAAAATTTACAAAATAAAACAACCTCATGGATCAACTCAAAGTCATGTTCTTGCTTGGAGGATCCTTTGGAGAAAAACAAGTTTGGAACCATTGTTTGGTTCAAACTCTAGCATAACTATAACAAAAAAATATTGCAACAGAAGAAGAAGAAGAAGAAGAAGAAGAAGAAGAAGAAAGTACAACAATAACCATATAGAAAAAGCTAAACACCATTTCCTATCAAAAACCTACCTTTCACCAAGAGAGAAAGAGCAAAACGTGATGGGGAGAAGAGAGGGAAAGAGTGCGGCCAAGGAGAGGAAAAGGTGAGAAAAAATGAGAGAAAACAATAGAGAAGAGAGAGAGGCCGACCAACCATATAAAGGAGACATTAACACTTAACACTCATTAAACTCACATTTAAACCCATTTATTGCTCATTAATCTCATGTCTCAATTTTTATTCAAAAAAAAAAAATCTCATGTCTCAATTCAAAATTCAGCCTTTAACCATAAAAAATCTGATTAAAATTAAAACATACCTCACTAGGATTCGAACACAAGCCAATCCCATCAATTGATTAAGTCTTAACCACTAAGCCACAACTCTTCTTGTTAAAAATCTTACACGAACATTGTTATAAACCTCCAAATCGAACCATCATGTCCTCAGAACAAAATATCATTAAAGCTCTTAATACTAAAACCCAAACCAACCTTGACTAGTCCAAGGACTAAACCACAAATATCCAAACTTAAAGGATCAAAACCTAATAATAAAATTTCCAAGGACCAAAACTTAAACATTCAAAACTTAAGGGTCTTACACTCTCTATTCACATTTTGCAATCGATGAGTTTGAGGAATTTTGGGGGCAACTGGTTGCCAAACATGGACTTGTGGGTGACAAATGGGCAACGAATACATATGAGAAAAGGTCAACGTGGCCCACTGCCTACCTCCGTGATCAGTTTTTTGCTGGTATACGCATGACCTCGCAGTGTGAAGCTATCAATGCTCGTATAAAGCCCTATGTGAACAAAAGAAATAGTCTTGTGGAGTTCATGCACAACATTTAGTTGGCTTTAAGGGGATACAGGCACAATGAGTTGGCTGCTGATTACTAGTCTATTTATACATAACCCGTATGCCTTAACCAAGTGTATAAATTTGAGAGTGATGCTGCAAAAGTGTACACACATAAAAATTTTAAAGAAGTCAGACATCAGCTTGAGTGCGTGGCTCCACTGAATTTTGTGGAGAGAAAAGAGGATGGAGACAAAGTTACATTCAGGTTGAATAAGCACTTAAGGCCAAACCGTATAACTGAAGTATCTTACAACACCAAAGACTTTCAATTTTCATGTGACTGTCGTCTATTTGAGTCTCGTGCCATTCCATGCTGCCATATTTTTTATGCCTTGAAACATGAGCACGTGGAAGATATTCCAACAACCCTTATTTCTAATCGGTGGAGAAAGGACGCAAAAGTTGAATATATGTCGGGAACTCCATATGGTGGAGTGGAGCTTGAAGTGATGAAAACAGCCTGTTTTGGTGCTATAGCTGCAGTGTGCAATAACCTTTGTGTTATTGGTTCTGAAAACAATTCGTTGTTTAGTCAATTGAGAACTGATATTTTGAAGCTGACTGCAAAGTATAAAAAGAAGATGGGTTGCTAAGTAGACACTGTTGTTGACGGTGTTGACGATATTCGTGACCCCAATGTGGTTTAGGCGCTCCAACAAAGAACCGATCGAGGGGGAGGCGAAGAGTGAGATGTTCAAATTGTCATAGATTGGGGTACACTGTAACAACCTGATTTTTAAGTCAAGAGTCACATTGAAAAAACGGGAAATAACACTTAAATAAAAACCTTTCAAAACATCTCAAGTTTTCCAAAATAACGTCTCACATATATTTAATAAGTGTAGCCCATAGTCAATAATATTATCGCAAGGAAAACAAGACATAATGAAAGTAATATGTTGCACACATGTGCTAAGTTTACAAAATAGCAGAAACTAAACATCATCTTCAAATCTGCCCCAAAAGTTCATCAAGCTTGCATCAAAACAGGCTTCAAGTCTTCCCTCATTGTTGGTCATCTGGCGTTAAGCGCCCAAACAATAAAACAACAAGCAGAAAGGGTTAACTCCGAATACAAGTAAAATCAATGATACAGTGATGAAAAACAGAATCAGTGATAGATAACAGAGTATGAATTACATCCATATTAACAGCAGATATTTCACAAAAAACTCGTTTCAGATTTCACATAATCATGCTTGTTAGTTCTCAATAACTATATGCATAATCTATGGCCAATAAGTTTTGCCGTATCCGGGCCAGGACGATTTCGTGGAATACTATCCACCGCATCACCCTCGGTTATGATCCCGTGGGACAAAGTGCCGCCACATCAAAACCTGAAAATCCTATATATAATGCATATGCTATGACAAATAATCATCATCCTCAGGAACTAACAGTTCCCACAATTCACAACTTCCTCATGAACAATAACGGTTCACTCGTTTCACAGTCATAGTATCAACATATGCATAATATAATCAGTTCTTCTTGGAAACATATTCATCATGTTATATCCAAAGAAATTTAGTGTCAACAAGCATATTCAACATACTGTAATGTCATCAACAATATTCAATCAAGTTCATAAACAATCACAATCAGTATTCTGAAAACAGAAACACAAAAACATCATAAATGACACAACACTAAGACTGAGTTACCCTTACCTTCGATTAGGTTGCATACACTTGATCTTCAACCTTGTATGGCCTAAATGATTAAGAGATTTGAAACTTCAACTCTGTCCTTTACGAATCAAGAAGAACTCACAACGAACAGCTCAACAATAACACTTCTAAAGAGTTTCAAGGATTACAGTTTTACTTTGGAGAGAAGAAAGGTGTGGGAAAAGTGAAAGATTAATGTACTGACGGAGTTTGTATTTATAGAGTGAGGAAACCGACTTAGAAAGGATTAAAATATTCTAAGTCAAAGAAAACGGCAAGTCATTAATGCTCATTAATGATTCTGATATTTTATCTCTTAAGAGTCAATAAAAACGGAAGTTTATCATTCCCAAGGCATTTGACACTTATTTCTTAAAGTCAACAAAAACGGCTGACCAGACCAGGCAAAACGAAGTCCTAGTCTGCCAACTAAACGAAGTAACAGTCTGCCAACTAAACGAAGTAACAGTCTGCCAACTTCACCAGACGATCTCTACCAAACAGTCTCTACCAGACGATCTCAACTTTACTAAACGATCTCTACCAGACAGTCTCTACCAGACGATCTCAACTTTACCAAACGATTTCAACTTTCCTTTCAAAACGTCGCTATTTCAGCTAAGGCTTAAACAAAACATAATTCCATACTCAAACACACATTTCTCATAAATAAAACCAAATATATCAACTCGAATTACTAAATAATTCAAGACAAAGTATAATCAATATACTTCAAAAGATTCAAACTATAATAACAAAAGTCACAGGGACCAAAATACAATCACACAAAGTTGAGGGTCTTACAATACCACCCCCCTTAAAAGAGTTTCGCCCCCGAAACTACAAGTCAAGAAACAAAGCGGGATGCTATTCTCTCATCTTCTCCTCCAACTCCCACGTAGCATCTCCCGTTGTCGGGTTCCAAATCACCTTCACAAGCAGAATCTGCTTGTTCTTCAACTGTTTAATCCTACGATCTGCAATACTCATTAGAGGAACCTCAAACGTCAAATTATCCTTCAACTGAACATCATCCTAAGGGATAACATGTAATACCCGGTTATTTTATAGTTAAACCATATGCATACATATAATTATATCAATTAAAAATTATTTATTAAAAGTTTGGTGATGGAGCCAAACATTTTAAGGAATACTAAAATATACTTTTATGTTAGTAAGTATTAGAGAAAATTTGAGTTATGGGTCAAAATAAACTTATTTCAGCCCAACATAGTGGTTAAAGGAAAATAGCAAGTAAATAGGTTAGTGTTAATTAAAAGAAGAGAAATTAAGAAGAGGGGGGGAGCAGTGTGGAAACACGTTAGACAGAAGAAGCAGCAAACGAGAGGGGGAGAACGAGGAGAACAGCAAACGAGAGGGGGAGAAAGAGGAGAACAGGAAAAGAAGAGAAGGAGAAGGAGAAGAGAGGAGAAATTGCCAAGAAGAGGTTTTGGAAGCTTCATGTCTTAACTCCAAGCTCTATTCTTCATCATCCCCTCCAATTTTCTTGATTAGGGTTCTGATCTTTCAAATTGAGGTGAGGGATTTGTTTGCTTTATGTGTTTTCTTCTATGCATGATATGGTTAGGGTTGTTTTGCCCAATTTGGTTCCATGGGTGTTAAGCAATTCCCGTTTTTCTTGGGCAGCTTGTAGAAATTGGGGTATAACTCTCTCTATTCTCACCCAAATTGTGTGAAATTGGTCTTGAATGAAAGCTAACTTAATAACCTGTATGTTGTACCAATTTCGTGAAAGTTGAGAGTCTTTTTGGGTCCCAAATGAAGTTAGGAGTTGGGTTGTGTTTCTGGCCGCATGCACCCTGACAGCCTGTGTTGCAAAGAGTATAACTCTCATTATAGGGGTTCAAATGGTGTGAAACCAATTTTGTATGAAAGCTAACTCATAGGGCTTAATTTGGTAACATTTTCATGATTTTTGGTTGGCTGGTCCAGTACCAGTTTTGGCTACAAGGTCCTTAGGATTCTGCTGTATTAACAACTGGACAGCCTCTGGTATATCATTTTTAGATTATTCTACAGATGTTCAAATTTTATGAAATTTATATCGTTGGAAAGCTTACTTAAAGATCTATAGGATGAAAAATACCCAGATTTTTATTCCAAGTATATAATTTCTAGAGTATTCGTGAACTACAGCCATAAGCATGGGTTTTCTGCGTAAGTGAGCATGATTGGAGAATTTTGTTGTGGAGACATACATGTTTCTTTTTAAATGGGATCAGTGGTATGAAATGATTTGATGATAATGGTTTAATCCTACTAAATTTCATGTTTGATGATGATATACATGATTTTGTATTGATTTTAACACTGTTGGTTCTGTTTAGGAATCTGAACTAGGAAAGTTTAATATAGCTTGTTGAATACTGAATAGCAATGTTTTGAAATCTACCGTCCTTGGCGCAGTAGGAAGCTTAAAGAGTGCTATGCACTACAATTGAGTTGTGTGATGTTGAGTTTGATGACGTTGATGTAATCATGTGATGGAATTGATATATTTTTATTATAGAATGTGATATGTGATTGTGATATAAATTGTGTAGATTGTTTTACTCAAAGCTTATTGTGAAACTTGATCCTCAACTCAAACCTTGGATATCCGACCGAAGGGTGAGGTATCTTCGGTATATAAACATGCACCTCCGGGGAGTGGACCCCAGTGACAAACCCACAGGTGTTAAGGAGGGATGATGCGTTGATGAGGCCATGGTATCTGGCTAAGTTCCCTTAGAGGAAGACCGGAGGGGGAGGCATCTCCGGGTAGAAATTAATAACCTCCGGAGCAGGGGACTCTAGTGAACCACCCTTAGGATCACCCAAGATTATTGAGTTGAGATGATCAAGAGTTTGATGATGATATGCAAGGAATTGAGGATAAAAAGAGAAATTGACATGTGTTTGAAGTCATTCTTCTATATGTGTTTATATGAAACTACCCTAAATGTTGAGTTCATGATGCTATGATGATGAAGAATTAGTATTAGTTTAAAGCTCACTTGACCTGGAATGTTGTTTATTTCTATTTCTATTGCTCTAATTTATTTGCATCGTTTTAATTTTGTGTTTAGGGATACCCTCACTGAGTCACTAGACTCACCCTTTTTCTTTTCTTTTTTTTAGACAGAGGAAGAGACTATCTAGAGGAACCATCACAGGCACCGGTTGCTAAGTGATGAGGTCTTGTAAAAGTTGCCTTGGAAGTTTTTTTTGCTGTCATAGGAGGAAGTGGGATATTTTGGGAATGTCAAGACTGTATATATGTATGGGTGTAATAGAACATATATTTATAGTAATATGTATGCCCATACTTATCAACATGTATATATTATATTTTGTATGTATATAAAAAGATAAACCTTCTCTATTATGTTTTCCTTATGCGTTCATGGAAATTATTTTCTTTAATAATATGAAAGGGCAGGTGTAGGCTTCTGGGTTAGAGGCACCTCTCTAATTCAGGCCGGTCAGGAATTTAAGTTTGGGTCCTGACATAACATGAGAAGGATCTGGAACATATTTACGCAACTGAGATACATGAAGCACATCGTGAATCTTGGACAAGAAAGGCGGTAAAGCAATACGATAAGCCACTGGTCCAACTCTCTCGATGATCTGATATGGTCCAATAAACTTTGGCGTCAACTTCTTGGACTTAATTGCTCTTCCAACTACAGTAGTAGGTGTCACACGAAGAAACACATGTTCTCCTGCTGTAAACTCTAATTGTCTCCGTCTGTTGTTGGCATAACTCTTCTGTCTACTCTAAGATGTCCTCATTTTCTCTCTGATTTGTTTCACTTTCTCCATTGTTTGCTGAATTAACTCTGGTCCAACTAGCAAATGCTCACCATCCTGAAACCAACACAAAGGAGTCCTACAACTCCTTCCATACAACGCTTCATACGGTGCCATCCCGATACTAGCATACTTCTCTTCTGGAAATTTTGTGTGTTTCAAGTCTACAGAAAAGGCTTCAAATGAAATTTTGGAAGCACTACAAGATAATAGTAACTTGATAATTGGATTGTATGGAAGAAGAGGATCAGGGAAAACAACACTAGTGAAAGCATTGGCTGAAAAAGCCAAGTTTTTAAAGGTTACCTTGTGTTGTTTTATTTGCTAGTGTATCTCCAAATCCAAATATCAAGAGGATTCAAGACCAAATTGCTGACTTATTGAATCTGAAGTTAGACAAAGGTACTGAATCTGAAAGAGCAAGACAAATATACTTAATATTAGCAAACATGGATACAACTCTTGTGATCCTGGATGATGTTAGGGGAAAACTTGAGCCAGAGGATATAGGTATTCCTTGTGATAACAGTGAAGGGAACAAGATCCTTTTGACCACTCCTCGCAAGACACATTGTAACTTAATAGGGTGTCAAATGAAGACTCGTTTGGGTCCTATATCTAAAACTGAAGCTTGGTTGTTGTTCAAGAAACATTCAGGTATAGATAATGAGACACTATCTAACATATCAAAAGTGGCACAAAAAGTTGCTGTTGAATGTCAAGGGTTACCTGGTAGAATCGAAGATGTGGGAACAGCAGAACGAACCCGGACAGAAGAACAATGAAGGAGCAGGAACGCGACGGCACGACAGCAAGGCAGGAGCGCGATGGAACGAATGCGGCAGGAGCGCGACGACATGACGACGGCAGGAGCGCGACGACACGGCGGTGGTAGGAGCACGACGACACGGCGGCGGTAGGAGCGCGACGACATGGCGGCGCGGCGGATGACAACAACGATGGAGCACGATGCAGGGAGGAGGGAGGAGGAAAAGAGGAATTAGGTTATTCTGCCAAATCAAAATGTTAATAGTTAATTTCAATTAAGTTAAAAATCAATATGAAAATTAGAAAATAAACATTTTCTGAAAAAAAAAAAAATTATTATAGGGTAAAATTAATAATAAAAATAGTGGAAGGACTAAATCATGAATCTTATAAATAGTTAAAGGACCAAATCATGTATCTTATAAGTTTAGATGACATGGCACTATCTTACTATGACATGAAACTTTCTTATGATCTCATTGGTAGCTGCTCAGGATTGGTAGCTGCTCAGGGAGCATCTTAACCCCCTCTCATAAACCAGCATTCTAAAGTTTTCTATAATTTGAAAAGAACAACGACAATAAGTCAAAAAAAAAAAAAAACAAATAAATATCACTTTAAAAAAATCAAATAAAATATCACAGTACAAGCTTTTTCTTTTGAAGGTAAATTTATACGATAATAAATTATTGTTACTCTACAATCAATTCACTCATACGTGTTGAAGTTGTACAAAGCATAAACACCATTTTAAATTGACAACATGCAAGAATAATACAAGAACTCGAGGCAAGCCTGATCTTCGTATCCCTAGGTTTTATGCTAGGAAATGAACGATCAAGTTACAAAAGAATATTATGACAAAAGAATTTCTTTGGGACTAAAAACAACCAATTGCTGCTATGTACACTGGCATTATAAATAATCCAAAATTTGAACAAAAATTCTTTTCACCCAGGCACCCTCCTATGTTTCGAATTTCACGGTAACGGGTATCACTTGTTAGACCACTGAAATTCTATTTCTAAATTCCTTGAGGGGCCACTTTTACTTTCTGGAGACAGAGTGTACTCTCCAGCTACTGCCCCTAGCATCACCACCCGATCAATCTGGATTGTCACTTTCCCAAATGAACTCTGTCAACAGATAAGAAATAGAGGGGTTAAGGGTGCCTTTTTTGGATAAATAACTTAATTAAGCGCTTAGGCAATAAGAACTTATCGCGCATTTATTCATCAGTTAATTTAAGAAACTTATTGAAATAAGCTGAAATAAGTTCAAAACTTCTTATAGGAGGTAGGTCATAAGCTGTCTGAAACACCTATTAAGCGTTTATGCTATAAGAAAGCTCAAATAAACTCTTCCAAACAGGGCTAAGTCGAAGTACAAAAGAAAAATAAGTGAAGATGAATAGACAGCATTTCTTAGTGCAATTTACCTTTCCCATTTTGCTCTTATTTTTGCAAGAAATGTGAAGCTTCTGGCCTTTTGGAGGACTCTCAAAGGACCATGAAAAGCTCTCATCCCACTCCGGATTAGGGCCAGTTGAGACCACCTGCGCAGCACATTGTCATGATTACTTTCTCAAGATGTAAAGCAAATCTCTTCGGCATAAAACAAATGTTCTTTACAGTCACG
Source organism: Acmispon strigosus (assembly GCA_030819835.1). Taxonomy (NCBI): domain Eukaryota; kingdom Viridiplantae; phylum Streptophyta; class Magnoliopsida; order Fabales; family Fabaceae; genus Acmispon; species Acmispon strigosus. Next base: position 29,936,396 of record JAUAMA010000007.1, read on the forward strand.
TAAGGCTGCAAATCCTTGTCCCTTACATCTTGAAACTCAAAACAGTACATAACTCAAAGTGGCTGTGACTCTAGAGTCTAGATACCATGCCCAAAGGGAAGGGATAAGAACTTGACAATCAAATACTTCCATATCATTCAAGGGGGAAATCACTGTTTAAGTCAAAGCTATGTTGAAGTGAAAGAAAAAAATCAATTTGGGTGAATCTGGATTTTGAAGTGTACACAGATGGCAACAAAACTGCAGCAGAATATGTAAATCGTCGACTGGAATATTTTCTAAGAAGCAACTATAAAAATGTATATCCTAATTGGTCATTTCTTCTATTGGCATACTTTCTAGTAGGACATAGCAGACAACATTATCAAGAAACAGCGTCCACTGGTTAAATTTGTGCATTTTCGACATGGAGAGACAATCGTGTATTTGTCTCGCATGAAACAAACATGTCACCTAATCTTAGTGCATTAGAGGAAAACATCACAATCTAATGAACAAGTATAAAATTATTATTAAAATAATACCTTGGTTTGCCTTGGAGCTGTGTTTCCAAGAGTAAGCTTACAAAAAACACTGGGATTTCCAACAGACTGCTTCATATTATTACCACGCTTGATGATCACCACCAATGTCCCTGGCAAACACTGCAATAAAAATTCAGACTTCTCCTGGAACCGAGGTGGGCCAGACTGGATTAAGTACTGCAACAATGGAATAGCATCTGCAGCTGCTACGGACTGAGCTCTTGAAACTTCTGCCGGGCATGCTGACCAAGCTTGCCTGAGCAGAGAAAGTGTATCTAAGGCAGCTTCCTGAGTAGCCTCTGAACCTGTCTTCAAGGATGTAACCAAATGTGGAATGCTAAGTGTTGCTGGTTCAGTTGCTCTGAGTCGTGGGAAATTGCTAAATAGAGAATTTAAGGCTTTAAGATACTCATCGTTCACAGTTCCAGTAGCCCATAAGTCCTTTTCAATTGCAGCTATTAAAGCATAAAAAATTGTGTTAGGCCATCCATGTTTACATACTACAGAGTGTGTGTGTGTGTGTGAGAGAGAGAGAGAGGAGTATATTCCTATTAGCATGGTTGCAAAAGTGTTAACACACAATATCATCATTGTTTGTCAATAACTCGGATTAAAAACAGCATATTTATCTACATATAACTTAGGCTTTCAAGTTCAACCAATATTTTCTTTTCTGTTGCTTAGTGAATACTTAGGCAGAAGACTAGCTGCTCATTGTTGCTGGAAAAGGCTGTATTGCAAGAATTATAAGTCAAGCTGTTAAATTTACAGAGCAATAAAGTGAAGTGCACAACCCACAAGTTTTACTATTAATTCTTTCCTTAAAAGTTTAGATTTAATGACCAATCAGTGTAACAACTAACAACAACAGTAGACTTTTTCCACTTAGCGAATTACATGGATGAAATGATGTCATCTTTCGAAAATCAGCATTTATATTTTTCAAAAGATTTTTAACTTCTTCATATGTAAATAGTATTGGTGTCTTTTATGAAAAGATATTTCGCAGACCAAATTATGCTGGGCTTATAATAAAAGTAACAACAAAAAAGCATTTACTGTGATTTATCAATTGATTTATGCAAGGATAAGAAAACCTGCATCAGAAACAGCCACATGAAAAGTCACTAATGCACTATATGTAAAAAAAATTGAGGATAAGAAATTACAAAGTTGTTCAGAATAAAAATAATAAGGTTTAACACTGCATGGGAAGCAAAGAACTCACCAGTTATTGCTCTGACTGTTTCGCTAGAAGCATACTCTTGAATAGTATGATTAGAAAAGAGAAGTTTAATAAACAGTGCAGCCTGAACAGATGTTTCGGGATCACTTGAACCTATCAGATCAAGTACAATTTGAACACCACCGGCCTCTGCAACTGCTCTCTTATTTGATCGACTGTACATCACAAGGTTTTGCAGAGCACATATCGCTACAACTTTCATTTCTTCAGTTGGTTGGTCCTCAAGAACATTCACTAAAGCACGACAAGCTAAAACTGCATCAGGTGTCCGAGCAAGACCCTCATTCTGGAATAGATCACCAAGAGCCAAAGTTGCTAATAACCTTGCTTGTTGTGCTTGGGTTTGTGGGTCCAAGAGGTACTGGGATAATGGTAAGATGGCTGAGTTAGTTACTTTTGTTTCTCTGATCTTTGGATTGTTCAGCAATACTTCTAAGAGTCTTGCAGCAGCATCCTCACACTGATGAGATCTTAGAAGCTCCAAGAGAGCCTCTACGGCACCACTTTCAGCCATTGCTTCTGCACTAAGTCCATCATCACTTTCTAACACAAGAAGAGCATTTAACGTACCAATAACCGTGCTCTCTGAGCCAGACCGGAGCAACCCTACCAGAACAGCAATAGGAACTTCTAAGTAGAATTCAGAACTAAATTGCAGAATACTTGCCAAAACAGAGGCAGCAGACTCCCATAGAGCATGAGGAATGGATGGGTCAGCTTGCAATATCACGTTGGAAATTTCTATAACACCACCTTCTTTTGCAATTTCATTTGGCCATACAGTTGCAATACTGACGAGGGCCTTTACAGCTCTCTGCTGCAATATATGAATACCAGAACCAAGAACTCGTATAAGAGGACCAATTACTTGCTGTGTCACTGGATTCTTCTGAAGGTGTTCTTCTAAAAGTAGATGTGAGAGAAGCTCAGCAACCAACTGTTGTACAGCTGATATTGGAGAACCAAGCAAGGGGATGAGGGGCTCAATAAATTGGTGACAAGTCAAAGTGTAGTCAGCACGACACTGTGGATGTTCTAAGATATTAACCAAAACCTGCAATGCACTGTGCTGTCCGTCCGGCCCAAATTCTTGTCTTGTCAGCAAATAAAAAAGTGGTTCAACAACTTTAGCAGCTGATGGTCCTTTGGCTATGCTCGCATTATTGGTCAATATACGTAACAATTCTGTAAAAGCTGCACACAGATAATCAGGTGCTTCATGAAGAATGTCAAGCATGCTTTCAATAACTCCAGCTTTCACCATTTCCATTTTACAAGCAGGCCTGTCTTTTCCTAACTTGACCAGAGCTCTGGAAATGGCCTCATGAATTACATAGTTCCTACCATACATTAGGCCAACGAGAGGAATTACAGCACCATGTGCAGCAACTAATTCAGCCAATTGCTCATCATCAACAAGCCTATCCAATGCCCGGACAACTGAATGATGAGCAGGACTAAACTCAGTTACAAGGAGAGAGACCAATGGTTCAACACAGCGCGCAGCAGCCATCGTGGACCGAACCCTTGTATTTCCAAAAAGAACAGAACATAATTCAGCAGCATCCCCTTTGAGGTCCATTGAACAATCTGATGAAAGTATCCTGCATAGAAAATCTACTGCATTCATCTCAACATCTGCAACAGCAAGTGCTCTTGAAGGGTTTTCACTCAGTAACCTAACTAACGCAGCAATTGCAGCATGCTGCTCTCTCTCAAAGCCACTATTCAGAATCTCCACCAAGGGTTGAACAGCATGTCTAGCAGTCTCAGCATTTCTAATGTGGTCAGCAGAGAATAAATTTTCCAAGGCTTTTGCAGCACTATACCTTGCAGCTCTTCCTCCTAAACGTAGGACAGCTACAAGTTGGGTAACAGCACCAAATGCTGATTCATGTCTCCGTATCTCAGCACTGCTAAACAGAATTCCTAACAGATCTGTAGCAGCTTCTTCCGTTGCATCTTGTGGACCCAATGAAAGATACTTAGTAAGTGCCTCTAAGACCCCAGATTCTACCATTACAATCTTATTCGATGGACAGTCTCTAGCAAGCTGAGTCAAAAGCCCAAGTGCTAAAAATGGTGCTCCTGGGCGATCTGGAATTGGTTTGAGAAGGTCAACAAGGGCAGGTATTGCCTTCCGAGAAGTGGCACCAACTCTTATGTCATCAACTCTAAACAACCTCTCAAGGGCAACTTGATCAGGATAAGGCACCAAATAAAATTCCTCCGACAATTCCAGAAGATCCTGTATATCAGTATCAGCACAGCCAAGTAGGGAGATAAGTCCACCTGCCGCGCCAGAGTTCGCCACAGATAGGAGGGTTCCCCTACTACCATTACAGACTAGGCTAGCTATTGATTGTGCAGCAAAATATCTGTTTGCTGATTCCTCGGACTTCAATAAATTGGCAAGGGCTGGTACAGATTTCATAGTTGCATGTGCTCGTATGATATCCCTATCCTGAAACAATATTGCCAACAACAAAGCACAAATCCACATGCTGCTATCTTCTTTATAGTCAATCTGCATGGTCACATAAAGGAGCAAAGGTTGGTTAACAGAAATAATAGTATATACTAATCTGCTATCTAATTCTACATCTGTGAGGTGGCATTCCCGATCAAAATTTGATGGCTCAGAAGATGCAATTAAGTAAAATTTCTATGAACAGATTAGATGGAACTGTTAACCTATTTCAGATTAACTGAAAACTGATGCTCCAAACACATGTATAGCAGACAAGGGAAACATGGACCCAATGAGGTGGAAAACTCTATTAGCAGAGAGAGAATATCATAACAAAATGGGGGCAGGTGGCATGGATGACGACAGGGAAGGAGAGGGGGGAGAGATAGAGATAGAGAGAGAGAGAGGTGAAGGAAAATATTGGTGGTGGTTTAGGTGGCGAAAATACTTCCGTAGTGTGAATAATTATGCAATAAGGAGCTCAGCTCCATTTTCTCTGTTAATAATACTCATTTTCTTTTAGTGCTCTAAAAAACAAAGAGGAAAAAGGCACTGGTACCTGACTATATAGTGAGAAACAATTTGTGATCTTATCAGTGAGAACCTCAACTGCTCCAGCCTCCATTATTGCAATTTTACATTTTTCATCATGGCAAGCAAGAATTGACAGTAACCATGCAGCTAAGTTGGCACCGGATATAATGCTGGTGCCATTGTTGGAGTTACCATCACTGGCTTCTTCCTGTATATACCTGCAAATGCTGATGACTTCCTTGTTGTCATCACCCTGGTTACCCGAAGTAACCTGTGAAGATACAAGTATATCAACAAGAGACTGAACAAGATTAGCACCCAAGTTCGATAAATTTAGATCCTCCACCAGCCTCTGGTGATTTACTTTAGCAGCACAAATAAGAATTGCAGCTCCCCCAATTTTGACCTTTACATTTGTGGAAGTGGAATTGATTACCCTCTTAGCTATGGAAGGTATACACCCAGAGGCAGTAGCAACAGTGTCTCCTAACACAACAGGCTGATCCTTACATAATCGAGATAATATTTCAATAGCTTTATCCTGCAACACTGGCGGTGAATCAGCAATAGACAGAACTATTGGGCTTATGCTTTTAGGGAATTCGGCCAAAACTGCCCAAGCAGGTTTACTATGTGCACTGGTTTCTTCTGACCTGGACAAAATGGCAAGTGCTTCTAGAGCCTCTGAAGTGGCAACAGATCCATTAATAGCAGAATCTAAGAAAGAAACTAGTGCAAGAACAGTACCGGCACGATTCACACACTCGTTTAGAGCATAATCAACTTTCCTAGAATGTAAGAGGCGAGCAATGGCTGCTGCTGCATGTGTTTTTCCAGAAATTGTTCCTTCACGTAATACTCTTGTAGCAGGCAAGATAACTTCTTCTGAGACAGCTTTCTCAGCAACCTCACTATCCAAAATAAGATTTGCCACAGCACATGTTGCCAGCTCCGCCACTTCCAAAACTGGAGAACTAGCCAGTGCAACTAGGGAGGATAACACATCTCTAGCAATAGCAGCTACCTCCCTGTTCTCTTTAATGGAAAGAAATATTGTAGCCAGGCAGCGCAAGGACTCCATTAAGATACCTTCAGATTCAACACTAAGCAACTTCATGACTGACCAAAGAGTTTTAACAGCAATGCTGCTTTCACGCACATCCTTCCTCATTTCAAAAATTCCTGCCAGAGCTGATGCAGACTTCGCCTGAGTTTCTTCCTTGGTTGAGCTCAAAATTTTTATCATTGTGTCGATTGCATCACTGGCAGCGCTGCCTTCACGTAGAAGATCATTAAGAGCAACAACAGAAAGCATACTTCTCAAAGCATCTAAGACATAAACCTTAGATTCAGGTAGATCACTAGTCAATAATGCTGTAAGTTGACTGATAGTTGCTGTATCAGATTTGTGAATTAAGTGATTCAAGGTCTTGGCTGCAATCTCTTTCCCATTTGGGCTTCCATTCTTCAATAGCCACAATAATGCAGGAACAGCATCTGCACTTTCAACACAAGCACGTATATCCTCACTGTGATCACATAGATTCCTAAGGATTGTTGCTGAGTCTTCCTTTGCTTTTACAGATCCTGACTCCAAAATTTGAACAAGTGGAGGTATACCACCGGCAGCAGTAATGGACCATTTACTTTCATCGTTTGCATTAGATAAAAGGCAAAGCAGGGCAACAGCACATTCTTGCTGCTGTTCTGATGAAAGACCCAGAAGAGATATCAATAGCTGAACTCCTTCACGGCCTTGAAGTGCACGCCATAGGTTGCATTCACCATTGCACAATGTCAAGAGAGCTTTTAGAAGCTCATCTTGCACTTCACTAGCGGCCATTGTTATCAAACCAACAAGTAAACGCTTTGCATCAGGATTTGCAAGTTTAAGTGAGAGTATAGGATTTCCATACAAACTAGCTAAGGCTTCAATGGTCCGTTCTTGCACAATTAAGGGCAAGTGAGGTTTAAATTGATTGAGTAATGATTGCTCAACAACCAAAGGATCTGATGCTCTAGTAGATTCCGCCCTGTCATCATATATCATGAGAGCTGAAGCTAATGCTCCTAATGTGTCAGCAATTTGGGCAGGTGAGGAGCATGATTCAAGGCTTTGACCTAGGCTGGAGATGACATAAGACAAACCACCAGAGATGTTCGCCAGGGCGCACATAGCATTCTCCTGTAACGCTTGAGCATACTCACCTTGCATGAACTCCTTGGAAGGAGCTATGGTAGCATTAATTAAAGCTGGAATTCCATTAGAATTGGATATATCTTTCCTAGCATCTTTGCACTGCGCAGATAGAGATTTAAGAGCACCGGCTGCTTCAGCTCTCACAGAGGCATCATTACCAGGGCCTAAAAGTTTGAGGAGTTGTTTTGTTGCCTCTGCTGTCAACACCTTTGAACAAATAGATGCATCCTCCATCATCATACAGGCAAGTAAGAAGCACACATTAGCTAAAGTGCTAGACTGTCCTGTTGTTAGTAACTTCACTAATATGTCGACTCCACCAGCCTGTATGGTGGCATTCCAAAATCTCTCAGTACTGCTGGAGAGATTTTTCAATGCTCCAGTTAATAAACTATCGACTACACTGCCATTCTGCTCGCCCTTTTGCAGCTTATCCCAAAGCACTGGGACAACTCCTTCAGTTGAAAATATTTTTGATCCAACATGATCTTTGGCACCACCTTGAGAGACAGCAAAGATTGTCTTTGCAGCAGCTACTTGACCTTCAGCAGAACTGGACTTGAGTAGACCAAGCAAAGGAGGAATGCATCCTCCAAGCAAGACTTTCACCCTCAGCTCATTTTCTTTACAAAGTGAGCCCAAGACAGTTGCTGCCTGTATCTTCACATTCAACGAACCTGACCGGAGGAGGGAAACAAGTACTGGAACTGCCTGAGAGTGAGATCCAACAGCACTGAAAGCATTTTCACGCATATCAATAAGCTCCAATAACTGCTTCAAGGAATACTCTTTCTCCTGCATAGAAGATGAGCTTTGCCGCAGCTTCTCAATGCACTGAGCTACACTTGCTAATGTTCCATCTGGATCTTCCATGCTGCTGCTGCTGCTACGTTCTCTGTAATCAGCTAGCAGTGTAAGATAAAGAAGTTTGCGTATGCATTTTATGCTCAAATTTAAATGTGCAAAAGCCATATTCAAAGCATCAAGTTAGATGGTTCTATGATGAAGAGAATAAGGCCATATTGTCAAAGCTCCCAACACAATCTTATCTTGTACAAAAAAAGAATCTTAAACATGGCGCTAGATTACTTGGCAGCCCACATAAGTACGAATGCTAAAGCACAAAATGTGTCAAACCCAAGAAAGTAAAGAATAGACTTCAGTAGCATTTGAAGCAATTGATTCAATCATATTATCAGGCTGTAAAATATTCCCTTTTGACATAATTTTTAAGCTTGTTTTATATTGTAACTGACCTGAATCCCATCTTCAGAACAGAATGGGGAGTTGGAGGCTCTGAATCTTGAGCCTTCCCGTCACCATTTCTTTCCTGTATTCAAAAGAATGACAGTCAATAATGTTATGTAAAATGTCTGTCTTATCTATAAATATTGAAAGTAACATTTTCACAAATATAGAAAAAATATACCAGCTGCAGTTATGGATAAAGATCGATCAAGATGTTACAATTTCTAGTTTTCATTTGCCATTTACATGCAAATCCAGTGAACTTGTTACTCTTACCCTTATTCATATAGCCAGTAAGGGAGAGAAAACTAAGTATTATGTTCTATAAGAGGAGAAATGGAAAATTAAGTTATGATGGAACATAGGCAAACCACAACATGTCACAGCTTCATTATATTCCATATCAAGTAATAGAAGATTTTCTAAGTATTAATGATTGTTGTTTCCACTACAATTTACTTTTTATCAGTTAGGATTGCACGTATTTACCAAAACAGAGGGGAAAATGTGGACGGGATTACAAAGTATTATGTAGGGTTAGCACTTAGCAGAGAAACACATATGTATATTGTTCTCTAGTGCAGAGAAAACACTACAACAAACCACCGAGACAGATGATTGTGAATTTTATGTTAAATATGTAAACACACAATCTAATGATGTCAACTTTTCAATTTTTCTAGTATTTCCCTTCCCTGCACCCCATTTTAGTTCCAACTGCCGAGTATATGTAGTCAGCAGTGAAATTGAAGGTTCAGTGCCCCAATCAATTTCCTAATATTCGCAAACCAATACACATCTCAATTGGAGAGAACAATGAGAGATAAGTGTATATGGACAACAAGACACAGAAATAGAAAGCAGAATGAAATCACCAAGCCTCAAAAGACTTCTATGGTTGTCAATGATACTTTCTACAATTGTTTAGAACAAAGAGAAATGGGGTCACCAAGCGATTTTCCTTAGAATTAGGAGTGGGCCTAAACCCATACTCAAAAGCTAGCTAATGAGGTGAGGATTGCCCAAGCCTTTATAAGTTCGACTTCAGCTACATCTCTAATCAATGTGAGGACTCAACAGTTTTAAATTGCAGTAGCCCCATATCCAACTGTGGCTTCTGACGTATCTGCAATTGCAAATGCAGCCACACCTTACAATTTTCCGCAATTTCTGTAAATTGCAGCCTAACCATAAACCACAACACCGAAATTTAAAATCACAACAACCACCAATCAATTGAAAGAAATAAATAAATCCAGACACGCCAGCTGGAACTAAGATCCATAAATTACATGTTAATACTTACTAACTAACTCAAAACTCTTTTGCCCTTTTATGAATACTAACACATACACTTGTAAGACAATAATGATGAGTGTGGTGACACAAAAGGGAGAAAATGAAGAAGTACCAAATCATTAGCAGGATGACTGCTGCTGCCATTGCTGGCAGCAAACCTCCAAGTCAGTGCGGTCGCCAGCTTTGCTTCCCGTCACTCACTCTCCCAAGCAGATCACAGCACCACCCTCTCCAGATCTATGCTGGAGAAACTGTCAGAACATCAAAGCCTCCCTGTCCACACGAGAACGCAGATCAGAAAACTAATCACCAATCTCAAACAGCTACTGAACAAAAATCACAAACGCAAAATTCACAGGTTAAAACAATAATCACAACAACAAAATGATGAAATCGGTGGTTTCTAGTGTGTCAGTGAACGGAAGGTGGAACCAGTTACGATGGAATGCAAGGAAAAGAATGAATGCGTGGTGAGAATGGGGAGAACCTTCACCTTCAGACAGTGAGAAGCGAAAGAGAGTTGGGATGCATCGAAATGGTGAAGAGATGATGAATTTTGATAAGAGGTTTTTAGAGGAGAAACAGCGTGGTTGATAATTTACATGTGCGTCTTGAGCTGTTGATTTTTCATGGAAGGGGAAGGGGTTGTGTTTCGGGTGCTTTCACAGACAACACACCACCGACAGGGACTGACTCTAAGCTCCTAGTTTAACGGCTAAGCTTAGCCTTTACATTCACTAGAGCCGGCAGTTTGGAAATTAAATTTCATTAATTGAAATCTTCAGAAACTAAATTTTATCATTTATTATTACTCTCTTCCCTCCTTATTACAAGAATCAAATATAACAATGTAGCAAAAAGCAACTTAAATTAAGGTTACAGAATTACTCATAACGTCCCTTTTAAAAAAATACTCATAACGCATTTCTCTTAGTTTCTGTCAATCATAGAAAAGTGGAAAGTGAGAAAATATTCAATTGAATAATGATAATTCTATAAAAATAAATTAACGCATAATAAATTTTAAGTAGGCTCTTATAAAAAAAATCAAAATATATCTTTAATTTTTTTTAAGTTACAAAAGAAAAAAAATTAATGGAAGTTAAAAAATGAAAACTTAATATACCTTTAATTTGATTCTTATAATGAGGAGCAGTGATAATATTATTTTATCATAGTCTTGATTAATTATTATTAAATTTTATCATTTGTTATTAGTATGTAAAAGAATTTGAACTGGTGAAGTATGACAATATAACATTATATTGTCAGGTTAGTATGTAGGAACATATGTAAGAAGATGAAGTATGAGAATATAACATTACCCTTTAATTAGTAATTAATTTTAATTTATATGTAACTGTTAAAAATTCAATTCACTTTTCTTATCAGGCTTAATCGCATGTCCCAATCCCCTAGTTTAATGTTTTCTTAATTTTGGTCCCCTATTTTTTTTTTACAATTTTAATCCTCTTATTTTTCAATTAAGCAGTGATGATCTAGATTATATAAAATTTGATATATACACTCATATATTAAGAAATGTAATTAATTTTATTAATTATTATGAAAGTATTATTTGTTTTCCTATTTTACCGTTTAAAATGTACTTTTTTACTCCTTATTTATTTTTCTTATAGAGACATTATTTGAAAAATATTAATTAATACTCTTTTAAAATTATAAGTGGTCACATATTTGAGAGTGACATTTTTCTCTATAAGTGAATAATTATTTTAAAACTGATGGAATACAGTATTATTAGAATAATATAATATGATATAACTGATTGATCGACGAATTTCACATTATAAAAAAGTTATTAATGGTGTAGGTATATAAATATAAAGATTAAAAGAAATATATATAGACTAATTGTCATGATCCAGCATCTCAACCTAATTGTTTAGATGCAATAATGATTAACAAGTCCAATTATTCAACACATTCACATGGTTTTGATTAGAGTAGAGCTGAGCGGAGCCGCTAAATCTGACCATTGAATCTTCTAAACTCTAAAAAAAAGTAAGTCATTCCAAGTATCTCTAGCTATCTCCCTTTTCTTTTTCTTAGTTGCGTAAAGCATATTTGTCTCTCTATATTTTACACTGGCCAAGTAGTAACAGGATCCTTTGATTTCTCAAAGGTGACAATTAAGGCATATAATAATCTTATTATTATAAGCTGCCAGAGGTACTCCACGCCTGAAGTGAAGGACAAGCCCTTTAGCTACATGTGGAAATCTTATTATTGTATTATTTGTACCAGTGACTACACCAGCTGGAATAGCATTATGCCAACTGGCAACTTATGAGGTTCTAGAATTAGATAATATTCATGCAATAAAAGGGAAGATTGGAAGAAGTCATGTTAATATTTGCACACTTGCTCCCAAGTTAGCATTTGCTGTTGTCCCTGCACTACAATCATTGGGGCTATGTTCCATTAATTGTCATTATTGTATTCTTAAACTAGCATAACAGCAACTGTGTCTGTATTGCATAATGTTAGTTACCATCTATTAGTTTCATTCACATGCTGTTTTTTTGTTTCTTTTCATTTTTATTTTTTAAGCAGAGCCAACGGACCAAGTGACCTACGTTTGTTCATTATATAATCCCAGGAATAGATTCGCAGAAGGTGATATTTCAACTTACGGATTGAGATAGTACCACTCTTGTTGGATGGATTGTAGAGGAATGAATCGTTTTCTCCTTTTCTTTGGCGGAAAAAACAGAGAGAAAGCGAGAAATGGCAAAGGAATCAAGCAAAGCGATACGTGTTGTTTCGTCGTTGGAACTTGGAAGGAAGAATTTGTTTGGTTGTTGAAGTTAATTGAGAGGGAAATATGAAGAAAATAAATAAGAAGGTATAGATGAAATGAGATAGATGCGTTTTCAGATTAATTGGTAGAAAAGAAAATTAAATTGTTCTCGTAATTTTGAGTCGGATAAAACTACTGAACAAGCTAAGCCTGCTCGGGATATGAGAGTCGGTACGTCGATGGTCGGGACGTCTGAGCATGGTGGTCTTCCTCCGTTCCTAGGGTCAGAGGATTAATTCGATAGAGTTCCTGGGGTCGGGACGTCTGAGCATGGTGGTCTTCCTCCGTTGGATCTCCTGCCACGTCCTGTGACAAGATCGTTGACTTGACGTTCATAGGCGGTTTCTCGACAATGTCGTTGTCATCTCTTGGTCTAGGGTTCGTCAGAGCACACACGATAGGGAAGTTCAGAGGGTCACTAGGACTTAGATGCCTAAGCCGACATAGGAATACCGAGCGGGTCACATGGATCCGGGAGGTTTTACTCCCGGAACAGTAGCCCCCCCAGCCCGGGCTCTCAATTACGAGGGCCTAGGGTTGAGTGGTGTTGTTGGTCGGGTGGCCTTACAACACGCGATCCTTCGCGTTCGGTCGGGAGGTATACTCTCGGAATAGTAGCCCCCCAGTCTGGGCGCTCGGTTACAAGGGCCCAGGGTTAAGTGGTGTTGTTGGTCTTTTTGTGGTGTTCTCTTCTCTACATGTGGTCGGGGGGGTTATTTGTAGGTTACCTCGTAGGCGTGTGATTGTCTTTATAGTCTCCCGGCCCCCCAGCTCTGGCGCTCGAAGAGGATCAAGAGGTGTGTAGTGATTTTCGTCGGATGTGAGTTGCTTGTATCTCCCGGGTGCTTGTCTTATCAGTCATATGATGGAAGTGGAGGTATGGGTAAGTATCTGAGAGGATGTTACCGGGTTTTCCGGGACACGTGGTTCGTGGTGGTAGGGCATGACGCTTCTTTTCCCGTGTTGTGCTCGAGTAAAGGTGAAGGGTCATGTCGAGTGGACGCGTGCGGCCCTAAGTGGACGTGTGGCGTGTCCTGGTTGGGCACGACTGTTCATTTTCTTGAGCTTCTGCGCGGGCAAGTGAAGGGACATTTCGATGGGACGTGTCTGGATTTAAGTAGAAGCGTGGTGTATCCCGATTGGGTATGACGCCTCGGTTTTTGTGAGGCGTGTTCGAGAAGGTGGAGACTGTTCAGCGCCGCTCCATGTTTCTATGAATAAGGGTCATTTTCAGCTTCTTCTTACTGAGAATTTTAAGACGCAAATCAGTGGCGATTTGAGAGGAACAATCGGTGGTTGAGGGAGGGGGATTTCCAGAGGCTGGAAGAAGCAAATTGGTGGTGGTATCTGGAAGAAGCCAAAGGAGAAAGATCGGTGGTGAGTAGTGAGGAATGGAGGGGTGACGGTATTTAGAGGAGAAGAATTTCTTCAGAGAGAGAGAGAGTGAATGAGTATGCTGCTGGTGTTTTGAGAGGTGAGTTGAGAGAGAGTTGAATTTGTTATTTAAGGGGGAATATGTTATTTCAGTTTTTCTCCTCTATCTCTTAACCAAAATCCATATCTTAATTTTAAAATTCATACTCAATCTTGATAGGATAAAACACAATCTAGTATATTTTAACTAGGTTCATAAGCCAATTAACCAATTACTATATATTAAGACAGAATTTAATATATATATTAGCATACACGGCTGTAAGTTATTGTTATTATTTACTTTTTTTCTCTTTTTTTTTTCTTTTCTAATAATCAATATATAAACTTACCAAAACAAAACTATAACTAATTAAAACAGAGAAAAAAAAGTTATAAAAATAGGTAATGTGCTCATCTTAATTTTCAAATCAAATCTCCTTACTTTTGTAATAAAATAAAATACAATTGTGTTCAAAATATGATCTCAACCAAAAACTAACAAAAATAAAATATATTTAAATAAATATAAATATATGAGTCTATGTTATATATATACGGTTATATATATATATTAAGATATTTCTTTTCTTTTTCTTTAATAAATAAAAAAAACATTTATAATAAAAACATATAATAAAACAATATCAACTAACATAAAGCTCATTCCAATAATAATAAAGTCAGTCAAAAGTCAACCAAGGACCAAAACATAAATACTCCAACCTCAGGGACCAAGGATATAAATACTGGAAATAGAGGGTCTAACAACTGGGGCTTTTTTATTACCAAACAATGCTATAGACAATCAAAGAGCGGCAGATGATGTTGTAGCACCAGACGATGTAGGAACAGCAGACGGTTTAGGAACAACAGGCGATGAAGGAACATCAGACGATGCTGCCACTGGATGAACAGATGGAGACTGCTGCTGCCCTTGATGTGGAGTTACAGAATACCTTGGAATAAAGGATGTTAGAGGAGACCCCTCCATGGTTGTAGAAGGAGTGAAAAATATCTTTGGGTATGGGTACCTGTATTCATTGAAAATGACATCGTTTGACACAAAAAAATTCCCACCAGCATCTAAATATTTATATTCTTTGTGGTCAAGGGAATAACCAAGGAAGACACTCCCGGGACCTGAATTAAATTTTAAAAACATTGTAAGGACAGAGAAAGGGATAGCATGAAAACCCAAAGGCCTTCAAGAACTTGTAATCTGGGTGAACACTGTGAAGCTTATAGTAAGGTCTAACATTGCCTAAGACAGAGGTAGGCAATCAGTCCCTCAAGAAACCCTTGAGGATTTATCCACTATGATCAAGACTTCTTACAAGCACTTACACCAAGGACCTTAAGAACTCTTGTCAAACCTCAGATGGAAAACCACCAACTGATGACGCCGAACCCTACGATGGACTTTGAATCAAACCCGATTCAAAGGACCTTTTCCACAACCACCGAACACTACGGTGAATGAATCAAACCGATTCAAGATGAAGAAGAAGAAACCTTTGCAGTGGCTGATACAATCCTTTAGACTAGTTGGATTAATCTTAGTTTGTATGCTC
Organism: Acmispon strigosus; assembly: GCA_030819835.1. NCBI lineage: Eukaryota > Viridiplantae > Streptophyta > Magnoliopsida > Fabales > Fabaceae > Acmispon > Acmispon strigosus. Next base: position 29,951,728 of record JAUAMA010000007.1, read on the forward strand.
CAGGAAATTACAATGAAGGCTCAATTATTATGAGTTTCTCAAATGTTGAACAACATGAGTGTTCTTATGAAAATGAGAGAGCAGAAACTCAGAATGATGACTTTTATGAATATGAAAGTTGTTGTCCAAGTCATTACACGTTTCTGAACATCAATCAAGTATATATAGGCACTAGAGGTCGTCCATGAACCATCACAAGGCTTCCCAAACGTTTTGAGACACATTGGTTCATGAAACAACACATCTGTCAACTTAGTAATCAATTACAACATTCTGGTAATCGATTACGCTATAGTCGTTATGATCTGAGTGTCATTTTTTGACAGGTAATCGATTACTGAAATCTCGTAATCGATTACTGAGTTCCTAGTAATCGATTACTGAAAACTGGTAATTGATTACGCTATACCTGACTGACAGATAATAGATTACTAAAATCTGGTAATCTATTACTGCAAGTCTGAAACTTGGTTTCTTTGATGTTCAATCTCTAATTAAGTGTTTCTACTTAATTTTAGCCTTTGAAAACAAGTTGTACTTAATTAGTTGATTACTCATGAGCCTTCAAATGCAATATAACCTTAATAAAGCATAGCACACTAAGTTAACAAGACTTACTAGTAGTTAGAACCTTAATGGTTGTTCTTGACATTTTGGGCCGGTTCTTGAAGTCTTCTTTCTTTTTCTTCTTTTTGTGATATGTTTGTCTTCATCAAAACCTTAGTCGAGTCCAAGGACGAGACCTTCTTCACAATCATGATATCATAAGCAGTACACAATTTAATGTCCTTTCGATCAAAAGGAAATTTCCAATCTAGAAGCATATTGCAATTAAGCTTTGGAGGAGGATTAGTGTTTCACTCAATCAACCATTGAATTTATAAAAATTGACTTTGTTACCTGTCTCTGCATCGTTATTCCTGCATGGTTAATCAAGGATCACTAGGGGCTTTTAAGGGTTGTAATGGGGCTTGCTTCAAAGAATTATGTTTTTTCAAGATAATCAAAGAAGCTAGATAAGCTAAGAGAGAAATCATTGTAAATTCGAGTAATTCATTTCTCTTAACTTTCCCAATCCCCCATTCAATTCATTTCATTACTTTCTTCTTCAAAACCATCAATCTCTTCTTATTTTCTTTTTCTTTCTTTCTTTTCTTTTCTTTTCTTTTCTTTTCTGCTTTTTCTTTTTCCTTTTTCTAAAAAAGATTTTCAATATTTAAAGAGATTGATTGAAGAATTTTTCAATGCTTATTCACAAAATAACCCTTTTCTCCCCCCAACTTGCATATAACCATAGTCATGAAAGCTCTCTTGACCTATATAAGCTTGGTTAGGTCATAGTTTTTCCTTTTGACTTCAAGGTTATATCAAGAAGAAAATTTTCAAATTTTGGCTCAAAAGGGTTAACAAAAATACAACCTAGTGAGGGTAGGCTTTTTGGTAAAAAATGGTTGTATCTTCTAATGAATAGAATGCCTTGATCATTTCCTTTCATTTCCATGCAGTTTGTAATAAAACAAAGACTCAAACAAAATCAGTTTGTTCAAAACAATGGCGAATCTCTCAACTTACTCTGTTTGGAAACACTTCCTCACTCGGTTTAGGCTTTGGAAATTCCTTAATGTCTCAAAACATGTTTCAAAAGCAATGCTTATGATTTCACATGAAAGTGTATGGATTTCTGTTCTAAAACACATGTGAATGCAATTTATAGTGACATTGAAAATCATGTTTTTCACAAAACAAAAATCATGCATTTCTTGGCTTTTCATTGCCTATTCTCAATCAAAATGAATTGGATCAAGTAACCAATTGAGCAATTAGGCAAACAGTGCTATGCTATACTATTCTATATTATAAAATAAATTACAACAAAAACAAGATAAGGGACTCCCTCATGATGATGTGACGTTTGCTCAAACCTTTGCCTTTGATCTCTCTCAACCCCTCCATGAGAATTGGACTGTCCTCAGGCAAACTTCATGATTTCTTGTTAATTCTTGCCTAACAATCGCTTGCAAAACAGGTTAGCAAACATGGGGTAAACTGAGAATATAAATGATTTTGACCAATGCAAACCTTAGTCTATATGAAAATAGACTTTAAGAGCTCTCCAATGAGTGGTCATTTGTTGGATTCCGATAAGAATTGAAGAAGTTATGCTCATTTGAACTCAGAGGTACTGTGCCGTATTTTACCGGTGACTGAGCGACCTCAGACCAGAATTATACAGATTATGCAGAAACAAGAACTGTTTTTCACAACATAACACCCCAAGTCACAACTTAAACATTATTCCTGCCTAAAAATCATTCAAATGCATGGCATGTATCATTTAAAACTTGTGACAACTTCCAAATTCAACATATTATCACCAAATCACAAGATTAAAGTAAAGCTAAAATCACATGCATTTTGACAAAAAATTTCACAACTCAATACCTCAAAATTCAATCCATGCAATTTTCCTGCATTCTAACTCATTGAACGATCTTCTAACATCATGACAAACTTGTGGAAAGACAAATTTTGAACAATCAAACATTCAATCCACAGAAACCAAAATTGGAGTCCTAATGTAACAAAATACTAATTATCATACAATCTAAAGTACTAAAACATATTTAAACTTAAATTACACTACTCAAACTTACATACACACAACATATACATAAAAACACAGTATACTAACATAAATACACATCAAAAGATGGAATGGTTCATGTCAATTGGATGCATTATGCAGAATTGGCACAGTTTGGCAGAATTTGATAGATTTCATCACATCCTTTATAACTAAAATCTTCAATATTCAACCTACCAACATTCTATCATGCCACATAGATCATAAGCATCGATTTGGACCTATTCAAATTTTAAAACACAGATTACAAGCAAATGTACACAGATTCGCAGTTTTCACACAAAAGCTTGCATATTCACAAGTCTAAGTCCAAATTTTTGAAATCCTCAAATTTAATGCTTCAAACCATCATAAACACATTCCAAATACTAAATAAGACTTGTGAAGTACAAAGTTACACAGTTTTAAACACAACTTCACAAAATCACAATACTAGTTCTAAAAACAAACTAAAATTAAACAAACATATAAAAACACAAAACAAACCTCTGGGTTGCCTCCCGGGAAACACTTTTTTAACGTCATTAGCTTGACGTTTGAATTGTTCTCACAGTGTTTTGTCTATTCATCTCACCACCCAAGTAAGGTTTCAGCCTTTGTCCGTTAACTACCCAAGTTCTATTAGATTCAAGATCCTCCAACTCGATTGCTCCATACGGCTTGACATCTTTAACCATAAAGGGACCTGGCCATTTTGTTTTGAGCTTTCCAGGGAATAACTTTAACCTGAAATTAAACAAGAGAACTTGTTGGCCAGCCCTAAATTCCTCTTCAAAATCTTACTGTCATGATATTTCTTTGTTTTCTCCTTGTACAGCTTGGAAGAATTATATGCTCGCAGCCTCATTTCTTCTAGTTTATGCAACTGGCCTTTCCATTGTTCTCCTGCAAGATTCACATCAAAGTTAAGGAATTTGAGGGCCCAATAGACTTTATGCTCCAATTCCACTGGTAAATGGCAGGCTTTGCCATAGACCAGTGGAAAATGAGTCATGCCTATTGGTGATTTAAAAGCAGTTCTATATGCCCATAAAGCATCATCAAGCTTTTGGGACCAGTCATTTCTCGAGCCTGAAACAGTTTTCTCCAAGATCTTCTTAATTTCTCTGTTGGACACTTCAACCTGTCCATTTGTTTGGGGGTGATAGGGCGATGCTACTTTGTGTTTGACCCCATAATGTTCTAAAGCTTCGGCCAGTTGAGTGTTAACAAAATGAGATCTTCCATCACTGATGAGTACCCTTGGAGTTCCAAAACGGCTGAAAATGTTTTTTTTCAAGAATTTAATCACTATTCTACCATCAGCTTTAGACGTTGCCACAGCTTCCACTCATCTTGAGACGTACTCAACAGCCACCAAAATGTACTCGTGGGAGAATGAAGATGGGAATGGTCCCATGAAATCTAAGCCCCAGAAATCAAAGACCTCAACTTTCAGGATACTATGTAATGGCATTTTATTCCTTCTGCTTATGCCTCCTGCTCTTTGGCATTCGTTGCACTTTTGAACGTAGAAATGAGCATCTTTAAAGAGGGTAGGCCAATAGAACCCAAATTGGAGGACCTTTGCAGCAGTCATCTCCCTATTATAGTGCCCACCATAAGCAGATCTGTGGAAATATTTTAGAATAACTTGAGATTCAATCGAAGCTACATATCTCCTCAAAAGATCATCAGCTCCTATTTTGAATAGGTAAGGGTTATCCCATACAAACTGAGTGGCATCATTGAGAAATTTCTTCTTCTGTTGAAAATTAAGTTCAGGGATCACGCCTGTTGCTTTGAAATTGGCCATATCAGTAAACCATGGTCTTTCTTGAAACAAGAACAATCTTTCATTAGGGAAAGCATCTGTTATTTCTTTTTCTTTTGTTGTAACCTCCTCGTTTACTAACCTTGACAAGTGACCAGCTACTAGATTCTCTTTACCACTTTTTTCTTTAATCTCCAAATCAAATTCCTGCAATAAGAGAACCCACTAGAGCAACCTAGCTTTGGAATTAGGTTTTTTCAGAAGATACTTGATAGCTGCATGGTCTGTGAAAATGATAACTTTTGATCCTATCAAGTAACTTCTGAACTTTTCAAGTGAAAATACTATAGCTAGCAATTATTTCTTAGTTGTAGCATAATTTATTTGGGCTTCATTCAAAACCTTGCTAGCATAGTGAATTGCATAAAGAACCTTGTCTTTCCTCTGTCCTAGGACTGCTCCAACTGCATAGTCACTAGCATCACACATTAGTTCAAAGTTAGTACTCCAATCAGGTCCAATAATAGCAGGAGCAGATATCAAATTCTATTTCAATGTTTCAAAGGCTTTTAATCAAGAATTATCAAAGAGAAAAGGGGAATCCTGTAAGTGTAGATAGAAACCTAAGAGGAGGGTGAATTAGGTTCTCCGAATTTATGCCTTAATCGAAATTTCGATTACTTTCAATATATCAGAACCACAATTATTGATTGTGAATGCAGCAGAATAAGAACTTGCTTGAAAGTAAAAGATGAAGGTTGAGAGAACTCACACACAGATATTATCCTGGTTCACCTTCAATCCACCGAAGGCTACGTCCAGTCCCTCAAGAACCCTTGAGGATTTATCCACTATGATCAAGACTTCTTACAAGCACTTACACCAAGGACCTTAAGAACTCTTGTCAAACCTCAGAAGGCAAACCACCAATTGATGACACCGAAAACTACGGCGGACTTTGAATCACACCGATTCAAAGGACCTTTTCCACAACCACCGAACACTACGGTGAATCAAGAATCAAACCGATTCAAGATGAAGAAGAAGCTTTTGCTATGATTGATGCAATCCTTTTATCTAATTGGATTGGTCTTAGTTCGTATGCTCCAGGAAATTACAATGAAGGCTCAATTATTCTGAGTTCTTAAATGTTGAACATCATGAGTGTTCTTTATGAAAATGAGAGCTCAATTACTCAGAATAATGTTTCTAATGAATATGAAAGTTGTTGCCCCAGTGGTTAAATGTTTCTGAGCATCAATGGACTATTTATAGGCACAAGAGGTCGTCCATGAACCATCACAAGGCTTCCCAAACGTTTTGAGACACATTGGTTCATGAAACAACACATCTGTCGACTTGGTAATCGATTACAGCATTCTGGTAATCGATTACGCTATTTGGCCATTGCGGTTTGAATTTCAAATTTAAACATGTAATTGATTACATGGATGTGGTAATCGATTACTATCTTCTAGTAATTGATTACTCTCATCTTGTAATCGATTAATCTTAGTCCAAAACTCAGTTTATGAAAGTTTAAGCCCTAATTGAGTATTTCTACTAAGTTTTATTTGTGAGAGGATAATATACTCAATTAGTTGATTATTTATGAGCCTTCATATGCAATGTGACCTTAATAAAGCATAGAATACTAAGTTAATAGGACTTACTAATAGGTAGAACCTTAATAGTTGTTCTTGACGTTTTTAGCCGGTTCTTGAAGTCTTTCTGTTTCTTCTTTTTGTGATGTGTTTGTCTTCATCAAAACCTCAGCCAGAGTCCAAGGACGAGACCTTCTTCACAAATCCTTATTCAAGAGGTTGCTTAATGGTTTAGCAATTTTGGAGAAGTCTTTGATAAATCGTCTGTAGAATCTGGCATGTCCAAGAAAACTTTTGATGGCCTTGACATTTGTTGGTGCTGGTAATTTCTCAATAACTTTTACCTTTGATTTATCTACTTCCATTCCTCTTGACGAGACCTTGTGCCCCAGAACTACTCCTTCAGTCACCATGTAGTGACACTTTTCCCAATTTAGAACAAGGTTGGTTTCCACACACCGCTACAGTTCAATGTTCAAATTTTCCAAGCATAGATCGAAGGAATCACCAAATACGGAGAAATCATCCATGAAAACCTCAATGACCTTCTCCACCAAATTTGAAAATATGGCCAACATGCATCTTTGGAAGGTTGCTGGAGCATTACATAATCCAAATGGCATTTTTCTATAGGCAAAAACACCAAATGGGCATGTAAAGGCCGTTTTCTCTTGGTCCTCTGCATTGACTGGAATTTGATTATAACCTGAATATCCATCCAGAAAACAGTAAAACGCATGCCTTCCTTATGGCCTTGTTCAACTTCCTGTAGTCTATGCACATCCTCCAACCTGTGACTGTTCTGGTTGGAATAAGTTCATTTTTCTCATTGGTAATTACTTTCATGCCTCCCTTTTTGGGAACTACCTGCACATGACTCACCCAAGAACTGTCAGAAATAGGGTAAATCATACCTGCATCAAGCAATTTCATAACTTCTTTTCTGACAACTTCCTTAATGGCGGGATTCAATCTCCTTTGTGGTTGAGCTAGGTGCTTGAATTCATCCTCCATCATGACTTTGTGCATGCAGTAAGAAGGACTAGTGCCTTTAAGATCTGCTAGGTGTTAGTATAGATAGCAACCTGAGAGGGGGGGTGAATCAGGTTTACCTGATTTTCGCCTTGATACCTTCTTACTTTCAAGATAAATGTAAATGCAAACGATTGCAGCGGAAATAAGCGTTGCTTGAAAGTAAAGATGAAGGGTAAAAGAATTTACACACAGAAATTTATCCTGGTTCACCTTCTATCCACCAAAGGCTACGTCCAGTCCCTCAAGAAAATCCCTTGAGGATTTTTCCACTATTGATAAAAATCTCTTACAAGTTCTTACACCAGGTACCTTAAGAACTTCTATCAATCACCTGTGAAAGTATACCACTTTCAATAGCCCCTTAAAGTACACCACTTTCAGTTCCTGAAGGCAAACCACCTTCAGACCTTGAAGGCTAGACCACCTTCAATCAACACCCTGAAAGTACACCACTTTCAGTAACAACAACCCTTCACCGAGACCCACGGTGAATACTCAATCTACCAGAAAGAGATGAAGAAGAGTTAACAATTTGGCTGTATCAATCCTTTAACATACAAGCGGATAAGAGATTTTGCATCCATGACCTAAGCATATTCACCATTGGTAGAGACCCCGAAGTTCTTCAGGATAAGAGAAAGCACAGGAGCAAAAGGAAGAGGACCAGTTCTGTCTTTCTGAAGCAACATGTGGATCATGACCAAGTATGCCCAATTGATAGATTCACTATGTTTCATCCCATACATGATTTGTAACTCCAGGTCACTTATCTGAGCATGATTAGAGGACTGGGGCAAGAGAACATAACTCAGTAAGTAGTGAAGTAAACGGTTCTCCACACTGAGATATCCAACAGCAAGGATATCCCTAGAACGGTTGGCCTCCGTTCATTGCTTCTTCATCTGTATCTCTTCCTCAGAAAACCGACAGAGTGATAAATAGAAGGACTTCTTGTCATAGTCAGCCCAGGGACAAAGAATCTCAGGGCCTAGTTTGGCTCCAACATAGGGAATAGACAAACAAGTTCCCAATTGCTCTTGAGTCAAGGAAATATCAACCCCTTTGACAGAGGAACAGATTTTGCCGCCCCGCTTGACTAAATTGCAATAAAAGACTTTTACGAGTTCGGGATAGTACGTACCCGAGAAGCCAACAAATTCATCAAGCCCTTGATAGTCGAGTAAGGTTGGGAAGAGCAGCCCGGCATTGATGGAGGAATTCATGTCGCCATATTTAGGAGGAAGAATTGACCTTTCAAGATAGTGAGCCAAGAATCGTTCCTTCTGTTCTTCGGTGACAAGAAGACGAGATAGATCAAGAGTATTCATGGAGAGGTTCTTGGAGCGGTGCCTGCGTGAGGAAGAGGAAGCCATTTTCGGAATTGGGAGGCTAGGGTTCAAGGATTTGAAAAGAGGGGTTTTGGGTGCAAATCGAATTGGAGAAACTGAATGGGTGGAGTGAGAAGAGAGGAGAAGGACGAGTGTAACCCACAAAGAGATTCTGAAAATGGTCAAGAATCGAAGGAGAAATAGTGGAAACAAGGGCTGCGTCGTCAAAGAGAGAACGAAGAGAGGGTTTGTGTAATCGATTAAAGAAATAACCAGAGATATATATAGTATCAAATTGGTAATCGATTACTGTCAGTTATGTAATCGATTACCAGCAGTTTATATTTGAATAAAATTCAAATTTCAAAAATGTAATCGATTACAGCAGTTATGTTAATCGATTACTAGAAGATTTTAAAAGGCACGAGGACTGAAAACAGGGTTAATCGATTACAAGGTGTATGGTAATCGATTACTAGGACAGTTTATAGATTCTAAACTATAAATTCCTATGTAATACATTACTAGAAGAATAAATCAAGTATTTAATAGTAAAAACTCACATAAGACATACGTTTAAACAAATAAGCAACTTAGATACATGCAATTATAATTTTAACTTGTAAACTAAGCATGTAAGCATATAAGTTATCACAAAACTCATGCAAATAAGTAAAACATATAAACACATTCTTAGATAACTATCTACTTAAATATCATGTTCATCTAATATACCTAATTCTCTTCTAATCTTAAAGAATGAATCTTTAGAAAGAGGTTTAGTAAAGATATCAGCTAATTGGTTGTGTGTATCTACGAAGGAAATCTCAATATCCTTTCTCATGACGTGATCTCAAAGAAAATGATGCCTTATATCAATATGCTTAGTTCGAGAGTGCATGATGGGGTTTTTAGTGAGATTAATGGCACTTGTGTTGTCACATTTGATTGGGATGCAACCCAGCTCTAAGCCATAATCTTTGAGTTGTTGTTTGAGCCATAGGGTTTGTGCACAACAACTTCCTGCAGCAATGTATTCTGCTTCAGCAGTACTTAGAGCAACACATGCTTGTTTCTTACAGGACCAAGAAACAAGAGCATTTCCCAACAAGTGACAAGTACCACTTGTACTTTTTCTTTCAGTTTTACATCCAGCATAATCTGAATCAGAATATCCAATCAAATCACAAACACTCCCTTTGGGATACCACAGACCAACATTTGTAGTTCCTTTCAGATATTTGAAAATCCTTTTAACTGAACTCAAATGTGATTCCCTAGGAGATGCTTGATATCTAGCACATAAACACACACTAAACATGATATCAGGTCTACTTGCAGTTAAATATAGAAGAGATCCGATCATGCCTCTGTATTTGTTAATGTCTACTTGAATACCGGATTCATCTTGATCTAGATATGTGTTAGACCCCATTAGTGAGGCTATGGCTTTGCAATCATCCAAATTATATTTCTTTAAAAGTTCCTTGCAAAACTTTGATTGGTTGATGAATATCCCATCATGTGATTGCTTAATTTGCAATCCTAGAAAGAAATTTAACTGTCCCATCATAGACATCTCAAATTCTTCTTGCATCATGTTAGAGAAATCCTTACATAGAGATTCGTTAGTTGCACCAAAAATAATATCATCTACATATATTTGAACTAATAAAGTATTACCTTTGGTTCTCTTGATAAACAAGGTTGTGTCAGCCTTACCTTTTTGGAATCCTTTTTCACAAAGGAATGTGCTTAATCTGTCATACCATGCACGAGGGGCTTGTTTAAGACCATAGAGTGCCATCTTTAACCTGAAGACATGTGAAGGGTACTGGGGATCTTCAAATCCTGGAGGTTACTTCACATAAACTTCTTCTTGAATGAATCCGTTCAGGAAAGCACTTTTAACATCCATTTGATATAATGGAAAGTTTAAAGAACAGGCATACGCCAACAAAAGTCTTATGGCTTCCAACCTTGCTACTGGTGCATAGGTTTTATCAAAATCAATGCCTTCTTCTTGATTATATCCCTGTGCAACCAACCTTGCTTTGTTCTTGACAATAATACCATTTTCATCTAGTTTATTTCTGAATACCCACTTTGTTCCAATGACATGCTTGTCAGTGGGCTTAGGAACAAGTTCCCAAACTTGATTCCTTTCAAATTGGTTTAGTTCTTCCTGCATTGCCACAATCCAATACTCATCTTCAAGAGCGTCATTCACTTTTGAGGGTTCTATTTGAGAGACAAAGGCCATGTTTAATACTGAATCATTTAAGCGTAGCCTTGTAGAAACACCTCTTGAAATATCACCAATGATATTATCGACTGGATGATCCCTATGGGTTCTCCATTCCTTTGGTAGTTGATAAGTGTTATCTTCAATATGCTCTTCTTGTATTGGATCTTGATCCTTTTGCTTTTGAGATTCTTCATTGATAATGATATCTTCTTCATCATTATCTGGAAGATTGACTGTATCTTCTTTTGAGGAGTTAGACTCATCAAAGGAAACATGTATGGATTCTTCCATAGATAGAGTTTTCTTGTTAAAGACTCTATTTGCTTTGCTTGTTAGGGAATAACCAAGGAATATACCTTCATCAGATTTTTCATCAAACTTACCAAGGTTTTCCTTTCCATTGTTTAAGACAAAGCATTTTGATCCAAAAGCATGTAGATGAGAAATGTTTGGTTTCCTTCCCTTGTAGAGTTCATAGGGGGTTTTCTTCAAAATAGGTCTAATAAGAACTCTATTGGAAACATAGCAAGCAGTACTTACAGCATCAGCCCAAAAGTATTTAGGAAGATTGGATTCACTTAGCATGGTTCTTGCTAATTCTTCAAGTAGTCTGTTCTTCCTTTCTACAACACCATTTTGTTGTGGTGTTCTTGGAGTAGAGAAGTTATGTGATATTCCATTCTCATCACATAATTCTTGAAATTGATGATTCTGAAATTCTCCACCATGATCACTTCTAATAGAAGAGATCTTTAAAGCCTTTTCATTTTGAACTAGCCTTGCATATCTTTTGAATGCGTTGAAGGCTTCATTCTTATGAGGCAAGAATAATGTCCAGGTAAATCTAGAGAAATCATCAACAATAACAAGGGCATAAAGATTACCTCCAAAACTCTTAGGTCTTGATGGTCCGAACAAATCCATATGTAGTAATTGGAGAGGTCTTGTAGTTGAGACTATGTTCTTTGGCTTGAAAGACGTTCTGGTTTGCTTCCCCTTTTGACATGCATCACAAAGCTTGTCTTTCTCGAATCTTATCTTTGGAAGTCCAACAACTAGATCATGCTTGACTAGTTTGTTTAAATGATCTATGTGTATATGAGCCAGTCTTCTATGCCACAGCCATGAATCACTATTGTTCTTGGCCAAAAGGCATCTGACATTTTGTGGAATTTCATCCAAGGATATCATGAAGACCTTATTGACTTTATATCCGGAAAACTTAATCTCTTTAGTTTTCACATCCTTTACCACACAGATATCATTAATGAAACCAACTTTCAAACCTTTGTCACAAAGTTGACTGATACTTAGAAGATTGTGCATCAAACCATCAACGTATAGAACTTTGTCGATGACTATTTGAGGGGGTGTGCCTATTCTTCCAATACCAAGTATTTTTCCCTTTTGATTGTTTCCATATGTGACAAATCCCTTTTCTCTAGGTATAAGTAAAGAGAACTTTGTTTTGTCTCCTGTCTTGTGTGATGAGCAGCCACTATCAAGATACCATAAATCCTTTGCTGCTTTCGTGCACACCTACATGACAAAGTTCAGACATGGGTATTAGGAACCCAATAAGCTTTGGGTCCTTCTAAGTTAGTGTTCTTCCTAACCCATATATATTCCCTATTTGGTACTCCAACATCCTTGTAATAACATCTACTAGGGGTATGTCCTATTTTGTTACAATAAGTACATGAATATTGGTTGTAACTAGATGTTTTCCTAGGAGAAGGATTAATCTTCTTAGGAGGTCTATGTAAATTACTTTTCCTATTGTTCATACTCCTAAAATAATTAGTCTTAGTATTTTCAGAAGATCCTTCCACTTTGTTTGGTTTTACAAACACAGTTTTCTTAACTTCTTTTGTCTTTGGATGAGATGTATATCCTAGTCCAGACTTATTGTTTGAGTGCCTTTGCACACTTAGAATATCATCTAACTTTTGTTTACCTGTGTTGAATTTATGAACTCTTTGTTGAAGATTATCTATCTTTTCTTCTAGAGAACTACACTTAGTGCATTTTTGTGAAATATCTAACTTAGATTTCACTATGTCTAATTCCTCTTGTAGATTTCTACACTTATTTTCTAAAGATAATATTAAATCATTTTGCTTAGTGGTAACCTTAGAAATTTTTTGACATAATTTAAACATATTTTCCATAGTATACTTTAAATCATGAAAAGAAATAGAATTATCACTAACCTGGATATCTTCAGTATCTGAATCATGTGAAGCCATTAATGCAACTTGTGCTTCTTCTTTGTCAGAATCTGATGATGAACTTACTTCATTTTCATCCCAAGCCAAGTATGCTCTTCGTGTGGACTGATCCTTCTTTTCAAATTTATCCTTCAGACCATGTTTCTTCTTTTGAAGATTTGGACATTCTAACTTGATGTGTCCAGGTTTTCCACATTCGAAGCATGTGATCTTTTGAGAAGAGGAGGACTCATTATTCCTTTGGAAAGATCTGTTATTGTTAAATTTCATACCTTTTCTTTTGAGAAACTTTCCAAAGTTCTTCACTAGAAGATTCATATTCCCATTATCTTCTTCTTCAGAATCTGCATCATAATCATCTTTGATGCTTCCTTTTGCCTTTAGGGAAATGGATCGATATTTCTTCTCATGTTGTTCATGTTCCTCCAAACGATTCAATTCCAACTCGTGTTCTTGGAGTTTTCCAAAGAGAGCTGCAAGAGTCATATTTGACAAACTCTTCTTCTCTGAAATTGCCGTAACCTTTGGTTGCCGTGCTCTTGTGAGTGATCTTAGAACTTTCATGTTCAAGTCACTGTTTGAAAACTGTTTACCAAGAGCAATCAAATGGTTAATCAAATGAGTGAATCGTTTTTGCATATCCAATACCTTTTCTCCTGGAAGCATTCTGAACATTTCATATTCTTGAGATAGAGTATTGATTTTTGATCTCTTGACTTCATCTGTTCCTTCATGAGTCACCATCAACATATCCCATATTACTTTCGATGTTGTATATGTTGATAGTCTGAAAAACTCATCCATGCCAAGGGCAGATGTAAGAATATTCATTCCTTTGAGATCAAATTGAACCTTCTTCTTTTCTTCTTCATTCCAAGTGTTTTCTGGTTTTGGTTGTCTACTATCTCCCACATCATTCATAGGTACAAACGGACCTTCTTCAATGGCTTTCCATATTTCACCGTCTAATGACTCTATAAAGATTTTCATCTTAATCTTCCAGAAGTCATAGTGGTCTCCATTGAAGTATGGTGGTCTGTTTATGTTGAATCCTTCACTGGTTCCATGATTGGAAGAGGATACCATCTTTTCCCGGATCTTAGGAGCAACTTACCTAAACTTATGCTCTGATACCAATTGTTAGTATAGATAGCAACCTGAGAGGGGGGGTGAATCAGGTTTACCCGATTTTCGCCTTGATACCTTCTTACTTTCAAGATAAATGTAAATGCAAACGATTGCAGCGGAAATAAGCGTTGCTTGAAAGTAAAGATGAAGGGTAGAAGAATTCACACACAGAAATTTATCCTGGTTCACCTTCTATCCACCGAAGGCTACGTCCAGTCCCTCAAGAAAATCCCTTGAGGATTTTTCTGTTAGAGAAAAATACCCTGAATTAATCTATTTTGATAAATAACAATTTCGTTAAAAAGTCACTAATTTTTCCTTGAAGAATTTTATATTCAGGGACTTCTATAAATGGAAAGGACGCTGCAATCATTATCAAAAAGCAAAGTAAAAGTCCGTCCGGCTATGAGAACTTCGTCCGCCTAAAGGGACTGTCCGGATCACTTCAAGTCAAACAGAGAGGTTGACTAAGAAGTAATAATTAAAGACTGACACGAAAAGAATCTACTCAGTAGAGATCGTTTGTCTAAACCAAGATAAGCTGTCAAGCACCTCCTGTGGATCAGAGCATTAAATACGAAAGAGACAGATTTAAGCGCCATATACCTTGAAGATTCAAATTCTCCGACATTCCTTTATTCAAGTTGCTTTTTACTGAATTTACGGTGAAATCCTCTGATCATCGTATCTCCTCAACGGTAAAATTCAAAACCTCGGGTCAGAAGCATTAATTGTTGTTCCTGGAGATCAGAAGCAAAAGCATTGCCAGACGAACTCACTCTCTACCAGTTAAATAAATGTTCATCACTACGGCAAACCTTCTTTAATAACAAATTGCAGAAGTATCCGTTACTCACAATCCAGCAAATCTCCAACGGAACTATTTTGAAGATCTTCATCAGTTCATCCGGTTGTCATCCTACTGAAGATATAAATAGTGACCTCTGCATCACTTTAAACTTGGCGACTCATATAATATCTAAGCATTCGAACTCCTCAAGTCAATTTACAACTTAGATTAGATTTTGCCAAGAACACTCAGCAACATTAGAATTTCTATCCTTCTGAGTTTAGTCGCCAATCAGTGTGAACTCTCCATAGAGTGAAAACTCTCATTCTTCTCACACTATCCCTTCAGAGAACCAAACCCAACAATCGTCTCTGAACCCAGAACCTCATATTTTCTACCCACTCTTTGTGAAGAGATCCTTGTAGAAAGCCTATCTTCTTGTAAAAGAATTGGGAGAAGTCCTGTCGAATACTTGAGAGATAAAGGAGAAGTCCTAAGAAAACTTGTAAAGGAGAAGTCCTTAGAACACTGGGAGAAGTCCCGGAGAACACTTGTACTATTCAGTCGAAATTGTGGAAAATCTTGGTACAGCCAAGGACTAGACGTAGCCCTATCGATTTTGGGGTGAACCAGGATAAATATCTTGTGTGCTTTACTATTTGCGTTTTAAGTACATTTCCGCTGCACGATTATTTAAACGTTTTCAAACTTATAAATAATATTCTGCGAAAAATATTTAAAAGTCACACACACAATTCAAACCCCCCTTTCTTGTGTGTTTTTATTACTATCAATTGGTATCAGAGCTTAACCGCTCTGAGAATTACTAACATCTTAACAGGTGTAGAGTGAAAAGATCCATGGACGGAATTGCCTACCCAACCGGAACCGCAACAAACAAGCCACCATTCTTCGATGGCTCAAACTATTCCTACTGGAAGAAGCACATGCAGCTATTCATTGAATCAACTGATTGGAAACTATGGGACGTGATATCTAAGGGAAATTACTTTCCTAAAGATAGTGAAAACAAGGCTATCCCAGCTGACAAATGGACAGACGAACACAAGACCGAAAACCAGAGGAATGCCAAGGCAAGTGGTCATGACAAAGTTGACAGCCTGAGTACTGCAAAGGAGGTATGGGACACGCTAGCCATTGCTCATGAAGGAACAACTGCTGTTCAAACCACCAAGATGAGCATGCTCGCCTCTTAATACGAAAACTTCATGATGGATGATAATGAGTCCATTGATTCCATGTTTTCACGACTTCAGACCATTCACAATGGTATGAGGAATCTGGGCAAAACATTCACCAACAAGGAGCAAGTGGTCAAGATTCTCAGAAGTCTTCCCACCAACTGGAGAAATTTCGTCACCTCCCAAAGATCCGGAAAAGATATGGACACGTATCAAGTAGAAGATTTGCTGGGAGAAATGAAGATCCACGAGCAGGATCTTGCAAATGATGCTGTGATTATAAAAAGAAAAGCAGCAGCTGCAAAAGCTGTAGCCTTTAAAGCCAAAAAATCAAAGGCTTTGAAAGCTAATGAATCCTCAGATGAGGAAACAGCTCAGTCTGATCGATCAGATGATGAACAAGCCTTGTTCAACAGACGATTTAGAAAAATGGTGGGAAACAGGAAGCAATTCAAAGGGAGACCATCTTCCTCATCAAGAGAAGAAGAAAGAACTCCAAGCAAAGGAGGGATCGTCTGCTATGAATGCAAGAAACCTGGTCACGTCAAAGCAGATTGTCCTCTTCTAGGGAATAAGTCTTCGCAGAAAACTTTCTATAAAAAGAAGGCATTTTCTAGCCAGAACGATGAATCAGAAGATGACTCAGATCAAGAAGAAGAAGCCAAGGGATCTAATGAAGAAGCTTCATACTGCGCATTCATGGCATCCATAGAGACTTCAAATACTGAAGCTGACAGAGAAGCAGAGGCACTAATGATTTCTGTCGATCAATCCAATGACGAAGGAGATGATCAGGAAGAGGTATGTTCTGAAATCTCAGCTAATGACTATAATGAACTGCTAGAATATGCTCATGCATTAGCTATTAAGTACAGCTCTCTCAAAAAGAAGAATGATAAAACATTGAAAGAACTGCATGCATCTAAGGAAGTATCTATTATGCTCACTAAGAAAAATCAAGCGCTTTTAGAACAAGACGCAAACAAAGAAATTAGGTTTTTAAAGCAAAGAGTCAGTTACTTAATTAAAGACTTATCCATGTTTACTCAAGGCCATGATAATCTGATCAAATTAAGTGGAAACAATAGACTAGCTTATGATGGAAGAGGGTTAGGATATGAAGAAGAAGAAGACTGGGATATAGTTGCCATTAAACATAACTTGTCTACTGTTCCATATAGATATCAGCCCGAAAATAAAAATATGACATCAGCATCTATCAAAATTCAACGTGAAACTTTCACAGTCAAGGGTAAGGAGAAACAAACTCCTCAAAAAATAGTGTATGGGAGGAAAAGTCCACCCAAGGTGACTACTAACAAAAAAGGACCCAAGAAAGTTTGGGTACCTAAATCAATGATTATTCCTCTTGCAGATGTGCTTAACAGTTCGAAACCAAAGAGAACAATGGTACCTGGACAGTGGATGCTCACGGCACATGACGGGAAAAAGGTCTTTATTCCCAAAAATCCATGAAAAGAAGACAGGAGGGACAGTGACCTTTGGAGGCAATCAAAAAGGTTTCATTGTCGGAGAAGGTAATGTTGGTAAGGACCCTCTTCCAGTAATCCGGAAGGTTCTTCTAGTTGAAGGATTAAAACATAACCTACTTAGCATAAGTCAATTGTGTGATAGTGGGCTCACTGTTTCCTTCACCAAATTGAAGTGTAGTGTCACTAATGAAAATGACAAGATTATCTTTGAAGCTCAGAGACAAGGAGATCTATATAAGACCTCCCTGGAAAACCTTGCAAGTCAAAAGGTAACATGTCTAGTATCAGCAGAGGATGATAAATGGATCTGGCACAGGAAGCTAGGGCATGCATCCCTAAAGACCATTGCTAAAATAATCAAACATGATTTAGTACGTGGTTTGCCAAATCTATCTTTCAAATCTGATGATACATGCTCAGCATGTCTCCAAGGAAAGCAAGTAAAAAGTTACTTCCATGCAAAGAACGTTGTTAGTACAAAGAGACCTCTGGAGATGTTGCACGTGGACTTGTTTGGACCCACTAGAACGGCTAGTTGTTCTGGAAAAAGATTATGTCTTGTCATCGTCGATGACTACACCAGATTCACATGGGTGCAATTCCTTGAAACAAAAGATGAAGCTTTCAAGTCCTTTCTAGTCATCGCAAAAAGAATTCAAAATGAAAAAGGATACTGCGTCACCAACATCCGAAGTGACAGAGGAGGAGAATTCATAAATGAAGAATTCAATCATTACTGTGAAGAAAATGGTATATTCCATCAAGTGTCAGCTCCGAGAACCCCTCAACAAAATGGAGTAGCAGAAAGGAAAAACATGTCACTTCAAGAAATGGCAAGAACTATGCTTAATGAGACTTCTCTGCCCAAGTATTTCTGGGCTGAAGCCATCCATACAGCATGTTATATTCAAAATAGAATATTCATGCGTCCAATTCTGAAGAAGACTGCTTACGAGCTATGGAAGGGAAGGAAGCCAAGCATCTCATATTTTCATCCATTCGGAAGCTCATGTTTTCTACTCAACACAAAGGATGGTCTCAGCAAATTTGATGCAAAATCAGATAAGGGAATATTCTTAGGATATTCACCTAATTCTAAGGCGTTTCGAGTATACAACTCCAGAACTATGGCAGTTGAAGAATCCATCAATGTTAGATTTGAAGATAAGCACATAAGTATAAATACAATATCTTCAGAAGATGATGATCTGGAAATATATGAAGCTCCTTCATCAAATCCAGCTCAGCCATCATCGTCCAGCAAAGAGTTAGACTCAACTATTCCTCTCTCAGCTCAACCAGACGAAGTTGATGAAACTACGTCTGACAATATCTCATCAAGTCAAGTTATGACCTCCAGTGGCATATCACTACCTCGATACTGGAGATTCAAACCAGATCATCCTCCAACGCAAATCATTGAAGATGTTCACGAAAAGGTAAGAACTCGATCTACTTTTAATGATTATGCTAATTGTGCGTTTCTTTCTGAGATAGAGCCAAAGAACATAGGAGAAGCACTTCAGGATGAAGGATGGATCCTTGCCATGCAAGAAGAACTGAATCAATTTGAACGAAGTAAAGTCTGGGATCTGGTGCCGAAACCAGAAGACAAGTCTATCATAGGCACTCGATGGGTCTTCAGGAATAAGATGGATGAAAATGGAAAGGTCACAAGAAACAAAGCTCGTCTGGTGGCCCAAGGGTATAATCAACAAGAAGGAATTGATTATACAGAGACGTTTGCACCAGTAGCAAGAATCGAAGCCATACGTATTCTTCTAGCATTTGCCTGTCAGCACTCCATAAAGCTATTTCAAATGGATGTAAAAAGTGCTTTCCTGAATGGAGTCATTGAGGAAGAAGTCTATGTAAAGCAACCTCCAGGATTTGAAGATCAGAATCTGCCAGATCATGTCTTAAAGCTAAGAAAAGCTCTATATGGATTAAAGCAAGCACCACGTGCATGGTACGATCGCTTGAGCTCATTTCTAATGAAGAATGGATTTTCTCGAGGAAGCATCGACAATACCCTCTTTAGAAGAAAGAGGTCCAAGGACTTCATTCTAGTACAACTATATGTCGATCATATAATATTTGGGGCCACAAATGAAGCTCTTTGTCAAGAATTCTCCAAGCTAATGCAAAGTGAATTTGAGATGAGTATGATGGGGGAATTAAAGTTCTTCCTAGGACTACAGATCAGGCAGGAAGGAACTCGAACTTACATTCATCAAACCAAATATATCAATGACCTACTAAAGAAGTACTGCATGGAGAAAGCCAAAGCCATGGGAACTCCAATGCATCCTGGAACTATACTTGATAAAGTTGATGAATCAACTCCGGTTGACTCAACCAAATACAGAGGGATGATAGGATCGCTATTATATCTCACATCAAGCAGACCGGACATCATGTACAGTGTCTGTGTATGTGCAAGATTTCAGGTAAATCCTCAAGAATCTCATCTTAGTGCCGTAAAACAAATTTTTCGATATCTTATTGGCACAACTAATCTTGGTCTAGTCTATGAGAAAGGTGATGATTTCAGGTTAAGGGGATTCTGTGATGCCGACTATGCTGGAGATAGAATAGAAAGAAAAAGCACAAGTGGAGGATGTCACTTCTTAGGGCATTGTCTAATCTCTTGGGCAAGCAAAAGACAGAGCACAATCTCCCTTTCAACGGCTGAAGCTAAATACGTCGATGCAGGTTCATGCTGCACCCAACTTCTTTGGGTGAAGCACCAATTAGAAGATTATAATATTTTTGAACATAACATCCCATTATTGTGTGATAATACAAGTGCAATTAATATAACAAAGAATCCTGTGTTACATTCACAAACCAAACATATTGAAATTAAACATCATTTTATTCGTGATCATGTAGCAAAAGAAAATATTGACATCTCATACATACCATCTGATGATCAACTGGCTGATATTTTCACAAAACCCCTAATTGAAAACAAGTTTGCATCCCTTAGAGAAAGAATAGGAATGTTTCCTGCATTATAAACATTTTCTTATCATATTCGTCTGGTTACTTTCATAATATTTATTTCGTGATATACATTTAATGCTGAAACAGTTGTGTCTTTTCATATGCCTCACTTGCTCTGCACGCACACACAAAGGTTGGCATTTACTATCTCTCTTCATTTAATGCAAGCTAATGAACTGTATTACTCATCATGAGAATGATAAAATCGAGACACTATGCCCACTATTTCACATAAAATTGACGGTTAGTGGAAATATATCCCCCTTCAACTGCCTCAATACATCCATTCAACTTACTCCGTGCATTTGTAGCTGTCGTTCTATCTTCCCTCTCTACAGTCCTCATGGCTACCAACAAACGAAGAAACGGAAAAGCTTCACGAGCTCTAACCATGGAAGAAACTCAAATATACCAGAATCAGATCAATCTTACGACTCGAAATCGAGAGCTTCAAAGCTATGAAATTGGTCTTGTCAAGGTTGAACACCTAGGGGACAGAGAACTTGTCACCCCTCGGTATTTTGATCTGGAGCTATTTGCACATGCAAAGGTGGCTGGACTTGACCTCCTGCTCTCTCAAACTTGGGGGAACATGTTCAGTATATCCACATCCTCAGTCCTCAAGCCTCTCGTCCAAGAGTTCTACGACTGTGCTGTCGAGATGAACCCTAACCACATCCGAACGCGATGCTTGGGTCAAGTAATTGATATATTCACAACTGACATATCTCGACTTCTCAACCTTCCTCTCCATGGAACGTGCTACTCCTCATCTTGGGAAAGCACTGAGAGCTCTCCTTTCACTATCTGGAAGGAAATTCCTAAAAACTCCACCTCTAGGTGAGTGACAAACCTAGCTGAAGAATGCATTCTTCCCCATGCTTTTCTTAGTAAGGTCATTCTGCCAAAAGAGGGTTCTCGAGACTTAGTCAATAAGTTCTCTCAATGGGCCTTGTTTCAACTTCAACATCGCAAGAATGTCAACTGGCCTAATCTTGTGTTTCAATACATCCTCCATACTCTGGAAAAACCTAACTCCAACCTTCCCTATGGAGCCCTTATCTCTGCTCTCATGCGTCACAAGCAGTTAATCAATCCTTCTATTGAGTCAATAAACTATACCTCATCCGACTACATCTTTGCCACTCTGATTAAGTTCAGTGATGTTCGTCGAATGAATCTGACGGTTGATATATCTGAAGTACCACTGAACTCCTCAGTGAATGGACTAGGAGGGTTCAAAAACGAAAGCTCTCTTCATCAACTCCGTCTGCTGCCAGTCTTAAACGATGTTGTTCAGACGATCTTTCCTCACAATTTTCGAGTGCTCCAACAATCCCACATGCATCAACATCATCTAAGCCACTTCCAGAAACTGTGCACTCCACTGCTGACCTCATCTCCATCTCTCATGCTCAATATTTGAAGTTCTTGCCTCAAATGTTTCACGCCTATATATCTGATGTTCTTGATGTTGAAGATGATGGTAATTGTGGTTTTCGTTGTCTCGCTCAATGGATGGGCCACCCCCAGAGCTACTGGCCAGAGGTTCGCGGATTGCTCATTCAAGAACTCCTATCACACCGAGTGCTTCATTCCCAAACGCTCTCCTCTGATAAAGATGTCGATCGACTATGTGAGGCTCTCACATTCTGTGGAAATGAACCTGCACCCATAGCCAAGTGGTTTACAGTTCCTGACATGGGTTTGCTTGCTGCCACTGCTTTACGTATGGTTCTAGTAACCTTATCTTCTACTCAGTGTTGCACATACCTACCCCTGTTTGGCCCCGTTCATGATCCACCCACCATTGTTGTCCTAGGTAACATTGAGAATCGTCACTGGGTTCGAGTCAAGCTTTCACCTAACTCACCCCTGCCTACTATTTCCCCTCAGTGGAAGCATTACTGCTCCCCTGATGCCCTCGGATGGGAACTGCTTCTTCAATCCAAGATTCTTCACTTCCAAAATCTTCTCCAACTTGAAGCTGAGGAATTTCTTGATTCTTTATTTGTTGTCCCCAACTATGACAATCCTATCCACATTGTTGACGATTCTGAACCTGACTCTCACACTGACATTTCTTGCTTAAATCTTGATTTCAGTCGTCTCAATTTAACTAATGATGAAAGCGATCCTCGTCTGCCTCTTAGTCAAAGTCAACCGACGCTTTCACTGTTACCCCAGGTAGATGCTCACTTTAATGCAACTATTAATACCTCATACCTGTCGTCACCGGAATGTCTCCTTAAAAGCATGGATCTGGATCTCAAACTTGCACCTTCGGGTTTCTTCCCTACTGATTCAGGCATGTCTTCTCCTCCGATCTATACCATGCCCGGTAACCCTTCTAAACCCCGTTCTGCCTTGGGCAAGCGCAAGCGTTCAACTGATGCACCTAATGCTTACCTCCTATCAGATCTCTGTGTTCAAGCATTTGGGTTCCCATTTTTCTTTAAGGCTGGTTTGTGGCTTCCTCGCGGATGTCCCCATTCTCTCCTTACCCACTCCATGCCATCTCAGCGTCAATTCTTCCATTATAACTGGGAAGTTCTCGTTCGCAAGGATATTCACACTGCCTCAATTCCTCTTCATCTGGCAGGCTGTGTTGAAACCATGGTTCTCAAGTTCAGCACATGGTCTCTGATTCTTCTTCCTCAGATTTCTCCCATGTTGCAAACTCTGCGCCCCACTTGGCTGCATCTGCATCCTGCGCCGTTCATTCCCACTGTGGCATCCTTTACGCCTATCCTGCCAACTAGCTTCTTCTCTTCGTCAGGCGATCAATGCTCCCACTCCGACTCTGAAGATGATCGCTCTATTGTCCACCTTCTCTCTCAGGAAGTTAAGGCATTCACTACTCGCTTATCGCTGGCACAGGATCGTCGAGAACAAGCTGTGAATGATCGTCTTGAGTCCATGGATGCTAGGCTCTCTGCCCATATTAATGCTAATTTCGCTGAAATGCATGCCTATATGGCCTCATTTTTAGGATTGTCTAAACCTTCCTCATGAATAAATGCTTCTCATATTATTTATGTTCCATTTTTTTTTCTTCTTTTCTTTTTGATAATGTCAAAGGGAGAGAAAGTATATATAAATGAAACAGTGCATAAGCTTAGGGGGAGCCAACTTTACTAATGAAATGAATGACGTAATAAAAGAAAGGCACATACTAAGGGGGAGAAATCATACAGATTCTACTTGCATTTTTCTTTGAAATTGTCATTATCAAAAAGGGGGAGATTGTTAGAGAAAAATACCCTGAATTAATCTATTTTGATAAATAACAATTTCGTTAAAAAGTCACTAATTTTTCCTTGAAGAATTTTATATTCAGGGACTTCTATAAATGGAAAGGACGCTGCAATCATTATCAAAAAGCAAAGTAAAAGTCCGTCCGGCTATGAGAACTTCGTCCGCCTAAAGGGACTGTCCGGATCACTTCAAGTCAAACAGAGAGGTTGACTAAGAAGTAATAATTAAAGACTGACACGAAAAGAATCTACTCAGTAGAGATCGTTTGTCTAAACCAAGATAAGCTGTCAAGCACCTCCTGTGGATCAGAGCATTAAATACGAAAGAGAAGATTTAAGCGCCATATACCTTGAAGATTCAAATTCTCCGACATTCCTTTATTCAAGTTGCTTTTTACTGAATTTACGGTGAAATCCTCTGATCATCGTATCTCCTCAATGGTAAAATTCAAAACCTCGGGTCAGAAGCATTAATTGCTGTTCCTGGAGATCAGAAGCAAAAGCATTTCCAGACGAACTCACTCTCTACCAGTTAAAGAAATGTTCATCACTACGGCAAACCTTCTTTAGTAACAAATTGCAGAAGTATCCGTTACTCACAATCCAGCAAATCTCCAACGGAACTATTTTGAAGATCTTCATCAGTTCATCCGGTTGTCATCCTACTGAAGATATAAATAGTGACCTCTGCATCACTTTAAACTTGGCGACTCATACAATATCTAAGCATTCGAACTCCTCAAGTCAATTTACAACTTAGATTAGATTTTGCCAAGAACACTCAGCAACATTAGAATTTCTATCCTTCTGAGTTTAGTCGCCAATCAGTGTGAACTCTCCATAGAGTGAAAACTCTCATTCTTCTCACACTATCCCTTCAGAGAACCAAACCCAACAATCGTCTCTGAACCCAGAACCTCATATTTTCTACCCACTCTTTGTGAAGAGATCCTTGTAGAAAGCATATCTTCTTGTAAAAGAATTGGGAGAAGTCCTGTCGAATACTTGAGAGATAAAGGAGAAGTCCTGAGAAAACTTGTAAAGGAGAAGTCCTTAGAACACTGGGAGAAGTCCCGGAGAACACTTGTACTATTCAGTCGAAATAGTGGAAAATCTTGGTACAGCCAAGGACTGGACGTAGCCCTATCGATTTTGGGGTGAACCAGGATAAATATCTTGTGTGCTTTACTATTTGCGTTTTAAGTACATTTCCGCTGCACGATTATTTAAACGTTTTCAAACTTATAAATAATATTCTGCGAAAAATATTTAAAAGTCACACACACAATTCAAACCCCCCTTTCTTGTGTGTTTTTATTACTATCATTTTCCACTATTGATAAAAATCTCTTACAAGTTCTTACACCAAGTACCTTAAGAATTTCTATCAATCACCTGTGAAAGTATACCACTTTCAACAGCCCCTGAAAGTACACCACTTTCAGTTCTTGAAGGCAAACCACCTTCAGACCTTGAAGGCTAGACCACCTTCAATCAACACCCTGAAAGTACACCACTTTTAGTAACAACAACCCTTCACCGAGACCCACGGTGAATACTCAATCTACCAGAAAGAGATGAAGAAGAGTTTACAATTTGGCTGTATCAATCCTTTTACATACAAGGGGATTAATCATGAGAATTTATGCTTTAAGGCTCTTAAGCATTAGAAGATTCTGAGTTCCTCAAGATATGAACAACTTAAAGTTTTCTCTTAACCATGAAGATCATGAACTCAGAATTTAGGCTCTTTGAAAGTTTAAGTGCTAAAAGACTTAATGAATGAACTATTTTGGCAAAGCTTTGGCCTAATGATGTATTTTCATGTGTTGTAATGTTTTGGACTCAAATGGACTTTATATAGGCAAGAGGAAACATCCTTGAACCAATGAAACCCTTCCCAAAAGGTTTGAGACACAATGGTTCATGAAAAGATGCAACTTTTCGTGTGTGTAATCGATTACATTACTTAGGTAATCGATTACACTAAAAGCCGTTGCAGTTTGAATTTCAAATTCAAACATGTAATCGATTACAAGCAAGAAGTAATCGATTACTTGCCTAGGTGTAATCGATTACCAGAAAGCTGAAATCGATTACACTTAAGTCCAATATCCAGAAACTTGAACTTTTAAGATCGGCTTTAGTTTTTCTACTTCTTTTAACTTATGAAAACATTAAACTTGATTAGCTTAGATTTTTTAAGGAGCCTTTATTCTTTGAGAAGCCTTTAGAAGCAAAGCTCACCTAAACTAAGACTTCTAGGCAAAAGTTGAACTATATAGCACTGTTTCATCTAGGTTTTCTTTTCTTCTTTTTGCCGATGAGTTTTTCGTCATCAAAACCTCAGCCAGGGTCAGGAGCAAGACCTTCTTCACACTAGGGTCCAACCTATAGCTTCTTGGTTGTCTTTCAGCACCTCCACCAGCTTCTTCTCCTGTTGTGGTGACAAGGAATTACTTATGATTACTGGTTTACCTGTTTCACCCTGCAAAAATACATATTTCAAATGAGAGGGTAAAGTTTTCAGCTCCAGCTTCTGATCATGTTTTTCTTTGTCATCATCCTTGATGTTTTCCACTTTTGCTTGTTGAGGAGGTATTTCCCTTAAATGGTCCAGTTCCTTCTGACAGCTCTCAATCTATTTTTCTTCTGATTCATTGATAAGGACTATATCCAAGGGATCAAACACTTGTGGTTTTGTATCAGCTTCTCTGCATACTTCATCAATGGTGTATGTTTTAAAGTCTTGTCCTTTGTCCTGGGGTTGCTGCATAACTTCCTGTAGGTTGAACTGTACCTCTTCATTTTGGAGTTTCACCTTCAGCTTTCCACTTTCCATTTCCATGGCCATTCTAGTTGTTCCCATGAAGGGTTTTCCAAAGATGATTGGTTGTTCTTTGTTTTCTGCAGCGTTAAAGATAATAAAATCAGTGGAAATAATAAATTTATCAACTCTTACCGGGATGTCCTCTTCTATGCCAACTAGACGGATGGTTGATCAATCTTTTAGTTGTAGAGACAACCTGGTTGGTTTGAGCGCTAAACCATCTGTTTTATTCATTATGGACAATGACATAAGATTAAGCATCAATGGTTACTGGAATTTTTGTGTTCCCTGGATCATCTAATTTATCTGGTGTGGCATGTTGAATGATAGAGCTACAAAAAGTTCCCAATTGAATCACTTCTTCATCCTTAAACCTTATTTTCCTTGTGAGCAATTCCTTCATGAATTTTATGTATTTTGGCACTTGCCCCCAAACTTTTGCAATTGATATTTTAAGTTGAAGCTCCTTGATTGTATTCATGAATTTGGTGATTTGCTCTTTTTTATCCCATTTTGTGAGGGCTTGTGGACATGGTGGTTTTTTTTCTAGGTGATAGTTCTGATAAGACTTTGTTATTTGTCTCCATTGTAATCTCTTTACTTGCTATTTTGCTTCTTTCTCCATCTTCTTTTGCTTTTGTTTCTAATTTTTCATTTACTCTTTCTGATTGGTGCATTTCCTTACCATCTTCCTTTCCATTTTTGTTGAGAATCACCCTGCCTTTCTGAGAGCTTTCAATGTTATCTGTTAACCGTCTTTCTTGCATTTCAATTAATTTCTCAGTTATCTGTCCTATATGAATCACCAATTTGTTAATAGATGTATCAGTCTTCTTCTGATGAATCATAGACATCTGCATGAACTTCACTAAGGTGTCCTCAAGCGTGGAAATCCTATCTTCTTCAGAAGGGTAGTATGGCTGGTATACTGGTGATACCTGTTCAGGACAATAACCAACATGATGAATACCAAAACAAAATTCACACCACCTTGCCTGAGATGATTAAGACATTTCTAGAAGATGGTGAGTAATTGCTTCTTGTTGTTCTTCTCTCCTTAGCCAACTAATTGAATGAATGAGGTAACGCAAGATAACACTAGAGATTAGTAACAACAAGGAATATTGAATTAAAAATTAAACTATACACTACATTCACACTTGTTCAAATCAATTACACTAAAGTTATACTTTTGTACAAGCGCAATTCCCCGGCAACGGTGCCATTTTGTTGAACCAGGATTTATGCTTTACTTTTCAAAAACCGTTCACCAAACACATTTATAAATTGTCACTTAACTACTATTTAAATCCATTTCAAGATTCGAATATAGTATAGCAACGGGTATTGTCGAACCACAGAGAATTGTGGACAAAAGTCGTTCTTTAGAGAAACTAATCAAATAAAGGATAAAATAAGGTTGTTTAAAGGTTGTGTTTACAAATAAATATAAACAAAATCACAAATGAGTTTTTAAGCAGATTAGGAAACTGTTGGGATTAGTTTTCACCGATTGACTTTAATGTATTCCCTGAACTGATATATAAATCTTGTCTTATGTTGGTTTCATCACATCAGTTCTTATCTTACTACCCAGTCCCCCGGCGTAGAAGATTATCAACTCAACTAAATTAACCCTCAATCCCTTGATTGATTAATAAAGCAAGAAGCATTAGACATGGATGTTTAATTAGACTAATGATCTAACCCCATTCCTAAGCCTTAGAGTCATTAGATGATATTACTTAGTTCAAATTTAAATAGCCAGTTCCCACCATCCTATCGAATCTTTAGTCATGTTCTAGGTGATCAATCCAAAACAAGAATTAGACAAATGGTAAATCATTGAAACCTTTCAAATAAACATTGATCTATATATGAAATGTCAGTATAAATACATCATAGAAGTCAAAAGATTACAACTAATCCCAACAAGAGAGGTTTAGTGATTCATTTCCATGGATACTACAAGCTTACAAGAAGAAAAATGGAAGTTTGGAGGCTTGGTGACGTCAGCGACATGTTCCCACGTGACGGCGACGTACCGATGCTCAAGAGTCTCCTTTTCTCTCTCCTTGCTTGCTTCCTCTCTTTAGGATCTCTCTCTCTTACTCAAATCATCTCTGATTCTAACTAAAAAGAATTCTGAAAGTAACAAGTGATACATTTGATGAAGTCTGGACGATCAGTATTTATAGGCATTCGGTTCTGCTTTAGTCACTGAGCGACCTGTTTCTTCACTTTTGGGTTTCTTAAACTGACCTGGGCGTTGAACGGTCCACTTGAGGCGCTAAGCAACCAGTGAGGGTGTTCTGGTCGTCGGCGGATGGCTTGAGGTGCTGAGCGGCCAGAGAGGGTTCTCTGGTCGTTGAGCGGTTGTCCTAGGTCGTTGAGTGACCAGAAACTTGCATTTTTTGCCCAGTTCTTTCTGCCTTAATGAAAAATTCATCCGAAGCTTCATTCCTACATAAAAAATGGGCATAAAACATAATAAAATCCAATACAAGCCCATTCTTGGCAGAATTCCCAATATATACAAAATTAGAGGAGTTTTAACGCAGAATATTCATTAAACAATCAAGATAAGTGTCATTTAAAGGCTAAAAAACTATCCATATTTGACACTTATCAGCGAGCGTTTCATCGACGGACTGAATTACGAGCTGAAGAGAGCAGTGCAATCGTTGGGCATCGAGCGCTACCAGATGCTGGTGGAGAAAGTAAAGGGCATAGAGGCTATTGACAACTGTCAGGACAAACAGCAAGGGAGTGGTGGACCAGCCAGGTCCCACCTAGGAAAGAATGGCAAAAGCAAGGAACCTTATCAGCATCGTCAAACCAAAGAGCGCACTGATAAATCATACCAATCCACTGGAGGAAATTTGGACACTCGGGGAGAACTAAAGCAACTAGAAGTGGTCAAGTGTTTCAGATGCAACAAGAAAGGGCACTACGCCAACAACTACACAGAGAAGTCTTTTCTCTGCTGGAAATGCAACAGACCAGGGCACACTGCAAGGAATTTTCGGACTTCAAAAACTGAAGGAGCTGTGAATGCTATGCAAGGGAAGCGTCCTGTCACCAAGGGCAGGGTGTACACTATTATTGGAGAGGACACTGAGGGTAAGAACGATGTCGTGGGAGGACAAGATGAAGGAGCAGTACCCTGAATTATTTTCTTAACTCTTAGTTTCAAGGACAAAACTCTTTTTAGGGGGTAGTATTGTAAGTCCCTCGAATTTTAATATTTATGTTTTGGTCCTTAGACTATTTCATATTTATGATTTGGTCCCTGGACTATTTAGTAGTTTCAGTTATAGTCTTGTTGATTTTTGTTTGAATTTGAAACTGAATTTTAAAATAGCATTGATGGAGTTTAATTCATAGGTTTTGGTGCTAAATGACTTTGATTGGGTTTATTTCTGATTTAATGGAAAAGAAAACTGAAACTCCCTCCCTTAGTGGCTAGGATTTTCGAACCACTATATGTGGTGGCTGCTCTCTTGACATTTTCATCTCAAGTGCAACCCTAACTCACATATGCTGAAACCTTTATGTTTTCCTGCTGCTGCTGCCGACTTCCTCCTTCCCTTTGAGACCACGTTTTTACTCTTCCTCTTCAACAACTTTAAGAGGATGGTTCTTGAAGGTGCAAGAAACACACAAGAAAGGGGGGTTTGAATTGTGTGATCATTTTTGAAACTTATTTGATAGGCTTTAAAAGTTGATTACTGGTTTTCAAAATGATTTATTCATTATGCGAGCATGATTATGTATACAACGGAAAAGTAATGTTACATGAAGAATAAAGCACACATGATTTTTATCCTGGTTCACCCCATAATCGACAGGGCTACGTCCAGTCCTTGGCTTCACCAAGATTTCACTATTTAACCAAATAGTACAAGTATTATCAGGGACTTCTCCCAACAAGTATTCTAAGGACTTCTCCTATCAAGTATTCGAAGGACTTCTCCTTACAAGTATTATCAGGACTACTCCTTACAAGTATTTTACAGGACTTCTCCTGACACCTTTTTCAGGGTTTTTCTTTTCTACAATAGTTCTCTTCTGATAAGAGTGGGTAGAAGAAATAAAGAGCAGAAAAGAGAGGATCATAAGCAAGTTGGTCTCTGTTTTAAGTTATGTGTGTGGGATAAGATGAGAGTAATACTCTATAAGTTTTCCACACACATAAGCAACTCAACTCAGGTTATGATATGACTTGAGGTTCCCTGAGTTGGAACCAAGAATGTCTTGGTCCTTTGGACGAACTAGGTTGAGATATGTAAAATTGAATTCTAGTCGCCAAGTTGCTACGGAAGCAGGATTCTCTATATATATCTTCAGTTGAAGATCCTTGTTCTTCCTTCACAGAAGGAGTGAAAACCTGCCCGTTAGGGCTCCGGCTTCCTCTGCTGTGAGTAACGGCTAATTCTGCATTTTTCAGCAGGTCTGAGACACGATCTGAGAAGCATTGATTTTCCTGGGTTGACGTCGTCTGGCTCCATGCTGAGCAAGTAGCTTTGAGCTAGTTCCTTTGTATTTAATGCGTGAAGATCCAGCTGTGGTATTTGTTTTGACCATTATACCCCAGTGCATGCCAGCTAATGCTCATCACGTGCTTTATTCAGATGTTTGAATTTTGACCGTTGAACGTGTACGGTGCTCAGAGATTCTTGTCGTTGATTTCGCGATGTCAACTTGATTTGAGGAAAAGTAGAGGAGCAGTGGGACCAAGGAATATTGTGTTGATTGTGTCCCTTTCTACTTTCTGCCATTGTCAGTACATTAATAAATATGCAGACGAGGTAGACATCTTTTGATCCAAGAAGCAATTATTCAAGATGAGGAGAATAATTTCTTTAATGCTTCTGTCGAACGAATATCCTTGTAAAACACATTTCTTGATATTTGTACCTTTGGTGCAATCTAATGCTTGAGCGAACGGATTCTCCCTTAGAGTCTAGCAGACGTAGTCTCCATACAATGCTTAGGATTCCGCTGCGAAGTGATTTGTATTGGCAGACGATCTTTCTTCTTTCGGTTCTTCTTAAGGATTAGAATCTTCTTGGCTTGTAGAAGACTGAATCTTCTCTTTCCTTTTGTTTCCAATGAAGTTCTCCATCTGAGAGAGTTGATCCACAACTTCTTAATATGATGCTAGAGAAGCTTCGAAGTCAAAGGTGTTTCTTCATAAGTTGTCATGCTCTTTCAGCTTTAGATGAGGTAGTCCTTCTTCTGATCACTGTAGGTTTAGATAGCGAACTGTTTCATCTTCTCAAGGCAGACTTTGTCTTGAGTGTACAGGGCTTGATGGAGTGTCCTTGAGAGAGAATGTTGGCTATTTGAAGTTACTGCTTTATCTCTCTTGAATCACCGGACTGTCTTATACATAAATGCCTTCCTTTGTATATCTTTGACAGTATTTCCTTCAGGATGACCGGACGGACTCTTCTGGTGGACTAATTCTCTTGATGATGCTTTGAGATTCATTCAGTCCCTTTAGTAGATAATCATTCCTGTGCATGAGAATTTTCACTATGTTAGGAATTTTATCTCTGACAATATTGAACCTTAAAGAAATTGTTAATTATCAAAACATAATAATTCATTTAATTATTTGACTCTAACAATTGCTAGAGTCAAATAATTAAATGAATTATTATGTTTTGATAATTAACAGTTCTCCCGTAGGTCTCTCGTACTCTTTCAATTCTGAGTTTGTAATGACGATAAAATTCTAAGACAACGCTAATTCCGTTTATATTTCTTTCTCTTTTCCCTTCCTTCTTTCCAAGGTTGATCACAAGTTCCTTCCGGCCTTCTTCTTCGACATGTTGACACGGCTACCTCTGGAGTTTTGGATGAGCATATTCTGTTTCTGTTTACTTTGATCGTTCGAACAATAAGGTTGGTTCCCTTCCATCCTAATCCTTATCCTTCTGTGTTGTTTTGATCCCAAAACCATTTTCGTTATGTGGTCCTCCTTTTAAGAAATTTTTTCATGAAGCATTAGAACTTGGAAAAAATAGCTATTGATGTCTTTGAAATCTTTTCTATGAAAATCCTATGTTAAAAACTTGTTCTGGACTCCTTTCTGCATGGAAAACCATTTTCTCGACCCCTGTTACAGAGGGGCCACGCATGTGCGTGGCCACCCTGCGCACATGCACAGGGCCTCTGCCTAATTCTGGTCAGTTTCCAAAATGGCCACGCATGTGTGTGGGTATACCGACGCACATGCGTGGGGTTACTGTTGTTTCTGCTGTGTTTTCCTTAAAAACCACGTTTTGGCCGATTGGTTTCCAGTTTCTTTTGAGGTTGATTTCCACCTTTCCAATGGTTGTTTGATTGTTATTTATGTGTTATCTTACTAGGTTGGCGATCAATTTCATGCAACTCATTCGACGGTAAGGGTAACTCGGTCTTAGAAAGAGTCATGTCTAATTGTGATTGTGTTGTGGGTGTGTTTTTGAATTCTGAATATAACATGTTGATTGTGGATTATTTGGATTATGATGTCAAGGCTGAGATTCCATTTTTAAATCTAAATGTAACATGATCGAATGTTTTGATTGTTGGAATATAACATGTCTACCTACGTTACATACCATGACTGTTTGGATTATTGTTGAACTGTTGGTTCACTGGGCTATTATTGTTTTTTGTCATGCCATGTGCATTTTGTTGAGGTGATTCCATGGTTGTCGTTCCATGTGATCTACCTGAGGTGTCCCGTGGTTTTCATTCCACGTGGTCTACATAAGGGGCGGTGAGTGGTTGTCGTTCCATGTTACTGTCCTGCCTTGGTTGGCGAGTTATGGTCATAGTTGAGCATATAGTTTGCATTCGTAGGGCTAGAAAGGATGACCTCGTTGCTGTATTTGGGTTTATATAATTGTTGTAACTGTTGCTGTTCTTTTAAGCTATTATTGATCTCCGTTCTTAAAAACTAATGTTGTTGCTGTTGTTTTGTAAAACTGCTGTATTTGCTGCTTCTATTTTCTGGTTATTACTCCTGTTCTGTAAAACTATCGTTGTTGCTGTTTTCTTAATTATTGCCATACGTTGTTATGCATTCTTGCTGTTTTTGTTTGATTATCCCAATTGTCGATAATTATTGTTGTTGTTTCTTGGCGTTAACCCTTTCTACTATGTTGTCTGTTGTTTGGGCACTTAACACCATAAATTATCTAGATGATGGCCTCGTGAAGAATGATTCCATTGAAAAGCCTTAGGAGACCTTGGATTAACTTGAAGCTTTTGGGCACACTGTTTGTACAAAGCAATATTATTATCTTGGCTACAATATGTTTTATCTAATATAAGTATGGGTATTTATTATATCATACTAATTGAGTTGACGCTTCTGTTTTTGAATAAAAAAAAGAGTGGTTTTTTAAAGAGGTTTATAAGTTTCTATTAATTACTATGTGACCCCTGACCCAAAATTGGGGCATTACACTCGTGAGAGAGTGATTCTATTAAGATTAAAAGACTTGGGATCTCATGAGAGAGTGACCCCACTCCCGAGAGTGAGCTAGGACACATATGAGATGTTTCGTTTGTGATTTGTTGATTGCTGGTGTTATAGCATATAATATCATGCACTCATGAAACCAGGGGTTTGGTAACAGTGACGTACCAAACTTGAGACTGGGAACCAGATGATGGTTATAGTGATGTGCCAAGGTTGAGACCGGACGATCGAGGGCGGCCATGAGCGACCCACAATCGATAAGATAAGTGGCATTTTCCAGAGACGGTGATGTCCTGCCTCCCAATAAATTGGTTGTTGGCATTATATCTGGATAATGGTGAAGTATGTGTATTGGAATAAGCATGAGCATAATATCCAGATTGACTTGAGATGTTTATCTAATTTGATTTGAGACGATTGGTGTGCTAACCTACTTATGCAGTAAATGTGATTTGACTGATGAACTGTTGTGAGTAGTTGTGGTTGGATTTTCTGAGCATACAATTATTCATGTGACTTACACACACACACACACACACTTATACTCTTACCCTTATATTTCCATGAGGATGTTGTTTTTCCAAGAAGTTGACCCTTGCGCTTTTCGTTATGTGGATTTACTTGGGGCGTCTCCACAAACGAGGATGACCGCTTCACGGATGACTTTTGACGATGGAGACGGAAGGCACGAATAATGAGGAGGATGCTTCCATGATGCTGATTTGTGCTCGAGCACGAGTCTATCTACATGTGATAGGTCTATACTATTGTTTTGTAATAAGTATTGGTGAAGAAGTATGAGGTATATGTAATGCATGATGTTAAAGCATGTTTTGAAAACAAGAAAAAAACATACTTGCATTCCCATGACTTTCGAAAGAAAGCCAACATGTTTAATTTACTGTTGAATCACTATGGTAACCCCTGAAAAACGGGGCGTTACAGAGGACACTGATGATGAGGAGGATCCTTCCGTGAGGATGCCCTGCGTAGTAGTACGAGTTCGCCTGCGAGCGACATATATACGCTATTGTTTTTGTAATAGTTCTATTTGGGAGTATGGGTATTATGTATGATTTGATATTATTATATGTTTAGAAAAGAAAAAAATAAGTTGGTATTATTATATGTTTAAAAAAGAAAAAAATAAGTTACCCGCATTTTTATTATAATTGAAAGACAACCAGTGCTTCTTTTATTGTGAAAGGTTACTAAGGTAACACCCGAAAATCGGGGCATCACAGTTCCTAATGTATGTTTAATCGTGTCAATCACAAGTTCATGAAATGATTATTCTGCCCCTACTCTTTTGGTAAAATGTCAGAGGTGCTGTCATTTCCTCCTTTTATAAATATATTTTCCTTCTCTCTGTTCCTATTTTATTCTTTCTACTACTGCTGTGATTTCCAACGAACAATACTGATGATTTTCTAGAGTGCTAACCTACCCATTATTAAGTTCAAACGTGTAGTCCCTCACAATCCCTATCTTAGTTTTAAAGATAACAAAGTTGAAGTTATAAAAGTTAAGGTCATGAAAAATACTAAAAGTATGATGTATTAAAATTTCAAGTATTATATAAAGAACAAAGACTTGTCGAATGCCAAATCAACTTGCAACGTATACTATCAGTTTAGAAGGCATTGTCTTCCACATCTTTAGTCTGTAGCAAGGAACCTATTGTCTACATAGAAGCAAAGCCTCTATCGTCTGTTGAGAAGCACGGTTCACAAGGCACCTATCGTTTGTGAAGAAATACAAGATTCCCAATATCCAACATTTGGCACTCTTATCAAAATCTTGTACAACATTGTCAAGGGAAGATGCACATCATGTCAAAAATCTGAAAAGCCTTAATGGGATTAAAGAATATAGTCACCTAAAGTAAACATTGGACTTACACCAAAAAGGAACATCGTTTATGCCATTTTTCTAAGCTAAATTGTGTATCACCAATACAGGAAAACTACAAAACAATGGTCATATCAATCCTGGAAAACGTGAAGTGAATTAAATGCAAACCAGGTAGTCGTTGGATCCCTGAAGTGGAAGAAAAGTTGGTTGAGTCCCTCATGCATCAACATGCTTCACATTCTAGAAGACTATATAAGGCAACACTTGGAGATCTTTAAGGGCAGAGACTTGTACAAAGAAAAAAATTGAATAATCCTAGCAATCATCCAAGAACCTCTAAGCCTTCTGAACTTAGCAAGAACTTGATCTTTCAAGCAAGCATTTCAAAAGTTTAAAAATCCAAAAGCCAAGTCGATACAAAACTCCAACATTTATCCTTTCTTACTTTTGTGAGAGACTCTGAGTGTTGTATCTAAGATTCACATTCCACTCACATACTAGAGAGCCTTGCACTTAATTTTCTACTATCATCTCTTAAGGAGAAACAAGTAAAGTAAATCCTTTCTTTGTAAAAGGTTGATAAGGAGAATTCCTGTAGAATATTTGTGAGAAGAAGTTCTACATAATACTTGATAAAGAGAAGACCTTTAAAATACTTGTGAGGAGAAGTCTTGTAGAATACTTGGTAAAGAGGAGTCCTTAAGAATACTTAAGAAGGAGAAGTCCTTGAGAATACTAGTGAAAGGAAAGTCCTTGGTAATACTTGGTTTAGCGAAAATCTTGGTGGATACCAAGGATTGGACGGAGCCCAAGTTATTTGGGTGAACCAAAATATAAATTATATGTGTTCCTCTTCTCTTACTTTACCTCTTTGTTATTTACTCTTTTATATCCGCTGCCTTTAGCAAATGGGATTTAGAAAAGTATTTTACAGAAATAATCTTCTTTTGTGAAAAGTTCTTAAGGACACAACTCAATCACCTTCTTGTGTCCTTGTTTTTATTTTCACCCACTTCCCCAATTTTCTCAGCGTTTCGTGGTGTTTTCCTCAGTTTATCGCTCTCTAGTGGTGGTTTATGGTCTTCTCGTTGCTTTTTGCCACTGAAATTAGGTATTATAACTTCATTCTTTTTTATTTCATTTTCCAATAAATTTTTTGATTTTAGGAGAGTTAAGGGGGGAGAAGGATGAGAACAATGAGAGTTCTATGGAGACTCTCCTCAGGCCTCCTCCGTCTTGGAAGCCATCACAATATGTTGAGGCAAGGTATAAGTTGAGGATAAGGATCCTTTCAGGATCCCGTGTC
This sequence comes from Acmispon strigosus, assembly GCA_030819835.1. Taxonomy (NCBI): domain Eukaryota; kingdom Viridiplantae; phylum Streptophyta; class Magnoliopsida; order Fabales; family Fabaceae; genus Acmispon; species Acmispon strigosus. The sequence continues at coordinate 29,988,923 of JAUAMA010000007.1, forward strand.
AACTTCCGCGAGTTATGTGAGGATACTCACAAAGTGATAACGCCTAGAATGCATGGGGTTCTCACTGCGGAGTTGGTGTTGGCCGCACGAAAGTGAGGTGTTGATGAGTCTTGTTCGAGTACTGACTTTGTTACAACCTCTACACATCAAAACTCAAACATGGCGGGCAGAAAGCTGATCTTTGATGTCCTTTCAAGATTTGAAGGATGTAAGTGGGTGAATTACAGGGTTTAAGGGTTGTCTCTGCGTTTCTCTTTGAAGTTCGACTTGTTCGAGTCGATAACATCCACATCTTAGTGGAGCTAAATCTCCTAGCATGTGTTTTTTTTCATTTACCAGACTGGACTCAATATCTTACTTATGAAAATCAAACATGTACTATTTGATCTAATCACATAGTAATAGTGTTGACTAGTGCGTGTTTTCTTAAAAGTTACAAAAAAAAAAAAACATCCACACATCCAATCCATCCCTTTGGTTCTATTGGCATTTTTGCCGTGGAAAGAGGGAAATATGCTTTTGGAGTTCAAACAAACTAATATCTAAACATCCCTTAAGACAGAATGTTAACACAATAATTACAAAACATTATATGGAGAATTGAAATCAATACAAATTAAAGAACTAATATTTTAATATAGATTATATTTGAAGTCATATTTTGGTATGGTAGCTGCTTCGATCTTAATATGGTTGGACGGTTTTCATGTTCCATAGTATGGTATTATCCTAATATAAATTGTTTAAGGTTTTGTATGGATAAATATTTTGACTGAAATACCCTATTTAAAATTAAGTTATATTTAAGAGATAAAAATAATTATTAATTAAGTAAATAATGAGAGTTATGATAGGTAAAAATTAAAAGTGGTATATAATACATATAAAATTAAATAAAGGTATAAAAGAAAAGAAGTAAAGAAGTGCTATAAATTTGTAAAACAAGTTTTATTTTTTTTTGGTTTTAACCAAGGTATCCCCACAACCGATTGTCGTGAGACTAATCCTTCGCCCCACGGTCAGCGCACGAAGCGGTAGGGGGCTGGCCAATGAGTTTTTTCCATTCACAAGAGTCGGGAAACAAGTTTTATTTTGAAAGCTAGTACAAATGATAAAATAAAACAATATTTAGGACCATAACCATTGTCACTTGAAACTCTCGATCAACCTGTGGCCACGTGTCAAAAGGGTAATATCGACATTGCAATCACCAACCAAATCTTAATGTTACTACGCCTCTGCAGAAATGAGACAAGCCCAGACGGAACATAAGGCTGAACCCTAAAAAGAGAGCCGTTCTTCGCTCCCCAGACTCAAGAACCCTATTTTATTTTATTTCTTAATAATTGTTTTGGATAAAACATTTGCTGATTCTGAATCTTTATTTGTTTGGACATTATTCTGTTTCGGTGTTTTCAGGAAATTAGGAAAGGAGAAAATAAAATAGAGCTCTTTCGTTTCGGTTGTTCGTTCGTTCGTTCGATGTGCCTCTCTGTTGTTTCCTGTTCTCCTCTTCTCAGATTAGGGTTTTGATAAACGAGCGCCGAGACTCTGTCTCTCGATTCTCCGCGAACTATCATCATTGTGAGTAAATTTCTGTCCTCTTTCTATCTGCTGGTAAATGATTCATCCTCTATCACCGTTTGTTGTGTGAAATTGCATGGTTATTCTCGGATTTTGCCACTTTTTTAACTTGGGGGGTTGTTTGTCTATCCTGGCCTAAAATCTCGGGAAGGTTGCAATTTTGACAAATAATTTATATGCATTAGCTTGCCTTACTCATATTTCAGTTCAGTTTGACGTGGTTTTAGGACAAGCCTTCTTGTTTGTTTGCGCAGATACACGGTGTTTGAATTGATGGGTTCTTTGTTGCTCTGATTGTGTGTGGGTTTTAATTACTGTCTACAGGTTAAGGAAGGTGATTTGTGGTTTTGATTTTGGATATAATGTCGTCAAAATATCCTACTCTCGACAATCGGCCCATTAATCAGTGGAAGGTTACGGAACTGAGAGAGGAGCTGAAGAGAAGGAGGTTAACTACCAAAGGTTTGAAGGATGATTTAATCAGGCGTTTGGATGAAGCCCTTCAAGCTGAGGCTGACGAGGCTGAGGCTAAGAATGCTGATGCTGAAGATGCCGAGGCTTCTGAGAAGGACGATGCTGGAAGGGAGGGTGCTGATCCTCCTGGGAAGGATGATGCTGAAAGGGAGGGAGCTGTGGCTTCTGAGAAGGACGATGCCAATGGCTTTGATAGGGATGTAGCTGGGGTAAAAGATTCCCAGACCATAACTGTGGATGCTGAAGCAGCAGATGTGAATGAAATGGAAAGGGCCAAAATAACTGAAACTCTTGAAAAGGGGACTAGTGGGGCAGTTGATGCAGTTGAAACCGAAAATGCTGAGAAGATTCCCCCTGAGGTTGTGGATAATGACAGCAATAAGAATGACAAGCAGGATGGTGTTACCATCCCAATTGACATTACTAATAGTGTGTCAATAATGGATCAAGAAATTGAAGACACGGGGTTGCAAGCTGGTCCAGATTCTGCAAATGTGGGAGAGGAGGTCATTGTTCGTGCTTCCACCTTGGAGACCACTGTTACAGTCACTAAGACTGTATTAACAGAAGCAGTAGTCATTGGTCAGGATTCTGACAGTGTAGAAAAGAATAATGAGGGTTCCAGAATCAAGCTGGAGAATGAGGAGTCAAAGGTGCAGATGGATAGTGAGGACTCAAAGCCCCAATCAGAGTGTGACACAAAGCCCCCTTGCGAGGATCTCATGCCCGACTCTTCTATTCCAGAAAACCAGGTATCTGAGGTCAACCCTAGTTTAGGGTCTCAAGTAAAATCTGATTCTATTTCTTCTGATTCTGTGTCAATTAATCAAAAGAATGAACTAAAGGATACTATAATTGCTGATAATGTCAAATTAGAACAAGATTTTGTTAGGCCGGAGATGGTGGAAGAACCATCATCCAGAAATGATGAACCTGTTTATGATGAATCAAATTCGATGGATGTTGGAGGGCTGCATGAGAAAAAGGCATCTGTTGAAGAAAATAACAATATTACAAGTCCAGACTTCAACAAGACCATTAACAGTGATGATGTGGGGTATCCAGAAAAGTTGAACTTGGATAGAAGTTCTGGTGATGATTCCATGGAAGAGGATGTGCCTGAGACTAAGCAATTTGATTCTAAGTTTAATGTTGATGAACTTAGAGACAAAGGGGAGAATATTGAAGTATCTATTGTGAAGGAGGAAAATATTACTGTAGTTGTGGGAGATGGTCTATCTGCAGGGAAAAGTGATACCCACCATGACATTGACATTAGTCCTGTTGCCTTGCCTGATAAACGAAAATATCCTGGTATGCATAATATTTTTCTTTCTTATTTGTCCTTACTGTACACTTGAGGGCAAGCAAGGATTTATATGTTCAATATATGTTAGTTCCTGTCATGCTTTTTGTATCATTTGTTCTTAGTGATAAACAAGCTTCTTTACATATTTGCTAATCACCCCAATTCCCTGGTTTATTTGGAACATTTGGTCTCAGAACAAGCATCTGGTGGGAACATTGAGCCCGCGAAAAGGCAACGCAGGTGGAGTACTGAAACAGTTAAAGGACCAGATCTGCAAAGCCCTACTCCCAGACCTGCTACTACACCCAAGGATGAGCCAGTTGCTCTGAAACGCAACTTTTCCAGGTCTGATTCCTTTGCAGCTGATGATGCACCTAAAGAACGTATTGGTAAGTTGACATTATTCTGATTGTGGTAAATCTATGACGAACTGATACTTCAATTTCTGCTGTTGGTACGAATGAATATTGATTTTCAATTCCTAGCTTGTGGCTTAAATAAATAAACAAACTCCTGGCACTTTCAAATTTGAATTCCTAGCTTTTGCCTCAAAGCACATTATGTGCATATCTTATTCAATTCAATGCATTTTTGAATATGGGTGATCTCTTATTTGTTGATTTTCCATGTTCATATGAATTTACTAAGTGAAGATAAGGCTTGGTTAGTGGTGTTGTATGCACTTACATAGTTGTATATCTGTCTATGCTGTACAGTATGCGTATTATGTGGACTTTGCTTTCTTGTCTTACTAAGATGCTTGTTAAACTCTACTTTTGACTCGTATAACGTACCAGTTTATGATCCCAGGTGACAAAATCCCAGGTGACAAACCGAGTTACATCACATGTAAACCCTTTTTCTGATAAACTCGGGTGAACTCGTGAGTTCCCTGCTGAGTTTATGAGTTCAGCTAGTATTAGAGATATCGAGTATATACACTGTTACTGTGTACATAATTGTAATTGTTGAGTTAGTTAGTCTTGCTGAGCTGTCATCAGCTACAGCTGTTAGTTGCAGTTATGCAGTTATGCTGTTAGTGCAGTTATGCAGTTATTCTGTTAGGCTGCTGTTAGTGCAGTTATTCTGTTAGTTTCACCTTCTATATAAGGTGTCCTCATCTCTTGTATCTGTGGGTTAATAATTCAATTGATAGAATCAGTTTTCTTTCTTTCTCTCTCTCTCTCTCTCTCTCTCTCTCTCTCTCTCTTTCTCTCTCTCTCTCCAATTCTCTGTTTTCTTTATGGTATCACGAGCTTAACCACCGGTGGTTATGGCAATCGGTGATTCTCCCCCACTCTCGTTTCCTTTTTGCTTTTTTCCTCCTATAGTTATTTTGCCTGCTGGAGTATTACTAAAAGTGTCTACAAGTCCCATGACTTATTTGCTCTTATACAAACTTTTCAGATTTTTTACCTTTTGAACTTGTTAATTTTTGCTATGAACTTGTACTTAGTCATTTTATTTATTATTTTACTTGTGCATATGACTTTATTATTGTGTAATTGTGGCTATTCAAGTTTGTTTTTAATTTTATTATTGTGTTTTTTCATCATTATTATAATTATTTAAATATTAGTTTTACTACATGACTTACTATTCAAGCTTACGATCACTCCATGAGTTTATGTAAACAAAGTTTGACAATCTTGAACGATATGTGTTATGTCTACTCTCTCTACCTTTCAAGTCTAAATATTGTTTCTTTTATCTTTTGCAGTTCCACCATCACAAAGGACCCCAACTAATTCCCTCAGGATTGATCGTTTCCTCCGACCATTTACCCTAAAAGCAGTGCAAGAACTTCTTGGCAAGACTGGGAAAGTTAGCAGTTTCTGGATGGACCAAATAAAGACCCATTGCTACGTTACTGTAAGATAAATCTTTTCTCCCTGGCTTCCTGCTACTGTAATTTCCGACGTGATGTAATCTTTGTTGATTTCTTGTTGATGTAGTACTCGTCCATTGAAGAAGCCATTGAAACACGTAATGCTGTGTATAATTTGCAATGGCCTCCAAATGGCGGTCGCCTCTTAGTTGCTGAGTATGTCGATCCTGAAGATGTGAAAATGAAGTTAGAAGTTCCTCCTCCTCCACCTCCTCCTCCTCAGGCTGCCTCTGTCAGTGTTCCAGCAGTTCCTCCTGCACCACCTTCCTCACAGCCAGAGCCTTCTCCTCGTCAGCAAAGGGAGCAGCATCCAGTTCCAGCTGCTCTTCCACCTCCACCACCATTGTCAAGGGCCCCACCAGTAGCAAGGGAACGGCTGCCATCCCCACCTCCCCTTCCTGAGAAAGTGGACCCACCAATCGTCACTCTGGATGATCTCTTCCGCAAAACCACAGCAACCCCTCGGATCTACTATTTACCTTTGTCTGAAGAGCAAGTTGCCGCAAAACTTGCAGCACCGGGAAAAAGCACGAGGCAGTAGGAGATTAGCCTGCTATTCGTCCCTGGCAGATTTTACTTTTATTTTTGGCCATCGTGCTAGCTAGTGTTATGGAAGCATTTTGAATACATCTTGGCAGGTCCGCTGATGCTCAGTAAGAAATTGTCATTGCCATTGCATGCATCTTGAGACTTAAATTAACATTAGTGTTAGAAAGTCAGAGCAACTTGGGTGCATAGATTTTCTCCGCTATTCGAGCTAGTTAAAATGAACCTTTGCCCGATCATCTTCAACTTTCATGGGAAAAAATTAGTTAGTTAGACTATGTTTTCTCCCCGACTTGTGGGATCATTACATTAATGGTACTTAGCTTTTTCTTTGTACGCGTTTCCTCTTTGAATGTCAATTTTCGTCGGTTTGTTGAGCATGCTAATTTTCTTCGTCAAGCCTGGTAATTCGTTCGACATGCAGGAGGTTGTGCGCAAAGATAAAAAGCAAATTTACTACTGTATCATCAAATGTGAATCCTCACTCTGGAGAGTGAGGCTCACTCTCACACTCTCTTTCTCCTTTTGCCACGTCATCATTTTCCACACCCACACCTATTTTCCTTTCAGCGTGAATTTCACGCTCTCTTACTGAAATATACATTTATCATCGCAAGCTTTGAATGAAGGATTCTTTATGGTACGATATATGTTCTCCAGCTTCTCCTTAATTATCATCGCAATCTTAATCATCCATGCTTTATTCACGGCAATTTCTTCTCCTTAATTTCATCAATTTCATATTTCAGAATCCTTTCTCCCCAAATCACGCTGCCCTCATCAATTCTTCTTTTAGATCTCATTCATCTCTTCATCTGTATCGTCACAAGATTTCTTATTCTTCATCCCTAATCTGATTCTGTATCTATATCATTCATTGCATTCTTATTCTGCTCCAGAATCTCTTGCAAGATTTCTTATTCTTCTTTCTTTCTCTCCATCTCTATTCTGATTATGTATCTAAATCATTCATTGCTTTCTTATTCTGCTCCAGAATCTCCCATTATTCACTCCACAATTTCAATTCTCCCCAAATCACGACAATCACAATTCTTCTCCTTTGCCTCAATCTCCCCAAATCACGGCATCACCATGGCAATCCAGAGTTCATCTCCTTTCCCCAAATTACAGGTAACAAACCCTCTTTCAAATTTTCAGAATCCCTCTTTCAAGATTGTATTAGCAACGTACGTTTTTTCTATTTAAATCGTTTCTGAATTGTTCATCACACACAATTGAAACCTAAAACACTATAAGTTGCAGCCTCGGCTTGCCGTACCTCCACGCTTTTGCCGTCCCCTTTCGCCGTATTGTGTGCAGATGTTAATTGCTCTTTTGTAAATCAGTATATGTATATACTATATTAATTTTTTTTGTTTTCTGTCACACAGTGGTACAACAAGAATTTTGTTTTCTCTCATACCGTGGGATTCGTTCTATTCAGGTACTGCACATCACTTTACTATCCAAATCACATAAGTAACAGTATCTTGATGTATTGGGTTCTGTCAAGAAATTATAGAAACTTTATATTCATTGAGTATTGAAAAGCTATCTTACATTTGTTCGATTAACAAGACTTTTGTCATTATATGGTGGGTATCAGTAAGTGTCTTGGTTTGGAATTTTTCTTAAAGATAAAGCAAAACTAGTATAAGTTTCAAGGTACTTAATAGCTGAAAGATAATAATAGTATTTCATTTTCCATATTGAAACTGGACTCTTTTAGTAAAATATTGAATCACATGTACCTTGATTATTTGGAGAGTAGTGCATTTTTTACATTTGGATATTAGGGGTAGTGCATTTTTTACATTTTTCGTTATCCTTGACTAATGCACAAGTAAAAAAATGCATTTTTTACATGTTTTAATGGAAAATCACTTTTTATAATAATATCTGAAGTTTAGAAGAAATTTAAGATTAGGGGACTCATAGACATGTCTGTGAGTGGTTTGTGTATGTTTTATAATGAGATTAGAGGTAGTGCATTTTTTACATTTGGAGTGGTTTGACCTTGATTATTTGGAGAGTAGAAAACATATTTACCTTAGTGGAACTAAAGCTGATTCACTCCCTCTTCTGATTGGAACCGATTAAACAGAATTGCAAAAATTCTTCTCAGATCAATGCCATCTCTAACAAAGTACCTTGCAACTTATCATTGGTTTGCTTTATCCTACTACCCCTCTCTAATTTAAGTTATAAAAAATTAATCCACTCTATAGGAATGTTAAGTTTAGTTGACTCAAAATTCTGATGTCGTAAGATATTAATTTCCTTCGTTTGAACATCTATATATCTCTAATTAATAATGGTAACATTTTGATGTAAAATATTTATTTGTACTTGCAGGCCGATTTTTCTATTTCAAGTGAAAATGAACTTGACATTTTATCTCCTCTTGGTGTTACTCCTATAAAAAGAATTTCGAATCAAGATTTGGATTGTGTTGATGTAACAATCGATTCACCAACACAAGCTTCCTCAACAAAGGAGTTAAAACGTGTCAAGATTGAGAAGTGAATTAAGATTATCAATATGTTCAGACAATTGGTGTAAGAAGTACTTTTTGGATTTTTTTCAATTTTTGTTGACTTAACTTAATTATGTAGTTTGGTTTTTTTAAGAAATAAATTAGAAATCAACGATATATATTAGTCATTGCGTCTACTTTCGATTTATTTATTAACAGATTTATTAACTTCGATATATCACGTGATCTTAATCATGTTTAAAATTGTTATAAATTATTTATTAAAAGTACCCGTGCATTGCACGGGCTACTCACTAGTGTGATTCTAATTCCAGAACAAAGAAGCGAAGCAAAGTATGGGGGATTGTCTTCTACCTCAAGCATGTCAGCAGGAAGTTTGGACATGTAGCGCCCATGTATTAGAGCTGTCAAAATGGGCCAAATTAGCTTACCATGGCTTGACTTGAAAATGTTTTAAGTGTACTTCTGGTGCTTCTAATATGCTTAATGTGTGGTTTCAAAAATAATATGCTTAATGTGTGATTTTGGTCTCCAAATAAATTTTTAAGCAAATTTAATCCTTAATTTTTTTAATTGTTATAATTAAGTAGCTTTTGTTTTACATGAAACTCTCCAAATCTAAATTTTGAAGAAATTTTTTCACAAATTGAATCAATCATCATTGCAGACTTTTTTCCTAACCAAAATATTAACTTCAACAAAATTTAACTAGATTTTGGTACTTTTAAACTTATAAAACCATTTCACATCTTTAGTTTATCATTAATCTTAAAAATATTTCAAAACAAAATGATGATTTAAATGATTTATGTGTATTAAAATTGGTACGGGGATCAATTTGCTTAATTTTTAGAAGTAGCGAAACTTAATTATCCTGAAAAAATTAAACGGGTCAAAATTACACATAATTCAAATTAGAGAGACGAAAAAATGTAATTAAGTCAATGTTCTGGGAGTAACCCTTCCGACACCCGTCCAGCTAAAGAATCGAGAACCAAAGCCTGGGAACCCTTGGAAAGAGAACACTGCCCTACACACCTGGACCGGCCAAGAAACACACTCACCCTCTCGGCCCTAAGACAATAGGACGAGAGGCCCACTGACACGCACCCGACCGCCTGGCGCACACAAATGTCCAATCACCAATCTATTCGCTAGTCTACCCTAGCAAGCGCGGCGCCCTAGGACATGCTACCCCTTCCCGAAGAACCCTCCACCGTTCGATCCTCTAGGCACTGTAGAGGACCCAATGACCCAGGAGAAGGAAAGTACGAGGCCATCATCAAAAACCCTTCGGGGTCGCACCGTCGTCCAACCCATATATAAGGAGGGTTCATCAAGCCATTAAGGTACATACTTCTCACCCCAGATATACACTTCCCCCCTCTCACATCTGCCTCTCACTTTGGCATCAGAGTGTTTTTGCAGGGACCTCTCCCGGGCACAAAGACGACAACCGACTACCTCCCCTCAGTTGTAGACGGTGCTTGGAAGAAGCGCAACAACCCTCTCTACCGCCCCCACGTCTCAACATACACTGCTTGCCGTGATTGGATAGACTTTGCTTGTTCAGTTGGCGCCGTCTGTGGGGACGATAAAACTCATCCTCTGCCACACCATGGGAAAAGCCAAACCCTCAAAGCAGCAAAACTCCAGGAGACAACCGACTTCCGACGGACATGTGGAGACCATACACGAAGATGCACACTCCCATCGTTCTCAGGCCCAGTCTGCCGTCGAACGAAAGGGGGACGCCGGACCCAGATGATGCGAGCGGCGAGCCAAGCACAACGAGCTGCAAGTCAAGCACAAAGAGCGGCCAGCATGGCGCAACAAAGCCAACAACAACCACCAACACCCCCGGCCCTCCAATCCTCCCTCAATCGGCAAGGGAGGTGCTAGAACAACTCAACCGGCGCGTGATGGCCATGGAACAAAGGCGCGAGAAAGATCGACCTAACGCTCGGCCCCATAGTGCAGAATCTATTGCCCTCATCCAACAACTACAGGCCCATATACATCAGCTCAAACTAGAACGTGAACAGATCCTCACAGAGAGGAGACTGACACAGCCGGAGGTCAGCCAGAGTGATAACCGGGCACCCTCACTCCATGATGAGAGGTCAGTGCAGATCCTCGGGCAAAGGACTAAAGTTGCGGACCATGGACGAGTAGAACAACCCATGCCTCCCCCACTACTTTAGCTATCACTCCCATACATGGCCCCCTGGCACCAACAATCATCCAACGACGATGACCCCGAGGCTTCGTCCGACCAGATTTCACACACCCTTATGCGGGGGTCACAGACCCCCAGATTCACCTCAACTTCTATTTAGCTCCATGCAGTGTGCTGGGGCTGACGAATTCTTGATGTGCTGCAGCTTTCCCCTTAGTCTCGGAGAGAATCTAATGGCATGGTTTCAATCTCTACCTACAGGCTCAATTAACCAGTGGAGCGACATCACTCAAAAATTCTTGAGGCGTTATGCCACAGCCAAGCAGCTACTGAGGACCACCCAGACCCTTTCCCTAATCAAATAGGGACCCCACGAACCGCTTTGGAGCTAGCTCAATCGGTTTTATGAAGAGGAAAACTAGGTGCCAGCCCTGCAAGAGCAAATGCAACTTCAGTTGGCTTAGCAAGGCCTCCTAGAACCCAGTCGCTTCCTATCTTCCTTAGACAAAACCAAACAAACAACCATGAAAGAATTCATCACCAGATTCGAGAAGTTCCCAAACCAAGAAGACTGCGAGGCCGCTCGTGAAAGAAATCGCTTAGGGAACTACCTCGGGACCTCCCAAGGAGAACAAACCCTTGGTACCACCCATCGCTACCCTGAGCAAGGGACAAGTCGATGGAAGAAACTTCAGCAAACACATTGACAGCTACTCCCCTTTAAACACATCCATATCACAAATATTCTAAGAGACTCAATATACGGACCTCAGAGACCGACCACCCCCAATGAATCCATCTCCATACAGATTGAAGAAGAAAAACCTTCATGGAACATAAGCTCACAATAAGACTATCCTTATTCCTATCTCTCTCGACATATTTACTATGATTATTGAAAAATTCATTTTGATATATGTCTTCATTGTTCATATGTGCTATACCATGATGCTAATTCAACAATTGTTCTGATCCTTGTTTTATCAATTAATATATGTGGAATATGCTCTATCATCTGCTCTATTAATTGCCTATGTTTTTGCTGAATAACAAAGGGGGGGAGATGAAGAGAAAAAGTACCAAGGGAAAGAGAAAAGATCCTTATAGTACTAAGGGGGAGACGAAAAGAAATAGTAGTGAGCTAATAAAAAGAAGAACAGAAAGAAGAGAGAACGTGAAACGAAAACATGAGAGCTAGCCAAACTATGAAAGTTAGGGGGAGAGGACGAAATATGAACGTTTATATGCTATCACCTGCTCTTTAAGCATCAAACTCTGATACATCTACTCTATCCGGTCTGATACTTGCCTTAATATGTTCTGCTATGATATCCTTATAGTACATATCCGTCGCAAAAGAGTGATTTTGTAGTAGTGTGTTTTGCCAAACGCGGCCTAAAGCTTATTTGACTAGCTTAAAAGCTTTCTAAAAGTGTTTAGTAAAGAAGCTTATTTTAGTAGCTTAAAGTTTTTTTAATAAGCTACCTGAGGTAGCTTCTAGCTTGAAGCTTTTTGAATTAGTTCCCTTTTTTATCCTCATCATTCTACTAAGATTTCACCATTATCTTTTTATATTTATAAAAACACCAAATCTTAACTATAATATTTAATTCAGTTTTTAATATAAAATTATAAAAAATCAATTTAGACCAATATAAGCATATTTTATTAAATTAAAATATAATTTTATTTTTTATTTTGTTTAATCTAATAAAAGTATCAAAACTAAAAAATAAATTTAAAAATAATATTATACTTTTAATATGATAAATAATTTATTTCAGATGAAGAAAAAAATATTATAAGTAATCTAATCTAAATTAAAATATTTAAAAATTAATATTATATCTTTAATATTACTATCATATTAGTATAATTTTGTAAATAAAATAATATTAAATATAAAATGAATTATACAAGTACGTTCTTTGATGTCATTTCACAATTTCAGCTTGTTCAATAGTTAGTTTTAGCAAACATTTTTTTCAATCAGGTAGCTTTCAGCTTCCAGCTTCCAGCTAGCTTATTAGTTAGGTGTGCTAAACATAGCCTAAGGCCCCGTTCGGGGTGGTTGCCAGTTTTTGGTTTTTAAATGGTAATTTGAAAACAAAACGTGTTCGATAAAAATGGTGTTGAACTGGTTTTTTATCAAATTTCAAAACGGTTTTAACCTTATTTGTAAAAACACAAAATATGATTTTTTGATTTTGGTTCTTAGTTTTAATAACATATACCATGACCACTACCACCCACCACCACCACCCTCCGCCATCATCATCGCCGCCGCCGCTGCCACCTCCACCGCCACCACCGTTGCAACCACCACCCTCCACAACCACCACCATGCTCTGCCGCCGACGACCTTGCCGGCACCACCGCCCTCCACCCTCACCATCGTTGCTGCCACCACCACCACAACCCTCCGCCAGCACCACCACCACCCTCCGCCATCTCCGTCGCCGCCACCACAACCCTCCACCATCCCTACCACCACCGCCACCACCACCACAACTCACTATCATTGCCATAACCCACTGTCACCAACCCACCACCGCCGCCACCACCACTACCACCACAACCCACCAACACCACCATCACCCTCCGCCACTACCGTCACCGCCACCACCCACTGCCATGAATTTACAAAGTTGGTAATTGTGGTGATTATTGTGAGTTTACAAACTTGACAACAACTTTTTAAAAACTGTAAACCACAAAAACTAAAACTGGATTTATAAAATTGAAAAATAGTTTTTGTTTTAAAAAATTACAAAACATAAAACCAAAAACCACCCCGAACGGGGCCTAAGTTGGTCAAAAGTAAATTTTAGTTTTGAATTTTCATAGGGAGTTAGATTTGAGACCCCCATCACCCTATTTCAAACACCAATCCATTTTTAAAAATACCCAAAATACCCATATTTGTAAATAAGCCAACACCCCACCTGTTACCTGTCCCTGTCCGGTTTTTAAAAACCGGAATGTAGAAGGTAGGCGTGTACTACCGGGATATACAATCCATAGTATAATTTGTAGCATTTTCCTGCCGGCGTATAAAATCCGGAACGTGCATGTATCATCATCATTCCGAGAAATATATACCGGTATAGCACCTTAGGATTAATATTCCGGTATATAAACCCCGGTAGTCTAACTTGATGTCTTAGTGTTCCGGGTTATTGAACTCGGAAGTCAAAATGTAGTATATATACTCTTGAACTTCATTTTCCTACAACATTCCCTTCTCTTCCCCTTCGTTCTCGCAGCTCCTCCCATCCATACTCCCACTCTTACCCATCACTTGGAATCACTATTTTCGGCCACCATATCCCACTTTGGGCATTGGGTAGACATAGCACATGATTGATGATTTGTAATACTTGATGTATTGTTGTTGACATTATTTAACAATAATCTATTTGAACATGTTGTAGTTTCTGGAATGTTTAATATTAGATAAATTTCAATTATTGTTGTTTCTGTCATGTTACAGGGCTGATTTTTTACCTTAAACCAAAAATCGGGTTTTAAAACCCGGAAAACATTTCATTCAGACAGTATTCCGGGAAGTAGATCCTAGAATGCACATTTCCATTGCAGTTCATTTCCAGGATATTCTTCTCGGAAAACTATGGATTTTAATTCTGGGAATTATAAACTCGGAATATATTATAACATGCTTACCGGGATTTCTGAAACCAGTACATAAATTGTGGGGAAACACTTAAATGTTTTTTAATTTTTCATGTTAGATTCCGGGACATATAACCCGGAAGGTAATATCATTCCGGGATTATAATTCCCGGAAGACATTTTAGTGGGTCTTCCGGGATGTACAAAACCGGTAAGCATGAAAATGCTTACCGGGACTAAAAAACCCGGAATGTAGTTATAGTGAATAAAAATCATTCCGGGAATAATATCCCCGGAAAAAACATTTTGATGCATGCCGGGATTCAACATGGAGATTACACTATGGGAATACAAAACGCGGAATATAATCAACATTCGTTCCGGGGATTTAAAACCCGAAATGTAAGTCAAAACAAGAGTATTAAGGACAATTACTACAGTTGCCTGGAGTGCAAAATCCATAGACTGGGGGTGACAAATCTAACTCCAATTTTCATAACCCACCGTACCATATATCGAACTAATAAGCCGGCCCAATTGAGCCCAAACCCAATGTTCAGTTCATAACCCACCCAATCCTTACATCCAAATACAGATACTTGATTCACCCCGCGCCGTTTAGACAAGTTTCAACGTTTGCGCCAAATACCCAACCCCGAACTTAAACCTCTGCATGTAACGCATCTTTTTCTTCTTCTTCTTCTGCCTTAAAAAAATTACAGAATTAGGTTTAGGGTTTTTTCAAATCTAAACCACCTCGTATCCCCATGTTCTAATTCGCTCTCTCTGCATCTTTATGTCTTTGTGAATTGTTATTAGCCCAAAACGTAGTCGTTTAGTAAGTCCTGATTCCTCAGCATTGTTGCTGTTGGTATCTCCACTCATTTCATGCTCTGCATTCGCTTAATTATGCGGCATTCGTTGGTTTTCTAATAACACCTCAATTTTCACTCTTAATTTATTAGTTTTTCTTTTGGCGAATCGGGTATTGGTATTGATATTGATGCTCGTTTTGGTCCCAGTTCTGTTCTAGGGTTTTTGTGTTCGAAAATTGAGACTTTTTCGATAAGTTAGTTTTAGAGGGAAATAGGGTTTCGATTATATCCTTTGTGTTGAGGGTAAAGAATTGAAGATGAATGGTGTTTTCAGCGATCAGATACTTGCGGACAAGCTGTCCAAGCTTAATAACACCCAGCAGTGCATTGAAAGTATCCTTTTTGTTTGTTTTCCAGTACTTTATTAATGATTTTTTTCCCTTTAGATTTGGGGATTCCAGATTCGACCCTGGGATCAAAGCAATCTCCAGAGACTTGTTCTTCATGAATTTATTCTTTTTTTGTTACTGAATGATAGCTCTTTGCTAATTATTTACATTGTTTATAGCTGAATTGTCGGTGTGTTTTTGCCTTTTTGGGTTTGAGAGTTTCCCTGCATATTCTGATTAATTGAAATTAAACTGCAATATATGCTAGAAAATGTTTACGGAAATTGGTGGTATGTGATAAATGTGGTAGGATGGCAGTAGAAAATTCAAATCTGCAGTCTGAGGTTGTTATCCTTAACCTTCTGATATAGCTTTATCACATTGGTGTATATTTCACCGGAGCAGAGCAGAACTGGTTGTTACAACATGGAAAAAACAGTTTGACAAATCAGAGATGGCTCAAAGAGTACCCCTTCTGTATCTTGCAAATGACATCCTGCAGAACAGCAAGCGCAAAGGAAATGAGTTTGTGAATGAATTTTGGAAGGTTCTTCCTGCAGCACTAAAAGATGTCGTTGAGAAAAATGATGATCATGGAAAACGTGTGGTATCTAGACTGGTAAGCCCCTTTTACAGTTTTTGGTGTAAGTATTTCAAGTGAATAAAACCATTCCAAAGATATGGTAAAAGGGGAGGCTGGGTGTGTGAAAAATTCAAAAATTGGTGTTGCGGATAGTTCTTCATGCTGATAGGAATTTGCTTGTAGAAGATAGAATGATCATTGGTATTTGAGAGACCAGCCCTCTCCAACTCTAGATCCTTTTCCGAAACCTAAGAAGATCCTCACTAATCACCCTCTCTTATTTAGAATCTCTCATCTCTGCCTCCCTAAACTAATTATTCTAACTAATATCTGTCACCAACTCTCTCTAACTAACTAACCAACCATAGAGCTACCTATCACATGCATGTGCTGAAACTTAAGACATGGCATATAAATGCTGATCACATGATTTGCATACCATGATATTGGTTTTAACTTGGTTCTTACATTCTATTAGTTTGAAGTATGGGAGCAAAGAAAAGTGTTCGGATCTCAGGCAAGGAACCTTAAAGATCTACTGCTTGGTGAAAAAGCACCTCCACCATTGGAAATTAGCAAAAAGCGATCACGTTCTGTAAAAATCGTGAAAAGGGATTCTCGATCCATCAAATTGGTGAGACTCAGTAACTCCAGGCCTTTGTGACTTCACTTCTGCCTCTCCCCATTTTCTACAAATCATTTTATTGATGCTACATCTTTCAAAGTTTTTTGTTATGCTTCTTTCATATCTCACTTATATGATATTGTATTGGTGCCAGAAACTGTCCATAGGAGGTACAGCAGAAAAAATAGTGTCTGCATTTCACATGGTGCTCAGTGAACAATCCATTGAAGATGCAGAAATGAGTAAATGCAAGTCAGCTGTTCAGTGTGTGAAGAAAATAGAAAAAGATGTTGATATTGCATGTACTATTGGTATGCATACAATATTATAGAAGCAACACCTGAAGCTTGGAGGATAGAATTCTAATATTGCTTTCTTTTTCAGCTAAGGACCCCAAGAGAAAAACTTTGGCTAGGGAGCTAGAAGAGGAAGAAAATCTTTTGAAGCAAAGCATAGAAAAACTTAAATTAGCTGAAGCAAATAGAGTAGCGCTAGTATTTCAGTTGAAGGAAGCTTTGCATGAGCAGGTACATTTTATGCCAATGTGCTTGAGAAACCTTTGTTTTCTTCAGTTATTTAGATATTGGTTGTTCCTAACTTCATCTTTCTACTGTTCGTGAATATTTGTATTAGGAATCTGAACTGGAGAATGTTCGTACACAGATGCAGGTATGCATTACTCATGAATGATTTTTTTTCCACATGATGCTGTCAATTGTGACTAATGTCTTATAATATGAGAAGTGATATGCACTGATGATTTAGGTATCCCAGTATCTCATGATTTAGGTATCTCAATATCTCATGATTTAGTTACTTCTCTAATGATACCTCTTCTATATATATAAGAAGTTCTGATTTGGCATATTGTGAAGTCACTTCGCTGCTTGAAGTTTGTGTTGATGGTTGAAAAACATTATCTAGAAGAAATCACACTGATCCGACCTCCCTTGGAGTTTATGAAAACTATTTAAAGTCACAAAACCCTCCCTTACAGTTCTTTATTTCCTTTTCAGGGGGTTAATTGACTCAGACAAATTTAAACGGGAGGGGATGCTTTGCCTGATGAAAGTTTAAATAGGGTAGGTCAGTGTAATAAGCTATATTTATAAAGGAAAAAGCAATTTCCATTGGAGAATTACTTAGTGAAAGCACCATCAAACAATATGGAGTAATGGATTCTTGTTATGAGTGCCGTTTATTATATATTGCATCTGCTTTCATAAAGTTGGAGCTTGGACATGTTTTATCTAATAACAATACTAGTGAATTTAAACTTTATGCTTATATATCTTATCAATGATATCTAGGTTGCTCAAGCACAAGTAGAAGAGGCTAGCAACATGCGGGAGCGGCTTGATAATGAAGGTTCTTCACAGAAAGCTTCCACTGCAGCTACTGATGCAAATGCAAACTCAGAAGCAGCAACTAAAAAGTCAGCTGCAGCAGTTGCTGCTGAGGTCGCGGATAAGCTTGCGGCTTCTTCATCATCTCAAATGATCATGACTTCTGTTCTCTCAACATTTGCAGCAGAAGAGGCGAAAAGTGCTGGTCTAACTTCTGAGTCTACATCAAAACATGAGAAATCAATGCCTACTTCAGATCCCCATTTCTTTATGTCTGCGCAACAGTTCACTGCGGCACCAAGCCAATCATATCCTTCAGTACCGGTAACCCAACCAATCATGCAGAATGTAGCCCCTGCGTCCCAAGGTCAATATCACATGCTTTGCAATCCATCATCGCAGCAATACATGCAGTCAACAGGAGGGGGCATATCTCATTATGGTTATGGTAGCATCCCATCATTACCACCAGTACCACCCCCACCTCATGTAGTGGGGGCAATGGTGCCTTTGACACAACAGACACAGCAAATAACACAGCATCAACCATTTCCAATACCACAGCAAGCTCCCGCAGCTCCGAGTTTCCGACCACTTCAGCCATCAGGAATGGTGTACTATGCTACTCATCAGCATCCTATATGAGACCTACACTAGGTGGAGTGTACTCAAAATGACCCTCATTGAAACAAGAAAATTCTGGAGATTTGAATTTTTATTTTATGCCAATGATACGCTGCGACCGGAGGTGGCTAATGTGCGGAAGTGAAATTGCCAGATTTCGCTACGCTGTTAATGAAATCTAGCCTGCCCAAGAATCTATATATGAATTCAGTCCCTAAGTGAACACTGAACAGGGATCTCAAATGGACCAGGCATTTATTTCAAGTGAAAAGGATAAAAACCTTTAGAATAAAATAACAAGAATAATGTAAACAAAGGTTTTGACTCGAACCTTTTAATAGTAGAGTATCATCTATGTTTGACTAATCAAATGATTCATCGATCATATTCCGAAATCATTTTGTGCATGCTTAGGTGACTCGAACCTTTTAATAGTAGAGTATCATCTATGGAGAGCATAGTCCTTGCACAGTTGCACTTCTCTTTAAATGGGTTGAGAATCCACCGCATTTGGCAATACAATTTCTGCTTGTATTGAACACGAACACGGGGCACAGTGCCAGACTGCCAGTGCAATTTCTTTTTTAAAATTTTCATCCTTAATCCGTACATATGTGGCCATTTTAATCCGGTTTGCGAAAATTTCATTAAGAGAAAGCAAAATGGTCAGAAATGTACAATTTTTCATTTTCATTATTGGCTTGAAATACTCCCTTAATATATTTGTGTTTCTATTGTAACTTAAGAAGACAGGTCACAGGAGGTTGTTCTCCAGGACAAGGATATCATAAATCACAATCGGGTTAATAGAACTTTTGGTCCCTCACTTATCACGATTTGACACTTTTGGTTCCTAACAGAATTTTTTTGCCTAAATGGTCCCTCACTTTGACAAACGACAGCAGTTGTAGTCCCCCGTCACTATTTTGTTAAAAAACTAACGGTTTTCATCTAACATTTAACAATTTTTGGAAAACAATAATAAAAAATAACCCATCTCCTTCCAATCCGATTAATCCCAGCAAGCAAAGCACACAATGCCACATTATCGTTCTCTTCAGGCATTTGAAACACTTTGCAAGCAGCAAGCATCACCCAGATCTGACGAACCTAGAGGGCGGTGATGAATGTGGACGGTGGTGACAATCCCCTCCTTTATCTCCCCTAAGGCCAACTTGGTTGAATATGAGCAGCAGCAGCGAATTGCACTAGTAGCAGCGAACCTGGATCTGGAAGTTGAGGAAGAAGAGGTGGTGGCCTCCTTGGTGGATCCGGGTCAATCTGCTTCCCTCGCCGCTGCAAATCGCATCAGCAGCAGCCTTGGGGCTACCACCGCGAACTCCACCGCCTGGTCTCGCCGTGAAGTCACTCATGCCTTCGTCTCCCTCTCGATCTTATTCTCTTTCTCTCTCGCATCAGGAAAATGTCAAACTAGGGAGTGGTGGTGCAAGAGAAGACTTCCTCTCTGGTGCAATTTAGGGTTTTCAGATGGGGATTTTGTGGGTTTCGTGTTATGGTTTTTGGTGTTTGTGAGGGTTTGATGTTCGAATCTCCCCCCATTATTCCTACAATTCCTCCTGTTCTTGTTTCACCAGATCCTTCGATTCAGATGCCATTGTCGGCATTTGAAACACTTTGTAGGGAGGGGAGCAAGGGTGCATGAGAGAGAATCTGAGTGTGGGTTTGTTGTGGAGGGAATGAAGATGATGATGTTGAAGATGTTCACAGATCTCGAGATTTTGGAAAATAAAAAAATTATCAAAGTTTTTTGTTAAATTTTTTTTTTTGTTAATTTTTGACAGAAAACGTTAATTTTTAAAGGAATAGTGATGAGAGATCAAAACTGCTGTCGTTTGACAAAGTGAGGGACCATTTAGGCTAATTTTTTTTATTAAGGACAAAAAGTGTCAAATCGTGATAAGTAAGAAACTAAAAGTGCTATTAAGCCAATCACGATCATAAGAGTTGTCAACTTGTCATTCAATCCTTTGAGAGGTGCAACCATGCATAACAATCATTTTTATTTTATTTCTTAAACTAACGGTTGCAGATACAATAGTTTATCTATGTTCAAAGAATGGTAAAGTTACCCAGACTCCCACTCAAAAAACTATATCCTGTGTTCATCTAAGTGTGTGATTTGGTTGAGTGATGATGGGCACAAAAACAAATGCAGTTCTATTCAAAAGTAACAATTTGTAGTTTCTGGTTAGATTTGATATTGGAATTTAAATTGATTTGCAAAAGGTAAACCAAAAACACTTCATAATACCCTCGAAAGACATTCAACAACAATGTCTCCTGCCAAACTGGGAATGGCTTAACAGATTGTCCACAAACACTCCTATGTGCAAATATGGGTACATCCAACTGTAGCTCAACATTTCATTACTTTCTTTAAAATAAAGTCTCTAACACAGATTGGTAAGTGGTACATGATAGCCATGACGGTTGAGTAAGGCCCATAGGAGAACCATGCAGGTGGGTTCTTCTTGAGGACAACAGATACAGTATTTTTAGCAAACACATCTGCAGGGGTTGTCCTGCTCCTCTGAGAAAAATTGGCTCGCTCTCGAATTTTCACTTCAAAAGGCTTAAATAGCTCCCACTCGGGCATGCGATCGTAGCTGGCTAAGGCAGAATTTCCAATATTGGACTTGATAGCACCAGGGACAACATTGACTACATCAATTCCAAAAAGTGCAAGTTCCAATCTGTACATGACATGTGCAGATATATATAAATTTTGACTTTAGTACAGTATATATAAATTTAGTCAAGTTATTGAGCTCATAATTCACACATGTGACAATATGATTGAGTAAAGTTAGTTATTGAGTTATTGGTTGTTAGAGATTAGTTAGAGTTAGTTTGTAGTTAGTTAGACTTGTATATATGCAAAGCTTAGTGTTTAATTAGAAGAGAATGAATGAAATTTCAGTTTACAATTTCTTCATGGTATCTAGAGCATAACCTGAGGGTTTCTCTTATTTTTCTTCTGCTTCGTCTCTTCTTCTTCTCCTTTGCTTCTTTCGTCTCGTTCTGTCTCGAGTTTTTGCTTGTATCTTCTTTGATTGAAGATTTGTTTCTTGATTTAGGTTGCTTGTATCATCAATTGATTTGTCTCTCTTTTTTGGCTGAGATTGTTGTTTTTGTTCTCGGAAATTCTTCAATTTTCCCCTTCGTTGATTGTAATCTTTGGCATCTGAGGTTAGGACACACATCTCATAAGAAACTAGTTCTTTTGCATAGGGATTTTCCTTTCATTTCTTGTAAACAGAGCAATGTACCATGTGGTACTTGTCATTTAGCTAAACAGAAAAGGTTATCCTTTCCTCATAGTACAACTGTATCCATTGCTGTATTTGATCTTGTTCATGTTGATATATGGGGACCAATTTCAATTATTTCAGCTTCTGGTCATAAGTATTTTTTATCTGTTGTTGATGACAAATCTAGATTCACTTGGCTTTATTTTATGAAGCAAAAATCAGAAGCATCTTCTCTGTTACAGTCATTTGTACAGCTTGTTCATATAAAGTTTGGCAAACTCATTAAAATCATTAGGTCTAATCATGGGTTGGAATTTAAGATGTTAGATTTCTATTCCTCAAAAAGGTATTATACATCAGACTTCCTGTCCTTATTCTCCTCAGCAAAATGGCATAGTTGAAAGGAAGCATCAACATATTTTAGAAGTCACTAGAGCTTTATTTTTCCAATCTCATGTTCCCAAAAATTATTGGCACTTTGCTATGTCTCATGCCATTTTTCTGATTAATAGATTACCTTCTGTCAAACTGCAATCACAGTCCCCATACCAGTTATTACATCAAACTCTTCCAAGTCTAGAACATGTCAAGATTTTTGGTTGTTTGTGTTTTGTATCATCTAACACAGTAGGAAGACGTAAACTTGATCAAAGGTCTCACAGGTCTGTTTTAGGATTCAAGCCTGGTGTCAAAGGTTACATTACCCTCAATTTGACTACAAGAGAAATAACAATATCAAGGGATGTTTATTTTCATGAACATATTTTTCCTTTTTCAGATACAACAATTACCACAACTAGCCCATCATCTTTTCCTTTCCCATTACCAGTTTTTTCAACACCTACTGAACCCGACCCACTTTCAATTCTTCAACCACATGCTGACCAACCAGAAGAACATTCTTCTACTCCACTTTTGAGAAGATCTACAAGGGTGACTAGAGCTTCACAATATTTACATGACTATCACTGCAACATGGCAACCTCCACAACTATTTCCATTTCTTCTGTCAGGTATCCTATTTCTAATCACCTATCCCATTCTAATCTTTCAGATTCACATAGAGTCTTTTTTTTGGCTCTAACTACTATCACAGAACCCAAAACATATAAGAAAGAAATTAAGCATCCTTGTTGGCAGGAAGCCATTAATGCAAATTGCAAGCATTACACAGTACCAATACATGGGTTCTTACACCACTGCCTCCTAACAAGAAAACAATAGGTTGTAAATGGGTTTTCCGAGTTAAGCTCAAGGCTGATGGTTCTGTGGAGAGATGCAAGGCAAGGCTAGTGGCCAAAAGTTTCACTCAAACTGAAGGTATAGATTTTCTGGAAACCTTTATCTAGTGGTAAAGATGACCACTGTTAGAATTGTTTTGGCTTTGGCATCTATACACAATTGGCACCTCAAACAGCTTGATGTTAACACAGCTTTTCTTCATGGAGATCTTAATGAAGAAGTTTACATGGATCCTCCTCCTGGCTTAGCATTGCCACATTCTTCCATGGTATGCAAACTGACATAATCATTTTATGGTCTTAGGCAGGCAAGCAGGCAATGGAATGCTAAGCTCACACAGGTATTACTTCAGCAAGGCTATATACAGTCAAAGGCTGATTACTCGCTTTTTACCAAGAGAAATTCTGCTGGATTCACAGCCATTCTGGTCTATGTAGATGATCTTATATTAACAGGCAATGATCTTTCTGAAATAGACAGTATAAAAGGAATTCTTGATTCTGCTTTTAGCATCAAAGATCTTAGGCAATTTAAAGTTTTTTCTTGGTTTTGAGGTTGCAAGATCAGCTGCAGGTATAGCGCTATACCAGAGAAAGTATGCATTGGATTTACTTGCAGATGCAGGTCTTCTAGCTGCCAAGCCAGCTTCAAGTCCAATGGATTCATCTTCTAAACTGCACAAAACTTCAGGCGAAAAATTGGCAGACTCTACAAGCTATATAAGGCTTGTGGGCCGTTTGTTGTATTTGACAAATACCAGGGCTGATATTACTTATGCTGTTCACCATCTGAGTCTGAGTCAGTTCTTAGATTGTGCTACAACAGCACATTTTGATGCAGCATTGAGAGTTCTGAGATATATCAAAACAGCACCAGCAAAGGGTTTGTTCTTCCCTTCATCATCTTCAATCACACTCAAAGGCTATTGTGATTCAGATTTGGGTTCTTGTGTGGATACAAGACGATCTATCACTGGTTATTGCTTCTTCCTGGGTTCTTCATTGATCTCATGGCGCAGCAAGAAGCAAACACATGTTTCTCGTTCATCTAGTGAAGCAGAATATAGAGCTATGGCTCAAGCTGGATGTGAAGCACTATGGCTCACATATTTGATGAATGATTTACACCCACATTCTCTACTGCGTGTCAGCTTGTATTGTGATAACCAATCTGTACTACATACGGTCACTAATCTGCACTATGGCTCACATATTTGATGAATGATTTACACCCACATTCTCTACTGCCTGTCAGCTTGTATTGTGATAACCAATCTGCACTACATACGGTCACTAATCCATTTTTCCATGAGCGATCAAAACATATTGAGATGGATGTGCATTTTATCAGGGACAAAGTACAATCAGGTTCTATCCATTTGCTTCCTGTCTCAACAAAGGCTCAAATCGCGGATGTTTTCACTAAACCACTCTCTTGTGGTCCTTTCCAGGATATGGTTCACAAGCTAGGAATGTTGGATGTACATTCTAGCTTGCGGGGGTATTGAGCCTCATAATTCACACATGTGACAATATGATTGAGTAAAGTTAGTTATTGAGTTATTAGTTGTTAGAGATTAGTTAGAGTTAGTTAGTTATTAGTTAGAGTTAGTTTGTAGTTTGTTGTAGTCAGTTTCTGATTAGTGAGACTTGTATATATGTAAAGCTTAGTGTGTAATTAGAAGAGAATGAATGAAATTTCAGTTTACAATTTCTTCACAAGTGCTTAACAACTCCACTAAATTCCAGTTTCATCAAATTACCACTTTGATTTAAAAGCATGCACATAACATGGCAACAAATTCTATTGAACAAAGTGAATATCTATTGCCAGCACTGTTCCTCTAGTTGATGTGATGCAGACATGAACAAGTCTACTGGAAATGCGAGTTTGAATGAGAAGAAGAAATAAACCTTAATGTATCTGTCAAAGCATGAAGAGCAGCTTTAGAAGCAGAGTAAGCGCCTGACCAAGGTCCAGAAGCCAGAGCAGAAACACTACCAACGTTCACAATCTTTCCTTGTTTCCTAGTTGCCATGTGAGGAACAACAGCCTGAACCATCCTCAAGGAACCTGCATTAGTCCAATGACATACAGAATTGAATACGAGATAGTCAGCGGGCCAGAGTGTCTTTAGTTAAGATTCTTTCCACCACAGATTGGAAAATGGAGTGTCTCAAGCAAAGTATGATTCTGTTTAGCACGATAAATCCGATAGGTATATCAATTTAGCATTTTGAAAAAAGTTTTCTTTTTTTTTTTTTTTTTTTTTTTTGAGCAGGATTAATTAGGAAGTGCATCTGGCAATATTCTTCAACATTTATACTTCAAATAATTCTATTTTTTAACATCCAGAATAAATCAACTCTCTCAACTCATTTTTCAAAAACACTCTCTTTCTAACATTCTCTCTTTAATTGGTTTAGATTCATATAGGTCCCATTATATTGGGGTGAGACCAATATAATTTAGTGGACCCTACATGAATTTTGATCAATCAAAGAGAGTGTTGCGAGCATTTCTCTTTCGGGATATCATTCTCAAACATAGATTAATTTTTTAATCTCAATTTTTTTCCCCTCAACTTTGAATATGTGGTTATGATTTTGATGTATGGTTTGCATATTTAGCATCTATCAATCCTAAGATTAGGATTAAATTTTGGAATGATTTCCTCTGCTTCATGCATATAAATATTGTACAATTACTTGAGATATGTAGGAAAAACAATTTTCTCTTCAATTTTGTAGAACATCCCACAGCCCTCTAAGCAGTGGCAGGGCACGAATTTGAGACTTTTATGACATGCCTACAATGGTTTTTACAGCTCACATATATATGTATCATATGTAAGAATACAAAATTGAAAAGCTTGGGGGGAGGGTCACCTCACTAAGGAAGCCTCTGACATTGTTGAATATGAGAAATATGGGTGGCAGAGGGCTGGCTTGAACTTTTGTTCTTGTTATAGAAGTCCATTGAGCCTGCATTTGGGTCCACTGCTGAAACGATTCACCTTTGAGTTTCTCATATCCATTCACATTTTTTCCTTCTTCAATGTTGCTTTTACTGCTCTTTTGTTTTTCTTCATGGCCGAATCTTTCAAGGTCGAGTCTTCCAAAAGTTTGTCTGAGAAGTTGAATAGGAAAAAATACTTGGATTGGCGCAATGCTGTAGAAATTTGGTTTTTGGACCAAGGGTTATTTGACCACCTCACTGAGGAAGCCTCTGAAATTGTTGAATATGAGAAATATGGGTGGCAGAGGGCTGGCTTGAACTTCTGTTCTTGTTATAGAAGTCCATTGAGCCAGCATTAATGGTCCACTTCCACCTTTACAAAACGTGTTATGATATTTGGAAGAAAAAGGAAACTGTCAATGCCAATAGAATACAAAGACTATCAGATGGCTCCTAGCTTGGCGACACTTCGGATGACAGACTCTTGACTTGCCCTCTTTTTTGAGCAAAGGCTCAATCTATTTGATATCAATTTATATTAATGATAGTTAGTGATGATGTCTAGAAGATGTCCAAGAAGCTTGATAGCATGCTCGTGGTGTTTATTCTCCACAGCTTCCATAAAGAATGAATCTGTTCGAAATGAGACTTTGACGAATCCTAATAAAGACTGTCGAGGTACTCATTGATTGGTTGATTCATGTTCCCTCACTAGAAATTGATAACTATCTGGGATTGATAACTATGTCCTTTATGGTATGTTAGGGCATTATACATCAATCCTGCTGTCCTCATACACCTCAATGAAATGGCATGGCTGAGTGTAAACATCGTCATCTTGTTGATACAGCTCCCACTTATTAGTTAAGCTAATGTACCATTATGGTTTTCGAGTGATGCTGTTCTTACTGCATGTCACTTCATAAATCACATGCCGTCATCAGTTATTTCGGTAATAGAGTTCCTTATACTCTAGTTTCCTAAGAATCCTGCTTATGCTGTTCCTCCTCGTGTGTTTCTTTTGTTCATAATCTTTCTCTTGCTTGTGATAAATTGCCTACTTGAGCTATTATTGTATAAGCTTTCACGTTGGAAGAGAAGTGATTTCAAGAAAAGCTACTACTCAGTGGCGGAGCCAAGGGGGGACTTGGCTATGCCATGGCCCCCCACTACTTGTTGGTTTGATTTATTTTATATAAAATTACTTGTTGATTTTACTCACTTTGTATAAAATTACTTGTTGGTTTTACTATTCTTTTATAGAAGTTCATATTGGCACAACCCACCTCAAAGTTCTCCCTCCGCCACTGCTACTACTAGTAGTAGCTTTTGGGAGGGGAAACGTGCTAATGATAGCTTCTCTAGATTCACATTTGATCCTTCTAGAATCACTTCTCCCCAAAAAATCTATTTTGAGCATAGTTGGATCAACCTATGTCATAATTAATGTTAGAATCAACAAAGATAGGCCAGACACTCAAAAATTAATTTAGAAAGTGACAAATCAATTCTGGCATGTATTAAAACATTCAGTTCAAACATGCAATTGAAGAAGCTTCTCCTATATTCAATCCTGCAATTGAAAAATCTTCTCCTATAATCAAACATGCAATTGAAGAAGCTTCTCCTATAGTCAAGCTTCTCCGAAATTAAGAAAAACCAACTTTCATCCTAATCCAACAACTTCGATCTATTGGTTTTTTCACCTAGAAAAGCCGTAAAACTCCGTTAAATATCATCACAAATTCAATCCAAACATACACTTTAATATTTGTAACTAGAATCAATAAACAGGGCAGGCACTAAAAAATTTATTTAGAAAGTGACAAATCAATTATGACGTGTCCAAATCAAACATGCAATTGAAGAAGCCTTTCCTATATTCAAACATGCAATTGAACAAGCTTCTAAAATCAGTTCTTAGAAACTTTGCGCTCCCAAAGTTTTAACTTGGAATTCAATTTTACCATCAATCGAACAAAGAGTAGTTCAGGTAGCATCAAAATTCCAATGTGACTAACCAAACACAACGAATTGGGTAGCATGACAAGAAGAAAAACGAGAATTGAGAAAAATAAAAAGGGGTGGTAAGAGGTACCAACCAAACACATTGGTGCCGAAGGTGTTTTCGATGGCGGAGAGAGGAACCTCCGCAAGTGGGCCCACACACTGTATTCCGGCATTGTTGACCAGCACGTCGACCCGCCCGTACTTGCGAACAACAGCCTCCGTCACGCGGCGCACGCTCTCATCGGACTGAACATCGAGCTCTTGCAAGAAGAACCTCGGGTCGGGTTCCAGGTCCGCCATGCTCGACAGCGACCTGCTCGTAGCCACCACCATGCAATCGCTGGCTGCGAAGGCGCGTGCGAGCGCGTGCCCGATCCCTCCCTGCGAGCAACCCGTGATGAGAACCACCGGTTTGGGTTGCTCCCGATCATCGTCGCTGCCGTGGCTACGGTTTCCCATCGTCACCGCTAATATTGGTTTCTGAAACTCACTTCAACTTATACTAGTGCTGCAGCAGGAACCGTACCGCACCACAATTGCCTATTTTTTTGGTTTCGTAGGAAGACAGATATAGCAAGTAATTTATAGCCTTTCATTTGGGATAATAAGTAAACTGCACATAAATTTGGTGTCATTTCATTTTCATAGGTGGGGGGTCCCTTCCGGGCAGGACCAAAGAATGTATGTTAGAACATGAAAAAAATCAGCAACACTAACTTGTACGTTCTATTTCCTACAGTATCATTATTGATTAGTTAAAATTATGAAATTCACAATATATATGCACCTCACTTCTAATTTAGTGCTGCATGCATTTGTTCCTTATTAGCTTTTAAAATATTAAGAAACACATCTATTAAAAAATTAATTAATTTTATTAATTTTTAAAAAGTATTATGCATTTTTTCTAATTTACTATTTAAAATGTATTTTTATCTCTTTTCATTTGTTATTCTCACAAAAATATTATTTAGAAAAATATTAATTAATAGTCTCTTGGAAAAAGGTACGAAGGAAGTAGCACTCAAAAATTATACCAATTAATAAAAAAAAGTTAAAATAAATATTGCTACCACTCATATTTTAACCTATGATGAGAAGTTTTCCTATTTTTTTTGTTATGGAGTCTTCAATTTTTACTTTGTCTTTGATTTTGCAACCGTTTAGAAGAGCTTATTTGAGCTTATCTTATAGCATAAGCGTTTATGCAAGTATTTGTGAGAGCTTATGTAAATAGCTTAAGACATGTTTATAAGCTGTTTTGAACTTATTTTCAGCTATTGAGAATAACTTATGAAAAAGAGTTTATACTTATATATAGCTTATTTTCAATTTATTTCAATAAATTTCTTAAAATAGCTTATTAATAAGTGTTTACGCCATAAATGTTTGCGATCGTAACTACTTAATTAAGCTGTTTTCCCAAACGCGACCTTTGTCTGAGAGAAAAAGCATAAACAATCCGATTTTCTAGATGTGAGGAAAAAACTATATTTTTATTTAATTTAATTGATTAACATTATTATTTTTAAAATCTTGTTAGTTTATTGTATGAAACATCTTTATACATCACTATTAAACTTTTTATTTCATTGCGTAAACATTTAAGTTGGTGTTTAGGAAATTAGGTTTCTCTTTTGGTCTTTAACAGGTGTGATCTCATAACAAATGTTTTACTTAGTGATCAAATTTGTACTTTTACCTTTAGTAGAACTAATTTACTTACTACTACATAACGTGATGGTAGGATACACGGGTGTACAGGACCCAGCCCTGTCACTTGACCCGTCCCGACTTATGTCCCTTAAACTCATATCTCTTTGGGTTTAGAGACGGGTTTGGATTTAAAAATGAACTCGGTCAATATTTAGAGTCAGGTGAAAATCAAGTTCAACCCGTCCCACAAAGACCATTTACACACTATCTTCAAAACATGATTTTGTATATCTTCATTTATAATCTGGTTTCAAGTTAATATAATTTTATTCTTTTCTCTAATTAATTATATTGTTATGAAAAACTTCAGTTTTATATAGTTTCTTCCATAATTCATTGATAGGATAAAAATTAGTCTTTTTACATAATGATATGTATTTATAATTCTTTGGTGAGATTTGAAATTGATATTCAATTTGTCCTTCAGGCCAACCCGGACCCGTCCTTTTGCAGTCAGGTCTGTGTTAAACCCGTACCTCATCGGGCCTCTCCAGGTCTAAAGACAGATTCAGGTTTAAAACCGACCTTAATAGTATTTAGGGCCGGGTAAAAATTAAGACAAACCCGTCCCAACCCATCCCATAAACACCCCTAGTAGGATATCAGGCTTCGTATAAGATGGATCAATTATAATTAGATTCAAGAAACATTTTTAAGGTTTTGTTAGTGTTAAAAGTGATTGATTGTGGAGTGAAAATTTTAATTATTTGAAACATAATAAATTTATAATATCAGAAATCTTCTAGAATAATGATGTCTTTTGAGATGTTGCTTGATTCAATATTTTATCCTAATCGAATTGATTAAATATTATATGTGAATATTAATGATTCAATATACACTGAAGACAAAGTTGTTAATAAATAATTATAATATGCATTCAAGTGTTGCTCAAGCAACAATAAAATTAAAGGAATATGATTTTAAAATAACTGTTAATTTTAATTAAGAGCCAGTTGAAGTTGTCTACGTATTTAA
The DNA here is from genome assembly GCA_030819835.1 of Acmispon strigosus. Lineage (NCBI taxonomy): Eukaryota > Viridiplantae > Streptophyta > Magnoliopsida > Fabales > Fabaceae > Acmispon > Acmispon strigosus. The sequence continues at coordinate 30,019,591 of JAUAMA010000007.1, forward strand.
ATTATTTAAATATTTGTTTTATGGAATAAAATGACACACCTAATGTACTCAATATTGACGTCCTGCACACATGTAGATAAGGACTTTAAATCAATGTGATATCTTATAATTTCGGATATGATCTATTTTATCTTTAAATATCTCTATCATATCATGGATGATTCCTTCCAAGTTTGATATGTTAAGTTCAAACGATTTCACGTTTTATCATGTTTTGATTAATAACAATTTCACCTCAGGTTTAATCATGATAGATAAAGATTTCCTAAGACCTTACATGTTTTACATTTTAGGAAATATCTATCAATGGAGAAGAACGCAACGTCTACATATTCCTTGAAAGAATTGGAAGCAGAATTGTCAAATGCATCGCTCAAGAGAATATGAAGAATGAACGTCTGCCTACTCTGATAAAGAGGATGTCTGCCTATATTCAAGACGGGACGTCTGACTACGTTCTAAATAAAACGCCTGCCTCAATGTTCAAACAACGAAGGCTTGCAAGGGTCTGAATATTTAATGAAGCATTGTTCGCACCAGAATCAAGAAAGGACACATTTAATATTATATTCCTTGTATCTGCCAGCCTTCTATGAACATTCCGTAAACCACAAGACACCTTTTTCAGAGTCAACGACACTATTTTCTAAACATCGTATCACCTCAATGATCAGAATCAAATCTCAATGTCAGAAGAATAGAAGATACGCTTTGCTGTCTTCCTTTGCATTAAATGCTTAAACGCCATATAAGGAAACAGAACAACAAAGACTAGATGACAGAAGTAAGTGCATTAAATGCTGCATTTAATGCGTAGCAGATTTGCATTTAATGCTTTTGAGAGCTTGCCAGAAGTATCCATTGCACCTTTAAAGAAGAAGAAATTCAAATGGAATTCTATGATTTTCACCAACGTTCATCCTACTGAAGATATAAATAGAAGAATTGAACACTGGAATCAGTGACGACTTACAACGATCAAAATCTCAAACATTCAAAGTCGTTTTTGCAATCAAGCTCTGAAATCTACTCAGAAACTTATAGTCATATCATTTTGAGTTAAGTCGTCTGCTTGTGTGAAATCCTCATAGAGTGAAAATTCTTATCCTTCTTACACCTCAAAACAAAGAACACATTTTCTCACTATCTCTGTAACCCGTACTTAAACTCTTTCTACCCTCACTCTTGTTGAAGAGACTTAGTAGAAAAGAAACATTCTTTGTAAAAGAATTAGGAGAAGTCCTGTCTAATACTTGTAAGGAGAAGTCATGTATAATACTTGTAAGGAGAAGTCCTGTATAATACTTGTAAGGAGAAGTCCTTCGAACACTAGGATGAGTTCTACACAATACTTGAACTGTTCGGTGTGAATAGTGGAAAATCTTGGTGAAGCCAAGGACTGGACGTAGCCCTGTCTATTAAGGGGGTGAACCAGGATAAACTCACTGTGTGCTTTACTTTTCAGCTCTGTTAATTTTCCGCTGCACAAGTTTTAGAAAAGAATTTTGAAACCCATACTTGCTTTGAAAGAAAAGTTTTAAAATCACACACACAATTCAAACCCCCCCTTTTCTTGTGTTGTTTCATTGTTATCAATTGGTATCAGAGCTTAACGGCTTTGAGAAACTAACATCTTAACCGGTGTAAGAGTTAAAGATCCATGGAGAACAACGCATTCCCGACTGGCGCGGCTACATACAAACCGCCATTCTTTCATGGCTCCAACTACCCTTATTGGAAGAAGCACATGCAACTGTTTATAGAATCAATGAGCTATAAACTCTGGGACATTGTGGAGCAAGGCAACTATGTTCCCAGAAATTTTGCAGGAGAAGCCATTCCCAGAGCACAATGGACAGATGCACAACGCACTGAGAATCAACTCAACTCAAAAGCAAGGCTGTTTCTCACATGTGCCCTAGGAAAAAATGAACATGACAAAGTTGACAGTTTAAATACTACCAAGGAAATATGGGACGCACTAGCCATGGCCCATGAAGGAACTTCAAGCGTGTAGCAGACCAGAATAAGTATGTTGGTAGCACGATATGAAGCCTTTAAAATGAAGGACAATGAATCCATCGATGACATGTTCTCCAGATTTCAAATCATCCTAAATGGATTGAGAAATATTGGGAGATCATACCACAATTTGGATCAGATAACCAAGATCCTAAGATGTCTTCCACCCAAATGGAGACCAATGGTGACTGCTACTCGACAAGCTAAGGATCTTACCACCCTGAGAATGGAAGATCTTCTGGGAGCCTTGGAAGTTCATGAGATTGAGCTTGCTGAAGATGCTGAGGTTAAAAAGAGAAAATCAGTAGCTTTGCTTTCATTAGGGTGATAAATGTAGATTCCATGGGGGTTATGAGTGTTAAGGAGGAGAATTAATGTAGTAAATGACTTGTCTAGTGTTAATGGGTGTTGTAGGGGATTAATGGAGGATTAAAGGAGGTGTTGGGCGGCCCCCTCTTCCAAATTGAAACAGAAAAAGAGCTAATCACACACTTAAGCCTTGTATTCCTTTGAATTTAAAAAAAAAACCAACAATGCACTAAGGTGAGTTTATGAGAGTTATTGCCTTGTCTATTGCTTGATGAGCCTTAAAGACAAATAACTCAGAATGATTATGAAACCATTAAGGCTTGGGGCGCCTCTCTTCTTCTCCTCACCACTATTTTCAGACTTAAATTGTGTTAGGCTTCACCTTAGTCCTTTCACACAAGAAGTTGCAAACAGAAAACCTAGAACTCTAGAGCTGAATCCCTTGAAGTGTTGCTAAACCTTGGTTCTTTTTTGGGTTGAATCTCCCTTGTTCTTGTGGTGCTCTATTCATCCTCTAATTCTCTCTCAAGAATTCTTGTGGTTAGTCCAATCGGTAAGTGATCAAGCTATTCTAAATTCTAAGTTTTTAGTGATCAACCTCTTATTACTTCTAGGGTTTAACTAGTCTTATTTCTACCTTTGTTTTCCATAAATCTCGTGTTCCTCTACATTCTGGAAGGGCTAGGGTCGTGCCAATTTCAAGCTTGATCAACTCTCTCAACAAGGTCGATATTCCCTCTCTGTAAGTATAGATAGCAACATGAGAGGAGGGGGGGAGGGTGAATCAGGTTTACCCAATTTTCGCCTTAACACGCCTTCTTACTTTCAAGATAAAGATAATCACAATCGAGTGCAGCGGAAATAAATGTTGCTTGAAAGTAAAGATGAGGGTTAGGAGAATGCACACACAAAATTTATCCTGGTTCACCTTCAATCCACCGAAGGCTACGTCCAGTCCCTCAAGAAACCCCTTGAGGATTTTTCCACTATTGATAAAAATCTCTTACAAGTGCTTACACGAAGTACCTTAAGAATTTCTATCAACAACAACCTGTGAAAGCAAACCACTTTCAACAGCCTCTGAAAGCACACCACTTTCAGTCCCTGAAAGAAAACCACTTTCAACAGCCCCTGAAAGCACACCACTTTCAGTCCCTGAAAGAAAACCACTTTCAACAGCCCCTGAAAGCACACCACTTTCAGTCCCTGAAAGCACACCACTTTCAGTCCCTGAAAGCAAACCACTTTCAGAACAATCAACTTTCACCGAACCCTACGGTGAATGTTCACTCAACCAGAATGAAGATGAAGAAGAGTTTACAACTGGCTGCATCAATCCTTTAATATACAAGTGGATTAATCATGAGAGTTATGCTTTAAGGCTCTTTAGCATAAGAAGGCTCTTTCAATTCTGAGTTCTTCGACATATGAAAAGCAAGAGTGTTCTTTAAACAATAAAGAATATGAACTCAGGATCTAGGCTCTTTGAAAGTTGTAGAGCAAAGGCTAAATGAACATGAAAGAGCAATTTAAGAAGGTTTTAAGCCTAATTCGTGTATGATCAAGTATCTCTCATGTGTGTTTCGATTCTGGACTCAAATGGACTATTTATAGGCATAAGAGATCATCCATGAACCAACACAACCTTTCCCAAACGATTTGAGACACAATGGTTCATGAAAAGATGCAACTTGTCGAGCATGTAATCGATTACAGTACTTAGGTAATCGATTACGCTATGTGACCGTTGCTGTTTGAATTTCAAATTCAAACGTGTAATCGATTACGAGCAAGTTGTAATCGATTACTTGCCTATGTGTAATCGATTACCTTAAGGGTGTAATCGATTACACTCAAGTCCAGATTCCAGAAAAGGAAACCTTTAAGAACGGCTTGAGTTTTTCTACCTCTTTTAAATTATGAAAAGGTTAAACTCAATTTGCTTAAATGTTTTTAAAGAGCCTTTATACTAGAGAAGCCTTTAGAAGCATAACTCACCTAACTAAGACTTAGGCAGATATTGAATCATGTTGCACTGTTTCCTCTAAGTTTTCTTTTCTTCTTTTTCTCGATGAGTTTGTCGTCATCAAAACCTCAGCCAGGGTCAGGAGCAAGACCTTCTTCACACTCTCATCCTTTGTTGGAAACCTTGTGACCTTTCTTGTTCAAACTGAGTTTTGGTGATATTAGGAACCTTTGGATTTTTGGGTTGGAAACTTGCTTTATTAGGTTGTATTATGGATTTTAATCATGGAAGAATTTTAGTTTTGAAAGGATTTGGTTAAAAATGGATTTTTGGGTGAAAAACATTGTTTTTTGGCTTTCTGGCAGGGAGCCAACGCATAAGCGCTGGACTCCCAACGCATGGGCATTGGAATTCTGCCCAGTTCGTGTTGCTAGACAGAGGCCAACGCATGAGCATTGGAATCTAGTGTCGCAACCGGGGTTGCGGCGGGGATGGCGCTAAAACATAAATTATAAAATAAACAGAGTCGCCACTAACATTTTTAAAGGAAAACACTAGAAAACCTAAAAAGAAAATAAAACAGCCTACAAAACCTAAAATCTAGGCCCGGGAGTCGGTTACGCGTGGGGAAGGTGTTAGCACCCCACAACGCCCGTTAGAACGGTACCTTTTGATTGATTGTGCATAAATTATCAAAAGATTTATTTATTATTTTTACGATTTTACTATTTACATAGAAAAAGGAAAGAACTATTTACAAAAACAAAATGTTTATTTTTATTTTATTTAGCCTGATAGGTGTGAACCTAGTCCTATGTACTTCCTTTCGATAGGAAGATCAAGGCTACGTAGTTCTGAAAGTTTAAATTGATTTTTTTTACTGTTTTTTAATTTTGAAAAGAATTTTTTTTTTCCTTGGGTTGCCTAACGAGAGTGTTCCCGCTCCTACGTACCTCTATTGAAGGGCTCAAGGCTTACGCAGTTCCAAAGGTGATTAAAGTGATTTAAAAAAAGGTGTCTGGCGGGGTTGTTGCCCGTCCTATGTATCTCTAAAAAGAATCAAGGCTACGTAGTTCTTAAGGGTTCAAATTGAGTTTTTAGTTTTAGTTTTATTCTTTAATGAAAATGAGCAAAAATGGTACGAGGAACGACATCCTACTAGCGAACAGTCGATGCCTCGCATTTACTTCCTCATCAATTCATTTAAGTGAAAACTTGTGAGTTTAGTGATTGTAAGAGAGAGAAAGTGAAGCTTTGATGAGTCTACTATTCATCTTTTCCTCATCAAGTCTTGGCCGCCCCTCCTCTCTTCCATGCCAGCCACTTCTTCATCTCATTTCCTCTTGCTCCTTTGAGGTAAAGTTCTCCCTCCCCTTGATCTATATTGCTACCAATTCGGTTTTTCATTTTGTTGAGTTTCAATTTTATGCATGTACTAGGATTGGAAAGTTCCTTCACAAATGTTGTTCCCACTACCTTTAGCTTCATTTTGAACCGATTGGATTTTTGATTGAATGAGTTTTGGTTCTTTGAAAAATATTAAGTTGGGTTTTTGTTAGGGTCCCCTTTGGAAAAGTCATTCCCATGACATTGATCTTTGAAAATCTCTAATTTGTTTTCTTGGAAGTTTTGCTTTTGAAAAATTGATTATTTGGAAAAGTGATTTTTCAAACATTAGGTAATTATTCGCCCTAGATTTCTTGTTGTCTTTGATGTGTACAAATTAGATTTGGAAGAAAAAATTTCCCTTTAATTAAAGTTGTTTGGCCGAGTTGACTAGTGTTTTCGGACTTTGGAAAATTGGTTTTCTAACTAGCTTTTTGTAGTGTTTAAGATTGTGTGTGAGGTTTGATGCAAAAGGAAAATAATTGCCCTAATTTTTATGAAGATACTGAGAGCTAGGAGGATGTTTTAAGGACTTGGAAAATTGATTTTCAGTTGGTTTTGAGAGTTAAAGCTTAGAAGGACTAAAAATTGAACTCTTGGGTAAACTTGATTATGGAACTTTTGGCTTGTTTTAGGGTTGTTTTTAAAAGTTGGGAAATAGAGAATTTAAAATTTGACAATTGAGTGAATTTTGTATGTTCTTGACACTTAGGGTTTGTTGAATACAAGATTTGGAAAATTGATTTGGAAACTTGTAGAAAAGGTGAGTTTTTGGGCAAATTGTTTTGAAACTCATAGGAAAAATTATGGTTTTGCACATTCTGAAAACTTGGAGAAATTGGTGTGGAAAATGGATTTAAAGGTTATGTTTTTGGTTGTGTGATTGATTTGAAAATTTAGTGAAGTGTTGGGTGAAAATTTTGAAAATTTTAGGGTTTTTAGAATTTTGGGCAGAATTGAAGTTTGATAAAAATGTGTGTGTTTTTCTCTTCTAAAGTCTTGATTAAGGCCTCAAAATGGTTTGTACGCATCTAGCCTTGGTGCTCTTTGTATGGTTTAAGTTTTGGAAAATTTGGATTTTTGTAACTTAGGTTTTTTCTAAGTTCTTTTGGTAATCGTCGAAATCTGGTTTAAGTATTGTCGACCTCTGAGAATTTCCTAAGTTGTAGAGCCTATGTCTAAGTGTTTATACCCTTGATTAGACCACCCCTTGACCTTAGGTTTGAGTTCAAAGTTCTAAGCTAGGTTGTGTTTGTTGAAGGATAATGAGGCCCCGTACCGATCTAGACGCACAGAGTTTATGTGACCGCCAGGATCGACTACCTTTAAGGTAAGGGCACTTCATATCTCTGTCTATTAGCATAAGTATTTGTATATACCATGCTGCACTATGATCTTTAGAATTATAGTTGACGGCGTTCTGAGAACGATCCGACTTTAAACTGTATTAATTGATATATGAATGCAGTCTCTGAAGGCATCTGATATGCTGGATTAGTTTTTGTTTGATGCGTGGCATTGTCGGATTGTTGTGATTTGTGGCTTGACTTATTGGGTGTTTATTGCTTTGATGATAATTGAAAGCATGTTTCTTCCTTCGACATGATTTATATCTGCTCAAGATATGTGCAACTGCTCGACATGATTAGTATTAATTATGAAGCTATGTTAGGCCTCGTTTAAATACGTACGATTCCTACTTCTGTTTTTGGGTCATGTCGTGTCAAGCATGTAGTCGTGAAAGTCGTCATGGTTTGGGGACTAATAAAGAGTCACGGGCTAGATGACGCACCATCAGGGAGTTATTACAGAGCGTTCTCGTGTAAGTGGCAACTCTCGACTTACCGACTTACTTTCTAGTTCGTGCGGAGTTCAGGAGAGTGTCCCACTTGCCTGCGGGATTTGGTGGATATCCGGATAAAAGTTTTTTTGTACATGAAGAAGATGTGCGTGCATATAGAGTCCTAGAGTTTTCAACTACTTGCGTCAAATAATTGTATATGTACTTGTTATTTGCTACATGTTGATTGTTTGGACATTATGTGTTTGTCGTAGGCTTTAATGGTGTCCAATGTTTTATTTTGAGTTGACCCTTGCATCTGTGTGTTGTTTGTATTTTCTCGTGATCCGTCACCAGCCGGACGTCCTTTAGCCTGAAGATGCAGATGGATGCCGTTACAGGAAAACCATGACCAGAAGTCGTGCGCATAGTGCTGGTGAAGGTGCAGGAAACACACAAGAAAGGGGGGGTTTGAATTGTGTGACCCAATTTTTCAAATTCTTTTCTCAAGAGTTATATGTTATTTATCTATCATCTTTCATCTATATTTAACATAAGTCATTCTTGGAAATATGTGAGAATGCATGAAATTCATTTAATAGATTCTGAAGGATAATTACTTATTTTTTCAAGATTGTTTGCTAGTTACAAACGTATGAATGAGCATGCAGCGGAAAAGCAATATAACATGAAAATAAAGCACACATGGTTTATATCCTGGTTCACCCCCATAATCGACAGGGCTACATCCAGTCCTTGGCTTCACCAAGATTTTCCCTATTTAAACAAATAGTACAAGTATTATCAGGGACTTCTCCCAACAAGTATTCTAAGGACTTCTCCTAACAAGTATTCTAAGGACTTCTCCTATCAAGTATTGGAAGGACTTCTCCTTACAAGTATTGTCAGGACTTCTCCTTACAAGTATTCTACAGGACTTCTCCTTACACCTTTTTCAGGGGTTGGCTTCTCTACATGGTTCTCTTCTTAATAAGAGTGGGCAGATGAAATTAAGCTCAATTTACAGAGAGGATAGGAGTTTGGGTTGTCTGTTTAGGAGGGTGTGTGAGTTGGGGAAGATAAGAGTAAAACTCTATGAATTTTTCTCACACAAGCTCATATACTCAGGCAGGAATAGGCTTGAGGCAACCTGAGTATGAACCAAGATTCCTTGGCTCTTGGGACAGACTTAGTTGGCATATGGAAGTTTAAGTCTAAGTTGCCCAAATACTTCGAAGACAGGATCTTCTATTTATATCTTCAGTTGCTTCTTCTTCTTGAGAAAGAGAGAAAAATTGTCCGAAGTGCCTCTTCCTCTCTGAGCTGCGCATAACAGCTAGTTCTGCATCTTTCAGCAGGCGTAAGTCAATATCTGAGATTTCTCTGCAAACGTAAGATATGATCTGGAGATCACCAGTTTATCTGTGTTGATGTCGTCTGGCTCCATGCTGAGCAAGTAGCTTTGAGCTATGCCTTCAGTATTTAATGCGTAGAGGAATAGCAGTGAAGCTTGCTTTGACCATTTTGCCCCAGTGCTTGCCAGCTAATACTTATCACGTGCCTTGGTCAGATATTTGAATTTTGACCGTTGAGAGTGTACGATGCTCAGAGATTCTTGCCGTTGATTCCGCAATGTCAGCGTGATTTGAGGGAAAGTAGAATATCAGTGGGACCAAGGAATATTGTATTAATTGTGTCCCTTTCTACTTTCTGCCGCAGCCAGTATGTTAATAAATGTGTAGACGAGGTAGGAGTCTTTTGATACACGAAGTAATTGTTCCAGATGAGGAAATTAAGTTCTTTAATACTTCGATAATCCTGATGTCCTCGAAAACCACATTTCTTGATCTCTGTACCTTTGGCGCAGTTGATACTTGAGCGGACAAATTCTTCCTTGTAGCTTGGCAGACGTAGTCTCTATTCAATGCTTGAAGTTCCGCTGCAAAGTAGTTGGTATTGGCGGACGAACTTTTCTTCATTCAGTCTTTCTCATCTATTAGGATCTTCTTGTCTTTGTAGATGACTGATTCTCTTCTTTTGATCTCATTGAAGTTCTTTCATCTGATAGAGTTGATTCACAACTTCCTTTTGTAATGCTAGAGAACCTTTGAGGCTGAAAGGGTTTCTTCATAGATTAACCTGCCCTTTCAATTTTGACTGGAGCAGTCTTCTTAAGTGGCAGACTGTTTTGTCTTCTCAAGATAGGCTTTGACTATGAGCGAGCAGACTCTGATGAGGTGTTCTAAAGATGTTGGATGTTGTTGCCGCTTTAGTTCTCTTGGTTCACTGGACTGTCTCATGCAAGAGTACTTTCCTCCGCATATCTTTGACATAGTCTTCTTCATGGTGACCGGACGAACTTCTCTGATGGACTAATATTCTTGATGATGCTTTGAAGTTTACTCAGTCCTTTTAGAGGTAGTTATTCCTGTACATGAGAGTTTTCACTGTGTTAGGAAATCTAGTTTAAAAACGATATTGATCCTTAAAGAAATTGTTAATTATCAAAACATAATTATTCATTTAATTGTTTGAATCTAACAATCTCCCCTTTTTTGATAATGACAATTTCTTTCAGAAAAAGGTCTATTTGAGATTTTGATTTGTCATTTAATTACTGTTAAGAAAAATGCATGTTATGAATTTTCTTCAGAAAGGTTCAGTGTATAGAAAAACATTATCGTGAGCCTTAGACAGAGATATTCTTGTTTTAGGCGGACGATTTTGACTAATTGGATTTGCCTACTTTTGCTCCCCCTAAATATGATATTCCCTAGTTGAGATTTTTGCGTAACACATTTTTATCTAACTAAGCTCCCCCTAAACTGATGCGGGATATGTGTAATAGTAGTCAGCCTTTGTCTTTTGCCTAATTCTTTATGTTTTTCTTAATTCTTTACTCTCATCGCACTCCTTTTTCTTTACCTAAATCTCTTCTCCCCCTTTGTCATTATCAAAAAAAATATAACTTAAGTAATAGAGAGAAGGATCAGTTGAATTAAGCAATAGGAAGATACAAAACAAGGTATAATGAAGATGCTGAAAGGAGATATATAGATATAAGAGTAAGTGCAAATATCGTGCAGAAAAAAATGAGTAGAGAAGGTAGTATAAAGAGAGAATAATCAGTCAGTTTTCTTCTGCCGAGACTCGTTGTCCTTGCTAATCATTTCTTCAATAATTTGAAGGTGAGCCTCCAACTTAGCAGTGAGAGATTGTTCCATCGTGTCAGCCCGTTTGAAGATGTCACTGCGCAGTTTCTGATTTTCTTTGGAATTGTTGGAGAGAGATCTTGCAACTTCTTCAGACAACTCCTTCATAGCAGTTCTAGCATCGAAGGGTTATTTAGTGGATGGCATTGCATGCGACTCCTTTTGCTTGGGGGTTTCCTCAGTTGAGGAAGGATGATCGCTTGAAGAAGTGTTGGTGGGTTGAGCCACTGTAGTTTCCATCTCCAGGGTTTTGTTTAAAGTATCAACAGCAGAAATTCCCTTTGGGGATGGTGAGAGAACATCATCTTGACTTTCCTCAGAGTCTGAGGAGATGACAACTACTTCTTCAGAATCAGTTAAAATATGAATTTGATGATCGACTGATTCTTGCGGTGAGTGGGCAGCAGTTGAAGAGAGTTCATGTGGAGGTTTATCTGCTACCAAAATAAGCGACCATGATCCATACTTGAAAATGATGCGCGCAACACCATGAATCAGCTCGGGCGGAATGGTGCTTGTATGAACTTGTCTAAAAGCAGACAGTTCCCAGTTATGATGGAAGATGTCATACCTTGTCCGCGGAGCGAATATGATTGTCAACCCATCAAGAGCAGGAGGAGTCCAGATTCTGGCCTGAAGACAGAAATTAAAACCCAATGTTTCCATGAGAAGTTGTGGGGCATGCCAAGCATTCACCATGGATAGCATTCTGGGTACAATTGAAGAAATAGGTGCAGTGCTTCGGCGAGAACGTCTGGGCACGTGTACTGGGAAGCTTTTCATTCTGCATTCCCTAGATTGAGCTGTTCGAATACTGTTCTCTTGAGTTTCTTCATATACAACACCTTCTTGATCAGCCATTGGTTGTTCGTTAGAGACATCATCCATACACGCGGGTTGGTTGGCAACACATTCCTCAACTTCTTCTGGGTCGTTTCTCTTCCTTTTCTTTGAATGGGTTGCTCAAACTGCGCGAGTCTTAACCCTTCTTTTGGCATCTTTCACCCCTTCTGATGACTTATCTTGACTGTCAGTGACCTGAGTTTCCCCAGTGGCCTTGGGTTGTGATTCATAAACGTCAGGATGCACTTCATTGACATTGCTTGGTTTCACAGCAATCTCATCAGTTTGGTTGGTTTGGAGTTGGTTTGGTGGAGGAGAAGGGTCTTCCACTTCTGAAGCAGTTGGGTTCAACTTTGATGAGTTGGATGCTGGCGGGGTTACTTGTTCTTGTTCTTTAGTGTCTTCCTGGACGATCTCAACCTTAGATCGCTTCCTCTTCATCTTTGCAGGGCGAACATAGTCTGGGTCTATAATGCTTCGATACATTATTATCCTTGAGGCCATGTTTCTCCCCCATTGTTTGGCTTCCTTCTCACAGTTGGGGAGCCATTGTGGTGTTGCATTAGGTAGTGGAGAGTTTTCTTTCAGAATCACCCTTATCCAGTGGCGATCTTCCACATTTCATAACACTGCTACAGGAGACGGTGTTGTCACTGGACCAGTCATTAGGATACATGCAGGATTCCCTGAGACTGAGCGTAACCAGAACAATTTTGAAGGTGGATGCAGAAAGTAATCCCATGTCTGGAACTATGAACCACTTAGGTTCAAGGGCTAGTTCATTTGGACCAAGGACTAAAGCCTTTCTGATGACTTCCAGATGACCTTCAGAGTCGAATATCTTCAAGTGAAGAGAGCGTCTGTCATCAAGTTCCTTGATCATTCGTCTTCTTATCTCAGGCCACTCACTTTCGTCCATCCCTATCCATTGGGCGATACACCGGAATCCACAGTTGTCGTCATCATCAACATCAATTATATTTTCCACAAACTCATGGAACAGAGTAGGTATGTGTGGAAGATATTTTGACATGACTGAGGATTGTTGAGGGGCTCTAGACTCAGAGCATGGGGGAATTTTCCTGACATTCTTGACTAGTGAGGCAATTGGACGATTGTCTTCATCGTCAAGTTGTGAAGGAGTTGTACCTGCAGGTTGTTCAGGTTCTGATGGAGGTACAACTTCAATCATCTTCCCGGAACTGGTGATTTGATGCCGCTTAGGAGGTGGAGGACAATCATCATCAGCGTCCTCTTCTGATTCATCATCTTCTTCTTCCACAATCTTCTCCTTCGGTTGAGGTCTGCTCGCTTGCAATAGCAGTTCTAGAGGCACATTAGTAGTGTCGATCTTCAGCCTCATTCTTCTGAGATCGTCGAACTTAATTGGAGATGAGTGGATGTAGTCATGAGCGATGAGTTCATTCTCCTCCTTTGTTTTATTGATGAGATTCTTCCTCATTATCTCAGAGATAAGGGCTCCATACGGCAATTTGGACTCTTTGCCTTTCAGAGTCGTCAAGATGTGGTTAAAAATGAGATAGGAGAGATTGATGCATCATGTGGTAGAGCGCCCACTGAGACAACTTGTCTACCCTATTGCAGTTTCCTTTTCTGGGGAGAATTATTTTGCAGAGTACAACATAGGGGAACTTGCATTCCTCTATTAAGTTGTTAACATTTGTTCCATGGACCTCTGGGTTCTGTTTCCAGATACATTTAGGATTGGGGGCAGACAGCTCCCAAGTAGATTTGAATTTGACCCCTTCGTTTATTTTGCTGTCCAGAATCACTGCAATATCTCCTGGCATAATGGTCGTGATTGATCGCATGCATCTTGTCTTGATTACAAGAGTTCCGCTCTTAACAGCGCAGTCATAGAACTCCTTAATAACAGGCTTGATGGTGGAGAGAGAAGATATTCTCATGAGGTTTGTCCATTCTTGAAATAGGACCCTGTCTAGCCCTGCAATCTTCGCATGACTGTAGAGATTCAAATCAAGATATCTTGGAGGAACTAGTTCCCTTTCTCCAAGATTCATTGCCTTCTGCTTGCCGATGAACTCTTCTTGCTCTTTTCGGTTTGTAGCAATATTCCTTATTCTTCTGTCAATAATCTTTTGCTCGGTGGGAGTTAGTTCAGGAACAGCAGTGATTTGTTTCTTGGATGCCATTGTGATGTTCTGCAAGTAAAGGTTAGAACGAGAGAACAATAGAGAGGTTGAAGTGAATAGAAACTAGGAGCAGGTTCGTCAGTAACAAGTGTATAGATTTTTCTTTCAAATTCCTTTTGTTGAGTTTACTTTGAATGCGAAAGGTGTTTACTTGGTTTAGGAGAGGAAATGATTAGTTCTCCACTGATGTGATAGGATGATCAGCATGCGCATTAAATGAGAATCTTTAAATGTGCAGTCATGGCAGTTGAGGGGATTTAATGCGTGCTAAGAGAGTTTTGATATATGGAACGACACAGTTGTTTACCAGTAACCCAAGTGTGGGTGATTGATCGTGCCTGATCAGTTGTTCACAAACGTTCTCTTTTGGCGGTTCCTTGGATAGTCACCAGACGATGACTTTTATTTGCTCGATCTTTGGGCGGTAATCTTCATTTAGATAGAGTGTTGGTTATTCCTTCAAGGAGGTGCCTGACGTCATTCTTCTTGTTGTCCATGCAGTATGTGTATCTATCTTCAAGCCTGCAAGAGTCATTGCAGAGTTCTTTGCCGAAGAATCTTATTAGTATTACCTGGTTATTACAATTAGCTACATGCAATAGGGTGTATGTTCCTCTTAAATGAGTATAGATATGTTAGAGATGCTTTCTCTGAAAGACTAGTCGTAGAATTAGTAAAGAAAATTATCAACATTTATCTTTATGCAAGAGGTGTTTTGTTTTCCATGCAGTGTTGTTGTCAGTACATTTTTAATTATCAAATGAATCTAATAATGTTTAACAATGCCCTTCCTGAGTTAGAAAGTTACTAAAATAGGTTTAAAGAGATACGTGTACACTGGACACATGTACTAATAATATGAAGAGTCATTCGCCACAGTTTCTTCGTTTGCTTTCAGTCAATATTTGTTGACTTTGATTTCTTGAATTTGAATGGAGTTGCCTTTATGCAGATATAATAAATGAAGATGGAAAGTGCTTTTTAGGGCATACAATTTTGATCAGCGTTTGTTGATCAAATCTATAACAAATATTTTGTAGGCTTATGCGATCAGATGCATTGATCATTATCTAAGAGTTTCTGTTTTCAAGTCATTATATTTACAAGCTTAAGCATATTCTGGCTAAACTTATAAAGAGACACTCTTTTGTTTTTAAGTGGGAAATAGCAGATCTGTGAGTGTAATGAGAGTATGAAGCTTATATGTTCTACTATACATCAGAGATTCATTTATTTAATTTGCAATGACATTAATTATGTCAAAGTATGCTTTGTAATCCTTTTTCTTGTTAGATAATTAAATATTTAAACTATTTGTGACAATAATAGATAAAGGGTTGATGAATAATTTGCTATAAGTTCAGAGTTACCTCCCTTCCAGTTTCTGACTATAGGACTTGATCATTTGTCATAGTAATCGAAGATTTCATCGATAATGTTGCTGGATGCATGAGCAAAGATATTTATGTTAGTCATTAGCTTTCTCTGCTGGGTTGATGTGAGATCTTTCTTTGAGATGATCCTTAGCATTTGCCAATCATCCTGTTCGCTCCTTTCTTGAAATAGTTTCTTTGAGATGTTCTTCCTGCAATAGTGTTTGGATCATGGTTGCGTTTGTTCGAGGAGAACATATACTTCCATAGATCTTTGAACTCTGCATCTGTGAAGATGTTAGTATTTTTCAGAGTGGTTAGGCTCTGATACCAATTGAAGGTGCAGGAAACACACAAGAAAGGGGGGGTTTGAATTGTGTGACCCAATTTTTCAAATTCTTTTCTCAAGAGTTATATGTTATTTATCTATCATCTTTCATCTATATTTAACATAAGTCATTCTTGGAAATATGTGAGAATGCATGAAATTCATTTAATAGATTCTGAAGGATAATTACTTATATTTTCAAGATTGTTTGCTAGTTACAAACGTATGAATGAGCATGCAGCGGAAAAGCAATATAACATGAAAATAAAGCACACATGGTTTTTATCCTGGTTCACCCCCATAATCGACAGGGCTACATCCAGTCCTTGGCTTCACCAAGATTTTCCCTATTTAAACAAATAGTACAAGTATTATCAGGGACTTCTCCCAACAAGTATTCTAAGGACTTCTCCTAACAAGTATTCTAAGGACTTCTCCTATCAAGTATTGGAAGGACTTCTCCTTACAAGTATTGTCAGGACTTCTCCTTACAAGTATTCTACAGGACTTCTCCTGACACATTTTTCAGGGGTTGGCTTCTCTACATGGTTCTCTTCTTAATAAGAGTGGACAGAGGAAATTAAGCTCAATTTACGGAGAGGATAGGAGTTTGGGTTCTCTGTTTAGGAGGGTGTGTGAGTTGGGAAAGATAAGAGTAAAACTCTATGAATTCTTCTCACACAAGCTCATATACTCAGGCAGGAATAGGCTTGAGGCATCCTGAGTATGAACCAAGGTTCCTTGGCTCTTGGGACAGACTTAGTTGGCATATGGAAGTTTAAGTCTAAGTTGCCCAAATACTTCGAATACAGGATCTTCTATTTATATATTCAGTTGCTTCTTCTTCTTGAGAAAGAGAGAAAAACTGTCCGAAGTGCCTCTTCCTCTCCGAGCTGCGCATAACGGCTAGTTCTGCATCTTTCAGCAGGCATAAGTCAATATCTGAGATTTCTCTGCAAACGTAAGATATGATCTGGAGATCACCAGTTTATCTGGGTTGATGTCGTCTGGCTCCATGCTGAGCAAGTAGCTTTGAGCTATGCCTTCAGTATTTAATGCGTAGAGGAATAGCAGTGAAGCTTGCTTTGACCATTTTGCCCCAGTGCTTGCCAGCTAATACTTATCACGTGCCTTGATCAGATATTTGAATTTTGACCGTTGAGAGTGTACGATGCTCAGAGATTCTTGCCGTTGATTCCGCAATGTCAGCTTGATTTGAGGGAAAGTAGAATATCAGTGGGACCAAGGAATATTGTATTAATTGTGTCCCTTTCTACTTTCTGCCGCAACCAGTATGTGAATAAATGTGTAGACGAGGTAGGAGTCTTTTGATCCACGAAGTAATTGTTCCAGATGAGGAAATTAAGTTCTTTAATACTTCGATAATCCTGATGTCCTCGAAAACCACATTTCTTGATCTCTGTACCTTTGGCGCAGTTGATACTTGAGCGGACAAATTCTGCCTTGTAGCTTGGCAGACGTAGTCTCTATTCAATGCTTGAAGTTCCGCTGCAAAGTAGTTGGATTGGCGGACGAACTTTTCTTCATTCAGTCTTTCTCATCTATTAGGATCTTCTTGTCTTTGTAGATGACTGATTCTCTTCTTTTGATCTCATTGAAGTTCTTTCATCTGATAGAGTTGATTCACAACTTCCTTTTGTGATGCTAGAGAACCTTTGAGGCTGAAAGGGTTTCTTCATAGATTAACCTGCCCTTTCAATTTTAACTGGAGCAGTCTTCTTAAGTGGCAGGCTGTTTTGTCTTCTCAAGATAGGCTTTGACTTTGAGCGAGCAGACTCTGACGAGGTGTTCTAAAGATGTTGGATGTTGTTGCCGCTTTAGTTCTCTTGGTTCACCGGACTGTCTCATGCAAGAGTACTTTCCTCCGTATATCTTTGACATAGTCTTCTTCATGGTGACCGGACGAACTTCTCTGATGGACTAATATTCTTGATGATGCTTTGAAGTTTACTCAGTCCTTTTAGAGGTAGTTATTCCTGTACATGAGAGTTTTCACTGTGTTAGGAAATCTAGTTTAAAAGCGATATTGATCCTTAAAGAAATTGTTAATTATCAAAACATAATTATTCATTTAATTGTTTGAATCTAACAGCTGGAAGTCTCGTGCCGCTGCTGTTATTATTATGCAATAATATTATGTATGTTTACGTGTCAAGGTAGGAGTTTTAGGTTACATTTTACAACTGACAGTAGGGTATTTGAAAACAAGTTAAATGTTTTGTAAGTAATTTCCTAACTGCTGGTCGGTCATTTTATGTCATGTTTGGCTATTTGCGAATTATGTATTTATAATACTAATGCACTTCTGCATGGCATATTTCAAAGAGGAAAATGATTTCAAAAAAAATATACTCTCTTTTCCATGTTTTGAAAATGCCCCTCCATATTTATTTACGATTTATTTGCTACAGTAACGCCCTGGAAATCGGGGTGTTACAAGTAGGATTGGATGATTATTAATGCTAAGCTATACATGCCTAACTTCTAAGTTATTAAATGATAACATGCTAGATTGTATGAGGACTTGCTAAGTTATTTAATGAAAACATTCCTTACGGGCCCTGCATCCGTAAGGAACCCAGATTAGCGAGCAAGGCATTTCATATAACTTGGTTAAAGTTCTTAATCTTGTTAAATGTCTGATTAAAATCTGTTAATCTTGGCGTTATGCTAGGTTAAATATGTTAATCTTGTTGGTGTGCTCGATTGAATATGTCAACCTTGTATGTATGAGTAATATGGCATTTCATGCATATATGGGGATGCCCCAATGAAGTTGGAAATGAATAAGGTTAGCCTAACAAAATCTTGGACACGACGGGAATTCGAGACGATCAATGGTCAATCCCAAGAAGTGGCAATCCAGGGTCGATGGAGCAAGCATCGTACCAATTCGAAAGGAAGTATTTTCCCCGCCATCCGAGTTGCGAGAGCTTGGTGTTATATCAGGATAAAAGTCCCACGCAAAGGACTCATACACATTAACATGCCATTCATATGTACATTTACTTGGTTATGACCTTGTGCTAGTGCTATGTGGAATGATATACTTGTGATATGGATGTTATGTTAGCACTACTTATTGCTTAGTATTTCTATTCATTATGTATATGCTTGAATATATATACCTGTGATTATTTATTCTTGTAAGTGACCCTTGCACCTTGTTTGTTGTTTGTGTTTAGGCGATCCGTCGCTAGTTAGACGGCTGCTAGCTAAGGATCAACCGGAGGATGCCGACCTGAGGAAAGTTCGAGGGGAAAGGATGGAGAGCTCATCACTTGAAGAGTATAGATATGTTTTCGTGTCTGTACTCAAGCATGTTTAGGGACCATGTAGATACCAGGTCTATATGTCTCTACGTGGTCGCCCTGCGTGGGATTGTAGGAGGTATACCGAGAGTAGGAGGTCTTAGTTGGGGCTTTAATGTGGCAACATGTTTCCTTAAATAAAACAAGTCTTTTGATTATGAAACTTTTCACCATTTTTCTCACCTAACTATGTAAAGTATATCCTTTTATCAAACAGGGTATGTATCTATGTATTGCATGTTATCTATGGCATGTCTTAAAAAAAAAACATACTTGCATTCCTACAACTTTTGAGAGATAATTGCATGTTTAATTACTGTTTAGTCACTACAGTAACGCCTTACAAATCGGGGTGTCACATCAGAGGAGGTTATTACTAGGGTCAATGCAAATGAGTCGTAGTGGAGTAGGGTTTAGCTCGTGTCAGTTGTGCGTGTAAAGTAATTCTCTTTTCTCTTGAGTAGGGTTTAACTAGAGATAAAGTAGTTCTCTTTTCTCTTGAGTGTTCCACCCTGCGTGGGGATCGCTGGGAGTTTAAGGGACATAGGTTTATCTTCCTATATAAGTGTCAAAGTATTGGTTATATTTTATGAAAACCCTAGTTAATATTAGAGATGCTTTAGAAATCTAGTTTGGGATGTATGTATTGGATTATATAATATGGGTTTGGGTTTATATCCATATGTCTTATTATGTCATGGAATGTTTTCAAAAAAAACTTATGTTGGTATTTTTCCAGGCTTTCCAAAGAACATGAGCATATTTAATCAACGTCGAGTCACTATAATGACCCCTGAAAATTTGGGGTGTTACAAGGGTGGTTGATGGTGGTGGCCGTGTAGTGTGTTTAAGGAGGAAGAAAAGTTTTTCTTCATTTCTCTCACTTTTCTCTCCAAAACTGACAAGTTTTCTTTCATTTTTTCCTTAAAAAATTGGAACTAACGAAGATGAATGAAGGAGGTAAGTGGTTCAGCCGAACCATTTAGAGAAAGAAGGGAAAATATCTTTGTAGTTTTGGCCTTAATCTAGTGGTTAATAAGCTTAATTATGACAATACAAAAAATGGAAGACTAATTGACATCTAATCACGTCATAGCTTGTCTTTTGATGACTTGAATCGGTCATTCGCCCTTTCCGACTTCCGTTCTAATCCCGTAGCGTATTTCTTGCCGCTCGATTTCCTAGAGATCCTTATCACTGAACTCCTTAATCTTTCGGCTGCTCCACCTCTTTGATCTATGGTTGTCGTAGGCATACCCTTAGGTCGTCCCTTATATAGATGTTGTCTGGTCCAACAATTGTCTTCTTTCCATTCCGGGACCAGTATAACGATCCACTTGGCATTCGTGCCAGTAACGCGTCTTAAGGTGCTACCCTTATGCCCATGGATGAATAGTCGTTGCGACATAGACACCTTCCGACAACAAGTCAACCCGTGCAAAAACTCCAGAATATCTTTCGATGACTGAATCGCCTTCTTCTTCCCTTCCTCGTTAGACTGTGAGTGGTGTACTGAACACATTCACGGTTTCCTTTTCTCGAGGTTTCCTATGAGACCATTCCGAGACAAACGAAAGCTTTGGATTCCAATCCGAACTACTCTCGAGGGTTCTTCTTGGTAGCCTTGATATCCCTGTGACGTAGCCTTCGACCAAAGCCTTGGCTTAGTGCGTATTCCTTACCAGAAGGAAGTGTATATCCTCGGATATTCGGTTCACACTTGCTCAAACGGATTCCTTTCCTTCTGTACTTGCGACAGTCATCCATGATTAATTGGGATGCCCTCTAGTTTTCCTTCATCACATTCCACGGCTCATCATCAAACTTCAGTTTTTTCCTTCCTTGTCTCAGGATGAATCGTCCCATTCCACTTTGTATCCCATGCTTTTCCCTCTCACCTTTCGGCCACCGAAACCGATTCCACACCTTGGTAAATGATGAGTGGGTTTTATATGATAATTTTAGGGTCTAGTCTTTTTATTTTATTATTTTTGAGTCTCATGTAGATTTTTTATTGTTTTTATGTAGATTTTATATTTATTTTGCATTTTGCATGTAGATTAGATTTTATTTGTTTTTCTAGCTTTATTTTATATTTTTAGGAATTTTTCTAGTTATTTTATACTTTTAGAAAAAGCTGGTTTAGTTATCATTTTTGTCCAGGGACCAATGTGTAAAGTTTAAGGAAGTCAGGGACCAAATTGTAAAAGTTCAAGAGTGGAGGACTTAAAGTGAAGATTGAGAGAGTATGAGGGCTTGAATTGAAGTGCTAACCAAGAGAGGACCAAAGTGAAAAAGAAGAATATGAAGCAACTCTCTTCAAATTAGCACATGGAAAATAAGGATTAAAGGATGGGTGGAGGATTGATGATAGTGGAGGAGAGGTTTCAGAATTGATTAAAGGGCTGATAAGTGGGTTTTTATGGCATTCAAAACCCACTACCATGAAGAAGGAAGGAAAATCTTGAAGTTGAAGAATCAGTAGCCAGCGCTGCAGCGCTAGAACCCAGCGCTGCAGCGCTAGAACCCAGCGCTCAAGCGCTGGGCCTCGGCCTGGAAGTGGGATTTAATTGCTGAGGCCAGATTTTTTGCTATAAATAGGGAGGCAATTTGCACTTGTAAAGGACACCATCTTAGAATACAACAAGTATTCTCTCTTTCTCCCTCTTGAGCATTGTTCCTAGGACTTGTGGGAAGCCATATTTGAGCTCCTATCCAGGGTAATTCAATGTCTCCTTTAGCCATGTTTGGCTAAATTCTTCTTTAAGTTTTTGGGTTGTTTTAGTTTATAATACATGTTCTAGTTTTTCTTACATTTCTGAATATTATTTCCATTCATGTTTTATTACCTTATGCTTTATTTCTATCTTGATGATCACAAGAGGTTTTGCTTATTGCTTATTACATAAGGCCATTTGGTGAGTAGTAAGGGAACTAGGTAATAAAAAAGGTTATAAGTATACTTCGCTAAGGAATTAGGAAGGACGTAACTTTATGTTGGCCTGAACATCTTCTTCATCTTCTTCTTTAGTTAACTAGGTGCCAAGGAATTGGGTTTAGTAATTAAAAAGAAAGATCTACAATGCTTAAGGAATTAACTTGTAGTTACACTAGGCTATAGCATCATGATAATGGATTTATAATTCAGGAATTTAGTAAGAGATTGCTAGCATGTTTTTATAGACTATGTAAACCAACCCAAGAGCTTAATGTTCACCATCTCTTTTTCTTATTATTTTATGCAATTGTTTCTTTCTAGTTCTCAAACCAACAACAATTATTCATCTTTTATTTTTCTGTTTAAGTACTAAATTTTATAATAATAAGAACACCTATCCCTTGGGTTCGATCTTTTTATTACACGATAGTTAATCGTACACTTGCGATTTTGTTATCAAGTTTTTGGCGCCGTTGCCGGGGATAGGTTCTTTTCAAGTTCTTGTTATTATTTTGTTTAGTACTTTTTGTTTATATAAAAAAAAGGAAAAAATATATATAAAAAATTGTGATGAACTGGTGCTGCTAACTTTGTTTGCTGAGTATTGTCAGGAATTATGGCTGAAAAATTCGAACAACGGGAGGCAAAAATCCGGGCTGAGGTTGAAAAGGAATATGAGAAGACGAAGCAGGATATCTTCACTCTAATTGACGAGTTTTACTCCGATTTAGATTGCAAGAGAAAAACCGGATTTTTGCCAAGTCCTGAGCAAGAATGTAAGGCCAGGGAGATTCTACAAGTAAAGATACAAGGCATTCTAATGAGGCAGCCCGGGGATGAACAACAACCACTTGTTCATGAAAATGAACTTGTGGTTCAAAAAGAGGAGGTGAAAGAAACCTCCATTGTAGAATTTGTCCTTAAAGACAAATTGGAGATGGAGGAAGAAGAACCTCAAGGAACCTATGCTATAGGTTCAGAAAAGCAAGGAACAGAACAGGGAAGGGAGAATTTATTTATCTCTTCCATTTTTAATTTGAATATTGTTGCCTTGTTAGCTGAAAAATCATTTGGCACCATGTTGTACTTGTGCCAAAATATGCATGATTTGCGGGGTCTAAAGAATTTTGTAATAGACACCGGTTGAAAAGTGATTAGTGGAAGGGTCTATCTCGGACCTTAACAATGAGCTGGTTGGGAGACAACCCAACTTAGGAATAGTTTATAATTCTGTCATTTAATTTTCTGCATCATTCTTATAAATAAATAAAAAATTCTATGTTTTGCTGCAGGAGGGGCCAGCGCTCAAGCGCTGGAGGCCAACGCTCAAGCGTTGAGCCCTTGCTTGGTTTCCCCTATTCCAGTTAATCCCAACGCTCCAGCATTGGATGTCTAGCGCTCATGCGCTAGGCCCCTGGAATCCACCTAGTTTTTATTTTAAATTCCAGCGCCCAAGCGTTGGCATCCCCAACGCTCAAGCGCTGGAGCTCGGGCAGATTTGCTGTTTTATTTTTATTTGCTGTTTTTAGTTTTTAATAAATTTTGTGTTCACCATTTTCTGAAAGTTTTAGATTCTTTGAGTTTTCCCTTGGTTCTAAACTGGTTTTAATTTATGGGGAACTCAAGAATTCTTGTTTTTAAAAGGTGGACACAATTTTTAAACCCATTTTGTGCTGATTTTGGAACTAACAAGTCAAGCAAGCTTCTGCTTGTGAGACTTTTGTTTGTTCATTGTTACAGGAAAGGTACCAGAAAGAGGAAGAACCCTCTTGAACTTAAATGCTCAAATTGATTTTTGCATTGAGGTTCCCTTGGACCTTTGTGGAAAATTTGTTACTATACCAGCTTCTTAGATTTTGTTTTTCTTTTTTATAGTTTTTAGTTTTATTTTTAGTTTAGTTTTTCTGTTTTATTTTTTGCATGAGTCTTGAGTATATTATCCAGTCTGAATGTTGCTATAGCTTTGTGAAATGCTTTATCTGATTGAAATGCTTTGCGAAAAAAGTTCTATGTTTTTAAGCAGTTAGGATTGCATGCTGTAGAAAGGATTTTTGATATCTTGATTGTTGGGTTGTTGGCAAAGTCTTTTTCTGAGTTCTAAAAAGGGTACCACTTACCCTATTTTTTTTTTCTGAGAGCCGAGGACTCTGAATGCATGATTGTAAGATTTTTCTGCCTTGTGTTGCATGTTGATTGGAGTTTTGTATACTTTGTGAGTTGAGAAGAGATTATAGGCATTTTTTAAAACTCAGATTTTTGCTTGAAATATTATATCCACTAGTAGCCCCCTTTTTGAGCCTTAAAAGAGTCATTCTTTGGAGCCTACTTTGTGTGATAATTCTTAAAGTTGTTATTGTGATTCATGTGCTGAAATTGTTAGAGCTATGTTGTGGGTTTCTCTCTAAAAAAAAAAAGAAGGAAAAAGTATGAAAAAATAAGGTATGTGCCTTAGAAAAATAATGAAGTAGTGGGGTGAGAAAGAGTATGAGGGGAGTAAAATTCAAGTCATTCATCCCATATATTCCACTACTTTGTTCAAAAAAAAAAAGAAGAGAAAAAGAAAAGGAAAAAATTGAGAGAACCCTTGTGTTAATTGTTGAGCTCTTAAGAAAAATCACTTAACAACAGATTCTAAGTCAACCACTAGAGTTGCCAATTTCTTGAAATCCACACCTTAAATTGTTCAACCCTTTGGCCAAGTTACAACCTTAAAAATCTCTTCAGCATCACTTGGTTGCTTTACTTCGGTTTTGATTTGAATTATAGGCAGGATCATTGAGCTTTCTTGTTTTCATGGAGAATATCATTTTGTGAGCTTATTTGATGAACTCAAACATGTTAAAAGCCAAGACTAACTTTCTTGATTCTTTGTCTATTTAACATGCATGTCTTCCTTATCCGCTAAGCTTTCTGGAAAATTATCATATTTCAATCGGATAAAAACTTTCTCAAAACTCAGGGACGAGTTTTTCTTTAAGTTTTGTCGCTTGAGGACAAGCTGTCGTTGGGTATAGTGGTGTGATGAGTGGATTTTATATGATAATTTTAGGGTCTTTTTAGTCTTTTTATTTTATTATTTTTGAGTCTCATGTAGATTTTTTATTGTTTTTATGTAGATTTTATATTTATTTTGCATTTTGCATGTAGATTAGATTTTATTTGTTTTTCTAGCTTTATTTTATATTTTTAGGAATTTTTCTAGTTATTTTATATTTTTAGAAAAAGCTGGTTTAGTTATCATTTTTGTCCAGGGACCAATGTGTAAAGTTTAAGGAAGTCAGGGACCAAATTGTAAAAGTTCAAGAGTGGAGGACTTAAAGTGAAGATTGAGAGAGTGTGAGGGCTTGAATTGAAGTGCTAACCAAGAGAGGACCAAAGTGAAAAAGAAGAATATGAAGCAACTCTCTTCAAATTAGCACATGGAAAATAAGGATTAAAGGATGGGTGGAGGATTGATGATAGTGGAGGAGAGGTTTCAGAATTGATTAAAGGGCTGATAAGTGGGTTTTTATGGCATTCAAAACCCACTACCATGAAGAAGGAAGGAAAATCTTGAAGTTGAAGAATCAGTAGCCAGCGCTGCAGCGCTAGAACCCAGCGCTGCAGCGCTAGAACCCAGCGCTCAAGCGCTGGGCCTCGGCCTGGAAGTGGGATTTAATTGCTGAGGCCAGATTTTTTGCTATAAATAGGGAGGCAATTTGCACTTGTAAAGGACACCATCTTAGAATACAACAAGTATTCTCTCTTTCTCCCTCTTGAGCATTGTTCCTAGGACTTGTGGGAAGCCATATTTGAGCTCCTATCCAGGGTAATTCAATGTCTCCTTTAGCCATGTTTGGCTAAATTCTTCTTTAAGTTTTTGGGTTGTTTTAGTTTATAATACATGTTCTAGTTTTTCTTACATTTCTGAATATTATTTCCATTCATGTTTTATTACCTTATGCTTTATTTCTATCTTGATGATCACAAGAGGTTTTGCTTATTGCTTATTACATAAGGCCATTTGGTGAGTAGTAAGGGAACTAGGTAATAAAAAAGGTTATAAGTATACTTCGCTAAGGAATTAGGAAGGACGTAACTTTATGTTGGCCTGAACATCTTCTTCATCTTCTTCTTTAGTTAACTAGGTGCCAAGGAATTGGGTTTAGTAATTAAAAAGAAAGATCTACAATGCTTAAGGAATTAACTTGTAGTTACACTAGGCTATAGCATCATGATAATGGATTTATAATTCAGGAATTTAGTAAGAGATTGCTAGCATGTTTTTATAGACTATGTAAACCAACCCAAGAGCTTAATGTTCACCATCTCTTTTTCTTATTATTTTATGCAATTGTTTCTTTCTAGTTCTCAAACCAACAACAATTATTCATCTTTTATTTTTCTGTTTAAGTACTAAATTTTATAATAATAAGAACACCTATCCCTTGGGTTCGATCTTTTTATTACACGATAGTTAATCGTACACTTGCGATTTTGTTATCAAGTTTTTGGCGCCGTTGCCGGGGATAGGTTCTTTTCAAGTTCTTGTTATTATTTTGTTTAGTACTTTTTGTTTATATAAAAAAAAGGAAAAAATATATATAAAAAATTGTGATGAACTGGTGCTGCTAACTTTGTTTGCTGAGTATTGTCAGGAATTATGGCTGAAAAATTCGAACAACGGGAGGCAAAAATCCGGGCTGAGGTTGAAAAGGAATATGAGAAGACGAAGCAGGATATCTTCACTCTAATTAACGAGTTTTACTCCGATTTAGATTGCAAGAGAAAAACCGGATTTTTGCCAAGTCCTGAGCAAGAATGTAAGGCCAGGGAGATTCTACAAGTAAAGATACAAGGCATTCTAATGAGGCAGCCCGGGGATGAACAACAACCACTTGTTCATGAAAATGAACTTGTGGTTCAAAAAGAGGAGGTGAAAGAAACCTCCATTGTAGAATTTGTCCTTAAAGACAAATTGGAGATGGAGGAAGAAGAACCTCAAGGAACCTATGCTATAGGTTCAGAAAAGCAAGGAACAGAACAGGGAAGGGAGAATTTATTTATCTCTTCCATTTTTAATTTGAATATTGTTGCCTTGTTAGCTGAAAAATCATTTGGCACCATGTTGTACTTGTGCCAAAATATGCATGATTTGCGGGGTCTAAAGAATTTTGTAATAGACACCGGTTGAAAAGTGATTAGTGGAAGGGTCTATCTCGGACCTTAACAATGAGCTGGTTGGGAGACAACCCAACTTAGGAATAGTTTATAATTCTGTCATTTAATTTTCTGCATCATTCTTATAAATAAATAAAAAATTCTATGTTTTGCTGCAGGAGGGGCCAGCGCTCAAGCGCTGGAGGCCAACGCTCAAGCGTTGAGCCCCTGCTTGGTTTCCCCTATTCCAGTTAATCCCAACGCTCCAACATTGGATGTCTAGCGCTCATGCGCTAGGCCCCTGGAATCCACCTAGTTTTTATTTTAAATTCCAGCGCCCAAGCGTTGGCATCCCCAACGCTCAAGCGCTGGAGCTCGGGCAGATTTGCTGTTTTATTTTTATTTGCTGTTTTTAGTTTTTAATAAATTTTGTGTTCACCATTTTCTGAAAGTTTTAGATTCTTTGAGTTTTCCCTTGGTTCTAAACTGGTTTTAATTTATGGGGAACTCAAGAATTCTTGTTTTTAAAAGGTGGACACAATTTTTAAACCCATTTTGTGCTGATTTTGGAACTAACAAGTCAAGCAAGCTTCTGCTTGTGAGACTTTTGTTTGTTCATTGTTACAGGAAAGGTACCAGAAAGAGGAAGAACCCTCTTGAACTTAAATGCTCAAATTGATTTTTGCATTGAGGTTCCCTTGGACCTTTGTGGAAAATTTGTTACTATACCAGCTTCTTAGATTTTGTTTTTCTTTTTTATAGTTTTTAGTTTTATTTTTAGTTTAGTTTTTCTGTTTTATTTTTTGCATGAGTCTTGAGTATATTATCCAGTCTGAATGTTGCTATAGCTTTGTGAAATGCTTTATCTGATTGAAATGCTTTGCGAAAAAAGTTCTATGTTTTTAAGCAGTTAGGATTGCATGCTGTAGAAAGGATTTTTGATATCTTGATTGTTGGGTTGTTGGCAAAGTCTTTTTCTGAGTTCTAAAAAGGGTACCACTTACCCTATTTTTTTTTTCTGAGAGCCGAGGACTCTGAATGCATGATTGTAAGATTTTTCTGCCTTGTGTTGCATGTTGATTGGAGTTTTGTATACTTTGTGAGTTGAGAAGAGATTATAGGCATTTTTTAAAACTCAGATTTTTGCTTGAAATATTATATCCACTAGTAGCCCCCTTTTTGAGCCTTAAAAGAGTCATTCTTTGGAGCCTACTTTGTGTGATAATTCTTAAAGTTGTTATTGTGATTCATGTGCTGAAATTGTTAGAGCTATGTTGTGGGTTTCTCTCTAAAAAAAAAAAGAAGGAAAAAGTATGAAAAAATAAGGTATGTGCCTTAGAAAAATAATGAAGTAGTGGGGTGAGAAAGAGTATGAGGGGAGTAAAATTCAAGTCATTCATCCCATATATTCCACTACTTTGTTCAAAAAAAAAAAGAAGAGAAAAAGAAAAGGAAAAAATTGAGAGAACCCTTGTGTTAATTGTTGAGCTCTTAAGAAAAATCACTTAACAACAGATTCTAAGTCAACCACTAGAGTTGCCAATTTCTTGAAATCCACACCTTAAATTGTTCAACCCTTTGGCCAAGTTACAACCTTAAAAATCTCTTCAGCATCACTTGGTTGCTTTACTTCGGTTTTGATTTGAATTATAGGCAGGATCATTGAGCTTTCTTGTTTTCATGGAGAATATCATTTTGTGAGCTTATTTGATGAACTCAAACATGTTAAAAGCCAAGACTAACTTTCTTGATTCTTTGTCTATTTAACATGCATGTCTTCCTTATCCGCTAAGCTTTCTGGAAAATTATCATATTTCAATCGGATAAAAACTTTCTCAAAACTCAGGGACGAGTTTTTCTTTAAGTTTTGTTGCTTGAGGACAAGCTGTCGTTGGGTATAGTGGTGTGATGAGTGGATTTTATATGATAATTTTAGGGTCTTTTTAGTCTTTTTATTTTATTATTTTTGAGTCTCATGTAGATTTTTTATTGTTTTTATGTAGATTTTATATTTATTTTGCATTTTGCATGTAGATTAGATTTTATTTGTTTTTCTAGCTTTATTTTATATTTTTAGGAATTTTTCTAGTTATTTTATATTTTTAGAAAAAGCTGGTTTAGTTATCATTTTTGTCCAGGGACCAATGTGTAAAGTTTAAGGAAGTCAGGGACCAAATTGTAAAAGTTCAAGAGTGGAGGACTTAAAGTGAAGATTGAGAGAGTGTGAGGGCTTGAATTGAAGTGCTAACCAAGAGAGGACCAAAGTGAAAAAGAAGAATATGAAGCAACTCTCTTCAAATTAGCACATGGAAAATAAGGATTAAAGGATGGGTGGAGGATTGATGATAGTGGAGGAGAGGTTTCAGAATTGATTAAAGGGCTGATAAGTGGGTTTTTATGGCATTCAAAACCCACTACCATGAAGAAGGAAGGAAAAGCTTGAAGTTGAAGAATCAGTAGCCAGCGCTGCAGCGCTAGAACCCAGCGCTCAAGCGCTGAGCCTCGGCCTGGAAGTGGGATTTAATTACTGAGGCCAGATTTTTTGCTATAAATAGGGAGGCAATTTGCACTTGTAAAGGACACCATCTTAGAATACAACAAGTATTCTCTCTTTCTCCCTCTTGAGCATTGTTCCTAGGACTTGTGGGAAGCCATATTTGAGCTCCTATCCAGGGTAATTCAATGTCTCCTTTAGCCATGTTTGGCTAAATTCTTCTTTAAGTTTTTGGGTTGTTTTAGTTTATAATACATGTTCTAGTTTTTCTTACATTTCTGAATATTATTTCCATTCATGTTTTATTACCTTATGCTTTATTTCTATCTTGATGATCACAAGAGGTTTTGCTTATTGCTTATTACATAAGGCCATTTGGTGAGTAGTAAGGGAACTAGGTAATAAAAAAGGTTATAAGTATACTTCGCTAAGGAATTAGGAAGGACGTAACTTTATGTTGGCCTGAACATCTTCTTCATCTTCTTCTTTAGTTAACTAGGTGCCAAGGAATTGGGTTTAGTAATTAAAAAGAAAGATCTACAATGCTTAAGGAATTAACTTGTAGTTACACTAGGCTATAGCATCATGATAATGGATTTATAATTCAGGAACTTAGTAAGAGATTGCTAGCATGTTTTTATAGACTATGTAAACCAACCCAAGAGCTTAATGTTCACCATCTCTTTTTCTTATTATTTTATGTAATTGTTTCTTTCTAGTTCTCAAACCAACAACAATTATTCATCTTTTATTTTTCTGTTTAAGTACTAAATTTTATAATAATAAGAACACCTATCCCTTGGGTTCGATCTTTTTATTACACGATAGTTAATCGTACACTTGCGATTTTGTTATCAGTAAACCTCGAGCGTTTTACGTGTGACTACTCAACTTGTTCTCCTGTCATCCGTATGCCCTCATTCCTTCTATGTACTTCCTTTTCACAGCAAATAATTCTGAAACCTACGTCCTCCGATTTCCCTTCGTCGGATCATTGGAGATAGCAGTCCTCTGAAATCCTTGCTTCCCCGATGGAAATCTTTTCGTCTCTGAGATCTCGAGACCTTTCCTGTGGACCCATCCTCTTTAGAATCATGAAGAGATATGTATTTATTTCCCGCTTGAGCATCGCAGCTATATTAGCTTTCCCCCGATGACACGGCATAGTAGAGTGTGTTCATCAATGAATACTTCGTCCGGCGCTTGCCCCATATCGAGTTTCCTCTGATCAAGCATAGTGTCCTGACTTTGGTGGTCACAGAAAATGGCAAAGATGCATACATAGAGGCAATTCCCCTTATTATGCATGTTAGCACCACAACTACGAAATACAATCGATGCACTGAGTAATCTCTTGCTATCTAGGAGCATAGGTTACCACCTTGAGATGTCGCACTAAAATATATCCCAATCTTGATGATAGTCAGCTTCGCATCCTTGGCAAGGTTCCTCAGATTACCACGTCTTTTACTTGGCAGATCTATTAACATTTCCTTCAATAAGTCACTGCAGATGGTCCACATTCTAGAACTTGACGCTCTGGTCTTACTCTGATAACATCCGACCCTCCCGAGGTTCCTTTTGCAAGGAGGTGTCCCGATAGTTAACTATTAGGTATCTGGAGATACCTTAACTCGAGTAAAGACTACCATATTATGGTACAATCCAAGCGAACTTGAGGGTTGGGTAACCAACTCATCCCAAGGCATCATAAATTCACAAAAAGTCCTTACTAAAATTACTACCAGTCGCAACAAAAAGTAATAGGGTCAAGGCCCTAAAAAAAGAGGAGACATACAATCAGGTCATGTACATAGTCACCTCATATATCACACAACATACATGGTATTCGAGTCAAGACACCAGTCGAACCTGGTGCAAATTCCGTTATTCCTACTTGTGAAATTTGTGCACCTCATCGACTTATTTCATCAAGTACATGAAAATCCTACGTTTATTTTCCTTCAACAAGTACATTTCCTTTCCTCCTTAACTTGCTAGGTAACAATCACTTCATCATAAACAACCCTATTTTCCATCTAGACATATCTGCTTACATCCATCCTAGGGGATCCATGTAATCCTTAACCAAAAGATTCAAAAACCTAATCTAATCTGATTTGATGAACTCCTCTCTTAGTTTATCAAATTCACTTCACCTAGCCCAGCTACCATTTTGTCATAGTATAACTTCAAACCACCCACACCTTGGGTCCATTCCTCTCTTATTATTTCTACTCACCCTTATCAACAGAGCTACTTATTTATTGTATAAGTCTATCAACCATACTCATTTATCCCCTTCCTTATTTGTATTGACACTCTACTACTCTTGATTGATATTTCGTTAGAGAATAATCTCTGTATTCAATGATTCACCTTAACCAAGTAAGTATACTTATGACCGCAAAACTTTGATTAGTTTCCGACTAACATAATTTAGTTCATTCCCAATCCAATTGGTATCTCGGTATCCCAATGATCCTTTCACTAAGTATCCCCATCCAATTAATCCCCCAATATCACTATTATCAACCCCATTAATCCTAGATTAAGCTAATCCAAAAAGCCCATGTCTCAATCAACACCTTTGCGTGCTTAGATTCTCTCTTTGACTCATTCTAGTCATAACATCCTCTTTTCCCTTCTTTAACCATTCAAATATGTGTTTATATTGAGCCCTAAAACTTTCATGATTCAACTTACTTCCTTCAAGCTAGTTCACGTATCACATTTCAAGGGTCTTTACCACATTTATTCCAAGATTTCAATCTTATAGGGATTAACATTCCTATATTCTAAGGGTATCAACTTCTCCCTCATAAGTTATCAACTTCTTAATGGTATCTCTAACTCTTTCTTGACCTAACCAGAAACCCGTCAAACGACCCTTGACAATTACATTGCTCCTATTAAAGCAAACACACAATTCAAGCATCAAATAAATTTAGAATCTAACAATCATGGAAAAAAACTATACAAGAAGGTTCTTTGCTCACGAAAGACCTTTACACATCCGCAACTTCAAATACTTTGGGTCCTTGTCGTGCTTGGAGCAGCCACAAGGTTGATCAGATCTTATAACACAACTCCCTAACAATCAAAAGTTTAAATATCTTACTTGTGGATGCACAAACTACCTAGAAGTCACATAACCTAGCATAGAAGGCTTATTCCCCGACAAGCTCTCGTGTTCTCAACCGGAGCTCTAATAACACAATTTAATGCCCCAATTTTCAGGGGTAAATCGTAGTAACTCAACAATAAATAAATGCGCTATGAACCTTAGAAAGCGTTGGAAATCAAGTGTAATTTTTTTTCTTAAAACATGCTATAACAATTGCTCAATAACTACCCATAAAGTTACATAGTCTAATTAAGGTCTCCAAAGGGAAACATCACAACTATGAACTCCTAAAAACAAAAGACTCTATATGCCCAACATGACCCCTGTGATCTCCATGCAGGGTAGGCCACACAAGAGCAAGATCATCGAAACCAACCCTCTCTAAACTCAAGACAATACAGACGCAAGCTGACACCAATCTACACGCTTTAACCAACGACAGTAGGCTGTATACCCCAAGAGGCACTAACCTTTCCCTAGACTCTACCACTACAAGTCTTCTACAAATCCTCCATCGAGCTATGACTGTGTAGCATTTATAACTCCAATTCCGGGTGCAATTGTCTGCTAGCGATGCCGATGGGTTTCCTTATCGAACAACATAACGAGACTTCTCATGATTGTAGGATTTGGTCATTCCCATCATCTGCCGTCACCTAGCAACAGGTCACCCAAACACAAATAATAGAAATAAAGTGCGAGGGTCAACTTCCAGAACAAACAAGTCATGTGATAGGAATATAGTCATAAGACAAGGGGTATAGACAGTTTGTCTCATTTATAACAATTATCATTTAATATCACATAAAGCATATCACAAGTTAACATAACTCAACCAAGGTATGTTAATCTCTAGGGTTAGTCTATATGATTGTACACCTATGGTTCTCTAATCCGAATATCAGGCCGACGCATGTTGAATCGTGGACAACACTCGGACATTAGTCGTGCATGTGAAGAAGGTCTCGTCCTTGAACTCTGGCTGAGGTTTTGATGAAGACAACACACATCACCAAAAGAAGAAAAGAGAATAAAAGAAGACTTAAAGGAACCAGCTCAAAATTGCAAGATCAACTATCAAGGTTCTAGTTCTAAGCTTAAGTCTTGTTACTTAGTGTTCTATGCTTTATTAAGGTTATAATGCATTTGAAGGCTCATGAGTAATCAACTAATTAAGTACAACTTGTTTTCAAAAGCTAAAATTAAGTAGAAACACTTAATTAGGGATTGAACATCAAGAAACCAAGTTTCATACTTGTAGTAATAGATTACTAGATTTCAGTAATCTATTACAGGCATAGCGTAATCGATTACCAGTTTTCAGTAATCGATTACCAGGAAGTCAGTAATCGATTACCATATTTCAGTAATTGATTACCTGTCAGAAAATGGCACTCAGATCATAACGGCTATAGCGTAATCGATTACCAGAATGCTGTAATCGATTACCAAGTCGACAGATGTGTTGTTTTATGAACCAATGTGTCTCAAAACGTTTGGGAAGCCTTGTGATGGTTCATGGACGACCTCTAGCGCCTATAAATAGTCCATTGATGTTCAGATATGAATAACAACTTGAAACATAACTTTCACATTCATTAGAAACATTATTCTGAGTAATTGCTCTTTCATTTTCATAAGAACACTCATGCTGTTCAACATTAAAGAAACTCAGAATAATTGAGCCTTCATTGTAATTGCCTGGAGCATACAAACTAAGGCCAATCCAATTAAATAAAAGGATTGCATCTGCCAAAGCAAAATCTTCTTCTTCATCTTGAATCGGTTTGATTCTTGATTCACCGTAGTGTTCGGTGGTTGTGGAAAAGGTCCTTTGAATCAGTGTGATTCAAAGTCCGCCGTAGTGTTCGGTGTCTTCAGTTGGTGGTTTTCCTTCTGAGGTTTGACAAGAGTTCTTAAGGTCCTTGGTGTAAGTGCTTGTAAGAAGTCTTGATCATAGTGGATAAATCCTCAAGGGTTCTTGAGGGACTGGACTTATTCTTCGGTGGATTGAAGGTGAACCAGGATAACATATGTGTGTGAATTCTCTCAATCTTCATCTTTTACTTTCAAGCAAGTTCTTATTCTGTTGCATTCACAATCAACTATTGTGATTGCTATATATTGAAAGTAATCGAAATTTTGATTAAGGGAAAAATTGGGAGAACCTAATTCACCCCTTTCCTAGGTTGCTATCAACATTTACAATTGGCATCAGAGCGTAAGTTTAGGTAATTTGCTCCTAAGGATCCAGGAAAATGGCATCCTCCTCTAGACCTAGCACTAGGGAGGGTTTCAACATAAACAGACCACCATACTTCAATGGAGACCACTATGACTTCTGGAAAATTAAGATGAAAATCTTGATAAGGTCATTAGATGTAGAAATATGGAATGCCATTGAAGAATGTCCTTTTATACCAATGAATGATGTGGGTGATAGCACACAACCAAAACCAGAGAATACATCGAGTGAAGAAGAAAAGAAGAAAGTTCAATATGACCTAAAAGGCATGAACATTCTTACATCATCTCTTGGCATGGATGAATTCTTTAGAGTATCCACGTGCAAAACTTCTAAGGAAATATGGGATACTCTAATGGTTACACATGAAGGAACTGATGAAGTGAAGAGATAAAAAATTAATACTCTATCACAAGAGTATGAAATGTTTAGAATGTTACCCAGAGAAACTATTCTAGATATGCAAAAAAGGTTCACTCTCTTGAATAACCATTTAATTGCTCTTGGAAAAGATTTTTCCAATAGTGATTTTAATTTAAAGGTTCTTAGATCATTGTCAAGATAATGGAAATCAAAGGTAACAACAATATCAGAAAAGAAGATTCTATCGAAAATGACATTGGCTGCACTTTTGGCAAGTTGCAAGAATATGAACTTGAACTTAGAAAGTCGGAACAACAAGAAGTAGTTGATAAGAACATTCGACCTATTTACCTAAAAACTAAAGCCACAGAAGGTGATAGTTCACAAGAGGAAGATTCTCAATCCGATAGTGATGATGATGATGATGATGAGCATATAAGAATCTTTGTGAAGAAGCTTAGCAAAATCCTCAAAAAGAAAGAATGTCATAATCTTCAAAGAAAGAAGCATGGCTTAAAGAAGAAATTTGAGAAAAAGAACTTCAGATCAAAGAATGCATACATGGAAGACAATGAAGCAAGTTCATCATCCAATTCAGAAAATGAAGAAGCACATATCGTTTTGATGGCAACACATCACTCTGATGATGAAAATGATGAGGTCAGTAATGTTAAATTTTCATGTGATGAATTGCAAAATACCTTTGAAGAATTGCATGATATTTTCTTAAATATTTCTAAAGTATATGCAAAACAAGATAAGATCATTTCATCTCTACAAAATAAAACTAAAAGCATGCAAGAGGCGTTAGATCAATTTAAAACCAAAATG
The DNA here is from genome assembly GCA_030819835.1 of Acmispon strigosus. Lineage (NCBI taxonomy): Eukaryota > Viridiplantae > Streptophyta > Magnoliopsida > Fabales > Fabaceae > Acmispon > Acmispon strigosus. The sequence goes on from JAUAMA010000007.1 coordinate 30,055,453, forward strand.
GATATTAAAAGTGATCTCATAACTCTTAATAAACGTGCAACACTTGAATCAAAGATTGATGAATTAGATGAAGTGGTAAGCAAGTGTGAAAAAGGCACAAATGATATGAATGATCTGTTAAATCATCATAAGCATGTTACTTGTAAAAGCTATCTAGGCTTATCTGATCAAAGTCATTCTAGCGTTATTACTTTTATTATACCAAGTAACTCATATAACTTTGATCACACAAGGAGAGTACATGATAATACTCAATCTAGAAATGCATGTTTCAAAACTTTCTATTATCCTTAAAAGAAAATTCCTATCATGAAATCTAAGTGCTCTTACTATACTCCTAATCAATGTTATATAGAAATGATGGAGTCCCCAACAAAAGGTTTATATGGGGTAAGAAAGGAACTAACTTATTAGGACCCAAAGTCTATTGGGTACCTGGAAAATACCATTGATTTTATTGTGCAGGTGTGCTTGAGGACCTTGTGATCAGAAATTTTATATACAAAGGATGGTCATTCAAGACACAAATATACATTATGGTATTGGTAAGGAAAATCTTTAGATAAGAGGCTAAAATCTATAACTTTCACAGGTTATTGTGAAGAAGAGTAAGCATAATAAGCATATTCATCTGTATCACAGCTCTTTAGCAGTTAATTCATTCATACAGTGCTTACCAAATCGGAAAAATCAAGTTTCTAGATATAGTAATAGATTACACATAATAAGTAATCGATTACAGGAAATTATTTGGCCCAAGACGTTTTCCAGAGAAATTCATTAATCGATTACACAAGTCTATAATTGATTATCATGAAAATTTTGGCCCTGTAAATTTTCATAGACTTCCTGCAATCGATTACCAACATCAAGTAATCGAATACTCTAAAAATTTTGGCCCAGAAATATTTCCAGAGATTTTCAGTAATCGATTACTGGAATGTTGTAATCGATTACATCAGGGCAAAAATGAAGTATAATTGATTTTCAGACTTTGGCTTGAATTTTCATATATTTTGGTTTGTTTACAATAACCCCTATAATATGCTATGATTATGCACTATTTTTTGGCATAAATTCTTTGTCATTATGCTTCCATTTATTTCTATTATCCTATAATACTTTGTATGGCCTTTTATTCTTTTTGATGATGTCAAAAGGGGAGAAAATCCTTGTGCATGCTTGATCATTTTCTGGATACTAAGCATTAATTGCAAAACAAAGGGGGAGATATACAAGACAGGGGGATAAAAGTCAAATTATCAATCAACTTTCAAGCATGTTGTTTGTCATCATCAAAAAGGGGGAGATTGTGAAGAAGGTCTCGTCCTTGAACTCTGGCTAAGGTTTTGATGAAGACAACACACATCACAAAAAGAAGAAAAGAGAATAAAAGAAGACTTAAAGGAACCAGCTCAAAATTGCAAGATCAACTATCAAGGTTCTAGTTCTAAGCTTAAGTCTTGTTACTTAGTATGCTATGCTTTATTAAGGTTATATTGCATTTGAAGGCTCATGAGTAATCAACTAATTAAGTACAACTTGTTTTCAAAAGCTAAAATTAAGTAGAAACACTTAATTAGGGATTGAACATCAAGAAACCAAATTTCAGACTTGTAGTAATAGATTACTAGATTTCAGTAATCTATTACAGGCATAGCGTAATCGATTACCAGTTTTCAGTAATCGATTACCAGGACAGGGCTGTGAGGAAAGGTATTTATGAAATTGATTCTTTTGATGCTATTTTAGCTTCAAATGAGCTGTTGTCCAGGAAGGTGGATGCTATAGTCAAAAAAATGGAAGGAGTCCAACTTAGCCCAGAAGAGGCAGAAATGGAAGCTGAGGTAAAGGCTATGGGGAATTTCCAAAATTCCTATGGCAATACCTATAATCCAAACTGGAGGAACCACCCCAATTTGGCATGGAGAGACCAGGGGGTGGTCAAGGAGAGGCCAGACAGTTTCAGAGGCCTTTTCAGAATCAGAGGCCACCTATGCCTCAAAACCCAAGTCAAGGAAGGAAGAGCTTAGAAGAAATTGTTGGTGAAATGTCCTAACAAACAACACAGTTCATGAATGAAACAAGGACTAGTGCTAAGAATCATGAGGCCTCTATCATAAATTTAGAGGTTCAGGTAGGCCAGTTGGCCAAGACCATTTCAGAGCGGATTCCAGGTACGTTCCCATCTGACACTCTTGTTAATCCTAAGGAAAATATGGAAAATGTTTCAGCTATCACTCTTAGGAGTGGTAGAATTATGCCCGAAAGGGTAGTTGAGGTTGAACAAGAAGTAACTGGTGAGGAAAAAGAAAAATAAAAAGAGAGGAGTGTGCTTACTAATGATGCTGAAAATGTTTTTGAAAATGAGAAAATTTCCCCTTTTAAGAAATTTGGTAAGGTTCCGTTTCCCAAGGCTTTGAAAAGGAATTTGGAAAAACAGTTTTCAAGATTTCTTGAGATTTTTAAAAGGCTTCAAATCAATATTCCTTTTTTTGAAGCCTTGGAACAAATCTCTACCTATGCCAAATTTATGAAAGATATCTTATCTAAGAGGAGGAAATTAAGTGAGGTTGAAGAAACTGTGATGTTAACTGAGGAATGTTAAGCCATTGTTTCAAGAAAGCTTCCCCAAAAATTGAAAGATACGGGGAGCTTTACTATACCTATTGACATTGAGGGGTTACCAAATGCAAAAGCCCTTTGCGATTTGGGAGCAAGTATAAACCTCATGCCACTCTCCATGTTCAGAAAGTTGGACATAGGAGAGGCCACTCCTACTCTCATGTGCTTGCAGTTGGTGGACAGGTCTATTAAATATTCATATGGAATTGCTGAAGATGTACTTGTGAGGGTTGACAAATTTGTCTTCCCAGTTGACTTTATAATCTTGGACATGGAGGAGGATTCGAAGGTACCATTAATTCTTGGGCGACCATTCCTTGCTACAGGGAATGCCAAGATAAATGTAGCTGAAGGTCTCCTATCTTTGAAAGTGGGGGATGAAAAGGTTAAGTTCTCAGTGTTCCGGACTCTTAAGCATTATGAGTCTGAGGAAGAAGATGATTTCAATGATGAAGTGTTCACCAAAAGGAGAAAAACTTCCCTTAATTGATTAAAAGGGAAGGGTCTATCTCGGACCTTAACAATGAGCTGGTTGGGAGACAACCCAACTTAGGATTAGTTTAAATTTTGTTTTTAAATTTCTCCATCAGTTTGTAAGAAAAAGAAAAGAAACAATTTTATTCTGTTTTGTTGCAGGAGGGGCCAGCGCTCAGGCGCTGGAGGCTCAACGGTCATGCGTTGAGCCCCTTCCAGATGCCCCTCGGTTATTTTAACCCAACGCTCAAGAGTTGGGGGACCAGCGCTCATGCGCTAGGCCCCTGTAAAATCCACTGCTACCAGTTATTCCCAACGCCAAGGCGTTGGGGGGCCAGCGCTCATGCGCTAGGTCCCTGGAATCCTTCCAGTTTTAATGTTATTTTTCCAACGCTTAGGCGTTGGAATCCCAAAGCTCATGCGTTGGGACTCTGCTTACCAGTGTTTTCATAAGCCCCCAACGCTCAAGCGTTGGAAAGCCAACGCTCAAGTGCTGGAGCTCGGGCAGTGTTTCTGTTTTATTTTGTTTTTGCATAAATAATTTTGTGTCCACCAGTTTTGAAAAGAACCCTTGTTTTAGGTGGGCACATTTCCAACCTTTGGACTTGTTTTTGAAAAGGATTGAGGAATAACGAGTCAAACAAGATTTTGCTTGTAAGACTATGTTTGTTCATTTTTGCAGGATAGGCACCAAAGAGGAAGAATTCTTCTGAACTTGGAATGTTCAAAAATTGAAAGTTGCAATAAGGTTCCCTGGACTGTTTGTGGAGGAAAATTATTTTACCAGCTTTAGCTTTTAGTTTTTCGGTTTGGTAGTTTTTGGTTTAATTTTTAATTTTAGTTTTATTTTTGCTTTTAGGCTTTTAAACTGCATGAGTCTTGAGTGTTTTTATCCAGTTATTTTGCTGCTTATGCTTGTGAGGTTTTATCCAGTGAACTTTTTTTTCCTTTCAAAAAGATAATTTGTTTTTGAATGCGGTTTAGGATTGCATGATGCTAGGATTAACTGAAATCTTGATTGATAGGTTTTGGCAAAGTTTTTTTGAGTTCGAAAAGGAGTACCACTTACTCCAACCTTTTCTGAGTGCTGAGAACTCTGATGCATGACTTGTAAAAATTTTCTGCCTTGTGTTGCATGTTGGTTGAGTCTTGTTAACTTTGTGAATTGGTGAAGAGATTATAGGCTTTCTTCGAAAACTCAGATTCTTGATTGAAAGGAAAAATCCACTAGGAGCCCCCTTTGAGCCTTAAAAGAGTCATTTTATTGGAGCCTACTTTTTGTGATACTTAAATTGTTAGTGTGATTCATAAGCTGAAAATTTTAGAGCTATGTATGTTAGGATTCTCTCTCAAAAAATAATATAAGGTATGTGCCTTAGAAAAAAGAAAAAAATAATGAAGTGGTGAGTAGTAAAAAAAAATTCAATTCATTCATTCCACTACTTTTTTCAAAAAAAAAAAAAGAGAAAAGGAAAAATTGAGAGAACCTATGTTTGTAATTGTTAAAGCTCTTAGTCAAAAGAATCACCTAACATAAAATCTGAGTCAAGCCAATAGAGTTGCCAAGTTTTTGAATCCATACCTTGTTTGAACCTTGGCCAAGTTTCAACCTTCAAAGATCTCTTCTAAATTTACATAGTTGCATTGTTCCAACTTTGATTTGAATGATAGGCAGAATTTTTGAGCTTTCATGTTTTCATTGAGGATATCTTTTTGTGAGCTGAATTTGTTGAACTCAATATGTTGCAGGTGCCAAGCTTAACTCTCTTGATCAAGTTTTTATGAAATATGCATGCCTTCCAAATCTGCCGTGCTTCTTGAAAATTATCATCTTCTTTTTGGATAAAACTTTTTCCAAACTCGAGGACAAGTTTTTGTTTAAAGTTTTGTCGCTTGAGGACAAGCTGTCGTTGGGTATAGTGGTGTGATGACTGGATTTTGTATGATATTTTAGGGTCTTTTTAGTCTTTTTATTTTGTTATTTTCGAGTCTCATATAGGTATTTATTTCTTTTTATTTAGATTTTCTTTTTGTTTTGCATTTTGCATATAGATTAGCTTTTATTTGGTTTTTAAACTTTATTTTATATTTTTAGGAATTTTTAGAGTTATTTTATATTTTAGGAAAGCTGGTAGAATTAGTCATTTTGTCCAGGGACCAAACTGTGAATTTCAGGAAAGAAAGGTCCAGAAATGGAAAGTTCAGAAGGTGAAGCGCTGAAAGTGAAATCTCAGCAAATAAAGGACTACAAGCAAAGAAGTGGAAGATGAAATACCATTGCTAATTTAGCACATGGGAAATGAGGCATGAATGGAGAAATCAAGTCTCTTTGCTGTTTCAGAATTGAAAGGGGACAAAATGGAGGCTAATTAAGCCATTCAATACCACCATTGAAGAAGAAAAAGCATCCAAGAAGAATTGCCAGCAGACGAGCCAACGCTCAATCGTTGGAAGTCCCAACGCTCAAGCGTTGGAACTCTGACTAGGATCCAAGTCTGCAGTCCTTGCCAACGCTCAAGCGTTGGCAGCCAGCGCTCATACGCTAGGCCCCTGTTTGCAACGTCTGAATTTAAGTGCACCCAGCGCTCAAGCGTTGGGATCCCAGCACTCAAGCGCTGGAAGGCAGACTTTTAGTTATAAATAGGAGCTTTCATCCTTTGTAAAAATCATCCCTTAATCCAGAATACAAATGTTAGTATAGATAGCAACCTGAGAGGGGGGGTGAATTCGGTTTACCCGATTTTCGCCTTAATAACTTCTTACTTTCAAGATAAATATAAATGCAAACGATTGCAGCGGAATAAAGCTTTGCTTGAAAGTAAAGATGAAGGATAGAAGAATCCACACACACAGAATTTTATCCTGGTTCACCTTCTATCCACCGAAGGCTACGTCCAGTCCCTCAAGAAAATCCCTTGAGGATTTTTCCACTATTGATAAAAATCTCTTACAAGTTCTTACACCAAGGACCCTAAGAATTTCTATCAATTTCCTGTGAAAGTATACCACTTTCAACAGCCCCTGAAAGTATACCACTTTCATTTCCTGAAGGCAAACCACCTTCAGACCTTGAAGGCTAAACCACCTTCAATCAACACCCTGAAAGTACACCACTTTCAGTATCAACAACCCTTCACCGAGATCCACGGTGAATACTCAATCTATCAGAAAGAGATGAAGAAGAGTTTACAATTCGCTGTATCAATCCTTTAACATACAAGTGGATTGATCATGAGAATTTATGCTTTAAGGCTCTTAAGCATAACAAGATTCTGAGTTCCTCAAGATATGAACAACTAGAGTGTTCTTATAAACATGAAGATCATGAACTCAGAATTTAGGCTCTTTGAAAGTTTAAGTTCTAAAGACTTAATGAATGAACTAATTTGGCAAAGCTTTGGCCTAATGTTGTATTCTCATGTGTTGTTATGTTCAAGACTCAAATGGACTTTATATAGGCAAGGGAAACGTCCTTGAACCAATGCAACCTTTCCCAAAAGGTTTGAGACACAATGGTTCATGAAAAGATGCAACTTTTCGTGTGTGTAATCGATTACATCACTTAGGTAATCGATTACACTAAGAGCCGTTACAGATTGAATTTCAAATTCAAACATGTAATCGATTACAAGCAATAGGTAATCGATTACTTGCCTAGGTGTAATCGATTACCAGAAGGCTGAAATCGATTACACTAAAGTCCAACTTCCAGAAACTTGATCTTTTAAGATCGGCTTAAGTTTTTCTACTTCTTTTAAGTTATGAAAACATTAAGCTTGATTAGTTTAGATGTTTTAAAGAGCCTTTATGCTTTGAGATACCTTTAGAAGCATAACTCACCTAAACTAAGACTTCTAGGTAAATGATGAACTTTATAGCGCTGTTTCCTCTAAGTCTTCTTTTCTTCTTTTTGCCGATGAGTTTGTCGTCATCAAAACCTCAGTCAGGGTTAGGAGCAAGACCTTCTTCACAACAACAAGTATTCTTCTTTCTTCCTTGAGAGCATTGTTCCTGAGAATTGTGGGAAGCCATACTTGAGCTCCTAGTCCAGGGTAATTTGATGTTTCTATTAGCCATGCTTGGCTAATTTCTTTTAAGTTTCTTGGGTTGTTTTAGCTTTTATTTTATGCTTTAGTTTTCTTCTAATTTTTGAATAATATTGCAAGTTCATGTTTTATTTCCTTGTTCTTAATTCTATCTTGATGATCACAAGTGTTTATGCTTACTCCTTATAACAATGGAAATTGGTAATTAGTAAGGGAAATAGGACTTAAAAAAGGCTATATGATTATATCACTAAGGAATTAGGATAGACTTAGCTTTATATTGGCCTGAACTTCATCTTTATCTTCTTCTTTAATTAACTAAATTGCAAGGAATTGAGTTTAGTAATTAGAAAGAAAGTTCTACAATGTGTAAGGAATTAACTTGTAGAAACAATAGGCTAAAGCATCATGAATCCTTGTTTTATAATTCAGAAATAAGGTAGAGGTTTGCTAGCATATTTTATGAGTTAAGTAATTCAACCCAAGAACTTAATTCTCATCATCATCTTCTCTTTATTTATTTATGTTATTTCATGTTCTGTGCTCTAAAAAACCAACATCAAAACCAAGTTTATATTCTGCACTAAGTTCTAAATAAAATTAATAATAAGACACCTATCCCTTGGGTTCGATATCTTTTATATTACGCGATAACCATTCGTGCACTTGCGGATTTGGCTATCACTTCCCTAGTGGGTTAGCTTCTACGACGTCAGGTCGTATGGCTGAAGAGCTGACTAGAAAAGGAGCCCCCAGGTTTGGCTGGCATATGTTGGCATGTCAAGCTATATGCATCTTTTGGTCAAGATCTCTTAGTTGTGTCTTGGAGCACCCTGCGTTTTGAGCAATAGGCCCTCCACAGTTGCACAGGTCTCTCTGTTTTATTCTAGCCCAGTTTTGCTCTGAGGCTTCATACTGCTTTGTACTTGATCTAAGCCGGATTTTTCTGATAAGGTCAAGCACAATTTAGCCAAGGAAGCTAGCTTATGATCCATGTGAGGTTGCGAGGGCCGGTCGGTTTTGTGGTGTACTTGTAACGTCGCGTTGCTCCCGACCGGATGTGTAAGTTGGTCAAATCTCTGGCACTTTAAATTCCTTTTGGAATTTCTAGGGGTAATTTCATAATTCAGTTCCATTTTCCAATGACCTTTTTGAAGTTCCATCATTTTCTATAAATGCCTAGTTCCTTTATTCTTCAAGAGTCATTCCTTTTGCAGAAGTTGTGTCAGGCATTGTTAGGCATGTATGCTACAATAGCAGTGGGGAACGATGGTAGAGGCATCTGACCCATTGAGAAAATTCCTCTCACAGGCGAAGACCCTCACGAGGTGCCCTTTTTCGGGAACCTTTTCACCATGGGCCTTCTTTTGGAGCCATAAATCGACGAGCTGAGGCAAATCCATGGAGTCACTTCTAGCCGACCTTCCTTTCCCCGTAGAAGAGAGGGGAGATCTATCCCTTGGGAGATGTGATGTGATGCCCTGTCTCTGGATCTGCCTCGTGAAAAGAACCTCACATCCCAGAGAAAGAGTCAAGGCAATGATATAGAAGATTCTAGGGTGGTCTTCATTAGGTGGGAGCTTGTTCCAAGCCCTTCCCATCCCTTTAGTGCTAGGAAGGTATCCGACTGGGTGATTTTAGATGTTGTTTCCCGGCCCCTTATTCTATATTCTGACCGGCTGCCCTTCTCTGCTATTCTTCTCCTTCCATCTCGAAAACATGGAAGGAGTGCGCATCAGTACTGGCTCCGCAAAGATGAAATTGGAGTTAAGGAAGTACCATGATGATCCTCGGGGCGTTTGTCCTGACTCCATGTTCCTTCTTCTGAGCTGGTGCAGTGAAGACCTCGTGCTGCAAGATCCTGGTCAGTGGAAGATGCCAAGGGAGAAAACCTAGTATCAGCCTGGATTACTTGCGGGGCTTATAGGAATCTCCGTCCTCCCTTCTCTGTGGGATAGGATACCTTTAGGAGAGTTGAAATGCGCTATTTTTCTCTTTTGGCACTTTCTTCTTTTGTAATGGAATTGCTTTTCGCTTTCGACTATTTCACTTCCCTTGTAATGGAATAGCATTCAGAACTTTACCTTGTAATTTTTTCCGATTATTAATGAAATTAAACAGCTCCTTTCTTGATATTTTGTACGTTGTGCACATTTGCATTACTTTTGGTTTTTGCTTCTCGTCGAAATTGATGTGAGCCGATCCAGTAAGAGATTATTTGTCTTCCCGACCGTCTTTATTTCTTGAACTATAGAGCCGAATGTGAAGAAGGTCTTGCTCCTGACCCTGGCTGAGGTTTTGATGACAACAAACTCATCAACAACAAGAAGAAAAGAAGACTTAGAGGAAACAATGCAACATGATTCTATATCTGCCTAAGTCTTAGTTAGGTGAGTTATGCTTCTAAAGGCTTATCTAGTATAAAGGCTCTTTAAAACACTTAAGCTAATTGAGTTTAACCTTTTCATAACTTAAAAGAGGTAGAAAAACTCAAGCCGTTCTTAAAGGTTTCCTTTTCTGGAATCTGGACTTGAGTGTAATCGATTAAACCCATAAGGTAATCGATTACACATAGGCAAGTAATCGATTACAGCTTGCTCGTAATCGATTACACGTTTGAATTTGAAATTCAAAAAGCAACGGTCACATAGAGTAATCGATTACCTAAGTACTGTAATCGATTACATGCTCGACAAGTTGCATCTTTTCATGAACCATTGTGTCTCATATCTTTTGGGAAAGGTTGTGTTGATTCATGGATGATCCCTTATGCCTATAAATAGTCCATTTAAGTCCATAATCGATAAACACAAGAAACATACATGAAATAGGCCAAAACTATTCTTGAATTGCTCTTTCATGTTCATTTAGCCTTTGTTCTACAACTTTCAAAGAGCTTATATTTTGAGTTCATATTCTTCATTGTTTAAAAGAACACTCTTGCTGTTCATATATTGAAGAACTCAGAATTAAGAGAGCCTTCTTATGCTTAAGAGCCTTAAAGTATAACTCTCATGATCAATCCAATTGTGTGTTAAAGGATTGATACAGCCAGTTGTAAAACTCTTCTTCATCTCATTCTGGTTGAGTGAATATTCACCGTAGGGTTCGGTGAAGGTAAGTTGTTCTGAAAGTGGTGTGATTTCAGGGACTGAAAGTGGTGTGTTTTCAGGGGCTGTTGAAAGTGGTTTGCTTTCACAGGTTGGTGTTGATAGAAATTCTTAACGTACTTGGTGTAAGCACTTGTAAGAGATTTGTATCAATAGTGGATAAATCCTCAAGGGGTTTCTTGAGTGACTGGACGTAGCCTTCGGTGGATTGAAGGTGAACCAGGATAAATTCTGTGTGTGCATTCTCCTAATCTTCATCTTTACTTTCAAGCAACATTTATTTCCGCTGCACTCGATTGTGATCATCTTTATCTTGAAAGTAAGGTGTGTTAAGGCGTAAATCGGGTAAACCTGATTCACCCCCTTTCTCAGGTTGCTATCTATACTTACACCGTAAACAACCTAAACATAATCCATGTTACCGACCGGGTCATGAGATTTCTTCCTGTTAAGACGATCTTTGTTAATCAATCGCCTGGAACTTTGCAGAGATATGCACTCTATATGGGCCATCAGAACTCTTCGTTTACGATCAGCCGGAGATAAACCTTTGAGTCACACTCTTCTGGCTAAAGTTGCTTTCCTTACTACTCCATTTTTTGAGTCGCTCCTCCTTCTTTGTGAAAGAACAAACTTCATTATTAGGTCGCATTCTCTCCATTCGAGCCACTTTAGAAATCGGTTGTTTAGTGGAATATCTAACTCTAGTGGGTTTTCACTAGTTTGGAATATTCTTAGGTTTATTCTTGAGCAATTTGGCCTTCTGGTGTTTAATCTCTTGCTGAAGACGACCTGCACTCGCTCGCGGGATTGCAACGCCATCCAACATTTTGATTCTGCAAAGTCCATTTTAACATACGTAGGCATGTTTATAGGGTTAGTTGATTTTTGGTTAATATGTAATAATATTACCGTGAAGTTTCTTCATTGCTGCTGCCGATCTGCATTCCTTCTTATGGATTGCTTTCAACCGGGTAGCTTTTCCCTCGAGATGGTCGGTCTCGCGTCTTTTTTAAAAGGTTGCTTGCTCCTGCAGCTCGGTTTAAACGAGGCTTTGTCCCTTTGAAGGTTCACTTGCGCTCATCTCCAATTTCTCTTCTAGAGGGTCGGGACCGTATCCCTTAAGAGGGTTACGTATGCCCCCACTAGGTTTGAACGAGGATGCATCCTTTAAAAGGGTCGTTTGTGCTCGTTGCTAATTGCTCTTCAAGACGGTTGGGACTGTATCCCTTAAGAGGGTTACTTATGCCCACCGCTTGGTTTCAATGAAGTTGTGTCCCGTAAGAAGGTCACTTGTGCTCGTCTCCAACTGGGTTATGTACCTTAAGAGGGTCACTTTTGCCACAAACTTCAACCGAGTGCGGTAAGGATCCTGTCCCATAAGAGGGTCACTTATATCCCCTTCCGGTGAACTGTGTCCCTTAAGAAGGTCACTTGTTCTCGTCTCCAGGTGGGTTGTGTACCTTAAGAGGGTCACTTTTACCACCAGCTTCCACTGGGTGTGGTAAGGATCGTGTCCCTTAAAAAGGTCACTTATATCCCCTTCTGGCGAACTTTGTCCCTTAAGAAGGTCACTTGTGTCCTCTTGACGAACATCCATTACTTCAAGACAGTTGGAATTGTATCCGTCTTTCGGGCTGAACGAGATTGTGTCCTGATAGCCAAATCCGCAAGTGTACAGAGGATATCGAAGTAATATAAAAGATTATCGTCTTCACAGGGATTGGTTTGACTTAAATCAGTTTCTTAGAGTTGGAAAAAGAAAATAATTTTTAGGTAGATTATGAGGAAATATATGGTGTAAGCAATTCTGATAAAAATAGCACTTGGGTAATGGCTTCACTCAACCAAGTTATGTTTTCCACAATCAAATAACTATATGAATTTAGAAATCAATTCCATGGTGATTTAGCCTAGAATTTCTATTTGTTAATGCCTTAATCAAATAGTCTTTCAATTTCAATTACCAAACCTAATACCTTAGTGTTTAGTTAATTCAATTGAAGCATTAGAATTCTTATTTCCGGCCATCACGATTGATTCCCACCCTTATACCTATGTGGCGGATTAACCGATTAATCTAATCCCATTTCCCTTAATTCCTACCAATTACCATTGTGCATAAATTAGCAAAGCAAACTTGTGTGCACCAAGCTAAATAAACTCAGGGAAAAGATACATGGAAAGATAACTTCATTCACATAGAGCAACAAAAAGTTTAGAACATAACTTTAGATGAGATTCACATAAAACCCAAATGCAAAAGAGCTTAACCAAGCATGGCTAAGGAAAACATAATTAAAAGCAAACCTGAAACAAGGGCTCCAAAGGGCCTCTTACAACTCTAGGAATAAGAAAATAAAAGACAATGTAAGCTACTGGATGATAGGTCAGGGATCCCCATTACTCTAACACAAAGTTCCTATTTATAATAAAATCTGGTTGTGTCCCAACGCTCAAGCGTTGGCTTGCCAACGCTTTGGCGTTGGGAATAAAATATTCCAGGCCCAAACAGAATGTCAATGCTCAAGCGTTGGCCTTGTCTGCTGCTTCAATGCCTTGGCTGTTTTACTTTTCTTTCTCGATGAGGCTTCATGACCATCAATGGCCTTCATGTGGCCTCTTTCTTGTCCACTTAAACTCTGAAACAGCTCTTTCTTCAATCATTCCTCATTCATGACCTTAATTCACATGTGTTAAACAAGGTTGAAGCCAGGGTGCTTCATCTTCTGCCTTTAATTTCAGCCCTTCAACTTCTGTTAATTGCAACTAGGTCCCCACAAGTATGCTCAATTTAACCAGATTCCTAAAAAGGACTAAAACCTACTAAAAACACCTAAAAAGGGACTCAAAATGACTAAAAACCAAATAAAAGCTAAAATAGATGCAATTGCTCAAATTAAGAGAAAATCCTAACAAAATGGATAAAAATCTATATGAGACTCAATAAAACAAAATAAAATGAAGTAAAAAGACCCTGAAAACATCATATGAAATCCAATAATCATGTCCCATAAAAGGGTCACTTGCCAGAAACCTCCAACTGAGGCAGTAAGGATTGTGTCCCTTAAGCAGGTCACTTATTCCCCCTTCTGGTGGACTGTGTACCTTAAGAGGGTCACTTGTGTCGTAGATCCATAACGTTCTTCAAGATGGTCAAGACCGTATCCCTTAAGAGGGTTACTTACGTCCGCCACTTGGTTTGGATAAAATTGTGTCCCTTAAGAAGGTAACTTATTCTCGTGGTTTTCGTTTCTACGAGGCGGGCAGATAATATTCCTTAAATGGTTTACTTTTATGTTCGTCTGCAAGCTCAAATAGCAAACACAAAATGAGAGTTTTTTAAGAAATTTGTGTCAGTTATATTGAATTTCAATTTCTTAGTACATAGGTAAAGCATTGCATTATAATACATCTAAAATAAAAAAACTTATCCTAGGCCTTGGCAGCCATAATCAGAAGAGAAGATCTCTGTCAGAGTCATATGTTGTCATCGTGTAAGAGAATTTCCTATAGTAGGGAGACAAGACCCTAATGTAGATTCACATTATCAGGAACCCATGAAGGTTTTAATGAAATATTTTCACATGCTCTTGCCATTATCTTTCTGAGAAAGTCATTTGCCTTTGATTCCCACATAGTCTGAATAGCTGAGTCATATTCACCAATCCATTTGTAATTTCTCTAGAATGGTTAAACAATAAAAATTTGAATCATGTTCACCAATCATTTGTATTTGTGATGGTTCAGCATTGGTGCACAACGATAGGTGTACCTGCAAAATACACTCTGAAGTTCAAATCTGATAAAGAACATAGAAAATCTCTTAGCAAAGAAAGAGCAATAAGAGAGAAAAATTAATAGTTTGATCTTATTTTTAGTAGGTGAAACCTTATATCCTTGGTCTCCCATACCTATTCAGGTACTAGGAGTTAACTTCTTTCCTACATGACATAATTGACCGACCTTGTAGAACAACGATTTAACCCTAGTCACACTAGCTTAACCATTGTTCTAACAACCTTACTATGAACCATGGGTAGGTCACCTAGTTAGAACGATGGAAGGTTAGCCTTCCTAAGTCTGACTTTCAGCTTGAGTCACAAAGTTTGTCTTGGTCTTCATGGGCTAGCCTGATAGCCTTGAGCCACTTGGTTGGATCTTGATAGAAAACATTTACACAATGTTGAATTTACACAATGTTGAATCATTTTAAAAATATTTTTAAATAAGCTCTTAGCGTACTTAATGTTTTTAGACTAAAATATTAATAAATAAGAATTTTTTTATTTTATTTACTCTAATTACTGAAAGTAATTGAATAATATTAATGAATATTTTTTAGACTTTTTTCTTCTAAAAACTTTAATATGAGACGGTTCTTTAGAAACATTTATAACAGTGTATAAATATGTTTATTAAATAATGCTTTAAATGTATTAATACAATCATTAATTATTCACATTTATTTAAAAACAAAATTCATTAATGAAGAAAGAAATGTGCAGCAAATATATTTAATTATCATATTAAAGTTATTTTCAATCAGGAATGTCTAAAGAATTGTCTAAATCACCCAAGATAAAAATAGGATCAAACCAACCTCGTATTTTGACATGTGTAATGAACTAGAATGTCCTAAGATGGATGTTAAAATATGGTTGAACAACCTATACTGTGTTAATTTTACCCAATACATATCATGGGTGATTTAGACCATCCATGTGTTAATTGATTTCCACAAATATGTCATTAATGATTTCTTTGGACTTTTCATTAAAAAGTCATATAATGGTGGTTATTTTTTTCACGATTTACATAGGTGTATAAAACTAATTTCATAGTTAATACTACCTTCATTCTTTATTAATTTCATTCTTTATTAATTGTTCATTTAGAGAAAAAATATTATTTTTATTTACTTTTTACATAAAATTTTAAGAGAGTATTAATTGATATTTTTTGAAGTAATTTCCTCATGAGTATAATAAATAAGGATAAATGAAATACTTTTTAAAAGATGAAATAAGAAAACAAATAATAATTAATAAAAATTAATTGAATTTATTAAATTTTTTTTAATAGTTAATAAGAAACATAGGTAGTATAAATCTTTTATCAATAATGTCTTTCAATTTGTGCAGACAATCACAAATGATTTATATTAATTTAGTTACCTAAAAACTTTAATGAAGAGAATATATACAATACTATATATTTAATGACCATGTCAAAACCACAACATACTTACACTTTTATTCAATAAATGACATTTATTGCTTGGTGATAATATTAATAAATTTTACAGGAACATCTAATTAGCTTAGGCTTGACAATCAGTTACTTGCAATGTATCTAGACAAAAAAGCTGAAAAAATATTAAAGATGGGTGTATGCATTCAAAATCGAAGAGAAAGATTTGAAAAGAGAAAAAGGTGAAAAATGTGATAGAATATAATAAGAGATAAAAATAATAATAATATGAATGAAATGTTTAAATACTATTAAATAGTTTGTACGTTACCAATAATGTGCAACATAGATACTAAATAGCTGGGTCCCTAAAGCAGTTAGTTAACGTTTGATAAATATGTGATGTCTATGGAAAAAGATAATTTTGGAAAGCTTACCCATTTAATGTAATTTTTTAACATTAATGAGATTAATTTTATGGATGCTGATTGTGGCGATTGGAAACCGAAAAATTTGTTTGTACAACCTCGTGCAATTCCGTCTCACTCCACACTATATAATCCTTAGTCTTTCTCTCCTCAGTCCTCATCTCTCACAACTTCCTCATCTCTCACAACTTGATTTGGTATTGTGTTTTCTTTCTTTTTCTCTCTAATCTGCTTCCATTTTCTTGCAGTTTTGACATATTCTAATTCACATTTTCTTCCATCAAATTTTACAATTTTTCCTTCTTATCTTTTTTGTCTTTTCCTATCACATCACTTATCATATTTTTAATTTCTTTCACATCTATTTTTTCCTCATTCTAGATCTGATGTGGAATTGGAATCTGAAAGCAATATTTTCCTTTTTCCAGCGACACACTATTTTTGAGAGAGCACACACATCCACACTCAAAACACCATTCACTAGCCCCAAATTTTTTGTTGATAAGCATATATACATGAAATTTGCCTTTGTATGCCCCAAAGCAAATTGATTTATGCTATTAGTAGTTACAAATTTACAGCAAGAATTTGTTTCGCGCATAATCTACATTATCCCAAAACCCTAACTTTACATTATCCCAAAACCCTAACTTGTTTATTTGTTTTGTTTTGATTTTACAGCTTCAAATCCATGTTAGGACTACCAAATAAGAGACCAGCCATGTCGACCATTGAAAGCCTCACTGAACTTTTTCATTTCCAAGTGAGTGCACTCGTTTTGCTGAACTACGATGCCCAAAAAAGTGCGAGATTGTTGAGCTTGGGACGCTTCTGCATAAACTTTATTAGGCATGCGACTTGTCCCATTTTTGCAACGGTTTGTTGCGTCGGTTGCTTTGAATGGCCCCTTACAAAGGACACTGTTGTAGTCCGAATTGCCAAACGAAGCTTTGCAATTGCTCTGCCTGGCCTCTTATACGGCCTTCAATTCCCCAACACTTATAATGGAGACATAGATAATATTCTGGTGGGAGTCTTGGGTCATTTTAGTCATTATGTTGATCTTAATGCTGACGGCCAAGGTATGTATATCTATATCTCTTTTCTACTTAATTGAATTAATGCAATTTAATTAACCTACATTTTGTAAAATGATAAAATTACCCTACTTAAATGTATAAACCTAGTGAAAAAGTTTGCTCTAATATTCCCTTTAACTTCACACTTTATCTATTAAATCTATGATGATTTTAAATGCGCTAAAAATAATTGAACTTTCATTTAATGTAACAATGAAGAATACCTTTCTTCATTATTCATTCCATATAACATGATGTTACATGAATAATCGTGATATTGGTTAGGCTTGGTACACCACCAAAATAACAGTGTATGGATATGCCTTTTGTAACTTGTGATGTTAGATTTGTAAAGTATCTGTAATAAGATTTCTAACTTATATTGAAACTTCTAACCAGCATACAAGTTATAGACTATATGATAAGTTACATCTTATATTGTAAAGTATATGTTTATGTGTACATGAATCATTGCCCATTGTGTTAGGTGATTAATGTGATGTTAATTGGTTACAGGGTACCCGGCGGATGACTGTGAACCACACTTGTGGAAAAAGGTGCGCGCGCGCGTGGAGCCCTTGGTGCATGAAATTCTCGTTCGCCTAGGCCAATGGCCTGGGAGTTCCCGCTACTGCTTACCAAACCAAAACTCATGCTTCTTAAGGGCTTCTCGCATGTCCACAGTCACTAAAATGATTGTGGAAAGCATTCAGGCGAAGGCACTCACAAATGCCCACATCACTATCAAAGGAACCAACCCACCCGATGCTCGCCAAGTCAGAGCCTACGCTTCCGTGAGAGCGTTTAGTTCCCTCATTGATGCCGTTGAGCTTGCTTGGGTCGTGTCTTGTGGCCTTCAGCACATGTTGATGAATATTTTTAATGTTGACCCTTTTCAACGTGCTTCTGCTCATGACACCGGTTCCTTCGAGTTTTGGGTCTTGAATGAGGAGGGAATGAAGGTCTTTTTGATCAAATTGGCACCCCCAGAAGTTCATCATGAGAAGGAGAAAAGAGAGGAAGCTGATGCCTCTGCCAGCGCTAAGGGAAAAGGGAAACAAATCATGCCATAGACAGTTGGTTATCTAGTGTGGATGATTTACAAGGATTTGGATTCTCACATTTTCCTTCAAGGGCTGTGTAATGAGTTGAGAAGAGAAGAAAAACAAACATGTCTTAATTTCTTTTTTTATCATTACATTTGCATGTTCTTGAGGAGAGTAGGAGGATATGGATGTTTGTAATTGTTCTCATGTAAACTCTTATGAAATAATTATGATATTAAATAAAATAATAGTAATATTTATATATGATCTACTTAATCCATAGACACTCCAAAAGAAAAAAACACCACTTCGTACACCTAATTTTTCTTTCTAATTATCTATTATCATAACCTTCATTGTGGATTATTCACTCATTGAGTATCTTCCCAACATTTCATATCAAGTTTGAGTATAGCATGTATATATGTATGTATCATATATTTTTGAGTATAGCATGTATATATGTATCTATCATATATTTTTCATTCCTACAGATATAACCAAATTAGATGATACTTTTTTTCTTAATAAGCCAAATTGTATTAAAAGGGAGAGTTTACAATGAATCACCTATGACTAAGATAAGTCATAATTGAATTTACCAACCCATAAGAAAGTGATTGTTAACAATGTTTTAATTATGAGTTAAATATGTTTTTAGTCCTTGACTTATAGAGGTGAATCAAAATTGGCAACTTAAAAAATTCATAGTTTTTGGTCTCACAGATTTTTAAAATTAGAATATATGACATCATAACGCATGTGTCATTTATTTTTGCTCAATCCACTACTAGGAAAACACTCTTTTGGGACGGAAAAATTCGTCGCACAGTAGTTAAAATTTTCGTCGCAAAATAATTTTGGAGCGGAATTTGTGACAAAATAATCTCATCACATTTTTTATCATTGCAAAAATTTGGGGACAGAATTATTACTCTGTCGCTAGTTTGGGACGGAACTAGAGACATAATATATTGATTCATATTCATTCAAATAATGTATTTGCGACAAAATTGGTGACACACGCATTGAAATTTTAGGACGGTGCATATTAATCGGTCGCAAGATGCGGAAGGAATGTAATTATTTATATTTTTTAATATAATAATTTCGCGACGGAGTCAGGAATGGAAATAATGATCATTGCAATGACGGAATTCATAATACCATAATCCGTCCCGAATTTTGCAACGAAAGTGGGGACGGAAATAATGGTTTTTTAATGACGGAGTTTAAATAGCATAGTCCGTCCTGATATTTGCGACGAATATATTCTGTCAAGGAGTTGTGAAGATTTGAAAAGTTGGTACTAGTTCCGTCACAATAGTTCCGTCGAAAATGTATAATTTTGTGACATAAAATCTCGTTTGAGATTCCATCACAAATATAGTTACTTTTCCTGTATAGTTTATGTATCATAAATAAATTCGTAATAAATATCATAAATTTGGAAAATAAAAAGTTGAGCTGAACGTAAAACAACAATCATATTCAAATAAATCCACTCATCGATTTATCCAAACTTAATCATAATTATCCAGTCGTAAGTATAATTAAGCATCTCCAAATGATTTAAAACATAGAAATTTCATCCATAAATAAAACCATGATCTATAATATATGTAGCCATTAATTCATCAAATTTGTCCATCACCCTGATTGTTATTTGAAGCATCAGTTCCTGGAACATCATGAGGATCATCTTCATCCAAATCCCTTGCATCAAAATCAAAGTTTGCATGTCTTGCAAATTGTTAGCCTGGAATTTTTTCCCAAGTCCTAGCTCGGTCTAAGACTGCATAAAAAGGTGACTTCGACCAAAAGGAAAGATTCAGCTAAGGATAATAAGACAGTTTCTAGTATTTCGACTAAGACGGCATGCTGAGTAGAAGTCGGATCCACGTCGGAGACAAGGTCCTAACATGAACAAGTGTTGAACTTGTTTTCGACTAAAGCTTCAGTGTGCTTGAGGAGCCATTCCGGTGGAGGTTACGGGCAGTTATTCAGATTTGACGCGTAGAAGGAAAAGGAACAAGAATGGGACACGTGGAGATTTCAGAGAACCTGTCCGTTATGAGCGGTTGAAGATGCAGCCTACATATAGAAGAAGACATGCATAGAATTGGGGTCTTTCGTCCAACCCGTGACACGTCCGTAAACGTTAATCCTCAAACCCTAACGTCATAAGTCCAAGCTAGCGTGACACAGTGCAACAAGAACGAGTCAAACGCGAGTGACTGCAGTGTTCGACTGACCAACCCTTTAAATTTCATTGCAAAACTCTTTATGTTTTCTTGCAATTTACATTTGCAGTTTTTCCTTTTCCTTTGATTTGCCTTTTACTTTCTTTAAATTCAGTCTTTTACCTTTAAATTCGCTTAACCAGTTCGCTTGAACCGCTTTCAACGGACACCACGCTCACCCACTCCACTTACACGATTCACTCACTCACGATTTCCATATCCCAAAGCCCGTAAGAGGATCAGAATCCAACCTCTTCGTCAACATTTGGATTCACTTGTGGATTTAACTGGTTTACAAAAAATCAGAGTAAAAAAATTGGCACGCCTAGTGGGACCAAAGGGATATGTTTCATTAGAAATCATTCCCAGTGCCTTGATTTTCTAAATTTTAGAAAGTTATTTTTATTCGGTGTATGCTATTACGGAGTGGAAAATTCGTAAGTATGGCCAACCGTTCTAGGGGAAACCAGCCTCCAGGGTCTCAAGTTGAACCTAGTGATAGGGTTAATCCTCAAAGGTTTGAAACCGTTTCCAATCAAGAAATAGCAGCTGCAAGCGTTTCAACGAGTCAAAATTCACAACCGGTCTCGAATGGTCAGAATTTGTCTCAAACGATTTCCTCAATGCCTGTTGGATTAAGTCCTGGTTAGGCATCAAATCCATACACGACGGGGCCAATCTTGTCACAAGTTACGGCCTCAGTTCCGATTCCAATTTCATGTCCTACAACTCTTGCAATTTCACGGGCTATTGTTGGTGTTGTCCAACCAGGATCTTGGAATAATAATAGAAATCCCCAAAATTTTGTAAATCAATCTTATGGGATGCCTTGGTCATTGATGCAAGGAGTAGGAACCTATCCTGTGATATATTCTGATAATTTATATGGATCCTAGGAAACTAATACATAGCATCAGGATTAGGGGCAGTTGGGTCAAGAAATATGGGACCTCCACTTCCTAATTTATATGGATCCCCATTTTCCTGGACCAACAATATAGTAAATGTTCTTAGGCAAAAAATGGACGATAGTAACCATGAGTTAGTCAATACATTGACTCAAAAAATTGGTACAGTCTTTAATCCTATGATTAGAGACACTGCGATTGCCTATCAGCAATTGACTACTCAATTAGGTCGAATTGCGTATATTTTTGGCGCACCAGATCCTATAATTGGACAGATCGCTCAAGCTGGTCGACAAGCGCCTCATCCGATCAATCAACCCCAAATGTTAGAGATTCAACCTAACCAACAGGTTCCTCATAACGAACCTGTTCACTAGGTCAACCTTGGTCGAAATGAAGGGGTTCCCCGTAATGAACTTGTTCACCAAGTTAATCTTGGTCGAAATGAAGAAATTCAAATTATGGTTAATAGAAACCAAAATGCTGAACAAATTGCTAATATAGTAAAACAATTGTTGAATTAGCACGGATTCAATGTGGGCTGTGCTAATCGGCCACATTTTGTTTCGGCATTTCTTGAGATTGTCCTTCAAACCGAACTTCCAAGGGGATGGAAAGTCCCTAAGTTTACTAAGTTCTCAGGGGATGTCGAAGAGTCCACAATTGAACATATTGCCAGATACCAAGTCGAAGTTGGAGATTTGACAAACAATGAATATTTGAAAATGAAATATTTTCCTAGTTCTTTGACCAAGAACGCATTTACTTGGTTCACTACACAACCACCAAATTTGATTTTTAATTGGAATCAATTAGAGCAGGTCTTCCATGATCAGTACTTTAGAGGTGAATCTAAAGTTACTCTAAAAGAATTAGGAAGTGTTAAAAGAGAATTGTCGGAATCAGTCGATGATTATCTAAGAAGATTCCAACATATGAAGTCGAAATGTTTCGTACATGTACTTGAACACGAACTGGTCGAATTTGCCGATGGTGGATTGGACTATTCGACTAGGAAAAAAATAGATACTCAACATATAAGATATTTGGCGCAATTAGCTAATAGAAGTAAACAAGTTGAGTACCTTAGGCAAGAGAAACTAAAAAATAGTAAACTGCATAAGAAAGAAAAAATAGCTTATATCAGAATAGGCGATATAGGTCAAAATGAATCTATGAATTTTGAGCCTCACGAGGATTTTGACTGTCATGATGTTCAGTTAGCTTAAATCAAGGAAGGGCCTCCTTATATTTGCAAAATTCTAACACCAAATAAATGGAGGCTGATGACAGGATAATATATGATGTTTTTAGGTTGTTTTTAGTATTTTTATTTCATTATTTTTGAGTCACATATAGGATTTTTAGTATTTTTACATAGATTTTATATTTATTTTGCATTCTGCATATAGATTAGCTTTTATTTGTTTTTCTAACTTTATTTTATATTTTTAGGAATTTTTATAGCTATTTTATATTTTAGGAAAAGCTGGTATAGTTATCATTTTTTGTCCAGGGACCGATTTGTAAAGTTTCAGGAAATAAAGGATCAAAGTGCAAAGGTTCAAGAGAGGAGGATGAAAAGTGAAGTTTGAAGGAGTCAAAGGGCCAGAATTGAAGTTCTAACAAAGAGAGGACTTGAAGTGAAATTGAAGAATGTGAAGCAACTCTCTTTTATTTGAGCACATGGAAAATAAGGTTGGAAGATTAATGGTGGTAAAGGGGAGGTTTCAGAACTTATTAGGGGCTGAATGAGCCTAATTAAGCTAATCAATTCCACCATTGAAGAAGAAAGGAATCCAAGAAGAAGCTGCCAGTGTTCGTCCCAGCGCTGCAGCGTTGGAATTCCCAACGCTCAAGCGCTGGACCTCTGACTAGGATGTGAGTCAGAGGCAGCACCCAGCGCTGCAGCGTTGGAAGCCAGCGCTCAAGCGCTGGGCCCATTTTTGCCCGTTGGTTTTTAATGCATCCCAACGCCCAAGCGTTGGGAATGCCAGCGCCCAAGCGCTGGAAGGCTGATTTTCACTATAAATAGGGAGCTTTTCTTCACTTGTAAGGACACCTATTCAGAATACAACAAGTGTTCTTCTTTCCTTCTTAAAGATCATTGTTCCTAGGAATTGTGGGAAGCCATACTTGAGCTCCTATCCAGGGTAATTCGATGAATCTTTTAGCCATGCTTGGCTAATTCTTTTTAAGTATCTTGGGTTGTTTTAGTTTATAATATATGTTCTAGTTTTCTTCTACTCTTCTGAATAATATTGCTATAGTTCATGTTTTATTTCCTTGTTCTTAATATTTATCTTGATGATCACAAGTGTTTTTTACTTATTGCTTATAACAATGGAAATTGGTAAGTAGTAAGGGACCTAGGATTTAAAAGAAGTTATATGACATATCACTAAGGTATTAGGATAGACTTAACTTTATGTTGGCCTGAAAATTCTTTCTTCATCTTCTTCTTGATTTTTTCTAGATTGCAAGGTATTGAATTTAGTAATTGAGAAGAAAGTTTTACAATGTGTAAGGTATTAACTTGTAAAAACATTAGGCTATAACATCATGACTTGGTACTAAAATTCAGAATTCAAGTAGTAGTTGCTAGCATATTTTATAAATTATATAAATCAACCCAAGTGCTTAAGACTCATCATCATCTCTTTCTTTATTATTTTATGCTATTGTTCTTGCTTGCTATAAAAACCAACATCAAATACTCATCTTTTAAATTTTCTGCACAAGTACTAAATATTATAATAATAGGAAACCTATCCCTTGGGTTCGATCTTTTTATTACGCGATATTGAATCGTACACTTGCGATTTGGGTATCAAGTTTTTGGCGCCGTTTCCGGGGATAGGTTCTTTTCTTGTTATTATTTTGTTTAGTGCTTTTTACGTAAAAAAAAAATAAAAAAGAAATAAAATTGTGTTGAATAGGTGCTATTGACTTCTTTTGCTTTTTCTGCATGGTAGGACATTTTGAATTCGACCCTGAAATTGAAAGAACTTTGCATCGCAGATTAGCGGAGCAAAGAAGATTAGCAAGAGCCATGTCTGAAACACAAGCACAAATGGAGGAGCGCCTTCGTGCTGAATATGATGCACGAATAGAAGAGGAAGTCCAAGCGAGACTTCAAAGGCAGAGAATTGAGGAGGAAGAGCGGGATGCCAACCGTTCCCTTCGCGATATCACAGCTCCCCAGGTAGATTACAATTTTGAAGGGAGTATTGTGGTTCCGGAGGATGCTTTACCAAATTTTCAGATTCCTCCTCACTTCATCTCATTGGTTAGTCAAAACCAATTTGGTGGAAGCATCAACGAAGACTGCCACACCCATCTGGAGCGATTCACCAGGCATTGCTCAACCTTAAGGAGAAATGATGTTCACTTGGATACGGTAAGACTTATGCTGTTTCCATTTTCCTTAAGAGATGTGGCAGAGGAGTGGTTATCTTCACAACCACTCAGGAGCATTACTTCATGGGATGATCTAGCCGAGAAATTCACGGCTAAATTCTTCCCTTACAATCGCATAAGGAAGTTGAAGCAGGAAATCAACTCCTTCATACAACAAGATGCTGAAAACCTGTATGAGACATGGGAGAGGTTCAAGGGACTTCTCAGAAGGTGCCCAGGTCACAACATTTCTATCGCTGATCAGGTAGAAAATTTTTATGCTGCTTTGAATGACTATACCAGGGACAAATTGGATACTGCAGCAAGTGGGGCATTCGATGCTTTGCCACCACAAGGAGCTCTTGATCTTATCAACAAACTTGCTGCAAGAGCTGCTCATTCAAACCAGGACCGGGCAATCAGGAAAGGTATTTATGAGGTTGATTCTTTTGAGTCCATTGTTGCTTCAAATAAACTTTTATCCAGGAAAGTTGATGCAATGGTCAAAAGAATGGAGGGGGTTCAACTGAGCCCGGAGGAGGCTGAATTAGAAGCTGAGGTAAAAGCTATGGGGAATTTTCAGAATTCCTATGGCAACACCTATAACCCAAGCTGGAGAAACCACCCCAATTTTTCTTGGAGAGATCAAGGGGGTGGTCAAGGAGAAGCTAGGCAACAATTTCAGAGGCCATACCAGAATCAGAGGCCACAAATGCCTTTGAATCCAAGCCAAGGAAGAAAAAGCTTGGAAGAAATTGTTGGTGAAATAGGCCAACAAACAGCACAATTTATGAATGAGACAAGGACAAGTGCAAAGAATCATGAAGCTTCCATTAGGAATTTGGAAGTTCAGGTAGGCCAGTTGGCCAAGACCATCTCAGAAAGGATTCCAGGTACTTTTCCTTCTGATACTCTTGTCAATCCAAAGGAAAATGTTGAGAATGTTTCAGCTATCACTCTTAGGAGTGGTAAAACTATGCCCGAAAGGGTGGTGGAAATTGAACAAGAGGTGAGTTTTGAAGACAAGGAAAAAGAGAGGTATGTGCCTATTGTTGCTGAAAAAATTGTTGAAAATGTAATTCCTCCTTCTAAGAAAATTGGCAAAGTTCCTTTTCCTAAAGCTTTCAAAAAGAATTTGGAAAAACAATTCTCGAAATTTCTTGAGATTTTTAAAAGGCTTCAAATTAATATTCCATTTTCTGAAGCTTTGGAACAAATGCCAATTTATGCTAAGTTTATGAAGGACATTTTATTTAGAAGGAGGAAATTAAGTGAGATGGATGAAACTGTGATGTTAACTGAGGAGTGTTCAGCTATGGTTTTGAGGAAGTTGCCCCAAAAATTGAAGGATCCGGGGAGTTTCACTTTGCCTGTGGAAATTGAGGGACTACCTAATGCAACAGCTCTTTGTGATTTAGGAGCTTCTATAAACCTCATGCCACTCTCCATGTTTAGGAAATTGGACATGGGAGAGGCCACTCCTACTTTGATGTGTTTACAACTGGCGGACAGGTCAATTAAGTACCCCTATGGGGTGGCTGAAGATGTTTTGGTAAGGGTTGACAAGTTTGTTTTCCCAGTTGATTTTGTGATACTTGACATGGAAGAAGACTCCAAGGTACCATTAATTCTTGGGCGGCCATTCCTTGCTACGGGAAACGCCAAGATTAATGTAGCAGAAGGCCTCCTATCTTTGAAGGTAGGGGATGAAAAAGTGAAGTTTTCTGTATTCCGTACTTGTAAGCACTATGAGTCTGAAAGTGAGGATGAGTTCAAAGATGATGTTTGTAACAAGAAAAGAAAAAGTACCCCCAATTGATTAAGGGGAAGGGTCTATCTCGGACCTTAACAATGAGCTGGTTGGGAGACAACCCAACTTAGGATAGTTTATAATTCTGTCTTTTAATTTTCTGCACCACTCTTGTAAATAAATAAAGAAAAAATTCTATGTTCTTCTTGCAGGGAGGTCCAGCGCTTAGGCGCTGGAGGCCAGCGCTCATGCGCTAGGCCCCTGGAATCTCGTTTTTATTTTACGGTAATTCCAACGCCAGAGCGTTGGAACCCAGCACTCAGGCGCTGGAAACCTCTGATGCCCAGTATTTGACTTAATTCCAGCGCCCAAGCGTTGGAATCCCCAACGCCAGAGCGTTGGAACCCAGCACTCAGGCGCTGGAAACCTCTGATGCCCAGTATTTGACTTAATTCCAGCGCCCAAGCGTTGGAATCCCCAACGCTCAAGCGCTGGAGCTCGGGCAGAGGCTCTGCTTGTTTTTCCTTTTTGCTGTTTTGCTGTTTAAATAAATTTTGTGTTCACCATTTTCTGAAATTCTTTGATTCTATGAGTTTTTCCCTTGGTTCTAAACTGGTTTTAATTTTTGGGAAACTCAGGAATTCTTGTTTTTAAGGTGGACACAATTTTTCAATCCATGTTCTTAATTGTGCTATTTGTGGAACTAACAAGTCAAGCAAGTTTTCTACTTGTGAAACTTTTGTTTGTTCAATTTTTGCAGGAAGGAGAAAGAGCCCTCTTGAACTTAAGTTTTCAAAGTAAATTTTGCATTGAGGTTCCCTTGAACTTTTGTGGAAAAATTTGTGATTGTGCCAGCTTTTTAGTTTTTGTTTTTCTTGTTATAATTTTAGCTTTATTTTTTTAGTTTAGTGTTTCTATTTTATTTTTGCATGAGTCTTGAGTATGTTATCCAGTCTGAATGCTACTATTTCTTTGAGTGCTTTATCTGATTAAACTGCTTTTGAAAAGTTCTATGTTTTGAAGCGGTTAGGATTGCATGCTGTTAGAATTGATTTTGGACATCTTGATTGTTTTGGTTGTTGGCAAAGTTTTTCTGAGTTCTAAAAAGGGTACTACTTACCCTATCTTTTTCTGAGAGTTGAGGACTCTGAATTCTTGATTGTGAAATTTTTCTGCCTTGAGTTGCATGTTGATTGGGATTTTGTTTACTTTGTAAGTTGAGAAGAGATTATAGGCATTTTTGAAAACTCAGATTTTTACTTGAAATATTATATCCACTAGTAGCCCCTTTTGAGCCTTAAAAGAGTCATTCTTTGAAGCCTACTTTGTGTGATATTTTTAAGTTGTTATTGTGATTCAGGTGCTGAAATTGTTAGAGCTATATTTGTGGGTTTCTCTCTAGAAAAAGAAGAAAAAAATTGAGGTATGTGCCTTAGGAAAAAATAATGAGGTAGTGGGGTGAGAAAGAGTATGAAGGGAGTAAAATTCAAGTCATTCATTCCATACATTCCACTACTTTGTTCAAAAAAAAAAAAGAGAAAAGAAAAAGAAAAATTGAGAGGACCCTTGTGTTAATTGTTGAAGCTCTTAAGTTGGAAAAAATCACTTAACAACAAATTCTGAGTCAGCCATTAGAGTTGCCAATTTCTTGAAATCCATACCTTGAAATGTTCAACCTTTGGCCAAGTTACAACCTTCAAAATCTCTTCAAAATTACTTGGTTGCACTATTTCAGTTTTGATTTGAATGATAGGCAGGATTATTGAGCTTTCTTGTTTTTCATGGAGAATATTATTTTGTGAGCTTAATTTGATGAACTCTAACATGTTGAAAAGCCAAGCCTAACTCTCTTGATTATATATCTTTAAACATGCAGGTCTTCCTAATCCGCTAAGCTTTCTTGGAAAGGTTTTTGTGCTTCAAGTTGTAATCAGATAAACTTTTTCTAAACTCAGGGACGAGTTTCTCTTTAAGTTTTATCGCTTGAGGACAAGCTGTCGTTGGGTATAGTGGTGTGATGACAGGATAATATATGATGTTTTTAGGTTGTTTTTAGTATTTTTATTTCATTATTTTTGAGTCACATATAGGATTTTTAGTATTTTTACATAGATTTTATATTTATTTTGCATTCTGCATATAGATTAGCTTTTATTTGTTTTTCTAACTTTATTTTATATTTTTAGGAATTTTTATAGCTATTTTATATTTTAGGAAAAGCTGGTATAGTTATCATTTTTTGTCCAGGGACCGATTTGTAAAGTTTCAGGAAATAAAGGATCAAAGTGCAAAGGTTCAAGAGAGGAGGATGAAAAGTGAAGTTTGAAGGAGTCAAAGGGCCAGAATTGAAGTTCTAACAAAGAGAGGACTTGAAGTGAAATTGAAGAATGTGAAGCAACTCTCTTTTATTTGAGCACATGGAAAATAAGGTTGGAAGATTAATGGTGGTAAAGGGGAGGTTTCAGAACTTATTAGGGGCTGAATGAGCCTAATTAAGCTAATCAATTCCACCATTGAAGAAGAAAGGAATCCAAGAAGAAGCTGCCAGTGTTCGTCCCAGCGCTGCAGCGTTGGAATTCCCAACGCTCAAGCGCTGGACCTCTGACTAGGATGTGAGTCAGAGGCAGCACCCAGCGCTGCAGCGTTGGAAGCCAGCGCTCAAGCGCTGGGCCCATTTTTGCCCGTTGGTTTTTAATGCATCCCAACGCCCAAGCGTTGGGAATGCCAGCGCCCAAGCGCTGGAAGGCTGATTTTCACTATAAATAGGGAGCTTTTCTTCACTTGTAAGGACACCTATTCAGAATACAACAAGTGTTCTTCTTTCCTTCTTAAAGATCATTGTTCCTAGGAATTGTGGGAAGCCATACTTGAGCTCCTATCCAGGGTAATTCGATGAATCTTTTAGCCATGCTTGGCTAATTCTTTTTAAGTATCTTGGGTTGTTTTAGTTTATAATATATGTTCTAGTTTTCTTCTACTCTTCTGAATAATATTGCTATAGTTCATGTTTTATTTCCTTGTTCTTAATATTTATCTTGATGATCACAAGTGTTTTTTACTTATTGCTTATAACAATGGAAATTGGTAAGTAGTAAGGGACCTAGGATTTAAAAGAAGTTATATGACATATCACTAAGGTATTAGGATAGACTTAACTTTATGTTGGCCTGAAAATTCTTTCTTCATCTTCTTCTTGATTTTTTCTAGATTGCAAGGTATTGAATTTAGTAATTGAGAAGAAAGTTTTACAATGTGTAAGGTATTAACTTGTAAAAACATTAGGCTATAACATCATGACTTGGTACTAAAATTCAGAATTCAAGTAGTAGTTGCTAGCATATTTTATAAATTATATAAATCAACCCAAGTGCTTAAGACTCATCATCATCTCTTTCTTTATTATTTTATGCTATTGTTCTTGCTTGCTATAAAAACCAACATCAAATACTCATCTTTTAAATTTTCTGCACAAGTACTAAATATTATAATAATAGGAAACCTATCCCTTGGGTTCGATCTTTTTATTACGCGATATTGAATCGTACACTTGCGATTTGGGTATCAGAGGCCGACTAATAATGATATGCCTCAAAATTCTAACTTTTCTGTTAAAGTTTATAATTTTGATATTTCAAAATGTGAGGCCATCTATGACATCTTAGTGAAAGATGGTCAAATCGACATTCATGTTGATCAAAAAGTTCATTCTCTTGATTAGAGGAAATGTTGAAGATTTTGTAAGTATCATAATTATTTGGCCGTTGAACTAATCAATGTACTAAATTCAGGGATTTTGTCCAATCTGTAATTCAGGACAGAAGGTTGATCTTCGAACCCAAGGAGAAAACAACAATGAAGATCGATTCTGATCCATAACAGGTCCAGAATAAAAAAATTCGTGGATCCTGTAGCAATGTGTACTATAAACGTTGTTGGAGTTCCTAAATCCAAGATCAATTCGATCGAAGAGATGTAGGAAGTTTATCCAAGAGCAGGTGAAACTTTGCTGGAGTATCTGCAAAGGTGCAACGAAAAGGATGCTGAAGTAACCATGGGTCTCAATTCGACCCTTGATTTCAAAGCAAGTTTGGTTCGAAATGCAGTAACCCACTGATTAGATCGAATCCCTGCCGGAGGAATGAAACTTTTCCTCTTGTGATTCAGATTATGTTGAGATCTCGACTCGAATAGGTTTCTTGAACCTAAACGTGAAATAGAAGGGAGTCGATGGCCTAACCTTTCCATTGCTGGTTTACGATTTATCCTCCTAGCCGTTTCTACGGCCTTTGCAGCATTTAGTATGTTTAAGAAGGAAGAAAAGTTTTTCTTCATTTCTCTCACTTTTATCTCCAAAACCCACAAGTTTTCTTTCCCTTTTCCCTTAAAAAAGTTGAACGAATGAAGATGAATGGAAGAGTGAATTAATTCAGCTAAACCATGTAGAGAAAGAAGGGAAAATATCTTTATAGTTTAGGCCTTAATCTAGTGGTTAATAAGCTTAATTATGACAATACCAAAAATGGAAAGCTTCCGTTAACCATTTGTGGTAATTACGCTAACCAAGAATAATTGACATATAATCGTGTCATAGCTCGTCTTTTCATTACTTGTGTTAGTCATTCACTCGTCACCAGCGTCGTTCGTTAAAATATCTCAGGGATTTTTCTTGAGGTAAGGCTCCGGCTCTGGCTCCGGCAGTGGGTGGCGAAAATAGTTTTATCGTGGATCTAGAATCCTCTCAACATTCTAATAATTTCTATCTCGTTCGGAAATCCTAAAAACATCCCGGTCTACCCTTTTTCCCTACTTCAAGGTTTCTACAAAACCTCTGCGGTGCGCCAGGAACTTCCCTAGGCTCCGAAATGAAAGCATATTGTTAGGGAGTGAATCCTTGATGGTGGTTCTCTCGGCGAGGTTGCAGTGGTGCTCGCGGTGCTCCAGCGTGAGTGAGGTGGAGTCTCCGAGTCCAATGCATCGAGGGGACCTGTAGAAGACACTCTGACGCTCAAGTCAATAAGGGAGCTCCGAGAGTGCCCAAGAGCTCAGCTCAAACATGTAAGAATGCATAGAAAACATGTAATGTAAAGAGTGATTAAAAAGAATATAAGTAGAATGATAATCAAAGTCCAAAATTCCTTAGTGAGACGATAGAACCTGGTATTTATAGGCGACAGAGGTTTACCTACAGGTGTAGACAAAGCTCATAAGTGAGGCTTTTGAGTGGGAGTGGCTGTAGGATGAGTAGCCTGTGAAGCACTTCCCATCGGCCTATGTAGGTACCACTAAGCTGGGAGTTCTCGTCCCTTAGTCTAGTCATGTAAACTACCTCTTAGGTGTATGCTTGAGAGCATCCCTAGTGGGTTAGCTGCTACGCCGTTGGGTCGTATGGCCGAAGAGCTGACCGGAAAGGAGCCCCCAGGTTTGGCTGGCATATGTTGGCATGTCAAGCTATATGCATCTTTTGGTCAAGATCTCTTTGTTGTGTCTTGGAGCCCCCTGCGTTTTGAGCAATAGGCCCTCCGAAGTTGCACAAGTCTCTCTGTTTTATTCTAGCCCAGTTTTGCTCTAAGGCTTCATAGTGCTTTGTACTTGATCTAAGCCAGATTTTTCTGATAAGGTCAAGCACAATTTAGCCAAGCAGGCTAGCTTATGATCCGAGTGAGGTTGCGAGGGCCGGTCGGTTTTGCGGTGTACTTGTAACGTCGCGTTGCTCCCGACCGGATGTGTAAGTTGGTGAAATCTCTGGCACTTTAAATTCCTTTTGGAATTTCTAGGGGTAATTTCATAATTCAGTTCCATTTTCCAATGACCTTTTTGAAGTTCCATCATTTTCTATAAATGCCTAGTTCCTTTATTCTTCAAGAGTCATTCCCTTTGCAGAAGTTGTGTCAGGCATTGTTAGGCATGTATGCTACAATAGTAGTGGGGAACGATGGTAGAGGCATCTGACCCATTGAGAAAATTCCTCTCACAGGCGAAGACCCTCACGAGGTGCCCTTTTTCGGGAACCTTTTCACCATGGGCTTTCTTTTGGAGCCATAAATCGACGAGCTGAGGCGAATCCATGGAGTCACTTCTAGCCTGTTATTATAGATAGCAACCTGAGAGGGGGGGTGAATCAGGTTTACCTGATTTTTGCCTTAATACCTTCTTACTTTCAAGATAAATGTAAATGCAAACAATTGCAGCGGAAATAAGCGTTGCTTGAAAGTAAAGATGAAGGGTAGAAGAATTCACACACGGAATTTTATCCTGGTTCACCTTCTATCCACCGAAGGCTACGTCCAGTCCCTCAAGAAAATTCCTTGAGGATTTTTCCACTATTGATAAAAATCTCTTACAAGTTCTTACACCAAATACCCTAAGAATTTCTATCAATTTCCAGTGAAAGTATACCACTTTCAACAGCCCCTGAAAGTACACCACTTTCAGTTCCTGAAGGCAAACCACCTTCAGACCTTTAAGGCTAGACCACCTTCAATCAACACCCTGAAAGTACACCACTTTCAGTAACAACAACCCTTCACCGAGATCCACGGTGAATACTCAATCTACTAGAAAGAGATGAAGAAGAGTTTACAATTTGGCTGTATCAATCCTTTAACATACAAGTGGATTGATCATGGAATTTATGCTTTAAGGCTCTTAAGCATAATAAGATTCTGAGTTCCTCAAGATATGAACAACTAGAGTGTTCTTTCAATCATGAAGATCATGAACTCAGAATTTAGGCTCTTTGAAAGTTTAAGTGCTAAAAGACTTAATGAATGAACTATTTTGGCAAAGCTTTGGCCTAATTATGTATTCTCATGTGTTGTAATGTTCGGGACTCAAATGAACTTTATATAGGAAAGGGGAAACGTCCTTGAACCAATGCAATCCTTTCCAAAAGGTTTGAGATACAATGGTTCACGAAAAGATGCAACTTTTCGTGTGTGTAATCGATTACATTACTTAGGTAATTGATTACACTAAGAGCCGTTGCAGTTTGAATTTCAAATTCAAACATGTAATCGATTACAAGCAAGAAGTAATCGATTACTTGCCTATGTGTAATCGATTACTAGAAAGCTAAAATCGATTACACTCAAGTCCAACATCTAGAAACTTGAACTTTTAAGGTCGGCTTAAGTTTTTCTACTTCTTTTAACTTATGAAAACATTAAACTTGATTAGCTTAGATGTTTTAAGGAGCCTTTATGCTTTGAGAAGCCTTTAGAAGAATAACTCACCTAAACTAAGACTTCTAGGTAAATGTTGAACTATATAGTGATGTTTCCTCTAAGTCTTCTTTTCTTCTTTTTGCCGTTGAGTTTGTCGTCATCAAAACCTCAGCCAGGGTCAGGAGCAAGACCTTCTTCACATAGCCGACCTTCCTTTCCCCGTAGAAGAGAGGGGAGATCTTCTCCTTGGGAGATCTGATGTGATGCCCTGTCTCTGGATCTGCCTCGTGAAAAGATCCTCACATCCCAGAGAAAGAGTCAAGGCAATGATATAGAAGATTCTAGGGTGGTCTTCATTAGGTGGGAGCTTGTTCCAAGCCCTTCCCATCCCTTCAGTGCTAGGAAGTTATCCGACTGGGTGATTTTCAGATGTTGTTTCCCGGCACCTTATTCTATATTCTGACCGGCTGCCGTTCTCTGCTCTTCTTCTCCTTCCATCTTGAAAACATGGAAGGAGTGCGCATCAGTACAGGCTCCGCAAAGATGAAATTGGAGTTAAGGAAGTACCATGATGATCATCGGGTCGTTCGTTCTGACTCCATGTTCCTTCTTCTGAGCTGGTGCAGTGAAGACCTCGTGCTGCAAGATCCTGGTCAGTGGAAGATGCCAAGGGAGAAAACCTAGTGTCAGCCCGGATTACTTGCGGGGCTTATAGGAATCTCCGTCCTCCCTTCTCTGTGGGATAGGATACCTTTAAGGGAGTTGAAATGCGTTATTTTTCTCTTTTTGCATGTTCTTTTTTTGTAGTGGATTTGCTTTTCACTTTCGACTATTTCACTTCCATTGTAATGGAATAGCTTTCGGAACTTTACCTTGTAATTTTTTTCGATTATTAATAAAATTAAACAGCTCCTTTCTTGATATTTTGTACGTTGTGCACCTGTGCATTACTTTTGGTTTTTGCTTCCCGTCGAAATTGATGTGAGTCGATCCAGTAAGAGATTATTTGTCTTCCCGACCGTCTTTATTTCTTGAACTATTGAGCCGAAAACAACCTAAATGTAATCCATGTGATGAGTGGATTTTATATGATAATTTTAGGGTTTTTTTAGCCTTTTTATTTTATTATTTTTGAGTCTCATGTAGTTTTTTTATTGTTTTTATGTAGATTTTATATTTATTTTGCATTTTGCATGTAGATTAGATTTTATTAGATTTTCTAGCTTTATTTTATATTTTTAGGAATTTTTCTAGTTATTTTGTATTTTTAGGAAAAGCTGGTTTAGTTATCATTTTTGTCCAGGGACCACTTTGTAAAGTTTCAGGAAATCAAGGTCCAAAATGTGAAAGTTCAAGAGTGGAGGACTTAAAGTGAAGATTGAGAGAATATGAGGGCTTGAATTGAAGTGCTAACCAAGAGAGGACCAAAGTAAAAAGAGGAATATGAAGCAACTCTCTAAATTAAGCACATGGAAAAAAGGATTAAAGGATGAGTGGAGGATTGATGATAGTGGAGGAGAGGTTTCAGAATTGTTTAAAGGGCTGATAAGTGGGTTTTTATGGCATTCAAATCCCACTAACCATGAAGAAGGAAGGAAAACTTGGAGCTGAAACAGCAGGTCCCAGCGCTGCAGCGCTGGGAAGCCAGCGCTCAAGCGCTGGCCTTCGGTCTGGCAGTGGATTTTTAATGCTTCCAGCGCCCAAGCGTTGGGAATTCTAGCGCGGAAGCGTTGGAGGCTGGATTTTTACTATAAATAGGACCCTCCTCTTCACTTGTAAAACACACCTTCTTAGAATACAACAAGTATTCTCTCTTTCTCCCTCTTGAGCATTGTTCCTAGGACTTGTGGGAAGCCATATTTGAGCTCCTATCCAGGGTAATTCAATGTCTCCTTTAGCCATGCTTGGCTAATTCTTCTTTAAGTTTCTTGGGTTGTAGTAGTTTATAAATTATATTTTAGTTTTGTTTCTACCTTTCTGAGTCTTATTTTCAGTTCTTGTTTTATTTCCTTGCTCATATTGTTATCTTGCTGTACACAAGAAGTTTTACTTATTACTTATGTCATAAGATCATTTGATGAGTAGTAAGGGAACTAGGATCTAAAAAAGGTTATAAGTATATATCTCTAAAGATCATTAGGATAGACGTAACCTTATGTTGGCCCGAATTCATGCTTCATTTTCTTTTCTGGTTAACTAAATTACAAGATCATGTATTTAGTAATTAGGAAGAAAGTTCTACATTTCTTAAGATCATTAGGATGTAGAAATTCTAGGTTATAGCATCATGGACATGGATTTAAAATTCAGAAAATAAGTAGGAATTTACTAGCATTTTTATAGACTATGTAAATCAACCCGAGAAGCTTAATTCTTATCATCTTTATTTCTTATCATTTTATTGCTATATCTTGTTCTAAAAAACAACAACATCTATTCATCTTTTAATTTCTGTTTAAGTACTAAATATTATAATAATAAGAACACCTATCCCTTGGGTTCGATCTTTTTATATTACGCGATAGTCAATCGTACACTTGCGATTCCGCTATCACCATGTTACCGACCGGGTCATGAGGTTTCTTCCTGTTAATATGATCTTTGTAAATCAATCGCCTGGAACTTTGCAGAGATATGCACTCTATATGGGCCATCAGAACTCTTTGTTTACGGTCAGCCACAGATAAACCTTTGAGTCACACTCTTCTGGCTAAAGTTGCTTTCCCTAGTACTCCATTTTTTTAAGTCGCTCCTCCTTCTTTGTGAAATAACAAACTTCATTATTAGGTCGTATTATCTCCATTCGAGCCACTTTAGCAATCGGTTGTTTAGTGGAATATCTGCCTCTAGCGGGTTTTCACTAGTTTGGAACATTATTTGGTTTATTCTTGAGCAATTTGGCCTTCTGGTGTTTCTTCTCTTGCTGAAGACGACCTGCACTCACTCGCGGGATTGCAACGCCATCCAACATTTTGATTCTGCAAAGTCCATTTTAACATACGTAGGCATGTTTATAGGGTTAGTTGATTTTTGGTTAATATGTAATAATATAACCGTGAAGTTTCTTCATTGCTGCTGCCGATCTGCATTCCTTCTTGTGGATTTCTTTCAACCGGGTAGCTTTTCCCTCGAGATGGTCGGTCTCGCATCTTTTTTAAAAGGTTGCTTGCTCCTGCAGCTCGGTTTGAACGAGGCTTTGTCCCTTTGAAGGTTCACTTGTGCTCGTCTCCAATTTCTTTTCTAGAGGGTTGGGACCGTATCCCTTAAGAGGGTTGCGTACGCTTCCACTAGGTTTGAACGAGGATGCATCCTTTAAAAGGTTCGTTTGTGCTCGTTGCTAATTGCTCTTCAAGACAGTTGGGACTGTATCCCTTAAGAGGGTTACTTATGCCCACTGCTTGGTTTCAATGAAGTTGTGTCCCGTAAGAAGGTCACTTGTGCTCGTCTCCAAGTGGGGTATGTACCTTAAGAGGGTCACTTTTGCCACAAACTTCAACCGGGTGCGGTAAGGATTCTGTCCCTTAAGAGGGTCACTTATATCCCCTTCCGGTGAACTGTGTCCCTTAAGAAGATCACTTGTTCTCGTCTCCAGGTGGGTTGTGTACCTTAAGAGGGTCACTTTTGCCACCAGTTTCCATTGGGTGTGGTAATGATCGTGTCCCTTAAGAGGGTCACTTATATCCTCTTCTGGCAAACTTTGTCCCTTAAGAAGGTCACTTGTGTCCTCTTCACGAACATCCATTGCTTCGAGACAGTTGGAATTGTATCCGTCTCTCGGGCTGAACGAGATTGTGTCCTGATAGCCAAATCCGCAAGTTTACGGAGGATATCGAAGTAATATAAAAGATTATCGTCTTCACAAGGATTGATTTGACTTAAATCAGTTTCTTAGAGTTGGAAAAAGAAAATAATTTTTAGGTTGATTTTGATGATATATATGGTGTAAGAAATTATGATAAAAATAGCACTTGGGTAATAGCTTCACTCAACCAAGTTATGTTGTCCACAATCAGATAACTATATGAATTTAGAAATCAATTCCATGGTGATTTAGCCTAGAATTTCTATTTGTTAATACCTTAATCAAATAGTCTTTCAATTTCAATTACCAAACCTAATATCTTAGTGTTTAGTTAATTCAATTGAAGCATTAGAATTCTTATTCCCAGCCATCACGATTGATTCCCACCCTTATACCTAAGTGGCGGATTAACCAATTAATCTTATCCCATTTCCCTTAATTCCTACCAATTGCCATTGTGCAGAAATTAGCAAAGCAAACTTGTTGCACCAAGCTAAATAAACTCAGGGAAAAGATTCATGGAAAGATAACTTCATTCACATAGAGCAACAGAAAGTTTAGAACATAACTTTAGATGAGATTCACATAAAACCCAAATGCAAAAGAGCTTAGCCAGGCATGGCTAAGGAAAACATAATTAAAAGCAAACCTGAAACAAGGGCTCCAAAGGGCCTTTTACAACTCTAGGAATAAGAAAATAAAAGACAATCTAAGCTACTGGATGATAGGTCAGGTATCCCCATTACTCTAACACAAAGTTCCTATTTATAATAAAATATGGTTGTGTCCCAACGCTCAAGCGTTGGCTTGCCAACGCCTTGGCGTTGGGAATAAAATATTCCAGGCACAAACAGAATGCCAATGCTCAAGCGTTGGCCTCGTCTGCTGCTTCAATGCCTTGGCTGTTTTACTTTTCTTTCTTGATGAGGCTTCATGACCATCAATGGCCTTTATGTGGCCTCTTTCTTGTCCTTTTAAACTCCGAAACAGCTCTTTCTTCAATCATTCCTTCATTCATGACATTAATTCACATGTGTTAAACAAGGTTGAAGCAAGGGTGCTTCATCTTCTGCCTTTAATTTCAGTCCTTCAACTTCTGTTAATTTCAACTAGGTCCCCACAAGTATGCTCAATTTAACCATATTCCTAAAAAGGACTAAAACCTACTAAAAACACCTAAAAAGGGACTCAAAATGACTAAAAACCAAATAAAAGCTAAAATAGATGCAATTGCACAAATTAAGAGAAAATCCTAACAAAATGGATAAAAATCTATATGAGACTCAATAAAAATAAAATAAAATGAAGTAAAAAGATCCTGAAAACATCATATGAAATCCAATAATCATGTCCCATAAAAGGGTCACTTGCCAGAAACCTCCAACCGGGGCGGTAAGGATTGTGTCCCTTAAGCAGGTCACTTATTCCCCCTTCTGGTGGACTGTGTATCTTAAGAGGGTCACTTGTGTCGTAGATCCATAACGCTCTTCAAGATGGTCAAGACCGTATCTTTTAAGAGGGTTACTTACGCTCGCCACTTGGTTTGGATAAAATTGTGTCCCTTAAGAAGGTCACTTATTCTCGTGGTTTTTGTTTCTACGAGGAGTGCGGATAATATTCCTTAAATGGTTTACTTTTATGTTCGTCTGCAAGCTCAAATAGCAAACACAAAACGAGAGTTTTTGAAATAAATTGTGTCAGTTATATTGAATTTCAATTTCTTAGTACATAGGTAAAGCATAGCATTATAATACATCTAAAATAAAAAACTTATCCTAGGCCTTGGCAACCATAATCAGAAGAGAAGATCTCTGTCAGAGTCATATGTTGTCATCGTGTAAGAGAATTTCCTATAGTAGGGAGAGAAGACCGTAATGTAGATTCACACTGTTGTACCAGAAGTGTTGTGTATCTGGTCACATAATGATGTTATCAGCCGAGCGGTTGGATCCTGGCGTTCTCCTGTTTGATTACACTATAGTCTACATCAAGCCGTCTTCCGCTCAGTAAATAAACATTTCGTCCGAAACGGGGATTATAGCCTGTAATCTGAAAAGAGCCGGTGGCCGAGAATAATGTGAGCTTTAGGGAAATGCAATAGCAGCATAAACAGTTCCTTGATAGTTTTGCTCCTCCTTCCTCGTCCCACCGTGACGAAGAAATTTTTGAGCCCGACCAGTTCTATCATGTGGCCTCAATAGCCAGTAGAATTGGTTATCACGGGAGTCAGGTCCCTTGCCTCGTATCCCAGCCAAATGAAGCACTTGAAGGACATTAGGCTCACGGAGCTTTCTGGATCAAACAAGACTCTTTTGAATATTTCATCAACAATATTGGTCGGTATCTCCAGGGTGAAGCCACCCCCTTTCTCTTGGGTCTGCGGAGCCTGCTGTTCAATTTTTCCTTTCTCCTCATGCCTCACTTTATGCTCGTCCCCCTTGGCTTGTAAATGCTTCCTTCTAGGGTTTCTATGGGGATCAACATACTTCGGAGACCATGGCTCTGCCCTTTTGGACCATGTGTTATGCATACTAGAACCTACTCCACCTCGTAAGGAATGAACTCGTTGTGAAGAAGGTCTTGCTCCTGACCCTGGCTGAGGTTTTGATGACGACAAACTCATCGACAAAAAGAAGAAAAGAAGACTTAGAGGAAACAGTGCTACATAGTTCAACATTTACCTAGAAGTCTTAGTTTAGGTGAGTTATGCTTCTAAAGGCTTCTCAAAGTATAAAGGCTCCTTAAAACGTCTAAGCTTATCAAATTTTAATGTTTTCATAAGTTAAAAGAAGTAGAAAAACTTATGCCGATCTTAAAAGTTCAAGTTTCTGGATATTGGACTTGAGTGTAATCGATTTCAGCTTTCTGGTAATCGATTACACCTAGGCAAGTAATCGATTAATTCTTGCTTGTAATCGATTAATTTGAAATTCAAACTGGAACGGCTTTTAGTGTAATCGATTACCTAAGTAATGTAATCGATTACACACACGAAAAGTTGCATCTTTTCATGAACCATTGTGTCTCAAACCTTTTGGGAAGGGTTGCATTGGTTCA
This sequence comes from Acmispon strigosus, assembly GCA_030819835.1. Lineage (NCBI taxonomy): Eukaryota > Viridiplantae > Streptophyta > Magnoliopsida > Fabales > Fabaceae > Acmispon > Acmispon strigosus. The sequence goes on from JAUAMA010000007.1 coordinate 30,095,776, forward strand.
AGGACGTTTCCTCCTGCCTATATAAAGTCCATTTGAGTCCAGAACACAACAACACATGAGAATACATCATTAGGCCAAAGCTTTGCCAAAATAGTTCATTCATTAAGTCTTTTAGCACTTAACTTTCAAAGAGCCTAAATTCTGAGTTCATGATCTTCATGGTTAAGAGAACACTTTAAGTTGTTCATATCTTGAGGAACTCAGAATCTTATTATGCTTAAGAGCCTTAAAGCATAAATTCTCATGATCAATCCGCTTGTATGTTAAAGGATTGATACAGCCATATTGTAAACTCTTCTTCATCTCTTTCTGGTAGATTGAGTATTCACCGTGGGTCTCAGTGAAGGGTTGTTGTTACTGAAAGTGGTGTACTTTCAGGGTGTTGATTGAAGGTGGTCTAGCCTTCAAGGTCTGAAGGTGGTTTGCCTTCAGGAACTGAAAGTGGTGTACTTTCAGGGGCTGTTGAAAGTGGTATACTTTCACAGGTGATTGATAGAAATTCTTAAGGTACTTGGTGTAAGAACTTGTAAGAGATTTTTATCAATAGTGGAAAAATTCTCATGGGATTTTCTTGAGGGACTGGATGTAGCCTTCGGTGGATAGAAGGTGAACCAGGATAAATTTCTGTGCGTGAATTCTTCTACCCTTCATCTTTACTTTCAAGCAACGCTTATTTCCGCTGCAATCGTTTGCATTTACATTTATCTTGAAAGTAAGAAGGTATCAAGGCGAAAATTGGGTAAACCTGATTCACCCCCCCCCCTCTCAGGTTGCTATCTATACTAACACTCGTTTTCCCTTGTTGTCGAGATCTTTGAGGAAGTCTTCTATTTCCGCTCGGTGCTCCGCATCATAACTGCGGTTGTTGTTGTGAAAGTGGTCATGCAGGTCACAAGCTTTTTGGTATTCCGCGACTCTTTCTTCAACCTCCCTCTAGCTACTTAGAGGCTCAAAAATAAGGGATTCACTAAATGAATTTCCTAGTGGCAGCACCGACTGTACCAAGACCAAGAGTTCCTCCTCTGTTAGCTCGGAGGGGAGAATCACCTCCTGAGTGAAGCACTCAAGGAACTTTTGTAGATTTTCTCCATTGCTGTTCCATCGGAGAGTTTGTGGTCAACTGGTCGGCTTTTTCTAATTTTATTTTACCATTCGTTAGGTCCTTGAGTGCATTGTGGAAGGATTGGCTAAAATCAATCTACTACGACATTGTGAGCGCATGGAGACTCTGAAACCACTAGAGAGCTTCTCTTTTCAAGGTTGTTAAAAATAACTTGCACTTCATGGCATCACCTTCTTGTGTTTCATTAATACGCGCTACATCAATCAAGTTTTCGAAGCACTCTAATTCTACACCTTAGGGATAAGGATAGCAATTATTTATGTTTGCTTGAACTTAGGATTTATTCTTTGGTCAAATAGGACTAGGTACTTAGCATCATATATGTGGGTTGTAGTGGGTAGAATCATAATTTTAATTAATGAAATCGGAACTCCAAGTACGCTTTCTCCCTTCATTTTCAATAACAAAATCAACTTCTGCCTTTTATTTTATTTATTATTGTGAATATCAATCAAACAATTATTTTCAACTGTCTTATCAGTAGCAAATTAGTGAATTTTGGTAATAAACAACTCAATCCATGTGTTAACTAACAGGTACACTAGCCTAGGAGTTATCAAGTTTTTTACACCGTTGTAAGACGTAGTATATTTTAAATAATAATAATACTGATCAATTATTAATTAATTAATTAATTAATTAATTATCTATAAGCGTTAGACACTATTAAGAGAATTTTGATCTAAAAGAGTTTGAATAAAAAGAATGAAATAATAACTTCCATGACTCAAATAAATTGAGGTCATTCTTCGAGTGATAATTCACGACACCGCCAAAAGAATTTGGTTTTGTCTTGAAATAGTCAAAAAACGACAAATTACCAAAGGGAAGAAACCCTAATTGATACTCAAATTAAAATTAGAGTGAGAATAATACCTTCTCAATATCTGAATGATGATGTGTATTTAATTTGGAGTATTTTGGTTGTAATGTGGATATGCGTTCCGGTTGGCTCGTCAGCCATACGACCCGACGACATAGCAGCTGACTCACTAGGGATGCTATCAAGCATACACCTAAGAGGTAGCCTGCACGACCTGACTAAGGGATGAGCACTCCCATCTTAGTGGTACCTTATCCGACCGGTACAAACATAGGCCAACAAGAAGTGCTTCACAGGCTACTCAGCCTACAACCATCCCACTCGGAAGCCTCACTTATGAGCTTCCCCTACACTTGCAGAAACACCTCGGGCGCTTATAAGTACCAGGTTCTATCGTTTCACTAAGGACTTTTGGACTTTGGTTATCATTCTACTTAGGCGCTTCTTACTCACTCTTTACATTACAAGTTTGCTATGCATTCTTACATGTTTGAGCTGAGCTCTTGGATGCTCTCGGAGCTCCATTGCTGACTTGAGCGTCAGAGTATCTTCTGCGGTTCCCTCATACCCCCCAACGCATTAGACTCGGAGACTCCACCTCAGTCACATCAAAGCACCGCGAACACCACCACAGCCTCGTCGAGAGCACCACCGTCCAAGATTCACGCTCGAACACTAGGCACCGTCTATGGGGAAGATTCAAAAATTCAACTTCGTTCTTTCTTTCAAGATCAAAGTAAAAACTCACAACGATTTTTGATAATTCTCTTTTTACAATCTAACACAATTCTGTTAGTTTTCTTTCTCAAGAATTGCCAATGGCCTCACAATCCTCAATTTCCAAGAACCCTTGGGGAAAAACTGGTGATGGTCATCAATCACAAATTAAAAAGCAAGAAGTGTTAACTTCATCAAAGGAAAATTTGATGGCATGTTTCTTCAATCCTTTCTGCGAGACCGTCTGTGAGTTCCAAATGCCGCCAGGGCTGGTCGAACTGCTTGATGTGGAAACTTTTTTCGGACGGAAGGATCCATAGAAGCACCCCAGATTGTCCACCACTGGTGCGAGTGCACCTCTATCCTGGCTCGGACGCGCCCATCAATCAAGAGACCTAGTTCCTCTTATCAACAGACCTTCTTCCTGCACACCAAAACCAACCAAAACACATAAAAACACCTAATAAATGCATAAAAATCCTAAAGTAACCTAAAACTAGCATACTTTATGTAATATAACAACTAAACACTATCATTATGAGTATGCGTAAATTATGCTACCCGTTGGAATATAACTAGTCACAAAAGAAATAACCACCAAACACTATCATTATGACCATATGACATATACACTAGTCACAAAAGAAATATTTAGAATATAAGTCACCAATTCAAGTTCATGCTTAAATTTATTCAAAGATCCTTGGGTATGCAATGAACCATCAGTATCTGAATGGAGATTTACAAATGCCACACATTGTAATGTTTGATAATTTTCATCCTCCCACATAGTAAGCAACCTAGCTCACGCATTATTAGGAATCCATGAAGGTTTTAATGAAATATTTTCACGTGCTCTTGCCATTATCTTTCTGAGAAAGTCCTTTGCCTTTGATTCCCACATAGTCTCAATAGCTGAGTCATGTTTACCAATCCATTTGTAATTTCTCTAGAATGGTTAAACAATAAAAATTTGAATCATGTTCACCAATCATTTGTATTTGTGATGGTTCAGCATTGGTGCACAACGATGGGTGTACCTGCAAAATACACTCTGAAATTCAAATTTGATAAAGAACATAGAAAATCTCTTAGCAAAGAAAGAGCAATAAGAGAGAAAAATGAATAGTTTGATCTTATTTTTAGTAGGTGAAACCTTATATCCTTGGTCTCCCATACCTATTCAGGTACTAGGAGTTAACTTCTTTCCTACATGACATAATTGACCGACCTTGTAGAACAACGATTTAACCCTAGTCACACTAGCTTAACCATTGTTCTAACAACCTTACTATGAACCATGGGTAGGTCAGCTAGTTAGAACGATGGAAGCTTAGCCTTCCTAAGTCTGATTTTCAGCTTGAGTCACGAAGTTTGTCTTGGTCTTCATGGGCTAGCCTGATAGCCTTGAGCCACTTGGTTGGATCTTGATAGAGAACATTTACACAATGTTGAATCATTTTAAAAATATTTTTAAATAAGCTCTTAGCGTACTTAATGTTTTTACACTAAAATATTAATAAATAAGAAATTTTTTATTTTATTTACTCTAATTACTGAAAGTAATTGAATAATATTAATGAATATTTTTTAGACTTTTTTCTTCTAAAAGCTTTAATATGAGACGGTTCTTTTGAAACATTTATAACAGTGTATAAATATGTTTATTAAATAATGCTTTAAATGTATTAATACAATCATTAATTATTCACATTTATTTAAAAACAAAATTCATTGATGAAGAAAGAATGTGCAGCAAATATATTTAATGATCATATTAAAGTTATTTTCAATCAGGAATGTCTAAAGAATTGTCTAAATCACCCAAGATAAATATAGGATCAAACCAACCTCGTATTTTAACGTGTGTAGTGAACTAGAATATCCTAAGATGCATGTCAAAATATTGTTGAACAACCTATACTATGTTAATTTTACCCAATAAATATCATGGGTGATTTAGACCATCCATGTGTTAATTGATTTCCACAAATATGTCATTAATGATTTCTTTGGACTTTTCATTAAAAAGTCATATAATGGTGGTTATTTTTTCTCGATTTACATAAGTGTATAAAACTAATTTCATAGTTAATACTACCTTCAATCTTTATTAATTTCATTCTTTATTAATTGTTCATTTAGAGAAAAAATATTATTTTTATTTACATTTTACATAAAATTTTAAGAGAGTATTAATTGATATTTTTTGAAATAATTTCCTTATGAGTATAATAAATAAGGATAAATGAAATACTTTTTAAAGGATGAAATAAGAAAACAAATAATAATTAATAAAAATTAATTGAATTTATTAATTTTTGTAATAGTTAATGACCATGTCAAAACCACAACATACTTACACTTTTATTCAATAAATGACATTTATTGCTTGGTGATAATATTAATAAATTTTACAGGAACATCTAATTAGCTTAGGCTTGACAATCAGTTACTTGCAATGTATCTAGACAAAAAAGCTGAAAAAATATTAAAGATGGGTGTATGCATTCAAAATCGAAGAGAAAGATTTGAAAAGAGAAAAATGTGAAAAATGTCATAGAATATAATAAGAGATAAAAATAATAATAATATGAATGAAATGTTTAAATACTATTAAATAGTTTGTACGTTACCAATAATGTGCAACATAGTTACTAAATAGCTGGGGTCCTAAAGCAGTTAGTTAACGTTTGATACAGGTGTGATGTTTATGGAAAAAGATAATTTTGGAAGGCTTACCCATTTAATGTAATTTTTTAACATTAATGAGATTAATTTTATGGACGGTGATTGTGGCGATCGGAAACCGAAAAATTTATTTGTACAACCTCGTGCAATTCTGTCTCACTCCACACTATATAATCCTTAGTCTTTCTCTCCTCAGTCTCATCTCTCACAACTTCCTCATCTCTCACAACTTGATTTGGTATTGTGTTTTCTTTCTTTTTCTCTCTAATCTGCTTCCATTTTCTTGCAGTTTTGACATATTCTAATTCACATTTTCTTCCATCGAATTTTACAATTTTTTCATCTTATCTTTTTTGTTTTTCCTATCACATCACTTATCATATTTTTAATTTCTTTCACATCTATTTTTTCCTTATTCTAGATCTGATGTGGAATTGGAATCTAAAAGCAATATTTTCCTTTTTCCCGCGACACACTCTTTTTGAGAGAGCACACACATCCACACTCAAAACACCATTCACTAGCCCCAAATTTTTTGTTGATAAGCATATATACATGAAATTTGCCTTCGTATGCCCCAAAGCAAATTGATTTATGCTATTAGTAGTTACAAATTTACAGCAAGAATTTGTTTCGCGCATAATCCAAATTATCCCAAAACCCTAACTTTACATTATCCCAAAACCCTAACTTGTTTATTTGTTTTGTTTTGATTTTACAGCTTCAAATCCATGTTAAGACTACCAAATAAGAGACCAGCCATGACCATTGAAAGCCTCACTGAACTTTTTCATTTCCAAGTGAGTGCACTCGTTTTGCTGAACTACGATGCCCAAAAAAGTGCGAGATTATTGAGCTTGGGACGCTTCTGCATAAACCTTATTCAGCATGCCACTTGTCCCATTTTTGCAACGGTTTGTTGCGTCGGTTGCTTTCAATGGCCCCTTACAAAGGACACTGTTGTAGTCCGAATTGCCCAACGAAGCTTTGCAATTGCTCTGCCTGGCCTCTTATACGGCCTTCAATTCCCCAACACTTATAATGGAGACATAGATAACATTCTGGTGGGAATCTTGGGTCATTTTAGTCATTATGTCGATCTTAATGCCGACGGCCAAGGTATGTATATCTATATCTCTTTTCTACTTAATTATTCTATTAGATTGGAATTTTTTATTACAATAAAGATTTATAAACATACAAACAGTATAGACATCTACAAACACCTTATTTTTATCTTTATCTCTCACTTATTATCACATCAAATTACATATCACATTCATTACTTCTCTCTTCTTTTTCTTTCTCTCTCTAGATGTATATCACTAATAGTGGTCTATGAATCACAACTCGTAAACTAATTTATGCTACTGCTACCATGTCTTCGAGGGGTCTTTGGAATATGGCTTGTGGTTTAGCAAGTTAAAAGTGATTTTTGCTAATATTATTTTCTTAACAAAAAAAAACAAAGAACCATTTTTGAAAACCTCTTCCTCTCCATGGACATATATATCATCATACCTCACCCTAATACCTTCTCCATAAACTCTCATTATACGAAAATAACCTTCATTGCCATTTACCAAGTAAAAAAATAATAAATTTCTCTAAATTTGTAATGCCGAAACCGCCTTATTTTTCTCTCTACAAAATACATCCCAACTAATAAAAATTATTTATGATATAATATTTTATTTACATTCCAAACAAAGTCATTTTACAATTTCTGAAAAAATTAGTCGTGTATTTTATTTTCTAGGAACAAATATTTTAAAGTTCCACCTAACAAAGTAGAATTTGTAAATTTCCTCATCCTCTTCTCTCATAAGTATCATTTATAGTTTTACCTCTATTTTGGCATGGAGAATTTTAAATTTCAATCCTAAACGTAAATACCCAAACAAATATTTATATAGCCAAATGAATTGAATTAATGCAATTTAATTAACCTACATTTTGTAAAATGATAAAATTACCCTACTTAAATGTATAAACCTAGTGAAAAAGTTTGCTCTAATATTCCCTTTAACTTCACTATTTATCTATTAAATCTATGATGATTTTTAATGCACTAAAAATAATTCAACTTTCATTTAATGTAACAATGATGAATACCTTTCTTCATTATTCATTCCATATAACATGATGTTACATGAATAATCGTGATATTGGTTAGGCTTGGTACACCACCAAAATAACAGTGTATAGATATGCCTTTTGTAACTTGTTATTTGTAAAGTATCTGTAATAAGATTTCTAACTTATATTGAAACTTCTAACCAGCATACAAGTTATACATTATATATTGTAAAGTATCTGATTAGGTGTACATGAATCATTGCCCATGTGATGTTAATTGGTTACAGGGTACCCGGCGGATGACTGTGAACCACAGTTGTGGAAAAAGGTGCGCGCGCGCGTGGAGCCCTTGGTGCATGAAATTCTCGTTCGCCTAGGCCAGTGGCCTGGGAGTTCCCGCTACTGCTTACCAAACCAAAACTCATGCTTCTTAAGGGCTTCTCGCATGTCCACAGTCACCAAAATGATTGTGGAAAGCATTCAGGCGAGGACACTGACAAATGCCCACATCACTATCAAAGGAACCAACCCACCAAATGCTGGCCAAGACAGAGCCTACGCTTCCGTGAGAGCGTTTAGTTCCCTCATTGATGCCGTTGAGCTTGCTTGGGTCGTGTCTTGTGGCCTTCAGCACATGTTGATGAATATTTTTAATGTTGACCCTTTTCAACGCGCTTCTGCTCAGGACACCGGTTCCTTCCAGTTTTGGGTCTTGAATGAGGAGGGAATGAAGGTCTTTTTGATCAAATTGGCACCCCCAGAAGCTCATCATGAGAAGGAGAAAAGAGAGGAACCTGATGCCTCTGCCAGTGCTAAGGGAAAAGGGAAACGAATCATGCCATAGACAGTTGGCTATCTAGTGTGGATGATTTACAAGGATTTGGATTCTCACATTTTCCTTCAAGGGCAGTATAATGAGTTGAGAAGAGAAGAAAAAAGAAACATGTCTTAATTTCTTTTTTGTATCATTACATTTGCATGTTCTTGAGGAGAGTAGGAGGATATGGATGTTTGTAATTGTTCTCATGTAAACGCTTATGAAATAATTGTGATATTAAATAAAATAATAGTAATATTTATATATGATCTACTTAATCCATAGACACTCCAAAAGAAAAAAAACACCACTTCGTACACCTAATTTTTCTTTCTAATTATCTATTATCATAACCTTCATTGTGGAGTATTCACTCATTGAGTATCTTCCCAACATTTCATATCAAGTTTGAGTACAGCATGTATATATGTATCTATCATATATTTTTCATTCCTAGCGATATAACCAAATTAGATCATACTTTTTTTTTTAACAAGTCAAATTGTATTAAAAGGGAGAGTTTACAATAAATCATCTATGACTAAGATAAGTCATAATTGAATTAACTAACCCTTAAGAAAGTGAGTTTAACAATGTTTTAATTATGAGTTAAATATGTTTTTAGTCCTTGACTTATAGAGGTGAATCAAAATTGGCCACTGAAAAAATTAATAGTTTTTGGTCACGCAGTTTTTTGAAATTAGAACATATGACATCATAACGCATGTGTCATATATTTTTGCTCAGTCCACTACTAGAAAAACACTCTTTAGGGACGGAAAAATTCATCGCACAGTAGTTAAAATTTATCGTCGCAAAATTTTGGGGACAGAATTATTACTCCGTCGCTAGTTTGGGACGGAACTAGAGACAAAATATATTGATTTATATTCATTCAAATAATGTATTTGCGACAAAATTGGGGACACACGCATTGAACATTTTGGGACGGTGCATACTAATCGGTCGCAAGATTGGGAAGGAATGTAATTGTTTATATTTTTTAATATAATAATTTCGCGACGGAGTCGCGAACGGAAATAATGATCATTGCAATGACGGAATTCATAATACCATAATCCGTCCCAAATTTTGCAACGAAAGTGGGGACGAAAATAATGATTTTTTAATGACGAAGTCTAAATAGTATAGTCCGTCCCAATATTTGCGACGGATATATTCTGTCACGAAGTTGTGAAGATTTGAAAAGTTGGTACTAGTTCCGTCGCAATAGTTCCGTCAAAAATGTATAATTTTGTGACAAAAAAACTCGTTTGAGATTCCATCACAAATATAGTTACTTTTCCTGTTCAGTTTATGTATCATAAATAAATTCGTAATAAATATCATAAATTTGGAAAATAAAAAGTTGAGCTGAACCGTAAAACAACAATCATATTCAAATAAATCCACTCATCGATGTATCCAAACTTAATCATAATTATCCAGTCGTAAGTATAATTAAGCTGATAGTAATAAAACCACACAAGAAAGGGGGGGTTTGAATTGTGTGTGTGACTTTTAAAAACTTTTTCACAATATAGTTATTATTAGTTCGAAAACGTTGAATGATATGTGCAGCGGAAATAAACTTAGAGCTTGAAGAATAAATCACACACAATATTTATCCTGGTTCACCCCCTAAATCGATAGGGCTACGTCCAGTCCTTGGCTATACCTAGATTTTCCACTATTTCAACAGAATAGTACAAGTGTTCTCAGGGACTTCTCCCAGTATTCTGAGGACTACTCCTTTGCAAGTATTCTAGGACTTCTCCTTTATCTTTCGAGTGTTGGACAGGACTCCTCCCAGTTCTTTTTCAAGAAGATTTGTTTTCTACAGGAATCTCTTCACAAAGAGTGGGTAGAAACTATGAAGTTCTAAAATCAAAGATGGTATTCAAATTGGTTCTCTGAAAGGCTTGTGTGAGAAAGGATGAGATTTTTCACTCTGTTAAGGATTTCACACTAGCTGGCGACTAAACATAGAAAATGAGAAGGCTAAGGTTACTGAGTGTTCTTGACTAAAGCTTGTTCAAATTGTAAACTGACTTGAAAGATTTGAATGCTTTGATAGTGTGTAAGTCGCCAAGTTGAAGATGATGCAGAGACCACTATTTATATCTTCAGTAGGATGATAACCGGGAGCTTCAATGAAGATCTTCAAAAATAGTTCCGTTGAATTCTTGCTTGATTGTGAGTAACGGATACTTCTGCATCTGCTTTTTGTAGTCTTCCAGGTGAGGAATGTTTCTTCATCAGATAGAAAGTGATATCGTCTGGCGATGCTTTTGTTCTGGTTCTCAGAGGCTGCAATTAATGCATATGCATTACAGCTAATCTGGTAATTAATGCTCTGACCAGAAGATTTGAATTTGGCCGTTGGGGAGATACGATGATCAGAGGATATCGCCGTTAATTCAGCAAAAGCAGCTTGAATTAAGGAATGTCAGAGAATTTGAACCTTCAAGGAATAAGGCGCTTAATTCTGTCTCTTTCTCCATTAATGCTCTGATCCACCAAGAGGTGCATGACAACTCATCTTCGGTTTGATCAAACGATCTCCTTTATGCTAATTCTTTTTGCACGAGTCTTCAATCATTGCTCTTTAGTCAACCCATGTGTTTGACAAGGGTTAAGCCGGACGGTCTTTGCAGGCGGACGAACTTTACTCTGAAGGCAGACTCATTTCTCGTAGGCGGACGGTTTCTTCATTTGCTTTTTGATAATGTTTTGTCGAGATCTTTGCAGCATGTCTTCAGTTCATAAGTGTTCCTGAATATGAAATCTTTTAAAGAAGTTAGTAACACTTAGCGAAATTGTTATTTATCAAAATAAGTTAATTCATTTAAATATTTTACTCTAACATAAGCATCTCCAAATGATTTAAAACATAGAAATTTTATCCATAAATAAAACCATGATCTATAATATATGTAGCCATTAATTCATCAAATTTGTCCATCACTTTGATTGTTATTTGAAGCATCACTTCCTGGAACATCATGAAGATCATCTTCATCTAAATCCCTTGCATCAATATTAAAGTTTGCATGTCTTGCAAATTGTTAGCTTGGAATTTTTTGCCAAGTCCTAACTCGGTCCAAGACTGCATAAAAAGGTGACTTCAACCAAAAGGAAAGATTCAGCTAAGGCTAATAAGACAGTTTCTAGTATTTCGATCAAGACGGCATGCTGAGTAGAAGTCGAATCCACGTCGGAGACAAGGTCCTAACATGAACAAGTGTTGAACTTGTTTTCGACTAAAGCTTTAGTGTGCATGAGGAGCCATGTCGGCGGAGGTTACGGGCAATTATTCAGATTGGACGCGTAGAAGGAAAAGGAACAAGCATGGGACACATGGAGATTTCAGAGAACCTGTCTGTTATGAGCGGTTGAAGATGCAGCCTATAAATAGAAGAAGACATGCATAGAATCGAGGTCTTTCGTCCAACCCGTGACACGTCCGTAAACGTTAATTCTCAAACCCTAACGCCATAAGTCCAAGCTACCGTGACACAGTGCAACAGGAACAAGTCAAACGCGAGTGACTGCGGTGTTCGACTGACCAACCCTTTAAGTTTCATTGCAAAACTCTTTATGTTTTCTTGCAATTTACATTTGAATCCAGTTTTTCCTTTTCCTTTGATTTGCCTTTTACTTTCTTTAAATTCAGTCTTTTACCTTTAAAGTCGCTTAACCAGTTCGCTCGAACCGCTTTCAACGGACACCACGCTCACCCACTCCACTTACACGATTCGCACACTCACGATTTCCATATCCCAGAGCCCGTAAGAGGATTGGAATCCAACCTCTTCATCAACATTTGGATTCACTTGTTGATTTACCTGGTTTACCAAAAATCAGAGTAAACAAGTTGGCACGCCTAGTGGGACCAAAGGGACATGTTTCATTAGAAATCATTCCGAGTGCCTTGATTTTATAAATTTTAGAAAGCTATTTTTGTTCGGTGTATGCTATTACGGAGTGGAAAATTAGTAAGTATGGCCAACCGTTCTAGGGGAAACCAGTCTCCAGGGTCTCAAGTTGAACCCAATAATGCTTCTAATGTCAGTTTAGAACGTCCGATTAATACTAGTGATAGTGTTAATCCTCAAAGGTTTGAAACCGTTTTCAATCAAGACATAGCAGCTGCAAGTGTTTCAACGAGTCAAAATTCACAACCGGTCTCGACTGGTCAGAATTTGTCTCACAATAAAATGTACTCATATGAAAGATTTCAATGTATCACAATAAAATGAACCAACTCCATCTCCCCCAATACAAAGGGGTTTAGTTACTCATGGTAGACAAGAAAACCAAATCCAGAATTAAGAAAGAAAACATAATCGTACAATAGGAATTCGAACGTGCCCTACCAGACCCAAAGCGGCTTCTTTCCTAGTCTACAATATGTTCCAATAGGAATAGGTAACAAAGTAGTTCTAAAAATCGTGCTTTAAGTGACTGGTAACAATGCCGACGCACACGTCCCCACACACAGGCGCACACATGCGCAATTAAACAGAAAAAAGGTGGAAATCCAACGAACGCAGGCGCCGACGCACTGGTCTAGACAAAGAGCTCCACAGATTGTCCACCACTGGTGCGAGTGCGCCCCTGTCCTGGCTCGGACGCGCCCATCAATCCAAAGACCTAGTTCCTCTTATCAACAGACCTTCTTTCTGCGCACCAAAACCAACCAAAACACATAAAAACACCTAATAAATGCATAAAATCCTAAAGTAACCTAAAACTAGCATACTTTATGTAAGATAACAACTGAACACTATGATTATGAGTATGCGTAAATTATGCTACCTGTTGGAATATAACTAGTCACAAAAGAAATAACCACCAAACACTATCATTATGACTATATGACATATACACTAGTCACAAAACAAATATTTGGAATATAACTCACCAATTCAAGTTCATACATAAATTTATTCAAAGATCCTTGGGTATGCAATGAACCATCAGTATCTGAATGGAGATTTAAAAAGGCCACACATCGTAATGTTTGATAATTTTCATCCCCCCGCATAGTAAGCAACCTAGCCCACACATTATCAAGAATCCATGAAGTTTTTAATGAAATGTTTTCACGTACTCTTGCCATTATCTTTCTGAGAAAGTCCTTTTCCTTTGATTCCCACATAGTCTTAATAGCTGAGTCATGTTCACCAATCCATTTGTAATTTCTCTGGAATGGTTAAACAATATAAATTTGAATTATGTGCACCAATCATTTATATTTGTGATGGTTCAGCATTGGTGCACAACGATGGGTGTACCTGAATATGCACTCTGAAGTTCAAGTCTGATAAAGAAAATAGAAAATCTCTCTTAGCAAAGAAAGAGCAATAAGAGAGAAAAATGAATAGTTTGATCTTATTTTTAGTAGGTGAAACCTTATATCCTTGGTCTCCCATACCTGTTCAGGTACTAGGAGTTAACTTTTTTCCTAGATGACATAATTGACTGACCATGTAGAACAACGATTTAACCCTAGTCACACTAGCTTAACCATTGTTCTACCAACCTTACTATGAACCATGGGTAGGTAGGCTAGTTAGAACGATGGAATCTTAGCCTTCCTATGTAAGACTTTCAGTTTAAGTCACCAAGTTTGTCTTGGTCTTCACTCTTCATGGGCCAGCCAGATAGCCTTGAGCCACTTGGTTGGATCTTGATAGGGAACATTTCCACAATGTTGAACCATTTTAAAAATATTTTTAAATAAGCTCTTAGTGTACTTAATGTTTTTACACTAAAATATTAATAAATAAGAATTTTTTTATTTTATTTACTCTAATTACTGAAAGTAATTGAATAATATTAATGAATCTTTTTTAGACTTTTTTCTTCTAAAACCTTTAATCGGTTCTTTTGAAAAATTTATAACAGCGTATAAATAAGTTTATTAAATAATGCTTTAAATGTATTAATATAATCATTAATTATTCACATTTATTTAAGAAAAAATTCATTAATGAAGAAAGAATGTGCAGCAAATATATTTAATGGTCATATTAAAAGTTATTTTCAATCAGGATTGTAAATCACCCAAGATAAATATGAGATCAAACCAACCTTGTATTTTAACATGTGTAGTGAACTAGAATTTCCTAAATGCATGTTAAAATATTGTTGAACAACCTATGCTATGTTAATTTTTCCCCATACATGGGTGATTTAGACCACATATGTGTTAATTGAATTCCACAAATATGTCATTAATGATTTATTTGTACTTTTCATTAAAAAGTCATATAATGGTGGTCTCTTTTTCACGATTTACATAAGTGCATATAACTAATTTTATAGTTAATACTGAAACATCCCTCATTTCCAACTACTTATATGCTAAGCTATTTCTACATATACCAATACGATTGGCGAAAGATGGAACAAAGTTAGTAGCCAAAGGACTAAATATAGATGAAATACTCTGTATCCGATCGCCAAAATTTATCTTAAGTGATCTAATATCATATTTAATTATCTCATCAACCTTAAAATGATATTTACGATGATATTTGATCATCATTATAATTTTCGTGTCGATTTAACCGGCAAAATCCCACACGGTTGGGAGGAGACTACACTGATTATCCTTTGTTTCAACACCAAAATACCTTCTTTCCTCCACATATACATGATACCGTCATCATCTTCACTGACATGGTCTTCTTTGTGCCTAAGAGAAAGAAAACATTCAGATATCACTTGTCATTACATGACAAAAACATCACTCTTACATCATAATGCATAGTACATGCACATTAATGATCCATTGACTAGTTGAAGACCAAGGGAGAGAAATAAATATCCCCACTCTTCTCCTCTCATGCGCAGCACCATCATCTTCATGCATTAACTTCCGCTACTTTCATCTTCACTACACTACAAAACCTTCATTCATGTTTGTCTACCATGCAAATGACATACACGCTATTCCACTATTGACTACTTGGTGGTGTTTACCTCGATTTTTGTTAAAAACGGGTAAATCCAAAAGGAAATACAAATGTTGATGAAGAGGCTGGATTCTGATCCTCTTTGGTTCCTTTATGTGAAAATGTTTATGTGTCGTTTCCAGGTTTTAATGAAGAACGGAACAATGTTCTTCAAAGTTTAAGAAAGAAAATGAAGTAGAACAGTATCAGATTGAAGAAAAGGAAAGTAAAACTAAATTAAAAAAAGAGAAAAGGAATTAAAAGTAAAAGAGAAACCAAAATGATAAAAGAAATTGCATTGAAAGTAAAAGTCAGAATCACAGCACCCTCTGATTTCTCTTTTTAGTTGTCTATCTTATAAGACCTATAGGCGTCTTGAGAGTTTGAGTAGTTTGTGAATTCTGTCTTATTCCTATTTACAACCTACTATTTATAATATTTGAAATAAAACCGCTAACATGATCCTACGGTCAATATTCAAACATATAAACAACTTCCTATTCTAGGCCTTAGATCAACAACTTTCAGTAACTTCCACTTCAATTTGTTTCTTCTCTAACATCGACCTTCTTTATGCTACCATGTTTTTTAATTTGAACTTTGCAAAGTTGATAACTTCCATGACTCCATAAAATGCTTTGTAGAAGAAATTTTGAGACATTTATGGTTCCATATTGTTGCTTCCTCTTTGGTCCAAAAGTGCCTTGAGTCGAAATCATGCTCTTATCTCTAGTCGAAATTATTATCTTTCTTTGCTGTCGATATCTTTTGTCGAAGAAACATTGAGACTTAGTCTTCATAAATTCGAATAATGTCTATGGCTCTTTGCCTAGACCAATTGTCATAGCGAATAACATTACAATATGATGGCATCACTTTATCAAACTCCTTGAAACCAAACAATAATATCTTTTGAATGGACAAGATTATATAATCTTATCGAAGCCACATATCAAAGGCAAATTGCCAAAGTAATCGCATTGAAATAATTCGACCTGCTCATGTTTGGTGGTCGAATATAGGCTTCAAACTATATTAATTATCCTTACAGAAGCAATTGGCCATTTTACAATTTTAGTATTAACAAAGGCCCCCAAAATGTTGTTTCTTGAAGAAAGTGAGAGGAACAACATTTTAATCCAAGCATCAGAATATTTTTCTGGGATAAATTTTCGTGGTAAAAAATACTAGTAAAACTTGGTCGAGACACATTAAATTCAACCACTTTTTTCTAACATTGTTTATGCCAAGTCTAAATAATCTTTCAATAGCCAATATACATATATATATGTTATACTTTCGAACAATGTAAAGATTGGATCGAAATATACCTGGCATTTTGCAATCACTTAGCCAATTTCTTTTAAATATTTTTGTCTTTCATGGTTTCAAGAACCAATTTTCCTATGTCTTCGAAAATCGTTAAATTTCATTTTCGGTCATAGAAACCGAAATTCGAATTAAAGTACTTGAAATTTACTTCATCCAATCCCTTTTGGATTCGAACTTCTTAGCAAATTTTGACAATTCTTAACTATCCTTCTTTGATAGTTACTTTCATTTTTCAATTCTTTAAAGAGTTTTGTAGGAAATTTTCTCTTATTCCTCGAGAATTTAAAAACATATGGAGATTTTGCCTTGAAATCAGCCATATTCACTTCATTTTTGTCACTATCGCTATCCTCGTCAAATTGATCAACTTCATCTCGACCAACTTCATCTTCAACGAGTATTTTAGTGTTAGAACTTTCTTCTTCTTGAAAAACTCTTTCAGGCTTGTATTTTTCAAGCCTTAGTTTCTCTATTCATCTAACCTTATAAGCCAATTGAGTCATATCTCTCAACTATAGGTTGACTAAGTTCTTTTTAATCGAATAGTCTAGGTCTCCTGCAACCATTCAGACTAATTCATATTCATGCACATGAGTAGAACACCTAGTTTCCATTTGCCTAAATCTGATCAAGTAGTCATCTATTGACTCATCCGATCGTCTTTTAACATTAACCAAGTCCATTAATGGCACTTTGGTTTCTCCTCTATAGAACCGTTCATGAAAATCACATTCTAATTGACTTCAATTGTGGATCAAATTAGAAGGTAGAGTAGTAAACCAAGTGAAAGCATTTTCGGTCAACGAACTTGGAAAATATTTCATTTTCAACTGTTCATTGTTAGCAAGATCATCAACTTCAACCTGGTACCTTGCAACATGTTCAACAGTTGATTCGCCCGTGGCCCCCAAAAGTTTACTAAATTTTGGGACTTTCCATTCTCCAGGAAGATCTGTTCGAAGAACTATTTCAGGAAATGCAAATATGAAATTCGGACGAGTAGTATATCCATCACTAAAATAACGTTGATTTAGAACATGTTCAACAATATTTGCAACTTGTTGTTGCCCCTCCATATCATTTTGTCTAAATATTTCTTGGAAGTTGTCAACATTCTGGTTTCGATTAACTAAGACGTTATTATCTAAGTTTTGGTCGAAATCCTATGGCTGATTTTGAACCAAGTTATTAGGTTTATTTCGACGAAGATTAACAACTTGTTGGAAATTCCGGTTTCGATTAACCAAGACATTGTTGTCTAAGTTTTTGTCGAAACATTATGGTTGATTTTGAGCCAAGTTATTAGGTTCATTTCGACCAAGATTTTTAAGTTCATTCTGAGTCGAATTTTGAGTAGGATCTTGACCATAATCAACAACTTTTTGGAAGGTTTGATCAAGAGGTGGTGCTCCAAAAATATCAGCAATCCGACCCATTTGTCAAGCCAAGTGTTGTTAACTTCGACTTGTATTTTGAATGAGAGGATAAAAGATAGTTGACATTGTTTGTGAAAATAAATTCACCATATTTCTGTTAATCTCATCCATTGGATGCCTCATCAATCGTAAATCAATGTTAGTGATCAAATTTAAAGGAAATGAATCCATCGAAACACTTCGAATCAGAGGCATGGTCATATACATTGTGTTAAACCGAGTATGTTTTGGACCATTTTGAATTCCTCCTTGCCCTGAATTTCCAATAGGATAGGAATTATATATTGATATGTTATTAGCCCTTTATAGAATATTTCTATATAAGTAGTCTTTTTTATCAAAGTATGTAATAATTTTGAATGTGTATATTGCCTTAAAGTGAGCTATACGTACAGTTCCAAAATTTGATTGAAAAGAAATTTCAATCCACAGATAGACTAAACTGAAATTTAGAACCGGATTATAAATGACACTGTTGAAAACTTAGTTTTCACAAAATTTTCCCACAGGGCGTGCCATTTTGTTTACCTCGATTTTTGGTAAAAACGGGTAAAACCACAAGGAAATCCAAATTTTGATGAAGAGGCTAGATTCTTGTAACACCCCAATTTTGGGTTGAGGGTCACATAGTAAATTCGCGGAAATTAAAACCTCTAAGAAAAACAACTCAATTTTTCAAAAAACATTTCGTCTCTCAATAATATTTAATCAATAATATTCCCTTAAATATTAACTAATACGCGGAAGCATAAATGAAGGAATATTATTACAAAAATAAACGCTCAACAAACGCGCCCAAAAATAAACAGCGGAAGTTCTATCAAGCAACAATTATCTTCTTCAGATTCTTCCACGCTTCCACTGCGCACTCTGATTCCATGATGCTCTTCAAGAGTGAAATTGTCGCCCTGTCTGTCTCTGGCGTTAAGCGTCCAAACACAAGTAGAAAGGGTTAACTCTTAAAACAAACAACAAATACCAATCAGCATGTTGAAGAGAGTCTTAACAAAACCAACAGTAATAGTATTTTCAAAATACAGTGTCAACAACTTAACGACAATATCCAACAACAACAACACTAATAACTCAATTCAACTTCCTCAAATTCTATATGCAAGACTCTTGGCCAAAACTTCTCCCAAAAATGGCGAGAACGGTCCCAGGGGACAAATTACCCTCTCACCGAACTCAAGATAGATCGCATGGGACAAATTACCATCTCATCTACCTTAGGCATGATCACATGGGACAAATTACCATCTCATCATCCTTCAAAAACTCATCCACTAGGCATGATAACATGGGAAAATTCCCCATTTCATCATCCTTCCAAATGCACATGTCATAACCCATAACAGTCAACACACGAACCAACAGTTCGTAGTACAACGTAAATTATCCATTTTCCAAAATCCAGTTCACAACATCATCAACAACATAACATAATCATCAATTATCAATTCCAAGAATGTATCACAAACACCAACAATTTCATCACCCATAAACTATTTTATTAGGAGTTTGTTTATCCTTTCTTTGAAAAATGAATGTCTTAGGTTTAAACAATTTAGTATTAGAGGATATAAATGTTATTTCAGATTCATTATGCTTGTATGATGAACAAGGTATGTCAGACGATGCATTGACAAGTGCAGTACTATCATTATCGTTTTCATCAAACCCTAGACCACTCTTATCATACATCGTTCTATTGTTGCCACTCAACTTTACTAGGTTATCATGTCCTATAGTAAAGTTAGAAAGATCTATGATAACTTTTAACTCTTTGTTTTAGAATTTTGACTTCCTCATTTGAATCCTGTTCTTGCAAAGATTTATTTTTCTTCATTAACATAAATGTTACCTCTTTGGATGCATGTAGTTCTTTTTCTAGTTTACCATAATTCTTCTTTAAAGTGCTATACTTAATAGCTAAAGAATAGGAGTAATCAAGCAGTTCATTATAATCATCATGTGATATTTCAGAAGTTACCTCATCTCGTCGTTTGTCTCATTGTTAGATGAATCCACAGTCACCATCATAACTTCAACTTCTTTGTTTGCTTCAATGTCAGACGAGTCTATAGATACCATAAATGCACAGTATGACTCTTCATCTTCCTCCTCCTCTTCCTCTTCATGTTCAGATTATTCCTCAGATTCTTCGTTCTGACTTGAGAGAGCCTTCTTTTTGTTGAATTTTTTATGTGCTAGTCTCTTTCCCAGATGAGGACAATCTGCCTTGATGTGACTAGGCTTTCTACACTCAAAGCAGACTATGGATCCTCTGCCTGAACTTCTTTCTCCATCTTTTTTGGAGTTGGAGATGGTCTTTCCTTTGACTTGATCTTTTTTGGGCTCATGCTTGAGTTGTTTTCGTCTGGCCCACATCATTTTGAACCTTCTGTAAAAGAGGGCTTGCTCGTCGTTTGATATGTCAGACGATATCCCAGCCTCATCAAATGATTCAGTTGCTTTTAGTGCCTTGGATGAGCTGGATTTGAAGGCCATAGATTTGTTGACTGCTGACTTGCTTCGCTTGGCCTCAGCATCTGCTACAAGATCCATCTCATGGATCTTCAGATCTCCCAAGAAATCTTCCATTTGCAGGGTGGCAAGATTCTTGGCAGCTCTTTGAGTTGTTACGAAAGATCTCCACTCCGTTGGGAGACTCTTGAGAATCTTTGTAACTGGCTCTTTACTGGTGAGTGATATTCCAAGATTTCTCAATCCATTAAGGATAGTATGAAATCTAGAGTACATGTTTTCAATGAATTCGTTCTCCTTCATTTTGAATTCTTCATACTGAGCAGTTAGCATGCTCACTTTGGTATCTTGCACAGCAGAAGTTCCTTCATGAGCCATAGCTAAGGTGTCCCATATTTCCTTTGCGGTGCTTAAGCTGCCAACTTTATCATGTTCATTTTTGCTTAAATCACATATGAGAAATAGCCTAGCTTTGGCATTTCGTTGATTCTCTGTACGGTGCTCATCTGTCCATCGGGCCCTATGGGTAGGTCTGTTTGCATCATCCTTTGGGACGTAGTCTCCATTTGCCACAATATCCCAAAGCTTCAAGTCTGTTGACTCTATGAACAGCTGCATATGTTTCTTCCAGTAAGGATAGTTGGAGCCGTCAAAGAAGGATGGCTTATTGGTAGCCATGCTAGTAGGAAATGCGTTGTTCTCCATGGATCGTTTTACTCTACACCTGTTAAGATGTTAGTACTTCTCAGAGCCGGTGAGCTTTGATACCAATTGATAATGATAAACAACACAAGAAATGGGCGGGTTTGAATTGTGTGTGTGATTTTTAAACTTCTTTTGTATAAAACAATTATAAGTTTCAAATACTTTTCAAGAGCTAAGTGCAGCAAAAATTAATCAAAACTAAAAAGTAAAGCACACAGAATATTTATCCTGGTTCACCCCCTTAATCGACAGGCCTACGTCTAGTCCTTGGCTTCACCAAGATTTTACACTATTTTCTAAAAATAGAACAAGTATTATACAAGACTACTCCTAGTATTCGCAGGACTTCTCATTACAAGTTTTATATCGGACTTCTCCTAACTTAGTATTAAGCAGGACTACTCCCAATTAATTTCACAAAGAAGGTTTGGATTTCTACAATGTCTCTTCAATAAGAGTTGGGTAGAAAGATTAAGAACAGTATACAGAGAGAATTTAGAGGTTGGTTCTCTGTTTAGGTTGTGTAAGAAAGATAAGAGTTTCACTATATGAAAGCTTCACACTTTGGCAGACGACTTAACTTAGGAAGGATGACTTTGAGTTTCTGAGTTTTTGCTATAGAGCTGATTGCAAGAGAATGACTTAGAAAGCTTATGAAATTTTATCGTTGGAACTCGCCCCTTGAATTCAGTGTCTAAGTCCTCTATTTATATCTTCAGTAGGATACCCTTTGATGAACGTTGACGAAGATTGAAGTGTTTCTGTTTGAGTTTCTGCTTTTGACTGTGCAACGAATACTTCTGCAGCTTTCATCAGCATTAAATGCATTCTACCTTGCATTAATTGCAACATTAAATGCGTTGGTTGACTTCGTCTGGTTCTTCAATGCTTTTCCTTAAATGCTCGTCTGAGCATTAAATGCATATGTAAGACAACAAAGAGAATTTATTATTCTGAACAAATGATTTGATTCTGACCGTTGAGAAGATACTATGTTCAGGAAATCACGCCGTAGACACTGAAAAGTTGTGCTTAATTTACGGAATTTTAGAGCGCTTGCTGTAAGACCTTGAGTTTCTGCAATGTAATTAAATAATTATTTGATTATATAATTCAATATCTGAATCCATTCGATAGTACTAATCGTTGTCATCGTCGGTCGAAGCACCGATGATAGTACTCCTTGCGACACTTGGTAGGAAACCGAGCCCGACCTGACCTTGAATTCGAGTGAGAATAAGGCGTTCTCACTATCAACACGACGTTCAGTGAAGCATTTCATGAAAAATGGTTGTAATATTAATAGGGTTTCCTCCCAGAGCCCGATAAGGACTTTTCGCACTAACGGGACTTTTAGCCAAAACTTGAGCAGGCGAAACGGATGACTTCGGGACCTTGGATCGAGAATCTGAAAAAGCACTAACCAATTTCGTTTGGCGTTTCAAGACCAATTTTGTGCGGAAGATTTTCATGGATAGTGACCGGTGAATAGTGTTTTCAGGCAGCGTGGCGCAAACATCGAGGAAGATTGATCCGGCCTCGAATCGGGCGGGCCCGGTACCCCGGGAGCAAAGATTGACCCAGGGGAAGATATTATCAATAGTACTAAGGTACTCATCGATGGTGATCAGTGACTTGACGTATTGACGCACTGACGCACTGACGCATTGACGCACTGACGCACTGACGCATTGACGCACTGACGCGTCACTGAGGGGAATTTATTAATCAACAAACCTAGATATTTTATTTGGAACTTTCTAAATTTAGACTTTAGTCCCTGAACTTTGAAACCTTACGGTTTGGTCCCTGATAGTAAAAAGTTTTTTTTTACTTTAACCTTTTACCATTCCAACTTTAAGTCCCTTGGGTAAGTAATAAGTTGAGTTTGACCCCCATCATGGGCTTCTAGGCTGCGGCCCACACCCTCCATTTAGGGGGTTCAGTGGCTTTTAACTCCTTAAGTGAATCATTAAGTGAGGAAGCCTTGAAGTTTAGAGAGATTTAGACAGATAAAGAGCTAGGAGAAAAACTATTCATCATCTTCCTCATCAAGCTCTTGGCTGAACCTCTTCCCTCTCCCTAGCTCCTTCATCCTTTTTCTTTTCATCTTGCTTCCTTGAGATAATATGCTCTCCTGCCCTTGATCTACATTTCTACCGATTCAAAATTTCGTTTTGTTAAGTTTAAACTTTATGCAAGTGCTAGAACTTAGAAGTCTCATAAATGTTGTTCCTACTACCATGAGCTTTGTTTTGAACCAATTGGATTTTTGATTTTTTGAGTTTTGTTAGGGTTGCTTTTGGAAAAGTCATTCCCATTGGATTGGTCTTTGAAAATCACCAATTAGTTTTCTTGGAAGTTTTGTTTTTGAAAAATTGATTACTAGGAAAAAGTGATTTTCAAGCATTAAGTAACTATTTGTCATAGTTTCCTTATTACCTTTCATGTGTACAAATTAGATTTGGAAGTATATGTTTTTCTTGACTTAAGTGTTTTGGCCGAATTGGGTGTTGTTAAGGGACAAAGGATAATTGGTTTTCTAACTAGCTTTTGGGTGTGTTAAAATGCTTATAAATGAATTTGGGTATTGAGGATATGTTTTCTCAAAATTTTTGCGAATTGGCCTAGAAAATTTTGAGTGTTAAAAACTTGAAAATTGGTTTTTAAAAGCTTAGGAAATTTGGGAATTGAATGTGTGGAAAATTGAGTTTTTGGGAATATTGGATTTTGAAACTTGATGACAGGATATTATATGATATTTTTAGGGTGTTTTTAGTCTTTTTATTTTATTGTTTTTGAGTCTCATATAGGATTTTTATTCTTTTTATGTAGATTTTATATTTATTTTGCATTTTGCATATAGATTAGCTTTTATTTGTTTTTCTAACTTTATTTTATATTTTTAGGAATTTTTATAGTTATTTTATATTTTTAGGAAAGCTGGTATAGTTATCATTTTTGTCCAGGGACCGAATTGTAAAGTTTCAGGAAATAAAGGATCAAAGTGGAAAGGTTCAAGAGCGGAGGATGAAAAGTGAAGTTTGAAGGAGTCAAAGGGCCAGAATTGAAGTTCTAACAAAGAAAGGACTTAAAGTGGAAATCAAGAATGTGAAGCAACACTCTTTGATTTGAGCACATGTAAAATAAGGTTGGAAAGATTAATGGTGGTGGAAAGGAGTTTCAGAACTTATTAGAGGCTGAAGGAGCCTAATTAAGCCAATCAATTCCACCATTGAAGAAGAAAAGGAATCCAAGAGAAGCTGCCAGTGTTCGTGCCAGCGCTCAAGCGTTGGAAGTCCCAACGCTCATGCGCTGGAAGTCTGACTAGGATGTGAGTCAGAAGTAGCACCCAGCGCTCAAGCGTTGGAAGCCAGCGCTCAAGCGCTGGGCCTATGTCTAAACGTGGGATTTTAATGCTTCCCAACGCCCAAGCGTTGGGAATGCTAGCGCTCAAGCGCTGGAGGTCAGATTTTTGCTATAAATAGGGAGGAAATTTGCACTTGTAACACACACCTATTCAAAATAAACAAGTGTTCTTCTTTCCTCCTTAAAGATCATTGTTCCTAGGAATTGTGGGAAGCCAAACTTGAGCTCCTATCCATGGTAATTCGATGCTTCTTTTAGCCATGCTTGGCTAATTCTTTTTAAGTTTCTTGGATTGTAGTAGTTTATAATTTATGTTTTAGTTTGTTTCTACCTTTCTGAATAATATTTCCAGTTCTTGTTTTATTTCCTTGTTCTTAATTTTATCTTGATGATCACAAGTGTTTTTGCTTTCTACTTATATCATAAGGCCATTTGGTAAATAGTAAGGGAAATAGGATCTAAAAAAGGCTATAAGTATATATCTCTAAAGGACATTTGGATAGACGTAGCTTTATGTTGGCCCGAATTCAATCTTCATCTTCTTTTCTTGTTAACTAAATTACAAGGTCTTGGATTTAGTAATTAGGAAGAAAGTTCTACATTTTTTAAGGCAATTAACTTGTAGAAGTTCTAGGCTATAGCATCATGAACTTGGACTTAAAATTCAGAAATTAAGTAGGAACTTGCTAGCATATTTTATAGACTATGTAATTCAACCCAAGAGCTTATTCTTCATCATCTTTATCTCTTATCATTTTATTGTTATATCTTGTTCTATCATAATCAAACCTTCAACAACATACATCTTTTATTTTTCTGCTCAACTACTAAACAATTTAATAAGAAGGCACCTATCCCTTGGGATCGATCTTTTTATTACACGATAATCAACCGTGCACTTGCGGTTTGGCTATCAAGTATTTGGCGCCGTTGCCGGGGATAGGTTTTTAAGTCTTTTTGTTAATTGTTTAGAACTTTTTGTTTTTGTCATTTTATTTGAATTGGTGCTGCTAATTTTGTTTGCTGAGTATTGTTAGGTACAGTTATGGCTGAAACATTTGAGCAAAGGATGGCAAAAATCTGAGCAAACCTTGAGATAGAATATGAGAAAAAGAAGCAGGAAGCTTTCACTCTTGTTGACTAATTCTATTTTAATTCAGAGTGTAAGCAAAATGCGGGATTCTTGCCAACTCCTGAGCAAGAATGTAAGGCCATGGAGGAGTTACAAGTGAAAATACAAAGCATTCTGAGGAGGCAGCCCAGCGATGAACAACAATCACCTTTTCATGAAAGTGAACTCGTTGTTCAACAAGAGGAGGTAAGAGAAACTTTCATTGTAAAATTTGTCTTTGAAGACAAATTGGAAATGGAGGAAGAAGAACCTCAAGGAACCTATGCTATAGGTTCAGAACAGCAAGGAAAAGAACAAGGAAGGGAAAATTTATTTATTCCTTCCATTTTTAATTTGAATGTTGTTGCCTTGTTAGCTGAAAATTCATTTGGCACCATGTTGCTTTTGTGCCAAAATTTGCATGAGTTGCGGGGTCTAATGAATTTTGTAATAGAGCCCGGTTGAAAAAGTGATTGTTGAAGAAGTCTATCAAAGACTATAAAATTGAGCTGGTTGGGAGACAACCCAATGTAGGATTAGTTTAAATTTTTCTGTTTTATTTTCTGTTTAAAAATAATAATAATAATAATAATAATAATAATAATAATAATAATAATAATAATAATAATAATAATAATAATAATAATAATAATAATAATAATCTGCTTGCAGGGGGACCCAACGCCAAGGCGTTGGAGGCTGAACGCTCATGCGTTGAGCCCCTGCCTAAAGTCCCAGTATTCCAGTTTTTACCAACGCTTAGGCGTTGGAGGGGCCAACGCTCAAGCGTTGGGCCCCTGGAATCCACTTCCAGTTTTAAATACCAATGCTCCAGCGTTGGAAACCCCAACGCTCAAGCGCGGGAGCTCAGGCAGATTTTCTGTTTTTGTTTTTATTTTCTGTTTTCTTAGTTTTAATAATTTTGTGTTCACCATTTTTTGAAAAGTTTTAGATTCTGTGAGTTTTCCTTTGCTTCTATAATGGTTTTGTTTTTTGGGAACACAAGAATTCTTGTTTTTAGGTGGACACAATTTTTCAACCCTTGTTCTTAAGTATGCTATTTTGGGAACTAACAAGTCAAGGAAGCTTCTGCCTGTGAGACTTTTGTTTGTTCAATTTTGCAGGGAAGGCACCAGAAGGAGAAAGAACCCTCTTGAACTTAGTGTTCAAAATTGATTTAATTTGAGGTTCCTTGGACTATTGTGGAAAAATTGTATATTGTGCCAGCTTTTTAGATTTTCTTTTTATAGTCTTTAGTTTTATTTTTAGTTTAGTTTTTCTGTTTTATTTTTGCATGAGTCTTGAGTATTTTATCCAGTCTGAATGCTGCTATTGCTTTGTGAATGCTTTATCTGATTAAACTGCTTTTGAAAAAGGTTCTATGTTTTGAAGCGGTTAGGATTTCATGCTGTTAGAAATGATTTGGACATCTTGATTGTTTTGGTTGTTGGCAAAGTTTTTTCTGAGTTCTAAAAAGGGTACCACTTACCCTATGTTTTTCTGAGAGCTGAGGACTCTGATTGCATGATTGTGAAATTTTTCTGCCTTGTGTTGCATGTTGATTGGGATTTTGTATACTTTGTGAGTTGAGAAGAGATTATAGGCATTTTTTAAAAACTCAGAGTTTTGGTTTGAAAAGCAAAAATCCACTAGTTGCCCCTTTTTGAGCTTTAAAAGAGTCATTCTTTGGAGCCTACTTTGTGTGATAAATTTTAAGTTGTTATTGTGATTCATGAGCTGAAATTGTTAGAGCCAAGCCTAACTTTCTTGATTAAATATCTTTAAACATGCAGGTCTTCCAAATCCGCTAAGCTTTTTTGGAAAGGTTTTTGTGCTTCAAGTTTTAATCAGATAAACTTTCTATAAACTCAGGGACGAGTTTCTCTTTAAGTTTTGTCGCTTGAGGACAAGCTGTCGTTGGGTATAGTGGTGTGATGACAGGATATCATATGATAATTTTAGGGTGTTTTTAGTCTTTTTATTTTATTATTTTTGAGTCTCATATAGGATTTTTATTCTTTTTATGTAGATTTTATATTTATTTTGCATTTTGCATATAGATTAGCTTTTATTTGTTTTTCTAACTTTATTTTATATTTATAGGAATTTGTATAGTTATTTTATATTTTTAGGAAAGCTGGTATAGTTATCATTTATGTCCAGGGACCGAATTGTAAAGTTTCAGGAAATAACGGATCAAAGTGAAAAGGTTCAAGAGCGAAGGATGAAAAGTGAAGTTTGAAGGAGTCAAAGAGCCAGAATTGAAGTTCTAACAAAAAAAGGACTTAAAGTGGAAATCAAGAATGTGAAGCAACACTCTTTGATTTGAGCACGTGTAAAATAAGGTTGGAAAGATTAATGGTGGTGGAAAGGAGTTTCAGAACTTATTAGAGGCTGAATGAGCCTAATTAAGCCAATCAATTCCACCATTGAAGAAGAAAAGGAATCCAAGAGAAGCTGCCAGTGTTCGTGCCAGCGCTCAAGCGTTGGAAGTCCCAACGCTCAAGCACTGGAAGTCTGACTAGGATGTGAGTCAGAAGTAGCACCCAGCGCTCAAGCGTTGGAAGCCAGCGCTCAAGCGCTGGGTGATGAGTAGATATTATATGTTGTTTTTAGGTTGTTTTTAGTCTTTTTATTGGGTTAATGGTTCAATGGGTCCCTGAAGTTGTACTGAAATTTGTGTTTGGTCCCTCCCCAGAAAAAATGACGTTTAGTGGCGGTTTTTTTACAATTACTGGCTGTTTTCGACCGCCACTAAACGTCATTTTTCCAAGTAGGGACCAAATACAAATTTCAGTACAACTTCAGGGACCTATTGAACCATTAACCCCTTTTTATTTTATTATTTTTGAGTCACATATAGGATTTTTGGTATTTTTATGTAGATTTTATATTTATTTTGCATTTTGCATGTAGATTAGATTTTATTTGTTTTTCTAACTTTATTTTATATTTTTAGGAATTTTTATAGCTATTTTATATTTTTAGGAAAAGCTGGTGTAGTTATCATTTTTGTCCAGGGACCAATTTGTAAAGTTTCTGGAAATCAGGGACCAAAATGTGAAAGTTCAAGAGTGGAGGATTAAAAGTGAAGATTGAAAGAATTAAAGGGCCAGAATTGAAGTGCTAGTAAAGAGAGGGCTAAAAGTGAAAAAGAAGAATATGAAGCAACTCTCTTTAAATTAGCACATGGAAAATAAGCTTGAGGAATTGATGGTAGTGGAGGATAAGTTTCAGAATTGATTAAGGGCTGAGTAGTGGCTTTTGAAGGCATTCAAAACCCCCTACCATGAAGGAAAGGAAAACTTGAAGATGAAGCAGTAGCGACCCAACGCTCCAGCGTTGGGATCCCAACTCTCATGCGTTGGGACTCTGACTAGGAGATGAGTCAGATTCTCACCCAGCGCTCAAGCGTTGGAAGGCCAACGCTCAAGCGCTGGGCCTCGGACAGAAAGTGGAATTTTAATGCATCCCAACGCCCAAGCGTTGGGAATGCCAGTGCTCAAGCGCTGGAGGGTGAACTTTTACTATAAATAGGGGCCTTTTCTTCACTTGTAAAACACACCTATTCAGAATACAACAAGTATTCTTCTTTCCTCCTTAAGATCATTGTTCCTAGGAATTGTGGGAAGCCAAACTTGAGCTCCTATCCAGGGTAATTCAATGATTCTTTTAGCCATGCTTGGCTAACTTCTTCTTTAAGTTTTTGGGTTGTTTTAGTTTATAATTCATGTTCTAGTCTTTTTCTACATTTCTGAATAATATTTCCTTTCATGTTTTATTTCTTTGTTCTTCATTAATCTTTATGCGCAAAAGATTTCTTGCTTTCTACTTATGTCATAAGGCCATTTGGTAAGTAGTAAGGGAAATAGGAAATAAAAAAGGTTATAAGTATACATTTCCTAAGGCAATTAGGATGGACTTAACTTTGTGTTGGCCCGAATTCATTCTTCATCTTCTTTTCTGGTTAACTAAATACCTAGGCTAAGGATTTAGTAATTAGGAAGAAAGTTCTACATTTCTTAAGGCTATTAGGATGTAGAAATTCTAGGCTATAGCACCATGATTTTGGATTTAAAATTCAGAAATTAAGTAGGAGATTTCTAGCATGTTTTATAGACTATGTAAACCAACCCAAGAGCTTAAATTCTTATCATCTTATTTCTTTTCATTTTATGCTATTATTTTCATCTTGTTCTAAACCAACATCAAACACATCTTTTAATTTTTCTGCACAAGTACTAAATTTTATATTAATAAGAACACCTATCCCTTGGGTTCGATCTTTTTACTACGCGATAGTCAATCGTACACTTGCGATTTCGCTATCAAGTTTTTGGTGCCGTGGCCGGGGATAGGTTCTTTTCTTGTTATTATTTTGTTTAGTACTTCTTGTTTATATATATAAACAAAAAGAAAAAAAATATTTCTGCCTAACAGTTTGTTGCCATGTGGAAAGGAGATCCTTTAGAGACTATAATCTCTGAAGGGTTGGATTTTAAAGATATTGTAAGCAATGACGAACAGGTCATTGAAATGGCAAGATATCTGGAAGCGGCCCATTTTTTCCCTTCAACGAAAAATTGGGTAGAGGAACTGAAGAGAGAAGAAGAAGTTCAAGAGGAAAAGAGGGAACTGAAGCCTTTACCTTCTTCCCTTAAGTATGTATTTCTTGAGGAAGGTAACAATAAACAAGTCATTGTGAGTAGTTCCCTCTCTCCTCTTGAAGAAGAAAAATTGGTAAGAATTCTTAGAGCTCATAAATCTGCTTTGGGTTGGACTATTGAGGACATTAAAGGCATAAGCCCCACTGTTTGTATGCATAAAATTTGTTTAGAAGAACAAGTTAAACCTGTAGTCCAACCCCAAAGGAGACTTAATCCTGCCATGAAAGAGGTGGTAAGGAAAGAAGTGATTAAGTTGCTAGATGCAGGGATCATCTATCCCATTTCTGATAGTGAATGGGTTAGTCCTATTCAGGTAGTTCCCAAAAAAGGGGGAATTACAGTGGTCCTGAATGAGAACAATGAATTGATTCCCACCTGCCTGCGGGAGTTGGTGCATATCCGGATAAAAGTTTTTTTAGTACATGAGGAAGATGTGTGAGCATATAGGAGTCCTAGGGTTTTTCCAATTATCTATGTCAAATATTCGTACTCACTATTTTCTCCTTTCTACTTGAATGTTTATGCCTGTTGATGCCATGGATTGTTCTTTTACGTGATTTGTTTTTGGAAGTGACCCTTTTTCTGTGTTTCGTTGGATGGGTCATGTGTGTTTCCTCTTGACAATGACGGACGCAACAACAAGACCCGCAGCCGTGGACCCGACTCCTCTGGGAGGTCTGACCCTTCTTTTCGTTGACTCTAATAACCCGGCATCCTGGGCAGTTGACCCGCTGCTCGTTGGAGTCCGGTACTCGGGTCGTATAATGGAGGTTCAGATTACTCCCTTGGGACGGTGCTACGTCATGCACCAATGCCATGTCACCTTCAACCTACTGTTTCCATCCCTGTCAGAGGCCCTTCAGGATTTATAATGGAGGATAGGAATCATGGGAAATAGTGGGGGGGCGCATAACACTTTTTGGATAAGAACTAATTCTGTTTTGGGGTTACCGTCTGTAATATAAACCTTCCTTTTGCACTACACCTGGTGATGTAACCTTGCACATCTCAAAACTTTTCTGGAACACTGTCGTCAAGGCTATTGTATATGTATGGGTAACTATGTAAGCATTTCGTCTTGGCATGATTTCGAAAAAAAATTACTCAAGCATTTTCGAAAACTTCTACAATTTTTGCATGTTTATTTAATGTTCATCTGCTACAGTAACGCCCCAAAAATTGGGGTGTTACATTGTGGTATCAAAGCTCTGGTTTAAAACACCAGGAGCTGTTGGCGAATAGGTCTTCTGTGCTAGGATGTGTGAACTTTGTGACACTTTGTCTTAAGGTTGTTTGTGTGTAAAGAACCTTGGGTAAAAGTACTTGTTTGCTCCTAATGAGTTAGACATAGTATGTTGTGTTTTTATGCTGAAATTTGATTGGATGCAGGGAAGACATGCCTCCGAGACCCGACACGGAACGTGAGATGGCGGCAAACATTACCCGTATGGCCCAAGTGATGACAAACCTGACCAATGTAGTGGCCCAGCAGACCGCCACCGCCGACGCCCGTGCCGCAACGGCTACCCAGCGCCAAGCAGCGGAAGAGGACCGTGCTGCACGCCAACACGAGAGGGACGAGGCCCTGGCCCAAGCTAGGGGCTCAATGACTTCCTTCGTCACGACCCTCCCAAGTTCCTGGGAGACTATGGTCCTGACAAGGCGGACCTCTGGATTCAAGAGATAGAGAAGATCTTCGGACTTCTACAGACTCCGGAGGGGTCTAAGGTGGATATGCCATCTTCCTACTCTTGGGAGATGCCAAGTATTGGTGGCGCGGGGCCAGGCAGGTTTTGGAGGCAAATCAAATGGAGGTGAATTGGACCACATTTAGGAACGCATTCCTAGACAAGTACTATCCATTGACCGCCAGGGAGGAGAAGGATTCTCAGTTCCTCAAGTTGTATCAAGGCAACATGTCCGTTGATGAGTACGCCGTGAAGCTTGAATCCCTCTCTAAACACTTCAGGTTCTTTCAGCAGAACATCAACGAGTCATACCTATGTGCCTGATTCATGAAAGGACTCTGCTATGAAATTGAGAAGTCACCCTTAGGAATCCGCCAGTACCAACCTCTGGTGGAAAAGTGCAGAGAGATAGAGCTTATGAAGAGTGAGAAGGGTAAGAAGCAGAGTAGTGGGGGACCCTCCAGGACAGAGATCCCTGGCCAAGGAGGCCCGAACAAGGGAAAGCGCCATCAGAAGAAGCCGTATCGCCGCCCACCTGGGAGGGCTCAAGCTGTCGGGACTTATAAGCCAACGACCACTGTCCCAACGACCCAGGACACTCAGGCACAGATGAAGGAAGTCACCTGCTACAAGTGTGGCAAGTTGGGGCATTATGCTAATGTCTGTCAGACCGTAGAACACACCTGTTGAAACTACCACAAGCCAGGAAATCTAGTTAGAGATTGCCCAGCACCCAAAGCGGAGCCAGCTGTGAATGCGGTAAGGGGAGAACGCCCGATGGCTAAGGGGCGAGTTTACATTATGAGCGGGAAGGAAGATGTTGGTACCGAGGGACTCATCCACGGAAAGTGCGACATCGCCAGTAAAACTTTATCCGTATTGTTTGATTCGGGCGCAACGCATTCATTCATTTCCATGGATTGTGCGAGCCGCCTGAAATTGCATGTTTCCCACTACCTTTTGATCTAGTGGTTACTACCCCCGCAAGTGACTCTTTGACTGCTAACACTGCCTGCCTACTTTGCCCGGTGGCGGTAGAAGGAAGGAATTTCCTTGTCAACCTTATATGTTTTCCCTTTAAAGACTTAGAAGTAATCTTAGGGATGGATTGGCTGTCCCAACACCATGTCTTGCTGGACTGTGCCAGTAAGACCGTGATTTTTCTTGAGGCGGGTGTCTCCGAGTACTTAACGGAGAACCTCCTGGTTACTACTCTGGAGGGAGGATCGCATAAATACCTTATGTCAGCAAGCATGGAGGAGGGAATGAAGGTTGACGTACGTGGACTACCGACAGTTCGGGACTTCATGGATGTTTTTCCGGATGACGTCTCGGGACTACCCCCAGTACGAGAATTAGAATTCACGATAGACATAGTCCCAGGAACGGGACCAATCTCTATCACTCCCTACAGGATGGCACCGGCGGAGTTGACGGAACTCAAGAACCAGATAGAAGACCTCGCTAAAAATGGGTTCATTATAACCAGCGTTTCCCTATGGGGAGTGATACCCAAATCGCAAGTGTACGATTCAATATCGCGTAATAAAAAGATCGAACCCAAGGGATAGGTTTCCTATTATTATAATATTTAGTACTTGTGCAGAAAATTTAAAAGATGAGTATTTGTTGTTGGTTTTAGAACAAAATAGCATAAA
Source organism: Acmispon strigosus (assembly GCA_030819835.1). Lineage (NCBI taxonomy): Eukaryota > Viridiplantae > Streptophyta > Magnoliopsida > Fabales > Fabaceae > Acmispon > Acmispon strigosus. Next base: position 30,129,444 of record JAUAMA010000007.1, read on the forward strand.
ATAATAGAGAGATAAATATGATGAAGATTAAGTCCTTGGGTTGATTGACATAGAATATAAAATATGCTAGCAAGTATCTACTTAATTTCTAAATTATAAATCCAAGTTCAAGGTGCTATAGCCTATTATATCTACAAGTTAATCTCTTACACATTGTAAAACTTTCTTTTTAATTACTAAACCCAATTTCTTGCAATCTAGTTAACTAAAGAAGAAGATGAAGATAGAGTTCCGGCCAACACAAAGCTACGTCTTTCCTAATCTCTTAGCGAAATATACTTATAGCCTTTTTTAATCCTAGGTCCCTTACTACTTACCAATTCTCATTCGTATAAGCAATAAGCAAAAAACACTTGTGATCATCAAGATAGAAATATGAACAAGGAAATAAAACAAGAACTGGATATATTATTCAGAAAGGTAGAAACAAAACTAAAACATAAGTTATAAACTAAAACAACCCAAGAAGCTTAAAAATAATTAGCCAAGCATGGCTAAAAGAGTCATCGAATTACCCTGGATAGGAGCTCAAGTATGGCTTCCCACAATTCCTAGGAACAATGATCTTTAAGAGGGAAAGAAGAACACTTGTTGTATTCTGAATAGGTGTACCTTACAAGTGAAGAAAAGCTCCCTATTTATAGCAAAAATCAGCCTTCCAGCGCTTGGGCGCTGGCATTCCCAACGCTTGGGCGTTGGGATGCATTAAAAACCAACGGGCAGAAATGGGCCCAGCGCTTGAGCGCTGGCTTCCAACGCTGCAGCGCTGGGTGCAGCTTCTGACTCACATCCTAGTCAGAGGTCCAGCGCTTGAGCGTTGGAACTTCCAACGCTGCAGCGCTGGGACGAACACTGGCAGCTTCTTCTTGGATTCCTTTCTTCTTCAATGGTGGAATTGATTGGCTTAATTTGGCCACATTCAGCCTCTATTAAGTTCTGAAACCTCCCCTTTACCACCATTAATCTTCCAACCTTATTTTACATGTGCTCAAATAAAAGAGAGTTGCTTCACATTCTTCAATTTCACTTCAAGTCCTCTCTTTGTTAGAACTTCAATTCTAGCCCTTTGACTCCTTCAAACTTCTCTTTTCATCCTCCACTCTTGAACCTTTACACTTTGATCCTTCAATTCCTGAAACTTTACAAATCGGTCCCTGGACAAAAATGATAACTATACCAGCTTTTCCTAAAAATATAAAATAGCTATAAAAATTCCTAAAAATATAAAATAAAGTTAGAAAAACAAATAAAAGCTAATCTATATGCAGAATGCAAAATAAATATAAAATCTATGTAAAAATACTAAAAATCCTATATGTGACTCAAAAATAATAAAATAAAAATACTAAAAACAACCTAAAAACATCATATATTATCCTGTCATCAGGGAGCACCTGTAGTACTAGTCAAGAAGAAGGACAGTAAGTCCAGACTCTGCGTGGACTACAGGCAACTCAACAAGGTGACGGTAAAGAACCGGTACCCCTTACCAAGAATCGACGATCTGATGGACAAATTAAAGGGAGCGGCTATGTTTTCCAAGATAGACCTGAAGTCCGGATACCATCAAATTCGAGTCCGAGAGGAAGACATCCAGAAGACCGCATTTAGGACCCGCTACGGGCACACTATGAGTACCTAGTGATGCCGTTCGGAGTCACCAGCGCACCGGATGTTTTCATGGACTACATGAATCGAACTTTCAACCAGTTGTTGGACAAATTCGTAGTGGTATTCATTGATGATATCCTCGTATATTCTAAGAACCACGCAGAGCACGAGGACCACCTCCGGAAAGTGTTGCAAGTGATGATGGAGAAGGAGCTGTACGCAAACCCCTGGAAGTGTGAGTTTTGGCGGGAAGAAGTGAAATTCTTGGGACACGTAATCTCGAGAGAAGGAATTGTGGTGGACCCGGCCAAGGTAGAGACTGTTCTCGCATAGGAGCGACCAAGGACAGCAACAGAAATAAGGAGCTTCGTCGGCTTGGCTGGCTACTACCGACGTTTCATCGAAGGGTTCTCCAAGATAGTGAAGCCATTGACCCAACTCACCAAGAAGGACCAACCCTTCGCATGGACGGAAGAGTGCGAGACCAGCTTCCAACAGATGAAGGAACGGTTGACGACTTCGCCGGTATTGATCTTACCAGAACCTAGTGAACCTTATGAAGTTTACTATGATGCGTCCCATCAGGGCTTGGGCTGTGTTCTAATGCAAAACCAAAAGTTGGTGGCCTATGCCTCACGACAATTGAAGACCCATGACCTAGAACTTGCAGCGGTAGTATTCGCACTCAAGATATGGAGGCATTACCTTTACAGGAGCACTTTCATGATCTTCAGCGATCATAAGAGTTTAAAGTACCTGTTTGATCAGAAGGAATTGAATATGAGACAACGTCGCTGGATGGAATTCATCAAGGATTATGACTTTGCCTTGTAGTATCACCCTGGAAAGGCGAATGTGGTGGCAGACACTTTAAGCCGCAAGTCAATCCACATTTTCACCCTGATGGTGAAGGAAATGGAACTTTTGGAACAATTCCGAGACATGAACTTAGATGTGAAAGTAGCCCCAGGGAGACTGAGCCTCAGAATGATCACGGTCTCCAATAACCTACTGGGGGATATTAAAGAGAAGCAAATGCAAGACGAGGAACGTGTGGCGAAGCAGAGTTGGATCGCCTTGGGCAAGGCACCTGATTTTGAGGTGGGGCTGGATGACGTATTGAGGTGTAAGGGAAGAATTTGCGTGCCCAATGATGAGAACATAAGACGGCTGATCTTGGATGAGGGCCACAAGAGCAAATTGAGCATCGACCCAGGGTCGACGAAGATGTACCAGGACCTCAAATTGAATTATTGGTGGCCTGGAATGAAGAGGCACGTGGAAGAGTATGTGGCGTCCTGCCTGACCTATCAGAGGGACAATATCGAACATCAAAATCCGGCAGGGAAGGTATCATCCCTCGATGTCCCAGAAGAGTGGACAGCATCTCGATGAACTTTGTGGCCGCCTTACCACGGACTAAGAAAAAGTATGACTCGATCTAGATGATCGTTGACCGACTGACTAAGTCAGCTCATTTATTGCCACTAAAGACAACCTTTAATGTACAATGATTGGTAGAGGTGTACGTTACTGAGGTCGTGCGCTTGCAAGGGTGCCCTCAAGTATCGTTTCAAATCGGGACGCCAAGTTCACGTCCCGCTTTTGGGAGGCCCTCAGGACCAAGTTGAGGTTGAGTTCTGCCTGTCACCCTCAGACTAATGGTCAGACCGAATGAACAATACAATCTCTAGAGGACCTGCTGCGGGCCTGTGTCTTGGATCACCAGGAAAGCTGGGATGAACTGCTGCCATTAATAGAATTCACCTACAACAACAGCTACCATGCCAGCATAGGCATGGTTCCGTACGAGGTGTTATACGGACGAAGGTGCCAAACACCGCTGTGCTGGCACCAGGACGGTGAGAACCTGGTAGTCGGGCTGGAGATTATTCAGCAGACTACAGAATAGATGAAGCAGATCAAGGAAAGGATGAAGGCTTCCCAAAGCCGACAAAAGATCTATGCGGATAAGAGAAGGAGAGATCTAGAGTTTGAGGAAGGGGACCACGTCTTTTTGGGAGTATCACCAACCACCGAAGTTGGGAGAGCGATCAAGTCCAGGAAACTCACACCAAAATTCATTGGACCATGCCAAATCACTCGCTGGGTAGGACCCGTGGCGTACCAAATTGCGCTCCCACCGTTTTTGTCCAACATCCATGATGTACTCCACGTCTCGCAATTGCACTACTATGTACCTGACCCCTCCCATATCCTTGAGTCAGAGGACATCCAACTCAGGGACGAATTGACTTTTGAGGTGCCCCCAGCGAAGATCGGGGATCGAAGAGTAAAGGAACTGCAAGGGAAGCGGGTTCCACTAGTCAAGGTGATATGGGATTAACGGACATGGGATGCCACATGGGAACTGGAAGAGAAGATGAAGGAACAATACCCCGACCTTTTTACTAGCCCTTAAGTTTCAGGGTCGAAACTAAATTAAGGGCGGTGGGAATGTAAGACCTTGGATTTCCGCATTGTAATTAAATAATTATTTGATTATATAATGCAATATCTGAATCCATTCGATAGTACTAATCGTTGTCATCGTCGGCCGAAGCACCGATGATAGTACTCCTTGCGACACTTGGTAGTAAACCGAGCTCGACTTGACTTTGAATTTAGGCGAGAATAAGGCATTCTCACTATCACCACTGTGTTCAGTGAAGAATTTTGTGAAGGACTTTTCGCGCTATATTGATAAGGTTTCCTCCGAGAGCCTAGGAAGGACTTTTCGCGCTAACGGGACTTCTATCCGAAACTTCAGCAGGCAAAACGGACGACTTCGGGACCCCGGATCGAGAATCTGAAGATTTTTGTGCTGAAAAGTTTTATGAATAGTGACCGGTGAATAGTGTTTTCGGGCAGCGTGGTGCGAACATCGAGAAAGATTGACCCGGCCCTGAATCGGGCGGGCATGGTACCCCGGGAGCAAAGATTGACACCGCGGCAGATATTCTCAATAGTACTGAGGTAATCATCGATGACGATCTGTGACTTGACGCAATGACGCAGTGACGCACTAACGCATTGACACACTGACACGCCAGTGAGGGGAATTTATTAATAAACAAACCTAGATATTTTATTTGGAACTTTCTAAATTTAGAATTTAGTCCCTGAACTTTGAAACCTTACGGTTTGGTCCCCGATAGTAAAAAGTTTTTTTTACTTTAACCTTTTACCATTCCAACTTTAAGTCCCTTGGGTAAGTAATAAGTTGAGTTTCACCCCCATCCATGGGCCTCTAGGCCGCGGCCCACACCCTCCATTTAGGGGGTTTAGTGGCTTTTAACTCCTTAAGTGAATCATTAAGTGAGGAAGCCTTGAAGTTTAGAGAGATTTAGAGAGATAAAGAGCAAGGAGAAAAACTATTCATCATCTTCCACATTAAGCTCTTGGCCGAACCTCTTCCCTCTCCCTAGCTCCTTCATCCTTTGTATTTTCATCTTGCTTCCATGAGGTAATATGCTCTCCTCCCCTTGATCTACATTTCTACCGATTCAAAATTTCGTTTTGTTATGTTTAAATTTTATGCAAGTGCTAGAACTTAGAAGTAACTTCATAAATGTTGTTCCTACTACCATGAGCTTTGTTTTGAACCGATAGGATTTTTTATTTGTTGAGTTCTGGTTTCTTGAAAGTTTTTAGGGTTGAGTTTTGTTAGGGTTGCTTTTGGAAAAGTCATTCCCATTGGATTGATCTTTGAAAATCACCAATTAGTTTTCTTGGAAGTTTTGTTTTTGAAAAATTGATTACTAGGAAAAAGTGATTTTCAAGCTTTAAGTAATTATTTGTCATAGTTTCCTTATTACCTTTGATGAGTACAAATTAGATTTGGAAGAAAAATTTGTTCTTGAATTAAGTGTTATGGCTGAATTGGGTGTTGTTAGGGGACAAAGGATAATTGATTTTCTAACTAGCTTTTGGGTGTGTTAAAATGCTTATAAATGAATTTGGGTATTGGGGATATGTTTTGTCAAAATTGTTGTGCATTGGCCTAGAAAATTTTGAGTGTTAAAAACTTGAAAATTGGTTTTTAAAAGCTTAGGAAATTTGGGAATTGAATGTGTGGAAAATTGAGTTTTTAGGCATATTGGATTTTGAAACTCATAGTTGAGATTAGGGTTTGTACATTCTGAAAACTTGGGGAAAATGTAGTGAAAACTTGTATTTGAAGTTATAATTTTAGCTGAGCAATTGATTTGGAAAATTTCGAGAAGTGTTGGGTGAAAATTTGAGAAATTTAGGGTATTTAGAAGCTTGGACAGAATTAAACTTGATGTTATTTTTTTTGTTTTTGTTTTCTAAAATCTTGATTAAGGCCTCAAAATTTTTGGTAAGCATCCAGCCTAGATTCTCTTTAAATGGTTTGAAATTTCGGAAAAGTTAGGTTTCGTAACTTAGGGTTTTCGCCGAAATCGCCGAAATCTAGCCTAGTCCTTTTGGGTAATCGCCGAAATCTTGTTTATGTGTTGTCGACCTATGAGAATTTTTCTAAGTTATAGAGCTTATGTCTTAGTGGTTAGACCCCTTTTTAGGCCAGCCCCTTGACCTTAGGTTTGAGTTCAAAGTTCTAAAGTTTAGGTTGTGTTTGTTGAAGGATCACGAGTCCCTAGACCGACCAAGACGTGCGGAACTTCCAAAACCGCCGAGATCGACCACCTATGTGGTAAGGGCACTTCGTATCTCAGTCTATTAGCATAAGTATAAATATATACCATGCTGCACTATGATCTTTAGAATTGTAGTTGACGGCGTTCTGAGAACGACTCAACTTTAAACTGTATTGATTGATATATTAATGCAAGTCTCGGAAGGCATCTGATATGCAGGATTAGTTTTTCTTTGATGCGCAGCATTGTTGGATTGATTTGATTTGGATTGTGGCTTGACTATTTGGATTGTTCATTGCTTTATTAACAAATGAAAGCATGATTTCTTTTCGACATGATTATATCTACTTGTGATATGTGCAACTGCTCTACGTGATTAGTATTAATTATGAAGTTGTGCTAGGCCTCGTTTAGATACGTATGAGTCCTACCTGTGTTTTGTTTTCATGTCGTGTCAAGCATGTAGTCGTGAAAGTCATCATGGTTCGGGGCAATAAAGAGTCAAGTGCTAGATGACGCACCATCGGGGCGTTATGAAGAGCGTTCTCGTGTAAGTGGCAACTCTCTACTTTCCGACTTACTCTCTAGTTCGTTCGGAGTTCGGGAGAGTACCTCACCTGCCTGCGGGAGTTGGTGCATATCCGGATAAAAGTTTTTGTTGTACATGAGGAAGATGCGCATGCATATAGGAGTCCTAGGGTTTTTCCAATTATCTGCGTCAAATATTCGTACTCACTACTTGCTACTTTCTACTTGAATGTTTATGCCTGTTGAGGATAGGAATCATGGGAAATAGTGGGGGGGGGGGTGCATAACACTTTTTGGATAAGAACTAATTCTGTTTTGGGGTTACGGTCTGCAATATAAACCTTCATTTTGCACTACACCTGGTGATGTAACCCTGCACATCTCAAAACTTTTCTGGAACACTCCCATCAAGGCTATTGTATATGTATGGGTAACTATGTACGCATTTCGTCTTGGCATGATTTTGAAAAAAATTACTCAAGCATTTTCAAAAACTTCTACAATTTTTACATGTTTATTTACTGTTCATCTACTACAGTAACGCCCCAAAAATCGGGGTGTTACACTTGTAGATACGAGGAATAAAATATTTATTGTGGCCCTTTCTTCATTCTGCATTTGCCAGTGCTTCATTAAATTCTTGGATGAGGTAGATTTGACATTATTGCTTGAAGCATTAGGACGGACAAACAATTTAGCACTTTGGCAGACGTACTCTCCGAATGTTTACCAGACATTCTTCGTTGGCAGACATACTCTCTTGGCGAACGTATACTTCAGCCAGACAAATACTTCTGACGGACGAAAACTTCAATGGGTTACTAGACATACTGACGAGGGAAATATTGTTGCTAATATATAACCTCGTGCAATTCCGTCTCACTCCACACTATATAATCCTTAGTCTTTCTCTCCTCAGTCCTCATCTCTCACAACTTGATTCGGTATTGTGTTTTCTTTCTTTTTCTCTCTAATCTCCTTCCATTTTCTCGCAGTTTTAAAATATTCTAATTCTGTGACGTGACATGTGTGATGTCTATGGAAAAAGATAATTTTGGAAGGCTTACCCACTTAATGTAATTTTCTAACATTAATGAGATTAATTATATGGACGGTGATTGTGGCGATCGGAAACCGAAAAATTTATTTGTACAACCTCGTGCAATTCCGTCTCACTCCACACTATATAATCCTTAGTCTTTCTCTCCTCAGTCCTCATCTCTCACAACTTGATTCGGTATTGTGATTTCTTTCTTTTTCTCTCTAATCTCCTTCCATTTTCTCGCAGTTTTAAAATATTCTAATTCTGTGACGTGACATGTGTGATGTCTATGGAAAAAGATAATTTTGGAAGGCTTACCCACTTAATGTAATTTTCTAACATTAATGAGATTAATTATATGGACGGTGATTGTGGCGATCGGAAACCGAAAAATTTATTTGTACAACCTCGTGCAATTCCGTCTCACTCCACACTATATAATCCTTAGTCTTTCTCTCCTCAGTCCTCATCTCTCACAACTTGATTCGGTATTGTGTTTTCTTTCTTTTTCTCTCTAATCTCCTTCCATTTTCTCGCAGTTTTAAAATATTCTAATTCTGTGACGTGACATGTGTGATGTCTATGGAAAAAGATAATTTTGGAAGGCTTACCCACTTAATGTAATTTTCTAACATTAATGAGATTAATTAAATGGACGGTGATTGTGGCGATCGGAAACCGAAAAATTTATTTGTACAACCTCGTGCAATTCTGTCTCACTCCACACTATATAATCCTTAGTCTTTCTCTCCTCAGTCCTCATCTCTCACAACTTGATTCGGTATTGTGTTTTCTTTCTTTTTCTCTCTAATCTCCTTCCATTTTCTCGCAGTTTTAAAATATTCTAATTCTGTGACGTGACATGTGTGATGTCTATGGAAAAAGATAATTTTGGAAGGCTTACCCACTTAATGTAATTTTCTAACATTAATGAGATTAATTATATGGACGGTGATTGTGGCGATCAGAAACCGAAAAATTTATTTGTACAACCTCGTGCAATTCCGTCTCACTCCACACTATATAATCCTTAGTCTTTCTCTCCTCAGTCCTCATCTCTCACAACTTGATTCGGTATTGTGTTTTCTTTCTTTTTCTCTCTAATCTCCTTCCATTTTCTCGCAGTTTTAAAATATTCTAATTCTGTGACGTGACATGCGTGATGTCTATGGAAAAAGATAATTTTGGAAGGCTTACCCCCTTAATGTAATTTTCTAACATTAATGAGATTAATTATATGGACGGTGATTGTGGCGATCGGAAACCGAAAAATTTATTTGTACAACCTCGTGCAATTCCGTCTCACTCCACACTATATAATCCTTAGTCTTTCTCTCCTCAGTCCTCATCTCTCACAACTTGATTCGGTATTGTGTTTTCTTTCTTTTTCTCTCTAATCTCCTTCCATTTTCTCGCAGTTTTAAAATATTCTAATTCTGTGACGTGACATGCGTGATGTCTATGGAAAAAGATAATTTTGGAAGGCTTACCCACTTAATGTAATTTTCTAACATTAATGAGATTAATTATATGGACGGTGATTGTGGCGATCGGAAACCGAAAAATTTATTTGTACAACCTCGTGCAATTCCGTCTCACTCCACACTATATAATCCTTAGTCTTTCTCTCCTCAGTCCTCATCTCTCACAACTTGATTCAGTATTGTGTTTTCTTTCTTTTTCTCTCTAATCTCCTTCCATTTTCTCGCAGTTTTAAAATATTCTAATTCTGTGACGTGACATGTGTGATGTCTATGGAAAAAGATAATTTTGGAAGGCTTACCCACTTAATGTAATTTTCTAACATTAATGAGATTAATTATATGGACGGTGATTGTGGCGATCGGAAACCGAAAAATTTATTTGTACAACCTCGTGCAATTCCGTCTCACTCCACACTATATAATCCTTAGTCTTTCTCTCCTCAGTCCTCATCTCTCACAACTTGATTCGGTATTGTGTTTTCTTTCTTTTTCTCTCTAATCTCCTTCCATTTTCTCGCAGTTTTAAAATATTCTAATTCTGTGACGTGACATGTGTGATGTCTATGGAAAAAGATAATTTTGGAAGGCTTACCCACTTAATGTAATTTCCAACATTAATGAGATTAATTATATGGACGGTGATTGTGGCGATCGGAAACCGAAAAATTTATTTGTACAACCTCGTGCAATTCCGTCTCACTCCACACTATATAATCCTTAGTCTTTCTCTCCTCAGTCCTCATCTCTCACAACTTGATTCGGTATTGTGTTTTCTTTCTTTTTCTCTCTAATCTCCTTCCATTTTCTCGCAGTTTTAAAATATTCTAATTCTGTGACGTGACATGTGTGATGTCTATGGAAAAAGATAATTTTGGAAGGCTTACCCACTTAATGTAATTTTCTAACATTAATGAGATTAATTATATGGACGGTGATTGTGGCGATCGGAAACCGAAAAATTTATTTGTACAACCTCGTGCAATTCCGTTTCACTCCACACTATATAATCCTTAGTCTTTCTCTCCTCAGTCCTCATCTCTCACAACTTGATTCGGTATTGTGTTTTCTTTCTTTTTCTCTCTAATCTCCTTCCATTTTCTCGCAGTTTTAAAATATTCTAATTCTGTGACGTGACATGTGTGATGTCTATGGAAAAAGATAATTTTGGAAGGCTTACCCACTTAATGTAATTTTCTAACATTAATGAGATTAATTATATGGACGGTGATTGTGGCGATCGGAAACCGAAAAATTTATTTGTACAACCTCGTGCAATTCCGTCTCACTCCACACTATATAATCCTTAGTCTTTCTCTCCTCAGTCCTCATCTCTCACAACTTGATTCGGTATTGTGTTTTCTTTCTTTTTCTCTCTAATCTCCTTCCATTTTCTCGCAGTTGTAAAATATTCTAATTCTGTGACGTGACATGTGTGATGTCTATGGAAAAAGATAATTTTGGAAGGCTTACCCACTTAATGTAATTTTCTAACATTAATGAGATTAATTATATGGACGGTGATTGTGGCGATCGGAAACCGAAAAATTTATTTGTACAACCTCGTGCAATTCCGTCTCACTCCACACTATATAATCCTTAGTCTTTCTCTCCTCAGTCCTCATCTCTCACAACTTGATTCGGTATTGTGTTTTCTTTCTTTTTCTCTCTAATCTCCTTCCATTTTCTCGCAGTTTTAACATATTCTAATTCTGTGACGTGACATGTGTGATGTCTATGGAAAAAGATAATTTTGGAAGGCTTACCCACTTAATGTAATTTTCTAACATTAATGAGATTAATTATATGGACGGTGATTGTGGCGATCGGAAACCGAAAAATTTATTTGTACAACCTCGTGCAATTCCGTCTCACTCCACACTATATAATCCTTAGTCTTTCTCTCCTCAGTCCTCATCTCTCACAACTTGATTCGGTATTGTGTTTTCTTTCTTTTTCTCTCTAATCTCCTTCCATTTTCTCGCAGTTTTAAAATATTCTAATTCTGTGACGTGACATGTGTGATGTCTATGGAAAAAGATAATTTTGAAAGGCTTACCCACTTAATGTAATTTCCAACATTAATGAGATTAATTATATGGACGGTGATTGTGGCGATCGGAAACCGAAAAATTTAGTTGTACAACCTCGTGCAATTCCGTCTCACTCCACACTATATAATCCTTAGTCTTTCTCTCCTCAGTCCTCATCTCTCACAACTTGATTCGGTATTGTGTTTTCTTTCTTTTTCTCTCTAATCTCCTTCCATTTTCTCGCAGTTTTAAAATATTCTAATTCTGTGACGTGACATGTGTGATGTCTGTGGAAAAAGATAATTTGGGAAGGCTTACCCACTTAATGTAATTTTCTAACATTAATGAGATTAATTATATGGACGGTGATTGTGGCGATCGGAACCCGAAAAATTTATTTGTACAACCTCGTGCAATTCCGTCTCACTCCACACTATATAATCCTTAGTCTTTCTCTCCTCAGTCCTCATCTCTCACAACTTGATTCGGTATAGTGTTTTCTTTCTTTTTCTCTCTAATCTCCTTCCATTTTCTCGCAGTTTTAAAATATTCTAATTCTGTGACGTGACATGCGTGATGTCTATGGAAAAAGATAATTTTGGAAGGCTTACCCAATTAATGTAATTTTCTAACATTAATGAGATTAATTATATGGACGGTGATTGTGGCGATCGGAAACCGAAAAATTTATTTGTACAACCTCGTGCAATTCCGTCTCACTCCACACTGTATAATCCTTAGTCTTTCTCTCCTCAGTCCTCATCTCTCACAACTTGATTCGGTAATGTGTTTTCTTTCTTTTTCTCTCTAATCTCCTTCCATTTTCTCGCAGTTTTAAAATATTCTAATTCTGTGACGTGACATGTGTGATGTCTATGGAAAAAGATAATTTTGGAAGGCTTACCCACTTAATGTAATTTTCTAACATTAATGAGATTAATTATATGGACGGTGATTGTGGCGATCGGAAACCGAAAAATTTATTTGTACAACCTCGTGCAATTCCGTCTCACTCCACACTATATAATCCTTAGTCTTTCTCTCCTCAGTCCTCATCTCTCACAACTTGATTCGGTATTGTGTTTTCTTTCTTTTTCTCTCTAATCTCCTTCCATTTTCTCGCAGTTTTAAAATATTCTAATTCTGTGACGTGACATGTGTGATGTCTATGGAAAAAGATAATTTTGGAAGGCTTACCCACTTAATGTAATTTCCAACATTAATGAGATTAATTATATGGACGGTGATTGTGGCGATCGGAAACCGAAAAATTTATTTGTACAACCTCGTGCAATTCCGTCTCACTCCACACTATATAATCCTTAGTCTTTCTCTCCTCAGTCCTCATCTCTCACAACTTGATTCGGTATTGTGTTTTCTTTCTTTTTCTCTCTAATCTCCTTCCATTTTCTCGCAGTTTTAAAATATTCTAATTCTGTGACGTGACATGTGTGATGTCTATGGAAAAAGATAATTTTGGAAGGCTTACCCACTTAATGTAATTTTCTAACATTAATGAGATTAATTATATGGACGGTGATTGTGGCGATCGGAACCCGAAAAATTTATTTGTACAACCTCGTGCAATTCCGTCTCACTCCACACTATATAATCCTTAGTCTTTCTCTCCTCAGTCCTCATCTCTCACAACTTGATTCGGTATTGTGTTTTCTTTCTTTTTCTCTCTAATCTCCTTCCATTTTCTCGCAGTTTTAAAATATTCTAATTCTGTGACGTGACATGTGTGATGTCTATGGAAAAAGATAATTTTGGAAGGCTTACCCACTTAATGTAATTTTCTAACATTAATGAGATTAATTATATGGACGGTGATTGTGGCGATCGGAAACCGAAAAATTTATTTGTACAACCTCGTGCAATTCCGTCTCACTCCACACTATATAATCCTTAGTCTTTCTCTCCTCAGTCCTCATCTCTCACAACTTGATTCGGTATTGTGTTTTCTTTCTTTTTCTCTCTAATCTCCTTCCATTTTCTCGCAGTTTTAACATATTCTAATTCTGTGACGTGACATGTGTGATGTCTATGGAAAAAGATAATTTTGGAAGGCTTACCCACTTAATGTAATTTTCTAACATTAATGAGATTAATTATATGGACGGTGATTGTGGCGATCGGAAACCGAAAAATTTATTTGTACAACCTCGTGCAATTCCGTCTCACTCCACACTATATAATCCTTAGTCTTTCTCTCCTCAGTCCTCATCTCTCACAACTTGATTCGGTATTGTGTTTTCTTTCTTTTTCTCTCTAATCTCCTTCCATTTTCTCGCAGTTTTAACATATTCTAATTCTGTGACGTGACATGTGTGATGTCTATGGAAAAAGATAATTTTGGAAGGCTTACCCACTTAATGTAATTTTCTAACATTAATGAGATTAATTATATGGACGGTGATTGTGGCGATCGGAAACCGAAAAATTTATTTGTACAACCTCGTGCAATTCCGTCTCACTCCACACTATATAATCCTTAGTCTTTCTCTCCTCAGTCCTCATCTCTCACAACTTGATTCGGTATTGTGTTTTCTTTCTTTTTCTCTCTAATCTCCTTCCATTTTCTCGCAGTTTTAACATATTCTAATTCACATTTTCTTCCATCAAATTTTACAATTTTTTCTTCTTATCTTTTTTGTCTTTTCCTATCACATCACTTATCATATTTTTAATTTCTTTCACATTTATTTTATACTCATTCTAGATGGGATGTAGAATTGGAATCTAAAAGGAACATTTTCCTTTTTCCAGTGGCACACTCTTTTTGAGAGAGCACACACATCCACACTCAAAACACCATTCACTAGCTCCAAATCTTTTGTTAATAAGCATATATACATTTTTCTCATGGGCATTCTACATAAAATTTGCCTTTGTATGCCCCAAAGCACGTATTACTTATCGTGTTTTGCAAAAGAAAGGGGAGGTTGTTTTCAAAGTTTATCCTATAATAGAGGGGGAGTTTTTGCTAATGACAAAGGGGGAGATATAGAGAAAAATGGAACAAAGGGCGAGAGATAGAGAAAAGGGGAAAAAAAAATTGAACTATACATGTCTCCGGATTCAGCCAATTATCTTCATCATGGGATATCATTGAGAAATAGGAATCCGTGATATCAAAAATATTTCTACGATTCTTTATAATATGGAAAGAGTTGATGGGGGTTCTTTTCACCCTTCCCTCACGGTACTACTTCACTATCGGTCACCCAGGAGTATTTAGCCAATTTCTTTTTCTATATAAAATTGTCATCATCAAAAAGGGGGAGATTGTTAAGTTCAGAACGTTAAAGGGGAGATTGTTATTGTCAAGTGGGGAGATTGTTAAGATCAGAACATTTATTTTGATTGATAACAATTTTAATACTTAACTATACACTATGATTTTTCAGGACCATCCTCTTCGTTCAATGAATAAATGATGATCTGTCTGCATCGTTCAAAGATGCATCGTACGCACGTTTAAAAGTAAAGTATCATCCAGAGGAAAAATTTCGTCCAGAGGCCAAACAGTAAAGTATCGTCTAGAGACTAAAAGTAAAGTATCATCCAGAGGAAAAATTTCAAGTATTGTCCACAATGCAATGTTTGCTTACGTCAGTCATTAAACGATACAAGTCCAGCGCCGGAACAGACCAAGTCATATTTCAAAATGGAAGCCATTGATGATCAAATTTATTTTAGAAGTGTAAATCAAGCACATCATCGAATATATCTGCTGGAAGTCAACGAAACAACGCATCATCAAATTACAGAGAGTAAATCACACTGGAATTACTCAGTAAAGTCAAAGCTATTCAAACACAAATAGCCGTTGGTGGACGGTCAGATATTAATGGGAGAAGCAAGTCAACGACAAGAATTATTAGAAAATTGAAGTCGAGCTTACAGTATAAAAGGAGCACTAGAGGTTTCAAAGAAAAAAGAGAAACACACAGCAAGTCTCACAGACAGCAATTCTTACACATGTATTCTTTCAAATCCTATACGGCTTACACTAAATCTTTCATAAAAGTTTTCAGCCGAATCGTGAAAAATTAGTGAGAGAGAAAAATAGAGCACAATGTCAAATTTTCGAAAACAGCCTCACCTTACAGAGAAGCTTTTGTTCCATATTCTCTGTTTTACAAAATCTCTAGTATTCGTCTGAGAGTCAAATCCATTTACCAATACTTAGAGTTACCGAGCCAAATTGCTTCTACTATCACTCTTTCGAGAAGAGAGCCTTATGTAGAAGAACTTGTTGTAAAGGAGAAATGATGCATAATACTTGTGGTTGGGAGAAGTCCCTGAGAATACTTGTTAATAGGAGAAGTCCTGCATAATACTTGTACTGGGTTGAATAGTGAAAATCTTGGTGGAGCCAAGGATTGAACATAGTTCTATCGTTCAACGGGTGAACCAGGATAATTCTGCGTGTGCTTTACTGCTTACTGCTTTACTATATTATTGCTTCACTATTTGCATCGTTTAGCTATAACTTGTTTAATTTTGCTGCTTACTCTATCGTTCATTGTTAGTGTTCGAAAGCTTACGAAAAAGTTTTAAAACTTATATAACTTTATTTAGAATAACAAGTTTTTATAAGCACACAATTCAACCCCCCCCCCCCCTCATGTGTTGGTCCTTATTTTATCAATTTCCTTATTGGGCCCAATAAGGTTTGAGGTTGGACTTGTGTTAGAATCAAATAATTTAATGAATTACTATATTTTGATGAATAACAATTTCACTAAGTTTTGATCTCGTCAAAGATAGAATTCCTAACTTCTAAATATTTTTCATGCTCAGGAACATTTATTTACTTGGAAAAGCATTGCATAGACCTCTACAAAGCATTATCAAAAGCAGATGTTCAAGTAAAGGATAGTAGAAGAATCCGTCCGGCTACAGCCGTTGAGAATCAGTCCGTCAGCTGACAACGTTTGCCTCAGAGAGTCCGTCCGGCTATGGTAAACGTCTGGTCGCTCAGTCATTGGGTTCATCTGAAGGAAAGTGCATCTAAATCTCGAACAGAATGTTTGGATGACTAAACAACACTTGAAGACTCGGGCAAAAGAAAAATCAGGATGTGATCGTTTGTTCAACCCAGGATGAGCTGTCAAGCACCACTTGTATCTTCAGAGCATAAATGGCGAAAAGGACAGAATTAAGTTCTTTATTCCTTGCAAATTCAAATCTTCTGACATTCCTTAATTCAAGCTACTTTTGCGGAATCAGCAGCGAGCCTTTCTGATCATCGTATCTCCTCAACGTTCAAATCCAAATCTTCTGATCGGAACATTAATGGCTCCCTTAGCTGGAATGCATGAGTATTAATTCCAGAATTTATAGCTCAAGGCAAAATGCATTGAAGAACCAGACGATATCAACCTCCGCCATTGAAGAAGCATTAAATGCATGGAAGATTGCATTAATTAAAGCAGAAGATGCAGAAGTATCCGTTACTCACAATAGAGGAGAAATTCAAACGGAACTATCTTCAGCAAAGGTCTCATTGATCATCCTACTAAAGATATAAATAGAGGACTTGGCATCAGATTCAACTTGGCGACTTTTACATGATCAAAGCATTCAAACTTTCTAAGTTTATCATCTGCGATCCAATCTCTCTAAGCCAAACACTTAGCAATCTCAACTTATTATCTGAGTCCAGTCGCCAACTAGTGTGAAGTTCTTAATTGAGTGCTACTCTTATCATCTTTCACACAAAGCCCTTTAGAGAACCAACTTGTTTATTCTATATGTAACTCGTTCTTCATATTGTCTACCCACTCTTACCGAAGAGATTTTGTAGAAACCAATTCTTCTTGAAAAAGAACAGGGAGGAGTCTTGTCCAACACTAGTAAAGGAGAAGTCCTGTTAGAATACTTGTAAAGGAGTATTCCTCAGAATACTGGGAGAAGTCCCTGAGAGCACTTGTACTATTTTGATAAAATAGTGAAAATCTTGGTTAAGCCAAGGACTGGACATAGCCTTGTCGATTAAGGGGGTGAACCAGGATAAACATCTTGTGTGCTTTATTATTCAGTCTTAGAACAATTTCCGCTGAACTCTTTAACAAATGTTTTCGAACTTATAACTGTTGCTTTTCGAAAAAGAAGTTAAAAATCACAAACACAATTCAAACCCCCCCTTTCTTGTGTGGTTTCATTACTATCAATTGGTATCAGAGCTTAACTGCTCTGAGATATATTAACATCTTAACAGATGTAGAGCATAAAGATCCATGGACAACATCGCTTACCCGACTGAAACTGCAACCAATAAGTCACCATTCTTTGATGGCTCCAACTACCCATACTGGAAGAAGCACATGCAACTCTTCTTTGAGGCAATTGGCTAGAAGCTTTGGGACGTGATATACAAAGGAAATTATGTCCCCAAAGATAGTGAAAATAAAGCCATTCCAGCTGAGAAGTGGACTGACGAACATAAAATGGATAATCAAAGAAATGCCAAAGCTAGGCTATTCCTCATCTGTGCCCTGAGCAAAAACGAGCACGACAAGGTAGACAGTCTGAGCACTTCCAAGGAAGTATGGGATACCTTAGCCATGGCTCATGAAGGAACGTCAGCCGTACAAGATACCAAGATGAGCATGCTGGCCTCCCAATATGAGACCTTCATGATGGAGGACAATGAGTCAATCGACTCCATGTTTGCTAGACTTCAGACCATTAACAATGGGATGAGGAATCTAGGAAAAATCCCTACCAACAAGGAGCAAGTAATTAAAATTCTCAGAATCCTCACTCCCAATTGGAGGACGTTCGTTACTACCCAAAGAGCTGGAAAGAACTTTGGTCACTATCAGGTAGAAGATCTTCTGGGTGAACTGAAGATCCACGAGCAGGATCTTGCCAATGATGCTGCCATCATGCGTGGAAAAGCGTCCGCCGCTAAAGCTGTAGCCTTTAAGGCCAATAACTCAAAAGCACTGAAAGCCAACGAATCTTCCGACGAAGGTATTGCACAGTCTGATCACTCTGATGATGAACAGGCTCTGTTCAATCAAAGATTCAGAAGAATGATGGGGAACAGGAAACAGTTCAAAGGAAAATCGTCCTCCTCATCAAGAAACGGAGAAAAGATTCCAAGCAAAGGTGGAATCGTCTGCTACGAATGCAAAAAGCCTGGACATGTTAAAGCTGACTGTCCTCGTTCTGGAAACAAGCTTTCCCAAAAGAATTCCTATAAGAAAAACGCCTTCTCTAGCCAGAATGATGAGTCAGAGGACTAGTCTGACCAAGAAGAAGAAGATGAAGAAGACAATGAAGAAACCTCATACTGTGCATTCATAGGATCTATCGATACGTCTGACATTGAAGCAGACAAAGAGACAGAAGCATTGATGATCTCCGTTGACCTATCCAACTACGAGGAGGATGACAAAGATGAGGTAAATCCTGAAATCTCCTCTGAGGATTATAATGAGTTATTAGAGTATTCACATGCATTAGCAATTAAATATAGCATACTCAAAAAGAAGCATGATAAACTTGAAAAAGAACTGCATGCTTCAAAGGAAGTTTCAATCATGCTAACTAAGAAAAATCAAACACTTATGGAACAAGATGCAAATAAAGAAGTGAGATTTTTGAAACAAAGAGTAAATAGCTTGATTAAGGATTTATCCACTTTCACTCAAGGGTATGATAATTTAATTAAACTAAGTGGAAATAACAAGTCAGCATATGATTGTAGAGGTCTAGGATTTGAAGAAGAAAATTGGGATATCACTGCAGTAAAACATACTTCTTCTACTGTTCCATACCTTTATCAACCTGATAAGAAATCTGTATCATCTCTACCTCAAAAAATTAAACCTAAGACATTTATGGTCAAGCGTAAGGAGAAACAAACTCCTCAAAAAATAGTGTACGGGAGGAAGAGTCCACCCAAAATTATGACTAACAAGAAAGGACCCAAGAAAGTTTGGGTACCTAAATCGATGATTGTACCACTTGCAGATGTGCTTAATAACTCAAAGCCAAAGAGAACTATGGTACCTGGACAGTGGATGCTCACGACACATGACGGGAAAAAGGTCTTTATTCCCAAATATTCGTGAGAAGAAAAACGGAGGAACAGTTACCTTTGGAGGTAACCAGAAGGGATTCATCGTCGGTGAAGGTGACGTCGGTAAGGTTCCCCTTCCGGTAATACGGAAGGTTCTGTTGGTTGAAGGATTAAAACACAATCTACTTAGCATAAGTCAATTATGTGATAGTGGACTCACTGTTTCCTTCAACAAAGTGAAGTGTAGAGTCACAAATAATGATAAAAAAATTATCTTTGAAGCACAGAGACAAGGAAATCTATATAAGACCTCCTTGGAAAACCTTGCAACACAAAAGGTAACATGTCTAGTGTCAGCAGAGGATGATAAATGGATATGGCACAGGAAGCTAGGGCATGCATCCTTAAAGACCATTGCTAAGATGATCAAGCACGATCTAGTAAGTGGTCTGCCAAATCTATCTTTCAAATCTGATGACACATGCTCAGAATGTCTTCAAGGAAAGAAATTAAAAAGTTCTTTTCACTCAAAGAACGTTGTAAGTACTAAGAGACCTCTAGAGATGTTACACATGGACTTGTTTGGACCTACTAGAACGGCTAGTTGTTCTGGAAAAAGATTTTTCCTTGTCATCGTCGATGACTACACAAGATTTACATGGGTACAATTTCTTGGAACCAAGGATGAAACATTCAAGTCATTCCTGATTATTGCAAAAAGAATCCAAAATGAAAAAGGTTATTGCATCACTAGTATACGCAGCGATCGAGGAGGAGAGTTCATAAATGAAGAATTCAAGTGCTACTGTGAGGAGAATGGAATATTCCATCAAGTCTCTGCTCCAAGAACTCCTCAACAAAACGGAGTAGCTGAAAGAAAGAACAGGTCACTTCAAGAAATGGCCAGAACTATGCTTAATGAAACCTCTCTACCCAAATACTTCTGGGCTGAAGCAATTCACATTGCATGTTATATTCAAAATCGAATCTTCATGCGCCCTATCTTGAAGAAGACTGCATATGAGCTATGGAAAGGAAGAAAGCCAAGTATCACTTACTTTCATCCATTCGGATGCCTATGCTTCCTACTTAATACAAAGGATGATCTTGGGAAGTTCGATGCAAAGTCAGACAAAGGAATATTTCTGGGATATTCGCCCAACTCGAAAGCATTTCGGGTATACAACTCCAGAACAATGGCTGTAGAAGAATCTATTAATGTCAAGTTTGAGGATAAGCACATATGTGGGAATCAAACAACACTGGAAGATGAATTCGACGTTCTGGAAATAAATGGAGAACCTTCCTCAAATCCAGTTCAGCCATCGACATCTGACAAAGCCACTGATTCAAGTATCTCATCCTCCATTCAACTAGACGATGTCAATGTAACTTCGTCTGACGATGTCTCCACTAATAAAATCATGACTTCCAACGGTATCTCTTTACCCAGAGATTGGAGGTTCAAGCCAGACCATCCACCCACACAGATAATCGACAGCATACATGAAAAGGAAAGAACTAGATCTACATTTAATGATTATGCTAACTGTGCGCTCTTGTCTGAGATAGAACCAAAGACCATAGGTGAAGCCTTACAAGATGAAGGATGGATCTTAGCAATGCAAGAAGAGCTAAATCAATTCGAAAGAAGCAAGGTTTAGGATCTGGTGCCCATACCCGAGGAAAAGTCCATTATTGGCACTAGATGGGTATTCAGAAACAAGATGGATGAAAGCGGGAAAGTCACAAGAAATAAAGCCAGATTAGTCGCACAAGGATACAATCAGCAAGAAGGTATTGACTACACAGAGACCTTCGCCCCCGTCGCAATAATTGAAGCCATTCGCATCCTACTGGCATTTTCCTGTCAGCATTCCATAAAGCTATATCAAATGGATGTGAAGAGTGCATTTCTAAATGGGTATATTGAGGAAGAAGTATACGTAAAACAGCCTCTAGGGTTCGAAGATCCAGCCCTACCAGATCATGTCTTCAAATTACGAAAGGCGTTGTACGGACTGAAGCAGGCCCCACGTGCTTGGTATGATCGCTTGAGCACATTCCTTATGAGCAACAGATTCTCAAGGGGTAGCATTGACAATACATTGTTCAGAAGAAAAATATCAAAGGACTTCATTTTGGTACAACTATACGTTGATGATATCATCTTTGGCGCCACTAATGAAACTCTTTGTCAAGAATTTTCCAAGTTAATGCAGAGTGAATTTGAAATGAGCATGATGGGAGAATTGAAGTTCTTCCTAGGACTGCAAATCAGGCAGGAAACCACCAGAAATTACATCCATCAGACGAAATATATCAATGATCTTCTGAAGAAATATAGCATGGAGAAGGCCAAGGCAATGGGTTCCCCAATGCATCCTGGAGCTGTGCTAGACAAAGGTGACGAGTCAACACCTGTTAACTCAACAAAATACAGAGGGATGATCGGATCATTATTGTACCTCACTTCAAGCAAACCAGACATTATGTATAGCGTCTGTGTATGTGCAAGGTTCCAGGTAAGTCCTCAAGAATCTCACCTAAGCGCTGTAAAACGTATATTTAGATATCTCATTGGCACCACTAACCTTGGTCTAGTCTATGAGAAAGGTGAAGATTTCAGGTTAAGAGGATTCTGTGACGCTGATTACGCCGGAGATAGAATAGAAAGGAAAAGCACAAGTGGTGGTTGCCACTTTCTAGGGAAATGTATAATATCTTGGGCAAGCAAAAGACAAAGCATAATTTCACTTTCTACTGCTGAAGCAAAATATGTGGCGGCAGGTTCTTGCTGCACCCAACTTCTATGGGTGAAGCATCAATTAGAAGATTATAATATTTTTTAGCATAGTATTCCTTTGCTATGTGATAATACAAGTGCTATTAACATTACTAAAAATCCTGTTTTACACTCACGAACTAAACACATTGAGATAAAGCATCATTTTATTCGTGATCATGTAGCTAAAGGCAACATTGACATCTCATATATACACACCGATGATCAATTAGCTGACATATTTACAAAACCCCTTATTGAAAATAAGTTCACCTGCCTTAGAGAAAGAATTGGGATGTTTCCTGCTTTATAATATGCTTGCATGCAATAACTCCTTTTCACAGGTACAACTGTTCACAGTCTTGAGTTCGTTTGCCTCAGTAACCTTAACGTAAAACAATTATTATTTTTGCCTCTGCATTTAATGATGAATAGTTGAGTCATTTCGAAAGGATTTCTTTCTAAGCACGCATTAACCACTACTGATACTTGTTTATCTCTCCTCATTTAATGCCTCTGCTACTTCTCATATCAACTTTATTATTCATCATTACATTGTCACAATCAAGAAAAAGTATTCATTTTCAAGAAAGAAAACGAACGGACTTCTAATATTGCTTTCGGTTGAAACCATAAACCATTAATATTTTCCTCAAACGCATTATCTTCATCATATTTGTTCTTGCATCTGTACTAACTCTTGTTGCAGAGAACATGACACCCAAAAGACAGAAACAGGTAAAGACTCAAGAACCTCTTAACAAAGATGAACACCGGATTGTTGAACTCCAAAAGAGTATCTCACCCAGAATCGCAAGGAGCAAGCCTCCAAAATTGGCCCTGTGAAGATTGAACATCTAGGTGACAGAGAGCTTGTTACTCCTAGATATCTTGATCTGAGGCTATATCAACATGCAAAGGTTGTAGGTCTTGATCTGTTGCTATCTCAGGATTGGGGAAACTTGTTCAATGTCTCTGCAACTCCAGCACTCTCTCCTCTTGTGAAGGAATTCTATGACTGTGCCATCAAAGTGAACCCTAACCACATCCGAACATGATGTCTGCGGCAAGTGATAGATATTCAGTCCAGCGATGTGTCTGCCCTATTAAGCATTCCCCTCGACAGAGTCTGTTACACCTCCTCCTGGGAAGCCTCTGAAAGTAACCCTTTCACTATCTGGAAGGAAGTACCCAAGGGTTCTAAGTCTCGCCGTGTGAAGAATCTTGTTAAGGAATGTATCTTTCCTCATGCTATTCTTAGCAAGATTGTATTGCCAAAAGAAGGTTCTTGAGACTTGGTCAACAAGTTCTCTCAATGGACTCTATTCCATATACAACGTCACAGGAAAGTAAATCTGCCTGATCTCATTGTCCAATATATGCTTCACACTCTGGAAAACTCCAATACGAACCTTCCCTGTGGCTCACCCATAACATCTCTTATGCGTCAAAAGAAGTTGCTCACTACCGCAACAGAAGCAGTAGAGTTCATTGCGCGTGACTTTATATCTGCCACTCCCATCAAGTTTGGGGATGTCCGTCGAATGCAACTCAGCATTGATATATCTGTTGTGCCTGAAGAACTCTTATGCAACTGGGCTAAGAAGAACAAGATAAGAGCACATCGAGAAAATAGAAAGCTTCCTGAATCAACACCGTCTGGCGCTTTCACCACTACTGTGGACCCAGCAATCAAACATCGTCGTTTGGTAAATGATCCTCATTTGACTTCAGACATATCTCACCAGACTGAATCTCAGGCCATATTGTCTACTGCAGCACCTGTGTCTACAACTACTCCTTCTAAACCTCCTCCTGAGGCTATGCATACCATGGCTGAACTAATCTCGAATTCTCATGCATATTATTTGAAGTTCTTGCCTCCACTCCAGTTGTGCCCATGCATGAAAGTACCTCCTCCATTGCGAGTTCAGTTCAGGAGCGCCTCGTTACGTCATCATCCACTGCATCCCGAAGTCCGGACAGCTTACCTGAGTCTGCTTTCCCTGATTCCCTACTTCATGCCTTCAACTGCATGATATTGATCTCTGTCTCCGTCTGGCTGTGGGTAATAGTCAACATTTTGCACCGTCTTCGAGGCGGGTAGATGCTCAAATTAATACTAATATTAATGCATCCTATTTGTCACCAACTGCAACCATCAATTCCTCAAGACTTACCTTCTTACATAAAGGTCTAGATCTAGATCTTATGCCAGAACTTCCGGCTTACTCCTCTCATGTTCCACCTCCATCCATTCACTGCATGCATAAACATATCAACATGGTCAAGTCTGATTCCTTCACTGCCTCAGCTAACACTATTCTCCTTCTCCCAGCCGGATCTACTACATGCCCAGATTTCCTCGTCGATCTTGATTCGCTTTGGGAAAACGCAAGCATCCCAACACTGCATAAAATGAACACATGCTTCCAACTGTGTATCTGCAGGTTCTTGGTTTGCCTTTTTGCTTCAATGCAGGTTTGTGGATCCCCACTGGATGCCATGATCTTCAGCTTGTTCAGTCTCTGAATCATTGCAGCATGTTCTTCCACTTCGATTGGCAGCTGACTGTCTCTGGTGTCACTCATGTGGCCTACATACCTCTTCATTTGGCTGGTCGAGTAGATCCCTTGGTACTAGACTTCAAGACTTGGAAATTGGTCCTCTTTCCCGTCCTGACCACCGTGATAAAGACTTATGGTTTCGTTTGGCCCTGCACTCATCCTTCTCCACTAATACCTACTGTGGCACCCTTCACTCCAATTTTGCCATCGGCCCTTGCCACCCCGCCGGTCCATGATACTTCTACTTCCAAGACGTTTCCTTCTGATACCAGTACTCATTCATCCGTACCTTCTGAGCAGACTGCCATCTGCGCATTAGTGACAATGCTCGCTCAAGAGATTCGGGAAGTTCGTGCTATCACCTCTCAAGAGAGGCATGATCTTCGTCACGATGTGCAGGCCCGTCTTGATACCATGCATCACAACCTCACAACAACCATGGACACCCGCTTTGACCGGCTGCAGGACACGATGAAACTGTTATTCAAGCAATTGATGACATCCCTCTCTCCCTGACTCTTACTTTTCTTGTCCTTTGTCTTGTTTTAATTTACTCTATTCTAATAGTTATCTCCTTCGTCTGCTTACTCTTGTCTTATCTGCATTACTCTGTTTCGTTTTGATAATGCCAAAGGGGGAGAAGAATAACTGAGAATGAAAAAGAATAGCACAAATTTAGGGGGAGCAAATTTTAAGAAATCTTAAACTCAGGGGAGGAAGTTTAAAAATTTATTACTCTCAAAAACTTTTTCTCGAAAAGAAATTGTCATTATCAAAAAGGGGGAGATTGTTAGAATCAAATAATTTAATGAATTACTATATTTTGATGAATAATAATTTCGCTAAGTATTGATCTCGTCAAAGATAGAATTCCTAACTTCTCAATATTTTTCATGCTCAAGAACATTTATTTACATGGAAAAGCACTGCATAGACCTCTACAAAGCATTATCAAAAGCAGATGTTCAAGTAAAGGATAATAGAAGAATCCGTCCAGCTACAGCCCTTGAGAATCAGTCCGCCAGCTGACAACGTTTGCCTCAGAGAGTCCATCCGGCTATGGTAAACGTCTGGTCGCTCAGTCATTGGGTTCATATGAAGGAAAGTGCATCTAAATCTCGGACATAATGTTTGGTTAACTAAACAACACTTGAAGACTCGTGCAAAATAAAAATAAGGAGGTGATCGTTTGTTCAACCCAGGATGAGCTGTCAAGCACCACTTGTATCTTTAGAGCATTAATGACGAAAATGACAGAATTAAGTTCTTTATTCCTTGCAAATTCAAATCTTCTGACATTCCTTAATTCAAGCTACTTTTGCGGAATCAGCGGCGAGCCTTTCTGATCATCGTATCTCCTCAACGTTCAAATTCAAATCTTCTGATCAGAACATTAATGGTTCCCTTAGCTGGAATGCATGAGCATTAATTCCAGAAGTTATAGCTCAAGGAAAAATGCATTGAAGAACCAGACGATATCAACCTCCGCCATTGAAGAAGCATTAAATGCATGGCAGATTGCATTAATTAAAGCAGAAGATGCAGAAGTATCTGTTACTCACAATAGAGGAGAAATTCAAACGGAACTATCTTCAGATCTTCAGCAAAGGTCCCATTGATCATCCTACTGAAGATATAAATAGAGGACTTGGCATCAGATTCAACTTGGCGAATTTTACACGATCAAAGCATTCAAACTTTCTAAGTTTATCATCTGCGATCCAATCTCTCTAAGCCAAACACTCAGCAATCTCAATTCATTATCTGAGTCCAGTCGCCAACTAGTGTGAAGTTCTTAATAGAGTGCTACTCTTATCATCTTTCACACAAAGCCCTTTAGAGAACCAACTTGTTTATTCTCTCTGTAACTCGTTCTTCATATTGTCTACCCACTTTTACCGAAGAGATTTTGTAGAAACCAATTCTTCTTGAAAAATAACAGGGAGGAGTCCTGTCCAACACTCGTAAAGGAGAAGTCCTGTTAGAATACTTGTAAAGGAGTAGTCCTCATAATACTGGGAGAAGTCCCTGAGAACACTTGTACTATTTTGATAAAATAGTGAAAATCTTGGTTAAGCCTAGGACTGGACGTAGCCTTGTCGATTAAGGGGTTGAACCAGGATAAACATCTTGTGTGCTTTATTATTCAGTCTTAGAACAATTTCCGCTGTACTCTTTAACAAATATTTTTGAACTTATAATTGTTGCTTTTCGAAAAAGAAGTTAAAAATCACACACACAATTCAAACCCCCCTTTCTTGTAACCAAGCGGGTTGGAGTAGTGGTTCAGCACTTCGTCCCTTAAGCAAGTGGTTGGGGGTTCG
This sequence comes from Acmispon strigosus, assembly GCA_030819835.1. Lineage (NCBI taxonomy): Eukaryota > Viridiplantae > Streptophyta > Magnoliopsida > Fabales > Fabaceae > Acmispon > Acmispon strigosus. The sequence continues at coordinate 30,156,475 of JAUAMA010000007.1, forward strand.
AATCTCAACTCTTGTGAATGGAAAAAACTCATTGGCCAGCCCCCTACCGCTTCGTGCGCTGACCGTGGGGCGAAGGATTAGTCTCACGGCAATCGGCTGTGGGGATACCTTGGTCAAGACCAACAAAAAAAAAAACCCCTTTCTTGTGTGGTTTCATTACTATCAACTTGCTCATGTTTGAGACTCTTATTGGGTCATCCTCTCCTTAGTGGGCCCAATAAAGTTTGAGGTTGCATTTGGTCATGTTTGAGACTCTTTATTGGGCCCAATAAGAGTTGAGGTTGGACTTTGTCATGGTTGAGACTCTTAAAGGGCCATCATTTCCATATTGGGCCCAATAAGGGTTGAGGTTGGACTTTTCATGGTTGAGACTCTTAATGGGCCATCATTTCCTTATTGGGTCCAATAAGGGTTGAGGTTGGACTTTGTCATGGTTAAGACTCTTAATGGGTCATCATTTTCTTATTGGGCCCAATAAGGGTTGAGGCTAGACTTGGTCATGTTTGAGACTCTTATTGAGCCATCATCTCCTTATTGGATCCAATAATGGTTGGACTTTGTCATGATTGACATTTAACTTGTTCATGTTTAGAACTATTATTGTGTCATCCTCTCCCTATTGGGCCCAATAAGGGTTGAGGTTGAACTTGGTCAGGTTTGAGACTCTTGTTAGGCTAAGCCTGGCTTATTGAACCCAATCATTCCTTATTGGGTCCAATAATGGTTAGGGTTTAGGTTGAGCTTGATCATGTCTATCATGTGTAGAACTTACCCTAAGGGAGAGTTGGCTTAGAATCCAGCAAGATAAGATAAAATTTTCCTATTCCATTTTCACCCACATCTAAAATTAAAAATATTTTAATATTTATATTTTTATGGTTTATAATATATTAATTTATCAATATACAAATATTAAATGTAATGATATGTTTATTTTCTTATTTACCAAATTTAATCATTTCTTTTTTTTTCCAATAGGTTTTATAAACTTCTCAATTTTCTGCTTTGATACATCTATTCTCACAATTCCAATCTCCTTATATTTTTAAGGGTTGGCTTTTTCCGTCAATTACTGTACTTTTACGATAACAATAAGATATCATTAAATTCATTCTCTAATTCTCCAATTTTAATTTTATATAGTAACAATCTCACTGAAATAATATAAAATGTGAGTAATTTTTTTGGTTTTGACCAAGGTATCCCCACAGCCGATCGCCGTGAGACTAATCCTTCGTCCCACGGTCAGGGCACGAAGATGTCTAACTGATGTCTAACTGTTTCAGACGTTTAATTGTTTAGTGTGTCAATTTTAAAATATAAAAATTAATTTAACTTAGACAATTACTTTAATTTAATTACTAATTTGTTCAATATTTACTGATTAATTAAAGAAACTTAGCAAGTTAATAATACACTTTGATGGTATAACTACTTAAAAATATAAAAGAAATTTTGATATTATTTATTAATTAAATAAATTTACCCATTGATAACCAAGAAAAATAATAATGTGTAATGAATTTATGATTATTTACAAGGATAATTATTATTATTAATTAAAAATAAGAAATTTAACTTGGATAATTAAACATTTAAAAGTATATCTAACCGGTGTACGTCGCAGTGGTAAAAAGTCACTATTTGAACCCTTAGGTCAAAAGTTCGATTCCTAGGAAACACACTCTTTGAAACATTGAGTCTTCTCTACACTTAAGCTGAAATTGTGTGAGCAATTTAACACATAAAATAACATTTTAAAACTTACAATTATTTTAAAAAATGGTTGATATTCGGTTATCTGTATATAATAAAAAATCTCAAAGATGTGTTGTAATTTGAAAAGGAGAGGTCTTCATTAGAGGGTGAAATATATAATTTTCAAAAAAATAAAAAGAATAGATATGAAAAGGACGGCCAAATGATAGATGAAAAAATTTGGAAAAGGAGGGTTGCTATGGTAATGATGCAAAAGAATTAGTAGAGGAAGGGATATAGTGGTAAAAGAGGGAGGGATATAATGGTAACTCACTAGTGTAACTTTCAACCACTCATTTATTTATGTTTTTTCAATTATTTTTTCATATTTATTTTAGTTTACATTTCTCCCGTGCTACATACTATAAAACAAAAACTTAACACTTAAATCATACAAACCATGGAGATAAAATAGAAGAAGCTACGAAGAAGGGTAATGATTAGCGTGTGAGCTAACCTCACGAAAATAGAACATAGAAATTTCCGAGAGAGGCTCTTTAGTTATCCCAAAGTTACTGGATTAACCTTGGCATGTGCTCCTCTTGTTTTCCACCAGCAGGGTGCACCTGGTTGGTCTTTCCAACACTTGAGGAGGTAGCCACCTTTTTCTCTTCACCACTCACCTCTCCTCTTCTTACTATATCCTCTTCCATTCTTTTCATCTTCTTCTTCTGCCTCTTCTCCATCACATATATTTCAGCTGAACGAGCGCCAATGGAAGACATGTTAATTATTTGTGTAGACCACTATCAAGTTAATGTCTATATTTGTGTAGTTATAGCGTTCACGATGATGGAATTTATAGGAGTTGGAGTTGACAGAGTGCAAGTGGAACAAGCAGGCACATAATATAAGTGCCCTTGTGTTGATGGCTTTGCTTTACAACTAACCAGTACTAGAAAATATTTGTCTTAATTAACTTATCACTCATTAAAATTGAGCGCATTTCGTGGCCAGCTGTTTACTACTTAGTACATGCAGTGTAAGGATTAATTATTAATGGATATCTTCGTCTTACCAAATATTTGTATTAATTGAAAAAAAAAAAAAAGATTATGCACCTCATGAGTGCTCCTATATCCACAACAAGTGATTGTTTCGTCTATGACAAAAAATAAGAGTTTTAAAATTTTCATTTTAATTAGCAATGAATATTGTCCCCTTTCAATGACTCATTCTTTATCTCATCAGCCAAATTCTGTTATATAATTTAAAAACTATTCATATGAAGTTTATTCACTATAATATTTTTTGCTTTTTATAACAGTTCAAAAATGCAGTTATAGATACATAAAATGTTTCCTAAACTTTACGCAACAATTTCTAACAGTGTCATGTTCCGGCGTTATCAATTCCTATTGTTAAGAGTTTTTCATACTTTATGGCTACATTGTGAGAAAATATAACTTAATGTGTGGAAAATACAACAATTATCACGTAATAATTGTTTCCTATTATTCGATACGAAACACTTATTTAGTGTTTTAAAAAACCATCTTGCCTAAAATGAATCCTTTAGAGCAACAGATACAAAATGATATCTGATGCACTTTTAGGCAACACTTAAGCGAAGAACTTATTAATCTATAATTGTATATTAGAAAACTCGGATTTGATTTGAACAGACCATCATCAAAGGATCAATGTTCTAGTGTAAATTGTCATACTCATGTTACATGACAGTGATATTAATTTATTATGTTTAAGGAAAAACCAAGTCTCTTCTAGGGTTTTGTCTTCCCAAGCTTCTTCAGCGGCGGCGGCTGTTGCTCTGCACGCCGGTGGCTCACTATCTTGCCCTGGCATCCTGTCTGTTCCTTCCTTGCCTCTCCCATGCACTGTTCGTTCTGATTCGCCTCGCATCTGCTCTCTTCCTTGTCGCGATTTTGATGCTTGGGGTCCCAATTTTTCTCTTGCTTGGCGGCGGCGGGCCTACCTGGTGGAGGCCGGCTCCCCTTGCCCTGCTTACCCCCTGTGTTGCCTTTCGTTACCCTGCCTTTTTCTTCCACAAGTTGTATATGATGTGTAACAACACTGTGAGGATCCTGCTTCCCTGTTCTGTCTCGGCGGCCGGCGACGGCGGCTCTGGGATTTGGGCGGAGGTGGAGGGGGACGATGAGGATGCAGGCGGGTCGTCGGGTGCTTTGGGGGGGGGTTATCTTCTTTGGTTGCGGGCTTTGGGTCGGCGGCTCAAAGGGGTTACGGCGTTCCTCATCGTTGTTGTGTTACCCTGTTCGTCGATGGCATCGAGGAAGCGATCGGTTATCACCATATTTGCAGTTTGTTCTCCCTCTTTGGTCGGATTTCAAATGTGTTCATCCAACGGTTCAAGAGGTATGAAGGCGTTTCGTTTTGGTTTTGTCCGATTTTTCTCGGGTAAGAATGTTGTGTCTGCTATTCGTGTTCTTGATGGTCTGAAGGTTAGTGGTGCGAAGTTGACAGTGGCTCCGGCTTGGTCCCCCAGGCGTGTCCTGGATGGCTCTTTGGTGAGGGATTCCTGTGCTTCTGGTTCACATGCTAAGTTGGCTAAACCGTTTTGCGTCTGTGAGCGTGGGGAGGTGGGTCGCGCTGGTGGTCTAAAATTGTGGGAGGATGCTCTCGAGGGGAAATTCTTTTATTCTGCTTCTCATGAGTTATCGTTGGTTTGAGCGCCGATAAGGGTCGCTTTTTCGGCGATAGGTTTCCCGTGGAATTTCTTTTTCCGGAAGTTGGGTCCTGCTCGGCTGGCTCTTTCAGGTCGTTGGCTCCTCTGGCCACGGAGGCTGCGGCCGACGGGGCATGTGGCACTTTTGGGACGGGGGTGCTCTATGATAGGAACAGGTTAGGTTTGCAGAAGCAAAGAAGAAGGGGGTGCCCCAAGAAACAGGCTTGTCGGGGCGGGTCTGCGTTGGTGGCCCTCCCCTCGGTTGGGGGGTGTGGGCTTGGTGTGAAGAGGGCTCGGGGCCGACCCAGGAAGGTGGCATCTAGGCATCAAGATCATATCTTTCATGTTGATTCAGCTCTTCCCGTTGTGCCTGCGGAGGGATCTCCAGAGGTTGAATAAGTCGTAGATCGTCTGTTGGTGCCTTCGCCTGTTGATGCCTCTGTGCCTCCGAGTGTTCTGACGAGGGCAAGGCGTGCTCTTACGATCGGCAAGCAGGTGGGTGTTGTTTTCGAGGATTCTGATGTGGTTGCGTTGAACCACCTTGTAGCTCACATTAGGTCGAGTAGGTCTTCATAGTGAGGTCTTTTGCAATGGGTTTGTTTTGTGGGGGTTTTCTTTTAGGCGCTTTTAGGGTAGTTCGATGGTTGGTTTTGGTTTGGGCTGGCTTTTTGGGTTTCCTCTTGCTGTTCTGTATAGGGAGTTGCTTTTTGGCTGGGGTTCTGTTTTGCCCATTTTGGTTTGTAACTCTGTCTCCCCCCTCTCCTTTTGCTGAGGTTGGTTGACTGTTCTTGTTCTTGATATCAATTATCTTTGCGTTTTCTAAAAAAATGTTACATGACAGTGATGACTAGTGACGGAGGGAGCATTTTAACCTTAGAGGGACCACGAGTAAGAAGAGAATTATTAGAGCATGGAAAAAAAAGTTACTTAGAATATAGTCGAAGAACCATAATTGATTGAAACATTGATATACTCAAAGCACACAAAAGTAAAAATTAGTATGAAGAATTTGTCTTAGAATAAAAAAAATTATCAATTTTTTTTTAACTTTTAACTAGACTCTTCAAAATATTTCTTCAATTGTAACTTAAAAAATAGAGATAAATAAGCTTTGAGTTAGAGCTGCACAAAAAGTTGTATCAAAATGAAATAAATATTGTAACAAAACGATAACATACGCAATAGGAGTTCTTAAATAACATGTAATAAGAGTAGTTTTTTATAATAAACTTCTAAAATCTTGGGTGGTGACAGGACCCCTGTGGGTCCCTCCCCAGCTCTGGCACCGGTGATGACACAATTCAACTGATGAGACAGAGAGAAACATAAAATGGGGATAGAAAATTTCAGTGAAGCAGTACAACTCTTTAAATTGGAGAGGCATGAGAGAGAGCTCTAAAATTATATAATGTCATGTCGTGTATCGTGCCTTGCATGAAAAATAAAATTTGGTCTGCGCACCATCTTTATGTGTTGTGATTAAACCTTGTAATTAAAAACTGCAACAATATTTATTATAAATTTATGGTGGATCGGTTTGTTCAATTCTATACTATACTAGTTTTCTCAGGGCTGGGTATGTATAATATTGAATAAATATATAAGTGGTGGTTTGGAGCACAGCGGAAAGAAGATGCTAATTAAATATAAAATGACAGAAGTGGGCTTCTTAGATAAAGTAGTGTGCTCTGGCAACACCAACCATCATCTTCACCTTGACAAATTGAATGGGATATTGCACAAATTGGACACACACACACTGATATCACATAGTAGATTTTTATCTTTCTCTCTTTTCTTTCTATATCTCTCATCTTTACACTTCATCTCCACTCTTATATGAGTGTAAATGACACAATATTCTTTTTGAAGACGGATAACCCATAGTGCAATTGCCTTGCTAAGATTTTTTTGTTAGCTCAAAATATTCATTGTTGTCAATGACTAATTCATTCGTCGCAAGTGTTCGTCTTAAGTGGTAAACAATGGGGTGCACAAGATGTTCTATTTACATGGGTGAGGATCGACCTCCCTACTTTATGATTAAGAGATGAAATGAGCTAACCACTACGCCCCACCCTATATGATTTGCTTGTGTCATTTCACACACTTCAATGTTTTGTCTAATAAGGCAATAAAAGGGAGATAGAGAGCCAGAAGAACCTACAGAATTTATGTGGTGCTAGGTGACTCACTTTCTCTGATAAATTTATATATATATATATATATATATATATATATATATATATATATATATGAAATTTTATGTGAAGAAGAGTCTCCTTGACCTTGATTAGTTTTTGATGAATATAACAACAACAATAAAGAAAATATAGGTTGAAGACCCTCAAGATTGAAAAGCACAAGAATTCAAATATCAAGATGATAAGTGTTATTGCTTTCTAGTTATAGATCTCTGTCTTTGATAGTTCATTTTAAGTTTGATATCACTTAATGCTCATGAAAACTTATATAATTAAGGCTAAAATGTTTTTCAAGTAAAACAACGTAAAAAAGAAAACACTTAAATAGGCTTTAAAAAATGAGTTTACAAGGTTTTATTTAGTGAGATATAAATTTTGAAGTAGTGGTAATCGATTACATGATGCAGGTGATCGATTACATGAAAATGACAGGTTGTAATCAATTACAAGAATGGTGTAATCGATTACATGCTAGAAAAAAGCATGTAATTGATTACCACGACCATTTAACCAATTACAGAGGCCTGCAAGTGCACTTTTTCAGATTCAAAATGAACAAAGGTGTTCCTAAACGTCATGTAACACTACTACAGAATTGTCATGATACCACGGTTCCAGGAAGCTTGTTACCGCGGTTAAACCGTGGTAACAAGCATCGAAGTAATAGATAAACTACCACGGTTGAAAGGTGGAACCATGGTAACATCATACCTCTAAAACACCCGGTTCTACGCTGAACTGTAGAAATAACAAGCCTTTGTTACCACGGTTGTAGGAGGAACCATGGTAATTTGTCGTCTTGTTACCACGGTTTCTTTATCAACCGTGGTAATAAGTTTGATTTTTTTTGTTACCTCTGTCACCTCGGTTCCTGTACGAACCATGGTAATATGTGTGGTTTTTTTTGTGTGCTACGTACAATCAAAGACATGCAATTCAAACAGTAAACATAATGTAATGGAAACAACCCTAACAACATAATGTCAGGAAAAGAGAAATTAACTGCCCAATGCCCAAGAAAAGGGAAATTAACTAAAACATGGTCTATAGGAAACTATAAATACAAAATTACAAAATAAACTATATATGACATCCATATAGGAAAAGGGAAATTACCTGCTCAATGCCTAGGAAAAGGGAAATTAACTAAAGCATGGGCTATAGGAAACTACCCTAATATCTTGTTACTTCTACGAAACAAGTTGGGCAGTGTATTATAACATCTTTAATTGATTTTAGTGCTCCTGCTTTGCTCCCAACTGCTTCTGATACATCGCATTCAATGTATCTCCGAGCCCTATGGGCGTAATATACTGCTAAGCTATTCGGAACAGTTGCTAGCATTATATTTCCAAAAAATGTAACAATGAATAAAAAGAGAAGGAGATTATTAGGAATCAACAATGAAGCAATTTTGGGCAGTCAAGAAGCAATTTTTAACATGAAGAAACAGAATATGATCAATAGTTTTGTGTGTGTTATGCGAAACAGGCTTGCCTTTTATAGGGAAAATTCCGTAGGTTTCAAGGTTAATTCCGTAGTTTCCGGGCGGCAAGCCATCAATGTTGGGCGGCAGAAATTTAAAGATGGGCAGCAGCACAACAGCGATCAAGGTTGGACTGTGCACATGTAAAAAATATGGTTTTTAGGTAAGCTGCAACAGTCCAAAAATAATTATGTTATATAGAACAATTATGAAATACTATGAAAGGTTTGTGAGCTAAACAATTTGGGATAAGAACTTTTGAAATACTATGATATTCCAACACTGAATTCATACAAACGGTGAAACAATCATAAAATGGCCAGTACATACCATGAAACAATCACACAAAAATGTCCAGTTACATAGAACAATTATCCAACAACAATCATGCGGAAGAGCTTATTGATTCTGAAATCGATTCCATAGAATCATCGAAATCATCCGAAGAAGAGTCATCCAGCAGTGGCTCGTCAATGGCAATACCCCTTGACCGGAAGAATTCTACTCCGATCACTAGAGGAGCCACCTCCTCTAAAGCGTTCCAAGCCAAAAAGGGCAATCCATTTGGACCCCTGAGGAGTTTAGTTACGAGGAAACCATACGGTATGTTTCTGGTTGTCAACCAGAGCAGAAGCAAGATGATTGTAGACGATATCTACCGCATTAATGTAATCTTCATTCATAATTGAGTACATCATAAACAGGTCTTTGTCAAGCACGTCTCTCAAATGATCTTGTCTTGGACAAAGCACGGTTGTGACCAGTAGATGTAAAACTCTGGCACGAAGGGTAAGGGATGAGTAGAGAAAGCGCTAAGAAACAGAGAGATTTTCCATGCAATAGATGACTTCATCAATATTTTTTTCATCGCGGTCTCTTCTACAGAGTTCTGAGTACGTCTCTCCTTCGTCCGCACTATTGAGAAGTTCAGCAAGCTTCTCTTTGGTTATGGAGAAGTCATGAGTCAACACCGTTCCGACGAAGCCTCTGTTGCGGTCGAAGGACAAGGAAGACCAGTAAGTCAAGATAAGTTCAGGGTACAAAGGCTCATCAGATGCATCACACAATGCGGACATACGTGTGTGACTCAGAGCATTGGTGCCAGGAATTTGATAGTGGTGTAGTTCTGGGAAATTGATGGAAAAAGGAGGGCAGACACTCATGCCGTTTGCCATTTCTAATTTAAGGAAGAATGAACACAGAAGCAGAGGATACAGGGAAGATGATGGAGTGATGGATGGAGAACAAATGAGTCTGGAATTTATAAGCAAACCAAGAAAGTGAATAAGGGTGAAAAAGAGTAACTAGTAAGAAGTTTTAATTGTGAAAGGGTTCACGCTTCTTGTGCTCTAGGAAATGGTGAGCTACAGAACCTTAGTGGGAGGAGAGTGAAGCATTTAAGATGTATTAATTGTGAAACGACGCATGCTGCTTGTGCTCCGGGAAACGACGACTTGCAGAACCCTAGTACTGAACAAAAACAACAACAACAACAACAACAACAACAACAACAACAACAGCAACAGCAACAGCAACAACAACAACAACAACAATCTACAAAAAAAAACCTTAGAAGTAGAAGCAGGTCAAGAAGACTTACCAGTAAGGTAGAGAAGAGCGGCCAGAGGGAGAAGATGAGAATGACGACACACGAAGACGGAAACGACTTGTTAAGAACCAAAGGTTCTTGAGAAAGGAAAATATGAGAAATCGAAGATTCCAAAAATAATCTTTCTATTCTGATTATACATTGTTATAAGCTCTATATTTATACAGAGAGAAAACAGACAAGCAGACAGGATCCCGGATATTCTGGGTCAACACAAACGACGACATTAATTACATACTTTACATAATCGATGGGTCACCTATCACGCATGGACAGATGACAAGACTTAACTGACATGCACGATATCTAACTAAGATGACTGTGTCAACCGACTTATACAGACGATACATACTATAAGAGTAAGACGACTACAAGTGTAAGACAATTATGTATAACTCTAACAGCCCCCCTCAAACTCAAGGTGGGAAAAACAGAGCAGCCGTTGTAAACACATTGAGTTTGGCTCTCATGGCGGGAAATTTTTGGGAGGAGGGAGGTTTTGTGAAAATATTAGCTAATTGATCCTGACCAGGAATGTGATATACAAGTAAGGACTTGTTCTTAACCTTCTCACGAACAAAGAAGATGTCCAATTCCATATGTTTGGTTCGGGTATGTAAGATAAGGTTGTGAGTCAAGGCCACAGCGCCCATGTTATCACATTAAACCGTAGGAACTTGAAATGGAATCTTAAGCTCTATGAGAAGGGATTGAATGCAGAGAAATTTAGCCGTGGTATTAGCCAAGCTGTGATATTCTACCTCAATTCTAGATCTGGCAACAATCGTCTGCTTTTTCGAGCTCTAGGAGATCAGGTTGGGTCCAAAGAAGATACAAGAACCAGATGTCGAGCGTCCGTCATCTGGATCAGAACCCCAATCAGCATCATAGTATGTAGTTAAGGGTACAACAGCTTTAGAGTTGCAAGGATGGAAAAGAAGACCATGAGAGATAGTACCCTGAAGATATCTGAGGATGCGCTTAACGGCCTTCCAGTGAACATCGAGGGGTTTGCTCATGAACTGACAGACCTTGTTGACAACATAACTTATGTCAGGTTTGGTGAGAGTGGCATATTGCAAAGCACCAACAACAGACTGGTAGGTGGTAGGATCAGTATATATGTCAGTACCATGTTTGCTGAGTCGTGCAATACTAAGCATGGGCGTAGATTTCCCTATTGCAGTACCCATATTGACCTTGTCAAGAAGATTGCTGACGTATTTGGATTGTGAGAAGAGAACAGACCCATCTTGCAGATGCTGAATTTGAACTCCAAGGAAATAATCCAACGTGCCCAGTTGTTTGAGGGAAAACTCTGTATTGAGTTGAGCAGTGATTTGTTGAATAAGAGACAATAAACTGCCAGTGATGATAATATCATCAACATAAACTAAGACGTAAATGCAATAAGAATCTGTACTGAAAACAAATAAAGAAGGATCACAACAACTGGCCTTGAAACCAAACCTGACCAGAGCCCCTTTCAATTTGTCAAACCAAGCCCGAGGAGCTTGTTTGAGCCCATAGAGAGCTTTGTGGAGTTTGCAGACTAAGGTGCGATCTGCAGATTGAAATCCCAATGGTTGTGTTATGTAGACATCTTCATCAAGTGTGCCATTCAAAAAGGCGTTGTTGACATCAAGTTGATGGATGGGCCAGTGTTTTGTGACAGCTAAAGACAAGATGAGGCGCATAGTGACTGGCTTCAGAACAGGAGAGAAAGTTTCTGAATAATCGAAACCTGGAACTTGATTTTTTCCTTTTTCCACTAACCTAGCTTTGTATCTATCAACATTGCCATCGGGTTTTTGTTTAATACGAAACACCCACTTATGACCTATGGACTTTCTATTTGGTGGTAGGGGGACCAAAGACCAGGTGTTGTTTTGGTGCAAGGCATCAAACTCAGCCTGCATAGTTTGTTGCCAGTGCAGATCTTGAAGAGCTTTCTTGTAAGATGTCAGTTCAACCTGAGGGAAGTGAAGTTGAGGTTGAATAGTCCTAGTTTTAGAACGAGCTTTCATAGTGTGAGTATTGACTGGGGGAGGCAGTGCTGGGGTTGCTACAGCTGACGGTGGCATAGTAATTCTATATTTTGGTCTAGTTTGCATGGGATGCAGGTTGATAGGTGTTGGAGGAAGGGAAGATGATTCCGGGCTGACTGACGTTGGTTGAGTGCCAGACGATCCACTACTGTCAGATGTGGCCGTAACTGGAGAGAGATGAAGATGCCAGTTGCTCTAGAATTTTAGGGACATCATATGTTGCTATAAATGATGTTAGAGAAGGTCCCTTCATAGGGGTACAAGGGTTTAAAAAATCTCCAAATATGGGTACCTGTGCTCATTGAAAGTAACATCCTTGGATACAAAGATTTTTCCATTGGAATCTAAACTTTTGTAACCTCTGTGAGTATGTGAATAACAAAGAAAAACACATTCACGAGACCTGAACTGTATTTTGGACATATTATAACGGCGAAGAAATGGATATCATGCACTCCCAAAGGCTTTTAAGAGCTTATAATCTGGGTGAACATGGTGAAGTTTAATGTTGGGACTAACATTACCTAAGACAGAGGCGGGCAACCTGTTTATGAGGAAAGTTGCTGTTAAAAAGGCATGATCCCAATATTGATGTGGGATTTTGGCTTGGGCAAGTAAGGATAAACCAGTCTGAACAACATGTCTGTGTTTGCACTCCACACTGCCATTTTTATGATGTGTGTGGGGGCAAGTCAGACGATGAATAATGCCTAATTGTGTAAAGTGAGAGTTGAGGGGTTTAAATTCAGTGCCCCCATCAGTTTGAACAACTTTGATTTTAAGGTTTATTTGTAATTCAACCATTGCCTAGAACTGAAGAAAGGTGGTGTAGGTATCTGATTTCTTTCTTAATGGATAAATCCATGTATAGCGTGTGTGAGCATCGACAAAAGTGAGAAAATAAGAATAACCAGCAGAAGATTCAATGGAGTCTGGGCCCCATAAGTCAGAAAAGATAAGTTTTAAGGGATGAGAATAAACTGTTTAGATTTAGAAGAGGGCAATCTATGAGATTTTCCCATACAACATGCACTACAAACACGAGAAATAGCTCGAGAAGGAATGGAAATATTACATTTGGACAGAACAGAATGTAAAACTTCATGAGTAGGGTGACCCTGACGATGATGCCAAAGGTCATAGGTAGGGCACCCTACTGACGAACTATTAGTGGTGGTAGTGACATGTGCTGTAGATGAACTGAAGGAGGAGGAATTTGAAGCTGGCATGACAGAAGACTTGGACTGGCAAAACTTGGAGGCATGCATACTATCAAAATAATAGTGACCATCACCCCCAACAGTCCCTTGAAGAAGAATGTCACCATTGGCCTGAGATTTGATAAGACAATGAGAATGATCAAACTCAAACTTGACATTATTATCCCAAGAAAACCTATTAACACTGACATGGTTCTTAGTGATTGAAGGAACTAGAAATAAATCACGAAGAGAAAGCGAAGTATGTGTTTGACAAGGGGATTTAAAAGAAACAGAATTAATAGAGTGAATTGGCAAACCTTGTCCATTTCCCATGAGGATGTGATCATTTCCCTACAGAGGTGTAGGGTTGGGAAAGGCTGTAGCATCATTGGTGACATGATGAGTGGCTCCAGTATCGGGCAGCCAGGGCCCTTGAGTTGGGCTAGCAGAGGTAGTAAGCATAGCATGTCCCATCAGTTGCTGCGGAAGGGGTGAAGTGCCAGTCGTATGATGGTGAGACTGGAAAATAGGTGCAGGAAGCACCTGCTGAGGATAACCACTGACATATCCTACAAAGGGAGGATAAGCATTACCTGAGGGATATCCCCGTGGATCGGTCTATGGTCCAGCATTGGGAAAGAGCATTTGGGGAGGCCCGGAATATTGAATGTGATAGAAGGGTGGGTGACCAAGGCCTGCTTGTTGAGAAGGAGGTGGTGCAAAGCCTCTAAAGGCACTTGACTACTGAGAGACAGGATGAGACTGACCACCATACGGTGACGAGCCAACCATACTTTGAGTATTGGTAGACGAGAAACGCTGATAACAAGTGCTGGCTTCATGAACAAACTTGTAGCAAATCTGACACTGAGTGGAGTAGCGTCCACCATGTCCGCGACCATGGCCACTGCGTCAACCAGATCTACCACCAGGGCCACGATATTCACTAGACAATGAGCCATAGTTATGAGTTGATTCAGATTGTGGGTATTGGGTAGGTTGCCCAAAATCATAGTTTGCATGACCAGACGTTTGTGTAGAGTCAATCGTCTAGGTAGGGGCATGGGTGATTAGGGCAGATGGTGGTGCGTCAAGAAGCTGATGCTTGCGGGATCTGAGGCATCTCAGGAGAAGATAAGTCTCATGAGCAACAAGCATTGCTTCGGCTTGAGAGATGGAGCATGGCGCTGCTTGATTGTTGATAAGAGGCATGAGGGAGCCATATTCATTAGAAAGTCCATCAAAGATGGGTTCAATGTGGTATGTGTAGGAAACTGGAGCACCAAGTGAGGTAAGAGCATTAACAATGGTTTTAATGTGGCGGAGGTAGTCAGAAAGGGATTTGGCCCCTTTGACTATGGTGCGAAGCTCTGACCGAAGAGTTGTGGACTGAGCCAAGGCATGAACATTGAAGAAGTCATGGACTTCTTTCCAAATCTGCCATGAGTACTTGCAGTTAACTACAGTGGGCAGAATATTAGATGAGAGAGAAGAGAGCAACAAAGTAAGCAAAGTTGAATCCTGTTTGATCCAGGGAGTGTATAGTGGCTTATCAACTAACTTCTCGCGATTAGCATTATTCAAGAAGAGAGTGGGAATTGCTGATTCCACAAGAATATTTTCTAAGCTATGCTGGCGAACAACGCCTTCAACATGCTGAACCCAAGAACGAAAATTAGTTTCCTCAAGTTTGATTGAAACTATGTGTGAAAAGGAAGGCAATGATGAAGACTGAGCTTCTGCCATAGTGGAAAGCGAAGGAAAAAAAATAATCACAGATCGAGACTAGCTCTTGATACCATGTTAAGAACTAAAGGTTCTTGAGAAAGGAAAATATGAGAAATCGAAGATTCAGAAAATAATCTTTCAATTCTGATTATACATTGTTATAAGCTCTGTATTTATACAGAGAGAAAACAGACAAGCAGACAAGATCCCGAATATTATGGGTCAACACAAACGGTGGCATTAATTACAGACTTGACATAATCGATGGGTCACCAATCACGCATGGACAGATGACAAGACTTAACTGACATACGCGATATCTTACTAAGACTACTACGTCAACCGAATTATGTCAACCGACTTATACAGACGATACATACTATAAGAGTAAGAAAACTACAAGAGTAAGACGATTATGAATAACCCTAACACGGCTTCACTGTCACGGCTGTGAGCAAGAGTGCAATTGGCGGAGATGAGCTTTGCGCTGAGGAGCATGCAAAGCAGCGGCAGTGCCATTGCGGAGAGAAGGAGTGCCGGTGATGAGGTGCAGCGGGAAGTAGCGGCGGTCATGAGGTGCAACAGGGAATTCACAAATGGGTTTTGGATTTGCAAAGTAGGGTATATCAATAAAAAACTCTATTACCACGGTTAATGTATCAACCGTGGTAAAAGGAAATGTTAATTAAAAAATAATAAAAACTATCTCAGTTACCACGGGTGACATGAAACCGTGGTAATTGAGTGCCTCAGTTACCACGGTTCAACACGGAACCGTGGTAACAGAGCTCTGGCCACCATCTTACCATGGTTCAACGCTGAACCATGATTACATAAGCGTGGTAATATGACAAATCTGTAGTAGTATAATCGTTACCTTGAACTATTATACCTCTCTACGCTCTATATATACTCAGTTTAAAATTTGAATTTGGATAAGAACTTTCAGAATATAATTAAACACAAGTTTTGAGTAAATTCTTCAATCTTAAAAATGGAAAATTGTAACGCCCAAATTTGGGTCAGGGGTCACATTAGTAACCGAATGACACTTTTACAAAACCTCTCTCAAAACTCATTTTCTCAAAAATATTACGACGATGATAATAATAAATATAATAATTCTCATTACTTATAAGAAAATGTTACCAACGTATAATCAAAATAAAATGAAGTCTTGCACAACACGTGCCCAAAGAAAAATTAAAAGTACGAATTACAGCGGAACATAAATCTTCAACTCTTCATCATTTGATGTCCCAAGTTTTAAAGTTATTCCATTGTCTCCTTAAGCTTTGCAACAGAATCATTCATCACGTGAATCATCATTCTGATAGTCTATGGCGCTAAGCGCACAAACAACAAAAAAACAAGCAGAAATGGTTAACTCCTCAAACAAAATAGCATGAGCAGCAGTAAACATCAATTATATAAACTCAGACGATACTGCAGAATCAATAAGTAACAATAATTTTATCAAGTTCTGTACGATACAATAAAGTAAAATCAATTTATAAAGCTTGGACGATACGGTAAGACAATGCCAATTGCTAAGGCTTGGACGATACAGCAAAACAATACCAAGTTATAAAGCTTTGGACGATACATCAACAGAACATGCTTGTTAGTCCTACCAATAACTACATGCTTAACTATAACAAAAATTCACCAACCAAGGCAGAACGGTCAGGTGGAACGACAACCAAACTCACCGCCCTTATGTAGATGACATGGAACGACAACCATCTCATTACCTTAGGAAGATCACATGGAACGAAAACTATCACATCAATCTAGGTGAACCAACAGTTCAGTATCAAATCAATGAGTCATGGTATGTTAGCATAAGTAGGTATATTTCAATTCAATTCAATAGCCAACAATCAACATGTTATAGTTAAAATCAAATATCAGGTTTCAGTCCCAGTAACATAATCCAAACAGTCCACAATGAACAAGTAATATTTTAGAAATTCAAAGGAAAACCAACCAAAATCAACAAATATCATAAATCAACTACAAGCATAACAATATAAAACATGCATGACTCGAGACACTCTAAGACCGAGTTACCCTTACTGTCGTACATAGAATCGCATAAGCCTCTCGTCCAACCTTGCAAGAACATAAAAACAATCAACCAACATTGAAAGAGATGAAACCCAAACCCAAACCATTTTCAGAAACTTGAGAACAAAAGACAAGGAAGAAACACAACCGGTTTTCCAAACCTAGACAAGAATTGCACATGAAGGGAAGCCTACGTTGTGTGTCTTGCTCGATCAAGAAGATTAGGAAACAGTACTTCAAACTTCTAGAACTCAAGAGAAGGATCGTCTAAGGTATAGGAAGAAGTGCTTGTACGTCCAGAACTCGAGAAGGAATCGTCTAACATATCGGAGGAAAGGCTGGAAGAACTCTGTGAAAGAACCCTTGGAAAAGAAGGAAAGAGGTGGAAATAGGATTAGAATTGATTTCAGAAACATGGTTTAAACCTTAAACCCTTCATGAATTCAGAACTAGAATTATGCTCACCTTGAACTCTTGGAAAGAAGGAGAGAAAGAATGTTTGATCTTCAAGGAAAAGAGAAATCATGATCTGCAACAGAGGCAAGACGTCTAGGTACTCTCACGTTTGCATAAGTGTTGTTATTTATTTCAAATGAAAATCGAGTTCAAACTCCCAAATGATGATAACAGCTTCTGTTACTTAACCTTATTTGTCTAAAAAACCAAATATTTATCTTTTAATTCGAAATTAACCCACAACAACCCACTTTTATCTTTCACGAAACAGAAACGGATTTCTATTAGGAAAATAGAGCATGCCCGAGATATGCTCTAAGAGATAGTTTCTTTGAAATTTTTCCTTATCTTAACCAAAACAGAATCTATACAAGATAAGAGGAATAAATAGAACGATAGAAAAGGAATAGATAGAAGATAGATTTGCATTCTGGTACATTTTCAACGATGAGGTAAAACAGAGCATTTCAGCGTTCACGATGTGATTAGAGTTTGTAAATTTTAATATTAATATATTGTTGCAAACCTAATTCACCTGGTCCCCTCTTAATTTCTATCTAGTGTTTACACTTTGGACTTTCATGTGTGCTAATTATATTGTTGGCTTAATTGCAGTTTTGGTCTGCCACGAATGCGATATATGCAACGGGGTCCCCAAACTTCTAAAATAGCATTTTGCCTCCCCGAGGTCCACTCCCTCTGGTAATGGTGTCCACATCATTTAAAAAATGCCACATCAAACAGTATTGTTAAGTTTTGGAAGGAAAAGAGCCCAGGGACTAAAAGTGTTAACAGAAGTTAATGTCGAGGAGGCAAGATGCTATTTTAGAAGTTTAGGGACTCTCGTTACACATATTGCATTTGTGGGTTAAACCTATATTTTTATAGGAGTGCAAGATTACCACCGTCTAGTTAGTTTAAGTGGTACATTGAAAGGAATTTGTTAGAAAAAGTTAGTTAATTAAGATACGGATGTTCCCAGCTAAAAGAATTATTATCTATGGAGGATACATATAAAACAAAATATATGAGTGTGAGATTACAATTAGAACAGAAGATCTATGGAGTTACTAATATTTATAGCACTATTTCCTACGCACTTTCCTACGAAATTTGTCCAAAGTTTCACAGGAAACTGATTTCCTGCCAATTTCAAATATGCAGCCCAAACCTTCATGGATAACTGTATTTGCACATTTAGAAAATGCAACAAATTTCCTGCGAATGTTTCTGCAAATTTCATTGCAAAATGCGTAGAAAAAATCGCATGTAATTCCACAGTAAATATATCATAGGTAAAGCCGATGGTAAGTTTGAAAAATATTTCGTAGCAAACACTTACCCCAACTATATTCGCAATAAATTTCATAGGTAAATTCGCAGCTAATCTCATTTAGGGATGATTTTTTTTAGTTGAGATGATTTTTTTTAGGATACACTGATATTATGTAGAGATTTTTTTTATACATGATTTTGTTTATGCATGATATTATATAAGTTCACAAGGAATTAGTAGAGATAATTTTTAAAGAAAAAACCAATACAACATAATCCAAAAAGAAATACATTAAAATATACTTTTTCCATGATGAAAATGTAGTAACTAGTGTGCAATGTCTGCACTTTAATAGTGCCATAATGAACTTGTAATTTGTATCTTAACATAAATATCCACATGCTTATCTCTATGCCTGATCATATCTATTTAAGTGAGATGCAATAGCTAGCCATCATGTAATATGAGAAGATAATTTTTAAAGAAAAAACCAATACAACATAAGCCAAAAAGAAACACATTAAAATCCCAAATGGCTGTGATCATCATCAGAATCTTCATCTTCATGGCTATGTTGAGGTGAAAAAGATGGATGAGAAGAAGATCTTGCAAATCTCAAATGCTGCATTACAGCTGCTAATTGACTTCTAGTCTCACCAACTTTTTTTTCATCTCCAATTTCTCAAGCTCTTGTCTCTTCAATAAATCAAATCACTTCTCTCGATTTGTTTCAGCCAGCCCAAAAGGCTATAAGGTCCAATAGTATCTCAGCCAGTCCAAAAGTCTTGTAATTAAAAAACTATTACAGTAATGAACGAGATGACTTAACTAAGGAACATTCGGCCTATGACTGAGCAGCACGACTTCAACTTATTTAATAACACTTGGGCAAAGTTACATAGGAATAACTGAGATTTCAGAAGACTTTCCGCACACGAGCGGAGGGAGGGTGCCACAGTGGCGTCATGGCCCGAGCTTTTCATTTTGATTTTATGTAGGCATGCATGTCATATTTATTGTTCTTGGCTACCCACTTTGATCTTGCGACCCTAGTTTTGAAATCATGCTTCTGCCACAACTTTTATAGGGGCTTTCTAAAGACTTTGAGAGCCAAATATAACGATGACTAAATTTATAAATACAGGTGTAGTTATTCATTTATATACGCATTATTCATTATGCAAATTTTGAATTCTTCTTAATTGGAGACATGCATGCACGACGAGGAGACTTTAATTAATGACTGCTAATTGTTGAATAAACTAACGTGCCATTTTTTTATAAGCAACATAGCATTTGTATTACCGTTTGAGGTGGGTCATTGATAGGGGTATTCGCGGTCTTGATTGGTTCGGTTTTGAGGGAAAAAGTCATCCGATTCAATCACTTCGGTTTTATCACTTCATCATCCAATCAGTTTTTTTCTTTTTTTAGATCCAATCCAATTTTTATCGGTTTGGATTAGATTGGATTTCGGTTTTTTAAAGACATTGTAAATATCAAAATTAATGAAGAAGTAAAAATTGATTTGAATCATATAACGTTACATTACAAGCCTAAACGATGAGTTTGGAATAAAAAAATTATCACAACTGGTTGTTAACTATCGTCCGCTTCTCTCATCTAACGCACTTGCTCACATCGTCTGCCAGTCTCACTCTCATTCGCCACTCACTAGTTTGAAGCTTCGCCCGCTAGTCTCATCCGCTACTATCTGATATTAGTTTTGGTTGCTAGTTATTGGTTATCTTTCTGTTACTAGTAGTTACAACTTTAGTTAGTTAGAGCCATAGTTATAGTAGTTAGAACCATAGTTAAAGTAGCTTAATTAAAGTTAGTGAGTTGGTTAATTCTTACAGTAGGTTATAAATAGAACACTCATTGTATCATTTTGTAACTTTTGTAATCATTCACAATGTAGCCTTTACAATTCTTTTATGGTATCAGAGCAATTTTGCTCTGCTGCTACTCTGATTAATTTTCCTTCTTCGATTTCTCTTCTATACCCAGTTTCTACTCCTCTGTTTTTCCTTGTTCATCCAATATTTTCTTTGCTTGATCTTCTGCTCCTCGATCATGGAGGTGTTTCCATGCCATGATTCAAGAGGTGAATTGATTGATTGTTTTGGTTCTTCTTGGTGAGGGATGCTGGAAGCCATTTTCTTCTTCCAGATTGAAGTTACATTTTTCTTCTTAGTGATCTCTGGTTTCAGAATCGTTCACAGGTTCGGTTTCTTGGTTTGAGGATTCATTATTACTGGTTGTAATTGATTACTGTCTGGTTCAAGAGTTGGTTCTGCTCTTGCTTTCGGTTTTCAGCATTGCAGTTTCAGTCTTCTGCTTCTGATTTCAGAGCTTCAGATTTGACTTTCTGGCTTTGATTTCTTCAGATTTTTGTTTGATTTGTTAGTTGGCGATCCTCCTATGTTCGTCGCTACCGTTGTTTTTTGTTCACACCGCTGCCTATGTACGTGTGATTTCGATCTTTCTTACAACTTCATCGATCTTCCTATGTTCGTTATTGAAGTTGTGTTTTCATACCACTGCCTATGTATGTGGTAATGTTTGTTGAATTCTTGCACCGATGCCTATGTATTTGGTATTTTTCGTTCGGCTTCGTCTGGTACTCTTGTACAGCCTCGTCTACCACTCTGCCTTCAGCATCGTCTGGTACTTTGCTCAGCCTCGTCTGCCACTATGCATTCAACATCGCCTGGTACTTTGTTCAGCATCGTCTGCCTCGATTGTTGCTCTCGTCTGGTGTTGTTCAAGTTGCTTGATTCTGGATTCTTTCCTCTTTTATTGTCCGAGCTTGGAGTCTATGGCTTATGTTCCAGCTTGAAGGGGGGGTATCATCGATACCTTCGGATAAGTTAGATTCTAGTCTTCGAGACTGGAGTTTAGCTTCACTGTTCAGTTTCACCGTGTTGTCTTCAAGTTGGTTGTGTTACTGCATAACACTTCCAGCTTGCGGGGGGATATTACAACTGGTTGTTAACTATCGTCTGCTTCTCTCGTCTGACGCACTTGCTCACATCGTCTGCCAGTCTCACTCTCATCCGCCACTCACTAGTTCGAAGTTTCGTCCGCTGGTCTCATCCGCTACTATCTGATATTAGTTTTGGTTGCTATTTACTGGTTATCTTTCTGTTACTAGTAGTTACAACTTTAGTTAGTTAGAACCATAGTTATAGCAGTTAGAACCATAGTTAAAGTAGCTTAGCTAGAGTTAGTGAGTTTGTTAATTCTTACGGTAGGTTATGAATAGAACACTCATTGTATCATTTTTAACTTTTGTAATCATTCACAATGTAGCATTTACAATTCTTTTAAAAATAAAGACGAACCAAAAGCCTCAAACAAATTTTCACATTTACCATTCTTGGCTCAGTACCTCTAAAACAAGAAGAAGAAAAATAGTTAATCCTGCATAGTAGATGAATTTTTTTAAAAATTTATGTTTATTTTGATGCATATTTTTCAAATTATTATTTCAAACTCTATTTACCCAAATATATCTTCATAAATAAGTATGTGTCATATAATAATTGTATAAACTTATAAGGACATAAATATGTAAGTATGAATTATATGATATATTTACAAATAAAATTGTATATATTTGCAAACATTCGGTTTGGATTGGATTGATTCAGTTTTGAAAAATAAATCCGAAATTCGATCCAATCGGACAAAAAAATTGGTTTTTTTAAATCAATTTATCGATTTTTATTGGATTGAATCGATTATGAACACCCCTAATTGATATGAGTATTGAGCAATGCTTTGATAGCGCCCACGAAATTGGAGAAAAAAAATAAAGTATAGGCAGCCGATCAAAATATAAAGATGGTCAACTATACAAATGATGGAGTGATAATCTAATTAATAACACTATACAAATGAAGGACTGATAATGTAATGACACGTTAAGTTCGTATAATTTCGTGTCTTTGTAATTGGTGCGATATACTCCCTCTATCTAAAATTATAATATCGCTTATTAAAATTTTGGTGTTTACTAATTTAAAAAAAAATTTATTTTTTATTTTTACCCATTACATTTATTAAGAGTGATATAATTAATACAATAAAAAAAGAGTTAAGGGTAAATATGAAAAATTATATAACTTTTTTTAAAACAAATGCATTAATTAGCTTCGTTACATGTTTTCTTAATAGGACATTGTTATTGTTGTCATCCCGATAGCTATTCATGTCATCCAAACATACGGAAAATACGTGAGTACCCATCGGTAAAGTTTTTTTTTACCTGCAGTTTCAAACTGCGTATGAGTTTTTTCGCCTCGCAGTTTCAAACTGCAAATGTGTATTGCAATTCATAGTTACAAACTGCGTAACATTCGCAGTTTAAACTGCCACGAAATTCACGATCCGAAAAAAATAAACATATCCGCAGGTATTTTCAATTTTTTTAAAAAATGGTATTATACTAATAATCGTTGAGATGGGGCAATAGCAACGCGCATAAGCATAATTGTTCCTATAAGATTTTCTTTTATAAGCTAAAGTATATTGAAAAGAAGTAAAGGGGTCCTTCAAACTCGAATACAACAAGAGAGGAGCAAAGAAAGAAGAAAAATAAACTGCAGCTCAAAAAGCCAGTTTTCACAAACACTTCTAAGGGCAATTGTCAACAGCACCTAACACCAAACACCATCCAGGGGAGAAGGTAAGAAAATAGGAAGGATTGAACATCCATTCATAAAAGCAGCCACATAAATTCGAATCTCATAAAAGATATTTATTAAGAGCAGGCACGGATCCAGAAATTTGAACATGTGGAGGCAATGTACACATAAATTTGTAACATGGAAAATATAACATAGTACTATTAAAAATTTGTAAGTACATCACAATTGTTCCTACGATTTTTCATATTTTGAAAACTCTGCACTATCTTTTCATTCTCAAAACTATCAAATATATCTTTCTCTATATAAGTAACTAAACAATCATTTAGCCATTCATCTCCCATACGATTTCTCTTGTGATTCTTAATGATATTCGTAGCGGAGAAAGCTCTTTCAACTGTTGCAGTTGCTACAGGAAGTATCAAAGCTAACTCTAAAAGCAAATATACCAATGGATATACAATATGCTTCCTAGTCTCCACAAGCTTTATAGCAAGATCACCAATTCCCCCTAGTCCTGAAAGTGCATCATTAGAGCATGCACCAATGAAGTAATTTTCAAGCTGATTATCTAGTGCCAAAAGTTCAATTGGGAAAAAATCTGAAGGATAAAAATGAGCCAAATGAATCAATTTGTCCTTATCAAATGCAGCAAATGAATCTCTTGGATTCAAGCAAGCTACACAAAGAAGCAACTCGCTATTCACTTCAGTAAAACGATTATTCAACTCTTGAAGTTGTCGATCTATCACTTCAGTAAAACGATTATCTCCTAGATCATTAAGTATAACTTTAGTACTCTCACTAGCAACGGCTCTAACAATATCCCTTTGAATAGAATGAGCTATTAATTTGAGATTTCCACGAGCATGCTTCAAAACTTTATGAATAGTGTCATTGTGGTTGGAAAGAAAATCTAGAAGCTCAAGAAAATTCCCCTTATTGCTTGAACACATTGACTCATCATCACCACAAAACGCTAACCCTTGGCGCAGTAAAAATCGAACGCAATCGATGATAGAAATCAACTTAATTTGATAGTCTTCTTTAACTTGGTCAGATTGTTTACACAAAGTAACTTCAATGTGTTGTTTTTGTTTCATTAACACTTGGCAATTTCTCCAAGCTTGATTATGAGGACTACTTGGGCCTCTAACATGAGTTTGCAGTCTCTCGCTCTTTTTCCAGTTTGTAAAACCTTCAATTATAAATGTATCACCACTACATTTATAATCTCCAACATCCGATCTCATGAGATAACAACATAAGCAAAATAAGGCATCATCTTTTTGACTATATTCCAACCAATTGCCAAATTTGGAATACCAATCAGGATTGAACCTACGCAATGTATTCCCAAATTGTCTTTGTGGAAAATCAATCTCTTTTGGTTGACAAGGACCCTTTTGTAGATAATATCTCCTGATTTCATCTCTATCACTTGGATGATATAACAACATTGGTGGCCTTAACCCAGGATCACTAGGAAGATTTTCTGAGTCGAACTCCAAAAATCTTTTTTTCAAGGTTGGGCCTAATGATTTTTTGAGTTCTTGAGGTTGAGGAGAAGATGCTTGCTCTTGCTCTAAACTTTTTCTTTTGAAATATTTTTCCATTGCTGGATAAAATTAAGAAAAAAGGAAAATTGTTAGCAACCAATATTGGTGCCAAACATTCACTTAGGCTTAGCCATCCTCCTATGTCCTATAACCTATCAGTCTTATCCTATTGCTATGGCTATGATTCTATCATTTTGGTGCAGTGGTGCCTAAACAAACTTCAATTCAATCAGGATTTGGAAGTTTTAGGTAAAGAGATAAACTGAGGGTAGGAATTGATTGTAACAACTGAAATGGGGATTAAATTGGAGTCACGAATTATCAAAGGATAGTCACAGTAGAGGGACCAAAACTACAATTCCTTTCCTGAATTTCAAACAACTAAATGTTGGATACATTTTATAAAGGAGTGCAAAAATCTCTTCAAAGAAAGAATAAAAAGTATGCTCAAACGAGCACTTTCAGTTCCCAACAGTTGAAACAATACACAAACTTGCAAAATTCAACACAGTAAAAAAAAATAGTCTATAACCTCCTTCTTCACATATTTCCCCCGTTAACCATTACATGTTGAATGGTAAAGGGAGCAAGTAAAGTAAGCAAAGGATTGGGTTACCTTGCTGGCTTGCTCACTGGTTGTTCAGGAAGAGACCGCGCAAAGGAGGCTCAACTCTGGAGCGGCGGCGACGCGAAGGGGAGAAGAGGGTTTGAAGCAGAGCAGGTAGAGAAGGAGGGAGAGCTGCGGAGGCAGATGAGCAGAGGAGCCGCGGATTGGCGGAGGAGGTAGAGGCGCGCGACGGCGCGGCGTGAGGAGGCAGAGGCAGAACGTGGAAGCTCAACGAAATTGAAAGAGGAATTAGGGTTGGAAAATAAAAGGGGCAAATAAGTAATGTTACTATTTATTTTTATTTTTTTATAAAATCTTGTGGGGGCTCTTGCCCCCTAACCTGCACGTGGATCCGTGCCTGAGTAAGAGTAATGTGCAACCGTTTTCTGAATGAGTGGGAGATGCATGCGTTAAACAAACAAAAAATATTATACACCCAACCGGCCAGCACCAAGTCACCAACTAAGCTTTTAGACGTATATAATTAAATTGGTCGAAAAGCATTAATCCATTAATGAACAGAAAGTAAGGTTATCAAAGTAGCAAGTTGCATAATGGGATTAAGCTAACTTATCTGTTTGCCAATGCTAGCTTGCAATCGCTAAACCATGTGTTTAAGAAGAGCTTATCTAACATGGTGCCATTATCGTCCTAATTAATTGGATCTTGTTTCTTACTAAGTGACGATTAAATACCTTCCACTATACACATTCTGTCAGGTCAGCTTAGCTAAGATTAGATTGGATAGTATTAATATATCTATGTCAGTTTCCATACAATGACTAAATTCTAGTCCAGTAGAATTGTCATAATTGACAGCATGTTTATAAATAAAAGGAGTTTTTTTTCTTGAAGGAATAAAAGGAGTTATGCCATGGAGATTAGAGGTCGGCATGAATAAGTTATTGCAAAGATAATATTTTCAAATAGAGCTTTTCATAGCACTGGCGAAAATGCATAGAGATGCAAGATGTTATCATCATTAACTAGCTCAAATTATGATTACTTTGGTGGGTATAGTGCTCATACTATCTTATTCTTGACATTTTATAATTGGTGCATTCTATGGTGTCTCCTGCCAGGTGAAGGCATGATACTTCCTGTGAGTTGGACCAATAGAATACAGGTGATGTGGCTTTTATTTTCCAGCAGTAATGTTTTTGAATATTGAGATTTTCATAAAATACAATCGATATTATTTACCACTAACCATAGTTGGTTTAACCCTGATAAGTCATTTAATTGTGTCTGCTCCACTTCCCACCCATTTGATAGACAACCGTTCTTCTTCTTCTTCTGTTTCATTTTTCCATTCATTAACGAAACTAAGGTTACAGAGAGAGAGAGCTGCCAACGACTTTCCTTCTCCTTCCCGATTCCGAGCGACGAGAGAACGACCGATGCATTTTTTCACCGATCAAGGTTTGTATTTTCCTATCGCCATTGTAGTTCTTGGTTTTCATCTTGCATGTGTACGATTTTTTGGGTTTGATGGATTTTTTGGGAAAACATCAATCTTGGTTTTGCAATTTATTGTTTCGTCGACGCATGTTGAGGGTTTTCTGCTTATCTTGTTGTTAAAGGTCCGATTTTTGAAAGTATTTTCGATTCCCTGTTATAGTGTTGTATTTAGTTTCGTTAATCCTGAATTACATTTGTTCTACAATTTAAGGGTTTCTTCGATTTTTTGAAATGACTTTTCGTTTTTTATTTCTTATAATGATAGAGTCATGAACTTTTCAATGAATAAAAACAACGAATTTTTAACTTGAAATACAGTATCTAAATTGTGAAAATTTGTGAGGTTGATTTGCATTCATCTTGGCATTCGTTTTGGTTTAGGGTTTAGGGTTTAGGGTTTTTTGGTTTCGAATGGGGTTTAATGGAATGCGGTAGTACGTTATATGGAAGTGTTTACCATTTAGGGAAGTCTTCATTTTGTATGGCAGTTATTTGATTGAATATCTGATTCTGTTGTATTTTAGGAAAGATGATACCTGAGAAAAAGTCTGGTTTGAAAGACATTGTTGGCCCTGATTTTAGGACACAATTAGACATCAAGTTGGTAATATCCAAATTCATCTGTTTTTCTTTGAATTTTGGTTGGATACTTGTTTGAGTTTGGTTAATCTTATTTTAGGTTCTTTCTATTTTGAATATACATAGGAGGACATGGAAATACCTGTTGTTTTTTATACGAGATACAGTACTGAGATTGGGAGTAAGATTGAAGTTACAGATCCTGTAGGCAATAAGATGGAATTTAGGATATTCTATGGGAATAATGGAGTTCGTATTTGGGAATCAGTAAATGTGTTTGCTAATAAGTATGGGTTGAAAGAAAACCACTTTGTTGACTTCTAATATCGTGGACGGAACATGTTCCATGTGAAGATTTTAGATGTGATGTTGAATGAAATCAATTATGGTGTTGGCACTTCCCAAAGCCAACCTCATGAGGATGCTATGGTTGGGGATGGAGGTGAGGATGCTATGGATGAAGAGGCTGGTGTGGATGAGGAGGGAGATGAAGATGCCATGGATGAGGAAGGTGTTGAGGATGTTGTCGGGGAGGATACTATGGGTGGTGAGAGTGATGAAGATGATGGAGTTCTAGCTTTTAGTATGGGTGATCCTGATGCAGTAAGAGATGGGGCGGTTGACGTGTATGAATTTGATAAGCTAATAAGTAAATCAACAACTTATGGGACTCAAACATTGGTAAGTTTTGATTAGATATATTTTGCAAAGTTTATATGCACAATAAAAATGTAAAAAATGCTAAGTATAAATCTTAATTAATATTTTTCCAGGCTCTTCCAAGGAGATAGGTTGAAATTCATCTTAGGGAACACTGGAAGCATGTCCTGTTGCAAACCCCTGAACAAAAGTGGTATGTTTGCAAGCTGAAATGGAGGAAGCGAGAAGGGGTTATAAGTGACTGCCATATTGGAAAGAATTGGTATCAGTTTGTGAAGGACAACAATTTAAGGGTGGGGGACAAGGTTCACTTCAGGCCTGATAAGGTGTCTCTAGTTGAGGTATGACGAAGGGGTGAACTTGCAAAAGAGACTCTGACGCTCAAGTAAGTGTGAGAGAAAAGAGAGGATCCTAGAGCTCAATAGAACTTAGGAGTATGCAAATAATGAATTGCATTCTATGTAAATGAACGATAGAACCTGTATTTATAGACATGATGATTGTGTAGAGTGTATCTGCGAGTGTGGAGAAAGTCCTTAAGTGGAGCTTACGACTTGGGAAAGGCTCTGAGCTGATGTGCTGCAGATATTCCCCTCGACACTTGGTCAGGCCGCTCTGATACTTTTCCAACTGAGTTAGGAGGTCCCATTCCTAAGCTAGGTCGTTCAAGCTGTGAAGAAGAGCTTCTCCTTGACCTTGGCTGGGGTTTTGATGAAGAGAACTGCATCAACAAAGAAGAAAAAGGTGAAGACCATGAAGAACACGACCACAAGCTTTCAAGATATTCGGTTAAGGTTCATAGATTTTATTTCTTAGGTGTTTACCTTTGATGGATTGCTTTTAGAATTCATAATCTCGTAAGGGATCTTTCAAACATGGTTAATAAGTGTAACACCCGAAATTTTCCCCAGTAATTAAATAATTATTTAATTATTCCAAGGTACGGTTTGGATCCGTTGCGTGGCATCGGCAAGCGATATCGTTGGCCGAAGTACCAATGAAGTATTCTTTGCGACACTTGGTAGGAAACCAAGCTAGACCTGACTTGGAGTTCTGACGAGAATAAGAACTTCAGCAGACGAAACGGACGACTTCGAGACCCCGGACCGAGAATCTAAAAAGAACCAAACGATTTCGTTTGGCGTTTCGAGACCAATTTCATGAAGAAGAATTTCGTGAATAGTGTTTTCAAGCAGTGTGACTCGAACTTCAGGAAAGATTGACCCGGCCCCAAATTGAGCGGGCCCGGTACCTCAGAACCAATAGATGACCTCGGGGAAGATATTATCAGTAGCATTGAGGTACTCATTGATGATGACCAGTGACTTAAAGTATTGACGCGCTGACGAATTGACGCACTGACGCACTGAAGCGTCAGTAAAGGGAATATATTAATAAACAAACCTAGATATTTATTAGAACTTCCTAAGCTTAGAGTTTAGCCCCTGAACTTTGAAACCTTATGGTTACTTCGTTGGTATTGATCTTACCAGAACCTTGTGAACCTTATGAGGTTTACCGCGACGCGTCTTATCATGGCTTGGGCTGTGTCCTGATGCAGAACCGGAGGGTGGTGGCCTATGCCTCGCGACAACTGAAGACCCATAGCGGAACTACCCGACCCATGACCTAGAATTCGCAGTGGTAGTATTCGCACTCAAGATGTGGAGGCATTACCCTTTTCTATGTTTCGTTGGATGGATCGTGGATGTTTCCTCCAGACAATGACGGACGCAACAACAGGACCCCCTGTAACGCCCCAATTTTGGGTTGAGGGTCACATAGTAATAAGCAGAAATTAATAAAAATCTCTCAAAGTAACTCAATTTTTCAAAAGAATTTTCGACGCTCAATAATTATTATTGAACATAATAATAATCCCATAGAATAATAATAACTACGCGGAAGCGGAAACGAATAATAATACAACAACGTTAAATGCTCCTCAACGGACTAAAAAAATAAACAGCGGAAGTCCTCCAAGCATTAATAATCTTCTTCCGATTTCCCCCACGCTTCCGCTGCACACTCTGATTCCATAATGCTCTTTAAGAGATGAAACTCCTCGCCTTGTCTGTCTCTGGTGTTAAGCACATAAACAATAAATAGCAAACAGAAAGGGTTAACTCATAAAACAAGCATCATAAGCAACATCAAGCAGCATGCATAAATATATCAAAACAATACTAATTTTACTAAACATCAGCAATAAAAGATTATATTGGAAACAAATGCGATTATAGAAAGTACAACATCAAAAGTGAATATCAAAACGTAACCGTTTATCTCAAGTTAAATTCCTCAACGGCTTGTTAGTCCCTCAATTAAACTCCCTCAATCTCAGGGTAGTTTCACAAGAGATTTAACTCATCCTATCACCTGCATGTCTCAGGGCCGATTCCACTGAGATTAAACTCATATAATTAACCCATCCTATCACCAGCATGTCTCAGGGCCGATTCCACTGGGATTAAACTCATAAAATTAACCCATCCTATCACCCGCATGTCTCAGGGTCGATTCCATTGAGATTAAACTCATATAATTAACCCATCCTATCACCAGCATGTCCCGCATGTCTCAGGGCCGATTCCACTGGGATTAAACTCATAAAATTAACCCATCTTATCACCCGCACGTCTCAGGGCCGATTCCACTGGGACTAAACTCACCTCATCATTTACAACCATAGTCAATTTCTCATAGAGTTTATCATCATCATGTACATCTCATCATGGCAAGAACCAGAATAACATCTCCAATATGAACATAAACATATCATCGAGTAACAATCATGTTATAAACAGAATCAAATAAGGTATTTTAGTCCAATCACATCATTCAAGGCAAGAACAGATATCAAACACAAGAAATTCAATATAAGGCATGCAGGACTCGAAACACTACGACCGAGTTACCCTTACCTTCTAATGTAGAATCGCATCGGCTCCGTGTCCAACCTGGTTATCCAATGCACATCATTAGTGATCACTCGTATTCATCGTATAAAGCCTCGTGTCAATGTCGAGAATGGTCTTGACTCCAAACATCTCGCCTAGTGCGTCCGTGAAAAATGGGATGATTGTGGTGGTGATGTGGGGAAACACGCTGCACTTGTAGATCATAGTGGCTAGAAAAGAAGAAGAAATAAGAGGATAATATGTTAGCTGTGGGTGATTCGGCCATGCACAAATGAGAAGGGTTCTGGTTGGTTATTGTTGTTGTTTCTCTTAAAATTGGATAGGGAAATGAAGGAAAGGTTGGTCCAGAGAGAGGATTTGAGAAATGTGAATGAGAGGAAATTGTGCTTTGATGAAGAAAAAGAGAGAGGCAGCGTGTGGGAGAAAGAAATGAGCTAGAGTTTTAGAGGTGAGTAGTGAGAGTATTGAATTTGTTATTTAAGGGAGAATCGGTTATTTCAGTTTTTCTTCTCTATCTCTTAACCAAAATCTTTATCCTAATTTTAGAGATAAATATTCTATTTCCAAATTCAAACTCAAACTTAATAGGACAAAACACAATCTAGTATAATCATAATCTAAATAACCAATCAATATTATAATAAAACAAAATTTAATATATATAAATATATATACGGTAGATAAGATCATTATTACTATTATTTTTACTCTTCTCTTTCTGTTTCTTTTTAAATAAATATATAACTACTAAAAATAACAAATATCTATAGCTCTTTATTTCGGATTTTTAACCAATAACAAACTTTCTTATATCTTAAACAAACCAATCTTGAATCATTAAAGATATAATTAGCTTAAAACATTATATCTAAAAAAT
Source organism: Acmispon strigosus (assembly GCA_030819835.1). Taxonomy (NCBI): domain Eukaryota; kingdom Viridiplantae; phylum Streptophyta; class Magnoliopsida; order Fabales; family Fabaceae; genus Acmispon; species Acmispon strigosus. The sequence continues at coordinate 30,188,275 of JAUAMA010000007.1, forward strand.
TTAAACTCAAACTCTTTAATCTGATGGCAAGATAAAATAGGATAACAACCAATTAAAAAAAAAAAAAACATCTATACGGCCACTGCCGTTTCCCACATATCTATTATTATATTTTTTTCTATAAAAAAATAAGCAATCATTTATAATAAAATAACATTTTACGTATATATAATAAAACGTTTAATATAGTTTAACCCAAAATACTCACACTAGTAGATATATTTTCTAACAGTTTTAAAAAAATAATTCATATATATATTCTTCCAAAATTTTCATGATAAACACAAAACAATTCATCTAACACAAAGCTCAACGTCGATAAACAGTCAACCATGGACCAAAAACATAAATACTCCAACCTCAGGGACCAAGAATATAAATACTAAAAATAGAGGGTCTTACACCCCCAGCCGTGGAACCAACTCCTCGAGGAGGTCTGACCCTTCTTTTCGTTGACTCTGATAACCCGGCATCCTGGGCAGTTGACCCGCTGCTCGATGGAGTCCGGTACTCGGGTAGCGTAATGGAGGTTCAGACTACTCCCTTGGGACGACGCTACATCATGCACTTATGCCACGTCACCTTCAACCTGCCGTTGCCATCCCTATCGGAGGCCCATCGGGAACTATAGTGGAGAATAGGAATCATGGGGAAATAGTGGGGGTGCATATAACTTTTTGGATAAGAACTAATTCTGTTTTGGGGTTACCGTTTGTAATATAAACTTTTCTTTTGCACTACACCTGGTGATGTAACCTTGCACATTTAAAAACTACGCTGGAACAATGTCGTCGAGGCTATGGTACATGTATGGGTAATTATGTATGCATTTCGTCTTGGCATGATTTCGAAAAAATTACTCATGCATTTTCGAAAACTCCTAAGCATCTACATCAAGAGATTCTAATAATAATATTAATAGACAAGCATCTACATCAAGAGGGTGCAGGGAGGTAAGATAGATAAACATAAGGGCCATGCAAGAAAACTAACAAGCAAGCGTCAATCACAGGACAAGTAGAATTTCACCCGAAAACACACCCCATTAAGAAAAAGAGGTGCCACAATGAAAAACATATTACCATCAATAAAAGAAAAAAAGGTTTTACATAATGTCTCTCAAACTACAGCATTTATTGTTGCATATACAAAAAGTATGCTAAAGCAACAATAATGGATTAATATTTTATATAATTCAATTTCAACAAAATAAAGCATAAAATAATCTAATTATTATTACACGACTTATTTCAAGTTGGTTGCCAATAAAAAGACATGACAGGTTTATCAGATTCAGATATACAAATCACATTAAGGAGAAACAATAAGGGTTTAGGAATACATTACAATGCAAAGTCAGACCCAAAAGAATCAACAAGGGAAATAACCAACCTGTTCAGAAGTTGCCATTGAACCATGGCATGTTAGAAGCAGAACCCTATTGGGATCACCTAAAAGAGGCGTGTCCTGGAACTATAGTTCTCGAAGCTTGATTTAGAAAGAGCATCCTGTTCCATGTTATGAAAGTAACAAGTTCATCTTGTCAACATTATGCACTTCAACAGAATTCAATTTAAGTTTCCAAGGCAAACATGGAATATCTACACACTTCATCAGATTTTAGAGATAACAAGGGATTGCAGACAAGCCACACAATTTACAACCAAGTGTAAGAGAAACATACATCCCAAGTTTCAAACGGTTAAGATTTGAAAAATAAGCATGCAGAAAGGAACAACATCAAGGTTTCAGCATGCACTGGAAAGCTGACCTTAGGCCAAACAAGAGAATTTAAATTCTTCTGAGCAACACCAGAAGTAAAACTTTACAGTCGTTACTATTATGAGGAAAAATATTAGTGGCCCAAAGAGGAAAAACAATTTATATGTGATTCATGGCCAATTTTATTAGTACTAAAGCATCTTTGGATCTTATGCAGCACATTCAATATTAAATAGTTCGTTTTCATTACATTTTTAGACTAAACATGCATCAATAACTTCCAAAACACCATAATGGACAAACACACCAACAATCATGAAGAAAGAGATGTTCTTAAACATTATTTTAACTTTACATAAATATCAAGGCCCAAATTTTCAAGCAACTACATACCTCAACAAGAGCATTGATCTGGTTTTTCCTCTTACGTGGGGCTAGCTGCTTTTGTGTTTTCCACAATTTCTCTTGACCATAATCATCAATTTGGTTGAAGGAAGTCAATTTATATCCAGTCATTTCCAAAACATCTTCTAGAAAGTGGGCTCTCACAGGATAGGTGAAACCCTAGGCAATGAACAAATGCATTCAAAACACCTCTTTCGTGAATTAACATTGCAAACACAGTCAAAGCAGTTTACATAAACATATTTAGATATGTTGTTGTATTAGAAAGTGTTGGAAACGAGTATCATGTCTCCTAAATTTTAAAATGGATAAAGGTATTAAAGTGTCATATATCACACAATTCGAATAATCATATAACTCAGAAAGCCAACAACTAATATCATATGATGAGTCATAGATCGCTTCATATCACGCGATATATGCATGAATTGGTCCATTCCCCATCACTGATCCAAATCACAAGATTCAGACATTTTTTTCCTTTTCTTTTTACCAATTATAATCTGAGAAATTAAAAAGTCAAAGAAGTTTAAACTATTAAAAGAAAAGGAACTGAAGGAGAGCCGCAAAATGCATCCATTCGATTATCATAAACATAGGTACTGCATTAAGGATGAACAACCCATTTAGAAGCATGTAAAAACGCCGAGCTTTGGGCTTTTGGCTTCTCATAGCATGATGGTATTACTAGAGTTTATTTTTTCCTTAGTGATACAAGAAATGTAAGCTCTATGACAGATCAGCAGGGTGTTGTTTAATCCATGTAAGTTCTACTATTGAACATAATGTCATTATATATTTGAAATTTTAAGTATTATTCCAGATTTTGAGTATTTGCTTCATATTTTAAGCATTCGTGTAGTATTTATCAATGTGTCCCTGAATCATACCATATGTCACAATTCACATTTCAAAAAATTAACAAATTAATCCCTATATGAATCACAATCAGACAAATATTGCTAACTATTTTGTAGCCACAGGAAGCTAAGCCAGACAAACACTAAGCAATAGAATTTAAAAAGGAATGAGTGCTCAGTAGCTGTCCTCAACTGACCACGTAATAACTCTAGCCAGACGCGACCTAGCAGCTCTAGCCAGATGAACTCTTACGTGTCAGTTGCGGGCGGACTCTTCGGTGGGACTCCAAGCCGGACGAACTCAACAGCTCCAAGTCGAACGAACTCAACAACCAGACGAACTCCTCGTGTTCTAGCCAGACGAACTCCTTGAGTTCTAGCCAGACCAAGTCACTATAATGAGCCATACTCAACAATAGTCAAGAAAGTTAGCAAACAAGATAGTTAAAGATAAAAGAAAAGATATCTACTATATTCACAATTGCTCGAGTTAACCAAACTAAAGCAATGAAAAAGTAAGACAAGCGAGAGTAAAACGATTTTGTAAAAAGCGGAAAAAATGGTTGGAATCGAAGTTCGCCACTTAACTCTTCAGTATCCTTATGATTCTACATATAAATCACTTCCTATGTTAGATTTCATCACATCATTCGTATCCTTTTCATAGTTCCCTCATAAAAGGATCATCAACACACTTTATAACTATCAATCCCTTGAATAATTAAGAAAACAAGTTTCTTTAAGCCTAGATGTTGCTTGACTAATGAAACTAAACCTATTAAAAGCCTCAGATCCACAAGATGATTCTATCTATTTTAGATTTAATTAATTAGTTTCGACCAATTTATCAAATCCAACATGAAGTTCTTGTGGATCATTTTAAAACTAGCATTAAGAGCAAGATAGGTCATTGAAATCATCGCATAGAAACATGAATTTATACATGAAAATCAAGATGGATACATAGAAGTTAAGAGACTACATCCAATCCCAACACGAAGTATTTAGCTATCCATTTCCCTGATGCTTAAAGATTACAAGAAGAAACTAGGAACGAATGACAATTCGTGCCGTCCTGGACGTGTCGCGCCATGCCGTTCAGTCCGCCGAGTGATCCCAACTCGAAGGAGGATCTTAGAGACCTAAAAATTCCTTTTTATCTTCTCTCTCTCGAGTTACTCTGCTCTCTGTTCTTGACTTCCAAAATCTTCTCTAAAAACTGAGATATTTTTCCACTTATACCAGTTTTGTTCGCTCAAGCGATCTTCACTTTGCTCAAACAAACGTTTTTTTCATGCTGAAGTAATCTGAACCGTCTTCAGGCCGCTCAAGCGACCTGATGATCACTCAGGCTAACTAACAAAATGAAACTTTATTTTTCTCCCTGTTTAAGGTCCACTTGAGCGAACCTCTGAGCCTAGAAATAAAAAATTCCTTGTTTGAAGCTTTCTTGGGCGAACTTTAAGCTTTCAAGCACTACCCTTTGACACTTTTTCATGATTCAATACCCTTTAAAGCAAATCTTCATTCTAAACTCATTCCTACATCAAAATTTGAAGATTAACACTTGAATTCTACACAAAACCTCTAGCAAATTATATCTTCACAATTGAGGGTAAATTTGAGAGCTATTTCACATTTCTAACATAGATAAGTGCCGAAAAATGGTATTGGAAATTAAGTAAATTTAGCACTTATCATGTTCTCAACACATTGATCTTTAATCTAATCGGTCAGATTGTCAAGAAAATATTTGTGCTATAAGAACCAGCCCATGCAAGATGCAGCAACATCGCTTAAGTTAAACCTACAGACCAAAAACCACAAAAAAACACATAAAATACCTAATACTCCCTCTATTCCTTTTTATAAGACCCCTATAGAAATTTTGTTACCCCTAAATATAAGACCCCCTACTAGTTTTTAGCAAAAGTTATTAGTGTTTTCCAAATATACGCTTTGTATTAACTATTTTGGTTCCCACCCACTTTTACTTTCCTCTCTCCTCCTGCAGTTAATGATAAACGGTAAAAAAGTAAATTGTAATTTTTATTGGAAAACCAATACATTAATTGATCTCATTACATGTTTTTCTTAATAATTGCAATTGTCTCTTAGGGGTCTTAGCTACTAGGTTCTTTATGTGTTTTATTTGTATCATGAATAGCTAAACACCCTCTCTTGAGGTTGCGATATAGGAGATGATTAGTTCTTATTTTTATGTATGCTTATTGTTTAGTTTCTTATTGTGCATGTATGTTGTTTTCCGCACTTAATTTTATACGACATAATTATCCGTATGATTAGTAGGTTAGTTTTCTCCTACGGAGGGATTAATCAATGGAGCTGAAATGGATATAGTTTAGGGAATTAATAAATCGCTATTGGTTGATGTTTTAGGATTAATTTCATATGCTTTCAACTCGCGTAGCCACTACAGACCTTGAAATGTCTCCTAGGTAGCTTCTCCATTTTCACCCGTGTGAACAAATTACAGGGAATCCATCAAAATGTGTGAGAGCAAAATCTTCTTTCAATGAGTTCACTCTATAAGAATGTCTCGATTTACCGCCGATGTTTTACTAACGCCTAAAAAGCTGTCGAAAGATGTCTCTATTATTGACGGCTGCCATCAAAAATAAATTTTCCAAAAAGATAAAATAAAAAATATGTAAGCCCTCCGTAAGTTTGCGAGAAAATTTAGTTCACTCATTACTGACGGTTTTGCCTCTCGGTAATATGGCGGGAAAATTTAGCGCACTCATTACCGAAGATTTATACTATTTTTATTTGGTTTCTCAAATTTGTTTGGGCGAGACAATTGACCTCCATATTACCGAAGGAAATATTCTTCAGTAACTTATAAATGTAGGTACCGTAAGCCATCGGTAATACTAACAATATAAACCGTCAATAACCTATATATATAAAGTCGCGTTCAGAACGTTAGAACCACAATAATCTCCAATACAAGCATCTTCTAAGTTAGTATTTCTTCGTCTTCTTCATTTATTTTTATAGTTTTTATTGAATAATTTTATGTTAATATGTTTTATATAACTTTTGTAAATTAGCTTTCTTTTCATTATTGTGAGCATCATATTTTTGTCATGAAAAGGTTGCTGTCTATTTTTTTCTTAATACTTAATTTCGCATGTTATTTTTATTTATTATTACATGATTTGTAAATACATATGTTATTTTTAATTAAATAGATGTCGTTGAACTCTCCTCCTCGTAAAGATATAAATTGAGGGAAGGGAAAATTTGATTTTACCGCTTCTAAGAAGAAGTCTAAGTCTAGAAATTACAACAAGAATGTTATTATTAATGAAACATCACATTGATCACCATTTGATAGTGATTCTAGTGACAATGGAAGTACCCATACTTGGAGAAGGGAGAAGTTCTGAGATAGATCTAGAAATTAATGTTGATTTTAATAACAGTTATATCAAATATGATGAAGAATGTCATCCAATAATATATATAGCTCGCAGCAGGTAAGATAATAGTTGTTATTATTTATATATTTTAAAATTGTCTCTCATAATTAATATAGATACCTTATAACTTAACTGTGTTGTTAGATTATTACTCAATCGGGTGGCTACAACTGCTATTTCATTTGTATTGCTGAAAAATTTCGAGCAAGATGTAGTTACATATCTTATGAATATGTCAAGAAAGACAACGAAGCTCACCGAGCTTGGTTTGCTACTTTTTCAGTAAGTAGCTAACATTAAGTAGATTATGTAAATATATTTATTTATATGCATATCTATAACATGTTTGTTGTAATGTATAATAAAGTGGTCTGGGATGAGAAAGATACCAAGAAGATGCCCTCGTTATTGTGGAAAGCTCTTCCACGACATGTTTTATGACGAGCGTAGTAGAGGTGAAAGACAGAACTGGATTGTTGTTGAGGCATGGGAGAACCTCGTAAATCATTTGTTGTCATCTACATATAAAGCAATGTTGGCAAAGACCAAGAAATGTAGAGCCTCAAGGAAAGGAGGTTGTCTGCACACTTGCGACTCTATTTCTATGGTAGAACATGTAGAAAGAATGGTAAATAATTCTAACTTTCTTGAATCTAATTCATTTTAAATCACTCATTTATATATATATATATATATATATATATATATATATATATATATATATATATATGTGGGGTGTAACAAGTGAGAGTGAACGAGAGATGAGAGCGTTAAATCATGATCGTATAACCATTCATGAGTGGTTGAGATTAAAAGTAGTTTAGTGGTTACATGACTTTTTAAAAAAGTCACGTACCATTTTGTTTTAATCTTGGCCCTTCATAGTAGATCTAATGACTAAGATTTAACGCTTTCATCTCTCGTAATAAACATTACTCTCACTTGATACGCTCCACATATATATATATGCAATATTCAATGCTTTACTTAGTGTCAACAACAAAACGTTCACCTTGGAAGTTGAGCCAAAGGATATCTCGGAAGTTCTAAATGATGAAAGCTAAATTTGACTTGCAAGAAGAATTGAACCATTTTTAAAGAAGCATATATGAACCATATGAGTTTCCAAGAACAAGCTCGACGAAGATAAAAATGTTTACGGAAGTTAAGGAATGATAGTTGGTCAAGACTACAATCAACCCAGCAGATTTTGTAAGCATCACTAATCATTTTGTTTTTCCTATTCAAAGTTGGACCACACGGGAACATTCTAAGCAAATGTTATTCTTTCCCAACATACATTGCATCGACTTAATTTGACTGGCGGCGCAATTTCTCAATTTGGTTTGACAAACTGGCCTGCTTCAAGAATTCTTTTCTCAATTTGGTTTAACAAACCGGTGCTGTCTAAGGTGAACTATTAATTAAATAGTGCACCGTGCACCATCAGCTTCTAGCCAATAAGATCGCGTCAAGTGTCCAGGTAAGTAACCGGTAATCGGTTCTACAGGTTATTTTATTTTTATAATTTATTATGATTTTAATTTGTTTATTACTATAAACCCCTTTCTTTCTGTTAATCTTCTTTTTATAATTCATTTTTATCCCATTTTTTTTAAAAAAAAGGTAAAAATGTAATTAACTAATTATTATTATTTTAATTTTTTTAAATATCAGGAAAAAAACCTGCTGTAGTAGGTCATTTATAGTGGTGCACGATGCACCACTTAGGGTGCAAGTGCACCCTAGAAGCCACCCAAACAAACTGCCCCCAGCCTGGACACTTGGTTTACAAGTGCCCACGAATAAGTAGGGGCTCTAGTCGATTTCAGATCGTTCTTTGGTTATCCTTTTGAGTGAGCTCGAGAGGGTGTGTCCCGGAACACTTTAAAATAGATATATTATGTACATAAAGCATAGGATAAATCAACATTACTTTAGTCGATCGAAAGAAGAAGAATAACTACACATCTTCTAAATATATTTAGTACTAGTTGTTTGAGCTTACTACATATATCTGGAAGACAATTTCGATTCATAGATATCTACGGAAGTTACTGGAATTACCACCACGTAAAGCGAATAACAGATAGGGAAGATCCTCTTCATTCCCTTCCTGATTTCGGAACTGACGATGTTTGGACACAATATCACACGGCAACACTTGTTCCCTGCAAAGCGGGCATGTAGCCCAACATTCTTGCAACCACTTGTCGACGCAGTCCCTGTGAAACGTGTGCTCGCATTTCAACGTCCTCATCTTCTCTCCTTCCTCGAATTCCGACAAGCACACCCTGCACTCCGCGTTACCTTCAACAAGCTCCGGCGGCTTCTTCGAGCTTTTTCCGGTGTAGCGAACTGTGGGGTTGTTCTCTTCGATGAGCTCAAGGTATTGCCGCGTCGTGATTGAGCGTGTTTCGGATGTAAGTTTCCAAACGAGGACGATGAGCTCGATTAGCAGGAGCGTCAGTAGGATTATTATTTTGCCGCAAAGTTGTTGGAAGAGCTTTGAGAGAGCTCTCATGGCTGCTCGTGAATAATAGATTACTGTCTGTCAATCTTTATTTATATGCTGGTGAACAGTGATGTGCTTAGCCGCCCTTAACTATATGCTTGTCAAATTTGTACACTCTTCATAAATTTGTGTTTATTTATAAATGAAATAAATGCTAAGGAGAAAACGGTGTTCTTTCTTGACTCTTGAGTCTTCACTGTGACGACGACAGTTATTATTTACATTAACCAAGTAAGTACTTTATCTCCATTAAGAAATATAATTATTACTCATCCCTCCCAAATTATAAGACCCTTTTTTCTCAATTCCAAAACTTTAATTATTACCTCTACTAATTATTTCTCTTTCATGTTTCTCAATCAACCTTTGATATATCCAATACTAACATAGGGGTATGTAAAAAAATAACAAAACCAAGATATTAATTAGCTTATTATAATATTTCTTAATAAGCGTGATTGTCTGAACATGTCCTTTTAGGACGGGGGAGTAGTATTTAATTTTTGTTATATATAATTTTGATGCAACTTAAATATTCAAAGCTAAACAACAATGTAAAGGTTGCACCAAAATATACCTGCCATTCACATTCCTTGAATCATAATTTATAGCCCTTTGAACCATAACTCAACAAGCCATTTAAAATCATTTTTAATTGGCCAACAACCCAAAACTACTATCTTAAAATATAGCATGTTAATAGCTAGCCAATCATCAAGGAAATCATCGAAGATATATATTAATGGTCGAACTTTGTATATGCAAAGCTTAGTAAGACAACACTCAAGCAGTGTCAAGCTTTTGACCAACTAGAACTCTTTCGACCAACTAAAATAAAATCTCGGGTCCTTTTTCCATAGCTTCAAGAACCAATTTTTCTACGTCTTCAAAAACCGTTTAATTTCATTTTCGGTCATATAGACCGAAATTTGAACTAAAGTGCTCGAAAATAATTCATCCAATCCCTTTTGGATCCGAATTCCTTAACCAATTCTGGCGCTTCTTAACTATCATTCTCTGATAGTCATTTTTCGTTTTCAATTCTTTAAAGAACTTTGTAGGAAATTTTTCTCTTATTCTTTGAGAATTGAAAAACATATGTAGACTTTGGCTTAAATTCAGCCATATTCACTTCATCTTTGTCACTATCACTATCCTCATCAGATTGATCAACTTCATCTCGACCAATTTCAGGATTTTGAGGAACTTTTATGTTAGAACTTTCTTCTTGAAAAACTCTTTCAGACTTGTATTTTTCAAGCCTTAGTTTCTCTATTCGTCTAACATTATAAGCCAATTGAGTCGTGTCTCTCAATTGTAGGTTGACTAAGTTCTTTTTAATCAAATAGTCTAGGCCTCCTGCACCCATTTGGACTAATTCATATTCAGGCACATGAGTAGAGCATCTAGTTTCCATTTGCCTAACTCTGATCAGGTAGTCATCTATCGACTCATCCGATCGTCTCTCAACATTAACCAAGTCCATTAATGTCACTTTGGTTTCTCCTCTGAAGAACTGTTCATGAAAAGCTCTTTCCAATTGCTTCAAATTGTGGATCGAATTAGAAGGTAGAGTAGTAAACCAAGTGAAAGCATTCTCCATCAGTGAACTTGGAAAATATTTCATTTTCAACTGTTTGTTATTAGCAAGTTCACCGGGTTCAACCTGGTACCTTGCAATATGTTCAACAGTTGATTCGCCCGTGGCCCCCGAAAACTTAGTAAATTATGAGGCTTTCCATTTCGCAGGAAGTTTTGTTCGAACAACTATTTCAGGAAATGGAGACATGAAATTTGAACGAGTAGTATATCCAACAATGAAACCATGTTGATTTAGAATATGTTCGACAACATATGCAACATTTTGCCCCTCCATATTATTTTGTCTAAATCTTTCTTGGAGGTTGTCAACATTCTAGTTTCGATTAACTTAGACATTATTGTCTAAGTTTTGGTCGAAATGCCGTGGATGATTTTGAACCAAGTCATTTGGTTCATTCTGACCATGATCAACAACTTGTTGGAATGTTGGTTCAAGAGGAGGTGCTCCAAAAATATCAGCAATCCAACCCATTTGTCGAGCCAAGTGTTGATAACTCTCACTTGTACTTTGAATGAGAGGACTAAAAATAGTCGACATTTTTTGTGAAAACATATTCACCATATTATTGTTACTCACATCCATTTGATGTCTCATCAATTGTAAATCAATATTAGTGATCGAATTTGAAGGAAATGAATCCATCGAAACACTTTAAATAGCCTTTTTATCAAAGTATGTAATAACTTTGAATGTGTATATTGCCTTAAAGTAAACAATACGTACAGACCAATGCTTATCAAGAAAGTTATCAATAAAATTAAAAGTTCAAATTGATGTCATATACTAACGTACTTGACTTTGACAATCAAATTTGACATGTTTGTCATTGGACTTAATTTTGATTCCATAATTTGATTGAAAATCAATTTCAATCTACAATTCGACTAACTAGAATTTAGAACCCGGTTATAAATGACACTTAGGAAAACTTAGTTTTCAGAAATCGCCCTCCTTCTAGCGCCAATTTGTTTACCCTGATTTTTGGTAAACACAAAGAAATCCAAATGTTGATAAAGAGGCTAGATTTCGATCCTCTTTGGGTTCTTTGTGTGAAAACGTTTAAGTGTCGTTTCTGGTTTTTGATGAACAACGGTACAATGTTCTTCAAAGTTGAAGAACGAAGGTAAAGTAGAACGGTAGAAGATTGAAGAAAATGAAAAGGGAAAAAAGATTAAAGGAAGAAAATTATCCAAATGTAAAGAGAAATCAAAATGGAAAGAGTAAATTGCATTGAAATAAAATGATAAGAATCACAACACCCTCTGAGTTCTCTTTGTAGCCGTCTGCCGCATAAGACTTGTAGGTGTCTTTTGAGAGTTTTGAGTAGTTGTGTGAATCTGCCTATTTCCTAGTTACAACCTTCTATTTATAATGTCTGAAATAAAACCGCTAACATAATCCTACGGTCAAGATTTAAACATAAAAATAACTTCCTAACTAGAGCCTTTGATTTCTTGTAATTGCTAGCAACTTCCAGCAACTTCTTATGCTGACTACGATTAGGCATGTGGTTATTTAAAATAAAGACTAAAATGCACTTTCTGCCCCCGTAAATACACACTTTTGCGAAGCTTACCCCACCAAGTTTTTTGTCACGAAGTGTACTTCCCTGGAATTTCAAATGTGCAGCGCCTACCCTTCCGTCAGTCTGCCGTTAAAAACTGGACGGAGCGCTAACATGGCAATTCCACGTGTACTAGAAAAAAAAAATCCACGCGGACAAATAAAAATTTACCAGAACCAAAATCCCCAATTTCTTACCCTAATTCCCAAATAAGAAACAGTAAGAAATTGAGAAAAGGAGAAGAAGAAGAAGAGTATGTCGTCGGGAGAAGAAGAAGAGGCAATGTCGCAGGGAGAAGGAAGATGAAGCGGTGCCACCGGGAAGAAGAAGAAGAACCTCATAACTAGAGAAGGGAAGAAGAAATGGTATGGATGGAGAAAGCATGTGGTCTTCTGGGAGCTCTGTCGTAGGTGGTTCTGTTCGAAGAAGAAACCAAGTTTTGTACTATTGTGGAGTTCAAGCCCGTTTGGTGACCACTTGGAGCAATGAAAATGGAAATATTGGGAGGCATTTCTATGGTTGTGGAAGGTTTAAGGTAATCCCAAGTTCCTATCCTTTGTCATCGTTTGTTCACCATAGTATTGTAATTTTTCTCTCCTTCATCAAAATTTCAAGGAACAGAACAAGAGGGCATGTGATTTTTTTGTTTGGTATGATGAACTTGAAGGTCTCCCACGTGACAAGAAGATCATTGCAGGCCTTCTTCGTAGGAACGAAGCGATGAAGAAGAAGCAAGCTATGTTAATGAAGTGGTGTGTAGTTGGGTGGTCTCTCTTTGCTTTTGTTCTGATTATTTGTGTAATTTTGGTGATGAAAAATGTTGATGTAATTAAATGTGTTTAGGATGAAAGTGTTAAGAACCAAGGGTTCTTTGAAGAAGAAAAATGAGAAATCGAAGATACTGAATGTTCTTTCTATTCTGATTAATTCACTGTACAAGCTCTGTTTATGTACAGAGAGAGACTGACGAAAAACAGACAAGATTCCGGATATTCTGGGTCAACACCATCATACAGGATCCCGGATAATCCGGGTCAACTATTATTACACTTGGACAACTGGCATGACTAACTTGCCAGACAATACAATTATGCATTCTGTAACACCCCGATTTTCAAGGCGTTACTATAGCAAATGAATAGTAATTAAGTATGCAAGAGGCGTTTCCAAAACTGAAGGAAAGAGAGTGCGTATATTTTTTTTTTTCAAAATATGCCATGATGAGATGAATTAATAATATTCATACCCTGTTTTGCGACTAGCCACACATATGACATAAGGTGTATGGACAGCAGCGAAGAAAAATCTTACAAAACGAATTACTTGAGTTCCAAAAACTTTGCTGCCAGTTTATAAGAAAGTAAGCTAAGACTCCGTACGCTGGTACTTAAGCATACACAAGTTCATACAAAATGTTTGTAGCAAGTCATCCTACGAATAGGCCCTCCGTCTTCTGCCTTGATCTCCCTTGGGTCGGCATCCACCTGCAACTCTTGGCTAAAGGCTGTCCGACTGGTGACGGATCGCCAGCAAGGACACACAATAGACAAAGCAAGGGTCAACTTCGAAAACAATTAATACCGATAAGCAATCCAAGTCATTATGTAGAATATTAGTAGAGAGGAAACCACACCGTAAGGACATAGTCAAATAAGGCTAATGGCATAGAAGCTAACAGTCCAATCAAGTAACAAGCAACAAGAATAGATTACAGTTATAAGAATCAGGTGGTCGAAGACCCTAGGACTCTTATATGCACACACAACCCTTGTTGCACAAAAGTTTTTATCCGGATATGACACCAAATCCCGCAGGCAGGTGGGACACTCTTCCGAACTCCGTGACTACAATGTAGGACGGTCAGTCAGGAGTTGCCTCTGTATAACGCCCCGATGGGATGCATCTCTAGTCTATGACTTTGTATAGCCCCGAACCATGACGACTTCAAAGAATGCTTGACGCAACATGAAGACAACAACTCAAACTAGGACTTAGTCGTTTGAAGACCTGGCCTAACATAGCTTCATAATTAACAATAATCATGTAGAGCATACGTACATATCTAAAACAGATATAAATCATGTCAAAGGGAAATCATGATTTCAATTATCAATATAGCAAGAAACATCCAATATAGCAAGAAACATCCAAACATTCAACGATGTCACATATCAAACAATTCTAATCCAGCATATCAGATGCCTTCAGATACTTGCATTAACATTTCAATCAATACAATTTTAAATCAGGTCGTTCTCAGAATGCCGTCAACTACAATTTCAAAAATCATAGTGCATACATTCACATAATTATATGGATGTGCTTAGTAGCTAATGTAGCGAAGTGCCCTTACCTCTGTCCTTTGCTCCAAGCTCCAAAGTTTGCTTTTTTCAGTCCGAAGTCTCGTTATCCTTCAAACAACATAGCCTAGCTTAGGACTTGAACTCAATCCTAAGGCTTAGTTACTGGTCTATCAAGGTTCCTATTACTTAGGCAATTGTCCTCATTCTTAGACAGGAATCTTGGAAGTCGAAAACGTTTTAGCAACTTTGACGACCATTGAAAGAACTCAAAAAACTCTAAGTTACAATTTTCAAAACTTTCCAAGGGTTCAATTCTGCAAAAAATGTGTAATTTTACAAAAACTTCCCATTTTTACCAAGCAATTTATTAAGTTACCCAAAACAATGCCACAACCCAAAGCATGACTTCCATTACCAGTTTCTAAAACAAATTTTCAATTCTTGAGTTCAAAAACTCCTAAATGTCAAAAGCACAAAATTCCATTCCAATTGCAAATTTCCAAACCCTAATCAAGCTATGAGTTCCAAAATCCAATTTACCCAAAAACTCAATTTTAAAACTTCAATTTCAAGTTTCCAAAATGCCCTAGAAATCAATTCTCTAGGGTTTTAAACACACAATTTTCACTAGGCCCTTTTGCACTAATTAGGACAAAACATTTCCTTCAAACCCAAAACCATTTACAAGCATTTAGACACACCCAAAAGCTAGTTGGAAAATCAATTCTCCCCTGCCCCAAAACAGTATGCAATTCGGCCACAACCCTTAATTATCAAAATCAATTTTTCTCTCAAAATAAACTTGTACACATCAAAGGTAATAAGATATTTATGGTGAAACCAAATTTTAAAGTTTGAAAATCACTTATTTCAAATAATCAATTCTCAAAAACCTAGCTTCCAAGAAAACTAATTAGGTAAATCCATAGATCAATATCATGGGAACAACTTTCCTAAAGGCAACCCTAGCAAAAGCTCAACTTTAAATTTCTCTAGGGACCAAAACTCAACCAATCAAAATTCCAATCTGTTCAAATTGAAGCCTAAGATCATGGAACAACATTAATGAAGGGTGTTCAAGGTTCTAGTATCTACTAAAAATCCAAACTCAACATATCTAAAATCCAAATCGGTAGAATCGTAGATCTTGAGGAGGAGAACAACTTACCTCAAGGAACCAAGTGAAGAAGATGAGTGGAAGGAGCTGCCAAGGGAGGAGGGAGGTTCATCCATGGAGGACTAGAAAGGAAGAAGATGATGAATAGTCACTTTCTCTCTCCTTTTCTTTTTTAAATCTCACTAAAACTCACTTAAGAACTTAGTAGAAAAAAAACCACACAACCTCCCCTTTAAATAGAGGTTTGGCCGCGGGTTAGAGAGGCTAAGGGGGGTGAAATTTAACTCTTAATTAACCCTAGGGACAAAAGTGTGAAGGGTGAAAGGTTAAAGTAAAAATATCTTTTTACTATTTAAGGACTAAAGTCTAAACTCTCAAAGGATAAGGAATAAACCATAAACTTTCAAGGGGCAAGGACCAAACTATGATTATGGAAGAGTAGGAAAATATCTAGAATAGTTTAATAATATATTCCTAATCCATGTCACGTCAATGCGTCAGTGCGTCAATTGAATCCAGTCGTCGTTGCGTTTCCTAACATAGTTGAGCTTTCTAACACTGGTCACTCATTTTCTTTGGGCCTCGTGCTGTACTACTCGGGCCTGGGTTGTTCTCCCTCAAAATTCTTGTTGATTCTGGTCTGAAAGAACTATTCACCAAAGTTACTATTCAAGAAAATATTTATCCCACAGATGGATCTGTCACGTCAAACAGAGTCGTTTGGTGAATTTCGAATTTTTACCTGAGGTCTCGAAGTCATCTGTTTCGTTTGTTGGATTTTCGACTGAAAGTCTCGCTTGCGGGAAATGTCATTTCCGAGCTCCGGAAGGAAACCATATCAATATTACATTCGTTCTTCACGAAATTCTTCATTGAACGTCATGGTGATAGCGAGAACATCATATTCTAATCCGAACTCAAGGTCAGGTCAAATTTGGTTTACTACCAAGTGTAGAAAAGAGTACTTCATCGGTACTTCAGCCGACGATATCACTTGTCGATGCTGCCGAGTGGATCCAAACAGTACTTGGAATAATTAAATAATTATTTAATTACTGGGGGAAAATTAAGGGTCTTACACATTCAATTCAACTTGGCAGACGGTGCTGCCATATTGACAATAGAATGCTTACCTATACAGACGATAGGATGATGCCCCATACAGTCGATAGGATGCTACCCTATACAGATGATAGGTATCAGACGATACTGCATATCTCTAACAGTCCCCCTCAAACTCAAGGTGGGTGAGAAGGATCATCCTTTGCAAACACATTGGGTTTGGCCTTCATTGCTGCAAAGTGTTGAGGCGAGAGAGGTTTGGTGAAAATATCAGCCAGTTGATCCTGACTAGGAATGTTATAAACAAGCAATTACTTGTTTTGAACTTTCTCTCGAACGAAAAAAATGTCCAATTCCATATGGTTTGTTCTGGTGTGCAAAACAAGGTTGTGAGTTAAGGCCACAGCTCCCATGTTATCACAGTATACTGTAGGAACTTGGAAAGGAATCTTTAACTCTGTGAGGAGAAACTGAATCCAAAGAAGTTCAGCAGTAGTGTTGGCCAAGCTTCTATATTCTGCTTCAGTGCTTGACCATGCAACAATCGTCTGCTTCTTCGAGCTCCAAGACACTAAGTTAGGTCCAAAGAAAACACATGAACCAGACCTGGAATGTCTATCATCCGGATCCAAACCCTAATCAACATCATAGTAGGCAGTCAACGACACAGTAGCTTTAGAATTGCAGGGCTTGAGAAGCAGACCATGAGAGATAGTACCATTGAGGTATCTTAATATGCGCTTGACAACCTTCCAATGAATATCTAGAGGCTGGCTCATGAAATGATAGTGGAAATTGCAATGCGCCAAAAACATACCTGTAGTTGGTTCGATCAGCAGGAGCTCACCTGACACCAACTTAACCCTGGGCACTTGCACTCAACTGCTCAGCAATTGTTGGCTGAGCAGAGACTGGACCAAGGAGTAGCAGGCATGTGCAGCATTGATTTGGTGCTAAAGTCACCAAAATCATGTTGAATGTTGTGGCAGCCAACAGGCCCATGTCAGGCACCGAGAACCATTTAGGTTCATATGCAGGTTCCCTAGGGTCCAGCTTCAAAGCCATCAACACAGATTCGATTTGTCTACTGTGACAATCATACATTTAAAAACACTTGAGTAGTTGTGCTCAATCAACACTAAAATACACTTGACAAGTTAAGATCGTCCGGTGTTTGAACATGCCTTGCCAAATTGTAGTACACTTGGCAAAGTTGAGTAAGTCTGGTCATAAACCTGAAGGAGCATATCCAGCTTAGGAGCACTCCCGGCTTTTCAACAAAGTGCTTGTGTGACAACTCATCCAGAGAAGTACGTCTGGTCGCTCATCAAGAAGTCAGTCTGCTGTGTACTCTCACGGTAAAATAGTACGTCCACCTAAGGAGTACGTCTGGGAACTCATGTTAAAGAGTTCGTGTGCCAAGTCAAGTTTAGAAGAGCTTTTGACAAACATCTGAAGAATTCATTTGGCAACACTGTTGTAGAGAACGTTTGGCGACTCTGGTGAAGAGTTTGTTTACCTAGACCTTCTGAAGTGTTCGTTTGGCAGAAGCATTTCAAATTAATATTCCTTTTTCTAAAGCTTTGGAACAAATGCCTGTTTATACCAAGTTTATGAAAGATATTCTGTCCAGGAGAAGAAAGCTGAGTGAGGTTGATGAGACCATAATGCTAACAGAGGAGAGTAGTGAAATTGTGCAGAGAAATCTACCCTAGAAATTGAAAGATTCGGGGAGTTTCACTATACCTGTTGATATTTAAGGCTTACTAGATGCTAAGGCTCTCTGTGATCTGGGATCTAGCATTAATATTATTCCACTCTCTATGTTCAGAAGATTGGACATAGGAGAGGCAACTCCTACTTTGATTTCCTTGCAGCTGGCAAACAGGTCCATGAAGCATCGTTATGGGGTCGCTGAGGATATTCTGGTAAGGGTTGACAAGTTTGTCTTTCCAGTGGGCTTTGTCATCCTAGACATGCAAGAGGATTCAAGAATTCCATTAATCCTTGGAAGACCCTTCCTTGCAACTGGTAATGCCAAAAATAATGTTGCAAAGGGTCTTCTATCCTCAAAAGTTGGAGAAGAGAAGGTGAGATTCTCAGTCTACAAGACTCTCAAGCAATTTGATTCTGATGATGAAGTTGTCCAATGTGAGTTTGTTGATGACATAGTCGGTTAAGGGAGAACAAGTATCCAACTTGGTTCTCCTAATTGATTAAGGAGAAAAGAGTCTATCGAAGACTTAAACTTCGAGCTTCGTGGGAGACAACCCATGCCAGGTTTGATTGTTTTATGTTGATTTCTTTTGATTAATTTTCCAATGTTGTTCTGTTTCCCTTGTATATAGAAAAATAAAAAAATATTACCTGAGGGGACCCCAACGCCCAGGCGTTGGGACCCCAATGCTCATGCGTTGAGCCTCTGGAATTGGCCAATTATTTTGCCAATTTCCAACGCCTAGGCGTTAGAAAGCCAACGCTCATGCATTGACTCTCTGTCTAAACCCCTAATTTATTTTGATTTACAATGCTTAAGCATTGGAAGAGTCATACGTTGGCTCCCTGCCAAAGAGCCCAGAATTCACTTAATTCCAATGCACAGGCGTTGGAAAGCCAACGCCTAGGCGTTGGGGCTCGGGCAGACCAGTATTAGTTTGTGTTTTTCAGTTTCTTTTCATTATCTTCTCAACTTCTCACTACTTCTTTCCACTTCCCACTTCCTCTCTTCCTCTACCACGACCATAAACTCCCATTTTCCTATTTCTAAATCACATTTCACCTACACTCACACAACAATCTTGCTCCTCTTGTTCTTCCCCAACTTTGTGACATTCGATTTTTGAATTCAAGGTATGTTGATATTCATGGGTTATGTACATTCTCTCTTCTTCTTCCTTGAATCATGAGTCTAATTGCATGATTGTTGGTTGATTATTGTGTTGAGTTGGGTTGAAAGCATGAATTGTAGTTTTCGCATGGGTAATTTGTATAGTTTTTCTTCTATTTTTTTTGAACTTGCCCACCAAGTGTTTGTTTAAATGCCTCAAAGGCTTACCTGAGTTTTTCCTAAGTTGTTTTTACTTAGTTCTTGTTATACATATTTATAGGGAAACTCAGGGTTGTTTTTTCTGAAAATGGTGGGCTTGTTTCTTGTTTTGTATATAAAAAGGAATAAGTGTCTCAAAGAGGGTTTTTGCTTAATGTGAACTAACAATCTAACATTTTGTTTCTGGATTGGATTGTTTGTTCTTGATTTCAGATGGCCCCTAAGAGGAAGGTATAAGTGGAGGCTCCTATTGTGGAGGATGATTTTGGTGACTCCAAGTTCTTGTCCCTGGAGCGGGAGCAGTACTTCAGGGATGTGGTCTCCTTAAAGGAATTCATAAGGGAGAGACCACTTAATATTGTTGCTGGAGACCCCTATGGGATAGGGGAAGTTGTTGAGAAAAGGAGATGGGCAATCCTGTACAACCCCATCTCAAATGGTTGCCAAACACTGGTAGGGGAGTTTTATGCTAATGCCAGGTATGATTCAAAGGAGCCCAGACCTGCCATCGCCACATACAAATCTTGGTTTTGGGGCACCGCAATAAACTATGGCCCCGAAGCAATTAGGAAGATGTTGAAGCTGCCAACAAAGGCCCAAGACAATGCAATGTTTGGGCAGAATGAAGAGGGGTACAATGAGCTTCTCAACAATTACCCCTATGAGGAAGTGCTGCAAGCTGTGGCAGTGCCCAGAGCCCGCTGGGAGTTGGAGGCTGACTGGGTCACCAAGAGTTACATATTCAGGAAATTCATCAAGCCAGAAGCCCGAGTGTAGGATCACTTTCTGGTGGAGACACTCTTCTCTAGTTCCAACAAAACAGAGCTAAGGAAGAAGGTAGGTTTTTGCATTTACTGCTTGATGAAGAGGCTGCCAATTGATGTGGCGAGAATTATTTCATGGCGGATTCATGTAACCGTCAATATCAAGAAGAAGGGTAAGAGATTTGGCTATGCTTTGTTGATCACCAACTGGTGCAGGCTAAGATGGGAGTGGTTGCAACTCCCCCTATTGAGATTCACATTCATCCCTTGTCGCCCATGAATTTAGAAGCGGCGAGGGAAATTGATGACCAAATCCGCAAGTGTACGGTTGATTATCGAAGTAATATAAAAGATATCCAACCCACAGGGATAGGTGTCCAATTGTCCATTTGTTTAGAACTTGTGCTAAAAATTAAAAATGATTTTAACTTTGGTTTGTTTTAGAACAAGAACTTGGATTAGCATAAATATGAAGAAAAGATGAAGATGGAAATTAAGCACTTAGGTTGAATTGAATAACTTATAATATATGCTATCAAGCCTCTACCTTATTTCTGAATTTTAAAACAATAGTTCATGATGCTCTAGCCTATGGTTTCTACAAGTTAATTCCTTACACATTGTAGACCTTTCTTTCTAATTACTAAACTCAATTCCTTGCAATTTAGTTAATTAAAGAAGAAGATGAAGATAGAGTTCAGGCCAACATAAAGCAAAGTCTATCCTAATTCCTTAGTGATATGCCATATTGCTTCTTTTAAGTCCTATTTCCCTTATTACTTACCAATTTCCATTGACATAAGAAATAAGCATGAACACTTGTGTACATCAAGATAAAAGAAGAACAAGGAAATAAAACATGAACTTGCAATATTATTCAGAAATAAGGATGAAGAAAACTAAAACATAATTATAAGCTAAAAACAACCCAAGTACTTAAAAAGAAATTAGCCAAGCATGGCTAAGAGAAACATTGGATTACCCTGGACTAGGAGCTCAAGAATGGCTTCCCACAATTCTCAGGAACAATGCTCTTAAGGAAGAAAGAAGAATACTTGTTGTATTCTGAAGTAAGGGATGTTTAACAAAGGCAAAATGCAGTCCTATTTATAGTGTTCACACTGCCTTCCAGCGCTTGAGCGCTGGGATCCGAACGCTTGAGCGCTGGGATTTATTTATTACAGACGTTGCAACAGAGGCCCAACGCTTGAGCGTTGGCCTTGCAACGCTTGGGCGTTGGGATGAACTGCACACTGGGATCCTAGTCAGAGGGTCAACACTTGAGCATTGGCCTTCCAACGCTTGAGCGTTGGCACGTCTGCTGATTCCTCTTCTTGTTGTTTTGCTCTTCTTCATGGTAGTGGGTTTTGAATGCCTTCAATTGCCTCCACTTTGTCTCCTTTTAATTTCTGAAATAGCGAATTCTCTTTACTCCTCGACTCAAGCTCTTTTTCACATGTGCAAAATTAGAAGTGATGTTTCATATTCAAGCTTTTCACTTTTGGTCATCTCTTTGTTAGCACTTCACTTCTGGCCCTTTATTTTACTGAAACTCCACTTTCATCCCCCAACTCTTGAATTTTTGTAATTTGGCCCTTTCTTTCCTGAAACTTACAGTTTTGTCCCTGGACAAAAATGTCTAATCCTACCAGCTTTCCTAAAATATAAAAATACCTATAAAAATTCCTAAAAATATAAAATAAAGTTAAAAAAACAAATAAAAGCTAATCTATATGCAAAATGCAAAATAAATAGAAAATCTAAATAAAAAAATAAAAAACCTATATGAGACTAAAAAATAACAAAATAAAAAGACGAAAAAGACCCTAAAATTATCATACAAAATCCAGTCATCACACCACTATGCCCAACGACAGCTTGTCCTCAAGCGACAAAACTTAAAGAAAAACTCATCCTCGAGTTTAGAGTAAGTTATATCCAATGAAAACATGATAATTTTCAAGAAGGCACAGCGGATTTGGAAAGCATGCATGTTTCACAAAAGTGATCAAGAGAGTTAAGCTTGGCACTTTCAACATGTTGAGTTCATCAAATTCAGCTCACAAAAAGATATATTCATTGAAAAACATGAAAGCTCAAAAATTCTGCCTATCATTCAAATCAAAGTTGGAAACATGCAACTATGTAACTTTAGAAGAGATTTTTTTTGAAGGTTGAAACTTGGCCAAGGGTTAAACAAGGTATGGATTCAAAAACTTGGCAACTCTATTAGCTTGACTCAGAATTCATGTTAGGTGATTCTTTTGACTAAGAGCTTTATCAAATTCAGCACATAGGTTCTCTCAATTTTTTACTTTTTTTTTCTAACCAAGTAGTGAGATGTTATGGGATGTATGAAAAAAAAATTACTACCCTCATACTCGTATTCACCCCACCACTTCATTATACTTTTTCCTTTCTCCATTTTCTTTTTTCTTTCCTTTTTTTTGAGAGAAACCTAAACATACATAGCTCTAGTATTTTTCAGCTTATTGATGAGTGGATTTTATATGATAATTTTAGGGTCTTTTTAGTCTTTTTATTTTATTATTTTTGAGTCACATATAGGTTTTTTAGTCTTTTTATATAGATTTTCTATTTATTTTTCATTTTGCATGTAGATTAGATTTTATTAGATTTTCTAGCTTTATTTTATATTTTTAGGAATTTTTCTAGTTATTTTGTATTTTTAGAAAAGGCTGGTTTAGTTATCATTTTTGTCCAGGGACCAATATGTAAAGTTTCAGGAAGTCAGGGACCAAATTGTAAAAGTTCAAGAGTGGAGGACTTAAAGTGAAGATTGGGAGAATATGAGGGCTTGAATTGAAGTGCTAACCAAGAGAGGACCAAAGTGAAAAAGAAGAATATGAAGAATCACTCTCCAATTTAGCACATGGAAAAAATGTTTAAAGGATTGATGATAGTGGAGGAGAGGTTTCAGAATTGTTTAAAGGGTTGATAAGTGGGTTTTTATGGCATTCAAATCCCACTAACCATGAAGAAGGAAGGAAAACTTGGAGCTGAAACAACAGGTCCCAGCGCTGCAGCGCTGGGAAGCCAGCGCTCAAGCGCTGGCCTTCGGTCTGGCAGTGGATTTTTAATGCTCCCAGCGCCCAAGCGTTGGGAATTCTAGCGCTGAAGCGTTGGAGGCTGGATTTTTACTATAAATAGGACCCTCCTCTTCACTTGTAAAGCACACCTTCATAGAATACAACAAGTATTCTCTCTTTCTCCCTCAAAGATCATTGTTCCTAGGACTTGTGGGAAGCCATACTTGAGCTCCTATCCAGGGTAATTCAATGAATCTTTTAGCCATGCTTGGCTAATTCTTCTTTTAAGTTTTTGGGTTGTTTTAATTTATAATTCATGTTCTAGTTTTCTTTTACATTTCTGAATAATATTTTCTATTCATGTTTTATTTCTTTGTTCTTCATTAATCTTTATGCGCAAAAGATTTCATGCTTTCTACTTATTCATAAGGCCATTTGGTAAGTAGTAAGGGAAATAGGAAATAAAAAAGGTTATATGTTTGCATTTCTTAAGGCTATAAGGATGTACGTAATTTTGTGTTGGCTCAGATTCTTGCTTCATCTTCTTCTCTAATTAACTAATAACCAAGGCTATGGAGTTAGTAATTAGGTAAGGAAGTTCTACATTTCTTAAGGCTATTAGGGTGTAGAAACTTAGGCTATAGCACCATGAATTTGAATTTAAAGTTCAGAAATTTAGTAAGAGTTTTCTAGTATGTTTTATAAATTATGTAAATCAACCCAAGAGCTTAAATTCTCTCATCTTATTTGCTTTATTATTTTATGCTATTGCTCTCATCTTGTCCTAAACCAAACATCAACTATATCATTTTATTTTTATTGCACAAGTACTAAACTTAATATTAACAAGAACACCTATCCTTTGGGTTCGAACATTTTTATTACGCGATAGTTTAATCGTACACTTGCGATTTTCCCTATCAAGTTTTTGGCGCCGTTGCCGGGGATAGGTTCTTTCAAGTTCTTATTTTTATTTTATTTAGTACTTCTTGTTTATATATTAAAAAAAAAAAAGAAAAAAATATATATAAAAAATTTGTGATGAACTGGTGCTGCTAATTTTGTTTGCTAAGTATTGTCAGGTATAGCAATGGCTGAAACATTTGAGCAAAGGAAGGCAAAAATCCGGGCTGAGGTTGAAAAGGAATATGAGAAGTCGAAGCAGGATATCTTCACTCTAGTTAGAGAGTTTTACTCTGATATAGATTGCAAGAGGAAATCCGGATTTTTGCCAAGTCCTGAGCAAGAATGTAAGGCCAGGGAGATTCTACAAGTAAAGATACAAGGCATTATAATGAGGCAGCCCGGGGATGAACAACAATCACCTGTTCATGAAAGTGAACTTGTGGTTCAAAAAAAGGAGGTGAAAGCAACCTTCATTGTAGAATTTGTCCTTAAAGACAAATTGGAGATGGAGGAAGAAGAACCTCAAGGAACCTATGCTATAGGTTCAGAAAAGCAAGGAGCAGAACAGGGAAGGGAAAATTTATTTATTCCTTCCATTTTTAATTTAAATGTTGTTACCTTGTTAGCTGAAAATTCATGTGGCACCATGTTGCTTTTGTGCCAAAATATGCATGATTTGCGGGGTCTAATGAATTTTGTAATAGACCCCGGTTGAAAGTAATTAGTGGAAGGGTCTATCTCGGACCTAAACATTGAGCTGGTTGGGAGACAACCCAACTTAGGATAGTTTAAATTTTTGTCATTTTAATTTTTGCACTACTCTTGTACATAAATAAAAGAAAAGAAATTCTATGTTTTTGCTGCAGGAGAGGCCAGCGCTCAAGCGCTGGAGGCCAACGCTCAAGCGTTAGGCCCCTGCTTATCACCTCTGATTGCCCAGTTTCTGTTTTAATCCAGCGCCCAAGCGTTGGCATCCCCAACGCTCAAGCGCTGGAGCTCGGGCAGTGTTGCTATTTTGTTTTTATTTGCTGTTTTTTGTTTTTAATAAAATTTTGTGTTCACCATTTTCTGAAAGGTTTTAAATTCTTTGAGTTTTCCCTTGTTTCTACACTGGTTTTAATTTTTGGGAACTCAAGAATTCTTGTTTTTAGGTGGACACAATTTTTCAACCCATATTCTTATATGTGCTATTTTGGAACTAACAAGTCAAGCAAGTTTCTACTTGTGAGACTTTTGTTTGTTCATTGCTGCAGGATAGGTACCAAAAAGAGGAAGAACCCTCTTGAACTTGAGTGTTCAAAGTGATTTTTACATTGAGGTTCCCTTGGACCTTTGTGGAAAATTTGTTACTATACCAGCTTGTTAGTTTTTGTTTTTCTTTTTATAGTTTTTAGTTTTATTTTTATTTTTAGTTTAGTTTTTCTGTTTTATTTTTGCATGAGTCTTGAGTATATTATCCATTCTGATGTTGCTATAGCTTTGTGAATGCTTTATCTGATTGAACTGCTTTGTGAAAAATTCTATGTTTTTAAGCAGTTAGGATTGCATGCTGTAGAAAGGATTTTTGATGTCTTGATTGTTTGGTTGTTGGCAAAAGTTTTTCTGAGTTCTAAAAGGGTACCACTTACCCTATCTTTTTCTGAGAGCTGAGGTCTCTGATGCATGATTGTGATATTTTTCTGCCTTGTGTTACATGTTGATTGGAGTTTTGTATACTTTGTGAGTTGAGAAGAGATTATAGGCATTTTTGAGAACTCAGATTTTTGCTTGAAATGTTATATCCACTAGTAGCCCCTTTTGAGCCTTAAAAGAGTCATTCTTTGGAGCCTACTTTGTGTGATAATTTTTAAGTTGTTATTGTGATTCATGGTGAAATTGCTAGAGCTATGTTTGTTGGGTTTCTCTCTAAAGAAAACAGAAAAAGAAAAAAGAGGAAAAAATAAGGTATGTGCCTTAGGAAAAAATAATGAAGTAGTGGGGTGAGAAAGAGTATGAGGGGAGTAAAATTCAGGTCATTCATCCCATACATTCCACTACTTTGTTTAAAAAAAAGAGAAGAGGAAAAAAAGAAGAAAAAATTGAGAGGACCCTTGTGTGAATTGTTTAAAGCTCTTAGTCAAGAAGAATCACTTAACAACAAGTTTCTGAGTCAGCCACTAGAGTTGCCAATTTCTTGAAATCCATACCTTAAATTGTTCAACCCTTTGGCCAAGTTGCAACCTTAAAAAAATCTCTTCAAAATCACTTGGTTGCTTTACTTCAGTTTTGATTTGAATGATAGGCAGGATTATTGAGCTTTCTTGTTTTCATGGAGAATATCATTTTTTGTGAGCTTATTTGATGAACTCAAACATGTTAAAAGCCAAGCCTAACTTTCTTGATTCTTTGTCTATTAAACATGCATGTCTTCCTTATCCGCTAAGCTTTCTGGAAAATTATCATATTTCAATCGGATAAAAACTTTCTCAAAACTCAGGGACGAGTTTTTCTTTAAGTTTTGTCGCTTGAGGACAAGCTGTCGTTGGGTATAGTGGTGTGATGAGTGGATTTTATATGATAATTTTAGGGTCTTTTTAGTCTTTTTATTTTATTATTTTTGAGTCACATATAGGTTTTTTAGTCTTTTTATATAGATTTTCTATTTATTTTTCATTTTGCATGTAGATTAGATTTTATTAGATTTTCTAGCTTTATTTTATATTTTTAGGAATTTTTCTAGTTATTTTGTATTTTTAGAAAAGGCTGGTTTAGTTATCATTTTTGTCCAGGGACCAATATGTAAAGTTTCAGGAAGTCAGGGACCAAATTGTAAAAGTTCAAGAGTGGAGGACTTAAAGTGAAGATTGGGAGAATATGAGGGCTTGAATTGAAGTGCTAACAAAGAGAGGACCAAAGTGAAAAAGAAGAATATGAAGAATCACTCTCCAATTTAGCACATGGAAAAAATGTTTAAAGGATTGATGATAGTGGAGGAGAGGTTTCAGAATTGTTTAAAGGGTTGATAAGTGGGTTTTTATGGCATTCAAATCCCACTAACCATGAAGAAGGAAGGAAAACTTGGAGCTGAAACAGCAGGTCCCAGCGCTGCAGCGCTGGGAAGCCAGCGCTCAAGCGCTGGCCTTCGGTCTGGCAGTGGATTTTTAATGCTCCCAGCGCCCAAGCGTTGGGAATTCTAGCGCTGAAGCGTTGGAGGCTGGATTTTTACTACAAATAGGACCCTCCTCTTCACTTGTAAAGCACACCTTCATAGAATACAACAAGTATTCTCTCTTTCTCCCTCAAAGATCATTGTTCCTAGGACTTGTGGGAAGCCATACTTGAGCTCCTATCCAGGGTAATTCAATGAATCTTTTAGCCATGCTTGGCTAATTCTTCTTTTAAGTTTTTGGGTTGTTTTAATTTATAATTCATGTTCTAGTTTTCTTTTACATTTCTGAATAATATTTTCTATTCATGTTTTATTTCTTTGTTCTTCATTAATCTTTATGCGCAAAAGATTTCATGCTTTCTACTTATTCATAAGGCCATTTGGTAAGTAGTAAGGGAAATAGGAAATAAAAAAGGTTATATGTTTGCATTTCTTAAGGCTATAAGGATGTACGTAATTTTGTGTTGGCTCAGATTCTTGCTTCATCTTCTTCTCTAATTAACTAATAACCAAGGCTATGGAGTTAGTAATTAGGTAAGGAAGTTCTACATTTCTTAAGGCTATTAGGGTGTAGAAACTTAGGCTATAGCACCATGAATTTGAATTTAAAGTTCAGAAATTTAGTAAGAGTTTTCTAGTATGTTTTATAAATTATGTAAATCAACCCAAGAGCTTAAATTCTCTCATCTTATTTGCTTTATTATTTTATGCTATTGCTCTCATCTTGTCCTAAACCAAACATCAACTATATCATTTTATTTTTATTGCACAAGTACTAAACTTAATATTAACAAGAACACCTATCCTTTGGGTTCGAACATTTTTATTACGCGATAGTTTAATCGTACACTTGCGATTAAAGACAGAATTTAAAACTAATCCTAAGTTGGGTTGTCTCCCAACCAGCTCATTGTTAAGGTCCTAGATAGACCCTTCCCCTTTTAATCAATTAGGGGAAGTTTTTCTCCTTTTGGTGAAAAAATCATCATTGAAATCATCTTCTTCCTCGGACTCATAATGCTTAAGAGTCCGGAATACTGAGAACTTAATCTTTTCATCTCCTACCTTCAAGGATAGGAGGCCTTCAGCCACATTTATCTTGGCATTCCCTGTAGCAAGGAATGGTTGCCCAAGAATTAACAGTACCTTCGAATCCTCTTCCATGTCCAAAATTACAAAATCCACTGGGAAGACAAACTTGTCAACCCTCACAAGCACATCCTCAGCAACTCCATATGGATACTTAATGGACATGTCCGACAACTGCAAACACATGAGAGTAGGAGTGGCCTCTCCCATGTCCAACTTTTTGAACATGGAGACTGGCATGAGGTTTATACTTGCTCCCAAATCTCAAAGAGCTTTTGCGTTTGGTAACCCCTCAATATCAACAGGTATAGTAAAGCTCCCCGGATCTTTCAATTTTTGGGGAAGCTTTCTTGAAACAATAGCTGAACATTCCTCAGTTAACAAAACAGCCACTTCAACCTCACTTAATTTCCTCCTTTTAGATAAAATATCTTTCATAAATTTGGCATAGGTAAGCATTTGCTCCAGAGCTTCAGAAAAAGGAATATTGATTTGAAGTCTTTTGAAAATTTCAAGAAACCTTGAAAACTGTTTTTCCAAATTCTTTTTCAAAGCTTTGGGAAATGGAACCTTGCCAACTTTCTAAGGAGGGGAAATTTTCTCATTTTCAAAAACATTTTCAGTATTGTTCTCAGTAAGCACACTCCTCTCTTTCTCTTTTTCCTCATTGTTTACTTCTTGTTCAATCTCAACTACCCTTTCGGGCATAATCCTACCACTCCTAAGAGTGATAGCTGAAACATTTTCCATATTTTCCTTAGGATTAACAAGAGTGTCAGAAGGGAAAGTACCTGGAATCCGCTCTGAAATGGTCTTGGCCAATTGGCCTACTGAACCTCTAAATTTCTGATAGAGGCCTCATGATTCTTGGTACTAGTCCTTGTTTCATTCATGAACTGTGCAGTTTGTTGGGCCATTTCACCAACAGTTTCCTCCAAGATCTTCCTTCCTTGACCTGGGTTTTGAGGCATTAGTGGCCTCTGAGTTTGAAAAGGCCTCTGAAATTGCCTAGCCTCACCTTGACCACCCCCTTGGTCTCTCCATACAAAATTGGGGTGGTTCCTCCAATTGGGATTGTAAGTATTGCCATAGGAATTTTGGAAATTCCCCATAGCCTTTACTTCAGCTTCCATTTCTGCCTCTTCTGGGCTTAATTGAACTCCTTCCATTTTTTTAACCATAGCATCCACCTTCCTGGACAACAGCTTATTTAAAGCTAAAATTGCATCAAAAGAATCAACTTCATATATACCTTTCCTTATGGCCCTATCCTGATTGGAATGGGCGGCTCTTGCGGCAAGCTTATTAATATGATCAAGAGCCCCCTGAGGTGGTAAAGCATCAAATGCCCCACTTGCAGTTGTGTCAAGTTTATCTCTAGTATAGTCATTGAGTGCTGCATAGAATTTCTCCACTTGATCAGCAATGGAGATGTTGTGGCCTGGGCATCGCCTTAGGAGTCCTTTGAACCTTTCCCATGTTTCATAAAGGTTTTCAGCATCTTGTTGGATAAAAGAATTTATTTCTTTCTTCAACTTCTTTATCCGGTTATATGGGAAGAACTTAGTCGTAAATTTCTCGGCCAAATCATCCCAAGAGGTAATGCTCCTGTGAGGTTGTGAGGACAACCATTCTTCTACCACATCTCTTAAAGAGAAAGGAAACAACATTAGTCTTACCGTGTCCAAGTGAATATCATTCCTCCTCAAAGTGGAGCATTGCCTAGTGAACCGCTCCAAATGAGTGTGGCAATCTTCATTGACACTCCCTCCAAATTGGTTTTGGCTAACCAACGAGATGAAGTGTGGAGGGATTTAGAAATTGGGTAGTGCATCCTCTGGTACCACAATGCTTCCCTCAAAGTTGTAATCTACCTGAGGAGCTGTGAGGTCCCGAAGGGAACGGTTAGCATCCCGTTCTTCCTCCTCAAGCCTTTGCCTTTGAAGCCTTGCTTGGACTTCTTCATCAATCCGTGCATCATACTCGGCACGGAGGCGCTCTTCCATTTGAGCTTGAGTTTCTGCCATGGCTTTTGCAAGTCTTCTTTGCTCCGCTAATCTGCGATGCAAAGTTCTTTCTATTTCAGGATCGAAATCAAAGTTACCTACCATGTAGAAAAAGCAACAAAAAGTTAATAGCACCTATTCACCACACAGATTTTTTTTTACAGCACTAAACAAATTACTAAAAAGACTTAAACTGAACCTATCCCCGGCAACGGCGCCAAAAAGTTGATGACAAAATTCGCAAGTGTACGGTTGATTATCGAAGTAATATAAAAGATATCGAACCCACAGGGATAGGTGTCCAATTGTCAATTTGTTTAGAACTTGTGCTGAAAATTAAAATTGATTTTAACTTTGGTTTGTTTTAGCACAAGAACTTGGATTAGCATAAATATGAAGAAAAGATGAAGTTGGTAATTAACCACTTGGGTTGAATTGAATAACTTATAATATATGCTAGCAAACCTCTACCTTATTTCTGAATTTTAAAACAATAGTTCATGATGCTCTAGCCTATGGTTTCTACAAGTTAATTCCTTACACATTGTAGACTTTTCTTTCTAATTACTAAACTCAATTCCTTGCAATTTAGTTAATTAAAGAAGAAGATGAAGATAAAGTTCATGCCAACATAAAGCAAAGTCTATCCTAATTCCTTAGTGATATGTCATATTGCTTCTTTTAAGTCCTATTTCCCTTATTACTTACCAATTTCCATTGACATAAGAAATAAGCATGAACACTTGTGTACATCAAGGTAAAAGAAGAACAAGGAAATAAAACATGAACTTGCAATATTATTCAGAAATAAGGATGAAGAAAACTAAAACATAATTATAAGCTAAAAACAACCCAAGTACTTAAAAAGAAATTAGCCAAGCATGGCTAAGAGAAACATTGGATTACCCTGGACTAGGAGCTCAAGAATGGCTTCCCACAATTCTCAGGAACAACGCTCTTAAGGAAGAAAGAAGAATACTTGTTGTATTCTGAAGTAAGGGATATTTAAGAAAGGCAAAATGCAGTCCTATTTATTACAGACGTTGCAACAGAGGCCCAACGCTTGAGCGTTGGTCTTCCAACGCTTGGGCGTTGGGATGAACTGCACACTGGGATCCTAGTCAGAGCGTCAACACTTGAGCGTTGGCCTTTCAACGCTTGAGCGTTGGCATGCCTGCTGATTGCTCTTCTTGCTATTTTTCTCTTCTTCATGGTAGTTGGTTTTGAATGCTTTCAATTGCCTCCACTTTGTCTCGTTTTAATTTCTAAAACAGCAAATTCTCTTTACTCCTCCACTCAAGCTCTTTTTCACATGTGCAAAATTAGAAGTGATGCTTCATATTCAAGCTTTTCACTTTTGGTCCTCTCTTTGTTAGCACTTCACTTCTGGCCCTTTATTTTACTGAAACTCCACTTTCAGCCCCCAACTCTTGAATTTTTGTAATTTGGCCCTTTCTTTCCTGAAACTTACAGTTTGGTCCCTGGACAAAAATGACTAATCCTACCATCTTTCCTAAAATATAAAAATACCTATAAAAATTCCTAAAAATATAAAATAAAGTTAAAAAAAACAAATAAAAGCTAATCTATATGCAAAATGCAAAATAAATAGAAAATCTAAATAAAAAGAATAAAAAACCTATATGAGACTCAAAAATAAAAAAATAAAAAGACCCTAAAATTATCATACAAAATCCAGTCATCAGAAATTCACAAGGATCATAGGGAGAGGCTAGAAGCACAGGGAGAGCCTAGGAGGATCTATCAGGCGCCCCCCAAATCCAGGGCAAATACTTGATCAACCATCCTTGAAGATGAGCCAGCCCAATCTTCTCATCCCTGTTGGTAAGAAGAGGCCTGTGGAACCATGTTCCATCACATCCATGACATGCGACATAATCAACAGTAGATATGGGACCATGCAGGCTATGTGGATCCTACTTGGAGGAGGTAAGTTGGATTGAGTCAGTTTTGTACCCCTGATCATGTACTGTTTTTGCTTTTCACCCCTAGTTAGTGTTTTTGAAAATTTTGATACATATGCTTATCTTTGCTGGGTAGAATTTCATGTTGTTAGGGGTTGGGAAAGAATTCTTGATTTCTGAGTTTGAATTGATCTTGATCATGATTTGAGTTCTTAAATGGGTACTCTTACCCTATCTTTTCTGAGTGCTTAGAGTGATCTCTGATATACTTGTGCATGTTTAATCCTGTCTTGATTTGCATGTCAACTGAATAAATGCATGTTATGTGATTTTGTGAGAGACTAGTAGGATTTCTTGTGGACCTTAGACTTTATTATGCAATGTTTTCCCTTAGTAGCCCCTTTGAGCCTTCAATGAGTATTTTCTTTGGTGCCCTACTATGGTGAAAATCTGTTTTTGTTAGGTGATTCTAAAATTGGTTAATAGAGCTAAAAATGATAGGTTTCTCTCTGTAAAATAAAAATGGAAAAAATTGAGGTATGTTCCTTGAAAAGAAAAAAATGTCAAAAAGAAAAATAATGAAGTAGTGGGGTGAGTAAGAGTATGAGGGTAGTCTTAAGTGCTTTTCATACTTCCCAGCCATTTCACTGTTGTGTTTAAAAAAATTAAAGAGAAAAGAGAGAGAGCCTATGTGTTTCAATGTGTTATAACTCTAGTGTGTTGTTAAAGAAAGATCACCTAACTAGAGTCTGAGCCCCTAGAGTTGCCAAGTTCTTCATTTTCCTACCAATCAATTTCACCTTGGCCAAGTTTCAACCTTGAAAAGTGTCTCCTAATTGCATCTCTGTTTTGTTGAGTTTTGATTTGAAAGATAGCAGGTTTGATGCACTGCACTTGTATGATCATGAGCTATGTTTAGTGAGCTTTATTGTGAACTATTATCTGCCTCTTTGATCAACTTTCATGCTCTGATTTTTTATGAATTTCACTCCCTTAATTTGTGTGTACCCCAATTGTGCTTTTCTTTGAAATCTATCATTGTCCATTGTCGTTTCTAGCTAAGGTGATTTGTTCTGAGCTTGAGGACAAGCTTCTTTGAGTGTTTACGCTTGAGGACAAGCTGTCGTTGGGTATAGTGGTGTGATGACCTGGGGGTATAATTGTCTTTCCCTTTCTTTTTTATCTGTTTTTGTGTCTTTTCTTCTTGAGTCTCATATAGATTTTGATCTTTTGTTAGGTTTTTCTTTTATTTTAGCATGAGCATGGTGGGTTAGTGTTTATTTCATTTTTGAGTATTTTCTTAGGTTTATTTTATTCATTTTTGTGTTTTTATATTCTGGTCATTATTTGGTGGTTATTGGAGCAATGATGGAAGGAATGATGAAGAGAAGAGGTTTAATGGACAAATGATAAGGGGGTTATGAAAGTTAAAACAATTGCATAAGTTATGAATTGATGACTCGATGAAACCATGAATGAGTTTTGCAGCTGTGTGATACCCAAATCGCAAGTGTACGATTCAATATCGCGTAATAAAAAGATCGAACCCAAGGGATAGGTTTCCTATTATTATAATATTTAGTACTTGTGCAGAAAATTTAAAAGATGAGTATTTGATGTTGGTTTTTATTGCAAGCAAGAACAATAGCATAAAATAATAAAGAAAGAGATGATGATGACTCTTAAGCACTTGGGTTGATTTATATAATTTATAAAATATGCTAGCAACTACTACTTGAATTCTGAATTTTAGTACCAAGTCATGATGCTATAGCCTAATGTTTTTACAAGTCAATACCTTACACATTGTAAAACTTTCTTCTCAATTACTAAATTCAATACCTTGCAATCTAGAAAAAACCAAGAAGAAGATGAAGAAAGCATTTTCAGGCCAACATAAAGTTAAGTCTATCCTAATACCTTAGTGATATGTCATATAACTTCTTTTAAATCCTAGGTCCCTTACTACTTACCAATTTCCATTGTCATAAGCAATAAGTAAAAACACTTGTGATCATCAAGATAAATATTAAGAACAAGGAAATAAAACATGAACTATAGCAATATTATTCAGAAGAGTAGAAGAAAACTAAAACATAGATTATAAACTAAAACAACCCAAGATACTAAAGAAAGAATTAGCCAAGCATGGCTAAAAGAGTCATCGAATTACCCTGGATAGGAGCTCAAGTATGGCTTCCCACAATTCCTAGGAACAATGATCTTTAAGGAGGAAAGAAGAACACTTGTTGTATTCTGAATAGGTGTCTTACAAGTGAAGAAAAGCTCACTATTTATAGCAAAAACCTGACCTCCAGCGCTTGGGCGCTGGTATTCCCAACGCTCGGGCGCTGGGAAGCATTAAAATCCAACGTGCAGAAATAGGCCCAGCGCTTGAGCGCTGGCTTCCAACGCTGCAGCGCTGGGTGCAACCTCTGACTCACATCCTAGTCAGAGGTCCAGCGCTTGAGCGTTGGGTCTTCCAACGCTGCAGCGCTGGGACGAACACTGGCAGCTTTTTCTTGGATTCCTTTCTTCTTCAATGGGGGAATTGATTGGCTTAATTAGGCTCATTCAGCCCCTAATAAGTTCTGAAACTCCTTCCTTCCACCATTAATCCTTCAAACCTTATTTTACATGTGCTCAAATCAAAGAGAGTTGTTTCACATTCTTTAATTCACTTCAAGTCCCCTCTTTGTTAGAACTTCAATTCTGGCCCTTTGACTCCTTCAAACTTCACTTTTCATCCTCCACTCTCGAACCTTTACACTTTGATCCTTTATTTCCTGAAACTTTACAAATCGGTCCCTGGACAAAAATGATAACTATACCAGCTTTTCCTAAAATATAAAATAGCTATAAAAATTCCTAAAAATATAAAATAAAGTTAGAAAAACAAATAAAAGCTAATCTATATGCAGAATGCAAAATAAATATAAAATCTATGTAAAAATAATAAAAATCCTATATGTGACTCAAAAATAATAAAATAAAAAGACTAAAAACAACCTAAAAACATCATATATTATCCTGTCATCACTGTGCAGCCACAATGAAGAGGAATGAATTCTGATTAATTCCATTATAGGAAGGAATCAAAGGAGAAGAGCAAAAGAAGAAAAGTTGGAAGTCTGACGACCTCCCAGCGCCTGAGCGTTGAGGAGCCAACGCTCATGCATTGGCTCTCTTCCTACAAGCCTCAATTTGATTTAATTCCAACGCCTGAGTGTTGTGAAGCCAACGCTCATGCGTTGGATCTCTGCCAAGTCGTGAGTAATTTGATTTAAATCGTTCAACGCCTAGGAGTTGGAGCACTGGCAGAGTGGGCTATAAATACAGGACTTGCTTTTCTTTGTAAGGATCCAATTTTGATCAGTTTTCATCTCATTCCTTGTAATTTTCTGAGGTTGGACAAGTGTTCCTGGAGTGTAAGAAGCCATTTGTGAGCTCTTAATCCAGGTTTCTATCTTTATCATTTAATTATGTTTATGAAAGCCATGTGTGGCTAGTTTTCTTTTAGCATTTCGGTTTCTTGGTGAATCTTCACCTTGACAATGTTTTAAGCTTTCTTTTGTTATTATGAATGAAGTTTATGTTCTTTGTATCTTCTCCCTTTCTTTATTCATGCTTGGTGCACACAAGTTATAATGCTTTCTTCTTGCACAACGGTAGTTGGTAGGAACTAAGGGAACTGGGATTAGATTGAATGATTTATCTACAGCTTAGGTATAAGGGTGGGAATCATTTGTGTTGGCCATAATTATTAAGAACATATTTCTTGAATTGAATTGACTAGACACTAAGGTATTACATTTAGCAAAGTAAAATTGAATGGTTTACTTGCTTAAGGTATTAACAAGTAGAGGTTTAGGCTAAAGCACCCTAGAACATTTCAAAACATCTTATTTCTTGTTTTTCCTTTTGCTGTTATCTTGCAAACAAAACCTCAACATATATATTTTAATTTTCTGTTGTAAAAAACTGGAGTTCGAGTCTAAAATTAGTACACCTATCCCTGTGGAGACGATATCTTTTATATTACTTCAATCCCTCCATACACTTGCAGGTAACGTTTCAGATGACTACACGAGATTTACTTGGGTATACTTCCTAAGTCACAAAGATGAGACTTGGAAAGTATTCACAACATTCTGCACAAGTGCTCAGAATGACAAAGGGTATTGTATAGCAACAATTAGAAGTGACAGAGGTGGAGAATTTGTCAATGAAGAATTCGAAATGTTCGGTGAACACAACGGTATCATCCATAAGTTTTTAGCACCCAGAACACCCCAACAGAATGGAGTAGCAAAAAGGAAGAACAGATCGCTGCAATAAATGGCAAGACCAATGCTTAGTGAAACATCCATGCCAAAGTAATTTTGGGCTAAAGCAATTCACACAGCTTGTTACATTCAGAACAGGATTCTTATGAGGCCAATTTTGGAGAAGACTCCATACGAATATGGAAAGGAAGACAGCCGGATATATCGTATTTCCATCTTTTTGGATGCCCCTGTTTCTTTCTCAACACTAAGGATGATCTCATAAAATTTGATTGCAAATCAGATAAAGGGATATTTCTTGGATACTCATCCCATTCGAAAGCTTATCGATTCTACCATTCCAGAACCATGGTGATAGAAGAATCAATCAATATAAAGTTCGATGGTCACAGCACTAGCAATGATCCAACCAGCCTTGAAGAAGATCTCTCAAGTCTAGATCTGAATAAAGGACCATCGTCCAACAAATCTAAATTGTCTAAAGGTCATGCATCATCCACAAAGTCCGCATTGTTCAACGATAGTCTATCGTCCAAGGAAAATGAGGAACCATCGTCCAACCCTTCATCATCCGATCAAATAATGACGTCCAATAGTATCTCTCTTCCAAGAGATTGGAGCTTCAAGCCAGATCACCCTCTGAATCAAGTCATTGGAAATGTTATAGAAAAGGTCAGAACTAGATCCACATTACATGATCATGGTAATTATGCATTCCTATCTGAAATAGAACCAAAGAATGTCGCTGAAGCTCTACAAGACGAAGGATGGATTCTAGGAATGAAAGAAGAACTTAATCAATTTGAAAGAAGCCAAGTCTAGAATCTTGTTTCAAAAATAAAGTGGATGAAGACGAAAAGGTGACAAGGAATAAAGAAATATTAGTATCTCAAGGGTATAATAAACAAGAGGGTATTGATTACACATAAACATTTGCTCCAGTTTCCCAGATTGAAGCTATTCGAATACTGCTAGCATTCACATGCCAACATTCAATCAAGCTATATCAAATGGATGTAAAGAGTGCATTTCTAAATGGGTGTACTAAAGAAGAAGTATATGTAAGGCAGCCCCCTAATTTTGAAGAGACTACATTGCCAGATCACGTCTTCAAACTGAACAAAGCACTCTACGGTTTAAAGCAAGCACCAAGAGCATGGTATGATCGTCTAAGCTCTTTTCTCATGGAAAATGGCTTCACAGCTGGTAAAGTAGACAATACTCTTTTCAGACTAAAGAAAGCAAATGATTTTATTTTAGTTCAATTATATGTAGATGATATTATTTTTGGTGCCACTAACGAAACTCTGTGCAAGGAATTTTCTAATCTAATGCAAAGCGAGTTTGAGATGAGCATGATGGGAGAACTGAAGTTCTTTATGGGACTTCAAATTCGTTAAGAATAAGGCAGAACATACATTCACCAGATGAAATATATCAAAGATCTCCCAAATAAGTACAATATGCACAAATCCAAGGAGATGAACACTCTAATGCATCCAGGAACCATACTAGA
The DNA here is from genome assembly GCA_030819835.1 of Acmispon strigosus. Taxonomy (NCBI): domain Eukaryota; kingdom Viridiplantae; phylum Streptophyta; class Magnoliopsida; order Fabales; family Fabaceae; genus Acmispon; species Acmispon strigosus. Next base: position 30,226,608 of record JAUAMA010000007.1, read on the forward strand.
CAAGAACAATGAAGGGTCACCGGTTGATCCTACAAAATATAGAGGTATTATTGGATCACTACTCTACTTAACGTCCAGCAAACCCGATATCATGTTCAATGATAAGTGTCAAATTTACGTATTTTGGATATCATTTTAGAAACTTATTCGATTTATATGCTTGAATTATTGATCATTTGAACCCTCACAGTAGTTAATTCAGTAAATACTTAATTTTAGCATATAGATATTGTAAATATTAGTTTTTCTATTTATTTAACTTGGAGTTTTGATGCAAAGAAGAAATTCACAAAGAATCCAAGTTTTATGTGAAAAAACAAACCCTTGTCTGAGTTCGTGGTGATCGTCTAGCTTCATACATCGTCCGACTCCATCATCGTCTGGCCTCATGGAAGATCGTCTGAGGTCTCGTCTGACTCCATGAAACAAGAATCTGGCAGAATCCCAATGCTCATGCGTTGGAACTCAATGCTCATGCATTGACTCAAAGCCAGACGAAGATCATTTGACAAGAGGCGGTGTAGGAAACTAAACGATGAAGAAAAACAGAGCAGCTGATTCAGCAACCAACAAAGGCGGTTTGACTAAGCAGCCACTATTCAGCAAGTTGGCAAAGGCGGCTGAAGAAAACTTACCATTGAAGTTTTCCGCCATCAACAGCACCTTAAACATGCTCTGATTTTGCCTATAAAAGGAGACCTTCATTCAGAACATAGGGAGGGGGATTTTGAGCAAAATAATAGAGTTGGATTTTTATAAGAATTACTTCTAAAACAGAGGTAGAGCACCAGCTAGTGAAGGATTCTAGTGAAGAGGAAGTAAGCCGGGGGAGAGAAAGGAAGTTATGTGCATCGGTACATCGTCGTAACGTGCGAACGCGTCGCTGTCGTCGCCAAGCCTCTAGAATCCAATATTTCTTCTTGTAAGCTTGTAGCATCCATGGAGATGGATAGCTAAACCTCTATTGTTGGAATTAGTTTTAGCCTTTTGATCCTCTGATGTATTTATAACTGATATTTCATATATAAATCAATGTTTCTGTGAATGGTTTCAATGGTTTACCTTATGTCTAATGCTTGTTTTAGCTTAATTACCTAGAACATGATTATGGATTTGATAGTGTACTAGGAACTAGCTACTTGAATCTGAAATAGATAATATCATCTATTGTATCTAAGGCCTAGGAATGGGGTTAGGTCATTAGTCCAAACAAACATCCATGTATAATGTTTCTTGCTTTATTAGTCGATCAAGGGATTGGGGATTAATATAGTTGAGTTGATAATCTTTTACGCCGGGGGATTGGGTAATAAGATAAGAATTGATGTGATGAAACCAATATAGAAGAGGATTTGTATGAGAATTTAGTGACTATGTCTAGATTAATCGATGAAAAATAATCCTATCAGCTTCCGTAACTGCTTAAACTCCAATCTGATATTTGGTTTAGTTCTGTTTAAATTCACTCCAAAACAATCAATTCATTTTATCCATTGTTTAGTTAATCACATTAAAGTATCGCATTTGTATCGCAATTCTCTGTGGTTCGACAAAAACCCGTTGCTATACTACATTCAAATCTTGAAAGGGACTTTGATAGTGGTTAAGTGACAATTTTATAAATTCTTTTGGTGAACGGTTTTTAATACGTACAAATCCTTTCAACAATATCAATTACTGCTTTCAACATTGTCTTGGTGATTGTCCAACAAAGAAGGCTGCACTTATCTTCCTCTGACCGGACCAATGCCTTCTTCTCCAAAGATGGTTGTTCTTGGCCTTGTAAAAAACAATCACTGGGTTCGCGTCAAGCTTCAAGAGGACTCTCCTCTGCCGCCAACTTATCCACGATGGCCATATCATCATGCTGAAATAGATGCTGGATGGGAAACCCCATTCCTTCAAAGGATGGGTAAATACAAGAAGCTAATTGATGATCAACACACTTCTTTTGTCCAAACACTTTTCTCTACACCTGAATCAGCCCCAATTCACTCCCCTGCGTATGAAGAAGAGCCATGTCCTCTTCATTCCTCTACAATAGTTGAGATTGTTCCTCCCCCACCTGTTGTGATCGTCGAACAATTATACTCGCCATCACCCCTTCGGGTTTCTGAAGTCCTTGTCATTCCTGAGGAAAAACCGCAAGAACTGCCACTCTCCACAACGTCTGTAGCTCCAATTTCCTTGACAGGGAGACGCTCTTCCAGTCTGCCAAGTTCGTTGAAGCGACAGAAGAGAAATAAGCCTAAGAAATCTCGGTTCCTCATTGATATATCCATAGAGTCACTTGGATATTCTTTCTGTTTTGCTGCACAACTATGGGCACCTCATTCCTGCCTCCTCATGCAATTCAAGTTTGCAGATCGCCAAATAGACGATCTCTATCACCTTGATTGGGCTGTCTGGAAATCACAAGGATATGTTGGCTATGTCTCAGTCTTCATCATTCAGCACCATGGAGCTCTTGTTATCTTTCTTGGGTTTTGGACGCTCATTCAGCTACCGTCTTGGGAATCCCTAGTCCCTCCTCCTGCACTTCCAGTCATGTTATCAAAGGAAGACTTTGACCTGGTTGTGGCCCCTAAGCTAACTCTTGCTGAAGCAGTTCCATTCATCTGCAATGCTCACATCAATGTTTAATCTCTTCACATGGATTTTGGGCTGGGTCACACAAGTTCTAATGCTGAACATAGGGTTGAGTCACCATCAACTCCTATTTCTGTTGAAATTCCAGTAGATGCACAGGTTATGGAAGAACTCCAAGAAAAATTTGATGTTTTCAAGGACGAAATCTGTGAAGATCTTCAAGCTTTAGCTGCTCAAACTGAAAAACAAGTTGGAGAATTAGATGCTAGAAATGAAAAGCGCATGGAAGAGCTCGATGCCAAGTTTGATGCAAAGTTCAACTCCCTACACGCAATGATGTCCAAGATTTTGGAAAAACTAGGCTGAAAACTTTGATATTTATATCCCTACTACATTTACTTACTACACCAATTACTTAAGCTAACAATTTTATATAGTCTGCTAAATGATTATATCTGCTTTGCTTTGATACATCTGGTTATTACTCTGATACCCTTGTTTATTCTCATTTTTGCTAATGACAAAGGGGGAGATATTAGAGAAAAAAGGTGATAAAGCATTTAGGGGGAGAGAGAAAAGAGAACTAGTCTTACGGGGAAGTATAGTATAGAAAAAGGCCCTTAGACAAAGGGGGAGAGAGTAAATAGAATAATAAAAATAAGCCTCAAAGACTAAGCTTAAGTTGAGGGGGGGCAAAGAAAAAAATAATCCTAGCATAACTTAGAAAATTATTGCTTTAAGGGAGAGCTAATAATCATGTTAGACTAAAATAGATTATACATGTAAGAGGAGAGTTTGACCGTCTGCCTCTATAGATCGTCTGCCATGATATTTAGCTATGCGTTGCAAATGAGAAATATAACATGCTATACTCTGATACTATGTCTTCACGCTATTCAAATTGCTCTGATACATAGTTTTATAAAAGGCTTATATGAAATCATATCAAGATAGAACTGATGTCTTATATGATCTGATACTTATAAAATGTTCATGTTTTTCAAACCTAGAAAAATTTAATACCCAACGCTCTGATACCTTAGGTTTGATTTAAACAATAAAGCTCTGATACACTTTCATGATAATAGATTAAACCTTTTTTTCAATGAAAATTGTCATCATATAAAAGGGGGAGATTGTTAAGTTCAAACGATTCCACGTTTTATCAAGTTTTGAATAATAACAATTTTACCTCAGGTTTAATCATGATAGATAAAAATTCCCTAAACTCTATGTGTTTTAATTCCAGGAAATATCTATTCAATGAAATGAACGTCTGCCATCACTTGAAGAATCCATAGCAGTCTGTTGAAATGTATCGTCTGAGGAAATGAATGAGGAATGTCCGCCTACGCTCAAAAGGAAAGTCTAACTACGTTCGTGATAGAACGTCCGCTTCAACATTCAAAAAATGAAGACTTGCACGTCTTACTATCTAATGAAGCACTGTTCTCATCAGAATCAAGAAAGGGCATATTTTATAGAGAAATATTCCTCGTATCTGCCTGCTCTCTGAACGCTCCGTACAACAAGATACGCCTTTTCAGAGTCAACGATACTATTTTCTGAACATCGTACCACCTCAATGGTCAGAATCAAGCCTTGGTGATCAGAATAGAAGATACGATTTTTTATTTCCCCTTGCATTAAATGTACAAGTACTATATAAGGGAACAAAGCATAAAAGAGTGGATGATAGAAGCAAGTGCATTAAATGCTGCAATTAATGCATAGCAGGTTTGCATTTAAAGCTTCTGAGAGCTTGTCAGAAGTATTCATTGCACCTTCGGAGAAGAAGAAATTCAAACGGAACTCTATGATCTTCACCAACGGCAATAGAAGACTTGAAAACTGAAATCAGTGGTGACTTACAACGAAAAATTCTCAAGCTTCCAAAATCTTTTACAACGGCAATCCTATTTGAAATCATTTGTTGTTTTTCTTTGTTTGCTCTAAAATTCCTTTGAGTTGGTTTCCGACTTTTCCTTTGAATTAATATTAGGGTTAATGGTTCAACAGGTCCCTGAAGTTGTACCGAAATTTGTATTTGGTCCCTCCCCAGAAAAATGACGTTTAGTGGCGGTCAAAAACAACCAGTAATTGTAAAAAAACCGCCACTAAACGTCATTTTTCTGGGGAGGGACCAAACACCGATTTCAATACAACTTTAGGGACCAATTGAACCATTAATCCTTAATATTATTATGGGAATATTATTGATTAAATATTTATTGAGAGACGAAATGTTTTGAAAATTGAGTTGTTGTTTTTTTTTTGAGAGGTTTTAATTTCCGTGAATTTACTATGTGACCCTCAACCAGTTAACACATTTACATACCAATCAACAACCATAGGAAAAGTCGGAAACTAACTCAAAGGAATTTTAGAGCGAACGAAGCAAAACAACAACTTGTTGGCAGAGGCCTAGCGCCCAGGCACTAGGTTCCAACGCTCATGCGTTGGGCCTCTATCTGGAAACACGAACTGGGTAGAACCTCAACGCCCAGGCGTTGGGAGTCCAGCGCTCATGCGTTGGCTCCCTGCCAGAAAGCCTAAAAACAGTGTTTTTCACCCCCAATATCAATTCTAAACTCTACTTTTTGAAATCAATACTTTTCCATGACCAAAAATCATCGTAAAACCTATTAGACACATTTCCTACTTAGAATTCCAAAGGTTTCTAAAATCACCAAAATCTTTTAAACAAGGAAAGTACAAGGGTTCTAGCCAAGAATAGAAGAAGAAACCAACCTTGTTATGAGAGTTTGATAAAGAGGGATTGGAGCACGAACCTAGGCCTTCAAAAGTGCAGAGAACAATCAGGTATGATGAGGTGCAAGTGCTGAAAACAAAACCCAACAAACCCTAAAAGAGAGGGAAGATTGAACACCAAGAGTTTCAGAAATTTGAAAGGGTTAGACAACCTACCAAAAGACCAACTCCAAAACCTCCTGGAGGGAAGAGGAGAAGAAAACTTGATCACCAAAGGAATAAGAAGAGTGAGTTGGCAGCAGCAGTATAGGGTTCAAAGGTTTCTAGTGTTTGAGTTAGGTTAACCACTTGAAATAAGGAGACAAGAGCAGCACTATACTATATAGAGTTCAGAAAAATTTGAAGCATCAAGGAAGAGAGAGGGGAGAGTCGACCAGCCTTAATAAGAGGCATTAATCCTCATCAAACTCATTCAAAAGTCTAGACTAAGGCTTTAAGCACCATCAACACTCATCATTCTTATTCAAATTCATATTTCAACCACCATTAAGCCTCATAAAACCGAATTTTAACACCCTTAATGACCAATAATGCTGATTTCGAATTTGACTTTAAACCTATCAAGCCCCACTAAAATATGAACCAAAAACAAAACTTATATCACCAAGATTCGAACCCTTGCCTTGTAACAAAAATACAAAAGTCTTAACCACTAAACCAAAGTCAATCTTGTTATAACTCCAATGAAACTATTTTTATAATCCTTAAAGCTAAACCAACATGACCCAATCCAAATATCTGAATAACCCAAGGCTAGAATTAAATTACCATAACTCGAAGGTTCAAATCACAAGTACAAGGGTTCCAGGGACTAGAATGCAAATACGATGAGTTCAGGGACCAAAGTGAAAGTACAGAAAATTAAGGGTCTTACAGTAGCCCTGTCGATTAAGGGGATGAACCAGGATAAACTCTTTGTGTGCTTTACTTTTCATCTCTGTTAATTTTCCGCTGCACAAGTTTTAGAAAAGAATAGTTAAACTTATACTTGTTTTGAAAGAAAAGTTTATAAAACCACACACACAATTCAAACCCCCCCCCCCTTTCTTGTGTTGTTTCATTATTATCATATCAGGGCAAGAAAAAAGCAAGGGAATTGAATTTTCTCTACACAACAAAGCAACATTTCAGTGAGAATTTTCTTAACCCTCTTACTTTTAACTTGACTTATATTGCCTTGATAGCTGAAAATGCATGCAACCCATGTGCATTTTTATTTTGTTTGTTTTTTCTTTGTGTCGAATAAAGAGTAGGTTGGCCTGAACTCACTGGAGCTGCGGCTTGACTGGATGAGAAGTAGAATCTTGATAAACCTATGGAGAAAATTATGACCAGAGTATTTTTGTATTTTCTTTTTATTTATTTTTTCTCTTTCTTTTTTGTTTAGTTTTGTTTATATTGTTATATTAGTTTGAGTCTTGTATGTAAGTTAAGTTGAGTCAGTTTTGTACCCCTGATCATGTACCATATTTGCTTAACTTTCAAGTGGTTTCACCCCTAGTTAGTGTTTTTGAAAATGTTGATACATATGCTTACCTTTGCAGGGTAGAATTGCATGTTGTTAGGGGTAGTGAAAGAATTCTTGATTTCTGAGTTTGAATTGATCTTAATCATGATTTGAGTTCTTAAATGGGCACACTTACCCTATCTTTTCTGAGAGCTTAGAGTGATCTCTGATATACTTGTACATGTTTAATCTTGTCTTGATTTGCATGTCAACTGAATAAATGCATGTTGTGTGATTTTGTGAGACTTGTAGGATTTCCTATGGACCTCAAGCTTTGATATGCAATGTTTTCCCTTAGTATCCACCTTTGAGCCTTCAATGAGTATTTTCTTTGGTGTCCTACTATGGTGAAAATCTATTTTTGTTAGGTGATTCTAAAATTGATTAATAGAGCTAAAAATGATAGGTTTCTCTCTGTAAAATAAAATGGAAAAAATTGAGGTATGTGCCTTGAAAAGAAAAAAAGTCATAAAGAAAAATAATGAAGTAGTAGGGAGAGTAAGAGTATGAGGGTAGTCTTAAGTGCTTTTCATACTTCCCAGCCATTTCACTGCTGTGTTTAAAAAAAAAAAAGAAAAAAAAAAGAGAGCCTATGTGTTTCAATGTGTTATAGCTCTTGTGTGTTGTTAAATAAATTTCACCTAACTTGAATATAAGCCCCGAGAGTTGCCAAGTTCTTCATTTTCCTACCTATCAATTTCACCTTAGCCAAGTTTAAACCTTGAAAAGTCTCTCCAAATTGCATCTCTGTTTTGTTGAGTTTTGATTGTAAAGATAGCCAGGTTTGATGCATTGCACTTGTATGATCATGAGCTATGTTTTTTGAGCTTTATTGTGAAATCTTATTTGCCTCTTTGATCAACTTTCATGCTCTGATTTCTTGATGAATTTCACTCCCTTAATTTGTGTGTACTTAACCCATCTGTGCTTTTCTTTGAAATGTATCATTGTGCTTTGTTGTTTCTAGCTGGGATGATTTTTCTGAGCTTGTGAACAAGCTTCTCTGAGTGCTTATGCTTGAGGACAAGCTGTCGTTGGGTATAGTGGGGTGATGACATGGGGGTATAACTGTCTTTCCCTTTCTTTTTTATCTGTTTTTGTGTCTTTTCTTCTTGAGTCTCATGTAGATTTTAATCTTTTGTTAGGTTTTTCTTTTATTTAAGCATAAGCATGGTAGGTTAGTGTTTATTTCATTTTTGAGTCTTTTCTTAGGTTTATTTTATTTATTTTTGTATTCTGGTAATTATTTGGTGGTTATTGGAGCACTGATTGAAGGAATGATGAAGAGAAGAGGCTTAATGGAAAAATTATAAGGGGGTTATGAAAGTTAAGACAATTGCATAATTTGTGAATTGATGACTTGATGAAACCATGAATGATTTTTGTAGTTGTGCAGCCACAATGAAGAGGAATGAAGTCTGATTAATTGCATTGAAGGAAGGAATCAAAGTAGAAGAGAAAAAGAAGCAAAGTTGGAAGTCTGACGATCTCGAAACACCTAAGCGTTGAGGAGCCAAAGCTCATGCGTTGGCTCTCTTCCTAGAAGCCTCAATTTGATTTAATTCCAACGCCTGAGCATTGGGAAGCCAACGCTCATGTGTTGGCTCTGCCAAGCCGTGAGTAAATTGTTTAATTACAATGCCTAGGCGTTGGAAGCCAACGCCCAAGCGTTGGCACACTGGCAGAGTGGGCTATAAATACAAGACTTGCTTTTCTTTGTAATAATCCAATTTTTATCAGTTTTCATCTCATTCCTTGTAATTTTCTGAGGTTGGATATGTGTTCCTGGAGTGTGAGAAGCCATTTGTGAGTTCTTAATCCAGGTTTCTATCTTTATCATTTAATTATGTTTATGCTAGCCATGTGTGGCTAGTTTTCTTTTAACATTTGGGTTTGTTGGTGAATCTTAACCTAGACAATGTTTTAAGCTTTCTTTTGTTATTATGAATGAAGTTTATGTTCTTTGTATCTTCTCCCTTTGTTTATTCATGCTTGGTGCACACAAGTTATAATGCTTTCTTCTTGCACAACGATAGTTGGTAGGAACAAAGGGACCTGGGATTAGATTGAATGATTTTTCTGCTGCTTAGGTATAAGGGTGGGAATCATTTGTGTTGGCCAGAATTAAGAACATACTTTTTCAATTGAATTGACTGCAGCTCAGGTATTAGGTTTAGCAAACAGAAATTGAATGGTTTACTTGCTTAAGGTATTAACAAGTAGAGGTTTAGGCTAAATCACCCTAGAACATATTCTCATTTCATATGAACTTCTGATTGTAAGAAAGTTGTCTAGTAAAGTGAAACCCAAATCCAAGTGATACTTTTATCAACATTTCAGAACATCTTATATATTGTTTTTCTTTTTGTTGTTATCTTGCAAACAAAACGTCCACATATATCTTTTTATTTTCTTCTATAAACAACTGGAGTTCAAGTCGAAAATTGGTACACCTATCCTTGTGGAGACGATATCTTTTATATTACTTGGATCCCTCTGTACACTTGCAGATAAGGTATCAAGCACCAAAATTTATTCTTCCTCTCATCTTGATTCTTTGGAAAAAAGTAAAGCCCTTGTCAAGATCTACCGTGGGATGGTTCCGGTTTTCGGATTGGCCAATTCTCGAGTTTCAAAACTCACTGGAAAAGGACATCGTAGTTATGTAAGTTGTAGATCTGCTCTAGATATTTCCTTCCATATCTTTTGTTTTGGAAAAATTTGAGGTTTTTGAAATAGCTTTTTCTAGGAAGTGACTTTGGGCGATCAAGTTTGAGTCTCACCATAGTTTTTGCTTAGTCTTGAGGGTGTAAAATTTGGTTTTGAAGAAAAAGTTGGCCTTAGCCTTGTTTTTGTTATGCCCGATTTGTTGTTGTTGGAAGTTCTGGTTTTTCATTATTTGTTTTGGAAGTTCTAGCAAGTATGCAAAGTGATTTTGGAAGGAAAATAGGCCTTGGGAACTTTCTCATTATGGTCGAACCTATTAAGCTTTTTGGGTTTTGGAAGTCTTTTTTTGGCTCTTGATTTCATGTGTTTAAAAGCTTGTTGTTGAGTTTAGGTGCAAAGGAAAATTATACCCTTTTATAAGGCCTTGACCGAAGCCACTACCATGCATGGGTTAGGATTTTTGACTTCAAAACTTGTCTATGTCTTGAAGTCCTTGTTCATAAAAAGCACCTTGTAATGTCTTTGTGGTTTTGTTCATGAAAAGCTTCTTGGGCTAGTTAAAAAGTTTGGGGAAATTTGCCTGGAAGAACTTGAGTTATGGTGTACGTTTTGTTACTTTTAGAAGCCCTATTTTGCCTAAGTGATATTACTTTAGGGAAGCTTAGATAAAGAGTAAAGTTTTGATGAGTTATCACTAAAGCTAGTTAAGCGTTTGTGAAGGATCACATGACTTAGGAGCTTCGGGACGGACCTAGCTTTCGGAGTAAATGTTACATTCAAGAGAAAGAGAACTAGTGTAAGGGCACTTCGTTATCGCACGTAGCTATTTATAACAAATGCGTATATAGATAATTTCTTGCGGTTAAGATATATGATTGCATGGAGCTAATTGCATCTGATATGTTGGATTAGAATTCATTGATTTATTGAATGCCTATAAATGGCAAGATGATTGGTAGTTCTGTTATCCGTAGTAGTAGGATTAGATGATTGTTAATGCTAAGCTATACATGCCTAATTGATAAGTTATTAAATGATAACATGCTATATGGTATCAGGACTTGCATGATGCTATAAGCTTGCTAATATGTCAAATATGAATCTTTAACATGTATACTTGTATATTGCTATTGATAGGATTTCAAAGCTAGGTCATTGGCGAGCAAGGCCAGTAGAAGGAGTATAAGACGGGTCGGGCCCCGCATCCGTAAGGAACCCAGATTCACGAGCAAGGCGTTCCGGTTAACTTGATTAAAGCTATTAATTTTGTGTGTATGGCTGATTAAAGTTTGTTGATCCTGGTATTATGCTTGGTTAAATATGTTAATCTTGTATGTATGCTTGATTACTATAGTTAGTTTTTCTTGTTACCTTGCTATTGATAGAGGTTTAATGCTTCTTGGTTATGCTTGACTATTGCATTTCACCTTGCTTGTTATATTGTTGTTGATAGAAATGCAATGCATCTTGATATGATAATGTACTTCTGCATGAGTACTTGTCGATCTTTACCGGATGCTGAATACAGGTTGCCGACGAGAGGAGGATCTTGCGATGCCCTATGAGTATGGTGATCTCGACCACCCGAGGGAAGGATGCGTACGAACACGGAGAAGGAAGATTATACCATCGGCCGAAAAAGATGGCGGACTGGACAATCGGCCGAAGAGGCTGGAGAAGATGACTGACTGGATAGTTGGATAGAGAAGATGATGGGCCGGACCATTGGGAAGATGAGATGGCAAGCGGAACCATCGATGAATGAAATGGGGATGAAACCGATGAACTTGAAGTCTGAGAAAGACTTATGGCATGGTAGAGTCGGCATTGTGACCCTATGCGTTGGTATGGCATGGATCTGAACTTTACGTCTTGGCTGTTGTGGAAACATGCTGATGTCACTCTACGATATCGATGGAAGTTCCCTATGGTTGTTTATTGTTTATCACTGTCTTCTGTATATACATGCATATATTGGGATATTATTGTTATTTGGAGTTGATCCATGCACATGTTTGCTTGTTTGTTTGTGTGTGGGCGATCCGTCGCCAGCGGGACAACTCCTAGCTGAAGAGTAACCGGAGAACGCTGAGTCAGAGGATGATCAGGGAGACGAGACAAATAGCTTGCAACTTGAAGATCATAGATAGTTTATTGATCATCGAGTATGTATTTCAGCGTGCCTCTGGACATGGTAGAGTTCAGGGACTATATACCTTTATGCAGTCACCATGCGCGGGATCGTAGGAGGTATACCGGAGTAGGAGGTCTTGGTTTGGGTTTTTGATGTGACAACATGTATTCTTTATTAAACGAGTCAGTTGTTTATGAAAATATTTCAACCATGTTGTCCACCTAGTTATGTAACTTATATGTTCTACCAGATAGGGTATATATAATGTATTGCATATCATCTATGGCATGTCTTGAAAAGAAAAAAAAATAGACTTGCATTTCCGCAGTCTATGAAAATGATTAAAATGGCATGTTTAATTACTATTGAGGCACTACTGTAGCGCCCTGAAAATCGGGGTGTTACAACGGTGGACGCCAATGTTCTCGTATGCAAACAAGGTAGTGGAAAAAGGCCTAGATCTAGGGTTCTGGGGATCTCGAGGTCCTTAGATCTAGGGTTCTTGTCGCCAACTCTAAAGAATACTTTTGAGGATAAGTGAGAAAATGTATTGAATTGAGCAAGTACTTACCTTTTATAGTGGGGAAAGTACCTAAACCCTAAATCTATTACAACCGGGTCCTTTGGTACCCCCCTAGTGGGCTTTGTATCACCTAACTGATCCAGGCCCATAGCCTGGGGTAGAAACTTGCCTAGGCCTAATGTACCTTGCTCGCTGGGGGAGTTGTCCCTACATAGGGTGTCTCCCCCACGCCAGTCCAGTGTGCCTCACTAAATTGAAGTTTTTATATGGAAAGCAGGCCACAATGCATTGGCTGTGATGGAGATACTACACAAGAAAAGAATTGTTCCTACCCCTTCTTGTCCTACTTGCAGCAATGGACTTAAAATAGTGGAGCACTCCCTACTATTGTGCCTATGAACCCTGTAACACCCAGAATTTTCCCCAGTAATTAAATAATTATTTGATTATTCCAAGGTACTGTTTGGATCCGCTCGGCGGCATCGGCAAGCGATATCGTCGCCCGAAGTACCGATGAAGTACTCTTTGCAACACTTGGTAGGAAACCAAGCTAGACCTGACTTTGAATTCGGACGAGAATGAGATGTTCCCACTATCACCACGACGATCAGTAGAAAATTTCGTGAAGAACGACTATAATATTGATATGGTTTCCTCCCGGAGCCCGGGAAGGATTTTTCGCGCTAACATGACTTTTAGCCGAAACTTCAGCAGGCGAATCGGACGACTTCGGGACCCCGGATCCAGAATCTAAAAAGCCCCAAACGATTTCGTTTGGTGTTTCGAGACCAATTTCGTGATGACGAATTTCATGAATAGTGACCCGGTGAATAGTGTTTTCAAGCAGTGTGGCGCGGACTTCGAGAAAGATCGACCCGGCCCCGAATTGTGAGGGCCCGGTACCCGAAACCAATAAATGACCCCGGGGAAGATACTCTCAGTGACACTGAGGTACTCACTGATGACCAGAACCTGATGATGACTAGCGACTTAACGCACTGACGCGTTGACGCACTGACGCGTCATGATTGAGAATTTATTAATAAACAAACCTAGATATTTATTAGAACTTTCTAAGCTTATAGTTTAGTCCCTGAACTTTGAAAACCTTACGGTTTGGTCCTCGAACAGTAAAAGTTTTTTTACTATAACCTTTTACCATTCCAACTTTGGTCCTTAGGGTAAATGAAAATTTAGAGTTTCACCCCCCATTTGGGTCCAAACCCACGACCACACACCCTTCTTAAGGGCCCAATGTTGTTTTCTTTCTATTCCAACTTCATTAAGTCATTTTAGTGAGATTTAAGAGAGAAATGGAGAGAGAAAGTGACTATTCATCATCTTCTTCCTGTCCTCTTCACCATGGCCGAATCCTTGCACCTCCATGGCAGCCCCTTCCACTCTTCTCCTTCACTTGATGCTTTGAGGTAAAATGGTCCCCTCCTCATGATCTACACTTCTACCGATTCAGATTTCCAATATGTTGAGTTTGGTTTTTATGCATGTGTTAGAACTTAAATGTCTCTTCACAAATGTTGTTCCCACTACCCTTAGCTTTATTTTGAACTGATTAGATATTTGATTGGTTGAGTTTTGGTTCTTTGAAGAATTTTAAGTTGGGTTTTTGTGAGGGTTCCCTTTGGAAAAGTCATTCCCATGACATTGATCTTTGAAAATCTCTAATTTGTTTTCTTGAAAGTTTTGTTTTCGAAAAATTGATTATTGGAGAAAAGTGATTTTTAAGCTTTGATCAATTATTCACCATAGATTTCTTGTTATCTTTTTTGTGTGCAAATTAGATTTGGAAGAAAAATTAATCTTGGAATTAAAAGGGTTTGGCCGAATTGGGTTAGGTTTTGGAACAATGGATAATTGATTTTCTAACAAGCTTTTGGATGTGTTAAAGTGCTTGTAAATGATTTTGCGTATCGAGAAAATGTTTTGTCACAATTGTTGTGCATTGGCCTAGAAAATTTTGCGTATTGAGAAAATGTTTTGTCACAATTGTTGTGCATTGGCCTAGAAAATTTTGAGTGTTAAGACTGGGAAAATTTGATTTTGGAATTTTTGTTCCTTGGCCGAATTTGGACAGAATGTAAACAAGGGTAGAAAATTGATTTTCAATTAGCTTTGAGTGTGTTTAAATGCTTGAAAATGGTTTTGGGTTTGTAGGAAAGGTTTTGCCCTAATTGGTGCAAAAGGGCCTAGGGAAAATTGTGTATTTGAAACCCTAGAAAATTGACTCTAGAGAACCTTTGTAAATTTGGCATTTGAAGTTTAAAATTGAGTTTTGGGCAAATTTTTTGAAACTCATAGGCAAAATTAGGGTTTTGTACATTCTGAAAACTTGGGGAAATTGGTGTGGAAAATGGATTTGAAAGTTATGTTTTTGGTTGTGTGGTTGATTTGAAAATTTAGTGAAGTGTTGGGTGAAAATTTGGAAATTTTAGGGTTTTTAAGAACTTGGGCAGAATTGAAGTTTGATAAAAATGTGTGTGTTTTCGTCTTCTAAAATCTTGGTTAAGGCTTTCAAAATGGTTTGTAAGCATCTAGCCTTGATGCTCTTTGAACGGTTTGAAGTTTTGAGAAGTTTTGGTTTTTGTAACATAGGGTTTTCTGAATTCTTTTGACACTCGTTGAACTTGCTAAAAATGTTTTTGGCTTCCGAGGTTTTCCCTAAGTTGCAGGACCATTGTTTAGGTGATAGAACCCCTGTTTGGACCAGCCCCTTGACCTTAAGTTTGAGTTCAAAGTTCTAAGCTAGGTTGTGTTATTGAAGGATAGCGAGACCCCGAACCGATCTAGACGCACGGAGCTTACGTGACCGCCAGGATCGACTACCTTTAAGGTAAGGGCACTTCGTATCCTTATCTACTAAGCATAAGAATAAATTTATGCAATGTATGCACTATGATTTCTAAAATTGTAGTTGACGGCGTTCTAAGGACGACCCGACTTTAAACTGTATTGATTGAAATATTAATGCAAGTCTCTGAAGGCATCTGATATACTGGATTAGGAATTGTTTGAAGTGTGTCAATGTTGGATTTGTTTTGACTTGTTGGATGTTTATTGCTTTAATGATAATTGAAAGCATGTTTCTTCCTCCAAAGTGTTTTATATCTGTTTAGATATGTACCCATGCTCTACATAATTCATGTAAATTATGAAGCTAACTTAGGCAATGTATAAAGACAAGTAAGACCTAGATTGGGTAGTTAGGTGGACATACGTTCCTTGAGGTAAGTAACTATATACAGAGTTGCTCGAGCCTTTCTTGGAATATGTATGAGGTGCCAGAGAGCTCATGCCGAACCTGCAGAAGTGGCGAATCACAGTGGTCGATGGAAAGCCACTGTCGTACCTACATGGGGGAAACGTCCCGCCTCCCACGAATCGGAGTTGGCGCTACATTCGGATAAATAAAAAGTCTTCACGAGATGCGACTTAGAGACATCGTGAGATACGTTTGTCAAAACCCAATGGCTTAGGCATAGAGACAAATATGCTAATTTAATGGATTTTGGGGGTTTAGTAGAAACACTAACTTGCATGTTTATTTGATTGTCCCTCTACCTAGATAATCTGTCTGTTAGTAGTGTATATTCATATAGGAAATGTTATACGTGTTGTTTCTTTTTGAAGTTGACCCTTGTTTGTCTGTTGTGTGTGTTTGCCGGCGATCTGTCGCCAATCGGACAACCCTTAGCCAGAAGTTGCAAGTGGATGCTAAGTCAAGGGAGATCAAGATAGAAAATGGATGCTTATCGGCAGGGCGACTTGTTGCGAATGTTCTGATTATGGTGTATGACTAAGTATCCGTGTAGGGAGTCTTAGCTTTATTTTATTACAACTGGCAGCAAAGTCTTTTGAATCCAAGAAATCCTTTTGCAATTATTGCTAAGCTGCTGGCCAGACACTTTATGCCACATGTGTGGCTATTTACGAATCAGGGTATTTATATCATTAATGCATCTCATCGTGGCATATTTCGAAAAGGAAAATGATTTCAAAAAAAACATATACCCTCTTTTCTACAGGTTTGAAAAAGTATTTTGCATATTTATATACTGTTCATTTGCTACAGTAACGCCTTGAAAATCGGGGTGTTACGAACCCGTGTTGTATGGTTTGGGTCCCCCCTATAGTGGAAAATAATAGGATTCAATACATTTGATGACAGGTTGCTAAATGTGTCATCCTAACTAAAACAACACTGAAACAAATATGACTGGGACCTTGCCATTTTACATAGAACCCTTTGGGCATATGGAATAGTCAGAACAGAGCGGTCTTCCACAAAAAAGAACCCAACCCCGAGTGGGTAGTGCGTAAAATTAATCTCAACATAGTTGATACAAAATCATACTTGAAGTGAAGTGAAGGTAAATGTACTCATAGCAAGGGGGAACATAAGAAATGTAGGAGGTCCCCTTTATAGAGCAATATTAAAATCAATATGGATGCCGGCTGCGATAAAAATTCCCCACAAGGTTGCTATAGATTGGTGGCGTGCGATCACCATGGACACTTTTGATGGGCCTCACAAGTAAGTTTAGATACTTGTCTCCTCTCATTGCTAGAGCTCTGGCAATGCACGAAATCATAGTGATGGCCTACCATTTGGGCACGAGAAGAGTTGTTTTCAAGTCAGAATCACTCTCTCATATCAAGCCCTGCAAGAACAACAAAGAGATAGTGGAGATCAACCCAATTGTGTGCGATATTCATAATTTAAAAGAGGGTTTCAAATGGTACGAGTTCTTCTAGGCTTCAAGGGAGGCTAATCGTGTTTCCCACACCATAGCAAATATGGGAGCTCTAATAGACTAGATACGGGGTGGATTGTGAACCCTCTACTAACACTCAGACAGACCCTAATGGAAGATCATTGAAAAGAGTCGCAGCAATTTTGAAGAATAGAAGAACGTCCCAGCCTTGGAATGGACATGAATTGAGACGAAGGAGAGTCCATACTAGGAAGGTTGCAAGAGGGGACAAGGGATGAAGAAGGAGCAAGGAGAAGTGTGTCTTCAAGTGGGATCGATGCCAGAGCCTTCTCCATAAGCAGCAAAATTCTAAAGGCAGAACCCTTGCTCTAAGACACCGCATATGTTGGTTACCCTAAGCGGGGGTTAGATAGAGTCGTGGGAAGTGTTTTGGATTTTTAGCTAGATTTTCTTATTTGTACTTACAAGTAGTATCTTACTTTCCCTTTATGAAATCTAGAGAGTTATCTAGTATAACACAAAAGTGTTTTTACAGATCCAATCGCCAATTGGGCCTCTGGCCCAACTCATGGATTTTGTTTCCTCTCAACTAATAGCAAAACTTTTCATATGCAGGAAAAACTTATGTTCACACTTCAATACCATCTTCACCATAGAGAAAAATGAAAAAATGAGAGAGAATGAAAGATATGATTTGTGAAATGATACAAAAATAAGAGATAAAAAGAAAAGTGAGTGAAATGAAACGGGATAGAAACATAAGTGAGTGAATCAAAACTCTGAGGAAAAAGTCTGTGTTATTTGACAGATAATGCTTTAAAAGTCAGTGGTGTATGTGGGATGATACAACTAGTTTTAAGTGATGATTACCTGGATTATCTTGTAAAAATTCTAGTAATCAGGATCCTCTCATATGAAAACTCTCATTATCATTATGTGGAAGTTTTGGGTCTATCTATCTGTTCATATGTATTAAATATATCGACCTTTAGGAGTATTAATAGAAAGATAGACAATGTTTAATGTTTCACTTAACATTGTCATGTCATATGTCATATGAGAGGATTCAAATCCGATTACTTGGGTATTTAGAACATACGGCAATCAGTGAAGGAAACAAGACTGTCCAAGCAGCAACATTTTAAGGAGAGGAAGCGGCGATATACCTGTATCGTGTTATTGGGAATTCAAAGATCCTTTCATTTTCTTTACATTTGTGGGACAGATTTAAAAATTCATAAATTTCTACATATCAGCAGTTCAGCACAATGTACAATTCAAGCCAAACTGAATTGAGTGGCTATTACACTGTTATCAATAAATTGCAGATCTTCAAGAAACGGTGACAAAGGGAGGGGCTAGCCTATCTCTACTATCATTTTGGTCAGTAGATGACTGATGACTCCTTAAAACTCATAGTAGTCCCAATGTTTTCAATTGCTGAACATGCTCAGGTGGAAGGGCAGGGGGAGACCAGTCAGAGCCTGTCATCTCTCCATCAACGTCTTCAACGACATACTCCTGAGATGAGAAGTAGTAAAAGTTTCATAATCAACAATTCAAAATAATGTCAGAATATTTCAGATCACATCTTGTGATCAAACATGCAGTTAACTATACACATGGGATTAACAGGATTTGCTATTAAGGATAACTGATCACAAACTGTTTGTGTGACATGCCAAATGTAAGTCAAAAGATGCCTTGCCTGGTTTATCACTGATAGTTACCCTCCCATAACTAAATTCTACCACACAAAGAGATGGAAGAGCAGCAGGGGATTGTACGTTCATGTACTCATGAGGGGTGTGTGAGTGAGTATCAACTTGGGCTTGCATGTGCAGCAGATGAGACAGGAATTTCAGTTAAAACTCGAAGTATGGAGAAATTAGGAGAAGGAAGTGTGGCAAGCATGTGCTGAGTGAGCTTACGAAAGAGGAAGCAGACAACTTCAAGAGTCAGTCACTTTCCTTTTTCGCTGAGCGAAGCTTTTATACAAATCCTCATCTCAATACTGATATCAGTAGGAGGGAGACATTTAGTTTGCATAGTACTTTCAAAATTCAGATTTTAGTTTTTTGTCAATAACTCATTAGACTGCAAGATCCTTTTTAAGTACCGTGAAACAGCCACCCCAAAGTAGCTGAAATACATTTACGTTAGCTAAAAACATCAGAAAAATCCTTTCAATCAACATGGTTCTAATGCAAGAGACTCCGAGTACGCCAGTTGCATAAGCAGACAAAATTAAGGTTGATATTCTTAGCTATTCCTTAACAAATAAATGTCTCAGTGAAGATGTTATGTACGATTTAAATGCTGACCAAATAGGCCAAGTGACAGAAAGATTTAACAATTCATGGCAATGCACCAAATGCACAAAAGATGAGAAAGTAAACCAATCACACCTTCGTTAACATCCTTTTTGCAAGTATGTGATAGTGACGTTGCCATATGCGTTGACCTACCATAGTAGCCACCAATACGCTGTAAAATATCCCAATTACAGTAAAAAGTCCCAGAACAACCAAAGCCATTATACATAATAAGGGTAGCCCTGCTTCCCCAGCACCTCCCAAACAACCACCACATTCTGTTGCCATGGTTCCACAACTCTCAAAGCATGTGGTGCAATCAGTCCACATACAGAGTGTGCCGGGCAAATGACAGTCTGCACAAACTCTGCAACAACAGCACATGAAATAAAAGTCAACCTCAGTCACTACAGAGTTGCTGCTAATTTAATGTACCTCATATGTAACATGTACCAAGTAACAACCTTCTTTCCCAATTTAGTATATGCAAGCATGAATAACTTAACAGAACTTTATAAGCGAAATATCTAAACAATACAGACACATACTCTAGGATTGGGCTAGTGTGAGGGGTTAGTTTGCATGAGATCATAGGTCCAGACCTCATTGATGTAATTGTACATCTATATATATATATATATATATAGACACACACACACATACTCATACTCTAGGATTGAGCTAGTGTGAGGGGTTAGTTTGCATGAGATCATAGGTCCAGACCTCATAAATGTAATTGTACATCAATATATATATATATATATATAGTTACATATATATATACACACACACACATACATACACACACACACATACATACACACACACATTTCTCTGATCATTTCAATGACGTGTCAAGCAGGTTCCATGATCATAACTATGTGTTTTCAGAATATCAAAGGTTCACTAACATATAAAATTAAGGTTATTACCCAGGTTGACAACAACAAAGACATAATTCTCTGCAAGGTTGAGCCAAATCATTGCGAACTCTTCGATCGTAACAAGTAATAAAGCACCCAGAAAGGCCAAGCAAGGCAAAAAACAAAAGGGCTCCTGTATTTGAAAAAAACAACATGAAATTAACACCAAAACCAGTATCTTGTTATATGTGAAAGGTAACTCTGAACTCAAGACAAAAGAGGGGAAATTTAGAGAAAATAATTTTTTTTGTAAGCATTTAGATACAAGTTAATTGCAATTTTACCACATATGTAATAAAAACTTAGTTCACTATCAAAACCCCAGAGAAGACGAAGCCAATACTGCTGGTAACCATCGATTAGATAAACCAAATATGCCAGAGAGGCAATGATCTGCATGCAAAGCAAATAAGTAGCTGAATCAAATTCCGATCATATATACAGATTTGTAAAGTACAAATGGATATCTATATGGCCACGTGAATGGGATAAATTCACCTACAAGCTGGACAGCCAGGAAAATAAACAAAATATCTCTGGTGACAAAAAAACGAAATTTCAAGGTACGCCATTTCCTGTCAGCAGCAACATGAACGCGCAAATGATAAGGAGCCTTGCAGGTAGTGCAGTGAGCAAATGCAAACCCTTCCTGCAGGAACGTTAAGTGATATCCATATAATTATTAGATGAACCACTCTAAAGTATACCATTTAACACATGGAAAACTGCTAGCATTAGAATACAAGGATCTAGAGTGAGTCAAACTTCAAAGAATATAAAGCTTAGGTGGTTGGTGGTTGCATATTACAAAAGCAGATTATTATTCAGAATCTCAGATGCTTCTATATAATACAGAATATCCAGGAGTTATTCTATCAGTGGTTATTGATTCAGAACTTTACTCTGCATTATGCACCTTGCATATCAGAGGATCTTTGTCTTTTCCTAAGAAAAGTTAGCTCATAGTCTTCAGTTCTTTTTATAATCAGATAAAAGTACAAAAATTCATTTTAATGATAACTAGATGGCTCTAGAGTACAAACCCAAATATGTAAATGACAGGAGCTGTGAAAAAAAATCTTGCAAAGCAAGGAAAACATACAAATACATAATGCATTACCAGGGGATAGGGAGATAATTGAAGAGAAAGAATCAACAACATACCTGTTTAGTTGTAAGAAATTCTACCAAGTAAACTAGAGGCTAATAGGCCCAGTCTCAGATAAGGTAATATTATGAGAACAATAAATAAGAAAATAAAAAAGATAATTGTTTAAGTGATTAGAAGAACAAAATAGTTCAGTGACCACCTGAAATGGCTTTCACTCAGTTCTATTCTGATGCAGGATATAGATAAATTCCTTATTGTGGCTAAAGCATGACACAATTTCATAATGGAGCGAATTTTCAGTATAACTAATGTAATGTAGACTCAGTACATCCACTCTCACAATGTCACAGTTACTCTCTATGTTTAATTTTAAGAAAATTATAAAATTGGAATAACTTATCATACGTGCTAGGTTTCTTGTTTTAAAATGGGGAGTATGTAATACAGAGTACTTAAAAAATTTCCTTCAAGATGTTAACAGAGTGTAAGAGACAGTGTCACTACCTTAATAGCTCGCCAATGATCCAAACATTCCCGATGTACATATTTTGATGTGCCTTTGCACTTGCATGGAGCTATAAAATCTCGACCTGCGAGAGAGAGAGAGAGAAGACAAGAAAGAAGTAAATGGTAACGCATAAGATATATGATACATCCCGAATTTGAGGCTCACTAGTGAAGCTTTCACATAACTGCAGCCATTCAATATAACAACAGTTACACTTGATTGGTAAAAAATGAAGTTCAAATCAAATTCCAATCAAATGATGCACGTATCGTTGACTTATAAGAACTCTATAATTCTTTTACAATTATGAATGACTGAAATCAAAATCATCAGAGCTTAATGATTAACATGCTTCAACTCCACAACTCAAGAACTTCATCAATCGACAGACGAAGTGAATTAAACCACACGCATAAGATACGAAATCACAATTTATTCAACCGACAGAATTAACAGCAGATTGCTCGTGCCACGGAATTACTGAAGTACAATTTGCCCTAACCTAAAATTGAAAATTGAAAAGGTGCAAAAAAAAATAGAGGGGTTGAAGTGAAATTACCATCAGTTTCAAGACAAATCCGGCATTGGATTTGTTCGGAGGGACCAGCTTCGAGATCAATCTCGGAAGGGTCAGAGAGTGGGAGGGGAGGGACGAGAGGAGAAGAATCTGAATGATCAGCCATTGAAATTCAGGAGGAAAAAGGTTTCCAGTTACGTTCGGGAATTCCAATTCACCATCATCGGCTAGGTTAGAATAGATGAGAGGAGAAGAAGAATCTCAATGATCGATCCTCCTCCTTCTCCTTTACTCTCTTCAACTGCAAGTGCGAATTGATTTTTCAAGTTTTCGACTTTTCGTTATCACGATTCATGCTCAGAATATAGGACAAAAAGAAAAACATGGATGGGGAAACAAGTGAATTCCCAAAACTAACCATTCCGAATAATGAAATATACGTTTTAAACTTTTAATTTAGAAATAAATAAATGGGGAATGCTATTGCTAACTCACTCTTTTTTTTAAAAGGACAGAAACACTTTTTCTTTTAGAAAAATTTATCCACCAACTTGTTCTTGAAAACAACTTAAGCGGGTTGGGTAATAAGTAATTAACCAATTATTTTTTTGGAAAAGTACATCTTTTTTTTCTTCCTTTACCCTAAATTCTCTCTCTTCAAGTCATCCCTGCCAATGTCATTTACGCTAACTTCCCCACTATTCAATTCAAGCAATTCCAATATGTACTGCAATTCAATACACGCTGAAAAAGAAACCCATTTTATTTTCCTTCTTCATTTAATTTTATTTGACGGCAATAGAGATGCTATAGAGATATTGCTTATAGCAATATTAAATAAGCCTTATGACAGCAATCTCAAGTCTCACTATATTTCATACTGTACTTTCTCCATCTAATATTCAATGCAACATCTTCACAACCAATTTCCACATATAACAATCAACATTCATTCTGAAACATCACAGCATATCAAACAAGCAATCATACATAATAACAATATGTATTTTATCTTTTTAATAAAATGCTTATATGAAACCTAACATGGCATGGCATAGTCTAACTCCCTTTACCTCGACTTCCAGCTCGATGTTCCGAGTTTGTATATGACCCTTGATATTCTGCATATGATACCACATATTCCAGGTTATGTGATATTTCATAGTTAGAACTATGTCCATATTTATACTTTAGTCCCTTATATTTACTTTAATTTGCAATTAAGTCCTTATAGTTACTTTATTTTACATTTAAAACCCTATATTATTTCTAAACTACACTTTCCCTCTTTATTTTAATTTCTCTTTCTAAGTCCTAATATTAGCACAAGAATTTTCACTTGATTAAGTTCTTAGTTATAATTAGACTAGGTTCCTTATGATTTTATGTGGAATTCTTCGCTTCTATCACTCTCTCTACTCATCTTCTGTTTTTCCTTCCTAAACTCACTATTATTAACATGTAGAGACCTTCTATTACTAGCTGTAGGGATTCCTACGTTCATTTAGTAAAGAAGGTCTTGCTCCTGACTCTGACTGTGGTTTTGATGATGACAACACACGTTACAAAAAAAAGAAAAGAAAACTTAGAAGAACCAGCTCAGCATACTTCAAGCACTATCAAAGGGTTCAAGTTTTAGTCTAAGTCTCATCTGTAAAGTAAGTCATGCTTTACTTTGGTTACTCTTTTCATGAAGGCTCATGAACTTAGTTAATTAAGTACAAAATGGTTTCATAAAGTTAAAAATGGTAGAAACACTCAATTAGGACTTAAACGTTCATAAAACTAAATTCTGGACTTAGTGTAATCGATTACAGAAGTTATCGTAATCGATTACATCATGTGAGTAATCGATTACCACAATGCTGTAATCGATGACACAGTTTGCATTTTGAATTCAAACCACAACGGCTAGTAGCGTAATCGATTACCCTATAGTTGTAATCGAGTAAAAACACGAACATGTGTGTTGTTTCGTGAATCAATGCATCCCATACCATTTGGGAAGCCTTGCAATGGTTCATTAATAGTCACTAGTGCCTATATAAAGTTCATAACAGGTTCAGAACGCAAGGCATTCAATCCACAACTTTCATATACTGAATTGCTGTCATTCTGAGTTCTTGTTCTCATAATTTTAAAAGAACACTAATGTTGTTCAACATCTGAGAACTCAAATTAATAAGAGCCTTTAAAAGAACACTTATGCTCTTTGAGCGCCACCTAGGACAAAGGGTTCATTTGAGAAACCACTCTTTATATATTATATAGATTCGTTAGGGTTTCGATTTTGAAAGTGAGTCTCAAGTATATCTGAAGCCCGGAAATCCGGAGTGCCACAAGGAGGATAAGAATGCGCATTTCACTCAAGAGGAACCATGATGAGGATGCAAAGGAGGAATCGACGACGAGAATTGATAATATATCTATTAGCTTATTTAGTTATTAACGGGGCCTAAATTTGGTTTGTTGTATGTATTTTTATAAATTGTTGAAGTGTTATACTGAAGACTTTTTTTGTGAAGATGAATGAAAAGACAAACAAAACAAATGAACACTAAAAACTACAAACTCTACCTGACACTGGCAGAGGGCAAGACTATCCGAAGGAAGAGACCAGAGTTTGAGACTATCTTTGTCTACAAAGGCCCATGCACACCATAAAATCAGCACAAGAGTTAACATCCCTGTAACCATTCTTGAATTGAAGAGTCCAAGCCTTCAACGATATAGAAATAATTTCTTCCGGCAGGTGCATAATATCCATTGGACCAGAATGACCCTCCAGGGTGAGAAACTTGATCGATCGCATGAAGAGTCACTTTCACAATATACCTTACAGTAAACCATATCCCAAGCAAAGATGAGGTCATGTATAATAGCTGCCACTCCTCCACGAGACCAATAAGACAACTTGAGAAGCCAGCAACCCAATCAGTATCACTCATGCGAATCATACCTGCTATTCCACTACGATTAGAATATTTATTGAAGTTGTTGTCTGAGTTAATCTTCACAAACCCTTGCAAGGGATTACCAGTGCAAGAAACAACTCTCTACCATGGAGGGGGGACCCAAGAAACTATCAAAGTCCAAAATAGCATATGAACACTTAAACAAAAGGCTAGATTTAGTGTCCAAAATTTAGTGTCGGCATTTGGCTCCATAGAAAGAAAGTAAAAAAACACTTTCTTTTAGCATTGGCTAAACTGACGCAACTTAGCATCGACATTACATAAGTTAGGATCGGTAGCAACGGACGCTAAAATAACCAATTAATGAAGGCCCGCCCACAATTAGTGGCGGTTTATGTCGATGCTATATTCAAGACCAAAATAGTGACGGTTTTCACTTACGCTAATGTCAACTAGGCCCTGTCACATCCTTTTATAATTACCAACTTATAGTTGTGTTGGGAAAATTATTAACCAAATATTAGTTTTAATTACTGGAAAAATATTTGTGTTATTATTACTATGGTTAATATTATTATTATTATTATTATTATTATTATTATTATTATTATTATTATTATTATTATTATTATTATTATTATTATTAGAGGAGTAACCAAAAGTGAGAATAAAGAAAGTTGGAAGGACTAGAATTTGAATTCTAGCCAACCACTCCCTCCCATCACCATACTTCATGTGATGATAAGTTTTTCATTCATGATCACCTAGTAGCAGCATGAATAGTGACCTGAGCCAACCACTCCCTCCCATCACCATAGTTCATGTGATGATGAATTTTTCATTCATGATCACCTAGTAGCAGCATGAATAGTGACCTGAAAGACCTAGGGAGAATAGGTAAGAGCCATGATGAAAATCAATGAGCTTTAAGTGGTGGACCATGGAGTCATGAAGCAATGTTTGGTCTCACACTCAAAGCATTCAAACTAAGGCTATAAATAGTAATAACTCTGGTTCAGTAACACAATACCACCATCATTTTCTGTTTCTCGTGTTTAGAAAGAGAGAGACCTCTCGAGCTCTCTCCCTCACCCAAGACCTTCATCACCATCATCATCCATCATCTTCGCCTTTGTTCTTTGTTTAAGCACCACTAGAGCTTTCCATTTCATCTCCTTTGTAGCTTACCAGTCTTGCATGTTGATTCTGAGCAAGGAGGACGGCAGAATTCGAGAGAGCCATGGACTAGGGTTTTGAGCTTGGAGGACCGAGACCTGCAACTCAGGTTTTCTCCCAACCCAGAGCTCTTAAGGCGACGAGACCACCACCATTAGATTCCTAGAAGAGAGACGAAGCAGGCCAGCTACTTGGTTCGTGTCACCGCCGTGAGCATCACCGCAGCTGTCGTGCTCCGGACGTCTTCTCCGGCGAGGTCAGTCAGAGAGTTTTCCAGAATTCAATTTTAATTACATCATTTGACTCCTTATGCTCTGTAAGTTCCAAATATCATGATTGTTTTGAAAATGGATAGGTTTTTCATGATGAACTAGGACTCTTAGGGTTTGGTCTTTGTACCATTTTGCATGTGAGTTTTTCTATGATCAAAGCCATGACATTTATGGAAAATTAATTATGAGAACCCAGTAGAACCCTTGCGTGTAGGTTTTTAGCTCTAAAATTGACAGAAGAGGGGAGAGGGATGCTCTCATACCCTCGGGTTGCCATGAACTCTCTTGGAAATGTTCACACCTCATGATCAGAGGATGAGAACCTTAGTAAAATGATTCCACAACTCGAATAAAGAAGGAATTGAGACTGAATTGGAAGAATTTGAGAAGGAGGTATTTTAATGTAATTTTCATGTAATTAAACAACTTTGAAATTAGAATTTGACATGGTTAGGACTTGAATAAGCCAAAATGAAAATCCAAACATGACTCGTGATGTGTTGTAGATGCTTAGGAATGAGTTTTTTTTCTTCAGAAAAGATGAAATTGATTTTTAGAATCAATTTTGGGTGAAAAATAGCTTATTGGCTATATTTTAACTATTAGCCAAACATGGCCTTAGGGTAGAAGTGATTCTAGACCACAAAGTGATTTTTGAAAACATGGCAATAGGAATTTAAGGCTTATTCTATCTTGATCTATATAGTTTGAAGGTCTAGAAATTGATTGTTATATTATCGCTATATTGTAGAGGATTTACAGATTGCGAGACACACTACTCCAGGTCATCAACCACCAGGTAAGGGGGGTTGCAGAGTATATAGAGCCTAAAGGGTTATACATTGAGACCTGCCAGAAAGATGGTGGGCATGTGGTTAGATTATTTATTTAGTTAGCTACTTGTGTCTGAAGTAACGTTAACTGTGATTAGTTGTTTGACTGTCTACTGTAATTTCTTTGAAGAGTTGATAAGACTGGATAAAATGAAAATTCTATATGTTCTTTCTTAGTGTGAAGCATGGCTTGATAAAATGAAAATGGATATTGTATTGTCATCTTGATTATACGTTATGGCTTGAAAAGCAAGAATAGATAGTGTATTGTTGTCTTGATTATACGTTGTGTCTTGAAAAGCAAGAATGGATATTGTATAACTGCTTGAGTATATGACATGAGATTATTTGAAGAATTATTGAATGTTGATGAGATTATGTATGTTGTGATTGAGCCTTGTTGTTGGTTTATGATATCTCTACATAAATGTGATTATTGCTTGATACAAGAAAGGTCGTATGGACGGAGATTATGCCAGCTGTATATAGCTGAGGAAAGGAGAATAACAGGTATATGTAAAGGCATCAGGTGACCTAAGTCGAGGAATGACGATATGAGAAATGTGCTCTGGATTATGGAAAGCATATGGTTTGGCATATAGGATTAATGAATCTAATTAATGCTCACTTAGAATAATCCATTGAATGATTTTGCATGATTTTGTGATATAGCCATTTCTCATATGTTGGTGGAATTACGAGGACATGACTTGAGGTCGACCTTTATTTCAAGTTACTCTCAACTTGTAGTTGGTCGAGATGAGATGCCGAGTGATCCCCGTAATGGCAGGTGAATAAAGACCAAGTCAGGGATGTATATGAAAGATCAGCATTAGCCGTGATTTGCAAAGATTATAAGGGGGAGATGATTTCTCCATATATTGTTTGTTATGCATCATGTGTTGGTACGGAGGGATAAGGAGTAGGAACATGCGACAACTTCCACTAAGGATAGACCGGCTTGCACTTGGTGTGGATACCCGAGATACCTAAGGCGGCATCCCAGAGACGGGGTGACGTGGGGATACTCAGTGGAGCGAGTCAGCACTAGACCGTTGAATTTGGGATCCCCTGTGTCTGGCTAATAAAGTGGGAAGCCCGCGAAAGGCTGCATCATCCCAACTGAAAGCCAAGAGGGTAGTCATTGTTCAGTAAGAGGAATGAGGCCAACGTAACGAGCCCATGTTCCCAAGCGTGTTTCGAAGGATACGACTGTGTATAGCCATGGGGCATGCATTACATAATGTCTTGTGTTGTGATTGTGCTTGATGAATAATGTGATTGCGTGCTTGACTTGATGTCTGTCCTATTTCCTTATATAGTTGTTTATGCTTTATTTGTTTCTGTGGTTCACCCTTACAGTTTATTTTTCAGAGGAGGCACACTATCCC
This sequence comes from Acmispon strigosus, assembly GCA_030819835.1. Taxonomy (NCBI): domain Eukaryota; kingdom Viridiplantae; phylum Streptophyta; class Magnoliopsida; order Fabales; family Fabaceae; genus Acmispon; species Acmispon strigosus. Next base: position 30,255,491 of record JAUAMA010000007.1, read on the forward strand.
CCGGATGGCTCAGCCAGCCGTGGAGACCATCATAGCTGACTTTTCTACGCCCAAGGGCTTGTCTGTGGATCCAGCCACAGGCCTATGCCGATACGTAGGAATGTGCATATTCTGGTACTGGCAGCCTGGCGTGACGTGACCTAGATATCCTGTTGTGATGCCACATTCCTTTTCATTCTACTTTCCTCGTCATTATCTCATTCCATGTTTATTATGCTGATGTAGATGTTCCACCACCACCACCCCCATCGCCAGAGAGACAGCTTCCCGTCCCAGATGTACAGTTACCACCCGAGCCGGCCCCTGAGGTGCTAGATGTTGACCATGCTCCATCTCATACAGGCCCTCTTCATCGTGTGATGATGAGGAAGAGTATGATACCACCTAGGATGAAAGGAGGGGACTCCCGAGCTTATAGGAGACTCTTCCGCAGGGTTGGATCTTTAGCAAGACCGAGGGAGATCCCGAGTGGAGGAGCAACTGAGGAAGGGGCTAGGAGTTCACTGAGTGGCGATGATGGGGCGGATGGTGATAACTGAGTTTGTTTATGTTGGTTGTAGCTTCTTGTGAATTTTGGAACTTATGGATGACTATAGTGTTTTAATTAAATTTTGAAAAATATACTTGACATGTCCGGCAGACTTGAGGTCGTTCCAAGAGGTTAGGAGCCTAGGGATCAGTCCAATGTATGCACAATGTTTATTTATTTGTATGAATGTTTTGGTGTGCATGTTTATGTGTGAAAGCAGGTAGTAGTTAGTATCTCATCATACGCCTACACGTTTCTTGTGTGCGCATGTTGAGAGCTCTGAGTGTAGAAGAAGTTAATGATGCGGAGAGTGAATGTGAGCAATGTGTGTATGCGGTACACTGAAACTAGGACAGGTGGATAATGTCTTCAAAGTTAATGAAAAAGGAAAGAAAAGAAGAAAAAAAATATTGTGTGTTTAGGAAGGATTGGAAAAAGAAGTAATTGTGGGCGATCCAACCCATTTCGCAATTCCGAAGGCTAGCGTCGGGATATCTGAAGCTAATATTCATTGATTTCTTCGTCTCATCTTCCTTATAAGCCCTTCTCTTTGTGACTCCCTCAGCGTCTCCTCCACCACCCTCCTCCTCACCCTCTCCCTCAACCCTTCCCTCATCCTCCTCTTCTACCCTCATCCTCACCTTCTCCCTTAACCCTTCCTCCTCCTACTCTTCTACCCTCACCCTCACCCTAGGTCTCTCCCTCCGCCATTCTCCTCCTCCTCCGCCACCCTCACCCTAAGCCTCTCCCTCTCCATCCTCCTCCCTTGTCACACTCCTCCTCACCCTCTCCCTTAGCCCATCCCTCCTCCTCCACCACTCTCACTCTCACCCTCACCTTCTCCCTCTTCCTCCTACCTCTGCCACCCTCCTCCTCACCCTATTAATTACTTTTGTCATTTTATATTATGTTTCTTATGTCAAGTTACAATTATTTGTCTTTTCGGTAAGCAAGTTACAATTATTTGTGATGTACTTTGAACTTGTGGTGATTAATTTAATTTCACATTGATATCTTATGTTGCTCATTATATTTATATGATGTTTTATTATGATGAGTGCATTATGTTCTTTTTGGTGTGCTATGTACATTAGTTTTACCTTGTTGGTTGTGATTGTCAATGTATACTTGGTGATGACTTACATCATTTATTAACAGTTTATAGAACCATAAATTGATGCTCTCGAGCAGGCCAAACACAACCCCTAATTTGGATATACTAACATAGTACCTGCAAGTTGGGGTTGTGTTTGCCTTGGTTGAGAGTGACCAATTTATGGTCTAGTAAATTCTAATCGAATGGTGTACGTCATCATCATTTGTGCATTGACAACTAATATTAGCATCGGCCTGGCGGACGCTAGTTAGTGTCGGCCAATACGATCGACACTTATTTTTAAGAATTTGCGTCAGCTAACATCTCTGGTGCGTTATGTCAGCTTATAGTCAGCAAAACCGACGCTACAATAAGTGTCGACTATCATACAAACTCTACATGTTAGGTTCGAGCCTTTAAACTTCAGTCATGATGTCGATGCTAAGCGGACGCTACCTTAGCTGTAGCGTCGGTTTTAGTTTGTTAGCGCCGGCGTCGACTTTCATGTCAATGCGAAAGTCGACGCTAACTAGCGGTTTTCTTGTAGTGGAAATTTGATGAGCCACATACTCAACCTTCCACTTGAGATCATCAAACAACATATTAGTATGCCAACACTTAAATCCCCAAATAATTTTCACAAGCCTATTATTGTCCGCATGATGAATAATAAAAGCAATCTAAGTTCGAGCACAATTATGTAAGAAAGACGGAACACGAGGTATGCCAACACGGGACAGAAGTTCCATGGCATGAGCACAACCTCTAGGCAGTGAAGCATGGACTCCACCTGATTCAAGCAACGACCGCACACTGCTGAGGAAGCAAGATTTGGGTCATGTCTAAGTTGATTAGTAGGTAGCACTTGAGGTGCCAAAGCTCCATCCATCATTCAACAGAGTATCTTGATTCTTGAGGTCCCTGCAAGGTGTTTATGTTAATCAAACTTAACCACCACTTTCTGAGCCTCCAGCACACTCTCAAAGTATCTGCGTCATAAACAAAAACTCAAGCATCCATCAACGTAGTCCTTTTCCACATGCAGAGTATATTCAGTTTCAATAGCAGATGTTATTTTTATATGCATTTTACAAGACCAACTTTCACACAGGTTCATAACAGTTTCTTTCTAAATACTTCGTTTTGCAACAATCTAATATACAACATTCGTCCAAAATTAATTTATTTACAAACTCCTATGGATGACATCAACGAGCAGCCATATTCACAACTTCTCCATAACGCAAGACTGCAGGAAAAATTTGAGCAGCCTAAACCACACACCATGATTCATGGTTTTGATGCTCAAGGCCGGAGAAACTGGCCATACTCACCACATCAGATTCATATCACAAGTTTGTGCTCATATAATCTTGTTGTGTGACTAAGCCGGTTCACGGGGTCGATTCGACCATAGTGAGCTCAAAGCCCTCAGGCGTTGGAAATATTCTCCCAAAGCGAGCAAGCACCGAGCTAATTGCCGGATTGTAAGTATATTAGATAATTGCTGCAAGGATTCCTGCCGAAGATGATCAGCCTGTTGTGCATAAAGCATGGTTAAATCTCTAATAGCCACACTAACACTTTCTAAAACGCAACTTGCTTCTACAATAAAAAGTGTCTCAGGATGTGTTATTTTTTCTGATTTCATACTTCGTAACGGTAAGCCAAACGGGCACTTAGTGATCAGAGGTTGTAAATTAAAAGGTCTTAAAGTGAATCAAAAGTTACAGCATTGTTTAGAATGAGTATTTCAAATTCAGCATCCTCATTAAGAACTAGCGATTGAAAATATTATGAAATATTTTTCAATTTATGCAATTACCTACATATTCAAAACCAGATTTCAAATAAATTCCTCTAGTGTTCAATATAGAGAAATGTTTAAAACAACTAGTTTAGATATGAAATTGAATTATGATCAATGGCAGCAAGGAACATTTGGCATAACCAACTACCACTTGTGATCCTATTTCAAATGACTCAAAATAATGAGATTTAAGTCACTTTAAACTTATTTTCTTTCTATTTTTCTAATTTGAACCATATTACCTGGTTGACAAAGCTCACCAGATCTTCCAACTTCTCCACGGCAGAAGCCATCTGCGGAATATAAGTTCCTTCAACGAATTGTCCAGCCGCTACACTATCGGCTAGCGTTTGCCGGAGTTTAACCATGCCTTGTGACAGGGCATCCTCTGCTTGTTGACATGATTGTCCAAGGTTCTCAATATTCAACCGTTGTTCCCCTGTCAAGGGTTCAATCATAGGGCCAAGAACCTGTAGTCAAACATTCAAAAAATCATCATGCAGAAGAAGTTGCATACTGCAATAGAAATAGTCTCAAGTTTTTCTTTTTGGAGAGACGAATTGAAGCGACAAGGTCTGAATCTAGAAATAGTCCCAAGTTAATCAACTACTTTCATCCAAAAAATCTGAAGCATCATCACCTTTAGAAGCTCAGAGGGGCGAAAGCCTCCAATCCACAAGAAAAATCTTTCTGCTGTTGTTTTCCACATGCCGGACATTACATAGAAAACATCTGCTTTTGCAGCAGCAGATTTCATGCGGAAGATTTCAGTGTAATGGTTCCTCATGCCATCTACCAGAATCCTAAGCTCCATATCACCAATATGAGAATTTAAAGCACCTCTCATTTCCGTGATTCGCCTATTTTGTTCCTCCACCCAATTTGCATACTCCATCTCAAAGGTTGTGATTCCTGCAAATAGCATATCCGTAGAATGCAAGAACAAATTGGGAAAAAAAGAGTTTAATGCAAGAAGAGAAGATATGCAAAGAAACACAAGACAATGAAAACTCAAGTTCAATGCAATAAAATATCGAACAGTAGCAGCATAATAAGAAACTAACCTGAATTCACACATCCTGTGAAACCCATATTATTAGAATCCAAGCCACCAGCTATATACATTCCCTGCAGTATTGTTTCCACAAGACATTAAAGGGCGAGAGTGAAAGGAAAGAAGATGCTGGCAACATAATATGATCCAAAAGAGAAGCTACAAGTATTAGTATAATAACTCATCTTTCCCACACCTGATGTCTTGCGCGTTCAAGCTCTTGCTCCAACTGCATCAATTTCAAACGACTTGATTCTAGCTGCTGAACATAGGCCTGGAAGGAAGGAAATATCAGAAATGATTTGAAAATCAGTATATCTAAACAGTAATTACGGGTCTAACATATCTATCTATATAATCATTCAAACCTTTTTCCGCAGACGGCTCTTGCGAGCAGCCTCTCGATTTTGTGCAAGACGTCTTTGTATCTGCACGTTTCATCATATTAGATCCTCATTTTTAAACCATGGTAGGGGTAAAATAAACATGAGGAACTGCCAAAAATGCATAATTTGGAAGCATGGGAATGTGCATTTAATACTGATGCCTCAAAGCCAAGGGGTAGGTCTAACGTGGAGGGAAAAGCAAAGTGAATAAGCTGTGATTTCCCGTGCCAAAACATCCCCAATGATTCTGTTAATTTTAAATGGTTTGAATAGATCACATTAAACTTAACATATCGAATGAAAGCAGTTGCTAAACAAATTTCCCAATGAAATAAAACATGGTTTCAAATTGCGGTTCACAACTGCAATTGCTCCTGCAATGTCTTTGGCTCACCCGAACTACATCCGGATCGCAATATCAGCCGCATTTGACCATAATTTTCCACAATATCAAGGATCACGGTATAACCGCAACCCCAATTTATAACCTTGGAAACAAACTAGAAATTGTAAAGCACACTATTATATACATCTGCATGTAAAGGCTATTTGAGCTGACTATTTCAGTTGTCTGAAGTATTCAAGAGTTTCCAAGTAGATAGAAATAAAGTCTGTTTGGATACCGTCTTATTGGAGCTTATCTACTAGAAAAAGCACTATACAAGCTCCAATAAGTATTCTTTGGTTTGCATCCAAATGGGTTCAAAGTTCAAATTAATAAAATGTCACCCTTCTTTCCTTTCGGCTGTTTCGGGAAAAGGAGGGAATATATGCAATGAATTGCATAACATGCTCTTACCTTATCAATAGGTCTGTTAGCTTCTTGTTCATACTTGTTAGATGTTCCCAGTATATCAAGAGAAGCATCCTCTGACTATGCATTGAACAGGGAAAATGGTTAGTTGGCAGAAATAATAGGCATACTCATTTTCCAATGCAACAAAACCATAGATTTTGTAAAATTGCACCTGACTATCAAACTTCATGTCTGCCTCATCAATTAAGGGGATTTGTGCACTTAAATTACCATTACTTTTGAAGCTTTCTCCCCACATACTAATCTGGTGGATTGGATCGTACACACTCATCCTTCTAGAGGAAACGAACTGCGCGGATGGTGAATTCATAGCTCTATGGACTAATTAGTGAAGCAATTCAATCAATATTCAACACATCTATCCAGCAAACTGCAGGTGAAGGGGAAAAAGATGCATTAAAAGATTAATCAACCTAAAAATGCATGAACATTTGTAAGCCAAACACATTCACAATCAAGTTAATAATAGAAAAATTAGCAAAAAGAATCACAATAAGGTTAAAGCTGCCCACGGTTTGCAGCTCTTGGATTTTATGCCCCTCCCAAGACAATCCTAAGTCCTGACTAAAACATAACCAGGCACTGAAGACTTAAGATGATGTCTGACAATTTCGAAACCCGGAAACTACTCACAAAAGATTCTCTCTAGAATTGATTTTGGCTTCAGCATCAATTGCAAAAGGACTTCCAAACACGCACTGATTGACTTTAGTACTAAAAGCATATCGGATTATGCGGTAAGGAGCTTTACACGCAAGAAATAATGAAATAATAAAGCATGTCTTCATGCTCAGATACTCCTGCATCATAACAGGAGGAACAAACAAAATAGTATACAAGGGTAGCACACTGCTAAGTTCCTGCAGGGAAGGATCAAGCAGTGAGAGCCTTATTTTTCATCTTTTCTATAACCAGAAGAAGTATGTGAAAGAGACTAAGTAGAATTCCTTAATTCAATCGCTAACTCTAAACAGTCAACAAATAGGAACTTTTAATTTCAAAAAAGAAAAGAAAGAGGTAGCTCAAGCTAAAGACATAACTCTTTTAACTAACCATTACTTCATTTTCTTCCTCCACGCTTGTTGCTTATGCAACAGAATGTATAGCACAAGCACATCAATTTTGATTGATATTCATAGGGAAACAAAACCAAATCCTATATACTCTATAGACCCTCCTTTCTTTCACAGACCAACTCAAAAAGAAAGCACACATCAAAGAAGACAGCAAGTTGAAAACAAAAGACAGAGAGGTATCTCTTGATGTCACTCACAACCAAGTTTGATCCGTACCCCTCGTTTTCCCCGAACAAAAATTGTTTATAAAAAAATTAAAAATTAAAAAAAGCCAAACCTCAGAAAGCTACTTTGAGAAACGAGAAGCTCTTCCGTGTTGACCAGTGCCTTGCAAGAACTGAAGCAGAACCCAAGGCCGTTCCATCTTCAGACAGAGCCTCTCAAACTTCAATTTTTATTATATAATAAAAAAACAAACAATTGGAAAACGTAGCCCACTATGTTATTGTATTATATAATTATAATAACTATATAATAAAAATGAAAAATTGGAGACGAGAATTTGTGGTGTGTGATTGGAGAATGAATGATACTTGTATTTTAATGCGTGTTGTGTTGCTTAGTTGTGCTCTAAGCTACAGAGAGTCAAGGAATTCACAATAAGCTAAGTGAGTGTGGTGTCTCAGTCATGGTCATGTTTCCACTACAAACCACTAATATTGTGCGCACCAGGTAGACCAGAACTGTGTCTCAGTTTCCCTTTACTGTTCCACCGGTCACCGGAATATCATCAACTCCGGCTATATCTACTATTCGTATGTTCTAGACATTTTTTTCCCACATCCATGGTTGTGAGACTAATCTATCGTCTTACTGCGGTAGGAATGGCAATTTTTTTTCATGGGGTTGGTTAAATGACCCCATAATTAATTGGGGTCATTTAACCCATGCTCGGACCAATAAGATTATCCCATAATTAAAATTAAAAAATAACGTGAAAATAAATAAAATAAATAAAATAAATAACACAATCTTATTGGTCCATGTGGATATAAGGTTGAATGACCCCAATTAATCATAGGGTCATTTAACCGACCCCTTTTTCTATTCGCAAGAGTTGGGACTCCAAAACTTGTTTAATGGATGGAATGTTGAACTAGTTTGTCCGGTCGACTCTTATGTTCTTTTTTGGTATAAGACAAGTATTATTCTCTAGATGACAATTTTGTTCAAGCGGAAACATCTACATCATGGTAGCTAATTTGACGGACTCTGATACCTTATTCAAGAGAAATCACATATGTACCACTTGAATCGAACTTGGATTAATTGGCTCTTATAATCTATACATTATCATTACTGTTTTATCATATAAATGTACTTTTTTTTGTTGAATTGTTTGTTTGTGGTAACAACTCAGAATGTTTTTGCTTGTTTTAGGTAGTTTATTATTGTTGTTGTCATCAATCATGGACGTGTATATTTAACACGGAATCACCATTTGTCAAAATGATAAATGAAGTGGAATACGGCAACTAATAGAGGTAACCACCAATATTGGAAAGTCAAGAAATTTAATTATTGATTTTTTTATATGAAAAAATCAAGGTGGTGTGGAGTAGAAGACGACATCATATACAGCTTAATCATATCAATAATAGTTTTTGCCATCATGTGTTGCATTACATATGCAGCCTAGCTACTCAAATTTTTGTAAAGATGAGAATACAAGTTTAAACTGTAAAAAAATACTATTGAAATAGGTAGTTACAGTTTTTTAAACCGGTTTACATTCATTAAAGGTAAAAAAAAACATTACTTTTCGGATAATATCGTGCATGTGTTATCACAAATTAAATTATTTTAGAAACTTTTTTTTTTTTTGAAACTAAATTATTTTAGAAACTAACCATTGAGATTTGGTGTATGTAAATGCATGGCATGTTTCCGTACAGTTTCTACCTTGCTGCCAATTTAATATTAAATTACATGTATTAGTCAAAATCTTATGCCAAATTAGCAAGGCAATAGACTAAAAAAAATATGGGTGAGAGCTTTGAACAATATATTCTTGGACCAATATATATTAGTATCTTGTTTATAGCTTTAAGCTAAGTTTCTTATTATTAAAAGGCCAAAACAAGTGTTAGACCATTCTGTGAGAGTTTTCTAATATTTGTTAATCAAATATGGTTCGATGGCTTGAGAAATATAAAGAAACATTGACATTTTAACATCCTTAGGTGTTAATTGATGTTAAAAGTTTCTCTTGATGATCTTTATTCGAGCAAAGTATAAAAATGTTGATGCTAAGAAGGGATTAATGGCCATGTTTGAAATATCAAATTCGATATCCAGGATTGCAAAATGAATTCACATCGAAATCGAAAATAATATATACTCGAAAAGCTTAAAGTTGTTGGTCGAACTATGAGTTCAAAATTACTTCAAAGTATTTTGGATCGAAGAAACAAGAGAAAAGTCGAAGTCTAATGCAAGACATTTCAAGATTTTCCAGCATGAAAAATTCGAGTGGAAGTGCTGCATCAGGAGTCATCAGAAGCAAGCAGCAGTTAGTGGAAGTTACTAGTAGTTAAGTTAGTTTTTCTTTTAAATAAACACATGCCTTTTAGGTGGCAATGGTAGTTACTAGGAACTTAGCCTATAAATACTAGTTTTGTTGTAAAACTAGGGGAGAATGCACACATTCACTTAAAACTCTAAAAAGACGCCTACAAATCTTATGCGATAGACGGCTACAAAGAGAATTCGAGTGTGTTGTGTTTCTCGCCCTTAAATTCAATGCAATTAACTTCTGCCCTTTCGATTTCTCTTTTCATTTTGATATCTTTTTCCCTTTCATCTTCTTTTTCCCTTTTAATTTTTCTTTTCTTCAACCTTCTACCATTCTACTCTATTTTCGTTCTTCAACTTTGAAGAACATTGTACTTTTCTTTGTCAAAAAACCCGGAATCGACACTTAAACATTTTCGCATAAAGAACCCGGAAAGGACCTTGAAACCTGTCCTTAAATTGCTTTTGGATTTTTGTTTGTTTACCAAAAACCCGAGTAAACAAATTGGCGACTCAGCTGGGGAGATTTGTGAGAACTAAGTTTTCCAAAGTGTCATTTATAATCCGGTTCTAAATTCCAATTAGTCGAACTATAGATTGAAATTGATTTTCAATCAAATTCTGGAATCAAAATTAAGTCCAATGACAAGCATGTCAAATTTGATTGTCAAAGTCAAGTACGTTAGTATATGACATCAATTTGGACTTTTAATTTTATTGATAACTTTCTTGATAAGCATTGGTCTGTACGTATTGTTCACTTTAAGGCAGTATACACATTCAAAGTTATTACATGCTTTGATAAAAATGTTATTTATATAGAAACCTTCTATAAATGGCTAATAACAGATCAATAAATAATGTCTTCTCTTTTGGAAATTCTGGGCTAGAAGTTGGAATCCAAAATGGTCAAGAACATACTCAGTTTAACACATTGGGAAGGACCATGCCTTTGGAGTCGATCACTAACCTTGATTTACAATCAATGAGGCGTGAAATTGATAAGAGTAACAATAATATGGTGAATATCTTGACACAATAAATGTCGACTATTTTTAATCTTCTCATTCAAAGTACAAGTCAAAGTTATCAACACTTGGCTCGACAAATGGGTCGGATTGCTGATATTTTTTTAGCACCGCCTCTTGACCCAACAGTCCAACAAGTTACTAATTATGGTCAAAATAAACCTAATGATTTTGGTTCAAAATCAACCATAGAATTTCGACCAAAACTTAGACAATAATGTCTTAGTTAATCAAAACTAGAATGTTGACAACTTCCAAGAAAGAATTAGACAAAATAATATGGAGGGTCAACAACATGTTGTAAATGTTGTCGAACATATTCTAAATCAACATGGTTTCAATGTTGGATATACTACTCATCCAAATTTCATGTCTCCATTTCCTAAAATAGTTCTTCAAAAAAAACTTCGTGGGGGATGGAAAGTCCCAAAATTTACTAAGTTTTCGGGGGTCACGGGCGAATCAACTGTTGAACATATTGCAAGGTACCAGGTTGAAGCTAGTATCTTGCTAACAATGAACAGTTGAAAATGAAATATTTTCCAAGTTCATTGATGGAGAATGCTTTCACTTGGTTTACTACTCTACCATCTGTTAGATTCAAATGGTTTCATCTTTTAATATATTTTGATTAATAACAATTTTACCTAAGGTTTAATGTTGATAGATAAGGAATTTATAATACTTAGAGTATTTTATATTTCAGGAACATCTATCACTATGAAAAAGAAAACTCGTCTACCACTCTTGGAAATCAAATCAAAGGCAACATGAAAATAAATGGCGAAGAAGAGTACGTCTGCATGAAGAGTGCGTCTGCATGAAGAGTACGTCTGGTAACTCTTGAAGAGCACGTCCGCAGAGTTCGTCTGATCACGAGATAAAGAGTACGTCCGGAAATGCTTCAAGTCTTAAAGGAAAACCTCGTCGAAGCATTTAATGAAGCACTGTTCGCTGCAGAACAAAGACAAGGACATAATAAATATTTTATTCCTCATATCTGCTTGCTCTCTGAAATTCCTCAAATCAAGCAATACTTTTCAGATTCAACAGCGCAATTTACTGAACATTGTATCACCTCAACGGTCAAAATCAAATCTTTTGTTCAGAAGAAGGAAATTCTCTTTGCTGTCTTCCTCTTGCATTTAATGCTCAGACGAGCACTTAAGGAAACATCATTGAAGAACCAGACAACATCAAAAAGAGCATTTAATATTGCAATTAATGTGTTGCAGAATGCATTTAATGTTGATCCAGAGTTTCAGAAGTATCCGTTGCACACTCAGAAGAATAAATTCAAACGGGAACACTTCAATCTTCATCAACGTGAATCCTATTGAAGATATAAATAGAGGACTTAGACACTGGAATTAGTGGCGACTTTCAACGAACAAAATTCATAAGCTTTCTGAGTTATTCTCTAGCAAACAGCTCAAAAGCCAACTTAGAAATTCTCAAGTTAAACCTTCCTGAGTTACGTCATCTGCCTTAGTGTGAAGCCCCATAGAGTGAAAACTCTCATCTTTCTCACACAACCAAATAGAGAACCAATCTTCATATTCTCTTTGTAACTAGTTCTTAATCTTTCTTTCTACTCAACTCTTGTTGAACATACTATTGTAGAAACAAATCCTTCTTTGTAAAAAGAACTGGGAGTAGTCCTGTCTAATACTAAGTAAGAAGAAGTCTCGTAGAAAACTTGTAAGGAGAATTCCAACGAATACTAGGAGAAGACCTGCATAATACTTGTACTATTTGGAGTAAATAGTGGAAAATCTGTTAGAATCAAATGACTTCATAAATCATTATATTTTGATAAATAACAACTTCGCTTAAGGTTTAATATTGTTAGTAATATATTTCCTAACACTTTGAATATTTCATATTCAGGAACATCTATCCACCTGAAGAAGAACTGCACAAATCTGTAGAAGGCATTATCAAAAGCAGAACTTCAAGAAAAGCAAAGAAGATGAGTACGTCTGGCATCTTATCAAAGAGTTAGTATGCCAGTTGAGTACGTTCGCTTAGAGTAGTACGTCCGGCTTTTGAGAACGATTGGCAACTATCTGAAGAGTCCGTTTGCCATTACTACAAAAGAGTTCGTTCGCCTAAAAGTGCTGAAAAGCTCATTTGACAAAATGTCTCATGCATTAAAGATTACCTACCTCGTCAAAGCATTAAATGAAGCATTGTTGATTGCAGAATGAAGAAAGAGACATAATTAATACTTTATTCCTCGTTCCTGCAAAAGCTCTGACATTCCTTAAATCATGCAACCTTTTCAGAGTCAACAACGTGATTTCCTGAACATCGGATCCCCTCAACGATCAAATTCAAATCTCTTGTTCAGAGCATTTATTGTTCTTTTTGCTGGCATCCACGAGCAATTAATGCCCAAACGTGAAGTCAAGGCTGAAAGCATTGGAGAGCCAGACGACGTCAACAAAAGCAATTAATGTTGCAATTAATGCATGGCAGAATGCATTTAATGTTGTTTCAGGGATGCGGAAGTATCCGTTACTCACAAGGAAGCAGAAATTCCAACGGAACTAGAAATTCCAACGGAACTATTTTTAAAATCTTCATCATGCTTACAGGGCACATCCTACTAAAGATATAAATAGAGCACTTAGCATCCGGATTCATGTGGCGACTTGAACACGATAATATCTCTTATGCTCCCTAAGTCATCCACAGTAATAAGTTTTAATAACCTTAACTCAAAAGCTCAAAGCCATCCTGAACTGAGTCAATTCGTCCACCTGTGTGAAAATTTCACAGAGTGTTACTCTTATCCTATTCTCACACAACCCAAATAGAGAATCTAAATCTATATCCTCTCTGTAAATTGTTCTTCACTTTTCTACTCAACTCTTTTTGAAGAGATCATTGTAGAACCTCAAAGAAAATTTGAAAAAGAACCAGGAGTAGGCTAGGAGAAGTCCTGAAGAATACTTGTAAGGAGAAGTCTTTCGAATACTAGGAGAAGTCTTGAAGAATAGTTGTAAAGAGAAGTCCTTCGAATACTGGGAGAAGTCCTGTAGAATACTTGTACTATTTTGTGAAAATAGTAAAAATCTTGGTGAAACCAAGGACTGGACGTAGCCTTGTCGATTAAGGGGGTGAACCACGATAAATACCTTGCGTGCTGTACTTTTCAGTATTAAGTTATTTTCCGCTGCACACACTCTTATTAATATTTGAAACTAATAACCGATTATATTTTGAAAAAGGATGTTAAAAATTACACACACATATCAACCCCCCCTCTTGTGTGTTTTATTACTATCAAAATCTTTGTAAAACCAAGGACTGGACGTAGCCTTGTCGATTAAGGAGGTGAACCAGGATAAATACTTCGTGTGCTTTACTTTTCAGCTCTGATTAATTTTCCGCTGCACTAGTCTTTGAAAAGTATTTGAAACTTATATTTGTTTATATAAAAGATTTCAAAAATTACACACACACAATTCAAACCCCCCCCCCCCCTTTCTTGTGTTGTTTTATCACTGTCACCATCTAATTTGATCCACAATTGGAATCAATTGGAAAAAGCTTTTCATGAACAATTTTTCAGAGGAGAAACCAAAGTGACATTAATGGACTTGGCTAATGTTGAGAGACGATCAGATGAGTTGATAGATAACTACCCGATCAAATTTAGGCAAATGGAAACTAGATGTTCTTCTCATGTGCCTAAATGTGAATTAGTCCAAGTGGCTGCAGAAGGCCTAGACTATTCGATTAGAAAGAACTTAGTCAACCTAAAATTGCAAAAAAATTCCAAGAAAAATCTCTTGGACAATTTGAGTCTCGTCGATAAAAATATATTTTCCCAAGGCGTCTCTTCGTGAGAGCTTGGTGATACCATATTGTTCCCGTCCCTATTCTTGATACAACTGACATTGTTGAATGTGTAATTCCCATTTCTCACAAGGAAAAGCCTCGGGGTGAGAATACTTCTGGACTAGTCGTCATAAAGTTATTTGAGGATGTTTCCATATATAGGAGCATCCTCCACTCCTTTGGGCAGAAAGAGGGTGGGAATGTTCCCTGAGAATTTTTCGAACTAGAGGGCCAAAGCGCTTGAAGGTAAAGATCTATGGCCAGAGAATGTGGCAGTATGGGATTTCGACTTTCTGAATGAAGCTATGGATTCCAGAACCATAGAAAATCTTCATTCTGAAAATTTTTCACTCCAGTCTTTTGGAGATGTTTGACCTACAACAACTTTGGATTTGATTGTGAAGCTTGCCTCAAGAGCTTCTTCTACTTCTAAGATTTTAAATAAGATGTTCATTCCTTGATTAGAGCGGGACCCTCTGAAAATGCATGCAATTACCTCCATCATGCGGAAAAAAAATGTATAATTTGAGCTTCAGGATCGAGGAGCTTGAAGATGATTTCAGATATAGAAGAACCCAGTTCTGGGTCAACCCTCTCAGATGTTCGATGGTGGAGATTAAAAATAAGTGTTCCAACGATGAGGAGAAAGCCTCCGCTCTCTCTAATTCCCTAAAATAGTCTTCAACATAACTAAGACTCTAATTTAGAAAGTTTCAAAACTGGCTTTTGAGAAAGAAGAAGCCCTTTCCCTTGGTCGAGCTAAAAAACAGAAAATGAGAAGCTACAAACTTCTTTAAACAATGTAAGCTAAAGGATCATTACCCTTGAAGTTGATGTTGCTGATGATTTTGAAGTGGCTTTCAAATTTTTGTTGAACAACTTGCCATTTTGAATCCTGGCCTAAGGATAGAGGGAGCTTTAGGCAAGCAGGGGTTGTGTGAGATAGGATGATTTGTGGAATGAAGAATGTAGTTTTCATTCCTTGTCTAGATGCTCTTGGAAATCCTTAGCAATCGTGATGTATTTCATTTTTTTGAATTTTTAAATGCAGGCTTTTTCTATTTCTATTATTAAGACAATTGTCCCAATGGATTAGCATATTTCTTTATATAGTTAATGATTTTCTAAGCTTGTTTCTCTTGTTCAGGAAGAATGATTATGCTTAACGAATATGCTCAGCAAACACGCTTAGCTCCTTAAGCCAGTTTAATAATATAATTCACAGTAAGCATAGACATAATTCATACCTTCAATGACTCCTCTTATGTAGTTCGTATTTCATACGATATAAATGGACTATGTTCCTTTCATGGATCTCTTGCATGCTTCCTCACCGAGAGGAAAAGACTGTGTTCCTTGAATAGATTGCTGATATGTCTTTTTCCCGAGATAAAGGGACTGTGTTCCTTATATGGATTGCTTCTGTCCTTCCTCGTGAGATGAAAAAACTGTATTCATTGAATGGATCGCTTATATTTCTTTTCACCAAGTTAAATGGATTGCGTTCTTTACATGGATTGCTTGCGTCCTTCCTCGCACAGACAGAAATATTTCATTCCTTGAATGGATTTCTTAAATGTCTTTTTATCGAGATAAATGGATTCGGTTATCTACATGGATTGATTTCATCCTTCCTCACCGAGAAGAAAAGACTATGTTCCTTTAATAAATCTCTTATATGTGTTTTTGCTTAGATAAATGGATTGCGTTCCTTACATGGACTACTTGTGCCCTTCTTTAGTGAGACGAAGAAGACTCCGTTCCTTGAATGGATCGCTTATATGTCTTTTCATCGAGATAAACAAACTACGTTCCTTACATTGATCACTTGTATCCTTACTCATCATGATGAAAAGACTACGTTCCTTGAATGGATTGCGTTTATGGATTGTGTTCCTTTCAGGGATCCCTTGAATGCTTCCTCACTAAGGTAAAAATATTACGTTCTTTGAATGGATCTCTTATATGTCTCTTTCCCGAGATAAATGGGATGCATTCCTTACATGGATTGCTTGTGGCTTTCCTCACTGAGACAAAAAGGATTGTGTTCCTTCAATGGATCGCTTATATGTCTTTTCACCCAGATAAATGGACTGCATTTCTTATATGGATCGCTTATGTCCTTCTTCGCCGAGGAAAAGGACTTTGCTCCTTTAATGGTTCACTTATATGTTTTTTTGACCAAGATAAATGGACTAAATTCCTTACATGGATGGTTTGTGTCCTTCCTCTTGGCGTTTTCACACTAACGAGGCTAAAGCCAAGTCTTCAAAATTAGTTTATAAACCGAACATTTTTAGGCATAATCAAAATTACTGCAAGGATTTCTAAATTTTGTGTTAGATTTATTGAATGTGAAACATAATATGCAAAAGTTGAAGCAGAATGTAGAAAAATTAAAGGACATGAATATAGATTTCTCAACCAGATTTTTCCGGTCGGCTTCTCAGTCATATGACCGAATGGAGTCTCACCTAGTCCACGAGGGGTCTCTCTTAAGCGCTTCCCTCTAGAAAGTTCGCACTACCTTACCCACTACCTCACCTAGTCCCCAGCACAGTGGCTTAAAGCCATACCCTGTTCGGAAGCCCACTTCATCCACACTTGCAAAGAGGCTTAGCACAATCACTGTGCCTATAAATACACGTCCTATAGTTCATTTACTTAGAATGCACTTCATTACTTGCATACTCCTTAGTTTACTTAAGCTCTAGGATCCTCTATTTGAACTCACACTGACTTCTTCTTCAGAGTGTCTTTTGCAGGTCCCCTCTCTGCCGCACCTCAACTGGAGACACCTAGCACCATGGCCAACCCAGGATGAGAATCACCACCGAAGCACCGAGAGAGCCATTGTCCTAGAGTTCAGGCATAACGTGTAGTTGACGAGTTGTCCCCTTTAAGCTGCCTTGTCTCTTTTCTAGTTTGTTCTCTTCAATAAACCAAATTTCCTCAAATAGAAAACTTGATTTTAGTAGCTGATTGTTTCCCACGCGTCATAATTAAGATTCCACTCCAACTTTTGAATCTCAGTCATAGGTAGCGAGTGGAGATAAAGGCCCGTCATTCGTGTTAAGTTTTCCGCCCTAAGACCATGCCCAATGTAGGACCACCACTAGGAAACAAGTTATTATGATCTTTGCTTTCCTCTTCAACTTCCAAGGTCACTCTTAGTGGAAAACCCCATTGGCACCATATTTTCCCCTGTGAAGATGGTTAAGCTCGTTACCAGGGGAGTCAAATCCTCAGAGCTATATCTCAGCCATAAGAAATAGTTGTAAGACATCAAATTCACAACATTTCTTGGGTCTACCATGACTTCTTCCAATTCTTTTCCCGCAATCATAGATGGATTATTAATGAAGAATAGTAATTTCTTGCACAACTAATGCCTTCATTTTCTTCTAGAATGTCATGAGTTCTGACTTGATAGTAATTGAATCCCCCTTCCACCTGGTAAGTATCTTTTCTAACTTCTAAGAATCTCTTGCATGAGATTTTTCCCTTCCCTCCCTGGAAAGAATTTAACTCATCCTTGTATTTCTCCGCTCTGCCTTGGAATTCAGTTAAGTTGACTGGAGGCGTCCTTATCAAGGATGCATGAAACGATGTCCCATGCAACATGACATCAATTACAATTGCAGGGATTGCAGCTACTTGATTCTGAAAATGAGGGATGAACTCACTAAGAGGCTCATCCCTTCTATGCCTCATACTCTTGTCGACATATCTCTTCTCCAGTGACTTTTCTTGTGAAGAAATTTCCCCTTAATTGGTTTAGTTAATTCTTGCATGAATAGTTGTGAAACTTCTTCCCAATCTTCAATTGAAGAGGTTGGGAGAGATTTGAACTAGCACAAGGAGTTCCCCTCCAAGGATGAAAAATATGCTCCGCAAACCAAATAATTTGCATTATGAGGATATATAGTTTGCATGGCTTCCATGCACTTGACAAGAGAATTCACATGTTCCTTTGGGCTTGCTCTTCCTGGAAATGAATCTACATCCATCTTCTCCAGCAGGCCTAGTGGAAGATTTAGAGCTCAAATTTCATCGGTGAAAGGCGCATAGATAGCTCCTTTCAGACTCAGAGAATGTATAGTCGACGAAGAATCGATTGTTAACTTTCTTGGGTCAAGATGAGCATGTCCCAAATTCCGCACCGTGAAGTAAGTCGAAATCATATTTTCAAGTTTTCCGCAAACGCCGCCAAATGTTCTTCCAATAATGAGATTACTCAAATCCTCTTGCATCGCTTGGCCTTGGATGACTTTGTTTGCACGACGGAGCCGCATAGACACAACAAACTCGTACCTACAGAAGACATTTCGACGCTCAAGTTAGTGAGAAAGCAAAGACAAAATCTCAGAGTCTAAGAATAGCTCTAAGTTTGCATAATGAATAATGTCTATGTAAATGGACGACTGCACCTATATTTAAAGGCTCGGTGTCCTTCATAACTGTCTCTATAAGCCTTCAGGAAGCCTTTTGGAAGGTCTTCCGAGATTATTGTTGCCCCTGGGCACCCTAATGTGATTGCTAATAAATGAGTCCACGCATGATCGATCAATCTTAGCTGAGACGAGATGTTCCTTAATTTAGTCATCTCATGCGCCTCTATTGTGCTCACTTAGTTTTAAGACCTTCAGGCCGGCTAAAATGCTATTGAGCATCTTAGGCTAGTCGGAACAATAATAAATAAAATTTTATACCCCTTTTTAGTACAAAGTTTTATAACCCTAATTTCTGTGAAAATTCGGTTCAACGAAAATTCAAACCCACATGTGAGTTATCGTAATTTAATAATTTTTACAAACTCCATTTTTTATAGATTGATACGGTGACAGTGGGGGTTCTTTACGTCTCTGCAGGATATTTGTTATTCTAAGGAATTCGAATAATGAAGATCACGAAATGCAGACTATTTCTATTATGCTATAAGCTAGTGATTCGGTGCATCCTACTCCACTCCACTTTTTTTCAATCGGATAATTATACCAAAAGCATTTCTGCAATTCTGTTCTGCCTAACAAATCAAGCATCTAATAACTGGAAAAGTAAATGTCTATCAAGATTATGTTTGGTATGCACTGTAAGTTTAATATTTTATGCACGATTTTTCTTGCATTAATATTTATTAATATCATGGTGTGTCATTATTTATTATGGAAAAGCACACTGGACCCCCCTAAACTTAAACTTAACTTCTTTTAAATAGACACCATCATCAAATTTATTCTCTTCCCTATTGATCCTTAAGTTTTTACTCTTGAGTCCATCCATTTCTTATCATCTATCGGTTTAAATTTTTGACACACATAGTAAGAAACCCTGAAATAGGTGATATACCCTAGAAAACCTCATATTTTCTTATACAAATTAAAGTTTTCGGTAATGGATGTGCATGTAAGTTGAAGGATATTGTGGAGATTTTGAGTCAGAACACGGACACCCGATCCTTTTGGCAACGAGATACTATTGGTTCTATTCGAGCTATGTTGGTTGGGGACTGGAAGGTCCAATTCTCCTATGTTTCACGTGATCGAAATGCGGTGGCGGATGCGTTGGCAAGACAAGCTTCTCATTCAGAGTGTCCGATGCGTGTTTGGAAGGAGCCTCCGTCCTCTGTGATTCCACTTCTGTGCAAGGATGCAGTAGTCTAGTCGCTTTTTTTTTTGTCTTTATTTCCTTATGTAACCAAAAAAAAAAGTTGAAGGGGCTAGTTGCCCGTACTTCATTTCCAATTTTTAACACCAACATACTATATTATATATTATATTATATTATAAAAATATTAAGTGTTTAATTGCCGCCACAAATTAAGGTTTTACCGTTATTTGTCAACTTCAATTGTTGTGATTCATTTTTTTTTTCTTTTCCCTCCGTACAATATTAATTGGTTCGAAAGCTAATTCTTCTTTTCATTTTCTTTCTATGGGCACTAAGATATCTCAAAACTGACAATCATAAGACTATTCCCTTTTATGCTTGGATTTTCGTCTTTATTATTTATTTGATCATATTAATACTATTATATTAAGAAAGTTATTGTCATGTGAGGGGTAACTGCCTAGTTTTCTTACAACATTGGGTTCGCCTCTAGGTCCTGTTATAAAACTGTTATAAAAAGTTTTCTAAAATTTCTAAAATGTGAAAACACGTATAGAACCATTTGTTGGGTCTAGGTGGATCAGCATCCTGCCTCACTAACAGCAATTGCTTTTGGCGTAGTGGTAAGCGCTAAAGGTCCAACAAGTGGTATCAGAGCCTGGTCACGTGTTCGAATCCCCTAGAAGGCATTTCTGTGCAGCGGGTCGTTGGCAGGTGCTGGGGGGGGGGGGGAACCAGCATCCTGCCTCACTAACAGCAATTGCTTTTGGCGTAGTGGTAAGCGCTAAAGGTCCAACACCATTAGCCACGAACTCATCAGGCCAGCCTCCATGAACCACCATCTCCACTCACCAGCAAACCCATTTCAAGAAATATTGCAACCAAACCTTGACGAGTGGAAGTCCCCATTCGCAAGATCTTGCAGGGCTTTAATATCTGAACATACAAACTGCAACACGATTCCCACGTCACAAAGTCATTGTAAGACCCTAAATAAATTAAATAATTATTTAATCAGTCAAAGTATATCTAGAGATGCGTCCAAGCGGGAGTTAAGGCCAAAAGCTACTCGAATCATCGTTGCAACGTTTTCAAAACGACAGTTTGTCGTAGGACCGATCTTAACTTGATTTTGAGTTCGAGCGAGAATAAAACATTCCCAAAATTTCTTTTATGATTAGTGAAAATTTTATGAAGAACGACTGTAATATCGATATGGTTTCCTTCCGGAGCCTGGGAAAGACATTTCTCGCTAGCGAGACTTTCAGTCGAAAATCCAGCAAGCGAAACAGACGACCTCTGGACCTCGGATCAAAAATCCGGAAATAACCAAACAACTCTGTTTGACCTAACGAATCCAGATATGTCATAAAAATTTTTTGGTGAATAGTGTTTTGGTGAATAGTGTTTCATGAATAATGTTTCCATTAATAGTGTTTTCAGGGCGGAATCAGCACAAATCCCAAGGAAAATGACCCAGGGCTCAAGTTGTACGAGCACGAGGTTCAAGACGAATGAGTAGCCGATTATATTCACTCTCAATGACGTTATAAAACGTGCCAACAACCGAACTCGGATTTAGATGAGAGTTATGACGCGCCTAACACATTGACGCACTGACGCATATGACGCCCGATATGACAACGCGTCAATGGATTGAAATTTAGTATCAAACTAATCCTAGATATCTTCCTAAACTTTTTAAACTTTAGAGTTTAATCCTTAAACTTTGAAACCTTAGAGTTTAGTCTCCAAATAATAAAAAGATATTTTACTTAAACTTTTAACTCTTTAACTTTGGTCCCTAGGGTTTGTGAAAAATAAAAATTCACCCCCCTTTTAGCTTTGAAACCCATGGCCAAGAGGAAAAAAATAAGGTTGAATGTTTTTTTTCATTAAGTGTCATTAAGAGGAATGTAAGAAGCATAAAGTGAGTAATTAAGAGAGATAAATAGAAGAGAAACTATTCATCATCTTCTTCCTTTTCTCATGGTGGCCGAATCCTTCCCAACCTCCTAGCTCCATCTTCCACTCATATTCTCACCTTGATTCTTTGAGGTAAGTTAATCTCCTCCTCAAGCTCTTCACTTCCCCTTTGATTTGAATCGATTAGAATTTCAAAATGTTGAGTTTTAGTCCCTGTGAGATTTTGTTTATGAGATTTTGCTATGATGGCCTTTAGAAACCTTGTTTCTAGAACTTCTATCTATTTTAATCTCAAATTAGATTTTCAAGAAATTGAATTTTTAAAAAGTGCTTATTTTTGAAAAGTGATTTTCCAACTTTGAGTTTGGTTTTCACCATAGATTTCTTAATGCCTTTGATGTGTACAAGTTATTTTTGAGTGAAAAATTCATCTGGACAATTATTTTACTTTGGCCGAACCTATGTCAAAATGTTGGGCTTGGAAGAATTGATTTTCAACTAGCTTTAGGGTGTTTAAAGCTTGTAAGTGAGGTTTAATGCAAAGAGAAAATTATTTCCCTGTGTTTTATGGAGAGGTTGAGAACAATGAGGATTGTTTAGGGTTTGGAAAATTGATTGTCACATGGTTTTGAGAGCTAGATTTTAGAGGGACTAAAATTGAGTTTTTGGGTGAAGTGAGTTTTGAAGATTATAGCTTGTTTTAGGTTTTTGAGAAGGTGAGAGTTTGAGAATTTAAAAAGTTTGACAATTGAATCGATTTTGTGTTTTCAACAATTAAAGATTTCATTCAGTTCAAGACATGAAAATTGATTTCGAAACTTGTTGGAAAGGTTGAGTTTTGGGTTTTGAAGATGTTTGAGGGACTTGATGTGTTGTTTGGTGAAAAATGGAAGTTTTTAAGCATTTTGACATTTTGGACAGAATGAAGCCTTTTGGTTCTGTGTAGGTTTCTGTCTTCATAAACTTGTTTTACGCTTCTAAATTGATAAGTGAATGTCTAGCCTTAATTGCTCATCAAAAGTTTGAAGTTTTGGTAAAGTTTGAAAGTTGTAACTTAGTGTTTTTCAAAGGTTTTTGAAAGTTACCAAAGTTTGATAAAGAGTTTTGAATTCCATGGATTCATTCTTGTGAACAAGGACATTTTCCCAAGTATTGGAAGTTTCTAAGTTCATTAGTTAAAGTCTTAGGACTAGTTATAAGTTCTAAACTAGAATATGTCATTTGAAGGTTTACGGGACATAGAACCAATCTGAACGAGCAGAAGTATCGTAGCTTTCAGGATCAGCAACCAGTTCGGTAAGGGCACGTCGCTACTTTTAGGTACTACGCATATGTATATGATTATGAGAATGTATATTATGATCTTAGAATTGGTAGTTGACGACGTTCTGAGAACGACCTGATTAGAATTTTATTGATTGAGATATATTAATGCACGGAGGTAAGGCATCTGGTATGCTGGATTTGAATTGTTTGAGGTGTGATATTGATTTGCAATTGTGGCTTGAATTGTTGAATGTTTCCTTGCTAAATTGCTAAGTGTTAAGCATGATTATTGGCGACGCGATTTATATCTGATTTAGATATGTACATATGCTCTACGTGATTCTTTGTTAATTATGAAGCTATGTAAGGCAACGTCTTTGGACGACTAATCCTTGAGTTCGAATTGTTGACTTCATGTCGTGTCAATCATATTTGGGGGCCATCGTGGTTCAGAGCTAAACATAGCACCAGACTAGAGATGGAAAATATCGGGGCGCTAAAAAGAACGTACTCGTGTAAAAGACGACTCATCAATTGACCAACAATACTATTTGATAATAATGAAATAACACAAGAAAGGGGGGTTGAATTGTGTTATATTAAAAACTTGTTTTTCAAAACAAATATAAGTTTTAGAAATCTTTTCGAAAACTTGAGCAGTGGAGTAAATAACAGAGCGTGAAAATAAAAGTACACAAAGAGTTTATCCTGGTTCACCCCCCCTTAAACAATAGGGCTACGTCCAGTCCTTGGATTCATCAAGATTTTCTACTATTCAACCCGAACAGTACAAGTATTATGTAGGACTTCTCCTTACAAGTACTATACAGTACTTCTCCTAATTCTTTAAAAAGAATTTTTCTCTTCTACGGAATCTCTTCAGAAAGAGTGAAGTAGAAATATGAAGAATTGAAAACTCTAAGGTAATGTTTGGTTGGAGGGGAATGAAGGGGAGGCGAGGGGAGGGGAGGTTTTTTTTTAAGTTGTCTTGTTTGGTTCAATTTTTAAGAGGGAAGAGGAGGGGAGGGGAGGGGACCAAAACCTCTCCTAACTTAATTTTATGTCCCCTCAAAAAGTGGGGGGAATTGGAGGGGAATAAATTTCTTGACAAAAATACCCCTTAACATAATTAAAATTCCAAATCTTTTATTTGTTTTCTCGATGCTTATTATACTATACCTCATTTCACATGACACTCATCTTCCTTCTTCCTCTTTCTCAATATAAAGCTATGTCTCCATGATATGTAATATGTAATGTTTTCGTAGGAAAAAAAAAATCAAAGACCCTAGTAACTTGTAAACAATTATTTACTAAAATCAATTGAGCTATCAATACTGAAAACAACTTGTAATAAAAAAAATTAATGCGAAATTTATATTTAAAAAAATATTAATGGTAATTCTATATTAACAGTTAAACTTAAAGACATACAATAATTGTTATTTTACAATTGTTTTGTTTTTAAGTGTAATTTTTTCTCACATCACGGATTTTATAATTTATTTATTTTTAAACAATTAGTAAATATATAAAGGGTGGAAAAATAATTTAATTATAATATTCATCTTCTCCTAATTAGTAAATGACTATTTTCCCTCCCCTCTCTTCCCTTGAACCAAACAAGACAGGTTATTAAAATCCTCCCTTCCCCTCCCCTCCATTAAAATCCCCCCCCCCCTCCCCTTCCCTCATTTGAACCAAACAGACCCAAAGTACAGAAAATATGACTCTTGGGTTTCTACTTAAGTTTGAACTAAAACAAAGAATGATAGATGATATGGTCTCTATTTTGGGTCTGAAGATTTGAAAGTGTTTCACACTAAGGACGTTTTCTTCTTTTGAAGGATTTGACTCTTTGGAAAAATAAGAAATAGAGAAGAAAGCGGATTGAAATTGCAAGTTCGAAGATTGTATGTTTTTAGTTTGTTTTTTTATTTCTTCAAGTCTTCCTTTTATAGCTCCACTTGAAAATAGTTCTCCTCGGGCAGTGGTTTGAACTAAGCAGAGAGATAGTCACGTGATTTCTTCAGAATATCTCCAATGTGACTAATGGATCTCTTCATTAAATGCTCTGGACCATTGATAGCTTGAATTAGATGGCCTGATAGAGCAAATTGCTTGTTGCAGATTGAATCTCTGAAAAAATATCCCTTTTGATTCAACTTGATGTAGAGGTAGAGGATTTCCGGAAGCTTTAATGTGTCTGAAGGAGATATGCATTTAATGTTGTTGCTTGATGAACGAGCAAGCATTTAATGCTGAGAATGACTGAGCAGACAGGGATTTAATGCTTCGGAAGAGAGAGAGAGAGAGAATAAAACCCATTTGTTTATTCTCAAACGTTGTACCCTGCCTTCGAAGAATAGCCGTTGGCGCGCTGATACTTCAGTAGAGGTTGCAGTGTTGTTCCTCGAGGATTGGCCATGCCAACTATGAACAACTTATAAATGAATTTTGTTAATTATTTAATGATCTCTGCTTCTTTGATTGGACGATGCAATTCAATGTTTGCAGACGACATTCTTCAAAAAATCTCTGAACGTTACTTAATGTCTCTGGACATTAATGCTTCAGGCGATGCAGCTTCTTTTTGTCAATGGACGATGCGGCTTCACAGATGATAGGTTGCTTTTCTCCTTATCACCGAACGATATGGATTGGTAGATGATAGGTTGCCTTGTTTACTAATAGTCTTTCCAGACTATAGAGATACTTCACTTGGTTATAGTTTTGGCAAACGATGGAATGGCTTCTCTTGGCAGACGATAATTCACAAAGTTTAGGAAATTTTTATCTATCATAATTAATAACAAAATTGTAATCATTCAAAATATAATAAACTTCTTTAGAAAGTTTGAACTTAACAATCTCCCCCTTTGTGATGATGACAATTTTTATTGAGAAAAAGGTTTGCATATAAACTTTGTGATATAAAAGATATTATGTAAACGGCTTTTTATGCTTCCCTTTTCTTTTGCAAAAAAATAATTAATTTTTAACATGTAGAAAAAGATAAGTTCTTTTTAAACATAGAAAACCATATAAGTTCTTTTCTCTAAACGATGGGATTAAACGATAGAACAAAATCTTATTTCTTAGTGTTACTCCCCCTATGTTAATTATTTCCTCTTTCATAGCTCCCCCTTAGTTATAGCTCACTCTGAAACATATTCTCCTTATCTTTTCTCCTTTTTCTCTCTTCTCCCCCTTTGTCATTAGCAAAAATAGACAAACCAGGTAGACAATACGAACAAGTAAATGATATAAGCAGGAAACATATGCAGACTTTAGAAGCATGTAAATGATAGAAACATGTAGACGATATAAACATGTAAATGATAGATGCATGCAAACGATAGAGGAAAAAAATAAACTTAATTTCCCATAAACCAAACGATCCAAAAAAATCCAACAAAATAAGGTAAAGAGAGGAATAGAAAGGTTTAGTCTTCTCCATTGAGCCTGCGAAGGATCAATGTTAAAGAAGATTCCATGCGATCCATTCTGGAATCAACATAGTCCTTGAAATGATCAAGAGCTTGATAGAATCCAACTTCTCTTTCGTCTTATGGCTTCACGTAGCTTGGGCCAGCCCCAACAATTTGAAGATTGGCAGCAGCATCTTCATCGTCATGAACAATCACCTCAAGTTCAGTTGCAGGAACCTCTTCTAGAAATTTTAGGATGAACACTGGAAGCATAGGTCGTGGATAGAGATCATATATCGTATGCCTAGGGTACCCCTGTTCAAGAAACAAGACAACAATCCAAACTCCAAGTACTAGTACTATTGGATTTGGGCTAGTTAGATAAAATGGAACAGAGGTAATGTGCCCTGTTGTTTCCTGCACAATCCAGTCTTCATGAAATACGTGAGTACCAGTCTTCCTTGCATACAGTGTGTATTCAAAAGATGATGCAGATGATGAAGCCCATGACTTTGACACATAGCCAAAATCAGAATTCTCTATCTCTAAGCTAAGTGATTCTAGGAGTGGCTTCAAGGAGGTCTTGGTATGCTTCTTCACAGTCTTCTTTTTTTTTCATGGAACTCTAGACTTTCATCAGCAGACGACGAGTGCGAGCCTTCTTTTCAAGCAATAAAGTAGTGGAGAAAGTTCTTGAAGATGAGGCAGAGATTGGTTGTGGTGCATGTACAGTTAGAGCAGGGATGAGTTGAGTGTTATCATAGGGGGTGTTTAATGGAGGATTTTTTGTTCGTGGTTGTGAATTCGGTTTTGGTGGAGATTAGGGTTTATCAGTGGTCAAATGGGTGTATTTATCAGTGAGTTGAAATTTGAGGTGGGGATAAGTGGACAAATAGCTGAAATTTGGGGGCAAATCTATCGAAGGTGAAACATAATCTCGTTGGAGATGACATAGTTTCTGAGCAAATTGGTAATCAAAGGGGATGGTGAAGGGTTTATCTTTAGGTTTATCTTCTGGTATGAGATCTTCAAAATTAGAAGAAGGGGATGATAAAGGCACAATGGGTACCTTAGGTTTTCTGGTGATGGCCTTTCTCACCAACGATGCTTCATCTAATTCTTCATCCTCTTCAAAAATGATCACCGTTTCCTTAGCTTTCTTAGGAGGAGATCTAGGAATATTAGGCTTCTTCCTTTTTCCTAGTACGCAAATGGTTGAGAAGGGGCACTGAACGATGAAATCTTGGCAGTGCGAGCCGTTCTGGAAGATCTGGCCTTAGTAGAAACTTGCCCATCATTCATAACAGGGGAACTTCCAGCAGTTATTTTCAGTTTAGGCTGAGCAATAGTAGACCTTGATGAAGCAGCAAGTAGTTTCTCCATAGGTTGAGAATCTTCAGGGGTTTCAGTCCTCTGTTTCTTCTTGGAAGCAGGGGAAGCAGCGACATCTTCAGAAGATTTGATTTGCAGAGACTTCGACATCATCTTTGCCTGCTTCTTCTTAGACAAGAACTCTATAGGCAGCTCAGGCTCATCAAAAGTGATTCCCGTTCTCTTTACGTGACCTAATTTGATAGGTGTTGGCCAAATTATCTCATTGTCCAAGGCCCTTCCAGACTTGATGTAGGGAATCCAGAGCTGCTTCTTCTCCACGATTGTTGTGATAAGAGACTCATAGGGCAGGTTTCCTGATGGGAAATGAATTGAGCTGACTAAGTATGCAAATATGAGATAGGTAGGGTTCACTTTGACACTGCATAGCATCTTGTACAGGACGTATCTGGCCAAAGTGTTGATGTGGTTCCTTTCACCCTCCTTGGGGAGGAGGATCTTTCTCACCACAGCATGGAGGAACCTGCATTCCTTAATAAGATTGTTTACTTCAACTCCACCCTTTTAGGATCCTGAACCCAGATCCTATTAATATCAATGAGGTCCTTCTTCCAGTTAGCAGTGTATCGTTCACCAACTTCGGCATCAACTCCCAGTGCTTCAGTTATGTCATTTACCGTGATTGAGATGATTGTACCATTAATCCAGGTCTTTATGATTCCTTGGTGGCAGACAGAGCAGTCATAGAACTTTTTCACTAGAGGGAGGTAAACTTCCCTCTTAGAGGCCAAATAGACTGACTCCCAGTTTTGATGGAACAACAATTCGATTCCAGGCACCTTAAGATGGATGAACAACTCCTTCTCCAAGTAGCGTGGAGAGACAACGGGTTTGTCTCCCAAGAATTTGTTGGGAGGTTCTTCGATTTCCAAGTACTGCAATCTGCATCTCTCGTCGATTAGTTGTTGTCTCCCTTTAAGGATCTCAGTCTCTTCAGTAGTGAGAGGGATTGGCTTTCTAGATTTGGATGAGGAAGCCATTTTTGATCTCTGAGAAGCTTAGTGTTTCTTCTGGAAAAATAAAGGTTAGCTTGCAAAGAAAAAGAGAATGTGAAAAGCTTGGAAGGCCGAAAAATGAAAAAGATTTTTGAATTTTTTGAATTTAAAAGGGGTTTTGATTTTTGAAATTTAATTTTAATGATAAGAGGCGGAGGGAACTGAAAAGTTTTTGGAATTTTCAAAACTAATGATGAAAAGGGTAGTTTCCGATGTGAAATTAAATAATAAAATAATATAGCGTGCACGCGCATTAAATGCTCTGAAAAGTCACTTCTCCTGAAACGTCGTTGAGAGAGTTGGTGGAGCAGTTACGCTCACGACACTCGCTGATGTCACCCACGTTTGAACTTATCAATGACGCTTTGCATGCACTGGACGATGGATTCCTGACGCTTTGCATGCACCAGACGATGCAATCACTTAGACGATGTGGTATCGTCTGGTACCCTGTCGTCTACCTGCACTTTGTTAGTATAGACGATACAAATCACAAGGCGGGTTTCATTCCAATACTTTCCCTCAGATATGTAAATCTATTTTCAATAAGAGGCTTATTAAAAATATCAGCTAATTGATCATCAGTATGCACATAAGATATATCAATATTTCCATTCGCAACATGATCACGAATGAAATGATGCTTGATCTCTATATGCTCGGTTCTAGAATGCTGAACATGATTATTTGTAACATTTATAGCCATTGTATTATCACATAATAAATGAATGTTATGCTCAAATATTATATAATCTTCTAATTCATTTTTTACCCACAAGAGTTGGGTACAACATGATCCTGCAACAACGTATTCAGCTTCAGCAGTAGACAAATAGATTGTGCTCTGTCGTCTGCTTGACCAAGATATTAAGCATTGACCCAGAAAGTGGCATCCACCACTTGTGATTTTTTCTCTCTATGCGATCTCCAGCATAGTCTGCGTTACAGAATCCTCTTAACTTGAAATCTTTACCTTTCTCGTACACTAAGCCAAGATTAGCAGTACCTGATAAATATCTAAATATTCTTTTAACTGCACTTAGATGATATTCTTGAGGATTTAACTAAAATCTAGCATATAGACAACCACTAAACATGATAACTGTCCTACTAGATGTTAGATAGAGCAATGATGCAATCATGCCTCTGTACTTCGTAGAATCAACAGGTGATGATTCATCACTTTTATCTAATATGACTCCAGGATGCATGAGAGTGCTCATCTGTTTGGCATTAGTCAGGTTGTATTTCTTCAAGAGTTCTTTGATATACTTGGTTTGATGGATATGGATCTTATCCTTCTCTTGTCGAATTTTCAACCCAAGGAAGAATTTCAATCCTCCCATCATGCTCATCTCAAACTCACTCTGCATAAGACTTGAAAATTCCTTGCATATAGTTTCGTTAGTAGCACCAAATATGATATCATTAACATATAATTGAACTAAAATAAAATCATTTGATGACTTTCGTCTAAATAAAGTGTTGTCAACTTTACCCCTTGTGAACCCATTACTCGTGAGGAATGAGCTTAGACAATCATACCATGCTCTAGGTGCTTGCTTCAACCCATACAGCGCTGGTTGGTTCTTACAGTGTTGGTTCTTCAGAGCCTGGGGGCTGTTTCACGTAGACTTCTTCTTCAATGTACCCATTCAGAAATGCACTCTTCACATCTATTTGGTATAGCTTGATTGTGTGTTGGCATGCGAATGCTATAAGTATGCGAATGGCTTCGATACAAGCAACAGGAGCAAAAGTTTCAGTGTAGTGTATCCCTTCCTGTTGACTGTAGCCTTGAGCTACCAATCTAGCTTCGTTCCTTGTCACCTTCCCATCTTCATCAGCTTTGTTTCTGAAAACCCACTTGATTCCAATGGTGGATTTGCCTTCGGGTCTGCGAACAAGGTTCCAGACTTTGCTTCTTTCAAACTGATTAAGTTCTTCTTGCATAGCCAGGATCCATCCTTCGTCTTGTATTGCTTCAACCACATTCTTCGGTTCTATCTCATATTAGAATGCATAGTTACCAAAGTTATGAAATGAGGATTGAGTTCTTACATTCTCTGAGATGCTTCTAATGACCTGATTTGGAGGATGATCAGGTTTGAATCTCCAATCATTTGGAAGAGAGATTCCACTAGACGTCATAACTTGATCAGACAATGCAGGATTAGATGATGGAGTGCTGGACGATGGAGCGTTGTCTTCCTTGGACGATGGATGACTGTTGGACGTTGCAGCCTGCTTGGACGATTGAGCACTGGTGGACGATGGTCCATCATTCAGATCTAGATTTGCAAAGTCCTCTTCAAGAACAGTTTGACTTTCAAAGGAGCTGTAATCATCAAACTTCACATTAATAGATTCTTCAATCATCATCGTTCTTGAGTTTTACACTCGGAAAGCCTTTGAATGAAGGCAATATCCAAGAAATATTCCTTTGTCAGATTTGACATCAAACTTCCCGAGATCATCTTTTGTGTTGCGCATAAAACATGGGCATCCAAAAGGATGGAAATAGGAAATATTTGGTTTCCTTCCCTTCCATATTTCATATGGAGTCTTCTTCAGAATTGGCCTCATTAGAATCCTATTTTGGATATAACAGGAAGTGTGAATAGCTTCAGCCCAAAAATATTTTTGCAAAGAAGTTTCACTCAACATCGTTTTGGCCATCTCTTGCAGCGACCTATTCTTTCGTTCTGCTACGCCATTTTGTTGAGGAGTTCTAGGAGCTAAGAGTTGATGAGAGATACCATTCTATTCACAGTAGCTATCAAACTCTTCATTGACGAATTCTCCTCCTTTGTCGCTTTGGATTGATGTAATGCAATAGCCCTTTTCACTCTCAACTATTTTGGTGAATATGGCGAAAGTCTTGAATGTTTCATCTTTGGAACTTAGGAAATGAACTCAAGTAAATCTCGTGTAGTCATCAACGATGACAAGGCAATACATTTTTCCAAAACAATTAGTCGTTCTAGTAGGTCCAAACAAGTCCATGTATGACATCTCCAGTGGTGTACTTGTACTCACAACACTCTTTCAAGGAATAGAGCATTTTAATTGCTTTCCTTGAAGACATGCTGAGCATGTGACATCAGATTTGAAAGATAGATTTGGCAGACCACGTACTAAGTCATATTTGACCATCTTGGTAATGGTCTTTAAGGATGCATGCCCTAGCTTCCTGTGCCAAATCCACTTATCATCCTCTGCTGACACTAGACACGTTACATTTTGACTTGCAAGGTTTTCCAAGTTTGTTTTATATAGATTCCCTTGTCTCTGAGCTTCAAAGATAACCTTCTCATCATCATCCGTGACACTACGCTTGACTTTCCTGAAGGTAATAGTCAGCCCACTATCACATAATCGACTTATGCTAAGTAGGTTATGTTTTAATGCTTCAACCAAAATAACTGGCCTTCAGAGAAGAAAACCCATTTTTTTATTCTCAAACGTTGTACCTTGCCTTCGGAGAATAGCCGTTGACGCGCTGACACTTCAGCAAAGGTTGCAGTGTTATTCCTCGGGGATTGGCCATGCCAACTTTGAACATCTCATAACTGAATTTCGTTAATTATTTAATGAGCTATGCTTCTTTGATTCGACGATGTAATTCAATGTGTGCAGACAACATACTTCAAAGAATATTTGAACGTTACTTATTGTCTCTGGACATTAATGCTTCAGATGATGTAGCTTCTTTTTATCGCTGGACGATGCGGCTTCACAGATGATAGGTTGCTTTTCTCCTTATCACTGAATGGTACAGCTTGGTAGATGATAGGCTACCTCGTTTGCTTATAGTCTTGCCAGACGATATAGATACTTTTCTTGGTTATAGTCTTGGCAAATGATGGAATGGCTTCTCTTGGTAGACGATTGAAGTATTTTCCTGAAAAAGATAATTCACAAAGTTTAGAAATTTTTTATCTATCATAATTAATAACAAATTTTTTATCATTCAAAATCTAATAAACTTCTTTAGAACATTTGAACTTAACACTATTTAGTAAGGCCTGGAGTCGGTACAGTGTCCCACCTGCCTTCGGGATTGGTGTTGCATCCGGATGAAACTTTTGTATAATGAGCGGTTGTATGTGCATATGGGGATTCGTAGGGTCATAGACCATCTGAGTCTATAAAACTTGAGTAGCATACTTGACAAATGCTTATTAGGATATTATCTGCTTGCTTGCTTACTGATGCATCTGATATTGTTTTGGAAGTGACCCTTTTCTCTTGTGTTTGGTTGGATGAATCGTGGATGCTTCATCAGATCATGGCGGACAGACCTTCGGAGGACCCGTATGCAGGCCTTCTTCCCCAAGGGGAGGCGATCCTTCACTTTCTTGATCGCGAAGACCGAACATCATGGGCATTGGACCCAGTATGCAAGTTGATTAGCATATGACAGGATTGATCGTCTCGGCACACCGCAGGGGCAACAGATCTACTACTTTACTTACAACTTCCCCTTACCCTCTCTTCCTTGTTTCGATGGTTTCGATGCCTCGACGTTAGACACAGCCGCTATACTGCCATCACTCATCTCTACTGCCTCTCCACTTCATTCGCCCCCCATGGTGTAGGTGGAGACTTCTGCACCCCTAGCCTCAGGTTTTTCTTCCGCCTCGTCAGTACCCTACCGTATTGTACCCCTTGTATATGAGGTAGTGACTAGGGTCACCACAATTATCATAGACGTGGATGAACAAGTGATCGATCTCATCGACTTAGACGGAGAGGTCCCGGGCGAGGGTAGTATGTGATGGCTCGAGGGATCCGATGGAGACCCAGAGGACCCCGAGGAGGAGGAGGAGGAGGAGGAGGAGGAGGGAGCAGCCTCTGACATCAAGAGATAGAGGTGTATGCAGGGTTAGGTAAATTGGAAGGGTAGGTCTGTTTCTTTTTTACTGACATGACTTGTAATTGACTTAGAGACAGGGTAGGATCCCGATACATTGCTTTTTATGTGGACTTCTTTCGTGGAGATCACGAGAAAGTATATCGGACTTATGAGGTCTAGCTCTAGGATTTCATAGCTTTGATATATTTTCTCTTTTGATTCAACGGATTGTAATATAACTTAACTATTTGCACCACTTTACATAACTCTTTGAAAACATTGATGATGTAATTATGATGTACTCAGACTACTTTGATAAAAACTGATTACCGATGGTTATGCAGATATGGGATATTATGTATGCATTCTGCCTTAGCGTATTTCAAAAAGTATATACTCGCTTTTTTTGTAACCTTGAAAGATACTTCACATGCTTAATTACTGTTCACTCACAATAGTGACACCTTAAAATCGAGGCGTACATTGTGGTATCAGAGCTCTGATTGAGAATACTAGGGGTTGTTGGGAAATAGGTCTTCTGTGCTAGGTTGTATGATCGTTGTGATGTTTTGTCTGAAGGTTGTTCTTGTGTGAAGGACCTTGTTTGGAAATACTTGTTTACTTCCGATAAGTTAAACATAGTATGTGAATGATATTGCCTTTTGGATGCTAATTGCTGGTTTCAGGGATGAAATGTCACCGTGACCAGACCCAACACCGAGGGTGAAGGGCACGATGGACCGGGCTGTAAATCAAGTCTCGTCCTTGGACTCGACTGAGGTTTTGATGAAGACAAACACATCACAAAAAGAAGAAAGACTTCAGAAGAGAAAAGAAAGACTTCAAGAAATCTTCAAGAAAGAAAGGAACAAAAAGAAGAAAGGCTTCAAGAAGACTTCAAGAAGACTTAAGAGAAGAAAGACTTCAAGAACCAGGCTCAGAACGTCAAGATCAAAACATGAAGGTTCTAGTTTTAAGTAAGTCTTGTCAACTTAGTGTGCTATGCTTTATTAAGGTTTAATTGCATTAGAAGACTCATGAAAGATCAACTAATTGAGTACGATACATTCTCACAAGTTAAACTTGGTAGGAACACTCAATTAGGGTTTAAGATGGTTAAAACTGAGTTCTGGACTGTCTGTAATCGATTACAGATGTGTGTAATCGATTACAGGAAGTGTGTAATCGATTACTACAAGTGTGTAATCGATTACCAAGTTTGAAATTCAAATTCAAACTTCAACGGCATGATGTAATCGATTACACTAACTGCTGTAATCGATTACCAGGTCGACAGATGTGTTATTTCATGAACCATTGTGTCTCAAACCGGTTGGGAAAGGTTGTGTTGGTTCATGGACGACCTCTAGTGCCTATATAAAGTCCCTAGACACTCAGAAACATCAATGACTTGGTCCACAACTTTCATATTCATAAAAGTCATCATTCTGAGTTTCAGTTCTCTCATTTTCATAAGAACACTCATGATGTTCAACATTTGAGAAACTCAGAATGGAAGAGCCTTCATTGTAATTGCCTGGAGCATACAAACTAAGATCAATCCTTCTTGTCTAAAGGATTGAATCATGCATAGAAAAGGCATATTCTTCTTCTTCTATTTGAATCATCTTGATTCTTTCACCGTAGTTTTCGGTGGTTGTAAAAAGGCCCTTTGAATCAAGTTTGATTCAAAGTCCACCGTGGTAATACGGTGTCATCAGAAAGTGGTTTGCTTTCTGAGGCATGATGGGTCCTCTTAGGGTCCTTAGCACAAGCATTGCTAAGAAGACTTGATCAATCAGAAGTGGATTGCTTCAGGAAGATTGATAAGATATCTTAGGTTTCTTGGTGCAAGCATTCGTTAAGAGTACTCGATCACGGGAAATCTTCACTGTGGAATTCAGTGGAGTGGTTCTTCAGAAAGTGGTAATCTTTCTGAGGGATTCTAACTTCACCGTGGTATTCGGTGAAGGGTTGTTCGATTGAAGGCGGGTTAGTCTTCAAGGTCTGAGGGTGGTTTGCCTTCAGGAACTGAAAGTGGTTTTCTTTCAGGGGCTGTTGAAAGTGGTTTACTTTCACAGGATATTGGTAAGAATTCTTGGGGTCCTTGGGTTAGGAACTTGTAAGTAATTTTTATCAATAGTGGAAAAATCCTCAAGGGGTTTCTTTGAGGGACTGGACGTAGCCTTCGGTGGATTGAAGGTGAACCAGGATAAAACTCTCTGTGTCATTTCCTTCATCCTTCATCTTTTACTTTCAAGCAATTACAATATTCCGCTGCAACAACGTTCTTACGTTACAACTCTAATTGCGCTGAAAGTCGTTTGGTACTACTACGCGAAAATCGGGGCAACTCTGATTCACCCCCCCCTCTCAGGTTGCTATCTGTACTAACACGGGCAACACAGGCCATGATGGACCTGGTCACCGCAGTTTCTCAATAGGCAGTCACTACCCACGTGCAAAATGCTACCCAAGTCCGGAGGACGAAAGCTGAACCTGATGCACCTCAACAGGAGGAGTTGGAGGCTTTGACCCGGGAAAGGGAGCTCATGTTCATTACGGGGCACCAACCACAGAGCTTCTTTGGAGGGAGGAGATGACCTCGAGGCAGCACGCCTTTGGATTCAGGAAATGGAGAGGAGGTTCGAAATACTACAGATCCCAGAACAATCAAAGGTGTTCCTTGCGTGCTACCTGCTGGAGAGAGAGGCTACAGTTTGGTGGACAGGAGCCCGAAAAGGACTGGAGGCCAATCGGATAGAGACCACTTGGGTTTCCTTCCGAAGCGCTATTGTAGAACGGTACTTGCCAGAGGTCACCAGGGAAACCATTGAGATTCCACTCATGGGCATGTATCAAGGGTCCATGACTGTCGCCAAATATGGCATGGGGGAGGAATCGCTAGCTCGACACCTCTGCATACTCAGGAACCCGGTGGACGAGGCCTACCTTTGTGCCCGGTTCGTGAATGGACTACAAGATAAATATTGGAAGTGGTGAAGCCTTTGGAGATTCACCGATTCGAGCTCCTAGTGGAGGCATGTAGGGCAGTTGAGATTGGAAGGAAGGGCAGGGCCAATCTCGAAAGTGGCGGTAGATTGTCCAGGCCCAGTGTACAGAGGCATAAGGGAAATGACAAAGGAAAGCAACGTGGTTTGCTACAGATGCTGACAGGGAGTGCGAAGGGGTTAAAAGGACACTTCGGCACGGAGAAATATTTTTCTTCAAGTGTGGTAACACTGGGCACCATGCGACTGCATGTTTGAGACAACGAATGAGGTGCCTTAACTGTCAGGGAGTCAGACATGTGGCCTATAAGTGCAGGGCACCCTAGACGGAGCAGACCAGAAGAGCACGAGGGAAACTTACCCACCTGCTCGGGGAGAACCCCGCATACCAGTTAACTCTCTATCTGTTTGAATGATTCGAGTGCTACCCATTCATTCATTTCGGTGGATGGTGTGGACCGCTAGAAATGGCATGTCTTTTCTCTGCTGATAATTTGGTAGTTTCTTTCTCCTGATGTTATTCCTTTGACTGCATATGCTGCTTTCTATATATATATATATATATATATATATATATATATATGCACCCCTTACAAGACCTAGAAGAAATATTAGGAATGAATTGGTTATCTCAGAACCATGTGTTACTGGGTTGCGCATGTAAGGCAGTGATATTTCCGAAAGAGAGTGTCTTTGAATACTTGACAAAGAACCTTGTAGGAACTACTCTTAATGAAGGTCCAAGAGTACCTTCTATCGTCCAACATTGAAGATTAAAGGGAGACGGATATGCAAATTATACAATGGTACGATACTTTCTAGATGCTTTTCCGGATGATGTACCAAGTCTACCAATGGTAAGGACCGTGGAATCCACCATTGATATTATTCCAGACACATGACCCATCTCAAGTTCACCTTAGATGGCACCTTCAGAGCTAGCGAAGTTCAAGAGCTGAGTGGAAGATCCCACCCAGAAATGATATCATCAGGTACGGGTTAAGGAAGGGGATTTTCCGAAGACCATTTTCAGAACTCGTTATAGACAATACGAGTATCTCGTGATGCCTTTGGAGTGACCAATTTGTTAGAACAGATAGCAACCTGAGAG
The DNA here is from genome assembly GCA_030819835.1 of Acmispon strigosus. NCBI lineage: Eukaryota > Viridiplantae > Streptophyta > Magnoliopsida > Fabales > Fabaceae > Acmispon > Acmispon strigosus. The sequence goes on from JAUAMA010000007.1 coordinate 30,293,250, forward strand.
GGGGGGGTGAATCAGTGTTGCCCCAATTTTCGCCTTATTGAAATCGTTACTTTCAAGTTTATGATGATCACGAGTTGATCTTTGTGATTGCAGCGGATATGAACAATACTTGAAAGTAAATGTGAAGGATAAAGAGAATCACACACAAGATTTTATCCTGGTTCGCCTTCAATCCACCGAAGACTACGTCCAGTCCCTCAAGAAAACCCCTTGAGGATTTTTCCACTATTGATAAGAATTTCTTACAAGTTCCTAACCCAAGGACCCCAAGAACTTCTACCAATATCCTGTGAAAGCAAACCGCTTTCAACAGCCCTTGAAAGCAAACCGCTTTCAATTCCTGAAGGCAAACCACCCTCAGACCTTGAAGACAAACTTGTCTTCAACCAGAACCCTGAAAGCAAACCACTCTCAGTGACAACAACCCTTCACCGAATACCACGGTGAAAAACTCAATCTTACAGAAAGAGATGAAGAAGATATTACACTTGGCTGTTTCAATCCTTTAACACACAATTGGATTGAACATGAGAAATTATGCTTTAAGGCTTTTAAGCATAATACAATTCTGAGTTCTTCAAGATATGAACAACAAATGTGTTCTTGTAAACATGAAGATCATGAACTCAGAATTTAGGCTCTAAAAGATTTAAGTTCTGAAAGATGAACTTATTTGAAAAAGCTTTGGCCTAATGTGTTTTTCTCATGTGAAATGTGTAAATTTCGTGTGTGTGTGTGTGTTCTATGTTGTTGTTCTTGTGTGTTATGTTTTCTGGACTCAAATGGTCTTTATATAGGCAAGGGAAACGTCCTTGAACCATCACAACCCTTTTCAAAAGGTTTGGGACACAATGGTTCATGAAAAGATGCAACTTTTCGTTCTGGTAATCGATTACCACACTTAGTGTAATCGATTACACAAGTGACCGTTTCAGTTTGAATTTGAATTTCAAACATGTAATCGATTACAAGACTGGAGTAATCGATTACTTGCCTTGGTGTAATCGATTACCATAATGGTGTAATCGATTACACAGAAGCCCATTTTCCAGAAACTTATTCTTTGAGTCTTGCTTAAGGTTTTCTACTTCTTTTAAGTTATGAAAACACTTAGCTTGATTAGATTAGGTGTTTTGAGAGCCTTTATGCTTTAATAAACCTTTAGAAGCATAACTCACCTAATTCTAAGACTTCTCGACTATTGATGGACTTGAGTGCTCGATTCTTTTGAAGTCTTCTTTTCTTCTTTTTGTTGATGAGTTTGTCGTCATCAAAACCACAGCCAGGGTCAGGAGCAAGACCTTCTTCACAATCTCCCCCTTTTTGATGATGGCAAACACATACTTGAAACTTTGAAGATCATTTATGCATTCGTGATTCTTAACTCCCCCTATTTGATGGAATTTAGTATTTCTGATTTTTCTCCCCCTTTCTGATGTACTTGTTGAATTCCTGCATATGATCTTTAAAGACACCTCCCCCTTTTGACTTCATCAAAAAGAAGAAAAGGCCAAAAATGTACAGGCATACATACAAGTATATATGGCAATATAAAGCATGGGGGATGGGGTTAAACATGTAAAACAGGACGAAAGCATAATAGTCCAAACATAGTATTTAAAAGATAACATACATACAATGGGAACATAGTACAAGATGAAATAAATAAACAGCATGAAAAACTCCTAGAAAACTAAGTACTAGTAGGAGAGTCAACATCAGCAATGGTATACACGGGTATGAAATCCCGACCAGCATCATGAATTTGACATGGAAGAAGAGAGAGGCCAAAGTCATTGGTGATGTTGAGCGAAGAAAGAATGGAGGTGTCTATGCGTTTGAGATGAGATGACCGCGTGTCATAAAGCTTGGCAATAGGCACTCCAGAGTAGAGAAGGAGGCGGGTGATGATCGATGCATAAGGAAAAGAATCCGCCAAGTTACGACTTCGGAGCATGTGGTGCATAACCAAAAATGCCCAATTGATTTTGTGACAATGAAGAATGCCATAAAGAATTTGTAACTCAAAGTCGCTAATGTGTGCAAGGAGATTTTCTTCAGGCAGAACTACTTGATTAATGAAGTAGTGTAGAAGATGATTGTTTGTCGTGAGGACATCAGTGTTGTATGGGCAAGAAGTAGTATGTGGTGGGTGAATTTTCTGAAGGTCTACTGATTCAAATCGACACAGAGATTTGTAAAAGGAGTCATGGCTATAGTCAGACCAAGGGCAAGGGAGGTTAGGACCCAAGAGAGCACCCGAAGAAGGAATTCCAAGGCATCGACCAAAAGATGATAAGGAGTGTCGTATAAGAATCCCCTTGACAGAACTTTGGAAGCCATCTTGCAAAGGTTCTAAGTTGCAATAAAAGACTTTTACTAGTTCAGGATAGTAGGGATTGCACATAGAGATGAACTCCTCAAGATTTTGATAACGAAGATAGGCGGGAAATGTGTGACCATTTTCGACAAATGAATCCAAATCACCAAACAAAGGTTTACGAATGAGTTGATTGATGAATCGTGAAGCAAATCTAGTTCTTTGATGGGTGGTGGTGAGTAGTCGTGTAAGATTCATGGGTCGAGAGGAACGAGAATGATAGGAATCCATGGTTGGTTGAGGAGAATATGCAGCACTTTGAGAGACTTTTGGAGGATATGACTAATCAATTCCTAAGGCTGGTTTAAATATCCTGATCATGTAATCGATTACAGCAGTTTTGGTAATCGATTACAGAGCAGTTAAGCCAAGTTTGAATTTCAAAAGATGGAGGGAAATTTGAAATCCAGGCAATTTTTCGAGTGGGTAATCGATTACTGCAGTTGGGGTAATCGATTACATCAGTTGCAGATTTGAAAATTTTCAAATTGTGAATGCGTAATCGATTATGGCAGTTTGTATAATCGATTACTCAAGTATTTCCATTGAGCACGAGGACTTTGAACATGGATAATCGATTACAGATCCTAAGGTAATCGATTACTAGGACATTTTTACAAGTTCTAGACTCTAGAATCCTATGTAACATATTTTCATAAACACTTAAGCACATAATGTAAATGAACATATAAAGTTTTATGCAAATAACATGTTACCTTAAATATCATGCTCATCTAATATGCCTAATTCTCTTCTTATCTTGAAAAATGATTCTTTAGGAAGAGGCTTAGTAAAGATGTCTGCTAACTGATTATGTGTATCCACAAATGAAATTTCAATGTCTTTCCTCATAACATGATCTCGAAGAAAATGATGTCGTATATCAATATGCTTAGTTCGAGAGTGCATGATAGGGTTTTTAGTGAGATTAATGGCACTTGTGTTGTCACATTTAATTGGAATGCAGCCCAGCTCTAAGCCATAATCTTTGAGTTGTTGTTTGAGCCATAGAGTTTGTGCACAACAACTACCTGCAGCAATATATTCTGCTTCTGCAGTACTTAGAGCAACACATGCTTGTTTCTTACAAGACCATGAAACAAGAGCATTTCCTAATAGGTGACAAGTACCACTTGTACTCTTTCTTTCAGTTTTACAACCAGCATAATCAGAATCAGAATATCCAGTCAAATTACAAACACTTCCTTTGGGATACCACAATCCAACATTTGTAGTTCCTCTCAAATATTTGAAAATTCGTTTAACAGAACTCAAATGTGATTCCCTAGGAGATGCTTGATATCTAGCACATAGACACACACTAAACATAATATCAGGTCTACTTGCAGATAAGTATAAAAGAGATCCGATCATACCTCTATATTTGGTAATATCTACTTGATTACCGGATTCATCTTGATCTAAATATGTATTAGACCCCATAGGTGTGGCTATGGCTTTGCAATCATCCAAATCATATTTCTTTAGTAGTTCCTTGCAAAACTTTGATTGATTGATGAATATTCCATCACTTGATTGCTTGATTTGCAAACCAAGAAAGAAATTTAATTGTCCCATCATGGACATTTCAAATTCTTCTTGCATCATGTTAGAGAAATCTTTGCAAAGAGATTCGTTAGTTGCACCAAAGATAATATCATCAACATAAATTTGAACTAATAAGGTATTACCTTTGGTTCTTTTGATGAACAAGGTTGTATCAGCCTTACCTTTTTGAAAACCTTTATTACAAAGGAAAGTACTTAACCTATCATACCATGCACGAGGGGCTTGCTTAAGACCATAGAGTGCTTTCTTAAGTCTGAAGACATGTGAAGGAAACTTTGGATCTTCAAATCCTGGAGGCTGCTTCACATACACTTCTTCTTGAATATATCCGTTTAGGAAGGCACTTTTGACGTCCATTTGATATAATGGGAAGTTTAAAGAGCAAGCATACGCTAATAACAATCTTATGGCTTCTAATCTTGCTACGGGTGCATATGTTTCATCAAAATCTATACCTTCTTCTTGATTATAGCCTTGAGCAACTAATCTTGCTTTGTTCCTAACTATAATACCATTTTCATCTAACTTATTCCTAAACACCCACTTTGTTCCAATAATGTGTTTATCATTAGGCTTAGGGACAAGTTCCCAAACTTGATTTCTTTCAAATTGGTTTAATTCTTCCTGCATTGCTACAATCCAATACTCATCCTCTAGAGCATCATTTACTTTTGATGGTTCTATCTGAGAGACAAAGGCCATATTCAAAACGGAATCATTCAAGCGTAGCCTTGTAGAAACGCCTCTAGAAATATCACCAATAATATTATCAACTGGATGATCCCTATGGGTTCTCCATTCTTTTGGAAGTTGATAAGTATTACTTTCAATGTGCTCTTCTTGTATTGGATTCTGATCTCCATCCTTTTGAGAATCTTCATTTATAATGATGTCATCTTCTTCATTATCTGGAAGATTGACTTTATCTTCTATTGAAGATTTAGATTCATCAAAAGTAACATGTATGGATTCTTCCACGGATAGAGTTTTCTTGTTAAAGACTCTATATGCTTTGCTTGTTAGAGAATAACCAAGGAATATACCTTCATCAGATTTTTCATCAAACTTACCAAGGTTTTCCTTTCCATTATTCAAGACAAAGCATTTTGATCCAAAAGCATGTAGATGAGAGATATTTGGTTTCCTTCCTTTGTAGAGTTCATAGGGTGTTTTCTTAAGGATAGGTCTAATAAGAACTCTATTGGAAACATAGCAAGCAGTACTAACAGCATCAGCCCAGAAATATTTAGGGAGACTAGATTCATTTAACATGGTTCTTGCTAATTCTTCAAGTAACCTATTCTTCCTTTCTACTACACCATTTTGTTGTGGTGTTCTCGGAGTAGAGAAGTTATGTGATATTCCATTTTCATCACATAGTTCTTGGAATTGTTGATTCTGAAATTCTCCACCATGATCACTTCTAATAGAAGAGATCTTTAAAGACTTCTCATTTTGAACGAGCCTTGCATATCTTTTGAATGCATTGAAGGCTTCATTCTTATGAGGTAGAAATAAAGTCCAAGTAAATCTAGAGAAATCATCAACAATAACAAGTGCATAGAAATTACCTCCGAGGCTTTTAGTTCTAGAAGGTCCGAACAAATCCATATGTAACAATTGAAGGGGTCTTGAGGTCGAGACTATGTTCTTTGGTTTGAAGGATGTTCTAGTTTGCTTCCCTTTTTGACATGCATCACAAAGCTTGTCTTTCTCGAATTTTATCTTTGGAAGCCCAACAACTAGATCATGCTTGACTAGTTTGTTTAAATGATCTATGTGAATATGTGCAAGTCTTCTATGCCATAGCCATGAATCACTATTGTTCTTGGCTAATAGGCATCTCACATTTTGTGGAATTTCTTCCAATGAGATCATGAAGACTTTGTTTACTTTATATCCAGAAAACTTAATTTCTTTAGTTTTCACATCTTTCACAACACATATATCATTTATAAAACCTACTTTCAAACCTTTATCACATAGTTGACTAATACTCAGAAGATTATGCATCAAACCATCAACGTAAAGAACTTTATCGATGACTGTTTGAGGGGGTGTGCCTATTCTTCCAATACCGAGTATTTTTCCCTTTTGATTGTTACCATATGTGACGAAACCTTTTTCCCTAGGTATAAGAAAAGAAAACTTGTTTTTGTCTCCTGTCATGTGTGATGAGCAGCCACTATCAAGATACCATAGATCCTTTGCTGCTTTCATACACACCTACATGACAAAGTTCAGACATGGGTATTAGGAACCCAACAAGTTTTGGGTCCTTCTAAGTTAACATCCTTTCTAACCCAAATATACTCCCTATTTGGTACTCCTATATGTTTGTAGTAGCATCTACTAGAGGTATGTCCTATTTTGTTACAATAAGTACAAGAGTAATGATTGTAACTAGAGATTTGTCTAGGAGAGGAATGAAACTTCCTAGAAGGTCTATTTTGATTAATCTTCCTATTGTTTGTACTCTTAACAGAATTAATCTTATTATTACTAGAAGATCCTAAAACATGGTTTGGTTTTACAAAAACAGTTTTCCTAACCTCTTTTGTCTTTGGGTGAGAAGTATATCCTAAACCTGACTTATTGTTTGAAAGTCTTTGAACACTTAGGATATCATCTAACTTCTGTTTTCCTTTATTGAAGTTATTTACTCTTTGTTGAAGATTTTCTATCTTTTCTTCTAGAGAACTACACTTAGTGCATTTGTGAGTAATGTCTATCTTAGATTTTACTACATCTAGTTCTTCTTGTAAGTTTCTACATTTACTTTCTAGGGAAGAAATTATCTCATTTTGCCTAGTGCTAACTTTAGAAAATTCTTGACATATTTTAAACATATTTTCCATGGTAAACTTTAAATCATGAAAAGATATAGAATTCTCACTAACCTGGGAATCTTCAACCTCAGAATCATGTGAGGCCATCAAAGCAACTTGTGCTTCTTCTTTATCAGAATCAGATGATGAACTTACTTCATTATCATCCCAAGCCAAATATGCTCTTCGAGTAGGTTGATCCTTTTTCTCAAATTTCTCTCTTAGACCATGTTTCTTCTTTTGAAGATTTGGACAATCTGACTTGAAATGTCCCGGTTTGCCACACTCAAAACATGTAGTCTTTTGAGATGAAGAAGACTCATTGTTTCTTTGGAATGCTTTATTGTTGTTAAATCTAACATTTTTCTTTTTAAGAAACTTTCCAAAGTTCTTCACTAGAAGATTCAGATTTCCATTGTCTTCTTCTTCAGAATCTGCATCATATTCTTCTTTGATGCTTTCTTTTGCTTTTAGAGAAATTGATCGATACTTCTTCTCATGTTGTTCATGCTCCTCTAAACGATTCAATTCTAACTCATGTTCTTGGAGTTTTCCAAACAGAGTTGCAAGAGTCATATTTGATAAACTCTTCTTTTCTGAGATGGCTGTTACTTTTGGTTGCCATACTCTTGTAAGTGATCTTAGAACTTTCATGTTCAAGTCACAGTTTGAAAATTGTCTACCAAGAGCAATCAAATGATTAATTAAATGAGTGAATCGTTTTTGCATGTCTAATACCTTTTCTCCTGGAAGCATTCTGAACATTTCATATTCTTGGGATAGAGTATTGATCTTTGATCTCTTGACTTCATCTGTTCCTTCATGAGTCACCATCAATGTATCCCATATTTCTTTTGATGAAGTGCATGTTGATACTCTGAAAAATTCATCCATGCCAAGAGCAGATGTAAGAATGTTCATTCCTTTGAGATCATGTTGAACTTTCTTCTTTTCTTCTTCACTCCAAGTACTTTCTGGTTTTGGTTGTGAAGTTCCTTCTTCAATTGTTACAGGCACAAAGGGTCCTTCTTCAATGACTTTCCATATTCCTGAGTCTAATGACTTTATGAATATTTTCATCTTGATTTTCCAGAAGTCATAGTGTTCTCCATTGAAGAATGGTGGCCTGTTTATGTTGTGTCCTTCACTTGTTCCATGATTCGAAGAGGATGCCATCTTTTCCCGGATCTTAGGAATAACTTACCTAAACTTCCGCTCTGATACCAATTGTTAGAACAGATAGCAACCTGAGAGGGGGGGGGTGAATCAGTGTTGCCCCAATTTTCGCCTTATTGAAATCGTTACTTTCAAGTTTATGATGATCACGAGTTGATCTTTGTGATTGCAGCGGATATGAACAATACTTGAAAGTAAATGTGAAGGATAAAGAGAATCACACACAAGATTTTATCCTGGTTCGCCTTCAATCCACCGAAGACTACGTCCAGTCCCTCAAGAAAACCCCTTGAGGATTTTTCCACTATTGATAAGAATTTCTTACAAGTTCCTAACCCAAGGACCCCAAGAACTTCTACCAATATCCTGTGAAAGCAAACCGCTTACAACAGCCCTTGAAAGCAAACCGCTTTCAATTCCTGAAGGCAAACCACCCTCAGACCTTGAAGACAAACTTGTCTTCAACCAGAACCCTGAAAGCAAACCACTCTCAGTGACAACAACCCTTCACCGAATACCACGGTGAAAAACTCAATCTTACAGAAAGAGATGAAGAAGATATTACACTTGGCTGTTTCAATCCTTTAACACACAATTGGATTGAACATGAGAAATTATGCTTTAAGGCTTTTAAGCATAATACAATTCTGAGTTCTTCAAGATATGAACAACAAATGTGTTCTTGTAAACATGAAGATCATGAACTCAGAATTTAGGCTCTAAAAGATTTAAGTTCTGAAAGATGAACTTATTTGAAAAAGCTTTGGCCTAATGTGTTTTTCTCATGTGAAATGTGTAAATTTCGTGTGTGTGTGTGTTCTATGTTGTTGTTCTTGTGTGTTATGTTTTCTGGACTCAAATGGTCTTTATATAGGCAAGGGAAACGTCCTTGAACCATCACAACCCTTTTCAAAAGGTTTGGGACACAATGGTTCATGAAAAGATGCAACTTTTCGTTCTGGTAATCGATTACCACACTTAGTGTAATCGATTACACAAGTGACCGTTTCAGTTTGAATTTGAATTTCAAACATGTAATCGATTACAAGACTGGAGTAATCGATTACTTGCCTTGGTGTAATCGATTACCATAATGGTGTAATCGATTACAAAGAAGCCCATTTTCCAGAAACTTATTCTTTGAGTCTTGCTTAAGGTTTTCTACTTCTTTTAAGTTATGAAAACACTTAGCTTGATTAGATTAGGTGTTTTGAGAGCCTTTATGCTTTAATAAACCTTTAGAAGCATAACTCACCTAATTCTAAGACTTCTAGACTATTGATGGACTTGAGTGCTTGATTCTTTTGAAGTCTTCTTTTCTTCTTTTTGTTGATGAGTTTGTCGTCATCAAAACCACAGCCAGGGTCAGGAGCAAGACCTTCTTCACACAATTCACCACCCATCTTCATGAACTACATGAACCGAGTCCTCAGCCATTCTTAGATCAGTTTGTGGCGGTGTTCATTGACGAGCCTACGGATGTCACCCTATGAAGTGAGGTTCAGGCATAAGTGTCAAGACGATTTTGAGTTTATACCTGGATGGTGAATGTCAATGGTTGAAGCTAAAATTCATTCAGCAAAACCATGGAGAGGTAAAGTTGACTAAGGAGAAGATGACAGCTTATCATAGCAGATAAGAGGAAAAGAGGCCTAGAATATGAAGCAGGTGACCATGTCTCCCCCTGGTGACACCAATAATGGGAGTCGGGAAGGCGAATAAGCCAAGGAAGTTTACACCTTAATTCATGAAGCCAGAGTACACGTTATTCAAGGACAACTTATCGTTCGAAGTTCCACTAATGAAGACAAGAGACCAGAGCGTTAAGCAGCTGCGGGAGAAATAAGTCCTCTGGCCAAGTAATGTGGGATGAACCACGGGAGAAACAATGCAGTAATCGAGAAAGAAAGAGAAGGAAACAATACCCTGAGCGGTTTGCCAACCTATAGTTTCGAGGGGGTATTATTGTAAGACCCTGAATAAATTAAATAATTAAATTATTATTGAATCATCCGAAGCATATCTAGAGATGCGTGCATGCAGAAGTTAAGGCGAAAAGCTACTCAGATAATTGTTCCGATGTTTTCCAAATGACTGTTTGTCGTAGGACCGATCTTAATTGGATTTTCAATTCGAGCGAGAATAAGAAATTCTCACGATCTTAATGAAAATAAGTGAAGAATTTAAAGAGGAAGGACTTTAATATTGATATGGTTTCCTTTCGGAGCCCGGGAAAAGCATTTCTCACTACCGAGACTTTCAGTTGAAAATCTAGCAAGCGAAACAGACGACTTCGGGACCTCAGATAAAAAATACGGAAATCACAAAACAACTCCGTTTGATGTGACGGATCCTGATATGCCATAAAAACTTTTTGGTGAACAGTGTTTTCGTGAATAGTGTTTTGTGAATAGTGTTTCCGTAAATAGTGTTTTCAGGGCGGAATCAGAACAAATCCTGAGGAAAATGACCCGGGGATCGAGTTGTAAGAGCAAGAGGTTCAAGACGATTGAGAAAATGGTGTTATCCACTCAGCGACATTGGGAAACGTGTCAACAACATAACTCAGATATAGATGAGATTTATGACGCGATTGATGTATTGACGCACTGACGCATATGACGCCCGACATGATGACACAACAGTGGATTAGACATTTAATATTAAACTAATCCTAGATATTTTCCTAAACTTTTTAACCTTTAGCGTTTAGTCCTTAAACTTTGAAACCTTAGAGTTTAGTCCCCAAATAGTAAAAAGATATTTTACTTAAACTTTCAACTCTTCAACTTTGGTCCCTAGGGTTTGTGAAAAATCAAAATTCACCATCCTTTTAGCTTTGAAACCCGAGGCCAATAGGAGAAAAGGAAGTTTGAATGTTTTTTTCATTAAGAGTCATTAAGAGGAATGTAAGAAGCATAAAGTGAGTAATTAAGAGAGATAAATAGAAGAGGAACTATTCATCATCTTCTTCATTTTCTCATGGTGGTCGAATTCGTCCCAACCTCCTAGCTCCATCTTCCACTCATTATCTCACCTTGATTATTTGAGGTATGTTAATATCCTCCCCAAGCTCTTCAATTATATGGTTTTAGATTTCAAAGAGGATGATTTTTGATATGGTAATAGTTGATGAAATCCCAAAACCCTTTCATATCTATTCTTGCTAGGGTCTTCCTCTTTAATTTGAGCCGATTAGATTTTCAAAATGTTGAGTTCTAGTCCCTATGTTGTTTTATTGTTGAGCTCTTGCTATGATGGCCTTTTGTTAGAGATAAGAATCGCCTCCGGTTGGAGGTGTGCAGAAACAGTCACAGCATCGTCTGTGATTTGTAAAGAAGATCAACAACAGAACGTATTGTCTGGTGCGGATCTTCTGATCGTCTACCAAAGCCTACATATATCGTCTGGCCAGACATGTCGTCTGAGTCCACCCCAGTTGTAACGCATGTTATCTTGTAATAATAACAATTCCAGAATATCCAGGATTCTACCTTATCTTATCTTGTATTTATTATTTCCAATGTAATAGTTGACCTCGGGATATCCGGAATGGTCATTATGTTTTATGTATCGTCTTAGTTATTTAATCTGTATAAATACAGAGCTTGTAATTCTGAATAAGTGTGTGGAATAGTAAAGTTACGAATAGTTTTAACCTTCGGTTATCTCAACCTCTTCTTTACCTTTCTCACCTTTCTTCTTCCGCTGCCTTTTCCAAGAACACCTTTAGTTCTAAACATGGTATCAGAGCCAGTCTGAATCCATGGTTTCTTTTTCTGCGTTCTTTTCTCCAATGGCAGAAGCTCCGCCTTCGTGCCAAGATTTATCCTTTTCTTTAGATAGCTTTCACCCCTATCTCTAGCTGAGATTCATGAACAGAGGGGTAACTCCTGTCGACGTTCCTTTGAACTCAAGCTTTATCCTTTTCTTTACATTTTCTGCAAATTTATTTTCTTCGTTGCTTAGATTCATGAACAGAGGGGTAACTCCTTTCGAAGTTCCTCTGAATTCATGGCACTATAGCCATAAGGCCTCTGAGCCTCAAATGGTAGAGAACAAGTCCCTAAAGGAGCCTCCCACTACAGGACACGCCCAGGCACCCAAAACCCAAAAATATGTATATTTTCCTTCACATGTTGTTTCAGATCTGGCGGATCTCGCCAAGGAGTCCAAATCATCTTCCATGTTCTTCATTTATAGCATCATGCCCCAAGCCGCTGCTCCAAGTACAAGCATCAATGTCAAAGGAGTGCAAATCTTCTTGGCATTATAATTTCCTCCCTTGTTAGTGATGCCTACAAGGGATAGAGAAGCAAGCAAGTTGCCGCTATAAAGGTCAAGCTCAAACGTGTGCCTTCGAAGGCTGACTTCCTTCTCACCCACGTTGAGCTGCGGAGGGATGTTAGAGATAAGAATCGTCTCCTGTTGGAGGCGTGTAGAAATAGTCGCAACATCGTCTGTGATTTGTAAAGAAGATCAACAACGGAACGTATCTTCCGATGGGGATCTTCTGATGTTGGAACAATGGATCGTCTGCCAAAACCAAGATATATCGTCTGACCACACATGTCATCTGAGTCCACGCAAGCTGTAACGCATGTTATCTTGTAATAATAGCAATCCCGGAATATTCAAGATTCTACCTTATCTTATCTTGTATTTATTATTGCTTATTGTAATGTACATTTCCAATGTAATAGTTGACCTCGGGATATCCGGAATGGTCATTATGTTTTCTGTATCGTCTTAGTTATTTACTCCGTTTAAATACAGAGCTTTTAATTCTGAATAAGTGTGTGGAATCGTAAAGTTAAGAATAGTTTTAACCTTCTGTTATCTCGACCTCTTCTTTACCTTTCCCACCTTTCTTCTTCCGTTGCGTTTTCCAAGAACGCCTTAAGTTCTTAACACCTTTAGAAACCTTGTTTCCATGACTTTGATCTATGTTAATCTCCAATTAGATTTTCAAGAAATTGCATTTTTGAAAAGTGATTTTCAAAGTTTGAATTTTATTTTCACCATAGATTTCATAATGCCTTTGATGAGTACAAGTTAGTTTTGAGAGAAAAATTCATCTTGACAATTATTTTACTTTGGCCGAACCTATGTCAAAATTTTGGGCCTGGATGAATTGATTTTCAACTAGCTTTTAGGGTTTTAAAGCTTGTATGTGAGGTTTGATGCAAAGAGAAAATTATTGCCCTATGTTTTATGGAGGGGTCAAGAGATATGAGGATTTTTTAGGGTTTGAAAAATTTATTTTGACATGGTTTTGAGAGCTAGAGTTTAGAGGGACTAAAATTGAGTTTTTGGGTGAAGTGAGTTTTGAATCTTATAGCTTGTTTTAGGGTTTTGAGAAGTTGAGGGTTTGAGAATTTAAAAGTTTGACAATTGAATAGATTTTGTGTTTTTAACACTTAAAGATTTCATTGAGTTAAAGGCTTGAAAATTAATTTGGAAACTTGTAGGAAAAGTTTAGTTTTGGGTTTTGAAGATGCTTTGAGGGACTTGGTGTGTTGTTTGGTGAAAAAGGGAAGTTTTTATGCATTTTGATATTTTAGACAGAATTGAAGCCTTTTGGTTTTGTGTAGGTTTTTGCCTTCAAAAACATGTTTTAGGCTTCTTAGTTAATAAGTGAATGTCTAGCCTTAATAGCTCTTCAGAAGTTTGATGTTTTGGAATAGTTTGAAAGTTGTAACTTAGTGTTTTTCAAAGATTTTTAAAAGTTACAAATGTTTTCTAAAGAGTTTTGAATTCCATGGATTCGTTCTTGTGAATGAGGACAATTTCCCAAGTCTTGGAAGTTTCTAAGTCCATTAGTTAAAGTCTCTGAACTAGTTATGAGTCCTAAACTAGACTATGTCCTTTGAAGGTTTACGGGACATAGAACCAATCAGAATGAGCAGAGCTAACGTAGCTTTCAAGATTAGCAACCAGTTCAGTAAGGGCACTTCGCTACTTTTAGGTACTAAGAATATGTATATGATTATGAGAATGTATACTATGATCTGAGAATTGGTAGTTGATAGCGTTCTGAGAATGACTCGATTAGAATTGTATTGATAGAGATATATTAATGCATAGAGGTGAAGACATCTGATATGCTGGATTGGAATTGTTTGAGGTGTGATATTGATTTGCAATTTGTGGCTTGACGTATTGAATGTTTCCTCGCTAAATTTCTAAGTGTTAAGCATGATTACTGGCGACATGATTTATATCTGATTTACATATGTACATATGCTCTACATGATTCTTTGTTAATTATGAAGCTATGTGAGACCACATATTCGAATGATTAAGCCTTGAGTTCAGACCGTTGTTTTTATGTTGTGTCAAGCATATTTAGGGGCCGTCGTGGTTCGGAGCTAAATATAGCACTGAACTAGAGATGGAAAATATCAGGGCGTTAAAAAGAACATACTCGTGTAAGCGGAAACTTATCGGTTGACTAGTAGTACTATTTAGTCGGGCCTGGAGTCGGTAGAGTGTCCCACCCACCTGCGGGATTTAGTGTTACATCCGGATGAAACTTTTGTACAATGAGCGGTTGTACGTGCATATAGGGAGTCGTAGGGTCATCGACCATCTGAGTCTATAAACCTTGAGTAGCATGCTCGCCAAATGCTTACCTAGATACTATCTACTTGCTTACTAACACATTTGATATTTTTTGCAAGTGACCCTTTTCTATTGTGTTTGTTTAGATGAATCGTGGACGCTTCATTAGATCATGGCGGACAAACCTTTGGAGGACCCGTATATAGGCCTTATTCCCCAGGGGGAGGCGATCCTTCACATTCTTGAACGCGAGGACTTGGCGTCATGAGCAGTGGACCTGCTGTCATGACGAGCCCGGTATACTGGTCGAGTAGCTTACGACAGGATTGACCGTCTCGGCACTCTGCAAGGGCGACAGTTCTACCGCTTTACTTACGACATCCCCTTACACCTTCTTCCTAGTTTCGATGGTTCCTGTGCCCTGATGTCGGGGACAGCCGCTATACCGGCATCCCTTGTTGTAGCTGCCTCTCCATGTCATTTACCCCACGTGGTGAAAGTGGAGACTTTCGCACCCCCATCCTCAGGTTTTTCTTCCACCCAGTTAGTTCCCTACTGAATTGTACCCCAGGTATATGAGGTAGTAACTAGGGTCATCACAACTGTCATAGACGTGGATGTACCCGTGATCAATCTCATCGACTTAGACGGAGAGGTCTCAGGCGAGGGTGGTGTTGGTTATCTCGAGGGATCCGGTGGAGACCCAGAGGACCCCGAGGAGGAGGAGCAGGAGGGAGAAACCTCTAACACCGAGGGATAGAGGTGTCTAGCAGGGGTGGGAACATATGAGAGGTAGGTTTGTTTCTCTTTTACTGACATGACTTGTAATTGACTTAGGGACAGGGTAGGTTCCCGATACATTGCTTTTTGTGTGGACTTCCTGCGTGGAGATCACAGGAAAGTATATCAGACTTATGAGGTCTAGCTCTAGAATTTCATAGCTTTGATATATTTTCTCTTTTGAGTCGTCGGGTTGTAATATAACTTAACTATTTGCACCACTTCGCATAACTCTTTGAAAACACCGATGGTGTAATTATGATGCACTCAGACTACTTTGATAAAAACTAATTACCGATGGTTATGTAGATACGGTATATTATGTATGCATTTTGCCTTAGTATGTTTCAGGAAAAAAATATACTTACTTTTTTTTGTAACCTCGAAAGATACTTCGCATGCTTAATTACTCTTCACTCACGATAGTGACGCCTTGAAAATCGGAGTGTTACAGACATCAAATTCCTATCATTATTTACCAAAACCTTATTGTCCAATGAATATCAACAATAATAATTATTTATAATTAAAATAAAATTAAAATCATGAAAGCCACCAGAAGAAGATCAAGAGATCGATAAAAATCAATATTTTACCTCTCAGTTCCTTCAAGTTAAAACATCAAAGTTTAGTGTACAAGTTTCAATTCCACTGAATAGTCATAGAATAAAAATAAAAATAAAAACAAAATGAAGAGAAGAGAAGACAGGGAAGAGGAAGAAGATAAAGTCTGACCACCAAAGTTCCTCAATGACATCTTCTAGGGTTTAGATTGGTTGTCGAACCAGAAGGTCCACTTTCTCTCCAATTTTCTCTGCAAAATCGTCTCCAGCTATGGCGTTGCCACAAGCTCTTCAACGGCCGCTCCGGTTGCCATGGTCTAGGTCTAGAGTAACATGACAGTGAAGATCAAAAGCGTTAACGTCTCAGAGAGAAGAGACTAGTGGTGCAGCGATGGTTTCCGATCTGAGAAGGGATGGATCGGTTTGGATCTGGTGTTGGCGTGGTGGGAGAGTTGGCGGAGAGTCAAAGAGAAGGTGTGGTGTAATGACTTGTTTTAGCAGGTCAAAAGAAGAGGACAAAAATTGGACCCCCTTTTCAAGGGACCACATTAGGTGGACCCTACTTTCTCTCTCTCTCTCTCTCGCTCTCTCTCTCTCTCTCTCTCTATATATATATATGTATGTGTATATATGTATCTATTATATGGTGCCGACTAGGGTGGTTTTTTTTTTTGGACCACAGGTGGTCCCAAGGTCTAATTGGTAATTTACAATATACAAAATTTACTAGAGTGGCCCCTTGATGCCCCACATTTGAACATTGTTACTAGGGTGGTCCCTTCTCCTCCACTGACCACCGTCATCGCTTCCTTCTCTCACCAGATTGCGGTGGTTCACGGCTGAGATGCACTGACTTTGTGGCCGGAGTAGAAACTTAGTTGATCCTCTTCCGCTCGTGGTCAGGAGGACGGTGGTGGTGTCCGTTTCACCTAAAACTCAACAAGCTAGCCACAAACTCCATTTACATGTCGGAGTTTCTCAGGTACAATTCCCAAAATGACACAGGGAATTGTACCTGAGAAAAGAAGAAGAAAGGAAACACGACCAGGGACTCGAACAGCAGAAACAACCTTGAAAGTAGACCGCGACAGTGGCCTTGAGAGAAGGCGACGTCGAGAAGTGGAGACCGACTCTGTGAGGATGAAACACGAACCATGAACCCTAGCACAAACAGATTAAAGGTGCCATGGCCCTAAATCCCAAATCGCAGAGGCTATCCAAGATCGAGCCTTGTTTAGTCAACATCGTCTTCTATCTCAAAGGCCAACCCGTCTTCTCCACCCGCTAGAACCGCGAGGTCCGCCGCTAAAGACCCTGCTCTGGCCGCTGTGAGCTTGGCTGCGAGACGGTGGAGATGAGGGCACTACAAAAGGAGAAAGTAGGACTTTTTCAGTCAAAGACGACAGGTGGCGCTCGTTCGTGGTGGCTCCATTTCTAGTGGTTGAGGTTGATGGTTAAAGAAGAAGGCTTTGTGTGTTAGGAAATCTAGGGAAACAAGGCCAGAGAGAAAATCACTATTTTTATGTTGGAAACATTTACAATTTAACATTTTTACCTCTAATTCAATTATAATCATCCATCTGAAAAATATTTTCCGATTTCAAAATCTAACGGTATTAAATGATTGACCAAACCATGGTAAAAAAAAGTGATCACCATGCACCCTATTATATATATAAGATATAGTAATTAATAAAATCACCCATTATGCTACCCTATGCTGCACGCACAAACATGCCTGTGGATACCAAAAGGTTCAAAACTCAATTGTTAAATCGTAATATATGTCATCCTTTGTCCTTTTTGTCATTTTATAGGATATTTTAATAAGCAATTCTTGCAAGCCACAAATCATTATTGTGATATGTTTTGTCCCTTCAGTTCATGTTGGGACAAGAATGACGATCATCACACATTTTCAGTTCCCTTAATTATGATGTTTTTTTATCTGCATCCGATCCTTCGTTTGTACTATTCAGTAGTATTTGTCATAGACCAATTATTCAAAAACTGCTATTTACGTAATTGGACACATAAATGACTAAATTTCTATTACCTTTTCATTAGAAGAATTGACTTTTAACCGCTGTCTTATCTATTATTTGTAGTAATGTGAATGACTATATCTCTGCCCAAGCGTGATAAAATTATTGTTACCTTCGAAAAAGATAAAATAATTGTTATTTCCGTGGATTTGTTGGACTCTAGCTAGCACATATTCCATGAAGCTCTCTCGTACTTATGACTTTGGTTTGAACAATGATGTAATAATAGCTTTATATAAAGAAAAGGTAAGAAGAATCAGAAACGAGTTTAGAACTTTATTACTAAAAAATATTTGAAAAGCCATGGCGGCCATTTGTTTGATGATCGGGTAAACATTCGTCTAGTATGCACAAATTTATTTTTTTACAAGGTACACAAGAAACTTTTGGGGATCCACTATCATAGGTTTCTAGTAGGTTAAATCTTTTTCCCTCTTAACTAAATTAAAAATTAACCCCAATTAACCCCATTAACCCTAATCCCCCTAAATCATTTTTGAAATCAATCTTCTTCTTCTTCTTCTTCTTCTTCTTCTTCTTTCTAATCTTCTTCTTCAAACGAGAAACCCATACCTAGATTTGCAGCAGCCACAATCTCCCATCCCCTTCCTCCTTCTTCTTCTACCAGCCCCAATCTCCCTGAAACCCCGAAACCAAAATCCCCAAACCAGAAATACCAAAAAAATACCCAAAAACCTTGAAACCCATCCCCACAGCAAGAGAACCCCCATACCTAGATTTGCAAATGAAACCCACCTTTGGGTCAAATCCAATCTCTAATCGTTCATCAGGACAGAGAAATCGAGAGGGAAAATTGTTAAAAATTGTTGGGAGAAAAGGAAATGAAGAGGTGATGGGAGTGGGGTTGTTGGTGGCGTGTTGGCTCAGTTTGCTGGTTAGGGGTTTTGTGTGTACGGTGGTTGGTTGTGGTGGTGGGAGTTCGGTTGTGACGGTGGCAAGTAGGATGGGGTTGTTGAAAGCTCCCTTTTTCTTTCTTCATTGTCTTCAATCTTCTCCCTTTTCTTCAACAGTTTCCTCACTCATGTTGCAGACATTGGGTTCAGTTCCTCCACTAAGTCGAAATCATCTAGATAATGGTCTTCTAATAATTTGATCTTCCGAGAATGAAGACCTCGTGATCTCCACCCAAGTCTATTGAAGGACTTTCATCTTGGGAATTGTTCACGAAACCTCCATCGCAGCGATCTAGGGAATCTCATGGGTCTCCTGCCAGAAGCTTCAAACCAAGATCTGAAATCCAAATTTATACAGTGAAACCCAGATCTTCAAACCTGGAGGAGGTAGGCTGAAGAAGAGGGGGCGATAAAGGGGTTTTGTCCATGGGAGGTGATGAAGGAGAGCGTGTGGTGGGGGATTTAGGGATTTTAACAATGGTGAAGAATAAGAGGGGGCGATGGAGGACGAGGAATACAAGAGGGAGGTTATGGAGGAGAGGGTATTGGTGGTGGGCGGTGGGGGATGAAGAATCGATGGCGAAGGGAGAAGAATGAGGGAGAAGAGAAAGAAACAATATGTTTCTGGGTTTATTTTTTTATCAAATTTAGTAGGGTTAATGGTTCAATAGGGATTTAGAAATAAGAAGAAGAAGAAGAAGAAGAAGAAGAAGAAGAAGAAGAAGAAGAAACACGAGGATGCACCTGCAACAGAAATAAGAAGAAGAAGAAAAACGAGGGTGAAGAAGAAGAAGAAGAAGAAGAAGAAGAAGAAGAAGTAGAAGAAGAAGAACATTGATTTCAGAAATGATTTACGGGGATATTATATACATAAGGAATGACTTAGCAGCATATTACGCATGCTTAGCAGCATTCTGGGCTCGGAGATACATTGAAGGCAATGTATTAGAAGTAGTTGGGAGCACAAGCAGGAGCACTAAGATCAGTTGAAGATGTTATGATGCAACTGCTGTGATCTACTGTCCAAATTTTATTTTTTTTTGGAATGAATGGACTGCTGAATTGTTTTGGCATTGAGTTGTTCTACTGTTGAATTGTTTCGACATTGAATTGTAACAAGATATTATGATAGTTTCCTATAGATGAATTGTTTTAGTAATCCCATATGCATATGTTATATATAGTTTATTTGGTAATTTGGTATTGATAGTTTCCTGTAGACCATGTTTTAGTTAATTTGGTATTTTGGCAATATAATAGACTGTATTATTATTTGCACATACAATTAATTAAGGTGACATAACATATGAAAAAAAAAAAAAATTAAACTTATTACCACGGTTCAACACTGAACCGAGGTAATAGGAAGAGATGTTACCACAGTTCAGAAAGGAACTGTGGTAATAGAGCTGCAATGTTACCACGGTTAAGCCTTCAATCGTGGTAACAGAGTTGCAATGTTACCACGATTACACCTTCAACCGTGGTAACAGAGCTGCAATATTACCACGGTTTTGCCTTGAACCGTGATAGTTTATCTATTACTCCGCCGTCTGTTACCATGGTTTAACCATGGTATTATGCTGCTCAGAACCGTGTTAATATGGTAAATCTGTAATAATGACTCCCCAATAACTCGATAGAGAGAGACTCTTTGGTGAAGGGAAAGGTGATCAACATCATCAAGTGAATGATTTTCCAAGAAATAGCAGAAATTCAGACCTAGCTCTACTTGCTCCCCAAGTAAATAATTCAGCCCATATAATTAAAATAAAACAAAAAAATATATTCTCCTAATATTTGTGTGATTTTCAGCCCTCCCTTAGCCATATTATGGTCTAGATTAATTTTATAGAATCTTCCATGAAAAGCTTATTTGAATTAAATAAACCAGATTTTATTTAATAAAAAACTTAAATAGTAAGGATATCCTAGGAATATTACCTTTGATTTAATTAGAAAAGAAATCTTATTTTATTTTCCAATATCACCTCATAAACATTTATCGTTTAAGATAAAATTCAAAAATAACCAATTATCTCAACCAACATAAAAACAAACTCAGTCAATTATTAAGTAAATACTGAAAGAATGATTGTAAATTAGAAAATAATGTTAAGTTATCATTCACTTATCTATGTCATATTAGATGTATTTATTTTAGTGGTACATGTCACTAATATATGATACACTCATTCATATTTATGGCTATTGGAGTAAACACCGTATTGCAATATGTTGGCTATGAATCCGATTTTTATGGAAAAACCCTTTTAGCTTATGAATCCGATTTTTAGTGGCAAAACTTTTTTTTTTTTTTTTTGTAAGCGGGAGAGGCTCGTGCACTGAAAGAAAACTACCGAAAAGTAGCACTACTAGAGAACAAAGCCTCACACAAATCATGATCTAAGAGAGCTTGACATTTAATAGGAGGGAATCAAACAGGTGTAAACCAAACTCGAAGCCCGAGCATTCTGGGCCAAAGAAAGGGGCGTTAGATTTTCCACCTTAACAACTTATTTTTGCACCTCCCTTCTCATTCCAGGATTTAAAATTTGAAAGATAAATTTTCCAAAATCTTAGAAGTAAATTTTCCGAAATTTAAATTTCGGAATGCAAAAACAGAAGGGTGTAAAATTTTGTTCATCCGTAAGAAATCGAACACCCCAAACAATTTGCCACTATATTAAATTCATGAGGGTTTAGGGTTTAGCATGTCACTATGGTTGAACTAATTCTTATAATTCAATCCATCATATCCCTATGTGGTTCCACTGTATCCAACCCAACACAAATTATCTCGATCGTAGTGCTCGAATCGCTTTCAATAATGACCTTCGGGTACTCTGAGGCTAATTCCACAGCAATCGAATGCTCCATAACTCCTCCAACCGCGTGTTAGAGGTTCCCAGACGCGAGTGAAACCAAGGATGTTGGCGAATCCTCAGAAACAATAAAGTACAACTAAATGATTTCCTCCTAAAGTTCTTCCCCTTTTTTTATTGCAAGTTACCTTTGCCTGCCGTTTTAAAATAATCCTTCTTTTCTACCTTTGGAATCCAAATCTACTTTAGCACTCTTTTTGGTTTTAGACTTTTAGCAATATCTGTATAAGCCGAACAGCTCAAGTACCCAACATTCCCCAACTAACAATTAATCCACACTTTTTCTTTGCCCATTTTCCTTTCGTAGTTCTCTTTGTTGCTGAGTTTCTCCTACTGAGAGGACATGATCCAATCACACTTTTTCTGTTTTCGTACCAAGTCAACAATTAAGGAAAGGAAAACAAACCGTAATCTTATCTTTTTCTATATATTTTGATTGCTATAAAATCTATATCTAGTTTATCTTAAGACCACTTATTAAGTATGAGGTGTGGTCTGGTGGTTGAGCATAAGGTGAAGAGTTCAATTATCGTCCATGGAATTGTAATACATTTGGTGGTTAGTTATTCACTACTACAGAATTACTTTTTTACCACGCCTCTGTTACTACAGTTTCGTGTTGAACTGTGATAATTGAGATAGTTTTTTTTTTTAATTAACATTGTCTATTACCACGATTGTTAGGGGAACCGTGGTAATAAGTATTATAGTTTTTTGATTAACATTGTCTATTACCACGGTTGTTATGGAAACTAACAACTGTGCTAATAGGAATTATATTATTAAAAAAACGGTGATTTGTTAGCTAGGAAACCCTTATTTGGAGATTGAAAACTCATTTGTCTGCCCTTTTCTCTTTCTCTGTTGTGACTCCATTGCTCTTCAACCTCGTCACCGCCACTCGCCACTCCTCTTTCTAACTGCTTCCCTCTTTACTTTGTAACTTTTCAACATGCGAATAGAAGAAAAATAAAAAAAAAAATAAGAAAAAAATAAATCTGTTACCACGGTTCAATATTTAACCATGGTAATATGAAGATATATTAGCACAGTTCCTTGTTGAACCGTTGTAACGGGTAGCTGTATTACCACGGTTCCACCTTGAACTGTGGTAACAGATGTGTGATATTACTACGGTTCCACCTTGAACCATGGTAACAGAGGTGTGATATTACCACGGTTCCACCTTCAACCAAGTATTACAGATGTATAAAATTACCACGGTTCCGCCTTCAACCGTGGTAATTAATCTATTAATACGCCGAGCTATACCACAATTTAACCGTGGTAATATATTCTCCGAAACTGTGGTAAAATGACAGTTCTGTAATAGTGATTTATTATTTAATATAAGCACTCGTGACGAAAAAGACGGTCAGTGATGTCTACCGTCGGTGTGAAAAAAAAAACTAAGACTTATTACATGACGTGTTATAAGTCACAAAATCATTAATTCTCATCCTTCATCAATCAGACAAGGAACATGTTCTTAGCCAATTAATTAGATAACGGAGGGAAAAGTTTCTATATAAGATCAACCACTTTGTGAGTGATGACATTGATCCCATATAGAAAGTTTAACAAGGTGAGAAGAAGGCTATGCATGAGATCTGCACTATCCATTAGGATATTTGGCAGTTTAGGTGCGCCACAAAAGAGTTAAATTGTCACCCATTAGTGAATAGTTTATATAATATATACATGTCTGATTTCCTTTAAAAAAAAAATTCGGTTTAAGTTTAGTGTATGAGAAAAAACTCTCCTGAAAAGCTATCCAACTGTAATGTGTATGTTTTGGTTCGGATAAAATTACTCCGTGGAGACAAAAAAAGGTCTTTGGTTTGTATGGAAATATTTGGGTATGTCCCTTAGGAAAGGTACCTACCTATCATGAGTATGGAATCTTGTTTATGTTAGAATAAAATTCAACATATAGGGTCACACATGTAATTATTAAATGTGTAGCCATTATTATAAAGTGTATATATAAAGTGATTTAATTTGGAGTTAAGATATTAAGGATATAAGGGTATAATTATCATGAAATTATTGTGTAGAGGCAGAAGTGATATTTTAATTTGTTGAGAGGTTGAATTGAAATTATCACAACTTAAGACAATAAATAAGGACCATTGTCCCAGATTTTATTGTCATGAAATTGTTTCTCTCCCCCTTCTAGAGAAGAAAACTTCATACATTGATAACCTAGAAGATCATCCCTTCATCTTATACCTGTTCTTGTGCTTTATCTTGCAATTATCAAGTGCGGTTCTGCATCTTGAAACGATCAATGGATTCATCAGATAAGCTCCCGCATCTAGTTCTTATTCTGAAGAATAAATATGGTCTCACATATTTAGGAATTTGGTTCATGCATGATATCATTTAAATAATGACGAAATGATTAAATCTTTTATTCTTAAAGTATCCAAATTTCTACAATTAGTATCAGAGCCTCCCATCATCAATTCTTTGGATAATCTTTAACTTTCTATTCATTTGTTTGGGATTATCTTCATGATTAGACTTCAACACATATGCTTCTTTATGTTAATATGATGAAAGAAAATTTGTTTGTTGTATTATTACTTTACAACACTTGAGTTTTGGATTAAATCTTGGTGATTGCTTTATCCGAACATGTGTTTCTTCAAATTATATGAACTTAATTGTTGTAATATTTAAGACTTTGAGATACTTTGTAATAATACTTCATAGATTGAGTTTTTTAAATTAATATGTTAGAGAAATGTAGTATCGTCTGATACTTATCGTCTGTACCGTCTGATACTATCGCCTGAATAAGTTAGCATTCTATCGCCTGTATGGCAGTATCGTCTGCCAAGTTGAATCGAATGCATAACTGTATCGTCTGGTCAGTTAGTCATGCCAGCTGTCAATGTGTGATAGGTGTCACCTGTCCATGTGTGATAGGTGACCCGCCGATTATGTTGACGTACATGTGTGATAGGTGACCCGCCGATTATGTTGACCCAAAATATCCGGGATCTTGTCTGTTTGTCTGTTTTCTCTCTGTATATAAACAGAGCTTGTAATAGTGAATTAATTAGAATAGAAAGAACTTTCAGTATCTTCGATTTCTCAATTTTTCTTCTTCAAAGAACCCTTGGTTCTTAACATGGTATCAAGAGCCAGTCTCGATCTATGATTTTATTTTTAACTTTCCGCTATGGAAAAAGCTCAGACTTCATCTTTGCCTTCCTTTTCACATATTGTTTCAATCAAACTTGATGAAAAAAAATTTCGTTCCTGGGTACAACACGTTGAAGGTGTTGTTCGACAACATAGTCTGGAAAACTTTCTTGTGAATCCAAAAATCCCACCTCATTTTTTATCTGATGCTGATCGTGAAAAGTTTGTTGAGAATCCTCTTTACACAACCTGGATCAAACAGGATTTAATCTCTATCAAGCCATGCAAGGTCCTAACTCCCGAAAGTGGATTGAAGCAATGAAAGAAGAGTATAAGTCCATGCAAGACAACAAAGTTTGGGAACTCATTCCATTACCAGAAGGTGTGAAACCCATTGGTTGCAAATGGATATTTAAAACCAAATGGGATGTAAATGGTAATGTGGCGAGATATAAAGCTTGTCTTGTGGCCAAGGGTTATACTCAAAAGGAAGGAATTGACTTTAAAGAGACTTTCTGTCCAGTTTCTACGAAAGACTCTTTTAAGACAATCATGGCACTAGTTTCACACTTTGATCTTGAGCTTCATAAAATTGATGTCAAAATAGATTTCCTCAATGGTGACATTGATGAGACAATCTATATGTTGCAACCTAAAAGCTTTGAATTAGGAGACTCAAAGAAGATGCTTTGCAAATTAAAGAAATCCATCTATGGACTTAAGCAAGCTTCCCGAAAATGGTACCATAAATTTCATCAAGTAATTATCTCATTTGGTTTTGAGGTACATATTGTTGATAATTATGTGTATCAAAAGTTCAGTGGGAGTAAGTTTATATTCCCGGTTTTGTATGTAGACGATATTATGCTTGCCACTAATGATGTAGGAACACTAAATGAAACCAACAAATTTCTTTCAAAGAATTTTGAGATGAAAGATATTGGAGAAGCCTCCTTTGTATTAGGAATCCAGATACTCGGAGATCGTACTCGAGGTATTCTTGGATTATCACAAAGGAACTACATTGACAAAATCCTAAAAAGATTTAGCATGTAGGAATGAAAACCAAGTAATACCCCTGTTGCTAGAGGCGATAAGTTTAGGCTCAGCCAGTGCCCTAAAAACCACCTTGAAATTGAAGAAATACAAAAGATTCCCTATGCATCAGCCATTGGGAGTTTGATGTATGCTCAAGTTTGTACTCGTCCAGGTATTGCATACATTGTGAGTATGCTAGGCAGATATTTGAGTAACCCTAGGATGGACCATTGGGTAGCAGCCAAGCGAGTTATGCGCTATTTGAAAAGAAAAAAGGATTATATGATCACATATCAAAGATCAGATCAGCTAGAGATCGTAGGGTATTCTAATTCTGACTTTGTTGGATGCAAAAATAGTAGGAGGTCCACATCAGAGTACATTTTTCTATTGGCGGGAGAAGCCATTTCTTTGAAGAGGGTTAAATAGACACTTGTAGCTTCTTCTACCATGGAAGCAGAATTTGTAGCATGTTATGACGCATCCAATCAAGGAATATGGTTGCGAAACCTTGTCACTGGGCTGCGAATATTAGGAAATATAGAAAGATCACTGAAGTTATTTTGTGACAATAAATGAGCAGTACTATATTCCAATAACATCAAGAGCTCATCTAAATCAAAACACATTGATATTAAGTTCTTAGTTGTGAAAGAAAGAGTGTAGAGTGGACAAATATTCATTGAACACATTGGGACAAATTCTATGGTAGCAGATCCACTAACAAAAGGATTACCACCTTTGCTCTTTCATAAGCATACCCATCATATGGGTGTTATGATGTTTGGGGATATCTTAGTATAGTGGGAGTATATGTATTTTGTGTTTAATGTAAGGTATCAGAAATAAATTTATTCAGTATTATATTGTTGTATTGTACTCCTTGGGTTATATTATATAGTATTGATCGCACTAAGGTAAAGTAGGACCAGTTGGAAAAAGACATGTATGGATCACATTGCATGTAAATTTTCCATGCTACACATACTTGATTGATCTATGTCGTTTGATTGTGTAAGTATATGTGACCATTGTTGGTTTAGTCATGTTAAAATTTTGATGAAAACCATTTTGATCCTATATTAAAGCAATTAATGGACCAGATTGTGTATACCTTATATTCATAATGACAAGTAAATTGAGCTAAGTTACATATGCGGCGCAGTGAGAAATTGTTGGAATAAAATTCAACATATAGGGTCACACATGTAATTATAACATGTGTAGTCATTATTATAAAGTATATAAATAAAGTGACCTAATTTGGAATTAAGATATTAAGGAAAAAAGATAATTTTCATGAAATTATTGTGTAAAGGAAGAAGTGATATTTTAATTTGTTGAGGGGCCGAATTGAAATTATCACAACTTAAGTCTATAAATAAAGGTCATGCTCCCCAGATTTCATTGTCATGAAATTGTTTCTCTCCCCCTTCTAGAGAACACTTAGGAGACTTCATACATTGAAAATATGGAAGATCATCCCTTCATCTTATACCTATTCTTGTGCTTTATCTTGGAATCATCAAGTGCGATCTGCATCTTGAAACGATCAGTGGATTCATCAGCCACGCTTCCGCATTTAGTTCTTATTCTGAAGAATTGATATCACTACTACAGAAGGTTAAAATTGTTCTTAACGTTACTATTCCACACACTTACTCAGAATTACCGGATCTGTATTTATACAGACTAGATAACTAAGACGATACAGAAAACATAATGACCGTTCCGGATATCCCGAGGTCAACTATTACATTGGAAATGTAAATTACAATAAACAATAATAAATACAAGATAAGATAAGGTAGAATCCTGGATATTCTGGGATTGATATTATTACAAGATAACATGCGTTACAGATGGCGTGAACTCAGATGACATGTCTGGTCAGACGATATGTCTTTACTTTGGCAGATAATCCATTGTTCCAACATCAGAAGATCCCCATCAGATGATAGACGATGCGTTCCGTTGTTGTTCTTCTTTACAAATCACAGACGATGTTGTGACTATTTCTGCACGCCTACAACAAGAGACGATTCTTATCTCTAACATCCCCCCATAAGCTCAACATGGGTGAGAAGAAATACAGCCTTCAAAGGCACACGTTTGAGTTTGACCTCTATAGCTGCAACTTGCTTGTTTCTCTATCCCTTGCGGGCATCACTAACAAGGGAGGAAATATAATGCCAGGAAAAGTTGCACTCCTTTGACATTGATGCTTGTACTCAGAGCAGATGCTTGGGGCATGATGCTAGAAATGAAGAACATGGAAGATGATTCGAACTCCTTGGCCAGATCCGCCAGATCAGAAGCAACATGTGAAGGAAAATATACATATTTTTGGGTTTTGAGTGCCTGGGCGTGTCTTGCAGTGGGAGGCTCCTTCAGGGACTTGCTCTCTACCATCTGTGGCTTAGAGGTCTTACGGCTATAGTGGCATGAGTTCAAAGGAACGTTGACAGGAGCTACCCCTCTGTTCATGAATCTCAACGACGAAGAAAATAAATTTGAAAAAAATGTAAAGAAAGGGGCTTCAGCTGAGAGGAACGTCGACAGGAGGTACTCCTCTGTTCATGAATCTCAGCTGGAGGTAAAGGTGGAAACTATCTAAAGAAAAGGATAAAGCTTGGCATGAAGGCGAAGCTTCTTCCATGGGAGAAAAGAACGAAGAAAAAGAAACCATGGATTCAGACTAACTTTGATACCATGTTAAGAACTTAAGGCGTTCTTGGAAAAGGAAGCGGAAGAAGAAAGGTGGGAAAGGTAAAGAAGTGGTCGAGATAACAGAAGGTTAAAACTATTCTTAACTTTACTATTCCACACACTTATTCAGAATTATAAGCTCTGTATTTATACAGAATAGATAACTAAGACGATACAGAAAACAGAATGACCGTTTCGGATATCTCGAGGTCAACTATTACATTGTAAATGTAAATTACAATAAACAATAATAAATACAAGATAAGATAAGGTAGAATCCCGGATATTCCGGGATTTCTAGTATTACAAGATAACATGTGTTACAACTGGCTTGGACTCAGACGACATGTCTGGTCAGACAATATATCTTAGCTTTGGAAGATGATCCATTGTTCCAACATCAGAAGATCCCCATCAAATGATAAATGATGCGTTCCATTGTTGATCTTCTTTACAAATCACAGACGATGCTGTGACTGTTTCTGCACGACTCCAACAGGAGACGATTCTTATCTCTAACATGAGGATTTCGAGTGCCATGATGTTCAGTTAGCTAAACTTCAAAGATGGTCCTCCTTATGTGTGTAAAATGCTAATGCCTAATAAATGGAGACCAACTGGTAATAATGATGTGCCTCAAAATT
Source organism: Acmispon strigosus (assembly GCA_030819835.1). NCBI lineage: Eukaryota > Viridiplantae > Streptophyta > Magnoliopsida > Fabales > Fabaceae > Acmispon > Acmispon strigosus. Next base: position 30,322,498 of record JAUAMA010000007.1, read on the forward strand.
TAAATTTCCTGTTAAAATTTACAATTTTGATATTTCGAAATGTGAGGCTATCTGTGTCATCTTGGTAAAAGATGGCCAACTTGACATTCCTCTTGATCAAAAAGTTCCTTTTCTTGATCAAAGGAAGAGTCGAAGGTTTTGTAAATATCATAACTTTTTTGGCCATTGGACTAACCAATGTACTAAATTCAGGGATTTGGTCCAAGCCGCGATTCAAGACGGGAGGTTAATCTTTGAGCCTAAAGAAACGACAACCATGAAGATTGATTCCGATCCATTGCAGGTCCAGAACACCAACTTTGTGGAGCCTATGGCGATTTGCACTGTAGGTATTGCTGAAATTCCTGAAACTAATGTCAATGCGATTGAAGAGTTTGAGGAAGAAATGCAAGAAGTATATCCGCAAGCTAGTGAAACTTTGCTTGAATACTTGCAAAGGTGTAAGGACAAAGATATTGAAGTGACTTTATGTCCAAGATGTAGTTCAGTATTCGATCAAAGTGCTACGAAAACCATGGAAATGACTAAGAGGATTAATCGCAAGCTAGCGATCGAGAGGTTTGGGCATCGACTACCTGCGGTTCAATGCTTGGGTTCTAACAACCTATTCGAGTTGAAGCTTCAACACACTTCAGCTCACAAGGAGATTAGTTTCATTCCTCCAGCTAGAATTCGACCTGATCAGTGGGTTACCACAGTCCAACCAAAACCTGCTGTGAAATTCAAGGTCGAAGGGGGATACACCACTCTTTGAAACGGGAGTTCCCATATTTCAAGGAATTACTCCCATGTTCCAAACACTTACTTTGGAACCAACCCTATGACTAAAACCCAGTGGAGAAGACTTCAGCGAAAAAGAAAAGTCGCTCGAGAGAAAGCCACTGCTAAAAAAGGGAAAGCTGTAATCGAAGACATTGGAAAGAAAGACTTTTTGGCAAAAATGGGTCAAAAAGGCAAGTCCTCATTTGAGACTGGGCAATCTAGTCGAAGCAGGACTTTACCTTATATGGACTTAGAATATAAACCCAAGTTAAGCCTTGAAGCAAAGACATTCACACCAAAAGCTACACTTCCTAAACCCTTAATTGCTGAGAAAGAGGGCATGTTCACCGATAACTTCGGATGCGATGCCAAAATCTTAGACATTATTTGCAACGTGGTGTCTATTCTCCCAGTCGAGTTTGATCAAGTTACAGAGGTGACCTCAGATGAAGATGACTATTATGTCAAAGAAGAAGACGGTGTCAACCTTTTGTGTTACTACATAATAACTTAGGGAGGAGTCGAAGAGCAGAATGCAGTTTTCAAGAAACCAGATCCCGAGATGAAGAAACACTTGAAACCACTCTTCGTTTGGGCTCGAGTTGAAGATAAGGGGATCAACAAGGTTTTGGTCGATGGTGGAGCGACAATTAACTTAATTCCTATGTTCCTGATGAAAAAGTTAGGCAAAACTGAGGCAGATCTTCAGCCTCATAACATGGTCTTTTTTTATTACGAGGGTAAGACAAACAAGTCATTAGGAGTCATTGCACTTGAGATTACCGTCAACACGATAACAAGAACCACGTTATTTGTGGTGGTTCCTACAAAAGAAAATTATAATTTGCTTTTGAGTAGAGAGTGGATCCATGGTGTTGGAGCAGTTTGATGACAGGATAATATATGATGTTTTTAGGTTGTTTTTAGTCTTTTTATTTTATTATTTTTGAGTCACATATAGGATTTTTAGTATTTTTACATAGATTTTATATTTATTTTGCATTCTGCATATAGATTAGCTTTTATTTGTTTTTCTAACTTTATTTTATATTTTTAGGAATTTTTATAGCTATTTTATATTTTTAGGAAAAGCTGGTATAGTTATCATTTTTGTCCAGGGACCAATTTGTAAAGTTTCAGGAATTAAAGGATCAAAGTGTAAAGGTTCAAGAGTGGAGGATGAAAAGTGAAGTTTGAAGGAGTCAAAGGGCCAGAATTGAAGTTCTAACAAAGAGAGGACTTGAAGTGAAATTGAAGAATGTGAAGCAACTCCCTTTGATTTGAGCACATGTAAAATAAGGTTGGAAGATTAATGGTGGTAAAGGGGAGGTTTCAGAACTTATTAGGGGATGAATGAGCCTAATTAAGCCAATCAATTCCACCATTGAAGAAGAAAGGAATCCAAGAAGAAGCTGCCAGTGTTCGTCCCAGCGCTGCAGCGTTGGAAGACCCAACGCTCAAGCGCTGGACCTCTGACTAGGATGTGAGTCAGAGGTTGCACCCAGCGCTGCAGCGTTGGAAGCCAGCGCTCAAGCGCTGGGCCTATTTCTGCACGTTGGATTTTAATGCTTCCCAGCGCCCAAGCGTTAGGGATGCCAGCGCCCAAGCGCTGGAGGTCAGGTTTTTGCTATAAATAGTGAGCTTTTCTTCACTTGTAAGACACACCTATTCAGAATACAACAAGTGTTCTTCTTTCCTCCTTTAAGATCATTGTTCCTAGGAATTGTGGGAAGCCATACTTGAGCTCCTATCCAGGGTAATTCAATGACTCTTTTAGCCATGCTTGGCTAATTCTTTCTTTAGTATCTTGGGTTGTTTTAGTTTATAATCTATGTTTTAGTTTTCTTCTACTCTTCTGAATAATATTGCTATAGTTCATGTTTTATTTCCTTGTTCTTATTTTTTATCTTGATGATCACAAGTGTTTTTACTTATTGCTTATAACAATGGAAATTGGTAAGTAGTAAGGGACCTAGGATTTAAAAGAAGTTATATGACATATCACTAAGGTATTAGGATAGACTTAACTTTATGTTGACCTGAAAATTCTTTCTTCATCTTCTTCTTGGTTTTTTCTAGATTGCAAGGTATTGAATTTAGTAATTGAGAAGAAAGTTTTACAATGTGTAAGGTATTAACTTGTAAAAATATTAGGCTATAGCATCATGACTTGGTACTAAAATTCAGAATTCAAGTAGTAGTTGCTAGCATATTTTATAAATTATATAAATCAACCCAAGTGCTTAAGACTCATCATCATCTCTTTCTCTTATAATTTTATGCTATTGTTCTTGCTTGCTATAAAAACCAACATCAAATACTCATCTTTTAAATTTTCTGCACAAGTACTAAATATTATAATAATAGGAAACCTATCCCTTGGGTTCGATCTTTTTATTACGCGATATTGAATCGTACACTTGCGATTTGGAAAAACTTGATACCCAAATCGCAAGTGTACGATTCAATATCGCGTAATAAAAAGATCGAACCCAAGGGATAAGTTTCCTATTATTATAATATTTAGTACTTGTGCAGAAAATTTAAAAGATGAGTATTTGATGTTGGTTTTTATAGCAAGCAAGAACAATAGCATAAAATTATAAGAGAAAGAGATGATGATGAGTCTTAAGCACTTGGGTTGATTTATATAATTTATAAAATATGCTAGCAACTACTACTTGAATTCTGAATTTTAGTACCAAGTCATGATGCTATAGCCTAATATTTTTACAAGTTAATACCTTACACATTGTAAAACTTTCTTCTCAATTACTAAATTCAATACCTTGCAATCTAGAAAAAACCAAGAAGAAGATGAAGAAAGAATTTTCAGGCCAACATAAAGTTAAGTCTATCCTAATACCTTAGTGATATGTCATATAACTTCTTTTAAATCCTAGGTCCCTTACTACTTACCGATTTCCATTGTTATAAGCAATAAGTAAAAACACTTGTGATCATCAAGATAAAAAATAAGAATAAGGAAATAAAACATGAACTATAGCAATATTATTCAGAAGAGTAGAAGAAAACTAAAACATAGATTATAAACTAAAACAACCCAAGATACTAAAGAAAGAATTAGCCAAGCATGGCTAAAAGAGTCATTGAATTACCCTGGATAGGAGCTCAAGTATGGCTTCCCACAATTCCTAGGAACAATGATCTTAAAGGAGGAAAGAAGAACACTTGTTGTATTCTGAATAGGTGTGTCTTACAAGTGAAGAAAAGCTCACTATTTATAGCAAAAACCTGACCTCCAGTGCTTGGGCGCTGGCATCCCTAACGCTTGGGCGCTGGGAAGCATTAAAATCCAACGTGCAGAAATAGGCCCAGCGCTTGAGCGCTGGCTTCCAACGCTGCAGCGCTGGGTGCAACCTCTGACTCACATCCTAGTCAGAGGTCCAGCGCTTGAGCGTTGGGTCTTCCAACGCTGCAGCGCTGGGACGAACACTGGCAGCTTCTTCTTGGATTCCTTTCTTCTTCAATGGTGGAATTGATTGGCTTAATTAGGCTCATTCAGCCCCTAATAAGTTCTGAAACCTCCCCTTTACCACCATTAATCTTCCAACCTTATTTTACATGTGCTCAAATCAAAGGGAGTTGCTTCACATTCTTCAATTTCACTTCAAGTCCTCTCTTTGTTAGAACTTCAATTCTGGCCCTTTGACTCCTTCAAACTTCACTTTTCATCCTCCACTCTTGAACCTTTACACTTTGATCCTTTAATTCCTGAAACTTTACAAATTGGTCCCTGGACAAAAATGATAACTATACCAGCTTTTCCTAAAAATATAAAATAGCTATAAAAATTCCTAAAAATATAAAATAAAGTTAGAAAAACAAATAAAAGCTAATCTATATGCAGAATGCAAAATAAATATAAAATCTATGTAAAAATACTAAAAATCCTATATGTGACTCAAAAATAATAAAATAAAAAGACTAAAAACAACCTAAAAACATCATATATTATCCTATCATCACAGTTCCCTCAACTCTTCACAAAACACTATCTCTTTGGAGAGAAGATGGCGTCCTTGGAAACGTCATTGCTGATCAGAGTTACTTCTTGGATGAATGTGACCAAGTTAACAGAAAGACGTTCGACAAGAAGCTTGCCAATATTCCTCCTTACAATGATTTGGCATATGAACTGAAGGGAGAGCCTGCACTTTGTTCATTCAGGCTCGATCCTGAATATGGTTTTTTCTGAAGACTAGAGTTTAGTCGATGAAATGCAGATGAAGATGCCACAGGAGAGTGGCACATGGTGGATCCCATGTAAGCGAATTGTATTTCGGCTCACATAGCTGAATATAACAATGGAACAGTTCTAGAAGCCGAAAATGTGCTAAGAGAAACGCAACTTGACTTCTGCTTATGAAGATGTACAATTTTTTCGTCAAATGCGACGATGGCGTCGAAAAGGCAATGTCATTACCTTTGTGAAATTCAAACGATGTAATGTTAGGCATGATTTAATTATTACATTATGCCCGTAGTTGTACTTTTCATGAAGTTATATAAAAATAAAAAGTCAATTTGACGTTTCATTTATTCTCTTTTTTATTCAATTAAAAGTGTGTATTGTCGAAGCCTATATTACAATCAAATTAGAGGTTTTGATGGGATTGATGGAACTGAAAATTATTCAAAATGATTAAGTTCACATCACTCATTTCGGGCACGTGGGTCAGTGCGTTGAAAACCCATATCAATCATTACTTATTTACTAGCATAGTGGACTACTAACTGCTCCACTATCATGAGTAAACCGTCAATCTCCTTTTAATTAATTAAATAAAGAATAATTAATTTGTCTTTTATTTAGTTGAAAATATCACACTTCTCAGCAAAGGAATTCCTCGAAGTATGATATTTTGGGGGGCATCTGTTAGCCTGGGATTTTTCCCAAGTTAAAACTTGGTCGGAAGTCACTTGACAACCGTTTTCGACCAAATTCAGAAATTGCTCCATCTCAGTCAGGAAATGTACTTCTGATATTCAACTAAAATTAAGAATAGAGTTTTGGTCGAAGTCGAATACATGTGGAGAAGGAGCCTTAAATCAAACAAGTGTAAGGTTCGTTTCGACTAAAATCTTGGTACATAAAGAGGTTGCTCTTCGACGGAAGGGTTTTGGGCAGTTAATCAAGCAGGACGCGTGGAGAGCAAAGAGACACACACAAGAAACGTCGAGAACTCAAAAGGCTTGTCCGTTGCAAGAAATTGAAAACTTAGCCTGTAAATAGAAAAGGCTAGGTACAAAATGAGGGGTCCGTTCGTTCCATTCGTAACAGATTCCTAAACGTTAATTCTCGACCCTAGCGCTACAAGTTAAAGCAACCGAGACACACAGCAAACAGAAGAGTCAAACGTATGTGATTGAGCGAGTTCGATCGATCACCTTTAAATTTCTTGCAAACTTTACATTTCCTGCACTTACAATTCAATGCAGATTTTATCCTTCTTTTTCCTTTGACTTTTTACTGTTTTGTTTTCAAGCACTTTTACTTTCAATCTTTTCTTTTAAACTGTTTATCCAATTCGGTTGAACCACTTTCGACGAATACCTCCTCATCCACTCCATTTCATAATTCAGGCACTACAAAGTTTCCATATCCCAGAGCGCAAAAGAGGATCGGAATCCAGCCTCTTTATCAACATTTGGATTTTCTTTTGATTTTACTTAAATCTATTTATTTACCAAAAATCAGAGTAAACACACAGTAAAAAGGCAATTTTATAGTAGTGTATAGTCTCACATGTTTAAAAATTTAGTTGATGCATGACATCATTTCAATAATGATGAAATGATTAAATCTTTTATTCTTAAAGTGTCCAAATTTCTACAATTTAGCCCTTCCCCAAATTTTGGGATCAATCCTTATTCTTCAAATATATAATTATGATCTTAGCATTTGCGACCCTTTTAATTCATATAATATTTTCAAGGAATGATCCATAGGTGTATGGCAAATGACAAAGACAATGAAAGCATAATCGGCAACTATTGTACTTTGCTCTTCAACTTGTGCGATTGCAAGCTTCAATTAATTAACAACCCTCTCACTCTTATATGTGAATCACTAAATAGTGGGTAACAACACCCTTGGTCCGATGACACTTTTGTGGTAGTTTTCGATTTATGCAGAGTGAAATATATTTTATATTTTCATAACGTAGTACTTAAAAACCGTCAAAAAAACAATAGTGTGAAAAATGTTTTATATTTCGTTCAAACTCTGTTTTGGGATTGGTAATGATTTGTGTACACCTAAGCAGTACAGACACCTTTGGATACATTTTTTTCTCTCTATCTCTTTCTTCTAATTACATCACATCATATATCACACTTATCATTTATCTCTTTTTTCTTCCTATTTTTCTCTTGTGGTCTACACCCTTTAGATGTTACGCATCATTATCGTTTTCGGATTAATTAATGGCGTGCGTCATCAACTGCGTAAGTCCAATTAAAAAAGCAACATTGTAAAAGAAAAATGCCTAATCGACTAGCAATAGATAAATTTGGAGATATGGACTAGAAATAGATTATGTGCTTAAGAAAAGAAGACTTTAAACAAATAATATAAAGAGAGTGGATAAGTTAAAATAATGGTTTACGATTAGGTCTTGGCGTGAATGATGTGTGTATAAAGCTACAATTATGGTGGTGGGTGCATTAGAAAATGGTTGGACGACACATCTGTGATTTTCCTTTTCACATTCCTGTTTGTATTGGATTGAATAATTGAATAATTTATAACAGACCAATAATAATAGATAGTTGGGTTTTTAAGCATCTAGTTTAATGTTTAATTTCTTAACAGTATGTACGAAAAATGATTAGTTGTAGGGAGTTATTCACTCAATATGATATTTTCGAGACCGGAGAAGATGAATTTCATGATTGTCAGTTATAAGATACCTAGAGAAATCAAAACAAAAATAATTTATAAAGGAATGATACGTCAAGCAAACACCCATTGCTTTTTCCTATTGTTAGTTTTATTGTCAATTGCGATCCAAAGTGGGTTGCCACTAGGTATGGTTATTGGGGCCTCATAGTTATGGAAGACTTTACGTTCCCAATTTGCAACTCAAGTTGGGTGTGTTCTTCACTAACAGGGGACACAACAGAGCAAAGGTAAGCAAAATTTTGTATCTACGAAAAAAAATTAAAACGAAAGAGGAGACCACCTAAAATATGCTTTGAAAAATACATGTACTGACAGAAATAGATATGTTGGCCTAATAAAATATGTTGCATGCAAGAAATAATAGAATATGGAGAAATGTTTTTAGAATTTAATTTTAATGCATTCACAGACTAAAGAAGTTTTATATATCATTAATTTACTATGTTATAATTAAATTTAAAATTAAAATTATTTTAAATGCATAATAAAGAACTGTAATTAGATGCAGGTGTATAACTCTTTACATTGTTAGTGCGTCAAAATTAAATTCATCATTTTATATGTTTTTATAGCCGTATATTCTATGATGTTTTCTTCTTGCGTCATTGAATCTTCCTATAATTTTTTACCAGCCACATCAGCCATCAGGTACATCATTGATCAGAAAGGCCATTGCTCATGTAAAGCTCGATGCACATATATACACGATTAATTTATTTTTTTTGTACAAAGGAAAGAGTCCATGATTAATTTGCTACAGTAAGGGAACATTAAAGAGAAAAAGATCAAAGAGAAAAAATGGGTAGAAAAAAAATATGAAAAATAGAATAGTTTTGGTAGGTTATTTAATATGATAGAAATGGGACTGGCTAAATGACTCATGATTAATTGGGGTCATTCAACTCTATGTCTACGTGGACTAATAAGATTGTGTCATTTATTTTATTTATTTTTACATTATTTTTTAACTTTAATTATGGAACAATCTTATTGGTTTATGTGAAAATCCCAATAGAAATAAATGAAAAAGAGAAAAAAAAGAATGACCAGAACTCTGTCTTCCGTTGTTTAGTTTATTAGAGAAGAAAAGAGAAAGAAGTAAGTATTTTGTGTTAAAAGACAATTTTAACCATCCAAATGCTATTCAATTAACTAGTAGCAGTCACAATGCAAAAAACAATATGGTGCTTTTTGGCTCAGGCTGACAAGGGCATAAAAAGAAACACAAAAACTGCATCAAGATGCTCTCCCAAACTCTCTCCAAAATGAAGAGACTTGAAAAAGGCCATGGACCCCACATCTCTTCTCTCTTCTCACCAACCTGAGGTTGGAAGGCCTCTCTCCAATCTATCTAACTCGGCTCTTTTCCTCTCACCAAATTCTCTCCTAACAAACATTACACATCTATATATCACTGCTTATAAAAAATACATCTATATATCACATAACGATGTTTTTGTAAAGTGTAAATTGAACGATAAATGATTGTGATTATGATTAGATACTTGCACATGTTATTATAATGTTATGTGAATCTCAACAATTGGTTTATCAATCGGTGATTATGATGACTTGTTTTACCTTCTAAAGTAAGTCTCTTACTTTAGATGAGGCAAATTTGTTCATATGAATTTAGCTTCTCTAAATTAAAGTAAGTCATTACAGGCAAATATTATTAAAATTTTGGCTTAAATAAGTTTAGTCATTGTAATATAACTCTTTTTTTAATTTGGTCCTTGTAAATTTTTTTTTCTGTACCTTCAAAATTTTGACTTTTGTTTATAGTCCTTCACTTTTAATTTTTTTTGTCTAAGTAAGACAAAAATCAATGCAAGCAAGACGCGCAACTTATTTTATATTTTTTTATTCCATGCAAGTAGACAAATCACATTCCCGTTCTCCCCTCCATCCCCTCTCTCCTTTTCCCCAGACACCCCTTTCTCCCTCTCCCTCTTCACCCTTCAACCATCTCCCCCCACCTGAGGCGAAGATGGTACTTGGCACCAAACACCCTTATGTGGTGGCCATCAGCATCGTGTCAACCTCCCCATCCAACAACAGTAACAACAACAACAACCTCATCACCCTACTTTGACCTTCACGAACCCCATCAACATCTCGCAACAGTGCCCCAAAACGGACTCGTATATACTTGCACCCTTCAATAAGTCACTATTAATCATATCTCCATCTCACTGTTGACACCTATTTTTGTCCGGGCCCAATAAAAAAAGAGAAGAAAAAAAGAAAAGAAAAGAAAAAGAGAAAAAAGAAGAAGAAGAAAGAAGCCAAAAAATAGAAGAAGAAAAAACATAAAAAGAAGAAGAACGAAGTCCTGAAAGAAAGGAAGGCAGAAGAAAAAAAGAGAAAGGGGGAGAAAGAAAAAAGAAACGGGCCAAGTGGCCCGCTGTGCAAAAAGAGAGTGGAGGAAAAAAAAAGGCAAAATAAAAAAGAAAGAAAAAGAGAAGAAAGCAGCAGCAGCTAAAAGAAGAAAAGGGGGGAAAACCTAACCCTAATTTTCTACCCTATTTGAACCCACACACTATTCACCAGGACTATTCACTGATTCTTCAATCCCCAACCCTAGCAGCCTATGTTTTCTCTCTTTCGCTCCCTCTCTCTCAAAATCCGCCGTCCTTCTCCGTCTTCTACTCCTCTCCTCCATAGCCACTGCCGCCGCACCATCTCCTTTCCTCCTTCCTAACCACCGCGCCGGCCGCCCTCCTTTCCTCCTTCCCAACCACCGCGCGCTGCCGCTCCTCTCCTCCATAGCCACTGCCGCCGTACCATCTCCTTTCCTCCTTCCCAACCACCACGCGCTGCCGCTCCTCCTCCAGGCCGCAACACCACCGCCGCAGCCAAACTGCCGCCGCCACCCTCTTTCTGCCCAATTGCATTATCGCGTTCCAGCCTCTCCTTGGCCGCCGTGGCCGAGGCCACCCCACTGCCGCCCTTCTCAGCCGTCGCTCTCCATCTGGCTTCACTGCTGCCGTTGCACACCGCCACAACACCACCATCACTGAACTGCCTTGGAGCTCCTCAGATTCCCGTGTCTCTTCAAGGATCCTCGTTTCCCTCTTCCCTTGGTTGGTTTTCTCTTGTCTGTCGTTTATTTTGTGTTCTCTTGTGACTGAGAATTGATGACTGAGATTACTTGCTTCTTTGTATATGGCTTTTCTCATGTTTGATGAACTCTGGATATTGATTCTCTATTATTTTGTTTGTTTGATTATTCTGTGCTATCATTTGATTTGAATGGGCTCGGACAGTAGAGAAAGTTTTAGTTCCCTTATATTCTTAGCCCTTTTACTATGAATGCTTCTTATTTCTGGCTTGTCGTTCATTTGATGAAGCTTTTTCATTATCACTCGAATCTTTTGGGTGATCAATAATGTGAACTTTGTAGAATCTGGCAGAAGCTATTTCTTGATTGTAAAAATGAAGTCTTTGGTATTAAAGTTCAGTTCTTGAGAATAAAGTTTGGTTCTTGATCATAAAAATTGAATCTTGATCTTTTGTTTCTTAACGAAAAATTGCTTCTTGGTTATAAGAAATGAAAAAGGTTGGTTCTTGATGGTAAAAATGCTTCTTGGTTGCTCTTTGAAAAACTGAATCTTGTTAGCTTCATGTTAAAATTGAATCTTGATGATAAGGGTTGGTGATTGTTGATAAAAAATGGGTCTTTGGCAAATTCTTTGAACAGTAAAGAAAAAAGTTTTTTTGGTAAATAAAACAGCTTCATGATGGTAAAAACAGTTCTCTTGTAAATAAAATAACTTCTTGATTGCTTCATAGAAAAGAAAAAGAAAAGATGCGGCTTATAGTAACTCCCATTTTCAGCTCACTGCTTTGTTGTAGCTTTGATTGCGCTTGCCACATAAAAAAATCACAGCTTTGTTTTCACTTTTCGCTTAATGCATAAAAACTAAATAATTACAAACGCGATGCGACATAGCGACTGTTCACTTGTGGGATGTCGTTCCTCGTGCCGTTTTGCTCATTTTCATAAAAAAAAGAGACTAAAAAGAAACTAAAAATAATTGCAAACGTGTTGCGACATAGCGACTGTTCACTTGTGGGATGTCGTTCCTCGTGCCGTTTCGCTCATTTTCATAAAAAAAAAAGACTAAAAAGAAATTAAAAATAATCGCAAACGTGATGCGACATAGCGACTGTTCACTTGTGGGATGTCGTTCCTCGTGCCGTCTTGCTCATTTTCATAAAAAAGACTAAAAAAAAACTTAAATTACTCTAGAACTACGTAGCCTTGATTTCTCTTTAGAGATACGTAGGACCGGGTAACAATCCCGCCAGGCATCTTCTTTCTTAAATCATCTCTTTCTTAAATCATCCCTTTCCTAAATCATCTCTTTTCTTAAATCATCCATTTTCTTAAATCGTCTATTTTCTTAAATCATCCCTTTCCTTAAATCATCCATTTTCTTAAATCACCCCTTTCCTAAGTCATCTCTTTTCTTAAATCATCCATTTTCTTAAATCGTCTATTTTCTTAAATCATCCCTTTCCTTAAATCATCCATTTTCTTAAATCACCCCTTTCCTAAATCATCTCTTTTCTTAAATCATCCATTTTCTTAAATCGTCTATTTTCTTAAATCATCCATTTTCTTAAATCACCCCTTTTCTTAAATCATCCCTTTTCTTAAACCACCTCTTTCTTAAATCATCTCTTTTCTTAAATCATCCCTTTTCTTAAATCATCCATTTTCTTAAATCACCATTTTTCTTAAATCTTCTATTTTCTTAAATCATTCCTTTTCTTAAATCATCCATTTTCTTAAATCACCCATTTTCTTAAATCATCCCTTTTCTTAAATCATCTCTTTCTTAAATCATCTCTTTCCTAAGTCATTCATTTCTTAAATCACTTCATTCACTTAAGAACTGCGTAAGCCTTGATCTTCCATTTTAGGGAAGTACGTAGGACTAGGTTCACACCTATCAGGCTATAAAAAATAACAAAAATATTTTGTTTTCTATCTTTTAGAATAATTAGGAATTAAATAATAAAAATAAATAAGGGTAAAATTAATAATGTAGAAAGCTAAGGAAATTACACAAACAATTTTAGGTACCGTTTAGACGGGCGCTGCGGGGTGCTAACACCTTCCCCGCGCGTAATAGACTCCCGAACCTAGATTTTAGGTTTCGTAGGCTATTTATCAATTTTAGGTTTTTTCTAGTGTTTTCCTCAAATAAACATTAGTGGCGACTCTGTCTGTTTGACTTATTCTTTTTTTCGCTGTCCCGCCGCGACCCCGGTTGCGACAGATGGCGACTCTGCTGGGGAGACTTTGAGAGTCAGGCCTATCTTGATTGTTTGTGTTTTTTTTCTTTTCTTAGCTTTCTTTTTTATTTTATTTTACCCTTCATTATTTTGCTTTTTTTTATTGTTTAATTCCCTTGTACATATTTTCTTTGCCTTGTATATAATTTGTCTTTAGCATGCGGTATTAGGGTAGATGACCAATTTAAATAAACTGCTATATCTGGTATTTTCTGGCTATGTTGCAGGTGGGGTAGTTCTTAGGAAAGGGTTCTTGAAAAAAAAGGTTTGTATGCTCCCAACGCACACACTTCACTTTCACTTTGAGACACACACTTTTGGGCTCTATACCCGAGCCGGTGCAAGCTTAGGAGTAGCGGTGCCTCGGTACTTGGCGTGAGAGACCTAGTGTCTACTCGTCAACTATTGAGTCACCACCCGGATTATTACCGGTCATTGAGCTATTTGGCGTGAGAGGCTTAGTGTCTACTCGTCAAATAGTTTGATCATCGGGACCTTGTCTTTATGACGGGGGTAATCCGGGGGCCTTTTAGGAGTCTAGAACCTACCTTGGAAAGTGCACGTAATCTGACTATAGTCCCCGCCCAATTAAGGTTTTGGCCAATGCAGTATATCTCACCCTTTAGGTTTTTAACCCTTGTAGGACAAATGGGAGCATGCTCTTCTTTTATTTTATTTTCGTATCACCATCAATCAATATGTCATGCATCATGCATCATTCATCTTATAAATAAAAAAATAAAAATTTCACCTTTCATGCATCATTCATAAAAAATAAAAAATTCATGCATAATTCATCTTATATATATAAAAAAAAAACATAAAAAAAAAATTTCACCTTCCATGCATCATTCATCTTAAATAAAAAAAATCATAAAAAAAACGCTCTTGCATTTCATCATTCCATGTTCATGCATTTCATGGCATTTTACATGCTTCTTTTTTAACAATAAATCAAATTCTGTTAACAGTCCAAATAGATCATTCATAAAAAAAAACATAATTTTTTTTTCATGCATCATTCTTCTTATATAAAAAAAAACATAAAAAATTCACGTTTCATGCATCATTCGTAAAAAAATACATAATTTTTTTTTCATGCATCATTCATCATATATAAAAAAAAACATAAAAATTCACCTTCCATGCATCATTCATCTTATATAAAAAAAAAAACATAAATTTTTTTTTTCATGCATCATTCATCTTATAAAAAAAAAACATAAAAAATTCACATTCCAACATGCATCATTCATCTTATATAAAAAAAAAATAAAAATAAAAACATAAAAAATTTACCTTCCATGCATCATTCATCTTATATAAAAAAAAAATCATAAAAAAAACACTCTTGCATTTCATCACTCCATGCTCATGCATTTTATGGCATTTTATATGCTCTGTAATTAACCCAGTTTTTGCATCATCACTTGCATTTACCCACTTTTGCATCAACATAATCATCGCTTGCATTTATCTGCTTTTGCATCAACATAGCATTTTGCATCATCACTTGCATTAACCTAGTTTTTGCATCATCCAAACATTTGGCAACCATGCCCATGGTTTTCTCTCTAACATTTCAAAAATGGTGCTTAATAAAATTTCCAGTGGACACAACGGTTGCCATCTTCTAAAAAAAAAAAAACAAAAAAAAAAGTTTCCAAGCACATTTGCATTTCCTTGGAGAACTCAAGTCTCAATAAGTTTTAAGAAATGAGATAAAGCAGTGACAAGCTCAAGCTAAAGCCCTGGAATCCACAGAAGCAGCTGATACCGGAATCTGAACCTACAAGAAACCAGACTTGAAGAAGGTTGAGTATGATGCTATCATGCAAACACTGGGGGCAAAAGCGCAGAAGGGTAGGTCAACACCGATCATGAATGAGTCAAGAACAGAATTTGTGCAATGGCAGCATTCCCATATAGTCAACCACCCATCTCACTTCCTCACCCTTTGCACCAGTAAGGATCATTACTCATATTTATCCATCCTACCAGTTATACGAACCTTCACCATTTTCGTCGTATGGCTAACACAAGCTATTAACTTCAACCTAATCTGTGGAGCCCCTACTCACCATACTGTTCATCTCTAAACCCCCCATCCATTCTTTACCTCACTTTCTTTCTAGCATTAATCTCATCATCTCATCCCAACCTAATCGCCCTCCTCTTCACCGTATGACTATTTCATTCGTGGAGGGCCTACCCACCCACCTCATATTATGTTGATCCTTACCTGCTCTATCCATACATCTCACCTCAAGACTTTTTTTTTCAATCACATTTCCCTTAACCATCCCTTGATCACATATCGACCCAATCACCATCCCTATAATTCAACCTTTTTTCCAAAACACTTGTTCATTTTACCAAGTCCCCCGCTCTGCTGCCACTTGACCATGATGACCTGCACTTGCATGATTTGTTCCCTCAATGTTGAAGTGTTTTTGACTCAAGATTGGAGTATCCATTATCTCCCAGTTTTGCAAGTTTCAAAGATGAACTTTAGCATCATACTCTCATTTGGGCCTCATGGATCTTTCACAAGAGAACACTGAAGTTGTCTGGTTTTCGTCAGTGATGAGCTGCTTATTGCAACAAAGGTCGCAGAGGCTTTCGATTATCCATCGGTTTGCTCTTATTGGCAACTCGTGCAAGAAGGAGGAGGCGACATCTGCCAATCTTTCAGCAATCAAGGCGCCTGAGTTTAATGGTCTAGCATTATTAATTGATGTGGTTAACATAAGCTTTTCGTTTTGTCATGTTAATGTTGAACCTTTGCTAACTTTCTTTGAAGCATTATTTAAGAATCATGCATGGCATTTTCTTTTTCTTTGGTTTGTTTGCTTCATTCATTGTCTTTTCCTTTGTCAATCTCAATCTCATTCTCCGATTTTCCATTTTCATCTCACACAAATCATTCCTAGCGTCTCATAGTGGCTAATGTCTCAAGTGCGGGAGAACTTATTTGCTTGATTTCTGAGGACACAAGCTGGCTTGGAAGAAGACCAACAGCACCTGGGGAAACTTTTGTCGCGGTTGCAAGTGCTTATTTGTGAGAAGTTGATCGATTTCACAGGAAAACTTTAGCAGTTGGTCATTTATACAGAAAAGCGCAAGAGTCATCCCTCAATATAAAAAGAGAAAAAGAAAAAACGCCCGTTAGGTTGAAAACCCACAAGGGCGGCCTAAGCAAAAGTTAGGGCATGCAAAGTAAAAAAAAAAAGAAAAAAAAGGAAAAAAGGCCTGTTAGGTTGAAAACCCGAAAGGGCGACCTAAGCAAAAGTTAGGGCATCAAAAAAGAGCAAGTGAATCAAGTTCACCACAGTTTTGTCTGGGACTTAGGTTCCTGAAAGTGATCAATCATGCCTTGAGATGAAGTTTGACAATCTTTCTCTATCCTTACCTCATAACTTTATCCCTTGATACCCCCTTTGAGCCAAAAAAAACCTTCCCCTTAACCCTAGACAAGGATCACTTTACATTAGAGTTAGCACAATATTAGCGCCAAGCTTGCTTAAGATTTCCATTTCAAAAAGAAAAAAAAAGGCAAAAAAAAAAAAGGTCAAAAGGATGAAAATGTAAAAAAAAAAGAATAGAAAAAAGAAAAAAATTCTTAGCAAGTCTTGGCCAACCATAAGAAGAGAATTATTCTCTGAACAATCAGTGCTAAGTTTCGATCAAAGTGCTAAAAATCCTTTGTCTTCATTAATTCATTAACCCGTAAACACTTTTATATCCTTCCTTTCATGACCCACAAGCCCTTAGCCACATATCCTTCGTCTTCATTAACCCGTAAACACTTGTTTGTGCCTTTGATATCCTTCCTTTCATGACCCACTAGCCCTTAGCCACATATCCTTCATTAACCCGTAAACACCTCCTTTCATAATCCACTAGCCCTTAGCCACATTACAACCCTAACAAAGTCCATTCCGATCAAGGATTGATTGTCCACTTTTTCTTGAACTTGTTTTTGAGACACAATAACCTGATTCATTTGCTCATAAAAGAAAAAGAGAAAAAAATGAGGGATGCTCGCTGAATAGTTGCCTCCACAAAGTTCTTTCAAGGATTGACACTGCGGCAAAGCCCAATCAGTCATAAGAAAAGCAAGAAAAGATCTCTTCCATGCCCATCAAGACCTCAAATGCGAGCCAAGGTCAATAGAACAATTGTTGGACTACCACTCGTTATCTCAATTGGGGCAACTTTTCAGCTCATTGCTTATCCCTTTCCCTGAAGTTGGGCCCATTTTCTGGTTTCTCCCCGATCTCTCTGTGTCACAACTGAGGCAATTACTCAAGCCATTTTCCTTCACCCGACTCAGACTAGGGAAACAGTCTAAGTTTTAACTTCATGTCTTTTGTGTACTTGGTCATTCTTCGGGTAGGATAGTTACCTATTCTTAGTAGTCTTCCCGTGTACTCTGATCTGGGGCATTTGCTCATATGAATTCCTCATACATTTTCTCAAAGTGGGGCAGACTACTTGTTCTTCCACTCTCAGGCAGAAGTATTACATTGGCTGTTCTCACAGATTCTTCCGACCTATTGAGACATCACTGAAGCAATTGATCATTCCACTCCTTGTCATCCTTGTTACACCCGAGAGATTGTCTAGCTTTTACTTTTTCATCATTCTAGTGCATTGTCTTTCAAGCTGGAGCAATCACTTGTTTTCTGATGCTTATCTCTCATAATCCAAGACGAGGTAATTCTCCAGCCCATGCTTTGTCAATGTTCCCAGATTGGGCCAATCATATGCTACCTCATGCTCATCGTCCAAGACTAAACCTGGTCAATAGCCCAATTTTGTCATGAATTCTTTTCAAATTAGGGCGATCAATGTTTCCATTCAATGTCTGGATTGGGGTATTCATTTGTCTTTCCATCAATTTCTTTCAAATGAGAACAATCATTTGTCATCTGATGCTCATTCTTCAAAGTATAAATCGGGGCAATCCCCCAATTTGGTCATGAATTCTTTTCAATATCTAGGTTGGAGCGTTCATTTGTTTTTCCATCAACTTCTTCCAAATGGGAGCAATCAATTGTCTTCTGATGCTCATTCTTCAAAGTATAAACCGGGGCAATTTTCCAGTCTATGTCTTATAATTATACCCAAGCTGGGGCAGCCTGATGTCCACCACTCATTCTCTTCATCCGCCCCAAACAAAACTGGGGCGATCCTCTGTCACTTGATTCCATGATGTGTCATCTCATGTCATGCATTTTAATTAGATAGCGCTTTAAAGCGAGAGATCACAGGTTCAATAACATGACTTAACATTTCAACATCTCATTTAACATATTAGACCAGGAGGCTCTCAGTCCACTCAAAACCAACAAAAAAGAGGGGGCGCCTCAAAGACCTCCATCAGTCAGAAAAATTAAAAGTCAGTATCAGACGACTCAGATAAACTTTCAATAAGCAGGCGACCCACCCTTCTCAGTCAGGTTTCAGAGGAAGATCTTGCAAAAGAGGCAAGCTTCACGTCCATTCACATGAGCTGTCCAGATGAAACAAGCTTGAGTCTGTCTAAGTTTCCGAGCATGCATATGCTTATTGAGCTAGTTTTTTCCAAGGAAGCTAACAAAAGTCTTTTCTAACACAGCATAATTCAAGTTTGAGTTTCAAATTAATAAGCTATGCATCATTTGCATCATTTGCATCATTTGCATCATTGCATCAAAAGCATCAACATCACATGCATAACCCCATCACATATGGTACATATCATGCATTACATTTCATAGCATGCATTACATTTCATATCATACATACCTTTGTCACATATTGAAAGTTGCAGTTGGCAAGTTCGAGGTGGCGCTTAGACCGATCCTTGTCACTTTCCAGCAGATCCAGGGTGGTGCTTAGACGATCCCTGTTACTTTTCAGCAGATCCAGGGTGGCGCTTAGACGATCCCTGTTACATTTCAGCAGATCCAAGGGGGCGCTTAGACGAACCTTGTTACTTTCCAGCAGATCCACGGTGGCGCTTAGACGATCCGTGTTACCTTCCAGCAGATCCAGGGTGGCGCTTAGACGATCCCTGTTACCTTTCAGCAGATCCAAGGGGGCGCTTAGACGAACCTTGTTACTTTCCAGCAGATCCACGGTGGCGCTTAGACGATCCGTGTTACTTTCCAGCAGATCCAGGGTGGCGCTTAGACGATCCCTGTTACCTTTCAGCAGATCCAAGGGGGCGCTTAGACGAACCTTGTTACTTTCCAGCAGATCCACGGTGGCGCTTAGACGATCCGTGTTACCTTCCAGCAGATCCAGGGTGGCGCTTAGACGATCCCTGTTACCTTTCAGCAGATCCAAGGGGGCGCTTAGACGAACCTTGTTACTTTTCAGCAGATCCAAGGGGGCGCTTAGACGAACCTTGTTACTTTCCAGCAGATCCACGGTGGTGTTTAGACGATCCGTGTTACCTTTCAGCAGATCCACGGTGGCGCTTAGACGATCCGTGTTACTTTTTCAGCAGATCCACGGTGGCGCTTAGACGATCCGTGTTACTTTTCAGCAGATCCAGGGTGGCGTTTAGACGATCCCTACTTGACAGTGGCTCGGGTTTTGAACCCGAGTTTGCTGTGTTCTTTTTTGACACCCGGACAAAAATGTGTCATGTCTTTACTCATTTCTTACAACAGTAGTATTCTCATACTACCTAGTAAGAAACAAGTAAAGAGGGGCAGCTGTTGACACCTATTTTTGTCCGGGCCCAATAAAAAAAGAGAAGAAAAAAAGAAAAGAAAAGAAAAAGAGAAAAAAGAAGAAGAAGAAAGAAGCCAAAAAATAGAAGAAGAAAAAACATAAAAAGAAGAAGAACGAAGTCCTGAAAGAAAGGAAGGCAGAAGAAAAAAAGAGAAAGGGGGAGAAAGAAAAAAAAAACGGGCCAAGTGGCCCGCTGTGCAAAAAGAGAGTGGAGGAAAAAAAAAGGCAAAATAAAAAAGAAAGAAAAAGAGAAGAAAGCAGCAGCAGCTAAAAGAAGAAAAGGGGGGAAAACCTAACCCTAATTTTCTAACCACCGCGCCGGCCGCCCTCCTTTCCTCCTTCCCAACCACCGCGCGCTGCCGCTCCTCTCCTCCATAGCCACTGCCGCCGTACCATCTCCTTTCCTCCTTCCCAACCACCACGCGCTGCCGCTCCTCCTCCAGGCCGCAACACCACCGCCGCAGCCAAACTGCCGCCGCCACCCTCTTTCTGCCCAATTGCATTATCGCGTTCCAGCCTCTCCTTGGCCGCCGTGGCCGAGGCCACCCCACTGCCGCCCTTCTCAGCCGTCGCTCTCCATCTGGCTTCACTGCTGCCGTTGCACACCGCCACAACACCACCATCACTGAACTGCCTTGGAGCTCCTCAGATTCCCGTGTCTCTTCAAGGATCCTCGTTTCCCTCTTCCCTTGGTTGGTTTTCTCTTGTCTGTCGTTTATTTTGTGTTCTCTTGTGACTGAGAATTGATGACTGAGATTACTTGCTTCTTTGTATATGGCTTTTCTCATGTTTGATGAACTCTGGATATTGATTCTCTATTATTTTGTTTGTTTGATTATTCTGTGCTATCATTTGATTTGAATGGGCTCGGACAGTAGAGAAAGTTTTAGTTCCCTTATATTCTTAGCCATTTTACTATGAATGCTTCTTATTTCTGGCTTGTCGTTCATTTGATGAAGCTTTTTCATTATCACTCGAATCTTTTGGGTGATCAATAATGTGAACTTTGTAGAATCTGGCAGAAGCTATTTCTTGACTGTAAAAATGAAGTCTTTGGTATTAAAGTTCAGTTCTTGAGAATAAAGTTTGGTTCTTGATCATAAAAATTGAATCTTGATCTTTTGTTTCTTAACGAAAAATTGCTTCTTGGTTATAAGAAATGAAAAAGGTTGGTTCTTGATGGTAAAAATGCTTCTTGGTTGCTCTTTGAAAAACTGAATCATGTTAGCTTCATGTTAAAATTGAATCTTGATGATAAGGGTTGGTGATTGTTGATAAAAAATGGGTCTTTGGCAAATTCTTTGAACAGTAAAGAAAAAAGTTTTTTTGGTAAATAAAACAGCTTCATGATGGTAAAAACAGTTCTCTTGTAAATAAAATAACTTCTTGATTGCTTCATAGAAAAGAAAAAGAAAAGATGCGGCTTATAGTAACTCCCATTTTCAGCTCACTGCTTTGTTGTAGCTTTGATTGCGCTTGCCACATAAAAAAATCACAGCTTTGTTTTCACTTTTCGCTTAATGCATAAAAACTAAATAATTACAAACGCGATGCGACATAGCGACTGTTCACTTGTGGGATGTCGTTCCTCGTGCCGTTTTGCTCATTTTCATAAAAAAAAGAGACTAAAAAGAAACTAAAAATAATTGCAAACGTGTTGCGACATAGCGACTGTTCACTTGTGGGATGTCGTTCCTCGTGCCGTTTCGCTCATTTTCATAAAAAAAAAAAGACTAAAAAGAAATTAAAAATAATCGCAAACGTGATGCGACATAGCGACTGTTCACTTGTGGGATGTCGTTCCTCGTGCCGTCTTGCTCATTTTCATAAAAAAGACTAAAAAAAAACTTAAATTACTCTAGAACTACGTAGCCTTGATTTCTCTTTAGAGATACGTAGGACCGGGTAACAATCCCGCCAGGCATCTTCTTTCTTAAATCATCTCTTTCTTAAATCATCCCTTTCCTAAATCATCTCTTTTCTTAAATCATCCATTTTCTTAAATCGTCTATTTTCTTAAATCATCCCTTTCCTTAAATCATCCATTTTCTTAAATCACCCCTTTCCTAAGTCATCTCTTTTCTTAAATCATCCATTTTCTTAAATCGTCTATTTTCTTAAATCATCCCTTTCCTTAAATCATCCATTTTCTTAAATCACCCCTTTCCTAAATCATCTCTTTTCTTAAATCATCCATTTTCTTAAATCGTCTATTTTCTTAAATCATCCATTTTCTTAAATCACCCCTTTTCTTAAATCATCCCTTTTCTTAAACCACCTCTTTCTTAAATCATCTCTTTTCTTAAATCATCCCTTTTCTTAAATCATCCATTTTCTTAAATCACCATTTTTCTTAAATCTTCTATTTTCTTAAATCATTCCTTTTCTTAAATCATCCATTTTCTTAAATCACCCATTTTCTTAAATCATCCCTTTTCTTAAATCATCTCTTTCTTAAATCATCTCTTTCCTAAGTCATTCATTTCTTAAATCACTTCATTCACTTAAGAACTGCGTAAGCCTTGATCTTCCATTTTAGGGAAGTACGTAGGACTAGGTTCACACCTATCAGGCTATAAAAAATAACAAAAATATTTTGTTTTCTATCTTTTAGAATAATTAGGAATTAAATAATAAAAATAAATAAGGGTAAAATTAATAATGTAGAAAGCTAAGGAAATTACACAAACAATTTTAGGTACCGTTTAGACGGGCGCTGCGGGGTGCTAACACCTTCCCCGCGCGTAATAGACTCCCGAACCTAGATTTTAGGTTTCGTAGGCTATTTATCAATTTTAGGTTTTTTCTAGTGTTTTCCTCAAATAAACATTAGTGGCGACTCTGTCTGTTTGACTTATTCTTTTTTTCGCCGTCCCGCCGCGACCCCGGTTGCGACACTCACTTATCTTCTCTTGGCTAGAATTGAAAAGTCATGAAGGCGGCGCATTAGTCTTTATGAGTACAGAAGACAAGCTTGACAAGGTACATCCTAGCGACGGTGAGAGTTATGCATAGGAAGGGAAAGTGACATTGAGGAAGTCCTTGGTGCTATCGCATAGGGAGGTAAAGTTGTGGTGAAACCTAAGGGGGTACGTGGGAGAGAAGTGTACGTTGGGAATAGAGATGGTGATGGATCTGATCTCGGTGATGGTGGTGAAAGTGGGGGAGGTGGGGGAGGGGGTATGAGGTAAGGTGGGGAAGGAGGTGAGAGAAGAGGAGGGAAGGAACAATAAGGCTTACATTGGGTGAGACGTGCCTACATGTGAAAATTTGGAAATAAAATTTGAAAAAAATGAGTAATGGTTATATCGACTTTTGTTTAGTTTGGATTAAAAACTTAACGAAAATGATAAAAAACAAAAATCAATATTTTTAAGACAGTGAAAAAAGAAAAAACATATATTATAAGGATCATATTAGAAAATGAGGTATATATATCATAGGCATCAAAAATTTATTTAAGACTAATTTTTTATTATTTAGAGTCTAAGTATTTTCTTTTTATACATTGGAAAATTAGACAACTCACGAAAAAAACTAAACAACAACAAGAGAGTCTCCTAACATAAGATTATCCATATCAAAGCACGAAACATTTAATATACGAACACCTATTGGAGGAGAAGAAAACTTTGCAATATAATCCACAACCGCGACTAGTCTTAATCACTTACACAATTAAGTTTAACCTCCTTATACAATACTAATTACTTACGCAAGCACTATTCAAATCATGATTACTTTTCTAATCAAGCTTTATCACGTTTCTCTACAGATTCCATTTGGTGACTAACGTCGGTCACTCACTCACCTCGACTCAAATGCTCGTTGAACTCGAGCATCGGTCGCTAAAATTTTCTAGAATATTTTCCCCGCGATCCGATCTGTTTCCAGCCTAGAATCACTATTCACCAAAAAGGTTTTTATTTCATAAACATGTTCCTTACGACATTCTAAGATCTTCCATCTCGTTTAGAGATTTTAGAAATGTAACAGTTTTCCCGGTTTTAGCATGGCAATTTCCTACATAACTCTTACTGTGTGCCGGAAACTTGTCCGGACTCTGGAACCAAAACACATTGACCTTACAGTTAACCTTCATGAAATCATGCATGTATTGTCATATAGATAAACAAAACTCCAATTCTTTCCCGAACAAGAATCGGGGTTCAATTGACGTTTCCACGGTGAAACATTGCCTATAAACCTTGCACATACAACTCAAATAGTGCATGGCCTTAATTAAGAGCGTTCAAAACATGCCTCCAGATAATTAAATAATTACATAATCATTTAGAATATTTAGGGTCTTACAGAGTTGATAAGTTTAGTTTCAATTGTTATTTTTGTAATATCTTTTATTTATTTTTATTTGATTTTACTTCAGGAAGAGATAATGGAAAAAGGAGGAAATCAAGAAAAAATGAGGAAACGCGTTTCTGGAATCCTTTGGGCGGAGATTGCATGGATTTTCCCTTGTTTTGGGTGCGATCGCGCGACTGATGGCGTCGCTGGATAATCGCGCGCTGCGATCGCGCGATTTTCCCTTTTTTTTTGGCACGATCACACGGACCACGTAGCTGATGGTTTTCTTCACGCGAGGTAATGTGAAGTTCACGCGAGATCGCGCCAGCACTTAGGAAACATTATAAAATCGCGAGGCGCGTTGGTTAATAAAATACAAACAGCTGCAAAGCAACTGATTGAGAATATGTCATCAAATACCCAACAGTTTATCACTCGCATGGTTTCTCAGACCAAAGCTGTAAGTGCGGTACACATTTCCAACACAACAGACAATCAAAGGGTGGAGAATAAACTAGAAGAGCTTACCTCCATGATCAGACAACTTGCCTTGAATCAAAACCAGTCTGCACCTGACCATCCAACTGATGCATGCAGAACCTGACCATCCAACTGATGCATGCCCTAATTTGCACGATGTAGAACCCGTTGTGGTGAATGAATTTTTCATAGGTGGACAACAATAAAATCCACAATATCAGTTTCAGCAAAACTAGGATCCATTTTCCAACACATTCAACCAAGGTTAGAAAGATCATCCCAACTTTAAATGGAACAATAAAGTTGCACAAACATCCCAACAAAAACAAGCTAGGCCACAATTTTGGCAGGCCCCAGATAAATATGAGCCTTCACTTGAGGACCTTATCAAATAGATCGCTGCTAACAATCTCCAACAACAGCAGAGAGTTGATGCTTCAATTAAGTAATTGTAGTAGAAAACTGAAGCTTCCATACAAAACTTGCAAACCATAGTTAGCCAACTTGCAACACAAATTAACCATATGCAAACACAAGGTTTTGACAAACTTCCTGCTCATCCAGAAATCAACCCCAAAAATGCAAGCAATGTAAGTGCTATCACTTTGCATTATGGAAAAACACTGAATTCTTTTGCAGGTGTTGATGTTGTTACTGAAGCTGATGATGATGATTCAATTGCTATTGTGGCTGATCCTAAAGCACGTGTTGAACCTCCTAAATCTATTTTGGAAGAATCTAATAAAGGTAAAGGTAAGACACAATCTGACTCTCGATTTGTTGTACCTCTTCCTTTCTCTCAAAAAATTGTTCATCAAAAGAAGATTAATGTGATGGAAAAAGACAAGGAGATCATGGACATCTTCAAGAAAGTAGAGATTAATATCTCACTTCTTGAGGTTGTGAAGCAGATCCCCAAATATGCAAAGTTTCTGAAGGACTTGTGCACCCATAAGCAGAGCTTGAAAGAAACTGGCAAGAACTTTCAAAATGTTTCTGCCCTCATCCACCAGCACCAACCCTTGCCTCCAAAATGTAAGGATCCCAGTACATTCTCTATCCCTTGCACTATAGGAAAGTCTTAATTTGATGATGCTACGATAGACTTGGGCGCATCAATAAATGTCATGCCCTTGTCAATTTTTAAATCACTTGGCCTTGAGCTGCTGAAGCTTACTGGATTTTTTTTCCAACTACCAGAAAGGAGCAGTGCATATCCCAAAGGCTTGATAGAAGATTTGCTGGGGAAGGTAAACACTTTGATATTTCCTGCTGATTTTTATATTCTGAATATGGCAGTGGAGTCTCCAAACAATGCAAGTCCTCTCATCTTAGGTAGACATTTCCTTAAAACTGCGAGAACCAAGATAGTTGTGTATGCTAACACATTATCTATGGAATTTGGTGATTTCTTGGTAAGGTTCAATATATTTGAAGCAATGAATCATCCAATGGAACAATGTTATGTGTTCCACATTGGATTGATGTCAGACCTGGTTGATGAGTTTTCTAAGGAATTTCTTACACATGATTCTCCTAACTTTTCTGATGCTTTTGACATGTTTAATGAACCTGTGGACTGTATGCTTGCAAATTGTGCAGGTACTGAAGAAATTAACTTTGTAGAGGTAGCACCCACCATAAAAATGCTTCCCTTTATGGAACAGCCTCCTGAATTGGAGCTGAAGCCTCTTCCTGAAAACCTGAAGTGAAAAACTTGTCATAGTGAAAAACTTCCAGTCATAGTAGCAAACAATCTTCCCCCTGACCATGAAGAGAGGTTGTTGGAACTGTTGAAGAAGCATACAAAGGTCATTGGCTGGACTTTGGATGAACTTCCTAGTATTAGCCCAACTACATGTATGTGTAGGATCTTTATGGAAGAAGATGCTAAACCAGTGAGGCAACCATAAAGAAGACTCAACCTAGTGAGTCTAGTGCAGGTTGGAATCATTTATCCAATTTCTGACAACAAGTGGGTGAGTTGTAAGACCCTCAAGTTTTGAGTAATTATACTTTGGTCCTTGGAGATTTTATAATTAGGTTTTGGTCCTTTAAGTTTGGTTATTTGCATTTTAGTCCTTGGACTAGTCAAGGCTGAATTGGAATTCCACATTTAAGAGCTTTTAAGGAGGTTTTGGAATTCAAATTTGAAATGGGAACATGATGGTTCGAGTTAGAGGATTAAAAGAATATTAGTGTAAGAGTTTTAATAAGAAGAGCTTTGGTTTAGTGGTTGAGTATTAGGCATTTGATGGGCATGGCTTGTGTTCGAATCCTAGTGAGGTATGTTTTAATTTTAACTAGATTTTTGGTGGATTAATGTTGAATTCGAATTTGAATGGTGGACAAGGTAGTTAATGGAGTTTAATGAGAGTAATTAGGAGTTATAATCAGATTTAAATTCGAAATTGAACATGTGAATAATGGTGAGTTAATGGGTGATTAAATGGGGTTAATGGGGATATAATGCTGAGTTATGAGGGGTGTAATGGCTGAGGATTGGGCTGGATATTAAGGTGAATTTCGTGCACCTTAGGAGCCTCCACATTCAGATTTTTACCCTAACTCTATTCCCTTACTACATTTTCTTCTACTGTCTTTCTTTCCGTTGCTGCTGTGTTTTCATCGTGGGAAGGGATGAAACAACACTCAAAGATTCTTGTTCTACGGTTCCTAATCTATTTTGTATGATGTTGTGTACCAAGGAATCGAGGTTGGAGGACAAGACCAAGCAAAGGAACAAAAGGTAAGGGTAACTCTGGGTCTAGATAGAGTCAGTTGTGCTTTACATATGATTTTGCTGTTGGAAACCATTCTGGTTATTGTGATGGAATCATTAGTTTTGTGATACATGTTTGGATTTGAGAATTGATGTTAAGACATGCTAATGTTGATGATGTTGAGTTGAAGTTGATCATGTTATATTGTAACGTTGTGGAAATTGTTGATTCATGATGATGTTGAATATTTTGGCATGGCATATGCATATTCTAGGTTGAAGAGGTGGGGTGGACGGTGATTTCCACGGGACCATGATGACGGTGGGGTGGACGGATGATTGCCACGTGACCGGAAGGGCGGTAAGGTGGACGGTGTTGCCATATGTCTCCCGGTTCCCGTTTGGAACGAAGTCGCTCCCGTTTGGAACGATGTATTTTGGCCAAAGTTCTTGAGCATGTAGTTGTGCATGTGGATGCATTTGTTGGAAACATGAGTATGATTTGAGTTGTTGGTTATGAGGATCTGAGGATTATCATGGTGATGTTGTACTGTATTTTGTGATTACTGTTACTGTTATTTATGTTAGCCACTCTTCAACATGTTGTTTGGTATTTGTTGTTTGTTTTAAGAGTTAACCCTTTCTGTTTGTGTTTGGGCGCTTAACGCCAGATAACAGACAGGGCGATAATCGTCGTCTCTTGAGGTGCTTTACGGAATCAGAGTGCGCATTGGAAGCGTGGAAGAAATTTGAAGAAGACGATTGATGTCTTAAGATTTTCCGTTATTTTATTTTATTTATGTGGTCGCTGTTGAGCATATTTTCCTTTGTTGTAATATTTTCCTCGTTTTGCTTCCGCGTAATAAAATACTATCTATGGGGAAATATTACCTAAATTATTTAAGTAATTATGAGAGACGAAAACCTTTTAAAAAAATTGAGTTGTTTTTTTCTGAGAGGTTTTAATTTCCGCGTATTTACCATGTAACCCTCAACCCAAAATTGGGGTGTTACATGAGTCCAGTGCAGGTTGTACAGTGGTGAAAAATGAGTAGAATGAACTTATGCTTGCAAGAGTGCAGAACAATTGGAGAGTTTACATTGATTACAGGAAGCTGAACCAAGCAACCAAAAAGGATCACTTTCCTTTGCGCTTCATCGATCAAATGTTAGAGCGATTGGCTGGTAAGTCTCATTATTGTTTCCTTGATGGTTTTTCATGTTACTTCCAAATTCACATTGTACTTGAAGATCAAGAGAAGACAACTTTCATTTTCCCATTTGATAGCTTTGCTTATAGACGTATGCCATTCGGATTGTTCAATGCACCTGAAACCTTCCAAAGGCACATGGTAAGTATCTTTTCTAATTTTCTATAAGAATGTGTAGAAATTTTTATGGATTATTTTACTTTTTATGGCACATCATTTGATGCTTGTTTGACTAGTTTGGATAAGGTGCTGGCTAGATGCATAGAAACTGATTTGGTTCTGGATTTTGAAAAAATGTCTTTTTATGGTAGAGCAAGGCATTGTCTTAGGACATGTTATTTCCAAAAAGGGCATAGAAGTAGATCCTGCTAAGATAAATTTGATTTCTCAATTTCCTTACCCCACATGCGTGCGGGAGATTCGTTCTTTTCTTGGTCATGCTGGATTTTACAGGCGCCTCATTAAGGATTTCAGCAAAATCAACCTTCCATTGTCCAACCTACTGTAGAAAGAGGTGGAATTTAAAATTGGCCAGGATTGCAAGGATTCCTTTGATGTTCTAAAGAAAGATCTTACCACCACACCAATCATTCAACTATCAGATTGGACACTCCCTTTCAACCTCATCTGTGATGCTTCAAACTATGCTATAGGAGCTATCCTTTCACAAAGAGTTGGGCGTGCATCTCATGACATTTATTATGCTTCTAGGACTTTAGATGTTGCACAAGAAAATTATACCACCACTGATAAAGAACTCTTAGCTATATTTTTTTTGCTTTATACATGTTTCGAACTTATTTGATGGGCTCTAAAGTGGTGGTGTTTTTCTATCATGCAGCTCTTAAATTCCTCTTGAAGAAGACAAATGCCAAACCAAGATTTATTAGGTGGATGTTTCTTCTCCAAGAATTTGATGTGGAGATCCGTTAGGAGCGGAGTTGAAAATTTGGTTGCTTTTCAAGTTGCAAGATTCTATACCATGGCTTGCTGATATTGCTAATTATTTGGCTATCTTTATTTTACCTTTGCAGGCATCTAGGGCACAAATTCATAAACTCAAGAGTGATGCTAAGAATTATGTGTGGGATGATCCATACATTTGGAAATTTTGTAGTGATCAGGTTGTTAGGATTTGTATTCCTGACCATGAAATTTACTCTATTCTTAGCTTTTGTCATGCATATGAATCAAGAGGACACTTTACACTCAAAGTATAGCTAAGAAGCTTTTGGATTGTGGATTTTATTGACCAATATTTCTGAGACTCATTTGAATTCTTCAAGGTTTGTGAACAATATCAAAGAACTTGATCCATCACTAAGAGGAATCAAATGCCTCAACATCTTATACTTTTTTGAGAGGTTTTTGAGGTTTGGGGATTTATTTTATGGGTTATTTTCCTAATTCCTTTGGTTTCACTTATATTTTAATTGAAGTTGATTATGTTCCTAAATGGGTGGAGGCTATAGCCACCAGGACTGGTGATTCTAAAGTTGTTGCAGAATTTTTGCGAACTAACATCTTTTGTAGGTTCAGAGTTCCAAGGGCATTAAGCAGTGATAAAGGCACAAATTTTTGCAACAGGATCATGAAGTCATTGTTCAAGAAGCATGGGGTAGTTCATAGAGTTTCCACAACATACCGCCGCCAAACAAATGGACAAGTTGAAGTGTCCAACAGGGAGATCAAGCAAATTTAGGAGAAGATGGTGCAACCAAACAGAAAAGATTGGGCCAAGCGTCTTGATGATGCACTCTGGGCCTATAGGACAACATACAAAGCTCCCATAGGCATGTCCCCTTTCAGACTTGTCATTGGTAGAGCATGCTACCTTCTGGTGGAGATTAAGCACCGTTCTTATTGGGCAGCAAAGTGTTGTCACTTATCTTTTGAAGAAGTTGGAATAAAAAGGAAGCTTGAGTTACAACAGCTTGAGAAGTTCCTATTAGAAGCTTATGAAAGTTCAAATATTTACAAAGAGAAGACCAACATCTTTCATTATAAGATGATCTCTAGAAAGGAGTTCTCTCTGGGTCAGAAAGTCTTGCTCTTCAACTCTCGCCTCAAGCTTATTCTTGGTTCATGAAACAAAACATTGGTTCATGAAACAAAACATCTGTCGACCTGGTAATCGATTACATTATCATGGTAATCGATTACTACATGCCGTTGCAGTTTGAATTCAAAAAATCAAACATGTAATCGATTACATGGATGTGGTAATCGATTACTATCTTCTGGTAATCGATTACTCAGCTCCTGTAATCGATTACACTTAGTCCAAAACTCAGTTTATGAAATTTTAAACCCTAATTGAGTATTTCTACTAAGTTTTACTTGTGAGAACATATTATACTCAATTAGTTGATTATTTATGAGACTTCATATGCAATATAACCTTAATAAAGCATAGCACACTAAGTTAACAAGACTTACTAATAGCTAGAACCTTAATAGTGGATCTTGACGTTTTGAGCCGGTTCTTGAAGTCTTTCTTTTTCTTCTTTTTGTGATGTGTTTGTCTTCATTAAAACCTCAGCCAGTGTCCAAGGACGAGACCTTCTTCACAAGTACCTGCTGGAATTGCAGCAAGCCGGGGCACATTGCGAAGTATTGTCAAACCCCTAAAGTGGAGGGGGATGTGAATGTTGTGCGGGGGAGGCGCCCTACTGCTAACGATAGAGTTTTTGCCGTTCTCGGGGAAGGAGCCAGGGACAGGAACGAGATCGTGGAGGATCAAGATGAGGGAGCATTGCCATGATTTATCTTTTCGATGTTTAGTAGCGGGAGCGAGGCCCTTGTAGGGATAACACTGTTAGACTCTTGTATTATGAGTAGATTTTGTGTTATTTGATATGGTATGTCTTGGTTTATTATTGACTTTATGATTATTTGGATAAATTTTATGCAAGTTAATAACGTTGGTGTTTATCACAAAGATTTGGAAGAACATATTTTTGGTCCTAGTTTGTTTAAAAATATAAGGAGGGTTGTTATTAATGAAATTTTAAGTGATAATATAGATATTTGGATTTTAGAGGTGATTAGGAGTGGACAACAAATTGCATTTTTTTCGTGTCACGAAATTCAGGGGTGTGATTTAAAACATCAGATGAGAAAATTGTTTTTAAAGGATATAATAAATGGCTGTTTCGTTGTTTCAAATAATTACATCATCGAGTCATTGTTTTCTTAAACCTTTAGTTTCGAGGACGAAACTTATTTTAGGGGGTAGGATTGTAAGACCCTCTATTTTTGTAAATTGCACTTTGGTCCTTGAACTGTTTGTGATTGTGATTTAGCCCTTGGAGCTTATAATATTATGATTTGATCCTTGAATGTTTTGATATTGAAATTTGATCGTTGATTGAAAAGAATTTATTTGCTTGAGTTACAAAAAGATGAACATTGGTTTAGTGGTTTAGACTTGAGTATTCAGCTTACAGGGCGAGGGTTTGAATCTTGGTTAAGTGCTATACCTTATTTTTGCTTTTATTCTCCTTCTCAATGTCGAAATTTTAGAGGGAGGAATGAAGAGGGAATATTCTTTAGTGCTCTGGTAATTTCTGATTTAATTAAGTTGAAAAACAAGATTAATTTAACCGAAAACGGGACCAGATTCATTCGGTTATGCTTTGAGCCTTTGAAGGAAGAAAGTTTCAGCTGAGCCCTCCCTTCTTGCTAGTGATGGTCGAGTACACCATGCACCTGGGGACCACCATAATTTGATTGTTCTCCATTTTTGTTTCTGCTGAGCTTAAAATTTAAAAAGAGAAACAGAAAAGAAAATAGCACAAGAGTGGGAATATGCTGCGGCTGAAAAATAGGGATGGGGGGTAGAACTGCGTGAAAACATAAAGAGAGGAGTAGTGTGTCTGGATAGTAGTTGATTGAAATGTGAATGAACTTTCATCTCAATCCATAAGAGGAAAGAAAATTATATCTTCTCATTTCAATTCCACCCCACATATTAGGAAGCAGGTGAATAGAAGTGAGATATATGTAGCGTGATGTGATATGAATAGAGAAGAGAGATAAAATAAAAAAGTGTGTGGAAATAAGATGAAAGAGAAAATGAGTGAGAATAACTAAAAAAAATGATTTTTTCACATCTCATTCCTTTATATTCTACCTCTATTTGCATGCTAAATAGGGGATAGAAACATTCTAAGCATACAAATGAGGTGTAGGGGATAGAATGTAAATAGACAAGGTGTAAAAGAATCAAAGTTCAGGTCAAAATATGCAGATCTTAATCCCATTCATAAAATACAGCTACCAGTTCCTTTATGAAAAAAAGAAAACTTGGAGAGATGAGATGAGGATGTAAAAATGTCAATGAATTATCTCCAAAGAGTAAATTCTCTTTACTAACACTGTTTCCCTTAGAAGCCAGCAGGAAAACCACCCTTTCTTGGATCACTCACTGCCACAAGCTTTCCATTGGCAATACCTTTATTTCTTCCGGAATTCACAAAATTGTCTACAGCAATGAATTGGCAAACAGTCCCACCAGCAAGGCCCTCAAGGACATGACCCTTACTTTTAATGGCTTCCCTGATATCAGAAGGAAGTTCAATGTGTTTACCGTTCACAGTTGTCCAATTCTCATAATTAACCACGTTAGGTATCAGCTGCACAAACCATAGGGTTTATATAAGCGCTTATTCATAAACTAAACTGAACAACTTATCAAATAAGCTAAAAGCAACTTATAAGTAGGTCATAAGCTACATACATAAGTTCTCTCAACCCATGTCCTTGCATAAACAGTTATGCTATAAGATAAACTCAAATAAATTATTCCGAACAAGGCAAATTCATTTTATTAGCATGCCTTGGGTTTAACCAGGGAAGCAATTTCTGGAGAATAAAAGATGACTATGATGTAATTCAATTTGGAAGCCTCAAATTCTGATAAGTGACGGATAACATTTTGATTTTTCCGTTGTTCTGGACTGTTTGTGCTGTCATTTGTCATATCTGTTACTTCATTATCAGTTTATGCTTATAGAGCTCAATAAATAGAGGCATAAAGAAACATGTGCTATGAAAAAAAAAAAAGAATGATAGAGATAGAGTACCTGCTGATAGACCCTAGGGGCTGTTACAGATGAGAAAGGATCCATTCCTTTGACAAAGTGATTCAAAAGAACCTCGGAAATTCCTGCAATAATCTTAACTCCTCCACTTGCACCTACTACAGCTTTCAATTTCCCATCCTGCAAGGAAATAATGTGAATAAGTTGAATAATCATGAGCGTTACACTAAATGCATGTTTGGATACACTGTACATTTTCTCATTGGAATGAGAATTGATTATGAAAGAAGCTACTCCTAGTAGCTTTTGTGGTAGCAGAATTGATTCTGCAAGATCTGAACGTGAATCCAAACATGATCTAATTCACTCCCAATTAAAGAAACTCAAATGTTACAAAAGGGACTACTACCTTAAGGGCAATAGTTGGTGACATGGATGATAATGGTCGCTTCCCTGGCGCGATGAAATTGGCAGGAGCTGGTGGAGGAACATCTTTGGAAACATTTATAGGCATGGAAAAATCATCCATCTGATTGTTCAGTACTATTCCTGTACTTGGTGAAAGGATCTTTGAACCAAAATATGCATTTACTGACGTGGTCATGGAAATGGCATTTCTCTCTATATCTATAATGCTTACATGACTTGTACCATGATCAAGGATCTGATTCCACCTGTATGGAGAATGTTTTGATTGATCAATTGTCAAAGGATTTTCTGCACTCTTCTTAAGATTCATTCCAAAAGGTACAAATTTAGCTTTTGTGTGAAATAAAAGACAAAATACAGCATCTAAAGAATATAACTTATTTTCACTGACATGATATGGACAGAGAGAATAAAGTCAAGCATTGTGGTTTTGCACTAATTAAGAGAATTTATATGCTTACTTGCCACCATAATGACTGGCACCAAAAGTCCTGTTATCATTGATGGCTTTTTTTAACTCTCTAGCAAACTTAGGAGAAAGCATATCAGAAAGAACTCCAGTTACATTTGCAAAATCAGGATCACCAAGATTCATTCTCACAGCAAATACATGTTTCAAAGCTTCAATTTCTCGATGGAACCCAAGGGCACCAGAAAGGCCAGATGCATGATCATACTGAGCTAAAATGTTCAGCAGCTGTAACAGAAGATGAGATTGATTGAGTCCTTACCCAATGATAAGAATAATGTAAAGATAAGATGTATGCATGTATAAGAATAATGTTTGGTAGACACTTCAATTGGTTTTCTATAACCGAATAAGAGCGAGAGAGAAAGGTGTAGAAGAGACAAAAGTGATATATTGATATGATATGATAGAAAAAGTGATAGAGAAATGAGATACAGTGAAAATATTGATGCTTGAGATTTATATTGGAGAATTGATCTCAGACCCAAAATCAATTCTAGTATAAAATAGAGAGAGTAACTTCTTCGTTGAACATCATCAATAGTAACATTTTACAGCTGAATTTCACAATATTACACAAAAATTATTTTTTCATAAATGTATCGAAACATAAATTACTTGATTTTCAACTCACTTTTACTATAATCAATTTTACCAAAATCAATTGTGACAAACGCTGATCCAAACATGCACTTACTAGCATCAATGGAGGCCCACCTGAAGCAGAAGGCATGCCAAGAATTTTCAGTCCAAAAACATCTGTAGATATAGGTTCCTTTTGTTTTACAATGTAACTTTTGAGATCTTTCATGGTCAATATCCCTCCAGCCTTCTCAACATCTCTTACTAAATTAAGGCCAATCAAATCACCATAGAAGGCTTGAGGACCATACATGGATATTTGTTTGAGTGTGTCTGCTAGCTTCTTATTGTAGCATATGTCTCCTTTCTTCAATAGTTTACCATTTGGAGCAAACACACTGCGAAGACCGGTGTCTTCCAGCACATCTGACTCTGATCGTTCCAACTGAAAGCGGAGGTATGGCAGTATCTTAAACCCGTTTCGGGCGAGAATCTCGGCTGGCTTTACAAGTCTCTCCCATGGGAGCTTCCCATGCTGTTTCCACACTTTGTGAAGGCCAGCAAGTTCTCCAGGGACTGCAACAGAGAGGCCACCTTTCTCCTTCAAAGTAGCATTGCCACCATACATTTCCTGATCAAGTAGATGCCTCATGACATAGAAGAATGATTTCAAGTAATTCATTCATTATAGAAAAATTACTTTAGTGTGTGCTGAAAGAAAATTTAGTTAAGAATTGAATTGCTTTAGTATGTGATGAAATAAAATAAAAGAGAACCGAAAACTTTGAGG
This sequence comes from Acmispon strigosus, assembly GCA_030819835.1. Taxonomy (NCBI): domain Eukaryota; kingdom Viridiplantae; phylum Streptophyta; class Magnoliopsida; order Fabales; family Fabaceae; genus Acmispon; species Acmispon strigosus. The sequence continues at coordinate 30,358,257 of JAUAMA010000007.1, forward strand.
TATGAAATTGTAATCAAAACAGAAAGAATAGGGGCAGTAGAATAAGGAGAATAAGAGAGAAAAATAACCTGTAATAGTATACTTATGAGTATGACAGCAAGTTAAAACCACTATATCAACGAACAGGTTAGGATTAATTACAACCAAACCCGAAGCAACTAATAGCATACAGGAAATATTTATACAATTGATTGTAAAGTCAAAATCAATTCTTCGTATAAACTTATGTTAGTAGTTTATGGGTTTCAGAATTGATTCTAAAGAAAAGAAAACCTGATCCAAAGATACTATAAGTCAACATAGCTAATAGAAAAAAAGTCTGAATTTTAACCAAAATGAAGATAAACAAAAAGTATGGAGTTTTTACTAGTTATTTCTATCCTCCCTCTCTTTTTTGAACCATATAACATAATAATGAATTGAAGATTATATGCAAAGGAATGATCCATCATTGAAAAAATTCATGGTTTAGGAATTTATAGGTTAGGAAGGTACCTTGGAAGCAAGACCAGGAGCAACTTCCCTCATATCAAAGGCCTTTGCCACACCATCAGCTAACCTGAGAAGCATAAAGGCTCCACCACCAAGGCCACTTGAAGCTGGACTCACAACCCCCAAACAAAGAGCAGCAGCCACCGCCGCATCCACCGCATGCCCTCCTTCCCGGAGAGTATCCATCCCAATCCGGGAGCACCGCCGGTCATCAGTGGCGACAGCTCCATTGTAGGCAACAATCACCTCATTTTTGTGTTTCTTGTTTCCCTTTGTAGCATCAAGGCTCGAAGCAGAGCCCAAATTTGGAACAACAATGATCGCAATCACATGCCATAACAAAACCACAGCTCCAGCTATTGATGCATCAAAGAATCATCAAAATTTGAATTAAGGGATTAAATATATTTTTAGTGCAGGCAAGATACACGGTTTCTATTTTTCATCCTGATTTTTCTTAGTTTGTAGTCCTTCGAAAATCACACGTTTCATTTTTCACCTCTCCCGTTTGTTTTTCCATCTAATTTAAATCTTAAAAACACTTTCATTCTTAGATCTACTCTACAAGTGTGGAATCGGGTTCAACCATCTTATATTTTTCTCAAATTGTAAAACTCATATCTTAATACATGGAAAAACAAACCGGAGCGACAAAAAATTAAAGATTTTATTTTCGGAGAATTGAAAAACAAAATTTAGAGATGAAAAGCAAAAACATTGCATTTTGCATAGATATTAAATGTATTTAAGGCTTAAGCCTTGAATTAATCTAAAATTCTAAATCAAACTGTGTCAAGTAACCAATTGTACCAAAAGTGTAAGTTATTAGGTAAAAGTCGTATAAAATGTTATATATTATTATTTCAAACACACTCTCTCACGTAAGAGCTCAATTGGGTTTGAAGTATGTACACTGCATAACCCCAAACTTATCTACTATTTACTGAAATTCAATTTTTATTAAAAGAACTGGGGATGACTAAGATCAATCTTTGGATCATTTTATTGATGGAGGTAGCCAACTATTTAAGACTATAGTCTTCTTTGTATGTACCAAGTGCAGTAGTGTGATAATGTTAGAACATATCTACCTGAATTTCAGATTCCTTAAATACATTGTTTGTACAAAACATGATTGAAATGATATAGAAAATTGAAAGTGATTATGCGAACCTGTTGATGGACGAAGGACAGACATTGAGCTGTGTTTGCTTAACAAGCCTAGGACAGTAATGGTGGCATACTTAACAACCCCAGAAACATTCTCTCCCCTATTTTTAAGACCATCATTAATTAATTTTTTTCGGTTACACATAATTAATCTATTTCAATATTGTTTCCTTCATTGCAAAAGTTTTATTATATAAAAAATTCGAAAGAGCCTTTCGCGTGGATTTTGAATTGATTACATTATAAACAGATTCTCGTCCCAATTTTTAATTTTAGATTCTCGAAGTTATTTATTTGTTTGAATTATCATATATTTACACTCAACATATAATACCATTTTATTTTTCATCATCGAAAAAATGTAACCACTTCATATATCCCTCTTATCTTTTATCACACTACTTATTATAGTTATTGTTACACTCATTTCGAGTGTTTAATCTTCACAAGAAGTAATTTTAAAGAAATTTTTAGCCTGTATTATACTCACATTAAAATTACGAGATTAATTTAATACACCAAAATAAACTCTCTTTTTTCTCATAATTCTTTCTAATGTGGTTAAAATTGAGACGTTACCTATTTTTTACCATTTTTTTAAAATTATGTGGTAATGTGAGTTTCTATTAATGCTAATAAATGTTGTAGTGCATGTTTCAATTAGTAGACTTATGGACAATCGCAAGAGTTAAAGAACATTACTTCCGTTCAAAATTTAGCATGTGCACCGTTGTGAATTTTCAAAAACTATTTTCTAAACATGAACTGTTAATAGAACTAATTGATAAGAATAAGAAATAGAATAATTTTTCTCGTCTTTAACGGATGTTCCACCCATTTGAAAATTTGTATCTTCCATATCCCAATGAAAGAAACTTTTTTTCTTAAATTAGTAGTGACATTATTTTTCTTAATAATATTAAACTTTTAATTTGAATATTTTAGATAGAAAACAAGAATTGGCAGCTTACCGGGGAAAATCCTAAATTAGTATTAGAAAGTACTATGATAATATAATAAATATAATGTTGTTATGTTGCATAATTTCAGTGACGGTGTATTGGGGTGAAAAGAGGAAGTGGAAGTCTCCAAGTCAAAAGGACTTTTGAATCATGTAGAGGGTGCCAACTTGTTTAGAATCTTCATCTACACTTTTTCAGTTGAGTCACTCCATCTGAATTCAATGGTGGACCTTCAAGAAGTTCCAAAGACTCACTAGAGGAAACATGAAGCCAGACCACAACACCTCCTGAGGCACAATAGCGTGGTCTCCTATTCCAATCGCCCAGCACCAGACAGAAGGGTGTAGAATCAGCCTCAGCATCAAACTGTTGGTTTTTAGAGTCTAAGATGAGCTTAAACAGCAGCTCATTTTCATTCATTGAAAAGACTTACTTATACAAAATACATAGAGTAAAGATAAGGATTCTGCTACAACTAAAACAGCACATGTTTCTTGAGAACCGAAAAAGTAAAACAACTTAAACAAGCAATCTATCTAATGATGTTCTGCATATTATCATTACACTACACCAAAAAGCTATTTAATAGACATGGACTAAGGAAAACACTCAACACCATCACTCTTCCTTGAGGTTTTCCATAGAGACTCCAAGCTTGCTTCTCAACATCTCAAATCTGGTCATTGGAAAAGACTTAGTCAAAATATCAGCAAGCTGAGTTTCTGAACTGCAATGCATGAGCTTCACTTCCTTCATCCTTTCCGCCTCTCTTATGGCATGAAATTTCACATTAATGTGCTTAGTTCTTCCATGTTGAACAGGATTTTTAGCCATTGATATGGCTGATTTGTTATCAATCCAGATTGTTGTAGCTTCAGTTTGCTCTTCACCCAAATCCTTCATGATTTTTCTGAGCCAAATTGCTTGGTTTGCAGCTGCTGCTGCTGAAATATATTCAGCCTCTGCTGTAGATTGACCTACAACTTCTTGTTTCTTTGACTTCCAAGAGAAAATACCACTGTCAAATGAAAAAACATACCCAGAAGTGTTTTTGGAATCATCAATACTTCCAGCCCAATCACTATCTGCATAGCCTTGAAGCTTCCCATCCATCTTCTTCACATAGCATATGCCATAATCAAATGTACCTTTAATGTACCTCAATACTCTTTTGGTTGTTGCATAATGAACTTGGGTTGGAGATTGCATAAACCTTGAAAGCAAACTTGTAGAAAACATCAAATCCGGTCTGGTAGTGGTTAAGTACAATAAACTTCCAATCAAGCTTCTATAAACAGAACCATCCACCTTTGAATCATTCTCAATTTGAGAGAGCTTTTCATTTGCTACAAGAGGTGTAGCTACTGGTTTGCACCTCTCCATGTGAAACTTTTTCAGCATTTCGAAAGCATACTTTCTTTGAGAGATAAAGATCCCATTATTGGATTGACATATCTCCATTCCAAGAAAGTAGTTCATCTCTCCAAGATCGGACATTTCAAATTCAGCCTCCATGTCCAATTTGAATTGTTTTACAGCATTCAAATTATCACCTGTAACAAACAAATCATCAACATATAGAGAAACTACAAGGTGAACTTCTTGCTGCAAGCACTTTGTGTATAAAGTAGCTTCACTTTCACTTCTTATGAACCCTTGGTTCAATAAGTAAGTATCAATTCTACTGTACTAGGCCCTTGGCGCCTGTTTTAAGCCATACAAGGCTTTCTTCAGCTTGTAAACTTTATCTTCATGACTTGCCTCATGAAATCCTTCAGGTTGCTCAACAAAAATCTCTTCTTCGAGCACCCCATTTAGGAAAGCTGACTTCACATCCAGATGAAAGATTTTCCATCCCATTTTTGCTGCAAAGGCTATTAAAAGCCTTATAGTATCATGCCTTGCAACTGGTGCAAATGTTTCTGAATAATCAATACTGAACTGTTGAGCGTAGCCTTTCACAACAAGCCTTGCTTTCAATTTGTTCACAGAACCATCAGGATTGAGTTTGGTTCTATAAACCCATTTGACACCAAGAACATTATGGTTGTTTGGTCTATCAACCAGCTGCCAAGTTTCGTTCTTCCTTATCATTTTAATCTCCTCCTCCATGGCAATCTTCCAATCATTTGACTTTGCAGCATCTTCATAGTTAGCAGGTTCCAGAATTGCAATGTTGCATCTTTCATAGATTTCTTCTATTGTTCTTGTCCCTCTTACAGGAATTTCATCATCATCATCATCATTATCAATTTCATCTTCACCTTGAGTAAATTCACCCAAGTTTGGACTGTTTTTAGGGACTTCTATCTCCTTTTTGTCCCAATCCCATTTTGCAAATTCATTGAACTTCACATCTATGCTCACCAGAATTTTTTCTGTCTTCAAATTGTAAATTCTGTAAGCTTTTGAATCTGCACTATAGCCAAGAAATATCCCAGCTTCAGCCTTTGCATCAAGCTTATCTCTTTTCACATTAGGAACATGAGAAAAGCAAATACAGCCAAAGACTTTCATGTGCTCAAATGATGGCTTAACTCCAAACCAAGCTTCATATGGTGTCTCATCCTTCAAAGCTTTTGAAGGGAGACGATTCTGAACATATACTGAGGTATTGACTGCCTCAGCCCAAAATTGCTTTGGAAGACCTTTCTCAAACAATAGACACCTCGCCATCTCCATCACTGTTCTGTTTTTCCTTTCACTCACTCCATTTTGTTGAGGAGTGTAAGGAGCAGTCAATTGATGTTGAATGCCACAATCTTCACAGAATTTGTTGAATTCTTTGGAGGTATACTCAGTGCCATTGTCTGATCTTAGCTTCTTAATTTGCTTCCCTGTTTGATTCTCCACCAAGGATTTGAACTTTTGAAATGTAGAAAACACTTCAGACTTAAGCTTCAAAAAGAACACCCAAGTCATCCTGGAAAAATCATCAATAAACAATAAGAAGTATCTGCTGCCATTGAGGGATGGTATGCTCATAGGACCACACACATCTGTGTGTATTAGCTGCAATTTTTCATGAGCCCTCCAAGTCTGTCCAGTAGGAAATGACATTCTACTTTGCTTTCCATACTGACATGCTTCACCATTTGCATCACATTCTAAAATAGAAGGCATATTCTGAACTATTTGCTTTGAACTCATGGATTTCAAAGAGAAATAGTTAACATGGCCAAATCTTTTGTGCCATAACGCAGCATCATTTTCAGTTACAAATGCAGCAATTTCTGGTTTCTTTAAACAAACAAGAAAGCTTTTGTTCTTCATTTTAACATTCATCAAGTCACACCCATTTTGATCTAAAATAGTGCAAGCCATGTCTTCAAAATGTAGAGAGTATTGTTTTTCAAGCATCTGACCAACACTTAAAAGATTCTGAGCTATTTCAGGTACAAGCAACAACACCTTTGCCTTTGACATCCACATAAACTCCATTTCCAATCATCACCTTTGATTTGTAGCTTTCATCCAGATCTACGAACATTTCAGCATTGGGAGTCATATGGTTTGTGCAATTGCTATCAATCAGCCAAGGATCCATGCTACTATTTGCTGCAAAGCAAGTAGCAACAAATAGGTTCTCCTCATTCTGTTGTTGTGTGACAGCAACTTGTGCTTGCTGCCCCTGCTGCTCTCTTTTCACTTTGCAGACTACTTCTTTGTGGCCAAATTCATTGCAGAATCTGCACTGTATTCCAGGTTTGAACCAGCAAAAATTTTCTGCATGATTTGTTTTTTTGCAGTTTGGACAAGGTGGAAGCTGCTTCCATTTCTTTTCTGCATCTTTGCCTCCTCCATAATCTTTTCTCTGCTTGTTCTTCTTCTCACCAGCTATTTTAGTTCCTGAGGAACTGGTTTTTCCTTTGTTTTTAGCAACAAAGGCTGCTTCTGCATTATCTTCCATTCTCAACAATCTTCTTTGCTGAGTAGCTTGCAAAGCATTCACAAGCTCAGCAACAGACATTTCAGAAAAATCCTTATTTTCTTCAAGAGATGAGATTTTTGACTCAAACCACTCTGGAAGACATACAAGGATTTTCTCCACCACACGTTGATCAGTTAGCTCCTCTCCAAGCAATCTGATTTGTGTGACAATCTTTGAAAGCTTTTCTGAAAACTCCTTCACATTTTCAGACTCTTTCATCTTGCATGCTTCAAATTCTCTCCTCAGATTTAGAACCTTCATCTTCTTCGTTCTTTCGGTGCCTTGAAACTCTTCTTTAAGCTTGTCCCAAGCCTCTTTTGCTGTTTCAAGATTCAGAATCTAGATGAAAACTTCATCATGTAAAGCTGCTTGTATGATGGCAAGCGCTTTTCCTTCCTTGGCCACTTCTTCATTGTGAAATCTTATTTGATTCACAGTTGGGTTCTCCGGTAGAGGAGTTGGATTGCTGCCATGTTCTACCACTTCCCACAAACTTTGAGCTTTCAAGCAAGTTCTCATTTTTGCAGCCCATAAATCATAGTTTTCTCCCGCAAATACAGGAGGTGAAGGCAAGGAAGAGCTATTCGAAGCCTTTCTGTTTTGTTTTCTGGTTTTCTAGTTTTAGGTCCTCTTAAGATCTAGGAGCTCTTGATACCATTTGTTGGTTTTTAGAGTCTAAGATGAGAGCTTAAACAGCAGCTCATTTTCATTCATTGAAAAGACTTACTTATACAAAATACATAGAGTAAAGATAAGGATTCTGCTACAACTAAAACAGCACATGTTTCTTGAGAACCGAAAAAGTAAAACAACTTAAACAAGCAATCTATCTAATGATGTTCTGCATATTATCATTACACTACACCAAAAAGCTATCTAATAGACATAGACTAAGGAAAACACTCAACACCATCACAAACAGGTACACCAACACCGCTGAATTGCGGCGTTGGCCATATTCTTAAGGAGGTGAAGCATACTAACTGGTTAAGTTGTCTACTGCCACCAATGCGGCCGCTAATGAATGTTGATACTACAAAATGGTGCGAGTATCATAGGATAATGGGCGCAACACAGATGATTTTTGGACCTTAAAATCCATCTCCTATGGCTTACCTCGTTTGGTGATGGATAACAGCGATGAGACGACAGCAACTGAGGGACAAGGGCGGAAACTAAGGAACGTCGGCGAAAGCTCAGGGATAATGACGGCTTCTCAGGGACGACAGCGGTGGCTCTAGGACGGTGGCTCCTTTGGTACAACCAAGAAGATGGAATAGGGAGTGTTTTAGGACTTAGGAAAGAGAATGAGAAAGAACTAGGATGGCAGCGGCGTCTCACGAATGGTGGTAGTTGTAAAGCAGCTCAAGAACAGCGGTGGAAACAGCTAGACTGTGGCACTTCAAGTACAACCAAGAAAGTAAAGAGGAGAGACTTCGAGGGGTTAGTAGATAGAGTGAGGAAGAATAGATCTCTTCGCAGGGAGATCGTATATGATTGCAATTAGTGTCGACTTGGCCGACGCTAAATGTTAATATTGAATTAACTTCAGCCTAACCCATGCTACTCTTAGATTCAATGGAATTGGAATCATCACTTAGTGTCAATTATAGCCGATTTATGTCACAATATGACTTAGAGTCAACCTCAACTTGTCGTAGACTGGGCAAGACATACTCTATTTTGGGTCAGTTTGGCCGATGCTAGTGTTTTGGCTCCAAATTTCACTGTTGAACGATAAGTGTTAGCTTTGCGTCGACCAAGCCGACACAAATGCACCAAATTTAACGTCGGTGTCATGGCTAACGCAAAATATGGGCGCGAAATAGACTCTTCCTTGTAGTGAGGGAGAGAAACATTCTAAGCATACCAGTTAAAATTATGAAGATCTTATTTTCAGATTAAAATATGCTGATCTTTTTCCCATTCTTAAAATACAGCTACCACTTCCACTATGATAAAAAGAAAACTTGGAGAGATGACATGAGGATGTAACAATGTCAATGAATTATCTAAAAAGAGGAATTTCTTTGTTCTAAAATTGTTCCCCTTAGAAGCCAGCAGGAAAACCACCCTTTCTTGGATCACTCACTGCCACAAGCCTTCCATTTCCAATACCTTTATTTCTTCCGGAAGTCTTAAAATTGTCTACAGCAATAAACTGGCAAATAGTCCCACCAGCAAGGCCCTGGAGGACATGACCCTTACTTCTAAGGGCTTCCCTGATATCAGAAGGAAGTTCAATATGTTTACCGCTCACAGTTGTCCAATTCTCATAATTAACCACGTTCGGTATCAGCTGCACAAACCATAAGGTTAATATAAGCTCTTATTCATAAACTAATCTGAACAATCTACAAACAGGGAAAATTCTTATTATTAGCATTCCTTGGGTTTAAGCAAGGAAGCAATCTGTGGAGAACTAAAGATGACTTTGGTGTAATTCAATTTGGAATCCTTAAAATCTTATAAGTGAGGGATTTTTTTTGAAAGGCTGATAAGTGAGGGATAACATTTTGATTTTCCTTTGGTTTGGACTTTTGGTGCTGTCATGTATTATATCTGTTACCACATTATCAGTTTGTGCTTATAGAGCTAATTAAAATAGAGGCATAAAAAAACATGTTCTATTAAAAAAGAAAAAGGACAGAGTACCTGATGATATACCCTAGGGGCTGTTACAGATGAATAAGGGTCCATTCCTTTGACAAAGTGATTCAAAAGAACCTCTGAAGTTCCAGCAATAATCATAACTCCTCCACTTGCACCTAGTACAGCTTTCAACTTTCCATCCTGTATCCAAGGAAATAGTGTGTATAACTTGAATAATCATTAGCTTTACACTAAGTGCATGTTTGGATACACCGTAGATTTTCTCTTTGGAAGGAGAATTGATTCTGCGAGAAGTTACTCCCAGTAGCTTTTGTGGTAGCAGAATTGATTCTGGAAGATCTGAATGTGAATCCAAACATGATCTAGTTCCTCCCAGTTAAAGAAACTCAAATGTTACAAAAGCGACTACTACCTTAAGGGCAATAGTTGGAGACATGGATGATAATGGTCGCTTCCCTGGCGCGATGAAATTGGCAGGAGCTGGTGGAGGAACATCCTTGGAAACATTTCTAGGCATGGAAAAATCATCCATCTCATTGTTCAGTACTATTCCAGTACTTGGTGAAAGGATCTTTGAACCAAAATATGCATTTACTGTGGTGGTCATGGATATGGCATTTCGCTCGACATCTACTATGCTCACATGACTTGTACCATGATCAAGGATCTGATTCCACCTGTAAAAGGGAAACAAGATTATGGAGGATGCTAGTTTTTATTGATCGATTGTCAAAGGATTTGCTCCACTTTTCTTAGCATTCACTCCAAAAGCTGCTAATTTTGCCACTGTGAAATAGAAGACAAAATACAGCATCTAAAGAATATAATTAATTTTCACTGGTATGACATGGAATGATATAATAAAAGTCTAGGATTGTGGCTTTGCAGTAAATTAAGAGAACTTAGAAGCTTACTTGCCACCATAATGACTGGAACCAAAAGTCCTATTATCATTGATGTCCTTTTTTAACTCTGTAGCAAACTTAGGAGAAAGCATATCAGAAAGAACCCCAGTTACATTTACAAAATCAGGATCACCTAGATTCATTCTCACAGCAAAAACATGTTTCAAAGCTTCAATTTCTCGATGGTACCCAAGGGCGCCAGAAAGGCCAGAAGGGAGCTCATACTGAGCTAGAATGTTCAGCAGCTGTATCAGAATATGAAATTTGTTAAGTCCTTACTCATTGATAAGAATGATGTAAAGAATAGATATATGCATTTATAATAATGTTTGATAGACACCTCAATCAGGTTTCTACACCCAAAATTAGAAGAAGAGAGAAAGGAATAGTGCAGAGAAAAATAATATGATATGAGCGTGCAGAGAAGAATATATTTTGTAGTGAGACAGAAGCGATAAATGTGATATATTGATATAATATTATAATGTGATATGAAGAGTGTAGAGAAAAATATATGGTGTATGGACGTGTCGATACTCTTAGGATGAGAACATTGATGTTTGTGAGTCATTTTAGGAAATTGATTTCAGACCAAAAATCAATTCTCGTAGATGCTAAGACAGTGGCTTCTGTACTGAATATCATCAATTGTGAGATTTTTCAATTGAATTTCACAACATCACGCAATAAAAATCACTTTTTAACAAATTTATTCAAACATAAATCACTTACCATTCAATAACAAAATCAATTTTCAATACTAAAATCAATTGTGACAAACGTTGATCGAAACACGCACTTACTAGCATCATTGGAGGCCCGCCTGAAGCAGGAGGCATGCCAAGAATTTTCAATCCAAGAACATCAGTAGATATGGGTTCCTTCTGTTTAACAGTGTAACTTTTGAGGTCTTTCAAGGTCAATATCCCTCCAGCCTTCTCAACATCTCTAACTAAATTAAGGCCAACCAATCCACCATAGAAGGCTTGAGGACCATACTTGGATATTATTTTGAGTGTGTCTGCAAGTTTCTTATTGTAGCATATGTCACCCTTCTTCAAGAGTTTTCCACTTGGAGCAAACACACTGCGAAGACCCGTGTCATTCAATACATCGGACTCTGATCGTTCCAACTGAAATCGAAGGTATGGCGATATCTTAAACCCGTTTCGGGCGAGAATCTCGGCTGGCTTTACAAGTCTCTCCCATGGGAGCTTCCCATGCTGTTTCCACACTTTGTGAAGGCCAGCAAGTTCTCCAGGGACTGCAACAGAGAGGCCACCTTTCTCCTTCAAAGTAGCATTGCCACCATACATTTCCTGATCAAGTAGATGCATCATATTCATATGACATTGACATAGAAGAATGATTTCAATTAAAGACAAAACTTAGTTCCAAATGTGTTGTTTTACTGTCTCTAATTATGACATGAAACGTAGGTTGAAAATTTTTAATCTAAGGGAAGTTATTAGATTATTAAACATTAAGAAAGTCCTTAGATGAGCTTTTTATTGGGCAACAACACAAACAAACAGTGGCTATAGTACTGTAACTAAGTTTTGTCCTTCAATTAATTCATTTATTATAGCACCTTGAAGAAAAATTAAAATTATATAAGGATTGAATTGCTCTAGTATGTGATGAAAGAAAATAAAATTGAATCGAAAACTTTGAGGTTTGAAATTGAAAACAAACTCTGAGGTTTGAAATTGAAAGAATAGGGGTAGCAGAGCAAGGAGAATAAGAGAAAATTAAGCTGTAGTAGTATATTTTACAAGCATTATATTGATATCTTACAATTCTATTTCTGTGTGCATATATTGCCATATCACATGGATACCTTTAAAGAAAAAAGGTATGCGTTATGACAGCAAGATAGGTGAGGATTAATTACAACCAAACCCAAAGCAACTAATAGCATATTGGAAATACTTATACAATTGATTTATAAGTCAAAATCAATTATGGGGATAAATTACAGTTAGTAGCTTTTGAGTTTCAGAATTGATTCCAAACATGCTATAATTCAACATAGCTAATAGAAAAAAATTCTCAATTTTAAACAAAATGAAGAGAAAAGTATGGAGTTTTTACTAGTTATTTCTATCCTCCCTCTCTTTTTTTAACCATATAACATGATAATGAATTGAAGATTATATGCAAAGGAATGATCCATCATTGAAAACATTCATGGTTTAGGAATTTATAGGTTAGGAAGGTACCTTGGAAGCAAGACCAGGAGCAACTTCCCTCATATCAAAGGCCTTTGCCACCCCATTAGCTAACCTGAGAAGCATAAAGGCTCCACCACCAAGGCCACTTGAAGCTGGACTCACAACCCCCAAACAAAGAGCAGCAGCCACCGCCGCATCGGCTGCATGCCCTCCTTCCCGGATAACATCCATCCCAATCCGCGAGCATCGCCGATCATCGGTCGCAACAGCTCCATTATAGGCAACAATTACCTCATTTTTGTGCTTCTTGTGTCCATTTGCAGCATCAAGGCTTGAAGCAGAGGCCAAATTTGAAACAACCAGGATCGCAATTGTATGCCATAGCAAGAACACAGCTGCAGCTATTGATGCATCAAGACATCATCAATATTTGAATAAAATCTAAAATTAAAAATTCACCCCACCAAATATTCTACTTGAATAGCACTGAGCTTGATGTAATCGAGCTTGAAAAGCAATTCAATTGGCCATTGATGACAATTGGCAAGCCTATATATATCTTCTGATGAATTGCTAGTGTTAAAGACTAAGTGGAGAAGTGTGATAATGTTAGAACATATCTACCAGAATTTCAGATTCCCTAGAGTAATAAAATACGTTGTTTGTACAAAACATGATTGAAACAATTTCATAAGAGCAGATACTTGATATAGAAAGTTGAAAGTGATTCTGCGAACCTGTTGTTAAACGAAGGACAGACATTGAGGTTCAGTTGTGTTTGCTTGTAGTCAAGAGCGTTGGTGGCGAAGCCTACGAGTTAGGACTTCCAAGCCAGAGAAAGTTATATGCTATATAGTAAATTAATGTAGTAGACATCGTTTACGATTATTCCTTCTGCTCTGGTTAACAACCAGAAACTTATTCTTTATGGTTTCCTCGTAACAAAACTTCTCAGGGTTCAAATGGGTTGCCCTTTTTGTCAGCTGATCGGAGTAGAATTCTTCTGGTCAAGGTGTCATGTCATTAATGATCCAGTGTATGATCTCTCCGAAGACTCAAATGACTCTTCGGACAACTCCGATGATTTTGGGGAATAGGCTCCTTCCCTTTTCCCTGATTTCTAGCACAACATGTGCTGGTGGGCTGTATGGTTGAATTTTTAATTTGTTCTAATTTTTCTTCAAGTTGATGTATGAATCTCCTTCTCTTTTTATAATGTGAAGTGTTGTTGACACCACTATGTGTCATGTGCAGCATGTGCCAATATTCAGCTTGAATATAGTAATTTAAAATAATGGTTATTTCTGCAATTTTGACTCTTCGGACAACTCCGATGATTCTGGGGAATCGTTTCCAAAATCAATAGACTCCTTCCTTTTTCCCTAATTTCTAGCACATGTGCTGGTGGGCTGAATGGTTGAATTTTTAATTTGTTCTAATTTTTCTTCAAGTTGATGTATGAATCTCCTTCTCTTTTTATTCATTGTTATATTTTTTGAAAATATAATGTGAACCGTTGTTGACACCACTATGTGTCATGTGCAGCATGTGCCAATATTCAGCTTGAATATAGTAATTTAAAATAATGGTTATTTCTGCACTTTTGCTTTTCAGTTTTTTAAAAAATTTAGGACCCCGGTGAAAATAATTCTGAAAAGAAGTTTTTATTTTTATTTCTTAAGACTAAAAAATCAAAGCATTTCATAAATGTTTCTATTTTTATTTTTTAATTTTAAAACCATAGTTTTTTCAACATTGGAAAACATATCATAAACCGTTTTTTCTTTTCTTATAAAAAAAATCTCTGAAAACAATTTTTAAATTGAGAATACTAAAAGTCTGCATAATTGCAGTTTTGAAAACAATATTTAAAACTATTTTTAAAAACCGTTTTCAAAATAAAAGCAGGAAAAACTATTTGAATCAGATGTTTTTCAACATTTAAAAAATTACAATCTGAAAACTATAAACATAAATAAAAAACATATTTTAGTTGTTATGGTATTTTAATTTTAAAAACTTAAAATAATTTTCAAAAATAGTTTTTAAAAATGGATTGTGACAAAAAAAAATTTCTTTAATTTTTTAATTTTTAAAAATAAAAAATAGTTTTCTAAAGCTGAAATCAACTTATTTTTACTTCATCTCTTTCCATCCCACTTCACCGTGCACTGCAACTTATTTTTACTGGTCCAATTTCATCTTTTTCTTTTTCTTTTCTGTCATCTTCATAATTTTTGTGAACGATGATTATCACTCTGTCTAATCTCTAAAGTAATATTCATATTGCATAGTAGCTCACCGGATTTGACCACAATTCCTCTCTCTACAGTCCACAACGGCTGTGGAAAAAAGTTGACTCACATGTGGATGAGCAAGAGAAAGGAAACGAAAGTAGGATGTGAGAGAAATTATATTTTTAAAATTAAAAATAAATACTACATCCGTTTCAAAATAATTGTCTAAAAAGAGAAGAAACGTGTAAATTAAGAAATACAATTAATATTGATAATTTTTTAGAATATATTATTTGATTTTCTATTTTAACCTTTAAAATATATTTTATCTCTCCTCATTTATTGTTATCGTAGGAGCATTATATAGAAAAACATCAATTAATGCTCTCTTAAAGTTCTAAATGAACAGTTATTATGATACAAACTTTTTCTGAACACTTAAAGGGAGTATAAAATCACATAAACATCAAAGTTCCAACAATTTAAAAGTAGCTAAAGAAGAAGGTGAGGGTTATTTATCTCTTGAAAAGGTGTTAAGGGTTAATATATTCATTTACAAAATATAGTGGTAATATTATAGCAAATAAAAGCTTCGATATGATTAAGAGCTAGTTTGGAGTAACCAAATTTTACTTGCACCCCTCTTGTCTTTCAACTGCAAAATTTAGCGTGTGCACCTTGGTATGGCAATGAGTCTCAGAGTTATTGGGTACTCATAAAAAATATTGGATAAAAACTCATTTGATGTGTACGGGCATGTGTATGGGTAAATACCGTAAAAAATAGTGAATATGGGTATTATAATACCCAACTTGCCTCATACCACACAAATAATTGGTGACGTTTTTTTATATAAGCAAACCTGAATTAAACTAAGCAAAAAGGTGTTTAGAAAGATAGAGTACAAATAGACAAATGAGAATTGAGAGACTCCATTTACATAATTGGTGGGTGTTGAGAGTGATCTAGTGCTGTTGGTGGGTGTAGGGATCAGATTCGCACATTTGGCTTAGAAGGCTGAGTTGGTAGCTTCCAGATAATCTATTCTTGGTGGTCTGATGTCTTTAATAATTAGTCTCTAGATGTATTTATTTTATCTTAAAATCTTATTGTATTACGCCATGGGGCACTTGTTGTACCTCCTATTAATACATTTTTTACTTATAAAAAAACATGCACAAATAATTGGTATTATATTAATAAGCATAAAGTATAACTTACTAACTTCTTTTAATATAAATCCTCTTTCTATAAAAGATTTGAATTCAGTCATGGACCCCAAAGCTCTCCTAAGGTTTAGGAAGCCGGAGGTTGGGTGTTTTCCACAAAACCTGTGACGGCGGCCGAGGTGGTTTTGAACTTGCTTTCCGTGCTATTGTTTATGTACGAGACATCTCTGCTATGTTGTCTTGACTACTCTTTTGCCGAAAAAGCCTTTCTTTTTCTAGAACCTTGACGATGGCGGCCAGGAAACAATTTTCTCTCACTGGTCCCTCCATCGCTTCTGGGTCATGGCTAGTAGGCAAACTGCTTGCTCGGAACCTACTTAGCGTTCACGGCTTCATTTCATGGATGCCCCAATTATGGAAACTTCCCGACGTTGTCGAAATCCATGAGGTGGCGACAAATCTGTTCACTTTTCATTTTTCAAAAAAACGCAACATGAAGATGATTCTGAACTCGAGCCCTTGGTTATTCGAGAAATCCCATCTAATGCAATTTGTAATAGAACCCGGTTGAGTGGTGAATTTGAAGAAGTCTATCGAAGACTATAAAATCGAGTTTCTTGGGAGACAACCCATGTTAGGTATCAAGTTTAATATTCTGTTTTACTTTCTTGCATTTTAAAATAAAAAAAATGTTTGTTACAGGAACCCCAATGACCAAGCGTTGGAGTCTCAACGCTCATGCGTTGAGCCCCGGCCAAGCTGCCCAGGATTTTATAAAATCCAACGCTCAAGCGTTGGAGGGGTCAACGCTCATGCGTTGAGCCCTTGGAATCCTAGAGTTTTTTTTTTAATTCCAACGCTCATGCGTTGAGGCTCGGGCAGGTAACATAAGTTTGTTTGTTTTTCTTTGTTTTGAATAAAAGGACAGGTTGCTCAAGAAGCAGGTGGTACTGGTAAAGTTGGGGCTGTTGATGATGAAGAAGATCCCATGAATACTTGATTTTGACCAGTGTAGCGTTTTTGTTTTTGTTTTTGTTTTTTTTTTTGTTTTTGTTTTTGTTTTTAGTTTTTATTTTCTTTTTAGTTTTTAGTTTTTATTTCCTTTTTAGTTTAGAATTTTTGTTTTTAGGATTTGAGTCTTGCATATAGGTTAGATCTAGTTAGTTAATATATATTCCTGTTTATTATACCATGTTTGCCTAACTCTCAAGTGGTTTCACCTTTAGCTAGTGTTTTTGGAAAATTGATACAGTTTTAAAAAATGCTGGGTAGAATTGCATGTTGTTAGGAGTTTGAAAGAATTCTTAATTTTTGAGTTTGTTATTGATCATGATCTGAGTTCTAAATGGGTACACTTACCCTATCTTTCTGAGTGCTTTGAGTGACCTCTGACATACTTATGCATGCTTGATTCTGTCTTGATTTACATGTCAATTGAATAATGCATGTTTTGTGATTTTTGTGAGGGACTAATAGGATTTCTTTGAGACCTCAGACTTTGTTCTTAAAATATTTTCCCTTAGTAGCCCCATTTGAGCCTGAATTGAGTAATTTCTTTGGAGCCTACTATTGTGAATAATCTGTTTTGGTTAGGTGATTCTGAATTGATATTAGAGCTGATTATGCAATAGGTTTCTCTCTGAAAAATAAAAGTGAAAAAAATAAGGTATTTGCCTTAAAGAAAAAAAAAAGAGGTAAAATAAGGTATTTCCGTCATCCCCAACCCAACCACGATTACAAACCCCAACTTCATCGCACGATTCATCTTCATCATCATCTTCTTCATCTCACACACATTTTCTTCTTCTTCTTCTTCACCAACATCATATGAGTATCTTCATCCCCACCTCCCAACCTTATCCCACTCCTCCTTCTCAACCCCCACACCACCGTAACCTAAAATATGCGTCGTCTTCGGTGGCGGCGCCTGTTCCGCCCTGCTCGGCTGCGGAATTGGAGGTCGAGGAAAGGGTGGTGGTGCGAATCAAACGGTGAAGGTGGAAGGGAGAGGAAGTTCAAAAAGAACCAGATGGAGGAACAGAGACACAGAGAGTGGGTAGAAATTGAAGGCATGAGGGTTTTGGTTTCAGGGGGAGAGGTAAGAGCGTGTGGGGAACCTCTGCCGTTGTGACCGAGACCAACACCACTCAACCCCTTGAGTCTTATCACTATCACCTCTTCTTCTCCCTTTCCCTTTCCCCTTCCCCTTCCACAACCCATTTTTTGTGTTTAGCCAGAAAGGGTGAAAGCCTGACTTTTTTGTGATCCAGATCCCCAACTTGATTTTCAATCAGATCCATGTTGAAGATGGTGGCAAGCGTCGAGCCAGAAAGGGTGAGGAGCGAAAACCTTCCAAATCCAGCAAGATGAAGATGAAGATGAAGAGGTTGTGCTATTTTGAGGGTGAGGGGAGTGTTTTTCTCTGCCTCTGTAGCATAGATGTCAAGCTAGCAAGGTGAAGAAGAAAATCCAGGGAGAGTGTTTTTTTCTTTAGGAGAATTTTTAATAACTTTAATGAGAAGTGTTGTTAATTGATTTATATAATAATTTTGGTTTTGATCTTGACGAAATTTTGATTATTGTAACGGTTCTACAAAAAAGGATGATTCCGGTAAAAAATTGAAAGCATGAAAAAAATTGATTCTGGAAAAATTCTAGAAATGTATGATGAAGATGATGAAAATGAAGAACAAATGTTGAAGAGGAAGAGCAAAGGAGATGATTAAATTTCAATTTGTTATGTCTTTTTTAATTAATCACTTTTTAAATGATTTTGAAATAAATATAAACAAAAAAAGAACAAAAATCCAACCCATCTTCATTAAATGACGTGTCTATGCGACGTAGGCTCCGTTGTCACACATAGACACGACGGTCAACGCCACCACTCCGGCAGGGACGAAAACCAACAATTTCCCATAGTCTGGGGCCTAAAATCCACCTTTACGCTGGCGAGGAACGAAAACCAAAACTCACTCAAAGTTCAGAGACCAAAAACATATTTAACCATATAAATAATTCTCATGATAAATTATGATGAGTACGAAGAACATTCATAATTGAATTTCAATAACTTTAAGTATAAAATTTCCCTAACATACACTCTTTAATTATGATAGCATAGGAAAAACATTTCTAGGAAGAAAAATAGTCACTAGAAAGGATTGAACAAATACCTCCACCAATAACAATAGGAAGATCAAAACCGAAGATAAGATCACAATGGTGATCTTTAAGAGAGATGGCGAATTGCAAGAAGCGAACTAGTAAACCCATGATCTTCGAACAAGGTTTCAACGGAAGGAGGTGTAAGTTCTCAAAATAGAAGAGAGAGAGAGAGAGAGAGAGAGAGAGAGAGAGAGAGAGAGAGAGAGAGAGAGAGAGAGAGAGAGAGAGAGAGAGCTCGAGTGAGAGAGCTCAAAATTGAGAGAGAAACTCTTTAGTGGAGGAAAGGTGAGCACCTTCCAAGGGAATGAATTTCCAAGATATAGATGAGGCTATTTATAGACTAGACTTACCCTCTTCCCCATATAACAAAATTAGCCCATAATAATAAAAATTATTAGAAAATATATTCTACCCCCAATAGTGAAAATTTCGTCCCCCCCCCCCATTACATTGGCCAGGTTAATTTTTGGCTTAAATGCACATTTTGCCCCTGTCTTTTCAGAAAGTTGCAAATTGTAACCCACTAAAATATTTGTCACCAAAAGTACCCCTCTCCATTTTTTTGGAGAAATTCGTACCCTTTCGTCAGTCATCCGTTAGTAACTTAACGGACCTGATGACGTGGCAAGTACAGTTGGAAAAAAAAAGGAAAATAACATGTTTTTTTTAAAAAAAAAACAAAATAGGCTGCAGATCACGTGCATCTGCAACCTTTTACCCCTAATTCCCAAATTGGGGAAATTAGGTCGAGAGAGAAGAAGGAAGAAGCAGGTCCAGAGAGAAGGGAGAAGTCGCTGCCTTGGCTCTGTCGAGGGAGGGCCGCCGTCGAGACCACGCCGTGGAGAAAGACCACGCCGCCGTCGAGAAATACCACGCCGTCGCCGCTGTAGCTGGAAGAAAGGGGCTGTTTGAATGGAGAAGGGGAGAAGAACTGGTATGAATGGGGAAAAGGACTTATCAAGGATTCCGCAAACGATCTTTAGGTGTTGTACAATTTGATACAACCAAAAATCGATTTTTGGCTGCGGGCGATGATTTCTCCATTAAATTTTGGGATATGGACAATATTCAGCTTTTGACAACTGTTGATGCTGATGGGGATCTCCCTGTAAGTTCATTAATTTATTGCAAATTAGATACTAGTTTCTGGGAATAGTAGTTCCTGATTGTTTGATAATTGTTTCCTTATTTGAATTCTAGGCAAGCCCGCGTATCCGTTTCAACAAGGATGGATCTCTTTTAGCTGTCTCTGCAAATGAGAATGGAATTAAAATCTTATCCAATGGAGATGGAAATCGTTTGTTGCGTTCATTAGAGAATTCTTTATATGATGCATCAAGAACATCGGAAGCCATGACAAAGGTAGACTTAAAGATATTTTCATTTGCACGTGATCTGCAGCCTATTTTTTTTTTTTAAAAAAAACATGTTATTTTCCTTTTTTTTTCCAACTGTACTTGCCACGTCATCAGGTCCGTTAAGTTACTAACGGAGGACTGACGGAAGGGTACGAATTTCTCCAAAAAAAATGGAGAGGGGTACTTTTGGTGACAAATATTTTAGTGAGTTACAATTTGCAACTTTCAGAAAAGACAGGGGCAAAATGTGCATTTAAGCCTTAATTTTTTCTAGAACTTTCCATCATAAAAAAATGATTTTCAATCAAAACCAAAAATTATTTCATTCAAACTCAAATAATAATGGAATATCTCAGGAATATTCCCTCTTTCTTAATTAAAAGATAGAAGCTGATTTTATTCTTACATGCCTCCTTATCACAATTTAACCAACTATCAATTGATTTTCAAACAAATTAAATTTATATATATATATATATATATTTAATTTCTTTCCTCCTTTATATATAAATTATCTCTTCTTAAAAATAAAACCCAAATTATATAAAAGCATCTTATAACATCTTCCAAAACAATAATCCTTCATAAATATATAGAAGGAAAATATTTTTCCTTCCTTTAATATATCAAATAGTTCCAACTACTTAAATTAACCTAATTACCCAAAATCAAATAATATTTCTCCGTAGCGAAGAAAATATTCCCCCTGACATATATCACGTAATACAACACACAAAATCTAGAAATATCAACAAATCTTCTCCCGATAGAATAAATTGTATGTCACACATATATATCTAATTATTTATTAAATACTAAATTACCCAAATGCCTTTAAACAAATATTCGGGGTCTTACAATACAAATTTAATCCATAAATTGCTTTTTGATTCATGTTTGTTTATAAAATTTCAACTAAACACATCCAACGGTATCAACAAATATTCTCCGTATAGAATAAATTGTATATCACACATATATATCTAATTATTTATTAAATACTAAATTACCCAAATGCCCTTGAACAAATATTTAGGGTCTTACAAATTCAGTCCATAAATTACTTTTTGATTCTTGTTTGTTTATAAAATTTCAACTAAACACATACAACGGTTGAAGGAAGATTACAGTAGCTAAATATTCTCTTGGCGAAGGCATAAACATTCATAGGGAGGGAATGAGCACATCAAAGAAATTGTCTGAGAAAATAGTTCCGGCTTTGAGGAATCAAGGTTCCGGGGCGGACCAAAGTAATTTACTTAGTAAGGTATAAATGTAAATTATTTTCTCTTGTTGCTTTCGAGAATTTTTATATAGTCCCATCTTTATGATAAAAGTATTAAATGTTGTCCTGATTTATTTTGTGTGTGTAGGCCATATGTTGTCATGGGCTTTCGAAGTAATGATAGTTTTCATATCTTATTCCCTCCTTTGGGAATGACTTTATCAAAGACATATTTGCCTTTGCATGTCCTAACATTGTGCCAAAATGATAGCATCAAAAGCTGAAGGAACAAAATGGGCACAGAAAGAATCAATGGTATAGATTGAGGGCTAACGAACAAAGAACAACAAAATACATTTAAGTGTTTGCACCGGAGAAATTCACATTGGTATGAGGAATCCGAGCCGAAAAATTGACATCAATTAGAAAAGTGGAGAGGAAATAACCGAAAAAGTCTAGGGAGCTTGAGAAAAGAAGAAACAGATAATTACCAAGTGTTAGCACTGAAATGATTAACGTCAGTACCAAAAGGAAGGCCAACATTGACAAATGTCGTAAAAAAAATACTTAAGTTTTCATAAAGATCCTAAGTATGAATTCTAAAGGCAAGCCTTTTTGGCATAAACCGCTTTGACATTGTTGAAAGGTTACTAGAGGTTATTAGGAAGAGGCATGATCTGGCGTTCCAAGTCTTTTATAGGTGTAGCTATGATTTGAGTTTCGACATGTGAAGTTCAATCAATTTGCAAAATGGGATTTGAGAAAGAAGAGATTGAAGTCCCTAAGAAATCCTAACTTTCGAGAATTTACCCAAGGTGAAGATGAAATTGAAGAGGACAATGATAATAAAAGTCTGATAAGAGGTGTTGGGGACGGGAGGAGCCCATGGGTTGAGAAACGAAACACCAAGAGAACCGAACGCCACATCTTTACCCAAAACCTTGAGACATTGAGTATATGCGTCACATCTCATATAAAGTCTTCACCTCATCCATATTTAACCAATATGGGACTTCAACTCACACTTGAATTCTCAACATTCTCCCCTTAAGTGTGGGTCACCATCACATCACCATGCCCCCTCTTGACGGAAGATATCCATACTTGCATTGTCATTCGTTTTACCGCGTCAATGGAATATGCTACTTGGCCACACCCGCCAAGAAGACTTTTGATACAAGGATCCGTCTCACCATGACTACACCAACCATCGAATTTGACACCACTTGTTCGGCAGAGGAGGAGCCCATGGGTCCAAGAACAAGACACCAAGAGAACCGGACGCCATATCTTTACCCAAAAACTTAAGGCATTGGCTATATGGGTCACGTCTATTATAAAGTCTTCACCTCACCCATATTTGAAAAATGTGGGACTTCAAATAACACATGAATTCTAAACAAGAGGGACAATAACAATAGAAGACATCTGCGAAAGATGCAAATTTACAATTTTGGAGCATACAAACTAAGAAGATGCTATATAATCAAATGGTTGGAAGGTTGGCATGGTGGAGAAGATTAAAATGATAGGGAAAATTGAAAATTAGAAGCTGGTTGATAGACCAAACAATCACAATATTCTTGGTGTCAAATGGTAGAGCTGTCAATATGGGTTATATGATAAAATAAGGACAAACACAAGAAATGGGGGGTTGAATTGTTTTCGTATGAAAACTTGCTTTTCTGAAACAAATATGTATTTTTCAAAATTGTTTCTTAAACGATAGGTAACTTTTTTCAGACAATATGATAAACAGTCTTGATGCAGCGGAAAAACGTGTTTGCTATTAAATGATAAGGTAGTAAAATAATAAAACAGTAAACAGCACACGCAGATTTATCCTGGTTCACCCCCAGAACGATGGGGCTACGTCCAGTCCTTGGCTTCATCAAGATTTTCACAATGCACCGAATAGTACAAGTATTATCCAGGACTTCTCCTATCAACAAGTATTCTCGGGGACTTCTCCCAACAATTATTCTCAAGATCGTTGTAGCTTCTTCCTAGATTTCTTAGTCCGTTGATGATGACCTTGTTAGAATCAAATAATTAAATGAATTATTATGTTTTAATAATTAACAATTTCTTTAAGAATTAATGACGTCAAAGATGAAGTTCCTAACATAGTGAAAATTATCATGTACAGGAATAACCATCTCCGAAAGGAATGAATAAACATCATAGCCTCATCAAGAGAACCAGTCCATCAGAAGAGTTCGTCCGGTCACCTCGAAGGAAAAGATGTCAAAGATATACGAAGGAAAGCATTCTCGTATGAGACAGTCCGGTGACTCAAGAAAGGAAGACATTCAAGTACAAGATCGTCCGGTGACTCAAGAGAGATAAATCAACATCCTCAAATGACCAGCATCTTCTCTCATGGTCACTTGATCGAAATCTGCACACTCAAGTCAAAGCCTACTTGATGCAGCTGAATCAGTCCGCTACCTAAATCTACAAAGATTAAATTGGAAGACTGCGTCGCTCAAAGGTGAAAGAGTATGACAACCTATGAAGAAACACCTTCTGCCTCAAAGCCTCTCAAGCATTATATAAAGAAGTTGTGGATCAACTCTCTCAGATGGAGAACTTCAGTGGAAACAAATAAAAGGAAAGGATTCAGTTCTCTAAGACAAGAATATTCTATTCCTTAAAGAAGAACTGGCTGAAGGAAGTTCGTCTGCCGATGCAAGCCACTCAGCGACGGAATCTCAAACACTACATGGAGTCTGCGTCTGCCAATATATATAAGGAAGAATCCGTCCGCTCAAGTATCAATTGCGCCAAAGGTACAAAGATCAAGAAATGTGCTTCTCAAGGATATCAGGTTATTAGAAGCATTAAAGAAATTACTCTCTTTCTCCTGAGTAATTGCTTCTTGGATCAAAGACATCTACCTCGTCTGCACATTTATTAAGGTACTGGCAATCACAGAAAGAAAGAAGGGACACAATTAATTAAATACTTCCTAGTCCCACTGCTGTTCTGCTTTTCCTCAAATCAAGCTGACATCGCGGAATCAACGGCAAGAATCTCTGAGCATCGTACACTCTCAACGGTCGAAATTCAAAATATCTGACCAAAACACGTGATGAGTGTTAGCTGTCAAGCACTGGGGCAAAATGGTCAAAACATCTCCACCGCTGGATCTTCACTTTATATACAGGGAAACTAGCTCAAGATCACTTGCTCAGCATGGAGCCAGACGACATCAACCCAGACGAACTGATGATTCTCAGATCATATCTTACGCTTGCAGAGAAACCTCAGATCGTGATTTACGCTTGCTGAGAGATGCAGAACTAGCCGTTATGTGCTTCCCGGAGAGGACGAAGCACTTCGGACAGGTTTTCTCTCCTCCTGTGAGGATTTCAACTGAAGATATATATAGAGAACCCTGCTTCCGTAGCAATTTGGCGACTAGAACTAAATTGTACACATCTCAATCTAGTTCGTCCAAAAGACCAAGGTAATTTTGGTTTCAACTCAGGAAACTTCAAGTCATATCACAACCTGAGTTGAGTTGCTTATGTGTGTGGAAAACTTACAGAGTTTAACTCTCATCATATCCCACACACATAACTTAAAACAGAGATCAGCTTGCTTATGATCTCTCTGTTTTATAAGCTTCATTTCTTCTACCCACTCTTATCAGAAGAGAATTTTGTAGAAAAGAAAAACCCTGAAAAAGTGTCAGGAGAAGTCCTGTATAATACTTGTAAGGAGAAGTCCTGATAATACTTGTAAGGAGGAGTCCTAACAATACTTGTAAGGAGAAGTCCTTCTAATACTTGATAGGAGAAGTCCTTAGAATACTTGTTGGGAGAAGTCCCTGATAATACTTGTACTATTTGTTAAAATAGTGAAAATCTTGGTGAAGCCAAGGACTGGACGTAGCCCTGTCGATTATGGGGGTGAACCAGGATAAAAACCATGTGTGTTTTATTTTCTCGTTATATTGCTTTTCCGCTGCACACTTATTCATGTTTCCATAACTAATAGATTATTTTGAAAACAAGTAATCAACTTTCAGAATCCACTAAATGAACTTCATTCATTCTTACATATTTCCAAGAACATCTCATGATAAAGATAAATGAACACTAATAGATGATTAATATACAACTCTTTAGAAAAGAAATTAAAAATGGGTCACACAATTCAAACCCCTCCCCCCTTTCTTGTGTGTTTCTTGCACCTTCAGACCTGGAACTGTGAGAACATGTCATCGATGGACTCATCTTCTTTCATTTTGAATGCCTCGTACTGTGCTACCAACATGCTTATCAGTGTGTGTTTGACGTTGGGTGTTCCTTCATGAGCCATTGCCAATGTGTCCCATATCTTCTTTGCTGTTTCGAGACTATCTACTTTGTCATGCTCTATTTTGCTTAGAGCACATTGAGGAACAACTTTTGTTTGGAGTTCAGTTGATTTTCAACTCGATGTTCATCAGTCCATTGGGCCTTCGGGATAGGTTCCCCTGCAACATTTTTAGGCACATAATTACTAGATTCAACAATATCCCAAATTTTATAATTTGTAGATTCAATAAACAATTGCATATGCTTTTTCCAATAAGGATAATCTGCATATACTTTCCAAGTAGTACAAGTATTATCCAGGACTTCTCCTATCAACAAGTATTCTCGGGGACTTCTCCCAAAAAGTATTGTACATGACTTCTCCTAATCTCAAAGGATTCCTCTACAGAAATTCTCTTCTCACAAGAGTGATGGTAGAAGCAATTTAGGCTCGGCAAACTCTCAATGTGTGTGAATGGTTTGACTCTAATCAGTACACTGGAGGTTTGGCTAAAACAGAGATGAATAAAACAATGACTCTCTGTTTCACAAAAACTGGATTGATGTGACTATATTTTTGGCTCGGTTTCTATACTCTGTTGTTCACTCGATTTCTTTTCTCAAATGTTGTTCTGTATTGTGTTGTGTTCTTATTTTCGTGTCTGTACTTTGAATCTTCATATTTCCCTTTTTATACCTTCAGATTGATTCTGATTTACTGAAGGTGTTGTCGTTGACTTGATATGAACATTGAATTCCTAATTGTTGTGCAACAGCTATATGCATTGAGTGGATTTGACTTTCTTGATTCTTCAGAGATAATTGCAGTGATTTCCTCCTTTTCTTTGATTGTGATTCCATTGTTGATTGATCAGAGTTAATCGATAAGTGATATACTCCTTGATTCACTCTTCTCCATTTAATTTGTTCATTAATGATTTCCTTCCTTTTCAAGAAATGATTCTATTCTGATGACAATCGTTGTGCTTCAATCATTTAACCTCTGACGTGACAATTCTTTGAATGATGCTTTCATTTGTGTATGAACGATGCATCTCATTACCTTGTAAACAGTGCTTGTATCATTTGCTTGCTAACCTTTGCAGATAGTAGACTGTAGATGATATTTGAGGTGTCTCTTGTTCTTTAGCGGACGATGCTTCTTCGCTAGACGAAACTTCATCGCTGGACGATACTTCTTCGTTGGACGTTACTTCGTCGCTTGACAATACTTCTTCGTTGGATGATGCTTTGTTGCTAGATGATACTTCTTCATTGGATGTTGCTTCGTCGCTAGACGATACTTCTTCATTGGATGATAGAAGTAATTTATGTTCTCTTCATTGAAGATGGAAGTAGTTATTCTTAGAACGGTTGATGGAGTTCCTTGATAGCGGAATATCGCAAGTGTACGATTTACTATCGCGTAGTAAAAAAAAGGATCGAACCCAAAGGATAGGTGTTCTTATTAATATAAAGTTTAGTACTTAAACAGAAAAATTAAAAAGGTGTATTTGTTGAAAGTTTGTTCAAGGTAGCACATGGAATAGCAATAAAATAAAAGAGAATAAGATGATAGAAAATAAGCTCTTGGGTTGGTTTACATAGTCTATATAATATGCTAGTAAGTTCCTACTTAATTTCTGAATTATATATCTAATTTCATGATGCTATAGCCTAGTTATCTACAAGTTAATTCCTTACACATTGTAGAACTTTCTTTCTAATTACTAAATTCAATTCCTTGCAACTTAGTTAACTAGAGAAGAAGATGAAGAAGAAATTCAGGCCAACATAAAGTCACGTCCTTCCTAATTCCTTAGCGAAGTATACTTATAACCTTTTTTAAATCCTAGGTCCCTTACTACTTACCAATTTCCATTCGTATAAGTAATAAGCAAGAAATCTTTTGTACACAAGATGAATGAAGAACAAGGAAATAAAACATGAAATAGAAATAATATTCAGAAAGGTAAAAACAAACTAAGACATAAACATAAACTACTACAACCCAAGAAACTTAAAGAAGAATTAGCCAAGCATGGCTAAAAGAATCATTGGATTACCCTGGATAGGAGCTCAAGTTTGGCTTCCCACAATTCCTAGGAACAATGATCTTTGAGGGAGAAAGAGAGAATACTTGTTGTATTCTATGAAGGTGTGTTTTACAAGTGAAGAGGAGGGTCCTATTTATAGTAAAAATCCAGCCTCCAACGCTTTAGCGCTAGAATTCCCAACGCTTGGGCGCTGGAAGCATTAAAAATCCACTGTCAGATCGAGGGCCAGCACATGAGCGCTGGCTTCCCAGCGCTGCAGCGCTGGGACCTGCTGTTTCAGCTCCAAGTTTTCCTTCCTTCTTCATGGTTAGTGGGATTTAAATGCCATCAAAAGCCACTACTCAGCCCTTGTTTAATTCTGAAACTTCTCCTCCACTACCATCAATTCCTTCAAGCTTATTTTCCATGTGCTAATTTGAAGAGAGTTGCTTCATATTCCTCTTTTTCACTTTGGTCCTCTCTTGGTTAGCACTTCAATTCAAGCCCTCATATTCCCTCAATCCTCACTTTAAGTCCTCCACTCTTGAACTTTCACATTTTGGTCCTTGATTTCCTGAAACTTTACAAATCGGTCCCTGGACAAAAATGATAACTAAACCAGCTTTTCCTAAAAAATATAAAATAACTAGAAAAATTCCTAAAAAATATAAAATAAAGATAGAAAAACACAAAAAATCTAATCTACATGCAAAATGCAAAATAAATATAAAATCTACATAAAAACAATAAAAAACCTACATGTGACTCAAAAATAATAAAATAAAAAGACTAAAAATAGCCTAAAAACATCATATAAAATCCACTCATCATTCCTCCTTGAACGATACTTCTTTTCTATCTTCAGACGATAGAAATACTTCTTCTCTGGACGATGGAGATTTCACTTTTCACTGAACGATAAAGATAATTCCTGAACCACATAATACACAGTTCAGTAGTAAAATTATTATCATTCAATATATGTGTTCTAAACTTGTTTGAACCTAAATATCTCCCCCATTTTTTATGATTACAATTTTATTTAGAGAAAAAGATATATGAGTATAAACACTTTATCAAAGATATACATATACTCCCCCTCTCTGTTCTAATAACAGATTTCTGATCTTTCTATGTTCTCCATTTCCTATTCTTCTCTCCCCCTCTGTTCATGAATGTTTCTGAATATTTCTCCCCCTCTGTTAAACAACTAAAGACCATAAAAAGTTGTTTCCTCATAGATCAATTCTCTGCTTTTTTCTATTATCCTCCTTTGTGAAATACGTACTCTAACTCTCTCTCCCTTTTCTTTTTCCTTTTTATCTAATACTCTCTCTCCCCCTTTGTCATTTTCCTTTTTCTCTAATATCTCTCCCCCTTTGTCATTATCCTTTTTCTGTAATATCTCTCCCCCTTTGTCATTATCAAACAACAACAAAACATAGTATTTCAACAGAGCTAATAATATCAGAGAAATTAATAACAGAGCAGATGCAATTTGATAATTCAGAGCATATTAAGCAGTATATAAAATATGTAAGAGAGATAAGGTAAGGATAGTCTTAGTCTGATATGAACTTTTGATCCTGAGCTGCTTTTTAAACTTCTTGAACTTTGAACGTACCATCTGTGCTTCTTATGTTTCCTGCATTTTGGTTAGTATACACAGTATATAGTTTATAACACAGGATGCATACCTATACTTTCTCTTAGATAAGAAAACCTATTTTCAATTAAAGATTTTGTAAAGATATCTGGTAGTTGATCATCGGTGTGCACATATGATATATCAATATTACCCTTTTCTACATGATCTCTAATAAAATGATGCTTGATATCTATGTGTTTAGTTCTGGAATGTTGAACTGGGTTCTTTTAATGTTTATATTGCTAGTGTTATCACACAGTAAAGGAATATTGTGTTCAATAATTCTATAATCTTCTTACCGGTGTTTCACCCACAAAAGTTGGGTGCAATAAGAACCTGCTGCAACATATTCTACTTCGGCAGTGGATAGAGAAATTTTACTCTGCTGTTTACTGGACCATGAGATTATGCATTCACCAGGAAAGTGGCAACCACCACTTGTGCTTTTTCTTTCAATCCTATCTCCTGCATAATCTGCATCGCAGAATCTTCTTAACCTGAAATCATCACCTTTCTCGTACACTAGATCAAGATTAGCAGTACCTGATAAATATCTAAAAATTCTTTTTACTGTACTAAGGTGATTCTTGTGGATTTACCTGGAACCTTGCACATAAGCAAACAGTGAGCATAATGTCAGGTCTGCTGGATGTTAAGTATAGCAGTGATCATCTCCTTGGATTTGTGCATATTGTACTTCTTTAGGAGATCTTTGATGTATTTTGTTTGGTGAATGTATGTCCTGCCTTGTTCTTGACGAATTTGAAGTCCCAAAAATAACTTCAATTCTCCCATCATGCTCATTTCGAACTCACTTTGCATTAGATTGGAAAATTCCTTGCATACAGTTTCGTTAGTGGCACCAAAACTAATATCAACTACGTATAATTGCACTAAAATAAAATCATTTTCTTTCTTTAAATTAAACAGAGTATTATCTACTTTACCCCTTGTGAAACCATTTTTCAAGAGAAAAGAGTTTAGACGATCATACCAAGCTCTTGGTGCTAGCTTTAAACCATAGAATTCTTTGTTCAGTTTGAAGACGTGATCTGGTAGTGTTGCTTCTTCAAAACCAGGGGGCTGATCTTCTTGTTCAATATACCCATTTAGGAATGCACTTTTCACATCCATTTTATATAGCTTGATTGAGTGTTGACATGCAAATGCTAGCAGTATTCAAATAGCTTCACTCTTTAGAAGTACTTGGTGTTGAATTAATACACGTTCATCTTCTTCGTGTTCGAGTTCTTCCTGTTGGTTGAAGGACAAAGCTGAGTTTCATTCCTCTTGATCATTTGGGCCAAACAAGGTTGGTTTCCTTTCCATTTCTTATGTTAGAGGTTTGTTATGATCTTTGTGTTTTGGAAAGTCCTTTGAATTCGGAAGAGAATCCATCTTATATCAATTTTACAATGAGTTTTCTCCATAAGAAAGTTTGGGTTTTGAAGAATAGAGTTCAAAATGATTTTAACGTGAAAAACGTTGTTTCAGGACCCTCAGACTGAGAGATGGCACATGGGCGTTGGCCTTCTGACGCCATGGCACTGGGATTTTGCCAAGTTCCTATCGACTGCTAATGACTCAACGCACGAGCGTTGGGTTCCAACGCACGAGCGTTGGGGATCTCCCAGATTTTTGTTCATCAGACGATGAGCCAACGCATGAGCATTGGTTTCCAACGCATAGGCGCCAGGCCATTGCCTGATTCTGGGTTAGTCACGCTTGTACGTGGCTAAACCTGCGCACGTGCGTGGAAGGTACTCTGTTCTACCCTATTTTACGAAAATTTTGGATTGTGACCGTTTTGAGTCCAAGTTTCCTTTAAGATTGTGTCCCACCCTTGTAATAGTTGATTAAATGAGTTCATATGCTATTTCTAGGTTGAAGATCAAGTGTATGTAATCCACTCGAAGGTAAGGGTAACTCAGTCTTAGTTTGTTGTGTCGTTGTGATGTTTTGTAACTCTGTTTGAGGATGCTGATTGTGGTTGTCTTTGAACTCGGTTTGGATATTGTTGATCATATTGTAACATGTTGAATACGCTTACATGTTTGTTAAAATTGAACTGTTTGGATAAAACATGTTGGAAATGTTTTCCCAAAAGAATTGACTATATTATGCATATGTTGATACTATGACTGTAAATTGTGTGAACTGTCGGTTCATGAGGATTCTAGAATTTTGTGAACTATTAGTTCCTGAGGGTGATGATTATATTTTCATAGAATATGAATTATATATAGGATTAGGTTGATGTGACGACACTATGATCAATGATAACAAAGCCTGAATTACAGAAATAGTAATAGTAGAATATTCACAAGTTCTAATATCCAAAAGTCATGTAATCATGCTTGTCAGTCCTCATTAACTATATGCATAACTATGGCCAATAATTCGCCTTAAACCGGGCCAGGACAATCACGTGGGACAACGATCCACCACATCACCCTCGGTTGATCCCACGGGACAGTGTTGTCACATCAACATAATCCTATATAGAATGCATATGCTATGGCAATATAATCATCATCCTCAGGAACTAACAGTTCACACAATTCCAGAACCCTCTTCGGTAAACCCCGAAAGAAGAACCGTCGGAGTTAGAAATTCAGCCCAGATGGCTAGACTCTCAGCTTGAAGTTCTACGGTTTCACTTGGAAAGGGCCTGGTGAACCAGTCAGGACCACACCTCCGACTACTAAAGAGATTAATCGATGTGGCATAGTCCTTTAACTCAAGGTAATACGAAAAATATTTCCTAAAATCCCCTTTCGCAAATGGTTTCTTTGATTTGGGTGTGAAGTAGTTGAGTCTAGGGCCCTCTATGGTCGAACAAATGGTCTCGGGATAAACTGCCGATAGTTTTGGCTCGAAAACTGCATTCAACCACAGTTGGAGTAGTCATAGAGGGGCCCCTAGAGAAAAAGTTTTGTTAATACGATGCTGAAGGTGGAAGACAGACTCTCCTAAAGTTTGATATAAACTAGCTAAAAGCAGTTTACTCAAGCAGATGTCAATCCCTTCATGTAAGAGAGTTGATCGGGGGAGCAAGTTTTTTGGCAGTTGCAGAGATTTGCTGCAAAACACAAAGGCCGAAAGCCATAGCTAGAGAAAGGCGAGATGTTCTAGGCCAGTAACTTCATCAGATGTCTCGGACAATTGAAGGATGAAGGGGTTATAGGTGAACATGTGAGAGGGAAATTTGATATGGGTCGAAGGAACGGTCTCGCCGACTTTGTAGATTGTACCAGTTAGTCGAAGATGGGTGATGGCAGCAATGTCGAATTAAGTAGGAAAAATCATTCCCAAAGGGACGTGGAAAGAATTGGTCGAACGTTCCCAAAAAAAGAAAGAACTTAATAACATTGGAGGGTTATAGTTCGAACTGTACCTCGAAAATCCCTAATTTCTTCCAATGTT
Source organism: Acmispon strigosus (assembly GCA_030819835.1). NCBI lineage: Eukaryota > Viridiplantae > Streptophyta > Magnoliopsida > Fabales > Fabaceae > Acmispon > Acmispon strigosus. The sequence continues at coordinate 30,391,078 of JAUAMA010000007.1, forward strand.
CGGATTTTTTGGCCTCTACCCTGTCAAGCCATGGCAAGTACCTATCGGTTTTGGTCATGGGAGAAGACCTAAAAACCCCTTCTTTCTGCCTGTAACCCCTTCTCTCTGCCTATAACCCCTTCCTCGACTACTCCTAACACGCACACTCATTATGCTCGAACCACTCTCGACAGGTTCCTCTCCATTCTCACACACTCCCCACGCGCGAACGGAAGATTTCCGTACTCCTCAGGACCCGAAAAGAGGATAGAATCCAGCCTCTTCATAAACATTCAGATTTTCTTGTGGTTTTACCCTGGTTACCAAAAACCAGCGTAAACAATAAGTTACTTATTTAAATAGTTTAACTTTTTTTGTTTACAAAACAGTGTGCTGTAAAAATGTACACAGTAGAAAACAGATCCTGTTTTCAGTTTTAAAAACTAAATTACCAGAACAGCTAAAAGACGTTTTCTGTTTCTGTTTTTACTTTTCAAATTTCAGTTTTTTAAATGTTAGAAAACATCTCATTCAACAGTTTTTTTTTTCTGTTTTAATTTTGAAAAACAATTTTCAAAAACAATTTCTAAAAACTCTTTATAAAAACAGTTTTCAAAAACTGCAATCAAACAGGCTCTTAGTCTTCACTCTATGTATTTTGTATAAATGTCTTTTAATGAATGGAAAATATAGTTGTTGCTAATTCAGCCCAACAATTCCCCTGTAAGGTTAGTAGGTCACTTGATCAATGGGGACACTATTACATCTCTTAGGAAAATAGAGGGTCTTACCTTGAGGAAAGATCGTCTCCATAACACATCTATACTGGGAAAGAAAGTTCGGCAATTTTTTCTAATATTGAAAAGCCAAAGGGTTAAGATTCTCAGGGAATGAGCATGACATTGAGAGCTCTGTGCTGATTGTGATTCAGCATGACATTAATCATGTAAATGTAATGTATATATATTTTAAGCAAAACATAAGTATAATAAATATTGAATTAAACTTATCGTTACTTATACTAAATGATATGTTAATTAAGTAAGTGCATGTTTGGAAGAACCAGTCTGAAACCACGTTTTGGTTGAAACCACGTTTCCAAAAGCAAGAAATAGTTGCTTTTGGATTGTTGTATTCACGTTTAGCCTCTCCAAACGTGAATCCAAACACACTATAAATCGATGCTGTAACTAGAATAGAAAATCATAGCAAGGATTAATGAATTGTTATCCCACAAAACAAACATATCTTTCCAGAATCCAAACACATTTAACAGCTAAATTTTCACATATGTACTTCTACCAGATGTAGAAAAACACATAGAATAAAAATTAGAGACTAACTAACTAATTAGAGTACACTCTGCACCATGGCTTTCAGAGTTTTTGCAGCTGCACATTCTTCATCATCATGTGTTCCCAAAAGGATAGCACCCTCTAAATCCACTCGAACATTTATGCTTCAAAGTGGTTGAAGAAGAGGGAGATCTGGAGCCCGAAAATGACCCCGAAGATGAAGATGAAATCGATGAAGACGGTGACCAAGACGACAACGACGATGGCGACACATGAGACTTCCTTGATCCTGCAAATCTCACCAAAGCGCTTGAAAAAACACTTGCTCTTGAACTTCTTCCTTTAGCGTCATTGGAACTGGAGTTGGAATAATAAGAAGGTGGAGGTGTGAGAGGAGGCAGGGAGGTTTCTGACAAAGGGTGTTTCGGTGTTCCTGGTTGTTCCTCCCAAAGGAAAGGAACCGCCGCAACTGATTTTTCGCCGTAATAGAAGACCCTTGAAGAGGAGTTAGCAGAGGAGGTTTCTTTGGCCATGAGCCTAGAGAAGAACCTGCTGTCCTGCTTTATTAATCTGAAGGACATTTCAGCAGAGTGGTGATGGTGATGATGATTGGAACCATCATCATTGACCATTTTAGATTGAAAATTTTGTAGGAGTATTATCTCTTTCTGGCTTAATCTCAGATCTAAAAGCCTCAAGATCTGAAAATGGAGTGAAAAAACAGGTGTGTAGACTCTGTTCTCTAGAAGATTGCTGTCTAGGATCCCAGCATTAGTTAGTTCTGGTTGCCTTGTACCTGACTCTTCATGTATAAATAGAAAGCGTTCAGATTAATTAATCAATAGTAGTATCAACAGAGAAAGAGAATTGCTGTCCACTACTCGTTATGAAAAATAATGAGTTTCTTCCGTGCCATTTTTAAGATTTTCAATGTGCAATTTATTGTAGGAAGAGATTAAAAGAAACAATAAATAATCAATATTAGAATAAGATAATTTAAAATAACAGTACATTGAAAAGCATTTAAATTTTTCTTTCACAGATTGATTTCTGGTTCTTTTTCTTCTGAAACCTATATATCTGCAGCTTTTACCGCTTAAAGTTGTTTTTTTACACAAAATAACTGACAATTACAAATAAGCTAAAGATAATACTGCATTTTTCTAAAATTCAATGAATGAAAGAAGCCCCTAAAAATAAATGCATCTACTATATTGAAAACTTAAAAAAAAAAAAAAAGCATTCAATGCAATTCTTCATTTAGCGAATAGAAAGGGTTACTTTGTTTTTTTTTTTTTTTATCGAATAGAAAGGGTTACTTTTAGAACAAAGGAGGATTTAAAATTATATATAACAGGGTAAAATATGTTCCTATGAAGTTATTAATATTTGACTTTATTCCTTTATTTTTGAAACTGTCCCATTTTAATCCTTATTTCTTTCGAAACAGTCTCATTTTAATCTTCTTTTTATATTCTAATGCAAACTTACATATATATTAGATAAATGTAATATTCTCTCCATTTCAAAATAAGTGTACACTTTTCCTGTTTTCCATATGAAAATATAAAAAAAAAAAAGGTAACTATACACTTAAAAGGAAAAATGAGGCGTAGGCCCTAAAGGATGGCTTGGATTGCGAAGTAGATTGCGTAAATCTTCTAATAGTCATTAATGACATTGTATATGGGATCGTTTTCTCCCCATCATCATGGAGATCAGGCTGGTGTTGCAACGAGATTGGATTGCATTGGTTCAGAAAACACTAAGGCTTTATAATTCAGCGGCAGATTGGTTGGCGCACGTTGGAGCTTGATTCATGGTAAATAGAGCGATGGTAATCGAGAACCCTCCCATCAAGCTAGAGACTCTCTTGACGAGTGATTTGTTATCTTCTGCTTAGTCTTTTTTGTTTGTTATTTTTCTGAAGAAGCAACGAAAAATATATATTTATTTCAATATATCTGTCCACTAAAAATTTCAGTAGAGTATTTGATGTTTTTCTAAATAATGTCCCTTTGAGTAGAATAAATGATGAGAGGTACAAATACACTATAAAAAATAAAATAGGAAATTAAATAATATACTTTTCTGAAAGTTAATAAAATTAATTGCATTTCTTATGGTTGGTTCATCATTTTATTAGGGTGTTAATAACGAAAATAAAACTAGTACATAAAACGAGCAGTCACCATCGGGTAATTGGTTCAAGTGGTACATGTTTGTTTCTCTTTAAGTAAGGTCCCAAGTTCTAGATGGAAAAAATCCACTGAGAGAGTTCGCCCCACCATAATGTGAAAATTCTCAGCTCGAACAGTATTGTCTCCGAAGGAGGATACCTATCTTACACCATTAAAGAAAATGAGGGGTCAAATTAGACATTTTAAAAATAAAAAATTAAACAAAATATTTAAAAAAGTATTCGTGACCAAAGATATAGGGCCCATTTGTCTCTACTTATTTTGTTAAATAATCATAAAAGTAATCACTTATTTATATTTTTCCGTTAAAAATATCACTTATGCATATTTTTATGTGTTTGTTTGTGCATTTGAAGAAAATCATTTTTTACAAAAAAAAAAAAAGAAGCAGAAAATTGATTATTTTCTTAAACTATTTTGAGTAGCTTATGAAATAATCAATTATGATTGAGGAAATTGATATTGAATCCTAGTATCATGATATACCACTTTGAATTCCAATTTAAAATTTTATACTTAAATAATTCTTTAAATTAATATAAAAATACTTTTTTTATGTCCTTTGTAATTTTATATGAAAATAAGCACTTTTATGGTTTATGTACAAAAAGTTTAAAATCACTTTTTAACGGAACATACACTTATTATATTTGTAAATAAATATATATTATTTTTTGCTTTTCAAATATCACTTAAAATAAAGTCAATTTTTTATTCATAGATAAAATAATTTTTGTAATCAGAAACATACGGACCCATACTTTACACTATTTAATTTATACACAATTCGTCCTATTTAAAAAAAAAAAAAATCATTGCCAAAGTTTCCTATTTATCTATCCATTTAGAAGTTGAAGATAACATTAGTAATATATAATTGTTATATTTTCCATTACAGTCCTTTGACCACAGTTACTTTAACTGCATTGGATAGAAAACTTTCTTTATTTAGCAGTCCAAATGTAAAAGAAAGTAGCGTAATAAAATGAATAAATATTATAATATTCTTAACAAAATAATTAAAAAAATTAATCTTTGTATTTCCTCTCACCGCATAAGTAAATGTGAAGAGATAGAGGATGAAGCAGCTAAGCAAGTATGATTAATAAGTAAGTGTGTCGGCTTTATTCAAAACGGGATTTTTAAGAGATAGGCCAACTTAATTGTCATGAAATTTAATGCCTGAAACATTGTTGATAAAGTATAAAACTGAATCCAATGGGTAGCTGCACAATTATTTTTGGAAGCATCTCGACCATTGATTAAGAGGTTGACGTGTATTTTTGTGTGTTTTGGGGAGAGGGTGGGGGAGGGGGAGGGGGACAACATTTATAAATCACTGATTAGAAATACTTTGTCGAGAAGGGGAAGGGGAATTTGTCAATTTAATTGGTTACGGGTGGAACTCTAATAAATGAAAACATGTTGTGGTCCATGAACCCATCAATTAAAAGCTGTAACTTGTTATTACTATTGCCAACATGGAATTAAAGATTCGTACACAGTAAGTTATGGACATTGCAAAACAAATTGTATTTAATCAAAGCCCAAGCAATTTTGCTTTCCTTTTCCTACTTTTTCACTTTCAACTTTTATACAGCGATGGGTCTGTTAGGGTTTCCATCAAATTCCGTGCCTGTGATCTCGTGCAGCGGCGGTGGCGACGGCAGTTGTTCCTTCTAACACTAGCATGTTTCTCCTCCCCCAACAGGACGTCCCTCTGCGTCCGTTTCTGCTGTTGTTCTGCGTCGTTTCTCTCCCAACGGCGGCGGTTTCTCTCATCGTTTCTACGGCCTCCACACCGTCGTTTGGGCCTGCTCCAGGGCAGCTTCGACTACTCTGTCCTGCTCCTATTTGTGCGGCCTTGTCTTTTGGTGACGTGTTTCTGCCTTCGTCTTCGACCTTCATCTTAGGCGCTGGTTTTGGCTTTTCCCCCTCCATCGACGTGGTGGCTGCAACCTCTGGCCTGTTTTCCACCGTTGTTCTGCCGACGTCCTCTGTTGACGCTTGTGGCCTTCATTGAAGTGGCTGTTGTGTCATTGTCGCTGCAACCTACTTCCACATAAATCTGAGACCTTCTGCGTCCTTCATTGATGTGGTCCGCTTCTCTCGTGCTCTTGCCAGTTGCTATTTCTGGTTTGGTTTCTGCAATCGCTACAAGGAAACAGCTCATTCTCACAGGTGAAGAGGCGTCCGTGCTGAACGTTGGTAAGGTGCGGGTTGACTCATCTGTGGCGTCGGGTGCATGGCTAGTGGGGAGGCTGCTGGCAAAACATCCCTCTAGCGTCCCTGGTTTTCGATCACGGATGACCAAGTTATGGAAGCTTCCCGACGGGGTTGAAATCCGGGAGGTGGCACCGAATGTCTTCACGTTCCGTTTCTTCAACAAGAGGGACATGAAGATGATCTTGAACACAAGTCCTTGGTTCTTTGAAAAATCTCATCTGGTTTTGAGTGAGCTTGATGTTAAGGTCAACCTCTTGGATTTGGCTCTTGATAAAATTCCGTTCTGGATTCAGGTGCATGATCTTCCCCTGAGTTTTCGATCTGAAGCGGGTGGCCTCGTCCATTGGTACAGTTTTTGCCGGTTATATGGGGTTTGACAAGAATGATATTCTGGGCAAATACTTGCGTATCAAGGTATTGGTGGATGTTTCCAAACCACTGAAGAGATGCTTGATGATGACAGATAAGGGAGGGGAGCCATTCCAGGCTAACTTCCTTTATGAAAAGCTTCATCACTTTTCCTTCCGCTGCGGCCTCTTGGAACATACACTCCGTGATTGCGACGCAACATCTTCTGACAAGGGTAAGGGGAAGGGTTCGGTTCAGCACCTTCCGTATGGACCCTGGCTTCGGCCTCCCACAGAAAGTTGGAAGAGTGACCACCAAGGCGCAACCAAGCATGCGGCTCACACTGACTCTGTCCGTCCTAAGGGGGCGGTTCCAACTTGTTCTTCAAGAAGAAATCGGGGTTCCCGTCGGGATAGAGCGGCTAATCGGGCTCCACCGGTACCCACGGAGCTTCACCCACATCAGGCAGCGGATGTTGGTCTGGAACCGGATGACGTTGCTGATGATCCAAACTACGCCTTGCCGGAGGATTTTGCGAGCCTTGGGGTTGAGGAGCAGCTTGATGAGGAGGGGATGGCAGTTGCCCCGAAGGTTGGTTTATACCAACTGAATGTTCCTGTTCCAAAGAACGACCGCAAGACTCTTGGTCCCGCTGTTGTTGGCAACCAAAAGAAACGTAGAGTGGGTAATATGCTTATCTCAAACTTGGGTTCTACAGGTGTTTCTCCCCCTTTGAAGAGGGTCACTACTGATTTCGTGGTTGGAGCGGCGGAGGCTGCGGGGCTAATGAGGCGTGGAATGATGCTTGGCCCTATACTTGGGTTTCTCATTGCCAACGGCATCAATCTGACCATAATCCCATTCTTATTGATTGCTCCCTGAGCAACCGTCGCCCAATCAGGCGGGAGCGCAAATTTCGGTTTGAGGAACTCTGGCTACAAAGTGAGGATGAGTGCACCGAGATTGTAGCTCAATCTTGGTGTAGAACCCTTGCAGATCTTCCGACCAAGATGGGTGAGGTGAGTTCTGCCCTTGACTCTTGGGGTAAAAATAAATATGGTGACCTTCCTCGAAAGATATCAGACCAAAAGGTGTTACTTTAGGAGCTCCAGACGAAGGTACAAACCGATGAGGTGCTAAGGAGATGGATAAGCTCCTTGAGCAAGAGGAAATCCTCTGGTGCCAAAGGTTCCGTGCAAAATGACTCAAGTATGGTGATAAAAACACCTGTTTTTTTCCATAAGAAGGCCACTCAAAGACAAAAGCAGAACTCTATTGTGAAGCTTTTGGATGATTATGGGACACGAGTTGTCGAGGATGCTGATATTTCTCGGATCTTGAACTCTTATTTTCAGGAGTTGTTCACTACATCCTTGCCGACATGTATCCTGGAGGCGGTATCCCTTGTTGCAGGGAGAGTAGGTGCTTCTCAACTCCAAATTCTGAATGAACCTTTCACTAAGGCTGATACCGAAGAGGCGCTCTTCCAGATGCATCCTACAAAGGCTCCGGGAAGAGACGACTTACCGGCGTTGTTTTATCAGAAGTTCTGGCATATAACTGGGGATGATGTCTCCCACTTTTGTTTGCAGGTCCTTCAGGGTGACCTATCTCCAGGTATGATTAATAATACCCTTCTTGTTCTCATTCTGAAGGTTAAGAAACCTGAGCATGCGAACCAATTTAGACCTATTAGCTTCTGTAATGTGCTGTTTAAAATTATTACGAAAACCATTGTGAATAGGTTGAAAATTATTCTGTCTGATCTAATCTCAGAATCTCAAAGTGCGTTCGTCCCAAGTCGTCTGATAACGGATAATTCCCTGATCGCCTTTGAATGCTTCCATTTTATGAGGAAAAAAATCTCGGGCCGAAAGGGCATGATGGCCTTAAAACTTGACATGGCTAAGGCGTATGACCGTGTTGAGTGGCCTTTTCTTCAGTTGGTTCTCTGCACTATGGGATTTCCCCCCAATTGGGTGAACCTTATTATGCGATGTGTCACTACAGTTGATTTTTCTATTTTATTAAATGGTAATCCGCAGGTGGCATTCTTTCCTCAGAGGTGGTTGAGACAGGGGGACCCTCTTTCCCCCTACCTTTTTATTCTGTGCGCAAAAGTCTTGTTGGCCCAGATCCAACAAGCGGTGACTAGTTCCTCTATATCTGGTCTCCGTATTGCTCGGCCGGCGCCGGTTATTTCTCATTTATTTTTTGCTGATGATAGTGTCATCTTTTCCGGGGCCTCTGCGGAGGAAGCAGAATGTGTTAAATCCATTCTTGCGGCCTATAAGCGGGCTTCTGGACAAAAAATCAATCTTGATAAATCCACTCTCACATGTAGCCGAAATGTGCTTGCATCTACTTCATCTGAACTTACTATGCTTCTGGGTGTTAAGGCTGTTGAGAGTTTTGACAAATATTTGGGCCTCCCGGCAATTGTGAGGAGATCTAAAACCCAAATATTTAATTTTTTTATTGAGAGATTTTTTAAAAAACTTTTAGGATGGAAAGAACGCTCCCTTTCCCGGGCAGGGAGGGAAGTTCTAATTAAAGCCGTGGCTCAAGCAATTCCGTCTTATGTTATGTCTTGTTTTGCATTTCCTGACTCTGTTTGCTCTCGCATCGAAGGGATGATTAGTAGGTTCTTTTGGAGCGGAGATACTGAGAAACGAGGTATCCATTGGCGAAAATGGTCAAGCCTCTGCCGACCCAAGTGGTCGGGAGGGCTGGGTTTCCGTGATTTTAAAGCTTTCGACACGGCTCTGGTCGCCAAAAATTGGTGGAGACTTAATTCATCTCCCCATCTTCTTGTTAGCCGGCTTTAAAAGGTGGTGTATTTTCCTCACGGGGACTTGTGGGATGCTACAAAAGGTTTTCGTCCTAGCTACGCTTGGTCGAGTATCCTAGGTTCCCGATGGATTTTTGAAAAGGAGGGACAGTGGAAGATAGGGGATGGCATTAGTGTTCACATTTGGAAACACAAGTGGCTTTCTCATGGTATCCCTATTATCTCCCGTCAAGATTTGGCCAATGAGGCGAATGTCCAACGGGTGAGTGACCTTATTTCTGCTGGGAGGTGGAAAACTGATTTGATTGATATGATATTTCATCCTAATACGGCTAAGTATATTTTATCAATTCCTCTTCCTTGTGTTTCACATAATGATTATTTGTTTTGGCCTTTTAATGAAAATGGTATCTATTCTACAAAATCTGGTTATAATTTTATCATGTAGGATCAGGTTTCCTTCGTGGCCTCCTCTTCGGGGGTTCCATCGATGTCGTCTCAGGCTTGGAAGCGTCTGTGGTGATCTCGTGCCCTGCCGCGGTGCAAGGAGTTGGTATGGCGTGCAGCTCTGGATATCTTTCTGGTTAGAGGTCGATTGAGGCACCGAGGTGTGGACATTGACCCTTCATGTCCATGTTGTGAGGTGGTGGAGTGCGAGACGGTTGCCCATGCACTACTTTATTGTCCGGATTTTGTTCAGGCTTGGTTTGGTTCGTCGATTGGCTTACGGGTGGGTGATTGGACCGATCTCTGCTTTGCTGATTTCTTCCTCAGGTTTTTGGAGTTTGCAGATGACCAGGCTCTCCTTTGCTTTGTCACTATGGCCTACTGTATTTGGGAGAGGAGGAATCAGATTGTCTTCCAGCAGTGGCAGACGCCCACACCGCTTATGTTTGACCATGTGACTTCTCTTCTTGGGGTTCCGGACTTGCGTGCAGTTCCCCGCCAGTCTATGGTGTTGCCGTCTAGTTGGACCCGACCGCTTAGAAGTATTTTTTTAAGCTTAATTTTGATGCAGCTCTTCGAGACTTGACTTTGGCTGGCTTTGGGATGGTGGCCCGAAACTTTGAGGGTGAGGTTTTCGCTTCGATGACCGCAACTACTATCATGGTCTCGTCCCCCGTCATTGCGGAAGCTCTGTGTTTCCGTTGGGCGATCTCCACTGCTATTGATTTGGGTTTTAGAAAGGTCATGTTTGAGACTGATTGTCTGAAGCTCTTTGATCTTTGGCGTCGTCCGAAACCTGGGGGTTCTTATCTTTTTTCTATTATTAGGGATTGTCGTTCATTTTCTTGTCTTTTTGATTTTATGGATATTTCTTTTGCTAGGCGGGGAGGCAACGTGGTTGCAGACTCCCTTGCCAAATTATCTTTCTCTAAGATGTCTTTTGTTTGGGTTGAGGATGCTCCTCAAGAGATTTAGCTGCTTTGCAGCATGATGTTGTGGCCTCTGGCCCTATTATTGATTAATATATATATTCAGTTCAAAAAAAAAAGCCCAAGCAAAATTTATGTCCCCTGCAATTGTCATCTGCCAGTTATCGAACTAACCATAGTTATTCGTGATTTGAACCCAATTCAATAGTTCAAATAACCACGAGGTGTGGTGTGGTAGTTATTAACCTCATCTCTTAGTCATGAGATTAGAAGTTCAATCTTTGTTTATGAGAATGAAAAATATCTCGTGATCAGTCGTTTACCGCAATGCAATTGTACAAGAACCCATGACGAGTGAATTAATCATTGTTGGATTGAAGAATATGATGAGACGATAGAACATTTAATTTATCACAACAACTTTAGCTTTGTTAAGAACACAACTCAAACTTGTTGAAACTTGCTTAATTTTTTCTAACATCTCTCTGGTGCTTTTATTTGTACCTTGTAAGGTGCCACATGAACTTCCTAGCACATAGGTACTCAACTCTACAATTCTTTTTTTCTCTTTTTCAATTACATTTAACAAGGAAAATGGGTGGCCCTATTTATAATAAATGAATCTGATTACTACCAAGATAATAGTCATGTATAGCCCATAATATAGATCATTCAAAGGATGTCAGTAGCCTAAAAACATGGAATGCTTTGCTTGACAATTCCACATGCCAAGTTTAGCATATAACATCCTTCCTTAAACTTGTTTTTATTATTCCCAACATTTTCATCAACTTAAAATCATTATCTTCTTCTCATTGTAAATTAACTCCGTTGATGCTCGGTTGACTAATTGTTTGAGCCTCTCTTGCTTGATTTAACTTCTAAACTCAAAACCACTCGTTGGACATTTGTTTCTTTCTCTCTGATTTTTTCTATTTCCCTCATTTTTGTTAACGAGTGAAATGTTTGTCTCTCACACACAACTTCTTTTAGCTTTGTTAAAAGCCTCAGAATTGACTTTTGTCTTCTTGAAAACCGATCTAAAACACGTCAAAATCTCCAAAACAAATTTGATGATGTGACATCGTGTTATTGGGCCACGTGGCGTCCATTGGTTGGTGACACATGATGCTGTTGTGCATCATTAGTTACACTCTTGCATCATACATTACTTTTGACTAAGCCTTATTAGCTTCTTGCGGAATTTCCAGCGAATCTAAGGGTTCTTGTGACTTTTGCTACAAATTATGCAACTCGTCCTTTGTACTTTGTTGCGCATTTAACTGTGAATCTCTGCAATATTTCTTGTGAATTTCACTGCAAATTCATCTTCTTCTACCTCCGGATCCGGCAACGGTCATGGCTCTCTAGCTAGCTCGTGGGGGAGCATGTAGTTCCTACATAGCTCTGTTTGAACTTCCGAAACATGTTCCGAACTTGTCTCTTCATTGGGAATCCATTGATAACCTTCAAATTTGACTTGGAGCAGTTTAAGAAATGAGTATTTTTGAAAATCTCAAGTTTTGACCGTTTTCAAGCTCTGATACTATTTGTTGGATTGAAAAATATGATAAGATGATGAAACATTTAAATTATCACAACAATTTTGATTTTGTTAATAACACAAATCAAACATGTTGAACCTTGCTTAATTTTCTCTAACACCACACTCTTTGGTGCTTTCTTTTGCACCTTGTAGGTGCTGAGGAACTTCTTACCGGACATAGGTAATCAACACTACATTTTTCTCCCTTTTTCAAGTACATCTAATAAGGTGAATATATAGTTCTATTTATACTGAGTACTAGCGACACAATAGCCATGGTAGCAAGTAATATAGATCATTCAAAGCATGCTAATAGCCTAAAAACATGGAATGCTTTGTTTGACAATTCTACTTGCCAAATTCAGCATCTACCAACCACTAGTGTCAGCGGTTGATATCATACTCTTAAAAAAAACAAATTAGTTCAGGTGGGTGTCATTTTCTATTAAAAATGTTTAGTGAACATGAGCAGAGCAATAAAAAGAAAGATACTGAAGAGAAATTAAACCTATATTAAGAGAATGAGCTTGGATGCTAACAACTCAACCTCATTAAAATGCATCACGAAACAAATCAATACGAGTCTATTGACATGTTGAGGCATCATGATAGAGCCACTTCATACAGTGTACAACAGAGAAGGTTAATTGCAATTAAATGTCATAGATGAGATGAGCAGTATGATCAGATAGTTCTCTGTTTTACTATTTGTGTTTGATTACTAGTTTTGCAGGGTCTTTAGTTCTAGATTTCATCGATTTGAAACCCACCCACTGCATCACGCATTAATGAGACATCCGGTTTTTATTACACGTTTTGCTCAATCTTAAGTCTTAGATATGGTGATTTTAACCCACCACCTCAACTAACTTCAAACCCACCACCTCAACTAACTTCAAATTTAATAGCAAGGTAGACTTAATTAGTGTAGTTTCGTACTCCTTCCGTCCCAATTTAGGGAGTTAGATTTCCCACCGTACTCATTCAATTTGGAACCCCAGACAACTGTAGTAATTGCCCTTATTACCCCCTACATGACTTACGTTCCGGGTCTTAAAATTTCAGAACAATATTTCATGCAAGTTCAGTGTTTTGTAATCCCGGAAGGTATTCTGAACGTTGTATGCCGGTTTCTAAATCCCAGTATGCAAATAACCATTTTTTCCGGGAATATAAATCCCGAAATGATATTTATTCACTATAACCACATTCCGAGAATTTTAATCCCGGTGTGTATTTAGATACATACTGGTTTTGTAGATCCCGAAATACACTCTAAAATGTCTTCCAGGATTTTAAATCCCAAAATGATTTTTAGCTTTCGGGTTCTATATTCTGGAGTGTAACAAGAAAAATTAAAACAAACGTTAAAGTGGTTCCCCACAGTATAGCTACCGGATTTTGAAATCCCGGCACTCATATTCGAATAGATTACTGGTTTATAATTCCTGGAATTCAATTTCCTAGTTCTCCGAGAATAATATCCCGGAAATGAACTCAAATGGAAATGTGTATTTCGGGGTTCTAAATCCCGAAATGCAGTTTGAATGAACTGTATTCCGAGTTTTAAACCCGGTATTTGGTTTAATGGTAGAAATTAGTCATGTAACATGACAGTAACCACTATAATTGAAATTGATCAAATATTAAACAATGTCTATAACAATACATGTTCAAATAGATCATATATTAGATAATGTCAACTACAATAGATCAAATATTAAAAATCATCAATCATGTGTTATGTCTACCCAATGCCTAGACCCCATTGTACTACAACTGTCACTTCTTCTTTGTTGTTGTAGTTGATCTTCATATACTTTTATACGTTCCAGGTATGGGCATTCCCATTGTTTTGCTAGGGCTGAAGAATAACGACGACGAAATTGGAAACCAGCAGATTCCAAGGAAGATTGAAGATGAAGATGGTGGTAACGAGCTGGGGTGATAAATGGTGGTTACAGTGAGCACATGAGTGGGGTGTGATGGTGCAAAATAGTGATTAAGAGTGGTGGGTAATGGTGGGGGTGTGGATGGGTGCAAAGTACAAGAGCTGCAAGAATGAAGGTGAAGTGAACTGAAAGTTGAATGAAGATGAAGTTCAAGAGTATATATACTACATTTAGACTTTCGAGTTATAGAATCCGGAACACTAAGACATCACGTTAGTATACCGGGTTATATATCCCGGAATTATACTCCTAATTTGGTATACCGGGATATATATCCCGCAATGATGTTGACTCTTTCACGTACCGGGTTGCATATCCCGGAAGGAAAAGTCTACGAATTATACTACCGGGTTCTATATCCCAGTAGTACACGTCAAACTTCTACATATCGGGTTTTACAAACCGGACTAGGAGAGGTAACAGGTGGGGTGTTGGGATATTTACAAATAGAGGTACTTTTGGGATTTGGAAAAATTGGTTGGGGTTTCAAATTGGGTCTATGGGGTGCCAATTCTAACTCCCCCCAATTTATAACTTACATTTACTTAATTCACTGAAATTAAGAAAAATAGTTACTAGTAATATATTTGTAAAGAAAATTATTCACTTTTTTGGACTACCCATGAATTTCTCCCTCCAAGTAATTTATTTTTAAAATCACAGTATCTCTTTCATATTTAGGTAACGTTTGGCCCAACTTTTTGTAGCTTAAAATCTCCTTCAAAGAAAAAGTTGAAAATAAGAGCTAAAATAAAAAGTAAAAAGTTGTTTGTCAAATTATTTAGGATAATAGTGTTTTATGGATATTGGAGAGTGACTTATATTTTGGGACAAAAAATCTGAAAATTGTGACTTATAATATCGGACGGAGAGAGTACTAAATATAATATGTTCACCATCAACCTCCTTACTAATTGAGTTCTTATATATTTGTACCTCACTTTTACTTTCTTCTAATTTTCACTTTCTTTATCTTACTGTTTCTTTCTTCATTTTTTATTACATCACTCATTTTATCTTTGATTCCTCTCTCTTTTATTCATATTTTCGCTAGGTATAGATGTTTTAAAAATGCAAACCAAACTTTATTCTTACTAATTAGAGATATCTTATGAAGTGTAAAAGTTTTATTCAATGACCACTAAATATAAAGGTTAATGTGTACTATCTAGTTTCACATTAACCAAACACTGGTTAGTTCGCGTGGCACATGTCCGCAGGTTCTCTTTAAGAAATATTTTAAGTTTGAATTTTATGAATAGAAGAAAAAAAAGGACTACTAACACTCTCTTTTAAGCGTTCTCTCTCTTACCGCTTGAAATTCATGTGAACCATACGAAATAAAAAATGGAACTCACATAATTAAGTGAATATCACATGAATTTCAAATAGTATGTTAACGTGACTGTGTTTAGCATTTCTCATAAGACAAAACTCTCGTTAGAGAGCTAATCTTATCATGATATGAATTTTACAACTTCAACGTAATTATCACCCATAGAGATACCTAGTTTTGAAAAGAAAAAAAAAACTATTATCACATTATGTGTCTGGAGAGATCAAACCTAAAACATTCAGAGTTTATACAGCGGCCTTGTTTTGGGGCAAGAATTTAGTGCAGGAATTTCTTCTTCTTTATTCTGAATAAGACCAGTGTTATGACTCGTGCGCGGTAATTTATGTTGTTTTTTTATATATGAATAAATTAATTTAAATTCATATTTATTGTGATATATCTTATGTGTTAGTTATGATGTATAATTGTAGAAACATAAATAAGTAAACTGAATAATTTACATAGTAAAAAAAATAAGTAAATGAATGTTCGTTGAATGCATCATACATTACCAAAAACATCCATAAACACTACATTTAATATGGGAGTCTGTAGGTTTTCCGAATCATCAAGTATACAAATTTTAAGATGTTTCTTTGACTGTACTTAGGGGTGGGAATAGGCTAGGCCAGGCTAGGCTTTGCGTAAATAGGCCTGGCCTATTTAAAAAATTTAAGGCCTAAGCCTGGCCTGTGGCCTATCATAGGCTTTTTATTTTGCTTGGGCCTGGCCTTTTTGAAAGTCTGGCCTGGCCTGAAGCCTATTTATAAGCCTATTTTCGCATAAGGCCTTTAAATAGGCCAAAAAGCCTACATCTAAACAGAACAACATCTAAGCAGGCCAACAAGCCTACATCTAAATAGGCCAACTATGTTTGTCAATCGACAAGTTTTAAAAAGGTAAAATTAAACTAATATATTAAATTAAGATGCTAATAAACAGGCCGGCCTGATAGGCTTAATAGGCTTTTTTATAAGCCTAAGCCTGATCTATTTAGCTAAATAGGCTTTTTAAAAAGCCTGAGCCTAGCCTTTATATTAAACAAGCTAGGCCAGGCTAGGCTTTAAAAAGGCCAGGCCATAGGCCCCTATCGGCGGTCTGACCTATTCCCACCCCTAACTGTACTCTAGAGAGTGAAGACGGACCTTGGAAGAAAGAGTCCAACTGCAAGACCCTCAATTTTTGTGTATTTATGTTTTGGTCACTGAGTTATCGTACTTTACAATTTAGTCCTTATTGAGTTTTGTTGGATTTGTTGATGTTAAACTGTGATTTATATTCAAATTTATGTGTGATAATTAAAATATAAAAAATTTGAATAATAATTTTATTATTAAAGATCTTAAATTTATTAATTTAGAAACCACGTTAAGTAAACTGAAATAATTAAATTTAATTAAAATATATAAAAGAAAAAAATTGGTTACATTTTGTAGTTTTTAATAAATTTAAATATTAAAATAAACTGAAAAGTTATTGAAAATATATCATAGTTTTCTTCACTATGACTGGACCATTCGCATTCACATTCAGCATCAGAAAGCATCCTTTAGCTTTGGCATTTAAAAATATTATTGGGTAAGGATGGGTACTGGTCAATATCTTTGGCCACATTAAATTGGTATTTTTTTCAATTTTTGGATTAGTATACACTGCACGGTTTTATAACTGTTAAAATAATAAATAATAAAAATTTAATGATAAATAAATTTAAATTTAAATAAATATTAAATTTCAGAGATATGTTTTTTATTAATTAAACTTCAGAGATAATCTTAAATTGAATAAGTTTTTTTTATTAAATTTAATAAATCTTAAAATAAAAATTATACAGGACACTATTTTATTATGTTTGACTAATTACGTTAATTTCAAAAATAAATTAAATAACATGTTTTTATAAATATTAAGGCTTAATAGCACTTTTGATCCCTCACCTTTCACGATTTGACATTTCTGGTCCCTCTTGCAATTTATTAGCACCCAGAATCCCTTAACCTTTGAAGATTTTGCATTTCCAGTTTTCCATCCAATTCCGTCAAAGATTTAACAGTTTTTGAAAAAAAAAATCCAGAACATTCATCCAATTCTTCATCATATTCATCAATCTTCATCTTCTTCACCAACATCTTCATCATCTTACCCAGAAAAAATAAAAAAAAACATACAGATTCATCATTCCATAAACATTTAACATTCTGAAAAATCCATAATACTGAACCTGAAATTACAATTACTGAAACACCCATTTTCAAGTCCCACCAATTTTGATTTTAACAGCATAATCTAATACCCAAATGCCCCAACTTCACAACCAATTTCCAATTTTGATGGTAGAAACGAACAGGAGGATGAAAACAGAATCAAACAGAGGAGGATGAAAACAGAATCAGACAGAGGAGGATGAAAGAAGGGAACAGAGACCAAATTAGAAATGAGGCAAGTAGAGGAAGATGAAAGGAAGAGCAATTCAACCTCTATGCATAGCCGCTGCTCCTCGCGACCATCTTTATCTTCATCCAACCACCACGCCATCGAAACCCCTAGCCAGGAACCCACCGTCAAAGCCGCCGCTTCACTCCACCGCCATCTGGATCCACCGCTTCAATCCCTCAAACAGATCAAGAACCACCACCCTCGCAGAGCTCCATGACGAGGTGAACGGCGGCAGCGCGTTTGCCCTCATATGTATCCTTCTCGGATTCGGAGATGAGGGGTTTGGCAGAGGAAAAGGCTTCAATGGTTTCGATTTGAGGTGGAGAGGGAGGAAGGGAGATGGCGGCCAAGAGAAGAGAGGGTTTGGTTGTGGCGCCGGGAGGAAGGCTTGGATGGGTCAAAGAAGGATAGAAAAGTGGCGGAGCAGATGATAGGGGGCAGAGAGGAGAGTAGGGGGGGTTACTAGGGTTTGTGGTTGTGGGAGAAGAGGAAGAGGAAGGTTTGATGAAGGAGATGTGGAATTTTTTGGAAAACCCTGAATTTTTTTTTTTAATTAATTTCAAAGGAATATTCCGTTAAATCTTTGACGGAATTGGATGGAAAACTAGAAATGAAAAATCTTCAAAGGTTAACGGACTCTGGGTGCTAATAAATTGTAAGAAGGACCAGAAATGCCAAATTGTGAAAGGTGAGGGACCAAAAGTGCTATTAATCCAAACATTAATAAGAGACTTTTCAAATTTTAATTTAACATTTAAACTTTGAGATATTACCTACGAAGATAAAATCAATTTTTTTTTTCAATAATTCATTTAGTGACAATTATGCCTAATAAATTATCATAAATCATAATTATGTGAAGATATTTTGGGTAACAAACTTTAATGTTTTTTCTGCCTAAAGAATTCAAAATAACTTTAATGACTTTCAAAATTAGAATTTGAACATGTTTTAATTTCCCAAATCAAATAAATTCTGAAATTATTCTTAAATTGCAGTATATTTTAAACAAATAATTTTTTTTAACAATTAAAATAACTATTTCTACTTAAAATTGCACTCGAATTTAAAGAGTAAAAAAATATTAATAACCAACATTTTAAGATTTAGATTTAATTATTCTTAATAATTTCCTACATTAATTCGTAAGATTATAGCTTTTATTTAGATAAATGCATACAATTTTTTAATGTCATCTACTTGATTATAGGATACAATGAACACCCAATTAGAAGTATGTATGGAATACCACATTCTCATACAATTGTATCACCATCGCAAACAGTTAACATTTCGTCTGTTACACCTGTTGTTCAAGGTATGGTCTTTAAAGTGCATTTGCACTACAATTTCACCACAAATATTGCTTTCAACCTAGAAGATAATATATTTTTTAATTAGATAAATGCATACAATTTGTTTACACCGTCAACCTGCTTATAGGCCACAATGAAAACACAATAAGCAGAATGCATGGAGTACCACATTTGAATACAACTGTTTCTCCATTGCAATCAGTTTGTATTCACATGTTACACTTGTTGTTTAAGGTATGCCATATTAAATGAATTATCCCTATAATTTCAAATATAATGTTAATTTAAATAAGATAGTAGATGACCCGTGAATACTTAGATTAAATAATATTGCCTTATGAAATATTAATGTTTTGTAGAGTTCTTCAATAAGAACATTAGTAGCAACTTAAGTTAAGATGAGAGTCCAGTTTCAACACAAGAACATGCTACTAGTACGATCTGTCTTTCTCGTCTTAAACAGCATACGCACATACAATTTGTTGTAGTCTCACTTCTTCTTTTAGACATTTCATTATTTTTACTTATTACTTATGTAAGGTATTCGAAGCTTCTACCTTAACGGAAGAAAATATTGCTTCATCGCCATCAAGATTAGCTAACACAAGAATTCCCCAAGGTCCGCTACAACAAAGTAAGTTTGTTTACAACACACAATATATTTATTCTAACTGTTTCTATCTCATTACATTAAACAAGTTTTTAAAACAGCTTAAATAAATCATGTACATGAAATTAATTGTGTCTTTAATTGATGTAAAAAATGGAATTACCTAACATACTTTATCGTTCACAGAAAATATATTTAATGGATACAACAATTTATCACCCAATATCAGTAATGTTGCACATTCCAATCCAAGTAGAGAGTCATATTCTTCAAGTAATGGAAATTAATACATAGCGTGTGTGTAACTTTAAAGCATTTTTTTATGGGGTAAACAATTTAATTCACGTTCTTTCAAACATGTAAGATCAAGAAAACGAAAAGTCACCTAGAATGAAAATGATACACCTACTCCTGCTAATCAAACACGTAGAAGCAAGAAAATGATCATTCAAAAAAGAGTCATCACATCCATTGCTGGATTTCAAACTAGATTCCAAAGCAGTATTGACGACGAGGTTGATAACCACTCTGGCACCATTCCGGGTATCTTCATAACATGTTAATTATTGATGACTTAGTAATAGAAATATAATCTTATTCGATAAACTTCACATTGCAGACGAACCTGCAACTGAAAGTGGGGCTAATCATTTATATCATTCAATTCATGCAATAGGAGAAATTGAATGTATTTAATCTATTTTCATAATTTATTAAGACATGACAAAATCCAAATTTCCATATGTTAATATTGTTGGACTACGGCGAACCAGCCTATGAGTGTTCATATTGCAATGCTACAATGTGGTATAAGGAAAGAAGTGAGAAATCTAAAAATTCTTCTTATCCACAGTTTTCATCGTGCTGCTCGAAAGGAAAAGTGCAACTGCCATTCTTGATATGTCCTTCTGACTTGCCGTTCAATCTAATGACTGGTGTCGATCAAAGGTCTAAACACTTCAAAGAAAACATTAGAGCATACAACAGTGCGTTTTTGTTTACATCAATGGGTGGTAAAGTCGAGTCCGCAATCAATGACGGTGGTGGTCCTCCTCAATTCATTTTAAGTGGTCAAATTTTCCATAAAATTGGAAGTCTATTGCCAACTGACGGACAAGTGCCAAAATTTGCGCAACTATATATCTCCGACACACTTAACGAGGCATCTAATAGGATGCATCATTTTAGATATGAACCGTAGCCATTAAATATGTGAATCATTTAATAGGATCAATCAATTGAAGTTTTCATTTATTTATATCTGCATATTAATGTCAAATGTTGTTTCCAAGCGCAAAACAGACGGTTTAGACAAATCTCTGATTGAGAATATAACTAAGATGATTGATAAAGACAATGGACATGCTTAGTCATTTCAAAGAGTTAGGGACTTCGTGGAAACAAGGGGGTCCAAAATTTCAGCCTTAGATTATACAAAGGACGAAATAAAGATGCAAGGCTTTATAATTTACCAACAGCTGATGAAGTGGCTGGCTTGATAGTTGGAGACTTTAACAACTTAGACTGTGAACGAGATGTTGTTGTAAAGGATATTACTGGGCGATTTACCAGGATGTATGAGAATCACGTTTCATTCATACCTTTACAATATCCTTTGTTGTTTCCATATGGAGAAGATGACTTCCAAGACAACATCCCATAAAGGGAACCTGTCACTGTGAATCAATATAATGTACGAGACACATTTACCCTTAGATATTTTATTTCTTTTCATATTCAGTTTAGATGCATTGAATACGACAATGTAGTCAACGCTGGATTACTTATTCAACAGTTTGTTGTTGATGCCTATACCGTGATAGAATCTCAGCATTTAGCTTGGGTGAGATATAATCAAAATGTGATCAGAGCTGAAGTCTTTTCTGGATTACAAGACGCAGTAACTAGGGGTGACAGGGAAGCTACAGCAATCGGTAAATGTGTCATATTGCCAGCTTCATATATGGGAAGCACATGGTACATATTCAATAATTGCCAAGACGCCATGGCCATTTACAGCAAATTTGGATATCCATATTTGTTCATAACTATGACATGTAACTCCAATTGGCCAGAAATCAAGTCATTTGTCGCGTCCAAAGGATCACTCCCGGATGATCGTTCAAATATTTTAGTTCGTATCTTTAAGGTGAAAGTTGACCAGTTGATGAAAGATTTCAGAAAGGGCGAAATATTTGGAAAAGTGGAAGCAGGTATGTAAGACATTCATCACAATGTATTTATGATGTGTATCTATTGTATCTCTACTGTTTTTATTTTTAGGTAGTTAACTCAAATTTATTACAATTAGCTACTTTAACACATTTGAGTTTAGTTCTTCTAGGTATGCATACAATTGAATTTCAGGAAAGAGGACTTCCACATGCTCACATTTTGATTTGGTTGAAAGGAGATAATAAGTTAAAGAATGAGGACAACTTTGACAAAGTGATATCTGCAGAGTTGCCTGATCTAGTAATATATCCCCAGTTGTCAATTGTTGTTTCTAACTTCATGATACATGGGATCGTGTGGACATGCTAACAAAAAATCTTCATGCATGGAAAGGGTAGGTGCACTATATTCTTTCCAAAGAAATTTCAAAACACCACCTCTATTGACGAAGAGGGATATCCGCAATATAGAAGAAGACAAACATGCATTGTAATAAAGAAAAAAAAAACATTGAAATTGATAACTGATATGTAGCTAATTACAATATTAGTCTCCGTTGTCAATTCAACATCGTGTCAATGTTCATTATTGCGACAAAATATGTAACTTAATAATGAAATGACTTAATATATGTATTTACATGAGTGTCCAAAACACCATTGTTAGTAAATTATCAAGAAATATGTGGTTAAACTTTTACTGAAACAATATATTGATGTGTTTTGCATTGCAGATATGTTGTGCCTTACAACCCCACTCTCCTTATGAGGTACCAAGCTCATATCAATGTTCAATATTGTAACAAATCAAATTCTATCAAGTATTCTTTCAAATATATCAACAAAGGCGCAGATCGAGCAATGCTTCAAATTTCAAATAAGGAAAACGATGATCAAGCGAAAGAACCAATAGATGAGGTAAAGCAGTATTATGATTATCATTATCTTTCCACGTGTGAGGCAGCTTGGAGAACATTTGGCTTTACCATACACATAAGGTGGCGTTATCTTTCAAATGAGTATCTGGTCTATTATAATGATGATGATGACGTTGAAGATGTTTTTGAAAAGATTGGTATCAAATCCACTATGTTTATGGCTTGGTTCAGCTGATGAGAAATACAGAGAAGGTAGAGATTTGACCTATGTTGAATTTCCGAGTAGATTTGTTTACCATAAAAAGTAGAGTCTGGAAACCTAGAAAGAAATGTTTTAAAATTGGGAGATTACAATATATCCTTCCAGGCATTGGGGAGTTGTATTACACGAGAATCCTCCTAACTATACAAAAGGGTTGCACATCATATAGAGTAGTATCAGAACAGTTAACGGAATAACATATGATACTTTTAAAGAAGCATGTGATCAGTTGGGGTTGCTAAAAGATGACAAAGAGTATATAGACAGAATTAAAGAAATTTTAGATTTAGCTTCAGGTGAGCAGATGCAGAGACTCTTTGTTCTAATGTTAATGATGAATACAATCTCAAAACCTAATGATGTTTGGGTCGCTTGTTGGCAACTCCTATCAGATGACATTCTTTACCATAGAAGAAGGTTGTTGCAAAGTCGAGGTACTGTTTTATTATAAGCTTATGAAGCGTTATTGTATTTCATTATCAGAAAAATGACTATAGCTTTGATTTAGCTTTTAAAAATCATTTACCGATCATACAAATAAAATTTCACTATTTTAAAAATAAAGCAATGCTGAACATTATCTTTATGTGAACAACGTTAGTTATATAAAGTTTTATTTTCTGTGCATCAAATTACTAAATGAGGCATTACTTTCAATTGCAGGATTACAAATCACAGATGATGATATGAAAAATTTATACCTCATTGAAATTGAGAAGTTATTGCAAAGAAATGGTAGATCGTTAAGTGATTATCCATCTTTGCCATCTGCCGAATATTCTAAAGCACAAAAATTTGAAAATAGATTCATTGTTGATGAGTTAAGCTATGATAGAGATGCACTGAAAGTAAAGCATGAAGAGTTTCTTAACATGCTTACCCCTGAGAAAAGGTTAGTGTATGAAATGATTGTTAAATCTGTCATTTCAAACTCAAGAGTCTTCTACTTCCTATACAGCTACGGTGGGACCGACAATTTTTTTTTTTTATGGAACACTTAATCTGCATCACTTAGATCTAGAGTACTAATTGTTCTTAATGTTGCGTCCAGTGGCATAGCATCATTACTCTTACCTAGAGGCAGAACAACTCATTCAAAATTCTGCATTCCATTAGATGCTACTGAGACATCAACATGCAATATAAAGAAGGGAAGTCTAAGAGCAAAGCTTCTGCTTGAAATGAGACTTATTATATGGGATGAAGTACCTATGTTAAAAAGGTTTTATTTTGAAGCTTTAGATCATACACTTCAAAATTTAATGAGGTTGAAGAATGAAGACAACTTACATAAACCGTTTGGAGGCAAAGTTGTCATCCTTGGAGGTGATTTTAGATAAATACTCCCTGTTATAGCTAGAGGAAGCAGGAAAGATGATGTTGAAGCTACTGTTAATTCTTCACCATTATGGAAGCATTGTAAAGTTTTAAAGTTGACTAAGAACATGCGGCTAAGTGCAGCAGAGACAACTGATGAGGCAAAAGAAATCAAAGAGTTTGCAGATTGGATTCGATTCCCAACAATGGAAATGGCGATCGTCCTGACCGTGGAACAGGAGAGTATGATGTTCAAATCCCTTATGATCTTCTCATTCCAAATTGTGCTGATCCATTAATAGAGTTGATTAAATATACTTATCTAGACCTTTCACGCAGCATGAAAGACCCGGAATTCTTTCAAGACAGAGCAATGTTGGCTCGAGCACTAGAGGCTGTTGAAATGATAAGACCTACATGCTTGGCTTGATTACTGCACAAGATCGTGAATATTTGAGCTCGGACACTACTTTACGCTCTGATGAGGATTCTGAAATCCAAAGTGAGTGGTTTACCACTGAATTTTTGAACGACGTCAAAAGCTCAAGAATCCCTAACCATAAACTACTATTGAAAGTGGGTACTCCTATCATGCTTCTGCGAAATATAGACCAAGCAGCAGGTTTATGCAATGGAACCAGGTTAATAGTTGATGATCTTGGAGAACGTGTTATTGTTGTACCAGTTATCACAGGAA
This sequence comes from Acmispon strigosus, assembly GCA_030819835.1. NCBI lineage: Eukaryota > Viridiplantae > Streptophyta > Magnoliopsida > Fabales > Fabaceae > Acmispon > Acmispon strigosus. The sequence goes on from JAUAMA010000007.1 coordinate 30,415,818, forward strand.
CAAATATTGGGGAGAAAATACACATTCCTAGAATTGACTTGGTTCCTTCCGATCCCAAATTTCCATTTAAATTCCAAAGACGACAGTTTCCAGTTTCTTTGTGCTTTGCGATGACCATAAACATAAACCAAAGACAAACATTGGCTCAAGTTTGGCTCTTTCTTCCAAGGCCCGTGTTCACTCATGGTCAGTTGTACGTAGCTCTCTCTAAAGTACGATCAAAGAAGGGTCTTAAACTTTGTATATTTGATGATTCTGGAAAACTTCAGACTTCCACCTTAAATGTATTTTTAAGGAAGTCTTTGACAATGTTTGATGTATTAAGCGAACATTCATTTTCTTATTCTTCTTAAGAAATATAATTATCCTATTTACTTAATTATGTTTTTACAATTATACTTCATTTAGCTCACATGTAATATATATAAAAAATAACATGATTTTGACAATTAATTTATTCATACATAGAAAAACCAACCCAACTTACCGTGCAACGCACGGGTCATCACACTAGTAATATAAATTGCTCAACCTCAAATGTGGGCCATCATGCAATATGCATGCCATATGTAATTTTTTCATTGGTGAATACAATTTATTTACCTATATTAGTGGGCTTACTAATGCACACATTTATCATTAGTGCAATTAAATTAAATTACTTCCTAAATTTCAAGTTTAAAATTTTCACCGCCTTATTAAGATTTGAAATTAATGCACACATTCATATAAAATGGTGAACGGTTTAGGGTTTTAATGATTTGGTGTGAAATGAAATAAATTAATTTACAAACAAAGAGGAACCTGTCATTCCTGAAAAAAGGGAAAAATAATGGTTGCAGTTCGAAATGGAAAAATTTCATGCGTAAATAATGGTTACAATAAAGGAAAAATAAGGGTTGCAATTTGAAATGGATACAATTTCATGCGTGAACAATTTCGTGGTTGCAATTTGATGGATTGTGGGAAAGGAAAGAAAAAAAATTGCAACCAAATATGCACCGGCCACTCCTCATAATAAGCAATTTTAATAAAGGAAAATTAATATTGTTTATTAATAAATATGGATTTAAATGGGAATAGGAAAGATATTAACGCATACAAATTAAATGAATTATGCTTACCTGCGTGAATTGAGCATTGAGATTGCATGTGGATTGAAAAAAAGCTAGGTTCAAAATATATGGATGAAGTAAATTAAGGCTATTTTTTGGGAAGAAAAGTTGCATCCATTTATTAAATGCTTGAATTAAGGATAGATAAAAGATATTTCATATGAAGGGCCATGTGCATGACAACTCACAATTTACAACCAATGGAAAAAAACATGTAGTATAAAAATTTCATTATGACCCTCATTTGAGGTTGAAACACTTATATTATTAAGATTAACATGTGTGTTGACAATTAGAAAACATTAAATGGCATAATAATATAACATTGTAGTACAAAAACATTAAATGGCATAATTCTGATGTAACTGTTACACTCTTCAGAATCGGCATGTTATAATGCGGATTTTGCGGGACTATTGGCCACAATCTCACGTGAAGAACCATATAATCAGCAATTGTTAGAAATTGATTAGGTAGGAGACTTGCTACTATCTTGATTAAAATCAAAATTTGAGGAGAACGAATGTGTAATCTCCAAAGTTAACACGGCTGAATTGTTTTGGACTTATGCATTCAAACGTTAAATTAAGAGAGGCTCATAAATATGGTTTGATGGGAGTGTAATGAGATGGGAAGAGATCCAAATTTATCAATTTCTATTATTTGATTTTGTTAAATGAAGATGGTATGAAATGAATGGTACGTGCTGGCAGTGTTATTAGACTAGCGGTATTGAGTTAACGAGTTAGAGGTCGAGCTAGTGATATCAATTTCTATTATTTCATTTAAAATCATTATTACTACATAATATCTAATTAAAAAAAATCAAAAGTCACTAATAATCTACTACTGTATCATCAAATGTGAGTCCTCACCTTGGAGAGTGAGGTACTCTATTTTTTCACTCTCTTCCTCCTTTTGCCACATCATTATATTCTTCTGAAAAAGCTATTTCCTCACTCCGTGATTTACACGCTCTCTACTCACGGCTGGTTTCAGTTCTGATATACCTCCTTTCCTTCTTTAATACTGTATCACCAACCCAACTCTCGAATTGTTTCTGCAACATCTTCTCCTTTATTGCAAGATCACCGACCCAAATCTCCCCAATTCTTCTCCTTTCCCCCAATCTCCCCAAATCACGGCATCACCATGGCAGTTGCAATTCTTCAGCTTTCTCCAAATTTCCCCAAATCCTTCAAATTAATTTTCTTCTATTGTCACCAAATTTCTCCAAATCCTTCAATCCTTTCCCCAAATTTCTGCATAATTTCAGGTAAATTTTTGGGGTCGTTAAACTCCAATCCCTCTTCCCTTCGCACGAAAATCCCTCTTCCATGCGCCCGAATTGATTCGCTTTCTTCAGTTTGGGTTATATCCGCGACAATCCCTCTTCCTTGCACTGTGTTCATGGCCGAAATTTTCTCTCCTCGGTGACTCCGCAGTTCTCTCGATTTCAAACGCGATTTCAGTTCGGAGATAATGCAATTTCAAATGCCATTTCATTACTCTAACCCCCGATTTCATTCTGCTCCCTTCCTCCATTTCCCTTACTCTAACCCCTGATTTCAAACATTCTGATGTCGTAAGATATTTATTTGTACTTGCAGACGAATATTTCTATTACAAGTGAAAATGAACTTGACATTTATATCTCCACTTGGTGTTACTCCTATGAAAAGAATTTCGGATCAAGATTTGGATTGTATTGATGTAACAAGAGATTCAGCAGCACAAGCTTCCTCAACAAAAAAAAGTTAAAACATGTCAAGATAGAGAAGTGAAATAAGATCATCATTATGTTCTGACTATTGGTGTAATAAGTATTTTGTGAATGTTTTTCTAAATCGGTTATCAAAACTTAATTACGTTGCTTGGTTTTTATATGACATAAACTTCAAATGAACAATTATATTATTAGTCATTACGTCTATTTTCGTTTTACAATTGAGATATTTATTTATTTCGATATATCATGTAATCTTACACATATTTAAAAATATAAATGTATTATTAAAAATACCCGTGCATTGCACGGGCTACTTACTAGTATATTACAAAAAATAGAAGAGATTGAAATTTTTCAAAGCAAATAGTAACTTTTAGATAAAATACACATTATAATTTATTTTTTATTGTGAAATGAATAATCCTAGAAATTAACAATTTTAACTTGTGGAGAACTTTTTTTTTATTATAACTGTGGCCAAAGCACAAAGAGAAAACTAATTCCTTACATAAAGAGACTTACAAGAATCAAACATATATGGAAGTGACCAAGCAAACCCTATCAGATCACCGCAAGTGATGTTTGATGAGACGTGGGGGTGGTCGAGAGGGTGTTGTGCTTTTTTTCGAGCACTGTTGTACTATCGGAGGGAGGTAGCCGCTTGTCATCTCCACGCCCGAGAGGGGTCCCTGCAAAGACACTCAGATGCCAAAGTGAGAGGCAGAAGTGAGAGGGAGAAAGTGAGTAACTGGGGTGAGAAGTGTGTACCTTAATGGCTTGGGGAATCCTCCTTAAATAGGGGTTGGACGACGACGTGACCCTCAAGGGTTTGTGATGATGGCCTCGTACCTGCATTCTCCTGGACCGTTGGATCCCTTGCAGTGCTCAGAAGTTAGGACGGTGGAGGGTTCCTCGGGAACATGTAGTAAGTCCTGGAGCGTCGCGCTTACTAGGGCAGACTAGTGAAGGGACTAGTGATTGGACGTTTGGATGCGTTCGGCAGCCGGGTGCGTGTCAGAGGGTCTCTCGTCCTATTGCCTTAGGGTCGAGGGGTGAGTGTATTTTCTTGGCCGGTCAAGGAGCGCCGGGTAGTGTCCTCTTTTTGGGGGGTTCCCAGGCATTGGTTCTCGGTTATTTGGTCGGACGGGTGCCGGGAGGGTTACTCCCAGAACAGTAGCCCCTTATTTCGGGCACTTGGTTACGAGTGCCCAGGGGTAAGTTCTGATAGCAGTCGACCGGTGTGAAGGTGTTTCATGGAGCAACCCCTCCCAGGTGGGACCGAGTGGGTTACTTCCAGAACAATAGCCCCCAGTCCGGGCACTTGGTTGCAAGTGCCCAGGGGTAAGTCGGGGCCTTATTCGGTTGAAGATTATTCCTTGGTTATCCCGTTTGAGTGGGCTCGAGAGAATGTGTCTCGAGACAGTAGTCCCCCTAGCTCTGACATTCAGTTGAGTGTCAAGAGGTATCAGTTTTAAGTTGTTCCCGGGGTATCCGCCGTTCTTCCGGGATGGGTAATGGATTATACCCACTCCCGGACCTAGCGGTCGGTTAAGAGTGCCTTGGGGAAATCCTCTCGATTGATCTATGCCTCGTGTATTGTTCCCGCGTCATGATTTCCCGTTTGAATCTGGGTGACCATTGAAGATGAAAAACGTTGGTTGGTGAAGGAAGAGACGTGACTACGTCAGTGGAACGCATGCACTACTATAGAATTGCCATGTTACCACGGTTTCGGGCAGCCTGTTACTGCAGTTAGCCCGTGGTAAAAGGCGCCGAAGTAATAGATAAATTACAACGGTTGAAGGCGAAACCGTGGTAACATCGTATCTCTGAAATACCCGGTTCTACGATGAACCGTGGTAATAATAGGCCTCTGTTACCACGGTTGTAGGAGGAACCGTGGTAATTTTTCGTTATGTTACCACGGTTTCTTTATCAACCGTTTGAAGAAGGTCTCGGCCTTGGACTCGGCTGAAGTTTTGATGAAGACAAACACATCACAAAAAGAAGAAAGACTTCAAGAAAGAAAGGAAAGACTTCAAGAACCGGCTCAGAACATCAAGATCAATCATCAAGGTTCTTGCTTTTAGTAAGTTTTGTTAACTTAGTGTGCTATGCTTTATTAAGGTTAATATTGCATTTGAAGGCTCATAAAAGATCAATTAATTGAGTACAATATGTTCTCACAAGTAAGACTTGGTAGGAACACTCAATTAGGGCTTGATCTGTCAAAAACTGAGTTCTAGACTGTCTGTAATCGATTACTGGATGTGTGTAATCGATTACGAGATGGCACTAATCTATTACCACAAGTATGTAATCAATTACCAAGTTTGAATTTTGAATTCAAACTTCAACGACATGATGTAATCGATTACCAAGTTTCTGTAATCGATTACCAGGTCGACAGATGTGTTATTTCATGAACCAATGTGTCTCAAAATGTTTGGGAAGCCTTATGATGGTTCATGGACGACCTCTAGTGCCTATATAAAGTCCATATACACTCAGAAACACATATGACTTGATCCATAACTTTCATATTCATTAAGTCCTTCTGAGTTTCTGTTCTCTCATTTTCATAAGAACACACATGCTGTTCATCTTTTGAGAAACTCAGAATAAAATAGCCTTCATTGTAATTTCATGGAGTATACAAACTAAGAGAAATCCAACTATATTAAAGGATTGCATCATCCACTGCAAGAACTTCTTCTTCATCTCTTGAATCGGTTTGATTCATTCACCGTGGTTTTCGGTGGTTGTAAAAATGTCCATTGTAGTGTTCGATGGTTGTGGAAAAGGTCCTTTGAATCGGGTTTGATTCAAAGTCCGCTGTAGGGTTCGGTGATAGTGGAAAAGGTCCTTTGAATCGGGTTTGATTCAATGTCCGCCGTAGGGTTCGGCATCATCAGTTGGTGGTTTGCCATCTAAGGTTTGACAAGAGTTCTTAAGGTTCTTGGTGTAAGTGCTTGTAAGAAATATTGATCATAGTGGAAAAATCCTCTAGGGGTTTCTTGAGGGACTGGACGTAGCCTTCGGTGGATAGAAGGTAAACCAGGATAAAATCATTGTGTGATTCTCTCTTCCTTCATCTGTTACTTTCAAGCAACGCTTTGTTCCACTGCATTCACAATCATCAATTGTGATTACTATTATCTTGGAAGTAACAAGTTTCCTAAAGGCGAAAATTGGGAGAACTTGATTCACCCCCCTCTCAGGTTGCTATCTATACTTACAATTGGTATCAGAGCGTAAGTTTAGGTAATTTACTCCTAAGATCCGGGAGAACATGGCATCCTCTTCTAGTCATGGGACTAGTGAGGGATTCAATATAAACAGGCCACCATACTTCAATGGAGACCATTATGACTTCTGGAAGATTAAGATGAAAATCTTTATAAGGTCACTGGACGTGGAAATATGGAAAGCCATTGAAGAAGGTCTGTTTATACCTATGAATGAAGTGGGTGATAGCAGACAACCAAAACCAGAAAACACATGGAGTGAAGAAGAAAAGAAGAAGGTTCAGTATGATCTCAAAGGAATGAATATCCTTACATATGCTCTTGGCATGGATGAGTTCTTCAGAGTATCCACGTGCAAAACGTCAAAGGAAATATGGGATACTCTAATGGTGACTCATGAAGGCACTGAAGAAGTAAAGAGATCAAAAATCAATACTCTTTCACAAGAGTATGAGATGTTCAGAATGTTACCAAGGGAAACAGTGCTAGATATGCAGAAAAGGTTCACTCTCTTGATCAACCATCTAATTTCTCTTGGAAGAAATTTTTCCAACAGTGACCTGAACTTAAAAGTCCTAAGATCATTATCAAGAGAATGGCAACCAAAGGTAACGGCAATTTCAGAAAAGAAGAGTCTTTCAAAAATGACATTGGCTTCACTCTTTGGCAAGTTGCAAGAACATGAAATTTAACTAAAAAAGATGGAATAACAAGAAGCAGTTGACAAGTACATTCGACCTATTGCATTGAGAACTAAAGATACAAGATATGATAGTGCACAAGAGGAAGATTCTCAATCTGATAGTGATGATGATGATGAGGATATAAGAATCATTGTGAAGAATCTTTGCAAAATCCTCAAAAAGAAAGATTGTCATAATCTTCAAAGAAAGAAGCATGGCTTGAAGAAGAAATTGGAGAAAAAGGTTTCCAAATCAAAGAAGGCTTTCATGAGAGAAAATGAAGCAAGTTCATCATCCGATTCAGAAAATGGAGAAGTATGTCTCCCTTTGATGGCAATACATCATTCTAATGATGAAAATGAAGAGGTTAGTAATGCAATTTCATATGATAAATTACAAAGTACCTTTGATAGATTTCATCATAGTTTCTTGAATATTTATGAAGTATATGCATATCAAAGTAGGATCATCTCATCTCTACAAAGTAAAACTAAAAGCATGCAAGATGAGTTAGATCAAGTAAAATCTAAAGTAGATATTCAAAGTGATTTTACATCTTTAGATCCATGCATAACTCTTGAGTCAAAGATTGATGAATTAACTCAAGTGGTAAACAAAGGTACAGATGATATGGATAAGTTGTCATGCAATCAAAGACATGCCTTTCATAAAAGTGATTTAGGTTTATCTGATCATAGTCATCCTAGTGATGTTAAGAAAATCACTTTTAGACCAAGTAGTTCATATAACTTTGGTCACACAAGGAGAGTACATGATGGTACTCAACTTAGAGAGGCATATATCAAAACTTTCCATTATCCTAAAGCGAAAGTGCCTAACATGAAGCCAAAGTGCTTTCACTATACTCCTAGTTTTCATGGAGATCCCAATGAAAGATTCATATGGGATGTGAAAGGTGCTAACTCAAAAGGACCCAAAGTCTATTAGGTACCTCGAAAATACCATTAAGCCTATTGTGCAAATGTGCTTGTAGACCTTGTGATCAGAAATGACATATACAAAGGTTGGTCTTTCAAGACACAAAGTTAGAATGTGGTATTGATGAGAGAAATTCTAAAACTTTACATCTTTCAAATGATATTAAGTACAAGAGTAATGCATTTTTAGGCATCTGCATTTACATCATAGTTCTCTGTTAGATATATCTTTCATGTAGTTCCTATCAAGTCTGGAATTTCAAGTTTCTGGATACAATAATCGATTACACAGAATAAGTAATCTGTTACAGGGATATTTTGGCCCAGGATTATTTCCAGAAAGCTTCAGTAATCGATTACTGGAAGTCTATAATCGATTACATCAGGGCTAAAATAGAAAATAGTTGACTTTCAGAGTTTGGCTTATATTTTCATATATGGCTTGCTTACCCCCTCTCCCTACAATTTAAATGTCTATACTACTTGTTAGCATGTATGGAATATGCTTGGACTCTTTTTCTTTTTGATGAAGTCAAAAGGGGGAGAAAGGGTCCTATGCTTTGTAAAGATTACTTACAGGGAAAAGCTACAAGTAAAATCAAATAGGGGGAGAATAGAAATATTGTATTCGGCATAAAATTCCCTTTATTTCTATTATCCTGGAATACTTTGTATGGCTTTTTCTTCTTTTTGATGATGTTAAAAGGGGGAGAAAATCCTTGTGTATGCTTGATCATTTTTCAGGATACTGTGCTTCAATTGCAAAACAAAGGGGGAGATATAATTGCACAACAAAGGGGGAGATATACAAGACAAGAAAGAAAGTCAAATGATCAATCAATGCTCAAGCATGATGTTTGTTATCATCAAAAAGGGGGAGATTGTGAAGAAGGTCTCGTCCTTGGAATCGGCTGAAGTTTTGATGAAGCCAAACACATCACAAAAAGAAGAAAGACTTCAAGAAGACTTCAAGAACCGGCTCAGAACGTCAAGATCAATCATCAAGGTTCTTGCTTTTAGTAAGTCTTGTTAACTTAGTGTTCTATGCTTTATTAAGGTTAATATTGCATTTGAAGGCTCATAAAAGATCAACTAATTGAGTATAATATGTTCTCACAAGTAAGACTTGGTAGGAACACTCAATTAGGGCTTGATCTGTCAAAAACTGAGTTCTGGACTGTCTGTAATCGATTACAGGATGTGCGTAATCGATTACCAGAAGGCAGTAATCGATTACCAGGTTTCTGTAATCGATTACCAGGTCGACAGATGTGTTGTTTCATGAACCAATGTGTCTCAAAACGTTTGGGAAGACTTGTGATGGTTCATGGACGACCTCTAGTGCCTATATAAAGTCCATAGACGCTCAGAAACACATATGACTTGGTCCATAACTTTCATATTCATTAAAGTCATCATTTTGAGTTTCTGTTCTCTCATTTTCATAAGAACACACATGCTGTTCATCTTTTGAGAAACTCAGAATAAAAGATCCTACATTGTAATTTCCTGGAGCATACAAACTAAGAGCAATCCAACTAGATTAAAGGATTGCATCAACCACTACAAGAACTTCTTCTTCATCTCTTGAATCAGTTTGATTCATTCACCGTGGTTTTCGGTGGTTGTAAAAAGGTCCATCGTAGTGTTCGATGGTTGTGGAAAAGGTCCTATGAATCGGGTTTGATTCAAAGTCCGTCGTAGGGTTTGGTGATAGTGGAAAAGGTCCTTTGAATCGGGTTTGATTCAATGTCCGCCGTAGGGTTCGGCGTCATCAGTTGGTGGTTTGCCATCTGAGGTTTGACAAGAGTTCTTAAGGTTCTTGGTGTAAGTGCTTGTAAGAAATCTTGAACATAGTGGAAAAATCCTCAAGGGGTTTCTTGAGGGACTGGACGTAGCCTTCGGTGGATAGAAGGTGAACCGGGATAAAATCATTGTGTGATTCTCTCTTCCTTCATCTGTTACTTTCAAGCAACGCTTTATTCCACTGCATTCACAATCATCAATTGTGATTACTATTATCTTGGAAGTAACAAGTTTCGTAAAGGCGAAAATTGGGAGAACCTGATTCACCCCCATCTCAGGTTGCTATCTATACTTACAAACCGTGGTAATAAGTTTATTTTTTTACCTCTGTTACCTCGGTTCCTGTACGAACCGTGGTAATATGTGTGGTTTTTTTGGTGCTACGTACAATTAGAGACATGCCATTCAAACAGTAAACATAATCTAATGGAAACAACCCTTACAACATAATGTCAAGAAAAGGGAAATTAAATGCCTAATGCCCAGGAAAAGGGAAATTAACTAAAACATGGTCTATAGGAAACTATAAATACCAAATTACCAAATAAACTATATATAACATGCATATAGGAAAAGGGAAATTAACTGCCCAATTCCTAGGAAAAGGCAAATTAACTAAAACATGGGCTATAGGAAGCTACCATAATATCTTGTTACTTCTATGAGACAAGTTGGGCAGTGCAGCATAACACCTTCAATTGGTTTTAGTGCTCCTGCTTGTGCTCCCAACTGCTCCTGATACATCGCATTCAATGTATCTCTGAGCCCTATGGGCGTAATATGTTGCTAAGCCATTCCGAACAGTTCCTGGCATCATATTTCCAAAAAATATAACAATGAATAAAAAGAGAAGGAGATTATTAGGAATTAACAATGGAGTAATTTTGGGCAATCAAGAAGCAATTTTTAACATGAAGAAAAAAAATATGATCAACAGTTCTATGTGTGTTCTATGAAACAGGCCTGCCTTTTATAGAGAAAATTCAGTAGGTTTCAAGGTTAGTGGGAAATTAGTTTCAGGGCGGCAAGCCATCAATGTTGGCAGTAGAAATTTAAAGATGGGCGGCAGCACATCAAAGATCAAGGTTGGACAGTGCACATGTGAAAAATATGGTTTTTAGGTAAGCTGCAACAGTCCAAAAATAATTCTGTTACATAGAACAATTATGAAATACTATGAAAGGTTTGTGAGCTAAGCAATGTGGGACAAGAACTTTTGAAATACTATGATATTCCAACACTGAATTCATACAAATGGTGAAACAATCATAAAATGCTCAGTACAGACCATGAAACAATCACAAAAACATGTCCAGTTACGTAGAACAATTATCCAGCAACAATCATGGGGAGGAGCTTATTGATTCTGGAATTGATTCCATAGAATCATCGGAGTCATCCGAAGAAGAGTCATCCAGCAGTGGCTCGTCAATGGCAATACCCCTTGACCGGAAGAATTCTACTTCGATCACCAGAGGATCCACCTCCTCTAAAGCGTTCCAAGCCAAAAAGGACAATCCATTTGGACCCCTGAGTAGTTTAGTTACGAGGAAATCATACGGCATGGCTTTCTGGTTGTCAACTAGAGTAGAAGCAAGATGATTGTAGACGATGTCTACCACATTAATGTACTCTTCGTTCAGAATTGAGTACATGATAAACAGGTATTTGTCAAGCACGGTTATGACCAGTAGATGTAAAACTCTAGCACGAAGGGTAAGGGACGAGTAGAGAGAGCGTTGATAAATAGAGGGATTTTCCATGAAATAGATGACTTCATTAATATTTTTTTCATCGCGGTCTCTTTGCTAGAGTTTTGAGTATGTCTCTCCTTCGTCCGCACTATTGAGGAGTTCAGCAAGCTTCTCTCTGGTTATGGAGAAGTCATGAGTCAACACCGTTTCGATGAAGCCTCTATTGCGGTCGAAGGACAAGAAAGACCAGTAAGTCAGGATAAGTTCGGGGTACAAAGGCTCATTAGATGCATCACACAATGCGAACATATGTGTGTGATGCAGAGCATTGGTGCCAGGAATTTGATAGTGGTGTAGTTTTGGGAAATTGATGGAAAAAGGAAGACAGATACTCACGCCGTTTGCCATTCCTATTTTAAACAAGAATGAACACAGAAGCAGAGGATACAGGGAAGATGATGGAGTTATGGATGGAGAACAGATGAGTCTGGAATTTATAAGCATACAAGGAAAGTGAATATGGGTGAAAAAGAGTAACCAGTAAGAAGTTTTATTTGTGAAACGGCGAACGCTTCTTGTGCTCCGGAAAATGGCGAGCTAGAGAACCTTTTAGTTGGAGGAGAGTGAAGCATTTAAGATGTATTAATTTTGAAACAGCGACCTGCAGAACCCTAGTACTTAACCCTAGTACTGAATAACAACAACAATCTACAAAACAAAACCTAGATGTAGAAGCAAGTCAAGAAGACTCACCAGTGAGGTAGAGAAGAGCGGCTAGAGGGAGAAGACGGGAACGGCGATGCATGAAGACGGAAACGACGTCACTATCATGGCTGCGAGCAAGAGTGCGATTGGCGGAGATGAGCTTGGCGCCAACGAGCATGCAAAGCAGCGGCGGTGCCATTGCGGAGAGAAGGAGTGCCGGTGATGAGGTGCAGCGGGAAGGAACGGTAGTCATGAGGTGCAACAGGGAATTCACAAATGGGTTTTGGATCTGCAAAGTAGGGTATATCTATAATAAACTCTATTACCACTGTAAAAGGAAATGTTAATTAAAAAAATAATACAAACTATCTCAGTTACCACGGGTGACATGGAACCGTGGTAATAGAGTGACTCAGTTACCACGGTTCAACATGAAACCGTGGTAACAGAGCTCCGGGCACCATCTTACCACGGTTCAACGCTGAACCGCGGTTACAAGAGCGTGGTAGTGTGGCATATTTGTAGTAGTGGTGGCAACGCCTAATTGGGCGTGTTGTTTCATTTCCCATGCGACACCTTTATGGTAGAGTTAAAGCAGGGTGCCTTTTGGATGCACCCCTTTGCCCTCTATAGATAGGGGTCTTGGTTCTTCATTTCTACAATTTTTGAGATTTCTGAAGCCCAAAATCTTTGCTTCTCTTTTGCGGTATGAGTTCTTCTTTCGTTCAAGGCGTTTCCTACATTGATCGAAGCTTTCCATGTCCTTTCACCGTACATTCAGGTAAGCGTCTCTGTTTTGCTTTAAATTTTGCCGTTTCTGGGTTTTTTAGCCGGAACCAAGGGTGGTTCTGGCGGGGTTTATGCATGTGGCACGACGGTGCTTGCGGCGGCGTGCCATATCTGCTGGGTTGGGGCCGCGTGCCTCATCAGTGCCCTTCCATTTTACCAGTGGTTAGGGTTCTGACGCGGTGACCTTACCTCTGCAGATTTCATAGGTATATATGGGGAAGAAAGTTCAACCGGAGTTTGGTGGTCCCTTTAGGCAGGGGAAGAAGAAGGAGAGGGTGGCAAAATAATATCTTCCAGGGGATATTTCAAAGAAGCAGCTAGAGATTAAGGCTTTGTATGATCCCCTGCCCCTAGAGTTAATGGAGTTGACTAGGTGTGCCGAGAGGTGTTACAGACCCTGTCGCACTGGGCGAGCGACGACGACCCTCTTCACATCTGTAGGAGAAGGCCTATGTACGAGCACCACGTAAGCTCGAGGTACGAGATATACTCCCCAACCAAGCAGGACCAAATCTACTATAACCCGAGATAAGGGTTTATATGCATATCTATACTATGCGCAAGTTGAAGGTCTGGTTTCCCCTGACGGAGTTCTAGATGGAGGTCCTTCGGCATATGAGGGTGGCCCCTTCCCAACTTCACCCGAGCGTATGGGCTTTTATGAAGGGCTTTGAAGCAGCCTGCAACCTCTTTGGGCGCTGAGAGGTTTCCGCAGCACTTTTCTTCTACCTATATGAGCTGCTGCACACGAGAGCCTTCGGAGGCTTTAGGATCGTAAATATTAGTGGTCGAGGCAATGACGACAGTGTTCTCCACCCATTCGCGGATTCTGTTAGTACAGATAACAACCTGAGAGGGGGGGTGAATCAGAGTTGCCCCGATTTTCGCGTAATAGTAGCAAACGACTTTCAACGCAATTAGAGTTGTAACGTAAGAACGTTGTTGCAGCGGAGTATTGTAATTGCTTGAAAGTAAAATATGAAGGATGAGAAGAACACACAGGGATTTTATCCTGGTTCACCTTCAATCCCAGAAGGCTACGTCCAGTCCTCTGATCACACAGAGATTTTCCACTATACCAGAAAGCAAACCACTTTCTGAAAATCACCGCTCACTGAATCACACAGTGAACTGATTACAACCCTCAGAACAGATTACCCTGTCTGAGTCAAACCCTTTACTGAATACCACAGTAAAGTCAGAACCCCTCAGAAAGATTACCACTTTCCGAAGAACCACTCCACTGAATTCCACAGTGAAGATTTCCAATGATCAAGTACTCTTACGGATACTTGCACCAAGGACCCTAAGATATCTTATCAATCTTCCCAAAGCAACCCACTTTTGATTGATCAAGTCTTCTTAGAAATACCTGTGCCAAGGACCCTAAGAGGACCTATCAAACCTTAGAAAGAAAACCACTTTCTGATGACACCGTATCATCATGGTGGACTTTGAATCAAACCTGATCCAAAGGACCTTTTTAACAACCACTGAAAACCAAGGTGAATGAATCAACATGATTCAAATAGAAGAAGAGAAAGATGCCTTTTCTATGGATGATTCAATCCTTTAGACAAGAAGGATTGATCTTAGTTTGTATGCTCCAGGAAATTACAATGAAGGCTCTTCCATTCCGAGTTTCTCAAATGTTGAACATCATGAGTGTTCTTATGAAAATGAGAGAACCGAAACTCAGAATGATGACTTTAATGAATATAAAAGTTATGGACCAAGTCATTGATGTTTCTGAGTGTCTAAGGACTTTATATAGGCACTAGAGGTCGTCCATGAACCAACACAACCTTTCTCAACCGGTTTGAGACACAATGGCTCATGGAAAGACACATTTATCGACCTGGTAATCGATTACAACAGTTAGTGTAATCGATTACACCATGCCGTTGAAGTTTGAATTCAAAATTCAAACTTGGTAATCGATTACATACTTGTGGTAATCGATTACACACTTCCTGTAATCGATTACACACATCTGTAATCGATTACAAACAGTCCAGAACCCAGTTTTAACCATCTTAAACCCTAATTGAGTGTTCCTACCAAGTTTAACTTGTGAGAACATATTGTACTCAATTAGTTGATCTTTCATGAGCCTTCAAGTTCAATTAAACCTTAATAAAGCATAGCACACTAAGTTGACAAGACTTAACTTAAAACAAGAACCTTCATGTTTGATCTTTGACGTTCTGAGCCGGTTCTTGAAGTCTTTCTTCTCTTAAGTCTTCTTGAAGTCTTCCTTCCTTTTCTGAAGTCTTCTTGAAGTCTTTCTTCTTTTTGTTCCTTTCTTTCTTGAAGTCTTCTTGAAGTCTTCCTTTTCTTTTCTGAAGTCTTTCTTCTTTTTGTGATGTGTTTGTCTTCATCAAAACCTCAGCCGAGTCCAAGGACGAGACCTTCTTCACAGATTCATGCGAAGACTTCAAGGAATTGTATTTCCTTGTTGCCCAAGCCATGGAGACAGATCCTTTCTGGCGCTACTACGACGAGGAAGGGTGTATAATCGCCAAGTTTCTCCTTGCCTGGACAAGGCGTCACTTCAACCGGGGTCCGACTTGGTATGCTGTAGACGACAAGGACTCATTGTCTTCCCCTGATCGCGTTCGTGAGACTTTATTTCAGAAGACCGTGGTACGTTTGAAGGGGGTTAGAAACCCGCTCAGTTACTGAGGTGCTACGAACTCATAACGAAAGGGGTAACTGAATTTCAAAGGGAGTTATTAGAGTCTTTTAGTAAGTAGCTGCTCTGCGGTTTTAACTTTACACTTGTAATTTTTTTTCTTTTTTGTTGTTAACTCAATTGTCTCATAACTTGTAGGAAACAAGGAGGGAATTGATGCTGACCTCACTGCCTACCTGGAGATCATGGACTCAGGTCCAGACCCCATCTAGATTATCCCCAAGGTCCCCACCCTTGGCAGGCCTCTCGTCATCCCCGAGGGTGACACACCCGACTTTGAGGGTGTAGAGGTCGTGCACCAAGTGTCAACCGAGCAGGTGGTCGGTAACCCTGACACCCCATCCCTCAGCGTCGTTAGTGCCAGTGCAGATGAAAACACTGGTGTAGTGGGGATCGAGCAGGTGTCATCGGAGAAGGCCACTCCCTCAGGGGTTGATGCTGTTGGAGCCCCCCAAAGCGTGGAGTTAACCGAGCGATGGGGTAAGGGTGGTTTAACCCCCAAACGTCATCGCTTGGTTAAAGAGTCTGAGAAATCAAACAAGGGCAAGATTATTGTAGCCAAGGGGGCTAGAAACCAGGTAGCCACTCCCTCTCCAGCTCGGATTGCCCCTCTTTCTATGAAGAAGAAAGACCCACCCTCCTGGGGTAAGAAAGGTGGAGATAAGGCTTTGCCCTTTGCCGGGAAGCCTCTATTCAAGCCAAATAACATAGTTGTTGGAGGAAGGCCGAGGATGCCCTTGGGTGGGGGAGCCTCATTTTCGAGATCCAATTCTGTCAAGGGGTATGCTAGTTCCCCTGCTTCAAACTTGAATGAGTCCTCCTCCTTTTGGCTTGCGACTCTCAGAAAAATCGACCAAGTCCTATACTCACCCGAGGACCAGGAATATATGTATTCTTTAGGCGAGGCTCGAGTAGGTGAGGTTTTATTGCAGCTGCTCCGGGCCTACACTCTGTTGGGCCACTTGGGCTCCGATGCCGCGGTCTCCAAATTTAAGCATGTTGCTGAGTTGGAGTCTCTTGTGTCTTAACAGGAGAGAAAAATGGAGGACTCGAAGGATATAGTGGTGAGGCTCACCGAGGCCAACGATCAACTTGGGCGGAGGCACTCGGAGGTCGAAGAGGCTACCAAGAAAGATCAATCTCACCTTGCGAAACAGAAGGTGGAGATTCAAAAGTTCATGGAGGGGATGTCGGCCCTTCGGGTCAATCTAGTTAAGGCCCAAAAATACCTCGGTCACGCTGAAGAGGAGAACCAAAAGCTGAAGGAGGCCGCAGAGGCGATGAAGGTTGAGAACGACCAGATGAAGGGATTAGCCGAGGAGGTTTAGAGTCTCCATCACGAGAGGCAAGAGCTGAGGGCCTCTCTTACCGAGCGGGAGAGCTTGGAGATTGAGGTTGCCCAACTTAAGAGCTCTGCCGAGTTGCAGAAGAAGGCCGCTAAAGATGCTCTCTCGGCTGCCTTGTTGGAGCAGAAGAAAGAGCTTGATGCTAGGACCGGGAGAGTATACTTAAAGTCCTTCAATAATGCGGTCGATTAGCTCAAGTTGGTTAATCCTGATTTGAAAACCGAGAATACCAGCTACCACTACATGGTGGTTGATGGGAAGATTGGTTACCTGAAGGATCAAGAATTCATTTCTGTTTTCCCTCTTGAGGAGCAGGGTCCCCCCTCTTGAACTTGTAATATTTTGCTTGAGTTATTGATGTAGCCTTCGGGCATTATGATTTGTAGCCTTCAGGAATAAGTTGTAGCCTTCTGGCATATTTTAAGATTAATGAAATCCAGTTTACCTTTATGAACTCGTTCTTTTATTTCCTTCTTTCTTGGTAACTATTTTTGCATTATTTGGTTAAGTGTTGAATTCCTGAATGAGTAATATCAGTTGATTAACTTTGGATGGTCGGGTATCAATAGTGTAAATGAATCACGTTGTCGGGTCCCGATAGGGTGCAGCTAGGCACTTATTCAACCGAGAACTTTTAAGAAGTAGTATTGTTGACTAAGGTTTGCGTTTATTTATCTTCTAGGTAGTCGGCAATGTACTGCTAAGAAGCAGTAAGAGGCACTAAGTTTTGCGCCGAGTTAGCTTCTCGGTAGTCAACTGAGGAGGTCCATCCCCACTGATGGAAAAGCCATGGGATGAAAAAGTTTGACGGTTGCTCGGGGGGCGCATTGTGGAGGTCGACATGACTTGCATCTCCAGACGTAGTCCTTGGAGTCCTCGTCCAGTGTGGGCTAGTAGTACCCTGCCCGGAGGATCTTCCGTGCCAATGACTGAATGCCAGGGTGGTGGTCGCAGCTCCCTTCGTGACTTTTGGTGAGGACGTAGTCTGCTCTTTCCTTGTCTAAACATTTGAGTAGGGGGATTTAGAAGCCCTTCTTGTATAGTATATTGTTGATGATAGTGAATCGGGTGGCCTGTTGGATTAGTTCCCTAGCTTTCCTCCTATCATCCGGGACCTGCCCATTATCCAGGTATTGGCGAATGGGGTAATCCAGTCTCCCTGTTCTTGGACTAGCAGGGTTGATGTTGGGGGGTTGACCCGGGCAGTGGAGAGGGTTTCTTGTACAACCGAGCGGTTGCTCCCGGATTTGCTGGTGCTTGCCAATCGAGAGAGTATATCTGCTAGTTTGTTCTGGTCCCTTGGGACGTGAATGAACTCCACTGACTGAAATGAATCTCGGATTCCTTTTAGGTTTTCGAGGTATAGTTGGAGTATTAGTTCTTTGGCTTCGTACTCCCCGTTGATCTGAGAGCCCACCAGCTGGGAGTCACTGCAGACGACTACCCTCTTTGCACCGAGATTAGAGGCTGTCACTAGACCAGCGATGCAGGGCTCGTACTCTGCTTGGTTGTTTGATGTTGGGAAGGAAAACCAAAGGGATATCTCCACCACAATCCCCGTTCTGCTTATCAGGACTACTCCTGCACCTCCCCCTTTTTTGCTGCTGGAGCCGTCAACGTGGATAGTCCAAGTGACTTCTTGCTCGGGAGTGTGGTCATTTGTTAGTTTGGAGAGGAAGTCTTCCAATGCTTGTGCTTTGATCTCTTGTTGTGGCTCGTACGTGATGTCATGCTCGAACAACTCGATGGACCAACCGACCATCGTGCCTGTCAGGTCAGGTTTATGGAGCACTTGTCGGAAGGGTTGATCTGTTCTTACCACCACTGAGTGAGCTTGGAAATAGCGACCGAGACGCCTAGCCGAGGTAAGAAGGGAAAAATCTACCTTCTCTAATTTCTAATATCGTACTTCGGCTCCTTGAAAGGCTTTTACTGACAAAGTAAACCGACCATTGGCCGTCCTGGTCCTCTCAGACTAGCACTAGGCGTTGTCCCTAACCGAGAGGTACTTATAGAGTGTTTCTCCTGGTTTTGGTCTTTGAAGGATTGTGGAGTGGAGAAGAGTCTCTTCAGATCCTTGAAGGTTTGTTCTGCTTCATCGGTCCATTCGAAGTCACCTCCCTTCCGTAGTAGTGCATACAAAGGGAGGGCCCGGAGGGCAGCTCTCAGGAGGAACCAACCAACTACGACTATTCTCCCGGCTAGGATCTGTAACTCTTTGAGGGTTCTTGGACTCTTCATCTGCCGAATGGCTTCACATTTGTCGAGGTTGGCTTTGATTCCTCGGTGGGTGAGCATGAATCCCAAGAATTTCCCAGACCTGACCCCGAAAGTACATTTCTCTTGGTTAAGCCTAAGGTTGTACTTTTGAAGTTATTCGAAAACCGCTGCTAAATCTACGACATGGCTTCCATCCTTTTGGGTCTTGACAATGATGTCGTCAATGTACACCTCCACGGTCTTCCACATCAGGTCCCCGAAGACCTTCGTCATCATTCATTGGTAGGTGGCTATTGCGTTCTTCAGTCTGAAGGGTAGCATGGTGTAGCAGTAGGTCCCTTGGGGGTGATGAAGGTCGTCTTCTCCTCGTCCCTCAAATTCATTGGGATCTGGTTGTAGCCTAAGTATGCGTCCATGAGGGAAAGGTACTCGTATCCGGAGGAGTTGTCCACCAGGGCGTCGATGCTTGGTAGGGGGAATGGGTCCTTCGGGCAGGCCTTGTCCAGGTCGGTGTAGTCTATGCACATGCGCCACTTACCATTGGATTTCTTCACAAGGACAACATTGGAGAGCCAAGTGGTATACTTAACTTCCCTGATGATCCCAGCTTTCAGCAACTCCGAGGTCTTGTATCGGATTACCTCCTGCTTCTCGGCACTCACTTTCCGTTTCTTCTGGGCGACTGGTTTATGCTTGGGGTCCCCTGTGAGGTGGTGAGAGCAAAATCTGGGGTCTACTCCCGGCATGCCTAAGGCAGACCAAGCAAAGAGGTCATGGTTTAAACGTAGAATTTTTTTAGCCTGATGAGCTCCTTGCCTGGGAGCTTGGTGGCAACCTTTGTTGCCTTCGTTGGGTTTTTTCCCAGTTGTAGTGGTCGGGAATCCCCGTCCGGGTGAAGTCTTTGGCTCTCGACCGAGTGGTCTATCCTTAGGTCAAAGTCGGTGAGGAACAGGTTCTTTTGGTACCGTCCTCGAGATCTTTCCAAATGCTTGTCTTGGTAGTGTTATGGTCTCTTGCGGGCTCGTTCTTCCCTAGCCATCTTGCAACTTTCTTTGTAACAGCTCCTTGCTAGCTCTAAGCTTCCGCGGACGGAGACAGCTTTCCCTTTGTAGATGTACTTCAACTTGAGATGGATGGTGGAGATGATTTCTTTGAATATGTTCAGAGATGGGCACCCGAGGATTGCATCGTATGCGGTCAGGAAATCGACCATAATGAAGCGGGTTTTAATATTCCCGTAGGAACCTAAGTCACCTAGCGAGAGGTGAGCATCGAAGTAACCGAGGGGTGTCACCCTATCTCCGGTGAAGCCGATTAACTCGTTTTCCTAGGGAATAGGACATTGTCAGGCAGGTGCAAAGATTTGTATACTCCGTGGAATAGGATGTCCGCTGAGCTCCCGGTGTCGATGAGCACGCACTTGATGCGCTGATTGGCCAACATTTCCTTCACTACGATTGGAACCTCCTCGAGAGGATCTGGTTTTCTATGCCTTGGTTTCTGCACGTCTGCCTTCATAACTTTCCTCAGGTGCTTCCTCCGGAAGTTGCTTCCCTTGCTGCCTCCAGCAGTCCCTTGGAAATGGAGAAATTCTCATGGTGGCGGTGGCAACGGTCATCTTGGGGTTCGTCGCACTGGCCGCTTCCACGGTCGTCGCGTCGGTCCTCTCCGCGATCCTCTCATCGACCATATCGGTGATCTTCATGGCGGTTGTCTTGTCTTCTTTCTAGGTAGTTCCTTCTACGGTCGTCCCTCCTTCTCTATTGGTCATTTTCCCCCAGTCGTGTTGGGTTCTGGTAGGGGCTTCGGGACCTCTGACGACTTGGTGGGTAGTCTTGCTGGTCGGAATTCACATACATTCGGAGATGACCCTCTCATATCAGCTCCTTAATTTTTCTTTTCAGGCATCTGCCCTCGTCCGTGGAGTATCCGGGTGCCATGTGATAGTCGCAGTACGCGGAGCCACTTGCATTTTTTGGATTCTTCATTGGGGGCGGTCGGTCTCGGAGATTTGTGTGTTGGGTCTCTCAGAATATTTGTGATAAGGAGGTATTTTTGGGGGATGTAACACCCGGAATTTTCCCCAATAATTGAGTGTTTATTTATTTACTCCAAGGTACTGTTTGGATCCGCTCGGTGGCATCGGCAAGCGATATCGTCGGTCGAAGTACCGATGAGGTATTCTTTGCGACACTTGGTAGGAAACCAAGCTAGACTTGACTTTGAGTTCGGATGAGAATAAGACGTTCTCACCATCACCATGACGTTCAGTGAAGAATTTCGTGAAGAACGACTGTAATATTGATAAGGTTTCCTCCCGGAGCCCGAGAAGGATTTTTCGCGCTAACGGAACTTGTAGCCAAAACTTCAGCAGGCGAAAACGGGCGACTTCGGGACCCCGAATCGAGAATCTAAAAAGCCCCAAATGATTTCGTTTGCCGTTTCGAGACCAATTTTACGAAGCATATTTTCGTGAATAGTGACCCGATGAATAGTGTTTTCGGGCAGCGTGGAGTGGACTTCGCGAAAGATCGACTCGGCCCCGAATCATGCAGGCCCGGTACCCCGAAACCAATAAATGATCCCGGGGCAGATATTCTAGTGGTACTCAGATACTCATTGATGACTAGAATCAGATGACGACCAGAATCAGATGACGACCAGTGACTTGACGCACTAACGCGGTGACGCACTGACGCGCTGACACACTGACGCACTGGCGCACTGACGCTTCATGATTGAGAATTTAATAATAAACAAACCGAGATACTTAATAGAACTTTCTAAGCTTAGAGTTTAGTCCCTAAACTTTGAAAACCTTACGGTTTGGTCCTCGAACAATAAAAGTTTTTCACCCCTTAGGTAAGTGAAAAATTAGATTTTCACCCCCGCCCCCCCCCCCCCCATTTTAGGGCCCAAAGCCACGGCCCAAACCCCCCTTAAGGGTCCATGTAACCTTTCTGTAAGTATAGATAGCAACCTGAGAGGGGGGGTGAATCAGGTTTGCACAATTTTCACCTTAACAAAGCTTGTTACTTCCAAGATAATGATAATCACAATTGATGATTGTGAATGCAGCAGAATCAAACGTTGCTTGAAAGTAAAAGATAAGGGTTAGGATAATTCACACACAGGTTTTATCCTGGTTCACCTTCAAACCACAGAAGGCTACGTCCAGTCCCTTAAGAAACCCTTGAGGATTTTTCCACTATTCATAAAAACTTCTTACAAGTTCTTACACCAAGGACTTTAAGAATTTCTATGAACAACCTGAAAGAAAACCACTTTTAGAGTGCAACCTTCACCGAACCCTACGGTGAACTTTCACTCAACCTGAATGAAGATGAAGAAGATTTCTATACAGCTGAATCAATCCTCTAACATAAGAATGGATTGAACATAGAAGTTATGCTTTATGCACTTATCATATGAAGGCTCTTTCTTATTCTGAGTTCTTCAACAGTTGAACAACATGTGTTCTTATTGAAATTGAAGAATTAAAGACTCAGAATTTTGGCTCTAATGAATATGAAAGTTGTTTATCAATGGTTTCAATGTATATCAATGTGTGTTTCGTTTCTGAGCCTAAATGGACTATTTATAGGCACTAGGGATCATCCATGAACCAACACAAGGCTTCCCAAACGTTTTGAGACACAATGGTTCATGAAATAATACAACTGTCGAGCAGGTAATCGATTACAGTACTTAGGTAATCGATTACGCTATGTGACCGTTGCTGTTTCAATATCAAATTCAAACATGTAATTGATTACAAGCAAGCTGTAATCGATTACATGCCTCTGTGTAATCGATTACCTGAAGCGTGTAATCGATTACACTCAAGTCCATTTTCTAGATAATGAAACTTTATGTCCTAATTGAGTTTTTCTATCACTTTTAACTTATGAAAAAGATTATACTCAATTACTTTTAATTGTCTTTGAGCCTTCATACTTAAACAAACCTTAGAAGCATAACTTACGTAAAATGTAAGACTTAGTCAAAGCTAGAACCCTTGAGTGTTGCTTGAGATATGTTGCTGATGACTGGATTTTATATGATAATTTTTGGGTCTTTTTAGTCTTTTTATTTTATTATTTTTGAGTCTCATATAGGATTTTTATTCTTTTTATGTAGATTTTATATTTATTTTGCATTTTGCATATAGATTAGCTTTTTTTTTAAACTTTATTTTATATTTTTAGGAATTTTTATAGTTATTTTTATATTTTTAGGAAAGCTGGTATAGTTATCATTTTTGTCCAGGGACCAATTTGTAAGTTTCAGGAAAGGAAGGACCAAAGTGTAAAAGTTCAAGAGTGGAGGATGAAAAGTGAAGTTTCAAAGAGTTAAAGGGCTAGAATTGAAGTGCTAGCAAAGAGAGGACTTAAACTGGAAATCAAGAATATGAACCAACACTCTCTAAATTAAGCACATGGAAAATAAGGATTAAAGGATGAGTGGAGAACTGATGGTAGTGGGAAGGAGTTTTCAAAAGTTAATTGGTGGCCAATGAAGGCCATAATGGTCATCAACTCTTCCACCATTGAAAGGCAATTTTTTGCTATAAATAGGAGTGCTAATCCTTTGTAAAAAAGACACCTATTCAGAATACAACAAGTATTCTTCTCTCCTTAAGAGCATTGTTCCTAGGAATTGTGGGAAGCCAAACTTGAGCTCCTATCCAGGGTAATTCGATGCCTCTTTTAGCCATGCTTGGCTAATTCTTTTAAGTATCTTGGGTTGTTATAGTTTATATTTTATGTCTTAGTTTATTTCTACATTTCTGAATAATATTTCCAGTTTATGTTTTATTTCCTTGTTCTTCATTTCCTCTTAAAGTACACAAGAGTTCTTGCTTATTTCTTATACGAATGAGAATTGGTAAGTAGTAAGGGAAATAGGATTTAAAAAAGGCTATAAGTATATATCGCTAAGAAATTAGGATAGACGTAGCTTTATGTTGGCCTGAACTTCATCTTCATCTTCTTCTTTAATTAACTAAATTGCAAGAAATTGAGTTTAGTAATTAGAAAGAAAGTTCTACAACGTGTAAGAGATTAACTTGTATAAATACTAGGCTATAGCATCATGAACTTGGTTCTAGAATTCAGAAATTAAGTTGGAGTTTGCTAGCATATTTTATAAACTATGTAATTCAACCCAAGTGCTTAAATCTCATCATCTTTCTTCTCTTTTATTTTATGCTATTTTATTTACTTGTTCTAAAACCAACATAAAAAATACATCTTTTAATTTTCGGTTAAAGTACTAAACAAGTTACTAAAAAGACACTTATCCCTATGGGTTTGATATCTTATATATTACGCGATAACCATCCGTGCACTTGCGGATTTGGCTATCAAGTTTTTGGTGTCGTTGCCGGGGATAGGTTATTTTTAAGTTCTTTTTATTAATTTGTTTAGTGCTGGTTTTTTTTTATATAAAAAAAAGAGAAAAAATAAATATTATTTGTGTGATGAATTGGTGCTGCTAATTTTGTTTGCTGAGTATTGTCAGGTATAGCAATGGCTGAAATATTCGAACAAAGGGAGGCAAAAATCCGGGCTGAGCTTGAAAAGGAATACGAGAAGAAGAAGCAGGATGTTTTCACTCTAATTGACGAGTTTTACTCCGAATTAGAGTGTAAGTACAAAACCGGATTTTTGCCAAGTCCTGAGCAAGAATGTAAGGCTAGGGAGATTCTTCAAGAAAGAATACCAAGCATTCTAAGGAGGCAGCCCAGGGATGGACAACAACCACTTGTTCATGAAAATGAACCCGTGGTTCAAAGAGAGGAGGTGAAAGAAACCTCCATTGTAGAATTTGTCTTTGAAGACAAATTGGTAATGGAGGAAGAAGATCCTCAAGAGACCTATGTTATAGGTTCCGAACGGCAAGGCAAAGAACGAGGGAGGGAAAATTTATTTATCCCTTCCATTTTTAATTTGAATATTGTTGCTTTGTTGGCTGAAAATTCATTGGGCACCATGTTGTTTTTGTGCCAAAATTTGCATGATTTATGGGGTCTAATGAATTTTGTAATAGACCCCGGTTGAGAATTGATTAGTGAAAAGTCTACCAAAGACTATAACATTGGGCTTCTTGGGAGACAACCCAAGTGCATATTTTATTTTATTTTATTTTATTATGTTGAATAAATAGCTGCAGGAACCCCCAACGCTCATGCGTTGAGCCCCTGTTTCTTGCCCAGTTTTTTGATTTTAAATACCAACTCTCAAGCCTTGGGAACCCAACGCTCAAGCGCTGGAGCTCGGGCAATTTTCTGTTTTTTATTTTATTTTCTGTTTTCTTTGTTTTTAAATAATTTTGTGTCCACCAGCTCTTGAAAAGTTTTTGATTCTTTGAGTTTTCCCTTGCTTCTATAATGGTTTTGATTTTTCGGAACTCAAGAATTTTTGTTTTTAGGTGGACACAATTTTCAACCCTTGTTCTTAAGTATGCTGTTTTGGGAACTAACAAGTCAAGCAAGCTTCTGCTTGTAAGACTTAGTTTGTTCAATTTTGCAGGAAAGACACCAAGGAGAAAGAAACCTCTTGAACTTGGAGTGTTCAAAGTTGAAATTGCAATGAGGTTTCCTGGACTGTTTGTAAAAAAAAAAAGAGAAAACATTGTACCAGCTTTTAGTTTTTCTTTTTAGATAGGTTTTTAGTTTTTGTTTTTTTAGTTTTCTATTTTTATTCTATTTTAGTTTTATTTTTAGTTTGTAGTTTTAGTTTTTATTTTTGCTTTTAGGTTTTTAAACTGCATGGTTGAGTGTCTTTATTCAGTTATTCTGCTACTATTGCTGCTGATGCTTTAGATGTTTTATCCAGTGAACTTATAATGTTTCTGAAAAGATAATTTGTTTTTGAATGCGGTTAGGATTGCATGCTGTTAGAAATCATTTTGACATCTTGATTGTTTGGTTTTTGGCTAAGCTTTTGTGAGTTCTAAAATGGTACCACTTACCCTATGTTTTTCTGAGAGCTGAGGACTCTGAATGCATGATTGTAAGATTTTTCTGCCTTGTGTTGCATGTTGATTGGGATTTTGTATACTTTGTAAGTTGAGAAGAGATTATAGACATTTTTGAAAACTCATAGTTTTGCTTGAAATTGGAAATCCACTAGTAGCCCCTTTTTGAGCCTTAAAAGAGTCATTTTATTGGAGCCTACTTGGTGTGATATTTTAAAGTTGTTAGTATGATTCATAAGCATAAAATTCTAGAGCTATGTATGTTTAGGTTTCTCTCTCAAAAAAAAAAAAATATATATATATATATATATATATATATATATATATATATATAAAAGGTATGTGACTTAGGAAAAAAAAAATATAATGAAGTAGTGGGGTGAGAAAGAGTATGAGGGTAGTAAAATTCGATTCATTCATCCCATACATTCCACTACTTTGTTCAAAAAAAAAAATTGAGAGAACCTATGTGTTGAATTGTTAAAGCTCTTAGTTACAAAAATCACTTAACAACAGATTCTGAGTCAAGCCAATAGAGTTGCCAAGTTCTTGAAATCCACAACTTGAATTGTTCAACCCTTTGGCCAAGTTACAACCTTCAAAAATCTCTTCAAAATTACTCAGTTACATGGTTTCAGTTTTGATTTGAATGATAGGCAGAATTATCAAGCTTTCTTGTTTTTCATGGAGAATGTCTTTTTGTGAGCTTAATTTGATGAACACAACATTTTAAAAGTGCCAAGCCTAACTTTCTTAATTAATATCTGTGGAACATGCATGTCTTTCCAAATCCGCCGTGCTTTCTTGAAAATTATCATCTTCTTTGGATAAAACTTTCTCTAAACTCAGGGACGAGTTTCTCTTTAAGTTTTGTCGCTTGAGGACAAGCTGTCGTTGGGTATAGTGGTGTGATGACTGGATTTTATATGATAATTTTAGGGTCCTTTTAGTCTTTTTATTTTGTTATTTTTGAGTCTCATATAGGATTTTTATTCTTTTTATATGGATTTTATATTTATTTTGCATATAGATTAGCTTTTATTTATTTTTTAAACTTTATTTTATATTTTTAGGAATTTTTATAGTTATTTTTATATTTTTAGGAAAGCTGGTATAGTTATCATTTTTGTCCAGGGGCCAATTTGTAAGTTTCAGGAAAGGAAGGACCAAAGTGTAAAAGTTCAAGACTGGAGGATGAAAAGTGAAGTTTCAAAGAGTTAAAGGGCCAGAATTGAAGTGCTAGCAAAGAGAGGACTTAAACTGGAAATCAAGAATATGAACCAACACTCTCTAAATTAAGCACATGGAAAATAAGGATTAAAGGATGAGTGGAGAATTGATGGTAGTGGGAAGGAGTTTTCAAAAGTTAATTGGTGGCCAATGAAGGCCATAATGGCCATCAACTCCTCCACCATTGAAAGGAAATTTTTTGCTATAAATAGGAGTGCTCATCCTTTGTAAAAAAGACACCTATTGAGAATACAACAAGTATTCTTCTCTCCTCCTTAAGAGCATTGTTCTTAGGAATTGTGGGAAGCCAAACTTGAGCTCCTATCCAAGGTAATTCGATGCCTCTTTTAGCCATGCTTGGCTAATTCTTTTAAGTATCTTGGGTTGTTATAGTTTATATTTTATGTCTAAGTTTATTTCTACATTTCTGAATAATATTTCCAGTTTATGTTTTATTTCCTTGTTCTTCATTTCCTCTTAAAGTACACAAGGGTTCTTGCTTATTGCTTATACGAATGAGAATTGGCAAGTAGTAAGGGAAATAGGATTTAAAAAAGGCTATAAGTATATATCGCTAAGAAATTAGGATAGACGTAGCTTTATGTTGGCCTGAACTTCATCTTCATCTTCTTCTTTAATTAACTAAATTGCAAGAAATTGAGTTTAGTAATTAGAAAGAAAGTTCTACAACGTGTAAGAGATTAACTTGTAGAAATACTAGGCTATAGCATCATGAACTTGGTTCTAGAATTCAGAAATTAAGTAGGAGTTTGCTAGCATATTTTATAAACTACGTAATTCAACCCAAGTGCTTAAATCTCATCATCTTTCTTCTCTTTTATTTTATGCTATTTTATTTACTTGTTCTAAAACCAACATCAAAAATACATCTTTTAATTTTATGTTAAAGTAATAAACAAGTTACTAAAAAGACACCTATCCCTGTGGGTTCGATATCTTATATATTACACGATAACCATCCGTGCACTTGCGGATTTGGCTATCAGTTGCACTGGTTCTTAAGCCAGGGTCAGGGGCAAGACCTTCTTCACAATCTCCCCTTTTTGATGATGGCAAACACATGTCTTTGTCTTTGAATATCATCATTATCATGGTTATGTTGAAACTCCCCCTATCGAATGCAACTCCCCCTTTTTGTTCCACTTGTAGCATTCCCTGTAAATGATCTTAAAAGCACGGGACCTTTCTCCCCCCTTTTGACGTCATCAAACAGAAGAAAAGGCCTAATGTATTCCATACAGGCTAACAAGCAGTATAAACATTGAAACTATAGGGAGTTGGGGTAAACAAGTTATGATATGAAAATCAAGCACCACAATTAATTAAACATAGTCATAAAAGTTTAAGGACTTAATAGAAGCAAACAAGCAAGCACACGACATGGTACTTAAGTTGAAGCTTATTACAACCCAATTGAAAAACTATTATAGTAGATAAAGTCCTATCATAATAGATAAAGTCTTATAAAACTATATATCAGCAGAGTCCTCATACATTTCGGACAGATCAAGTTCTTTGAGATTTTCAATTTCTTGGCGTAGAAAGGCGTTCACAGACTCTATCTGTCCTTCCAGAAGAATGAATCGAGAGCGAATAGTATCCTTTAAATGATTCAGTCTTTGTGTGAGTCGAAGGGCCAGGATATCCATGCATTCAAGAATGATTCGAGTTTCTTGAGAGCAGTTTGAAGGAATCGCATGGAATGGAGAAGGAGATAGTCCAGCAGACACGTCATTTGTCTGTATGCCCACTCGATAACGATGATTAACATAGGAATCATGGATTTTCTCTCGCCTTGGAGGATTTGCAGAAGAGGTAACATTGGAAGGACGAGAATCAGAGGCCACGATAGAAAGTTTGAAGAGAGAAAGTGGCAAGATTTTTAGGCAAGGAGTCTGAATACGTAAGGAACTTGAACATGTAAGAGGATTATGATATGAATAAGACAATCGGTTTATATTGACAGAGCATGTAATCGAGAGTTAGGTGATAGAGACTTGAGTGAGTTTTGGAAAAGTGCAACAATGTTATTAAGATGTCAGGTTAGTAGGGATAATGCATAAGATGTAGTTTCCTTTTAACTTTTATATTGAGTCTACACTCTTTTGGCTATGAGGTTTAATCAAAAGGGCACACATGTAAAAGTAAAGTAAAATGCACAAAGTGCAAAATGAGGGAAGGATGTGAGTAAGGGAATGGAATGTACTTACACCACTGAGCATACCTCCAATCATATCCTTACCTTGTTAATAATAAGAAAAGAAAAAAAGACGTTCGCCTTGAGTTGGTAATAACTGTGAAGGGTTGAGAAAGAGTGAAAGTGAAAAAAAGAAAAAAAATATGTGTGTGATCATAATACAAAAAGACCGTTGACTATCATTAGTGAATTCTCAATATGGGGTTGGGGAATTGGGAATGAACTGTGAAACCCCACAATTTTTTTGTAATACAATAAACATGTGTGTGCTCATAATACAAAAAAAAACATGTTTGTAATTCTTGTTTGCACCTACTGAAGGTTACTCATATTCCTTGCTTGATTCTTTGCATGAAATTTTTTGAGGAACTCATCTCATATGTCTTGTGTGAAAATATATTCACTTGCATCTTACTTGGAACTGTTTTCTTGAGCTTGAGGGCAAGCAACCTTAAGTTTACTCTTGAGAACAAGCAGTCGTTGAGTATAGGGGTGTGATAACCCGGGATTTAAGGCAATTTTTCTACAATATTTTTCACATAGTTTTATATATTATTCAGGTTATTTTGGTAATTTTAGGACACTTTTATTATAATTCATGAATTTTTTTATTTTAATTATGTCTATTTAGTTTTTATTGTTTTTATGATAATTTGTTAGATTTTATTAGGATCTAAGTGTTTAATTTTATAAGGTGATAATCTAATTTAGGTGGTTATCTTTTACTTATTTACTTATTGTTTATTAGGATTTTAATTGATTTAGTTTAGATAAGATAAGTTTAATTTTAGGTTGTTATCTTTTATTTGTTGTTATTTGTTTTTATTCTAGGAAAAGATTACAAGAAAAGGGGAAAAATCAAGAAAAATGGGAGAAATTCGCACCTATGGTTTTTCCTAGTGCACCAAACCACCGCGATAGCGCCAGAGTTTAGTTCCTGGATTTTGCAGTGCGAGAAACTGCCGCAACCACGCCAGTTTTTTGGCGTTGGAATTCCTGGCGCAAAAATTCGCGCGAATTAAGTGTATTTTGGCTCGATTGCGCCACTTTTCCGTCCAAAACCTATTTAATCTCGTTTTTTACCTATTCTTTGATATCTTTTGCTATTGGAACTTGTTTTTGGAGAGATTTTGAACAAAGCTCTAGGTTTTCAAGTCTCCTTTCAAGTTTCTTGATTTATTTTATGTTTTGTTCATCGAACTCCTGTTTTGATTTCATGATATGATTAGTATGTGTAACTAATCTTCCTTGTACTTGGGGAGACGGATTCAGTTATGAACATGGTTTTATACTCTTTATTTGATATATGAGCAGTTTAATTTCTTCTACATGTTTCTTTTCTTCTTTAATTGAATCCGGAGTGCACGCCGATATTATCCTTTGCTTATACATACCAAGAGGTTGATAAGTTAAAGAGAATTGGAAAGAAACAGAATAAGAGTTTGTAATCACTAGACATAGGGGTAATTAACTATTCATGTTGAACAGAATTGAGAAATTTAATCTCTAATTAATAACGATCAGCTAAGGAGAAATTTACTATCACTTATTAGTTAGAATGGATATTTGAACGTGCGACAACAACAGATAGACTTTTAGGTAAAGAACCATAGAAGAATTGAATTTAACTTATATATCATCTATAGTGGGTAATTCCATAGGATTAATTAATGAAGTCGAAACCCCAGTGTGTTTTCCTCAACTGATCTTCCAAACATCGTTTATTCTCTTGCTTTGCCTTTTTTGCTATAATTGTTACCGTTTTCAACCAACCAATTATACCCCCTCTTACAACTTTAATTTTTTCAATTTAAATCAATGAAATAAGAGTTGTCATCACGATCCTTGTGATTCGATAAGTTAAGACCCCGGGCGAAACTGTTTACTTGCAGTTTGACACACACAACTACAAAATTGTCTTTTTACCATGCCCCTATTACCATGGTTCCATGTCGGACCGTGGTAAACTGGTGCCCGGAGCTCTATTACCACGGTTCCGTGTCGAACCACGGTAACTGAGGTTTTCTATTACCACGGTTCCTTATCACACGTGGTAACTGACATAGTTTTTAGTATTTTTTTAATTAGAAAAGACTATTACCACGGTGAACCGTGGTAATATAGTTTTTTTATTTATTTATCTTACATTGTCTATTACCACGGTTGTCAGGGAACCGTGGTAATATGACATTATTTTATTAAAAATATGGTCATTTTCGACTACCTCCTGTTATAGCAATAGGAAACCCTTCTCTCGAGAAAAACCTTTTCTCTTCCCACTTCTCTGTCTCGACTCCAACGTCACTGCCACTCGACATTCCTTCCTTCTACATCCCATTACCTCCGCTTCTTGCCATTTGTCGCTATACGTCATCACCGGCGCACATTCTCTCTGCATTCACTCCGTAATTGCTTTTCTCGCCGCGGCTAATCCTTCTCTTGCTCGCGGTATCCCTCTTTGTGTGCTCACTAAGCTCGTTCGTCTTGCTACTCATCTTGTTCATCTTGCTTCCACACCTCACTTTTGAGTCCTCTTGACATACTTCTACTTCTAGGGTTTTCTTTCTTTTTAAGATTTTTGAGAAAACCAGAACTGTTGGGTAGTTGCATTGTGAAGTCGATTGTTGGGGTGACAATCGAAAGAAGAATGGTGAGACTTAAATGTTTGTTGGTTGTTTTCCATGCTTTTCTATTTCTAGATTTATTGTTGACTTCCTTACAATTAGAAGTAAGAAGTTAGCAAGTCAAGATACAGAAATGGCCAATTAAGTGATTGTTGTTTGATTTGTTTGAAAATCCGTTTTGTTTCCCGACTTTTAGTTTCAGGGACGAAACTCTTTTTAGGGGGGTGGTATTGTAAGACCCTCAAGTTTTGAGTAATTATACTTTGGTCCTTGGAGATTTTATAATTAGATTTTGATTCTATAAGTTTGGAAATTTGTGTTTTAGTCCTTGGACTAGGCGAAACTGTTTTGGAGTTTACCATTTAAGAGCCTTTAAGGAGGTTTTGGAATTCAAATTTGAAATGGGAGCATGTTGGTTTGACTTGGAGGATTATAAGAATATTCATGTAAGAGTTTTAACAAGAATGACTTTGGCTTAGCAGTTAAGATTTCGCTATTTCGGCTACAAGGCTAGTGTTCGAACCTTGATGAGGAAGGTTTTATTTTTATTTTAGATTTTCGTGTGGCTCATGGTTTTTATAATTCAAATTCGAAATTTGAATGGTGAGGGTTATTGGAGCATTGAAATCAGGTTTAAAGAGGGAGTTTAAGGAGGAATAATGGTGGTTAATGGCTTGTTAAAGCTTTGATGGACTTTGAAAGAGAGTAAAGGCTAGGTTGATGATGGGGGGCGGCTCTCTCCCTCCCTGAGCTGAAAACTTGAATTTAACATGTGCTAAAAACCTCTCTTTTGAAATTCAAAACCAACAAGTGAGTTATGTGACATTAAGGGTGTTAATTCTTTGTCTAATGCCTTAATGAGTCATGCAGGGGAATTAATATGAAAAATGGGGGTTAGGGGCGTGCCTCTTCTCTCTCGCCCACTCTCTAGTTGCTGAATTCTCCAAGTTTAAGTATTACTATCATCACCTTACTCCTTTCCACTCAAAGAATTTGCTAAGAACCCAGAACTCTAGTGTTGTCTTCCTTGAGGTGTTGTTGAACCTTGGTGTCATTGTGGGTCGATTCTCTTCTTCTATTGTGGTCCTCACTCTTATTTCTCAATCCTCTCTCAAGTGTTCAGGTGATAACTTAATCGGTAAGAGATTAAATCTTCCAAATTCTGAGTTTCTTGGTGTTCTTTTCCATTCTTTCGGTTCAATACCTAGTTGTCTTCCTGGAACAAATGATTTTTAAGAAATTAGAAACCTTTGATCTTAAGGGTAGTAAACTTATTTTTTAGGTTATAATATAGGTTCTGAACATGGAAGGAATTTAGTTTTGAAAGGAATTGGTTAAAAATGGAGTTTCGGGTGAAAAACTTGGTTTTTAGGGTTTCTGGCAGAGAGCCAACGCATGAGCGTTGCACTCCCAATGCCTGGGCGTTGGAATTCTGCCCAGTTTGTGTTGCCAGACAGGGACCCAACGCTTGAGCGTTGGAACCCAACGCTTGGGCGCTAGGCCCCTGACAGCAAGTTGTTGTTTTGCTTATTTTGGGTTTAAATCTTGTGGAGTCAGATTATGGTCTTTTCATTGGTTGTTGATGTTTGTGGACATGTTTTTTCATGATAGGTCGGAGGACAAGACCAAGAAAAGGAGTAAAAGGTAAGGGTAACTCAAGTCTAGATTGAGTCAGTTGTGCTTAACTTAAGCTTGTTGTTGGAAACTATTCTATGATTATGATGATGAAATTGATGGTGTTGTGATGCATGCTGGAATTGATATTTGATGATTATAATATGTTTGGATTTGGGAATTGTGATTATGATATATTGATGAAGATGATAATGAGGTGAACTTGATTATGTTATGTTGATATCGTATGCGGACTGTTGTTCCATGTTCATGATGAATATTATGGTATTTCATTATGCACATTTTATGATGAGATAGTGGTGGGGTGGACGGTGATTTACACGGGACCATGATGACGGTGGGGTGGACAGATGGTTGCCACGTGACTGGAAGGGCGGTAGAGTGGACGGTATTGCCACATGACTTCCCTTTTTCCGTTTGGAACGAAGTCGATCCCGTTTGGAATGATGCATTTTGGCCAAGGTTGTTGAGCATGTAGTTGAGCATGTAGTTGTGCATGTAGTTGCATTTGGGAAGTTATATGCATGGGTTGTGGTAATTATCGTGAAGCATGATTTGTGATGTTGTTCTTGAGGAAATGAGTTTATTGTTGAAATTGTTATTATTGTATTTTGAGAATATTGTTATTGTTAATTATTTTATTCCCTTTTCAACATGTTGTTTGGTATTTGTTGTTTGTTTAAGAGTTAACCCCTTCTGTTTGTGTTTGGGCGCTTAATGCCAGAAATAGACAGGGCGATGATCGTCGTCTCTCGAGGAGCTTACGGAATCAGAGCGTGCGATGGAAGCATGGGGGATTCAGAAGAAGATGACGAACTATGTGAAATAATATTCCGCTATTTTTATTTTGAATTTTGGGCTCGTCTGTTGAGTATTATTTTTTTAATAATATTCTGTTATTTCCGCTTTCGCGTATTATTATTATTTTATTATGGGAATATTATTGATTAATATTTTTCAGAGATGAAACCTTTTTGAAAAATTGAGTTGTTTTTCTGAGAGGTTTTAATTTCCGCGTTTTTACTATGTAACCCTCAACCCAAAAATTGGGGTGTTACAACCTTCGCCTAGCGTTTTAATTTTTGTGGTATTTAAGGAGCTTATCTATTTGATAATTACCAGTTCTTATGCCTTTACTGTTATTGTTCAGTACATTTTGTGGAATCTGTATTCTGTTGAAATTTTTTGTTATTGTTCAGTACATTTCGTGGTATATATGTACTCTGTTTTTGTGAGGTCATGTTCGATTGTAAGGAGTATGTGAGGATACTAACTGGTAGCTTTTTATTTAACGGTAGCTTTTAATTTCCCGAATATTACATATTTTACAATAACATAACATGAATTTTAGAATACTGGCTAGAATAGGAACCTTCCCCTCTGAATTTTAAGAGGCTCATATTCGTAGACATTAACATCTGTTGATCAGGTACGTATGAATCATAAATGGATGTTTTTTAATCCCTTATCCGATGAATATGTGGCCGGAGTGAAAAAGTTTGTTTCATTCACGGTTCAACGCGTAAAGAATCCCAATAGCATGTTATGCCCCTGTTTACGTTGTTGTCATGGTCTTAGAGTTTACCCATTTGAATTGGAAGGACATCTAATCTGCAATAGAATTGATAAGAACTATATGGTGAGCCCAGATTTGATTCTAGCGATGCAACGGATACTCTAGGATATGCCTTAGTTGATTTGGAGAAAGATGAATGTGAGGCTAACTGTGTTGATGAAATAGCGGAGGCGATTGATGTGATACATGTTGAGAAGAATATTTTTGAAAGTGTTGTTGGTACTTTGCTAAATGTGCCAGGAAAGTCTAAAGATTACATCAATTCAACGCTTGATTTGGTTAGCATGGGCATAAGAATATAATTAAGACCAGTGAAGAAGGGAAAATGTACGTATCTCCCTCCAGTAGCCTATACTCTGAGTAGGAAAGAGAAACTTGCTTTGTGCAAGTTTCTTAGTGGTGTTAAGGTTCCACAGGGGTACTCTTCAAATATCAAGAACCTGTTATCAATGAAAGACCTTAAGTTGAAGGGATTGAAGACTCATGATTGTCATATTCTTATGGAGAACTTGCTACCGGTGGCTATACGCTCCATTTTGCCCAAAAAAGTGCGAGGTACCTTAACAAGATTGTGTCTCTTCTTCAAGGCTATTTGCAGCAAAGTGTTTGACCCTTCTAAGTTGACAGCATTGTAGAGAGAAATTGCTACAACTTTGTGTGAGCTTGAGATGTACTTCCCACCTTCATTCTTTGATATAATGGTTCATCTAACTATTCACTTGGTTAGAGAGATACAATTGTGCGGGCCAACTTATATGAGATGGATGTACCATTTTGAACGTTACATGAAGATTTTAAAAGGCTATGTAAAAAACCGAAGCAGGCTAGAGAGGTGCATGGTTAACGGTACTTAGTAGAAGAAGCTGTTGAATTTTGTACCGAATACCTGTCCAATGTGGATTCCATTGGGCTTCCAAAGTCTCGTCACACATGAAGAATAGAAGGGAAGGGCTGTTTAAATGTGAGATAGTAACCGTTCAGACCAAAGAATGGCAACAAGCTCACTTATCTGTTTTGGATGATGCTGATGAGGTTGAGCCATATGTTGACATGCACAAGGATGAGATTAAGAGGTTGAACCCCAATAGGACTGAAAATTGGTTAGCAAAGGAGCACAACAGGACTTTTATCCCATGGCTAAAGGATCACGTTTATCAAGAGTGGAAAGAAGATCCTACCTCTGTTTCAGACAAATTGAAATGGTTTTCGAAGGGTTCGAGTATAATTGTCTTTTCTTACAACGGCTATGTAATTAATGGCTATACATTTTATACGGAAGCCCAAGATGATCGGAGTACAATGCAAAACAGTGGTGTGACTCTTGTTGCTAGAGCTATGCATGTCTCTAGCGCCAAAGATAGAAACCCCATATATGTAGACATGTTATACTTTGGGGTAATTCAACACATATGAGAGCTGGATTACACAACATTCTGGGTTCATGTGTTTCGCTGTAAGTGGGTTGACATTAACTCTGGAGTTCAGATTGATGACTCAGGGTTCATTCAGGTAGATTTTAATAAGGTGGGATCCAAGGATGATCCATTTATTTTGGCATCCCAAGCAGAGCAAATATTTTATGTCCCTAATCCCGCTGACAATAAAAGGTCCATTGTTCTTTTATCAAATAAGGCGCATATCAACAACGATGACGGACAAGACCTTCATGGAGAAAATGCTATTGAGGATGACCCATTCTTCGGGATACAACAACCATTCGACCCTGATTCAGATAAAGATGCTTGATTGTACGTCCGAGATGATCATGAAGAGGGAACTTGGATGAATATAGCATTCTATGAAAAAATAGGAAAAACACGTAAGCGCCTTTTGAAACAGAAGAGGAAAAGGTCTAGTAAAACAAGTTAAAGAAGTATGCATTTTTTTTATAATGATTGTGTGTATAGATATATTTCATATGTGTGTAACATAATTGTATTTAATTTGTCACTTAAATTTTTGACATGTAGTTTCAAGAAAATGGATCCTTCAACTAGCACTCACACATTTTACATGGGGGTTATGATTCATGGACTACTCTAAAGTGCAGACACATCGAGACACATTTTTTTTCTTTCTATCTCTCTCTTCTGCACACATCACATCATATATTTCATATGCCACTTATCTTTCATCTTTTCCTATCTCTCTTTAGTGGTCTACACCTAAAGAGTGGACACCAATATTTATCCTTTTACATGGACCAATGTAAATATTAGGGCTGAGCACATTTGGGCCCAAAATTATTGAACCAATAAAAACCGTATACACAGATACTGAAACCATTTCCGTCCGTCATAACTCGGGTTGGACGGGTGCGGGTTCAATGGGTACACGAGTTACACAAATGGGTTAAAACGGGTTCAAGATAATAAGAAAAAAATTGAAGGAAAAAATGAGAAAGATAGAAGAAAACTTCACTACAAAATATTTTGTTGAATCTCTGCTTCCATATAGCATATAAAGATTCGATTTTTCTTGACCCTTGAAGTTAAAAATGTGATTTTTCCTGCTTAATGATAGCATCAGAGAAGAGAGGATGGTGCAAAGCTGTTGAGGACGATGGTTGCAAGGGCTTCCCGTACGGTAGGTGTTTCTGGCCCACTAAAATTCTGCGACAGATCTGGAGTCGAAAGTGGCTTGGATAATGGAGAAGGTCAGGAAATGGTTGAGACATAGCCATCGTGGTGCCTATGGTCGAAATGGTTGTGTAAGACGGGAAAAAATGGATTCCACATGAAGTAGAAGAGAGAAGGGGGAGCACATTAAAGCTTGGATAATGGAGAAGCTCAGGAGGTAGAGGGGAAAGCTTTGAATCTTTGAATGACTTGGTGAGCTATCACTTTTGGAAGGGTGTAGAAAGCCTAAGCGTATGAAAGTGACAACACTTGGAGAGAGAGGTGTTCAGACTGCATAGTCATGGACAAGACTAGAAGGATGGTGGACATGTTGTATAAGAATTAATAAATTTTGAATGCGTGTATAATTTCGGTCTGGCTCGGTCACTGATGGACCAATTTTTTGTAATCCGAATCCGACCAGACCAATCCACTTTAAACCTTTTTCTTTCCCCCGTCAACCCGTTACCCACCTGAACCCGCCAGCATGCACATATCTCAATCCGGTTTCCTCAAGTTGCGGTTGGACCGGATATTTTGATCAGTCCTAGTTAATATCATCCCTCTTAAAAGATGTATCAATCAGCGTTTGATCCAATAAGGCTGGCCATAGCAGTGGTTAGTGCGTGGTGGGGTGAACCCGTCGTCGTTTCCTTTGGTGCCATGTCAAAACTTTTCCCCTTCTAAAAAAGTAAATCATATCATAACCTCAACTACCGGAAAAACGCCTTTCCCGCGAAAATCACGCTCCAAATTACTTCTTTCTCTCTCACGTGTCACTTATTCATTGGTCAGAACTCCACAACCGCATCCACCAACCAACCACCTTCAAGCGCACACTCAGATATCGTGGTCCTCCACCGCACCGTATCATCCCAAAAAATGAAAAGCGCTCTCTCCACTCTGCAACCGCAACGCTTTCCTCTTTCTCTTTCCCCGTTTCGCTCACCGAGTCGTGGCTCAGCTGCCCCGAGTCCTGACTCGGCCACCCGACATCATCATCGCGGTCCCTTCCCACTTTGTACTGCATAAATTCCCCAATGGGGCTTTCTCGGAAGTCCAAGCTTCATCCTTTAACCAACTTTTCCTCATGCCTCTCTGAAATCCGCGTTTGCGTTTGTTCGAGCTTTCTTCTTCTTCTCCTTTTTCCGTGGCAATGGCGGAAGCTCGTGAAGAAGCCGCCGCCACCGCCGCCGCATATGGGGTTCCTGGAACGCCGGCTATCAAGGAAGTGAGACCCGAGACGGGAACCCTTGGGAACCCGATTCACGGGATTAGGAGGGTGAATCTGCGAGCTGAAATTGATACGTCTCCGCCTTTCGAATCGGTCAAGGAGGCCGTGACTCGTTTCGGAGGTAGCGGGCCTTGGATACCCCTTTACAAGCTTGGAGAGGCTTTTGTAAGTTTTGGACTCTTTATGCTCCTATTTTTGTGTCTTCGAGGTTGGAGCTTTGAATGTCATTTTTCTTTTCTCTTCCTTTTTTTGAAGTAAACACTTGGTTGCAGTTTTTTTTTAAATAATTCTTATTTACAAATTTGGTTTACTTATGCTTCATTTCTTAAGGGAATTTGGTTGCTTAGTTAGTGCAAAAAGTAGAACTCTTTTATCTGTGGCAATTTTCAGCCTATTACTGTGATAATGGCATCTTTACTTCATGAGCTTATAGGAATTAAAATATCATTAGATTCATTTTCTCTTCATCGTTATTTGCTTGGGTTTGGATAAGTTTGCAATTTGATGGTTATTTGACTTAGTTGTGTAACATATAATCTAATGAATCAAATATTTAATTTACCTTTGCTTTGAGAATTTGGATGCTAGGTGCTGACATTGGTCTAACAGCATTATGAATGTTCTCTCCTCTGGGTTATTGCACAATGAGTATTTCTAAAGTTGGACCCTATATCCTGTTTGGATATGGGTAAAAGAGCACTTATTGGAGCTTATGTACTATATAAAACACTGAATAAGCTCCAATTAGTGTTCTTTGGTCCACATTCAAACAACCTCCTAATTAACACTGAGATGGAATCCATTTGCTTGTCTTGGAAATCCCTGTTATTTCCATCCACTGGTACTGATGGTTCAGTGATCTGTTTTAAGTTTTTGTGCATTCTTGATAGCTTCCCCTTGTTAGTTTACTTGCTGATGTAGAAGAAGATTTTCGTTAGCAGAACAACTTGGAAGATTTTGACATAAAGAAAGTGGAGGAACAAGCAGCAGAATTGGAGAAGGATTTGATAGTCAGAGAACTTGAAACACTTGACGTGCTTGAAGAGCTAGGAGCTACCAAAAGGATCGTCGAGGACTTAAAGCAGCAGCTGCAGAAAGATGCACTGAAATGCTTGGCAACTCCAGATGTAAACTCTTGTGAACAGGTTGGAACTCCTGTTATTAAAGAGATGAATAAGGAAAATTTTGGAAATAGTTTTGACAATCAGGAACAGATGTTGCAAATTTCTAGCTCATGCTCTATGTCATCACCTGATCTGATCTTGATGGAGTTGAAACAAGCCAAACTGAATCTTGGTAAAACCATAAATGAACTGGAGGCAATTCAATCCTCTGTTGAATCTTTGAATAAGAAGATGAAGAAGGAGAAGAATTTTCTGGAGAGGACTCGTGAAAAGCTAGCATCAAAGTTTGCAGCTGTCTCTGCTCATGAGAAGGCCCAAGAGCAAACAAGATTAAATCCACCACCATCTCATGCAGAATTCACTTTTGATAATCCTGTTAACATTATGACGAATTTCAATTTTAATTCTGAGTGGCATAATAGAATGGTTGAAACAAGAAGTTCTGAAGTTTCGAATCCATTACCCATATATGGAGGGCATGGATTCAGTATCAAGACAGCCGAGATGAGGTGGCTTGCGGCTAAAAAGATGGAAGAAGCTGCAAGGGCAGCAGAAGCTATTGCTCTTGCTGAAATCAAGGCTCTATCTGGTGCTGAGAGAGCATCTGACTTTTCTCTGCCGGAACCTGAGAAAATCTCATTTACCTTTGCACCACATTCTCCTCTAAACCCCAGAGCTCAGATACCGGAGGAGTCGACCCTGAAGAAGGTAATAGATCCCAAGTTTCAAATTGATGAAACAAATATTTCTAAACTGTCTATTTTGAAGAAGATGAAGGAGGCAACAGAAGAAGTTCTTCACAGCAAACAAGTATTGACAGATGCTTTAAACAGAATTGAGACTGCAAACAGAAAGCAACATGCTGCTGAGGAGGCTCTACGGCGATGGATTCCGGAGGCTGATCTGAAGAAGCAAGCTGTGTATAACTCTATTAACTGGAACAAGTGCACTCAAGCTGGAATGTGTCAAGATTCTTCTCTAACAACAACTGCAAACAAGGATTCAAAGCCTGTTTTAAAGCCCACAATTTCAATGAGAGATGTACTTAGCAGAAAGCAAGTTCCTGAAGGATATGATACAAGAAAAGAGATGGAAGTGCACACTGAAAGACAAAAGGTAGCATTGAGTCAAATGCTTCGTGCATTGAGGGAAGATCTAACTCTTCCACCGAAAGCTGAGAACAATAGGAGCGATCAAAAGCAGTTTGTAGCACAGAGGAAGAAGTTTGGATTCATCCAAATATCATTCCCCTTGGCAAAGCCAAATAAGAAAAAGGCATGACATTCTAATCCTAAATGCCTTTGTAAGAATGAATAGCCGCTCCTCGTTCATCTTTATGTCATCCCATGCCATTCTTTATTGATTCATGTATTTGCTTTCCTGATATTTATGTAGAAGTTTGTCTGGGTGTCTGATATTGTTAAATGTGTTAAGTTTGAGTGAAGGCCTATATTCTGTAACTAGCTTTGTTGGAGCTACTAGATTATGTTGTTCTTATTGGATGCTTTAGAGTGATACCAATTTATCCACACTGTATGAAGATCTTACCACTGGCTGATTTGATTGTTTATAATAGATTATGGTGCGTTTGGGAAAGCAGCTTAATTATTATGACAATAAGTGCTTATGACAATAAGTGTTTATGACAATAAGTGCTTATGACATAAGTGCTTATAGCATTAACGCTTATTGATATGCTAATTTGAGAAACTT
The DNA here is from genome assembly GCA_030819835.1 of Acmispon strigosus. NCBI lineage: Eukaryota > Viridiplantae > Streptophyta > Magnoliopsida > Fabales > Fabaceae > Acmispon > Acmispon strigosus. Next base: position 30,457,739 of record JAUAMA010000007.1, read on the forward strand.
ATTGAAATAAACTGAAAATGGATTACTTATAAGCATAAACTTTTATTCATAAGCTAATCTGAACAACTTATGAAAATAAGCTCAAAACAGCCTATATATTGGTCATAAGCTATTTATATAAGCTCTCTGAAACACTTGTACAAGCGTTTATGCTATAAAATAAGCTCAAATAAATTCTTCCAAATGGGTATGTGGATGCCTTGTTGTAATAATATATAATAATATATATTTGTTGAACTATTAACTCATGTGAAATTTCAAATTTCAATTCATAGAGCACTTGGTTGTATAAATGGCCTTGTTTTTATTCTTCTCTACCTCGGTTTTGTGAGGGAAGGATGTACAAATACATGAAAAGCATAACAGTGCATGTTGTAGGTGGAAATACTTTAAATTTTTAATTTTAAAGAGTGTTTCTTAGGGGGAAGTACAGCCGGCCGGAGCTACCCAGACGACTACCACCCTCGACGGTTAGGTTACGTGCTCGACCACATCCCATCTGATCAGGAGTACGGTCACCAGCCACAAGCTTCTAGAAGGCCCCCTGAACAGGCTAACAACCATCCTTATCCTAACACCTGCAAGACCACAGTCAGAAGAACCTGATAGCAACAGGTGCACGATGTAACATCCCTCGATTCCACCTACTTAAATAATGAACATATCAAATAATAATTTTAAAAAAAATTATTAAAATAAAATGGATATTTCATTAGAAAATATATTTGAAAATAATCATATAATGTAGTTTATATTATTATAACTATAAGCGTGATAATTCCCTTAAATTCTAGGATTAAGGCTAATAAGCTAAATAAAAGAGAAGAAGAATAGTAAGTGGTAATAGGAATAATTATTCAGAGGAATGTGATTAGAATATACTCAAATAACTAGTTCAGAATATGATTTAAGATAGATGAAAAGAATTTTATGACTAATAAATTATTGAGAATATTATTATTAATATTTCATGATTTTATGTTGATAAATTAGAAAGAAAATATTATTATTTTGAGATGACAGTATTTCATGATTTTATGTTGATAAATTTGAAAGAAAGAGATAAGGTAAAGAAAAAATAGTGCGTTTGGTAGAGGAACCTTACAGATTTGGTATCAGAGCCTGGCTGGTCTAAGCCGCGTTGAGAGCGCATATGGAGTGTTGAATTTAGGAACATGGTTTAGGATTGTGTGTCCATCAACAGAATTTTGTAACTTTGGATTGCCCTAGTTACGGGTTATGGGCTTGGCCAACCCGGTAATTTGTTCCTAACAGATAAAGTCACAAAAGATCTGGAGATAAGGGCGTAGTATGGGTAGAGGATTACTAGTAATGGTCGTAGCGTAGTTCTGTTTACATGCCATGAGAGTATGTGGATCGGCTACGCTTGACGCTTAGTATTATAGTATTTGGAATATGAGATATGGTAAGCCTCGGAAAAGGAGAAGAAATGTATTAGATGTTTAAGGACCTATCGAGGAGTCCCGTGATGGGAACCAGTTCTCTTACCAGGTGAAGAGAGATAGAGTAATAAGAGTGTTAAGGGAATAAGATCTTCATCATAGAGGATATGGAGTTCCTTGGTGGGAAGTAGTTCTTGACTACTTAGACAAGACCGGATAGAGAGATAGATTGGATTTCCACATGACTTGGTGGGATCGGTGTGCCACAAAAGGCTTGTGGGATTTACAGACCATAAGAATTTGTGGAATTAGTGTACCACATGAAAATGTGGATAGTGAACCACATGAGCTATAAAATTCAACAGAGAAGGGAATAACAAAGGGCTTTAGAAATTCTTCCTATCCCTTTTTTTTGAAATTCAAATTTTCTCCATTTGATAGCATTAAATTCACAGCCAATGTTTCTGTCTTGTTTATCTTTTAAAATTCGAATTTCTACCCCATAAAGTTTTAAATTCAAAATATTCCACCAGATATTCTTATCCCTATCTCTTTGGAATTTCAACTAATCAGATTAAAGGGAAATCTCTCTCAACCAATCAGAAAATGGTAAAATTTTCACCCCTCTCTTTCGAATGTACTCTTGTTTTCAGTTTCGAAATGGTGGGAAGGAGCAGGAGAGAATTCGGCCAGGAAAGAGAAGAGGCAAAACCCTAGCTTGATGATCATGAGACTTGAAGAAAGAGATAGAAAAAAAAAATCTATATAATTATATGTATTTGACAAAATAATTAATTAAGTATTTCTGTTATGTATCGTTTTAATTATAATGATTATACATTGTTTCTGTTTTGGGTTTTTGAGAGAAAGAGGATTAGAGGTATTGATTAGTTCTTAGTTGGCGTTGATTAGCTAAGATTTAAGGTGTTGTACAGTTTCGGTTAGGAGGCTATTGGAGGTGTTTAGAGTTGTTAGCATTTTGATTTTTAGTTTTTGTTAACAAAAGATTAAATTGACTTTTATGAAGATGGTGACCAATTAGTATATTGGGAAGAAAAGGGATAAAGGAACAAATACGAAATGATTTAATGTTTGGATTAATGATGGTGAAGGACTTGTTTAGGCCGAGGTTGATTGAAGAGTTCGAAGGCATGGATTAATTGGACGTTGGGAAGGACAACAAATAAGAATAGTCAATTTTGCCACTAGGTAAATGACGGTAAGAGTTAATAGGTTTGATCTGAATTGAATCAATTAAGGGATTGATAAAAGCGATTAATGTCAAGAGTGACTAAGTAGTTGGATGAAGAAGGAAATTATAGAATAAGTTGAATTGTTGTGAGAAGGAAGAGTTAATGGAAGGATTGGGTCGTTTGGGGCTAGAAGCCAAGGCTAGGAGATTTGATTTTGAGGATTAGGAAATCATTTTTGGAGACTTGAAGTCAAATGAAGAAATGGCTTGAGAGTTAAGAGTTGTGAAAATAAGTTTGAACCATGTTGAGGGATGTGCTTCAAGAGTCTAAAGGCATCTTTACTAGGTAGGAAATGAGACTTTGAAAGAAGTGGAGTACCTTATGTCTAGGGCTCAAGGGTGTAGACGATGCCTTAGGATTGTTGACTAGATGATTGAATACACATTAGTTTCCTTCGTTTAGTAATCGCCTTGAGGAGATGTAACGACCGTACCTAAAACTAAAATTCAATGAATAGAGTCACCACCAGTGTTATTTGGTTCGGGAAACATTGGAAAAACCCGTTTATGCGATTTTAAGCATAAGAACCAAAGTTAGGTTTGAAAGTCTATTTGTGCATAAAGAAGGGTGGAGAATGAACCCCACAGCACCTCTAATGAATCAGTCTTAAGACAGTAACCTTAAGTTGATTGTGCATGTTTTAATTATTTAGAAAATATTGACTTACCCATTTAAAAGAGATTAATATTCATAATTTAATTATTAAAAAAAAAAAAGTTAGCTTATGAACACAATTTTTATTTTTATTTTGGAGCGCCTGTTGAGACTTAACCCGTCCTACGTACCCTCCGAAGAGGCGTTAAGGCTTACGTAGTTCTTAAAAAATAAGGGTTTTAAGTTTAATCCACTTATGCACAGGGTTCAGGGACCTAAACAATGTTAAGACTCAAACCCTTACGCACGAGCAACACTTGAGAGATGCCCTATAGACGTTCTTAACAACGTTGCCGTGCGTCGCGTGAGATGTATTTAAGAAAAACATTGATCGTCGTCTTCTTAATAAGCAAGTATTTCTAAACCATTTAATTGATTTTCGTCATAAAAAAAAAAGAGATTAACATAAATTTTTCATTTGTATGTTTTATTTTTGTTTGAAAAAGATATGAAATTCATCTACTCATGCACGGGGTTCAGGGGCTTAAACAACTCATACCAGAAAACAAAAATATCATCCCACAGGATATAGTTCAAATATAATTCAAGTCATATCATGCTTCAAAACTTAACAATATCAAGTCAAAATCATATTTCCATCACATAATCAATAACAACAAATAGCACAATCACATTCAAACATTCTAGACCGAGTGCCCTCAAAGTCAAATCATACAAACACAGTTAACAACAAACACACAAGCGCATGGCAAGAGCTGTTCAAAAATGCGTAATTGCCCTTACCTTTGCCAATTAACTCCCATAAGCTTAATCCGTACTCGATCTCAGGTCCAAACGTCGTACCTTCATAAAATATATTCTAAGTAGATTATTTAAACCATCATAGATTATAGCTTAGCTAGTCATTTCTAGGTTTCTAACTCTCTATAAACATATACATGTGTTGGACCAAAGATTATTTAAGAACTAACTTCCAATACTTTTCCAAAAAGGTCCTTTAACTTTTCCAAATTAAAAACAGATCCTCATAAAAGTTCATAATTGAAATTAAGTCCTCGAAGATTTTGATATTTGTAAAACTATCCCTCAACTTTTAAATATTTACAAACTAGACCCAACATATTTAATAACTACAGTTTTGGTCCCCAAAATATAAGCATTTGTAATTTAATCCTAAAAAATTTCAAATTCTCCCGGTTTGGACCTCAACCAACGGTTTGTCAAACTAACAAGCAAGTTCAAAAATGATTTTTCAACCCAAAACGCAGCCAATAAGCTGTGGTCTGCAGTGCCCCAAAACCTTGTTGGAATCCATGACTCCTTTTGTAAATCTTGTTGTCATCTTCCTCTTCACTTTGAACCGATTAGTTTTTCAATTGGTTGAGTTTTGATCCTCATGAGTTTTTGAAGTTAAGATTTTGTCATGGAGGCTTTTGTTAAAGTGATTGCCATTATCTTGATCTATTAGGATACCAAATTATAGTTTCAAAAAGTTGAGTTTTTGAGAATTGATTATTTGAAATAAGTGATTTTCAAACTTTGGAATTGGTTTTTACCATAGATTTCCTTTTGTCTTTGTTGACACCTATTTTTGTCTGGACCCAATTTTGAATGAAAATAGAAAAAATAGAGAAAAAGCAAAAAAAAAAAAGGAAGGAAAAGAAAATAAAAGGAAAAAAAAGAGAGAGAAAAAAATAAGAAAAAAAGAAAGAGACCCAACAAGAAGAAATGAAGAAAATGGGCCACGGCCCAAGGGAAAAAGAAAGGAAGCAGAAGTAAAAAAGGAGGGCAACTTAGTCATCTCACCCTTCACTCAAACCTTAATTCTACCCTATTTAAACCAACTCTCCCTAACTCTAAAACACACATTTTTCTAGCCTACACTGAGATTTTCCTGGTAGCCTCCATATTCACCTAAAAAAAACCCTAAAAATTTCTCTCCTCCTATCCTCCCAACAACAGCCGCTACCCCTCTTCCCTCCTTCCACCAAAACCACAAGCAACAGCAGCACCCAACTCAAAACCTCGACCTGTTCCTCCTCTCATCCTCACTCAAAACGTGCCGCCATCACGCCCTCACTTCCCTAATCGCCGCTCCTCTCTCTGCAGCTCCGTCTTCCTTCATCCCGCCGCGACCCCGGTTGTGACAGTCTTGGTTGTGTACAAGTTAGTTTTGAGAAGAAATTCCATCTTGGGTATTTAAAAGGCTTGGCCGAATGTGCTTATAGCTTATGTATGAGTTTTAGCAAAAACGGAAAAAAATTCCCTTTATTTTTGGGTATGGCCGAGAGCCTCAAGAGTACTAGGAAGTTTGGAAATTGGTTTTGAACTTGGTTTAGGAGTTAATTCTTAGAGGGACTAAAATCAAAGTTTTGGGGTAAAATGGATTTTGAGTTTAAGGCTTGTTTGTATTCTTGAAAGCTTCAACGAATGTCTAAGGAAATGATTTGAATCCTAGAAGACAATGAGAAGTTAAAGGTAATTTTTGAGCTTATGAATATTAATACATTCTTGATGAAAGTTATTTTGAATTCAAGGGAAGAATTGAATTTGAGGTTTTGTAAAGAAAGTTTAAGTTTTAGCTTTTAAAGTGTGTTTTAGAAAGCTTTGCTTCTTGTTTTGTGAAGAAGGAAAAAATTCCTCAATTTTAGGCCCTAAGGCCGAATTGTCACATTAGGGTTTTGAAAGTTGTTTTGTATTCAAAAACTTTTTTTAGGCTTCTAAATTGGTAAGTAAGAATCTTGCCTAAATTTCTCTTTAGAAGTTTTAGAGTTTTGGAAGCATTTGGAAATTGTAACTTAGTGACTTTGCAAAGGTTTTGAAAGTTGTAAAAGTTTGCTAAAGAGTTTTGAATTCCATGGTATTAACTCTTGTGAATTATGTCAATTACCTAAGTCTTGGAAGTCTTCTAAGTTCATTAGCTAATGACTTCGAACTAGTTTGAAAATTCTAAACTAGGTTATGTTTCATAAAAGGTTTACGGGGGGCATAGGAACTCTCAGGAAGGACATAACTTCCGGAGCGGACGTAGCTTTCGGAGTGAACGTTGGATTCAGGAGCAAAGGACATTGGTATATTTATATATATATATATTGCAACCTTGGGAATTGGTAGCTGACAACGTTATTAGAATGATCTAATTGTTTATACTACAAGAAATTTGACTTTCGGCCACGCCAAAATTTGCAACGGTCAGAAAACTGTGGCCTAAAATGGCCAAAGGCCACGGTTTTTGAAGCGTGGGATAATTTTACAAAAATTACAACCGGAACAAAGCAAACCGTAGCCTATACTCTTTAAACCGCGGTTTGGTACCCGTGGCTATATTGTGGCCGCGTTTTGCCAACTGTGAACCCTTTATTCCACACTCTTCCAAACGTGGCAGTAGAATTTTTAGATTAAAAAACGTATTAAAATTTGGCCCGCCAAAAACTCCCAGATTTTATTTTATTTCTATAACTAAATCAAAATTATAGAATTAGAAATTTGATTAAGGTTTTCACTTTGCACTTTCTGGACCTCCTGCACGCCTCCATCGTTCTGGACCCCATCGCCTCCTACCCCTCGATCGCCTCCTGCACGCCTCCATCGTTCTGGACCTCTCGCCTCCATCGTTCGCCTCCATCGTTCTGGACCCCCACGCCTCCATCGTTCTGGAATTTCATCTCCATCACTAACCCCTCGCCTCCATCGTTCTAACCCTAACCCCTTGCCTCCATCGTTCTGCATGACCTCCATCGTTCTGCACCGCGAAGCTATTTGCGTACCGTTCGTCTCAAACCCTCACTCGAACCAAGGTAACTTCCCTGTCTGATCTTGCTTCTTTGATGCTCCGCCGCTTCACTTCCTTCATCCTCTAGTGTGAAATTTTCTTCTAAAACTGAGTTTTCCTCCAGTCGTCTATTGGTAACCCTTTTTTAAATCTCTGTACTTATGTCTTATTGTAAGGTATATAGCAGCAGACGATTCAGAGAAAGATACAATAGTAAATTCTATTCCCATGTCGGTAATTTTGATGATTTGGTTGCTTTGGTAAGGCCAAGTAATTATTGCTTGATTCAGCTAAGGAATGCCTCTTCTCATTTGACAAGGATAAATCATAGCAATTTGAGAATGCCATATTGGAACTCATATCTGATACCTTGGTGCTTTTTACCTTTGAATTGTATTGTAGGTTCATATAACGATCAACTTGTGGAATAGTGCTACTGCTTGTTGTAGTATTAAAAGTGTTATAATTTGAAACTGAACCTTTTTTTATCCAAACTTGCCATTGCTTGCTTATGTGACATTGCTTGAATGATTTCTAGACTTACTTGATAGCTTGTTTAAGTAGAAATATGATGTCTATGTTATGACTTGTCTATCTTGATTTTGATATCATTCACATGGTTCGACTTAATCCAATTAGTGATCATGAAACCATTCGGGCCACATCCGAGGACAGATGCGCCTGTGAATGCAAACCGAGATTTGTAAAAAGACAGTCCCGACGTTTGATTCATTTATTATTGTCGTTGAGGTTAGTTTTGGATACACGCCAAGCGGTAAGCAACTATAAGGAGTTAGCTCGAACTAGAGACTTGGTCAAGTTTTGTTGGATCAGGAAGGCTTAAGCCGCACCTGTGCAAGTGGTGAATCCCAAAGGTCGATGGAAAGCCCACTAGAAGACCCATCACTGAGGAATTGTCCCGCCTCCCACTAATCATAGTCGGTTCTATATCCGGATGAAAGGGTACCCGAGGGATGACGTAGAGTAAATGTCTTAGGCATGCAAATAATTATGCTACTTGGAGGGTTTCAGATTTTTATTCAGTTGCTAATTGTATATGCCCAATAGTCTTGTTTGATTATAAATTTATGATATTTTCATCTCCCTGCTACTAGTTTATATGACGTCATAAGTTGATTATCCTGATAGTAATAAAACCACACAAGAAAGGGGGGGTTTGAATTGTGTGTGTGACTTTTATAAACTTTTTCGCAATATAATTGTTGTTTGTTCGAAAACGTTAAAAGATATGTGCAGCGAAAATAAACTTAGAGCTTGAAGAATAAAGCACACACAATATTTATCCTGGTTCACCCCTAAAACCGATAGGGCTACGTCTAGTCCTTGGCTATACCAAGATTTTCCACTATTTCAACAGAATAGTACAAGTGTTCTCAGGGACTTCTCCCAGTATTCTGAGGACTACTCCTTTACAAGTTTTCTCAGGACTTCTCATTTATCTCTCGAGTATTCGATAGGACTCCTCCCAGTTCTTTTTCAAGAAGGTTTGTTTTCTACAGAGATCTCTTCACAAAGAGTGGGTAGAAACTACGAGGTTCTAAATTCAGAGAGGGTATACAAATTGATTCTCTGAAGGGCTTGTGTGAGAAAGAATAAGAGTTTTCACTCTGTAGAGATTTCACACTAGTTGGCGACTAAACTCAGAAAATAGGAAGGCTAAAGTTACTGAGTATTCTTGGCTAAAGCTTGTTCAAATTGTAAACTGACTTGAAGGATTTGAATGCTTTGATAGTGTGTAAGTCGCCAAGTTGAAAATGATGCAGAGGCCACTATTTATATCTTCAGTAGGATGATAACTGGAGACGCTGATGAAGATCTTCAAAAATAGTTCCGTTGAGTCTTTGCTTGATTGTGAGTAACGGATACTTCTGCATCTGTTTGTTGTAGTCTGCCAGGTGAAGAATGTTTCTTCAACAGATAGAGAGTGAGATCGTCTGGCAATGCTTTTGTTCTGGTTCTCAGAGGCTGCAATTAATGCATGTGCATTACAGCTAATATGGCAATTAATACTCTGATCAGAAGATTTGGATTTAGCCGTTGAGGAGATACGATGATCAGAGAATATCACCGTTAATTCAGCAAAAGCAGCTTGAATTAAGGAATGTCAGAGAATTTGAATCTTCAAGGTATATGGCGCTTAATTCTGTCTCTTTCGCCATTAATGCTCTGATCCACCAAGAGGTGCATGACAACTCATCTTCGGTTTGAGCAAACGATTTCCTCTAAGCAAATTCTTTTTGTACAAGTCTTCAATCATTGCTCTTTAGTCAACACAAGTGTTTGACAAGGATTGAACCGGACAGTCTTTGCGGGCGGACGAACTTTACTCTGGAGGCAGACTCATTTCTCATAGGCGAACGTACTCTGCACTTGCTTTTTGATAATGTTTGCGGCATGGCTTCCGTTCATAAGTGTTCCTGAATATGAGATCTTTTAAAGAAAGTTAGTAACACTTAGCGAAATTGTTATTTATCAAAATAGGTTAATTCATTTAAATATTTTACTCTAACATATCCTGTATTGCTTGTCTTTAAAAGTTGACCCTTGCATTGTTTGTTGGTTGTGTTTGGGTGATCCGCCGCCAGCCAGGCAACCTTTAGCCAGAAAGTAACAGGTGGATGCTGATCCAAGGAAGATCAAGGTAGTAGAATGGATGGCTTACTCGTGGAACAATTGTTACAATTGTTTTGATTACTGTGTATGAACTCAAGCATGCTTAGGGATCGGGTAGGTTACCGGAACTCTATGCCTTTATGTGGTCGCCCTGCATGGGATCATTGGAGGTGTATCGTCATATGAAGTCTTATCTTACTTTCTTACAAAATTGCAGCAAGGTTTCTTAAATAAAAAAATCAGTCGTTTTGTTAAACTGTTTTATCACTGCTGACCACACATGACTATGCCATATATATGGCTATTTGCTAAATGTAACACCCAGAATTTTCCCCAGTAATTAAATAATTATTTAATTATTCCAAGGTACTGTTTGGATCCGTGTGGCGGCATCGACAAGCGATATCGTCGGCCGAAGTACCAGTGAAGTATTCTTTGCGACACTTGGTAGGAAACCAAGCTAGACCCGAATTTAAGTTCGGACGAGAATAAGACTTTCTCACTATCACCATGACAATCAGTGGAAAATTTCGTGAAGAACGACTGTAATATTGATATGGTTTCCCCCCGGGGCCCGGGAAGGGTTTTTCGCGCTAACGGGACTTTTAGCCGAAACTTCAGCAGGCGAAACGGACAACTTCGGGACCCCGGATCGAGAATCTGACAAGCACCAAACAATTTCATTTAGCATTTCAAGACCAATTTTGAGCAGGAGATTTTTGTGAATAGTGACCCGGTGAATAGTGTTTTCGGGCAGCGGGGAGTGGACATCGAGAAAGATCGACCCGGCCCCGAATTGTGCGCGCCTGGTACCCCGATGACCAGATACTCTCAGTGACACTGAGGTACTCACTGATGACCAGAACTTGATGATGACCGGTGACTTGACGCACTGACGCGCTGACGCACTGACGCGTCATGATTGAGAATTTATTACTAAACAAACCTAGATATTTATTAGAACTTTCTAAGCTTAGATTTTAGTCCCTGAACGTTGAAAACCTACAGTTTGGTCCTCGAACAGTAAAAGTTTTCTTTTACTTTAACCTTTTACTGTTTCAACTTTGGTCCTTAAGGTAAGAAAAAAAATTAAAACCCCACCCCATTTTACCCTCCTAACCCACGAGCTAGAGCCATTAAAGGGGTGAAACCCCACCCTTAATTCATTTAATGAATCATTAGTGAAGTTGAGTAAGGATTTTAGTGAGATTTAGAGAGATAAAGAGCTAAGGAACTATTCATGATCTTCCTCATCAAGCTCTCTTGGCCGAATCCTCTCGTCCTCCCTAGCTCCTTTATCTTTTTTCCTTCCATCTTTCTCCTTTGAGGTAATATGTTCATCTCCTCTTGATCTACATTTCTACCGATTCAAAATTTCATTTTGTTGAGTTTAAATTTCATGCAAGTGCTAGAACTTAGAAGTCCCTTCACAAATGTTTTTCCCACTACCCTTAGCTTCATTTTGAACCGATTAGATTTTTGGTTGTTTGAGTTTTGGTCCCTTGAAGATTTTGAAGTTGAGTTTTTGTTAGGGTTGCTTTTAGAAAAGTCATTCCCATTGAGTTGATCTTTGAAAATCTCCAATTAGTTTTCTTGGAAGTTAAGTTTTTGAAAAATTAATTATTAGGAAAAAGTGATTTTAAAGCCTTAAGTAATTATTTTCCATAGATTTCTTATTACCTTTGATGTGTGCAAAAAAATTATCCTTGAATTAAAATGTTTGGGCCCAATTGATGTAGTGTTTTGGGACTTTGGAAAATTGATTTTCTAACTAGATTTTTGTAGTGTTTAAGCTGGTGTGTGAGGGTTGATGCAAAAGGAAAACTATTGCCCATATTTTTATGAAGTGGCCGAGAGCTAGAAGGATGTTTAAGGGCTTGGAAAATTTATTTTCATTTGGTTTTGAGAGTTAAAGTTTAGAGGGACAAAAATTGAACTCTTGGGTAAATTTGACTATGGAACTTTTGGCTTGTTTTAGGGTTTTGAGGAGTTGGGAAATTGAGAATTTAAAATTTGAAAATTGAATGAATTTTGTTTTTCTTGACACTTAGGTTTTTGTTAAGTTCAAGAGTTGAAAATTGATTTGGAAACTTGTAGAAAGAGTGTTGAGTTTTTGGGCAAATTGGTTTTTGAAACTCATAGGCAAAATTAGGGTTTTGTACATTCTGAAAAGTTGGGGGAAATTGGTGTGGAAAATGGTTGATTTGAGGAGTTTAGTGAAGTTTTGAGTGGAAAATGGAAATTTTTAGGGTTTTTGGTAACTTCGACAGAATTGAGTTTTGATGAAAACTTGTGTGCTTTTGTCTACCAAAATCTTGTTTAAGGCTTTCAAAATGGTTTGTAAGCATCTAGCCTTGGTGCTCTTTGTATGGTTTAAAGTTTTGGAAAATTTGGATTACGTAACTTAGAGATTTCTAAATTCTTTTGACGATAGTCGAAAATTGCTAAAAATGTTTTTGGCTTCCGAGGTTTTCCCTAAGTTGTAGGACCATTGTTTAGGTGATAGAACCCCTGTTTGGACCGCCCCTTTTTCCTTAGGTTTGAGTTCCAAGTTCTAAGCTAGGTTGTGTTTGTTGAAGGATAACGAGACCCCGAACCGATCTAGACGCACGGAGCTTACGTGACCACCAGGATCGACTACCTTTAAGGTAAGGGCACTTCGTATCTCTGTCTATTAGCATAAGTATCAATATACACCATGCTGCACTATGATCTTTAGAATTTTAGTTGACGGCATTCTAAGAACGACCCGACTTTAAACTGTATTAATTGAAATATTAATGCAACTATCTGAAGGCATCTAATATGCTGGATTAGGTTTTGTTTGATGTGTGGCATTGTTGGATTGTTGTGATTTGTGGCTTGACTCATTGGATGTCTATTGCTTTAATGATAACTGAAAGCATGTTTCTTCCTTCGACATGATTTATATCTACTTAAGATATGTGCAACTGCTCTACATGATTAGTATTAATTATGAAGCTATGCTAGGCCTCGTTTAAATACGTATGAGTCATACTTGTGTTTTGTTTTCATGTCGTGTCAAGCATGTGGTCGTGAAATTCGTCATGGTTCGGGGCTATAAAGAGTCACGGGCTAGATGGCGCACCATCGGGGCGTTATATAGAGCGTTCTCGTGTAAGTGACAACTCTCGACTTACCGACTTACTCTCTAGCTCGTTCGGAGTTCGGGAGAGTGTCCCACCTGCCTGTGGGAGTTGGTGCATATCTGGATAAAAGTTTTTTGTACATGAGGATGATGTGCGTGCATATAGGAGTCCTAGAGTTTTTTAACTACTCGCGTCAAATAATTGTATGTGTACTTGTTATTTGCTACATGTTGATTGTTTGAACATTATATGTTTGTCGTAGGCTGTGATTGTATCCAATGTTTTATTTTGAGTTGACATTCGCATCTGTGTGTTGTTTGTATTTTCTGGTGAACCGTCGCCAGTCGGACCACCTTTAGCCGGAAGATGCAGATGGATGCCGTGACAGGAGAAACCATGACAAGAAGCCAAGTGCCTAGTGCTGGAAGACTTGTGGCCGTCGCTTTTGAATTATGTAAAAAGTCTTGTATGGGTATGTATCAGGGTAGGAGTGTTAGGTTGCTTTTTACGACTGACGGCGGAGTTTTTGAAACCAAGTTAAATGTTTTGTAAGTAATCTCTAAGCTGCTGGTCGGTCACTTTATGCCATATGTTTGTCTATTTGTGAATTAGGTATTTATAATACTAATACACCTCAGCATGGCATGTTTCGAAAAGGAAAACGATTTCAAAAAAGAAAATATACTCTCTTTTTCCAAGTTTTGAAAATTCCCCTGCATATTAATTTACAGTTTATTTGCTACAGGAACGCCCTGGAAATCAGGGTGTTACACTAAACATGATATGGATAATTATTTAATGTATCTTGTCATAGCATGTTTTGGAAAGAGGAAAAAAATAGATTCTCTTTTCTACAGTCTTCGAAATATAGCTTTCACGTTTATTTACTGTTCACTTACTACAGTAACGCCTTGAAAATCGGGGTGTTATAACCTTGAACTTTAGGAGAGCAAATAGTTTACCGACTTATAAGATGACATCTCCTTTTTGAAGGTAAATCGGGATGATACAAGAAAGGGGTTGACTTATGTTCATCAAATTATTTTCTTTTCTTCAAAGAATTTGCATTCCCTGTCACTTTTCCATCAGCATATGCTAAAACATAGATCGGATTAGGTCAGATTCCAAAGATCAGCATATGCTGAACTAGTTCAGTACATCTATTGAACTTCCAGATGATAGGCATCAAATACTATCTTCTCCGATTAATGAGTAATCCTTCAGTGTTTAGAGTTCAATCTCTGCTAGCGTGATAATATAAAGATTAACAATAGAGATAAGGGATAGATGATCTCACAAGCAAATTTATCTTGGTTCACCCAACTAATTGCTACGTCCATTCCCCTTATGCCTTAAGGGATTTTCCACTATCTTTATCAAGATAAAAAATTTCCACCACATCCTTAAGCAAGTATTCTTTCCTTAGCCTCTTCAAGCAATAGTGTCAATTCCGCCTTTTCGTGCTGAGTAGTCTTGTACTAGCCTCTCCAAGATACTAGATGATGTTCCAAACTGCAAGTGTATAGTTTCTCCCGCGGATTTAATTATCGAACCTCCGTGATCGTGATGTTTACTCTGATTTCAATGGTTTATCTTGTAAAATTAAAGCAATAAAAGGGGGTTCAATTGGTTTGTAAACGGTAACAATCTTAGCAATAATTAAAGCAAACAAGAAATCAAACAATGTTTGAGAATCAGATGAGTAAGACGCACTAGGGTTCCGACTTCATTAGTTAATCCTAAGGATTTACCCACTATAGATGATATTGTAAGTTGAATTCAATTCTTCTACGGTGCTATACCTAAGTGTCTATCTGCTACTTTCGCACGTTCAAATATTCCTTCTAACTAACAAGTGATAGCAAATTTCTCCCAATCCAATCCTTATTAATTAGAGATTAAGGTCTTAATTCCAATCAACATGAATAATTCATTACCCCTATCTAGTGATTACAGACCCTTGTTCTGTTCCTTTTCAATTCCCTTTAACTCACCAACCTTTCGGTATGTTTAAGCAAAGCATAATATCGGCATGCACTCTGAATTCAATTAAAGAAGAAAAGGAACATGTAGAAGAAATAAATTACTTATATATCAAATAAAGCATATCAATTCATGTTCATAGCAAAATCCATCTCCCCCCAGTACAAGGGAGATTAGTTATACATACTAATCATAGAATAAAACAGGAGTTTAATGAAAAAAGCATACAAGAATCAAGAAACCTAAAAGAGACTTGAAAACCTAATGCTCTCCTCAAAATATCTCCCAAAATAAGTTCCAAAAATCAAAGATATCACACAATAGGTCATAAACAAGCTTAAATAGGCCCAATACCGTTAACCGCGCGACCCGCGCGAAAAACCACAGGACTCACGCGAGAATTTGCGTGACTCTTCCCAGCGCTACCGAAGCTCGCGCGACCACACAACTTCCAACATACGCTTGCGCGAGACTTTCCACAGCGACCTTCTCCCTGGCGCGATTGCGCCGATTCCTTCAGCAGTGTGGCGTGGTCGTGCCACATCTTGGTTTAGCATCCGAATTTTCTCTTTTTTGTCCAATTTTGTCGATTTTTAGCTTTGTTTTCCCCTGGAAAAATATAAATAACATAGATAAGACACCAAGAAAATATAACAACTTAATTAACTCAAAATAACAAGCTAAATACTAACAAAATAACAAAAAGATTGTAAACTAACACAAAATAACAAAATACCAAAACTAAGCAAAAACTCAAATAAAAACCACTAACATAACTCAGATAACTAATAAAAACACAAGAAAATACTATGAAAAAATACCATAAGATCCCAGGTTATCACTAGACTATTATTTGTAATCAACCTCTCTAGGCTGACATGACAAGCGAGTTGCAGATACAACTTATACAAGTTTTAAACTAACTCAAGCTTGTCACTCAATGTGATCATTTGACTTTAACCTTAGCTTTGAGAAGTTATACAAAGATTCCTAAGATAGAATATTACATTGATGAACAATTAGGATCTTTCAGCAAGCATAGAGAGAAGAAATCTTCAATATCATCATGTCTCTCTAGGCGACGTCTGTATGAGCGTATGCAACCTTCAGCTCTGCAGATGTTTTGTTATATACCCATTGATAATATAGCAGTTGGTCTTCTATCCATTGGGGAAGCTTCTAGGTCCATTGAGATGTTTCAGTTCAGAGCGAGCTTCTGTCTTCGTTAGGCGTGAGCCTAGGTATATTTGAATTTAAAGGTGACTGGTCTTGTACGAAAAGTTGACGTAGCCTTTTGTCTCTTAACAGCTCTATTCGTACATCCGCAAAGCATAGCAAACCATGTAGGGGTGTAGTATTTTCCTTTATTTAGGGCTGGGCAAAAAACCCGGCCCGACCCAAAACCGAAGAAAACCGGCCTTTTTAAAGCTGCTGGGTCGGTTAACAGGTTGGTCCGGTTCAGAGAAACGGCCAGACGCGGGTCTGACCAGTCGGGTTCGGTTTCGGTTCTTTTTCCGTCGGAACCCGATCCAACCCGAGCTACTGGTCCTTTTTTTTTATCTCTTTTGGATTTTCAACCAATAGGAATTGAGGAGAATCCTCTCCAGCCAATCAGAAACGAGATAGGGTGGGTCCCCCTATCCCCACCTCCCTAAATCATCTCTCACTCTCTTATTCCCTCATTTCTCATGTCTTACTTCTCCTCTCTTTGCGTTCTGTTTCTTCTTCTTCTCCCTGCCTTGGAAGCCGTCGGCCGCCACCACCACCCTCGCCATCGCCATCGCCATCATGGCGCGCCACCACCATGCCTCCTTTTGGTCACCATCGCCGCCCCTGTGGCCTTCTTCGCGTTTTGGAAACACCGCCATCGCACCTTCTCTCCTGTTTTCCAGCAAACTGCTGAGAGTACATGGGGACTCTAGTATATTTTAAAATGTCATTTGGTATTTAAACTATTTATACTGAAATTTAAATAGATTAAAGTGACAAGTGAATCATTCAAATGTCAGCTTAGTATTAGTGCACTGACCGTGGACAGGAGATTAATCTCATGACTACCAATTGTGAGCATACATTGTTTAAGACAGAAAAACAAATGTCAACTTAGTAAAGCGTCATTGAAGTGTGCAAATTTCTAATCATGTCACTAGCATCTGCCAGTAATAGGACGATACACCCACAGAGGGTTCACTCAGACAAATTAGGAGACAATCACAGCAATAAATTATTTGAGAACCAAACTTGTAAATTTACCCGTAATAAAGGGACAAAAGAATACAATTAAACAAAAAATTAGTTAATCACAATTAGCCTCTTAGTATCTGATTCCTTTAGCAACCTCAAAAAAATGTGCAACATTCTCCTCAGGTGTACCTACTACAATGCCATGACCAAGATTCAAGATATGTTTCCCTCTGCCTGCTTTTCTCACAGTATCATATATTCTATCGGTGATGATCTCTTTTGAACCGAAAAGAACTCCAGGATCCACGTTACCTTGAACAGTTATATTTGGTCCTAGTCTTCTCCTACCATCAGCCATATCAACTGTCCAATCCAAGCTAACAACATCTACACCTGTCAAAGCTAGTCTCTCAAGCAAGCCTCCAGACCCACTTGCATAGAGGATCAGAGGGAGTTCAGGGTGGGTTTTCTTCACGGTATCAACGATCTGCTTCAAGTAAGGCAAACTGAATTCTTCGAAATCCACTGGACTAAGCTCTGTCGCCCATGAGTCAAAGATCTGAACAGCTTGAGCTCCATTGTCAGCTTGGTATTGAATGTATCTCGCCATTGATGTTGTAAATTTCTGCAGTAATGAGTGCAGAACCTGCGGACGAATTACATTTCAATAAAGTAAATGAGTGTAATGAGTTAAAGAAATAATCCAGAACTTGTTGCCACTATGAAAGCTTAAAACATACCGGTACAAATATATATAATTAGTAAAAGTTAAATAATAATAAAGAAACTAAAAGATTGGTCAACATGAACCATGCTAACTGCTTTATAATCGAATAAATAGATCAAGTTGTTCCATCAATGTAACAGCTACATCATAATACACACAAAAAGTTAAAAAGAAATACCCTAACCAATTATGGTAATATGAACCCTGCTAACTGCTTTCCGGTTCAACCCAATAACTTTCTAATTAAATGGCCAGGTTAAGTTGGTGATTATGTGGTCTGATCAGTGCATTTCAGGTTTCAAAATGCTGAATAAAACTAACATAAAATATTTAAGCACATCTGTAGGTTGGCACGGGGATAATTTTATTGTGTCTAATAGGAAAAGATGGTTGAAGATTACCTTGGGCTGAGAGAAAGCCAATCTCTTTATTTTTGAGAAGTGTTTTGATGAACCACCTTCAACCACATATGATGCCAGGGTGAACGGAGCCCCAACAAAACCAAGAACTGCAGCTTTATTATCCACCTGAAATCAATACTTTTAAGTTCAATAAGATCATAAACCATAGGGGCATTATACATTAATTGGGTCACAAAGAATAGCAACAAAGCAACAACTATTTGAAATATAGAAGCAAGATATTTAGAGTCCCTCTGAAGTTCCGCCATTTTTCTACAACATGGAACAAGTTTGAATACAACAGGGACAGACAGATTAACTCATTATCTTAATAGCAACCAGAAGGATGCACAATTTGATAAAGTAGATAGTTCTGCAAGTTTTCAAGATTATATGTTCCCTAAGGTACCACATGAGATATTCCTTCGATTACCTTTTTTATCATTCCATGTTATTACAACCCTCCACCTATGGTTCACAACCAATGAGTATTCTATAAAATGCAGAATTTCCTGTTTACTAATTCAAAGAATTTCCTGTTTTATGGTGTTTGACTTCACAGAGAGGCTTTAACTGTAAAAGGAAGTATGGTATGAAATGAACAAAAACAGAAATGCATAGGCAACATAAGACCAGGCTACCTCTTTCCTCAAAATAGTAAGTGCTTCACCAACGTATGGAACTGAACCTTCAGGAATAAACTCCCTCACTTGATCAACCTGGGCAGCTGAGTGAATTGGATCAAATATGACAGGACCCTTACCCTTGACAATATCAAAGGGTATATTCATTCCAGAAAGTGGAGTAAGAATATCTGAGAATAAAATCACCTGTCACAGAAAATGTACCAAGCAGATTATTAATGACAACAAAATCAGAGCCATACCACAAGAAGTTGGATAACAAGATATTGCAGCAAGCACAAATATATAAATGAGTGACAGAGACTTAGCTTACCCCATCAGGCTTGAAAACATTCCATGGTTGCAATGAAATTTCCACCACAAGATCAACATTTTCAGACCTTTCACGGAATGAAGGATGTTTCTCACAGATGGCTTGGTAACTCTGATTAATAATAACAAGGTTTAGTACATACTTACTAAACTCATTCATGAAGGATAAAAGACTAACCCATTTGATGCTTGGTGGAATTCAAAACAGCATAGGTATTAAAATTTAAATTCACAAGTGAAGCAACCAGATATGGATTATGACAATTCAAACAAATACTTAGGCCAAATTCAGTCTGCAAACAAAACCCTGGAAAATTTTCTGAAATGGTGATAAATTTTGGAAAATGTTAAACATTCCCCTAGCCATGTTTAGTTTTAGACAAAGTGAAAGATTAAAAGAGACAGAGTTTACAAACAAATATCTACTTATACCAAATGCAATTTCCTTTTCAAAAAGCTACACATTCCTACAGCACAAGTGAAAAAGATCCAATTCCAGTCTTCCATTTTGGTTAAAACAAGAAAGTAATGCAGAACAGTAATTACTAACTTCCAAAGAATATGAAAAAAATTAAAACACAAAAACTTGGAAGTTCTAAAATTACAATTGAGTTAGTCTCCTTTAACTATCATGGGATACCCAAATGCTTAAGATTATCAATGAAATCATAAAAAATAGCTTGAAAAACCTGCCTTCATGTACCTCCCTGCTTGCCTCATGAGCCAAACTGGGGGTCTTTCAACATCTAGCCCACGAACTGCATTAAGCAAAAGTGGTTCAGCAGCAGATGTTGCTTTTGGTTCAGCAACTGTTCCTGCACATGATTTTCCAGAGCTCAGCCATATATATATAAACATATATATATATATAAACATATATATATATATATATATATATATATATATATATTTCATTAATCAAGGAATTACCCAAGAATGGGTGTGAACTAGGGTTTTAACCAAAAATGATAACTAAAACCACAAAAGGGAATTGCAGCATATACTGGTAGTAACAAAAAAATCAACCTACAAGTTTTGATTAATTAAATTAAAAAAAAGGGTAATAAATTATACAATAAATGCGGCACAGAAGAAGGTGCCGTCAGAGGGGGGAGTTGGTGAAAAGAACAAGAGGGGAAGAAAAACCAGTTGATGATGAAACCCTAATAAATTGAAGGAGGAGAATAATAATGATAATGAATATACCTGGGAGGGTGCAGGAAATTGGGTTCCTTGAATTGGAGGGAAACACGAGACGTGGTTTTCCCGGCGGAGAGGGTAACAGAGAGGTGAAGGCAGTGTTGACGCACACCATGTTTGTATTGAATTGAGAAAGGTAAAATGATGCAATTTCGCTGTCGCAGTGTTTAAGGGAAGTGAGTTTAGACGAACGGGATGGGTCAACTAACAAAGATAAGGGAATCGCATATCCAATCACCAATCCGTTCCGGTGGGCGCTACATCTGCCATGTCAGCACCATGGTAAGAGTTTTCGTCTATTTTATCTCATTTTCATTTATTTTTTCTTGTTTTACTTTAAGTTTCTTAACATATCATTTATCTTAGAGTGTAGGCAGGATAAAAGTGTGAATGTAAACTTAATGGCATGGAAATTGATAACAAATCCCCTAATAAGCACAACTTTTTAATTGTGCAACCTTACACAAGGGTATTTTCACCCACTATAGTAAGTTAGACGGCTATTGTTTTTTTTTTTAATTTCTAGATTAATAAAATTAATTAAAACAATATAGGTTAATGAAAGATCTAGAAGAATAGACACTAATTCTGGGTTTGCAGTCCATCATTATGAGCTGTTTGTAATTTTTCCCCAACACCATTACCTCCCCCACAACCACCACCACCACCACCCTCCCTCCCCCACCGATCATCATCCTCTAGACAAAGAGAGATCGAGAACCAGAGAAGGAGAATGCGCACTAGAGAAGGAGATCGAGAACCAGACAAAGAGATCGAAAAATAGAGATGGACATTGTAGCAGCCCGATTTTTTACGTCGAGTGTCACATAGTAACCATGCGGAATTAAGATTTAAAATTCAAGCTTCCAAAAACATATCAAGTTTCCAAATCGTTTGTCTCTCATAATAATACATAATGTAGCCCATAATCATAAGATTTATACATGAACGGAAACAAGATGTTATTGAAAATATATAGTTTGCACAACATGCGCTTCTGTTGCAAAAAGAGTATCCTATGGCGGATAACAACAAAAATAAAAGTTCCAGCCTCCAAGCTTCAAAAGTCTTCCTCGTCTGCCTCTTACAATTCATCGGATGAATCCTCAATTGTGCTCGTTTGGCAGAAAGTGCCAAGAATGAAGAAAACATAAACAAAAAGGGATTAACTCTAAGCAGATGAAATCGATAAGTATAGAGATGAATCAGACGATAAAAATAAATAAGCAGAGTGTACAAAACAAAGAATCATAATTCTCAACCACAACAGTAGCAGACAATCACAGTTTCCGTAACCAATACACAATCAAATACTCGTTAGTCCTCGATAGTTATATACATAACCTATGGCCAAAATATTACTCCAAGGGAACCCCGGACAATCACGTGGCAGAACCATCCACCCCATTGTCCTCAGGCATGGTCACGCGGCAATTACAGTCCCCACCAGCCCTTAACGGTCACGTGGCAATTACGGTCCCCCCCACCGGCTCCTCTACAGTCTCGTGGCAATACCTTCCACCCCACTGTCGTCATCCTAAAGATGTACAGGCCATAACAAACCACAAGGACCTATGGATCAACAATCCCATAAAACATCCAATTCACTCAATCTCAACAATCCCGTAAGTATTCTCATCACAATATAGCATAATCATAGTATCAGATTGAATTCATGACAAACGCTAGCAATATCCTCAAGCAGAGTCATAAAGAATTATAACGACATAATACTAAGACATGAGTTTACCCTTACCTTTTTGTAGGTTGCATGCACTTGAATCTTCAACTTTCTTTGATTCGAACACAGCTAGAAGAAATGAACTTTGAACAAGAACTGAACAAGGTACAGGGATTTCTAGAGAAGTGTTTAAGCTTCAGAGCTTTTCTTGAAGTAAGGAAAAGTATAAGGATTCAGAGAAAACTAATATTGAAGTACAACTATAAACCTTGTATTTATAGTGCGAGGAAAACCAACTCTCAGGGTAAACATTTAATGAAAAGTGGTCGATGAAAACGGTGGTCATTAATGCTCATTAATGAACTTGACATCTATTCAAAGTCAACAAAAATGGAAGTTTACTATTTTCAAGACATATGACACTTACCTCTTAAGGTCAACAAAAGCGGCTAACTAATCAAACGAGTACCAAACCGACTTACTACAAAGTTGCATCAAACGGATGCCAATTCATCAAGTCAAACGAAAACGAAAAGGTGCCTCGTCAAACAAGTACCTAAAACAACCCACCGAACGAAATCTACCAAATTATATCTACCAAACGATATCTACGAAACCTCACCATTTCAAGCAAAACTTACCCGACACAGAATTCAACACACAAATCACACATTTTAATGTGAACAAAGTTCAATATATCAACTAAGACTAACTCGAATTACTGGGTAATTCAAAACTAAGTATAATCATTATACTTCAAAAGATCCAAACTATAATTACGAGAGTCACAGGGACTATACGTAACACACAAAAATTGAGGGTCTTACAGACATCGTCGTCTTCACTGTCGGCCACCACAGATCTACACCCAAATCATTCAAACACCAGTGATTCAAGGGAAATATCTGACGAAGGGGAAGTCATGCGTGGTTTCCAAGGGAAATTGTGGTGAGGTTGCAGATCGGGAAATGCACAGTCATCTTCACCGCCGTCGATGACGAGATCAAGGACGGGTGGTTCGTGGGTGATAAGAACAGTGACTGCGTTGGGTAAGAGGAGTGGCGGCTGGTTGGGTTTCATTGTGGTTCTGCAGTGGGTACCGGTTGCAGTGGGAGCGTCGTTGGTGGCTGTCCGGCGTGGTGGTGGTGTGGTTGTACTCCACGGTGGTTGCAAACAACACAAACCCAGAACTGCAAACAACACACACCCACAACAATAAATCAACTCAGCAAACCAAGAAAGATCCGGACACAATCTCCCTTGCAATTTTTTCCCTCTGCTTGTGCGTGTTGGAACTTATGTCCAATTTTCAGATCAGTTTTAGTTAATTGTTATTCATCTTTTAAGCTCCTCTCAAACAAAAGCTAATGGCCACCAATGAAATCCTTTCAGCGTTAATTTTTCATGTTCTGCTTTTTATTTAATTGTTATTCATCTTCTAAAAGATAGGGGAAGGCATGGTGGTGGAAGGCCTGGCAGATCCAGGAAAAATACAAGGTGATTCTGATCATTCTCTTAATATAATACATAAATTAAAAAAATTAATTAACTTGTTGACAACCTACAATAGTGGGTCAAATGACCCTTGTGCAAGATTGCACAACTAAAAAGTTGTGCTTATTAGGGGATCCTGAAAACAACGCTACTTGGTTCCAAGTTCACTTAGTATGCACAAGAAAAAGTTTGTGCAAGGTTGCACAACCATGCGAATTGTCCATTTTACCCCTCTTCCATGAATTAATAACGTCAGCATCCTTCCATCATCTTCCCAAGCATTTTCTGATAATGTTGTTCATCTTCTCGTGTCACTTCTCAGTCTCACACAATCCCTTTCACTCTAATTCCAATAACTCTCCATGGAGGCCAGGATCTCTTCCTCGTTTTGCCTCCCATCTCCCAAACCCCATGAATCCTCAACCCTCACTGATTTCCCAACCCTCCTTAACCACTTCACCGCCACTCTCAACACCACCACCACCACCGCCCTCCCCTTCGAATCAACCTCCGACCCAACCCGCTCCCCTAAATGGCTCCGACCCAAATTCCGACAATCCCAAACCCTCACCAAGTCCCTCTCCGTCCTCGAGCGTTCCCTCATCGGCGCCGGCGGAGGCGGCATCGCCGGCGCGTTCACCTAGCGTGCCTCCACCCGCTCGACACCATCAAGACCAAGATGTAGACTAAAGGTGCCTCGGAGCTTTACAAGAACACCCTCGACGCCGTCGGCAAGACCTTCGCAAGGAATAGGGGTTGTTATCTCTACCCTTTCTTTTGGAAGATGATGAAGATGATGGAAGGACGCTGACGGTATTAATTCATAGAAGATGGGTAAAAGGGACAATTCACATGGTTGTGCAACCTTGCACAAACTTTTTCTTGTGCATACTAAGTGAACCCCTTGGTTCCAAGGAAAAAAGCAAAACTTTTTGAACTTGATCTTTCTCTTTTAGAGCACTTATATATGAAAATACAAAATTTGACCATCATACATTTGACATACACTTTAACGGTGGTTTTTAACCGCCACAATATTAGCGGCGGTTGTCGTTAAAAACCGCCACTAGTGTGTATGTCACCAAGTTATTTATGTCTCACAATCATTTTCCTTCTCTTTTATGACATTTTCACACATTTTTTCTTCTTCTCTCTCTTCATTATTCATTACACAAGTTGTATGACCCTGGATATTTTAAATAATAAGTTAATTATTTAATTATCCCGACGTGTATGATGTGTGCTTTAGATCCCTAGATAATACTATGAAGAGTTTGTTTTATCTATGCAAGGTTTTGATACAGCAGTTCACCGTAGAAGCTCCAATTGAAACCCCGACTAATATTCGGATAGGAATTGGACTTTTTGCATATCTGTATGACATTGTATGCATATTTTCATAAAGATTGACTATAAATTCGATATGGTTTGGTTCCGGGGCCCAGTAACGTTTCTGGACCTCGGTATCGGGACTTTGAAAACCCTGAAGTGCATAAATGGGTCAGTTTGAGACTGTTTCCCTAATCTCAGAATGAAATGAAAAGTCTTAGAATGTCGTGAAGAACCCAGTTATGAATTAAACTCGTTTTTGTGAATAGTATTTTTGGGTCGAAAACGACCGGAATCTCGAGAAAATATATCCTAAGATATTTTAGTGACCGACGCCCGAGTTTGGCGAGCGTCGGAGTCGAGATGAACGAGCGACTGATGTTAGTCACCAAAAGATGATAAGTGACTTTTATGACACAAAAGTACAATTGTACTTTAGGGAACCAAAAATTTAATTTTGGAAGGATTAGACTTGTGTAAGAGTGGTTGGGCCTTGATTTGTACGAAATTATGACTAGTTGTCATACATACTTTCACTTGTTCACACTTTGGTCCCTTAAAGTAGAAAAAGATTAATTTCCCCCCTAAATGGTGGTGTGGCCGCGACCCACATGTTGTTGTTAAGGGGTTATGTTTTTTTTTTAAGTAAGGATAACTGTTGGATAGATAATGGGTGGAGGAGATTAGAGAGAGAAGTTAGAGAGAAGTGAGAGAGAGATGCATCTGATGACTGGATTTCATATGATGTTTTTATGGTATTTTTACTTCATTTTATTTTGTTTTTATTGAGTCTCGTATAGATTTTTATCCATTTTGTTAGCATTTTCTCTTAATTTGTGCAAGTGCATCTAATTTAGCTTTTATTTGGTTTTTAGTCATTTTGAGTCCATTTTTAGGTGTTTTTAATTAGGTTTTAGTCCTTTTTAGGAATCTGGTTAAATTGAGCATGCTTGTGGGGACCTAGTTGCAATTAACAGAAGTTGAAGGACTGAAATTGAAGG
Organism: Acmispon strigosus; assembly: GCA_030819835.1. Classification (NCBI taxonomy): domain Eukaryota; kingdom Viridiplantae; phylum Streptophyta; class Magnoliopsida; order Fabales; family Fabaceae; genus Acmispon; species Acmispon strigosus. The sequence continues at coordinate 30,483,482 of JAUAMA010000007.1, forward strand.
CAGAAGATGAAGCACCCTTGCTTCAACCTTGTTTAACACATGTGAATTAAGGTCATGAATGAAGGAATGATTGAAGAATGAGTTGTTTCATAGTTTAAGGGGACAAGAAAGAGGCCACATGAAGGCCATTGATGGCCATGAAGCCTCATCAAGAAAGAAAAATAAAACAGCCAAGGCATTGAAGCAGCAGACGAGGCCGACGCTTGAGCGTTGGCATTTTGTTTGGGCCTGGAAAGTTTGATTCCCAACGCCAAGGCATTGGCAAGCCAACGCTTGAGCATTGGGACGCAGCCAGATTTTATTGTAAATAGGAACTTTGTGTTAGAGTAAAAAAAGATCATTTTCCTATCATCTAGTAGCTTAGATTGTCTTTTATTTTCTTATTCCTAGAGTTGTAAGAGGCCCTTTGGAGCCCTTGTTTCAGGTTTGCTTTTTATTTTTAATTATGTTTTCCTTAGCCATACTTGGCTAAGCTCTTTGCATTTGGGTTATGTGAATCTTATCTAAGTTATGTTCTAAACTTTCTGTTGCTCTATGTGAATGAAGTTATCTTTCCATGTATTTTTTCCCCGAGTTTATTTAGTTTGGTGCACGCAAGTACTTTACTTATTTTTGCACAATGGTAATTGGTAGGAATTGAAGGAAATGGGATTAGATTGAATGGTTAACCCGCCACTTAGGTATAAGAGTGAGAATCAATTGTGATGCTTGGAAATAAGAATTCTAATGCTCCAATTGAATTAATTAAACACTAAGATATTAGGTTTGGTAGTTGAAATTGAAAGACTATTTGATTAAGGTATTAACAAATAGAAATTCTAGGCTAAATCACCATAAAATTTATCTCTAAATTCATATAGTTTTCTGATTGTGGAAAACATAATTTCGTTAAGTGAAATTATTACCCAAGTGCTATTTTTATCAGAATTACTTGTTGTTCTTATGCTATCTCAAAACCAAATTAAAAATATCTTTTCTTTTTCCAACTCAAAACCAAATTAAAAATATCTTTTCTTTTTCCAACTCTAAGAAATTGATTTTAAGTCAAATCAATCCCTGTGGAAACGAAGATTTGTTCAAAACAATTTTAAGAGCCATGTACCTTTTCTCCTTTTTCTTGAACTCCTGTCTAAGGAATTGAAGGCCTCATGGACTACCACACTTTTCTTGAACTTGGCCCTTTGGTGAAAGCACTCTGGTTTGGGGACACCAAAACATACATGAACTCCCTTAATCTATTATCCATATTTAAGCATAATCAAACTTAGGTATTTTTATAATCCACTAGAGAGATGATTCTGACCCAACGCGCGTATTATCCTACGGAACGTTACAAAAAAAAAAAAGGTGATCCTACGGTGTGGGGTTACAAAAAATTATTCTAGAGAGTCCAAATCCTATTTTAAATGAGGCAAAATTAAAAGGTAAAGAAAATGATCTAGAACATATGGATTAAAATCAGATCGAACTGATTGCAATTTTATTCGGTACTAAAAAACTAGGGCAGCAGAATAATTTAATTACAAGGAAAATTATCTAAGGGGAACAAAAAGAATGGGCAGGGAGGGAAACATTTTAGAAAATGGTGTCTATTGAAAGTTTCCTTTTCGAAGGAGTTTTCTCTATGATCTGCTTCTGCAGGTCCATGAATGTAGAACCATTGTTAGCAAATAATCTTCGCAGGTTGATCACAGAAAGTTCACTAAAGTTAGCAATAGCAAGATCAGCTTGCCTCAAATCATACCTGCAGGTTTCAACATCAGTAAGTACATAAATGTCAAAACGAATAATTTCAGCAAAAGTACTATATAATATGCAACACAAGGGATATTACTCACTCCAAAGCAAGGGAAATAAAATGGAATTAATAGCATGTTTGGATCGACTTATTTTTAAAATCAATCCTGACATCCAGAACTACTCACATAAGTTTTTTCTCATAATTGATTTTGGCTTTAGAATCAGTTGGTGAAGGATTTCCTAACAAGCCCTCGGAAACTCAAAACCGAGTACCAAAATTGAACTTCTAATGTCTTCTATGTGTACTTGTGTAAGTCAGAAAATGGTGTTTGCATATGCAAGGGATCAAATTGGAAACATACATGCCTGATACGTTTCATGAAATTTTATTTTCATCCAACATCTTACACGAATTATGCACAAATGTGAATTACTCACGCAGGATGAGCTCCAATTAATGCTATAGCCATCATAGTACAGTTGTGTGCAGCAGCTACTCCTCTGGGATCATCCTCAAAAACGACACACTTAGAAGGTTTCCGATCCAGCTGCAAGGCATTTAGGGAAACATGTCAAAAACTAGCATCATATTGTAGAAAGAATCTATGGAAGACTTGCAGAATAATTAGCCGGTGGAACCTAAACTAATCCATTTAAAATAAAAATACCAATGCCACATCTCAACAAGCGTCTCATTATTGGTGCTTTGGACCTTTGGCATTAACTGTTAACTATGTCTAAGGCCACACAATTAGCTGCAGTAATCATCTGGGAAAAACTATTATGGCAGCCCAAAATGTTTCATGTTTTAGTAAGAAGCTACCAGGAATCTGAATATGAAAAAGGAAGATACTGGTAATGATATCACCAAAGAAGATGCAGAGGCACTTAAAAGTTAAAACTACAATACCACTCAGGTCACATCTTTGAAAATAAAATATGATTTAATTATCTTGAATTAGTTTGTGCTGAGCAGGTCAATGATCATTATCCTCGTAATATCCTTCAAACTTTAAAATACAGGAAACGCAACTATACATACAAATTATTATACTGCAGTTCTTGTTTCATCATACATAGTAGTATCAGTATTTTCTATTTAGAAGAGGTGTATACTTGCCCAATGTAAAGATAAGTTTGAAAATACCATAAATAAATATAGTATAATAATAACTCCAAGCCAGAAATATTTCACCAAAATATAGTATATGGGGGTACTGTACCTTGACAGCGGCAGAAAGAAATCTATGAGCTATTGACTCCATTCCGTCCTCTTCTGTTACAATTGCCTGCAGATCAAATAAGGAAATCAGCAAGTGGTAAATTCATGAGCATATTGAAGTTATTTATATATTGTATCTAAGTATACACAATGTATTGTAGTTTAGTTCTAGCGATAAACAGGCCAAGATATGAATTAGGTTTACCATATTTACCCAAAGATAAATCTAGATCTTAATCAAAGCAAAAATAAACTAATTTTTCTTCATGAAAGTATGTCAACAGACAACAGCATTCTTCCAAAATATATTGACCACGCCTCAAACTGAAGCAGATGTTAATACCCGCACTCAACTAACTACGTAAATTAAGAATATTGTAAGTGGCAATGATAGCCTGACAAGAATAAATATTCAGATCTTTGATTATAATCCGAGATTGTGTAAGGTTTCTTACAATTACCAATATGCTTTTCTATGCCATGAGTGGAAGTAAGGTAAGAATTGATTTCTTTTTAACTCTTCTCAAATATTACCAACCTGGAAATACTTATTGAGCCCCATTCGTTCCAAAGTTTCTACCATATTTCTTCTATCAAGACTTGAAACAACAGCACAGGGGATACGAGCTGTATAAACCGCTTCCAACCAGTCTTTGAGGCCCTCCACTGATCTTTCAACCTAGTCAAAGTTATATGCAATAAATTTCAGGTTTTAACCCTGAGGACACTGGATAATAGCCATCAGAATAAATCAAGGCAAGTGGCTTACTCTTAGAAGATTATCATAATATAACTGAGAAAACCTCAACTTCAGACTATCCAGCTCTTTTTCTTCCTTATCTAAGCGAAAAAGCTGCAAATTAAGAAAGGCTAGTAAGCGAAAATAAAATTTGTTTAGAGCAAAGTTTAAGATTTTTAATGATGAGCCTATTTTCAAGAAAAAAATTTCCTTATAATTCAATGCCTACAAGGAGAGAAGCTTTGGCTCTTGGTTAGAGTTGCTGCTACGTGACTAAGAGGTAACATGTTCAAGTTGTGAAACCAAGCTCTTGTAAATACAAGATAAGATTGTCTACAACAGACTCGCAAGGGTCCAATTCTAGCCTGGATTCCAACATGGCAGGAGTTTTAAAGCACCAAGTTACCATTTTTTTCAATGCCAGTATAAAACCAACTAACCTTATGTAATACATGATCAGCACCTGCATAAAGCATCAATCTTTCAATATCACCATCTTCAGGAATATCCTTGGCTGCATATGAAATATTGTTATTATTTGAATCATCACAAAATTCACAAATTCAGATACATTTTATCTGTTCATAAACCCTAAAAACTACAAAATTCACAAACCCTAAACACTATCAGAATGAAGGAATAGATACGAAGTATCAGAATTTGTGAACAGATAAGAAGTGATTCAAAGTGTATTTGTAAGGCAGCTGCATTTAAACATGGGTAAGATTCCCTTTGTTCACTTAACTTGTTTGATAGACTGTGTAGACTGTTGATCCTTAAAAATGGAAGTCTCTCTCATCAATTACTCTTGTATGGATTGATAGAAAGGGAAATAATAGAAGGAAGCACCTAGTTCCTCATATGAATACATCAGGCACAAGAGAAAGGATAGAAAAAATAGGTGTACCGGAGTGTTGTCAATAGCAGATAGCAGCACGTAGGGACCAACCCCAAAAATGCTATAGTTGCATAATGCATAGCAGGTGGGATGGCTACTATGCTTTTTTTTACACTTTTTACACAATTAATACTATATACATATATAAATGATAAAAGTACTCAAAATTCATGACATTCATGAGTAAGAATAAAAGGTTATAGGTTTCTTAAACAAAGCAGAGATACTAGAACCAACAAAACAAGGAAAAAGAAAAAGAAAAAACTACAAGAGAACAGTTGTTCAGTTTGACTAGAGAGACAAAAAAAGTACAAAAGAACCATTAAAACAAAGAAAGAAGAGTGATAAAAGAAGAAGACAGCATCCTAAAGCTGCTAGACTTTGAGAAATGAGAAAACAGAGCTGGTTGTGGGCAGGGAGGGTCACTGCAGGGTTGTGTGGTGGCTAGTTGATGGCCACTCGACGATGTATCAGCTCGGAGTCTCAGACAGAGAAACGATGAAAGGTGCGGAGTGAGGATTTTTACTACAACCAGACCTTTTCATTATATTCCCAAACAGAACCCCTGAAATATCTCCCAAAAAATTCCTGATGTTAACATTCCGTGGGCAGTGTTTGGGTTTTCGTCAATCCCTTCCAATAGCGGCCAAATAGTACCGTAATGGCCACTATTTCAGCCGCAACGACTGCTACTCTGACTGCAATGTTACAAGCAGCCACGGGCTTCTGTGCACTATGGCGCTATCGCGCTATTGACAACCCTAGAAAAGATATTTTTTCCAACTTTGTATTCCTTTCAAAAGTGGATGGCATGGGAAAGCTTTTTGTAAACTCTTCAACATTCCATTTCCATCTACCATGAATAATAGATGAGTTGATAAGGAAAATTCTAATTAAAAACTCTTCATTTCTATAGACATATATGATATACCAATTGAATGTATATATGTATATATAAAGGATCAATTATGTGTTATTCCCTTTCCGATGTATTCTATTCCTTAATAATGGTGATTGTATCCTTTTATTTCTATTTTGTTCCACCATCTAAATGAGCATGCTAAAAGCGATCCCATCTATGTCCCACAACTAAAACAATTAACATACCTTCCTCGGAGGCCAGCTGCTTCCATGCCTTCCTCTTCAAAGCTCGAGTATCAGCCTGAAATGAAATACATGCAATTATCAAGGAAGTCACTTAAACTGACTAGTTGCACAATATTATGCGCAGCCATGTCCTTCTTTTCTCAAGACAGTCAGTCATAGCAGTCAGTCCTACAAGTAATTAACAACCAGAACAATACACATCTTCTATATGATAGCAATAAATATCAAATAAACTCAATTAGCATCATTTAGCATGCCTAAAACGAGGAAAAATACTATATAAAAGACAACTATCTGCTCAGTTTTAGTCTAACCACTTGAGTTAAAATTACTTACCACCACATTGTCCCAAGAGAAGATAAGACCATAAGCTTCATCAGGCTTCATAGCATAGCGTATGCGGTGAAGAAAACCGTCTTGCAATTTATCATTCAAATAGTCCTATTTTCAATAACAATTAGCATCCTTCAATCATAAATTTCATTATACTTGCTCCAAAAAATTACAGTGAGGCAACCTAACTGAGACTACAAAATTTCCAACATGACCAAACTTCCTTACCACATCAACTTTTAGTGGTCCGTCTGCCCTAAAAGTCTCAAAGCCTTCCCCATATTCAGCACCAATAGCCTGAAAGAAAACACCAAGTAAATAAACCCTACTACATCACTCAATTCACTGTTCCAATGAATTACACTGAGGGGCGTTCACACAAAAAGAGTACCAATAAATGAAAAAGATTTGAGCTTTATTGGACGCAGAACATTGGGAAAAAAATCGGTGACATGAATTTGAACACTCGAACAAAGACAAAAAAATGAGTATATCCGGTACCTCCTGCATAAAAAGCTTATTGGGCGTGAATTGCAATCCATTAACAGGGCCAAATTCGTCGGACCCAGAAGTGCAACGGGCAACAAGGCGATTCTTATCCAAACCCAAACGCTGTAATTTCTGAAAAATACGAAGCAGAACACAAAAGAACGAAAATCAGAGTGAACAGAAGAAAAAATAGGGCAAGAAAAAGATACATGTAGAGAGGGAGGAGCAATTGCAGACCGAAAATGGAAGCTGGAGAGGAAAAGGAGAGGGTTGAAGGTGATAAGGGTGTGAGGGAGGAATTGCATGGGATGAGGCTCTGGAATTGGCGAGAGTGGTGAAGTCCATCGGATTCGGAGACGCAAACTACGTTTTCGTTACGGAAGCTGAACGAGACGAAGAAGAAGATGGTGTTGTTGGTGTTGCTGCTGGTGCCTGGTGCTGTCTGGTTTTCACTTTCTTTGTGTTCCCAAATTTTGATGGTTTGATATATCGTGATTGCGATTAAGGTTCTCACGTGAATTTTTCTGTGGTCACTATTTTCTAGTCACGTGACATGGCTCCTGAATGGATAAGGAAATATTTAGAATCTATTTATTAAATTTTTCTTAAAACAATTAAAATATGTTTGAATTTGGAAAATAATCAAAATATCGAATAGAACTTTTTTTCAGCAATTTTAAAGAACAGCATTGGTTTCAAAAAAAAAAATACATTGCCATTCGATAAAATACTTTAGAGACTTGAGATATCCAAATAAAACAAACTCTCTCACACACGTCACCTCATTCTATTTTAAAAATTCCCATGATTTTTTTCTTTATTGGCGAGTGTAATTCGTTCTCCCTTGTTGCAATAGTTATTTGACACTAGTAAGTAGCCCGTGCAATGCACTGGTATTTTTAATATTTAATTTACAACATTTTTTTAGTTGATGTTATAAAATTAATAAATATATGAGATATGTCAACATTTTTAAACATGCGTAAGATCACATGATATGTCGAATTAAATAAATCTCTCAATTGTTAAAACCAAAGTAGATACAATGACTAATATTAAAATTGTCCATCTAAAATGTATGTCATACCAAAACCAAACAATGTAATTAAGTTTTGATAACAAAAATAGAAAAACATCCAACAAGTACATATGTAGCAATAGTCTCAACACAATGTAGATCTTATTTCACTTCTCTATCTTGACACGTTTTAACTCTTTAGTTGATGAAGCTTGTGAAGATCTTATTTCACTTCTCTATCTCAACACGTTTTAACCATAGTTCAAAAATTATTTTTCATAATAAAGAAAGTTAATATAAGTCTGATAAGAAATGAAGAAGTTGTGATCGTTTGAAGATAAGGATGCAGTGCTATCAGTAGACGATGGAAGGAGGAAGGAGTAGACGATGGAATGAGGAAGAGTCGACGATGGAAGGAGGAAAGATTTAGACGGTGGAAGGAGGAAGAGTAGACGATGGAAGGAGGAAGGAGTAGACGATGGAAGGAGGAATGATTTAGACGATGGAAGGAGGAAGAGTAGACGATGGAAGGAGGAATGATTTAGACGATGGAAGGAGGAAGAGTAGACAATGGAAGAAGGAAAGAGTAGACGACGGAAGGAGGAAAGGTTTAGACGATGGAAGGAGGACAGGTTTAGACGATGGAAGGAGGAAAGAGTAGAAGATGGAAGGAGGAAGGGTTTAGATGATGGAAGGAGGAATGGTTTAGACGATGGAAGGAGGAGGAGTAGACGATGGGAGGAGGAAAGGTTTAGGTGATGGAAGGAGGAAGAGTAGATGATGGAAGGAGGAAGGAGTAGACGATGGAAGGAAGGAGGAGGAGTAGACGATGGAAGGAGGAATGGTTTAGACGATGGAAGGAGGAAGAGTAGACGACGGAAGGAGAAAATTGTTAGATTTTAGACGATGATTGTGTGAACCGAACTATTAATAATAATATAAATGCTCAACATTTTTAAACCAGAAAAAAGCTATAAAAATCTATATAATATTCAACATGGAATTAAAAATAGTGAAGAAATGAAATAAAATTAATATTTAGTGTTGCTTCAATTAATCTATTCAGCCACCAATGAGTCAAAGAATGAATAAATGGTGATTTTTCAAAATTTAGACACACTTAAATTCAAATTTGATAATTCTAAAAAGTTTAGAAATTTATAATTAAAATTAATATAGACATTGTAATTAATTTTAGTAACTAGTAAGTAGCCCCTGCAATGCACAGTATTTTTAATATTTAATTTGTAACATTTTTTAGTTGATTTTATAAAGCTAATAAATATATGACATATGTCAACATTTTTAAATATGCGCAAGTTCACATGATATATTGAAGTAAATAAATCCCTCAATTGATAAAACCAAAGTAGACACAATGACTAATATTAGAATTGTTCATCTAAAGTTTATGTCATACCAAAACTAAACAATGTAATTAAGTTTTGATAACAGAAATAGAAAAGCATCAAACAAATACTTATGTAGCAATAGTTTCAACACAATGAAGATCTTATTTCACTTCTCTATCTTGACACATTTTAACTCTTTAGTTGAGGAAGCTTGTGAATATCTTATTTCACTTCTCTATCTCAACACGTTTTAACCATAGTTCAAAAGTTATTTTTCATAATAAAGAAAGTTAACATAAGTCTGATGAGAAATGAAGAAGTTATGGTCGTTTAAACTTAAGGATGCAGTGCCATCATCAACACATTTGGAAAGAGGAAGCGTAAACGAAATTGTGGGGTATTTATTGTGAAGAATGTCTCGTCCTTGGACTCGGTTAAGGTTTTGATGAAGACAAACACATCACAAAAAGAAGAAAGACTTCAGAAAAGAAAGGAAAGACTTCAAGAACCGGCTCAGAACGTCAAGATCAGTCATCAAGGTTCTTTCTATTAGTAAGTCTTGTTAACTTAGTGTGCTATGCTTTATTAAGGTTAATATTGCATTTGAAGGCTCATAAAAGGTCAACTAATTGAGTATAATTTGTTCTCACAAGTAAAACTTGGTAGGAACACTCAATTAGGACTTGAACTGTCAAAAACTGAGTTCTAGACTATCTGTAATCGATTACAGGTTGTATGTAATCGATTACAGGAAGGCAATAATCGATTACCACATCCATGTAATCGATTACTCAGTTTGAATTTTGAATTCAAACTGCAACGGCTAGTGTAATCGATTACCAGGTTACTGTAATCGATTACCAGGTCGACAAATGTGTTGTTTCATGAACCAATGTGTCTCAAAATGTTTGGGAAGCCTTGTGATGGTTCATGGACGACCTCTAGTGCCTATATAAAGTCCATAGACGCTCAGAAACGATGAATGACTTGCACTACAACTTTCACAATCATTAAAGTCATCATTCTGAGTTTCTGCTCTCTCATTTTCATTAAAACACTCATGCTGTTCAACATTTGAGAAACTCAGAATAAAAGAGCCTTCATTGTAATTGCCTGGAGCATACAAACTAAGATCAATCCAACTAATCTAAAGGATTCTATTAGCCACAGCAAGAACTTCTTCTTCATCTCTTGAATCGGTTTGATTCATTCACCGTGGTTTTCGGTGGTTGTAAAAAGGTTCATCGTAATGTTCGATGGTTGTGGAAAAGGTCCTTTGAATCGGTTTGATTCAAAGTCCGCCGTAGGGTTCGGTGATTGTGGAAAAAGGTCTTTTGAATTGGGTTTGATTCAAAGTCCGCCGTAAGGTTCGGTGTCATCAGTTGGTGGTTTGCCTTCTGAGGTTTGACAAGAATTCTTACGGTTCTTGGTGTAAGTGCTTGTAAGAAATCTTGATCATAGTGGAAAAATCCTCAAGGGGTTTCTTGAGGGACTGGACGTAGCCTTCGGTGGATAGAAGGTGAACCAGGATAAATTTTGTGTGTGATTTCTCCTATCCTTCATCTTTTACTTTCAAGCAACTCTTATTTCCGCTGCAATCACAATTGTTATTTGTGAACACCATTATCTTGAAAGTAATAATTTTGTTAAGCTGAAAATCGTGCAAACCTGATTCACCCCCTCTCAGGTTGCTATCTATACTTACATTTATTTCTTTTAAAAATTTATTATATTTAATTACATTTTAATATTATTGATTTCTTTTTTTGAAAAAAAAATTGTGAGGTTAGATTAATACAAAATAAATTAAGCAAGCAATATAAATAAAGAAATAAGAAGAATATCTAAAGATTAAAATATTTTTCAATAAATAGGAAATAATTTTATTGACACATTAGGCTAATATTGTTCTTTAAAGCAGAATTGACAATACCTACATCAAGAGTAAGTCGCAAGCACTGAGGACAATTCACAATCGATAGAACTGATTTAAATTCGGAAAACTAATTAGATCAAGTGACACGTATCAACATATAAGGGAGATGTTTGCTTTTCCTCAAGACGATACTTCCATCTGAGTAGCAGACTATACTTCTCTAAACGTTACTTTCCTTGGTGATTTTATTTTAGGGAGATGTTTGCACATTTAACGAACAAATCAACATGTTGACAAAATCATGCTTTAAAATAGGCTAGTTAGTAGCAATAAGAAATTAATGATAAAACCGTAAATAAATAAAGGTGAATTGAATATAATTAGTAACATCATCAAACAATAATTATTATATAAAAAGAACAATAATAAATTACATGATTTAAATTTGTAACGGATAATTATTTGACTTCCTTAATTATCACAAATCATAATTTAAATTCAGAAAAATGATTTGATAGAGTGAGAAATTGTTAAGTTGATAAAGTGACACGTGTTAACATATAAAGGAGTATTTTTTTTTGTGGCTGAGGTTTGAGATTGAGGACTCATAATTAGTAGATACAGTAGTAGATTATTAGTTGTTACATATAAATGGTAAAAATTTAAAGCATTAATCCTTTTTAAGTAATTAATTCAAAAATTGTAAAATAAATTAAGTAATTCAAAATTAATTTTATTTGGAATATTTTTGAAATATACTGAATATTTAGATTATAACTAAAAAAACATTTTAAATTAAGTTCTGCAAAATAGGAATTTAAAATCCTTACGAATATCAATAATAAAAAATCTAAATTTGAAATGCAAAAAATAATCCGTTTCCATCCAACCATTTCACAAGCTTAAATATGCAATTCAAAATTAATGTTATAAATTGTAATCAAGTTTATTAATTAATTGACATAAATAAATGACATAACTAATAAAGAGTTGATCTTCTTTCCGTATGTAAACAAAAAAAATAAAGAGTTGATAATTTTTAAATATAAAATGAAATTCTATCAATTTAAATTTTTTAAATCATTCTTATGTTGTAAAGTGACACGTGTCAACATATGAAGGAGTTTTTTTTCCAAGAGTGGCTGAGGTTTGAGATTGAGGACTCACAATTAGTAGATACAGCAGTAGATAGTCATTGTTCTCATTCCATCATTAACTTCTCATTAATTATTTTCATTCTCATGTTTCTCGTTTCCACTTCTATGGAGGCCCCTGGATCTGCTTCGACCTCTCTCTCGGCGGCTGCAGGTGGCGGAACCAGACAAGGGCTGGCGGTCAATGATGGTGAGGCGGATGAGGATGAGGCGGCGGATGGTTATGGTTGCCCGATTTCACGTCCTGTGGGAGTTGGTGTTCCAGCGACCAAAAAGGATCTTGCGGCGGCGGCTAGTGCGTCAATTCAGTCCTGTGACGCTCCTTGCTGCGGCTTCTCCAGTCTTTTCGTTGACGGAATCGAAGAGGCGATTGGCTATCATCATATCTGAGGTTTTTTTTTCTTTTTGGAAGGACCTTGAGTGTGTTCATCCAACGGAAACGCAAATTTGAGCGGCGTTTCCGTTTCGGTTTTGTCCATTTTCTCTCCAAGCAGCATGCTGTTTCTGCCATTAGTGCTCTGGATGGCCTCAAGGTGGGTGGATCGTTTTTGTCGGTGGCGCCGACAAAGTTTCCCAGGGATGATCTGCATTGCTCTGTGGCGCGGCCTTCGTGCGATGAGGGTATGCCTTCGCAGGGGGCGGTCTCACTCAGGGTCAATGTCCGCGGAGTGGTTGGCGATGGTGGCTTTCATCCTTCGTGGAAGGAGGCTCTTGCGGGGAAGCCTTCTACCTCAGCGGCTCATGAGGTGGCTTTGGTTCTGGGTGTTGACAAGGGATTCTATTATGGAGAAAGAGTTCCAGCTGTTTTTCTTTTTCCTGAAATTGATCCCCTAGGTTTTGGCTCTTCGGGGAGGGAGGTTTCGCTTGCTTCTAAGGTTTCTTTTGCTGAGGATACTTCTCTTCCAGCTCTCTCTGATGGATGCGTTGTTCCCCGTGAGGCAGAGAATGGCGGTGTCGAGGAGGGGGTGGTTATGCAGCTTCCTAGAAGACGTGGGCGACCCAAGAAACTGGTGATGCAGCTTTCTAGAAGACGAGGACGTCCCAAGAATCTAGAGGATATAGGTGATCCAGCAGTGGCAGCAGGCTTAGCAGACAGGGCACATGGGCACGGGGAGAAGAGGGCTCGGGGTCGCCCCAGGAAGGAGGTCAGATGCCAGGAGTTGAGTAACCTTGTCAATTCCAATCTTTCTCAGGAGGAGATCGGGGTGGGAGGTGAAGGTTGCGAAGATCGCCAACTCTCTCTTCTATCGTCCGAGTCTTTGGTGCCTCCGGGGTTTTTGACGAGGGCTAGGCGTGCCATTGCAGTGGGTAAGCAAGTGGGCGTTGTGTTTGATTGTCCCGACGATGTGGTAGTTAAGCAGATAGCGGCTCATATTTTGGAAAGTAGAATCTCTTAGGAAGGGTCCCTTCTTGTGCCTTTGTTGTTTTTTTGGGGCTTTTTTTCTGATATTTTGGGTGTGCTGTTTGGCTGGGATTTGTACATTCCTTTGTTGGATTGTGGCGTGGTCTTTTTCCCTTCTCTGTTTATAGGGAGGAAATTATTTTTCAGTTTTAGTGTTATCTGTTTGTTAAAAGATGACAGAAAAGATATCGATTTTATTTCAAATAAATAGATAGTTGATAAGACGAAATTTATATTTATTTTAAATAAATACATTATTGTGGGAATTATATCACGTAGGATTTAGAATTTATTATCATCTTTTATTTTTAATTAGGATTATTCCATAATTAGGAATGGATACATAGTTTGTTAACTAGGATTTGTTGCAACTTAACAACATTATCTTTTACAGAAATAATTAAATAAGAAAAATTCCTTTTTTAATTAAATAATTTTGAAAAAAATACTTACTTGGGGAAGGGGGAAGTTTCTCTAGGACTAACTCTTTTTAATGTTACTTTACTTAATAATTTTTATTTAATATAAATTTTACAAATCCAACCATTGAATTAAATGTTTGAAATGAATAGGTTAAGTGTACAAAACTTTATAGGATTTTAGAATCATTTATGTGGCAACCCATTCCAGCACCTTCGGAATAGATCGCACACAATTACTTCCTCTTCCAATCCTTCCTAAACACACCATTTTGTTTTCTTTCCTTCTTTGTTAACTCTCAAGACAACTACCACCTGTCCTAATTTATATATACCACATACACATCGTACTCACATCTACTCTTCGCTTCATTAACTTCTTCTATACTCAGAGTTCTCAACACGCGCACGGAAGAAACGTGTTGGCGTATGATGAGATGTTAACTACTACCTGCTTTCACACATAAACATACACATACGATGAGATGCTAGCCTCCTGGTACGACCTCAGTTATGTGGCAACCCAGTCCAGCACCTTCGAAATAGATCACACACAATTACTTCCTCTTCCAATCCTTCCTAAACACACCATTTTTTTTCCTTCTTTGTTAACTCTCAAGACAACTACCACCTGTCCTAATTTCTATATACCACATACACATCGTACTCACATCTACTCTTCGTTTCATTAACTTCTTCTATACTCAGAGTTCTCAACACGCACACGGAAGAAACGTGTTGGCATATGATGAGATGTTAACTACTACCTGCTTTCACACATAAACATACACGTATGATGAGATGCTAGCCTCCTGGTACGACCTCAGGCCTGCTGGTCATGTCAGGTATATTTTTTTAAAAGTTAATTTAAACACTACGATCATCCATAGGTCTCAAAAGTCACAAGGTTCTACAACCGGCATAGACAAACTCAATCATCACCATCCACCCCATCCCCGCCACTCAGTGAACTCCCAGTCCCCTCCTCAGTTGTTCCTCCACTCGAGATCTCCCTCGGTCATGCTGAAGATCCAACCCTGCGGAAGAGTCTCCTATAAGCTCGGGCACACCCTCTTGTCCTCCTAGTTGGTATCACACTCTTTTTCGTTGTAAGACCCTAGAAAATAGTTTGAGGTCATTTTGGTCTTTTCCAATATATTAAATATTATCAAATAATAATAGTATTATTATTATTAATATTATTGGATGTTTTTATGAATATTATTTTTGACGATGGCTCTTAGTTATTTAATAAAGGCAAGAGGAAAATATCCTTTTTATTTTATGTGGTGCGATTTTTATGCTATATTTTCCTAAGGGAAATATTTCTTATTTTATTATGTGATATTGGGTGATTATATAAAAGAATAAAAATAAAATATAGGCACAAATATATGTGTTGGCCGCGGCCTACTCATATAATTGAGTAGGTTTGAGCTATTTTGTGTTTATGTCCATTATTGTGTGGATTTTTGGCCAATTAGAGTTTTAGTTAAAGTAGAATTAAGGAACCTGACACCTAGGGTTATCAATTCATATTTTATCGTTAATTAATAGATTTAGATTAAAGATAATACTGAGGTTACTTGATTTTCAAGTAGGTCTGACCTGGATTTTCAACTGTAAATAGACTGCAAAACCTTCTTGTTTCTCATTCACCTAGAAGCAGAAAATCCTTCCCCTCACTCTCGAGAGAAATTCAATTTCTCTCTCACATCGGGAGAGTTCTCTTTTCATTTTTCAGTTGTTAGAATTGCTCATAGCCTTCTTTCCCTTTCTTGTTCAAATTTCTTCATTGTTGGAGGAGTTCTTCTTCTTTTCTTCTTGTGATTGAGGATGGTGTTTTTTTTCTACGATTTGTTCTTAGTATGCAGTTAGTGGTCATGTTAGAATCATTAAATTCATGAGGGTTTTGGGGTTTAGATCTTGTTTACTTATAAACGTTGATGTTTTGGTGTTTTATTCATCATTGTTCTTCATGAAAATATCAAGAGGTTAGAATAAAATGTGTTTGATCTAAAAAGTTGAAAAATATCTCCCCTTGGCATGTTGTTTGTCGCACATCATGTATAGAATCTTAGGGTTTTAGTTGCTTTTTATCTTATCGGTTTTATGATAGAGATTTTGAGATTATTTGATTATTTTATTAATTGTAGATATTTTATTGTTTTAGATTACATTTGGTTGTTGGAAAAGACTTAGATTTTGGATTAGATTAGATATGTGTGTGTGCGCGCGCGCGCGCGCGTGTGGCTCAAAAATTGTAAATATGCATGAGGGTAGAATTTTTATTTCATATCTTATATATCATGTGGATATGATTTATATTTTTGAATTTAGATATGTTATTAATTTTTATTTCACCCCATCTCGGGGATGACACCTCAGGTATCTTGGGCATCCACACTGGGTGCACACTGGTCTATCCACAGTGGAAGTTGCCGCACGTTCCTACTCCTCATCCCTTTGTACCAATACATGATGCATAACAAGAAATTACATATGGAGCAATCATCTCCTCCTTATAACCTCTGCATATCACAGTCAATGCTGGTATTTCATATACATCCCTAGCTTGGTCTATATTAACCTGTCACTACGGGATTACTCGGCATCTCGTCTCCACCAACTACAAGTTGGGAGTAGTTAAAAACATAGGTCGACCTCAAGTCATGTCCTCGAAATTCTACCAACACATGAGAAATGGCTATGCACAATATCATGCAAAATCTTCCAATGCATTATTCTAAGTCAACATTAATTAGGTTCATTAATCCTATATGCCAAACCATATCATTTCCAAAAGGAAAAGCACATTTCTCATATTGTAATTCCTCTGCTTAGGTCACTTGATGCCTTTACATATACATGTTATCCTCCTTTCCTCAGCTATACACAACTGGCATATCCTCCGCCCATAGGACCTTTCTTGCATCAAGCAATAATCACATTTATGCACATATATCATAACTCAATCACAAGGCTCAATCACAACCATACATAATCATCAACTGTCAATAATTCTTCAAATAATATCATAACATATATTCAAGAAGTTATACAATATCCATTTTTGCTTTTCAAGTCATAACGTATAATCAAGACAACAATACAATATTCATTCTTGCTTTTTAAGCCATAACGTATAATTAAGACAACAATACAATATCCATTTTCATTTAACCAAGAAATGCTTCACACTAAGTAAGCATATGTAGACTTTTCATTTTATCCGGTCACATCAACTAATCAAAGAAATCACAGTAGACAGTCAATCAACTAATCACAGTTAACGTTACTTCAGGCATAAGTAACTGACTAGATAAATAACCTAACCACATACCCACCATCCTTCTGAAAGGTCTCAATGTATAACTATTTAGGCTCTATATATTCAGAAAACCCCCTTACTTGGTGGCTGGTGAACCGGAGCAGTGTGTTTCACAAGCCGTAATGCAAAGTAATGGTGATTTAACAATCAACTACCAAAATTTCAAACTATGCAGTTCACGATAGACAAGCATTAAATTCCTATTTCCATGTTTTCAAAATCATTTTCTGGTCCAAAATCACTTCTGCCCTAAGGCCATGTTTGGTTGATGGTGAAAATATAGCCAATAAGCTATTTTTCACCTAAAATTGATTCTAAAAATCAATTTTAGCTTTTCTAAAAACGAACTCATTTCTAAGCATCTAAAACATATCAAGAATCACGTTTGAACATAATTTTGGCTTATTCAAGTCCTAACCTTGTCAAATTCTAATTTCAAAGTTGCTTAATTACATAAAAATTACACTAAAAATCCTACTTCTCAAATTCTTCCAATTCAGCCCCCAATTCCTTCTTTATTCAAGTTCTGGAGTCATGTTACCTAAATTCTCAACCTCTGATCATGAGGCTTGGCCATTCCCATGGGAATTCATGGCAACCCGAGGGTGTAAGAGTATCTCTCTCCCTTCTTATGTCCATTTTAAAGCTAAAAACCTACATACAAGGGCTTTACTGGGTTCCACAGGTTCTCAGAAGTGATTTTCCATAGTTATCATGGGTTTGATCTTCAAAAAACTCACATGCAAAGTTGTATGAAATTGAAACCCTAAGGGTCCTAGTTTATCATGAAAAACCTACAGAGCATAAGGAGTCGAATGGTGTAACTAAAATTAAGTTCTGAAAATTTTTCTGACTGACCTCGCCGAAGAAGACGACCGGAGCACGGCGGCCACGGCGGCGCTCACGACGGGGAGGCTAACCAAGTGGCTGGCTTGCTTCGTCTTTCTTCCAGGAGTCTAATGGTGGTGGTCTTGTGGTCTTAAGAGCTTTGGGTTGGGAGAAAAGCTTGGTTGCAGGTCTCAGTTCTTAAAACTCGAAACCCTAGGCCATGGTTTCTTCGAGTTCCGCCCTCCTCCTTTCTCAGTACCAACATGAAAAGCTGGTAGGTTACAGAAAAAAAGAAATAGAGGGATTTGGTGGTGTTTAAACAGAAAGCAAGATCGAAGATGATGGGTGATGAGGTCTCGGGTGAGAGGGAGAGAGCTCGTGGTCTCTCTCTCTCTCTCTCTCTCTCTCTCTCTCTTTCTGAGCTCTGGAAAACAGAAAATGGTGGTGTGTTGTGTTTCAGAACTGGAGTTATGACTATTTATAGCCTTGGTTGAACACTTTGAGTGTGAGACCAAACTTTGCTTCATAACTCCATGGTTCACCACTTAAAGCTCATGAATTTTCAGCTTGGCTCTTGACCTATTTTCCCGTAGGCCTTTCAGGTCACTATTCATGCTGCTCCTAAGTGATCATGAATGATAAACTCATCATCACATGAAGTATGATGATGGGAGGAAGTGATTGGCTATAATTCAAATTCTAGTCCCTATAACTTTTCTTTATTATCACTTTGGTCCCTCCTCTAATAGTAATAATAATAATAATAACAATAATAATAATAATAATAAATTATATTAACCATAATAATAATAACACTAATATTTTTTAGTAATTAAAACTAATATTTAATTAATAATATTCTCAATACCACTATAGGCTGGTAATTTAAAATGGGATGTGACAATTTATACTTCATCATACAACTTTAATTTGATAAATAATATACATTTTAAAATAGAAGTAAATATCGACTATAAGATTACATTTTTATTTTTACCGAATTTTGGCATACATAAGAAAAACAGTCTTTACATCCAACTATTCAAGATGTAAGTCAAAAGCAGCATACATAGCCAACACTACCCTGATAGTGGCAAGTCTAACCACTAGAGAAAAAATTTCATTGAAATTAATGCCTTCCTTTTGAGCGTATCCCTTTACCACCAGTCTTGCACGATATCTTTCCACTTGATCATTACCATCATGCTTGATCTTATAGACCCATTTGTTGCCGATGGCTTTCCGACCTTCTGGAAGTACAACAAGATCCCATGTGTTGTTTCTATGTAATGCTTCCATTTCTTCCTGCATTACTGCCATCCATAGAGAAGCATTAAAGCAAGTCACGACCTCTTGAAAGGTTGATGGTTTTCCCTAATCTGTTAGAAGACAGTACGCATCATGGCTTGCCATAACATAATCTAAGTGCCAAGTTGGTCTCCTTATCTGACATGTTGTTCGTCGAACTTCAATACTATTGGCTTCCTCTGGTTCTTGTACCTCGTGCTCTGGTTCTGCTTCAAAAGAATCATCTTCTCCAGACTTTCCATCTATATGAATATTAGGAATATCCTTAGATGTGCTGTCATTTTCCTGCTCCCTTACAGTTCATTCTCTGCAAAGATTACATCCCTGCTGACAATAACCTTGCGGGCAGTGGGATCCCACAGGTGATACCCCTTAACATCATTAGCATAGCCCAAGAATATGCATTTCATGGATCTTGGATCTAGCTTAGTTCTTTCTTGGGAGTTGTACATCACATACACAAGATATCCAAACACATGTAGAGAAGAATACTTAGCTGGCTTTCCTTTCCACATCTCCATCGGTGTCTTTAAACCAATTGCGATTGATGGCGATCAATTTATCACGTAAACGACAGTTTTCATGGCTTTTTCCCAGAACGACTTGGCTAATCCTGCAGTTTGCAACATAGCCCTAGTCTTTTCTAGGAGAGTTCTATTCATACACTTTGCTACATCATTATGCTGAGGTGTATGAGCAACTGTAAATTGTCTCATAATACCCCTTGCTTGTAGAATGCCAGAAATTCACCGTCTGTATATTCTCCTCCATTGTTTGTCCTCAATCACTTAATCCTCTTTCCAGTTTCAAGCTCCACTAGTTCTTTGAACTGCTTGAATACTGAAAACACACTAGGTATACCCACAATCTCCTGGAGTAATCATCAATGAATGATACAAAATATTTTGTTCCTCCTAGGGGCAGTTTTGGTGACTCCCCCACATCATAATGAATCAAGTCAAGTATGTGTTTGCTCTTAGTAGTTGATCTATCAAACTTCAATCCATGGTGCTTGCTTATCATACAATGCTCATAGAAAGATAAACTTACCGATTTGAGCCCGGGTAAGAGATTACGTTCCGCAAGAACTTTCAAGCCTCGTTCTGACATATGGCCTAGTTTATGATGCCACATTGTCATTGAATCTTCTTGACTAGTTGATGCAACTGACACATCACCATGTTGCAACGTCTCTCCCAAAAGCATGTATAGATTTACAGATAGCTTCTCTTCTTTTATCGCTACTACAACACCTTTCACCACCTTCAAGATCCCACCTTCAATATGGGTCTTGCACCCGAGGTCATCTCATTGTCCAATAGACAATAAATTCTTCTTCAGCCCTTTCGCATGCCACACCCCTTGTATTGTGTGAACTGTACCATCATACATTTTTATTTTGACAGTACCAACTTCAGCAATTTCTAAGGCATAATTATTTCCCATGAACACTGATCCCTTTGAGATAGGTTGATAAGTGTAAAACCAATCTCGTCGAGGAGTCATGTGCCATGTTGCTCCTGAATCAATTATCCAGATGTCAGTGAGTTGTTTACTACCTTTGGAACCAACTGCTTCTCCGCTATATAAGATTCCTCCATCATCAGAGGTACTGGCAACACATCCTTGAGATATACTTGCCCTAGAAGACTTCTCACCATTCTTCTTATACCAACTATCCCTTTTCAAGTGCCCTCTCTTGCCATAACTGTAGTATTTGAGATTTACCTTTCCTAGAGACTTTGATCTACCACGATTTTGACTCCCACTGGGGCCACGTTCCATTGATCTTCCTCTCGTCATTATCAAGCTTCTACTTGTTTTGAGCTTTCCTACGATCTTCCTTATTTATACACCTGGACTCTTCCTCAACAGTAGCTTTGACAACATCATCAAGTATAGACGGTCATTAACACTATGATTTGTTAAGTCGATGACGAGTCGATCATATGAATCTGGTAAGCTCTGAAGTAGAAGTTCCGCACGTTTATTTTCTGCTATGTTGAAATTTGCCGCGGTAAGATGAGCAAACAATGTATTCAAAGTGTTGATGTGATCCGTCACATATGTGGATTCACTCATTCGAAGAGTGTAGATTCTCCTCTTTAAGAAAATTCGATTGTGCAGTGACTTGACCTCGTACAGTTTGATGAGAACATCCCAAATCTCCTTTGCAATTTTCTTTTCTGCAATGCTGGATAAAACTGAATCTGCCAATGCTAAGTGCAAATTGGCCACAACGTTGTTATCCATCTCTTTCCACTTCTCGTCATATATATCTTCAGTTCTATCTTCAATTGCTGCTA
This sequence comes from Acmispon strigosus, assembly GCA_030819835.1. Lineage (NCBI taxonomy): Eukaryota > Viridiplantae > Streptophyta > Magnoliopsida > Fabales > Fabaceae > Acmispon > Acmispon strigosus. The sequence goes on from JAUAMA010000007.1 coordinate 30,505,004, forward strand.
AGCAATTATCCTTCCTCCATACTGCCTTTATCTTCAATTTCATAGGGAAAATTACGCCCACTGAACTTCTCAATCTCAAACTTTGCTGCAATGGTTTTACACCAAAAAGTGCCAACTGAACCGGCTAACACAATTTCACCATGAATAGCAAAGTATACATAGACAATATTGTATATTTTTAACGCACACTAGAACAAATCCAGCATATGTTAACAATCACACGTGTGACTAGTAACCGTGAAACGCAGCGGAATATGGACCAACACCAAAAGCTATGGTACCACTATTGGGTAACTGAGTAACAAATAATATTAACATAGCTAAAATAGGAGACAAGAGTGTAAGAATAAGAAGAAAGAATGTTAACTGATTATGGGATGATTAAAACTAAACTATTAACTCCCTTTTATAACAACGTTGGAACAAAAATACTTAAATACTTTTCTCTTTATCATAAACCTAGCAATGACTTTTTCTTACCACAAGAAAATGACTTTATATTTTCATTGCGTAGGCATGCAATCACCACCTTCAAAGACGATGTCGACTATATACATTTGCATACCATTTTATTAAGAAATTCTTTTTATAGGCGCGACAGTTCCATTTTTGAACCATGTGGTTTCATCCATGTGGTTTCTTTTGTCTCCAATTTGTATTGATAAATACTTATTTATAACTGATAAAGTATTTTCGACAGTTTGGTTAAGATAATTGTACAATTAAATATCAATAAATATAGCATATTTGTATTTCATGTTTGAAATGAATTTTCATGATTCACATTTATGACCAAAATTATTAAAGTTGCCATTTAGCCTACCTTTCAATTTTTATTTATGAGTCTGTGTAGAATCAAAGATCTACAAATAAAAAGCTTAATTGTAGCAACAAATTATCTGTAGTGGTAGGAAAGATATGTAAAATTAATTAGTAATAATCGTTACCTTACATGGTTGGGTGAGGCCATTGCCCCTACTTGGCAAGGGCACATCTTTTTGGAAATTTGATATCATATCTAGAGAAATAACATATTCAAACTGGTTAATGGTTCAACAGGTCCCTGAAGTTGTATTAAAATTTGTGTTTGGTCTCTCCCCAGAAAAATGACGTTTAGTGGCGGTCAAAGACAACCAGTAATTGTAAAAAAACCGCCACTAAATGTAATTTTTCTGAGGAGGGACCAAACACCGATTTCGATACAACTTCAAAGACCTATTGAACCATTAAACCCATTTAAACAAATCTTTTTCTAAAAAACCGCTTAGTGATTAAATCTATAAATTGTATATTGTATTCGAAGTATTAACGGTGGGGTCGGCTAAATGACCCCATAATTAATTGGGGTCATTTGTCCCATAATTAAAATTAAAAAATAATGTAAAAATAAATAAAATAAATAACACAATTTTATTAATCCGTGGACATGGGTTGAATGACCCTAAGACCCCATTGATTAACGGTGGACGCACACAAGGCTTTAGTTTGAATGTTTGATGACATGGCACCCCTACCTCACATTGGAACCTTTTTTTTTTTTTTTTGGTTACATAAGGAAAGAAAAACAAGTAAAAGAAACAACTAAGCTACTGCATCCCTGCACAGAAGCGGGATCACCAAAGACGGAGGCTCTTTCCAAACACGCAGCGGACACCCTGTCTGGGACGCTTGTCTTGCCAAAGTATCCGCCACTACATTTCTATCACGCGAGACATAGGAGAATTGGACATTCCACCCCCCAACCAACATAGCTCGAATAGAGGTAATAGTATCCCTTTGCCAAAAATTTCGAGTGTCCCTGTTTTGGCTCAGAATCTCCACAATCTCCTTACAGTCCATGTAACACACTATCTCACGGAAACCCAATTCCTCAACTAGCTTCAGCCCAGATTGGAGCGCCAGAAGCTCAGCCAGAAAGGCACACCCAGGCCCATAAGAACAACTAAACCCTGAAATCCATCGGCCTGTGGAGTCCCTCACCACCCCGCCGCCACCCATCTGATCATATCTAGAAATCCAACTGCCATCTGTATGGAGGTGAACTAAGTTGGTTCCCTTCACAAACATAGTTTCTCGAGGATTCGGCATCATCGTCCCCCATCTCGCAAACTCATTTGCTGTGATCAATATCTGACGCCAAACCACTTGAATAGGCCACGGTTGAGGATCAAAAACCGCGCTATTGCGCCAACGCCAAATACACCAGAGTGTTGCAATCGTAAATGCCTGATTCGGTCCCTGAAGAATGCCACGAAACCAATCTTGGAAAGTGCTCGTCGTGGGAAGGGTTGGCAATAAACTCCGAAAGTGGTTCCATGTCATCCGCGATCCATGGCAGTTTCGCAAGAGGTGTTCAACATCCTCCTCCTGCTCACCACACCGGGGACAAGTCGCGGTCAAGCTCAGGTGGCATTGCCGCCGCTTCAAGTTTGTGGGAAGAGCACCACGACCCACGAGCCAAAGGAAAAATCTAACCTTCTCTGGTGCCTGGGCTTTCCAAATTACCTTCCAATCCCGAGAACTCATTTGATCCTGACACCGAATCATATGATAGGCAGAAGCCGTTGTGTAGATTCCGGAACTAGTTCCTGCCCACAGAATCTTATCCTCCTCATCTGACCGCAGCGGAACCTTGATTCGAACAATTTCATTCACTATCTCGGGAGGAAGAGGCGTGTATAAAGCATTGAGGTTCCACGAACCCTGACTCCAAAGATCTGAGACTCTAAGCTCCGTATCTGAAATGTGAACATAAGGAATACGATGACACAGGTTCCCTGTTCCCAGCCAGTTAGAGTACCAAAACGATGAATGACCATTGCCCAAACACGGCTGAAACCCTCGCTTTACTGCTTCCTTAGCATTGATAATTCCTCTCCACACACATTGGAACCTTTACTTTCTCACTAATTTTTATTTTTATTTTTATTTCAACCAAAGTGGAATACGACACTGCCTTCATAACGAGCTTTCTTGCTCCTTCGAATAAAACACTACGTGCCTTCTGGTCTGTAGCATTTGGATTTCTTCAACGTTCTCCCCTCCTTTGAACGGTAAGCTTTTTTTTCTTGCTCCCTCTTCACTCTTCAGCTACTTTAATGTCGGAGTTCAAGTAAATTGTCATAAACTTTACTTAGTTATCTCATTTCTTGTTTTGAAGATCGATCAAGAGAAACTGGGCATGTCCCTTTTGGTTTTGCTTTGTTTTTGAGTTTCTGATGATCATCTGATTAAGCTCTAACCTTGTGAGTCTCCAAGTTTCGATTTTTTTCAACACCCTTTTCAATTTTAGTGGATTATTTCCATGAATTTCTTTCTCTACTAATTCAATTTAATAATTGTCATGTCTTTGCTTTAGAACCTTCATCATATGATTAGTGATTTAATAGTGTTTTTCTGTAAAAATGACATTTTTCTGGTGTTTTTATTTTTTGCTCTCAGGGAGAGAGCATTTGAAGTGATACCAAAGTTTCAAAAGTATGCTGAACACTGAGAGCACCTTCTCTGAAGCCTATGTGTAGCAAAGTGCATTTGTTTGGTAGCTTGTAAACCAGGTTAGATACTCAGCTGAAAGATTAATCAATCTCATGTTCATACACAATGAAATTTCTGTTCACAATATCCTTGACATTGACAAAGAAAGGTTCCTTGAGTACTTAATTTGTGTTTGAGGGTTTGTGCCTGAAATGGAGAAAAAGGGGAAAGTATTGATGCAGAAGTATGAGTTTGGCAGACTATTAGGCCAAGGAAACTTTGCAAAGGTTTACCATGCAAGGCACGTCCGAACCAGTGACAATGTTGCCATTAAGGTTATTGACAAGGAGAAAATCCTTAAATTTGGGCTGATGGATCAGATGAAGCGCGAGATATCTATTATGAGACTGGTTAAACACCCGAATGTTTTGGAGCTTTATGAGGTCTTGGCCACCAAAACCAAGATTTACTTAATCATAGAATACGCCAAAGGGGGCGAGCTTTTCAACAAGATCGCGAAAGGTAGGCTTCATGAGGACATGGTGAGGAAGTACTTTCAACAATTGATCAGTGCTGTTGATTTTTGCCACAGCAAGGGTGTTTATCACAGGGATTTGAAGCCGGAAAACTTGCTCTTGGATGAGAATGGAGATCTCAAAGTAGCGGATTTCGGATTTAGTGTGCTCGTTGAATCTCATCGCCGAGGAAACATGCTTCACACAATGTGTGGAACTCCTGCATATGTTGCTCCTGATGTTATATTAAACAATCAAGGGTATGATGGAGCAAAAGCCGATATATGGTCTTGTGGAGTGATCTTATTTGTCCTTTCGGCCGGTCATTTGCCGTTCTACGATTTGAATACAATGGCACTGTATAAGAAAATCGGCAGGGCGGAATACAAATGTCCAAACTGGTTTTCATTCGAAGTGCGCAGACTATTAGCACGAATCCTTGACCCTAACCCGGATACTAGGATATCTACAGCTAAACTTTTACGAAATTCATGGTTCAGAAAAGGATTCAATTCGAAATCTGTTCAAGTGAAAGGAGAGGTTACAGATACAGCAGCTTCAGTTGATTCTGATAAAGCTCTTGACTTTTGTGATAATGGAAGTGAGGAACATCAAGCATTGTTTATACCTACACCTTTAAATGCTTTTGATATAATTTCTCAGTCCGTCGGGCTTGATTTGTCTGGCCTTTTCGCAAGCTACGATGAGCACGAGGATATCAAATTTACATCTACGAGCTCTGCCATGTCTATCATGTCAACAATGGAGAATATCGCGCGCGACCTGAGTATGAATGTAATTAAGAAGGATGGGGGGTTGCTCAAATTGGAGAGATCCAGGGAATTTAGAAAAGGGCCACTTTCCATTGATGCTGAAATATTTGAGTTCACCCCATCTTTCCATTTGGTTGAGATAAAGAAATCTTCTGGTGATACATTGGAATACCACAAGATATTGAAGGAGAATATAAGACCAGCTCTCAAAGACATTGTCTGGGCTTTTCATGGTGAGGAACAAGAACTGTAGCAAGGTTTTTCTACTCCTTTAAAGGTTCATTAACTTCATTTCTGAATTACTTACTTTTGTGACCAAGATACCATGGTTATTGAACTATTGATATTTTATACTGTATTATACATGGTTTTGCTTGAGAATTATGCCTGCGGAATTTTGAGAGGTCGTTAATTAATCATACCGTTCTTATGAGATGTATTTGATACTTTATTTTACATGGATTTTGTATACAAAATGATGGCTTAAATAGAAATTTAAACTGATTGTTGAATCAGACTTCTCTTCTCCGTAATAAGGGCAAACATAGTGTAATAAAGCTCCTGCTATGCTCGAGGTCCACGGAGGGGCCGGATCCACTTTGTGAATCTAATGTAAGCAACCTTACTTTGCATTTTTTCAAGAGACTGATTTTACGGTTCGAACCCGTGACCTTGAAGTTCAATGACAACAACCTTACCGATACTCTGTTTGTAATAAATGAACTAAATCCTTGTCGTCCATATTTTCTTTGCTAGTTATTGTTTTTACACTTTGGATTCTGTAAAGTACAGGTTGCATTCTATAAAGTACACAATGGAAACTTAGGAACAGTGGAAAATTGAGGAATTTGTTATAAAATGTATTCCAAACTTTTGCTAGTTATTTTGGAGTATAAGATGAGGGTTCTCCACATTGTTAGCTTTAGAGTAGAAACTTAGGAACAATTAAAATGTGAATCCCAATTGTTTTTACTTTTGAGCAATGATGGTATGCTAGGTTTAAATTGCGATCGCAGCCGCAATTGTACCCGCAACATAACGGGTTTTTGAGTCTCCACAGCGGTATCACACCCTGTAATAATTCCACAATATAACCGCAACTGTAATTTAAAATCTCGACGGCACGAAGTCCATGGTTGTGTTATGCATCGTAACTACTTGGTATCTAGTGGTTTTCAAAGTGTTAATTTAGCACTTCATCTTTAGCTCTGTTTCTTTCTCATCATGGAACTGAATAATCTATAATGCCCTCATTTCACGTTTTGTATGGTTTTGATATTAAATTTTCTGTTTTCTGTGAAAGCCCATGAATGTTCTCAAATGTGATTTGGCCCATCTCATGTTGCGACACGAAGCTTAGAATTTTGTCCCCCTGTTGTGACTCATGTGCATGTTACAACTGGATATACGAGATGGCATGTAACCTCCAAATATTTTAAGAGTAAGATGGAGACGTGAGCCTTGACTTTCAGTATATAGGAGATGATACAGAAAGCAAAGTCACCTGGGGTTTAAACATAAACTAGAAAAGCCCAGAATTTGTTCAATTACACCAAACTTAAAAGTACACATTCAGTTTTGAGATTGGACACAGCTTCATTAGTCTTTCACATTAGCTAAGTTCATGCAACTGTACATACGCGTCTGTCCGAATACGCGTAGCATCCACCACGCGTGTTTTTCCGGACAGGAGACACATGTTGCTTTATAAATTAAAGCGCCTTTAAGGAAGTAAGACACTGTAACAAGCACACGAGCCCCCATACACATACCACCGTAGTGTATAATACTACTAGACATCCGCATTTATGGCGGTTTTTGAACGCCACAAAAATGAGTGTATAATAGTTGTCCACATTGTTTGGTGGTACACAGATATTTAGCGCAACGGCACTCCAAGTCTAGGAAATCCACAGTATGAGCCAATAAGTGTTTGATTAGGATATAAGGGAGATGACTGCAGGAACCAAATGATTTGCCAAAATCTTGTTTGCAGCCTGTGTGGGATGCATACCATCCCAGAATACATATTCAGACGCATTAGCACATGTTCCACTGGACTTTTGATTGCACAGTATAGAAGTCTCCACCAAGCCTGTTCCACAACAACCCCTCCTTGCTTCAAAAATTCCTACACATATAAACAAATTAACAATTCTGGTTCATAGCCACATAATAAGATTAGTTTACTAGCTAGACCGAGCATAATTAGATTTAGTGCATGCATGTTTAGAAATCATTCTCCAATTGATTCTAAAACTAAAATTAATTGTGGGGAGAAACTGCTGCGAGTAGCTTCTGGGTTCCCGAATTAGTTTTCAAGTTAAATTACCATAATCAGAAGGCTTAGTGATCAGGTCATATAAAGGTTGGTAGATATCAAGGATCACCAAGTTGATGCCAGGAATCATTTGTTTCAAGTCCTGAGATAGGGTGTTGAGCTTTTGGTTGAAGTTAAGAACAGCATAGTTTAGCCAGGGCACACATTCGTTGCTATGAGGGACAAACATAGTGATGGCTATAGGCAAACAACCTGTTGGAGGTATTGTTATCAGACCAATCTTTCTTGCTCCCAGTGCATATATATTCTGCATTAGGTATGGTTCAAAATGTAAATCAAAATCAGCAAAGTCCTTAGAATTTAGCAAAGGCAAACATTTTTGCTTTCAAGTTTTGGTAATTTTTAATCATTGACATCTACTTTTAAATGTGTGTTTGAATTAATGTTTGCAAAGTTGATTATGGCGGAATTGATTCTACCATAATTGAGTATTGTAAAGGTGATTTAAAGTAACGTGATTTATGTTTGAATACACTTATATGAAAAGTGATTCCTTTAATAGAATTCCGTTTGGATAACTTTGAATAGAATTGTTTTTGGGAGTGTAATGACCAAAATAGGTATGCGTAATTTAATCAATATACACATGCTTACGCTTACGCCAATTGAAAGAAATTTGAGTAGATAAACGTTGAAAATGATTTCACTCTCTGAGAATTGATTTTACTCACCTCATAAGCTACTACCATGTGTGTTGTCTATAATTGATTTTGAGCCCATAATTGATTATGATAGAAAGTATCCAAACAGGGGAAAATCAATTCTCCACCATCTTTTGTGCGTCAAAATCAATTATATGTTCCTAATGGTTGAGTCTGTGGTGGAAATTCTTCTACAATTGATTCTAAAGACAGAATCAGTTTTAAGAAAAAACTTATGTAAGTACCTTTTAAGTGTCAGAGTAAAGAAAGGATGATGCAAAGATACTATTAACTAACACAAGATGTCAAGGTTGAGAGAGGCATGCCTGAATGAAATTAGAACAATATCCAATAAGAATGTCTGAGAATTGGTCAGGTGTGTAAAGCTTTCTAAGCACAGGATTTATATAATAGTTCTGTAGAAAATCACTGATCCCAGAATTAAGAATATATAAAGCACCAGATATTATTGATGATGCATTTGGCCCAGCTATGTTCACTAATTCCTTCTGGTAGTCCTTGTAGTACTCCAGCTGCTGGTTCAATGTAGTTATTCCCTATACCAAGAAAAAGCACACACAAATCAGGACTTACCAATATGAAACGTTTAGGTAAAGAAAAACAAAAAATTGAGAGTTTTAGTTATTGACATGTAAATGTATTTACAAGTATTGTGCCTGTAAGATCAAATAAACCAGAACCAGCTGAAGCAAAGTTGGCACCATTCAGGAGGTAATTTCCTTTGATGTTTAAGTTGAGGTAAGCTGGTGGGGAAGAGGCAAATCCAATGGCCTCAGCTGCAGTGAATGAATGAAACAAAGATCAAATCCAATGTGAGTTAAATAAATTGGGTTTTTAAGGGAAAGAAAAGCAGCACCTATGAAGTCTATAGCAAGCATTCCATTGCTGAACCTTCCTGTTGGATTGTGATTCTCTAAGTCTCTTCCATAGGGAGGGAAGTTTGCTTTAATAGGAGTTAATAGTTGGTTATTGTTGCCAACATCAACATAAGAGTCCCCAAATATGAACAATGCAGGGACCAGAGGCTGTTGACCATTGGCCACATTGAGCACCAAAACCAAAAGAATGGAAATCGAGAAAGAACTTGAGTAGCCCATACTTTTTATTCCTCTATAGCAATGAGCTTCTTGTTCATGCAAACACAAACACACACACTTATAATATACATTTCAATAAAACCTTTCCATGTACTAGTTCTTCGTGATACTGGTTAACCAAGATCCATTTTCATATGATCTACTTGAATTTTAATAGAAGATCATGTTCCTAGGTTTCTACTTTCCAAGCACACTAAATGCAGCGGCAGAGAAAAACAAGAGAAAATTTTGAGACAAGTCTGAAAGGGACGTCATAGGCACTGCACATGAAATCTTGAATACATTAATGTGGCAGGTTACCACTAATAGGTTGTTTTGCGTGCCTTATTTATTCAAGTGACAGGAGTATTTTGATCACTGTAACAACCTCCCTTTGCCAACTTTATTTCATTCATAGGACTAACCTTTTACGTTTACCATTTTGTCTTTATTTTAAATTTGATCACTAGACCAGTAAGATTGTGTTATTTATTTTATTTATTTTCAAATTATTTTTTAATTTTGATTTTGGCACAATCTTACTGGTCCATGTGAACATGAGGTTAAATAACCTCAATTAATCATGGGGTCATTTAGCCAACTTTTTTTTTATAACTATCTCATACTCCATAAGAAATACAGTTAGTAACATTAAATTTATTTTCAATTTATATCAATCTTCCAAAATTGCTACCTTAAAAAAACTTTCCAAAATTACTGATAACACATTTTTCTTAATCTACGCATTATTAATGCTTGAGAGAGTACAAATAGTATTTTAAGCGGAACTAGCCGTTCAATCACCCCAAGAGGGTGTTTATTGTGGAGGGAGACTGTACTTCCGGTGAGGGTCGTTGGGTGGACCGCCGCCGAGCTCCGTTGTTAATAACATGCCGGAGGGATCCCTGGGAAGACACTCCAATTCTTATACTAGTAGCAAAGGGAGGAGAGGGAGTTATGTGAGGTTAAGATTATGTACCTTAATGATGTGAGGGGTGTGGCCTTTTATAGTGTCCTAGAGAACTTCTAAAGGAGCCTCTGCACCTGTCCTAGTCAAGTCCCCTTGACCGAGATGTGCAGCAGCGTGACAGACAATAGGACAAGGGAGGGTGTCAGGTGTAACACCCCGATTTTCAGGGCGCTACAATAGTGCCCAAAATGTAATTAAACATGCTATTTACATTTTCAAAGGCTGCGGAAATACAAGTGTATTTTTTTCTTTTTGTTCAAATACATGTCATAGACTATATGCAATACATAATATATACCCTCCTCGGCAAAACGTATAAGATACATCATTATGTGGACAACATTGGTGAAATAGTTCCATAAAAAACTGACTCGTTTAATAAGAAAACATGTGGCCATGTTAAAACACCAAACCAAGCCCTCCTACCCCAGTTTACCCCCTACGGTCCCACGCAGGGCGACCGCATAAGGGCATATAGTCCCAGAACTCTACCCTTTCCCTAGGTATGCTGAAATACAGACTCAATGATCAATAAGCTACCTATAATCTTCAAGCGATTAGCTACTCATCTTGTCTCCCCCGAACTTCGTTCGACTCGGCATCCTCCAGATACTCTTTGACTGGAGCTGTCCCTTGGCGACGGATCGCCCACACACAAACAAACAGGTACAAGGGTCAACTTCAAATAACAACAATATCACAAAATATGCATATGTATACATGAGGTAGTGATAAATAGAAAACACCCATGAGGAAAATCTAATGGTATCATAGAGTAACATCAGCACGTTCCCACGACAACCAAGGCGTAAGGTTCAGATCCATGCCATACAAATGCATGAGGTCGCAAGGCCGATACCAGATGCACCGGTGGCAGGTTAAGTCTTTCCTGAACTTCGAGTTTGTTAGTCCCCTCCCCATTTCACTCATCATCTCGTTTGATGGTCTGGTCCGCCATCCTTTCCCTATGGTGGTTGGGATCGCCATACTCATAGAGCGTCGCAAGATCCTCCTCTCGTCGGTAGCCCGCATTCTGCATGCGGTAAAGATCGACAATTAATCATATAAACAGAAGCACATTATCATATCAAGATGCATTGCATTTCTATCAACAACAATATAACCAGCAAGGGTAACTGCAATAGTCAAGCATAACTGAGAAGCATTGAACTTCTATCAATAGCAAGGTAACAAGAAATATTAACTGCAATAGTAAAGCATAAGCGAGGAGCATTGAACCTCTATCAATAGCAAGGTGACAAGCAAGACTAACTATAGTAATCAAGAATACAAACAAGATTAACCTATTTAAGCAAGCATAATACCAAGATTAACAACATTAATAAGGCATATACCCCTTCCCCCGGCCCGTCTTATACCCCTTCCCCTGGCCTTGCTCGCCAATGTCCCTTCTTTGAGATTCTATCAAAAGCAATACACAAGCGTACATGTTAAGGGATTACACTCAACATGTCATCAATCTTGTAGCATAATGCAAATTCTCATACTATATAGCATGCTATCATTGTTCAACTTAGCAAATAGGCATCGATATGTAGCATGCTATCATTCACATCCTACCACTAAGGAACACAACAACTATTAACCAATCTTGCCATATGGTATCATTCATAGGCATCCAACTAGTCAATCAATTCTAATCTAGCATATCAGATGCCTTCAGCTCCATGCAACTCTATAACTTAACTACATACCATTTTCTAAATCCATACATGTTATAAATAGCTATGGAGATAACGAAGTGTCCTTACTGTAATTTCGTCACTCTTGAGTCCACGTTTGCTCTGAATGCCACGTCCGCTTCGAGAGTTCCTAAGTCTCATGACCCTTCACAAACACCTAACTAGTTCGGTGCTAACTTGGAAAATTTCTACACCAAAAACTAAGCTTCCCTAAAGTACTACACTTAAGCAAAAAAATAGGCTTCTAAAAGTAACAGGACTTAAACCATAACTCAAATTTTTTCATACAATTTTCCCCAAACTTTTTCACTAACCGATGATGCTTTTCAGGTGCAAAACCATGAAGACATCATAAGACCCTTAACCCCAAAACTTCAAGGTTTAAACACAAGAAAACAAGGCCAAAAACAAACCTTCCAAGACCCTAAAAATAGCCTATAGGTTAGGGCCATGGAGGGTTAATATGCAGGGTCCATTTCTGTTCCAAAAACACTTAATAAACATGTTAAAACTACTAAAACTAGTTAGGAAAAACAACTTGGTTCACCCAAAATCACTTCCTAGAAAAGTTATTTTTAAATCACCAACTTTTCCAAATATTGATTTGGGGATTTTCTAAACATAACATCAAGCATCATACTTTGTGAAGATAACTCCCGAAAATGACTTATTTCCAAAATCACTTTTGAATTCCAAATATTTTTACATGGGTGAAAAGAGAAAGAGTAGACCTATAACTTACGTATCTACGACGTAGGCTTCTGGCAAGTTTTGAAACCTGAGGATCAGCCGATCAAAAAACTAGAACCGTCTCACGGTAGATCTCGATGAGGGCTTCACTTTCTTCCAAAGGATCAAGAGGAGAGGAAGAAGAAATCATGGTGAGAATGGAGGAGGTAGGTGGCAGCCATGAAGGTGTAGAGGAGGAAGATGATAAGCTTTTCTCCTTCTTTTTCTCTCACTAACCTTCTCTCTAATATTGCTCTAATGTTTTGCTAATGAAGCCAAATGGAAGAAAAGAAACATAAAGACCCCTAAAAAGGCTTGTGGGCTGCAGCATTAATCGGCCCAAAGGGAGGAATCTTGAGTTTTTCAATAGTTTAGGGACTTGGATGCAAATATGGAGAGTTTACTCATGATGAGGAGACAAAACACTTACATAAGGTCACTAGTCAACTTTACACATGTCCTAATCAAGCTTAATCAAGTCACATGTCACCTTTTGGGCACAAACTCCCAAAAATACTATTTGTGACTAATCTCAATTGTTTGCTTGGCTTGGCTCCAACGCTCGTCAAACTCGGGCGTCGATCGCTAAAAATATCCTAGAATATTTTCTTCGAGATTCCGGTCGTTTCCCTACAAGGAAAATCATTTCCCTAATTTTTATGAAGAGGCCGAGAGCTAGGAGGATGTTTTAAGGGCTTCGAAAATATAACGGGTACCCTCCAGGGAAATACACTCGGACAAATAAAGTTCTTTTCAAATAATCCCTCTATTCACACATTTACATCAGCCGGTCTTAGAGGAGACTTCTATAGGGTGTTATTGATATCGATTCTGCTCTCAGAACAAAATCAACCATAACTCAACTCTTCCTTCCTAAGGTTATCCAAGATTATCCTCAAGAAACACCTCGGGCAATCATAAATCATTGGCATTGTTTGAAAATTTCTTTCACATTATGCCCCTAATGAGCACAACAACTTATATGCTTGATCTTCCGGTTTCATCAAAATACTCACTTAGTCGATGAAACGAAATCTTGAGTCATCATGATTCTCTTTCTAATCTAATTCAAAGACTACAACTTTACTATGGAAATACAGAAGGATACAGTTAGAAACAAGCTAATCCATTTCTAGAATAATATCAAGTGGGTCAACACAAAAAAATAATTCACAAAGGCCTCGTCCTGAGTCACTAACGAACAATCCAACAAACAATAGAAATACTCATGGAGGCCAACACATTCCCAACAAGCACAACAACAAACAGACCACCATTCTTCGATGACTCAAACTATCCTTATTGGAAAAAGCATATGCAATTGTTTATTGAATCTACTAACTATAAAATTTGGGATATTGTTGAGCTTGGTAATTATGTGCCTAAAAATAATGCAGGTGAACCTATTCCGAGGGCTCAATAGACTGATGAACAATGAGTTGAAAATCAACTGAACTACATACCCAAGTTGTTCCTCACATGTGCTCTAAGCAAAACGGAGCATGAAAAATTAGATAGTCTCGAAACAGCAAAGGAGATTTGGGACACATTGTCAATGGCGCATGAAGGAACATCTAACATCAAACGCACACGGATAAGCATGTTGGTTGCTCGGTATGAGGCATTCAAAATGAAAGAAGATGAGTCCATCGATGGCATGTTCTCACAGTTTCAAATCATCATCAACGGACTGAGAAATCTAGGAAGAAGTTACAACGATCTTGACCAGGTAACGAAGATACTGAGGTGTCTTTCAGCCAAATGGAGACCGAAGGTCACAGCTATTCAAGAGGCCAAGGATCTTACCACCTAAAAAATGGAAGATCTTCTGGGATCTCTGAAGGTTCACGAGATCGAGTTGGCAGAGTATGGCGAGTGCAAGAAGAGAAAATACATAGTGTTTAAAGCCAAAAGCTCCAAAGCTATAAATGTAGAAGCATCGTCTGAAGAAGCAAAAACATCATCAAACGACACTAACAGTGAAGAAGCACTCCTTAACAGGAGGTTCAAAAAGATGTGGATAAAACACCAAAGAGGCAGAAATGAATCTGAAGATCATAGGAAGGAGTATGGACAAAGAAAGCCCCAACCTAGCTCCAGACGAGAAGGAGGACAAAGCTTCGACAAAAGCTCTATCGTCTGCTTAGAGTGTAGAAAACTTGGACACATCAAAGCAGAGTGCCCACAAATGAAGAAATCTTTCAAAAACAACAGAAAGAAGAAGGCTCTCATAGGACAGAATGATGAGTCTGATGAATCATCAGACAATGATGAAAATCAAGACGATGACGAAGCATTCTATGCATTCATGGCTTCCGTCAATAAAACAGATGACGACGAGGACCAGGTAACATCTAAAACTCTTGAAGATAATTATAATGAATTTCTTGAATATTCTCATGCTCTATCGTCTAAGTATGCATGTTTAGAGAAAAAGTTTTCACAAATGCAAAAAGAACTAGAAATGTCCAAGCATGAAAATACGTTATTAGTTGAAGAAAATAAAGTTTTAAAAGAACATAACTCTTCTGAAGAAGTTATTGCCCTTAAAAAGAGAGTCAAAGTTTTAATTCAAGATCTTTGATCCTTTACAAATGGGCATGATAAATTGGTTAAGCTAAGTGGAAACAATAGAGAACTTTATGATAAAATTGGTCTAGGATATGAAAGTGATAGTAACACATCATCTGAAAATGTATCGTCCAATATCCTTTTTGTATCGCCTGCAGCCATATTGTCTAAACCTGTGACATTTATGGTGAAACATAGTCCTAAACAGACAACAGAAAAGACATCCTATCATTTGGGTACCTAAAACTATGATTGTTCCTATTGCAGATGTGTTTAATAGGACAACGATAAGCGAATAATGGTACCTGGACAGTGGATGCTCGTGACACCTAACTGGAAGAAAGTCTATGTTCCCAAAGATCCGTGCTAAGGACAATGGAGGAATAGTTACCTTTGGAGGTAACCAGAAGGGCTTCATTGTAGGAGAAGGAGATGTGGGTAAGTCACCTCTCCTTGTGATAAGCAGGGTTCTTTTAGTTAGAGGATTAAAACATAACTTACTTAGCATAAGTCAATTATGTGATAGTGGGATGATTGTTTCCTTTAATAAAGTGAAGTGCAGTGTCACTGATGGTAATGACAAAGTTGTCTTTGAGGCTCAAAGACAAGGGAATCTTTACAAGACGAACTTGGAGAGCCTTGGAAGTCAAAATGTAACTTGTCTAGTGTCATCAGAGGATGATAAGTGGATTTGGCACAGGAAGCTTGGGCATGCATCCTTAAGGACCATTACAAAGATAGTCAAACATGACTTAGTACGTGGTCTGCCAAAACTATCTCTCAAGTATAATGTCATTTGTTCAGTATGTCTGCAAGGACGTTGTGAGTACGAGTAGACCTTTGGAGTTTTTACATATAGACTTGTTTGGACCCACTAGAACGGCTAGCTGTTCTGGTAAGAAATATGGCTTTGTCATAGTAGATGACTACACGAGATTTACTTGGGTATACTTCCTAAGTCACAAAGATGAGACTTTCAAAGCCTTCACAACATTCTGCAAAAGAGCTCAGAACGAGAAAGGGTATTGCATAGCAACAATAAGAAGTGACAGAGATGGAGAATTTTTCAATGAATAATTCGAAAGGTTCTGTGAACACAACGATATCGTCCATCAGTTTTTAGCACCCAGAATTTAAGACCCTCTAGTTTTTTTGGTGTTTATACTTTTGGTCCCTGGGGTTTGAATTATTCATGTTTTGACCCCTGAACTATTTTATAGTTTAGTTTTGGTCCCTGTTAGACATTTTGCTTGAAATATATTTTGGTGATTTTGTTCTTCTCGAGATTTGTTATGAATAAAATCTTCATGATTTGCTTGATAATTGATTTTTTGAGTAGCTTTATAAAGTGCTGATTTTAATTTATATTTTCTATTTTCTGTTTAATTCGAAAAATAAAAGGGAATTATGAAGAAGAATGTGCTTCTGTTTTTTGGAGTATATTTTTTGGATATATTTGTTAGGGAATAAATAAATAATCAAGTAACAGAATTCAGTTCAGCCTTAAATAAGACTAGGTTCGTTCGGTTGTTATTGAGCTGTTGAAGAAAATCTGTTGCATTCCCTATTTTTGCTAGGGCTAAGTCGAATTTCAGTTTCTGTTTCAGCAGCTTAACTACTTATCTTCCTGCTGTTTGATTTTGAAAACAACATCTTTTCTAAGATTATCAGATGCCATTTTTTATTATGCTGGAAAATAGAAAAAAAAAAACTGAATAACCCCCACTATCTTGGGGTTCGGCCAACACTTACAGAGAGTAGCAGAAGAATTCCTTTCCACGTTCTTCCTTAAAAACCACACCCTAACATCTTAGAAAAACCCTAGTCTTCTAGTACAGAACTTCTCCTTGATGCTGTCGTTGCCTCTCTTCTTTCTTGTGAGAAGCAAGCCATTCATTCCTTCTTGAGTTGCGTTGGTCGAAATTTACCTTCTCCCTCCATTGGTGTTGAAGTTTTGTTCTCTAATCCTCTCCAAGTGTGCCTTGTGTTGGTCCATTGGTAAGTGATCAAATTCTTCCAATTTCTGAGTTCTTGGTGTTCAATTTCCTTTCCATCTCCTAGGGTTTTCACTTGGATTTGTTCCAGCACCTTTCTCCTCATGATACTCTAGTTTTCCCTACAAAATTGGAGTTTTAAGGCTGTGGTTCATTTCCACTTGATCATTCAAGCAAAACCAGGTTGGTTTTTTTTCCTTTGTACTTGGTTGAAAACCCTTGTCATTTCCTTTATTCATACGTTTTTGTGTTTTGGAAATCCTTTAAGTTTTGAGTAGAAATTGTCTTTAGTGGATTGTATAATGAGTTTTGGCCATGGATAAGTCTTGTTTTCGAAAAGTAGGGTTTAAAATTGATTTTAGGGTGAAAAACTACTTTTCTAGGCTCTCTAGAAGGGAGCCAACGCATCAACGTTGGACTCCCAATGCCTGGGCGCTAAGTCTCTACCCCAGGATATAGTGCCAGACAGGGAGACAACGTATGAGCATTGGCAACCAGCGCATGGGCGCTAGGTCCTTGCCGGCAATTTTCTGTTTTAGTCCTAAATTGTGTAAAATCCTTTTGGGGGTTGTTTCTCCACCCTTGTTCTACGTTTTTTGATTGTTGTTCATCATTTTATCTTATTCAGGTGGGGGAAAAAGTTTATGCAACCTAATCGACGGTAAGGGTAACTCGGTCCTAGAGCGTCTAGAGTCGTGCATGCTTTATTTTGTTTGCATGTGAATGAGATTACGTGACGTATTGATTGTTGGTGATATTCTTTGAAGAATGATATTTTTGCGTTGAATGATTTGATACCATGTTGTTGAGGATTTGAGGAATTGAAATGTTTAATAATGATAGTTTATTTGCGATAACATACCATGACTGTTTGGGAACTTTTATGGAACTGTTGGTTCATGGATTATTGTGAATTGTCATGGCATGTGCATCTTGTAGGTTGAAGACGGTGGGTGGACGGTTTTGCCACGTGACCGTTGAGGGCGGTGGGGTGGATGGTTTTGCCACGTGATTGTCCGGTTCCCATTTGGAATGATGTTTTGGCCATAGTTGAGCATATAGACTTTGAGGAACTAACCAACATGAATTATGTTTGATATTGACTACATGTTTTACTGTTGCTATGTTACTGGTTATGGTTTATAAATTGAATATGTTTTCTATTTAAATACTGCCACTGCTGTATTTGCTATACTATTTTTAATTCTTTTAAAGCATGCTGCTCGTTGTTGCTTTGATGTTTGTTTTAGGAGTTAACCATTTCTGCTTGTTGTTTGTTGTTTGGGCGCTTAACGCCATAGACTTACAGACTGAAGATTTGTGTGGAGCTTAAGTTATCCTGGCAAGCTACAGGAGGACTTTGGTTTAACGTGAAGAATTTGAAGATCAATTATGAGTTTAAGAAAATATTATTTTTCCGTTGCTGTCCGTATTTAATATTTTTGGGCACACTGTTGGTGCAAGTTAAATATTATTTGATTTTACGCGATTGTATTTAATATAAGTAAGGGAATATTATAATGTGAAATATTTATTAAGCGATGGAATTCTTTTGAAAATTGAGTTGTTTCGAGAGAGGTTTATTAATTTCTGCTTATTACTATGTCACCCTCAACCTAAAATTGGGGCGTTAGATAGAACACCCCAACAGAATGGAGCAGTAGAAAGGAAGAACAAATCACTGCAAGAAGTGGCAAGAACAATGCTTAGTGTAACATCCATGCCAAAGTACTTTTGGGTCAAAGTAATTCACACAGCTTGATCGTCTCCACAGGGAATAGTTTGACTTAAAATCAGTTTTCTTAGAGTTGGAAAAGGAGAAAAAAATTTAGGTTGATTTTGATATAGCACTTGGGTAATAGCTTCACTTAACCAAATTATACTTTCCACAATCAAATAACTATATGAATTTAGAAATCAATTTCATGGTGATTTAGTCTAGAATTTCTATTTGTTAATACCTTAATCAAATAGACTTTCAATTTCAATTACCAAACCTAATACCTTAGTATTTAGTTAATTTAATTGAAGCATTAGAATTCTTATTTCCGGCTATCACAACTGATTCCCACCCTTATACTTAAGTGGCGGATTAACCGATAAATCTAACCCCATTTCCCTTAATTCCTACCAATTACCATTGTGCATAAATAAGTAAAGTATTTGCGTCGACTTCAAGTAAAATAAGCATGGGGAAAATATTCAAGAAAAGACAACTTTATTCACATAGAGCAACAGAAAGCTTAGAACATAACTTAGAAAAGATTCACCTAAAACCCAAATGCAAAAGAACTTAGCCAAACATGGCTAAGGAAAACATAATAAAAAAATAAAGAACGAAACCTGAAATAAGGGCTCTGAAGGGCCTCTTACAACTCCATGAAGAGTAATTGAAAGAAAATACTCCCTCAAGTTTTGAGTATTTACACTTTGGTCCTTAGAGATTTTATAAATTAGATTTTGGTCCTTTAATTTTGGATAATTGTGTTTTAGTCCTTGGGCTAGTCAAGACTGAACTGGAATTCCGCATTTAAGAGCTTTTAAGGATGTCTTGGAATTCAAATTTGAATTGGGGACATGTTGGTTTGACTTGGGGGAATATAGAAAATGTTTTGTTAGAGTTTTAATAAGAAGAACCTTGGTTTAATGGTGGAGACTTAAGCATTTGATTGGCATGGCTTGCGTTCGAATCCTAGTGAGGTAGGTTTTGATTTTACTCTGGTTTTTTTGGTTTAAAGCTGAATTTTGAAATTGAAATGGTAGACAAGAGTTTAATGAGTTTGATGAGGAGTTATTCACAAAATTTGAATAATATTAAGTGGTGTTAAGAAGATTCAATGTTGTGTCAGGAGTTACAAATGGGGATTAAGGATAGTGTAAAGGGAGTTCAATTCTTTGCCTAGGGTTTAATGAGAAATGAAGGTAGGTAATTCAGAATAAGAAGGAGGGGACGCCCCTCTCCACTCTTGCTTCCTTTTCCTTTTTTTCTAAGAACATAGTTGAGAACCGATGAATCCTGAGAGTGATGACCTGTTGGGAAAAGAGATGGAGAGAATACAGAAAGCTATGCAACAAGTGGAGAAGGAATACAAAGAGAAGAAGGCAAGATTGAGGAATGAATATGAGAAAGAGTTTGAAGCACCCTGCGAGAAATATGGTGTTGAGTACCAAGGGATTGAGGTTGGTGTTTCTCTTCTTTTCTTAGGTCATATGATTTTGAGTTTTGAGAAGTTTTAGAATTCTGAGTATAAATGGTGTCCAAAGTGTTTGATAATGAGTTTTTAGCTTGGGAAATTACTGTTTTCGAAAAATAGAGTTTGGAATTGATTTTGGGGTGAAAAATACTTTTCAGGGCTTTCTAGTAGGGAGCCAACGCATGAGCGCTGGACTCCCAACGCCTGGGCGTTGAGGTTCTGCCAAGCTCGTGTTGCCAGACAGGGACCCAACTCTTGAGCGTTGAAACCCAACGTTTGGGCGCTGGAACCCAACGCTTGGTCGCTAGGCCCCTGGCAGCAAGTTGTTGTTTTGCTTGTTTTAGGTTTAAATCTTGTGGAGTCGGTTTCTGGTCTTTTCCTTGGTTGTTTATGATTGTGCAAATTTTTTATCATGATAGGTCAGAGGAGAAGATCATGTAAAGGAGTATAAGGTAAGGGTAACTCAGTTCTAGATCGAGTCAATGGTGTTTTACCTATGATTTTGTATTGGAGACTATTTTGTTTGTTTATGATGAAATTGTTGGTATTTGTGATACATGCTTGGATTTGAGAATTGATGATTATGATATGTTGTTGATGATGTTGTGAACTGGATTTTGGAAAATGGATAATTTACGTTGTACTAAGCACTGTTGGTTCGTGTGTTGGCTGTTATGGGTTATGACATGTGCATTTGGAAGGATGATGAGATGGGGAATTGTCCCATGTGATCATGCCTAGTGGATGAGTTTTGGAAGGATGATGAGATGGTAATTTGTCCCATGTGATCATACCTAAGGTAGATGAGATGGTAATTTGTCCCCTGCGACCATTCTCGCCAGTTTGGGGTGAAGTTTTGGCCAAGAGTCTTGCATATAGAATTTGAGGAAGTTGAATTGAGTTATTACTGTTGATGTTGTTGGATAATGCCGTTAAGTTGTTGTTGCTGCTGTATGTTGAAAATACTGTTACTGTTATTTATGTTCAACATGCTGCTTGTTATTTGTTGTTTGTTTTAAGAGTTAACCCTTTCTGTTTGTGTTTGGGCGCTTAACGCTAGAGACAGACAGGGTGATGATTTCACTCTTGAAGGAGCTTTACGAAATCAGAGTGCGCAGCGGATGCATGAGAGATTTCTGAAGAAGACGGTTGATATTTTAAGAACTTCCGCTGTTTTATTTTATTTTTGGGCTCGCTGTTGAGCATTTACCTTAGTAGTAATATTTCCTTGTTTTTGTTTCCGCGTAATAAATATTATCTATGGTGAAATATTACTTATATTATTAATAAGAATTTTTTAGAGACGAAACCTTTTTGAAAAATTGAGTTGTTTTTCTGAGAGGTTTTAATTTCCGCGTAATTACTATGTAACCCTCAACCGAAAAATTAGGGTGTTACAGGTTGCATCATTGTTAGTTTCAACTGATGCAACATCACCTACAACGGTGCTCCCCAATAAATGGTAAATATTCCCTGCAGTACGCTTCGCCGTAATCACTGTCAATGCACATTTGCAAACCTTCAGGATATCTTTACCTCCATCAGAACGAAACGAGTAACCATTCTCCTTCAAAGTACCCAAGGAAATCATATTCTTCATCAGATCTAGAACATACGTCACATTACCCAAGATACGCGTGCCACCATGATCCATAGCAATTTTGATATGTCTGATGTCGGTGATATCAGATGTTTTGTCATCACCAAAGTAGACAAACCCAAAATCGCCCACCCTGAACAAACTCAACCACTCTCGATGCAGCGTCATATGGTAAGAGCAACCAGAATCAATAATCTACACATCTGTGCATTTGCCGGATGAAACACTAAATGTATCTCCTTACTGGTGGAATCATCAGCCTGAGCCACGTTCGCAGAACTATAAGGATTTGGACAATCCTTCTTCCAATGACCAACCTGCTTGCAATTAAAACACTATGTTGTCTTCCTCTACTTGGAGTTAGAACGCTACTTCTTCCCTGCAGACTTACCTTTGTTCCGTCCACAATCTTGACCTCCCTTCACAAACAAACCTTCACCTTGACTTCCCTCCTCTACATTCAGTCTCCTTTGAGAGTGAGACAAGAGTGTAGATGTGATGACATCAAGCGTGATAGCGTCCTTCCCGTATGTAAGAGTAGTCACCAAGTGATCATAGGAACCCGGTAACAAGCACAATAGTATAACTACCTTGTCTTAATTGTCAACCGTCACACCCAGTGTCAGTAGATCCGCGACGATCGTGGTGAAGTTGTTGACATGATGCTGCAGATTAGATCCCCCTTGCATCCTCAAACTATAAATCCTTTGCTTTGCGAATAGCTTGTTCATCAACGTTTTGGATTGGCATTGGCTCTCCAATTTGTCCCAAACGGCCTTCGGAGTCGTGAGATCCGCGATTTGATACATCACCTCGTCTGAAACGCATAGACGTATCAATCCTACAACCTTCTCTTGCATCTCCATCCAATCAATGTCTGACATATCCAACAGTTTCTCTGCGCGCTGCGCCTTCTGCAATCCTTGCTGAGCCAACAAATCTTTTGACTCAACTTTTCCATAATCCGAAGTTGCCCATTCCGTTGAACTTCTCAACATCAAATTTTGCACCGCCAAAAGTCATTGTCGTTTACCGCATATGTTGTATGCATGTCACTGCATATGCAGTACATGCCAAAAGCTTTAGAATCACTTTTGTGATTTACCGCATATGCGGTAGGCATGCATATGCGATAGCTATGCCTACCGCATATGCAGTAGCTTCTTCTGCTTTCGTTATCCTCTATGAGCCATTCCTCAACAATGAATGTTGAGAATTCAAGTGTGGAGTTGGAGTCCCACATTGGTTAAATATGGGTGAGGTTAAGACTTTATAAGAGATGTGACTCATAAACCCAACACCTTAAGGTTTTGGGTTAAGATGTGGCGTCGGGTTCTCTTGGTGGTCTTCGTCCTCGGCCCATGGGCTCCCCCTGTCTCCCAAACAACTGGTATCAGAGCCAATGGTTGTGTAGCTATGGTGACGACTCCTTGTGTCGAAAGTATTCCTAGCAACGCGGCTAGGTGGTGGATCCCGTTGACGCGGTAAAGCGAACGGCGGTGCAAGTATGGATAGCTTCCGTTGAGGGGGAGCATGGTAATGTGGTGGTAACTCACACTTGAGGGGGAGAATGCTGAGAATTCAAGTGTGGAGTTGGAGTCCTACATTGATTAAATATGGGTGAGGTGAAGACTTTATAAGAGATGTGACTCATAAACCCAATACCTTGGCTTTGGGCTAAGATGTGGCGTCGGGTTCTCTTTGTGATCTTTGTCCTCGGCCCATGGGCTCCCTCTGTCTCCCCAACAAGATTAATAATTTTCGTGTTAAATTTTAATTGAAACAAAGATATATTTTATGATGTGGCGGAATTTAATTGGATGACTATGTAAAATTTGTTTACACCCAAAGTGCACACATTTAATTCAATATTAAATTTAATAATTTCATAAATTCTACAGGAATTATGTATCTGAATTTTCTAGGCTTCAACATAACTTAGAAGGGGAAAGACAACATAGAGGGGCCAACTAAATTCAATGACTGCAAATTTTCTGTTTGGCATACAGTCTGTGAAGAAAGTTTAGGTTCAATATCACTAATGGTTATTTAACATGCCCTATATCACCCTAGCTAGCTATTTTACAATTTATTTTTGGTCCAGAGCTAATCTTCATACTTGTAAACCAAGAGATGCATCCAAAGTTGGGTTTTCCTCCATTTGAATACAAAGGGCCTCTTTGACCCTTATTGACTCCCTCTTGTAAATGTATCTACTTGAAGCCCAAAGAAATGCCAACAAATTGAGACTTGACAGAACCAACAAAAACCCATAATAATAATCTAAGTGACAATCATTCAAGTTGTCTCCAATCCAGCTCTTCCTCTCACCCTTACCTGTTATTTTATCAACCATTGTCACCAGAAAACTGTTCAAGAAGTTCCCAAATCCTATACCACTAGTGAAAAACGTTGTTCCAAGACTCTGCATTTCTTCAGGGGATTGATCATAGAAGAATTCCAGTAATCCAATGGCATTGAACACGTCTGCTATTCCAATTAGAACATACTGTGGTAGAAGCCAAAAGATGCTCAAAGGGACAATATCTTTAGGACCAAGTACATGGTTTTCTCTTATGACATGCATTCTTTTAACTTCAACTGCATAAGCAATTGCAATGGCTATGATCTGAATTGAAAATCCAATTCCAAGCCTTTGTAGCAATGTGATTCCTCTTGGGTGGCCTGTTTTCCGGCGCATGAATGGCACGAAAAACCGGTCATACATTGGCACTGAGAGAAGCATTGAGAGGGTCACAAAGCTACCAAGAGAGGCTGCTGGAATTCTAAAACTAGGACCAAGGTTTCTGTCCATGGTGGTGCCTTGTTTCACAAAGAGGGTGTTGATTTGTGCCCAAATTGTGCTGGGAACTAATGTTACTAGCCATATGAGGATCATGCTAAAGATAAGCTTAGCTCCTTCCACTTGGGTTACTGTCAATGGCACCCTTGAGGAAACACTTCTGTCTTCTACAATAGCAGCCTTGTCCAAAAATCTGATTACACAAATTGCACTATTCAAACAACCAATGGTTTAATTAATCAATAATCGCTTTCTAGTTTCTATCAAAATTGGCGCAAGTAAAAAATTAGCCATTGATAGTGCAATTGTTGGATTTGTTGGTGAGGGATTGAATCTTCCGATCCCATTCAGTGTCGCATTCGCGAGGGTACAAGTTAAATTATGTCATGTCATTTAAAAATCACAAATATATGGTTATAATTATCATACTCATAACTATATGACACAATTTGTTAGTGAAACAAAGAAGAAGACATGAAATTAACGCAGAAAATCTCCATCCATTGTGGAGAGGAGGGAAAAATTAACCACTAAATAACCAAATACCACATCTTTAGTGAAAACCTCCATGCATTAATGAATTATATTACTTATATTATCTTCAAAATACTCATTCTTAAAATAGGTAATACGTGGGACATTAAATATAGGGTTAATGGTTCAACTAGTCCCTGAAGTTGTATTAAAATCTGTATTTGGTCCCTCCTTAGAAAAATGACGATTAGTGGCGGTTTTTTTACAATTACTGGCGGTTTTTGACCGCCACTAAACGTTATTTTTTCTAAGGAAGACCAAACACAAATTTTGGTACAACTTCAGGGACCCGTTGAACCATTAACCCTTAAATATATAACTTGACTAAACAATGGAATGTTCTAAATTCCAATCTTCTGGTAATGTATTCAACCTATGTGTCTCTATGTGCACCTAGAATTCAAATGGTTTGTGATAACTAGCTAGTGGAATGGTGATTGTGATGATTTACACTGTGGTGCGTCGGTGGACACAACTGTGACATTTCCTGAATGGAAAAACAAATTGACTGGTCCTGAAAGAAGGCCTCAAAGAGGTACGTGTACACTGTTCACATGGAATCTTTAAACATGGACCATTTTCTAGATTCTTTGTCACATTAATGAGTACAATAAAGATGGAAAATGCCTTTCAACATGTTTCTTAAATTTAGTGTATCTATTACCCCACCTGGCCACTACCACTAGAAGAGTGAGCCCTAGCCCCTACCCACTTTCGTCCAATTTGGGCATTTTAATCTTTAATCTAAAACAACCTTGATTTACCTTTTCCTGTCATTTTCTTCTACATCCATATCCCCAACAAAAGGGAATATAAACATTTTAATATAGAAGAAGGGTTTCACCAAATAAATATAGAAAGTGATGTGAGTAAAATATTGCACTGGCTTCTTCTAACGTTTTCCCTTTTCCCTTAGGTTTCTGTCCTTTCTATAATTAATTAATGGACAATGATTCGTCTACATCCTTTAGATGTCACCAATCTTTATTCTTAATTAATAGAATGTAAAGTGGACGGATATTAAGTTTCACCAATGAGAGTCCCTTTTTTTCTCTTTTTATTTCTAACAGTTATTCTCCACTAGGACACATTTTGATAGACTAACTCTATAATTGTATTTACTTCCAGAATATCCACATCTTAACGGGTTAACTCTCAAAGTAGGGCACTCAAACGCGATATTCTATTCAAGTAAAATAAAAAATATATCGCTTGAACTAACCCTCCTTAAGTCAATAAAAATTCCATCTAAAAAAAGAAATAAGAACATGAAAAAAAAAGTAAATAGTTAATTAGTTCATGAAAAGTATGTGGCATGTCACTTTTGTCCCCATACTATAAAAATAGTATGTGAAAGCTAAACTCAATTACAATTTAGTCTTTAAGAAACTAAAATAGGTCCGGTTTACATCTTGAAAAAATTAATTTGGTCGTGATTCGTGATTTTCATCTTTTAATTATTAAATTGATTGATTTTTTATCTTTTACGACCTAATTTGCTATTTCTTTGGTAGGAGGATGAAAATAACAAACCTATTATTTTTAAGAGACTAAAGTGACCGATCACTCGAAATCAAAATATGAGTGTAACTGTGCTGACCTCAAAGCTGGAGTGTGATACACTTGCCGTTTCCCACTACCAACATAGTGCTGCATATCCTGCTCAAAAAGTTCCGAAGGGTCACTAGGAAGTGGAAGTTTCCTATTCTTGAAAGCAGCAATAGGGACACGAATAAAATCCCTAGCAGGACTTTTAGTCTTCCTCACTTTGTGACGATACATGGGCGTCCCTACATAGAAAATGACCAGGGACAAAAGGAGACCAGCAGTGGGAATGCCATAACCGAGTCCCCATCCCAAATTCTCTTGAATGTAGACAAGTACTAGAGTGGCGACCAGCGCGCCAAGGAATGAGGTGAACATCCACCAGTTGAAGAACGAGGCTTTGATCCGCTTCTCGTGCGGGTTGAAGTCGTCGAATTGGTCGGCCCCGAAGGTTGAGATGTTGGGTTTTGTTCCTCCGGCTCCGATGGCGGTGGTGTAGAGTGCGGTGTAGAAGAAGGCGATTTGGGTGGTGGATGCCTTGTTGCAGATTCCGTTGGTGCATGTTGGTTTCAGGCTCTTGAGGGATACGGCCACTGTTAGAAGAGTCATACCCTGTCACGTGTAGTGGAATTCTAATGCATGAGCATGAGGTGGTTTGTTATAGAAGTGTCCAAAATGTACATCACAATATCTAAAGATGTGGAAAAAAAAATATAGGGCATTGCTAAGGTACTATTTTCAAATGAGAAGGTCTACTAACTGACAGTCTAGTGTTTAAAATATTATGACTAGTTTGTAAATTATGAAAATTTATTATATGGAATAACACAACCTATTAAGACAAAAAGGAAAGGGGCCTCTTCATGGCGGACGGAGAACTTTGAGTTGGGTGGTGCCAATATGGACCAACATAATTTTTCTAGATAAAGTAAGTGAAACCAACAAGTAATTTTATACAAAGTGAGTGAAACCAACAAACAATTTTATACAAAATGAATGAAACCAACAACTAGTGGGGAGGCCATGGCATAGCCATGTCCCCCTTGGCTCCGCCACTGATTATAAGGGGATACAAGAGAAATTGCCAAAAGATTAATTCTTATAAAAGAAATGGTAGCAATTCACTCTTTTAAATACACTCTCTAGCACACTTAGCGTGGTTAATATTTGTTTAACGAATGAAATGTCGAACCACTATATTAACCTAATTTGTTTCTTGAAATAGGACACTAATTGCCCTTCGCTAATTGACTAATATATAAAAAAAATTAAATGTAATAAATATCACACAATGATATATAATAATAAATTCTAAAATTTATATTTTAATGATTTATAAAAACGAGACACTCTTTATAATTCTCTAAGGGTCTGTTTGGTTGGAGGGGAAGGGAGGGAAGGGGAGGGATTTTTTTAAATTTTACTTGTTTGGTTCAATTTTTAGGAGGGGAGGGGAGGGGAATGGAGGGGACCAAAATCCCTCATAACTTAGGGTCTGTTTGGTTCAAAGGGGGGAAGGGGAGGGGAGGGATTTTAATGGAGGGAAGGGGAAGGGAGGGGAGGGGAGGGGAGGGGAGGGATTTTAATACTTATTATGTTTGGTTCATAGGAGGGGAGGGGAGGGGAAATAACTCTTTTTTTGTTTGGTTCACAAGGGGAGGGGAGGGGTTTTATGATTAAATTACTTTTGTACCCTTTATAAATTTATTTGTAGTTTAAACATGTTTGCATTTAATATTTTTCTATTATTGAATAGGGTTATTTTTGTCCAACAAAATGTTTCCCCTCTCATTCCCCCCACTTTTGGAGGGGACACAAAATTAAGTTATGAGGGATTTTGGTCCCCTCCATTCCCCTCCCCTCCCCTCCTAAAAATTGAACCAAACAAGTAAAATTTAAAAAAATCCCTCCCCTTCCCTCCCTTCCCCTCCAACCAAACAGACCCTTAATTTTGTGTCCCCTCCAAAAGTGGGGGGAATGAGAGGGGAAACATTTTGTTGGACAAAAATAACCCTATTCAATAATAGAAAAATATTAAATGCAAACATGTTTAAACTACAAATAAATTTATAAAGGGTACAAAAGTAATTTAATCATAAAACCCCTCCCCTCCCCTTGTGAACCAAACAAAAAAAGAGTTATTTCCCCTCCCCCCCCCCTCCTATGAACCAAACATAATAAGTATTAAAATCCCTCCCCTCCCCTCCCTTCCCCTCCCCTTCCCTCCATTAAAATCCCTCCCCTCCCCTTCCCCCCTTTGAACCAAACAGACCCTAAGTTAGAGAGGATAGAGTTTTGATTTATTCACACTTCAATTTTTTCCCATCTCATTTTTATTTTTTATTTTTTTTATCTCTATTTTTCCCTATCACATCACTTATCTTATTATTTTTTTTCTCTATTTTCGTCCTATATTCATGAGGTGGGGTGTTTTAAAGGTTTGAAGGAAACTTTATTGGTAGAGGATATGAGGAGCTCTAAATACAATTAATATGAAAATCTTTTGGTATAGAAACATGTAACCACTAACCACAGCTTTCAAGAGCCATTTTTTCCCAACGGCCGGGAAAGAAAAGGCCATGATTTTTCCATCAATTACACAATACATTTTCTTTCAATATGACATTTTAGCCAGGCTATAAACTGCATAAGGGCCAGATTTGATTTTATACTATATTCAAACCCGCATCTCATATAAAAGCTCACTTGAGTTTGATGTGTGAACGATACACAATTTTTTTTATACTATGTGCTGAATTTTATTTTCTTATTAAAAGGATTGAGACGGTAATGATTGAACTCTAAATAATGTTATAATAAGGTTATAATATCATGCCAAATAATTAATTATTTCAAAAATTTAAAAATTTAAATTATTGAGTAAGAGTTATATGAATAATTTTATATCATATTCTAGGAGCAAGAATTAGCTTATCCTCATTTATGTTGTGACACGTACTATATGATTAACAAAATGAGTCATTTTAACAAAAAAAGAAAAAGAATGAGTAATAGCCATTTGGCTCCATAAAAAATATGTGATTTAAGTTTAATATAAAAGAGAAACAAATAAACAAAGGAGTTTTTATTTTTTTAATATTTTTCAACATATTTTAAACGTTTTATTAATGACAAAATATTTGTTGTTGATAAATTAATTCCTTCTCTAGGGTTTGAACTCTAGTCTTCCACCATTCATTACCCTTAGCTCATCCAAGTGATCTACTCATTTCCTAAAACCGTTTTATTAATTAATATTTTTTGTAGTGTTCGCGAAAGAATGATTTTATTTTGTCCTTAGTCTTAGGAAATGTGAATATAGTCCAAACAGGTGGTACCCTCTGCAGACTCTGCCATGTAAATAATTTCTTTAAATTAATTATTTTATAATATAAACGTGCCGGAATGATGAAAAGCAAAGAAGTTGGTTGCTTACCATGACATAAACGAGAGATGAGAGAGTGAAAGTCCAGAAGCGACCCAAGTAAGAATCTGCTATGTAAGCCCCAAGAATTGGCGTTACCCACACAGATCCTGACCAGTTATTCACATTCCTCACTGAAGAAACAGTATCTTCATGGAGTTGGCTTGTAAGGTAATTCACCAAATTCGAAGCAACTCCATAGAAAGCCATCCTTTCAAATGCTTCATAACCTGAACTATGTATTATGTCATGCCCTCACTCACCATTAACAATTCTTCAGAAACAGTTTCATGACAGCTTCAATTAAGTTCACTTTAAAGGAACCAAATTAAATTGAATTGAATAATCAAAGAATAAGAATCTCAAGTAAACAGACTGTTTGTTACTTAATTTTCAAGGTTGGAGGCAGTGTGTTAAGATTAAACATAGCAGATCTAAGAAAAGATACTACACAATGAATAAGTAAATGATTTAGTTAGTAATTAATTAATTACGTACCAACAAGAAAAGCGCAAGCCTTCCATTTACCAGTTTTAGAAGAAATTGCAGGCTGGCCATGGAAATCAACAGTGCCATCTTGGGTACACTCTGCTGCCTTTGCTTCCATTAGAGGTATATATATATATATATATTATAAGGTGGAAAAGAGGATAACAAGAATATGATTAGTGATATATCAAAGAAAGCAATGAATTGAGAAAGAGATCACTGCCTATGAGAAAGCTGTTGTAGTAGCTATATATATATATCGTAAAAGCTCTCTTATTTATTATCATGAGTTAAACTAAGGTGAACAAGTCTTTCTATGCAGACTACCCTTCACGGCATCGTTAAATTTACTTTTGGCTTTTTTTTTAATATTACCAAAAAAAAATAAAAATTTGTAAAATAAGACAAAAAAAAAAAGAAATTTAGCAAACTAAGGCACTTTGTGCCATGCTGGACGGTGATGTGGAAGCTGAGGACGAGTCGCAAAAAAGTGTGCGAATCAAGGCAGGGAACCGCAGCTGGTCGTGCGACTCGTGGGGAAGCGCGTCTAGGGAACAGAAAAAGTAGCCTGTTGGGGGAGCAGGTGACAGCGGGAGTCGCGTTGACCATGGCGACTCCCAAGGCTGTCTGAAGTCGCGTATCTACATGCAACTCCTCTGCATGGGCGCCAGGTGGCACCGGAGTCGCGGGGCCCCCTGCGACTTGTTTTCCAAATTTTCCATAAATCCCACGCCTGAACACCCAGTCCTTCCACTCTTCTCATTCCGGTCCTTCCACTCTTCTCACTTCCTCAACTTCATTTTCTTCAACATCTTCTCACTCTCTTATTTCCCTCAAATTTCCCTCATCTACAACCTTTTCAAGAACTCCCACTCATTATCTACAAGGTTTCAAGAACTTCCACTCTCCTCAATTTGAAGCAACTCATCTCCACATATACCACTCCCCCTTCAAATATCCTCATTTTGGTTAGTGCTTGTGTAGTGTTTTTTATAGTATTGTTGTTTTTAAACAATTTTTTTACTGTTTAAATATGTATGCTGTTAGGAGTTTTAATTTTATTGTTACGTTGGTTAGAAATATAGATCATTTAGTCCAAGTTTAGAGCTATTAGGTGTTTTAAATGTTTATAAATATTGATGGCACAAATATTATTATTGCTTTTCTTAATGTCCATGTTATTATTTTTTAGAAAAAATAGGTGTTGGCGGGTATGTAAAAAATACATAGTAATTTGTATGAAATTATTTAGTTTAAACCATAGTTAGGAATATAATTGTGCACAAGTTTAGTAATGTGTGGGAATAATTTTTCGAATTGCTTATGGTTAGAAATATAATTTTTTTAGAATTGTTTATGGTTAAAAATAAAATTGTGTAGACAAGTTTGGAAATGTTAGTTTGTTAGGAATAATTTGTTATTATTTGTAAATATTTTTTAGAAATATTTTGTAGACAAGTTTAGAAAATGTTGATTTGTTAGGAATATTTTTTAGAATTGCTTATGGTTAAAAACATCAATTTTTTAGAATTGATTGTGTTTAAAAATATAATTTTTGTAGACAAGTTTAGAAATGTTAATTCCTTATGATTAATTTGTTATCATTTGTAAATATTATTTACAAATAATGTGTAGACAAGTTTAGAAAATGTTGAGTTGTTACGAATATTTTTTAGAATTGCTTATGGTTAAAAACATCAATTTTGTTAGAATTTGTTGTGGTTATAAATATAATTTTTGTAGACAAGTTTAGAAATGTTAATTCCTTATGAATAAATTGTTATCATTTGTAAATATTAGTTACAAATATTTTGTAGACAAGTTTAGAAAATGTTGAGTTGTTAGGAATATTTTTTAGAATTGCTTATGGTTAAAAACATCAATTTTGTTATAATTGGTTGCGGTTATAAATATAATTTTTGTAGAAAAGTTTAGAAATGTTAATTCCTTATGAATAATTTTTTATCATTTGTAAATATTATTTACAAATATTTCGTAGACAAGTTTAGAAAATGTTGAGTTGTTATCAATATTTTTTAGAATTGCTTATGGTTAAAAACATCAATTTTGTTAGAATTGGTTGTGGTTATAAATATAATTTTTGTAGAAAAGTTTAGAAATGTTAATTCCTTATGAATAATTTGTTATCATTTGTCTGCGGGGATGTTGTCAATGTTATCCGCCAAATTAACGGTGTTCCCCGTGTTTCCGAAGGTCAAAGACTCTGGATCAGCAACCGCATCATCAACGTGCCTAAACCCTTCATCCGACAATAACTCATGCATTTCCATGGAATACGTTGACACTGGTATTGACGATCCTCCGGCCTCCGCAATATCAACATACAACTCCAGCATTCTCATCGATGATTGCTGGCTAAAAGCGTCCATCATGATGTTGACGTCTTCAGTTTCACATATCTGGAGACTTGTAAAAAACATAGGGTTTTCTGAAGCTAAAAATCTGTACGTAATGGTGGAAATAACTTGGTTACTGCTTAGTTGTAACTTCTCGTGAATTTTCCTCTTCAGGTGTTCGAAGTTCGAAAGAAATGCCTCATTTCAGATATATTGCCTTTGTTGAACCTTCGAACATAACGCCTTGTCCACCTTCGTAAGCCCTGCCGTTGTAGCACACAAAGACAATTTGTTGATCCATCGCAGACGTTTCAGTTCCTACACAATAATTAAAACTTTAATATTTCTACACAATAAAACTATTATTACCATTTCTATACAATAAAATTATTAACTTCATTATTTATAAACAATACAAATATAAATAATTATACCTACACAATAATTAAAACTTTAATATTTCTAGACAATAAAGTTATTATTACTCTTTCTAAACAATAAAATGAACTTTATTAATTCTTAACAAAAAAAAATATACAGTAGTATTCCTACACAATAATTAAAACTATAATATTTCTACACAATATAATTATTATTATTATTTCTAAGCAATAAAATTAATTTGTTATTTCTAAACAATAAAAATATACATTATGATTTCTACACAAGAATTAAAACTTTTAGGCTTCAAGACAATAAAATTATTATTATTATTTCTAAACAATAAAATTAACTTTGTTATTTCTAACCAATAACAATATACATTACGCTTCTTACATAATAATTAAAACTTCAATGTTTCTATACAATAATATTTCTTAACTTAGACTAAAAAACCGAGACTTTTAACCATTAACCATTCTAAATAATATTACTAAATGCTATATATATTTTACATGCTAACCAACACTTATTATTATTTCTACACAACATCAACTTATAATTTCTAAACAACATTAACTTATTATTTCTAACCAACTATTAAAACTCCTAATAACATTTTGATTAAAACTCCTAACCAATTCTAAAGAACACGTTAATTATAAACAATAATACTATAGAAAATCCAAACAAATACTAACCAAATTGATAAAATTTGGAGTGAAGGAGAGGATATGTTGAGATGATCGACTTCAACTTGATGAGAATGAGAGTTCTTAAAAACTTGTGGATCAAGAACTTGAGGAAATATTTAGAAATTTGGAGGAAATATTAGAGTAAAGGAGAAAGGATTGTGAGTTACAAATGGTGGAAGCTGGTATATTTATAGAAGTAGAACCCTGCTGGAAATCGCAGGGCAACCTGCGACTCCTGTGCCACGTGGCACCCATGCATGGGAGTTGCAGGTAGTTGTGCGACACATGGGAGTCGCTGCCGTCAATGCAACTCCCTGTGTTGTCCCCTCCTCTTGCTCCCTGCTCCCCAACCAGAAACCTCAGCTACGAGTCGCATTAAAGCATGCAATTCCCTCAACTACGAGTCGCATTAAAGCATGCGATTCCCTATTTGATTCCACGTCATCATCCTACATGGCACAAAGTGCCTTAGTTTGCTAATTTTATTTTTTTTACATTGTTTTGCTAATTTTTTGTTTTGGTAATATTAAAAAAAAAACCTTTACTTTTGCGTTCTTTTTTTTTTCTTATCATATTACATCATATACACTACAAACGACTATGCAATTTTGCCACTATTCATCGTTGGGTTTTTTTCTTATGTGTTAAGTTTCATTGTATCTCATGGTCTCTTTCTTTTGTATGTTTACAACTTGTGGTTATCATTTTATTACTTTGTAACAGATATTATTTTTGTTCAAAAAAAGTAATTTGAAATGATGTTATTAATTATGTATCTTAACTTTTTAAGATCTCATGTTTATTTTTTCAAAAGATATATTTTATTAGATGAGTAGAAAGAACTTGATAACAACCTTCTCAAGTACGTAACAACAAAGAAAATGCAAATAAAAATAAAAAATAAAAACTCATAAATAAACCTCTATCAAAACCATGCTTAGCTAACAAATTTGCTATGCCGTAAGTGTAACACCCCGATTTTCAGGGCGTTACTGTAGCAAATGAACAATAATTAAATATGCAAGATACATTTTCAAGACTGTTAAAAAAGGAGTGTATATTTTTTTCCTTTTCGAAATATGCTATGATAAGATGCATTAATAATATTCATACCCTGTTTCACAAATAGCCACACATGTGGCATAAAGTGTCTAGTTAGAAGCGAAGAAATAGCTTACAAAACGATTGACTTTGGGTTGTAGAAACTTTGCTGCCAGTTTGCAAGAAAGTAAGCTATGACACCCTACACTAGTACTTAAGCTACATGAGTTCATACATATCAATCAAAACGTCTGTAACAAGTCATCCTACAAATAGGCCATTCGTCTTCTACCTTGATCTCCCTTAGGTCGGCATCCACCTACAACTTCTGGCTAAAGGTTGTCCAACTGGCGACGGATCTCCAGCAAACACAAACAACAGACAATGCAAGGGTCAACTTCTAATACAAACAATACATATAAGCAATTCAAGTCATCATATAGAGTATTAGCAGAGATATCCACATCGAGAGGATGAAGTCAAACAAAACTAATGGACATGCAAGCTAGCTGTTCAATTAAAACCCGAAAACCATAAGTAGCATAGTTATTTTAATGCCTAAGCCATTGACTCTACGACGCATCTAGCGAACCCTTTTATTTATCCCGTTATTACACCAACTCCGATTAGTGGGAGGCGGGACAATTCCCAGTGAAGGTGTGATGGTGGCTTTTCATCGACCCCTGGGATTCGCCACTTAACCGGTGTGGCTTAAGCCTCCCTGCCTTGATATGTGTCCAAGATTAAGGCTCGAGCAACTCTTTATAATTACTTACCGCTTGGTACGTATGCACAATTCACAACCCAAATTAGGACTTAGTCGTCTGTATACAAGGCCTGACATAGCTTCATAATTAACAACAATCATGGAGAGCATATATACATATTTAAACAGATATAAATCATGTGCGAAAGGAGATCATGCTTACAATTAACAGTATAGTAAGAACATCAAACAAGTCAAGCCACACATTCAAACGATTTCAACGATGTCACACATCAAACAGTTATAATCGAGCATATCAGATGCCTTTAGATACTTGCATTAATATTACAATCATTACAGTTATAAGTCGGGTCGTTCTCAAAACGCCGTCAACTACTATTTAAGAATCATAGTGCATACATTCACATAAGTATATAGATATGCTTAGTAGCTAATGTAGAGAAGTGCCCTTACCGAAGAAATGTTCGATCCGGGTAGTTACGTAAGCTATGTTCGTCTTGGTCGGTCTGAAGTCTCGTAATCCTTCAAGAAACATAGCCTAGCTTATAACTTGAAACTCAACCCTAAGGTCTTGCTACTGGTCTATCAAGGTTCCTATTACTTAGGCATTTGTCCTAACTCTTAGGAAGATCCTTGGAATTCGAAAACATTTTTAGCAACTTTGACGACCGTTTAAAAGAACTAAGAAAACTCTAGTTTACAATATTCAATTTGAAAGCCTTAAACAAGATTTTGAATGCAAAAACACACATAATACTCAAGGAGTTCAATTCTACCCAAAATCTTCAAAACCCTAAAAACCTCTTATTTTCACCAAACAATACACTAAGTTACTCAAAACAATTTCACAATCCAAAAAATAACTTCTATTACAAGTTTCTAAAACAAATTTCAAGTCTTGAATTCAAAAAAAAAATCATCTAAGTGTCAAAAGCACAAAACTCCATTTAAAAGCCAATTTTCAATTTCCAAGTTTTCTTAGCTTAGCAAAAACCCTAATCAAGCTATGAGTTCCAAAATCCAATTTACCCAAAAGCTCAATTTTAGTCCTTCAATTCCAAGTTTCCCAAATCCTCTAGAAATCAATTTTCTAATGTCTTAGGTATACAATTTTCTCTAGGCCCTTTTGCACAAATTAGGGCAAAACCTTTCCTCTACACCCAAAATCATATACAAGCATTTAACACACTCAAAATCTAGTTGGGAAATCAATTCTCCCTTGTTCCCAATTCTGTCCAATTCGGCCATACCCCTTTAGTTACCAAAATGAATTTTTCTTTCAAAACTAACTTGTACACATCAAAGATAACAAGAAATCTATGCTGATCTAAATTTAAAAGTTTTAAAATAACTTATTTCAAATAATCAATCCTAAAAAACCTAGCTTCCAAGAAAACTAATTGGAGATTTCCATAGATCAATTTCATGGGAATAACATTCCTAAAGCCAGCCCTAGCAAAAGTTCAACTTCAAAATTCTTTAGGGATCAAAAATTAGTCACTCAAAATTCTAATCGGTTCAAATTAAAGTTCAAGGTCATGGGAACAACATTAATGAAGAGGGTTCAAGGTTCTAACAATTATCAAAATCCAACTCAACATATCAAAATTCTAAATCGGTAGAATTGTAGATCGGGGCAAGGGGATCAACTTACCTCAAAGGATCAAGAAGAGAAAATGAGTGGAAGGGGCTACCATGGAGGTGAGGAGGTTCGGCCATGAGCTCCCAAGGAAGAAGATGAATAGTTTCCTAGAGCTTCTCTTTCTCTCTCTTAATTTCTTCTTAAAACTCACTAAATGAACTTAAGTGGAAAAAAAAACAACACAAACTCCCCTATATAAAGAGTTTGGCCGCGGGTAAGAGGGGTGAAAATTTTAACTTTTCATTAACCCTAAGGTCCTTAGGAGCTACACTTATATATATGTATACTATTTATATATTAATATAATATAATAAATCAGTTAATTATCATTCATTGAATGTCAGTCACAGTGGTAAAAAGTAATTAATTTAACTTGTAGGTTGAGGGTCCAATTCCTAGGAGCTACACTTTCAATAAAAAATTTGGTATTTTTCACACCCGCTCAAAATTGTGAGAGCAATTTAACACAAAAGAAAAATAATATATTTTATTCTTCACTCATTCATCCGCCGCCACTGCTACCCTACATCATTTCACACAGTTTTTTTTTCTTTCAATTCATTCACTTTTAGCAACCCCAAATAATACCCACACACACACAAACAAAGCCAGCCGCACACACCACAAAACGTCACAATCCCATATGTTACCGGCGCTGCAGATTGCATACAATTGGCAAAATTGCAGTATACGGATACTGCAATCACTGAACCACCATCTTTGCAAAATTGCAATTGGCCAATTGCTTTATTATTGAAATACCAATATAAACCATTTGACAATTGCTTTGTTATTTCAGTACACACCATCTTCTTTGCAATTGCTTCAATTTAATCGTTCTACTTTCTTTGAATGGTGAGTTGTTTAATTTAGCCCATTTATGATTTTGAGGGAGTAGATAGTGTATATGGAAATTATGTAAACGGCTAACCCTATTTGTTTTGGCTAGGAAAGGTAGATTTGATTCGTAAAGGACAAAGGTTTGCTTTTATCAAGTTGTAGCGTCGCTTGCAAAGGTAAATTGGCTTACAAGTTGCTGTAAGTTTTGTTGACTATCTTTTGTTTTATCAATATATTTTGTGTTCTTTTGTTTTTATCTCTGTAAATTATATTTCTATATAAAGTGCATGAAAAGGCAAAACTTGTGAGATTTGATGTGTTTATATATGACTATTGTTTTCATTGATTAATCATCAAGAACTATAGGTACATAGATATAACTTCAATTGTGTATTTTATATTTTTATTTTAATATGTAGGTGACAATAATGAGTAAAAATAGAAAAATTGATTCTTTTTTTAAGAGAAAAGCTTGTGAGGAAGATGAACAAAATGTTACTCCCACATCAGTTGAATGTGAAATGAGCCCTCAGAATCCAAGATCTGAAGTAGTTTCCAAGTTTCCTAGAGTTACATATGAGGAATTTGAAAATTCTTTAGAACGTGATCCAGGAAAGCGCCTACCAATTTGGCAATACCTACCAAACCAAGTTGATGAAATACGGAGGTTCTATCTAAAAAGGGGTCCATATCAAATGCATCAAGAAAACTATCCATTGTCTGGTAAGGATAATCATCCAAGACGCTTTCAATACACTTGGTTTAGCATCTTCCCTTCATGGTTAGAGTATTCACCTTCGAAAGATGCTGCATATTGCTTACCTTGTTATCTTTTTAGCAAAAAGCCAAGTGGACGACCTGGGTCAGATGTATTCATTCGCACAGGTTTTAAAAATTGGAAGAAAGTTAATGATGGAAAGAGATGTGCTTTTCTCAAACACATTGGGACAGATCCTTGCTCGCCACACAATAATGCAATGAGAGCTTGTCAAGACTTGTTGAATCAAGAAGGACATATTAGAAATGTTATTCATGTGCAAAGCTTAGATCAAATTACGAAGAATCGATTGCGTCTCAAGACTTCAATTGACACCGTTCGCTATTTAACACTTCAAGCTTGTGCTTTTAGGGGCCATGATGAAACTAGTGGATCCAAAAACCAAGGTAATTTTCTTGAGATGGTAAAACTCCTAGCATCATACAATGATGAGGTTGCAAAAGTTGTGTTGGAAAATGCTCCACAAAATTGCAAGTATACTTCACATCTAATTCAAAAAGAGATCTTGCATATTCTCTCTAGTAAAGTGAGAAACCATATCCGTGAGGAAATTGGAGATTCTAAATTTTGTATTGTTGTTGATGAAGCTCGTGACGAATCAAAAAAGGAACAAATGGCTCTTGTCTTGAGATTTGTTGACAAAAATGGTTTTATTCAAGAACGGTTTTTCCATATTGTTCATGTTAAAGACACAATGGCTGTAACTCTTAAGCAAGAATTAAGTGCTATACTTTCTCAACATGATCTTGATGTTGCCAACATTCGTGGTCAAGGGTATGACGGTGCTAGCAATATGAGAGGAGAATGGAATGGATTACAAGCATTATTTTTGAATGATTGTCCTTATGCATATTATGTTCATTGCTTTGCTCATAGGTTACAACTTGCATTGGTTGCTGCATCAAGAGAAGTGATTCCAATTCATCAATTTTTTTCAAAACTTGCTTTTGTTGTCAATATTGTTTGCTCTTCTAGTAAGAGGCATGATGAGTTACAAGCTTCCAGGTTAGATGAAATTGCACATTTGCTAGAGATTGGTGAACTTGAAACAGGTAGAGGAGCAAATCAAATTGGTACTTTAAAACGAGCTGGTGATACTCGTTGGGGCTCGCACTTCTCATCTGTTTGTAGCTTGATAGATTTGTATGGTGCAACTTGTTCTGTTCTAGAAAAGATTGTTGTTGATGGATCAACTTACTCTCAACGTGGGGATGCTGATAGTGCTTACAAAAGTTTGACTTCATTTGAGTTTGTATTGATATTGCATTTGATGAAAAATATTATGGGGATAACTGATGTTCTTTGTCAAGCTTTGCAACAACAAACTCTGGAGGTTCTTGATGAAGATGGTTGGGATGGTTTATTGCAAAAAGTGTTTTCCTTCTGTGAAAAACATGATATTGAGGTTCCTGAATTCAATTCTTTTTATGCAGCAAGAAAAGGACGCTCTCGACACAAAGAAGATCAGATTACAGTAGAGCATTATTTTAGAGTGGAAATATTTTTTGTTACAATTGATAAGCAATTGCAAGAGTTGGATAGCAGGTTTAATGAGCAAGCAATGGAGTTGTTAACTCTAAGCTCATCTTTGGTTCCTAAGGATGCTTACAAAGATTTTGACATTGATAACATTTGCACTCTTGTGGAAAAATTTTATCCTATGGATTTTAATGAGCAAGAGAAGATTAACTTGAGATTTCAACTTCAACATTTCATCATTGATGCTTGTCAAGAATCAAATTTGAAGAATTTGTCAACTATTCAAGAATTGTGTTCATGTTTGGCGGCAACGAAAAAATCAGAAGTTTATTACTTGGTTGATAGATTGCTTCGCCTTATCATGACTCTTCCGGTTTCTACTGCTACAACTGAAAGATCTTTTTCGGCAATGAAAATAATCAAGACTAGGTTGAGAAACAAGATGGAAGCTGATTTTCTAGCTGACAGCATGATAGTTCACATTGAAAGGGAGATTGCAACAAGTTTTAGTTCTGATTCACTTATTAATGATTTCAAGTCACTGAAAGAGCGCAGAGCGGCACTTTAATTGATTGAAGGTAACTTTCAATATTTACTTTGATATTATAGTCAATTGTACGTTAACATTGCACTTAAATTTTAAGTCTTTCTCTCAACTGATTGCCAATAATTTGTGTACGATTTCTAGGAATCAGCCAAGTTTCCATCTCTGCCAGATTATTCTAGATGATTGTTTAAAGCTAGTGCTGGACTTTTCTTTATTTTCTCTGCTGTAGAAGCTTAAATACTGTTGCTCATACTTTGGCAGCAAAGAGTTCTATGTATCAAACCTGTTCATGGTGGGGAGAACTCCCGACGGTATTCTTCTTCACTTAGTAGCTGAGCTTTTGACTTAATAAATTGATTTGATTCTGTTTTCAAAAATAATTATGCATAAAATTTTATTTTTGGCCCCTCCAAAAATTATTTTCTGGTTCCGCCACTGCCTAAGGACCAAAGTTGAAAGGGTAAAAGTCTAGGTAAAAATATCTTTTTACTATTCGGGGACTAAACCGTAAAGTTTCAAAGTTTAGGGACAAAAGTCTAAACTCTCAAGGGGCAAGGACTAAACTATGAATTTGGAAGGTTAGGAAAATATCTAGGGTTGTTTATTAATATATTCCTAATCCATGTCGCGTCAGTGCGTCAGCTGAATCTGGTTGTCAGTACTTTTCCTGACGTAGCTGAGAGTATCTAGTACTAGTTACTCATTCTCCTTGGGCCTTGTGCTCGTACTACTCAGGCTCGGGTCGTTTTCCTCAAAGTTTGTGCTAATTCTGGTCCGAAAGTACTATTCACAAAACTTTTTATAGCATATCTGGATCCGTCACGTCAAACGGAGTCATTTGGTGATTCCCGAATTTTCGATCCGAGGTCTCGAAGTCGTCCGTTTCACTTGCTGGATTTTCGACTGAAAGACTCAATATCGAGAATTGTCGTTTCCTGGATTTAGAAGGAAACCATGTCAATATTACAGTCGTTCTTCACGAAATTCTTCACTGAAGGTCATGGTGATAGTGAGAACGCCTTATTCTCCTCCGAACTCAAAGTCTGGTCAAGGTTGGTTTACTACCAAGTGTCGTAAGGAGTACTTCATCGGTACTTCGGCCGACGATATCTCTTGTCGATGCCGGCGAGCGGATCCAAATAGTACCGAAAATAATTAAATAATTATTTAATTACAGGGTGAAATTCAGAGTCTTACAGCAAGCCTTGCGGTAAATATGAAAACCCCATACAACTTACCTCCGCCATATACAAATCTATTAAATTCAATCCCCTCAACAACTTCCAAGGCCGATTGGTCTTACTACCAACCCAACCTATCGCAAGAGATGAGTCGCTCTCAATTATAACATCCTTCAAATGAAATTCCCTTCAAAACAACAAAGCATGCAATATAGCTTGAACCTCAGCTTCAAAAGCCCACAACACACCTATCGACTTAGAAAAATATCCCACCATACCACAACTTGCATTTCGAACAGCCCCTCTAATACCACTTAGCCTCGGGGCATTCCTTGCTACCCCATAAACATTAAACTTTACAAACCTAGCCGGTGGCAAATTCCACTGAAATCTTCTAATCACAACATGTTGTGGCTTGGCCACTTTAATATGCACAAAATTTTCAAAGAATTCATTCAGAGTATAAGGACAATCTTTCTACCAAGCTTGAACCCACCAAGCTAACCGCAATAAATGCATTTCCCAAACCTCATCAAACACAAATACCTTATTCTAAAAAATGACAGCATTACGGGCTGTCCAAATTGCCTAAAATAAAGCACCACAAACACCCCTCCCTAGCCAAAATCTTTGACAAGAATCACCGAGAAATGTCGCAGCACAACATAAGGTGAGCGACTGTTTCCAGTTGCAGTCCACATATACAACACATCCCCTGATCTTCTAACTGCATTCTGTAAGACCCTGATTTAAGTTAAATAATTAAATAATTATTTAATTATCCGAAATATATATTGGAGCATTTTCAAGCATAAGTTAATGCCAATGACTATTTGGATTATCGGTGCAATGTTCTTAAGTGATGGTTTGTTGTAGATCCCTGGTCTTAACTCGACCGACAGCGAGAATAAGACTTTCTCATTATCTATATAAGACCCTAGATATTATAAATGATTGTGTTATTATTTAATTACGTGGACATATCTAACGACTATATTAATGCCCTAGCTAATACTATGTTCAGTTGCTTTACTCACGAGAAGTTTTGACGACAGTAGTTTACTGTAGGGATGCCGATTGAACCTCGACCGATGTTCGGGGATGAATAATGCTAAACTCTTATCTGTATGACGATTAGTTCATTAAATCATGAAAATCAACTGTAAGGTCAATGGGGTTTGGTTCCGAAGCCCAGAAAAGTTCTCGGTACGCGGTAAAAGGTCGATTTAAACCTTGTCATGCGGAAACAAGGCATTTTAAGGCAATTCTAAAATATCTGAACGAGGTTAAAAGTATTAGAATGTTGTATAAAATCTGTTTATGAAATAAACCTATTTTTTATGAATAGTGAATTTGGGTCGAAAACAACCGGAATTTTGATGAAAATATCCTCGGGTAATTTTAGCGATCGACACCCGAGTTTGGCGAGTGCCAGAGCCAATACGAGCAAACAATCGACGTTACCGAAAAATTAAAAGATCAATGTTTAGAGAAAAGTTTGACTATACTTCTAGAACGTTGTTATCATTCAAAACAAAGGTTAGACGATGTAGGTATCTAGGTCGTTTGAACTTAACAATCTCCCCCTTTTTTATGATGACAACTTTAGGAGAAAAAGGTCAAGAATTTTCGTTGACCCCCCCCCCCCCATCTATCGCAGAGAAAAAGCCTAAACATCATTTATTCCTTTTTATGCAGATCCCCCCCCCCCTCACATGATTATCTTGTTGATTTATCCTCTCTTTTTCTTCTCAACTTAACTTCTCCCCCTTTGTCATTAACAAAAACAAGGATAAACACAATATAAAAGCAAATAAAAAAGATAATAACGGTATATAACCATAACCAAAATAAAGTTCAGGCACTGATTAAATAGCATAGAGCAGAAGTAAAATTTTGGTGAGCAATGCAATCCAGAATAGCTTTGAGCATCTACTCAATCCCAGCAAGATGTTGATCAAGGTAGGTGCGATGCTCCGCAAGGGAAGGATGATGCATC
Organism: Acmispon strigosus; assembly: GCA_030819835.1. Taxonomy (NCBI): domain Eukaryota; kingdom Viridiplantae; phylum Streptophyta; class Magnoliopsida; order Fabales; family Fabaceae; genus Acmispon; species Acmispon strigosus. Next base: position 30,549,068 of record JAUAMA010000007.1, read on the forward strand.
TTACAAAAAGGCATCTAAATGGATCAAGACATCTTACATCATCATCTTCTTCTTTTCATCATCTAATTCCTCTAATAGGATAATGCATCGTTTTCAGTTGGTGTATGTCGTCTGGGGGCAAGGCATCCTGGAGGGCTCAACTTCTTTTTCGTTTCTCCATCCTAAGGGGGACGTTGAAATTTGAGCTGACGGCACTGGAGATCCAGACAATGCTCTAGCTGCCAACCTTGTCCTTTTGACCGTTTTTAGTCCAGTTTCCTTTAAAATTGTATGCTACCCTTAGAATAGTTAATTAAATAAGTTCATATGTTATTTCTAGGTTGAAGATCAAGTGTATGCAACCTAAACGAAGGAAAGGGTAACTCAGTCTTTGTGTTGTGTCGTTTGTGATGTTTCGTGACTCTATTTCAGAACACTGATCGTGATTGCCTTGAAATTTAGATTGAATATTGTTGATGACATTATAACATGTTGAATATACATATATGTTTGTTGAAATTGAATTGTTTGGATATAACATGATGAAAATGTTTCCTACAAGAACTGACTATATTATGCATATGTTGATACTATGATTGTGAAACGAGTGAGTCGTTATTGTTCATGAGGATTCTGGAAATTGTGGGAACTGGTAGTTCCTAAGGATAATGATTATTTGTCATATTATATGCATAATATATAGGATTTTCAGGTTTTGATGGGCAGCACTTTGTCCCGCGTGATCAAACAAAGGGTGATGTGGTGGATTGTTATCCCACGTGATCGTCCTGGCCCAGTATAAGGCGAATTATTGGCCATAGATTATGCATATAGTTATTGAGAACTGACAAGCATGATTATGTGACATTTGAATATGAGCAATTTGTGAGAATATCTATTGTTACTATTACTGTAATTCATGCTCTGTTATTTATCACTATTTCTGTTTTCATCACTGTGCTGCTGATTATTGCCTCTTTTTGGAGTTAAACCTTTTCAGCTTGTTGTTTTATTGTTTGGGAGCTTAACGCCAAACGACCAGCGATGAGGGAATACTTGAAGACAAAAACTGATGCAAGCTTGAGCAACTGTTGGGACAGACTTGAAGATGATGTTTTGATTCCGCTGTTTTTGTATAATTAGCACATGTGGTGCAAAATATTACTTTCATTACGCCTTCTTTTCCTCACTGTAATATTATTGTTAATGGGCTACACTATATTAAATATATGAGAGACGTTGTTTTGGAAACTTGAGATGTTCTGAAAGGTTTTTATTTAAGTGTTGTTTCCGCATTTTTACAATGTGACACTCGACTTAAAAATCGGGTTGTTACATTTTGTGGTATCAGAACAATGGTTGAGATAACCAGTGTTGTTGGGGAGTTATTGCATTATGAAATTGATTGATAGGGTGTCAATGAAATAAGAATTTTGGCAATAAATTTTTATTGATATGAATTGTTTGAGATTGTCCTATGAGCGGACGATCTTATGCTATGTTTGACTAATTTCGTTGCTGTTTTCTATTTTTCGGATTAACTGCTAAGCTTTCTTAACAGGAGTATGAGGTTAACAAATCAGGGCACAGAAATGGCAGATAAAAATGCAATGAATCAGATGGCTGCCGCCATTACTAATTTGACTACGCTAATGATGCACAAGTGAACGTAGGTGCTGCTTGTGCAGAAGAGGAAGCTAATTAAGTTGTTGCAACTGCTGCCGCACATACATAAAAAGCTGAGAGAGGGCAAGCTTCTGCTCAGACGAAGGGATTACATGATTTCAAGAGGCAGGATCCACCCAAGTTTTATGGATGATATGATCCGGAAGAGGCTAATTTGTGGCTTTCAGAGATCGAGAAGATCTTCTTCTTTTCACAGACCCTTGTTACAACCAGGGTGAACTACGCTTCATACTTGCTATCGGGAGAGGCTAAGCACTGGTGGAACGGTGTTAGAGCTATGATGGAGGCAGATCACCAAGTTGTTACTTGGGAGTCCTTCAAGAGGGCTTTTTTGGAGAAATACTTTCCCAGGAGTGCTAGAGCTGCTAAAGATAAGGAGTTTACAGAGCTGAAGTAGGGAAACATGTCAGTTGCTGAGTTTGCTGTGAAGTTAGAATCGCTAGCCAGACACTATAGATTTTTCCGAGACCAGATCGACGAGGAGTTCATGTGTGAGCGCTTTATTGATGGGCTGAACTATGACTTGCACTATGTTGTGAAACCTTTAGGGATTGAGCGCCACAAACAGCTAGTGGAGAAAGCTAAGGGCATTGAGGCCATTAATAACCGTAAAAGGAAATCATAGGGAAGTAGAGGACCAACTAGGTTCCATTCAGCCAGAGACAACAAAGGGAAGAAGCCATATTAGCAACCGCAAGCCAAGGGGCGTACATTTGGGTCAGACAGACCTGTTGGAGGAAACTTGGGTGTTCGGGGAACTCCGAAGCCAATTGAGGATGTTGTCTGCTACAAATGCAATGAGAAGGGGCATTATGCTAGTAGCTGTACTGCGAAGACCATTACTTGCTGAAAATGTCAGAAGCCGGGGCATACTGCTAGAGACTGCCGGGTTCTGAAGAAGGAGGGTGTTGTGAATGCTACTCGTGGGAAGCGACCTGTGGCTCACAGTAGAGTTTATAACATCTCTGGAGAGACAGCTGATGATGTTGAGGGTTTGATCAAGGATCGTTGTGACATATCTAGTATTCCTCTTTCTGTATTGTTTGATTCAGGAGCTACTCACTCTTTTATTGTTGTTGATTGTGTGGCAAAGTTTGGTTTGCCTGTGTCAGAGTTGTCATTCGATTTGGTGGTATCTATCCCTGCTGAAAAAAGTTTAATTGCAACCTCTGTATGCTTGGATTGTCCTTTGATGTTCCGGGATAGGAAGTTCGTTGAGAACTTGATCTGCTTACCCCTTAAGCACTTGGATGTGATCAGGCATGGAATGGATTTCTCTTCACCGTGTTCTATTGGATTGTGCCAATAAGGAGGTAATTGTTCCTGATTTGAGGATGTCTGGGTTTTTGGACTCCTATCTTTCAAAGTCCTCCTTGAGAAGAGGAGCTTTGAAGGTTCTTTTAGCAGCGGGCGTTGGAGAATCATCGTCAGATGGGGTGTAGAGTATTCCTATTGTTCATGACTTCGAAGATGTATTTCCTAAAGATGTGTCAAGGTTACCACCTGTTCGTGATACCGAGTTTTCGATCAATTTGGTTCCTGGAACCGGACCGATTTCCATTGCACCGTACCCAATGGCACCAGCAGAGTTGGTGGAAATGAAGAGACAGATTGATGATCTCATGGCTAAGGGTTTCATTCGACCTAGTGTTTCTCCATGGGGAGCACCTGTGCTACTTGTGAAGAAGAAGGATGCTAGATCACGACTTTGTGTAGACTTCAGATAGCTAAATAAGGTGACAATGAAGAATCGTTATCCTTTTCCTAGGATTGACAACTTGTTGGACCAACTTCGGGGAGCGGCTGTATTCTCGAAGATCGATTTGCGATCTGGTTATCACCAGATTCGAGTTAAGAAGACGGACATTCAGAAGACAGCGTTTCGTACTCACTATGGGCACTATGAGTATTTAGTGATGCCATTTGGAGTTACGAATGCACCGGCGGTATTCGTGGATTACATGAATAGGATCTTCAATTCTTTTCCTGACAGGTTCGTGGTCGTCTTTATTGATGACATTCTAATCCATTCGAGGAGTCGAGAGGAGCACAAAGAACATCTGTGCCAGGTATTGACTATTCTGCGAGAGAAGGCTCTCTTTGCGAACTCAGCTAAGTGCGAGTTTTGGTTGGAAGAAGTGAAGTTTTTGGGACATGTTATTTCTAAAGAAGGCATTGTTGTTGATCCCAACAATGCAGATGCAGTAACTAAGTGGGAACAACCGAAGACTGCGACAGAGATCAAAAGTTTTCTAGGCTTAGCTGATATTATCGGAGGTTCATTGGGGGTTTTGAAAATATCGCAGGACCTTTGACGAAGCTAACTTGGAAGAATCATCCTTTTGCTTGGATCGAGGAGTATGAGTCTAGTTTTCAGGAGATGAAGCGACGTTTGACAAACACACCAGTTCTGATTTTACCACAGTGTGTTGAACCTTGCGAGGTGTATTGTGATGCTTCGTACCAAGGTTTCGGTTGTGTATTGATGCAGAACAGTAAGGTTGTGGCCTATGCTTCAAGGCAGTTGAAGATCCATGAGTTGAACTAACCGACACATCACTTGGAGCTTGCAGCGGTGGTTTTTTCTCTTAAGATATGAAGGCATTATTTGTATCGAAGCTCGTTTACCGTCTTCAGTGATCATAAGAGTTTGAAGTATTTGTTCAATCAGAAAAACTTGAATATGAGGCAGAGGCGATGGATGGAGTTTCTAAAGGACTATGAGTTTACCTTACAGTATCATCCGAGAAAGGCTAATGTTGTGGCTGATGCTCTCAATCGCAAGGCTATCCATGATTCTTTGTTGATGATTAAGGAATTGGAGTTGCTTGAGGCTTTTTGAGATCTGAGTTTGGATATCAAAGTGACACCCGAGAAGTTGAGTTTCAAGATGGTCACCGTGTCTAGTGGTTTGTTGGAAGAAATCAAAGTTAAGCAGATGCTGGACAAAGTTTTGATTGAGAAAAGATAAATGATCACTTTGGGGAAAGCACCAGACTTTGAGGTAGGATCTGATGGTATCTTACATTGTAAGAGACGAGTGTGTGTTCCGAGCGATGCTGAGTTGAGGAGGTTGATCCTTGACGAAGGTCACAAGTGCAGGTTGAGTCTTCATCTAGGATCGACGAAGATGTATCAGGATCTGAGGTTACACTTTTGGTGGTCGGGCATGAAGAGGAATGTTGCTGAGTATGTTGCTGCATGCCTGACTTGTTAGAAGGCGAAAGTTGAGCACCAGTGACCCACAGGGTTGATGCAGTCTCTTGAGGTACCAGAGTGGAAGTGGGACAGTATATCCATGGATTTCGTGGTTGCCTTACCACTCACTCGGAAGAGATTTGATTCTATCTGGGTCGTTTTTTATCGTTTAATGAAATCTGTGCATTTCCTACCCATGAAGACCACTTATAAGGTGGAACAGCTTGCAGAAGTTTATATTATGGAGATTGTACGATTGCATGGAGTTCCTTCGATAATAGTTTCCGATAGAGATCCGAAGTTTACTTCTCACTTCTGGAAGGTTCTGCAGGGAGCTCTTGGTTCGAAGCTGAGTTTGAGTTAAGCTTATCATTCACAGACTGATGGGCAGACTGAGAGGATGATTCAGTATTTAGAGGACCTTCTGAGAGCTTGTGTGCTAGAAAATTAGGGGAGTTGGGATGAGATTTTACCATTGATCGAGTTCACTTATAACAACAGTTTTCATGCTAGTATCGGGATGGCACCGTATGAAGCACTGTATGGAAGGAGATGCAGAACTCCTTTGTGTTAGTTTCAGGATGGTGAGAATTCGCTAGTTGGACCGGAATCAGTTCAACAGACAATGGAGAAAGTGAAACAGATCAGGGAGAAGATGAAGGCGTCCCAGATTAGACAAAAGAGCTACGCAGACAATCGACGAAGAGGGTTGGAGTTTTCACCAGGAGAACATGTGTTTCTTCGTGTGGCACCCACTACTAGAGTTGGAAGAGCGATTAAGTCAAAGAAGCTGACGCCAAAGTTTATTAGACCATACCAGATCATCGAGAGAGTTGGACCAGTGGCTTAACGTATTGCTTTGCCACCTTTCTTGTCCAAGATTCACGATGTGCTTCATGTATCGCAGTTGCGTAAATATGTTCCGGATCCTTCTCATGTTATCACTCAAGATAATGTTCTGTTGAAGGATAATTTGACGTTCGAGGTTCCACTAATGAGTATTGCAGATCGTAGGATTAAATAGTTGAAGAACAAGCAGATTCCACTTGTGAAGGTGATTTGGAACCAGACGACGGGAGACGCAACGTGGGAATTAGAGGAGAAGATGAGAGAATAGTATCCCGCTTTGTTTCTTGACTTGTAGTTTCAGGGACGAAACTCTTTTAAGGGGGGTGGTATTGTAAGACCCTCAATGTTGTGTAATTTCACCTTAGTCCCTGTAATTCTTGTAATTATAGTTTATATCTTTTGGAGTATATTGATTATACCTTGTCTTGGATTATTTCCATAATTCAAGTTAGCTTTGGGTTGATATATTGAGTTCTATCTATGATAAATGTGTGATTGTGTATGGAATTATGTATTGTTTAAGCCTTGGTTGAAATGGTGACGTTTTGAAGAGAAAGTAGAGATCGTCTGGTAGGACTCGCCTTGTAGGACTCGTCTTGTAGGACTCGTCTTGAAGGACTCGTCTTGTAGGACTCGTCTTAGTTGGCAGACTAGTAGTACTCGTCAGACTCGTCTTAGTTGGCAGGCTAGTCTTACTCATCAGACTTGTCTTAGTTGGCAGACTAGTCTTACTCTTCCTACTGGTTAGTTGTCAGACTAGTCTTTGTGACTGTTTAAGTCGGTTTTGTTTTCATATTTCCTAGTCTGGTCAGCCGCTATTGTTGACCTTATGAGATAAGTGCCAGATGCCCTTGAAAATGATAAGCTTCCATTTTTGTTGACTCAGATTATTTTAATCTTTTCTGGAGTCGGTTTCCTCACTCTATAACTACAGAACTCGTAACAGTGCGTTAATCTTTAGTTCTTTCCCACACCTTTCTTCTCTTCGAAGTAAACTGTAATCCTTGACACTCTCCAAAAGTTTTGTTGATGTTGTTGTTGGTAAGTTGTTCAGACTCTTTCAATTCCGGGAATTTCCATTGTACTAGATTCATTTCATCTTCTTGGGATTTGACTGGTTTGTTTCCAGTGCGTTCATATTCTTCGTGTCCGAGTTCTTCCTATTCGTTGAAGGACAAAAGTTGATTCGTGTTTGAGTTCTTCTTGTTCGTTGAAGGACAATGTTGAAGTTTCAAATCTCTTAAACATCTAAACCATACAAGGTTGGTTTCCTTTCCAGTTCTTATGTTAGAGCTTTGTTGTAATTCTTGTGTTTCTGAAAAATCCTTAGAATTCTGAAAAGAAACTATCTTAGATCAATTTTTGTAATGAGTTTTATCCATGAGAAAGTTTGGGTCTTGAAGAAATGAGTTTAAAATGATTTTTATGGGAAAAACACTATTTCAGGGCTCTCAGGCTTAGAGCTAGCGCATGAGCGTTGGGTTCCAACACCTTGGCGTTGGGATTCTGCCAGAATTGTAATTCCACCAAACGAGGCCAATGCATGAACGTTGGGTTCCAACGCTTGAGCGTTGGAGCATACTCTGTTCTGCTCTGTTTTATGAAAAATTCTGATTTTGACCGTTTTGAGTCCAGTTTCCTTTAAGATTGTATCCTACCCTTAGAATAGTTAATTAAATGAGTTCATATGCTATTTCTAGGTTGAAGATCAAGTGGATGCAACCTAAACGAAGGTAAGAGTAACTTAGTCTTAGTGTTGTTTCGTTTGTGATGTTTCATGACTCTGTTTTAGAACACTGATCGTGATTTCCTTGAAATTTTGATTGAATATTGTTGATGACATTACAACATGTTGAATATGCTTATATGTTTGTTGAAACTGAATTGTTTGGATATAACATGATGAAAATGTTTCCAAGAACTGACTATATTATGCATATGTTGATACTATGACTGTGAAACGAGTGAACCATTATTGTTCATGAGGATTTTGGAAATTGTGGGAACTGGTAGTTCTTGAGGATAATGATTATTTGTCATAGTATATGCATTATATATAGGATTTCCAGGTTTTGATGTGGCGGCACTTTGTCCCATGGGATCAAACCAAGGGTGATGTGGTGGATTGTTATCCCACGTGATCGTCCTGATCCAGTATAAGGCGAATTATTGGCCATATATTATGCATATAGTTATTGAGAACTAACAAGCATGATTATGTGACTTTTGAATGTGAGAAATTTGTCAGAATATTTGCTGTTACTATTACTGTAATTCATGCTCTGTTATTTATCACTTATTATGTTTTCATCACTGTGCTGTTGATTATTGCCTGTATTTGGAGTTAACCTTTTTTTGCTTGTTGTTTTATTGTTTAGGCGCTTAACACCAGACGACCAGCGATGAGGGAATTCCTGAAGACAAAAACTGATGCAAGCTTGAGAAACTTTTGGGACAAACTTGAAGATGATGTTTTGATTCCGCTGCTTTTGTATAATTAGCACATGTGGTGTAGAATATTACTTTCATTACGTCTTGTTTTCCTTGTTGTAATATTATTGTTAATGGGCTACACTATATTAAATATATGAGAGACATTGTTTTGGAAACTTGAGATGTTCTGAAAGGTTTTTATTTAAGTGTTGTTTCCGCATTTTTACAATGTGACACTCGACTTAAAAATCGGGCGGTTACAGGTACAAAGGCTCATCATATGCATCACACAATGCAGACATACGTGTGTGACGCAGAGCATTGGTGCCAGGAATTTGATAGTGGTATAGTTCTGGGAAATTGATGGAAAAAGGAAGATAGATACTCACGTTGTTTGTCATTTCTATTTTAAGGAAGAATTAAACAGAAGCAGAGGATACAGGGAAGATGATGGAGTGATGGATGGAGCATAGATGAGTCTAGAATTTATAAGCAAACCAGGAAAGTGGATAGGGGTGAAAAGGAGTAACCAATAAGAAGTTTTAATTGTGAAATGGCGCACGCTTCTTGTGCTCTGGGAAATGGCGAGCTACAGAACCTTTTAGTGGGAGGAGAGTGAAGCATTTAAGATGTATTAATTGTGAAACGACGCATGCTGCTTGTGCTCCGAGAAACGGCGACATGCAACACCCTAATACTGAATAGCAACAACAACAATCTACAAAACAAAACTCTAAAAGTAGAAGCAGGTCAAAAAGACTCACCAGTGAGGTAGAGAAAAGCGCCCAAAGGGAGAAGGTGGAAACGACTTCACTGTCACGGCTGCAAGCAAGAGTGCGATTGGCGGAAATAAGCTTGGCAGCGACGAGCATGCAAAGCAGCGGCAGTGCCATTGCAGAGAGAAGGAGTGTCGGTGATGACGTGCAGCGGGAAGGTGTGGCGGTCATGAGGTGCAACAGGGAATTCACAAATGGGTTTTGGATCTGCAAAGTATGGTATATCAATAATAAACTCTATTCCCACGGTTAATGTAACAACCGTAGTAAAAGGAAATGTTATTTAAAAAAATAATAAAAACTATCTCAGTTACCACAAGTGACATGAAACCGTGGTAATAGAGTGCCTTAGTTACCACAATTAAACACGGAACGTGGTAACAGAGCTCTGGGCACCATCTTACCACGATTCAACGCTGAACCACGGTTACAGGAGCATGGTAATATGGCAAATCTGTAGTAATGTATGTTGACCATGCGTGATAGGTGTCAGCTGTCATTATGTGATAGATAACCCGCCAATTATGTTGACGCGGAATATCCGGGATCTTGTCTGTTTGTTTGTTTCCTCTCTGTATAAATACAGAGCTTGTAACAATGAATTAATCGGAATAGAAAGAACATTCAGTATCATCGATTTCTCAAATTTTTCTTTTTAAAGAACCCGTGGTTCTTATCACACACGTTATTTGCTTCTTTAATGAATTTAAGTGTGAAAAGGCCTTGGAGGTACCCATCACAACCAATTACCCGTACCCTAGGAGCGCACTCCACTTTTTAGTTTCAATATGCCATTAGACAAGTCTATTTGAATTGAGCCAGTGTTCAATTTCATCAATAATTGAGGGATGTTGTCTATCTTGTACATGTTTTCACCAGAAACCAACACCACTGCAAGAATATGCCTTTTCTTTAACTAGGCTGGATTCAATGCTCTGTATCATCATCACCCTTTATTGACTCATCACGTGGTGGGGAAACTTGGGAGATGAAGGAAGATCATATTATTTTAATTACTGTCACAATGAGCTAAGAATCTCAGATGATAACACTGTTATCAATAAGCTGTTGCATAGCATTGAGGGCAAATAGCTATAAATTGAAACATAAACTCTCCATGACAGCTAAACCTGTGGTCCTGGGCCTTAAAATGTCTGCCAATCTGGCATTGAACAAGAAGAAAGAGACTGAAAGCAACATCGTACATCGTTTTAAGATCACAAAACATTGTACATCGTTTTAAGGCCCTGCCTCTTAAATTGAACGAAAGGCCATTTCTACAGTATTTTAGCATCCACTTCAAAATGATTCCTTTAGAATATGCATCCGTATTAGAGTTGGTACTAACAAGTAAGAGTCTCCTTCACTCACAAGATTATTGGTTGTATGTAATTAATCCACACTTTGGAAGTTAGATAACAAGTTGACAATCCACATTAACCCTTTTGTGCCCCCTTCCCCCACCATACATAAACACGGATGAAGAAGATGCTCTGATGTATTTGATTTCTCCTTTTCGGTCGACCAATTAAATTGTGTCATGAATATGACAATTATAATTTGGCCTGAATAATTTTTAAATGATATGACACAATGTGATTGGTGTAATTGAGAATGAGACACAAAATAGGGACAAAAGATTTCGGTCCAGAAACACACATTTGTGCTACAACTTTGATACTTTCACGCTATGTTGCACAGGTACGCGTAGGGTACCCGGTACGCGTAGAATATCGGGTACGCGGTACGCCATTTTCAGAAAATCTTGGGGATGGGTATGTTTATATTTTTTTTTTAATAATATATATTTATATATATTAAATAAAATGACTAATCTATTCCAGATAAATATTATAATTTCAAACAATATCACAAATTAAAATAACATTAAGAGACATAATCAAAGCATTCAATATCACTAATGTAAGTTAAAAAAAGAACTAAATGATAGATTGTTCAACAATCAACGTTACAAAATCAAGCGTTCAAAGTTCAAATATTAAGAGTGTCAATGTCATCAGAGAAAAGAACACCCTCCAAATCTGGCTCATCAAGGGAAAGGGAGGCAACGTCAAGAATACTAGAACCTTCAAGATCAAATTCATCGCCACCAATGTCCCACATTTGGGTTTCACCTTTCTTATAATGATCAGACTTTCTTGAAAGAAGACGAAGATTTGTATGTATGTAAACAAGGTTCTCAGCTCTTGTAGGGTGGAGTTTATTCCTTATCGCGGAATGGATGAACTTATATGTACTCCAATTTCTCTCAGCACAAGAAGAAGATGATGGCTGTGAAAAAAGTTTCAAGGCAATGGTTTGAAGCTTAGGGAGTGAAGCTCCCACATGACCCACCATTCCTTTGGCTGGAGGTCCCATCTATGTTGTAAGCAATCAAATTTCCTAAGTTCACCGTCCCCACTTGAGAATTTGGCAAACTCAGCCTCTATTCTGTCCTTTCCATCCAGAAAGTAGCTTCTTAGGCACTTGTTTCTTCCCATGCAAATTTCATTGTCCTGATTAGGAGCTACTCGTTTTGGATCTTCTTCTGTACAATAGTACCTATTATAGAAAGCATAATCAACAAGTTAAAGAATAGATCCTCAACTAAGAAAGAGTACTATAAAAATGGAAGTTACAAATGAATCAAGTTTACCTTGGATTAAGTGAATGAGCTAAGCAATGAAGTGGTGTGTTACCTTTAGTCCATCTATCAATAAGGATATTATACACCACTTCATAAAAGGTGGAATGTTCATCCAATTCCTTGCCCTCATGTTGATATATTGCCAATTTCACTTGCTCAATCATAGTATCCCATTTCTCATAAACCAAATGCAGAGTGGGTTCATCAGTATCACAAGCACGAAGCATGTCATATATGGGGCTTGTAAAGCTTAGCACATAATCAACTTTCTCCCACCAACTATCATCTAAAATTGTTTCTTTCACAAATTTTGCTCGTAAAGTATCATCTTCTTTATAGTTAGACCATGCTTCGTCAATGACCATAGATAGAAGACCTTGCTTAATGGTTGTCAACCTTTTAAGCATGATAATAGTTGAAGCAAATCTAGTCTCAGCAACCGCAAGCAACTTCAAACTCACAAACCTATTAAACATGGAAAGCCTCATAGAATGGTTATTGATGAAGTTTCTAATGAGTTGAGCATCCTCCGAAACCTTAGCTATCCAACTAAACTCATGGTAGGCAACTTCATTACTTTGAGTATTTTTTGGAGCACAAATGCTTTTTAATGCAAGGTTCAATGTGTGAACAACACACGGTGTCCAAAAAATATGTGGATAAACACCCTCCACAATAGCTCCAGCCGCCTTGCAAACCAGTGCATTATCAGTAATGACTTACACAACATTTTGTGGTCCAACCTCTTTAATGACATCTAAAATCTGATTTGCAATATAGTTCCTATCCTTATACTCACCAGATGCATCAACAGCCTTCAAGAACATAGGTCCTGCATCTGAGGCTGCCACAAAGTTTATCAATGGTCTTCTTTGTACATCAGTCATCCATCAGTCACTATACTCACCCCTTTTACAGGCCAAGTGTTTCTGATAGGCTTAAGTAGCTTCTCAATGTTGGCCCTTTCCCTTTCCAAGTGTTTAGTCCTAATAGCATTATATCCAGGTGGAGCATAGCCCGAAAGAGGACTATTTGCAGCAAACTTGAGCATATTCACAAAGTGTGGATTTTTAGCCACATGAAATGGCAAACCAGCTGAATAAAAGAACCTTGCAATTTCACAATCCAAATGACCTCTAGCTTCATTCTGGAATAGATGTTCTACTGATCCCGACAAGCCTCTTCTTTTCTTGTTCCCATCCATTGTAGGTGGATTCATACTTGTTGATCCCGTGGGTAAAGGAACTTCAATAGGTTTAGTTTTCTCACTTGCCTCCATCTCAAGTTGTCTCATCTCTTCTAAACAATCTTCTGGGACTTTCTTACAGAAACCAATCCCTTTTGATGGAATCCTCAACAAGTGAGCCTTCACTCTTAAATAAGAACTCTTATGTTCATCTTGACAGTAGTTGCAACGCCAAGATGTGTTCCCTCCTCCATCTTTCCTATTTTGTATTACAGTCACATAACGCCAAAGGGGTGTCTTTCCCTCAGTTGACCCGAGTGCAAATTTACTAGATATAGAAGAACTGGATTCTTGAGAAGAATTCATTTAGATTGTAACAAAAATTCAGACAATAATGAACAAATGATAATAGTTGGAAGAGGCAGAGTAAATTTATCTTACTAGTGTGCTACTGCTATAGGAACTAGCAACACAGAAAATAGAAGTATTATTTAATAAGGAATAATACTTATTACTAGTGTTCAGACAAGTGAAAGTCTATAAAGATGTATTATTTAATAAGGAACACAAAAAATAGAAACATAAGAAGTAGCAACACAGAAAAAGTATTATTTAACAAGTGAAAGTCTATAGGAACAAGAAACACATAAAAAATATTATTTAATAATGCACACAGAAAGAAGCAACACAGTTGCAGAGGCATCAAAAATAGAAGTATAGAAATTAGAAGAAGTATAGAAGCAACAAAGTATTATTTAATAAGGAACATTGGAACAAGAGCAAGAGATTATTATTTAATAAGGAACATTGGAACAAGCAGTAAGAAATTATTATTTAATAAGGAACATTGGAACAAGCAGTATTATTTAATAAGAAGAAGTATAGAAAATAGAATATATAAACAAAAGAAGATTTTAGCAAGCTGCAGAGGCATAGAAAACAGAAAAAGGGCACCACCGTACCAGTCGCCGGCTGAAGGAGGAAGAGAACGCGACGGCGGCGGGAGGAAGAAGGCGTGACGGCGGTGTCAGGAAGAGAACGCGACAGCGGTGGGAGGAAGAAGGCACGACAACGGTCGGAGGAAGAAGGCGCGACGGCGGTGGGAGGAAGGAGCGATGGCGGCGGCAGAAGACGGCGCACAAGGAGAATGAGAGGTTTGCGTTTCTGATTTTGAAAGAAGAAAGAAGGTTTGCGTTTCTGAAAAACCCAATTTAAAAAAAAAAAAAAAGGAAAACGACGCCATTTCGCGTCGAAAACGCACTGGGTGCGTGAGGCCAAATCCGGTACGCCCCGCCGCGCACCGGTAGCGCACTGCCGCGCACCCGCACCGGGTACGTACCCAGTGCCGGTGCCTCCTCCATTTTAACGTGCCGGTGCTTCGCAGCTTTCACGCAAGTTTTATCTCTATTTTTTTCCACCACTTTATTTATATGTCTCTTTTTTAATTTTTTTTATCACATCACTTATTATATCTTTGAACTTTCTTGTATTCTTATATATTTATCAAGGTGGAGTGGAATTATGCTGTGAATAAATTATTTTCATTTTCCTTAGCACTATGTTGAGTATAAGGTTGTAATCAAACAGTCAAAGTCATGAAGGCTTATATGGTTTGACTTTTCCTTTTTTCGTTTACTATTCAAGATAGTTGTACCATAAACACCACCAACAACACCAACAACACCAGACACAAGTTTTGTGGCAAGTTTAGACCGCCAAAATATGTATTTTGTAATGCTGTAAAACTGTTACTAAAGTAGATGTCGTCCCACCTACATGATTCATGTACCACAATTAAATCTTCATTTATTCTTCATTTTCGACCGACACTATGAAAACAACTAATTAGCACAATCCTAATGTCATGCGTGTTGTGTTGGCTTAAAGTCAGTTAAATTGATGGTAATAGCTGCATTGGTGAAGAAGCCGGCTCTAAAACGTTAGCTTAAGTCTTATGCCTACGCATAATCAGTTCGGGCATACACTTTTGTTTTATTCTATATAGTGTATTTCTCGTCCTAATTAATTTCCATTGCCTAGGTACTAGGTTCAGTGTAAGGTTGTAATCCAACGGTCAAGTCATGAGGTTTATATGGTTTGTTTTTTCCCTTTTTTTCTTTTTCTGCCAATCATGTTGGATACGTGTACTTGTTTTCTCCTTTCAATTGTTAAGAAAGTGACCATTATTAAGAAATTAGTAAAATCAGAGGAATGGTATAAGATTCCTTTAAAACTAGTTAATCTCCATTCATCAGTAATGGGCCACATCCCGATATGAATACAATTTGAATATATATAGTTGAAAGTCAAGTCACTAGAAGAATTAGAGATAAGATCCAACACCCCCTTCATTTTAGTTGGCAGGGAAGGAATCACTAGTAAACCTTTGACATTCAGATTCCAATCACTTAATTGGGCCCAAAATTATGTGTGACAAACCTCATGAGCAAGTCAGGGCACAGTTGGAAAATTGATGTCCGCTGTCTCAATTGATGAAAACGAATATAGCGTGTTAAAATGGAATGGAATTATAATAGCTTGTCCTTATTTTATATGGTAATCCCTACGTTCCTTTTTATAAGAGTTAAATGAGGGGTTGACCGTATTCAATTCTGAAAATATAAAATTGCATTAATAATGGAAAGAAATTAAAAAGAAACATGTTAAGGACAATTTTGGAAATTCAACAACATTTGAGAACAAATTTAATGTAAAAAACTATACTACCTAATTAGATTTAACATACATAATTTATTCTTTTTTTTTATATAAAAACATATTTCTCATATAACACATCATTATCATTATATATATATAGGAAGCATATCAAGTGAGAGCAATGTTTATTGTGAGAGGTGAGAGCATTAAATCGTGATTATTAAATCTAACATGAATAGTCAAGATTAAAACATAAAGTCACATGACCATTAAATCTCAACCACCCATGTTAGATTTAGTGGTCACGATTTAATGCTCTCACCTCTCAAAATAAACATTACTCTCACTCACTCTCACTGATACGCCCTATCTATCTATATATATATATAATTCAAGTTCGCATTGAAGGACTAAAGATACTACTAAGACACATAGTTACTATTAACACAGACACATAGATGGTCATTAATATTCACACTTTAGATATTAAATTTAAATATTCAATCTTTAATCTTTTAAAGCCATGTCATCAATTTTTTTTGGGTTTCATCCATACCATCGGTTTTCAGATGACATTAGTGTCATCTCTACCTAGTTTGTAAGTTGTCATTTATTTTAAGTTTCTTTATTCTAATGTTGATTATTTATTATTTCTTTCACTCTACCTATGCACTACAAGAATAAACGCGTATTAGCATCGACAAAGGGTTTGCTAAAAGCCGACGCTAGCAGGCCAAAAAACGATGCTATAGATAATTTAACATTGGTGCCAGGACGAACGTTAAATGGTTAAAGCTAACTTGTTGAGTCGACCCGGTGGTTGACGCAACGTTTATTGTTAGACAAGTCGTCTTTAGGCCAACGAGAGTTGTTTGGGCCGTTGGCTGATGATAAGTGCCAAATTTACGTATTTCTGGATATCATTTTAGACACTTATTCGACTTGTTTCCTTGAAATGTTAATCATTTAAACCCTCAAAGTATATAAATCGGTAAAAGCTTAACTTTAGCCTATAGATAGTGCAAATATTAGTTTTTGTATGAATTTAACTTGGAATTGTGATACAGAGAAGAAGTTCACAAAAATTTCCAAGTTGTAGGTGAATAACAGACCCATCGTCTGAGTACTCGTCTGAGTGACGATCGTCTGAGACCTCGTCTGAGTGACGATCGTCTGAGGCCTCGACTGACTGACGAATCGTCTGAGGCCTCGTCTGATTGACGAATCGTCTGAGGCCTCGTCTGACTGACGGATCGTCTCAGGCCTCTCATCTGGTTTAACCGATAATCAGGAAGCTCATCGTCTGGATATTTGCATCGTCTTTTGCTATCAATGACCAGAATCAGCAGTTTGGAACGAAACCTTTAAGACGAAGCTTCTCACTAAGAAGCCACTGTTCAATCAAGTTGACAAAAGGCGGTAGGAAAACACAGCGATGAAGAAAGATAAGACAGCTAATTCAACTACTGTCAAAGGCGGTTGAAGAAACTTATCAATGAAGTGTTTCTGCCATTATAGTAGCTTATCCTGTCCACTCTTTGCCTATAAATACGGAGTCGATCAGAACTAGAATAATGGATTTGGATTTTTATAAGAATTACTTCTAAAACAAAGGCAGAGTTCGAGCTAGTGAAGGATTCTAGTGAAGAGGAAGTAAGCCGGGAGAGAGAAAGGAAGTTTTGTGCATCGGTATGTCATCGTAACGTGGAAAAGCGTCACCGTCGTCGCCAAGCCTCCAGAATCCAATATTTCTTCTTGTAAGCTTGTAGCATCCATGGAAATGGATAGCTAAGCCTCTATTGTTGGAATTAGTTGTAGCCTTTTGATCCTCTAATGTATTTATAAATGATATTGCATATATAAATCAATGTTTCTGTGAATGGTTTCTATGATATACCTTATGTCTAATGCTTGTTTTAGCTTAATTACCTAGAACATGATTATGGATTTGATAGTGTAGTGGGAACTAGCTACTTGAATCTGAAATAGGTAATATTAGCTATTGTATCTAAGGCCTAGGAATGGGGTTAGATGATTAGTCCAAACAAACATCCATGTCTAATGCTTCTTGCTTTATTAATCGATCAAGGGATTGGGGATTAATATAGTTGAGTTGATAATCTTTTACACCGGGGGACTGGGTAATAAGATAAGAACTGATGTGATGAAACCAACATAGAAGAGGATTTGTATGAGAATTCTGTGAGTATGTAAAGATTAATCGATGAAAACTAATCCCAACAGCTTCCGTTACTGCTTAAACTCCTCTCTGACATTTAATTTAGTTCTGTTTAAATTCACTTCAAAACAACCAATTCATTTTATCCAATGTTTGGTTAATTACATTAAGTACCACATTTGTATCGCAATTCACTGTGGTTCGACGTTGCTATATTACATTCGAATCTTGAAAGGGATTTTGATAGTGGTTAATTATAAATTCTTTTAGTGAACGGTTTTTAATACGTGCAAATCCCTTCAACAAAATGGCGTTGTTGCCGGGGAATTGCGCTTATACAAAGGCATAGCTTTAGTGTGATTATTTGAACAATTGTGAATATAGTACATATTTCTTTTGTATTCAAATTGAACATAGTTTTAATTTTTAGTTAACTTTCCTTGTTGTTATTAATCTCGTGTGTTAGCTTGTATTTCTTCATCCATTCAATTAGAAAACTACAGGGAAAATAGCAACAAGAAGCTTCTGAATCGCCAACTTCTAGAAATGACTCAATCATCTCAGGTAAGGTGGTGTGAATGTTGTTTTGATACTCATCATGTTGGCTATTGTCCAGAATAGGTACCACCATCATATCAGTCATATTATCCTCCTGAAGAGGAAAGGATATCCAAGCTTGAGGACACCCTAATGCAATTCATGCAGATGTCAATGCTTAATCAGCAGAAGACTGATGCATCTATAAATAATCTGGCAAGTCGGACAGGACAAATGGTTAAGCAATTAACTGAGATGCAAGAAAGGCAGTTCACAACTAGCATTGAACCTGAAACCAAGGAAGGTAGGGTGATCTTCAACAAGAATCGAAAGGAGGATGGAAAGGAGAAGCATAAAAAAGAAGTGGAAGAAAGCGAGGAAGAAGAAGAAAAACCTAAAAAAGAAGAAAGGTATCCAACCTTTCACCTTCCACTGATTCCTTCAAGCCCTCTATTGGTAAGACATGAAAAGGATGAGGTAAGTTTTGAAGAATTTGATAACATATCACATAACCAATGCAATGATAAGATTCCTAATTCTGAACATATAAACCTTGTGTTGGGTGAGCATACTGCATTGAATTCTTCAAAAGATTGTAAATTGGTATTCAGTCGTATGTATTGATAGTAATAGAACCACACAAGAAAGGGGGGTTTGAATTGTGTGTGTGATTTTTATAAATCTTTTCGCGAGATAGTTGTTAAAAGTTCAAAAGCGTTTGTCAAAGAAGTGCAGCGGAAATAAACTTAAAGCTTGAACAATAAAGCACACACGATATTTATCCTGGTTCACCCCCTTAATCGACATGGCTACGTCCAGTCCTTGGCTACACCAAGATTTTCACTATTTTAAACAAAATAATACAAGTGTTCTCAGGGACTTCTCCCAGTATTCTGAGGACTACTCCTTTACAAGTATTCTAAGACTTCTCCTTTTTCTCTCGAGTGTTAGACAGGACTCCTCCAAGTTCTTTTGCAAGAAAACTTGGTTTCTACAAAATCTCTTCAGTAAGAGTGGGTAGAAAATATGAAGAACAGAATTCAGAGATGATAGACAAGTTGGTTCTCTGAAGGGCTTGTGTGAGAAGGGATAAGAGCTTTCACTCTGCAAAGGGCTTCACACTCGTTGGTGACAGAACTCAGAGAATAGATGAGTTGAGGTTACTGAGTATCTTGGCTTAAAGCTTGTTTGATCGTAGATAGACTTAGAAAGTTTGAATGCTTTGATTGTGTAAGAGTCGCCAAGTTGAAGCTGATGCTAAGTACACTATTTATATCTTCAGTAGGATGATAACTGGAGGCTTTGCTGAAGATCTTCAAAATAGTTCCGTTTGAATTTCTGCTTGATTGTGAGTAACGGATACTTCTGCATTTGCTGTTGCAATTCGTCAGGTAATGAGTGTTTCTTTAACAATGCAAGACGGTATCGTCTGGTGATGCCTTTTGCCTCGACCCATAGAGTTTGCAATTAATGCTCATGCTTTACAGCTAATTGAGTCATTAATGTTCTGACCAGAATATTTGAATTTGACCGTTGAGGAGATACGATGATCAGAAAGTATCGTCGCTAATTCAGCAAAAGCAGCTTGAATTAAGGAATGTCAGAGGATTTGAATCTTCAAGTAATGAGGCGCTTAATTCTGTCTCTTTCGCTATTAATGCTCTGAAGAACTAAGAGGTGCACGACAACTCATCTTTGGGTTGAACAAACGATCACCTTCAGAGAATTTCGTTTTGCATGAGTCTTCAATTATTGCTTTAGTCAACTCAACATTCTTCATAAATTCTGTAGCCGATCAACCAGACGTTCATCACAGGCGGACGAACTCTTCTCTAGTGGCAGACTGATTCTCATAGGCGGACGGACTTTTGATAATGCTTTGTCGAAATCCTCGCAGCATATCTCCAATTAGCACGTGTTCCTGAATATGAAAACTTTGAAGAAGTCAGCAACACTTAGTGAAATTGTTATTTATCAAAATAAAGTAACTCATTAAATTGTTTGATTCTAACATGTATGTCTATAGCTTGGCATGTGAGTTGAATGCAGGTGAATTGAGTTGGATAGTGAAAAAGAAGAAAAAGAAGGTCTTGTTGTTGGCTTGGAAAAGATTTCAAAGAAAATTAGATGAAATCCATGTCAAAAAGCCTAAGAAGAGGAAGGGGTTATATTATAATCCTTGTTTGTGGTCACCATAACAATGTTGGCATCAAGCTATTGACGTTAAAGAAACACTTCCTGGGAGGCAACCCAGAGGTTTGGGTATTTTTATGTGTTTTTGTTTATTTTAGTATGTTTTAGAACTGATATAATGATTTTGTGAAGCTATGCTCAAACTATGTAATTATGTGCTTCGCATGTCTTATTTACTATATAGAATGTGTTCATAGTGATTTGAAGCATTAGAAATAGGGAATTCTAAAGTTTGGACTTTGACTTGTGGATTTACAAGCTTTTGAGTGAAAACAGTGAATTTGTGCATACTGGCTTGTAATATGTGTTTTAGAGTTTGAACAGGTTCATTTTGATGCATATGAATCATGTGGCAGGATAGAATTTGGGTAGGTCAGGCATTGTTGATTTTAGGTATGTGAGTTATGCTGAATGCTGTCCATTTTTCCTGCATAATGCTTCCAAGAACATGAACCCTTCTGTCTTTTGTTGTGTATTTATGTTAGTATGTTGTGTTTTTATGTATGTATTGTGTGTATGCAAGTTTTAGTACTGTAATTGCTCTTCCAGACTTCCACCTACTTTTTTCTCCCTCAATTTCTACACATCAAAACTACAGAAAAGAGAGAAAAATAGTCATAAATAAATTCTTTGGCAAAATTTCAGTTTCACAAAAAAAGGGCTTCCATCCACAGCTTCTTTGCAAGCAAACACATTCATACATGCCTAAGGATTTTTATAAAAAATCAAACAACCGCAAACTAATGAATGAAGATATCCAAGCAGTGGCTTAATATCCATTATTGAAGTAAACACAATATGCCTGCCTAAGAAGCAACTTTCCAGGGTGTAAACCAAGAGTTGTAGTAGAAGAAGTTGAAGATGAAACCAAAGGCTTTTTTTTAACTTCAGCAACAACAAAAGCCTTATCCCACTAAGTGAGGTCAGCTATATGGATCACACTATGTCATTGAGCTCGATCAAAAACTAAATTATGAGATATGTATTGATAATGAGATCCTTCTTAACAATATATTCCCATGTTCTTTTTGGTCTCCCTCTACCTCTCTTCGCAGGACTAAAAACCATGTCATCAACCCTTCTCATCGGAGCCTCCATAGGTCTTCTTTGTACATGTCTATACCACCTTAATCAGTTTTCCGTCAACTTCTCCATGACAGGCGCCACTCCAATCTCTTCTCTAATCCACTCATTGCATATCTTATCATTTCTAGTGTACCCACTTATCTATCTTAACATTCTCATTTCTGCTACTCCAACTTTTATCTCATATTATTCCGTTAAAGTTCAATATTCACTACCATAGAAACATACGAATGAAAGAAACATACGAGATATAATAATTACCCTAAAAAAATTATATTTAGTAGGGGATTGAGCATCAGTACTCATGTAACACTACAAGTGTCAATAGAAAATATAGTAAAGGAAGCTTAAAAACAAGAAGGTAGTAGACATGGCGTGTTGTTCAAAGCATCATAAGTGGTCTATTTTGCTTTTCCACAGTCAATCACAAAAACAACATCATTGATTGTAATACTTGCCTCGGCCATATTTGTAGCAAGTATTACTTTCCTGACATTTGGAGGCGGTTTCTCAAATATGAGTTTCTACAATAAGAAATCAAATAACATGAATAAGAGAATCAATTACGTGCTCCTAGAAATTAATTTTTTTCCTTTTTATAAGAGGTAAACCAACTTTGTACAACAGAAAGTTAGGTAGTATAGTGTTTTGTATTAAATTTGTTCTCAAATGTTGTTGAATTTCCAAATTTGTCCTTAACATATTTCTTTTTAATATCTTTCCATCATTAATGCAATTCCATATTTCCAGAATTGAATAGGGGTAAAAATGTGAAAAAATAATTAATATGGCACAAAGTCTTATGTGGTTCTTTTAAAAAGGAACAGCCAACATAATTTCTCTTTCTCCTTCTAGCCGCCTCACTTCCTCTTTCTGCTTCTAGCCTCCTCACATCCTCCACCACCGAACCTCGTTCTGCTTTCCTCCTTCTCCGTCCGCCGTCGCGCGGCTCTGCGTCCTTCTCCGTTCGCCGTCGCCTGTGCATCTACGGTCTGCAATCTCCGTCCGCCGTCGCCTGTGCATCTACGGTCTGCAATCTCCGTCCGCCGTCACGCTCGACTCCGCTTCTCCGTCCGCCATCGCGCTCTACTCTGCCATCTCCGTCCGCCGTCGCGCTCGACTCCGCCTTCTCCGTCGCCGCGACGCTGCCTTCTCCTCCTCCGTCGCCGCGGCTCTGCCTCCTCTGCCGCCGTGCCTCTGCCTTCTCCACCTTCTCTGCTTGACTGCTTCAAAGTTCAAACCCTCTTCTGATTCTCCTCTTTCTGCTTCAATCCAGCAAGGTATTACCTTCTTTACTCTTTAGCTTGGCTGTTGCTTTGTGCTTGGTTGTGAATTGTGAATTGTGAGCAAACAAGGACTAGGGGGAACTAGGGATCTTGCTATAAAGCTTGTGGAGACTAGGAAGCATATTGTATATCTATTGGTATATTTGCTTTTAGAGTTAGCTTTGATACTTCCTGTAGCAACTGCGGCAGTTGAAAGAGCTTTTTCCGCTATGAATATCATCAAGAATCAGAAGCGAAATCGTATGCGAGATGAATGACTAAATGATTGTTTAGTTACTTATATAGAGAAAGATGTATTTGATAGTGTTGAGAATGAAAAGATAGTGCAGAGTTTTCAAAATATGAAAACTCGTAGGAAACAATTTTGATGTACTTTCAAAATTTTAATAGTACTATGTTATATTTTCAATGTTACAAATTTATGTGCATTTTGCCCCCACGTACTTAAATTCCTGGATCCGTGCCTGGCTATGTGCAAGCATGAGCTGGGCATAATAGAAAGTGTTAGGTTGGCACACCTGACTTACACATAATAGAACAGAAATACTTTGCTATTTCTAATTCTGTATTCTAATATTTCACGTATCTCAACGTACTAACGAAGAAGTTAGAATTTTTCACGTTGAGTTTAACAGAGAAGAAGAGTTTTAAGGATTTATGTTAAATTCATCGAAATCCAAACACACACTTAGAGAAGAGAATGCCAAACGACATATGCAGAATGCCATGGGTAGAAATGGTAGAGAAAGCAGAGAGAGGGAAAGAGAGAGATTTGTAATTCCGAATATTATTCAACTCAATGAAAAATGATACAAGTTATAACTTTTATATAGCTTGATTTCTAAACAAAAAACTGCTATTAACTAACAGCCATGGGCAAGCATGAACTGGCATAACAGAAAGTATCAGATTGGCACAACCGACTTACACCGACTAATAAAACAGAAATATTTTACTATTTCTAATTTCGTACTCAAATACTATGCCATAACTTGATTGCTGAATAAAAGAAATTACAAGTGTGACAAAAGAAGTATGATAATCAAAAAAGCAAACAGGATATTAAAGATAAAGTAAGCACCATGTTCATGTCATTCCATTTAACTTTTTTTGCTTTGTTCTATTCTTCAACACCCCTCCAACTGAAAAGGAGATGGGAGATGCTGTCTTTTCCCACTATTTATATATCTTGCTGTGCACCTTCTAAACATTGATGTAATATATTATATATCAATATGACCAATAGCAGTGTGATACATGTAACTTCTATTGCTTAGTGCTGGTATTGTCTCTTATAACCCACTGTTGAGCTGGTTTTCTTGCATGTCTTACGGTTGAACTAGAAATGTGATCACTTCTTGCACTCGGCCTCCTTGCACCATAACTCCTGTTCCCACTAGAACTTGGCCCATTTGGAAGTCCCATTGCCATGTTTTCCTGACACAACTGCAGGGGGATCTCTCTCTTGATGCTCATCAGATTCCTTGGTCGACGTGGAGCTCTGCACTGCAACTGGTTGTGGAAGATACATACCAGGCGTTATTACTAAATCTCTTTTGGGTTCAATCAAACCACTTTTCTCCTTCTGTAAATTTAAGATGGCTTCAAATTTCTGTCTCCTAATGATCTCATACTCAGATTGAAGGAGCTTTTCCTCATCGTTGACTTTATCATCATTATCCATGTTCTGAATTCCAAAAGAAAACAGAGACTATCTTCAATAGCAAGATAAAAGGAATCAACTTTCAAACCAGACTTGCAGCACAGTACACGCATAGCAGTCATAATATATTCACTATGATAATTATGATGCATTTAAGGTGTAATATGGTCCGATCATTGGAGTTGCTGCAAAGAGTCTACACATAGCGGATTGGCGATAAGCTTGTTATCTCAATCATATTGTCTACACGTAGCCTGCACGCAGCCTACACTTAGCCTGCACACAGCCTGCACTTAGCCTCCACGTGGTCTGCACCTAGCTTGCACATAGCCTGCACACAGCCTGCACATAGCTTCCACACAGTAATTCCACACAGTATTTCCTCACTCCAATTTCCCCACCTAGCGAAAACATTGTCTTTACGAATCCGAGTCCCTTTGTCGAAGGTGGCGTCATCCATTTCGGAGGGCCCGTCTACCTCGAGGGATTGTGATCGCCCGAACCCTCCTGGTCTAGTAATCTCTCATCGGTAGCTGCCGAAGCGTAAAGACGCCTGCTACCACCAACAAGGCATTTCCGAATAAGCTGCCCAATATTCTTGAGAAAACATCTCTTGAAATATTTTTGTAAAGGTCTTTGCGGCTTTTGGAAAACATGTCTTATGATTCCTCATGAGAAAGTTCTCATAGTTCTCTTTTTCCAAGACGTGGCTTAATTTTCTTGCAAGATAAAAGTTGTAGAAGAGAGGAGGAATCGTCCTTAAGTTCATAAAGGGGTTTGATGTATTCCTTTAGTACATTATGAATTTTCCTTTAAGAAAGGTAGGACGGATTCGTTTAAAAAGCTCACGATTTAACTTTAGATTATTCTTGAAAGCATGTTCCAAAACGTTCATTAAGTTTCTAAAAGAAGGTTTCTCTTATTCTCTTTGAAACTGTTAAGCCTTTACATTTCAAAACAAAGTCTACATACTTATTTTGAAAGGAACCCCATTCCCATGGTAGCTTATACTAATTCCCTGGCTAGCACACACAAAAACAAAAGTGCTTGACACGACATGAAGACAAAACTCAAATAGGACTCATACGTCTTTATACGTGGCCTAACATAGCTTCATGATTGAAAGTAATCATGTAGAGCATATGTACATGTCTTAAACAGATATAAATCATGTCGAGGGCAGGAATCATGCTCTCAATTATTATTAAAGCAATGAACATCCAATAAGTCAAGCCACAATCAAACCAATCACAACGATGTCACACATCAAACAAATCCTAATCCAGCATAACAGATGCCTTCAGATACTTGCATTTATATCACAATCAACACAGATATAAATCAGGTCGTTCTCAGAACACCGTCAACTACAATTTCAAAAAAATCATAGTACATACACTTGCATAAATTTATACTTATGCTAGTAGCTAAAGAAACAAAGTGCTCTTACCATAAAGGTGGTCGATCTTGGCGGCCGCGTGAGCTCTGCACGTTTCGATCGGCTTGGGTCTCGTTATCCTTCAACAAACACAACCTAGCTTAGAACTTTGAGCGTAAACCTAAGGTCAAGGGGAAGGTCTAAACAGGGGTCTAAACACTTAGACAAAAGTCCTACAACTTAGGAAAATTCTCGGAGGTTGAAAACACTTTTAACAACTTCGACGTTCGATAACGAACTTAGAAAAACCCTAAGTTACGAAATCCAAATTTTTCGAAACTTTAAACCATTCAAAGAGCATCAAGGCTAGATGCTTACAAACCATTTTGAGAGCCTTAATCAAGATTTTAGAAAGGCAAAACACGCACATTTTCACCAAACTTTAATTCTGCCCAAACTTTAAAAAGCCCTTAAAATTTCCAAATTTCACCCAACACTTCTCTAAATTTTTCAAATCAATCACACAAACAAAAACATAACTTCTAATTCAAATTTTCACTCCATTTCCTCCAAATTTCAGAATGTACAAAAACCCTAATTTCACTATGAGTTTCAAAATCCAATTTGCCCAAAAACTCCATTTTTCACTCATACAATTCCAAAACTACCAAAGTGCTCTAAAAACCAGTTTTCTAGGGTTTCAAATACACAGTTCTTTCTAGGCCCTTTTTGCACCAATTAGGGGAAAACTTTCCTACAACCCAAAACCATTTTCAAGCACTTAAACATACTCAAAGCTAGTTTAAAAATCAATTTTATCCCATGTTTCAAATTTGCCCAGAATTTGGTCATCACTCAAAAATTGGAAAATCAACTTTTTCCAAGTCTTTAAAACTCAAAATTTCCTAGTCCATTGCACAACATTTGTGACAAAACTTTTCCTCAATACCCAAATTCATTTATAAGCATTTTAACACACCCAAAAGCTAGTTGGAAAATCAAATTCCCATTGTCCCAAAACCTATGTCAATTCGGCCAACAACTTTAATTCAAGGATAAATTTTTCTTCCAAATATAATTTGCACACATCAAAGACAACAATAAATCTATGGTGAATAATTACGTAAAGCTTGAAAAATCACTTTTCCAAATAATCAATTTTTCAAAAACTAAACTTCCAAGAAAACTAAATAGAGATTTTCAAAAATCAATGTCATGGGAATGACTTTTGCTTGTGCAAGCTTCGATCCACCAATTAAGCCCCACTCAAGACCCAACTCTGCTAATTAATCAAGAAGAAATATGAACCAAACCTTTTTCCATCACAACGCTGCACCTTTTAAGTACAGTTAAATCCTACCGCACCAACAACAAAAAGTCAATGTATTTGTTGGGGGAACCAAGGTGATTACAGGTTACACAAAGGGGGAACTAAATCAAAATCACCTAGATAATGGTCTTCTTATAATTTGATCTTCCAAGAATGAAGACCTCGTGATCTTCACCTCCACCATCGCACTTGGATCGTTCACGAAACCTCCATCGCAGGGATCTAGGGAGTCTCATGGGTCTCCTCCCAGAAACTTCAAAACCAGATCTGAAATCCAAATTTATACAGTGAAACCAGATCTTCAAACTTGGAGGAGGTAGGCTGAAGAAGAGGAGGGGGCGATGGAGGGGTTTTGCCTGTGGGAGGTGATGGAGGAGAGGGTGTGGTGGGGGATTTAGGGATTTTAACCATGGTGAAGAATAGGAGGGGGCGATGGGAGGAATACAAGAGGGAGCTTATGGAGGAGAAGGTATTGGTGGTGGCCGGTGGGGGATGAAGAATCGATGGAGAAGGAAGAAGAATGAGGGAGAAGGGAGAAGGGAGAGAAACAGTATGTTTCTGGGTTTTTTTTCCATCAAATTTAATAAGGCTAATGGTTCAATAGGGATTTAGAAACAAGAAGAAGAAGAAACACGAGGATGCATCTGCAACAGAAATAAGAAAAAGGACAAAAACGAGGATGAAGAAGATTAGAAACAAGAAGAAGAAGAAGAACAACAACAACAAAAACATTGATTTCAAAAATGATTTAGGGGGATTGAGGGTTAATTTTTAATTTAGTTAAATTGGGGTGTTAAAATTAAAATGATTTTCCTACGTGGCACCCCTTTAAAAAAATAAAAAATCCACATAATCATAATCGACACATTCAATACGCCACATATGCCCTTGCCGGAGCTCCGGTCTCCGGTAGGGACTAAATATAAACTTTGTGCAAACTGAGAGACCTATAACAAACTTTTTTCCGGCGAGGGACCAATCGCAAACATTGGTTCAAACTCAGGGACCTGTTAAACCATTAGCCCTATTTAAAATTACAAATCTCTCTTCTTTCTCTACCATTTCTACATTTTGTCGTTTGGAATTTTCTTCTTTAAGTGTGCGTTTTGATTCTGTTGAACTCAACGTGAATCTACATTGAAGTCAATGTGTTAAAATTTTATTTCTCCGATTTACGTTAAACTCAACGTAACAAATTCTAACTTCTCTATTATTGCATTGAAATACGTAAAATTATATTTGTGTTGATTCTGATGCTCCACTAAATCATGAAAATTTCAATGTGAAATTGTGAAGAGATACTCTCAATTAGCTCAACGTCTAATACTTTTACATCGTGTTCTTAGCTCGGGGAATTACTGTAATTTGTTTTTTGTTTTTGTCAAAATTTCCATAGTTTGAAGTGCATCTTTTAGTCATAAAAGCATGTTCACGAGAGAGTGTACATTGCTTGAGTAAAAAACAATGAGAAATGCTAAAACCTCTAAAGTGCATCCTCCAAACATGTGGTCACTACTGCTTGTTTATAATATTAGTTAATGCTAACCTGGTTTGATATCATTTTTCCAAACCTACTCTTCTCAGTCACTTGATAGCATGCCAAACGTTTTGTTAAGTTATTTTAAGGGTTAATAGTTTTATAAGTCCCTGAGTTTGTACCTTGCGATAGGTCACTCGTCGAAAAATAATTTGTTATAGGTCTCTCAGTTTGCATCAAGTTTGTATTTAGTCATTGCTGGAGACCGGAGCTCCGGCAAATGCAGATGTGGCTTGCTGACTGTATTAATGATGCTTACGTGGAATTTTTTTTATTTTTTTAGGATGCCACGTAATAAAATCATTTTAAAATTAAAACCCCTAATCTATCTGAATCTAAAATTAACCCCAAAACCCCCCATCCCCTAAATCAATTCTGAAATCTAACTTAGTAACCCCCAACATCACAAACACATCGTGCAATCCCTACCTCCTCAATTTTTGGAGACTCTCTTCGTCGTTATTCTTCTTTTTTTCTATTCTTCTTCTTCATCGTTTTTCTTCTTATTGAGATAGATTTGCATCTGCAATTGGTGTCTGTCGATGACAATAATGTTACCAAACTCCATCAAAATTATTGCCATTTGTGATTGTGAGTAACATGTTTCTTGAATCTTAATGATAGCTTTCAACTTTTATCCACCACATACACATCCATAGTCATGTGTACATGTATATGAAGCAGACATATTGGAAAAGGTTTAGGTTTGGGGAGACCCACATATGGAGGACAGCCAAAAAGGGTAGGTAAGGATGCTTAGGACAGTCTCCTACAAGTACCTAATTAAGCACATGACATAATGGTGTTGTTGTGTTGGCTCTCTACCATTCAAGTGAATGCAAATCATACGCCACATTAATCTCTCCATTATCACTTTGAGTCATGTAAATGTAAGTCCCTTTTCCATTCAATTTTCTAAAAAATTTGGAGATTCGGTCTATGGTCAATAGAAGAAGAATAGAAGAAGAATAGAAGAAAAACGATGAAGAAGATGAATAAAAGAAGAGGAAGAAGAACGACGAAGAGAGTCTCAGAAAATTGAGGAGTTAGGGATTGCACGATGTGTTTGTGATGTCGGGGTTACTAAGTTAGATTTCAAAATTGATTTTGGGGATCGGAGATTTTAAGGTTAATTTTAGATTTAGATAGATTAAGGGTTTTAATTTCAAAATGATTTTATTACGTGACATCTCTCAAAAAATCCATGTAAGCATCATTAATACAGTCAGCAAGCCACATCTGCATTTGCCGGAGCCCCGGTTTCCGGCGAAGACTAAATACAAACTTAGTGCAAACTGAGGGACCTATAGCAAACTTTTTTCCGGCAAGGGACCTATCGCAAATATTAGTACAAACTCAGGGATCTGTTAAACCATTAACTCTTATTTTAATAATTATTTCTCTTCTCTTTCTTTCAATATTTTAATGGTTTGTCCGCTTCCTGATCATGTAACTAATCAAGTTTTCATTTTTTCTATCTATTAAAAAAATATTTTTGGAATTCTATCCATTACATGGTCAATTGAAATTACAAATACTTTGGTTGATCATAAGGTAAAGTTTGTAAACACCATGGAACGGAAGAGGACATCTGCATTTTGTTATTTGGTTATTACATTTTAGTTATATATTAATAGAAAATAATAAAATAAATTATACATATAAATAATATCATAAATTAATATCAGTTACAAAACTATTTGTGTTTAACTATATTAAAAAATTTAAATTATTTGTACTTTTCCAAATTAGCATTTTTTATAAAACTAGTGCTGATATATTATTTTAAAGTAAAATGTAATAATAATATTTAAAATTATATATGATAATTATTATAAAGTTGTGTATGTATATATTTATGTGTGAAATTATTAATTTTGTTGAGTTTAATTTTTTATGCTCAATCAAATGTTAAATATGCTAGAGTTATATATGTAATTAAATTTATAATTCTACTCTAATGTCTTGTAATTACTAAACACAGTATATAAAACATTATTGTCATATTCCATCTAATTATATTATACTTCATTCTATTATGTCTTGTTCTATATCTATTATGGTATTATCCAACGTTACATAAATTTCTTTGTGTGCTATTTTAAATTCACACCAAGTTATATATCGAGAATTTTTTTATTAATATTCATATTATTATACATATTAAATATTAAAATTACATTATAATACCATCAATGATTAAAAATAACCTAACAAAACAATATTAGAACTAGTGAAGGTATTGTCAATATTATTTAAATGTAAAAAGTTTAAATCTACAATACTATTTCAAAATAATATAAATTTATTTAAAAAATATTAGTAACAATTTTAATTAATTATTACATAAAAGAATGATGCATTTAAATTAGAAGTGTCAACAACGCCATAGAATGAGAAATAACTTCTAGTGCCACAAGTAAGTAAAATGTGCAATGAAGTGTAAAGGTAAGTATGGAAGTTGAGAAATGCGAGCAATAATTTTTTTGACATTATGTTTATAACTATTGACACCCAAAAAAATACGTAACGACTACTTTAACAGCTGAAAGGACACGCTGGTCACAGATGTAGAACTAGCTGTTAGGATAATGGTTGAAGGCTTGGACCTAGCCGTTCACATGGAAAGATAAAACGACTGGGTAGACATGGTCATGTATTTGGACAAAATCTGAGAGCAAGTGTAGAAGCTTGAACATGAAGTAGAAATATCCCCGTGGGCTTCTAGGACACCTCCATGTGCGGAAAGCATTAACAAGTTTAATCCCTTGAAAGCAGAGAGGGTGGTTTTCACCATCGAACCAACCGATACAAGGAATGTTAGATTCAAATGATTTAATGAATTATCATATTTTGATGAATAACAATTTCGTTAAGTCTTGATATTGTTAGAGATAGAATTCCTAACTTCTTTAATATTTTCACACTCAGGAATATCTATCTACTTGAAGAAAAACTGCATGGGTCCATATAAAGCATTATCAAAAGCAGATCTTCAAGCAAAGAAAAGAGGAAGAATTCGTCCGGCTACAACTCTTATGAATCAGTCCGCCAGTCGAGAACGTTTGCCTCGGAGAGTTCGTCCGACTAAGAAGAACGTATGGTCACTCAATCATTGTGTTTACTTGGCTACCCATCTGAAGGGAAGTGCGTCTGGAACTCTGTTAGAAAGTTTGCTCTTGAACAAACACATTTTGGAGTTCGTGTTACGAAGACTTAGCAGAGATCATTTGTCCAACCCAGGCTTAGCGGTCAAACACTATCTACCTCTTCAGAGCATTAATGAAGAAAAGGACATAATTAATACTTTATTCCTCGTTTCTTCAAATCCTCTAATATTCCTCAAATCAAGCTGCTTTTGCGGAACCAACGACGTGATTTTCTGATCATCGTATCTCCTCAACGCTCAAATTCAAATCTTCTGTTCAGAAAATTAATTGCTACCTTAGCTGGGATGCACGAGCATTAAATGCAGAAGTTAAAGCTCAAGGCAGAAAGTCTTGAAGAGCCAGACGATGACAACCTCCGCCATTGAAGATGCAATAAATGCAAGGCAGAATGCATTCAATGCTGGACCAGAGATGCAGAAGTATCCGTTACTCACAATGGAGGAGAAATTCAAATGGAACTATTTCCAAATATTCAGCAAGCTCACATTGATAATCCTACTGAAGATATAAAAAGAGGACTTGGCATCATATTCAAATTGGCGACTTACACACGATCAAAGCATTCAAACTTTCTAAGTTCATCAACTGCGATCTTATTTTCTAAAGCCAAAAACTCAGCAACCTCAAGCTATTTCTTACCTGAGTTAAGTCATCAACTAGTGTGAAGATTTCATAGAGTGTTACTCTTATTCCCTTTCACACAAACCTTTCAGAGAACCAATTTGTTTATCCTCTCTGTAATCTGCTCTTCATATTTCTACCCACTCTTATTGAAGAGATTTTGTAGAAACCAAAACCTTCTTGAAAAAGAACTGGGAGAAGTCCTGTCTAATTCTTGTAAAGGAGAAGTCCTGATAAAATACTTGTAAATGAGTAGTCCTCAGAATACTGGGAGAAGTCTTGGAAAATACTTGTACTATTTTGTGAAAATAGTGAAAATCTTGGTGAAGCCAAAGATTGGACGTAGCCCTGTCGATTAACGGGGTGAACCTGGATAAATACCTTGTGTATTTTACTTTTCTTCTTTAGATTATCTTCCGCTACACTCACTAACAAAAATCTTTAAAACTTATAACTGTTATTTACTGAAAAGGATTTGAAAAATCACTCACACAATTCAAACTCCCCTTTCTTGTGTGTTTCTCTCACTATCAATTGGTATCGGAGCTTAACCGCTCTGAGATATACTAACATCTTAACAGGTGTAGAGCATAAAGATCCATGGACAACATAGCATATCCCATTGGAACAGCAACCAACAAGCCACCATTCTTTGATGGCTCTAACTACCCGTATTGGAAAAAGCACATGCAACTATTCATTGAATCAACTGACTGGAAACTCTGGGATGTCATAGCAAAAGGAAACTATGTTCCTAAGGACAGTGAAAACAAAGCCATCCCAGCAGAAAAATGGACTAGTGAACAAAGAACAAAAAATCAAAGGAATGCTAAAGCCAGGCTATTTCTTATATGCGCCTTGAGTAAAAAGGAACACGACAAGGTGGATAGCCTAAGCACAGCTAAGGAAGTCTGGGACACCTTAGCCATGGCCCACGAGGGAAACTCAGCTATGCAAGATACCAAAATGAGTATGCTGGCCTCTCAATACGAGGCTTTCATGATGGAGGATAATGAATCCATCGACTCCATGTTCGCCAGACTTCAAACCATTCACAACGGGATGAGGAATCTGGGAAAAAGCTTCACTAACAAGGAGCAAGTGATCAAAATCCTCAGAAGTCTCCCACCCAGCTGGAGATCGTTTGTCACCGTTCAACGAGCTGGAAAGAATTTTGACAACTATCAGGTGGAAGATCTATTGGGGAAGCTAAAAATTCATGAGCAGGACCTTGCAAATGATGCTGCTATCCTGCGTGGCAAATCCTCCACTACTAAAGCCGTGGCCTTTAAGTCCAGTGCCTCCAAAGCACTAAAGGCAAATGAGTCGTCTAACGAAGGTGCTGAGTCGTCTGATAACTCCGATGATAAACAGGCTCTATTTAACCGGAGATTCAAGAGAATGCTAGGGAACCAAAAACAGTTTAGAGGAAAATCTTCCTCATTACCAAGAAGAGATGGAGAAAAGAGCTCCAGCAAAGGAGGAATCGTCTGCTATGAGTGCAAAAATCCTGGACACATCAAAGCAGACTGTCCTCGTCTGGGAAAGAAACCTACTCAGAAGAACTTTCATAAGAAGAAAGCCTTTTCAAGCCAGAATGAGGAGTCAGAAGAATAGTCTGACCAAGAAGAAGCTGAGGGAGATGGTGATGAAGCTTCATACTGTGCGTTTATGGTATCGATCGACTCGTCTGACATCGAGGCAGACAAAGAATCAGAAGCATTGATGATCTCGGTTGATCTGTCTAACTATGAGGCAGACGACAAGGATGAGGTAACATCTGAAATTTCTACTGATGATTATAATGAATTATTAGAATACTCTCATCCATTAGCAATTAAGTAAAACATCCTGAAAAAGAAGCATGATAAAATGGAAAAATAATCGGATGCCTCAAAGGAAGTCTCAATTATGTTAGCAAAGAAAAATCAAGCCCTGATGGAACAAGACACAAACAAAGAAGTTAAGTTTTTGAAACGAAGAGTAAACAGCCTAATTTAAGACCTATCCACTTTTACTTTAGGATATGACAATTTGATAAAGCTAAGTGGAAACAATAGGTCAATGTACGATCGTAGGGGTCTAGGCTTTGAAGAAGAAAATTGGGACATTACTGCAATAAAACATAATTCGTCTGTTGTTCCATATCTTTATAAACCTGATATAAAACCTGCATTGCCTTTATCTCAATTAAGCAAACCTAAGACATTCATTGTCAAGGGTAAGGAGAACAAACTCCTCATAAAATAGTATACGGGAGGAAAAGTCCACCCAAACCTGTAACTAACAAGAAAGGACCCAAGAAAGTTTGGGTACCTAAATCAATGATTGTACCACTTGCAGATGTGCTTAACAGCTCAAAGCCAAAGAGAGTTATGGTACCTGGACAGTGGATGCTCACGAAACATGACGAGAAAAAGGTCTTTATTCCCAAAGATTCGTGAGAAGCAGAATGGAGGAACAGTCACCTTCGGAGGTAACCAGAAGGGGTTCATCGTCGGTGAAGGTGACGTTGGTGAGGCTCCTCTTCCGGTAATACGGAAAGTTCTGTTGGTTGAGGGATTAAAACATAATCTACTTAGCATAAGTCAATTATGTGATAATGGACTCATTGTTTCCTTCAACAAAGTGAAGTGTAAAGTCACTAATGACGATGACAGAGTTATCTTTGAAGCTCAGAGACAGGGGGATCTATATAAGACCTCCTTGGAAAACCTTGCAAGATAGAAGGTAACATGTCTAGTGTCAGCAGAGGATGATAAATGGATATGGCACAGGAAGCTAGGGCATGCTTCCTTAAAGACCATTGCTAAAATGATTAAGCATGATTTAGTAAGTGGTTTGCCATAAAATTGACCCAGAGCCCTTGAATCGTCCAAATACACTATACTATAGTCAGCGGGAAAACCTAGAAATCGACCGAAAACCCTGAAATCGGCCAAAAGCCCTAAAGTTGATAAGAAAGCCCTAAACTCGGCCAAAAACCCCATAATAAGCCGAAAACCCTAAATCCAGTCTAAAAGCCCAGAGTCTACCGAAAAACCATAAAATTGACCCGGAGCCCTTAAATCGTCCAAATACCCTATACTGTAGTTAGCAGAAAAACCCTAAAATAGGCCAAAAGCCCTAAAGTTGATCAGAAAGCCCTAAAGCCGGCCTAAAACCCTATAATAAGCTGAAAACCCTAAAATCAGTCTAAAAGCCTAGAGTCTACAGAAAAACCATAAAATTGACCTAGAGCCCTTAAATCGTCTATATACCCTATACTAAAGTCAACGGAAAAACCCTGAAATCGGCCGAAAGCCTTGAAATCGGCCAAAAGTCCTAAAGTTGATCAAAAAGCCCTATAGCCGGCCTAAAACCCTATAATAGGCTAAAAACCCTAAAATCAGTCTAAAAGCCTATAGTCTACAGAAAAACCATAAAATTGACTCGGAGCCCTTAAATCGTCCAAATACCCTATACTATAGTCAGCGGAAAAACACTAAAATCAGCCAAAAGCCCTGAAATTGACCAGAAGCCCTAAAGTTGATCAGAAAGACCTAAAGCCGGTCTAAAACACTATAATAAACTAAAGACCCTAAAATCAGGCTAAAAGCCTAGAGTCTACAGAAAAAACATAAAATTAACCCGGAGCCCATAAATCATCCAAATACCCTATACTATAGTCAGCGGAAAAACCGTGCAATCGGCCAAAAGCCTTGAAATCGGCCAGAAGGCCTAAAGTTGATCAGAAAGACCTAAAGCCGGCCTAAAGTTGATCAGAAAGACCTAAAGCCGACCTAAAACACGATAATAAACTGAAGACCCTAAAATCATTCTAAAAGCCTAGAGTCTACAGAAAAACCATAAAATTGACCCGGAGCCCTTAAATCGTCCAAATACCCTATAGTCAACGGAAAAATCCTGAAATCGGTCGAAAACCCTGAAATCGGCCATAAGCCCTAAAGTTGATTAGAAAGCCCTAAATCCGGCCTAAAACCCTATAATAAGCTGAAAACCCTAAAATCAGTCTAAAAGCTTAGAGTCTACAGAAAAACCATAAAATTGACCCGGAGCCCTTAAATCGTCTAAATACCCTATACTATAAGTCAGCGGAAAAACCCTGATATCGACCAAAAGCCCTAAAATCGACCAAAAGCCCTAAAGTTGATCAGAAAGCCCTAAAGCTAGCCTAAAACCTTATAATAAGCCAAAAACCCGAAAATCAGTCTAAAAGCCTAGAGTCTACAAAAAGCTATAAAATTGACCCAGTGCCCTTAAATCGTCCAAATACCCTATATTATAGTCAGCGGAAAAACTCTAAAATCGACCAAAAGCCCTAAAGTTGATCAGAAAGCCCTAAAGCCGGCCTAAAACCCTATAATAAGTAGAAAACCCTAAAATTAGTCTAAAAGCCTAGAGTCTCTTCCGAGTCGCCACCTTCAGCCGTCGAAATCGCTTCGATATAAATATATCAAAATCTCGTTGTTACTAAAAATTGTTAGAGAATTAATTTTAAATTATTTTTATAAATGCAAATTCAAATTTTGAAATTGAAATTTGATTAATTTGCTAAACATCATAGAAACCTAAACAGAATTTGAATCTTTTTGAGATTTCTTATTTTAAACTGTAAATGCAAATTTAAATTGCAATTTACATATATATATGAAAGTTCATGCTTAACTGACCGTGAAGTAGAAGTGCAGAACCCTAATTTTTTTTAACAAAACAATTTTCAACGCTATCTCTTATTAACACCATCATGTATATTATGATAATGATAATGTTAATATAAAACATGTATAAACATTACTATAATTCACTATAAAAAAGTGATTTTTAGTGGCATGTGATTTGTGGCTGTCTTACTTCGACTGCCACTATTTGCACCGATTTTTTTTTTAATTTAATTTTATTAGGTTTCTGAATTGTAAAAATGTTTATCACATATAGAGCTGTCAAATAAGCCCTAAGCCCCAGGGCCAGCCCCAAGCCCCACTATCTTGGCCCAAACCCACACAGCCCCATTTTTAATTGTGGGCCAAAAAGCCCCAGCCCATTCAGCCCTACCAGTAATGTGGGCTGGACAGGGCCAGCCCCAGGACCAACCGGGCCAACCCACATTTCATTTTCTTTATTTTTAATGTTTTTTATAATTTTAATTAAAATAATTAATTCTGAAATTCTTAAAAAAAACCCTAATTCCCAAATCAATTTCATTTCAGCCCTTCCTCTCTCTAACCGCCGCTCACTGCCGCCCTTCTCTTCTTCTCCTTCGATCTCTCACCGTCACCGCCGGCCGCCGCTCTTCCTCTTCCTCTCACCGCCACTCCACCGGCGCCCTTCCTCTTCTTCTCCTTCGACCTCTCGGCTCTCACCGCCGCCCTTCTTCTTCCTCGCGACCTAAACCCCTCTTCATCGCTGCTGCCGCTGCTCGAAACACAAGAGCCGCCGCTGAAACTGTGCCGCTGCCGCTGCTCGAAACACAAGAGCCGCCGCTGAAACCGTGCCGCCGCCGCTGCTTGAAACACAAGCGCCGCCGCTGAAACCTGTCGCCGCCGCTGCTCGAATTGAAGTCCGAGGTAAATGTCCTCCTTTCCCTTGTCATTGTTCTGAGCTTCTTCTGATTTTTATTTGGAATAATTGCTTCTTCTGATTTGGTTTGGTTTCAATTGAAGTCCTTAACTTAATTGGGACACTTAATTGCATCTGATTTTTATTTGGCAAAACTATCTGGTTTTGGATTTTGTGTGGTTGCAGATTTAGCAGTGAGTCTCCATTACCATCTTCAAGCTTATTTAGTTTGGTTTCAATTGAAGTCCGAGGTAAATGTCCTCCTTTCCCTTGTCATTGTTCTGAGCTTCTTCTGATTTTTATTTGGAATAATTGCTTCTTTTGATTTGGTTTGGTTTCAATTGAAGTCCTTAACTTAATTGGGACACTTAATTGCATCTGATTTTTATTTGGTAAAACTATTTGATTGTGTCATTATGTGTGGATGAATCAAGAATGTGTCAATACCACCCTAGACTAAACATTAACAAACAGTTAAGATTTTGAATTTTTATATGCTGATATATGCTGATTCTTATGGTATTATCTATCTGGTTTTGGATTTTAAATTTTGCTATAGGAGGCTAACTACACCAGTTAAGATTCTGCTTATTAATTTCTCATGTAATTCTCTGGGCCTGATCTTGTTTGTCTATTGCTTTTTTTTGGTAATCAGAATAGCAACATGAACTGCTGGTTTTTGGCTGTAACTTGTTCTATTTGAATTGTTTAATCATGAATCAAAGTCTTAGTGAGTATCTTGTTTTTTATCTTCTTTTGTTGTGTTTTATGTTTTAATTCATAGGAGCCATTAATTGAATTATGGAGTCTGCAAGTAATAATGTGATTATGGATGATGACAATGTTTCTGAAACTCCTCCAATGGGATGTGAAACTATTGAGACGACTAAGAAAGAAATGTCCGGTGTGTGGAAATCTTTTACGAAAATTGGTCTAGACAAAAATGTAAATTTGAATTTTATGCAGGTACTAAGGTACTGAACTGGAAGAAACTTTTGCTCATTTGGGGATAACTTGTGATTTGGGATAATTGTAAATCAGTGATGAGTGAATGTCTTAAATGTGTTGTTGATCTTTACAAAGTTGACAATGATGGTTTTGATGATGCTACTTTGTTGAAGGAGAAAAATATTTTGATTTTAGCTTTCAGGATCGTGTATCTTTTGCTTCTTGTGAACTTGATTGAGTGGAATATGGGCTTTCGGTAGTAATATTCCATTTCAGTTGGAAAATGCAGTCAGATGTTTGGGGTAGTATAAGCGATCAAGTGTTGAAAATTTATTAGTTCACGATTTAATGGTTTAATCGTGTGATTTTGCTAGATCACATTATTATATCTTCATATTTTAAAAATTAGATCAGGTCATTGAGTTGAAAATGTATTAGTTCACGATTTAATGGTTTAATCGTGTGATTAATTTAAAAAAAAAAACTGTGATTGATGTTTAGTTGTATAAGTAATAACTATATGCATTTTTTTTATGGGAATAACTAAATGCACTTTTTAATATTTTATAGTATCTGAAATAATTTTTTAACATACAATATAAATAAATAAGTCAAATTAAATTTTAAATTCACACAAATAATTTTATTGTATATTTTATAAGAAAAATTAGTAAAAAAGTTACATAGATGAATTTTTTTGTGTTTTTAAATTATATGGGGCCATGGGCCAGCCCTAGCCCACATGGGCTTTTGGGGGCTTTTGGCCCTGTGGGCTTTTTTTGTGTGGGGCTTTTTGGCCCTCGGGGCTTTTTGGCCCTAGCCCATGTGGGCTAGGGCTGGCCCTGGGGCTTGGGGCCAAATTGAATTCACCTAGATTTTCACCACCGATGCCATTCTCGCCCTTCACCGCCATTCGATTCGTGATTCTCGCCTTTCACCATCAACACCATTCTTGCCTTCACCATCGACGCCTTCTCCTTCTCTGAATCTTGGTTTGTGATCCCTTCTTCCATCCATCCATCCATCGACGCCTTCTCCTTCTCAAAATCTCCATTTGCGATTTGCGATTTGAACTCTCTTATTCTATATTTGCTTTGGTTGAACCTCATCTCATCTCTCAGATCTTCAACGATTGTTAGATTTTTCGGCTAGGTTTCTCTTTGTTTGATCTTTGATTCTGATTTTGAGTTTTGTTTCTCTTTGTAATCTCAGATTAAGCAGAGGTTCTCAGGAGCTGGAACCTTGAGATTGTTAGGAGCTGGAACCTTTGAGATGACAACTAATGAGTATTTGGGAACTAATGGTAATGGGAAAATTCTCTTTTGCTCTTGATTGGATGTGCTTCAATCAATGAAAGAGCCTATGAAGTCTGTGAATGTTGAGACTGAATTATATGTTGTGTTATTATTTATTAAATTCATTCATTTATTAGAAGCTGAAAAATTGTGTACTTGTTGCGGCTGAAGTTTCAAAAGTTAGAAGAAAGGAATAGAGCTTAGAGATACAAACTTCGGTGTTGTGTTGTTGCAGCTACTGTAAATGCTACATTTGGGGCTAAAAAGTATGTTGAATTTAGTTTTAAAATGCTGCTTCATGCTCTGTTTTAATTAAAAGATTTTTCTACTAAAAGTTTCGATCCCTTCGGTGTCAAATTCATTAGAATATTGCACACTTTATTAGCATTGCGAAATGGTTATGTTCTGTTTTCTGCATTTTCAATAGCCACATAATTGACATTTTGTCATTAGAATTCTCTGTAAAATGATACGGAATAGGGGTATAATATGGTGGTTTTGTTGGCTGCCCTTTCCTGCATGTTAATTTGGTAGCTTATAGGTTGTATAGTTAATGTTCATGTAACCAAGTGCTGTCAAATTTTGGATTTGGTGTTAGCATTTTGTTTTAAGGAGTTTTATGACTTTAAATTGCCTTTCATTTTAGATTTGTAAGCTGGATTTGGTTTCGGCTAGTTTTGTTTCGGCGTCTAGCTATAATTTTTTACAGATTGATGACAGGATTATTACTATTTGGTAGATAAGTGTATTGAAGTTCTAGTGCTGTTGAGGATTTACACTTAGGTTACAAGTAAATTATAGGCTTTAGTTTGATGCAGGTACTTCGAGCATTTCTTCCTCTGCCTGGTCTGGTTAAAGATCTTAATTTTTATTTTCTACAAATTTCATAGCTGCATTTTTCACTGTCTTTTTTACTGTCAGAAGCTGCATTTCTTTCTATTTGGAGCTGGGCCTAGGCTTTTCTATGCAGACTTTAAATGCTCAATCAAGGGCATTGCTTATGCAAAGGCTGGCTGGCACTGAAAGGTTTGTATATTATATTTTCCTCTTATTTAGTAAATATGTTCATTATCATGACAGATTTCCAAATTTGCAGCGTTGGACTGCCCATGGTGAACGGGTCAGTTCCTGTTCAGCCAGCTTTTAGCTTGCCTATTGGTAATCCAGGTATTTTCCCTGGTCAAGTTTTACCAGCACAAGTTATGCGTAGGTACCCCCAACGAGTGTTTACTATTGAAGAATATGTTTGATCCAAGCACCGAGGTCTGTGATGAACTGATTATATACTTCCACCATATGATGTTTCATTTAGACAAGTACTGATGACAAATATTAAAATGCAGACTGAACCAGATTTTGATTTAGACATTAAAGAGGATGTAGAGGAAGAGTGTTCAAAATATGGCCGGGCGAAGCATATTTATGTTGACAAGTAAGTTCATAAATGTGTCACACACTTCAATTGTCATGAATAGTTTCACTGTACATTTTGATTTATTTCCACCTATCACATAGTGGCAATTCTTTAATTATTTTGGCATATCCGCATATATACAGAAGAAGTGCAAGTTTTGTGTATCTGCGGTTTGAAACGGTGGAAGCATCAAGTGGTACTCAACGAGCAATGCACATGAGAGGGTTTGCACGGAGGTTAATTTCAGCTATCTTCATGGTAATCTTTTAATATTCTTGGCTTCTCTGGGTTCTCGACATAGGTTGTTTTTTTTAAATAAGAGGGTTAGTGTTCATATTCATGTATGATAATCACATTATCATTATATCATTCTGAGTCCTATATATCTTCTCTTTTCTTTTCTTTTCTTTAATTTCAACAATTCCTGATGTATTGCAAAACCCTTCCTCGAGATGAGTATTTGCTGGCGAATTTTTTCTCTTTTGCTAACTAGTCATCCCTGGCTTCTACTCTTTGCAAAGTACAAGGTGCATCACATATCATGAATGGATTTTCTAGTTATAGGAATTGAGTAAAATTAAGGATCTGTATATGAAGTTTGGATTTTAATTGAATAGCAATTACACATGTACTTGAGTAGCTAACAATCCTTCTTGTTGCACCTATCCTCAGCTTTGACAGATTGTATTCTTTGATGAATTGATGATATTATTGTTACCTGAATTTGAATCCGACGATGCCCACCGCTCTGACTGATGACTCCACCACCAGCTGATTGTTCGTCTGATGGGATTGAATTGCTGGAATTATGCAGACCATTGCTCTTGCCAAATTGAAGTTTTGAAAGGTCAGTTCGGAAATGGTCGGTGTTTCTTTTAACAGCACTGAAAAGTGAAAACTAGCTGTCAATTTTAATTTCAAATGATACATGAAAAGTGAAATGAGTATATATTGGGGTTATGTTTGTTTTTCCCTCAAATCTTGAACTATCACTTTAAATGTTGTAGTCACGTTGATTGAAAATTGATTGAGTATTGCTATTGTTATTTATAGTGTTAAAATATGAACCTTCCATTCTACTTTCTCTTTCTAGTATATTAGATGTATGCATAACTTTAATAATGAAATTTGACCTATTTTATCTTGTTGCAGGGCTAGTTCCTTGCATTTCTTGCTGAAGAAATTCAGGTACTTCCCAAGCTCCCTTAACCGATTGAACATGTTTAATGTAAATGCATGTGCTGTTGTGTGCAAGTTCTAGAGAGAAATATGCAAAGAAATTGTTAGTAGTCCTGAGTTTAGTGGGAAG
The DNA here is from genome assembly GCA_030819835.1 of Acmispon strigosus. Taxonomy (NCBI): domain Eukaryota; kingdom Viridiplantae; phylum Streptophyta; class Magnoliopsida; order Fabales; family Fabaceae; genus Acmispon; species Acmispon strigosus. The sequence continues at coordinate 30,591,985 of JAUAMA010000007.1, forward strand.
ATTACTTTGCCTGTTTCACTGAATTAGCCAATTTCTAATATTAGTATATTCACTTAATGGAAAAGTTCTTCTTTCTGCTGCCTTGGATAAAATTTTAGTAATATGATTTAGTAGAGAATTTAATGGTCACATCTAATTTGGAGACAATTTAATTGTTGAAGTAGACGAAAGAGCATAAGTGCAATAATACAAGTTTTTGTTGAAGCATTTGTGGCGATCTAAACCCGCCATAAATTGTTGTGGCATGAAAAACCAGCTGTCTGTAAAAACTGCCACAAATGTGTTTGTGGCACTGGGAACGCTTAGTGGCGGTTATAAACCTACACAAAGTGTAACAAAGGCTGCCAGCGAAAAATGCTTTTTTCACAGTGAATTAATGTTATGTAGAAATTATATCGTTTTTATATGTATATCTTTAATATATGTTCACATATATGTGCAATTTTGTATATTATTAACATTAGTATTAATATTATTATACATATAATAAGGTAGACGTTTGAATCAGAAAAGAAATATATAAAGGTAGACGTTTGAAAAAAGATTCATATCTCACGGTACTCTCTGGCTCTGACTCTCTCTGTGCGAAACCTCATTTCATATGAGGTCTGTGTGCATGCCTCTCTCTCTCTCTCTAACTGTCACTCTTCTCTCTTTCAACCTTTACTCTATCCCTCTCTCTCTCTTCACTCTTCTTCTCTCTTTCGGCACCGACGATGACTTCCTTTCTTCGCGTTTCGAGGAATGCGGTGTTGTTGACAGATGGGCTCTTCCCGAACGGCGGGGTCAATCGGCAAAACGAGGTCTCTTTCTCCTTCCTTACCTTAGGAACGAGTTGAACGCGAGGTGTTTGTTGTTTTTCTTGTGCAAAGTTTCGCTTTTTATTTTCTCCCTTCAAGAACCTGGAACAGAGAGGTTTATCTGTGTTGGGTTTTCTAATGTGTTGGGTTTTCTAACGAGTTGAATACCGACGATGATTTCCTCTCTTCGCGTTTCGAAACATGCGGTGTTTGTTGTTTTTCTTGTGCAAAGTTTCGTTTTTTATTTTCTCCCTTCATGAAACTGGAACAGAGAGGTTTATCTGTGTTGGATTTTTTAATATGGTGCTTGTAAGTTTAATGGGTTTCTTGTTTTGTGTATATAGGCATGAACCAGAAATGGGTCTTGCGTTTTCTTCGTGGGCATGAGATAGAGTGTGATGAAGATCGGACCTAATCGATTTCTCTACTCTTCAGGTTTGTTTCTTCAACTTTTTCTCTGGGTTTCGTTTTTGTTATTTTCTTCTTTTGAACGATGAATCTAAAAAACTTTCTTGTCCCTCTGTATCTTCTCCCGCACCAGTGCTACAGTATTCACGTTCTTGAATTGTGTATTTTCTGTTAAATGGGTTGTGTTCTTGTTTTGTGTTTGCTTCCTGGGATCATCTCAAACTTGCTTCTTACAAAAAAAAAAAAAGAATAGTTCATGTGGTGGTTAGGATTTTCTTTCTAAGTTTCATTTTTTTTTTGTCTGTCATAGATTTCTAGTTTCCGTTTTGAAACTGTGAATATCCTTATCGTCACATATATCATGAAATATATAAATGTTGATTCTGCTTGGTAATGGTGATCATGTGGTAGCCTTGTTCTTGTATTCAATTTTTATTTTTTCATCTTAAATTGTAATTGTTAGGCACAAGCAGGTTGAGTTACTGCCTCGGTTTTGAATTTTTGTTTCTTACTTTCAGCAATACAGGGGGAATAGAATTGAAGTCAAATTGGTGTTGTGAGTGTCACATTTGAAATTTAAATGTTTGCACTAGATGTTGTTATGTTATTTTAATAATAATTTTTTAGATGTTTGCACTCGATGTTATGTTATTTTAATAATAATTTTTAAAATTTTAATTTATAAAGTCAGTAATTTTATTTACTGAAATTTATCTTCAAAAGAAAAATACAATAATTTAATTATTAATAAAAATTTAAGAGGATATCATTATGTATGCGCAGCTGATATTAATTGTAAAGATTACTGTGGTTAGGATTTCGTAGTGTTTTTTTTTTATATTTTATTTAGAAGGTATTAGTGCTTTATTTTTTTGAAACTATTAGTGCTTTCTTAATTTCTTTTAATAGAAAATATGAATAATTTCTCATTTACAATTTCGTAAAATTTTTTGGCTAAGGATTTTAGCCTAATCATATAAAAGTGGAACTTTCTCTCTTCAATTTTCTTGCTTGCATTGCTAGAATCTCCAATTTCTCCTTCTAGTTCAATTTGAACTCTTTCTCTTTCTTAAAATACTTTGTTTCTTTCTTAATTTCTTAACTGCAAAATGTACTATGGATGAATGGCAGACAATTACTTTACTAATGGGTGCAGTTCATCACATTCGGTTTTGTGATTACCCCATTGTACTTCGTGTGGAGAAGGTAATTGATCCGCATGACGCAAAAAGCATTTCTCTGAGGGCACTAGCGAGGTTGAAATGCTAATTGTATTCACTTTGCAGATAAGGTCAGCTATCACAATGGCTTTCTCAACTTTGACAAATCCCAAGATCATTCTGAGCTTAGGACCGAATATGAACATTCTTGGCACTATAACCAGACCAGACCCTGGCCTAACGGGGAGGTGACTTTTAATAGTTTGCTTCCTTGTGCTGGCGAGTCAATACAAGACCAGTTAAATGATGAAGAAGAACTGATACTGAGGTACATGTTTTTGCAATCAAGAAAATGAAGAATAAATATGTAAATGTTTAGTTGGTTGGTATGCTTTGTTATTCTGATTAGTAGTCTCCACTGAGGTACATGTTTTTGTCTTAAAAAATTGTTATGTTGTATTACTGTCATATTGTCTTTCTGTCTTTACACAGCTCCTCCTTTTACTTCTCTCTCTTTTTTTTTTCACTTCTAATTTCAACATGATTTAGTTATGACTTCTGTATTTAACTCGCTCAGGAGATACATACTGATGGTGATCGTGAACTTCTGGACGACTCTGAATTTTATCAACAATTATTGAATGGTTTTTTTTTGAGATAGTTGATCCTTCATCATCTTATACACAATTTCTTTTTCACTGATTTATGTTTTTATAATAATACTTTAGGGCTTTTATTTTTCATGATCATTACTGAATCGATATGCTATACAGTTGTTATATTGCATATCAAGTGTATTTGCATTTAGGAGTGGTTGGCATAGTCTTCTGTTGCATAGGGGCTTCCAAGAGTAACCCCTGTCACATGTTTAAATGAATGAATAACGAGTTTAACTGGACTCAAATAATGACTTTTTTTGTCATTAACTTTTTTTACGGTATAGATTTACACTTGCACCCTAGGTAAGCAACTAGCATTTCGCTTAGGTCTATGAAATGTGAATGATCATCGCCCAATGCTTGCTGCTCCGGAAGACCGTGCTATTATCCTACCAAGATTTTGTAAGAAATGAGGATAATAAATAAACATTGGATATATATTTCGAGAATTTTGGAATGATAAAGACAAGGAAAGGATGTAGAACTATGTAGTAGTTGATATGTATTAGAATTCCCCATTCAACCTGTTCAAAATTTTCAGAGAATGGAATTCACATCTTCCTTTTTAATCCCCACTGTATTCATTAAGAATGCAAGTCTAATTCTTTATTTTCTCCTATTGTCATTTGTGCAGAGAATGCATTTTATGCTTTGAAGACAATGCAACCAAAGAAAAGAAAAATTGTTTACCGTCGTGCCTCAAAAAGTCACATGATAAGGTATTGAAAGATCACTGCTAATTTGCTTCTTCTACTACATTCATACGTATCTTGCAGTTTTATGAACTGAAGTAAGTTTTTGGATGATATGACGTTATAGGTATAATGTTCATGAAAAGATAGTAAATCTATGGCCCCTCTGCCTCCCATGGCTCCGATGTTATTTGAGAATCTGTTGGGATTAAAGACCCGGCAATCACCTGCTGTAGCCTCAACATCATGGTTAGTGGACTGAAATATTTGCCTCAAAATTTTGCCCTATTTCCATAGAATAGTATATATTGTACTAATTTATCTCATACATAACCTTGATTACTAAAGATTTTATTTTTGTTCTCACTAGCCAATTTTGTTGACTCTATTCAGGAGCTAATTATAGTATCTACTCTAGACAGTAACGTACTATAATTTTAAGGATAAAATTTGGATCAAGTATATTATATTCTGGCTTTTAGTCCTAACTTCAAACCTGTCTTTGCTTTGGCATTAGAATCTAGAAACTTTGGTGTATTTGTTGTCAAATTCCTTGATTTTGTGTTTGTTGTTGATTTTAAATTTCATATATGGTGTCTAAGTCCTTGAGATTTAGATGTGATAGGATGTTGATTTTGGGGGGTTTGTTTCTCCAGCAAGCCATCTTTCTCTTTCCCCTACTGTTAGGGTTTAATATTAGGGGTTTAGATTTATTTTATTTTAAAATAAAAGATTCTCTTTCCCCTACTGTTAGGTTGAAAAGATTCTCCAGCAAGCTTTTAGTTTTTTGGCAGGAAACTTCCCTTTCTCTGTACAAGGAACTATATTTTTTCAAAGGAAACATTATGGATGCACAAATCAGAAATGAGAGGATTATCCGTGAGTAATCCTGTATATTGTCTAATTGAATTTCTTTTGTGAAATTTCTTGAATGGATTATCATTTCGTTGCCTCCTAGTTTGCTTTTATCTGGATGGGCAAAGTGCAAGATAGCTGCATTTTACATTCTATTGGGATATATGTATAAGGTTTAGTTAGCTAGTCGAGAGTTAGCTTTGTATTAGTTAGTAATTAACTCAGCTATGACAGTTATTCTATTAGCTTCTATAAATACTGTATTTGTAATCTCTTGGTTAAGTTGAATAATACACTTATCATTTCTCTGAAATTCTCTCTCTTTCTCTCTCTCTCAGAAAGCTTAAAGGAGGAAACTTTTCCTTTCTGTTTTGGTCTCAACTGGTGTTTTTCCAACTTTATCTTCATAGGTTGGAAATAGGTACATACAGAAAGTAAACAAAGCACCAAAGGATTTTCCAAATTTTATTAGAGAAGGTAATAATTATTGTTTATCCATCTCTGTAGTACACTATTATCTTACTTTTCAGAGATCAATTAGAAAAAATTCTAATATCTTTTACCCTTGATTGCTCTGATCAGTGTCGCAGTAGTTGTGTTTGACTATTTAAATTGTGTGAAAAACTTATGAGCTTAGTGTGCAGTTTGTTTTTTGTCAATCTCTGAGATTTATTTTTTGATATGATAGTTTAATCTAGTGAAAATGTTAGGATCTAGTTATTAGGGATTTAGTTTATTTTAATTTAGGAGTCCCTCTTTTAGTTTAAGAGTCCATCTTTTATTTTCTTTTATTTTAGGAGTTTATATTTTATTTTAGGAGTTAATATTTTATTATGGGTTGGGTCATCTTTTAGATTAAAAGTGTATCTTTTATTCTAGGAGGTTATCTTTTATTTTAAGAGTATATCTTTTTTTTCTTGGGGGTTAAGTTATTGTTATTAGGATTAGTTATTATAAATAAGAGTAGAGTCATTAGGAGTTTTTCATGGATTTCATTATTGAGTTAGTAAGGTTTTTTGGTCAAGAAGTACGAATACAAAGGCAGCTTCAGGTCAAGAGAAACTTTAACTTTTAGAGTTATTGGTCTCGAGTTCAGTTCGATAGTCTTGAGAATCTCCAATCGAGTGATCGGGAATAGTGAGGCTCACACCAGTCAAGTTTAAATATTTTAATATGTAATAAGAGTAGGTGTTCATGGGAAAGACCTAAAAAGCCAAAGAGGAAGAAGAGCCTTACCTGCCTTCCAGAAGCCCAACCCTGTCTTCCTCTTCACGATTCGGACCATTCCTCTAAGTTGGATCAGGCGCTGCAGACCTTTCAGACTCTAAGTTGGATGCGTACCTTCCTAGACTTCGACTTCGAACCCTTGTCTTCTTTTTCAAGAATAGCTGAAATAGCTAGTTTCTTTATTGAAAACCTCGATTTTAACCGTATAACATCAAAATAGGGGATTTCAAAGCTAAAAATCTACCCAGGGTCAACCGAAATCTCATACGCGCCAGACAGCTGCCATACTGGAAGAACGAATTGACTCGACAAGGAAACCAAGTCAAAGGGTCGCGCCTGATAGCCAAGCCCGTGGAATGGTTGAAGGTAGCTCTCGCTCGCATGTGCGTTTCTCTAGTACTTCCTCAACCTGATCGTTCTGATTGAAGTCCGAACTAATTGGCAAGATATCCTTGCTTCATCCGATCTTCTTCTTCTAGGAGCACCCGATCAACATCTCCTTCTATTTCAATTTTTCTTTAGAAAAATCTAGACTGTCAAGCATCTCAAACTTTGATTTCAGATTAGTTTGCGAAAGAAAAGATCAAGAATCAGAAGCGCCTTCAAGCAAGTCTACTGGAATCAAGGATTGAGTCGCTGGTTCACTCCTCCAATCAAGTGGTCCAGCCTGAAAGCCAATCCCTGAGAACCCGACAACTCGGCTAGCCCGGATCCATCTCATAGGCTTCTTTGGTGGCTTTCCCCTTTCGCTACTTTCTTAAGATTGAAATGGAAGTCAAGGAACCTATAGACAAAACGCTGGTTTGGCTCATCTAGATCAAAAAATCTTCCATTAGCAGCCAACAACATCGATCTCAAACTTGCTTCTTACAAAAAAAAAAGAATGATTCATGTGGTGGTTAGGATTTTCTTTCCAAGTTTCATTTTTTTTTTTGTCTGTCATAGATTTCTAGATTCTGTTTTGAAACTGTGAATATCCTTATCGTCACATATATCATGAAATATATAAATGTTGATTCTGCTTGGTAATGGTGATCATGTGGTAGCCTTGTTCTTGTATTCAATTTTTATTTTTTCATCTTAAATTGTAATTGTTAGGCACAAGCAGGTTGAGTTACTGCCTCGGTTTTGAATTTTTGTTTCTTACTTTCAGCAATACAGGGGGAATAGAATTGAAGTCAAATTGGTGTTGTGAGTGTCACATTTGAAATTTAAATGTTTGCACTAGATGTTATGTTATTTCAATAATAATTTTTTAGATGTTTAAACTAGATGTTATGTTATTTTAATAATAGTTTTTAAATTTTCAATTTATAAAGTCAGTAATTTTATTTACTGATTTTTATAATTTATCTTCACAAGAAAAATACAATAATTTAATTATTAATAAAAATTTAAGAGGATATCATTATATATGCGCAGCTGATATTAATTGTAAAGATTACTGTGGTTAGGATTTCGTAGTGTTTTTTTATTTTATATTTTATTTAGAAGGTATTAGGGCTTTATTTTTTTGAAACTATTAGTGCTTTCTTAATTTCTTTTAATATAAAATATGAATAATTTCTCATTTACAATTTCGTAAATTTTTTGGCTAAGGATTTTAGCCTAATCATATAAAAGTGGAACTTTCTCTCTTCAATTTTCTTGCTTGCATTGCAAGAATCTCCAATTTCTCCTTCTAGTTCAATTTGAACTCTTTCTCTTTCTTAAAATACTTTGTTTCTTTCTTAATTTCTTAACTGCAAAATGTACTATGGATGAATGGCAGACAATTACTTTACTAATGGGTGCAGTTCATCACATTCGGTTTTGTGATTACCCCATTGTACTTCGTGTGGAGAAGGTAATTGATCCGCATGACGCAAAAAGCATTTCTCTGAGGGCACTAGCGAGGTTGAAATGCTAATTGGATTCACTTTGCAGATAAGGTCAGCTTTCACAATGACTTTCTCAACTTTGACAAATCCCAAGATCATTCTGAGCTTAGGACCGAATATGAACATTCTTGGCACTATAACGAGACCAGACCCTGGCCTAACGGGGAGGTGACTTTTAATAGCTTGCTTCCTTGTGCTGGCGAGTCAATACAAGAGCAGTTAAATGATGAAGAAGAACTGATACTGAGGTACATGTTTTTGCAATCAAGAAAATGAAGAATAAATAATGTAAATGTTTAGTTGGTGGTATGCTTTGTTATTCTGATTAGTAGTCTCCACTGAGGTACATGTTTTTGTCTTAAAAAATTGTTATGTTGTATTACTGTCATATTGTCTTTCTGTCTTTACACAGCTCCTCCTTTTACTTCTCTCTCCTTTTTATTCACTTCTAATTTCAACATGATTTAGTTATGACTTCTGTATTTAACTCGAGTTCAGTTCGATAGTCTTGAGAATCTCCAATCGAGTGATCGGGAATAGTGAGGCTCACACCAGTCAAGTTTAAATATTTTAATATGTAATAAGAGTAGGTGTTCAAGGGAAAGACCTAAAAAGCCAAAGAGGAAGAAGAGCCTTACCTGCCTTCCAGCCCAACCCTGTCTTCCTCTTCACGGTTCGAACCATTCCTCTAAGTTGGATCAGGCGCTGCAGACCTTTCAGACTCTAAGTTGGATGCGTACCTTCCTAGACTTCGACTTCGAACCCTTGTCTTCTTTTTCAAGAATAGCTGAAATTGCTAGTTTCTTTATTGAAAACCTCGATTTTAACCCTGTAACATCAAAATAGGGGATTTCAAAGCTAAAAATCTGCCTAGGGTCAACCGAAACCTCATACGCGCCAGATAGCTGCCATACTGGAAGAACGAATTGACTCGACAAGGAAACCAAGTCAAAGGGTCGCGCCTGATAGCCAAGCCCGTGGAATGGTTGAAGGTAGCTCTCACTCGCCTGGGCGTTACTCTCGTACTTCCTCAACCTGATCGTTCTGATTGAAGTCCGAACTAATTGGCTAGATATCCTTGCTTCATCCGATCTTCTTCTTCTAGGAGCACCCGATCAACATCTCCTTCTATTTCAATTTTCCTTTAGAAAAATCTAGACTGTCAAGCATCTCAAACTTTGATTTCAGATTAGTTTGCGAAAGAAAAGATCAAGAATCAGAAGCCCTTCAAGCAAGTCTACTGAAATCAAGGATTGAGTTGCTGGTTCACTCCTCCAATCAAGTGGTCCAGCCTGAAAGCCAATCCCTGAGAACCCGTTAACTCGGCTAGCCCGGATCCATCTCATAGGCTTCTTTGGTGGCTTTCCCCTTTCGCTACTTACTTAAGATTGAAATGGAAGTCAAGGAACCTATAGACAAAACGCTGGTTTGGCTCATCTAGATCAAAAAATCTTCCATTAGCAGCCAACAACATCGATTTTAGAGCCTAAAACCAGCAAAGCGAGCAATTTTAGAAAGGAGGGACTCATTCCAATTCCACCCGCCGCTAGGATTGCTGAAATCGCTCAATTGAAGCCAAACCGGGTTCCTCGATAGAGTCTATTGAGATGCCAGTCAATGGTTGGCAGGGCTTGTTATACCCAAAACAAGGTTTTTGATAAAGGATTCTCTGTAGAATTGGCATTTTGCCTTGCCTTTCTTAAAGTTCGAATCCCTATCCAAGCTGATCCAACTCGGATTTTACTTAATCTCCAACCCCAAAACCAAAAACCTCCCTGGAGCTTGGTCATCCCGGATGAGCTGAGCTACGAAGTTTGGCATTCGTGAGGACCAAACCCTGTCAGAAAGGGCATTCTCGCTTATCTGTATTTGAAAATTTGAGAATTGGGTCACCGCGGAAGAGTTTGAATCGAAATAGTGATCCCCAACGACAAGCGAACGGGCATTTTCGGGGACTAGCCCGCTTCCCATTACTCAAGCAAGAGGGAAATTCCTAGCACATAATTAAGGGAGCCATGGAAAGGCGACTAAAACACCAGAAACAGCGACTACCCAAGCTAATGATAGAGGCCAAGCCATGCCGGATAGGCTTTTTGATTTATGTCGAAAGCCCCAAAACTAGCTTTCTTATAGCAGACAACTCATGAAAGCCTACTCAACGAATCTCATAAGTAAATGCTTGTTCGCATTGCAACTAATAGAAAAAAACGACTAAACTAGTAGTGGAGTGCTCCTTGTTGTTCGGATCTTGACCGGGTCCGAGCTTCCCAAGCTCTATGCTGTTGGGGAACTCTGTAAGGGTCTTACCACCTTCTTGATTGACTATATTTGAGTCTTTGGAGTACTTGAGGATTATATTCTGCGCCGAGGATTTGTGCTTGTGGGCTAGGGTGAATATTGCAGACCAGCGGATCTGGTGGTCGACAATCGTTCGGACTTGGTAAAGGTTGTCGCAGCACCTGTAGGACAGAGGACTTATCGCGATGCCCACAGACCAATTTACGATGTCTCTGTCGCTGACGTTCGTCAAGCAGGCCACGTGGATTGGCCAGGATCTTCTTCGGTTAATGATACCTCGATCCCGAAGCCTTCAGAGTATCTTTTTGATAGGCACCTCTATCTGTATGGGGAATTCGCTGCTGATAGATTCCGCCCAGTGTCCTCCTCCTTCCCCCGCCGCCTTCCGACCCGCATGTGTATACAATGAGAACTTCCGGGCACTCATTGTGCGACTGCCTTTTGAACGTTTGATGGCGCGTTGCTTCGACCTGAGCTATGCAACAACGAGATCCCCCTTGATCCTTGCCAGATGTGCTGGACGGTCCCCCATAATACGCTTACTTGGGGACTTATTACTCCAGCTGTTCCAAGAGTCTCTGCTAGTGGAACCCCGTCCAGTAGACTCCCTCTTTCGCTCATCCCCTTCGTCAGCTGTTTGATCGGTATCCCCTTCCCTAGGTTCCTAAACTTGGAATGGATGGCGGAGCGTAGGTGGCAAACAGTTATATGGATACGGTGCTTTACCCGTCGGCGCTTCTCCAGCTCTCGCAAGAATTATATGGGAGTCGTCCTTGGAGGGACTTTCCGAATGACCGTACCGGGGAATTCTCCCGTACTCCGTGTAGCTATTGTTGTTGATCCTACAGAGCCTACCCAAAGGTTCATGCCGGATTGTAGGAACTGGGCGATACGTTTTTGTATTTCTATCTACGGCACCCACGATTCCCAATAGTAAGTCGTTGGCATATCGCACGTAACAAATCCTTATGAAATAATAGGTTTTTATTTGGAAGGCGGCAAGGGCCTACTAAGGGGGGAAAATGAAAGGCATTTTCCGGTCCCCCCTTCGCCGGGAGGTGCTTTGTGGAGGGGGGTGTGCCTCGACGAAACAAGGGAATGAAAGGCCGCTTTGCGTTGAATGCTCTTGACCCTGCTCATAATGATGGCTCTGTTGTCTTGGGGAGCGTTGAAGCTTGCTTCTTCTCCATGGTTTTCTTGGTCATCAATACGACCTGTCCTTAATAGAACCGATCTTATTCTCGGAATTTCGTACTGTTGTCGAATCCTTCCTATCTCCTGATTGAGCTTGTCTAGGTAGATGTTGCCTGGTAGGGCCGATAGTAGTACACTATGTGGGATGGCGAGTCGTCCGGCGGAAAATACATTATGAATGGAGTAAAAGAACTTGGGATCGTCAATCTCTTCCTTAAAGATTAGGATGAGTTGATGTTGGTCGATGGTGTTGAAACACTTCCTGATGTCGAATTCCAAAAACCAATGACCCTGATACCGGGTTATTCAAATAAGTTGTGTTTTATGTGGTTTTCCCATTTTACAACTTCCATACCAATTCGGTCGATCCGGAATGGATCGGTTAAACATTCCATTAGGGAGCCTGGTCTTTACTCTTCGGTGTGGTATTCATTCTCGTTTAGCTCTTGGAATCACATCCAGCCGTGGTTGGAAAAGCTTGCAAAACCCAACCACTTCACCCACTTCATTGCCCCCAACCGTTTCTCGTACCTCTATTGAAACAGAATGGTTTCATGTTCTTTCATCGATTGATTATTCCTCTCCGTTCGTATCTCTTTTTCCAATTGCGGTCTCAATGAGTTTACAAGATTGAATGGCCAATTCTCTTCCGGACCGTCGATTCGATTGTTTTCCAAGAATGTTAAGCCGAGTATGTAAGCCATGTATCTGGGAGGAACTTAAAAGAAGGGCTCTTGGTTTTTTGCACCTTGTTTTGGTCTTGCAGCTATTTATTTAACTAATATATATATATATATATATATATATATATATATATATATATATATATGTCCAATCTTTAGAAGATTGGACATATAAGAATCTCTGGAATGAGATAAGAATCTGTGGAGATCTTTACTCTCCACTTACTCGTAACAGGCTTTCCTTCTTTAGAAGACTTCTGCTGAATGGCATAATTGTCCGAAACTCTGTTCCTCGATCTTCAAAGAAGACTGCTCCTCCTTATCCTTTAGGATAGGATCATCGTTGATCCTTCTTTCACTAATGATCTCACCATTCATTTTCTAGTAGTTTCGCGCGAACACGCGAGGGACTATCCTTTCTATCGCTTGCGCTTGCTTTTAACTCTCAAAACAACGGGCTCTCTCTTCTATAAAGCAAAGCAAAGCGCATGGCGCTGAAGTGAAGAAAGCTCAATAAACACACACGAATACGATGCAGGGCATAGCATAAATGATACCGCTGATCATTTCATAAAACATATATGCATGACCTTTCTCGATGCTTTGGGGTGACTCACCATCTCAACATACATATGCCCAGCAGTGATTGATGACAGAATGGTACGAACAAATCAAAGTCATTGGATTTGGTAGTTCTCCATTGGCTTCTCTCTTTACCCCTTTGCATATGTTCCTAAAAGGGTGTGCACCTCCAGATTGGCGGGGGCCGGCCTCCCACTCTCTTATGCAACATTTATAAGCTTAGCTGAGTTAGGCTTTTGCGTACCCATTAGTACTCATCTGTGCCACCTTGTGTAATGCATAAAACCAAATCGCTGACCGGTGGGGACTCTCCCATCAATGAATGAGGTGCTTTTTATGTACTCCCCAATTTTCTTGGTTGGTGGAGATCTCAACCTCTTCCGAGCCAAAGCTAAAAAGGAAGTCGGAGCTTGGTCCATATCGAGAAAAAACGTTCATAATGAACGGATCTCCGATGGTCGAGCCCGCCAAGGACACGGAACTCAGCGCCACCTACCCGGGCCAAGGTACTCAACCTTTGGTTGGAAAGGGTCTTTCATGTGAATTGCGAACAACCCACAAGGGTGGTATGAATTAAACATAGTTTGAATAGGGGCAAGTCTAGAGCTGTGGTATGGAAAATAAATGATAAAAAAACCTAATCTCTTTACTTAGTCAGAGTCATTGTTTTACCGTTTCTATCTGCATGGCTGCTTTCTTATGATGAGTAGTGCTCACTCGCCTCTCTGTTCTTGTATGAAGGAGCATCCACTGCGCTTTCTCTTTTAGCATACTTTCTCTTTTATTTAACTATTAGAGTTGACATCGAATTCCTCCATCTGTTCTCCTACAAAGAAATAGGAAGAAATCCTCACCGAATTTTTGTTATCCTGTTGTTTTGTTTATTGTGCACTTGCTTCATATGTAATATTAATGAAATTGTATTCGTACTTATTTTAGCTCGAGCTAACCGGGGCACTGGACCAACAACACGAGAATTTTCTGGCGTTTTACCTAATTTGGAGACACGTGTGATTGCATTTTATAAGCAACATGACAAGTTCGGGAAAAGAACGTAGGTGCTTCTCGCCACTCTCTTCACATTTTTTAAGCATTAGTCATCTACATTGTTATATTCCCCCACACTCTCTCTGTCTCTATTTGTCATAGGATTTGTCTAAATATCTCCCTCTCATGTTTCCCACAGTGACGACCTCATGGTCAATGAGGGATTTATGGATGTTGAGAAAGCTATGTCGGGGCAAGAAATGGTCGTGCATGTCCCCCGAACTAAGGAGTAAAATAGAGAAGTGAGTGCCCTATATTTTCGTTATGGCCAAGTACGATATTAATGACATTCTAATTAGATTTTGACATGATATGGCTTCAATGTTGAATAGCTTGTCGGTGTACACCTTTCAGCATTAATTCCAATTTCAGTGGAGGATGCAACTGGTCTTGTCACGTAAGTTATTTTGGTATATTGCTTTGGTTAATAAGTCTTTTGACTAAATTATTTGAGTAATTAAAGAATCTTGATTGTAAATTGCGGACCTAGGCGCAGCTTACACGCAAGATGCTATAATTGTCTTCTAATAGGTTGTTGTCTTTTATGGTGGTTAATATATTATATTTTAGGCTTTCCATTAGTGTCTTCCCGTGGGATTATATCATATTACATGTTTATTTTTCATTCTTTCCATATGCGGAGATGCGACCACCAAAGGGACCTGTTTTTGGAGGCTCACGCGTTCAAGTTCTGAATGAACCCCCTCCATCTCTGAAAGGAAACAAAGGTCCTACTCAACTCTATCGTCTCTTGTTTTAAGCGTTAGGGTCTATACGTTTCTATCCCACACTCTTTCTTATGGTTTGTTGAAAATATTTCTTTAAGTTGCAGATTATGGAAATTTATTGGTTTTCGATGGAATTGAAGACGTGAAAGCAAATGATAATCACACATGAATTCATTCATGTTGCTCGTTTGTCTAACGTGAATAAAAGAACAGATAAGTGAGTGCCCTATGTGCTGAAGATTCCAATTTGGGGAAATATTTACATTCTACCTATCACCTGACACTATATTTCTTTTATTTTCTACAGCTCAGTGGTTTATATCTTTATGCATACTGTTTGCGAGTAATGTTGCAATCCGCCCAGTCATCCTAATTATTTCCGGTACGTATTTTAGGGCTCTACCATGTTTCTACTACCAATGTGTAGTGCGTTTTCTCATTCTCTTTTATTCCACTATTGCAGTCACTTGTTTTTTGGATCGATGCACGAGATCACGAACTCCAGAGGCCCTTCAACATCTTTTCTTCAAGTTTGGTGGTCTATGAATAGGTTGGGGTTGTTTTGCTCACTTTTTCTTCATGAGTTCACATCGTGGTTTTCTTTTGCTGGCATTTAAATTTAGAATCATCTCTTTTGATTGTAGAGTTACTTTTACATTCCTCCATCTCTTTGCACCCGAACACTAGGAAGAACAGCTTTGGAGATGCACATTATCTTGTTCGAAGTACCATAGCCAGTTCAGAAAAGGATGACGGTACGCATCACACTGTCATCTCTTCTTCACTGCATTAGTTATCTTTATCATTCTATCCCTCTAAAGTCTTTTTCCCTTGGATTTTCTCGTAATGTATTTCTCTTTGGTTGTGGATGCTAAGAGACATCTTGGTGAAGTAAACAACTGAGTAGGTGAAGTCAAATGGTGGCGGGCTCTGATTGCTCTCATGTTGCGGCTCAGTCTTACATGAGTAGAAGGAAAGTACAGGGAAGTGAGTGCCCTATTACTCAAAATGGCTAAGTTTGGTGGTATTGAAATCCTACTTAACAATTCAACAATTAGCCTTTTACTTCGTACAGGTCTTTGGTTTACATATTTCTACATGGATCTCATTCGCCAGTATGGATGCAGTCGGCCTATCACACATTGTTTTTCTGGTGCGTGTCTCAACCATTTAGTACTTATTAACTAATTATACGTACTGCATTTTCTCATTCTCTTTTACGCAATTAGTGCAGTCCCTTTGCTACAGAATCCAGGCAAGTGATGATGACCAGTTTCAGAAGCCTTGCCTCATGCTTTCTTACAGGTGTTTACAGAAACAAGTTGTTTACAGGTACATTAATGTTGATCCAGAGCCTCCTGCCAATGTCACTAATAATGAGGGAGATGTGAATGCAGATATGGACAATGTAGTTGATGTTCCTGAGCCCCAGGTTGATGAAATAGTTGATTCAATTCCACTACAACAATCTCCAGAGCCTCAAGTGAGAAGATCCACTAGAGAGCGTCATCCTTCACAAAAATATCCTCCACATGAATATGTGATGCTCACTGATGGGGGAGAGCCTGAAAGTTATGAAGAAGCTATGTCTCATGAAGAGAAAGATAAGTGGAACAAAGCCATGCAAGAAGAGATGAAATCTTTGCATGAGAACCACGCATTTGAGTTAGTGAAGCTACCTCCTAGTAAGAAAGCACTCAAGAACAAGTGGGTGTTTAAGTTGAAATCAGGAGAAAATAGCTCACATCCAAGGTACAAGGCAAGGTTGGTTGTGAAAGGTTTCAGTCAGAAGAAAGGTGTTGATTTTGAAGAAATATTATCTCTTGTGGTCAAGATGTCTTCAATTAGAGTTGTGCTTGGTCTGGCGGCCAGTTTGAATTTAGAGGTTGAGCAACTTGATGTGAAGACCGCTTTTCTACATGGTGATTTGGAGGAAGAAATTTATATGGAGCAGCCTGAAGGTTCTGCAGTCAAAGGAAAAGAGAAGCTTGTCTGCAGATTGAAAAAGAGCTTGTATGGTCTTAAACAAGCTCCAAGGCAATGGTATAAGAAATTTGATTCCTTCATGGTGGATCATGGGTATGTAAAAACCTTTTCTGATCATTGTGTGTTTGTGAAGAAATTTCCTGATGAAAAATTTATTATTCTCTTGCTTTATGTTGATAACATGTTGATTGTTGGTCATGACATGAAAGAGATTGAGAATTTAAAAGGAGAGTTGAACAAGTCCTTTGCAATGAAGAATTTGGGTCCTGCAAAGCAAATTCTTGGCATGAGAATTACTCGTGATAGGAAGAATGGTAAATTATGGTTATCACAGCAAAAGTATATTGAGAAGGTATTGGAGAGGTTTAATATGGGAAATTCCAAACCAGTTGGTACTCCACTTGCAGGTCACTTCAAGTTAAGTTCTATGAAGTGTCCTACAAGTGAGAAAGATATAGAAGAAACGCAGAAGATTCCGTACGCATATGAGGTTGGCAGTTTGATGTATGCGATGGTATGTACGCGACCAGATATTGCTCATGCAGTTGGGGTGGTCAGTCGCTTCCTCTCTAATCCTGGTAAAAAGCATTGGCAAGTTGTGAAGTGGTTGGATACTTAGGTATCTCAAAGGTACTTCTAGAGTCTGTTTGTGCTTTGGAAGCGGTAAGCCTGTGTTAGATGGTTTCACAGATGCAGACATGGCTGGTGATGTAGATTCCAGGAAGTCTACTTCTGGATATATGATGACTTTTGCAGGGGGAGCAGTTTCATGGCAGTCTAGATTGCAAAAGTGTGTTGCTTTGTCTACTACGGAGGCAGAGTATATTGCTACAACAGAAGCTGCAAAGGAACTCTTGTAGATGAAGAAATTCCTACAAGAGTTGAGTCTCTCTCAAGAGAAATATGTTTTATATTGTGACAGCCAGAGTCCAATCCATCTTAGCAAGAACTCGACTTATCGTTCAAGGTCGAAGCATATTGAGGTTCGGTATCATTGGATACGGGACGCGATGGAGATGAAACAATTTTCATTGGAGAAAATCCATACTGACGAGAATGGTTCAAATATGATGACAAAGGCCTTACCTATGGCCAAGTTTTCTACTTGCAAAAGGAAAGCGGGTATGGTCACCTATGGCCTCACTTGATTGGTGAGGGGGAGAATTGTTGTGAGGGTCACTAAACAAGTGAGCCCACATGCCAATTATTATTAGAAAAGAAAAAAAAAAGAAAATCAATGTTCTGTAGTGGGCCGTAGCCCATGGTGACAATTAAAGGGTTAGTACCCTAATTTATCCATTGCTTGCACAGTAGCAATATATATTTAGAAAAAGGGCAAAGAGGTACTGTAGCGAGAAAAAAATAGAAATGTAGAAAGCACGCAGTAGCGGCGCAGCACATAGAGAAGAGGATTGGACTGATTCATTGACATAAGAGTGGTACTTTGTTCTGGGAATAGAACAGTATAGGAGAGAAGTAAGACTAAATTATTATTAGAGAAAATCTGAACCCTTTTACATGAGCTTCCCTTGGCTATTTATAGGGAGAAAAGCCATAAATGACATTTAATTAAAACTAAACCTATGGGCCTCAAAGGTTAGGCCCAATATATTACAAAGTCCAGCCCTCTATGTGTATTACAAGTTTACCCCTGGAATTACCAGCCAAGGCCACCCCTCGTCCAGATAGGGCGCTCAATAGCGCTGTGAAGGGGAAGAGGGGGCGCTCGCCCTGTCCACAAGCTCACAAGACACGAGCTTGAAGCCTGAAAGCGAAGTGTCTTTAACTAGTCTTTATAAGATTCTCTGAACCATGGATGCCAGCCCACAAGCCCACAAGATACGAACTTAAAATTTGAAAGTGAAGTGTCTTCGATGATCGCCCGCCTTGGGAAGTGTTTTCGATGATCGCCCGCCTTGGGAAGTGTCTTCGATGATCGCCCGCCTTGGGATTCCAACCTACGCTTCCTTTAGGCGGTCACCCCTACAGGACGTTGCCTCGTTAAAACCTTCCCAGGAAAAACCCAGTGGGATAAAAACTTGGCGAAGGAAAAATAGTACAGCAACCTATAGGAGAATGAGTCGCTTAAGGCAAGGACGTAGGGGAATAAGTGCACCAATGCCTTGGCCTAAGAACGGATTGTCATTTGTGGTGAGGCGTTTGGAGATGCGGAGGAGTGGTCGTTCTATCTTCGTGTGTCGCCACCAGCCCACGTGTCGAAGCAAGTACTACTATTTTAAAGCGACTTTCACCACAAGGATGCTCGTTTGTCGATGAGACGCTCGCCCTGCTACAATGGAAGATGCTCGCCTCATCACACTCTAATCTTTTTTGACTTGTCTTGTTTACTTCCACCTGTGTCTGAGAATAACGCACCAATAACTTAAAAAATAATTTAAATGCTGGGGATTACCTTGAGAAAGGAAGAGGGCGTTCGCCTGATCCACACTCTTCTTCCACTGTCCCATCGCCTCCTTCTTGTCCAATCAACTCATATGACCCTTGATGTACTGACCCTTGATGTACCTTTGCCTAGGGTTTCGTTCGCACACGCCATTTTAACTTTAAATGTAGCGTAATCATTACCCTTGGAAACAGCATTACCTGGGGCGGCGCGTCGCAATGATGCGGTGCGTCTCATTTAATTTCCACTCATCCAGAACTGTCCAACCACTCACGTCTCTTCCTCTTCCTTGGTTCAAAGCCTATAAAAGCCCCTTTCCTCCTCCTTCCTCGTTTTACTTCTGCTCCTGAAAAACCTTGTGCATTGTTGTGCGAATTCCAGCCTTCCCTTCTCTTCCAACCTTCTAGTTCCACCGTGCCAGAGTCGTGCGTTTCCCTTTTCCGCCCTCTTACCAGTACGTTTTCTTGTTCCCTTCTTGTTTTTCCTTACTTTTAACTGTTTTAATGGAGTCTGTATCACAAAGTTCTTTGTTCTTATCGGAAAGTTCTTCGTTCTCCGCCGCTAGTGACGGCGGCAAGTCATCCAATCCACCTCTCTCCCCTGCCTCTAAACTTCAGGCCTACGAGGAATCACTCCCTTGTCCCGTGCAGATGGGCCTAGTCGCCCTAAAGGTCAAATCTGTGTTTCCCTTGTGGACAGACCCTGCTATACTAAAAGCCTTTCGTAACAAGATAGGCAGGCTCTGCTCGGATAATTATGAGCGTGACTTAGTAGTCCGCACTTGTTCCATGGACGAGCGTGTCTGTGACGCCAAACAAGCTGGAAGCACCCCTCACTTTTTTCATGTATGTTCTTTCATTTTTTACAATCTTGGCGTTCGCCTTCCATTTTCTTCCTTCATCTGCGAAGTCCTAAAGGCTTTGCAGGTCGCCCCCACCCAATTAAGTCCCAACTCTTGGGCGTTCGTCAGGGGCTTTGAAATTTTGTGCAACGCCCTCGGGGTCGCCCCGAAATACGAACATTTTTTCCATTTTTACAAATGCATTCCCCCTAACAAGAAGGGGTTGGACGTGGCGCCCACTAGTTCGTGGGTTTCCCTGACCGCCAAACCTTCTAAGTCCCGGTTCAAAACCAAGAAAAGAAATCCACACGACCAATGGAAAGGTCGTTTCTTCAAAGTAATGGACAGCCCTTTAATTCCCCACCTTGTACGCCACGCCAAAACCGGTTGCATGTGATTTCCCCCGTATTGGACCGAATCGCCTAATTTTTCCCTTACCATTGAGGATGATGCGCTCACTGCTGAAGATTGGGAAGTTATTAGGTTTTTAAGCAGGGTGAGTCCCATTCATATTAGCGAGCTCCTTGCCGCCCATATGAAAGGGGACGCTCCATCCTACCTGAGTGAGTGTTTACCTTCATTCTTGATATCCTTATGTATGCATGCATTTCTGTACTAACCTGTGTGCTTTCCATGATTTTATCTACAGTGGACAAATATAGGATGTCGAGGGCTGACCTTGTGCGAGCGGCTAAAGAGGCCAAGGCTCAAGCCGCAAGAGATGAAGCTGATGCCAACGCCCCCCCCCCCCCCTTCATTGGAGAGACCTGCGGCCAAGAAGGCGCGTGTTGACACGCCTCAACCTGCGCCCGCCACCCATGCCAGTGGCTCTGGAGCTGATCAGCCGGGCGGGGGCCCAATTTCAACAAACAGAAGTTTGGTGGTTGGTCGAAGCTGAACCGAAACGCAGTCGCCGCAAGTCTAGAGGGCAGTCGAAGAAGGTCACTGAAGAAGGCGCGCCCGTTGATGACGCTGAAGCTAACCCTACTGTTGATGATGAGGCGGGGGATGAATATGAAGACCTTATTTTCATGCAGAATAATTTGTCTTGTGACAATTATTTCCATGACCCAATTAGTCACAATGCTCGCGCTGTTGCGAACAATGTGATGATGAACACTCTGTCTGATGCTGGTTGGAGTTTGGTTCTTCTGCACAGATATGAGGAGGCGGTCAAAGCTCTTAACGCCCGTTCTAAACGGGTGAGGACTTTGGTCAATGAAAACAAGGAGCTGGCCACCACCGTTGAACAAATGGAGAAGGACCTCGCTGACGCCAACGTTTTCCTCCGACTCGCCCGAGAAATGAAGGCGGAAGTGGAGATGTTACGCTCTGAAAAAGCTAAGTGGGAGAAACAATTGCAGGAGGCAACAAGTCGCCACACTGAAGCCTTGGCAGAATTTGAGTCAAAAAAGAAGAGCCTGGAGGCAACCTTTTCATCATCCTTGGCTGAGTCTGACGCCAAGAAAACAGCTGCTGAGAACAAGGTTTCTGAATTGACTGCCGAGCTAGCCGAAGTGAAAGCGTCAGCCGCCCGCAAAATCTCTGATTTGACTGCTGAACTTGACAAGGCAAAGACTGAAGCCACCCATAACGCTAAGGATTTAAGTATCCTCGAAAAAGGGTTTAGGGCGGAAAGCGTCAAGCAGTTCACTGAAGGCTTCAATTCAACTAAGGCTCAAGTGAGATTCTAGTTCCCTAACATTGACTTGTCTTCAATGGGGAAGTGGAAAGAGGTAACCGCTAATGGGCTTGAAGGGGAAGATTCTGAGGATGAGGCAGACGAGGCTGTGGCTGATGGCGAGCCAAATCAAGCAACTCAAGCTTGAACTTTGATCTTTTTGTCTTGTAGTTTTTGATTTTTGCTCTTTGCTTTGTATACGACCGCCTATTTTGGCGGTCGTCAACCTGTACCCAGCACACTATTAATGAAGTATTTTTCTCATCAATCTTTGTATGGCCAACGTCTTTCTTAACGTGTTGAATTTTAATCCGCCAACAATAAATCGTTTTGGTAAACAAAATGAAACCTATGGCTTGAGCTCGCCATCGCGCCTTTTTTTTTTAAAAAAAGATTCCGTAACACTATTTTGCGGATACTTGTATATTTTTGTAAAGGACATCACTTGTCACTCGCCACTTAAATCAGAACACTTAAAGAACATAGTTTTACTAAAACGTGGTACCCTCGGCCGCCACTAAGCCGTTATTTTCAAAAGAATGTAAAGTTTGAGGGAACTTCTAGGCCTTGTTAAAAGTAGTAATATGGACCGCCACTAGACCTTTGTTGCACGCATGGTTTCCGCTCGCGTAACGAGTCGTACTCGCATGGCTCTTCTAACGAGGCTTGGGTTGCTCGGTCTTACGCAACTAGGGCGGCCTGAGGCTAGATATTTTATGAGTCACGTAATAACTCGCACGCCCTGATTTGTGCTATTTGTCTGTTATGAGGCTTTGGCCTGCTCGGGGCGGGGCTTTCGCTCGACCTTATTCCAGTGAGACTTTGGCTTGATTTAATTCGATCAAGGCTTTGGCTCGCATAGCGAGAATTTCTGCTCAGTGAGACTTTTTGCTTGGATCCTAGTGGCCACTAGGGTTTCCCAAGGCTTGGCTCAATAGACGTGCTCGATTTAATACGATCAAGGCTGGGCTTTCTTCGCCGTATCGCACAAGGGTCGCGCATACCGTTCCAAGTGAACCACCGTTCACGCACCTCGCCCTCCCGCCTGGAGAGCTGGGCGGTGCGCCAGGCTAGAGGGTATTATTCCCCCTTGGCTTCTTGGAAACGATGACAGGTAATGTCTTTGGTCGCCACTGGACCAGTCTTTTTTAGTATTAGGATTTGGAATTTAGACTGCCACTAGGCCTTGGGATTTAGACCACTACTGGACCTTGGGATTTAGACCACTACTGGGCCTCGGAATTTGAACGTAGCTTTATTTGGGCGACCCCACATTAGTGCCAATTTGCATTATATTGACATGTGGGGCGGCCAAATTTTGTTGCAAGGGTCGCCTCATCAGAACTCCCCCACTAGGGAGAATCTTAAAAACTCCGTGAGGGGAATCCTCCGCGCCCTTGCTTTGTACCTTTGAAATTTTAAACTAGGATCTGGACCGCCACTGGGTCATATTGCAAAAACTTGGAAAATACTTTACCTTTTTATTGAATTTAGTTGGGTCGCTAATGGACCATTATTCGGAACGCTACCGCAAGGGCGGCTCGTTAAAGTTTCTTGTCAAAGAAAGAAGTACACACTTACATGGTGTACACTTAGCTATAATAATGCGTCAAATGAGTGGCGTTCCAGGACCTTGGAACTCTTTTTCCAAATAAATTTGATAGGTGATACGCTCCATTGCCCAAAGCTTCCGTAATTTTGAATGGTCCTTCCCAATTGGGCGTTAGTTTGTTAACATCTGCAGTACCTATTCGTCTACGAAGCACTAGGTCGCCCACACGCATTGCACGTGGGGCGACTGGTGTGTCGTACCTTCGAGATATTCGCTGCTTTATGGCTACTCCTCTAAGGTGAGCTTCTTCTCTTATTTCAGGAGCCAAATCCAGGCTTACCAACAATTTTCTCTGATTGTGATCCGGATCAGTTGCCACTGCTCGCCACGCCTTATTCTTCATCTCCACTGGTAACATTGCATCTGCCCCTTAAGTCAGCTTAAATGGCGTTTCTCCTGTGGTCGACTGAGGAGTGGTGTTGTAAGACCACAGGACAATGGGCAATTCCTCCAGCCACCGCCCCTTTGCTTCGTCCAGACGCCTCTTCAACCCTGCCAAAATTACTTTATTGGTAGCCTCTGCTTGACCATTCGTTTGGGGGTGCTCGACTGAAGTGAATCGATTCTGGATTCCCCATTCTTCACAGAATTCCTTAGTGGCCTTACTTAAAAATTGAGTCCCGTTATCGGAGATGATCGCCTAAGGCACGCCAAACCTGTAAATAAGTCTTTGAAAATAAAACTTTTTTATCTTTTCAAAAGTAATGGAGGCGAGCGGTTCTGCCTCTATCCATTTGGTGAAGTAATCAATCGCCACCAAGATATACTTGATTTGCGACTTGGCAGAAGGGAATGGGCCAACCAGATCCACCCCCAAAGGGCGAATGGTCATGGAGAGGAAATAGTCGCCATTAACTCTGGGGGCGTCCTGTGTAAATTTGCGAACACCTAACACTTGTCACATTTCTTTACAAAATCTTGGCAATCCTTCCTTAAGGTTGGCCAATAGAACCCAGCCCTTAGAATCTTTGCACCCAACGATCTACCTCCAATATGGCTGGTGCATGCCCCTTCATGTACGACGCACTTTAGCAAAGGTGCAGAGAAGCCTCGTCTGTATAACTCGCCCTGTATCATTGTGAAGTAACTGGCAGCCCGCCTTCTTTCTGGCGTGATCCCAGTCGAAACCGTACCAGCTCCGGTCAGTACCTCAATTATTGGAGACATCCAAGTATTCCTGTCAGCCACAGCACATACTTGCTCCACCCTTTCAATGCTTGGAGAATGCATTATTTCATGGATGACAGACCTGTAGTTTCCCGGTTTCCTTGTACTTGCCAGCTTGGCGAGCAAGTCGGCTCGCTGGTTTTGCTCCCGGGGCACATAACTGATCCCCACACTCTGAATCCCCTTCATCAACTCCTGAGCCTGACTCAAGTACTTCTACAATAGTGGATCTTTAACCTAATAAATACCTTTTATTTGATTAGTGACCAGCAGAGAGTCACTCCATATGTTCAGTGTTTCTATCTCCAGTTCCTTGGCTAAACCCAAGCTCGCCAGCAATGCCTCATACTTAGCTTGATTATTACTAACCTTGAATTCAAATCTCAAAGATTGCTCAATTCGAATTTCATTTGAGCCACTCAAGGTTACGCCCGCCCCACTGCCGCGTGAGTTGGACGACCCATCAATATGCAAGACCCATGCTTTAGAACCCAGTTCCTCGCCCGCCATTGTTAATTCTACCACAAACTCTGCTAATCTCTGAGGCGAGACCTTTCCCCTCGGGTCATATATCAAACCATATTCTGACAATTCCACATACCAACCCACTTGGCGCCCTGAAAGGTCAGGTTTCTGCAAGACCTACTTTAATGGTAAGTATGTTTTAACCTTTACCTGAAAACTCTGAAAGTAAGCCTTCAGACGCCTGGACGTGACCAAGACCGCCAGGGCTGCCTTCTCAATCCTCTGGTACCTTTTCTCAGCAGCCTGCAATGCATGACTCACAAAGTAAATTATACGTAACTCACCTCCAATTTCCTGCGTGATTACGACACCAAGGGCGTGGTCAGTGATGGCAAAGTACAATAGGAGCAGCTCGCCCGCCATTGGCTTTTGCAGAATTAGAGGCTTTGATAGGAATTTCTTTAGCTGCGTGAACGCCTCTTCACACTCAGGTGTCCACTCAAACTTTGAACTCTTTTTCAAGCACTTGAAAAGGGAGCCGCCTTCTCTCCTGCGTGCGGTAGGAAACGAGCCAAGGAAACGACCTTTCCAGCTAAGCGTTGAACCTCTTTAATCGTAGACGGGCTAACCATATCCAAAATTTCCCTGCATTTATCGGGGTTAATCTCAATACCCCTGACCGTCACCATGAAACCCAGGAATTTTCCACCCAAGATCCCAAAGGAGCACTTGTCAGGGTTCAAGCGCATGTTATAATGCCTCAGTCGCCCGAACGCCTCGCCCAAATCCGCCAAGTGATCGTCTACTTTGACAGATGTAATAATCATGTCATTTACATAAACTTGCATATTCCTTCCCACCTGCTCTTCGAATACCTTGTCCATCAAGCGTTGGTAAGTCGCCCCTGCATTCTTGAGCCCGAAAGGCATTGTTTTGTAACAATAATTGATTTTTGGTGTCATGAATGCAGTCTTCTCCTCATCATGCGGATGCATGCATATTTGATTATAACCCGAAAAGGCATCCATCAGGCTAAGGACTTCATTTCCAGATGCCCCATCAACTAGCTTGTCAACATTGGGCAAAGGGTATGCATCTTTCGGGCACGCCTTGTTCAGATCAGTATAGTCGGTGCACATGCGCCATTTTCCGTTCGCCTTCTTAACAAGCACCACATTCGCCAGCCAAGTTGGGTACTTAACCTCTCTAATAAAATTTGCTTCCAAAAGCTTTGTTGTTTCCACTTCGACCGCCTTAATCCGTTCTTCACCCATCTTCCTTCTAGTATGGGCGACCGGCTTTACGTCCGCCCGAATTGCCAATTTATGACAAATCACATTCGGGCTAATGCCCGGGACATCTTTAAGTGTCCAAGCCAATAAATCCAAGTTGTCCTCCAGCAGGCGAATGAGGCGGTCTTCCTAGGCGGGCGATAATTGTGTTCCCACTTTCAACATCCTTTGTCCTACCTTCACCATTTTCGTTTCCTCAATAGGGCTCGGGCGGGCCTCTGGTACTTCTACTCTTGGATCAAGTGTGCTACCTTCACTGATCTCGTAACATCGGTGCCCAACCTTGGCATTCTGCTTCCCATAACTAGCCACACTCTCGCTATAGCATTCACGGGCCCTAATCTGGTTGACCGCCAACGTTCCTATCCGCCCATTAGCTAAATGATACTTGACCTTCAAATGCTTTGTGGATATAACTTCGCAAATCTGACTAAGAGTGTCACGTCCAATCAAAACATTATATGATGACTTACAGGCGAGTACAATGTACTTGACAGTGACCGCCTTGGTGAATCCATCAGACCCAAAAACTGTCTTCAATTCTATACAGCCCCTGGCTACAACATGCTCGCCAGTGAATCCAATTAGGGTTCCCGTGTATGGTGACAATGCTTCCTCCTTCAGACCCATCTTCTCGAATGTGTCACCATATATTATATCTGCCGAACTTCCCTGATCCAGAATCACATGCCTAACATCATAGTTGTTAATCCTCAACTGCACCACAATGGGGTCGCCCCTGTGCGGCAATACCCCTTTGAAATCTCCACTCGTGAATATGATATCAGGATGATCGAATCCAAACTCGCCCTTCTGGATAGAATGCACCGTAGCGTGTGCCTCACGAATGTACCTTTTTCGGCTTGCCCTCGTCTCGTCATGAAAACCTCCTAAGATACAATTGACAGTTCCAATGGGATCCCCCATTGGCGCTGCATCGTTCGCCTCATCAAAGTCATCCTCCCGACTAGTTCGCCCCTGTCGGCCAACACCTTGGGCGGGCACCTGTTTAACATACTGGCCAAAGTGCCCCGCTTTTATCAACCGTTCCACCTCCCTTCGAAGAGTAACACAATCATCTGTATCATGACCCAAAACGCCATGATATTCGCACCAACGCCGGGTGTCGAAGTTCGTAGGCGGTCTCTTAGGGGGATAAGGGCAAGCTATAAGATTAGTCTCTCTATTGTCTGCCAATATTCTGGAGAGACCTACGGCTAACGGAACCTTTGCTCACTGAGCCACTGGGGAATAATGAGGTACCTGGGGAGGTGGTGGTGGTTGTGCCTGCCGCAGGGCACGCCCTGCCTTCCGAACTCTGGGCGAGGCGGGTGATTTCTTCGTTCCTGATTAGCAAAGGCTGCTGTCTGATATGGATTGCTGCGATTTCCCCTTGTAGAGTCTCGGGGTTGTTCCCTTCGGGCGAACGTATCGGCTTGCCGCCCCCGCCCTTCCTGCCTTCTTGAAGGCGCGTCCAACATATCCCGTGCACGTTTCTGCTCATCATCATCCTCTTCCAATATGAAATCCTGAACTCGCGCCCTTAGGTCAATCATGTCTTGTGGCGGGCGCCTACTGAGCTTGTTATTCAAAGCGCCCGCCCGCAACCCCTGCTTGAAGGCGTTTACACAAGTCTCCTGAGGCGGGTCTTCAATCCGTACTAATGTGGCATTAAACCTTGCCATGTATTGTTTTAGGGTTTCCGTCACGCCTTGACAGATGTTGAACAAAGCTGCAGTTGTCACCCGCTGAGTCCTACTCGCCGCAAAATGTGACAAAAATTTGTGTGAAAACTCCGTAAAGCTGTTTATAGAGTGCGAAGGTAACTTTGAAAACCATGCCAACGCTATCCCCTTCAACGTGGAAGGAAACAACCTGCATCTCACGGCATCAGACACCTGACTGATCACCATTTTAGTCATAAATGACTGTAAATGTTCCTTAGGATCCGTCTCGCCCGAATAGGTATCCAGCACGAGATGCTTCACAACATCAGGTATGGGAACCGCCTGGATGGCAGGTGAAAAGGGTTGAAACTCCACCACACTCTCAGCCTCCTTGAAGCTCTCCATTCCCGGATCCTTTTGCTGGCGAAAGTACTCCAGCTGAGCCTGCAAATGTTGATTTTGCTGTTGCACAAAATCCAGAGCACCACATACCCTATTCCATTCAGCAAGGGAGATGTTGAAAGGAGACGGGTTTGGCACGCCACCACCTGGCGTCGCCATTTGCGACTGCTCAAGATTAGGGTTTGGACTCCGTGACGGCGAGGGAGGCGGCACGAGTGGATCGCCCGCCATCCGTCCTCCCCGCCCACGGCCTCGCCCTCTTCTTCTGTTGCCTGACATAGCCTCTTCTCTCGTGAACGTGGGGTTTGGTTTACCTTCCCCACAGACGGCGCCAAAATGTTCTGGGAATATAACAGTATAGGAGAGAAGTGAGACTAAATTATTATTAGAGAAAATCTGAACCCTTTTACATGAGCTTCCCTTTGCTATTTATAGGGAGAAAAGCCATAAATGACATTTAATTAAAACTAAACCTATGGGCCTCAAAGGTTAGGCCCAATATATTACAAAGTCCAGCCGTCTATGTGTATTACAAGTTTACCCCTGGAATTACCAGCCAAGGCCGCCCCTCGTCCAGATAGGGCACTCAATAGCGCTGTGAAGGGGAAGAGGGGGCGTTCGCCCTGTCCACACTTCAAAAGTGCTCTATTTTGGGTGAAATTACCATATGTGGATCCTGTCAGTGAGTTGGTAATATTAGTATTTTTCTTCTTGTGGTTTTGCCTCCTCTACTGTATTGTTATCCACCTTATTGGTGAAGATTGTATTTGTTCTGTTGATCAATGATGGTTCCAGGAGGACTTGTGGTGTATCTCATTAATTTATTAGTGGAGAATTTTACTGGCGTGGTCCCGTGTGTTTTTTTTCCCTTTAAGGGTTTTTCTCACGTTAATAATTCTGGTGTCTCTTACTTGTTTGTTTATCTTCTCTGTGCGTATTATTGTTGCTTGAGATATATATGTGGAACCTGTTTTAATTGCACGGTGGGGAAAAGTCGATCCAGGTGCTTCCGCTAGTTGTTGATTATTTCTATTATTCTTCATCTTTCCCTAACACATTGTTCCGATCCCCTTGAGTATACCTTTTCTAGGTGCTCTGACCAAAGGGTATTTCCCTTAAACCGGCCAGATAAGAAAGTATACAACTCTTTTAAGTCTAGAACTTAAAAACGAGCAGACTTATATGTCTTCATGAACTTGTGGGCACGGTCAAGTCCGACTTGAACTCGCAATACTTTAGCTGAGGGCCATACCCTTTAACACGACCAGTAGCAGGGTACAATCATATACAAGCAATGACAGCTCCAATATCAGATGGTTTATTGACGATTCTGTAAACTATTCAATGTGCAACTCCTTTAAACATTAGAACCGAGCATGGAGCCATCAAGAATAGCTAGTTGTGGTTATTTTTTAGTAAAACTTTTGCATGTCCCTTCTCAATGATGCTCTTCCATAATTCATCAATAAATAATTGTTTAGTGTAATAAAATATCATATTTTCGATCGTGAGAATTATGTGAGATTCTCTTTTCCAGAGCTAATGACGACGCATAGTGGTGAGTGTCCCTGAGATGACGGTGGTGTTGCTAGTTCCACGGCGAGAGGGTACTTGCAGAAGACACTCCGAGGCTCAAGTCAGTACAAGTGTTTTGGAGAGAACTCTTAGAACTCATGTGAAAAATGCTAAAATGAATAGCATGTTATGTATATAAATGAAAGAGCCTGTATTTATAATCTCAAAGTCTATGGTTGTTGTGTCTGCAAGTGTGAGGGAAGTCCTTTAAGTGGAACTCCCAAGCATGCGGGCAGCCTTTGGTCGTCTTGTTTTAGTTCGTTGTGTCTCGGCCTTCTTATGGTTGATTGGTCGTTAGCCGAAACGGGATGTTACTTTCCAAGTCATTCAGTCCATTCTTATGGCAAGCGCTTAGATACACGCTTTTTGATCAGCTGAGATGCTCTCGAGCTGATGGTTTTGTAGTTGGCTGGAACACATAAAAAATAATCAAATTTACATTTTAATGTTCAACAAAGAGAGAACAAAACAACAACTCTCATTTATTTAGAGAGAAAACAAGAGCGCTCCCCTATTATATATTTGACTCTAGGTTCAATCCTTTATGCCCTTGTTGTACCAAATAATAAGACGTGAGCATGATTGGCCGCCAATTAATCATTTTATCAAATGGTTTTGCATCTTGTTCTATTAACAATCCAGGCTGGTCTTAAATAAACCATCTTCATTGCTGATATTATATTAATCTTAACACCAAACTACAATAATAAATACAAAAAGTGGTTACATGGATGGGCTTTGCTATGCTCATATTTGATGTTGTGTGGTTGGAAAGTCCTATTCTTCCTAACTGCATGATTCTTTTTGTTAAGGTGCTTTACTATAAACTACTCTAAAGAGAAAGCCTTCCAAACCAGCAACTTCCTAATTTTCCAGTAAACAACCCTCTGGACCCCCTCACCTATCTCATTCTTAACATACTTTCCTCCATTTCTTTATTATAAAATAATCAAGAAACAGAAAAGGATTGGACATCTACACATTGTTATAAGGTTACATCCACCCTACTATTCACTTTAAATTATAAAATATACATAGAGGATAATGATGTATCTGTCATCATAACTAAATTAATTTGACATGAGACTGGAATCATTTATAATAGGGGCCAATTAAAGGAACTTATTTCATGAGGAATGAACGTGGATGGCAACTATTTATGCATAGCAAGGTCAGAACACAGGAAAAGAAAATTTCTCCTTCTTGTTCCTTCATCTTTCTGTGATTTTAGAGGAGGGAAAATTAAGAAGCAGAGATGGATTGTTGTGTCTGCACAACCATGCCGTTGATATTAAGGCCTCCGAGGAATACAATATGCGGGTCTTGTTATGAAGGGGTTAGGAGCATGATCAACATGATGAGCAATCTCGAAAGTGAGAAGGCCAAAGCGATCTCTTATCCAAACGGTTCTCCAGTTTCAAAGCGAAATTCCAGTAAGGCAAGCTCTAATTCTTTTCATTATAGAAACAAATGATGTAGTGTACATGTTTCCTTTCTCTATGCCTCATGTTGTTGATTACATTTTACACTAGGCATCACTAACCGGTAATTTTGTGCTACGAGCCTACAACAAATTAGTTGATGATTGTGTTCATGATGTCCCACTAACATTTTGATTTATCTCATTAAGGCCACATTTGAAAGATCTTAATTGAATTTATCTTGTAGTATAAGTGTTTGTGAACATATTGAAAAGAGCTTATATAAATAGTTTATAACATTTCTATAAGATATTTTGAGTTTATTTTCATCCAAATTAGTTTATGAATAAGCGATTAAACCTGAACTTTGTTGGTTGATAGCGCAGTGTATACTAATAATCAAATCACATGAAAATTGTACGGTCGTGGGACTTAAATCACCCCAGTCAATCATGTCATGATTAACGCTCGGTTGGTCACACCATTTAAGGTCGCAAGAAATTCGGAGCTGACCAATGCGTTCCCTAATTCGTCTCCAATTAGGACTAGGCCGATGGAAAATCCTAATTCAGTGACTATATAAGGGTCCTTGTTATAAGAGGCATGATAATATTGGCTCAATCTATCAGTATGGCAGAGTGATGCTTTTATTGATTGTGATTAAAAAAATGCCTACAGGTGCTATGGCATTAGTAAGGAAATGACTGAATGTTCAAATTACTACGTGAAAGTGTTGGGTGCTAGCTAGTTCGTCTCTAGAAGAAGAAAATACCTCAGGAGATCCTTAATTGTGTAAATGTCGGTCAAGTTAGTTTTTATGGTCACACAAAATGTCGATCAAGTTAGTTTCTATGACCGACATTTTGTAGAATCAGGAACAGTGAACTTGCTAGTGCCCAAGAACCAACTTGAGCGTTCACTCGTAAGGAAACCTGGTGAAACATGATCATACATCATGGCCCATTTTTAATTGGTGATTGTGATGACTCTGTCAAGAGATTGGATCCTTTTTCAGCAGTTCTCATTTGGATTGCTTCCTTTTATGTGTAATTTTGAAGGTTAGAAATTCTTGTGAAATTTTTATTATATGTGATTATATATATAGAATAATAAAATTTTAATTACCACAATTGACCACAGTTCGATTATTGAACCTTGAACGGGTATCTTGACCGGTTCAATGACCGTTCCGTCTCTGAAAAACATTTCTGCATACCACCAAGATCCTAATTACTAATCTATAGAGTGCCGTTCTAATTACTAATCTAATTACTAATCTATAGACCCAGCTAAACTATTTCCTGTTCCAGTTCACATACTCAAAGCCTTGACAAATTGTGTATCAGAAAGAGGCAATTAATTAGATTATTTTTCCTCTGCAGGCCCTTGAGGATTGTATGAGGTCGTTTTCTGATCATAGAGACCTGTATAATCAAGTAACAGAAGACTTGGCTTTCCTCAGAGGCTTTGTTGCTGCCTTCAAAGAACAGGTTCACACTGATATACTGGTCAATCCAGGCAACAATGGTCCACCTATACCTGCACATAAATCCGTTTTGGTGAGTTCCTTTTGTTTTCCAGAATTTTTTACAAAATCAAAACCATTCATAAATTTTTGTGTGTACAAGAACGGTACTGAAATGTGAACTTATGAACTAATGCAAAATCATTCATAACATGTTTGTTGCTAAGGAAATTTTATCTACAATTTTGTTTTCGATAGACAATTACATTTTTGGGCCCTATAGTTTTAAGAATATGTGATTTTAGTCTTTATAGTTTCAATTCCTCAAATTAAGTCTCTCTGCTTTCAAATTCCACAAATTTGGTTAAGTTGTTTACTTGTCATCGATAACTAATGAAAAATTGACATATATCACAATTTGTTATGTTGAAAATATCACAAGCCGTCTTAAATTGTCATTCACACAAAAATATTATGATCCATATCAACTTTTTTGGTTAAGTGTCTCATAATAAGTTAACTATTGGATCAAACTTGTTCAATTTTTAAAGTATAGGGAACAAAGTCACGGATCCAAAATTTATTTAAGCCTTTGAAATATGAATTATTTCTTCTTTTATGTAAACTTTTTACACATAATTCTAATGAGACTACATACAAATGTTACTCTGTTATAGGCAGCAAGATCAGAAATTTTCAAGAACATGCTAGACTGTGACGAATGCAAAGCTTCACCTAGTAACACCATAACTATACCTGATTTGAACCATGATGAACTAGAGTCTCTCTTGGAGTTTCTCTACAGTGGAACCTTGTCTTCAGAAAAACTGGAGAAACATGTCTATGCATTGTCACAAGCAGCTGATAAGTATGTTATCCCACACTTGCAGAAACGCTGTGAGAAATATCTGCTAAGTTCACTTAGCACCTCTAATGCACTTGAGACGCTAGAGATTGCTGACACTTGTTCTAACAACAACTTGAAGGAGACAACCTTTGATTTCTTAGTTAAAAACATTGAGCATGTCGTGTCCTCCACTAAATTTGAAGCTTTTGTACACAGGAGTCCACATCTAACTGTGGAGCTAGTTACAAGGGCATTCGTGAACGGTGCCAAATCATCAATTTCTCCCCAAGTTTAATCCTTCTTTCAATTTCGGATGTATTTACCTGGACCTATTGATTGAGATCTTCAACAAGTACAAAGTAATTCATGCTTTGATATCGTTTGTAACCATATCTCCGATTTTATTTTCTTTTATTTTGGGTTGTAGTTTTAATTAGGGTGCGCTGTACAAATAATTTAACTAATTTAATTAAATGCTTATGTCAATAATCAATAATCAATAATCAGCTATCATGTAAGCATTTGTTTATATGTTTATTTAACAAATTGAAATAAGGACAAAAGAGCTTATGAGTAGGCATAAATGTTTGTCCAAAAGACAAATGAAATATCAAACTTAAGTTAAGTGAGTGACGGATCCAGAAATTTTAATTCGTGGGGCAGTATATACATATAAATTTATAATATTAAAAATATATATATTGTTATTAAAATATTTAATTTATATCATTATTATTTTCTATCAGTATTCATATTTTGAAAATATTATATAACTTTTATTCTCAATACTATTAAGAAGTTAGGTAAAATTATGAGAACTTTGTACTCTTGAGAGAAGAAGAAAGAGAATGAAGCACTGAGTTATGAACCTAAAGATATTGTCATATTGCATATAAAAAAGTTAAAAACTGGATCGTAAGAATATAAAGTTTGAACTTGTTAGTGACAAATATACAACAATTTCACATTATTTATCATATCTCTTACTTCTATTTCATCTACTCCTATTTCTGTCATGTGAATGGAATGAATGTGAACTCATCTTTTTCCAAAATACAAAACCATGGGGGCAGTTATTATTTTGTGGAGGCAATTATCTACTCAAAATTATAAAAATACAATGCATATGTGATATATTGTTGTGAAAAATTAAAAACATTGTGGGGGCACTTACCCCCCTCACCTCTCATGCACATCCGCCCGTGAGTGTATATACTACTAAATAAACTCAAGTGAAAAAAGCAAATTAGCTCATTAAAGTTTCGTAAAGTGCCACTTAGTCTTTGACCTTTAAAAAAAGGTGTATTTATCTCTTTAAAATTTTCAAAATGTATAAAATAATCATTTTTTAAATTTCTAACTTACTTTTATCAAAATTTATTAATTACTTATGTTCAATTCCTAAATTACCCTTATTAATTAATCATGACTCTCTAATTATTTTCTTTTTATTTTATCTCCTGTTATTTTTTCTATTATATATATATATATATATATATATATATATATATTATTTTGTATTAAAAATTTAATTACATAATTATTTAATAATACTATTTTTAATGTCGCTTAGTTTTTATTACTTTTATTGTATGTATTAAATATTTTTTTCTTTTATTTTTTATTATGTTTAATTATTTGGTTATACTTACATATAAAAAAGTGTGTTTATAGTTTTAGTCATTGAATTTTATAACTCTCAATTTTGATCTCTCAAATAGGTCTCACTTTTATTAAGGTATATATATAGGGATGTATCATATGAGAAAGATGTTTTTATATGAGAAAATGAGAATAAATCACAATCCGTTAGATCTAATCATGAATAGTCAAGATGAAAACAACATAATAGTCACATGAATACTTAAAAATGTCATGTGACTTTTTAAAAAGTCACATGACTTCATGTTTTAATCTTGACAATTCATAATTAAATCTAACGGTCATGTTTTATTCTTACTTTCTCATATAAAAACATCTTTCTCATATGACACATCATATATATATATATATATATTTTTTTTCGAAAGATGAAGGATATATTCATATAAAATATACAACCACAAAATAGGCCGCCACCAAAAAAAGAGGGGGAACTGCCCGTCCGCCTCAAAAAAAGGCCTCCAGAACCGGAGAGGGACAGCACACAGCCTCAGGCCAAGACAGAACAAAACCCCATACATATGGAACACCTAAAGGAAAAACGCAAAAACCGAACTCCCCCAATCACCCACACTTGCGAATAAAGAACCCCTCCTATGACATATGACGCTCCATGATTTGGGCCGCCATCCGATTAATTGCCACATCGTCCGGACAATCAAACACAACACCCACCCGCTTGCCCACTGAAACTGCTCGCCTAGCTCTCGTCAAAACACCTGGAGGCACTAAGGGCTCGGGCGGAAAGCAGGGAGAAGGAGTATCCTCGCTTATATCGTCTCTCGCCACGACCTCCACAGGAGTGCAAGAAGGAGGGGAAGCGACAGGGAAGCACACCTCCTGGCCACTAACCTCTTTCCTGGGACGTCCCCGAGCCCTCTTCACCGCAAGACCACAAGCCTTAGCGGAACCTGAAGACGCCAAAGAGCTGCCAAGACCTCTCAGTTTCTTGGGACGTCCACGTCTTCTAGGAGTCTGCAAAACCATCCCCTCCTGAACACCACTCTCCTCTGCCCCATGATAAACAACGCACGAAGCCGGGAGGAAAGAAGCCCCACAAGGAGGGCCCGTAGGAGCACAAGGAACCTCCTTCACAAAAGAACCGCCTGAAAAGGGACCAATTTCAGGAAAAAGAAGAGCGTCGGGAATCCTTACGCTAAGATAACACCCCTTGTTAGCATCCAGAACCAAAGCCACTTCTCGAACAGCAGAATCAGAGAGATTCCCCACAAGAACCTCTTTCCACGACCGCAGACGACCATCAGCCCCCGCCATCCCCCGAACCCTGACCCTATGAGCAACATTCCCCACCAAAGGCGGACCCTCATCACGCGGAGAACGAGACTCAGAATAAGTCACAATGTCCCTAGGGAATCTTGTTGGTGCCACCGACAGAGACGCCCCACCTACCTTGAGACCATCCAAAGCACCCATTGCAGAGGTAGCCTGATGCTTAGAGAAAAACCGGACGAAACCAAAGCGGAATCGTCGACCCACTTTGCGTTTCCGTTGGATGAACACGTTCACGATCCTACCAAAAAGCGAGAACAAACCGCGGATATGATGGTAGCCAATTGATTCCTCGATACCGTCGATGAATGAAACCCCTCGCCGAGGAACGTCCCCCACATCCACTGCATCCCTAAAGCCCGCCGAGATGCCGTCTGAAGCAACCGGACCGAACGGACCTTCCTTCGGCTCCTCCTCTTCCGCCACATCACCATCAGACGCCAGCCCATGACCAGGAACGTCGATCACGGCCGCCGGACCGGAAAGGGATGGAGAGCCCGAAACAGAAACAGGAAAATTCATGGCAAAAGGCCACTTAAAGGAAAACCAAAGAAGCACAAATCAGGCGCTGAAAACTGACTTTGTGAAGGTCGAGAAGCACCAATAAAGGAACCAACAGGATATAGGACGCGATACAGAGGCCCTGAACCCAAAACAGCAGCAGACGCGATGCAAGAGACGAGAAATGGGTTGCAATAAGCAGACCGAGCAGCAAAAAGAGATACCCGGCAGAAGCAGAACAAGCGTCGCAATGCAATGAACAGAACAAACCAGAAGCAGATCAAAGGGAGGATTGGCCGCGAGAGGCACACGCGATGCAGAGCAGCAATCGCGAAAAGGGCTGACAGAATCAGACCGAGCAGCAAGGAGAGTTTCAGGGCAGAATCAGATTGAGACCAGAGGAATGACAATCGAGAGGACTGGCCGCCGGCCAGTATACCGGCGCCGCCAAGCAAGGGGGAAGAAGAAGACCTCAGACGCGATGCAGCAAGAGGATCGCGAGAGGCATTATCGAGATAGGGCCACGAAGCAGATCGAAGAGGCTTCGAGAGAAGCAGAACGATGAAGGAGCAAGGCGAGCAGCAAGCAAGCGGCACAGGGGCGGCAGCCAGGATACCGCCGCCGCCGCCAGGAAGGAAGAAGAAGGAGAACCCTAGCAGAGCTTCCAGAGAGAGAAAAGCTTACATCATATATATATATATATATGCTAAGGCATATAGACATGATATTTACGAAAGCAAAAATTATGGATATTATTTTTAAGTAAAATATATTGAAATATATATATGACGTTAAGAAACAACCCTCTCAATATGGGAAGGTAGCAAAAATTTGACCACTACAGCAAAAAAAAAAACCCCAAAAAACCTCAAAACAAACGTTATCGTCTACGCCACTTGGAGAGGTCTTCATTCGAAATCAAAAAAACAGAGACAGGTTCAACCGAAATGGGATCCTATCAAGCCGCACAAAACCTGCAAAACAGAGACTCAACCCAATTGTGCAAAACAAAAGATCAAACAACATGAAACCAATAAAACGCCAGACCCAAATCCTAAAGTAATATAGACAAGAAAAAAAAACTAGAAAAGACAAAGAAAACGGATGAGCAGCAGATAGCATTGCCAACCCAGCCTCCAGACCACCTCTAGACCCGCTGCAGCAGCCCGCAAGGAGATCACCCAATCAAAACCCTGTAGAAACATTAGGCTAAGACCGAAAAACAACTGTAGCCTCAACGACTTTCATAGGGATTTGAGAAACGCCGTAAAAAACAGCCACACAGGAACCTAACAACCGCACTGCACCCCACCAGCTTCTAACAACACGACACTAACCCCTCGAGCACCCCTTCCAACGCCGAAAGTGACGTCTTTGAGACATCTGAGGAAGCACTTGCTGCATTGTTGGAGTGCAAAATGCGCAAGTGGATAGGAGTAGTGTAGGTGTTTTGTTATTTAATATTGAGTAAATTACTCTCCCCACATCTGAGAGAAGACTAAATTACATTCTCCTCCACTTTTAGTTCAAAACCTACGCTCCCTCCATTGAGATAAATTTAAATTACATTCCTCTCCCCTCTTATACCAAAACCTACATTCCCCTCCCCTAAGAGATAAATATATATTACAATAGAGTATATTTTATTATAAATGAATATTTTAATATTTAAGTTATTGTTA
Organism: Acmispon strigosus; assembly: GCA_030819835.1. NCBI lineage: Eukaryota > Viridiplantae > Streptophyta > Magnoliopsida > Fabales > Fabaceae > Acmispon > Acmispon strigosus. The sequence goes on from JAUAMA010000007.1 coordinate 30,630,158, forward strand.
ATGAGCCTCCAAACAATTTTTCTATTCTTTATAACGGTCAATATCATGATTAACTAATTTTAAACACTTAAATATTCTTTAGGTAAACTTAAACCATATAAATTTTATTTTTTCAACTTTTGAACATCATAAAAAATATTTATATTTATTTCACATTGAAAATGCCACATAATTGATAGTCGGAAATTAAAACTATATATTAATGATGATAAAATTACAAATAGAGGAAATATAAACAACTAAGAATCCTATTTATATTAAAATTAACTTAAGTGTAATATATATTATCTCTTATTATCTCTTAAGAAAGAGGAGTGTAGGTTTTTCAATAAGAGGCGAAGGGTTAGTAATTTAAGTTTCTCGGAAGGGTAGGTTTTGACATAAGAGGGAAGGTGAGTATAATTTTAGGGCAACGGAGTAATAATTTACTCTTTTTATTTGGAGACTAAAATGGTGTTCAAGGACAAAAAAGTATGAAGTTATAAGGTATTCCTTTTTTCACCACCCACTTAATTTTCTAATCATAGTATCATACCATCAAGTAAGATTCTAGATATTAACTTCCGAAATTTTTTTACTTCCAAAAACTAATTTCCTAAATGAATGTGCGCGATCTGAAAATGAATATATGGTGCGAAAAATATTCCCAAGGTTATATCACCTCAGCAGTCCTATTGGCGCTAAACTTGTGTCACATAACCCCATCCATTAGCACAAAGATGGATTAACGCAAGGGACGAATGTGACATTAAAGTGTTAGTTACCATTTAATTTAGTCTTGGAACTAATATGACACCCCTAAAACTGTAGGGATGAAAAGGTCAAAAAATGTGACAACTAAAAGAAGGAGTTAATGGGTAAACATATAACTTCAAAAACCAAGTCAATAGATTAAGGGAAGTACTTCAAGCACTAAAAACATTTGAATCATCAATAAGCATACAAAATCCAACTGTTGAAGCCTTTAGAATTTCCTCTAGATAATGCTCAATTACAAGTTACGAAATTCATCTTTGGAACAAATACTACATTTAATAGGTTAATCAGCATCCATTTCTTCAAGAGCTGCTTTGGCTGCTGCCTTGGCTTCTTCTAGAAGATCATCTGGGACCTGTTCATGATTAATTTAGCATCATATAGATTAACAAGAAAAAAAAAAAAACAAAAAACTTAATACCATTCAAGCAATCAAGAGAAGCGGCAATCAGTTACAAAAAAATGAAAACAAAATTATAACTCAAAAGATAGCCTTTTAAGAGTGATGATGACTGAATATTACATTTGAATGCATGAGAATGCTACTAATGCACACTTTTAAACACACTCCCACACACTTTTTATGGTTATTTTTAAAAAATCAACACATTTACCTCCTTTTTTAAATATGCCTACTTTTTAAAAGATAAACCAAGCACAAGGTGTCCAAAAGAGTGTATTGCTAGCGCTCCTCTTGAATGCATTTCTTACTTACAGAAGATTCCACAGGAATGTGGTAAACTAAAATGACGAGATGAATTTTAGGTCATGTAAAGAGATGACTTTGAGGTCGAGAGTGAAATCTTAGAAGACAAACTGTCATCCAGCATGCTTGTGTCGGATGAGAGGATCAGTTCATGGACAAAGATGCTAAGTATAGTGTGCTTCTGCTGGCAGGAAGGAAGAATTTGCTAACAGAAGTAGACATAATGTACAAAAGGTGCAAAAGAAGACCAAAATAAGAGACCTGTGGTAAAAATGATTATGCTCAAGAAGCAGTAACGGTCAACAAACACTGAGCAGATAAATTCATAAAGGTACCACGAATCAGAGTGCAATGGGGTGTAAAAGGGCATGTGCACACACAAATGCGCACACGCATGCCTATTCAGCTACATACTATATGGATCTATACAACCACCATCTAACCCGTTTATTGTAAAACCAACAATTATAACTCCTCATTTGGTCTTCTAAAGTAGATTCCTCATTTTAAAAGATTCAAATTCCTGACACACTGAAACTCATCTTCATACAAAAATAATTGAAAGCACACCCAGCTTTACCTTCTCATGTTGGCGCTTTGATTCATCGCACACCCAGCTCATTTCTAGTTCGAAGTCTTTATCCTTTGCCTCATCATGAACTCCATAGATACTGCTTGACAAAAACATGCCCAAAAATAAATGTCGTAAGTAACAATTAACATTGATCAACTAACTTAGATAAGGAGTGGCCTGCCTTGGAAAAGGTTTCCCCTTTTTGAAATAAAAAGCCTCAACAAATAAAATATTTATTGAAATTGCCAAGTAAAAACGAACTTCTTGTATAAATCAGCTCGAAGTTGTAATGCAAAATGAAACTCAAAATCTCTGCCCAATGCCCTTTGGTACAGTACAATAGTAACTGTTAAAGATAAGTTATCTATAACAGCTAGCTATTACAAAAAAATATTTTGATTTTTCTTTTGTTGGATGAAAAATTTCACAATTATGAAATCCTAGTAACAGACAGCACACAACAAAACCTAGATGTTCCTATGCCTTCTCAGTCACATACCATAGTATAATTTTACCTGGAATTGATGTAGAAAGTTCCATAGAAGATTAGTGAGGCTTTTTCACCCTATATTACCCATAGTTATTATGGTTTAAAATAAGAAGCCATCATTGTTATCATTGCTCATAGATAAAAATTTGTTACAATTACTACATAAAAGCGACAGCAATGCATTCAAATTCAAAAATGGGAAAGCCACAAATTAAGCATATAACAGCAAAGTGATTACAAGCATATAGTAGCCAAAATCATATGCTACTTACATCTTAGCTACTTCAATAACTCCCTGTCGGCAAGTCATATCAGCAAGCTTTAACTTCTCAATTTCTCTGCCAAGAAATTAACAGTAGAATTCAGTATCATATTAGACATAAGTTTGATATGTCAAAATCACATTAGAACCACAAGACAAGATTAAACTTCTTGAAACATTTTTAAGGTTATAATATGAAAAGCTTCATCTAGGAAACTAATGCAACGCAGCAGAAGACAATCAGTACAGCAACAACAACAACAAAAGCCATTTTTCACCAAATGGGTCAGCCAGCCACATGGATAAAATTTGAACACCACTATCATGTCACATCATAAATCGTATTAACTATTTAAATCTACGTCCTTAAATGTTTGAGCTATAGTTTTCCTTGGTCTCCATCTACCTATTGGTCTACCCTCCATCTAATCTACCTTCCTGGGAAGCAAGTATATAAAAAAAGTACACTATCTACAGAAACAAAAATATTGCAACATAATGTTATTCTAGCTTCCTTTGTTGACAGATGCATGCATGTAACTTGGCATACTTATAAAATTATAATCATCAATTTTACACCTTACTAGCACATAAAGGAATGGAGATGGTGCAGAAGGATGCACACAAATAGAGCCCAACCACATCTGTGCATAGATATAAACCAAATTCATACTAGGGACCCAAGTCTTGAAGCAATTAGTCTATTGTCATATGGGCTCAAGATATGGAAGGTTTACAAGTGATTAGAGAAGGTCCAAAGTGGCGAGTTGGTTACCTAGTGGGACGGGGGGGTTGAGATGTGTGAATCGGTTATTTTATGCAAGTATCATGTAGTGGGGGACATCTTGGTAGTTTTTGGAGAGAATGGCTCTTGCCTTTTTTTTTTGGGGAGGGAGGGGGGAGTATCTATTTGTAAAGAGCTTTGCTCTTGCGGACATCCCTGTTGACATTGTCCACAATATTAATCCATCACGCCCCTGTATTTCCTTTTTTGTAATTTGTGTTTCGGCACATAACATTGGTTGCCGGATTATCTCACCGTTGTAGTGCATGCTAAACCACACAACACCCAAAGACAACGCCATGGAAGGTTGAGTGTCTAGAGTGAAAGCATTGATACGCGAGGTGAAGGAGTGACGGTCTATGATGCATCAGATGGGAAGGGCTAATGGCCCAAGTAAATGAAGAGTTGTAGGCAACGCAAGAGCCATGTCAGGAGCGGAATGCTGGGGGACCAGAGATGGATGTGAACGATGATCTGCAACCCCGACAGCAGCAGGTTTGGGATTGATAGAACTATTTTTATCGAGTTCAAGTTACTGTAAATTATCAATTAATATATTTCAGGTGGGCCAAGGAATTGGGGGCAAGGGATGAAGCTTTGCATCAACTATACACAGGGCTCAGAACTTGATGAAGAAGTATGTTAATATTCACAGAAAATCAGTCAAATCTCAGATTGGAGAATGGGTCTGTATCAAGCATAGGACTCATAGGCAGGATTGAATTCATTCCAAGATCAATCCAAAACTTGCTGCTAGATATTTTGGCACTTTCCAAATCCTGTCTAACTATAGTGCTGTTTCTTACAAAATGAATTTTCCACGAGAGTTCAGAACATTTCCTATTTTTCATGTTCCACAATTGAAGAAAGCCATAGGTCCCCATCAGGTCAGCCCTACTTTGCCTACTGAAATGGCTTTGAACGACAGTATACTTCATGTTCCAGCAGCAACCTTAGCCTCATGAATCACCATCCATTATGAAACAATGAAGCAGCCACAGAGGATGACCCATTGGTTTACAAACCAGCCAAGCCAAAAGTCAGGGTAATTGCTTGATGGCAGTTACATTTAGGAAATAATTAGTGGCAGAACTGCTTAATGGCAGTTATGATTAGACAATATCTGATGGAGGTTATTTGTTAGGAGTATATGTGATAGTAGGGTGTCTAATTATGTATGAAACGTTTTCTGTATTTGGACAGAGAATACTCTCTGAAGGAGACTTTGGGCGACAGCAAGTGCTTTGCTATATAGTCCGTGGTTTATGTGTCAGTAATATAATTATTTCGTTTATCTTTGATGGTCTATCATTTTGGTCCAACCTGCTAGTTCGAAGAGAGGAGAATCCTGAGGCCAGCAAATTCATCAATCAACCATGACTTTGATGATGGACAGAATGGATATATGGGAGGACAAACTTGAAGAAATATTAGGGGGAATTGAGAGCAAAGTTTTATCTAGTGTGGATGAAAGGTTGAGGCACAAGGACAACAGGATAGAAAGATTGGACGTCAACTTGATAGAGGTTTTTTGTCTAAAATTTAAAAAGATTCTGGGCAAGCATAATGAAGAGTAGCTTATCTAAAAACCAGTAGCGAGAGCTCGAAGCGAGGAGACCGAAGAGGAAACAAGAACGGCGAGAATTGGAGGCGGCAATCGAGCCCGCGGTGGCGGCGATTCAGAAACCCATTCTTGAAACAGAGGGTGAATTCGAGGTGACAACGGAGGAGGAGAGGGCTGACTAAGAGGCTGAGAGGGAAACCACGGAGGCGACTCAGGGAAAATCAGAGGTTGCAGAGATGGTTAACCAAAAGGCACCTTTAATCTTGAAGCGGAGGAGGCGTTGCGAAAGGAATCGGAGTCCACAATGGAGGAAGTGTGGCATGCTACGATGGTTGAGCATGCGTTTGAAACAGAGGGGAAATTAACCTCTGAGATGAAGCACCTCAAACTTGACGCACCGGTGGAAAAGCAAGGAGCAGAGGTGGATGTCATCACCAAGTCATTGCATGAAGATTCGTCAAGGGAAGAATTCACCGTTTGGCCCCAAATTGTCAATTTAGGGTTCGACGGAATTATTCTGAAATTGGGGGAGAAGTTTGGCGAGGCACGACGTTTACAAAACAGTGGAGCGATTGGCAAGGTGACTCACGGAGATGTGACACGCACAGAAGCAAGAGCTACCATGGCAGAAACCGCCAAGTGCCTACCATGGGAGCCGCCAAACACGTCTGTTTGCATGCCGAAAATCACCAAACGTCCTCCGGCGAAACCACCTAACGGCGATGGTGGGGAGAAGCTTAGACTCCAACAGGGACAGCAACAGAAGATCCATCAACAACAAAAGACGATGGAGAAACACATGCATCTCTGGCCACCGGCGCAGAAAAGAGGAATGGCCAAGGTGCCGTCAACAGCGGAGCCAACAACCGCATTCCGGCAACCACAGATTTGCGTTGACGAAGTGGGAAACGCTCCAACGGTCGCTACCGAAACCACCGAACATTGCTGTGAAAGCGTTGCTTGTGTTGCATTGCGTGGCGATGAGAACTCACTTGCACAGAGGATGGAGAGCAAAGGACATTATAGGACTAGCACTTTTGGGTCAACTGCTTGACCAAAGGGTGGTGCTGTGAAAGAGGTGGTGGGAATGTGACATTCCTTTGCTTCCCAAGTGGAGAAAGAGGTGCTGGCCAGACATGACCCAAGCAAAGACAAGTGCCACATTGGAGTGACATTCTTGGGCCTAGCACATTTGTTGGGGAACAATTATGAAAGTTGGGTTTGGGAGGTAGAAAAAGCCCAGAATTATTTGGATTTATTGGGCCAATTTCAGCAGCTTGATGGCCACGTTACAGTCCTTGAGTTTCTTCATATAAATCAAGTTGAAGTTGGCAGTGGGAAAGAAATGGGTTTGGAAATATTGGCTTGGAGGGGTTTGCTTTTGTGAATTTTTCTTACTTGCTCCAATGGGTGAAGTACCACAGCATATGTTTTCTCAGTTATTTGGGAAACTGGCCCAAGTCCAACACTTCATGTTTGGTGTACTATTTGCATTTTCAGCAATGGGATCCAGGTGGAATTGCTGTGAATTTTCAGCACTTGGATCCAAGTCCTTCACCTTGAGGACAAGGCGAATTTTCAGGGGGGAGTATTGATAGGTATCGCATATCTCATGGGTTAGTTAGGTAGAATTAGTGAATTAGTGTTAATTAGGCATGTTGCCGATAAATAAGAGAGGTTAGTGATCATTAGGGATTATTTTTGTATTCAGTTAGTATTTGGGTTTAGAGAGAGAATTGGGATCTCTCTAGGTTAAGGGAGTGCCCTCTTGTAACTGACTCTGATTCCCAATTTGGGGATTAGGGTTCTTCCATCAATATTTCTTCTATAATTTCTGGGTTCCTATCAGAATTCTAATTCTGAATAGTGATTTCTTGTTTTCGTTTCATTTACTTTAAGCAATTAGAAGTAGATAAAGAATAATAAAAACAAATATAAGATATTGTCATCAGTCATCAAACAAAAAAAACTGGTCCAACAACTACCCACAAGCAAGCTACACTCAATAAGAGCAGTTCCTTGAAAGGTTGACTGCTATCTTGCTTAAGCTTTATTAGCTCATTGTCAAAATTCACAAACTGTGATCCCATGTAATAACAACTAGATAATATGCTCAGACAATTATTTTATTGAAAATAAATGTTATTTAGAGAAATGATAGGATATACAATGATTGTATAAGATGATTAGGGTGGTGCCCGTCGAGGAAATGATAGAAAATTGTTAAGGTGGTACAGACATGTAAAGAAGAGCTTTGGAAACACCGGTCCGAAAAGTTGATACCATGACTCTTAGTCCGGTGAAGAGGGGTAGAGGGAAACCAAAAAGGACACTGGAAGATATTGTTAAAAGTGACCTCATAATCAATGATATCCCACAAATTTTGATTTATGATCGAGTACAATGGCACCGGGTGATCCATATAGCCGAGGTCACTTTGTGGGATAAGGCTATTGTTGTTGTTGTTGTAGAGAAAGCCAAGGATACAAATAGAAGATCATATCATCCACAGCAGAGACAGTGAAAAGGAAAACATGATTCTTGTTTTAGTATAGAACTTCTATACTATAATTATTAATTATTAATTAATGTACATTCACTTACGTTTTAGCAGCCTGTCTGCCCTTCCCAATTGCAGCACCAAAATACCTCTATAATATACCAAAACAAAAAAATCAGTAACAGTGAATGCCGAAAAAAAAAAAAAGGAATATTAATAGCCAAGGTAACAATCAAAAGTTTAGAAGTTGCTTTCAAAGGAAAAAAGAAGACCTACATAGGAAACACCGGAAGGTTCAACCATGTACAACTGCGGTCCATCTCTGTCATAACCTCCTAGTATAACACCACATCCAAAAGGTCTGCACCAATATTACAGATCTGTTTTTAATATGAATAATGAAGAAATACAACTTCAAATGAGTACAGGATAGTCAATCTCTTTACCTGAGCCACCAATATAGCGTACAGAGGTGTACATAACTAGCCACACGATCAGCGAGTTCCTTAACAGGAATAGGTTCACCATACGTGCTGAAAAGAAATATATGCCAGAATAAACACCTTTTTTTCTAAAAAGTTGAACAAAAACATTTGATGAAACCTGAGTCAAGAGATTCGTATACTTCATGTGAACTAAATAGTATGCCAAATTTACAATTTACACATTACTAACTTAAATTGACAGAAATATTAGCATGCTCATCAAAACCAACAGTTTTAGGATCAACAAATTTTGACCTTTCCCAGTGACCTAATTGAAAATACAAGGGTTACATGCAAGGCTTCCAGCAGGATCATCATTCCAATGTCAGGCCAAACATCACTGATTTAGATGTTAATAGTGAGCTATTTGGAGGTGTAAATTGTTTATCCCCATGTTACTTCGCACAACAGCTAATAATCAGATTTCTATCAGTAAAAGTCTAACATTAGATAAATTCTCATCATTTAGTGTCTCATGTGAGCATCTAGTGCGGCAAGTAGTCATCAGTTTTGGGAATGCTAGGATGCCAGGAAATTGAGGATCCTGATTTTCATCTCATGCCAGCTTAAACTTTGTTAGGCCACAGCTAATTGGTTTGTCTAGGCACTCTTGAAGTAACCATAATCTTAACTCAATAAATATGGGCTTACTGTAACCTAAAATGATTTGACATTTTCTTCATTCGGACTGAGGCTACAAAGAAAAGTAGACTTTTTTCAGGGTGACAAGTGATATCTATTAGGAGAAAAATGTGTTTACCGACTCTTGTTTAGCTAGCTGTAGTGCAGTTCAAATATAGTTTTCAGACAAACTGAACTGTAAATGTCGATATAGTGTTGACATTTAAGGTAAAAACATGGCTGAGTAAATGCATAGAGTTACGCTTGGTCCGGCCAAACTAATAATTGGCGAAAATTTCTAGTTACTACATTTTTTTCATGAGACAGATAAATGAAGAGAAGTTATCATTAGGTGGACTTCAAAATGGAGACAAGGTTACACTATTTTACACTATAGGCTTTATAGTAGTCCCTCAATCCTTTATGGCAGCAGTCCAACCAATACAAAAGATGGAGAGTATTTAATCAGTAAATGAGTAAATATAACAAAAGAAGTCAACATTTAGATTAGAAAAAAAGGAGGAGGCAGGGAGTCTTCATTTGTAGATGTTGCAAGATCGTAGAGTAAACCTGTCATAGTTATTTGCTTCAGCCTTAGCTCTAGCAACAATTTGCCTGCCATCTGCTGCTAATCCTGCTACAGCCTAAAATTTGAAGATTCATGCATACATCAAAATAAGTTCAAAGCATCAAATCAATTAGCACGTGACAAACGAAACTATACACTAAAACTACTCATCAGAAAAGTATTGCCAATGCAATGCTTTCACTCCATCAGTGTTGTTAATCACGGATCACGGAAAATAGCAGAAAATGGTGGAAAATAGCGGCAAATAGCGATTAGCGGTCAGCCCTCAGAGGGCTACACAGCTACGCTGTAGCACCGCGATATCCGCTATTTGACAACACTGCACTCCATTAAAATATGCTGGCTGCTTGAATGCTTCGCACCAGATGCACACAAGAATTTTTCAGGAACTATATTTTATCTCATGACATTATGATTTAATATGCACTTCCAATTAACAATGATTATAACAATAAAACTCTACTTCCAATTACTACTACTGATCCAACAGATCGTGCAGTGACAGAGCACATAATATCTATATGTGCACAGTCTTCATGCCCCTTAATTATTCACACCACTTCAACACTAGCAATTAGTGGTCAAACTAGTAAGAAAATGCAAGTCAATTACGTCACTTTTATGTAAAGCTCTTTGTGGTTATTACAAAAGTCAAAACAAAGAGCAAAGCAACAAATAGGGGAAAAGGTAACAAGATGTGCAAATAGAAATAAAATGTAAATGATCAAGTACCATCCCAGAGTGGCGATGGACAGCGTGTATTCTTCTATTCGAACCCGGTAGCATCATTTTTGACGGAATAAGCTTCTCCACACCCTAAAAATCCAAACCCAACTCATAAAAATGAAAAAGAAAATGAAAAAAACCATGATACCGTCAAATCTCAGAATAACCTACCAGCACAACCCCATCTTTGCATTTGATCCCAATCACAGTCCTGCAACAATGTTCAAATCTAAGATCAACAGCAACGAACAAATGTCTAAAAACTAGGAGGCGGAAGGAAAACCCTTTTGTCAAAACCCACAAGTCAATTTCTCAACCTAAAAAACACTAAACCCGATCAATTTTTAAGACCCCGTTAAACAATTTCTCAAAAACAGCTAAACCCCATCACTATTTTGAACAACAACACTTTCAATTTCAAAACTATGCATAAAAAAAACGAAGAAAAAGAGAACGGAGAAAACGAAGGGGAAGGGGAAAGGGAAGGTTACCCGCTGTTGTCGACGGCTTTAGCAGCGTACTCAATCTGGAAGACGCGTCCATCAGGAGAGAACGTAGTGACCGATAGATCGTAACCTGTTCCGATGCTACTCATGTTTTTGAGTTCTCTTTCTTCTTTTTTCCCTTCTCGGAGTGTACTGCCCTTGCTTTTCTGTATACTGCTGGGAAAATATGTAGGGCGTTGCTTGCTTGTTCAAGAGTTAAGCGCATTAGCGAATGTCAAAAAATTGCACGCATGACTACTTATTTCTCCAATATTGTATGTTGGTCCCAAAAATTAGAGCAATTCACACATAAGCCTAGGGCAAACTACTATTAATGTATGTTTGAGGAGTTTGTGTCATGGTTTGAGATTGCAATAACATTTTAAGAAATGAGATTACTGAAAACCTTATTCCTGGATAAGTTTTTTACATATATTTGGTAAGTTTTTAGTATTTTCCGGAATGTGCTTAAATTAATTTAATTTCAAAATTTTAAAAATAGAAAAATATGAGAGTTTGTGAAGAAAGTGAAAATTTATATTTAAAATAGCTCATTTCCCATGGAAATCTTACATTCCCAACCCAATTGATGGGAATGAAATGAAGGGAATGTTGGTGGTTATTCCATTCATGTGAATGATTGATACCCGGGAATGTGAATTATTAGCCTTGTAACAAATGTGAGAATGCCCACTCCTAACCTCAGAATTCTTGGGAATCTGATTCTATGCCGCGTAACAAACGCCCGCTAAGGCTATGTTTGGATGGGTATAACATAATAGAGCGGAGCAGCACGGAATATAATGAAACGGAATGGAGCGAAGTGAAATGAAAATCTTATTTCATTATTTGTGTATTTTATGATGGAGCCGGAACAAAATTACCATCCTATTATTTAGATAATAAACGGATGGATTTAGTCCGCGGAAGTCCTCAAACTCAATCAATATCCACATGTCATGACCGGTCAAAATAAATTACAATTTTTGTATTCCTACATTACCCTTACTTTCTTATATTTCCCTTGCTTTATTTTTAAACTACCCTTACTTTCTTCAATAACAAGGCTAAGTTGCAATAATATTTAAAAAAACTAGAACGCAGGAACAAATAATTGAAAAAGACTCCATTGAAAAAATTATACTATATACGTAAAAGCATACTTGGAGCTGCTATTGCCCTTCTTGGAGTTTTATTGTATTCAAGGGCAAAAGGGAGTAAGCCAATGCCAAAGACATCCATTGAATAAATTCAGTATGCTTACTCCTTATGCGATGTGGAACGAAAACGGAAATAAAGAAAATTCAGAAACAAGTAGCAGGATTGAAAACGGGAACGAGACAAGCAGCAAAACGTGAAGGAAAAAATTTCACTAGATAAAAAGGATAGAAGTGTAAATTGATAGATTTTAAAAGATTGAAATTGTGATACCATCTCATGCAGGAAAATGGTGGGAATCAATGGAATTGGTACAAATCTCACTTCATTTCATCTCATCCCACATGTAACATTCTAGATTTCACCTGCTTAGACGGTACGCACATCACGAGCACGTTAAGGTGACAACCAATATTCTTATTTTTAATTAATAGTAGAACTCTTTCTTCTACTTCAATAGTTTAATTCATAAATCATTGAACTACTTAAAACGTATCACTCGTGCCCAAATATTAAATTATAAGTTGAACGGACCTGGCCGTTCAATCACCTGGGGAGGGTGTTTGTTGAGGAGGGTACAATGCTTTTGGTGGTGGTGGTGGTAGACTGGACCATTGTCGTGCTCCGCCTTGGTGAACGTCCCGGAGGGATCCCTGCAAAGACACTCCGATGCCAAAATCAATAGCTATGTGAGGAGGAGGTCTTAGTGAGGTTAGAATCATGTAACTTAGTGAGGTGAGGGGTATGGCTCTTTATAGGGAGGGCCTTAGCACCTATCCTTATTAAGGCCCTTGACCAAGGATTGCATCAGCATGGCAGGCAACAGGACAAGGGAGAGTGTCAGGTGGTTCAGTGGGTCCTTGCAAGAGCTTCGCTTGGAGCGTTTAGATGCTGACCGTCTTACCGTCGTCTACCGCGGTCGGCCGGTGGGGGTCCTTGGTCGTCGCGGGGTGGCTGACTGGGCGGAGCCGATCGTCCATAATAGCCCCTAAGAACAGTTGCCCCTAGCTCCGACAGGAAAATTGTTGCGTGGCGAGAGGTAGCTCCCACTGTCTGGACGTTCGTTGCTCATCTTTGATGTGGAGTTCCTTTGTGATTATTTCTTTTTTGAAAAATAAGTGCTCGGGGCTAGGTCGTGTTTTGCTGCTCGTCCGCGGGTGGGTGTATTTCCCCCCAGCGGTTCAGCCGTAATGTGTTGCGGCTGATCGGGTGGATTCCCTTCGAATTGGGTTGGGTTGTTGTCGTTTGAGGTGTGCCCATGACTGTTGGTAGGTTGTCGTTTAGGATGTCAGAAGATGAGGAGACGTGATCGGTTGTGTGGTGTCGCTTCAGTTTTCAGGTGAGAAGACATAACGTTGCGCCCTTGGGATGTGTGCGGTACGTGAGGATTAATGCGTCGTTTCCCCTTCGAGGCGGTTGTTCACTTCCCCCCTAGTGGGTGTCTTTTGCACTTCGCGTGCATTTTGTCAGAAGAGCAATGAATGCACCTCTTCATCTTCGGGCATCATTGCTTATATAAGGGGTGAGGCCCTTTTCATTTCCTCACTTGTTATAAACGTTGTTGAGATTAGTTCATGTGGAGAGTGCAGTGCGAGCAATTATTTCGTGATTGTCCCTTGTTTTCCCGGTGGTCGGATTGGTCCTGTGGTTGTAGCCTTCTTTCGTTGCAATCGTCTTCCAGGTAAACTTCCGATTACTTTTCCCATTTTTCTTCCCTTTTCTTTTTTCATACGGTCGGCGTAGGGGGAGTAGGGGGGATGAGTTTGGAGTTCCTACTGGGTTTCCCTGAGGTCTAGTGATCGGCCCACGGCCACGATAGTTTGTTAACTCACTCGCGCCCCCTTGCAGATTTACGAAGGTCGGTAAAAAGGAAACCACCTATCAAAGTCTTTGATCCCCCCTCTCAATCGTGTAAGAAATCCAAGAGGACGGAGAAAGATAAGAGGAAGTGATAGCCAAATCCGCAAGTGCACGGATGATTATCGAAGTAATATAAAAGATATCGAACCCAAGGGATATGTGTCCTATTATTAATTTATTTAGAACTTGTGCAGAAAAATAAACTTGGTTTTGATGTTGGTATGTTGTAGAACAAGAACTTGAAATAAGCATAAAATAAATAGACAAAAAGATGATGATGATGGAGATTAAACACTTGGGTTGAATTACATAACTTATAAAATATGCTGACAACCTTCTACTTTATTTCTGAATTTTTAAACAAGAATTCATGATGCTTTAGCCTATGGTTTCTACAAGTTAATTCCTTACACATTGTAGAACTTTCTTCCTAATTACTAAACTCAATTTCTTGCAATTTAGTTAATTAAAGAAGATGAAGATGAGGTTCAGGCCAACATAAAGCAAAGTCTATCCTAATTCCTTAGTGATATGTCATATTGCTTCTTTTAAATCCTATTTCCCTTACTAATTACCGATTTCCATTAACATAAGAAGTAAGCTAAAACACTTGTGTGCACCAAGATACATGAAGAAAAAGGAAATAAAACATGAACTTGTAGTATTATTCAGAAACAAGAAGAAGAAAACTAAAACATAAAATATAAGCTAAAACAACCCAAGAACTTAAAAAGAAATTAGCCAAGCATGTCTAATAGAAACATTGAATTACCCTGGACTAGGAGCTCAAGTATGGCTTCCCACAATTCTCAGGAACAATGCTCTTAAGGGAGAAAGAAGAATACTTGTTGTATTCTGAAGTGAGGTGTGTTTACAAGTGAAAGCAAAGGCCCTATTTATAACAAATTCTACCACGTCCCAACGCTCAAGCGTTGGCCTCGCTATTGCTTCATATTCTTCTTCTCTTCTTGGCTCTTTGATGGTATGGACTTGATGGCATTGATGTGGCTTCTTCCCTATTCCAAAATTTCTGCAGCACTTGAATTCTTTCTATTTAGCACATGGTAAACAAGTCATTGGTGCTTTATTTCTCCATTAACTTTGTAACCCTTCACCTTTGTGATTAATTCCTCTTCAATTCTTCAAATAGCACATGTCAAGGTGAAGCAATGGTGCTTCATCTTCTGCCTTCATTTTCAGTCCTCCAATTCCTGCAATTTGCACCTTGGTCCCCACAAATATGCTTAATTCAACCAGTTTTCTAAAAAGACTAAAAACTGATAAAAATACCTAAAAATATATAAATAAAGTTTAAAAAACAAATAAAAGCTAATCTATATGCAAATGCAAAAATAAATAGAAAATCTTAATAAAATGTACAAAAATCTATATGAGACTCAATAAAAAGAAAAGAAAATAAACTAAAAAGACCCTAAAAACATTATATGAAATCCAGTCATCAGGAAGTATCCGGATCCGAAATATATTGGGCATGCAATCCCGATTGGAGAACGACGATCCGAGGCATCTTGAAAGGATGCAAATTTTGACGAGTGCTGATGTGGGTGTCGGGCATGTGGCGCATGCCCCAAGCAAAGATGAACGGTTGTGCTTTGAACCCCCTTCCAGTTTGTACATGCACTTGGCTGTAGTGAAGAAGCTCGGAGTGCATATGTCGTTCTCTGACTTCACAATGAAGGTCTTAAACTACCTTTATGTGGCCTCTTCCTGGTGGATGGGCATTCACGAGGGGGTTTGAGGCTATGTGCGAAGTATTTGGCAAGAAATCGTCCCTGGACCTTTTCTTCCACATTTTCGTGCCTTCCCATACCCATGGCGCGGGTGGTCATGGTATGGTGAGCTTGAAGTCACAGATGACTCAGGTGTTGCACAACTTCACCGATTCCTATAAAGACTTGACTAGCCAAATTTCTTTAGAGTAACGACGACTGGTGAGGGACGATCATGGTGGTACCGGACTGACCAGAATGGGACTATTTTAAGACGGTTTCCCTTGTGGTGGAGTGATAAGCATTTTGAAATAAATGCCACCCAGTATGGGACTGACAATTCACGGAAACTGAGCCCCGAAGATCAGGAGTTTTTCCATATTTTGGAAAGGACTGTGATGTAAGACCCTTAATTTCTTATAATTGTAATTTGGTCCCTTGAATTTTAATAAATATAATTTAGTCCTTGAATTTTTATGTTGTTTTAAAATCTTTTGAGGATGATTTCCACCCTTCTAATGGTTATTGATTGTTGTATATATGTGTTTTATCTTGCAAGGTTGGAGATCAAGTGTATGCAACCCGTTCGACGGTAAGGGTAACTCATGTTCCAGAGAGCCTCGAGTAATGCATCTTTTTTATGTAGATTTGCATGTGGATGAGATGAACATGTTTTTGGTTGTGATTGGTTTCTCTATTGAATTATGAATATATCTCGTTGTTGTGGTTTTGTTTTAGACTATGATATTGAGACTGAATATTATTAAATGTTTTTAACATGTTGATTGATTGTTATTGATTTGGATTGAGACATACCTACTTATGCTAAAATACCATGACTATGTTGGATGGATATTGAACTGTTGGTTCAACTTTTGGAATTGTTGTTCTTGTCATGGCATATGCATTTGTAGGAATTGAAAGGTTGATGTGATGGATCTTTGTCCCATTTGATATTCCTAGGGTGATGTGATGGATCTTTGTCCCATGTGATCTACCCTTAGGGCGGTGTGATGGATTTTTGTCCTATGTGACCGTCCAGCCTTGATTGGCGAATTGTAACCATAGTTGAGCATATAGTTTGCATTCGCGGGACTAACAAGCATGTTCTGTTATTATATTGTTCAAGATTGCAAATTGATAACCTGTTGTTATTGTATTGTCTAATGTATCTGTTCTGTATCGTTCAGTGTTGTTTCCTTAAAAATGTTGCTGCTTCTGTTTTATAACTGTTGTTTGCTGTTTTCTGTTTTGTTCTTCATAATTGTTGCAATTACTCTTGTTGTTTTCTTTTAGGTGTTAACCCTTTCTGCTTTTTTTGTCATTCTTCTATGCATCTGAAAATAACTGGAAGTTCTGCTTGTTTGAGAGTGGGATATGAAAATAATTGGGGGTCTTTGATGAAGAAGATGGTGGTAGGGGTGAAGTGGAGAAGAGGGTGGGGTGCTTTGGAGAGAGAATTGAGAGGGTGAAGGGTGTGCTGTTGGTGGTGTGGTCAGAGAAAAGGAGGAGAGAGAGGGAAGGGAAGGGAAGGGATGAGAGAGATGTGCGGTGGTGTGAAGAAGAAGAAGAAGAAGAGGAGGAGGAGGAGGAGGAGGAGTGGTGTCGTGAGAGGTTGAAGGTTTTTTTGGTGCAATGAGAGGTTGAAGATGATGGAAGGGAAGAAGATGAGTTTTTTTGGGTTTTTATATTTAAAATAATTTTTTAATTAAAATATTATTAAAAATGCAACATTAGACAAAAATGTTAGTTTTTGGATGCGAAAGTGTTGGGGACCAAAAATGTTAATGAGAGTTAATGTCGGGAAGGCAGAAGCTATTTTTAAAGTTTAGGGACCCCATTTGCACATATCACAAAAGTGGGGAACAAAACTGCAATTAAGCCTTGATTTTATCTTCAACTTTAAATCACAAGAAATTTATATTTTGTATTGGTTTTTTCAATTGATCATTATTATGACATTGAAATAGATTCAGATTGTAATTCATTATTTGAGTACAATACATGTCATTGATAAGTTAATAAATACATCATATTAATTAATGTACTTGATCTTCATAGATTACTTAATTGTATTATGTTTTCATATAAAAAAAATCAAAACAAACATTGATACATAAAATATTTATCAAAAAATGTGTTCACCATTAATACTTAAACGATTTACATGAAAATAGATGAAATTTTTGTGCCCATCATTAATACATAAATGACTTACATGAAAATAATA
The DNA here is from genome assembly GCA_030819835.1 of Acmispon strigosus. Classification (NCBI taxonomy): domain Eukaryota; kingdom Viridiplantae; phylum Streptophyta; class Magnoliopsida; order Fabales; family Fabaceae; genus Acmispon; species Acmispon strigosus. The sequence goes on from JAUAMA010000007.1 coordinate 30,647,678, forward strand.
ATTGATAAAAATATATTAAGTGACCACAAAGGATTTCAAACGATTTTCAGGGCGTTACTGTAGCAAATGAACAGTAAATAAATATGCGGGAGCTTTTCAAAAAGGTAGAAAAAGGAGGGTATTTTTTTTTTCTGAAAATTTCCTTCTTCGAAATATGCCATGAAGAGATGCAATACTAATAATTTAATACCCTGATTCATAAATAGCCACACATGTGGCATAAAGTGACTGACCAGCAGCTTAGAGATTATTTACAAAACATATAGCTTGAGTTTCAAAACACTACTGTCAGTTATAAGAATTTAAATTTAAAACTCCCTACCCTGATGTGTAAGCATACAAGAGTTATTACAAAATAAATAAAACGGCAGCGACAAGTCTTCCAGCCCTAGGCGCCCAACTCCATGTCATGGTTTCTCCTGGAACGGCATCCATCTGCATCTTCCGGCTAAAGGTAGTCTGACTGGCGACAGATCACCAGAAACACAAGCAACACACAAATACAAGGGTCAACTTCAAATAACAGACAATACGCCTAAGTGATTCTAATAATAGTATTAATAGACAGGCATCTACATCAAGAGGGTGCAGGAAACCAAATTAAACAAACATAAGGGCCATGCAAGAAAATTTACAATCAAACGTTAATCACAACATAGGTAGATTATCAACCAAAAACGCACTCAAAGCGGCACATAGCTGGTTGGGAATGAACTCATTATCCCAACTGAATACGGCACATAGCCCAGCACATAGCTGATTGGGAATAAACTTGTTATCCCAATCTTATTCGACACATAGCACAACACATAGCATGACACGTAGTTTAGCACATAGCACGACACATAGCTTCCCCACAGTATGCTGGACGGATAGCCTTGCTATTCCAAACAGCTGGGGGATGACGACAGCGTCGTCTTGGGAAACGTCCCTTAATTGCAATCGATCTTGACAGTCACGTAAGCTCCGTGCGTCTCAGCCTGATCGGAGTCTCGTGATCATTTCAGTGTTTGTCCTCTTCAAGTCCGCAGCCACGAAATCAAACACCAAGTCCTCCGTGCTCTGTCTGAATCCTACTTCTCTCTTCTAAAAAATTCAGCCACAGATTCGAGGAGAGGAGAAGAAGAGCTTCGAGGGACTGTCCCTGTTTCTGGAAAGGAGGGTCGCCGGAGAGGTCATCGGAAATCGCCCTCCACGGCGGTCCACGGCGGAGCACAGCGGCGACAGAAAACGGCCACAGGTTCCTCTTCTTCTCGTGGCGAGGATCGACGTGGCGGTGGCGGTTTTTCCAAAAGCCATGCTGATACTAGACATGTTACCTTTTGACTTGCAAGGTTTTCCAGGGAGGTCTTTTATAGATCTCCTTGTCTCTGAGCTTCAAAGATAATCTTGTCATCCTCGTTTGTGACACTACACTTCGATTTGGTGAAGGAAACAGTGAGCCCACTAACACACAATTGACTTATGCTAAGTAGGTTATGTTTCAGTCCTTCAACTAGCTGAACCTTCCGAATTACTGGAAGGGGGTTCTTACCAACATTACCTTCTCCGACAATGAAACCTTTTTGATTGCCTTCGAAGGTCACTGTCCCTCCTGTCTTCTTCTCATGGATCTTTGGGAATAAAGACCTTTTTCCCGTCATGTGCCGTGAGCACCCACTGTCCAGGTACCATTGTTCTTTTTGGTTTCCAGTTGTTAAGCACATCTGCAAGAGGAATAATCATGGATTTAGGTACCCAAACTTTCTTGGGTCCTTTTTTGTTAGTTATCACCTTGGGTGGACTGTTCCTCCCATGTACTGTTTTTTGAGGAGTTTGTTTCTCCTTACCCTTGACTATGAAAGTTTTGGGTTGGACTTTAATAGGTAAAGATGAAACATTTTTCTTTTCAGGTTGATATCTGTATAGGACAGCAGAAGAATTATGTTTAATGGCAGTTATATCCCAATCTTCTTCCTCATAGCCTAAGCCTCTTCGATCGTAAGCTGATCTGTTGTTTCCACTTAACTTAACTAGATTATCATAACCTTGAGTGAACATGGATAAGTCTTTGATTAGGCTACTGACTCTCTGTTTTAAGAATTTAATTTCTTTGTTTGCATCTTGTTCTAAAAGCATTTGATTTTTCTTTGTTAGCATAAAAGATACTTCCTTAGATACATGCAATTCTTTTAACGTTTTATCATGCTTCTTTTTGAGTGAACTGTATTTAATAGCTAATGCATGAGCATAGTCTAACAATTCATTATAGTCATCAGATGAGATTTCGGGACTTACCTCATCTTTGTCATCTTCTTCGTCATTGGATTGGTCGACAGAGATCATCAGTGCCTCTGCTTCTCTATCTGCTTCAATGTCTGAAGTGTCTATGGATCCCATAAACGCACAGTATGACGTTTCTTCGTTGGCTCCTTTAGTTTCTTCTTCTTGATCGGAGTCATCTTCTGATTCATCGTTTTGACTGGAAAAGGCCTTCTTTTTATAGAAATTCTTTTGGGAAGGCTTGTTTCCCAGATGAGGGCAATCGGCTTTGAAGTGTCCAGGTTTCTTACACTCGTAGCAGACGATCCCTCATTTACTTGGGATCTTTTCTTCTTCTCTTGGTGAGGAAGATGGTCTTCCTTTGAACTGCTTCCTGTTCCCCATCATTTTTCTGAATCTTCTATTGAACAGAGCCTGTTCATCATCGGATCGATCAGATTGCGCAGTTTCCTCATCTGAGGATTCATCAGCTTTCAAAGCCTTTGATTTGTTGGCTTTAAAAGCTACAGCTTTTGCGGCAGCTGCTTTCCTTTTTATGATTGCAGCATCATTAGCAAGATCCTGCTCGTGAATCTTCATTTCTCCCAGCAGATCTTCTACTTGATAGGTATCAAGATTCTTTCCAGCTCTTTGGGAAGTAACGAAGTTTCTCCAATTGGTGGGAAGACTTCTAAGAATCTTGATCATTTGCTCCTTGTCAGTGAAAGTTTTACCCAGATTTCTCATACCATTATGAATGGTTTGAAGTCGTGCGAACATGGAGCCAATGGACTCATTGTCGTCCATCATGAAGTTTTCATATTGAGACACGAGCATGCTCATCTTGGTGGTTTGAACAGCAGAGGTTCCTTCATGAGCGATGGCTAGTGTATCCCAGACCTCCTTCGCAGTGCTCAGGCTATCAACTTTGTCATGCTCACTTTTGCTGAGAGCACATATAAGAAACAGCCTTGCCTTGGCATTTCTCTGATTGTCGGTCCTTTGTTCATCTGTCCATTTGTCAGCTGGAATGGCCTTGCTTTCACTATCTTTGGGAACATAGTTTCCTTTCGATATTACATCCCATAGCTTCCAATCTGTTGATTCGATGAATAGCTGCATGTGCTTTTTCCAGTAGGGATAATTTGAGCCATCGAAGAATGGTGGCTTGTTGGTTGCAGTTCTGGTTGGGTAGGCAATGCCGTCCATGGATCTTTTCACTCTACACCTGTTAAGATGTTAGTAATTCTCAGAGCGATTAAGCTCTGATACCAATTGATAGTAATAAAACCACACAAGAAAGGGGGGTTTGAATTGTGTGTGTGACTTTTAAAAACTTTTTCACAATATAGTTATTATTAGTTTGAAAAACTTTGAGTGATATGTGCAGCGGAAATAAACTTAGAGCTTGAAGAATAAAGCACACACAATATTTATCCTGGTTCACCCTCTAAATCGATAGGGCTACGTCCAATCCTTGGCTATACCAAGATTTTCCACTATTTCAACAGAATAGTACAAGTGTTCTTAGGGACTTCTCCCAGTATTCTGAGGACTACTCCTTTACAAGTTTTCTAGGACTTCTCCTTTATTTCTCGAGTATTCGACAGGACTCCTCCCAGTTCTTTTTCAAGAAGGTTTGTTTTCTACAGGAATCTCTTCACAAATAGTGGGTAGAAACTATGAAGTTCTAAAATCAGAGAGGGTATCCAAAAGGGTTCTCTGAAGGGCTTGTGTGAGAAAGGATAAGAGTTTTCACTCTATAAGGAATTCACACTAGTTGGCGACTAAACTCAGAAAATGAGAAGGCTAAGGTTACTGAGTGTTCTTGACTAAAGCTTGTTTAAATTGTAAACTGACTTGAAAGATTTGAATGCTTTGATAGTGTGTAAGTCGCCAAGTTGAGAATGATGCAGAGACCACTATTTATATCTTCAGTAGGATGATAACTGGAGGCGCTAATGAAGATCTTCAAAAATAGTTCCATTGAATACTTGCTTGATTGTGAGTAACAGATACTTCTGAATCTGCTTGTTGTAGTCTGCCAGGTGAAGAATGTTTCTCCAACAGATAGAGAGTGATATCGTCTGGTGATGCTTTTGTTCTGGTTCTCAGAGACTGCAATTAATGCATGTGCGTTACAACTAATCTGGTAATTAATTCTCTGACCAGAAGATTTGAATTTGGCCGTTGGGGAGATACGATGATCAGAGGATATCACCGCTAATTCAGCAAAAGCAGCTTGAATTAAGGAATGTCAGAGAATTTGAACCTTCAAGGAATAAGGCGCTTAATTCTGTCTCTTTCGCCATTAATGCTCTGATCCACCAAGAGGTGCATGACAACTCATCTTCGGTTTGAGCAAACGATCTCCTTTAAGCTAATTCTTTTTGCACGAGTCTTCAATCATTGCTCTTTAGTCAACCCATGGTTTAGCCGGACGGTCTTTGCAGGAGGATGAACTTTACTCTGAAGGCAGACTCATTTCTCATAGGCGGACGGTCTCTTCATTTGCTTTTTGATAATGTTTTGTCGAGATCTTTGCAGCATGACTTCAATTCATAAGTGTTCCTGAATATGAAATCTTTTAAGAAAGTTAGTAACACTTAGCGAAATTGTTATTTATCAAAATAGGTTAATTCATTTAAATATTTTACTCTAACGATACCAATTGTTAGCCTAGATAGCAACCTGAGTGGGGGGGGGGGGGGGGGGCGAATCAGGTTTACCCGATTTTCGCCCTTGATACCTTCTTACTTTCAAGATGAATATAAATACAAACGATTGCAGCGGAAATAGATGTTGCTTGAAAGTAAAGATGAAGGGTAGAAGAATGCACACACAGAATTTTATCCTGGTTCACCTTCTATCCACCGAAGGCTACGTTCAGTCCCTCAAGAAAACCCCTTGAGGATTTTTCCACTATTGATAAAAATCTCTTACAAGTCCTTACACCAAGTACCTTAAGAGTTTCTATCAACCACCTGTGAAAGTACATCACTTTCAACAGCCCCTGAAAGCACACCACTTTCAGTCCCTGAAAGTACACCACTTTCAGACCTTGAAGGCAAACCACCTTCAGTCCCTGAAGGCTAAACCACCTTCAGTCCACACCCTGAAAGTACACCACTTTCAGTAACAACAACCCTTCACCGAAACCTACGGTGAATACTCAATCTACCAGAAAGAGATGAAGAAGAGTTTACAATATGGCTGTATCAATCCTTTAACATACAAGCGGATTGATCATGAGAATTATGCTTTAAGGCTCTTAAGCATAAGAGGGCTTTCTTGATTCTGAGTTCCTCAAGATATGAACAACTAAAGTGTTCTCTTAACAATGAAGATCATGAACTCAGAATTTAGGCTCTTTGAAAGTTTAAGTATCAAAAGACTAATGAAAGAACAATTTTGGCAAAGCTTTGGCCTAATGGTGTATTCTCATGTGTTGTTGTGTTTCTGGACTCAAATGGACTTTATATAGGCATGAGGCCTTGAACCAATGCAACCCTTCCCAAAAGGTTTGAGACACAATGGTTCATGAAAAGATGCAACTTTTCAAGCATGTAATCGATTACATTACTTAGGTAATCGATTACACTAAAAGCCGTTACAGTTTGAATTTCAAATTCAAACATGTAATCGATTACAAGCAAGAAGTAATCGATTACTTGCCTATGTGTAATCGATTACCAGAAAGGTGAAATCGATTACACTCAAGTCCAATATCCAGAAACTTGAACCTTTAAGATCGGCTTGAGATATACTACTTCTTTTAACTTATGAAAACATTAAACTTGATTAGCTTAGATGTTTTAAGGAGCCTTTATACTTGAGAAGCCTTTAGAAGCATAACTCACCTAAACTAAGACCTTTAGGTAGGTGTTGAGACATATAGCACTGTTTCCTCTAAGTCTTCTTTTCTTCTTTTTGCCGATGAGTTTGTCGTCATCAAAACCTCAGCCAGGGTCAGGAGCAAGACCTTCTTCACAAATAACACACAAAGATTTATCCTGGTTCACCTCCAGAATGATAGGGCTACGTCCAGTCCTTGGCTTCACCAAGATTTTAATATCAAGTATTCACACAGGACGTCTCCAGAAAATACAAGTATTCTCAGGGACTTCTCCCAAATCAAGTATTCTCAAGGACTTCTCCCAAATCACGTATTGTACAGGACGTCTCCTAAATAAGATTGAAATCTTCTACAGATGGTTCTCTTCTTACAAGAGTGATAGTAGAAAAAGTGTAAGCACAGTTTACAGAGATGATATGGAAATAGGTTCTCTGTTTGAAGTGTGAAAGGATAAGAGGTTTGACTCTAGAGATTATCACACTTGGGCAGACGACTGAACTCTGAAGAATATGACGCTGGTTTTCTGAGTAAGATTTAGAGCTTGATTGCAAGAGAGACTTTGAATGCTTAGATTTGAATATCGTTGTAAGTCACTAAGTTCTTCAAAGATTCAAGTCCTCTTATTTATATCTTCAGTAGGATGAACATTGATGAAGATGATGAAGTTCCATTGAGTATCGTATTCTCTTTTGCTGCAATGGATACTTCTGTCAAGCTTGTAGAGCATTAAATGCAAAACTGCTACGCAATTAATGCAGCATTTAATGCGGTTGATTCTATCGTCTGCTCTTCTCTGGCGTGTTTCCTTAAATAGTTTGTGCAATTCATGTAGAGGAAAACAGTAGAGCGTATCTTCTATTCTGATCATCGAGATTTGATTTTGACTATTGAGGTTGTACAATGTTTATAAAGGAGAGTCGTTGACTCTGAAAAGGTATATCGTGAAGTACGACATTCCTTGAAACGAGGAATGTTCAGAGACTAGGCAGATACGAGGAATATTTCTTCATTAAATATGTCCTTTGTTCTTCTTTTTGAAACAATGCTTCATTGAAGAGTGCAGACGACATAATCCTTCTTCTGCACAAACCTTACGTTGCTTCACTGTTTGAATATTGTGTGAGACGATACATTTGAATGTAGCTGCTTTAGATCCTTCATGTGTAGGAAAACGTTCCAATTCTTTTCATCGGACAATAGATATTTCTTGAAATATAGAACATATAGAGTTTAGGAAATTTTTATCTATCGTGATTAAACCTTGGGTAATTGTTATTATTTAAAATATGATAAACATGAAATCGTTTGAACTTAACAACTTTTGCTTTTGAGAAACATCTGTGATTGTCGTTGTGAAAGTAATAACAAATACATGAAGTTACTAGTTATATAGTAAATAAATACTATATTAAGGGCATACTTGGACATTGTTCTAATTGTTCTAAGCAACACCTTATTCAATTTCAATGATTACTTTCTAGTTCCTTTGAAAGAAGGCAGTTTTGGACGGTGATATGGCATGCAACAATTTGGTCATTATGGGATGCCTAGAATGAGAAATTTTTTAATTTCGATAAGTTTTATTTACGAGATATTGTGAACTTGGTTATTAAGATTATGGTGAAGGTTGAAGGCAAGACACAAAAACGATTCTCAATACATTTCTTTTTGTTGGGAGTCTAATCAAACTTATTAGTTTTAATCTGTGCGAAAGATGATGTTTGAGATGAAGATGTTGATAGTTTAAGCTTATATGTTGTTGTTGGTTTCTTGATCTTATATACATGTATGCCTTCACTAATGTAATTCCTTTGAGTACATAAAAAAAGGCTCTTGGGCACAATGACTCGTCGTGGGACACCTATAAATTTATGTTTTCTTATATCTAAAATCAATTTTATTGTTTTAATTCATAAACTTTATTTTAATAAACACATCATTAAATAATAACAGATTCGAACACCTCTTACGAGATTGCCATGGATTGCGTTTGATATGGAGCCACTTTCAGAGCTTGTTGCCAATCCCTCTAGCGACTGGTACTTTTCATGATTGGTTTCGTTGCATCCTACAGGGACCGAACTGGGCGTTTACGATTGCAACACTCTGGTGTATTTGGCGTTGGCGTAATAGCGCGGTCTTCGATCCTCAACCGTGGCCTATTCAAGTGGTTTGACGTCAGATTTTGATCACAGCAAATGAGTTTGCGAGATGGGGGACGATGATGAAGAGTCCTCGAGATTCTATGTTTGTGAAGGGTGCCAATTTAGTTCACCTTCATACAGATGACAACTGGATTGTTGGGTCGAATCAGATGGGTGGCGGCGGTGTGGTGAGGGATTCCACTGGCCGATGGATTTCGGGGTTTGCTTGTTCTTATGGTCCTGGGGGTGCCTTTCTGGCGGAGCTTCTGGCGCTCCGGTCCGGGTTAAAGCTAGTTGCGGACTTGGGTTTTCGTGTGATAGTGTGTTACATGGACTGCAAGGATATTGTGGAGATCTTGAGACAGAACAGGGACACCCAGAACTTTTGGCAATGGGATACTATTACCTCTATTCGAGCTATGTTGGTGGGGGATTGGAAAGTTCAATTCCTCTACGTCTCGCGTGATAGAAATGCGGTGACAGATATTTTGGCGAGACAAGCGTCCCACACAGGGTGTCCATTGCGTGTCTGGAAGGAGCCCCTGTCCTCGGTGATCTCGCTTCTATGCAGGGATGTGGTAGCGTAATCGTTTTCTTGTTTTATGTTTTCATTTCCTTATGTAACAAAAAAAAACTTCATTTTAATCGCTAAATAGATATAATACTCGTTTATGCACGAGTTTAGTTCTTAATTTTACTTAGAATATTTTCTTTTCAAAATTTTGTAAATTTAATATAATAAAAATACATAAAGGAAAACATAAAAAATTAAAATTATTTTTTATTAGAAATCATGAAAATATTAAAGTTATTTATATTATGAATGAATTTGATTAAATTTTCCATTCTACGAGATATTTTCATGTATTGACAACTGTATTTCGCAAAATCATGTAATTTTATTACTTCACTTCTTTTTATTCAATTTATTTTGTTCTTGACCGATATTAATTTGTTTTTCGGGGTTCGATCTTGTGACCTCACCCCTATGTGAATCTTGCTTGCTTACCACTACATCACACTTTCTTTTTATTCAATAAGGATAAGGATACTATTATTCTTATTGCTTTAGAATAAATTTGTTGAATTATTTTTACCAAAAAAAAAATACCACTTTGTTATTTACTGATGGTGTGAGTATGAAAAAAGGGGGCTAAAATGACAGTATAAGGCTTTTGGCAGCCCATGCTTGCCGAGCCCATCAAGATACTGGTGAGCTTCTCCCCCCCCCCCCACTCGGGTATGGATTTCAACCCGACCCGGATCCTGGATGTGCATTTCATCACTCATCAGAGCATTACACAGTCGTGTGTTGAGGGAATTTTGATGAACAGAAAAGAGCAATTGCGTGCGATTTGTAGGCTTGAGCACCTTTCGCACTATGCGCACCCTAGCAGCTCACCTCTCTAACGTAAATTTCTCTATTTTTGCTTCTGATCAATCCAATTCAAATTTGGAGTTCATGTTTGTTTTCTGGGTTTCTGGGTAGTGGGTACCAATTCAGCTAGCTTATTCCTTCTACTCCTAAATCTTCAATTTTCTCTCTATTTGCCATTTTTGCAGTATTTATTTAGAAAAAGAGCTGTGGTCAAGGTTCAATCTCGTAAATTTTCGACACCCAGTGTCAAAGGTATCACCTTTTTTGTATCCGCTATTTTATTATGTGCTTGTAGTTATTTGGGGAACTTGGGTAACTCTTATATTTATCCAGTATGTCAAAATCTGAAACTGTCTAAATTGAAATACATAGATTTTGTTTTTCATTTAAAAGAAGTAGTTTTGATTTTATTATGTGTGAATGAAATGCATTTATGTTGGTTGATCAGATGAGCTTACTGTTGAGGAAGAACTAGAAGCTCAGAAAAAAGTTGGGTGGCTATTGAAGACGATCTTTTTTGGGACCGCAGCTGTTGCTGGATACCACTTCTTTCCTTACATGGGTATCCATCATCCAACTATCCTCTTCAGCAGTTTTCCTGCAACAATTTTCAACTCATAAGAGGCATTTGTTTGCTCTTGGTGGTTCAAGCCTGACTTTGTTGTTGAAATGAAACATTTTCAGGGGATAATTTGATGCAGCAGTCTGTGGCGCTTTTGCGTGTCAAGGATCCGTTGTTTAAAAGGATGGGAGCTTCTAGATTGGCTCGTTTTGCAGCAGATGGTAATTTGCACTATCTATTAGATGTCAAGCATGTTTTATAATTTATGACCCATGTTTCTTATGCACATATATTGAAGCACTATGTGCTGTGTTAGTCAATTGAATAATAGTATGTTTGTTCGGCATAACAGTTTTCTATTATTGTGACGAGTATAAAATCACTATCCTTGTGCTCGATATTGGTGATATATAGTGAATAGTGTTGTTGATCTCAGCTTCCTCATTAGATGACTGAATTCCGGTTAAAGGGCAGAGTTGATGGGAGATTTTGAACTTGGATAGGAGTTATAGAATGAGACCTTGTGCTTGATCTGATCATGAAAGAGTTACTGAGATTTTAATTGAGCTGCAGTTGTTAGAGCTAAAAGCTAATAGGGTTACCTTGTTCTAAATTGTCTTTTTTCTGTCTTAATAGTACTTTTTATCTCTTTAGTTTGGATAATGTGTGATTTTGGTCTTCTAAGTTTTTTTGTGCCAATCAAAGCCTTCTATTTTAAAAACTAAACAAATCTGGTTCTTCTGTCAATTTCTTCAACATAAAGTTCTCAATTTCTCATTTTCAATCCAAATATTTGGGGATCGATGATATATTTGGGGTGTGAAATAATTTTAAAATTGTAGAGTTTAGAAACTTAGTGAAAATTTGAAGGACTAAGAAAGTGAAATTAAGATTTTACGAGGGAAAAAATTGGAGTTTTTTGGGTGGAGTTTGATGTTTTGGTTGGTGAATTTGAAGTATAAGAATGTTTGAAACAATTTAATCCATTCAATATTGATCTTTAGATGATTTTTAGAAGCAAATGAAAGTTTGAGTCTTTTTAGCAGAAGGAAAGTGATGGAGAGACTTAATTGTAACAACTAAAATCTTAAATTCGCTCAAGAATATTATTGGGGACCAAAATCACAAGTTAGTATAGCAGATACTAGAGAGTTTTTCATGGCTTAGCACAAATAGTGGAATGATTCAAAACAGTCCTATTCCACAACTTACGAATTGCCTTGATATTATGCACATTGGATATTGGGCATGTATCTCATGAAAATGATTAAGAATAAGACACAATGAATTATTACTTTCTAAGATCTTCCATATCTGCACAATTTTATATTCAAAATTGTTCACCTTCCTTATGCTCGAAAGATGAAAGAAGGATGAAGATAGTCGAGATGGGTGGAGTTCAAGAGCTCTTAAATGTGTTAAGCACGGCTAAGAATGACCGAACACGGAAAGAAGCGTTAAATGCTCTTGCTGCACTCTCACAGTCAGGTGGCACTTTAACTTCTTGTCTTCAAATATTATGTTCTAGTGTTCTTTAATGCATAAAGATTTACTAATTTCTTTTTCTAAGTAGACTTTTTCTTTTTGATATGCTTATTAACATGCTGTTGTAGAGTTCATTTGTATGATATTCTAGCTGGAAATTGACAAAAGGAGCAAAGCGTGCTAAGAAGCTTAGAAAACTATTACATGTTTCAAGTTTTTGCCATCTTTAAATCCTTATTCAGTTCATATGGGCTTCAAGATGAAAAGGAACATAAATTATTTGTACATTGATTTTTTTGACATTATAACCATGGGAGCTCAGGTGTATTTATATGACAATAGTACCTGGATCTTATCAGGTCAATATATTTGAATATTAATAATCCAGTTGAAACAATACTCTGAAGTTGCAAGATATGCAACAGTACAACCAAAGTGCTGCTAGTACTAGTCTTCTTTCCTGTTTTCTATTAACTGAGACAAAATTCTTCATTCCTATAGATGAAGCTCTTGCTTTCTTGCATCGTGCTGGGGCCATTCAAATTATCAAGTCTGCACCAAATTCACTTGAGGATGCAGATATTGAGAGATTCAAGGTGAGCTTGATGAAAAGATTCCAAGACCTGAAGTATGATGTTCCATCATGACTTTTCCTTGAGGTGCTTGCCTTTTTTTGTTCATGTCGGTTGGCTTGGATTATGAAAAGTCATGATATGAGGGAGAGTAACCTTGCCACAAAGGCATTTTTTAGGAAGACTGGAAATTACCGTGTATCCTCTGATTTAACGTAATAGAATATTATATCATAGTTCAATTATGGTTTTGGGTTTTTGGACTTCTCATTTGCAAGTTGCTGCTCATAGTTATGCTAGCCTTGTATAATGGGCAATTCTTTGTTTCTAAGGCTTCTTTCTCGTAGGAAAAATATTCTTTTATGATCATCCCTTTACTAAAGGCTAAGGTATTGCATATTTAATCCATGTGCATAATAAGTAAAAGAAACTTGAAACTTTTTTTATAGATTGAGATGAACAACTCGTCACATTGTACTCAACTTGGATTTGAACACACATGATCATGGGCAATTGGACTATTTGTTCGTGATAACCTTGGCATGAATAAGGCGTTCCTTTTTCTCTCAATTATTAATTTATTACCCCAGTGGGATTTTCTTTTCTTTTTTGTCTTGTCTCAAATGTTAAGTAACCTGTCCAATGACTAATGATTCTTTTTTTTTTTTTTTTACTTCTCCGAAGTCAACCTGTTGAAGTTGAGATCGCATTCAGCTGCAAAGATTATCATAAAACAACAATAGAAAAGGATCTCATTTGTTCCTCAAATTGAAGATAGGCTAAGATAGTGAAGATGAAGACAGTGGAAGGAGGAAGGAAGCTGTTAGAAAAAGATAATATGTGAAGGGAGAAGAGAGTAGGTGGAGTAGGTTGGGTGAGGAAGCACGTGGCAGAGGAGGGGTGCATAGAAGGCAGGGGTGGTGGCCGAGGTGATGGCTTCAAATAACAGAGAGAAAGAGAGAATGAGAGGTAAGGTGAGGTTAGAGTGAATAAAGGTGAATGAGCATGGTGAAATGGAGACGGAGGAATGGTGGGGTGTAGGTAGTAGGTCATTATTTATATTTTTATTATATGTAATGTTCTGGTGTGTGGTTCAGCACTGCATATTTTGGCTGAGTTACGACCTCCACCAAGGCTAACTTACACAATGGTCGAGTTACGACCTCCACTAAGGTTGACTTACGCGGTAGCCGAGTTACGACTTTTGTCCTTGCTGACTTACCACATGGGCGAGACATAACTATGTTAACTGACCATAGCCACGTGGCCGAGACACAACTATGTCACACGACCTATAACCATATTGGTCGAACACAATTATATAACGAAGTAAGCCCGACCCCTAGCTTCATGATTCAGATGTGCTAACCAACAAATATACAGAGCATTAGTGAAGGTAATCACAGGGGCACAAGAAGAGAGGTTGAATTGTGTTTGTAAAAACTTTTTGTTGGTTGACAACTTTTAATCATTGTTTAAAAGTTTTCTTTTAAGAATCCATCGGACCATGGTCCAGCGGATAAACGTTGTAGGCATGATGGTTAGAAGGGTTAGAAGATATATACACTTAGATTTTATCCTGGTTCACCCAGTCGCGGGCTAGTGCAGCCTTTGGTCTTCTACCATGATTTTCAATAATGTCATCAAGTATTCGTGGGACTTTTTTTTATCTCCCTTACAAGTGTTATCAAGGACTTCTCATACCGAGTATTTTTGTACAATCATCTCCAAGCTTAACGAGTATTATCAAGGATTCCTCCTACCAAGTACTCTTGTACAAGCCTCTCCAGGCTTAACGAGTATTATTAAAGACTCCTCCTACCAAGTATTCTTGTACAAGTCTCTCCAGGCTCAACAAGTATTATCAAAGACTCCTTCTACCAAGTATTATTGTACCAGCCTCTCCAGGCTTAGTGACTATTCGCAGGACTCCTTTTATCAAATATTCTTGTACAAGCCTCTCCAGGCTTAATGAGTATTATCAAGGAATCCTCCTACATTTTATGATTGAAGTACATTTCATACTCATGCGAAAGTTGCACATGATTGTACTGAGTTGAAACCTTCTGAGAGTATTTACAACCTAGAGCAAAAGGACAAGATAATAGTAAGAAGATTATACTGCCCTGACACTTGATGTCAGCTTCTTGAATCCACCTTATTCAGCCTTTTGTTTCAAAATTTTGTGGTCTGAGATTTGGAGGACGAGGCTCGTCATTATAATCGCCCCTCTCTAGTTCTTCCAAGGTAATTGCTTGTCTTCTTTGATTCTCCTCTCCCTCTTGATGTGCCGTCTCCGTTCCATATCATTGTCCAGAGGATTTAGAGCGTTCTTGGTATGCGGCGAGTTGATTGATTCTCATATTCAACGTTTACATGGAAAAGAAAGAAACCAGCTCAGTCAGGCATTTCATCAAACAGTTTGCTGGCATTTAAACGTTAATGGCAACATGTTTAAATTCTATTAGACATATTATCATAGGCTAAGAGTGCATAAAAGTCACATCAACATTATGGAATGCAACTTCAAACAGAAATATGAATTTTGTCCTAAGTTCAAAAGAAATATAAAGAAAAAGCAGTGAAATACACTCGGGCATTTCATCAAACACCTAGCAGGCATGTAGACTTCAATAGCAATTATGAAGGTAAATTCATTCAGGCAATTTATCAAACAGATAGCAGGCATCAAAACCACAATAGAAATATGGAAAAGAACATATGAAGGAATTTGAGATAGAAGGATCAAAGAGATTGAATGGTTCAATGAACCGAAGCAGAGATTGGTTGCAGAACTTGATGGAGAAGAGTAGACTTAATTTTTCTCCACTCGCAGACGGTCTGTCAGCCAAAAATGGTTGATGGCGCTGGTACCACCGTATCGGAAGGGCTCGTTGACGCCGCTTAAATCGCTTCTTGCTTACAAATTTCGTTCATCTCGCCCTCGATGCCGATCTTCTCTTCCTTTCAAATATTAGTGAAAATTTTATGTCACAAGTAAATATATAATAATAGAGAGTAAATATAGTCAAATAATGTGATTCTAAAATAAACTTAGTATTTCTTAAAAAATATTATTTACTCAACTTGTGAAAAATAAATTCAAAATAGTTTATATAAGTATAATTTATTTATCTCCATTAAAAAAATAAGTATAAGTTATTTATTGGAGAAAAATAAAAAAATAAACTCAAGAACATATAGGCAAGCCATTAATTTCTCATAAACTTAGTTAAACCTTTACTAACATATGAAAAAGCTCAAATATTGTTTTTAGTTTTAAGACATATATATAAATATATATATATATATATATTAATTGCGTTATCTCAAAAATATTAATTTATATGTAATTATAAATAGTTTTTCAAATAAATTTTGTTAATAATATAAGAGCATCTCCATCCATGCTCCCGATTTTAAGAGTTTAAACACCTTTTCTGTGGGTCCCAAGTGTCACATAGGATTAATCTCCCGCATAAAGAATTCATGCAGATTTTGCTCTAACCATGGTTCCTTATTTTACTTTTGTTTGGGTCCCACAATACCACATATATTTATAATTTTTATTTCCACCTAGTTATGATTTAAATTTTAATATTAATTTAACACTCTAATTTAAATAATAATTTAATTAATACTAATAACAATAATATTATAATTAAAATTGAACATTTAACAACAAATACATTACATTACATTATATAATAAAAGACAATAGGAAATACATATCAATGAAAAATAAATAACAATACATTTTAAATGAAATACATAAGCAAACATAGTGATTAATTTTCGTTATTATCATTTCCGAAACGCTCCCAAATATGCTCCACCAAATCTGCTTGAAGTTGATGTCTTCTTCTTTCCAAAAATGTTGTAAAAGCAGGAATAGGACCACTTAATACTTCAGCAGACATTATGTCATTATTAGCCTGATCGTATTCAAAATTAACTTCGTACTCCACGCGCTCGTCTTCAACGATCATGTTCTGCAATATGATGCAAGCATACATTATTTGCTTCATAGTATCACATGTCACTAGCGTGAAGGACCATGAAAAATCACAAATCGAGATTGCAACACTCCAAATGCACGCTCAACATCCTTTCTTGCTCCTTTTGTCTTTGGCAAAATAATTGTCTTTTCACTCCTTGAGGCATTGGGATGGTCTTCACAAATGTAGCCCACTCGGGATAGATACCATCTATTAGATAGTATCCCATACGATACGGTGTTCTATTGACATTATATTGCACTACAGGAGCTTCTCCATTCAAAACATCGGTGAAAACAGGAGATTGGTTTGGCACATTGATGTCATTGTTAGAACCCGCAATGTCAAACAATGCATGCCTAATCCACCAATCTTGTGATGCTACTGCTTCAAGCATGATTGTGGGTTTTCCATTATCACCTTGTGAATATTGTCCTTTCCACGCAACTGGACAACTCTTCCATTCTCAATACATACAATCAATGGAACCCAACATACCTGAGAATCCACGAGACTCTCCTATTTGTAGTAGGCGTTGAGTGTCTTCATTGTTTGGCTTTCTCATGTACTCCACACCAAATATTTCATTCACAGTCGTTACAAATCTCTCTAAGAAATCAATCGTAGTACTTTCACCAATTCGAACATACTCTTCTTGGTTGTTAGCAGGTGATCCATATGCTAACATACGAATAGTTGTAGTGCACTTTTGTAATGGAGAAAGACTACGCCTACCAACTGCATCAACCGTCATTTGAAAGTACGCGTCATGGTTGACAACAGCTTCTACAATTCTAAGGAACACGTGCTTCCGCATTCGAAACCTTCTTCGGAACTGAGCTTCTATCTATACAAGATTTTCAAAGATGTAGTCATTGACCAATCAGATTTTCCCTTCTTCATGATCTCGCTCTATCACTCTTCTTCTTCTAGATTTGTGGTGGGTGCAACGAATATTGGGGATTTGGAGAACTCCCACCAATAGGAGGTGGTTGGTTTTGAAAATAATAAGGTCGTGGATGCATGAGATATTGTGGATTTGGAAAACTTTCACCGGTAGGAGGTGGTTTGTTTTGCAAAAAAAATTCATAAGCTTGATAAGGATCCATTGGAGAAGGAAAAAAAACAAGATAACTAGGTGAAAGTTATAAGAAGAGAATTGTGGAGGTAAAAAATGGTCTACAAAAAAATTACATTGTTTCTACTATTTGTAGTGTAAAAATCAGGTCTGAAGTGGTACACAAATTCTCTCAACGTCCATAATTTTTTATCCTTTGGGTAAATTTCTAACTTTTCCGTTTTTTTGGTCATAAAAAGCAAAATAAAAAAAGGAAAAAAGGCCCAACGAACACAAATTAATCGGTTAGGCCGGTCATTTCGGGCCCAAAGGTCTCAAAAACGGCTTAGCACGTCAGAATGTCAAGGGTTAAACGAAGAAGTGAGAAGTCCTAGAAGGTCACCAAAATTCACTCATCTCTCAACTTTCTCTCTTCTCTCTCTTCACCTATCATTCTTTTTTAACCTTTCTTCCTCACAGTCACCGCCAGCTTCGTCTTCCTTACAGTCGTCGCCGGATTTTTCTTCCTCACACGTCCCAACCTTCACTTTTCCTCACACGCCGCCGTGAGGATTCGCTCTTCCTCACACGCTGCCGCGAGGTTTCTTCTTCCTCACATGCCTCTGTGAGGTTTCTTCTTCCTTTGATGGCTCCGCCAGGTTCCGGCAACAGATCGGTGGTTCAGAACTCCGATCGGAGGTTCAAGCACTAGATCAGAGCCCTCTGCAACAGATCAAAGGTTCTTACATCCAAATCGGAGGCCCAAGCACTAGATCGGAGGTTTCAACAACAAATCGATGACATGAAACATCGGAGCTCGCTAATGACTGGGATTTATATGAACTTTTTAGCATCTTTTTCTTTGTTTTTATTTTATTTTTAGTTGTGTCTCATATAGTTTGTATTTAATTTGTTAGAGTTTTTGTTTTATTTTTGCATTTTCATATAAATTAGCAATTATTGTGTTTTATTCCTTTTAGTGTTGTTTTATTGTAGTTTTAGTCCTTGTTAGAGTTCTGGTCATTATTAGGTGGTTTATGGGTGCCTTGATTTAAGAATTGATGGAAGAAATGATGAAGAGAAGGAGGTTACAAGCTGAATGGTTCTGTGGTTAATGAAGAATTGAAGAATCAAGCAATGAACATGTGCTAAAATGGAGAAATGATGAAGGAAATGATTGCTTCAACTGTTTCAGACCTTCCTTGAAGTCACCATAATGCCTCATTAAACCATTGATAAAAGGAATCAAAAGAATAGGTCAAGAGCAAGAAAATGAGGAGTCTGTCGTGCTCCCAACGCCTGAGCGTTGGGAAGCTAACGCTCATGCGTTGGCATTCTGTTAGAACTTAAGAAATGCAACCAGTCCCAGCGCCCAATCCAACGCTTGAGCGTTGGCTTGCTGCCAGTTTGGCTATCAATTCGGTTTTTGGCTTTTATTTTGTATCACCCCTGGAACCTTGTACTTGGATGAGTTCCTTCCTTTGTAGCCTTGTTCCTGGAGTTTTAAGAGGCCCTTTGAAGCCCTTGTTCCAGGTTTTGTTCTTTATTTTATTTATGTTTAACTTAGCCATGCTAGGCTAGTTTCCCTTTGCATTTGGGCATTATGTGAATCCTAGCTGAGTTATGTTTTAAGCTTGCAATTTCTATATGAATAAAGTTGTAGTTTCATGTATCTTTTCCCCATGTTTATTTTTCTTGAGTCGACGCAAGTTCTTTTCTTTCTTCTTGCACATCGGTAGTTGGTAGGATTTAAGGGAAATGAGATTAGATTAATCAGTTTATCTGCTACTTAGTTTTAAGGGTGGGAATCAATTGTGATGGCCAGAACTAAGATCTCTAATGCTTCAATTGGTTTAGCTAAGCACTAAGGTATTAGGTTTAGTAATTGAATTGAAAGTTGTATTTGATTAAGGAATTAACAAGTAGAAGTTTAGGCTAAATCACCATGAAATGATTTCTAAGTTCATATAGTTATCTGTTTGTGAAAAGCATAATTAGGTTAGGTGAAGCTATTAACCAAGTGTTGTTTTTAATCAGAAGTATTTTTAGTTCTTATGCTATATCAAAAACAATCTAAATATATTTTCTCTTTTTCAAACTCTAGAAAACCGATTTCATGTCAAACCAATCCCTGTGGAGACGATAATCTTTTATACTACTTCGATACAATTTGTGCACTTGCAGAATTGCTATCACTCGCAATATGAGATTCCAGGAGAAGAAGACATGCAAGAACTGAGACACGTAGATCAGAGGTGGTTGGTTCACGAGATCGCAATGAAGGACAAACTCAATGTGTTTGCAAAGGCTGCTCCTTTTCACCCACCTTGAGTTTGAGGGGGATTGTTAGAGAAATGCAGTATCGTCTGTATTGTCTGATCTTATTGTCCGTATCGTCTGATACTATTATCTGAATAAGTTAGCATTCTATCGTCTGTATGGCAGCATCGTCTGCCAAGTTGAATCGAATGCATAACTGTACCGTCTGGTCAGTTAGTATGTCAGCTGTCCATGTGTGATAGGCGACCCGGAATTATCCGGTATCCTGTCTGATTGTGTTGACCCGGAATATCCGGGATCTTGTTTGCTTGTTTGTTTTCCCTTTGTACATAAACAAAGCTTGTACAGTGAATTAATCAGAATAGAAAGAACTTTCAGTATCTTGGATTTCTCATTTTTCTTCTTTCAAAAGAACCTTGGTTTTCAACAGGTGGCTTCCTCTGTCGCCACCGCGAAGGCTGTCTCTGTCGCCGCCGTGGAGGTTGCGACCGTCGCCGTTCGGTGGTGATTCCCCTCTCCATTTTCAGATCCCTGAAGTTTTGTGAATTAGTTTTTGTAATTTTTTTGTTGGTGTTCTGTATCTTCTTTTTTTCTCAACAGACAAAAATTTATTCATATTCCATTCAATTTGTTTCTGTGGTATTTGGATTTCTGCTTCTGTGTTGTTTACCACCTTCCCTCTTCTTATACCTATAATTGTTTGATGAATGAAAGAGAAAAAATAGTATTTTAATTTAAGCTCCTATAAAGCAAGGTTCCTTGCACAAGGAACATATCTTAAATTTATGCCATGTCATCTTGCTCCAAAGACATTTCAAAATAAGGAACATAGCATAGGTGCTTCAGCTGGGATATGCTCCCAGCGTTGGAGATGCTCTAAGTAAATTGAATGTGATCGCGACTCCTGCAACAACACGGTCATGGATATAATGATTTTTCATTGTTTAAAAAATAATTATCATTGCAATTTAAATTATGTTTAACTAAAACAATATTTAAACAATTTCCATGTTTCAATGTTTAAAGAAATGATTCCATCAATCAACGGGGAAAATTTATATTCTAACTAATATAATAACTTTTATAAAATTCTTTCATATTGAATTTTTATATTATATAAAGATTAGTTATATCTTCATTTACATAGAGTTAATTTACATTAATACTGATTATAAAATTAATTTTCAATGTTTCAATAAATTTTTGGAAACTGAATATTTAAATAAATAGTCTCATTATAATTTAAATTATTTTTCTAAACTTATAAATTAATTATTTTAAAAAAATAAAATTAACAATTTCATTAATCAACAGGGAAATATCTTCATTATGTGGAGATTAGTTATATCTTCATTTATACAGAGTTAATTTACATTAACTTTTATTATAAAAATATTTTTTAATATTCACATAAATAATTTCATTATGATTTAAATTATTTTGTTTAAAAAATAATTTTTTATGTTACAAAGGAAGACGCTTAACAAAAAAATTATTTTTTCAACGTCTAAATAAATAATTTCATCATTCAACGGGGAAATTAACTATGCTAAGTAAAATTATAATTTTTGTAAAATTCTTACATAATAAATTTTTTTATTGTATAGAGATCAATTATATTTTTATTTATACAGATTTATTTTACATTAACTTTTATTATCAAATTAAATTTTAAATGTTTGAATAAATAATTTCATTATAATTTAAATTATTTTTCTTAACTAACAAATTATTTTTTCAATATTTTGACAAATGATTTCATTGATCAAGGAGGAAAATATCTTTGCTAACAAAAATTATAATTTCTTAAAAATTCTTACATAATGAATTTTTATATTATATAGAAAAAAGTCTAAAAAAATCGGCACGTACAAAATTTCTCATTAGTTATACTATAAATTAAGCTCAAATATTATGTATACTTCTAATATATATTTATTGTAATTGCTTTATCTACAGAAAGTCAATTTATATTTAATTATAAATAATTTATTAAATAAAAATTGTTACATAAAATCAAACGCGGCCAACCGATCGCAACTCGTGCAACTGCACGCGTACCTTACTAGTGTTAATGAAAAGTTAACCATTGATTTTAATTAATTTTACTTTAAACGAGCCAAAAATGCAGCGTGTGTTTGAATACTATTTCAACTAAAATATGCAATCTATTTATTTATTATTTTATTATATTGAAAATATTCGAAAATTATTTTGTAATATAAACGCTAGAATAAACACAAATGAAACCCTGTGCAAAACGCGATCGGCTGGACCACCACATTTGGACCTCTATTGTCACTTTCACATCTAACATCATGTGCTTCTTCTTTTTTTAATTAAAAAACAACTGTGCTTCTATTACGTCTGATATGACTCTTTCTGGAATTCGGATAATGTGATGCATCCGTGTTATCATTATCGGTCCACGTCATCACTTTTGACGTTTACCGGATGGTTTGGTTTCAATTTGAATTAAAATAAAATTTAAACCGGTCACATTAAATTTAAATTTCGTAGTAATGTATTAGTTCAACACTTAAAAATAAGTAAGTGATTGGAGGTTTAAATTGTAACTTTTATAATTGAAAAATTCATTGACTAGTCTTTTGCTGCTCAGTGGGACGAAAAATTCGTCTCACGATAACTAGTTATGAAATGTTTTAATTAAGTAAAAAAATATTAAATTTAAATTAATAATTTTAAATAATTAAAAATAGATTAATTTGATTCGGTTATCATTATTGGTCCACGCGATCAAAATAGAGAAAAAAATATCGGAAGAAGGAATATAAAAGGAAAATATATAAAGAAAAAATTAGTTGAATTTAAAGTTTTTTAAATTGAGTGGAAATGAGGGGGAATGAAAAGAAAATGGAGAATAATATAAATAAGTATAATATATAATTAGTATTATTTTAGGAAGTTTTTTGATGAAGAAAAAATATTATTTTGGAAACTACAATTAGAGTTTTTATGTTGAAAGTCAACATAAAAAATATATATGAGTTTGAGTTATTTATGCATTACTTATATTTTATGTGACATTTTAAACCAACATAAATAATGTTAACAACTCACGTAAATAATCATCATTGTAAATGCATTAAATGCGTACAAGAATAGTTTTCCAATTCAGGTGGATTGAAATATGTGCCAACCCAAAGATTAAATATAGGGTGCAGATTTTCCATCGAGCGTCCAATTTGGAACTCAGTTTTGTGTAATAATTGTCTTAATTACCCCTATCATAACGACCATTTCGAGATTTTAAATCCCGAAACACAATTTGATATACATACCGGGTTTTATAATCCCGTAGGGTGTACTAAATTTTGTACACCGATTTCTATTTCCCGAAATACAAATTAAATCAATATCAACAAATTCTTTCTGAGAACTTAAACCTAGAAAGTTTTTATACAAATCGGGTTTTGAAATCCCAGAATACAAATTAAAATATCTTTTGGGAATTTAAATTCCGGAATGATATTGAATCAATATCAACAAATTTTTGGGAATTGTTATCCGGGAAAGTTTTTACACAAACCGGATTTTTAAATCCTGGAATACAATTTAAAATATCTTCCGGGAATTTAAATCCTGAATGATATTTAGCTTCCAGGCTCTATAAGCTGGAGTTCAACAGAAAAAAATAAAAATTATGTAAAAATGAAACGCTCAATGTGTAGCTACCAAGTTTACCAATCTTAGAATTTATTTTTCATGTGTTCCGGGATTTAAAACTAGGAAATATTCATTCCTTTTCTACACCAAGATCATTTCGAGATGTAAATCTCGGAACCCTACAACAATACAAATGAATTAAAATTTTCCTGGATTTAAATCCCGGAACACACAACCATTACAGATTATAAATCCGGGACAAGAAATAGGGTGTGGAAATTATAAAGAGTTTTTTATGTTGAGAGTATTTTAGATATATTGGAAAATAGGGTAGGTTTCAAATTGGGTGATTGGGGTAGAAAATTAACACCCTTAACTATATCTATGAAGCAATTACAATTATTGTCATAGAAGTCAACACAAGATCAAATCTAATTAAGTTACCAAGTTAGGAAAATGTTGCTACCAACCTATTACAATTATTGGGGTAAACCGTATTTATTTTTATTACTTCATTCATCCGTTCCTTTTTATAAGAATCAAATAAGGGGTGGAGTCTGATTCTGTTGGCATCTAAAAATTCGTAACGGCTAGTTAGAAGCTGAAAGGCTATTCGAGTCGATTGGGAGATCATAGTCGAGCAGAATGTTAGCTGAGTCGAGTGGCTCTAGTCGAATGATGGCACAAATAATCGCCCAAGGAGAATCTAGTGTACAAGGACAAGATACAAGGAAGGTGCAGAAACTTAGGCTTCAAGTAAGGATGAATCATCAAGCTTCTACAAGCTTTCCACGTGCAAAAATAGCTAGTGGGCTCGTCCCTGCGGAAATATGTGAAAGTGGTTGCAAGCTAGCCGATGTAATGAGGAAAGACTAAACAAAAAGCCTCTAGGCTGATTAGGAGAGAGGGAACGATGATATCCGATGATTTTGTAAACACTAGTAATGATCAGAAAATGTGGGGTGTCACATGTTCCTTCCAACTGCTAGGTAGTTAGCCAATTTTCCTCTATAAATAGAGGAAGGGTCATTTGTACAAACACATACAATTAATCAATAAAATCTACAAATTTCCCTCATTTTATCTTTATTTTACTTTTCAGCACTTTACTTTTCTGCCATTTAAATTCTTTATCGCTTTCATAGTTGGTTTTCCAGTCGATCACACGGCTTCCAGATCGATCGAATCTATTTCGTAATTGACCAAATCTATTTGTGAACCAACAAACTGGCACACCCAGTGGGACCACTCTCGCTATTGAACGATCATCATCACCTACTCACGACCTAAATTGGCGTATGCAATTGAGGTCTGGAAAGAAAATGGAGTCTTCAAGCAACTCAGAGTCAGTAGTAGCCGTACCTCACTCGATGGTATAGCTTTTACCTCCACTACAATGCCAGTACAAACAGGACATGCTACCAATCCTGCTGGCCACGTCGTTTCGACGATAGCCGCAGCGACTGTTTCTCCTTACGTTGAAGTCGTTGAGACAGCAAATGAAGAGAGAGAGACCCGAGTATGGTTACCACAACTTCCTTCATTCGGCAGAAAATCAACCTGGGGGTTAACGATATCATTGCTCAAGTCTCTAAGAACTTCACCGAAGTTGTCAAACCTATGGTGCACAACGAGATGCACTTTGCTGAGGATTTGCAATGGCGAGGGCCGGATTTTCCGCCCCATGTTGTTCAAAACATGCCCACACTTGGGGGGCAGGCCACTCAGGGTTATCCCCACATGGCTTCCCTTCAATACAGACAAGTTTCCATAGAAATGCGTGGAGAAAGTGTTAGAATCGGCAATTCCCCATAGTCGAATCAGTCTCTGCATCCTACGTTCCACGCTGGAGGAGGTTCTTTTGTCTAGTCACCACCGTTATCAGCCGAATCCGTTTGGCCAACGTGTCTCAGTGGACTGGGAGAGACAACAACCAGCAGTGGACCCCCACATGCAACACTAGATTCGGAGGAGTGCCTGAGTAACCTTATTATGAGCAGTCGGCACAGCTGACTGTTCATTATCAAACACCACCAACTCAACCGAGACCAGTACCCATACCACCACAAATTCAAGGATTTGGACACTAGGGGAACCTCGTAACATAGAGGAGTCTAGGGGACCAATTTTCATTGATCCCAACATGATTGCTGAAGCTATGCAGCGATATATTTGCGTCTAGGTGTGGCCATCGATAGACCTGTCTATCGGAAGTCGTACCCTAAATGGATGGACACGACTATCCCATTGCCGAAAGGTTTTAAGGTCCCAAACTTTACTACTTTCTCAGGCGAGGATGATAAGTCCATAATGGAAAATATCGGCCGGTTCACGGCCCAATTTGGAGAGGCAAATCAGAACGAGTTTTACAAACTGCAATTGTTCCCCTTGCCGTTAACAGGGACAACATTCAGTTGGTACTCCTCCTAGCCTCCCAATTCCATTTAGAATTGGACAAACATGGAAATGAGTTTCCATGATATGTTCTATAGTCTGTACCCTGAAATTTCGGTGGCTTATTTGATGACTACTTGTCAAAGAGCTGATGAATCAGTTGTTGAATATCTTGAAAGGTTCAGGAAATTGAAGAGTCGATGCCCTGTACAGTTTCACGAATCTGAGTATGCGCATATGGTTACTAAAAACATGCATCCTCAGATCGCAGACAGGCTTATTTCCCAAGAATACAGTGATCTAACCCAACTGGCATCAAAAGCCTCACGCATCGAGTCCTTAATCAAAGAGAATGAAGAAAAATGCTCTAATAGAAGAGGAAAAGGACCTCACCTCATCTCTATCATGGATGATAAGGTAATAAAGGAAGCATTTGTGGATCCCTACAGGGAAGTAATGGCTGTGGAACTCTTACAGGGGAAACCTTACACCTTCCATGCACTGAGACCTCCCAAGAGTAAGGAAATGGATAGCCGAGATATCACTCAAGCCGACCAAATCTTTGATGTATTCATGAAGGATCAGCAAATACGATTGTCGAATGGTCATAAGATCCCCCTAGCTGAGGAGATCAAAGGAAAGAAGTACTATAAATGGCATAATTCTTATAGCCAATTGTGTTGTCTTCTGGAACGTTGTCCAGAAGGGCATTCGGGAAGGTAGACTAAAATTAACAGACCAAACAATGGCAAGCTTGAAGATTGATACCGATCCTTTCCATTTTGCTCCAGCGAATATGGTGTCCTTTTAAGGAAGGACCTCTACAGTCAAGAAGTGGGTGAGAAAGGAGGAAGTACAAACCTATGCTCCAGAGCCTGCCAAGTGAGTTCAATCGCCTGGAACCCCCTATCATCGAGAAGAAGCGGTTAACTGGGCCAACGGCACGAGAACTCCAAGCCAAGTATCGGGCTAACCGGAAAATTGAACCCACTGATATGGCGTTGGCAACAAAATATATCCAACAGCCAATTAAGAGGGAAGAAACCAGGATTGTCGAGATAAGTACCTTTTGAGGAAGAACCTCACTCAAGGTTTACCTCATGGAGAAACATTCCTTGGTGACCGGGAAAATGATCAAGACCAAGTCAGGGGTGGCAAAGGATAAGTGGGTTTTGAATAAAAGTGACAAAGACCATCCATCCGAACCACAAACGCTCTCTCATTCTTAGAAGAGGAGAAGGCAGATAATTAGGGCTATGCAGAAGATGAAACGGACCATATAAGAGCTTAACACGTTTAAAGGACCGAAGGGGATCACTGATCCTGTTCCTGAGATCAAGGAGCCCACTTCGGCTAAAGAATCTATGGCCGTTGCACCTCCTGAGGTGCAGGAACCTACCTCGGAAGGAGAAATGGCGGTTGCGCAACAAGCTATATTCTTTCTGCAATTTATCTTTCAACCAATTTACAGCTTTTCAGCATTTATTTTCTTTACCATTTTTCAACCCTTTACATTTCTTAGGAGTAAACCTTAGTTCATAGACAAAGTCCTATTTCAAACATTCTTCAATAGAGAGGCACTAAGAGCTTTTTGTAGTATCTTTGAAATCCATATTGAGGAACAGAGTCTCTTCCTCGAGCAATCGCTTGATTAAGGAAACCAGAAATGGGAGAATCTGTCAAAAACAGTTTCGGTCCAAGGGTTCAGACCCTCCTAGCCCCACAATGGGGAGATGAAGGATTGGATTTGGATATTTTTCCTAACTGATGAGGATTTGGAAGCTTTCCTCAAGGAGGATGACCTCCTTGACGTAGTAGCGGCGGGGATAATTCCCCTTGAGTTTGCTTCAGTCCAGGGGCAAGCCATTGCTCTGGAAGGAGATGTCATGGTAGGTGAAGCCGAATGGGCTTCCTTGGTATCTAATCCTGACACAGTAGTACCATTCAAGAAATCTACCAAAGAGATGACCAAGCATCTCAAACCTTTATTTATCAGCGCCCCCATAAATGGAAAGCCGATGTCAAGGGTGTTTGTCGACCCCGGGACTATGCTGAATGTCATACCATTCTCAACCCTGAGAAAATTGGGCAAAAACACTAGGGTTAGTATTTATTTTACTTTTTGGTCCTTTTAATTAGGTTTAGTTATAGTTTTTAGCCTTTTTATTATTCTGGTCATTACTTGGTGATTATTGGAGCTTTGATGGAAGAATTGATGAAGAGAAGAGGATTAAAAGTTGTGTGGTTTGTGATTAATGGAGAAATGAAGCAACAAAAACATTATAAACATGTGCAAAGGATGGAGAAATGAAGAGTGCAGCTGTTGCAAAAGCACATTGAAGCCACCATGAATCCCCTTAATTTCATTGAAGAAGGGAATCAAAAGAGAAGAGCAAGAGCAAGAAAATGAGGATTCTGACGACCTCCCAATGCCCGAGCATTGAGGAGCCAACGCTTATGTGTTGGCTCTCTGCCTGGAAGCCCAAAATCGGAATTAATTCCAATGTCTGAGCGTTAGGAAGCCAACGCTCATGCGTTGGCTCTCTGCCAAGCCTTGTGTGAATTTTTTTAATTCCAACACCCAGGCGTTGGAAGCCAACGTCCAGGCGTTGGAACACTAGCAGTTTTGGCTATAAATACAAACTTTGCTCTTCTTTGTATATATCTTAGAATATCCAAGTCCTTTCTTTTCCATTGTAATTTTCTAAGTTCTGAACACTTTTTTTGGAGTTGTGGGAAGCCTCTTTGAGCTCCTAATCCAGGTTATTGTCTTTTAATTATGTTTACGCTAGCCATGCTTGGCTAGTTTTCTTTAGCATTTTGGGTTTGTAGTGAATCTCCATTGACAATGCTTTAAGCTTTCTGGTTTTTATATGAATGAAGTTTATGTTTTATGTATCTCTTCCCTTTGTCTAATTTATGCTTGATGTACACAAGTAATCATGCTTTCTTCTTGCACAACGGTAGTTGGTTTGGATTAAGGGAACCGGGATTAGATTGAACAATTATTTGCTGCTTAGGTATAAGGGTGGGAATTGTTTGTGTTGGCTAGAGTTATGAACTCATTTCTTCAATTGAATTGACTAAACACTAAGGTATTAGGTTTAGTAAACTGAAATTGAATGGTTTACTTGCTTAAGAAATTAACAAGTAGAGGTTTAGGCTAAAGCACCTTAAGAACATATTCCTATCCCATGTGCTATTTTTATCAACCATTTCTTCACAACTTATATCTTGTTTTTCTTTTTGTTGTTCATTCAAACACAATTCAAACATAAATCTTTTATTTTTCTGCTCTAACCAATTGAATTTACAGTCACCCTATCCCTGTGATTCGACAATCTTTTATATTACTTCGACCAATCTGTACACTTGAAGAATTGGTTTCATGTTTCAATGGAGACACAACATAAGGTGCCCAGGAGACCCTAAACAAGGTTGCTGAATTGATGCGGATCTCGTGTAATTTGGATTACCTACCAGAATAGAGGGAATTGACAGAAGAAGACTTCCCGTCTCCAATCAAGAAGCATATGCCTAGTTTCAAAGCTCAAGACCCCTTAGAGGATGTCAATTTGGGAGCCGAGCGGGAACCAAGGACAACCAGAATTAGCAGCCTCTTGTGTCAGGTGACAAGGAAATTGTAAGACCCTCAACCTTGTGTAATTGTATTTTAGTCCTTGTAACTCTTGTAATTATAGTTGAATCTTTTGAAGTATATTGATTATACTTTGTCTTGAATTATTTAGTAGTTAGTGTTGGGTTGATATATTGAGTTTTATTTATAAGAAATGTGTGTTTGAGTATGAAATTATGTATTGTTTAAGCCTTTGCTGAAATGATGACTTTTTGGAAGGAAAGTTGAGATCGTTTGGTGGTTGAGATCGTTTGGTGGTTGAGATCGTTTGGCAGTTGAGATCGTTTGACTGATGAGAAATCGTTTGACAAAGTTGAGATCGTTTGGTAGAGACCGTTTGGTAGAGATTGTTTGGTAAAATTGGCAGACTAGTACTTCGTTTAGTTGGCAGACTAGGACTTCGTTTTGGTTTCGTTTTGCCTGGTCTGGTTAGCCGTTATTGTTGACCTTATGGGATAAGTGTCAGATGCCTTGGGAATGATAAATTTCTGTTTTTATTGACTCTTATGAGACAAAATGTCAGAGTCATTAATGAGCATTAATAGCTTGCCGTTTTCTTTGACTTAGAATATTTTAATCCTTTCTAAGTCGGTTTTCCTCACTCTATAAATACAAACCCCTGTCAGTACGTTAATCTTTTATTCTTTCCCACACCTTTCTTCTCTTCAAAGTAAGCTGTAATCCTCGACACTCTTCTGAAGCGTTGTTGTTGGTAAGTTGTTCAAACTCTTACTAATTCTGGGATTTCCTTTGTATTCGATTTAGTTCATCTTCTTGGAGTTTAACTTGTTCTGTTTCCATTGCGGCCATATTCTTCTTGTTCGTTAAAGATCAGAGTTGTTCGTTGTGAGTTCTTCTTGATTCGTGAAGGACAGGGTTGAAACTAGAAATTAATTTTTTTCATTAATTTTTCACACATTCATCGCCTTCATCCGAAAAACTAAGAAAATTCATATTTTCATCTTCCTCTGAATTAATTTTTTTTATTAATTTTTTTTCAGAATAAAATTTGTCATGCTCCTCTCCGATCAACAAACCACGTCATTTATGTTCGGTTTGTATAAGTTAAAGACCATTTAAATTAAACTTTTTTAGAGACAAAAAATTGTATTAAGCTTTTTTTTTTTAAAGAAAACTCATATGTCAATACTATTCTATTTGACTGTCAAAAAAAAAAAATACTATTCTATTTATAAAATACTATTCTATTTATTAATTATTATGCCATTCAAATAATACATACGTTCTCACACACGTAACTAATGCTATGATTGATCCTTGCACGGCACACTCTTGCAAGATATGGTAGCCAGTCAACCTTCATTGCTTTGATTTCATTGCTTTGATTTTAATATTTTACATAGCAATTATTTTCAACATCTATGAATTTTACAACAAACAAGGCATCCAAAAAATATAGGGAAACACAAGCGCTAAAACAAACAAATGCGCCTGGAAATGTCTTTCCTTCCATTTCCCCTCCCCCCCTAATAAATCTTCCTACAAAAGGAAGAGTGTGCTTGGAAATCTTGCTAGAATTGATTACTAGCCAAAAATCAATTCTGGAAAGAAGCTTTCGTCTCAATGGCTTCTGGATTCTTAGAAAAGAGAAGTTATCCAAACCAAACATGCTAAGAGAGCAGCAACTTTATGAGTTGCTGCTAAAAGCATTGTATATGTTGGTGGAAATGGCAATCACACTTGTCACTATTGCGAGTATAATCATAACCAGTGCTATAATTTTATCCCTTCTTGTTGATATACCCTGTGCATCCCTGTCATTGTAAACCAAAGAAAATTAGGAACCCTAGGGTCACATATTTATTAGTGTGTTTAGACTTTTATTAGCAAAACATAAAAGCATCTTTAAGCTCCATGTCTCACCAATGGTGTATATACTTATTCATTTACTTACTGATACATTTTTAACAAGATTATGGCCATGGGAGATAGATTACCTTAAAACAATGAGGCCAGGGAAAATGAATGCAAGGCACACAGCAGATGATGAACCCAAAAATTGAAAGAAGTACCAAATATCTGGGATTGCTATAGAAGCAAGGTAGGAGAAGACCAACAGCACCAGAGTGAGGATCACAAATCTTTTGTTGTCTGTGGCTAGCAGAGCCTTCGTGGGGAATAGGATTTCATCCAAGTTGGTCCTCAATGAGAAGTTCACTAGAGGGAATACCAGCATTATGTGGAGTGCATAGCTTACACGGATTAAACTATTGAGAAATGAACCAACTGCAGAATCAGCACTCTGGTCAAAATTGATGAGAATGTCTGATTGAATTGAATCCCCAAATAACAGGTACCCAAATAGTCCAATCACAAAGTAGATAACAGCACAAAGCATTAATGCTAATCGAACTGCCAGCGTCATGTCAGATGCCTTGGCGAGCTCAAACCCAATTGGATGCACTGCATGTATAACCAATTGTCATCACAAAAATTATCTAGGCAGGCCCTGAATAGAAGGAGCAAATCCACCAACTAAAGCCCGCTGCGATACCAACCAGAAAGTATGAAAACGGAAAATTAACACACGAAATGTGCCTCAGAATGTGTTAATTTTCCGTTTTCATACTCTCTGATTTGTATTCGGTCTAACAAAATTCAGTACCATTAAAATGAAATGTGAAGGCTGTGACTACAACAGGAACTGCAGTGAAGAGATCAAAGAATGAGGTTTGGTAGTCCAACTGAGGGAACAATCTAGGAGTTCGTGTTTTTCCTTGCACCATAGCAACAATAGCCATTCCACAACATATGCCAACAAATGCCACAGCAAGAAAAGTTGATACTGCAGAGCTGTACTTCAAGGACTCTGACAAATTTCACAACACCAGAAAGAAGAACCTTTATTCATGAGTCTATGCCATTGAATCTCTTCAAATTGAAAATGAAACAAAGCATGTTATAACACAAAGTAGTTAACAGATAACACTGACCTACTCGTCGGTACAAGACCAACGGAAGCATAACCAAGACCAAGGTGACGAGCATAGCGAATTCCCGGGAATTCCACCAGTGAATTCCAAACCACTGTTGCAAAATTCCCAAGTGCACTTCATCTCCCTTGTGATTCCCAGATAAAACATCCCCTGTTCTTGCATCACATCAAATCAAACAATAAGCAACCATAATGAAAAGATTCAAATTTTACAAAGCAAAGATTCAATTCAAACTGGATTTGCCTGAAATTTTCAATAATAAAGCAACCAACCAAAAATTTAAAAAAAGAATCAAGTGAAAGTGATGTAACCTTTCATTAAAATAAGTTTCCTTTTCATTAAAAGAAAAAAAGGAGAGGAAAGTAATGAAAAGAATCAAGCTTTACTATGAAAACACTCAAACTGGGGTTTGGCTGAAATTCCCAATTGAAATTTTCATAAGTAGCAATAGCAATAAGTAACAAAATAAAACCAAATTTATCCATTTTTGCTCTCTTACTTGATGATTTTACAAGGAAGAAAAGAAAGAAAAGGAAATCGGCTCTGACCTATGATGATTAGGTAGAGAATTAAACCCCCAAGATTTGTGATTATCACACAAACTTGCGCGGCTAGTGCTCCGGGCGGCCCGAACGCCTCCCTCATGACGCCGGCGTACGTCGTAGTTTCACCGGAATGCGTGAACCGCATGAGGTAGTCCACGGAGATTTCCGCCAGCACGGCCACGACAAGAATCATGGCGAACGCAGGGATCACGCCGAGAACCTTCAGGAGCGCCGGGATCGACATGATTCCGGCACCGACGATGCTCGTTGCGACATTGAAAACGGCACCGGAGACGGACGCCGGTGGAGCTGCTGATTTGGATTCCGGCAGGAGGGGGACGTGGACTCCGGCCGAGGGAGACATGCCGGCGGTGACAAAATTGGGGAGAGCGAAAAAGGGGAAAGTACATGCTTAATTACACGTTACCTCCATTTATAAGAAGGCTTAAAAATCTAGACGGAAGGGACCCACGCGGAGTTTTTTTAATGACGTGGACCTGGATATATGGAAATTAGGTGAATTTAAATTTTTTTTTATCTCTCGAATTAAAAAACAAGACACGTGACTGGCACATGGGAAAATTTGGGGGAAATTGAAATCCCCAAATTCCCGTAACCCTAAGAAAAAGCAAAAGAAATTGAAAAAGAAGAAGAAAGGAGAAGGGAAGAAGAAGAACGACTCGAGGGGAGAGAGACAAAGAACAAGAACGGCTATGGCTAGAGAAAGCATGCTTTCATCAGGGAGCTCTGTCACCAATGGGTCTGTTCGAAGAAGAAAGCATGTTTCCTGCTACTATGGAGTTGAAGCACCGGTGGTGACCACTTGGATGAACGAAAACGGCAATATTGAAAGGCGTTTCCATGGGTGTGGAAGGTTTATTTTCATTTTACCAGGAATAGAACAAAAGGGTATGTGATTTTTTTGTGTGGTATGATGAAGCTGAAGGCAGCCCACGTGACAAGAAGGTCATTGCAGGCTTACTCCATAAAATAGAAGGGATGAAGAAGAAGCAAGTTGTGTTGATCAAGTTGTGTGTAGCTGGGTGGTCATTAGTTACCTTTGTTCTGCTCTTGTTTTGTGTAATCTTGACAATGAAAATGATGAAGTAGAATTAGGTGTAAGGTTAGGAGGCCAATGTAATTGAAGGGGAAAACGATGGAAGGAGGAATGTAAGACCCTTAGGGCCCGTTTGGTGGTCAGGATAGGATAAGAACAGGATAGGATAAAGGATTGGATAAGCATAGGATATAATAAGAGAAGGATAGACTCTTATCCTATCCCGCGTTTGGGGTGAACATAATATTGATAGGATATGATACAAAAAATGAAAAATGTATCAAATTTTCCTTGAAATAAAAAATACATAATATTTTGTAAAATTTAATTTTCTAAATAGATTTTTTTAAAAAAGTGATTATTCTATTAAATTATTATTTTTTCATTTTTATAAATAGCTTATTTTTTAATATTAACTAAAATAAAATTAATTTTTATTAATTCAGCTATTTTAATTTTTTCGAAGGGAGTCTATTTTAATTAAAATTATTATATATGTAACCAATGGGTTTTAACTTAGTAGGAGTAAGTGATTAATGATAAAAATTATTAAAAGATATTATTCTTTCAAAAATATTTTATATTTAAATTATTAATTATAATTATATAAGTATAGAAATAATTTTAAATAATATCATATGATAATATAAAATTATTCTATATTTACTATTAAAAAATTAATATATAGATATATATGAGTAGCCTATTTTATTATGAGTGAAGAATTATTTTGTGTATTTTTATTATAATATAAATAATGAAAAATAATGTTAACTAAGTAGTAGTAAGTGATAATGAAAATTTAATTATTTTATATGAGTAAATTCAATATTTTCACCATTTATAAATAAGTTTATTTTTTAATTAAATTTACCAGTAATTAAATAATTTAACTTAACAATAACAATTAGTAATTGATAAGTAATAAAATTAATATTTTATTAAAATCAAAAATTTATATTTATTAATTAATAGTATTATAAATTATATAAAATTTAAATATTGAAATTAATTTTGGGTCATGGTAATAAACAAATAAAAAACTGATATCCTATCCTGTCAGGATAATTTCTATCCTAGCTCCCCCCTCAGGATAACTTTTACACATGATGGACAGGATAGGATAAGGGACAGGATAGTGTTATCCTATCCTGCTGGCGCAACAAACAACAGATAACAACAGGATATGATTACTATCCTATCCTGTCTCTGTTTATCCTGTCCACCAAACGGGCCCTTAATTTTCCGTATTTGCACTTTGGTCCCTAAACTCCTCGTATATGCATTCTAGTCCCTAGAATCCTTGTATTTGAGATTTGATCCTTCGAGTTATGGTAATTTAATTCTAGCTTTGAGTTATTCGGATATTTGGATTGGGTCATGTTGGTTTATCTTTGAGGATTATAAAAATAGTTTCGTTGGAGTTATAACAAGATTGGCTTTGGCTTAGTGGTCAAGACTTCTGTATTTCGATTACAAGACAAGGGTTCGAATCTTGGTGAGGTAAATTTTATTTTTGGTTCAGATTTTAGTGTGGCTTAATAGGTTTCAAATTTCAAAATTCGAATTGGGGACAAGAGAGTTAATTAGAGACAATAAGCTTAATGAGATTAATGGGGTCATTAGGTGTAGTAATGAGGTTTGATTGGGGACTTTACGGTGTTAATGGGAGATGTTTTTTAGTTAAGGAGGTGAAAGGGATGCTATTATCCTCCTTAAGAGCAGAGGATTTTGTGCTCTTCTGCCTTGTACTGCTACTTCATTTTTGTTTTCACAAAAGAGTAAAACTCTAGTCCAAATTATGTTGCTGTGTTGTTGCCAGTTTCCTATGGGTTTCCTTTTTCTGTTGCTGTGTTCCTCTTATTGGGGAAGACAATTGGCTCTCCAAAACCTTCTCCTTCAAGGGTCTTTGATTTCTCTTCAGTAAGCTTTCATTCCTACTCATTTTCTAGGTTCTTTATATGTGTCAAATTCGACGTTAATCCGATTCCTATTCTCTGTTTTGGTCTCGAACTTTCTCATCATAACCCAAGGTTTGATCATGTGATTCTCTTCGGTTTCCTCGTGATGTGGACGAGCATCGTGGTGTGGTGGACGAACACAAGCTACGCAGTCGGATTTGGGATCACAATCGAGGTTGGTTCTCTTCATTGTTCTTATGTAGAAACCCTTGATATTTCCTAGTTCATATATTTTTTGTTTTTGTAAAATCCTTTTGAGCTCTTGAAAGAAAATGGCCTTTGATCAATTATAAAGTGGTTTATTCATGGAAAAAGCTTTGGTTTTGAAAAGTATAGTTTAGAATTGATTTTGGAGTGAAAAAAACACTATTTTCAGGCTTTCTGGTAGGGAGCCAACGCATGAGCGCCGGACTCCCACCGCCTAGGCGTTGAAATTCTTCCCAGTTCGTGTTGCTAGACAGAGGCCCAACGCATGAGTGTTGGAACCTAGCGCCCAGGCTCTAGGCCTCTGCCAACAAGTTGTTGTTTTGCTTCTTTTGCTCTAAAATTCCTTTGAATTGGTTTCCGGCCTTTCCTATTGTAACACCTGGAATTTTCCCCAGTAATTAAATAATTATTTAATTATTACAAGGTACTGTTTGGACCCACTCGGCGGCATCGGCAAGCGATATCGTCGGCCGAAGTACCGATGAAGTATTCTTTGCGACACTTGGTAGGAAACCAAGCTAGACCTGATTTTGATTTCGGACGAGAATAAGACATACTCACTATCACTACGACGATCAGTGGAAAATTTCGTGAAGAACGACTGTAATATTGATATGGTTTCCTCCCAGAGCCCGGGAATGATTTTTTGCTCTAACGGGACTTTTAGCCGAAACTTCAACAGGAGAAATAGACGACTTCGGGACCCCGGATCGAGAATCTGAAAAGCTCCAAACCAAATTGATGAAGAAAAATTTCGTGAATAGTGACTCGGTGAATAGTGTTTTCGGGCAGCGTGGCGCGGACCGGCCCCGAATTGTGCGGGCCCGGTACCCCGAAACCAATAAATGACCCCGGGGCAGATATTCTCAGTGACACTGAGGTACTCACTGTTTACCAGAATCTGATGATGACCGGTGACTTGACGCACTGACGTATTGACGCACTGACGCACTGACGTATCATGATTAAGAATTTATTAATAAACAAACCTAGATATTTATTAGAACTTTCTAAGCTTAGAGTTTAGTCCCTGAACTTTGAAAACCTTATGGTTTGGTCCCCGAGCAGTAAATTTTTTTTTTACTTTAACTTTTTACCGTTTCAACTTTGGTCCTTTGGGTGAGTGAAAAATTGAAATTTCACTCCCCCCTTTTTGGGCCCTTAGGCCGCGGCCCATACCCCGTTAAGTGAGGGTTCCATGTGTTTTCTTCCATTAAGCCTTCATTAAGTGGAGTTTAGAGAGAAAATTAGAGAGATAAAGAGAAAGCTTCATCGTCTTCCTCTCCTCATCAACCATGGCCGCCCCTCTCCTTCCTCCATGGCAGCCCCTTCCTCAACTCTTTTTCACTTGCTCCTTTGAGGTAAAGTGTTCCCCTCACCTTGATCTATATTGCTACCAATTTGGTTTTTCATTTTATTGAGTTTCAATTTTATGCATGTACTAGGATTGGAAAGTCCCTTCACAAATGTTGTTCCCACTACCTTTAGCTTCATTTTGAACCGATTGGATTTTTTATTGAATGAGTTTTGGTTCTTTGAAAAATTTTAAGTTGGGTTTTAATTAGGGTCCCCTTTGGAAAAGTCATTCCCATGACATTGATCTTTGAAAATCTCTAATTTGTTTTCTTGGAAGTTTTGTCTTTGAAAAATTTATTATTTGGAAAAGTGATTTTTCAAGCTTTAGGTAATTATTCACCCTAGATTTCTTGTTGTCATTGATGTGTGCAAATTAGATTTGGAAGAAAAAATTTCCCATGAATTAAAGTTGTTTGGCCAAATTGACTAGTGTTTTAGGACTTTGGAAAATTGATTTTCTAACTAGCTTTTTGTAGTGTTTAAGGCTTGTATGTGAGGTTTGATGCAAAGGAAAATTAATTGCCCTAATTTTTTATGAAGAGGCCGAGAGTTAGAAAATGTTTTAAGGGCTTGGAAAATTTATTTTCAATTGGTTGTGAGAGTTAAAGTTTAGAGGGACTAAAAATTGAACTCTTGGGTCAATTTTATTATGGAACTTCTAGCTTGTTTTAGGGTTTTGAAAAGTTGGGAAATAGAGAATTTAAAATTTGACAATTGAGTGAATTTTGTATGATTCTTGACACTTAGGTTTTTGTTGAGTTTAAGAGTTGAAAATTTGACTTGGAAACTTGTAGAAAAAGTTGAGTTTTTGGGCAAATTGGTTTTGAAACTCCTAGGCAAAATTATGGGTTTGCACATTCTGAAAACTTGGGGAAATTGGTGTGGAAAATGGATTTAAAAGTTATTTTTTTGGTTGTGTGATTGATTTGAAAATTGAGTGAAGTGTTGGTGAAAAATTGGAAAATTTTAGGGTTTTTAGAATTTTGGACAGAATTGAGTTTGATAAAAATGTGTGTTTTTGTCTTCTAAAATCTTGATTAAGGCCTCAAAATGGTTTGTAAGCATCTAGCCTTGGTGCTCTTTGTATGGTTTAAGTTTTGGAAAATTTGGATTTTTGTAACTTAGGTTTTTCTAAGTTCCTTTGGTAATCGTCGAAAATCTTGTTTAAGTGTCTTCGACCTCCGAGCATTTCCTAAGTTGTAGAGACTTTGTCTAAGTGATTAGACCCTATTTAGACCAGCCCTTTTCCTTAGGTTTGAGTTTAAAGTTCTAAGCTAGGTTGTGTTTGTTGAAGGATAATGAGGCCTCGTACCGATCTAGACGCACAGAGTTTACGTGACCGCCAGGATCGACTACCTTTAAGGTAAGGGCACTTCATATCTCTATCTATTAGCATAAGTCTATGTATATACCATGCTGCACTATGATCTTTAGAATTATAGTTGACGGCGTTCTGAGAATGACCCGACTTGAAACTGTACTGATTGATATATGAATGCAGTCTCTGAAGGCATCTGATATGCTGGACTAGTTTTTGTTTGATGCGTCACATTGTTGGATTGTTGTGATTTGTGGCTTGACTTATTGGATGTTTATTGCTCTGATGATAATTGAAAGCATGTTTCTTCCTTCGACATGATTTATATCTGCTCAAGATATGTGCAACTGGTCTACATGATTAGTATTAATTATGAAGCTATGCTAGGCCTCGTTTAAATACGTATTAGTCCTACTTGTGTTTTGTTTTCATGTCGTGTCAAGCATGTAGTCGTGAAAGTCGTCATGGTTCAGGGCTATAAAGAGTCACGTGCTAGTTGACACACCATCGGGGCGTTATAAAGAGCGTTCTCGTGTAAGTGGCAACTCTCGACTTACCGACTTACTCTCTAGTTCGTTCGGAGTTCGGGAGAGTGTCCCACCTGCTTGCGAGAGTTGGTGCATAACCGGATAAAAGTTTTTTTTTGTACATGAGGAAGATGTGCGTGCATATAGAGTCCTAGAGTTTTTCAACTACTTGCGTCAAATAATTGTATGTGTACTTGTTATTTGCTACATGTTGATTGTTTGGACATTATGTGTTTGCTGTAGGCTTTAATGGTATCCAATGTTTTATTTTGAAGTTGACCCTTGCATTATGTGTTGTTTTTATTTTCTGGTGATCCGTCGCCAGCCGAACTACCCTTAGCCGGAAGATGCAGATGGGTGCCATTACAGGAGAAGCCATAACAAGAAGTCGGGCGTATAGTGCTGGAAGACTCGTGTTGCTGCTGTTATTATTATGTAATAATATTATGTATGTTTACGTGTCAGGGTAGGAGTTTTAGGTTACTTTTTACAACTGACAGCAGGGTTTTTGAAAACAAGTTAAGTGTTTTGTAAGTAATTTCCAAGCTGCTGGTCGGTCATTTCATGCCATATGTTTGGCTATTTGCGAATTATGTATTTATAATACTAATGCACCTCAACATGACATATTTCGAAAAAGGAAAATGATTTCAAAAAAAAAATATACACTCTTTTCCAAGTTTTGAAAATGCCCTTGCATATTTATTCGCAGTTTATTTGCTACAGTAACGCCCTGGAAAACGGGGTGTTACACCTATGGTTCTTGATTGTTATGTGAATGTGTTATCTTGTTAGGTTAGAGGACAAGTTCATGCATAGGAATAGAAGGTAAGGGTAACTCGTTGTAGGAATTGCCTTGTTGATTGTGATGTATTTTGTTCTGTTTTATAAATCTTGATGGTGGTTGATGTTGGAATTGATTCTGGACTGTTTGAGATGTGGTAATGGGTTTTTTGTGAATTATTTGTTGTTGAGGTTTTGTGAAAATTATTATGAGTTTTTGAGAAGCTTGATGTTGATGAATCCTTGAGGAATTAACTGTAATTGGAGGTGATGAGGTGAGTTTAATCCCTGTGGAATCGGCCCGAGATGTGTGGGTGATTTGGATGGGTTAAATCTCAAGTGAAACTGCCCTGAGACTACAGGTGTTTGATGAGGGAATAACAAGTATGTGGTTGTGCTGATTTGTATATGAGGATTGGTAAATGTTTATAAGTTGAGTTGGGTAATTGGATTTGTAATTCTTGTAATTTATTGTTGGATGTTTTATCACAATTGATGCATTGTATTATTGTTGTGTTTCGAGTTAACGCTTTCTGTTTGTTGTTTGTTGTTTAGGCGCTTAACGCCAGAGACAGACAGGGTGTTGAAGTACAAGAAGGATGAATTTGAAGCTAATGTAATTTGGAGTAGAGGATCTTGAACAATCAGAAAATGATTAGAAAAAGTTTTATTTACCGTTTTCCGCTATTTTTAATAATTTAGCACGTGTAGTGCAACTGTAATGTTTTTAATTATCTCGCGAATAACTTTGTGGCGTTAATTGTTTTATTATGGGATGATTATAATGTATTTATTTTGAGAGACGTCGATTTTGAAAACTTGAGAATTTCTGAGAGGTTTTCGAAAATACTATTTCCGCGTAATTACTATGTGACCCTCAACCCAAAATTGGGGTGTTACATTTATGGTATCAGAGCTTTGGTTGAGAAAACCAGAGCTGTTGGGTGGAGTTGACTGTTAGGATATTTTTGCATTCTGAAATCGATTGTTGGGGTGACAATAAAAAGAAGAATAATGTGACTTAAGTGTTTGTTGATTTGAGTTGTTTGAGATAGTTCCTTGAACGAATGATCTAATTATGTTTGATTGATTGACAAATTATCTCTTGTTGTTTCCGTTTATGGATTAACTGTTAACTATTTTTACAAGCAGAAGTAAGAAGTTAGCAAGTCAAGATACAGGGATGGCCGACCAAAGTGACTATTGTTTTGATTTGTTGTAGAAGTTCCGTATTGTTTCTCGACGTGTAGTTTCGGGAACGAAACTATTTCTAGGGGGGGTAGAATTGTAAGACCCTTAATTTTTCGTATTTGAACTTTGGTCCTTGAACTCCTCGTATTTGCATTCTAATCCCTGAAATCCTTGTATTTGAGATTTGATCCTTCGATTTATGGTAATTTAATTCTAGACTTGAGTTATTCGGATATTTGGATTTGGTCATGTTGGTTAAGCTTTGAGGATTATAAAAATAGTTTTGTTGGAGTTATAACAAGATTGGCTTTGGCTTAGTGGTTAAGACTTCTGTATTTCGGTTACAAGACAAGGGTTCGAATCTTGGTGAGGTAAGTTTTATTTTTGGTTCAGATTTTAGTGTGGCTTAATTGGTTTTAAATTTCAAAATTCGAATTGGGGACAAGAAAGTTAATTAAAGACAATAGGCTTAATGAGATTAATGAGGCCATTAGGTGTAGTAATGAGGTTTGATTAGGGACTTTATGGTGTTAATGGGAGATGTTTTTGAGTTAAGGAGGTGAGAGGGCTGCTATTATCCTCCTTAAGAGCAGAGGATTTCGTGCTCTTCCCCACTGTACTGCTACTTCATTTTTGTTTTCACGAAAGAGCCAAACTCTAGTCCAAATTCTGCTGTTGTGTTGCTGCCAATTCCCTACGGTTTTCCTTTTTCTGTGTTGCGGTATTCCTCTTATTGGGGAAGACAATTGGCTCTCAAAAACCTTCTCCTTCAAGGGTCGTTGAGTGCTCTTTGGTAAGCTTTCATTCCCACTCATTTTTTGGGTTCTTTCTATGTGTCGAGTTCGACGTTAATCTGATTCCTATTTTCTGTTTT
This sequence comes from Acmispon strigosus, assembly GCA_030819835.1. Lineage (NCBI taxonomy): Eukaryota > Viridiplantae > Streptophyta > Magnoliopsida > Fabales > Fabaceae > Acmispon > Acmispon strigosus. Next base: position 30,689,685 of record JAUAMA010000007.1, read on the forward strand.
GGTCTCGACCCTTCTCATCATAACCCAAGGTTTGATCACCTGATTCTCTTCGGCTTCCTAGTGATGTGGACGAGCATCGTGGTGTGGTGGACGAACACAAGCTACGCAGTCGGATTCAGGATCGCAATCGAGGTTGGTTCTCTTCAGTGTTATTATGTAGAAACCCTTGATATTTCCTAGTTCATATATTTTGTGTTTTGTACAATCCTTTTGAGATCTCGAAAGAAAATGGCCTTTGATCAATTATAAAGTGGTTTAATCATGTAAAAAGCTTTGGTTTTGAAAAGTATGGTTTGAATTGATTTTGGGGTGAAAAACTCTCTTTTCAGGCTTTCTAGCAGGGAGCCAACGCATGAGCGCTGGACTCCCAACGCCTGGGCGTTGAAATTCTGCCCAATTCCTGTTTCCAGACAGAGGCCCAATGCATGAGCATTGGAACCTAGCGCCCAGGCGCTAGGCCTCTGCCAGCAAGTTGTTGTTTTACTCCTTTTGCTCTAGGGGCCATTTTGGTGGTCAAGATAGGATAAGAACAGGATATGATAAATGATTGGAAAAGTACAATATATGATAAGAGCAGGATAGACTATTATCCAATCCTGCTTTTGGGGTGGGATAAGGGATGATGGACAGGATAGGATAAGCGACAGGATAGGATAAGCGACAAGATAGTGTTATCCTATCCTTCTGGCGCAGCAAACAACAAATAACAAGAGGATATGATTACTATCCTATCCTGTCTTTGTTTATCCTGTCCACCAAACGGGCCCTAAAATTCCTTTGAGTTGGTTTCCGGCCTTTCCTATGGTTGTTGATTGTTATGTGAATGTGTTATCTTGTTAGGTCGGAGGACAAGTTCATGCAAAGGAATAGAAGGGTAACTCGTTGTAGGAATTGCCTTGTTGATTGTGATGTATTGTGTTCTGTTTTATAAATCTTGATGGTGGTTGTTGTTGGAATTGATTCTGGACTGTTTGAGATGTGGTAATGGGTTTTTTGTGAATTATTTGTTGTTGAGGTTTTGTTGAAAGTTATTATGAGTTTTTGAGAAGCTTGATGTTGATGAATCCTTGAGGAATTAACTATAATTGAAGGTGATGAGGTGAGCTTAATCCTTGTGGAATCGGCCCGAGATGTGTGGGTTATTTGGATGGGTTAAATCTCAAATGAGTTGATGGTGATGAGTTTAATCCCTGTGGAATTGGCCCGAGATGTGTGGGTGACTTGGATGGGTTAAATCTCAAATGAGTTGACGGAGATGAGTTTAATCCCTGTGGAATCAGCCTGAGATGTGTGGGTGATTTGGATGGGTTAAATCTCAAATGAGTTGGCGGAGATGAGTTTAATCCCTATGGAATTGGCCCGAGATGTGTGGGTGATTTGGATGGGTTAAATATAAAGTGAAACTGCCCTGAGACTGCGGGTGTTTGATGATGGAATAACAAGTATGTGGTTGTGGTGATTTGTATATGAGGATTGGTAAATGTTTATACGCTAAGTTGTTGTCATTGGATTTGTAATTCTTGTATTTTATTGTTGGTTGTTTTATCACAATTGATGCGTTGTATTATTGTTATGTTTCGAGTTAACCCTTTCTGTTTGTTGTTTTTGTTTGGGCGCTTAATGCTAGAGGCAGACTGGTCGTTGAGGTACAAGAAGAATGGATTTGGAGCTAATGTAATTTGGAGTAGAGGATCGTGAAGAATCAGAAAATGATTAGAAGAAGTTTTATTCATCGTTTTCCGCAGTTTTCAATAATTTAGCACGTGTAGTGCAACTGTGATATTTTTAATTATCTCGCGAATAACTTTGTGGCGCTAATTATTTTATTATGGGATAATTATAATGTATTTCTTTTGAGAGACGTCGATTTGGAAAACTTGAGAATTTCTGAGAGGTTTTCGAACATACTATTTCCGCGTAATTACTATGTGACCCTCAACCTAAATTTGGGGTGTTACAAGGAAGGAGTAGAGAATGGAAGGAGGAAGGAGTAGACGATGGAAGGAGGAAGGAGTAGACGATGGAAGGGGAGTTAATTGTAATTTGTTTTTTGGTGTATTGTTCATCTGAAATGTAACCCACCAGGAACTTGAATGTGAAATGGAAAGAGTAAACCTCCATTTTGGTCCCTAAAGATGTTCACTTATGACTGTTTTCTCCTTGTACTATTTTGACCCATCCCTTTGGTCCCTGAAGATGTCAACGTCGGTCATTTTGGTCCCTGGGAAGGAAAGTGCCAAATAAGAGAGAGAAATGCCACGCAAGCTTGCCACGTCTGCTCCAACAATGGTATTTTAACTTCCTAAAATCGATCAAATCAGTCCCTTTGTGATCCCTCTCTTCCCTTCTCTTCCTTCTCTTATGTTTCTTTATTTCTCTTCCCTCTCTTCCCTTCGTGATCCGACATGAAAAATGTCAGAACAGAGGGTTCAAATTGAGATCATCATCTTCTCCATGGAGATGGTCAGGCCGAGAAGGTGGAGATTCAATTCTCCCTTCTCCCTTCTCCAAGCTTCATACCTCCTTCCTAAATTAAAAATGAACATTTACAGTACATGGCTGCAATCTGTGCAGATGATGGTTGAGCAAACGATGCAGCAGTAGCAGATGATCATAGATGATGAAAATGATGGTTGAGCAGACGATACAGTAGTAACAGATGATCACAGACGATGAAGACAATGGTTGAGCAGACGATGCAACAGACAATGATGCAGAGTACAACCAATTCATGTTCTTCTTCTGAATTCTTCATCTTCTCATGTGAACATATGCATCCTAGGTCTCTTGGGAAATTTGGATGGCTTGTTATCAGTGATATTGTCTCAATGGCTATATATGTGGAAATTGAGGATCTACATCAAGAACACAATGAAATATGTTATTTTCTTCAGAATATCATGAATACGATGTCAGAAACGAGTTCAGAGGATCAAGAACTTACGAAATGCAAGTTCTAGAAATTTTCCGACAAGAGCCCTCAGAGAAGACGATTGGAAATGGCGAAGATGCGACAGCGGTGGTCCTTTTTCTCCTCGCGGCGAGGAACACGATGGTGGTGGTTTCGTGACCAAAGGAGGTTGGAGGAGGGAGATAAGGATAGTTACAGGTCGGTCGGAAAGTTGCCAAATTCTAGAATCGACGACGGTGCTCCATTTTCTTCATTGTTTTCATCATTCCTTCACCCATAACTTGTTAAAACACACCCATAAGTTATTTTTGACCATCACTCGAAGCATTTGTGGCGCCTTGAGTGAGTTACGAAGAAGAAAGGATGATGAAGCTTAGGGTGGTGGTGGCTGCCATGATGGCAGGGCCTCTCGACAGTGGAAGAAGAAGAGAGAAAGAGGGAAGATAGCTCCTGCCTTTCTCTCTCTCTCTCTCTCTCTCTCTCTCTCTCATAACAGGAATGGAAACAAAGCAAGGAAGATAGGGAGAGAGCTAGAGAGAAGGTGAATAGCGTAAAAATGAGAGAGTTTATGAGGGATTCAAGCTTATATATGGTTGCACCCTTGTGAAGAAGAAGGTTTGTGTGTGTATATTCGGGTGAGAAGGAAGAGAAGGTGTTCTCGAATAGAGAGAGCATAGGAGAGAAGTGTTATTATTAGAATATCAAGAGATAATCCAGGACCTTTTTACATGAGCCCCCTACTAGCTATTTATAGGGGGAGGAGCCATAAATATCTTAAATCCTAACAGGCCTATGGGCCTCGAGAATCGGGCCCAGTAAATTACAAATTCTTACCCCCCTTATATTACAAATATACCCCTCTTATTAATTTTATTTGGCTTATAAAAAAATATGTAATCCTCAACTTCCCATGCTTCTACTCGAAAGCGAAGGATACCACACCAAACCGAGGGTTAACCATCCTCCAAGAAGGTGAAAACAGATAATCATGAGATAATGGAGGAAGAGTCATCCCTGCAACCACCGGTGTTGGTGCGGCAACAAGAAGAATCAGTGCAACAAGAGGAGTCCCAAGAAGAATCCCTGGTGGTGCACCTGCAACCGATGGTGGTGGAGCATAAAGAAGAGTCTGAAGAAGAATCCCTGGTGGTGCAATTGCAAACAATGGTGGTGTAGTAGCAAGAGCTAGAATCCCTGCATCAGGAATGTGAGAGCTCTCAGCTTCCTTCTTCTTATCGAGTGACAAATCCAGAAATTTTATGTTGTGAGGGGAACAAATATAAAAATATATATCATATTAAAAATGTAATATATATACTATTATTTATAAATTTTAAATATCTCATAATTAATTTTGATGAGTCACCATATGTTAGAAGTATAAAGCAATTTTAACATTTTATAATATTAAAATTAATTTATACAACTAACCTAGACAATTATTCAATATTTCATTTATATAATTTTATAGTTAAGTAAACTCTTTTTTTCAATTATTACAATAGTTATTATGGCATAAAAACTAACTCTATAAGTAAATACAATAAAGATAAGAATATTTCATATACAGTAAAAGTTTTAAAATGTGAGATAAAACTAAGGAACATTTAGACAAATTTCTAGGTTCAAACGAGTTAGATCCTTCATCATGTTTTGAATGATAACAATTTTATTTGCTAAGCTCTGTATTATTATTTTCAGTAAATATCCCTATCGTCCAGAGAAAAGGAAAAGTATCATTTGTTCACATTGTCAAATATCTAGAAGAGCATCGTTCAAAGAAGAAGCATAGTTCAGAGAAGAACTATCGTCTAAAGACAAGATGACACAGCATCGTTCAACCAAGAAGAGAAGCATCGTCGATTGAAAAAGCAAGAGTGTACAACGTCAAATCTATCATCTACATGCATAATCAATGTCTGATGGAAAGCATCATTCAACCAAGATAAGAAGCATCGTTTGTACAAGATGAGACAACATTGTTTGTACTAGATGAACATCGTTTGTACGATATGAGAAGCATCGTCCAAATCCTAGCAGAAGCAGCAATGTCTATAGCTGGCAAGATTACAAACCAAGGAGAGAGTCTGAATCACGAGACAACGTCAGAACATTAACGGCTCTATTTTTCTCTCTCTGCTACAGCATTAAATGCTCTGTTCACAAGACAAGGAAAGACGTCAGAATGCATTAAATGCAAAGGTCCTATTCCAAGGCACAGAACAACATTGTCTATTAAACAAAATAAATTATTCTTTGTCCTTCCTCAAAATAGAATAATCCGCTGCAACAAGGAAAATCAATCTCGAAGACCCCATATGTGGCAAGCTACTTCTACATCTGAACATCTACTTCAAGTTATGCCTCTGATTAAAAGCTTTCAATGGTTGAATACATTAAATGAAGCAGAGATCCGTTGAAGCCTGAAGAAAGAAGAAATCGCGTCTCACACAAACAATCTTCAGCAATGGGATTTTGAAGAGAAGATATAAATAAGAAGACTTGAAAACTGAAGAACTTGGCGGCTTACTATGAAATTCAAATTCAAGCTCCCAATCTTTTTGAAATCTTCTAAGCTATGAAACCTCACTCGAACATAAGTGTCAAACCCACAACGAGTGTAATCGTCCAAGTGTGAAATTTCCTAAGAGTCAAATCTCTTTATCCTTTCACACCCAAACAGAGAAAGTTTCGTCCAATCATCTTTGTTACACCAAACCTCAAGTATATTCTTAAGAGTCATATCCTTTACCAAAAATACATAGAGTTTGTTTGTGCTTAATCTTTCCACCTCACTCTTTCTGAAGAGACTTTGTAGAAGTGTTTATTCTTGTAAATGAATTAGGAGAAGTCTTGTATAATACTTGGGAGAAGTCATGTCGAATACTTGGGAGAAGTCCTGTCGAATACTTGGGAGAAGTCCTGTTTAATACTTGTACTGTTCTGGGTTGAATAGTGGAAAATCTTAGTGAAGTCAAGGACTGGACGTTGCCCTATCGTTCAGGGGGGTGAACCAGGATATATCTCTTGTGTGTTGTTTTTATTGCTTGCATCGTTTAAGCCTTGATCGCTTGCATCGTTTACGCCTTTATTTCTTGCATCATTTACTGGTTGCATTGTCTACACTAGCACACGTGTCACTTCTGCTGCATGAACTGATTTATCCTATCGTTTACAAAAGTGTGTGTCGTTTATAGCTTTATCATTTACACTTTGATTAATTGTTTTCCGCTGCCATCATTTACGAAAAGTTTTTGTGAACTAATATTTGTTTTTGAAAGTCAAGTTTTATGCGCACACAATTCAACCTCCTTTCTTGTGTCATTTCTTCATTTATCAATTGGTATTAGAGCTTCGGCTCTGAGAAACTAACACCTTAACAGGTGCAGAGTAAAAGATCCATGAAGGGCAACGCATTCCCACTTCCAACAAGCGCAACAATGAATAGGCCACTGTTCTTTGATGGTTCAAACTACCCCTCCTGGAAGAAGTACATGCAATTATTCATTGAATCAACAAGCTATAAAGTATGGGATATTATTGAGCTTGGTAACTATGTGCCCAGAAACAATGCTGGAGAAATCATTCCAAAGGCGCAATGGACTGATGAACAATGTGTAGAAAACCAATTAAATGCCAAAATAAAGATATTCCTCACATGTGCTCTGAGCAAGGCTGAACGTGATAAAATCGACAACCTTGATACTGCCAAGGAGATATGGGACACACTTTCCATGGCCCATGAAAGAACCTCCAATGTGGAGCATGCAAGAATAAATGATGAAAAATCATTTTATGCTTTCATGGCATCTGTTGATGCATCAGACGACGAGGAAGATGAGGTAACATCTAAAATCTCTGAAGAAGAATTTAATGATTTACTTGACTATTCCCATGCCTTATCTTCGAAATACAGTAACCTCAAGAAAAAGTTTGCAAAAGCTAGATGCTTCTAAACAGGAAAGTGTTTTGCTAGCTGAAGAGAACAAAGTTTTGAAAGAACAAGATTCTTCTGAGGAAGTTAATGTTCTCAAAGAAAGAGTTAAAGTTTTAATTGAAGATCTTTCATCTTTCACAAATGAACATGATAACTTAGTAAGACTAAGTGGAAACAGTAGAAATATGTATGATAAAAGTGGGCCAGTATATGATAGAAATGATAACAATGATGCATCATATGATAATGCAATGTCCAACATATCATGTGCATCGTCTAATGATTTAGCGTCTGACATTATATCGTTTGATATTAAATTTTTATCGTCTTATGCCATATCGTCTGAACTTGTGATGTTTGTGGTAAAACATAGAATCAAAAAGACCACTAAGAGGACTTCTTATGATAAGAAGATCCCCCCCAAACGTTCCACTAACAAAACAACACCCAAAAAGATTTGGGTACCAAAGACCGTGATCTTTCGTGTTGCAGATTTATTTAGCAGGGCAAAACATAAGCCAACAAGGGTGCCAAGACAGTGGATGCTTGCAAAACTTAACAACAAAAATGTTTATGTTCCCAAAAACCCATGCTGAAAAAGAATGAAGGAACAGTCACCTTTGGTGATGATCAAGAGGAGTTGATCATTGTGAAGAAGTGGTGGAAGAATCGATCAATGAAGAGCTGACCAACCTTGAAGAAGAACTATCCATTTTGGACCTGAATTGTAACACCCGGAATTTTCCCCAGTAATTAAATAATTATTTAATTATTCCAAGATATTGTTTGGATCCGCTCGGCGGCATCGACAAGCGATATCGTCAGCCGAAGCACCGATGAAGTACTCTTTGCAACACTTGGTAGGAAACCAAGCTAGACCTGACTTTGAATTCAGACGAGAACGAGATGTTCCCACTATCACCATGATGATCAGTGGAAAATTTCGTGAAGAATGACTGTAATATTGATATGGTTTCCTCCCGGATCCCGGGAAGGACTTTTCGCGCTAACGAGACTTTTAGCCAAAACTTCAGCAAGCAAAACGGACGACTTCGGGACCCCGGATTGAGAATGTGAAAAGCTCCAAACAATTTTGTTTGCCGTTTCGAGACCAATTTTATGAAGAAGATTTTTGTGAATAGTGACCCGGTGAATAGTGTTTTCGAGCAGCGTGGAGCGGACTTCGCGAAAGATCGACCCGGCCCCGAATTGTGCTGACTCGGTACCTCGAAACCAATAAATGACCCCGGGGCAGACATTCTCAATGGTACTGAGATACTCATTGATGACCAGAACCAGATGACGACAAGTGACTTGACGCACTAACGCATTGACGCACTGATGCGTCATGTTTAGGAATTTATTATTAAACAAACCTAGATATTTATTAGAAATTTCTAACCTTAGAGTTTAGTCCCTAAACTTTGAAAACCTTACGGTTTGGTCCTCGAACAGTAAAAAGTTTTTTTTACTTTAACCTTTTACCGTTCCAACTTTGGTCCTTGGGTAGGTGAAAAATTGAAGTTTCACCCCTCATTTTTGGGCCCATGGCCGTGGCCCATACCCTTCATTAAGGGGGTTAATTATCCTTTTACTTCCTTAACATGTCATTAAGTGAAAAATCAAGGGAGTTTAAAGATTTTTAGTGAGAGAAAATGGAGCTTTGAAGAAGTACTATTCATCTTCTTCCTCATCAAGTCTTGGCCGCCCCTCCTCCTCCTCCTTGGTAGCCCTTCCTCACCTCTTTTCCACTTGCTCCTTTGAGGTAAAATGCTCACCTCCTCTTGATCTACACTTCTACCGATTCGGTTTTTCCATATGTTGAGTTTGGTTTTTATACATGTGTTAGAACTCAAATGTCTCTTCACAAATGTTTTCCCACTACCTTTAGCTTCAATTTGAACCAATTAGATTTTTGATTGGTTGAGTTTTGGTCCCTTGAAGATTTTGAAGTTGAGCTTTTGTTAGGGTTGCTTTTAGAAAAGTCATTCCCATTGATTTGATCTTTGAAAATCTCTAATTAGTTTTCCTGGAAGATAAGTTTTTGAAAAATTGATTATTTGAAAAAATTATTTTCAAGCTTTGGAAAATTGTTTCACCATAGATTTCTTGTTGTCTTTGATGTGTGCAAATTAGATTTGGAAGAAAAATTAATCTTGGAATTGTTGTTGTTGGCCGAATTGGGTTATGTTTTGGGACAAAGAATAATTTGATTTTCTAACTAGCTTTTAGTTGTGTTAAAATGCTTATAAATGAATTTGGGAATTGAGGGAATGTTTTGTCATTTTTTATGTATAATGGACTAGAAGATTTTGAGTGTAAAGGACTTGGAAAATTGATTTTTGAAAGTCTAGGAAACTTGGAATTCACAAGTGTGAAAATTGAGTTTTTGGAGAAATTGGATTTTGAAACTCATAGTTAAAATTAGGGTTTTGTACATTATGAAAAACTTGGAGAAAATGGAGTGAAAATGGAAATGAAAGGTTATGTTTTGGTTGTGCAATTGATTTGGAAAATTTAGTGAAGTGTTGGGTGAAAATTTGAGAATTTTATGGTTTTCAAGAATTTTGGACAGAATTGGATTAAGGGGAGAAAATTGATTTTCAACTAGCTTTGAGTGAGTTTGAATGCTTGAAAGAGACTTTGGATTTGTATGAAAGTTTTGCCCTAATTAGTGCAAAAAGGGTCTAGTGAAAATTGTGTGTTTAAAACCCTAGAGAATTGATTTCTAGAGCACTTTGGGAACTTGGAGTTGAAATTTTGAAATTGTTGTATTTTTTACACTTAGTAGATTTTGAACTCAAGACTTAAAAATTTGTCTTAGAAAATTTTAATAGAAGCTATGTTTTGATTTGTGAAATTGTCTTGAGTAACTAGGTGATTTATTTGGTGAAAATTTGGAGTTTTTGTGAAATTAAAAGTTTTGGGCAGATTTGATGTTTGGTGGATTGTGTGTGTTTTTAACTTCCAAAATCTTGTTTAAGGCCTCAAAATGGTTTGTAAGCATCTAGCCTTGGTGCTCTTTTTATGGTTTAAAGTTTTGGAAAATTTGGATTGCATAACTTAGAGATTTCTAAATTCTTTTGACGATCGTCGAAATTGCTAAAAATGATTTTGGCTTCCGAGGTTTTCCCTAAGTTGTAGGACCATTGTTTAGGTGATAGAACCCCTGTTTTGAACAGCCCCTTGACCTTAGGTTTGAGTTCAAAGTTCTAAGCTAGGTTGTGTTTGTTGAAGGATAACGAGACCCGAACCGATCTAGACGTACGGAGCTCACGAGACCGCGAGGATCGACTACCTTTACGGTAAGGGCACTTCGTTTCCTTAGCTACTAGCATAAGTGTAAATTTATGCAATGCATGTACTATGATTTCTGAAATTGTAGTTGACGGTGTTCTGAGAACGACCCGATTTATAACTGTATTGATTTTCATATTAATGCAAGTATCTGAAGGCATCTGATATTCTGGATTATGATTTTTTGATGTATGACATCGTTGAGATTGATTGAATATTGTGGTTGTTGCTTGCTTACGATTTCGTGTACAGGGACGTTTCTCAAGACGACTCTGTCGTCATCCCCCAGCTGTTTGGAATAGCAAGGCTATCCATTCAGCATACTGTGGGGAAGCTATGTGCTGGCTATGTGCTGTATACGATTGGGATAACAAGTTTATTCTCAATCAGCTATGTGCTGGCTATGTGTTGCATGTGATTGGGATAACAAGTTCATTCCCAATCAGCTATGTGCGGGCTATGTGCTGGCTATGTGTTGCATGTGATTGGGATAACAAGTTCATTCCCAATCAGCTATGTGCGGGCTATGTGCTGGCTATGTGCTGTATACGATTAGGGTAACAAGTTTATTCCCGATCAGCTATGTGCCGACTCTTTGCAGGAACCCAAATGTTTGGGCCATATTACACCTCAAATGCATCATAATTATCCTGGATGATTGTAATATGATTGCTATGTGTGTTCTGTGCTTCTTATTGAGTGCGTTTTTGGTTGAAAATCTACTTGTGTTGTGATTGATGCTTGCTTGTAAATTTTCCTGCATGGCCCTTATGTTTACCAATTTTGCTTTCCTGCATCCTCTCGATGTAGATATCTGTCTGTTAGCGTTATATAGAATCACTTAGGCGTATTGTTTGTTATTTGAAGTTTACCCTTGCATTTGTGTGTTGCTTGTGTTTCTGATGACCCGTCGCCAGTCAGACTACCTTTAGCCGGAAGATGCAGATGGATGTTGTTCTAGGAGAAACCATGGCATGGAGTTGGGCGCCTAGGGCTGGAAGACTTGTCGCTGCCATTTTATTTATTATGTAATAACTTTTGTATGTTACGCATCAGGGTAGGGATTTTTGTTTTAAATTCTTATAACTGATAGCAGTGTTTTGAAACCCAAGCTATATGTTTTGTAAATAATCTCTAAGCTGCTGGTCGGTCACTTTATGCCACATGTTCGACTATTTACAAATCAGGTATTTATATCATTAATGCATCTCATCTTAAAGAAAGCACAGTATGGTCTAAAGCAAGCCCCAAGGGCATGCTATGATCGTCTAAGCTCATTTCTCATTAGTAATGGATTCTCAAGGGGTTCATCATTGGTGGAGGAGAAGTTTGGTGGAGGATAAGTGAAAGAATCCATACAAGTGAAAGTTGATGATCTTCGAAGCACAATTGAAGATATAACCAACCTCAACGAAATCATCTTGCAGATATATTTATTCAACCTCTCTTTGAGAATAGATTCATCTATTTGAGAGAAAGTTTTGGTATGCACCCTGCTTTGTGAATTATATTGTTTATATTAACCAAAGTGCAGGAGACGATAGAGGCACAAACGATACTACCATCGTTTAATCACTCAAGTTCACCGTCTGAAGAAGATGCAACGTTTACCATCTATCATCTACTCATGCAACGTCTGCTATCTATCGTTCACTCATTGTGACGTTCAAACGGGGATGAAGTCTCATACAATCTATCATTTCCTAATGATAACTTCAAGCAAACACCATCGTCTGCAAACAAACTATGTAAAGCTCCCTGAAGCGAATTGTGAAGATAATTCCAGCCCCATACAGATTGAAGAAACGGCTCAACAAAGCTTACGGGGAACAAAAACTCACAATAAGACTATCATTTTCCCTATCTCTCTTGACATATTTACTATTCTTATTGAACTATTCATTTTGATATGTGTCTTCATCGTTCATACTTGCTAATTCAACAATTTCTCCGATACTTGCTTTATCAATTGTCTATACCTGTTGAATATGATATGTATTAATTATCATGTTCTCTGATGCAAATTTCTATGATCTCACTTGAATATGACCCTATGCTCTTATACTCTATTAACTGTCTATGTTTTTTCTAAATAACAAAGGGGGAGAGATGGAAAGAAAAAGTATGAAATAGGGAAAGTATGAGGAGAGATGAACAAAAAAAAGGAGATGAAAAGAAAAAGTGAAGAGGTCTGTCTGAGGGGCATATGAGGAGAAATAGTAGTAAGTTAAGAAAAAGAAGAACAAAGGGGGAGAGAACGAGAAAAAGCTAAGCTATGAAAGTTAAGGGGAAAGGACGAAAAATGTTTGTTTATAAGTTATCGTCTGCTCTTTATATATGCTTTAAGTATCAAGCTCTGATACATCTGCTATATCTACTCTAATACTTGCTAATATATGTTCTACTCTGATACATATTTATATCTGTTTTAAGAACATAAGGGGAGTGTTAAAAATAAAAGAGATATCTTTTTGGAAAAGATAGGGGGAGTACATAATTTCTTTCAAAGAAACTCTTTTTATGTTTTTGCTAATGACAAAAGGGGAGAGATGAAGAGAAAACTTTTTTCCCTATAAAATTGTCATCATCAAAAGGGGGGAGATTTTTAGGTTCAAACAATTTAGATCGTTTATCATGTTTTGAATGATAACAATTTTATTTCCTAAACTCTGTATTATTATTTTCAGGAAATATCCCTATCGTCCAGATGAAAGGAAATGTATAGTTTGCTCACATTGTCAAATATCTAGAAGAGCATCATTCAAAGAAGAAGCATAGTTCAGAGAAGAACTATCATCCAAAGACAAGATGACACAGCATCGTTCAACCAAGAAGAGAAGCATCGTCCATAGGAGAAGCAAGAATGTACAGCGTAAAATCTATCGTCCACATGCATAATCAATGTTTGATGGAAAGCATCGTTCAACCAAGATAAGAAGCATTGTTTGTACAAGATGAGACAACATTGTTTGTCCTAGATGAGCATCGTTTGTATGATATGAGAAGCATCGTTCAAAGCCTAGTAGAAGAAACAATGTCTACAGCCGGCAAGATCACAAACCGAGGAGAGAGTCCGAATCACGAGACAACGTCAGAACATCAACGACTCTATTTTTCTCTCTCTTCAACAGCATTAAATGCTCTGTTCACGAGACAAGGAAAGACCTCAGAATGCATTAAATGAAAATCAGAATGCATTAAATGCAACGGTCCTATTCCAAGGCGCAGAACAACATTGTCTATTAAACAAAAGAAATTTATTATTTCTCCTTCCTCAGAATAGAATAATTTGCGGCAACTAGGAAAAGCAATCTCGAAGACCCTATATGTACTTCTACATCTGAACATCTACTTGAAGCTATGCCTTTGATTAAAATCTTTCAACGGTCGAATACATTAAATGAAGCAGAGATCCGTTGAAGCCTGAAGAAAGAAGAAATCGCGTCTCACACTAACAATCTTCAGCAACGAGATTTTGAAGAGAAGATATAAATAAGAAGACTTGAAGACCGAAGAACTTGGCAACTTACTACGAAATTCAAATTCAAGCTCTCAATCTTTCTAAAATCTTCTAAGCTCTGAAACCTCACTCGAACTCAAGTGCCAAACCCACAATGATTGAAATCGTCCAAGTGTGAAATTTCCTAAGAGTCAAATCTCTTTATCCCTTCACACCCAAATAGTGAAACTATCGTCCAATCATCTCTGTTTCACCAAACCTTGAGTATATTCTTAAGAGTCATATCCTCTACCAAAAATACTTAGAGTTTGTTTGTGCTTAATCTTTCTACCTCACTCTTTCTGAAGAGACTTTGTAGAAGTGTTTATTCTTGTAAAATAATTAGGAGAAGTGTTGTATAATACTTGGGAGAAGTCTTGTCGAATTCTTGGGAGACATCCTGTTGAATACTTGGGAGATGTCCTATCAAATATGATAGTGCAAGAAACACACAAGAAAGTGGGGTTTGAATTGTGTGACTCATTTTGAAAACTTCTTGCAATAATAAACATTAATTATAGGTTTTCAAAGAGAGTTATTAATTATGCAAATACGCGTGTATGCAGCGGAAAATGTAACATGACATGAAAAGTAAAGCACACATGAATTTTATCCTGGTTCACCCCCATAATCGACAGGGCTACGTCCAGTCCTTGGCTACACCAAGATTTTCCACCATTTAAACAAATAGTACAAGTATTATTAGGGACTTCTCCCAGTATTATAAGGACTTCTCCTATCAAGTATTATCAGGACTTCTCCTTACAAGTATTATCAGGACTTCTCCTTACAAGTATTTTCCAGGACTTCTCCTCATAAGTATTCTACAGGACTTCTCTTGATACCTTTTACAAGGATTTGTTTTTCTACAATAATTCTCTTCAATAAGAGTGGGTAGTAGAAATGAAGCTCGGGTTTACAGAGAGGATAGACATTTGGGTTTCTCTGTTTTGGGCTGTGTGTGAGTTGGGATGAGAGTAACACTCTGTAGGTTCTTCACACACATGAACAACTCAACTCAGGTAAGATTTGGCTTGAAGCTTTCTGAGTTTGAACCAAAGGAGTCTTGGTTCTCTGGGAAAACTTGATTGAGATATGCAAGGTTGAGTTCAAGTCGCCAAGTTGCTCCGGAAGCAGGATTCTCGATTTATATCTTCAGTTGAAGATCTTCATTCCTCTTTGACAGAAGGAGAGAAAACCTGTCCGTTAGTGCTTCTACTTCCTTTGCTGTGAGTAACGGCTAATTCTGCATTTCTGAACAGCTCTGAGACACGATCTGCTAAGCATTGATTTGCTTGGGTTGACATCGTCTGGCTCCATTTGAGCGAGTTGCCTTGAGCTATGTCTTCTGTATTTAATGCTCGTGATTTCCAGCTGTGGTATTTTGTTTGACCATCATACCCCAGTGCATGCCTGCTAGTGCCCATCAAATGCTCTGAACAGATATTTGAATTTCGACCGTTGAACGAGTACGATGCTCAGAGATTTACGCCGTTGATTCCGCAAAGTCAGCTTGATTTGAGGAAAAGTAGAAAAGCAGAGGGACCCAGGAATAATATATTAATTGTGTCCCTTTCTTTTTTCTGCCATCGCCAGTACTTTATTTAATATGCAGACGAGGTAGATGTCTTTTGATCCAAGAAGCAATTATTCTGGATGAGCTCTTCAGAGCTAGGTGAATAATTTCTTTAATGCTTCTGTTGAACTAATATCCTCGTAATGCACGCCTTTTGACATTTGTACCCTTTGCGTACTTTGGTGCTTTGAGCAGACGAATTCTTCATTATGATTTGGCAGACGCAGTCTCCATATAATATTCAGAATTCCGCTATTGAGTAGGTTGCATTGGCAGACAGACTTTCTTCATTCAGTCTTTCTTGAGATTAAGAATATTTTTGACTTGTAGATGACTGAATATTTCCTTCTCTTTTGCTTCCACTGAAGTTCTCCATTTGAATGAGTTGATTCACAACTTCTTTGTATGATACTAGAGAAGCTTCAAAGCTAGGAACATTTCTTCAAGAGTTGTCATCCTCATTCAGCTTTAGATGGAAGTCTTCCTGTTGATCACTGTTTATACAGGCCCCGGACTGTTTCAACTTCATCAAGTAGATTTTGACTTTGAGAGTGCTTAGCTGATTGAGTGCCATCAAAAGGATGTTTGCTGTTTTGAAGTCACTGCTTTATCTTCCGTGAGTCACCAGATTGTCTTCACATCAATGCTTTCTTTGTATGTCTTGACAACTTTTCCTTCAAGGTGTATGTAGTAATGACCGGACGATTTCTTCTAGCAGGACTGATTCTCTTGATAATGCTTTGAGATTCATTCAGTGCTTCTAGTAGATAGATTTTCCTGGATATGAGAAAATTCACGGTGTTAGGAATTCTATCTCTAATGATATTAAACCTTAAAGAAATTGTTAATTATCAAAACATAATGATTCATTTAATTGTTTGAATCTAACAAAATACTTGGGAGAAGTCCTGTCGAATACTTGGGAGAAGTCTTGTTTAATACTTGTACTGTTCTGGGTTGAATAGTGGAAAATCTTGGTGAAGACAAGAATTGGAGGTAGCCCTATCGTTCAGGGGGTGAGCCAGGATTATCTCTCGTGTGCTGTTTTTATTGCTTGCATCGTTTAAGCCTTGACTGCTTACATCTTTTACGCCTTTATTGCTTGCATCGTTTACTGGTTACATCGTCTACACTAGCACACGTTTCACTTCTGCTACATTAACTAATTTATCCTATCGTTTACAAAAGTGTGTGTCGTTTATAGCTTTATCGTTTACACTCTGATTAATTGTTTTCCGCTGCCATCGTTTATGAAAAAAATTTATGAACTAATATTTGTTTTTGAAAGTCAAGTTTTATATGCACACAAATCAACCCTCCTTCTTGTGTCATTTCTTCATTTATCAATTGGTATCAGAGTTTCGTAAGCCTAACAAGCTAACCTATTGAAATAAATATAATTAATATAAATATATTTTATCATTAATGTTATTGTTATGTTATAAATTTGCTATAGTATCTAGTATAAATGGTTAGGGGTATCTTGTATTTTTTGAGAAATGAGAACACTCTATTTTTAACCCTCTCTTTAATTGGTTAAAACTTATATGTTCCATCAAATTGGAAATAAGTCTCATATAATTTAGTAGACTCTACATGAACTTTGACGTATTAAAAAGAGAATGTTAAAAAAATGTAAAAATGAATGTTATTAGCATTTCTCTTTAGAAATACAAGATAAATGAAAATAAGTTGGTGGTTCTCTTTAGAAATACAAGATAAATGAAAATAAGTTGGTGGTAGCTTTTCTCCCTTAGTTATATTTTTTTGGTTAATTAATATCAAAGTTCTAATAGCCAAATGATCCCAATAACCCGAAGCCCAAAATCATATGCAAGTATCAATCAGTTCAGCTTATCTCTTACGGGTTACGACCGAAGCTATCCAAAACCGGAACCAGCCCAACAACACGCCAGAAAATAATTTCCTAAAAAAAGAAAAGAAATTGACAATTCTCTTTCTCTCTCAAACCCCTCACCCATTGCGACCTTTTTTTCCTTCCATTTTCAGTTTCGGGGTTTAGACTAGTCTGTCAGCACAACAGAGTCTATCTCTCTAACATCTCTCTATTCCCAGTTCCCCTTTTTGAACCTTGTTCATCCATTCCATTTTCCCCGTTAGACAGTGAATTGAATCATTCAATTTTTCTTCCGATCGGAGTGAAATGGCCGATCAGTTATCGAAGGCGGAGGAATTCGAGAAGAAAGCTGAGAAGAAGCTCAACGGTTGGGGCTTGTTCGGTTCCAAGTATGAAGACGCGGCTGATCTCTTCGATAAAGCTGCCAATTCCTTCAAGCTCGCCAAATCATGTATTTTCCACCTTTTCAGTTGAATTGTTGTTGTAATATTCAACGGCGAGTGTTGAGTTTTAGGTTTGCGATTTCCGATTCGAAATGCTTCTTTTTGCTGGTAAAAAATGTTAGGCTGATATTTTATTGATCAATTAGTTGCGAGAAGTTCGAAATATTGGAATTTTGTGAAAACGCGATGGAATTTGTTATCGTTGTTGATTTTGTTTGTGATTCGATTCGATTTTTAGGGGATAAAGCAGGATCGACATACCTAAGGCTGGCAAGTTGTCATTTGAAGGTAAAGGACATGATTGAGTTTTTGGAGTGTGGTCTTATCCTGCTTTGTAAGCATGAAATGATGTTGTGGTGCTGTTTGTAGTTGGAAAGCAAGCATGAAGCTGCACAGGCTTATGTTGATGCTGCACATTGCTATAAAAAGACTAACATAAGCGGTATGCATCTAACCGTTACATGAATTTTTTTTCCTGTTGGTAATGTAGTTACTTTATTTTGAACTTACTACTGTGTTGAACTCCTATGCAAATAAAATTGTGTGACATTAACACAAGGTTTGAAATAAATTCTAGTCCTTATAGTTTCGATTGGATTTCTATTCATCTAAAGTAAATGTTTACTATTCTACATAAAGGATTTGTCCTTTTAGGTTAACTTATTAAGTTATTACTTTATGATGGATCAAATTCTTAATGATATATGAAACGATAGGGATCTATACCGAAGAAAAATAAGTTATAGGGATCAAAACTTAAATGAGTGTAAACTATATACTGTTGAGACCTGAATCTACCTTAAATGTAAAATCATTAATGTTATTGGCATCGATCATCTGCTGTGCACTTCAAGTGAAAACAAAGATGCTTTGAATTCATTATCCTTTCATTCTTATCTTTCTTTTGTTTTTTTGTATATTCTTTCTCATTTATAATTTCTGCTTTAAATGCTGCTATAGCCTTCATGCAGCAAGGCCAATTCCTTATAGTGTTGATATTTCTGTGTTGATTACTTGATTTTAATGCAAATCAGAGAAAATCATTGCATCCTTTTTTCATGATCAAATGATATAAGAAATCCTTCTGCTATTTCATTGTTTGAGCTTTCCATATGTTTAAATAAGCTGTAAGTAGGGGTTCATACTTTTGTCTAGATTTGTTTACTCAATGATCAAGATATAGAACTTAATTTGTGCAAGTTTAAGTTGCTGACAATTGTTTTCCATCTGATTCTTTTCTTTAATGGCTGTCTCTGTGTTATGTTTGATTTGTTATTTGCTGACTATTATATCAGTATATTCAAATTCTTGATAATGTTGCTACGCTGGAATGAGATATAAAGCAGTCTAGCATTTATAAGCATGTCCACCTCATGCGTGGCATGATATATAGCATTTCTGATGTCATGTTCTTTCTTCTCTCTATGAACACAGAGGCTGTATCTTGCTTAGACCATGCTGTAAATCTTTTCTGTGATATTGGTAGACTCTCTATGGCTGCTAGGTATTTGAAGGTATGTCACTGTATCTTTAAACTTTTGTTTCAGTATAATTTATATTAATGATGGCTTGGAATGCATGTTTGGTTATCTTTAGTATCCCTTCTATTGGATATCATGTTTTTGCTACCCTTTATTGCAGTTTCTTGCTTTTGATTGTTTAATTACATTGAAATAAATAAGGGTACTGGAGTCTCTGTGAACATGTTATAATTGGGTTTCACTTTTACACACACAGGAAATTGCTGAGTTATATGAATCTGAACAGAATATTGAGCAGGCTGTTGTTTACTTTGAAAAAGCAGCTGATTTTTTTCAAAATGAAGAAGTGACGACTTCTGCGAACCAATGCAAGCAAAAAGTTGCCCAATTTGCTGCTCAGCTAGAGCAGTAAGATTTTCTACTTTTTGCATATTTATCTCTCTGATTATCCTGATAGCTTGCATAATATTTCTGTAACATGGTTTTCTTCTTTACATGGTTCCATGCCACACTACCTCCCAGATTAACATTTGCTCAGGTCACAGTAGATTGTTTGACTTCAAGAATTTACTAGTATAATCTATATCTTAACAGAAGTGTAGCATATTTCTTTCTGCAATCCATATATTATGTTGACTTGTGTACATGGTCTTAACTAAAGTTTGTCAATTGATGCATTTAGTTCGTCATATGCTAGGGTAATACCTGTGCAATGCAGGGAAAAATTTAAATTTAGGGTATGAAATAACAGTGATGCTTATTTGTATTATACGTACACTTATAAAAAAATTGGTAAAGATTGCCTGTAATATTGCAAAGATGACCACTCAAACTATATGATAACTAGTTATAAGAATGGAAAAGTAGGCATGAATGTAAATATGATTAAGAATGTAGTAAAACGTATAACAAAACAGCTTATATATGATTCAAGAGACACATGAAAAGCTTTAGAAAGGAATAAATATTCAGCTGTTACATATGGTTGGACATTTACGCATGATGTGCTCTAGTTGGGACAGTAGCTACAAAAGAAATCCAGTCTATATTTGCCTTCTGCTTTATGTTACATTGAATAATAACTGTTTCTCTTTTATGATTACTCTTCAGATATCAGAAGTCTATTGAGATTTATGAAGAGATAGCTCGCCAATCTCTTAGCAATAATTTGCTGAAGTACGGAGTGAAAGGCCATCTTCTTAATGCTGGCATTTGCCAACTCTGTAAAGGGGATGTTGTTGCCATAACCAATGCATTAGAGAGATATGAGGTCTAAGACTTTTCGACAATTAACATCTTGAGACTGATCAGCCCACTAGTTGCTCAATTCTTTGGATATATCTATTTGTTTTGCAGGAATTAGATCCGACATTTTCAGGAACACGTGAATATAGATTATTGGCGGTAGGTCAATTTTTTGAATTTTCATTCAAATTTTTAAAGACCAAATTGATTGGATCCATAATATTTGGACTTTTTAGTTGCTCCTGCACTGCCATAATGTTTTATTAAATTGTGGTATTGATTATAACATTGTGATTATTTTATTGTCTGGTTACTTATATATGCCGGATGAAATACCTTTTTTTCTGAGTAGGAAATTGCCGCTGCACTTGATGAAGAAGATGTTGTAAAGTTTACTGATGTTGTCAAGGATTTTGATAGCATGACCCCTCTGGTAAGCTCCAAAAGTTGTAATTTAGGATCAACTTTTCCAATGTAGTTCGTATTTAACAATAGAATTCCAGTGTAGCTTTCATCCACATTTTATAACAGAATAAGCATAGCTTTTCATCATTGAAATCTTCGTTTTGTGGGCAGTTAAATACTAATATTTTCATTAACTTACACATGTTTGGAAGTTTTCCCTGAAATTAAAGTTCTATTTGATTATCTAGACTGAACTTTTTATGTTCTGTTTCTTTTCAGTATGAATTATTTATCTGAATTCCAAGCAGTCTTGTTTGAATGCTGAAATAATAAGATGTCACCAAAATTGGTTTGATTTGACCCATGTCAGCATGGTTATGCTTTAGAAATAGGTGTGGATCCCCTCCATTGGAAAAAAACTTGAGTGTCAAGTTTGACCATCTAACCATTGATTTATGTGTACTTAATAATTAAACAAGTGAGAGAAAACTAAACCAATGGTTAGATGATCCAACTTGACATAAGTTTTTTCCAATGGAAAGGATCCAAACCCGAATCTACTCTTTATTTCAGCAAATTCTATGGAAAGGATCCAAGCGGGTCTGATATTTCATCTAGTGCTTTGACTTGCCTGTTGTGCTTGGTTCTTTTCTATGTGAAAAAAAAATGTAAAATTTATTTGTTTTTCTTCATCATGCTTTGAATTTCGATGACAGACAGCTTATGTTATCCTTTGTTCTTGAGTGTTTATGGTCCTTGGAGACAAGGTTTTGTGTTCATCTTCACACATGGACCTGGTTCTCTTCCTGAAACGATTATGTATCTTTTGGTTTAAAAAAGTTGCATTCAAGTTCAAAAATAATTATTGCTTCTGAAATACTGGATCTTGTGTGCTTATCTGGTCTGAATGAGTTTAGTATTGTTGTGACTAAAAAGTCTGACCTTGTGATTTTTCTCTCTTAGCATTCCATAAGTAGCTGTAGTGTCAGTAGCTCATCCACATTGCCCCTTTGTTTGTGCAGGATTCTTGGAAGACCACACTCCTTTTGAGGGTGAAGGAAAAGCTGAAAGCCAAAGAGCTTGAGGAGGATGATCTTACTTAAATTGCACCTTAGTATTCTGTTTGGTTGGGCTTGATGTTTGATGATTGGCTCTGTATTATGATTCTATGTCATGTTGTTCTATCTTACACATCTACTTTCAGATTGTACTTGCTTTGGTTTCATTGAATTGGTCTGACTGAATTCAAGAAATGAATTTTACCGAGGTTGCTTGTCTCTGATCTTATCCAATTATGGATAAAAATTGCTATTACTTCTTGTTCTACACCTCGTTTATGAGACCTGTTAGTATATTAACCTTCTTCAAAGATGCTTTAATTCGATGCCAATAACTCATAAAAACGGGGAAAATAATTCACGATTAATTAATACTGGCGTCACTAAATACAAATAGATTCTGTGCTGTAAAAAGGTGATGGCAGTTTAAAGCATTATTTTTAGATGAGCCATTATAGATGACAAGAGTTGTTCCTGAATGATAACTCAGGTAGTAAGAGCTGAAGGGATATGTAGGTGCATGATAACTCAGGTAGTAAGAGCTGAAGGGATATGTAGGTGCATGTGTAGGGATTGATGCCTGCAAATAATTCATGTTGTAAGAGCCGAGGGATATGTAGGTGCATGTGTACGGATCGATCCCTGCAAAGGATAAAAAAAAACCCTCAAAAAATATGAAAAAATAATAAAATATTATTGGCTGATAAAAAAAAAAAAGATGGCGAGAGATTTTGTGCAATATAAAAATTGTAATTAATCAAAGGTTCAACTGTTCCAATAAAAAATACTGAAAATAGGTTGCATGTTTACCAAGCAAACGAGTCGAGGTAAATTTTTTTTTTGGGAGTTAGAATGGATACCACCCCATATACACAAAATAGCACCCCAACCAATTTTTTAAAATATCAAAAATACCCCTATTTCTAATTAACTTCACACCCCACCCCTTTATCTCTTCACTTTTCCGTTTTCCATAATCCGAAACCCATCTGCTTGTTCCTCTCCCTCTCACTCTCAAGCTTTTCATCTTCTTCATCAAGGGCCCAAGCTCCTCTTGTTGCAGTCATCATCAACCTCGGCAAGCTTCTTCATCATCAATCCTTCATCTTGAGGTAAGCTTCTCAACCTTTCATCTTGTTCATCTTCTTCCATTCCCCATTTTGGCTTCTGTTTCAGACGAAACTTCCATCAGGGGAGCGGAGCTTCGTTGTTCCGAGATTTAAATCACGGAGCTGTTAGTTTTAGGGTTTCGGGATTAACATCCTAGAAAAAAAAATATCATTCCGAGTTTTATACTTGGAACGTTCCCTAATAGAAAAAATTAGCTTCCGAGATTAAGAACTCAGATCCAAGAGTTTTATAAAACATTTCCGAGATTTAGAACCTAGAACGTTCCCTATTAGA
Source organism: Acmispon strigosus (assembly GCA_030819835.1). Lineage (NCBI taxonomy): Eukaryota > Viridiplantae > Streptophyta > Magnoliopsida > Fabales > Fabaceae > Acmispon > Acmispon strigosus. Next base: position 30,712,799 of record JAUAMA010000007.1, read on the forward strand.
AAAAATACTTTCTGAGATTAAGAACTAGAAACAAAGAGTTTTATAAAACCCGTCCGATTTTTAGAACCCGAAACAATGGTTCTGTGAACAATGCCTTCCGAGTTTTATAACCCGGAACAACGAATTTCAGAACCTAGAACTGGATTTTAATTTTGATTCATTTTGTTATGATTGTTTCATTATTAGCAGATGGCAATGACTCATTTTGGACCCCGTGGACGTGGACATGGACAGAACAACGACTGTACTGGGCATATCCCTGGTGGGCGTGTGCCACCGACAACATCAAATAGGAAACTGAAAGCGGATGCTTCTTCCTCAGTTCCAGCTTCTCCTCCACCACCACCTTTTCGTGAGCCTGAGGTTATACCTTGGACACAACCACAGACTCAGCCAGTTGCTCAACCTCAGGCACAGGCCCAGGATCAGTCTCAGCAACAGCCTCAGCATTAGGCTCAGCATCAGCCTGAGCCTCATTCTCAAGCTGAGCCTCAAGCACTTGTTCTTCAGTGGGACCCTCCTTTTCCATGAGGCCCTCAGGACCTGACGCTACTCCGCAATTACCTAGAGCATGTGTCCCCCATTTTGTGGGAATCATACTTAGACACCCACTTGGTATGCATTATATTATATAATCCATGTTTGTTTATTGTTCTAACTTCTTAATTTTTTAATGTTGACTTATCTAAACATATTTTCAGGAGTATGTCGATAAAGGAGACCTCACTCACCACTTATGGGCACAAGCTAGCAAATCTTTCTTGTGAGGATGTGCCTGAGGTGCTTGAGATAGTGCAACGGTCCACCCTCTACCCCTTGTCTCGTGCTCATACACTATGATGGACAAGAGGCTTGTATCTGCTTTTGTGGAGAGGTGGCACCCGGAAACTTCTTCCTTCCACATGCCTTTTGGGGAGACGACCGTCACACTAGATGACGTGTCCTGTTTGCTTCACATACCAGTGGTTGGGCAGATCTTCTCGCTGCCGGTGATCGACGAGGCAATAGTGGTAGATGCATGTGAGAGGTTGTTGGGTGTTGATCGAGAAGATGTGCTCATGGCTCGCACAACATTACGCGGAGGCAGTTGCAGGTATGCTTTTAAAATAGTTTTTTGATTTCTACACAATAAGTATGCGATACCTGATTCATGATGTTTATATGCTTTCAAATAGTTGATGAGACCATGCTGCTCGACTGTACATGCTACATCTTGTTGGCGTGACGTTGTTCGCCAACAAGAGTCATACTTTTAGTAGCATGACCTACCTGACCGCATTTGAAGACCTTAATATGGTTGGAATGTACGCTTGGGGAACCATGGCGCTGGCTCAGTCTCTAGCTGCACACGATGCACCTCCAGCCGGGGGACCTAGCAGAGCTGCATTGTAGAGAGCAGTGGACTTCGCCAGACAGTGGACCATGTCCAATTTCGTGTATCAGAGGAGGAGTAGGGGAGGGGGTTTTCACATCGACATTGAGTGTGGCTAGATGATTGTTGTTTAAGTTTCTTATTTTATATTACTTGACATGTAATTCGTATTGTTATTTTTTGGACCCGGACAAAAATTATTATGTAAACTTCGACCATCTAGTAGTTTAATATTTTTGAATGCATGAATGATGTTTCTTTTCTATGGTGCATGTATGATATTTTAGAATAGTTAGAAATTTTTAATTATGTTAGAATAAATTACAAATATCATTCCGAGATATAGATCTCGGAAAAAATCATGTAAATATCATTCCGGTTTATATAACCCGGTAGTCCAAATTAGCAGTGTAATTCCGGGATATAGAACTCGGTAGACTAATTTGTTGACTTATCATTCCGGGATATAGAACCCGGTAAATAAAATTGTCAACATCATTCCAGGATATATATCCCGATAGACAAAATTGGCAGTATAATTCTGGGATTTAAATTCCGGGAATGTATTTGAAAATGAATTCCTGGATTTCAAAATCCGGTAGTTGCACATTGGAGATCCACTTTAACATAGAACTCCGGGATATATAATGCAGAAGCAAAATATCATTCCAGGATTTAAAATCCCGGAAGATATTTTAGTTTGTATTCCGAGATTTGAAAATCTGGTTTGTATATATACATTTTCCGGGTTTACAATTCCCGGAATTTATTTATATTGAATAAATATCATTCCGGTATTTAAATTCTCAGAAGATATTTTAATATGCATGCCGGGATATATAAACCTGTGTACAACATTCAGTATCATTTCCGGGATTACAAAACCTGGAACGTGCATCATATTGTATTTCGGGATTTGAAAACCCGGAATGTACGCAATGACATGGGTAATTAGGATTATTACTACACAAGACTGGGGTTCCAAATTGGATGATGGGGTGAGAAATCTAACTCTTATTTTTTTTTTTGTTAACCTAAGGAAAACGAGTCCAGGTATGAATACATGCAATATATATTTCTGTATTATAAAAGACTTTATAATAACCTTTTAGCTTAACTAAATGGTTAGTTACTTTTTATTAACCATTGAATGTTAATGATAGAATTCTAATCGCGTTCATGTTTCTGTAGTTTGTCTAATTATTGCCCGAGACTATAATCCAACTCATCCATTAGTGATTTTTAATGGATGGATATCCAACCATTCATTAACTTGGATTTTTTTACAATTTTTTTCATTGATAAAGAAGTTTATAAAATTCGAACATCAGTCTGAAACTCAAAAATCAGATCAAAAACCCAAAAATCAGCCATGAACTCGAAAGTCGGCACGAACTCAAAAATCGGCCCGAATCTGAAAAATTGGTATCCAACTCAAAAATCGGCCCCGAACCCAAAAATTGGGCCCGAACTCTAAAATCGGCCCCCAATCTGAAAAACCAGTCTCGAACTCGAAAATCGGGCTGAATTTGAAAAAGCAATCTCGAACCCAAAAGCTGGCCTCGAACCCAAATATTGGGCCCGAATCTGAAAAATCGGTCTCGAACTCTAAAATTGGCCCGAACCCTAAAATTAGGGGTGGCAATATGGGTTAGGCCCGTTGGGCCTGCCTTTTTTGGCGAGTTGGGTTGGAAAATTCAGCCCAAATACCCACTTTGAACCCACTTCAAAAACCCATTTTTTTGGCGGGCTAAGGTGGGTTGGCCCGGCGGGCCAGCACTTTTCTTTTAATATTACTAAACAGAAAAATAAAAAAAATCATATTTTCCTGTGATGTCCAGTGATTTTCATCATCGAGGGTTTCGCTTTCAGACTTTCAGTCTTTCTCTTTCACAAAACCCATTGTCCTTGTCCTCTCTCCTCCACCGCCGCGTCGCGCAGCCCGCACTCTCCTCCTCAACGACTCTCTCCTCTCCTCCGCTGCCGCGCTCTCCTCTTCTCCGCCGCGCGCTCTCCTCTCCGTCGCGACTCATCTCCTCCGCCGCGCTATCCTTTTCTCCGTCGGCTGCCGCGCTCTCCTCTCCGCCGCAACTCACGAATTGGTAAGCATTCTCCTCTCCGTCCTTGTAAAGTAGCAGAAAATAGGGATAAGTAAAGTATTCTCCTCTCCGTCCTTGTAGGAAGAATTCTCCATCCTATCCATGTAAAGCATCGGGAAACAATTGAAATTGGAAACAATTAGGTCCATCACCATAAGATATTGGAAACAAATTAACCTCTAATTAGATCCCTGTCCTCTAACCTCTAGTTAGACCTAAACAATTGAAACTTGTACATTGATCAGGCATCATCTGTAGTACCTCTTATCTCTCCTCACAAAAATGTATATATTGACTAGTTCTGTAGTTCTGTAGCTTGTTTAGTTGTTTGGACTTAAGTTTTGTAGCTTGTTTTGTAGCTTGCTCTAATTCAAGTTCTGTTAAAGTTGAGTCCAATCTTTTGTTGTTTTTACAGCAATTACTAGCATGGAAGGTTCTGGATCTGGTCATTTATCAAACCCTATTGATGTTGACACTGAGATAGAAGATGAGGAAAATGACATTGGAGAATCCCAAACAGTTGAACTTGGAAACAGCAAGAAAAGGCGTAAAGCATTAACTTCTGAGGTGTGGCATTTTTTCACCGAAGTAGGAGTTGCAGATGATGGAATTGAGAGAGCATCATGCAATAGTTACAAATTGACATACAAATGTGGTGGTAAAGATTATGGTACATCAACCTTACGTCGTCATCAACAAAGGTGTACAAAATTAAAACATGCTGATGTTGGTCAAATGATTATGGATATGCAAGGGAAATTGGCGGATGGAAAGATTGATCAAATGGTGGTACGTGATATGCTAGCTTGTGCAATCATTGAGCATGATTTACCTTTTAAATTTGTTGAGTTTAAGAGGATTAGAAGCATGATTAACTACTTGAATTCAGATTCTTTTCCTGTTTTTAGAAACACTATTAAGGTGGATGTCATGAAAATTTACATGAGAGAGAAGGAGAAGCTTAAAAAAGAGTTTTCTAGCATTCCTACTAGGATATCTCTAACTTCTGATTTGTGGACATCTTGTACAATAGAGGGTTATATTGTTTTGACTTCACACTTTGTTGATTCTAATTGGAAGCTGCAAAGTAAAATCATCAACTTTTGTCATATGCCTCCCCCTTATACTGGATGTGAATTGAATAAGAAGATGATTGAATTTTTGAATGATTGGGGTATAAATAAGAAGGTTATGTGTCTCACTTTAGATAATGCTGCCGCCAATGTTTCCATGATAAAACTATTGAAAGATACTCTTGTTGTGGAAAACTCATTGTTATGTGATGGGCAATTTTTTCACGTGCGTTGTTCTGCACACATTTTGAATCTCATTGTCCAAGAAGGGTTGGAGATAGGTAGTGCTATCTTCGATAAAATTAGGGAGAGCATCAAGTATTTGAAGGGTTCAGAAGGTAGAATGATCAAATTTAAGTTATGCATTGAAAAGATAGGTGGTATTGGTACTTCTGCTGCCTTGTGCCTAGACGTTCCTACAAGGTGGAACTCTACTTATTTGATGCTAGCATCTGCTCAGCCATATACGAATGCATTTGCAAAACTCCATAACTATTATGAAAATTACAATACCGATCATTCACCCTCGGTAGAAGAGTGGAAAAGAGCAAAAAAACTGCATGACTTTTTGGAACCTTTCTATCATACCACAACCTTGATTTCAGGCTCATCCTATCCTACAGCTAACTTGTATTATATGCAAGTTTGGAAGATTTAGTGTGTACTTCTTGATACTTTTTGAGATGATGATCTAGTATTCAAAGACATGGCTAGAAAAATGCATAATAAGTTTTTGAAATATTGGGATGTATATAGTTCTGTGCTTGCAAGGGAGGCAGTTCTTGACCCAAGGGTGAAGTTGGAGGCATTAAGCTATTGTTTCAAAAAAGTTGATCCTTACACTTTTGCAACAAAGTTGGAATTAGTAAGGAGAAACTTGTACATGCTATTTGAGAACTACCTTAACCTTAGCACAAATGCTCCTTCTATGAAAAGTATTTCTCAGACTGGAAGTGTTTCTCTAGATACATCTCTAGACAATGTGTATGATGTAAGTGTGAAGAAGGTCTTGCTCCTGACCCTGACTGAGGTTTTGATGACGACAAACTCATCGGCAAAAAGAAGAAAAGAAGACTTAGAGGAAACAGTGCTATATGTTTCAACATCTACCTAAAAGTCTTAGTTTAGGTGAGTTATGCTTCTAAAGGCTTCTCAAAGCATAAAGGCTCCTTAAAACATCTAAGCTAATCAAGTTTAATGTTTTCATAAGTTAAAAGAAGTAGTATATCTCAAGCCGATCTTAAAAGTTCAAGTTTCTGGATATTGGACTTGAGTGTAATCGATTTCACCTTTCTGATAATCGATTACACCTAGGCAAGTAATCGATTACTTCTTGCTTGTAATCGGTTACATGTTTGAATTTGAAATTAAACAGTAATGACTTTTAGTGTAATCGATTACCTAAGTAATGTAATCGATTACATACACAAAAAGTTGCATCTTTTCATGAACCATTGTGTCTCAAACCTTTTGGGAAGGGTTGCATTGGTTCAAGGTCGTTCCTCTTGCCTATATAAAGTCCATTTGAGTCCAGAAAGAAACAACACATGAGAATACATCATTAGGCCAAAGCTTTGCCAAAATTGTTCATTCATTAAGTCTTTTGATACTTAAACTTTCAAAGAGCCTAAATTCTGAGTTCATGATCTTCATTGTTAAGAGAAAACTCTAGTTTTTCATATCTTGAGGAACTCAGAATCTTCTTATGCTTAATATCCTTAAAGCATAATTCTCATGATCTATCCGCTTGTATGTTAAAGGATTGATACAGCCATATTGTAAACTCTTCTTCATCTCTTTCTGGTAGATTGAGTATTCACCGTGGGTCTCGGTGAAGGGTTGTTGTTACTGAAAGTGGTGTACTTTCAGGGTGTGGATTGAAGGTGGTTTAGCCTTCAAGGACTGAAGGTGGTTTGCCTTCAGGGACTGAAAGTGGTTTGCTTTCAGGGACTGAAAGTGGTGTGCTTTCAGGGGCTGTTGAAAGTGGTGTGCTTTCAGAGGTGGTTGATAGAAATTCTTAAGGTACTTGGTGTAAGGACTTGTAAGAAATTTTTATCAATAGTGGAAAAATCCTCAAGGGGTTTTCTTGAGGGACTGGACGTAGCCTTCGGTGGATAGAAGGTGAACCAGGATAAAATTCTGTGTGTGAATTCTTCTACCCTTCATCTTTACTTTCAAGCAACGCTTATTTCCGCTGCAATTATTTGTATTTATATTCATCTTGAAAGTAAGAAGGTATCAAGGCGAAAATCGGGTAAACCTGATTCACCCCCCCTCTCAGGTTGCTATCTAGACTAACAATTGGTATCAGAGCGTAAGTTTAGGTAAGTTGCTCGTAAGATCCGGGAAAAGATGGCATCCTCTTCCAATCATGGAACCAGTGAGGGATTCAACATAAACAGGCCACCATACTTCAATGGAGACCACTATGACTTCTGGAAGATCAAGATGAAAATCTTTATAAAGTCATTAGACGTGGAAATATTGAAGGCCATTGAAGAAGGTCCGTTTGTACCTATGAATGAAGTGGGAGATAGCAGACAACCAAAACCAGAAAACACTTGGAGTGAAGAAGAAAAGAAGAAGGTTCATTATGATCTCAAAGGAATGAATATTCTTACATCTGCTCTTGGCATGGATGAGTTTTTCAGAGTTTCAACATGCACAACATCGAAAGAAATATGGAATACTTTGATGGTGACTCATGAAGGAACAAATGAAGTCAAGAGACCAAAAATCAATACTCTATCTCAAGAATATGAAATGTTCAGAATGCTTCCAGGAGAAAAGGTATTGGATATGCAAAAACGATTCTCTCATTTGACTAACCATTTGATTGCTCTTGGTACATTTCTAATAAATGCTTTTAAACATAAATCATTGTACTTTCGTCTCACTTTTACCCTAATCAATTTCACCAAAATTAGTTTTGGCAACCCTGTACACACAATTAGTATTATATGCCCTACTTTTTTGTAACAAAGTGTCTTCAGCTTATCTTCAATATTAAACCTCTGATACAAAAACCAACCTTTTCTTATTTTCAGATCATGCCAGCAATTATGGCAACATAATACAAACTAGGGGAGGAACAAAATAAAGCAGCACAAAAACTTCGAGTGAATCTCAAGACGCTTGAAGGTGGACTTGAGGGAAAGTGCTTCTTTGGAGGTGAAGGAATAAGCTTTGCAGATATTGCTATTAGGTGGCTTAGATATTGGGTTGGAATAGTGGAAGAAATTGTGGGCATAAATCTATTTGATACAAAGTCGATGGCTAAGCTTAATGCTTGGTTCGATGAATTTCTTGAGCTTCCTATTATCAAAGGTTCCCTGCCACCTTGTGATAAAATGCTTGAAACGAAAAAGCCTTCCACAAGTTCTTGACATCTTCATCCACTTGAAAGGCTTCCCCACATCAATATCATGCAATAGGATGATGGCATGGAAGACTATGTTTGGGGTATTAGTTAGCACTAGTGCAAGCAAGCGTTAACATTCACTTTGAAATAAAAAGTGTACGAGACTCTTATTATCATTACAAAAGGTGTATCCTAGGCAATCCTGAATACAATAAAAATCATAATTTTCAATAATGAAGCAGTCATTTGCAGTTTTTTCTTCATAATAGCATGTTTGGATTCACTTTAAATTTTACTAAAATCACTTTTAAATGAAGATACAACACATAACTTATACACTTAAATTTATTTGGATTTTGTGCTAGTCGTGAATCCAAACATACACTCAGATTTCTTCCGAAAACACACTGCCTAGGATTTTGGGTACGTACCTTGAGCTGAAAATTAAAGGCAGAGCTGGAAACTAAAAAGAAAAAAAAAACTACAAGAGAAGCAGAGAACTCAAGATTGGGTTTTTTTCTCACCAGTCACCACAGCACGAATATATCTCTTGGTTTCTGGGCTGGCCATACCCAATTTTATATTGCAAGCATGTAATAGAAATTTAACCTTTCCATAAAATATTTAAATTCATATCAAACCTGTTAGACACCAAGTAATAAAAAATATTCTTCATAAGTAATTAGCCAACACTAAGGCATGTGAAAACAAACGATGGCAATAAAGATAATGCAGTAAAGTATCAAACACCAATGCAACAGTAAAAGATGAGTTACTTCATTAAGAAATTAGAATACTAGGAATAACCAACTGATATTGCAAATGTATAAAACAGTTAGTGCAGTTACAAATGGAATTACAGAGTCTTCTGCCAAGCAAAACTATCCTATCTTCGGTAAGAACACAGAAGAACATCCAAAATCAAAATTCAACTGAAGAGGAAAAGAGGCATATAGGAAAAAGGACACGGAGATCAATGATCAAAATTATAAATCATACATCTAGGTACCACTAATTGTTGAATCTACAGGGAGTTTTCTAACAGGAACACCTTAAAAATTGCAACACAAGCACATCCTACAAGGATATATCTTTCAAAACTGTTTTGAATTAGTAACTAGTATACAGTGTGATTTTTTTTCCTACTCTCTTGGACAAATTAGAACACATCTACCATAGCAATCCAGCATTCTATAATTCTTTCATGGCAAGTTACAACTACTGATGGTATCTCATGTAGTATATTTATAAATGTTTTCCCCAGATAACATGGTTATAGTCATGTCATATGTTTATAGGAAAAATAAAAAATTCATTGAAGAAAAAAGGTAAACACAAAAAGCTATGGGGATCATAAAGAAATTTCTTACCAGACTGCAGCTTTCCCTCCATTGGTTAGTGGCCATCCTTTTTCTCAGATTCTGAAAACATACCAAAAACATTACAGTTATTAATTCTTCCTGTCATTTAGAAATTTCTAGTTTCAATGATGGAACAGTTGGAAAAACTATGACAGGAATGGAGGAACCTAGGCTTTTTATCCCTACAAGTTAGCGGCCAAATTATGATAATGCATCAACAAACAAACAGAGGAAGTTTGTCTCTACTCAAACTGAAATTACCAAAACTTATGCTAACCGTACCATACTGAAAATACTGATCTGCAGCAAAGTGTAAACCATATTTCTATTTTGTTGAAAATTAGAGGAATTGAATGTCAATACAAATTGCAAAAGCTACTTCATCCCTAACTCCTAAGAAATTTCAAAAAATAAATGAATACAAATATGGTGGTATCTAGTTCGCTGCTAATCTTTAAGAAGAAGGTAAATGAAGTGAACCCTTCCTTCAGAGTTTTATGTCACAATGTTGAATGTTGGTTTCTTTGTCGTATTAAAAATGGGCTTTAGTATAAAAATAAATAAATAACATGTCTATGAAAAATGATTTACCAAATGAATAAAATTGACTTCCAGATTACTGCTACACCTCCAAACACTTCGGCCTGAACAAGTTCACAAACAAATTATTCTCAAAGGAAAAAAAAAAACCTGCACACCTTGCAATAAGAAAATAATGGAAACTTGGTGGATTTGATGTTACATACCCAGTCAAGGCTTTAATGATGGAAGGGGTCTCATTATCCATCTCGAATTTATCTTCATCCATCATTTTAAGGATATGGAAAGGTGGTTTGTTAGCAAAAAGGTGAGTTCTAAGCAATATTTTATACAATAATAAACTTTCAAGACCTAAATTATGAATATCTGTAATAAACTTGTTTGCATATTCAAAGTTCCCATGTTTCTCCAAATACTCTACTATGGCTAATACAAGCCTATGTGGCGGCCTCCAATGACAGTATTTCAAACCGTCAGTGCACAAGGTTCAGCCCAAAACAAATTAAAATGGCACTGGGATTAAATTATTTCAAAAACACTATAATTATACACTGATAGTCCACCAGTTGGGCCAATTGTTAGTAAGGTCTATCAAATGAAGGGGGAAGAAGGGTTAGTTAGATATATAATTGTGCCAGCTAGCATTAGATTTGTCTAGCTGAACTGTTAAGCTAGTTTAACTAAGTCAGTTAGGATGGGGATTCACAACTCTGATATTAATATACAGTTTCAGAGTTGTTAGACGCATCTGAGTCTGGAGTACTTTTGGAAGAATGTTGAGCTCTCGAATTCTCAACAGCTCTGTATTCTTTCTCTATAATTCCCGAATTTGGATTAGGTTTCTGTAATACAATTCAGTGTTTACCTACATTCAATAGCTTAACTCTATCAATATACAACAATATAATAGCTAAATCCTAATTAATAGGAATGCAAATTTAAAAGACTGTTATCACAACAACTGTTACATCTCAGTGTTGAATTCAAATTCAAACATAAAATAAAAGTTCTACATTAAGATGCTAAATAAGAACTAAAAAGCTGAAACAAAGTCTATCAGCCATTATTACTCTAATTTAAGTGCCACAAAATTAAATTATTGTTTGTCTCAACAGCTCTGTATTCTTTCTCTCTAATTCCCATAATACAATTCATTGTTTTCCTACATTCAATAGCATTACTCTATCAATATACAACAATATAACAGCTAAATCCTAATTAATAGGAATGCAAATTTAAAAGACTGTTATCACAACAACTGTTACATCTCAGTGTTGAATTCAAATTCAAACATAAAATAAAAGTTCTACATTAAGATGCTAAATAAGAACTAAAAAGCTGAAACAAAGTCTATCAGCCATTATTACTCTAATTTAAGTGCCACAAAATTAAATTATTGTTTGTCTCAACAACCCTGTATTCTTTCTCTCTAATTCCCATAATACAATTCAGTGTTTTCTCTATTAGTATACAACAGTATAACAGTTAAATCCTAAGGAATGCAAATTGAAAGACTGTTATCACAATAGCTGTTACATATCAGTGTTGAATTCAAATTCTAACATAGAATAAAAGTTATACATTAAAATGCTAATTAAGAACTACAAAGATGAAACAAAGTCTATCAGCCATTATTACTCTAATTTAAGTTCCACAAAATTAAATTATTGTTTGTCTCAACAGCCCTGTATTCTTTCTCTCTAATTCCCATAATACAATTCAGTGTCTTCTCTATCAATATACAACAATATAACAACTAAATCCTAATTAATAGGAATGCAAATTTAAAAGACTGTTATCACAATAACTGTTACATATCAGTGTTGAATTCAAATTCAAACATGGAATAAAAGTTTTACATTCAGATGCTAAATAACAACTACAAAGCTTGAACAAAGTCTATAAGTCATTATTACTCTAATTTAAGTGCCACAAAATTAAATTATTGTTTGTCATACCTATTCAGTACTTGTTTCATTTTCCTCGAAATCGAACGATCAAGGAGGCGAACTCAAAGATGAAGCCGGAGTGCAAGATAATGAGCCGGCACCGCAAGAAGATGCTGGAATTTTTGACAAAGAGGCTGTCAAATCCAAGGAGGGAATGTAAACGAGAAATACAGAGAGAGCGATCAGGTAGAGGAGGAAGAGGATGTGAGGAAAAAGACCGACGATTGGGCGGAAGACTTGGAGGAAGCGGTTGCTGAAGCCAGGGGGAGGGGAGAGAGAGAGTTGAGAGGGTGCGGGGACAACTTCAACACCGAATCCAAATCCGTCTTTCCAAAGCCAGGACCCAAATAGGTTGTCGCTACCCTCTGCCCCTCTTTATTTTTGATGGTGGAGGTTTTTTAGATGTTGGTGACGGTGGATTGCACGTTGGAGGCATTGGATTTGATGAATTCGAAGGCGATGGTGGTGAAGCTTTGGTAGGTTCGGGTTGCGTGGAGCGTGATTTGTGGGAAGTGGTGGAAGGAGATGGAAGGGTGGGAGGTGGAGATGCGATGGATATAGGTGTGAATGGAAGGGTGGTCATGGAGGCCCTTGGTGAGGACGATGGTGATGGTTCGTTATTAGGATTTTGGATTGAAACTGAAATTAGAGGAAAGAAGATTAACAGAGAAAAGGGTTTATAGTAATCAACAAATTAAAATTAGAAGGCTTAATAGCACTTTTGGTCCCTCACTTATCATGATTTGACACTTTTGGTCCCTAACAAAAAATGTTAGCCTAAATGGTCCCTCACTTTGACAAACGACAGCAGTTTTTGTCCCCCGTCACTATTCCGTCCAATATTTGACGGTTTCCGTAAAAAATTAACAAAAAAAAAATTGTAAAAAAAAACTCTTAGAAACCCTTCATCTTCATCCACTTCATCATCTTCTCCATAAAAAAACCCAGTAAAACCTAAAAAATATGAATGTTCATCATCTTGTTTAACCATCTTCATCATCACCTTCAACAATAAAAAAAAAATTCCAGAAGAATAACCTTTAGTACAGTTATTGTAAAAAAGAGGAAAAATGGAAAAATGAGAAACAACTAAATAAAAAAAGAAGAGGAATAGATCATGAACAGAGAAAAAGTGGGGTGAGAGAAAGAGAAGAAGTGGCGAGAGAGAGAGAGAGAGAGGGTGAAAGAAAAGGGAGAAAATAGAGGGAGAGCGTGAGACAAGGGAGAAACGGAGGGAGAGCCTGAGACGAGAGGGAGAAACAGAGGAAGAGCGTGAGACAAGAGGGAGAAAAAGAGGGAGAGCATAAGAGAAGAAGGAGAAGCAGATCGAGATCGAGAGAAGAGGGAGAAAACAGATCGAGATCGAGAGAGAGAGAGAGAGGGAGGACGACACGGCGGGGCGAAGAACCGCGACGGCGGCATAACAGCGATGGCGGTAGAACCGCGACGGCACGGTGATGCTGTGGAGCTTAGATTGTTGAGGTTTTTGTTCTGGGTTCTTGGGGTTGCAACTGACTTTCTCGTGCCTATTTCAGTGAGCTTCTTGCTGTTTCTGTGACGACGCTCCTCTCTACCTCCTTTGCCTCTGTCTTTGATGCTACTCTTGGTTTCGAGGTCTTCCCGAAAGTAGCTTTGGTGACTAGGTATCTTGGAGGTTGTGGTTGAGACTGGTTCATGGGATTCTGCTGGTTTTGGAGACGATGGGTTACAGTTTCTCAGTGGTTTTTTTTTTTGTTCTTAGAGGCATTTTCGCGGTAGTGTTCTGGGCTTCTTTTTTTCCTGGATTCAATTTCTGCGTTGTTCCTCTTCCTTTTTTCTACTCATTTGTTTCTCATTTTTCCTAAATTGATGAAGATGAGCATTCATATTTTTTAGGTTTTTCTGGGTTTTTTTTATGGAGGAAAGGTTTTTTTCTTAGTTCTTCTTGCAACTTATGTAGACATGTTTAACTTTTAGTGCATTCAGCGCTCTAAAATTATGGTCTTTTACTATTAACTCTGTCATGCTCATCAATATCAACCAGTTCTTGTTGGTGCAGATTTAAGTTTATCGATCAAATGATATATTTATTAAGTAAATGTCAATGTGAATTGTTCCGAGAACCACCATCTCACCCATGAATAAGGGCGACACTCGGAGAACTCCCTGGCGAACATCTTTAACCCTAGGCCCTCGTAACTGAGATCCTAGGCTGGGGGCTACTCTTCCGGGAGTAAGTCCACTAGACCCTACAACCCTCTCGGAACGACCCAGACCCATAACATCAACCTGGTCAACCGGGAGAACATCACCAACCCTGTCGTCGTAGCCATCTTTCACTCTACTCTCGAAGAACATCGACCCGAGAAGTCACAATACCTCTACCGAGGAACGAACCTCAGATAGCTAATCACTAGTCCCACCACGGAGTCGCGCCGGAGGACGCGCTGAGCCAAGACTAGCGTGGACCATCCGATCAACCTGACACGGCTGAGAATCCTACGGTCCAGAAAGATCCACTAGTCAAATCACAACCAGATGTTCACGAAGGCCACGCCTCCCCATAATCCCCTATATAAAGGGAATCCCTTCAAACCATAAGGTACACACATCTTACTACCGTATACTCCCTCGGATAAATCCTCTGACATCGATCTTTGACTTTGGCATCGGAGTGTCTTTGCAGGACCCCCTCCCGGGCCTAGGAACGGCGAGAGATCACCGCACACAGACGTACCTACCACCCACCGGTCGACTCCCCCATAACTGAGCGGACTTAGTCTGATCATTTGGCGCCGCCTGTGGAGAATCGGTAAAATTCTACCTTCACCGCGATGGGGAAAGCCAAAGCATCCAATAAGAAAAACTCCAAGAGACAAGCCTCCCCGGAAGGGCAAGTAGAGACTCTGAGAGAGGGGCACTCACACCAATCTCGACCGGCCCCATATCGGGAGGCTGTAGGTAGAATCAATAGGGCAACCAGTCGGGCCCCGCGAGGACAAAGCCCGTCCCGACCTCTAGTCGCCCCCGAGCCATCCATCCGACCAAGGGATGCCAGAATGAATTTGGATCAACTCAACGAGCGAGTTCTGGCCATGGAGCGTAGACAAGAGTCTCCCGAGGGAGTAGGAGCGCGACCCCTCGCCGAGGAGTCCCTCGCCGTTTTCCAACAAATGAAAGCCCAAATCAGGCAGCTAGAGGAAGAACATGATCAACTACGATCAGAGAGGGACCAAGCCCAAGTGGAGGGCAGCTAGAGCAGCAAGCATTCCCCTTCTCCTAGGGACGAAATTTCCATTCGGATTCTCGGGCAGAAGAAAACGCAGGTGGCCCACGTCCAATCGGAGCAACCTGCTCAGCACCAAATTCCCCCGATTGCACCAATCGTGAGACGCCCTTTCTGCAGGGAGATAATTTTAAGGCCTTGGCCACAAGGTTTCATCCGACCGACCTTCGCACACCCCTATGCCGGAACAACTGACCCTCAAATTCATCTGAACTTCTACCTAGGCTCCATGCAGTGCGCCAGAGCCGACGAGGTTCTGACGTGTCGATGCTTCCCTCTCAACCTAGGGGAAAATCCTATGGCCTGGTTACAGTCCTTACCGGCAGGTTCCATTACCAACTGGGACCAATTGGAGCAACTCTTCCTCAAATGCTACGCTACTGCCAGACAACTTCCGAGGAATTCCCAAACATTGGGTTTGATCAGATAGGGACCCACAGAGCCCATACGAAGCTACCTCAACCGCTTCTGCGATGAGGCTAGTTGGGTAACCAATTTTCCATAATTACTACAACTTTAGGTGGTGCAACAAGGTCTCCTAGAACCGAGCAAGTTCTTGTCCTCCCTAGACAAAAGGAAGCCCACAACCATGCAAGAATTCACCAATCGGTCGGAGAGGTTCCTAAACCAGGAAGACAGCGAAGCTGCGCGCAAATTAGTAAAAGAATTTGCACAAGCAATACCACCGAGCACATCGACAAGCAACCCACCAAGCACAGGGCCTCCAATGAACAAAGGTCCCGACTCCAAAAGTTTCAACAAGAGCTTCGACAACTTCTCTCCTCTCAACACTCCATTGTCTCAGATCTTCAGGGAAAATCAACATACAGAGCTGAAGTACCGACCTGCCCCGGTCAAGATCTCAAAAAACTCAAACGGATCGGCTTACTATTATTATCACGCAGGACCCGGTCACCACACTGATGAATGTCGAACTTTGAAGGAGAAGATTTCAGAAATCATTAGAGAACGGCATCTAAAAAAGTATGTGAACTCAAGTCAAGTCCGCCCTCCGAACTGCCAGCGTTCGAGGAGTCCTTAGCAGAGACCCCCTCCGAGAGATGACTACCGCTCGAGGGGGAGAGATGACCGAAGAGGAGGCAATCAGGGAAGAAGGAGAGACAATCACTGCGACATCTGCGGGGACGGCAGGCGTGGCGACCACCAGAGGGATTGACAACACAATCGGCACGATGATCGGAGAAGAGAACAAAATGACGACTAGAGACCACACCGCCACTGTAACTTCTCCATAGCGGGGGGCTTCACAGGAGGTGGATCCAGAAGTAGCTCTCGGAGAAACCACCTTAAGAACATCATGAAGGCCGATGTTCAAAAACAGAGGCACAGGAGGAACTCCCCTGAGGAAATCCCTATCACTTTCTCAAAGGAAGACTACGGCCGGGAAACCGGTGAAGACGACGACCCCCTCTTAGTCAAAGCTATAGTAGAAAACCAGTGCCTCAACCGGGTACTCATAGACACTGGGAGCTCAGTAGACATCATGTTTCGTGAAGCTTTCAAGTCTTTACATTTATCCAACAGCGACCTAGTCCCCTACGACAATGAACTGGTCGGGTTCACAGGAGATTGAGTCACCCCCCTGGAATACCTAGATGTGCACGTCTCACTAGGTGACTTGGGGAAATGCAAAACGGTTAAGACCCATTTCATTGTGGTTAACTGCCCGGTTGCTTATGACATCATCCTGGGACGTCCCTCCATCAACAAAATTCAAAGCGATCATCTCCACCCTCCACCTCATGATGAAATATCCTTACGACAGGAAGGTTGTCTCAGTCCGAGGAAGTCTCGAGCTCACGAGAAGCTATTACACGGCCAGTTGCAGAATGGCCAAGGAAGACCGGGGCAGGAAGAAACCACTCTTGGACAAGGGTAGAAACACCAACAAGCGTTGTGAGAGGTGCCACGAAACTTTCTACCTAACCGACTTCGATCCTCAGATTGATCACTCGGACAAGGGTCAAAGAGTCCACCCGGACGGAGACTCTAGGCCACTCCAGTTAAACTCGGATCCTGCCGAAACAACAAGCATCGCCACCAAGCTGCCCGATGATGAACTTATCTGATTAGAGAAACTCCTCCAGTCCAACAGTGACCTTTTTGCATGGTCCGCCTCAGACATGCCCGTGGTAGACCCTCGCTTTTGCTCACACCACCTCACGGTCGACCCGAAGCATAAGTCAATCGCTCAGAAGAAAAGGCAGGTAAGCACGGAGAAGCAGGAGGTAATCCGTAAGAAAACTTCTGAACTCCTGAAGGCGGGGATTATCAGAGAGGCGAAATACACCACCTGGATATCCAACGTAGTCCTAGTGAAAAAAGCAAACGGGAAGTGGCACATGAGCGTCGACTACACTAACCTGAACAAAGCTTGCCCGAAAGACACTTTCCCCCTACCAACCATTGATGCCTTGGTGGAAAACACATTAGGGTATGAGTACCTATCTTTAGTGGATGCCTACTCGGGCTACAATCAAATCCCAATGAACTGGGCAGACGAGGAACAAATGGCATCCATCATAAACTAGGGCACCTACTGTTACACTATGTTACCCTTCGGGCTGAAGAATGTAGTGGCAACTTACCAAAGGATGATGACAAAGGTATTCGACGACCTGATGGGAAAAACAGTTGAGGTATATGTAAAA
The DNA here is from genome assembly GCA_030819835.1 of Acmispon strigosus. Classification (NCBI taxonomy): domain Eukaryota; kingdom Viridiplantae; phylum Streptophyta; class Magnoliopsida; order Fabales; family Fabaceae; genus Acmispon; species Acmispon strigosus. The sequence goes on from JAUAMA010000007.1 coordinate 30,730,491, forward strand.
GACATCATTGTGAAGACAAAGAAAGGAAGAAACCACGCCGCGGACCTGGCAGAGGTCTTCGACCATCTCCGCAAGTACAACCTTCGCTTAAACCCTGACGGAATATGGGAAGTTCCTCGGGTTTATGCTAACCCATCGAGGAATTAAAGTAAGCCCAGAAAAATGCATGGCAATCCAGGACATGAAAAGCCCCAGAAACATCAAAGAAGTCCAGCGCCTTGCCGGGAGGATTGTAGCTGCTGGTCAGTTCCTTCCCAGGGCGGCCCTCCAGGCACTACCCTTGTATCAAATTCTGAATAAGGGAAGAAGTTTTGAATGGACCGATGAGGCTGAGGAAGCCTTCAAAGAGTTGAAAAAGTTTCTATCTACTCCCACCATCCTGCAGAGCCCTAAAGCGAGAAAGACCCTATACCTATACCTCTCCGTCAGGGAGAAAGCACTAAGTTTAGTCCTCGTCAGGGAAGACCCAGGCGGCCAATGGCCAATCTACTTCATCAGCAAAGCACTACAAGGTGCGGAGATCCGTTATCAGAAGTTGGAGAAGGTAGCCTTTGCTTTGTTGACATCCGCCAGACGCCTACGTCGTTACTTCCAGTCACACAAGATAACTGTACAGATGGACCAACGCATTCAGCAAGTCCTACACAAAATTGATTTGGCAGGAAAGATGGTCGGATGGGCAATTGAACTATTAGAGCATGACATCACCTTCGAAACCCGCCGAGCAACTAAGGCCCAAGCTTTGGCTGATTTTCTCTCCGAACTAACCGACGAGCACCCAACTGAACAAGACATAACATGGACCGTCCATGTAGACGGCTCCTGTAATAAGAAAGGAGGAGGAGTCGGGGTAGTCCTAGTAAGCAGCATAGGGGTCGTGGTCGAGCAGTCACTCCGCTTTGCTTTCCCAACCACCAACAATCAAGCAGAGTATGAAGCATGCATAACAGGTCTGGTCACGGCTTCCGACCTAGGTGCGAAGAGAATAATAGTCTGCAGTGACTCCTAGCTAGTAGTCTCTCAAATAAAGGGAGAATACCAAGCTAAAGAACCTATTCTCCAGCTTTATCTTGAACATCTAAAGGAATTTCGGGACTCATTTTAAACAGTCGAGTTTGTGCATGTACCGAGAGATCATAACGAGAGGGAGGACATTTTATCCCGCCTAGCGAGTTCGTCCAACTCAAGGAACCGTTTAGTGGTCCAAGAAAACCTCACCACGCCCAGGGTCAACCCCCCACTCCTCAACTTGTGTGTGGAAGATAAGGACGACTGGATGACACCTATCCGTCAATACATAGAGAAAGCAAGAATACTGAAAGACAAGAAAAAAGCAAGAGAACTGATCCGGCAAGCCACTCAGTTCACCATCGTCAATGATACACTATACAAGAGGGGCTTCTCCACACCCTTACTGAAATGCCTAAACAAAGAAAGAGCAGACTACGTGCTAGCCGAGGTCCATGAGGGGAGTTGTGGCCACCACCCTGGTAGCCGATCACTAGCAAGGAAAATCCTCCGTGCAGGTTACTACTGGCCCACACTCGACCAGGACTCCAAAGACTATGTGAGAAGATGCCAAGCTTGGCAGAGCCATGCCGACCTCCACAACGCACCACCAGAACAACTATCAAGTTTCATCATTCCTTGGTCGTTCCACGAATGGAGATTGGACCTACTCGGCCCATTTGACATAGCCCCCGGCCAACTAAAACACCTGATCGTAGTAGTAGATTATTGCACGAAGTGGATAGAAGCAGAGCCACTTGCCAAAATAACGTCAGCAAAGGTGGAACGTTTTTTCTATAAGAACATCATCTCTCAGTTTGGGGTCCCACACACCCTAATAACCGATAACGGCACCCAATTTGCCTCACAATGCTTCAGGGAACTAGTGGAAGGTCTGCACATCCGACACCGGTTCACTTCTGTTGAACATCCAAAAACAAACGACCAAGCACAATCAGCAAATAGAGTCATACTGCGAGGACTGAAAAGAAGACTGGGAGCAGCCAAGGGGAAATGGGCCGAACAACTGGACCACGTCCTATGGGCCTACCGGACAACACCTCACACAACAATAGGACAGAGCCCTTTCTGCCTCACATACGAAACTGAAGCAGTAATCCTAGTCGAGATAGGCGAACCCAGCGCACGGGTGGAAATGGGAACGACACGCTGATTGCAGAGGACCTAGATCTCCTGGAGGAGCGAAGGAAGGTAGCCAACCTACGTAAAATAGTTGCAAAACAAAGATCAACTGTCAGGTACAACAAAAAAGTGCTCGCTAGAGATTTCAATGTCAACGACCTAGTGCTACGAAAGGCTAACATTGGAGCCCAAACGACAGAGCGAGGGAAACTTGCAGCCAACTGGGAAGGCCCGTAACGAGTCACAAACAAAACGGGAACTAGAGCATATAAACTGGAGATTCTCGACGGCAAAGAAATTCCAAGAACATGGATAGCATCGGACCTCAAGAAGTACTACAGCTAAGTGAAGAATTCAGACCCGAGGGCCTACTTTGTTTATTTCTTAGTTTTTCAACTAACCTCATACAGGTGACTATATTTTGTAAGACATTGCCAATCATTGAAAATCATTTGCAGAAATCAATCCTATTGACGAGCACTCAATCGGAACCTCCTCCCTTAAACTCCTTTTCAAGAGTCATAGGTCGAGTCGAGCACTCAATCGGCATCTCCTCCCTTAAATTCCTTTTCAAGAGTCATAGGCCGAGTCGTGCACTCAATCGACATCTCCTCCCTTAAACTCCTTTTCAGGATTCATAGGTCAAGTTGAGCACTCAATCGGCATCTCCTCCCTTAAACTCCTTTTCAGGAGTCATAGGTCGAGTCGAGCACTCAATCGGCATCTCCTCCCTAAAACTCCTTTTCAGGAGTCATCGGTCGAGTTGAGCACTCAATCGACATCTCCTCCCTTACACTCCTTTTCAGGAGTCATAGGTCGAGTCGAGCACTCAATCGACATCTCCTCCTTTAAACTCCTTTTCAGAAGTCATAGGTTGAGTCGAGCGCTCTCTCAATGTCTCGCAAACTAAATATTAAACCACACTTACATGAATCAATATGAACTCGGCCTCAAATGTTCAAAGCCTCAAGTTTTAATGAATGTCTGAAAGCCACTACGTAAGATAGCCGAGCAAAAATAAAGACAACCAACAAACAGAGGGAAGTGCAAATATCTAATTCATTAATTAAGCAACGCCTGAAGACTACATTGGAAGACTTGTAACTTCAAACCCAATTACTACAACGATAAATACTTGTACTATTAAAAAACTATTTAAAACACGAAGGCCGAACGAGAAAGGAAATAACTATCCGAGCAAATCATTTCCAATTGCAAGCCCCCGTACAAACTTTCTTTTCAAGAAGGTGGAGCTTTATCGGCTGAAGGAGGAGCTTGATCAACCAGGGGGAAGACAGCGACGAACTGATCGTCCTTCACGTACCCAATCCTACCATCCAGAACAACATATCGATAACTAGTGTTCTCAGTGTTCAAATTGGAGTTCACTATCTTCAGCTGATCAATAGCGTTCTGGAAGGACTTCAGATATACCTGTCCAATTTGTTCCTTCCTCTTTGTCACTTTAGCAGCAAGAGCTTCATCAGCATATTTCTTCATGCGACCCATCTTATCAGCAAGAGCTTCAGACTTTTCTTTTTCCGCAGCAAGCGCACTCTTCAGCTCCTTGTTCTCATCCACCAACCTCTCGACCTCCTGCTTCTCTTTTAGCGCGTCGGCCTCGGCCCCCATTGTCTTCCCTTCCGCCTTCCCCAACTTAGCCCGAAGAGAAGCCGCACCATCCGACATCTTCTTCATCTCCGCCGCGTGTTTATTAGTACAAGATCGAGCATACTCTTGGGCATCATTGATTTTGACGAGCAACTCTTCATTAATTTTTACCAAACCCCTCGACACCTTTTCACTCTTCTCGAGCTTCTTCTCACCTTACCCATCTCGGCCTCCAAATCAGCCACCCGCTGAGAATTAGCCTCAGCCGAAACGGAACCGAGATATCCGAGCATGGAATAGATCCTTAACAGTTGCAGCCGAAAGAAGGAACTCTTGGTCCTCCCGGGTGACCAAGGCCTTGTCCACTCGGTCCATCACCTGAGGCCAAGTAGAAGACTACTCATTCCACACCAAATCCGGAGAAGTTTGACCCCCAGATTTGGATCCAGCCGAAGACTTCCTCGACTGATCACTCGACCTAGTAGCGCCAAGCACGACAGGGCCAGCAACAACTGACTGCTTGACAATTGCACATGTAGCCGTTGGAATATGAGACTGGATAAGCTTACCCTTGTCCTCTTCAGAAATATTCCTCCTCTTCAGCGTAGGAGGCTTTGCACCCCTCAAACCAGCCTCCTCGATTGAAGTAGGATCACTCGAGCGGTAACCCGAACTCGAGCCAACACCACAAGAAGGGGTCGCAAGAAGACTACCCTCGTTCTCAGTCGGCGTTGGGCCCTCACAGCCCTCCTCCTCGAAAATCCACTACAGCTCAGGCAACTCTCCAGCAAATGCAGGTGCCTCAGGGGCCTTTTGAACAGGATCCTCGGCAGGATCAACAGCCTTCAAACACTCAAACAAATCTGCATCAAGGCCAGCCATGTTTTCTGCAAAAACGGACAAAGAATAAACAAACGACAAGGGAGAGAAAGAGAAGAAACAAACGGAAACGAGAATCTACACAAATAAAATCAAGTCGTTGTTACCATATTTCGCAATAAGCTGTTTGCGGTACTCGGTCACACCTAAGGAGATGAGACTGTAACACTTCAAGAGCCGAGTGGACTTGTTATCCCCCTTGTACTCAAGCACAGTCTTACTCAATACATGCAAGAGATCCAGCTCAAACTCGGTCAACTGACTCTCCTCCAGGTTGTATCAAGTTGTCCCACGCTGGAAGTGTCTCCCGGACGAAGCCAAAGGAAACTTGCAACACCTAGCCCCATCCTCCCAGTATGGACGCCAAAACGGCTCAACACCCTCTGACCGACCAACCTTAAAATATAAATCCTTAAAGCCCCTGTACGAGTCAGTGTACGGGTGCAACACACCCCCCAAGCTCCCTTGGCCCCGGATGCTCACAAGACCAAACCCCCCACGAGCCTTCGTATGAAGAGGCTCGTATAGATGGAAGAAGAGGGCACTCGAGGCCTGTCGGTACCCGAACATGTGATAATTTTTATGGGAGGTCTCCACAACAAATGGATCTAGGATAGACTCCGATAATTTTTATCTTCAAAAAAAGAGAAAATAAATTCTCAACTTCTGTAAAACCCTAAAGCAAGCTATAAGCTTCAGAACTCACTTCACCCAAAAACTCAATTTTTGTCCCTACAAACTTAAGTTCTCAAAACCAAGTGAAAATCAATTTTCGAAGCCATTAAAATAAAACAAATCTCTCGGCCTCTCCATGAAATATAGGGCAATAATTTTCTCTTTTCATCAAACCTCACATACAAGCTATAATCACTTGAAAAACAAGTTAAAAATCAAATCTTCCAAACCCAAAAACTTGGCATAGGTTCAACCATGCTATATAAAATGTCAAGATGAATTTTTCTCTCAAAACTTGTGCACATCAAAGGCAAAAGAAATCTATTGTGAAAACCAAACTCAAACTTTGAAAATCACTTTTCCAAAATAATCACTTTTCAAAAACTCAATTTCTTGAAAATCTAATTTGCGATTATCATAGATCAAAGTCATGGGAACAAGGTTTCCAAAGGCCATCATAGCAAAATCTCAACAACAAAACTTCATAGGGTCTATAACTCAACATTTTGAAAATCCAATCGATTCAAATTGAAGAGGAAGATCATAGCAACAACAAATATGAAATCTAAAACCATCTCAAAACTATCTTCCTTTTTAAAATCTAAAACCATTGAATGAAAGAGCTTGAAGAGGAGATCATTTTACCTCAGAGAATCAAGGTGAGAAAATGAGGGGAAGATGGAGCTAGAAGGTTGAGAGTGATTCGGCCATGGAGCTTCAATGGAGAAGAAAATGAATATTTTCACTTCACTTTCTCTTGATTACTCACTTAATGTTCCTTACTTTCCTTAATGAAACTTAAGTTAAAAAAAACTCAAAACTCACCCACTTAAGGAACCTTGGCCGCCGGTTCAACAAGGCTTTGGGGGCTAAATTTTGATTTTTCACAAACCCTAGGGACCAAAGTTGAAGAGTTGAAAGTTTAAGTAAAATATCTTTTTACTATTTGAGGACTAAACTCTAAAGTCTCAAAGTATAAGTACTAAAGTCTAAAGTTATAAAAGTTTAGGAAAATATGATTAGTTTAATATTAAACGTCTAATCCACTGAGAGTCGTCATGTTGGGCATCATTTGCGTCTTTCACGTCATAATTCATATCTTTATCCGAATTCGTTCATTGGCTCATTTCCCAACGCCGCTGAGAGTGATTAACACCAGTTACTCATTCTCCTCGAACCTCGTGCTCGTACAACTCAAGCCCTGGGTTGATTTCCTCGGGTTTTGTGTCGATTTTGGCTTGAAAACACTATTCACCAAATAGTTTTATCGCATATCTATGTATGTCACGTCAAACGAAGCTGTTTGGTGATTCCTAGATTTTTGATCTGAGGTCACGAAGTCATCTGTTTCGCTTGCTAGGTTTTCGACTGAAAGTCTCACTAGTGAGAAATGCCTTTACCGGGCTTTGGAAGGAAACCCTATCAATATTATAGTCGTTCTTCTCGAAATTCTCCACTAATCTTCATAGAGATAGTGAGAATATCTTCTCGCTCGAACTCAAAATTGAGTTAAGATCGGTTCTACTATGAACTATCGTAAGGAAAACATTTCATCAATGATTCGAAAGATGATAATATTTATTGGCGCTCGAGAGCGGTTAAAAAAGTAAATGGGATCATTAAATAATTACATAATTACTTAATTAATTCAGAGTCTTACATCCGCAGCTCGTGGACGTTCGAAAATGATCCTTCTCCCTTTTTATAGTGTCAACTGAAGACCTTGCAGGGAAGAGACCGAAACCATGTTTTTTTGGCTGAACTTTATATCCTTGCTTTCTATCGTTTAGAGCCGTTCTTTATCCTTTCTAAAGGAACAAGCTTTCCTGCCAGGTTGTGTTTCCTCTCTTCGAATTGCTTAACATTGTACGATCTTGTGGAGGATATTACCTAGCAGATATTGTCAATTAAAAACACTATTTGGTTCATTTCTAAGTGATTTCACATTTTGGTGTTCTTCTTATTGAAGTCGATCTGGATTCACTCACGGGATTGCTTTGTCGTTCAACTTTTTTGATTTTGCAAAGTTCATTTTAACATACGTATGCATGCTTATGGGGTTAGACAGTCTTGGTTAATATTTAATGATATCACCTTAGAATTTTTTAACTGCTGTTGTCGATTTGCATTCCTTCTTATGGTTTGCTTTTTTCTGAGCAATTTTTCCCTTGAGACGGTCAGGACCGTATCTGTAACACCCCAATTTTGGGTTGAGGGTTACATGGTAATTTCGCGGAAATTAAAACCTCTCAGAAAACAACTCATTTTTCTTAAAAGGTTTTCGTCTCTCTTAATTACTTAAAAATAATATAAGTAATAATTTTCCCCATAAAATAATAATTACTGCGCGGAAGCAAAACGAGGAAATTATTACAACAAATAAAATTGCTCAACAGCGAGCCCAAAAATAAAATAAACTAAAATAGCGGAAAATCTTAAGACATCAATCGTCTTCTTCAAATTTCTTCCACGATTCCGCTGCGCACTCTAATTCCGTAAAGCTTCTTCAAGAGACGACGATCAACACCCTGTCTATTTTCTGGCGTTAAGCGCCCAAACACAAACAGAAAGGGTTAACTCGAGAACAAACAACAAATACCAAATAGCACGTTGAAGGGAAATTAACATAAGTGACAACAACAATAAAATACAACAACATCTTCAACAAAATATTCATTTCCTCATGAACAACAACACAAACCATGCTTATGAATCTTCAAATGCAACCACAAGTTATAGCATGATCACATGGGACTAAAACCCATCTCATCACCCTTAACCACGATCCCATGGGACTAAAACCCATCTCATCGCTCTCAGGCACGATCACATAGGACTAAAACCTATCTCATCGCCATCAGCCTCAAAATAATGCATGTGCCATGCCGTCATGTTCAACATCATCGCGAATGAACAATTTCCAATACAACATAATCAACTTCATAAACATCATCAACATCAGCATGTCTTAACATCAATTCTCAAATCCAAACATGTATCACAAAACCAATAATTGCATCACAACAAACAGAATGGTTTCCAACATCAAAGTCATATTTCAGGCACAACTGACTCTATCTAGACCCAGAGTTACCCTTACCTTTTAATCCTTTGCTTGGTCTTGTCCTCCAACCTTATCGAGAGAATTGGTCAAGGTACAAATCCCAGACCTTCAGGAGTGCAAGGAACCTCAGGGACTAAGAGGGTTGTACGTGGTCTTACTCCTTCCCAATACGAAAACGCAGCAGCAAAACAAAAGGAGAAGACAGCAGAAGAAAATGGAGCAAAAGACTAACGTGCAAAAGAGTTTTGGAGGCAGCAGCAAGGGAATAGAGTTAGGGTAAAAATCTGAATGTGGAGGCTCCTAAGGTGCACAAAATTCACCTTAATATCCAGCCAAATCCTCATAACTCAGCATTATCTCTCCATTATCACCATTAAATCACCAGTTCAAATTTCGAATTTAAGTCTGATTATAACTCCTATTAAACTCCATTTAAACCCATTTATTGCTCATTAATCTCATGTCTCAATTCAAATTCGAAATTCAGCCTTCAACCACCAAAAATCTGATTAAAATTAAAACATACCTCACTAGGATTTGAACACAAGCAAAGTCCATCAATTGCTTAAGTCTTAACCACTAAGCCACAACTCTTCTTGTTAAAACTCTTACACTAATATTCTTTTAAGCCTCTAACTCGAACCATCATGTTCCCATTTCAAATTTGAATTCCAAAACCTCCTTAAAAGCTCTTAAATGCGGAATTCCAATTCATCCTTGACTAGTCCAAGGACTAAAATGCAAATAACCAAACTTAAAGGACCATAATATAATTATAAAATATCAAAGGACCAAAGTATAAATACTCAAAACTTGAGGGTCTTACAGTATCCCTTAGAAAGGTTACTTACGCCCACCGCTTGGTTTGAACGAAATTATGTCCCTTAAAAGGGTCAATTGTGCTCGTCTCAAATCACTCTTCAAGATGGTCAGGATTTTTAACCCTTAACAGGGTTACTTATGCTCGCTGCTTGGTTTGAACGAGGTTGTGTACCTAAAGAGGTTCACTTGTGCTTGTCTCTATGTGGACCGTATCAGGCTACTTTCGCCACCATTTGCAACCGAGTGCACTAAGGATTGATGACCAAATCCGCAAGTGTACGGTTGATTATCGAAGTAATATAAAAGATATCGAACCCACAGGGATAGGTGTCCAATTATCAATTTGTTTAGAACTTGTTCTGAAAATTAAAATTGATTTTAACTTTGGTTTATTTAGAACAAGAACTTGGATTAGCATAAATATAAAGAAAAGATGATGGTGGAAATTAAGCACTTGGGTTGAATTGAATAACTTATAATATATGCTAGCAAACCTCTACCTTATTTCTGAATTTTAAAACAATAGTTCATGATGCTCTAGCCTATGGTTTCTACAAGTTAATTCCTTACACGTTGTAGACCTTTCTTTCTAATTACTAAACTCAATTCCTTGCAATTTAGTTAATTAAAGAAGAAGATGAAGATAGAGTTCAGGCCAACATAAAGAAAAGTCTATCCTAATTCCTATTTCCCTTATTACGTACCAATTTCCATTGACATAAGAAATAAGCATGAACACTTGTGTACATCAAGATAAAAGAAGAACAAGGAAATAAAACATGAACTTGCAATGTTATTCAGAAATAAGGATGACGAAAACTAAAACATAATTATAAGCTAAAAACAACCCAAGAACTTAAAAAAGAAATTAGCCAAGCATGGCTAAGAGAAACATTGGATTACCCTGGACTAGGAGCTCAAGAATGGCTTCCCACAATTCTCAGGAACAATGCTCTCAAGGAAGAAAGAAGAATACTTGTTGTATTCTGAAGTAAGGGATGCTTTACAAAGGAAAAATGTAGTCCTATTTATAGTGTTCAGACTGCCTTCCAGCGCTTGAGCGCTAGGATCCCACCGCTTGAGCGCTGGGATCCCACCGCTTGAGCGCTGGGATCCCAACGCTTGAGTGCTGGGATTTATTTATTACAGACGTTGCAAACAGAGGCCCAACGCTTGAGCGTTGGCCTTCCAACGCTTAGGCGTTGGGATGAACTACACACTTGGATCCTAGTCATAGTTCCAACGCTTGAGCGTTGGCACGTCTGCTGATTGCTCTTCTTGCTGTTTTGTTCTTCTTCATGGTAGTGGGTTTTGAATGCCTTCAATGGCCTCCACTTTGTCTCCTTTTAATTTCTGAAACAGCAAATTCTCTTTACTCCTCCACTCAAGCTCTTTTTCACATGTGCAAAATTAGAAGTGATGCTTCATATTCAAGCTTTTCACTTTTGGTCCTTCCTTTGTTAGCACTTCACTTCTGGCCCTTCATTTTACTGAAACTTCACTTTCAGCCCCCAACTCTTGAACTTTTGTACTTTGGCCCTTTCTTTCCTGAAACTTACAGTTTGGTCCATGGACAAAAATGATTAATTCTACCAGTTTTCTTAAAATATAAAAATACCTATAAAAATTCCTAAAAATATAAAAATAAAGTTTAAAAACCAAATAAAAGCTAATCTATATGAAAATGCAAAATAAATAGAAAATCTAAATAAAAAGAATAAAAAACCTATATGAGACTCAAAAATAACAAAATAAAAAGACCCTAAAATTATCGTACAAAATCCAGTCATCAAGGATCGTGTCCCTTATAAGGGTCACTTATACCCCCCTTTCAGCGGACTGTGTCTCTTAAGAAGGTCACTTGTGTCCTCTACACGAACACCCACTACTTTGAGACGCTCGGGATCGTACCCGCCACTTGGGTTGAACGAGGTTGTGTCCCTTAAAAGGGTCAGTTTCTTGGGACCTCCAACCGGGGCGGTAAGGATTGTCTCCCGTGAAAGGGTCACTTATTCCCCCCTTCCGGTAGATTGTATCCCTTAAAAGGGTCACTTATGTCCTAGATCCAAAAATCTCTTCCAGACGGTTTGGACAGTTACCCTTAATAGGGTTACTTACACCTGCCGCTTAGTTTGAATGAGGTTGTGTCCCTTAAGAGGGTCATTTATGCTTTGGATTTTTTCCGTTGCGAGGCAAGCAAACAGTATTCGTTAGATGGATTACTTTTCTATACGTCTGCAAGCACAAACAACAAACATAAAATGAGAATTTCAGAAGAAATTTGTGTCAGTTTTATAAAAATTCAATTCCTTAGTACAAAGATATAAGTGTGCATCATAATTCATTTTTAAAAGAAAACAAATTATCATTGGCATCTCGTAGCCAATTGTGGAATAGAAAGATTTCTGTCAGAGGCATATAATGTCATCATATAAGAAAATTTCCCATCATAGGGGACGAAGACCCCGACTCTGATATATACTATTGCCATAGAAATGTTGCATGTCAATTCACAAAACATTATCAGACGAACATCCTAGCCCTAGCGTTCCCCAGCTTGATACTACTATGGTCTTCATTACCCCACCTTCCGCCCGGTAGATAAACATACCGTTCGGAACGGAAATTATGGCCTGTAACCCAAAGAGATTCGGTCAGCCTATAATTATGTTAGCTTCAGGGAGAAGCACCAAGACTAGAAACTTTTCCTTGATGGTTTTGCTCTTTCTTCCTCGTGCCACTGTGACGAAGAACGTTTTGAGCCTGACCAGTGCTATTGCATGGCCACTAAAGCTAGCAGAATTGGTCATCAGGGGAGTTAAGCCCCTTGCCTCGTATCACAGCGGAATGAAGCACCTGAAAGACATCAAGCTCATCGAGCTTCCAAGATCAACTAGGACACTTTTGAACATTTCATTGTCAACCTTAGCCGGTATCTCCAGGGTGAAGTCATCCATTGGCACTCGGGCCTGAGGAGCTTGAAGTACCTTTCCTCGTATCCTAACCTAATGAAGCACCTGAAAGACATCAAGCTCATCGAGCTTCCCAGATCAACTAGGACACTTTTGAACATTTCAAATGTTAACCTTAGCTGGTATCTCTAGGGTGAAGTCATCCCTTGGCACTTGGGCCGGAGGAGCATGAAGTTCAATTATTCTTTCCTCCTCTTTCCTTATTCTATGTTCCTCCTGCTCGGCAGGTAAGTGCTTCCTACTATGGTTATCACGGGGATCAGCATTCTCCATAGGCCACAGGTTCACGTCTTCAAGCCGCGTGTTCTACACAATAGGTCCAGCTTCATCCCGAGCGGAGCATCCACGTTTCTTCTCATTATTGAGTTCTTTGAGGATGCATTGTATCTCTGAGTCGCGCTTCGCGTCATAGCCATGATTGTCGTTGTACAAGCGATCGCGCAAGTCGCAAGTTCTTTGGTACTTTGCAGCTCTTTCCTCAAGCTCCCACCAGCTACTTGAAGGTTTGAGGATAAGGGATTCACTGAATGAACTTAATGGTAGCAGTGCCGACTGTACCAGGACCAAAAGTTTCTCCTCCGTCATCTCAAATGCGAGAGTCACCTCCCTGGTAAAGCACTCGAGAAACTATTGCAATTTCTCTTCATTATTTTGTTTCACTGCGCTCAGAGAGTAGTGGGTCAGCTGCTATCCATTGGGTCGTATGACTGAAGAGCCATCCGGGACAGCTTATGAATAATTGTTTCTGCAATACGCGTCAGTTACCACCACTGATAACCCGGTCGAGAGGAGGATTTCACCTTAGAGCCTAATAAATACACATGGATCAGACAATGCTACAACCACAGAGTATACTAAGAAAATCTATCTAATGATAATACTATTCTTATGTGGCAGATCAAACAATGCTGCAACCACAGAGCATACTAAGAAAAACTATCCCACCGAACCTGGAGCTATTGAAACCAGTAGTTGTTGGGAGCAATAATAGAAAGGAGAGAAAGAAAAAAGAAATATCACACAAGAATTTTAACGTGGTTCGGCACACAGTTGTGTACCTACGTCCACAACTACACTAGGTAGTATATTTCTTTTGGTGTAAATAATGTTTTTTTTTTTTTTTTTGAACTGTGGTGTAAATAATGTTTACAATAAGGTGTTTATATATAGCAAGAGTAAGACATGCTCCTACTAAAACTAAGCAATACGGGACTATAAATAGACTAAATAAACATAACAAGTAGGTCTTTGCTAACCTCTCTAGCATGCCATTGACGCTCTGTCGGCTAGTTTGATGGTACTTCCTCTCCATTCTAAATTTTTTTCAAAAAAAAAAAAGACGTGAGCATTGAAATAAAGTGTGTGACATTTGTCTTTTTTGTTTTCACTTTTCTTATTCTTTCATAGTTTATTTCGTCGTGAAAATTCTATATTTTCATTCATTCTTTCTTCGCCTTTTCTTTTTCTGGCAGGTGACAACCGTTCACCAGCAGTAATATTTGAACGTTAAAAAAGATACCTTTAATCCATTTCTCATCGTTGGACTGTGTTGTTAACGTTACCAGCTACACCGACGAAGTAGCCATTCTTGTTCTGCCAACTGTTTGCATGCGATGCTTTACTTTTACTTTTAGGTTCAATTTTGTATCTGTGAGGGAATCACTCACTTGCATTCAAACGCTTTGGTCATGATTGTTCAGCTAACAGGTATGTCTATCTCACTTTAATTACACTGTCTCCTGCATCTTTACCCTTTCTCTCCCCAGCTTTTATGGCTTGAAATTTGACTGTTATTGTAAGTATTCTAGGATTTTTCTTTTTTATTGTTGGAAAATTTTGATTTTCGAGATCATATAGTTCGTCTGTTATGCATATTTTTTGGGTGTTAGTCTGATGTTTGTCACTGTTCTGTGAGATAAATTTCTTGAACTAAAAGATTTAGATATGGGGTTTTAATTTCTAACTTTAGCTGCTAAATTCTAGTTCTGAAGTTGATTATTTTCATTTTATAATATTCTATTTACCATCAGATATCTCTAGTAATGAATTCTTTGTCTTGAATTGTTATTTGCTTGAATTGCCCTCATTGGTTATGGATTCATAGGAAGATTTTTGTTACGGATTTGAAATCTTAGCCAAGATATGATTCTTCTGTTTTGCCTTCGCAGCAATTGTTCTATAGCCATACCATTGATGATATGGTTCTGATTTTGATGTGAAAGATCAGTGTTCAAAATCAGAATGGTTTCACTTGATAATGGTATTGTGTTTGGGAATCCCAACGGTGAAATTGAAGAAACTAATGGGAGTCGTCAAGTGAAGGATTTTGCTTCTTTAAATATTTCAACTTCTAGAGAAACATTTCAGAGCTGCAGTGAAAATCCTCACAGAAGCTCTTTGAGTTCTCTTCTTGATAAGATAAAGTTCCTTAAATATTGTTCTACATCTACCAAATTCAAACAGCCTGCTACTGTAAAAGACCAGATATCACAATCTGCGTCTTCTCCTCGTTCGAATAGCTTAAGATCACGTTTCAGAAGCATGTTTTCACAGAAACTTGACCGGGGTTCAATCAAGAAAACGTGCATAGAATGGATCAGAAACCCAATGAACATGGCCTTTTTTGTGTGGATCATCTCTGTTGCTGTTTCAGGGGCAATTTTGTTCCTTGTCATGACAGGAATGTTGAATGGAGTCCTACCAAGTAAGTCCAAGAGAAATGCATGGTTTGAAGTGAATAACCAAATACTCAATGCATTGTTTACACTTATGTGCTTGTACCAACACCCGAAGCGGTTCCACCACCTTGTTCTTCTATTCAGGTGGAGACCAAATGACATGTCTAGACTTAGAATGGTGTATAGCAAGAATAGAACTTATAAGCCTCATGAATGGTCACATATGATGGTAGTGGTCATTCTCCTTCATGTGAACTGTTTTTCTCAGTATGCACTTTGTGGTCTAAACTTAGGGTATAAAAGAGCTGAGCGACCCGCCATTGGAGTTGGAATTTGTATATCTTTCGCAATTGGCTCACCTGCAATCGCCGGCATGTACGCCCTTCTTAGCCCTCTCGGGAAGGACTATGATTGTGAGATGGATGCCGAAGCACAGGTGAAGAAATATTCATTTGCATCATCCAAAGATCGACAAAGAGTTATTGAAAACAGACCAAAGTGGAGTGGTGGAGTACTTGACATTTGGAATGATATTTCCTCAGCATATCTCTCACTTTTCTGCACTTTTTGTGTCTTTGGTAGGAACATGGAGAGGCTTGACTTTGGAAACATGTATGTTCATATTGCAACTTTTATGCTGTTGTGTATGGCTCCTTTCTGGATTTTCGTATTGGCTTCAGTTAATATTGATGATGACAATGTTAGACAGGCTCTAGTAGCGGTCGGAATTGTTCTTTGCTTTTTCGGTTTATTATATGGCGGGTTTTGGAGGATTCAAATGAGGAAGAGGTTCAATTTACCTGCCTATGATTTCTGTTTTGGAAAACCTTCAGTTTCTGATTGCACACTTTGGCTATGCTGCTGCTGGTGCTCTCTTGCTCAAGAAGCAAGGACTGGGAATAACTATGATCTTGTGGAAGAAAATTTCTGCAGGAAAGAAATCGATACTGAACAACAACCTTCAATTTCACCTTTGGCCAGGGAAGATGTAGTGTCAACCGAATCTTGCACAAATTCTTCTGTGATAGAAACATCTAGTGCTAAATGTTCAAGCAATGTCTCAACGGGATACTGTAGTCCAGTTAGACTTCTATGTACTTTAGAAGAAGAGAATCTTGAAAGAGGTAAAGATGGAATGATGAACCCACCGGCTCCACCATTTATACATAGAGAAGCTCCTTAACTCTTGAAAGGAATGGAGGAAAGGTTTTTTTTGTTCTTCTTGCAGCTTATGTAGATATGTATGACAATATATGAGATGAACCCTTGTACTTTTAGTGCATTCAGCGCTCCAAAGTCATGGTTTTTTTGCTATTAACTCTGTCATGCTCATCAATATCATCCATTTCTTTTAGGTGCAGATTTAACTTTATCGATCAAATTATCTATTTAATTAAGTAAATCTCAATTTGAGTATATAGGATCATCATTGTATGTTAGCAACTGTGATGGCAGACATTACAACTGTTGTGATGTGCGTTCGTTGCGGTGTGAATTTATTTTAGATTAGCTTCAACAAGCACCATTTGCAATTTCCTCATATAGTTGCTGGTTGGTAGACTCATCATGATTTGATTATGCTTACGATTGATTATGTTGTGATATGTTGTAATTCGTATTAATTGTAGAACATTTATTTTTTATTATTAGGAGTATTTTTCATTATTAAGATATTTGGTCTCTTATTAGGAGATTGAGTATATATTTATTTTCCTCTATATAATGTAATCACTTTGTAGTTTTGGTTGAAGGAATAAAATTATATTTCTCCATATTTCGAGTTGGTATCAGAGCTCTCGATCTGAGGGCTCTGCTTTCGCATTTAAAAACCCTAGTCGTCTTATTACAGCCTTTTACTGTTATGTTGGTTCACCAGCAGCCATTCACTTCTTCCTTTTTTGAGGCAACTCATCAACTCTGTCACTGGCCAACATTCCGCCACCAACAACCCACCCACGAGGATCGCACCACCCAGACCGGCCGTTCAACGGAAGCCCGTCGCCAGAGCCCGCCGCACGCGCCCTCACGCGCTACTTCTTCAACCACGAGTGATGATGACTCCACAACGCTGACTCAGTTTATTGATAAATCACGGATTCTTAAGTTTCTCTCTGGCCTTAACTCTGAATTCGATCCTATCCGGGTTCAAATTTTGGGCAAGGAGAAACTTCCTTCTCTCTCAGAGGTGTTCTTCATAGTTAGTGATGAAGAAGGTCGGAGGACACTGAAGATGGAAGACAAATTTGTTGATGGTTCAGCCTTAGCCTCGAAAAGGGTCCTGAAAAAGGATCTACCTCTTCTGAACGTCCTAATCGCGATGATCGATGGTGCACTCACTGTAAGAGATCTAGTCACACCAAAGAGAATTGTTTCAAACTTCATGGAAGAGACAAAGTCCTTGGACGTATGAGCAAGTCCAAAGGTGGTCCTCAGAGGCGTGCAAATCACACAACTTCTGACATGGAGGCTGAGGGTGAAGATCCACCTACCGCAAATGTCTCTAGCCTTAGTAAAGCAGAATTGAAGCTTTTGAGAGCTCTTTTGGGTTCCTTGAGTAATCCCTTTGGTAAGAACTCTACTTTCTTATCTCTCTCTATGACTGGTAAGAACTCTACTTTCTTATCTCTTAATGCTTTGTGTACTGATGATAGCTGGATTATTGACTCTGGTGCTATAGATCACATGACACCTCGCCTCTCACATTTATCTTCTTATTCCACTTTGCTTGGAAACCATCATATCACCATTGCTAATGGATCCCACACCCCGGTTACCGGATGTGGTAACTCTCACCTAGCTCATCTCTACACCTAAAGCGTGTGCTTCATGTCCCAAAGCTTTTTAACAACCTTTTGTCTATTCACAAACTCACTAAAGATTTGAAGTGTGCAGTAACCTTTTTTGAATCACATTGTGTTTTCCAGGATCTTGCCACGGGGGCGGACGATTGGAATTGCTAAGGAACAAGACGGGTTATACTCTCTGCCGCACAAGGAGAACAAGTGTCATCAGGAAAGTTCAGCGTCATGGAGTACTTCTCAAATTTGGTTACAGCACAAGCGTCTTGGGCATCCTCCCTTTATTTCTAGTAATAATAAATGTTGTCAACCTTTTGATGTTGTTCACTCTGATGTGTGGGGACCTTCATCTGTTTCTAATGTTTCTAGTGCAAAATGGTTTGTTACTTTTATTGATTATTGTACTCGGATTACCTAGGTTTTTCTTATGAAAGATAAGTCTGAGGTGTTTCAATTATTTATTAATATTTTCAGCATGGTTAGAACACAGTTTGGGAAACCTATTAAAATGTTAAGGTCAGACAATGGGAAAGAGTATGTAAATCAAATTTTTTCCAAATTTCTCAAAGACAAGGGTGTTGTTCATGAGCTTAATTGTGTTGACACCCCACAACAAAATGGGGTTGCTGAAAGGAAAAATCGGCATCTTCTTGAAATCACTAGAGCATTACTCTTTCAAATGAATGTCCCTAAGTTTTATTGGGGGCAGCCGTCATAACTACTGCTTATTTAATCAATAGGTTGTCATATAGGGTTTTATCTGGTGCTAGTCCAGTGCAGTTCATGACGAGTTTCTTTCTGTCAATTCACATTATGTCAAGTCTCCAAGGTTGTGTCTTTGGTTGTTCTTCCTTTGTGCATGTTCATGGTTCTCACCAGGGAAAGTTGAATCCTCGGGCTCTTTAATGTATCTTCATCGGATATGAAGGGATATAAATGTTATCATCCTCCTAGTCGTCGTGCCTACATATCCATGGATGTTACCTTTCAGAAAACAAAGCCTTTTTATCCTAGTCCTCAGCTTCAGGGGAAGAATAGTCAAGAAGCTAAGTCTCTAGAGTTGTCTGTTACTCCTCTGACACGGTAGCCCTTGATGCCTTCCTCGATTCCTACCACTGAGGAAATCGATCATGAGCCAATGCCGTCGATCCAGAATGATGGTGATGACAATGATCCTGAACCAATACAGGTACAAAATAATGTTGAGAGATACAGGATAACGTACAATCGGAAAGTTAAACCCGTCCTGGTCCAACAACAAGTTCAATCGTCTGAACCCGAGGTAAGTGTTCCTAACATTGAGCCTAATAATTCTTATTAGTCTAACCTTGATGAGCTACCTATTGCCTTGAGAAAAGGAAAATGATCATGTACGAAGTACCCCATATCCCAGTTTGTGTTTACTAAAAATCTGTCTTTGCAACATCTGAGTTTTATTTTAGCTATTGACTCTATTAGAGTCCCTGCATCAGTACAAGAAGCATTAAAAGATAAGAACTGGATTCAATCCATGAATGAAGAGATGCATGCGCTAGAGAAGAATGTGACTTAGGAGATTGTTGAGAAGCCAAATGACAAGAGGACTGTAGGTTGCAGGTGGATATATATAATGAAGTATCGACCTGATGGCACGCTTGACAGGTATAAGGCGAGACTAGTTGCAAAGGGATACACCCAAACCTATGGACTTGATTATGAGGAGACATTTTCTCCGGTTTCAAAAATGAACACCGTAAGGATTATTCTTTCCTTAGCAGCTCACTTTGATTGGGACTTGCAACAGTTTGATGTTAAAAATGCATTCTTGCATGGAGATTTGCAGGAAGAAGTGTATATGGAGATTCCGCCGGCGTGTGACCCTACTTCAGGAAGAAATAAAGTGCGCACATTGAGGAAGGCCCTATATGGGCTCAAACAGTCTCCCCGAGCTTAGTTTGGGAGGTTTACTCAAGCTATGGTTTCCCATGGTTATAAACAGAGCCAAGGAGATCATACGCTCTTCATAAAACATACTCAAAATGACAAACTCACTATTCTGTTAGTCTATGTAGACGATATGATCATTGCAGGTAATGATGAACTTGAGAAGCAGAACTTGAGGAAGGAGTTAGCAGCTCAGTTTGAAATGAAGGAACTTGGAAAGCTGAAATATTTCCTAGGCATGGAGGTGGCATACTCGAAACAAGGCATTTCCATCTCTCAAAAGAAAGTATGTCCTTGATCTTCTCAAAGAGACTGGAAAACTGGGTTGTAAGCCCACTGGAGTCCTTATAGAGCAGAACCACAAGATTGGGAGTAATGAGGAGGGCCCAAGGGTTGATAAGGCCTAATACCAGACTTGTGGGAAAGCTAATTTATCTATCTCACACTAGGCCTGATATAGAAACTAAGAACTTGAACTTTTATTCATATATAAACAGAAAACCTAGAGCATAGTTTGAAATAGATTCACTACAACCCAAATACTAAGAAAAACTTAACCGAGCATGGCTAAGGAAAACATAAAAAAAAAAGACCTTAATTGGGAGCTCAAGATGGCCTCCCACAAGTCCCGGAAAGCTTAGAAACAAGGTGCAAGATGGTGTCTAAGTCTAAATAGGTATATCCAAAAGAAAAGCCAAAAACTGAATTTATAGCCAAACTGACAGCAAGCCAACACGCAAGTGTTGGATCCCAACGTTTGGGCACTGGGAACAGGACAATTTTCTCAGGTTTAGATAGAATGCCAACACATGAGCGTTGGTTTCACAACGCTCAGGCCTTGGGAGCACGACAGACTCCTCATTTTCTTGTTCTTAACCTTCTCTTTTGATTCCTTTCATCAATGCTTTGATGGAGCTTTATGATGGCTTCAAGGAAGGTCTGAAACAACAATTTTACATCAATTCCCTCTTCAATTCTTCATTTCCCACATGTTAAAAAAGCACTTGGGAGATTGATGCTTCCTATTCTTCTTTAATTCAACCACACTTCTTCATTTCATTGCACCAAGATCCCCACAAATGTTCCTCAATTGACCAGAACATCTAGCAAGGACTAAACTATAATAAAAACAACTAAAAAGGACTAAAAACAAAATACTAACTAAACTATATGCAAATGCAAAATAAAGCAAAAACTCTAACAAAATATAAATAAAACCTATATGTGACTCAAATAAAATAAAATAAAATAAAAAGAAAGGAAAAAGACCAAAATACCTCTAGTCATCACACCACTATAGCCAACGACAGCTTCTCCTCAAGCGTAAAACACTTAAAGAAAGCTTGTCCTCAAGCTCAGAACAAATCACCTTAGCCAGAAAAACGAAGCACAAGATACATATCCAAGAAAACATGGCTAGGTTAAAACACATGCATGTCAAGAGAGTGAAATTCATCAAGAACTTAGAGAATGAGAATTGATCAAAGAAGCAGAAAAGAGTTCACAATTAAGCTCACTAAACAAAGCTCATGACCATACAAGTGCAATGCATCAAACCTGGCTATCATTCAAATCAAAACTAAACAAAACAGTAATGCAATTTGGAGACTTTTTCAGGTTGGAACTTGGCCAAGGGTGCAATTGATAGGTAGGAAAAATTGAAGAACTTGGCAACTCTAAGGGCTCAGACTCAAATTAGTTAGGTGATCAACTTTACAGCACAAGAGCTATTCATTTTAGCATAAAGGTTCTCTCTTTATTTATTTTTTTGAACAAAGTAATGGAATGTTATGGGATGTATGAAAAGAAATTTTAACTACCCTCATACTCTTACTCACCCCATTACCTCATTGATTTTCTTTTTTTTTCTAAGGCACATACCTTATATTTTTTCATTTTGTTTTTTAAAGAGAGAAACCTATACAACTTTTAGTTCTAACAAACATTTCAGATTGACCTAATACCAACAACATCATTCACAATAGTAGGCTCCAAGAAAAGCACTCAATTTAGGCTCAAATAGGGCTACTAAGGGAAAACATTTCAGTAACAAAGTTTGATGTCACAATAAATCCTATAAGTCTCTTACAAAATTTCAAAACATGCATTATTCAATTGACATGTAAATCAAGACAGAATCAAGATTTCACAAATATGTCAGTAGTCACTCAAAGCACTCAGAAAAATAGGGTAAGTGTACCCATTTTGAACTCAGATCATGATCTATAACAAACTTAGAAATTAAGAATTCTTCCAAACTCCTAACAACATGCAATTCTACCCAACGTTTTTAAAACACATGTATCAATTTTCCAAAAACACTAGCTAAAGGTGAAGCCACTTGAGAGTTAGACATACATGATATAATAAACAAGAATATATATTAACTGACTCAATCTAACCTACATGCAAGACTCAATTTCTTAAAACAAAAATTCTAAACTAAAAGAAAAAATAACAACTAAAAACTAACAACTAAAAAGAAAATAAAAACTAAAAACTAAATCTAAAAAAAATAAAAACTAAAAATAAAAACACTACACTGGTCAAAATCAAGTATTCATGGGGTCTTCTTCATCATCAGCAACCCCAGCTTTATGAGTACTACCTGCTTCTTGAGGAACCTGTCCTTTTATTCAATAAGAAAAACAAACTTAAGTTAGCTGCCCGAGCCTCAATGCATGAGCGTTGGAGTTCCAACGCTTGAGCGTTGGAATTAAAAACAAACTCTAGGATTCCACGGGCTCAACGCATGAGCGTTGACCCCTCCAACGCTAAAGCGTTGGATTTTATAAAATCCTGGGCAGCTTGGCAGGCTGAATGTGAAGAAGGTCTTGCTCCTGACCCTGGCTGAGGTTTTGATGACGACAAACTCATCGACAAAAAGAAGAAAAGAAGACTTAGAGGAAACAGCGCTACAAAGTCTATCAAATACCTAGAAGTCCTTGTTTAGGTGAGTTATGCTTCTATAGGTCTATTAAAGCATAAAGGCTCTTTAAAACACCTAAACTAATCAAGCTTAATGTTTTCATAACTTAAAAGAAGTAGAAAACCTTAAGCCGATCTCAAAGGATCAAGTTTCTGGAAGTTGGACTTTAGTGTAATCAATTTCAGCCTTCTGGTAATCGATTACACCTAGGCAAGTAATCGATTACCCCTTGCTTGTAATCGATTACATGTTTGAATTTGAAATTCAAACTGAAACGGCTATTAGTGTAATCGATTACCAGAACGAAAAGTTGCATCTTTTCATGAACCATTGTGTCTCAAACCTTTTGGGACAGGTTGCATTGGTTCAAGGACGTTTCCCTTGCCTATATAAAGTCCATTTGAGTCCAGAACACAAAAACACATGAGAATACAACATTAGGCCAAAGCTTTGTCAAAATTAGTTCATCTTTTAGAACTTAAACTTTCAAGAGCCTAAATTCTGAGTTCATGATCTTCATGTTTATAAGAACACTTTAGTTGTTCATATCTTGAGGAACTCAGTATCCTATTATGCTTAAAAGCCTTAAAGCATAAATTCTCATGATCAATCCACTTGTATGTTAAAGGATTGATACAGCCAATTGTAAACTCTTCTTCATCTCTTTCTGTAAGATTGAGTATTCACCGTGGATCTCGGTGAAGGGTTGTTGGTACTGAAAGTGGTATACTTTCAGGGTGTTGATTGAAGGTGGTTTAGCCTTCAAGGTCTGAGGGTGGTTTGCCTTCAAGAACTGAAAGTGGTTTGCTTTCAGGGGCTGTGGAAAGTGGTATACTTTCACAGGAAATTGATAGGAATTCTTAGGGTCCTTGGTATAAGAACTTGTAAGAGATTTTTATCAGTAGTGGAAAAATCCTCAAGGGGTTTTCTTGAGGGACTGGACGTAGCCTTCGGTGGATAGAAGGTGAACCAGGATAAAATTTTGTGTGTGAATTCTTCTATCCTTCATCTTTACTTTCAAGCAACGCTTAATTCCGCTGCAATCACAACTACCGTTTCAAGATCATCATTATCTTGAAAGTAATAATTTCAATAAGGAGAAAATCGGGGCAACTCTGATTCACCCCCCTCTCAGGTTGCTATCTGTACTAACACTCAATGCATGAGCGTTGAGCCTCCGCCTGAGCGTTGGCGTTCCTACAACTAAACTTTTTTTTTATTAAGAATAGAAAGGAAACAAAATAATAAAACAAAAGACAAAACAGAAAACTAAAAACAAACCTTGCTTGGGTTGTCTCCCGAGAAGCTCAATTTTATAGTCTTTAATAGACTTCTCCAAATTCACCACTCAACCAGGATCTATTACAAATTGCATTAGACCCCTCAAGTCATGCAAATTCTGACAACAATTAGTCATCAGAATGAGACATGATTGTTCAGCCTTAACCTCGCCACTTTCCCACACAAGTTCATCTATGGACATCGTTTTCATGGAGTCTTGTTTCTCCTCTTCCGGGGTGGGAAAAGAAAAACCTTTTTCAGTCACTATATAATCCCTTTTTTTTAATTTTCTCATCTTGGTCCATAGATTTACTTACAGGGATTGTGGGAAGTTGATCAATCACTGGCTGTCTCCTCAGAATGTTTTGTATTCTTTCTTGAAGAATCTCCCTGGCTTTGCATTCTTGCTCAGAATTTGGAAAAAATCCGGCATTGCACTTGCACTCTAATTCAGAATAAAACTCGTCAAGTAGAGTGAAGGTATCCTGCTTCTTCTTCTCATATTCTTTTTCAAGAACCGCTCGGATCTTTGCCAACCTTTGCTCAAATGTTTCAGCCATTGTTATACCTTACAAAACTCAGCAAACAGATTAAGCAATACCAGTTCACAGCAGAAATTCAGAAATTAAAAAAAAAAAACTCTAAACAACCAATTAAAAGTCAAAGAGCCAATCCCAAGCAACGACGCCAAAAACTTGATAGAAATTCTGCAAGTGTACAGATTGTATCGGAGTAATATTAAAGATATCGTCTCCACAAGGATTGGTTTGATTTAAAATCGGATTTTTAGAGTTTGAAAAAGAAAAGATGTTTTTGTTTTGATTTTGGAATTTAAAGAAAACGGAATAAAGATAACAATAAAAGCTTGATAAAACAAGTACTTGGGTTGAGTTTCACTACCTCTAGCTAAGCTATTCAGAATCAATTCTATATATGAAATTCAGAACATGTTCTTAGGTGTTCTAGCCTAGAGTTTCTACTTGTTAATACCTTAATCAAATAGAACTTCCAATCCAATTTCTAATACTAATACCTTAGTGATTAGTTAATCAAATTGAAGATGAATTCCAAGTTCAGCCCAACATAACAATGTCTACCCTTATACCTAAGTGGCATACAATCATTCATTCCATTCCCATTTCCCTTAAATCCTACAAATTACCATTGCATAAGAATTAAACATGAAGACTTGTGTACAGCAAGAATAATATTAAAATAGAGAATAGAAACTAAGAACTTGAACTTTTACTCATATATAAACAGTAAACCTAGAGCATAGTTTGAAATAGATTCACTACAACCCAAATACTAAGAAAAACTTAGCCAAGCATGGCTAAGGAAAACATAAAAAAAAAACCTGAATTAAGAGCTCAAGATGGCCTCCCACAAGTCCAGGAAAGCTTAGAAACAAGGTGCAAGATGGTGTCCAAGTCTGAATAGATATATCCAAAAGAAATGCCAAAAACCCAATTTATAGCCAAACTGACAACAAGCCAACGCTGGGAACAGGACAATTTTCTCAGGTTTAGACAGAATGCCAACGCATGAGTGTTGGTTTCCCAATGCTCAAGCGTTTGGAGCACGACAGACTCCTCATTTTCTTGTTCTTAACCTTCTCTTTTGATTCCTTTCATCAATGCTTTGATGGAGCTTTATGGTGGCTTCAAGGAAGGTCTGAAACAACAATTTTACATCAATGTCCTCTTCAATTCTTCATTTCCCACATGTTAAACAAGCACTTGGGAGATTGATGCTTCCTCTTCTTCTTTAATTCAGCCACACTTCTTCATTTAATTGCACCAAGATCCCCACAAATGTTCCTCAATTGACCAGAACCTCTAGCAAGGACTAAACTATAATAAAAACTTAAAAGGACTAAAAACAAAATACTAACTAAACTATATGCAAATGCAAAATAAAACAAAAACTCTAACAAAATATAAATAAAACATATATGTGACTCAAATAAAATAAAAAGAAAGTAAAAAGACCAAAATACCCCCAATCATCAAGAATATGAGGAGACTTCAATAAAGGAATCTGGAAAAAAGGAAAGAAAAAGGGGATTATCACACTCGTCATAATTATCTTCAGAAGGAAAGAAGAAGACCATCTTTCCCTCAAACTGCCAGGAAGAGACAAAATAATAAGTAACTTACCAATATATTAGAGACCACGACGCACGAAAACAGTTACAACGAGGAGCTACGGGTCGTGTGAGGATACGGAGGCGCTGAAAATACTTGTGAGGAATGAAACCTTGCAGGAAAGACGAGGCACTCGGGTAAACCAATAAGTACCTAAAGGAACTTGCAGTTCCCAAAAAAGAACCAAGGCCCACGTCAGGAAAGAAGGTGATGGGTAAAAATGATTCAGGTACCTCGCATCCCGCTTGGATTGTAATCCAGCTAGCTTGGTACGACCGCACTCAATTTGGTCAACAAATCCAGCACTGACCAAACACAAAACCGGGCAGTAATCCAAGGCCTCAAAAAAAAACTGGGCCAGAATAAAATAGAGTGACCCGCGCAACTACGGAGGACCTATTGCTCAGAAGCAGGGGGACTCCAAGACGCAGCAGAAGGGTCTTGGCTAAAAGTTTCATATAGCTTGACATGCCAACATATGTCACGCCAAGTTGGGTGGCTCCTGTTCCGGTCGGCTCTTCAGCTATACGACCCAACGACGTAGCAGTTGACCCACTAGGGATGCTCTTAAGCATACACCTAAAAGTCAGAATGTGCGACCTAGCTAAGGGACGAGCACTCCCGACTTAGTGGTACCTTATTCAACCGGCCCGGACATAGGCTGAGGGGAAGTGCTTCACAGGCTGTTCGACCAGCAGCCACTCCCGCTCGGAAGCCTCACTTATTAGCTTTCCCAACACTTGCAGGGACATCTCTGGCGCCTATAAATATAGGTTCTATCGTTATCTTGGGACGCTTCTTACTCACTCTTTACATTACAAGTTTGTTATGCATTCTTACATGTCTGAGCTGAGCTCTTGGACGCTCTCGGACCTCCCTTATTGACTTAAGCGTTGAAGTGACTTCTGCAGGTGCCCCCTGACGCGTTGGACTTGGAGACTCCACCTCATTCATGCTAGAGCACTGCGAGCACCAACGCAGTCTAGCTGAGAGTACCACCATCCAGGATTCATGCCCGAACACAGCCGTGATTTCGGCCGCAACAACCACGTTTGTACACAATTTTAAGTCGTAAGAAAGACCACAATGCAACCGTGACGCGACCGCGACCGTTACTGCTACCGCAATTTTAGCACTTTTTGTGAGGGTAAACCAGTAACTTTATAATTTTAATGGTTCAATACTTTTTTGCTCCATCTCATTCCTCCTAAATTGGGGGAACAAAGTGAGGAAATAGAGTTGTAACTTATGGAATATGTACCACCGGGTTCCTTTGAGCTTCATCCACTTTTAAATAATCCAAATAAGAGACATGTTCCTCCACCCCTAAATCCAAACAAAGCCTTAGATTTGGGCAATGTGATGAACTTTTGAATGACTCTATTTTTCCAAATATAAAGTTGGCAATGTGATTATATGTGAAACCATTTAAATATTTATGAAAATAAAAACAAATATAATGTTTCACTTGACATGAAGATCTAAATCCAGGATTCAATACTCTCAAATTCTCTTCAAACCTATTATGCTCATTATAGAGATTACTTGCGGTTAGAGATCGAGCATGGAGGTTCAACATTCAAATTTACTTTTCTATTTCATCTTCGTTATTTTGTCTTGGTTGCTTTGTTTATGTTTCCTACTCTTTCAAATTTATTAATTGCTTTTATATAAAATAAGTTTTCATTTTAGATTTATTTTGCATAATGGCAGTTTGAACCTGCTTCTTCAAGTGTTTCTTTTAAGTAAAATCCATTATGAAACACTTATATGAGACGCAACTCACTTCATTTTTCAAAACTTGGAAAACAAAAGTCCAATAAAATGATATTTCTTCGGCCATTCTTAAAAAGTAATTGGAGTTTCAAAACTTCATAGCCAAGAATGAGTCGGTTCAACTGGAAACTGGTCATAAAATTGGTGTAAGTTGATGCACCGACATAGAAACATCTAGCCGTGTCCATGTCGGATTCACCACCGACACGCGATTCGCGTGCGATTTGCACTGGACACGCCAGAAACCGTGTCCAGCAAGAAATCGTTTTTGTTCGCCTTCAACACAGCGCCGACATGGCTTGGATGCAGCGTGGACGCGGCTCCGACACGACAAAATGAAGAACGGACACAACAGTGGGCTTTTTGAATATTATTTTAATTTGAACCCAAATAAAAAAGGAAAAACAGAAGAGAAAGAGACAGAAGAGTAATAGACAACCCTCACTGCTTCACGCACTCACCCTCCTCTGCTTTCAAGCACGCACCTGCCTTGTTTCTTCACCGTCCGCGCCACCTGCCTTGCTTTTCTCCTGATTCTTGAAACCCCCTTCTCAAAACCCCTATGTTTCTGGTGTGTTGTGTTGTTCTTGTGATTTATGTTTTCAATTTTTTTCCCCCTTGCTTCTTCCCCTATTTTTTCCCAATGGGTCATGAGAAGTGAAATGTTGATTTATGATTCAGTCCCTGTTTATGAGAACACGCACTTCATAGATTTGATCCCCCTGTTTTTTTCTTACTTACTCTTTTTTTGGTGAAGCTCATTGACAATGACATATGGCTTAGGTAGTATTATTTTGGGATGGTTATTGTACATAAACCTTAATTCCAAAGTCCTTTCGTTTGACTATTATATCGGATGATGATATTTGGCTTTTGAATTCATGTTTGTTAGTTCGTGGTTTCTCTTTTTGAATTTGTGTTCATAGCTTCTTCTTGATAATTGGTGATATTTGACTTTAATTTTATGAATATAATTTTCTGATATATTTTTTATTTTTTAATATATATATATATATATATATATATATATATATATATGTCGTGTCTCGTGTCCCGTGTCCTACTTTTGGATGTTAGCCGTGTCGCGGTGTTCGTGTCCGCGTCCGACACCGTGTCCAAGTCCGTGCATCAAGAATTCTGAAATGCACCGGCAAAATTTGGTAAATAATAGGTGGCTCTACCGATAAAACAAAATATTCTCAAATTACGTGTTCATTCATACAGTTAATGTGAGGCTGTGTTGGTTGATTAGCAACTACCTCTATAAGTGACATATATGATTCGAAAAGCATGTCTTGTGTGGTGACCAAATCGAACCCACCAAACATTTGAACATGAAATAATAAATAAAAAATGTTAAATATGTTTAGTCCCTGTGAAATATGAATGAATTGAATTTGGTTTCTTTAAAAGAATTTCATAGTTTTTAGTAACATTTATTTAATATGTGGAATTAGTCCTTGCAGCTAACTTTGAGGTGGTTTTTAAAGCCTAAATATCTGTTAGTAACAGTTTAAACCGCTATAAAATGCACTACAGATACTAACCCCTCCTATTCCATTAAAATTCGGGATTGAAACTATAAAATATTTTTGGAGGAACAAAATTCAATTCACTCCTATTTCACCTTAATTCTTTATATCTTTAAGTTGAGTATTTGATTCTTTTGGCACGCATCCTCAAAGAAAACTTTAGATTTCTTCCCACGCTGATCAGAATTGCGAATATAACTGTAAAAGGAAATGTAGTAAAGGAAATTGGGTGTCAAATGGAAGCAAAAACAAGTGGGTTGAAAAGGGCTAAAGGCCTTGAGTGCCGCACGTGTCCTACCTCCATCACGTGTCATCTAAATCCATGAGCCAGCCAATTGAAGGGTTCTATTTATGCCTTCACCGGGGCGCGTGCAACTTTCGTCGTGAGCTGTCTAGGTTTGTCAGAACGCGTGTCCTACCACCATTACACTCCCTTGGCTGCTGTCATCACTTGTGTTAGCAGCGGAGGGCTTCCACTAAAGTGCTTGTTAGCTGTCAACATTACCAAAATATTCCCATGAGTGAGATGATTGGGGTGAATATGAAAGTCTTTGCATCCTGAATTTTTAAAAGGGGCTTCTTGTAGTACATTAAATTAGATCGGATATTTAAAATAGTTGATTTAGTAATAAAAATTCATGTACTACTTAAAAGATTTTGTTCTATTCTAGTAATACCGCGTTACATTTTTGGAGATGTGAGATTTGTGAGTTATGTTTTCTGGACTTTATTCAACCGTTAATAATGGTCATTTTACGCGCATTTCTGCCGCTCATTCTTTTCATTAAAAAATAAATTTTACGGGATGGAATTAATTGACGAGTAATAAATATATGTATTGAGAAACATAATAATAATCTATTAAATCATTTAATGTTGGTATCACAAAAAAAAAATTATGGATACCACATAATTTAGCTTTTTAAAATGGGTTAGTTGTTATATGGGTTTTTGAGAGCCATTAAGCTAATTGTTGTTTTTTTGAAGAGTTTATTTGATAGCATATAAACACTTATTTAAATTGTTTTAAACATGTTTTTTTAAGTTGTTATTTTTAGAAAAAATTACTTTTTTTAATGAAAAGTTATTTTTTAAAAATTTTAAGATGTCTGTTTCAACTTTTTATAAAATTATTATTTTAAGAAAAACTGAAAATAGATTATTTGGAAAAGCTACTTTTAATTAGTTTATGAGAAATGTTTATTATAATACATTATGATAGATGAGAGAGAAGATGAAAAAAAAGTGATTTTAATTAGTCTAACCAAACAAAATAACCTATGTTTTGTTTTCAAAATCTCTAAAAATCTTTAGATAGTTAAAAATCATTATTTTTTAATCTGAAACATACGCACTCCATATTAGCTTATGAATAAAAGCTTATACGCTCATATATAAACTATTTTCAATAAGCTCCCCAATTTAATTAACTTATGAAAAAATGTTTCTGCGATAAGCGCCAGTTACCACCACTGATAACCCGGTCAAGGGGAGAAGTTCACCTTAAAGCCCAATAAACACACATGTTAAGGGCTTGGAGGGTTTTGTATATCTTGAGTTACCACCAGTGATAACCTAGTTGAGATGAGCTCGCTTGAAAGCCCAATAAACATATATGCTTAATGACTTGGAAGATTGTGTACCTCATGAGTTGCCACTAATGATAACCCGATCAAGAGAAGGAGCTTGTCCATCGCGTCTCCAAAGCTACCCTAATAAGCTAGCTAATTAACTAAATGGGAGCTCAGGAATCCGAAAACCATGATTACGAGTAACAACTACAAGAATGTGCTCATTTAGCATCCAAAATTAGCGTCAACCACGGTACTGGAGGTAAATTTGTCGATGCAAATCTGACACAAAGATGCAAAATCAATTTAAACATTGCGCCGGTCAAGCCGACATAACATTGCGTCGTTTTCGTGACAAATAGCATCAGTTATAACCGCCGCTAAGTTCACTAGGAAACTTAGCGTTGTCTTGCGGATGTGTAGCGACAGCTTGAGTGCGATGGTACTTTTCTAGTGAAGTTTGCGTCGGGTATAGCCGATGCAAAGTTGTAAGTGTACAGTTTCATTGCACAGTACACGAGGCCAAGCGTTGGCTTAGAACAGGTTTAATGCGGCATCGTGCCCCCAAGCAAAAAGTCTTTACGGTTAGCGTCGGCCTAGATGACGCTACCTATAATTGGTTTCGCCGTCTCACTCCATTATAAGACTTCTTCTTTCTTTTCTCTGTAACATCCCATTTTTTCCAACTAAAAGGAAATAATAAATTATTATTATTATTATTATTATTATTATTATTATTATTATTATTATTATTATTATAATTATTAGTGCTAAGTTCACTAGGAAACTTAGCGTCGTCTTGCAGATGCGTAGCGGCAGCTTAAGCGCGATGGTACTTTTCCAATGAAGTTTGCGCCGGGTATAACCAATGCAAAATTGTAAGTGTGCAGTTTCATTGCATAGTGCTCGAGGCCAAGCGTTGGCTTAGAACATGTTTAATGTGGTACCGTGCCCCAAGCAACAAGTCTTTATGGTTAGCTTTGGCGTAGTTGACGCTACCTATATTGGTTTCTCCATCCCATGTCCATCATAAGTCTTCTTCTATCTTTTCTCTGTAGCATCCTATTTTTCCCAACTAAAAGAAAATAATAATATAAATACTATTATAATTATAATTATTAGTGCTATTATTAATATTGATAATTAAGGTGTATGTTTGTTATTTTATGTGAATTGTTATAGTTTAATGTTAATACGACAAGATAAAACTTATGTTTATGATGATGTTGAGTGATAAATAGAAGTTTGAGAATAAAATGTACCTCATAGATAATTAAGAAAAATTAATTGAGAGGTTTAGAGAATAAGCCTTCTTAAAAATTTACTATTTTATGTGAAAACCCATAGTTTAATTAGGATTATGTTAAAGGAAATTAAGTAATTGATTATGGAGGGATAGAATTCGAGTTTCATATAGGTTTAGGAACTAAAAATGGATTTTTGAGAAGTTTGAAGAGAAGCCTAGGGTTACATGTTGGTGATTTTGGATGGTGAAAGTCATCATGCATAGTGACACTTCCATGGTCACTTGGCTTCTTCCAAACTCCTCTATTCCTCTATAAATACACGAGCTCAGAAGTTCTAGACACTCACCTCACTTCCCTTTAGCAGAACTGAAGCTCTACAACCTTGGAGTTAGAGAGAGAAGCTCCAGGTTCTCTCTAAAAACTCAAAGCTTGTCCATCTTTTCTCATTTCTATTCTTCACCCAAAACTCGATCAAATCCTCCTAAAAACATCACCATCATGTTTCTCGGTAGTTAAATAGGGATTCTGGAGAGTTTGGCAAGTTTTGGAGTTGTTTTGGGTTAGTCTTGGGTTTCTGTTCTTCGTGTTCATCAGGACCGTCGTGCCTTTGATTTTTTCGGTGACCTAGACGGAAAATCACTCACTTTAAACGTGTTTATCTCACTCATCTGACCTCCGATCAAGGTGATTTCACCACCATCGTGGTTCTGGAAGGGAGGAGATTTCGACACCGGCCTTAGATCATCGCCCGCGATGGTCATGATAAATATAGGGACAACACAAGAAACGAGGGGTTTGAATTGTATTCGTATTAAAACTTGATTTTCAAAACAATTATTAGTTTTCAAAAACATTTTCATAAACGATAGGATAAAACGATTAATGCAGCAGAAATAAAATGTGTAAGTGTGTAGACGATGCAAGCAGTATATGTGTAGACAATGCAAGCAGTAAAAACAGCACACACAAGATTTATCCTGGTTCACCCCCTTAATCGGGATTAGGGTTTGGACTTCGTGGTGGCGAGGGAGGAGGCATGACTGGATCCCTCGCAGTCCGTCCTCCTCGCCCACGGCCTCGCCCTCTTCTTCCATTGCTGACATAGCCTCTTCTCTCGTGAACGTGGGGTTTGGTTTACCTTTTCCCACAAACGGCGCCAAAATGTTCTGGGAATAGAACAGTATAGGAGAGAAGTGAGACTATAATCTGTATTAGAGAAATTGTGAACCCTTTTACATGAGCCTCCCTTGGCTATTTATAGGGAGGGAAGCCATAAATGACATTTAATTAAGACTAAGCCTATGGGCCTCCAAATCGAGCCCAATAACTTACAAAGTGTAACCCCCTGTGTATTACAAATATGCCCCTGGAATGGTCAGCTGAGGCTGCCCTTCGTCGAGGGAGGGCGCCCACTAGGAGTAGAGCCCTGTCCAAAGATGTTATGATGCGACTGCTGTGATCTACAGTCTAATTTTATTTTTTTTAGAATTAATGAACTGCTGAACTATTTTGGCATTGAGTTGTTCTACTGCTGAACTGTTTTGGCATTGAATTGTAATGAGATATTAGGATAGTTTTCTATAGACCATGTTTTAGTAATCCCATATGCATGTTATATATAGTTTATTTGGTAATTTGGTATTTATAGTTTCTTGTAGACCATGTTTTAGTTAATTTGGTATTTTGGAAATATAATAGACTATATTTTTATTTGCACGTACAATTAATTAAGGTGAGACAACATATGAAAAACCAAAAAAACAAAAATTTAAACCTATTACCATGGTTCAACACTGAACCGAGGTAATAGGAAGAGATGTAACCACGGTTCAGAAAGGAACTGTGGTAACAGAGCTGCAATGTTACCACGGTTAAGCCTTCAATCGTGGTAACAGAGCTGCAATTACCATGGTTACACCTTCAACCATGGTAACAAAGCTGTGATGTTACCACGGTTTGGCCTTGAACCATGGTAATTTATCTATTACTTCGACGTATGTTACCACGAGTTAACTGTAGTAGTGTTTTTGCCTATGATTTTTATTACAAATGTAATAAAATTATTTTCACTGCAACACCGTCAAATTTATGTTAAGTATTCATAGTTATCCAATTTGAAATGTTGCTTGTTTTTCTGTGGTAGATTGAGTTGTATGGTTATAATTAGTGAAGTATATATACATGCTTATTATGTGCTACGGAGTACCGAGCGTTGTCATTGTATGCTTTGAACTCAGTGTTGTAGCTTGGTCGCTTAATTGGTTCCAATTTTCCTATGAAATGTTGATCGGAGACAAGTAAAAGGAAAATCGTATTGATGAAGCGACCAAGTTATAGAATTAAATTCACAGCATTCAACGACGACACATGGTACTCAATAACAACCAATACCCATATATACGACCAAACTATTCAACCCTATCTACCATTGAAAAATAATCAACATATGAAGTTGGATAAGTGTGAATCTAAACATGAATTTGGCGTTGCTGTTGTGAAAATAATACCAAGATTAGAGTCGTTTGTATGACTGTATTCGTCGCTACGAGGACCCAAAATAGAGTCGGTCTATACGACCGACGCTAAAAATTACGCTTTAGCGTCGTTTGTTGTCGTTGGCGACTTGAATCAGCCGAACCACTCTAATTTTTCACGATGGATAACGAGCCAACACAAACAGTTAGTTTCGACCCTTTTAACGTCCTCCTCCATACCAACACTAGACTAACGCTACAACGCCATTAACGTTGGTTTTTTCAACCATTTTTTTGACGCAAACAACTTATTTTGTAGTGAATAAATAACAGCTCATAACCTCCAAATATAATTAAGTTAATCATTAACATTTAACACATTTAATGTGCAATAAATAACGTCCGTAATAACAACAAAATAACCAAGCAACCCATAATTAAGAGGTTAGAGGATCAAGAGAACGATATCTTCACTAAAACGTGAATGTTGGGCCCGTACCTGGTAACGTAACAACTAAGCTTGGGATCTCCGAAGTTTATAAAACAACTTATTATTTTAAGCGTTTAATTAAGTTGTTTACCAAAATAGATTATTTATATATTTGTGTATTTTTATCAAGCTTAGTTACCAAAATCAATAAAAAAACCAACAACTACAATAATGATATGTGAACATATAAAAAGATCACGACACCTACCATGCATATGGGTTAATGGTCAGAACGATGTCTAAGCTTTTTATCTGTGTGTTTTCCCCCCTTTAGGTCCGAAACACAAGTTCACTAAACAAACAAATTGCTTAAGATGGATTTGAAATTTGTAACATTGACCACAAGAAAGAAAAAACGTTGAAAGTGAAAACATAAGACGAAATACAGGGACCCCCTGACATTGACACTAGCGATATGGATGCACAGTGTTTAGTATGCTAGGACAGTATGACGCATATATAGAGGTGAGAGCTCTTTCTGGGGTAGCTCTTATTTGGGACATAAAACATTCATCACAACACGACACAATATATACGTGCTGATAAAATTGAATACTATTGCAGCCCCTAGTGTTGCTATTATCGACTGTGATCTCTCACTAGCTAGTGCTATAATGCTGTAGTTCAATATCGTATGGAAAATGCAGATAATAAATAGCTGGCTCTAGCTTCTCCACGAGTTCTTTATTTTTCTTTAATTTTTTCTTTATTTTTAATAATAATAATCTTTAAAAACTTTCCATCCTAGTGGCTGCCGTCAGCTGACTTGAAAAGGGACGCACGAGGTAGAGGGGAATAAAGAGAAAGAGAGATAGATCTATTGTTTTAATTTGCACCTCTCCTAGCTCAGTTCATTGCAATGGTGTGAAACAGCCATTTGTAATTTGCACCTAACCTTGCTAGCAACTTGCAACTTTTACATTGTGATGTAGATGATATACGAAATTATGAAATCTGAAAAAACAATGTAAAATTAATTGAGTGTAAAAATTCTAGTAGTATAGAGTTTCATTGCATAACAATAGTCTGACTTGACTTGGTTACAATAAGAAACAAAGCAAATATAAATAGGCAAAGAGTAGAAGACTATACTACTCATAAGATTTAAATAATGAAATAAAGCAATATTATCTAACATCCGCTCTCAAACCCACGATGCTGTAACAGGAAGCATTGAGAATTTGCCAATCAAGAAACGAAAACGACTAGTAGAATGAGACTTGGTAAACAGGTCAGCAATTTGCATGGAGGAAGACAGAAAGGGTAAAGTGATAGTTCCCTTTTGAAAATGATGTCCGGTGAAATGGTAATCAATCTCAATGTTGCTTGGTGCGTTTATGAAAGACTGAGTTACGAGTGATCTAGATGACACTCAAATTATCACAATGCGTAGGAGTATATGCAGAGAGGGAGACACCCATAGATTCAAGTAGCCAGCGCAACCAAACAGTTTTTGTAGTAGTGGATGCCATGGCACTATACTCAGCTTCGGTAGAAGATCGAGAGACAACAACTTGCTTCTTACTTTACCAAGAAATGAGAGAATCTCCTACGAAAATGCAGAAACCAGTTGTAGATTTTCTATCAGTGGGAGAACCACCCCAATCAGCATTTGAGTAAGCATGCAACTCCAACGACGAGGATGAAGGAAAGAGGAGGCTCTGAAATTGAGTGCCTCGAAGATAACGAAGAATGCGAAGAACATATTCCCAATGAACTGTAGTAGGAGAAGAAACAAACTGACTAACAACATGCACTGCATAAGCAATGTCAGGTCTAGTAATGGTAAGATATACCAAGCTGCCAACAAGAGTGCGGTATAAAGTAGGATCTACCAAAGGGATACCATCAGATGAGTTATATCGAGTATTGAGTTCAAGAGGAGTGTCAACTATTCGAGTATCAGATAGACAAGCTTGTGCAAGAATGCTTGCAATGTACTTAGATTGAGAAAGAAGGTAACCTCGAGGAGAATAGTCAAACTCAATCCCCAGAAAATAACGAAGAGTACCCATATCTTTCATCTCAAATTGTTTAGCCAATTGAAGTTTCAAACTTGTAATCACTACATCATCCCCAGTAATAATCATATCATCAACATAAAGCGAGAGCAAAATACAACCACGAGGAGAGCATCTGACAAACAATGCAGAATCATGGGGGTCGGAGGTGAAACCAAGGGATTCAATCACAATGGAGAACTTCTCAAACCAAGCACGAGGGGCTTGTCTGAGCCCGTAGAGAGCCTTCTTTAATTTATAAACTGCACCTGGATTATGAGAAACAACTGGTAGAGGAACCATATAAACTTCTTCCTTAAGATCACCATTCAAGAAGGCATTTTTAACATCCAGTTGGGAAATATGCCACTGACGAATAGATGGCACTGCAATAAGGGTGCGAATAGTGATCATTTTAGCAACAGGAGCAAAGGTCTCTTCATAATCCATACCATATTGCTGAGAAAACCCCTTAGAAACTGAACGAGCTTTGTATCGCTCAACAAACCCATCAGACTTGGTTTTGGTCTTATATACCCAACGAGAACCAATTGAAGTTTTTCCTGGTGGAAGAGAGACAATATCCCAAGTATTTGTCTTGTGTAGAGTGGAGAGTTATTCCGCCATAGCCTGCTGCCAACAAGGATGAAGAACTAGCTCTTTATAGGAGGAGGGCTTAGACAAGTTGTGAATAGAGGCTAAAAAGGAAGCAAATGAAGTGGAATATAGAGAATAAACAAAATCAGGCTTTATAGTGGACTTACGGTCACATTGAGGACGATTAGGTTGAGGATCCACAATCTCAGGAGTCGCTTGGGGAGGCATGGGGGCAGAGGAAGCTTTAGGATGAGCAGAACTACTAGTGTCGACCCTGCAAAGCTCAACACGAGACTTAGTTTGACTGAGAAACGAGGGGAGAATCCATGATGGCTAAATTTGTAGAAAACGGATCAATGCAGACGAGATCAGATTTGGTAAAACCATGTGGACTAGAGGGAACAGTGTAAAAGGTAATATGATCAAGAAACACAACATGACGTGAAACATACAACTTGTTACTTCTAGGGTCATAGAAACGATAACCTTTTTTACCATCACCATAGCCAAGGAAGACACAAATTGATGAACGAGAGGACAACTTGTTGTGCTCTACATGCAAGTGAAGAACAAAGCAAGTAGAACCACAGACTCGCAAGGTAGAATTATTAGGGGCATAACCATATAGTTTTTCAAAAGGGGACAAACCTGAAGTGAGAGAGGTTGTGATTCGGTTAATGACATGAACAAAAGTGAGGACAACTTTCCCCCAATACTCACTTAGAACAGAGGAAGACAAGAGAAGAGAATGAGCAATTTCAACAATATGACGGTGTTTTCTTTCAGCAACTCCATTTTGTTCAGGAGTATCAGTACAAGAGGTTTGATTAGAGGTAGCATCAGATTCAAGGAGTTCAGTAAACTTGTTGGAAGTGTA
Organism: Acmispon strigosus; assembly: GCA_030819835.1. NCBI lineage: Eukaryota > Viridiplantae > Streptophyta > Magnoliopsida > Fabales > Fabaceae > Acmispon > Acmispon strigosus. Next base: position 30,768,985 of record JAUAMA010000007.1, read on the forward strand.
CTCACCACCTAAATCACATTGAAAGCACTTAATAACAACATTATGTTGAGTTTTAACCATAACACGAAACATATGGTAAATAGTTATAAAATCATAACGATGTTTCATAAGATAAACCCAACAGTAATGAGTGCAATCATCAATGAAGGATACATAATATCTAGAACCACATTTAGTAGCGATTGGGGATGGACCCCATACATCCGAATGAATTAAGTCAAAAGGTGCAACAGAAATTGACACACTTTTACAAAAGGGCAAAGCAGAAAACTTAGCAAGTTTGCAGGCACAACAATCAGAAATATCATTAGCTTGCAACTTTCCTAAAGCTCCTGTAGAAGCTAAGTATTTCAAACAGGAGGAAGAAACATGACCAAGGCGAGAGTGCAATAAATAAAACCTAGAAGAGGCCGGAGTCAAACAAAAGACGACAAGTCAGCACTAGTAGCTAAAACATCTGGACCTCGAAACTCCTCCAAAACATAAATTCCCCCATATCTACGGCCTATCCCAATCAGTCTCTGAGATCGAAGATCTTGCACATAACAATAGGTGGATGAAAATGAAAGTAAGCAACCAGAATCGCATAACTGACTTATAGAAATAAGACCCACACACAACATAGGAATGTAATAGACATCTTGAATAGATAAATGAGATGTGGAAACAGAACCAAATCCTGCTACATGAAGAGGTGTGCCATCAACAGTTACGATAGGTACAGTTGAAACAGGGTGTATGGACACAAAAGATTTGAAATTAGGTGACATGTGATGACGTGCTCCAGAGTCAAGGACCCACAAGGATGGAAATATACCTGAGGGACTAGTGGAGGACAAACCTATGTTGGACTCGGCAGACAATTGTGCGGCAAACATAACAGACATGGCATACAAGTGCGTGGAAGACGATACAAGCATGGCAGAGGGTTGTGAAGCAAGGAACTTGTTGAATTGTTAAGTAAGATCATCTAAAGAAGGACCAGAAACATATTTTCTCTCATCAAACATTGGAGTAACTGCATTAGTATTAGGTGCATGAGGCCTGAAGTTCTTAAAGTTTCTTTGGTTGAATTGACTCGGAGGTTTCAATTGAGAGGATTGTTGTGTTTGTTGCTCCTTGTTCATTTATAAGTGTCAAATTTACGTATATTTGGATATCATTTTAGACATTTATTCGATTTATATGCTTGAATTATTGATCATTTGAACCCTCAAAGTAGTTAATTCAGTAAATACTTAATTGCAGCATATAGATAGTCTAAATATTAGTTTTTCTATGTATTTAACTTGGAATTTTGATGCAAAGAAGAAATTCACAAATAATCCAAGTTTTAGGTGAAAAAACAGACCCTCGTCTAAGTTCGTGGTGATCGTCTGGCTTCATAGATCATCCAAATCCATGATCGTCTGGCCTCATGGAAAATCGTTTGAGGTCTCATTTGACTCCATGAAACAAGAATCTGGCAGAATCCCAACGCTCATGCGTTGGAACTCAACGCTCATGCGTTGACTCAAAGGCAGACGAGGATCATTTGAGAAGAGGCAGTGTAGGAAACTTAACGATGGAGAAAAACAGAGCAACTGATTCAGCAACAAACAAAGGCGGTTTGACTAAGCAGCCACTATTTAGCAAGTTGGCAAAGGCGGCTGAAGAAGACTTACCAATGAAGTTTTCCGCCACGAACAGCACCTTAAACCTGCTCTGTTTTTTCCTATAAAAACAAAGCCTCACTCAGAACAAAGAGATTTGGATTTTTATAAGAATTACTTCTAAAACAAAGGCAGAGCACGAGCTAGTGAAGGATTCTAGTGAAGAGGAAGTAAGCTGGGAGAGAGAAAAGAAGTTATGTGCATTGGTACGTCGCCGTAACGTGGTAACCTGTCGTTGTCGTCGCCAAGCCTCCAGAATCCAACATTTCTTCTTGTAAGCTTGTAGCATCCATGGAAACGGATAGCTAAACCTCTATTGTTGGAATTAGTTGTAGCCTTTTGATCCTCTGATGTATTTATAACTGATATTTCATATATAAATCAATGTTTCTGTGAATGGTTTCAATGGTTTACCTTATGTCTAATGCTTGTTTTTGCTTAATTACGTAGAACATTATTATGGATTTGATAGTGTAGTGGGAACTAGCTACTTGAATCTGAAATAGGTTATATCATTTATTGTATCTAAGGCCTGGGAATGGGGTTAAATCATTAGTCCAATCAAACATCCATGTCTATTGCTTCTTGCTTTATTAATCGATCAAGGGATTGGGAATTAATATATCTGAGTTGATAATCTTTTACGCCGGGGGACTGGGTAATTAGATAAGAACTGATGTGATGAAACCAACATAGAAGAGGATTTGTATGAGAATTCAGTGAGTATGTCAAGATTAATCGGTGAAAACTAATCCCAACAGCTTTCGTAACTACTTTAACTCCAATATGATATTTGGTTTAGTTTTGTTTAAATTCACTCCAAAACAATCAATTCATTTTATCCATTGTTTAGTTAATTACATTAAAGTACCGCATTTGTATCGTAATTCTCTGTGTTTCAACAAAAACTCGTTGCTATACTTCATTCGAATCGTGAAAGGGATTTCAATAGTGGTTAAGTGACAATTTTATAAATTCTTTTGGTGAACGGTTTTTAATAGATACAAATCCTTTCAACAAAATGGTGCCATTGCTGGGGAATTGCGCTTATACAAAAGCATAGGTTTAGTGTGATTATTGAACAATTGTGAATATAGTATATATTTTTTTTGTAATTAAATTGAACATAGTTTTAATTTTCAGTTAACTTTCCTTGTTGTTACTAATTTCGTGTGTTAGCTTGTGTTTCTTCATTCATTCAATTAGAAAGCTACAGGGAAATAGCAACAAGAAGCTTCTAAATCACCAACTTCTAGAAATGACTCAATCATCTCAGGTAAGTTTGTGTGAATGTTGTTTTGGTACTCATCATGTTGGCTATTGTCCAGAATAGGTACCACAATTATATCAGACATGTTACCCTCCTGAAGAGGAAAGGATATCCATGCTTGAGGATACCCTAATGCAATTCATGCAGATGTCAATGCTTAATCAGCAGAAGACTGATGCATCTATAAATAATTTGGTAAGTCAGACAAGACAAATGGTTAAGAAATTAGCTGAGATGCAAGAAAGGCAGTTCACAGCTATCATTGAACCTGACACCAAGGAAGGCAGGGTGATCTTCAGCAAGAATGGAAAGGAGGATGGCAAGGAGATGCATCAAAGAGAAGTGGAAGAAAGTGAGAAAGAAGAAGAAAAACGATCAATTCATTTTATCCATTGTTTAGTTAATTACATTAAAGTACCGCATTTGTATCGCAATTCTCTGTGGTTCGACAAAAACTCGTTGCTATACTACATTCGAATCTTGAAAGGGATTTTGATAGTGGTTAAGTGACAATTTTATAAATTCTTTTGGTTAACGGTTTTTAATACGTACAAATCCTTTCAACAAAATGGCGTCGTTGCCGGGGAAGGATTGTTTACACTACCATTTCACCAAAAGAATTTATAAAGTTGTCACTTAACTACTATTAAAATCCCTTTCAAGATTCGAATGTAGTATAGCAACGGGTGTTTGTCGAACCACGAAGAATTGCAGACAAAAGTTGTTCTTTAGCTAAATTAACTAAACAATGGATAAAAATAAAGTTTGTTCAAAGGTTGTTTAACTAAGAAACATAAACAAATAAACAAAGCAGTAAATAGATTTAGAAGCAAGTTAAAGAAACTGTTGGGATTAGCTTTCACCGATTAATCTACACGCATTCTATGAATTCATACATAAACCTTGTTTAACATCAGTTCTTATCTTCCACACGGTCCCCCAATGCAAAGATTCTCATCCTACTAAATTAACCATTAATCCCTTGATTGATTAACAAAGCAGAAATCATTAGACATGGATGTTGTATTGACTATGCACTTGATTCCTCCCATCAGTATAGAATATTATCAACTCAACTGAATTAATCCTCAATCCCTTGATCGATTAATAAAGAGAGAAGCATTATACTTAGATGTTTAAATGGACTAATGATCTAACCCCATCCCTAGGCCTTAGATTCATTAGATGATATTACCGAGTTAAGATTTAAATAGCCAGTTCCCACCATCCTATCAAATCTATAATCATGTTCTAGATGATCAATCCAAAACAAGCATTAGACAAACGGTAAATCAATGAATCAACGCATAAAAACATTGACTTGTATGAATATCAATAAGAATACATAACAATGGTTAAAAGATTACAACTAATCCCAACAAGAGAGGTTTATCTATCCATTACCATGGATGCTATAAGCTTACAAGAAGAAATATGGAAGTTTGGAGGCTTGGCGATGTCGGCGTAGCATTCCCACTTGACGATGACGTACCGACCCTCGAGAGTCTTTCTTTCTCCCTCCTTGCTTGCTTCCTATCTCTAGGATCTTCACTTTACTTTGAAATCTCCAAAGAAAACTAAAACTAAGCTATTCTAAAAGTTCTGAATGCTAAAAACTTAATTCTCAAAATTGTACGTATTAAAAATGATTGGATTATTGAAATGATTGGATTGTTGATTCAATTGTCTGATTAATTCTTTGAAACCATGTTCATGGCTCTTGATTAAATCCCAATTTTGAATTTATTTATTTCTGGATATTTTTGAATTAAACTTGAATTGATTTAACCCTTGAGCTAATAATGCTAAGTCTGGAAATTGGGTTATTGATTATTTTGCAGGACTAAGAACGTTTCAAGAGGAGGTGACTCCGAGAGGTTGGCAAAGGCCGCAAGCCCCTCTTACTTTGACAAGAAGAGAGATTGGACATCTAAGAGACGGTTGGTATTGGACATTAGCATTCCACCAAAGGAATCAGATACTGATGAGGAGGATGATCCAGAATAGACTAACAGGCGGATGATGGAGAAAATAGTCAGAGATCAGCAGCAATTGACCAGAAATCTCCATCATCAGCATCGGCAGAACACAACCTGCTACACAACTATGAGCACTATCGACACCAGCATCCATAGTATCTGGGGATCCCAGCCTGGGTTTGTTGGACCCACTCCTGCAGATTTCACAAGACAGAATGCGTGGCCTGGGGACAGGCCATCTTTCAGCCAGGGGGAGGGAAGCACCGGAGCTGGAGCATCCAGCAGCCGAGCTCAGATGGATATTGATGAGGATGATGACTTCTGATTTGCTGATTCTGCAAACTCTGAGTGATTTATTTTTAATTTTTGTTGAACTCTTAAACTGCTTAACTGATAATATTTGTTGGATATTTTGATATCTTCGATTTTTTACTAAATAGAGTGCTGGGTTACGCACTTTGGTTTATATTTTTGTTATATATTAAATGTGTAGTATAATATAGTAGTATAGTATAGTATAGCACTTTTTACCTAAATGCTTAACTGCGTACATGATCCAATTCTTTTTTATGAGCATAGGAAATGAAAAACCAAAGAATTGCATATTTTTTTTGTGTTTTGTGAAACGCATGATTCTCAAGTTTTTGTAATTTGCATTCACATGTGTTTTCAAACAAAAATTCATACACTTTCATGTTAAATCATAAGCTTTGCACTTGAAACATGTTGTGATCGTAAAGTAATTTCCAAAGCCAAACCAAGTGAGGGAGTGTTTTCCAAATAGAATTGGCTGAGAGATTCACCGTTGTTTTTGTATAAACTGATTTTGTGTGAGTCTCTGTTCATTCTAAACTGCATGGAAAAGAAAGGATATGATCAAGGCATTCTATTCATTAGAAGATACAACCAATTAGACCAAAAAGCCTACCTTCACTAGGATGTATCTTTGTTAACCCCTTTGAGCCTGAATTTGAAAAAATTTCTTCTTGATATAACCTTCAAACCGAGAAAAGAAACAGTGACCAACTCAAAGCTTAAATAGGTCAAGAGAGCTTTCATGACTATGGTTATATACAAGTTGGGGGGAAATGGGTTGTTTTATGCTGAAAATTGAAAAATCCCTTCATCAATCTCTTTAAAATTTTGAATTTGAAAAGATCCTCTGATCAAGCAAAAAGCAAAATATCTTGTGATCTGTTGAGAAAAGAAAAGAGAAAAAAGAAAGAAAATGAAAAACAGAAAATCAAAGACGAAATAATGAAAAAGAAAGATGAAGAAAAAGAAATTGATGGTTTTGTGGAAAAGAAAAAGAAATAAATTGCACTGAATGAAAATGGGGAAAGTTAAGAGAAATGAATTTCTTGATTAACCATGCAGGAATAATGATGCAGAGACAGGTAACAAAGTCAAGTTTTATGATTCAATGGTTGATTGAGTGATGGAATGAAACAGTGACGCTTTTCTAAAACTTAATCATAATATTCTTCTAGATTGCAAATTTCCTATTGATGAAAAGAAAAATGAACTGTGTTTTACTTATGATATCATGATGAATTTGTATGCAATTTCTATTAAAGAACATGTTGTGTATGCAATGAACAAAGATTGATTTGAATGTAATTTGCAATCATGCAGGATCGTCTAAGTTGTTTTTAAAAATGGTTTTTCATTATCTACACTCATATATAAACCGTCCGTATGTATTCTTCTTGGTGGATCTTTACCTTTTGTTGGAGGGCAAACAAAGCTCTAAGTTGAGGGGAGTTGATAAGTGTCAAATTTACGTATATTTGGATATCATTTTAGACACTTATTCGATTTATATGCTTGAATTATTGATCATTTGAACCCTCAAAGTAGTTAATTCAGTAAATACTTAATTTCAGCATATAGATAGTGTAAATATTAGTTTTTCTATGTATTTAACTTCGAATTTTGATGCAAAGAAGAAATTCACAAAGAATCCAAGTATTAGGAGAAAAAAATAGACCCTCGTCTGAGTTCATGGTGATCGTCTGGCTTCATAGATCGTCCAACACCATGATCGTCTGGCCTCATGGAAAATCTTCTGAGGTCTCATCTGACTCCATGAAACAAGAATCTGGCAGAATCCCAACGCTCATGCGTTGACTCAAAGGCAGACGAGGATCATTTGACAAGAGGCAGTGTAGGAAACTTAACGATGAAGAAAAATAGAGCAGCTGATTCAGCAACCAACAAAGGCGGTTTGACTAAGCAGCCACTGTTCAGCAAGTTGGCAAAGGCGGCTGAAGAAATCTTACCAATGAAGTTTTCCGCCATGAACAACACCTTAACCCTGCTCTGTTTTTGCTTATAAAAACAGAGCCTCATTCAGAACAAAGTGAGTTGGATTTTTATAAGAATTACTTCTAAAACAGAGGCAGAGCACGAGCTAGTGAAGGATTCTAGTGAAGAGGAAGTAAGCCGGGAGAAAGAAAGGAAGTTATGTCCATCGGTACGTCATCGTAACGTGGGAACCTGTTGCTGTCATCGCCAAGCCTCCAGAATCCAATATTTCTTCTTGTAACCTTGTAGCATCCATGGAAATGGATAGCTAAACCTCTATTGTTTGAATTAGTTGTAGCCTTATGATCCTCTAATGTATTTATAATTGATATTTCATATATAAATCAATGTTTCTGTGAATGGTTTCAATGCTTTACCTTATGTCTAATGCTTATTTTAGCTTAATTACCTAGAACATGATTATGGATCTGATAGCGTAGTGGGAACTAGCTACTTGAATACGAAATAGGTAATATCATAGATTGTATCTAAGGCCTAGGAATGAGGTTAGATCATTAGACCAAACAAAAATCCATGTCTAATGCTTCTTGCTTTATTAATCGATCAAGGGATTGGGGATTAATATATTGGAGTTGATAATCTTTTACGCCGGGGGACTGGGTAATTAGATAAGAACTGATGTGATGAAACCAACGTAGAAGATGATTTGTATGAGAATTCAGTGAGTATGTCAAGATTAATCGGTGAAAACTAATCCCAACAGCTTCCGTAACTGCTTAAACTCCAGTCTGATATATGGTTTAGTTCTGTTTAAATTCACTCCAAAACAATCAATTCATTTTATCCATTGTTTAGATAATTACATGAAAGTGCCGCATTTGTATCGCAATTCTCTGTGGTTCGACAAAAACTCGTTGCTATACTACATTCGAATCTTGAAAGGGATTTCTATAGTGGTTAAGTGACTATTTTATAAATTCTTTTGGTGAACGGTTTTTAATAGGTACAAGACAAACTCTACCATGAGATTTTCCTTTAATAGGGGGAACAGCAAAAACAGAAGAATTCAGACTTGGGAGAATTCCTTCGTCAACCTTTTCTTTATCAGATTGGGACCAAAGTGAATTTCTTCAGCTAACAATTCACTAACCACTGAATCAACAACTGGAAGAGGATTACTGTGTAAGTATAGATAGCAACCTGAGAAGGGGGGTGAATCAGGTTCTCTCAATTTTTGCCTTAACAAAACTCAATTACTTTCAAGATAATGATAATCACAATTGTTGATTGTGAATGCAGCGGAATAAGAACTTGCTGAAAGTAAAAGATAAAGGTTGAGAGAATTTTCACACAGATTTTATCCTGGTTCACCTTCAATCCACCGAAGGCTACGTCCAGTCCCTCAAGAAACCCTTGAGGATTTATCCACTATGATCAAGATTTCTTACAAGCACTTACACCAAGGACCTTAAGAACTCTTGTCAACCCTCAGATGGAAAACCACCAATTGATGACGTCGAACCCTACGGCGGACTTTGAATCAAACCCGATTCAAAGGACCTTTTCAACAACCACCGAACACTACGGTGAATGAATCAAACCGATTCAAGATGAAGGAGAAGAAACCTTTGCAGTGGCTGGAGCAGAAACTCAGAATGATGACTTTAATGAATATGAAAGTTGTTTTTCAAGTCATTGCATGTTTCTGAACATCAATCAAGTATATATAGGCACTAGAGTTCGTCCATAAACCATCACAAGGCTTCCCAAACGTTTTGAGACACATTGGTTCATGAAACAACACATCTGTCGACTTGGTAATCGATTACAGCATTTTGGTAATCGATTACGCTATTGCCGTTATGATCTGAGTGTCATTTCCTGACAGGTAATCGATTACTGAAATCTGGTAATCGATTACTGACTGCCGGGTAATCGATTACTGAAAACTGGTAATCGATTACGCTATGCCTGACTGGCAGGTAATAGATTACTGAAATCCGGTAATCTATTACTGCAAGTCTGAAACTTGGTTTCTTTGATGTTCAATCTCTAATTAAGTGTTTCTACTTAATTTTAGCATTTGAAAACAAGTTGTACTTAATTAGTTGATTACTCATGAGCCTTCAAATGCAATATAACCTTAATAAAGCATAGCACACTAAGTTAACAAGACTTAGTTATGGCTAGAACCTTAATATATGATCTTGACGTTTTGAGCCGGTTCTTGAAGTCTTTCTTTTTCTTCTTTTTGTAACGTGTTGTCATCATCAAAACTTCAGCCAGAGTTAGGAGCAAGACCTTCTTCACATACTGTTGAGTATGGCTCATTATAGTGACTTTGTCTGGCTAGAACTCAAGGAGTTCGTCTGACTAGAACTCAAGGAGTTCGTTTGGCTGATTGGAGTTGTTGAGTTCGTCCGCAGAGTTCTTCCAGAGAGTCCGTCCGCTACTAACACGTAAGAGTTTATCTGGCTGGAGCTGCTAGGCCGCGCCTGGCTAGAGTTATTACGTGGCCAGCTGAGGACTGCTAATGAGAACTCATTCCGTAATATATGTGTAATCTATAATCTGATTGGTTGATAGGATTGCGTTAGGATATAATTAAGACACTGTCGTTTTAGCATTATATCCCTGTATAAAATGCTATAACACTAAAACCATGTTGTTCGTTCTATGTTTTGGAATGAAACAGTGCTATAGCTATCTATAGCCGCAGACGTAGACAACTTTGGTCGAACTGTGTGAACAAAGATTTCTGTGTGCTTTCGATCTCTTTCTCTCTCAAGTTACTCTGTGCGATTGAGGTGTTCGAGCCTAACAATTGGTATCAGAGCGACCATGGCTGCTGGCGGAGCTAAGTTCGACGTTGAAAAGTTTAATGGAACAGGAAACTTTGGTTTATGGCAACGCAGAGTCAAGGATTTGTTGGCTCAACAAGGATTGCAAAAAGCGCAGCGAGAGGACAAACCAATAGGGATGTTAGACATAGATTGGTTGGAGATGCAAGAGAAGGCCGCTGGATTGACATCTCTGTGTTTCTGACGAGGTGATGTTTCATATCGCGGATCTCACGACTCCAAAGGCCGTTTTGGGACAAGTTAGAGAGCCAATATTAGTCCCAAACGCTGATGAACAAGCTATTTGCAAAGCAGAGGCTTTACAGTCTAAGGATGCAAGAGGGAAGTGACCTTCAAAGTCACGTTAATCATTTCAACACAATAGTTGCAGACTTGCTGCGACTGTGGGTGAAGGTGTTGACGAGGACAAGGCGGTTATTTTGCTGTGCTCGTTACCAAGTTCCTATGAGCACTTGGTCACCACCCTTACGTATAGGAAGGACGCTATCACGCTTGATGCCATCACGTCTACCCTTTTGTCTCACTCACAGAGAAAGCAAAAGGCAGAGGAAGGCAGTAGTCAAGGTGAAGGTCTGCTTGCTAAGGGAGGAGGACAAGACCGTGGAAGGAACAAGGGAAAAGCTATTGGAAAGAAGAAGTGTTCTAAGTCTAAGCAGAATAGGGCGACAGTAGAGTGTTTTAACTGCAAGATGGTTTTTCACTGGAAGAGGGATTTCCCTAATATCTCTAACTCTACAAATGTAGCTCAGACGAGTGATTCCGGCAGTGAAGGGGACATGCTTTTTGTCTCTTCTGCCAAATGCACAGATGTTTGGATTCTAGACTCTGGGTGCTCTTACCATATGACGCCGCACCGGGAGTGGTTCAGTTCATTTAAAGCGGGCAAGTTTGGATTTATCTATTTAGGTGATGACCAGACGTGTGAGATAACTGGAATAGGACAAGTCAAAATTGTCATAGACCATGGTGGCACGCGTATACTGGGTAATGTGAGATATGTCCCAGATCTGAGGAAGAATCCAATTTCCTTGGGCACTCTTCAGAAGAATGGTTACTCCTGCCATTCTAATGGAGGGAAGGATATCATGAAGGTGAGCAAGGGTGCATTGACAGTAATGACAGCAAAGCGGACTGCTGGAAATATCTATTGCTTGTTGGGAAGCACCGTGGTAGGTGACGTTGCATCAGTTGAGGCTGACAATGATGCAACAAGGCTTTGGCATATGCGTCTGAGTCACCCCAATGAAAAGGGGTTAATGGAACTTCTTTAGAGGAATCTTTTGAAGGGTGTTCGAAGCTGCAAGGTGGAATTTTGCAAGTTTTGCATGTTGGGCAAACAGTGTCGTGTCCATTTCGTGACCAGGAAGCATGAAACAAAGGGAATCCTCAACTACGTTCATTCAAATATCTGGGGGCCTACTAGGGAGGCCTCCATTGGAGGTTCCAGGTACTTTGTTACTTTCATCGATGACTTCTCCAAGAAGGTCTGGGTTTATTTCCTAAAACACAAGTCTGAAGTGTTTAGCAAGTTCTGATTGTGGAAAGCAGAAGTGGAAAACCAGACGGGGAGGAAGGTCAAGTATCTGCGGTTAGACAATGGGACAGAATACACAGAGGCAAAATTCAAGAAGTTTTGTGAGGAACACGGGATCCAGAGGCATTATTTAGTGAAGAAAAAATCGCAGCAGAATGGTGTTGCTGAGAGGATGAATAGTCCCTCATGGAGAAGGCAAGGTGCCTTCGGTTGCAGGTAGGATTGTCAAAGGGATTTTAGGCAGAAGCAATGAGCATGGCATGTTATCTTATAAAAAGGTCTCCAAGAGCTTCATTGGATGGAAAGGTTGCAGAAGAAGTATGGACCGGTAAACCAACTAACCTAGATAATCTGAGGATTTTTGGCCGTCAAGCTTACGTGCATATCTCCAGTGATGAGAGGTCCAAATTGGATCCCAAGTCCAGGAAATGTACTTTTCTTGGTTACACTAAGGGTATGGAGGGGTTTAGATTATGGGATCCAGCCTTGAAGAAGGCAGTTCATAATAGAGATGTTGTATTTGATGAACAGTGCATGCTGAATGAGTCAGATCCAAGGGAAGAGACTACTTCAAAGGCTGAAACTTCCACTGTTGGGAAGATTCAGATTGCTGTCGAGCCAACTGGACGAATGCAAACTCGTATGGCAGACGATCTCACATCAAACGATGTAGGAACGTCTGATCCACACAGTCCTGGGAAGATGACGCCCAATGTGCAGGCCATTGCAGATTGTGACAGTGAGTCAGAAGAAAATCCAGTTGATTCAGGTGGAGTACAGGATTATGTCCTCGTACGTGACAGGGAGCCTCGCTAGAGAGGACCACCACTCAGATATGGGTTGAAGACTTAGCTGCTTAGGCTCTTCTTACAAGTTCTGGAGATCCTTGTACTTTCTGTGAGGCTATGGGAAGCCAAGATCATGAGAAATGGATTGGAGCCATGGTGGAGGAGATGGAGTCCCTGAAGACGAATCAGACGTGGAATCTCATCGAACTTCCAGAAGGGAAGAGGGCAAATGTCTGCAACTGGGTGTTCAAGAAGAAGCCACCAGTAAAAGAAAATGAAGGGGAAAGGTTCAAGGCCCGCCTAGTAGGAAAGGGCTATTCACAGCGAAAGGGGATTGATTATTATGTAATTTTCTCCCCAGTGGTTAGACACACTTCTATAATGGCAGTGTTAGCCCTTGTAGCATCTCGAGACATGCATTTAGAGCAAATGGATGTGAAGACGGCGTTTTTTCATGGTAATCTAAATGAACAATTGTACATGCAACAACTTGAAGGGTTTGTTGAGTCTAGTCAGGAACGTCTGGTATGTAAATTAAAAAAGTCTTTATATGGGTTGAAACAGTCACCAAGGAAGTGGTACAAGAGGTTTGACTCATACATGCAAAGGGTTGGCTACAAAAGGTGTGACTATGACTGCTCTGTTTACGTTCGGAGCCTTGATGATAATTCAGTAATTTTCTTGTTACTGTACGTGGACGATATGCTGATTGCTGCTAATCACTCAAGTGACGTGCGTGATTTGGAAACCAAGCTGGGCAAGGAGTTTGACATGAAGGACCTAGGAGCTTCTAAGAAGATTTTTGGAATGGAGATTCACAGAGACAGACGAGCACGAAAGCTGTGTCTCTCTCAGAAAAGCTATGTTGAAGGCGTGTAAGCCAGATTCGACATGAGCAATTCGAAAGCTGTGAGTACTCCGTTCGAAAATCACTTCAAGCTCTCCGTTGATCAGTGTCCAAACACAGCTGAAGAGGTCGAAGGCATGTCGAAAGTTCTTTACGCCAGTGTTGTTGGTTGTTTAATGTATGCTATGGTTTGCACTAGACCAGACGTGGCACAAGCAATGAGCCAAGTCTGTAAGTTTATGTCAAAACCAAGGAAACGTCACTGGGAGGCAGTCAAGTGGATACTCACGTACCTAAAGGGTACAACTGGTCACAGGATAATGTTTAGTAAGGAACAAGGTGATCCAATAGTTGGTGGATATGTAGATTCCGACTATGCAGGAGACATTGACAACAGACGGTCTACAACAGGGTATGTCTTTACTCTGGCTGGTGGACCTATATGCTGGAGGTCGTCTGTCCAATCCATAGTAGCAATGTCCACAACAGAAGCTGAGTACATGGTTGTGGCTGAAGCAACAAAAGAAGCATTGTGGCTAATAGGGTTAGTGCAAGAGTTGGGTGTTAAGGAAGGTGGAGTTCGTCTGCAGTGCAATAGTCAGAGTGTCATTTTCTTGGCGAACAATCAAGTGTATCATACAAGGACGAAGCACATTGATGTGAGATTTCACAAGATCAGAGAGTTGCTTGCGTCAAAGCAAATACGACTTGAAAAGGTTCACACATCTGAAAACGCAGCAGATATGTTGACCAAGCCAGTCACCAACGAGAAGTTCAAGCACTTCTTGGAACTACTTCACATTTCTAAGTGTTAAGCGTCTGGGGAGCCCAATCCGGAAAATCAAGATTCTGAGAAGAGGCGGTTTGTCTTCACAAGGGATTGGAAAAAAAAAAATCGCCAAGGTGGAGATTGTTGAGTATGGCTCATTATAGTGACTTCGTCTTGCTAGAACTCAAGGAGTTCGTCTGACTAGAACTCAAGGAGTTCGTTTGGCTGATTGAGTTCGTCCGGCTTGGAGCTGTTGAGTTCGTCCGCAAAGTTCTTCCAAAGAGTCCGTCCGCAACTGACACGTAAGAGTTCATATGGCTAGAGCTGCTAGGCCGCGTTTGGCTAGAGTTATTACGTGTCCAGTTGAGGATAGCTAATGAGCACTCATTCCATAATATCCGTGTAATCTAGAATTTGATTGGTTGATAGGATTGTGTTAGGATATAATTAAGACAGTGTCGTTTTAGCATTATATCCCTGTATAAATATGGTGTAACACTAGAACCATGTTGTTCGTTCTAAGTTTTGGAATGAAACAATGCTATAGCTATCTATAGCTGCAGACGTAAACAACTTTGGTCGAACTGCGTGAACAAAGATTTCTGTGTGCTTTCGATCTCTTTCTCTCTCAAGTTACTCTGTGCAATTCAGGTGTTCGAGCCCAACAATTACGATGTAGAATTGACCTACGTATTCCCTCAAAATCATTCCGAAGAGCCATCAAGAATTGAACTAGACGTTGTTCCTCTCTACGTTTAGTGAGAGCTAACTGATCCCAGAGGTCAGACATAGCGGAATAGAACTCTTGAATGTTCATGTTGTTTTGTTCAAGAGCCCGAATGTCAATTTCAAGTTGACATTGCTTTGCAAAATTGGACTGCACATACAACTTTTTCAAATGATCCCAAACCTCCTTTTGCTGTTTCATATTTTGCTAACTGAATGCCAATAGACTGCATAACAGAATTATTAATCCAAGTAATAATCTTTGAATTATTTGCTTCCCAAGAATCGAGCTCTGATTCATATTTTCCATCTTTCTTGTCTTTTGTTTTTTCAGAGGTTCCAGAAACATAACCCCACATTCTTTTACCTTTCAAACAAAATTTCAGCACATAACTCCAATACCGGTAATTTTTACCATTCAATTGCACACTAATAGCCTGAAGAGAATCATCCCTTTCACCCGCCATTGCAAGTAGAGAGAGGAGTGAAAGTGTTACCAAACCGACAAAGGAAGAATAGAATCTGAAGCAAGATCGATGCAGCCACAACGGAAGACAACAACTCTTCAAAATCGCGCTTATAGAAACCACCAATACAATTCAAGAAGATAGAGTAAAGAAGCGTGAGACCACCACCAATTTCTCCAAATCAAGCAACAGATCATCACAACAAAACCAACGAGTATTGGGGCATAGCTAATTGAGAATCAAGTGATGGGGCATCACAATTCAAGAGTGCAGAAGCTAGACCCACTAATTAATTTTTTTCATGGACCAAGCTTGCTCTAGATACCATGTTGAGAGAAAAGGGGAAGAAGAAGAAGAGCAACCATGGGGAGCAGATGTGCTTAGGGAAGAAGAAGAATAACAATAGTCTGACTTGGTTACAATAAGAAACAGAGCGTTGCTATTGGCGCCATCTTCTGTTCGTAGTTTGCAACTGCGAAAAATGTTAATTTTCCGTAGTCACAAACTGCGGAATGCGACGCAATTTAAACTGCATGTGGCCCGCAGTTTAGACTGTGTTTCATTCCGCGGTGTGTAAATGTGGGTGGTTCGTAGTTTAAACTACGTTCTGATAAACAGAATGTGCAAACTAGCAGAAGTGAATAGGAATCTAACAACACAAACAAACACAAACAACCACTGAAGTCTGCTTCTTAACATAGTTTGCTAAAAGCATTATTACAACAAAGGAATGTCATGAAACAAAATAATTTTCAATTAATCCCTGCTAAGATCTATACAACTAGATATGGTTTTAGTATTTAGTTCAAAAAGATATTGTTAATATTGAGCCATGCAGGTCAAATAGGGTGTCTCCCACTCGCGAGCTTCTGGAGCACGATGATGACACCATTCTGGAGCAGTAGCTGGCATAGGAAATTCATTCTGCAAGTGCACCTACAATTTATGTAATGTTAGTTTTTGACATTGTTCAAAATTGATTGTTAATTAAAATAAAATTCACATTGTAAGAAATATATACCTGCACCCAGTGACAGTTGTTGACATACCCAACAGCTATGACTTTCTGATTAAGTGCATGAGGTGGCGAACCAGTAAGAGGTAAAAATGTACTGCATCCCTTATGCGACAAGGTCACAAAAACAACCTGGAACCTTGTGGAATTAGATTTCCCATATCAGGGATGGTCACCCACTTGTCAGAAGTGATTATTTCCTTTGGAAGAACATGCAGAGCATCAAGTGCTTTCTGAAACTCTTTCCTTGACTCGTAAATTGTTTCATATTGAATAATATGAGTTTCAAGCTCTTTTATCAATCAACTTTGAACATGAGCCCACATGTCTTCACCCAATCCCATGAATGAGGCAACACACCTAAATCTACAATTACTATCGTCCTTGACATCCACAATGTCAACAACATAAGGATGGAAGAACTTTGGTATATCGCAAATGTAATCGTGGAGTGCCTTTTCCAGGGCATTTCCCTGACTTTCAAAAGGGAGGTGTTACCGAGCTTAGGCAACTGAATGGAGGGAAGGCTACTGGACTTAGGCGTCTGAATGGAGGGAAGGCTACTGGGCTGAGGCATCTGAATGGAGGGAAGGCTTGAGTTGCTACCGTTAATGGAGTCCATAAATGTATCTACATGCTCCCACAAAGAAGAGTCACGTTTGCATGAATTTTGTGATACCTTTTTTGCCTTTGACTTTGCCATTGCCTTTACCTCTGGTTCCTCCCATTGTTTTAATTTTTTCAGGAGGAGGACAAACAGATGTTTGATCTGGAAATGCAATCTCTCTAAGCTTCTCTTATAGATTGCTTCTTTGCTACATCGGCTTCTTCAAACATACGTGCTATAACCTCAAATTCATGTTGGTTACTAAATCCCAACACAGGTTCAGCCTCCGAACCTGTAGGGATTGCTGATAGTCACCTTCAATTGTGATGAATTGAAATAAGTGGAATGGAAGTGTACCTCATTAGCTCGTAGGAACAAGGTAACCCATGTGTTTTTCTGAGAATGCATCCACAGCTTCCAACTCGCACAATCTCCTTTACAATTAATTGAAGTCCTTCTTTTTACCACAAATTCTCGCAATTTGTCATAACACGCGACTTTGAACTTGTGCTCAGTGATGAATAAACTTTGCTCAAAGAAGTCACTATCCTGGTGTGCTGCAAGATGGTTAGCTTATTCATCGCATTCCAAGCAGCGCATAGTCACATTTGTTATCTCTTAGGAGGAGCTTCAACTTTGAATGTGCCCCCTCAACCCTATGCAATGCAAAATATTTTTAGTATGAACATGTAAAATACAAAATTTAATTAAGAAGAAAACAACAATGTGCATAAAAACAGTACCTGTTTGTTGTTGTGTTACCTATATGGATGACTGAATCGGTTGCAAACTTGATAAACTTGTGCCTATGGGGCAACCAATTAGTGTTCACATAGTTCATAAATTCAGAGAGCTCACCAGTAAGTCCACGCATAAAACCCAAATGTGCCACATACTCCTCCTCAGGTGCAGAATACATCAAGCTATCCCAAGCGTCTAACACTTCTTCCCAAAGCTCCGTAGGACGGACATATAACTTGCACTTAGCCTGCACATTCTTCACAATGTGGAATGTGCAAAGAAAATATGTAGATGTAGGGAATACCTTATCAACAACATTCATTCAGGTAGGGTCTTTATCAGTGAAAATGACCTTAGATATGTTGTCATCGTTCAATATCAACCCTCTCAATCTATTCAGTGCCCATGTGACTTCATCTATACGCTCATTGGACATGTATGAAAAGGCTATTGTGAATGTAAGGTTCGTAGATGTCACACTTACCATCTCTTGTAGGTTTATCCTATACTTGTTTGTTTTGTAGGTACTATCAATGAGGACAACTGTAGGAAACTGATTAAAAAACTGAACAGCATGTGGATGTGACCAGAAAAGTGATTTAACCACATTGGATGTACCTTCAACCCTGCTCCAATGTTCATAATTGTCTCCTTCTAACAATTTCATGAGGTGTTGAATTTCTGTTAAAGGACCCCTCTTTGATTTAATGTAGGCATGACTTTCATTGTATATTTTCTTGATGGTAGTCCAATTATCAGAATTGGCATTCTTCAAAAGTAGCATGTTACCAGGACTGACCTTGTTCTCCAACATTTTTTCAACCATCGCCTTTTCTTCACCTGCTAGTCAACCAACATAAGCATAACCAACTAAACTTTCAGCTCTTTCATGATTGTGTTTTTCACATAACACCTTCAGCCTCCAACCTCCATCCAACTTCCAAGGTCTCTCTCTTAACTTGAAAGGACACCCACATTTTTTAGTTCCCATGCCCTTGAGCTTCAACACCTTCTTGTACTACTTGTACTTCCCATCCCGCTCACATCCTAAGGTCAAAATTGGTTTCCTTGTAAGGCTCCCATTGTCAGACTTTGCGATGACAACAACAAACGCATTTTCCTTGCCTATATTCCTAGCCCAATCAATAAGCTCATCCCGAGATTCAAATATATGCAACCAACAAGACATTGGTCATGGTCAATAAATTCAACTATTTATGACAGTAAAATATATGCAACCATGGTTAAATAGATACCCTATCAGTAGTAAAAGCTCTCATTAAATCAACAGAAACTTCCAGAGCAGCAGCAATGGCCTTCGGCTTATCAACCTCCTCAGACTTCATTGGACCCACTCTAAAAGAAATTAATTTTTCAGGCGACCCGCAGTTTAAATAGCGATCGTCCGAAGTTTAAAACTGCGTAGTCACGCGATTTAAAACTGCGGATGATCACAACAACGAAAAAAAAAGGGGGAGACGAAAAGATAGGATGGTAAAAAAATTAGTGAAATATGGTAAAAAAAAAATATATTTAGTGAACTATTGTTGTTTTTTACATGCTAGAGCTGACATGGCGAAAAGATAGGAGTCGCAAGGTTTTACGCGACTTGTGTGCAGGGAGTCGCATGGATTTTTGCGACTTGCATTTTCGTACGGCAACAGTTTCAAAACCGTTGCCTAAAAATGGTAAAATGCTACGGTTTTAAAACCGTGGCCTAATATCACCTTCTCTCTCTTCATTCAACAACCGACCCCACCACTACTCCTCGTCCAATTCTGATTCTTTTCCTCTCTCTTTCCCCTTCTCTCTCTTCATTCATGTCTTTTCTTCCTCCTCAACCAAGAAAAATGTCTTTCTTCTTCCTCCTCCCTTCACTTTTCTTCATTCCTTCCTCCTCTCCCACTGCACACGACAACCACCTCGTCGCCGGCCAACGCCATCCTCGCTGCCACCGGCTTCGTCCTCAAACCCCTTTCTTCTTCCTCCTCCCTTCACTTTTCTTCATTCCTTCCTCCTCTGCCACTGCACACGACCACCACCTCGCTGCCGGCCAACGCCATCCTCACCGCCGCCAGCTTCGTCCTCAACCCCCTTTCTTCATCCTACTCCCTTCACTTTTTTTCATTCCTTTCTCCTCTCCCACTGCACACGACCCCTTCTCTCTCTTCATTCTTGTCTTTTCTTCTTTGTGGTGGCGAAAGTGAAGAAGATGGTGGTGGAGGCCAATTGGAGTGGTGGTTGCGGCGCTGGAAGGAGGACAAGAGGGATTTGATGGCGGCGCTGGTGAGGAAGGGAAGAGGAAGGAGTGGCGGCTGTTGGTTGAAGGGTGAGAGGGATTAGGGTTTTTGGGTGTTGAATGAAGAGAGAGAAGGAAGGGGAGGAGGAAGAAGAAAGACCTTTTTTGTTGAGGAATAAGAAAAGACATGTATGAAGAGAGAAGGGGAAAGAGAGAGGAAAAGAATCAGAATTGGATGAGGAGTAGTGGTGGGGCCGGTTGTTGAATGAAGAAAGAGAATGTGATATTAGGCCACAGTTTTAAAACCGTAGCCTTTTACCATTTTTAGGCAACGGTTTTGAAATTGTTGCTGTACGAAAATGCAAGTCGCAAAAATCCATGCGTCTCCCTGCACACAAGTCGCGAAAAACCTTGCGACTCCTATCTTTTCACCACATCAGCTCCAGCATGTCAAAAACAACCATACTTCACTAAATATATATTTTTAACCATATTTCACTAAAAAAAAATTTCATTTCTATAATATCAAACAACCTACAAAATCTATTATATTTCTCACAATTTTTTTATACTTATCTTCTCTTTCTCCTTTCTCTCATTAATTTTTTTCAAACAAAATTAAAATATTTTTTTAACAGATATTAACTTGTTCGAGATACGGTAACAATCTCCCCCAATAAATATAAATATCTTTCCCTGATACTAGCTTATGCATCTGATTAATTATGTGCAAGAAACTTTACTTCGTAGTTAGTTGGATTTCCACACTAGTTTATGACTCAAATCCAACTAGAAAGGCACGATTGAGTGTTTGCTGAATTCCTGTTTTATATTTACAATTTTTATCTTACAAAAAACGAGATTTGTTATTCTAAAACTGAAGTGGTGTTTTGATCGTTCAACAGAAGTGGTGTTTTGATGCTTATCGAGTGATTTTAAGTCACTTATGACTAATTGATTGGAATTGTGAGAGTTATTGAGTTGTATAACACTGCATGAAGGGCCAGCGGGGTTTGAGTGATTCAAGCCAGTCAACCAAGGTGACCATTCGTATGTCAGGGACCAAGAATGTTCAACAAGGTGGGTTACACCAGGGCGTAGAGGCGTGCCTGAAGAAGAGACAGTTGATAACAACAATGCGCTAGTGAGGAGGCTAACCCCAATAGTGGAGTCATGTGCGGAGTGCATACGGAAGTGTGTCAGAGTAGACTGACCCAGATCGTGGAGTCCTTGTTGTCCCGTCACTCCTGAGGGTTGTGTCGTTGATATTTGGGAACATATGATTCAAGGGGAAGGACCTTGAGTTGCATGCATACTAAATATAACCTTGAGGAGTCTTGATTGTTTTAATCATGCTATATTGTTATATATTGTTGTTGTTACTTTCCTGCCGTAAGTTGGGATAACTTCTGATTAATTTTTATCTTGTTGCTATTATATTATTATTGATTGTTTTGAAGTTAACCCTCTGTGCGTGTTTTTTTGTTGTTTGGGCGCTTAACGCCAATAGATAGCAATGGTGAGGAGGCAGGGGCGGCCAACGCTCAACACCGACTATGAGATTCTTGAGAGGCACCGTCCGTCTGCATGGACAATTGACCACGACATGCGGAAACTGATGTACAGTGGTCACTACTGCGAAACCGTCTACGATGGAGAAAACCGGAGACATGAGTGTTATCTGTACGGGGAGTTGCATTTTGATTTTCCACCACCCAGAATCATCAACTTGGAGGAGCAAGCTGCAGTTGCAAGGGATCTGACTTAGTCACCCATAGTGTGGACTACACCAGAGCGTTCACCTGAGAACAAGGTTAAACCAGTAGAGGAGGGAGTTTGAACCTATTGAGGAAGACCCGGACGAGGAGACCACGGAGCAGTGTGTTACTCGGATTATTGACACGAGGCTTGCTACCTTTTGGGAAGATGTACGAGGGCTTATTCAAAGGGCTCTTTCTGGAAGAATATGACTTTGATTTTTCTTTCTATCGTGATCATTACTTGACAGTTTATTTTAAATGTTTTTGTTTTTACTTTGTTGAAGCCTTGTGTGTAACAGTTTGACACAATGGTAGTTTATTTTGACTTATTTAACTATCTTGGATTATTATTTTAGTATGGTTGTGGTTATTTATTATTGAAGTTTAACCTTATGATAAATTGGTTGCTTTTAAAAAAAATAGGCCATGTTTTGGGGCAAGTGTTTTTACTTACTATGTGTTATTCCCTGAGTAAAATTGGGATGTTACAGTATGTTTCCCCTATGGCTCATCAACAAGCTTTCCACAAAAAGCAAGCAACATAAACACAAGCGTCGTTACAAAATCTCAACAAGAAGTTGAAATTGTCGGATCCCCAGTGGTCTCATAGCCCAATCTAACTCGTACCTCCGCCCGTTGGTAAAAAGGGTGCACAAGTAGTCCTCATAAACTTGAGCGTTAAAGAATCAAAAGTACTTTGACAATGACTCCAACTTCGCCGCATACTCTGCCACAGGCATGTTCCCTTAGTTGAGTTTCAGGCATTACGACTCCTTCGCATCCCTACGACGGTCTCTTTAACCGAACCTTCACAACCATATATTTCATATTGTTAAACCAATTCTAATTAATGATATCCTACAAGATTTTCAAAAGATTTTCCCATGCAAAACTTCCATAATAATCGCCCATTTTTTCATAAAAACCATAAACATAATTTCGTTAGAAACTTGATGACCTGAAATTAAAGGCTACTTTTCTATATATTTATCATAGAGTTTTATATATTATTTAGGTTATTTTGGTAATTTTAGGACACATTTATGTTATTTCATGCATTTTGGTATTTAAATTATATTCGCTAGTATTTATCTTAATTTATTATGATTTAAGTTGTAATTTTGAGTTAATTAATTTTTTTATTTTCTTGTTATCTTATTTATGTTATTTATATTTTTCTAGGTGAAAATAATGCGGAGAATAGACTAAAAAGGAGAAAAATCTGAAATTCAGACGGCAAGACCAGGTCAGACCGCGCACGCATGGGTGGACGTGCAGGGGAGACCGCGCGCGTGGGGGGTTTCGTGCGGAAGCGCGGCGTGAGTCAATAGAAGCCCCACACGGCAGCGCGGTCGGTCATTTCTTGGGATTTCGTGCGCAATTTCGTGCCATGCTCGCCTCGGTTTTCGCACGTGCGTCCGCAGTGCCGGGCCGCGCGAATGTTCCCACGGATCTAGTGTTTTTCTGCGTGAATCGCGCCAGTACCAGCCAAAACTGCCCATAATCCTATTTAATCCTGTTTTTGAACTATTTTGAGATATCATTTGCTATTGAACCTTATTTTGGGAGAAATTTTGAGCTGAGTATTAGGTTTTAAAGTCTCTTTTTCTTAATATATAAGTAATTTATTTCTTCTACACGTTTCTTTTCTTATTTAATTGAGTTCGAAGTGCACGCTGAATATTTTTCTTTGCTTGGGCACACCGAAAGGTTGGTAAGTTAAAGGAAACTGAAGAGAAACCGAATAAGGGTCTGTACTCACTAGAAATAGGGGTAACGAATTATTTGTGTTGATCGACCTGAACTTAAGAACTTAATCTCTAATTAATAAAGGTTAGATAGGGGGAAATTTGCTATCACTTGTTAATTAGAAGGGATATCTGAACGTGCGAGAGCAGCATGTAGAAGCTTAGATAGAGCACCATAGAAGAGTGAATTCAACTTATATATTAATTATAGTAGGTATATCCATAGGATTAACCAATGAAATCGGAACCCCATTGCGCTTCTCTCATTTGATTTCTAAAAACCATTTAATTATTTGCTTTATTTTGATTTTTCTCCAATTGCTACCATTATCGGTCTATCAATTGAACCCCCATTTTATTGCTTTATTTTTATGGATTAAATTATTGAAATACGAGTAGACTACCATAATCCTTGTGGATCGATATTTTAAAACCTCGAGCGAAACTGTACACTTGCAGTTTGGTACATCAAAACTCAAAATCAAACCGAGTTTAGAAAAACTTTGTCGAGAACATGGGAAGAACAAGAGATGAACATAAGAACTTTTATTTTAAACTTCAACTTAAAAACAAGATTTCCCTAGCATAATGTCATAAAACTAAAGAAAAACGTAGAGAAAACTTAGAGAAGAAAATTAAAAACTAGAAGAGGCAAGGTATTACCTTAAACAAAGAACAAGAGAAAAATTGAAAATTTCAAGAGAGAGGAGGGAGGAAACTCCGCAAGGAGAGGAAATGCATTTAGCAACCAAATCCTATGATTTGGTTTCGCACAATGGTCATACATCAGAGACCAAAAATGCATTTGTTTAGCAACCAAATCCTATTTTAATTTAACTAATAATCTCCAACAAAACAAATATATATTCCACTAGAATATATATGTATATTTCAGTCTACTCACAAAGCCAAGGGAGAATATTCTCCAACAACCTTATCACTTGACATTCCAAGAAATATTCAATATATATAATTTTCTTTTTAATTAAAAAGAAACTATTATCAAATTACACATAATCAAATAAATAAAATCAAACAAATATCATTAGGAAACGGGTGATACCAATCTACTCCGAAGCAAAATAGTACCCTTGCATAACCGCCATGCAATGTCTTTGACCCTCGGCAAGGACTTTATTTTCCAAACAGTAGTGTTATTTAGCTCGAAGGAAATGAAATACGAAAGCCACGAATGATGTGGAGCTTCTGCTTTTTTTTTTAATAAAAAAAGAGCTTCTGCCCTTTGATATACCTTTCTCGCTGCCTTATTCTTCTATGTACAGTGATGCTTTCGCCTCCCATTGTAGTGCGAGATCTGCAGCGCTGGTCGCCTCATCTCTGTCCACCCGCCGCCGATGCAAAGCGTCGTCCACCTGTCACCTCCACATCTCTGTCCACCCGCCGCCTACCTCATCTCTGTCCACCTGCCGCCTGCCTCATCTCAGTTCCCCTTAATAAAGGATTTTGCTGACAAAATCATTTGCAGGTGAATCTGCAATTCAAATATGAATTTGCAATTTGAAAACAATGCAAGGCTTTGGCTGCAAATGAACCTCGCCGGGTGCCTATTGCTGGGTGCAAACCTCGCCGCTGTTTGCTAGGTGCTCGAAGGGAACGAAATACGAAAGCCACGAATGACCTCGCCGGGTGCCGGGTGCGAACCTTGCCGCTGTTTGCTGGGTGCCGGCATTTCTATAGAGAAAGACTAGGGCAGCGAGAAACACATAGAAAAGGGGGTGTGAAAGTTTCAGGAGAAAGGGCAGGGTTTTGCCCTCAATTTCTAATTTTGCCCTTTTTTAATTAAAAAAATTAAACAGAAACTCCACGTCATTCGTACGATTCGTTGCCCATTCTGTTTCGAACTATTAAGCATTTCTGTTTCCCAAAACCGGTTCCAAAAAACAGTGCCAGTTGAGGCCGCAACAGATGAATTGGGCAATGTTATGGAATGCTCATTCACCAGAAACTAATAGTCATCCTTATCATTATATTGGCCATCCTTGGAAGAATCCAGTAAACCTCATTCTGCATAGGAAAAATTGATAATGGTATAGAAACAATTTGGTCAATGACTAAGGGATGAAAAATAGATGAGACCACTCTCATGTCCCAAGAATGAGATCTAGTGTCTATCAATTGAGAAACATAACACATGCAAAGAAGAGGTGGTTTGAGGTCCCAAAGTATGGGGTGGATATAAAGGTATCCAATTTTCATGCCAAACTCGCACTTGTGTGCCATCACCAAAGCGCTAAGAGCACCCTTTCTTAAACATCTAGACAGTTTGAAAAATGCTAGACCATACAAAACTTGGTCTATAACCCTTAGGAGCCTCCCAAATGTAAAATTGGGGAAAATAGACTGCCTTAAAAATCTGCCCGAAAAAAGAAGATAGGCGTTGCAATAGTCTCCACCAATTTTTAGCAAGAAAAGCATCATTAAAATCCTTGAAATCTTGAAATTCAAGTCCCCCCTAAGGCTTAGGAGCCTTCATAGTGGACCAGTTAAGCCAATGCATACCTCGTTTAGAAGCATCACTACTCCAATAAAACTTGCTTACCATAGCCTCAATTTCCGAACAAAGACCTGCTGGTAAGGAGAAACATGACATAATATATGATGGAATTTCCTGAGCAACTGCCTTAATAAGCACCTCCTAGCTCGCATGAGATAAAACATTTTCCTTCCAACCCTTGACCTTCTTCAACACCCGCTCCTTGACAAACCCGAAAACCTATAACTTCAACTTACCAATGATGGTAGGGAGTCCTAAGTACTTATCATAACTCTCAACTGTCTTTTCACCCAAAAGTTAAATCAGCTCATCAATCCTAGAACTAGGAACATTTCGATAACACGAGAGTTGTGACTTGTCAAGTTGACCTTTTGCCCAGAAGCCCACTCAAAAATGGACAGAATCTCAGAAACACATGTCGCCTCCTGAATAGTGGCCTGAGTAAAAATAATATTGTCATCAGCAAATAGCAAATGAGAAATAACTGGAGCTCGTTGTGCAATTTTAATACCACGGAGGGACGAAGAAACCATAGCCTGCTGAGTCATGGTTGAGAAAACTTCCCCACAAAAAATAAACAGATAGGGAGAGAGAGGATCACCCTGTCCTAAGCCCTATAGAGGCTAGAAAACCTGCTGAGGTTGGCAATTCAACAAAATAGAGAAACTCATCATTGAGACACACTGCATTATCAAAGCCCGTGTTTTTTTCTTATAGTTTTCGTATCATTTGATCACGAGTTTTGATACATTCATATTTTAGTTTCTCTTTTATCTTATTTTTACTCATTTTTTGAACTATTTCTCCGTATTTCCTATTTAATCACGTATCATATGACTTATATTTATCACTTTTCTCTTCACATTTAATCATTTGATCATTTGGAGGTATTTTTTTAAGTGTTAACATAAATTTTTTCCATTGATCACTATTCAATAACAAAAAAACAATGATTGTGCGGTTGAAAAGTCTAACATTTCTATACATACAAGTTACGAAATCTACATCATCAAATCGTTAACACAAACTTAACCTTGTTTTCTAATGAGAATTCCAACTCTGCAAGGAAGTTATGCTAAGTAAGTTAGCGTAAGAAAGCAACTGAAAATTTAAATCGTCAGAAATTTTCGCTACAAAAAAAGACCAAACACTTCATCACCAATCAAATTTGGTCAATAAGCAATGTCGTTTAAATCGTGAAGGTAAGAAGAAGGAAGAACAAAATAAAGGTGAATAGCATAAAGTTTTAACTTGAGTCACAAAAGTTCTTGAGACCAAGCGTAAATAATAATTAAAAGTTAAATTATCCTAAAGGCATCACATTAAAAGTAGTTTGGGTGGAAAGATATCCGGTAATAAAAGATAAATTCTAGAAGTTCTTTATTAATTGTTTAAAAAGAGAAAAACACATATATTATATTAAGAAGTGCAATTAATTTTATTAATTTTGTAAGAGTACTATTCGCTTTTCTATTTTACTCTTTAAAATATACTCTCTCTGTCCTAAATTATAAGGACATATTCAGACAATCACGCTTATTAAGAAAACATGTAATAAGCTAATTAATATATTAGTTTTGTTATTTTTTGTACAAATCTTCTATATATGTCCCTATATTAGTATTGGATATATAAAAGGTTGGTTGGGAAACATGAAAGAGAAGTAATTAATAGAGGTGATATCAGACAATCATGCAGGAGGTTTCCAAAACGTAACAAAAGGAGTGTGTATTTTTTGAAGTCATTTTCCTTTTTCGAAATATGCCATGACAAGATGCATTAATGATATAAATAACCTGATTCGTAAAGAGCCACACATATGGCATAAGGTGACTGACCAGCAGTTTAGAAATGAACTTACAAAGCGAATGATTTAAATTCAAAAGACTATGCTGCCAGTTGTAATGAAAATAAGCTAAACTCCCTACTCGGAGACATAACATACAAAAGCTTATACAATTCAAACAAACGGCTTCGACAAGTCTTCTTGCAAAAGGTTCCCTTCTTCTAACTCGATCTCCCTTGAACTGGCATCCAGTTGCAGCTTCTGGCTAAGGGTTGTCCGCCTGGCGACGGATCGCCGGCAAACACACACAACATACAAGCAAGGGTCAACTTCAAAAAGAAACAACACATAAAGCATTTCGTATATAATACTAACAGGAAAATTATCTAAGCAAAGAAACAATCAAATATACATACAAGTTAGTATCTCTACGAAACCCCTGATAGTAACGAAACCACACAAGAAAGGGGGGTTTGAATTGTGTGTGTGATTTTTAACTCCTTTTTCGAAAATCAGTAGTTATGAGTTTGAAAACGTTTGTTTGAAAACGTTTGTTTGAAAAGTGCAGCAGAATTCAATCTAAGACGGAATAATAAAGCACACAGAGTATTTATCCTGGTTCACCCCCTTAATCGACAGGGCTACGTCCAGTCCTTGGCTTTACCAAGATTTTCACTATTATATCAAAATAGCACAAGTATTCTTCAGGACTTCTCCCAATATTCTGAGGACTACTCCTTTACAAGTATTCTAGCAAGACTTCTCCTTTACGAGTATTCTAGCAGGACTTCTCCTTTACAAGTATTAGACAAGACTTCTCCCAGTTATTTTTCAAGAAGAATTGGTTTCTACAAAAATCTCTTTGATAAGAGTGGGTAGAAATATGAAGAACAAATTACAGAGAGAATTAGCAAGTTGGTTCTCTGAAGGGTTTGTGTGAAAAAGGATAAGAGTTATACTCTATGATGAACTTCACACTGGTTGGCGACTAAACTCAGGAAATAAACAATTTGAGATTGCTGAGTGTTTAGTTTCGAGAAATAAGATCGCAGATGATGAACTTAGGAAGTTTTGATATCTTTGATCGTGTGAAAGTCGCCAATTTGAATTTGATTCCAAGTCCTCTATTTATATCTTCAGTAGGATGATCAATGTGAGCATTGCTGAAGATCTGAAAAATAGTTCCGTTTGAATTTTTCTTCTATTGTGAGAAACGGATACTTCTGCATCTCTGGTTCAGCATTTAATACAATTTGTCGTGCATTTAATGCATCTTCAATGACGGAGGTTGACATCGTCTGGCTCTTCAAGGAATTTTGCCTTGAGCTATGACTTCTGCAATTAATGCTCATGCATTCCAGCTAAGGGAGCCATTAATGCTCTGTTCAAAGGATTTGAATTTGAACGTTGATAATCAGAAAAGCTCGCCGCTGATTCCGCAAAAGTAGATTGAATTAAGGAATGTCAGGGAATTTGAATTTGCGAGGAATAAAGTATTGATTATATCCTTTTCGCCATTAATGCTCTGAAGAGAAAAATAGTGCTTGACAGCTCATCCTTTGTTGAACAAACGATCACCTTCGGATTTTCTCTTGCACGAGCTCCAAAGAAATGTTGTTAGTCAAACAAACATTCTGTCAGAGTTTCAGATGTACCCAATGATTGAGTGACCAGACTTTCACCATAGCCAGACGAACTCTCTGAGGCAAACGTTGTCAACTGACGGACTAATTTCCAGGAGCTGTAGGCGGACGGATTCTTCTTCTATTCTTTTTCTTGAATATCTTCTTTTGATAATGCTTTTGTAGAGGTCCATGCAGTTTTTCTCCAAGTAAATAGATATTCCTGAGTATGAAAATCATTGAGAAGTCAGGAAATATATCTTCAACGAGATTAAGACTTAACGAAATTGTTATTCATCAAAATATAATAATTCATTAAATTATTTGATTCTAACAACCCCAAAATCCACTAATTAGCATAATTGCCTCTATATGCCTAAGCTATTTTCTTCCTCTACAACACTCACGGGTGTATTTCAATTTATCCGGATATAACGCCAACTCCGATTCGTGGGAGGCGGGACGTTTCCCCAGTGTAGTTACGACGGTGGCTTACCGCATGGAACTTATATCCACCTAACTACCCAATCTAGGTCTTAATTATCTTTATACATTGCCTAAGTTAGCTTCATAATTAACACAATTATGTAAAGCGTGAGTACATATCAATAGATATAAAAACATGTGGAAGGAATAATCATGCTTTCAATTATCATTAAAGCAATAAACATCCAACAAGTCAAGCCACAAATCAAAACAAACGCTACGATGCCGCACATCAAACAATTCTCATCCAGCATATCGGATGCCTTCAGATACTTGCATTAATATCACAATTAATACAGTTATAAATCAGGTCGTTCTCAGAACGTCGTCAACTACAATTTCAGAAATCATAGAGCATACATTTGCATAAATTTATACTTATGCTTAGTAGCTAAGGAAACAAAGTGCCCTTACCGTAAAGATAGCCGATCCTCACGGTCTCATGAGCTCCATACGTCTAGATCGGTCGGGTCTCGTTATCCTTCAACAAACACAACCTAGCTTAGAACTTTGAACTTAAACCTAAGTTCAAGGGGCTGGTCCAAACAGGGGTTCTATCACCTAAACAATGGTCCTACAACTTAGGGAAAACCTCGGAAGCCAAAAACATTTTTAGCAATTTCGACGATCGTCAAAAGAATTTAGAAATCTCTAAGTTACGCAATCCAAATTTTCCAAAACTTTAAACCATACAAAGAGCACCAAGGCTAGATGCTTAAAACCATTTTGAAGCCTTAAACAAGTTTTTATAAAACAAAAGCACACAAAAATTTCACTAAGTGCAATTCTGTCCAAACCTTGAAAAACCCTAAAAATTTCCAAATTTTCACCCAACACTTCACCAAATTTTCAAATCAACCACACAACAAAAAATATAACTTCTAAATCCATTTTCCACTCCAATTCCCTCAAGTTTTCAGAATTCCCAAAGCCCTAAATTTGACTATGAGTTTCAAATCCAACTTGCCCAAAAACTCAAATTTTCCACATTCAATTCCAAATTTACCAAAGTGTTCTAAAAACCAATTTTCTAGGGTTTCAAATACACAACTCTCTCTAGGCCCTTTTGCACCAATTAGGCAAAAACTTTCCTACAAGGCCAAAACCATTTTCAAGCAATTGAACACACTCAAAGCTAGTTGAAAATCAATTTTCTCCCATGTTTTCAAATCTGTCCAGAATTCGGCCAAGGGACAAAATTTCCAAAATCAATTTTTTTCCAAGTCTTTAACACTCAAATTTTCCTAGGCCATGACATATCAATTAGGGAAAAACATTTTCTCAATACCCAAATTCATTTATAAGCATTTTAACACACCCAAAAGCTAGTTAGAAAATCAATTTTCCATTGTCCCAAAACACTAGTCAATTCGGCCAAAAGCTTTAATTCAAGCGTAATTTTTTCTTCCAAAATCTAATTTACACACATCAAAGACAACAAGAAATCAATGGTGAGTAATTAACTAAAGCTTGAAAATCACTTTTCCAAATAATCAATTTTTCAAAAACTAAACTTCCAAGAAAACTAAATGGAGATTTTCGAAGATTAATATGATGGTAATGACTTTTCTAAAAGCAATCCTAACAAAAACTCAACTTCAAAACCTTCAAGGAACAAAAACTCAACCAATCAAAAATCCAATCGGTTCAAAATGAAGCTAAGGGTAGTGGGAATAACATTTGTAAAGGAACTTTCAAATCCTAGTACTTGCATAAAACCCAAACTCAACAAAATGAAATTTTGAATCGGTAGTAATATAGATCAAGAGGAGGGGAGCACTTTACCTCAAAGAGTTAAGTGCAAAAGAGTTGAGGAAGGGCTGCCATGGAGGAGTGGAGGGGGCGGCCAAGCTCCTTCAATGGAGGAAGATGAGAGTTTCTCTCTCTAAATCTCACTAAACTTGGTTGTTTCTCACTTAATGAATGAATAATGAAGCAAAAGACCACTTAACCCCTTAAATGAGGTGTGGGCCGTGGGTTTGACCTATAAAATGGGGGGTGAATCTCATTTTTACCACTTACCCAAAGACCAAAGTTGGAATGGTAAAAGGTTAAAGTAAAAAAACTTTTACTACTCGAGGACCAAACCGTAAGGTTTCAAAGTTCAGGGACTAAACTCTAAGCTTTTAAAGTTTTAATAAATATCTAGGTTTTTTTATTAATATATTCCCAATCATGACGCGTCAGTGCATCAGCGCGTCAGTGCGTCAGTGCGTTAGTGCGTCAGTGCGTCAGTGCGTCAAGTCACTGGTCGTCATCTGATTCTGGTCATCAATGAGTATCTCGGTACCACTGAGAATATTTTCCCCGAGGCCATTTATTGGTCTCGAGGTATCGGGCCCGCACAATCCGGGGCCGGGTCGATCTTTCTCGAAGTCCGCACCACGCTACATGAAAACATTATTCACTGGGTCACTATCCATGAAATTTGTCATCACGAAATTGGTCTCGAAACGCCAAACAAAATCTTATGGGGCTTTTCAGATTCTCGATCCGGGGTCTCGAAGTCGTCCGTTCCGCTTGCTGAAGTTTCGGCTAAAAGTCCTGTTAGCGTGAAAAATCCTTCTCGGGCTCTGGGAGGAAACCACATCAATTTACAGTTGTTCTTCACGAAATTTTCCACTGATCGTCGTGGTGATAGTGAGAACGTCTTATTCTCGTCCAAACTCAAAGTCAGGTCTAGCTTGGTTTAATACCAAGTGCTGTAGATGTACTTCATCGATACATCGACCGACGATATCGCTTGTCGATGCTGCTGAGCGGATCCAAACAGTACCTTGGAATAATTAAATAATTATTTAATTACTGGGGAACATTCCGGGTGTTACAAGTATCATCTGCAGCACGTTGAAGTATCGTCTGGGAAGTATCGTTCACTGCTTGGGAGCTTATCGTCTGAGTCTACCGTTGATGCCTGTCGTCTGAATCTATCGTTTAACACCTATCGTCTGAGTCTATCGTTCGATTCTGTCGTTTGGTGTTTGTCTTCAAGTAACCATCGTCTAATGTCTACCGTCCGACGTTGGTGTTCATCGTCTGATACCTATCGTTTGGTAGTGTACCGTTCACTGTTTTCTGTTTCCTCTATTTTGTTGAATTTGGATTCAGAGATGGGATTTTATCTCCGAATATTCTGTTTTGGAATAATAGCCATTAAGTGGTCTCTATTCAGAATAACCATTAATTGGGATAGATTCATTTCTGTTTTAAAATGTTATCATAGAGCTGTTAAGAGGAAGATTTAATGGAAATTCTAATCAGAATTAATGAGAGAAAAACTGCAACAAAACCCTCCTATTTATCCTAGGGTTTGGGCGTGCAACCCACTCTTTTTGGTAGCAGTGTTGCTTGTTTCTATTTTAGTTTGGATTTTAAAATTAGAATTATTGTTAGGGTTGGTTAGAAACAACTTGATATTTGGCTAAAGGATAGGAGAGAAAAACTGAAACCAACTTCCCACTACCTTAGTGGTTCGACCAACATATAGGGAGGAGAAAAGCTGAGTTATTTCCTATCCTTCTTCAAGCAACACTCTTAGCACCTTTAGAGAAAGCCTAGCTCTCAAGTGCTGAAACTTTCCTCTTTGTTAGAGAAGTGTATCGTCTGTTGTGAAGACATATGCAATATCGTATGCGGTATCGTCTGATACAACATTCTAGCATTTGATCCTATTGTCTGAGTATGATCATCTACATCAGGAAGCATCGTCTGACAAGCTACAACGTCTTCCCAGAAGGATCGTCTGAGCGGAACCTTGACAGCTGTAGCCAGATATCTTTTCGTACTAGAAATTCCGGAATATCCGGATCTTATCTTGTATTTATTATAGTTTACGTTTCCCAATGAATTTACGTTTCCAATGTAATTGTTTGACCTCAGAATGCCCGTCGTCACTCTGTATAAATACAGAGCTTGTAACCAAGAATTATTAAGTTAAGAATATGAAGTGCAGCACATTTTATCAATAAAGCTCTTCATTCTTTTCTTCACCACCTTCTCTTCCGCTTGCCTTTGAGAACCTTCCTTCGTCTTTTTCCCAAGGTTCTTTCAAACTCTTGTTGCTGTTGCTGCCGTCGAGTTCTTCATCCCTTTTGGAGAATCAAACTACTGCTGCTCGTGTTCTCTTTCCTCCTTGGAAGACCAAAGGTGTTTCTCTTTATCTTTTCCTTCCAAGAATTAAGGTTGGATTTGAAGTTTATGCGACACGTTCAACGGTAAGGGTAACTCGGTGTTAGAGCGTCATGTTGTATTGCGTTTGTGTTGTGAATATATTTTGGAATCTCTAATTTTTACCATGATTATATGGGATGTCGAGGCATGTTATTGAGGCTATGATTTTTATATGATTCCATTATAACATGATTGAATGTATTCCTATGTTCTTTGGGCTGAAATTGTTTCATTTGATATAACATGTTGATGTGGAATTAAAGGAATTATGATGATGATTCTACATATGCTAACACTATGATCATGAGGATGTTTAAGAACTGTTGTTTCTCTTGAGGTTGGTGATTATTGTCATAGCATATGCATCTATTGAGGATTAGGTTTATGAGATGGGTTTTAGTCCCATGCGATCTTCCTAGGGGTGATGAGATGGGTTTTAGTCCCATGAGATCTGCCCTGAGGGTGATGAGATGGGTTTTAGTCCCATGTGATCTTCCTAGGGATAATGAGATGGGTTTTAGTCCCGTGAGATTTTCCTGAGGGTGATGAGATGGGTTTTAGTCCCATGTGATCCTCTTGTTCCCGTTTGGAACGAATTCGCTCCCGTTTAGAACGATATTTTTTGCCATAGTTATGCATATAGTTGTTGAGGAACTAACACGCATGTTTTTTGTGGAATTTAACTTGAGTTATATGAGGTTATAAACTGTCGTTGTTTTTTGTTTCCGTTATAAAATGATTAGTGTTGTTCTCGTTACTGTTTCTGTCTCACAAATGATATATACTTATATATATATATATATGATGTTTTATTAAGAGTTAACCCTTTCTATTTGATGTTTGGGCGCTTAACGCCATAGTTTGTCAGAACGAGGATTTGCGTGAAGGTTAAATGATGCAAGCTTGAGGAGATGTCAGAAGATTAGGAACACCTTGAAGAAGATACTTTATTTTCGTTGTTTTCCCTATTTAAAAGATTTTAGCACAATGTTGGTGCAAGCTTGTTAATATTTATTTATTGATTATATACTGTTTTAAATTAATCTAAGTATGGGGCTATATTTATCATAAATATAGAGTGATGATTTGTTTGAAAAACTGAGTTATTTGAGAGAGGTTTATATATTTTCCACTTATTACTATGTGACCCCTGACCGAAAATTGGGGCGTCACAAGAATACTCTGAAGGAGTCGTGTGGTGAATACTTAGGAGAAGTCCTTCGAATACTCTGGAGGAGTCCTGTGGGAATACTTAGGAGAAGTCCTTCGAATACTCTAGAGAAGTCCTGTGTCTAATACTTGTACTGTTCTGGGTTGAATATTGGAAAATCTTGGTGAAGCCAAGGACTAGACTAGCCCTACCGTTCATGGGGTGAACCAGGATAAATCTCTTGTGTGCCGTTTTTATTGCTTGCATCGTTTACTGCTTGTATCATTTGCACATTTACTGCTTGCATCGTTTACACATTCATTGCTTGCATCATCTGCTCGTTTACAGCACGCATCGTTCACACTTTCACTCGTGTTATTTCCGTTGCATTAAACTATGTTCCGTTTATAGCTTTATCGTTTACACTCTGATTTATGTCTTTTTCCGCTACCATCGTTTATGAAAAGCTTTTGTGAACTTATAATCTGTTTTGAAAGTCAAGTTTTATACACACACAATTCAACCCCCCTTCTTGTATCATTTCTTTATTTATCAAAGCCATAGTAATGGTCCAACAGAAACACAATGCCTCAGCGAGCAAAGGCGATGAGACCACGAACTCAGCGGCCGTTGCGGAAGC
Source organism: Acmispon strigosus (assembly GCA_030819835.1). Classification (NCBI taxonomy): domain Eukaryota; kingdom Viridiplantae; phylum Streptophyta; class Magnoliopsida; order Fabales; family Fabaceae; genus Acmispon; species Acmispon strigosus. Next base: position 30,804,625 of record JAUAMA010000007.1, read on the forward strand.
TAGGACTTCACCATCATGATTGCAAGCTATGAAGCCATACCCCGCGAAAGAGGAGTCATGAAATGAGGCATTGAAATTCATTAAGCTTGTAAATCCCCCTAGGCGGTCGGACTCAAGTCGAAGCCAAAGCTGTAAGAACAAGTCCCATTGACCGCTGCATCGCCGGGCAAATGAACGAGGCCGGCCGAAGCAACACGGCCTCAACCGGAGTGTCCTGCTAATGGAAAATGAGTCGATTTTGCCGCTCCCAAATACACTAAAACAACGTCAGCAATAATGTGACTGAATCATCAGTCAAGCCATGAATCACCCTTGTAATGAAATCAACCACTGTCTGCCACACTACACCTTGCATTCGAAGACCCAAAGGTGAAGCAAACCACACCTGCTGTGCTGCTGGAAATAGAAGGAGAGAATGGACTGCCGTCTCCACCTCATTGCCAGAATGGGCAAGAGGGATCAACGCCCATTCCACGGCGTCGAAGCGAACCATGAACGTGAAGGATGTCAGTAACCGCACACCAGACCAAGTCCTTGCATCGTGGAAGAGCTCTCGAGTGCCAAACACATTTCCATGCCTTGGGAGGCAAAGATGAAGCCATAGAAGATGAAGGCACCTCAGATACAACATCCTGTAAAATGAAATTATAGCCAAATTTTGATGAATAATCACCATCCTCATTTAGAGGCCAACATAAGTAATCACTGTGTGGAAATAAGGGGAGAGGAATTTAGAGAATATTCGTTACAATTTGAGGATGAAAAACCAACTCTATTAAGTTGACATTCCACCTCCCAAATGAAATAAGATCACTCACACGAGATAGATTAGCATCAGCCGCTAAATCTTGTCTGGAAAAAAGGGGGGATCCTTGGGGGAGCCACTTGTCCCCATATACTTGTCAAGGCATAACTATGGAGATAACCTTTCTTAGCCCCAACCAAGTTCATGTCAGGGAAATAAATAGCTTTGGAAACATGTCTAAGAAGAGATTCCGGCTTGGAATAGATTCTCTACCAATTCTTTGCCACATGAGCAGTATTGAAAGCCTTGAAGTCTCTAAAGCCAAGCCCCCCAACCACTTAGGTCGGCAGAGATTGCTCCATTTCTTCCAATGGATATTTCGTTTTTCCACATCACCACTCCAAAAAAACTGCTAATCATTCCTTCAATGCAGGAATAAACGGAGTAAGGTAAAGCAAAACAAGACATAACATAAGCCGGGATGGCCTAGGCAACAAATTTGATAAAGAACATCCCTCCCCGCACAGAAGAGGAAACGCTCTTTCCATCCCTTAACTTTTTTCCAATCACGATACTCAACAAATTTAAAAATTTGGGATTTAGACCTACCTATGATCGTATGCAAACCCAAATATTTGTCGAAACACTCAACAATCTTTACTTCGAAAAGCATAATAAGCTCATCTGAAAATTATGCAAGCACGCGGCTACAAGTGAGCGTTGATTTGTCGATGTTTATTTTTTGACCAAAAGCCCTTTTATAGGTTGCAAGGATGGATTTAACACATTCTACTTCTTCAATCGAAGCTTTGGCAAATATAATGCAGTCATCAACAAAACAAAAAAATGAGTAATAACTCGTGTCGAGCGAGATGAGTTTAAATAGGGTGATTTTTGTTCAAATATATTTATGAAAGTTGATCTTTTAGAACAAATTTTTAAATCAGCAGTAACGCTGATTATCCAAAATTGCTTAAAATATCAGTATTGTCATCAATGTGATTTTAGTCAATGAATATAAGAATATATTTATTTAAATATATTGATTTTTGTTTTGACTAACGCACCAATCACATTTAATCGTCGCAACTTTTCTTCATCTGTCACCGCTAAACTCCATTGCTCAGTGAAAGAAAGTCAAAAAGGTTGGCTTGACTTGTCTCTTCTCTTCTCTATCTCCAGCTTTTTAACCGCTGGTGATTAAAACGCACTTAAATGCCATATCCGAATGAGCGCGCTAGCAAAACTTTTTTAATATTCTATTTTCTTCAGTTAAAAGTTTATATAAATTCCACTAAATTAAAAATTTATATAATTTAATAAAGGCTTAATACATTTTTAAAATTTGTAAAATAGGTTAGTTTTTATTTTTTGTCCTGAATTTTTTTTCTTATTTTTAATCTTTGAAAATGACATGTTTTGTTTTTACTCCTTACTAGTTATTTTTCCATCTAATTTAGATTTGAAAACACTTTCACAAGCGCTTAGATTTGCTCTACGAGCGATGAAATTGGATTCAACCATCTCAGATTTTTCTCAAATTGTAAAAACTCAAATTTAAATGGATGGAAAAACAACTAGTAGAAACTAAAAACAACACATAATTTTTAAAGGACTAAAAACAAAAAAAAAATTATTAGGGACGAAAAAACAAAAACAACGATATTTTGTAAGGATAAAAAAATATATGGCTTAATAGAATTTTTGGTCCCACACCTTTCACGATTTGGCATTTTTTGTCCCTTTTGTAATTTATTAGCACCCAGAGTCCCTTAACCTTTGAAGAATTTGCATTTCAGGTTTTCCACCCAATTCCGTCAAAGATTTAACGGTTTTTGAAAAAAATTAATAAAAAAAAAATCAAGAACATTCATCCAATTCTTCATCAATCTTCATCTTCTTTCCTAACATTATTTTTTTTTTAGAAAGGAGAAAGTTTATTGATTATAAGAGTCAGTTACACAAGGTTTACAGGATTATAATCCTCCCAAGACTGAATCTACAGCAGTCACGCCCAACATAATACATTAGAAGCAACCCCCAACAAAGCTAACCATCATCTAACAACAAAAGCACTAACATGGATTCCTTCACAAAATAAAATGGTGTTATAAACTTGTTCCAAAGCGATCTCTGTGATGACAGACCCACAGCAAGGATGGCGGAGTGCAATTACTGACTCCCACGAAAAAATATGCTTCCCAGCGCTGGAACAGGGGAAAATGAGAAGGGAGTATGCAGCCAAGCATACAGCCCCAAAATCAAAGCAAATTCTTCCATAAGCCAGAACACCCAAACTTGTACTTAAAATTATCAGCAGTTAACATTGTTCCCATCCAGTTACCGACGGACTAAGCAAGATAAATGGGGTGTTGGCCTAAGGGAACAAAACAACCACTATTCACAAACGTTCCCACAAAGGCTACATTCATCTCCCTAACATTATACCTTCCATCTTCATCTCTAACACAACCAAGTTCCAATTTTGATGGCAGAAACGAAGACCCAAATGCCTCTACTGCAAAACCCACCAGAGAACCACCAGATCAAGAAAATCATGCAAGGGGAAAAAGAACCACCAGATCAAGAACCACCATACACAAAGCATGCACTGAAATTCTGAAACAGATCAAGAACCACCGGATCTCAGCAAGGGGGTGGAAGAGGAGGATGAAAACAGAATTGAACAGAGGAGGATGAAAGAAGGGAACAGAGCCCAAATCATAAAAGAGGCAAGCAGAGGAAGATGAGAGGAAGAGTAGTTCAACCTCTTTGTACAGCCGCTGCTCCTCGCGACCATCTTCATCTTTATCCCACCACCACGCCATCGAAACCCCTAACCAGGAACCCACCGTCAAAGCCGCCGCTTCACTCCACCGCCACCTGAATCCACTGCTTCAATCCCTCAAACAGATCAAGAACCACCGCTCTTGCAGAGCTCCATGACAAGGTGAACGGCGGCGTTGCATTCGTCCTCGTATGTATCCTTCTCGGATTCGGAGATGAGGGGTTTGGCAGAGGAAGAGGCTTCGATGGTTTCGATTTGAGGTGGAGAGAGAGGAAGAGAGATGGCGGCCGAGAGAAGAGAGGGTTTGGTTGTGGCGTCGGGAGGAAGGCTTGGAAAGGTCGAAGAAGGAGAGAAGGAGTGGTAGAGCAGATGATAGGGGGCAGAGAGGAGAGTGGGGGCGGTTGCTAGGGTTTGTGGTTGTGGGAGAAGAGGAAGAAGAAGGTTTGATGAAGGAGAGGGGGAATTTTCTGGAAAACCAAAAAAGCTTATGAATTTTATTTTTTTAATTAATTTTGAAGGAATATTCCGTTAAATCTTTGACGAAATTGGATCGAAAACCTGAAATGTAATTTCTTCAAAAGTTAAGGGACTCTGGGTGCTAATAAATTGCAAGAGGGACCAGAAATGCCAAATCGTTAAATGTGAGGGACCAAAAGTACTATTAAGCCAAAATATATTTAAACCTTTACTATTCTACATGAATTTTGACAAATAAAAAAAATTGTTAGAAAAAGAGCATTACATATTGAGTGGCGTTTCTCTATCTGTATTCAAGTCCATCTTCAGCTACTAACATCCCAATCAGTGAAAGCCACGTCATCACATCCCTTAACCAAAAACAGAGTTCACATAGTGTCGGCCGCAGTAGATCAAAATCAACGCGGTCCACACTCGCTATAAAATCCCCCTCATCTCAATGAAAAGCTCAATTGGTAAAGGAACCTTGAAATCTCCATTTTCGATACCGTAACCAAATATTTCTACTGTAACCTTTCTCGAACTGGCTAACCCTCAGGGAAGCGCGGAAGACTCCGATTCCAGCAATCAGAGGCTGGTTCTCACCCTCTATGACGCCTTGAACGCTCGAGACTCCGACACCGTGGTCAAGATCGTTGCCCCTGATCTCGAGTGGTGGTTTCACGGCCCACCCTCTCACCAGTTTTTGATGCGCATGCTCACCGGCGACACCTCCTCTGCCGGCTTCCGATTCGTTCCTCAGTCGCTCGCGTCGTTCGGATCCACCGTCATCGTCGAAGGCTGCGACACCGCGCGCTCCATCTCCTGGGTCCACGCCTGGACCGTCTCGGATGGGATAATCACCCAGGTCAGGGAGTACCTCAACACTTCCCTCACCGTCACCCGCTTCTCTTCCCGCTCCGGATCGTCGGAGATTGTCCCGGCGGCGACCGGCTCCGGCAGCTTCCCCTGCGTTTGGGAGAGCAGCGTCTCCAATCGGGTCGGGAAATCCGTACCCGGTTTGGTCCTCGCGATATAAAAAATTAAATTAATTAAAATTAGGACGCGTTCACGTGTTGCCGTTACTAGTAATAAATAAAAGGCTTGTCCACGTGGCGGTCTGTAGTTGGCTCGGTTTCATGCTTGACGGGACGGTGTTTTTCGGAGATGTGATACCTTGCTGCTGTCGGTGTGGTGTTTGATTTTGATTTTGTCGTATTTTTATCTTGTTTGTTTGTTTGGAACCTTAGTGTCATGGGTATCTCCACTTGGTTGTATCCTTGTGAGTTTGTAATGTGGTGTTTTGATGATGCAATAATAATATGTATGAATCTTCATTTTAAGAGCTGTGTGATGCTAAATTCTAATACTCCACCCAGCGGGTTAGTTGTGGCGATAAAAGATTGTTTGAACCCGATTTGAGTTTTATTCTAAAAATATCCTACTAGTACTGCATTTGATATTTGTTTAATTGGGCTTGATAAGTGACAACTCATATTTGACCATATCATGATCCTGAAGCTCCATCTCTCTTCATACAATATAATTGGACGGTACTCTTTGAATATTTGATTGGGAGGAAAAGTAGATGTAATGTTTCAGTTTAACACGGCGATTAGAGATTCTACTTCTATTTAATAACTAGTTGAAAATAGTGGCTTTGCTATTGGCGTCACCCTCATAGCTATTGACGTCATTTCAATTTTGTAAAAACTCGAAATTAATCTTCTATTTGTAGTTTGCAACTACGGAAATGTTAATTTTCCGTAGTTACAAACTGCGGAATGCGGCGCAAATTAAACTGCATGTTTTTCAATTCTCAAGGAATAAGAGAAAATTTCCTGCAAAATTCTTTAAATAATTGAAAAATGAAGGCTTAAATGCACATTTTGCCCCTGATAATTTTTAAAGTTACAAATTGTAACCTACCAAAATTTTCGTCACCAAATTTACCCCTCTGTGATTTTTTTTGGAGAACTTTGTACCCTTCTGTCAGTCTTCCATTAGTAACTTAACGGAACTGATGACGTGGACATAACAGGTGAAAAAAAAAGGAAAATCGAGAGAGAAAGGAAGAAGACACAGCGAGGTTGAGAAAGGAGAAAGGAAAAAACACACATTTTATTAAGAAATGTTAACCAAACAAACACCCAAATTGTTGGCAAGAGAAAGGGAGAGAAGGTAAATCTACGAAGCCAGTTGGAAGATTATCGACATAGCTGATCAACATGCTGAGCTTGCTGCCACCTTCAGATGCGAGACCCGCATGCATCTCAACCTCCATGGCATCACCCACCTGTCTCAGCTTCCCAATTGGGGTCCCACACTTCTCCTCAAACTCCTTCAGTATAGCCATGGCGCGACCCCACTTCCTCGAGCTAATCATGTGGTGGCGCACCACCAGCGCCGCCGCGGCACAGACGGCGGCGGCGCACACAACTGCAGCTCCGACCGCCACCTTCCCCATCACTCAAATCTCAATCCCAATTCCACAAAGTTGGAAACTTTATCCTCCAATAAAGAAACCCAGGATTGGGTAAGGCTGAAATTTGATGGGAAACTCAGATTCTTCTGGCTCATGTGCATGGTGGTGAGAAAATGACAATTCTCCTTTCTCTCTCCACCTGCGCTGTGTACTCTTCTCCCTTCTCCCTTTCTCAATTTCAATTTTTTCAATTTGGGAATTAGGGTTAAGGAGAGGGCAGAGGCACGTGATTTTCCTTTTGTTCTTTTTTTAATTTTGAACATGTGGATTTTCCCTTTTTTTTCACCTGTCATGTCCACGTCATGAGTTCCGTTAAGTTACTAACGGAAGACTGACGGAAGGGTACAAAGTTCTCCAAAAAAAAAACAGAGGGGTACATTTGGTGACAAAATTTTTAGTAGGTTACAATTTGCAACTTTGAGAATTATCAGGGGTAAAATGTGCCTTTAAGCCAAAAATGAAAATGACTATCAAGGAATGATAGTTAAGAAGCGTCAAAATTGGATAAGAAATTCGGATCCAAAAGGGATTGGATGAAGTAATTTTGAGCACTTTATCTCAACTTCTATGGCTAAAAATGAAATTAAACAGTTTTCGAAGCCGTAGAAAAATTGGTTCTTGAAGCAATGAAAAAGAAAAACGTTTAAAAGAAATTGGCAAAGTGATTGCAGAATGACTAAGTTTATCTTATGTTTGATGAACTTTGTTCGAAGAAACAAAAGAAGGTTTGAAGAAAGCCAAGACAACACCCAAGCCAATTAAATTGGTCGAGGTTTATATTACTAAGTGTTGAAACACACTTTGTTGTGGTGAAAAGATAAACCAAAGGTGTTGGAATAGACTCTAGTATTCAATCAAACCATTACGATGTAAACAGTCACTACATCCATAAATGCCAGGTATAATTCGATCCAATCTTTGCATTGCCCAAAAGTATACATATGTATATGTTTATTGGCTATTGAAAGATTGTTTAGACTTGGCATAAACAATGTTAGTAAAAAGTGGTCGAATTTAATGTGTCTCGACCAAGTTTTTACTAGTATTTTCGACCAAGAAAATTTATCCAAGAAAACTATTCTGGTTCTTAGATCAAAATGTTGTTCCTCTCACTTCCTTCGAGAAACAACATTTTGGGGGGCCTTTGTTAATACCAGAATTTTATCTTGGTCGAAATACCAAGAGACCAAAGATAATAAGTTGTGCTAAGTTTAATTTCTTAGTTGAAATATGGTGTTGGCAATATTGGTCGAAATCATATGCCAAATTGGCAAGGATTTGAAGATTCTGAACATGAAGTTTCCTTGCATGCATGCCAGCATCATCTGCTGTTGGATCATCTCCATTGATTGTAGTTTTGTTCATCTTCTTCTTCGTCTGATGGGTTGCTTCGTCTAATGCTCGAAGACCAACATTGTGATGTGTTACGGAGACCAAATATTTCGACCAAATTTGTCATCTTCGACCAAGACCAACATTTTGATATGTTACGAAGGCAGTAGACAAGTTCTTCAACCAAAGAAGGGAAAAAAGTTCGAGCAAATATGTGCTGATTCAAGAAAGCAAGTCGAAGAAATATGTCGAGACAAAGAACGTATTTGAAGTCTTAGCAACATGGAAGCAAAGTGAAAATCGTGCAAGGTCGAAAAGAATTCGAGCAAGACATGAAGAGTCATCAGAAGCGGTTATTGGAAGTTACTAGTAGTTAATTATATTTATTTTGGATAGACATGTGTCTATTAGGTGGCAAAGTTAGTTATTTGGAACTTAGCCTATAAATAGGACCTTTGATTGTAAATTTTTTTAGATTCACACAACTACTCAAAACTTTCAAACGACGCCTATAGGTCTTATGCGACAGACGGCTAACTAAAAGAACTCGAGGGTGCTGTGATTCTCACCATTTTTACTGTCAATGCAATTTCTTTTTCCATTTTGATTTGTCTTTTCCTTTTTGATCCATTTTCTCTTTTGAATTGTTTTATCTTCATTTTCTTTCTTCTCTACTTTACTTCTTTGTCATCTTTTTCCAATTTTCTTCATCTTCATTCTTCAACTTTGAAGAACATTCTTCTGTTCTTCATTGAAAACCCGGAAACGACACTTAAACGTTTTCACATAAAAAACCCAAAGAGGATCAGAATCCAGCCTCTTCATCAACATTTGGATTTCCTTGTGGTTTACCTATGGTTTACCAAAAATCGAGTTAAACAGGAGGACACATGGATGTTTGATCTGGAAATGCAATCTCTCTAAAATTTTATCTTATAGATTGCTTCTTTGCTACATCAGCTTCTTCAAACATACGTGTTATAACCTCAAATTCTTGTTGGATACTAAATATCAACAATTCAACACAGGTCCAGCCTCCAAATCTGTAGGGGTTGTTGATAGCCTCCTCCAATGGTGATGAATTAACATAAGTGGAATGGAAGTGTACCTCATTAGCTCGTAGGAACAAGGTAACCCATGTGTTTTTCTGAGAATGCATCCACAACTTCCAACTCACACCTTCTCCTTTGCAATTAATTGTAGTTCTTTTTTTTTTTTTTGACACAAATCCCTGCAATTTGTCATAACACGCGACTTTGAATCTGTGCCTAGCGATTAATAAGCTTTACTCAAAAGAAGCCACTATCCTGGTGTGCTGCAAGATAGTTAGCTTATTCATCACATTCCAAGTAGCGCATAAGTCACCTTTGCTATCCCTTAGCAGTAGCTTCAACTTTGAATGTGCCCCCTCAACCCTATGCAATGCAAAATATTATAAGTATGAACATGTAAAATACCAAATTTAATTAAGAAACAAACAACAATGTGCATAAAAACTGTACCTGTTTGTTGTTGTGTTACCTATATGCATGACTAAATTAGTTACAAACTTGATAAACTTGTGCCTATGGGGAAACCAAGTAGTGTTCACATAGTTCATAAATTCAGAGAGCTCACGAGTAAGTCCATGCACAAAATCAAAATGTGCCACATACTCTTCCTCAGATGCAGAATTCATCAAGCTGTCCCAAACATCTAACACTTCTTCCTAAAGCTCCATATGACAGACATATAACTTGCACTTAGCCCGCACATTCTTTATAATGTGGAATGTGCAAAGAAAATGTGTAGAGGTAGGGAATACCTTATCAACAACATTCATTAAGGCTGGGTCTTTATCAGTGACAATGACCTTAGGTATGTTGTCCTCGTTCAATATCAACCCTCTCAATCTATTCAGTGCCCATGTCACTTCATCTATACGCTCATTGGACATGTATGCAAAGGTTATTGTGAATTTAAGGTCCGTAGATGTCACACCTACCATCTCTAGTAAGGGTATCCTATACTTGTTGGTTTTGTAGGTACTATCAATGAGGACAACTGTAGGGAATTGATTTAACAACTGAAAAGCATGTCGATGTGACCAGAGAAGTGATTTAACCACATTGGATGTACTTTCAACCCTGGTCCAATGTGCATACTTGTCTCATTCTAACAATTGCATGAGGTGTTGAATTTCTATTAAATGACCCCTCTTTGATTTAATGTAGGCTTGACTTTTGTTGTATATTTTCTTGATGGTAGTCAGATTGCCAGGATTGGCATTCTTCAATGAAAGTAGCATGTTACCTGGACTGACCTTGTTGTCAACCATTTTTTCAACCATCACTTTTTCTTCACTTGTTATTCGACCAACATAAGCATGACCAACTAAACTTTCAGCTCTTTCATGATTGTGTTTTCCACATAATACCTTCAACCTCCAACCTCCATCTAACTTCCAAGGTCTCGCTCTTAACTTGAAACGACACCCACATTTTCTAGTTCCCATGCCCTTACGCTTCAAAACCTTCTTGTACTGCTCGTACTTCCCACCCCGCTCACATCCTAACGTCAAAATTGGCTTCCTTGTAAGGCTCCCATTATCAGACTTTGCGGTGACGACAACAGACCCATTTTCCTTGCCTATATTCCTAGCCCAATCAATAAGCTCATCCCGAGATTCAAATATCAACACCCAACAAGACATTGGTTATGGTCAATAAATTCAACTATTTATGGCAGTAAAATATATGTAACCATGGTTAAATAGATACCTTATAAGTAGTAAAAGCTCTCGTTAAATCAACAGAAACTTCCAGAATAGCAGCAATAGCCTTCGGCTTATCAACCTCCTCAGACTTCATTGGACCCACTCTAAAAAAAAAATTTTTTTTTAGGCGACCTGCAGTTTAAACAGCGATCTTCCGCAGTTTTAAACTGCTATTGCGGAAGATCGCAACAGTGAAAAAATAAGGGAGACGAATTCAAATTTGAGATGCTTACTTCCATAGAACTGAATGCCCGAAGTTGGGATTGATGTTGGAGATGGTGACGGCGAGCAGCAAGAGCGACGACGGTGGATGGCAATGGTGGCTTTGGCAGCGGCAGCAACAAGGCAACAATAGCAGAATGAGGGAAGAAGGAGATGGTGGGTGCGAGGGAGTAATGAGGTAGTTGATGAAGGGGTGGTAGGATGTTAAACAATGGGTATGAGGAAGGAGATAGGTGATGAAGGTAGGGTGATGGGGAAGTGTGGAGTTGTTTTTTAATTAGAAAATATTTTAGTCATTTACACGTAAATGGGATGGCGCCAACAGCTATGAGGATGACGCCACTATTAATGTTTTGAAAAGAGTATTTTAAAAGTGGGACGTGTTAATCGAGTGTACATTCAATGGGGGTCTTTATTAATTGTTTTTGATTGGGCTGAGATCTTTCTGGAAATGTCCAGAAAGAGTGAAGTTGAAAGAAAATTATGTTTTATTCGTGCTCACTTTAAAAAGGTGATCAAGATACATTTGTTGCCACTACTTTGATGTGATGTTACACTTTACATGTGCTTATGGCTTACTTTATTGATAAACCAAAGAAGTTTTAGGTTGCGCATGGTCCCTTTTAAAATAATTTATTTTATGAACTATTGTGTATAGATCGATTTCATAATGCTAAGTTTGAGAATATAGAATTTAGATCCTTTAATCTCAATCGGATAACCTCTCAATCTCTCTTAATCCTACATATGAATTATTGATTTTATATTAACGCTCCACAAATTTTTAACACATGTAATTTTTTTTATTAAATGTGGAAAAATAAAAGCAAGAAAGAAAAGCTACACTAATGCATCATGACACAATAAGGTGATCATACCAGACTACGGAAGTCGCGGAATCTGGAAAGGAAATCTTGCCATTAAAACCTCCCTTACTCTCTTTTGGGATGTTTTTAAAGGTTACCTTCCATGGTATGTGTTGGAAATATGAAAAAAAGAAAGTCCCACATTGCTAATTGCTATCCCAAATGTCTTAAGGTTTTTTGGGTAAAAGTTTCTACTCCAGCATCTCAAGTCCACTCTCCCTGATCGAGTCCATCCATATGGGTCTCGTGCTTCCGTATCCAACAGTGGTATCAGAGCCCACTCGCCCAACGGCCCACGATCCAAGAAAAAAAAGGAAAGGAAAAAAAAAACTAAAAAATCAAAGATGGGCCCCTGAGACTCAGGTTCATGCAGAAGGAGCACAAGCCCACAATGACGGCCTCTGAGGTTCCCGCTTGAGTACAAGCCCAGACAGAGCAAGTCCAACCAAACAAGTTCAGTTGGACTTGAGGGGGAGTGTTGGAAATATGAAAAAAAGAAAGTCCCACATTGCTAAGTTGGAGACAAAATCAATAGTATATAAACTGGAGAGTTGCTATCCCAAATGCCTTAAGGTTTTTTGGGTAAAAGCTTCTACTCCAGCATCTCAAGTCCACTCTCCCTGATCCAGTCCATCTATATGGGCCTCGCGCTTCCGTATCCAACAATATGAATGCGGGAAATGGCGCCATGTGCCCGGTAAGTAGCGACATCTCCATGTTCCGTAAGCACCTCAATAATATCCCTGAAATCAGAGAAGCAAAGAACCTCTCTATGCCTCAAATCCTAAACATGTTTCAATCCCTTCTCAGTCGCTAAAAGCTCAGCTTGAAAAGCGCCTCCAAATCCTGTGCTTCTTGACAATAGAAATCCATTTTCCATGTCTGTCTCGAACCATAACACCCACTCCCATTCGATTTGTTGAAGGATTCCAACTCCCATCCACACTAACTAACACAACAACATCCATCAGTCAATCTTGGCCCTCAATCGTGGTGCCATGAGGAGGCAAGAGCTACTGCTGTTCCCTTGGAATTGCATCATGCCCAGTTTCAGCAGGACTCGAGGTTGGTGAGGATAGCTTCGCCCATTGAACCCAAGTACTGACATCAATGTAAATTTGACAGGGCACATAATGAACCCAACCACGCATTGTTGTTAAATATTTCTTCATTCCTCGCCTTCCAAAGCCACCAAAGAACATGCTTGCATTACGGTTTTGTATCTGAAGATAGAACCAACTCTGAAACTGCATGCTATGGCGTGTGGCAGTATCGCAGATAGGTTCACCCAAGCATCCCTCGACTAATGACAGTCTCAAAATAGATGATTCACATCCTATAAAGGTAATCACATGGGCACAAGAAGAGGGGTTGAATTGTGTCTGTAAAATTTTTTCTATGGTTGACAACTTTTAATCATTCCGATTTAAATTTCTCCTTCTAACATTCCATCAGACGATGGTGCAGTGGATAGAGGTTGTGATTAAGACTGTTAGAAGGGCTAGAAGATATGCACACTCAGATTTTATCCTGGTTCACCCAATCTTAGGCTACGTCTGGTCCTTAGTCTTCCACCAAGATTTTCAATAGTATCTGCAACTATTGATACCAATTCTGCAAGTGTACAAAATGGTCGAAGTAATACTAAGATCGAACCCACAGGGATATGTGGTTTATCAATTTCAACCCAAACTTCAAGGTTTAAAGCAGAAAAAAATAAAAGATATAATTTGATTTGTTTTTCACTAAAGATGATAGCATAAAAACTAAAATCAATTGGGTTATACATTATGATGGAAACACTACTTGGGTATTAGCTTCACTTAACTGAATTAAGCTTTTCACAAACAGGTTTCTGTATGAACTCGGAAATCATTCTCTGGTGATGTAGCCTAAACCTTTACTTGTTAATACCTTAATGAAGTAAATCATTCAATTTCAGTTGCCAAGCCTAATACCTTAGTACCTAGTCAATTCAATTGAAGAGTTTTGTTCTTTAATCAGGCCAACACAATCGATTCCCTCCCTTATACTTAAGCAGCGAATAATCGATCAATCTAATCCCAGTTCCCTTAGTCCTACCAAACTACCGTTTAAGCAAGATTAAACATGATACTTGTGTGCACTCAAGCAAGAAAATAACAGAGAAAAGATGCAGAAAATGATAACTCCATTCATATATAAAACTGAAAGCTTAAAGCATAATCCAGAATAAGATTCACATAAACCCAAGTACTAAAAGGAAACTAGCCTAGCATGGCTAGGTTAAACATATTGTAAAGAAAGATATAAAACTTGGAATAAGGGCTCAAATGGCCTCTTACAACTCCAGAGGTAGTGTATCCTACAAAAGCTCAGCAAAATATAAGATGAAAACAAAGAAAAACAAGTGTCTTATTTATAGCAAAAATTGTTTGTAGTCCAACGCATGAGCATTGGCATTCAAATGCTCAGGTGCTGGAAATAAACTTAATTCATGATCCTTCGTAGAATGCCAACGCATGAGGATTGGCTTCCTAGCGCTTGGGCGCTAGGTCTTCGAGCATCAGCGTTGTTTTCACAGAATACCAACGCATGAGTGTTGGGAGTTCTTCAGACTTCTTCACTTGCTTCCCTTTCCTTTTCCTCTTACTTCTCTTCATTAATGCTCTTAATCAGCTTTCATTGTCCTTTTTCTGACTGTACAACTGCAAAAGCTCATCAAGGTTCCATCAAAACATCAATTATAATTTATGCAATTGCATTATTCCTCATAACTCCATTGAATCTCATTAGCACCTTTCAATGATTCATCTTAACTCCAAATTGTTCTTTAAAAGTTGATGATTATTTCTTGTAACTTAAGCACTCTATGACCAGAAATTATCATTAAAACAAAGGATTCAAAACTAAACTAAAAAGACTCAAATAAAGATAAGAAAAACACTAACAAGGACAAAAAATACAAAAAGACTTAATTAAAACCTAAATGCAGAAAACAATACAAAGAAAAGCTAAAATCATTAAAAACACTACATGAAACAAAGGAAAAATAACAAAATAAAAGACTCAATAAAGATCATAAAATCCCAGGTCATCATGTATTCTCGGGACTTCTCCCTTACAAGTATTATCAAAGACTTCTCATACCAAGTATTCTTGTACAAGCCTCTTGAGGCTCAACGAGTATTATCAAGGACTCCTCCTACCAAGTATTATTGAACAAACCTCTCCATTCTTAATGATTATTATCAAGGACTCCACCTATATCTTGTAAATAAAGCTCATTTTATACTCAAGAGAAATGTGCACATGATTGTACTAAATTGCAACATTCTTAGAGTATTTACAGAATAGAGCTAATTTGACATTGAATGCTCGCACTTTTAAGACCTATGATTTTCCATTTTCATCTGGGTAGACGTTGGAGCGTTGTTGATGGATCTTAGGTTCTTCTCTTTTTCTCGTTGTATTTGCCTAGTGAATATGCAATATAATTGAGCTTTTTTTTTTCTCTCTTTCTTCTGGAGGAGTTTCATTTGATCTTCTATGAAAGAATTATACCTCACTTATTGTTTAACTCACCATAGTGCATTCTTAAGTGTAGTAGACGTCACAATATACTATTCCTCATAAGCTCAATTTCTAAGGCAAAGTGTTTCCACATGTTTTCACTCTGATGCATCTCATGCATACACTCTTCCGCTTTGAATATGAATTTTATATTTGAAGGAGATGGAGAATGTGACCATTAGAGTTTTGAAGTCTCAACGGTTATTTTCTTTGCGCCATGTGAATGTCTTTTTAAGAGCTAGAAGTATCAGCAACACTTTTTCTGAGCTCTTGAATTTGATAGACGATTCAGGTTTGAGTGAAGAGAGAACTTCTTCTATTTTGGACTTTCTTTTTCGTCTTCTTGAAGTGCAATGGCTGTATCTGCCCGTTGGAAAGTGCTTTCTACTGTATGTCTGTTGGATGTGGCAGTTTCAACAACTTATGACATATAAATTTCCGAATAAAGTGATGTCAATAGTAACTTAGCTGACCTACACTTTAGATGATACTCTTTTTGGTAGATAGAGTTATAAAGCCTACCCTCTTTGAACCAAATTTTTTGGTTTTACTTTTGCAGACATCTTGTAGCTAGAGCATCGAACTTCTAGTATTGTTTGAACCAAATTTAATTTCACATTCAGCATGTTGGAGAAGCTTCCTTTGAGTCAATACTAGTATGATGTACTTTTCTTGTAGTGAACTGAATATTGGTATATCACATTTTATTAGACGATGAATTCTTCAATATGTGCATTGTCTGAGACTTAGTCAATCCTTGTATTCTTTAACTTGCTTCTCTTTCTTGATCCTTGTAGATGATATGACCTTAAGGATTCTTCGATTCCATGATGTTCTTCAATTTTTCTTCATATAGGCTTGATAGTCTTGGAGGATTATGTTATTCATAGAATAGTCCTTTGAAGCTCATGTACATAAACTTAGCTCATGGCCACAAAATAAATTCTTTGAATCTTCTAGTTTCTTTTCCTTATGTTCCTCAGCAATCATTTCAATGATATTTATTTATAGCTTTATGAATTCTCTTATGTCTTCTGAATTCTTTGGTTTCACTTCATTTTGAGTAGACGTTGATTTTGTACTTGTGAAGACTTTGATTGCAGACGACCTTCTTGAATATCTTTTTCCATCTTGTTCAATTTGTGCAGACAATCTGCTTTGAGTCTTTGTTCAATCTTCATTTAACTCATGTTTGATCTTTGTACCTATCCTTTAAATATTACACTTTGAATGACATAAGATCATTAGTTTTTATAACCTTGTGTATTGTCATCATTAAGACTAAGACCTTTGGATAAGGATGGAGATATCAATTCCCTAACATCATCCACTTCAGCACCACAGCGGCCGTGTAAGACCCTCAATTTTCGTGTATTTATGTTTTGGTCCTTCGAGTTGGCAATAATTATGTTGTGGTCCCCGAGTCATTGTACCTTACAATTTGGTCCCTATTGAGTATTATTGGATTCGTTGATATTAGACTGTGTTTTATGTTATCAACTTATGTATCGTTTAGTCTTGGATGGAATCGTGATGTTTGCAACGAGAAGGAGAACATCATTTGCTACTTGGGAAGTATCGTCTGAGGACCATCGTATGATCCTATCGTTTAGTGTTTATCGTCTGAACCTATCGTCTAACATCCATCGTTCGATACCTATCATCCAACATCTATCGTTTAGTGTGTATCGTCCACAACATCGGAAGCATCATTTAGGAGGTATCGTCTGCAACTCGTTGAAGTATCATCTGGGAAGTACCTTTCGTTGCTTGGGAGCTTATCTTCCAATAGCCATCATCTAATGTCTATCATCCGACGTTGGTGTTCAATGTCCAATACCTATCATCTGATGATCTTTCCATAACAGTTTTCATGGGTTTCGAATTTGAATATGGAGAAGAGATATTATCTCTGAATTTTGGGAAGATATATTTCTGAATATTCTGTTTTGGAATAATGGCCATTAAGTGGTCTCTATTCAAGATATCCGTTATTTGGGGGTAGATTCGTTTCTGCTACTATTAGAGCTGGTAAGGGAGAAAAATCTACAACTTCCTCCTACTTTTCCTAGGGTTAGGCGTGCATCTTGCTTGGCTGCTTATGTTCTGCTTAGTTGGATTTTAAAATCAGAGTTATGTTAGGGTTGGTTAAGATACAACTGATATTTTGGCTAAAAGTTAGGAGAGAAAAACTGAAAACAACTTCCCACTACCTTAGTGGTTTCGATCAGCATATAGGGAGGAGTAAAGCTGAGTTATTTTCTATCCTCCTACAAGCAACACTCTTAGCAACTTTAGAGAAACCCTAGCTCTCAAGTGCTAAAAAACGCCTTTACTCTTGCTGTTACTGCTTCTGTTACTCGAAGTCTTCCTCCATTCCTTGGAAAATCATAAGCGTTCCTTTCTCTTTTCCTTCCAAGAATTAAGGTGAGCGATTCTGTTCTGAACTTAGTCAAGAGTTTCAAGTTATTTGGACCTGGTTTCTGAATTGCTTCTAATCCTTATCCTCTCCTTCCTTCCAAAGGTTAATCACTTGTTCTTTCCAGCCTTTCTTCACCGACCATTGAAGGCTATCTCTGGAGTTTTGGACGAGCACATCCTGTCGCTGATCGCTTTGATCGTTCAAAACAACAAGGTTGATTTCCCTCCATCCTAATCCTTATTCTTGAGCCGTTTGGATTTCTAGAACTTTCTTAGTAATGGTCTTTTTTGAAAATCGTTTATGAAATGTTAGAAGTCTGGAAAATGAATATTTGAAGTCTCTAGGAAAACCTTGATTTCGAAAAAGTTAGACTTTTAAAACATGTTCTGTGGAAATTTGTAATCTGGGTTCCTTGGCAGGGAGCCAGCGCATGTGTGCTGACTACATGGGCGCTCATGCTCTGGGAAGCTATTTTCTTCCCTGGGCAAGACAGGGTGGCGGCGCATTGGCGTTGGCATTCCAACACACATGCGTTGGGCCCCTGTCTGGCCAGGATTGTTGTGTTATTTGAAATTATTTTGGGGATTGATTTCCGCCTTTCCAATGGTTGTTGATTGTCGTGTGTATGTGTTTATGTTGCAAGGTTGGAGATCAAGTGTATGCAATCTATTCAACGGTAAGGGTAACTTAGTGCTCGTAAATCGAGTCAGTTGTGATTGTGTTGTGCAATTCCCTTTGGGAATTTCTGGATTTTATCCTCATATATGGATACGTGTTTTGAGACTGGATTTTTTGTTATAACATGATTGAATGATAAACTTTCACATAATATTTAACATGTTGTTATGGATTGAGGATTTGAATTGTTGTTGCTAACATATGCTTATACTATGACGATTGGAGAATAATATGAATAGTTGGATCACTTGACGTTGATGGAGGCTGTCATAACATTTGCATTATGTAGGATTATTTAAGGTTAGTGTGACGACACTTTGTCCCGTGGGATCTTCCTAGGGTTAAGTGGTGGATCTTTATCCCACGTGATCGTCCTGACCCTGTTTGGGTAAAATTCTAGCCATAGTTATGCATATAGCTATTGAGGACTAACAAGCATGATCGTGTGGTAAATTAATTGAGATATTTGAACATTGAATATTTCCGTAAATGTTATTGTTTTATTTAAAAAGGTTAATCTCGCTACTGTTTTATTCTGTTGTTAATGTTTTGAAAAAAATAATGTTGTTTCTGTTTTCTATTTGTTGTTGCTGTTTCCGTTCTCTGTTAAACTGCTGCTGTTTAATATTTCTATTTTACTGCTGTTTAATATTTCTATTTTACTGCTGTTGCTATTTCGAATTTTTCTGCTTCTGTTTTTAATTATCACAATATTGATAATTATCTTTTGTTGTATTTTAAAGAGTTAACTCTTTATGTTTGATGTTTGGGCGCCTAACGCCATAAATGTACAACACGAGGATTTACAAAAGAGTAAATATGATGCCATCTTAAGGAGATGACAGAGGCGGCTGAAATATTTAGAAGACCATGAAGAAATATTTATTTTCCGCTGTTTTGTTTTCGAAAATGACTTAGCACATTGTGGTGCGAATTTATTATTAATTTTATTACACACTGTTAAATTATTTATGGGAATATTATGTTATATAAATATTGAGTGACATTTTCAGTTTTAAAAATATGAGAATTTGGAAAACATAATTTAAGTTGTGAAATATGTGTAAGTGTTTCACTACACTATTCATTCCGGTTTATATATCCCGGAATTTAATTTTATTGTTTTCCGGGTTTTAGATCCCGGAAGATAATGCTAGGTGAAATGTATGTTTCAGGATATAAAAACCGGAATGTTGTTAGAAAGAACCAAATTCTGGGTTATAAAACCCGGAATTTGGAAAAAGTTCCTGTTAGTCAAAAAACAGCCCTGTAATGTATATAACATAGATAATAATTTTGGAAAAGCATGCACTTGAAATTAATGAAGTCTATTACAATGCGTTTAAGTATATTATTGTTAAAGTAATGACTACAATAGTGGATAACATGTTACAAATATTCAATCCTGTGTTATGTCTATATAATGCCTAGAACCAACAGTGCTGCAACTGTCGCTCCTTCTCTGTTGACGCAGTTGTTCTTCATACACTCTTATACGTTCCTTGTGCGGGGTTTCCCATTCCCTTGCTTGGGCTGAAGAATAACGACGTCATTGGTAAGCTATCGTCGGCATAGGATGCCCTTCCTTCAAAAAGACCTACAGTGGAAAATGAAAGCATGTTTAGAAGTGGTTTAAGTTGTCTGCATTACAAGCAAGAAACTAAGGAAATTATAGTTACCTTAACCCAATGATTTGTGTTGATGAGAGCAACTGTTATAAGCTTTTATTCTTCCTGAGCTGGTGGGCTACCCCTGAGTGGAAAAAATGTGCAGTTTCCACTATGCGACAATTAAAGTAATATTAGTGGGAACCTTGTCGCAATAAGATACCCCATGTCTGGTAAAGACATCCACTTATCTTCAGTGGCTAGCTGGCCAGTGGAGAGAGTGAGTGCGTCATGTATTACCTTGTACCTTTGGGGGGACCCATAAAGTTCTTCGTAGAGTTTGGGATACTATATAAGCTCATTCAACAGCTCCACCCCTACGTAATTCCATTGCTCCTCATTCATACCCAGCAATGCAGCTATGCATCTGTATCCACAATTACCATCTCCCATAACGTCCACCACGTTATCAATATGACATCGAAACTGCTCTGGGAAATGATCAATGTGCTTAATACCTCTACGGGTAAGCATTTTCCTGTGACCTTGGGTAGATGGTGGAATATAAACTGGACTATTTAACGTGTTGCTTGTTAGAATCAAATAATTAAATGAATTATTATGTTTTGATAATTAGCAATTTCTTTAAGATTTAATGTTGTCAAAGATGAAATTCCTAACATAGTGAAAATTCTCATGCACACGAATAACTATCTCTAAAAGGACTGAATAGACATCAAAGCATCATCAAGAGAACTAGTCCACCAGAAGAGTTCGTCCGGTCACTTTGAAGGAAACGCTGTCAAAGATATATGAAGGAAAGCATTCTCGTATAAGACAGTCCGGTGGTTCAAGAAAGCTATAACAGTAACAACATTCAACATCCTCTCACAAGGACACTTCATCAAAGCCTGTACGCTCAAGTCAAAGTCCATCTCAAGAAGATAAAGCAGCCTGCTGCTCAAACCTACAGTTATCAAGAGAAAGACTGCTTCTTCTAAAGCTAAAAGAGTACGACAACTTATGAAGAAAAACCTTCGTCATCAAAGCTTCTCTAGCATCACACAAAGAAGTTGTGAAAAATCAACTCTCTCTGATGAAGAACTCCCAAAGAAGCAACAGAAGAAAAGAAAGGATTCAGTTTTCTAAGCCAAGAAGATTCTAAATCCTGGAAGAAGAACCAAATGAAGAAAGTCTGTCTGCCGATATAAATTCACTCACAGCGGAATCTCGAACACTGCATGGAGACTGCGTCTGCCAATCTATAAGGAAGAATCCGTCCGCTCAAGTATCAGATTGCGTCAAAAGTACAAGATCGAGAAATGTGCTCTACAAGGATATTAGATCTTCAGAAGCATTAAAGAAATTATTCTCATCATTTTGAACAATTGCTTCTTGGATCAAAGACATCTACCTCGTCTGCACATTTATTAAAGTACTGGCAATCACGGAAAGAAAGAAGGGACACAATTAATTCAATACTCCTTGGTCCCACTGCTTTTCTGCTTTTCCTCAAATTAAGCTGACATCGCGGAATCAACGGCAAGAATCTCTGAACATCGTACACTCTCAACGGTCGAAATTCAAATATCTGACCAAAGCACGTGATGAGTGTTAGCTGGCAAGCACTGGGGTAAAATGGTCAAAACAAACTCCACCGCTGAATCTTCACACATTATATACAGAGAAACTAGCTCAAAGCTACTCGCTCAGCATGGGGCCAGACGACATCAACCCAGACGAATCGATGATTCTCAGATCATGTCTTACACCTACTGAGAGATGCAGAACTAGCCGTTATATGCTGCTTAGAGAGGAAGAAGCACTACGGACATATTTTCTCTCCTTTTGTGGAGAAAGAACAAGGATCTTCCTCTGAAGATATATATAGAGAATCCTGCTTCCGTAGCAACTTGGCGACTAGAACTAAAGTTTACATATCTCAACCTAGTTCGTCCAAGAGACCAAGACATTCTTGGTTTCAACTCAGGAAACTTTAAGTCATATCATAACCTGAGTTGAGTTGCTTATGTGTGTGGAAAACCTACAGAGTATAACTCTCATTCTATCCCACACACATAACTTAAAACAGAGACCAACTTGCTGATGATCTCTCTGTTTTATGTGCTTCATTTCTTCTACCCACTCTTATCAGAAGAGACTTTGTAGAAAAGAAAAACCCTGAAAAAGGTGTCAGGAGAAGTCCTGTATAATACTTGTAAGGAGGAGTCCTGATAATACTTGTAAGGAGAAGTCCTTCGAATACTTGATAGGAGAAGTCCTTAAAATACTTGTTGGGAGAAGTCCCTGATAATACTTGTACTATTTGTTTAAATAGTGGAAAATCTTGGTGAAGCCAAGGACTGGACGTAGCCCTGTCGATTATGGGGGTGAACCAGGATAAAATTCATGTGTGCTTTATTCTTTATGTTATATTGCTTTTCCGCCGTATATTCATCTATACTTGCACAACAAATTAATCATCTTGAAAACAAGTAATCAACCTTCCAAATCTATCGAATAAATTTCAAAAATGATTACACAATTCGAACCCCCCCTTTCTTGTGTGTTTCTTGCACCTTCAATTGGTATCAGAGCCTAACCACTCTGAAAAGCACTAACATCTTCACAGATGCAGAGTACAAAGATCTATGGAAGTATATGTTCTCCTCGAACAAACGCAACCATAATCCATATAACAGTGCAGGAAGAACATCTCAAAGAAACCAAACCAAGAAAGGAGTGTACCAGTTAAAGATAGATAGTCGCAGATGAATTGAGAAAACACAAAGAAATTTATGCTCATTCAAGAAGAGGAAGCCAATAAGGAATCCTAATCTTCCGGCTTAACCAAGCATCAGCAGGACCACTTAGCAAATTCATTGCAAAAAGTTGATGCATCATGTAACTACGAGAAATACAAATGAGGTAACTCTGATCTCATAAGTATCAAACTGTACTCATTTCCTTTTCTGCTCTAAGTTAATTAGAATTAGTAATATATTAAATGTGTTAAAGAAAGGAGAAACTGGATATTTTGTTCTCTGAATATAATCAATCTCTGGCTTAGATAAACCCTAAATCAAGCAACTTCTATACTATGTCAAATTCTCATCCATTTGAAAGGAACAAAATTTCTATTGCTACTCAAACTTACATGAGCTGTGTTTCTTAAAACACCATCATAGATATCTAATAGTTTGAAATGCATACACACTGATATATATATATATATATATATATATATATATATATATATATATTTAAGCCTTGAAGATTTATCCTACTGTCAAACACCGATGCTTACACTCTTGTAAATAACGAACTAACCCACTGGACCCAATTAAAATCCGGGTACCACAAAAGTACACAATGACTTCTGCTGCAGGAACTCATAGTGAAGAAACTCACTACAATGACAGTCAACAAAAACTGATCAAACATGGAGGCCAAGAGAAGAAAATGAAAGAGCATGCTGGACAACACAAAACACATATCATAGAATGAAACATGTTCACAGGAAGTATCTCTAATTTATGTATATCTGATTGAAAATTTGAGCACATAGGTCTCACAGCGTATGACAGACTAAAAGTATGATAAAATACTAATAAATTTCTGTGAAAAGAAAAAGTACACTCTTCACTAATGTTTGCAGATGAAGAAATGGACCCAATGAGTAAATGGCGAAAAATGATCAAGGAGGTGAATCTTAGTGGAGCACCCAAAACTATTACAAAAATGAAGTCCATCATCAAGAGTCATCGACGTAAGACCAAATCACCGTCTGGTGGTTAATCAAAAGACATCCAAAGTGAGAACGTCTGAGCCCACTCTAAAGGACACTACTCAAACAGTCCGTCTGGGGCCACAGGTAAACAGCTGTATCGTTCCACTTGATAAAAGCGTCTGCAACACGCATTAAATCCCCAACCGCCATAACTGCACATTTTTCGATTTTTACTTAATGCGCATGCGATACCTGATATCTCACATCAAATGCACATGCAATCATTTCTTCCCACAAAACGAGTAAGACTGTCTGTCTTCCAATCAACCTTAACAAAAGATTTTGAGAGTGCAAATCTCACATTCACATCTCAACTTGCTTGCATCTCAGAACCCTTGCTATTCTCTGTTTGTGCCCTCTAACCCTTTTCTGCAGATTTCTCAAATGGCTCCCAAGAAGCAGATCGCTATCAAGCACAAACTCAATCAAGCACAAGAGGCTGTTCTTGAACTAAGAAAGAAAAATGTTGACGCCAATCGCCATGAACAAGATATGACGATTGGGGTTCAAAAATTCCCTGACCTATGTGAACGAGAACTCGTTTCACCAAGATATCTTGAGCTTAATCGCTTCGAACATGCCAAGGTTGCCGGACTAAATTTCGTGCTATTTCAAGATTGGGCACAACTTATGAAAGTGTCAGAAACTCCTGTCCTAGAGCCCTTGGTAAAGGAGTTCTACCAGTGTGCTGTGAAGAAGAACCCTCGGACCATCATGAGCAGATGCATGAGGGTGATAACTGAAATCTCTCCTGAAGACATTGCTTTAGCATTAAAAGTGGATGTGAACGATGGAGTTCACTATTCTCCGAAGTGGGAACCATCAACCATAAACAGCAACCATATCTGGAAAGAAGACTCCAAGATACATGGAAAATCAGTCAACAACCTTGTGGAAGAATACAAATTTCCACATGCCGTTCTTAGTAAAGTCGTTGTTCCTAAAGAAAGAGCACGAGACCTTGTAAACAAGATGTCTTACTGGGCACTTTGCCAGATGAGTAATATGCGAAGGATAAATCTGCCTTCTCTGATCTTTCATCATATGGTGGGAACCATTGAGAGCCCTGTGTCAAACCTTCCATACGGTGCCCTCATTACCAAGATCATGGGGCTGAAAGGTTTGATCACTGAAGAAAAACTTCAACTTGAGTTCATTGCTCAAGACTACGTCTACCCAACACCCATCAGATTTGGGGATGTCAAGAGAATGAATCTGAAGATTGACTTCTCTGGAGTTCCAAGACAGATACTTTCCAAATGGGAAAGAAAGCAACTGGACGACAGCGAAGAGACTGCACAAGAAAAAGAAACTCAACCTTTCTCTCCAAAAGCAAGAGCATCAAAGGCAAAGAAGCAATCTGTCTCAACGGTACCGTCACCAATTAAAAAGCGTGGTGCTCCAGAACCAGATATGGCAACCAAGGCTCCGCCATCGGCCTTGCCAAGCACCAAGCGAAGACGCGTTGTAAAGGTTGCATCCAACACCATCAACCAAATTGCAGCTTCATCAAGTGATGATGAAGACTCCCTACCAATAGTCACCTTGGTTAGGAAAGTAAGGAAAGAACCTCTGAGGGTAGCTTCAAAGGTTAATCCTTCTTCATCTCCTCTCTTGAAGTATCTTTCATATGTTCCTACCATTTTCCACGAATATGTGGAAGACATTATTGATGTGACAGATGACGGAAACTGTGGATTTCGCTGCATCGCTCAATGGCTTGGGGTCAATGAAAATGAATGGCCTGCGATCAGGACTGAGATGAGAGAAGAACTTAAGACTCATCACTCTATGTATGCCGGAATGATGGAATCTGGGCAACATCTTGAACAGATAATGGATGCACTGAATTTACCTGAAGGGGAACTTGACACATTTCCCAAATGGTTCACTGTCCCTGACATGGGTTTGTTATCTGCCAGCACCTTCAAGATCATACTGGTAACCCTAAGTCTAAGGGAATCATGCACCTATCTTCCATTAGCCGGTCCAGCCTTTATTCCTCCCATAATTGCTGTTCTATGTAATATCAATGATCATCATTGGGTAAGGATAAAGCTCAGAAATGATTCGCCTCTTCCATATTGCACTCCTCTGTGGAGACCTAATTGTGAGGAGAACTCTAAGAGATGGGGGAAACATATCTCTTCAAGGATCCTCAAATATAAAGAGATCGTTGATCCTGAGTATGTACAACAAACCCAACGCGTTGAAAGCCAATCCAAAAGTGAATCCTCTCTGAACCGCGATGAGATTCCACAAGCTCAAGCTCAGTCCTCTCAAAATCTACCGACAGTTCCTTCAAGTCCAGTTCAACAGCCAGAGTCACTTCAAGCCATGAACCGTCCACTGGACGATAAACTACCAAGTCAAGACAAAGAAACGGCAACATGTTCAGTTGATAAAGAAGCAGAAGAGTTAGTAGTTCAGAAGGAACTTTGTCCGACTGTTGCAAAGAAGAGTTTCTCGAAAGAGAATACTAAGAAGCGGACAAAGTCCAGAGCCTCAAAGAAGACTCAACCCAAGGGAAAGAAGCAAAAGAGTGGAGCTGAAAACATAAGTGATCATGTCGATGATCTTGAAATATCTCTAAATGAGATATTGGCATCTCAGCAAAATGTCTCCAAGGAAGCCTCAACACATGGGGACAACCTGAATAATGATGAGCAAATATCCACTCCATGAAGTCTTCCCAAAACATAGCAAGAGTCTTTCTTGCTCATGTTCCAAGAAGGACACGTCAGACAGTAATCCCTTCTCATTTGCAGATCCCCAGAATGCTTAAGATGAATAATGCTGTATATGCTCCACACCTGTTGATGAAGCTTTTGGGATATAACTTTTGTCTGCTAGCTCGACTCTGGTCTCCTCCTGTGCTAGATGGCATACGAATTGCGTTTGCTTCAAGGTCCAGGTATGATATTTTTCACCATGAGTGGGAACTGTTTGTTCTCAGACCGGTTCATTTGAGCACCATTCCTTTTGGACTAATTCATAATGTTGAAAGCATTATAGTTCAACATGGATCATGGTTTCTTATCCTACTTATTGCCAAACCAAGACCTGAACCTTTGCCATCTGTCAATGCACCTTCCAATAACCACCCATCATATACACCAATTATTCCCTTGCCTCAAACTATCACCATACCCCAAGATATATTTACCACATTCTCCAATTCAGAAGAAAATCTAAACCACTCATCTCCATCCTCCTCACGAGAAAGCCCTCCCAATGAAACATCATCAATTGCACAAGATGCTGAGGTCACCACGGCCCAACCTATCTCCTTTGCTCTTCCAAAGGGAAACCTTTCTCAAGCTGAGAAAATCCCTGAATCCAAAACCACAAATATGCCCTCATCAGCTGAAAAACCCTTTGATTCCAAAGCCGCTGTGATGGAGCTATCCACAAGAATAAAGTCAGGGCGCTCGAATACTTCTAAAGAAAATAAAGAGCTGCGCACGGATGCATTCGATCACATTAACACTGTGTCCCAAAGGCTCTCTGAGAAAATGGATGCAGGATTTGAACGTCTAGAGGATTTAGTGCGGCGCTACATTGAGCAACGACAGCAGCAACATGACTAATCTCTACTCCTTATCTCTTTACCTTGCACAATATTTTTTTAAGTTATCTACGTATTATCAGTGCTTGCTACTTACTGCCTCATCAATCCATATCATCATTATTCAATTATCAATGCTTGCTTGCTATTTACATTATCGTTCAATTTTTTTTGATAATGCCAAAGGGGGAGAAGAATTAGGAAAAGAGGAATTAAGAAATTAAGGACAGATAAAGACCAAGTAGCATCAGTCTAGGGGGAGCTTACTTAGGGAAATATTTGTTAGACAAACACTATCTAGGAAGAATATCAGATTTAGGGGGAGCAAAGGTAGGCAAAATCAAAAAGTCAAACTCGTCCGCATAAAAATAAGAATGTTCTCGTCTAAATACTACTCAAAGAACGATCATGTTTTTCTACACACTATAATACTCTGAAGAAAAACTATCATCTGAAAAATGCCAAAATGCTTAATCAAATTTCTAAATGAACCTTTTCCGAAGAAATTGTCATTATCAAAAAGGGGGAGATTGTTAGAATCAAATAATTAAATGAATTATTATGTTTTGATAATTAACAATTTCTTTAAGATTTAATGTTGTCAAAGATGAAATTCCTAACATAGTGAAAATTCTCATGCACAAGATTTACTATCTCTAAAAGGACTGAATAGACATCAAAGCATCATCGAGAGAACTAGTCCACCAGAAGAGTTCGTCCGGTCACTTCGAAGGAAACGCTGTCAAAGATATACGAAGGAAAGCATTCTCGTATAAGACAGTCCGGTGGTTCAAGAAAGCTATAACAGTAACAACATTCAACATCCTCTCACAAGGACACTTCATCAAAGCCTGTACGCTCAAGTCAAAGTCCATCTCAAGAAGATAAAGCAGCTTGCTGCTCAAACCTACAGTTATCAAGAGAAAGACTACTTCTTCTAAAGCTAAAAGAGTACGACAACTTATGAAGAAAAACCTTCGTCATCAAAGCTTCTCTAGCATCACACAAAGAAGTTGTAAAAAATCAACTCTCTCTGATGAAGAACTCCCAAAGAAGCAACAGAAGAAAAGAAAGGATTCAGTTTTCTAAGCCAAGAAGATTCTAAATCCTGGAAGAAGAACCAAATGAAGAAAGTCTGTCTGCCGATATAAATTCACTCACAGCGGAATCTCGAACACTGCATGGAGACTACGTCTGCCAATCTATAAGGAAGAATCTGTCCGCTCAAGTATCAGATTGCGTCAAAAGTACAAGATCGAGAAATGTGCTCTACAAGGATATTAGATCTTCAGAAGCATTAAAGAAATTATTCTCATCATTTTGAATAATTTCTTCTTGGATCAAAGACATCTACCTCGTCTGCACATTTATTAAAGTACTGGCAATCACGGAAAGAAAGAAGGGACACAATTAATTCAATACTTCTTGGTCCCACTGCTTTTCTGCTTTTCCTCAAATTAAGCTGACATCGCGGAATCAACGGCAAGAATCTCTGAGCATCGTACACTCTCAACGGTCGAAATTCAAATATCTGACCAAAGCACGTGATGAGTGTTAGCTGGCAAGCACTGGGGTAAAATGGTCAAAACAAACTCCACCGCTGAATCTTCACACATTATATACAGAGAAACTAGCTCAAAGCTACTCGCTCAGCATGGGGCCAGACGACATCAACCCAGACGAATCGATGATTCTCAGATCATGTCTTACGCCTGCTGAGAGATGCAGAACTAGCCGTTATATGCTTCTTAGAGAGGAAGAAGCACTACGGACATATTTTCTCTCCTTTTGTGGAGAAAGAACAAGGATCTTCCTCTGAAGATATATATAGAGAATCCTGCTTCCGTAGCAACTTGGCGACTAGAACTAAAGTTTACATATCTCAACCTAGTTCGTCCAAGAGACCAAGACATTCTTGGTTTCAACTCAGGAAACTTTAAGTCATATCATAACCTGAGTTGAGTTGCTTATGTGTGTGGAAAACCTACAGAGTATAACTCTCATTCTATCCCACACACATAACTTAAAACAGAGACCAACTTGCTGATGATCTCTCTGTTTTATGTGCTTCATTTCTTCTACCCACTCTTATCAGAAGAGACTTTGTAGAAAAGAAAAACCCTGAAAAAGGTGTCAGGAGAAGTCCTGTATAATACTTGTAAGGAGGAGTCCTGATAATACTTGTAAGGAGAAGTCCTTCGAATACTTGATAGGAGAAGTCCTTAAAATACTTGTTGGGAGAAGTCCCTGATAATACTTGTACTATTTGTTTAAATAGTGGAAAATCTTGGCGAAGCCAAGGACTGGACGTAGCCTTGTCGATTATGGGGGTGAGCCAGGATAAAATTCATGTGTGCTTTATTCTTTATGTTATATTGCTTTTCCGCCGTATATTCATCTATACTTTCACAACAAATTAATCATCTTGAAAACAAGTAATCAACCTTCCAAATCTATCGAATAAATTTCAAAAATGATTACACAATTCGAACCCCCCCTTTCTTGTGTGTTTCTTGCACCTTCAATTGGTATCAGAGCCTAACCACTCTGAAAAGCACTAACATCTTCACAGATGCAGAGTACAAAGATCTATGGAAGTATATGTTCTCCTCGAACAAACGCAACCATAATCCATATAACAGTGCAGGAAGAACATCTCAAAGAAACAAACGCAACCCCCCTTTCTTGTGTGTTTCTTGCACCTTCATTGCTATCATTCGCTGAGTCCATGATGTTATCCACATGCTCCCAATATGAAGGATCACGCTTCTTGGAGCTAATAGGAGAACCTTTTGTACCTTTTGCCTGGCCTTTTGTACCTGTTGCCTTTGCCTTCCCCTTGGGTCTCCCTTTTGTTTTAATCTTACTGGGCGGAGGACATAATGAAGTAGTATCTGGCCAAGCAATCTCCCTCAGCTTGTGCTTAACAGCCCATTTCCCTGGCATATCCAATTGCCCAAACCGAATTACCAACCCTTCAATCTCGTAATCCAGATTCAATTCCAATGAAGGGTCTTCACGGGGGGGGGGGGGGGAGCATTCCACGCCATATCTGTTCAATAAACATGCTTTAAACGTCTAAATTAAATACCACTATATGTATTTCGAGTTTCAAAACATGGAATACAAATGTCCTTTCCGAGATGTATAATCCGGAAATAACATGCCTGGCATCTTCATTTTGGAATTCCGGATTTTACAATTCGGAAAAACTTAAATTTCAAAGTACTATATCATTTCCGGTTTCTAAAACTCGGAAGATATGCATATTCCAGGATTTATAAATCAGCAACTAATTCATGTAATACCGGGAAATAAAAACCGGAAGGGGAACATAAAAACTTTCTTACCGGGAAATAGAATCTGGAAAAAGGAAAACTTCGAAGTCGACGAAATTGGAATCAACCAGATCGTGGCTAAACAGTGCTTGAGGGTGGTGGTAGCTTCAAGGGTTGCTGAATGGTGGTAACAAGGAGCACAACAGTGGTATTTGTAGTTCGAAACTAGTGATGGGTAATGGTAGTGGTGTGGTGGGAGCAGCAGCAGAATGAAAAATGAAGAAGAACGAAGAAGAAAAGGGGGTAAGAATGGTGAAGAAAATGAAGTTCAGAAATATATATATATAATGCAATTACGCTTCTGGGTTTTAAATCCCGAAAAACCATCCAAGTTCTGGGATATATATCCGGGAAAAATAGTCTAAAAAAGTTAATTACCGAGTTTTATATTCCAATAGTTCTATTGTACGAACTACATTCCGAGATTTAAAACCCAAAAAAGGGATATTATTGATATTTATAAAAACACAGTTTAAAATTGGGTGAAGGTGTGCCAATTCTAACCCTTTTTTTTAATCTTTGTGTTCCGTTACAACAACATCCATAAAATAAAAAATAACGAAAAAACCAACCTCGAAAAATCTCAACTTTCTTCAAAAGCAGCACCTCTTTACCTTTCCTTGTTACTTGTTTTCCGTCACTGATTTTATGGGAAAGTCACTTGAATCTGTGGCTAGGCTGCAAGAGTTATCGCGGATTGTGTCATCCGCAAAACCCCATAGGCCAAAGGGAACGCAACCCAGATCGCCGAACCGGGTGGCCACCCCTCAAACCGGCGCAAAACCGGGTGCTTTTGCGGTCGAACCGGCGAGGAAGATGGAGGCCGTGGAAGGGGAGCAACGTCGGACACCCCTCGCCAAGGTGGTCGCTGATTGCGCGAAGCGGTGGTTCCAAGACACGCTCAAGGAGGCCAGGGCTGGAGACAGCGCCATGCAGGTTCTGGTTGGACAAATGTATTACTCTGGCTATGGTGTTCCAAAAGATCCTCAAAAGGTCAAATTTTCTTCATAATTTGTTGCTTCTATGTATCTTTTTCTTTAATAACGTTATAATTGCATCAGTAATTATGTTATTTATGTTATCAACCATTTGATGCCAAAATTATGTAATTCTTCACTGCTTCGAAATGAATCTGAGATTGACTGCAGTGAAGTTTGAAAATTTGCTTCTGTTTTTTTTTTTGTATTTTTGTTTTAATTTGAAATCTCTTATTGCTTCATATGGCATTGTATGATCCATATAGCGGACCTCACTTAGTGGATAAAGCTTTTATTGTTGTTGTTGGTTGTTTGTTAAATTTGAAATCCCCTTTCTTCTATTACCATTTTTATCCAGATGTTGTTGTTTATTTCTTCATTTTTAAATTATGAATGAATTGTATAGCCTGTTTTGAATTTTTAGTTGTAATCCTAGTTTCCTGTTCTTATTTTTTCTTCAATGGTTTTTGGGGGAGGGGCAGTGAATTTGTGGAATCTTGCTCAATTGGCAATCAAGAGTCAAGACCAACAGCTGCAGCTGCAGCTGCAGCTACAACTTGAATCTGTATAATTTGTAAGCTATTTCCTGCTTGTGAACTTCTGGTTCCTGACTATACTGTTACGAACTTTGTTTATAGGGACATTCTTGGATTAGTAAAGCATCAAGAAGTCGAAATTCAGTTTGGAAAGTGAGCGCTAAACCTCCGGGTAAGCTTTATCTCTTGTTGGATTAATGGATTGTGGTTTTGTATGTCCTGATTGGTTTTTACCTTTGTTCACATTTAGGTTACAGGGCGAGTGATTCAGATTCATGTGAACCTGAGGGCAAATAAGCTCCTTAATTTGCAACTATGAAGGTAGTGATTAGTCTTCAAAAATCCTTTTTTAAAATTGAGAGTAAACTTCAATTTTATAATATAGTATATGATGATATGATGATAACATATTGTCATTATGATAGTGCTTATATCATACCCACAACATTGGTGAAGTTTTGTTAACTGACAATTATTGTTCCACTAAGTGGTGTCTCTTCTCTTTTAAATCGTGTTGTCAATTTTCACAAAGGTGTTATAATAATATTGTAACTGAAAACATCAAGTTATGCCTTGTAAAGGTGTGAGTTGATGTCTAGTTTGCAGTGCTACGTACCACCCTGCATCTAGGATTGGTAGCATGTCTGGATCCACTTTTAATCCTTCCAGAATCACTCTTCTCCTCATTAAAGCTACTTCTAGTAGTTTCTTCTAGATTCACTTCTGCGCCAGTCCCGAAAACCTACTGGCTTTCCTGAACACATATTCAGAGAGTATCTCTTGTAATGAGGCTTTCATTTATAATGCAATGCTCAATTCCTTGAAAGATTATAGCTACAAATGTTATTTTGTTGGGATTTAAAAGAAGGGAAAATTAGTTAGGGCTTTTATATGTGGACACTCATGCAATATCCAAGGGGTCAACACTCGTACAAGCAGCAGCGGAAAGGGAGCCTCTAGCAATAATGAGTCTGGTCATTTCCTGACAGAGCGGTCAGACTTTAGGCCACCTGCGGCGGCCAATGGGTCACTGTCAAAATTTTCATGGGAGCCGATTACAATGGGCAGAGTCGTCGGTCGAAGTAACAAAGACATTCCTCCCTCACATACAAGATGTAATTCTATCGAAAAAGAAAGTCAGAGTCAGAGGGGCAGAATGGAAATCAGGCTTGATTCTAGGCTGTCAAGGTCCAGCCCAAACTGATTTCAATGTGCGGGTTGCTGAAGAAGGGAGGGGCCAAATTGTAGTTTTTATGAGATTGGGCCAAGCCCAACTTAAAAAAAAGAAAAGAGGAAGGAGGTCAAGGTAACCCCAGTTTCAGAAAGCATTTGTTGGCTTGGTTATTTACTGTGTTGCTGCCCACAGTGGGACTATGGAGGAGAGGATTTTGTTTTAAAGTGCTAGGATCAGAATACGACCATGAGGACAAGGTTGAATTTTAGGGGGTAATATTGTTAGGATTAAAAGAAGAGAAAATTAGTTGGGGCTTTTATAGTAATTAGGGGACATTTTTATAATTAGTTGCAGGGTTTATAAACAGGGAGAGAGTAGAGGGAGTCATTCAGTATCATTATTAGTTTGAGAGTGAAAGGAGAAATCCTTTGTAAAGGGGAAACCCTTGGGGAGAATTCATTCTCCATTTTCTTGTTCAATTTTCAGTAATAAATTCTATTCTTTTAGTTTTTTTCCTCAATCTTTCGTCTTTGTTTTCTGGTTGCTAACATATTTGGTGACTCTTATACTAACTAGCATAAAGTGTATTTAGTTTTTGTGGTAATTAGTGTGTTTAGTAGTATCACGAAAACTAGCATTTTGATGATCAGTATCTTTGAGTATTCACTCTGAGAAGATAAGCTGCAATTTAGTATAATCTGTATGATAAATATTGGTCAATTGGGCTCTGCATCTATTTTTATGTCTTGTGTCTAAATCAATTAATACTTACTAGTTACTACCATGATGACTAGCATGTAGTGTATTGGGTGCTGCTGGAACCAGTGTGAAAAGCTGCCTTATAAGAACTAGATCAGTGTTTTCGTGCAAGTCTTCAGTGGACGGTAGGCAGCTGTGAAACAGCATCTATTTTGGGTTTCTTGTGTTCAAGTCAATCAATAGGATCCTGATTGACTTATCATACTGAAATATGTTATAATGAACTAACTGCAGAACTAATGGGCTCTAATTGGAATGATATTGGAGTGTATTTGCCTCATCGAATGTGAAAGTGATAAGAGTAAAGAGGGAAGATAGAGAACTGAATATTATTATAGTAGCAGAGATGAAGAATCTCTAACAGAAACTGGTACAAACAGCACGAATTCGAGAGCCCTGTTCTCTCCATTACAACACCAACTTAGAAAATACTGGACAACCTTCTAATATCATGCGCAGGTCCTTATATCTGCCTTAGTGCAGATTATTTGAATTCAAACACACTAGTGACTGCTCTAATGCAGTTTATAACTACCCTGATGCAGTTTATAAATAATTAAACTATAATTATACATTAATGCAATTAACTGCTAACTACTAACAGCCTTCAATTGTCCCCTAACTGCCTGCAGCAGTTGAATTCACTCTTTCTTCTTGCTCCCTTGGCTGCGCAGCTGTCTAGTGGCTGCGCCACCATCGAAGGTGGTGGTTGGCCTGATTTTCTTCTTCCGGCGACTGTAAACTTGAATTACAGGAGGCTTTTCATTATCAGAAAGATGTTGGATGCGGAATCTACTGCCATAACATATATACTTGTGGCAACAAATGCATGATCATTTTTAGGGTGAGGATGCAACAATAATGGGGGACCAGGACATGTTAATGAGAATATAGGGAAGTCTAGATTGTGGTGCGCTTTACTTCTGCTTCTGCTATTGTGTTTTTGTGACGCATTCCCCAAATGTGGTTGGAATGATATTGGAGTGTTTTTACCTCATTGAATGGGGAAGATGTTGGATGAGGAATCTTCCCCCATAACATATGATTACTTGGGGTAACAAATGCATGATCATTTTGGGGTGAGGGTGAAGTCTAGATTGTGGCGGGCTTTACTTCTACTTCTGCAGCAATTGTGTTTTTTCAAAGAATTTCCCTAATGTGGTTATCTCTTACAAACCAAAGAGCTCTCTAGAAGCAAAATTTTCTCCTAACATAAGGTTCTTCATTTTTGTAGTGACTTCATGAGGTCAACAACTAGCTACTATTATCTGGTTTTATAATATACAGCCTGATTTTATATCTCTAACGCATACTGCATCTCTTATATTGCTCTCTCTTCCCTTTGTTTCAAATTGTACGTATTTGTACTCCAATGTGCGTTTCTCTGTAAGTGTAATTGTAGTTTTTAATGCGTTTCAAATTTCTTTTTTTGGTTTTTTTACAGAGTTGTGTCCTTAACTGTCTTATTGTTATCTCTGGCGGTGCTGGCATTCAATTGGCATTAGAGGGGTACTGCATTTGTTGATGAAGGGTTAGTTTTAAGTTATATGTGCTGCATTGTGCAGCATCAGTCAGCATGCAAGTCCCTTTTAAGACACAAGTAAGCTTAGTATTCTTTCAACTTTTTTATATAGGAACTTAATTTTGTTTTCTGTAACAGTTTTGTGGTAAATAACTGTACCAAATGTTTAAAACAACCTTGTCAAATTTACAGCTACCGAAATACATGTAATTTGTTAATTCAAATTATACAATTTCGTGAAAAAAACGCTATTCCTCATTTTAGTTTATCGGTGTGATTTGCTTATAAACTGAACGTTCTTTTGGCACTTCGATAGTATTCAGCTTTTTTGGTGTGTACTAAGGGTGTTTTCATGTCGATAACCGGAGACTAATTCTTTTTGGGGTGTAGAGATCGTTGAAGTGAATTTTATCTCTTCCAACAAAGTTTTTTGTTTTTGTTTTCTCATTTTCACGATCAAAGATCAAACCCTTAATATCATGCTTAATAGATTCAGTTATTTATCAACTGTGCTGTGCTGGACTTAATTGAATATCTTGAATTCTACTTTCGATAGAATAAAACTTAAGAAACTTAGAGTATAGGTTGGATGAAGGAAAAACATGAATAAAAGAGCTAGTAAATATTACCCATAATATGACTATAGCAATTTCTCCTAAAGCAAGGATCCGCAGAGACTTGAACAACATTGGTTAGTTCATTCTTAGCTTCATCTCCATATGGCATTTGACTTTGTTCTGCATCAATAATGTCTTTTTGCTTGGATTTACATAAATTTTACCATGTGTTGAAAGAATGTGTTGCCACTATTCTTTCTAGAATGATATGGCTTCTATGGAGTAGCTTCAACATTAAATTTACTGTGTTTGATGACAACCGTGGTCGAATTTGTACTTTTTCGCAAGGATTTCATTGTTTTAGGACCCTTAAAATCAAAGGAATCATTGTGAAGAAGACTATATGAATTATGGAAAGAAAGAAAGCCAAATATAGTACTTTCACATATTGGGAT
Source organism: Acmispon strigosus (assembly GCA_030819835.1). Taxonomy (NCBI): domain Eukaryota; kingdom Viridiplantae; phylum Streptophyta; class Magnoliopsida; order Fabales; family Fabaceae; genus Acmispon; species Acmispon strigosus. Next base: position 30,841,209 of record JAUAMA010000007.1, read on the forward strand.
GCAATTGATATATTCTGAATAATAAAGGTAATTTAGAAATGTCTCATCTTGATTATTCATTGATAAAAAGCATGAGAGTTTATAACTTGAGAATACAATGTGTAGGAAAATTATGCATGTTATTTTCGATCAAGTTGATTCTCAAAAATAAAAAAACAAGGTTGCTGCTTTGGAAGACTAAATGGACAAGCTGATCTGGAAAAAAAAGACTGATGCACCAGAATGAAGATTTTCGGATACGACAACAAAAAAGTTCTGATCAGGAATTTTCGAAAGATTAGAAGTATTCTGAAAAGGAAATAAGAATGATTATGAATATCAGAATTATCCTAAACAACTCAGGTTATGTTTAGAGTTCACTGGTGCAAATTGATGGTAGTATTCATCTTGAGATAAAAATGATCAGAATTTCTTATGTTCACGTTGCATTTAACTGATATTTAAACACACTTAGAAGTTGGATGATTGTCTTTACTCGAGAACAAGCAATGTAATAAAAGAGAATTTGAAAGGAATAATAATTCTTTCACCTTTATTACACTTACACTTTATAAGAGAATAGTGATAGATGAGAGGGAAATTAGAAATATGATAGCAAAAGAATAGAGCTAGAAAGAAAAATGAGTGGAAACTAGGATAAAAGAGAAAGTGAGGTGTGAGTGGATGGCAACGGGGCGGGCACTCGCACTTGTACCCTCTACCCGCCCTGCTACTCGTGGGTAATAATCCATACTCGTGCCCACCCCTACCCGCGCGGGTACCCATTTAACGGATTTTAAATGGGTTTGGGTACCCGCGGGTAAAAATCTTAGTAAATTAATAAATACTTTCAGAAAGTGAATGTGACTTAAAGAGATGATAAAAACTGGTTTATCTAGGCATGAATTGGTTTGCTCTTCGTCAACATTTTCAAAGATGTGAGATAACATAGAGTTTGCAGGGGATTTAAATGTACCCATTGGTTAAACTCAGTTGAATCAAAATAGAAAAAAGTCCAATAACTTCAAATCCCTACTACTACTCTCATCTTTCCTCTGAGCCAATTCAGATTCTCCAAAAGCACTGTCACTTGTTCCCTCTTGAGTATTAGACTCAGGCCTTACATCTTTCACATGTTCTTTTGATTGTTTATCTGCAGAATCTTCATTCTAAATAGCAGAGGCATCTACTTGCAGCTTCTCAACATATACTACCAAGGGCATCATCAACAGAATTGGGCCTACAGAAACAGAGAAAGCAGAACATGTTAAAAGTAGAAACACTGATAATGTCAAGATTTGAATTTGTACTTATAGAAGGAATTTATCACAATACTACTCAAGTTTACTTAAACACAGTACATTCCCTAAAATTTAGCAACCTACATGTGAAAACAGAAAACATGCACCAGAATAACTGTAACATTTTCAATCAACTACCACCTAAAAGAGCAGAATTTTATCAAACCAAGCAAATGAGTGTCTACTAAACCAGAATTTTGTCAGACCACACCCTAGAATCATGGAATCTGACAATGAAACTATCCTCATCACTCATCATCAGTTGTAATACTCATTACAGAACCTCCAACAGCTACGAAACAAATCAGCAATTTTTAAGCTAAAAGGTTAATCATGGCTCAATGATGTTTACTTCGTTCACACCAACTCTACCACATGACTCCAACAAAAGTAAACAAATCAAAATTCAACCAACCAATATTATTATGAAGTTCAAAAATAAAGTATCAAAAAACGACTAACAATGTCAACATCCGAATCTTGCAATTATGTGGTAGAATACTCAAACATTTGATTCAAGTCTATTGATCGTGCTGGTAAAGAACCTGAAAGAGGGGGAAAGGTTGATTAAAATTTTCAATAATGAATCAATCTTTGTTAACTAAAAAATTAATACACTTAATTACCTTTAACATTACTCCATAGCCAATTTTGGTAACAAATCATTGCTTCTAGAGTATCTCGTCGCAATCTACTTCAATGTGGACTTGATGAAGATGAAGATGAAGATGAAGATGAGAACGAACACAAACCTAAAATACCAAGATTGGAAGTAAGAAGAGATCAAAATCACACATCAACTATAGTAAAACATTAGATGTGCAATTAAGTCAATATTATATTATGATATAATTAGTATCCTATAATATTCGTGTTGTACTTGCATTATGGGCCCGTTTGGGTACAGGCTTATTAGAATTTATTGGAGTTTATCTACTAAAAAAGCATTAAATAAGCTTTAATAAGTGTTTTTTTGTTTGCATCCAAACAGTATCTATATATCTTGAAATAGATCAAATCGCAATCGCAACCTAAAAAGAGACATTTAAAAATTCATTCTTAAATTATTTTGTTATAGAAAGTAATGTTATTTTATTAAATCTTCATTATCTTTGTTAGCAATGGATCCTCACAAATGACATGACTACTTGAAAGATCTTACTAATAAAAGATATTTTTAAATTTTTTAGTTTATTTTAAATGGATGAGATCTCTCTCAAGTGAATGTGTCATTTGATTATATCCATCCCTATATTGTAAGGATTAACACTTGCTTCAAGTGAAACCCTGAAGCAAGATCTGCTTGCCAACCACACTAAATAAGTGTACATTAATGTTTTATAGATCATTAAATGGTGGAGATCCCGCAACATCTTAACGAAAAAAGTAGCGGCAGTGAATTTTTAGCCGTCAAAATCTGCCATTAATTTGATTTCATGCAGATGTTTCAACAAATTTTTCTTGCAATTGCTTCTTAAAAATGAGTATATTAATAAATTATTGCAAATTTTCCCCGGGTACGTAATCTTTACAAAGAAATATCCTAAAAAAAAATTGAATCAAAATTCACAGAATTTGAGTGTTAGGGAGGGATAGCTCACTTGGTTGAGATAAAGTAATGAATGTATTAAAGGGTGAAGGACCCAAGTTCAAACTAACCGTCCATAAATGTAGGCCAAACATCCCAACTCCCAAGATTTAAAATACGAATAAAGTTTCCCTTTACTCGCACGGAAAGTAAAAGCTTCCATAATTGACGTTGAGAATCAAATTCTATCTTCCTCACCTTATTTTGGCCTTTTCTATATAACCATCTGCTTCATTTCACTCGATTCCGAAAATTGTTAGAAAGCCCCTGCTGTTTCTTTCTTCCATTTCTTTAATCTTTCGTTTTCTCTTCCTATTCTCTTATCTCTCCTTAAGGTTTAAACCATCAGAGTTTGCAATTAGCAATTGGCACCAATTCCCACATAGAGAGTTTCCACTGCCACATACATATCATCAATTAGAATGGCTAATGTAAGAGGCAAACCCAAACTACCAGCTATTTGATTTATTTTCCAGCTTTGGGATTGAGAAGTTTTCTTCTTGTGTGTCTACAGGTGGTGGAAGTGAGAGTTGGTTTGCACTGTGACGACTGCATCAAGAAAATCCTCAAGGCCATCAAGAAAATTAAAGGTTGCTAAATTTTCCCTCTCTGACAAAAAAAAAAAAAGTACTCCAAGGTCCTGTTTGTTTGTGTTTTTAAAAGATGTAATCTGTTTTGAGTAATTAAAAAAATTAAAAAAATTTGTTTGATGGTTTGGATCCTCTACTGCTTCTTTAGCCTCTATGTAACAGTTTTTAAAAATTGATAATTATAAATATAATTTATTGATTGATGAATTTGGATCATCTACTGCTGTGTAACCTCTGCATCATCTACTTGATTGATTTGATTAAAGTCTGTGGCTGGCTTTGTAGATATTGAAACGTATAATGTGGACACACAACTGAACAAGGTGATCGTTACGGGAAACGTCACAACAGAAGAAGTGATTAGAGTCCTTCAGAAGATTGGTAAGAATGCAATTGTCTGGGAAGATGCTCTTACCACTGACAAGTGAAGTTTTTTAGTGTAGGTAGCGCATTTATACAAGTTAATTTCAAGTTTGCCTTTTTTTTCTCTCACTAATCTCGCTATATTAAAAAGTTGTCTAAATCGCTTAAGATTTTCTTGGTTAAAATCACACTGGTCTCTACGGATGGTCTCTCCAACTCTTCCGCAGCAACTTTTTCAACCAATGGATGCAACCAACAACAGCTATTAATGCTTTATCATGTACCTTCGCATCACACACTAATGCCTTTTCTATAATATTGGAATTTTGTTCTTAATCACTGAATTTTTTTTAGGTTTAATAGTCATTTTAGTCCCTTACGTTTCACGATTTTACATTTGTGGTTCCTTTTGCAATTTATTAGCACCCAGAGTCTCTTAACCTTTGAAGATTTTGCATTTTTAGTTTTCTATTCAATTCCGTTAAAGATTTAACGGAATATTCCTTTGAAATTAATTTAAAAAAAATAAAATTCAGGTTTTCCAGAAAATTCACATCTCCTTCATCAAACCTTCTTCTTCCTCTTCTCCCACAATCACAAACTCTAGCAGCTGCCCCCACTCTCCTCTCTTCCCCCTATCATCTGCTCCGCCACTCCTTCCTTCCTTCTTCAAACCATCCAAGCGATCTTCCCAGCGCCACAACCAAAACCCAAACCCTCTCCCAAACACTCAGCACCACCACCAACACTCGGCCTCCATCGCTCCCTGTCCCACCACCTCCGTCGCCGCACCGACCAACACCCAGCGTCGTCGTCACCGCTGTTTTGTCTGAAGCCCCTTTGTTGGTGCCCATTCTCCTTCCTCCCTGTTCGCGAAGCCGCCGCTGTCCTCCGGCTCGTCGCTTCTGCTACTCTGCTCGAGGCTCGTCGCTGATGCCGCTCCCTCTGGCCCGTTGCTTTTTTTTTTTTCCATATTCAAGTCTTCTCTTTCTCTGATTTCGTTTTGGGTTTTGTTTTTATGTGTTGTGTGATTTCTTCCTCTAATTTGTTTTGGCTGCTACTACTCTTCAATGTTTGTATGATTGCTCATAATATCGAGAAGAAACATGTAGTGATGCTGTTATTGTGAAATGGGTCTTAGATTCTGCAATTAAAATCAAAATTGGTAGGGCTTGGAAATGGATGTTTCAGTAATTGTATTTTCAGGTTCAGTATTATGGATTTTTCAGAATGTTAAATGTTTATGGAATGATGTTAGAGATGAAGATGGAAGGTATAATGTTAGGAAGATGAATATGTATGTTTTTTGATTTTTTCTGGGTAAGATGATGAAGATGCTGGTGAAGAAGATGAAGATTGATGAATATGATGAAGAATTGGATGAATGTTCTGAATATTTTTTTTATTAATTTTTTTCCAAAAACCGTTTAATCTTTGACGGAATTGAATGGAAAACTAGAAATGCAAAATCTTCAAAGGTTAAGGGACTCTGAGTCCTAATAAATTGCAAGAGGGACCACAAATGTAAAATCGTGAAACGTGAGGGACCAAAATGGCTATTTAGCATTTTTTTAAAGCGAAATTTTATTCATGATTAAAAGATAAGTGAACAAAAGGGACCCACAACCAATCAACCCGACAAAGAAAAACTCCCAACACAACCTACCACTGAATCAAAAAAATGTCAACCCAACCTTTTTTAACTAACTCAAATTTGCTCCGCTAACCCCTTATTATATATGGCATCACTATCGTTATACTTCCACTACCCCATGAGCTTACCAAAAAGCCATGTCTTTCGGGCCGTAACCGTCACCCCAGATTCCCCTTCAATCGGTTCAAATCAAAATTCACTAGCAATCAGATCCTTTGACTTGTTTTTGCCTCCTGTAGAACATCCTCGCTTGATCCACTAGTCGATGCGCCGCCACCTCTCTGCTTTTTAGGCCAACCCTTTTCGGCTTGACTAACGTTAGCGACGTTCCATCCCCAATATCCTCCCCGTCCTCCACCAACAATCCTTCTCTCACTGGTGAAAGAAATGGGCTACCTTGATCACCACATACATCCTCGTGAAAACGTGCATCTTGCCGCGAATTGTGCACTAAAAGGCCTTCCTCAACCCCATTAGTGGTTGTTTGGTTTTGCAACCCGAAACGTGTCGGAACAACTGTACCATCCACCCACATAGCATCACCGACCGCAATTGGTTGCTGCATAATGGCCTCACACGGATCGTAAGAAGATGAAACCAGCTGATTCGACAATGCCAACGCAACAAAAGGATCCCCGCACCTTCTCCCATGACAATGCTGCAAATACAACCTAGGAGTTCTGTCATCCCTCCCCATATCGAGATTCTGGCCCTACTGAACATTCTTGCTTCTCACCCACTGATTCGACCAAGAAAACCCCTGCAGTATCCAGTAGTTGGGAACCACTCTTGGGTAACCAAACCCAACCGATACAACTTGAAAACCTTGCTGCGTTTCAACCTCACCGCTCGATGGAAAATCCTGTTTATCAGCCATATAATCGTATTGCAGCAGGTGCTGACTAGAAAATGTGCAAAGCCCATTCACATGTACTGTTCTTGTCCTGTGCCACTGATTTGAAAATGCAAACCAACATGGTTACTGCCAAGTTGAAAGAAACGGGAAGCAAACCACCTCCAACCCATCATATCCATTCCCATTAAAACAACTAGAAGTCTCACACCCAAAGCGACCGTGCTCATGAAAACCAAGATTGGCTTCTCGCATTGTACCCTTCTGTTGCCCGGAGAAGGACTGTGTTAAGATCGCAATTTGGGAAATCTGGGTAATAAAAGTTCCTCCATAAGGGTTCCATAACCCAAGAATGATCTTCATCCATGATGAAGAAATAGAACACAGTACAAAAGAGAGAATTGAGAAAAATCTCAGTAAATTGTATTATTGCATTCTAAGTATCAAAGTACATGAGTGCTCCTATATATAGGAATAGAATCTACTCTATGAAAACTCTAACAAAAAACTATAACAAAAATCTAACTATCTAATAGAACTCAAGCTAATTGTAACCAACTGTACAATGACGGTTTGAAGTTACAACTAACTTAAACTTCTTCATCCGCAACACTCCCTCGCAAGCTGGAAGTGTTAGGAATAACACAAACAACTTGAGAAATAGAAAACAGCAAGATCACCATGAAATTATGGACAATTACAATTGTAGTACTAGTAATCTCAATTATCTCCCTCAATTCAGCCATAGGAGCATGTATAAGTGAAAGACTTTGCAAGAAAACTCCACCTGGATCAAATACAAGCCTCTTTAGGAGAATTTTACAAACAGTTTGCGTGTAGCTCAAACATCCTCCCGGATCAAACACTATCGGCTTGGAGAGACTTATTTTTGCAGATTCTTTTTCACAAACAGCTTGTAAGCAAGCCCAGAACTGATGAGAAAAACAAAGAAAACCATCTCTTTTCTCATAGAGATTTTGACAAACACATAGCAGGTTGTTCCAGAACTGAAGTGAAGAACTGAAATTATCTCCTTTCTCCAATGCATTTGGGCAAACACATGACTTGCAATGCCAAGATTCTCCAAGGTCAAATAAAAATTCCAAAACTTCATTTGAGTCAATCTACAAACACGTTGTGTTCGACTCCACGAACCACCAGAATCAAGTAGAAATTCATAAACAACAACTGCTGAATTATCTTGCTATCATCAGACTCATGAACAAAAGTAATAACATCTGAATCTCTTTCCACACTATCATTCAAACAAACTTGATTTTCAGAATCAATAGAAACACAAAGATAAATCTTCTTGGTGGAAAAACCTGTTCCAGGCACCGCCTTTTCTTGAATGATGATGAAGGGAGAATTGGTTGTCCTCAAGACAAGTTCCTCCTGTAGAGAAAGAAGCACCTCTCTGCTATCCAAATTCCCAAAAATGATTAGAGGAGGATCCATTTTCTCCATGACGAAATTTTTCATCAAAGGAAGAATCTGAACAGAAAAAAACTCTGTTGACTCTGCATTTTGGATGATAGAATCTGAAGATAAAGAGGAATTTCTATCCTAAGGCATCAGAGGACGTGCAGAAGAAAACAAATCTACGGAAACCTCACAAACTGTTGGAGAAGACAAACCAATCGTGACTTCTTCCATGACAGAAATAGACGAAGACGAAGCTTCGAGAATTTTCTCAGACACGGTTTCAACCATGGCCGAATCAGAGGATGACGAAGAACCAAAAACGGAAATTAGATCTGAAACAGTGAAGGAAGAGGAGAACCTCGCAGCGGTGGTTCTGCGATGAGAACTCCTGAAAACTCTGCTGCGGGTGGCACAGAGAGAACGCCGCAAATGATGGAAAACTCTGCCGCGCATGGCACGGAGAGGACGAACTCTGACGCGGGTGGCACGGAGAGAACGATGCGGAAGACATGGCAAAGCACTTCCATGGTGCTCTGATACCATGTTAAGATTGCAATTTGGGAAATCTGGGTAATAAACGTTCCTCCATAAGGTTTCCATAACCGAAGAATGATCTTCATCCATGATGAATAAATAGAACACAGTACAGAAGAGAGAATTGAGAAAAATCTCAGTAAATTGTATTATTGCATTCTAAGTATCAAAGTACATGAGTGATCCTATATATAGGAATAGAATCTACTCTATGAAAAACTCAACAGAAAACTATAACATAAATCTAACTATCTAACAGAACTAAAGCTAATTGTAACCAACTGTACAATGACGGTTTGGAGTTACAACTAACTTAAACTTCTTCATCCGCAATAGACTGGCTCCTAGCCAAAGCCACTTGAGACGACATGACGTTACTTTGCCTTTCATGCTGAGCATCCCTTACCGGTTCAGTCATGTCCACTCCATTGTTGGACACGGAACCTCACAAGTTTCCACCCGAACCGCTGAATCCTCAAAATCTCCACTGGCGTGCTCATCTTCTTGCTCATTATTGTAAACACCTTCCTCTAGGCTCTCTGAATCATCATCGTCGTTTTTAACTGAAATCTCTGCACTCCTCGCTCCCGTCCTCCTTAAGCCATGAAAATTCACAAAGGAAGGTATCTCTTTCTCCACAGCCACTTACTCTCATCCCCGTTGAAAGTCACTATAATAGATGAATGGCGCAAGAAAGGCTTCGGCGCTATGATCAATATCCGAGCAAAATCCATATGTTCTTTATTCTCAATAGTCGCATCCATACACACATACTTTCCAAAAAAAATTCCCCAACTCCACAAAAACTTTTGCACCAAGCTCCCAATTGCACCTTCCAAACCCTCAGCCAAATCAGATTACTTGACCCCACACTCACATTCTAACACCACTTGATCTCTACAAACTTCTCCCAAAGAAATCTATCCACCTCCTCAAGTATTCCCTCCATGTCTTCCTTAGAATCAAACTCCAGTACGGCTTCCCTTGCTCCTAGAAATTTCATCTTAAAATATGTAAGCCCATTTGAATAGAAAGAATCATGAAGGCTTTCAATGCATATGACATTATCCAAGAATGCATATGCACATCATTCCACCCATGATTTCTCCTCGCCTCCCATGCAAAAGTATATGCAAGAAATCCTCTTGTTTGAAAGCCTCTCTTCCTGCCACTCGTCGTTCTCTTTTCTTGATCTCCCCTATGTAACGCCCTGATTTATCGAGGGTTACCTTATTAACTTTTGATGAATTAATTAAAGTAGTTATTTTTGGAAAACCATTAATTACGAGTTTAAACTTTTGCATGCTTAAATAAAATCTCTTAATATAAAATAAAATGAGTTCCATATTCAAAACCTTTTCCCCAAGGCAACATAGTATCGACCAACATTAAAGAGGAAAATAAACCAACTCTGAAAGTTTAGAAAAAGACTCATAAGTCTGATTACTCTCTGTGATCTCCACGCAGGGAAGACCACAAAAACATCGGAAAACTACCCTGACCCAAAGCATGAAAATAAAGACAAAGGCTTGTTGAAGACACTAAGGCCGCATGTTGTAAAACAACAGACAAAGAAACCTCCCTCTCTCCCGAAGACCCTCCTCAATGATAGCGTCCCTACGAACTTTTGACTCATGGAAGAACTCCTCCATCTCAACGTCCTCCTCAAGGTCCTCCTCCTCGTAATTCTCCGAGTATGATGACGAAGCTCCAAGATCCTCCATGAAGCGCAAAGGTGGAACGCGAAAACACCGAGTCCCTTGGTAGAAAGACCGCTGATCACTTTGCCTACAATGTCTAGCTTATTCTTTGCTATCCGGTTGATGTAGGTCGCTCAGCGCACAGGGTGGTCTAACACCCACGCCAACCTATCTCCCTCATCGAGAAGTGTATACTCCGCCCCTCTTGTAGTGGGAGTCCGGCCCACGAATCCATCTGGAGACATATCGCCCCAACGCAAACAAATAACATGCGAGGGTCAACTTCCAGACGCAAACAAGATACATGGTATATAAAGAATTTAAAAACAACATCATATAGTCATTATTTTATCACAATCCACTACTACAAATTTGTCATATTACCACGCTCCTGTAACCGCGGTTCAGCGTTGAACCGTGGTAAGATGGTGCCCGAAGCTCTGTTACCACGGTTCCGTGTTGAACCGTGGTAACTGAGACACTTTATAACCATGGTTCCATGTCACCCATGGTAACTGAGATAGTTTTTATATTTTTTAATTAACATTTCCTTTTACCCCGGTTGATACATTAACCGTGGTAATAGAGTTTATTATTGATATACCCTACTTTGCAGATCCAAAACCCATTTGTGAATTCCCTGTTGCACCTCATGACCGCCGCTCCTTCCCGCTGCACCTCATCACCGACACTCCTTCTCTCCGCAATGGCATCGCCGCTGCTTTGCATGCTCGTCGGCGTCAATCTCGTCTCCGCCAATCACACTCTTGCTCGCAGCCGTGACAGTGACACCTGTAACACCCCAATTTTGGGTTGAGGGTCACATAGTAAAAACGCGGAAATTAAAACCTCTCAGAAAAACAAGTCGATTTTTCAAAAAGGTTTCGTCTCTCAAAAATATTTAATCAATAATATTCCCAAAAATATTAATTATAACTACGCGGAAGCAGAAACGAAAGAATATTATTACAAAAATAAACGCTCAACAAATGAGCCCAAAAATAGAACAAAACAGCGGAAGTTCTTTAACATTGTTCATCTTCTTCTGAATCTTCCACGCTTCCAATGCGCACTCTGATTCCATACTGCTTTTCAAGAGATAAAATCATCATCCTGTCTGTCTCTGGCGTTAAGCGCCCAAACACAAACAAGAAGGGTTAACTCTTAAAACAAACAACAAATACTAATCAGCATGCAGAACATAAATAACAGTAACAATATTTTCAACATACAGTAACAACAACTTAACGACAAATCCGACAACAACAACAGTAATAACTCAATTCAACTTCCTCAAATTCTATATGCAAGACTCTTGGCCAAAACTTCTCCCAAAACTGGCGAGAACGGTCGCAGGGGACAAATTACCCTCTCATCGAACTCAAGATAGATCGCATGGGACAAATTACCACCTCATCTACATTAGGCATGATCACATGAGACAAATTACCATCTCATCATCCTTCCAAAACTCATCCACTAGGCATGATTACATGGGACGATTCCCCATCTCATCATCCTTCCAAATGCACATGTCATAACCCATAACAGTCAACACACGAACCAACAGTTCATAGTACAACGTATATTATCCATTTTCCAAAATCCCGTTTACAACATCATCAACATATTAACTTCTCAAGAAGACACCAAATCATTAAACATAGAAATATCATTCACCAAAAGTTGTCACCAATAAACAGTAAGTCATGTTATTTCAAAATATAGATGTTTTAACTGGGACTTTTACATAATTGTCAATTAAAAAAAAATCTTATATGAATTTTAAACCATTAAAGTTGGGATGGTTGTGAGACTGAGGTTTAGGAAGTTTGTTTTTTTTTTTTTTGAAACTTAGGAAGTTTGTTATTATTTAGTCATTTAATGATACAAGTATTATTACTCTGGTTTTGTAAAGAATTTAGAAACTTAATCATATTATGGTTGAAAAAATAAATTGATGTTTAATACGATCAAAGGATTTAATTAATATTATTTATTCAATTTAAAATTGAAGTTGGTGGGAAGATTTTCAAAATATTAAATCAATTATATTTTCTATATTTAAATAATTAAATAGATAGTAATTAAATACTTAACAGTTCTTTTTGTGATTAAAATGTGTAGTCAAATTTCACAAACCAATATTTCAGACGTTATGAGGAAATCACGCACAAATTTAGCAAACACACTTAAAGAAACACAGGTTTATCACCTTACAATACAACCTTACAAAAAATACAAAAAATGTACTCTTTTAACATTCTTTTTTATTATAACGTTAAAATAAAAAACATTCTTTTTTATTATACAATGATAATAATGAGACTTAAAACTATGACTTGATTCAACTACCTGCTAGCTCAGAAAATACAATGCTATATGCATTCAACATGTATAATATATGCATTCAACATGTACAATATATACCTATCTAATCTAAGTGCATGTTTGGAAAATGCTGCCTGGATTCACGTTTTCATAAGCAAGAAATAGTTGCTTTTGGATTCTTGGATCCACGTTTGGCCTCTTCAAACGTGAAACCAAACACACCCTAAGGCTACATGCCAACAATATGGATGCTGATCATGTGCTGTCATTAGTATCCACTCCATCAGAGGATGATGGCCTTGAGTTGCTATAATCTCTAGCATCCTCTGCCGGTAAATCTTGTGCATATAGATATGGCTTTTTAGGCATTTGTAATTCCTCATGATCTTCAAGCATTTCTAACACTTTACCCATTGGAGGACGATCGTCAGGCTTTGTTTGTATACACCACAAAGCCACAATCATCATTTTCTTTGCCAATTTCATTTCCTCATCTGTGTCATTTTCAATTGTGATTTCCCTTCCATCACTTAACTGATCATAAACCCAGAAAGGGAAATAAATTTTGCTAAGGCTAGATTCATGAGCCAATGCATTCAAGTTCTTCCTTCTACCGGCCATCTCCATAAGTAACATCCCAAAGCTATACACATCAGCTTTGTAGGAGACATTACCAACATTCCTGTAAAATAGCTCAGGTGCCATGTATCCTATGGTTCCTCTTGCAGCAGTTAAAGACACAATGCTTTTATCTATAGGAGATAGTCTTGCAAGTCCAAAATCAGAAACTTTTGGATTGAAATTCTCATCAAGAAGAATGTTATGAGGCTTGATGTCAAAGTGCAGAATTTTCATGTTGCAACCATTATGCAGGTATTCAATACCACGAGCCACTCCAAGAGAAATGGCATACAATTTCTCACAACTCAAAGAAGAACCCTCTTCATGAGAAAAAATGTATTTTTCGAGAGACCCATTTGGCATGAATTCATATATAAGAGCACGCTTAGATCCCTCCACGCAAAAACCATTGAGCTGAACCACATTGACATGGTCAATGGTACCAATGGTGGCAACTTCATTGATGAAGTCTTGACCATTTGTCTTGGCTTTGTCCAACATCTTGACAGCTACAAGACGACCACCTCGAAGTTGTCCTTTGAAGACAGAACCAAAGCCTCCATTCCCAAGTTTTGCCTTGAATTTTTGTGTTATCCTTTTGATGTCTTTGTAGGAGTACCTTGTAGGCATGGTGTTATTGTGACTTTGTAGAAAATTCTCAATGCCGTAGTACATGGATAAATGCCTCCGTCGCCATTTATAGATTGATAACACAATGATCAATGGCGCTCCGAGAACATATTTGGCACCATATATCAAAGCAGGGTATTCTGTAAAGATGATATAACAACAGAAAACAAATCATACAAATAGCGTCTTAGAGTGAGCTTAATATCATTTGAATTTGAGATTTTTTATTATTTTCAATGATTTTTTACAGGATGATTGTGTCCAATAGCGTCTTACATGAAGGTGATTCAACCACAAGCTAGTGGATCAATAGAATTAATTATAAAATTCTTTAATCACTTATCTTAAATTCTATTGGTTCACCTAGAACAATTCTTGTATGTGATTTAAACAATTTTTTTTTTATATGAAAGAACACAATCATCCTAACTTTTTTTTTATAAGCGCATAATCATATTCTTACTTGTTCATAATGAAAGTAGCATCAATTTTTCTTTTCTCCACTTTATGGTGGTATGATTTTTAGATTGATAAAAAGAAATAAAAAGGACTATGAGAAAATGCAACAGTGCTAAATTACAATGTGCTAAATTACAATATATTCTCGCAGGGGTTGGCTAAATAACCCCATGACTAATTGGGGTCATTGAATCCGGGAATTGGATTTGGGGCCACCCCAATTGGACCCCAAGCCACCCCCTTATTTCCTAAATTCCAGTTATACCCCTTTTTTTAAAAAATAAAACCTAGCACAACTAACCCACCCCACTCATTACCCACACCACCCCCAAAATTAACCCACTTCCCTTTCCCTTCCCTTACCATCCGTCCTGCTCTGCGTTCTTCAAACCATCCGTCCTGCTCCCATTCCCCTTCGTCCGCGGCCTTCGTTCGCGGTGGCAGTTCGTCGCCGGCGGTCTCCATCGTTCCCGGTGGTGTGAGCATAAAGACCTCCGGTCGCACCTATAAGTGAGAACACTGAAACTATGTTCTCACCTATAAGTGCGAACATAATAACCCAGATAGGACCTCCGGTCGCACTTCAATGTGCGACTGGTATATCTGTGGTCGCACTTACAGGTGCGATTTTTTTGCAGACGACGTTCAAAAAACGAATCGAAGAAGAAAGGCCACGTACCTATCAATTACAGCGACAAATGGCTTCAATACACCTCCTACAGTGATGGATGCAACACCGATGGAATTGGGTATGATTGAGATTGTTGTTGTGGTGAGAGAGATGATGAATATTAAGGTTTTGGAGGAAGAGGATGGTGGTGATAACAGTACAACGTGGGGTGGAGTGAAATTGGTAACAAAGTGATGGGTATGGTGTAAGGTTGAATGGAAGAATGAAGGTGATAGGGTGGTGTACGTGAGAATTGGGGAATAAGGGTGATGGGGATATAGATGGAAGGAATTTGTTTTTTAAAGGTGTACATGTAATTTTACTGGTAAAGGGGGTGGTTTGCGGTCCAATGGGGTGGTCCCAAACCCAATTCCCGTTGAATCCTATGTTCACATAGACCAATAAGATTGTGTCATTTATTTTATTTATTTCCACATTATTTTTTAATTTTAATTATGAGACGATCTTATTGGTCCATATGAACATGAGGTTAAATTACCCCAATTAATCATGGGTCATTTAGTCAACCCAATTCTCGCATCGTTTAAAATAAAAATGAAATGAAACATAACGTAAAGTTTTTTTCTTTTTACTTTATAATGCATTTTCAATACTCCACTCTTTTCTTCGCCAATTAAAGGGTGGATTGGATTAGCTTTTTCACAAAAAATATTATAGTAATTTTATTTTATTTTCATTTAATTCTATTCTAATTCATTCCACCGATCTTCGTTAAATATCAAAGTATAACCTTAATCTAGCGCCATTGTATTTCTTTTTTATTTTTAGTTGAAACCATTTTTTTAGATCATCGCACAATACATAAAAGAGGTTGTCTAGGTTACCTCTTACCACGAATGTTATTTAATCCCATTCTATATAGATCAAGAATAAGTAATAATAATAATAAAAAAGTCTCATGAATAACTTAAACAACCTCTACTTAAAAATATAATGACTGAAGGAAAGACATGGTCACGTACCTAATGTCCTCAAGAAACGTGATAAGCTGGTAAATCCTGCAATAAAATTCATGAAAAAAACTGCCGGTTCGCAAACCGCAAGTCGGTTAGTAGGATACACAAACTCAATATATAGAAGTTGTTCTTGTAAGAAATTAAGATTAATGTTATGTTTTCTAACGTCAAATAAGAAAAATGTTGTATATGTTCTCGTTAGTGTGATACTCATAATGCATGGGTTTGTTTCATTTGCTAAAATTTTAGATGCTTTTTAAAAAACAGAAATGATTCATGCATGGGAGGGCAAGCTATATAACCTGATCGACAACGCCAGTGGTTGTTAAGGAGCACGGCAACGTTACCCTGTTTACAAATACTATTTGCCCAGGAAAGTTGAAAGCCATAAACCATCATGTCACGAATCTTGGTACATGATGAAATGTTTCTGGGAGTAGTTGATTGATCATGCCATGATGTGAGGTACATGAACTCTACTCGACACGAGTCTCCCAGCCCTGAATTCCCCACAGATTTGTCACTGGCATTGACAAGGTAGAAAGATTTCCCATACCAAGAAGAAGAATTATTCATGCAAGCTGCATCGTCAACAATGTGCAGACCACCAGAGAAATCAACCCCAATTGGACAGCTCAAACATAACATGGAACTCACCAATCTGTTAGTATTGCTTTCCAATAAGAAAGAAGCCAACCAATTAGTACTGTCCAAATAATCCAGATACATTCGATACGGTCTGCTATTATAATCCAGATACGTTCGATATGCAAGTCCATCGACGAAACTGAGATTGTAGATTCCTAAAGAATAACTTGTTGTTATTGGCAAGTGATGAAGGTTTCGAAGATTGGCATCCACTAGTCGTATTGTGAAGTTGTTGTAGTTAATTGACTCTACTGCATATGCATAGTATTCCCCAATTCCCGAATACAACATCAATTGGTTGGTCTCACAGGTTAGCTCGTAACTCGGGTCACCACACTCTTTCGGATCGTGTTTCAGCCGAAAAGGGTGGCTTAGGTTATGAACACCGCATGAATGAGAACAGTACACTTGTTGTTGGCTGCAGCTACAACTTTCACAGAACAATATTATTATCACAAACACCAACTGCCGCACAAGCCTTATCATCCTTCCTATGTTGAGATCTCTTAATCAAAGAGCTACAATAAAAATGAGGGTGGATAGATAAAGATAGATATCATAATTTTAATTTACATAACCGTGTTCTAGTATTGCCTCAGTTTCGTTGAAACTTCCTTATTGACTTGACAACAAAAATATCACAAGTCTTGGATCGGATATCTGGTGTTGATAATGCAATCCAATCAGATAGATTTGTCACCGTGTATATTCTAGTGGTTGAGAATTAAGACTCAGTAAAGGACTTGTTCAGTCACTCAACGTGCTACTTAATTTTTTATTTAAAAAATAGCTGCCGGTTAAATCAATTCTTCAAGTTCAAAAAGACTCTTGCTAAGAAAATGGGCACTTCTTGTGTTGGATTGTTATTGTTCATGTTTTGCTTCAACTTGAGTGTGAAGCTTGCACTTGGCAATGACATAGACACAGGTGATTCGATTCTCTTTCTGAGTCAGAGACCACCACCACCACCATCCTACTGTTGGGCTTAGTTAATTCACAATTGGGCTTGTATGCTGTAAAGTTCAGTAAAGATGTTTGTATAAATGGTTTGTACAGAACAGAAAAGTGTGTGTGTGAATAATAAACACAATTTCAAATTTTCAGTTTCCCGTACTCTCTCTCTCTCTCACTCGCTATGTTTTCTTGCTTCCGTGTTTCCAACTGTGCTATCAAGAGCTTCGGTTCTGATCCAAGAACCACCACACGCGACAACTCTTCATAGCGCTTGTGAGGCTGAGACGTTGATCTGTTACGCACGAAGAGGACAACAAGGATGGCAGGAATGAATGGAAACTTTCCGGCTTCGTTACCAGTCATGATGATAAGAACTTCGATTGACGGCACATGCAGATGAATGATCTTTGGATATCAAGACGTGCTTGATATCGTATCGTCTGGATACACCCCGTTAGGGCCCAATCCAACGGAGGAGGAGCGTACCACCCATTGAGATGCAAGGAAGAAGGATTGTAAAGCCTTATTCCTGATTCACTAGTGTGTTGATCCAGCGAATTTCGAGATTTAAGGGGCAACTACTTCAAAGGAAGCTTGGGATATCTTGATCAAATCTCAGAGTGGCGCGGACAAAGTGAAGAAGGTCAAAATGCAGATGTTACGGAGATAGTATGAGCTATTGCAAATGACGAACCAAGATTCAATTCCCTCCTATTTTACAAAGCTTCAAACAATCACCAATCAGATGCGTACATATGGAGAAACACTCTCTAATCAAGTGATTATTGAAAAGATCCTTCGTTCTTTTACTCCAAGGTTCGACCACATTGTGGTTGCAATTGAGGAATCAAAGGATCTTGAAACAATGAAAGTTGAAGAATTGCAGGGGTCTCTGGAAGCACATGAGCATAGACTGTAATCAAGAGAAGCTGAAAGAAATCAAGACAAAGCCTTGCAAGCATAGGCTGGAAAGAAGTCTTGGAAGGGATCCTTACGAAGTGGAAACAAGAACAGAGACACTGCTTCATCGTCTAACAGTAAAGACGATGAGAATCCAGAGGGAAGACGTTGGGAATCATCCAGTAAGAAGGGTGAAGAGAAGAGACAAGGGAGACGTGACAAGAAGTCTGTTCAATGTTATGCCTGTAAAAAATATGGGCATTTTGCTTCTGAGTATCATGATAACACATTTGCCCAATCATCAAAACGACAACTTGCTGCCAGGGGCCTAGCGCCCAAGCGTTGGGTTCAAACGCTCAAGCGTTGGGTCCCTGTCTGGCAAAACAAACTGGGCAGAACCTCAACGCCCAGGCATTGGGAGTCCAGCGCTCATGCGTTGGCTCCCTGCCAGAAACCCTAAAAACCATGTTTTTCACCCGAAAATCCATTTATAATCAAACTCTTTCAAAACCAAGATTTTTCCATGATTAAAATCCATATCACAACCTAATAACCATGTTTCCTCCCAAAAATCCAAAGGTTCCTAATATCACCAAAACTCAGAAATTAGAAAGGATCGATCACTTACCAATAAAGCTAACCTCAAGGGTTCTTGAGAGAGGATTAGGGAAAGAGGTAGAACACCACAAGATGAAAAGAGAGTCGACTCCAAGTAGCACCAAAACTTAGCAACACTCCAAAGGATTCAGCTCTAGAGTTAAAGGTTTCTTATCAACTTTGTGTGAAAGAAGAACAAGGAAACAACCACTATGCTTGAAGGAAAAATAGTTGCAAGGGGAAGGGAGAGGGGGCATGACCTAAGCCTCCTTCTTATTCAGAATTCACCCTCTTCATAGCTTATTTACTAATAGACCAAGTCATAAACTCACTTTACACCCCCTTATTAACCATTCGTAACTCCTGACAAAGCTTTAAAATCACTTAACACCACTTAATACTCATTCATTCCATTCAATCTCAGCTTGTAACTCCCAAGAACCTCATTTAACTCATTAACCTCCTTGTCTCAACTCAAATTTCGAAATCCCACTTCAGCTCCATTTAAGCCACTCGAAAATTGGATTAAAAATCAAAACCTACCTTACTAGGATTTAAACACAAGCTATGCGAATCAAACGCTTAAGCCTCAACCACTAAGCCACAACTCATCTTGTTAAAACTCTAAGAAAACTATTCTTATAATCCTCAAAGCCAAACCTTCATATCCCCAATAGAAATCTGAATTCAAACATCATTAAAAGCTCTTGATTAGTGAATTCCAATTCAGTTTTGACAAGTCCAAGGACCAAACACAATTATCCATACTTAGAGGACCAAAACCTAATTATAAAATCTCTAAGGCCAAAACATAAATACTCAAAACTTGAGGGTCTTACAACGTTGTTTCCGTCTTCGTGTGTCGACGTTCCCGTCTTCTCCCTCTGGCCACTCTTCTCTACCTCACTGGTGAGTCTTCTTGACCTGCTTCTACTTCTAGGTTTTTTTTTTGTAGATTGTTGTTGTTGTTGTTCAGTACTAGGGTTCTGCAGGTTGCCGTTTCCTGGAGCACAAGCAGCATGTGCCGTTTCACAATTAATACATCTTAAATGCTTCACTCTCTTCCCACTAAAAGGTTCTGTAGCTCGCCATTTCCCGGAGCACAAGAAGCGTGCGCCGTTTCACAATTAAAACTTCTTACTGGTTACTCTTTTTCACCCCTATTGATTCCTGGTTTGCTTATAAATTCTAGACTCACCTGTTCTCCATCCATCACTCCATCATCTTCCCTGTATCCTCTGCTTCTGTGTTCATTCTTCCTTAAAATAGAAATGGAAAACAGAGTGAGTATCTGTCTTTCTTTTTCCATCAATTTCCCAGAACTACACCACTAACAAATTTCTGGCACCAATGCTCTGCGTCACACACGTATGTCCGCATTGTGTGATGCATCTGATGAGCCTTTTTACCCCGAACTTATCCTGACTCACTGGTCTTCCTTGTCCTTTGACCGCAACAGAGGCTTCGTCGGAACGGTTTTGACTCATGACTTCTCCATAACCAGAGAGAAGCTTGCTGAACTCCTCAATAGTGCGGACGAAGGAGAGACGTACTCAGAACTCTGGCAAAGAGACCGCGATGAAAAAAATATTGATGAAGTCATCTATTGGATGGAAAATCCCTCTGTTTCTCAGCGCTCTCTCTACTCATCCCTTACCCTTCGTGCTAGAGTTTTAGTCCCTGAGCTTGTTTGTAATTGTTTTCTAGTCCTCAGGCTGCTTTTGTTTGTAAATTAACCCAGGAGTTAATTAATGAGATGTTAGCCCTGAGTCATTTAATCTTGTTCGGAGCATGATTGCATAGCTTGAGGAACATCTAAATAATTTTGCTTGAGTTGCAACAAGATGAGTTGTGGTTTAGCGGTTTAGGCTTAAGCGTTTGATCGGCAAGGCTAGTGTTCGAACCTTGATGAGGAAGGTTTTATTTTTATTCTTGATTTTCGTGTGGCTCATGATTGTTATAATTCAAATTCGAAATTTGAATGGTGAGGGTTAATGAAGCATTGAAATCAGGTTTAAAAAGGGAGTTATGGAGTTTAAGGAGAGATAATGATAGTTAATGACTAATCTAAAGCTTTGATGGTCTTTGAAAGAGAATAAAGGCTAGGATGATGATGATGGGAGGCTCTCTCCCTCCCTTTGGTGCTGAAAAGGGGAATAAACACATGTGCTAAAACTCCTCCTTTTGAAATTCAAAACCAACAAGTGAGTTATGTGTCATCAAGGGGGTTTAATGCCTTGTCCTTTTCCTTAATGTGCCATGAAGATAAATTATGCTGCATGAAGGAGGTTATGGTCGTGCCTTTCCTCCCTCTCTCACCCTTTCATTGTTGAAATCTTAAGTTTTAAAGAATTTCTATCATGCTCTTGCTCTTTCACTCAAAGAATTTTCCAAAAAAGACCTAGAACTCTTGTGTTGTTTCCTTGAAGAGTTGCTGAAACTTGGTGCCAATGTGGGTCGATTCTCTTCTTCTATTGTTGTCCTCACTCTTGTTTCTCAATCCTCTCTCAAGTGTTCAGGTGATAGCCTAATCGGTAAGAGATTAAATCTTCCAAATTCGGAGTTTCTTGGGTGTTCAACTCCTTTCTTCTTTCTAGAGATAATTGATTGTTGTTCCAACCTTTGTATTTCATCAAGCTCGAGTCCATTACATTCTGGAAGAGGCTAGGGTCGTGCTACACTCAAGCTTGATCAACTCTCTCAAACAAGGTTGGTATTCTCCCCATTCTTTCGGTTCAAAACCTAGTTGTCTTCCTTGAAAAAATGATTTTTAAGAAATTAGAAACCTTTGACCTTTTGGGGAGAAAACTTTTTTGTTAGGTTATAATATAGGTTCTAAACATAGAAGAATTTTAGTGTTGAAAGGAATTGGTTAAAAATGGAGTTTCGGGTGAAAAACTTGGTTTTTAGGGCAGGGAGCCAACGCATGAGCGCTGGACTCCTAACGCCTGGGCGTTGAGGTTTTGCCCAGTTCGTGTTGCCAGACAAGGACCCAACGCTTGGGCGCTAGGCTCCTGAAAGCAAGTTGTTGTTTTGCTTGTTTTGGGTTTAAAGCTTGTGGAGTCGGTTTCTGGTCTTTTCCTTGGTTGTTGATGATTGTGGACATGTTTAATCATGATAGGTTGGAGGACAAGATCAAGCAAAGGAGTAAAAGGTAAGGGTAACTCAATTCTAGATTGAGTCAGTTGTGCTTACCATGAGTTTGTTGTTGGAAACTATTCTATGATCATCATGATGAAATTGATGGTGTTGTGATGCATGCTAGAATTGATATTTGATGATTATAATATGTTTGGATTTGGGAATTGTGATTATGATATATTGATGAAGATGATGTTGAGGTGAACTTGATTATGGTATGTTGATATCATATGCGGATTGTTGTTCCATGTTGATGATGAATATTATGGCATTTCATATGCACATTTTATGATGAGATAGTGGTGGGGTGGACGGTGATTGCCACAGGACCAATCTGACGGTGATTGCCGCATCAGATTTTCACTATTTTCACAAAATAGTACAAGTATTTTCCAGGACTTCTCCCAGTATTCTGAGGACTACTCCTTTACAAGTATTCTATCAGGACTTCTCCTTTACAAGTATTCTATCAGGACTTCTCATTTTTAGTATTATACAGGACTTCTTGGTCCCGTGCGCGGAACTATATCAATGGTGAATCGATATCCCTCACTGGGGGTAATCGTGGTACATCCTCAGGAAAAACATTGGTAAAATCTCGCACCACCAGTATTACGTGGCGAAGCGTCGCCTCAAAACCTTTCACATATGACTCAGACAGCTCATAGCATTAACTTACGCTTAAACACGTTCAACATGTACATCAAGATAATTAAATAATTATATTATTATTAAAAATATCCAAAATCTTACACCAAATCATTCAACAATTTTCATTTCACACAAATTTTCATATTCAAGTGATATAATTGAGAGCTCTCTTTCCACTATTATAAGTGTCAATTACAGCGTCAAGTCTAACTCTAAATGTAAATATAACAATGGATGAAAGAAAAAAAAACCAATATATATATAATAAACATGTAAATATACGAAATAAATTTAAATGATATTAATAATATTTTTTATTAAATACTACAAATAATCAAAATATATATATATATATATATATATATATATATATATAAATGTGCATGTATGATATTTTTTTATTCAACTATTTCATTCTCCTATTTCTTTTATTTCTTTTAATTCGAGTATCTGAATGCATTTATAAATACAATTAAATACCTCTCTCCATTACCAGCGCCAGAGAAACATAATAAGTAGAATCAAGTTAGAAATAAATCCACAATACATTCATCTTGCAAGTATTGCTTGGATAAGGCATAAGAATAGATATATGTCGAAAATTGGATTTTTCTTTGCAGGTAATTGTATAAAATTACATATGTTGTGTTAGGGGTGAGCAACGGGCGGGTCCGGGTGAACAGTGCTGGGTTTGGTCGGGTTTGAAACATGAATATGCAGGACCGATTCCGACCGATATTGATTTCGGGTGTGCCGGGTTCGGGTGTGCCGGGTTGGCGGCCGGATCGGGCGGATTAGGGCGGGTTAATGTGAAGAAGAAAAAAAACAGAGGGGAGATGTGGAACAGGGGTGAAGATTGAAGAAGAAGAAGAAACAAACACAACCACGAAACAGCGGCGAGCTTCGATCTTCGTTTTCTCTCGATGCCGGGCTTCGATCTTCACGAAGCAGCGGCGACGAAGCAGCGGCGGGGCGTTACGAAGCAGCCGCGAGGTGAAGCAGCGGTGAGGCGTACGTGCTAGGAGGCGAAGCAGCGGCGAGGCGAAGGTGCTAGGAGGTTCCAGAAGCAGAAGGGGCCAGAAGTTGGAGAGGGTTTGAGTGAGAGAGTCAGATAGGAGAGGGAGCGGCGCGGCTCTGCTAGGGTTTGTGAGAGAGATAGTGAGCGGCGCAATAAGGGTTAGGGTTTTGAGTGAGGGAGCTAAAATTTTTTGCTTTTATATGGTACCCTCGGGTTGGGCCGGGTTCATGCGGAATTGGACCGTCCACCCGAGCCCGACCGAGCCAAACCGAGTGGAACCGGTTTTCTGACCCGCGTTACCCCTCAACCCGGTCAGACCGGTCCGTGTTCCTTTTATTTTTCGGTTACCTCGGGTTCGGGCCGGGCCAGGCCCGTTGCTCACCCCTATGTTGTGTTAGAGATTTTTGAAAATTATATAATGGAGTGCTTCTTTCCTTTACTTGAAATAAAATATATGAGAATAAAGTTTTGTGGGACAGTTTCCCACATCCTTATACGTAGGTCCGTCCCATGGATTGATACCCCTAGTTTTTGAATTTACATAATTTAGTGGATTTGCTAAAAGGTTTCCATCATTTATATCCTCCAGACCAAAGTTGTACAAATATAGACTCGCTACAGAAGTGAGCGGCTGCTACAACCACCTTACATGAATGCCATTAAACTACTTGCCACACCCAAAACGTAAGGTTAACCTCTTATTCCTTCACCTACCTTCAACAGCTTAGAGCATTGCATTGTTATCCTCCTTCCCTCTTCTCCCTTATCAAGGAAAAAGTAAACATAAGAAATAAGTTTTGTTGAATTCTCTCCTTCAAAGATGGGATCTGTGTTATTTGAAAATGAGACGATGATATGCCAAAACCCACACAGCTTTGGCCACTTGTCTATCTGGTCATCAGGCAATCCCCTCGAGTCCCCCTCTTCTCTTTTCTTTTTGCAGGTCTCTTTGATTACTGTAATCACACAATTCTTTCATGTTTGCCTTCAACCTCTAGGACAACCCACTGTTGTATCCCAACTTCTTGTAAGATTTCTCTCTTTTTTATTGCTTTAAACAACAAATATGAATACGGAAGAATACATTCAGATGGTATTGGTATTGGGTGAATTTCCCCCACAAAAGCTTTATTCTTCCTTAACACAATATATACAATATGCACACATTACATATATAATGTGTATTAATATGTATCAATTGAACCCATAAAAACCGTATATTATAAGATTACATGATTGTACGTATGTGTGTATATGATATGATACCCACAACTCCAAATTTATTTGAAAATGGTGTTATCTTTCTGTGTTTCATTGAATCAATCTGCTTGCTTTGCTAATTACTACAAAAGTTAATATTAAAAACACAATGGTGCATGGTGGCAGGGAGGGTTGGTACTTGGCCCCTCAATTTTGGGGGATCAAACGGTGCTGGTGAGAACCTTGTTCCCTATAAGAGGCTTTGTCATACTTGAGACAGCTGCATCATTTAGCATCCTCATCTTCTATTTCGTAATGTGTGCCAAGATGGATCCTTTTGCGCTGCTCAAGACAGAAAAACAGGCTGTGGCTGTTGGTCTTTCTGTGTTCTTTTTAACAGCAGGAGTCCCCACCGCAATGACCTTAGTATTGAAAAGCATGATTCCCATGGAGGAGAACTTCGCAAACGGCCTCATGATCATAACTCTCTCACAATCATTCACTGTGATCATCAGCATATCGGTCTTGGTGACAGAGCTTAAGATCCTTAACACCGACATCGGTCGTCTCGCCTTGTCTGCAGCAATGTTTGCTGATGTTGTTGGCTTTGGTTTGGCGATTGTTATGTTTGCCTTCTCTCAGGACACGCATGGTAATGTTCTGGCACGACTATGGATCTTTCTGTCCATAGTTGCACTCTTCGTTCTTATTATATATGTGGCGCGACCAGTGATACTGTGGATGATAAAGCGCTTAGATGGAAAGCCCGTTGATGAAGCTCGCCTAGTTATTGTCCTTCTTTTCCTTCTCGTGATTGGGTTTTTAAGTGATTTTATTGGGCAACATTTTCCCATGGGAGCAATCATTTTAGGCTTGGCTGTTCCAGCAGGGCCACCTTTAGGAACAGCTTTGACAAATAGATTGGAGACGATCACTGGGACATTTCTGTATCCGGTTTATCTTGCTGTTTGTGGACAGAAAACTGATATCTTCAAAATCACCTCCCAGTCTGTTTGGATTGTCACTCTCATAGTAGTTGTTGCTTTCTTTGTCAAGATTGGTGCTGTAATGCTACCGGGATATTATACCAACGTTCCCATGAAAAATTGCTTCATCATTGGGCTCATTCTAAATGGAAGAGGCATTGGAGAAATTAGCATGTACAACTTGTGGAGGGAAAGTAAGGTATAAATTCAATTCCAAATCTTTGATTTATTAAGGCCATATATTGATTTGTATGCACACCAAAGAGCATGAAAAATATTGGACCTTATCTCACGATTCATAATTTATAGGGTTAATGGTTAAATTAGTCCCTCAATTTGTAAGGGAATTTGATTTTAGTCCCTCGGGGGAAA
The DNA here is from genome assembly GCA_030819835.1 of Acmispon strigosus. Taxonomy (NCBI): domain Eukaryota; kingdom Viridiplantae; phylum Streptophyta; class Magnoliopsida; order Fabales; family Fabaceae; genus Acmispon; species Acmispon strigosus. The sequence goes on from JAUAMA010000007.1 coordinate 30,867,351, forward strand.
ATGACGTTTAGTGGCAGCTAAAAACTGCCAGTAATTGTAAAAATGACTGCCACTAAACGTCATTTTTCCCCCGAGGGATTAAAACCAAACTCACTTATAAAATCAGGGACTAATTTGACCATTAACCCTAATTTATAGCCGTGTGAATTTAGGAATTCTTTGAAGGGTTAATGGTTGAATAGGTCCTTGAAGTTGTAACGAAATTTGTGTTTGGTCCCTCCCTGGAAAAATGACGTTTAGTGGCGGTCAAAAACAGTCAGTAATTGTAAAAAGACCGTCACTAAACGTCATTTTTCTGGGAAAGGACTAAACACAAATTTCGTTACAACTTCAGGGATCCGTTATACCATTAACTCTTCTTTAAATGAAGAGAAAATGAATTCTTCTTGATCTGAACAGACCAATCTAACTAACATAATGTACACCGCTTTTTTTCTATGACAGATGCTAACGGATGAAGAGTTCTCTTTGATGGTGCTGTCCATTCTAGTGGTGAATGCCATCATAACGCCTCTGATAAAAGTCTTGTATAACCCTTCAAAACTATACAATTCTGGAAAAAGATGCACAATACAACACAACAAGCGAGATACTGAGTTACGAGTGATGATGTGCGTTTACGGGAATGAAAACATCCCTACAATGATGAACATCGTAGAAGCTTCTTGTGCAAGCATGGAGAGCAGAGTAACCGCCACAGCGCTTGTTCTTATTGAGCTTGTTGGAAGAGCAAGGCCTGTTCTTGTTGCTCACCAACACCACAATAGGCTGAGGCAAACCTCGTGCAATTCAACTCCGCTCGACAACGCGCTGAGGCAATACGCCCAGTTAAATGAAGGTTGTGCATTTGTTCAGTCTTTCACCTCAATCTCGGACCTTGAAACCATAAACGAGGATGTTTGCAGGATCTCACTGGATGCCAGAGCCAACATCGTGATCATGCCGTTCCACAAGCGGTGGGAGATCGATGGCTCGGTTCACGTGACGAACAGGATGGTTCGAATCATGAACCTCAAAGTCCTTGAGAGGGCACCCTGCTCGGTCGGGATCCTCATCGACCGGGGAATCTTGAACGGTTCCCCGTCGTTGCTAATCTCGAGAGCGACATTCTATGTCGCCGTGTTCTTCATTGGGGGCTGCGATGACGCAGAGGCGCTAGCGTACGGTAGCCGGATGTCACGACACGAGTGCGTGAGCGTGACGGTGGTGAGGTTTCTCTTGTTTGGAGAAGAGAATTCCAAGGATAGAAGACGTGATAGCGATCTTGTGGACGAGTATAGATATTTCAATTCCGGGAATCGGAGCTTTGAGATTATTGATGAGATGGTTAAAGATGGGTTAGAGATGTCTTCGTGTATTAGAAGGTCGATTGATTATTTTGATCTTGTGATGGTTGGGAGGGAGCACCCGCAAACGCAGTCAGTGTTGCTTCAAGGGCATAATCAATGGAGTGAGTGTCCGGAATTGGGGACCATTGGAGATATGCTGGCTTCGCCAGATTATGTGACGAAGGCCTCGATATTGGTGATGCAGCAACAGAGAATAGGAGGGAGATATGGGAAACATGCGCTGAATCCATCTAGGCCTAATTATAGGGATCCGCAGGTGCACGATGTTCCTTTTGATGAGACGCCCAGAAGCTCGTGTACTATTTCAGTAGTAGACAGATATGACAAAATGTAGACAGATATCACCTTGTATTATATTAGAGTTTTTTAGGAATGTATTCTATTAGATTATTAGTGAATTTCTTTAATTTCCTCTACCTATTGAAGTTTCTTTGTTAATACATAAACATGGATGGGTTTAAAGAGTGAAATAAATATAGATTTTACCAAGTATTAATGAGTCAACCATTGATGGTTTGATGCACATTCACCATCCACCCTATTCACTTTTGCAAAGTTTCTTTGCACAATTCAACCTTATGCCATGCCTCAAATCTCCTCCAATTTTACTTGAAAACCAAGTTTCATAAGGCTTTATTTGAATTAGAGAAAAGAGATAGAATGAAGTGGAATGGAGAAGACAATCTGATTCATTTTTGTATTGTTTGAAAGAGGATGCAAGCTACATTATGTTTTATAGTTTTCTCTCACTTTTTTTACTCCCACGACTAATTTGGGAGGAATGAGTTAAACAAAATTGTTCATTTAATAAAATTATAAAAAATAATATTGTGACCTGTGCAGTGCATATGTAAGTATGAATATTTATAGTGTTAATATTTATTGTTATTGAATTTGTCAACGTCTTAGAACATTTGTTATGTAAATATTACTAATTTAACAATTATGGGGCTCTAATAATAACAACAAATTATAATCATAACATAAATTAACAATTGAATATTTAAGTATTTTCTCTCTCTCTATATATATATTAAAACCACAACCAAAAATCAAAAAGGGAAAAGAAACAAACAATTCCACCACCCCAAAAATCCACAAAACAAACAAACAAACCCAAACCTAGCAAGCAAGACGAATAACAAAACTCCTCTGCGGATAGGAACAAGATACACAAGTGACAAAAGTGCCTCCTCCTCATAGCAAAAAAACACCAGATACCTCCCCTGCTGAAATATATTATACTTAAATAATGACACTTTAATAATAACAAAAAACTAAATTTACCTTAAACTCAACAACATATATAGTTTAATAAAGTCATTTATATTTTGATGGGGTTGGCTAAATGACCCCATGATTAAGGGGTCATTTAACCCCATGCTCACGTGGACCAATAAGATTGTCCCATAATTAAAATTAAAAAATAATATAGAAATAAATAAAATAAATAACACAATCTTATTGGTCCATATGGACATGGGGTTGAATGACCCCAATTAATCACGGGGTCATTTAGCCGACCCCATTTTGATGTATTAGATACTTAAATAAGATTCCACCGAACATTAGAAATTAATTGCAATTGTGCCTTCGAATCCCATATAACAATGCCATTATCTAGTGGGATATGATTAATTGACTGACAAAGAAGCATTGTCTAAAGAATATATGATAGACTACTTAAACATGTAATGTGCCAAAAAATCAACATAAAAAAGTTTCCAAAAAACATTAACAAACTAGTGGAAGTGCTTTACACATGGATCTCCTTGAAATGAGAAAATTATTTTATCCCCTTTGGTCAGTTTAAGATCTTTGCACAATTGAAACCAAATTTTACCCAAATAGCATTCTGCATGCCTACACCCCACTCTTTCAAAACATGACATTTTATGGGTATCTTATGTTTAGATACTATGACCATGACATGGGTCTGTTTTGGAACCATTATACGTCGCACCATGCTAGCAGGAATCATTCATAAAATATATAATCATTTTATAAATTTAGACAACAAATAAACAATGTTCTTACTAATCAAACTAAAACTAAAACTTAAACTTTTTATATGAACATAAAATTGGAGGGGATCTTCATAGACAAACCGAATATATTTCATTCCTAGCAAGTGACAAAAATTCTTTGAACCTGCCACTCGTAAAACAAATGCTTGTCCTCGATCCCTAATTCCGAATTTTATTTATGGATATTACTCTTCTAGTCTATTGTGTGAACCTATTTATCATCCAAAATATTTCTCCAATGTGCTCAAAATCTTTGACTTATAATAGGGATCAACTCCTTCACATAATGAGAATATGTAACAATATATTAGATAAGTTAGACTGTACACACTACTCCAGATTTGTCATGTTACCACGGTTCCGGGTAGCATGTTACCACAGTTAAACCGTGGTACCAGACGTCAAAGTAATAGATAAATTACCTCGATTCAAGGCGGAACCGTGGTAACATCGCATCTCTGTTACCCCGGTTGAAGGTGCAACCGTGGTAACATCGCATCTCTGTTACAACCTTCAACCGTGGTAACATTGCAGCTCTGTTGCCGCGTTTGAAGGCTTAACTGAGGTAACATTGCATCTCTGTTACCACAGTTCCTTTACCAACCGTGATAACATGCATGTCTTCCTATTACCTCGGTTCAGTGTTGAACCGTGGTATAATGTCTAATTTTTTTTTTTTAGGTTTTCTTATGTTCACTCTCACCTTAATTAATTGTACGTGCAAATAAAATACAATTAATGCCAAAATATACAATACCAAATTAACTAAAACATAGTATACAGACAACTATAAATACCAAATTACCAAATAAACAATATCTCGTTACAATTCAATGTCAAAACACAGTTCAGCAGTAGGAAACTATCCTAATATCTCATTACAATTCAATGCCAAAACATAGTTCAGCAGTAGGAAGTTCTATCATAATATCTCGTTACAATTCAATGCCAAAACAGTTAGGCAGAAGACACTACAAGAAAAAGGTTATATAGCGGCGGTTTTTAGTATAACCGACGGCGGTTAAAACCGCCGCTAAAAGCCGCTAACGGCGGTTCAAAACCGCCGCTATTCCGAGCGTCACCAGTACATTTTCCAGCGGTTCTGCAAACCGCCGCGTAAACCGACGTAGGAGATTTAGCGGCGGTTATAACCGCTGCTAAAGTTAACGGCGGTTAAAACCGCCGCAAAACTGCAAGAACATATGGCAGCGGTTATAACCGCCGTTAAAGTTACAGACGATGGTTAGTAGTTTTTGAATATAACGGCGGTTCTAACCGCCGCCAAATCTGTTTGCCTAATATTTTAGCGGCGGTTGTTAACCGCCACCAACATCCTACATAATTTTTTTTTTGTTTTTCTGCCTATATTTTTTTGCCATGCTTTGTTATTTTAGGTAAAAAAAATAATAAATCCTAACAAATTACAAATTTTCATGTCATCCAAAGCCGCCATACCTTGAAAACTATAGAATGTAGATACCAACCCAACACCATACTCAACACATAACTACAATACTACAAATTTCATCACCTACATTGAAACACTGTCACCTACTACAAATTTCATCACCTACAAATCCCTTGACAAAACCCAATGAAATCCAAGTCAAATATAACAGAACATCTAAATAAAGTAAGCAACAGAACAAGCTACTTTCACCAAGCTACTCTTATCTTAAACATAACTGCCTTGCATCAGAGATTTTACTTTCAATGGAAGGTTGATGATTAGAATTGATGTACTGGTTTTGTTACAATGGTGACAATCAAAATAAATATCAGATATGGAAAAATTCACAAGCTTGAAATATAAAAAAATCTCAGAAAAAATCAGAATGGGTTTAACTAATTTGGAAAACATAATCCAAAATTCTTCATCCAAATATTAACTATTATGAAAACTGCTAGAGGGTGACCCTTATAGACATCACAAGCTGCTAGAGGGTGACCCTTACTGGACAGAGCAGTTTAAAATTAGTTCAAGGTAAAATTAGTTTTCAAGTTACTTCCAATCAGTCACATTCAACCAAATAAGAAACATAAAACAGAAATGTAATAACATAGGAAGAGCTGAGATTGGCATCCAGTACTTTTTGGCTCCCATTTGTCTGAGATTGGCATCCATCACTAATGTAAGAGCTGAAACATTTGTTATCCAATACTTTTTGGCTCCCATTTTTCTGAGCTTTCAGAAATCATAAGATTCACATATTTTGACAATAGTATACATAAACAAATCCAAAGTAATTGTCACCACCAATCAATCTTTATAGCATTACTACAACTAAGGCATAATCTAAACATGGGAGGAACAAATAAGTAATCTATAGAACAAAGAAAGGTGAGGTGAAACAGTGATGATCATTGTACAAACTTTTACATCCTAAATGAGCATTGGTTTTCTCTGAAATCTGCCTCGAGAAAGTATCCAAAACTTTAGGGAAGGTACTCAACTCTAGAATCAAGAAAAAGCAATTTCTGTGTCAATGGCCCACACAATGACCATCAGCTTCTTCATATACATGATTGGCTTATATGAATGATAAAATACATTGAAACATATGCAATTAAATAAACCCCCTCTCTCCAGCCAGAAACAGGACAAAACACAGTATATCTTTCTATAAATGGCAAACAACTCAAGTAGTGGTTCCTTTCCAAAAGGAAAAGATAACTTCAAAGTGTTATAAGTAGAGCTTATAAAAGTTGGATTATGCTCAACTCATGAACTAGCTTTTGGGGTTTGAGTTATGTCCCAACCAAATTCAAGATAGTATTAAAGTTTATTCAATATCTAATATTTGGCCATTCATGGCTGTCCAAAAACAGCCTAGCCCCCACAGACAGATAGTTGTTGACCTTGTGAGTGCTGCATATTGTCATATTTGTTATATGATAATCCTTAATTATGATGCAATGGCCAAGCAAAATTATAATGCCAAAACAAATGCTAAAATTGAACTAACCATATTTGTGCGTATGAGGCCAGAAATCATGATGTTGTCCTACACTTCATTTGTCCTTCAATTAATGATTACATTGCATAAAAAACTTCCAGAGTGTAGTTTACAGTTTACTAATTTCACACATTACAACTTAATTGTTGACTTTCTTTTCAGTCCAAGCAAATGAGTCTTTTATGAGAAAGTAACAAATTCACCAAGCAAAGAATGGAACAAAACTAGCAGTAAACAATACAGAGGGTGAGGCCGGGTGAGGATTTTCAGCCATATGTCATTTCTCATATCTTTAGTAGACAGAGAACTATCCTCCATTCAGAACTGAAAGATAACAAATTGAATCGAACCATAATCCCCAAAATGTGTTATCACTTATCAGTAATTCTAATAGAGAGCACCGAACCCTAATCCCCAAAATGGGTTCAAATAACAAATTGAATGAAATTCCTCCTTCATACCTCGGTGAAGGTTGCGGTCACAAGGGAAAAGAGGTGCTCCTGCTTCCTCTAGCTTCTGTTCCTTTGGCGTTGCAATTGGGCCTCCTCCGATCTTCACTGAAAAACACCAGTCAGTACAAAAACCAGAGATGAGAGGGAAACGAGAAAGAGGATGAAGAAATGGAGGTGAGCGTCGCGTCGTAAAGTTCGCGGAATTGGAGAGAAAGAGCTCCGATGGGGAAGTTAAGGAGAAACAGAGCGGAGAGACGACGCCGTGGAAGGGACGAACGACGGTTATGGCCGGCGTGGAGAGGACGATGTCGCCGTCGCAGGGGAGAGGACGAGACACCGTCGCCGCTAAACAGAGAGGGTCGTGGGAGTTGTGGGTGGGCGACAGGACATGGGGTTGTGGTTTGAGGGTTTTGGTGAAAGGAATTGAAAGAGGGAAATAAAAAACTGGTCGCGGGAATTAAAAAAATATATTACCGGCGGTTATAACCGCCGCAACGTCTTAAACACATACCGGCGGTTTCAAACCGCCGCAAAGTACTTAAATTTTGCCGGCGGTTGGCTAAACCGCCGTAAAATTACGCGTTGAATAAAGCAGCGACGGCGGTTTCATAAACCGCCGCTAAAAAATCGACGTAAAATTGGTTTTTTGGTGTAGTGAGAAGAACTCAATCTAAAATAGACCAGCAAAAGAACAAGTTAAAGCAAAAACAGTTCAACAGAAGAACAACTCAATGCCAACTGTGCACAACAAAAGAAAAACTCAAATGAAAATAAAATAAAATAAAGGCAGGCAGTAGATCTCAGCAATTGGTTCATAACATCTTCTACTGGAAATGGGTGCTCCTACTTGTGCTCCCACCTGCTTCTGATACATCGCCTTCAATGTATCTTCTAGCCCGGAATGGTTCTTAGCATGCGTAATATATTGCTAAGCCGTTCTGTATGGACATAATACACTGCTAAGTCATTCTTAACAGTTCCTAGCATTATATTGTTTCCAAAAGACATAACAATGAATAATAATAGAAAGAGATTATTGGGAATTAACTAGAAGAAAAATTATATTCATTGAAGAAAAATTGTACATCCAAATTTAACAAAAAAAAGGTACAATTGCTGAGGATTAAAAGGTACAAAAAATCAGTCTACAGGATTGGAGGCAATCGATTCCATATAATCATCAGAGGAGTCATCCGAGTCTTCGGAGGGTTCATCCAGTAGTGGCTCACCAATGTCAATACCCCTTGACCGGAGGAATTCTACTCCGATCACCTGACCAGCCACCTCCTGTAAAGAGTTCCAAGCCAGTAATGACAACCCATTTGGACCCCTAATGAGTTTTGTTATGATGAAACTATAGGGGATGCCTTGCTGGTTGTCAACCAGAGCAGAAACAAAGTGATTGTAGGCGATGTCTACAACATTAAAACGCTCATTATTCAGGACCATGTACATTATATATAGGTCGTGGTCAAGCACGTCTTCCAAACGATCAAGTCTTGGGCACAACACTTTAGTGACCAATTGATGTAGAACTCTGGAACGGTGGTTGAGGGATGAGTAGAGATGACGCTCATATGCGGATGGATTTTCCATCCTATAGATGCTTTCATCTATATCTTCCTCATCGCAGCCTACTTTTCAGAATTCATTGTATGTGTCTCCTTCGTCATCACTATTGAGGAGTTTAGTAATTTTCCCTCTAGTTAGGGAGGACTCATGACGCACCACTGTTGCAACAAAGCCCCTGTGATGAGACAATATTAAAGAGGACCAGAAGGCAAAGACAAGATCGGGGTACATGGACTCGTTGGAAGCATCACACAATGCTCGGAAACGTGTGTTACTCCGAAAATTGGTTCTGAGAACTTGATAGTGCTCTAGTTCATGGAAATTTACGGCATAAGGAAGACAGATTTCAAAACCGTTTGCCATTTCTGTTTTTATTGAAGAATAATGAACACAGAAAAAGAAGGATGCAAGGAAGATGGAGTATTGGATGGAGAACTAGGAAAACATTCTAGAATTTATAAACAAACGGGGAAAGTGAAACGGTATGAAGAAGAGGAACCGCCATGACTGTTCTGAAGTACAGATTAAACAGATGTATTGGGAAGCAGAACTGGTGTGACTGTTTAGAAGAACGAAACATTGCATGCGGGAGACAATGAAGTGGGTGGAAAGACATGCATTTAAGACCAAAACGGCGCACACTTCTTGTGCTTCGGGAAAATAAAATCCTAGTGGCTAGTACTGAACAACAACAACAACAACAACAACAACAACAACAACAACAATATTCAAAACAAAAACCTAGAACTAGAAATATGTCAAGAGGACTCACCAGTGAGGTAGAGAAGAGCGGCCAACCGGAGAAGACGGGAACAACGAGGTACGAAGATGGAGACGAGTCTGGAACCGACGAGCATGCACAGCAGTGGCGGTGCCATTGCGGAGAGAAGGAGGGCTGGTGATGAAGTGCAGCGGCCAGCTACGGCGGTCACGAGGTGCAACAGAGAAAGGGTTCACATATGGGTTTTTTAGATCTGAAAACTAGGGTTTTGTTCTTAACATATCAACATTTTAATAATAATATAATTCCCATCACCGCGGTTGGCATGATAACCAGGGTAAGAGACATGTTTTATTACCCCGGTTCAGCTTGCAACCGTGGTGAAAATCCTTTATTATTAAAAATAATAATAAAAACAATCTCAGTTACCGCTGTTGACACGGAACCGGGGTAATAGACAACATCAGTTACCTCGGTTCAACACGGAACCGTGATAACTGAGCTCCGGGCACCATTTTACCTCGGTCCGTGATTGAATCGAGATAACAGGGCCGAGGTAAAAAGACAAATCTATAGTAGTGATATATGTTATGATTTATAATTATCTTCATCATAAACATTCTTACTAGGGTTTTGTTCTTAACATATCTTCATCCTATTCGATCGATGGCTCTCCGCCATGTTATCTGATCAATGGCTCTTTGCCACACTATTCGATCAATGGCTCTCCGTCATTTTTTGATCGGTGGCTCTCCGCCACAATATTTGATCAATGGCTCTTCGCCATTTTACTGATCGGTAGCTCTCCTCCACATCATTCGATCAATGGCTCTCCGCCTTTTTATTGATCAGTGGCTCTCCGCCACATTATTCGATCTATGGCTCTCCGCCATTTTACTGATCGGTGGCTTTTCGCCACATTATTAGATTGATAGCTCTCCGCCATTTTACTGACCGGTGGCTCTCCGCCACATTATTCGATCAATGGTTTTGCAACTATCTGATCGACCCGATAATAATCGAGAATGCAACAACAACTCAAGCATAGAACAATCAGGGAAAATAACATCAATACCAACGACACGCCATCAGTCATACAACGCCATACTTTCAGTATTACTTACCCATTATATGGGTTACAATTTTTTTTTTGAAAAGCACATATACCAACAATATGCTTCCCTGTGACTCATAAATGATTTTTTCATAAGGCCAAACAACGTAGACTCAAGCACCGTCACAGTAACTCAACAATCGTTCCAGGAATGGACAACAGTTGAATAATTGCAAGAAAGTTTTCATACCAAACATCGTCCAAAGGTTTAGCCTTACAACCCTGAAGTCATGACCGAAACACAAAAGTAGCGATCGCTACGACAAAAGATAGAGGGAAATAAGTGTACTATCCACAAAGTTTTAAACGAGTACACCATATGTCTTCATTAATAGCAGCAACAAATGATGGTCAGGTCACCAACGATGCCATGCTATCCCCAGGTTGGCCTATCCGTGTCAGCGACTCCCTCAGCATTCATGTTGCACACCCATCCTTGGGTAGTCGGGCGTGCCCCCCTCATGGCATTCATCGTGGCCTCAGTCTATGGTTCTATGCAATCCTTGGCAATATGTCTGGAAGTTGAAGCACACTCCCCTGTCTTCCTCGCAAGAGTTGGCATAGTGACCCATATTTCTGCAATTAAAGCAAGTTACGTATTTCTTCCGAGCTTGTGTCCCTTGACCCCCTAGGGTTGCAACCATTGGGTGGTATTGCCCAGGTGCTTGAGTCTTCCCTTGTAGGCGCTATTACGGGTTATTATGGTGTTTCTTCCCAGTACCAAAACACCCCTGGTTCTGATCCCCTGACCGAATGGGTCCCACACTGTCAGGTTGCTTCCTCTTCATATTTCTCATGACTTTGCCCCTATGCATTTTTCTACCAAAGGATGGAATTGTTGGATCTGCAGAGGCCTCACAGATTTCACTAGCTCGTACCTCAGACCCTTGAGGAAACGGTCACATAGATAACTCTCATCCACCTGTGTCCAGAAGAAGTGGAAGTACTTAGCCAAGGACTCTAGCTTGGCCGCATAATCGGCCAAAGACATGTTCCCCTACCGAAGCTTCATGAACTGCTACTCTTTCTCTGCCCTACCACTTGTAGGGAAATACTTGCTTTAGCTTAAAGCTTAAAGTTTATTCAATTTAGGGTTAAATATGTTTTTGGTCCCTGTACTTATAGCGAGATTTGGTTTTAGTCCCTCACCGGCGTAAAGGTGGATATTAGGCCTTAGACTATGATTATTTTTTGGTTTCAGTCCCTGCCGGAGTTCACCATTGACCGCCGTGCTTACGTGTCACGACTGGTCCTACGTGGCATATGCCACGTCAATTAATTAGTACAGCTGTATTTTTTTTTCCAATAATATTTAATAAATAAAAAAACAAAAAAAAGGGAAAAGGGGAATCAGAACAGACGCAGAGCATGTTGCTTTCTATCTTCTTCCTCTTTCCTTTTTGAAAACCCTTCTTCTTCCCTTGTTCTGCTCGAGACCCATCCCTCGAAACTGCCGCAGCCATCGACGCCGTCCAGCCGTCCCTGCGTCGTCGCCGCCGTCGTGTCCATTCGTCCTCGCCGTCGCCGCCGTCGTGTTTTATCGTCCCTGCCGTCGTGTCCGCATTCCTCTCCGTCACTTCCTTCCTCTTGTTCCCATCGTTATCTTCTACTCTTCTTCTTCTTCTCCTCTTCTTCTTCATCTTCTTCTCCTCTTCTTCTTGTTCACTGCTTCATCTTCTTCGATTTCTCTGCTTCATCGTCTTTGACTGGATCTGGGTTGGGGTTTTTGAAATTTCTAAGGTCTGTTGGTGGTTTGGGGTGGTGGCTCGCGCGGCGGGGTTGCTAGAAGGAGGAGGAGGAGGGTGGGGTTTGAGGTGGGTTTATGTGTTTGGGTTTTCGGTTGAAGTGGGTGGGGTTTGAGGTGGGTTTCTGGGTTTTAGGCGGCGGCGATGGCGGCGGCTTGGGACTAAACGGCAATGGCGCGGTGCTGCGAAGTTGCACACGGAGCGGCACAGTGGCGCGGTGATCTGAGCGGCGGTGGAACTGGGCGGCGGTGGAAGAGTTTGCAGGGTTTGAGGTGGGTCTCTGATTCTCTCTCTCGATCTCTTCCTTTTCTCTCCGATCTGGGGTTTGAGGTGGAGTTTGCAGAGTTGTTGTTGTTGTTGTTTTTCTGGTTTTTGAAGATGTGGGGTTGTTGTTGTTTTCTGGTTCATGGAAGTATGAGGTTGTTGTTTTCTGGGTCATGGAAGTGTCCGTGTGTTTTCTGCAAGTTCCTTGATTTTCTGATTTTCTGGGTTTTTCTGGGTGGAGGTTGCAAATCTAGAACTATTTGTAGGTTGTTGTTGGAGGATGAAGGTGGTGAAGAGTTGTTGTTTGAAGAAGAAGAAGTTGTTTGAAGGAGGAGGAGGAGGAGGATGAAGAAGGTTGAAGATAAGATGATGATGAAGATGTTGAAGATGATGATGTTCATAAGATGCAATTAATCAAAATTATGTTAATTAAATTAATTATTGGCTTCTGAATTTTTTAATTAACAGTTTTAATTTTTTAATAATTAATAATATAATTTAAAATAAAAAATTTATAAAGGAAAAAGAAAAGGAAATTCCACGTGGCCTCATTAATTGACGTGGCGTTGCCACGTAAGCTCAGCCGTAACACATAGACATGGCGGCGTTGACCAAACTCCGGCAGGGACGAAAACCAAACAAAAAAGAAAGTCTGAGGCCTAAAATCCACCTTTACGCCGGCGAGGGACTAAAACCAAATTTCGCTCAAAGTACAGGGACCAAAAACATATTTAACCCTTCAATTTATTATCATTTTTATCCTTATTATTTTATTAAAATTTCATCATTACCCTTTTTATATTTATATACACACAAAACCCTAAAAGCTCATCATTACCTTATATATATATATATATATATATATATATATATGTATAGCTTATCTTATTTAATTAAAATATAAAGCTATTTGTTTTATTATATTTAATTTGATAAAAATATGAAAATTAAAAATAAATTAAAAATTAATTGTATAATTTTAAGATGATAAAAATTTGAACTAAATTAAAATATTTAAAGTGGTAATTATTTTAATATTAATATTATGTAGGTATTGATGTGTAAATAAAATAATGTTAAATACATAAAGAATTATATAAATATATCCTTTTATGTCATTTTATAATTTTAGTTGATTCAACAGTTAATTTTATAAAATATTTTTTTTAATCAAGTAGTTTTTCACTTTTCACCTAGCTTTTTCAATTTTTAACTAATTTATTAACTAGATTTGCCAAAAATAGTGTAAATTGAATCAAGTTATCAAAAACATGTGGACACCTGGACATAAACACCAGCACATCACCTTTTTTCCATTCAGCTTCTAGGTGAAGTTAGACACGCATCGCTTTTCATTTGGCTTTCCCTAGCAGTTAGGCAAGCCTATCATGACATTATTTTTTTTATCGCATCGTAAAACATTTAAATTCCCCTACTAGAGATTGATCTTTGCACCAACATCTATCTATTTACATGTTCTCAACTCTTACCACTTGACCTGTCTTAACATTGTTTTAATAGAAACAAACATTTTTGAAATCATAAACGACAACATTAAAATAAATAAAACAGTTAGTAGTATTCTGAGCAATAAACATGACATAAAATCCCGATGTACTATCGATTAAAACAAATGATTCCCACTCTCCCAAAAATTCAAGCATTAATTTGTCTAATAAAGTTTATTAAACTTGAAGCATAATTTCCTTTATTCGTGGATGGAATAGTTGCAGCTTTTAGAATTAAGAATTGAAACTTGACGCAAAATTATTCGCGCGATCGATGCCGTGGAGTAGCAGTTGTGTCTTTCGCCTTTCGGCTCTTAATTAAAACAAGACAAGAAAGTTTAAATAGGCCTTGGTTGCGTTCACCCTAAATGAATGGTTCTCATAGCCGCCTCCAGTTAGAGAAAACCGTGTTGTTTTCCTCATCAACCATGTCAATCTCATCATCATCATCATCCCAAACTCTGAAAATTGGCATAGTTGGGTTCGGCACCTTCGGCCAATTTCTTGCAAACACAATGATCAAACAAGGCCACACTTTAACAGCAACTTCACGCACAGATTATTCTGAACTCTGCCACCAATCGGGCATCCATTTCTTCAGGTAATGGATCACTGCATGTTTGATTTTCAGTTCAAAACAACATTTGGCATCGGATTTCCAGTGCGTTCATCCAACGCCACTTATTGGATTGAGTGAATGTGCAACGGAAATCCAAACAGAGCTGAGGTGCACAGGGATCCAGAACTAAACATCCATTTCCTCAGTGGCGGAGGGAAGGGGGGACATGGCATGACCCCACTACTTGTTAGTTTCACTCATTTTTTTATAGAAAAATTATGTTGGTCCATATTGACACCACCCAACTCAAAGTTCTCCATCCGCCACTGCATTTCCTCATGATGAACCATTTCACTTATGTATGCTGCATGTGTCAAACACTGCAGGGATGTCACGGCATTCCTCGATGCCGATATGGATGTCATTCTGTTATGCACATCGATCCTGTCGCTGTCTGAGGTTGTTGGGTCAATGCCGCTCGATCGGCTGAAGCGACCAACGCTGTTTGTTGATGTCCTTTCAGTGAAAGAGCACCCAAAGGACGTTTTGCTAAGAGTACGCTGTTTCATTCGCTACACACAGTACTTTTAGTTTACTTGTACTTTGGTTTCATTTGCGGTTTGTTTTTGTCTTTGTTTGTTAAGGTGTTGCCAGAGGAGGCAGACATACTCTGCACGCACCCAATGTTTGGACCCGTGAGTGGGAAAAATGGGTGGAAAGATCTCACTTTCATGTTTGATAAAGTTAGAGTACGAGATGAAGCTACCTGCTTTAAATATCTTCAGATTTTTGCAACTGAGGTAGGTTAATACTTCAGTCTTCATCAATGGCAAAAAGTTTTGCTTTTTGCATTGGGCAAACTAATGGGTTGCTTTTGTCCTTGAATACGTGTTTGGAAACTCCTTCAAAACCTTCAAAAACCATGATGAAACGCAAACGTAGACGGTATCAATTTCTATTAGGCAAAGTAATGGGTTGTTTTTGTTCCTCAACTAAGTGCATATTTAGAAATTCGTTTGAAAATCATTGTGAAAATAAAATCGTAGTAGACAGAAGCAACTTCCATTAGTTTTTGCTTTTTGTCCGCAATGATTTGTTTTCGCCGTGATTTTCGAACGAGTTTCCAAACCTGTACTAATTGCGTTAATCATGAAGAAAGAACCTAAAAGGACTCCTGTTAAGTGCTTAACTTCTGATGGAGTTAGCATCTGATAATACCCCTTTAATTAGCTCTTTTCTCGACATCATTAAATCTCAAGATGATATACTCTACAATCCGACCTCCGTGGTCTCAATTCTCGTTCGCAAGTATAAGCAGATTCTTCCAAGTTTGAACCCCTATTGCAATGTTTTGAATTACACAGGGTTGCAACATGGTAGAAATGTCCTGTGAGGAACATGATAAAGCAGCTGCGAAGAGCCAATTTATCACACACACAATAGGCAGGTATGAAGCCTTCTACATATCTAAACAGCCAGATAATAAGCACTTCAAAAAATGCTCACTAGCAGCAACTTTCTGCGTCTTTTCACCAGGGCATTAGGTGAATTGGATATTAAATCCACACCTGTTGACACCAAGGGCTTTGAGGCACTAGTTCAATTGGTAAACATTTATTAATATTTTTTTTTTTTAGTACTTCCTCCAGAAGCTATGGTTTCTTTATTTTATACACAAATAGGCATGGTATAATTGACACAAAAATCACTCGCAGAAGGATACAGTCATGGGAAGTAGTTATGATCTGTATAGTGGATTATTCGTGCATAACAGATTCGCCAGACAAGAGGTATGAAACTGCTGCGAGCGAATTGTTTATTTCCAAATATAAGCATCATGAAAAGAACAGTTTTTGAAGCATGAAATCGAGTAACTCAAAATAGACTGACGAGTTATGAAAATATGCAGCTGGAGAACCTTGAACATGCCTTGTACAAAGTCAAAGAGAAGCTGATTCAAAGTATAGATGAGTAACTGGGTCCAGATGCATAATATCTTATATGTATTTCGAATGTCCTATTGTTCAATTCAATCACTTGTAATAAAGCAGTTCAGGCACTCTTGTTCACAATTCACAAATATACTCCGTAATATCACGAAGTTAAAAGACAGATATGAATCAACAATGTCTAAAGCTATTTTAAGTCTGGCTGGTCTAGCCTAACTGAATTCATGTTTTCAATCCAAACTGAATTCATGATTTAAAGCCTAATCTTAAGTACCTTCTCCTTTAGCAATAATAAAACAAAATACTACAACAATCCACAGTGATATTGCATGATGAAAAATCATAATCCCTCTGTCCAAAATTATAAGAACATGTTCAAACAATTACGCTTATTAAGAAAACATGTAATAAACTAATTAATATCTTAGTTTTGTTATTTTTTATAAATCTTCCATATATGCCTCTATGTGTTAGTATTGGATATATTAAAGATTGGTTGAGAAACATGAAAAAGAAGTAATTAGTAGAGGTAATAATTAAAGTTTTGGAATTGAAAATATAATAAATGCAAGGGGTAAAAAAGGAAAAACTTTTTTTTTTTTCTGAAATCTAGAAGGAGTCTTGTAATTTGGGACACCAAGTTTGTCTTTAAAGAGTTTTATAATTTAAGACAGAGGGAGTAGTTAAGTCAAAATCGCGGTGGACAACCATAAAAGCTAAGAAAAGTTTTTTCTGTACACCATGATTTTCACTCATTGTAGTATTTCACCGTATATCCAAAGATGCCATAGTCTAGGATCTTGACATACATGAACCTCTAAGTTTCCAAAATTTCCAAAATTACTCACCAGTCACCACTCACTCAAACTCACAAACCTATTAAACATGGAAAGCCTCATAGAATGGTTATTGATGAAGTTTCTAATGAGTTGAGCATCCTTAGAAACCTTAGCTATCCAACTACACTCATGGTAGGCAACCTCATTACTTTGAGTATTTTTTGGAGCACAAATGCTTTTTAATGCAAGGTTCAATGTGTGGACAACACACGGTGTCCAAAAAATATGTGGATAAACACCCTCCACAATAGCTCCAGCCGCCTTGCAAACCGGTGCATTATCAGTAATGACTTGCACAACATTTTGTGGTCCAATCTCTTTAATGACATCTAAAATCTGATTTGCAATATAGTTTCTATCATTATACTCACCAGATGCATCAACAGCCTTCAAGAACATAGGTCCTACATCTGAGGCTGCCACAAAGTTTATCAATTGTCTTCTTTGTACATCAGTCCATCCATCGGTCACTATACTCACCCCTTTTACAGGCTAAGTGTTTCTGATAGGCTTAAGTAGCTTCTCAATGTTGGCTCTTTCCCTTTCCAAATGTTTAGTCCTAATAGCATTATATCCAGGTGGAGTATAGCCCGAAAGAGGATTATTTGCAGCAAACTTGTGCATATTCACAAAGTGTGGATTTTTAGCCACATGAAATGGCAAACCAGCTGAATAAAAGAACCTTTCAATTTCACAATCCAAATGATCTCTAGCTTCATTCTGGAATAGATGTTCTACTGATCCCGACAAGCCTCTTCTTTTCTTGTTCCCATCCATTGTAGGTGGATTCATACTTGTTGATCCCGTGGGTAAAGGAACTTGAATAGGTTTAGTTTTCTCATTTGCCTCCATCTCAAGTTGTCTCATCTCTTCTAAACAATCTTCTGGGACTCTCTTATAGAAACCAATCCCTTTTGATGGAATCCTCAACAAGTGAGCCTTCACTCTTAAATAAGAACTCTTATGTTCATCTTGACAGTAGTTGCAACGCCAAGATGTGTTCCCTCCTCCATCTTTCCTATTTTGTATTACAGTCACATAACGCCAAAGGGGTGTCTTTCCCTCAGTTGACTCGAGTGCAAATTTACTAGATACGGTAGAAGAACTGGATTCTTGAGAAGAATTAATTTAGACCGTAACAAATAAATCAACACCAAAATTTCCAAATGAGGAAAAAATGAAAGTCAAAATGAACCTTTAATATCACAAGTTCACAACCTTTCTTTTCTCTTTTTATACTGAAGTTCGAACTAGAATAGAAATAAAAAAAACCGAGTTTAATTGGAAAATAATTAAAAACAGAAGTTACAGAAGCACTGACTACTGCTTCTTTCTTGGAAGACGAGCTCTGTTTCTTGGAAGATGAAACATAGGTTACAGAACAGAACAGAAGTAGGAGAAGGAGAACAGAAGTTACAGAAGAAGCAATAGCGTTGTTTCTTGGAAGACGAAGTTTGGAGGTGAAGACCATACCAAAACAGAAGCGAGGCGTCTCAGGCGTCATTTATTGGGAGCGGCACCAGCGGAAGGAGGGAGATTCGACGGTGGAAGGAGGCGCCATTGGTGGAAGACGAACGAAGTTTCGAAGGAGGAACAGAGGTTCGCAGTAGCGCCGCCAGTGAAGGAGAAGCAGAAGCGCCGCCGCTGGAACAGAGGTTCGAATGTTCGATTGATTTTTTATTTGAGATTTAGGTTTTCAAAACCCCCTTTTGTCTCCTACTGAACGCGTTTTCAATTTAAAAAGAAAAAAGAAACGACGCCGTTCCGCGTCAAAACGCACCGGGTGCGTTGCCATCTTTTCCGGCACGCAGCGGCGCGCACCCGCACCGGGGACGTACCCGGTACCACCCCATTTTGGGCGTACCCGTGCTTACTTCGTAGCTTTTAACTAAATAGTCCTTATCAACTTTTATTGGTTTCAACTTCGAACATAGTACAATTTATTAGATTAAAAACACAAATCTTCCAATACTTTTCTTATGTAACTGATATATCATTTAATAGTGTATTACTATTAAATATCTCTTAACTAGTACCCTTCGGGCAGCAAGACCCAAAAACTACTACATATATTGAAAAAATATACAATTCAGCTATGAAAAGAATTGTGAAAAGACTCGTGAAGGAAGAGGGGGGAGATTATCATGAAAAAGAAAACCTATTCCTTTGTGCCTGTATAAATATCTTTTCAATAATAGTGGAAAATGCAAATTACTAAGAAAGTGTCGCAAGGATATTTACACCTCATTTACTTTTTAAGCTCATTAATGCTAGCTTCTTCTGTTTCGTTGCATAAAATTGTAGCTTGACTCGGAGTATCTGATGTAGGTGACTCTTTCTTTCTAACTTGCAGTCCCGTATAGCGTGCAAGATCAATCCATTGCTGCAACAATTTACCGAAAAGCCAAATTAGGGAAGTCTAGTTAAATTTAGAAATTTATATGTAGATGAATGAATCACATTAATCTAAATTATACTCCCATGGTTTCAAAATAATTCACTTCAGAGGTTTTACTTTATTTTAAACCATGTATCACTTTAAAAAACTTGTGTAAATTACTTTTTCCTCCCAACTTTACTATTGTCCTCTGAATCCAATTGCCATCCTTGTTCATTATTGAGAAGAGTTTATAGTCTTCAATGACTAACTTAAGATGAGATTGTGAACATTGAGAACTGTGAAAATGAAAGAAAGCGCATACAAATAAGAAAATTAATCTGACCTGGGTGCCCCAATAAGAATTGATTGTCCGTGTTACAAAAGAAAGCATATTTACAAGAAATACTTGGGAAGAAAACTGGTCAGAAATCCGATGCTCCACTAACCCAGCAATTATCTGCATAATAAAAATGTCGAAAATTCAACAATCATATAGATACAATAATATGATAAAACTAATGGTATAGCCACAGAACGAGCAATATAATTTTGACAAAGAAACATTTCTCAAATAATCATCCAGCAAACGGAAAGCAGAAAGAAGGAGAAAATTAACAATACAAAATAGTTAGTACTGAACTAATCATTTTTTTCACAATTATTTTCAAAGGTATGCATTGTTCTCCAAAGGATGCCCAGTTGCAAGGAGATAACGAAGTAAACTACATTACTGTCCAATATTTCCAATTATGCTACTTCAAGCGCTACTGGACTGGTCACTGGTCATAAATACACAGCACAACTAGTTATTCAAGAACAGTTGGTCATGTCCTGCTTTCAAATAATGTCAACATACTTAACTTTCCAAATTGTATTACCTTGTGCATCTTAAATAATATATATCTTTAGAAAAAAAAAGGACTTCACAGAAACCATCAAAATATAAACCATCAGAGAGATAATGTAGATGCCATTTCCTAAAAACTAGGTCTAATGCTCTTCAAAGTCTTTTTCATGTTAGTTACAAGAAATTTAATGCAACATACAAGTTCCCCATATACCTGATAACGGAGATTTGCAGATAGTCCAAGGAAGCATGCATAAACAACTGCTGTTTTGAGTACTGGTGACCTTGCAATCTGTTGATTCGTGAACTCTGCTGGATTAAGGAATTTACGAAATGCATAGAGAGAATTTGATGAAGCCACAGCTCCTATGCTTGAAATAAATCCAACACCAGCTAGTTTTAAACCACCAAATACAACCGATGCAACTCGATGATTGAGATTCCAGTTTGTCCCTGCTGGATTCTTTTGAAATGCATTGTCAGGGATAGAGCCAAGAAGACCTATTAGAGAATTAATGTTGTCGGGCGCATTAGTCTCGTCAGCATATGAGAGGAATGACAATGTTGGTGCAGGGAGCCACACTGTAAAGAAATCAACAACTGATCCTCGGACAGTATCCGTAATAACATAGTCAAGCTCTTGGAAAAAGTTTTCTTTCCGCTTTTCATACTGTGCTACTAATGTAGTTGTTATTGATATAGCTTCTTCAATGGCTAACCTATTCAAGAATTTGGGATCTGCCAACAATCTTTCCCTGAAACCCTGTGTCAAGAAGAACAAGATGAAGAGGTAGGGCAATGAAAGGAACAAAGAGAAGAAATATTCTCATGATGAAAAGAAAAAGGTTTCATTTTTAAATGCAAATTTACCTGGAAACGGTGTGTAAGTTCTGAAATCAGAGGATACTTCTCTAGATCAAAGAAGTTTTGCAAAACCTCTGGTGATACTAAACCAAGATCAATTCCCTTCTGAAGATCCTGAAACCAACAGGAAAATATTATCTTTGCTCACAACAAATATTGCCATATGCTATCCTGTCTAAAGGGTGTTCACATAAAAGGTTGAACAGGTAAACCGAAGAAAGAACTAGAAACACACAAACTGTCTAATCATCCAATGCAAGTATACAACCAATGTTAACTTGATATACTAATACTACTGATTGCTCACTTACAATCTTGAAACACTTGGGATCCATGTGTGCGAATTTTAGAACAGTGATACTTTATTTTAGAAAAATTAAATAAGAACTTCATTATTACAAGTTACCCATCCCAAAGTTTTCATGCCCTTAATCTGAACTTGATAATTAAGGATAGAACCAAGAGAAAGTACTATGAAATGTTATATATCTGAGTGAAATACCCCCACAAGCCAAGCCACGATAGTGCTCAGAAGCATAATTTGTCAGTTATTACCTAACAGAGATATCAGATATAAATTAAAGGGATGGAATGCTTATGAAATTATCAAAATCATATTATGTTAAAAAAATTGAAAATGCTGACTGATACAAGATACATGGCATATGAGATACCTAGTAGCATGAAAAATCTCTCAACAACAAAGAGGAGGGGGCGTCTACAGAGCATAAAAAGTAACAGTCAGAAAAAAGAGTGAATGTAATGGCTGGCTAACCTGTGGGAGGGCATCTCGCCTCCGCCCAGCAGCATTCATAACCCGAGCAATCTCAGCACGGTCAAAGCAATTTCTATTACAGGGTCTGGCAGCAGAATACCACAAAAAATCAGCAACTGGAACTTCTCCCTCTCTGCGAATGAATTGCCTCTCAGGATCAAGTAATATAACTACTTGGTTTTTCTTTTGTATTTTTCTTGAAATTCTTGCTGGCACTCCAGTTCCTCGAGATCCATATGTAACATGGCTTGCACCAGTCAGAACTAATAACATACCATTTGCTCCTCCATCAAGCACATTTTGTAAGATGATCTGGGACATAGTATACTCCTCAACTACTCTAGCCTGTGCAGATAGATATGAGCTAGGACCAAAAGGAAAAGACAGATTTGGAGTGCTATCGACTGAATATCTACGTGAGATAGAAGTAAAGCCAGATATGAAGCCTGAACCAGCT
Source organism: Acmispon strigosus (assembly GCA_030819835.1). Classification (NCBI taxonomy): domain Eukaryota; kingdom Viridiplantae; phylum Streptophyta; class Magnoliopsida; order Fabales; family Fabaceae; genus Acmispon; species Acmispon strigosus. The sequence continues at coordinate 30,889,730 of JAUAMA010000007.1, forward strand.
GGGGGTGCATATACTTTACGTTCAGCCTTTGTAAGACCACGAACTCCTTCTGCTTGGACAGTCCTTAAAATCTGTTAATGAGAAAACCGTCAATTCTTAATTATCATCCTTATGTGTCTTGATCTTGGTATACGATAATTGAGATTTGAGACTAATCTAACTGGTGCAAATTGGCTATATGGATCACTGGAAACCAGTTTTCTCTATGAAATACCAAAAAATCAGTAGAACGTTTAATTCAGGACAACTTACCTAAAGAGTTCTCAGATTGTATTCACCCTTTCACATATTATTTGTTCTTCTTATATTATATTATGACCAAACCACCTGAGACAAGTTTCCATAATCTTCTCAATCTTTTTTGAACTATTTTATTTAACTTTGTATGATTTGGGAACCTTGACTATTCTGAGTTCCTTTCTACTTCCGGGTTTGTCTTTAAGAGATTAGGTTAAATGCATAATGCAATTAAAATCCTTGTCGACTCCTCTTTATTGTGCCTGTCATGTGCACCTATTGTAAGTCAATTTGGCACATAGATTGAGTGTCTAATTCTAATATAGAAACCATTTTCATTTCTACTCTAGTCAACATCGTAAATTTCGGAGACAAAATGAACATTCAAAGGATTTACATCAGTTGAGATGAAAATTTTAGCATACCTTCAGTGGAGTACCACAAGCTACAAGACGAATTCCATTTTCACAACAGTAACTAAGAATAGGTTCATACTCTTGCCATCGTTCAGGCGGCCAATGAACTGTATAAGACTTCAAAGTTTCTCCATCTATCCTGCCATGAAAGTCAAGTTACAGTATAAGTAATGCAGAATCGTGGAAAGCAAAAGTGATGGAGTTTAAAAGAAAATTAGTGAGCAAGAGGAAAACAGAGTCAAAAATTGGTCAGCGCATATTTTCAATAACAAAAAGTTATCTTATATACTTGATAATTGAATTCTTATTCGGGTAACATGGCTTTCTGCAAAATAAAAATGAACGTCCCAAACATCGGCAATTTAGTCATTTTCAAGGCCCAGATGGCATAGCTCTAGGATTTGCTACAGATTTTACATAGAAACACATTACCAATGACATTTCACAACTTAATAGCTAATCTATGCCAAATTTTGACCATCTTTGATATTATTGATGACAATTTAACAGCTGTATATGCCAAAAACGAATTCTCAGAGAAGAGGTAACAATAGATTCATGCATGAGGCTAAGGAAGCAAATTGACACTTAGAGAGTTAACTATCATGCTAATTGAACACTCAAAACCACAGGCAAATTCAATTTCAAAGGCATACTTCTTATCCAAATACTGATTGAGCTGTTCCTGGAGATCAGAGGGAAACGCTTCAAGTGCCAAAGACAATCGCTTTTCTTTCTCAACACAACGCCTCTGCAAATTCTTCACAATCTCAAGCTCCAATTCCTTGTCGTCTCGAACAGGAACCTGCTCCGCTTCCCCCAAATAAACCACCCGAGCATTCATCAACTTCTCCCACACTTTCCCTTTCTCCTTCCCTATCGCCAAAGGTTCCCCTATGGCTGTCGCGTCGTAAATCCTCGACGGCACCACTTCCTCCTCCTTCTTCTGCTCCTCCGGTTTCACAGCCGTCAAATCCACCGCCGCCGGCGAAGGCGGTGTCGGCGACGCAGGCGGAGACGGAGGCGGCGATTTCTCTTCCGCCCTCGCCGCTGAGAGCAGAAAAGACGCGCCGACGGCCAGGAACGGCGCGACCAGGACGCCTCGCCGGCTGCTTCGAGCACGAGCACTATCCGTTGTTGGCTCGACGGAGTCTTCCATCACGCCGTGGTTCCGGTCGGGACTTTCGGGTTTCCATGCGGCGACGACGCGGTTCGGTAGATGGACGGATAAGCTGACGCGGCGGCGTTTGGCGGGCCAAACGCGGCGGGCTTCGTGGTTGCCGGCGTGGTGCGGCGGCGGAAGATGAGTCTTCGATGGCGAGGCACGTGCGCGGCGAAAGCAGGTCACGTGCGTCGGACCGGTGCCGAATGAAGCCTGGGTTTGGGGCTTCATCTCCCTTCAACGAGGCCTTGTGATGAAACACAAGTGAACTTGGTCACCTGACTCACCTCACTTTTACATTCAGCAACACAAACAAACAATGAAACAAGTACAAGCACTCGTTGAATTTCAGCCTTACAATACTGCATATTGATTATTTTTCTTCCCTCCATAAAATAAAGATATGCCATTTTTTTATTTTCACGTAATTAATTAACGTGGTCAAAATAAAACGAAATGAATATTGTTAATTGTTTCATGACTTTGTCACGTAGATTACTAAAGGCCTCAAATTTGGACTTGGACGTGAACCATACAGGTGCCAAGTGGGATTTAGGCATCTTCTATCTCACATGATTTTTTGGCATTTTCTTCTGAGATAAATATGATCCGAGTAAGATATGAGTCGGCACTGAACGTCAGCACTTGCTATTAACGGTTAGTTCGATTGGAAGAAACATTTTTTGCCGACTTCCGCCACCACCATCGTCAATGCCACCAACCACTGCATCGGCCACCAACACTAACCTATACTATCATCAGTGATGGAACTAGAAAAAAATTATTGAGGGGCCCAAATAAATAAGATTTCTACACACAAAAATAAAGATTAAACAAATTTATATATCAACAAAATGTAACACTAACTAATAGAGTGTTGGACTCCTTAAATATCTAATTTAGAGTTCAATTGTTGGAAGGTGCCTAAAGAGAAACATTTTGATACAGAGATATTGAGCCAAGTCAAGTTTCACCTTTTGGGCCACTCACAACTATTTCCAATAATTTTAATTTTATTAGTTTAATTAATTTTAATTTCAGTCTATTATTAGCTTGCCAATTCTAAAATATTCCTCTTCCTAAGATAGAGTCACGTGTATGGTTATCCTTAATTGTAGGGATAAGTCTCTTAGTATAAATTATAAGATTTCCTTACATTTGTAGACCTTGAAAAAAAAAACTAATTCATATACATGAATATTGAGAATTTATTATAAATTGTGTTAATAATCTTAGAAATTTACAATTTATTTGTTTAAATTTTTGAATTTTTGATATATTTTTTACCCTTAAATAGCATTTTTTATAACTATTTTCACTTGTCTTTCACTTGAAACAAGAATGTATTGTTTTACTCTTGTTTATAAGTTTTTTTAGAGAAATTTATCACATTTTAATATTTTTGTCATCTTAAAATCATTTTATTTTCCACTCTCATTTATCTATGAAAAAAATGTGAGTGTAATTCAATTTATACTTATATTACTCGTAATTAATAGTATAAAAGTTACCGTCAAGATATATGAAAAAAAAAGTCAATGAGTCTTAAATAAATATTTAAATAGTAATAGAGAAACAAGTTTTAAAATTCCTACACATGTAAAATCTGATTAAAGATGGAGCCAATTGGTCAAAAATGAAAAATATGAGAAATGTAAAATCTGATAAAAGATGGAGCCAATTGGTCAAAAATGAAAAATATGAAAATATTTCTCAAAATATTAGGCCATGAATCAAAGCTTTTCCAACTAAGTCAAATACAAGTATGCCAACCAATTTAGTTCCAAGGTGTTTCAGGTTGTATGTGCAAATATATAAATCTTACTTAAACACAAAAAATTACTTTTTTACGGAAAAAATATTTAATAATAGTACTATATGATATCATTTTTTCTAAAAGTTTGGAGGGGTCACAGTCCATGTGTCCCTATGTAGTTCTGCCTCTGACTACCACTAGGGGTGGGAATAGGCTAGGCCAGGCTAGGCTTTGTGTAAATAGGCCTGGCCTGTTTAAAAAATTTAAGGCCTATGGCCTATCATAGGCTTTTTATTTTGTTTGGGCCTGGCCTTTTTAAAAGCCTGGTCTGGCCTGAAGCCTATTTATAGGCCTATTTTCGAATAAGGCCTTTAAATAGGCCAACAAGTCTACATCTAAACTGGCCAACATCTAAGCAGGCTAACAAGCCTACATTTAAATAGGCCAACCATGTTTGTCAATCGACAAGTTTCAAAAAGGTAAAATTAATTTTTCTACAAATACTAAAACCGGTGACAAGTTGGATGGATGTTAATTGAATTTAATATTTTGATTTGTTTGTATATTTTATTAAACTAATATATTAAATTAAGATGTTAATAAACAGGCCGGCCTGATAGGCTTAATAGGCTTTTTTATAAGGCTAAGCCTGATCTATTTAGCTAAATAGGCTTTTTAAAAAGCCTGAGCCTAGCCTTTTTATTAAACAGGCTAGGCCAGGCTTTAAATAGGCCAGGCCATAGGCCCCTGTCGGCGGCCTGGCCTATTCCCACCCCTAACTACCACCACCATTATCACAGCACCACCCCACCACTTTGCACTATTACTATCGTTGCCGGCTCCACCAACCACTACCACCACCGCCGTCGTTGTCACCACCACCACTAACATCTACCAAACATGTTTTGATCTTCATTTTATGTTTCCTTTGAGAATGAAAATAAGAAATGGACAAACCAAACAGGTCTAGCAAATATCGACTATAAAATAATGTATCTACGAATTTCTTTTTTTTTAAATGACTTTCATTAAGATCAAATCATTACATCACTAGAACCAACAACATCCCGGAGTCCCCTCTTTTACCCAAATACGGTTAGAAAAAGAAGAGGGCCTTACGCAAAAGAAAGTCTACAACACAATTTTCAGTCATAGATAACAAAACAAAACTCCAAAAAGGGAAAAAAGAGGCCTAATTTTGGCAATAAAAAATAACGAATCTAGATTAGAAAAACAGGTACACGGCGACTTCCATTTGTCAACCAACGTGAAACAATCAGTTTCTATGCTGATATGCGAGAAACCAAGCTCACCAGCCAGCCATAGGGCCCAATGCCTCAGCCAACTCCGGGGTTGAAACATCCACTGGATACGCCATGGCAGAAGCCATTATATCACCTCTAAAGTCCCTCGCCATAAAACCAAGGCCAGCAACTTTATTCTTTGAGAAAGAGGCGTCGAAATTAATCTTGATCACGCCTCTTTCTGGTCTTCTCCAAGCAACAGGAAGTGCTCGAGGAGGACGAGCAACGACAGCCAGGGAGTCATCGTGGGGAAGCAACATAGCAACGCGATCAAGAAGAGTCTACCAGTTGCTGTACTTACCTTCGAACAGAAGAAAATTACACCGCTCCCAAGCACAAAACAACAGTGTGACAAAGAAGCCTGTGACTTGCTTATCCCCGAACTGGACAACACGCTGGAACACTTCATGAAGGCTATCAGAATCAGCGAACTGGAAATTCAGCGGGCAAGCAAACCAAGCTCTGCCAACCCCCATACACAGCAGCAGCGCATGCGTGACTGTTTCCTCCACCAAACCACAGGCACGACAGCAAACGTCCACCTCCATACCCCACTTCTTAAGCTGAAATGAGATAGGAAACGCATCAAGAAAAGCACGCCAAGCCACCTCCTGACAGCGAGGTAAAGCGTTGGCAGTCCAAAGCGCCTCCACAGCTTCGCCGGCAAGCCAACCACCCCCGGAAGAAGAAGGAACGTTAGCCAAAATCTGTTCGCGAATGAGATTGTAACCCGATCGAGTGGTATATTGACCATCAGAAGTGAAGGGCCAACATAGCTGGTCATGACGAACTGTGAGAGGCAAAGGAATTTCCATGATGCTACGCACCGACTTAGGATGAAAAACAAAGTCAAACAAGGCCTGATTCGAAGAACGACCTTCCATGATGAAATTCAACACCTTTGTAATACCCAGCCCCGCAACTAAATCCTCATGATAAAGGAGGGGGATACCATTTGGAATCCAATTGTCTGCCCATGGATTAATGGAAGCAACATCTCCCACCATCCACAAACCACCTTCCGGAAAAATTCGACACGAGCGAAAGATACTAGACATAGCATAACTAGGGCGATAGCCCTTTTTGGTCGACATAAGGTTGCCACGAGGGAAATAAACACCTTGAGAATATGAATGAGAATGAAGTTTTGTTTTGGTGAATGAACCAAATGACCAAATGAAGCAAAGAAATTAGAATTTGCTTTAAATCTAAGTTGTTTGTTCAAAACCAAGATAGCTACTGATAAGCCAAATCCGCAAATATATGGTTGATTATCGAATAGTATAAAAGATATCGTTCTCCAAAGGGATAGGTGTTTCAAAGTCTAATTTTAATTTGTTTAGAACTAGTGCAGAAAATAAATTGGTTTGTTTTGAATTTGGTTTGAGTAAGTATTCGGACATGCAATTCACAATGAAAATATAATAATAAAAAATAAGAACTTGGGCTGAGTAAATAGTTTATAAATTATGCTCTTAGAATCAATTTTATATCTGAAGTTTAAGCAAGAAATTCATGATGCTCTAGCCTAGTTTCTTTACAGGTTAATTCTTTAAACATGCAAAGCTTTCTTCTGAATTACTAAGTCTAATTCCTTAGCTTTTTAGTTAATTTAAGAAGAAGATTAATTTTATGTTCAGGCCAACATAAACAAAGCATATCCTAATACCTTAGTGATATGCAAAATGTTCTTCCAATTCCTATTTCCCTTATTACTTCACAATTACCATTGATAAAGACTCCAGTGCCTCCGAGTGTGATGACGAGAGCTAGACGTGCCATTGAGGTTGGTAAACAGGTGGGTGTTGTTTTTGAGTGCCCTGACAGCGTGGCAGTTAAGCATATTGCAGCTCAAATTATGGAGCGTAGGAGGATGTAGGCTTCGATTCTTTTTGTGCAGGTGGCGGTTTTTTGGGATCTTGTTGTATTGGTGGATGGCCTCTGTCTGGCTGCTTAGGAGGCCGGGCTTTGCGTTTTGGTTGTCTTGCTGATGCGGCGTCATTTCCTGGATGAGGCGTTTTTCTTGGTTTGGAGAAGATCGTAGGGCCTGTGTTTTGCGGTTTGGGCCCTTGGGTTTTTGTATATTGGCTTTCGTTTGTTTTGGGTGGGGCTTTGTATATTCTCTTTTTGTCTGGTGCTGCCTTTCCTTTCCTGTTTTTATGGTGGGAGGGCAGCACTATTGGTGTTTTGTAGGCCACTGATATTTATATATATTTTCGCTTTCTAAAAAAAAAAGAAATAAGTTGTAACACTTGTGTACAGCAGGATAGATGAAGAACAAGGAAATGAAACATGAAATGCATTTTATTCAGATGTAAAGAAGAAACTTAAAACATACTTATAAGCTAAAAACAACCCAAGAACTTAAAAAGAACTTAGCCAAGCATGGCTAAGAGAGGCATTATATTAACCTGGACTAGGAGCTCAAGAAAGGCTTCCCACAATTCTCAGGAAATAATGCTCTAAGGAAGAAAGAAAGAATAGCTTATTGTATTCTGGTGTGTTTTTCAAGTGAAGCATGAAGTCCTATTTATAGCATTTTCTGACTGCATCCTAGCGCTTGAGCGCTGGAATCCCAACGCTTGAGCGCTGAGTTTAATGATACCAGACGTAGGCAAACATGGGCACAATGCATGAGCGTTGGCCCTTCCAACGCTTAGGCGTTGGAATTTATTACAAGAATGTGATAAGTCAGGGGCTCAACGCATGAGCGTTGACCCTTCCAACGCTTGGGCGTTAGGTCAAATTAAACACTGGGCTTCAAGTCAGAGTGCCAACGCATGAGCGTTGGGCTTCCAACACTTGAGCGTTGGCACGGCTAATGCTTGCACTTCTTGGCTGTTTTGCTCTTCAAGGTGGTGGAGTTGATGCCCTTCACTAGCCTCATTTTTGTCCCCTCTTAACTCTGAAACAACCATTGCCATTAATCCTCCACTCAAGCCCTTTTTCCCATGTGCTCAATTGAAATTGGTACTTCCTCTTACAGCTTTTAACTTTTGGTCCTTTATTTGCTGAGACTTCACTTCTGGTCCTTCCCTTTCTGAACTTTACACTTTTGGCTCTTTCATTCCTGAAGTTTACAATTTGGTCCCTGGACAAAATGACTATTTCTACCAGCTTTTCTAAAAGACTAAAATACTAACAAAAATTCCAAAAATTATATAAATAAAGTTTTAAAAAACAAATAAAAGCTAATATATATGCAAATGCAAAAATAAATAGAAAACCTTAATAAAAAGTATAAAAATCTATATCAGACTCAATAAAATAAAAAATAAAAAAGACTAAAAAGACCCTAAAATTGTCATACAAAATCCAGTCGTCACACCATTATACCCAACGACAGCTTGTCCTCAAGCGTAAAAACTTAAAGAAAAACTCGTCCTCGAGTTTAGAAAAAGTTTATCCAATTAACATTGAAGCACAAGATACATTTTCAAGAAAGCACAGTGGATTTGGAAAGCATACATGTTTCATAAATATTAATCAAGAAAATTAGGCTTGGTGCTTTAATCTTTTGAGTCCATCAAATTTAAGCTCACAAACGAATATACTCAATGAAAACAAGAAAGCTCAATGATCCTGCCTATCATTCAAATCGAAATTGAAATCATGCAATTAAGTAACTTTGAAGAGATTTTTGAGGTTGAAACTTGGCCAAAGGGTTTAGCAATCAAGGTATGAATTTCAAAAACTTGGAAACTCTATTTGGCTGACTTAGAATTTGTGTTAGGTGATTTTTCTTTTTCAATCTAGAGCTTTGAACAATATTAACACTAGGACCTCTTTATTTTTTTCACATTTTTTTTTCTTTTCAAATCATAAGCACTTACTTAAGATTTTCACTTTTCATTTTTTTTCTTTCAAAGAGGGTTCTAAACATACATAGCTCTAATTTTTTCATTTTATGAATCACTCTAACAACTCAAATAATTTTCACAAAATTAGGCTCCAATAAAATGACTCTTTTTTAAGGCTTAAAGGGGGCTACTATTGGAAATTCAATTTCAACAAAAAATTTGAGTTTTCAAAAATTCCTAGAATCTCTTCACAACTCACAAAGTATACAAAATTCCAATCAACATGCAACACAAGGTAGAAAAATCTTACAATCATGCATTCAGAGTTCTCAGCACTCAGAAAAGACATAGGGTAAGTGGTACCCTTTTTAGAACTGAGAAATTTTTTACCCAAGCTTAACAATTCAAGATTTCCAATCATTCCTAACATCATGCAATCCTAACCGCATCAAAACATTGTATCTTTTCTAAAAAAAAGCAATTTAACCAGATAAAGCATTCACAAAGAAATTATGGCATGTTAACTGGGTATGGTACTAGACTATGAAATTTTAAAAATTCTACAAGCAAAATAAGAGCAGAAAAATAAAAATTATCCAAATAAAAAAATCAAACTAAAAGCTGGTAAAAAATAGTTCATCGGTCAAAATGCATAGGGGCCTCCTCTCCTTCAGCTGCTCCTAAGCCTTCAGCCTGTTCATATACATGTAAGTTCATCAATCTCCTCTCCAAGTCAGTCGGAGCAGGGAACCTCTTCCTGCCGGGATCACTGTAGCCAGCATGATCCCAAATCAGCTGCTGGTTACTGGATATCCTGTGCATGTGCTGGAACATGGTTCCAAAAGCCTCCTCCTGCCAAGTATGAATGGAGGGCTGTGATGAAGACTCCCCCAAATCTCTGGTTACTGCTCTAGAGTTGGCTCTGGACCAGGGAGGTGCACGGTATGCACGAGAGGGATCACCTTGCTTCTCAAGGGCATCAGCATGGTCATTGTAAATCTTCTTAGCAGCTTCAAAGCTCATAATAGGAAGAGGATGGATGTGGATCTCAATGGGAGGCATAGCTGCTGCCTCAAGCTTAGCCTGCACCAGTTTATTAATCAGCATAGGGTAACCAAACCTCTTACCCTTTTTATCCACATTGACGGAGAAGTGAATCCGCCAAGCAATGATCCTCACCGCATCAATTGGTCTCTTGTTCATCAAACAATAAATACAGAGAGCACTTTGTTTCCTAAGCTATGTCTTGTTAGAGCTAGGAAAAAGAGTGTCCCCCAAAAAGTGGTCCCACACTCGGACCTCCGGCTTCACAAATTTTCGGTAGATGTAACTTGGAGTGACCCCATCCGCCTTGGTTTCCCACTCAGCTCCTGGTACAGCAAGAGCCTCAAGAATTTCAGCAAAGGGGTAGTTATTCAATAGTTCATTGTAACTAGCCCCATTATCTCCAAATTTGGCCTGGTATTGGGCCTCAGTGGGCAACTTCAGAAGCCTTCGGATTGCTTCTGCACCCTAGCTAATTGTGGTTCCCCGGAACCATGATTTGTAGGTTGGAATGGCAGGGATCTCCTCATCGGAGTTATAGCGGGCATTAGCATAAAACTCCCGCACAAGGGTTTGGCACCCGTCAGCAATTGGAGCACATAGGTGCTCCCATTTTCTCTCAGCAATGGCCTCTTGGAACCCCATCAGTCCACCATATCAAAGTAAAGGGGCCTCAGACCAGCTCCTTTTGAACCACTTTCCCCTTGAAGTATTTCTCCTTTTAAAGGGAAAGAAAGCGGTTGTAATCAAGCTGCTCCTCAAGAATTGGAGCCTCTTCCACAGCCCTTCTCTTGGGTGCCATATCTGCAATATAGAACAAACAAGAATTCACAAGCAACAAACTTGTTAGAATTGTTAGTCCTAAATCCAAAATCCAAAGTCTTTTACAAATGTTCAAGTTCAAAGGTTGGAAATGTGTCCACCTTAAAGAAAATGAGGTTTCTTGAGTTTCCGAAGAACAAAAGATCAATACCAAAAACAAACAGCATGGGAAGAACTCAAGAAAACCATTCTGGCATTTTATCAAACACTTGGTGGGCACAGTCCAAAACAGAATTTCATATATACAAAGGGGAAATGCAAAAACATAAATTTCAACCTCCAAATCAATCCAATACAACCCAAGAACCACAAATCCTATTCCCTACATGCATATTGTTCAAGGTATTTGGGTTCTTTTAGGTTAGTTCTTTTCTCAACCCATATAAATTTTTCATTGGGAACTCCAATATTTTTATAATAACATTTAGGAGTATGTTTTCCAAAGTTATAGTAAAAACACTTAGGTTTCATGTTAGGCATTTTATTTTTAGAATAATAGAAGGATTTCTTGATGTATGCCTTTCTTGGTTGAGTATTATCATGTACTCTCCTTGTTTGATCAAAGTTAAATGAATTACTTGGTCTAGTAATTTTCTTGACTTCAATAGAATGACTATGATCAGAAAAACCTAAACAACATTTATTTGTAGCATGCCTTTGATTACGTAATAAAACATCCATATCATTTGTACCTTTTTCATACTTGTTTATCACTTGATTTAATTCATCAACCTTTGATTCCAGGTTTGTACATTTATCACAAGTTATGAAATCACTTTGAATATCCATTTTAGTTTTGACTTTATCTAACTCATCTTGCATGCTTTTAGTATTACTTTCTAGAGAAGAAATGATTTTCTTTTGTTTTGCACACACTTTAGAAAGATTTAAGAAAACATCATATAAGTCATCAAAAACATTTTGTAATTCATCATAAGAAGGTTTATTATTACTAACCTCATCATCAGAATGATGTGTTGCCATTAATGCCATATGTGCTACTTCTTCTTCAGAATCTGATGATGAACTTACTTCATTGTCTTCAATGTATGTTTCTTTGATTTGGAATTCTTTTTCTCAAATTTCTTCTTTAATCCATGCTTCTTTCTTTGAAGATTATGACATTCTTTCTTCTTGAGGATTTTGCCAAGCTTCTTCACAAGTATTTATATATGCTCATCATCATCATTATCGGTTTGAGATTCTTCTTCTCGTGAACTATCATATTCCTTTGCCTTAGTCCTTAATGCAATAGATCAAATATTCTTTTCAACTGCTTCTTGTTGTTCCAACTTACTAAGTTCAATTTCATGTTCTTGCAACTTGCCAAATAGTGCAGCCAATGTCATCTTTGATAAGCTTTTGTTTTCTGAAATTGTTGTCACTTTTGGTTGCCATTCTCTTGACAATGATCTTAAAACCTTTAAATTCAAATAACTATTAGAAAATTATTTTCCAAGAGCAATTAAATGGTTAGTCAAGTGAGTGAACCTTTTTTGCATATCTAGAATAGTCTCTCTTGGTAAAATTCTAAACATTTCATATTCTTGTGAGAGTGTATTAATTTTAGACCTTTTCACTTCATCAGTTCCCTCATGAGTGACAACTAGGGTATCCCACATTTCTTTGGCAATTTTACAAGTAGAGATCCTAAAGAACTCATCCATGCCTAGGGCAGACGTTAGAATGTTCATAGCTTTAAAATCATATTGAACTTTCTTTTTATCATCATTAGTCCATGAATTCTCAGGTTTAGTAGAGCACTACCACCTTCTTCAACAATAGGTACAAAGGGGCCTTCTTCTATGGCTTTCCAAATTTCCACATCTATTGACTTAATAAAGATTTTCATTTTAATTTTCCAGAAGTCAAAATGTTCCCCATTAAAATATGGTGGTCTGTTTATGTTAAAACCTTCACTCAAAAAGGATGCCATCTATTATGGATCTAGGAATAACTTACCCAACTCTTGCTCTGATGCCTATTGTAAGTATAGATAGCAACCTAAGAGGGGGGTGAATTAGGTTTTTACGATTTTCGGCTTATTAATCCCAATTCAACAACGATAACTTTTACTTTGAAAGATTCGCAATTAATGAACGAGTATGCAGCGGAAATGTAAATTGCGTAAATTAAAAGTTCAGGGATAAGAAGATCACGCAGTGATTTTATCCTGGTTCACCTTCAAACCATCGAAGGCTACGTCTGGTTCCTTTAAGTCTTCTTTTCTTCTTTTTGTGATGTGCTTTGTCTTCATCAAAACCTCAGCCAGAGTTCAAGGACGAGACCTTTTTCACACCTTGAAGTCATATGGTTCAACAAAATTTGATGAACAAGAACTCCCTGGTACAATAGAAGTATGGTACTAAGGGTATGATGAAAATAGGTCAAATTAGTGATTCTAGACACAACTTCAACATTATGATAGATAACGGAAACAATGTCACATCAAAAGTCTTGTCGTGTCTGAAAAGTAGAAGCTTCGCCTGCACATAGCACTATTCACAATCAAATCTAAATTCCTAGTGTCAAATACCTACGACTACTTAATAGGCAGATGCATTTAATGCATAACAGAAAGACGTTGGTGAAAGTATCCGTTAGAAAAGGCTTTTCTCACGTTAGAACAAAGCTCTTCACTCAAACCTGTCGTCGTCTAAAGAGGAATATAAAAAGGCAGCACTTGAAGGAAATCAAATAACGGATTTTTTCAATCAAGATGAACCTCCTACTCTCAAAATCAACAAAGCAAGCTTTAGAGTCAAACACTCAAATCTCTGAAAGATAACCCATTTGTTGATCAAGTCTACAAGCCTCTAACTATAATCCAAAGAGTCAAACCTCATATCCAATACTAGAGAGCTAATCAAGCATCATCTTTCTACTATCATCTTCTCAGAAGAATGCGAGTAGAAAACACCTTCTGTTAAAAGAAGTTAGGAGGAGTCCTTGATAATACTTGTAGGAGAAGTCATTGATAATACTTCGTTGAATAGTGGAAATAATTGGTGGATATCATGGACTGGACGTAGCCCATTTGTTTAAGGGTGAACCAATATAAAATCTCTTGTGTCAATATTCCTTTTCTTACTCTTTGTTACTCACTCTATTTTGATCATCTGATGCAAACAAGGAAAACTTTCTAAAAGAATTTGACAACAACTATTGTTTTTAGAAAAAGTTACAGACACGATTCAAACGTCCTTTTTTGTGTCGCTGCAATTACCTACAGGTTGTATACCCTTGACATTTTTCTCATCAATATAGATATTTTGCTCTAAAAACATATTTATAGGTTATAAAAAAATTTAATGTATCTTTTTTCGGAATAATATACAAATACATTAGATCCAGGAAATAACATACAATGCTATTAAAAAATTTAAATATATTTTTTTGTCATATTGTTTTTTTCTTTTTCTAAAGTGCAACTTTATTGCAAAGGAAAAATAGCTATGAGAACAAACCTACAAATATCATAGGATCACAAAGGCACTAAATAAGCTCAAGCCTATCACACCCCAACTTTGCTTAACCATAACATTACCCTCTCTCATAATGTGTCTCACCATAGTTAATAATAAATAGTATTTTATCAGTAACTAATATTAATATCCACACACTTGAACTTTAGCACTTTCACAAAGCACCCTCCTTCATAAATTGACATGTCAGCTTTTCAAAACAAATTTTTTTCTCTTTCCATTAAAAGAAAAATTCAATTTTTTTTTCCTCTCTTCATTAAAACCAATTTCCTCTCTCTATTAAAACCAAAAAATTTCCTCTCACATGTTGTTACTTATATCTGTTTCACACGGTTACCAAATTTTTTTCTCTTTTAATAAATTTGGCTTATCTAAAAAAAATCAACACTGTATTTAATAAACATGAGTCCTTTTTCTTAAACCCCAACACTCTCACAAAGCACCCTCATTCAGAAATTGACATGTCAACTTTTCAAAACAAACTTTTTTTCTCTCCATTAAAAAACAAAATTTTAAAAAACAATCTTTTTTCCTCTCTTCATTAAAACCAATTTTCTCTCTCCATTATAACAAAAAAAATTCCTCTTACACGTTGTTACTTATATCTGTTTCACACGGTTACCAAATTTTTTCCTCTTTTAATAAATTTGACTTATCTAAAAAAAACATAATTTGGAATTATTTAATCATATAAATCACAAAAATTAATCCTTTATTTTTCTCCTTCTTCAAACGTATTCATCGATACTCTCTTCCTCACCAGTCTCATGATCTACGCACACAACTTCCTCATCGGTTTCAATTTTCCCTCAACCACGATCTGCGCACATAAATTTCAGTTCAGACCATAATGGGTTCACATAATCTCATTTGAAAATCAATTCTAGAGATTGTAGGAATGGTAAGTTTTCTGTTTAGTTTGGAATTTAATTCAAAAATCAAATCTGAACTTTTCTCTTTATTTTTCGCTCTCTATCCTTTGAGGAGTTCACGACGCTTTTAACTTTAAATTACATTAAGCAATATTTAAAAAATAATAAAATAAAAGAAAAATATCTACATTAGGAAGTTATCTTCGATCTATTTTTATTTTAAACTATTTTCATTTTCATATGTTTTTATTTTGGCACGAAGTTAGTAGAATTATTAAAACTTTTTACTATAATTTAAAACATATATATTTCACAATGTCATTATATTTAAAATAATATGATTCAATAATTATTTAATATTTTAATTTTTTTTATCATAATTAATATTATGATATGTTTTATTATTATTATTATTATTATTATTATTATTATTATTATTATTGTGCTAAAGTAATTGGAGTTCTAAAATAATATTTATTTTACTTTCACATTCAAAGATTATGTTTTTACTTTATTTTCTATCTTAATGATGATTTATCATATTATATTTGAGTCAGATATAAATTATATGAAATTGAATAAAAATATATATAATTAATTATACAAAAAAATGTGACTTCTATAACAATATCGAATATAACCGACAACAATCACTTGCAATGTTATATTTATAAGTGTTTAAATTATTATAGGTGGAATTTCAAATGTTAATATAATTATTAAAAAATTTAAAAATTATTTTCAAATATAATATTTAAAATTAATAATACTAAAAAATAGTTTAAATGTCATTTCTTTACCAATTTTCACATAGTTTATTTTATTATTTTATTTTTACCTAATTGATCATTAATATTAAAACTAATTTGAATATTTAAAATTTAATTAATTGCATTTAAAGTTTTAATATAAATAATTAATATAATTTATAATATAAATTACAGTTATTTACTCATTAATTTTAATATTAATACACAGGTTAGGTCAACTTTGTTATATATATATATATATATATATGTATGTATGTATATAATCATTTAAATTACAATTATTAACCTATCAATTTTGTTATTAATACTTAATTCAATTTAATTTTACTTATGTAGATATATTATAAATAGATAAATATTCTACAGTAACAAAAGAATTTTACTAGAGAAACAAATATCATAACGCTAACTTGTCAACTCTTGTTTTTGAAACAAAACATGAATGCAATTAAAAATACTGTCCCTTAAGGAAATGCATTGTTGTCTATAATGACACAAGAAATTATTGGCCTGTCCATAAGCAAGCTAGCCTATTAATTAGAAATGCCATGGCTTCAATATTGCTGCAGTTCTCTCAACTTTTCCAAGCTTTGTGTGAATGGTCCTATAAGAGAAGATAAAAATGGAGCAAATTAAGGATATGATAAAAATAATTGATTCACTTAAAAAATCCACCCTCTACCTTGAGATAGATAGAAATAGAGGAAATTAAACAAGTGAAAATTTATTGAAGAGAAATTTTAGGTGAATGTATAATAGTTGATAGGATGTGTAAATCACACATGGAAGATGAGCAAATACCTAGTTCATAAGTTTGTTGAGGCCTTTTCATTCTTGACTATTTGATGGATTGATTTAGACTTGTCAACCTCAGCCATTTCCCTCAGCACATCATCTTCAATCTTCTTGGCTTGCCATTTGGAAGGGTCCTCCACAAAATCCTCACTAAAAATCATTCTGGAAACCCAATCTTTCCAATTTGTTTTCTTATACTTATCTTCCTCAAATGACCCTGCTGCTAATAGCTGATACACATAAACCACCTTCTCCTGACCAGGACGGAAAGCCCGTGCAATAGCCTGCTTTGTTTTCGATGGATTCCACTCTGAGTCCAAGAAAATCACTCGAGAAGCCGCTGTCAGACTAATACCTGCCAACAAGTTTTTACACCCTCTGAGTTTTGCCTTCCCAAGATATAAAATCCGGAAATTTTGCCTTCCAAGATATAAAACTCGGAAAATTTGCCTTCCAAGATAAAAAACCCGGAAGGGAAAGGGAGTTGCACAAATGGGTTGTTAGGGTGAGAAATCTTACCGCCGATTGTTATTAGTTATGGAGAACCAACTGATGTAATATGCGTGACAAAATAAAAAAAATAAAAAAATCTCATTTTCTATACCTTCCGCGCAAGCACTGATTGAAGCAAGAAGCACCTTTGAGGCTCCAGCACGATCCTCAAACTTATCTATCACTTTTCCCCGTTCAAACAACTCTTGCTCCCCATGGAGTGTCAAGATTTCTGTTCCTGTTTTCCATTTGAAGAAATCCTGAAATAACTCCACAAGCAGCCACATTGGTGCAAGGTTGCGGCAAAAGATGAGAACCTTCTCCTGCTTGATCACACGGAACACAAGGCTCATAACAAATTTCACCTTTGACCCTAGTTTGAGATCATTCTTGCATTTCTCTAGCTGCTTCAACTGGTTCGAAGAGAAAAACTTCCTCGCACATTGCGTAGTTGTGATCAACCATGGATGTATTGACGCAAGGGTTATCAGAAACTCTACCTCAAGAGGGTACCCGCCACTCCTTTTCATTTTCTTTTGTAGTTTTTGCAAGATCTCACCTTGCTTCTCAGTATTATTCATCAGCACGGTGTAAATTTGTAAACCAGGTAATAGACTTTCTGCACTGGTACTATCATAAACATCTATGAAACCACTTGTGATGTTCTTCAACATGTTTAGACCCTGCATCTTCTCCTCAACGTTGACATTGCCTGCTTTAATTTTCATCCCGATTTTGTCCATGAAGAATTTCCTAGCCCGTGACTCAACTAAATGGGGAGCTTTTTTTTCTGCTTCACGCTTCACATATTTTGGATCTAATTCTTGCAGCACTTCATGAACAAACCTTGGTCTTGCCAAGCAAAGTGTGTTAAAGTACTCACAGAAATTGTTCTGAAATAATGTGCCAGAGAGTAGTATTCTCAGTTTTGTCTCTACTTTCATCAACCCTCTCCTCAAACTCGATCTTGTGCTTCTTGGATTGTGCCCTTCATCTAGAATGAGAATCCCAGGTCTTTCCTTCAATGCTTTAGCCATGTACTGTCTGTGTTTGTACACTGAATCCTCCTCATTTATCAATGCTAAAAATGATGTGTACCCCATGACCAGAACACTGGGTTGTAAAAGCCACTTTTGTATCTTTTCCAAGCAATCCAAAGCATGCTTGACGCCTTCATTGGGATTTGGAAGTCCAGGAAGAGCCAATAATTTTTCAGTGAAGTTTCTCTGGCTTCTGCGACTGTGAACTAGATGCACTGGCACAGGAATCTTCCACTTAATAAACTCTTGGTACCAAGTGTAAAGTGTAGTTTTTGGAGCAAGGATCAAGGGTCTCTTGTTTGGAAATAACTTCAAATAGCTAACAATAAATGCAATGGTGAGAAAAGTCTTTCCAGCTCCAGGAGAATGAGATATCACACAACCGCCTCTCCTTTCAGATTGTGCTTCCATAAGTGCTGGCTCCATTGACCCTCCAATATTCATCCAAAGAAACTCAAAAGCTTTCTTTTGGTGGAAGAGCATATTTTCTCCAAGTTCTGGGATGAGTCCCCAAACGTTGTTGCTTTCAATTGTTATAAGGTCATCACAAGCAGCAGGAGTAGGGAACAAAGCGAGGGCATCATCATTATCATTAATAGCTGCCTTTTTCTTTTCATCAACCTTTCCCTGATCATCATCATCCTTTGGCTTATCATCATCCTTTGGCTTATCATCATCAACCTTTCGCTGATCATCATCAACCTTTGGCTTATCATCATCAACCTTTGGCTTTGGCTCTTCATCATTGTATAACCTATCCTTGTATCTCCGTGATGGGCGTTCCGCCTGCCAATATGAACAAGGCTTTTAGATGAAGAGTGTTTTGATCTACTTCTTATATTAATGTACAGATAATAAGCACTTATACCTACTATAAGCTATTTTACGTAAATGCACCCATAATATTTAACCAAATCAAGAGATTGTGATTTAAACAAAGCATTAAAGAAACCACACATGGAGATTCTTGTTGAAGTTGATGCAATTTTCTAGAATCTTCTACTAATGTCTACATAATCATATAGTGTAGAAACATCTAGTATATATGATTAATGAATTGTAAATGTATTTAGAAGTAGAAGTATCTAGAATGTAATGGAGATATCTAATAAGGTAGAGAAGTCTAGAATGTAAGGGAAATACATAATGATGTAGAATATTCTAGAACCACTCTCAAGCACCTATAAATAGGCAAGCTTGGGTGCATAGGTGAATAAGTCATCAAGTCATTTGTATGATTTTAGAGAGCAATACAATCTATTCCTTTGCTCCAAACACCACATTACTAACTACTATCTTCCAACTATCAACTAAAGCCTTCTCAATTATCCAACTATTTTCTGAACTAACATCATATACTAAAATACTATCAATTCTGCTGATGTTTTAAACTTGACTTACAAAGGAAGGCATGACATCTCTTATCTCTGTCTTCACAAAGCCACATCTATGGCAATATATTCCAATTTCTTCATTCAATCTAAAATCATGCTCACAAGTTCTGGTAGTCTCTTCTTTAGTAGGAGAACTTGAACCCTGGTTTAATAAATTGAACAAAATCATCAGTCGTGTAAAAACAATTAATATGATTAAACAAAAGATATGAAACTGAACAAATAAAGGGGAAAGCATTCATCACACCTCGGTTTGCTCTTGAAGAAAAGTCTCTGTGATTGCATCATCCATTTCTTTCCATAACATTTCTGTTTCAGAAGTTTCTTCTTCTTCCTCCTCCTCCTCCTCTATTTGAGTTTCCTCCAATCGCTTGGCTTTCCCAAAGTTAATTTCTTTCTTCCATTGTTCATTACCAGGAGCCTCTTCTGGTAATTTGTCCATATTCTTAAGGTAAGAATCTAAAATTTCCTTGGAGGCAATTGCATCTAAGGCCCTTCTTCGAGCTCGTTCTGCACCTTCCTTATCATCATCATTGTGTATTCTTAAAAAATTTGAACGACCCCTCTTCCGTTCAACTCCTCTTTTAGAATTCAACCTGTCCCATTTGGGATCAACATCCATCATATCATCTGATTTAGACAAATCCTTACTCTGATACTTCTTACCGCTTCTTAGATTATAATAACGTCCCGAAGAGATTCCATCATCAACTTCTGCATTACCTCGAGGCTGATTGGTGGTCTCAGAAGTAAACTTGTCAGCATCATTCTCCTTTGATCTCAAATTGTTATCAGTCATGTGATCAAATAAAGAAGAAACTCCACCAACTTCATGATGTGAATTACTTGAAGTTGCATTGCCATGAAGAATGTGTTGTTCAAGAGAATCTAAACCTTTTTGTTTTTGACCCAGAACAACAGAAATTGGTTTCATATGTTCACTTGGTGCAGAACCACCTAAATTCACCTCCTCAGCATCTTTCCTTTTTTCCGTCTTGCTTGGTCGAATTGGAACGCTACTTGATCCAACATCATAACCCGAGTATTGTTTAGCTGCCTTGAATCGACGTGTAGAACGTCGTAACCCCACAACTGGTACTTCATCATTTTGACGGGAATCATGCGCAGGGATAATGCTCAAAGGTAAATCTACTTGAAAAATAGAGGGCTCTGATATTCCATCTTTTAGCTTGAAGTTCAAAGCTTTGATGCGAAAATCAGAACTACTGGTATCACTTTCCAAGACTTGGTAGAGAATCTTATTTTGCACTGCTCTTACACAGAAGGAAAAGTTCTTCTTCATAAGAGATGCAGTTGCTAGCCATGAAATGTCGGAGACGAAATTTCCGAAGGACAACCTCGTTTGTGGTCTCGTGATACAGTCTTCCGACTTGTCCCACCGGAATGCTTGATCTTCAAGGCTTTTACGTCCAAGCTTTTGAAGGATGGAGATTCGATTCAAGGCAACTACTTGGACATCCTTACTCAGAATATTCTTGTCTGAACTAAGGGAACCTTGGTTGGTGTAAAAGCTTACAGAATACTTACACGAGCACACAGCTTTGTGGGGCTTTCTCTCTATCGAATTTATTTTAGCATCAACCCACACCTACAATGAAAAAGATCGAGATAGTACACACATCTAAGAGATAAAGAGAAAAATAAAGTGTGTTATACGTCTCGTTACTACAAAACAAACAAGCATGAAATTGGTGAGTAAAAACATATACCAATTCTATACTGTATTTGGACTAGAAAACTAAAGAGTTAATACTATGAAATCAAGTTTAAGAGAAAAAAAAAACTATAACTAAATAGCCTCAACTTACATGGATAGGGTTCAATTGATCCGCATCATCACTTTGAAAGGTTGATAGCACGCTCACATCAATCCCACATCGTAAGAAGGATGTGCAATCAGATAAAGTAGCTTTCCTTGGCCTTATTCGCAAGTCTGAAAATCTTTTCTCCATGGTTATTTTATCATTATTTATAGAATGTAAGGTCAACCTTCCTGATTCAATTTTTATGAGCACGGGTTTCCATGAGCCAATCGCAAAAGTCTCAAATGCTGTTCAGAGCAAAGAATTTGAGGAAGTTAATATGTTTTAAGAACTAAAGTTAAAAAGGTGTTAGATTTCTCACATCCTCAACAAGTTTTCACACCCCTGAGTTTTGCCTTCCTGGATTTAAATCTCGGAAATTTTGCCTTTTAAGATATAAAATCCGGAAAATTTGGCTTCCAAGATATAAAACTCAGAAGGGAAAGAGAGGTGCAGAAATGAGTTGTTAGGGTGAGAAATCTAAGCCCCAAAGTTAAAGTGTCTATGAAAAAAAACTGTATCCACAATAGAAATTAAATAATTAATTTTGGTCAATATAGTATGTCTAGTGAACAAAGACAATCTTTTCAAAATCACCGTTGGTGTTTATTCTTCATGCAATATTTTCCTAGCATACATAGCGATGGGTCAATGAAAAGAATAGGAAAGACTTACGGTAAGGATTGAATGGATGCTTCCCTTCATGCAAATTTCTTTTTCTAGGTGCCATTGAATTTGACACTAACAGCTAGCAAGAATCCAGACAACCTTGTATTATGTTTATCTGCATTTGATGATTAAAGAATCAAATATAAATACACAAACTTCCACTTAAGACAAAGTCTTAATTCAGCTCGATTAATAAATTAAACAAGCTAAATCTTAGAAAACTATGGATCGAAATCATGGCGTTATAAATGTCTTTCAAATTCTATCTACTATACTAAGATGAAAATGCATCACTTTCCTTTTCATTCATAATTTATGTTCATATATAGAACCACTGTCCCGAGAAGAAGATGAGTGAAAATTTAATAAATACAAAGAGAATGCAATAATTCTGAACTTTACACTTTCTTCTATCTCCAACCTCATACGAAAAAGACAATTGTTTTACTTTGTATAAGACAATCAAAAGTAAAGTGAATTATTTTCTTCCAGATTATGATTCTGAAATTCTATTTGTGTTTGAATTCATTCACTGTACATAATCGAAAGGTTGTGCAAATGTAATAGTGTGTTTGTTTTAAAAGAGGTAGGAGAGAAAGAAATCGAATAATATGTCCAGATCGGTGAACAACACATAATTCAAAGTAAACCCTAAAATTTCCATATTTTGTCTGCTACCCAGAAATAAATATGGGGTTCCAAAACTGAAGATGTAAAATTAGGTGGGTATAAACACAATTTTTAAAAGAGATTGGGCAAGAAGATTGACAAAACAATTTCTTTCTCCCAGAAACCTAAGTTTCTTACATTATTAATATAAGAAACGAGTCGGTCATCAAACTATACAAATTTAATTATCACCGAATTCAATTACATTAACAAAAAATAGAGTAGAAAAGAGAAAAATGATAGATATGTTAGATGATGTGATTATGGGAGAAAATTGAGTTACAATACAGAGAAGAAAGTGATTCTAAAGTCTAAAAACCCTTGAGTAAATGCCATTCTTTCAGAAGTAAGGCAAGTCTCACATCTGAATAGTTTGGAGCCTTAGTCCATAGTTTAATATATAAATATAAATATAAAGAGATACCTAGAATACTTTATTTAAATACCCAATACTTTAGAATGAAAATGACTACTTTTTGAAAATAAGTGTAGTTCATGGAGGACCCAGATCTGAAGGCCTTTTTTCCAAAGACATAACAACTAAAAAGTTTTTGAAATTTCCGCTAAAAGGTTGTTGCCTTCATCAATCGAATGATCAAGGCCACAACATGAGTTCACATGTCAAGAGAAGAGCTTAGGCAAGCAGATATTTGCGAGAAATCCTAATAAAAATAATAGCACACAATAAATTGGGGCAGTCTTTACCTGGAAAATCGCAACTCAAACTCAATAGTACTAGATCTCAAAAAGTAGCAAGTGATGTTGTATTAAAGGAATGGTGGGAAAAGAGAGCGGAAAAGTATCGAAGAAACCAATGATGTCAACAAATGCTCGAGCACAGTGAAGAATGGTGTGGGGGGAGCGGGTTTAAATAGACCTTAAAATTAGGCTTTATTCATAAGAGAAAGATTAGTTAATGAAAACGTTCATGATTAAATAGTTGGAATCAAAAGGAAAACCTCAAATTTCAACACTACCAACTAAGCCATTACTGACATTTAATATGAATGATAAATACATATCTTTCTAATAAATTACCTTAGTAAATTTTTTAATAAATTACCTTAGTAAATTTTTTAATAATAAAAAATATAAGAATATTATAAATCTTTCATTTTATTTTTTGAGATATTAAATATTTTATTTAATAATAATTATTTTATTACTCAATTAATACATTTAAGATTTATTTGTCTGGATCATCATTAGTGTTGGTAAAAGAAGTCATATAAATTATAAAATTATTTATATACATACATGCATGGGAATATAGAGGATGTATCTAATGAGAAATGTCTTCTTATGTGAGAATGATTAGAATAAATCATTACCGTAAGATCTAACAGTGAATAGTCATGATTAAAAACATTAAAAATGGTCATGTCACATGACCACTTAAAAATGTCATGTGACTTTTTTAAAATATCAGATGACTTAATGTTCTAATCATGATCATTTATTGTTAGATTTAATGATAACAATTTCTTCTCATATTCTAGGTAAGAAGATTTTTCTCATACGTTCATATATATATATATATATATATATATATTTATATATATATGTATATAAATAGGTATATATATAAATATAATATATATATATATTTAAATAAAGCTATACATATATATTTAAATATAATATATATATATATATATATATATTTAAATATATAATATATATATATATATTTATTATAAAGTAAAGTTTCTTTGAATGAAATAAAGTAAAGTTATTATCTTGACCAAATGTATTCAATTCTGGATAAAATTAATTTAAATAATTATATTAGCGAATGAATTTTAATAATTATTCTAAATACTAAATTAATAAAAAAAATATAAGGCATGATTTAAAAAATATTTATATCGATTAATTTAAAGTTCATGGAGGACCCAGATCTGTGGGCCTTTTTTCCAAAGACATAACAACTAAAAAGTTTTTGAAATTTCCGCTAAATAGTTTTTGTCTTGATCAATCGAATGATCAAGGCAACAACATGACTTCACATGTAAAGAGAAGAGATTAGGCAAGCAGATATTAGCGAGAAATCCTAATAAAAATAATAGCACACAATAAATCGGGGGCAGTCTTTACCTGGAAAATCGCAACTCAAACTCAATAATACTAGATCTCAAAAAGTAGCAAGTGATGTTGTATTAAAGGAATGGTGGGAAAAGAGAGCGGAAAAGTATCGGAGAAACCAATGATGTCAACAAATGCTCGAGCACAGTGAAGAATAGTGTGGGGGGAGCGAGTTTAAATAGGCCTTAAAATTAGGCTTTATTCATAAGAGAGAGATTAGTCAATGAAAACGTTCATGATTAAATAGTTGGAATCAAATGGAAAACCTCAAATTTCAACACTACCAACTAAGCCATTATTGACATTTAATATGAATAATAAATACATATCTTTCTAATAAATTACCTTAGTAAATTTTTTTAATAAATTACCTTAGTAAATTTTTTAATAATAAAAAATATAAGAATATTATAAATCTTTCATTTTCTTTTTTGAGATATTAAATATTTTATTTAATAATTATTATTTTATTACTCAATTAATACATTAAAGATTTATTTGTCTGGATCATCATTAGTGTTGGTAAAAGAAGTCATATAAATTATAAAGTTATTTATATACATACATGCATGGGAATATAGAGGATGTATCTAATGAGAAATGTCTTCTTATGTGAGAATGATTAGAATAAATCATTACCGTAAGATCTAACAGTGAATAGTCATGATTAAAAACATTAAAAATGGTCACATGACCACTTAAAAATGTCATGTGACTTTTTGAATATATCAGATGACTTAATGTTCTAATCATAATCATTCATTGTTAGATTTAATGGTAACAATTTATTCTCATGTTCTAGATAAGAAGATTTTTCTCATAAGATAAATCTTCCATACATACACATACGTTCATATATATATATATATATATACATATATATATATATATTTATATATATAAATGTAGGTATATATATAAATATAATATATATATATATTTAAATATATAATATATATATATATGTTTAAATATATAATATATATATTATATAATATATATATATATATATATATATTATAAAGTAAAGTTTCTTTGAATGGAATAAAGTAAAGTTATTATCTTGGCCAAATGTATTAAATTCTGGACAAAATTAATTTAAATAATTATATTAGCGAATGAATTTTAATAATTATTCTAAATACTACATTAATCAAATAAAATATAAGGCATGATTTAAAAAATATTTATATCGATTAATTTAAAGTTCATGGAGGACCCAGATCTGTAGGCCTTTTTTCCAAAGACATAACAACTTAAAAGTTTTTGAAATTTCCGCTAAAAAGTTGTTGTCTTGATCAATCAAATGATCAAGGCAACAACATGACTTCACATGTCAAGAGAAGAGCTTAGGCAAGCAGATATTTGCGAGAAATCCTAATAAAAATAATAGCACACAATAAATCGAGGGCAGTCTTTACCTGGAAAATCGCAACTCAAACTCAATAGTACTAGATCTCAAAAAGCAGCAAGTGATGTTGTATTAAAGGAATGGTGGGAAAAGAGAGCGGAAAAATATCGGAGAAACCAATGATGTCAACAAATGCTCGAGCACAGTGAAGAATGGTGTGGGGGAGCGGGTTTAAATAGGCTTAAAGTTAGGGTTTATTTATAAGAGAGAGATTAGGCAAGCAGATATTTGCGAGAAATCCTAATAAAAATAATAGCGCACAATAAATCGGGGGAAGTCTTTACCTGGAAAATCGCAACTCAAACTCAATAGGATTGAATGGATGCTTCCCTTGATGCAAATTTCTTTTTCTAGGTGCCATTGAATTTGACACTAACAGCTAGCAAGAATCCAGACAACCTTGTATTATGTTTATCTGCATTAGATGGTTAAAGAATCAAATATAAATACACAAACTTGCACTTAAGACAAAGTCTTAATTCAGCTCCATTAATAAATTAAACAAGCTAAATCTTAGAAAACTATGGATCGAAATCATGGCATTATAAATGTCTTTCATATTCTATCTACTATACTAAGATGAAAATTAATGCATCACTTTCCTTTTCATTCATAATTTATGTTCATATATAGAACCACTGTCCCGAGAAGATGAGTGAAAATTTAATAAATACAAAAAGAATGCAATAATTCTGAACTTTACTCTTTCTTCTATCTCCAACCTCATACGAAAAAGACAATTGTTTTACTTTGTATAAGACAATCAAAAGTAAAGTGAATTATTTTCTTCCAGATCATGATTCTGAAATTCTATTTGTGTTTGAATTCATTCACGGTACATAATCGAAAGCTTGTGCAAATGTAATAGTGTGTTTGTTTTGAAAGAGGTAGGAGAGAAAGAAATCGAATAATATGTCCAGATCGGTGATCAACATATAATTCAAAGTAAACCCTAAAATCTCCATATTATGTCTGCTACCCAGAAATAAATATGGGGTTCCAAAACTGAAGATGTAAAATTACGTGGGTACAAACACAATTTTTAAAAGGGATTGGGCAAGAAGATTAACAAAACAATTTCTATCTCCCAGAAACATAAGTTTCTTAGATTATTAATATAAGAAACGAGTCGTTCATCAAACTATACAAATTTAATTATCACCGAATTCATTTACATTAAAAAAATAGAGTAGAAGAGAGAGAAATGATATATATGATAGATGATGTGATTATGGGAGAAAAATGAGTTACAATACAGAGAAGAAAGTGATTCTAAAGTCTAACAACCCATGAGTAAATGCCATTTTTTCAGAAGTAAGGCAAGTCTCACATCTGAATAGTTTGGAGCCTTAGTCCATAGTTTAATATATAAATATAAATATAAAGAGAGACCTAGAATACTTTATTTCAATGCCCAATAACTTTAGAATGAAAATGACTACTTTCTGAAAATAAGTGTAGTTCATGGAGGACCCAGATCTGAAGGCATTTTTTCCAAAGACATAACACAACTAAAAAGTTTTTGAAATTTCCGCTAAAATAAGTGTAGTTCACATGTCAAGAGAAAAGCTTAGGCAAGCAGATATTTGCGAGAAATCCTAATAAAAATAATAGCACACAATAAATCAGGGCAGTCTTTACCTGGAAAATTGCAACTCAAACTCAATAGTACTAGATCTCAAAAAGTAGCAAGTGATGTTGTATTAAAGGAATGGTGTGAAAAGAGAGCGGAAAAGTATCGGAGAAACCAATGATGTCAACAAAAGCTCGAGCACAGTGAAGAATGGTGTGGGGGAGCGGGTTTAAATAGGCCTTAAAATTAGGGTTTATTCATAAGAGAGAGATTAGGCAAGCAGATATTAGCGAGAAATCCTAATAAAAATAATAGCACCAAATTAATCGGGGGCAGTCTTTACCTGGAAAATCGCAACTCAAACTCAATAGTACTAGAACTCAAAAAGCAGCAAGTGATGTTGTATTAAAGGAATGGAGGGAAAACAGAGCGGAAAAATATCGGAGAAACCAATGATGTGAACAAATGCTCGAGCACAGTGAAGAATGGTGGGGAGGGAGCGGGTTTAAATAGGCCTTAAAATTAGAGTTTATTCATAAGAGAGAGATTAGTCAATGAAAACGTTCATGATTAAATAGTTGGAATCAAATGGAAAACCTCAAATTTCAACACTAAAAAGTAAGCCATTACTGACATTTAATATGAATAATGAATACATATCTTTCTAATAAAGTACCGTAGTAAATTTTTTAATAAATTACCTTAGTAATTTTTTTAATAAAAAAAATATAAGAATATTATAAATCTTTCATTTTCTTTTTTGAGATATTAAATATTTTATTTAAGAATAAATATTTTATTACTCAATTAATACATTTAAGATGTATATGTCTGGATCATCATTAGTGTTGGTATAAGAAGTCATATAAATTATAAAATTATTTATATACATACATGCATGGGAGTATAGAGGATGTATCTATTGAGAAATGTCTTCTTATGTGAGAATGATTAGAATAAATCATTACCGTAAGATCTAACAGTGAATAGTCATGATTAAAAACATTAAAAATGGTCACATGACCACTTAAAAATGTCATGTGACTTTTTTAAAATATCAGATGACTTAATGTTCTTATCATGATCATTCATTGTTAGATTTAATGGTAACAATTTATTCTCATATTCTAGATAAGAAGATTTTTCTCATAAGATAAATCTTCCATACATACACATACGTTCATATATATATATATATATATATATATATATATATATTTAAATATAATATATATATTTATTTATTATAAAGTAAAGCTTCTTTGAATGGAATAAAGTAAAGTTATTATCTTGACCAAATGTATTAAATTCTCGACAAAATTAATTTAAATAATTATATTAGCGAATGAATTTTAATAATTATTCTAAATACTACATTAATCAAATAATATATAAGGCATGAATTAAAAAATATTTATATCGATTAATTTAAAGTTCATGGAGGACCCAGATCTGTAGACCTTTTTTCTAAAGACATAACAACTAAAAAGTTTTTGAAATTTCCGCTAAAAAGTTGTTGTCTTGATCAATCGAATGATCAAGGCAACAACATGAGTTCACATGTCAAAAGAAGAGCTTAGGCAAGCAGATATTTGCGGGAAATCCTAATAAAAATAATAGCACACAATAAATTGGGGGCAGTCTTTACCTGGAAAATCGCAACTCAAACTCAATAGTACTAGATCTCAAAAATCAGCAAGTGATGTTGTATTAAAGGAATGGTGGGAAAAGAGAGCGGGAAAATATCGGAGAAATCAATGATGTCAACAAATGCTCGAGCACAATGAAGAATGGTGTGGGGGGAGCGGGTTTAAATAGGCCTTAAAATTAGGTTTATTCATAAGAGAGAGATTAGGCAAGCAGATATTTGCGAGAAATCCTAATAAAAATAATAGCACACAATAAATCGGGGGCAGTCTTTACCTGGAAAATCGCAACTCAAACTCAATAGTACTAGATCTCAAAAAGCAGCAAGTGATGTTGTATTAAAGGAATGGTGGGAAAAGAGAGCGGAAAAATATCGGAGAAACCAATTATGTGAACAAATGCTCGAGCACAGTGAAGAATGGTGTGGGGGGAGCGGGTTTAAATAGGCCTTAAAATTGGGGTTTATTCATAAGAGAGAGATTAGGCAAGTAGATATTTGCGAGAAATCCTAATAAAAATAATAGCACAAAATAAATCGGGGGCAGTCTTTACCTCGAAAATCGCTACTCAAACTCAATAATACTAGATCTCAAAAAGTAGCAAGGGATGTTGTATTAAAGGAATGGTGGGAAAAGAGAGCGGAAAAATATCGGAGAAACCAATGATGTGAACGAATGCTCGAGCACAGTGAAGAATGGTGTGGGGGGAGCGGGTTTAAATAGGCCTTAAAATTAGGTTTATTCATAAGAGAGAGATTAGTCAACGAAAACGTTCATGATTAAATAGTTGGAATCAAATGGAGAACCTCAAATTTCAACACTAACAACTAAGCCATTACTGACATTTAATATGAATAATAAATACATATCTTTCTAATAAGTTACCTTAGTAATTTTTTTATTAATTACCTTAGTAAATTTTTTAATAATAAAAAATATAAGAATATTATAAATCTTTCATTTTCTTTTTTGAGATATTAAATATTTTATTTAATAATTATTAATTTATGACTCAATTAATACATTAAAGATTTATATGTCTGGATCATCATTAGTGTTGGTAAAAGAAGTCATATAAATTATAAAGTTATTTATATACATACATGCATGGAAATATAGAGGATGTATCTAATGAGAAATGTCTTCTTATGTGAGAATGATTCGAATAAATCATTACCGTAAGATCTAACAGTGAATAGCCATGATTAAAAACATTAAAAATGGTCACATGACCACTTAAAAATGTCATGTGACTCTTTTAATATATCAGATGACTTAATGTTCTAATCATGATCATTCATTGTTAGATTTAATGGTAACAATTTATTTTCATATTCTAGATAAGAAGATTTGTCTCATAAGATAAATCTTCCATACATACACATACGTTCATATATATATATATATATATAAATGTAGGTATATATATAAATATAATATATATATTTGTTTAAATATATAATATATATATTATATAATATATATATATTTAAATATAATATATATATATATATATTTATTATAAAGTAAAGTTTCTTTGAATGGAATAAAGTAAAGTTATTATCTTGACCAAATGTATTAAATTCTGGACAAAATTAATTTAAATAATTATATTAGCGAATGAATTTTAATAATTAGTCTAAATACTACATTAATCAAATAAAATATAAGGCATGATTTAAAAAATATTTATATCGATTAATTTAAAGTTCATGGAGGACTCAGATCTGTAGGCCTTTTTTCCAAAGACATAACAACTAAAAAGTTTTTGAAATTTCCGCTAAAAAGTTGTTGCCTTGATCAATCTAAAGATCAAGGCAACAACATGAGTTTACATGTCAAGAGAAGAGCTTAGGCAAGCAGATATTTGTGAGAAATCCTAATAAAAATAATAGCACACAATAAATCGGAGGCAGTCTTTAAAAAGCAGCAAGTGATGTTGTACTAAAGGAATGGTGGGAAAAGAGAGCGGAAAAATATCGAAGAAACCAATGATGTCAACAAATGCTCGAGCACAGTGAAGAATGGTGTGGGGGAGCGGGTTTAAATAGGCCTTAAAATTAGGGTTTATTTATAAGAGAGAGATTAGGCAAGCAGATATTTGCGAAAAAATCCTAATAAAAATAATAGAACACAATAAATCGGGGGCAGTCTTTACCTGGAAAATCGCAACTCAAACTCAATAGGATTGAATAGATGCTTCCCTTAATGCAAATTTCTTTTTCTAGGTGCCATTGAATTTGACACTAACAACTAGCAAGAATCCAGACAACCTTGTATTATGTTTATCTGCATTAGATGGTTAAATAATCAAATATAAATACACAAACTTGCACTTAAGACAAAGTCTTAATTCAGCTCGATTAATAAATTAAACAAGCTAAATCTTAGAAAACTATGGATCGAAATCATGGCGTTATAAATTTCTTTCAAATTCTATCTACTATACTAAGATGAAAATTAATGCATCACTTTCCTTTTCATTCATAATTTATGTTCATATATAGAACCACTGCCCCGAGAAGATGAGTGAAAATTTAATAAATACAAAGAGAATGCAATAATTCTGAAATTTACTCTTTCTTCTATCTCCAACCTCATACGAAAAAGACAATTGTTTTACTTTCTTCCAGATCATGATTCTGAAATTCTATTTGTGTTTGAATTCATTCACTGTACATAATCGAAAGGTTGTGCAAATGTAATAGTGTGTTTGTTTTAAAAGAGGTAGGAGAGAAAGAAATCGAATAATATGTCCAGATCGGTGATCAACACATAATTCAAAGTAAACCCTAAAATTTCCATATTCTGTCTGCTACCCAGAAATAAATATGGGGTTCCAAAACTGAAGATGTAAAATTAGGTGGGTACAAACACAATTTTTAAAAGAGATTGGGCAAGAAGATTAACAAAACAATTTCTTTCTCCCAGAAACCTAAGTTTCTTACATTATTAATATAAGAAAAGAGTCGGTCATCAAACTATACAAATTTAATTATCACTGAATTCAATTACATTAAAAAAAATAGAGTAGAAAAGAGAGAAATGATAGATATGATAGATGATGTGATTATGGGAGAAAAATGAGTTACAATACAGAGAAGAAAGTGATTCTAAAGTCTAAGAACCCTTGAGTAAATGCCATTCTTTCAGAAGTAAGGCAAGTCTCACATCTGAATAGTTTGGAGCCTTAGTCCATAGTTTAATATATAAATATAAATATAAAGAGATACCTAGAATACTTTATTTAAATACCCAATACTTTAGTAAGAAAATGACTACTTTTTGAAAATAAGTGTAGTTCATGGAGGACCCAGATCTGAAGGTCTTTTTTCCAAAGACATAACAACTAAAAAGTTTTTGAAATTTCCGCTAAAAGGTTGTTGCCTTCATCAATCGAATGATCAAGGCCACAACATGAGTTCACATGTCAAGAGAAGAGCTGAGCAAGCAGATATTTGCGAGAAATCCTAATAAAAATAATAGCACACAATAAATCGGGGGCAGTCTTTACCTGGAAAAGCGCAACTCAAACTCAATAATACTAGATCTCAAAAAGTAGCAAGTGATGTTGTATTAAAGGAATGGTGGGAAAAGAGAGCGGAAAAGTATAGGAGAAACCAATGATGTCAACAAATGCTCGAGCACAGTGAAGAATGGTGTGGGGGGAGCGGGTTTAAATAGGCCTTAAAATTAGGCTTTATTCATAAGAGAGAGATTAGTCATTGAAAACGTTCATGATTAAATAGTTGGAATCAAATGAAAAACCTCAAAATTCAACACTACCAACTAAGCCATTACTGACATTTAATATGAATAATAAATACATATCTTTCTAATAAATTACCTTAGTAAATTTTTTAATAAATTACCTTAGTAAATTTTTTAATAAATTACCTTTGTAAATTTTTTAATAATAAAAAATATAAGAATATTATAAATCTTTCATTTTCTTTTTTGAGATATTAAATATTTTATTTAATAATTATTATTTTATTACTCAATTAATACATTAAAGATTTATATGTCTGGATCATCATTAGTGTTGGTAAAAGAAGTCATATAAATTATAAAGTTATTTATATACATACATGCATGGGAATATAGAGGATGTATCTAATGAGAAATGTCTTCTTATGTGAGAATGATTAGAATAAATCATTACCGTAAGATCTAACCGTGAATAGTCATGATTAAAAACATTAAAAATGGTCACATGACCACTTAAAAATGTCATGTGACTTTTTGAATATATCAGATGACTTAATGTTCTAATCATGATCATTCATTGTTAGATTTAATGGTAACAATTTATTCTCATATTCTAGATAAGAAGATTTGTCTCATAAGATCAATCTTCCATACATATACATACGGTCATATATATATATATATAAATGTAGGTATATATATAAATATAATATATATTTAAATATATAATATATATATGTTTAAATATATAATATTTATATTATATAATATATATATATATATTTAAATATAATATATATATATTTATTATAAAGTAAAGTTTCTTTGAAGGGAATAAAGTAAAGTTATTATCTTGACCAAATGTATTAAATTCTGGACCAAATTAATTTAAATAATTATATTAGCAAATGATTTTTAATAATTATTCTAAATACTACATTAATCAAATAAAATATAAGGCATGATTTAAAAAATATTTATATCGATTAATTTAAAGTTCATGGAGGACCCAGATCTGTAGGCCTTTTTTCCAAAGACGTAACAACTAAAAAGTTTTTGAAATTTCCGCTAAAAAGTTGTTGTCTTGATCAATCAAATGATCAAGGCAACAACATGACTTCACATGTCAAGAGAATAGCTTAGGCAAGCAGATATTTGCGAGAAATCCTAATAAAAATAATAGCACACAATAAATCGGGGGTAGTCTTTACCTGGAAAATCGCAACTCAAACTCAATAGTACTAGATCTTAAAAAGCAGCAAATGATGTTGTATTAAAGGAATGGTGGGAAAAGAGAGCGGAAAAATATCGAATAAACCAATGATGTCAACAAATGCTCGAGCACAGTGAAGAATGGTGTGGGGGAGCGGGTTTAAATAGGCCTTAAAATTAGGGTTTATTTATAAGAGAGAGATTAGGCAAGCAGTTATTTGCGAGAAATCCTAATAAAAATAATAGCACACAATAAATCGGGGGCAGTCTTTACTTGGAAAATCGCAACTCAAACTCAATAGGATTGAATGGATGCTTCCCTTAATGCAAATTTCTTTTTCTAGGTGCCATTGAATTTGACACTAACAGCTAGCAAGAATCCAGACAACCTTGTATTATGTTTATCTGCATTAGATGGTTAAAGAATCAAATATAAATACACAAACTTGCACTTAAGACAAAGTCTTAATTCAGCTCGATTAATAAATTAAACAAGCTAAATCTTAGAAAACTATGGATCGAAATCATGGCGTTATAAATTTCTTTCAAATTCTATCTACTATACTAAGATGAAAATTAATGCATCACTTTCCTTTTCATTCATAATTTATGTTCATATATAGAACCACTGTCCCGAGAAGATGAGTGAAAATTTAATAAATACAAAGAGAATGCAATAATTCTGAACTTTACTCTTTCTTCTATCTCCAACCTCATACGATAAAGACAATTGTTTTACTTTGTATAAGACAATCAAAAGTAAAGTGAATTATTTTCTTCCAGATCATGATTCTGAAATTCTATTTGTGTTTGAATTCATTCACTGTACATAATCGAAAGGTTGTGCAAATGTAATAGTGTGTTTGTTTTAAAAGAGGTAGGAGAGAAAGAAATCGAATAATATGTCCTGATCGGTGATCAACACATAATTCAAAGTAAACCCTAAAATTTCCATATTCTGTCTGCTACCCAGAAATAAATATGGGGTTCCAAAACTGAAGATGTAAAATTAGGTGGGTACAAACACAATTTTTAAAAGAGATTGGGCAAGAAGAATAACAAAACAATTTCTTTCTCCCAGAATCCTAAGTTTCTTACATTATTAATATAAGAAAAGAGTCGGTCATCAAACTATACAAATTTAATTATCACCGAATTCAATTACATTAAAAAAAATAGAGTAGAAAAGAGAGAAATGATAGATATGATAGATGATGTGATTATGGGAGAAAAATGAGTTACAATACAGAGAAGAAAGTGATTCTAAAGTCTAAAAACCCTTGAGTAAATGCCATTCTTTCAGAAGTAAGGCAAGTCTCACATCTGAATAGTTTGGAGCCTTAGTCCATAGTTTAATATATAAATATAAATATAAAGAGATACCTAGAATAAATTATTTAAATACCCAATACTTTAGAATGAAAATGACTACTTTTTGAAAATAAGTGTAGTTCATGGAGGACCCAGATCTGAAGGCCTTTTTTCCAAAGACATAACAACTAAAAAGTTTTTGAAATTTCCGCTAAAAGGTTGTTGCCTTCATCAATCGAATGATCAAGGCCACAACATGAGTTCACATGTCAAGAGAAGAGCTCAGGCAAGCAGATATTTGCGAGAAATCCTAATAAAAATAATAGCACACAATAAATCGGGGGCAGTCTTTACCTGGAAAATCGCAACTCAAACTCAATAATACTAGATCTCAAAAAGTAGCAAGTGATGTTGTATTAAAGGAATGGTGGGAAAAGAGAGCGGAAAAGTATCGGAGAAACCAATGATGTCAACAAATGCTCGAGCACAGTGAAGAATGGTGTGGTGGGAGCGGGTTTAAATAGGCCTTAAAATTAGGCTTTATTCATAAGAGAGAGATTAGTCATTGAAAACGTTCATGATTAAATAGTTGGAATCAAATGAAAAACCTCAAATTTCAACACTACCAACTAAGCCATTACTGACATTTAATATGAATAATAAATACATATCTTTCTAATAAATTACCTTAGTAAATTTTTTAATAAATTACCTTAGTAAATTTTTTAATAATAAAAAATATAAGAATATTATAAATCTTTCATTTTCTTTTTTGAGAAATTAAATATTTTATTTAATAATTATTATTTTATTACTCAATTAATACATTAAAGATTTATATGTCTGGATCATCATTAGTGTTG
Source organism: Acmispon strigosus (assembly GCA_030819835.1). NCBI lineage: Eukaryota > Viridiplantae > Streptophyta > Magnoliopsida > Fabales > Fabaceae > Acmispon > Acmispon strigosus. Next base: position 30,926,092 of record JAUAMA010000007.1, read on the forward strand.
GTAAAAGAAGTCATATAAATTATAAAGTTATTTATATACATACATGCATGGGAATATAGAGGATGTATCTAATGAGAAATGTCTTCTTATGTGAGAATGATTAGAATGAATCATTACCGTAAGATCTAACCGTGAATAGTCATGATTAAAAACATTAAAATGGTCACATGACCACTTAAAAATGTCATGTGACTTTTTTAATATATCAGATGACTTAATGTTCTAATCATGATCATTCATTGTTAGATTTAATGGTAACAATTTATTCTCATATTCTAGATAAGAAGATTTGTCTCATAAGATAAATCTTCCATACATATACATACGTTCATATATATATATATAAATGTAGGAATATATATATAAGTATAATATATATTTAAATATATAATATATATATATGTTTAAATATATAATATATATTATATAATATATATATATATATTTAAATATAATATATATATATATTTATTATAAAGTAAAGTTTCTTTGAATGGAATAAAGTAAAGTTATTATCTTGACCAAATGTATTAAATTCTTGACCAAATTAATTTAAATAATTATATTAGCGAATGAATTTTAATAATTATTCTAAATACTACATTAATCAAATAAAATATAAGGCATGATTTAAAAAATATTTATATCGATTAATTTAAAGTTCAAGGAGGACCCAGATCTGTAGGCCTTTTTTCCAAAGACATAACAACTAAAAAGTTTTTGAAATTGCCGCTAAAAAGTTGTTGTCTTGATCAATCAAATGATCAAGGCAACAACATGACTTCACATGTCAAGAGAATAGCTTAGGCAAGCAGATATTTGCGAGAAATCCTAATAAAAATAATAGCACACAATAAATCGGGGGTAGTCTTTACCTGGAAAATTGCAACTCAAACTCAATAGTACTAGATCTCTAAAAGCAGCAAGTGATGTTGTATTAAAGGAATGGTGGGAAAAGAGAGCGGAAAAATATCGAATAAACCAATGATGTCAACAAATGCTCGAGCACAGTGAAGAATGGTGTGGGGGAGCGGGTTTAAATAGGCCTTAAAATTAGGGTTTATTTATAAGAGAGAGATTAGGCAAGCAGATATTTGCGAGAAATCCTAATAAAAATAATAGTACACAATAAATCGGGGGCAGTCTTTACCTGAAAAATCGCAACTCAAACTCAATAGGATTGAATGGATGCTTCCCTTAATGCAAATTTCTTTTTCTAGGTGCCATTGAATTTGACACTAACAGCTAGCAAGAATCCAGACAACCTTGTATTATGTTTATCTGCATTAGATGGTTAAAGAATCAAATATAAATACACAAACTTGCACTTAAGACAAAGTCTTAATTCAGCTCGATTAATAAATTAAACAAGCTAAATCTTAGAAAACTATGGATCGAAATCATGGCGTTATAAATTTCTTTCAAATTCTATCTACTATACTAAGATGAAAATTAATGCATCACTTTCCTTTTCATTCATAATTTATGTTCATATATAGAACCACTGTCCCGAGAAGATGAGTGAAAATTTAATAAATACAAAGAGAATGCAATAATTCTGAACTTTACTCTTTCTTCTATCTCCAACCTCATACGAAAAAGACAATTGTTTTACTTTGTATAAGACAATCAAAAGTAAAGTGAATTATTTTCTTCCAGATCATGATTCTGAAATTCTATTTGTGTTTGAATTCATTCACTGTACATAATCGAAATGTTGTGCAAATGTAATAGTGTGTTTGTTTTAAAAGAGGTAGGAGAGAAACAAATCGAATAATATGTCCTGATCGGTGATCAACACATAATTCAAAGTAAACCCTAAAATTTCCATATTCTGTCTGCTACCCAGAAATAAATATGGGGTTTCAAAACTGAAGATGTAAAATTAGGTGGGTACAAACACAATTTTTAAAAGAGATTGGGCAAGAAGAATAACAAAACAATTTCTTTCTCCCAGAATCCTAAGTTTCTTACATTATTAATATAAGAAAAGAGTCGGTCATCAAACTATACAAATTTAATTATCACCGAATTCAATTACATTAAAAAAAATAGAGTAGAAAAGAGAGAAATGATAGATATGATAGATGATGTGATTATGGGAGAAAAATGAGTTACAATACAGAGAAGAAAGTGATTCTAAAGTCTAAAAACCCTTGAGTAAATGCCATTCTATCAGAAGTAAGGCAAGTCTCACATCTGAATAGTTTGGAGCCTTAGTCCATAGTTTAATATATAAATATAAATATAAAGAGATACCTAGAATACTTTATTTAAATACCCAATACTTTAGAATGAAAATGACTACTTTTTGAAAATAAGTGTAGTTCATGGAGGACCCAGATCTGAAGGCCTTTTTTTCCAAAGACATAACAACTAAAAAGTTTTTGAAATTTCCGCTAAAAGGTTGTTGCCTTCATCAATCGAATGATCAAGGCCACAACATGAGTTCGCATGCCAAGAGAAGAGCTCAGGCAAGCAGATATTTGTGAGAAATCCTAATAAAAATAATAGCACACAATAAATCGGGGGCAGTCTTTACCTGGAAAATCGCAACTCAAACTCAATAATACTAGATCTCAAAAAGTAGCAAGTGATGTTGTATTAAAGGAATGGTGGGAAAAGAGAGCGGAAAAGTATCGGAGAAACCAATGATGTCAACAAATGCTCGAGCACAGTGAAGAATGGTGTGGTGGGAGCGGGTTTAAATAGGCCTTAAAATTAGGCTTTATTCATAAGAGAGAGATTAGTCATTGAAAACGTTCATGATTAAATAGTTGGAATCAAATGAAAAACCTCAAATTTCAACACTACCAACTAAGCCATTACTGACATTTAATATGAATAATAAATACATATCTTTCTAATAAATTACCTTAGTAAATTTTTTAATAAATTACCTTAGTAAATTTTTTAATAAATTACCTTAGTAAATTTTTTAATAATAAAAAATATAAGAATATTATAAATCTTTCATTTTCTTTTTTGAGAAATTAAATATTTTATTTAATAATTATTATTTTATTACTCAATTAATACATTAAAGATTTATATGTCTGGATCATCATTAGTGTTGGTAAAAGAAGTCATATAAATTATAAAGTTATTTATATACATACATGCATGGGAATATAGAGGATGTATCTAATGAGAAATGTCTTCTTATGTGAGAATGATTAGAATGAATCATTACCGTAAGATCTAACCGTGAATAGTCATGATTAAAAACATTAAAATGGTCACATGACCACTTAAAAATGTCATGTGACTTTTTTAATATATCAGATGACTTAATGTTCTAATCATGATCATTCATTGTTAGATTTAATGGTAACAATTTATTCTCATATTCTAGATAAGAAGATTTGTCTCATAAGATCAATCTTCCATACATATACATACGTTCATATATATATATATAAATGTAGGTATATATATAAATATAATATATATTTAAATATATAATATATATATGTTTAAATATATAATATATATATTATATAATATATATATATATTTAAATATAATATATATATATTTATTATAAAGTAAAGTTTCTTTGAATGGAAAAAAGTAAAGTTATTATCTTGACCAAATGTATTAAATTCTGGACAAAATTAATTTAAATAATTATATTAGCGAATGAATTTTAATAATTATTCTAAATACTACATAATCAAATAAAATATAAGGCATGATTTAAAAAATATTTATATCGATTAATTTAAAGTTCATGGAGGACCCAGATCTGTAGGCCTTTTTTCCAAAGACATAACAACTAAAAAGTTTTTGAAATTTCCGCTAAAAAGTTGTTGTCTTGATCAATCAAATGAACAAGGCAACAACATGACTTCACATGTCAAGAGAATAGCTTAGGCAAGCAGATATTTGCGAGAAATCCTAATAAAAATAATAGCACACAATAAATCGGAGGTAGTCTTTACCTGGAAAATCGCAACTCAAACTCAATAGTACTAGATCTCAAAAAGCAGCAAGTGATGTTGTATTAAAGGAATGGTAGGAAAAGAGAGCGGAAAAATATCGAATAAACCAATGGTGTCAACAAATGCTCGAGCACAGTGAAGAATGGTGTGGGGGAGCGGGTTTAAATAGGCCTTAAAATTAGGGTTTATTTATAAGAGAGAGATTAGGCAAGCAGATATTTGTGAGAAATCCTAATAAAAATAATAGCACACAATAAATCGGGGGCAGTCTTTACCTGGAAAATCGCAACTCAAACTCAATAGGATTGAATGGATGCTTCCCTTAATGCAAATTTCTTTTTCTAGGTGCCATTGAATTTGACACTAACAGCTAGCAAGAATCCAGACAACCTTGTATTATTTATCTGTATTAGATGGTTAAAGAATCAAATATAAATACACAAACTTGCACTGAAGACAAAGTCTTAATTCAGCTCGATTAATAAATTAAACAAGCTAAATCTTAGAAAACTATGGATCGAAATCATGGCGTTATAAATTTCTTTCAAATTCTATCTACTATACTAAGATGAAAATTAATGCATCACTTTCCTTTTCATTCATAATTTATGTTCATATATAGAACCACTGTCCTGAGAAGATGAGTGAAAATTTAATAAATACAAAGAGAATGCAATAATTCTGAACTTTACTCTTTCTTCTATCTCCTACCTCATACGAAAAAGACAATTGTTTTACTTTGTATAAGACAATCAAAAGTAAAGTGAATTATTTTCTTCCAGATCATGATTCTGAAATTCTATTTGTGTTTGAATTCATTCACTATACATAATCGAAAGGTTGTGCAAATGTAATAGTGTGTTTGTTTTAAAAGAGGTAGGAGAGAAAGAAATCGAATAATATGTCCTGATCGGTGATCAACACATAATTCAAAGTAAACCCTAAAATTTCCATATTCTGTCTACTACCCAGAAATAAATATGGGGTTCCAAAACTGAAGATGTAAAATTAGGTGGGTACAAACACAATTTTTAAAAGAGATTGGGCAAGAAGAATAACAAAACAATTTCTTTCTCCCAGAATCCTAAGTTTCTTACATTATTAATATAAGAAAAGAGTCGGTCATCAAACTATACAAATTTAATTATCACTGAATTCAATTACATTAAAAAAAGTAGAGTAGAAAAGAGAGAAATGATAGATATGATAGATGATGTGATTATGGGAGAAAAATGAGTTACAATACAGATAAGAAAGTGATTCTAAAGTCTAAAAACCCTTGAGTAAATGCCATTCTTTCAGAAGTAAGGCAAGTCTCACATCTGAATAGTTTGGAGCCTTAGTCCATAGTTTAATATATAAATATAAATATAAAGAGATACCTAGAATACTTTATTTAAATACCCAATACTTTAGAATGAAAATGACTACTTTTTGAAAATAAGTGTAGTTCATGGAGGACCCAGATCTGAAGGCCTTTTTTCCAAAGACATAACAACTAAAAAGTTTTTGAAATTTCCGCTAAAAGGTTGTTGCCTTCATCAATCGAATGATCAAGGCCACAACATGAGTTCACATGTCAAGAGAAGAGCTCAGGCAAGCAGATATTTGCGAGAAATCCTAATAAAAATAACAGCACACAATAAATTGGGGGCAGTCTTTACCTGGAAAATCGCAACTCAAACTCAATAATACTAGATCTCAAAAAGTAGCAAGTGATGTTGTATTAAAGGAATGGTGGGAAAAGAGAGCGGAAAAGTATCGGAGAAACCAATGATGTCAACAAATGCTTGAGCACAGTGAAGAATGGTGTGGTGGGAGCGGGTTTAAATAGGCCTTAAAATAGTTATTTATTCATAAGAGAGAGATTAGTCAATGAAAACGTTCATGATTAAATAGTTGGAATCAAATGGAAAACCTCAAATTTCAACACTAACAACTAAGCCATTACTGACATTTAATATGAATAATAAATACATATCTTTCTAATAAATTACCTTAGTAAATTTTTTAATAAATTACCTTAGTATATTTTTTTAATAAAAAAAATATAAGAATATTATAAATCTTTCATTTTCTTTTTTGAGATATTAAAATTTTTATTTAATAATAAATATTTTATTACTCAATTAATACATTTAAGATGTATTTGTCTGGATCATCATAAGTGTTGGTAAAAGAAGTCATATAAATTATAAAATTATTTATATACATACATGCATGGGAATATAGAGGATGTATCTATTGAGAAATGTCTTCTTATGTGAGAATGATTAGAATAAATCACTACCGTAAGATCTAACAGTGAATAGTCATGATGAAAAAATAAAAAATGGTCACATGACCACTTAAAAATGTCATGTGACTTTTTTAAAATATCAGATGACTTAATGTTCTTATCATGATCATTCATTGTTAGATTTAATGGTAACAATTTATTCTCATATTCTACATAAGAAGATTTTTCTCATAAGATAAATCTTCCATACATACACATACGTTCATATATATATATATATATATATATATATATATATATATATATATATATATATATATATATATATATATATGGGGGCGTATCTAGTGAGAGCGATGTTTATTATGAGAGATGAGAGCGTTAAATCATGGCCGTACAACCATTCATGAGTGGTTGAGATTAAAAGTAGTTTAGTGGTCACGTGACTTTTTAAAAAAGTCACATGCCATTTTGTTTTAATCTTGACCCTTCATGATAGATCTAATGGCTAAGGTTGAACGCTCTCATCTCTCATAATAAACATCGCTCTCACTTGATACGCTCCCTATATATATATATATATTTATATAATATATATATATATATTTAAATATAATATATATATATATTTATTATAAAGTAAAGCTTCTTTGAATGGAATAAAGTAAAGTTATTATCTTGACCAAATGTATTAAATTCTCGACAAAATTAATTTAAATAATTATATTAGCGAATGAATTTTAATATTTATTCTAAATACTACATTAATCAAATAAAATATAAGGCATGATTTAAAAAATATTTATATCGATTAATTTAAAGTTCATGGAGGACCCAGATCTCTAGACCTTTTTTCCAAAGACATAACAACTAAAAAGTTTTTGAAATTTTCGCTAAAAAGTTGTTGTCTTGATCAATCCAATGATCAAGGCAACAACATGAGTTCACATGTCAAAAGAAGAGCTTAGGCAAGCAGATATTTGCGAGAAATCCTAATAAAAATAATAGCACACAATAAATCGGGGGCAGTCTTTACCTGGAAAATCGCAACTCAAACTCAATAGTACTAGATCTCAAAAAGCAGCAAGCGATGTTTTATTAAAGGAATGGTGGGAAAATAGAGCGGAAAAATATCGGAGAAACCAATGATGTGAACAAATGCTCGAGCACAGTGAAGAATGGTGTGGGGGGAGCGGGTTTAAATAGGCCTTAAAATTAGAGTTTATTCATAAGAGAGAGATTAGTCAATGAAAACGTTCATGATTAAATAGTTGGAATCAAATGGAAAACCTCAAATTTCAACACTAACAACTAAGCCATTACTGACATTTAATATGAATAATAAATACATATCTTTCTAATAAATTACCTTAGTAAAATTTTTAATAAATTACCTTAGTAATTTTTTTAATAAAAATAATATAAGAATATTATAAATCTTTCATTTTCTTTTTTGAGATATTAAAATTTTTATTTAATAATAATTATTTTATTACTCAATTAATACATTTAAGATGTATTTGTCTGGATCATCATAAGTGTTGGTAAAAGAAGTCATATAAATTATAAAACTATTTATATACATACATTCATGGGAATATAGAGGATGTATCTAATGAGAAATATCTTCTTATGTGAGAATGATTAGAATAAATCATTACCGTAAGATCTAATAGTGAATAGTCATGATTAAAAACATTAAAAATGGTCACATGATCACTTAAAAATGTCGTGTGACTTTTTTAAAATATCAGATGACTTAATGTTCTAATCATGATCATTCATTGTTAGATTTAATGGTAACAATTTATTCTCATGTTCTAGATAAAAAGATTTTTCTCATAAGATAAATCTTCCATACATACACATACGTTCATATATATATATATATATATATATATATATATATATATATAAATATAGGTATATATATAAATATAATATATATATTTAAATATATAATATATATTTAAATATAATATATATATATATTATAAAGTAAAGTTTCTTTGAATGTAATAAAGTAAAGCTATTACCTTGACCAAATGTATGAAAATCTAGACAAATTAATTGAAATAATTATATTAGCGAATGAATTTTTATAATTATTCTAAATACTACATTAATCAAATAAAATATAAGGCACGATTTAAAAAATATTTATATCGATTAATTTAAAGTTCATGGAGGACCCAGATATGTAGGCCTTTTTTCCCAAGACATAACAACTAAAAAGTTGTTGTCTTGATCAATCGAATGATCAAGGCAACAACATGAGTTCACATGTCAAGAGAAGAGCTTAGGCAAGCAGATATTTGCGAGAAATCCTAATAAAAATAATAGCACATAATAAATCGGGGGCAGTCTTTACCTGGAAAATAACAACTCAAACACAATAGTACTAGATCTCAAAAAGTAGCAAGTGATGTTGTATTAAAGGAATGGTGGGAAAAGAGCGCGGAAAAATATCGGAGAAACCAATGATGTCAACAAATGCTCGAGCACAGTGAAGAATGGTGTGGGGGGAGCGGGTTTAAATAGGCCTTAAAATTAGGGTTTATTCATAAGATAGAGATTAGGCAAGCAGATATTTGCGAGAAATCCTAATAAAAATAATAGCACACAATAAATCGGGGGCAGTCTTTACTTGGAAAATCGCAACTCAAACTCAATAGTACTAGATCTCAAAAAGCAGCAAGTGATGTTGTATTAAAGGAATGGTGGGAAAATAGAGCGGAAAAATATCGGAGAAACCAATGATGTCAACAAATGCTCGAGCACAGTGAAGAATGGTGTGGGGGGAGCGGGTTTAAATAGGCCTTAAAATTAGGGTTTATTCATAAGAGAGAGATTAGTCAATGAAAACGTTCATGATTAAATAGTTGGAATCAAATGGAAAGCCTCAAATTTCAGCACTAACAACTAAGTCAGTACTGACATTTAATATGAATAATAAATACATATTTTTCTAATAAATAAATTACCTTAGTAAATTTTTTAATAATAAAAAATATAAGAATATTATAAATCTTTCCCTTTTTTGAAATATTAAATATTTTATTTAAAATAATTATTTTATTACTCAATTAATACATTTAAGATTTATTTGTCTGGATCATCATTAGTGTTGGTAAAAGAAGTCATATAAATTATAAAATTATTTATACACATACATGCAGGGGAATATAGAGGATATATCTGATGAGAAATGTCTTCTTATCTGAGAATGATTAGAATAAATCGTTACCGTTAGATGTAATAGGGAATAGTCATGATTAAAAACATTAAAAATGACCACATGACCACTTAAAAATGATCATAATCATGATCATTCATTGTTAGATTTAACGGTCACAATTTATTCTCATATTCTCACATAAGAAGATTTTTCTCATAAGATAAATCCTCCATACATACACCTACGTTCATATATATATATATATATATACATATATGTATATATATAAATATAACATATATATTATATTTAAATATATAATATATATATTGTATTTAAATATATAATATATATATTGTATTTAAATATATAATATATATATTATATTTAAATATAATATATATATATTATAAAGTAAAGTTTCTTTGAATGGAATGAAGTAACGTTATTATCTTGACCAAAAGTATTAAATTCTGGACAAAATTAATTTAAATAATTTTATTAGAGAATGAATTTTAATAATTATTCTAAATACTACATTAATCAAATAAAATATAAAGCATGATTTAAAAAATATTTATATCGATTAATTTAAAGTTTATGTTTACTACATTTGCTAAATATTATCCGTATTAAATATCACAAATTTTGTTCTGGTCGGCTCTTCAGCCATATGACCCGACGACGTTTTAGCCAGTCCATTTGGGCTTTCTCTTAAGCATCCCTTATCAGGATAGCGAGTGCGACTGAGTTTATGAATGAGACCTCCTAGCTCACTTGGCAAAGTGTCCGAGTGGCCTAAGAAAAGGCCGTGGGGAGCGCCCATAGAACTTCTGCACAGAGCCAACCCCCGAACCAAAACTCCACATAAGGACTTCTTCTACACTTGCAATGCAATTTATTTACTTAGATTGTAATTCATTACTTGCACACTCTTGAGTTTGCTTGAGCTCTATCATGTATTTGCTTACACACTGACTTGAGTGTTAGAGTACCTTTTGCATGTCCCCCTTCGTCGCACCTCAACCGAAGACACCTTACACCATTTCCAACTTAGGCTGAGCACCATCAGCGGAGTATCAAGAGAGTCTAGAGTTTGTGCCCGAACATTTGGCGCTGTCTGTGGGGACAATTCTTCACCTTGAATGTTCTTAGACACCATTCTTATTGACAAAAGCAAGACTGCTAGCAGCAGAGAATGTGCCAATGGTAGAAACCTGAAGGCGGAAACAGGGGAACTCTCAAGAGATGATGATTTAGAGGACTCAATCTCAAAGAGTTCCTTCTATTCGGGCCTGAACTCCGGAACGGTGGCGCTCTCAGTGCTCCGGTGGTGGGGCTCAGCCAAGGCAGGCCATGGCATAAGGCTTCTTAGTTTGAAGCATGACGGAGAGGGTACCTGCAAAAGAGACTCTGACGCTCAAGTCAGTATGAGAGAAAAGAGTTGATCTAGGAGGTCAAGCGAACTCAGGAGTATGCAAGAAATGAAGTGCATTCTATGTAAATGAACAATAGAACCTATATTTATAGGCATGGTGATCGAGTTGAGTGTCTCTGCCAGTGTGGGTAAAATCCTTAAGTGGGACTTCTGAGCCGGCTATGTCCTTAAGCCGGGGTGCTGTGGATATTCCCCTCAGCCCTTAGTCAGGGCGCTTGGACACTTTGCTTGTTGGGCTGGGAGGCCCCGTCCCTGAGCTAGGTCGTGCAAGTTGTCTTGACAGTGGTGGTTAAGAGCAATCCCACATGGACTGGCTGACACTCCATTGGGCTATATTGCTGAGAAGCCGAACGGAAAAGGACCCCCCCGGCTTAGTGTGTCAAGGAGTGGTGTGCCAAGCTCATGAAGCTTTAGCCAAGACTCCTTTTTGTTGTGCTCGAGATTCCTCTATTTGTATTTGAGATCCCGTAGCGGTTAAACAAAGTCCCTGCGATTTCATACTTTTACTTTTGCGTGTAATTCAAGGCTGGCGTAAGTTTTCGGTTTATGTTAGGTGATGCTAAAATTCGAGGGTGTGTATGTTTCTGGTCAGTAACAACTTGTGTAGTTGAAACGTTGCGTCGTTCCCGTATGGTTGTACTTGATCATTGAAGCTTTTCTAAATCCAATGGCCTATTAGTCATGCCTTCCATTGATTGATCATGTCCACTTATTACCAGGCTTTTTACTCGTCCTTCAAGACAACTGTAGACATGCTTTACTATTTCTTATAGGAGCTTCACTAATCAAATCCATTTTGTCTATTTCAACCCTCTCGTCACTCTTTTCAGTGTTTAGCTTCCTTCGCTTGCTTGCCTTTCAATGAAACTTCCCTCAAAGCTTCCGAGTTTTATCCCTTTTTCAGTTATTTCTATTCATCGTTTAGCTTTTCCATTCCATTCATCTTTCTTTATACAAATGGAATCCCCTCCTAAAATTTTAGACGGTTGGAGCGTGGCGTCTGCTATTGATGTGGACTCCTTGCCCGACCCTCCTCTTATGTTGAACCCTTCACAACTTAGGGTTTACCGACCCAGGTATAAGTACAACAAGAAAATGTCTCAAATACCGGGGAACCCATTTTGATATTGATTCATTCGATTTGAATTCCGACAACATTGCTCCTATTGTTAAAATCGCAGGTCATTCAAAGATGAGTCGTCATCCCAAAATTGAGAAAACAATTGACATCCCTTCTTATATGAGGCACATTAACTGGGTTAGAGAAGAGGTCTGAGGCAGTGCTCATCGCTTTTCGACCAAAGATGTTTACTCACTAGAAAGCTCTCTTTACCCCTTTTTACCTGCGGTCTACTCCATTTCTCTTCCTTCCCCATCTGGTCGGGCTTGTGACTTTCATTCTGACAGATTTTATACGTACTCATACATCTTAAAGGAGTACAAGCTCAAACTTTCCTTTCCTCTTTTTAAAATTTACATCATTTCTCGTATATACATCACTCTATCTCAAATCCACCCAAACACTTGGGCATTCATCCAAACGTACGAGCGGTTCCTTCATCTCAACATTCATCCCTCAGAGTTACTCTTTTTCTTTATGTTCGACATAGTTTTCATGGAAGATGGCTTCCGCTCCCTTCGGAGCCATACTTATCGTAAAGCCTTTGATGGATTCACCTCCTCTGCCAATAAATAGTTCAAGGATGAGTTCATCCTTATAAAATTCCATGTCGATCAGTCTACCGGTGAAACTCCTTACGGGAAGGATAGTTGTAACGCTCCAATTTCTCAACCAGGAGTCACATCAGTAACCATCAAACTATAGGGACCATTTTCAAAAAAACGAGTTTAAGAAAACCTTCATGATTTCAAAAGCAACAGTACATCTTAGAGGTTCCCAGGAAAGAGAGCTGTTCCCGAAGGTTGTGCTTAAGTACCTTGTCTTTCCTTATATAGAACAACTCTAAACACACTATCACAAGATCAACACAAAATCCGAGGCGACATTTTTGAAAAATAACTTTTCAAAAACAAGAAGATAACGAAAATATCATAATAAATAATACCCAGTATATAGATAATATCTCAATGACGCCTTAACAAAACTAATAATATTCTGGCACGAAAACACATGTCCCCCAAAGTATTCAAAATGATAAAAGAGAGTACTACCACAGAAGATAAATCTAACAATCAAAGAAACTACAAACTTCACGAAGATATGAACGCATATCTGTCCTAAGAGACTCCATCTCCTCAACCAAACACCTCATCTGCTCCAACATATCCTCCTCCTCTAGAGTAGAAGTGTCTCCTAATCACAACGTGTTCTTCCTCTGAAGGGTTTGTTAGAGTAAAATATCTAAATGAATTAACCTATTTTGATAAATAATAATTTCGTTAAGTGTTACTAACTTTCTTTAAAGGATTTTATATTCAGGAACACTTATGAACTGAAGGCCATACTGCAAACATTATCAAAAAGCAAGTGAAGAGTTCGTCCACCTATGAGAAGTTGGTCTGCCTCCAGAAGCAAAGTTCGTCTGCCTGCAAAGACTGTCCGGCTCAATCCTTGTCAAACACATGTGTCGACTAAAGAGCAATGAATGAAGACTCGTACAAAGAGAATTAGCTTAATGGAGATCGTTTGCTCAAACCGAAGATGATTTGTCATGCACCTCTTGGTGGATCAGAGCATTGATGAGTGGATTTTATATGATAATTTTAGGGTCTTTTTAGTCTTTTTATTTTATTATTTTTGAGTCTCATGTAGGTTTTTTATTGTTTTTATGTAGATTTTATATTTATTTTGCATTTTGCATGTAGATTAGATTTTATTAGATTTTCTAGCTTTATTTTATATTTTTAGGAATTTTTCTAGTTATTTTGTATTTTTAGGAAAAGCTGGTTTAGTTATCATTTTTGTCCAGGGACCACTTTGTAAAGTTTCAGGAAATCAAGGACCTATTTGTGAAAGTTCAAGAGTGGAGGGCTAAAAATGAAGATTGAGAGAATTGAAGGGCTTGAATTGAAGTGCTAACCAAGAGAGGACCAAAGTGAAAAAGAAGAATATGAAGAATCACTCTCTAAATTAAGCACATGGAAAAAAAGGATTAAAGGATGAGTGGAGGATTGATGATAGTGGAGGAGAGGTTTCAGAATTGATTAAAGGGCTGATAAGTGGGTTTTTATGGCATTCAAAACCCACTACCATGAAGAAGGAAGGAAAAGCTTGAAGTTGAAGAATCAGTAGCCAGCGCTGCAGCGCTAGAACCCAGCGCTCAAGCGCTGGGCCTCGGCCTGGAAGTGGGATTTAATTGCTGAGGCCAGATTTTTTGCTATAAATAGGGAGGCAACTTGCACTTGAAAAAGACACCTTTCTTAGAACACAACAAGTGTTCCTCTTTCTCCCTCAAGAACATTGTTCCTAGGAATTGTGGGAAGCCATATTTGAGCTCCTAGTCCAGGGTAATTCAATGCTTCTTTTAGCCATGCTTGGCTAATTCTCTTTAAGTATTTTGGGTTGTGTTAGCTTATTAGTTTATGTTTTAGTTTTCTTTTATTTGTTTCTGAATAATATTCAAAGTTCATGTTTTATTTCCTTTTTCTTCATTCATCTTGGTGCACACAAGATCTTTTGCTTATTACTTATACGAATGGAAATTGGTAAGTAGTAAGGGACCTAGGATTTAAAAAAGGTTATAAGTATACATCGCTAAGGAATTAGGATGGACGTAACTTTATGTTGGCCTGAATTTCTTCTTCATCTTCTTCTCTAGTTAACTAAGTTGCAAGGAATTGAATTTAGTAATTAGAAAGAAAGTTCTACAATGTGTAAGGAATTAACTTGTAGATATACTAGGCTATAGCATCATGAATCTTTGTTTGGAATTCAGAAATAAAATAGAAGTTTGCTAGCATAAATTATAAGTTATTCAATGCAACCCAAATGCTTATTTTTATCATCATCTCTTCTTTTATACTTTATGCTTTTTATGTTCTTATTCCAGAAACCAAAATGCAAAATATATTTTTTTATTTTTCTGCTTAAGCTCTAAACAAATTAGTAATTAGACACCTATCCCTGTGGGATCGACAATCTTTTATATTACGCGATAATCAATCGTGCACTTGCGATTTGGCTATCATTGGTGGATCAGAGCATTAATGGCGAAAGAGACAGAATTAAGCGCCATATACCTTGAAGGTTCAAAATTCTCTGACATTCCTTAATTCAAGCTGCTTTTGCTGAATTAGCGGTGATATCCTCTGATCCTCGTATCTCCTCAACGGCTAAATTCAAATCTTCTTATCAGAGCATTAATTGCTATATTAGCTGTAAAGCACATGCATTAATTGCAGTCTCTGAGAACCTGAACAAAAGCACTGCCAGGCGGTATCACTCTCTATCTGTTGAAGAAACATTCTTCACTTGGCAGACTACAACAAGCAGATGCAGAAGTATCCGTTACTCACACTCAAGCAAAGATTCAACGGAACTATTTTTGTAGATCTTCATCAGCGCCTCCAGTTATCATCCTACTGAAGATATAAATAGTGGTCTCTGCATCATTTTCAACTCGGCGATTTACACACTATCAAAGCATTCAAATCCTTCAAGTCAGTTTACAATTTGAACAAGCTTTAGCCAAGAACACTCAGTAACTCTAGCTTTCCTATCTTCTGAGTTTAGTCGCCAACTTGTGTGAAATCTCTATAGAGTGAAAACTCTCATTCCTCATCACACTATCCCTTCAGAGAACTAATTTGTATACCTTCTCTGAACTTAGAACTTCATAGTTTCTACCCACTTTTTGTGAAGAGATACCTGTAGAAAACAAACCTTCTTGAAAAAGAACTGGGAGGAGTCCTGTCGAATACTTGAGAGATAAAGGAGAAGTCCTGAGAAAACTTGTAAAGGAGTAGTCCTCAGAATACTGGGAGAAGTCCCTGAGAACACTTGTACTATTCTGTTGAGATAGTGGAAAATCTTGGTATAGCCAAGGACTGGACGTAGCCCTATCGGTTTTGGGGGTGAACCAGGATAAATATCGTGTGTGCTTTACTTTTTAAGTTCTAAGTCTATTTCCGCTGCACTTATCTTTAAACGTTTTCGAACTAATAACGAGTATTTTGCAAAAAACTTTACAAAAGTCACACACACAATTCAAACCCCCTTTCTTGTGTGGTTTTATTACTATCAATTGGTATCAGAGCTTAACCGCTCTGAGAATTACTAACATCTTAACATGTGTAGAGTGAAAAGATCCATGGACGGGATTGCCTACCCTACCGGAACCGCAACTAACAAGCCACCATTCTTCGATGGCTCAAACTATCCCTACTGGAAGAAGCATATGCAGCTATTCATTGAATCAACTGATTGGAAACTATGGGACGTGATATCTAAAGGAAACTACGTTCCTAGAGATAGTGAAAGCAAGGCCATTCCAGCTGACAAATGGACAGATGAACAAAAGACTGAAAATCAGAGGAATTCCAAGGCGAGGCTGTTTCTTATATGTGCTCTCAGCAAAA
Source organism: Acmispon strigosus (assembly GCA_030819835.1). NCBI lineage: Eukaryota > Viridiplantae > Streptophyta > Magnoliopsida > Fabales > Fabaceae > Acmispon > Acmispon strigosus. The sequence goes on from JAUAMA010000007.1 coordinate 30,942,429, forward strand.
GTGAGCATGACAAAGTTGACAGCCTAAGCACCGCAAAGGAAGTCTAGGACACACTAGCTATCGCTCATGAATGAACAACTTCTGTTCAAACCACCAAGATGAGTATGCTCGCTTCCCAATACGAAAACTTCATGATGGACGACAATGAGTCCATTGAATCCATGTTCGCACGACTTCAAACTATTCACAATGGTATGAGGAATCTGGGAAAAACTTTCATTGATAAAGAGCAAGTGGTCAAGATTCTTAGAAGTCTTCCCACCAATTGGAGAAACTTCGTTACTTCCCAAAGAGCTGGAAAGAATCTTGATACATATCAAGTAGAAGACTTGCTGGGAGAAATGAAGATCCACGAGCAGGATCTTTCCAATGATGCTGCAATCATAAAAAGAAAGGCAGCTGTCGCAAAAGCCGTAGCCTTTAAAGCCAACAAATCAAAGGCTTTGAAAGATGATGAATCCTTAGATGAGGAAACTGCTCAATCTGATCGATCCGATGATGAACAGGCTCTGTTCAACAGAAGATTCAGAAAAATGATGGGAAACAGGAAGCAGTTCAAAGGAAGACCATCTTCCTCATCAAGAGAAGAAGAAAGGATCCCAAGTAAAGGAGGGACCGTCTGCTACGAGTGCAAGAAACCTGGACACGTCAAAGCCGATTGCCCTCGTCTGGGGAATAAGCCTTCCCAAAAGAATCTTTATAAAAAGAAGGCCTTTTCTAGCCAAAATGATGAATCAGAAGATGACTCGGATCAAGAAGAAGAAACCAAGGGAGCCAACGAAGAAGCTTCATACTGTGCATTTATGGGATCGATAGACACTTCAGATATTGAAGCAGACAGAGAAGCAGAGGCACTAATGATCTCTGTCGACCAATCCAACGACGAAGAAGATAACCAAGATGAGGTAAGTCCCGAAATTTCATCTAATGACTACAATGAACTATTAGAATATGCTCATGCATTAGCCATCAAATACAGTTCACTAAAAAAGAAGCATGATAAAACCTTGAAAGAATTGCATGCGTCTAAGGAAGTATCCATTATGCTAACAAAGAAAAATCAAGTGCTTTTAGAACAAGATGCAAACAAAGAAATTAAATTCTTAAAACAAAGAGTCAGTGGCCTAATCAAGGATTTATCTATGTTCACCCAAGGTCATGATAATCTAATCAAGTTAAGTGGAAACAACAGATTAGCTTATGATCGAAGAGGTTTAGGTTATGAAGAAGAAGATTGGGATATAGTTGCTATTAAACATAATTCTTCTACTGTCCCATATAGATATCAACCCGAAAAGAAAAATGTTCCATCGCCATCTATTAAAGTCCAACCCAAAACTTTGATAGTTAAGGGTAAGGAGAAGCAAACTCCTCAACAAATAGTACATGGGAGGAAAAGTCCACCCAAGGTGATTACTAACAAAAAAGGACCCAAGAAATTTTGGGTACCTAAATCTATGATTATTCCTCTTGCAGATGTGCTTAACAGTTCGAAACCAAAGAGAACAATGGTACCTGGACAGTGGGTGCTCACGGCACATGACGGGAAAAAGGTCTTTATTCCAAAATATCCATGAGAAGAAGACAGGAGGGACAGTGACCTTTGGAAGTAATCAAAAAGGCTTCATTGTCGGAGAAGGTAATGTTGGTAAGAACCTCCTTCCAGTATTTCGGAAGGTTCTGCTAGTTGAAGGATTGAAACATAACCTACTTAGCATAAGTCAATTGTGTGATAGTGGGCTCACTGTTTCCTTCACCAAATTGAAGTGTAGTGTCACTAACGAGGATGACAAGATTATCTTTGAAGCTCAGAGACAAGGAGATCTATATAAGACCTCCCTGGAAAATCTGGCAAGTCAAAAGGTAACATGTCTAGTATCAGCAGAGGATGATAAATGGATCTGGCACAGGAAGCTAGGGCATGCATCCTTCAAGACCATTGCTAAAATAATCAAACATGATTTAGTAAGTGGTCTGCCAAATCTGTCTTTCAAATCTGATGATACATGCTCAGCATGTCTCCAAGGAAAGCAATTAAAAAGTTCTTTTCATGCAAAGAACGTTGTTAGTACAAAGAGACCTCTGGAGATGTTGCACATGGACTTGTTCGGACCCACTAGAACGGCTAGTTGTTCTGGAAAAATATTTTGTCTTGTCATCGTTGATGACTACACCAGATTCACTTGGGTACAATTCCTTGGAACAAAAGATGAAACTTTCAGGTCCTTCCTAATCATTGCGAAAAGAATTCAAAATGAAAAGGGTTACTGCATCACCAACATCCGTAGTGACAGAGGAGGAGAATTTATAAATGAAGAATTCAACCATTACTGCGAAGAGAATGGTATATTTCATCAAGTATCTGCTCCAAGAACTCCTCAGCAAAATGGAGTAGCCGAAAGGAAAAACAGGTCACTTCAAGAAATGGCCAGGACTATGCTCAACGAGACATCTCTACCCAAATACTTCTGGGCTGAAGCCATTCATACAGCATGTTACATTCAAAATAGAATATTCATGCGTCCCATCTTGAGGAAAACAGCCTATGAACTGTGGAAAGGAAGAAAGCCAAACATCTCATATTTTCATCCATTCGGAAGTTCATGCTTTCTACTCAACACAAAGGATGATCTTGGAAAGTTTGATGCAAAATCAGATAAAGGAATATTCTTGGGATATTCACCCAATTCCAAGGCATTCCGAGTATACAACTCCAGAACCATGGCGGTTGAAGAATCTATCAATGTTAAGTTTGAAGATAAGCACGTAGGTGTAAATCAGATAACCTCAGAAGATGATGAACTGGAAATATATGAAGCTCCTTCATCAAATCCAGCTCAGCCATCATCGTCCGACAAAGAGACAAACTCAATCATTCCCTCCTCAACTCAACCGGACGAAGTTGGTGAAACTACTTCTGACGATATTTCCTCAAGTCAAGTTATGACCTCCAGTGGTATCTCACTGCCTCGAGACTGGAGATTCAAACCAGATCATCCTCCAACGCAAATTATTGGAAATTTCCACGAAAAGGTAAGAACCCGATCCACTTTTAATGATTATGCTAACTGTGCGTTTCTTTCTGAGATAGAACCGAAGAACATAGGAGAAGCACTTCAGGATGAAAGATGGATCCTAGCCATGCAAGAAGAATTAAATCAATTTGAGAGAAGCAAAGTATGGGATTTGGTGCCTAAACCAGAAGACAAGTCTATCATAGGCACTCGATGGGTTTTCAGAAATAAAATGGATGAAAATGGAAAGGTCACAAGAAACAAGGCTCCTCTGGTGGCCCAAGGGTATAATCAACAAGAAGTAATCGATTATACAGAAACGTTTGCGCCAGTAGCAAGAATTGAAGCCATACGTATTCTTCTAGCATTTTCATGTCAGCACTCTATAAAACTGTTTCAAATGGATGTAAAGAGTGCGTTCCTAAATGGGTACATTGAGGAAGAAGTCTACGTGAAGCAGCCTCTAGGATTTGAAGATCAGGATCTACCAGACCACGTTTTCAAGATAAGAAAATCATTATATGGATTAAAGCAAGCACCACGTGCATGGTACAATCGCCTAAGTTCATTTCTGATGAACAACGGATTCTCTCGAGGAAGCATCGACAACACTCTATTTAGAAGAAAGAGGTCCAAGGACTTTATTCTGGTACAGCTGTACGTCGATGATATAATATTTGGGGCTACTAATGAAGCTCTATGTCAAGAATTCTCAAAACTGATGCAAAGTGAATTCGAGATGAGTATGATGGGAGAATTAAAGTTCTTCCTAAGATTACAAATCAGACAGGAAGGTACTCGAACGTACATTCATCAAACCAAGTACATCAATGATCTACTAAATAATTATTGCATGGAGAAAGCAAAAGCCATGGGAACTCCAATGCATCCTGGAACCATACTAGATAAAGGTGATGAATCAACTCCGGTTGACTCAACCAAATATAGAGGAATGATAGGTTCATTGTTGTACCTCACTTCAAGTAGACTAGACATCATGTACAGCGTTTGTGTATGTGCAAGATTCCAGGTAAGTCCCCAAGAATCTCATCTTAGTGCAGTAAAACGCATTTTTCGTTATCTTATTGGAACAACTAATCTTGGTCTAGTCTATGAGAAAGGTGATGATTTCAGGCTAAGAGGATTTTGTGATGCTGACTATGCCAGAGATAGAATAGAAAGAAAAAGGACAAGTGGAGGATGTCACTTTCTAGGGCACTGTCTAATTTCATGGGCAAGCAAGCGACAAAGCACAATCTCTCTTTCAACGGCTGAAGCAGAATACGTCGCTGCAGGTTCTTGCTGCACCCAACTTCTTTGGGTGAAGCATCAATTAGAAGATTATAATATTTTTGAGCATAACATTCCATTATTATGTGATAACACAAGTGCCATTAATATTACAAAGAACCCTGTGTTGCATTCACGAACCAAACATATTGAAATTAAACATCATTTTATTCGTGATCATGTAGCCAAAGGAAATATTGACATTTCATACATACCCTCTGATGATCAACTGGCAGACATATTTACTAAGCCACTAATTGAAAATAAGTTTGCATGCCTTAGAGAAAGAATAGGGATGTTTCCTGCACTATAAATATACCTGTGTTATGTTCGTCTGGCTAGTTTGCTCTAAAATCAATATCCACTACGAGATATGCATTTAATGCTGAAACAGTTGTGTCTTTTCATATGTATTACTTGCTCAGAACGCATACATAAATCTTGGCACTTCTTATCTCTCATCATTTAATACGCATTAATTAACTGCATCATTCATCATGAGAGTGATAAGATCGAGAAAATATTTACACTCTCCAACATAAAAACTGACGGGTGGTGTGCATTCAGGGGCTGTTGAAAGTGGTGTACTTTCTTAAGGTGCTTGGTGTAAGGACTTGTAAGAGATTTTTATCAATAGTGGAAAAATCCTCAAGGGGTTTTCTTGAGGGACTGGACGTAGCCTTCGGTGGATAGAAGGTGAACCAGGATAAAATTTTGTGAGTGCATTCTTCTACCCTTCTCTTTACTTTCAAGCAACACTTATTTCCGCTGCAATCGTTTGTATTTATATTCATCTTGAAAGTAAGAAGGTATCAAGGCGAAAATCGGGTAAACCTGATTCACCCCCCCTCTCAGGTTGCTATCTAGGCTAACACATTCTATGGCACAATCAGCAACCCTTCGCTCAGAGATTTGCACCCTAGTCAAAGGGGAAAAATCCCTCTCTGACTACCTTAGACGCATTAAGACCATTGTTAATGATCTCATCTCCATTAGTGACCCAGTCTCCTATAGAGATCATATTAAAGTTATCTTTGATGGCTTACTGGATGAGTATAGCTCTCTTATGCCTCTTGTCAGCAACCGGGAGGTGCCATGCTCTGTCTCTCGAGCAGAAGCAATGCTTATGGCACATGAAGCGTACCTTCTTCGCTCTCACAAGCATCAACTTCTTGACACTCCACTGTCTGCCTTGCTCACACATGCACCTACGCAGACAATGGATTCATCAACCCTAAACTAGAAGTCTGCTCAGGAAAACTATGCTTCTGGTTCACTTTCCTAGCTTGGTGCCATGCCTACCATTGATGCCTCATCATTTGGAAATCAGGGTTTCTTTGAGCAGACTCAGATTTATGGCTCGTCTGGTGAATATCGTGCTCCTAGTGGTCGCTCTGGTGGTCATGGTGACCGTGGTCGTGGACGTGGTGGACGCTCCTCTATTCAGTGTCAAATCTGCTACAAGTGGGGTCATGACACCAGCACTTGCTGTCACCAGGTTCCGTCTGTTTCTTATCCAGGAATGGTTGGCTCATCACCATATCGTGGTCATTTTAACCAAGCCCCTCAGCAGGTCGGTACCTTTGGGGGGTTTGCACCACCTCCTTCTCCTTTTCAATAATCAGGACTTGGTCCCCCACCCTTTTACAATATTCAACCTAGTGGGCCATCCCATTTACTCTTTTCCCAATGCTGGTCCGAAGACTAATCCACGTGGATACCCTTCGGGAATTGCTTACCCTCTGTTTGCTAGGTATGTAAATGGTTATCACCGGTAGACATTGCCTGCACCTGCAATTCAGTCTCCCCAGCAGACGTCTGGCCCTTCTCCCTTTGCACAGCAATCCACAGGGTAATGGTTTCCATAGCAGATGTTGGGACAAGATCTGCTCACTCCCTCTGCATGCCCAAGTCCAGGGACCTGGTTACCAGACACTGGAGCAACTCATCATGTCACCCATGATGCTACTGCCTTCTCCAACCCTGCACCCCTTCAAGGAAATGATCACATTCTCATGGGGAATGGTCAAGGCTTTCCCATTCACTCTGTTGATACAGTCTTTTTCAAATCACCATGTCAAACACATGCTACCCTTTCTCTTTGTGATTTATTGCTCGTTACTTCAATCACTAGAAATCTTGTCAGTGTTAGTAGGTTTGCTAGGGATAATCATGTCAAATTTGAGTGTGATCATACTTGTTGTCTTATCAAATCTCAGGCCAATGGTGACATTCTTCTTCAAGGGACTGTTAGGGATGATGGTCTCTATTATTTTGGTGGCATGCACGCTTCCCAGTTCTTCAAGAACAAGTCTTCTGTCGTGCCTGCTCCTACTTCCTCCTCCTTTAGTTCACTCAAAACACATGTAACCACAAGCACCAATAGTTTGCTAGTAGGGCCTACATCCTATGACATTTAGCATCATCGTCTGGGTCACCCTACTCATGAGATACTACATTCTTAACTGTCTAAATGTAATATTTTAATTCCTTCTCGAGCTATTTCTTGTGTTTGTAGTGCATGTTGTATGGGCAAATCTCATACATTGCCCTCTTCTTAATCAAACACAGTTTATTCTCATTTTTTAGAACTTGTGTTTTCTGACTTATGGGGTCCATCCTCCGTTGAATTTTCTGCTAGTTATTCTTATTTCCTTACTTGTGTTGATGCCTACACACGTTATATGTCGATTTTTCCTTTAAGAAATAAATCAGAAACATATGCCACTTTTCTTCAATTTCAATCAATGATTGAATTGCAATTAAATTTGAAACTTAAAGTTGTTCAAACTGATGGAGGCACTGAATTTAAACCCCTTAGTTCTCATTTTTCTCAATCAGGAATTGTTCATCGTCTTACTTGCCCCCATACACATCATCAAAATGGCAGTGTGGAACGTAAGCACAGACATGTGGTTGAAGCTGTCATTTCTTTGCTTGCTCAAGCCAAAATTCCCCATCAATACTGAGATCATGCCTTTTTAACAGCTACCTTGCTCATAAAAAGATTGCCTACCTCTGTCTTAGGCAATAGTAGCCCTTACTATAAGCTTCACAGTGCTCACCCCGATTACAAGTTCTTGGAGGCCTTTGAGTGTGCATGCTATCCCTTTCTCCGTCCTTACAATGTCTCTAAAACTCAGTTCAGGTACCGAGAGTGTGTCTTCCTTGATTATTCCCTTGCTCACAAAGGTTATAAATGTTTAGATGCCAATGAGAAAATTTGTGTCAAATGATGTTATTTTCAATGAATACAGGTACCCATACATAGAGATATTTTCAACTCTTTTTACCACCATGGAAGGGTCTTCTCTAACATCCTTTATTCCAAGGTATTCTGTAACTCCACGTCAAGGGCAGCAGTAGTCTCTATATATTCATCAAGTTGCAACATCGTCTGTTGTTCCTAAACCGTCGGCAGTTCCTTCATCGTCTGTAGTTCCTTCATCGTCTAAAGATCCTTCATTGTCTGATGTTCCTACATCGTCTGGTTCTACAGAATCATCTGCCGCTTATCAATTGGCTGATGTTATAGCATCGTCTGGTAATCAGCAAGCACCAGTCAACACTCATGTCATGCAAACTAGATTCAAATCTGGGATTACTAGGCCCCCAGCATCCTCAGTTCCGCCTCCTCCAGTCAACGCTCACACTATGCAAACTCGTTTGAAGACTAGAACTATTCAGCCACAACTTCTTTTAACTCAGGTTGAACCAACCTCCTACAAGAAAGCTCTTCGAGATCTCCCCTGGAAGCAGGCTATGCAGGCAGAGTTTGATGACTTACAACAAACCACCACATGGTCTTTGGTCTCCTTACCACCTAACAGGAAACCAATAGGTTGCAAGTGGGTGTTCAAGATCAAGCAAAAGGATGATGGAACTATTGAAAGATACAAAGCTAGGTTAGTGGCCAAAGGGTAAAATCAGATTCAAGGTTTTGACTATTCAGAAACCTTTTCCCCTGTTGTGAAGCCAATCACTATCTGTCTCATTTTGTCATTAGTTGTTACCAAACGTTGGAATATTCATCCACTTGATGTCAACAATGCCTTCCTGAATGGCACACTTGATGAAGATGTTTGCATGGACCAGCCACCGAGGTTTCAAACTGAAGATCAAACTTTAGTCTGCAAACTCAACAAAGCTCTTTATGGTCTCAAACAAGCTCCCCGAGCTTGGTTTGACATGTTAAAAGGGGCCCTGCTACACTTTGGCTTCAAGGCCAGTTGTTGTGATCCATCTTTATTTGTCTATAGTATAGCTTCTTATTGCATATACATCTTGGTCTATGTTGATGATATTATCATCACTGGCAGTTCCTTACCTCTCATTCTGCAACTTGTCACCAAGCTCAATACAGAGTTTTCACTCAAACAACTAGGTACGTTGGATTACTTCCTTGGAGTTCACGTTCAGCATCTGCAAGATGGGTCTCTTCTCCTATCACAATCTAAATACACAGGAGATCTTCTTGACAAGGAAAATATGACCAATGCAACAGGGCAATCTACGCCTATGCTTAGTGGAGCAAAACTCAGCAAACATGGTACTAACCTATATGCTGATCCAACCAACTACAGGTATGTTGTTGGTGCATTGCAATATGCCACTCTCACCAGATCTGAAATTAGCTATGTTGTCAACAAAGTCTGTCAGTTCATGAGCTAGCCTCTAGATGTTCATTGGAAGGCTGTCAAGCGCATACTAAGGTACCTCAAATGTACTATCTCTCATGGTCTGCTTCTCAAGCCCTGCAATTCTAAAGTTGCAGTGCCCTTGACTGCCTACTGTGATGCTGATTGGGGTTCAGATCCGGAGGATAGACGTTCCACGTCTGGTTTATGTGTTTTCTTTGGACCCAACTTAGTGTCATGGAGCTCCAAGAAGCAGACGATTGTTGCACGGTCAAGCTTTGAAGTAGAATATAGAAGCTTGGCCAACACCACTGCTGAACTTCTTTGGATTCAATCTCTCCTCACAGAGTTAAAGATTCATTTCCAAGTTTCTACAGTATACTGTGATAACATGGGAGCTGTGGCCTTAACTCACAACCCTATTTTGCACACCAGAACCAAATATATGGAACTGGACATCTTTTTCGTTCGCGAGAAAGTTCAAAACAAGTCACTGCTTGTTTAACACATTCCTAGTCAGAATCAACTGGCTGATATCTTTACCAAACATCTCTCGCCTCAACACTTTGCAGCAATGAAGGCCAAATTCAATGTGTTTGCAAAGGCTGATCTTTCTCACCCACCTTGAGTTTGAGGGGGGTTGTTAGAGATATGCAATATCGTCTGATACCTATCGTCTAATACCTATCTTTTATATAGCGCGGCATTCTATCGTTTGTATGGCAGCACTGTCTGCCAAGTTGAATCGAATGCATAATTGTATTGTCTGACCAGTTAGTCATGCTAGTTGTCCAAGTGTGATAGTTGACCCGGATTATCCGGGATCCTGTCTGATAGTGTTGACCCAGAATATCCGAGATCTTGTCTGTTTTTCGTCAGTCTCTCTCTGTATATAAACAGGGCTTGTATAGTGAATTAATCAGAATAGAAAGAATATCCAGTATTTTCGATTTCTCATTTTTCTTCTGCAAAGAACCCTTGGTTCTTAATTGTCTACATTCTCGAGCACTCCATCTTCCCTCCACATATATAGCTTTTGATAAAGGTAATAAGGAAAATCGCAAGTGTACGATTAAACTATCGCGTAATACTAAAGATCGAACCCAAGGGATAGGTGTTCTTATTAATATTTAATTTAGTACTTGTGCAATAAAAATAAAATGATATGTTTGATGTTTGGTTTAGGACAAGATGAGAGCAAAAGCATAGAATAATAAAACAGAATAAGATGAGAAGAATTTAAGCTCTTGGGTTGGTTTACATAATTTATAAAACATGCTAGAAAACTCTTACTAAATTTCTGAACTTTAAATTCATATTCATGGTGCTATAGCCTAAGTTTCTACATCCTAATAGCCTTAAGAAATGTAGAACTTTCTTACCTAATTACTAACTCCATAGCCTTGGTTATTAGTTAATTAGAAAAGAAGATGAAGAAAGAATCCGGGCCAACACAAAGTTACGTACATCCTTATAGCCTTAAGAAATGCAAACATATAACCTTTTTTATTTCCTATTTCCCTTACTACTTACCAAATGGCCTTATGACATAAGTAGAAAGCAAGAAATCTTTTGCGCATAAAGATTAATGAAGAACAAAGAAATAAAACATGAATTGAAGATGTTATTCAGAAATGTAAAAGAAAACTAGAACATGAATTATAAACTAAAACAACCCAAAAAATTAAAAAGAATTTAGCCAAGCATGGCTAAAGGAGACATTGAATTACCCTGGATAGGAGCTCAAATATGGCTTCCCACAAGTCCTAGGAACAATGCTCAAAAGGAAGAAAGAGAGAATACTTGTTGTATTCTATGAAGGTGTGTTTTACAAGTGAAGAGAAAGGTCCTATTTATAGTAAAATTCTGGGCTCCAGCGCCTGAGCGCTGGCTTCTCCAACGCCTGGGCGCTAGGATGCATTAAAAATCCACTTTCTGTCCGAGGCCCAGCGCTTGAGCGCTGAGATCCCAACGCTGGAGCGTTGGGACGCTGCTTCTTCAACTTCAAGCTTTTCTTCCTTCTTCATTCATGGTAGTGGGTTTTGATGGTCATAAAATGCCACTACTCAGCCTTGTTTAATTCTGAAACCTTTCCTCCACTAACATCAATTCTTTAAACATTATTTTCCATGTGCTAATTAGAGAGTGATTCTTCATATTCTTCTTTTTCACTTTGGTCCTCTCTTGGTTAGCACTTCAATTCAAGCCCTCATATTCTCTCAATCTTAACTTTTAGTCCTCCACTCTTGAACTTTTACAATTTGGTCCCTGACTTCCTGAAACTTTACACATTGGTCCCTGGACAAAAATGATAACTAAACCAGCTTTTCCTAAAAATATAAAATTGCTATAAAAACTCCTAAAAATATAAAATAAAGCTAGAAAATCTAATAAAATCTAAACTACATGCACAATGCAGAATAAATATAAAATCTATATAAAAAGACTAAAAAACCTATATGTGACTCAAAAATAATAAAATAAAAAGACTAAAAACTACCTAAAAACATCATATAAAATCCACTCATCACACCACTATACCCAACGACAGCTTGTCCTCAAGCGACAAAACTTAAAGAAAAACTCGTCCCTGAGTTTTGAGAAAGTTTATCTGATTACAACTTGAAGCACAAAAACCTTTCAAAGAAAGCTTAGCAAAAAAAGAAGACATGCATGTTTTATAGACAAAGAATCAAGAAGGTTAGGCTTGGCTTTTAACATGTTGAGTTCATCAATTAAGCTCACAAAATAATATTCTCCATGAAAACAAGAAAGCTCAATAATTCTGCCTAGAATTCAAATCAAAACTGAAGTAAAGCAACCAAGTGATTTTGAAGAGATTCTTAAGGTTGTAACTTGGCCAAAAGGTTGAACATTTCAAGGTGTGGATTTCAAGAAATTGGCAACTCTAGTGGCTGACTCAGAAACTTGTTGTTAAGTGATTTTTCTTGACTAAGAGCTTTAAACAATTCACACAAGGGTCCTCTCAATTTTTTCCTTCTTCTTCTCCTCTTTTTTTTTTGAACAAAGTAGTGGAATGTATGGGATGAATGACTTGAATTTTACTCCCTTCATACTCTTTCTCACCCCACTACTTCATTATTTTTTTCTAAGGCACATACCTTATTTTTTTCAACTTTTTTCCTTCATTTTTTTCAGAGAGAAACCCACAAACATAGCTCTAACAATTTAGCACATGAATCACAATAACAACTTCAAGATTTATCACACAAAGTAGGCTCCAAAGAATGACTCTTTTAAGGCTCAAAAGGGGCTACTAGTGGATATAACATTTCAAGCAAAAATCTGAGTTTTCAAAAATGCCTATAATCTCTTCTCAACTCACAAAGTGTACAAAACTCCAATCAACATGCAACACAAGGCAGAAAAATCTTACAATCATGCATCAGAGTCCTCAGCTCTCAGAAAAAGATAGGGTAAGTGGTACCCTTTTTAGAACTCAGAAAAAGACTTTGCCAACAACCAAAACAATCAAGATATCAAAAATCCTTTCTACAGCATGCAATCCTAACTGCTTAAAAACATAGAACTTTTCACAAAGCAGTTCAATCAGACAAAGCATTTCACAAAGCTATAGCAACATTCAGAATGGATAATATACTCGTGCAAAAAGAAAACAGAAAAACTAAACTAAAAATAAAACTAAAAACTATAAAAAGAAAACAAAAACAAAGAAGCTGGTATAGTAACAAATTTTCCACAAAGGTCCAAGGGAACCTCAATGTAAAAATCAAATTGAACACTTTGAGTTCAAGAGGGCTCTTCCTCCTTTTGGTACCTATCCTGTAACAATGAACAAACAAAAGTCTCACAAGCAGAAGCTTGCTTGACTTGTTAGTCCCAAAAACAGCACAAATAAGATCATGGGTTGAAAATTTGTGTCCACCTAAAAAAAAAATACAAGAATTCTTGAGTTTCCCAAAAATTAAAAACAGTTTAGAACCAAGGGAAAACTCATAGAACCTTAAAACTTCCAGAAAATGGTGAACACAAAATTTATTAAAAACTAAAAACAGCAAACAAAAGTAAAACAGCAAACTGCCCGAGCTCCAGCGCTTGAGCGTTGGGGATGCCAACGCTTGGGCGCTAGAATTAAAATAAAAACTGGGCATCAGAGGTCCCAGCGCCTAAGCGCTGGGTTTCCAACGCTATGGCGCTGGAAATTAGAAAAATAAAACTGGGGATTCCAGGGGCCTAGCGCATGAGCGCTGGCCAGCCAACGCTGGAGCGTTGGACAACGCTGGAATCAGGGGACTTAAAACAGGGGCCTAACGCTTGTGCGTTGGCCTCCAGCGCCTGAGCGCTGGCCCCTCCTGCAGAAACAACATAAAATTTATTTTCTTTTATTTATTTACAAGAGTTATGCAGAAATTTAAATGACAAAAATTAAAACTATCCTAAGTTGGGTTGTCTCCCAACCAGCTCAATGTTAAGGTCCGAGATAGACCCTTCCCCTTAATCAATTGGGGGTCAGCAAGTTCAACAGTCATCACTTGACTCTCATAATCTCCTCCTAAGTAAGGTTTCAGCCTTTGCCCATTGACAAGAAATGTGTTCTTTGTACCCCGATTTTCCAACTCAACCGCACCATGAGGGAAGACTTTGGTGACCAAAAATGGCCCTGTCCATCTTGACTTCAACTTTCCAGGGAACAACCTCAGCCTTGAGTTATATAATAACACAAGCTGTCCTGGACTAAATTCTTTTGGCAGGATCCTCTTATCATGCCACCTTTTTGTTTTTTCCTTGTAGATCCTAGCATTGTGATATGCTTGGAGTCTAAATTCATCCAGCTCATGTACCTGTACCTGTCTTTTATCCCCAGCTTCCTTGGGATCCATGTTCAAATGTTTCAAAGCCCAAAAGGCTTTATGCTCAAGTTCCACAGGTAAATGACAAGTCTTACCATAAACCAACTGGTAAGGAGAGGTTCCAATAGGAGTTTTAAACGCAGTTCGATAAGCCCACAAGGTGTCATCTAATTTTTTTGACCAATCCTTCCTTGAGGTACCAACTGTTTTTTCCAAAATCCTTTTTAACTCCCTATTAGAAACCTCTACTTGTCCACTAGTTTGGGGGTGATAGGGGGTAGCAATTTTATGATTAACACCATATTTTTTCAAAAGAGTTTTAAAAGCTTTATTACAAAAATGCTTACCTCCATCACTGATTATTTCTCTTGGCACCCCAAATCTAGTAAAAATCTTTTTCTTCAGAAAATCCAGAACAACTTTTCCATCATTTGTGGGAAGGGCTGATGCTTCAACCCACTTAGAAACATAATCAACAGCAACCAAAATATACTGGCAACCAAAAGAAGGTGGAAAAGGTCCCATGAAATCAATGCCCCATACATCAAAAAGCTCAACTTCCAAAATCATTTTTTGGGGCATCTCATTCCTTCTTGAGATATTACCAGTTCGTTGACAGCGATCACACCTTACCACAAATGCTCTACTATCTTTGAAGATAGTAGGCCAATAAAAACCACTTTGGAGGACTTTAGCTGCAGTCCTCTCACCTAAAAAATGGCCTCCATAATCGGAGCCATGGCAATGCCATAAAATAGCCTCAAATTCTTTTTCTGGAATACACCTTCTAATGATCCCATCAGAACATTCTCTAAACAAATAAGGCTCATCCCAGAAAAAGAATTTAGCATCATGCAAAAATTTCTTCTTTTGTTGCCAAGTCAAATCAGAAGGCAACACACCAGCAGCTTTAAAATTAGCTAAATGTACATACCATGGAGCTATCTCTTGGACAGCTAAAAGCCTCTCATCTGGGAACTCCTCTTGAATAGGAATTGGATCGGAGTTCCCCTCTTCAAGTCTTGACAAATGGTCTGCTACACCATTGTCTTTCCCTTTCCTGTCCACAATTTCAAGATCAAACTCTTGTAAGAGTAAGATCCACCTGATTAGCCTGGGTTTAGCTTCCTGCTTAGCAAACAAATACCTCAATGCAGAATGGTCAGTATGCACAATAACTTTAGTACCCAAAACGTAAGGTCTGAATTTATCTAAAGCATAAACTACACTCAACAACTCCTTTTCAGTTGTAGCATAATTTCTTTGAGCTTCATTCAGAACCTTACTAGCATAGTAAATCACATGCAACACTTTTCCATTTTTTTGACAAAGAACAGCCCCTATTGCATTGTCACTAGCATCACACATAACTTCAAAAGGCAAATCCCATTGGGGAGCAACAATGATAGGGGCTGAAACAAGTTTTTCCTTTAATAATTTAAAAGCAGCCAAACACCCATCATTAAAGATAAAAGGAGCTTCTTTTTCAAGGAGATTTGTCATAGGCTTAGCAATTTTAGAAAAATCTTTTATAAATCGCCTATAAAAACCTGCATGACCAAGAAAGCTTCTTATACCTTTAACATTGGTGGGAGGAGGTAGATTTTCAATAATCTCAGTTTTAGCTTTATCTACCTCAATCACTTTTTCAGAAATCTTGTGCCCAAGCACAATGCCATCTTTTACCATAAAATGACATTTTTCCCAATTAAGTACCAAATTCTTTTCTTGGCACCTAACTAGAATCCTTTCCAAATTGCTCAAACACTTGTCAAAGTTGGGGCCATATACAGAAAAATCATCCATGAACACTTCCATACATTCATCAATTAAATCATAAAAAATAGCAAACATACATCTTTGGAAGGTTCCTGGAGCATTACACAAGCCAAAAGGCATTCTTTTATAAGCAAACACCCCGAAGGGGCAAGTAAAAGCAGTTTTTTCTTAATCCTTAGGATCAACAACAATTTGATTATATCCTGAGTATCCATCCAAGAAACAATAGTACTCATGGCCAGCCAACCTGTCAAGCATTTGATCAATAAAGGGAAGGGGGAAATGATCTTTCCGGGTGGCAGAATTTAGCCTCTGGTAATCTATACAAACCCTCCATCCAGTTACCATCCTAATGGGAATCAATTCATTATTCTCATTTGGGACCACAATAATTCCCCCTTTTTTGGGAACTACCTGAACAGGACTAACCCATTCACTATCAGAAATGGGATAGATGATCCCTGCATCTAGTAACTTAATCACTTCTTTCCTTACCACCTCTTTCATGGCAGGATTAAGTCTTCTTTGGGGTTGGACTATAGGTTTAACTTGTTCTTCTAAGCAAATTTTATGCATACAAACAGTGGGGCTTATGCCCTTAATATCTTCAATAGTCCAACCCAAAGCAGATTTATGAGCTCTAAGAATTCTTACCAGTTTTTCTTCTTCAAGAGGAGAGAGGGAACTACTCACAATGACTGGCTTATTATTACCTTAAGGGTAGAAGGTAAGGGCTTCAGTTCCCTCTTTTCCTCTTGAATTTCTTCTTCTCTTCTGAGCTCCTCTACCCAATTTCCCTTTGGTTGGAAACAATGGGCAGCCTCCAAATATCTTGCCATTTCGATGACCTGTTCGTCATTACTTTCAATATTTTCAAAATCCAACCCTTTAGAGATTATAGTCTCTAAAGGATCTTCTTCTTTCCACATGGCAACAAACTGTTAAGCAGAAATATTTTTTTTAATATATATACAAGAAGTACTAAATAAAATAAAAATAAGAACTTGAAAGAACCTATCCCCGGCAACGGCGCCAAAAACTTAATAAGGAAAATCGCAAGTGTACGATTAAACTATCGCGTAATACTAAAGATCGAACCCAAGGGATAGGTGTTCTTATTAATATTTAATTTAATACTTGTGCAATAAAAATAAAATGATATGTTTGATGTTTGGTTTAGGACAAGATGAGAGCAAAAGCATAGAATAATAAAACAGAATAAGATGAGAAGAATTTAAGCTCTTGGGTTGGTTTACATAATTTATAAAACATGCTAGAAAACTCTTACTAAATTTCTGAACTTTAAATTCATATTCATGGTGCTATAGCCTAAGTTTCTACATCCTAATAGCCTTAAGAAATGTAGAACTTTCTTACCTAATTACTAACTCCATAGCCTTGGTTATTAGTTAATTAGAAAAGAAGATGAAGAAAGAATCCGGGCCAACACAAAGTTACGTACATCCTTATAGCCTTAAGAAATGCAAACATATAACCTTTTTTATTTCATATTTCCCTTACTACTTACCAAATGGCCTTATGACATAAGTAGAAAGCAAGAAATCTTTTGCGCATAAAGATTAATGAAGAACAAAGAAATAAAACATGAATTGAAGATATTATTCAGAAATGTAAAAGAAAACTAGAACATGAATTATAAACTAAAACAACCCAAAAACTTAAAAATAATTTAGCCAAGCATGGCTAAAGGAGACATTGAATTACCCTGGATAGGAGCTCAAATATGGCTTCCCACAAGTCCTAGGAACAATGCTCAAAAGGAAGAAAGAGAGAATACTTGTTGTATTCTATGAAGGTGTGTTTTACAAGTGAAGAGAAAGGTCCTATTTATAGTAAAATTCTGGGCTCCAGCGCCTGAGCGCTGGCTTCTCCAACGCCTGGGCGCTAGGATGCATTAAAAATCCACTTTCTGTCCGAGGCCCAGCGCTTGAGCGCTGGGATCCCAACGCTGGAGCGTTGGGACGCTGCTTCTTCAACTTCAAGCTTTTCTTCCTTCTTCATTCATGGTAGTGGGTTTTGATGGTCATAAAATGCCACTACTCAGCCTTGTTTAATTCTGAAACCTTTCCTCCACTAACATCAATTCTTTAAACATTATTTTCCATGTGCTAATTAGAGAGTGATTCTTCATATTCTTCTTTTTCACTTTGGTCCTCTCTTGGTTAGCACTTCAATTCAAGCCCTCATATTCTCTCAATCTTCACTTTTAGTCCTCCACTCTTGAACTTTTACAATTTGGTCCCTGACTTCCTGAAACTTTACACATTGGTCCCTGGACAAAAATGATAACTAAACCAGCTTTTCCTAAAAATATAAAATTGCTATAAAAACTCCTAAAAATATAAAATAAAGCTAGAAAATCTAATAAAATCTAAACTACATGCACAATGCAGAATAAATATAAAATCTATATAAAAAGACTAAAAAACCTATATGTGACTCAAAAATAATAAAATAAAACGACTAAAAACTACCTAAAAACATCATATAAAATCCACTCATCAAAAGGGTTGAAGGTACAGCCCCTACGTCGTGAATCCATTATCGAACTAGAAAAAGTTGTAGTTTGACTTAAAAGGCACAACCACGAACAATGTTGGTATTTTGATAGTTCCCACAGTGATGTCGAGTAAAATGAGTCCCAAGGACTTGTTGGTTTTCCCCTCGTAGTCAGATAACACCATGTTATGGGGCTTCAGATCAACTTCGGTCTTGCCCAATTTCTTCATCATGAATCGTGGCATTAAATTTATAGCAGCACCACCATCCACTAAGACTGTGTTGATCTCCAAACCTTCCACTCTAGCCCAAACAAAAAGTGGCCTTAAATGCTCCTTCATCTGCTCATCAGGTTTCTGAACATTGCATTCTCTTCCTCTACACCTCCTTTTGTCATAACATAATAGTAGAGTGGATTGTCATCAGGCTCATCCTCGACATAATAATCATCCTCATCCTCTGTGACCTCAGAAATCTGATCGAATTCAGCAGAGAGGATGGAAACGACATTGCAGATAACGTCGAGATTGTCTTTGAAAATAGATTCGAAGTTATAAGTAATAAAATACTCTTCATCCTCAATGATTAGACTCTTGTTTTTATCATCAACAGACTTTGGCAAAATTTTCACCAAATCCGCAGTCAAATTTGGCTGCACTTGCTTTCCAGTAAGTTGGAGATTCTTCTTGAGTTGGAAATTTGGAGCCTTGGCATCCTGCCCAACCTCAATTACTGCTTTCTTTTTCCTCTGATAACGACGCCATCGCATTCTTGTCATTGGATTCTTACCATAGTAGTTATTTCGCCCATAAGTGTAATTCTTAGACACTTGAGAGTGATCTGCATGAGAAGAACCTTATCCCACTTCAACTAACTTCCACTTGGCCTCAGAAGTGTTAATCTTTGCTCTAGGATTGATCCATCGGTTAGGTGGAACTCCAATGGGTGGAACATACGTTTTTCCTCGATTTGCCCAATAATTAGGAGGTCCTCGAACATTTTGAGTAGGTGGGCCCCACTGTGGCCTCTGAGGTGGAAAGTTCGACCTATTAGCAGCAGCAACCTTTTGATAATTCTTCTTTATCTTAGAGTCCTGAAAAGCCTTAGCAGCGGCCTTGTCGAAAACAGCACTACAACATGGACAAAGTATGATTTCCCTGTCATTTTCCTCGCTACATGAGACGACTTCGATGAGGGTCTCTCCAGCCATTGGATAAACTGCCTCTGGCTCTCCTCCATGCTTGACAACAACTTCATCTCCCATGTTAGTGTCAAAGTCCTCAGCAAGACCCACCATACAAATGTTAACATGTTCCACGAAATTCTTATTCCCGACCTGCAAAGGGTCAGAATCAATGTTTATGGGTGGTTAAGTTTTCTCTTCATACTTTAACCTTCCCTCACTCAGAGTTTCTTGTACTAAATCCCTGAAACAAACATATTGAGAAGTCCAATGACCAAAGAAGTTATGATTATTTGCAATATTTCTTACCCTTCTTTTGTTTTGAAGATGGTATTTTTTTGGTCCTTAAAAACAACAATAAGACCATTTTCCATCAAGATATCATATATTGCATCACATTTACTTACATCAAAAGTATAAGTTTTGGTAGCATACTTAGTATTTCGAGGTGCTTCATTTACTATCTTTCCTTCAAACTTTTTTAATGATTTACATACATATGCAGGCCCAGGCTGAAGTTCAGCCAAATTAATTTCATTTTCCTCTGCATACTCATCATTATCATAGCCAATATGTATATTTCGACTCACCTCTACATTTTTGACATGGGCAATCTTTTCTTTCTTAGGCAATTTATTGTATTTCATCTTTTCGACTTTCAAGTACTCAATTTGTCTTACCCTATCAACTAATTAGGCCATATCTCTTAAATGATAGGTATCAATTTTCTTTCTCATAGGATACTCCCATCCACCAGCAGCCATGACTACCAATTCCATTCAGGAACTTGAGTGAAACACCTTGATTTCATTTGCCTGAACCTATTGAGGTAATCATCAATTGACTCAGTGGAGTCCCTTCTAACACTGGCCAACTCTTTAAGGCTTATTTTTCATTTCTTCCCTAAAGAATTGCTCATGAAAAAGCCTTTCTAATTGGACCCAGTTGTTTATAGACCCTGGTGGTAAAGTCGTAAACCAAGTGAAAGCATTCTTGGTCAAAGAACTTGGGAAATACTTCATTTTTAAGTTTTCATTATTAGCTAAATCCCCTGCTTCTATATGGTATCTAGCCGCGTGTTCAACTATTGACTCACCTGACTGACCAGAAAAACTTAGTAAACTTAGGGACTTTCCACCCTCTAGGTAGTTCAGCCTCAAGAACAAGTTCAAAAAAGGCTGATACAAAATGTGGTCTATTCGCAAAACCTACGTTAAAACCATGTTGATTAAGAAGTTGTTCGACCATAGTTGCAATATTTTGTTGCCCCCCAAAATTATTGTTTTTTCGAATTCTTTCTACTATCCTATCTGCACTCTCATTCCTGTTATCCATGTGCAAATTATCCATATTTCGACCCTGAGGATTCCTAAGATTTAGAAATTCATTTTTTACTACATTTTGTGGCACTTGGTTAACTGGAGGCACAGGAATTTTCACTGGTTGTACATTTTGAACAACATTTTCCCCTTGACAAACCAAAGGCTCCACAGGGGCTCCAAATATATCAATAATTCGTCCCATTTGTTGGGATAATTGTTGATAACTTGTGGTCGTGTTCTAAAGAACTGGGTCAAGCACATCTCCCATTTGTTGAGTTAACATATTCACCATCTCATGGTTACTATCATCCACTTGTTGCCTAATGGCTTGAAGTGCATTGTTAGTAACATTAGTTGGAAGATATGGTTGACTTTGTCCTACATAACCAGCTTGATTGTAATTAAGTCGATTTCCATTATTAACCCCAGAGCCTTACCCTAACATGAAATTACTAGGAAAACCAAACGGAGGAATATTCTCAGAAAACGTCGAAAACTTTGTGTGAATTCGTTGCATCAATGACGTAGGCATTCCATAAGGCACTTCTCTCATGTATTGGGTATGGGCAAAACTCGACGCAAATGGAGGTCGAGCAATGGGGGCAGTTACATTAATAGGTATAGGAGTTGTTGGGCTACGGGTAACTGCTCCAATAACTGTTGGGGTAGTTGTAGCCATTGTTGGGGCAGAAACTAGAATTTCTACCACCGCAGACATGGCGACTGTTAGCCCAGAATTGGCGTTCGAAAACCACCACGTTGTCATTATTGTTATTATTACTTCCATTAGCAACTTCCTGGTTCACTACATTAGAATTTCTAAGGGGAAAAATTCTTATTTCTGTTAGTGTTTGTCATGCTTAAAACTTTACCACTTCTCAAACGTATAAACAAGTAAAGCAGATTAGCAAACCACAGAAAAGAAACAAAGATGACACCTGTGTAAAAACTTAAGGCCTGTTCGGGGTGGTTGCCAGTTTTTGGTTTTCAAATGTAATTTTGAAAATAAAACGTGTTTGGTAAAAATGGTGCTAAACTGGTTTTTTACCCAATTTCAAAACGGTTTTAGCCTTATTTTTAAAACCACAAAATATGGTATTCTGATTTTGATTTTTAGTTTCAATAACATGTATCATCACCACCACCACCACTTTCACCACTGCTACCACCGCCACCACCACCGCCACCACCACCAACACCACCACCACTATCACCACCACTTTCACCACCGCTGCCACCCCCACCGCCGCCACCCTCCGCCATTATCACCGTCGACACCATCACCACCCTCTGCCATCCCTGCCGGCACCCCCACCGTCTCCACCCTCACCACCACCACCATCGCTTCCACCACTACCGCCACCACCACCGCTACCTCCACATCCATTGCTACCCTCCAACACCACCAATTCCACCTCCACCACCGCCAACACCACCATTTATACCTCCCCCGCTACCACCACCCTCCACCACTACCAGTGCCATCACCATTGCCGCCACCACTATGGTCGCAGCCACAACCACCAACACCACTGCCGCTGCGACCACCACCACCTTCATCGCCACCATAACCACCTCCACTGTCGTGACCACCCCCGTTGATGCAGGTACAACCACCTCTACTGCCACCACCCTCCACCACTTCCATCGTTGCCACCTCCTACACAACCAATGTCGCTACTGCCACCGTATCTGCCACCATCGCTGCCATTAGGTAACCTTGACCTTTACTGCCACTACTTCCTAGTCCCTCCATTATCCTATCGCCACTACCACCACTATCGTGAATTTACAAAGATGATAATTAGGGTGACTATTGTGGGTTTACAAAGTTGACAACAACTTTTTTAAAACTGAAAACTACAAAAAAACTAAACTTTGATTTATAAAACTGAAAACTATTTTTGGTTTTTAAAAATTTCAAAACATAAAGCCAAAACACCCTGAACGGGGCCTTAGTTTTCACAAACTTGTCCCACTGGGTGTGTCAATTTGTTACGTGAAAATTTGGTAAAAAAACAATTCCAATATATAAATTGGAATCAAGTCTAATTGTGAGTTCTTTGATAAAAACGTTTTTTAAAAGTGTTGGAAATAAAATAAACAAAGTTCCAGAACCCAAAAACGTTGATTTCAACCCAGAAACTACGAAGAACAAAGTACATAAAATTCAAAAGAGAATAAATTCGACCCAGTAATAGATGAACATGCATATAAATTAATGCAACAGAACAATATAATTACATGAAACATAAAGAAAATAAGATAAATTTGTAGAAATTCATGACATTGCATTGAATGAAAATTGTTTCGATAACACATACTCAGTATTCCCAGTAATCGTTGTTGAGTTGCGTTGATTTGGACTATCACAAGCATATATGGATGTTTTGAGTTAAATATTTTTCGAACCCCAGTTACAACCATCGAAGTACTATTTATAGGCCAAGTAAACTAACTGCCAACAACGACTAACTATTATAAAATACACACATGTTTCCTGACTTATGTTCATCGACGGTCTTCAGCCATTCCATGTGTCTTCAATCTTGAATTTTCTTCAACTGCACAACTGCTGATCAACTTGATTCTTTTTTCGACTGATGCAGCACACTATAAGAGAATCTTGGCCAAATTGATGTATTATCTCGACTAGATCATCAACTAGTCGAGAAACATGAATATGAAATCCTTTCTAACACTTAGCCATTTTATTCACTATACTTCCTGGTTAAGAATTGACTACTTATGTCGGAAAAACACAAATATTATAATTTTACACTTAGTAAAATTTTGGGCTAACGGATACGTTGTGCATTGGCTTCCGCAGCCTCAACAATTGCAACTTGGTTTGTCACCAAGTTGGTCAATTGGGTCATCGCTTGAGTCATGTGATTCATATTATCTAGCATGACTCTTTCCGGGTCGGGTCGCAAAGCATCATGTTCCTTTAGGGAATAGTTAGTCTCTCACAGATATATCTTTAAAGGATTCGACCCTTCTCATAGAGGTTGAAAGTAAACAAATAAACAAGCAACAAAATCACGCAACCTAGCATAGTAGACCTACCCCCCAAGCTCTAGGGAAACGAAACCAATGCTCTAATACCATAATGTAATACCCCGATTTCTCGAGGGTTAGAATCGTAGTATCGCAACAAAATAATGAACCAACAAACAGTGGCGAAAATTGAGACTGAAAAGAAACCAATATATAAACTGCCCAAAGGGCAAAAATATACAGAAGAATAAAAGAAATAAGTAGAACTGAACCCACATCCCAAGCCTCCACGCAGGGAGTAAAACTTCAAAGATGATGGAAAACAAAAAATTGAAACAAATAAAAAGAATTCAGTAGACTCGATCATCAAATCCCTAATAAACCCACTAACGACGCGGAACCCGAGAAGTCTTGCACTGAGCCGACTGACGGTGCCACTCCGCCTCCCAACGCATGCGCTCCAATGCTTTCTCCATCCTCCAATGACGCTCCATACGCAACTGCCTATCCATGGTCCAAACATCGTACGACTCCGAAGAAAGGGGTGGATGCTAGGCAGCATGCCAAACCATCTCATCGTCGAACTGGCAGATATCATCTAAAAGAGGTCGAGGTGGAATCCTGACACTCATGGAACCGTCGTAGTACAACACATCCACTGGGAGTCCATAATGATTTATTTTAAGATCCTAATCAAACCGTTGTAAGTAGCCATGCGCACGATGCGGCTAAAACTCCACGCCCATGGCGTTAGGCGCCCACACAAGCATACAGCAAGTAGTCCAAGGGTTAACTCAAAAAATGGCTCTCAAATAATACCTACATGTGACACATATTACAACAATATAATGAGTCAAATAATAGGATATCAACATTATAATAAAGCGATAACAAGATATCAACAAAATCTCAAGGGGAAACCTAGGGCTAGTCTAGATATGCATGCACAGTACGCTCTTCGTACTAAAAATAATGATCCGCGTAATTTAGCGTCAACCATTCAAAGATGACGGGACGACCACGGCTCCTTCGACGACAAGAGGGACAACAAGGCCATTTGCAAGGTCAGGCACTTGAACAGGAACCGCCGGATGACAACTATTGGGCGAACCAAAATCACAGAAACGATCCTCGATCGTACCAAAAAGATGCAAATGCTATGACGTTAGTCAACCATCTTGAAACTGAACCGTCCACCGATGTTCAAAACCATACCCAACCATAAGGATATAAAATAATCTCAACATAATAGCATGGTATGACAACATCAAGAATACACAAATAATAGCATCTAAACACATAAACATTTATTTCTAAATAATAACATGTGATAACACTTAGGCAAATAATCAGGTACATCACATAAACCATTATACAACATATCATATAATAATATTATTTCCAAGCATATGACATAACAAGCACAATATAAATCACATAGCACTCTCGCATGCAAACACGTCTAAGGACTGAGTTACCCTTACCTTGGTCTATTAAGGCGTTCACACTCAAATCCACGTAGATATCCTCTGAAGAATATGGTCCTCGCACGAAGAACACAAAGAAGAAAAGGATGAACGAACGAAGAACGACAAGAAATCTGATGATTCAAAACTCTTTTCCTCACGAACCAAAAACTCCACCAAAGAAAAAGAAGAAAAATCGAAGAAGAGGGAGAGAGAGAGAGAGAGAGAGTTTCGGCCAAGAGAGAGAGAGGGGGGCTTGAGGTTTGATGATTCCTCAAGTGTGTTTTTCAATGAAGGTGAGATAACAGCTCCAGGTGAATGAAAAACAATGAGGTAAAGAACTCTTTTTATAGCTGAGGCTCAACCAAGGTCTACTTGCTCTTCAAGTAGCTATTTTCCACCTATTAATTTAACTAATATCCATTGGAAAATCATGGACCAATAGGAAAAAATGATTCTGCCAACTATGCCCTAGCTGACACGAAAAAGAATTCTTCTAAAAGTTTCCTTTTAATTGAATAAGAAAAATCCAAAATTAATAAAGATACCTAGGAATATTCCATCATAATATTCATATTTATTATAAATATAATAAACCA
This sequence comes from Acmispon strigosus, assembly GCA_030819835.1. Taxonomy (NCBI): domain Eukaryota; kingdom Viridiplantae; phylum Streptophyta; class Magnoliopsida; order Fabales; family Fabaceae; genus Acmispon; species Acmispon strigosus. Next base: position 30,968,071 of record JAUAMA010000007.1, read on the forward strand.
TTTTATCTAATTAATCATCATTACTATATTTAACGATAAAATTCAATTTTAAATAAATATATATATATATATTTAAATGAATATGTTTATAGGATAATGGAAGAGTGTTAAGTGATGTGTAGAATATATATATATATATATATATATATATATATATATATATATATATATATATATATATATATAAATCAATTTTTTTTTTCAAATCACTTAACACTCTTTCAATTATCCTATAAACACATTCATTTAATTATTCCAACAGGATAAAACAAAAACTATCTCTCCCAACGTAATAAGGGCACACACCCGCGCGCGCGCGCACACCCATATAATTCAAAAAAGAAGAGAAAATCTTCTCTCTTTACCAATAAACCAATATCTCTAATATTTATAACAATCAAATAATATTTAATGCACATAAAATCAATCAATAATATTCATGTGATAATATTTATTATTAATAATAATAAAATACTAAAAATACCCCTGGTCCATTTCTCAGGGTCTTACAACTGTTCTCTCCGAGATGGAGTACATTGTTGCAGTTGTGGTGGAACTCTTTAGGATTGAGTTCTCTGGATCATCATCCCTTGAGAATTTGCTTGTTGCTGCCTTCGAGTTTGTACCATTTGTCCGGCTTCCTCTAATTAATCACTTTTTCCTTTGTTGTCGTGAATTGTATCTAAAGACCTTCGGGTTTGTGAAATGTTGATTCCCCACAGACGACACCAAATTTCGGGCCTAAACTGCGGGACAGTGGTGCTCTTAGTGCTCTGGTGATGGTGCTTTGGTGATGGTGCTCAGCTAGGGCAGGCCAGGGCATAAGGTTGTTAAGCATCTTTGGGGTTTTTGTTCATGTGTTGTCTTGAATTTTCTTGAGTTGTTACTCAATTTTTTTTAGTTGTTACTCAACCTTAGGGTGTTATCCTAGCGTAGATTGATATCATGGCTTAGGCTGTTTACCGTTCTTCGTTTTGTTTTGTTGGCATTGTATTTTGTCCTTTGTCGAGAAGACTTGTTTCTCGACTCCAATTCAATAATACTTTTGCTTTTGAAAAAATTATAACATTAGCCAATTTTTAAAAACTATTAGTATATTTGTTCACTTTTAATGCATATTTATACAAATAATTACTTTAAACTATTTATTCAAATCTATTTTTATAAACAAATACATCTCATATAATAAATATATTAGCAAATAAGGATGTAAGTATATAAGTATGAATATGTAAAAATAAAATTATATATTTGCAAATCCTTAGTTTAGTTTGAATTGGTTCGGTTTTGAAAATCAAATCCGAAATCCAATCTAATAAAAAAATTAAGCGTTTTCGGTTTTTTGTTTGATTGGATTTTGAATATTTTAGTTTGATTTTTCAGTTTTTATTATATTGGATCAGTCACAAACACTTCCGGTGCCCGGAAGGATTTCCCATTATATATTATGATAGGAAAATTGGCCAAAAAAATAACTTTAGAATTATAAAACCATAGGTAATGCATTCACATTTTTTTTCTTTGCACATTCCTGTTAATATTTTTTTTTCTTTTGTACAATTCCTTTTGGTATATTCTTTTTGGAAGGGAAGGGGGTTGAGGGTGGGTTGGCACCACGTTTGAAGCGTCGTTAGGAGCACCTTCTTTATATCAACTGCCCTTGGCAGTGTTTTAAGACTCAAACCGGCTCGACCGGTCAAATTGGGACTCGGTCCCTTGACCAAGCTAAGTCGGTCTTTATACCAGACGTGCTTCGAAACTGGTCAGAACCGGTCAACTCGGCTGGTCAATAGCTAAATTGATGACTTGGTCGGTTTGATTTGACCGGAGAGTCAACAGGTTTTTTTTTTCACAGCCTCAAACTATGTCATTTTGAAATGTGAATTTGAAGAAAAAAAATACCAGAAATGGCGTCGTTTTGTTCAGAACAGACATTTCACAGCACCAAATCCATCGTGATTTTTGGGTTCTGAGGGAATTTAGGGGTAATTGGGTTTTGAGGGAGATTGGGTTCTGCCGCGCCACTCTCATTTTCTCATTTTCTTTTTCTCGGTTATGGGTAATTGGGTTCTGAGGGAGAGGCAAGTGGAGGAGTGAGAGTGTGAGGAGGAAGAAGGAGAGGCATGTGGGTGGAGGAATTTGGAGGAAGATGAAGTTGCTGCTGCTACTAAATTAGGAATTTGTGGGTAATTGCCATTGTTGATTGGATTGGACTGAAGGGGAGGTTTTGGGAATGAGAATGAGGATTGAAGAGAAGGGGAGGTGGGTTGTGGGTAATTTGCTTATGGGTAATTGCCATTGTTAGATGTGTCGTGGTTTGCCGATGCAGTAATTTATCCATGAAATTGTATGTTCATCGTGTTCTTACCTTCTCAAGCCTCACTTTAGTTTATCCATACTGCATGGTTTAGTCAACGGACACTTATTTTGTGCGCTTTTATTGTGATCAAAGCGTAGAACCTATGTTTTTTTTTATGATATTTGCAACTTATTGATGATATTTTGTTGTAGTAAATTTTTTATATTGGTTGTTTAATTTGTATTTTGATGTATGAAATTATTAATTAATATTAGGTGGTATTATTATTATTATTATTATTATTATTATTATTTAATATATACCAAATCAACCACCGAGTCAAGCAATCCGCTCAATGACTCTTTAGTCTGACCAGTGATTCGTTGACTCAGTACCTCGACCGAGTCAATGACCGAGTCGAGTCTTAAAACACGGGCCCTTAGAATTGCCCAAGAAAGGGGTGGCCTTGGCATATATTCAGTTGTAGAAAACTGGCTGCAGTTGTTGTCTGAAATTTTGCATTGCTTGGTTTTCTGGTCATTCGTTACTATTTATGGTGTTCACATTCTTTTGAACACACTCTCACACTCCTTATCATTGTTCTTGTTAGAAAAATGCAGTATCGTTTGATACCTATCGTCTGATATTATCATATGATTTTTTTAATATATACCAAATCAACCACCGAGTCAAGCAATCCGCTCAATGACTCTTTGGTCCGACCAGTGACTCGTTGACTTAGTACCTCGACCGAGTCAAGTCTTAAAACACGGGCCCTTGGAATTGCCCAAGAAAGGGGTGGCCTTGGCACATATGCAGTTGTAGAAAACTGGCTGCCGTTGTCGAAATTTTGCATTGCTTGGTTTTCTGGTCATTCGTTACTATTTATGGTACTCACATTCTTTTGAACACACTCACTCCTTATCATCGATCTTGTTAGAGAAATGCAGTATCGTTTGATACCTATCGTCTATATCGTCTAATATTATCATCTAAATAAGTTAGCATTCTATCGTCTATATGGCAGCATGAATCGAATGCATAACTATATCATTTGGTCAGTTAGTCATGTCAACTGTCCATGTGTGATAGGTGACTCACCAATTATATGGACACCGATTATGTTGACCCGGCATATCCGAGATCTTGTCTGTTTGTCTATTTTCTCTCTGTATAAATACATAGCTTGTAACAGTGAATTAATTAGAATAGAAAGAACATTTCAGTATCTTCAATTTCTCAGTTTTTCTTCTTTAAAGAACCCTTGGTTCTTAACAGATCTATTATTAAAATAGTCAATATATTTCTCAGTTATCAAACATTATTAACTATTAAAAAATAAACCAACATGAAGTGTGTTAAATGAGTGTATTAAAAGAAGTGAGTTGCTAGTGCTTAGTTTAGCTCTCTAATTGTCAACTTTACAATACGTTTTGGGACAAAACTAGCAAACAAGCAATCAAACTCCAACTACTAGAACCAGCTGGTTCATAGTTCATGCAAATCCTTCGGTTTGCGTACATTCACTAAGATACATAATAAAGGAGGTCTTGGAATAGCTAATCGAATGCAATTTAAGCAAATTGGTATACAAAGTATGATCTTCAACAAAAGAAGTCCTTCCCGAGTATGTAAGCACATATTATTTCTCAATCTATTAAAATCGTTTGGTAATATGCTAATAGCCCCCAATAAATAAATGCCGCATCATGGTTAATCATCAACAATACGAAAAGGCTAGCTCACTTGATGTTGATGTCATGGAATGACGGCAACACAGCAACAAGATAGTCTCCATAACCAACGGGCTCTGTAAATCATAAACAATATAAAATAGTAAGAATTTCATCACAACTACATCGGAGTAGCTCCAAGGAAAATACACAAAAGTATACAAATTCAAGGCACATTTCCACACTAGTATGGAAGAATCATCTTTGATGTGAGGGAATTTGACTATATGAGATCCCCATTGTTCGGTATGAGTCCAAGACAATAACAAAGTGCAAAGACTATGAGTGTGTGTGCATTCTATGTTCTTAAACTACCAATATGCCAGTGTTTCAATATTATAAAGCAGGCCAGACATTAACAATCGGGTATCCAAGATACCAGAACATCATACATACAAAACAAGATACAGGAACATCAGACATTAACAATCAATTTATTTATTCAGATAACAGACACAATTTTTTCAAAGTTTTGTACAGGAATGAGAAATAATTGTTTTCCCTGTTTCTTGTACAAAACTTAGAAAACTAAAAGCAAACTGATAGTTTTGTAATTTAAAACTGAAAATATACAAAATAGGCTCTAAGTGTCCCCCTCGATAGTAAAACTCATTCTTAAGGATAGGAAAAAAAAACGGTCCTGGATGTACTAGACTTACAAGTAATTTTTCTCCAATTCTAATGTTTGCCTGTATATTTTCCTACTTTGCTTCTTCCTTACAATTAAGTATCAGAATATTTTAAATAGAAACTAAAATTCTTAAGTATTTCCATATAGATTTTGCTATATTTTAAGACATCAGCCACAAATCTGCATTTTCTGTTTCAAATTCAGATGACATGAGATGAGTAATACTACTACCCTGCTTTATTCCCCAGAAGATGATCTGTATTACTTGAGTTACAGAGAAATATAATTTTATTTCTTGAACCACAACTACAAAAGTAATTACATTATATAGAGGAAACTAAATATGTACTCAATCTCTTAATAAGAGAACAAATCTCATAATAATGAAAAATATCTCCTAATAATAAAAACAAATATTCTACTATTAATACTAATTACAACATATCACAACATTCCCCCTCAAGCTGGCGAATGGATGTCTATTATTCCCAGCTTGCAAGTAAGATCTCAAAATCGTTCCAAGGGAAGTCCTTTGGTGAGCACATCAGTCAACTGTAGTCCTGAGGGGACGTACTGTCTAGAAATAAGACCACTATCTAATTTTTCTTTGATGAAGTGTCGGTCGATCTCTATGTGTTTCGTTCTATCATGTTGGACTGCATTGTGAGCAATACTAATGGCAGGCTTATTATCACACAAAAAGTCTCATGGGAGGGAGCTTCACGCTTTATCTTCAAGTCATCTAGTATGATCTTCATCCACAATAACTCACAGACTCCTTGAGCCATGGCTCTGAATTCTACCTCTGCACTTGATCTGTCAACGACATTTTGCTTCTTGCTCCTCCATGTCACTAAATTTCCACCCAAGAACATACAGTATCCTATAGTAGACCTCCTGCCATCAATTGATCCTGCATAATTTGCATCAGTATAAACTTCTTCCTAGACTTGCCTTCTGATACTGCAAGATTCTATCCACAGCTTGTAAGTGTCTCTCCTGTGGGTCATGCATGAACTGACTGGCAACACTAACTGGATAAGCTATATCAGGCCTAGTGTGAGATAGATAAATAAGCTTCCCCACAAGTCTCTGGTATTGGGCCTTATCAACCCTTGGGCCCTCCTCATTACTCCCAATCTTGTGGTTCTGCTCTATAGGGACTCCAATGGGCTTACAACCCAGTTTGCTAGTCTCTGAGAAAATCAAGGACATACTTTCTCTGAGAGAAAATGCCTTCTTTCGAGTATGCCACCTCCATACCTAGGAAATATTTCAGCTTTCCAAGGTCCTTCATTTCAAACCGAGCTGCTAACTCATTTCTCAAGTTTTGCTTCTCAAGTTCATCATTACCTGCAATGATCATATCGTCTACATAGACTAACAGAATAGTGAGTTTGCCATTTTGAGTATGTTTTATGAAGAGCGTATGATCTCCTTGGCTCTGTTTATAACCAAGGGAAACCATAGCTTGAGTAAACCTCCCAAACCAAGCTCGGGGAAACTGTTTGAGCCCATATAGGGTCTTTTTCAATCTACACACTTTATTTCTTCCTGAAGTAGGGCCATACCCCAGCGGAATCTCCATATACACTTCTTCCTCCAAATCTCCATGCAAGAATGCGTTTTTAACATCAAACTGTTGCAACTCCCAATCAAAGTGAGCTGCTAACGAAAGAATGATCCTTACGGTGTTCATTTTTGCAACTGGAGCAAATGTCTCCTCATAATCAATTCCATAGATCTGGGTGTATCCCTTTGCAACTAGTCTCGCCTTATACCTGTCAAGTGTGTTATCAGGTCGATATTTCACTGTATATATCCACCTGCAACCTACAATCCTCTTGTCATTTGGCTTCTCAACAATCTCCCAAGTCCCATTCTTCTCTAGCGCATGCATCTCTTCATTCATGGCTTGAATCCAGTTCTTATCTTTTAATGCTTCTTGTACTGATGCAGGGACTCTAATAGAGTGGATAGCTGAAATAAAACTCTGATGCTGCAAAGACAGATTTTTAGTAGACACAAACTAGGATATGGGGTACTTGGTACAGGATCGTTTTCCTTTTCTCAAGGCAATAGGTACTCATCAAGGTTAGACTCACAAGAATTATTAGGCTCAATGTTAGGAACACTTACCTCGGGTTCAGACGATTGAACTTGTTGTTGGACCAGGACGGGTTTAACTTTCCGCTTGTACGTTATCATGTATCTGTCAACACCATCATTATTCTGGACGGGTTTAGGATCATTGTCATCACGATCATCATTCTGTACCTGTATTGGTTCAGGATCATTGCCATCACCATCATTCTAGACCGGCGACATTGGCTCAAGATCGTTTTCCTCAGAGGTAGGAATCGAGGAAGGCATCAAGGGCTCCCGTGTAAGAGGAATAACAGACAACTCTAAAGACTCAGCTTCCTGACTATTCTCCCCCTGAAGCTGAGGACTAGGATAAAAAGGCTTTGTTTCCTGAAAGGTAAATAGGTTGCTCAATGAGATTTGGCGAACTGACACACATCACAGTGAAACGACTCAACAGACACTTTGTTAAATAAGTGAGGGAATAAAGACTCAAGCATACGGAAAGGAGGATGCCCAAGACACCTGTGTTGGAGCCATATTTGTGAAGAATTCCAAGATTCTGAACTTGTCTAATGACACTTGTTTATCTTATGTGGCAAATAATATAACTCGCCCTGTTCAAAAGCAATTCCAATCGTCTTCCCCATGGCAATATCCTGAAAAGCACAACCTTTATGGAAAAAACTTAGTACACAGTTCAACTCGTTAGTGAGTTTGTGAATAGACAAAAGACTGTGAGAAAGATTTGGAACATGAAGTACATGACTCAGGTAAAGAGATGGGCTAAGGTGGAGGTTACCATAACCGGAAACCGGTTCTGGAATTCCATTTGCAACGGTAATATGATGTTTACCAAGCATAGGCGAATAATTAGAGAGATATGACATATGAGGGGTCATGTGATCAGTTGCACCAGAGTTAACAATCCAGAAATCTTCAGTACAAGAAGCATTCAAAGTTAAGAAGCTAGAGTTCGTACCAGTCATGGTGAAAGAACTAGTGTCAGAGGACTTACTCAAGGAGTCCATGAAGAGAAACAAACATTCCCACAGTAGGAGAAAGCAACAACGTCGTAATAGAAATGTAACAAAGATTCCAAGGGCCCCCAACAAGGACGCCAACAAAGATGGCTTCAAAGGAAGCAACAAGAGCAAAAGAACCGACAAACAAGCCAAGAAGTGAGACCCACATTCCTACACAGAGGGAACAACCAAACTGTCTCTACAAGTAGTCCAAAAAAGGAGCTGATGTGACCGACCAACCAAGCAAGGGCAGCAAGCAGCCAGCAAGAAACAAAGGCTCAAACGAGAGCAAACAACTGCACTGACAGTGAACGACAACGTATGAGCAGCAAACGTCAGGAAGAGCAATGGGCTTCACGAACACCCACAAAATACTCTAAAGCTGGACACACAAGCCTCTTCTTACGCTCCTACAAAGGGAGGAAGAATCAAACGTCACTAGCGGCAACAAACAGAGGCCGATCTGGACAAAATGAGGCTTGGAACAGTAAGAGAAGAGGCTGGCGACCCGTTATGGGCAATCTCCGTCGCAAACGGAGGTTGGGATGGTGGCGCGTGGAGCTCACGCGCTAGGGACGGACCTACGAGTGGATCTCACTCGCTGAGAAAGGCGCGGCGCGTGATGGGCAGTCTGGCGGTGCGGCTTCGGGGACTGACCGATCTGGGCAGGGCGAGCACGGTGGAGGTGGTGGTGGTACGCGGTGGTGGTCGGAACAGCGACGGTGGACGTGGCACAGTGGTGGCTGTCTTACCAAGGGAACTATGTTCCAAGGCTGCAAAGGAAATATGCAGCGGTGAAGGGAAAAAAAAAACTCAAAACTACACCAGAGTGAAGACGGCTAGGGTTTAGATGCAGAAGCAGAGCCCTCAAGATCGAGAGCTCTGATACCAAGTTGAAATATGGAGAAATATAATTTTATTTCTTGAACCAAAACTATATAGAGGAAACTATATATGTACTCAATCTCCTAATAATAAAAATAAATATTTTACTATTAATACTAATTACAACATATCACAACAGTTACATATCAATAAATTCAGACACTTTTTAACAATAAGTCATAGGCATTATACCTCCATCCTCCACAAGTAGTTTTAACACTTCTCCAGCCACGTCTGACTGCATGATGTCAAAAATAAAACCAGTCATGATAAGTGGATATTTTGGAAGGAGCCAACGTTAAAGAAATAAACAGATCACCTTAACAGGAAGTCCATTTCCAAACTGGTCCAAATACCCTATGACTTGCCCTTCTTTGATTAAATCACCCTATAGATGTTAACATAGAAAACAAACAATTGTGTATGTATAGTAATGCTAAAATGAAATTAGGAAATGAAGATATTGAAAAGAATGGATAGTCAGTTCAACTAAATTGAGGTCCTCAAACAATTTGACGTATCAAATAGTAAGTTAGAAATCATGTTGATAATTGCCCCATTACAGAAAGAAATATAGATCAACAAATATTTGACTGAAAAGTAAAATCTAATTTGTATCCTCACAGATACGTTTACAAAATATTATTATTTGTTCGAATGCAGTGAGCTGTCCCAATTGTGTGCGAACAATTGACAGCAAAAAACTGAAATATCATATCATATGTGAAGTTCAACTGTAAAGAAAGTATGACATCCTTTTTGTTGCCATAACATATATTTACGATTTTTTAAATGTATTAGTGACTCAATGTTGTTTTGTTTATAAATCTAATTTTGAATGAAATATATATATGTTATATAATAATAGAAAAGTTCTTAATATTGTATAAGCTGAGCCTTTCATTATTGATTGTTATCACTTTTCCTTTTTCATACCATATTCTGGTTTTGTAAGTTAGATTTATATCAAAAGTCAAATTATGCATCATATACTACTGATTGAACCCTAAACCAGAAAACTTTGGTTTGTGCATTGCAGTCTGCAGAATCTTAGTGCAGAACAAGCACAAATGCACCTAAATCCAATGATGGGAGTTCAAGACACCAAACCAGGTGAATAATGTGATCAAAGTCATAACAAGCTGATGACTTAAATTCACCATGACGGAGGATAGGCAATGACAAGCATTTCATATATACCTCTTTATAGGTAGGAGGTTGTCTCTTCCCTTTCACAGTTCTACCACGTCGGAAAAAGCCAACCTAATAAGAGAGAAAGAAAGATAAGTGATTGTAAACTGTACATAGTTCATCAAGTCAAAGATCGTTAAATATATTGACCAATGATATACCTTAGGAGATGATATTAAAACATAATTATTGACACCAAAAGCCTCCAATGCTGCCAGCTTTGATGGCTTCAGTGTGGAAACATTTACAAATGGGTTGGTCTTCTCAGGAGATGATTTTGGTGGCGGTGATGGTGGGGTACTGGGTGCTGATTCATCCATAGGTTTACTTGGAATAGGTGGTGGTGTAGTTGGTGAAATGTTAGACAATGGAGCTTTTGTAGCTCCAATGTTACGCTTAAGATGCATCTCAAACTCGCCAACCTGTAACAATGAATCAAATAAGGTCATGAACAAGTCATCCACTAAAAGCATGCTTCTTTCCACGAACCATTAAAAATTAAAGACTTTTGTAGGGAGGTCAAAGTTATTAGGTACAGTGTATAACAAAAAACTAAACCAGTGAAATTGTTAATGATCAAATTTGGATTACCATAAAAAATGGAACATTCAGATAGAACAGTAGGCACAAAAGCATCACAATCTCAAGCTTGTAATACAATGTACTACAATTTTGAAAAGGATCCATTCCCAGTACCTTATTTTCTACAAGCTTGTAATACAATGTGCTGCATATTTGACAAAGTGCCATTGTCAATGCCTTATTCTCTATAAGCATGTGACAAATCTAGAGTAAATCCAGTCCTTACTTCAACTTAAGATTCAATGCATAGCATAATACAGGGCTATGGACATATCCGACCAACTAATGTGTGGGTGTGAGGGTGTGAATTGGGAAAACCATACCAACTCTACATCATCTTGCTTTATAGTATACACTGAAGTTTCTTTTACCCTGGTTATTATAATTAAATTAATGAAATTCAAAATTTGCAAAAGCAGTAAACAAGAGAAATAATACCTTTACTTTGAGTTCAGCAATTTCAGTCTCATCACAGACCTCTAATACCAAAGCCTGATCACAAGCAAAGAAGACATAAGCAAGGGTTTAGATTCATATTGAAACATGGCTGTTGATGAATGCAATTGTGCATTAGTAGACAAAAGCCAGTAATCATAGGTCAAAATTATTTTGTATCTCTTTCTTCTAGAAGCTACCATTTAGTATGGGCACACTAATGCTAACTCCCACCAGAGTATCATTTTTCAATAAGAACGTATATAAGAGTGGATGTAAATAAAAAGAGAGGATAGTTATAGACCTCTAATCCATTAGGAAAAGTAGCAGATTGCAAAGCTTTTTTCTCTAACGAGTCTTGAGATGTGGTATCCAAAGAAGCTGCAACATCATAAAATATTGTCAAGTCAAGGAATAAGAATGTCAAGTAAAAATTATTAAAAATCAGCTACATTCTTCTAAGCCAATTATAACAAAATTACAGTATGTAACAAAACAAACAAAAGAGGACAAAAATAACACATAAACATAAAAATATAAACCTGTTGACCAGAACTTAGCAACTGACTAATGTATCTCAAAATCTTATGAATAAAAGCAACTGTTTAAATTTAGAACTCAGAAGACAATTATACTAATAATGAATGAGACATCTTATTCAAACAACAGCCAGAAAGGGGGAAAAGTATATAATTCCTTTTTTAATCAATACAAACCCACCATCAGATTTGGCTGTGTTGATAGCTTCAACTGTTTTTGCACATGAAACTAGTATTTTCTTCCCCTTGGCATGAGAATTAATGTGCATCCTATCATTTGCCAAACGCTGGATGAAAGGCCCACTTTTAGAGTTCCATCTGACATTGTGGCAGGGAACTACAGCTACCTTCTCAAATGAGGATCGCACATGGGACACAGTGCCTATGAGAAATCCAAGATTAATTATTAGGCATCAGGTTGAAACAAATTTTGACATTTTTACTTTGGCCATCCATGCAATAGAAGCTTATATGGTGACAACGTAATGTATGCATGATGCACATGTGTTTCCAGCATATGTTAGGACCAGGAAACGAACACTCACAAATGATACCCATGTAAGTGAAAAATTTAATTCATGAAATCATATAAAACCTTTGAAAAAACTTAAATGGCATCATTATAAAATATTTCATGTCTAATAAACATGATCACTATGTTGGGATTGCAACAAACTTTGTCAAAATGCATACATGAATGAGACTCAAGGACAAGTAATCTTGTATAGCCAAGCCAATTGATAGAAAATTAGGTGGCTGGTTAGGTAAGAATACTACAATAAAAAGGGAAGAAACAAAGATATTCATGGAACAAACATTGCAATATTAGATAAAAACTTTATAAGAAAACTGACCCCTAAAAATAACCTGCAAAAACAAAAATCTTCAAATAAAGAATTAAGTTTATTTCAATATGTCAGGGACAAAGAGCAGAATCCATGTTTTCATAGTTAACAAAAGAATAAAATCACAAAATCAAAACAATATTTTCTGACTAACAAAAAACAATATACAGCATATATATACTGCCAGACAAAAAATATAGACAGAGGTGCGAGACATATCTTGTCCTAGGATGTCAATCACATGACCTTAGGCGGATTGAAGAGCATCCTTTGGTTATTTGTTGAGATATCAACAAGAACATTCAATTTCCTTTAAAGGAAAACCTAGTGCTGTAAAGCTCCCCTGTGCGCGAGGTCGAGGGAAGGGTAGGATCCACTTTGTGGATCTAATATAGGCAGTCTTACCTTGCATTTTTGCAAGAGGCTAATTCCACGGCTCCAACATGTGGCCGTAAAGTCACATGGCAGCAATCTTACCGTTACACCGAGGCTCGCCCTAAGAACATTCAATTTCCTTTATGAAAAATATTATGCTTGTGATTTTGGCAAATAAGAATTTAAGCATAAGCATAAAATAACTCCCCACCCCCTCCCCCCGCCAGGTCTCTCTTCACTTCTTCAGAGTGGTTCTTCAACTCCCTACTCTTAGACTACGAGAAATTAAGCTTATTCTATTACAGCACTTAGCTACAGAAGGAAGAAACATTTCAAAGGTTCCTGCAAATCCTAAAATAGCATCGACGATCTATGGCATTGAGCCTCTTTTGATTTCTTAAGGGGGAGGGGGAACAGCAGAACCAGAACCTTCGTCTTAAGTTCAGAATTCAGTCCAAAATGATTAAGAAGTATCATAACCGATGAGATTTTGTAAACTGACACAATTAAAACCACAACCATGAAGAGATTGTAATCTGTCACAATTAAAACCTCATCCTAGCTCGAATATCAAAAACCTAAATCCAACAGTTATGTTCTGATTCCATAGAAATTCAAAAAGAAAAACAGAACCGTGTGTACATGGTCTCAACCATTTACATTTTCCCTCGCATATCACACAAATACAAGCAAATAAAACACAAAAGCAAAACAGCAAGATCGGGAATCGCAAAGTGGCAAGCACTGATGGCATTCAGCGAAACACATTCATAACAAAAACGCAGACAGCGAGAGAGAGAGAGAGAGAGAGAGGTACAGTGAAAGGATCGAATGGCAGCGGAAGAGTCCATGGCAGAGATTAGTCACAGAGAATGTAATGGAATGGGAAAGGAAAAAACAATGGAGAAAGAGTGAAGTTGGGTTGGGAGAAAGAGAAGAAGGGGAATAAGATAAATCAGTTGCAGTGTTCTTGAGATTTCCGCCACTCTCATCACTTCCTCCGTTCAATTCTATTTGCTAACGTGCGCTGGGTCGTAACTGGTGTCTGCCCCTGTCTTACGTGGACCCCTCTCTGCTGTTGTCACGGTAGCTGTTGCTTGTTGGTTGGGCTAATTGGGTTTGCAATTAGGAGGTTTCCCATCTCCCGGAGTGAACGATGCATTTAGGGCCGTTTGCTTTCATAAAATATTTTCTATTTTCTTTTATCTTTTTTATTAAGAAAAGTAGATTTTATTTTCAAATTTATAAAATTTAAAAAACATATTTTTTAGGCTTTCTATTTACAGTTTCACTATCACCAACACGTTTCACCTCATTGCTTCCGATCATTTTAATTTTCCCCGAAAATGAAATGTCTTTTTTTTCTCTCTTTTGATCATATTTTAAAAAACATTTTCAATAAAAACATTTTCTAAATTCAACCAAACATATTTTCAGATTTATTTTTAGTTTTCTATTTTTACCGTCAGCATATCAGTCATCCGATGTATTTATTGAACCGTCAACATATCGACAGCTGAATGACCTATATATAGAGAAGTTGATTGTCTCTTTCATCACAACACACTTCCTAACTTTCTTTGTTTCCATTATTCTCTTCTTTCTTTGTGTTCTTCATCTATTTTCTTTAATTATTGTAAGTTTTTTATTTAGTTTTTAGTTATATTTTTTTATTTGGTAGTACTTGTTTTGATGGAGCATATTTACAAAGTTCCACACATCATTGAGATTAATATATTTTTGTTCCATATATCTGTGTTGTAGTTTAATTATAAATGATATGAAATTATTATATCGCAAGTAAGACTTAAATATATGTAATTAATTAATTTTTTAATATTTGTTAGTATTTTAGAATATTGTAAATATGTGCCTTATATATAATGATTTATATTTGACCAAAAATGAATATCATTACTATGGATTATATGTTTCATCGGTGGGAAAAAACCTTAACTTTTAAATCTTTATGTAACGCTCTAATTTCCGATCAGGTGTCACATTGTAAATATGCGAAATTTAAGTGTATAAAACCTCTCAAAAACACCGCTCAATTTTCGAAAACACAAACGCCGCTCAATAAATATTTAAATCACAATAATCATCCCAATATTTAATCATAATCTAACGGAAGTAAATAAAAATAATATAATTGTGCAAAACATAATTTTGTCTAAGTCTTTAAATAAAATCAAAACATAAAACTTCAAGTTCTTCACATTCATCTTCATCTTCCTCCTCTAATATAAAATCTTCAATTTACTCCTCGCGGTGCTCATCTGTGACATTAAGCGCTCAAACAAAAATACACAACAAATAAAAAGAGTTAACTTCAAAAAACAACGAGTCAATAATTATCACTATGTGATAATTTAGGAAAAATAGAAACAACACATAGTAGATATTTAAATACAGTCAAAACAGTAATTAAATACAGCAACAGCAATAAATAAAATACAGTAACAGCAGCATATAAAATACAGCAACTGCAACACATAAAATAATAGTAACAGCAGCAAAGAAAATACAGCAACAGCGGCAAATAAAATATAGCAGCAACAACCATTTAAATACACCAGTAATAGACCGCAATGACAACATAGTTTTCAAAAATTTAATTTTTCAAAATATACAAGTTACTCCTACAATAACTATATGCATAGCTATGGCCAGAGTTTACCCAGAACAAGGGCAGTACAATCACGTGGGACAAGCACCCACCACATTGACCTCGGTTGATCCCACGGAACAAGGACCCGTCACATCAATCCTAAATAGTGCATATGCTATGACAAAATACTTCAACATCATGAACCTACAGTTCACACAATAAACTTTTCAACAGTCATAGTCTCGTATGCAATTTAAACAAACTTTCTCAAAACCAATTTTTCTCATAACCAATACAACACGTTATAATAATAACCTCATCTCAATTTTCCACAATAATAACATAATTCAAAAATACACATTACAGCAACAAATTATACCATTTCCAGTATCAACAAAATCAACGATTTCTCAAAAACAGAAACAGAGACAATCACACATGACAATTAATTCCTAAGAAGAAGTTACCCTTACCTCCTAACGTTTCGCATCCAATCCAAGTTCAAGCTATTATATAATAAGTGAAAACCCTAAATTAATCTTCAGAAAGACGGAAGAAACCCCAAAAACCAATTAAATTAAAAGAACGGAAAAATAACACTGGGCTAGCAGAAGCCCAACGCATGTGCATTGGGATGCCATGCTCATGCTTTGCCTCCCTGCCTGGGAACCCAGTTCCAAACGCCCAGGCGCCAGGAGCCAGTGCTTATGCGTTGGCTCTCTGTCCAGGACGACCAAAAACACTGTTTTTCACCGTTTAAGCCCCAAAAAGTGATTCATCAAGGGTTTTTATAGAAATTGATTCTTCCTCATTTAAACATCATTTTACAAAGTTCTACCACGCTAAGAATAGATTTCTCCCTTACTTTTCAAACGGATTGAATAGCGACGTATCAAGGTTTCAAAAACCGTCTAACTGATGAATGACTTAACAACGTACAATCTCTACCGTGAGGAAGAAGAGGAATGTACCAACCTGAATATTAGGCCAATTAAGAAGAAGGACGAATTGTTCATCCACTATAAATCTGATCACGATCGTCACGAACTACGGCGACGACAGAAATATTCAAACGGTGGAGTTCCTGAATGAACGCGACGGAAGGAAGGAATTAGAATCCGACAAGGCATGGCTCGAAAACCATAAGTCCACAAAGAACTCAGAACAGAGTTTACTCACCAGAATTTGGAAATGGAAGAATGAACGTTCTGTTCTTCCAAACCAAGAAGAATCCTCAAGCAGTAGCAACAATAGAGAAAGAACAGTGTGATTCTCGGGAGGAGGAAATGGTACAACAGCAACAATGGAGTTTCACACTTGAGCCAAGGATTTCTCTGATGGATTTAAAGAGTGGTTCGAATGAGAGGGAGGTTTTTCTTTCTCTAAGTGTTTCTGAATGAGGTTGGAAAATCTCAACTCACTTCTCTCCTCTATAGGCTGATTTCGAAGCCATTAAAGGAGTGAGGAAGTTTGGAACAGTTTTATTCTCTGATTTTTCAGCAATATCAAACATGTCTTCAACAAGTATGAGAAGGAGGTTATTTTGTTCAGCCCACAACTGAAGCAATGGTTGTAAACACGTACGAAGTGAGGAAAGTAGCAGCAATGAAGGGAGGAATCATCAGCAAATAGTAGGGGAGGCTTGGCTCTTTCTCAAGAAGAATATTAAGTAGAAGCAAGGGTGACTTTTCTGCACTTGGAGTGTTTTAACGTGTATCAAGAAGAGTGGAAGGAACCAGTTTTTCTCCTCTCATTCATGCTGAACGTCTTACACAAGGGATGGGAAGTTACTAAGCTGATTTACCTATTCTGTTGCAGCACATCTCCCCCACTATAACTCTATTTTCTTTTTATTTATCTTTTAAATTTGGAATTCAAATTGAGCAGGAAACAGAAATGTATTGGGTCTTTATTTTGGTCTAAATAATTTTGTTATTTATCTTAATTAAATCAGAAATTACTAAAGCACAAAGGAATATTCTTTCTTCAATTCTTTCTCTAAAATTCAAAAATAATAAGGAAAGGGGAAGAAATAAAATCCGCCTCAAGCAAGACTCGAACCCTCACCCCATAAGCGAAATACTCAAGTCTTAACCGCTAAACCAAAGCTCATCATGTTGTAACTCAAACAAATAAATTCTTTTCAATCAAGGATCACATATCAATATCAAAATATTCAAGGATCAAATCGTAATATTATATGCCCCAAGGGCCAAATCACAATTACAAATAATTCAAGGACTAAAGTGAAAATTGCAAAACTTGAGGGTCTTACACTTTACCCCCTTCATGATAATATTTTGGAACTTACGCATCTAGGTTACATATTAGTGTTTTTATTCCCGAATAATGATAAAATAATATTTCTTCATTAATAAGATATTTATCATATGGTGAAATTTATTAGTGGGTTGCAATTTGTTTCAATTTATAATCTATTAATTAAGTTTCACTGTTTGATAATTATCTTGTCAATAATTGTAATTGTTTTGGGGTGATTAGGAATATAAATATGAATACGAAATCTAGGTGAATGAGGTTCACTCTATTGTCAGGAATGGCGTAAAGAATTAATGGTTCGAGATTTTTTCACCAATGAAGCATTTTCATCCCTATCAAAGAGGTTCTTTCGGTCATTGTAGTGTATTAACGACAAAAATAACCTAGGTAAAATAATGGCGGATTAAGCTGTCGTAAAATTACCAACAACTTTTAGGAAATGGTCGGTTATATTGGTGAGGCCAATAGCTATGACTTTTTTGTCGTTGTCTTTTTGTCGGTAAAATAACATTGTCGATGACTTTTAGTTGTTACTATTGATTTTTGGCCTCAGTAATTCGAGTTTTTCTTGTAGTGATACTAAGGGATTTTTAGGCATCCATTGTTGAGACTAAACACTCTTTCAGAGATTATCTAAGAGTGAATCTCCTATTATTTGGTTCCCTCTCAGTTTTGTAAATTAACACCCTTTTTTAAAGGTGAGCTAAATACCAACGGTATACTACGATTGACCAGGACTCAATATAGAATAAGCATAGAGAGAAAACACCAATCAATTGTAAAAACTAAATTATGAAATATAAAGTTGGGGTTCACATCATCAATTATGTAATCTTTAGAGAGGATGTTTAACCACTTTTCCTATACATGAAGCACATATAATTTCTAATCATGGCTAACATCATTAAAACAAAAGGGAGAAGATAAACCAATCGCCCGTGATGTAGTCTCTACCGTAGCACCCCATTGATCTCCAACTGCAGAAACCGCACTAGGATTCCTTTCTACCCAAGGCTCTGCTCTCAAAACTCTGTGCTACTCTCTCTGCTTGACTCAATCAATCTCCTTCCTCAAGGTCTCAACCTTTTCTTAAATAAAAATCCTTTACGACTGTGCTTAGTAAGTAGCACGGCTGTGCACTGTAACACATGTGAGCTACTCCTATAGTCATGTAATAGGTGTTGCCTATAAAAGAATCCAAAACTGAAAGATATGATTAAGATATTATAAGATTTTTTTTTTTTTTATATTCTAACATAAAGCTGTTCTAATAAATTTGCTGTGGCATTTTTGGGTTGAGGAAAACGCTTTCTGGAGGTAAATAATTTTTCACAAGTACCGAATTGAAGACAATTCCTTGTGCCTACATCAAAGCCTGGTTGGACTGACCAAAATATCATCTGTTTTACATGACATCTTTGGATTAGTAAAGGGAGACAATAAAACAGCTTCAATCTTACAGAACAGGCTGATATGCAAGGTGGGGGCAGGTAACAGAATCAAATTCTAAGAAGATCAGTGGACTGAAATGAGTACCCTGAATGCTTCCCCAAAATATATGCATTTGCCAGAAATAAAGAATCCTTTTTAAAGGAAGCTGGAGAGTGCCAGGGTAAGTGGGAATGGTTCTATACCCCTCAGAAGGAATCTAGCTGATTGGGAACTTGAGCAGTTTCATTCAATGTAAGACTTAATCATCAGAATTGTTCCAACTAAAACTAAAGAGGACTCTCTAATTTTGGACTTGGGATAGAATGGGCAAGTTCTCAAACAAGTCATTCTGTACAAGTTTGGACTAATTTTTTTTTGATAGATTTGAGTGGAAAATCCCCAAGAAACTAGCTAAATCCATTCCCCCAAAAGCCAAAAGTCACCTTACTCATGTGAATGGCTCGTATGAACAGGATAACATCAAAGGAAAATCTGTTGTTGAAGGGAATTGCTTTGGAGGATGAAGGTTTATGCTTTCTATGTGGAGAAGCAGCAGAATCTTCCAATCACTTATTAATTCACTGTCACTGATCTTGGAGTTTAGGGTATAAGATCTATAATAAAGAGAATGTGTCATGGGTGTGGCCAAGGTCCATTGAGCATTTACTGCTGTCATTTGAAGCGTTTAAAAGGTGATTCTGACAAAATTATATGGGACTATATCCCTTAGAGCATTTGAAAGCACATTTGCTTATATAACTAGCTTATC
Source organism: Acmispon strigosus (assembly GCA_030819835.1). Classification (NCBI taxonomy): domain Eukaryota; kingdom Viridiplantae; phylum Streptophyta; class Magnoliopsida; order Fabales; family Fabaceae; genus Acmispon; species Acmispon strigosus. Next base: position 30,987,787 of record JAUAMA010000007.1, read on the forward strand.
ATTATTCTCTAGGTCCAAAATGCCACGCAATATGAGAGAGAAAAACTCATAAGTAAGTAAGCAATTAATGTAGATCTTACTCAAATCATTGATTCTTATTTTACTTTTTGGTTGGATCCTACAATACTTCACATATTTAATGACACCATATAGATGTTAATGTTAGCTTATAATTAGAATGAGTATTAAGTTTTTATCAAAATGTTAAGCAGGCAAAGCTGGGGACAAGGAATTCCAATAGCAGGAATTCTAAAATTTAATGTTGATGGGGCATTTAAAGTAACCCAGAGATAGTGGGTTTGGTGGCGTGTTAAGAAATGATAAGCAACAAATCACTTGATGTTTCCCAAAGGAAGTGGGAAGGTTAAAGGCTTATGGCGAAGAAGTTCTAGCCATTTTAAATGCTTGAATATTGTGGTCACAATTTCAAATTGAACTTGCTATGATTGAGAATGATTCCTCTCAAGCCGTAGGACGGATAAACAGAGAAATAAACCCTAAATATAAGCTGATTAATAAGTTGAATATAATTGATTTCTTAAGTGATGAAATAAATTGTATCGAGGTAGTCCATGTCTATAGAGAAAAAAAAAGCCGATTGATAACTACCTCCGCAAAGCAGGATTGTAATGAGAGGTGGATCTATGAGGGTTGATTGACAATCCTTAATTGTTCTTAAGTTTTGTCTATTTAATGAAATCCATTCTGTTGATAAAAAAAAAAAGTAAATAACGATAGTATAATACACTTTTTTCCTTCGTTGACCAGCCCAAAAATAACATTAGGGCAATGATTCGTGTACACATAAATAGCACAGACACATTTGGACATCTTTTTTTTCTCTCTATCTCTTTCTTCAATTACATCACATCATATATCACACTTATCACTTATCTCTCATCTCTTCTTATCTCCCTCTAATGGTCTACACCCTTTAGATGTTTACCCATCTTTATTCATTGCGTATATCGTATGTTTAAATAATTAAAACTTCACACATCTTATTCAAAAAAAAAAAAAAACTTGACACATCACTCCAACGATAAAGGTTAAGCAACATCAAGATGAAGTAATTCTCGAAACTCCAATCTCCTAGTTTCATTATACAATGTGATACGTTTGTTAGGCCAATAGGTCAACCAAATCCACCCTCTAATCTCCCACTCCATCGTTTTCCCAATAGCTCCTTTGTCCACTTTCCACGACACTCTTTCTCCATATTCATCACCTGCAAAAACAACCCCACCTTGCCTAGTGAATGGTCTGGAAGCACTTGAGTACCGGTTCTTGAACCATGACTTTGGGTTAATCAACGCAAACTTTGAAGGCTTTGATGAGGAAACCTCTTTGCCATCCATGACATCATGAAGAAACCAATCCAAATTTGCACTGTATCCATACACAGATTGCTCAAATTTCCATGGTTTAAAACTCACGCTTGTGGTTTCTGCAGCTGAAACCTTGAGTCCCAAGGCACTTGGTGCCTCAATTGAGGCTTCAATGCCTTTGTCCACATCAATTGCTGTTTTTGGATTCTCTGAGGATTTATCAACTGAGAGGCTCAGCACTTGGTCTTGGAGAGTGGGGGTTAGTTGCAGAGATATTCTTGAGAGAAAATGTTTTTCAGTAGCACCTGCCCCTCGTTCACTCATAAGGGAGTCATTCACCAATTTGGTAACATCACACCTTTCCAATAGGAATGAAATATGAAATTAAAATATTAGGTATGACAAATAAACAAACATCACTTCAATATATTGAAGAAAAATAATGATAGGAAAAAAGAAAAATAACTGATATCATAGGGAAAAAAAAATAGATGAGAAGAAAAATTAGTTAAAATAAGATAAAAAGAAAGAGGGTAAATGCATGAAAATTTTATAGAAAGCATATTAGGGTCATACTAAACACATGTAATTTTATAATTCACTATAGAAAAAATTCTGGAAAAACGTCCGTCCACTGTATGGGAATGCCCACATAAACAAGCCACAAATAAACAACATATCTTAAGTACATTAATAAATTATCGTGATTCAGATCACTTTTTTTTTTTTTATGAAAGGTGTTGCTATTATTTTAATTTTTATTCTAAAATTAAATTGCATTTCACACATATTTTTTTATTACAAGAGGAAGACTAGAAAAAAAATATAAAACATAAATTTTGAAATATTAGAAATTGGATTTAAGTTCAACAAAAATCTCCAAAAGGGATACGTATCTTAAAATAAAATTCAACAAAAATCTAGCAAAAAGGGAAAACAAATCAGAGAAAGAAGACCAAAATTGCAATCCTTTAACAAATTCAAGCTAAGAAACAAAGATTGTGAAAATGATAGGACCTTTCACCCCAAAATTTCTTAAAACAAATTGAACACTAATTCTATATTAATTTTTCCGATATGCTTATTTATTGGCCTTTAATGCTAACAATCTTTACATGCCTTAATGAATGGTTAAGAATTCATTAGAGTCATAGTTTATTTATACAATTTCTAGATAAAAAAAAACATTTCTCTTCATTTTATATATGAAGTTGTCTAAACCACACATGATTTAAATTTAATAAAATTGTTCTATTTTAAGTGATTCAATAATATTTTGATATATGTTTTTGATAATTCTAACTAAAATATTATTAGACCACATGACACTAAACCCAATATTTATCTTGTGTAATTCAAGAAATTCTATTTTACATTACCTTATATTGTCGATGTTCACCATGATTTCAACCCACTTCTCTTTGATTGTGACTTTGTAATTGAATTGAAGAACACTTTCAACTTGGTGATATTTGAGAGAGAATTGAAGCCTGTCATTTGCTGAAGGCCTTTCTGATTTCTCAACATCCGTGGCTATGACAGGACAATACAACTGCACTTTCCACAACCCCAACGATGAAAACGAATGACAAAACAGAGGACATGGTGTTTTGAAGTTGTTGTGTTGTGGTTCGAACTCCTCAATCAAATTTGTGACAGCAAGGTTCACAGAACGCATCCACAGCTCTTCCAAGTTCGGCCCCAACAGTTTCATGAGCAAAATCGATGCTTGTCTTGACTGAGATCTTGTCAAGTGGTCTTTCAAAACAGCAACACACCCAGAACGAAGATCAGAGGGAGCTTCGTATATGCAAACTAGGAACAACAGAGAGAAGAAAGAAACGTTGAAAATATCTGCAAGGTTGGGAACAGAGTCAAGTCTTGGAATTCTGATGAAGGGGGCGTTCTTGTTGTTGCCATAATGAAGGATGGACTGAATGAAACTAACGAAGAAATTGGAAACGGTTTCTTCGTCTATTAACTTGGAGGTTTTGAAGCTAGGCTTGAATGGTTTTGAGGTCCAAAGGTGGACTGGAATATTGAAGTCAGCAATAATGGAAAGAGAGAGCTTTGAGGATTGGCGGAGTTTGGCTATGGTGAGATTAAGAAATCGTTGGGAAGATATTGAAGAACATATGTTTAGGGACATTGAACTTGTTTCCCATTCTGAGATTGGTGGAAGATTCTGAATCCAGAAATATACATCAGGAAAACTGAAAGCCATGGAAGGAACTCGAGTCTCACTACTCAGTTGGGGCTTTGCATATTTGTAGACTACGTTGGCATGCAAAACAAATTAAGGAGAGTGCATATGATTATTAAGACTATTAGCTTAGCTATCAACATGGTTTGGATAAAGATAAGTTGGAGAAAAGAACGAGGGTAAGGGAAGAGAGAAGTAAAAAGATATGATTGTTGACATGATTGAACGGGAGAAGAAAAATATATGAATAAAATTTGTTTTGGTCGGCTCTTAAGCTATATGACCCGTCGGCGTCGCATTCAGTCCACAAGGGTTTGCTCTTAAGCACTCACTCTAAGGGCGGGATGCATGACCAAAGAAACATACCGCCCTGACCTAGTTGACAAAGTGTCCGAGCGGCCTGACAAAGGGCTAGGGCGAAATATATGAAGAGTTAGGTTAACTACATCACCCCTAGTGCAAGAGAACTTAGCTACTCATAGCCAAGATGGAAGCAAAAAGAAGAGTATATCCAAGAAGATCCATGGTCACCATGTGGGGATGGGAACCCTAGCCCTATCACAGCTCCAAACACTCTCCAAGCTACTCAGAAATGTCTCAAGATGATGAATAATGCCCCAAACACGAGTTGTTGCCGTTTTAACTGGCGGAGGACCAGCGTGAATGCGCCCATGGAAATGACCTCCTAGACTCTAATACAGTGGTGCGATCGCACCCATGTCCCCGCACAACAAAGCAACAAACAATAGTTAGAAATTACCTAAAATTATCTAAAAATCTTAAATTACTCCTAAAAATGCTAAAATCTCTAGACTAAGTCTAAAATGCATTGAAACAACTAAATTGTCGTAAAATACTCAAGAGAATAACCTAAAATACTTAAGAAAATGGTTCTACAAACTCAAGTCAACATTCAACAAGTTGATGCGGTCATCTCGATACAACCTTTACTTGTACCTGCAAATACCTCAACCATCCTGAGGTTCACCCAAGAGTTAGCATAGATAGGCCTTCCCCTAAATCATGGAAGTCACATGGAAATCTCCTTGGTTAGCCACAATGTGAGTCGATCCCCATCAGTCACTCGTATATGAGGACTGATGGATATTCTACGCATTGAAGAGGATGATGAATCTATCCTCTTCCTAACTCTTTTTTCCCCAGCCTTGGAAGCCATTCAACTACCAGAAATATGATAGTAATAAAACACACAAGAAAGGGGGGTTTGAATTGTGTGTGTGATTTTTAAAATTCTTTTCAGTTATAAACAGTTATTAGTTTCAAATATTATTAAGAGTAGGTGCAGCGGAAAATAACTTAAAACTGAAAAGTAAAACACGCAAAGTATTTATCCTGGTTCACCCCCTAAATCGACAGAGCTACGTCCAGTCCTTGGCTTCACCAAGATTTTCCACTATTTTCACAAAATAGTACAAGTATTCTACAGGACTTCTCCTAGTATTTGAAGGACTTCTCCTTTACAAGTTTTAAACAGGACTTCTCCTAATTCAGAATTCGACAGGATTGCTCCCAGTTCTTTAAGTAAAGAAGGTTTTTGTTTCTACAATATCTCTTCAGCAAGAGTGGATAGAAAGATGAAGTACAATATACAAAGAGGATAAGAAAATTGGTTATCTGCTTGGATTGTGTGAAAAAGGATAAGCGATGCACTCTATGAATACTTCACACTGGCAAACGACTTAACTCAGGTAAAGGATGACTTTGAGTTTCTGAGTTTTAGCTATAGAACAGATTGCAATGAACTTAGAAAAATTTGAATGCTTTGATCGTTTGAAAGTCGCCAATTGAATCCGGATGCTAAGTGCTCTATTTATACCTTCAGTAGGATGTGCCCTATAAGCTTGATGAAGATTTGAAAATAGTTTCATTTGAATGTCTCAGTCTATGTGAGTAACGAATACTTCTGCATCTCTGTATTAGCATTAAATGCATTCTGCCATGCATTTATTGCAGCATTAATTACTTTTGTTGACGTTGTCTGGCTCTTCAATGCTTTCAACCTTGATTTATTGTAAGGGCATTAATTGCTTGTGCATTCCAACTAAGAGAGCATTTAATGTTCTGAACAGAAGATTTGATTTTGATCGTTGAGGAGATACGATGTTCAGGAAATTACGCTGTTGACTCTGAAAAGGTTGCTTGATTTAAGGAATGTCAGAGCTTTTGCAGGAACGAGGAATAAAGTATTAATTATGTCCCTTTCTTCATTTTGCAATCATCGGTGCTTCATTTAATGCTTTGACGAGGTAGATAATCTTTAATGCTTGAAGCATTTTGTCAAACGGACTCTTCAACACTCTTAGGCGAACGAACTCTTCAGTAGCTTTGACAAACGAACTCTCAAATAGTTTTGCCAAACGAACTCTTCAGATAGTTGTCAAACGTACTCCTAAGACGGACGTACTCCATTGGGTGTGTGGCCACACGTACTCCATAACCGGACGTACACCTTTTGGCAGACGCACTCAATTGGCAGACGGAGTCTTCAATAGGTTGCTAGACGTACACCTCTTCTTTGCTTTTCTTTGAAGATCTGCTTTTGGTCATACCTTGTATGTATGAATGCAGTTTGTCTTCAAGTAGATAGATGTTTCTGAGTATGAAATATTCAAAGTATTAGAACATCTTTACCTAACGATATTAAACCTTAAGTGAAATTGTTATTTATCAAAATATAATAATTTATGAAATCGTTTGAATCTAACAATCTCCCCCTTTTTTATAATGACAATTTTATTTGAGAAGAAGATTTAATATGTGTTCTTTGAGAAAAAGAATGTATATCAGAGCAAGTGCGTAATTTTCAAGGTTAAATCAGTATTGGAAAAGTTGTGATGTTTTTCTTAAAAGAATTTCTTTTAAGGTGTGTGAAGCTTGGTAGCAGTTCTGCTAGACAAGGCTCTTATGGATCCGCACAGAAAGGTATATGATCTATATGGAGGTTGTCTGTGACCTCTGGCAGACTTCGTCCTTTGACTTGGTCTTGGACCAGACTTGATTCGTCAGCCAGACTAGAAGCTTTCTGACCAGCCAGACTTGAACTTTTCTGATCAGCCAGACTTGAACCTTCCTCAACTTTGTGTACATTTTCTGCAGACTTGAACAGTTGCTCAGAATCTTGTGCATTATCTCCATATTCTTGGACAAGTTCTCTAGCTTCGAGAACAGGTTCTTCAGTGACTTGCATAACGTTGGCAACTTCTTTTACAGCCACCTCAGTTTCTTGTGCAACTTCTGCAGTTTCTTGTATGACTTCTTGGATTTTGATGGGAGATGGAGTATGAGCAACAATTGGCCTTTGTGGAGAGACCATTTGAACTTCCTCCTCTGAGTCATCATGGATTTCAATGTGATGAATCACAGTTGGAACTTCGAATCCATGAACTTGTCAAGATCGCCTTGAAGTAGTTGCTTGAAGTGTTGGACTTGAGGGATGAAAGGGGTTCCCCAACCTTTTGCAGCTGGGGTGCAGTGATGCTTCCCAGTGCCGGTTGTTGATGTTGCCCAGTACTGCAATTGTGGGTTCTTCAACAACTGGACCTAGGAGTGGCAAGTACGTACAACATTGGTTTGGTGCCAAAGTTACCACAATAATGTTGAATGTTGTAGCTGCTAACAAGCCCATGTCTGGTACGGAAAACCATTTAGGTTCATACGCTACTTCCCCAGGGGAAAGTTTCAGCACCATCAATACAGCTTCAACTTCTTCATCGAGGTAGTCGGTTGGTCGTCTGTGGCCTTTGTCAAATGAGGACCTCGTACCAAACGATGACGCTTCACCTTCGGCACAGACGAAATCACTTACGTGGCCTCACCAGACGGAGACTCTGGCACACTTAGAGCCCTTTTTGCCCTAGGCTTTCTTGCAACCTTCGCCTTTGAAGGAGACGAATGGACCCCCTTGGACTTTTGCTGCTTAGCCCATTTGTTTAGGAGGTTTTCTGGCATGGCAGATATGTCAATATTCAGCTGCATTCTTTGAACGTCACCAAACATAGGGCCTGTTTGATTGCAGTTTTTGAAAACTGTATTTAAAAATAGTTTTTAGAAACTATTTTGAAAACTGTTTTTCAAAATAAAAGCAGAAAAAAAACTGTTGAATGAGATATTTTCTAACATTTAAAATACTGAAATTTGAAAACTAAAAACATCTTTTAGCTATTCTGGAATTTTTTTTTAAACTGAAAACAAGAACTGTTTTCAAAAATAGTTTTCAAAAATAGGTTTTGCCAAACAAGTTTTTAAATTATTCATTTTTTAAAACAAAAAACAGTTTTTAAAAACTGTAATCAAACAGGCCCTTAATGGGAGTGGGGTAGATGTAGTCTCGTGCCATGAATTTGTTTTCTACCTTCTCCAGAGTCAAAATCTTCTTTTTGGCCATCATAGCCATTATCAGCGAGCCATAAGGAAGATTAGTGTTTGAGTTTTCCAGAGTCTGGACCATGTACTGAAAAATAAGGTTTGGAAGATTTATCCTCTGATGGTTCTGCATCTAATACAGAGCCATTGAGACATCTTGTTGACTAGGTCGCGTGAACTTTCCTTGGGCAACATTATCTTGCTGAGGATGGCGTGAGGGAAGACACATTCTTCAACAAGATTGCTAACACACGTAGACCCTGGTGTCTTGGGTTCCTCTTTCCATATGCTGTAAGGGTTGAATGCAGTGACTTCCCATTTGGGAGAATAGGAGACACCTTCATTGATAGTGAAATCAATGGTGACGGCAACGTCTACTGGATGAATGTCCTCGATTTGCCTCATGCATCTTGTCTTGATGTGCGTGGAGCCTATCTTCACCGCACAGTCAAAGAACTCTTTCACAAGAGGAGAAAGAGCAGGTGTCTCAGAGATCTTGAACAAGTTGCTTGATTTTGGAGCCTTCTTCTTAAAGGTTGTGTGGTTTCAGCTTCGTCAGACTCTACAGGTTGCTGATTTTGAACCTTATTGCTTATAGGCTGACTGTGTTGAAGTGTAGGCTCACTGTGTTGAGGTATAGGCTCACTATGTTGTGTTGGTGAAGAAGGAGCCTTGCAATTATGCCTATTTGCTTTAGGCATACCTGTAAAACCAAAATGTTAGCATTATTTAACAAAAAAAGAAAAGAAATAATAGACAAGAGAAGTATATATGAAGATGAATAACATCAAATAAACCACTTATTTCTTTTTAGGGTAACTCATTATTTTCAACTGACATGTACTTCTTTTTCTTTTTCTTTTAGGATATGGGAAATAACTATGAGGAAGCTAATGAACAACTCCATAAATTGTAACCACAAACACACTATCATGGCACAATAAAGTATTCTAAACCGCACTAAGTTCACTTGCAATGTGTTTAAAGGAGAGCATTCATGACATGTTTTCCATCTTATATATGAGACAATAGGTTATACTTCAAATCAACAATATCATGGCACACTAAAGTAAATGGTTCTAGTGAATGATTTATACAACTATAACCACAATCCCCTTTCTAATTAACACGGAACATGAGAGCACAGTGAAGAAAGAAACCCTCTACAAATGTGTTTTTTAATTTTTACCCCTTTTTACACAAGCAATGAAATCCAAACAACAAAGATGGAAATCATAAAAGAAAGGAGAAGAGAATAGAAGAAAGGGATGTACGTACCTGGCCTCCAAATAGTGATGTTGAGTGCGAGAGGGCCACTGACAACGGATCTGAACAAGCAGAAGGCAAATCAAAGAAAGGAAGAGAGGATAGAAAAAGAGAAGAGAAGAGAAGAGAAAAAATACTTGGCCGCATTAGAGGGAAGAACGACGTCGATGTTTGAGTTACAACTAAAAAAGAGGGATTTGGGTTGAGAGCGAATGAAAGAGTGAGAGGGAAACTGAAATACGTGTGAGGGAAATTGACCGCTTGGGTAAAAGTAAAAAAGTTAGGGCAAACTGCGGTGGTTGTGAGGTTAAACCGCCGCATAATATACAAGTTCTTTAAAAATAAATATATATCTACATAACCGCCGCAAAATGAGTGTAAACCGCTGCTAAAAGTAGTGTCATCTGCGGCAGTTGTAAGGTCAAACAACTGCACAATACACAATTTTTCTTTAAAAAATAAAACATTCAACTGTCGCATAAGACTTAAACCTCCGTTAAAAAGTAAACTGTTGACGGTTACACAAACCGCCTCCTTAACTGCCGCATATTAGTATATGGCGGCAATTACTTGCCAATCACTGCAGAATAACCGGTGCCAGTTACTGTGATCCATGTAGTGAGATTGAGGTGATTTCACCCAATATGTACGTTAGGTGATTTAAACAACCTAAATATATAAATTTAAAAGATATTCTAAAGAAGAGTCTGTCTAAATGATACTAGAAAAAGTTTGTGTTAAAACACCATTGTCTTAAATTAACTAATAACATTTAAGATAAATGAGTTAGTAATTTCATATTTATTTATTTATCTTAAATATTATTAATCCACCCAAGAATATGATAATTTAACCTAAACTTTTCCTTAAACCAATTTCTTTCAACCCATCAAATCGTTTAGTTAATGTATACGCCACCTAATTATAGTTGATAGCGTGTCCGAAAGCAATTGATCTCTTTCGGTGAAATTTTTTCAATGTCCTTCTGGTTTCAAATTTTATCAACCAGAGGAACTTCGGATCTTGTTAAGAGTAAGATTGGGTGTGTAAAATTCATACAAGATGGAACAGGTGTGGTAAAATATAATGGGGTGACGTGCAAGGTTCTCCAATCATGCATGCATATACTGCAATTTCTAAGGGTGAGAATGCTATATATCTGCCTCAGAAGGAAAAATACCTATTCGAACTGCTGGATGTTGACACTTTGGATTGTGCATTTAACAATCTTATCATGTATAGCTTGCTTTGGTTACAGTTTTACACTCTTGAGGATCCCTTACTTTCTTCATAAAAGCCACTCATGATAGTTTCTTCCAAAATCACATTTTCCTTAAATTTGGAAAACTACCAAAATTTCTAAAGACAACAGCGTTGACATTTCAGCCTAAGGAAGAGTGAAAATATGGATAAAATAAGATATAGTTTGTGAAGTATGACGCTTGTGTATGCGTACTTTACTGAAGAAGATCAACCAATGTGTGTACAACTCTTTTATTAATGTGAGTTCTAAGGAGAAACCGAGAGAACTTGATATGTCTAGCTACATTGGGCAATGTCTATCGAACTAGCTTGGTGTGAGCACAGGTTCAGATATATGCTTACATGATCATGTTAGAGTTGTGTATGATCTCTTCCAATAGTAACCTCATGTTGTAATGATGTTGAGCTTTGTGTTTTGCTGCCTAATACGTATGTGACCAAGCATTACATGAACCCACGATGTAACATATGTTTCTTACTTTAAATGTATGAAGATTTTTTATGGGAAATCAAAAGGTATGATGATTGTTTACTCAAAGAATACTTGATTAATCATCGTGCCTAGAATTGACGCATTCAAAGTTGGATACCGATATATGAAAATTACCTTAATTAGCGATTGTGGGCCATATATTTATAATTTAGAAAATCTAACTCAACCACAACCGCTAGTTTAATTTAAAAATTGAGGATTGCATTCTCATATACAAGAACTAGATCATATTTCTAGTCAACGTGAGACTTGGCAACATACTCCGTCAAGTGGTGAGCTAGACACCTGGAGCGTGGAATATATAAGAATGAACAATGGCAGGTGCCTCATATATGAATGTTGTCCACTTTAACAGATATAAAATAAGCTCTGATATTATATTAAAACTTAAAAGACATAACTCAACTACAAAAATTAACTTAAGTGTATGATTGTATTTTCATACTATATTGACCATACCTCTAGGTTAATGTTAATATAGGAATTTTCAACCTAGATTGGACTGATGGTAAATGGACATTGCATTAAGAAACTCTCCAATGTATGTGCACACGTAGAATATTTTGGCCAACTGTGGAGGGTCATCGTTTAGTGGGTTTGCTTGCCCGGAAAAGAAAGAGTTGTGATATGTTCACATTCTATTATATCTTATAATTTATTTTTATCATTTTATTTCTTTATACAGTTTCTATCACGTTACATATTATATGACTCATTTATTTTTCTATGTTTCTATATTTCTTTAGAGGTGTTGAGTTCAAAGGTGTAAACATAATTCAATTCTGAAAGAAATGGAGAAACCTTGCTGAAATGCGCATGACGCTTACTGACGTGATTTTTTGCCTGTGGGATCTGCAAACAATCTAAAAATATTGGGCCCAAGCTATTGGGCTAAATTAAAATTTTCTTATTTGTTTCAATTTTCCATATTGACTACACTATCAACAAGCCTTTAGATAATGGGTAATTCTCCCAAGCCATTTCTTACTTAAGTTGTAGGGATGCATCTTTTATGTGCACCGGTGGAGGAATGACTAGTGTGATTTTTTAACACGTCATTCGTTTGACACAAAACTTTCGTGGTTCTTGTTTCAAGTCCTTATAGTTATTTCTTTTTCGTATTTTTAGTCCGAGACTTCATTTTGATAATCAAAATTCATTTCAATGTTTTTTAAATCAAAACTTCTTACATTGTTTTTCAAAAATTAATGAACTCAAAAATCAAAATTCATTAAGTAAATGAACCCAACTCTAAATCCATCTGTAGGACCCCCAATTTGCAATGCTAATGTTCGTGAGTCTCTTCTTCAGTCTACTCATCCGCCGTCACTTCTCCTTCGGCTGTTCACCAAGCCTGCGCGGTGAAACTTAAAGCTACCTGGTGGGTCGTTCGTGAACGCGAACTCCTCCCCATTCAACGTTCGTTTTTGTTCAGCGCCGCCGAGGCCACCTGCAAGCCAACCACGATCCAACCCTTGAAGCGTCACAATCCTCCGGCGACACCTAAGACCACCGCATTTATCCCATTTTGTTGCCATCAAAACTCAAGGACCTGACCCACCACCGAAAGCACTAACGCATCTACACCGCTGTGAGTACTAAGATGTTCAATTATTTCTTTTCATCTTTGTATTCCACATAAATATTGTAAATTTTATTTAATTTGAGTGATATGAATTAATTTCATGGTGATTGTGGTTTTTTGAGCAATCATTTTGCTTGAATTTTTGCATCCTTGCTTAATTTACTTCAAAATGTGTTTTGATTGATATAATGGGGTTGTTGGTGTATGCACCTTTGAAGTGTTTGCTTTTTCTAATCAAACAAAATTATTACAAATGTTGTGCCAATATCCAAGAAGTTGATCTTGCATCGGTTACTGCCCTTGTATGTTATGATATGCAATACCATATCAGTGAACAAAATAAACAGATTTTCACTTAACATGTGATTTAGCTAAGTCTGAAAATCATTTCATCAACTATTTTTATTGTTGGTTACTTTCACCTATGTTGAATGCTCCATCCCATCTTGAAGAATTCGATATTGGTGGATGGCTTTCATCTAAAAGAAAAATTGGTATTATCTATTGTCTATTTTCTCATTTAGCTAATTATGTTTTGTGAAGAAGGTCTTGCTCCTGACCCTGGCTGAGGTTTTGATGACAACAAACTCATGGACAAAAAGAAGAAAAGAAGACTTAGAAGAACCGGTGCAACATGTCTCAAGCAATATCAAGGGTTCTAGATAACCTAAGTCTTTTGTAAATAGGTAAGTTATGCTTGCAAGGCTTCTCTTAGCATAAAGACTCTAAAATATCTAAAAGTAATTGAGTATAACCCTTTTATAAGTTAAAAGTGGTAGAAAAACTCAAAGGAACCTTAAAGTTTCAGTTTCTGAATAATGGACTTGAGTGTAATCAATTACACCATTAAGGTAATCGATTACACAAAGGCAAGTAATCGATTACAGCTTTCTTGTAATCGATTACATGTTTGAATTTGAAATTCAAACAGCAACGGTCTCTTAGTGTAATAGATTACCTAAGTAATTAATCGATTACATGCTCGACAAGTTGCATTATTTCATGAACCATTATGTCTCAAATCTTTTGGGAAAGGTTGTGTTGGTTCATGGATGATCCCTTATACCTATATATAGTCCATTTGAGTCCAGAAACATAACACACACGAAATAGGCCAAAATTACACTTGAACAACTCTTTCATATTCATTTAAGCTTTGTTCTTAAAAGAACACATTTGTTGTTCATCTTTTGAAGAACTCATAATTAAGAGAGCCTTCATATGCTTAAGATCCTTAAAGCATAGCTCCTACAATCAATCCATTCTTGTTTTGAAGGATTGATTCAGCCGGTTAGAATTTCTTCTTCATCTTCATTCTGGTTGAGTGAATGATTCACTGTAGGGTTCGGTGAAGGTTGATAATCTGAAAGTGGTTTGCTTTCAGGGTTGTTGATAGAAACTCTTAAGGTACTTGGTGTAAGCACTTGTAAGAAGTTTTATCAATAGTGGAAAAATCCTCAAGTGATTTCTTGAGGGACTGGACGTAGCCTTCGGTGGATAGAAGATGAACCAGGATAAAATCTCGTGTGTGATTTCTTCTATCCTTCATCTTTTTACTTTCAACCAATCCTGAATTTCGCTGCAATGACAATTGAAATTTTGTGATCACTATTATCTTGAAAGTAATATTTTGATAAGGCGAAAATCGTGCAACTCTGATTCACCCCCCCTCTCATGTTGCTATCTATACTTACATGTTTGAGATTGTTTTCGTTGGTAATAATATATTCTAATATGTTGATGTTTTTTTAGTGAATGGAGAATCCATAATCTTATTCTGTTTCAAAACCTTCATCGTCGTAATCCGGGGGAGGCAAAAGCATACTATGCTACTGTTATATTCCAGTCAGTATTTTCTCTTCTAAAACTCCCAAAAACCCAGGGAGGTGGTTTTGTGGTTGTGTGAAATATGACGGATATTCCGAACACTGCAATTTCTTTGTTTGGTGTGATGAGACAAGTGTAGGTTTAATTAAGCTTTTCAATGGTTTAATCCTGAAACACAAGGAAGTGATGGTGAAATGGAAGTACAAAATGCAAAAGTTACCAGAACTTGGAATCAACCTTGCAGAAAGTGGTCTCCTTTAGGATAAAATTTAGAATAATGATGAGTTGTTTGTTTAGTTGTGTTGGTGTGTGTAGTGTGTTTTTGTTTGTTGTAAAGCAACTATGTTCAATGACTCAAGTTTTTCTGTAAATGATGTAGCTGAGGTGCCTAATTCCATACCTTTCGCCAATGTTTATCCTGTTTCGACTTTGTATTAATTTTATTGTTTCTTATTCTGTTGAATCAAATAGTTATTACAATATTGCAAAATTGATGTACTATAGTTGCAAGTTCTGGTATTAAGTCAGACCCCATAGGACAAAGCTCCAACTGAAAGACAATAACTCAGAATCAAAAGACTTATGATGGTGCTCGATAGGGTACTGCAAATGGCTTTAAGATTGAATGTACGTGAGGCAGATAAGTAGCATGTTTGTATGTGAAAGTGAATCCAGATTTGAGTTATACAATTTAAGAACAAATCAATGCTGGCTCATTCAAATGCAGCTTACATGGAATGATTTAGAGGTCAAAATGAATCTTAAATGTGTTTGAATCTCAAATGTTTATTTACATTTTAAAATGGGTGACTAAATCAAGGATGTGCAATGATCCCTAAATTCATGTTCTTGTTGATAATCCAAATCAGTTTCACGATTCATTAGGCATGAGAAACCAATCAACGTTATAAGAGAAATTAACAAATAGTTAGTTCATATTTAGGAATTCTATAGTGCTAAATAGATAGTTAGTGATGAAGATAGTTTGGTGTTTTTACCCCACGAGATGATAACAGTGATAACTTCAAATTCTGCAACAAGTGCTTCAGGTACTCGACGCCCTTTGTAGATACCTGCAGATCATGTACATAGATTAGTTATAGCTAATGATTTATGGCAACTAAAAGTTAAATAAGGGAATTTATACGTATCTAAATGTAGGGTTTGTATAACTTCAGCAGCCAAGCGAAACTTACTGGCGATGGGGATGAGAACTACACAAGCCATTTTCAGTTTACAAACACAACAATACCAATACCAATAACTATTAACATAGACACCAACATTTCAAGTAAAATCTAAATATAAAACAAACATGAGTGCATCAACCCCCTATGTCCATACAAATACCAGTCAAGAGCCCATTGTCCATTGTCCAAACATTAAAACTAAATTGAAAATACAGTCCAGAGTCCAAAAAATTCCAACAAGCAAACAATCCACTGTCCACATCAATCAAGAGAAAGTTACATAAAACTCCAACTATTTCTTCTTTGGATAATCATTCCAATACTTGAAAGTTGAAAGTTGAAGCAATTACCTGATTAGCAATTTGGTTGTGCTGTTTTAAGACCAAGTCCACAACAAGCCTCATTCGTGTGTCGTTGCCAACCTATAATCACATATAACAACAATGGTTGTTAATTACGCTGTTTGAAATTAAGTTCTTCAATAAATAACATATACTTACCAAAATTTGGTAATTGTCTGCCCAGAAATCATTCGTCATCTAGGTCATGACCCACACAACGCAGTCGTTTCTGTCCTAGAGAAATGCATAGTGAGGCGTCTCATAATGTCATTAACTTGATAATTTTAATAGAAATAAATCAACAATGGAAGTGCCTGTTTTCCAATGTTTTTTGGTACGAAAATTTGAAACTCGTATAGCACAAGCTTAGACTTGAGGGCATCAAAAGCTGGGAGCAAAAAGTATTCATCCAAGAAAGTTGCCTGCATGTCATTTATTGTAAGATTATAAAGATGCAAGTGGCTGGTAATCAATACATGGATACTTACCACTTTAAGGATATCTCTCTTCCTACGAACTGTTCTTGATGAACATGGAAGAGAGTCCAGCATAATGACTTTAATGTGTTCTATGTCAAAAACAACGAGGTACCAATGTGAATTATCATCATTTATTGGAACGAAAATCTGCATACATTCACATTGAGAGATACTATTAAAAATTGTTATAAGCTGAATAAGTTGGGATATAAACAATCAAACGACCTTTTACGACTTTGTCAAGGTCTCCCATGAAGGTATCCTTGTACCATGCAATACCCCAATTTTCAGGGTGTTACTGTAGCAAATGAACAGTAATTAAATATGCAAGAAACATCTTCAAGACTATAGAAAAAGGGTGTATATTTTTTTTTCCTTTTCGAAATATGCCATGATAAGATGCATTAATAATATTAATACCTTGTTGCGCAAATAGCCACACATATGATATAAAGTGTCTGGTCAGCAGCCAAGAAATAGCTTACAAAAAGATTGACTCAGGGTTCAAAAAAGCTTTGCTGCCAGTTTGTAAGAGGGTAAGCTAAGACTCGCTACGCTGGTACTTAAACATACATGAGTTCATGCAAATCAATCAACGTCTGTAACAAAAATTCTGCAAATATGCCGCTTGTTCTGCTACCTTGATCTCCCTTGGGTCGGCATCCACCTGCAACTTCTGGCTAAAGACTGTCCGACTGGCGACAGATCGCTAACAAACACAAGCAATAGACAATGCAAGGGTCAACTTCGAAAAGAACAATACAAGTAAGCAATTCAAGACAATATACAATCAACCAAGACTAATGGACATACAAGCTAGTTGTTCAATTAAAGCCCGAAACCCATTAAGTAGCATAGTTATTTTTATACCTAAGCCATTGACTCTACGTCGCACTCTGCGAACCCTTTTTAATTATTCGGATATTACATCAACTTCGATTAGTGGGAGACGGGACAAATCCTCAGTGAAGGTGCAATGGTGGCTTTCCATCGCCCTGGAACCCGCCTCTTCACAGGTGTGGCTAAGCCGCCCTGCCTTGATACGTGTTCCAAGAGAAGGCTCGAGCAACTCTTTAATAGTTACTTACCGCTTGGTACGTATGTTCAATTAACTACCCAACTAGGTCTTAGTCGTCTGCATACGAGGCCTAACATAGCTTCATAAATAACAATAATCATGTAAAGCATGGGTACATATCTAAACATATATAAATCATGTGCAAAAGGGGATCATGCTTACAATTAACGGTATAGCAAGAACATCAAATAAGTCAAGCCACACATTCAAATCAAATTCAACGATGTCACACATCAAACAATTCTAATCCAACATATCAGATGCCTTCAGATACTTCCATTAATATTGCAATCAATACAATTTTAAATCATGTCGTTCTCATAACGCCGTCAACTACAATTTCCGAAATCATAGTGCATACATTCACATAATTAAATACTTATGCTTAGTAGCTAATGAAACAAAGTTCCCTTACCGAAGAAATGTTCGATCCGGGTGGTTACGTAAGCTCTGTTTGTCTTGGTCGGTCCGAAGTCTCGTAATCCTTCAAGAAACACAGCCTAGCTTAGAACTTGAAACTCAACCCTAAGGTTTAGATACTAGTCTTACAAGGTTCCTATCACTTTGGCGATTGCCCTAACTCTTAAGGAGATCTTTGGAAGTCGAAAACATTTTTAACAACTTTGGCGACCGTTAAAAAAACTCAGAAAACTCTAAGTTACAATTTTCAAAATTTTCCAAAACTTCAAACCTTTAAAGAGCAACAAGGCTAAATAATTACAAATCAATTTGAAAGCCTTAAAAAAGATTTTGAAAGCAAAAACACGCACCAAACCCCAAGGGTTCAATTCTGCCCAAAAACCTTAAAGCCCTAAAAACTTCCAATTTTCACCAAACAACTTATCAAGTTACTCAAAACAACTTCACAATCCATAACATAACTTCTAATACAAGTTTTATAAAAAAAAAAAATTCAAGTCTTAAATTTCAAAATCTTCTAAGTGTCAAAAGCACAAATTTTCCATTCAAAATGCAAATTTCCAAAATCCAAGTTTTCTTAACTTAGCAAAAACCCTAGTCAAGCTATGAGTTCCAAAATCCAATTTTACCCAAATCCTCTAGAAATTTATTTTCTAAAGTCTTCAACATACAATTTTCTCTAGGCCCTTTTTCACCAATTAGGGCAAAACCTTTCCTTTATTCCCAAAATCATTTTCAAGCATTTATTACACTCAAAAGCTAGTTAGAAAATCAATTTTCTCTTGTTCCCAATTTTGCCCCAAATTCGGCCAACACACTTAATTACCAAAATGAAATTTTCTTTCAAAACTAACTTGTACACATCAAAGATAACAAGAAATCTATGGTGAAAGCAAAACTCAAAGTTTGAAAATCGCTTATTTCAAATAATCAATTCTCAAAAACCTAGCTTCCAAGAAAACTAATTGGAGATTTCCATAGATCAATATCATGGGAATAACTTTCCTAAAGGCAACCCTAGCAAAAGCTTGTGAAGAAGGTCTTGCTCCTGACCTGGCTGAGGTTTTGATGACGACAAACTCGTGAACAAAAAGAAGAAAAGAAGACTTAGCATGCTCAAACTAAGCATGTTGAGCTTGACATTTTCTTTGTTAGAGAAAAAGTCATAGGCAAGCAGTTACTGGTTCAGCATATTCCAGCAGATTTTCAAATAGCAGATGCTTTAACCAAACCTCTACCTACCACACAGTTTCAAAGATTAAGGTCCAAGCTCACTGTATGTTGCTATCCCAGCTAAGCTTGAGGGGGGGTAATAGAGTATAGGATAATAATATATATGTAAACACATGGCTTTGCCTAAGTGTTAGTAGTGTGGGCTCGTGTGTGAGCCACACTCTATAAATACTGCTGTAACCTTTCTGTTTCAGTTGGGAAAGAATAACAGATTCAGTTTCAGTTTTGTTAGAATTAGTTTCTCTCTCTCTCTTCTCTCTCTCCCTTTCTCTTTTATGTCTCATGAAGGGATGGTTTGAAAAGAACTAAACTGGTTAACTGGAAGTGCAAATAAAAAATGGTTCAACTTTTGGACTACTAAATTGAGTGTCATGATGGATCATGGCTGTGGGTTGCTGAAAGTTCTAGTTAAAACCGGTAGTAATACATGTTTTCTCACAATTAAGCCCTAGGAGCAGAAAATTGGTGTGCTTCAAAATGCTAGTAATATGTGAATGTATGCCTGGAGATGTTATGTGTTAATGTAGAATACATCACAGTTTCTGTTTTCATAGACCTTATTAACAAAGGTTTCATATTAACCATTGTGTAATTTTTATATGAATTCTGAGTTATCATCCAATAATGTAGTTTGAATAAGCAGTTTTTGTCCGTTGTAGTGTTTTATACTTCATTTTCATCATTTTTGCTAGTGAGGTGTATCCTTTTTGCATCCGTGACAGATTCATTGTTTAATATGCAGTGAGTTTTGATAATATGTCTTGCATATGTCAGGATTTGTTAAGTTATGACTGAGACACATGGTAGTTTTTAGCCAGGAGTGTACTTCCGGAGTGGATCAAGAGGGTTATTTGCGTTGTAAATATTTATGAACTTGTAATATTTTCAATGTTGCTAACTAGCATAGTTGAAAAAATACCTTGACATTTTGGCATGTACCCATGGTAATTATATGTTAAAAACTTAAATAATTTGCATATTTTATTACTCTATTATCAGAGTCTCAGATTCAGTATTATAGAAGAGGGGTGGGCTGGAGCAGAATCACTGATGCCATTCATTTGGGGAATTAAATTGCAGTTCTCAGTTTATGAAGCAACGGATTTTCACTTGAAATTAAATTAGAAAATTTGATGACATTTGGACTTTATTGTGTAAAATTTTGTTGATATTAGTTTAAATTATAAAAATATGAAACAGAGCTATGCAAAAGGAATTTTGACCTGACCAGGATTGTATTCAGTATAATGTCATTAAATTTTACTTAAAAAAAGTTGGCGTAATGAATCTGCTCAAGAAGCTTACTTTTTTCCCCATTATGTGTTAATGGTGCATTGCTAATCCACTGCATCATTTGCAGAAGCTGTGAAGGTTAATATTGAACTCAAAAACCCTCTGCAAATCTCAATTCCCAAATCTCAAAACAGAATCCCACTCCTTTTCATCCCCATCCACGTTCTTCTTTACAGCCGCCGCACCCCTCTCACAACTGAAAATCCAGATTTCCTTCTTCCTTCCTCTCTTCTCCCTCGAAATCACTCACACCACCAGCACAAGCCGCCGCCATAGCCTCTCCCTCTGAAGGCCAACGCCGCCGTCTTCCCCTTTGCCGTCGTCAAGCTCGCGCCGCCGCTCGTCTCTCTCTCGCATCACCGCACTTCCCCTTCCGTTTCCATCAGGGTTTGAGCGCCGCCGCTGCTGTTGCAGGTTCGTTTCTCCTCAAAACCCAGCCACTGTGTCTCATTTTCTCTCGGTTGGTTCGTTTTCCCCTTACTGCATTATGTTTTGGCCTCTGTACATGATTTAGTCTATTGGATATGCCATCTTGTTTTCTGCTTTTCTTCCGTGTTGAAATCAGAGGCGGAGATTGGATGTTTCCTTCCTTTTCCCCAATCCTTCCTTGTACGTGATTCCGGGTGTGTGCGCAATATTATTCCTTTGGTTCAATCTGCACATATATTGGGTTCAGAATTAAGCTACTGTTTCTCAAATAAAATCCCTCTCTTTTTCTCTCATTTTCTCTCATTCTTTTAACTTGTTTAGCACAATATTCTCCCAACGTGTAATTTAGATACTCTGGTTTGGTCATAGGCTTCTTGTTTTCTTCATTCTCAGAAGAAGTTAATGACCATAACTTACATTATCTATCAAGAAAACAATTGAACAAATTTCAAACTGACCAAATGTAGGAACTTCTGAGATTTTAGAACTTGTTGGTCATTGGTGGGAGAGCACACGATTTTCTTTGAAGATGGTTTGGAGTATTAATGGTTGATTGTTGCTACCATTTGTTTGTCTCTCAGCATTTATTTCCTAATGACCGCCTAAATTTTGAAAGATTATAAAACACACAAGATTTTAGGCTTCAAAACAAAGCTGACTAGAACTGCGAAATGAACACCTTTTCTTCTTGATTTAGAATGTTATACTCTAACTCTATTCAGGATCATTTTCATTTTTGCTTTTTTTGTAAGGCTAAAGCTAACATAGTACATAGAATGATTCAAATTTCAGTCCCTGTCTCTTTGAGTTCATGAATCAATTAAAAAATCCAAATATTTGTTTTCTCTGGGTCCATTACGGGTAGGTTTATTCACTGTTCTTTTCAATGGACTCATGCCATTATCATGGACATACTGCTTCCTAAGTAAGATTAAAAATGTAATCTTGACTTTTAATCCTATTGAACGAAAATATGTGTTTCTGTTCTATTCTGCTCATTGTTATGAGGGGTTTGGGTTTTGTTTCTTCGATGAGTGTTTGATCGTGGTTTACGAATCTCTTGATAGGTTGGACACGGAGCTTATGCGAGACTACGTTCGACGGTGAGGGTAACTTCTTTTTTTTATAGGTTGCGTAATATTGTGTTATTCATGGTTCTGTCTTGAAATTTAACTGCCCTTGTAGCATGAGATGATGCTGTAAATTTTCTGGTGTTGTTCTATTAAGAATTTGGAGTCGTTAAGGTTATAACTGGGTTCTTAGACAGGATTCATTGTGTTCCATATTGACTTATGTTTTCCGATTTGGTATGATTTAGATTGCTGGAATTTTGTTGGATTGATAGCACCATGTTGCGGCTGTTTGTAATCTGATTTATGTCTTGGAATTGAAGATATTTATGTGTTGTTGCCAATCATATGATATAATATTTTGAGCATGAAGGGTATTGTCGATATATCAACCAATTGCTATATTATGACTATTTGAGTAATTGTATGAACTGTGTGTTAATGACATTGGAAATTATTGAGTCATATATATGCATTATTTAGGATTTGTTTCGGATTGATGTGACGGGTGTTAGTCCTGTGGGATCAACCAAGGTTCTGATGTGTCGGGTGTTAGTCCCGTGTGATCAGGCCGAGGGTAATGTGGTGGGTGTTAGTCCCACGTGATTGTCCTGACCCGGTAAGGGTGAATTAGGGCAATGTGGTGGGTGTTAGTCCCACGTGATTGTCCTGCCTTTGTTCTGGGAAAATCTAGCCATAGTTATGCATATAGTTATCTTAGGAATAACTTGCATAAATTGGAAAATTTAATGAAAGACCTTGTATTATATTGTTACTGTTATTTTATCTTATTTATCACTTACTGATCTTTGTCATTATCATTTTATTTTCGAAGTTAACCCTTTACTGTTTGCATGTATGTTGATTGGGCGCTTAACGCCACAGATGAGCAGCGGGGGGCGTAATTATTGGAAGTTAAAGATGAAGATGAAGTGTGAAGAACTCGGAGCATTCTTTTTATGTTTTGGTTTACATATAAAGACTTAGAAACTTACATTGTTATTATTTTATGTTGATTATACCGTTAGAGTATGGTAACTTATGGGTTTTTAATTATTTGAGCGACGTATTTGCTTTCAAAATAATTGAGGGACCTTTTTGAGAGGTTTTATGAACTTAATTTCCGCTTATTTACAATGTGACCTCTGACCGGAAATTGGAGTGTTACATTTGTGGTATCAGAGCTTTGGTTGAGAAAACCAGAGCCTTGGGTAGATTAGTTTGTTAAGAGCTTTGCATTCTGAGATCGATTGACGGGGTGTCAATCGAAGGAAGAATTTTGTGAAATATTTGTTTGATTTTATTAATTGTGTGAGATTGTCCCATGAGCGGACGATCCATCTGTTAAGTGTTTGACTTGTTTGATTGACTGTTTGATTTGTTAAAAGGTTGTTCCATAAGTGGATAACCTAACAGGATATAGCCAATTAGAAGATCATAGTATGTTTTAGTCATTAGTTGACTTTTGCTTGACCTTATTATTACTGGGATGAATTTTGTGTTAATTAATATTTTATTGTATTTATCACAAATTTTGGGAGAATATATATATATTTTTTTTCTAGGGTGAGTAATTTCGGGAACCTATATTAGGTATTAAAGAAATATTTTATATACATACGTAGGAGTATATATATATATAAATTATGATCATATTATTCTATTATTAAGGAAGAAAAAGGTAACAATACATATATACATATATGAAAGGGGTTAAAAGGATTGAACATACAGTGGCCAGTAGTGGCAGCAGGGTCTACAGGAGCTGTTGTGGCAGCTGCTGCTGCGGTCTATGTGTGCTATGCAAAACGCAGGTGATTTTCTGTGAAGAGGGAGTAACTGCGGAAGGATGGGGTTTTGAATGGGGGGTTGTAGAGGTTTATATTTAATGGGATTTTAGTCATGAATATGTTTCTATTTTGCTGGTCATAAAATAATGTTTCTATGGCTTTTGTTTTTCAAGCCTATGGATTTTGATTCATGTCAATGTTGGCATGACATACTTGTTTGGTTGTTAGATGTTTTTTTTTTGTGAGAATCAAAACATTGTGTGTTGGAACAATGCGCTGGTTAACTGATCTTACTAGGTTTTGGCTGTCCTGATTACAAGTTGTTTATAGTTGCTTTTGAGGTTTGTATTTAATATTTTATGAATGTGTTTAGTTTGACCCTTGCTAGCTTTGAGGATAACGACAGGAGCAACTGCTGGCAGTTTAAGGAGGCTCCCGTGGTATTTTTTTTCTATGTATCTGTAAGATGTCCATGATTGTAGTATCAACTCTTGTCAATTTGTTCTGTTTCCTAAGCTATTTCTCTGCAATTAGTCTTTTCCATGGTGAATTTCAGAGCATATGCATGAATATAGGAACACAAGTAGAACTCAACCTGTATCCCTTCATCACTGTATCTCGAAATCAAGGAGTAGCATATCTTGTGTGTGTTTGAGTGAATCAGACATGGCAGGTATTCGAATGATAGGTAAACTAACAAACTTGTTTCATTCACAGTCACCATTGGATTGATCTTCAAACTGAAACTGATTATCTCTCTCTCTCTCTCTCTCTCTCTCAACAAATGCAGATATAGCCGTCAACTTCACAGGTCAGGCATTTCATCAAACACTTAGTCTGTTTGTATCTATTCTATTCTATTCTCTCTTTCTCTCTCAAATCAAACATGAAAAAACTGCAGATGGCATGTTCAAGGGAATCTACAATGGCAAGCAATATCACATCGCAGATATACCAAATGTTTTGACCAGGGCTTGGGCTGCTGGTGTCCACCGTATCATTGTATTCGCCTTTCCTCTCTCATAAAATGAGCTAGCTATTTTTCAAGCATGCTTTCGATTTTCTATGACTATGAGTTTTCACTTTGCTTTATTAATTAATCGGTAAAATTAAGTGAAATTCGAATTGAGTTTATGAAATTGAAAGTCTGGAGAAGATGCTCCAGAGCTTTATAGCAATCAACATGAATTTCGGTGCTGAAAGGTGTTCGAACGGATTGATTCGTATGTGCAGAGGCTGTATAAAAGGAGGACATTTGTTTTTATAAGATTTTGTTGATATCAATTTGATATCATACATCTAAATTGTGTTTTATCATTTTATGTGTGGATGGCTTTAGGGTTAGAACTTGCTTTTTATGTTGCAGGTAACTGGTGGATCTCTTGAGGAATCAAGGGAGGCGCTTGCAATTGCAGAAACAGATGGTTTGTCATGTTACCATCACTTTCTCTTGATGAATTTCAAATGCAGAATGTGGTTTTTTATTCTTCTGTAATTTGATAATTTGTTGATTGTTCATAGGACGGCTGTTCTGTACTGTCGGTGTGCATCCTACACGTTGCAAGGTTTCTTTTCTCCTATAAGAACTCTTCTTCTGCGATGTGGTTGGAATGGGAAGGTCTGTAACTATGATTTCATCTATTGGTTCAGGAATTTGAGGAGAACGGAGATCCAGAAAAGCATTTTCAGTCACTTTTGTCATTAGCTAAGGAGGGAATTCAGAAAGGGAAGGTAGCTGTTTTTACTATTTTCTATACAAAACTTTGAATTGAAAATAAGGTAGCATTTTTGTTATTCAAAAGGAAAACAAGGAATGATAATATAAAATGGAAATGGAAATAAAACCAGCCTTTTAATTTTTATATTCACATATTATTAGTGACAAAATAGTTGTATTCATCCTTCTTTTCAACAAATAAACATCATTACTAGTTCACTATGTTTGTTGTTATTATCTCATATAGTTGCAGAACTTGTGTTCTTGTTCACATGCTACTTTCCAAGTAACAAATTAGAAATAACTGTTACATTCATCTTTATTTTTTTCATATGCAAGGTAGTTGCAGTTGGAGAATGTGGATTGGACTATGACCGGCTTCATTTTTGCCCAGCAGACATTCAAAAGAAGTAAAGCAGTCACAATATAACTATTGTTAAATATGTGACATTAGCTTTATCTTTCCCCCTCTTCCTGTTTTTTTTTTTTTACAATATATTAAAGTCATTAATGAATCTTTTTTTGGTGAAAGCAAGGTATTTCGAGAGGCAATTTGAATTAGCACATATCACAAAACTGCCTATGTTTTTGCACATGCGAGCAGCAGCTGAAGATTTCTGTGAAATAGTTGAGAGAAATAGGGATAGGTGAGATTGCTGGATCTCACTATTCTTAAATTTGACAATTCGAATGGTTCTGCTTTAATATGTCTCTCGTTCATCATACCATTCTATCTATTTCAAGAAATGAACTTAATTGTGAGAATATGAAAGTATTTCGCCTCCCTTGGCTATGTTGTTTCAACTTTCAACTTCAGGAATTGGGGGAAAATAGATATGAATTGTTCGTCATCTATCGGTAAAAGTGCATAGGGTGGGTCGCATGGAGATACTTTAGTTCTTTTCAAACTCTTAAGCCTTAACCTATCATTTGAAGGGTTAGAAAAGTTACCTTGTGGTCTTGGCAGTACATATAATACAAGAATTACATACAAATAAGAGATAGATAACCTTGAGGTCATATTCTAACTTGTCAATGTTCCTCATGCCTAAATTGCACTCCCTTAAATATTAACATAAAAGTGCATTTGTTTTATTTCTTGTATCCGATGGCATAATTACTTCGAGATGTGAAATAGACTATAACCGTTTCTACTTATATGACAGATTCACTGGTGGAGTCACCCATTCATTTACTGGTAGTTCGGATGACTGCATTAAGCTTCTCTCATTTGATAAAATGTATATTGGTAAATCCATCTTTTTAATCTTTATTATATTTGCGCTAACAGGTATCAAGTCACATAGGTCTCCATGATTTTAATTTGTGGCTTTCTGAAAATATAGCCACCGATAAATATTCGGTGTGCTAATTGCAAGTTCCTTGAGAGAAAAAAGTGAACATACTTTAGGAAAGCTTTATGTTCGTAACCAGTTTTGGTGTTTTGATATATAAAAAAATAAGCATAAGAATGTTGTATTTGAATTTCTATTTCATTCTTAGTTCACTTGCATAATTTTTTACCCCAGATATTGAATTGTTTTAATTGAATACTCAAGTTTTGGTTTAATTCCATGAACGGTAAACATATTTTGTACTGTGACAGGTGTAAATGGATGCTCTCTGAAAACAACTGAGAACCTTGATGTTGTGAAGGGTATTCCTGTTGAGAGAATGATGATTGAAACAGACTCACCGTACTGTGAAATCAAGAATACTCATGCAGGAATTGGTTTTGTTAAATCTAAATGGCCTTTTAAGAAGAAAGAGAAGTATGATCAAGAGTGTGTTGTCAAAGGCCGCAATGAACCTTGTTTGGTTAGGTAATTGGGATGGTTTTGCTTATCACTGATACTATTGCTGCAAGAAATATTTTCTGGTAAATACAAGTGCAATTAGGAATTTGCTCAAATTTAAACCCACAATATGGTGTGCTAATTTTTTTCCTTCATATTTTAAATAGACTACCTAGACTTATGTCTTATTGATTGCAATGACTATAATTTACCAGGCACGTTCTTGAGGTGGTTGCTGGCTGTAAAGGCATCACTGACGTGGGTGACCTTAGCAGAACATTATACCACAACACTTGCAGGTATCATAGCTTGTCTGGACTTGTACATTACTGATGGAAGTGATCAGTTGTAGAAATATCGATGTTATTTGTTTCTTTTTTGTCCTTATCTTATTTGTTTGTTGGAAGAACAGAAGAAATGTAAGCTCTGATTATAAAAGCAAAATATAGGGGGATTTTGGCATCAATCCCATTGTGACTTGTGAGCTAAGCCAAATTTTGGCTGGGCTAAATTTGAATCTGATTAGCGGGTTAGCCTAATGCAAAAAAAAAAAACTTAATAGTTTGTTTAGATCAGCATCTCGTTTCTTAGAATCGATTTTGAAACTCAAAAGCTTCTCCTAGAATTGATTATGGCTTTAAAATCAATTATAGAAGAATTTCCAAACATGTACTTAAATGGAAGTATGAAGCTATTTTCTAGAGTTATTCGATAGTAAAGATTTTGATTGGTGGTCTAGGTCTTGGACTAGCACTAATTTGGCTTGAACTGAAATGAATTGAGTGGCATAAGGATTGTCTCATTTGGCATTCTTTTCTGTGTGTGTAGATATGCTGCTACTCTTATATGTTTTCTGGACCTCAAACGAAAATATTGGTTTGCAGGGTTTTTTTCCCACATGACTTGGATTCTGCAGCTGATGCTCTTCTAGCTGGGGTTAATTCTTCATAGACTTCGCTATTTTCGTCGCTTTCATCAGGACCTGTGCAGCTGCTCCATTCTCCATTTTCTTGAAGTGAAATTGAGATCGTCTATCTGCTCTGTCCCTTTCCGGGAAGTGATAAATCAGAAAGTGATTTCCATGGGGCAGCCTGTCGAGTGTGTTAAAATTCTTGTATTCTATTTTATCAAACTTATTATGTAAAATACTGCTGATTCCAAACAAGAAGCCAACAGATTCCAGTAGGTGAGGATGGTTTTGCTTGACATGCCATGACTGGCCTGGTAGTAAATCAAGGGAGGCTTTGATCAATGGTCTGTATTCCCAAGTTGCATGAGTTCTAGCCGGGTGAATGGGTCAATGGTCATATAGTGTCACTTGAAACTAGGGGTGGCAATATGGGCTCGCGGGCTGGGCCGGACCCAACCCGCCAAAAACCCGCCAAAATGCGGGTTGGGTTGGCCCACTTTTGGTATATGGGTTGAAAGTCTAAACCCAACCCACATTTTGGCGGGCTAGCGGGTTGGCGGGCTAGCCCGCCTAATTGTAATGTAGTTGAAAAAAAAAATAGTCTTAATTTAAAATTCTAACTTTCTAAGTTCTAACATTCAAATGAATATTCAAAGAAAAACAGTTAAAGATGCTGGTGGTGCAGCCATGATCCTCAATTCCTTATGAAGCTGGGTTAGCCATCCAAGAATATATAAATTCAAGTGCGGTGGAATGGAAGAGAGCGCGGTGGACTGGAGGAGAGAGTCAGAGAGGAGATCACGGCGGACTGGAGGAGAGCGCGATGGAGGAGAGAGTTAGAGAGGAGATCGCGGCGGACTGAAGGAGAGCGCGGTGGAGGAGAGAGTCAGAGAGGAGGGCGCGGTGGAGGAGGGAGTCAGAGAGGAGAGCGCGGCGGCGCGGCTGAAACAGAAAGTTAGAAACCCTCACAGTCACAGGCTCATACACACACTGAAGTCTGAATAATAGTATTCCCTAATGAATCCTTACTTCATTTTCCAGTTTTCCTTAGTGCTGCTGTAGATCCAAAAAAATAAAAAATAATGCAGGCCCAGCGGGCTGGCCCAACCCAACCCGCCAAAACCCGCTAAAAAAATGGGTTAGCAAAGTGGGTTAGAAGTGGGTTAGTGGGCTGAATTTTCTAACCCAACCCGCCAAAAATGGCGGGCCAAACGGGCTGGCCCAACGGGCCTAGCCCATATTGCCACCCCTACTTGAAACATCATCCTCCGTGACTTTTTGCCTCTTATCATTGTTTTGATTGAAAATGTAATTCAATTGAGGACGCATTTGGGTAAATAGAGCTTAATTAAGCACTTATGAAACATTTATTCATAAGCTAATTTAAGAAGGTTATTAAAATGAAATTAAAATAGGATATTGATAGGTATAAAATCTTATTCATAAGTTAATTTGATCATCTTATGAAAATACGCTCAATTAAACCTAAATAAGGTCTAACTAGTGTTGTAGAACCTATCATTGATAATGACAGACATTGATCTAAAATTGTGATTACATTGCAAATCCTTCTTTAAGGTGTCTTATTCGATTAACTTGGTTGGACTAATTATCCAAGTTTAGTGATGAGAAAATTCCCCACAAGGTCCCTTTGTAGAGTTTGTATGAGTTTCTCTCTGGGGAAGATGAACACCTCAATAAGCTTCGCTTGAATGAATTATTGATCCGTCAAACTTTGAAAACTTGTGTTTCATAATTACAAATTATATAAGGGGGGTTATTTTTCATGCGATTTCTAGTGATTTTTATGTCGTCCTCATTAATGGTACAATTACCAAATTACCCTTAAAAATAAATTTTATTACTTATCTATCATTTATACATTTCTTCACTGTGCTCTACCTTCCTCATCACCATTCTCACCATCATCCCCTTCCTTTCCTTTTCTCATCACCATTCTTACCCCCATCTCTTTCATTTCTTTTCCTCATCACCATTCTCACCACCATCCCCTATCTTCACAACCACTGATGACCAAATCCGCAAGTATACGGTTGATTATCGCGTAATATAAAAGATGTCGAACCCATAGGAATAGGTGTCTAATTACTAACTTGTTTAGAGCTTATGCAGAAAAATAAAAAAATGTATTTTGAGCTTGGTTTGTTTAGGAGCAAGAACATGAAATAGCATGAAATATAAAGAAGAAAAGATGAAGATGAGATTTAAGCACTTGGGTTGAATTATATAGCTTATAAAATATGCTAGCAAACTCCTACTTAATTTCTGAATTTTAGAACAAAGTTCATGATGCTATAGCCTATGGTTTCTACAAGTTAATTCCTTACACATTGTAGAACTTTCTTACTAATTACTAAATTCAATTCCTTGCAATTTAGTTAACCAAGAAGAAGATGAAAAAAGAATTTCAGGCCAACATAAAACTAAGTCTATCCTAATTCCTTAGTGATATATCATATAGCTCCTTTTAAGTCTTATTTCACTTACTACTTACCAATTTCCATAGTTATAAGAAGTAAGCATTAACACTTGTGATCATCAAGATGAAATGAAGAACAAGGAAATAAAACATGAACTTATAGTAATATTATTCAGAAACAAGAAGAAGAAAACTAAGACATAAAATATAAACTAAAACAACCCAAGTAACTTAAAGAAATTAGCCAAGCATGGCTAATAGAGGCATTGAATTACCCTGGACTAGGAGCTCAAGAATGGCTTCCCACAATTCTCAGGAACAATGCTCTTAAGGGAGAAAGAAGAATACTTGTTGTATTCTGAAAAAGGTGTGATTTACAAGTGAAGCAAAGGGCCATATTTATAGTAAAAATCTGTCCTCCAGCGCTTGGGCGCTGGGATCCCAACGCTTGGGCGTTAGGTGCAATTAAATTCACACGTTGCATACAGAGGCCTAGAACTTGAGCGTTGGGTTGAAATTTCCTACTTGGATCCTAGTCAAAGGTCCAACGCTTGAGCGTTGGGTCGTCTACTGGTTGATCTTCAAGCTTTGTTCTCCTTCATGGTAGTGGGTTTTCAATGCCTTCAATGGCCTCCACTCAGCCTCTCTTTACTTCTGAAACAGCCCTCCCACTACCATCAATCCTTCAATCCTTATTTTACATGTGCTAATTTAGAGAGTGTTGCTCATATTCTTCTTTTTCACTTTTGGTCCTCTCTTTGTTAGCACTTCATTTCCAATCCTTCAAATTCTTGAAAACTTCACTTTTCATCCTCCACTCTTGAACTTTTGCACTTTGGTCCTTCCTTTCCCGAAACTTACAAATTGGTCCCTGGACAAAAATGATAATTCTACCAGCTTCCTAAAAATATAAAAATTCTTATAAAAATTCTCAAAAATATAAAATAAAGTTTAAAAACCAAATAAAAGCTAATCTATATGAAAAATGCAAAATAAATATAAAATCTACATAAAAAGAATAAAAGTCCTATATGAGACTCAAAAATAACAAAATAAAAAAGACTAAAAAGACCCTAAAATTAACATACGAAATCCAGTCATCAACCAGACAACCACCCATCGTCTTCCTTTTCTGAGTAAACCCTATCACCATCTTCATCCAACCTCACTCATCATCTAAAACAACAAAATAAAAATTAAATAATACAAAACGAAATTAAAAATTAAAAATTAAATAAATAAGAAATCCAAAAAATAAAGATAACAGATCAGAAATTTCAAATCAGGTTGAAATTTAAAAATTGATTGAATCCAAAAAGATCAAAAGAAAAAGGGAAAGATTGAAGACATTATTACAACAATATTTTTTTTTTGATAGAACAGTATTACAGCAAACTTAATCAATATAAATGGGGAAATATTCTGAAGAGTTAGACAATTCCAATAACAGATTCAATCAATATCAATTGTGAAGATTTGAAAAGAGATTTTTTTGGTGTATAACAAATTTGGCTTATCTAATAAAAAAAGCTTAAATATGTTGTTGTCCCCGTAAAATAAGGGTGAATTGAATATAATCATTCTAAAAAGTTTCATTGATTTTAATCCATAATATTTGTGAAATATGTGAAATCAGTCATTATCGTTCATTTTATGGTGGTTTAAACTGTCACTAACTCATATTATGACTGTTTTTAACCGCCGCTAATGTAAAAAAGGTCAAAACTCGTTTTAGGGTGGTTTTTAGCTGTCGCTAATGCAAAAACCGTCACAAAATGAATGAGAGACACAAACTTCACATATTTCATAAATGTTAAAGGATTAAAAACTATAAATTTTTGTTAGGGAGACTAAAACTAATTCACTTTTATTTTACATAAACTAAAAATATAATTAGGAATGAAAAAATAAAATAGGACACAGTTCAGAGGTGCAAGACATGGGATTGAGCGGTCGTTGAAGTTTTATATCTTTGTGCAGTCCTCTAATCCTGTTTATTGCTGAATATTTTGTACTCTTGTTTGCGGCTTTATACTCATGGTTTGACGCACTGTTTAAATGAGAAATTTGTTGTAAATAATACACTGGAATTCAAATATTTAGGTATAGAGTTAGTTTTCTTTTCTATATGAAGTTACAAACATACCATATTGTGAATCTCTATCAGCTGCATCATAGGATTCACATTTCACAGAACCCCTCCCCAAAATTGCTATTTTGATGCAATATATCACCCCTAGGCCTGACAAAGTTCTGCTGGCCAGCTTGCATGCTACGTTTTTGTTTCAGAGAGGGATTTGAAAAAATTTGAATTGTTTTCGCAATTTCACATCTAAGAATCAAACTTAGGTTTTCATTTTTCATTTCAATTCAAAACCCTAACTTATTCTCTTCTGTCTCCAGCCTCTCTTCTTCTTCTCATCACTACCGCCACCCTTCCTCTCCTCTCGAACCTCCGTCGCCGCCACCACTCCTTCCCTCCCTCTTCGACTTTCAGCCGCCACCTTCAATCTCTCTTCCTCACCGCTCTCCTCTCAACCGAATCCTCACAACAGGAGCGCCTGCCACCTCTGCATCAATCTCCGCCACCAGAAGCTCCTCTTCTCCTCCTCGTCTCCCTTCATTGAAACCCCAAAACACGACCACACACCAAGCCCTCCTCCTCACGATGAGCCTCTCTAACCTCGCACCGCCGCTGGTTCGGGTTCACCACCACCTGCCTCGCAGCGCCTCCGCCACAAGCACCGAGTCCACCGCCGCCCCTCTTTCCCCTTTGGAGTTCCCTTCTCTGCACTTCATCTCTCGGATATTAAGGGGTTTGTGTTCCTTTCTTCTTTTTTGGGTTATGGGAACTTGATATTTGGGGGTGTGTTTCTCTATAACTTAGAAGTTGTACTGTTATATTTCTAACATATCTTCTAGTTTTTCTCGTTATTTTTCCCAGTGGCTTAAACAAAGGGTGGGAGTTAATTGCGTTTGTGTATTAACAAACCAAGGGCTTTCATTTATACTATATGTTGACCTTTGAATTCTAATTCTTGGGCATTCTTTATAATCATCAAGCTTTAATATTTTGTTCCTGTTAGAAACAGCTACCATTTTGTCTTGTAAATAAATATAGTAATTAGGAAGATTTGTTCTTCGTATTTATTACATTCATTAAGCATATGCTCCTCTTTTCTTTCTCAACACTTCCATTCATTTTCAGATACTATTTGAGCTATTAGCAATGGTGGCAGTGTCAAGGAACTAATAGAGAAAAAGGACTTGGTTCAGGTCAGTAGTAACATCAACCATTATTGAAATTTTTGAATTGAGTCAGTTTGCAAGGGACAACGTGATCTTTTAGTTACTGAAGCACGTAGTTTCTAGTTTATGAGTTCACCTGTGAATTCCACTACATGATTATTCTAATTTTGTGATATTTGAGATGTTACTACTTGTATTTGAAAAACAAAACTTCAATGTTGAGCGTTTAGTTACCTATGTTTTGGTTAAGTTGCAAATTCAATAACTTTACTGGAATATTTGGATTTTATGATATTTATGATCTTATTTGTTATTTTAAAAGCAAAAAATTCCTCTAAAGTATCAAGCATGTTAAAGTTTCATTTTTGTTTTCCTCTAAAGTTCCTTTCTTGTTCAAACAGAGCCTCTTGTTGGGCCTCTTATTGGGACATCACGGCACCGGGCGTAAACATCATTGCTGCTTATGGTGGATAATGTCCTTTCATTAAGCTGTCTGACACTACAATGGCTTGTTCTCATGTCGCTGGTATTCCAGGACTGCTTAAATCTATTCATCCTAATTGGAGTCCTGCAGCAATAACGAACCACAAGTAAATGAGTACATTTATAAGATCATTGCATTCAATTTCTTATGCCGTTTATTATAATTTATAAAATTATTTCTTTTTGGAGCAAGTACAAACGATTATTCTGGAAGACCTATGTTGGAGCAAGAGTTTACAAAATTGAAAAAGATAATTTCATTTGCGTATGACGCAGGTCATTCGATCGAAACTTGTCGTGGAACCGGGACTGATTTATGACATTAGCATGGAAGATTACTTGAACTTTTTGTGGGATCGTGGCATCCATCGTTGGAACATTCATAAATTCTACAACAAGCCTTATACTCTTCCAACATCATTGTACAATATATTGGATTTTAATTATCCAACAATCACAATTCCATACATTCATATTGGACACCATGTGATTGTCATACTTGCTTGGACATCCAACATTTGTAACAGTGCGCATAACAACATTTGTCATACTTGCTTGGACATCCATGGAATTGTGATTGTTGGATAATTAAAATCCAATATATTGTACGATGATGTTGGAGGAGTATAAGGCTTGTTGTAGAATTTATGAATGTTCCAACGATGGATGCCACGATCCCACAAAAAGTTCAAGTAATCTTCCATGCTAATGTCATAAATCAGTCCCGGGTCCACGGTAAGGTTCGGTCGAATGTGACCTGCGCCATACGCAAATAGAGTTGTCTTTTTCAATTTTGTAAACTCTTGCTCCAGCATATGCCTTTCAAAGTAATTGTTTGTACTTGTTGCAAATGGAAATGATTTTATAAATAGGGTATAAGAAATTGAATGCAATGATCTTATAAGTGTATTCATTTACTTGTGGTCATTATTGCTGTATGACTCTAATTAGGATGAATAGATTTAAGCAGTCTTGCAACACCAGTAACATGTGGACAAACCATTGAAGTGTCAGACATTTTAACGAAAGGACCTTCTACAGATGCAGCACTGATGCTTACGCACGGTGCGGTAATGTCCGGCTGAAGCAACAACAAAATTACAAATACATGGTCACTTAAGGAGGTAAGAAATCCTAAAGGACGATTGATAATCAAGAAAATTAAACGCAACCTTGAGGATTGTTGGGTCATTAGTATTTGGGCCCCTTGATGAAAATGAAGCCACATGCCATATTCTGTTTTCACTCCAGAAATGCGAGCCGTGTGAGACCTACATGTTTGTGCAGAGGGACTAAAATCAAACTCTCTTATAAAATAAGGAAATACTTTTACCATTAACCCTATTTTATAATTATTAGACCGAGTTTCTTAAGATATAATTGTTGCTGTTACTTATGATATTTATATGGTGTTAGTTCAATTTTTCATATTTTGGACTTTTGAATTGTGGTTTAATAATCATTTTTGTCTTTGTTTTGTTAGTCCTATATTGTATGCTTAGGATCACTAGTTGATATTGAACCATGCACTAACTCTCAGTGTGATTTACTTGGATCTTATGTTCGAAGGTATAGAAGAATTTAAACATAAAATCCATGAAATTTTGTGGTGTCAATTAACCAATATGAAGTGATTAATTAAATTTCCTTATATATGTGTGTGTATGCAGTACCACCGAGAAGGCGAAAGAATTTTGCACATATGATAGATATGTTACAATAGTTGATGAAGATGAAACATCAAATATTTCAATTAATTTGTTCAGCGTCATGCATTTATCCTCTACATATAATGCATATTTGCATATTTTTTATTGCCTTGATTTTCTAACTATTGCTTTTATTTGGTACATGCAGAGCACCCGAATGTACTATTTATAATCTTAAGTAGAAGATGTAAACTACTCACAACTCATTCATGGGTTTTCCTAAGGTTAGCGAGAAAGAGTGGTAAGTTCCAAATGCGTCGATATAGCAAAGATCACTTGTAAGGAGAATATCAATCTCTCATTACCTGTGTCTATATTTGCAATAGTGACATCTCTCCAAGTGATCTTTGCTATATTGACGCATTTGGAACTTTACCATTCTTTCTCGCTAACCCTAGGAAAACCCATGAATGAGTTGTGAGCAGTTTACATCTTCTATTTAAGATTACAAATAGTACATTCGGGTGCGTCAGAAATTAATCAAGAACTTGGGAGTAAGTCACACACTCACCGTGTAGAATTTATTTCGGTCATGCTTTGTTTATTTTAGGTAACAAACTAGTTTTTGTAGTTCATATGCACTCCTTCATTTAGTTATGACTCATGATTATATCTTAATCATAGATGTAGACGAACATACTATAGCTTTGTAATTTAGGATTTTAATATATATCTTCTTAATGTTTTTCATATACATGCCTTTACATGGTAAAACAATTTTTATAATAGTCAGTGCATGTTTGTTTTGGTATTAGAGTCAACTCAAACGTGATTTCACGTATCTCAAGGTACCAATAAAGAAGTTAGAATTTGCCACGTTGAGTTTAATATGGATGAAGTAGAATTTTGACACATTGGCTTCAACTTGGATCCATATTGAGCTCAGCGGAAATCCAAACGCACACAATTTGTACACACATACATGTACCAGTTTGTGTCATATAAATAATACTCATTTTGAGTTGCTTGGGCTTGGAAATTATCTGAGCTTGAACACAGACACGATTTTAGTTTGATTATGTATTGGGTGTGACGATTTATTTTTATGATTTAACTGAGAAAGCTTGAGAATATACTAGTTTTCTGCTAAGCTTCACTTGTTTCTGTCCTTGAATGAGTTGTAATTAGTGACTATATGATGTAAAGGTAGCTAGCGTTATGTCAGTCTAAGACTTGGTTTGATTAACAAAGACTTTTGTAGGTTCTGAATACAGTAATACACCATCCTGGTTTCAGTTTTTCAATAAAGAGCTTGTACGAATGGCTTCCTTTTCAGACCATGAAGCTTTTGACCATCCCGTGGCATGTAAGATTTTGGGATTACTTAGAACCCTTCTTCTTTGGCTTTTACTATTTCCATTTAATTTTCTCTTACAGATATAGTAGTATCCATACTTTAGATGATTTCCTTTTGACATTTTCATATAATTTCCTTTCAAAATGAATCTATTCATATTGAATTGTCTTTTCTTCTGAAAATGATTTGCAGGTCTCCTAGCTGTTTCTTCAAAGGATGAACAACCTATTAACAGATTTGTTGACCTTTTCAATACCAATAAGCTTCCTTCCCTTCTTAATGATGGTGCCATGGATCCAAAGATTTTGAAGCATTACTTGTTAGTGCATGATAATCAAGATGGCCCTGCCGACAGGTATAAATGTTCTCCTAATCCTGAGAGATTTCTTGTAGAAAAGCTGATTTGGAAATAGAAAGCTCCCTCTAAAGTTTTTTCTTGTATGGACACTGGGATTAATAGGACACAAATGACTTGTTGCAACTTGCA
The DNA here is from genome assembly GCA_030819835.1 of Acmispon strigosus. Classification (NCBI taxonomy): domain Eukaryota; kingdom Viridiplantae; phylum Streptophyta; class Magnoliopsida; order Fabales; family Fabaceae; genus Acmispon; species Acmispon strigosus. Next base: position 31,025,546 of record JAUAMA010000007.1, read on the forward strand.
AGTTTACAGGCTTCATATTGCCCTGTCTCTATATTTGTATACTGTGTGCTGCTTTAGCTCAGAGAATCGAATCATTTTGACAGCCAACTTTATAATTGAATAATTTGTTTTTAGCCTGTTTGGTTCTCACAATGGTCCTACGTACGTTTCACGCATTTAAACGTATCTTATGATGGAAAATACATGTATGCGATGCATATATCATTTAGTTTCTTTCATTTTTCACTTTAACTCCACTGAATCCCAGATTCGAGTTTTGGGTGACCATGCTTTCATGTTACGAGATTATGAACTTGCCTTGTCAAATTATCGCCTAATTTCCACAGATTACAAGATTGATAAAGCCTGGAAGCGTTATGCTGGCGATTTCCAAGTAGAGAGGGGCTTCAGATTATGCATGGTTGTTGCAGGGGTTTAAGTTAGATTAGGATTTGCTGTAAAGAAGTGGTAAGGATGTTAAATTAGATCAATTTTTTCCCCAAAATAAGGAATAACTTCCCTTGATAAATGGTTTAAGTCCCATTAATTACCACACCGGTGGAATCTCTGCTGTCCTTTTGTATTACATTCTTACTGATGGATCCATTCCTGTTCTTAAATATGAAACTTTGAAAGCCTGGAAATATTGTAGGTTAGATACTATACATTGCTCTTTGCTTGTTAAGTAAAAATTAGACTGCGTTTTCAGATACACCGTAAGACCTTTGAATAATCCATTGTTAATGGGCCTATGATTGTCAAACATTGTCTTCTTCAATAGTGTAGTTTTATTCTGTTACTTCTTTATTAGTTTATTGACACTTATCATATTATTCCCTACCCAAAGAGCAAGCTAAAATAATTTTAAGAAGAAACCCTTTTATTTGGACTTTGGGCTGTTTTTCCTCCTCTGATGTAGTGCGTTACTTTTATTTTTTCCAAGGCCAAACTTAAACACTTTCTGATTGTAGAATATTCTGAAGATGCATCACTAATCACTGTTTTCCTTTATTTTTCAGGAAATGATGGGACTTACGTACTTCATGTTGGATCAATCAAGAAAAGAAGCCGAGTATTGCATGGAAAATGCTTTCAACACATATTTTTAATAGTTAATATGCTTTTCAAGAAGATGCTTTGCTATTGCTATTGCTATATTCCTTTCATATTCTCATTTTGATTAATAAGCTTAATATGTCCAGAAACTTGGGTCATCTGGTCAGCAAAATGCTACACGATGTGGTCTGTGGTGGATAGAAATGTTGAAGGCACGAGATCTATATATGTGGTGAGGTAGTACTTTTTAAAAAATAAAATAAAAACCCTATTAGTTTGGGAATATTATGTTCTTTGTTGCCCAATTCCTTGTCTTAGGATATCCTGCATTCTGCTGTGATGCTTGAGCAAGCATCGTACTGTTACTTGGTTTCTAAACCCTCCATGTTACGCAAATATGGATTCCATCTAGTGCTTTCTGGTGAGCAGTGTGATCAGGTATTGGGTGTCAAGTGTCAACAGCATTCAGATTCCTATGCCTACAAATAAAATTAACGATGCATTTAATTTTTCTTACTAATTATCTGCTGTTCGAACATACAGAAGTGCTCTTTCAGTTTGTAGAGGAACTACTTGGAGTTACATCTAAGGGTTTATGGTATGGTAGGTCCCTGTGTGTTTGTACCCAAGTTTGCAATAGGTCCCTCGCCAGATTTTTTTTTGAAATAAGTCCCTTAGTTTACACCAAGTTTGGCTTTAGTCCTCGCCGGAGACCGGAGCTCCGACAAGTGCTTACATGGACTGCTAACTGTATTATTAACGATGACGTGGATTTTTTTAATTATTTTTGAAATTCCAAATAACAAAATTCATTATAAATTTAAAACACCTAAACAATTCTAAATCCTAAATTAACCCCCAAACACATAAACCCCCAATCCCCTCAAACCTAAATTAGAAACCCCAATTTCAATTCCTTCTCCTTGCTGCTGCAAAATCGTGAGCCAGCCCCCTTCATCTTCTCTTTTGCTTACTGTTCTGTTTGCAAAAACTGGTTCGTCGTCCCCTTCTTCGTCTTCAGGTCGTCGATTGCTGTTCATTTTGCTGTTCGTTGCAGTTTCTTTCTTCGTCGTTGTTCCTTCTACTTCGTCGATTTCTTTCGTGGCTGTTCCTTCTACTTCGTCGATTTCTTTCGTGGCTGTTCGTTCTACTTCGTCGTTGTTTCTCAGGTTGTAGTGAGGCATTGTGTTGGCTTGGCTGTTCTTCTCTACTTCCACTTGCCGCTGTTGCTCTTGTGTGTGGTAAGTTTCCTTCCCTTTCCTGTTCGTTTTCATCTTCTCTGGTTTGGGCATCTACCGTTCGTTTTCCCCCTCATGTTAGGGTTTTCTACTTCTGTTTATACTGGTGATTGCTTTGGGGCTCTGGGTATATATTCAGATTGCTATGGTAGAAAGTCCTAATAACATTTTGATGTCTGATTCATGAATAATATCAACGTTGTTAGTGAACATGGCTGTAGAGATATCACCAAACTGTTATAAATTTTGTTCTAAGGTTGTGATGTTGTTTATTTACACTTCATAGATGAATATCATGTCTGATTCATGTCTAAGAACAATTAACTTGTTATTGGAATCTTGTGTCATTGTTTCTGATTCGTGTCTAATGTATCTTGTTTTCAGAACATGATTATTAGCCTGAGTTTTTTGCTGAATTGTTGTGATTGTTTGCAGAATGGGTTTTACATTGGTAATACATCATGGAGGGTCATTCAGAACCACTCCATTCTGGCACTACATGGGTGGGGGTGTCAGTGTTCATAAGGGGCTAGACGAGGATAAATGGTCATTCTTTGAAGCACGGGATCTTGTGAAAGATGTTTTCAATTCCTCATTTATGCTATGGTGGAGAACAACAGAGGACGCTAAGGATCATCTATACAGAAAGTTTGAATCAGACAATGACGCCCTTTTGATGGCTAGAATTGCTTCTGCTTCAGGGTCCGATGCACACTTATTTGTTGAGAAAATTCTTTGAGCACCTACAGATGATCTAGATGAAATGTTGCCAATTCCTCGAGTTGAAGTGGAGGAACCACATCAGAATGTTCAACTTAAAACAAAAAGGCAGGTTCAGCCTCAGAAAAAGACCCTTGGAATCAGGTGATCAGGCAGAATACAAGCAACCGTGAAACAAGCTAAGAATAAGGGGCCTATTCAGATTGTTGACATCTCGGATGATGAGGTTGTACAGCCTGGTTGTCAGCCTCCTGAATCTAAAGCAGCTTCTAATTTTCCCCTTCCCACCAAGGATGCCCATACAATTCCCCCAGTGGCTGCTTGTGCTTCTGACTTTGTTGAGTCTCAGACTGTTGAACCGAACGTGGCTTCAGAGTTTCCTCTTCCCACAGTGGATGATCGTGCTATACATGGTGATGATGAAACAATCTCTGATGATGAGGTATCCGGTACTGGTGTCTGTTTGGATGATAGTGACGAGGAGAGGGAATTAGACGCTGATGATGGATTTGGCAACCAACAAATTGGGGAGTCAGAGACTCTGCTGAATGCCCAAATCAAAGCTATGCGGGATGGAACCGGAAGTCAAAGGGTGCCAGTGGATATTCACCATGATGATTTTGACGGTGACCATGTCAGTGAAGATCTTACAAGTGACAAAAGTGATAGTGAAGTTGAAACAAATTTAAATAGGAGACGGTTTGACAAATTCAACGGCCTGAGGGAGCAAATATCGTCTGAGTACAGAGACACCGTGCAACGGAGATACTACGCTGTCACCAGCGAGAACGCTGATGACAAAATTGTTGACCTCCTCATCTCTACTGGTAGATAACTATAACTAACACTGAGCATTGATCTTTTGCTTCCCATGATTCTCTTTTAACAAGCTTTGGATTCAGTTCTAATTCTATATATCATAATCACTTTTACCTTTTAGAAAAGCTTTTTATGGTAAGGCTTTGGATAATAAGTTTAAGAAATTTCTCACTCTGCAAATTAATTTAAACATACATAAAAGCATATTGAAAATAATATATAGTTATGCAGGTTTATAACATGTTCTACCAAAAAATTGCCCATTTAGTTATGTCGTGATAAGTTTACAAGCTTGTGTACTCAAGGCCGTCATTTCAACTTAAATTTATACACACCAACAAAGTGTAGCATAGTTAGTATTCAATTTGGCTTTTTAAGTATTTAGTCCAGCCGGTTCGATTCTTTAGGCGGTGCATATGGAGAAACATTTATTTGGGAGAGCTGCAAAGTCTCTGTCCAACTGTGGGATACCTTGATAAACCAAAACAAATTCAAACACATTATTAGTAGTTTTCTGGAGAATTACTTCTGCAAATTATAGTTTTCAGGTGTTTTGGAAAGAAAAAGAAACACATGATTTTGCCTTGTTCTATACTACAATTAAGTTTAAGTGATGAAAAATCTACTCTTCACGTGCTGCATGCTTTAAGTATTTGAGAAGCAATTATGAATAAAAAGTTTTTGTTGGGACGTTAAATATGTTTAGATGTATGCTTAATTAGTTATGTAAACTAATTTTTTTTCACCTAAGTGAATAACAAGAAAAGCTGTCTTCTCTTTACATATATATCAAACATTTTCAGATATACCATGTGGGTGTTTCAATGTCACTCTAGTTTTAACTCAATGTTGCAAAGTCCAGCTTTTGTGTTTGCTAGGTTTAACCCAGTTCATGTGTTGTGATCTCTATGAGATCCAAGTTTGCTTTAATGCAAACAAAAACACACAATACAAATTACTATTGGACACCTCACTTTTGTGACGAGTTTTAACCGTCAATTCATGTTATAACTGTCAAAAACCTCCACAAAATTAAGTGTATAATAGTGGTTGGTACTGCTTCGCAGTTCACCTATTATTAGTGAAAAGCAAACACATTGTAGTTCAACAATCTTGAGTTTGTGATTTACCATTATTGGAGAATCACTTGGTTTACAATCTACCATACCAGTCTCAGCTAATAGATCCAGTATGTATTTCCGTTGGGAGATATAAATCCCTTCTTTGAATCGGAGGACTTCGATACCCAAGAAGTATTTCAGCCCCCCAAGGTCTTTCATCTCGAATTCTGTAAAGAGATTCTTCCTGAGCTGAGAGATCTCTTCTTCATCACTACCTGTTATGATCATGTCATCCACATATATTATGAGGCATGTGACCAGATAACCTCTTCTTTTAAAGAAAAGTGTATGATCAGCATTGCTCTGTCTGTATCCATATTTCTTCATAGCCATAGTAAACCTCCCAAACCATGCACGAGGAGATTGTTTGAGCCCATACATGGCCTTCTTCAACCTGCACACTTCTTCTTGGAAGTTTCCTGAGAACCCAGGTGGGGCTTCCATATACACCTCTTCTTTCAGATCTCCATGTAAAAATGCATTCTTAACATCAAACTGGTGAAGAGGCCAGTCCTTATTTGCTGCTACTGAGAACAACACCCTGATGGTGTCAATTTTTGCAACTAGGGAGAAGGTTTCTGAGTAATCAATCCCATAAGTCTGTGTGTAGCCTTTGGCAACTAACCTTGCTTTGTATCGCTCAATGCTCCCATCAGCTTTATACTTGATGGTGAAGATCCATCTACACCCAACTGGTTTCTTTCCTTTTGGTAGTACACATTTTTCCCATGTACCATTCTTTTCAAGAGCTTCCATCTCTGTATTCATTGCTTCCTGCCATTCAATTTTCTTGCTTGCTTCCTGTGATGTTTTTGGAATATCTTCTGAGAGGAGAGTAGCTGAGAATGCTTTTGCAACTTCAACAATTCTCCCCCTGGTTATATTTACTGGATAACTCGAAGCACGGGACACATGCTCGGGAGAATATCGATTCGGAGGCACACCTCTATTTCTTCGAGGGGGTAGGACACAAACTTCTGGTTCTAGCTCTTCTGGTTCTAGACTGTCATCATGAGCAGTGACATCATATAAATCAAGTGACACATCATTAGAATTAGACTCATTTACCTCATGCTGGACATCTTACGAAGTCGGGACACTGGTTGTGTGTATTGGTTCGTCAGCCCTGGCTACGTTGATAGGAATAGGTTCAGTGGCTCCATCTACCTGCTCTGTTGGAATAGTGTCAGAACAACTTAGATCATTTAACCAACTTAGTGATTCAATAACAGTCTCCCCCTGAGCACGAAGTTGGTGGTAGAAAAACTCAGATTCTAAGAAGTCACAATCCATAGTGACATGAATGCGACGAGTGGTAGGATTATAGCACCGATACCCCTTTTGGTGCATGGCATACCCCACGAAGACACATTTTTCGGCACAAGGGTCAAGTTTGTTTCTGTCAATTTTGGGAACATGGACGAAAACAGAACACCCAAAGACTCGGGGAGGTAAGGTTATGATTGAAGGGATAGTGGATTGAGTGGCTAGGGCTTGTAAAGGAGTTTTGTGATTAAGAATTTGGGTAGGAAGACGATTGGTGAGATATGCAGATGTAGCTAGAGCTTCAGGCCAAAATGAGCAAGGGACTTGGGATTCAAGTAGTAGGGCACGAGTCATCTCAAGAAGAATCCGATTTTTTCGTTCGGCTACACCATTTCGTTGGGGGGTGTTAGGACACAAAGTTTGATGGATAAGACCATTTTCCTGAAAAAAAAAACTTGCATGGACTGATTCACGAATTCTCCCCCATTATCAGAACGAAGGATTTGGATATTCTTTTCAAACTGAGTCTGAATCATTTTGTAAAACATAATGAATTTTTCAGGCACTTCTGATTTATGTTTCATAAAATATATCCAAGTCATGCGAGAAAAATCATCCACAAACAACACAAAATATTGAAACCGACTTTTACTAGAATTTGGAGCTGGACCGCAGACATCAGAATGAATTAATGAAAAAACAGAATCAACTCTAGTGTTGTTTTGAGGAAATGAAACCCTATGACTCTTAGCACGAATGCAAGTTTCACATTTCATATGAGTGAATTTATTGGGAAAAAGGCTAGGAAATAAAACCTTGAGATACCCAAAGGAGGGGTGGCCAAGACGTCGGTGCCACAACCAAAGTTGTCTGTCAACCGTTCCGTGAGCAAGCATGGCATGTCCCGGGTGAACCACCTCATCAATGTAGTAAAGGCCTCCGCGCTCAGTACCACGCCCAATGATCTCCTTCGTAAGAATGTCCTGCAAGAGACAAAAATTTGGGTACATTAGCACCACACAGTTCAGGTCCTTTGTCACTTGACTAATTGACAGCAATTTTGAAGATAAGGATGGGACATATAGGCAGTTATTCAATTTCATTTTATCAGAGAACACAATAGGGCCTCCTCCTTTTACAGTGACGAGTTCACCACTAGCAGTCTCAATGTGAGTCTTAGGTGGTGAGGATAGATTTAAAAAATCCTTGTGATCATAGGTCATGGTATCTGTGGCTCCACAATCAAATATCCAGTCGGTTGGTTTTCCAGAATTACCTTTGGTAGTACATTGAGCTATATAAGCTTTAGGCTCTGAATTAAAAATATTTTTAATTAAAACATCAGTATGCAGCCCAGTATTTTCTGATGGCCCAATTCCTATTTCAGATTCAGTGTCAAAAAAACAATCAGGTGGGAAAAACTTTGGGTTAAGAAGTATTGGGCTTGGGTCATAACCCCCAAACCCATTACCTTGATGGGTTTCAAGATTGAAACCCTTACCAACTGCTGCTGCGTTGTCGTTCTTCTTCATCTCACAGAACACAAACCTCGATTTGGTTCCCTGTGGTACTGGTTCCATGCCATTACCTTTGTTTGGAACTATGGCACCGGATCCCCCTTTCTTGTCTTCCTCCTCCGTCTTGGGCTTCTCCACCCTCTTCTTCTTCTGTTTCTCCCTTGTGGCGCGCACCAGCGACGCTACCTCCTTCTCAGCCGCCTCCGCCGCGAGAAAATCACTTTCTTGAGAGACGAAGTCGAAGAACTTCTCCAAGAAAGCAGCTGGGTTGGACCGATCGAAAGCGGTGGTGAACGAAGGCGACGGAGAGGGTTGCGATTGCGACGGAGATGCGTTGATTTTGGTGTGAGCCGCTGCATTGTTCTGCTGTTCGTCTTCGTGATAATCAGAGATGATAGCCATGGCTGATTCGAGAGAGAGATTAGGAAGAAGGCAGGGTGGTGTTTCGACGGCGGAGGCTCCTTGCTGGTTCGATGGCCTTGGAGCGGCGGCGGTTTCAAGTTTATGGAAGTTCGTAGCGGCAAGGCTATTTCGCAGTAGTGACGCGATTTGGAGCACCAATTCATCAGGGATTTTGAATGGTTTTTGGATTGTATTGTTGTCAGAGGTTTTACTAACTTCTGACATGGTTTGGGTTTGTTGATTTCGGGTTGTAGCCATCTCTGGCTAGTTCAGAGAAAAGAGAAGAAAGAAGAGGCTGATGAAATGGTTTTGAGTTTCCAGGATCAAAGAACACTGCTCTGATACCATGTTAAAATAACTCATTGTATTTCATTGATTCAATTGCTTACAGGAAGAGCCTATTTTATAGTACAATTTAGCTTGCTAATTAAGGAAACGAAATATTACAATAATAATGCCATGATATTCTTTCCCTAATTACTGCTGATCTCCTCCCTATTTATTCTTGATTCTTTGACCAATCTGGCTTGATTCTCTCTTTTAATGTTTTGATATTCTGACAAAGGGGTTCAGATTCTCTCTTTTAATGTTTTAATATTCTGATAAAGGGGTTCAGCAATTGCAGGTTGCTAACAATCACCACAATAACACTCGTAAATGGGCATGTTTTCCCTACTGCTCCTCATTATCATATTGATCATCGTTCTCCCTATTGTTTTTAACTAAATAAATTAGATGATATTGTCAAATGGGTTGGTGTGGTCATTTCCTAATTAGTATATATATGAATATGGATCAAAAATTAATTCAAAACTTGGTAGTCAAGTCAATTCAACTCAACTAGAGAACGAGAATTAGATTAATGTCTTTCTTTCTTTTGTAATTATATATTTTTTTTCGAAAATGATTAGTAGACATATATATATATATATATATATATATATATATATTTTGCGGACATCTTTAAGACATGATCTAGTGACGGCTTTAAACCTTTTGATAAGGTACGAAACGCCACAAAGTTTTATATTTGAAAAATTTCTATGAAATGTGTATCTTTGTGTATCCGAACTTATTTTTGGTGATTATTTGTGGCATTTCTATATTATATATTTAATCACCTTTTAACCAGAAGAAAAATCTTGGAATTTTTTACCAGATGCTTTGTTTCCAGAATCAGCTGATGAGGAACTAATTTGGTAAACTGATACTCGTCTGGAGCGGGAGCTAAAACACTTCCATTTCTAAACTTAAAAAATTTTGTTCACATTCAATTTGTAAGTAGAGTGAAAAGAAGAGAAATACCAAGAAAAGGTAAAGAAAGTAAAATTTGTTATAAGTGATATGATTGAAAGAGAAAATAAAGATGAATAGAACCAAAAAAAACTATTCAATTTAGTGGCATACATAAATTCACACCTGTCTCAGATTCGTGTATTATAAAACAGTAATAGCACCTATCTTTTGCTTCTTGTCATATCACATTTATATTATATTTATTACTTTTTTCTATTTACTTCATATATTTTGGTATTTATTCAAAAAAAGTGTCTATCAATATTTATAGAAGTCACATAATACACCCGATGAATACTCACTTCTTTTAGGAACTCTACAACACACGTGGAGCAAGTTAAGTACTAGAACTACATTAACCTCCCCAGCTAGAAAAGAGCAAAATTGCTCACTTATGTTCTATAGGTTGACATTGTAAGTTTAGAAGAGTGATGGTTTGGATATTTGTTGACAACATGGGTTTAGGTGCGTCAACATGTTTACGGATTCAACTTTTGTGCTGGAGCTGGTGCGGGGTGTTCTCCTTACTTATCATCGCTATGCCTCGCTTATAAGTCAGATCAAGTGGTTGTTGCAGCGTGACTGGATGGTGTGCTGTTATCACTTGCTCCGCGAAGGTAACGCGGCGACGGACTTCATGGCGAAGCTTGGTGCAGTGTCATCCCCCGCTATGACAGTGTGGGAAGCTCCTCATTGAATCTATTCTAAGGGCTGATTGCGTGGGGGTTGAATTCCTCGGGTTGTAGTTTCTTCCCTACTGGTTTATTTTCTTTTTCTTGAAGCTTATTCTACCAAAAATTACTTGTAATACGACAATTGTATTATAGTTTTAAGGGTTAAATATGTTTTTGGTCCCTGTACTTTGAGCGAAATTTGGTTTTAGTCCCTTGCCGGCGTAAATGTGGATTTTAGGCCTCAGACTTTCTTTTTTATTTGGTTTTCGTCCCTGCCGGAGTTTGGTCAACGCCGCCGTGTCTATGTGTCACGGTTGAGCTTACGTGGCAACGCCACGTCAATTAATGAGGCCACGTGGAATTTCCTTTTATTTTTCCTTTATATATTTTTTATTTTAAATTATATTATTAATTATTAAAAAATTAAAACTGTTAATTAAAAAATTCAGAAGCCAATAATTAATTTCATTAACATAATTTTGATTAATTGCATCTTATGAACATCATCATCTTCAACATCTTCATCATCATCTTATCTTCAACCTTCTTCATCCTCCTCCTCCTCCTTCTTCTTCTTCAAACAACAACTCTTCACCACCTTCATCCTCCAACAACAACCTGCAAATAGTTCCAGATTTGCAACCTCCACCCAGAAAAACCCAGAAAATCAGAAAATCAAGGAACTTGCAGAAAACACACGCACCATGACCCAGAAAACAACAACCTCATACTTCCATGAACCAGAAAACAACAACCCCACATCTTCAAAAACCAGAAAAACAACAACAACAACAACAACAACAAACCCCAGATCGGAGAGAAAAGGAAGAGATCGAGAGAGAGAATCAGAGACCCACCTTAAACCCTGCAAACTCTTCCACCGCTGCTCAGATCACCGCGCCACTGTGCCGCTCCGTGTGCAACTTCGCAGCACCGCGCCGTTGCCGTTTAGTCCTAAACCGTCGCCGTCGCCGCCGCCTAAAACCCAGAAACCCACCTCAAACCCCACCCACTTCAACCGAAAACCCAAACACAGAAACCCACCTCAAACCCCACCCTCCTCCTCCTCCTCCTCCTTCTAGCAACCGCGCCGCGTGAGCCACCACCCCAAACCACCAACAGACCTTAGAAATTTCAAAAACCCCAACCCAGATCCAGTCAAAGACGATGAAGCAGAGAAATCGAAGAAGATGAAGCAGTGAACAAGAAGAAGGGGAGAAGAAGATGAAGAAGAAGAGGAGAAGAAGAAGAAGAATAGAAGATAACGATGGGAATGAGAGGAAGGAAGTGACGGAGAGGACGGCGGCGACGGCAAGGACGAATGGACACGATGGCGGCGACGACGCAGGGACGGGTGGACGGCGACGATGGCTGCGGCAGATTCGAGGGAGGGGTTTCGAGAAGAACAATGGAAGAAGAAGGGTTTTCAAAAGGAAAGAGGAAGAAGAAAGAGCACCGTGCTCTGCGTTCTGATTCCCCCCCTTTTCCCTTTTTTTTGTTTTTTTATTTATTAAATATTATTGGAAAAAAAATTACAGCTGTACACATTAATTGACGTGGCATATGCCACGTAGGACCAGCCGTGACACGTAAGCACGGCGGTCAACGGTGAACTCCGGCAGGGACTAAAACCAAAAAATAATCATAGTCTAAGGCTTAATATCCACCTTTACGCCGGCGAGGGACTAAAACCAAATCTCGCTATAAATACAGGGACCAAAAACATATTTAACCCTAGTTTTAATTATCCATCCTGCTATGTACACAAACTAACTCCTGATCCTGAATTCAACAATAATTCTAAAGCTAAATTTTATATAAACATTTCTAAAATTTTATATTAGTAAATCTACTACTGTATCTACTAATTGTGAGTCCTCAATCTCAAACCTCAGCAACTCTTAAAAAAAAGACTCTCTTATATGTCGACACGTGTCACTTTATCAACCCAACAATTTCTCCCTCTATCAAATCAAATTTCCGAATTTAAATCATGATTTTCGATAATTAAGGAATTCAAATAATTATTTATTACAAATTTAAATCATGTAATATATGATTGTTCTTTTTATATAATAATGTTCTTTTTATATAATAATTATTGTTTGTTGATGTTACCAATTATATTCAATTCACATTTATTTATTTATTTACGGTTTTATCATTAATTTTCTATTGCTACTAACTAGCTTATTTTAAAGTAAGATTTTGTCAACATGTTGATTTATTCATTAAATGTGTAAACATCTTCATAAAATAAAATCACCAAGGAAAGAACCGTCTAGAGAAGTATCGTCTGCTACTCAGATAGAAGTATCGTCTAAAGGAAAAGCAAGAGACTACAACGTTAAAGTCATATCTCAAGTATGGTCTACAGCTCTATCGTCTGCTCAACAAATATCTTTATCGTCTGCTCAACAAAATAGAAGGCCGAAATAGCTCATTAATTAGCTCTATCGTCAGCTCTAAGAAATAAAAGGCGGAATTATCCCTATCGTCTACTCGGCAGCACTGTCTACTCTAGAGAAGTATCGTCTGAAGACAAGAAAAGTACCGTCTAGAGAAGTATCGTCTGAAGACAAGGAAAGTATTGTCTATAGAAGTATCGTCTGAAGACAAGGAAAGTACCGTCTACATCTCTATCGATTGTGAATTATCCTCAGTGCTACCTACTCTTTATCCATATATTGTCAATTCTCTTTACAGAACAATATTAGCCCAATGTGTCATAAAATTATTTCATATTTATTGAAAAATATTTTAATCTTTAGATATTCTTCTTATTTCTTTATTTATATTGCTTGCTTAATTTATTTTGTGTTGATCTAACCTCACAAATTTTTAAAACAAAAGAAGTCAATAATATTAAAATGTAATTAAATATAATAAATTTTTAAAAGAAATAAATACCCCACAATTTTGTCTATGCTTCCTCCTTCCAAACGTGTTGATGATGACACTGCATCCTTAATTTCAAACGACCATAAAATCTTCATTAGTTATCAGTCTTATATTAACTTTCTTTATTATGAAAATAACTTTTGAACTATGGTTAAAACGTGTTGAGATAGAGAAGTGAAATAAGATCTTCACAAGCTTCCTCAACTAAAGAATTAAAATGTGTCAAGATAGAGAAGTGAAATAAGATCTTCATTGTGTTAAGACTATTGCTACATAAGTATTTGTTGGATGTTTTCTTATTTCTGCTATCAAAACTTAATTACGTTGTTTGATTTTGATATGACATAAACTTTAGATGAATAATTTTAATATTAGTCATTATGTCTACTTTGGTTTTATCAATTGAGGACTTCAATATATCATGTGATCTTACACGTGTTTTAAAATGTTGACATATGTCATATGTCATATTTATTAGCTTTACAACATCAACTAAAATAATATTGCAAATTAAATATTAAAAACACCCGTGCATTGCACGGATTACTTACTAGTTAAATACATTGATGACTCCATAATTATAAGCTTCAGTTCTTGACCGTCCCCAGCTAGAAAAGAGCAAAATTGCTCACTTCTGTTCTATAGGTTGACATTGTAAGTATAGAAGAGTGATGGTACGTAGGAAGAATAGCGGAAACTATATTCAACTAGTTAGTAGCCTTTGTATTTCAGAGGTTTCTTTAATTTATAATTTATATATTTAAATTGTTTTATATTAAAAATTTATTTTAAAAATAACAGTAAAATAAAGTATTTAATAAATATTTTATCTATTAGTATATAAAAATAATTAATTTTTTTAAGCTAAATAATATAATTAGATGGATAGCAAGAACTAAGTAAAAGTTAAATTATAACGGTTCAAATTCTGTTACAATATGAACACTTTAAACTCCTCCACCTTTACAATACATAAACAAAAAATGATATGAGGTCCCTCTTGAAATTAGAAGTACATATTTCCTATTAGATATCTTGCACCTCGAAACAAACACTCACTCCAAAATCCCAAATGTTAACTTTTGATCAAACCTCATTAAAGTTTCATTCATTAAGATTATTAATTATATTAAAATCTCATAAAAAATATGTAAATTAGAAAGAAAAAAAAAAGATAATAACGTGACTTAATGAGAGTCCAGAATGGAGACTCAAAATTATAGATATAGTGTTTAATCTCAAATGTGGGCCATATTGAAATATACATGCCACATGTAATTTTTTCATTGGTTAATACAATTTATTTACCTTCAATAGTGGGTTACTAAAACACTCACATACCCCATTAATGCAATTAAATTACTTCTTCTATTTTAAATTTAAATTATTTCAAATTGCACCGCCCAGTAAAATAAATTGAAATGATGCTGACATTATTAATTTAATACAAATAAATTTCTTCTTCTATTTCAACTTTGATTGTTTTCAAATTACACCCCTCTTTATTTTCTCAAATTAGTCTTTATTAGTTACCGGTATTAGCTTCAAGTATATTGAAAAGTAATTTAATGATAATTAATACACTTTAATTCACAAATGTGATTCTATGGTTTAAGTTTAATGCAATTGCTTAATTATTATTTAATTCACAAATTTAATACACTTTAATCAAACTCCATTAAAGTTTTATTCATTGATGTCATTAATTAGATTAAAATGTCATAAAAAAAATTCTAAATTAGAGTTTTTTTTAAAAGATAGTAACGTGGTTTAATGAGAGTTCAGAATGAAAACTCAAAATTATAGATATAGTGTAGATTGATGACTAAATAACAAAACACGGCATCAATGACAGCTGTTAATATATTGTGCAGCAAATGATGGCTCTGATTGACAACTAAAGCAACAAATTAAGCTAAATGCTTCAACGAACATATACCAAAAATATTAGAATTATGTTAAAAGTTATTATAAACCCACTCATGTTATTATTGACATCGATAGTTAGGAATCCATACACTAGCAGGCTGCAACATAGATAGTTTGGAATCCATACATACATAACACTACACTAGTAGGCTGCGACATAAATAGTTTGGAATCCATACATAACAGTAGACTAGTTTATTCAGATGAAGATTCTCTGGACTGCAGCTTACTTGGTCCTGTGGCTTATAAAAGTACTATCCTCCTATTCCTATCGTCCTCTTCTACATGGTAAACACCTGGTTGCTCTGCAAATTAAAACACCATGCAGCAACTGTTAAATATAAATGGAGGGGGAGGGGAGGAAATTTACTGAAATGTGAAAGATTAGCAAATCATGCTCAAGAAAACATCATAGAAAACACACAAGCACACACATATGTATCTAGTGAGATGAAAGCAGGTAATCTGGACATGAAAGAGGATCGGAAATAAACTGATGAATATGTATTACTGAACGCAAATAACATACAAACAACAATTTGCTTCTCAATAAACAGTATATATAGACACCTACAAACACCAAATGAGGAATAGCCTTGCCAAATGATGCTAATGGCCATTTTCTGCAACATGGGTGGCTGTCATTTGGTATGAAACATGAGGAATAATAAGTTATTCAGAGGCGAGAACCATGACATAGAAGACGTGATTGAGCTGGTGAAAGTCAGATGTTGGAAAAGGCTACATGCTGAAGTGCAGAATGGATTTCTAACCCAATTATTAATATAGTTCTAGCTTCTTTATTTGGGTTCCTGACATGCTATTGATGCAGGACTAGTTATGTTTATGAATTGGTTGAGGCTAGTTCATTTGTTAATTCAATTTTGCTTATAAAAAAAAACAACACCAACACCAACAGGTAAATCAAGAAGGGGAAACGATTAATTAAAATGATAACGAATGAATAGAAAACTTGTCCGCAGTACTTGAAATTTGATGAGCCTGCTCTGGAGTAAGGTTAGCAGCAGTGAAGCCATGTCCACAAGCTCTCACGAAAGCCTTCTTCGCAGCCTCCTCACTGCAACCAAACCAAACCAAACCAACCATTGATGAATAAGATCGAATTATTTTCAAATAAAAGGGAAGAATAGAATAGAATAGGACCTGCCAAGGACCGCAGAGAGGGTTCGGATGTAGTAAGCCTTAGGGTCCTCGCCGTCCTGGGGCTTGTCGGTGTCGATCACGTGAATCGTATGGCTTTTGGCAGCACCGGAAGAGGACATCGCGGCGCCGGCGATGTAAATCGAAGGTGGTTTCAGAGTATGACGAGAGGATTTCAGGAACTGCGTCATTATCATCATCTCGCTCTTCGATTGATTTGGGGAAGGAAGAACTAGCTAGGGTTAGTTATTGATATTGTTGGTGTATTGGGCGGGCTCTATTGTTCTCTTTTGGCTTTTGGGTTAAATATATAAAATTGGAATAAGTATATATTATCATGATATTATAATAAATTTCTAACGTAACAATGATTAAATATATTTATATTAATTACATTTATTTAAATATGCTAGTTTGTTATGTTTATAAGGTTTTTTTAATGGTCTGAGCCTAGCTTTTTTTAATTTAATAGGTTTTTAAAAAAACCTAGGTCTTGACTACTTACAAATTTGGTTTGACCTGAGCCTCATGTAGTCTAGGTCATAAGCCACCCTTAAATGCAGATGCTTTAAACTAGATTTCTTGTTAGTCAACAACTCAAAATGATTAGGTTTCTAGAGACTTTTCCTTAAGCAAATAGACATACCCATAACGTGAAAAATAATTGATAAATGTGATAAAACACTTTTCTCCACCAAAAGATGGAGGGAAAAAATGTTCACATACTAATTAGTGTGTATAATTTCAAGAAACTGATTGCTCCTTGTAGCTCCATTCTTGTCGTGTATGGTTTGCTTTCCCTTAATGCAATCCACACACAAACTCGAATAAGTAAAATATAGATTTGGTAAAAATCTCATTTTTTACTAATTTTCCGTTGGATATGTGATCCAAGCGTTTATGCGACAAGTAACTTTAATAACCATGTTTCACTTATTTCCAATACTATGATTCTTAATGAGTAGGGATTTAGAAAAAAAAAATCATTCATGAAATTTCAATCTATATTAACAATCAATAAAAATATCATAACCAATAAGGGAGAAAGAGTCTTAAGGAAGATAGATGAGGAAAATGGAGGAGTAGAAAGAAAGGGAAGATATGGTGAGGTTGAATGTTAGATCGTGTAGAAAAGTGAGGGAGAAGAGAGAATGAGAAGAGACCCAAATTCTCTAGAGAACGCACAGTCCAGCCCCATCACATTTTCATCCAATGATTCAAACATCTAAAGACTGAAATTAAAAGCAAGTGCTAAATTACATTTAACCCCTCTCACATTTATAGCAGCCGGAGAGGATCTCAATTCGAATGAGAAGAGGTGGCGTATTGAGTCATAAAAATGATAGGGTATTCTGGGGTTATTAAGAAGACTGGGTGGTGTGGTTTTGGGTGGGAGATGGTGTTTTTATAAACCCCTATATCCCTTCATCACTGTATCTCGAAATCAAGGAGTAGCATATCTTGTGTATGTTTGAGTGAACCAGACATCAGGTATTCGAATGATAGGTAAAGTAACAGACTTGTTTCATTCACGGTCACCATTGGATTGATCTTCAAACTAAAACTGATTATCTCTCTCTCTCTCTCAACAAAAAAAGGACACAGTTCAGAGGTGCAAGACATGGGATGGAGCGGTCGTTGAAGTTTTATCTTTGTCTAGTCCTCTAATCCTGTTTATTGCTGAATACTCGGTACTCCTATTTGTTTCTTTATACTCATTGTTTTACGCACTGTTTAAATGAGAAATTTGTAGTACTGGAATTCGAATTTTTAGGTATAGAGTTAGTTTTCTTTTCTATATGAAGTTACAAACATGCCATTTTGATATAATGTAGAACATTGTCTACGCAGTACTGTTTTAATATGCTCCTCAAACCAAATTAGCCCACTTAGCCATTGACCATAAAAAGACAAAGTGTGAGATGTTGTGAATCTCTATCTTGTTTATCAAAGCTTGTAAATAGGATTCACATAACCCCTCCCCAAAATTGCTATTTTGATGCAATATATCACCCCTAGGCGTGACAGTCCCTGGCCACCTTGCATGCTACGTTTCTGTTTTTCAGAGAGGAATTTGAAAAATTTCCCAAAAAATAGTTGAGGTCATGTTAAATTGCTTTTGCAATTTCAACTCTGATGTGTTAAAGATCAAATATCTCTAAAAAATGCGGCTCTAAAAATCAAACCCTCAACTAAATGATTAAAACAATCACTTTTTACCCTGCGACCAGCACACTGTTGGGTAAACAAAAGAAAAGTATAATATAAAGCGGCCCGGTGAGAGAAGTCAAACATAGTACAGAACAAAAGCATTAATGATGATGAGGACGAGACAAATTTCAAATTTTGGGTTAAAGAGTAAAGAAGTGTATTGTGTGCAATGGGTGCATAAGGAAGAAGCAAGAGACAATTAGTGAAGAGGTAAGATTTCTCTTAAATAAAACAAAACTCAAATATTCGGGTCGAGAGAGAGAAAGGAGTTTGAGGAGTACTGCAACAAGTTTTTAGGGTCGAGAGAGAGAAAGGAGTCTGAGGAGTACTGCAACCAAGTTTTTCTTTTTTACTCTATCTAACTCTTGGCTGCAAGTTAGGGTTTGTATTTTGAGCTCTCCATCCTCACATTCTCTACTTTTCCCTAATATTCTAATTATTCTGGACTTAATTCATGTTCATTTTCCCTTCTCTAAAGCAGGTTCCATTGTTGCTCTTCTGCATCTCACCTGCTTCTCCACAATGGGTATTTTTTAGTTGCTTTTTGATTAATGCATTTGCTTACTATTCAACATTTTTAGTGCTAACCGTATAAAAAGGTATGGGAGAAAGGTAGCATCAGAGTTTTGTGGGTGAGGTTTTGTTTCAAGATGATTTGGAGTTTTTTGTGTGGCTTTAGTGTATAAAAGGTTTTTTTGTCTGTTGTTATAAAACTCTGTTATGAATGAGAAGGGGATGGTAACGCTGCGTCTGATATCTAAGCACTATAAGCAGGATAATCACCTTAACAATACCTTAGCTGGAATTGTGCTGCTGTGTCTGTCTAAATTGGAGGGGTTGCTGGTGTGTTAATTGACCAAGTTTGTTGCAGGTGGCCTGGATAAGTAGCCCTGTATGTTTACATCTAGGTTGGGTATCCTACTAAGAGGGGCATATTATAGGGGTGGTGTTGCAGCACCTGTGTTATCTTGGATCTCTCTTTGTAAGAAGCCTTAGACTTTGGGTTGCTAGGAATTGTATTGCAGGGTCTCTGCTCACTTGTGGGTTGTGGCCTTAGGTTGTTTGACAATTTTCCATCTTCTTGTAACTGTCTAGGTTTTTCTGAGTTTAGCTACCCCTGTACCTCCTATAATTTCAATTTGGCTTAACGTAATGAATAATCATGATATTAATTTTTTTAGTGTGTTAAATTACTCTTGTAATTTTGACCCAAGGGTGTGGGTAGGATTCGAACTCTCAATCTAGGGTTCAACAGTGACTTTCTACCACTGAAACCGACAATCATTGGGTAATCATGTTATTTAATTAGTTATTCACTTCAATTTTCATTAACCAAATGCGTTATATTTTTTATACCTGAATTAATATTATGAAAATGGCAAAGTATAAACACAATAACATAATTTCTTTTCTTGGTTACACAATGACAGAGTTTCTGCCTTGTTAAGAGAGGGTTTTTTAAAAATAAAATTTGCAAATAAATTAAATTTATAGATGAATAATTTATTTTAATTTTTTTACCTATCTAATTCATTTAATCCATTTACTTTTTTTTTCAAAAATCCACTTGATCCATTTGTTTTTTTGTCAACAATCCAATGGATTTAAATATTATATGGATGAGTTATTATCCATTCATTTTATTTTATTTTATAATTGGATGGGTTTGATAGATTTAATATGGATGATGGATTCATGATACCTTTAATCAAAATGAATGAAATATGGTTTATTTGTATTAGTTCACTAGTTGTTAGTATGAGTTTATTTTTTTCTATTGAAGGAAATAATAGTTCATTGATTTTGTTGTGCTTGAATATTGCATATAAGGAGCTTGCTTGGAGAAGGGAATGTTACGTTTCTGTACTAGTTAGTATATGCGTGCACCGCTATAGGGAAAGAAGTAATTGGTAGAGAAGAAAATTTAAAGTTGAATTGACATACCTTGTGTTTGTTTTCAAAGTTAACATGTTTTTGTCAAATTTTCTAATTATATTGATTTTTGATAAGCTCATCATGTGTGCTCCTTACATTGGATTAGTAGCACTTGCCTCTTTTGTGAAAATTAAGCGCCAATGAAAATGATAAAATGATGAAACATGTGTTGAATATAACATTAATTGTGTTGATTTACTATGTGATGAATAGGTTTTTACAAGTTTATTCCTGAGCTATGGTTGAAGAAGCAGCCTCTCAAGAAGCAGTATGATGTTATGAGATTCTTGCAGAGGTTCTCAGAGCGTCGTCACGAACCTACTATCCCTGGCAAGCCCCTCCACTTGGATTACAAAGCTAAGCAGGTCAAAACGACTTTGTATTTGTTTCACATGATATTTGGAGCTTCATTTTTCTATCTTTTTACTCACCTGATACTTTCCTCCTTTGTTTTGTCTCCACCTTCATATACGACTAGTCACTATAGTCCCTGATGTCTAACAGTTTTATATAATATTTTATAGGGTTAATAGTCAAATTAGTCCCTGATTTTGTAAGTGAGAGTTTGATTTTAGTCCCTCAGCTGAAAAATAATTTTTAGTGGCGGTCAAAAGCAACCAACAATTGTAAAAATGACCGCCACTAAACATAATTTTTCCGCCGATAGATCAAACTCCCTTATAAAATCAGGAAATACTTTGACCATTAACCCTAATTTATAATTACATATAGACTGAGTTTCTTAAGATATTATTGTTGCTGTTACTCATGATATTTATATGGTGTCAGTTCAATTTTTCATATTTTGAAATTTGAATTGTGGTTCAATAACCATTTTTGTCTTTGTTTTGTTAGTCCTATATTGTATGCTTAGGATCACCGGTTGATATTGAACCAAGCACTAACTCTCAGTGTGATTTACTTGGACCTTATGTTCGAAGGTATAGAAGAATTTAACAATAAAGTCCATGAAATTTTGTGGTGTCAATTAATCAATATGAAGTGATTAATTAAATTTCCTTATATATGTGTGTGTATGCAGCACCACTGAGAAAACGAAAGAATTTTGCACATATGATAGATATGTTGTAGTACTTGATGAAGATGAAGCAGCAAATATTTCAAGTAAGTAGTTCAATGTCATGCATTTATCCTCTACATATAATGCATATTTGCACATTTTTTATCGCCTTGATTTTCTAACTATTACTTTTATTTGGTTCATGCAGAGCACCCAAATGTATTACTTGTAGTCTTGAGTAAAAGATATAAACTGCTCACAACCCATTCATGGGTTTTCCTAGGGTTAGCGAGAAAAAATGGTAAAATTCGAAATGCGTCAGTATGCCAAAACTCACTTGGAGAAGATGTCATTATTGCAAATATAGACACAGGTAATGAGGGATTGATATTTTTCTTACAAACATTGATAGTATGCATCTTTTATAAATATATCATACTATAAAGGATGATTTATGGATATTGATTTATAGGGAAAAATTAATTATTGATTAAAGAAACTAAGTGAATATTAACACACACTTTTAGTGAATAACTAATTAAAAAGTAATGTATTTTGGATTTAATGTAAATGCACTGTTATTTTACTAATGCTCGATGATTGTTTGTTATGTGAGAATGTAAGTTTTAAATTTAATCAGAATAAAAAATTGTAACTGGTTTTTTAATAGGTGTTTGGCCCGAATCTGAGAGTTTCACTGATGAAGGAATGAGACCAGTCCCAGCTAGATGGCGTGGAATATGTCAGACCGACAGGAATAATTCAGATAACTTCCATTGCAACAAGTTATTCTCTGTCTTTCAAAATCTTTCTAACAACTTTATTCAATAAACTTATTTAAGCTGGTTACATTTTAGTAAACATACTACATATGGAGACTCTTTTTGGTTAACTTTTAGTCCTTATTAACTAATATTAATTATATTAGCTTAGCTTTTGTTATATCATATTGTGCAGCCCAAATTTGAACTTGTGAAAATGGTTTCATGCATAATTTTAACCGCCTTTGATATTGAAATTGATACTTGTCGCTCTATTTTGACTTTCACGATTTGCATGTAGGAAGCTTATTGGGGCACGGTACTTTTACCACAATTTTCAACTGCATGGTGACCCTTGTTTTTTTGCTAGTGCTCGTGACTATGATGGTCACGGTACACATACCTTATCCATTGCTGGAGGTAACTTTGTTCCCGAGGCAAGTGCTTGTGGTCTTGGCAAGGGAATAGCAAGTGGAGGATTGCCATCAATGATGGCGTAGATGTTATTTCAGTCTCCATGGGTTTTGAATGGCCCGATATACGGTTTAGAGGTTGGAATTGTTGATGAGCATGATGTTCTTCCTACTTCACATATGAACTATAAAGATGCTAGTTCTATTTTGAACTATATCAACCATACTAGGTAATTTTCTTCCTTATGTTCCATACTTTTAAAATTGACTTTATCCATGCATAGAAATTTTATATTCTGCACCAACATGTAGGTCTTCCACGGCTCACATTTCTGGAGTGAAAACAGAATATAGTATAGAGCCCGCTCCCTATGTGGCTTCATTTTCATCAAGGGGCCCAAATGCTAATGACTCGGCAATCCTCAAGGTTGCGTTTAATTTTCTTGATTATCAATGGCCCTTTAGGATTTCTTACGTCCTTAAGTGACCATGTATTTATAATTTTGTTGTTGCTTCAGCCGGACATCACCGCACCGGGCGTAAACATCATTGCTGCTTATGGTGGATCTGTAGGAGGTCCTTTCATTAAAGAATCTGGCACTTCAATGGCTTGTCATGATGTTGCTGGTGTTGCAGGACTGCTCAAATCTATTCTGTGAAGAAGGTCTTGCTCCTGACCCTGGCTGAGGTTTTAATGACGACAAACTCATTGACAAAAAGAAGAAAAGAAGACTTAGAGGAAACAGTGCAATATGTTTCAACATCTACCTAAAAGTCAATTTAGGAAAAGTCAATTTCTCGCTTAAATAATATTAGGGATACAGTTAGAGTTTCTATTGTGTTTGAATGTTTCAAAACGTCACTTAAACTCTTCAGTGGGGTCTTGATTTTATTGCTCGAATTATAACTTTATTTTAAATGAATCATGAATATTATTTTCTCGCTTATTTAATTCAAACACTTTCTTACAAACAACTTTACGTTAACACAAACAAAAAGCGTAAAAGCGGTGAATTGTATCCCCCCTTTTATCACTTCTTTTTCTTTATTATATTATTATTATTATTTCTAAAAAAATAGAAAATAAAATAAAACAAAAAGAAAAGCAAAAGAAGGTTGGGCAGAGTGCGTGTACAATGTATCTGCTAGCCTTGGAGT
This sequence comes from Acmispon strigosus, assembly GCA_030819835.1. Classification (NCBI taxonomy): domain Eukaryota; kingdom Viridiplantae; phylum Streptophyta; class Magnoliopsida; order Fabales; family Fabaceae; genus Acmispon; species Acmispon strigosus. Next base: position 31,049,124 of record JAUAMA010000007.1, read on the forward strand.
GTAAATCTTCATATTACAAAAATGGAATGCAAATCTCCTCAAAGATGGAAAAAATCTAATACTAGCAAGCAATGCACAACAAAGCTCAAGAGACTCACTTGAATCACATAATCAAATCAGAATATGAAGTGAGCAAAGGAGAAGAGATTTGAAGGGAGATTGAGCAAGATAAAAGGGCCAGCTGCTGAGTAAAGAGAGGCTTGGAGTTCAAACACAAAGGTTGAGGATCTTCATTTTGGATCCTCATCCACATTGAGAGAAATACTTTGAAGATTACCAAAGGAGGTGGATCAGAAGCATAACGAGGAACCATAGCATATAAGGGAGAGAGTTGCGCGCGTGAGAAAGGGGAGGACATTTTTCTGATGTCCTCCATGTGGGACTTAGAAAAGGAGAGAACTCGATCACTTCTCTTCCAAAAGAGTTTGAGGGTCTCATCCTTTGAATTCAAATACCTTGTTAGTGGAAGCAGAAGCTTTAGTGGAGTTTTGCTATACATTCACTTTGAATGTTGCTGTTGGTGTTAAAAGCTGCAAGCAAAACCAATGAGGAGGAGAAGAAAGAAAAAGATGGAGGAGTCTTCAACAGGGCACCTTCTATTGTCATGCTTTGTTCGGCAATCGACCACCGCGTCGAGGCTTAGCTCCGGCAGCCGTCGATCTCCCTCTTTCTGATCTCAACTCCTTGCGTTTGCATTCTTTTTGGTGATCTATGGTCAGAGTCAAACATAGTACAGAACAAAAACATTAATGATGATGAGGACGAGACAAATTTCAAATTTTGGTTTAAAGAGTAAAGAAGTGTAATGTGTGCAATGGGTGCATAAGGAAGAAGCAAGAGACAATTAGTGAAGAGGTAAGATTTCTCTTAAATAAAACAAAACTCAAATATTCGGGTCGAGAGAGAGAAAGGAGTTTGAGGAGTACTGCAACAAGGTTTTAGGGTCGAGAGAGAGAAAGGAGTCTGAGGAGTACTGCAACCAAGTTTTTCTTTTTTGCTCTATCTAACTCTTGGCCGCAAGTTAGGGTTTGTATTTTGAGCTCTCCATCCTCACCTTCTCTACTTTTTCCTAATATTCTAATTATTCTGGACTTAATTCATGTTCATTTTCCCTTCTCTAAAGCAGGTTCCATTGTTGCTCTTCTGCATCTCACCTGCTTCTCTACAATGGGTATTTTTTAGTTGCTTTTTGATTAATGCATTTGCTTACTATTCAACATTTGTAGTGCTAACCGTATAAAAGGTATGGGAGAAAGGTAGCATCAGAGTTTTAGGGGTGAGGTTTTGTTTCAAGATGATTTGGGGTTTTTTGTGTGGCTGTAGTGTATAAAAGGTGTTTTTGTCTGTTGTTATAAAACTCTCTGTCATAAATGAGAAGGGGATGGTAACGCTGCGTCTGATATCTAAGCACTACTACAGCGGCGGAGGGAGGGGGTGGCACACTGGTGCCATGGTCACCCCTATCCCCATACACCAGCAAGATCCATATAATTAAAACTTGAACCATGTACACCATAACACTTATAGCATCGACATCCCAAGTTGCTCTTTAAAGTGTTATATACGAGCAACTCATACTCACTGTTGTAGACTCTCTTGAAAGTTGTTAAACATGCCATGTATAGCAACTATTGCTTTTTAATTTTAGTGGGGTCTATTTGTATTTCGTGTGATAAATAGATGAAATAGGTAGGGACAATTAATAAAATATAAAATGTGTGGTAGATTTGGGCCTCTCGTTCTCTTCAGATAAACCCTGCAGCTGAGATTCCTTGTCCATTAGGCTCCCTCTTAACTCTTCAATATCAGATTTAGCCCTTTCGCACGATCCAGTTGTTCAAAAGCGCTTCTAATCTGGATATACTCTTCTTGGTATCGTACCTCAGCAACATCCAATGCAGATTTCAACTGTCCTGCTTCAGGTTTGGCTGAGACAATTGTATCAGTTCATCTCCTCACTTTCTATATTTTTCAGTGCAGGTTCAGTTTCATTGATTGGATTGTTAGCTTTACTTTCCATGTCAGCTTGAATTTTGCTCACAAGTTCCTCCAATGAACTATTGATTGCTCCAACTCTACAGCTAAGGATTGGTAAGCTTCTGACGCTTTTGCACCTTCTAACTGGAGTGTTTCTATGGTCTTATTTGCTGCTTTCCAAATGAATTTGAGTTTTCCCAACTATTTCCAAAGCCCGGCATTTAGTGTTTTTTTACTATGGCTTACCTCATTTTTAGTTTTTCTACTGAAGACAGAGTTTCATCAAGCTCCATCCTCAAGTCCTGAGTCTCAGCATTTGCTGAATCTGCATTGTCAATCTGAGTAGCTTCAGATTCACCTGCTCTTCTGGATTTCATTCGTGGCAGACACCAAAGCAGTTGGGTCCATTGAGTGCTCTATTTCAGATTGCCAAGCTCGACCTCGGTCCTGAGAAATTTTACAGAGCTCTTCAAGCTTCTTTAGATGCAGATAGTTCCAGAAATTGTTTTTGGGACAAAATGCCTCAAGATCTTTTGACATAGCTAACAACTGCTGAGTGAGCTTTGCTCTTCCACTTAAATAGTATTGTTCAGTATCTACCATCCCCTAGATCATCAATAGCTACAAATACAATGGTTATCAGAGGCTAAGTCTTAGAGGGGGAGGAGGGGGGTTACTAAATTACTAAATGAAGAATACTATACATTCAATTCAATGATATATTGGAAAGACATACAATAAGGAGAAGAGAGAGAACGAACGTGAGTAGTAGGTTCTTGATTCTGAGGTTGAAGGAGGGGGATTGTGCGGCGGAGGCTGTGACTGGAGCAGAAAAAAGTATTCAAGTTGGAAATCATATTGATACATTAACCAAAAGACAGAGATAGGAACAAAAGACAAAGAGAAAGAGAAAGTAAAAGATATAATTGATATCAAAATAAAGTGGAAAATAGTAAATAGATCGCATAGTTTTAAAACTCTAATATTGGATGTTAAAAGGATTTTATGAGCTTACTTTATCACATTTTAAAACTTATATATATGAGTATATACTACGGTCCTATTTATAAGAAAAAAAAATTAATTCACAAATCGTAGTTAAAGTAATTAAGTGCATTAAATTTATTCTCAATTAGGATTGAACTTCTAAAATTGCTCTTAAATCATTTTTCATAATTTATATGCATCATTTAATGCTTAGAATAGTAAAAAATAGAAAATTAAATTAAATAAGGACATTCTTATCAAAAAGTAAGTAATGCACCACAAATTTCAAATTGACTTTTATAAAAAGGACCAAGTTATTTAGTTCTTATAAATATTACGGGAGGAGGTAGTATATAATAAGTTATGGCATTTCATTGTCTTTTAACATGAACAAAACCATAAAGTAGAGAACCCCCACGATAGGCACAAGTCACAACCAATCCTGAACGGAAGCCGGATAAGAGGGACTATCCAGCCTTGCAAACCACGCTTTATGAAGCATCACACAATCATCTTCCAACCAAACTTGTCTAAAACCAAGCTCGATCGCTAAAAGAAGTGCCCATCGGAAACAAAAAGCTTCAACAAACATAAGGGAGTTTGCATCAGGATAAGACTCAGTCGCGGCGACTAGAATTTGGCCAAGTTCATTGCGAGCTATAAGACCAACACCCGCTCCTTGTGCTTGTTTAAAGGACTCATCAAAGTTGATTTTTTCAGGAGGTAACCATGAAGCCAAACCAGTTCCGGCAGCGACGTTGGCAGAGTCTCATTCCTTCTTGGGGGTTGTACACCCACAGTGATGTTGGCAGAGTTCAACATCATATATACTTGGTTTTGATACTACTGCATCAGTGATGACAGATGATTATCATATTGCTTGGTTGCGGGCACCTAATGATTTTGATGACTGATGCGCGTCTAAATTACATGTTAAATGTCTTGTTTTCAATACTACTTTGTACTTGTTTTATGCATTTACTATTCATAACTCACGTGCTTTTAAGTGTATTTTCACATTGCAGGTAACAAGAGAGAAAAAAAAGTAGAAAATGGTGAAGAAGGAGGCTAAAATGACGCTTCAACGTGGAAACTAATGTGCTGAAGAAGATGCATGGTCTTGCTTGCCATAGGCCACACCCGTGCTTAATAAATAAATGATCCATGACCATATGCATCATTCCCATGTGCCTCATGGACCACGATCGTGTCACCTTGCGCATAGTCTCATTCTTTCTTGGGGTTGTACACGCACAGTGATGTTGGCATAGTTCAACATGATACTCGGTTTGATATCGCCGCATCAGTGATGACAGATGATTATCATATTGCTTGGTTGATGGCACCTGATGATTTTGATTAGTGATGCACGTCTAAATTACATGTTAAGTGTCTTGGTTTCACTACCATCTTGTACTTGTTGTATGTATTTACTATTTAGAACTCACGTGCTTTTAAGTGTATTTACACAATGGTAGGGCAACCCACGAGTTTAACCTAGTTTTTATTATTATTTAAGTGAGGCTAGGGCATTTGTTAGAGGGAGCTAGCACTGTAGTACACAGAGTCTGATTTTGCACACACAGTACTAGTGTGAGAGACTCAATAACGTGACTGACTTTGGAGAAGAAGAAGGAGACAGAAGCATTGAAGCCAATTTCTCATTTTTGTAAGATGATTGTAGTTGCTAGGTTCTTCATGTTTTCATCTTGAATATGAGTAGCTAAATCTCTCTCTCGAGGTTGGGTTGTAGGATATGATTTGAATCTCGTTTAATCATATATATATATTATAATTTCTAATTCAGTTTATATAATTGTGTTTGCCTTTTATATGCTTAGTTCTATGTAGAGTGATCAACCATATCAATAGTAATTAATTGATTCCTAACCAGAGAAATTAATTTTGGAACAATAAAAGGGAAAGAGTGTAGGGAATTAGTATTGGTACGCTCATAATCGGGGTATCACGCCCCACACATCACCCCGGACAAGGTCCACTCAAGCTCACCACGTCACAGAATCTTGTGACGTCGCTTAAGAATCTTTTTATCAAAAATTCTCTATAAAAATTACTGTAGCAATATTATAGTCAACATTCTCGAAATCTCAACCATAACATTACTACAACAATTAGTACACACAACTCTCGCTCAAATAAAATTTGAGAGCTAACCATCAATAAAACGACAACTGTCGTTCATAAAAGCAATCACACATCCAAAACATAATACGTCAACAATAAATAAAGAAAAATAATGTAATTAATATTATTTTAATTTATTAAAAAGACATAGGTCTTTCATATCACGCAGTTGTGGTCAAAATTTTGGGGTCTCCTAGTGCCCGAGAATATCAAGTTCTTTGTTTGACAGGCTGCTCATAATGCTCTCCCAATAATGGATTCGTTGTCTCGTCGTCATATAGTGGTTGATAATACCTGCAAGCGTTGTAACGCAGCCCAAGAAACTCTCTTACATTGTCTCCGTGACTATGTGATTGCTGCCAAGGTTTGGCGTGCTCTTGGTTTCGCCTTGCCGACTCAGTTCTTGATGAAGCACGATTTTGGAACTTGGACGGAGTTGTTTTCTAGTTTTGGGCTCACATGTTTTTGGCCGCTTTTTGGGTTACCTGGAAGCAACATTGTCGTTTTTATTTTGCGGGAGACTTGCAAGTGTTGCAGGAAATCAGGGCCTTACGGGAGTTGATTGCTCGTGCTTTTCCCTTGGAGGTGCATCAAAGAGTGGAGAGGTGGGTGCGGTGGCAGTCCCGCGTGCGGGGTTCATTGCTTTGAATACAGACGACAACTGGCTCGGTAACCCTGGCTTCGATGGTCACATTGGCGTCTCGAATTGTCTCCATGCGGAGCTGCTGGCCATGTTTCGTGGTTTGGATATTTGTTGACAACGTGAGTTTAGGTGCGTCGACATGTTTACGGATTCGACTTTTGTGTTGGAGCTCGTGTGAGGTGTTCTCCTACTTATCATTGATATGCCTCACTTATAAGTCAGATCAAGCGGTTGTTGCAGCATGACTGGATGGTGTGCTGTTATCACTTGCTTCGCGAAGGTAATGCGGCGACAGACTTCATGGTGGTGCAGTGACATCTCCCGCTATGACGGTGTGGGAAGCTCCTCCATTGGGCATCGAATCTATTCAAAGAGCTGATTGCGTGGGGGTTGAATTCCTCGGGTTGTAGTTTCTTCCCTACTGGTTTATTTTCTTTTTCTTGAAGCTTGTTCTACCAAAAATTACTTGTAATACGATAATTGTATTATAGTTTTAATTATCCATCCTGCTATGTACACAAACTAACTTCTGAATTCAACAATAATTGTAAAGCTAAATTTTATATAAGTAAATTAAATACAGATTAAGGATGACTCCATAATTATAAGCTTGAGTTCTTCACCGTCCCCAGCTAGAAAAGAGCAAAATTGCTCACTTGTGTTCTAGAGGTTGACATTGTAAGTTTAGAAGAGTGATGGTACTACGTAGGAAGAATAGTGGAAAGTATAATCAATTGATGAAACTAAATAACAAAACACGGCATAAATGATAGCTGTTAATATATTGTGCAGCAAATGATGGCTCTGATTAACGACTAAAGCAACAAATTGCGCTCTAAATGCTTCAACGAACATATACCCAAAATATGTTAAAAATTATTATAAACCCACACATGTTATTATTGACATCGATAGTTAGGAATCCATACATAACACTACACTACACTAGTAGGTTGCGACATAGATAGTTTGGAATCCATACATAACATTATTACACTAGTAGGCTGCTGACATATAGTTTAGAATATCCATACATAACACTGAAATAGATAGTTTGGAATCCATACATAACACTACACTAGTAGGCTGTGACATAGATAGTTTGGAATCCATACATAACATTACACTAGTAGGCTGCTGACATAGATAGCTTGGAATCCATACATAACACTGACATAGATAGTTTGGAATCCATGCATAACACTAGACTAGTTTATACACGGCAACTCATACATAGATTCTTGGTCTTGGAAATTTTTCCATCCTATTTTTGTACTCTTCTACGTGGAAAACACGTGGTTGCTCTGCAAACTAAAACACCATGCAGCAACTGTTAAATATGAATGGAGGGGGAGGGGAGAAAATTTACTGAAATGTGAAAGATTAGCAAATCATGCACAAGAAAACATCAGTGTTGTTAAATGGCCGCCATGGCAGTATGCCATGGGGGATTTACGGCGGCCCGCCATGAAAAGTCTGTGGCGTGGCGGGATTCACATGGCGGCCGCCATATTCATGGCAGATGGCGTTGCCATGGCGCCCATGGCGGATTTTTTTGCTACTTATGGTGTTTTTTGGGGTTTTGGAACGAAAAAAACCTAAATGGGCTGTTTGACCCGACCCGCACAAGAACCGAAATTTTATAATCAGCACTCAGCAGCCTTTATTAAATAAACCTAATTTTAATAAGCAGCAGCTTCTATCTTCCTTCTTTCTCATTCAAGCGCTGCTGCTCTCCAACATTCATCCCTCCCCCATTAAGCTCACTCCCTCTCCGGCGGATCCCGACGACGACGGCCCACGTTCGGCGGCCCATCTCCGTCGACCCTCATAAAGTGAGCCTCTGTTTTTTTTTTTTTTTTCTTTATGTTTTTTCCCCTTGACCCTCTTCCTTTTTTCTTCATGTTTTTAGACCCTGTTTTTATTTCCCTCTTCTTTCTGTTTATATTCAGTTTTAACTTTCAAGTTATTCTCTCCTCTCCTCCTTAACATGGCCACTGATGGAGTTCCACCACAAGTTACTTCAAGGAATATGAGAGATGATCCAGGGTGGAAGTATTGTCATCCTTTAAAAGAAGATGATACCAATGATGTTGTATGCAACTACTATGGAAAGATTATGAAGGGAGGGATTACAAGAGCAAAGCAACATTTAATTGATTTCTCAGGTAATGTTACAATTTTCCCCAAGTGTCCCCAAGAGGTTAAAGATGAGCTACAGGCATATGCATCAAACAGAAAGAAGAAAAGTACCTTTGAAATCCGTACTAGGGATGTTTTTTATCTTGACACTTTAGGAGATGACGTTAGTGAGGGGGAAGAAGAGGACTTGACACCTAGTAGTGGCAAGAGGAGTACTAAGAAGGCTGCTACAAAAGGACCAATGGATTTGTATTGCAAAAAACCAAAAATAGCCATTGAAAAAAGAAAAAAGGGCAAATTGAGGCAAACAAACATAAGAGAATCGTGTGGCAAAAAATTGACAGCTCAAGTCCATCAATACATTGCTCTTTTTGGTACCAACCTGGCCTATCATTCAAAACTATCAAATTGAAGAGCTTTAAAGACATGGTTGATGCTATTGGTGCCTATGGTCCAAATTTCCCGATCCCTAGTTATCATGCTATCAGAGTTCCACTCTTAAAACAAGAGTTGGAATACACTGAAAATCTCTTGAAAGGGCATAAGGAGCAATGGAAGAGCCTTGGATGTTCTAACATGTCAGATGCATGGACTGATAGGAAGCAAAGATGTCTGATCAATTTTTTAGTTAATTCTCCGGCTGGGACAAATTTTTTGAGGTCCATTGATGGATCTAATTTTGTGAAGACCGGTGAAAAGCTATTTGAGCTACTTGATTCTTTTGTGGAGGAGATTGGGGAGGAAAATGTTGTGCAAGTCATAACGGATAATGGAAGCAATTATGTTTTAGCTGGTAAGATGTTGGAGGAGAAAAGACCACATCTATTCTGGACTCCTTGTGCAGCCCATTGCCTAGACTTGATGCTTGAAGATATTGGAATGCTTCCTTTGATTAAGAAGACAATCCGCAGGGCAATATCACTTGTTGGCTTCATCTATAACCATTCAAGTACCTTGAGCTTGCTGAAGCATTTTACTAATAAGATTGAGTTAGTGAGGCATGCGGTGACCAGATTTGCAACATCGTCCTATCATTACAAAGGATTTATAAATAGAAAGGAAATCTTAGAAAAATGTTTACTTCTGAAGAGTGGACCAAGAAAAAGTTGTCTAAAGAGGCTAAGGGGAAGGAAGCAACCAAAGTTGTGCTCATGCCTTCATTTTGGAAAAACGTGGCTTTTACTCTCGATGTCATGGAACCTCTTGTTAGAGTGCTTCGCTTGGTAGATGGTGAAAGAAAGCCATTATTTGAGTAACTCCAATAATGCTCAAATGGCCCCCTGTATTCACCACCATTATCTGATCTGACACACTTCAGCAATTTACCTGTTTCTCTTTCCACACTTTCATGGAAGTGTTTGAACACATCAAGTACCTGATCTTTGGATTTCAAAACAAAAGCCCACACTTTTCTAGAGTGATCACCAATAAATGTGACATAATAGGAATAACCACTAAGGGATTTAACATCCATAGAACAAACATCAGTGTAAACTAAATCCAAGATATGTGGCCTCCTGTGAGGAGGGTAAGTGTGGAAAGAAACTCTATGTTGTTTACCAACAATACAATGAGAGCAAGTTTTAAGAGATGTACCTTTCACCGGAAGCAGATTTTTCCTTGCAAGAGTGTCAAGTCTCTTCTCACTCAAGTGATCGAGCCGCTTATGCCATAGCTCAATAGAATAATCCTCATTTGCATTCACCTGAGGAGCAGACAACTTTATAGAAGTCCAATAAAGAGTATTTTTCTTCACTCCTTTTGCTACCACCAAAGTCCCTTTGGTGCACTTCCATTTACCATCACCAAAGCCATTATTGTAACCATCATCATCAAGTACATGTACTGAAATCAAGTTGAGGCGCATGTCAGGAATGTGTCTGACGTTCTTCAAGTGCAGCTTGCATCCAATATTAGTTTCTACCTAGATATCTCCAATGCCAACAACTTTGCTTACCCCTTGATTACCCATCTTCACTTGCCGAAAATCACCAGCAGTGTAGGATGTAAAATACTCACGATGAGGAGTAACATGAAATGAGGCAACAGAATCAACAACCCATTCATAATCTTGGCATGTGAGATTAACATAATCATCTCCAATAATAGCAACAACATCACCATGAGATACAACTGCAGCAGTGTCTTTATCTTCTTTCTTATCATTGCCTTTTTCCTTTGATTTACTTCGTTTAAGAAACCTGCATTCCCTTTGCATGTGTCCCATTTTATTGCAATTGAAGCACTTGATGTATTTCCTGCTTCTTGAACTTCCTCTTGACTTGCTTCGATCATTAGATTTATGAAAATTTCTATTCTGGCTTCTCCCCCGTGACTCAGTAACCAATGCTTGAGTGTGAGTCGATGAACTAGCCATATTGTGTCCCTTCCTCCTAATTTCTTCATTTAGGAGGGTTTCTTTTACAGTACTCAGACTCATCTTCTCATTAGTGGAGTTGCTCAAAGATACCACCAGTGTTTCCCAACTATCTGGCAATGAACTAAGCAACAACAATGTAAGTAGCTCATCAGATAAAATAATCTCTATAGTAGTCAAGTGATTCACAATATTCTAGAAACTGCTCATATGCTCAGCCACTGAAGAACCATCCCTGTACTTCAGATTTACCAGTCCCCGAAATAGGAATACTTTGTTCTGTGCATTTTTGGACTCAAACATGTCCTTCAACTTTTTCCACAAATTGTGGGCATTAGTCTCACTAGACACATGATGATAGATACTCTAGTCTATCCATTTCCTGGTCATACCAATAGTTTTCCTGTTTTCCTTTGTCCATTCTGCTTCAGATTTTTCTGCTGGCTTAGTACCATCACCATCAATGGCCACTATGGGCTACGGCCCATTATAGAGTCTTTGTTTCCTTTTTTTTCTTTTCTAATAATAATTGATATGTGGGCTCACTTGTTTGGTGACCCACACAACACTCTATAACATTTTGACAAAGTGTAAGCTATAGTCTATATATTGAATGGAAAATGCAAGTTATAAATGATATGTTACATAGAATGAGCTCTTTATAACAACATGCACGAATGGATTCGTGATTGATTTTTAGACAATATTTTTTACCTGTTGCTTAAATCAGTAATTGCTAAAAAAAAAATTTGTTTCAACTATTCAGCAAAAGAAAAAACACGCATATTAAAAAATACAATTAATATTGTTAACTTTTTAAAACATTTTATTTGTTATATTATTTTAACATTTAAATTGTATTTCTATTTCTCCAAATTTATTTTTCTCATAAGGTTATATATTGAAAAAAATCAATTAATGTTACCTTATAATTTTAAGTGGAATTATTATGAAACAAATTATTTTTCTATGATTTGATTATCATTTCTTGTGATTTTTGGAGATATATATATATATATATATACATATATATATACTCGTATATTTGTATCTTAAGAGCACTTGAGAAAAGGACACGTTGAGTACCCACTAGTCAGAAAGAGTTGTCTGACTGACCAATATCTTGCTTTCTAAATTTTCCGTCGACAATTTAGATTAATGAAAAGATTTCTGAAATAAACAATATTGAGGGATATAATTAAAAGATAATTATGAAAGCAAGGGCCCTGTACATATTGTCAAAATTTTGAAAAAGCTGTTACCTTTAACATTATAGTTTAACATGTTTGAGAGTATTAGGATTGGAGATAATATAAGCACCTTATTAGAGTGCAACCATACATTTGACATATGCATTTGTGGCAATATGAGACTACTATTTGAACCGCCACAACAAATGTATTTTCTGCAACAAATGTATTTTCTGTTTTTGTAATAATGTTGCGAATTGTACAATTTAAAATCACTACAAATTCATATGTTGAATGTATGTCCCGGGAGTAGAATCTGTGAATAAGAAGTGTATTGGAATCACGAGATAACATTCGATAAAATGATAGTATGTAGCTTTTACAACTAATTTGTTGGGTGACAGGCCACCTAATTTAATACTTGAGCTGCAGTTTTCATAACTATGGCTAACTAAATTCTTGTTAGATGCAAACGAATAATTTTAATTATGGTATTAGTTGATAACTTTGCTACCCACCTATTATTTTTATTTTTTAAAAAAAAAACCTTTGCTACACATCTAATGGTAGTTGACTAATTCTTTTTAGGTTAGAAAATTTCGTTAAATGGGTAGATCTATTTTTATAAATTCTTCTTCGTACACACCGCCTAAGTATCGAATCTTTGTCTAAAATAAATGATGTTCAATGAGTCCAACTATCTACAAACTATGCTATCCTTATTGGTTCGAAGACTCATTAACCAATCAATATATGTACGAATAGTTGAAGACGTTGTTTGGGCGGGATATATATAAGGGAATCGCGTTTGGCGCCCCCCTACTGCGCCATACGCCCCCTTTTTTTTAAATGTCCAAAATACCCTTCTTTACAAAAAAAACTGAATAAAAAAATCATAAAATTTTCAAAACTCCAATTTCTTCCTCTTCAACTCATCACCATCAACATTTTTCCCCATCCATTTCATTCTCATCTCGTTTTATATTATCCTGTAAAGAAGGGACAAGCAAGAAACCTTGAAACCTTCATTTCGAAAGAAAATACGAATTATCAAAGTGAATCACGAAGCCTGGTTATTATTCGCATAATGATGTGTGATATATGTACAAATATCGCATGTCAGGGTGCGATTCCACTTTTAATAAAAAAAATTATATTCATTTAAATATCACGTGTAGGAGTGCGATTGATTAAAAATAGAATCGCACTCCATGATGCGATAGTAAGTTTAAAATTAAAAAAAATAATAGAAGGTCGAGGGGTTTAAAACCACCCACGACCCCATTCCACCCATCTTCTCTGTTTACACCCACAGGACCAAAAACCTAGCCTCCATTTTGCTCTCAGCCACGACCCCATTTTGCACTCACCCAGGATCCCATTTTGCTCTCACCCACGTCGACCAGCAAGAAGTTCCTGCAATCCGAATCTCCATCAAACAAAGCTCAAGGTAATGACTTTTCTTCTTCTTTCTTTCTACTCTGTATTTATGCCTTAAGACTATTTGCATGTGGATGGGTTTTTGTAACCCATTCTTGTGATTTCTTGGTGTCCTGAAGTAGCATTGTGTTGTGTTCCTAGTTTCTACGTTTTCTATTTGTGATATTGGAATTTTGGTGGGTCTGTAAGGGCATTTTTTGGGTTTTTTGAACCTGTAAAAAATCTCACATTGGAGTGAAATTTTATGGAGTTGTTTTGTCTAAAGAATTGATTTTGGAATTTTATTATTGTTCTGTTGTGGAATCTAAGCATTTGCAATTTGCTTCTGTTGTGACAGATATGGCAAGGACTCGTGTCACTAGTCGACCGGTTGAAGAAGAACAAGAAGAAGAAGAAGAAAACCAGTCAGTGGACATTCGATAAAGGGGTCATGCGTCGCACTGTAGGCGGCGTGGAAAGGCTCCCGCGGTTGAGGAACCCTCGTATAATCAGGCTGAGTACGAGGATGAAGAGGAATGGCGGGACAGGTACGAAGAGCAGAGGAAGCATGAGGGTGGTGAGGATGAGGACGATGAGGAAGTGGGTGACGAAGATATTGTGGAAAGCGAGGCTGATGAGGGTGGTGACGATGAGGACAGTGATGATCGTGAGGAGGGGGCGTGATGATGCGGCGAAGAAGGAGCTGAAACGAAGATTGCAGGCAATAGACAAAGATGACAGGGGTTTGACGTCATTCCCAGGTGGTCTGGATAATCTAAATGTTATGCGAAGCTATGGGACACATGTTGTTGGGAGGGTGTGGCGGTCTTACATCGACGGCAACATACCAATCATTCCTTGCTCAAACTTTAGAACCATGAGAAGAGGCTGAGGGTGGACATGACTGGGGGGAATGCGTATATCCTTGATGTCTTAGCCAAGTCTCTCCTACACATTCCAGTCCGGGGTAGCTTCTTCACTCTCCCAGTTTTAGATAACGGTGAGTGTGTCGAGGTTCTTGCTGCACAGTTACGTGTGACAAGAACTCGTGCCCATGTTGAGTTACTGAAAAATAAGGGGAAGTGTGTGCGTTTCTACTGGTTGGAGGGGGTTGTCGATATGAAACTCGAGAGTGGCGAGTTTGACGCAGCAACGAAGGCGTATATGCTCCAACTGTTGGGTATGACTCTATTTTCTGATAAGACCAGGTCGAAGGTCCAGGTCAGATACATCGCTCTTGTGTATGATTTGGGTTCCATTGGGAACATTGCATGGGGGCGGTGGCTTTGTGTTACATATATCAGTGCTTAGGTTCTGCAAGTCGTAGGAACACTTTGTCCATATCGGGATACACCGCCCTCCTGCAGGTTTGTCGCAATCCTAATTTATTGTATATATTCATTGTCTAGGAAATAATATAACACATGTGTTTCTTCTATTTTGTTACATCTTGTACTTGTTGACAGGCATGGATCTACGAGCATTTCCCAGCCTCCTTGTTTCCTAGGAAACTAAATCAAGGATATACGGAGAACATGCCAAGGGAGATGAGGTGGGCATGCACAAAGGCTGACGGGTCCATTGCTGAGAAGAGGGAAAATTTAGATGACATATCGAGAGATATCATATCTTGGACATCGTATGAGGATCACAGAGATGCATGGGAGTTTGACGGCATATCCTATTTTTGCAGGTGGTTACGTTGTTCCGGGATTATGCACCCCCACCAGCCCCAGAGAGTGGTCCGTCAGTTAGGATATGTACAGGGCATACCTCCTGCGCCGATGTTAGAGGCACCATCGTGTGAGGAAATTGACGAGGCATGGTTAATGTACCACGACTTCGTGATCCGCCCCTCACATCATGCTCTAACACCGTCTCAGATTGCCTGACTATTTTCCCTGGTACCAGCTTCACTCACACCCGTTTATGATACCCTAGAGATGAGGGAGCTTGCCACGGCTTCTGCCGCTGTAAGTCAGACACCCTACTCATCTTATACGTGCATGGTTTATATTAATTAAACTAAACTTGAACCATTATTGCAGGGTCGATTTGCTTTGATATCTAAGTGGCTGGACAAAGCCATGGACCCGGCGAGCATAGGCGCACCCCCGGAAGGTTCAACATTGAATGCGGTTGCAACGATGTAACCCATATCTGGAATTGTCAACCATTTTTTTCAGTTACTAGCTCTTGAGGAGCCACAGTCAGTGCATCGCAAATGACCCGCATTAGCTTTGTTCCATACATAGCTGAATACGTTTCTCCCAGTGTCATCAACTCCTGAACCATCATCTGACGAACCTCAGGCCACATGTGTTCACCCTTACCCAACATGGCTGTTATGGCTCTAAAACCACAATTACCATCTCCTTGAACATCGATGATTTCCTCCACATGAGGATGGAATTAGATGGGAAATTTGTGTAGCAGCGGCATTTCCTTCTGCTTCCTTGGACGTCCTCTCTTAGGCGTAAGCTTCTTCCGGCTAGTTGATTTAGGAGACGTCCACTTAGGAACAGGTGGTGAAGGACCAACAACGGTTGCCTTTGTGTTCACGGATGGCATTGTGGAGTTGCTACCGTGAATTGAGTTCATGTAATCATCAACAATTTCAAAGTACGAAGGATTACGCTTGGTAGATCCTTTGGCTTCTCCCTTTTTCCTACCCTTTGTCTTTACCTTAACAGGAGGAGGACACATTGACGTTGAATCGGGGAATGCAAGCTCTCTCATTTTTTCCTTAAGCGCCCTTTTTGTATGGAGATCACCATTATCAAATCTGTAACAAATCTCTTCAATCTCTGATTTCAGGTTCAGATCGTTGACAGGATCCTGACACGGGTCCATAGTTGCCCACGATAGTCTCCTCCAAAAATAATGAATTGAGTCCAACAGAACGCACGAGTACCTTGCAAGCTCACATGCACATGGTAATCCATGCGTTCTCCTCAAGCTGCAACCACAAGCATGACTATCAACCCCCACTCTGCCAACCTTAGCCCTTTCTTTTACAAGTAACTCAAGCGCTTTCTTCGAAACAAAACCATGCAAGTTTTTGAAAAACCTATTTTTGAAAAACCTGTCCTTGAACTTGTGATCCCTCAAGAAGATACTATGCTCAAACGACGACATAATCTTTGTGTGTTGCAAGAGCACAAATCGCCCTTGCTATCTTTAAGGATAAGCTTCAAAGATGCATGAGCACCTTCAACCCTACATGCACGAAACACAATTGTTATGGGATTAAGTAAGGTAAACATTAAGAAATAAAACCTAGTTGCATAAAAACTAACCTGTTAGTTGTTGTGTTTCCCAGGCGCATAGCAAGATCAATCCAGCATTTCACAAATTTTGTTCTATGATCGTCCAACCAAGTCTTATGAACATACGAGATGAACTGTGGAAAGGACTTACATGTTCCTTCTAGCTCTCGCAGATGGATATCGTACTCCTCTTTAGATACTGAGTCCATTAGAACGCTCCATGAATCTCTGACTAGGTCCCAGATACCCTTGTCACAATACAACTTCGACTTTACACTGACATTCTTGCTTATGTGAAACCTGCATAGAAAGTGCTTCGCATTAGGGAAAACATCTTGCACAGCTAACATCAACGCAGGGTCTATGTCCGTCACAATCACTCTTGGCAGATTTTCCTGATTATCTATCAACCCTCTAAGTTTCTGCAACGCCCACACAACATCGAGAGTTTTCTCAGTAGTCATGAAGGCGAACCCTATACTGAAAGTCATGTTGGTTGATGTCACGCCTACCATCTCAAGCAACGGCAACCCGTACCTATTGGTTTTGCAGGTACTATCTATGAGGACAATATTAGGGAAAATGTTAAACAAGTCTATTGCACGAGGATGTGACCAGAAGATGTCATCAATAACACCAGTGTCTTCATCCTTCATGTGCCAATGAACATATTTTTCACGTTCCAACAACTCCATTAAATGTTGCATCTCAGTCAACGGTCCCTTTTTTTATCTCTTGTACCTCGTACTTGCAGAGTATATTTGTGTTATCGTCGTCACATTACGGGGACTGTTTCCTTCAATGCAACAAGCACTTGTCCTGGTTTAACTCTGTTCTCCACCATGTCCTGAAACATTTGTTTCTCCTCAAGACTTAATCGTCTGGCATATGCGTGCCCAACACGTGACTGTGCCCTTGCATGGTTATGAAATCCACATAACACGTTCAGCCTCCATAGTCCATCAGCCTTCCTAGGTCTTGCTTTTATCTTAAAGGGACACTCACACTTTCTTGTCCCAGTGCTCTTATTTGTTAACTTCCCCTTGTATGGTCTGTATTTTCCACCACGCTCACAACCTAGAGTCAGGAATTCTTTCCTATTTACACTTCCATAATCAGACTTCGCAGTTACAACAACAAAACCATTCTCCTTCCCAACTGCTCGAGCCCAATCAAAGAGTTCATGTCGAGTCCTGAGTACCTGCAAAGAATAAAATCACATAAGACCATTGTACGGTGGATACAGTAAATCATCTTAGCACAACACAAATACAAACCTTGTCAGTTGTAAATGCTTCTGTGCAGTCAACAGGGAAAGCAGAAGAAGACTCATTACCATCATCTTCAGTCTTGATGACAACTAATTCTTTCCCATTACCATGATCTTCAGCCTCCTTTGACAACAAAGTTTTCATGACTGAAATGCAGCACACAATACCACATATCAGCGAACTAGATCATTAAATCGCACTTAAGGCAGCAAAAATAACACAATACCATATAGTTTTGTATCGCACTCAAAGGTGCAAGGCATTTATTAAATATATAAGCATTTCGCACCTTAAGGTACGAATCTTAACCAGTCCCATAATCGCACTTGTAGGTGCAATTTGGACCTCGACCAATTCATCAACAACAGAAACATAACAATAAAGGGGAGGGATACCTCCCATGAATGTCGAATGGAAACTTGAATGTAGAAGATCTTGATAAGTAATTGTTTTGCAAAGGAATAATGGTAAGTATGGTGGTAGGAAGATGAAGGAGGTGGTGGTTACAAGATGAAGGATGTGGTTGTAAGAAGATGAAGAAGGTAATTGTTAGAAGATGAAGGTGGTGGTGGTTACAAGTTTGGAGGGGATGGTGGTCACAAGTTGGAGGGGGTGAGGGGGGTGGAGAGAATTGGAAAAGGGGGTGGGAAAAATGGTAGAGAGTGATGAAGAAGATGGATATAGTGGGGTTTTTTTTAAGGGTAAAATGGTAAAATCACCAAATGGGGGGGGGGGGGCTTAAGGCGCAAAAGGGGGGCGCCAAACGCGATTCCCTATATATAATGTATGATTTGACCATGAAATTTTGTAGTTAGTTTTTTTTTTTCTGTTTGAAACTTTAAAGTTGTATTGGGTGAATATGAAAGCAAGTTTGCTCAATTTAACAAGTAAATTTCATTGGGTGAATGTGAATGTAAATAATAGTTCCTTATGAAGTACTGAATGTTATTTTGAATCAAAAATCAAATTGACACTTAATTAGCGATTAGTTATGAATATTTTACTTGAAAACAAAATGATGGACTATGCAAGACCCTGAAGTTTGGAGTATTTATGTTTTGGTCCTTGGATATTCTATTAGTAGGTTTTGATTCGAAAAATTTGGATATTTGAGTTTTAGTCCTTGGACTAGTCAAAATATTTTGGAGTGTAGCATTTAAGAGCTTTTAAGGATGTCTTGCAATTCAAATTTGAATTGGGGACATGATGGTTTGACTTGGAGGTTTATAAGAACAGTTTTGTTAGAATTTTAACAAGAAGAGTTGTGGCTTAGTGGTTAAGACTTAAGTATTTGATTGGCAAGGCTTGTGTTCGAATCCTAGTGAGGTAGGGTTTGATTTTAATCTGATTTTTGATGGTTTAAGGCTAAAATCGAAATGCGAGCTGAAAACAAGAGTTTAATGAGAGTAATGAGGAGTTATATGCAGAATTTGAATGACCTTAAGAGGATTTAATGCCATTTTAAGGAACTGGCCACCATCTCTTTCTCTCCCTTATGCTTCAGAATTTCGTGCTCTTCCTCCCCTCTCCCTTTCGCTTTTGCTTCTTCCTCCCTTTTTCTGAGAACTTAGAACATAGCGGTGAACCGATGAAGCCTGAGTATGATGACCCGTTAGGAAAAGAGATGGAGAGAATACAAAGAGCTATGCAACAAGTGGAGAAGGACTATGAAGAGGAGAAAGCAAGATTGAGGGATGATTATGAGAAAGAATTGGAGGCACTTTGCGAGAAATATGGTGTTAAGTACCAAGGGTTTGAGGTTGGTGTTCACTTTCTTTCCTTAGATCATATGTTTTAGAGTTTTGAGAAATTATTAGAATTCTGAGTATACATGGTATCCAAAGTGTTTTATAATGAGTTTTGGGCTTGGGAAAGTATGGTTTTTGAAAAGTAGAGTTTAGAATTGATTTTGGGGTGAAAAACATGGTTTTTAGGGTTTCTGGCAGGGAGCCAACGCATGAGCATTGGACTCCCACGCTTGGGCGTGAGGTTCTGCCTAGTTCGTGTTGCTAGACAAGGACCCAACGCTTGAGCGTAGGAACCCAACGCTTGGGCGCTAAGCCCCTGGCAGCAAGTTGCTGTTTTGCTTGTTTTGAGTTTAAATCTTGTGGAGTTGGGTTCTGACCTTTTCCAGGGTTGTTGATGATTGTACACATGTGTTATCATGATAGGTCGGAGGACAAGACCAAGCAAAGGAGTAAAATGTGAGGGTAACTTAGTTCTAGATCGAGTCAATGGTGTTTTATCTATGATTTTGTGATGGCAACTATTCTGTTTGCTCATGATGATATGTACTTGGATTTGGGAATTTATGTTATGTTATGCTGATGATGATGATGATGCTGAGGAGGTAAAATTGATTATGTATATTATGAAAATTGTTGATTCATGATGATGTTGAGCATGTTGGCATGACATATGCATTTTGAGGTTGAAGGCGATGAAATGGGTTTTAGTCCTATGTGATCGTGCCTGAGAGCGATGAGATGGGTTTTAGTCCCATGGGATCGTGCCGTATTATGTTGTTTTATTTGAGGATTCATAAGCATGGGTTATGATGTTGATCGTGAGTATGTTGTCACAATTATTGTTTTGTATTATCTTTGTGTTTTCCAGTTAACCCTTTCTGTTTGTGTTTGGGCGCTTAACGCTAGAGACAGACAGGGCGAAGATTTATACTCTTGGAGAAGCATTACGGAATCAGAGTGCGTAGTGGAAGCGTTGGAGATTCTGAAGAAGACTTTACCGATATTGTTTTCTGTTTTCCGCTGCGTTGGTTTTTAGCACATGTTGTGCGACGTTAATTATTTTTTAATTGTCTTCCGCTGTTTTGAGATGTTTAAATAATTATTATGGGTTAATGATTTTTTATAATTATTGAGAGACGTTTGGCTTTTGAAAATTGAGTTGTTTTCTGAGAAGTTTCAATTTCCGCAAAATTACTATGTGACCCTCAACTCAAAATTAGGGTGTTACAAAGTACATGTTACTGATTATTTACTTATTACCAATAATTTATTTATTAATTAGAACGTGACAGTGGTGTGTAGGAAAAGTTATCCAAGTATTTTGTCATGGTTTTACACTATTAATATCATGTTTTTTTTAAAAAAAAAATTTCGCAGTTTGTGGTGGTCGGGTTGCCATAACTACATATATCAATTGTTGGATGAGTGAAAACTTGAGATCTAAGTATCTCAACTGAACTTGAGTGTCTACAAGATAGCGACAATGTGATGAGGTTTAAATTTTATTTTATTTTTGGTTTGTTGAAAAATAATGGTCTCTTCATAATCCTTTCCACTATAGAATTGCCTCATTGAATAAAGTAAGTTTTACAAGTTTAAAAAAAAAAAAAAGATAGTGGCACCCAACCAATCATAAGAGCTAGAGCTTGACAACAACAACAAACAACGGGCACCTTTAACCTTTAACTTTTCTTTTTTATCTTGACCAATATTTTTTTTTATCTTGACCAATATATCCTCACAGCCGATTACCGTAAGATTAATCCTTCGCCCAACGGTCAGCGCACGAAACGGTAGGGGCTGACCAATGAGTTTTTTTCCATTCACAAGAGTTGGGATTCAAACCCCCAACCACTTGCTTAAGGGACGAAGTGCTGAACCACTACACCAACGCGCTTGATTACCTTTAACCTTAACGTGAAACTATGTTAATGGTAATGTCAATATTAAAAGGGGAAATAACGTTGTAAGACAGGCTGGTAGATATTAAACAAAAGGCCCCTGAGTGATTAGATCACCTTCCATATATATCCACGTTATAACGTGGATTTCCTTTTCATCAAACTACTAGCGACTTAAAGAGCTTTAATATTTCCACAATCACCTAAATAAGGAAAAAGTCAAATTGGTATAATGCAAAAGTAGCAAATTATATTATTATATCTACTAATAGTTTAACATTTTAGGTACAATTCCATTAAAAAAAAAACTCTTTAGATACAATTAATTTTTTTTTTCTTTCCAAAAGACAAAAAAAAACTAATAGATGATCCATTTGTATGACTAGTTGCACTAAATTATATTTATATGTAGTTTTCTGAAGGTAATTTGTAACGTAGGCCACAATGTTGTTTTTTTATAGTTGGGGTGACAAACAATAAAGGTAAAACCTTTGCGCTATTCTTTGGTCTGTTTGGAAAGTAATACTTTCGCTGAAAAGAAATAGATTGTCTAACAATGTGATCAACATAAATAAAATAAAACTTACACTACATGAAATTTTACTAATAAAATCATTATTCACTTAGGTATAAATTTATTTAATCCCTTAAAATAATTTTTTCAACTTACCACCAACAACCAAAACAAAAAAAAGGATTAATAACACTTTTGATCCTCACTTATCACAATTTGACACTTTTCGTCCCTAACAATAAAAATTAGCCTAAATGGTCTCTTACTTTGATAAACCATAGCAGTTTTAATCCTCCGTCACTTTTCTGTTAAAAAACCAACGTTTTCCATCTAATATTTAATAGTTTTTGAAAAAAAATATAAAAACCCATCTCCTTCCTCTTCTCTTCAACCTTAGTCCCCCCTCTCTTCTTCATCTCAGCGCCGCCACCACCCACCTTCCTTGTAAATAATGTGGTCACTTCGTGAATGTGGGTTAAAACAAATCATTAATGGATACCGTCATAGTGTTGACACTATTCGATACCAGGAGTTCCGCGGTTTCTGACAGCCACAAATTGCAGAGTTTATATGAAAAATAAACTCCATAATTTGTGTTGGTCGATCAAAAATCACCACAAACTTCAGGTATCAAATAGTGCATGCGTAC
The DNA here is from genome assembly GCA_030819835.1 of Acmispon strigosus. Taxonomy (NCBI): domain Eukaryota; kingdom Viridiplantae; phylum Streptophyta; class Magnoliopsida; order Fabales; family Fabaceae; genus Acmispon; species Acmispon strigosus. The sequence continues at coordinate 31,071,356 of JAUAMA010000007.1, forward strand.
GTACATACACTTGGTTTCTTCATATAAATTGAGAAAAAGAACATGAGATCAATAGAATAGAACCTGTTATACACCATATTAGCTGAACAAAATCTCCATGATTATGCTTTGCAAAAAATTCAACCAGTAACTGAAGACTTTTCAAGTAAGCATTCATGAACTTAACTAGTGGGTGCAACAACCCTAACAAGGTTGAACAATCCGAACCCTACGAGGCTGACCACAACGAAACCTAATGTACCCACCTCTAATTAACGACTTTATCTCTCTCTCTTCCTCCTCTAATCTCTCCTATAAAAGCACTCTCTTCCACTCTTACTTGCATTGCAACCTTTACCTCAAAGCCTTTGCACAAAGGTGTACTTCATTGCTCTTAATTTGCTCGCTAAATGGAAGCTATCAACATCATTCTCACTAAAGCCAGATACTCATCCATCTTCTTAGCTATTCTACTTCTCTTAGCTTCAGCATTTTGTTCAGCAAATGCCAAAACTCACGAGCACGAGTTTGTTGTGAGTTCCTCTCACCCTCTTTCGTTTTCTTTCCAGAAGGCTATTTTTCTTTCAGTTATTATACAGTACAATTCACCTCACCCACATCCAAATTTTATCTTTACCTTTCTTTGATTATCATAGCTGGATCAGGTTTTAACGTGGTGCACCAAAGAGTCGCTTCACATTCATTACTTCCCTATATTTTCTCTTCTTTTGTCACTTGTGTCTATACTTATGGGTGTCTACCGAACATTTTCTTTTTTCTTTCTCTTCATTCATTTTTGTTAGATAATAACCTTACTATTTGTTGAATAGATTCAAGCAACTAAAGTGAAGAGGTTGTGTAAAACCCACAACGCCATTACCGTGAACGGGCAATTCCCCGGTCCGACGTTGGAAATCAACAATGGAGACACTTTGGTCGTTAAAGTCACTAACAAAGCTCGTTACAATGTGACCATTCACTGGTATAAAATATTAACAAACATGCATTTTATCTTTTTATAAATATGAGTTTTGATATATTCACTCCTAACTTTTTATGTATCTTTGCAGGCACGGTGTTCGGCAAATGAGAACAGGATGGGCAGATGGACCAGCATTTGTAACCCAGTGTCCCATTCGTCCTGGAGGGAGTTACACCTACCGGTTCACCGTTCAAGGACAAGAAGGCACACTTTGGTGGCACGCTCATAGTTCATGGCTAAGAGCCACAGTTTATGGAGCCTTAATCATTCGTCCTAGGGAAGGAGAGCCATACCCTTTCCCCAAGCCCAAGCGTGAAACACCCATTCTTTTAGGTAATTAGTTATCCATTTTCACATTATCATAGCTTGTAGCGGTTTCAATATTTGAATCCCAGTGAGTTATGTTCGACACTCATTTGACATATTACTTGACAGCTTTTGACCGTTAGTAATATGCATTGCTATCAAAGCACGTATTGAGAATTAGAACCCAAAATATATTTCTTAAAATTTCATTTCGGGAACCAAAACATGGAATATAATTGTAAGAAGGTTAAATATGTTTTAAGTCCCTGTAAAATATAGTTGAATTAGATTTGATCCTTTAACAAAATTATAGTTTTTAGTCCCCCAACATTAATGAAATGGGTGAATTTAGTCCTGAAGTACATTTTGTGATGGTTTAAACCGCTACTAATGTATTTTGTGACAGTTAGAAATTGTACTAATGCAAAAACCGCAACAAATGAGCAGCAATAACTAATTTCACATATTTCACAAATGTTGAGAACTAAAAGCTATGAAATTTTTTTAGGGACTAAATCTACTTCGCCTCTATTTTGTAGGACTAAAATCATATTTAACCCATTTTAAGAAATAGTTTAATTTTGATAAAGAGTTTTACACATGCATCTAATCACATTTCTCTATTATTCATTTAAAATAATTTTAAATTCAAATTTAATTATAGCATAGTAAATTAATAGATTCTGATTTGATGTATGTTTAAAATTATTTACATTTTCAATGCATTTAAATGAAACTCTTTAAGAAAATACATTTTGGGAATTAGTCCCGTATAGCGTTTTTTTTAATTTAACACATTACCACTATAAACTGCATATTTCTATTAACTATCGACACTATGGAATTCAGAAATCATTTTCCTAGGTCGTAATGATATCATTGATGAAAACATGGAGAGGATTAGGCATTAAAAGTAAATTAAAAAAGGGGTAAATTAAAACGCTTAAAAATGATCGGGACCATAGTGGAATAGAAGCTTTGAATTGTGGTGTTTTTTTCTCGATAAAGATTGGTGTACACCCTTTGGGTGTAGAACATTAGAGAGAGATAAGAATAGATGAGAGATAAATGACAGATATGATATATGATGTGATGTGTGCAGAAGAGAGAGATAGAAAGAAAAAAGAAGTGTCTCAAGGTATCTGCACTATAGAGTGGTTCATGAATGATAATTTTTTTCTTATTTGGAACAAAGATTATGTTTGTGATGTAACGACAAATTAATTAACGGTGAAAGTGATAATTAATATTAATAATGATCAGGGGAGTGGTGGGACGCAAACCCCATCGACGTTGTGACGGAGGCGACAAGGACTGGGGCTGCTCCAAATGTGTCCGATGCATACACTATAAATGCTCAACCTGGTGATCTTTATAAGTGCTCTACCAAAGGTTTGGTTATTTCTATATTTTGATTAATTATTACATGTAACATGTCATGTTTATTAACTTTGCTTTATAAAAGGTCTCACATAATTAAATAGGGAAAAAGTTTGACAAAACACACTCATAATACGAAATTATTAAAGATTTCAATCATTTATTTGACCGTCGGCCAATATAGCTGTTTTTGTGGTACAAAATGTACATCAGCACATGTGATAAAAAAATCATATTATTTGTTCATTCTGAAAAACTAACAACTAAATATTATTCAAAAAAAAAACAACTAAATATGAAAATATTATTGTCGAAATAGGATTTTTTCTTATAATAATCGAATTTAATTTAAATATGAAAATGTTATTGTCGAAATAGGATTTTTTTTAATAATAATCGAATTTAATTTTAATGCACGGTTCACGTGATCAAATCAAATTTCAAATTTTTCTATAAGAAAAAACATACTCCCTCCGTTCCTTTTTATAAGAGTTAAATTGAGAAGTGTTGTGTTCCTTTTTATAAGAACTGACTTGAAATTTGTAGTGCATTAATTATTTTTTGACAAACTTACCCTTGCGTAATTAGATTTTCTCTCTTTTTCCACTATGTAATGCATTAATGATCAATAGAAACTTTAAAAAGTAAATTGGAGCAATTTTGGAAAGTTGATGTAAATTGAGAACAAATTAAATGCTAACAACCACCTTAACTACTTTTCTTAAGGAGTGTGCAATAGTTGTTTGACTCTTACAAAAAGGAACGGAGGAAGTACATCACAATAAGCATAAGCATAGGGGTGCTTAAAGCCTTAAACACAAATTTCAAATATTTGATACATCAATCAATCAAATTACTAGAAACAGTTTTCCTACATATTCAAAATTTGATTGGTTAATAGTGTAAAAAAAAATCATTTAAATTGTCAATGCAGGTAAATTTTTCTCATGGTAATATGTGATTTTTAAATGTAAAGAATATGATGATTTATTTTTTTGGTGAATGGGAACAAGAAAAAGAATATGATGATTGATTTCAATATTTGATTTGTTTCTTTTATAATTAAAAATAATTTAAACTTTTTACTATTATTTTTTTTTAAAAAAAACCGACATTTCATAGTTGTAGCATGAATGAATTATTTTCCAATTTTTCACTTCATGAATACGTTTTAATTACCATCATCTTTGACATGATTGAAAATGCAGGTACTACCATTGTACCAATTGCTTCAGGGGAGACCAACCTCCTCCGAGTCATCAACGCTGCACTCAATCAACCTCTCTTCTTCACCGTCGCTAACCACAAACTCACGGTGGTCGGCGCCGATGCCTCCTACCTCAAGCCCTTCATCACCAAAGTCATCATGCTAGGACCCGGCCAAACCACCGACGTGTTAATCACCGGTGACCAACCACCTTCCCGCCGCTACTACCTGGCAGCGCGTGCATACCAATCCGCGCAAAATGCTGGGTTTGACAACACCACAACCACCGCCATTCTTGAATACAAAAAACCAACCCATTCTTCTCCTTCGAAAGGTAAACCATTGATGCCCCCACTCCCTGCTTACAATGACACCAACACTGTCACTGCTTTTACGAGAAGCCTCAAAAGCCCAAAAAAAGTTGAGGTGCCCGTACAAATTGACGAAAGCCTTTTCTTCACCGTGGGCCTTGGGCTCAACAAGTGCCCACCAAATTTCAGATCACGGCGGTGCCAGGGCCCCAACGGGACACGCTTTGCTGCAAGCATCAACAACGTGTCTTTCACACTCCCAAATAACGTTTCCATTCTCCAGGCTCACTACCTTGGAATCCCGGGTGTATTCACCACCGATTTTCCGGCGAGGCCGCCGGTGAAGTTTGATTACACCGGCAACGTGAGTCGTTCCCTCTGGCAACCTGTTCCCGGGACTAAAGCGTATAAGTTGAAGTTCGGGTCGAGGGTGCAGATTGTATTACAGGACACGAGCATTGTGACACCCGAGAACCACCCAATTCACCTTCATGGGTTTGATTTCTATATTGTGGCTGAAGGGTTTGGAAATTTCGACAGTAAGAAAGATACAACAAAATTTAACCTTGTTGATCCACCTCTCAGAAATACAGTGGCTGTACCTGTAAATGGATGGGCAGTTATCCGATTCGTTGCTGATAACCCAGGTATTCAATTTCTTTTTTTCGAATATCTTTCATTGATCATTTAAATTATAGCTTTTGTCAACTGTAACTGTGGATCACGAAAAACATGGTTCACAAGTTAAAATGATTTCTCAACAAATAATTAGTTTTAGCATATAAAAACCATATTGCAAATAACTTATACTGAAGTTAGTACTAAAAATACAGTTAATGGGTGAACCAATTTTTAACCAAACCTACCGTAGAAATTGCCTTTAATTTATTTTATACTTTTCATGTCACATTATCCCATATATTACATCTAATTATCATACTCTAATACTCAAACAATTCTGATTACACCTGTAAATAATCTATTTTTTTCTCTATCTTTTTTTTATCCTTATAGATTATACATCAAAATGAATTTTGCGTTATCGTTTCCAATTATATTTATCACTTCTATCCTCCATTTCTTTTATTATTAGGTGGGTATTAACTTTTCTTTCTACATTGAATTAAATATTGATTTGACTTTATGTTTATTCTCATATTATATTTGACATTATGTAATATATTGATTATTTTTATAGGTGCGTGGCTTTTGCATTGTCATTTAGATGTTCACATCACCTGGGGTTTGGCGACAGTTTTATTGGTAGAGAACGGAGTTGGGAAATTGCAATCCATAGAGCCCCCTCCCGTGGATCTGCCTCTTTGTTGATTAGGGTCATCGAAATAATTAATTAAATTCATGAGCCCAGTAATCAGTGTCGCAATTTTCATTAGATTGAATTTTGATTATAGTTTCCCTGCATTTGGGGAGTGTTTTGTATTTTCTCTATTTCCTTGTTGTTTACCATGTAGAGATGGTGGTCATGTGTTTTCAACATAAGATAAAGATGCCATCTGATTAGTCATGATGCCAAACTAGCAAATTGATGTAACTTCCCCTATATAGTTCATGTAACTAGCAGATTTCAAGTTTTAAATATATACATATGCCCATTCTTGCGTAATATCTCACCCGTCTCAAATTACGTACAATATCCAATTTCAAAGTGTCGTATTTGAAACTTCTATCTAACCATCCAATATTAACACACTATAACGATTCACCACGAACTATACCAACAAGGTCCAGTATAACAGTATAGCGGATAGATTGTTAAGATTGGCCTCACGAATACCAGCTACTAAAAAAAACTGCACAAACTATTAACTATTATAAAGTAGTTGAATTTTTGAATAGGGATTATCAATAAAATGATCATTGTGTTTGGGTCGCCATCTGAGGTAGGTCTCTTATCAGAAAAATCTTAGGAGATGGTCTATCTGTTTGCAAACGGTTTGAAATAGGTCCTCACCGGAGACCGGAGCTCCAGCAAGAGTGCTGAGTGCCAGGACAGAGATGACGTGGCATTATCCACGTCATTTTTAATTAAATTTTAATTTCCATATGTATAATTAATAATTAAATTATAACTAAAAAAAGTTGCAAAAATTATTAATCTATAATTAACTAAACTAAAATTATCTTCATCTTCATCTTCATCTTTCAGAAAACAAAATTTCCAGAACAAATTACAATACAGTTTCCAGAAAACAAATTTTCATGAAAACCCAAACTCAACTTCCACCCTTCTTCAAAATCATCACCAACCAAAAAACACCAATCTCAATTTCCAGAACAAACCAACAAAATCATACCCCCAAAAATCCCAACCCTCTTGCTCCGGCCAAGCACCAAAACCAACCGCCATCATCATCTATTCTCACAATAAATATTCAAAGAGGTGTAGGAAAGATGAAGAAGAAGAAAGCATGGAAACATATTTGAAGAAGAAGAAGAAGAAGAAACCCTTTACATGGAACCAGATCTGAATGAACCCACCACCAAAACCCATCACCATCAACATGCTTGCATCAATTAAGAAAAGAAGAAGAAGAAAACATGGAACCAGAAGCAAAAAGAAACCTAACATCAGCCACCCTTTTCATCTTCATCCTTTAATCACCAAAAACCTCTTCCCCTTACCTAGTAATTAACCCCACAAAAACCAACAAAAAAAAAATCAGAAATAAGCACAGAAACAACCACAAATTTGTTTCCAAGGTTGTGAGCGATCCCCAAATTCTAGGGTATTCAGTTTCCGCCATGGCTGATGTTGAGTACCGTGTCTTCGTTGGTGGGCTTGCCTGGACCACCGATAGCGAAGCCCTGGAGAGAGCCTTCTCTTCCTATGGCGAAATCGTTGATTCCAAGGTTGTGAACGATTGCGAGACTGGAAGATCCAAGGGTTTTGGATTTGTGACCTTCACTTATGAGAAGTCCATGAGAGATGCGATTGAGGGTTTGAACAGCTCGGACCTTGACAGCTACAACATCACTATGAATGAAGCTCAGGCTCGCGGCAGAGGCGGAGGTGGCGGTCGAGGAGGAGGATATGGCGGTGGAGGATACGGCAGAGGCGGTTGTCGCGATGGAGGTGGATATGGAGGATGGGTTTTTGAGTGGAGCGGGGTTAGGGTGTGAAGGTGAGGGCGATGGGGTTTGAGAGATGTTAAGAAAATAGAGGGATTTGCAGATTTGGGGTTTGATTACTGGGTTTGATTTGGAGAAAACGATGAAGGTGTTGAGGATTTGGGGAATTAGGGATTAAAGGGGGCAATTTTGTAATTGTCTTAAATTAATTGGTTTTTCTTTTATTATTTTCAGACGTGTAATTGTTGTGTTTTTTTTTAAATTTCACGTGGACTTCATTTAAGTAGTCAGCATGCCACATAAGCATTCGCCGGAGCTTCGGGCTTCGGTGAGGACCTATTTCAGACAGTTTGCAAACAGAGAGACCATCTCCTATAATTTTTCCGGGGAGGGACCTATCTCAAGCGGCGACCCAAACACAAGGACCATTTTATTGATAATCCCTTTTGAATACGGTCTCAAATAAGACAATTTCAATATAGTCTCAAATTCAACCAATAAAAATGTGACACGTGTCATTAGATCTTTCAAAATTCATATTTTACTAAACTAAATTTTAACCCTAATTAATATATATTCTTATATTTTGTTTTAAAAATGTAGTAATAAATTAGATAACAATGAAATGAAATAATTAAGAGTGCGTTTGGTTCAGCTTATTTTTAAAAAATGTCACTTTTTTCAATTAAAAAATAAATTTTAAAAAATTTTAAGATTTAAAAAAACTAAAAACAAATTATTTAGAAAAACTACTTTAATTAGCTCATCAAGAAAAATTATTATCGTATAATGAGAACAAAATAAAAAAAAATGTTATTTTAACTAATATAGATTGATTGGGATAAAAGTTTAGTTTAGTACCCCCTCCGTCCCTAATTATAAGTTAACATTAACATCTATATGATGTCGCTAAATATAAGCTAACTTAACAAAAGTTAATTTCTCTTTTCATATTTGCCCTTGCATTTATTAATAGTGCAGCACTATTAATATTATAATGATTGAAAAGTTTTATTTTAAATAAGAGCAAATATGAAAGATTGTACAATTTTTTTAAAACCAATGCATCAACTAATCTTATCATTTATTTTCTTAATAAACGTGAATTTTACAATGTTAGTTTATATTTAGGGACGAATGGAGTAATATATTAGTCATAAAAAATTTAATATCACGTATCTTATTTTTATTAGTTGAATTTAAGACTGTATTAAAACTGTCTAATTTGAAACAGTACGCAAGAGGTCACCTATAAAGGAATACAGAAGTTTCACATTAATGTATAGTGTTGCACCCTCAGGCGATTAGGGCTGATTTCTGAACAAGACGGCCATATGCTGAAGTTGCCTTCTATTTTGGGCCAGGGTTCGCCTATTTCGTTGATGGCCCAAACTTGACACTGCACATGCCAACTAAAAAGATAAATCAATTGAACCAAAAAAAACAAAGATAAATCAGTAACACAAAAAATTAGCGGCCTACAAAAAAAACGTTGCCCAAGCTATTGCAACTTGCTTGAACAATATAGGCGTATTTGATGTCTCAAAAGTCAAAAGGGTCACTTCCTATTGGCATCAAGACAATATACAAAATTAAGGTGTTCGGCAGGCGGAAATAGGTGTTGTTTGTGGTGAACTATCATTTAAGTAGTGCACCATGCACTATCATTTTTTAGCTAATGAGATCGCGCTAAGTGTCCATGTGAGAAACTGGAAACCGGTTCTACAGGTTATTTAATTTTTATAATTTATTACAATTTCAATTTGTTCATTACCATAAAACCCCTTTTAATGTCTTTCTCCTCATTTCTCAGACTTTTTTTAATGAAAGAAGGGGTAAAAATAGTATTGATTAATTATTATTATTTTCAATTTTTTAAAAAAATTAGGTAAAAAACATATTGTAGCAGGTCATTTAGAGTGGTGCACAGTGCACCACTTATGGTGCAAGTGCACCCTAGAAGCTACCGCTTAAATATACTCTCTCTTACCATACCCTTTCTTACCCTCTTACCTATTTAGCAGGTAGCCTGTTTTCCTTTTTTTTATAAATGCACCCTAGAAGCCACCATAATAATATCTCTATTCATATATTATTCATCTAGTGTACAAAAGAGTGTATGTGTTCTGTCTACTTGAATTTCTTTTTCATCATCTAAATTTTCTAGAAATTTTTCAATTATTATAATTTTAATATAGTTATTAGAAGGTAATGACCAAATTAATATTATTTCTTCTTCATAATTACTAGGGTCTATATACTGAAATTTCATTACTCTATCCTAAATTTGGAGTTTTTAGTATTAATTCTTTATAATCTTTTTTCACAATTTTTATTATATTTAACACAAATTGACTTTTCATAGTATTTTTATTCTTAAACTTTTATTCTTCTTTATTTAATTTCTTAATTTGTCTTCTATAATACCTATTTTGTTCCTTTATTGATTGCATCTTGTATTATCTGCTCTGATACCAACTATTTTTAATGGGGGTATTCTTAATCCTCCTCAGGAAATTACAGTTTTTAATTCTTCAATTTATTTATTTAATTTTCTTAGTTCCTCTTCAGTATTATATCTTATAATTACTAGAGTTGGTTTGGGAATATTTTTTTCATAACATCTATTTCTAAACTATTTTTCCACTCCTCAGGTAAGTTTTCTATCTAGTTTTTTCTTGGTTTATAATATTTTTCAACTTCATCAAATAATTCAGATATATATATATATATATATATATATATATATATATATATATATATATATATATATATAATCGTTATTTTTAAATTCTATCGAGTGATGAGAATTACTTAAGACATAAGTGATACTATATGTCAAGCTAAATATTTTATCACCTTTGTTCATTAAATCTTGTCTTTTGAACTGAGAACATAAGCTTAAAAATTTATTTATATTTTTCGTATTAATAGGTACTCCTAAATTAGGATATATGCTAAATTTTAACTTTGTATATGCTAGATTTCCATCTATCATTCCTAATATAGCATCTCTTGGTTCCCTTATTCTATTATCCATTAATGCTAATTTTATAGGACTATTTATTGCTTAAAAAAAGGTACTTTTAATTAAAACTTGTACGGCTCCTATGTGAATATATCTAATCTTTTTTTTGTCTTCTTCTTTCTTTATACTCCTTATTTTTCATTGATATGTTTGGCAGTTACCAGTTGCAAGTTGTGTCTTCCATCTGTTTCACTAACATCTATAGTTATTTCTTGCAATGTTTTTCCCAAATAGATAATATTTTCGAGACTATTTTTCTTTTTAAGTAATTCTTTTAAGTTTTTCTTTTCTTTCTTTATATTATTTCCTTCAGAAGATCTATTTCTTGTTTCTGAATTTGTTTGAATTTTTTCTTATCTATTAAAAACTCTACACAAATATCTGAACTATCTACAATAATATCTTGTTCAAAAGTGTGTTCAATGCTACTCATAGTTTTAGTTTTGTGAGTGTACCTGAAATTTCTTAGGCTTGTTGAAGAGGGTCTACGACGTCTTCGGCTTCTGGGATACTTCAAGAAGAACTTCTTTATAAGATTTATGCTTGGTTATTGGAGGTACTATTTACGAGGTATGATTTTCAAGTGTGGAGATTCTAGTGTACTAAAAAAATCACTCAAAAAATATTTGGAAACAATTGATTTATTTCATTGATAAAACAAGAACCCAAATGAGTTCTCAGAAACTCAAACTTACAAGGAAGGGAGAAAGCATGAAAGCTTCTATGAAAGGATTATACAAACTCACTTTGCCTCTCCAAGATTCTGTCTAGCTATTTATAATGGGTTGGGGGCTTAACTAATGACCTCTATGCCCTTACATTATTTTGCTCTGACTTCTATACCCTTACGTTATTTCGTCATTGCTTACGTTTGAAAACTACCTCACTCTTCAATAATTTCTAGTGAGCTGTTGTTGCTCTCTTGGCATCTTTTGCACATGTGATCCTCTACTGTTCTGTGTCTTTCGTAGAACTCCATCTTTATTTCTTCAGGGTAATTAAGGCCTGTAAAGTCATAGTATTGTGCCTCCCATGCAACCAATAGTTTGTACTTCTTTTCAGAGATTCATTTATTGGTTCTAGATGTGATAATGATGTCTGGGTTTTTTTAATTCATCTTGATTCTTGAGTCTTTGTCTATCTCTCTCATTTTCTCAAATATAGAGATCAACTGATCTACGTGTATTACTTTCAACTGACTTGGTACACTTCCTGGTCCTACATCTGCTACTGGATAATTACCATTAGAGATTCCAAGCTTAATGAAATACTTGGGTTTTACATACATTTCTTCAATGAAATCACCATAACTCCCAAAACATTTAATATAAACATCTCGAGCGTTATTAGTGTTGTTTTTTAACATATTTTTTCTCCACAATGTTATCGCAAACTTAATCCCTTCAGGAAAATTAGTTAATTCTTGCATGTCTTGCGATGGATATATGGTTTCAACCATTCCATACAAGAATGTTTTCCAAGTCGACAGTGGATTTGCACCTGGTATAATGTTTATTTTATATCCAAAATGCGTCATGTCTGTGGTGTACCACATTTTGGAACAATCTCCATTCCAGAAATATAATTCTTTCATCATTTCTATATATTCTTCCTTATTTGGCTCAATTTATCTCTTTAATTCTTCTCTCATTTGTGGTAATCTGTGGGAGAGAAGTTTAATGGAATCTGTCTTTCTTTCATATATGGGTCTCAAGCTTATCTTTTTTCCTGCTTTGGCTAACAAGTCTTTTGCATCTTTCCTGCTTTTGCATTTCTGGAAAGCTACATTTCCTTGTCCTATGCATAATGGTTGAGCTTCTACCCAATTTTCATAAATCCTTGGTTGGGACCATTGAGCTACATTTCCTCTCCTTTTTTTACATAAGTGCCTGATGATAGTATTGCTTGCTTTCAGTTATAAGTGGTTCACAAGTCCAATATATTTCCATTACTTACAAACAAAATACCTGTAGCTTTATTTGTCACATTATATCTTGTTAGAATCATCCGATATCATATTTGAGTTTGGACAAAAAGCACTTTCCAATCAACTTCACACTTTGTTTTTTCCCTCAGAATTTTATTTTCAATTTCTGGATTTTGTTCTGCTGACCATTTAGAATTATACTGGTTTGTGTGTGTATCTGTATTAGACTATTAAGACTTAATAAACATTTCAGAGGACTTTGAAATGTTTATTAAGTCTTAAGTTATTTCAAAATTAAAGTGACGGGATGACATATATAGCATACTTAACTTCTAGTTTTATAATCCTCTATACGGGTTCGGTTCGGGTATGGGGATCCCGAAACCCAACGGGTTCGGGTTTAGCTTTCCTGCCCGAACAGAGTTTGGGTTTGGGTTCGAGTTCAGGTTTTTAAGTTCGGGTTCAGGTTTGGGGACAGTAAAACCCGCACCCGACCCTACCCGTTGTCATCCCTACTTGTACATTTAGAACTCATGTTTCTAAAAACTAATATTAAATTTCAGTTTTGTGAAATTTTTTAGCCTAGTACATTCTGGTTAACTCCTTCCCTTTCATTAGTGACTATAGTGAATATTTTGTGTTTATCTTCTATGTAGCAAGCATCATGTATAAGTTGTTACTAGGATATGTTAATAAAGCTCACAAAATAAGTTTAGTAGCTTGGGAGAAGGAACTTAGATGATGACAAAGGACAAGGTAGAAGTAAAGACTTTGGAGGAAGTATTGAAACCAAATTGATGACCGGTTAGTTCCTTTGCCATCATGCATGATGTGAACATATATTTGTTGTTTACAAGGGTATTGGTCTTAAAGAAAGACTCAATTTATCGCATTTTATCATTTTACAGTGTTCTTGTCTTTTTTCTATTTAATTTAGTGCACTGTTTTATATGTTATTGACATTGTGAATATGCTAGGGTCCAACAATACACCATTTTACAGTGCAACTAATCTGAAACTCCCAACAAAGAACTTCTAGCAACTCCCAACAAAGCACTAGCAGCAACTTCACAAGCTACGAAGAGTTCAGAATTGTAAACCCATATAAGTCTTGCTCTAGAAGATCTATAAAAATCAAAGGAACAACTTATTTCGAATGAGAAGCTCCCCATTTTGAATCAGAACCTACTCGAATAGAAGCTATTCAAAAGAGCAAAGAGGAATTGTAGAAAGATATTAGAAAGAGCTTTGAATCGAAGGTGTCAGGAACCAACATGCTTAGGATGTGGCTTGAAAAATAGTAATTTTTGTTTATAGAAACTCTAAGTTAATTTGTATTTCTTGTATAGCTGGGATCTTTTTGAATTACGTAAAGCTTGTTGTTAATTGAGTGTGTAAATGAATGTTAATTCATTTAGCTCTTTTATCACTGAAGAGTTTTGATCCTTGATCAATATTATTTGTTTGTTTATTATTGAAGATTAATTTGAGATTTATAGTAATTTAATTAAAATCAAAATGTGAAGAAAATAAAAAATGCTAAACAATTGTAGCTGTCAAAATGCTTCTGCAACCGCAGTGTTTTCTTGTATTCATATTCCATCACGAACCGGAAGAAAAATGTTTACAGATCTTCAACTTGGTGACGGAAATAATCTATCACAAGATGTGGGACAGACTATGTTGTTTTTTATTCTATCACAAAAAATGATGACATCTGTCGCTAATTCTGTCACGAAATTATTATTATTTTAAAAATGAAGACTTATTATATTTTGTCCCAAAGTTTGACGGAGTTAATGATTCCGTCACAAATAGTTTTATTATTTCCGTCCCAAATTTTTTCACAATATTATTATTTTAAAAATATAGTTCAATATATTCCGTCTTTATTTCCCTCCAAAACTCGCGACGGAGTAATATATTTCGTCCAAAACTCACGAAGGAGTAATATATTCCGTCGCAAAAAATTTACGACGATAAAAAATGCGATGAAATTATTTTGTTGCAAATTCCGTCCCAAAATTATTTTAGAACTGAAATTTTAACTATTGTTTAACGGATTTTTCCGTTACAAAAGGGTGTTTTTTAGTAATGACCATTTATTTGAAACTTTTGAGTGATATAGCAAATCTTGTTTAAAAGGAGCGCATGTCTGACTTGTCATAATTTGAATTGATGAAGTCCATTATTAGCTTCACGGTCACACCGGCCGTAGTTCAGCTATCGCATTGACTATCGTGTATTTTCTCTTTGATTGCCAAATGTAAATATTGAAACTCCAACTCATCTTCATTTGACAAAAAAAGAAATATTTTCTATAATTGATTTTTCACCCATTTGTAGTAACTAACATCCCATCCCCAACTCACATTTTGTTAAAACTCTCAAAAGCCAGAGTACTTTATAGCTGTTGCACCTGCCAAATTAGAGCAAATGAAAAATCCCATCCGAAAAATCCCATCCATGTTTATATATAAGCTTTTTTCCTCTCTCCAGTCAAATCCGTTCTCTCTCAAGTGTTTGTGTTTGCTGCATTCTTACGTGCACAAACACAAACACGACGAGAGAGAACCATTTCTTTTTTCACCTCAATCAATTTGGTCGGGTTCAAGCATGTTTAAGAAAAATCTTGCTGTTTCAATCTTCAATGCAAGTGATGGTGAATTCGAAGTTTGTATCAAGAATCACAGAACGGTAGGTTCTTTAGGCGTGTGGGTTGGTGATAATCCATTCGACTTCGTGCTTCCTGTTACATTGTGCCAAATGATTATAGCCGTTGTAGCCTCTCGAATGCTCTACTATGCCCTCAGGCCTCTACAAACACCCAAATTCATCTGCAGCATCCTTGTAAGTTTCCCCCAAACTAAAACCTAATTTCTTTCCTCTCCTCTAATCAATTTTTCTTTCCCATCGCTAATTAAACTTCAAAATAAGCTTATATTTATAAGGAGAAAATCTTAATAAAAACTAGGCAAGTGGGTGATTAATTTCTGGGCGGCAGAAATTAAGGATGGGCGGCAATAATAAAGAGGTGGGCGGCAAGCTCTTTGACCCGTGGTGGCTGGTGCGGAGATTCCAAGATTTGAACGGTGCACGTGCAAGATAGGATAAATAACTTTTGAAATACAACAATTTTTCCAACACTTTACACAGTGAAATGATAAATATATAATACTGCTTTTTTCTTGTGAGCAAAAGTTTTTCGGTGAATATTTCATTGCTATCATTTTCATTAAAATTGTTGTAATTTTTAATAATAAACTATTGTTATCATTTTCACCATGGTTCAAAAAAATTGTGACTAGCAGTGGTGGTGCAATTTACTAATTAGGAGGTAAAAATTAGAAAAAGGCAAGAAATGATTACTTGTTTGCTATAGAGGAAAGTTAGGAATACAACACCACACATACGGTGTATTTTATTCAAAGTTGAGAGGCCACCTAACTATAATTCTTGCAATTGGTTTTTAAAATCCTTTGTGAAAGTATGCATTTTCCTTGTGGATGTTTCAAAATAGAATTCTTTTTAAACATGGTCCCCTATAGTATTTACCCATCTTTTACGCATTTTTATAGTCAATTTTGTTGCAGATGATTCAGTTACAAGAAAATGAAATACATTTCAAAGTCCTTAAATTTGTAAAATTGTAAAATGTCAGTGAAATTAGTCCCAACAATAACATTTGGTTAGCTAAAATGACAGTCAAGTTAGTTCTTGTAGAAGCTGATTTGATTAACATTTTATACATTCAGAGACTTTTGAACATATTTCCTTTTACTAGTTACAAATTTGTCAACCGCAAAATATTTCGTGACCAAATTCACCGTTCACTCTTTTTCTTGTACAATCATCTTCACGATGGATTAAGATATTTGGTTCCTGTTTGACGTCTCCTTATCCATTACACCTATAAAATTGTGTTAAGTCAATTAAAAAAATATTTGGACATGATTATGATGACCTTTCATGACTGATTCCCAAATGACATATCACAATTTTAAAAGTGAAATAGGGAATGTGACACCAAACCCAGAGACCGACCGAGTATCTTCATCCCTTAATAAAAAAAATAATTTGCAATTTTTTAGGATTGATTTATTTTTATCACATCATTTATCATATCACTTAATTCTCTCACTTCTCTTACTTATCTCTCTTGTTGTGAGTGTATTTTAAGTGTGACTAAACTTTATTGTAAAAAAATTGACAAGCATGATAATGGAAAACATGCAGGGTGGAGTTCTTTTGGGGCCAACATTTTTAGGGCACAGCAAAGTGGCGCTAGACACACTGTTCCCGCTGAAACAAGCTTCATTTCTAATCCTTCTGTCCAAGATCGGTGCCATATACTTCGTCTTCATCACTTCCCTGAAAATGGACGTAACCACCACCTTAAAAGCCGGCAAACGTTGCTGGCAGTTCGCGGTGATCCCCTTCTTCTCTTCTTACTTCGTGACGATAACCCTTTTTGCTTTCTACAAACCCGACCACAGCGATGATAACCCGAACTCTCCCCATGTCATTCCAAACGTCTTCACCGTGAGCAGCTTCGCCGTCGTCTCAGAAGCCTTGCAAGAGCTCAACCTCCTAACCACGGAGCTAGGGCAGATCGCTTTATCTTCCGCCATGATCGGAGAAATAATGCAATGGGGCACCATGTGGCTTCATGCCAAAAAGAATTCGGAGGACTTCGGATACACCCTCATGTTCTTGGCTTCATTTAGCTTGTTCATTTTGATGATTATTTACATCATACGGCCCGTGGCGAAGATGTTAGTGGCAAAAACGCCAAAGGGGAAGCCGGTGACGGAGATGCAGGTTATCCTCATACTTCTCGGCGCGCTAGTTATGGCGGCTTTGAGTGACATGATCGGGGTGTATTTCATCATCGGTCCAATGCTTTATGGCTTGGCTATGCCGAATGGACCGCCCTTGGCGACGACGGTTATAGAGAAAAGTGAGACTCTCATCCACGAGTTTCTTATGCCTTTCTTCTACGTGTATATTGGGGTAAACATAGATTTTACTGGCGTTACGAAGAATTGGAAGGTGGCGCTTGTGTTTCAGAGCATCTTGTTTATCGGGTTCGTGGTGAAGGTGGTTGCATGTGTGCTGGTTTCTCCAACTTATAATATTCGCCGCAGACATGGCGTGGCACTTGGACTCATCTTGAGCGTCAGGGGCATCATCGAACTCATATATTTTTCTAGACTTAAAAAACTCGAGGTATGCACAATCTTACTGGTTCATGTAGGGTAATTTTATTTAAAATAAATTTTGAATGATTTATATAATCCATATGAATGTCTTTAAAAAAAATATATATGGAAATGTCTAGAGAGTTTTCCTATGCATTTACGGTCAACTAATTAGATATAAAAATAGGTACGGGAAAAAAATGTATTTTTTATTAAATTTAATTAATTGATGTTGAATACTTTCAAAATTTAATTGACTACCCCGGTAAAAAATAAGTATAGTGCTGTCAATCCATTAAAATTTAACTCTTACAATATCATAAAATAAATATTCTTGATCTTTGGTGGAAAATGAATCCAGGAACAATATTTTATTGGTTATTTAGTCGTTTGATAGGAATCAATGTTACATATGGAAAATAGATCCAACATCTTTATTCATATTTTTCTTTAACATGTGAATGAATGTGAAAAATCTTGAAAAATTTAAGAATGAAATAGCTCTACTTTCATTGAAAATTATATGTAGAAATCATATGGGGCGAATAGGTACCATATATAAGAAAAGATAGAAAAGAATATGATAGCTATTATGATCTCAAAAAAGAAAAAAGAGATCAGATAAATGAAAAAATTGAGGTTGATGGAATGTGGAAGTAATGTTAGAATGTTTTAAAAGGGTGAGAATTGAGAAATGTTACCGACATTCACTTTGACAATTTTTAATATTCTTTTTTATTAGTTAAAATTTATGTAGATCCTATTAAATTAAAAATAAAATCCATATGATTAAATGGACTCATACAAATTTTAACCAATTAAAAATAGATGATTAAGAAGAAAATATGAAAGTCACACATTTGATATCACCCCTCTTTTAAACGTCATTTTTCCACCGAAGGACTAAAATGAAACTCGCTTACGGGTCTAATTTGACCATTAACCCAATCTAATTTATACCCTGATGCCTTTTTGCAGATAATTGATGAGGAAATATTTAGTCAAATGGTGCTGTATGTGGTGTTGATGACTGCAATATGCATGCCCTTAATCAAGTACTTGTACAAGCATCGTGCTCGCGTGCTAACAACCCCAAGCATCCACGAAGCGGGCGTGAAAACGATCCAAAACGCTCCAAACAATAGCGAGTTTAAAGTGATTTCATGCGTGCACAACGACGGAAACGCCGTGCGAAGCATGATCGCCCTTCTTGAAGCTTTCAACCCAACACTAGAAAGCCCCATCGATGTCTACGTGATCCATCTCATTGAGCTCTTGGGCAAAAGCACCCCCATCCTCCTCCCCATGAACAAGCAAAACAGAAGATCCTTATCCATCAACTACCCCGACACCAACCACATCCTCCGCGCCTTCGAGAACTACTCCAACAACTCGAAAGGACCCGTCACGGTCCTTTCGTACGTGAATGTCGCTCCTTACAACAACATGCACGAGGCCATTTGCAACCTCTCTGACGACAAGTCGGTTCATTTCCTCATCCTGCCGTTTCACGAAAACGACCCGACCTTGGGCGACAACGTGAAATCTTCAGTTCGCGACCTCAACATGACATTCCAATCCAGTGCGCCGTGCACGGTGGGGATCATTGTGGATCGGTGCTCACGGCTCAGCACGTGCACCACCAAATTGTCGTTTCACGTGGGTATCTTCTTCTTGGGAGGGCCCGACGACAGAGAAGCACTGGCTTTGGGTATTCGGATGTTGAACTTGGACCGACTGAACATGAAGATGACGTTGTTCAAATTTGTCATGCCTAACAGTGACGTTAATTGGGATAAAACATTGAGAGAAAATGATGAAGAAGAGAGGTTGGAGTGCGCGCTGGACGAGAGTTTGTTAGATGAGTTCCGGGCGAAGAAGATGAAGAATGATAACGTGGCTTGCCAGGAGGTTGTGGTGGAGGATTGCATAGAGATGTTGGAGGCGATTAGGGGTTTGGGGGATGAGGAATATGACCTTGTGATGGTGGGGAAGAGGCATAACATGGGGAACGTGACGGATGAGGAAATGATCAATTTCATGGACCATGCGGGTCAGTTAGGGATTTTCGGTGATATGTTGGCCTCCTCAGAGTTTTGTGATGGGAGAGTTTCAGTGTTGGTGTTGCAATGTGGTGTGAAGGAGATAAAACAGTTGGAGAACGTAGGAATTCCCCAAGTTAGATTTTTCTAGTCAGGCTAGGATTTTTTCTGTTTTGTTTTTATAACCTATATGTACATGCTTTTTTACAGTTTTTGTAATTATGAACTTTTTGGTAGGATTCCATAACCGGCTTTGATTTATTCACATCCAACATGTTCTTCCATCTCATTTTACAAACTTTCTTTTCATATGTCTGGTTACGCTGAAATAAACACATGCAAACAAATATATATTATCCAAAGAGCAATTTGAGGACTTTGATAAGGTCCTCTTCAGATTCTTTTAAATGTAGTGGTTTATAAGCAACAAAACTATGCGTTCTTTTGAGTTAAAAAACGTTTGTAGATTTCAAGTTTTAAATAAGTTGAGCTATCAGGTGATAACTTGAAGAAACCATGCTCCGCTAAGTACTGATCAGAACATGATAAATCAAGAAAATCCAACACTTCAAGGAGTGTAAATGTTAACAGAATTGAAAATGAACAAAAATTTAAAATGAACTTGCATAGAAAAATGAAGAAATAATCTGCAATTGATTTAAAGAAAGCATAATAATGGAAGGAGATCTTGTTTACATGTAACACTAGCAGCCATTGTCGTAAGACATGAAACATTTTCAGAGTGTTTAGTAGTAAGTTGTCTAACCTTGTCCTGAAGTATGAACTCATATTTATAGTACCTGCTCATGAAATAACTGCTATCTAATCCTACAGATGAAACTAAAACAAGATAAAACTGCATAATCTATTCCATTCTCTTGACCTGACTATGAAGCTTCGAACTAGGAACCATACGTACTTCGACTTCAAACTAGGCATCGTACTTCGAACCTTTTGAGAGTGTCTCAAACCTGCTTGTTGTATCCTCAACTTCCCTAATTGGTGTCAACGTGGGCTAATGACTCCTATCTTGCATAACTGCCTCTAGTCATGGGTGAGTATTCTTGGGCGTGGGAACGTGTCTTTGACCAAGAATGCTTCAAATCGGGATGTGACTTAAAACAACCTTGGACATAGTTTCCTTGGCTTGTTTTCAAAAACTTCTACTTTTGTGTTAAAACTATCTTTGTACTTGAATCAGAATTCCTCAAACATTAGCATGTAAGTTCCATAGATGTGACTTCGAGTTGGCCTAAAAGAAGAGCCACGTTGCTTTCCTAACTCTTCTTCGAATCACCTACATATAAGCATGTTTTGAATTTGGCATTTGATTTCACTTTATGACCTAGCCTTCAAAATCCCCTTTCAACCCTTTCCCCCCTCTCTCATTCTCTCTCTCTCACTCACTTTAACAAGGGTTTTCTCTTTACGCCATCCATTAGATTCAAAATTTTAATATTAAAAGATTACCCCCAAAACTTTGTTCTTCAGTGGGGTTGAGAAGGGAAACACTTTCCTTAGGTCAGCAGTTTTGAATTGGGTCCTCCTCGAACAACCATATTTGCAAACCCTTAGTATTAATTATCCTAACTGTTTAAAGAAAACCTCTTAAAGTCTAATCATTGGTCTTACTTAGCCAACCTTGATATTGCAACCAACACACTCTTTGTCCCTCGTTATGAACAAACCTTTTAACTTCCTAGGTTTCCTCTGGTTATCACATGGCCGCGTTGACCATTACCTTGAAGAAAAGAAGAAAACCATGTTCACAAAGAAGAAAACCATTGCTCACTTCGTTCAAATTTCCCCTACTTAGACGGTCCAATTTCTCAAAAACCTGTTTGATATAAATCTTTCAAATTGCTTTTGGTACTTCCCTTAAGAAGTAATAGTCTCATCATGAGTCTTTTCACCCAAATAAAATGTCCAAGGTTACACCATCATGCCTAGGATTGAACTTCTCTTGACGGAGTGACTAGGTTTATGAATAATTATTTGTACTTCCAACTCATCTAGGTAACTAGGTAACCTTTATGCTTCATGCCTATTTTCAATGATCACATTGAAATGACGTCTGCTTGTAAGTAGAGTAGTGGTAAGACAATTAACAACAATTTAACGGTGATTTAATTCTTTCGTCGGGATATAGTTGGCTCAATTAACAATAACTTAGCGGTTAGTTAATTAAATAATTAATATATATAAATTTGGAGGCATATGAATCAAATACTTAACAATCTCGAGGCTTTCTCTATTTTGTCTCTTAGCTTGTCTAATTGTCTGCGTGATCACAACCACAACCAACTCTTGCTTTCCTAAACACTAAGAACATCCTTTAGAACCACACAATTACATAATACTTAGTCCCTTGGGTATGATAACTGGGACTTACCATCCTATATTACTTGAGAGATAGAGTGCAATTCCATTTTGCGTGTGTAATTTAATTTTAGCGCAACACACACACACACACACACACACACACACACACACACACACACACACACACACACACACACACACACACACACACACACACACACACACACACACACACACACACACACACACACACACACACACACACACACACACACACACACACACACACACACACACACACACACACACACACACACACACACACACACACACACACACACACACACACACACACACACACACACACACACACACACACACACACACACACACACACACACACACACACACACACACACACACACACACACACACACACACACACACACACACACACACACACACACACACACACACACACACACACACACACACACACACACACACACACACACACACACACACACACACATATATATATATATATACATACAATTATAAAGGTACATAATTAGGGATGGGAATTGGTAGGGTCTGGGTAGGGTACTATAGTACCCATCCCCATACCCGCGTTTTTAAAAAGTACCCGTACCCGTACCCGTCCCCGTCCCCGTCCCCATACCCGCGTGGGTAGCAACTTGAGTGTCCATCCCCATACCTTTTGGGTACCTATATGCCCGTACCCGTACCCATTACCCGTAGTTTAGTTAAACAGAATATAATTTTAACTAATAGAAAACCAAAATATGATTGCTATTATAAAATAAAAACACATTAGTTAAAAATACAAAAGACAATCAAAATACTTAACAAGAAAAATCATTTAATTAAGTTAAAAGGTAGATAATATTTATATATTTTCCTTTAATAGGATCATATTAAGTAAGATCTTCTCTCTAATCAAATTAAAATCAATTAGATATACTTTTAATTTACATCAATAATATTTGATCTTTTTGTGATCAAATTTGAAATATATGCAAGTTTTAATTAAAAATTAAATCAAAATTTATTCTCAAAATTTGAGAATATATCTTTTTATTTGAATACTATTATCCAAACATATATATTATAAGTTAAGATAATAGTATAATTCAGTAAAAAAAAATCGTAGTATAGTTATAACATATATATATATATATATATATATATATATATATATATATATATATATATATATATATATATATATATATATATATAATATGTGTGTGTGGGTCTGGGGCGGGGTGGGTACTATAGTACCCATACACGCACCCATACCCACTAATTTTTGCGGGTATTGACCCATACCCAACCCCATACCCATCTAGCGGGTTTTTACCCTACCCATAGTGGGTATTTTTTGCGGGTACCCATAGGTCTGGGTCAATTGCCATTCCTATACATAATGCATTCGTATACCTTCTTTAACACAATCATATCTTTCTTTTACCAGAGGTTTAGTGAATATATCATCCATTTGATCATTAGTTCTAATAAAAGACATGTTAATTTCACTTTTAGCTATATGATCTATAATGTAATGATGTTTAATTTCTATATGCTTAGTCCTTTAATGTTGCATGGAGTTCTTTGAAATGTTTATAGAACTTGTATTATCACACAACAAGGGAATATGATTGTCATAAAGATTGTAATCCTCTAGTTGGTGTTTCACAAACAACAACTGTTGACAGCAAGATCCTGCAGCAACAACTTCAGCTGTGAATGAGGATATTATACTGTTTTTTGCATGACCAAGAGATTAGACATTTTCCAATAAAGTGAGAAAGTGACAACCACCACTTGTACTTTTTCTTTCAACATGATCTCCAACATAATTAGCATCACAGAATCCTTTCAATCTAAAATCTTCATTTTTCTCATAGGTAAGACCAAGATTAGAGGTTCCAATGAGATATCTAAATATTCTCTTTACCACTTTAAGGTGAAATTCTCTAGGACCAACTTGAAAACATGCACATACACAAACAATAAACATAATGTCAGGTCTACTTGCAGTGGGATATAATAAAGATCCTATCATACCTCTATCACATCTATCTTATACTTATTGAGAAGGTCTTAAGAAGCTCTTGCATCAGACCTTAAATTTTCTTCTCATCAGGACCATCATAAACCAATCCTAGTTTCTTCCTCAAAACCCATGGTCATTTATTCTTGACTTTCAGGCTCTTAACATCATTATATTGTTTTTCCAGTTTCACATTCCAAACACTAATAGAATCAACTTCACACGTTCCCCGTTGCACTAAGCACTCATCCATGATTTCTACAACCTCTTTGAATGGAACGAAATTAGGAATAGCAGTAATATTACCTTTATGTTTCTCTTTTTATTTACCTACTTATGTTGCTAACCATCTTGAGTGTGCTCCATATATTTCCTCCATATTTACTTGCTTGTGCACCTCCTGCTGCTTCTGTTACTCCCTTCATCTAAGAGGGAAGATCCTATTAGCTTGAACACTCCACATAAGAGGGTCTATTGCCCAACATGGAGGAAAACTCGTCAACAATTCAAGCCCAACTCATCTAGGTTTAGGGTTAATGTATCTAAAGAGAAGGAAGAAATAAAGGAAGATGCTAAGGAGGGGGAGGGGGAGGGTTATTCAGTATAGTAAAAGATGGATGACAGGCTACTACACCTTTCACTATTCTTTTGAAGTTGTGTCTCATTACTTAACACACATGTGTTTATATATGAATGACTGTACATATACTTATATTATCACACTCTGTGGCGAAGCTTTGAAGGGTCCAAAGGAGCCATCCTCCCCCAACTTTATTTTCAGAAAGAATATTATATTTATCACTAATGTTTCATTCACCACTCATTTCCACCTCCAAATAAAGTGATAAATAAATAAGATATAGAAAGTGACAAAAATGATAAGTGATGTGATAGAAAAAATAGAAGATGACCCACTAGGGATGCTCACAAGCATACTCCTAAGAGGCAGCCTGCACGACCTAGCTAAGGGACGAGCACTCTGGCTTAGTGGTACCTCATATGACTGGCCCGGACATAGGCTGAGGGGAAGTGCTCCACAAGCTGCTCGGCCAACAACCACTCCCACTCGCAAGCCTCACTCATGAGCTTCCACAACACCTGTAGGGACACCTCTGAAGCCTATAAATACCAAGTTCTATCATCTCACAAAGGACTTTTGGACTTTGATTATCATTCTACTTAGACGCTTCTTACTCACTCCTTATATTACAAGTTGGCTATGCATTCTTACATGTTTGAGCTGAGCTCTTGGGCGCTCTCGGAGCTCCCATACTGACTTGAGTATCAGAGTGTCTTCTACAGGCCCCCCTGACGCATTGGACTTGGAGACTCCACCTTGCTCACGCCAGAGCACTGCGAGCACCACCGCAGCCTCGCCGAGAGCACCACTGTCCAGGATTCATGCCCGAACATTTGGCGTCGTCTGTGGGGAAGATTTGGCAGTTCAATATCACTTCTTTCTATTTACACGGAGTAGAAGCTCACAATGATTAAGGATCGTTATTTTTCTATAGTCAAGTGCAACTCTAACACTACGCTTGCTCAAGAATTGCCAATGGCTCCAAAATTTCTAAACTCCAAGAATCCCTAGGAAACAACCGATGGTGATCACCAATCACAGGTTGAGAGACAAGAAATGTCTCCTTCCTCAAAGGAAAGTCTGGTAAAATGTGTCTTCGATCCTTACTGCAGGGTCATCCGTAAGTTCCAAATTCCCCAAAGGCTGGTCGAACTGCTGGAAGTGGAAACTTTTGCCGGACGGAAAGAGCCGCAGAAGCATCTGGAATAATTTGGAACTTGCATGATATCCCACCTCCTCTATTTTCAGAAGGTCAGTAGCACATGTCAAAGTAGTCATCTCCCCATAATTGCCTGCACAACCGATCATCTATTTCTTGTAATTTAGTTTCTTGAAAACAGATCATTTCTACCTTCTCTTTAGTAATAATTTCTCTGATTTCCCTCCATTTGGCCCTCCTTCCCAGGCCCCTTATATTGAAGCTTATTATCTTCATTGGATCCCCCCAAGTTCCCCTTCCAATGCAACATCCCCATTTGCAGCGCCCTCCTCATCCTTTCTCTCTAACTCCATCAGCTTCTTGACAACCTCCTCTTCATTACCACTATGAGTAACACCCAATTCTTTCCCTAATTCCCACATCCTCCTTGCCTCCTCCACTCTGTTTTTCATTCAGAACACCGAATTGCAGTTCCGGATCCCTGAATCAACTATTGAATTGCAAACATAATATATTTGGTGTCTAATCCTCGTCCTTTGATCTGGCTTCTTAGAGAGATTTGATACCCCTCCTGAGAATGATCGCAAGGATGAATCTGAAAAACCTTCGCCATAAGAGGAAGGGAGGACCCCATGGAGCCCCATCTCATTTCTAACCACCGCCGCCCTACCTTCCCTGTTTCTGAGAATACCTGAGTCAATGCTCAACATAGACATACATGGAATGGCAGAAACTCCTCCACGCATTGGTTCAGCCCTGCTCCAAGAAGTTTCCTCATCCTTCTGCCTCGAATCCTCATTAGCGACAGATTCAATGTTAGGGGTTGTTTGGATTTTGTTTGGAGGATCATAATTCCCATTCTCTTGTACATATGCGTCCATAATCATAGGAT
This sequence comes from Acmispon strigosus, assembly GCA_030819835.1. Classification (NCBI taxonomy): domain Eukaryota; kingdom Viridiplantae; phylum Streptophyta; class Magnoliopsida; order Fabales; family Fabaceae; genus Acmispon; species Acmispon strigosus. The sequence goes on from JAUAMA010000007.1 coordinate 31,097,839, forward strand.
TGGGCCCTGTAACGCCCCAATTTTGGGTCAGGGGTCACATAGTAAATTAACAGAAACTTACATAAAACTCTCTCAAAACTAAGTCTTTAAAACAAGACGTCAACACTAATAAATATGATATAATATTACCCCATACTTATAATAAATAAATAAAAATCGTGTATAGTCAAAATAATTCTTAAGTCTTACACCACACGTGCCTCAAAAAATTAAAAGTACGAATAACAGTGAAACATAAATCTTCAACTCTTCATCATTCGACCTTCCAAGTATTCAAGTTATTCCAATGTCTCTTTAAGCTTTGCAACAGAATCATTCGTCACGTGAATCATCAATCTGATAATCTATAGCGTTAAGCGCCCAAACAACAAACAAAACAAGCATAAAGGGTTAACTCCTCAAAACAAGATAACACACAGCAGCAATAAACATCAATCGTAATAACAACAAACGTAGCAGCCAGAACGTCTAATAAATAATCAATGTTATAAAGATTAGACGATACAACAATGAAAAATTGTTGTTTTTGGGCTCCTGGCAGGGAGCCAACGCCTGAGCCTTGGCCTCCTAACGCCTGGGTGCTAGGTTTCTGCCTAGGACATATTGCTAGAAAGGGAGCCAATGCCTAGGCGTTGGCAACCCAGCACATGGGTGCTGGGCCCCTGCCAGCAAATTCCTATTTTCGTTTTAATTGCTTAAAAATCCTTTTGGGGGTTGTTTTCCACCCTTGTTCCAACAATTATTGATTGGTGTTTATAATTTATTTTGCTCAGGTGGGAGAACTCGTTTATGCAACCTAATCGACGATAAGGGCAACTCACGTCCCAGAGAGTCTCGAGTCATGCATGGTTGTATTGTGTTTTGTTTGTGTTGAACATGTTGGATTGTGATTGATATATAACTTTTGTTGTGGAATGGTTGGATTATACAATTGTGGTTAAGGTATTTCTTTTGGATGATATTATAACATGATGTTGTGAATTGGAAAATTGGGAAATGGTTAACATGTGTTTTGTGAACCGTTGGTTCATGAGGTTGATCATTGTTGGCATAACATATGCATTGTCGAGGTTGAGCATGCCCGTGGTTGTCGTTCCACGTGGTCTCCTAAAGGCGATTGTTTGGGTTTGCATTCCCAGGTGATCCTCCTGTCCCCGTTTGGGACGAATTTGCCCTCGTTTGGGTCGATATATTGTTGTGGCCACAGTTGAGCATGTAGTTGCATTTTGAGGATTAACATGCATTGTTGTGGAAATTATCTTGAGTTATAAGAAGCTAAGAACTGTTGTATTAATGTTGTTGGTGTTGTATTATAAAAATATGTTTTATTCTGCTGTTTTTGTATATTTATTACTGTTACTGTTTTTTCTTTTAAGCATGCTATTAGAGATAAGTGTCGTCTGCTGTTGGAGATGCGCAGAATCGAACACAGCATAGTCTGAGATCGTCTACCGTATTGACTAACAAAGGAAAGCATCTTCTGGTCCTATATTGTCTGGTAAGGATCATCTGCATGTTGAAGCAAAGGATCCTCTGCCAATCTATATCGTTTGGCCAGTACTATGTCAGCTGTAAACCAGTTATCTACTAGTACTAGCAATCCCGGAATATCCGAGATCTTATCTTTACATTTATTATTGTTTATGTTTTCCAATGTAATAGTTGACCTCGATCTATCCGCTGACTAATCTATATTCACTTTGTATAAATACAGAGCTCGTAACCTTGAACAAACAAGAATTATAGTGTAGAATAATAAGAATAGAAAGTTCATTCATGCATCTTTGATTTCTCAATTCTTCTCCCTTTCCTCAAGAACACCTTCGTTCTTAACATGGTATCAGAGCTAGTTTGATCCATGGTTTTCCTTTTTCTTCTTTCTTTTCTTCCATGGCAGAAGCTCTGCCTTCGTGTCAAGATTTATGCTTTACTTCCTTCCTTTATTTTAACCTTTCGTCATTGAGACTCATGAATAGAGGGGTAACAACGCTCCTCTAAGCTCACGCTTTATGCTTTACTTATTTCCTTTATTTAACTTTTCAATGCTAAGACTCATGAACAGAGGGGTAACTCCTGTTAACGTTCCTTTGAGCTCAGGCCACTGCAGTCGTGAAGCCTCCGTAACTCAGATGAAGGAGCACAAGTCAATGACCTCTGAGGTTCCCACTGAAGGGCGTATCCAGCAAAACTTCCTCGGAATGGTATGGAAAGATCAACGCTCCTAAGTGCCTTTCTGATTTATAAAACAAAACAAAATATGCATTTACCTTTATCTGGTGAAGCAGATCTGGTGGATCCGGCAAAGCAGTCCGAATCATCTTCCATGTACTGCATTTCTAGCATCATACCCCAACCCTTTGCTTCGAGTACAAGCATCAATGTCAAAGGAGCGCAACTATTCCTGGCATTATATTACCACTCTTGCTCGTGATGCCTGTAAGGGAAGTACAAGCAAGCAAGTTGCAGCTAAGAAGACCAAACTCAACGTGTTTTCGAAGGCTGTCTTCCTTCTCACGCACGTTGAGTTTGCAGGGGTATGTTAGAGATAAATACCATCTGCTGTTGGAGATGCGCAGAATCGAACACAACATAGTCTGAGATCGTCTACCGTATTGACTGACAAAGGAAAGCATCGTCTGGTCCTATATCATCTGATAAAGATCATCTGCATGTTGAAACAATGGATCGTTTTCCAAACTATATCGTTTGGCCATTCGCATCTTCTGGTCAGTACTATGCCAGATGTAAACCAGTTATCTAGTAGTACTAGCAATCCCGAAATATCCGGGATCTTATCTTTATATTTATTATTGTTTATGTTTCCCGATGTAATAGTTGACCTTGGTCTATCCGCCGACTAGTCTATACTCACTTTGTATAAATACAGAGCTTGTAACCTTGAATAAACAGGAATCATAGTGCATAATCTTAAGAATAGAAAGTTCATTCACGCATCTTTGATTTCTCAATTCTTCTCCCTTTCCTCAAGAACACCTTCATTCTTAACACATGTTGTTCATTTGTTGCTCTTGTTGTTTTTTTTAGGAGTTAACCCTTTATGATTTGTTCTTGTTGTTTGTTGGTTGGGCGCTTAACGCCTTAGATTTACAGGGCGAGGATTTAAAGGAAGTACGAATTGGAGCAGTTGAGGAAGATGATAAAGGATGATTCAAAGACCTTGAAGTGATTTTATTTCCACTGCTTATTTTTAAGATGACTTAGCATAAATGTGGTGCAAATATTTGTTAATTTTTACTGCGCAATGATTATTTATTTACGGGGATAATATTATGAGTAAATATTTATTGAGAGTCGAATTATTTCTTTTTGAAAATTGAGTTGTTTTCTGAGAGGTTTTTATTTTCCGCAAAATTTCTATGTGACCCCTGATCTTGAAATTGGGGCGTTACATCAACCTTTCAAAAATCCTACAAGATGCATATGCTACGACAATAACAACAATAATCCAGTGAGCCAACAGTTTATATCAACCCAAGGGTCATAGTATATTAGCATAGGTAGGTACGATTCAATTCAGTTTAATAACCAACAATCAACATGTTAAAGTTACAATCAAATAATAGGTTTCAGCCCAGTACCATAATCCAACAGTCCAAAATTAATAAGTAATATTCAGAAATCCAAAGGAAAGTCAACCACAAGCAGAACAATATAAAACATCCATGACTCGAGACACTCTAAGACCAAGTTACCCTTACCGTCGTACGTAGAATTGCATAAGCCTCTCGTCCAACCTTGTAAGAACATAAACAACAATCAATCATTGAAGATACAGAACCCAACCCCAACTATAGTCAGAAAACCGAGACCAGAAAGGCAAGGAAAAACAGAATCTATTTCCCAAACTAGACAAGAAATGCACATGAAGAGAAACCTACCTTGTGAGTCTTGCTCGATCAAGAAGAGGAAACAGTACTTCGAACTTCAAGAACTCAAGAGAAGGAATCGTCTAACGTATCAGAGGAAAGGCTGGAAGAACTCTGTGATAGAACCCTTGGAAAAAGAAGGAAAGGGATGGAAACGGGATTAAAATTGATTTCAGAAACATGGTTTAAACCTTAAACCCTTCATGAATTCAGAACTAGAATTCTGCTCACCTTGAACTCTTGGAAAGAAGGAGAGAAAGAATGTCTGGTCTTCAAGGGAAAAGAGAAATCGTGATCAGCAACAGAGAGGAGGAAGTCCAGGTATTCTCACGTTTGTCTAACTGTTGTTATTTATTTTAGATGAAAACCGAGTTCAAAACTCCCAAAAGATGATAACAACTTCTGTTACCTAACCTTATCTACCTAAAACAAAAAAAATCTATATCTTTTAATTCGAAATTGATCCACAACAACTCACTTATATCTTAACGAAACAGAAACGAATTTCTGTTAAAAATAGAGCATACCCGAGATATGCTCTAAGAGATTTTGTTTCCAATTTTTCCTTATCTTAACCAAGACAGAATCTTTACGAGATAAGAGGAATAAACAGAACGAAAGAAAAGGAATTGAGAGAAGATAAATTTTGCGTTCTGGTACATTTTCAACGATGAGGTAAAACAGAGCATTCAACGTTCATGTTTTGATTGGAGACGATACTCATATACGTAGCAGACGATGCTGCCACCAACTGTAGACGATACTCTCTAAACGATACTCCTTCGTGCTGTGAACGGTACTTCCCATGCTATAAACAATACTTCCACATGTTGCAACAATAATTTCTTATACTGTAAACAATACTTCCACATGTCACAAACGATACTCTCTCTAAACGATGTTATCAGACTATACACTCACATACCGTGGACGACACTTCCCAGACGTTACTATCTCACACGCTGTAGACGATACTTCCTAAACGATACTTTCACACATGTTGCGGATGATACTTTCTCATGTGTCAGCGGATGATAATGGCGCAAGTAACGAAGCTGTAAACGATACAATTACGACCAGGACTAAACGATACTCAAATTTAATAAAATAAAAACACAACTTAACACCATCAAATCCAATAGGAATCAAAAGGACCAAACTGCAAAACGTAACAGACTCCAAGGACCTAATCATAAATATTAGAAAAAACGAGGGTCTTACAGGCCCCATCACATGTAAATGTCCAATTGGGATATTAGTCTGCTGGGGCCCAAATACCACCACTAGGTTGAGAACTCTCAATTTTTCCCTAAGCCCCTTCGTACTATTTACCAGGCCATGTCCCTCCATGATCTTACCACTCAACTCTGAAATTGAGTTATTATGGTTGGGCAATGATTCGTGTACACCTAAACAGTACAGACACCTATGAACACCTCTTTTTTCCCTCTATCTCTTTTTCTAATTACATCACATCATATATCACACTTATCACTTATCTCTCTTCTCTTCATATCTCTCTCTAGTGGTCTACACCCTTTAAATGTCTACCAATCTTTATTCATTATGGTAAAGGCCTTGGCCCAATTGAGGCATATGTACCGTGTCAGTGCTTTCGGCCAAAATCTCATCCTCACTAGAATCCAAATTCTGCCTTTCCCCATTCCAATCATTAGTTTCAGAGGCCCCACCCAGCTCTGCCACTCCATCATGAGGAATTACCCACGTGCCTCATTACTGCTGTTTACACAACTTTCAACTATCTCATTAATTCCTCCAATCTGTCGTTTCATCTTCTCTGACATCACACCCAATCGCTCAGCCCCCACCCAGCTGAACTCGCCGGATTCCACCGAATTCAACTCCTCATCATCACTGCACCAGCTCGAAGAGACCTGTTCATCCCTCAACGAGGAGCTATACAAGCATCGACAACACTGCCTCGGTTCCTTGTAGGGAACCTCCTCTAGTATACGAACAGTGTAGGGAGTGTTGTTAAGCCGAACGCGTCTGATACTTGTAATAGGATTTGGTTTAGAGGTCCTGATGCGCATCCTTGCATATTCAAGCTTATTAAACGATGAGGTTGCATCATCAACAGACAATAATTCCCCAAAACCCTTCACTAATAACTCAAAGTACTTCTTTTTCCAGAGATGTAGGGGCACTCTCTCACACCTCACCCAAACCACTCTAGATCCAGGGACGTGCAAAGGAGTCCAAGGCTGAATAGTTTCAAACAAATCATCGATCCATTTTTCTGCTTCGTGTAAAACTTCCTCCACATCAGTGTTCTCCTCCCGTTAAAGCAAGACAAAGTTATCTCCTAAATGTCTCACTTTCACTGAGTTAACGCCCTGGAGGATAAAAGTTTCTTGAATTGATTGAGTCATGTCTAAATTTTTTAGTTTCCCTACCATGCTCTTATCCAGCCATTCATCTACTTCATCCTCAAACTGAAAATTCAGAGCTTCACTTCCTTCGTTCACCTCCATAAACCCCTTGTCGTTTCCAACCACCAATGCGTCGTCAGCTTCTCTCCACCTACCATAAAGTAGGGCGCTTCTGTAGGAATTCGGCCCTTGCAGTGGTTGTGCACGCCTCAATTGAGGTGCATCAGAGTATGTGTTGAATATTAATTTGTAGGTGTTTTAAATTAGTGCAAGAACAATGGTGAGAATATATAAAAAGGGAAGGAACATATTTACCATAAGAGAAAGAAAAATATTCATAAGGGGTCAAAGAAAAAAGTGAAAAGAGAAATCAAAATGTGCTAACTACATACCCTTCCACATTTTCTGTACAAAAAATACACAGTTTGGGGAAAAAACAATTTACTTTTCAGAAATCGTACTTCTTTGAGACATGCTATTACCAGAACCTACTCTATCAAGGTTATTTACCCTATCCCCACCACACTGTGTCACCAAAACAGGAACCATCCCAATACAAAATTCTGTTGATGACAACATGTCTCCAAACATTCCTAATATCTTAGCATTCTCAATAAAATTTGCCATTTCCTCATCATTCAAACAACCAACATTATGCCTCCTCCCAACTAATACAAGATCGTAATCCCCTTCCATATCACGAATCCCATCCAACACCTGCACTGCATCCTCCACCATAATCTCACACCAAGAAACATTCGCACTACTGAATCTCCTACTCTTGAACTCATCAATCAATCCATCGTCCAACATGCTCTCCGCTTTCTCCTCTTCAAGCTCCTCTTTGCTCGAATTAGTTTTACTCCCAGACAGCATTTTGCTCAAAATGACAAACCGGAACAGCGACACCTTCATGTTCGCCCGTTCTGACATTCGGATACCCAAAGCAAGTGCCTCCCTGTCGTCTAGCCCACCGATGAAGAATATGCCGACATGGAAATATACCTTGGAACTCAGGTGGTTATTCGAGCCCAGCCGCGAGTACCTATCTACAAGGATACCCAGCGTGCAAGGGGCACGCGCTTGGAACTTGGTGTTTAGTTTGCGAATGTTGATAGCCACGTAGCCATCGAGGTCAATATGATCATTTTCATGAAAAGGTATGATTACCAAAGGCACCATCTTGTCTTGTGCAAGGTTGCACACGGCATCGTGCATGCTCTTGTACGGTGCCACATTGACGTAGGAAAGAACAGTGACAGGGCCACTTGAGTTTCTTGCGTAGTTCTCGAAGGCACGCATGATGTAGTTGGTGTTGGGGTAGTTAACCGACAAGAATTTTCTGTTTTCTTTGTAGTTTATGGGGAGGAGAATGGGAGCACTTTTTCCTATGAGCTCAATGAGGTGTATCACATAGACACATAAGGGGCGTTCTGGCTCAGGGTTCAAAGCTTCCAATAACGCAGTAATGCCACGTACGTTTCCTTCACTATGAACACAAGCGACGATGCGAAACTCTGAGTTTCTGGGAGTTGTTTGGATCATTCTCCCCTGCCCTTCGGATATGCTCCATGCATTTAGAATTCGAGGGCGATGCTTGTACAATATTCTAACCAAGGGTGTCACAATCGCGGTAGTAACCACCATGCACAGAACCAAGAGGCTGAACATTTCATCATCCACCATCTACAAAATGTCAAATAAAGTGGTAAATTCCTTGAGGTTCACACATGCTAATGAGGAAACATAAGAGAAATTATCTTATCAAATTACCTTGAGGTTCTTGAGTCGAGAAAAAGCTATAAGTTCAGTTATACCCTTGATGTTCAAAATGAGGCCAAACACGGTGCTATGTTTGGCCCTAATATTGTACGTTTGAGCCACCAGCACACATGTACAAATCTTGGCCAAACCACCCGCAAACACGATACACTGCAAAATCATAAACTTCCGCCAGCAGAGTAAAGTAGTCAAATTAGTGTTCAAGCCTACGTACACAAAGAAGAACGGTAACAAAAACTCTTTGATGATAACTTCACTCTTCTCCACCAACGTTGAACCCAATGGGGGCCCACTAGGTACAATCAACCCATACATTAGGGGTCCCACAAGAAACGACACACCAACCATATCACTTACACCTGCCATGACCAGCACGCCGAGGAGTATGAGCACAGTGTAAATTTCCTTCACTGGTTTCCCAATGGGTGTTGAGCGAACGATCAGTTTCATCGCTGGTCGTAAAACATAAACGTTTAAAGTCACCAGCAACACCCAGAACGCAAAATGTATGGCAGAGGCTTTCGCGTCCTTTGAATTTAGAAGACGGTGGGTTGCCATGAGAGCCCATTGTATCATGTCATTGATCATGGCTGAGGACAATGCTATCTGCCCCAGTTCCGTGGCTATGAGGTTCAACTCAACTAACGCATCGGACACCACAGGGAAATTGCTGAAGGCCAAGGAAGCACTTATTGAGAGACGCGCAATGTGTCGTTTGAACATGGGAATGTTTTGGGGGCGATAAAAATCATACACGAGTGGAATGAAAACTATGAATGAAGTGAGGAAAGGTATCACCCCGAGTCGCCAAGTGCTCTTGGCTGCTTTTACGGTCATCAGTACATCCATTTTCAGCGCGACGATGAAAAAGAAATACGCAACGCCTATTAAGGATAGCACGGTCAAAATCTGAGCCTGCCTTGGTGGGAACAGAGCTTCCATGGAAGTCTTGTTGCGCCCCAAAAATGATGGACCCAAAAGAATGCCACCCTGCACATTTTAACTAGACATAAATTTAACAAGTTTAATAACTATCTAGTCAGATGTGCAAATAAATAATTTTTGTAAAAATACATAATTAGGTTTCATTATTTTATCATATCATAATCAAATCAAATTTTTTAAAACATAAGATAGGACATGCAAGTGTAATTTTATTTTTTTACTATTTACATGTTTTATTCGGTCTCTCTCTTTATTTATATATATATATATATATATATATATATATATATATATATATATATATAGGGTGTATCTAGTGAGAACGATGTTTATTATGAGAGATGAGAGCGTTAAATCATGGCCGTACAACCATTCATGAGTGGTTGAGATTAAAAGTAGTTTAGTGATCACATGACTTTTTAAAAAAGTCACATGCCATTTTGTTTTAATCTTGACCCTTCATGGTAGATCTAATGGCTAAGATTGAACGCTCTCATCTCTCATAATAAACATCGCTCTCACTTGATACGCTCCCTATATATATATATATATATATATGAGTCTGTAAATAAGCGTTTCCTCAATTAGGAGCCAGATTGATTGAAAGGAAAAACAGAATAAGAGATGTGGAATAATTTATGCAATACAGAAGAATTAATTTATTGAACGTTACCAAGATGTTGCAGATGAATTTGGGTGTTCTTATCGGTTTGAGAAGAAAGTAGATAATTCGAGAGGTTATGAAGACGACGACGAGTTGGCACACCGTTGTAGGAAGCACAAAATCAAACGGATTATTTCCATAGAAAACTCCCAAGGATCCCACATTTCTATCATTTTTCACACAAATTTCCACATCCGCATGCGAATTGTTAAAAACTGAGATGGTTACGTTGCCTTCTGATGACGCCATCAATACCCAATAAAATTGGAATATGTTTCAGTAATCTTGTTTTTGTATCTGTGCACATTTGTGTTTGTGTTGTGTTTGTATTTTACTCAACACAAACACAAACGCTAGAGGAAAGAACAGGGCAAGTTGATAGGGTAAAAAAGTTTTGGTCAAGAAGCTGATAGGGTATTTGAAATAGAGATATGTAGGAGGCGAGGGGGTTATTAGATTAACACTAGAAATAAATGCATTCCCTTACGAAGCTATATATTAGTCATTTTTGATATTTTTGTCAAAACATGAGTTAAATGGATGAAGCAATGATGACACTAAACTATTTTAGCCATTCATGGTAATCAACAATTAGATCAATCATGTTATATAAAAGGAAAAAAGATGACTCAGCTGCCAATGTTTCAATAAAGTTGTAGCTTTAGGATGAAGATACACTTATCCAAATTATATGATCATCTATTAATTTAAAAAGAAATAATTATTAGTGGTTGTTCTTATCCTAATAATCATAAGTAAAATCCCGTTAAACTTGACCTGCTTTAATTTTACGTATGAATGAGTTCCTATCAGGAATTTCTAAATTGAGTAGTATCTATTTAACTATTGTCTTTAAAATTTGTGGTTACCATCATCACCAAATTTACTATATTCGATGTTATACCTACATTTCCGGTTGAGATAAAACAAGACAAATTCTTTAGTAACTTAGCATAACATAACGTCAAAAAAACATAGCATAACATATATCTTGAGATAAACGTTGATACGTACATCAAGCACCCAGTTTATGTTGTATAAATGTCGAGTGAATGTAAACTAGCTTTTCCCCAACTCAATCTCTCACATTCGTCGATTTTAAAGTCCATTGACTCTGATACCAATAGAAAAACAAACTTAGTCTTCTTTTTTTCAAGGACGAGTAGGGAGATGCTAGCTACGAAGGGGCGGCGGACGGCAAAAGAAGCGGCGGCAAAGGAAGGGGTATTTGATTTTGAACGATGAAGAAGAAAAAATGGGTTGGGAATTACGATTAAAATAGTTAATTTCCACTTCACTAAAAAACCGGTTTTCAAATTTGAATTAAATAACCAAACGAGATTTTATATGTGAGTTGGATGAGGCTTTTGACTTAATGGACTAATTTTTTTTTGTGATTTGAATTGATTATCACCGAAACATGTTTTTATGCACACCCCTACGGCCCTAATAGAGGGGCGTTTCGCCCTATCCCCCAACCCTCTCCCGTTGTAACTGAGTATAGTCATTGATTCGCTCCTTCACTCCCTTCTTCGGCACCCGTGGGGTTCTGCCGTCCCCATTCTGCATCTGTGTGTTCCTGAATTGAAAACGGAATTATTCAAAGAGTGAACTAGGAACCTGACCTTCTTCCTTCCGAATTGCTACCAGGATGAGATTCCGATGACACCTTCTCCAACTGGTCTTGATCTCCTTGGTTAGGTCGCAGCGCTGTCCGGGGCATACCAGGACCCTCTTCGATTCGCTCCATGGCTATACCAAAGATGTCTTCCAGCCACCCCCTGCATCTTTCAGCGCTTCCTCCACGCTCACTCCATCAATCCCAGATATCAATACCATATCATCCCCCATGTATCTGGTTTTTACTGTTCTGAACCCCTCAATAAGGAAGGTATCTTGCATAATCGCTACATCACGCACTCTTCGTAAGCCATTCATCAATCTGTTCTTCCACGTCTACTGAGCATACCTTCCAATGGTCCTTCCTTGTCTCTTCTGGGCATGATTAACTCAGCTTATTTTCCCCTTCTAGGTTTTTTGTGTGTGCATATCTGTTACCCAATATTTAATTAATTTGTTGTATAAACTATAATGAATGAAACAAGAATCTCTTTTTTAATTAATGGAAATTGACCCCTTATGATGATAGCAGTTACTTGCTGCATATACTGATGTCGTATGCCCTATAATTAAGGATGCATGCTTTATTTTCTTTTGTAAACTTTGAAGTAAATGAAAATTAGACAGAATTATTATTGTTCATTTATTATTTAGTTTTGTGCCTGCTAATTAGCACAAGTATTAAGATTATTTGTTCAAAGGTAAATTAATATACAATCTTAACAAGTATTTCGCCAACGAATTGTATATTAATATTCGTGCACAAGTATTTCAACAGATAATAACACTTTCGACGTTGACCCATTGGCAGATCAAGATGGTAATCGTTTTTTACTATTCTTAACAAGATTTTGACACACTACGATGTTGGCCATCACAAAGCGATAATTCAATTATGCACGTGACCTTTGCATTTGATTTGCAGATCCTGTTGGTTTTGATGACATAAAATGTTATGTGTGCACTTAAACCAATATATATACATACATGTTCAAATAATATCCAACAGTCAATGTAATGATATACATCGTCTTTTGATGACTACTATGTGTAGACGACGCCTCAGTGGAATTCATGAACAACGTCCCTGGAACCAGTCAACAATTAGGTATTAAATGTTCATATCATGATTTGGTGTTCTAAATATATTTGGAATATGTCCTAACATGTCTATCTTCTATGAATTTTTGAGTTGGATGCATTTTCCCCTGAGGTTTTGAATGCTATAAACTGTTCCGGGCTTCCTTCTCATAAGTTGACTTTGAAGGAAAACGTCCCGGTAATATTATTGAGAAATATTGATCAATCCAACGGCTTGTGTAATGGAACAAGGCTGAGAGTGAGGAGGATGGGAGGCCATGTCATTGAGTGCGTCACACTCACAGGGACTAAAGCTGGACGTAAAGTGGCTACAAGTAATGCAAACCTACCATTCAAATTTCAGCGAACTCAGTTTCCTATATTCATTTGTTTTGGTATGACGATCAATAAATCACAGGGACAAACACTTGGGTGTGTTGGATTATATCTTCCAAGACCAGTTTTCACTCACGAACAGTTATACATTGCTATATCAAGAGTAACGAGCAAACAAGGACTGATGATACTAATAGAAAATCATGACGACCTCCCTCCTAACACAACAATTAATGTTATGTACGAAGAAGTGTTTCGAAATATAACTCCATAAGGTTCTGTTTACCGATATTCTATAAATGTATTACGAATGATATTATACTCCTAAGCGCAAATTGTCACCAACCGTTTACTGCTAAGTAACTATTTCTCACAGCTAGAGTATTTGTCACTATTGTCGACCTCACAACATGTATAAGAAGTATAAAAAAAATCATTCCACACACAATAATTTTAGTTTATCTAAAGTTACCCGTGCCTTGCACGGGTAAATCCAACTAGTTACTTTATAAAAGATAGCTCAAGCGTTTAGAGCTGAGAGACAGTGCAGAAATTAATCCCTGCAAAAAGATAAAATAAATTGGTCGATAAAAAAAATGTTTTTCTTACAATTTATTTCTAGAACCTCTTTTTTCAGCTTTCAAGGAGGTGTATATATATATGTTGTGGCTTAACGAGATACACATACCATTTGCTTGGAACAGCTTGTATATCGTGAGGAGTTGTTATATATCGAGCAATTAAAACTCTAGAGGACAGTGTCTCGTATATCACGCCTAAAGAATAGTGTTTCGTAGGGGTGTCCGTCGGTCGGTTTCGGTCCCAAATATATAAAACCGAACGAAACTGACTAGTGAAAAAGTTAACCCGATTCCGACCACGAGCATGGTCGGTTATTGTCGGTTTCGGTTTGTGCGGGTGGCGGTTTTGGCGGGTGGGTTCATTCGGTTTCGGACCCAATTTTTACAGCCCAAAAATTGATATTTATAACCTTCAAAACTTAAAAAAATGAACATTTAAAACTTTAAAAAATGAACACTCAAAACTTTAAATCCATACAATCAAAGCCACACTTTAAATCCAATAATCCATACTTAAAAGTGAGATAACAATTAATCATGCTTTAAAGTGAAATAATAAACTCACCACACAATAAATCAGTCTAAAGGCATTTAAAAATTAAAACACTTAAAATCCTACTGCAATCAAAGCTACACTTTAAATCCATACTATTAGAATGCTACACTAAAAGCCACAATAACAATGAAGTTGACACTTTAAAGAGTAACAGATAAGTGATAACATTCAGAACAATCAATCCTACTACACTTTAAAGCCACATTAACAGTATAAAACAGTAAAATAGATATTACAGATTTACAGTGATATAAATTCTAGGAGCTTGGATAAGTTTCCAGTGTCACTCATTTAGAAAACTTGAACACAAGTTAGAATGTTAGCCTCCTTCAATACATTGTTGTGGCCAATAATGATTACACTAGTCAAATACAATCCATATGTTGCCTTTGGATAAATCAGCTTCCCCTATTGCTTCTTCATCATCCTCTATCACAATAAAGTAAGATCATTAAACATAATTAATAAATATTTTTCCATGTGACAGTAAAATCTAAAGAGCAGGGACAGTATGAAATGAATTAATTAAATTGAAAACATACCCAAAATGTTTCACAAACGAGCTTATTGCAGGCAACAAATTCCAATCCACATTGATGTTGCTCAAAGTCCGAAACTGTCCAATGGCCACTGCCCACTGGCACTAGGGTCACTCAAACATAATATTGAATGCTTAAACATAACAAATCACAATACACAATTACACATTGAAGTTGCTGTAAAACTAACATGGAAGGGAAGCTAAGTTGCAAGAATAAATTTTGTGCATAAGATAAAAAATTTACCTAGAATCAAAATGAAACCCCTCTACTTGCCAGGTCTGCAACATCAACAACAGAGATAAATCTCTTAATGTAATTGTAAGGCAGACCTGCGATGCAAACAATATTTCAAACTCAGATTGATGAAAAGATTTAAAAGGAATAGAATAAACTAAACTCACCACATATCAGAACATGTAATTCATGCTCAAGATCTAAATGAGGCTCAGGATCGCAGCTCCCCAAAAGACCCTTGTTTGCGGTGCCATGTGTCAAAAGATGCAAACAAGTTCAATAAGTCATGATTTCTACAATACATGACTCCAAAAAGCCAAAAAGTCAGATCTGCATGGAAGGCAACAAAAACAAAATCAGTATTTTTATATGATTGAATAAATTAAAAAATGCAGTAATTAGTAACTTACGCTTCAATAACCTATCAATCACAGCGCATAGGCTGTGATTGAGATGATTGACCACCATCTCCAGCTCCAGTTGCTGCAGTAGCTCCAGTTGGTGTTATAACAAATTTTTGCAATTCTTGGAATAATGACAAACAAAGCAAAATATACAAATGAGAACCAAGATCACAAAAAATTATAAATGAAGAGAAATAATATGAAACATATACCAGTCACAATCTTTTCAGATTCTTCAAGCTCATCACTGAAGTTGATGTCTTTGAATTGGAAGCGAGTAGGCCTCAACCAATTCTGAGAACAAATCAAACCTTCCGTCATTTCTGGTAAAAGACAGCTTCTGAATACATCAATGACCCTACCACCAGCACTGAAAGCACTCTCTGATGCCACAGTGGAAACAGGCGTGGAAAAAACATCCCTGGCCATCATTGATAATATGGGCAATCGAGAGCTATTATTTTTCCACCACACAAGTATATCAAAGTTCTCATCAGACTTCTCAATAGTTTCACCCAAATACCTTTCCAGCTCATTTCTTTGCTCAATAGAGTTTTTTTCCACCAAATGCTGCAAAAAGGCAGCTCTCTTAGCCGCATGTGATGGCACATCAGCAGAAATAGGTTTGTCTGCACTAGAAATCCCTGCATGAGCTTGCTCACCACCCCTAATAGACTGATCATATGCTGCCACATACCAAGAGTACATGTTACCCAGATTTTGCCTGATATTTTGGGACAACTAGCTCACCAAATTCAGGTCATTGGGATACATATCTTCAAGAGACCACTCCACATATGTCAACTTGTTGCGAGGGTCAAGAATCACACCAAAATATAGTAGCTGATTCATATTTTCAACATTACCCCAATATTTATCGTACTTTTTCTTCATTTCCTTACCCATTTTACTCAAGACAAGATTTTGGCTCGCAATACAACTTAGAATTTCACAATAAATTGTACAAAGCTGATGGAAGGCCGAATGGATAGTCATATGCACAGATGCAGAAAAAAATTTGGTGGCCTCATAGAAGATCTTAAGAAATTTGACAAATGCTCTTGCAGAATCCCAATCACTACTGGTAGGGGGAGAAAGAGTACTCCCAAAGTACTCTGCATAGCTAGGGTCCTCAAACTCTACCCTTTCAAATGCAGTTTGGAACTTCTCCGCAGTATCTAGCATTAGGTAAGTTGAGTTCCATCTCGTTGGAACATCAAGACAAACAAGTTTTTTAGAGGAAATATTGGAAAATTGGATGGCCTCCTGAAACTTTGTTTTTCTCATAGATGAAGACCTCACAAACCTAATAGCAGTGCGGATGCTAGCTATGGAAGAGCTAAGGTTCTTCAAACCATCATTTACTGTTAAGTTCAAAATATGAGCACAACACCTCATATGGAGGAACTCCCCATCGAGCACAAGGCCATTGAACTTTTTCAATCTTTCTTTTAAATAAGACACAACACCGTCATTTGATGAGGCATTATCAACAGTGATTGTGGACACATTCCTTAGACCCTACTCCCTCAATATCACTTCTATTTGCCTACCTATAGTCTCCCCTTTATGGTTGGGAACTTCGGAGAAGCTGATGATTCTCTTTTGATAGTTCCAAGCATTGTCAATAAAATGGGCTGTTAGTGTCAAATAACTAGTGTTTTGGCATGAAGTCCAGCAATCAATGGTTAGGGAAACTCTCCTACATTCAGATCTAAAGAATGTTCTTAACTTCATCTTTTCATCGAGGTAGAGTTGAAAACAGTCCCTAGCAACCGTTTGCCTCGAAGGGACAGTAAATTGTGGCTGTAGTTTTTTGCACAAAATCTTAAACCCATCACCCTCGACGGCACGAAATGGCTGCTCATCTAAGATAACAAACATGGCTAGAGCATTCCTACATTCTTTAAGATTGAACCTTTGACTCAAAGCAACCATATCAGTACCTTCTCCCGGCTTAAAACTTAGGATTGTTTGACTAGGGTCATTGATAATAGCATAAGGGTATCGAGGACAAACTTTGACATGAGCAATAAGATTAGAAGTACCATGCAACTTACTATCACAGAGATACCTCTTACCACAATAGTTGCAAGCGGCAGTGGGATCTTCAACTTCATTATCAGGCACTCTTGTGAAGTGGTCCCATCCAGGTGATTGTCTTCGAGGACCACTTGCATTAGCCTTCCTCTTCTTTATACTTGCTGGATTAGGAGGAAGAGCAGGTTCAGTTCCACGAACTTCATTTGCAACACCGGGCTGGTTCATTGGCTGATCTCCACCACCTCTTGTTGCTTGTTCCGGAACTGTGTTTGGTGGATTCTGACTAGGCTGCTCCATGACTGTCCTATATCACCAACAAAACAAACAAGTTAATAAAAGTGAATAAAAATGGAAGCATGGGTCTACAGTTGAGGGAAAAAACAGCATGGAAGCATGGGTCTAAAGTGAATAAAAAATGGCAGCAGCCTCAAAGATCCTACATATTCTTCTAAAACTTATTGAAATAATATAAATATATACATTTAGTATCTTGATTATAAAAAATACATTCAACACCTAGATTAAGTATAAGAAGATGGATTATTATTATTATTAAGTTGAACAACCTGCGCCTATATGCCAGAGTACAAGACAAGATATGAAAAAGAAGTAAAGGGGGAAAGTGCATATAAAATTACAGCAAGGGATATTAAAACAATGAAGAACCAGAATAGCCAAAATAACCAAGAAATTAAAGAAAAAAAAGCAGCATATCCTCCCCCTAGAATGCAGATCTTAACAGAAGCAATAAGATCATTGTAGACAATAAACAGTTCCTCCCTCCATGCTCCTAATTCTGCGCAGACCATAATCTTTAACCAGCCATGGTTTCAATAATCCTTAGACACCAACACTAATGCAGCAGCATCAAACACCATAATAGATGCCTTTGATATAAATCTACGGCTAACAGACCTTAGATTCAATTCTTGAAACCGATTATTGCAACAGCGTCTGTACTTAGAAACACAATTCCAGCAGTCCCAAGAGGATTATGATTAAAAGAAACAAACCAGCAACACTTAGCATCAAGACATTGAATGTTTGAGATTGCCAAAAACAAAATATGATTATCCAAACTCTTTAATACAGCATGTTATTTTATCATCAATGACACTACAGGAACTGACACAATTGAGAGAATTTACCAAAATCGAATGCAAACAGAGTTTAAATGGCAAAGAAAAGCAAGGCTCTCCATCTTCCTTTGACTGTGAGTTACAAGAAACCAAAAGGGTTACAAAAAACCAAAACAATTTAACTCAGAAATGGGGTGACAAAAGGGGTAACTGAAGAAAGAGGAAGGGAACAGACTCAGTGACTCACCACTGAAGTTTGGAGACGGTCGCGATTGTTAACCCTTTCCTGAACGACGGCGGTTGAACGAGGCAGCCTTCGCGAGGACGGTGGCTCAACGACACGGCCTTCGGTGGGCTAAACGATGACGGCGCGATTCGAAACCAACACCATGAAGCTTCGTCGGCGCGATTCTATGTAAGGGTAAGGGCTAGGCAAGTGAGGGAGGGTCGAACGGAGTTCATTTCCGGAGGAGGCTTCGATGCTATCGGCGCAGCGCTTGTGGGTTCATGGAGGTGTAGCGGCGCTAGGGTTTCTGCTCAGGTTGAAGAGGAGAGAATGAGAGATTGAAATGGGTCTTGGCTGATGCTGCATCCTCTCGTGGTCGTGGGTTCCTTCATGTTCCTGGGCCGGCCCAAATTAAAACACTTAGCAACACTTCTCTGGTTCGGTCGGTTCAGGCGGTTTTGCTACCGAACCGGAACCGACCGGCCAGACCCATTATAAACCGTATTTTTGAACCGGCCGGACCCGTGGGTGAACCGAACCGGCCCAAATTGCAAAAAAATGGCCGGTTCGGCTGGTTTCGGTTCGGTTTTCAATTTTCTGGCCAGCCCTAGTGTCTCGTATCACCCCTAACTATTGTGATTTTTTATTTTTATTTTTTGGTTTAGGACTATTGTAATTTTATTTTTTCTACTTGATTTTACAAAATTTCCTCTATATGTTTATTTGTTTTTTTTTCTTTAACAGATGTCACCACCTATTTGGAAAACAGTTACATATCGCTTTCGACAAATATCATATGTTGAAATTTGAACTTGTACTCTTATTCTTACGAGGATTAATTTGTTTACCACTAAATCAACATTTTATTGGTTGTTTATTTGGTTATTGCTTCATTCATACTCCTATCATTCCATATTTCTATGTTTCAATGCCTTGCGTTTTATTTACTAATTGTGCACTTTACTTTAAAAAAACCCACACAACATATCAATTAAGCGAAACTTAGATAATTAATAATATGTAAATATTAGTAGTTGGCAACTTCCATTTGGAGCTATATTTTTATCACTTCAATGAAACTGTCTACCTGCGGAAACATCAATAAGAAAGTGAAATCTGAATGAATCAACCTAAGAATAGAAAGACATGCATGATATGGCTCTTCTTTTCACTTTATCGGTGGGGAATACTACAGAAAAACCTCAATGAGAGATCTAAAACCTAAATGTGGAGTTATCTTGTAGTTACTGAAGCCTGCTGAGAAAACCAGTCTAGCCCATTCTTTCTCATTTCTCTCTTTCCCATCGACTAATGTCATCATCTCCAAATTATAGAAGAGCTTCGTTTCAAAAAATTCACTATCTGTCTTCTCATTCCCAAACACCACATCTATGATGATCACCTTTCCTTTTTTACCTTTTCTTAAGATTGCCTCCTTACATTTCTTCAGTATTTTCAAGCATTCTTCGTCATTCCAATCATGCAAAACACCCTTCATGCAGCTCAAAGGACAACAAGATTAAATAACAATTTGTTGTTTCATAAAACCATCATTAACTTCATTTTATATTTTTCATTTTTATTAAAACAAGGTCTATCATTGTCAAGCATGATTCATCTCTGCTAACAGAGTATTAAAATATGAAAACCGAAAAATAACACATCCTGATACACTTTTTGTTAAAATTGCAAATTTTATTACTTCAACAAGTGCATTAAGATATGTTATTTCCTTGTGATACTTTCTAATAGTAAATCAAACGGATTTGCGTAGAACATTTTACCTTCAACAAAATGGAATCAGTTGGAGGAATTGCCTCAAACATGTCCCCTCCAACATATTTGATGTTTTCAGTTCCTTGCAGGTCAGCAACAACATGTGGGAGATCAAACACAATGCATTCAAGTTGTGGGAATGATTTGGCAATGGCCTTAGCCATATTCCCTGTGCCACCCCCAACATCAACCAATGACTCCAATCCCCTGAACACTCCATTACATTTCTCCATCACCGCGGTGGAAACCAATCCAGTCTCACTAGCCATGGCGTCATTGAATCTGTGACCGAGTTTCGGGTCATGGCCAGCATATTCCCAGAGTGTCATCCCATGTTTTGTGTAAAAAGGTGAAGGATCTTCATTTTTGAACCAAGTAGAAAGTTGATACCATGGCTTAGTCAAAACTGGATCAAGTACTATATCCAATAAAGATGTCATACTCAAGGGGTTACGCTTAAGTAGTAATCTGGATGCATCGGTTAGCTCATACCTCACTTCAAGATCATTTTCAGTGACATTCTGCTGAGTAAAGAATCCTGAATTGGTCAGAATTCGCATCAAACGATAGATGCTTCTGGTTTTGGAGGGGTGGATGGGAAGAGAAGCAATGAGTTTTGAAAGTGGCATGGGTTGAGCATAGTTATGTATGATATCTGGTATGCACAAGTCAATTGCACATTTAAGGGACATAGAGTTTATGAAGCTGAAAATATGATTGAATACGTGGGT
Source organism: Acmispon strigosus (assembly GCA_030819835.1). Taxonomy (NCBI): domain Eukaryota; kingdom Viridiplantae; phylum Streptophyta; class Magnoliopsida; order Fabales; family Fabaceae; genus Acmispon; species Acmispon strigosus. The sequence continues at coordinate 31,118,718 of JAUAMA010000007.1, forward strand.
TTGGGCTTCAAACAGTTTAGCAGCATTGTCTTCATCACCATGGAATTCCATGAGCTCAATTTTGTTGTAGGAAACCTCAAATAACTTGCGTTCATTTATAACGCGAGTAGGTGATGCTTCCCATGACACTCACGTTTATTAAAAGATTAAATATGGTGTATAGAGAATGAGCCCCCAATACATGTGAGACACCTTTTCATTGTGATATTATTTTCATTGTGATATTATTAGGTAGAATTATCGCAGACAAGCAGGGACACAGAATATTTGCCAAAATATTTTGTTATTTCCACTTGCCGAAAATAATAGTATATTTTCCACTTGTTTTATTTATTTATTTTCACAATCTTAATCACCAAGTTTCTTTGGTTTGAAGTGATGACACAGATGAATTGTACTGTTGTGTACACAGGTGGTTTTCTTATTCGGTATGAAGAGGGTATACATAGTCGGTTCACGAGCGGTTTGTTCTAACTAAATTAAAATTAAATATACATTAAAATTATTTCAGTAAATATACTAGAATCATTGAGCTAGTATTGAAGTAAATTTTTACTAGAATTATTCAGTAATTAAATATACTAAATTAAAATTAAATATACACTAAAATTATTGAAGTAAGGTACGAGCAGTACATGTTGCAAGAGCTCCTATATGCGGTCACGGCAGAGGAGGTCGACGAAGAGGGGGAGGGAGTGGCGACGCCCAGGCGCGATGAGGGAAGGCGTGGTTGCAGGTGGCACGAAGAGGTGGAGGAGCAGGATTTAGGGGGAATGGCAATACGAGGGTGGCGGCGAATAGAGGAGGGGGCAAGGACGACATTGATAATGGCAATGGCATTAGGGGCGGAGGCACGACGATAATGGAGCTCTAGATAATGAGAGATGGGGGTAGGGGACGACGGCGGGAGAGTTGAGGCAGGGCAGAGAGCTAGGGTGAGGGAAGAGGGAAAGGTGGGGGGCAGGGGACGGCGATGAAGGTGGGGGCGGCAACAGAGAGATGGGAGTGAGGATTTGAGGAGGCTTATAAGGACGATCAGGCGGAGAAACCTTCTAACCTGTGTGCCTAAGAGATGAGCTAGACCCACTTCACATTAGTGTTGGTCATAATCGACACTATGTTGGCTGGTGAAATTAGTGTCAGTCAAGAACCACTACTAATGAACGGCGAGTGGACAATAAGTTGGCTGGTGATTTTAGCGCCCGTTAGGGCCAATTCTACTTGGTGGTAAGCCGACCCTACTTGCCAGTACGCCGACACTATATAAGTGTCGGCCTGTCACTACAAGAAAACCAGTGATTGGAGTGGGTCAAAAGTCGATGTATATGAGGTAAAATTCGATGCTAAACCCGATCAAGCGTCGGCTAGAGACGATGTTGGGGTTGACGTCAAAAAGTTTGAAGCTTATTATCAGGCCCATGCTAAAATATAGCGTCAATAAAGCTGAGGCTAGAAGAGTCAAACCCAAAATCCATAACTTTTCCCCTACGCTGAATATGCTGGACAATGAAACATAGTGCAGGTTTAAAAAAGGGTGTCTGGATCCACGTTTAAGCTAGATCCATGTTTGTAGAAGTAAAAAATAGTTGCTTTTAGATTGCTGGATAGAATCCCAACACACTAATAATCAACATGAATCTGTTTCATCAACACCTCCCCAAATCACAAATCCCCCCAATCATAGATTCACCAACCCCCTATTTGTGACCTCTCTCTTATGATGCTGGAATCAGATTGTGCTGATTTTAGAATGCGTTTATTTCAGCTTATTTTGTGAAAAAATCTCTATTTTTAATTAAGTTTTTTTTTTTTTTTGAAATTATAAGGTGCTTGTTTCAACTTTTTAAAAAATTATTATTTAAAAAAAACTGAAAAACAGATTATTTTAAAAAGCTATTTGGATTAGCTTACCATAAAAATATATTATCATAGATGATAAAGAAGATAAAAAAAGTAATTTTCATTAGTGCAAACAAACACAAAACAACTTTTATTTTTCTCAAAATCTCTAAAAAATCAATCTCTTTTTTTAAGAACTAAAAATCATTACTTTTAATCTGAAACAAGATCCTCTAATAATCTGAATATCAGCATACATAACAGGTGATGGCACTGACATATACTCTAAATTGCAGATCTTTGTTAAAAAGAATATAAAAAAAGCACAGCATAAGACTTAATTATCATAATTTTTTTATATTCTATTCTCAAAATCTCTAAAAAATCAATCTCTTTTACTCAATTTTTTTTAATATGTAAACATATTTAAAAAGCATGCCATTTAAAAAATTAATAGTTAGTTCCTTTACAATAATATTTTTTACGTTTCTTTAAAATATTTGAATTTTTTTAATCATATTTAAGATAATATTATTTTATAATGTATCAAAATAAAACAACACTTAACATTATGATTTTTTTTCTTGCAGAAAATATATGTACCACAAGTGAAAATGGACTTAAGCTTATCTAAAAAACAGGAACTTTAATTACTGCAATTTTTAAATATAATTTTAATATAAATAATATTTAACAAAATATAATTTATTAAACTTCTAAAATTAACAAACTCATGCATTGCACGGGGTACTTGCTAGAGTATAAGTAAAATTCACTTAAGGAAACCTAAAAGGAAACAATTATTCATAACTTAAGTTCCAAATAAAATTATTTTTTTATGTTTTATATTTGGAAGTTCTAAATTATTATAATTTTAAGAGTTAAATCTTATGCACCGTAGTGTAAATTTTTGAAATATGAATTTTTATTAACAATTAGTCTCCTCACTTGATGCTATAAATTGTACCACTACGGTTTCTCTCCTATATCGTTTTAAAAGAAGTTTACTCCATTAACATCTCCAATGCTCCAAAGGTGTGGAAGATAGTGGTCACAGTTGCACGATTATGGAGATCACCTAACAGGAAGCAGCCTGATGCACCGGACTTCATTGAAATGTTATTTGTTGACGCTAAGGTATGTTGAAAATTATTTAATTCCTTTTAGAACGATTTTGTGCTCTTTAGCGTCATAGGAAAACCGTTTTATTAGTGTCTAACTTATTTTTCTGTTGAACGACACGATACAGTGCACTGTCTGGAGCAATCCGTGAACAAATTTGAGAGCCTTTTGAGAGAAGGCATATGTTGCGAGATTGTCAACTCTGTCGTGGCTATAAACTCATACAAGTACAAGTCATCACTGTGAAGCCAATTGAGAATCCTAACATTCCTCTGTATGGACTTAATTTCACAAATTATGCCACTATATTCGAATCGCTCACAGAGGATTCTCACTTAGTTGAAGAGTTTCTTCTTTTTATTCTACATTTGTAAATATGTATTTTAAAAATTAATTTTAAATTTTAAATGGTAATGTAGGTTGTTTAACATTGACTATAATGTTGTTGCGTGTTATTTTATAAATTAATTATACATAAATTATTATTTACATTAAAAGTTGTCTTTGAAATTAATATGAAATCAAATTTTAAAACCAACTTAAATTTGGTTTTCAAATTTAAACAATCTAATGCATAAACAATCTAATTAATATTAAATTACCCTCTAACCATGCTATAAATTCTAGATACTTTTATTATGTTATAAATAGCATTGTTTTTATACGTTATAAATAATAATTGATCCTTTTTAATTAATTCAGAAATTCTAAAATATTTTAATTTAAATGTAAAACAAATTTTCAATATATCATTAGTTATAAAAATCATTAATGACTAATTATGTTCAAAATAAAATTAGCAATAATTACATATTATAAAATATAATTATATTAAGTTACAAATTAAATTTAAAATTAAATTTTAATATTCTAATTCCCTCCATTAAACAAAGGTGGGTTTTTCTTCATGTATGGGTATGGAGGAACAACTAAAACATTTGTATGGAACACTCTATCGGCATCCATTAGATCGAGAGGTGATATTGTCATTAATGATGCCTCGAGTGGGTTTGCAGCACTGTTGTTGCCCGAAGAAAGGACGACGCACTCCAGGCTAAAGATTCTTATACCAATAATCGAGGAATCAACATGACAAAATAACATCTAAACATAGCACAGGATGTGGCGTGGTAGTTAGCTAACTTTGTCTCTCGACCATGCAGAAGGGGGTTTCGATCATTGCCCATGAGAGTTAAGCGCAAATTGTCGCCAACCGTTTATTGCTAAGTAACTATTTCTGACGGCTACAGTATTGGTCACTATTGTCGACCTCACAACATGTATGAGAAGTTATAAAAAAAATCATTCCACACACAATAATTTTAGTTTATCCAAAGTTACCTGTGCCTCGCACAGGTAAATTCAACTAGTTGTTATTAATGTAAGGAAATTTTAAAATTGATAATTAATTTTAATTAGTTTTAGTATTAAATGTTTAATTATATATATCAGATGTTTTACAATTAATATTTAATGTAATTAGTAATATAAGTAATTAATAAGTAATACTATCATCTTGAATGCAAGATTCAAGTCACTCATAATAGGTTTGAATTGTAGATAACAAAAAAAATTATAGAAAAAATATAAATAGTTAATCAGTTTCTTAATGAAGAAAAGTTTTTCATCGCACACACCCACAACCCCCACATCAATAGTGAAAATTGAACACATAATCTTTTAAGGGGAAGTGGTCCGATCTTACCAACTGAGCCAACATGCGTTGGTAATAGTTAATTTAATTGAAAAATAATATAATTAGACAAGCCTATTTTAGATTTGAAATTGATGAAATAAAGTTTTTCTTATTATAAATCATATAGTTGTTAATTTTTCTTTCCTGTACACAAAAATTAATAGTTGTTAATTTAACAAAAATTTAATTTACTAATTGATTTATTATTTTTAAATTTATTATATTTAATTACAATATTTATATATAAATATATTAAATATAGAATTTACTACTTGTTCGAGTGAATTATACTGATATACTATATAATACTCGTGCGTTACAAAGATTTATTTATAATATTTTATAGTAATGATTAATATATATTATTTTTATTTTTTCAATATAAAAATAATTTTAACCTTTAAAACTATGTAATATATAAACTTAAAAATCTAAGACATTATTAAATATTTTTTTAATTAAAGTCAATTAAATTTTTCTCCTCAAGTTTATTTTACTAATGTATATATATATATATATATAATTTATTGTTCTTTTATGTATTTTAATTACTTTTCAAATAATATGCACATAACATGTAAATTCATAGATTACTTTCAACAATATCTTTTTAACATATTTAGCAAAGTTTATTGTGTTATTAAATATTTATTTTTTAATACATGTATAATATGTTTGTTGAATTTAAAAATATTATTTAATTTTATTATTTTTGACTTTTTTCTGATTTATAATTAGGTAGTGTTTGGCCCGGCTTTTTTATGACTTTTAAGTTACTTTTAAGCTAAAGCAGGGCCAAACACATTTGTTGATAAAGTTCAGTAGCTTTTAAGTAACTTATTTTTCTAACATAAAATAGAAATAAGTAACTTTTTAGAAAAAGTTAGAGAGAGGAGTTTTTTACTTAAAAGTAACTTATTATTATTATGACCACCACCACCCACCCCACCGTCGCCGCCCCCGCTGCCGCCACTGCCCCCCACGCCGTTGCCGCCCCCCACGCCGCCGCAACGTTGCCACCGTCCCCACGCCGTCACCGCCACCGCCCCCCCCCCACGCCACCGTCGCCGCCACCGCCCCTTGTCGCCGCCATATATTAAACTTTTTTAAAACAGTTTTGCCAAACAACTTTTAACTTAAAAGTAGCTTTTTAAGTTATAAAAAACTTAAAACTGACAAACAACTTCTTCTTCTTTTTAAAAGTTCTTATTTTTAACTTTAACTTAAAAGTAGCTATTAAGTTAGAAAAAAGTTGGGCCAGACGAAGCCTTAGTATTTTAACCAATTTGAATATTTAATATTTTAATTATATGTATGATATACTTAACAATTAATATTTAATACATTTATTAATATAGAAAGTCTTTAATAATTAATTTGTATTGTTTTTAATGCAAGGAAGTTTTCCTAATTGATAATTAATATTGAATTAATTTTAATATTCAATAATTTAGTTATATGAATTAGAGGTTTATAACTGATATTATTAATAATTAATTAACATTATATTCAAATCAATTTCACTTTTATATAAATACATATGTGTATGTCTACAAAAAAAAATACATATGTGCATATATATATATATATATATATATATATATTATAAAAGATAGAAGACAAAGTGAAGGTCAAAAGTTAAACCTCTTTAATGTTTCCTCCTACAAATATCTTCCATGTCGTTGGAAAAGTAAAATGTTCATAAATATCTCCGGAAAAGCAGTATAAGGAAAAGATAAGGAAACTGCTTTGGGCACTCAAAGTCAAGATTAATTAAATTCTCTCACCATGCAAGGCGTCTGCTTACATCACACTCACTTCTTGACAAAGAATCAATTTAAGAAATCAGAACTTGGAAAGCAGCATCTCCGCAACTAAACTCCACTCTGCTCCTTTAAATGGACTAGTTCAATGCCAATCCAACCTTGCTCAGGTGACTTTGATTTGTAAACTTGTGTGAAACAAGGTATTTTCACTTTTTTTCTAGTTTCTCCTTCTAGTTGATGTTCAATTGATGCAACTTATAAAAATCATCCTTAGAAGTTGTTTTACTAACAATTGAGCATGTACAATTAATACCTATTTAGAGGTTTTAACCAAAATTTACAAAGAAGCTGAATTTGCACTGAAAATTGTATGGCCCCCTTCTATCCTTTTTTTATTTTGTATATGCTAGAATTTAAATTTAATGAGCTTGTGACTTGTATATGTTATCTGAATGTGTACCATTTCTCTTACTAGTAGAGAATTGAGAGAAAATGGTGCCAGTTAGGAGGAGCGAGAGGCTGGAGGGGAAGAAAGACAGGCTGAGTGACTTGCCCAATGCAATTCTTCTTCATATAATGTCATTCATGATGATACAAGATGTTGTCAAGACTTGTATCTTGTCAAAACGGTGGAAGAACCTATGGAAGTCCTTGCCTGATCTTACATTGCATATCTCTAACTTCAGCAATCCATTTCTTTTCTATGAATTTGTCTCTGGGCTCGTGAGATGCCGTGGTGGTATCCATCCCTTGCGCACCCTTGACTTTTACCGTCATGGTTATGTTAAGCCTCAGATAATGACCGATCTCATCCAATATGCTCTATTTCATAATCTCCAGAATTTGAAGATCAATGTCCCGTACAATTTTGGTTTGCCAGATTCTATCTTTTCTTGTCAGTCTTTAACTTCTCTTCATATATCAGTTTCACCTTATGATATCAAGAAAAAAGCAAGAGTCCCCATGCATCTTGATCTTCCAGAACTAGTAAACTTGCGTCTTGAGTGTGTTGGAATTTCTACTGATACAAACGGTCATGCTAAACCCTTTTCGACTTGTAATAAGTTAAGAACTTTATCAATTGAAGATTGTGTCTTGATGTATCCTAGATCTCTTTCCCCAGAGGAGTTGGGAGTCCTCGATATAACCAATACAAGCCTTACCAATCTAACCCTCACTGATGATACTCCTCCAACTTACATTACTGCGGCGCCAATTCCCAGACACAAATACGTGATACGTGCACCTAATTTAAGTTCCTTCACTATGAACGGTTCTCCGTTTAGGACATTGCATGGACAGGGAGGGATGAAAATTGAGCTTCATTCATCCTCACTAATGTAAAACCAGTACACCCACCTCAAGATTTCTTCAGGTAACATGTAATAATTTTTTATAAAGTGCTTTCTTTCTCTAATTGAGTGCTTAATTTCTCGCAATGTCAACTATTTAATCTTGTTGTGTTAGGTAGGAAGTAAACATCTTCTACCTGTTCTAAAACATTTTCCTAATGCATAGTGTCAATATTGGAATATTTTTGAAATTACAATAACTTGAGATTTTGATCATAGTGAAGTCTAAATTTTTTAACACATTTGTTTTTATGGAGCTGTGGACTTTTTATTTTGATAAGTCACTGTCATAAATTCGTGAAGGTATTTTTAGGCTAAAATCTTAGAGATAGATTCCCATTATTCATTTAGTGCATGCGTCTTTCTATGTTTCTTTCTTCTCCCCCTCCCTCTCTTATATTATGTCAAATTGAATATGGAAAAATTATGAATACTTTGTACATAATCCTCTTTTGACATTTATTCAATAGCTTTTGACAGATTAATGATCTAAAAATGAAAATATTGTTACTATAAAAATCGATTATGCTTGAAGCAAAGTTAGTTTTCTCATGTTTTTGATACTGGTTTCGCTTGAGCTTGGCCTAGAAATTAATCATATGATTCCTACCTTATGATGCTTGACACCAAGACACTACTTTAGTTTTTTATTCACTTCTAATGAAATTTAGGTCGCTGAATTGGAAATTTACTCAATGTCTATGGCTACTGTAGAAATTTCTAGAGGCTTATCTTAGTGAGACATTTGGAGTTGCAGTTATTCTAAAACTACTCATTATTCCAGAAAGGCTACAAGATGCTTCTGTAAAATCTTCTTTGACAGAAGTAGATGTTGGAACTATGGGAAATGCAAGTAAATTGTTAAATTTGTGGCAAAACAAATACAACATAAGATGTTACTTGCAATATAAATAGTTTTGAAGTTGGTAATATAGCATAATGTGCAATAATAAGTTGGGTTCATAGTGAAAGTAGCTTGTATTTGAAGGGTATTTCAATATGAATTTTGATTACAATACAAGATAATGTCGAGTTACTTCCTTCTTATTGTTACCTTGGCCAATTACATACTTTATAAGGAATTCTTGGATAATTGAAATACACATAATTTAAAATGTGAGGCCTGAAGATAATGATGGATCAAAATAGCAACACCTTTGTTTGTTAGTGTTAATAACTGAGTATAAAATTTTATTTCTAGCGAGTAGAGAACACTAATGGAAAAAGTTAACTCTTCTAAAATTTTAACACATAATTTTGCGGTTCCACGTTTTGGTATTTATTCCTCTAGATCATTATTTTTTTTTCAAGTATGAACCCTTGTGAATAAGTGGCTTGTGATTTAAATTAGTATTCTCTATATTTAATGAATCATAAAGGTAGTAGTGAAATAATTGATTATAGGAATGGATTTAATTGCGATTGGTAAACATGTGGGTGTTGTTTTCGAGTGCCCTGATAGCGTGGCAGTTAAACATATTGCGGCTCAAATTATGGAGCGTAGTTCGACGTAGGTTCGGATTCTTTCTATGCAGGTGTTATTTTCCGGGATCTTGGTGCCCTGGTTGGTGTTCTCTATCTGGTTGGGGCGGTGCTTAGGAGGCCGGGCTTAGAGGTGGTGGGTGTTGTTTTTGTTTGTTGGCTTGTTGAAGCGGCTGTTGATCCAGTTTGCGGCGTTTTTTCTTGGCTAGAGAAGGTCGTAGGGCCTGCCGGTTGCGTTTTGGGATCCTAGTTTTTTTTGTATAGGTTGCTGATGTTTTGGGTGGGGCTTTGTATATTCTCTTTTTGTTTTGGTGCTGTCGTTCCTTTTTGTGGTGGGAGGGCAGCTTTATTGGTGTTGTGACGGCCACTTCTTTATTAATATATAATTTCGCTTTCTAAAAAAAAAGGGAATGGATTTAATTTGCTAATTGGGAAATTTTTTCCATATGTGTGGTTTCATTTAGGGTCAACTATTATACATTGTTACAATAAAATCATCCCCTACTAATACTATTAATCTATTTGTTGTGTGAACTTCTGCAGGTTTAGAGATGATAGAAGAATATTTTTCACTCAATAATGGTTAATCCCCTAAACTAATTAATTGGATAATGACTTCAGCAGTGGATTTGATCTATTACTGGGGCGTATTTATTCTATTGGATACAGTGTTTGCGATGTATTTATGTTCATATTTAATAAATATCATAAATAAATTGTGTTGTAGGAATTTAAGTTGATTCTAGTTCGTCTAAAAGGTGAATAATTTAGTAAATGAGAGCAACATAACTTTCTATCGATTATCAGTATCCAAGATGCACCTAAGCAAACATTAAGAATCAATGGAGAAGCTAGGAATGTCCTCTGTCACTTAGATGACATAGAAAATTTATGTGACTTAAATTCAACTTATAGCTTAATTATGACATTTTTATCTTGGTAAAATCGTTAGAAATTTTTTTTTCTCATGAAGAATATCCTTCAAGGCTCAGTTTGGTATGCAAGTTAACATGAGAGTGGACTTTTTATGTGGCTGAACCTTACAATGTCCCCAACTTGACTACAACCTTTTTTACTCCCACGTAGTTTTCCTATAAATACATGTTCCCCACTTTAGATGTACATCAATCTTCATCTTTGAGTTTTAACTTTTATTTTTGGCTCAACCAGTCTTGGTTGGAGAGTCAAAAAAAGAAATATATGAAAAGTTAGTGTCGAAAGAAGAAATATATGAAAAGTTAAAGATAAGGAGATAAGCTTTAAAAGCTCATGGTTTTTCGCTTAAGTAAAAGTAAAATAGATTATATGGATTGCATGTGTGGAAAGAGGCACTAACTTAGAAGTGAAAATTGGAGGTATGCATTACTAAGATTATCTAATTCTTAACTTTAAAACATAACTAAAAACTCTTCATGTCGTGATGGGAAAGGAGGTACGCATCTTACGGATCTTTTGGAGCCTCTTCATGGGAAGGATGGTGTAACTACTAGGGCCCCTTGCGTCTGGTTGGTGGGCAAAGAGTTAGGTTTGCATCCTAGGGGCTCAGAAAATCTAATTCTAAGGGGTTTAAAAGCTTAGATAAGAAGGAATCCTTCTCATTTGAGTTGAGGGGTCGGTAGGTGTTTTTGGTGGGTATTTGCATTGTACCTATATTACTTTTAATCATTAATAAAGTTTTTCTTTAAAAAAATTATTATATAACCAAAAATAAAATAATGTTCAAAATCATTTGCAAAAAATCAAGTGTAATTGGTTATCTAACATAAAAAAATCAAAAAATAAGAAGAACAATATTGCAAAAAAAAGTGATTTTACTTTTCTTTCCATGTAAATTATCTTAATTCATTTTTAATAAAAAGTGAAAAAGGTAAATAAATAATTGTCCATTGAACACAGGCCCATAATTTTTAGCCCATTAGGTTTAATTTTTAGGGTTGTGCAAATTCACTATAAATTAAGATGATATTGCAACCCAAGGAGCTCCAACCTATCCACCAAACCTTCTTCTTCGTCGGCGGCTCCCTTTGTACAGTCGCCACCTAGCTCCACTCATCACCATTCTTCTTCCATCCATAGCCGACCTTCTCCTTCACACAAAGGCAGCACTCATAGATGACCTTGCAGAAATAGTTGGTAAATATAGTTGACTCACAATTAATTTTGTTTCTACATGATTTCGTGGCTTTCAAACTGTATTTGTGTATCAATGCAAGGTTTTGTTTTTCTTCATGGATGAGTTTGAAACTTTTTTTCCATATGGTAATCAAAATCTTACATCACATGTGCTCCTATATACTACGTACATGTCCCTCCCCGCATTCTAGATCTTTTTTATTTACTATTCATTTTATTTTATCTAAAATATATAAATAAAAACAAAATCAAATGTATACATTAGGGATCGGTTAGCCTCTCTGGCCATGATAACTAAGGCAAGAAAAGCTGAAAAAATATTTAGAGCTCAGATGAGTTATTAAAATCCTCCTTAGTAGCTACTTCATTAACAATTGGACATTCACAAATCATACCTATTTAGAGCTTTACACCCAAATGTATAAAGAAGATGAGCTTACATTGAAATTGATTACCCCTTCTATCATTTTTTCTTCCTGATTGCATAGCTTTTTTTCTACTTGAATTGAAATTTAGTGACTTTGTAACTTGCATATGTTACCTGAATCTGTATGTTTGCTCTTATTTGAAGAGAATCAGTGAAAATGGAGACGCTTAGGATGAGCGAGAGGTTGAAGAAGAAGAGAGACAGGTTGAATGACTTGCCTAATGAAATTTTGCTTCATATAATGTCATTTATGATGATACAAGATGCTATCCAAACATGCATCTTGTCAAAGCGGTGGAAGAACATTTGGAAGGCCCTTCCTAGTCTTACATTGCATACCCGTGACTTCAAGACGAGTATATTTTTCTTTAAATTTGTCGATAAGCTTGTGAAATATCGCAATGGCAACCATCCCTTGCGTACTCTTGACTTCAATCGTCGGGGTTATTGTCCACCTCAGATTCTGAATAATCTCCTCAAACATGCTCTTTTTAATAATCTCCAACAATTGAAGATTGCTATACCATACAATTTAAGTTTTCCAGATTCAGTCTTTTCATGTCGGTCTTTAACTTCTCTTCATATCTCACAAATATCGTATGATGTCGAGAAAAAAACAAAAGTCCCCATGTATGTCGATCTTCCAGCACTAGTAAACTTGCATCTTGAGTGGATTGGAATTTCCGCTGATAAAAATGGTCATGCATATCCCTTTTCGAATTGTCATATGTTAAAGACTCTATACATTGAAAATTGTCCATTGTTTTATCCTAAATATAATTTTAATATAAATAATATATAACAAAATATAATTTATTAAACTTCTAAAATTAACAAACTCATGCATTGCACGGGGTACTTGCTAGAGTATAAGTAAAATTCACTTAAGGAAACCTAAAAGGAAACAATTATTCATAACTTAAGTTCCAAATAAAATTATTTTTTTATGTTTTATATTTGGAAGTTCTAAATTATTATAATTTTAAGAGTTTAATCTTATGCGCCGTTAGTGTAAATTTTTGAAATATGAATTTTTATTAACAATTAGTCTCCTTACTTGATGCTATAAATTGTACCACTACGATTTCTCTCCTATATCGTTTTAAAAGAAGTTTACTCCATTAACATCTCCAACGCTCCAAAGGTGTGGAAGATAGTGGTCACAGTTGCACGATTATGGAGATCACCTAACAGGAAGCAACCTGATGCACCGGACTTCATTGAAATGTTATTTGTTGACGCTAAGGTATGTTGAAAATTATTTAATTCCTTTTAGAACGATTTTGTGCTTTTTAGCGTCATAGGAAAACCGTTTTATTAGTGTCTAACTTATTTTTCTGTAGAACGACACGATACAATGCACCGTCTGGAGCAATTCGTGAACAAATTTGAGAGCCTTTTGAGAGAAGGCATATGTTACGAGATTGTCAACTCTGTCGTGGCTATAAACTCATACAAGTACAAGTCATCACTGTGAAGCCAATTGAGAATCCTAACATTCCTCTGTATGGACTTAATTTCACAAATTATGCCACTATATTCGAATCGCTCACAGAGGATTCTCACTTAGTCGGTGAGTTTCTTCTTTTTATTCTACATTTGTAAATATGTATTTTAAAAATTAATTTTAAATTTTAAATGGTAATGTAGGTTGTTTAACATTGACTATAATGTTGTTGCGTGTTATTTTATAAAATAATTATACATAAATAATTATTTTCATTAAAAGTTGTCTTTGAAATTAATATGAAATCAAATTTTAAAACCAACTTAAATTTGGTTTTCAAATTTAAACAATCTAATGCATAAACAATCTAATTAATATTGAATTATCCTCTAACCATGCTATAAATTGTAGATACTTTTATTATGTTATAAATAGCATTGTTTTAATACGTTATAAATAATAATTGATCCTTTTTAATTAATTTCGAAATTCTAAAATATTTTAATTTAAATATAAAACAAATTTTCAATATATCATTAGTTATAAAAATTATTAACGACTAATTATGTTCCAAATAAAATTAGCAATAATTACATATTATAAAATATAATTATATTAATTTACAAATTAAAGTTAAAATTAAATTTTAATATTCTGATTCCCTCCATTAAACAAAGGTGGGTTTTTCTTCATGTATGGGTATGGAGGAACAACTAAAACATTTGTATGGAACACTCTATCGGCATCCATTAGATCGAGAGGTGATATTGTCATTAATGATGCCTCGAGTGGGTTTGCAGCACTGTTGTTGCCCGAAGAAAGGACGACGCACTCCAGGCTAAAGATTCCTATACCAATAATCGAGGAATCAACATGACAAAATAACATCTAAACATAGCACAGGATGTGGCGTGGTAGTTAGCTAACTTTGTCTCTCGACCATGCAGAAGGGGGTTTCGATCATTGCCCATGAGAGTTAAGCGCAAATTGTCGCCAACTGTTTACAGCTAAGTAACTATTTCTCACGGCTCTCCTGTCTCGAGACTGGGTGGTCGTCGCGCCGCCGCGGCGCGATGGCACCCCCCTACCATTCATGTTTCTCCTTTCCTCTCTTCCTTCCTAACCCTTCTTCTTTCTCGTCTTTTCTCCCCTTTTCTGATCTCGGTCGTCCTCTTCCTCCCTCGCCCAGATCCGGGTTTGGCGTAACCTCCTTTCCTACTCCCTCGCTCGGTGTGGTGTCCTTGCTCCGGGATTGACGTTTTTCCGCAGTCAGTTGGGTTGCGGCGTCGGTTCTAAAGGGTGCTCTGTCCGCGTGGGTTGCGATGAGGAGGTTCTAGTTCGAGGGATCTGTGCTGGGAAACTTTTGAAGCCAGATCATTTTCCCCTTTTTTGCTCTTTCTCAGGATCTTGAGGCACTCTTTGCTTCTCCCTGTGTGTTCTCGGTCCAGATCGGCGCATTCGTACTGGTGGCGAGCTTTCCAGAACACTGGTCTCAGTTGGGTTTCTGCCTTGGGGGTTGGTCCTGGCGCCGGATCTTCTTCCTGCACCTGTGGCTGGTTCGCTCTCGCTGCTGGGTTTCCCCCGGCGGCGGCTTTCTTTGGTCTTTGGGGTGTTTTTTTTGCAGGTTATGGAGTACCGTGATAAGTTTGGATTGTGCCCTTAGAGATCCTGCTTTGTTGCTGGTCATGCTCTGGAGGTTTGGTGGCGCCGCCGCTTGTTGTTGGTTTATATCTTTTTGGCATGCCTTTGTTTTTATTTTTCTGTTCGGTTTGGGTCTCAGCTCTATAGCGTTTTGGTGGGTCTTTTGTGGGTGGGACTTTTGGTTTTCTCGGTCGGCTTGGTTTCTGTCTGCAGGTGTCGAGCAGCTTGATAGGTTCCCTTGTTGGTTGAGCTTGTCGCTGTTTTTCGATTTCGATAGAGACCTTGGCATCTTTTGGTTGGTTTTAAGCACGGTTGTGTGCTTCTAGGTACTTTGAGGTTCTGTGGAGGTTTTTGCTATAGTGGCCGAGATGGTCTAGTGTTTGTTGGTTAGGTTACTGCACCCATTGTGAGAGGGGTTGTTTCTCACTTGTTATTTATCTATATATATCTTTCATCTTTCTAAAAAAAAAAAAACTATTTCTCACGGCTACATTATTGGTCACTATTGTCGACCTCACAACATGTATGAGAAGTTATAAAAAAAAAAATCATTCCACACACAATAATTTTAGTTTATCCAAAGTTACCTGTGCCTCGCACAGGTAAATCCAACTAGTTGTTATTAATGTCAGGAAATTTTAAAATTGATAATTAATATTAATTAGTTTTAGTATTAAATGTTTAATTATATATATCAGATGTTTTACAATTAATATTTAATGTAATTAGTAATATAAGTAATTAATAAGTAATACTATCATCTTGAATGTAAGATTCAAGTCACTCATAATAGGTTTGAATTGTAAATAACAAAAAAAATTATAGAAAAAATATAAATAGTTAATCAGTTTCTTAATGAAGAAAAGTTTTTCATCGCACACACCCACAACCCCCACATCAATAGTGAAAATTGAACACATAATCTTTTAAGGGGAAGTGGTCCGATCTTACCAACTGAGCCAACATGCGTTGGTAATAGTTAATTTAATTGAAAAATAATATAATTAGACAAGCCTATTTTAGATTTGAAATTGATGAAATAAAGTTTTTCATATTATAAATCATATAGTTGTTAATTTTTCTTTCCTGTACACAAAAATTAACAGTTGTTAATTTAACAAAAATTTAATTTACTAATTGATTTATTATTTTTAAATTTATTATATTTAATTACAATATTTATATATAAATATATTAAATATAGAATTTACTACTTGTTCGAGTAAATTTTTTTTTTCGAAAGGTAAAATATATATTAATAAGGAATTTACACCCAAATCAAGCGGCCAACACAAGAGAGACCAACCCAACATCCACAAAACCAGAAAGGGATAAAGCCGACGCCGCAAGCCAACAAAGGAATATGCACAACCCAGCAAGAAAGGGCCCCCAAAAAAAAACAACAAAAGAAAAACCCCAAAAAAACAACACCGGCACAAAAAAAAGACCCTTCCTATAAGGATCTACGTTCCATTATTTGAGCCGCTATCTAGTTAACTGCCTCCTCATCAGGACAATCAAAAACAACACCCACCTACTTACCCACTGCAATGGCCCGCTTAGCCCTCGTCAATATCCTCGGAGGCACTAAAGACTCAGATGGCAAAAGAGAGAGATGACTATCTTCCCTTCCTTCACGTGCGTTTCACAGATTTATTTATAATATTTTATAGTAATGATTAATATATATTATTTTTATTTTTTCAATATAAAAATAATTTTAACCTTTAAAACTATGTAATATATAAACTTAAAAATCTAAGACATTGTTAAATATTTTTTTAATTAAAGTCAATTAAATTTTTCTCCTCAAGTTTATTTTACTAATGTGTATATATATATATATATATATATATATATATATATATATATATATATATAATTTATTGTTCTTTTATGTATTTTAATTACTTTTCGAATAATATGCACATAACATGTAAATTCATAGATTACTTTCAACAATATCTTTTTAACATATTTAGTAAAATTTATTGTGTTATTAAATATTTATTTTTTAATACAAGTATAATATGTTTGTTGAATATACAAATATTATTTAATTTAATTTTATTATTTTTGACTTTTTTCTGATTTATAATTAGGTAGTGTTTGGCCCGGCTTTTTTATGACTTTTAAGTTACTTTTAAGCTAAAGCAGGGCCAAACACATTTGTTGATAAAGTTCAGTAGCTTTTAAGTAACTTATTTTTATAACATAAAATAGAAATAAGTAACTTTTTAGAAAAAGTTAGAGAGAGTAGTTTTTTTACTTAAAAGTAACTTATTATTATTATGACCATCACCACCCACCCCACCGTCGCCGCCCCCGCCCCCCCACGCCACCGCCGCCACTGCCCCCCGCCGCCGCCCACCCCACTGTCGCTGCCCCCGCTGCCACCACCACCGCCCCCACCGCCCCCACGTCACCGCAATGCCACCGCCGCCCCCTCACGCCACCGCCCCACCCCCACGCCATCGCCGCCACCGCCGCCCCTTGTCGCCGCCATATATTAAACTTTTTTAAAACAGTTTTACCAAACAACTTTTAACTTAAAAGTAGCTTTTTAAGTTATAAAAAACTTAAAACTGACAAACAACTTCTTCTTCTTTTTAAATGTTCTTATTTTTAACTTTAACTTAAAAGTAGCTATTAAATCAGAAAAAAGTTGGGCCAGATGAAGCCTTAGTATTTTAACCAATTTGAATATTTAATATTTTAATTATATGTATGACATATTTAAAAATTAATATTTAATACATTTATTAATATAGAAAGTCTTTAATAATTAATTTGTATTGTTTTTAATGCAAGGAAGTTTTCCTAATTGATAATTAATATTGAATTAGTTTTAATATTCAATAATTTAGTTATATGAATTAGAGGTTTATAACTGATATTATTAATAATTAATTAACATTATCATTGATGTAAGGTTCAAATAAATTTCACTTTTATATAAATACATATGTGTATGTCTACCAAAAAAAATACATATGAATATATATATATTATATAAAAGATAGAAGACAAAGTGATGAAGGTCAAAAGTTAAACCTCTTTAATGTTTCCTCTTACAATTATCTTCCATGTCGTTGGAAAAGTAAAATGTTCATAAATATCTCCGGAAAAGCAGGATAAGGAAAAGATAAGGAAACTGCTTTGGGCACTCAAAGTCAAGATTAATTAAATTCTCTCACCATGCAAGGCGTCTGCTTACATCACACTCACTTCTTGACAAAGAATCAATTTAAGAAATCAGAACATGGAAAGCAGCATCTCCGCAACTAAACTCCACTCTGCTCCTTTGAATGGACTAGTTCAATGCCAACCCAACCTTGCTCAGGTGACTTGGATTTGCAAACTTGTGGGAAACAAGGTATTTTCACTTTTTTTCTAGTTTCTCCTTCTAGTTGATGTTCAATTGATGCAACTTATAAAAATCATCCTTAGAAGTTGTTTTACTAACAATTGAGCATGTACAATTAATACCTATTTAGAGGTTTTAACCAAAATTTACAAAGAAGCTGAATTTGCACTGAAAATTGTATGTCCCCTTCTATCCTTTTTTTATTTTGTATATGCTAGAATTTAAATTTAGTGAGCTTGCGACTTGTATATGTTATCTGAATGTGTACCATTTCTCTTACTAGTAGAGAATTGAGAGAAAATAGCGCCAGTTAGGAGGAGCGAGAGGCTGGAGGGGAAGAAAGACAGGCTGAGTGACTTGCCCAATGCAATTCTTCTTCATATAATGTCATTCATGATGATACAAGATGTTGTCAAGACTTGTATCTTGTCAAAACGGTGGAAGAACCTATGGAGTCCTTGCCTGATCTTACATTGCATATCTCTAACTTCAGCAATCCATTTCTTTTCTATGAATTTGTCTCTAGGCTCGTGAGATACCGTGGTGGTATCCATCCCTTGCGCACCCTTGACTTTTACCGTCATGGTTATGTTAAGCCTCAGATAATGACCGATCTCATCCAATATGCTATATTTCGTAATCTCCAGAATTTGAAGATCAATGTCCCGTACAATTTTGGTTTGCCAGATTCTATCTTTTCTTGTCAGTCTTTAACTTCTCTTCATATATAAGTTTCACCTTATGATATCAAGAAAAAAACAAGAGTCCCCATGCATCTTGATCTTCCAGAACTAGTAAACTTGCATCTTGAGTGTGTTGGAATTTCTACTCATACAAACGGTCATGCTAAACCCTTTTCGACTTGTAATAAGTTAAGAACTTTATCAATTGAAGATTGCGTCTTGATGTATCCTAGATATCTTTCCCCAGAGGAGTTGGGAGACCTCGATATAACCAATGCAAGCCTTACCAATCTAACCCTCACTGATGATACTCCTCCAACTTACATTACTGCGGCGCCAATTCCCAGACACAAATACGTGATACGTGCACCTAATTTAAGTTCCTTCACTATGAACGGTTCTCCGTTTAGGACATTGCATGGACAGGGAGGGATGACAATTGAGCTTCATTCATCCTCACTGATGTAAAACCAGTACACCCACCTCAAGATTTCTTCAGGTAACATGTAATAAATTTTTTATAAAGTGCTTTCTTTCTCTAATTGAGTGCTTAATTTCTCGCAATGTCAACTATTTAATCTTGTTGTGTTAGGTAGGAAGTAAACATCTTCTACCTGTTCTAAAACATTTTCCTAATGCATAGTGTCAATATTGGAATATTTTTGAAATTACAATAACTTGAGATTTTGATCATAGTGAAGTCTAAATTTTTTAACACATTTGTTTTTATGGAGCTGTGGACTTTTTATTTTGATAAGTCACTGTCATAAATTCGTGAAGGTATTTTTAGGCTAAAATCTTAGAGATAGATTCCCATTATTCATTTAGTGCATGCGTTTTTCTTTGTTTCTTTCTTCTCCCCCTCCCTCTCTTATATTATGTCAAATTGAATATGGAAAAATTATGAATACTTTGTACATAATCCTCTTTTGACATTTATTCAATAGCTTTTGACAGATTAATGATCTAAAAATGAAAATATTGTAACTATAAAAATCGATTATGCTTGAAGCAAAGTTAGTTTTCTCATGTTTTTGATACTGGTTTCGCTTGAGCTTAGCCTAGAAAATAATCATATGATTCCTACCTTATGATGCTTGACACCAAGACACTACATTAGTTTTTTATTCACTTCTAATGAAATTTAGGTCGCTGAATTGGAAATTTACTCAATGTCTATGGCTACTGTAGAAATTTCTAGAGGCTTATCTTAGTGAGACATTTGGAGTTGCAGTTATTCTAAAACTACTCATTATTCCAGAAAGGCTACAAGATGCTTCTGTAAAATCTTCTTTGACAAAAGTAGATGTTGGAACTATGGGAAATGCAAGTAAATTGTTAAATTTGTGGCAAAACAAATACAACATAAGATGTTACTTGCAATATAAATAGTTTTGAAGTTGGTAATATAGCATAATGTGCAATAATAAGTTGGATTCATAGTGAAAGTAGCTTGTAGTTGAAGGGTATTTCAATATGAATTTTGATTACAATACAAGATAATGTCGAGTTACTTCCTTCTTATTGTTAGCTTGGCCAATTACATACTTTATAAGGAATTCTTGGATAATTGAAATATACATAATTGAAAATGTGAGGCCTGAAGATAATGATGGATCAAAATAGCAACACCTTTGTTTGTTAGTGTTAATAACTGAGTATAAAATTTTATTTCTAGCGAGTAGAGAACACTAACGGAAAAAGTTAACTCTTCTAGAATTTTAACATATAATTTTGCCGTTCCACGTTTTGGTATTTATTCATCTAGATCATTATTTTTTTTCAAGTACGAACCCTTGTAAATAAGTGGCTTGTGATTTAAATTAGTATTCTCTATATTTAATGAATCATAAAGGTAGTAGTGAAATAATTGATTATAAGAATGGATTTAATTTGCTAATTGGGAAATTTTTTCCATATGTGTGGTTTCATTTAGGGTCAACTATTATACATTGTTACAATAAAATCATCCCCTACTAATACTATTAATCTATTTGTTGTGTGAACTTCTGCAGGTTTAGAGATGATAGAAGAATATTTTTCACTCAATAATGGTTAATCCCCTAAACTAATTAATTGGATAATGACTTCAGCAGTGGATCTGATCTATTACTGGGGCGTATTTATTCTGTTGGATACAGTGTTTGCGATGTATTTATGTTCATATTTAATAAATATCATAAATAAATTGTGTTGTAGGAATTTAAGTTGATTCTAGTTCGTCTAAAAGGTGAATAATTTAGTAAATGAGAGCAACATAACTTTCTATCGATTATCAGTATCCAAGATGCACCTAAGCCAACATTAAGAATCAATGGAGAAGCTAGGAATGTCCTCTGTCACTTAGATGACATAGAAAATTTATGTGACTTAAATTCAACTTATAGCTTGATTATGACATTTTTATCTTGGTAAAATCGTTAGAAATTTTTTTTTCTCATGAAGAATATCCTTCAAGGCTCAGTTTGGTATGCAAGTTAACATGAGAGTGGACTTTTTATGTGGCTGAACCTTACAATGTCCCCAACTTGACTACAACCTTTTTTACTCCGACGTAGTTTTCCTATAAATACATGTTCCCCACTTTTGATGTACATCAATCTTCATCTTTGAGTTTTAACTTTTATTTTTGGCTCAACCAGTCTTGGTTGGAGAGTCAAAATAAGAAATATATGAAAAGTTAGTGTCGAAAGAAGAAATATATGAAAAGTTAAAGATAAGGAGATAAGCTTTAAAAGCTCATGGTTTTTCGCTTAAGTAAAAGTAAAATAGATTATATGGATTGCATGTGTGGAAAGAGGCACTAACTTAGAAGTGAAAATTGGAGGTATGCATTATTAAGATTATCTAATTCTTAACTTTAAAACATAACTAAAAACTCTTCATGTCGTGATGGGAAAGGAGGTACGCATCTTACGGATCTTTTGGAGCCTTTTCATGGGAAGGATGTTGTAACTACTAAGGCCCCTTGCATCTGGTTGGTGGGCAAAGAGTTAAGTTTGCATCCTAGGGGCTCAGAAAATCTAATGCTAAGGGGTTTAAAATCTCAGATAAGACGGAATCCTTCTCATTTGAGTTGAGGGGTCGGTAGGTGTTTTTGGTGGGTGTATTTGCATTGTACCTATATTACTTTTAATCATTAATAAAGTTTTTCTTTAAAAAAATTATTATATAACCAAAACTAAAATAATGTTCAAAATCATTTGCAAAAAATCAAGTGTAATTGGTTATCTAACATAAAAAAATCAAAAAATAAGAAGAACAATATTGCAAAAAAAAGTGATTTTACTTTTCTTTCCATGTAAATTATCTTAATTCATTTTTAATAAAAATTGAAAAAGGTAAATAAATAATTGTCCATTGAACACAGGCCCATAAATTTTAGCCCATTAGGTTTAATTTTTAGGGTTGTGCAAATTCACTATAAATTAAGATGATATTGCAACCCAAGGAGCTCCAACCTATCCACCAAACCTTCTTCTTCGTCGGCGGCTCCCTTTGTACAGTCGCCACCTAGCTCCACTCATCACCATTCTTCTTCCATCCATAGCCGACCTTCTCCCTCACACAAAGGCAGCACTCAAAGATTACCTTGCAGAAATAGTGGGTAAATGTAGTTGACTCACAATTAATTTTGTTTCTACATGATTTCGTGGCTTTCAAACTGTATTTGTGTATCAATGCAAGGTTTTGTTTTTCTTCATGGATGAGTTTGAAACTTTTTTTCCATATGGTAATCAAAATCTTACATCACATGTGCTCCTATATACTACGTACATGTCCTTCCCCGCATTCTAGATCTTTTTTATTTACTATTCATTTTATCTTATCTAAAATATATAAAAAAAAACAAAATCAAATGTATACATTAGGGATCGGTTAGCCTCTCTGGCCATGATACCTAAGGCAAGAAAACCTGAAAAAATATTTAGAGCTCAGATGAGTTTATTAAAATCCTCCTTAGTAGCTACTTCATTAACAATTGGACATTCACAAATCATACCTATTTAGAGCTTTACACCCAAATGTATAAAGAAGATGAGCTTACATTGAAATTGATTACCCCTTCTATCATTTTTTCTTCCTGATTGCATAGCTTTTTTTCTACTTGAATTGAAATTTAGTGACTTTGTAACTTGCATATGTTACCTGAATCTGTATGTTTGCTCTTATTTGAAGAGAATCAGTGAAAATGGAGACGCTTAGGATGAGCGAGAGGTTGAAGAAGAAGAGAGACAGACTGAGTGACTTGCCTAATGAAATTTTGCTTCATATAATGTCATTTATGATGATACAAGATGCTATCCAGACATGCATCTTGTCAAAGCGGTGGAAGAACCTTTGGAAGGCCCTTCCTAGTCTTACATTGCATACCCATGACTTCAAGACGAGTATATTTTTCTTTAAATTTGTCGATAAGCTTGTGAAATATCGCAATGGCAACCATCCCTTGCGTACTCTTGACTTCAATCGTCGGGGTTATTGTCCACCTCAGATTCTGAATAATCTCCTCCAACATGCTCTTTTTAATAATCTCCAACAATTGAAGATTGCTATACCATACAATTTAAGTTTTCCAGATTCAGTCTTTTCATGTCGGTCTTTAACTTCTCTTCACATCTCACAAATATCGTATGATGTCGAGAGAAAAACAAAAGTCCCCATGTATGTCGATCTTCCAGCACTAGTAAACTTGCATCTTGAGTGGATTGGAATTTCCGCTGATAAAAATGGTCATGCATATCCCTTTTCGAATTGTCATATGTTAAAGACTCTATACATTGAAAATTGTCCATTGTATTATCCTAGTTCTCTGTCCCCAGACAAGTTAGGAATCATCAATATAACTAATGCTTCCCTTGCCCATTTGACCATCTTCAGTGTGTCATCTACTCCAGAATTCAAATATGTGATATCTACACCCAACCTAAGTTCTTTTACTTTAAATGGTTCTCCTTTTAAGACATGGCATGTACATGAAGACCTGATGGTTGAGCTTCATTCTTCCTCACTAGTGTAGCCAATACACCACCTTCAGATATCCAGGTAATGGGAAATAGATTTTTAAGTGTTTTTTTTCTTTCTCTAGGAGTGCTTACTTTTCTCTCATTGTCAGTTATTAAAGACACTAATGATATTATATTAATAATGTGAGAAAGGTTTTTCCTATAAGTATTTTCTAACAGTTCTAACTATTTTTCTAATGCAGAATGTCAATATTGTAATAACTTTGAAATTTCAATAACTTGAGATTTTTGTGCATAGTGAAGTCTAAATTGTTTTTAACACACTTGTCTTCGTGGAGCAATGGAATTTTTATTTGTAAAAGTTACTGTCATAAATTCATGATGGATATAACTTTTCAGGCTAAAATCTTAGATATAGATTCCCATGGTTAATTTAGTGCATGCTTCTTTCTCTATTTATCTACTCCCCCCTCCTCACTTTTATTATGTCATTTTTATTTTTTTAAATGTATTATGTCAAATTGAATGTGGATGAGTTCTGAGTACTTTCTATATAATCCTCTTTTGACATATCTTTGGATATCTTTGGTATGTTTTAACAGACAAATGAACCAAAAATTTAAAAGCTTAAAAATGTTTTTAGTCTCTTACATTTAAAGAGGAATCTAATCGAGTCCCTATAAAAAAAATCCTTAGTAATCAATCCTTATAATATTTTTTTTCTTTGCAATAGCTGCAATTGATAACATATCATCAATTATGACTAGTCAAGCGCCATGTATCATTTAGTAATTCCAGTTGGAATTTTTTTTATCCACATGTTATTTTTTTCCACCCTCCCCTTTACTTGTCTTCCTCTTCCCTCTTTCATCACCTTCTTGATCCTCTTTCCTCACACCACCACAACCACCGTCACTCTTGTTTTTGATATTGTTTTTGCTTGTGTTTCTGATATTGGTTTTGCTTGAGCTTAGCCTAGAAATTAATTGATTATGGACATGGGTTTAATTTTCTAATTGGGAAATATTTTCCATACATGTGATTTTATTTAGGGTCATATATTATACATTGTTATGATAAAATCATGCCCTACTAATACTATTAATCTATTTTGTTGTGTGAAATTTTGCAGGTGTAGAGGTGACAAGAAGAATTTTTTCACTTAAAATTGGTTAATCTCCCAAACTAGTTAATTGGATAATGACTTCAGTAGTGGATTTAATATAATTTTCTATTGATTATCAGTATTCAAGATGTACCTATGTCAACATTAAATATCAATGGAGAAGCTACGAATGTCGTCCAAATTTATGTGACTTGAATGCAACTTATAACTTGATTATGATATTTTTATCTTGGTAAACTTGTAAGAAATTGTTTTTTTTTCTCATGAAGAATATCCTTTAAGGCCTAGTTTGGTATGCAAGTTAACTTGAGAGTGGAATTTTTATGTGGTTGATCCGTACAATGTCCTCAGCTTGACTACAACCTGTTTTACTCCCCTGAAGTTTGCCTATAAGTACGTGTCCCCAGTTTAGATGTACATCAATCTTCATCTTTGAGTCTTGATGTATTCATTTTATTTCAATCAGTCTTGGTTGGAGAGTCAAAAGAAGAAATATGTGAAAAGTTAGAGTCCAAAAAAGAAATATATAGAAAGTTAAAGATATGGAGAGAAGCTTTAAAAGCTCATGGTTTTTCGCTTAAGTAAAAGTAAAATAGATTATATGGATTGCATGTGTAAAAAGAGAAGTACTAACTTAGAAGTAAAAATTGGAGAACATAAAAATACCACAAATCTCATGTTGAGCGACTCTATTATGAAAGTAATCTTAATGAAACACAAGAATACTTGCGTGTTGGCTCCAACATAAATCTTCGATCTGATGATAATGAACTAGATGGCTAGTAATGTAAAATAAGGAAGCCACGTTTCTATTCTTGTCATTCATCTCTTCGTAACATTAAGTATTTCTCTCTCATGTTTTAAGTTTTTTTTTAAGGCATGTTTTAAGTACCTTGGATCTATTATACAAAATTATGGGAAGACAAAGAGATATTAACCATAGAAGCTAAGTAGGTTTGCATAAAATGAAGAATTGTTTGTAGTGTGATATATATATGTAAACGAAATATTGGTAAAGTATAAAGGGAAATGTTATTACACAACTATTAAATTAATCAGCAATATTTCACGTAGGGATGACAATTGGTAGAGTCTAGGTAGAGCATTAAGTAACTATTCCTATCCGTATTTAAAAAAAAAATGTACTCATTTCCATACTCACATAGGTAACAACTTTAGCGTTGGTACCTTACATTCTAGCCATTTGTAAACTCAAACTCGAACCTATTACTTACATTTTAGTCAACTTAAAATGGTCGCTAGTATTAATAGGAAAAAGGAATACAGCTTCTTGTAATTTTTTTTTCTGATAAATTAGAAAACCATGAATGTTTTTAAAATTCTAGCTTTAACATTGAAAAATAAAAAATTGTAACTATAACATACAACTCAAGTAAAATAAAAACCCTTCAAAAGAAGAAAATAAAGAAAAGTGAAGAGAATAATAGACGGAAGAGATAAAACGTGAACGCTTATATTTTTCTGATATATCTACACTATATTTATAATTTTGAGTTCTCATTCTGGACTCTCATTAAACCACGTCACTATCTTTTAAATTTTTTTTCTCTAATTTAGACATTTTTTTATGAGATTTTAATCCAATTAATGACCTCAATGAATAAAACTTTAATGATGTTTGATTAAAGTGTATTAAATTTGTGAATTAAATGATAATTAAGCAATTATATTAAACTTAAACCATAGAATCACATTTGTGAATTAAAGTGTATTAATTATCATTGAATTACTTTCCAATATACTTGAAGCTAATACTGGTAACTAATAAAGACTAATTTGAAAAAAAATAAAGAGGGAGTGAAATCTACACTATATCTATAATTTTGAGTCATCATTCTGGACTCTCATTAAGCCACGTCACTATCTTAAAAGAAACTCTAATTTAGACATTTTTTATGAGATTTTAATCTAATTAATGACCTCAATGAATGAAATTTTAATGGGGTTTGACTAAAGTGTATTAAATTTGTGAATTAAATGATAATTAAGTAATTATATTAAACTTAAACCATAGAATCACATTTGTGAATTAAAGTGTATTAATTATCATTGAATTACTTTCCAATATACTTGAAGCTAATACCGGTAACTAATAAAGACTCATTTGAAAAAAATAAAGAGGGAGTGAAATTTGAAAACAATCAAAGTTGAAATAGAAAACATATCAATTTATTTGTATTAAATTAATAATGTCGGTATCATTTCAATTTATTTTACTAGGCGGTGCAATTTGAAATAATTTAAATTTGAAATAGAAGAAGTAAATTAATTACATTAATGAGGTATGTGAGTGTTTTAGTAGTCCACTATTGAAGGTAAATAAATTGTATTAGCTAATGAAAAAATTACATGTGATATATATTTCAATATGCCCCACATTTAAGATTGGACGCTATATCTATATATAATTTTGAATCCTCATTCTAGACTCTCATTAAGTCAAATCACTGTCTTTTAAAAAAAATCTCTAATTTACACATTTTTTATGAGATTTTAATCTACTTAATGATATCAATGAATGAAACTTTAATGAGGTTTGATCAGATGACATTTGAGATTTTGGGGTGAGTGTTTGTCTCGAGGTGTAAGATATCTTAGGGGGAAGATGTACTTCTAATTTCAAGAGGGACTCCACATCATTTTTGATTTATGTACTCTAAGGGTAGATGAGCTTTAGGTGTTCATATTGTAACAATTTTGTAATGTTATAGTTTAACTTTTACTTACATCTTGCTATTCATTTAATTATATTATTTTGCTTTAAAAAAATCTAATTATATTTGTATACTAATGGATAAAATATTTATTAAATACTTTATTTTACTGTTATTTTTAAAATACAATTTTAATTTAAAATAATTTAAATATGTAAATTATAAATTAAAGAAACCCCGTACATTGCACGGGTTACTAATAGTTTTACATAAGCTGCAGCACACTACTAATATAGTGCACCTTGACATAAGGATTACAACGGGTGGATTTTATATTTGGAAAGAAATAAAAGGCATTAACAACTAATAACTATGATTGATACATAATTAATATAATGAACCTGGACAAAGATATATGCTAGAATGAAAATTGCCAACGGCTAATTCCTTACACTGGGAAAGAAATAATGGCAGCATAATTGATTTGATTTGGGAATATTTTATTTATTTTGCTTCTCAATGGTAATATTTTCTTTGTTAGTATGAGTATCTTTAATATCAAATATTATCTAATTCTTAACTTTTTTTTAGGGAAAGCTCATAATTTATTAAGATTGAAAAAGCGGAGTCTACCAGCAAAGCTTCAGAAACCCTTGGAGGTCATCGCACTAAACATGGGAAGAGAAATTGTTAACTTTAAAACATTACTAAATAACTAAAACTAAAAAAAAAAACTAAATTTTTCAGTTCAAAATAAAAAACTAAAACTAAAATAAATTTCAAAATCTTTTGAAAAAAAGTCAAGTGTAATTGGTTGGAAAACATAAAAAAAATCAACAAATAAGAAATTAAAAGGGGCATTGTTATTGATTCCCTCCCTTTTGATACTCTGGCCATCCCCAAAACTTAATTTCCCCAAAATAACCATGTCATTAAAAAATTTAAAAAACCCAAATCATTATACTAACCTAAACACCTTCCACACTTCCTTATGTCACCGTTGTCTTCCACATTATCTCCTTCGTCCTCCTCCCCTATATCTGTCATAGTGCGTGGTTGGTGGAAGGAAGAACGGTGCCTGCTCCGGTTATGGCTAATGGCTTTTACTCCAATTTAAGGCTCTATTTCGTCGCCCGCACTTTGTAAGTGCAGAATGGATTGATACCGCACTTTGTAAGTGCGGTGTGTAGAGCTAATGTCCAGCACTTTAAAGTGCGGTATGTATATTATTACAAGCCGTACCTTAGCTCTACAAAACACACTTACAAAGTAAAGTACACATAAATTAAACTTAAACGCCAAGCACTTTAAAGTGTGGAATTATAATAAAACAAACCGCACTTTTAAAGTGCGATAGCCTGATTAATTAACCTAAATATTAAGTCAAGGAATTTTTGGATAAAACACCAAACAAAAATTCCATAAAACATAGGATATTTGAAAATAAGATTATCCATACAAGACTTAAAATTATCTAAATCTATTCGTGCAAGAATTCAGAGAAATTAAAGTTATAAAAACAATGTGGCACAACATCACCATCCACTCTTAGAACTTAATGCATCACCATCCTTGGTCCTCTTCCTCTTCTGGTAGGTCATGTCATCCTCGCGGTGCACACCCTGCTCTATGATGGAGTTCATGTTCTGAATTGCATCCCAGACCTGAGTGCCCTCCGCAGGCGCACCTGTGCTTCCCAGGTCCACTGCTATGGCACACCAAGTCTGCAACTGTGAAAATTTACCCTACGTAAAGGACAAAGTAGTCATTAATATCCATAATTATACAACAGAGTTTATTTATAATTTCCATAAACAAAACTAACTATTACAGATGCTAACTCATCATCTCTACACTCCGAAGGGACCACGACAGGGTGCGAGATCGGCCTATACCACTGTAGGTAATCATCAGCTGTCTGAGAAGGGAAGATGGCATGGCCCCCCTGCACTTTACGAGCTGCATAGGTGGCCCACGACTTGTCAGTCTGCTTGCAACTGGGTCTATCAAATGGAGGTGGACGAGGGGTGGTCTGCACACACCCAAACTGCCTAATGACTTGCTCCGGCAAGTAAGGGTGTACCATGCCTAAATGAGGGATGAACCCACAGTAGAGAGAAACCTGAGGAAAAGGCTGGTACAATCTGTGTGTATCGTAGGGCGTCCCGATGACAGAGCCCGCGGGAAGGTCATTCAGGGAAATTCACTTGTGCTTGATGAGCAAATTACCCTTAGCAAATATCCACTGTCTAGACCTGGGCATCTCCTCCGTGTAAGCAAGGTTCAACTTCCCATCAAAGATGAATGCAGGAAAATGCTCAAATATCCAGGCTTGTTGGATTTACCTGTGCGAGGCACAGGTAACTTTGGATAAACTAAAATTATTGTGTGTGAAATGATATATTTTTATAACTTCATATACATGTTGTTGTGAGGTCAACAATAGTGACAATACTGTAGTCGTGAGAAATAGTTACTTAGCAGTAAACGGTCGGCGACAATTTGCGCTTAACTCACATGGGCAAGGATCGAAACCCCCTTCTGCATGGTTGAGGGATAAAGTTAGCTAACTACCACGCCACATCTTGTGCTAAATTTAGATATTATTTTGTCATGTTGATTCCTTGATTATTGGTATAAGAATATTTAGCTTGGAGTGTGCCGTCCTCTCTCCGGGCAACAACAGTGCAACAAACCCTTCGAGGTAAAATTAATGACAATATCACCTCTCGATCTAATGGATGCCGATAGAGTGTTCCATACAAATGTTTTAGATGTTCCTCCATACCCATACAGGAAGAAAAAACCACATTTGTTTTCGTATACAACGCTCAAATCTAGGGATTTCAATTGTTTACTATAATAATAAAATATTTGACATGAAGGGTTTAAAATGAAAAAAAATTATCAATTATTATTTATAAATTATAATATTCATACATTAAATTTGGGCAAACTCTCTCACATGTGTGATTTTAACAACCGTTTCATATAAACAAAATTAAATTGATAATTTGCTACTTTTAAGTAAAACTACTATAGTTTAGGTGGTCTAATAATATTTTGACATGCAAAATTCTATCTTATTATACATGTCAAAATATATTGGTGAGCTAAGAGGCTAAGATTAAAGTGATTTTACCAAATATTTACCTTGAGTGATTTAGACAATCTCATAAGTAATTGTTGTAAAACAATTTCTATTGTTTGACCATGGTAGGAATTATATATATTATATGTTTGATCCAAATTATGAAAGTAAGTTTTTTTTTTTTTATGGTAGAAAATAAAAATAAAGCTCTTTTATTGCTAATTAAAACTAAAACTTCCTCACTGCAAACAGAAGAGACAGAAGATAAGTGACTTTTGGTATCTATACTGTTAAATATGTGAAGACGGTATATTTGGAAACTGATAAAAAAGTAAAAAATTACAATTTATTTAATGATTTTTAAGATATAGTGAAACTCAAAGCGATAAGAGTGTGTTTTGATGGAAATATATATGACAATATAGCACATCTCAAAAAAAGATAAAAGATAAGGAAAACTAAGTTGTTTGTTCATCTTCTCAACCACTTATCTGATTCACAACTTTACTTAGTTGTGAGTTTTCTCTCTTATTTCTAATAAAAAAAGGAGAACCTTTTTCCACAACAATGGCGGTTTCTTCTTCGTGAAACACCAATGTGGAGGAGCTGATCTGCCCACAGCGACGAAACAGCTTCGCGAAGGTGTTGTCGGAACCGCGACCTCAACGGTCTGTTCCACTGTCTTCAACAGCGTTCGCCGGTTCTGTAAAATCCTAATTCTCCATCACTGCGTTCATCTTCTACTTTGTGCCATCTGAATGATTTCTCCTTCTCGCAATCATTCCCCCTGCTCCTCATCATGTTCCCTTGCTCCTCGTGCGATCTGCCACCGCAATCGTTCAACGCAGCCTCTTCTCCATCAGGTTTCTGTTCGAGCTTCCTATTCCTGTGATCGTCAAATTCTCCTTCTCCATTGGGTTCCTGTTTGAGTTGTGTTGCGCAACAGGTGAGTAAATATGATTCCTTTCCACTGCCTAATTCTTCCTCTTCATCGATATCCATTACCTGCTGACTCCACCCTCACATCACACCTCTCCAACGCCCTCTCTCTCAGGAACGAACACGCTCGCTCCCTTCTCCAGGTAGCCACTTCTTTCGGTCACTCCCAGATATGAATGTTTATGCGAGACCCGCTCAGGGGGTGATCAAGTTTAATTTTGATGCTTCATGCTGAATGCAAACATTGCTGGTTTGGGGTGTGTGGCGAGATCATAGCGTCGGTGACAAATTTTCCCGTCGTTGTGTTCTCTCCGGAGATGGCTGAGGCTATTGCTTTTCGGTGGTCCCTGAGTTTAACTATCAGTTGGTTTTCAGCCGTATCTATGTTGAGACTGATTGCTTGTCATTGGTGGAGAATTGGAAGAAACCTTTGATGTCCTCTTCTTATTTGCATTCTATTTTGTTGGATTGTAAGAATTTAGTTTTGGCTTTTTCTGTTTTTGAGTTTGGTTTTGTCCGCCAATCTGAGAACTGTGTTGCGGACTTCCTCTCTCGTCGGGCTCTCTCTTATTCAGCTTCCTAAAAAAACATACTTGATTTGTTCATTATTTACATTGTTTAAACTTGACATTAAAGCTTTCACTAAAAAGTTCAAAAAGAATTTGAATTCAATCTCAAATTACTTGTGAATATTCATTTGTTTAGAAATAAAATTAAACCGTGCAAATGCATGAATAAATTTTGATAAATCAAAGCTAAAATGTGTGTAATGTTATATTTTTGTAACATTTTATACCTCTAATTGTAAAAAGATATAAATGGTTGTTAGAGATGTATATTTAAAGTTATGTTAATGTAAAATTTTAAAAAAAACTTTGGATGATAATTTTTAGAAAGATGAGTCTAGGATATCCACGCTGTTAATTAACCTATTTATAAGGATTAACTAATTTATTATAATTCCTTTTGAATTACTAAGTATAAATGCTTTGATTATTTGATCCCAAATCGCAGAAATACTAATTAATATATTAAACTAAAAATCTTCTATTCAGTTTTAGATCATATTTTTTAAATTGTTAATAACAATAAGATGCATCAATACTATCATTTGACACCAACTTTTGAAAATTAACAGATGAATATTTTTTTTTGGAATTCTAAATATTTGCCATAACAAACCGTAAAAGCAAAAAGATTTTGTCAAATTTAAACGAAAATATGATTTCAAAATAAAGATTTCAATTCCTTTATTTTGTAAATATTTAGGTGGGACTATATTAATCACATTATAATGTCTTTATATCCAAATTTAATTTATAACATGGTTAAAAACGATTTTGTCAAATTTCATTTTTAATTACTTTTTAATATAAATTGGTTCAAAATATCGTGTCGTTCTACATAAAAATAAGTTAGACGACACTAATAAAACGGTTTTCCTATGACGCTAAAGAGCACAAAATCGTTCTAAAATGAATTAAATAATTTACAAAGGTATACATACATACCTTAGCGTCAACAATGGTAATTTGCTACATACAGTTGTTGCTCATTCAAAAAAATAAATTTAATTAACTTAAATTAAAAATTAGTTCTCATTTGAATAATTTTCATTATTCATATGTGTCAATGATATATTATTCATTAGAGTGATGCTAGATAGCTCGAATGATGCATGTTTTACTCGAAGATCAATTCAACATCCACAAATGTGTTTTCAAATTCAATATTTTCCTCCATATATTTAATGAACCAGCTCTCACAGAATGATCCTTAGTAATTTCATCTTCTTCTTCTTGTTGTTTGGTGCTCTGCTTCCAAAATCATTGATGCATGTCTATAGAAAGTGGCCAGTAGAACCCAAAGATACAATTATGAGAAGCAAGTGGGGAAGAGTTTATAACATGAGAAAGTATCAAACAAAATCAATTCGATATCGTTAAGCATAGCAAGCCAGAAGAAATCAAAACTAAGATGAACCAAAGGATCAAAAAGCAATAATATCTTTCTTACCTCTAACATTAGTCCATTCCTTGTGCCTTCATCTCCTAAATCCTACTACAAAAATATGGAGAAGATAAATATTACAATTGAGATAAAAAGGGAACCAAAAAAATTATTGTAACATTAGAATGAATCAAAACTAAAACGAATTGAAGAATTCAAACATAATAACGTTGACATATCCATTTCCTCGTGACGGTATTTGAGTTCGCTGATCCTTTAAAAATAGAGGAACTCCTTGCCCCTCTCTCTCTTATGGAAGAGTGTGCTTCCCATCCCCTTCATATCCTATACCCTACAAAATTGAGGAGAATGTGAATATTGCAATCAAGATTAAAAGAGAACCAAAATTTCTACTTTGGAACTCACCACCACAATGGTTCTCACGATTGGTTTTTGAGTTTATTCTTTTAAAACGATATAACAGAGAAACCGTAGTGGTACAATTTATAGCATCAAGTGAGGAGACTAATTGTTAATAAAAATTCATATTTCAAAAAAATATATTTAATTTGGTATTAATTAGTTATGATTTGTTCCTTATTTTAAAATTTGGTTAAATATTTGGTATTAATTAGTTAGGATTCGTTCCTTATTTGACATTTGTAATCAATATCAATTTTTGTTCCTATAAAAATTTGGTATTAATTAGTTATGATTCGTTCCTTATTTAATATTTGTAATAAATTTTATAAATATTAATTATTTAAAAAATATTTTTTAAAAAATCTTAAGATTTGGTTAAAAATTTGATATTAATTAGTCATGATTCGTTCCTTATTTAATATTTAGCAGGTGTTTATATAAAACAAGGTTTATACCCACCTACCCACTAAAATAAGGTATAAATCCTAACTATCCCCATTATGACCCTACCCTAAATAATTAATATTTATAAAATTTATTACAAATATTAAATAAGGAACGAATTATGACTAATTAATACCAATTTTTTAACCAAATTTTAATAGGAAATAGTTAACATACAATCTTAAGATTTAAAAAAAAAAATCCTACTAATAGGAATCTATCCTACTATTTCACGGTTTATTAGTTTATCCTGTTTTAATTTAATACTTATATATTCCATTAAAAAAATTAATACTTATATATTAAGCTAATTTGTACCAAAAAAAAATTAAGCTAATAGGATAAAATGAGTTTTTTTTTTTTTTTTTTTGTTAATATACCATTAGTTATAAAAATCATTAATGACTAATTATGTTCCAAATAAAATTAGCAATAATTACATATTATAAAATATAATTATATTAAGTTAAAAATTAAATTTAAAATTAAATTTTAATATTCTGATTCCCTCCATTAAACAAATGTGGTTTTTTCTTCATGTATAGGTACGGAGGAATAGTTAAAAAATTTGTATGGAACACTCTATCGGCATCCATTAGATCGAGAGGTGATATTGTCATTAATGATGCCTCGAGTGGGTTTGCAGCACTGTTGTTGCCCAGAGGGAGGACGGCGCACTCCAGGCTAAAGATTCTTATATCAATAATTGAGGAATCAACATGACAAAATAACATCTAAACATAGCACAGTATGTGGCGTGGTAGTTAGCTAACTTTGTCTCTCGACCATGCAGAAGGGGGTTTCGATCCTTACCCATGAGAGTTAAGCGCAAATTGTCGCCAACCGTTAGTGTAAGCAGGTGTGTTTCAAAAATGGTTAAAAATTTGATATTAATTAGTCATGATTCGTTCCTTAATTAATATTTGCAATAAATTTTATAAATATTAATTATTTAGGGTAGAGTCTTAATGAGTAGGTCATAGTGAGGATAGTTAGGATTTATACCTTATTTTAGTGGGTAGGTAGGTATAAACCTTCTTTTATATAATATATAGATATAATAAATATTTTCGTTACTTTATTTTTTTAATATTTAAATTAATCAATTTTGAGTTAAAAGGAATATTCAATTTGCATCTTTATTAGAAGATCTTTATTAGAAGAGGGTAGGATGAAGTGTAGATTTTGGAGAAGAATTAGGTTGAGTGTGATACTCACAAGCTTTGAGGAGAATGAGTGTATTTTACTCAAAAATAATTAGTAAATCAAAATTACCAATTATATAAACTTCATCTTTTAATGAATGTGACATATATAATAGTTTTGATCATTCTCATACATTTTTCTTTCATCTAATTTTTACATGTATTTTCTTTCTATCACTCCATGCACTATATATCACATTGGCAACCATATATTGTTAGTACAGATAGCAACCTGAGAGGTGGGGTGAATCAGGTTTACCCGATTTTCGCCTTGATAATTTCTTACTTTCAAGATAAATGAAAACGCAAACGATTGCAGCAGAATTAAGCGTTGCTTGAAAGTAAAGATGAAGGATAGAAGAATTCACACACACAGAATTTTATCCTGATTCACCTTCTATCCACCGAAGGCTACGTCCAGTCCCTCAAGAAAATCCCTTGAGGATTTTTCCACTATTGATAAAAATCTCTTACAAGTTCTTACACCAAGGACCCTAAGAATTTCTATCAATTTCCTGTGAAAGTATACCACTTTCCACAGCCCCTGAAAGCAAACCACTTTCAGTTCCTGAAGGCAAACCACCCTCAGACCTTGAAGGCTAAACCACCTTCAATCAACACCCTGAAAGTATACCACTCTCAGTACCAACAACCCTTCACCGAGATCCACAGTGAATACTCAATCTTACAGAAAGAGATGATGAAGAGTTTACAATTGGCTGTATCAATCCTTTAACATACAAGTGGATTGATCATGAGAATTTATGCTTTAAGGCTTTTAAGCATAACAAGATTCTGAGTTCCTCAAGATGTGAACAACTAGAGTGTTCTTATAAACATGAAGATCATGAACTCAGAATTTAGGCTCTTGAAAGTTTAAGTTCTAAAAGACTTAATGAACTAATTTTGACAAAGCTTTGGCCTAATGTTGTATTCTCATGTGTTGTTGTGTTCTGGACTCAAATGGACTTTATATAGGCAAGGGAAACGTCCTTGAACCAATTCAACCTTTCCCAAAAGGTTTGAGACACAATGGTTCATGAAAAGATGCAATTTTTCGTGTTGGTAATCGATTACATCACTTAGTGTAATCGATTACACTAATAGCCGTTTCAGTTTGAATTTCAAATTCAAACATGTAATCGATTACAAGCAAGTAGTAATCGATTACTTACCTATGTGTAATCAATTACCAGAAAGCTGCAATCGATTACACTGAAGTCCATCTTCCAGAAACTTGATCTTTTAAGATCGGCTTAAGGTTTTCTACTTCTTTTAAGTTATGAAAACATTAAGTTGATTAGTTTAGGTGTTTTAAAGAGCCTTTATGCTTTAATAGACCTTTAGAAGCATAACTCACCTAAACTAGGACTTCTAGGTATTTGATAAACTTTGTAGCGCCGTTTCCTCTAAGTCTTCTTTTCTTCTTTTTGTCGATGAGTTTGTCGTCATCAAAACCTCAGCCAGGGTCAGGAGCAAGACCTTCTTCACAATCTCCCCCTTTTTGATGATGGCAAACACATTCTTGATACTTGAAGATCATATATGCGTCTCTGTTGAAAAACTCCCCCTGTTTGATGTAATCCAGTATTTCTCCCCCTTTCTAATTCACTTGTTGAATTCCTGCATATTGTCTTTAAGAGCACGGAACCTTTCTCCCCCTTTTGACTTCATCAAAAAGAAGAAAAGGCCAAAAACAGGCATACATCCATACAAGTATATATTTCGAAATAAAGCAAGGGTATGGGGGTAAAGATGTAAAACAGTCATAAACCACAATCATCCAAACATAGCAAATAAAAAAATATCCAACAATGCAGTTAAGAGTTTAGACTATGCTATTACAAACCAAATAAAATAGGATGTCTAATGAAAGCATAAAAAGATCCTAAAACTCATCAAAATCATCAGACGAGTCAGGAGAGTCATGAGAGGGAGCCATGCGATCGACACGAAGACTGAGGTGATCCATATCAGCATGGAGAGAGGTGTACATGGACTCAACCCGACCTTCCATGTGATCGAACCTCTGATCAAAATGTGTCCTCATATCTGCCAAATGAGAGAGGATGAGTTGAGTAGAGGCATCGGCATCTACAGAGGACGAAGGGCCACTCTCAGAGGATGGTGGACAGAAAGTAGCAGGGTCAGGAGCCTGGGTAGTGTCAGGACCCAAATCTGATTTGTGCCTGAAAGTACCATCAACATCCCTGAAAATCCCCATCTTGTTCAAAATTTCCATGTCGATCCTCTGAGATTTAGCATCCATGACCTGTGCATACTCTCCGTGCGTAGAAATCCCAAAGTTTTTCAGAATAAGAGTAATCACAGGAGCATAAGGAAGAGGACCAGTTCTGTCCTTGTGAAGCAGCATGTGAATCATGACCAAGTAAGCCCAATTAATTGCTTCATTATGCTTCAGACCATATATGATTTGTAACTCCAAATCACTAATCTGAGCGTGGTTAGAGGACTGAGGGAGAAGAACATAGCTTATCAAATAATGAAGTAAACGATCCTCTACACTGAGATATCCAACAGCAAGGATATCCCTAGAACGGTTGGCCTCCTTTCGTTGCTTCTTCATCTGTATCTCATCCTCAGAAAACCGACACAGAGATAGATAGAAAGACTTCTTATCATAATCAGCCCATGGACAAGTAATCTCAGGGCCTAGTCGGGCTCCAACATAGGGAATCGACAGTAAAGTGCCCAATTGCTCTTGAGTCAAAGAAATGTCAATCCCTTTGACTGATGAACAGATTTTGCCACCCCTCTTGACCAAATTGCAATAAAATACTTTGACATGTTCAGGATAATACGTACCCGTGAAGCCAACAAATTCATCAAGGCCTTGAAAGTCGAGGAGATATGGGAAGAGAAGTCCAGCGTTGATGAAGGAGTTCAAGTCACCATACTTGGGAGGAAGAATCAGCCTTTCAAGGTAATAGGCCAAGAATCGTTCCTTTTGTTCCTCCGTGACAAGGAGACGTGATAGGTCAAGGGTATTCATGGAGAGATTCTTCGACCGGTGTCTGCGAGAGGAAGAGGAAGCCATTTTCAGATTTGTGAAGGTCTAGGGTTCGAAAAAGGGGTTTTGGGTAGAGACCAAATTAGAAAATCCGAATGGGTTGAGAGGCAAGAGAGGAGAAGGACGAGCAAAACCCACCAATTGGTTCTGAATTTGAGCAAGAATCGAAGGAGAATGGTGGGAAAAACCAGTTCG
The DNA here is from genome assembly GCA_030819835.1 of Acmispon strigosus. Classification (NCBI taxonomy): domain Eukaryota; kingdom Viridiplantae; phylum Streptophyta; class Magnoliopsida; order Fabales; family Fabaceae; genus Acmispon; species Acmispon strigosus. The sequence goes on from JAUAMA010000007.1 coordinate 31,157,719, forward strand.
GCGTCGAGGAGAGGAAAGGGAAGAAGAACAGTGTAATCGATTATGAAAACTGACCAGCGATACTTATATTATCGAATTGGTAATCGATTACAGGCAGTTGTGTAATCGATTACCACTATTTGAATTTTGAATAAAATTCAAAAATTGCAACTGTAATCGATTACTGCAATTAATGTAATCGATTACTGGCAGTTCAAAATTTGAAAAAATTCAAATTTCGAATATGTAATCGATTATACCAGTTATGGTAATCGATTACTCAGAGAATTTTAATAAGCATGAAGACTAAGAACAGGGGTAATCGATTATAAGCCTATGGTAATCGATTACAAGGAAATTTCAAAAATTCTAACCTATAAATTCCTATGTAACATATTTCCAAAAGAACATTTAAGCACATAATCAATTAAAACATGTAATCATGTAAGAGAAGATTATACAAGTATCTAATGATAAGAACTAACATAGGACATGTGTTTAAGCACATAGGTATATTAGATATATGTAATCATAAATTTAAGACATGAATTAAGCATGTAAGCATATATGTTCACCTAAAAATTATGCAAGTATTTAAGACATATAAGCACATTTTTAGAAAATTATCTACTAAACGATTATGTTTGTTTAACTTATTTTTAAAATACCTACTGTGTTCCTATGAACTTCTAGTCAGTGGGCTTAGGAGCAAATTCCCAAACTTGATTTCCTTTTATTTGGTTGAATTCTTCCTGCATTGCCACAATCCAATACTCATCCTCCAGAGCATCATTTACTTTTGAGGGTTCTATTTGAGAGACAAAGGCCATATTCAAAACAGAATCATTTAAGCGTAGCCTTGTAGAAACGCCTCTAGAAATATCACCAATGATATTATCAACTGGATGATCCCTATGGATTCTCCATTCCTTTGGAAGTTGATAAGTGTTATTTTCAATGTGCTCTTCTTGTATTGGATTTTGATCTCTTTCCTTTTGAGAGTCTTCAGTGATAATGATTTCTTCTTCTTCATTATCTGGAAGATTGACTGTATCTTCTATTGAAGATTTAGACTCATCAAAGGAAACATGTATGGATTCTTCCACAGATAGAGTTTTCTTGTTAAAGACTCTATATGCTTTGCTTGTTAGAGAATAACCAAGGAATATACCTTCATCAGATTTTTCATCAAACTTACCAAGGTTTTCCTTTCCATTATTCAAGACAAAACATTTGGATCCAAAAGCATGTAGATGAGAGATATTTGGTTTCCTTCCTTTGTAGAGTTCATAGGGGGTTTTCTTCAGAATAGGTCTAATAAGAACTCTCTTGGAAATAGCAAGCAGTACTTACAGCATCAGCCCAGAAATATTTAGGAAGACTAGTTTCACTTAGCATGGTTCTTGCTAATTCTTCAAGTAGTATGTTCTTCCTTTCTACAACACCATTTTGTTGTGGTGTTCTCGGAGTAGAGAAATTATGTGATATTCCATTTTCATCACATAGTTCTTGAAATTGATGATTCTGAAATTCTCCACCATGATCACTTCTAATAGAAGAGATCTTTAAAGCCTTCTCATTTTGAACTAGCCTTGCATATCTCTTAAATGCGTTGAAGGCTTCATTCTTATGAGGCAAGAATAATGTCCATGTAAATCTAGAGAAATCATCAACAATAACAAGTGCATAGAAATTACCTCCGAGGCTTTTTGTTCTTGAAGGTCCGAAAAAATCCATATGTAGCAATTGAAGGGGTCTTGAAGTCGAAACTATGTTCTTTGGTTTGAAAGACGTTCTGGTTTGCTTCCCTTTTTGACATGCATCACAAAGCTTGTCTTTCTCGAATCTTATCTTTGGAAGCCCAACAACTAGATCATGCTTGACTAGTTTGTTTAGATGGTCTATGTGTATATGAGCAAGTCTTCTATGCCATAGCCATTAATCACTATTGTTCTTGGCCAAAAGACATCTTACATTTTGTGGAATTTCTTCCAAGGAGATCATGAAGACTTTATTGACTTTATAATCAGAAAACTTAACTTCTTTAGTTTTCACATCTTTTACTACACATATATCATCAATGAAACCAAGTTTCAAACCTTTGTCACATAGTTGACTAATACTCAGAAGATTATGCATCAAACCATCAACGTAAAGAACTTTATCGATGATTGTTTGAGGGGGTGTGCCTATTCTTCCAATACCGAGTATCTTTCCCTTTTGATTGTTTCCATATGTGACAAAACCTTTTTCCCTAGGTATAAGAAAAGAAAACTTTGTTTTGTCTCCTGTCATGTGTGATGAGCATCCACTATCAAGATACCATAAATCCTTTGCTGCTTTCATACACACCTACATGACAAAGTTCAGACATGGGTATTAGGAACCCAACAAGTTTTGGGTCCTTCTAAGTTAACATCCTTTCTAACCCATATGTATTCCCTATTTGGTACTCCAACATTTTTGTAGTAACATCTACTAGAGGTATGTCCTATTTTGTTACAATAAGTACAAGAATAATGATTGTAACTAGATGTTTGCCTAGGAGAGGGATGAATCTTCTTAGGAGGTCTATGAGGATTACTCTTTCTATTGTTCATACTCCTAAAAGAATTAGTCTTAGTGTTTTTAGAAGATCCTTCCACTTTGTTTGGTTTTACAAACACAGTTTTCTTGACTTCTTTTGTCTTTGGTTGAGAAGTATATCATAGACCTGACTTATTGTTTGAATGCCTTTGCACACTTAGAATATCATCCAACTTTTGTTTTCCTGTGTTGAAGTTATGAACTCTTTGTTGAAGATTATCTATCTTTTCTTCTAAAGAACTACACTTAGTGCATTTATGTGTAATATCTAATTTAGATTTTACTACATCTAGTTCTTCTTGTAAAGTTCTACACTTACTTTCTAAGGATGAAATTAAATCATTTTTCCTAGTGCTAACCTTAGAAAATTCTTGACATAATTTAAACATGTTTTCCATAGTAAACTTTAAATCATGAAAAGACATAGAATTATCACTAACCTAGGAATCTTCAACATCTGAATCATGTGAGGCCATCAATGTGACTTGTGCTTCTTCTTTTTCAGAATCTGATGATGAACTTACTTCATTATCATCCCAAGCCAAGTATGCTCTTCGTGTGGATTGATCCTTCTTTTCGAATTTGTCTCTTAGACCATGTTTCTTCTTTTGAAGATTTGGACATTCCAACTTGATGTGTCCAGGCTTGCCACATTCGAAGCATGTGATCTTTTGAGAGGAAGAAGACTCATTGTTCTTTTGGAAAGATCTGTTGTTGTTAAATTTCATACCTTTTCTTTTAAGAAACTTTCCAAAGTTCTTTACTAGAAGATTCAAGTTCCTATTGTCTTCTTCTTCAGAATCTGCATCATAATCATCTTTGATGCTTTCTTTTTCCTTTAGGGAAATGGATCGATACTTCTTCTCATGTTGTTCATGCTCTTCTAAACGATTCAATTCCAACTTGTGTTCTTGGAGTTTTCCAAACAGAGTTGCAAGAGTCATATTTGATAAACTCTTCTTCTCTGAGATGGCTGTAACTTATGGTTTCCATACTCTTGTAAGTGATCTTAGAACTTTCATGTTCAAGTCACTGTTTGAAAATTGTTTGCTAAGAGCAATCAAATGGTTAATCAAATGAGTAAATTGTTTTTGCATATCTAATACCTTCTCTCCTGGAAGCATTCTGAACATTTCATATTCTTGAGATAGAGTATTGATCTTTGATCTCTTGACTTCATCTGTTCCTTCGTGAGTCACCATCAACGTACCCCATATTTCTTTTGATGAAGTGCACGTTGATACTCTGAAAAACTCATCCATGCCAAGAGCAGATGTAAGAATGTTCATTCCTTTGAGATCATATTGAACCTTCTTCTTTTCTTCTTCACTCCAAGTACTTTCTGGTTTTGGTTGTGAACTTCCCCTTCTTCTTTTGATACAGGCACAAAGGGACCTTCTTCAATGGCTTTCCAAATTCCTGCGTCTAATGACTTTATGAATATTTTCATCTTGATTTTCCAGAAGTCATAGTGTTCTCCATTGAAGAACGGTGGCCTGTTTATGTTGAATCCTTCACTGGTTCCATGATTGGAAGAGTGATAGCGAAAAATCGCAAGTGTATGATTAACTATCGCGTAATATAAAAAGATCGAACCCAAGGGATAGGTGTTCTTATTATTATAATTTTTAGTACTTAAACAGAAATTTAAAAGATGAGAAAATATGTTGATGTTTTTAGAACAAGAAATAACAATAGCAAAACAAATAGAAAAGATGATAAGAATTTAAGTTCTTGGGTTGGTTTACATAGTCTATAAAACATGCTAGAAATCTCCTACTTAATTTCTGAAATTTAAATCCAAAATCATGGTGCTATAGCCTAGAGTTTCTACATCCTAATAGCCTTAAGAAATGTAGACCTTTCTTTCCTAATTACTAACTCCATAGCCTTGGTTATTAGTTAATTAGAAAAGAAGATGAAGAAAGAATTCGGGCCAACACAAAGTTACATACATCCTTATAGCCTTAAGAAATGCAAACTTATAACCTTTTTTATTTCCTATTTCCCTTACTACTTACCAAATGGCCTTATGACATAAGTAGAAAGCATGAAATCTTTTGTGCACCAAGATTAATGAAGAACAAGGGAATAAAACATGAATTGAAAGTATTATTCAGAAATGTAGAAAATAACTAGAACATGAATTATAAACTAAAACAACCCAAAAACTTAAAGAAGAAGTTAGCCAAGCATAGCTAAATGAGTCATTGAATTACCCTGGATAGGAGCTCAAATATGGCTTCCCACAAGTCCTAGGAACAATGCTCAAAAGGGAGAAAGAGAGAATACTTGTTGTATTCTAAGAGGTGTGTCTTTCAAGTGAAGAAAAGGGTCCTATTTATAGTAAAAATCCAGCCTCCAACGCTTCAGCGCTAGAATTCCCAACGCTTGGGCGCTGGAAGCATTAAAAATCCACTGCCAGGCCGAGGGCCAGCGCTTGAGCGCTGGCTTCCCAGCGCTGCAGCGCTGGGCACTGCTTCTTCATCTTCAAGTTTTTCTTCCTTCTTCATGGTAGTGGGTTTTGAATGCCATAAAAAGCCACTACTCAGCCCTTAATCAATTCTGAAACCTTCTCCCCACTACCATCAATCCTTCAACTTAATTTCCCATGTGCTCATTTGAAGAGAGTTGCTTCATATTCCTCTTTTTCACTTTTAGTCCTCTCTTGGTTAGCAATTCAATTCAAGCCCTTTTATTCTCTCAATCTTCACTTTTAGCCCTCCACTCTTGAACTTTCACATTTTGGACCTTGATTTCCTGAAACTTTACAAAGTGGTCCCTGGACAAAAATGATAACTAAACCAGCTTTTCCTAAAAATATAAAATTTCTATAAAAATTCCTAAAAATATAAAATAAAGGTAGAAAAACCAATAAAATCTAATCTACATGCAAAATGCAAAATAAATATAAAATCTACATAAAAATAATAAAAAACCTATATGTGACTCAAAAATAATAAAATAAAATGACTAAAAACTACCTAAAAACATCATATAAAATCCACTCATCAAAGAGGATGCCATCTTTTCCCGAATCTTAGGAATAACTTACCTAAACTTCCGCTCTGATACCAATTGTTAGTACAGATAGCAACCTGAGAGGGGGGGGGGTGAATCAGGTTTACCCGATTTTCTCCTTGATAATTTCTTACTTTCAAGATAAATGAAAACGCAAACGATTGCAGCAGAATTAAGCGTTGCTTGAAAGTAAAGATGAAGGATAGAAGAATTCACACACACAGAATTTTATCCTGGTTCACCTTCTATCCACCGAAGGCTACGTCCAGTCCCTCAAGAAAATCCCTAGAGGATTTTTCCACTATTGATAAAAATCTCTTACAAGTTCTTACACCAAGGACCCTAAGAATTTCTATCAATTTCCTGTGAAAGTATACCACTTTTCACAGCCCCTGAAAGCAAATCACTTTCAGTTCCTGAAGGCAAACCACCCTCAGACCTTGAAGGCTAAACCACCTTCAATCAACACCCTGAAAGTATACCACTCTCAGTACCAACAACCCTTCACCGAGATCCACGGTGAATACTCAATCTTACAGAAAGAGATGAAGAAGAGTTTACAATTGGCTGTATCAATCTTTTAACATACAAGTGGATTGATCATGAGAATTTATGCTTTAAGGCTTTTAAGCATAACAAGATTCTGAGTTCCTCAAGATGTGAACAACTAGAGTGTTCTTATAAACATGAAGATCATGAACTCAGAATTTAGGCTCTTGAAAGTTTAAGTTCTAAAAGACTTAATGAACTAATTTTGACAAAGCTTTGGCCTAATGTTGTATTCTCATGTGTTGTTGTGTTCTGGACTCAAATGGACTTTATATAGGCAAGGGAAACGTCCTTGAACCAATGCAACCTTTCCCAAAAGGTTTGAGACACAATGGTTCATGAAAAGATGCAACTTTTCGTGTTGGTAATCGATTACATCACTTAGTGTAATCGATTACACTAATAGCCGTTTCAGTTTGAATTTCAAATTCAAACATGTAATCGATTACAAGCAAGTAGTAATCGATTACTTACCTATGTGTAATCGATTACCAGAAAGCTGCAATCGATTACACTGAAGTCCATCTTCCAGAAACTTGATCTTTTAAGATCGGCTTAAGGTTTTCTACTTCTTTTAAGTTATGAAAACATTAAGTTGATTAGTTTAGGTGTTTTAAAGAGCCTTTATGCGTTAATAGACCTTTAGAAGCATAACTCACCTAAACTAGGACTTCTAGGTATTTGATAAACTTTGTTGCATTGTTTCCTCTAAGTCTTCTTTTCTTCTTTTTGTCGATGAGTTTTTCGTCATCAAAATCTCAGCCAGGGTCAGGAGCAAGACCTTCTTCACACACACACACACACACACGCACGCGCGCACGTACGCCCGCACGCACGCACGCACGCACGCGCGCACGCACGCACGCACGCACGCACGCACGCACGCGCGCACGCACACACACATATATATCTTATTTTTCTCTTTTTTTCTACCAATCTCTGTGTTTTTTTGTTTCTTAGGGCCCGTTTGGTGGTCAGTATAAGATAAGAACAGGATAGGATAAAAGATTGGATAAGCACATGATATGATAAGAGCAGGATAGACTCTTATCCTATCCTGCGTTTGGGGTGGACAGGATATTAATAGGATATGATACAAATAATGAAAAATGTATCAAATTTTCCTTCAAATAAAAAATACATAATATTTTTTAAAATTTAATTTTCTAAATAGGATTTTTTTAAAAAGTGATTATTCTCTTAAATTTAATTTTTTTACATTTTTATAAATAGCTTATTTTTTAATATTAACTAAAATAAAAATAATTTTTATTAATTCGGCTATTTTAATTAAAATTATTATATATGTAACCAATGAGTTTTAACTTAGTAGGGGTAAGTGATTAATGATAAAAATTATTAAAAGATATTATTCTTTCAAAAATATTTTATATTTAAATTATTTATTATAATTATATAAGTAGAGAAATAATTTTAAATAATATCATATGATAATATAAAATTAGTCTATATTTGCTATTAAAAAATTAATATATATATATATATATATATGAGTGGCCTATTTTATTGTTAGTGAAGAATTATTTTGTGTATTTTTATTATAATATAAATATCGAAAAATAATGTTAACTAAGTAGTAGTAAGTGATAATGAAAAATTAATTATTTTATATGAGTAAATCCAATATTTTCACCATTTATAAATAAGTTTATTTTTTAATTAAATTTATCAGTAACTAAATAATTTAACTTAACAATAACAATTAGTAATTGATAAGTAATAAAATTAATATTTTATTAAAATCAAAAATTTATATTTAATATTATTATAATTATATAAAACATAAATATTGAAATAAATTTTTGGTTATCGTAATAAACAAACTAAAAACTGATATCATATCTTGTTAGGATAATTTCTATCATAGCCGACAGCCATGAGACTAATCTCTCGAGGCTTTGACGATCACATTGAGTGGGTAGGGTTCTCCCAACACTCATCTCTTTACATGTGAGTGAAATTGAGTTGTCATTCATTTTTATTGTACGTATATGAGTGCGTTTGTTTTAGATTAATTTTTTTTGATTTTTACTGTCTAAAGAAATAGATTAATTTTTTAGAGATTTCGAGAAAAGCAGAAGTTGGTTTCTGTTCGTTTACACTAATAAAAATCACTTTTTTTTATCTTCTTTATTATTTATGAGAATAGATTTTTTTATAAGTTAATCAAACTAACTTTTCCAAATAATTTATTTTCAATTTTTTTAAATAATAATTTTAAAAAAAAGCTGAAAAAATCCTACTAAAATTTTAAAAAGAAAATTTAAATTAAAATAAATTCTTAAAATACATTGAAGCAAACACACTCATAAATCATAATAAAGAACTAATAGTATAAGTATAAAGATGTTTTGGTATTAAAATTCCACCTACAGCTGGTGAAATATTAGAAGAGAGAAGTAAATTGTAAACCGTAAAAGATATAAGGTGTGATGTGATGATTAAGAAGATAAGAGAAAAATAGAAAGAGAAAACTGATGGAATTAATATGAAAGAGAAAATGTTGTCTAAATAAATCTGTAGATAGTAAAGGGTACGGAGGGGTGTAATAAAAAATAAGTTGGCAAATTAAATTATGATACTCGTTTACGGTGGCTTATAGGGTACACTTGCACCCTAAGTGGTGCACCGTGCACCACTCTAAATGACCTGCTACAGCAGGTTTTTTTATCTAATATTTTAAAAAAATTAAAATAATAATAATTAGTTAATTACATTTTTATCCATTTTTTTAAAAAAAAGGTTAAAAATGAATTATAAAAAGAAGATTAACAGAGATAAAGGGGTTTATAATAATTAACAAATTAAAATTATAATAAATTATAAAAATAAAAAAACCTGTAGAACCGGTTACTGGTTACTTACCTGGATACTTGGCGCGATCTTATTGGCCAAAAGCTGGTGGTGCACGTTGCACTACTTAATTGGTAGTTCACCTTAGACAACACCCTCGTTTACAAGTAAATAATAAAGTAATGGGGAATGGATGGAGAGGAAAAGTTAGACTTTATTTTTAAAATAATGATAAGATATTTTTTTTTTCAAATGGGGTATATTGGAAAAGAATTGTCAAAATGGGGTAGTTTGTGAAACTAGCCTAATCTGATACGTGTTTGAACTAGCCTGAAATGAAGCTGGTATAAACTAGTCTGGTATGAGGCGTGTTTCAAATAGGACAAAAACAGATTTTGTTGCAGAAGAGACATGATGGGACAAGGGAGACAGAAAAGTGATTGAAACAGGCCTAGGTTGAGGCGGATTCAAACACGCTTAAAACCAATCATGTTCAAACTAGCCTCGCACTAGGCTAGTTCAAACTAGCCTCACACCAGGCTAGTTCATATTATTTCAGGTCACACATGTAAGACCCTCAATTTCTTGTAATTGTAATTTGGTCCCTTGAATTTTAATAAATACAATTTAGTCCCTGGATTATTTAGTAATTCAAGTTTAGTCCTTGTTTGACTTTTATTTGGATTTGAATTCTGAATTTTGAATTGGAATTAAGAGCATTGATGGGGCTTGATGGCTTCGTCTTGTGCTTAATGGGTTTTGATGAGCAATAATTCGGAATTATGGAGGTGTTGGCCAAATCCTCTCTCTCTCTCTCCTTAGGGCTGAAATCTTCAAACCACTATTTGTGGTGGGTTCTCTCTTGTTTTCTCTCATTCCAAGTGCAAGCCCTAAGCTCTCTTGTGCTGAATTCCTCTTCTCCTTGTGTTGCTGCTAGCGCCCTATTCCTCCCCATTTGTGGTCAAGTTTTGCTCCTCCATTCCTCTTCAAGAGTGCTTGGTGGTGGTTCTTCGGTAGATTATTCACACTCTTCCATTTCTAAATTCTTTTGTCCATTTCTTTCCTCTCCCTAGAGTTCTAACTTGGTATTCTTCCAGCACTCTCTCACTCAACCTACTCGAGTTTCCTCTCAATCTTTGAAGAACAAGGGCTGTGTTTTCTTCTACTCGATCAAGCAAGCCAAGCAAGGTAGGTTCCTCCTGAATTTTAATTATTTTATCTTGTACATAAGGGTTTGGGGCTTACTTTTAATCTCAAATCATGATCAATTCTTTCCAAGTTTTGATCACAAGTTTCTTCCGGCCTTTTCCTTCAACGTAGACGGCTACCTCTGGAGTTCTGGCAAGCACCTCCTGTAGCTGGTTCGCTTTGATCGTTTAAAAACAAGGTTGGTTTCCCTTAGTCCTAATCCTTATTTCTGTGTCGTTTTGATTCCAAAACCTTTTTAGTTTGTGGCCCTCCCATATAAGAAAATTGTTTATGAAGCATTAGAACTTTGGAAAGTTGGTGGTTGATGTTTTGGAAATCTTTTCTATGAAAATCATAGGTTAAAAACTTGTTTTGGACCCCTTTTTGCATGAAAATCATGTACTCGCGACCCTTGTAACAGAGGGGCCACGCATGTGCGTGGCCACCCTGTGCACATGCGCAGGGCCTCTGCTCGATTCTGGATATTTTTTAGAATGGCCACACATGTGCGTGGAAATACTTGCGCACATGCGCAGGGCCTCTGTTTGTGTTTTTGCTGTTTTTCCTTAAATACCATGTTTTGGCCGATCGGTTTCCAGTTTCTTTTGAGATTGATTTCCACCTATCCAATGTTTGTTTGATTTTTATTTGTGTGTTTATCTTGCAAGGTTGGAGATCAAGTTTATGCGACCCGTTCGACAGTAAGGGTAACTCCATCTTAGAAAGTCTTAATGGTTTGTGATGTGTTGTGGTTTTGTCTAGGAAATTTCTGTTTATGCCTTGCCTTTTGGGTTATTTTGGACTTGATGTTGAGGCTGTAACTTTATATATATTATTCACATGTTGTTGAGGTTTTAGTAAATCAAGTTGAGTTATATTGGTTATAACATGATGATAATGATTCTTAAGTTGAAATGACTATATTTGCATATGTTACTACTATGACTAAGAGGAGGTAAAATTCTGTTTGGGTAAAATTCTGGACTTAGTTATGCATATAGCTATTGAGGACTAACAAGCATGTTGATATGTTGAGATTTGAGCTCTTGTTGTGAAATAAATGGTACTATTTTGCTACTGTTTCTGTACTTTAAAAATATTGTTGTTTCTATATTTTAGATATTTCTATTTCTGTATTAAAAAGAAAAAATAATGTTGTTGTATTCTGTTTTTAGATTGCTGCTGTATTCTGTTTCGAAATGCTACTGTATTCTATTTTATATTGTTGTTGTTTTCTATCTTATAATACTGTGCTGAATTATTGGTTTGGTTGTTTCCTTTTTTTGATTATCACAATTGTTAGTAATTGTGTTTGTTGTTTTAAAAGAGTTAAACCTTTCTGTTTGATGTTTGGGCGTTTAACGCCATAGACTATCAGGGTGAGGATTTGCATGAAGGTTAAATTACGATGCAAGCTTAAGGAGACATCAGAAACGACTAGAAGAATTGGGAGATCTTGAAGAAAATCATTTGTTGTACTTTCTGCTATTTAAATAACTAGCACTATGTTGGTGCAAACTTGCTATTAATTTATTTCTTGATCCTTTCATTGTTTAATTAAACTAATCATGGGATTAATATTATTCTAAATATTGAGGGACGTTTCTGTTTTCAAAACCTGAGTCGTTTTGAGAGGTTTCAAAAAAAAATTTCCGCTTACTTACTCTGTGACCCTTGACCTAAAATTGGGGCGTTACATTTGTGGTATCAGAGCAATGGTTAAGATAAACAGAGCTTGTGGGGAGCTGTTTTGAATTCTGAAATCGATTGATGGGTGTCAATCGAAACAAGAATATTATGAATTAGAATGCTTATTACCTTGATTTGTTTGAGATTATTCCTTGAGTGAATGATCTAATTGAGTATGAATAGTTAGGATGATTCTCTAACTTCTTTTTATTTCTGTTTCTGGATTAATTGTTAGCTTTTCTTATAAGCAAGAGTAAGAGGATAGCAAGTCAAGATACAGAAATGGCCGATCAGAACGCAATGAACCAGATGGTTGTTGCTATCACCAACTTGACCACTTTGATGACGCATCAAGCTAATGTTCCTGCGGCTCGTGCCGAGGAGGAGGCAAACCGGGCCACTACAAATGCTGCTGCACAAGCACAGCAGGTGGAGCGGGAGCAGGCTTTCGCTATGACTAGAGGATTGAATGACTTTAAGAGACGAGATCCTCCTAAGTTCTCTGGAGGGTATGATCTTGTGGAGGCTAATCTGTGGTTGCAGGACATCAAGAAGATCTTCACTTTTCTTCAAACCCCTGCACCAACCAGGGTGAACTGCGCTGCATATCTGTTATCTAGGGAAGCTGAGCACTAGTGGAATGGTGCTAGGGCGTCGATGGAGGCTGACCGTCGGGCTATTACTTGGGAGACGTTCAAGGGGGCTTTTCTGGGAAAGTATTTTCCTAGAAGTGCCAGAGCTGCCAGAGAGAAGGAGTTCAAAGAGCTGAAGAAGGGGAGCATGTCCGTAGCTGAGTTTGCTTCCAAGCTGGAGTCGTTGGCCAGACACTTCCGGTATTTCCGAGGTTAGATTGACGAGGAGTTCATGTGCAAACGTTTTATTAATGGACTGAACTACGAGCTGAAGAGGGCAGTGCAACCGTTGGACATTGAGCGCTACCAGATGCTGGTGGAGAAAGCGAAGGGCATAGAGGCTATTGATGATCACCGAGGCAAACAACAAGGGAGTGGAGAACCAGTCAGGTCCCAGCCAAAAAAGAACGACAAGGGTAAGCGGGTGTACTAACGTCCTCAAGCCAAGGGGCGCACTTTTGGGTCAGACCGACCCGCTGGAGGTAACTTGGGCGTTCGGGGAGCACCAAAACCGTTGGAGGAGATCGTCTGCTACAAATGTAATCAGAAGGGGCACTATGCTAACAACTGTACTGAGAAGTCTATTGTCTGTTGGAACTGTAATAAGCTAGGGCACGCTGCGAGGGATTGTCGGACTCCGGAGACTGAAGGTACTGTGAATGCTGTTAGAGGGAAGCGTCCTGTCGCTCATGGTAGAGTCTACAACATTACTAGTGAAGCAGTTGATGATGCTGATGGGTTGATTAAGGATCACTGTGATATTGCGAGTATACCTCTGACTGTACTTTTTGATTCGGGTGATACTCACTCTTTTATTGTTGTTGATTGTGTGGAAAAGCAAAGTTTGCTTGTGTCAAAGTTGTCGTTTGACTTGGTGGTATCTATCCCTATTGCTGAAAGTTTGACTGCAACCTCTGTTTGTTTGGATAGTCCTTTGATGTTCCGGGATAGGAAGTTCGTTACGAACTTGATCTGTCTACCCCTTAAGCATTTGGATGTGATCATAGGCATGGACTGGCTCTCTCATCACCATGTTCTATTGGATTGCGCCAATAAGGAGGTAGTTGTTCTTGATGCGAAGATGTCAGAATTCTTAAACTCTTATCTTTCGAAGTCCTCCCTGAGAAGAGGAGCTTTGAAGGTTCTGTTAGCAGCAAGCGTCGGAGAATCAACGACAGATGGCGTACAGAGCATCCCTATTGTTCGTGACTTTTAAGATGTGTTCCCGAAGGACGTGCCGGGAATACCCCCTGTTCATGATACAGAGTTCTCGATCAATTTCGTTCCTGGAACAGGACCGATTTCTTTTGCACCGTATCGGATAGCACCAGCAGAGCTGTTAGAACTGAAGAAACAGATTGACGACCTTATGGTGAAGGGTATCATTCGACCTAGTGTTTCTCCATGGGGAGCACCAGTGTTACTTATAAAGAAGAAAGACGGCAGATCTCGATTTTGTGTTGACTACAGGTAGCTGAATAAGGTGACGGTAAAGAATCTTTATCCTCTACCTAGGATTGATGATTTTATGGACCAGCTTCGAGGAGCGGCTATTTTCTCGAAGATCGACTTGAGATCTGGGTATCACCAGATTCAGGTCAAGGAGGCGTATGTCCAAAAGACCGCTTTTCGTTCTCGCTATGGACACTATGAGTACCTAGTGATTCCATTTGGGGTTAAGAATTCACTTGCAGTGTTCATGGACTACATGAATAGAATTTTTAATCCTTTCCTTGACAGGTTTGTGATCGTGTTCTTTGACGACATTTTGATCTTATGTATTGTGTGTATAGTTTTAAAACTTTTCTTGACAGGTTCGTGGTCGTATTCATTGATGACATCTTGACCTACTCGAGGACTCGAGAGAAGCATCTACGACAGGTGTTGACGGTTCTCCGTGAGAAGACCCTCTTTGCTAACTCAGCTAAATGTGAGTTTTGGCTCGAAGAGGTGAAGTTCTTGGGGGCAAGTAACGCCCCGATTTCAAGGTCAGGGGTCACATAATAATAAGCGGAAAATATATAAATCTCTCTCAAATAGCTCAATTTTCAAAAGAAATTCGGCTCTCAATAAATATTTAATCATAATACTATTCCCATAAATATATAATCAATGCGCAGTAAAAAATAATAATAAATCCACACCACATTTGTGCTAAGTCATTTCAAAAGAAAACAGCGAAAATAAAATTGTCTTTAAGCCTTCGAACCATCCTTAATCATCTGCCTAAGCTGCTCACAATCTATTCTTCATTTAAAATCCTCGCGCTGTAAATCTATAGCGTTAAGCACCCAAAAAACAAACAACACAAGCAGAAAGGATTAACTCCTAACACAAACATTAAGAGCAACAATGTGAAGGTGCAAGAAACACACAAGAAAGGGGGGGTTTGAATTGTGTGATTCATTTTTTAAAGTTTCTTTTGTTCATTTTGAATGTTAGTCATTTATTTAACTTTTAACAAGAGTTATTCATAAAGTACATGAATATACATGCAGTGGAAATATGACATAACATAAAAAACAAAGCACACATAATTTTTATCGTAGTTCACCCCCATAATCGACAGGGCTACGTCCAGTCCTTGGCTTCACCAAGATTTTCACTATTTAACCAAATAGTACAAGTATTATCAGGGACTTCTCCCAACAAGTATTAGAAGGACTTCTCCTATCAAGTATTCGAAGGACTTCTCCTATCAAGTATTCGAAGGACTTCTCCTTACAAGTATTCGAAGGACTTCTCCTTACAAGTATTCTACAGGACTTCTCCTGACACCTTTTACAAGATTTTGCTTTTCTACAATAATTCTCTTCTGATAAGAGTGGGTAGAATATGAAGAACAGAAAACAGAGATCATAAGCAAGTTGGTTCTCTGTTTTAAGTTTTGTGTGTGGGATAGGATGAGAGTAATACTCTGTAAGTTTTTACACACATAAGAAACTCAACTCAGGAGGGATATGGCTTGAAGTTCCCTGAGTTGGAACCAAGAATGTCTTGGTTCTTTGGACGAACTAGGTTGAGATATGTGAAGTTGAATTCTAGTCGCCAAGTTGCTACGGAAGCAGAATTCTCTATATATATCTTCAATTGAAGATCTTTGTTCTTTCTTCACAAAAGGAGAGAACATCTACCCGTTAGTGCTCCGACTTCCTTTGCTGTGAGTAACGGCTAATTCTGCATTTTTCAGCAGGTCTAAGACACGATCTGAGAAAGATCGATTCGCCTGGGTTGACATCGTCTGGCTTCATTTGAGCAAGTAGCCTTGAGCTGTATCTTCTGTATTTAATGCTTGAAGTTCCAGCTGTGGTACCTGCTTGATCATTATATCCCAGTGCGTGCCATCTAGTGCCCATCACGTGTTTTGTTCAGATGTTTGAATTTCGACCATTGAAAGTGTACGATGTTCAGAGATTCTTGCCATTGATTCCGCGATGTCAGCTTGATTTGAGGAAAAGTAGAAAAAGCAGTGGGACCAAGGAATATTGTATTAATTGTGTCTCTTTCTACTTTCTGCCATTGCCAGTAATTTAATTAATATGCAGACGAGGCAGATGTCTTTTGATCCAAGAAGCAATTATTCAGGATGAGGAGAATAATTTCTTTAATGCTTCTTTTAAACTGATATCCTCGTAAGACACATTTCTTGATCTTTGTACCTTTGGCGCAATCTGATGCTTGAGCAGATGGATTCTTCCTTAGAATTTGGCAGACGCAGTCTCCATACAATGCTTGAAATTTCACTACTAAGTGGCTTGCATAGGCAGACGAACTTTCTTTATTCAGTTCTTCTTTAAGGATTAGAATCTTCTTGGCTTATAGAAGACTGAATCTTATCTTTTCTTTTGCTTCCACTGAAGTTCTCCATCTGAGAGAGTTGATCCAAAACTTCTTTATATGATGCTGGAGAAGCTTCGAAGCCGAAGGTGTTTCTTCATAAGTTGTCATACTCTTTCACCTTTAGATGAAGCAGTCATTTTTTTTATCACTGTGGGTTTAGGTAGCGGACTGTTTTCAGCTTCTTGAAGTGGACTTTGACTTGAGAGCGTAGAGCTTGATGGGGTGTCCTTGAGAGAGGATGTTGGCTATTTGAAGTTACGTCTTTATCTCTCTTGAATCACCGGACTGTCTTTACATGAGTGCTTTCCTTTGTATGTCTTTGACAATATTTCCTTCAGGATGACCGGACGGTTTCTTCTGGTGGACTAATTCTGTTGATGATGCTTTGAGATTCATTCAGTCCCTTTAGTAGATAATCATTCCTGTACATGAGAATTTTCATTATGTTAGGAATTTTATCTCTGACGATATTAAACCTTAAAGGAATTGTTAATTATCAAAACATAATAATTCATTTGAATCTAACAATCTCCCCCTTTTTGATAATGAAAATTTCTTTGGAAAAAGGTTTAATTGAGGATATATTTATTGATTAAACATCTTGTCATTTTTCAGATAATACAAAATAGTTTTTCTGCAGGATATTTTATTATATAGAAAAACATGATCGTTCTTTTAATAGTACTTAGACAAGAACATTTTTGTTTTTAGGCGGACGGTTTTGACTTCTTGAGTTTACCTTCCTTTGCTCCCCCTAAATCTGATGTTCCTTAAATAATTTTTGTCTAACATATGTTTTCCTAAGTAAGCTCCCCCTGAACTGATGCTATTGAGTTTTTGTCTATCATCTCTTTGTTCCTAACATTTCTATTCCATCTCTTTTTCCTTACCTATCTTTTTCCTTACCTCTTCTCCCCCTTTGGCATTATCAAAAAGAAATAATCGATAAGTAAATAGCAGGAAGTGATATTTAAATGGATTAGGCAGCTTGAAATTCTCAATTAAGTAAATAGCAAGAACTGATACTATATAAATAACTTGCAGTCAGTGAATAAAAAAAAATAGATTGTGCAAGATAAAAAGGTAAAGGTGTAGAGATTAGTCATTCTGCTGCTGTCTTTGCTCAAGGTAACGTCGCACCAATCCTTCTAGGATCTCAAAGCCTGCATCCATCTTGTCAGAGAGTTTTTGAGACACAGTATCAATGTGATTGTACACGTCGCCACGCAGCTCTTGATTTTCCTTAGAAGAATTTGAGCAAGCTGCATCTATTCTTGTTGATAGTTTCACCACTGCAGCCTTGGCATCAAAGGAGTCTTCAGCTGATGAAGCCATGTTTGTGGTCTTTGGTTCAGGAATTTCCTCAACTTGAGGAATATCATTCTTTGGGAGAGCAAATGATATAGGTTGGGCAGTGATAACCTCAGCATCCTGGGCAACTGGTGAAGTTGCAGTGGCAGGATTTTCTCGTGAAGGAGATGGAGATGTATGGTTTGGACTTTCCTCAGAATCGGAGGATGTGATGAATATATCTTGGGATATAGTGATGACTTGAGGCAGGGAGATGGTTGGTGCATATGATGGGTGGTTGTTGGGAGGTGTATTGGCAGTTGGCAGAAGCTCAGGTCGCGGTCTTGCAGTAAGTAGAATAAGCAACCATGATCCTTGTTGAAATATAATGCTTTTATTATTATGAATCAGTCCAAATGGAATGGTGCTTAGATGAACTGGTCTGAATACAGACAGTTCCCACTCATGGTGAAAGATATCGTACCTGGACCTTGGAGAAAATGAAATTTGTATGCCATCCAGAGCAGGAGGAGACCAGAGTCGGGCTAGAAGACAGAAATTATATCCCAGATGTTCCATCAACAAGTTTGGAGCATAGACAGCATTTTCCATTTTAAGCATTCTGGGGATCTGCAAAGGGGAAGGAGTTAACGTCCGACGCGCCCTCCTTGGAACATGAGCTAGAAAGACTCTTGCTATGTTCTGCGAAGGTTTCATAGGAGCAGAAGCTTGAACATCATTATCCTGATCATCCCCAGGTGCATATGCTTCTTCAGAAACTCTTTGCTGAGTGGCCAGTATCTCATTCAGAGATATTTCTGGATCATCAACATGATCATTTATATTCTCTGCTTCAGTCTTCTGCTTCTTCTTCTTTGGTTGTGATTTCTTTGAAGCTCTGTTTTTTGTTCGCTACTTAACACTTTCTTTTGAAGAACCCTCCTTCATTGCAGCCGGACGAAGTTCCTCTTGAATCTCTGAATTTTCTGCTTCTTTATCAATGGAGCGTGCTGCAGTTTCTTTGTCTTGATTCACTTGTTTAACGTCCAGTGGACGATTTGTACCTTCAAGTGGCTTTGGCAATTGGACTGGACTTGGTGGAGCTACTGATGAGGTTTGGATGGTCTGAGCTTGCACTTGTGAAATCTCATTGCTGTCAGGAGTGGATTCACTATCGGATGGGCTTGCGAAGCTTTGAGGTTGTCGTACATATTCTGGATCAACAATCTCCTTATATTTTATGATCCTTGGGGAGATATGTTTCCCCCATCTTCTAGCATTCCTCGCACAATTTGGTCTCCACATAGGAGTGCAATAAGGGAGTGGTGAATCATTCCTGAGTTTTACTCTGACCCAATGGTGATCGTCGATATTACAGATGACTGCAATAATGGGAGGAATGAAAGTTGGACCAACTAAGGGTAGATAGGTGCATGACTCCCTCAGACTCAGGGTTACCAGTATGATCTTGAAAGTGCTTGCAGCCAGCAATCCCATATCAGGGACTGTGAACCATTTGGGGGATAGAGCAAATTCTCCTGTTGGCAAATTTAGAGCATCTCTTATCCGCTCCAGATGCTGCTCAGACTCCATCACGCCAGCATGGAGAGAGTGATGAGCTTTGAGCTCTTCTATCATCTCGATTCTGATAGCAGGCCATTCATTCTCATTGACTCCAAGCCATTGAGCAATGCATCAATAACCGCAATTTCCATCATCTACTACATCGATGATGTCTTCCACATATTCTTGGAATAATGTAGGTATATAGGAAAGGTACTTCATGAGAGAGGGTGAGGGATGATCAACCTTTGGAGACACTTTCAGAGGTGCTCCCTTCACACTTCTGATCAACGAGGCTATCGGCATGGTGTCTTCATCATCACTTGATGAAGTTGTACTTTGTCTAGCGGTGGTGATTGTTGCTTTTACAAGGCGTCTTCGCTTCGGTTTTGGCTCGGATGGCGGCATTCTTATAGCTTCCATATCTGCTTCTGTAGCATTGCGCTTCTTGATTGGTGAAGATGCAGTCGGAATAGCCTCTTTCTTTGCTCTAGACGCTCTGGTCCTTGGAGGAAGAGGTTGGATTTCTGTTACTTGCTTGGCTTCTTCATGGTCATCCAGTTGCTTCCTTTCCCACTTGGAGAGCATCTTCCTTGGAACCCCAGAGAAATCAATTTTTAGATTCATATGCTTGACATCACCAAACCTGATGGGTGTTGGGTAGATGTAATCTTGAGCAATGAACTCATTCTGGAGTTTCTCTTCAGTCACCAGTCCCTTCAGCCCCATGATCTTTGTAATGAGAGCACCATAGGGAAGGTTTGACACTGGACTCTCAATAGTTCCCACCATGTGATGAAAGATCAGAGAAGGGAGGTTAATCTTTTGCATGTTGCTCATCTGATATAGAGCCCAGTGAGACATTTTGTTTACAAGATCTCGGGCTCCTTCTTTGGGAATAACAACCTTGCTGAGAACGGCGTGTGGAAACTTGTATTCTTCCACAAGGTTATTGACGGAGTTTCCATGTATCTTGGGATCTTCCTTCCAGATACAGTTGTTGTTTATGGCTGAGATTTCCCACTTCGGGGAGTAGTGAACTCCATCATTCACATCCACTTCTAGTGCTAGGGCAATGTCTCCAGGACATATTTCCGTTATCATCCTCATACATCTGCTCACGATGGACCAAGGGTTTTTCTTCACAGCGCACTGATAGAACTTCTTTACTAAAGGTTCAAGAACAGGGGTTTCTGATACTTTCATGAGTCGCTCCCAGTCTTGAAATAGTATGAGACTTAGTCCGGCAACCTTGGCATATTGGAAGCGATTAAGCTCAAGATACCTTGGTGATATGAGTTCCCTTTCACCTAGGTCAGAGAATTTCTGAGCCCCAATCTTCATGACTTGTTCGCGACGATTGGCTTCAACATTTTTCTTTCTCAACTCAAGAACGGCCTCTTGTGCTTGAGTAAGTTTGGGCTTGACAGTGGTTTGCTTCTTTGGTGCCATTTGAGAGATCTGCAGAAAAAGGTTAGAAAGTACAAGCAGAGAATAGCAAAAGTTTTGAGTTGCAAGTGAGTTGAGATGTGAGTGTGAGGCTTCCGCTCTCAAGTTCTTTTGCTAAGGTTGATTAGAAGGCAGACAGTCTTACTCGTTTTACGGAGAGAAATGATTGCCTGCGCATTTGATGTGAGATAACAAGTATCGCATGCGCATTGAGTAAGAATCTATAAATGTGCAGTCATGGCAGTTAAGGATTTAATGCGTGTTAAGAACGCTTTAGTAAGTGGAACGATACAGCTTTTTACCTGTGACCCAGACGTGGATGTTTGAACGTGTCCTTTCGGTTAAACCCAGACGTTCTCACTTGGATGTCTTTTGATTAATCACCGGACGGTGACTCAGTCTCAGTTCGATAGCTCTTGGCGATGGGCTTCATTTACGGCAGATGTTGTCTTTTAAGTGATCCTTTGGATTCACCGCCTTGATCATTTTTCGTCATTTACTCAATATGTGCATTTCTTCATCTGCAAACATTAACAAGGAGTAATTTTGCCATAGAGCTTTATTAGTACCTTCTCATATTTTTAGTTTGTCACATGCAGTGAGGCCTATATGCTCCGATTGTCTAACAGATATACATAGATTAGAGATACTCCCTGTGAACAAGCTTTATCATTTGGTATGTGTTTTGTGTTACACATCATGTCTTCATAGCTGTCTCTTATCAGGTGGATGATGCTATTGGATGCATTATCGTACATATTATTTATAAGCTTTCACAGAAGGAAGTGAGAGATATTCGTCCAGCACACTCTTTTACTTTCTTCTCTTGACCTCCATGTTTGATCAGCTTTTGTTGATCATCATTGTAGTAAGTATGTTTCTTCACTGTGAGTTCCTATAGTAGTAGTCATTGTGCACTTTTTGTGGTACCCGGGTTTTTCTTGGGTCCAGAGGGTTAGTCCTTTACTCACACGATTGTAAGCGTCAGTGTTTGAGTGTCATAATCAAAGTAAGACAAATTTCCCAAGGCTTAAGCAGATATACAAATGTGTATGCACTTCAAAATATTGACTATCCACGATGGCATTTGAACATACTATGCAGATTGGATACAGCAACAGAAACTTAGTTCCTTTTGTGTAATTAAAAGTTTGAAATAGTATGGGATTGACTTGATTTAGAATTTATCTTAATCAAAGAATAATTAAAATTAGAGAACAAATGTTCAGTTTTTCCTTTCTTTAATATATTACTAATTTTACTTAAGTTAGAACAGGTAAGAGAACAGTTATAGTTTGATAATCATGAGTTCAGAATTACCTCATTTGTATTTCAATTGGTCACATGATGTATCAAATGTTTTCAATCTTCGGATGATGTTGTTTCGATCAGGAAGATGATGAGTTTATACTTCTCTTAAAGAAGGGCTTGATCATCTCACAAATTTGCTGGAGGATCCGCCAGAGATGAGTTGAGCTGGAAGGTCAGGAGTCCTCATTGGCTTCCTCTTCTTGGATGAACATAGATTTCCTTGTGCTTCATCAAGTCATCTGTGAATATCTTCCTTTAATCCGGTTTACTCCTTTCTTGAGTTGGTTTGTTTGAGATGTTCTTCCTGCACTATTGTTTGGATCATGGTTGCTTTTGTTCGAGGAGAACATCTATTACCATAGATCTTTATACTCTGCATCTGTGAAGATGTTAGTGTTTTTCAGAGTGGTTAGGCTCTGATACCAATTGAAGGTGCAAGAAACACACAAGAAAGGGGGGTTTGAATTGTGTGATTCATTAAAGTTTCTTTTGTTAATTTTGAATTTTAGTCATTTATTTACTTTTAACAAGAGTTATTCATAAAGTACATGAATATACATGCAGCGGAAATATGACATAACATAAAAAACAAAGCACACATAATTTTTATCCTGGTTCACCCCCATAATCGACAGGGCTACGTCCAGTCCTTGGTTTCACCAAGATTTTCACTATTTAACCAAATAGTACAAGTATTATCAGGGACTTCTCCCAACAAGTATTAGAAGGACTTCTCCTATCAAGTATTCGAAGGACTTCTCCTTACAAGTATTCGAAGGACTTCTCCTTACAAGTATTCTTAGGACTCCTCCTTACAAGTATTATCAGGACTTCTCCTTACAAGTATTCTACAGGACTTCTCCTGAAACCTTTTACAAGGTTTTGCTTTTCTACAATAATTCTCTTCTGATAAGAGTGGGTAGAATAAATGAAGAACAGAAAACAGAGATCATAAGCAAGTTGGTTCTCTGTTTTAAGTTTTGTGTGTGGGATAGGATGAGAGTTGATGACAGGATATTATATGATGTTTTTATGTTGTTTTTAGTCTTTTTATTTTATTATTTTTGAGTCACATATAGGATTTTTATTATTTTTACATAGATTTTATATTTATTTTGCATTTTGCATATAGATTAGATTTTAGTTGTTTTTCTAACTTTATTTTATATTTTTAGGAATTTTTATAGTTATTTTATATTATTAGGAAAAGCTGGTATAGTTATCATTTTTGTCCAGGGACCGATTTGTAAAGTTTCAGGAAATAAAGGATCAAAGTGTAAAGGTTCAAGAGTGGAGGATGAAAAGTGAAGTTTGAAGGAGTCAAAGGGCCAGAATTGAAGTTCTAAACAAAGAGAGGACTTGAAGTGAAATTGAAGAAGGTGAAGCAACTCTCTTTGATTTAAGCACATGTAAAATAAGGTTTGAAGGATTAATGGTGGAAGGAGGGAGTTTCAGAACTTATTAGGGGCTGAATGAGGCTAATTAAGCCAATCAATTCCACCATTGAAGGAGAAAGGAATCCAAGAAGAAGCTGCCAGTGTTCGTGCCAGCGCTCAAGCATTGGAAGTCCCAACGCTCAAGCGCTGGACCTCTGACTAGGATGTGAGTCAGAGGTTGCACCCAGCGCTGCAGCGTTGGAAGCCAGCGCTCAAGCGCTGGGCCTATTTCTGCACGTTGGTTTTTAATGCATCCCAACGCCCAAGCGTTGCGAATGCCAGCGCTCAAGCGCTGGAGGTCAGGTTTTTGCTATAAATAGGGAGCTTTTCTTCACTTGTAAGACACACCTTTTTAAGAATACAACAAGTGTTCTTCTTTCCTCCTTAAGATCATTGTTCCTAGGAATTGTGGAAAGCCATACTTGAGCTCCTATCCAGGGTAATTCAATGACTCTTTTAGCCATGCTTGGCTAATTCTTTTTAAGTTTCTTGGGTTGTAGTAGTTTATAGTTTATGTTCTAGTATTTTCCTACATTTCTGAATAACATTTCCTTTCATGTTTTATAACAAGAATTTTTGCTTATTACTTATGTCATAAGACCATTTGGTAAGTAGTAAGGGAACTAGGAAATAAAAAAGGCTATAAGTATATATCTCTAAAGATCATTAGGATAGACGTAGCTTTATGTTGGCCCGAATTCATTCTTCATCTTCTTTTTTGGTTAACTAAATTACAAGATCTTGGATTTAGTAATTAGGAAGAAAGTTCTACATTTCTTAAGACCATTAACTTGTAGAAATTCTAGGCTATAGCATCATGAACTTGGATTTAAAATTCAGAAATTAAGTAGGAACTTGCTAGCATATTCTATAGACTATGTAAATCGACCCAAGAGCTTAATTCTTATCATCTTTATTTCTTATCATTTTATTGCTATATCTTGTTCTAAACCAACATCATACACATCTTTTAATTTTTCTGCACAAGTACTAGATATTATAATAATAAGAACACTTATCCCTTGGGTTCGATCTTTTTATATTACGCGATAGTCAATCGTGCACTTGCGATTTGGGTATCAAGAGTAATACTCTGTAAGTTTTCACACACATAAGAAACTCAACTCAAAAGGGATATGGCTTGAAGTTCCCTGAGTTGGAACCAAGAATGTCTTGGTTCTTTGGACGAACTAGGTTGAGATATGTGAAGTTGAATTCTAGTCGCCAAGTTGCTACGGAAGCAGAATTCTCTATATATATCTTCAATTGAAGATCTTTGTTCTTTCTTCACAAAAGGAGAGAAAATCTGCCCGTTAGTGCTCCGACTTCCTTTGCTGTGAATAACGGCTAATTCTGCATTTTTCAGCAGGTCTGAGACACGATCTGAGAAACATCGATTCACCTAGGTTGACATCGTCTGGCTTCATTTGAGCAAGTAGCCTTGAGCTGTATCTTCTGTATTTAATGCTTGAAGTTCCAGCTGTGGTACCTGCTTGATCATTGTATCCCAGTGCGTGCCAGCTAGTGCCCATCACGTGTTTTGTTCAGATGTTTGAATTTCGACCGTTGAAAGTATACGATGTTCAGAGATTCTTGTCGTTGATTCCGCGATGTCAGCTTGATTGGAGGAAAAGTATAAAAAGCAGTGGGACCAAGGAATATTGTATTAATTGTGTCCCTTTCTACTTTCTGTCATTGCCAGTACATTAATTAATATGCAGACGAGGTAGATGTCTTTCGATCCAAGAAGCAATTATTCAGGATGAGGAGAATAATTTCTTTAATGCTTCTTTTAAACTGATATCCTCGTAAGACACATTTCTTGATCTTTGTACCTTTGGCGCAATCTGATGCTTGAGCAGACGGATTCTTCCTTAGAATTTGGCAGACGCAGTCTCCATACAATGCTTGAAATTCCGCTACTAAGTGGCTTGCATAGGCAGACGAACTTTCTTTATTCAGTTCTTCTTTAAGGATTAGAATCTTCTTGGCTTATAGAAGACTGAATCTTCTCTTTTCTTTTGCTTCCACTGAAGTTCTCCATCTGAGAGAGTTGATCCACAACTTCTTTATATGATGCTGGAGAAGCTTCGAAGCCGAAGGTGTTTCTTCATAAGTTGTCATACTCTTTCACCTTTAGATGAAGCAGTCATTTTTTTTATCACTGTGGGTTTAGGTAGCGGACTGTTTTCAGCTTCTTGAAGTGGACTTTGACTTGAGAGCGCAGAGCTTGATGGGGTGTCCTTGAGAGAGGATGTTGGCTATTTGAAGTTACTGCTTTATCTCTCTTGAATCACCGGACTGTCTTTACATGAGTGCTTTCCTTTGTATGTCTTTGACAATATTTCCTTCAGGATGACCGCACGGTTTCTTCTGGTGGACTAATTCTCTTGATGATGCTTTGAGATTCATTCAGTCCCTTTAGTAGATAATCATTCCTGTACATGAGAATTTTCACTATGTTAGGAATTTTATCTCTGACGATATTAAACCTTAAAGGAATTGTTAATTATCAAAACATAATAATTCATTTGAATCTAACACAATGAACAACATGTTTAAAATTAAAAACAGTAACAACATTCATAGCAGCAGCAGTAAATAGAAAACAGAAGCATTACTTAATCTCATATGACTCAAGCTAGTTTCTGTAAGACCCTCAAGTTTTGGGTATTTATACTTTGGTCCTTGGAGATTTTATAATTAGATTTTGGTCCTTTAAGTTTGGACATTTGTGGTTTAGTCCTTGGACTAGTCAAGGCTGATTTGGAATTCCGCATTTAAGAGCTTTTAAGGAGGTTTTGGAATTCAAATTTGAGATGGGAACATGATGGTTCGAGATAGAGGCTTAAAAGAATATTGGTGTAAGAGTTTTAACAAGAAGAACCTTGGTTTACTGGTGGAGACTTAGGCATTTGTTGGGCTTGGCTTGTGTTCGAATCCTAGTGAGGTATGTTTTTATTTTAATCATATTTTTGGTGGTTGAAGGCTGAATTTCGAATTTGAATTGAGACATGAGATTAATGAGTAATAAATGGTTTTAAATGGAGTTTAATAGGAGTTATAATCAGATTTAAATTTGAAATTTAAACACGTGAGTAATGGAGAGTTAATGAGTGTTTTAATGGGGGTTAATGGGGGTTATTATTCTGAGTCAAGAGGAGATTTATGGCAGAGGATTATGCTGAATAATGATGGGAATTTCGTGCATAAGAGAGCCTCCAACACTCAGGTTTCACCCTAGTCTTAATTTGCTGCTGCTGCCCAAAATCTGTTGCACATTTGGCTCCTTCTTTCTGCTGTCTTCTTCTTCTGTTTTGCTGTTGTGTTCTCACCTTGGGAAGGAGTAAGACCACGTACAACCTTCTTAGTCCCTGAGGTTCCTTGCACTCCTGAAGGTCTGGGATTTGTACCTTGACCAATTCTCTCGATAAGGTTAGTATCCACTCTCATCCTTCGGTTCGAAACCTAGTAATCCTCTTTGTGAAAATGGTTTTGTAGAAACTAGAGACCTTTGGATTTTGGTGTAGGAAATGATTCTAATCAGTCTTAAAATGAGTTTTGAGTATGGAAGAAGATGGTTTTCGAAAATTAGAGTTTGAAATTGATTTTGGGGTGAAAAATATATTTTCAGAGTTTCTGGCAGGGAGCCAACGCATGAGCGCTGGACTCCTAACGCCTGGGCGCTGAGGTTCTGCTCAGTTCGTGTTGCCAGATAGGGACCCAACGCTTGAGCGTTGGAAGCCAACGCTTGGGCGCTAGGCCCCTGACAGCAAGTTGCTGTTTTGCTAGTTTTGAGTTTAATTCTTGTGAAATCGGTTTCTGGTCTTTTCCTTGGATGTTGATGATTGTGGACATGTTTTATCATGTTAGGTTGAAGGACAAGACCAAGCAAAGGATTAAAAGGTAAGGGTAACTCTGGGTCTAGATAGAGTCAGTGGTGTTTTACTTATGACTTTGATGTTGGAAACCATTCTGTTTGTTGTGATGCAATTGTTGGTTTTGTGGTACATGTTTGGTTCTGAGAATTGATGTTAAGACATGCTATTGTTGATGATGTTGATGAAGTTGATTATGTTGTATTGGAAATTGTTCATTCGTGATGATGTTGAACATGTTGGCATGGCATATGCATTATTTTTGGGGGCTAATGGCGGTGAGATGGGTTTTAGTCCCATGTGATCGTGCCTGAGAGCGATGAGATGGGTTTTAGTCCCATGGGATCATGATTAAGGGTGGTGAGATGGGTTTTAGTCCCATGTGATCATGCCTTAATTTGTTGTTGCATTTGAGGATTCATAAGCATGATTGTGTTGTTGTTCATGAGGAAATGAATATATTGTTGAAGATGTTGTTGTTTTTGGAAATATTGTTGTTGACACTTATTTTATTCCCTCTTCAACATGTTGATTGGTATTTGTTGTTTATTCTCGAGTTAACCCTTTTTGTTTGTGTTTGGGCGCTTAACGCCAGAAAATAGACAGGGTGTTGATCGTCGTCTCTTGAAGAAGCTTTACGGAATCAGAGTGCGCAGCGGAATCGTGGAAGAAATTTGAAGAAGACGATTGATGTCTTAAGATTTTCCGCTATTTTAGTTTATTTTATTTTTGGGCTCGCTGTTGAGCAATTTTCTTTGATGTAATAATTTCCTCGTTTTGCTTCCGCGCAGTAATTATTATTTTATGGGGAAAATTATTACTTATATTATTTTTAAGTAATTAAGAGAGACGAAAACCTTTTAAGAAAAATGAGTTGTTTTCTGAGAGGTTTTAATTTCCGCGTATTTACCATGTAACCCTCAACCCAAAATTGGGGCGTTACAGTTTCCATAATCAATGCATGTTAATCCTAAAATGAAACTACATTCTCTTCTCTGGCCACAATCAATGTATCGACCCAAACGGGGGCGAATTCGTCCCAAACGGGGACAGAAGGATCACATGGGAATGACAACCCAAACAACCACCCTTAGGTAGACCACATGGAACAACAACCACGAGACACGCTCAACCTCAAGGATGCATATGCTATGCCAAAAATGATCAACTTCATGAACCAACAGTTCACAATATAAACACATGTTAACAAATTCCAAATACACAACATCATGTTATAATAGCATTCATAAGAAATAGCTTAATCGCAATTGTATAATCCAAATTTTTCACAGCAAGAGATATATTCAGAGTTCCAGAGAACTCAGTCACAATCAAGCATGTTCAACTCAAGCAAAAACAACATAAAAGCATGCATGACTCGAGAGTCTCTAGGACGTGAGTTACCCTTACCGTCGAACGTGACGCATAAACTTGATCTCCCACCCTACAATAGCATATAAACAATGTAAGATTAGATAGCAACCTAAGAGGGGGGTGAATTAGGTTTGCAGAAATATTATCAAACTAAAAACGCAAGCATCAAATTCAAACGTAACAGAAGCGTATTAAGAAAACAAAGAATGATTCTGTCTGCAGGTCCATGTAATCTATTACAAGAACGTGGTAATCGATTACATCAACTAGCCATTGTATAAAAGTTTCAGAATACACTGTGTAATCGATTACATCATACAAGATGTAATCGATTACATGATATGTGTAAACGATTACATCGTTTTGGTAATTGATTACTAGATTTCAAACAGGCCTGTAATTGATTACATGCAGCTTGTAATCGATTACCAAGAGTTTGAAGCTTTGTTGCTTAATGTTTGAAGTCTATTTAAGTGATTTCTACCTTTTTGAACTTTGAAAACATGTTAGTCTTGATTACTTGATATATAATGAGCCATTAAGTGAGATCAAATCATAAAAGGAATCTATCTAAGGTAAAGACTTAAAACTTAACGTTTTGAACCTTAACTAATGACTCTAACATCTTGTGCTCTTGTTCATCATGGTCTTCACATTTTTCTTCTTTTGTTAACGTGGTTGTCTTCATCAAAACCCAACCAAGGTCAAGGAGAAGCTCTTCTTCACAAACAACATTCAATCAAATATTCTAAAGGTGATAGGAACCGGAATCGAAACGGCCAAAACTAGGGTTTTCGGAAAAACACAGCAGAAACAGCAGCACACCCACGCATGTGCATGGGTCTAGCCGCGCACATGCGTGGCTAATCTAGAATCAGGCAGAGGCCCTGCGCATGTGCGCCGGGTGGCCACGCACATGCATGGCCCCTCTGTTACATGGGTTGAAAACATATGTTTTTGCACATAAAAATGGTTCGGAAGAGGTTTTTAACCAAGGGTTTTCATAAGCAAGTTTCTCCATCAAAACATACTTAGATTTTCAAGGAATTTAGGGTTCTAATTTTTTTCCCTATTATCACACTTAGGGTTTTGAAACTATTAGAAACTCTTAGTCTAGGAAATTCTAGAGAAATTGAAAGGAAACCAACCTCGAAGCCTCGAACGATCAAGAGAGACTAAGGACTGGGCTGTGCTCGTCTAGAATTCAAATGGTAGCCATCAACGTGTCGGAGGAACACCAAGAGGTATCGTGATAAAAACCTTGAAGAATAATGAACGAAAGAATAGGAAAACAGGATTATAATCACAGTTACCATGAGACTACTCGTCGGAAGAACTCGGAAACTAAAACGTAAGGAAACCTACCAATGAAACACCATGTAGTAAGCTTGGAGAGGATTGAAAATCAAGAGCTTGGCCTTAAGGAAAAGAAGAATAGGCGGCAGCAGCAGCAAGGAGTAGGGTTTCTTCTTCCAGCACACTTAGAGACTAGGGTTTGAGGCTTGGGATGGAAAACAAAGAGGTAGCCTCTACACTTATAGAGGTGCACGAAATTTTAACCCTAGGGAAAGAATGAGGGCTTAGTTTTCTGATTTCATATCTTTAAGATTCTGTTTCTAATTTCCTTCAAGTCCTTATTCGAAATTGAATCCTATTGATATTTTAAAACGAAACTGAATCTGTTATTAAAAGATATTATGTTTAAATCAAAACAGAATCTGCTCTAAATAAAATTGCAATCTGAATTAATTATCACTTAACATAAACCATTTAAAACCAAATCTTCAGAAAATAACTTTCAAATCTTAGAGGTAATCTCCTATCTTCAAATTCAAATAATAACAGAAAACAGAAAAATAAAATCTGCTCTAAATAAAAATTAAATCACCACATTTAAGAAATCAAATCTTCAACATATATCTTTTAAAAATTCAGAGATATTCTCATATCTCTACAGTCCAATTCGAAACCATAGCCAAAATATGTCAAACAAAATCCTAAAAGGTCAACACGGACCAAACTCAAAACTGTAAAATAGTCCAGGGACCATTTCATAAATATGAAATAGTTCAGGGACCAAAACATAAATACTCAAAATTGAGGGTCTTACAGGGCATGTCATTTCCAGTGAAGGCATCGCCGTTGATCCAGCAAAGTTGATGCAGTGACGACTTGGGAGCAATCGAAAACCGCAACTGACATCAGGAGTTTCATTGGCTTAGCAGGATATTACAGGAGGTTCATTGAGGGTTTTGCAAGAATTGAAAGACCTTTGATGAAGCTGGCTCGGAAGAATCATCCTTTTTGCATGGACAGAGGAGTGTGAGTCAAGTTTCCAGAAGATGAAGAGGCGTTTGACAACCGCACCGGTTTTGGCGCTACCACAGTGTGATGAACCTTACGAGGTTTACTGTGATGCTTCCTACCAGGGTTTGGGTTGTGTGTTGATGAAGCACCA
This sequence comes from Acmispon strigosus, assembly GCA_030819835.1. Taxonomy (NCBI): domain Eukaryota; kingdom Viridiplantae; phylum Streptophyta; class Magnoliopsida; order Fabales; family Fabaceae; genus Acmispon; species Acmispon strigosus. The sequence continues at coordinate 31,188,776 of JAUAMA010000007.1, forward strand.
GAAAGTTGTGGCTTATGCATCGCGGCAAATAAATATTCATGAACGGAACTACCTGACGCATGACTCAGAGCTTGCAGTGGTGGTTTTTGCGTTCAAGATATGGAGACACTATTTGTATGGGAGCACGTTCACCATTTTCAGTGACCACAAGAGTAAGAAGTATCTTTTTGACCAGAAGGATCTGAATATGAGGCAGAGGCGTTGGATGGGGTTTCTAAAGGACTATGATTTTACCTTGCAGTATCATCTAGGGAAAGCTAATGTGGTGGTAGATGCCCTAAGTCGCAAGGCGATCCATGTATTGTAACGCTCCAATTTCTTGTCAGGGGTCACATAGTAATTACGCAGAAATATTTAATAAAGCCTCTCTCAAAACAACTCATGTTTCAAAAAAACAGGAAACACCACTCAATATTTATATAATATGATAATCCCATAATTAAATAAATAGCGTATAACAAAACTAATTATAAATTTGCACCAACATTGTGCTAAGTCATTTTCAAAAATGAAACAGCGAAAATAAATATTTCTTCAAGATCTCCCAAATCTTCTAGTCTTCTCTGACGTCTCCTTGCATCATATTCACCCTTCACATCAAAAAGAAAGGGTTAACTCTTAGAAATACACCAAACATAATTATCAAAAATTGTGATAATTAAAACAGAAGCAGTGAATTTAAAACAGCAACAAGCCAAAAAAATATCAAAACAGCTTCAAATAACAGAAAACATAAACAACAACAATAAACAGAAACAACATTATTTTTCCAAAACAGGAACAACAGTTTACAACAACAGCAAGGTTAATTTTTAAAATAAAACAGTAGCATTTACAGCAATGCTCAATGTTCAAATATCTCAATTAATTCACCACACAATCATGCTTGTTAGTCCTCAATAGTTATATGCATAACTATGGCCAGAATTTTACCCAAACAGGGTCAGGACGACCACGTGGGACAACGATCCACCACATCTCCTTGGGAAGATCCCACGGGACAAAGTGTCGTCACATCAACCTTAAACAAACCGACATAATGGAAATTCTTTAACAATAATCATCAATCATCAAGTGAACCAACAGTTCATAATATCCCTTTAGTCATAGTATAAGCATATGATAGCATCCTCAATTCAACAACATGTTTTAATCATGTGATTCAATTCCAACCTCAATAACAAATGAATACAATCAATCATATTATCATGGAAATCAATAATAAATCTCAACCTCAAACCATATTTCCACAATTCACATATCAATGTAAAGTTCAGAAATTCCAAAAGTGAATTACACACACAATCACAACTGACTCGATGTTACTAGCACTGAGTTACCCTTACCGTCGAACGGGTCGCATAAACTTGATCTCCAATCTTGCAAGTATAAACACATACATAACAATTAATCAACCATTGGAAGGGTGGAAATCATCCTCAAAATATTTTTAAAATAGCACAACAATTCTGGCCAAACAGGGACCCAACACATGTGCGTTGGAAAGCCAACACTAATGCGCTGGTACCCTGCCGTACCCAGGGAAGGAACAGCCCTAGTGCATGTGCGCCCGGGAGTCCAGCGCTCATGTGCTGACTCCCTGCCTTCCCCAGCGCATGTGCGCTCAGGTAGCCAGCGCTCATGCGCTGGCTCCCTGCCTCGACCCACTTGGTCAAGGGCTCCCAACGCATGTGCTTGGGAGAAGCCAATGTTCATGCGCTGGCTCCCTGCTAAGGAGCCTAGAAAACAGCAATTTCATAGAAAAAGCTTTTAAAACCCAACTTTTCAAAATCAAGGTTTTCCATAGACAAAAACAAGTGAAGTATTCAATTAAAAAGGAAAGTTTTTCTCAAAAACACAAGAGGTTCTATTTCACAAGATTGCTTGAATACAAAGATAGCAAAGGTTCTCGGAAAATTTTTTAACATGGAATAACAACTCATGGTTCTATGAACATCCAACACAAACGAAAAGTGAGAGAGAGACCAACCTTGACTCTAGACCGATCAAGAGGAAAAGAAATAATGCTTGTACATCTCGAACTCAAGCAAATTATCATCCAACGATTACAGAAAACGGTTGGAACCCTTTGATGACAGAACCTTTGAAACGAAATGAGTGAGGAAGGGAAAAGGATGAGAAGGAATTCAGAAACATGGTCCAACAACCTTAAACTCTTGACGGAATTCAGAACAAGAATTGCTCACCTTAATTATTTGAAGGAAAAGAGAAAGAGAAATGCCTTTGATCTTCCAAGGAAAGAAAAAAACTCGAGCAGCAGCAACAGCAGAAATAGGAAGGAATTTTTTATTCTCCAAAAGGGATGAAGAACTCGACAGCAGCAGCAACAGGGGAGTTTTCAACACTTGAGAGAAGAGTAGATGAAAGGGTTATATTTTAACCAATCCCCAACAAAGGTATGCAGGACTTGAGTCTAATCTTTGTCCATCTAACTTTTTAGTTCTGTATCTTGACTGTCCATTTAAATTAGCTACCTAAAGCTGTATAACCTGTGATAAATAGTAAAGTTGGGAGCTAAAAAACTCTTTTATTAATTTTTTCTCTTGCTTTCATTCTCTGTCTTATTTTTAGGACATGTTTGGGGTTGAAACAAAAAAATACCGTATACAACTTTTTGTAAAATCACAATTTCAAATAATAAAAAATAAACATGGGTTTCATCTAAGACTAAAGTGTATAACTGTGCTGATAAGTACTTGCTGAAAAGTGTAAGTGGGAAGCTTGTTGCCTTGTTTAAGGTAATACTATATATATAATTATCACATTATTTGTATATCAATAACAATGTAGATGTACAAATTTAAGTAATTATTGAATATGATAAAACATGCCTAGGAGAAGAGAAGGGAAAAGGAGGAAAAGAGAAGGGAAAAGGACTAGTAGTGGCCAATACATGAGTGAGTATATCAATGACAATGTAGAACTATACTTACTTATATATGGGCCACTACTAGTCATTTATATAACATGGAGGAAAAGAGAAGGGAAAAGGAGATTACCATATACATTTAACTGGAGGGGCTATTTTTTTCTCTAATTTTTTTGGGTTATGGGTAGTTACATTGGGATCTAGTGGTTCAGTAGATCTCTAATTGTGTAGATAGTTGGAAAGGTGTGCACTTCTCTTTGAAAGCTTGTTTGTCTTAGCATTTAAACTGTTGATCCCTTTCTTAAATTCCTGTTACAGTGGCACCTCCTGAAACTCTTTGCTCCTAGTTTCTTAATATCTATGTCCTGGAAAATAGGTTTGTAAACGTTACATATTAATAATATGTTCCTGAAACATTTTCAATCCTTATTTTTCATGTTCCATGTTTTAACAAAAGGCTGGAATCATTACTATATACAAAATAAAAAAACAGTTTATAATGCAAATTGAGGTAATTTAAGAAAGTTGAAACCCTTTAATCTTAGATTGTGCACTGCTTTTAACAAACTTCAAGTTTTTCAACTGAATATGTCTGTTCTTGTGTTTATTATATTGTTATTACCTTCATTTCCAGCCAAACCTCATAGAATCTATACTTACATAAGCATCTGATCTGATAAAATTTGAAACATGGTGTATTATAGGATGTTGCTTTAGCCATGGTTTCAATGAGACATAGCCCTCTTGGTCCAATCATGGAGAAGCTAGTGAGGGAAAACCCACCTGATGAACAGTGCTATCTTTCTTTGCATATCTAATGTCGGGTATATTAGACATAAATTATCATTTTTCAGAGCTGTTTAATATTTTATTTTTTAAAGCAATTTATGGTGCTTGTATGTTGAAATTTGGTATATTCTGAAGTTATCCTGTGCTTATAAGTAGTATTTTGCCTTTTGTTTGCAGTGTCCTAACTCCATACTACAGTGAAGAGACTGTTTATTCGAAGAATGACCTCGAGGTTGAAAATGAAGATGGTGTATCAATCATATATTACCTGCAGAAAATCTACCCTGGTTTGTAATAAGTAACCCTATATAACTTGATTATATTTTACTAGTAGAGACAGGACTGTCTAAACTGTAGTAATCTTATTAGATGAGTGGAATAACTTCATGGAGCGACTTGATTGCAAGAAAGATAGCTGATATGCTTTGTTCTTTCTTTCCCATATTCTTTTGGCTCTTTTTTATGCTGAAATTAAGAAGCACCGCTGATGAAGCATTCTTTTGGCTTTTTTTTATGCTAATGAAACATTCTGCGGCGATTTCAAACCGCCACAAAGTAGCACTATACTGCGGCGGTTCCAGACCGCCTCAAATAAGTAAAATACTGCGGCAGCTAAAAACCGCCGCTACTTACAAGCGGCGGTTATTCCAACGGTTAGCCAAAACCGCGGCAAATTTATCTCTCGACGCTTGTAACTGCGGCGGTTGGGCAACCGCCTCTCACATACATTTTGCGGCGGTTAGTACCGCCACAAAATGTACCCAGAACCGCCGCAATTAACAAAATTTCTGGTAGTGTTGGGAAGTGAGGAGTGTGGGGAAGGGTGTGGGAGTGGGGAAGGGGCCAGCTGTCACATGCAGCCAATGAGGTGAAACACGCCTCATTTCAGGCATATTCGAACACGCCTCATATGAGGCTAGTTCGAACTAGCCTAGGACTAGGCGTGTTTGAACACGCTAGTCCATATGCGTTTCTGATTTGCACCGTCCACTTCCTACCTCCTACATCCCATCATGTCCCCTTTAACAGTGTAGATTCTAATTTTGATTCTAATTTCATTTTGTCCTTATTGAAACACGTCTCAAACCAAACTAGTTTAAACAAACTTCATTTCAGACTAGTTCAAACACGCCTCAGATGAGGCTAGTTCCACAAACTATATCTCTTCCAATGTACCCCATTTTGATAAAAAAAAATGCATTATTTTTTAAAAAAAGTGGGCAAAGTTGCAGTTTGAAATAAGGGAAAAGGAATAAATAATTGATAAAACCAAGTCCATATACACTTGCAAGTTGAGCATCCACTTGCATGCCGTGCGTAAGCTCTTTCGCAAGAAATGAATAACAACAACCACCACCTTGTGACTTCCCAACCCAATTTTCTCTCTCTCTCTATCTACTCGTTCAACTTCGCCCTCATCTTCCAAAGCAAAAGAAAAAAGCCAACCAAAACAAGAGGGGGAAAAACTAATGCAACTTGCATTACAAAAAGTTATTAACACAAACCTTAGCCTTGCACCTTGCCGTCTCCCTCACTCATATATACGCTTTTGCGTATTCCACATCGATCAACAAATCAATAACGCAATACGACACACGGTGATATCGCCGGAGAGAAAGAGATATTTTAAGTTATCAATAATTAAAAAAAATTATGCCTTCATCTCTTCAGCTGGAGAGGTTCAATCCGACCACCGACGCTGCCTCCACGGCCTCCGCCGCCCTCGCCAGTGGCTTCAACTGCCTAAAGACGTCTCAAACGCCGACATCCGTGGCGGCGCATCGAGTCTTGCTATCGCTCCCAGCGTCCCTCTCTTCCGGGGAAGTTAGCGAGGGCGTGGCTGGCTACCACGCGCACGTGGTGGGGCCCAACCAGTGCTGCTCGGTCGTGACGCAGACGATCGATGCGCCTGTCTCCGCCGTGTGGGCGGTGGTCAGGCGCTTCGACAACCCGCAAGGGTACAAGAGCTTCGTGAAGAGCTGCCACGTGGTCGCCCCCGGCGGCGGGGACCACGGCATCCGCGTGGGCGCCGTCCGCGAGGTCCGCGTGGTGTCCGGGCTCCCCGCGGAGTCCAGCACGGAGCGGCTGGAGATCCTCGATGACGAGCGCCACGTCATCAGCTTCAGCGTCGTCGGGGGCCACCACCGTCTCCGGAACTACCGGTCCGTGACGACGCTCCACCCCGTCGGCGGCGGGAATGCCACGGTCGTGGTGGAGTCGTACGTTGTCGACGTGCCGCAAGGGAACACGAAGGAAGAGACGTGCGGGTTCGTCGACACGATCGTACGTTGTAATCTGCAGTCGCTTGCTCAGATCGCAGAGAATATGACCAGAAACTCTGAACATCGCTCAATGTGATTTCATTTCAATTCAACCCCTTTCTCTCTCTATTTCATTTTCTATATTGTGTGAATGGGTTCTGTTTTCGGGGTTTTTGTTTCGAATATGGGTTCAGACTTCAGATCTTGTTGTATATATATCTGATGTTGTATCATGGAGTTATATGCAAGCCCTGTATTTGAAATTGATGTATGGGTATTTGTAGATGAGTAGGGTTTATCTTAATCTGACGGCAGTGGTTGATTTTGAATAGGGTTATGATTCATGAACCACTCTATAGTGCAAACACCTTGAGACACCTCCTTTTTCTTTCTATCTCTCTCTTCTGCACACATCACATCATATGTCACATCTGCTACTTATCTCTCACCTCTTCCTATCTCTCTCTAGTGGTCTACACCCAAAGGGTGTCCACCAATCTTTATCCTTTTGAATACGATATGTTATATTCATGAAAAGTGTTGTTTTTTTAAAGCTAGATACAAGTTCAAAACACCTATCACTTGCATAATGCAATAAGGAAATTTCACTCCCCTTCCTGAACTTCCGATCAAACACTCCATTCTCATAATTTGATCAGCAGCCAAAAGGAAAAGGAATGGTGTATGTTAATGGATAACCTTGCTTGAGTCATCTCTAGACATGTACTTCCATTGATTAAAATAGATAGATCTGATACATATTTTGGTTCATGCATGCTCTCTCTATCAACTAAACTCTACCATCATCTCAATCAAAATATTCCAATTTACTTGGTCATAAACCTATTCAAAGTCAACTTTTAAAATTAGACATGATTTCCTTGCTTCCTTTCCAAAATCCACTACCACATATAGAAGAAATAATAGAATGCATCACTTCCTTCAACATATTGACATCAATTAAGGATTTTAAAATAATTAATCTCGTACAAACATCTAAGGGAAAGGAAAGGATTTAGGTATACATTCCCTCTCAAATAGTGTCTCATTCCATGGCCTAATTAATGATATTATATCATGTCAATTAAAAAATATACGAATGTCACAATCTCATTAGTGGAATAGGAAATGAGACATTATTTAGGCTTTGCGAATTTTTAACCTTAGAAACCAGCGTAAAGAAATAAGATTTAATGGTCTCAAGAGCTTACCATTATTAATTGTTATTTTTTATATAGTATGGACTTTATATATGGGTTAGAGTATATATTCATAATTTTAGTTCTCGTCACTCACTGGATCTAATGGCAACACAGGCTCACCATCGTTTTGGTCGGTTCAAAAACTTGACAACTAATAAATATTGTGTTGGTCGGCTAGGATGTCTAAGATAAACTTTTAACTTATCAAATCAGCTATCGGAGTAAAGGTGAAACTCATAGAGTTAGTGATTCAAAGAATACTCACGCAAAACTATCATCTCATAAGAACACTTACAATGAGTAGACAAAGGTTAAACACCTTCATTGTCACTTTGAGATATTCTCTGTTATATATCTTGAGCTGATTTGAACACTGGAGTGTCTTTTGCAGGTAGATTCCCCGCGGTAGATTCATAGTGACGCACCGCTGTGGATTCATATTTACGCGCTGCAGTCCCAACCGGAGCCACCGTCGTGCACCTCCGCACACTTCAAGCGGGGGTTATCAAAATTTATTCATTAAATCATTTGAATCTAACAATCTCCCCGTTTTTGATAATGATAATTTCTTTTGAGAAAAAGGTTTAATATATTTACATTGTCAACAATGTTTCTTAGAGCTAGTGCGTCATTTTTCAGATATGAGTTGTTTTTCTTAAAGCATTTCATTATCTAGAAAAACATGAACGATCTTGGCAATTTTTGCGTACGAAGACATTTTTATGCTTTAGCATTGTTTTTAGCAAACATGACACTTTTAGATTTTTAACATTAATTATTGGACAGACGAGGACTTTTTGTAACGTATCAATTTTTGACTTCCTCTAAGAAAAATAATTTTAATCTCCTAGGATTTCTTTCTGTTTGCTCCCCCTAAGCTTGATATAAAATTTGTTCAAAAGACATTTTGATTTGCTACCCCCTAATTCCTCTATCCTTTATTTCTAGTTAATTTTTCCCTTTTTGATATGTTTACCCAGAGTAGAGAGACCTTTTTATGTTTATTACTAATGCATTGCTCCCCCTAAATTCGATACTTCTTCTCTATCCAACTTCCCTTTGCTATAATTCTAGTTCACTCTAGTTGACTCCCCCAAAACTCGTACTACATTTTCTTTTTCTTTATTCTTTGCTAGTACTGTCTCTATCCTTTTTCTATATTCTTCATGATATTTTCACTAACCTTTTTCTCTATTCTTCTCCCCCTTTGGCATTATCAAAAGAAATACCCAGAAATAGAAGCAGCAAAACGAAACAGAGAGACTACAGTTTAAATATGCAAGCATTAAAACCAAAGCGAAAACTGAACTGGAGGTGTATTGAATAACCAAAAATGCAGGAAAGCTGTAAGTAATATGTTCAGAGAAAGTGTAAAGAAAGAGTTTAGGTATTGAAGGGTTGCTTCAGGTGATCAAATAGTCTGTTGAGCGTATCCTGCACCAATCCAAATTTGGCATCCGTTTGCTCTTTGATGTCTTTGCGTACGTCCTCATTTTGGCTTTTCATCTCTTGCCGCATTTCCCTAGCTTGTTGATCAGAGGCAGCTTGCAGCTCTTCAAATCTCTTTTCCAACAGAGCAAGTCTGGTGTAACACCCCAATTTTGGGTCGAGGGTCACATAGTAAATTCGCGGAAATTAAAACATCTCAGAAAAACAACTCAATTTTTCAAAAAGGTTTCGTCCTTCAAAAATATTACTCAATAATATTCCCATAATAAAATAATAATAATACGCGGAAGCGGAAATAACGGAATATTATTAAGTAAAATAATGCTCAACAGACGAGCCCAAAATTCAAAATAAAAACAGCGGAATATTATTTCACATAGTTCGTCATCTTCTTCTGAATCCCCCACGCTTCCATCGCGCACTCTGATGCCGTAAGGTCCTCGAGAGACGACGATCATCGCCCTGTCTATTTTCTGGCGTTAAGCGCCCAAACACAAACAGAAAGGGTTAACTTTTAAACAAACAACAAATACCAAACAACATGTTGAAGAAGGAATAAAATAATTTACAGTAACAATATTCTCAAAATACAATAATAACACTTTCAACAATAAACCCATTTCCTCAAGGAAAACATCACAAATCATGCTTCACAATAATTATCACAACCCATGCATATAACTTCCCAAATGCAACTACATGCTCAACAACCTTGGCAAAAATGCATCGTTCCAAACGAGATCGACTTCGTTCCAAACGAGAACAGGGAGATCATGTGGCAATATCGTCCACTCCATCTTGCCTCTTTCTCATACTCAGCCCTCAATCTTTCCTCCTTCTCTATGTAGTCCTTCTCCACTTGTTGAATGGCTCTCTGAATCCTTTCCATCTCTCTCCCCAACGGATCATCGCATTCCGGCTTCATCGTTTCCGCCGCTATGTCGTAAGGTTTTAGAAAAGAGAGAAGAAGCTAAATGAAAAAGGAAGGAGGAGCACGAAATTATCTTCTTATTTCTGAACCAATGCTCATCAAACCTCCTTTAAACCTAGAAAAGACCATAACTCACCTTTACACCACCTTAATACTCATTCACAACTCCCGACAATGCATTAACATTCTTAATGTCACTTAATATCATTTCAAATTCTGATTATAACTCATAATTACTCTCATTAAACTCATTAAACACCTTGTCTACCATTCAAATTCGAGTTTCAGCTTAAAGTCATCAAAAATATGATTAAAATCAAAACCTACCTCACTAGGATTCGAACACAAGCCATGCCAATCAATTGCCTAAGTCTCCACCATTAAACCAAGGCTCTTCTTGTTAAAACTCTTACACGAATATTCTTATAACCCTCCAAGTCAAACCAACATGTTCTCAATTCAAATTTGAATTCCAAAACCTCCTTAAAGGCTCTTAAATGCTAAACTCCAAAACAGTTTCGCCTAGTCCAAGGACTAAAACACAAATATCCAAACTTAAAGGACCAAAATCTAATTATAAAATCTCCAAGGACCAAAGTATAATTACTCAAAACTTGAGGGTCTTACATCTGGCATTATCATCTGACTGCACTGTGGTAAGAGCACTTGCATTGGCTTCCTTGAGCACTTGATCTTCATGGACTTCAACTGTTTGTGAGTTTATATCATCCTCAGGCAAAGCTACCAAAATGGGCTGAGCAGACGAAATCACTTCAGCCAAGGAGCTTTCGGAAATGCCGCTGGAGAAAGATTCTTGAACAGAACTAGGAAGCTCATCACCGGTTGTACCCATGAATGTTGATGTTGAATCCAACAAGTCTCGAGAAATGGTAACAGTCTGGGGCAACTGAATTGTTGGCAGGTCAATTGATGCACTTGGTGGCAACGATGGGAAGGTTGGATATGGTTGAGGCTTTGGCAATTGGGCTATCAGAACAAGTGTCCATGATCCGGATTGGATCACCACATGTTTAACTCCATAAATCAAGTTTTATGGTATGCTGCTTACATGGACATTCCTGAACACAGATAATTCCCTATTATGATAGAAGGTGTCATACCTCGTTCTGCTAGCGAAAGCAAAGTTGAGATTGTCACATGCAGGAGGTGCCCATATTCTTGCTTTTACACTGAAGTCAAAGCCCACAAGCATTGCAATCAGACTAGGAGGGCATATGGAATTTTCCATAGGAAGCAGTCTCGGCTTCCTCCATGAGAGTGGCATCATGTTTAGTCTGGGCTTTTTAGGAATATTGATGAGGAAAGACCTTGTCCCTTCTTTTACAGAATTAGTCTGATGCGACGATAAAGTTGTCATATTCTTTTATTGAGCAGATAGGATCTCATTGAGAGATGGATCCGGATCATACGCCTGATTTGTTTCATCAATAGGGTCTTCTTCCTGTTTAGACCTATACCTCTTCTTTGGATTGGCGATGTTGATAGCACGCGACTTGGTCTTACTTCCAGCAGAATTGAGCCTTTTAATTGCGATCGGACAAACGCATTTTTCCATAGCCGGACGAATGCACTGGCCAGTTGCTGGACTTGCTGCATCCACCGCCACCGGACTTGAACAGATTGCCTTAGCAGGGCTTGTATGTTTAACGTCTAGTGGACGAACCTCACTTGTGGTTTCTGCAGAAGGTGCTTTAATGGATGGGGGATTCTGAGATTGTTGAGATGGGGAGTGAGTGAGTCTCGGGGGTGAAAGCATCTCTGGGTTTTTCTCTTTTGTACGAACAGTATCAAAGTTAGAAGGTTGTTTGGTTGTTTTGGCAACAGTGGCAATAGTTGGATCAACTATTTGCTTGTAACGTCTGATCTATGAGATTATGCATTTACCCCATCTTTCGGCTTCCTTTGAGCAGTGAGGTCTCCATTGAGGAGTTGCATAAGGTAGAGGTATGCTTTTGCTGAGCTTTACTCGTACCCAATGACTATCATCAATGCTGCACATGGCAGCAAAGATAGGAGGAATAGAGATTTGCCCACGGAGAGGTAGATAGGTGCATGACTCCCTTCTATTCAAGGTCACCAGTATGATATTGAAGGTTGTTGCAGCGAGCAAGCCCATATCAGGGACTGTGAACCATTTAGGAGAAAAAGCTGATTCTCCAGGGGCAAGTTTCAGTTCCATAGCTACGGCCTCAAAATGATTGTCAAAGCTGAATATGGCTCTGTGAAGAGACTGTCTGGAAGTAAGCTCTGCAAGCATTCTCCTTCTGATTTCTGGCCAATCATTTTCGCTTTTGCCAATCCATTGTGCTATGCATCTGTAACCGCAGTTACCATCATCTTGTACGTCAATGATGTCCTCCACATGATCATGAAATAAGGATGTTAAGTGAGGAAGATAATGTGAGCAAGAAGATGATGGTTGGACTTCTTCCGGAATGGGCTCCAGAACAGTCTTCTTGACATTTTTCACTAAAGTTGCTATCGGCATCACATCTTCAGCATCTTCAGAAGAGGACTTAACTTGTTCGGAGGTGGTGGTGGAAGTTGTTGTTTGGTATGCCTTTATCAGGCGTCTTCGTTTCGATTCAGGGGCAGATAGTGTTGGTGTTTCTTCAGTGGTTTTATCAGACGAAGAATCCACTAAGGTCATCTTACCAGACTCGGATATCTAGTAACATTTTCCGGGTGGAGCCACCAAAGCAGATGCATCTCTTTTGGTCCTCAAGGATCTGGTTGCTGGGAGAGATTGGCTTGCCTCTTTTGGTAACACTGTTGGGTCATAGTCTCTTTGCTTCTTCTCCGAATCAGTCAGCAAATTTTCAGGAACTTCAGAGGTGTCAATGGTCAACCTCATTTTCTTGACATCCCCAAATTTGATAGGGGTAGGATATATGTAATCGTACATTATGAACTCATTTTCTTCTTTCTCTGTGTCTATGAGTTTCTTCTTACCCATCATGGCTGTGATGAGTGCGCCGTACGGAAGGTTGGATGTTGAGCTTTCAAGAGTGTTCAGCATATGATGAAATATCAGGTATGGAAGATTGATCTTTTGATAGTTCATCATCTGGTAAAGAGCCCAGTGAGAGAGTTTGTTGACCAGATCACGAGCCCCTTCTTTTGGGATCACAATCTTTCTTAGTATGGCATGAGGGAATTTACACTCGTCAACTAGATTGTTGACAGTGGTTCCATGTGTCTTTGGATCTTCCTTCCAAATACAGTTGGGATTGATGGCGGACGTTTCCCATTTTGGTGAGTAAATAACCCCTTCATCTACTCTGACATCTAGAGTGACGGCAATATCTCCAGGACAAACACTAGTTATGACTCTCATGCATCTAGTCTTGATGAAGAGTCGCCCCTGCCTCACAGCGCAATCAAAGAACTTCTTAACCAAAGGTTCAAGAAGAGGTGTTTCTGAGATCTTCATAAGGTTGGACAAGTCCTGAAATAGCACGAGGTTTAGACCAGCCAGTTTGGCATAGCTGTAGAGAGTAAGATCAAGGTATCTGGGTGAAACAAGATCCCTATCTCCTAGGTTGGAGATTTTCTGCACTCCTATTTTCTCTTCCTGTTCAAGGCGGTTGGCAACAATGTTCTTCTCCCTTTGAGTAACCACAGCTTTTTGAGCGGGGGTCAACTTTTGTTTAGCAGCAGATTGCTTCTTAGGTGCCATTGAGGAAATTTCTGCAAAAGATTGTTAGCAGTTGCAAGAACATAGGTAGAAGAGAGAGCAAGAGATTCAGAGGGTAAGCAAATGAGTAGTAAGTGTAATGTTCTATTTTCTGAAAATATTTTGTTAAGTGCGCATGGAATACGGAAGGATTTTCTCGATTCTTTGTACGGGAGGAGATGCAGGACATCGTTGTGTTGGTTTCAGGATGGGGAGCATTTTCTAGTTAGGCCAGAGTTAGTCCAGCAGATGACAGAGAAGGTGAGACAAATCAGGGAGAAGATGAAGACGTCCCAGAGTAAACAAAAGAGCTACGCGGACAACCGGCGAAGGGAGTTGGAGTTTGCACCGAGAGAACATGTGTTTTTTCGTGTGACCCCAACTACTGGAGTCGGGAGGGAGATTAATTCGAAGAAGTTGACACCGAAGTTCATCGGGCCAGATCAGATCATCGAGAGGGTTGGACGAGTGGCTTATCGCATTGCTTTGCCACCTTTCTTGTCCAAAATTCACGATGTTTTTCATGTGTCCCAATTGCGCAAATACATTCCGGATCCGTCGCATGTTATCACCCAGGATGACATTCAGATGAGGGATAACTTGACTTTCGAGGTTCCACCAATGAAGGTCGCTGATCGGAGAGTTAAGCAGTTGAAGAACAAGGAGATTTCATTGGTGAAGGTGATTTGGAACCAGACCACGGGAGACGCCACGTGGGAGTTAGAGGAAAAGATGAGGGAGAAATACCCTGATTTATTCCTTGGTCTTTAGTTTGAAGGAAGAAAATCTTTTTAGGGGGGGGTAGTATTGTAAGACCCTCGATTTTGTAAATTTTCATTTTGGTCCCTGGAGTTTGTAAGAATTATGTTTTGGTCCTTGAATGTTGTGATATTTATGCTTTGATCCTTGTTAGACATTTTGCTTAAAATAACTTCTATTTAATTATTCTACTTAAAGCTAAGGATAAAATAAAATCTTTATAGATTTGATTGATATTTAATTTTCTTGAATATCTTTATTAAGTGCAGATTTTTATTTTCTGTCTCATATTACTCAATTATTTCAAAAAATAGAAGGGGTTGAGAGGAAGAATATGCTTATGCTTTTGGAGAATATTTTCTGTGTATATTGCCATGAAATAATAAATAATTAAGTAATCAGAATTTAGAATAACCATAATTGAGACCCGGTTCGTTCTGTTATTGTTAGAGCTTTCGAAAGAGAAAAAATTTGTTGTTTCCCCTATCTTTCCTAGGGATGGCGAGTAACAGCTTTGTTTCAGCTACTTGGCTGTTTATTTCTTCTTTTTTTCTGCTGATTGAATTTGAAAATAACATCTTTTCTAGGGTTGGTTAGATGCCAATAATATTCTGGCTGGAAAATAGGAAGGGAAAGCTGAGGTAACCTCCCACTACTTGAGTGGTTCGACCATGCTTATAGAGAGGAGAAGTCTGAATTCATTTCATCTCTCTTCACTCAAACAACACTCTTAGTATTCAGAAAAAAATCCTAGCTCTCAAAGTGCTGAAACTCCTCCTTACTACTGTTGTATCCTCTCTTCCTTCTTGTGAGAACCAAGCCATTCATTCCTCCTTGTGCTGTGTTGGTCGACATTTACCTTGTTCCTTGGAGAACCGGATTTTCCTTCCTTTTGTTGTTGCTGCTTGAGTGTCCTCAGTGCTTGGAATACAAGACGCTCTCTTATCCCTTCTTTCCAAGGAGTAATGGTAGGTAATCCCTAATGTAAATTTCATTACGAGTGGTGAACATTGAACATTAAATCTGGAATTAATTCTAATCCTTTTTTGTTCTCGGTTTCTCGTTCGTTCAAGGGTTCCGTCGTTCGTAGGTTTCCGCCATTGCCGTAATCCATTGACGATCGTGGTTGGAGTTCAAGGTGGACGGGCTATTTGCTTTCCTCATAATCGTCTAGAACTCATATTGATCATCTCTATTACTCCTTAAATTGAAGAATTGTATTGTCATTGAGTTATTCCATGTGTTAGACGTTTCCGAAAACTCTTGCTACCTTTCCTATTCAAGCAATTTTGTGTCTAAATAATTTCTTGATTTTTTATGAAAATTCCCTTTCCAAATTGATTCCTAATAATTTTGGCCATGAAAGACTCTTTTCCATGAAAGCCCTAAGTTAAAAACTTGTTCTGGACCCTTTTTGTATTAGAAAAACATGTATTTTCGACCCCTGTACAGAGGGGCCACGCATGTCCGTGGCAACCCTGCGCACATGCGCAGGGGTCTCTGTGGATTCTGCCTGAGCCACGCATGTGCGTGGCTATACCCACGCACATGCGTGGGTATGTTGTTGCCTCTGTTTTGTTTTTCTCTTAAAACCCTAGTTTGGCCGTTTTGATTCCAATTTATCTTGAGTTTATTTTCCACCTTTAGAATGGTTTATTAAATGTTGTCTATATGTTATTGATAGGTGGAAGATCAAGTTTATGAAACCAAATCGACGGTAAGGGTAACTCAATACTAGATCGAGTCGGTTGTGATTGTCGTGCAATTCCCTTTGGGAATTTCTAATTTCTGGATTTTAATTTATTTGTGAGGCATATTTTGATTGAAAGAAAACCTGTATAACATGTTGATGATGATGCACAAGAATTTTATTATGTTGATGAGTTTACATGAAATTATAACATGTTGAGGCTGCTAACATATTGTGTGAACTGTTGGTTCATGAGGTTGAGATATATATATTTGTCATATCATATGCACTATGTAGGTTATTTAAGATTGATGTGACGGAACTTTGTCCCATGGGATCAATCTAGCGCAATGTGGGAGATCTTTGTCCCACGTGATTGTCCTGCCCTTGTTGTGGTAAAATCTTGGTCATAGTTATGCATGTAGTTATTTTCCAGACTAACTTAAATGTTTTGAGAATTAAATGAAATTATTTTGAAAGCTGAAAACTTTGTTTATTTAATGTTGTTTAATTGATATTGTTTTATTTACTGCTATTTAATTGATGCTGTTTTATTCACTGTTGTGTAAATAATGTTGTTTTACTTGCTGCTGTTTATTAATTATGTTGTTGTTGTATTCAAACTCTTGCTGTTTATGTTTTTGTTTTTAATTATCACTTGGCTGATAGTTATTTTTTTTTGTAATTTTTGTGATTTGGGCGCTTAACGCCACATATGAACAGCACGAGGACTAAAATGAAGATTAATTGGTGTCTATTTGAAGAAGAAGAAGTGAAGATTTGAAAAAGCATGATATTATTCATTTTTTTCTTTATTAATGACTCAGCACAATTGTTGTGCAGAATAATTATTTATTTTTATTGCGCGTGTTGGATTATATTATTTACAGGGATAATATTTATTGATTAAATAATTATTGAGTGTCGAATCTTTTTGAAAATTTTGAGTGGCCTTTTTTAGAGTTTTATTAAACTTATTTTCCGCGTATATACAATGTGACCCCTGACTAGAAATTGGGGTGTTACACCAGGGCTCGTCTTGTCTGTTGTCTTGGCGGTCGGCGCGCCGGTCCTCTTGGCGGATCTCGCGCCGCTCCTCCCCTCGTCCATCCCTACGGTCCTCGCGGCACTTGTCCCTTCTTCTGGCCGGGTAATTCCTTCTTTGGTCGTCTCTTCCTCTCCACCAATCGTTGTCCCTTGGCTGTGCCCGGTTCCGGTAGGGGCTCCGCGACCGATGACAGTTAGGTGGGTAATACTACTGGTTCGAGTTCACATACTTCCTCAGGTGACCCTCTCAGATCAACTCCTCGACTTTGCTCTAAGGGGTTCTGCATTCGTCTGTGGAGTGGTCGTGTCCTACGTGGTATTCACAGTACACGGAGCCACTCGCGTTCTTCGGGTTCTTCATTGGGGGTGGTCGGTCCTTGATGATAAAACAAACACAAGAAAGGGGGGGTTTGAATTGTGTTTGATCATGAAATCGCAAGAGTACGATTTACTATCGCGTAATATAAAAAGATCGAACCTAAGGGATAGGTGTTCTTATTAATATAAAGTTTAGTACTTAAACAGAAAAATTAAAAAGGTGTATTTGTTGAAAGTTTGTTCAAGGTAGCACATGGAAAAGCAATAAAATAAAAGAGAATAAGATGATATAAAATAAGCTCTTGGGTTGGTTTACATAGTCTATATAATATGCTAGTAAGCTCCTACTTAATTTCTGAATTATAAATCTAATTTCATGATGCTATAGCCTAATTATCTACAAGTTAATTCCTTACACATTGTAGAACTTTCCTTCTAATTACTAAATTCAATTCCTTGCAACTTAGTTAACTAGAGAAGAAGATGAAGAAGAAATTCAGGCCAACATAAAGTTACGTCCTTCCTAATTCCTTAGTGAAGTATACTTATAACCTTTTTTAAGTCCTAGGTCCCTTACTACTTACCAATTTCCATTCGTATAAGTAATAAGCAAGAAATCTTTTGTACACAAGATGAATGGAGAACAAGGAAATAAAACATGAAATAGAAATAATATTCAGAAAGGTAAAAGAAAACTAAAACATAAATATAAACTACTACAACCCAAGAAACTTAAAGAATTAGCCAAGCATGGCTAAAGGAGTCATTGAATTACCCTGGATAGGAGCTCAAATATGGCTTCCCACAAGTCCTAGGAACAATGCTCAAGAGGGAGAAAGAGAGAATACTTGTTGTATTCTAAAAATGGTGTGTTTTACAAGTGCAAATTGCCTCCCTATTTATAGCAAAAATCTGGCCTCCATCAATTAATTCCCACTTCCAGGCCGAGGCCCAGCGCTTGAGCGCTGGGTTCTAGCGCTGCAGCGCTGGGTTCTAGCGCTGCAGCGCTGGCTACTGATTCTTCAACTTCAAGCTTTTCCTTCCTTCTTCATGGTAGTGGGTTTTGAATGCCATAAAAACCCACTCATCAGCCCTTTAATCAATTCTGAAAACCTCTCCTCCACTATCATCAATCCTCCACTCATCCTTTAATCCTTTTTTCCATGTGCTTAATTTAGAGACTTGCTTCATATTCCTCTTTTTTACTTTTAGTCCTCTCTTGGTTAGCACTCCAATTCAAGCCCTTGAATTCTCTCAATCTTCACTTTTAGCCCTCCACTCTTGAACTTTCACATTTTGGACCTTGATTTCCTGAAACTTTACAAAGTGGTCCTTGGACAAAAATGATAACTAAACCAGCTTTTCCTAAAAATACAAAATAACTAGAAAAATTCCTAAAAATATAAAATAAAGCTAGAAAATCTAATCTACATGCACAATGCAAAATAAATATAAAATCTACATAAAAACAATAAAAAACCTACATGAGACTCAAAAATAATAAAATAAAAAGACTAAAAATACCCTAAAATTATCATATAAAATCCACTCATCAGTGTTCGTATTTAACCTTACTTTTCAAATCAAATATAAATTTTAGTAAAATGTTTTGTAAACGATAGAAAGCTTTTCGTAAACGGTAGGATGAAAATGTTTGGTGCAGCAGCTTTTAGTAAACAATAGGAAAAATAAGTTTTTAATGCAGCGAAAATGAAACGTGTGCAGTTGTAAATGATGCAAGCAGTAAGAACAGCACACACAAGATTTATCCTAGTTCACCCCCTTAAACGATAGGGCTACGTCCAGATCTTGGCTTAAGCAAGAATTTCACTATCAAGTATTCAACAGGACTTCTCCCAACAAGTATTCGACAGGACTTCTCCCAACAAGTATTCTACAGGACTTCTCCCAACAAGTATTCTACAAGACTTCTCCCAACAAGTACTCGAAGGACTTCTCCTTTTACAAGGGTTTCTTATACAATGAATCTCTTCTCAAAAGAGTGAGATAGAAACAATTTCAAGCTCAGCAAACTCTCAGTATTTGGTAGATGGTTTGACACTTAGAAATATACTTTGAGGTTTGGCAAACAGAGATGATAGACGATAGGTTCTCTGTTTATGTGAATAGTTTGATAGTGTTTGACTCTATTTTTTGTTCACTCTTTGTTTTCTTTGTACATGGTTGTGTTTTTTACCTTGTTGTTCTGTGTGTATCTTGTATTCTTCTCTTTGTTCTATCTCGTTCTATTTTTTCTTCAAATATTCAAGTCTTCCCTTTTATTCCTTCAATTCAAATTCGATTTGCTGAAGATCTTGTAGTTGACCAGAATCTTTATTTAATTTCTGACTGTTTGAGCAACAGCTCTGTAATTGGAATTGAATGAATTTGACTTGATCGTTCGTGCAGAGCTGGTCGTCGAGTAGTTTGTGGCGTGATTTTCTCCTTTGCATTGATAGCATTTATATTGTTGTTCAAGCAGAGTTGGTCGTCGAGTAATGTATGGCTTGAATCACTCTTTTGCATTTAATTCCTTTATCAACGAAATCTTTTCCATTTTGAGAAACGATTTGATCAGTTCCAACATTGTATTGTGTCGTTTACTCTTTGACGTTATGGCTTTGCAGACTGTAGAGTTAGACTATACTCGAAATGTCTCTTGCTCTTCCTTAGACGATACTTCACTTTTGCCTAGACGGTACTTTCCACTTTTGCCTAGATGATACTTCAGATGTTTGACAATACGCGCAGACAATACTTCTCTTTTATCTTCAAACGATAATTTTCTTGTCTTCAGACAATACTTCTCTTGTCTTCAGACGATACTTCACTTGTCTTCAGAGATTTTTTTCTCGATATTTGACAATACACGCAAACGATACTTTTCTAGACGGTAGAGATAATTCCTGAAAAGCATAATACACAGAGTTTAGTAGTAAAATTGTTATCACTCAAAATATGATAAATTTTCTAAGATTGTTTGAACTTAACACTTGAGATCCGCATGTTGATTATCTCGGAAAATCTGGGATAGTGAGGAGTTGAGGGGGGAATAGTTGTCAAAACTCTTGTTGAAGTTGTTAGTTTCGGCGGGTCCTTGCCCGGAGCTGCAGAAGGTGTAGCGGTAGGCATGTTGGTTGGAGGAGGATCTGGGTTGACCGCCTGGGCGATATCCTTTACCAGTTTTCAGGCAGCACCACTGTCTTCTTGGTTCAAAAATTTCTCTGACCGGGTGATAAATTCCTGCATAGTCGTCGGCTTAGTTTTGTCTAGAGAGGACAAGAAACGACTGGGTTCCAGGAGGCCCTGCTGTGCGAGTTGTAGTTGCATCTTCTCCTGTAGGTCTGGCACCCGACTGGCTTCATCGTAGAACCGGTTGAGGTAGCTCTGAAGTGGTCTGTTCGGTCCTTGTTTGATTAGGGCTAGCGCCTGAGTAGTTTTCGGCAGTTGTCTGGCGGTAGTGTAACGTTTCAGAAACCTCTGGGAGAGGTCGCTCCATCGACCGACTGATCTTGTTGGGAGGGACTGGAACCACGCCATCGGGTTCTCCCCGAGGCTCAGAGAAAAACACTAGCATATGAGAGATTCATCGGCTCCAGTACATTGCATGGAGCCCAAATAGAAGTTGAGGTGGATTTGGGGGTCTGTGGTTCCTGCATATAGTTGGGCAAACTGTGGCCGGATGAAACCCCGGGGCCATGGTCGTTGTATGATTGCTGGGGCCAGCGGGCCATGCGGGAGTAGCAGCCAAGGTCACGGGGGGTAGCATGGGCTGCTCCGCCTGATCGTTTGCCAAATGTTCGTTCCTCTGCCCGAGGATCTGTACCGACCCCTTGCCGCGAAGCTATGGTGCTCGGTCGTTGCTCTGGCCGGCCTCTGCTTGGGCCAGGATCCTCTCCAATCGGAGTTGGCCGCGCTCTTGTTCAAGCTGGAAAACGTGAGTTTGCATTTGTTGGACGAGGGCGAGAGACTCTGCGCTATGGGGTCGGGCATCTTGCCCATCTTGTGCGCGCCTTTGCTCCATGGCTATTACCCGCTGGTTGAGTCGCTCGAGTGTTAGCCTAGTTGCTTCTAGAAGGATCGATAGGGTTGGTGGTGTAGGTGGACGTGGTGGGTCTTGTCTCGCCGCTCGTGCTTCGGTGGCTCGCTGGGACTGACTCGCCGCTCGTCGAACCTGGCTGGCCGCCCTAGTCATTCGAAAGACGGCGTCTCCTCCTCGCTCCGCAGTGGATTGAGCTTGGGAATGGAGGGAGTGCCCTCCTCCTCCTAAAGTCTCTATGTGTCCTTCTGGAGTTGGTTGTCTTTTGGAGTTTTGTTGCTTGGAGGCTTTGGCTTTTCCCATGGTGGTGAAGATTAAGATTACCATCCCCATAGACGGTGCCAAATGAACAAGCTAAGCCTGCTTGGACCACTGCACACGGTGGTGGAAGGACGTGGGGGCGGTAGAACGAGTGCTGGGTTTCTTCTGGATGGTGGCAGCCGGCCACCGTCTTCGTGCTCGTGCTCGTGGGTTTGGTGAACTTCCTTCATATAGAGGTTAGGAGGTGGCACAACCCTCCAGGGTCTGTAATAATGACCCTGCTCGTGTCTTTTCCTGGACCGCTGGATCCCCTGCTGTGTCTAGAGGATCGGAAAGCAGAGGGTTCCTCGGGAAACTCCAGGAAGATCCTGGGACATCACACCTACGAAGGTAGCCTGGTAAGAGGATTGCTGATTTGATATGTGGCAGTGTTTGGCGACCGGCGTCCTTCTTAAGGTCTCTCAGCCTACCTAAATTGGACCGCGTGGGTAATTCCCAGAACACTAAGCTCCAAAGTTTCAATAAAACAGTTAAATTCCTCCATGTTCCTTCTATGTAGACCAAAATCAGCTGAACTTCCTCTTTTTTTGTTTGCATTTCTAACGGCATTAAAGTCACCTAGCATACACCAATTCGAAGAATTTCCTCTCCTTTTCCAATCTTCAATATCAGCCCATAATTACCTTTTTCCTGGAATATCACATGGAGCATAAACATTTACAACAGTACACTGAATTTGATTGTCACCCGATAAGCCAAAAAGACCAATGAAACCCGGATTACAGATATTGTTTTTTTTTTTAAACTGGATTACAGATATTGTT
Organism: Acmispon strigosus; assembly: GCA_030819835.1. Lineage (NCBI taxonomy): Eukaryota > Viridiplantae > Streptophyta > Magnoliopsida > Fabales > Fabaceae > Acmispon > Acmispon strigosus. The sequence goes on from JAUAMA010000007.1 coordinate 31,210,933, forward strand.
ATTTAGTGTTATAATATGATATATAAAATATATGATATGCAATATATAAAATACATGTTATAATATGACTTTCTCTTTTCTCTTTATAAAGAAAGATCACAATCACATAATCTTTATGCTTTTGAGTTAGGTTTATTGGCTTAAATAAATTATTATCCAAAACCTTAGTTCTTTTTTATAAACTAAATATATATTAATAAAGGACGGATCTACGTTGTGGTTGGTGGGGGCAATTGCTACCACACAAAATTTTCACATTTACTGATCACTATATACATATATACCAAGCTACCCCAAGAACTTTTGTGCAATATGCCCCTACAGTAACTAATCTATATCTTCACAAAGCAAAAGGGTTGCGTAAATTTTTTCCATTTTATAGCCATCAACCATATCACAATTATAAATAATTCAAAGTGTTTTTTAGCTGAAACTTTTTCGTTTATTTATTTTTTCCAATATCATTAGGTAAAGTTTTGAGATGGACTAAATCATCTAAGATACCATTTTTTTTAGAAAGCGAAATAATATATTAAAATATAAGTGGTCGTCACAACACCAAGAAAGCTGCCCTCCCCCCACAGGAAGGAACAACAGCACCAAAACAAAAAGAAAAAATACAAACCCCCCCAAAACATCGACAACCTATACAAAAAAACCAGGATCCCTAAACGCAACCGGCAGGCCCTACAACCTTCTCCAACCAAGAAAAACGCCGTAAACTGAAACAGCAACCGCTACAGCAAGCCAACAAAAAACAACACCCACCACCTCTAAGCCTGGCCTCCTAAGCACCACCTCTAAGCCTGGCCTCCTAAGCACAGCCCCAATCATCTAAGATACCATTTTAGTTTTAGGTGACCAAATAATATTTTAACATATTTCATAAGTTAGAATTTTTTAAAAAAAATATATTAAAATATTATTAGGTCATTTAAGATAAAGCAATTTTGCCTAGGTAATTTAGACAACCCAAATTTTAAAACATTATTTGTTACCTATATATTTAGATGAGGAAGTATTCACTATTTTAAAAGGAAAACTGCAAACCATATTCTGGTTAAAATATGTTTTTCAAATCCTTTTGTTTCTTGTAGCTACTAGCTAGTTACAGGATATATTTTGTTTCACATACTAATAATACCACTAAAAGTTGAAAACTATCAAAATTCCAAAACCAAAGTATTACATATTTAAGAGGAGTTGTAGTTTAAAAAAAGGGGTTTGTCAAAACGATTTAGGCGATGTTTAAATCACTTTAATTCTAAGTAAACTAATATATTTAAGAGGAATAAAAATCCTAAGCCAAACTAAGGTTGAATCCTATAAACTGTTTTATCCTCTAAATAGACAAAGTTTAGTTAAATCACCGTAATACTAAATAAATCAATGATCAATTTTATCCATTAAAATATATATCGTATAAACTGCACTTAATATATATTCAGAATTTAATGAAAGTATGTTACATTTTTATTGCTATTACTTTAATTTATCCATGTCTTGCCTTCATAATCTAAAATTCTTAGATCTGTCACGGGGTACGAGTACCTCAATCCATAATACTTAAGAAATAACGCATGAACCAAAGATAAAGCTAGAAAAAGCAAGAAAAAAGCCAAGTTCTCATCAACCACAGTAAACTAATATGGGTATAACAGGTAAAACTCATTTAGTGACGATACTATTTAATTAATATTTGACTTCGAAATTTTTTAATGCATTTGATGATTTTTAATACTGAAAATTGATAATTGGTAGAGAAGTGGCTTATTTTCCATGGGAAATATTTGTCTTTAACTTGTTATTGCAGGAAATTCAGTCTATTCAAGTGGTTAATGGTCAATTGGATTGATGGTGCTGATGGTGCTGGATAAGAGACAATTCGAAAGCATAATTTGTTAAAAGACAATCAATTATTGTGAGACTTATACCCACTCTACCCCACTGTCAACGCATTAAGTAGTAGAAAACTGACTCCACTATCAGCGCATTAGACGGTAGAAGACGGACCACTGAAGTGGGATACAAACAATTTGCAAATGAAATTTGTTCAAGCTTGGTGCCACAAAAGATTTTAGCTTTTGTGTGGAGAGTTGGCATGCAAAGGACCAACATTGAGAAATACGAAAAGAGGAGAATTTTGGTTAATATTAGTGAAGGGCACACTAACTTGAAATAGGTTGGGCTATTACGACAAGTTTTCGCACTTTTTTTCTTTAACACATGTAAATCTGTTCGACGTTAGAACTTTATCTAATTTAACTTATTTACCACTAAACTAAACATTTTTAGTATCTTTCACCCTTTCTGGACACAAGTAGCAAAAATTTGGATTTGGCACCCAATTATTGGAAAATTAAATAAATTAAATTCTCTCGTGTATTGTTCTCCTCCCTCATCAATGTTAGTACACATTCGTCTTTCCTTTCTGTCATTTTCCCTTGTAACATATAAGTAAATCACTTTTAACCAAAAGAAAGGGGTAATCCCATGCATTCCCATTTACAATTTACAATTTTTCATGCCGCCAAGGGACCCAAAAGACCAAGGATCTCTTCCATGTTGGATACGTTTTCAAGGACAAAATAACTTGGCAAATAGAAGCTCATTCCAAGTATCTTGAAGTCCTGGTAAACACCAATGAATACAATCAGCATAGCTAGCAGGGTTTGCTAATTGCTCTGGGGTCAGAGGGTTCCATTGCTTCTTGTAGATTGAAGTGTGTGCATCTTTGCGGTAGTTGGATAGTTGGGTGATGTTGAGAAGTGTTATGGGAACTTTGGATTTCCTGAACTCTTCTTCTATCACTTGCATTATACCTTTCTGAGAATCTGAGCCCCAATATGTTGGATCATCAATTGGAGTTGTCTCATTGTAGCAGTTCCCTCCAGGTTCACCTCCCCACTCTATGCTCCTGCCAACATGTGCTTGAGCTATATAATTCTCTACATTTGTACTTCCACATACCAAACTTCTAAAAATAACTATTGCTCTATCATAATAAACGGATAAATGGTAACAACTCACTCTTTTAAATACATTCTCTAACACACTTTATATGATTGGTTTATTTTTTAAAAAATCAACACATTTTTTAAAATAAGTGAGAAATTAATGTATTAACTATTTTGAGAATAGACCAATTGATCATAAGATCAATGTGTGAGAGAGCGTGTTCAAAAGAGCATTTTTCTAGCACTCTTCTTAAAACATTAGGGGTTATTTAACTTATCCCAAGTATTATATACCTCATTCTAGTGGACCAGTGTTACTAAAATAAAGATAAAGATAGATATGGTACGAATTATTGCTACATGAAAATACACGACTACGAAACCCCAACAAGTTGGTTGAGTGAAGCATGACAGGGTCTCATATGTAACAAGTTGCAAGTTCGAAGTCTCACTCATTCCTTTTGGTGAGATAAATGTCAGGCTACTACCAATTTAATTTCTAGGATGCTGATTTTTTAAAACCCAAAAAATTGGTTCTCCTTGGAGGTGTTCTTTTGACTTTGTGCCACTTAGCACTTCTCCTTAAGATAAGTGTATTAGAAATTACGCTAACTTCTTTATTAAAATTGTTATGTTTGTGTGAATTATACTCACTTTGCATGAGAAGGTGACATGCTGGTGAAGAAGACTCTTGTCTTGTTGGGGTCCATGTTCCGCCTCACCCATCTAAGCATACTTTTCATAGCCATACGATAGGCATCCTCTGTTGACATCTCAACAATCTCTTTTACCTCATCATTGAAAGATCCAAGCCTGAAAATTTGAGGGCACATTAGTTAGTTATTATTTAGCAATTTCATTGGGAAAAAAGTGAGAGAGAACCAAGTGAGTGAATAACTGGTGGATTAATAGAGTGGATGGAACATACAGGATCTTCATCTTGGAGCCAGTTATCCACCAAAGATAGGTGTTGAATACAACAATGTCAGCGCCTTTCCAATTGCGGCCATGCTTATTAATTGAACCTTTTCTCACAATCCTATCAGTTACCCTATGGATAACAGCATCATCGGAGTTTGATTCAAGAAGAAAAGGTGCCCAATAGAACTCAATTGTGGCATTGTATTCCTAATTAAATACACCAAGATAAGAGATAGACCATAAAAATGTAGCTAAACTATGAAATCACTTGTGAATTGTACATATAAGCTACCTTGGCTGTGAAGATAGTGAGAGAACCAAAAGTCTCCATAGATTTGGCATCTTCTGGAATGAGTCGATGGATTAGGCATATGAAAGACACATACTGACCCCTGTTGAGGGAGTCTCCAATAAACATCATCCTCTTCCCACGTAGCGTTTCCAGCATCAAACTAGCATTGAATCTGTAGCATAGAAAAGAAAAGGTCTTATGTTTGGCTTGATTCAAGTAATCTATGGTTACTTCAAGCTTTCTCTATTAGAACTTCGAGGAAAAACAAAAGGCTAGATGTTACACTCATTATTATTATCAGCAAAATAATAGCACTATTCATCCATTTTAAGTACCAGAGATACAAGATACAGAATTAAGTGTTTGCGCTTGAAAAACTCAAACTTCTAGGGAAAAGCAGTTTGAGTCCACCCAAAACAAAACCGCCTAAACATTTGAAACTGAATGAATAAAAGCACTACGGCAGATGCATACAACTCCCTACTACAAACATATAGCAAACAAGCAACATGATTGTTTTTTTATACAACAACAAAAAAAAAGCAAACAAAGACGCAATATTTTGCTTTTATCTTCACTCACGATCACACCTTAATTACATCCAAAATATATTCTGAGTGTATTTGACATGTCATTTAAGCTAACTTATAACTTATTCAATTAGTTAGACCAAAGTAGATGAATTTGGTGAATAATTTTATTACACTAATTATAGGTTTTTTTTGGAAAAATAAATAGAGGCTACTAGTCACCATAAGTGTTTATGACACTTGAATGTCATTATTCCAACATTATGTTCTGGAAATCTTTTATCGTTCTATAAACCGGGAAAGTGTAGACAGTACAATCCTCTTGTTGAGAAAAGTAACCTACCCAGTAATCTTGACTATCCGCATTTCCTGGATTCCATTCATTTTACTTCTGGAGCCCTTCATTTCCACCTTTATATAGCATTCTTCAATTCTTCAAACTTTTGAGCGATTGCATCTTGTTGTTTTTCTTTGTACACCTCTATCAATGATCGTATTGCGCTCGATATCATTACTTTCTTTCGGTCCGCAATGGACTTATCGTGAACATCAAGCATGCCCTCAAAAGATGAGCATAGTCCCTTGAACCAATCTTCAAGGATCGGTGCTTTCTTGACTAGAAAATCTTTCAACAGTTGATCATCTGTGCTTGAAGTAAAGCGTAGAATGTGTAACATTGTCAAGGTAAGCTGCTTTTGTAATGAAACCCTATACTTAAAATTTGACGGCCCTGATATTGGGTCCTGATCTATATTCTCCAGTACATGCTCTACAGATCGCACAATGTCTGAGAAGGATCGACCATAATCTTGCCCGGACATTGGCACAGCTAATGCTGCTGCAGCTTGTATCTTGATTTTAAAATTTGATGAATCACGTAATAGTTGCAGAAGAATACCAAACACAGATGGAGCCCAGTCCATGTCTTGCAGCCTTAATGCATCATTTAAAAATAGATTCCCTAGAGCATGACAAACATTCCACTGGACCTTCACATTCCCAGTAGCAATGCACGAAATGAAAGCCTGAACTATTTTCTCCAGCCTATGAAAATCTGCTGGATAATCCAATTGCCAATGTTGCGGACACATTCTTATATTTTCAGTAGAGAGATTGGCCTCAATCCTATGGTCATGGTAGTCCACTGACATGTCTTGAAATCTTGATGTTGGGCATTTAAAGATTCTAGAAATATACCCAAGAGCCCTTACAGCATTAGATTTAACCTTGTCCCCATCCTCTGTAAGACGCAAAGCACATTCACTTAATGATAAAATCAGTTGGGGATTGCAGTTTGAACTGGTATGTTTGAATGGAAGAATTCTAACACTGTGACAAATAGCATCACATATATTTGCCAATGCCCAAGATGCTGTTATCCTCACTGACAATAGGGCATCTCGAGTGTTTATTTCAACAGCATTGATAAACTTGTCAAGTACCTCTGCACTCTGACACACTTGAGGAAAACATGAAATGATACCAATAGCTCGACACGCAGCAGACCTCACTGATGGCACATTATCATGCACAGCAGCATGGACTAAAGAAGACAAAATGAAGTCCTGCTTCTCCTTAGTGAAAGCAATGAACACAGAGGAAGTCATGCCCGCAAAACATGTAACTGATGCAGCTCTCACAATTGCAGAAGAGTGACATAAGATAAGAGGCATGTGCTTATCGATAGCCTCACACCAATGTTGAATTCCAGATTTACATTCTTCAGAGTCAATAACATCATCCTCTTTGTACTCTAGTTCATAAGATGGAGCAGATGACACTTTCTTCATCCTAATGAAATCAGATGCAAAAGGAATATCCACCACTTTGTCATCTGAAAGATCTTCTGTTCCTTGAAATCCAGACACAGCCCGAAGACACTCATCTAGAACCTTAATAGCAGCAATAAGAACTTTTTCGCTGATAAATGCAGTAGGACTACCATCATGTTCACTTGACTGCTTTAAAGGAACTTCAGGGCATGCAATACTAATGAAGCCATACACAATTGCAGAAACTTGTTCCCAGCATGCATTCACTATGTTAGGGTAATTGTGGGATACAGCTTTAAGTGCCTGAAGGGCCTCAAGGCAAGTGCTTTGGCAACTCCATTGCATTGAATATTCAAATAACAAATAAAGAACGCCAGACTTCTTTTCGGCCTGAATATAACCTGAAGAAACCTCATCATAGAGCATCTTCCTTACTAGAGCAGACGGTGGTGAGATAGACAGAGCTAATGTCAAACAAACAACAGCAGCAGTCAGCAGACTATTCTGGTCATATTTGAACGAAAACCCTTCTTCAATCCTTGTCCTAAGAGATGTGATAACAGTAGGCAACAAATTTGGTGGCATTCTTGAATATGGTGTAGATAGTATCACAAGCCTAAGAATCTTGAGCAACATTGCCAGCAATTTACGATGAGCTTCATTCATTATTAAGTAAAGAATGCCTCTATGAAGTTCCAGTAAAATCTGCCCAAGGGAGCTTGAAAGTGCTGTATAAGATCCAAATTTGCTAGATTCCTTATATTCTGCTACTTGCAGGAAAATGGAAGAGAGACCATCCAACATGGCCGCAAGCGTTGATGCAGATGCCATGCGTGCCTTTAAACAAGGATCGAATAGCAAGCATGTCATTAAAGTTGCATCACGCATCCTTAGTTGTAGCACATCACTGGTTGGCAAAAGCAGTGACCATTGCATAGAGAAAGATTTAGAATCAGCTTGGCAAAGATCCTCTATACAAATTATGGCAGCTATTCGAACTCTAGAGTTCACTCTACCACTCTCTTTAGTTGAACCATCTCCATCACTAAAATCTGAATCTGAAGATGCAACATTAATAGCAGAAGATTCGCTATGACAGATATATTCAGAACACGTAGCTCTATTGTGCTTCACATTAGAGCTGTCCCTTTTGCGCAAGTGTGGCGGTCTATAAGCACTACGACTTGACGTATTTAGTTGTTCCTTAGGTGCATTAGGACTCACATTACTAACCTCCTTCTTCTCCTCATGACCAACGAGCAGAGAAATGTTTGATGTTCTACTACCAGAAAGGCCATAAACTAAGAATATTCGCAAAACCGATACAAAAGCCGACACGTGATCCGAAACACAACATTTAGAATCAATAAGGATGAGATGCAGACAGCACAGAAAAGATTCATAAAACCTGGACATAACAACACTATCTTCCACAACTGGGGATTTTAATGCAAATGTATCCATTGTTTTTCTGACCACCTCAAGCATTGATCTCGAGATATCAACTGGGAAGGATGACCCAGCTCTTGAGACTGCTTCGCTGAGCATCTCAAAAGCTACTATCTGCAATTCACTCAAACTGATTTCAGGGGGAAATCTAATATTAATCTCTGCAGATCTACCAATCACATCAAGTAGAAACTTAACTAGTGTAGTATCTTCAGACAGCGACCATCTTCTGCTATGAGATAAAGTAATTATACATCTGATAGCCTTCAAGCATTCAATAGCAGGAACTATAGCTAACCCATCACGATTACTAGCACCTTTTCCGAGAAAAAGATCTATCATCTTACCGAAACAATTAAGAACACGGCTGAAAGAGGAGAAATTCAGATCGAAAGACACGCGACGACATACATCATGGATCAAGCGTGATGCGTGAGTATAGATATGACTACAACTACAATCGTCGCCTTCATCTAAAGAAGAAGAAGTAGCAGTAGCAGCAACCAATTCCATCAAGAACAAAACGTCCGATAAAACCTCGTGAGAGGGAAGATCGGGGGCGGCGGAGACGAGAGCATGGGAATGAGAGAAAATGAGATCCTGGAGCATTTGAGCCGTGGAAGAAGTGAGAGGAGGGATGGTTAGGGTTTCATCCCTCAGCGTCAGGAAGGCGGTGCGCCACGTCCTGACCGGTGGCGTCGGCGGCGCTGCAGCGCCGAATCCCGTTCCCGCCATGAAAGAAGTCACAATCGCTAAACAGCGGTGGAGATCGATTCAGCAAAAACCTGCGAGCCTTTGCCCTCCGAAGACGACAAAAAATAGTAACTTAGAAGAAGCAATTCAATTTCACTATTTATGGCTGTGTTTGAAAGAACAGAAACATCAAAGAGAGAAAACATGAAGTAAGAAAATAACTTTTCTCCGGTTTGGTTGGTGTTGCCACGAAAACAGATGAGAAAGAATAATAATTTGTGAGGTCCACTCAAATAGTTTTGTTCACCCAGATGCGGAGAAAAGGTGACCTTTTCTTCAAAAAGTCTATTATGCCCCTCACCTTATATTTTATAATACTAAAAAATTAAAAAATATTAATAACAACACTTAGTATCAGTAAATATTGATAATAACATTAATGAACATTGTTAACTATATTTTAAAACTGTATTTTTAATACAAAATCAATTATCATATTCATTATTTACATATTATGTCATTAAACAATTTTTTTCTCTAACTTTTCTTCCATTTTCTCTCTATCCAAACAACCTTAAAATCATCCCATTTTCTACCATCATTCTTCTTTTTCTTTTTTCTTTTTCTTTTACTTTTCTTCTAACTACAAGTTGCTTATAGTTTATAAGAAATTCATCATTTTTCATAAACTAGTTGAGTGCGTATTTAAATTTCAATTTGCAAAACAAAATTAGGATGAATGTGAGTTTGCAAAAGAGAGTTTAGGTCAATGCGAGTTGGTTGTAATGTGATTTATGTTTAGATATTTTATTTTAAAATAGACTTTGATAAAATGAATCTTATTTGATAAATATTAGTTAAGAGCACTTTAAACAAATAATTACTAAAAAAGGATATATGAGTTTTATAATGGAATTAATATCAAATAATTTTTTTATTTCATTATTTTTAAGTACATTTTATTATTGTAAGCAATAATACTTTTTTAAAACTTTTGGTACTTAACATAAAAAAAAAAGGCAATTTAGTAGGTGTAAGAACCAAGAAGGAGGAAGGCAGAAGAACAGAACAATAACGTGAAGGAAGAAGGCAGGTGAATAGGTGATAAGAAAAGGGCAGTTATTGTCACAAAATATTGAGTGATGATTTTAAATTCTGAATGGATCCAAGTCCAACCGAACGTAAAAGTGACACTTAGGGTGAGATGAGATGAAAGCTGGTTTGGAGCTGAAAGTGGGTTGGGTGAATGTGGCTTTTGCCAAACATAATGGCACAAAGTTACAAAAGACGTGAATGGAGGCCCAAATTAAAAGGAAAAAAAAAAACATAGCGTAGAGTTGTCTCATCAGTTTTTTTTTTTTCCTATCCCACCCCTATAGTGTGCATTGTTTAGCTGCACGAGTTTTTTTTTTTTAAATAATGCAAAAAAAACATATTTTTTGTCAAAATGGATTACATTGGAAAATATTTGTCAAAATGAGGGCAGTTTGTGGAACTAGTATTGTTTAAGGCATGTTTGAACTAGGCAAAAATAAGGAGTGTTCAAATAAGCCTTAGTTTATGCATGTTCCAGAAGAGACAAATAATCAGAATCAGAATCAGAATCTACACTGTGTATGAGAAGAAATGATGGGATGTGGGGAGCAGAAACGTTATATGAACACGCCTAGAGTATGGTGTGTTTAAACATGCCTTATGTAAGGCGTTTTAAGACACGCATTAGTTGAGGCATCTTGCACGAGTGAACTGGAACTATTCATGAAACAGCTGAACCTCAGCAGTAAGTTCTGACTGTATCTAAGTCTCGTAGCAATAGCAAATAGCACAACGCTACCTCAGAACCGGAACTATTCGTGAAAATAAAACCTCCCATCAACCGTAATATGTATGCACGAGCGAACTGCTTCAGCCAAACCTGACCTTGGTCGTCGTTCACATTGTTAAAATTTTGACTCAACCACCTCATCTTCAACCGGTTCCCATTGATGTCCGCATCAGCCACTTCCTTTCCAAGTAATTCCATAATCACCTCCTTCCAATCACTGTGTGTCTGCCTAGTAACCGCCTAACCATCGATCCTGAGCCGAAGTTGCAGTGCAACATCTTCTAACGTTATTGTGGCTTCACCTACAGGGGAGGTGAAACGTGTGCGTTACAGGTCACCAGCGCTCCACTAACGCGGATAGCAGATGATGGTCCGCCATGACATCCCCCACCAACGCGCACTCATAAAATCCCGCACACCTGAGGTGGCCAACGATTTCAGCAGGAACAGTTCTCAGGGTTCCCCTTCAATGGACTTCATATGTCCCGCTCCAAACCTGCTCCGAAACATGTACAAATTGTTGCGTCAAAAGTGAAGGATTCAGTAGCCCAGGGTTAATCACATTTTCTCCATACATAATGGACACAATTAAAATTTTAAGAGAAAGGAAGAAGGAAAAGGTTCCTGAAAGCTGTGTGAAATAAGAAGGTTGATAGTGAGTTGATAGTGAAATGTGGGGAAGGGATAGGGTAATATGTTGGTTTAAATAGGCTGAAGGGGTTGGGGGAGGGGGGTCATGCATATGGGGAAGGGTAGGGTTGGGAAGTGAGGAGTGTGGGGAAGGGTGGGGGTGGGACGTGGGAAAGTGGACTGTCGCACCATGCAGCCAATAGGGTGCAAGACGCCTCAACTAAGGCGTGTCCTAAAATGCCTTACATAAGGCATGTTTAAACACGCCATACTCTAGGCGTGTTCTAACACGCCACACTCTAGGCGTGTTCAGATCACCTTTCTACTCCCCACATTCCATCATTTTCCCTCACATACAGTGTAGATTATGATTCTAATTCTTACTTCTTTGTCTCTTCTGGAACACGCTAAACTAAGACTTGTTTGAACACTCCTCATTTTTGCCTAGTTCAAACATGGTTTAAACAAGGATGGTTCCACAAACTACCCCATTTTGACAAATATTTTTCTAATGTACCCAATTTGATAAAAAAATATTTTTTATTGCATTATTTAAAAAAAGAAACTCTTGTTTAGCTTTTGCACAAAATCAATTGTAACAAGAAGGTAAGAAGTTTAGCTTTTAATTAGAAGTACATCAATTTTTATGTTCATCCCTCTAATAGCCTAAATTGTTTTATGCATCATTAATCTTGAGACTTTCTCTGTTCGTATTTAACTGTCACTTTAAGATTGTTGCGTACGTATTAAGAAAGAGCATTAATACCCTCATTTTTATTAAAATTATTATTTAACTTCCTAAGATACTCTTTATCTCTCTTATTAATTTTGCCTCTTCAATTTTCCTATAACTTTAAATTAAGCATAATTACTGCTCTCTTAAAATCTTTAAAGTGTTAGATAAATAAGAAAAAAAACTTATTAAAATAATAACAGTTATAAAAGATCCAGGGACTATAATTTTACATTATTTTAATCTTGTAAATGTTGCATCAAGGCCCTCAATATAAATAAAATTGATACAATGATACCATTTCCGTTTTTTCTCATCTAAACTCTTTTTTACACTGCTTTCCTCTTGCAAAAAAAAAAAAAACTCTTTTTTACACTGTTGTTCTCCATTCCTTTCATTCTCACCGAAACAGGGAAAGTTTGGTGATATCTACATGAATGAGTAATGATACATTCCCATTTCATTTTTACACATTTTCTTTTTATTTCTTTTTACATTTCCAATCACATCACTCATTTCTCACTTCTCTCTTCCTATTATATGAGGTAAAGGTGGTAAAGAGTTGTGTCCCAGACATTTCTATCCGCATATATGTGAACTTATGGCACAATTGAAGGCCCTATTGAATTTGGTTATTTGGACTATAGAATATCCATTATGACTGAATAATTATAGTCATCTGCCTCATCTGGCATTCACTTGTTTTTTGTTAAGGTGCTTTATGGATTATATTCTTAAACATTAGATTTCAAAGACCCTGCCAATTAAATCATTCTAACCAACCTCTGCCAACACCTTATTTTACATGACAGTCTCTGCCAGAATTTGTATCACAGCCTTATGACGATGTAGTTTGTTTACTACCAGAACAATATTTTTAACTCCAACCATGTCTAAAAGATGAATTCAAATTTCAAACACTCAGGTTCGACATAAATTAGAATTACAAAAAAGCATCAAATTAGTACGAGTTCAAGGTATCTAGACATACTCGATCAACTCATAATCTGACATTATTTTGTCCGTATTCTAAATTCTAACAGAGAAATAGCATCTTATAAAACAAAGTTACGGGTGTCTTGCACCATCATTGCCTGGCATGGTAGTTGGTAGCAATTATTCATTTGTGATTCAATTGGGTGAGTTATGACTTGTATGACCACAACATTGATGGTGTTTCAGCTCATTTGGAATGTGAAAATTTTGGGCAGAGACTTTTTACTCTCTTCTCTTCCTTCTTCTTTTTTTAAATATTATTTAAAAAATTATTTCCATTTATATTTACTTTAAAATTCAAAATAACAATAAATTTTTTATATAATTTAAATACATAGTGTATGAGAAAGAAATTGCTTAACAGAAAGATAAAATGATATATCAAAAAGCTAAAAGGTAATTTTAATAAAAAAAAATAACACTAATTCTACTTTTTAATATTCATACAAAAGAAAAAAAATAAAAGTTATTGATTAAATGAAATAAAACGAGACAAAATATACGAAACTTTTGTTAATACAAGGATCTCTTCTTCTCATTGTAATAGACAAAGGAATGAGGGGAAGGAATTAACGACTTCAGCTCTGTTGTGGTTCCAAGGGTGGCGGCAGCTTTTGGGGTGGTCCTTGCTGGTCTGGGTCAAGGTGTGTTGTCAGTAGGAGATTAAGCTGAAGGTAACAAGCAGGCAGAGGAGGACGGTGAATCACGGTGGGGATTTTGCAGTTCCTAATTGTTCTTTCATCTTCGCGATTGATTGGCCAGATAGGTTGAAGGTGGGTGGCATAGCAGTTTTAGGGGCGGCTTTAGGAGGTGGAGCCGAAGATGACGAGCAGGTCAAGGAAAAACTCACGAGGCAGAGTCGCGAAAGAGTCTCTGCAAGGTTTCCGCCATAACGAATGTGATGGCTGGGCGAAAAACATCGGCGGCAGGGTGCGGAGGCCAGGCTCAAGATGGTATGTGGATGGCGGCAAGGACTTAGATGGTGCAGATGATGGAGATTCTAGAGGTGGAAGCGTCTTTCATTTTCGCTCCACCATCTATGACAGGGTTCTGGTTTGCCTTACAGGTCAAGGTGCGGCGGCGGTACCACCTATGACATGTGTGGGATCATGTGATTAGTTGCACGAGAGTAACAGAGTTAATAATCCAAATATCTTCACTACAAGAGGCATTAAAAGTTAAGAAACTAGAGTTCTTACTAGTCATGGATAGAGAACAAGTGTCAGGGGACTTACTCAAGGAGTCCATAAGAGTGGGTAGTCCACAAGGTGGAGCAAGAGCTATTGATTCCTCTCCAACCATGGTAAAAAATAGGAGGTAGCTTCAAACAGCAACAACAAGAGGAACAAGTGTTCTTCCCACAATAGGAGGAAACAAAAACATTGTAATAGCGGCATAACAAAAGGGACAACCCGAAATCACATGCTCCTTCAACGAAGAGTTCGTCAAAAACGCCAAACAGCAAGCCAAAAAGGAGATCCTCGTTCCGTGCAACAAAGGATCGTCAGAAAAACGGTAACCAAATGTAGACCGCAAGTTTCCACGAAGAGGAACGACCAAAGCCTCTTCAAACACACCAAATTAGGAGGAATGGACCCTTGTTAGAGAAATAAAGGATTGTCTGATCTACTAAAAAATATGTCGTCTGACCATCTAAGTCAGCTACCTAATGTATCGTTTGGTAAGTAGTCATGTCAGATTGTCAGCCGCATAAGTTGACCATGCGTGATAGGTGTCAGCTCTCATTAATATGATTGTGACCCGCAGCTTATGTTGACCCGGAATATTCGGGATCTTGTCTCTTTGTCTATTTTCTCTCTATACAAATTCAGAGCTTGTAACAATGAAATAATCAGAATAGAAAGATCATTTATGTATCTTTGATTTCTCAAGTTTTCCCTTTTCTTTCTAAGAACACCTTCGTTCTTAACATGGTACCAAGAGCTAGTCTCAATCTGTGATTATTTTTTTTCCTTCGCTCTCTGCTGTGGCAGAAGCTCAGACTTCATCTTCGCCTTCCTTTTCTCATATTGTTTCCATCAAGCTTGATGAAAAAAAATTGTGATCATGGGTACAACATGTTGAAGGTGCTGTGCGCCAACATAGTTTACAAAAGTTTCTTGTAGATCCCATAGTTCCAACCTGTTTTCTGAATGACGCTAATAGAGAAAAATCAGTAGAGAACCCTTTATACACTGCTTGGATCAAACAGGATTCAACCCTATTTACCCGGTTACTCTCCTCCCTCTCGCCTGGAATTCTGCCTGCAGTTGTCAACTGCAACCAGTCGTCAGAGATCTGGAAAGAAGTCCATGACTTCTTCAATGTTGATTCTCTGGCTCAGTCTACTACTCTCCGTTCTGAGCTTCGCACCATGGTCAAAAGGGCCAAGTCCCTCTATAAATTTTTTAAAAGCCTTTGGGTGTGCTTGATATCCTTTTCTTCGTCCCTATAATGTGTCCACGATTCAGTTCCGGTCTCGTGAATGTGTGTTCCTTGGTTATTCCCTTGCCCACGACAGTTATAAGTGTTTGGATGCAAGTGGGAAAATCTATGTATCCAGGGATGTTATCTTCAATGAGTATCGGTATCCCTACAGTGAAGATTCCAAGGTTCACCTCCACCTGCTCCCATGGAAAGTCCTTCTCTGACTTCCTTCATTCCACAGTATGATGTTCCTTCTCATCAAGGGGGGCCGTAGTCTCTTCCTGTTGCTCCTACTACGGCATCGTCTGGTATGTCTGCCTCACCTACCGCTACTTCATCTCAAGGCACTTCAAGATCGTCTGGTGTTAGTGACTCGTCTAATATTTAGCAAGCATCTTTTAACACTCATATCATGCAAACCAGATCGAAGGTAGGAGTAGATCTCCCACCGGCATCCTCAGCTCTGCCTCCTCCAGTTAACACTCACCATATGCAAACTCATTCGAAGACTGCTTTCGTTCAACCCCAACTCTAGCTGACTCGGGTTGAACCTACCTCTTACAAGCAAGCTCTTCAACATCCTCACTGGAAACAGGCTATGCAGACAGAGTTTGATGCCTTACACCAAAACAACACTTGGTCATTAGTCTCCTTACCACCGAATCGAGTCTCGAACGGTTGCAAGTAGGTGTTCCGCATCAAACAGAAAGTTGATGGAGCTATTGACAGGTACAAGGCTCGGTTAGTGGCCAAATGATACAATCGATTTCCAGGTTTTGACTACTCTGAAACCTTTTCTCCAGTTGTGAAACCCATCACTATTCGCCTCATTTTGTCCTTAGCTGTCACAAAATGCTGGCCCATTCATCAACTTGATGTCAACAATGCCTTCCTCAATGGAATACTTGAAGAAGATGTCTACATGGATTTGTTAGATTCAAATAATTATTATGTTTTGATAATTAACAATTTCTTTATAAATATGATATTTCTGAGGTAGAATTCCTAACTTGCTGAACATCTTTATGTCTGGGAAAAACTATCCTCATAAAGGACTTCATAAGATCCAAAGGCATTATCAACTCATAAAAGTAAGTCAAGCCAAGAAAGTGGAAATTGTCCGGGTCCTCACTGAAGAACAACTGCATACGTTTTCAAGAGGAACTGACTCAAGGCATAAAGAAAGCAATCAAGCGGAAACAGTCCGACGATTCACCAAAGATCGAGCTTGCCTAAAAATAAACGTATATCCTTCGGAAAGCACTAAAGCAACTGTGATCATTCGACATCAAAAGCACATGGGATGAAGATGAAACAGTCCGGTGCTTGAGTATACTCTGACCTACAAGAAGACTGTTTTGCCAAAGGTGAGTAAGTCTGGTCACACGCTTGAAGAAACATCTCAAGCTTTGAAGTGTCTCTAGCTCCTATGAAAGATAGTTGGATAACAATCCATTTAAAAGGAGAACTTCAACATAAGCACAAAAGAAGGAAGCGTCTAGTCACCTACATTGAAAGAACAGTCCGACAGTCAAGAAAGGTTGGAATAAGAAAGTCCATCCGCCTACGCAACACAGTCTGCAACTCACTTAGTGACGAAATTCTGAATATTCTGTAAAGACTGCGTCTGACATGTCATAGTGAATATTCCGTCTGTCCAAAGCATCAGAGTGCTCAAAAGTAATAAATGCCAGAAAGCATGTTTGTCATGAGGTTATGAAGAAACAGTTCGGCAGAAGCATTAAAGAAATTGTTCTACAAAATTCTGAAGAGTTCATCTATCATAACTGCTTCTTGCTTCAAATATCATCTACCTCGTCAGCATATTAAATGAAGCATTGTTGATTGCAGAAAGAAGAAAAGGACATAATTAATATTATATTCCTCGGTTCCTCTGCTCTTCTTCTTTTCCTCAAATCAAGTTGATATTGCGGAATCAACGATGTGAATTTCTAAACATCGTACCTTCCTCAACGTTCAAATTCAAATTTCTGTTCAGAGCATTTAATGATCATTAGCTGGCATGCACTGGGATATTATGTTCAACCAAAAGCCCAAAGCTGAACACGACAACAAGCCAGACGATGTCAACACAAGGAATTAATGCTTGACAGAACGCATTTAATGCTGATCTAGAGTTACAAAATTAGCCGTTACTCACAAGGAAGAAGGAGCACTAACGGATCTATTTTCTCTTCTTCGTCAAAGCTCAAGGAAGAATTTCTACTGAAGTTATAAATAGAGAAATCAGCTTCCGGAACAACTTGGTGACTTGAATACAACATATTGCATATCTCAACCAAGCTGCACAAAGAACCAAGCTTCCATTGATTCAAACTCAGAAAACTTCAAGCCATTCTTTAACTGAGTTAAGTCGTCCACTTGTGTGAAGAACTCATAGAGTGTCACTCTTATTCTAAGTCACACACTAAACAAAACAGAGAACCTAAAATTCTTATCATCTTTGTAATCCGAGCTTCACTTCTTCTACCCACTCTTATTGAAGAGAATTTCTGTAGAAAAGCAAACCCAATTTGTAAAGGGAATCAGGAGTAGTCCTGTAGAATACTAATAAGGAGGAGTCCTGGAGAATACTTGAAAGGAGAAGTCTTAAGAATACTAGGAGAAGTCCTGTACAATACTTGATAGGAGAAGTCCTTCTAATACTAGGAGAAGTCCTTGAGAATACTTGTACTATTTGATGAAATAGTGGAAAATCTTGCTGAAGCCAAGGACTGGACATAGCCCTGACGATTATGGGGGTGAAACAGGATAAATATCATGTGTGCTTTAATTTTCTGTTTTGCGTTAATTTTCCGCTCCATGCACACACACACACACACACACACACACACACACACATCTTCACACCCTTTGAAAACTAATGATTGTAGTGTATTAAGAAAGAAGTTTTAAAAAATGACACACAATTCAAACCCCCCCCCCCTCTTTCTTGTGTGTCTATTGCAATATCAGGATCAGCCACCGGGATTTCAAACTGATGGCCACACCTTGGTCTGCAAGCTCCATAAAGCTCTTTATGGTCTGAAACAAGCTCCACGAGCCTGGTTTGACAAATTGAAAGGGGCTCTGGTCCGATTTGGTTTCATGACCAGTTGATGTGATCCTTCCTTATTTGTTTATAGCACAGCCTCTTGTTGTATTTATGTTTTAGTCTATGTTGATGATATCATCATTACTGGCAGCTCCTTGTCTCTCATTCAGCAGATCACCAACCAGCTCAATACGGAGTTTTCCCTCAAACAGTTGGATTACTTTCTTGGAGTACAAGTTCAGCATCTACAAGACGGGTCTCTCCTTCTCTCTCAATCAAATACATAGGAGATCTTCTTAACGAAACCAATATGACCAATGCCACATGGCAATCTATACATATGCTCAGTAGTGCCAAACTCAGCAAACATGGCACTGATCTCCATACTGATCCCACAAATTATAGGTCTGTTGTTGGTACCATATGCCACTCTTACCAGACCTGAAATCAGCTATGCCGTCAACAAAGACTGCCAGTTTATGAGCAGACCTCTGGATATTCATTGGAAAGCTGTAAAGCACATTCTGCAATACCTTAAAGGTACCATTTCACATGGTATGCTGCTCAAACCTTGCAATTCCAAAGTTATTGTACCCTTAACTGCTTATTATGACGTTGATTAGGGTTCAGATCCTTATGAAAGACGTTCCACGTCAGGTTCATGTGTTTTCTTTGGCCCTAGTTTGATCTCTTGGAGTTCAAAGAAGCAGACGATTGTCGCACGGTCAAGCACTGAAGCTGAATATCGTAGCTTGGCTAACACCACTGTTGAACTCCTATGGATTCAATCTCTCCTCACGGAACTCAAGATTCTTTTTCACGTCCCCATCGTGTATTGTGATAATATGGGCGTTGTGGCCTTAACTCACAATCCTGTTCTACACACCAGAACCAAACACATGGAACTGAATATCTTCTTTGTGAGAGAAAGTTCAGAATAAATCATTGGTTGTACACCACATTCCTAGGCAAGATCAGTTAGCTAACATCTTCACCAAACCTCTCTCGCCTCAACACTTTGCGGCAATGAATACCAAACTCAATGTGTTTGCCCAAGCTGCTCCTTTTCACCCACCTTGAGTTTGCAGGGGGCTGTTAGAGAAATAAAGGATCGTCTGATCTACTAAAAAATATGTCTTCTGACCAGCTAAGTCGGCTACCTAATGTATCGTCCGATAAGTAGTCATGTCAGCCGCATAAGTTGACCATGCGTGATAGGTGTCAGCTCTCATTAATACGATTGTGACCCGCAGCTTATGTTGACCCAGAATATCCAAGATCTTGTCTCTTTGTCTATTTTCTCGCTGTATAAATACAGAGCTTGTAACAATGAAATAATCAGAATAGAAAGATCATTTATATATCTTTGATTTCTCAAGTTTTCCCTCCAAGAACACCTTCGTTCTTAACAACCCTCAAAAAATAACCAGAAGAGGAATCTGGCCCTGTCTGTGCAATCACTAGCACGAATAGAGGATGGGGTGGCGGCATGTGAGACACATGCATTGGAGACGGTATTGCGCATGGAATGAACATGCCAGAGATGGTGGTGGCACATGGAGGTGATTCCAATGGAGGTATCTTTGATCTTCTTTGAGCAACTTCTGAAACGATATTCGGTCTGGATCTGTGAAGATTGTTGTTCTCCAACAAAAGTAACTAGGGTTCCAAGAAACTGTTGTGAAAAAGAGAACCTAGGGTTCCAAAACTAGGCTGTAGCAAGAAGGGCTTGGGTCTAGACACGGAAACAAAGCCACCAAGATTGGGAGCTCTGATGCCACCAATATCTTTCACTCAAAACCTTAAGGCATTAGGGGTATGGATCCTGTCACATATAAATTGCTCAACACTACCATTTCTTCCAATGTGTGACTTAGTCAATTTGATATCACAATAATCTCTCCCTCAAAGTGTGAGTTCATCTAGAGAGGAAGCTTTCAAAAACTTGCATACCGCCCTTGAATTGACTCTCCTCCTACGGGACACGCCGCCTAGCCACCATTGCTAGGAAGACTATTGACAAAATAAACTGTCACCATGATCAAACCAACCAGGGGCTCTGATACCAACTTGAAAGTAGGAGAAATTATAATATTATTGTTTGAATAGAAATACACTATGTATTATGATTTATAGAGGCTAGACTACCTAATTTAGAAAATAATTAATCATGTACAATATCTCTTCTAATCTCCTAAATAAAAAATTCTCCAAAAAAAACAAATAATATCTAATCAAGTTATAATTACAACAAAAGTATTCTACAAGGTTTTCAATTTTAGAAGGTAGATTCTTTTACAAGAGGCAAGATTATTTTAGAGGTATGATATGCAAAACTAGATCTAATGCCATCTATTTGTTTGTCATTCATGGTTGTAGGTGTTTCTTCCTACTCGCCTTCATCCTATTATTATAACATGTACCCTCAAGAAAAAGAATAAAGAAGATCACTCCAAATGTGTATTTGCTCTGGCGGAAGGAAGGGGCATGGTGGTGTCATTGCCCCAAACTTTTCAATTTTGTTTTTTTGTATGTCTTACATATTATGTGAGCTGTAAAAATTATTGACATGTCATATTCTTTATTTTTGGCTCCCTCTTCGATTTTCACCTCATTAGTCTCAAATTTTTGTCTTTATAATTGTGTTAGACTCCTTGTTGGGCCCATATCCACATGACAATCAAATATTTCACAAACTATGCTTCTAATCTACATTCTCAAATCATACCTAATATAACATGCATGCAATTATCTATATAACATTGCACAAATAAAAATATCTTATAGCATGCATTTTCCCAAGGATACATGAAATAAAGGCCAAAAGCCCTCAACCACTATCGTTTCACACGTGGCTAGCTGTTGTGTCCAAAACGGGTCCGACAAATCCTGCCCGACCCACCGACAAGAACCAAGAAAACTTTATGGGAAAAGGGAAGAGGATAAATATACTTGTAGCATAACGATAATGAAAATCTTGATATTCTCAAATCACATGCGAAGAAAAAAATAGTAAAAACATTAAATATGATAAAATAATAGTATACTCGAACTTCTTTCATCCTACTGCATTTCATTTTTATGACATTGGTAACCTATTTACTTGGTTAGTTAAGTTTTGATTTTAAGTTTTATTATTTAAATTATTGTTTCATTTGCTCTACCCATATTTAACCTAATTTATTGTTTCAAATTGTATTTTAGATGGAGAAGAAACTCCAAATATAAATATAAAAGGTGTACATAGAGAAAGAAAAAAAAAGGCAATTAAAAATGAAAGAGAAGAGCAGCGCACATACGTGGGAAGATCGCAACCGTGAGGCTGCCATCGCCACCGCCGGTACTCCTGATCGGGCCGGCCGTGTGTTTGACAAGTCAGCTGTGGCTGTATGTACGGACACTCCGATTCCTCGTAGAGTGGCCGAGTCAACTCGTCCCTTACCCACCTTCCACTGAACACGTCGCAATACCTTCTTCCTGATTTCTCCTCCCTTAATTCCTCCACCTTCTGCTCCTCCCTCCTCTCTTCTGAGAATGAGGACAACTCAACTGAATTATTCAGCTACCCATAAACAGAAAGAAGAAACTAATTAAGCATCTTGACTCGGTGTGCTGAGTCAACTCACCGGGTGCGGAGAAGAGTACTTCTGGGCGCGTGTCAGAGTTGGTGTTGAGTACTTGGAGGTTGTGTGGGCAGAAGATGAAGATGAAGTCATGGCCGTAGTGGATGACAGCGAGGAGAATGAAAGTTAAGAGGAAGAAGAGGTAGGGGGAGGGACAGAGACGAGGCTTGGTTCTCAGAAGAGAAGAAGATGAAGAGAATGGTGGTTTCATCATTGGCAATGGCATGCATGGACCCCAATTTTAGTTTTAGTTATAGTTGTGGTGGGGTTGTTGATTTCTTAAGTTTGCCTCTCTTTGTGTATTTCATTCATGTAGCACTATACCAAACTGGTGTTCTAGGTGAGTAGAAGAAGCCGCTAGGGGGGAGTTTTTTTTGTCTGTCTTAACCAACTGTTAAAGAATGTTTTGTCCATTTTCTCTTTTATATTATACCGATGATGGTATAGAGTAAAAAATGGGCAAATCTTTTGTTTCCTAACTATATGTCATAGCATACTTAATAGCTACGAGACTAATTCCTCTTTAAGACCATAATAAGCGATTGAATTTCTTCCAACATATCATTCTTTTTATACACCGTTTATGAATTAAACCTGAACTAGATGTTTAAAGACTGTGCTATACTTTATTGGTAAAAAACTTAGCTCTTTGAGACCATATTAAGCAAGCAAGTTTCTCCCAACATGTCATTCTTTTATACACCGCTCATGAATTAAACCTGAACTAGATGTTTAAAGTTTGTGCTACACTTTATTGGTAAAAAAAATGACAAATCTGATGCTATAAAGTAGGGGTGTTCATGAGACGGGTTTGTCTTGACTTTTACGCGGCCCTAAATACTGATAGGGTCGGTTTCTAAACCCGAACCCGTCCCTAGACCCGGAGAGGCCCGATGAGGTGCGGGTTTAACATAGACCCGACCGCAAAAGGACGGTTCCGGGTTGGCTTGAAGGACAAATTGAATATCAATTTCAAATCCCACCAAAGAATTATAAATACATATCATTATGTAAAAAGACTAATTTCTATCCTATCAATGAATATGGAAGAAACTATATAGAACTGAAGTTTTTCATAACAATATACTTAATTAGAGAAAAGAATACAAATTATATTTACCTGAAACCAGACTATAAATGAAGTTATACAAAACCATGTTTTGAAGTTAGTGTGTAAATGGTGTTTGTGGGACGGGTTGGGACGGGTTGAACTTGACTTTCACCCGGCCCTAAATATTGACCGGGTTCAATTCTTAAACCCGAACC
Organism: Acmispon strigosus; assembly: GCA_030819835.1. Classification (NCBI taxonomy): domain Eukaryota; kingdom Viridiplantae; phylum Streptophyta; class Magnoliopsida; order Fabales; family Fabaceae; genus Acmispon; species Acmispon strigosus. The sequence continues at coordinate 31,234,102 of JAUAMA010000007.1, forward strand.
TGTCCCTAAACCCGAAGAAACCCTAAGAGATGCGAGTTTAAGGGACATGGGCCGGGACGGGTCAGGGGACAGAGCCAGATCCTCTACACCCCTACTATAAAGCTTCCTTCATGCGCAAAGTCTAGAAGGGACCAAACTCACTTTATAAATATAATATAGACAATCTTACCATACGTTTCTGTAAGAGGCTAATTTGACTACTCGAACTCATTTATAACTACAAAATTGCATGCCAACCAGTGGCGGAGCCAAGGGGGGACATGGCTATGCCATGGCACCCCACTAGTTATTGGTTTCATTCATTTTGTATAAAATTGCTTGTTGGTTTCACTCACTTTGTATAAAATTACTTGTTAGTTTCACTTACTTTTTATAGAAAAATTATGTTGGTCCATATTAGCACCACCCAACTCAAAGTTCTCTGTCCGCCAGTGATGCCAACAATCCAACATTACACTCCAATCTACGGATAATGGTAGAGTAGTGGCGTTGAAAAAATAAAATAAGGTCAAAAAGTTAGTACCCTTTATATGCGCAAAAACTATAGATCTTGTTTTTTTTTTTTTTTTGTCTCTAAGCAGTTTATAGATAATAAAAAACTTTATGATTAGTTATGGGAATAACAAGCATCAGCATCTGATCTGTACAATTATTATACTTAATGCTGCAAAAATTGATCTGAATAATTGAAGAGTGAAAGAAATGATATTTTCCATGTAATTTGTATGATGTGTTTGTCAAGTTTGTTTGAGGTTAAAATGTTTGCTTGGCTTCACTGCGAAGGGTGGAGGAATTAAGGTTGCAAATAACAATCACCTTCCCTGTCAATACATATAGCAAGGAAATACAATACATCGAATAAACAAGTAGGTATCAACGGACAACAAGCATGTGTGGCCATTTTTCTTGAGTTTTTGGACATTAATTAGGTGCATGCATGGTGGGTGATTAGGTGTTAGGTTGCATTTGGAATTGACACGTTTTCTCGTTCTTAATCTCAGATTCACAGGAATTTTGGAATCAATTATGCAGCTACGTACTGGTCAATGAGAAAATGTTAAATGATGGGCCAGCTATAAGCGAATAAACTATGACATCTTCAACTAATGAGTCCTAATTACAGCTAAACTATGACATCTTCAACTAATGAGTCCTAATTACAGCTCTGATTGACAAACTATGCTGCAGTATGTAAGAAATGTCTCACGTGATATATTGAATAATTAATTGAAGGGATAAATTATTAGATATTTGAATTAAAGGATGTGTCTCTTCAATTAAGAGATGTAACTCTTTACATGAAAGGACATGACTCTTGGAAAAGAGTCTATATATAGTGCTTGATGGGAGCACCATATGCATGTTGAAGGACTTGAAACATTGTCCCTATCTCTACCCATAAAGATTGTCTCTATATTTTCCATCACTAAAAGCAAGAGCATAGAAGGAAAGGGAAGGAGATAGAAGAGTTTCTCAATTGCAAGAAGAACATTGTACAGAACATCAAAGAGTATTAACTACAAACATGGATAGAGGTTAGTACCCATAACCATTCTCATATGTGATGACTATGAATTCTTAAGATCATTTCTCCATGCTTTTTGAATTAAGTTTACATGTGGTATCAGAGCATGTGTTAGAGAATTTATAGTTTTCCTTTAAATGATGCTTTTGATCCTTAAATGATGTTTTAAAACTGTTCTTGAATGCTTTGAGACTTTTGAATAATGATGATAATTTCCGTTGCATGAGTCATTAAATTGAATGATGATTAATGTTTGTTTTAAATTGTAACTGGTTTGAGTGTGTATAATGATAGAGCATTTAGATGGATGTTGTTTCTGGATTTCATGATTGTTTGGAGAAGGACGTTCGTTCAGTATTGATAAATAATTTTACTTGTGTATATTTCGTATGATATTGATGATGGTTTGGTGGTTATGGCCTGTTGTTTTACTAACAGTTGCATGGGTTCGAATGTGAACCAGGACCTAAAATAATCGTTCCCTGGCAGATTCGAACAACGAACCTATCAGGTCTAATGGGAGACAGTTACCGTTACCCCAAGCATTGCGTTTGTTCAAAACGTTATATTCGTTATTATTAGTAGATAGAAATTTGCATGACCAGATGATGTCAAAACTATCATTCATAGTTATATATATGTATATATATATTATTCTAAATTAAGTACCCATATTTTGGAATTATAGTATGACAGATTTGTTAATCACCAAAGTGGTCAAATTATTATGTTTATTTAATTCCAATTTGTATGATTATATTCCATTTGCTCATAATTTTGATGCTTTAATTGATATGATAAATATTGTCTTGTGAGTAAATTGGAATTCATTTTATAGGACAGTTAAGAATCGCCAAAGGTTGATTGTTTGTTCTTATAATCAATGAGCATGAATGATGGTAGTGTAAATGTACTATTAGCTATGTTTATATATCCAAAGATAGTAAATGTTTCTAGTAGATACATGTATCATTGCCCAATTATGTAAATTTATATTGGCAACATTATGTCTAGTATGGTATATTGATGGATTGCCCAAAGGTGAACATTAATATGCATTTATGAAGTAATCTGAATTTATTTAGCATGTTAGTCTGTAACTCAAAGCCTTGATATTTTCAAATTTTATTGATTACAATACCTGCTGCTTTGCATTCGCAATACTCCTCCGTTCCAATTTTCAATGGACTTAACTTCTCTGAGTGGAGTGAACAGATCCAATTTTACCTTGGGGTGTGGATTTGGATTTATGTATTAGAGAAGATAAGCCATGTGCTTTTACTGACACAAGCACTGATGAACAGAAAGTTCATTACAAAAATTGGGAAAGATCAAATAGGTTGAGTCTAATGTACATACGAATGAGTATTGCTGGTAACATTAAGTCTGCTCTTCCTAGCACTAAAAGTACTAAAGAAATGATGAAATTTGTGGAAGAGTGCTCCGAAACTGCTGATAAGTCTCTTGCGGGGACATTAATGAGTACTTTGACCACCATGAAATTTGATGGCTCTCGTACTATGCATGAACATGTCATTGAAATGACAAACATTGCAGCAAGACTTAAGACATTGGGAATGGATGTGGATGAAAACTTCCTTGTGCAATTCATATTGAATTCATTACCGTCTGATTATGGTCCTTTCCAAATGAACTATAATACCATGAAAGATAAATGGAATGTGCATTAATTGCATAGTATGTTAGTTCAAGAGAAAACTAGAATTAAGAGTCAGGGAAGTCATTCCATCAATTATGTTAACCATCAAGGAGCAAGAAAAAAATCCGGTAAGAAATATGACAAGAAAGTGAAGGGACCGTTAAAGATCAATGAAGCTTCTTCTTCTCATATTCACAAGAAGGAACATCATGACAACAAGTGTCGTTTCTGTAGAAAGATTGGACATTTCCAAAAGGATTGTCCAAAACGCAAAACTTGGTTTGAAAAGAAAGGTAAGCCTTGTGCTTATGTATGTATTGAATCAAACTTAGCAGAAGTTCCTTATAATACTTAGTGGATTGATTCTGGAAGTACTGTTCATATTTCTAATACGATGTAGGGATTCCTTACGACTCGAACTACTAAACCAAATGAAAAGTTTGTCTTTATGGAAAATAAAGTGAAGGTTCTAGTGGAAGCTGTCTGGACTTATCGTCTAATCCTAGGCACTGGAAAGCATTTAGATTTATTTGAAACTTTTTATGTACATAACACTTCTAGGAATTTAGTTTCTTTAACTAAACTTGATGATGCTGGATACCTTTTTAGTTCTGGTAATGGTTGTTTCAGTTTGTATAAAAATAATTATTCGATTGGTAATGGTATAAAGTATGATGGATTATATAAGTTCAATCTTGATAATCTTTTTGCTGAAACACTCTTAACCGTGCATCATAATGTTGGGTTTAAGCGTGGCTTTATTAATGAATGTTCTGCTTACTTGTGGCATAGACGCTTGGGACATGTTTCCAAAGAAAGAATGAAAAGATTAGTAAAGAATGAAGTCCTTCCCGATTTAGATTTTAACGATCTGAATGTATGTGCGGGTTGTATTAAAGGTAAACAAACAAAACACACAAAGAAATGGGCTACAAGAAGCACTCAGCTTCTTGAAATAATACATATAGATATTTGTGGACCTTTTGATGCTAAATCTTTCACTAAGGAAAAATATTTTATCACCTTCATTGATGATTATTCACGTTATGGTTATATCTATTTACTGCATGATAAATCTCAAGCTGCAAATGCATTAGAGATATATATTAATGAAGTTGAAAGACAACTAGATAGAAAAATGAAAATTGTGAGGTCTGATCGAGGAGGTGAGTATTATGGAAGATATGATGAAAATGGACAACATCCATGTCCAAATGCTAAATTCCTTGAAAGACGTAGCATATGTGCGCAATACACAATGTCGGGTACACCACAACAAAATGGTGTATCAGAAAGGCATAATAGAACCTTTTTGGATATGGTAAGGAGTATGTTAAGTAATTCATCTTTACCCATTTCATTGTGGACTTATGCTTTAAACACTGCCATGTATTTACGAAATAGAGTTCCTAGTAAAGCAGTTCCAAAAACTCCTTTTGAACTGTGGATAGGAAGGAAACCTAGTTTAAGGCACCTACATGTTTGGGGTTGTCCGGCAAAAATTAGAATTTATAATCCACAAGAAAAGAAATTGGATGCAAGAACAATCAGTGGATATTTCATTGGTTATCCAGAAAAATCAAAGGGGTATAGATTTTATTGTCCGAACCATACTACAAGAATTGTTGAAAGTGGGAATGCTAGGTTCATTGAGGATAGTGAAGTTAGTGGGAGTGAAATACCACGCAAAATAGAAATTCAAGAAATGAGAGTACAAGTTCCATTAAACTTTAACTCTAATAAAGTTGTTGTTTCTCAAATTATTGAACCGATTAATAATACTGAAGAACAACAAATAAATGATCCCATTGCTCAAAATAAAGTTGAAGTTAATGAACCTATGGTAGAAGAACCACAACAATTAGCATTAAGAAGATCTCAAAGAGAAAGAAGATCTTCTATTCCTAATGATTATGTGGTTTACCTACATGAGTCAGAAGTTGACTTAGGAATTGAAAATGACCCAGTTACGATTTCACAAGACATGAATAGTGATAATGCTGATAAATGGTTAGATGCCATGAAAGATGAGTTAAAATCCATGGAACAAAATAAGGTTTGGGATCTTTTTGAGTTACCAGAAGGATGCAAAAGAGTTGGTTGTAAGTGGGTCTTTAAGACCAAACGTGACTCTTATTGTAATTTAGAATGCTATAAGGCCAGATTAATTGCAAACAGATTTACTCAAAAAGATGGCATTGACTATAAAGAGACATTCTCACTAGTCTCTAAGAAAGATTCTCTCAGGATTATTTTGGCGTTGGTGGCTCATTATGATCTAGAGTTATACCAAATGGATGTGAAAACCGCCTTTCTAAATGGGGATTTAGAGGAAGATGTCTATATGAATCAACCAATGAGATTCATAGAGAAAGGAAAGGAACTCATGGTGTGTAAACTTAAGAAATCAATATATGGACTTAAACAAGCTTCCCGACAATGGTATCTAAAGTTTAATAATACTATTGTATCCTTTGGATTTAAGGAAAACATAGTTGATCAATGTATATACCTAAAGGTCAGTGGGAGTAAGTTTATATTTTTGATTTTGTATGTTGATGATATATTGCTTGCAACTAATGATCTTGGTCTTCTACATGAGACCAAAAAGTTTCTCTCTAGTAATTTTGAAATGAAAGATATGGGTGAGGCAAGTTATGTGATTGGAATAGAAATATTCCGAGATAGATCACAAGTATTGTTAGGCTTGTCTCAGAAATCATATATTAATAAAATTTTAGAGAGATTTAAAATGGACAAATGTTCAGCGTAACCTGTTCCAATTCAGAAAGGAGACAAATTTAGTCTCATGCAATGTCCAAAGAATGATTTGGAACGGAAAGGGATGGAAGAATATCCTTATGCATCTATAGTTGGGAGTTTAATGTATGCTCAGACTTGTAGACGACCAGATATTAGTTTTGCAGTTGGAATGTTGGGAAGGTACTAGAGTAATCATGGTATGGAACATTGGAAAGCTGCAAAGAAAGTTCTGAGATACTTGCAAAGTACAAAGGATCACATGCTTACTTATAGGAGATCGGGTCATCTTGAGGTGATTGGATATTCAGATTCAGACTTTGCCGAATGCGTAGATACAAGAAACTCTACCTTCAGTTATGTGTTTTTGCTAGCTGGAGGAGCTATCTCATGGAAGAATGCGAAGCAGTCCGTCATTGCTGCATCCACTATGGAGGCTGAATTTGTGGCATGCTTTGAGGCTATGGTTCAGGCTAAGTGGCTACGAAACTTTATTTCAGGACTTGGAGTAGTCGACAGTATTGCCAAGCCGCTGAAAATTTATTGTGGTAATTCCGCAACAATTTTCTTTTCTAAGAACGACAAGTATTCCAAGGGTGCTAAACATATGGAGTTGAAATACTTTGCTGTTAAATAAGAAGTTCAGAAACATAGAGTGTCTATTGATCATATTAGCACTAACCTTATGATTGCTGACCCTTTGACAAAAGGGTTACCGCCCAAGACATTTACTAGTCATGTTGAAAGTATGGGCATTATGCCTACTGGTGAATGTTGAACATTAATGTTATTATAAAGTTTTATGTATATTTGACACTCTGAGCTCTTTAATATTTAATTTCTGATTGGTTTTCTATTTTCATACTTATGTACACGTGTGAGAATGATAATGTTGAAAATAGAATTTATCTTTATAAATGACATTCTTATTAGATATATTATGCACTTCCCGTTAATGTGTCATGTTAGGAAGAAGGCTAGTATATAGTACATGGAATAGACTATGTCGGATAAATGATGTACAACCGCCATGACTCTTATTAGTTCTTATTCTTAATTATGACCTATGATGTAATAAGTATATAAAATATATATTCTGGTTATGCGCATTATGTTGATGTTTATTAAATCATGAATTGTATTTCATCACATGACCCAAGTGGGAGAATGTAAAAAATGTCTCATGTGATATATTGAATAATTGATTTAATAATTAATTGAAGGGATAAATTATTAGATATTTGAATTAAAGGATGTGTCTCTTGAATTAAGAGATGTAACTCTTTACATGAAAGGACATGACTCTTGGAAAAGAGTCTATATATAGTGCTTGATGGGAGCACCATATGCATGTTGAAGGACTTGAAACATTGTCCCTATCTCTACCCATAAAGATTGTCTTTATATTTTCCATCACTAAAAGCAAGAGCATAGAAGGAAGGGGAAGGAGATAGAAGAGTTTCTCAATTGCAAGAAGAACATTGTACAGAACATCAAAGAGTATTAACTACAAACATGGATAGAGGTTAGTACCCATAATCATTCTCATATGTGATGACTATGAATTCTTAAGATCATTTCTCCATGCTTTCTGAATTAAGTTTACACAGTAGCGATAGGTTCGAACACCTCACGTTTATAGCGATTTTGGACCATCACAAAATGAGAAACAATGAAAAATAATAACTTTTCAATAAAAACAGTCACAAAGTGGGGTGTTGAAAATGGTCAGCACTATAGAGTGGTCCGTCCTAATTAATATTACAAATGTGATGAGTCATTCCAGGTTGCATATAGACATTATTTGTCTCTGGAAGAGTAACTCGCTAATCATTTGGTCCCTGGAAGCAATAAATTATTTTGGCCGCCCCTCAAAGTGTAAAAACGCAAGCATATGAATCCCTGGAAGTGTAATCTGCTTCCCAACCCAGAATCCGTCACCCCCACTTAACGAACCTGTCACGGTGGAATATCCACGTGGAAATTAAATCCTCGTCACCCAAAGTCTTTCATGGAAAATCAATCCCTATCTTCATTTTCTGATCAATGCCCTAACACCGTCCTTCTTCCATACACCACACACACTTTAATCTCCACCATAGCTATCAACCTAGCCTCATGTGCACTAGCGCACTGCCACCTTCTCCTTCTCCCAAAATCATTACCTTCCTTCTCATTCCATACCGAATAAGCCAATCCAAGACCCCTTCCCCTGTATCAAACACAACCAAAACCTTAACCAGAAAAAGAAGATGAAGAAAGGAAGCCAACAACCCAGAATACATCCCCTATCGTAAACCCTCCCAAACAATCACCATTTCAAGGACCGAAACTGAACCCCAGAACATTGCCGTGATTCTAGCTCTGTCTCGACCCTAGATCAAGTAACTTCCGGGGTCAAAAACTCTACCGCCGCAACTCCCTCGCGCCGCCATACACCGTCAGAGCTCTGGCAACGACTTCGACTTCCTTCTCAAAAACCTCATCCCTGTCTCCATCTCATCCCTCCAACCACCTCTTTCGCATCTGGATCATGGGTTATCGCACCAACCACCACCGCATCAAGAGCCCTCGTCGACGTGCCAGAATCTTCATCGACCGTCTCTCCCTCGCCCACCTAGGTCCTTCGCGAAGCCACCATCGTCATGCCGTGGAACAACCATCCCTGTACCAGATTGGAAATCAGAGCCATGTTCGACGTTCGCCACCATCGCCTGGCCATGAGCTCCACCTGTGGGTGTCGAATCTCCTTGAACCAGCCTCTGTCCCTGGTACCTTTCTCCACCTCCATCATCTTTGTCCGTTCCAGATTTGTTATGCGTGTGTGTGTGCGTGGAGCAGAAACGAATGAGAGATTGGAGAGATTGAAGATTTTTCAATTTGGGGGTTTAGGGTTCTTGACTTCTTATTAAAAAATCGCAGGGACCAAAATGAAAACCAAATGATTAACGAGTTACACTTCCAGGGACGAAAGTGACTATTCACTCATTATTATATTACATTCAGAGTTCATTTGGAAGTAGTGCGCATGTTAGTTTGAGCTCATAAAAGATATCATCGCTAAAGTGCTTCATACATGACTCACGAGCGGAAAGACTTCGTGTACTTCGATAATGTGTAAAAAAAAAGCTATTAAAAATATGCTATGGTTATGAAATAGCCGCAAATAAGAGCCCATTTGGACACATTAAATAGTAGCACTTTTTGAAGCATTTCTATTAGAAATAATCACTTTTTGAAGCATTTCTTGTATATGGGTTGACTTTTAGTGTAATTTGGTTTTTAAAAAGAAAATTGGACAATTTCACCTTTTATTGTGTGCAAGACAAGGAATGCGAACCATTCAACTGAAATTCAATACTATTAATTTACAATATTTTGCATGATGTATGTATGTTGTGGATGTAGATTAAAACTGTATACGCACTGTAGTGTAAACGTATTTTACAAATCAAACAATAAACTTTTAATTTAATTAAAATAAAAAACATAATTGTTTTTGAATACGTGAGAGTCATTTATTGAAAGTCTGTGTAAAAATAATTTACACACCAGTGCACAACATTAAACTCTTAAAACTTTCACACGAAACATTTCCTGCATTGCACATTTGCACAGATATTTAAACAAGTTACCACACAAATATAAAGCGGTGGGACAATGTTACAAGGGATAAGTAGGGCCACTGAAGTTGACGTTTGCTATCACAAACCCAAGCTTCATTGGTAGAAAACTAAAAGCAACACCCATTCCATATATATATAAATTAACTAACTGCAAAGATGATTTAGCAGGGAAATCAAGGTGAAACTGAAAAAAGAAAAAGAATTAAATTAATTGTCAAATTAAAAAAATACAAGGTAAACTACAAATTAGTTTAACTATCTGATTATCAACTGACGAATGTCAACCAAAATTATTGGATTAGCTCCATTATAATGTTTTTTCCCTCAAGAATTACACTACACTTTCTTTCCGCTTACCTTTTCTTTTCCCTCCTCTTCTTTCAAAGAGATATAATAAAGAATAAAGAGTGAAATTTAAAATTCATGGAGGGGAGAGTAAGAACAAGAATTACATATTTCTGAAGAATGTCCCATATCAAGGAAGCATCAGAGCTGACCGCACGACTTCTGAAATGTGAGTTATCTGCACTGTTCTGCAGTATGTTCATCTCAAATCTGAGATAATCCGTATGAATCACTAGATAAATTCAGAATCAAAAACATTATCAGAAGTTCACAGGAGAATACGAGCTCCGGTGACCTTGAGCCGGTCCCTTGAACTTCCTCACCAAAGATGAACACAGACCCTGCAAAGACAAAGCAAACTCCCACAAAGTTTATCGATCGAATGCAACTCTCAACCTTCTCGCACATATGATTGAGCTACAGTTGTTTGACTACACAGTTTTTTGTTTAGAAAAATAAATAAAAAAACAGAAAAAGTGATTATTAAAAACAGTTCTGTTGTTTCCTAAAAACAGTTCTTACATTTTTAGTTTTTAAACTAAAATTGCAAGACATATTTCTGTTTTTGCTTTTAGTTTTATAAGTTATAGGTTTTTCGACTTCGCAACATCTCGTTAACTGTTTTCTTTTCTTCTTTTGGAAAAGAGATTTTAAAAATTGTTTCTGAAAATAAATTTTAGATTCAAAAAACTCAGAAGGATGTCAAACGGGCCTATTTTCTCTAATGCCAGATTGGAAATACTGAAATTGAAGCATTCATGTGGAAGAATACCTGTGTTCTCCTTGGCAAGCTGATCCAGAAGTCCAAGTTAGGGATAACCTGAAAAATAGGATCAACAGAAAAATATTTCAATCCCAAATCCTGATTGCAGTGAAATTCCTTAAAAACTGCTTTAGTACACACAAAAAGTGATCGTGGAGGTTTGCTATGGAATATCATTATAAAACATAACAAACCATTTAACAAACAAAATTACTAACAGAATGACCGAGTGTAATCAACAAGTAGGTTCACACCGATGGCAATTAAACCTACAAAATGGGTACCCATAAAAATTACCAACGATGGGTGGTTAGTTATCAAATAGATCTAGGTCTGGCTACGGGTAATTACCCAAAAAAAATATATGTGGGTATGGGCATTATAATACCAAACTCTACTCATACCCAGCACAAACTATTTATAAAATTTAATAATTAGAGTTTCAAATATTTTTGAATAATATTTTCATTGTTAAATAATTATATTTGTAATTGTTAGAAATTAAGATGGCCAAGATAACCTTTATATATGGAAAGACAATCATTACCTCTTGAACTAACTTTTGAGGTAGGGTTAGGCCTCCTAAATTCTAATATGATATCCGAGTCTATCCTAATCCGTTTAGTGGAGATCACTTGTATATGAGCCACCCACAGATGTTTATTCCTACCTATTTTACGCTCCAGATGTCCAGCCCTAGTCGTGAGGGTGTGTGCTGAGAAGTTTAACAACTAGAGATATGGCCAAGATAACCCTTATAAATGAGAAGACAATCCTCACCTCTTAAGTTTAGGTTCAGTTATTTTTTAAAATGGGAGTATGAGGAGATGCACTATAGTACCCTACCCATGGCCAGTCATAATAAGAAAAGAAGGGACATTAATGATTGAGTTTCAGCATGAAATCAGACAAATTTAGCAATGTTGGTTAAGTTGCCCATACATAAATGGCAACAATGTAAATCCAATTTGAACTTCTATACTGACAGAATATTTGCATTATGCAATTTCGATTCAAGCTACCTCAATTCAGGCTATGTTTGGATATCCATTGGCAAAAGTGCAAACAAACTTTAGCACACACTTCAAAGGAAAAAGTGAACAAAACTTTTCTTACGAATTCGAATGAAAGTCGGTCACATTGCACTCAACGGTTATCCGAAGACACTAAATCAATGGAAATGGACCACTAGTTACTAACATTCCCTCTTTCTTCTTTTCACTTTCTTGTCACGGCAAGTAAAAAAGTTATTGAGTAGCCAATTCATCAGGCAACCAAAATAAAACACAAATGAAAATAGGCAAATATATTTTAGCAGGAAAAAAGACAAGTAGACAAATTTATAACAAGGAGAACAAAAAAATACCTCTATACCACGAATCCCAAGGAAGAAAAATCGATAAGCAATACCAGCCAGTAGATATGTAGCAAAAAGGCACAAAACACTGAAAAGAGTTGAGAGGAAACAGTTATTAGTAATAATATAGCTAAATCAAAGTCCCTTTTAATAAGTAAATAAATGTGCCACAAATGAAAGTAAATTCCTTACATGATTATTAAGGTGCCAAACCACCCCCATCCTCTCCCATGGACATTTACAATGATAGCACAACCAGATGGATGCTTTATCTCTGTAGCCTGTTTTAGAAACCACGTTAAACCAAATGACGAATCATCATTATCTTTGGTTTAAATTCATCTGGCTTTCAAACTGCCCTTTTGTTTTCAAATTTCCACTAACGAGCATTTTTATTCTCGTGTTTCAAAAGATATAGATTGATGCACGGGAGTAAAGGATTTAACTTCTGTCAAGTTTTCTTCATTTTGAGCAAAAAAGTAGACATCAGAAAGGAAAAAAAAATCGTTATTTTGTGCGTTAGAGCTGAGAGCGTCTTAGCTTAGCTATGTACTACAATTCTGTAAGAGTCATCAATCTTCTTGCCATATTTATGCAACTCTAAAGCTTAAAAATACACTTCTGACTGATAAGTACTCTGATGTTTTAATTTCACAGCAAAAACCCCAATCAACAAGAATTCAGAGATCAATCAACAAAAGTAAAAAACAATAAATTTAATGTCTTTGCTCATTGAGACATGGAACTTGGTGAAGAAAATACCTAGGAAAGGAAAAGGCAAGAAGATCTTTATTCAGCACTCTTTCAAATGGTTAGTTGTTTCACGGGAGAGAGAGAGAGAGAGAGAGAGAGAGAGAGAGAGAATAATAGGATGCTTGCATGATACTAAACTCACAATAGTAAATAAAAGGAAGCCAAGATCAGAGTATATACCACACTGACTAATGGAATAAGGACAACAATATCATATTGGTATGAAGCTTCTACAAATAAGCTAAACAAATAGAAATTGCTGAAGAGTTCAATTACGTTCCTTGCTGACTCAAGAGTCCCCTTAAAAAAATTCCCAGATTTTCAACAACTGCCACTGATTTTCAATATTTTAGTCAACAAATTAAGCACATCGATAGCAAAAACTGATAGGATTTTGGAAACCTGCATCACAAAATTATTGAGAAACCTAACTAGCTAGAGGAAGAAGAGAGAGAGAGAGAGAGAGGGAGAGAGAGAGAGAGAGAGAGAGAGAGAGAGAGAAGAGAGAGAAACTGAAATTGTTATTCTGTTATTGAGAGTTGCAGTGTACAGTACATATTAGCTTATATAGACCTCTATATCTAACTAAGCTAACTAATCCAGCTGTCATAATGACAGCTGGAGCTTGCTTCACACGCAAGCTACATTACACAGTGTATCCTAACATTCCCCCCTCAAACTCAGCAGGCTTGTCTAGCAAGATCAAGAATGCTGAGTTTGTCCTTCAAATACTGAAATCTCGAATTTGACAAAGGTTTTGTTAGTAGATCAGCAAGCTGCTCTGTGGATTGAACATGATGATTCTCAGTTTGCCTTGATCAACCTTCTCTCTGACAAAGTATATATCAAGCTCTATATGCTTGGTGTGAGCATGAAGAACAGGATTATGAGCAAGAAGAATTGTACTTTGATTATCACAGTAAATCTGTGGAACCACATAGGGAATCCGTAGTTCAGTTAGAAGAGACTCTAGCCAAAATATCTATACTGCTGTATTGACTAGTGCCCTATACTCAACTTCTGTGCTGGATCGAGCAACAAGGGTTTGCTTTCTGGACCAACTGCTCACTAGGTTTGAACCTAAGAACACACAAGATCCAGAAGTAGGTCTCCTATCATCTGGGTCTGAAGCCCAGTCTGCATCACAATAAGCAGTGATGGAGAGAGGCTGAGCAAGTGACATGGATTTGAGATGCAATCCAGCTTGCTGTGTGCCCTGAAGATATCTGAGAATTCTCTTCACAGCCTTCCAATGATCCTCTTGAGGTTGTGCCATAAATTGACACACCTTGTTCACAACATAGCAGATTTCAGGCCTTGTGATTGTGACATATTGTAGTGCACCAACTGTAGATCTATATAAGGTTGGATCTGCAAGATAGTCTGCCCCTTGCTTAGTTAGCTTAGTACTAGTAATCATAGGTGTAGGCTGAGGCTTGGTGTCCTCCATATGAACCTTCGCTAGTAAGTCCCTAATGTACTTAGTCCGTGAGAGCAATAAAGATCCATCATTCAGATGCTTGACTTGAATGCCCAAAACAAAGTCTAGAGGGCCCAAATCCTTAAGTGCAAACACTAAATTGAGTTTGAGGATGAGCTGCTGGATTTGGCTAGGAGAATCCCCTGTGATGATGATATCATCAACATAGATGAGAAGAAAAATACTGTGGCCACCTGTGTGTAAAGTTAAAAGAGAAGAATCACATTTACACTTCTGAATAAACCCTCTTGAACCAAGGTTGTGGTTAACCTATCAAACCATGCCCTTGGGGCCTGCTTGAGGCCATAGAGAGCCTTTTTAAGCTTACACACAAGATGTTTTTCTGAAGTTTCAAAGCCCGGTGGCTGCTGCATGTAAACATCTTCAGTGAGATTGCCATTTAAGAAGGCATTGTTGATATCAGTCTGCCTTATATGCCACTGCTTAGACACTGCTATAGACAACACAGTCCTCATAGTAACAGGTTTAACATCTGGAGAAAAGGTTTCTGTGAAGTCAAACCCTTTTTGTTGATGATACCCTTTGCAACCAACCTTGCATTGTATTTATTGAGAGAACCATCAGGGTTTTCCTTTATCCTAAAAACCAACTTACAACCAATAGCCTGTCTACCATGTGGTAAAGGAAGCAAATCCTAAGTCTGATCTGCCAAAAATGCTTCAAACTCAGAATGCATAGCAGCAGCCCATGCAGGATTAGTCAAGGCTTTTCTATAAGAAGTTGGCTCTAGATGAGTAAGCAAAAGAGTTGGGTGTGGTCTAGGTTGTATTATGCCATTTTTAGACCTGGTTTGCATAGGATGGGTATTTTGTGGCATTGTAGTGGTTGATGGATCAATAGGAAGTGAAACAGAATCTAGAGAGGACTGTGTAGCTGGTGGTAAGGATGATGACTGTGGTAAAACAGGAGACTGGAAGGAGATGACTCTATGCCTACAAGGGAAGAAGTTTGAGTGTGTGGGAAAACAGGGTCTGAAGTGTTGTTTGAGGTGAAGTAGAAGAAGAATTAGGAGTAGTAGAAGGATGGAGAGGAGTAGCAGAAAGAGTAGTGGAAGAAGCAAGAGGTGGCATTGCAGAAATTGAGACATTCTCAGAATGAGACCTTGCAGAAGATGCAGGAAACAAAGATGAATACGGGAATCTAGACTCATGAAATAAGACATCTTTGGAGACATATATGTGCCCATCAGAAGAAAGACATTTATAGCCCTGGTGTGAGGGTGAATAACCTAGAAAAACACACTCTTTGGAATGGTAATCAAACTTATGCTTGTTATAAGGTCTGAGAAAGGGAAAACAGGCACAGCCAAACACCTTGAGGAATTTATAGTTTGGGACTTGATTATAGGGAACTTGATAAGGTGACTAATGGTGCAAGCAGTGTTTTAAAACTCGGCTCGGTCATTGACTCGGTCGGGGTACTGAATCAATGAGTTACTGGTCAAACCAGTGAGTCATTGAGCGGATTGCTCGACTCTATTGATAATCCTAGCTAGCTAGAGGAAGAAGAAGAAGAGAGAGAGAGAGAGAGAGAGAGAGAGAGAAGAGAGAGAAGAGAGAAGATGCAACTGAAATTGTTATTCTGTTATTGATAATTCAACAGTTCAGTACATTGGAAGTTATATAAGCAACTATATCTATCTGACTAATACAGCTGTATAACTAACAGACTAACTAATCCAGCTGTCATATTGACAGCACGGGAGCTTGCTGTACACGCAAGCCATACTGCAGATGCTATGTACTGCATATGCTATATCCTAACAGACTCGGTGTATATTAAAAAATACTAAAAATGAGTAATACTAGCTAAATTAATTAATAACTTTCTATTTTAAAAAAATTAATAACTTTCTAAATTAATCATATATTCATATTATAACAAAGATGATACATACCAATATCAGATTTACTTTGTTGTAAAAAAATATTGAAGTTTTTTTTTTGTTGAATTTATCTGTAGAGAAATATTACTCTCTTAAAACTATTTACTATATAAAAAATCAAGCTTTGTTTTCTGTGAAGGATATAACGCCTCAAGCTAAGATACCACACTCAATTTTTTGGAGCAACAGGTTGTTTGGAGATAAATAAATGAAAAGCTATAATTTATTTTTTGGGCTTTATTAAAGCAAAGCCCAATAACTGAAAACCCTAATATTACATCAATCAGTGATTCAGTATATCACCACTTTCGTTTTAAGCATTTACACCAAGTAGCAGCCGCCACCAACTTTCTTCTCCTCCCCCTCATTCTTGAGTTTTTCTCATCATCTGTTCTTTCATTGTTTCGTTCAACAACTGCACTGACCTTAAAAACAAATCTCAACCCATAATTCTGAGATGCGTTGATGAGAGGAATGGTTATTAGAACTGTTGATGACAGAAGTGGGTGGCTGCTGGTCTCCATTGCCCGAGAGAATGAGAGTTTTTCCTTTATTGTTCAACTCTCAGTATCAGATTTTCTTAAATATTTGGGGACTCGCCAGTTCAACCAAAAACCGCCCGAGTCACCGGTTTTTACCCAAACTCGCAAAGTAAAACCAGTTCTCAACGAGTCCAATGCATGACCGATCAAAAATGTGGCTCTGACCAGTCAGGTGACCAAGTCCCGATCAAACGGATCTGACCGGTCGGTCCGAGCCGAGTTTTAAAACACTGGGTGCAAGACTGCAGTAGGCCAGCCTATTGATTAGGTAGCAAGCAGTAAGTAAGGCATGATCCCAATACTGCATAGGGAGTTTTGCATGAGCAAGCAAGGTTAACCCTGTTTCTACTAAATGCCCGTGTTTTCTTTCAACAGACCCATTTTGATGATGGGTATGGGGACATGTGATCCTATGAAGAATGCCTTGTGCTGCAAACAGTTTAGAGAGAGGTTGGAATTCTCCTCCCCCATCTGTTTGCACACTTTTTAGCTTAGCATTTAATTGCAATTCTGCCAAAGCTTTTAGCTGAACAATGGCAGCATAGGTGTCAGATTTTGCTTTTAAAGGAATAATCCAAGTATATCTAGAAAAGACATCAACACAGGTAAGAATATATTTGTATCCACAAGAGGAAATCATAGGAGCTGGACCCCAAATATCACAAAACAGCAGTTCCAATGGTTGTGTATGTTAGTACAGATAGCAACCTGAGAAGGGGGGGTGAATCAAAGTTGCCCCGATTTTCGCCTTATCGAAATTATTACTTTCAAAATAATGATGATCACAAAACGATAGTTGTGATTGCAGCGGAATTGAGGATTGCAATCCAAGAAAGAAATTTAATTGTCCCATCATAGACATCTCAAATTCTTCTTGCATCATGTTAGAGAAATCCTTACAAAGAGATTCGTTAGTTGCACCAAAGATAATATCATCAACATAAATTTGAACTAATAAAGTATTACCTTTGGTTCTTTTGATGAACAAGGTTGTATCAGCCTTACCCTTTTGGAATCCTTTATCACAAATGAATGTGCTTAATCTATCATACCATGCACGAGGGGCTTGCTTAAGACCATAGAGTGCCTTCTTTAATCTGAAGACATGTGAAGGGAACTTTGGATCTTCAAATCCTGGGGGTTGCTTCACATAAACTTCTTCTTGAATATATCCGTTCAGGAAAGCGCTTTTGACGTCCATTTGATATAATGGGAAATTTAAAGAGCAAGCATACGCCAACAGAAGTCTTATGGCTTCCAACCTTGCTACTGGTGCATAGGTTTCATCAAAATCTATACCTTCTTCTTGATTATAACCTTGAACAACTAATCTTGCTTTGTTTCTTACTATGATACCATTTTCATCTAACTTATTTCTAAATACCCACTTTGTTCCAATAATATGCTTATCACTAGGCTTTGGAACAAGTTCCCAAACTTGATTCCTTTCAAATTGATTTAGTTCTTCCTGCATTGCTACAATCCAGTACTCATCCTCCAGAGCATCATTTACTATTGATGGTTCTATTTGAGAGACAAAGGCCATATTCAAAACTGAATCATTTAAGCGTAGCCTTGTAGAGACGCCTCTAGAAATATCACCAATAATATTATCAACTGGATGATCCCTATGGGTCACCAATAATATTATCAACTGGATGATCCCTATGGGTTCTCTATTCTTTTGGAAGTTGATAAGTATTATCTTCAATGTGCTCTTCTTGTATTGGATTTTGATCTCTATCCTTTTGAGAATCTTCATTGACAATGATATCTTCTTCTTCATTATCTGGAAGATTGACTTTATCTTCTATTGAAGATTTAGATTCATCAAAAGAGACATGTATGGATTCTTCCACAGATAGAGTTTTCTTGTTGAAGACTCTATATGCTTTGCTTGTTAGAGAATAACCAAGGAATATACCTTCATCAGATTTTTCATCAAACTTACCAAGGTTTTCCTTTCCATTATTCAAAACAAAGCATTTTGATCCAAAAACATGTAGATGAGAGATATTTGGTTTCCTTCCTTTGTAGAGTTCATAGGGGGTTTTCTTCAGTATAGGTCTAATAAGAACTCTATTGGAAACATAGCAAGCAGTACTTACAGCATCAGCCCAGAAATATTTAGGAAGGCTTGATTCACTTAGCATGGTTCTTGCTAATTCTTCAAGTAATCTGTTCTTCCTTTCTACAACACCATTTTGTTGTGGTGTTCTCGGAGTAGAGAAATTATGTGATATTCCATTTTCATCACATAGTTCTTGAAATTGTTGATTTTGAAATTCTCCTCCATGATCACTTCTAATAGAAGAGATCTTTAAAGACTTCTCATTTTGAACTAGCCTTGCATATCTCTTGAATGCATTGAAGGCTTCATTCTCATCAACAATAACAAGTGCATAGAAATTACCTCCGAGGCTTTTTGTTCTTGAAGGTCTGAACAAATCCATATGTAGCAATTGAAGGGGCCTTGAAGTCGAAACTACGTTCTTTGGTTTGAAAGACATTCTGGTTTGCTTCCCTTTTTGACATGCATCACAAAGCTTGTCTTTTTCGAATCTTATCTTTGGAAGCCCAACAACTAGATCATGCTTGACTAGTTTGTTTAAATGATTAATGTGTATATGAGCAAGTCTTCTATGCCATAGCCATGAATCACTATTGTTCTTGGCCAAAAGGCATCTTACGTTTTGTGGAATCTCATTCAAGGAGATCATGAAGACTTTATTTACTTTATATCCAGAAAACTTAATTTCTTTAGTTTTCACATCTTTTACTACATATATATCATCAATGAAACCAATTTTCAAACCTTTGTCACATAGTTGACTGATACTCAGAAGATTATGCATCAAACCATCAACGTAAAGAACTTTATCGATGACTGTTTGAGGGGGTGTGCCTATTCTTCCAATACCGAGTATCTTTCCCTTTTGATTGTTACCATATGTGACAAAACCTTTTTCCCTAGGTAAAAGAAAAAAAAACTTGGTTTTGTCTCCTGTCATGTGTGATGAGCAGCCACTATCAAGATACCATAAATCCTTTGCTGCTTTCATACACACCTATATGACAAAGTTCAGACATAGGTATTAGGAACCCAACAAGTTTTGGGTCCTTCTAAGTTAACATCCTTTCTAACCCAAATGTACTCCCTATTTGGTACTCCTACATGTTTGTAGTAACATCTACTAAGGGTATGTCCTATTTTGTTACAATAAGTACAAGAATAATGATTGTAACTAGATGTTTGTCTAGGGGAGGAATGGATCTTCTTAGGAGGTCTGTTTTGATTATTCTTCCTATTGTTCATACTCCTAAAAGGATTGGTCTTAATGTTACTAGAAGATCCTAATACATGGTTTGGTTTTACAAACACAGTTTTCTTAATCTCTTTTGTCTTTGGGTGAGAAGTATATCCTAGACCTGACTTATTGTTTGAATGTCTTTGTACACTTAGAATATCATCTAACTTCTGTTTTCCTTTATTGAAGTTATTAACTCTTTGTTAAAGATTATCTATCTTTTCTTCTAAAGAACTACACTTAGTGCATTTATGAGTAATATCTAACTTAGATTTTACTAAGTCTAGTTCTTCTTGTAAAGTTCTACACTTACTTTCTAAGGATGATAGCAAATCATTTTGCCTAGTGCTAACTTTAGAAAATTCTTGACATAATTTAAACATATTTTCCATGGTAAACTTTAAATCATGAAAAGATATAGAGTTATCACTAACCTGAGAATCTTCAACATCTGAATCATGTGATGCCATCAAAGCAACTTGTGCTTCTTCTTTGTCAGAGTCTGATGATGAACTTACTTCATTATCATCCCAAGCCAAATATGCTTTTCGTGTGGGTTGATCCTTCTTTTCGAATTTTTCTCTTAGACTATGTTTCTTCTTCTGAAGATTTGGACATTCTAACTTGAAGTGTCCAGGCTTGCCACATTCGAAACATATGATCTTTTGAGAGGAAGATGACTCATTATTCTTTTGGAAAGATTTGTTGTTGTTGAATTTCACACATTTTCTCTTAAGAAACTTTCCAAAATTCTTTACTAGAAGATTCACATTTCCATTGTCTTCTTCTTCAGAATCTGCATCATAATCTTCTTTGATGCTTTCTTTTGCTTTTAAATGGATCGATACTTCTTCTCATGTTGTTCATTCTCTTCCAAACGATTCAATTCCAACTCGTGTTCTTGGAGTTTTCCAAAAAGAGTTGCAAGAGTCATTTTTGATAAACTCTTCTTCTTTGATATGGCTGTTACTTTTGGTTGTCATACTCTTGTAAGTGATCTTAGAACTTTCATGTTCAAGTCACTATTTGAAAATTGTCTACCAAGAGCAATCAAATGATTAATTAAATGAGTGAATCGTTTTTGCATATCTAATACCTTTTCTCCTGGAAGCATTCTGAACATTTCATATTCTTGAGATAGAGTATTGATCTTTGATCTCTTGACTTCATCTGTCCCTTCATGAGTCACCATCAACATCCCATATTTCTTTCGATGTAGTGCACGTTGATACTCTGAAAAATTCATCCATCCCAAGGGCAGATGTAAGGATGTTCATTCCTTTGAGATCATATTGAACCTTCTTCTTTTCTTCTTCACTCCATGAACTTTCTGGTTTTACTTGTGAAGTTCCTTCTACTTCTGCTACAGGCACAAAGGGACCTTCTTCAATGGCTTTCCAAATTCCTGCGTCTAATGACTTTATGAATATTTTCATCTTGATCTTCCAGAAGTCATAGTGTTCTCCATTGAAGAATGATGGCCTGTTTATGTTGTGTCCTTCACTGGTTCCATGATTGGAAGAGGATGCCATCTTTTCCCGGACCTTAGGAATAACTTACCTAAACTTCCGCTCTGATACCAATTGTTAGTACAGATAGCAACCTGAGAGGGGGGGTGAATCAGAGTTGCCCCGATTTTCGCCTTATCGAAATTATTACTTTCAAGATAATGATGATCACAAAACGATAGTTGTGATTGCAGCGGAATTGAGGATTGCTTGAAAGTAAAAGATGAAGGATGAGAAGAATTCACACACGGAGTTTTATCCTGGTTCACCTTCTATCCACCGAAGGCTACGTCCAGTCCCTCAAAGAAACCCCTTGAGGATTTTTTCCACTATTGATAAAAATCTCTTACAAGTTCCTAACCCAAGGACCCCAAGAATTTCTACCAATACCCTGTGAAAGCAAACCACTTTCAACAGTCCCTGAAAGCAAACCGCTTTCAGTTCCTGAAGGCAAACCACCCTCAAACCTTGAAGGCTAAACCACCTTCAATCAATACCCTGAAAGTATACCACTTTCAGTGACAACAACCCTTCACCGAATACCACGGTGAAAAACTCAATCTTACAGAAAGAGATGAAGAAGAGTTTTACAATTGGCTGTATCAATCCTTTAACATAGAAATGGATTGATCATGAGAAATTATGCTTTAAGGTTTTTAAGCATAATATAATTCTGAGTTCCTCAAGATATAAACAACTAAAGTGTTCTTATAAACATGAAGATCATGAACTCAGAATTTAGGCTCTTGAAGGTTTAAGTTCTAAAAGATGAACTAATTTTGACAAAGTTTTGGCCTAATGTTGTATTCTCATGTGTTCTTGTGTTCGGGACTCAAATGGACTTTATATAGGTAAGGGAAACGTCCTTGAACCATCACAACCCTTTCCAAAAGGTTTGGGACACAATGGTTCATGAAAAGATGTAACTTTTCGTTCTGGTAATCGATTACATCACTTAGTGTAATCGATTACACTAATAGCCGTTTCAGTTTGAATTTGAAATTCAAACATGTAATCGATTTCAAACAACAAGTAATCGATTACTTGCCTAGGTGTAATCGATTACCAGAATCCTGAAATCGATTACACTGAAGTCCATCTTCCAGAAACTTGATCTTTTGAGATCGGCTTAAGGTTTTCTACTTCTTTTAAGTTATGAAAACACTTAGCTTGATTAGTTTAGGTGTTTTAAGAGCCTTTATGCTTTAATAGACCTTTAGAAGCATAACTCACCTAAACTAAGACTTCTAGACTATTGATGAACTTTGCAGCGTTGTTTCTTCGAAGTCTTCTTTTCTTCTTTTTGTTGATGAGTTTGTCGTCATCAAAACCACAGCCAGGGTCAGGAGCAAGACCTTCTTCACAGTGTATACACAGCTGTAGAAGTATAAGAAGGAAGTCTATGTACTTTACCAAGCAACAAGCAGTACAAGAATCAACAATCATTTTATTAGGTATGGTTATATTACAATGAGTAAGAGCATTCTTTAAGGCCTCAAAATGAGGATGCCCAAATCTACAATGCCATAAGGAAAATACAAAAGTTGGAATTGAAATAGTAGATGCAGTAGTGGTATTCACAAGAGGAGCAGATTGCTGATCAGAGAGAGAAGTTGCACTTGAAGCCTTTGCTGGACTGGAAGGAAGTAAGGTGCCAAACGAGTACAAACCATCAGGTCCACGAGTGCCATGAATGAACACCTCAGAAGTGGTATGAGATTTTACAAGACAAGAATTAGGACCAAATTCAAAGACTACTGAATTGTCCTTAGCAAACTTGCTTACACTAACCAGATTTTTGGTAATGGATGGAACATGAAGTAAATTTTTAAGAACAAGAATTTTAGAAGGATTAAGAGGTGAGGTAAAGGACATGGACCCTATGGAGTTTATAGACAAACCTTGACCATTCCCTACAAAGACTTGTTGTGGAGAGTTGGCGGGCAATGAAACACTTGAATCAGCAAGATTAGTAGCTTCATTTGTAACATGATGTGTGGCTCCAGAATCAGGGAACCACTCTGGAGCAGTAGGAAAACCAGCAGCAGAAGTCAAATAGGCCTAAGGACCAAAACCTGAACCTGACATAACTGGAGCAGAAGGGTAGTATTGATGTAGTCCAGCCCTGGGTTCTTCCAAACCATAGGGTGTGGGAAGCAGAGGTTGCTGATTGGAAGTGTTAGCTGATTGTCCCCTCTGGTGAGGTGAGCTAGGCCAAGCATTAGAAGGAAATGCAGGCCTCTGCCTTTGACCCCATGGTCCTGAAGTTGGGGAACAGGCCTAAGATTTGGAGTCTGTGCCCAAAAATTAGGATAGGATGAAGGCCTTTGATGCTGAAAGGATGCAGAAGAATTCCAGTGTCCAGCCATAGGAGCATAGGAAGACTGCTGATGTGAACTAGGATAGGTTCCAAACTCAGAATGCTGTGGTGGAACACGATGGTAGCAAATTGATGCATCATGTCCAAATTAATAGCAGATTTGACACTGAACAGAGGATCTTCCACCTCGGGCTCCACGACCACCACGAAAACCACCTCCACGGCCACCGCCACGGTAACCACCACTTCCTCGATCATTGTAGGATCGCTCTTCCTGGTAGTATCCTTGTTGCAGAGGTGGCTGTGGAGAATAGGCCATGCTTTGGTCAGCTGAATCGTACTGTTTTTCCAGTTCCAGCATGGCCTGAAACAGAGGTTGAAGATGGATGTGTCTGAGCAACATTGGCCAACGCTGGGGCTATGGAATCAGAGATTTTCTTCTGATTCTTTGCCAAACGTGCCTCGTGCTGAATGAGTAAGACACTAAGAAAAGAGATTGTGCACGAAGTTTCACGAGATTGAACAATCGTTTCAATCGATTGATACTCCTCAGGCAAACCATCAAGAATCACTTCTAGCTGATCGCTTTATAAGAGACATTTTCACCCATGGTGAACAGAGTATTGACAATACTCTTGACACGATTCAGGTACTCCGTCATGGATCGATTCCCCTTGGTGATATTGCGCAATTCGGATCGCAAAATCGATAATTGTGCCTTCGATTGCTCAAAGAAGTAGCTATGCAACGATTCAAGACCTGCCACGATTGTGAACAGGTTACAACATGAGGAAGAACCGCCTCAAAGATCGAAGAAAGAAGCCTAGTGAAGAGCAACGAATCTTATTGCTCCCAATCGCTATACAGAGGATTGACACTCGCAGCAACACGATCTTCTTCAGAGAGGAATTTCTACGGAATCTCTGGTTCAACAACATACTTGTGCAGTTTCCGTCCACCAAGAACCTTCAACTTGTTGCTTCCATGAACTGAAATTCTTCTCATGCAATTTGATCGAGAGTTGAAAAGAAAAGGAATCAGAAGCTTTCGTGCCTCCAGAATCACCTTCAGCTGTCACCATTGTTGGACCGATCAAGCTCTTGATACCATATCGAGAAACCTAACTAGCTAGAGGAAGATGAGAGAGAGAGAGAGAGAGAGAGAGAGAAGAGAGAGAAACAGAAATTGTTATTCTGTTATTGATAGTTGTAGTGTATAGTACATATTAGCTTATATAGACCTCTATAGCTAACTAACTAATCCAGCTGTCATCCAGCTGTCATTATGACAGCTGGAGCTTGCTTCACACGCAAGCTACATTATACAGTGTATCCTAACAAAAATAGTAATAGATATGCAAGGGCGAAACGAAAGACCTTACAATGATAGAGTACTCACATAATTACAAGCCCCTAATTTCTCCAACGTGTGTGGTGCCTACAAGCAGAAGATCGATAATGAAAATCCAATAAGTATTAAGTCCATAATTAATATCAAATTTTATTAATGAAAGGCTTAATTGCACTTTTGGTCCCTCATGTACCGCAATTGTCTGATTTGACTCCCTGATGTTCAAAACGAGCAATTTTGGTCTCTGAATGTTTAATGTGTGAAAATTGGGTCCTTCCGTTAGTGGGACATCCGATTGATAACAGAGTTCGCTAACGTGGCACTCATTTTATGACCTGGACCAAACTTGTATTATACATAGGTGCCATGTCATTATTTTTTTAAAAGATATATATATATGGCTTAAATATGTTTAGGGTCCCTGACATTTGAAAGGGAATCAGTCCAAGTCCCTGAAAAAATAATTTGTTAAATTAGGTCCCTGAAATATGTTTTTTAATCAAATTAAGGACAAATTGCAAATTAAACTCTAATTAACCCAGTCAGCTGTCTCAGTCACAATTTTTTAATATTAACCCTTATTTTTAATTCCAAGTCAGCATTTCTGAATATTCAGTAATTATTTTTAACCTTTCCTCACCCAAAAATCAATTTTCCCCAAAATTACTTACCCCAAACCTAATCTTCTGAAGAACTGGAATGTTTGAGGGGAAGAAAGGAAAATCGCAGGGAAGAACGCAGCACTTGAAGCAGGTTCGAATTTCGGAGGTGTAGAGGGAGAGAAGGGGTTCGAAGGAGAAGAAGGGATTCGAAGGAGAAGCCCTTAACAAAATGAAAATGCAGTACCACGAAAAAGCATAATAATCAGCATAATGAAGTACCTTCCTCTCCTGGGTTGCAGTACTCGTTAGAAAAAGCATAATAATCAGCGTAATGAAGTACCTTCCCCTGGGTTGCAGTACTCGTTAGCTAAAATTTGCAAGTGAAGGGTCACTTGCTAATAATCAGCATCCCACTTTCACCAATTTCCTATTTTTTTCAAGCATAGTGTATAACAATCCACGAAAAAGTTTACCTTCCTCTCCTGGGTTCTTCTCCTTCGAATCCATTCTTCTCCTTCGCAGCCCTTCTCTCCTTTGAATCCCTTCTCTCCCTCTACACCTCCGAAATTCGATCCTGCTTCAAGTGCTGCGTTCTTCCTTGCGATTTTCCTTTCTTCCCCTCAAACATTCCAGTTCTTCAGAAGATTAGGTTTGGGGGTAAGTAATTTTGGGGAAAATTGATTTTTGGGTGAGGAAAGGTTAAAAATAATTACTGAATATTCAGAAATGCTGACTTGGAATTAAAAATAAGGGTTAATATTAAAAAATTGTGACTGAGACAGCTGACTGGGTTAATTAGAGCTTAATTTGCAATTTGTCCTTAATTTGATTAAAAAACATATTTCAGGGACCTAATTTAACAAATTATTTTTTCAGGGACTTGGACTGATTCCCTTTCAAATGTCAGGGACTCCAAACATATTTAAGCCTATATATATTACTGAAATTAATTTAATTTAATTATTAGATTTAAAAAAAAAAAAAAACTTCGATTCAAGTGAGTTATCTTCCTCCATTCCAAAATTCCCAGAATCATCTTCCACACGCCTCCTTCAACAACAACAAAAAAACTCAAATTCAAATGCTCTATGTTTCATCTTAACTGAAGAGCAGAAACAACTTATTCATCTTCACACACCTCCTTCAACAAAAAAATACAGAAACACAATTCATAGTCTCTAGAACAGAAACCAAAATTCAAACTCAGATCAGCAACAAAATTCACTGTCCACCTGATTTCCCAGAAATTTCAGAAACCCGACCATTCCACCCAGACCTCAAAATCCCAAATTTCCACAGATCATTCCTCAAAATCCCAGCTTCCAACAGAAATGGAATTGCAGAAATTCCACCTAGACCTCGAAATCCCACATTTCAACAGATATTCCTCAAAATCCCAGCTGTACGCGAGAATCACCGGAGAACC
This sequence comes from Acmispon strigosus, assembly GCA_030819835.1. Classification (NCBI taxonomy): domain Eukaryota; kingdom Viridiplantae; phylum Streptophyta; class Magnoliopsida; order Fabales; family Fabaceae; genus Acmispon; species Acmispon strigosus. Next base: position 31,261,333 of record JAUAMA010000007.1, read on the forward strand.
TTGATTCACTTGGAACCCCGCCACTGTGGCTCACCTGGCTGCATTTGCACAAGCATGGACGTTATGAAGAAGCTGAAACTCTGGTTTCCGAGGCCACTTCCAAGCTTGAATCTTGCCAGCGAGATCTTGTTCTTTTCTGAATTCCCTTGAGGTTTTGGGAATTTCTGGGTTCCCTCACCACGAAACTCTTGCAAAGATGTGACCTTTGACTCGTTCAGGGCCACCAAATCTACTCATTCACATGTGGGTGAATGGACGAGCCAAGGTTTGGGAAGAAGAAGGTGCTCGACTCCAACGCTCGGTAGAAGTCCCCAAGGCTCGACGATGTCTGGTTATGGTAGAACAGCGTTGATAGATCGAAGGCACAAACAACGTTGATGGACTCCAAAGCACAAACAGCGTTGTGAAGAGTCTTGTATCAGATGGACTGGAGGAAGTGATGTCTTTGGTGAAGGAACTACATTTTCAAGTGGTCCTGTTTCGGATCCGTCAAGCATTAGCAACGGTGGTGAATTGCCTTTGCGGGTGAAAGCAGAGGATGAGTTTTGGGATTGATGGGTTGGGGAATATTATTGTGGGTGAGTCCATTTGTGTTGTGTTTTTCATTCTCGCTTCTCTCCTTGGCGCAAGATCTGATTGTTGCTTTGTGTTCTAATTATAATTTTAAACTCTAATTGAAAATGGGTTTCTAATAGGTTATGGTGGAAGGTTGATGAAGATGAAATGAGTGTGGGTGGGTGGATAAGGTTTTTTTTGGTGTGATTGGAAGAAGAAGATGATGAAGGAGAAGGTGGCTGAAACTTTTAAGCTTTTGGAGTTTTGGTTATGGAGTTTGTGGTTGAAGAAGAAGAAGCACATGTGGGGAGTGAGGGTATGAGATGAAATTAATTAATTTAATCAACCTAATTAAACTATAATTAATTATATTTAGTTAATAAAAAATGACACAGCATCCCAGTGGCATCCCCATGGCAAAAGCGTTAGATTCAAGTCATAAATGAGCGCTAGGACAAATCCGTTAGCAATTGGACGGAAGGACCCAATTTTTACAAATTAAAAATTCAGGGATCAAAATCACTAGTTTTAAACATCAGGGAGTCAATTTGCACAATCGCGATACATGAGGGACCAACAGTGCAATTAAGCCTTAATTAAAAACAGGGAAAGAAGGAATAAAAACCTTACCTGTAATCCGTTTGCGTCGCAAAGCACAGACACAGCCAGCGAACAGTTGTACTTAAGGCCACTGCTTGACATTTTGACAATAACACCAATGTGGGGATTTTTCTTATCTGCCAATAGGAATAACATTAAAAACATACAATATTTTAGTTAAGTTCACATTAGAAGCATTATTCAAAATACTTGAACCAAATAACACACGATATACAAAAAAACACGTAAATAAGAGGAAAAGTAATGCAACAAAATTAACTAAAGAAAACCATGACTTCATGCAAATTAGAAAATATGAACAGATAGGATAATTAGGCTTACCAATTACATCAACATCAATTTTTGGGCCAAGTCCTATGCCTGTGCATACATGATAACCTGCATTTATCACTCTGTTAGAGACATGGATTCCTCCTACTTAAAGCTTCACTCTGAGAAGTGAACAGCAATTGGCTTCAATTGGATATAGTTTATTTTTTAAAAAGTAATAATGGTTGAGCAAAGTAGAGATATCAATCCAACTTCTGGTTCTTTTGAACTACAGCCCTACCCAAGTCCCACCGGATGATGAAGGGGACACAATATTTAGAACCTTAAACAACCTCTTCCAAAGAACAGATTTTACTATGGAAGTTCTTTTTCTATTAATTCCATGATGCACAGCTGTTAAGAACCAAGGGTTCTTTGAAAAAGGAAAACTTGAGAAATCGAAGATACTGAAATGTTCTTTCTATTCTAATTAATTCACTGATACAAGCTCTGTATTTATACAAAGAAAACAGACAAACAGACAAGATCTCAGATATTCCGGGTCAACATAAACAGCGGATCATCAATCACATTAATGAAAGCCGACACCTATCACGCACGGTCAACTTAACCAGCTGACAAGACTACTGACCAGACAATCCATTATACAATCGATTCAGCTAGGCAGACGATGTTGTAAGGCAGACGATCGAATATTGAGACAGACAGACGATATAATGTTGTGTAGATCAGACGATACTGTATTTCTCTAACAGCAGCCACGAGCTGAAAAAATGTTAATAATGAAAAGACCTGCGTACTTCATGTATGAACATATTTCTTCAGATGTTTCAATCAGAAAGTTGAGAGCAAGAATGAGCAGATAAAAGATGAATTAATGATTACACATAAAGAACTGAAAACAATAACACAATATTTAAACGAAATTAGGAAAAAAGATTACAGAAAGGAAAAAAAAGATTTGGTAGTTCTTATCTATAAAAGTGAGGAGCTACAAAGAACTAGTTCAGTTGTTCCGTTGCATAATATAAAATAGGTACTTCAAGGTTCTCCTAGCAACAGAAACCAGAAGAAAAAATTATCTAAACAGTGTTTTTCCCTAATGGTGATCTGATTGTTTCAGGCATAAGTCTTGCAATAGCAGAAACTTCATATCAATATCATACAGCCACTGAATGATATAATTCCATTCATAATGAGTAACAGGCTACAATTACAACGACTAAACAACAAAGTAGAAGAACTGTTCAACTCTATCACCAGACACCAGTACCACTGCCATAAGCAGGAAGTAGAAGACACTTGACACAATTTACAGATGCAAGTAAATGGGAGAAAAAAGAAGTGTCCGGAATTCTACCTCCAATATTGTTTGCCACAAGTGCATTGCACCCCATTCCACAACGTGTTGGCCCTCCACAATCCTAAAGCATAAAACAAACCACATAAGCAGAAAATCCAGAAAAGTTACTGGATAATAAATTATTAATTCCATTATTTCAAGATACACGAAATAATTTAGTTAATCCTCATTGCTAATGGACCTTTGACCTGCCCTAAAACTCTATCCAATATTTACCCTGAGTTACCAGAAGGAGCAAACTGTGGTGCAGGACCAGTGAAGTTAAAACCACCATTACCAAAAACAGGAGCACCAAAACCAGAAGGATAGAAGCTAGAGTTCCCATAACCAGGAACTGAACTGCCAAACATAGAAGCTTGACCAAACTGAGCAGCACCATAGCCAGCTGGTGGTGCCACAGGAGGAAATTGTCCAGGGAATTGATTCTGATAAGCTCCATTGTTGTTTCCCCGATTGCTATTGCGATGATAGCAAACAGAAGCATCGTGCCCTGTTTTATGGCAGATTTGACACTGTACAGAGTAACGGCCGCGACCTCCATGGCCACGGCCACCAGAGTAATCACTTCTGCTGTCATTCTGGTAATTGTCATCAGTATAGCCATTGCCGTAGCTAGAAGAATCGTGAAAAGTGGAAGTGTCCTGGTGCACTGGTGGATTCGTAGGTTGAAATTTGGAAGCAGGCACCATGGCCTGAGAATCTGGGGCAGCAGCAACCCTGGCCTGAGCAACATTCACAGAGATCAACAAATCTCCAAGAAGCTTCTTCTTAGTACGATCAAGACGAGCTTCGTGACTCACAATCATAGACTCAACCTCATTGATCGAACAAGGTGTTCCACAATCATACACAATCGTCATCAGCGAGTTGAAATCATCCAGCAAGCCATCAAAAATTGTTTCCAAGTGGTCACGAAAGGAAATCTGATCACCAATCGAAATCAAAGTATTTACAAATATTCTTGATTTTACACAGATACTCAGAAGCAGTCATCAAACCTTTCGTCATCGTTCTGAGCTCAGATTGAAGCTGCGTTGGCTGCGCAAGATGCTGCGACTGGAAGAAATCGTTGATTTCGTTCCAAACCTGATAAGATCGCGCGCAATTGATCACTGTCGGCAACAGAGAATCCGAGAGTGATGACAGAAGCCAAGTGAAGAGAGCGGAATCTTGTTGATTCCAAACAGAGTATGTCGGATTCTCATTTCCTTGCTCGCGATCATCATCAGTGAGAAAGCGATTCGGAATTTCTGGATCAAACACATATTTCTGAAGCTTCTGCGATCGAATCACACCTTCGATCTACTGCTTCCATGAGAGATAATTCTTCTCAATGAGTTTGATTCTAACACTGTGCAAGAGCATAGAGGACAACGAATCGGTAGCGGAATCCATGGCTCAAGGATCAGAAATCGCTCTTGATACTATGTTGAAAATGACCCAGAAGAGAGAGAAAGAGGAGAGAGAGAGAGAGAGAGAGAGAGAGAGAGAGTGAGAGAGGAGGAAAAAGTTGTTATACTGAAATTCTGCTATTCATCCCATCAGAAACAGTGAACACTTACAGTATTTATAGACTCGGCAGAGTCACATGACTAACACGTGACAAGCTGACTAACATATGCTTCTAAAACTTACTAACATACACTTGTAATATATCTCTAACATATGCTCTCCCATATCATCTCAATATTTTGAATTACCACTACTTACATGTGAACAGTGACCACTATCCTAGACTAAATGATTGCTAGCCAAATCATGCTTGACTATAAGGTATAGCTAATCTAATGACTTTTCTGCCCTATATATCAAAATGTACACCTTCACTTTATTTGTTGTTGGATTTTTGGTCAAAAGTGTATATCCAAGTGAGAAGAGGTATGGCTGTGTTAAAGCTTCATATTTACAACTCTAGGCTCAGACCTCTTAAATGGTTTTTATTCTACAATTCTTCAAGGAAGCTTAACAAGGATGGATAAATATAAAGGAAAATGACTCCTTGTGAATAAACTTCTACTGAAAAGAAAGAAGGAAACATTGTTGTGGAAAATAACAAGACAATTTCTAAGAGAATAACTCTCATCGATAATCAGAATGCTTTACATGGGTATTTCTAACAAGATACAAGGTTACAAGAAAGGATATAAAATCTCTCCTAATAATCTCCATTCTGATAGGGGGCTGCCTGAACAGTAGCGCGTGAACAGTAACAGGCAGCAACAGCTAGGAAGTTATTATTTAATTATTAATTGGGTAGTTTTATGATTACAGCAGTTGGGTAACTGCTATGGTTTGAATTTAAATTATATAGGAGTGGTTTATAAATAGGAGTTATGTAAGATAGTTGGCATCATTCAGAAGTTGTGTGTTTTATGAGGAAAGGCTGGACTCTCGAATTCCAGAATTAGGAGAGGCTGGCTTTCGAAAACCAGAGTTCGTATCGTTATCTCTATAATAAATTCTTTTCTTACCATTTTGGTATCAGAGCACCATCCAGGTGTTGTGGTATTCTACAATTCCATCATGGGCAAGAGTAGAATTGACACTAGAAAGGATTCAATGGAGTAAATTCTGCAAATTAAGGAAATGATGCAATTGAATCGTGAAGAAATGGATAGACAGATAAAGAAGAAGATCGCACGCCGGAGAAAGGAAATCGCACGCCAGAGCAAGGAAGATGAGAGGCAAACAAAACAGAGAAGGACACTCTGATAGAAACCATACTAACACTGTGGGCCCTGATCATGGGTCCAAGCCTAGAGTGTGGAAAGTCTATACTAGGAGAAAGACAAAATTAACCAAAAAGAATGACGTGGCAGGAACTGCATGAAGTTGGTTATAAGAGCAGTTTTGAGGAGGAATGAGTGGGCAAGAATTCTGTTAGGAATTAGTGGGATCACATTTTGTGATTTGGGGGAAGCCTACGTGCTTTGAGGGATTTGGTGGTTATTCACCAATCTGTTATCTTTCTCTCTCTCATCTATTCCTGTAATTCCTCTCTACAATTACAGTGAATGACTCCTGCATTTTCAGATACTAATTTAGCACTATTCTATTGATACTAATCTGTTAGTAATTTGAACCCTTCAATTGGTCCGACCTGCCGGATCAAGACCCACTCTGGAGAAGAACGTCGATGCCAAGGAAACCACCAACGCCTAAGATGGGTGATCGGATTGACGCTTTGGAGACTCGGATGGAACGCGTTACCAACACGCTCGACGCACTGGTTCGGCAGATGCAACTCCAGGCCGAACAGATGCAGCAGCAGAGCTTAGTTCTCACAAAACTAGGCAAGCAGAAGGAGGGGAGTCCTGAAGGAGAGGCCTCAGGTGGAAACTCGGGTGGAGATTCAGATTCACCTCAGAGTGAATCTCGCCTCGCCGGGAAGAAGGTGAAACTTCCGCTGTTCGACGGCGAAGATCCAGTGGCTTGGATTACTCGTGCGGAAATTTATTTCGATGTGCAGCATACTCTGGAGGACATGCGTGTGAAGCTAGCAAGATTGAGCATGGAAGGTTCAACCATCCACTGGTTCAACCTGTTACTGGAGACGGAGGACGATTTATCATGGGAGAAGCTGAAACGTGCGTTAATCGCTCGTTATGGAGGAAGGAGGTTAGAAAATCCGTTTGAGGAACTATCAACACTGAGGCAGAATGGAAGTGTGGAAGAATTTGTTGAAGCTTTCGAGTTGCTGTCTTCTCAGGTGGGCAGGCTCCCAGAAGAACAGTACCTTGGGTACTTCATGAGTGGACTCAAACCTCAGATTCGAAGGCGAGTGCGGACGCTGAATCCTCGTACTCGCATGGAAATGATGAGGATCGCGAAAGATGTCGAAGAAGAATTGAGGGAGGAAGACGATGACGGTGACAGAAGTAGGGCGAAGAAGGCTGGGTTCGGACGTTTGGGCCAAAGTGAGTGGGCCGGTCCACCCAGAAACAAATATGGGTTTAATTTTAGGGATTTAAACCGTGGGTCAAAACCAGGTGGGTCAAACCCGATTCAGAAAACGGGTTCGAGCGGCGGATCTGTAGGAAACTCCGCGAACTCTCTGGTTTCAACGGCGCGAAAAGGGGAAAGCGACCACCGTTCTGGGTCGTCCGAGAAATGGAAGGGGATTCGCAGCTTCCACAGTGATGAGATTGCTGAGAGGAGGGCAAAAGGATTATGTTTCAGATGTGGGGGTAAGTATCACCCTACACTCCACAAATGTCCTGAACGCTCTCTGTGAGTTTTGATCTTGGGGGAAGATGAAGTGATGAACGAAGATGGGGAGATTGCGGTGATGGAGGAGGCAGCTGAGGAGAATGAAGAAGAGGAGGTAGTGGAATGTAAAATCATGGGAATGTTGGGCCGCATGGGTGAGCATCAAACCATGAAAGTGGAAGGGAAAATTGATAATATTGATTTGCTGGTTCTGGTTGACAGTGGCGCAAGCCATAACTTTGTTTCTCCTGAAGTTACTACTGCTTTGGGATTAGCTATTACCCCTGTGGGTGCCAAGAATATCAGACTGGGTGATGGACATAGAGTTGCTACCAAAGGACTCTGCAAAGGAGTGAAAATGAAGCTGGGTGAGATTGAAGTGGTGGTAGATGCTTGGGTGTTGGAGCTGGGTGGTTTGGACATGGTGCTAGGCGTGGCTTGGCTGAGCACCCTTGGTAAGGTGGTCATGGACTGGAAGTTGCTAACTATGCAGTTTTTCTATGAGGGTCAGTTAGTAAAGCTGCAAGGACTGGGCAGTAAGAATAGCAACCAAAGCTATTTAAATTCCTTCTTGAAGGATATGCATGGCAGAACTGGGATGGAGTGGTGGTGGTCAGTGTTTCATTCCATTGAAGCAGACAAACCAGTGTTGTCAACAGAAATCAGTGCTGTTCTTAATGAATTTCATGAAGTGTTCAAAAATCACATTCAGCTGCCACCTGAGAGGTCTAAGGTGCATCAGATCAAGTTGCTCCCAGGACAAGGGACTATCAATGTCAGGCCTTACAGGTACCCTCATCATCAAAAAGAAGAGATAGAAAAACAAGTGGCTGAGCTTCTGCAAGCTGGGATTATTAGGCCAAGCATGAGTGCTTACTCAAGTCCTGTGATTCTAGTAAAAAAGAAAGACAAGAGTTGGAGAATGTGTGTGGACTATAGGGCTTTGAACAAAGCTACTATCCCAGATAAGTACCCTATCCCAATAGTTGATGAATTACTAGATGAGCTTAATGGAGCTACAATTTTTTCAAAAATTGATTTAAAATCTGGATATCATCAAATCAGGGTCCATGAAGAGGATATTCATAAAACTGCTTTTAGAACCCATAATGGCCATTATGAGTACCTAGTAATGCCATTTGGGCTAATGAATGCTCCAGCCACATTCCAAGCTATTATGAATGATATATTTAGACCATATTTGAGAAAGTTTGTGTTGGTTTTCTTTGATGACATATTAATATATAGTAAAGACATTGTGGAGCATCAATATCATTTGAAGTTAGTTCTATCAGTTTTACTAGACAACTGTTTTGTTGCTAATCAGTCCAAGTGCAAGTTTGGGTGTGTTCAAATTGATTACCTGGGTCACATTATTTCTGGAGAAGGTGTTGCAGTTGACCCTGAGAAAGTAAAGTGTATTTTAGCATGGCCTGAACCAAAGAATGTGAAAGGGGTACGAGGATTCTTAGGCCTCACTGGGTACTACAGGAAGTTTATTAAGGACTACGGTATGATAGCAAAGCCCCTTACTGAACTGACTAAAAAGGATAACTTTTCATGGGGGGCAGAGGCAACTAAGGCTTTTCAGCATTTGAAGCAGATTATGACAACTTCTCCAGTGCTAGTACTTCCCAATTTTAATATCCCTTTTGAAGTAGAATGTGATGCAGCTGGGAGAGGGATTGGGGCTGTCCTGATGCAACAAAAGCAACCAGTTGCATATTTTAGTAAGGCTTTATCTGCTAGTAACCTTGCTAAATCTGTTTATGAAAAGGAGCTAATGGCATTGGTATTATGCATCCAACATTGGAGGCATTATTTGTTAGGCACAAAATTCATTGTATATACAGATCATAAAAGTCTGAAACATTTTCTGCAGCAAAGAGTTTCATCTCCTGATCAGCAGTGCTGGTTAGCCAAATTACTTGGTTACCAGTTTGAGGTCAAGTACAAGCCTGGGTTGGAAAATAGAGCAGCAGATGCTCTATCCAGATGTTATGATGAGGGGGAATTGAGAACTATAGTTTCTTATCCATTATGGGAAGATAAACAGAAACTGTTGGATGAAGTAGCCAATGACCCTTACATACAGAAACTGATCCAAGAGGTTAAGGAAGCTCCGGAGTCTAGACCTGGTTTTGTTGTGAAGCAGGGCATTCTGTTATATCATGGCAGGTTAGTCATTTCACCTAATTCACCCTCAATTCCTTGGTTGTTAGAGGAGTTTCATTGTACCCCTGCTGGGGGGCATTCTGGCTTTCTAAGGACATACAGGCGATTGGCTGATTCCTTATATTGGGTGGGGATGCCGAAGAGTGTAAGGAATTTTGTCAGGACCTGTGATGTTTGCCAAAGGCAGAAGTATAGTGCTACTATGCCCGGAGGATTGCTACAGCCTTTACCTATTCCTAATGCTGTTTGGGAGGACTTGTCACTAGATTTCATCACGGGCTTGCCTAAATCTAAAGGGTATGAGGCTGTATTAGTAGTGGTGGATAGGTTATCTAAATATAGTCATTTTATTTTGTTAAAACATCCATACACTGCTAAATCCATTGCTGAGGTGTTTGTCAGAGAAGTGGTTAGACTGCATGGGGTTCCAAATTCAGTGGTCAGTGATAGGGACCCTATCTTTGTGAGTCATTTCTGGGCAGAACTATTCAAGTTGCAGGGTACTAAATTGAAGATGAGTTCATCTTACCATCCTGAAACTGATGGGCAAACAGAGGTCATCAATAGATGTTTGGAGAGCTACTTACGATGCTTTGCTTCTGACCATCCCAGAACTTGGTCTTTTTGGATTCCTTGGGCTGAGTTTTGGTATAATACAACTTTTCACATTTCTATTGGCCAAACTCCTTTTGAAGTTGTGTATGGTAGAAAAGCTCCCCCTTTGGTGAAGTTCTTATCAAATGAAACAAGAGTGGCTGCTGTAGCCTTGGAATTAAGGGAAAGGGATGAGGCCTTGAATCAACTAAAAAGGCACCTGCTGAAGGCCCAAGAACAGATGGCAAGCTATGCTAATAAGAAAAGAAGAGATTTGTGTTTTGCAGTAGGAGAATGGGTATTTCTCAAGCTCCGGCCTCATAGGCAGCAATCAGTAGTAAAAAGAATTAACCAAAAACTGGCTGCAAGGTTTTTTGGTCCCTTTCAGATAGAGGAGAAGATTGGAGAGGTGGCCTATAGGCTGAAGCTGCCAGCTGAGTCAAGAATTCACCCAGTATTTCATGTATCTCTGCTTAAGAAGGCTGTAGGTGACTATCAAGTACAGGGGCAGTTACCAAAAGAGTTGGAGGTTGATGATGCTACTGATGTATACCCTGAGAAGGTGCTGGGCTCTAGAATGGTGAGACAAGGAGACAATGAAGTCAGTCAGAGTTTGATCAAATGGAAGCACAAGTCAATGGAGGATGTTACTTGGGAAGACAATGAAACTCTGCAGGGGCAGTTTCCTGAGTTTTGCCTTGAGGACAAGGCTGTTCCTAAGGAGGGTGGGATTGATAGAAACCATACTAACACTGTGGGCCCTGATCATGGGTCCAAGCCTAGAGTGTGGAAAGTCTATACTAGGAGAAAGACAAAATTAACCAAAAAGAATGACGTGGCAGGAACTGCATGAAGTTGGTTATAAGAGCAGTTTTGAGGAGGAATGAGTGGGCAAGAATTCTGTTAGGAATTAGTGGGATCACATTTTGTGATTTGGGGGAAGCCTACGTGCTTTGAGGGATTTGGTGGTTATTCACCAATCTGTTATCTTTCTCTCTCTCATCTATTCCTGTAATTCCTCTCTACAATTACAGTGAATGACTCCTGCATTTTCAGATACTAATTTAGCACTATTCTATTGATACTAATCTGTTAGTAATTTGAACCCTTCACACTCTCATCCAGCAGTTGCACCAGCAAGTTTCGGCCATGGTGGAAATACAGGATTGCAACCTTCAAAGGGAAACGAAGGATGAATCCACCGTTTGGCCTCAAAACATCGATTTAGGGTTCGACGGAACAGGAAGACCAAAATCGTGGGTTGGGCACTCACCATTTCTGTATTTTGAGTTTACAGTAAAGATGAAATTGAGGGTGACAAAGGTTGAGATGCGATTCCAGAACAGCGGTGCAGTTCGCACGGGAAGGCAACCGCAGAAACTGCCGGACTCACTCCATTGCAAGACGATGACCGCCAATGTCCGCTGGCTAAGCCACCAGACCTCTTTGTCGGTGGTCCCAACACCTTGGGCTGTATTCCATGCAATTTGGTAACCACCAAACGACCTCCGACAAAGCCACCAGATTCAGGCTTCCTTCGTGTGAGAACAGTTGGAATCTATGGCCAAAATGCAAGAAGTTCAATTTTTTTTCCCCAACTATCACCTTGGGGACAAGGTGAATCTTTCAGGGCGGGGTATTGATAGGGGGCTGCCTGAACAGTGCTGATGAACAGTAGCGTGTGAACAGTAGCACGTGAACGCAGCAGCAGTTAGGAAGTTATTATTTAATTATTAGTTGGGTAGTTTTATGATTACAGCAGTTAGGTAACTGCTATGGTTTGAATCTAAATTATATAGGAGTGGTTTAAAAATAGGAGTTATGTAAGATAGTTGAGATCATTCACAAGTTGTGTGTTTTATGGGGAGAGACTGGACTCTCGAATTCCAGAATCAGGAGGGGCTGGCTCTCGAAAACCAGAATTGTATCGTTATCTCTATAATAAATTCTGTTATCACATTCAATCTGCCAACCAAACTCCCGGACCATCATCCCTAATTTACGGGATTTAAAATTTACAACAATTATGCACAGCCAAGCAACATACAATTCGACCCCCCCCCCCCCCCTCCTCCAAGCTTCCATTCTCAGCTTGGCAATTATATCATGCAAATTAGGGCTGCTAAGCCCTTTTATCAGCACATCTGTATCCTGCTGTTCGGGTGGAATATAGGACATACAAACCAAACCTTCCTCTATCTTTACCTTGATAAAGTGTTTATCTATTTCAATATGCTTTGTGCTATCATGCAGTATAGAGTTGTGAGTTGTGTTCAAAATTATTTGCTGGCTTGTTACAACATAGCTTCATGAGACCTTCTGACTTGATTTTCAAGTCATCTAGAATGATTTTAATTTTTAAGCCACAACAGCTTACCAATTCAGTGAGCAATTGATCTAAACATTGGTTCTTTATAAGATCTAGTCACCATATTTTGTTTTTTGCTCTTCCATGTAACTAAATTTCCTCCTAGGAAGGTACTATACCCAGATGTTGACCTTCTGTCCACTAGAAAACCTGCATAGTCAGCATCGGCATAAGCTTCGGGCATAGTTTTCCACCCTTCTTGAATAGGATTCCCTGTCAGGGGGTGCCCTTCAAATAGTGTAGAATTCTATCTGAACTTGTGGGTGAGGATCTCTTAGATCATGGATGAAATGGCTGTTGACACACCCCAAATATGCAATCCTTGGCTGAGTGTGAGCAAGATAAATTGGCCTTCCAACTAGTCTTTGGTACATCCCTTTGTCTACAGTTGGCTCCTCTTCGCCTGCTCCTAGTTTTTTATTTGGAGGCGTGTTTGCATCCAATTTTCCCAACAAGTCAGTCACATATTTTTACTGAGATATAAAGTTCTCTTGGCTGGAGTATGCCAGTACAATTCCAAGAAAATTATTCTAATTTCCCAACTCCTTTATTTCAAGTTCCAGGATCAGCTTCTACTTCAACCCTTCCTTTTCTTCCTCATCATTCGCAGCAATAATGATGTGATCAATATACACAAGGAGAATGGTAATACCCTGTTGCTGAATGTTTGATAAAAATAGGTGTAATCCCCTTGACTTTTCTTGTAACCAACCTTCTTCATGACATCTGCAAACCTCCAGCAATTTTCATTTATGTACCTAGACTTCTTGCAGTAGGCACTAGAGAATGTCCATATTCTCCTTCCACCAGTTCTCAGCACTTTGACTCTTTCATTTCTGCAATTAATCTGGTCTAGTAACCAAGGCAGAGCCCTCAACTGGTTGTGACTCAAGCATGACATTTGTCCTGCTTTCTTCTGCTCACCATATGGATATAGTTTCTTCTCATGAAGGTTTATCCTCTTTTCCAGGAATCAGGAGTGGACTTAATTAATATTAGGATTTAGTCCAGCTAATAAGTCATATACTTTTTTCAATGAAGTTCTTTAAAAGGGCATTATCAGCAGCACATTTCATTTTAGACTAAATAATGTTCAAGCTCTTGCCACAGACTTTGAAGCAAAGTTGCATACTCTGTCACACTTATAGTTCCTTGCTTAGTGGCAGCAGTCTTGACTTTGATTTTGTACACTTGGGAGCATCATTAGCTATTGAATATGTTTGACTGATAAAGTTACAAATATCCATAGCTGTATCAAGGAACATACAAGTATCACCATGAGTCCCTGAAGTCCTATGACCATGACATAATCATGGACCTAAACCTCAGATCTGTCTCTTTTGGACCCTTCTCAAGGAGATGATTGAGTCTTCCCTTCCCCTTGAGGTAGGTGCGAACAAACTAGGACCCTTTAAGGTAGTTCTTTTCATTGAGCCTATAAGAAGTTCAAATACTTTGAAGTTCCCTGGTGCATAGCTGGAATCTTAAGTTGGGTTTGCCAAGCTGGCTTCAAATTCAGATCCTAACATGATGAAGGAAAGATGGCAGCAGAGGAGTATGAGTCACCAAAAGTTGTAGCAATGAAGGCCACACAAAGGAGACAGAGCAATAAAGGCTGCTTGAACAAGGAATGGTGTGGCAATGAACAGCACAAAGGTTGATGAGGCAGCAATGAAGGCCACCAAAATAAGAAAGCAGAGATCACTAGATCAGGGCTCCAGGGAAAAACCTAGAGTTCTAGTACCATGTGGAAAATAACAAGTAGAATTTCTTTTTTTGGTACATTGGAAAGCATTTAAATTCCCCTTCTAGGGGTTGATCACTAGACTTCCCTTCCCCAACCCATATGTCTCCAGCTCTTACCACTTGAGCTATCCTTCGAGGACAATAAGTAGAATTTCTGAAAGAATAATTCTCATTGATAATCAAAATGGGGTTACATGGGTATTTGAAACAAGATATAAGGTTACAACAAAGGAAATAAAACCTCACCTAATAACTCCTAATAATCTCCATCAAATCTACCAACCAAACTCCCTAATCACCATCCTTTAATTTAAGTGATTTCAGATTTACAATAATTACCCACAGCCAAGCAACATACAATTCGACAAATATATATTTAATATATATTGCATTAACAAATATACCACCAGTCCTTGTAATTTAATCAACTAGTCTTTTTTTAAAAACATGAATTTTATCCAAAAGTAGAATAAGTAATAAAGTAGGGTGATTGAATTGCTCTGTAGGGATGCTTTAGCTTAGTTTCTTTTTGCTTGTTTATTCCAAGTGTAAACAAATAAAAAAAAAACACATCACATCTATCCAATATGATTTGATATTAAAGCAGAATCTGGATTACTATTTGCTACACAATCAATATAGAGAAAATAGCTTTGTATTAAAGAGACTCATTTACCCAGCAGTCAGCACAAGTTGGAGGGTCATGATTGAAAACCATTCCATCGCAAAGCTGCTCTAGCAACCAACACAAAAAGAATCAATTAAAGATTAACTCAGCATAAACCTACGCTAACTAATAAATGCCTATAAAAGTAGATGCTGTGCTTTCAAAGTCGATCTATTCATAGCCACTAGCCAATCAAACTAAAGTGCTAGAACTAGCATAGTTAGTTAAATTTAACAAAATATAATCCATTCAATCCATTGAAGGACCAAAACGGAGCAAGTTTTGTCTGTGTTTATGAATGATGAGGACAGCAATTGACCATAGGCAGCTAAAAAATCAATACTAATAAACAGAACAGAAATCAAAGAAATAAGTGTGACCTGATGGAGCCAACCTGAAACCAAAGGGTTGTCTCATTCACTGCAACTTTGTAAAATCTACAAACACAAAAATAATAAACATGAAAACAAAGCCTTACAAACTAATCAATCATATTTAAAGAAAGTAAATTCCTTTTTCAATTCGTGACATGATGACCAATGAGAGAGAATCCAGGCACTCATTGCCGAAATCTTCCAATCAACTAAGTTCCAAAACCTCAAACACGCACGTTCCGGGTAGAATAATATTAATTAACTAAAATAGAATCAATAAATAATGAAAACGACAATCAAATTAACCCCAAAACTACGAATAACGCTAATAGCGTGAAACGAAAAGAGGGAGATCGAGGGTGGACAGACCCGTCTTCACTGAGGACGCCGTGAGGGAAGTTGCGAATCGGAGAGGAGAGGGTATAATTGTAAAGCTTGTTTCCGTCGAGGAAACTGAACTCGCAAGGTGCTGCTGCGGCGGCGGCGGAGCTCAGAAGCGCTGAGAACGTGACGAGAGTGACGAGCGCAGCAGCTACCATTGCCATTGTCGAAGCCTCGAAGGGTGCTGAAGACGTTCGTTTCTAAATCACCATGGTTAAATTAGTTGAGTTGAGAACTGAGACTCAGATGCAACCAGAGATGTGGGCACGCACTGTTGGAAATTTTATTAGATATAAATTGAGAAAATAAAAATCGAGTTAAAATTGGTAGTGCATTACCTTAATTAGATTCTCTCTTTTTAACGTGTAATATATTAATGATTAATAGAAATTTAAAAAGTAAGTTGGAGCAACTTTGTAAAGTTGATGTAAATTGAGAACAAATTAAATGCTAACAACCACCTTAACTACTACTTTTTTTAAGGGGTGTGCAATAATTGTTTGACTCTTATTTTTAAAAAAAAAAACAGAGGGGAGAGTATTATTTATTTTAAAGTAAATCATAATATAAAAAATAAAGTACGTTAATTATTTTCTTTGCCGTTGAAGTTTTACAAGATTCATCTTAATTGGGGTCCGTTTTACATTATGTATTAAACTAAATTAGTTTCAATTGATTGTTACATAGCAACAGTGTTACTACGAATTGTACAAGGTTTCAAAGTGGTGTCTAATGGTCAACATGCAGCTCTATATATAAAGAGATGAAGCAGCCAAGCAGGTGCTCTATGAAGAAAAAAAGGAGAGTGAGAAGGTGACTAAGAGAATTAAAAGGAAAATAGAAAGAGTGCAGTGGATTGTCCTGAAAACATAGCGTTATTATCTTTTTTATCTTTTTAATATTGTATAAGTATTTTGTGTTCTAAAGGAATTCAAAAGAGTTGTTCTTGTAGCCCAGTTATGTTATATGCAAAATTGGCTGGAAGTCGTCTGCTTCGCTTGCCGGATTTTTGACTGAAAGTCTCGCTAGCGAGAATTGCCCTTTCTGGGCTCCCGAGGGAAATCATATCAATATTACGGTCGTTCTTCTCTAAATTCATCACTGAACGACATGGAGATATTGATAACGTCTTATTCTCATCCGAACTCAAAATCAGGCCAAGATTTGTTCTACTACGAAATATCGTAAGGAACATTTCATCGGTGATTCGGCAAACGATATCATTTATTGACGCTCGAAAACGGATCCAACAGTACATGGAATAGTTAAATAATTATTTAACTACTGAATTAATTCAGGGTCTTACGGTATGAGTTTGCTTCAAGTGATTCCTCCATCAATTCAAGTATTAGTGGAGAAACACTTCAAAACCTCTTCAAAATAAAATTGCATGGGCAAGCATTTAAACCAGTGTGAGTGGAGTGAAACTAAAAACCAGTGTAAATGATTTTGACAGTGATGAATAAAGAAATTAGAACTCTAAGGAAAAGGACAAATTTATTCAAACTTATTAAGCATGAGCTTCCTCACAATTCCTCCAGTTAAGGAACCCAAAAGTCATCTAATATAGCCTAATTTTAAGAAAACATAAAGAAATATGGCGAATAAGAACACAAGAGAAAACTGAAATGCTCATATGGGTGACACACTACTAAAAGAAGACATAAACTAACCAAGAATACTTTATCCAGAACTAATTTCAGGTCACCAAACCAACGATGTATCTCCTTCAAAATCCTACGACCTTGACCCAACAAAATATATTTCTGATTTTCCTTCACATCAGCACAATCGGTAGGAACAAACTGTAACTAGCAAGAGAAACTGGTGATACAGATCATACTTCAAAGGGTTAAAAAATCCAAACTTGAAGAAACAAGTGACAATGTTTGGGGGTTGGGGATAGTGGGGGTGAAGTAAAACTAAACACCAGCAACATTCACTGCCCCATTTCTTTCACTCTCGCTCAAAATTCTCAGAAACCCTAGAATGGCCACCGAAAAATAAACATACAAAGCTCAATCCAAAAAACTGAAAGAAAGAAAGTAAGAAAGAAAATAAATGAAATGAAACTGGGTAATGAGAGGAAAAGGAGGGTGTCAGAATATTCAGAAATTAAAGAAGAGAATCAATTCAGATATAGTCAAATAATCAACAGTAATTAAGGAGGAGATCAACGATAATTAGGGAAAAAATATCTTGGTATTATTGTATTTATTTTATTTCCTTAATTAATACACTGAATTGGACTATAAGAGAAACCCTACCTATAAGCTATTGAATTAAGAAATCAAATGATTTTTCCTTATACTTTGTGTCTTATATTTCAATATGGTATCAAAGCAGTGTTCTTTGATTCTGGAAATTAAGAACAATTTCACCACTTTCTTCTTCCTCTTCTTGCTTCTGATCTAGCCAGAAACAGCCACAACTTGAAACTAACAAACCATGTCAGAAGTTAATAATAACTCTGACACTAACACAACCTAAAACACAACCCAGAAACCAGTCAACATCCCTGATGAATTGACACTCCAGATTGCGGCTTTGCTGCAAAACAAAGAAGAGGATGAAATTTTGCACTTAGTACTCGGATCTCAATTTCTAATACAATAAAGGAATAATACAAGCCTCTCATAGGCCCTAAAACAAAATTTAGTAGGTGAAAATTTGAAATAATACTTGGCTTTTGCAACTTAGCCTAATCAATTTTTACAACTATTTGCAATTTAAACTTGATTTATTTAATAACATGTATCCCTAAAAACTAATTAGGTAATATAAACTAATCTTAGTATTTCATTCAATTTAAATTATTACAAAAATGATTTAGATTTATTCAAGCTATTGCATCTCTCTAGTCTGTCTCCTTGCTGGTGTGCTCTCAAACATACCACTCCTTATCTATTTCTCATGTTGTGTTGTTTCTCTCTAGTTTGCCCCTCCCTTGATGCACTATTGCAACTCTCCGGTTCGCGTGACGTGCTATTGCATCTTTCAAATTCAGCTTCTGGTTATGAAAGAATTGTGTCTCTCAAGAGGAGACAACGCAAAGACATCATAACAAAATTAATCAAAGAAATCACAGTCGATACAGAGATAACAAGGAAGTCACAAATATCATGAATTGCTCTGAAACTGCGTGGACATGTTTGGTGGGTAATCGATCAAGGTGGATAGACAACACAGAGCTTGGACATGCGATCAACAGAACCTATTTAACAAAGGAAAGGAAATGGAATGAATTGTAAGAAGAAGAAGAAATAAAATAGAGTAAATCAATAAGATGAGAGTGGAGAAGATATGCTCTTACGAAAATCATGCAAGAGACAACCGCGTTTGTTATCAGATCTAGATCTAAAGGATTAGATATATCGACAATAAAAAATAAACCCTAGTACCGAACAAGTGATGAATGAATTTGAGGATTCTAAGGATTTATAGAGGAATTGTGACACGTTATGATGATGTGTTGTGTGGATAAGATTATCAGACACAATCTTTGCTTGTGGACTAATAACATTATTTTAAATAATATAGTATATATTGTTTTTAAGAAAGAGTATAACTACGGGTCTGTTTATTTAGAATAAAATTGATATAATTTAAATTGTTTCTTTTTGTATTTACTTGCTAAATTAAAAGTTTTTGCAATCAATCTTAAAGATAATTTTTTTCCCATAATTATATTATTTGATTCAATTAAATTGATTGAAGATCTTCACACCCCAATTTTATGCTATAGTCAAAGAGATAGAAATTGAAAAAATAGAAGTAAGAAATATAATGAATATTGTGATAATAAATGAAAAATAAGATGAAAATAAAAGTGAAACTGTAAAAAGGAATAAAATTTTGATAAATTTTGTAGCATATGGGGCTAGGGTTTTAAATGATTATCTTGATTGAAATTGTAAAGATTTTTCTTAGAAATTAGAATTTAAGAGTTTTAAATGAATAAAATTGAAACTAGGTTAAAAGAACTTGATTGTAACAACAACAAAAATTGAGGGAGGGTATGTGTATATTAGAGTTGAGGAGAAGTGATAGTTATACTTAGGGGTGTTCGCGGTCCGGTTTGGTTCGGTTTTGAAGGGAAAATTCATCTGATCCAATCCCTTCGGTTTTATCCCTTCGTCATCCAATCGGTTGTTTTTATTTTTTAGATCCGAACCAATCCGGTCCAATTTTTTTAGGTTTGGATTGGATTGGATTTACTGTAAGAATGAAAATATAAAAATAAACTATGCAATAGGCAATACTTTAAAACATTCACCATGCTGTTTGGACTTTAGAATATACAAGTCAAGACAATTATCAAAAGTCTCCTAACAAATACAAAAACATAAATGGATAACCAAATCAGTTTAATCCTTCATCACACAAAAAAACAATTAAAACCAGCTCCTAATTGACTTTCATTCACTATTAATCTTCAATCTCCAATTCTCCATGGCTCCACCTCCACAAGACATGCCTTCATAAAAGTAAATTGCTGCAAAAAAAATGTAATATATTAATCATCCAACATGAAAGAGTAGAAGGTAGCAAGCCAGCAAGACAAATAGAGTTGTATACCAGTAACTCAGTAAGTAACAACTCTGCAAGGCAACATATAACAATCCCAACTACTCTGACTGAGACTCATCAGAATCACCTTGGATAGATTGTGTATATGGCTCCATTTCTACATATGTAAAATAAAACCTGGTTAGTAATAAGCAAAATTAGAATTTCAAATTAAAATATACAAATACAATAAAATAAAATACCTAGCTCAAGCTTTTCAAATTCTTCAATAAGTTCTTCAACATCACTTGAAAAAGGAGTTGACCGAAACCAGTTTTGAGCACAAATTAACGCTTCGACGGTCTTTGGAGAAAGTGAACTCCTATAATTATTAAGAACTCTTCCCTCGGTGCTGAATGCAGATTCCGAAGCAACTGTAGATACCGGCATAGCCAATACATTCTTAGCTATCAAACCAAGAGTAGGATATTTGCTAGAATTCACCTTCCACCAATTCAAGATATCAAACTGAGGAGTTTTCTTCTCTAATTTATCTGTGAAATAGGAATCCACCTCATTTGTATTCATACTCTCACTCATACTCATATCCTTGTCAAATTCCAAAGCAAATGAATTACCATCACCATCATCCAACTCAGTACTTTCCATTTCAGAAGCAGTTTGGGTCATTGATTGAGATTGACCATTTTTAGAAAAATATTTATAGCTATTGAACATCTTATTGAAAGTATCCTTCACCTTTCCACTTATATATTCAGCATCCTCTTGATTATAAAGCTTTCGAAAGCTCCATTCCACAAACCGAAGTTTGTATCTAGGGTCGAGTACAACAGCTATGAAAATCATTGTGTTGACATTTTTTAGGCTCCCCCAATACTTGTCATGCTTGGCTTTAATTTTCAAAGGCATGCTCCCAAGTAATGGATCTAAACTCCTGGTCCATGAGTTTAGCGTTTGCAACACCATGCAATATTCATGGAAGTATTGAGAAGAAGTCACAAACTTTGAGCCTGAAACTTTAACAGTGACATCATAAAATACTTTCAAAAATTTCACAAACACTCGTGCATTATCCCAATCATCCGATTTAGGGATCCCACCTTTCATCATTTCATACTCTACATCTCGCTCTGCTAGCCTTTTAAAAGCCTTTTGAAACTTCAAAGCACTTTCAAGCATAAGGTAAGTAGAGTTCCATCTAGTCGGAACATCTAACTGTACCACGCAAGTCTCTTGTAGCCTACAATCCTTAATGCAATTATTGAACTTTTCTTTACGACCTGTGGAAGCACGCACAAATCTAGCAACATTCCTATTCTTTGTAATGGAATCATGCAAGTCCTTCAAACCATCATTAACAACAAGATTTAAGATATGAGCACAACATCTAACATGCAAAAATTCACCTTTCAATGGATGTGCACTCCAATCCTCCACTTTAGGTTTTAAGTAAGAAATAGCTGTATCGTTTGAGCTTGCATTGTCAACAATAAGAGTGAAAACTTTAGAAATTCCCCAACCCAAAAGTAACTTCTCAATTTTTCTACCATTAGTGTCACCCTTATGATTCTCAATCTGACAAAAGTTCAGTATCCTTTTGTGCAACTTCCATTCATTATCAATAAAATGAGCCGTCAGACATAGATAATTCAAATTTTGCACAGAAGTCCAGCAATCAGTTGTTAAGCATACACTTTGATTGGGAACACTAAAATCATATTTCAGCTTTTTCTTTTCATTCAGATAAAGATTCCAACAATCCCTAGCAATTGTGATCCTTCCAGGAATATTTAATCTAGGTTGCACAACACTCATAAAATAACGAAATCCCTCCCCCTCTACAAATTTAAAAGGCAACTCATCCACAATAAGCATCTTAGCAAGAGCTTGCCTACATGTCTCAGCATCAAATGCAATAGCAGCAAAACCATTAAAAGCCTCTTTTCCATCTTCTTTTTTCAATTGTAGGAGACTAAGAACTGATTGTCTAGGATCATTTGCCTCTCTAGGAAACTTTTTGCATTGATTCAACAAATGATTATTCGTATTACTAGTGTCATTTTTATGAGTATCACATGCATAGGTTACCCCACACCAATTACATTTAGCTCTAGGTTTTTTAGACTTGTCAAGTACTTCAGTGAAATGATCCCAAGTCCAAGGTCGAGGTCTAGCAGGTTTCCTCTTACCTAATTCATCGTCTTCCTCATCTTCCTCGTCCTCCTCTTCATTAGAAGCAATTTTTGCAAGCTTCCTCTTCTTGGCAATCTTCTTCTGTACTTTTGTCATGTTTGTAGTTATAGTCTGCACATCAGCTTCAGAATTCATGTTGATGGAATCTGAATTATCAGCCCCAGTAGATATTTCTCAACCCCTTGGTCTTGGGTATATTCAGTCTGCAAAGATCAAATAGAATCATAAAGATTTAATTGAAAAATTATCCCAACGTTGTGAACATACAAATTGTAAGAAACAACCTAAAAACTCACCGGAGACATTCTTAGAGGATGAGTCAGAGAACAATGGACAGGAAGTGCAAATGGTTTTGATTGCTATTTGCTGCAAATCAACAAAACAGGATGAGTCAGAACAGCATACAATAACTCACAAACACCGACAACAAAAATTATCCCAAAATAAACATACAAACTACTAACACCAACAACAAAAGTTATCCCAACATAAACATACAAACTACTAACACCAACAACAAAAACTATCCCAACATAAACATACAAAGTACTTGGAGTTATAAAATATACTTCTATAAACATACAAAGTACTGGTAAATGCTCAACATGATTACTGCTATAATTTGAAGTTATCAAATATTTGTCTCTAGAATCATTTGGAGTGCGAAAAGAATTGAGAGAAGGGACGGAAATTATGGAATCTATAGACAATTATAACAGAATTAAATAATTTGTTGATTCTATTCCTTCACTTTTTATCCATATTTACTTCAATAAAATAAAGAGCACCGGAGACATACTCGTGTATAAATGTATAAAAGGGATTTCTTAAATTCTGAAATAACTTACCAAAAGCAAGGGCGTCGAGTCTGGACGTGGAGCACTGCGCGCCGCCGTCGAGCTTCAAGGACGTGGAGCACCGCCGCTGCCGTTGAGCTTCAGGGATTTCTCTTTCGTGGAGCACCGCCGCCGTCGAGAACGCCTCTGCCGTCGAGCTTCGTGGAGCGCCGTCGAACTTCGTGGAGCCTCTGTCGTCGAGCTTCGTGGAGCGCCGCCGCCGTCGCTACTCGCTATGATCTCTTTCTCTTCTCTTCGGTGTCAGAACAGAGGGAATTAGGTTAGATTCTAGGTTAGGAGCATGTGTTTTTCAGATTGTAAAAGGGGCAAAAGAGGAAAACTAACAAAAAGTGTTGCTAAATATGTAATTCAGTATATTAAAAAATTAAGCATGTTATATCCTTCCGGCTCGGTTCGGTTTGGTTTTGGGCAGTGGAACCGAAAATCGAACCGATCCAGTAATTGAACATCGATTTTTTCAGTTTTCGGTTTTTTGGATCGGTTTGACCGGTTTAGTTCGGTTTGGATTGGTTTTGAACACCCCTAGGACGAAGTGCCCATATTACTGGAGAACCTGCAGCACCATCAAAAACAGATCAAGGATATACGCGCTGGGAGCAAGATGATCAGTGTGTCTTTACCTGGTTGATTCAGAACATTGAATCACATTTGGTGAACAATGTCTCACAGTATCCAACAGAAAAAAACCTATGGGATGGGCTAGCTGTGACATATGGTGCCGGAGCTAAATTATTACAGGTATTTGATCTTCACAGGAGGGCGTACTCACTGAGGCAAGGCGGTGACACCTTAGAAGATTGTTGGAACAATCTACAGAATCTCTGGATTGCCATTTATCGGTGAGACCCAAACCCGATGAAAGATCCTGAAGATATCCAAATTTACAACAACAAAATACAAGAACAGAGGATGTATCAACTTTTAAGAGTCATCGATGACAGGTTTGATCCAATCAAACGAGATATTTTGAAACGGGATCCCCATCCCTTAGTCGAAACAGCTTACGCCACTGTAAGGTGGGGGGAGGTCGCCAGGCTCCACATCTTGAAAGCGGAAACCTCCGATGTCGACTCATCATCGGGAACTGGTGCGGGTTTTGTGGCCAGAACAGCGGGGGAGCGAGGAAATCGAGATGCAGGGCAAGCGGTCAACAGAACCAAGAACCGTTCGAAAGACAAAAAGGATAAATCAAAACTCGTTTGTACCCATTGCGGAATGAAGAAGCATACCAAAGAAACATGCTTCAGGATTGTAGGCTACCCAGAATGGTGGGAAGAAAATCATAAGGAGAGATCAGGGCCACGAACTGGGAAGGTCGCCGCCGCCGCCGCTACAAGCTTCCATGAACCTGAGACCGGCGCTCCAAGGCCACCGAACCAGCGAGAGAAAGGCGATGAGTTCGAAGGGAGGACCGGCGGCCGGAGCGATGACAATAGAGGATCGTCTACCAGCGGCACCGCCGCCGGATGAAGGAGCAATAACAGCAATGCAGGTTTTGAGGGACAAAGCAGGGACGCTGCAACATTTGGTGAGGGTTTCAACCTAGAAACCCATCAAGGTAATGGGTTTGGGGGTTATGACCCAAGCCCAATACTCCTTAACCCAATTTTTTTCCTACCTAGTTATTTTTTTGGCACTGAATATGAAATTGGTGATGGAACTGGGCCATCCGGTAGTACTGGGCTGCATACTGATATTTTAATTAAAAATAATATTAATTCAGAGCCCAAAGCTTATATAGCCCAATATACTACCAAAGGTAATTCTGGAAAATCAATTGATTGGATATTTGATTGTGGAGCTACAGACACTATGACCTATGATCACAAGGATTTTTTAAATTTATTCTCACCGCCTAAGACGCATATTGAGACTGCTAGTGGGGAACTTATTCATTTGAAAGGAGGGGGTTCTATTATTTGTTATGATAAAATGAAATTACATAATTGTCTATATGTCCCAACTCTATCTTCAAAACTGCTGTCTATCAGTCAAGTGACAAAAGAACTTCACTGTGTGGTGCTAATGTATCCAACCTTTTGCCTTTTACAGGACATTCTTACGAAGGAGATCATTGGGCGTGGTACTGAGCGAGGAGATGAATGAAACTCCTAATAAAGTCATAAAGAAGGACATGAAATATCGGTTTGTAATAGATATTGAGAACTCCCTAAATTAATACAATACACATAGGAAGTTGTTTCTCAAGTTAGACATGATTGGACTTCACCTTGTTTCCTACATGATTGAGGAAATAGGTGCTTCAAATCGTGTTATACAAATAAGCTCTTGAGATGGTTTATATACAGGGATGTGAAATATGTTTTGTAATAGATATTTAGATATTCATAAAATAATTCTAAAGAAATTGGAAGTTACTTCCAAGTCTTTTTTTTCCATATATTTTTGTTTATATTTTTCAATACATGTAACAAATTATGGGACGACTAAGATTCTATTTAGTGGTTAATTTATTTGAGAGAATGTGTTATTCTTGTGGTTTTGGTCTTTTAGTACTTTCCGATTGGATTATGTTTGTTTACCATAATTTCATGTAAACACTATTATAAGGAGCCAGCCGATATAAAGAAGATATTCTGACGAATCTTCCAAGCAGGATTGTAGTTGCTTGAATGGATCTTAGGACGTGAGTTGGGTGTTTGAGCAACAGTTGTAGTGAGTTGAATTATCCCTATAAATAAGAACTGAAATGTGTGTCGTTTCAGGTGGTCGTGTGTGTTGTGCGAGCTATGTTTATAAGAAGTGAAGCAATGGATGTCGGCATACGGCTAAAAATGCTCAAATGTTGCAACTTCTGGGTTTGTTTCAGATTGGGAGAATACCCAGTTGCAATTTTAGCCTGTCTCAAGAACAACTACACAAGTTTGGGGTTTTGTTAAATAAATATGAAGATGAAAAATACTGTCAATTAAGATCTAAAAATTGATGTCCCTGTATTCACTTTTTTCATTCTTTCAATTTGAAAAAAATTGTGAGGAAGAAGAACCCCACTACGACAACCATGGAAAAGCACCCTAGCGTCAATATTACCACGGTTTATCCGTGGTATTGCGCGACGAAGTAATAGATCAATTACCATGTTTGAAGGCAGAACCGTGGTAATATCATGCCTCTGTTACCACGGTTCCTGCCTGAACCGCGGTAATATATTTGATTATTTTACCTCTATTACCACGGTTCCTGCATGAACCGTGGTAATATATTTGATTTTTTTACCTCGATTACCACGGATCCTGCATGAACCGTGGTAATATATCTGGTTTTTTTACCTTTGTTACCACGGTTCCTGTATGAACCGTGGTAATATGTTTTTTTTTTAACTCCAGAGATGCATTTTTTCATTGTCCAGGGGCGCTGAGCGACCCTATTAGGTCGTTGAGCGACTATCAGACATAATTATGCAGAAAAATAGGGCATTTTCAATAATCTATAATGCTACGTAAAAATTAGATAATAATAAATCGTTGCCATCATGCCATCATAATATTATAAACACCACCCAAACAAGCAACTTCGGCAGTAGAACATTAATGTACAACATTAATATCTCGTTACTTCTATGCAAAAAACAACTAGAACTATTGATACTAATCCTAATATCTGGTTCCTTGAATTCCAGCATGACTGTTGAAATAAAAATCAAACTCTGTGGGATGGCAAATGGTGGTGTCAACAACAGTTCCTGACATTATATTTCCAAGAAAAAAAACAATGAATAAAGAGAGGAGATTCATACATCAACTTAAAGAAATTCTAGAACAAATTAAAAATACAACCATACAGTTAAGCATTACATGTTGTGCCAGGGAAAAGGGAAGGAGCATATTGATTCTAGAATTGATTCCATAGAATCATCGGAGTTATCGAAGTCTTCGGAGAGAAGTGGATCGTAAATGTCAAGACCCCTTGACCGGAAGAGTTCTACTCCGTATCTCCTGACAAGCAAACTCCTCTAAAGCATTCCAAGCCAAGAAGGGCAACCCATTTGGACCCCTGATCAGTTTTGTCACGAGCAAACCATAGGGAATGGTTTTCTGATTGTCAACTAGAGCAGAAGCAAGACGACTGTAGACGATGTCTACAACATTAATGTACTCTTCATTCAAAATTTAGTACATGATAAACATGTATTTGTCAAGCACATTTCTCAGACGATCGACTCTTGAACAAATCACGGTTGTGACCAGTTGATGTAAAACTATGGCCGGGAAGGTGAGGGATGAGTAGAGAAGTGCTGTTGGTGAGAGGGATTTTCCATGCAATAGATGACTTCATTAATATCTTCTACATCGCAGTTTCTTTGCCAGAATTCAGAGTACGTCACTCCTTCATCCTCACTATAGAGGAGTTCAACAAGTTTCTCTCTGGTTATGGAAAAGTCATGATTCAACACTCTTCCAACGAAGCCTCTGTTGTGAACAAAGGACAAGGAGGACCAGATGGCCAAGATGAGTTATGGGTACGATGACTCATCAGAGGCCCCACACAATGCAGACATACGTGTGTGATGCAGAGCATTGGTTCTAGGCACTTGATAACGTTGTAGTTCTGAGAAATTGACGGTAAAAGGAAGATAGATAGTCACGCCTTTTGCCATTTCTGTTTTTAAGGAAGAAGGATCACAGAAGTAGAGGATACAGGGAAGATGATGGAGTGAAGGATGGAGAACAAATGAGAGGTAAACTTGTTAGGTATTTCTTCTTGTAGTCCATGAAAGGTAAACTTAATAGGTATTTCTTCTTAAGTTCTCCTTCCTAAATTTTATTATAATCTAACCTCTAAAAGTACTTGTTTCTTGAATTTTTAGGTATTGCTTCTTGGTGCCCAAAAGCGCTATCCTCTGGCTTCAGCAGCTCCTTTGCTTTGTGCTGGAATTACAGTTTATTCTCCAATGATGCAGCACATGATGAATCAACTTGGTAAATCTCTAGGAATGATTGGTCTTGGTGGCCTCGGTCACATGGCAGTGAAGTTCGGAAAAGTATTTGGTTTGAATGTAACTGTTTTCAGCACTAGTATATCCAAGAAAGAGGAGGCACTGACTCTGCTTGGTAATGGTGCTGACAAATTTGTGATTTCTTCTAATCAAGAGGAGATGAAGGTAAGTATCATAAAATGCATCTATCACATACCATTTTCTTTAGAACATGAACACAATAACTAGCAGATGATTACCCTAGTAGTACATGCATATTTGATTTTCCCTTAAGGAAGATTTTAGGTTCGAGTGTTGAGTATAGAAAAGACCTCGCTATGAGTGTTATCTCCATCAGGATGTGTATGTTCTCATATCAGAACAGAATTTCCTGTGTGAAACCAAAAAGACCATGAAGATAATATTATAATGATGAACTATGCTTCCATGCAGGCATTGGCTAAATCATTGTACTTTATAGTTGACACAGCATCTGGTCCTCACCTGTTTGATCCTTACATGACACTGTTGAAGTCATTTGGTGTTCCCATGTGAAATCAAACTTGGCCCTGCACACCTTAATGTAGGTATGTTGCTTTTGAAGTACAAAGGTTGTAAAATTAAACCATATTTTGATCATGAAATTCATTCATTGCAAGTAATGTGAATGTATATATCACCTGTTTTTCAGGAACTAGAACTTTTTCAGGAAGTGGTGTAGGTGGTACAAAAGAAATACGAGACATGATTGAATTCTGTGCTACAAATGAGATTCACCCAAATATAGAAGTCGCTTCTCAAGTTAGACATGGTTGAACTTCACCTTGTTCGCTACATATGAGGGAAAATGTAATTCAAATTGTGTTATACGAATAATCTCTTGAGAGAATCATAAATAGGGATGTGAAATATGGTCTGTAGTGGATATTTAGATATCCATAAAATGATATTAAAGGAATTGGAAGTTGCTTTGAAATTTTTTCTTTAATTGTGCGCATCATTTATAGTTATTCATTACTCTTTGCATGTGTGTACCATTTTGGTTACCTCGTTCATCTCATGCTATATAGCACTTCTTATCTATGTAATTCATTAGTTATATAATTTTCAAGGGTCTGTTGATGTTTGTTGATGTTTTTGAAAGTATGTTTGTGGATGTAATACATGCTAATTAAGGAGTTCTTGCAAACACAAATACTATCTAATTGTTCACATGTAAAAAATCTATAACGACTATGAAGGTAAGTTGAAGAGACAGGTTAGTCGATGCATGGTAGTTGGTTGTTGGCATGACAAGGTAAAGGTATCCGAATGATAGGCATTGTGCATAACCTAGGTTTGAAGTTTGAAAGAGAAGATATTTTCATAATTATACTAAAAATCTAAAGTTTTTATCATGTGGAATATTGAATATGAATCTAACACGAATTGGAATATCAAGAACAGGATCCATCACATAACGAACAGGAGTATTGTAGTATTCATTCCAATGGTCAATCATGATTACAAAAGATGATCAAAATGATACAATAAGAGTTCTATTTATAACCTATTGTAAAGATTAACAAACCCACTAACTCTAGTTAAGCTACTTTAACTATAATTCTAACCAACTAACTAAAAACTGTAACTACCAGTAACAAAACTGATAACAGAACTACAGAATCTTGTTAGTCCCCCTCAAGATGAAGGTGGTTGAAATATACCAACCATATTCAGCTTGGAAATCAGCATGTTAAAACGAGTAGGGAGAAAAGCCTTTGTGACCTTCATAATCTGCAGCTTTTAATTCTGAATTTGTGGAATCTCCACATCATGTGCTCATAAACTATTAGCCTTCTCTTACGCTCTAAACAGAACCCAATCTGCATAACCATCATAGTGCTTGATCCACCTTGAACCTTGGCTCCAAAGTGGAGAAATTGATTTTGGGAAATCATCATCACTGGTGCACTCTCATCATGGAGAAATTCTGCTTTATTAATATATTGCTGAATTATTTTCTCTATTGCTACCAAGTACTCATCATGCAAATACTCAAGAAAACACTTGAACAACTCAAGACGTTCTGGCTCCAAACTTCTTAATGAGCACCTAACAATCATTATAGCATTTACACAAATACCTTGGGTGCAGCTCCTAAATCTGCCAGGATCAAAAACAATTGTCCTAAACTGATTTCCTCTCTGTGAATCATTTCCACAAATAGCTTGTGTGCACCTCAAATATCCACCAGGAGCCATGCTAACAAAATTGGAAATAGCCTCCTGACTGGAAAACATTTCCATAAACACCTTCATCACATCAGTGTTATGGATATTGGATGCTAGAAACCCAGACAGAAAAATATTCCAGACTACAAGATCACAATCGCTGATCTGATCAAACAGCTTGTAGCAATTTTCAAGCATGTTGCATTTGGAATACCTGATAAGTAACACTTCATTGGTATTCTGGCAAGAAACATGGCACTGTTTAACAACATATCTATGCAAAATCCAGCCCAAGTTGTCAGCCCAAAAATACAGAGCAAGAGTTGAAAAGGGTAGCAAGGACAAGGTGATCTCAGAATCATTTTTACAAACACCTTGTGTGCGGCACAAAAATCTTCTTGGATCAAACACAATTATCATCGAGAACTTTCCTATCTCAGCAGCATTTCTACAAACATATTGGCAAACATCTTGTACACAATACCAGTAACCACCAGGATCAAACAACAATTTCAAAACATTCATCCAATTAAGACAAATAGTCTGTAATCCTAGCAGAGACTTCACAAACCACTGAACTTGTTTGATCAAAAGAAAATTTTTCTTGTTCTGAAAAATTACCTCTGGTGTGCATTTGGCATAGACGCAAGTGCGGACCGCGATGGCAACAAGCGGCACGGCGTCGGCAACAGACTCAACATCGACAACAAAAGGATGCACAGCCACGGTAACAGGCGGCATCGTGACAACAACAACAGGCTGAATGACAACAGGAAGCTGCACCGCGTCGGCAACAAGCGGCACTGCGAGTGGTGTAGAATCCATGTGTGAATACGATGTGGAATCTAGAGACTGTGAAGAAATTCGACAAAGAACGAAATCTTGTCTTGAACCGTGATCGAAGTGTTGTCGATCAAAGAAAGCCTCACCAAAATTGCCGAAAGTGAAAGGTTCCATTGTCGGTTTCCACGCTGGAACCTTGAAATCTTTATCAGCGAAGAAAGAAAAACTCAAATCATCAACAGTAGAACCAAAGCACGCAGGGGAAGGAAGAATAGGAGAACGCGAGAAAGAATCTGTATCTTCAATAACTTCAGGCTCCGGTGCGTGAAACTCCATGGCTGAATCAAAGATTGTAGCTTCGTCCAAAGAAGAGGAATCAAAGAAAATCTCCTCAGGTCCAGTATGCTCTGTTGCTGAATCAAAATTTGTCGAAGAAGAAATCTTGTCTCCAAGATTGATCAGATCCGAGAAGGTGAAAGAGGAATGAAAGCTGGTTGCGGTGCGACGTGAACGTTCGAACTTCTGACGGTGAGAAGGTTGGAGACAGCGATCATAGCGCGGTAGCGGTGGAAGCGGCGGTGAGCTCCATTGGAGCTCTGATACCATAACACGAATTGGAATATCAAGAACAGGATCCATCACATAGCGAACAGGAGTATTGTAGTATTCATTCCAATGGTCAATCATGATTACAAAAGATGATCAAAATGATACAATAAGAGTTCTATTTATAACCTATTGTAAAGATTAACAAACCCACTAACTCTAGTTAAGCTACTTTAACTATAATTCTAACCAACTAACTAAAAACTGTAACTACCAGTAACAAAACTAATAACAGAACTACAGAATCTTGTTAGAATCATTTCTTTTATAATAAGAACAACTATTATTATTATTATTATTATTATTATTATTATTATTATTATTATTGTTATTATTATTATTATTGTCTCACAAGTAAAAAAAGAAAAACAGAATGAGAAAGGTCACGTAAGTGACCAAGTGAAAACTAGCAAAAAAGAAGAAGAAGAAGAAAACAGAAATCAAAATGGGTAGCAAAACAAATTAGACTAAGGGAATTAGTTTGGAAAAAAGGAAAAAGAAACATGGAGTGTGGGCTTCCCCTCTGCAGAGTAGACTTCGCCTTCATCATCACTCACTTTGGCAAAAGTAGATTGCTTAACCCTCCAAGCCATACCATAATAAGTAAGGGCCTCCCTAAAAGCTGCAAAACACAATGCTCACGAGCCTCCTTGCTAATCAATAGATAAAATCAACATCTTTATGCAGTAGAAGAAAGATATTTTTTACAAAAGCTCAGCAGTAGAAGAGAGGAGAGGAAGAGGAACTTTTGTGTATAAATAGACTGCTTCAGCAAAAGGAGAGAACTCATTTCTCTTCCAAAAAGGATGAAGGTCTCACCCTTAGGCTTTCATTGGTCGGAGTGTTGCTGCATATTCACTTTGTAGCTGGCTGGTGGTGTTAAAAGCTAAGAGCAAAACCAATGAGAAAGGGAAGAAAGAAGAGGATTAAGGAGTCCTCAACCTGTTATCTTCAACCGGGTACTTTCTCTTTGCTTTAACTATTGTTTGCATATATGTCAGCAGGGACGGATCTAGGAGTTTTAAGCTGTGGGGGCAAAATGCCTTAAAGCTTCTAGATCCATAAGTTTATCGAGTTTTTATAACTTGAAAGCATCAAATGATTTTAATTTTTTTTATTATAATGTGGATTGGGCTATTAGTTCTGGTTAATGAGACTTAACCAATGTTATCGACATCGACCCTAGTATGTAATGCTAAATACTTTGAGGTAGAGCTTCGTAGCCTATGGTGGCTCTACTTGACTTAAGGAAAATGTCTCCGGTGGAGGATATGCGATCTTAAAAAAAATTCACTATACAAAATTTCTTTTAATGTGCATATAGATCAAATTATTTTAATAGATGAATTTTCTTTTGTTACAAAGTAACAATTGAATGCATTTGACACGGATAGTTTCAAAGCTAACTTTCAAAATGCCTATCAAAAAGAAAAAAAAGACTAACTTTCAAAATAAAAAAAATATTAATGTATGCAATGGAGATATGCATTAAAAATTTAAGAGTTTTGCACAAACATTTAATTATAACTCCCAGTCCTATCCTTTTGTTTTTTTATAATTCTAATTTAATGATGATGTGATAAATGGTAAAAATTAATTGAATGTGTGCAAAACTTATTTATGTAATGATTAAATTCTATCATTATATATATATATATATATATATATATATTAATGGGGAACATAAGAGATATCTCAACCCATTACAACAAAATTAACATAATAGAATACAGACTAAAAAGAAGAGGAAATACACCTAGCATAAATGAAGCACCTACAGGCCCGGCTAAACTTGATTGAATTATTGTGACAAACAATCTTCACCCAATAAACTAATTAGACACTATTGAATTTGATACCCACCAGCCCTTCATTTACCTCCACCCTTTCAAGTTGCCAGAATTCCCTACCACCAGCGCCTATGCACCAATATATTATTTGTGTAATCATTAAATTATATTATCAAACATATATACATTAACAAAAAAAATTAAAATTTATGTGGGGGCAAGTGCCCCACACTCCCTCAAGCAGATCCGTCAATGTGTCATTGTGTATGATAGGCTGGGATCAATTACAAGTAACATGAGAAGGAGAAAATCATGATAAATCTCTTGGAAAAATGAACCTACAGTAAGCAAAATTCATGTGAACTTTCATCATCATTCAAGTATAGCAGCCTTAGCAGGGACCAAAACCGCCATCGACACCCCAACAACAATTCTCCTCAAACAACCATCAACCATAACTAGTCCCTTTTCAATTTCCCTCAACCATCTCAATTCCAGCCATCAAAACCCCAAATCACAATCAAAATAGAGAAAATGAAGAGAGACCAAAATCAAACAGAAATCACCAAACCCCAACAATAAAACTCGCCTTCAGCAGCAATCCCGCCACCATCGCCGACCTCGCCTCGCCGCGCCACTCTCGTCCCTGCGAGGTCGACCTCGCCTTTGCTCTGCCATCCCTTCCCACCGTCATCAGTCACCAACGATCGCTGGCCGCCACACTCTTCGCGCCGTCGCGTCGCTTCCTCACCGTTGCGTCCTTCGCCCACCTTCAGCGCGCCGTCGTGATTCTGCCACCGTCACGCCGCGCCTCGCCACCAAAGCTCCGGCGTCGTTCTCCTTCTCGATCCCATCTCCGTTTCCCCACATCCTTTCTCTCGTCCCTGATCTCTCTCTATCTCTTTCCATTTTCCCTTTCTCTCTCTCTCTCTCTCTTTCTCTCGTTTCTGCCCTGTTTCTTGTAAAGTTTCTGCAGAATGAATTTTTTTGTGTCTTGTAAATCTTTGTCACTTTTAAAAAACTAAAAATGCTTTATTTATTCAAAAAACCAAAATCTCAAAAACACATGCATATAATCCAAAATCAAAATTATCATTTCTACTCATTATCTCATAAAAATCACTAACTACCCATTTGGTAGCATGATATCTCAAAAAAAAAAATTAATAATCTTTTCTCAAATAAGTAAACGATTCTAACAGATTACCTCATAAAGTTTCTATAACTACCCACTTAGTAGCATGAATAATCAAAATTCTAAAAAACTAAAAACATTCAAATATACAAAAATCTCAAAATATATCTTCTTCAAGAAAATCTCGAGTTCCAACTTCTTCAAGCCACTCAAGTCAAGTTCCTGCTTCTTCAAGCCTTCCATTTCAATTTTGGCCTTTTCAAGCCTCTCAAGTCAACTTCGGCTTCTTCAAGCCTCCCAGGTCAAGCTTTCTCAAGCTTCACTCAGAACTACGTAGCCTTAATGCCTCATCATAAAGGATACGTAGGCCGGGAAGTAATTCCCGACAGGCACCCTAATAAAAACCTTCTCTAAGGTTTCGCCTCAAATCTAGGCTTTTTCTCAAGCCTTTCAAAAATACAAAAATTAAGAAGTACATGGCTTTGAATTCTCCATTGCACTAGGGGATACGTAGGAGCGGATATCAACAACCGTCAAACCAATTTCATAAATAATCTTTTTCTTAATCCAAACAAATAATTAATTTCTTTTTAGGGGTGAAAGGAATATTTTGAAAGCTAACTTCTCTTGCACAGTTAATTAGGGGTACCGTCTTTTGGACGGGCGTTTTAGGCTGCTAATACCTTCCCTATACGTAATCGACTCCCGGACCCGATCTGGTTAAGTAGACCATTCTCTCTCATGGGTTTTGCAATATTTCCCATTAAAATAATATTGGTGGCGAATTTATTGATTCCTATAATTTTTACGCGCCATCACGTCGTGACCCCGGTTGCGACAAGTGGCAACTTAGTCAAAATTGTTACATTGAAGACCGTCTAATGCTAGTTGTGTAGTTAAAGAAGTCTGAGATCAGAAAATGTGGAAAGCCGGAAAACTGAAGATGAAGACACTTAAGGAGCCACGCATTTTCTTTTAATTTTTTAGCCGTTGTCAACAGTTAGGACTTATAGCTCATATATAAAAGTTTTGTTGTTGAAATAAGGGTTCACAATTAGTCGCTCGAAAAACCCATTGTACAGTTAAAAGGTCCAAATAAACGCAACTACACAGCGATCTTGGGGTCATAGAGTACGCACTTGTGAAACCATCTTCTATTTCAATGAAACGCAATGCTTTAATGCAATTTTATGTCATTTCCTTAGTCATTTAAGTTCATGTTTTGTTTTTCATTTTTCTTGATTGAAATCCCTGTTTATATTAGTTTTGTCTATTTGTCTTTATATTTCTGGGTTGAAGTCTTGATATTCACTGTTCCTAATCTTTTAATTTCAACATTTTTGAAAAACGATTTCATCAAAGAACACACAAAAAGGACTTGAATTCAGTCCTTACATTCCAAAATTTCCTGAAAACACTATTACAACGAGCTAGCTGATATAAGGGAGATAATCAGATGAATTTTCCAAGTTGACTAGGAGTGAGAAGACGTTTACACTATAAGATTTTAGTCGCTTGTATGGATCTTAAGACGTGAGTTGGGTGTCTGAGCAACAGTTGTAGTGAGCCAAATTATCCCTATAAATAAGAACTGAAATGTTTGTCATTTCAAGTGGTCATGTGAGTGTTGTGCGAGCTCTATTTATCAGAAGTGAAGCAGCGGATGTTGGCATGCGACTAAAAATGCTTAAATGTTGCAACTTCTGGGTTTGGTTAAAATTGGGAGAATACCCAGTTGCAATTTGAGTCTGTCTCAAGAACAACTACACAAATTTGGGGTTTTGTTAAATAAAGATGAAGATGAAAGATACTGTCAATTAAGATCTAAAAATTGTTGTGCCTGTATTCACTTTTTTCATTCTTTCAATTCCAAAAATTGTGGGGAAGAAGAACCCCACTACAACTACCATGGAAAAGCACCCTAGAAAATCTAAAGTTCATCAAAATGCTTTTGTTTTTGTAGAATGTATGTTTAGTTGGTTTCACATGATTTTGATCATTCTCTTGTTTTGTTCCCACTTGTACTGAATCCATAAAGAATGTGAAAATGTTTGGGAGATGAAGATGAAGGGGATGAAGATGTTCTGTATTTAGGGTAGTGGAAGAGTCAATAAGTAAAAAAATGCAATGAGCTTTGAAACTTGGGGACCCCATTTTCACATTTACTTAAATAGGGGACCAAAAATGGTTGATAATTTCAATTCAAGATGCCAATATCTTTCACTCCTCCCAACTTGCACACTTATATACAATCCAATCATGCATAAGTAAGGAAGAGACATTGTTTTGCCTTTAAACTTGGGATTAAAAGCATGACCAACAAAAAAAATCAATTTATTGTTCTAATCGCCTAATAAAAGAATATTTGTATACAAGATAGGTTATATGCTTCAAGTAGCTATGTATACTAAAAGAAAAAATTCTCTTAGTCATTTTCTATCAATTACATGCAATCAGTAATAATAAAAGACTCAAGCAAATTTAATTTCAATACAGTACAAATGACAACTCATACTGTACTCTAATGAACAAGATTGTCTTGAATATTTCCTATCAAGACTATGGAATCTATAACAATAAGAGAATAAAGCAAATTCAACTTTGCAATACAAATGACAACTCAGACTACACACTAATTAATGAACAAAATTGTTTTGACCATTTTCTATAAATTTCATGCTATTTGTAAGCAAATCAACTTTGCAATACATTAGCTCTTTTCTTTGCTTGTGCGTCCCTAAACCTGCAGGGGAACTAGTAGCTGGGATCTATACTAATCACAGAATCTAACAAATTCAATTTTGGAATAGTCTTGATCATTTTCTATAAATCCCATGCTATTTGTAAGCAAAGCTGGTTTCTTATAAATTCCATGCTGTTTGTAAGTTAATTAGACTTTGCAATACAAATGGCTCTTCTTTGCTGACATTGTTAGAAATATCCTAGCCACCTCCTCTGCCGCCTAGTAACACAATTAATCAAGGAAATCACAGTTGATCTTGAGATAACAAGAAAGTTACAAATATTATGGAACATTTCCACAATATCAAATCCCTTGTAGAATTGCTCTGAGACTGTGTGGACATGTTTGGTGCGTAATCGATCAAGGTGGAGTACACAGCACAGAGCTTGGACGTGAGATCAACAGAACCTATTTAGAAAAGGGAAGGAAATGGAATGAATCGTAAGAAGAAGAAGAAGAAATAAAATTGAGTAAATTAATGAGATGAAAGTGAAGAAGACATGTTCGTACAAAAACCAAGAGACTGCAGCGTTTGTTAGCGTGTCTGGCTACATTGGATCTGAGTACTGAACAAGTGATGAGGGAAAGTGAAGAGTTGAAGGATAATATATAAAGGAGGAGTGACTGTGACACGTTATGATGATGTGTTGTGTGGATAAGATCATCAGGTTCAATCTCTACTTATGATCCAAGCCACAATCCCCGCAACATTATGTGAAGAAGGTCTTGCTCCTGACCCTGGCTGTGGTTTTGATGACGACAAACTCATCAACAAAAAGAAGAAAAGAAGACTTCAAAGAATCAAGCACTCAAGTCCATCATTATTCTAGAAGTCTTAGAATTAGGTGAGTTATGCTTCTAAAGGTTTATTAAAGCATAAAGGCTCTCAAAATACCTAATCTAATCAAGCTAAGTGTTTTCATAACTTAAAAGAAGTAGAAAACCTTAAGCAAGTCTCAAAGAATAAGTTTCTGGAAAATGGGCTTCTGTGTAATCGATTACACCATTATGGTAATCGATTACACCAAGGCAAGTAATCGATTACTCCAGTCTTGTAATCGATTACATGTTTGAAATTCAAATTCAAACTGAAACGGTCACTTGTGTAATCGATTACACTAAGTATGGTAATCGATTACCAGAACGAAAAAGTGCATCTTTTCATGAACCATTGTGTCCCAAACCTTTTGAAAAGGGTTGTGATGGTTCAAGGACGTTTCCCTTGCCTATATAAAGACCATTTGAGTCCAGAAAACATAACAAAAACATAGAACACACAACACACACGAAATAGACACATTTCACATGAGAAAAACACATTAGGCCAAAGCTCTTTCAAAATTGGTTCATCTTTTAGAACTTAAATCTTTTGGAGCCTAAATTCTGAGTTCATGATCTTCATGTTTACAAGAACACATTAGTTGTTCATATCTTGAAGAACTCAGAATTGTATTATGCTTAAAAGCCTTAAAGCATAATTTCTCATGTTCAATCCAATTGTATGTTAAAGGATTGAAACAGCCAAGTGTAATATCTTCTTCATCTCTTTCTGTAAGATTGAGTTTTTCACTGTGGTATTCGGTGAAGGGTTGTTGTCACTGAAAGTGGTTTGCTTTCAGGGTTTTGATTGAAGACAAGTTTGTCTTCAAGGTCTGAGGGTGGTTTGCCTTCAGGAACTGAAAGCGGTTTGCTTTCAGGGGCTGTTGAAAGCGGTTTGCTTTCACAGGATATTGGTAGAAGTTCTTGGGGTCCTTGGGTTAGGAACTTGTAAGAAATTCTTATCAATAGTGGAAAAATCCTCAAGGGGTTTTCTTGAGGGACTGGACGTAGTCTTCGGTGGATTGAAGGCGAACCAGGATAAATCTTGTGTGTGATTCTCTTTATCCTTCACATTTACTTTCAAGTATTGTTCATATCCGCTGCAATCACAAAGATCAACTCGTGATCATCATAAACTTGAAAGTAACGATTTCAATAAGGCGAAAATTGGGGCAACACTGATTCACCCCCCCCCCCCTCTCAGGTTGCTATCTGTTCTAACAATTGGTATTAGAGCGGAAGTTTAGGTAAGTTATTCCTAAGATCCGGGAAAAGATGGCATCCTCTTCCATTCATGGAACAAGTGAAGGACATAACATAAACAGGCCACCATTCTTCAATGGAGAACACTATGACTTCTGGAAAATCAAGATGAAGATATTCATAAAGTCATTAGACTCAGGAATATGGAAAGTCATTGAAGAAGGACCCTTTGTGCCTGTAACAAATGAAGAAGGAACTTCACAACCAAAACCAGAAAGTACTTGGAGTGAAGAAGAAAAGAAGAAAGTTCAACATGATCTCAAAGGAATGAACATTCTTACATCTGCTCTTGGCATGGATGAATTTTTCAGAGTATCAACATGCACTTCATCAAAAGAAATATGGGATACATTGATGGTGACTCATGAAGGAACAGATGAAGTCAAGAGATCAAAGATCAATACTCTATCTCAAGAATATGAAATGTTCAGAATGCTTCCAGGAGAAAAGGTATTAGACATGCAAAAACGATTCACTCATTTAATTAATCATTTGATTGCTCTTGGTAGACAATTTTCAAACAGTGACTTGAACATGAAAGTTCTAAGATCACTTACAAGAGTATGGCAACCAAAAGTAACAGCCATCTCAGAGAAGAAGAGTTTATCAAATATGACTCTTGCAACTCTCTTTGGAAAACTCCAAGAACATGAGTTAGAATTGAATCGTTTAGAAGAGCATGAACAACATGAGAAGAAGTATCGATCAATTTCCCTAAAAGCAAAAGAAAGCATCAAAGAAGACTATGATGCAGATTCTGAAGAAGAAGACAATGGAAATCTAAATCTTCTAGTGAAGAACTTTGGAAAGTTTCTTAAAAAGAAAAATGTTAGATTTAACAACAATAAAGTCTTCCAAAGAAACAATGAGTCTTCTTCATCTCAAAAGATTACATGTTTCGAGTGTGGCAAACCGGGACATTTCAAGTCAGATTGTCCAAATATTCAGAAGAAGAAACATGGTCTAAGAGAGAAATTCGAGAAAAGGGATCAACCCACTCGAAGAGCATATTTGGCTTGGGATGATAATGAAGTAAGTTCATCATCTGATTCTGATAAAGAAGAAGCACAAGTTGCTTTGATGGCCTCACATGATTCTGATGTTGAAGATTCCCAGGTGTGTATGAAAGCAGCAAAGGATCTATGGTATCTTGATAGTGGCTGCTCATCACACATGACAGGAGACAAAACCAAGTTTTCTTTTCTTATACCTAGGGAAAAAGGTTTCGTCACATATGGTAACAATCAAAAGGGAAAAATACTCGGTATTGGAAGAATAGGCACACCCCCTCAAACAGTCATCGATAAAGTTCTTTACGTTGATGGTTTGATGCATAATCTTCTGAGTATTAGTCAACTATGTGATAAAGGTTTGAAAGTAGGTTTTATTAATGATATATGTGTTGTGAAAGATGTGAAAACTAAAGAAATTAAGTTTTCTGGATATAAAGTAAACAAAGTCTTCATGATCTCATTGGAAGAAATTCCACAAAATGTGAGATGCCTATTAGCCAAGAACAATAGTGATTCATGGCTATGGCATAGAAGACTTGCACATATTCACATAGATCATTTAAACAAACTAGTCAAGCATGATCTAGTTGTTGGGCTTCCAAAGATAAAATTCGAGAAAGACAAGCTTTGTGATGCATGTCAAAAAGGGAAGCAAACCAGAACATCCTTCAAACCAAAGAACATAGTTTCGACCTCAAGACCCCTTCAATTGTTACATATGGATTTGTTCGGACCTTCTAGAACTAAAAGCCTCGGAGGTAATTTCTATGCACTTGTTATTGTTGATGATTTCTCTAGATTTACTTGGACTTTATTTCTACCTCATAAGAATGAAGCCTTCAATGCATTCAAAAGATATGCAAGGCTAGTTCAAAATGAGAAGTCTTTGAAGATCTCTTCTATTAGAAGTGATCATGGTGGAGAATTTCAGAATCAACAATTCCAAGAACTATGTGATGAAAATGGAATATCACATAACTTCTCTACTCCGAGAACACCACAACAAAATGGTGTAGTAGAAAGGAAGAATAGGTTACTTGAAGAATTAGCAAGAACCATGTTAAGTGAATCTAGTCTCCCTAAATATTTCTGGGCTGATGCTATAAGTACTGCTTGCTATGTTTCCAATAGAGTTCTTATTAGACCTATCCTTAAGAAAACACCCTATGAACTCTACAAAGGAAGGAAACCAAATATCTCTCATCTACATGCTTTTGGATCAAAATGCTTTGTCTTGAATAATGGAAAGGAAAACCTTGGTAAGTTTGATGAAAAATCTGATGAAGGTATATTCCTTGGTTATTCTCTAACAAGCAAAGCATATAGAGTCTTTAACAAGAAAACTCTATCCGTGGAAGAATCCATACATGTTACTTTTGATGAATCTAAATCTTCAATAGAAGATAAAGTCAATCTTCCAGATAATGAAGAAGATGACATCATTATAAATGAAGATTCTCAAAAGGATGGAGATCAGAATCCAATACAAGAAGAGCACACTGAAAGTAATACTTATCAACTTCCAAAAGAATGGAGAACCCATAGGGATCATCCAGTTGATAATATTATTGGTGATATTTCTAGAGGCGTTTCTACAAGGCTACGCTTGAATGATTCAGTTTTGAATATGGCCTTTGTCTCTCAGATAGAACCATCAAAAGTAAATGATGCTCTAGAGGATGAGTATTGGATTGTAGCAATGCAGGAAGAATTAAACCAATTTGAAAGAAATCAAGTTTGGAAACTTGTCCCTAAGCCTAGTGATAAACACATTATTGGAACAAAGTGGGTGTTTAGGAATAAGTTAGATGAAAATGGTATTATAGTTAGGAACAGAGCAAGATTAGTTGCTCAAGGCTATAATCAAGAAGAAGGTATAGATTTTGATGAAACATATGCACCCGTAGCAAGATTAGAAGCCATAAGATTGTTATTAGCGTATGCTTGCTCTTTAAACTTCCCATTATATCAAATGGACGTCAAAAGTGCCTTCCTAAACGGATATATTCAAGAAGAAGTGTATGTGAAGCAACCTCCAGGATTTGAAGATCCAAAGTTTCCTACACATGTCTTCAGACTAAAGAAAGCACTCTATGGTCTTAAGCAAGCCCCTCGTGCATGGTATGATAGGTTAAGTACTTTCCTTTGTAATAAAGGATTTCAAAAAGGTAAGGCTGATACAACCTTGTTCATCAAAAGAACCAAAGGTAATACCTTACTTGTTCAAATTTATGTTGATGATATTATCTTTGGTGCAACTAACGAATCTCTTTGCAAAGATTTCTCTAACATGATGCAAGAAGAATTTGAAATGTCCATGATGGGACAATTAAATTTCTTTCTTGGTTTGCAAATCAAGCAATCAAGTGATGGAATATTCATCAATCAATCAAAGTTTTGCAAGGAACTATTAAAGAAATATGATTTGGATGATTGCAAAGCCATAGCCACACCTATGGGGTCTAATACATATTTAGATCAAGATGAATCCGGTAGTCAAGTAGATATTACCAAATATAGAGGTATGATCGGATCTCTTTTATACTTATCTGCAAGTAGACCTGATATTATGTTTAGTGTGTGTCTATGTGCTAGATATCAAGCATCTCCTAGGGAATCACATTTGAGTTCTGTCAAACGAATTTTCAAATATTTGAAAGGAACTACAAATGTTGGATTGTGGTATCCCAAGGGAAGTGTTTGTGATTTGATTGGATATTCTGATTCTGATTATGCTGGTTGTAAAACTGAAAGAAAGAGTACAAGTGGTACTTGTCACCTATTAGGAAATGCTCTTGTTTCATGGTCTTGTAAGAAACAAGCATGTGTTGCTCTAAGTACTGCAGAAGCAGAATATATTGCTGCAGGTAGTTGTTGTGCACAAACTCTATGGCTCAAACAACAACTCAAAGATTATGGCTTAGAGCTGGGCTGCATTCCAATTAAATGTGACAATACAAGTGCCATTAATCTCACTAAAAACCCTATCATGCACTCTCGAACTAAGCATATTGATATACGACATCATTTTCTTCGAGATCATGTTATGAGGAAAGATATTGAAATTTCATTTGTGGATACACATAATCAGTTAGCAGACATCTTTACTAAGCCTCTTCCTAAAGAATCATTTTTCAAGATAAGAAGAGAATTAGGCATATTAGATGAGCATGATATTTAATGTAACATGTTATTTGCATAAACTTTATATGTACATTTGTATTATATGCTTAAATGTTTATATATGAAAATGTGTTACATAGGATTCTAGAGCCTAGAACTTGTAAAAATGTCCTAGTAATCGATTACCCTAGGATTTGTAATCGATTATTCATGTTCTAAGTCCTCGTGCTCGCTGGAAATACTTGAGTAATCGATTATTCAAACTGCCATAATCGATTACACATTCACAATTTGAAAATTTTCAAATTTGTAACTGATGTAATCGATTACCCTAACTGCAGTAATCGATTACATACTCGAAAAATTGCCAGAATTTCAATTTCCCTCCATCTTTTGAAATTCAAACTTGGCTTAACGGCTCTGTAATCGATTACCAAAACTGCTGTAATCGATTACATGTTCGGGATATTTAAGCCAGCCTTAGGAATTGATCAGTCATACCTTCCAAAATCATTCTAAGTTCTGATTTTTAACTTCCATAGCAACATGTCTTTCTTTCCATGCTTATCCTCAGCCTTTTGTCCTCACAATCCACTAAATTTCTCCCGTCTTCTTCCCACCTCTGCCGAGAGAACTCGATTTATTTCTCACTTTCTTACCCAAACAGTACGAACCCCCCTCTATGCTGAATTAGAATCTTTCATCAAAGCCGGTCTAACCTTTCCCGCTTTACTTGGAGATCAATATGTTGATACTTTCTTTCAATCGACCACACCCTACTATCCCGAGTTGGTCAAAGTATTCTACTGCAACTTGGAAGTTGAAGGCACAAGTATTACCTCTTCAGTAAAAGGGACTACCATTCAGTACTCTCTTGTCTCTTTTGGCAAGTGCTTGGGTCTTCCTTTTTCTGGTGCCGAGTTGGGAACAAATCTACCTTGCCCCTGGCCTGAATATAACTCTGATGCTTTTTACCGAACTTTGTGTCGCTTTACCCCTTCAGAAGTTCAGAAGCTTCATCCTCCTCGCACCAAAACCTGTCCTTTTCATGTTGATGTTCTTACCACCACCAACCACTTGCTTCATTACTTTGTTCATCACATCCTTCTTCCTCAAGAAGACCTTCATGCTCATATTAGTGAGTTAGAAC
Organism: Acmispon strigosus; assembly: GCA_030819835.1. Lineage (NCBI taxonomy): Eukaryota > Viridiplantae > Streptophyta > Magnoliopsida > Fabales > Fabaceae > Acmispon > Acmispon strigosus. Next base: position 31,305,810 of record JAUAMA010000007.1, read on the forward strand.
TTCAAGTATTATATGGCATCCTTCATGGCCATGCCATTAACTGGACATTCTTAGTAATGCACCATATGCTTACTTGCCGAACTAAAGCACAATCATTTCCCTATGCTCCAAGTATCACTCGTCTTCTCCTTCAATCTGGAGTTCCCATTGACGACTCCTATGATGTTCGCTCTTTAAATTACAAGTGCGTTAATTCTAGGATACTCTCAAGCTTAGGTTTATTTCATGACTATGGAATTGATACTCTTTCCTGGTTACTTAATTGTTTTATTCACCATTCCTGTTTGTACTTTTATGTATTTGCTTTCTTATATATATATATATAAATTATGTTTTGGTTATGTTTTTCATGTTTACCCCCATCCCCCATGCTTTTTGTTTCAATATACTTGTATGTATGCCTGTACATTTTTTGGCTTTTTCTTCTTTTTGATGAAGTCAAAAGGGGGAGAAAGGTTCCGTGCTCTTAAAGATCATATGCAGGAATTCAACGAGTACATTAGAAAGGGGGAGAAATATCAGAAATACTAGATTCTATCAAATAGGGGGAGTTAAGCATCACGAATGCATAAATGATCTTCAAAGAGTCAAGTATGTGTTTGCCATCATCAAAAAGGGGGAGATTGTGAAGAAGGTCTTGCTCCTGACCCTGGCTGTGGTTTTGATGACGACAAACTCATCAACAAAAAGAAGAAAAGAAGACTTCAAAGAATCAAGCACTCAAGTCCACCATTATTCTAGAAGTCTTAGAATTAGGTGAGTTATGCTTCTAAAGGTTTATTAAAGCATAAAGGCTCTCAAAATACCTAATCTAATCAAGCTAAGTGTTTTCATAACTTAAAAGAAGTAGAAAACCTTAAGCAAGTCTCAAAGAATAAGTTTCTGGAAAATGGGCTTCTGTGTAATCGATTACACCATTATGGTAATCGATTACACCAAGGCAAGTAATCGATTACTCTAGTCTTGTAATCGATTACATGTTTGAAATTCAAATTCAAACTGAAACGGTCACTTGTGTAATCGATTACACTAAGTATGGTAATCGATTACCAGAACGAAAAAGTGCATCTTTTCATGAACCATTGTGTCCCAAACCTTTTGAAAAGGGTTGTGATGGTTCAAGGACGTTTCCCTTGCCTATATAAAGACCATTTGAGTCCAGAAAACATAACAACAACATAGAACACACAACACACACGAAATAGACACATTTCACATGAGAAAAACACATTAGGCCAAAGCTCTTTCAAAATTGGTTCATCTTTTAGAACTTAAATCTTTTGGAGCCTAAATTCTGAGTTCATGATCTTCATGTTTACAAGAACACATTAGTTGTTCATATCTTGAAGAACTCAGAATTGTATTATGCTTAAAAGCCTTAAAGCATAATTTCTCATGTTCAATCCAATTGTATGTTAAAGGATTGAAACAGCCAAGTGTAATATCTTCTTCATCTCTTTCTGTAAGATTGAGTTTTTCACCGTGGTATTCGGTGAAGGGTTGTTGTCACTGAAAGTGGTTTGCTTTCAGGGTTTTGATTGAAGACAAGTTTGTCTTCAAGGTCTGAGGGTGGTTTGCCTTCAGGAACTGAAAGCGGTTTGCTTTCAGGGGCTGTTGAAAGCGGTTTGCTTTCACAGGATATTGGTAGAAGTTCTTGGGGTCCTTGGGTTAGGAACTTGTAAGAAATTCTTATCAATAGTGGAAAAATCCTCAAGGGGTTTTCTTGAGGGACTGGACGTAGTCTTCGGTGGATTGAAGGCGAACCAGGATAAATCTTGTGTGTGATTCTCTTTATCCTTCACATTTACTTTCAAGTATTGTTCATATCCGCTGCAATCACAAAGATCAACTCGTGATCATCATAAACTTGAAAGTAACGATTTCAATAAGGCGAAAATTGGGGCAACACTGATTCACCCCCCCCTCTCAGGTTGCTATCTGTTCTAACACATTAAATGTCTAATAACATTATTTTTAATGTAGTATATTGTTTTGAAGAAAGACTATAACTACAACTCAATTTAGAGTAAAATTGATATAATTTTGATTGCTTACCTTTGTATTTACTAGCCAAATTAGAAGTTTTTGCAACCAATCTTAAATAAAACTTTTCTGGTGGTTAATTTTATTATTTGATTTAACTGAATTGATTTTTTTATTAATAGCTAAATGTTCTTTGTAGGGATAAAAAAAACCTAAATAATATATTCACACCCCAATTTCATTGTATAGTCAAAGAGATATAAATAGTAAATCTAAAAGTAAGAAATATAATGAGTAGTGTGATAGGAGAATAATAAGTTGATAGTAAAGAGATAGAATTAATTGACACCACAGTCTAATAACATTATTTTTAATATAGTATATTGTTTTTAGGAAAGACAATAACTACGGTTCGTTTTAGAATAATTTTAATTGCTTATTATTGTACTTTTAGCCAAATTAGAAGTTTTTTCAATCAATCTTAAATATAAATTTTCTGGTGCTAAATTATATTTTTTACATTGGAAAACAGTATTATTATTTGATTTAACTGAATTGATTTTTATATTAATAGCTCAATGTTCTTTAAAGGGATAATAAAAGTTAAATAATATCTTCACACCTCAATTTCATCGTATAGTCAAAGAGATATAAATAGTAAAAATAAAAGTATAAAATATAATGAGTAATGTGATAGGACAACAATAAGCTGATAATAAAGAGATAGGATCAATTGACATCAAATGGTCAAAATTATTTTGGCACTAAATTCTATTTGTTTGTTTTACTTTAATCTAAAAGGCTTTGATTTATTTTCTAAAAATCTACATTTAATACATATTTATTATTCATTAAGGTATTTATTAATACTTTTTCTCTCATTAAAGCTGAGATAAAAGTTTGCTTTGCTAGTTTGAAAAAAATAATTATCAATTTACTTTTGAATTTGAAAAAATTACGAAAATAATATTTTGTTCTGTATATATGTATACGTAATAAGAAATAAGAATGTCAATAAAATATTAAAAAAAACAAGAAATATTTTCATTTGAAAAAACTTTGAAATGTACCATCTATTTTAAAATTTAAGAAGAAATTAATTGAGAAATATTTTTCTATTGCACAAGATTTGCACAAATTAATTACTAATTTTTATTTGTTTAATAATTTATTTATTTATTTTTCTATTAATTATTTTTACTGCAAGATTTTTTTAAGGAACTCCAGGAAATTAAAATAATGGATTTTAAAAAATGAAACTAATATAATGTTATAGTTACTTTCATATAAAACAAAAAAAATTGTTCGTAAAGTTTATAACTTTAATTTAACTAAGTTATTATATATATATATATATATATATATATATATATATATATGTAAATGAATAAATGAGAGAGAAAGATATTACTCCCTCCGTCACAATTTATAAGACTCTTTAGAGACAAACTTGGTGTCTCAAATTATAAGAACCCTTCTAGATTTAAAAAATAATAATAAACTTTTCCTTTTTTACCCCTTGCATTCATTATATTTTCAATTCCAAAACTTTAATTATCACCTCTACTAATTACTTCTCTTTCATGTTTCCCAACCAACCTTTGATATATCCAATACTAACATAGGGGTATATATGGAAGATTTGTATAAAAAATAATAAAACCAAGATATTAATTAGCTTATTACATGTTTTCTTAATAAGCGTGATTGTCTAAACAGGTCCTTATAATTTGAGACGGAGGGAGTAATAATTATGTATTCATTGAGGAGTTTAAAAAGACAAATTATAACATTTTAGATCAAACAAAATAAATGGACATGATTTGGTGTTAAGATAAGTTTGACACCTTAGTGTAAATTTCTTTTTGTTTTGGTATATCGGAAAGCATTTAAATTCCACTTCCACGGATTCATATCTGGACCTTCCCCTCTCCAACTCATATGTCTTCAGCTCTTACCACTTGAACTATCCTTCAAATACACCTTTCTTGGTGTCAATTGATCATATCTCGATAATAAATGAAAAATAAGATGTAAATAAAAATGGGTGTGGTGATATTAGATATGAGATTTGCAAGAATGAAATTAATTTTATATAATAAGTTAATAACAAAGTGATCCCCTTTGTAATGTATTTTTCTTTTGTCTTATATTGATATCGCAATTTTAATTTAAGTGCGGTAAAGGTCAAATGTTTTCTTAAAAAGTTAGGCTTCTAGGAGTTAAACTTTTGACCTTGTGATTTAAATAGTCATTTTTCACCGTTGTGAATTTGCGATGCACACGTTGGTATTTCATTGTAATGTATAAAGATTCTCTTTGGTGACCAATATTTTTTAGTTTCCATAAAAAAATACGTGTATTAGCATGCATGCTAATATTTTAGAAACAGTGTTTTCAAGGAAACAACTTATATAAAGATGATATAATAATAATAATAAAAATACCTTCACACTCCAATTTCATCTTACAGTTAAAGAGATAAAAATAGAAAAATAAAAGTATGAAATATCATGAGTAATGTAATAAGAGAATAATAAAGTGATAATAAATGATAAATAAGATGAAAATAAAAGTGAAACTGTGAAAAAAGAACAAAACTTTGCAGCATATGAGGCTAGGGTATTTTTTTTATTACATATGGAAATACAAACGAAAACGAACTAAGCTACAACATCCTGACACAGCAACGCGAGCACACTAGAAGGAGGAAGTCTCCATATCCAAAAGGGAGATCCAGCTGTTGTAGCATCAGTGAACCAAAACATCAGCTACTGTTGTAGCATCAGATCCAGCTGTTGTTGCTCTCCTGAGTTCGGGTAAAGAATGTTGTGGAGCTTGCCAAACATCTGAACCAACGCCTGAACAAAAGGAGGAGAAACCACTTGCCTCTATCCTGTGTCTCTTGCCCTACTTCTAGAGCCTTAGACAGTTGCACTCACTTTTGCGATTCTATGATAATGCCTTAGTTATAAGGCCTAACATAACCCTTCTTCTTTGTTCGGGCTTAGGACGGGCTACGCAAGCATAGTTGGAGTAGCAAACCGTTGTAAGACCCGTTATACGTTATGGTAGCGAATGTTGGGTTTTAACGGAACGGCCTGAGAGAAAAGTTTGAGTAGCAGAAATGAGAATGTTAAGATGGATGAGTGGGCACACAAGAAAGAATAAGATAACCAATGAGTGGATTAGAGAAGATACTGGAATGACGACTATCGTGGAGAAGCTGATGGAAAACTAGTTAAGGTGGTATGAACATTTACAGAGACCTATTGAGACACGGTGAGAAGGATTGATAAAATTATTTTTAGTCTTGCGAAGAGAGGTAGAGCTAGGGAGACAAAAAAGAAATGGAATTGTTAAAAAATTGTATTATCAATAACATCCCTCATGATTCAGTTTTTTTATCAAATTCAATGACATAGTGTGATTTATATACTCGATTTCACTTAGTGGGATACTGTTTTTGCTATGTTATTGTGTTTCTAAGAGAGAATCTGCATCAAAATAAAGAGTTTGCATATATTAGCTTGGACTTCGGATTTTTTTCTTTTTCTCAACTTTATTAAATTAGTTGCAAATTTCTTTGATGGTTGATGTGAGATATGCCATTGTGCAATATTTATGCTTATCTATATTGGTGTGATAGGTGATAACATATTACCGGGATGAATATAAATCAGTGCTCAATTTGTGCTTTCTCGATAGTGTAGATTACTCCAATCCAAGGTTCCTTTCACACTCTTTCAATAAGAAGTAACTTTGTAAAACGAAGTTGAATTTACATTACTGATATTTTTGTGGTTTGAAAGTTTTACAAAGCCTTTGCTGGTTGTTTCATTAAGATATTCAATATGAACGAATTCATTAAAAAACAGCACACTAAAAGTGAAAGTGTATTTTCATCGATCTGTTTGTAAGATAAATCTCATGAAGTTGAATTTCAATTTCTAAATTCTATTTTCAACCGTGGTAATTGATAGTGAAAAGAAGAGGATGAAATTTTGCACTTAGTATTCGGATCTCAATTTCTATTACAATAAAGGAATAATACAAGCCTCTCATAGGCCCTAAAACAAAATTTAGTAGGTGAAAATTTGAAATAATACTTGGCTTTTGCAACTTAGCCTAATCAATTTTTACAACTATTTGCAATTTAAACTTGATTTAATTAATAACATGTATCCCTAAAAATTAATTAGGTAATATAAACTAATCTTAGTATTTCATTCAATTTAAATTATTACAAAAATGATTTGGATTTATTCAAGCTATTGCATCTCTCTAGTCTGTCTCCTTGCTGGTGTGCTCTCAAACATACCACTCCTTATATCTCTCTCATGCTGTGTTGTTTCTCTCTAGTTTGCCCCTCCCTTGATGCACTATTGCAACTCTCCGGTTCGCGTGATGTGCTATTGCATCTTTCAGATTCAACTTCTTGTTATTTGCTGTGTCTCTCAAACGCAGACAACGCAAAGACATCATAACAAAATTAATCAAAGAAATCACAATTGATGCAGAGATAACAAGGAAGTCACAAATATCATGAATTGCTCTGAAACTGCGTGGACATGTTTGGTGGGTAATCGATCAAGGTGGATAGACACGACAAAGCTTGGACATGCGATCAACAGAACCTATTTAACAAAGGAAAGGAAATGGAATGAATTGTAAGAAGAAGAAGAAATAAAATAGAGTAAATCAATAAGATGAGAGTGAAGAAGATATGTTCTTACGAAAATCATGCAAGAGACAGCCGCTTTTGTTATCAGATCTAGATCTGAAGGATTAGATATATCGGCAATAAAAAAGAAACCCTAGTACCGAACAAGTGATGAAGGAATTTGAGGATTCTAAGGATTTATAGAGGAATTGTGACACGTTATGATGATGTGTTGTGTGGATAAGATTATCAGACACAATCTTTGCTCGTGGACTAATAACATTATTTTAAATAATATAGTATATATTGTTTTTAAGAAAGACTATAACCACGCGTCTGTTTATTTAGAATAAAATTGATATAATTTAAATTGCTTCTTTTTGTATTTACTTGCTAAATTAAAAGTATTTGCAATCAATCTTAAATATAATTTTTTCCCCATAATTATATTATTTGATTCAATTGAATTGATTGAAGATCTTCACACCCCAATTTTATGCTATAGTCAAAGAGATAGAAATTGAAAAAATAGAAGTAAGAAATATAATGAATATTGTGATAATAAATGAAAAATAAGATGAAAATAAAAGTGAAACTGTAAAAAGGAATAAAATTTTGATAAATTTTGTAGCATATGGGGCTAGGGTTTTAAATGTTTATCTTGATTGAAATTGTAAAGATTTTTCTTATAAATTATATTTTAAGAGTTTTAAATGAATAAAATTGAAACTAGGTTAAAAGAACTTGATTGTAACAACAACAAAAATTGAGGGAGGGTATGTGTATATTAGAGTTGAGGAGAAGTGATAGTTGTACTTAGGGGTGTTCGCAGTCCGGTTTGGTTCGGTTTTGAAGGGAAAATTCATTCGATCCAATCCCTTCGGTTTTATCCCTTCGTCATCCAATCGGTTGTTTTTATTTTTTAGATTCGAACCAATCCGATCCAATTTTTTTAGGTTTGGATTGGATTGGATTTACTATAAGAATGAAAATATAAAAATAAACTATGTAATAGGAAATACTTTAAAACATTCACCATGCTGTTTGGACTTTGGAATAAACAAGTCAAGACAATTATCAAAAGTCTCCTAACAAATACAAAAACATAAATGGAGAACCAAATCAGTTTAATCCTTCATTAGTTTAATCCTTCATCACACAAAAAAACAATTAAAACCAGCTCCTAATTGACTTTCATTCACTGTTAATCTTCAATCTCCAATTCTCCATGGCTCCACCTCCACAAGACATGCCTCCATAAAAGTAAATTGCAGCAAAAAAAATGTAATATATTAATTATCCAACATGAAAGAGTAGAAGGCAGCAAGCCAGCAAGACAAATAGAGTTGTATACCAGTAACTCAGTAAGTAACAACTCTGCAAGGCAACATATAACAATCCCAACTACTCAGACTGAGACTCATCAGAATCACCTTGGATAGATGGTGTATTTGGCTCCATTTCTACATATGTAAAATAAAACCTGGTTAGTAATAAGCAAAATTAGAATTTCAAATTAAAATATACAAATACAATAAAATAAAATACCTAGCTCAAGCTTTTCAAATTCTTCAATTAGTTCTTCAACATCACTTGAAAAAGGAGTTGATCGAAACCATTTTTGAGCACAAATTAACGCTTCGACGGTCTTTGGAGAAAGTGAACTCCTATAATTATTAAGAACTCTTCCCCCGGTGCTGAACGCAAATTCCGAAGCAACTGTAGATACCGGCATAGCCAATACATTCTTATCTATCAAACCAAGAGTAGGATATTTGCTAGAATTCACCTTCCACCAATTCAAGATATCAAACTGAGGAGTTTTCTTCTCTAATTTATCTGTGAAATAGGAATCCACCTCATTTGTATTCATTCTCTCACTCATACTCATATCCTTGTCAAATTCCAAAGCAAATGAATTACCATCACCATCATCCAACTCAGTACTTTCCATTTCAGAAGCAGTTTGGGTCATTGATTGACATTGACCATTTTTAGAAAAATCTTTATAGCTATTGAACATCTTATTGAAAGTATCCTTCACCTTTCCACTTAAATATTCAGCATCCTCTTGATTATAAAGCTTTCGAAAGCTCCATTCCACAAACCGAAGTTTGTATCTAGGGTCGAGTACAACAACTATGAAAATCATTGTGTTGACATTTTTTAGACTCCCCCAATACTTGTCATGCTTGGCTTTCATTTTCAAAGTCATGCTCCCAAGTAATGGATCTAAATTCCCGGTCCATGAGTTTAGCGTTTGCAACACCATGCAATATTCATGGAAGTATTGAGAAGAAGTCACAAACTTTGAGCCTGAAACTTTAACAGTGACATCATTAAATACTTTCAAAAAATTCACAAACACTCTTGCATTATCCCAATCATCCGATTTAGGGATCCCACCTTTCATCATTGCATACTCTACATCTCGCTCTGCTAGCCTTTTAAAATCCTTTTGAAACTTCAAAGCACTTTCAAGCATAAGGTAAGTAGAGTTCCATCTAGTCGGAACATCTAACTGTACCACGCAAGTCTCTTGTAGCCTACAATCCTTAATGCAATTATTGAACTTTTCTTTACGACCTGTGGAAGCACGCACAAATCTAGCAACATTCCTATTCTTTGTAATGGAATCATGCAAGTCCTTCAAACCATCATTAACAACAAGATTTAAGATATGAGCACAACATCTAACATGCAAAAATTCACCTTTCAATGGATGTGCACTCCAATCCTCCACTTTAGGTTTTAAGTAAGAAATAGCTGTATCGTTTGAGCTTGCATTGTCAACAGTAAGAGTGAAAACTTTAGAAATTCCCCAACCCAAAAGTAACTTCTCAATTTTTCTACCATTAGTGTCACCCTTATGATTCTCAATCTGACAAAAGTTCAGTATCCTTTTGTGCAACTTCCATTCATTATCAATAAAATGAGCCGTCAGACATAGATAATTCAAATTTTGCACAGAAGTCCAGCAATCAGTTGTTAAGCATACACTTTGATTGGGAACACTAAAATCATATTTCAGCTTTTTCTTTTCATTCAGATAAAGATTCCAACAATCCCTAGCAATTGTGATCCTTCCAGGAATATTTAATCTAGGTTGCACAACACTCATAAAATAACGAAATCCCTCCCCCTCTACAAATTTAAAAGGCAACTCATCCACAATAAGCATCTTAGCAAGAGCTTGCCTACATGTCTCAGCATCAAATGCAACAGCAGCAAAACTATTAAAAGCCTCTTTTCCATCTTCTTTTTTCAATTGTAGGAGACTAAGAACTGATTGTTTAGGATCATTTGCCTCTCTAGGAAACTTTTTTCATTGATTCAAAAAATGATTATTCATATTACTAGTGCCATTTTTATGAGTATCACATGCATATGTTGCCCCACACCAATTACATTTAGCTCTAGGGTTTTTAGACTTGTCAAGTACTTTAGTGAAATGATCCCAAGTCCAAGATCGAGGTCTAGCAGGTTTCCTCTTACCTGATTCATCATCTTCCTCATCTTCCTCGTCCTCCTCTTCATTAGAAGCAATTTTTGCAAGCTTCCTCTTCTTGGCAATCTTCTTCTGCACTTTTGTCTTGTTTGTAGTTATAGTCTGCACATCAGCTTCAGAATTCATGTTGATGGAATCTGAATTATCAGCCCCAGTAGATATTTTCTCAACCCCTTGGTCTTGGGTATTTTCAGTCTGCAAAGATCAAATAAAATCATAAAGATTTAATTGAAAAATTATCCCAACATAGTGAACATACAAATTGTAAGAAACAACCCAAAAACTCACCGGAGACATTCTTAGAGGATGAGTCAGAGAATAATGGACAGGAAGTGCAAATGGTTTTGATTGCTATTTGCTGCAAATCAACCAAACAGGATGAGTCAGAACAGCATACAATAACTCATAAACACCAACAACAAAAATTATCCCAACATAAACATACAAACTACTAACACCAACAACAAAAATTATCCCAACATAAACATACAAACTACTAACACCAACAACAAAAACTATCCCAACATAAACATACAAAGTACTGGGAGTTATCAAATATACTGCTATAAACATACAAAGTACTGGTAAATGCTCAACATGATTACTGCTATAATTTGAAGTTATCAAATATTTGTCTCTAGAATCATTCGGAGTGCGAAAAGAATTGAGAGAAGGGACAAAAATTATGGAATCTATAGACAATTATTACAGAACTAAATAATTTGTTGATTCTATTCCTTCACTTTTTATCCATATTTACTTCAATAAAATAAAGAGCACCGGAGACATACTCGTGTATAAATGTATAAAAGGGATTTCTTAAATTCAGAAATAACTTACCAAAAGCAAAGGACGTCGAGTCTGGACGTGGAGCACCGCGCGCCGCCGTCGAGCTTCAGGGATTTCTCTGTCGTGGAGCACCGCCGCCGTCGAGCAAGCCTCTACCGTCGAGCTTCGTGGAGCGCCGTCGAACTTCGTGGAGCCTCTGCCGTCGAGCTTCGTGGAGCGCCGCCACCGTCGCTACTCGCTATGCTCTCTTTCTCTTCTCTTCGGTTTCAGAACAGAGGGAATTATGTTAGATTCTAAATTAGGAGCATGTGTTTTCAGATTGTAAAAGGGGCAAAAGAGGAAAACTAACAAAAAGTGTGGCTAAATATGTAATTCAGTATATTAAAAAATTAAGCATGTTATATCCTTCCGGTTCAGTTCGGTTCGGTTTTGGGCAGTGGAACTGAAAACCGAATCGATCCAGTAATTGAACATCGGTTTTTTCGGTTATCGGTTTTTTTGGTTTTCGGTTTTTTGGATCGGTTTGACCGGTTTAGTTCGGTTTGGATTGGTTTTGAAAACCCCTAGGACAAAGTGCCCACCATATTACTGGAGAACCTGCAGCACCATCAAAAACAGATCAAGGATATACGCCCTGGGAGCAAGATGATCAGCGTGTCTTTACCTGGTTGATTCAGAACATTGAATCACATCTGGTGAACAATGTCTCACAGTATCCAACAGAAAAAAACCTATGGGATGGGCTAGCTGTGACATATGGTGCCGGAGCTGACTCATTACAGGTATTTGATCTTCACAGAAAGAGTGAACTCACTGAGGCAAGGCGGCGACACCTTAGAAGATTGTTGGAACAAGCTACAGAATCTCTGGATTGCCATTGATCGGTGAGACCCAAACCCGATGAAAGATCCAGAAGATATCCAAATTTACAATAACAAAATACAAGAACAGAGGATGTATCAACTTTTAACAGCCAACGATGACAGGTTTGATCCAATCAAACGAGATATTCTGAAACGGGATCCCCTTCCCTCAGTCGAAACAGCTTACGCCACTGTAAGGTGGGGGGAGGTCGCCAGGCTCCACATCTTGAAAGTGGAAACCTCCGATGTCGACTCATCATCGGGAATTGGTGCGGGTTTGGTGGCCAGAACAGCGGGGGAGCGAGGAAATCGAGATGCAGGGCAAGCGGCCAACAGAACCAAGAATCGTTCGAAAGACAAAAAGGATAAATCAAAACTCGTTTGTACCCATTGAGGAATGAAGAAGCATACCAAAGAAACATGCTTCAGGATTGTAGGCTACCCATAATGGTGGGAAGAAAATCATAAGGAGAGATCAGGGCCACGAACCGGGAAGGCCGTCGCCGCTACAAGCTTCCATGAACCCGAGACCGCCGCTCCAAGGCCACCGAACCAGCGAGAGAAAGGCGATGAGTTCGAAGGGAGGACCGGCGGCCGGAGCGATGACAACAGAAGATCGTCTACCAGCGGCACCGCCGCCGGATGAAGGAGCAATAACAGCAATGCAGCTTTTGAGGGACAAAGCAGGGACGCTGCAGCACTTGGTGAGGGTTTCAACCTAGAAACCCATCAAGGTAATGAGGTTTGGGGGTTATGACCCAAGCCCAATACTCCTTAACCCAATTTTTTTTCCCACCTGGTTATTTTTTTGGCACTGAATATGAAATTGGTGATGGAACTGGGCCATTAGATAGTACTGGGCTGCCTACTGATATTTTAATTAAAAATAATATTAATTCAGAGCCCAAAGCTTATATAGCCCAATGTGCTACCAAAGGTAATTCTGGAAAATCAACTGACTGGATATTTGGTTGTGGAGCTACAGACACTATGACCTATGATCACAAGGATTTTTTAAATTTATTCTCACCACCTAAGACGCATATTGAGACTGCTAGTGGGGAACTTATTCATTTGAAAGGAGGGGGTTTTATTATTTTTTATGATAAAATGAAATTACATAATTGTCTATATGTCCCAACTCTATCTTCAAAACTGCTGTCTATCAGTCAAGTGACAAAAGAACTTCACTGTGTGGTGATAATGTGTCCAACCTTTTACCTTTTACAGGACATTCTTACGAAGGAGATCATTGGGCGTGGTACTGAGCGAGGAGATGAATGAAGCTCTTGATAGAGTCATAAAGAAGGACGTGAAATATCGGTTTGTAATAGATATTGAGAACTCCCTAAATTAATACAATACACATAGGAAGTTGTTTCTCAAGTTAGACATGACTGGACTTCACCTTGTTTCCTACATGCTTGAGGAAATAGGTGCTTCAAATCGTGTTATACAAATAAGCTCGTGAGATGGTTTATATACAGGGATGTGAAATATGGTTTGTAATAGATATTTAGATATCCATAAAATAATTCTAAAGAAATTGGAAGTTACTTCCAAGTCTTTTTTTCCATAAATTTTTGTTTATATTTTTCAATACATGTAACAAATTATGGGACGACTAAGATTCTATTTAGTGGTTAATTTATTTGAGAGAATGTGTTATTCTCGTGGTTTTGGTCTTTTAGTACTTTCCGATTGGATTATGCTTGTTTACCATAATTTCATGTAAACACTATTATAAGGAGCCAGCCGATATAAAGAAGATAATCTGAGGAATCTTCCAAGCAGGATTGTAGTTTCTTGAATGGATCTTAGGACGTGAGTTGGGTGTTTGAGCAACATTTGTAGTGAGCTGAATTATCCCTATAAATAAGAACTGAAATGTGTGTCGTTTCATATGGTCGTGTGTGTTGTGTGAGCTCTGTTTATAAGAAGTGAAGCAATGGATGTCGGCATACGGCTAAAAATGCTCAAATGTTGCAACTTCTGGGTTTGTTTCAGATTGGGAGAATATTTAGTTGCAATTTTAGTCTGTCTCAAGAACAACTACACAAGTTTGGGGTTTTGTTAAATAAAGATGAAGATGAAAAATACTGTCAATTAAGATCTCAAAATTGATGTCCCTGTATTCACTTTTTTCATTATTTCAATTTGAAAAAAATTGTAAGGAAGAAGAACCCCACTACGACAACCATGGAAAAGCACCCTAGCGTCAATATTACCACGGTTTATCCGTGGTATTGCGCGACGAAGTAATAGATCAATTACCATGTTTGAAGGCAGAACCGTGGTAATATCATGCCTCTGTTACCACGGTTCCTGCCTGAACCGCGGTAATATATTTGATTTTTTTACCTCGATTACCACGGATCCTGCCTGAACCGTGGTAATATATCTGGTTTTTTTACCTTTGTTACCACGGTTCCTGTATGAACCATGGTAATATGTTTTTTTTTAAACTCTAGAGAGGCATTTTTTCATTGTCCAGGGGCGCTAAGCGACCCTATTAGGTCGTTGAGCGACTATCAGACATAATTATGCAGAAAAAATAGGGCATTTTCAATAATCTATAATGCTACGTAAAAATTTGAGAATAATAAATCGTTGCCATCATGCAATCATAATATTATAAACACCACCCAAACAAGCAACTTCGGCAGTAGAACATTAATGTACAACATGAATATCTCGTTACTTCTATGCAAAAAACAACTAGAACTATTGATACTAATCCTAATATCTGGTTCCTTGAATTCCAGCATGACTGTTGAGATAAAAATCAGACTCCGTTGGATAGCAAATGGTGGTGTCAACAACAGTTCCTGACATTATATTTCCAAGAAAAAAAAATGAATAAAAAGAGGAGATTCATACATCAACTTAAAGAAGTTCTAGAACAAATTACAAAAACAACCATACAGTCAAGCAGTACATGTTGTGCCAGGGAAAAGGGAAGGAGCATATTGATTCTAAAATCGATTCCATAGAATCATCGGAGTTATCAGAGTCTTCGGAGAGAAGTGGATCGTAAATGTCAAGACCCCTTGACCGGAAGAGTTCTACTCCGTATCTCCTGACAAGCGAACTCCTCTAAAGCATTCCAAGCCAAGAAGGGCAACCCATTTGGACCCCTGATCAGTTTTGTCACGAGCAAACCATAGGGAATGGTTTTCTGATTGTCAACCAGAGCAGAAGCAAGACGACTGTAGACGATGTCTACAACATGTATAAACATGTATTTGTCAAGCACATCTCTCAGACGATCGACTCTTGAACAAATCACGGTTGTGACCAGTTGATGTAAGACTATGGCCGGGAAGGTGAGGGATGAGTAGAGAAGTGTTGTTGGAGAGAGGGATTTTCCATGCAATAAATGACTTCATTAATATCTTCTACATCACAGTTTCTTTGCCAGAATTCAGAGTACGTCACTCCTTCATCCTCACTATAGAGGAGTTCAACAAGTTTCTCTCTGGTTATGGAAAAGTCATGATTCAACACTCTTCCAACGAATCCTCTGTTGTGAACAAAGGACAAG
The DNA here is from genome assembly GCA_030819835.1 of Acmispon strigosus. Lineage (NCBI taxonomy): Eukaryota > Viridiplantae > Streptophyta > Magnoliopsida > Fabales > Fabaceae > Acmispon > Acmispon strigosus. Next base: position 31,321,160 of record JAUAMA010000007.1, read on the forward strand.
GAGGACCAGATGGCCAAGATGAGTTATGGGTACGATGACTCATCAGAGGCCCCACACAATGCAGACATACGTGTGTGATGCAGAGCATTGGTTCTAGGCACTTGATAGCGTTGTAGTTCTGAGAAATTGAAGGTAAAAGGAAGATAGATAGTCACGCCTTTTGCCATTTCTATTTTTAAGGAAGAAGGATCACAGAAGTAGAGGATACAGGGAAGATGATGGAGTGAAGGATGGAGAACAAATGAGAGATACTTCTAGAATTTATAAGCAAACAAGGGAATATGAGGGGTGAAGAAGAGGGCGGTTAAGAGGATGTCTTGAGAATTGTGAAACTTATGTGGGAAACGCACAAGATGAAAATTTGCAGAGTAAAGAGGGAAGCAGTTACAAGATATAATAGTGAAACGGCGCATGCTGAAGCATTTAAGAAGACAAAACATATCTGAGAGGACTAGGCGATGGAGGAGACGTCTGACAGTGTGACTGTCAGGGATGGCAGGACTAGACGATGGAGGAAACTTTCTCATGATAGAAAAAAAAAACCTAGTTCTGAACAACAACAAAAATCTTCAAAATAAAACCCTAGAAGTAGAAGCGGGTCAAGAGTACTGACGAGTGAGATAGAAGAGCGGCAGTACCATTGCAGAGAGAAGGATTGCCGATGATGAGGTGCAGCGCAAGGAGCGGCGGTCATGAGGTGCAGCAACGCTTATTTCAAGCAACGCTTATTTCCACTGCAACCGTTTGTATTTATCTTCATCTTGAAAGTAAGAAGGTATCAAGGCGAAAATTGGGTAAAACTGATTCACACCCCCCCCCTCTCAGGTTGCTATCTAGGCTAACAAGATATAATAGTGAAACGACGCATGCTGAAGCATTTAAGAAGACAAAACATATTTGAGAAGACTAGGCGATGGAGGAGACGTGTGATAGTGTGACTGTCAAGGATGGCAGGACTAGACGATGGAGGAAACTTTCTCATGATAGAAAAAAAAAACCCTAGTTCTGAACAACAACAAAAATCTTCAAAATAAAACCCTAGAAGTAGAAGCGGGTCAAGAGTACTCACGAGTGAGGTAGAAAAGCGGCAGTGCCATTGCGGAGAGAAGGATTACCGATGATGAGGTGCAGCGCAAGGAGCAGCGGTCATGAGGTGCAGCGCAAGGAGCGGCGGTCATGAGGTGCAGCGCAAGGAGCGGCGGTCATGAGGTGCAGCAACAAGGAGTGAGGAGCGGAAGTGACGAGGTTGAAGAGCGATGGAGTCGTAAAAGAGAAAGGGGAAGACATATGGTTTTCGATCTCCAAACAAGGGTTTCCTAGTTAGATCATCACATTTTTTTAATAATATAATTCCTATTACCACGGTTCCCATAACAACCGTGGTAATAAACAATTTTAATTGAAATTAATAATACCTATTACCACGGCTCCCCTAACAACCGTGGTAACAGGACGTGTTAATTATAAAAATAATAAAACATATTACCACGATTCCCCTACCAACTGTGGTAATAGGCGGTGTTAATTAAAAATATAAAAAAATTGTCTTAGCTACCACAGTTTCCATACGACCGTGGTAACAGAGAAGCTCAGTTACCACGATTTAACACCGAACCGTGGTAACAGAGCTCCGGGCAGCTTTTTACCACGGTCCAACACGGAACAGTGGTAAAAGTGGCGTGGTAAAAAGACAATTCTGTAGTAGTGTAGAAAATCTAAAGTTGATAAAAAATGCTTTCGTTTTTGTAGAATATATGTTGACTTGGTTTCATATCATTCTCGTTTTTTTCCCACTTTTACTTATTTATTAAAGAAGATGAAAATGTTTGGGAGATGAAGATGAAGGGGATGAATATGTTTTGTATTTAGGATAGTGGAAGAGTTGATAAGTAAAAAAATGCAATGAACATTGAAATGTGGGGACCCTATTTTCACATTTACTTAAATAGGGGACCAAAAATGCTTGATAATTTTAATTCAAGATGTCAATACCTTTCACTCCTCCCTACTTGCAAGCTTATATACAATCCAATCATGCATAAGTATGAAAGAGACATTGTTTTGCCTTTAAAACTTGAGATTATAAGCTTGACCAACAAAAAATTTCAAATTCTTTGTTCTAATCGCGTTGTAAAAGAAATTTTGTATACAAGATAGGTTATATACTTCAAGTAGCTATGTACACTAAAAAAAAATTGTCCTAGTCATTTTCTATTAATTACATGCAGTCAGTAATAATAAGAGACCCAACCAAATTCAATTCCAATACAAATGACAACTCATAATTAACATGATTGTCTGGAATATTTCATATCAAGACTATGGAATCTTTAACAATAAGAGACTCAAGAAAATTGAACTTTTCAATACAAATGACAACTCATACTACACAATAATGAATACAATTTTCTTGATCATTTCCTATAAATTTCATGCTATTTGTAAGCAAATTCAATTTTGCAATACAAATCGCTCTTTCTCTACTCTTGCGTCCCTAAACTTTGCAATAGTCTTGATCATTTTCTATAAATCCCATGCTATTTGTAAGCAAAGTTGATTTCCTGTTAATTTCGTGCTATTTGCAAGATAATTCAACTTTGCAATACAAATGGTTTTTTCTCTACTCGCACGTCCCTAAACTTGCAGGGGGAACTAGTAGCTAAGATATCTCAACAATTCATGAATCAAGGATGGAAAAATAAATGACCATTTTATGAATATTCTTTTATGAATATTCTTTGCGGACACCGTTAGAAATATCCTAGCCAGCTCCTCTGTGTCGTCTAGTAACACAATTAATCAAGGAAATCACAGTTGATGTTGAGATAACAAGGAAGTCACAAATATCATGGACCATTTCCACAATATCAGATCCCTCGTAGAATTGCTCTGAAACTGTGTGGACATGTTTGGTGGGTAATCGATCAAGGTGGAGTAGGCAGCACGGAGCTTGGATGTGAGATCAACAGAACCTATTTAGCAAAGGAAAGTAAATGGAATGAATTGTAAGAAGAAGAAGAAATAAAATTGAGTAAATTAATAAGATGAAGGTGAAGAAGACATGTTCTTACAAAAACCAAGAGACTGCAACATTTGTTAGCGTGTCTAGCTACATCAGGTCTGAGTACTAAACATGTGATGAGGGAAAGTGAAGATTTTAAGGATAATATATAAAGGAGGAGTGGTTGTGACACGTTATGATGATGTGTTGTGTGGATCAGATCATCAGACTCAATCTCTACCGGTGATCCAAGCCACAATCCCCGCAACATTAAATGTCTAATAACATTATTTTTAATGTAGTATATTGTTTTTAAGAAAGACAATAACTACGACTCCATTTAGAATAAAATTGATATAATTTTTCTAGTTTGAAACAAATATTTATCAATTTACTTTAAAATTTAAAAAAAATTAGGAAAAGTTTATTTTGGTTCTGTATATATACGTAATAAAAAATAAGAATGCCAATAAAAAATAAAAAAACAATAAATATATTCAATTGAAAAAAAATTGATATGCACCATCTAAGGATATATAAAGGAGTGGTTGTAACACATTATTATGATGTGTTGTGTGGATCAGATCATCAGACACAATCTTTACTCGTGATCAAGCCACAGTCCCCGCAACAAAAGTCTAATAACATTTTTTTTAGTAATAAAAGGAATACCTAATAGCATTATTTTAAATGTAATATATTGTTGTTAAGAAAGACTATAACTATGGGTCATTTATTTAGAATAAAATTGATATAATTTTTATTGCTTCTTTTTGTATTTACTTGCCAAATTAAAAGTTTTTGCAATCAATCTTAAATATAATTTTATTTATCCTTAATTATATTATATTATTTGATTTAATTGAATTGATTTTTTTATATTAATAGCTGAAAGTTCTTTGAAGATCTTCACACCCCAATTTCATCTTATAGTCAAAGAGATAAATTTCCTTCTTTCATATCAGACATGAGATTATTGGGATTGTGACAAAGGTTGGTTCTAATGTCCACAGTTTCAGTGTTGGTGACCATGTTGGATGAGAGATGATTCTTAGACACGTGGATAGTGTCAAACACCAAACACTTCTTGTTTGTGACGATTAAAAACCGTCACAAAATTGCATATTTACAATTTGGTGACGGTTTTTGACCGTCACAAAAAGAGGTGTTTTGTGTTTGACACTATTTATATCTCTACCAATCACTTTTGTGTTGGAGTGGGTACTTAGTTCAACTCATTCAAGGATTATGAGTATTGCAATGATGGACTAGAAAATTGTTGTGTCAAGGGAGAAGTTTACACTATTAATCGTGTTGATATTGATGGTACAATTACACAAGGAGGACACTCCAATTTCATTGTAGTCCATGAAAGGTAAACTTAATAGGTATTGCTTCTTAAGTTCTCCTTCCTGAATTTTATTATAATCTAGCCTCTAAAAGTACTTGTTTCTTGAATATTTAGGTATTGCTTCTTGGTACCCAAAAGCGCTATCCTCTGGCTTCAGCAGCTCCTTTGCTTTGTGCTGGAATTACAGTTTATTCTCCAATGATGCGGCACACGATGAATCAACTTGGTAAATCTCTAGAAGTGATTGGTCTTGGTGGCCTCGATCACATGGCAGTGAAGTTTGGAAAAGCATTTGGTTTGAATGTAACTGTTTTCAACACTAGTATATCCAAGAAAGAGGAGGCACTGACCCTGCTTGGTAATGGTGCTGGCAAATTTGTGATTTCCTCTAATCAAGAGGAGATGAAGGTAAGTATCATATTATGCATCTATCACATACCATTTTCTTTAGACCATGAACACAATAACTAGCAGATGATTACCCTAGTAGTACATGCATATTTGATTTTCCTTTAAGGAAGATTTTAGGTTCGAGTGTTGAGTATAGAAAAGACCTCGCTATAAGTGTTATCTCCATCAGAATGTGTATGTTCTCAGATCAAAATAGAATTTCCTGTGTGAAACCAAAAAGACCATGAAGATAATATTATAATGATGAACGATGCTTCTATGCAGGCATTGGCTAAATCATTGTACTTTATAGTTGACAGAGCATCTGGTCCTCACCTGTTTGATCCTTACATGACACTGTTGAAGTCATTTGGTGTTCCCATGTGAAATCAAACTTGGCCTTGCACACCCTAATGTAGGTATGTTGCTTTTGAAGTACAAAGGTTGTAAAATTAAACCATATTTTGATCATGAAATTCATTCATTGCAAGTAATGTTAATGTATATATTACCTGTTTTCCAGGAACTAGAACTTTTTCTGGAAGTGGTGTAGGTGGTACAAAAGAAATACGAGACATGATTGAATTCTGTGCTGCAAATGAGATTCACCCAAATATAGAAGTCGCTTCTCAAGTTAGACATGGTTGAACTTCACCTTGTTCGCTACATATGAGGGGAAATGTAATTCAAATTGTGTTATACGAATAATCTCTTGAGAGAATCATAAATAGGGATGTGAAATATGGTCTGTAGTGGATATTTAGATATCCATAAAATGATATTAAAGGAATTGGAAGTTGCTTTGAAGTTTTTTCTTTAATTGTGCGCATCATTTATAGTTATTCATTACTCTATGCATGTGTGGTACCATTTTGTCTCTAACAGAATGAGAAAGGTCACGTAAGTGACCAAGTGAAAACTAGCAAAAAAAGAAGAAGAAGAAGAAAACAGAAATCAAAATGGGTAGCAAAACAAATTAGACTAAGGGAATTAGTTTGGGAAAAAGGAAAAAGAAACATGGAGTGTGGGCTTCCCCTCTGCAGAGTAGACTTCGCCTTCATCATCACTCACTTTGGCAAAAGTAGATTGCTTAACCCTCCAAGCCATACCATAATAAGCAAGGGCCTCCCTAAAAGCTGCAAAACACAATGCTCACGAGCCTCCTTGCTAATCAACAGATAAAATCAACATCTTTATGCAGTAGAAGAGAGGAGAGGAAGAGGAACTTTTGTGTATAAATAGACTGCTTCAGCAAAAGGAGAGAACTCATTTCTCTTCCAAAAAGGATGAAGGTCTCACCCTTAGGCTTTCATCGGTCGGAGTGTTGCTGCATATTCACTTTGTAGCTGGCTGGTGGTGTTAAAAGCTAAGAGCAAAACCAATGAGAAAGGGAAGAAAGAAGAGGATTAAGGAGTCCTCAACCTGTTATCTTCAACCGGGTACTTTCTCTTTGCTTTAACTATTGTTTGCATATATGTCATTGTGTGTGATAGGCTGGGATCAATTACAAGTAACATGAGAAGGAGAAAATCATGATAAATCTCTTGGAAAAATGAACATACAGTAAGCAAAATTCATGTGAACTTTCATCATCATTCAAATATACCAGGGACCAAAACCGCCATCGACACCCCAACAGCAATTCTCCTCAAACAACCATCAACCATAACTAGTCCCTTTCCAATTTCCCTCAACCTTCTCAATTTCAGACATCAAAACCCCAAATCACAATCAAAATAGAGAAAATGAAGAGAGACCAAAATCAAACAGAAATCACCAAACCCCAACAATAAAACTCGCCTTCAGCAGCAATCCCGCCACCATCGCCGGCCTCGCCTCGCCGCGCCACTCTCGTCCCTGCGAGGTCGACCTCGCCTCTGCTCTGCCATCCCTTCCCACCGTCATCAGTCACCAACGATCGTTGGCCGCCACACTCTTCGCGCCGTCGCGTCGCTTCCTCACGTTGCGTCCTTCGCCCACCTTCACCGCGCCGTCGTGATTCTGCCACCATCACGCCGCGCCTCGCCACCAAAGCTCTGGCGTCGTTCTCCTTCTCGATCCCATCTCCGTTTCCCCACATCCTTTCTCTCGTCCCTGATCTCTCTCTATCTCTTTCCATTTTCCCTTTCTCTCTCTCTCTTTCTCTCGTTTCAGCCCTGCTTCTTGTAAAGTTTCTGCAGAATGAATTTTTTTTTTGTCTTGTAAATCTTTGTCACTTTTAAAAAACTAAAAATGCTTTATTTATTCAAAAAACCAAAATCTCAAAAACACATGCATATAATCCAAAATCAAAATTAACATTTCTACTCATTATCTCATAAAAATCACTAACTACCCATTTGGTAGCATGATATCTCAAAAAAAAATTAATAATCTTTTCTCAAATAAGTAAACGATGGTAACAGATTACCTCATAAAGTTTCTATAACTACCCATTTAGTAGCATGAATAATCAAAATTCTAAAAAACTAAAAAATATTCAAATATACAAAAATCTCAAAATATATCTTCTTCAAGAAAATCTCGAGTTCCAACTTCTTCAAGCCACTCAAGTCAAGTTCCTGCTTCTTCAAGCCTTCCATTTCAATTTTGGCTTTTTCAAGCCTCTCAAGTCAACTTCGGCTTCTTCAAGCCTTCCAGGTCAAGCTTTCTCAAGCTTCACTCAGAACTGCGTAGCCTTAATGCCTCATCATAAAGGATACGTAGGCCGGGAAGTAATTCCCGACAGGCACCCTAATAAAAACCTTCTCTAAGGTTTCGCCTCAAATCTAGGCTTTTTCTCAAGCCTTTCAAAAATACAAAAATTAAGAACTACATGGCTTTGAATTCTCCATTGCATTAGGGGATACGTAGGAGCGGATATCAACAACCGTCAAACCAATTTCATAAATAATCTTTTTCTTAATCCAAACAAATAATTAATTTCTTTTTAGGGGTGAAAGGAATATTTTGAAAGCTAACTTCTCTTGCACAGTTAATTAGGGGTACCGTCTTTTGGACGGGCGTTTTAGGCTGCTAATACCTTCCCTATACGTAATCGACTCCCGGACCCGATCTGGTTAAGTAGACCATTCTCTCTCATGGGTTTTCCAATGTTTCCCATTAAAATAATATTGGTGGCGAATTTGTTGATTCCTATTCTTTTTACGCGCCATCACGTCGCGACCCCGGTTGCGACAAGTTGCAACTTAGTCAAAATTGTTACATTGAAGACCGTCTAATGCTAGTTGTGTAGTTAAAGAAGTCTGAGATCAGAAAATGTGGAAAGCTGGAAAACTGAAGATGAAGACACTTCAGAAGCCACGCATTTTCTTTTAATTGTCTAGCCGTTGTCAACAGTTAGGACTTATAGCTCATATATAAAATTTTTGTTGTTGAAATAAGGGTTCACAATTAGTCGCTCGAAAAACCCATTGTACAGTTAAAAGGTCCAAATAAACGCAACTACACAGCGATCTTGGGGTCATCGAGTACGCACCTGTGAAACCATCTTCTATTTCAATGCAATGCAATGCTTTAATGCAATTTTATGTGATTTCCTTAGTCATTTAAGTTAATGTTTCTTGATTGAAATCCCTGTTTATATTAGTTTTGTCTATTTGCCTTTATATTTCTGGGTTGAAGTCTTGATATTCACGGTTCCTAATCTTTTAATTTCAACATTTTTGAAAAACGATTTCATCAAAGAACACACAAAAAGGACTTGAATTCAGTCCTTACATTCCAAAATTTCCTGTAAACACTATTACAACGAGCTAGCTGATATAAGGAAGATAATCAGATGAATCTTCCAAGTTGACTAGGAGTGAGAAGACGTTTACACTATAAGATTTTAGTCGCTTGTATGGATCTTAAGACGTGAGTTGGGTGTCTGAGCAACAGTTGTAGTGAGCCAAATTATCCCTATAAATAAGAACTGAAATGTGTGTCATTTCAGGTGGTCATGTGAGTGTTGTGCGAGCTCTGTTTATCAGAAGTGAAGCAATGGATGTTGGCATGCGGCTAAAAATGCTCAAATGTTGCAACTTCTGGGTTTGGTTAAAATTGGGAGAATACCCAGTTGCAATTTGAGTCTATCTCAAGAACAACTACACAAATTTGGGGTTTTGTTAAATAAAGATGAAGATGAAAGATACTGTCAATTAAGATCTAAAAATTGTTGTGCCTGTATTCACTTTTTTCATTCTTTCAATTCCAAAAATTGTGGGGAAGAAGAACCCCACTACAACTACCATGGAAAAGCACCCTAGAAAATCTAAAGTTGATCAAAATGCTTTTGTTTTTGTAGAATGTATGTTTAGCTGGTTTCACATGATTTTGATCATTCTCTTGTTTTGTTCCCGCTTGTACTGAATCCATAAAGAATGTGAAAATGTTTGGGAGATGAAGATGAAGTGGATGAAGATGTTCTGTATTTAGGGTAGTGGAAGAGTCAATAAGTGAAAAAATGCAATGAGCTTTGAAACTTGGGGACCCCATTTTCACATTTACTTAAATAGGGGACCAAAAATGCTTGATAATTTCAATTCAAGATGCCAATATCTTTCACTCCTCCCAACTTGCACACTTATATACAATCCAATCATGCATAAGTAAGGAAGAGACATTGTTTTGCCTTTAAACTTGGGATTAAAAGCATGACCAACAAAAAAAATTCAATTTTTTGTTCTAATCGCCTAATAAAAGAATATTTGTATACAAGATAGGTTATATGCTTCAAGTAGCTATGTATACTAAAAGAAAAAATTCTCTTAGTCATTTTCTATCAATTACATGCATTCAGTAATAATAAAAGACTCAAGCAAATTTAATTTCAATACAATACAAATGACAACTCATACTGTACTCTAATCAAGATTGTCTTGAATATTTCCTATGAAGACTATGGAATCTATAACAATAAGAGAATAAAGCAAATTCAACTTTGCAATACAAATGACAACTCAGACTACACACTAATTAATGAACAAAATTGTTTTGATCATTTTCTATAAATTTCCTGCTATTTGTAAGCAAATCAACTTTGCAATACAAATAGCTCTTTTCTTTGCTTGTGTGTCCCTAAACCTGAAGGGGAACTAGTAGCTGGGATCTATACTAATCACAGAATCTAACAAATTCAACTTTGGAATAGTCTTGATCATTTTCTATAAATCCCATGCCATTTGTAAGCAAAGCTGGTTTCTTATAAATTCCATGCTGTTTGTAAGTTAATTCAACTTTGCAATCCAAATGGCTCTTTCACTGCTCGCGTGGCCCTAAACCTGCAGGGGGAACTAGTAGCTGGGATATCTCAACAATTCATTAATCAAGGATGGAAAAACAAATGACCATTTTATGAATATTCTTTTGTGAATATTCTTTGCTGACATTGTTAGAAATATCCTAGCCACCTCCTCTGCCGCCTAGTAGCACAATTAATCAAGGAAATCATAGTTGATGTTGAGATAACAAGAAAGTTACAAATATTATGGAACATTTCCACAATATCAAATCCCTTGTAGAATTGCTCTGAGACTGTGTGGACATGTTTGGTGCGTAATCGATCAAGGTGGAGTACACAGCACAGAGCTTGGACGTGAGATCAACAGAACCTATTTAGTAAAGGGAAGGAAATGGAATGAATTGTAAGAAGAAGAAGAAGAAATAAAATTGAGTAAATTAATGAGATGAAAGTGAAGAAGACATGTTCTTACAAAAACCAAGAGACTGTAGCGTTTATTAGCGTGTCTGGCTACATTGGATCTGAGTACTGAACAAGTGATGAGGGAAAGTGAAGAGTTGAAGGATAATATATAAAGGAGGAGTGACTGTGACACGTTATGATGATGTGTTGTGTGGATAAGATCATCAGGTTCAATCTCTACTGATGATCCAAGCCACAATCCCCGCAACATTAAATGTCTAATAACATTATTTTTAATGTAGTATATTGTTTTTAAGAAAGACTATAACTACAACTCAATTTAGAGTAAAATTGATATAATTTTGATTGCTTACATTTGTACTTACTAGCCAAATTAGAAGTTTTTGCGACCAATCTTAAATATAACTTTTCTGGTGGTTAATTATATTATTTGATTTAACTGAATTGATTTTTTTATTAATAGCTAAATGTTCTTTGAAGGGATAAAAAAAGCTAAATAATATCTTCACACCCCAATTTCATTGTATAGTCAAAGAGATATAAATAGTAAATCTAAAAGTAAGAAATATAATGAGTAATGTGATAGGAGAATAATAAGTTGATAATAAAGAGATAGAATTAATTGACACCAGTGTCTAATAATATTATTTTTAATGTAGTATATTGTTTTTAGGAAAGACTATAACTACGATTCATTTTAGAATAATTTTAATTGCTTATTATTGTACTTTTAGCCAAATTAGAAGTTTTTCCAATCAATCTTAAATATAAATTTTCTGGTGCTTAATTATATTTTTTTACATTGGAAAACAGTATTATTATTTGATTTAACTGAATTGATTTTTATATTAATAGCTCAATGTTCTTTAAAGGGATAATAAAAGCTAAATAATATCTTCACACCTCAATTTCATCGTACAGTCAAAGAGATATAAATAGTAAAAATAAAAGTAAAAAATATAATGAGTAATGTGATAGGACAACAATAAGCTGATAATAAAGAGATAGGATCAATTGACATCAAATGGTCAAAATTATTTTGACACTAAATTCTATTTGTTTGTTTTACTTTAATCTAAAAGGCTTTGATTTGTTTTCTAAAAATCTACATTTAATACATATTTGTTATTCATTAAGGTATTTATTAATACTTTTTCTCTCATTAAATCTGAGATAAAAGTTTGTTTTGCTAGTTTGAAAAAAATAATTATCAATTTACTTTTGAATTTGAAAAAATTACGAAAAGAATATTTTGTTCTGTATATATATGTATAAGTAATAAGAAATAAGAATGTCAATAAAATATTAAAAAAAACAAGAAATATTTTCATTTGAAAAAACTTTGAAATGTACCATCTATTTTAAAATTTAAGAAAAAATTAATTGAGAAATATTTTTCTATTGCACAAGATTTGCACAAATTAATTACTAATTTTTTATTTGTTTAATAATTTTTATTTTATTTTTCTATTAATTATTTTTACTGCAAGATTTTCTAAGGAACTCCAGCAAATTAAAATAATGGATTTTTAAAAATGAAACTAATATAATGTTATAGTTACTTTCATATAAAACAAAAAAAATTATTCGTAAAGTTTATAACTTTAATTTAACTAAGTTATAATATATATATATATATATATATATATATATATATATATATATAAATAGATAAATAAATGAATAAATGAGAGAGAAAGATATTACTCACTCCGTCACAAATTATAAGACTTTTTAGAGACAAACTTGGTGTCTCAAATTATAAGAACCCTTCTAGATTTAAAAAAATAATAATAAACTTTTCCTTTTTTACTCCTTGCATTCATTATATTTTCAATTCCAAAACTTTAATTATCACCTCTACTATTACTTCTCTTTCATGTTTCTTTACCAACCTTTGATATATCTAATACTAACATAGGGGTATATATGGAAGATTTGTATAAAAAATAATAAAACCAAAATATTAATTAGTTTATTACATGTTTTCTTAATAAGCGTGATTGTTTAAACATGTCCTTATAATTTGAGACGGAGGGAGTAATAATTATGTATTGATTGAGGAGTTTAAAAAGACAAATCATATCCTTTTAGATCAAACAAAATAAATGGACATGATTTGGTGTTAAGATAAGTTTGACACCTTAGTGTAAATTTCTTTTTGATTTGGTATATCGGAAAGCATTTAAATTCCACTTCCACGGATTCATATCTGGACCTTTCCCTCTCCAACTCATATGTCCTTAGCTCTTACCACTTGAACTATCCTTCAAATACACCTTTCTTTGTGTCAATTGATCATATCTCGATAATAAATGAAAAATAAGATGTAAATAAAAATGGGTGTGGTGATATTAGATACGGGATTTGCAAGAATGAAATTAATTTTATATAATAAGTTAATAACGAAGTGATTCCCGTTGTAATGTATTTTTCTTTTGTCTTATATTGATATCGCAATTTCAATTTAAGTGCGGTAAAGGTCAAATGTTTTCTTAAAAAGTTAGGCTTCTAGGAGTTAAACTTTTGACCTTGTGGTTTAAATAGTCATTTTTCACCGTTGTGAATTTGCGACGCACACGTTGGTATTTCATTGTAATGTATAAAGATTCTCTTTGGTGACCAATATTTTTCAATTTCCATAAAAAAATACGTGTATTAGCATGCATGCTAATATTTTAGAAACAGTGTTTTCAAGGAAACAACTTATATAAAGATGGATATAATAATGATAATAATAAAAATACCTTCACACTCCAATTTCATCTTACCGTCAAAGAGATAAAAATAGAAAAATAAAAGTATGAAATATAATGAGTAATGTAATAAGAGAATAATAAAGTGATAATAAATGATAAATAAGATGAAAATAAAAGTGAAACTGTGAAAAAAGAACAAAACTTTGCAGCATATGAGGCTAGGGTATTTTTTTTATTACATATGGAAATACAAACGAAAATGAACTAAGCTACAACATCCTGACACAGCAACAAGAACACACTAGAAGGAGGAAGTCTCCATATCCGAAAGGGAGATCCAGCTATTGTAGCATCAGTGAACCAAAATATCAGTTACTATATTACAAACTCTATAAAAATGATGTAGTATTTTTGCTCTCCTGAGTTCGGGTAAAAAATGTTGTGGAGCTTGCCAAACATCTGAACCAACGCCTAAACAAAAGGAGGAGAAACCACTTGCCTCTATCCTGTGTCTCTTGCCCTACTTCTAGAGCCTTAGACAGTTGCACTCACTTTTGCGATTCTATGCTAATGCCTTAGTTATAAGGCCTAACACAACCCTTCTCCGTTGTTCGGGCTTACGACGGGCTACGCAAGCATAGTTGGAGTAGCAAACCGTTGTAAGACCCGCTATATGTTATGGTAGCGAATGTTGGGTTTTAACGGAATGGCCTGAGAGAAAATTTTGAGTAGCAGAAATGAGAATGTTAAGATGGATGAGTGGACACACAAGAAAGAATAAGATATGCAATGAGTGGATTAGAGAAGATACTGGAATGACGACTATCGTGGAGAAGCTGATGGAAAACTAGTTAAGGTGGTATGAACATTTAAAGAGACCTATTGAGACACGGTGAGAAGGATTGATAAAATTATTTTTAGTCTTGCGAAGAGAGGTAGAGCTAGGGAGACAAAAAAGAACTTGGAATTGTTAAAAAATTGTATTATCAATAACATCCTCAGGATTCAGTTTTTTATCAAATTCAATGACATAGTGTGATTTATATACTCGATTTCACTTAGTGGGATACTGTTTTTGCTATGTTATTGTGTTTCTAAGAGAGAATCTCCATCAAAATAAAGAGTTTGCATATATTAGCTTGGACTTCGGTTTTTTTTTTCTTTTTCTCAACTTTATTAAATTAGTTGCAAATTTCTTTGATTGTTGATGTGAGATATGCCATTGTGCAATATTGATGCTTATTTATATTGGTGTGATAGGTGATAACATATTACCAGGATGAATATAAATCAGTGCTCAATTTGTACTTTCTCGATAGTGTAGATTACTTCAATCCAAGGTTCCTTTCACACTCTTTCAATAAGAAGTAACTTCGTAAAACGAAGTTGAATTTACATTACTGATATTTTTGTGGTTTGAAAGTTTTACAAAGCCTTTTCTGGTTGTTTCATTAAGATATTCAATATGAACGAATTCATTAAAAAACAGCACACTAAAAGTGAAAGTGTATTTTCAGCGATCTGTTTGTAAGATAAATCTCATGAAGTTGAATTTCAATTTCTAAATTCTATTTTCAACCATGGTAATTGATAGTGAAAAGAAGAGGATGAAATTTTGCACTTAGTATTCGGATCTCAATTTCTATTACAATAAAGGAATAATACAAGCCTCTCATAGGCCCTAAAACAAAATTTAGTAGGTGAAATTTTGAAATAATACTTGGCTTTTGCAACTTAGCCTAATCAATTTTTACAACTATTTGCAATTTAAACTTGATTTATTTAATAACATGTATCCCTAAAAACTAATTAGGTAATATAAACTAATCTTAGTATTTCATTCAATTTAAATTATTACAAAAACGATTTAGATTTATTCAAGCTATTGCATCTCTCTAGTCTGTCTCCTTGCTGGTGTGCTCTCAAACATACCACTCCTTATATCTCTCTCATGCTGTGTTGTTTCTCTCTAGTTTCCCCCTCCCTTGATGCAGTATTGCAACTCTCCGGTTCGCGTGATGTGCTATTGCATCTTTCAGATTCAGCTCCTGGTTATGAAAGAATTGTGTCTCTCAAGCAGAGACTACGCAAAGACATCATAACAAAATTAATCAAAGAAATCACAGTTAATGCAGAGATAACAAGGAAGTCACAAATATCATAAATTGCTCTGAAACTGCGTGGACATGTTTGGTGGGTAATCGATCAAGGTGGATAGACAACACAGAGCTTGGACATGCGATCAACAGAACCTATTTAACAAAGGAAAGGAAATGGAATGAATTGTAAGAAGAAGAAGAAATAAAATAAAGTAAATCAATAAGATGAGAGTGAAGAAGATATGTTCTTACGAAAATCATGCAAGAGACAACCGCGTTTGTTATCAGATCTTGATCTGAAGGATTAGATATATTGGCAATAAAAAAGAAACCCTAGTACCGAACAAGTGATGAAGGAATTTGAGGATTCTAAGGATTTATAGAGGAATTGTGACACGTTATGATGATGTGTTGTGTGGATAAGATTATCAGACACAATCTTTGCCCGTGGACTAATAACATTATTTTAAATAATATAGTATATATTGTTTTTAAGAAAGACTATAACTACGGGTCTGTTTATTTAGAATAAAATTGATATAATTTAAATTGCTTCTTTTTGTATTTACTTGCTAAATTAAAAGTTTTTGCAATCAATCTTAAATATAATTTTTTTCCCATAATTATATTATTTGATTCAATTAAATTGATTGAAGATCTTCACACCCCAATTTTATGCTATAGTCAAAGAGATAGAAATTGAAAAAATAGAAGTATGAAATATAATGAATATTGTGATAATAAATGAAAAATAAGATGAAAATAAAAGTGAAACTGTAAAAAGGAATAAAATTTTGATAAATTTTGTAGCATATGGGGCTAGGGTTTTAAATGATTATCTTGATTGAAATTGTAAAGATTTTTCTTAGAAATTAGAATTTAAGAGTTTTAAATGAATAAAATTGAAACTAGGTTAAAAGAACTTGATTGTAACAACAACAAAAATTGAGGGAGGGTATGTGTATATTAGAGTTGAGGAGAAGTGATAGTTATACTTAGGGGTGTTCGCGGTCCAGTTTGGTTCGGTTTTGAAGGGAAAATTCATCCAATCCAATCCCTTCGGTTTTATCCCTTCGTCATCCAATCGGTTGTTTTTATTTTTTAGATTCGAACCAATCCGATCCAATTTTTTTAGGTTTGGATTGGATTGGATTTACTGTAAGAATGAAAATATAAAAATAAACTATGCAATAGGCAATACTTTAAAACATTCACCATGCTGTTTGGACTTTGGAATAAACAAGTCAAGACAATTATCAAAAGTCTCCTAACAAATACAAAAACATAAATGGAGAACCAAATCAGTTTAATCCTTCATTAGTTTAATCCTTCATCACACAAAAAAACAATTAAAACCAGCTCCTAATTGACTTTCATTCACTGTTAATCTTCAATCTTCAATTCTCCATGGCTCCACCTCCACGAGACATGCCTCCATAAAAGTAAATTGCTGCAAAAAAAATGTAATATATTAGTTATCCAACATGAAAGAGTAGAAGGCAGCAAGCCAGCAAGACAAATAGAGTTGTATACCAGTATCTCAGTAAGTAACAACTCTGCAAGGCAACATATAACAATCCCAACTACTCAGACTGAGACTCATCAGAATCAACTTGGATAGATTGTGTATTTGGCTCCATTTCTACATATGTAAAATAAAACCTGGTTAGTAATAAGCAAAATTAGAATTTCAAATTAAAATATACAAATACAATAAAATAAAATACCTAGCTCAAGCTTTTCAAATTCTTCAATAAGTTCTTCAACATCACTTGAAAAAGGAGTTGATCGAAACCATTTTTGAGCACAAATTAACGCTTCGACAGTCTTTGGAGAATGTCAACTCCTATAATTATTAAGAACTCTTCCCTCGGTGCTGAATGCAGATTTCGAAGCAACTGTAGATACCGGCATAGCCAGTACATTCTTATCTATCAAACCAAGAGTAGGATATTTGCTAGAATTCACCTTCCACCAATTCAAGATATCAAACTGAGGAGTTTTCTTCTCTAATTTATCTGTGAAATAGGAATCCACCTCATTTGTATTCATACTCTCACTCATACTCATATCCTTGTCAAATTCCAAAGCAAATGAATTACCATCACCATCATCCAACTCAGTACTTTCCATTTCAGAAGCAGTTTGGGTCATTGATTGAGATTGACCATTTTCAGAAAAATCTTTATAGCTATTGTACATCTTATTGAAAGTATCCTTCACCTTTCCACTTAAATATTCAGCATCCTCTTGATTATAAAGCTTTCGAAAGCTCCATTCCACAAACCAAAGTTTGTATCTAGGGTCGAGTACAACAGCTATGAAAATCATTGTGTTGACATTTTTTAGACTCCCCCAATACTTGTCATGCTTGGCTTTCATTTTCAAAGCCATGCTCCCAAGTAATGGATCTAAACTCCCGGTCCATGAGTTTAGCGTTTGCAACACCATGCAATATTCATGGAAGTATTGAGAAGAAGTCACAAACTTTGAGCCTGGAACTTTAACAGTGACATCATAAAATACTTTCAAAAAATTCACAAACACTCGTGCATTATCCCAATCATCCGATTTAGGGATCCCACCTTTCATAATTGCATACTCTACATCTCGCTCTGCTAGCCTTTTAAAAGCATTTTGAAACTTCAAAGCACTTTCAAGCATAAGGTAAGTAGAGTTCCTTAATGAAATTATTGAACTTTTCTTTACGACCTGTGGAAGCACGCACAAATCTAGCAGCATTCCTAATCTTTGTAGTGGAATCATGCAAGTCCTTCAAACCATCATTAACAACAAGATTTAAGATATGAGCACAACATCTAACATGCAAAAATTCACCTTTCAATGGATGTGCACTCCAATCCTCCACTTTAGGTTTTAAGTAAGAAATAGCTGTATCATTTGAGCTTGCATTGTCAACAGTAAGAGTGAAAACTTTAGAAATTCCCCAACCCAAAAGTAACTTCTCAATTTTTCTACCAATAGTGTCACCCTTATGATTCTTGATCTGACAAAAGTTCAGTATCCTCTTGTGCAACTTCCATTCATTATCAATAAAATGAGCCGTCAGACATAGATAATTCAAATTTTGCACAGAAGTCCAGCAATCAGTTGTTAAGCATACACTTTGATTGGGAACACTAAAAACAGATTTCAGCTTTTTCTTTTCATTCAGATAAAGATTCCAACAATCCCTAGCAATTGTGATCCTTCCAGGAATATTTAATCTAGGTTGCACAAGACTCATAAAATAACGAAATCCCTCCCCCTCTACAAATTTAAAAGGCAACTCATCCACAATAAGCATCCTAGCGAGAGCTTGCCTACATGTCTCAGCATCAAATGCAACAGCAGCAAAACTATTAAAACCCTCTTTTCCATCTTCTTTTTTCAATTGTTGGAGACTAAGAACTGATTGTCTAGGATCATTTGCCTTTCTAGGAAACTTTTAGCATTGATTCAACAAATGATTATTCATATTACTAGTGCCATTTTTATGAGTATCACATGCATAGGTTGCCCCACACCAATTACATTTAGCTCTAGGGTTTTTAGACTTGTCAAGTACTTTAGCGAAATGATCCCAAGTCCAAGATCGAGGTCTAGCAGGTTTCCTCTTACCTGATTCATCGTCTTCCTCATCTTCCTCGTCCTCCTCTACATTAGAAGCAATTTTTGCAAGCTTCCTCTTCTTGGCAATCTTCTTCTGCACTTTTGTCTTGTTTGTAGTTATAGTCTGCACATCAGCTTTAGAATTCATGTTGATGGAATCTGAATTATCAGCCCCAGTAGATATTTTCTCAACCCCTTGGTCTTGGGTATTTTCAGTCTGCAAAGATCAAATAAAATCATAAAGATTTAATTGAAAAATTATCCCAACATAGTGAACATACAAATTGTAAGAAACAACCTAAAAACTCACCGGAGACATTCTTAGAGGATGAGTCAGAGAACAATGGACAGGAAGTGCAAATGGTTTTGATTGCTATTTGCTGCAAATCAACCAAACAGGATGAGTCAGAACAGCATACAATAACTCACAAATACCAACAACAAAAATTATCCCAAAATAAACATACAAACTACTAACACCAACAACCAAAATCATCCCAACATAAACATACAAACTACTAACACCAACAACAAAAACTATCCCAACATAAACATACAAAGTACTGGGAGTTATCAAATATACTGCTATAAACATACAAAGTACTGGTAAATGCTCAACATGATTACTGCTATAATTTGAAGTTATCAAATATTTGTCTCTAGAATCATTTGGAGTGCGAAAAGAATTGAGAGAAGGGACAGAAATTATGGAATCTATAGACAATTATTACAGAACTAAATAATTTGTTGATTCTATTCCTTCACTTTTTATCCATATTTACTTCAATAAAATAAAGAGCACCGGAGACATACTCGTGTATAAATGTATAAAAGGGATTTCTTAAATTCTCAAATAACTTACCAAAAGCACAGGACGTCGAGTCTGGACGTGGAGCACCGCGCGCCGCCGTCGAGCTTTAGGGATTTCTCTGTTGTGGAGCACCGCCGCCGTCGAGCAAGCCTCTGCCATCGAGCTTCGTGGAGCGCCGTCGAACTTCGTGGAGCCTCTGCCGTCGAGCTTCGTGGAGCGCCGCCACCGTCGCTACTCGCCATGCTCTCTTTCTCTTCTCTTCGGTTTCAGAGCAGAGGGAATTAGGTTAGATTCTAAATTAGGAGCATGTGTTTTTCAGATTGTAAAAGGGGCAAAAGAGGAAAACTAACAAAAAGTGTGGCTAAATATGTAATTCAGTATATTAAAAAATTAAGCATGTTATATCCTTCCGGTTCGGTTCGGTTAGGTTCGGTTCGGTTTTGGGCAGTGGAACTGAAAACCGAACCGATCCAGTAATTGAACATCGGTTTTTTCGGTTTTCGGTTTTTTCGGTTATCGGTTTTTTTGATCGGTTTGACCGGTTTAGTTCGGTTTGGATTGGTTTTGAACACCCCTAGGACGAAGTGCCCATATTACTGGAGAACATGCAGCACCATCAAAAACAGATCAAGGATATACGCGCTGGGAGCAAGATAATCAATGTGTCTTTACCTGGTTGATTCAGAACATTGAATCACATCTGGTGAACAATGTGTCACAGTATCCAACAGAAAAAAACCTATGGGATGGGCTAGCTGTGACATATGGTGCCGGAGCTGACTCATTACAGGTATTTGATCTTCACAGGAGGGCGAACTCACTGAGCCAAGGCGGCGACACCTTAGAAGATTGTTGGAACAAGCTACAGAATCTCTGGATTGCCATTGATCGGTGAGACCCAAACCCGATGAAAGATCCTGAAGATATCCAAATTTACAACAACAAAATACAAGAACAGAGGATGTATCAACTTTTAACAGCCAACGATGACAGGTTTGATCCAATCAAACGAGATATTCTGAAACGGGATCCCCTTCCCTCAGTCGAAACAGCTTACGCCACTGTAAGGTGGGGGGAGGTCGCCAGGCTCCACATCTTGAAAGCGGAAACCTCCGATGTCGACTCATCATCGGGAATTGGTGCGGGTTTGGTGGCCAGAACAGTGGGGGAGCGAGGAAATCGAGATGCAGGGCAAGCAGCCAACAGAACCAAGAATCGTTCGAAAGAAAAAAAGGATAAATCAAAACTCGTTTGAACCCATTGCGGAATGAAGAAGCATACCAAAGAAACATGCTTCAGGATTGTAGGCTACCCAGAATGGTGGGAAGAAAATCATAAGGAGAGATCAGGGCCACGAACCGGGAAGGCCGCCGCCGCCGCCGCTACAAGCTTCCATGAACCTGAGACCGCCGTTCCAAGGCCACCGAACCAGCGAGAGAAAGGCGATGAGTTCGAAGGGAGGACCGACGGCCGGAGCGATGAAAACAGAGGATCGTCTACCAGCGGCACCGCCGCCGGATGAAGGAGCAATAACAGCAATGCAGCTTTTGAGGGACAAAGCAGGGACGCTGCAGCACTTGGTGAGGGTTTCAACCTAGAAACCCATCAAGGTAATGGGTTTGAGGGTTATGACCCAAGCCCAATACTCCTTAACCCAATTTTTTTTCCCACCTGGTTATTTTTTTGGCACTGAATATGAAATTGTTAATGGAACTGGGCCATTAGATAGTACTGGGCTGCATACTGATATTTTAATTAAAAATAATATTAATTCAGAGCCCAATGCTTATATAGCCCAATGTGCTACCAAAGGTAATTCTGGAAAATCAACTGACTGGATATTTGGTTGTAGAGCTACAGACACTATGACCTATGATCACAAGGATTTTTTTAAATTTATTCTCACCACCTAAGACGCATATTGAGACTGCTAGTGGGGAACTTATTCATTTGAAAAGAGGGGGTTCTATTATTTTTTCTGATAAAATGAAATTACATAATTGGCTATATGTCCCAACTCTATCTTCAAAACTGCTGTCTATCAGTCAAGTGACAAAAGAACTTCACTGTGTGGTGCTAATGTATCCAACCTTTTACCTTTTACAGGACATTCTTACGAAGGAGATCATTGGGCGTGGTACTGAGTGAGGAGATGAATGAAGCTCTTGATAGAGTCATAAAGAAGGACGTGAAATATCGGTTTGTACTAGATATTGAGAACTCCCTAAATTAATACAATACACATAGGAATTTTTTCTCAAGTTAGACATGACTGAACTTCACCTTGTTTCCTACATGCTTGAGGAAATAGGTGCTTCAAATCGTGTTATACAAATAAGCTCTTGAGATGGTTTATATACAGGGATGTGAAATATGGTTTGTAATAGATATTTAGATATCCATAAAATAATTCTAAAGAAATTGGAAGTTACTTCCAAGTCTTTTTTTCCATATATTTTTGTTTATATTTTTCAATACATGTAACAAATTATGGGACGACTAAGATTCTATTTAGTGGTTAATTTATTTGAGAGAATGTGTTATTCTCGTGGTTTTGGTCTTTTAGTACTTTCCGATTGGATTATGTTTGTTTACCATAATTTCATGTAAACACTATTATAAGGAGCCAGGCGATATAAAGAAGATAATCTGAGGAATCTTCCAAGCAGGATTGTAGTTGCTTGAATGGATCTTAGGACGTGAGTTGGGTGTTTGAGCAACAGTTGTAGTGAGCTGAATTATCCCTATAAATAAGAACTGAAATGTGTGTCGTTTCAGGTGGTCGTGTGTGTTGTGCGAGCTCTGCTTATAAGAAGTGAAGCAATGGATGTCGGCATACGGCTAAAAATGCTCAAATGTTGCAACTTCTGGGTTTGTTTCAGATTGGGAGAATACCCAGTTGCAATTTTAGTCTGTCTCAAGAACAACTACACAAGTTTGGGGTTTTGTTAAATAAAGATGAAGATGAAAAATACTGTCAATTAAGATCTCAAAATTGATGTCCCTGTATTCACTTTTTTCATTCTTTCAATTTGAAAAAAATTGTGAGGAAGAAGAACCCCACTACGACAACCATGGAAAAGCACCCTAGCGTCAATATTACCACGGTTTATCCGTGGTATTGCGCGACGAAGTAATAGATCAATTACCATGTTTGAAGGAAGAACCGTGGTAATATCATGCCTCTGTTACCACGGTTCCTTCCTGAACCGCGGTAATATATTTGATTATTTTACCTCTATTACCACGGTTCCTGCCTGAACCGTGGTAATATATTTGATTTTTTTACCTCGATTACCACGGATCCTGCCTGAACCGTGGTAATATATCTGGTTTTTTTACCTTTGTTACCACGGTTCCTGTATGAACCATGGTAATATGTTTTTTTTTTAAACTCCAGAGATGCATTTTTTCATTGTCCAGGGGCGCTGAGCGACCCTATTAGATCGTTGAGCGACTATCAGACATAATTATGCAGAAAAAATAGGGCATTTTCAATAATCTATAATGCTACGTAAAAATTTGAGAATAATAAATCGTTGCCATCATGCAATCATAATATTATAAACACCACCCAAACAAGCAACTTCGGCAGTAGAACATTAATGTACATCATTAATATCTCGTTACTTCTATGCAAAAAACAACTAGAACTATTGATACTAATCCTAATATCTGGTTCCTTGAATTCCAGCATGACTATTGAGATAAAAATCAAACTCCGTTGGATGGCAAATGGTGGTGTCAACAACAGTTCCTGACATTATATTTCCAAGAAAAAAAACAATGAATAAAAAGAGGAGATTCATACATCAACTTAAAGAAATTCTAGAACAAATTAAAAATACAACCATACAGTCAAGCAGTACATGTTGTGCCAGGGAAAAGGGAAGGAGCATATTGATTCTAGAATCGATTCCATAGAATCATCGGAGTTATCGGAGTCTTCGGAGAGAAGTGGATCGTAAATGTCAAGACCCCTTGACCGGAAGAGTTCTACTCCTTATCTCCTGACAAGCGAACTCCTCTAAAGCATTCTAAGCCAAGAAGGGCAACCCATTTGGACCCCTGATCAGTTTTGTCACGAGCAAACCATAGGGAACGGTTTTCTGATTGTCAACCAGAGCAGAAGCAAGACGACTGTAGAAGATGTCTACAACATTAATGTACTCTTCATTCAAAATTGAGTACATGATAAACATGTATTTGTCAAGCACATCTCTCAGACGATCGACTCTTGAACAAATCACGGTTGTGACCAGTTGATGTAAGACTATGGCCGGGAAGGTGAGGGATGAGTAGTGAAGTGTTGTTGGAGAGAGGGATTTTCCATGCAATAGATGACTTCATTAATATCTTCTACATCACAGTTTCTTTGCCAGAATTCAGAGTACGTCACTCCTTCATCCTCACTATAGGGGAGTTCAACAAGTTTGTCTCTGGTTATGGAAAAGTCATGATTCAACACTCTTCCAACGAAGCCTCTGTTGTGAACAAAGGACAAGGAGGACCAGATGGCCAAGATGAGTTATGGGTACGATGACTCATCAGAGGCCCCACACAATGCAGACATACGTGTGTGATGCAGAGCATTGGTTCCAGGCACTTGATAGCGTTGTAGTTCTGAGAAATTGAAGGTAAAAGGAAGATAGATAGTCACACCTTTTGCCATTTCTATTTTTAAGGAAGAAGGATCACAGAAGTAGAGGATACAGGGAAGATGATGGAGCGAAGGATGGAGAACAAATGAGAGATACTTCTGGAATTTATAAGCAAACGAGGGAATATGAGGGGTGAAGAAAAGGGTGGTTAAGAGGATGTCTTGAGAATTGTGAAACTTATGTGGGAAACGAACAAGATGAAAATTTGCAGAGTAAAGAGGGAAGCAGTTACAAGATATAATAGTGAAACGGCGCATGCTGAAGCATTTAAGAAGACAAAACATATTTGAGAGGACTAAGCGATGGAGGAGACGTCTGATAGTGTGACTGTCAAGGATTGCAGGACTAGATGATGGAGGAAACTTTCTCATGATAGAAAAAAAAAACCCTAGTTCTGAACAACAACAAAAATCTTCAAAATAAAACCCTAGAAGTAGAAGCGGGTCAAGAGTACTCTCGAGTGAGGTAGAAAAGTGGCAGTGCCATTGCAGAGAGAAGGATTGCCGATGGTGAGGTGCAGCGTAAGGAGCGGCGGTCATGAGGTGCAGCAACAAGGAGTGAGGAGCGGAACTGACGAGGTTGAAGAGCGATGGAGTCGTAAAAGAGAAAGGGGAAGACATATGGTTTTCGATCTCCAAACAAGGGTTTCCTAGTTAAATCATCACATTTTTTTAATAATGTAATTCCTATTACCACGGTTCCCATAAAAACCGTGGTAATAAACAATTTTAATTAAAATTAATAATACCTATTACCACGGTTCCCCTAACAACTATGGTAACAGGCCGTGTTAATTATAAAAATAATAAAACATATTACCACGATTCCCCTACCAACCGTGGTAATAGGCGGTGTTAATTAAAAAAATAAAAATAAAATTGTCTTAGGTACCACGGTTTCCATACGACCATGGTAACAGAGAACCTCAGTTACCACGATTTAACACCAAACCGTGGTAACAGAGCTCCGGGCAGCTTTTTACCACGGTCCAACACGGAACAGTGGTAAAAGTGGCGTGGTAAAAAGACAATTCTGTAGTAGTGTAGAAAATCTAAAGTTGATAAAAAATGCTTTCGTTTTTGTAGAATATATGTTGAGTTGGTTTCATATCATTCTCGTTTTTTTTTCCCACTTGATAATTTCAATTCAAGATGTCAATACCTTTCACTCCTCCCTACTTGCATGCTTAAATACAATCCAATCATGCATAAGTATGAAAGAGACATTGTTTTGCCTTGAAAACTTGAGATTATAAGCATGACCAACAAAAAAATTCAAATTCTTTGTTCTAATCGCGTTGTAAAAGAAATTTTGTATACAAGATAGGTTATATACTTCAAGTAGCTATGTACACTAAAAAAAATTGTCCTATGAGTAATAATAAGAGACCCAACCAAATTCAATTCCAATACAAATGACAACTCATAATTAACACGATTGTCTGGAATATTTCATATCAAGACTATGGAATCTTTAACAATAAGAGACTCAAGCAAATTGAACTTTGCAATACAAATGACAACTCATACTACACACTAATGAACAAAATTGTCTTTAATATTTCCTATCAAGACTATGGAATCTATAACAATAAGAGACTCAAGAAAATTGAACTTTTCAATACAAATGACAACTCATACTACACAGTATTGAATACAATTTTCTTGATCATTTCCTATAAATTTCATGCTATTTGTAAGCAAATTCAATTTTGCAATACAAATGGCTCTTTCTCTACTCTTGCGTCCCTATACTTTGCAATAGTCTTGATCATTTTCTATAAATCCCATGCTATTTGTAAGCAAAGTTGATTTCCCATTAACTTCATGCTATTTGCAAAAACCAATTAATCAATACCTTCAAGTAACACAATTAATCAAGGAAATCACAGTTGATGTTGAGATAACAAGGAAGTCACAAATATCATGGACCATTTCCACAATATCGGATCCCTCGTAGAATTGCTTTGAGATTGTGTGGACATGTTTGGTGGGTAATCGATCAAGGTGGAGTAGGCAGCACAGAGCTTGGACGTGAGATCAATAGAACCTATTTAGCAAAGGAAAGTAAATGGAATGAATTGTAAGAAGAAGAAGAAATAAAATTGAGTAAATTAATAAGATGAAGGTGAAGAAGACATGTTCTTACAAAAACCAAGAGACTGCAACATTTGTTAGCGTGTCTAGCTACATCAGGTCTGAGTACTAAACAAGTGATGAGGGAAAGTGAAGATTTTAAGGATAATATATAAAGGAGGAGTGGCTGTGACATGTTATGATGATGTGTTGTGTGGATCAGATCATCAGACTCAATCTCTACCGGTCATACAAGCCACAATCCCCGCAACATTAAATGTCTAATAACATTATTTTTAATGTAGTATATTGTTTTTAAGAAAGACTATAACTACGACTCGATTTAGAATAAAATTGATATAATTTTGCTAGTTTGAAAAAAATATTTATCAATTTACTTTAAAATTAAAAAAAAATTAGGAAAAGTTTATTTTGGTTTTGTATATATACGTAATAAAAAATAAGAATGCAATTAAAAAATAAAAAAACAATAAATATATTCAATTGGAAAAAAATTGATATGCACCATCTAAGGATATATAAAGGAGTGGTTGTAACACATTATTATGATGTGTTGTGTGGATCAGATCATCAGACACAATCTTTGCTCGTGATCCAAGCCACAGTCCCCGCAACAAAAGTCTAATAACATTTTTTTTAGTAATAAGAGGAATACCTAATAGCATTATTTTAAATGTAATATATTGTTGTTAAGAAAGACTATAACTATGGGTCATTTATTTAGAATAAAATTGATATAATTTTTATTGCTTCTTTTTGTATTTACTTGCCAAATTAAAAGTTTTTGCAATCAATCTTAAATATAATTTTGTTTGTCCTTAATTATATTATATTATTTGATTTAATTGAATTGATTTTTTTATATTAATAGCTAAAAGTTCTTTGAAGATCTTCACACCCCAATTTCATCTTATAGTCAAAGAGATAAATTTCCTTCTTTCATATCAGACATGAATTATTGGGATTGTGACAAAGGTTGGTTACAATGTCCACAGTTTCAGTGTTGGTGACCATGTTGGATGAGAGATGATTCTTAGACACGTGGATAGTGTCAAACACCAAACACCTCTTGTTTGTGACGATTAAAAACCGTCACAAAATTGCATATTTACAATTTGGTGACGGTTTTTGACCGTCACAAAAAGAGGTGTTTTGTGTTTGACACTATTTATATCTCTACCAATCACTTTTGTGTTGGAGTAGGTACTTAGTTCAACTCATTCAAGGATTGTGAGTATTGCAATGACGGACTAGAAAATTGTTGTGTCAAAGGAGAAGTTTACACTATTAATCGTGTTGATATTGATGGTACAATTACACAAGGAGGACACTCCAATTTCATTGTAGTCCATGAAAGGTAAACTTAATAGGTATTGCTTCTTAAGTTCTCCTTCCTGAATTTTATTATAATCTAGCCTCTAAAAGTACTTGTTTCTTGAAATTTTAGGTATTGCTTCTTGGTACCCAAAAGCGCTATCCTATGGCTTCAGCAGCTCCTTTGCTTTGTGCTGGAATTACAGTTTATTCTCCAATGATGCGGCACACGATGAATCAACTTGGTAAATCTCTAGGAGTGATTGGTCTTGGTGGCCTCGGTCACATGGCAGTGAAGTTTGGAAAAGCATTTGGTTTGAATGTAACTGTTTTCAGCACTAGTATATCCAAGAAAGAGGAGGCACTGACCCTACTTGGTAATGGTGCTGACAAATTTGTGATTTCTTCTAATCAAGAGGAGATGAAGGTAAGTATCATATAATGCATCCATCACATATCATTTTCTTTAGACCATGAACACAATAACTAGCAGATGATTACCCTAGTAGTACATGCATATTTGATTTTCCCTTAAGGAAGATTTTAGGTTCGAGTGTTGAGTATAGAAAAGACCTCGCTATAAGTGTTATCTCCATCGGAATGTGTATGTTCTCAGATCAAAACAGAATTTCCTGTGTGAAACCAATAAGACCATGAAGATAATATTATAATGATGAACTATGCTTCCATGCAGGCATTGGCTAAATCATTGTACTTTATAGTTGACACAGCATCTGGTCCTCACCTGTTTGATCCTTACATGACACTGTTGAAGTCATTTGGTGTTCCCATGTGAAATCAAACTTGGCCCTGCACACCTTAATGTAGGTATGCTGCTTTTGAAGTACAAAGGTTGTAAAATTAAACCATATTTTGATCATGAAATTCATTCATTGCAAGTAATGTGAATGTATATATTACATGTTTTCCAGGAACTAGAACTTTTTCTGGAAGTGGTGTAGGTGGTACAAAAAGAAATACGAGACATGATTGAATTCTGTGCTGCAAATGAGATTCACACAAATATAGAAGTCGCTTCTCAAGTTAGACATGGTTGAACTTCACCTTGTTCGCTACATATGAGGGAAAATGTAATTCAAATTGTGTTATACGAATAATCTCTTGAGAGAATCATAAATAGGGATGTGAAATATGGTCTGTAGTGGATATTTAGATATCCATAAAATGATATTAAAGGAATTGGAAGTTGCTTTGAAGTTTTTTCTTTAATTGTGCGCATCATTTATAGTTATTCATTACTCTATGCATGTGTGTACCATTTTGGTTACCTCGTTCATCTCGTGCTATATAGCACTTCTTATCTATGTAATTCATTAGTTATATAATTTTCAAGGGTCTCTTGATGTTTTTGAAAGTATGTTTGTGGATGTAATACATGCTAATTAAGGAGTTCTTGCAAACACAAATACTATCTAATTGTTCACATGTAAAAAATCTATAACAACTATGAAGGTAAGTTGAAGAGACAGGTTAGTCGATGCATGGTAGTTGGTTGTTGGCATGACAAGGTCAAGGTAGCCGAATGATAGGCATCGTGCATAACCTAGGTTTGAAGTTTGAAAGAGAAGATATTTTCATAATTATACTAAAAATCTAAAGTTTTTATCATGTGGAATATGAATATGAATCATTTCTTTTAAAATAAGAACAACTATTTGTTAGCTTGAAATTTCACCAAATGAACGTAAATTTATGTTTAAAGTGACTTTGTGGTAAACGATAATATTTTGACAAAGATATAATTAGCAAATGGCCATAGTGTGTATTGAATTTGACAAAGTTTTTAAGACGATAATGGCCTTCTCTTATGACATCTTAGAAGTCGAGTTGAATTTTGAAATGGTGTGAACACCCAATTTTGTCCTACCCTTTTATACTATTATTACTATTATTATTATTGTTATTGTTATTGTCTCACAAGTAAAAAAAGAAAAACAGAATGAGAAAGGTCACGTAAGTGACCAAGTGAAAACTAGCAAAAAAAAAAGAAGAAGAAGAAGAAAACAGAAATCAAAATGGGTAGCAAAACAAATTAGACTAAGGGAATTAGTTTGGGAAAAAGGAAAAAGAAACATGGAGTGTGGGCTTCCCCTCTGCAGAGTAGACTTCGCCTTCATCATCACTCACTTTGGCAAAAGTAGATTGCTTAACCCTCCAAGCCATACAATAATAAGCAAGGGCCTCCCTAAAAGCTGCAAAACACAATGCTCACGAGCCTCCTTGCTAATCAACATATAAAATCAACATCTTTATGCAGTAGAAGAAAGATATTTTTTACAAAAGCTCAGCAGTAGAAGAGAGGAGAGGAAGAGGAACTTTTGTGTATAAATAGATTGCTTCAGCAAAAGGAGAGAACTCATTTCTCTTCCAAAAAGGATGAAGGTCTCACCCTTAGGCTTTCATCGGTCAGAGTGTTGCTGCATATTCACTTTGTAGCTGGCTGGTGGTTTTAAAAGCTAAGAGCAAAACCAATGAGAAAGGGAAGAAAGAAGAGGATTAAGGAGTCCTCAACCTGTTATCTTCAACCGGGTACTTTCTCTTTGCTTTAACTATTGTTTGCATATATGTCATTGTGTGTGATAGGCTGGGATCAATTACAAGTAACATGAGAAGGAGAAAATCATGATAAATCTCTTGGAAAAATGAACATACAGTAAGCAAAATTCATGTGAACTTTCATCATCATTCAAATATAGCAGGGACCAAAACCGCCATCGACACCCCAACAGCAATTCTCCTCAAACAACCATCAACCATAACTAGTCCCTTTCCAATTTCCCTCAACCATCTCAATTTCAGCCATCAAAATAGAGAAAATGAAGAGAGACCAAAATCAAACAGAAATCACCACCGTCACGCCGCGCCTCGCCACCAAAGCTCCGGCGTCGTTCTCCTTCTCGATCCCATCTCCGTTTCCCCACATCCTTTCTCTCGTCCCTGATCTCTCTCTATCTCTTTCCATTTTCCCTTTCTCTCTCTCTCTCTTTCACTCGTTTCTGCCCTGCTTCTTATAAAGTTTCTGCAGAATGAATTTTTTTGTCTTGTAAATCTTTGTCACTTTTAAAAAACTAAAAATGCTTTATCTACTACTGTATCATCAAATGTGAGTCCTCACTCTGGAGAGTGAGGTACTCAATTTCTACACTCTCTTCTCCTTCCGCCACGTCATCATTTCCACACCAAACTCTCCCCTCATGAGACCGTGAGTTTCACGCTCCTTTTCTGCGAAGCTCTATGTTATCTCATTTCATATATGTCTATCTCTATCGTTCTATCTGTATCCCAAATCACCGCTTCTTCAATTCTTCTTCTTTCCCCCACTCTCCCCAATTCACGCCGCGTATCTTCCCAATTTCCCCCAATCTCCCCAATTTCACATTACTTTCCCCCAATCTCCCCAATTCTCTCTCCATTTTCTGAAATTTCTCCAATCTTCCTCACTGTAATTTCGCCTATCTCACTCTCTGAAATTTCCCCAATCTTCCTCTCTTCCTCTCTCTATTCCTGAAATTCCGCGATTCTGCACGCAGAATACTCCCTCTATCACTCAATCTGCGAATGCGCATGTATCGATAATTGATTATTGTTTTGAGCATCGATATCAAATCCCTGCAAATTCTGCGATTCTGCACGCAGAATACTCCCTCTATTTCTGAAATATCCCTTCATCCATTCATAATTGATTATTGTTTTCAGCATCGATATCAAATTCTAACTTTTGAATCTCAAATTTAATGTGTCATAGCGAAATTGATATATTACATGGAACATGTATGTTTTGCACTTTTTCTGTCAATTATTCTGAGATGTATATTCATCATATATAGTTAAATTTTAGCAATGTTAAATTTTCATTGTATAAACATTATTGTTTCAATTTTGCTCTCATGTTTGTGGAAAAATCATTTATTTGTTGTTCTGGTTGTTTGTTCTTTCATCAGCACCAGCAAGAACTTCCAGGCTCATTTGAAGAAATATTGTTGGAGAAGCCTGAATTTAAGCCTCCTATGCTTCTGGTATGTGTTAGTGTTTGAAAATTGCTTCTACCTTTTTTAATTGATTCAGGAAATATACTGCTTGTGTTTCAGTTATGTGTTAGTGTTTGAAAATTGCTTATACCTTCTTTAATTGATTCTGGAAAAATGTTGGGTGTTGATTCAGTTGTGTTACCTTGAAATTTTGTGGAAAAACCATTTATTTGTTGTTCTGGTTGTTTGTTCTTTCATCAGCACAAGCAGGAACTTCCAGGCTCATTTGAGGAAATATTGTTGGAGAAGCCTGAATTTAAGCCTCTTGTGAGAAGCCTCATACGGTGGAGGAAAAATCAGCCAGGTAAAAATCAGCCTCTTGTGAGAAGCCTGCATGGTTTCAGTTATGTGTTAGTGTTTGAAAATTGCTAAAGATTAGAAAAATTTCTATTTTGTATATACCCATATGCATGCTTCTGAAACTGCTCTTTCTGTACAGCTTTTGTCCATGTGATTCTAATTTAATTTTAAGGGAGTTTGAAAATTGTGGTATAGTTTTGAATCATGATGGTCATACATATGCTAATTGGAAGCAAATTTTATATCAGGATTTCAATCTTTCTGTCGCCTGAATTCATTTCATATAGTTCTGTTTTTGTGAAATCAATTTGAAGATTGTCATTGTCTTCATCAGCAACTTTGGATATTTTCTATTTGGATCATCGATGATTTTGCCTTTTTTTCTCCATGTTCTGTACTGGTGATGTGCTGGTTTGGATGTTGCCGAAGAACAATTTCTTGATGATATTGATTGTCAAAGTGCTTTGAAGGATATCCATTCATAAGTTAACTTGCTTGAAACAAATGGTTCAAAGAAGGGTCGTGTCTGTTCCTATGTTTTTAAGATCAGAATTTGTTCTTTTTCCAATTTTCCTGGGAAACTACATATGGGTTAATATATTTGTCTCTAAAGAGCAGGATATTTGACCCTAGCTGCGCTTTTATCAGATTTTCCCCTTCAAGATCTGTGTCATGACCCCAATGGAGCAAGCCACCTTTGAGTGTGTGCAGCTGTGTAACCTTTCCCTCTTCGATTCTCAGTCTTTAGAGAGCCTTTCATTACTGGATCTATAGAATACTTTTAAAGTCAATAACTTTTTTTCATCTGCAACTCTAGCTCATGAAAGCACCAATTCTGATGGTTTTGCAATTTTCAATCTAATTGTTTTGAAAGATTTTACATGATTGAAAATTTGGTTGTTTCACTTGCTGCCTTACTTATCTTTGACTACCGTGGAAGTAATGCTATAAGAACAATAATTTTGCTGAAATATGTGTATGTCCTTAGCATATTAACCCAATGACTCTAGATATTAGTTCTTTATATAGTTTTGGTGATGACTTGAGTTGATAAATTGAAGCTAAATAGTTCTTTTGCTGTCAATTTTGGATGTTGATATAAGTTATGTTTAATGCCTATATGCTTACAATATAAATGAAAAGAGGAGGGAATAACTAATTACCACAAGCTTGAGTGTATTTCTTCTTGATCTACCTTAAACTCTTCACGAGGGATTATTTCACTTTCCACTGTGCAGCATTCTTCTATAGCTAGCAACTCTTTTTTTTATCCAATTGGTCCATTAAGTGAACCCTATTGGTGATTTAGACAACTCTTATTTTGTGCTCAGGTTCTCCACAAGAGTTTTGTTCTAAGTTGGACCAGGGTCTCAGCATTTTCCTCTTCCCAGCGAAGTGCAACATCTGCAATGAAGAAAAGATGGACCTTTTCTACATTATTTTTAGTTTTCTCGAATATTTTAAGAGTTCTGATTTTGTATGTGAAATAGAAAATCACTTCAAAATTATTAATTTTTAATAGTATAGAATTTTCAAGATTTTTAATCACACTTCACTATGCGGAGGTTAATTATATCTTCATTTATATAGTGTTAATTTACATTAAATTTTGTTATAAAAACATTTTTTAATATTCACATAAATAATTTCATTATGATTTAAATTATTTTGCTTAAAAAATAAAATTTTTTTGTTACAAAGGAAGACGTTTAACAAAAAAATTATTGTTTCAACGGGGAAATTGACTATGCCAAGTAAAATTATAATTTTTGTAAAATTATTACATAATAATTTTTTTTATTGTATATAAATTAGTTATATTTTTATTTATACAGAGTTATTTTAAATTAACTTTTATTACAATAATTATTTTTTCAATGTTTAAATAAATAATTTCACTATAATTTAAATTATTTTTCTTAACTAAAAAATTATTTTTTCACAATATTTTGATCAATAATTTCATTGATCAACGGGGAAAATATCTATGCTAATAAAAATTACAATTTCTTAAAAATTCTTACATAATGAATTTTTGTATTATATAAAAAAGAGTCTAAAAAAATAATCAGCACGTAAAATATTTCTCAGTAGTTATACAATAAATTAAGCTCAAATATTATGTATACTTTAAATATATATATATATATATATATATATATATATATTTTGTAATTTCTTTATCTACAAAAAAGTCAATATGTATTTAATTATAAATATTTTATTAAATAAAATTTGTTACATAAAATTTGTTTCTGCAGAATGAATTTTTTTGTGTCTTGTAAATCTTTGTCACTTTTAAAAAACTAAAAATGCTTTATTTATTAAAAAAGCAAAATCTCAAAAACACATGCATATAATCCAAAATCAAAATTAACATTTCTACTCATTATCTCATAAAAATCACTAACTACCC
Organism: Acmispon strigosus; assembly: GCA_030819835.1. Taxonomy (NCBI): domain Eukaryota; kingdom Viridiplantae; phylum Streptophyta; class Magnoliopsida; order Fabales; family Fabaceae; genus Acmispon; species Acmispon strigosus. Next base: position 31,355,606 of record JAUAMA010000007.1, read on the forward strand.
ATTTGGTAGCATGATATCTCAAAAAAAAATTAATAATCTTTTCTCAAATAAGTAAACGATGGTAACAGATTACCTCATAAAGTTTCTATAACTACCCACTTAGTAGCATGAATAATCAAAATTCTAAAAAACTAAAAAATATTCAAATATACAAAAATCTCAAAATATATCTTCTTCAAGAAAATCTCGAGTTCCAACTTCTTCAAGCCACTCAAGTCAAGTTCCTGCTTCTTCAAGCCTTCCATTTCAATTTTGGCTTTTTCAAGGTTTCGCCTTCTCTAAGGTTTCGCCTCAAATCTAGGCTTTTTCTCAAGCCTTTCAAAAATACAAAAATTAAGAACTACATGGCTTTGAATTCTCCATTGCATTAGGGGATACGTAGGAGCGGATATCAACAACCGTCAAACCAATTTCATAAATAATCTTTTTCTTAATCCAAACAAATAATTAATTTATTTTTAGGGGTGAAAGGAATATTTTGAAAGCTAACTTCTCTTGCACAGTTAATTAGGGGTACCGTCTTTTGGACGGGCGTTTTAGGCTGCTAATACCTTCCCTATACGTAATCGACTCCCGGACCCGATCTGGTTGAGTAGACCATTCTCTCTCATGGGTTTTCCAATGTTTCCCATTAAAATAATATTGGTGGCGAATTTGTTGATTCCTATTCTTTTTACGCGCCATCACGTCGCGACCCCGGTTGCGACAAGTGGCAACTTAGTCAAAATTGTTACATTGAAGACCGTCTAATGCTAGTTGTGTAGTTAAAGAAGTCTGAGATCAGAAAATGTGGAAAGTCGGAAAACTGAAGATGAAGACACTTCAGAAGCCACGCATTTTCTTTTAATTGTTTAGTCGTTGTCAACAGTTAGGACTTATAGCTCATATATAAAAGTTTTGTTGTTGAAATAAGGGTTCACAATTAGTCGCTCGAAAAACCCATTGTACAGTTAAAAGGTCCAAATAAACGCAACTACACAGCGATCTTGGGGTCATCGAGTACGCACTTTTGAAACCATCTTCTATTTCAATGCAATGCAATGCTTTAATGCAATTTTATGTGATTTCCTTAGTCATTTAAGTTCATGTTTTGTTTTTCATGTTTCTTGATTGAAATCCCTGTTTATATTAGTTTTGTCTATTTGCCTTTATATTTCTGGGTTGAAGTCTTGATATTCACGGTTCCTAATCTTTTAATTTCAACATTTTTGAAAAACGATTTCATCAAAGAACACACAAAAAGGACTTGAATTCAGTCCTTACATTCCAAAATTTCCTGTAAACACTATTACAACGAGCTAGCTGATATAAGGAAGATAATCAGATGAATCTTCCAAGTTGACTAGGAGTGAGAAGACATTTACACTATAAGATTTTAGTCGCTTGTATGGATCTTAAGACGTGAGTTGGGTGTCTGAGCAACAGTTGTAGTGAGCCAAATTATCCCTATAAATAAGAACTGAAATGTGTGTCATTTCAGGTGGTCATGTGAGTGTTGTGCGAGCTCTGTTTATTAGAAGTGAAGCAATGGATGTTGGCATGCGGCTAAAAATGCTCAAATGTTGCAACTTCTGGGTTTGGTTAAAATTGGGAGAATACCCAGTTGCAATTTGAGTCTATCTCAAGAACAACTACACAAATTTGGGGTTTTGTTAAATAAAGATGAAGATGAAAGATACTGTCAATTAAGATCTAAAAATTGTTGTGCCTGTATTCACTTTTTTCATTCTTTCAATTCCAAAAATTGTGGGGAAGAAGAACCCCACTACAACTTCCATGGAAAAGCACCCTAGAAAATCTAAAGTTGATCAAAATGCTTTTGTTTTTGTAGAATGTATGTTTAGCTGGTTTCACATGATTTTGATCATTCTCTTGTTTTGTTCCCACTTGTACTGAATCCATAAAGAATGTGAAAATGTTTGGGAGATGAAGATGAAGGGGATGAAGATGTTCTGTATTTAGGGTAGTGGAAGAGTCAATAAGTGAAAAAATGCAATGAGCTTTGAAACTTGGGGACCCCATTTTCACATTTACTTAAATAGGGGACCAAAAATGCTTGATAATTTCAATTCAAGATGCCAATATCTTTCACTCCTCCCAACTTGCACACTTATATACAATCCAATCATGCATAAGTAAGGAAGAGACATTGTTTTGCCTTTAAACTTGAGATTAAAAGCATGACCAACAAAAAAAATTCAATTTTTTGTTCTAATCGCCTAATAAAAGAATATTTGTATACAAGATAGGTTATATGCTTCAAGTAGCTATGTATACTAAAAGAAAAAATTCTCTTAGTCATTTTCTATCAATTACATGCATTCAGTAATAATAAAAGACTCAAGCAAATTTAATTTCAATACAATACAAATGACAACTCATACTGTACTCTAATGAACAAGATTGTCTTGAATATTTCCTATCAAGACTATGGAATCTATAACAATAAGAGAATAAAGCAAATTCAATTTTGATATACAAATGACAACTCAGACTACACACTAATTAATGAACAAAATTGTTTTGATCATTTTCTATAAATTTCCTGCTATTTGTAAGCAAATCAACTTTGCAATACAAATAGCTCTTTTCTTTGCTTGTGCGTCCCTAAACCTGCAGGGGAACTAGTAGCTGGGATCTATACTAATCACAGAATCTAACAAATTCAACTTTGGAATAGTCTTGATCATTTTCTATAAATCCCATGCTATTTGTAAGCAAAGTTGGTTTCTTATAAATTCCATGCTGTTTGTAAGTTAATTCAACTTTGCAATACAAATGGCTCTTTCACTGCTCGCGTGGCCCTAAATTCTTTGCTGACATTGTTAGAAATATCCTAGCCACCTCCTCTGCCGCCTAGTAACACAATTAATCAAGGAAATCACAGTTGATGTTGAGATAACAAGAAAGTTACAAATATTATGGAACATTTCCACAATATCAAATCCCTTGTAGAATTGCTCTGAGACTGTGTGGACATGTTTGGTGCGTAATCGATCAAGGTGGAGTACACAGCACAGAGCTTGGACGTGAGATCTACAGAACCTATTTAGTAAAGGGAAGGAAATGGAATGAATTGTAAGAAGAAGAAGAAGAAGAAATAAAATTGAGTAAATTAATGAGATGAAAGTGAAGAAGACATGTTCTTACAAAAACCAAGAGACTGTAGCGTTTGTTAGCGTGTCTGGCTACATTGGATCTGAGTACTGAACAAGTGATGAGGGAAAGTGAAGAGTTGAAGGATAATATATAAAGGAGGAGTGACTGTGACACGTTATGATGATGTGTTGTGTGGATAAGATCATCAGGTTCAATCTCTACTGATGATCCAAGCCACAATCCCCGCAACATTAAATGTCTAATAACATTATTTTTAATGTAGTATATTGTTTTTAAGAAAGACTATAACTACAACTCAATTTAGAGTAAAATTGATATAATTTTGATTGCTTACCTTTGTACTTACTAGCCAAATTAGAAGTTTTTGCGACCAATCTTAAATATAACTTTTCTGGTGGTTAATTATATTATTTGATTTAACTGAATTGATTTTTTTATTAATAGCTAAATGTTCTTTGAAGGGATAAAAAAAGCTAAATAATATCTTCACACCCCAATTTCATTGTATAGTCAAAGAGATATAAATAGTAAATCTAAAAGTAAGAAATATAATGAGTAATGTGATAGGAGAATAATAAGTTGATAATAAAGAGATAGAATTAATTGACACCAGTGTCTAATAATATTATTTTTAATGTAGTATATTGTTTTTAGGAAAGACTATAACTACGATTCATTTTAGAATAATTTTAATTGCTTATTATTGTACTTTTAGCCAAATTAGAAGTTTTTCCAATCAATCTTAAATATAAATTTTCTGGTGCTTAATTATATTTTTTTACATTGGAAAACAGTATTATTATTTGATTTAACTGAATTGATTTTTATATTAATAGCTCAATGTTCTTTAAAGGGATAATAAAAGCTAAATAATATCTTCACACCTCAATTTCATCGTACAGTCAAAGAGATATAAATAGTAAAAATAAAAGTAAAAAATATAATGAGTAATGTGATAGGACAACAATAAGCTGATAATAAAGAGATAGGATCAATTGACATCAAATGTTCAAAATTATTTTGACACTAAATTCTATTTGTTTGTTTTACTTTAATCTAAAAGGCTTTGATTTGTTTTCTAAAAATCTACATTTAATACATATTTGTTATTCATTAAGGTATTTATTAATACTTTTTCTCTCATTAAATCTGAGATAAAAGTTTGTTTTGCTAGTTTGAAAAAAATAATTATCAATTTACTTTTGAATTTGAAAAAATTACGAAAAGAATATTTTGTTCTGTATATATGTATAAGTAATAAGAAATAAGAATGTCAATAAAATATTAAAAAAAACAAGAAATATTTTCATTTGAAAAAACTTTGAAATGTACCATCTATTTTAAAATTTAAGAAAAAATTAATTGAGAAATAATTTTCTATTGCACAAGATTTGCACAAATTAATTACTAATTTATTATTTGTTTAATAATTTTTATTTTATTTTTCTATTAATTATTTTTACTGCAAGACTTTCTAAGGAACTCCTGCAAATTAAAATAATGGATTTTTAAAAATGAAACTAATATAATGTTATAGTTACTTTCATATAAAACAAAAAAAATTATTCGTAAAGTTTATAACTTTAATTTAACTAAGTTATAATATATATATATATATATATATATATATATATATATATATATATATAAATAGATAAATAAATGAATAAATGAGAGAGAAAGATATTACTCCCTCCGTCACAAATTATAAGACTTTTTAGAGACAAACTTGGTGTCTCAAATTATAAGAACCCTTCTAGATTTAAAAAAATAATAATAAACTTTTCCTTTTTTACTCCTTGCATTCATTATATTTTCAATTCCAAAACTTTAATTATCACCTCTACTATTACTTCTCTTTCATGTTTCCCAACCAACCTTTGATATATCTAATACTAACATAGGGGTATATATGGAAGATTTGTATAAAAAATAATAAAACCAAAATATTAATTAGTTTATTACATGTTTTCTTAATAAGCGTGATTGTCTAAACATGTCCTTATAATTTGAGACGGAGGGAGTAATAATTATGTATTGATTGAGGAGTTTAAAAAGACAAATCATAACCTTTTAGATCAAACAAAATAAATGGACATGATTTGGTGTTAAGATAAGTTTGACACCTTAGTGTAAATTTCTTTTTGATTTGGTATATCGGAAAGCATTTAAATTCCACTTCCACGGATTCATATCTGGACCTTTCCCTCTCCAACTCATATGTCCTTAGCTCTTACCACTTGAACTATCCTTCAAATACACCTTTCTTGGTGTCAATTGATCATATCTCGATAATAAATGAAAAATAAGATGTAAATAAAAATGGGTGTGGTGATATTAGATACGGGATTTGCAAGAATGAAATTAATTTTATATAATAAGTTAATAACGAAGTGATTCCCGTTGTAATGTATTTTTCTTTTGTCTTATATTGATATCGCAATTTTAATTTAAGTGCGGTAAAGGTCAAATGTTTTCTTAAAAAGTTAGGCTTCTAGGAGTTAAACTTTTGACCTTGTGGTTTAAATAGTCATTTTCACCGTTGTGAATTTGCGACGCACACGTTGGTATTTCATTGTAATGTATAAAGATTCTCTTTGGTGACCAATATTTTTCAGTTTCCATAAAAAAATACGTGTATTAGCATGCATGCTAATAATAATAATAATAAAAATACCTTCACACTCCAATTTCATCTTACCGTCAAAGAGATAAAAATAGAAAATAAAAGTATGAAATATAATGAGTAATGTAATAAGAGAATAATAAAGTGATAATAAATGATAAATAAGATGAAAATAAAAGTGAAACTGCGAAAAAAGAACAAAACTTTGCAGCATATGAGGCTAGGGTATTTTTTTTATTACATATGGAAATACAAATGAAAATGAACTAAGCTACAACATCCTGACACAGCAACAAGAACACACTAGAAGGAGGAAGTCTCCATATCCGAAAGGGAGATCCAGCTATTGTAGCATCAGTGAACCAAAATATCAGTTACTATATTACAAACTCTATAAAAATGATGTAGTATTTTCGTTCTCCTAAGTTCGGGTAAAAAATGTTGTGGAGCTTGCCAAACATCTGAACCAACGCCTAAACAAAAGGAGGAGAAACCACTTGCCTCTATCCTGTGTCTCTTGCCCTACTTCTAGAGCCTTAGATAGTTGCACTCACTTTTGCGATTCTATGCTAATGCCTTAGTTATAAGGCCTAACACAACCCTTCTCCTTTGTTCGGGCTTAGGACGGGCTACGCAAGCATAGTTGGAGTAGCAAACCGTTGTAAGACCCGCTATACGTTATGGTAGCGAATGTTGGGTTTTAACGGAATGGCCCGAGAGAAAATTTTGAGTAGCAGAAATGAGAATGTTAAGATGGATGAGTGGACACACAAGAAAGAATACGATATGCAATGAGTGGATTAGAGAAGATACTGGAATGACGACTATCGTGGAGAAGCTGATGGAAAACTAGTTAAGGTGGTATGAACATTTAAAGAGACCTATTGAGACACGGTGAGAAGGATTGATAAAATTATTTTTAGTCTTGCGAAGAGAGGTAGAGCTAGGGAGACAAAAAAGAACTTGGAATTGTTAAAAAATTGTATTATCAATAACATCCCTCATGATTCAGTTTTTTATCAAATTCAATGACATAGTGTGATTTATATACTCGATTTCACTTAGTGGGATACTGTTTTTGCTATGTTATTGTGTTTCTAAGAGAGAATCTCCATCAAAATAAAGAGTTTGCATATATTAGCTTGGACTTCGTTTTTTTTTTTTTTCTTTTTCTCAACTTTATTAAATTAGTTGCAAATTTCTTTGATTGTTGATGTGAGATATGCCATTGTGCAATATTGATGCTTATTTATATTGGTGTGATAGGTGATAACATATTACCAGGATGAATATAAATCAGTGCTCAATTTGTACTTTCTCGATAGTGTAGATTACTCCAATCCAAGGTTCCTTTCACACTCTTTCAATAAGAAGTAACTTTGTAAAACGAAGTTGAATTTACATTACTGATATTTTTGTGGTTTGAAAGTTTTACAAAGCCTTTTCTGGTTGTTTCATTAAGATATTCAATATGAACGAATTCTTTAAAAAACAGCACACTAAAAGTGAAAGTGTATTTTCATCGATCTGTTTGTAAGATAAATCTCATGAAGTTGAATTTCAATTTCTAAATTCTATTTTCAACCGTGGTAATTGATAGTGAAAAAAAGAGGATGAAATTTTGCACTTAGTATTCGGATCTCAATTTCTATTACAATAAAGGAACAATACAAGCCTCTCATAGGCCCTAAAACAAAATTTAGTAGGTGAAAATTTGAAATAATACTTGGCTTTTGCAACTTAGGCTAATCAATTTTTACAACTATTTGCAATTTAAACTTGATTTAAATAATAACATGTATCCCTAAAAATTAATTAGGTAATATAAACTAATCTTAGTATTTCATTCAATTTAAATTATTACAAAAATGATTTGGATTTATTCAAGCTATTGCATCTCTCTAGTCTGTCTCCTTGCTGGTGTGCTCTCAAACATACCACTCCTTATATCTCTCTCATGCTGTGTTGTTTCTCTCTAGTTTGCCCCTCCCTTGATGCACTATTGCAACTCTCCGGTTCGCGTGATGTGCTATTGCATCTTTCAGATTCAACTTCTTGTTATTTGCTGTGTCCCTCAAACGCAGACAACGCAAAGACATCATAACAAAATTAATCAAAGAAATCACAGCTGATGCAGAGATAACAAGGAAGTCACAAATATCATGAATTGCTCTGAAACTGCGTGGACATGTTTGGTGGGTAATCGATCAAGGTGGATAGACAACACAAAGCTTGGACATGCGATCAACAGAACCTATTTAACAAAGGAAAGGAAATGGAATGAATTGTAAGAAGAAGAAGAAATAAAATAGAGTAAATCAATAAGATGAGAGTGAAGAAGATATGTTCTTACGAAAATCATGCAAGAGACAGCCGCTTTTGTTATCAGATCTAGATCTGAAGGATTAGATATATTGGCAATAAAAAAGAAACCCTAGTACCGAACAAGTGATGAAGGAATTTGAGGATTCTAAGGATTTATAGAGGAATTGTGACACGTTATGATGATGTGTTGTGTGGATAAGATTATCAGACACAATCTTTGCCCGTGGACTAATAACATTATTTTAAATAATATAGTATATATTGTTTTTAAGAAAGACTATAACTACGGGTCTGTTTATTTAGAATAAAATTGATATAATTTAAATTGCTTCTTTTTGTATTTACTTGCTAAATTAAAAGTTTTTGCAATCAATCTTAAATATAATTTTTTTCCCATAATTATATTATTTGATTCAATTAAATTGATTGAAGATCTTCACACCCCAATTTTATGCTATAGTCAAAGAGATAGAAATTGAAAAAATAGAAGTATGAAATATAATGAATATTGTGATAATAAATGAAAAATAAGATGAAAATAAAAGTGAAACTGTAAAAAGGAATAAAATTTTGATAAATTTTGTAGCATATGGGGCTAGGGTTTTAAATGATTATCTTGATTGAAATTGTAAATATTTTTCTTAGAAATTAGAATTTAAGAGTTTTAAATGAATAAAATTGAAACTAGGTTAAAAGAACTTGATTGTAACAACAACAAAAATTGAGGGAGGGTATGTGTATATTAGAGTTGAGGAGAAGTGATAGTTATACTTAGGGGTGTTCGCGGTCCAGTTTGGTTCGGTTTTGAAGGGAAAATTCATCCTATCCAATCCCTTCGGTTTTATCCCTTCGTCATCCAATCGGTTGTTTTTATTTTTTAGATTCGAACCAATCCGATCCAATTTTTTTAGGTTTGGATTGGATTGGATTTACTGTAAGAATGAAAATATAAAAATAAACTATGCAATAGGCAATACTTTAGAACATTCACCATGCTGTTTGGACTTTGGAATAAACAAGTCAAGACAATTATCAAAAGTCTCCTAACAAATACAAAAACATAAATGGAGAACCAAATCAGTTTAATCCTTCATTAGTTTAATCCTTCATCACACAAAAAAACAATTAAAACCAGCTCCTAATTGACTTTCATTCACTGTTAATCTTCAATCTCCAATTCTCCATGGCTCCACCTCCACTAGACATGCCTCCATAAAAGTAAATTGCTGCAAAAAAAATGTAATATATTAGTTATCCAACATGAAAGAGTAGAAGGCAGCAAGCCAGCAAGACAAATAGAGTTGTATACCAGTATCTCAGTAAGTAACAACTCTGCAAGGCAACATATAACAATCCCAACTACTCAGACTGAGACTCATCAGAATCAACTTGGATAGATTGTGTATTAGGCTCCATTTCTACATATGTAAGATAAAACCTGGTTAGTAATAAGCAAAATTAGAATTTCAAATTAAAATATACAAATACAATAAAATAAAATACCTAGCTCAAGCTTTTCAAATTCTTCAATAAGTTCTTCAACATCACTTGAAAAAGGAGTTGATCGAAACCATTTTTGAGCACAAATTAACGCTTCGACGGTCTTTGGAGAAAGTCAACTCCTATAATTATTAAGAACTCTTCCCTCGGTGCTGAATGCAGATTCCGAAGCAACTGTAGATACCGGCATAGCCAGTACATTCTTATCTATCAAACCAAGAGTAGGATATTTGCTAGAATTCACCTTCCACCAATTCAAGATATCAAACTGAGGAGTTTTCTTCTCTAATTTATCTGTGAAATAGGAATCCACCTCATTTGTATTCATACTCTCACTCATACTCATATCCTTGTCAAATTCCAAAGCAAATGAATTACCATCACCATCATCCAACTCAGTACTTTCCATTTCAGAAGCAGTTTGGGTCATTGATTGAGATTGACCATTTTCAAAAAAATCTTTATAGCTATTGAACATATTATTGAAAGTATCCTTCACCTTTCCACTTGAATATTCAGCATCCTCTTGATTATAAAGCTTTCGAAAGCTCCATTCCACAAACCAAAGTTTGTATCTAGGGTCGAGTACAACAGCTATGAAAATCATTGTGTTGACATTTTTTAGACTCCCCCAATACTTGTCATGCTTGGCTTTCATTTTCAAAGCCATGCTCCCAAGTAATGGATCTAAACTCCCGGTCCATGAGTTTAGCGTTTGCAACACCATGCAATATTCATGGAAGTATTGAGAAGAAGTCACAAACTTTGAGCCTGGAACTTTAACAGTGACATCATAAAATACTTTCAAAAAATTCACAAACACTCGTGCATTATCCCAATCATCCGATTTAGGGATCCCACCTTTCATAATTGCATACTCTACATCTCGCTCTGCTAGCCTTTTAAAAGCATTTTGAAACTTCAAAGCACTTTCAAGCATAAGGTAAGTAGAGTTCCATCTAGTCGGAACATCTAACTGTACCACACAAGTCTCTTGTAGCCTACAATCCTTAATGAAATTATTGAACTTTTCTTTACGACCTGTGGAAGCACGCACAAATCTAGCAGCATTCCTAATCTTTGTAGTGGAATCATGCAAGTCCTTCAAACCATCATTAACAACAAGATTTAAGATATGAGCACAACATCTAACATGCAAAAATTCACCTTTCAATGGATGTGCACTCCAATCCTCCACTTTAGGTTTTAAGTAAGAAATAGCTGTATCATTTGAGCTTGCATTGTCAACAGTAAGAGTGAAAACTTTAGAAATTCCCCAACCCAAAAGTAACTTCTCAATTTTTCTACCAATAGTGTCACCCTTATGATTCTTGATCTGACAAAAGTTCAGTATCCTCTTGTGCAACTTCCATTCATTATCAATAAAATGAGCCGTCAGACATAGATAATTCAAATTTTGCACAGAAGTCCAGCAATCAGTTGTTAAGCATACACTTTGATTGGGAACACTAAAAACAGATTTCAGCTTTTTCTTTTCATTCAGATAAAGATTCCAACAATCCCTAGCAATTGTGATCCTTCCAGGAATATTTAATCTAGGTTGCACAAGACTCATAAAATAACGAAATCCCTCCCCCTCTACAAATTTAAAAGGCAACTCATCCACAATAAGCATCCTAGCGAGAGCTTGCCTACATGTCTCAGCATCAAATGCAACAGCAGCAAAACTATTAAAACCCTCTTTTCCATCTTCTTTTTTCAATTGTTGGAGACTAAGAACTGATTGTCTAGGATCATTTGCCTTTCTAGGAAACTTTTAGCATTGATTCAACAAATGGACAGGAAGTGCAAATGGTTTTGATTGCTATTTGCTGCAAATCAACCAAACAGGATGAGTCAGAACAGCATACAATAACTCACAAATACCAACAACAAAAATTATCCCAACATAAACATACAAACTACTAACACCAACAACCAAAATCATCCCAACATAAACATACAAACTACTAACACCAACAACAAAAACTATCCCAACATAAACATACAAAGTACTGGGAGTTATCAAATATACTGCTATAAACATACAAAGTACTGGTAAATGCTCAACATGATTACTGCTATAATTTGAAGTTATCAAATATTTGTCTCTAGAATCATTTGGAGTGCGAAAAGAATTGAGAGAAGGGACAGAAATTATGGAATCTATAGACAATTATTACAGAACTAAATAATTTGTTGATTCTATTCCTTCACTTTTTATCCATATTTACTTCAATAAAATAAAGAGCACCGGAGACATACTCGTGTATAAATGTATAAAAGGGATTTCTTAAATTCTCAAATAACTTACCAAAAGCACAGGACGTCGAGTCTGGACGTGGAGCACCGCGCGCCGCCGTCGAGCTTTAGGGATTTCTCTATTGTGGAGCACCGCCGCCGTCGAGCAAGCCTCTGCCATCGAGCTTCGTGGAGCGCCGTCGAACTTCGTGGAGCCTCTGCCGTCGAGCTTCGTGGAGCGCCGCCACCGTCGCTACTCGCCATGCTCTCTTTCTCTTCTCTTCGGTTTCAGAACAGAGGGAATTAGGTTAGATTCTAAATTAGGAGCATGTGTTTTTCAGATTGTAAAAGGGGCAAAAGAGGAAAACTAACAAAAAGTGTGGCTAAATATGTAATTCAGTATATTAAAAAATTAAGCATGTTATATCCTTCCGGTTCGGTTCGGTTAGGTTCGGTTCGGTTTTGGGAAGTGGAACTGAAAACCGAACCGATCCAGTAATTGAACATCGGTTTTTTCGGTTTTCGGTTTTTTCGGTTATCGGTTTTTTTGATCGGTTTGACCGGTTTAGTTCGGTTTGGATTGGTTTTGAACACCCCTAGGACGAAGTGCCCATATTACTGGAGAACATGCAGCACCATCAAAAACAGATCAAGGATATACGCGCTGGGAGCAAGATAATCAATGTGTCTTTACCTGGTTGATTCAGAACATTGAATCACATCTGGTGAACAATGTGTCACAGTATCCAACAGAAAAAAACCTATGGGATGGGCTAGCTGTGACATATGGTGCCGGAGCTGACTCATTACAGGTATTTGATCTTCACAGGAGGGCGAACTCACTGAGCCAAGGCGGCGACACCTTAGAAGATTGTTGGAACAAGCTACAGAATCTCTGGATTGCCATTGATCGGTGAGACCCAAACCCGATGAAAGATCCTGAAGATATCCAAATTTACAACAACAAAATACAAGAACAGAGGATGTATCAACTTTTAACAGCCAACGATGACAGGTTTGATCCAATCAAACGAGATATTCTGAAACGGGATCCCCTTCCCTCAGTCGAAACAGCTTACGCCACTGTAAGGTGGGGGGAGGTCGCCAGGCTCCACATCTTGAAAGCGGAAACCTCCGATGTCGACTCATCATCGGGAATTGGTGCGGGTTTGGTGGCCAGAACAGTGGGGGAGCGAGGAAATCGAGATGCAGGGCAAGCAGCCAACAGAACCAAGAATCGTTCGAAAGACAAAAAGGATAAATCAAAACTCGTTTGAACCCATTGCGGAATGAAGAAGCATACCAAAGAAACATGCTTCAGGATTGTGGGCTACCCAGAATGGTGGGAAGAAAATCATAAGGAGAGATCAGGGCCACGAATCGGGAAGGCCGCCGCCGCCGCCGCTACAAGCTTCCATGAACCCGAGACCGCCGTTCCAAGGCCACCGAACCAGCGAGAGAAAGGCGATGAGTTCGAAGGGAGGACCGACGGCCGGAGCGATGAAAACAGAGGATCGTCTACCAGCGGCACCGCCGCCGGATGAAGGAGCAATAACAGCAATGCAGCTTTTGAGGGACAAAGCAGGGACGCTGCAGCACTTGGTGAGGGTTTCAACCTAGAAACCCATCAAGGTAATGGGTTTGAGGGTTATGACCCAAGCCCAATACTCCTTAACCCAATTTTTTTTCCCACCTGGTTATTTTTTTGGCACTGAATATGAAATTGTTAATGGAACTGGGCCATTAGATAGTACTGGGCTGCATACTGATATTTTAATTAAAAATAATATTAATTCAGAGCCCAATGCTTATATAGCCCAATGTGCTACCAAAGGTAATTCTGGAAAATCAACTGACTGGATATTTGGTTGTGGAGCTACAGACACTATGACCTATGATCACAAGGATTTTTTAAATTTATTCTCACCACCTAAGACGCATATTGAGACTGCTAGTGGGGAACTTATTCATTTGAAAAGAGGGGGTTCTATTATTTTTTCTGATAAAATGAAATTACATAATTGGCTATATGTCCCAACTCTATCTTCAAAACTGCTGTCTATCAGTCAAGTGACAAAAGAACTTCACTGTGTGGTGCTAATGTATCCAACCTTTTACCTTTTACAGGACATTCTTACGAAGGAGATCATTGGGCGTGGTACTGAGCGAGGAGATGAATGAAGCTCTTGATAGAGTCATAAAGAAGGACGTGAAATATCGGTTTGTACTAGATATTGAGAACTCCCTAAATTAATACAATACACATAGGAAGTTGTTTCTCAAGTTAGACATGACTGAACTTCACCTTGTTTCCTACATGCTTGAGGAAATAGGTGCTTCAAATCGTGTTATACAAATAAGCTCTTGAGATGGTTTATATACAGGGATGTGAAATATGGTTTGTAATAGATATTTAGATATCCATAAAATAATTCTAAAGAAATTGGAAGTTACTTCCAAGTCTTTTTTTCCATATATTTTTGTTTATATTTTTCAATACATGTAACAAATTATGGGACGACTAAGATTCTATTTAGTGGTTAATTTATTTGAGAGAATGTGTTATTCTCGTGGTTTTGGTCTTTTAGTACTTTCCGATTGGATTATGTTTGTTTACCATAATTTCATGTAAACACTATTATAAGGAGCCAGGCGATATAAAGAAGATAATCTGAGGAATCTTCCAAGCAGGATTGTAGTTGCTTGAATGGATCTTAGGACGTGAGTTGGGTGTTTGAGCAACAGTTGTAGTGAGCTGAATTATCCCTATAAATAAGAACTGAAATGTGTGTCGTTTCAGGTGGTCGTGTGTGTTGTGCGAGCTCTGTTTATAAGAAGTGAAGCAATGGATGTCGGCATACGGCTAAAAATGCTCAAATGTTGCAACTTCTGGGTTTGTTTCAGATTGGGAGAATACCCAGTTGCAATTTTAGTCTGTCTCAAGAACAACTACACAAGTTTGGGGTTTTGTTAAATAAAGATGAAGATGAAAAATACTGTCAATTAAGATCTCAAAATTGATGTCCTTGTATTCACTTTTTTCATTCTTTCAATTTGAAAAAAATTGTGAGGAAGAAGAACCCCACTACGACAACCATGGAAAAGCACCCTAGCGTCAATATTACCACGGTTTATCCGTGGTATTGCGCGACAAAGTAATAGATCAATTACCATGTTTGAAGGAAGAACCGTGGTAATATCATGCCTCTGTTACCACGGTTCCTTCCTGAACCGCGGTAATATATTTGATTATTTTACCTCTATTACCACGGTTCCTGCCTGAACCGCGGTAATATATTTGATTTTTTTACCTCGATTACCACGGATCCTGCCTGAACCGTGGTAATATATCTGGTTTTTTTACCTTTGTTACCACGGTTCCTGTATGAACCATGGTAATATGTTTTTTTTTTTAAACTCCAGAGATGCATTTTTTCATTGTCCAGGGGCGCTGAGCGACCCTATTAGATCGTTGAGCGACTATCAGACATAATTATGCAGAAAAAATAGGGCATTTTCAATAATCTATAATGCTACGTAAAAATTTGAGAATAATAAATCGTTGCCATCATGCAATCATAATATTATAAACACCACCCAAACAAGCAACTTCGGCAGTAGAACATTAATGTACATCATTAATATCTCGTTACTTCTATGCAAAAAACAACTAGAACTATTGATACTAATCCTAATATCTGGTTCCTTGAATTCCAGCATGACTATTGAGATAAAAATCAAACTCCGTTGGATGGCAAATGGTGGTGTCAACAACAGTTCCTGACATTATATTTCCAAGAAAAAAAACAATGAATAAAAAGAGGAGATTCATACATCAACTTAAAGAAATTCTAGAACAAATTAAAAATACAACCATACAGTCAAGCAGTACATGTTGTGCCAGGGAAAAGGGAAGGAGCATATTGATTCTAGAATCGATTCCATAGAATCATCGGAGTTATCGGAGTCTTCGGAGAGAAGTGGATCGTAAATGTCAAGACCCCTTGACCGGAAGAGTTCTACTCCTTATCTCCTGACAAGAGAACTCCTCTAAAGCATTCTAAGCCAAGAAGGGCAACCCATTTGGACCCCTGATCAGTTTTGTCACGAGCAAACCATAGGGAACGGTTTTCTGATTGTCAACCAGAGCAGAAGCAAGACGACTGTAGAAGATGTCTACAACATTAATGTACTCTTCCTTCAAAATTGAGTACATGATAAACATGTATTTGTCAAGCACATCTCTCAGACGATCGACTCTTGAACAAATCACGGTTGTGACCAGTTGATGTAAGACTATGGCCGGGAAGGTGAGGGATGAGTAGTGAAGTGTTGTTGGAGAGAGGGATTTTCCATGCAATAGATGACTTCATTAATATCTTCTACATCACAGTTTCTTTGCCAGAATTCAGAGTACGTCACTCCTTCATCCTCACTATAGAGGAGTTCAACAAGTTTGTCTCTGGTTATGGAAAAGTCATGATTCAACACTCTTCCAACGAAGCCTCTGTTGTGAACAAAGGACAAGGAGGACCAGATGGCCAAGATGAGTTATGGGTACGATGACTCATCAGAGGCCCCACACAATGCAGACATACGTGTGTGATGCAGAGCATTGGTTCCAGGCACTTGATAGCGTTGTAGTTCTGAGAAATTGAAGGTAAAAGGAAGATAGATAGTCACACCTTTTGCCATTTCTATTTTTAAGGAAGAAGGATCACAAAAGTAGAGGATACAGGGAAGATGATGGAGCGAAGGATGGAGAACAAATGAGAGATACTTCTGGAATTTATAAGCAAACGAGGGAATATGAGGGGTGAAGAAAAGGGTGGTTAAGAGGATGTCTTGAGAATTGTGAAACTTATGTGGGAAACGAACAAGATGAAAATTTGTAGAGTAAAGAGGGAAGCAGTTACAAGATATAATAGTGAAACGGCGCATGCTGAAGCATTTAAGAAGACAAAACATATCTGAGAGGACTAGGCGATGGAGGAGACGTCTGATAGTGTGACTGTCAAGGATTGCAGGACTAGATGATGGAGGAAACTTTCTCATGATAGAAAAAAAAAACCCTAGTTCTGAACAACAACAAAAATCTTCAAAATAAAACCCTAGAAGTAGAAGCGGGTCAAGAGTACTCTCGAGTGAGGTAGAAAAGTGGCAGTGCCATTGCAGAGAGAAGGATTGCCGATGGTGAGGTGCAGCGTAAGGAGCAGCGGTCATGAGGTGCAGCAACAAGGAGTGAGGAGCGGAACTGACGAGGTTGAAGAGCGATGGAGTCGTAAAAGAGAAAGGGGAAGACATATGGTTTTCGATCTCCAAACAAGGGTTTCCTAGTTAAATCATCACATTTTTTTAATAATGTAATTCCTATTACCACGGTTCCCATAAAAACCGTGGTAATAAACAATTTTAATTAAAATTAATAATACCTATTACCACGGTTCCCCTAACAACTATGGTAACAGGCCGTGTTAATTATAAAAATAATAAAACATATTACCACGATTCCCCTACCAACCGTGGTAATAGGCGGTGTTAATTAAAAAAATAAAAATAAAATTGTCTTAGGTACCACGGTTTCCATACGACCATGGTAACAGAGAACCTCAGTTACCACGATTTAACACCAAACCGTGGTAACAGAGCTCCGGGCAGCTTTTTACCACGGTCCAACACGGAACAGTGGTAAAAGTGGCGTGGTAAAAAGACAATTCTGTAGTAGTGTAGAAAATCTAAAGTTGATAAAAAATGCTTTCGTTTTTGTAGAATATATGTTGAGTTGGTTTCATATCATTCTCGTTTTTTTTTTCCCACTTGATAATTTCAATTCAAGATGTCAATACCTTTCACTCCTCCCTACTTGCATGCTTAAATACAATCCAATCATGCATAAGTATGAAAGAGACATTGTTTTGCCTTGAAAACTTGAGATTATAAGCATGACCAACAAAAAAATTCAAATTCTTTGTTCTAATCGCGTTGTAAAAGAAATTTTGTATACAAGATAGGTTATATACTTCAAGTAGCTATGTACACTAAAAAAAATTGTCCTATGAGTAATAATAAGAGACCCAACCAAATTCAATTCCAATACAAATGACAACTCATAATTAACACGATTGTCTGGAATATTTCATATCAAGACTATGGAATCTTTAACAATAAGAGACTCAAGCAAATTGAACTTTGCAATACAAATGACAACTCATACTACACACTAATGAACAAAATTGTCTTTAATATTTCCTATCAAGACTATGGAATCTATAACAATAAGAGACTCAAGAAAATTGAACTTTTCAATACAAATGACAACTCATACTACACAGTATTGAATACAATTTTCTTGATCATTTCCTATAAATTTCATGCTATTTGTAAGCAAATTCAATTTTGCAATACAAATGGCTCTTTCTCTACTCTTGCGTCCCTAAACTTTGCAATAGTCTTGATCATTTTCTATAAATCCAATGCTATTTGTAAGCAAAGTTGATTTCCCATTAACTTCATGCTATTTGCAAAAACCAATTAATCAATACCTTCAAGTAACACAATTAATCAAGGAAATCACAGTTGATGTTGAGATAACAAGGAAGTCACAAATATCATGGCCCATTTCCACAATATCAGATCCCTCGTAGAATTGCTTTGAAATTGTGTGGACATGTTTGGTGGGTAATCGATCAAGGTGGAGTAGGCAGCACAGAGCTTGGACGTGAGATCAATAGAACCTATTTAGCAAAGGAAAGTAAATGGAATGAATTGTAAGAAGAAGAAGAAATAAAATTGAGTAAATTAATAAGATGAAGGTGAAGAAGACATGTTCTTACAAAAACCAAGAGACTGCAGCATTTGTTAGCGTGTCTAGCTACATCAGGTCTGAGTACTAAACAAGTGATGAGGGAAAGTGAAGATTTTAAGGATAATATATAAAGGAGGAGTGGCTGTGACATGTTATGATGATGTGTTGTGTGGATCAGATCATCAGACTCAATCTCTACCGGTCATACAAGCCACAATCCCCGCAACATTAAATGTCTAATAACATTATTTTTAATGTAGTATATTGTTTTTAAGAAAGACTATAACTACGACTCGATTTAGAATAAAATTGATATAATTTTGCTAGTTTGAAAAAAATATTTATCAATTTACTTTAAAATTAAAAAAAAATTAGGAAAAGTTTATTTTGGTTTTGTATATATACGTAATAAAAAATAAGAATGCAATTAAAAAATAAAAAAACAATAAATATATTCAATTGAAAAAAAATTGATATGCACCATCTAAGGATATATAAAGGAGTGGTTGTAACACATTATTATGATGTGTTGTGTGGATCAGATCATCAGACACAATCTTTGCTCGTGATCCAAGCCACAGTCCCCGCAACAAAAGTCTAATAACATTTTTTTTAGTAATAAGAGGAATACCTAATAGCATTATTTTAAATGTAATATATTGTTGTTAAGAAAGACTATAACTATGGGTCATTTATTTAGAATAAAATTGATATAATTTTTATTGCTTCTTTTTGTATTTACTTGCCAAATTAAAAGTTTTTGCAATCAATCTTAAATATAATTTTGTTTGTCCTTAATTATATTATATTATTTGATTTAATTGAATTGATTTTTTTATATTAATAGCTGAAAGTTCTTTGAAGATCTTCACACCCCAATTTCATCTTATAGTCAAAGAGATAAATTTCCTTCTTTCATATCAGACATGAGATTATTGGGATTGTGACAAAGGTTGGTTACAATGTCCACAGTTTCAGTGTTGGTGACCATGTTGGATGAGAGATGATTCTTAGACACGTGGATAATGTCAAACACCAAACACCTCTTGTTTGTGACGATTAAAAACCGTCACAAAATTGCATATTTACAATTTGGTGACGGTTTTTGACCGTCACAAAAAGAGGTGTTTTGTGTTTGACACTATTTATATCTCTACCAATCACTTTTGTGTTGGAGTAGGTACTTAGTTCAACTCATTCAAGGATTGTGAGTATTGCAATGACGGACTAGAAAATTGTTGTGTCAAAGGAGAAGTTTACACTATTAATCGTGTTGATATTGATGGTACAATTACACAAGGAGGACACTCCAATTTCATTGTAGTCCATGAAAGGTAAACTTAATAGGTATTGCTTCTTAAGTTCTCCTTCCTGAATTTTATTATAATCTAGCCTCTAAAAGTACTTGTTTCTTGAAATTTTAGGTATTGCTTCTTGGTACCCAAAAGCGCTATCCTATGGCTTCAGCAGCTCCTTTGCTTTGTGCTGGAATTACAGTTTATTCTCCAATGATGCGGCACATGATGAATCAACTTGGTAAATCTCTAGGAGTGATTGGTCTTGGTGGCCTCGGTCACATGGCAGTGAAGTTTGGAAAAGCATTTGGTTTGAATGTAACTGTTTTCAGCACTAGTATATCCAAGAAAGAGGAGGCACTGACCCTACTTGGTAATGGTGCTGACAAATTTGTGATTTCTTCTAATCAAGAGGAGATGAAGGTAAGTATCATATAATGCATCCATCACATATCATTTTCTTTAGACCATGAACACAATAACTAGCAGATGATTACCCTAGTAGTACATGCATATTTGATTTTCCCTTAAGGAAGATTTTAGGTTCGAGTGTTGAGTATAGAAAAGACCTCGCTATAAGTGTTATCTCCATCGGAATGTGTATGTTCTCAGATCAAAACAGAATTTCCTGTGTGAAACCAATAAGACCATGAAGATAATATTATAATGATGAACTATGCTTCCATGCAGGCATTGGCTAAATCATTGTACTTTATAGTTGACACAGCATCTGGTCCTCACCTGTTTGATCCTTACATGACACTGTTGAAGTCATTTGGTGTTCCCATGTGAAATCAAACTTGGCCCTGCACACCTTAATGTAGGTATGCTGCTTTTGAAGTACAAAGGTTGTAAAATTAAACCATATTTTGATCATGAAATTCATTCATTGCAAGTAATGTGAATGTATATATTACATGTTTTCCAGGAACTAGAACTTTTTCTGGAAGTGGTGTAGGTGGTACAAAAGAAATACGAGACATGATTGAATTCTGTGCTGCAAATGAGATTCACACAAATATAGAAGTCGCTTCTCAAGTTAGACATGGTTGAACTTCACCTTGTTCGCTACATATGAGGGAAAATGTAATTCAAATTGTGTTATACGAATAATCTCTTGAGAGAATCATAAATAGGGATGTGAAATATGGTCTGTAGTGGATATTTAGATATCCATAAAATGATATTAAAGGAATTGGAAGTTGCTTTGAAGTTTTTTCTTTAATTGTGCGCATCATTTATAGTTATTCATTACTCTATGCATGTGTGTACCATTTTGGTTACCTCGTTCATCTCGTGCTATATAGCACTTCTTATCTATGTAATTCATTAGTTATATAATTTTCAAGGGTCTCTTGATGTTTTTGAAAGTATGTTTGTGGATGTAATACATGCTAATTAAGGAGTTCTTGCAAACACAAATACTATCTAATTGTTCACATGTAAAAAATCTATAACAACTATGAAGGTAAGTTGAAGAGACAGGTTAGTCGATGCATGGTAGTTGGTTGTTGGCATGACAAGGTCAAGGTAGCCGAATGATAGGCATCGTGCATAACCTAGGTTTGAAGTTTGAAAGAGAAGATATTTTCATAATTATACTAAAAATCTAAAGTTTTTATCATGTGGAATATGAATATGAATCATTTCTTTTAAAATAAGAACAACTATTTGTTAGCTTGAAATTTCACCAAATGAACGTAAATTTATGTTTAAAGTGACTTTGTGGTAAACGATAATATTTTGACAAAGATATAATTAGCAAATGGCCATAGTGTGTATTGAATTTGACAAAGTTTTTAAGACGATAATGGCCTTCTCTTATGACATCTTAGAAGTCGAGTTGAATTTTGAAATGGTGTGAACACCCAATTTTGTCCTACCCTTTTATACTATTATTACTATTATTATTATTGTTATTGTTATTGTCTCACAAGTAAAAAAAGAAAAACAGAATGAGAAAGGTCACGTAAGTGACCAAGTGAAAACTAGCAAAAAAAAAAGAAGAAGAAGAAGAAAACAGAAATCAAAATGGGTAGCAAAACAAATTAGACTAAGGGAATTAGTTTGGGAAAAAGGAAAAAGAAACATGGAGTGTGGGCTTCCCCTCTGCAGAGTAGACTTCGCCTTCATCATCACTCACTTTGGAAAAAGTAGATTGCTTAACCCTCCAAGCCATACAATAATAAGCAAGGGCCTCCCTAAAAGCTGCAAAACACAATGCTCACGAGCCTCCTTGCTAATCAACATATAAAATCAACATCTTTATGCAGTAGAAGAAAGATATTTTTTACAAAAGCTCAGCAGTAGAAGAGAGGAGAGGAAGAGGAACTTTTGTGTATAAATAGACTGCTTCAGCAAAAGGAGAGAACTCATTTCTCTTCCAAAAAGGATGAAGGTCTCACCCTTAGGCTTTCATCGGTCAGAGTGTTGCTGCATATTCACTTTGTAGCTGGCTGGTGGTGTTAAAAGCTAAGAGCAAAACCAATGAGAAAGGGAAGAAAGAAGAGGATTAAGGAGTCCTCAACCTGTTATCTTCAACCGGGTACTTTCTCTTTGCTTTAACTATTGTTTGCATATATGTCATTGTGTGTGATAGGCTGGGATCAATTACAAGTAACATGAGAAGGAGAAAATCATGATAAATCTCTTGGAAAAATGAACATACAGTAAGAAAAATTCATGTGAACTTTCATCATCATTCAAATATAGCAGGGACCAAAACCGCCATCGACACCCCAACAGCAATTCTCCTCAAACAACCATCAACCATAACTAGTCCCTTTCCAATTAACCTCAACCATCTCAATTTCAGCCATCAAAATAGAGAAAATGAAGAGAGACCAAAATCAAACAGAAATCACCAAACCCCAACAATAAAACTCGCCTTCAGCAGCAATCCCGCCACCATCGCCGGCCTCGCCTCGCCTCGCCGCGCCACTCTCGTCCCTGCGAGGTCGACCTCGCCTCTGCTCTGCCATCCCTTCCCACCGTCATCAGTCACCAACGATCGCTGGCCGCCACACTCTTCGCGCCGTCGCGTCGCTTCCTCACGTTGCGTCCTTCGCCCACCTTCACCGCGCCGTCGTGATTCTGCCACCGTCACGCCGCGCCTTGCCACCAAAGCTCCGGCATCGTTCTCCTTCTCGATCCCATCTCCGTTTCCCCACATCCTTTCTCTCGTCCTTGATCTCTCTCTATCTCTTTCCATTTTCCCTTTCTCTCTCTCTCTTTCTCTCGTTTCTGCCCTGCTTCTTATAAAGTTTCTGCAGAATGAATTTTTTTGTGTCTTGTAAATCTTTGTCACTTTTAAAAAACTAAAAATGCTTTATTTATTAAAAAAGCAAAATCTCAAAAACACATGCATATAATCCAAAATCAAAATTAACATTTCTACTCATTATCTCATAAAAATCACTAACTACCCATTTGGTAGCATGATATCTCAAAAAAAAATTAATAATCTTTTCTCAAATAAGTAAACGATGGTAACAGATTACCTCATAAAGTTTCTATAACTACCCACTTAGTAGCATGAATAATCAAAATTCTAAAAAACTAAAAAATATTCAAATATACAAAAATCTCAAAATATATCTTCTTCAAGAAAATCTCGAGTTCCAACTTCTTCAAGCCACTCAAGTCAAGTTCCTGCTTCTTCAAGCCTTCCATTTCAATTTTGGCTTTTTCAAGGTTTCGCCTTCTCTAAGGTTTCGCCTCAAATCTAGGCTTTTTCTCAAGCCTTTCAAAAATACAAAAATTAAGAACTACATGGCTTTGAATTCTCCATTGCATTAGGGGATACGTAGGAGCGGATATCAACAACCGTCAAACCAATTTCATAAATAATCTTTTTCTTAATCCAAACAAATAATTAATTTATTTTTAGGGGTGAAAGGAATATTTTGAAAGCTAACTTCTCTTGCACAGTTAATTAGGGGTACCGTCTTTTGGACGGGCGTTTTAGGCTGCTAATACCTTCCCTATACGTAATCGACTCCCGGACCCGATCTGGTTGAGTAGACCATTCTCTCTCATGGGTTTTCCAATGTTTCCCATTAAAATAATATTGGTGGCGAATTTGTTGATTCCTATTCTTTTTACGCGCCATCACGTCGCGACCCCGGTTGCGACAAGTGGCAACTTAGTCAAAATTGTTACATTGAAGACCGTCTAATGCTAGTTGTGTAGTTAAAGAAGTCTGAGATCAGAAAATGTGGAAAGCCGGAAAACTGAAGATGAAGACACTTCAGAAGCCACGCATTTTCTTTTAATTGTTTAGTCGTTGTCAACAGTTAGGACTTATAGCTCATATATAAAAGTTTTGTTGTTGAAATAAGGGTTCACAATTAGTCGCTCGAAAAACCCATTGTACAGTTAAAAGGTCCAAATAAACGCAACTACACAGCGATCTTGGGGTCATCGAGTACGCACTTTTGAAACCATCTTCTATTTCAATGCAATGCAATGCTTTAATGCAATTTTATGTGATTTCCTTAGTCATTTAAGTTCATGTTTTGTTTTTCATGTTTCTTGATTGAAATCCCTGTTTATATTAGTTTTGTCTATTTGCCTTTATATTTCTGGGTTGAAGTCTTGATATTCACGGTTCCTAATCTTTTAATTTCAACATTTTTGAAAAACGATTTCATCAAAGAACACACAAAAAGGACTTGAATTCAGTCCTTACATTCCAAAATTTCCTGTAAACACTATTACAACGAGCTAGCTGATATAAGGAAGATAATCAGATGAATCTTCCAAGTTGACTAGGAGTGAGAAGACATTTACACTATAAGATTTTAGTCGCTTGTATGGATCTTAAGACGTGAGTTGGGTGTCTGAGCAACAGTTGTAGTGAGCCAAATTATCCCTATAAATAAGAACTGAAATGTGTGTCATTTCAGGTGGTCATGTGAGTGTTGTGCGAGCTCTGTTTATTAGAAGTGAAGCAATGGATGTTGGCATGCGGCTAAAAATGCTCAAATGTTGCAACTTCTGGGTTTGGTTAAAATTGGGAGAATACCCAGTTGCAATTTGAGTCTATCTCAAGAACAACTACACAAATTTGGGGTTTTGTTAAATAAAGATGAAGATGAAAGATACTGTCAATTAAGATCTAAAAATTGTTGTGCCTGTATTCACTTTTTTCATTCTTTCAATTCCAAAAATTGTGGGGAAGAAGAACCCCACTACAACTTCCATGGAAAAGCACCCTAGAAAATCTAAAGTTGATCAAAATGCTTTTGTTTTTGTAGAATGTATGTTTAGCTGGTTTCACATGATTTTGATCATTCTCTTGTTTTGTTCCCACTTGTACTGAATCCATAAAGAATGTGAAAATGTTTGGGAGATGAAGATGAAGGGGATGAAGATGTTCTGTATTTAGGGTAGTGGAAGAGTCAATAAGTGAAAAAATGCAATGAGCTTTGAAACTTGGGGACCCCATTTTCACATTTACTTAAATAGGGGACCAAAAATGCTTGATAATTTCAATTCAAGATGCCAATATCTTTCACTCCTCCCAACTTGCACACTTATATACAATCCAATCATGCATAAGTAAGGAAGAGACATTGTTTTGCCTTTAAACTTGAGATTAAAAGCATGACCAACAAAAAAAATTCAATTTTTTGTTCTAATCGCCTAATAAAAGAATATTTGTATACAAGATAGGTTATATGCTTCAAGTAGCTATGTATACTAAAAGAAAAAATTCTCTTAGTCATTTTCTATCAATTACATGCATTCAGTAATAATAAAAGACTCAAGCAAATTTAATTTCAATACAATACAAATGACAACTCATACTGTACTCTAATGAACAAGATTGTCTTGAATATTTCCTATCAAGACTATGGAATCTATAACAATAAGAGAATAAAGCAAATTCAATTTTGATATACAAATGACAACTCAGACTACACACTAATTAATGAACAAAATTGTTTTGATCATTTTCTATAAATTTCCTGCTATTTGTAAGCAAATCAACTTTGCAATACAAATAGCTCTTTTCTTTGCTTGTGCGTCCCTAAACCTGCAGGGGAACTAGTAGCTGGGATCTATACTAATCACAGAATCTAACAAATTCAACTTTGGAATAGTCTTGATCATTTTCTATAAATCCCATGCTATTTGTAAGCAAAGTTGGTTTCTTATAAATTCCATGCTGTTTGTAAGTTAATTCAACTTTGCAATACAAATGGCTCTTTCACTGCTCGCGTGGCCCTAAATTCTTTGCTGACATTGTTAGAAATATCCTAGCCACCTCCTCTGCCGCCTAGTAACACAATTAATCAAGGAAATCACAGTTGATGTTGAGATAACAAGAAAGTTACAAATATTATGGAACATTTCCACAATATCAAATCCCTTGTAGAATTGCTCTGAGACTGTGTGGACATGTTTGGTGCGTAATCGATCAAGGTGGAGTACACAGCACAGAGCTTGGACGTGAGATCTACAGAACCTATTTAGTAAAGGGAAGGAAATGGAATGAATTGTAAGAAGAAGAAGAAGAAGAAATAAAATTGAGTAAATTAATGAGATGAAAGTGAAGAAGACATGTTCTTACAAAAACCAAGAGACTGTAGCGTTTGTTAGCGTGTCTGGCTACATTGGATCTGAGTACTGAACAAGTGATGAGGGAAAGTGAAGAGTTGAAGGATAATATATAAAGGAGGAGTGACTGTGACACGTTATGATGATGTGTTGTGTGGATAAGATCATCAGGTTCAATCTCTACTGATGATCCAAGCCACAATCCCCGCAACATTAAATGTCTAATAACATTATTTTTAATGTAGTATATTGTTTTTAAGAAAGACTATAACTACAACTCAATTTAGAGTAAAATTGATATAATTTTGATTGCTTACCTTTGTACTTACTAGCCAAATTAGAAGTTTTTGCGACCAATCTTAAATATAACTTTTCTGGTGGTTAATTATATTATTTGATTTAACTGAATTGATTTTTTTATTAATAGCTAAATGTTCTTTGAAGGGATAAAAAAAGCTAAATAATATCTTCACACCCCAATTTCATTGTATAGTCAAAGAGATATAAATAGTAAATCTAAAAGTAAGAAATATAATGAGTAATGTGATAGGAGAATAATAAGTTGATAATAAAGAGATAGAATTAATTGACACCAGTGTCTAATAATATTATTTTTAATGTAGTATATTGTTTTTAGGAAAGACTATAACTACGATTCATTTTAGAATAATTTTAATTGCTTATTATTGTACTTTTAGCCAAATTAGAAGTTTTTCCAATCAATCTTAAATATAAATTTTCTGGTGCTTAATTATATTTTTTTACATTGGAAAACAGTATTATTATTTGATTTAACTGAATTGATTTTTATATTAATAGCTCAATGTTCTTTAAAGGGATAATAAAAGCTAAATAATATTTTCACACCTCAATTTCATCGTACAGTCAAAGAGATATAAATAGTAAAAATAAAAGTAAAAAATATAATGAGTAATGTGATAGGACAACAATAAGCTGATAATAAAGAGATAGGATCAATTGACATCAAATGTTCAAAATTATTTTGACACTAAATTCTATTTGTTTGTTTTACTTTAATCTAAAAGGCTTTGATTTGTTTTCTAAAAATCTACATTTAATACATATTTGTTATTCATTAAGGTATTTATTAATACTTTTTCTCTCATTAAATCTGAGATAAAAGTTTGTTTTGCTAGTTTGAAAAAAATAATTATCAATTTACTTTTGAATTTGAAAAAATTACGAAAAGAATATTTTGTTCTGTATATATGTATAAGTAATAAGAAATAAGAATGTCAATAAAATATTAAAAAAAACAAGAAATATTTTCATTTGAAAAAACTTTGAAATGTACCATCTATTTTAAAAATTAAGAAAAAATTAATTGAGAAATATTTTTCTATTGCACAAGATTTGCACAAATTAATTACTAATTTATTATTTGTTTAATAATTTTTATTTTATTTTTCTATTAATTATTTTTACTGCAAGACTTTCTAAGGAACTCCTGCAAATTAAAATAATGGATTTTTAAAAATGAAACTAATATAATGTTATAGTTACTTTCATATAAAACAAAAAAAATTATTCGTAAAGTTTATAACTTTAATTTAACTAAGTTATAATATATATATATATATATATATATATATATATAAATAGATAAATAAATGAATAAATGAGAGAGAAAGATATTACTCCCTCCGTCACAAATTATAAGACTTTTTAGAGACAAACTTGGTGTCTCAAATTATAAGAACCCTTCTAGATTTAAAAAAATAATAATAAACTTTTCCTTTTTTACTCCTTGCATTCATTATATTTTCAATTCCAAAACTTTAATTATCACCTCTACTATTACTTCTCTTTCATGTTTCCCAACCAACCTTTGATATATCTAATACTAACATAGGGGTATATATGGAAGATTTGTATAAAAATTAATAAAACCAAAATATTAATTAGTTTATTACATGTTTTCTTAATAAGCGTGATTGTCTAAACATGTCCTTATAATTTGAGACGGAGGGAGTAATAATTATGTATTGATTGAGGAGTTTAAAAAGACAAATCATAACCTTTTAGATCAAACAAAATAAATGGACATGATTTGGTGTTAAGATAAGTTTGACACCTTAGTGTAAATTTCTTTTTGATTTGGTATATCGGAAAGCATTTAAATTCCACTTCCACGGATTCATATCTGGACCTTTCCCTCTCCAACTCATATGTCCTTAGCTCTTACCACTTGAACTATCCTTCAAATACACCTTTCTTGGTGTCAATTGATCATATCTCGATAATAAATGAAAAATAAGATGTAAATAAAAATGGGTGTGGTGATATTAGGTACGGGATTTGCAAGAATGAAATTAATTTTATATAATAAGTTAATAACGAAGTGATTCCCGTTGTAATGTATTTTTCTTTTGTCTTATATTGATATCGCAATTTTAATTTAAGTGCGGTAAAGGTCAAATGTTTTCTTAAAAAGTTAGGCTTCTAGGAGTTAAACTTTTGACCTTGTGGTTTAAATAGTCATTTTCACCGTTGTGAATTTGCGACGCACACGTTGGTATTTCATTGTAATGTATAAAGATTCTCTTTGGTGACCAATATTTTTCAGTTTCCATAAAAAAATACGTGTATTAGCATGCATGCTAATAATAATAATAATAAAAATACCTTCACACTCCAATTTCATCTTACCGTCAAAGAGATAAAAATAGAAAATAAAAGTATGAAATATAATGAGTAATGTAATAAGAGAATAATAAAGTGATAATAAATGATAAATAAGATGAAAATAAAAGTGAAACTGCGAAAAAGAACAAAACTTTGCAGCATATGAGGCTAGGGTATTTTTTTTATTACATATGGAAATACAAATGAAAATGAACTAAGCTACAACATCCTGACACAGCAACAAGAACACACTAGAAGGAGGAAGTCTCCATATCCGAAAGGGAGATCCAGCTATTGTAGCATCAGTGAACCAAAATATCAGTTACTATATTACAAACTCTATAAAAATGATGTAGTATTTTCGCTCTTCTGAGTTCGGGTAAAAAATGTTGTGGAGCTTGCCAAACATCTGAACCAACGCCTAAACAAAAGGAGGAGAAACCACTTGCCTCTATCCTGTGTCTCTTGCCCTACTTCTAGAGCCTTAGACAGTTGCACTCACTTTTGCGATTCTATGCTAATGCCTTAGTTATAAGGCCTAACACAACCCTTCTCCTTTGTTCGGGCTTAGGACGGGCTACGCAAGCATAGTTGGAGTAGCAAACCGTTGTAAGACCCGCTATACGTTATGGTAGCGAATGTTGGGTTTTAACGGAATGGCCTGAGAGAAAATTTTGAGTAGCAGAAATGAGAATGTTAAGATGGATGAGTGGACACACAAGAAAGAATGCGATATGCAATGAGTGGATTAGAGAAGATACTGGAATGACGACTATCGTGGAGAAGCTGATGGAAAACTAGTTAAGGTGGTATGAACATTTAAAGAGACCTATTGAGACACGGTGAGAAGGATTGATAAAATTATTTTTAGTCTTGCGAAGAGAGGTAGAGCTGGGGAGACAAAAAAGAACTTGGAATTGTTAAAAAATTGTATTATCAATAACATCCCTCATGATTCAGTTTTTTATCAAATTCAATGACATAGTGTGATTTATATACTCGATTTCACTTAGTGGGATACTATTTTTGCTATGTTATTGTGTTTCTAAGAGAGAATCTCCATCAAAATAAAGAGTTTGCATATATTAGCTTGGACTTCGGTTTTTTTTTTCTTTTTCTCAACTTTATTAAATTAGTTGCAAATTTCTTTGATTGTTGATGTGAGATATGCCATTGTGCAATATTGATGCTTATTTATATTGGTGTGATAGGTGATAACATATTACCAGGATGAATATAAATCAGTGCTCAATTTGTACTTTCTCGATAGTGTAGATTACTCCAATCCAAGGTTCCTTTCACACTCTTTCAATAAGAAGTAACTTTGTAAAACGAAGTTGAATTTACATTACTGATATTTTTGAGGTTTGAAAGTTTTACAAAGCCTTTTCTGGTTGTTTCATTAAGATATTCAATATGAACGAATTCATTAAAAAACAGCACACTAAAAGTGAAAGTGTATTTTCATCGATCTGTTTGTAAGATAAATCTCATGAAGTTGAATTTCAATTTCTAAATTCTATTTTCAACCGTGGTAATTGATAGTGAAAAAAAGAGGATGAAATTTTGCACTTAGTATTCGGATCTCAATTTCTATTACAATAAAGGAACAATACAAGCCTCTCATACGCCCTAAAACAAAATTTAGTAGGTGAAAATTTGAAATAATACTTGGCTTTTGCAACTTAGCCTAATCAATTTTTACAACTATTTGCAATTTAAACTTGATTTAAATAATAACATGTATCCCTAAAAATTAATTAGGTAATATAAACCAATCTTAGTATTTCATTCAATTTAAATTATTACAAAAATGATTTGGATTTATTCAAGCTATTGCATCTCTCTAGTCTGTCTCCTTGCTGGTGTGCTCTCAAACATACCACTCCTTATATCTCTCTCATGCTGTGTTGTTTCTCTCTAGTTTGCCCCTCCCTTGATGCACTATTGCAACTCTCCGGTTCGCGTGATGTGCTATTGCATCTTTCAGATTCAACTTCTTGTTATTTGCTGTGTCCCTCAAACGCAGACAACGCAAAGACATCATAACAAAATTAATCAAAGAAATCACAGCTGATGCAGAGATAACAAGGAAGTCACAAATATCATGAATTGCTCTGAAACTGCGTGGACATGTTTGGTGGGTAATCGATCAAGGTGGATAGACAACACAAAGCTTGGACATGCGATCAACAGAACCTATTTAACAAAGGAAAGGAAATGGAATGAATTGTAAGAAGAAGAAGAAATAAAATAGAGTAAATCAATAAGATGAGAGTGAAGAAGATATGTTCTTACGAAAATCATGCAAGAGACAGCCGCTTTTGTTATCAGATCTAGATCTGAAGGATTAGATATATTGGCAATAAAAAAGAAACCCTAGTACCGAACAAGTGATGAAGGAATTTGAGGATTCTAAGGATTTATAGAGGAATTGTGACACGTTATGATGATGTGTTGTGTGGATAAGATTATCAGACACAATCTTTGCCTGTGGACTAATAACATTATTTTAAATAATATAGTATATATTGTTTTTAAGAAAGACTATAACTACGGGTCTGTTTATTTAGAATAAAATTGATATAATTTAAATTGCTTCTTTTTGTATTTACTTGCTAAATTAAAAGTTTTTGCAATCAATCTTAAATATAATTTTTTCCCATAATTATATTATTTGATTCAATTAAATTGATTGAAGATCTTCACACCCCAATTTTATGCTATAGTCAAAGAGATAGAAATTGAAAAAATAGAAGTATGAAATATAATGAATATTGTGATAATAAATGAAAAATAAGATGAAAATAAAAGTGAAACTGTAAAAAGGAATAAAATTTTGATAAATTTTGTAGCATATGGGGCTAGGGTTTTAAATGATTATCTTAATTGAAATTGTAAATATTTTTCTTAGAAATTAGAATTTAAGAGTTTTAAATGAATAAAATTGAAACTAGGTTAAAAGAACTTGATTGTAACAACAACAAAAATTGAGGGAGGGTATGTGTATATTAGAGTTGAGGAGAAGTGATAGTTATACTTAGGGGTGTTCGCGGTCCAGTTTGGTTCGGTTTTGAAGGGAAAATTCATCCGATCCAATCCCTTCGGTTTTATCCCTTCGTCATCCAATCGGTTGTTTTTATTTTTTAGATTCGAACCAATCCGATCCAATTTTTTTAGGTTTGGATTGGATTGGATTTACTGTAAGAATGAAAATATAAAAATAAACTATGCAATAGGCAATACTTTAAAACATTCACCATGCTGTTTGGACTTTGGAATAAACAAGTCAAGACAATTATCAAAAGTCTTCTAACAAATACAAAAACATAAATGGAGAACCAAATCAGTTTAATCCTTCATTAGTTTAATCCTTCATCACACAAAAAAACAATTAAAACCAGCTCCTAATTGACTTTCATTCACTGTTAATCTTCAATCTCCAATTCTCCATGGCTCCACCTCCACAAGACATGCCTCCATAAAAGTAAATTGCTGCAAAAAAAATGTAATATATTAGTTATCCAACATGAAAGAGTAGAAGGCAGCAAGCCAGCAAGACAAATAGAGTTGTATACCAGTATCTCAGTAAGTAACAACTCTGCAAGGCAACATATAACAATCCCAACTACTCAGACTGAGACTCATCAGAATCAACTTGGATAGATTGTGTATTTGGCTCCATTTCTACATATGTAAAATAAAACCTGGTTAGTAATAAGCAAAATTAGAATTTCAAATTAAAATATACAAATTAGAATTCCAAAGCAAATGAATTACCATCACCATCATCCAACTCAGTACTTTCCATTTCAGAAGCAGTTTGGGTCATTGATTGAGATTGACCATTTTCAAAAAAATCTTTATAGCTATTGAACATCTTATTGAAAGTATCCTTCACCTTTCCACTTAAATATTCAGCATCCTCTTGATTATAAAGCTTTTGAAAGCTCCATTCCACAAACCAAAGTTTGTATCTAGGGTCGAGTACAACAGCTATGAAAATCATTGTGTTGACATTTTTTAGACTCCCCCAATACTTGTCATGCTTGGCTTTCATTTTCAAAGCCATGCTCCCAAGTAATGGATCTAAACTCCCGGTCCATGAGTTTAGCGTTTGCAACACCATGCAATATTCATGGAAGTATTGAGAAGAAGTCACAAACTTTGAGCCTGGAACTTTAACAGTGACATCATAAAATACTTTCAAAAAATTCACAAACACTCGTGCATTATCCCAATCATCCGATTTAGGGATCCCACCTTTCATAATTGCATACTCTACATCTCGCTCTGCTAGCCTTTTAAAAGCATTTTGAAACTTCAAAGCACTTTCAAGCATAAGGTAAGTAGAGTTCCATCTAGTCGGAACATCTAACTGTACCACACAAGTCTCTTGTAGCCTACAATCCTTAATGAAATTATTGAACTTTTCTTTACGACCTGTGGAAGCACGCACAAATCTAGCAGCATTCCTAATCTTTGTAGTGGAATCATGCAAGTCCTTCAAACCATCATTAACAACAAGATTTAAGATATGAGCACAACATCTAACATGCAAAAATTCACCTTTCAATGGATGTGCACTCCAATCCTCCACTTTAGGTTTTAAGTAAGAAATAGCTGTATCATTTGAGCTTGCATTGTCAACAGTAAGAGTGAAAACTTTAGAAATTCCCCAACCCAAAAGTAACTTCTCAATTTTTCTACCAATAGTGTCACCCTTATGATTCTTGATCTGACAAAAGTTCAGTATCCTCTTGTGCAACTTCCATTCATTATCAATAAAATGAGCCGTCAGACATAGATAATTCAAATTTTGCACAGAAGTCCAGCAATCAGTTGTTAAGCATACACTTTGATTGGGAACACTAAAAACAGATTTCAGCTTTTTCTTTTCATTCAGATAAAGATTCCAACAATCCCTAGCAATTGTGATCCTTCCAGGAATATTTAATCTAGGTTGCACAAGACTCATAAAATAACGAAATCCCTCCCCCTCTACAAATTTAAAAGGCAACTCATCCACAATAAGCATCCTAGCGAGAGCTTGCCTACATGTCTCAGCATCAAATGCAACAGCAGCAAAACTATTAAAACCCTCTTTTCCATCTTCTTTTTTCAATTGTTGGAGACTAAGAACTGATTGTCTAGGATCATTTGCCTTTCTAGGAAACTTTTAGCATTGATTCAACAAATGATTATTCATATTACTAGTGCCATTTTTATGAGTATCACATGCATAGGTTGCCCCACACCAATTACATTTAGCTCTAGGGTTTTTAGACTTGTCAAGTACTTTAGTGAAATGATCCCAAGTCCAAGATCGAGGTCTAGCAGGTTTCCTCTTACCTGATTCATCGTCTTCCTCATCTTCCTCGTCCTCCTCTACATTAGAAGCAATTTTTGCAAGCTTCCTCTTCTTGGCAATCTTCTTCTGCACTTTTGTCTTGTTTGTAGTTATAGTCTGCACATCAGCTTTAGAATTCATGTTGATGGAATCTGAATTATCAGCCCCAGTAGATATTTTCTCAACCCCTTGGTCTTGGGTATTTTCAGTCTGCAAAGATCAAATAAAATCATAAAGATTTAATTGAAAAATTATCCCAACATAGTGAACATACAAATTGTAAGAAACAACCTAAAAACTCACCGGAGACATTCTTAGAGGATGAGTCAGAGAACAATGGACAGGAAGTGCAAATGGTTTTGATTGCTATTTGCTGCAAATCAACCAAACAGGATGAGTCAGAACAGCATACAATAACTCACAAATACCAACAACAAAAATTATCCCAACATAAACATACAAACTACTAACACCAACAACCAAAATTATCCCAACATAAACATACAAACTACTAACACCAACAACAAAAACTATCCCAACATAAACATACAAAGTACTGGGATTTATCAAATATACTGCTATAAACATACAAAGTACTGGTAAATGCTCAACATGATTACTGCTATAATTTGAAGTTATCAAATATTTGTCTCTAGAATCATATGGAGTGCGAAAAGAATTGAGAGAAGGGACAGAAATTATGGAATCTATAGACAATTATTACAGAACTAAATAATTTGTTGATTCTATTCCTTCACTTTTTATCCATATTTACTTCAATAAAATAAAGAGCACCGGAGACATACTCGTGTATAAATGTATAAAAGGGATTTCTTAAATTCTGAAATAACTTACCAAAAGCACAGGACGTCGAGTCTGGACGTGGAGCACCGCGCGCCGCCGTCGAGCTTTAGGGATTTCTCTGTTGTGGAGCACCGCCACCGTCGAGCAAGCCTCTGCCATCGAGCTTCGTGGAACGCCGTCGAACTTCGTGGAGCCTCTGCCGTCGAGCTTCGTGGAGCGCCGCCACCGTCGCTACTCGCCATGCTCTCTTTCTCTTCTCTTCGGTTTCAGAACAGAGGGAATTAGGTTAGATTCTAAATTAGGAGCATGTGTTTTTCAGATTGTAAAAGGGGCAAAAGAGGAAAACTAACAAAAAGTGTGGCTAAATATGTAATTCAGTATATTAAAAAATTAAGCATGTTATATCCTTCCGGTTCGGTTCGGTTAGGTTCGGTTCGGTTTTGGGCAGTGGAACTGAAAACCGAACCGATCCAGTAATTGAACATCGGTTTTTTTGGTTTTCGGTTTTTTCGGTTATCGGTTTTTTTGATCGGTTTGACCGGTTTAGTTCGGTTTGGATTGGTTTTGAACACCCCTAGGACGAAGTGCCCATATTACTGGAGAACATGCAGCACCATCAAAAACAGATCAAGGATATACGCGCTGGGAGCAAGATGATCAGTGTGTCTTTACCTGGTTGATTCAGAACATTGAATCACATCTGGTGAACAATGTGTCACAGTATCCAACAGAAAAAAACCTATGGGATGGGCTAGTTGTGACATATGGTGCCGGAGCTGACTCATTACAGGTATTTGATCTTCACAGGAGGGCGAACTCACTGAGCCAAGGCGGCGACACCTTAGAAGATTGTTGGAACAAGCTACAGAATCTCTGGATTGCCATTGATCGGTGAGACCCAAACCCGATGAAAGATCCTGAAGATATCCAAATTTACAACAACAAAATACAAGAACAGAGGATGTATCAACTTTTAACAGCCAACGATGACAGGTTTGATCCAATCAAACGAGATATTCTGAAACGGGATCCCCTTCCCTCAGTCGAAACAGCTTACGCCACTGTAAGGTGGGGGGAGGTCGCCAGGCTCCACATCTTGAAAGCGGAAACCTCCGATGTCGACTCATCATCGGGAACTGGTGCGGGTTTGGTAGCCAGAACAGCGGGGGAGCGAGGAAATCGAGATGCAGGGCAAGCGGCCAACAGAACCAAGAATCATTCGAAAGACAAAAAGGATAAATCAAAACTCGTTTGAACCCATTGCGGAATGAAGAAGCATACCAAAGAAACATGCTTCAGGATTGTAGGCTACCCAGAATGGTGGGAAGAAAATCATAAGGAGAGATCAGGGCCACGAACCGGGAAGGCCGCCGCCGCCGCCGCTACAAGCTTCCATGAACCCGAGACCGCCGTTCCAAGGCCATCGAACCAGCGAGAGAAAGGCGATGAGTTAGAAGGGAGGACCGACGGCCGGAGCGATGACAACAGAGCAATAACAGCAATGCAGCTTTTGAGGGACAAAGCAGGGACGCTGCAGCACTTGGTGAGGGTTTCAACCTAGAAACCCATCAAGGTAATGGGTTTGGGGGTTATGACCCAAGCCCAATACTCCTTAACCCAATTTTTTTCCCACCTGGTAATTTTTTTGGCACTGAATATGAAATTGTTAATGGAACTGGGCCATTAGATAGTACTGGGCTGCATACTGATATTTTAATTAAAAATAATATTAATTCAGAGCCCAAAGCTTATATAGCCCAATGTGCTACCAAAGGTAATTCTGGAAAATCAACTGACTGGATATTTGGTTGTGGAGCTACAGACACTATGACCTATGATCACAAGGATTTTTTAAATTTATTCTCACCACCTAAGACGCATATTGAGACTGCTAGTGGGGAACTTATTCATTTGAAAGGAGGGGGTTCTATTATTTTTTCTGATAAAATGAAATTACATAATTGGCTATATGTCCCAACTCTATCTTCAAAATTGCTGTCTATCAGTCAAGTGACAAAAGAACTTCACTGTGTGGTGCTAATGTATCCAACCTTTTACCTTTTACAGGACATTGTTACGAAGGAGATCATTGGGCGTGGTATTGAGCGAGGAGATGAATGAAGCTCTTGATAGAGTCATAAAGAAGGACGTGAAATATCGGTTTGTACTAGATATTGAGAACTCCCTAAATTAATACAATACACATAGGAAGTTGTTTCTCAAGTTAGACATGACTGAACTTCACCTTGTTTCCTACATGCTTGAGGAAATAGGTGCTTCAAATCGTGTTATACAAATAAGCTCTTGAGATGGTTTATATACAGGGATGTGAAATATGGTTTGTAATAGATATTTAGATATCCATAAAATAATTCTAAAGAAATTGGAAGTTACTTCCAAGTCTTTTTTTCCATATATTTTTGTTTATATTTTTCAATACATGTAACAAATTATGGGACGATTAAGATTCTATTTAGTGGTTAATTTATTTGAGAGAATGTGTTATTCTCGTGGTTTTGGTCTTTTAGTACTTTCCGATTGGATTATGTTTGTTTACCATAATTTCATGTAAACACTATTATAAGGAGCCAGGCGATATAAAGAAGATAATCTGAGGAATCTTCCAAGCAGGATTGTAGTTGCTTGAATGGATCTTAGGACGTGAGTTGGGTGTTTGAGAAACAGTTGTAGTGAGCTGAATTATCCCTATAAATAAGAACTGAAATGTGTGTCGTTTCAGGTGGTCGTGTGTGTTGTGCGAGCTCTGTTTATAAGAAGTGAAGCAATGGATGTCGGCATACGGCTAAAAATGCTCAAATGTTGCAACTTCTGGGTTTGTTTCAGATTGGGAGAATACCCAGTTGCAATTTTAGTCTGCCTCAAGAACAACTACACAAGTTTGGGGTTTTGTTAAATAAAGATGAAGATGAAAAATACTGTCAATTAAGATCTCAAAATTGATGTCCCTGTATTCACTTTTTTCATTCTTTCAATTTGAAAAAAATTGTGAGGAAGAAGAACCCCACTACGACAACCATGGAAAAGCACCCTAGCGTCAATATTACCACGGTTTATCCGTGGTATTGCGCGACGAAGTAATAGATCAATTACCATGTTTGAAGGAAGAACCGTGGTAATATCATTCCTCTGTTACCACGGTTCCTGCCTGAACCGCGGTAATATATTTGATTATTTTACCTCTATTACCACGGTTCCTGCCTGAACCGCGGTAATATATTTGATTTTTTTACCTCGATTACCACGGATCCTGCCTGAACCGTGGTAATATATCTGGTTTTTTTACCTTTGTTACCACGGTTCCTGTATGGACCATGGTAATATGTTTTTTTTTTTAAATCCAGAGATGCATTTTTTCATTGTCCAGGGGCGCTGAGCGACCCTATTAGATCGTTGAGCGACTATCAGACATAATTATGCAGAAAAAATAGGGCATTTTCAATAATCTATAATGCTACGTAAAAATTTGAGAATAATAAATCGTTGCCATCATGCAATCATAATATTATAAACACCACCCAAACAAGCAACTTCGGCAGTAGAACATTAATGTACATCATTAATATCTCGTTACTTCTATGCAAAAAACAACTAGAACTATTGATACTAATCCTAATATCTGGTTCCTTGAATTCCAGCATGACTATTGAGATAAAAATCAAACTCCGTTGGATGGCAAATGGTGGTGTCAACAACAGTTCCTGACATTATATTTCCAAGAAAAAAACAATGAATAAAAAGAGGAGATTCATACATCAACTTAAAGAAATTCTAGAACAAATTAAAATACAACCATACAGTCAAGCAGTACATGTTGTGCCAGGGAAAAGGGAAGGAGCATATTGATTCTAGAATCGATTCCATAGAATCATCGGAGTTATCGGAGTCTTCGGAGAGAAGTGGATCGTAAATGTCAAGACCCCTTGACCGGAAGAGTTCTACTCCTTATCTCCTGACAAGCGAACTCCTCTAAAGCATTCTAAGCCAAGAAGGGAAACCCATTTGGACCCCTGATCAGTTTTGTCACGAGCAAACCATAGGGAACGGTTTTCTGATTGTCAACCAGAGCAGAAGCAAGCCGACTGTAGAAGATGTCTACAACATTAATGTACTCTTCATTCAAAATTGAGTACATGATAAACATGTATTTGTCAAGCACATCTCTCAGACGATCGACTCTTGAACAAATCACGGTTGTGACCAGTTGATGTAAGACTATGGCCGGGAAGGTGAGGGATGAGTAGTGAAGTGTTGTTGGAGAGAGGGATTTTCCATGCAATAGATGACTTCATTAATATCTTCTACATCACAGTTTCTTTGCCAGAATTCAGAGTACGTCATTCCTTCATCCTCACTATAGAGGAGTTCAACAAGTTTCTCTCTGGTTATGGAAAAGTCATGATTCAACACTCTTCCAACGAAGCCTTTGTTGTGAACAAAGGACAAGGAGGACCAGATGGCCAAGATGAGTTATGGGTACGATGACTCATCAGAGGCCCCACACAATGCAGACATACGTGTGTGATGCAGAGCATTGGTTCCAGGCACTTGATAGCGTTGTAGTTCTGAGAAATTGAAGGTAAAAGGAAGATAGATAGTCACACCTTTTGCCATTTCTATTTTTAAGGAAGAAGGATCACAGAAGTAGAGGATACAGGGAAGATGATGGAGCGAAGGATGGAGAACAAATGAGAGATACTTCTGGAATTTATAAGCAAACGAGGGAATATGAGGTGTGAAGAAGAGGGCGGTTAAGAGGATGTCTTGAGAATTGTGAAACTTATGTGGGAAACGAACAAGATGAAAATTTGCAGAGTAAAGAGGGAAGCAGTTACAAGATATAATAGTGAAACGGCGCATGCTGAAGCATTTAAGAAGACAAAACATATCTGAGAGGACTAGGCGATGGAGGAGACGTCTGACAGTGTGACTGTCAAGGATTGCAGGACTAGAGGATGGAGGAAACTTTCTCATGATAGAAAAAAAAAAAACCTAGTTCTGAACAACAACAAAAATCTTCAAAATAAAACCCTAGAAGTAGAAGCGGGTCAAGAGTACTCACGAGTGAGGTAGAAAAGCGGCAGTGCCATTGCAGAGAGAAGGATTGCCGATGGTGAGGTGCAGCGCAAGGAGCGGCGGTCATGAGGTGCAGCAACAAGGAGTGAGGAGCGGAACTGACGAGGTTGAAGAGCGATGGAGTTGTAAAAGAGAAAGGGGAAGACATATGGTTTTCGATCTCCAAACAAGGGTTTCCTAGTTAAATCATCACATTTTTTTAATAATGTAATTCCTATTACCACGGTTCCCATAAAAACCGTGGTAATAAACAATTTTAATTAAAATTAATAATACATATTACCACGGTTCCCCTAACAACTATGGTAACAGGCCGTGTTAATTATAAAAATAATAAAACATATTACCACGATTCCCCTACCAACCGTGGTAATAGGCGGTGTTAATTAAAAAAATAAAAATAAAATTGTCTTAGCTACCACGGTTTCCATACGACCGTGGTAACAGAGAACCTCAGTTACCACAATTTAACACCAAACCGTGGTAACAGAGCTCCGGGCAGCTTTTTACCACGGTCCAACACGGAACAGTGGTATAAGTGGTGTGGTAAAAAGACAATTTTGTAGTAGTGTAGAAAATCTAAAGTTGATAAAAAATGCTTTCGTTTTTGTAGAATATATGTTGAGTTGGTTTCATATCATTCTCGTTTTTTTTTTCCCACTTGATAATTTCAATTCAAGATGTCAATACCTTTCACTCCTCCCTACTTGCATGCTTAAATACAATCCAATCATGCATAAGTATGAAAGAGACATTGTTTTGCCTTGAAAACTTGAGATTATAAGCATGACCAACAAAAAAATTCAAATTCTTTGTTCTAATCGCGTTGTAAAAGAAATTTTGTATACAAGATAGGTTATATACTTCAAGTAGCTATGTACACTAAAAAAAATTGTCCTATGAGTAATAATAAGAGACCCAACCAAATTCAATTCCAATACAAATGACAACTCATAATTAACACGATTGTCTGGAATATTTCATATCAAGACTATGGAATCTTTAATAATAAGAGACTCAAGCAAATTGAACTTTGCAATACAAATGACAACTCATACTACACACTAATGAACAAAATTGTCTTTAATATTTCCTATCAAGACTATGAAATCTATAACAATAAGAGACTCAAGAAAATTGAACTTTTCAATACAAATGACAACTCATACTACACAGTATTGAATACAATTTTCTTGATCATTTCCTATAAATTTCATGCTATTTGTAAGCAAATTCAATTCTGCAATACAAATGGCTCTTTCTCTACTCTTGCGTCCCTAAACTTTGCAATAGTCTTGATCATTTTCTATAAATCCCATGCTATTTGTAAGCAAAGTTGATTTCCCATTAACTTCATGCTATTTGCAAAAACCAATTAATCAATACCTTCAAGTAACACAATTAATCAAGGAAATCACAGTTGATGTTGAGATAACAAGGAAGTCACAAATATCATGGACCATTTCCACAATATCAGATCCCTCGTAGAATTGCTCTGAAATTGTGTGGACATGTTTGGTGGGTAATCGATCAAGGTGGAGTAGGCAGCACAGAGCTTGGACGTGAGATCAACAGAACCTATTTAGCAAAGGAAAGTAAATGGAATGAATTGTAAGAAGAAGAAGAAGAAATAAAATTGAGTAAATTAATAAGATGAAGGTGAAGAAGACATGTTCTTACAAAAACCAAGAGACTGCAGCATTTGTTAGCGTGTCTAGCTACATCAGGTCTGAGTACTAAACAAGTGATTAGGGAAAGTGAAGATTTTTAGGATAATATATAAAGGAGGAGTGGCTGTGACATGTTATGA
Source organism: Acmispon strigosus (assembly GCA_030819835.1). Lineage (NCBI taxonomy): Eukaryota > Viridiplantae > Streptophyta > Magnoliopsida > Fabales > Fabaceae > Acmispon > Acmispon strigosus. Next base: position 31,397,786 of record JAUAMA010000007.1, read on the forward strand.
TGATGTGTTGTGTGGATCAGATCATCAGACTCAATCTCTACCGGTCATACAAGCCACAATCCCCGCAACATTAAATGTCTAATAACATTATTTTTAATGTTGTATATTGTTTTTAAGAAAGACTATAACTACGACTCGATTTAGAATAAAATTGATATAATTTTGCTAGTTTGAAAAAAATATTTATCAATTTACTTTAAAATTAAAAAAAAAATTAGGAAAAGTTTATTTTGGTTTTGTATATATACGTAATAAAAAATAAGAATGCAATTAAAAAATAAAAAAACAATAAATATATTCAATTGAAAAAAAAATTGATATGCACCATCTAAGGATATATAAAGGAGTGGTTGTAACACATTATTATGATGTGTTGTGTGGGTCAGATCATCAGACACAATCTTTGCTCGTGATCCAAGCCACAGTCCCCGCAACAAAAGTCTAATAACATTTTTTTTAGTAATAAGAGGAATACCTAATAGCATTATTTTAAATGTAATATATTGTTGTTAAGAAAGACTATAACTATGGGTCATTTATTTAGAATAAAATTGATATAATTTTTATTGCTTCTTTTTGTATTTACTTGCCAAATTAAAAGTTTTTGCAATCAATCTTAAATATAATTTTGTTTGTCCTTAATTATATTATATTATTTGATTTAATTGAATTGATTTTTTTATATTAATAGCTGAAAGTTCTTTGAAGATCTTCACACCCCAATTTCATCTTATAGTCAAAGAGATAAATTTCCTTCTTTCATATCAGACATGAGATTATTGGGATTGTGACAAAGGTTGGTTACAATGTCCACAGTTTCAGTGTTGGTGACCATGTCGGATGAGAGAGGATAGTGTCAAACACCAAACACCTCTTGTTTGTGACGATTAAAAACCGTCACAAAATTGCATATTTACAATTTGGTGACGGTTTTTGACTGTCACAAAAAGAGGTGTTTTGTGTTTGACACTATTTATATCTCTACCAATCACTTTTGTGTTGGAGTAGGTACTTAGTTCAACTCATTCAAGGATTGTGAGTATTGCAATGACGGACTAGAAAATTGTTGTGTCAAGGGAGAAGTTTACACTATTAATCGTGTTGATATTGATGGTACAATTACACAAGGAGGACACTCCAATTTCATTGTAGTCCATGAAAGGTAAACTTAATAGGTATTTCTTCTTAAGTTCTCCTTCCTGAATTTTATTATAATCTAGCCTCTAAAAGTACTTGTTTCTTGAAATTTTAGGTATTGCTTCTTGGTACCCAAAAGCGCTATCCTATGGCTTCAGCAGCTCCTTTGCTTTGTGCTGGAATTACAGTTTATTCTCCAATGATGCGGCACACGATGAATCAACTTGGTAAATCTCTAGGAGTGATTGGTCTTGGTGGCCTCGGTCACATGGCAGTGAAGTTTGGAAAAGCATTTGGTTTGAATGTAACTGTTTTCAGCACTAGTATATCCAAGAAAGAGGAGGCACTGACCCTACTTGGTAATGGTGCTGACAAATTTGTGATTTCTTCTAATCAAGAGGAGATAAAGGTAAATATCATATAATGCATCCATCACATATCATTTTCTTTAGACCATGAACACAATAACTAGCAGATGATTACCCTAGTAGTACATGCATATTTGATTTTCCCTTAAGGAAGATTTTAGGTTCGAGTGTTGAGTATAGAAAAGATCTCGCTATAAGTGTTATCTCCATCGGAATGTGTATGTTCTCAGATCAAAACAGAATTTCCTGTGTGAAACCAATAAGACCATGAAGATAATATTATAATGATGAACTATGCTTCCATGCACGCATTGGCTAAATCATTGTACTTTATAGTTGACACAGCATCTGGTCCTCACCTGTTTGATCCTTACATGACACTGTTGAAGTCATTTGGTGTTCCCATGTGAAATCAAACTTGGCCCTGCACACCTTAATGTAGGTATGCTGCTTTTGAAGTACAAAGGTTGTAAAATTAAACCATATTTTGATCATGAAATTCATTCATTGCAAGTAATGTGAATGTATATATTACATGTTTTCCAGGAACTAGAACTTTTTCTGGAAGTGGTGTAGGTGGTACAAAAGAAATACGAGACATGATTGAATTCTGTGCTGCAAATGAGATTCACACAAATATAGAAGTCGCTTCTCAAGTTAGACATGGTTGAACTTCACCTTGTTCGCTACATATGAGGGAAAATGTAATTCAAATTGTGTTATACGAATAATCTCTTGAGAGAATCATAAATAGGGATGTGAAATATGGTCTGTAGTGGATATTTAGATATCCATAAAATGATATTAAAGGAATTGGAAGTTGCTTTGAAGTTTTTTCTTTAATTGTGCGCATCATTTATAGTTATTCATTACTCTATGCATGTGTGTACCATTTTGGTTACCTCGTTCATCTCGTGCTATATAGCACTTCTTATCTATGTAATTCATTAGTTATATAATTTTCAAGGGTCTCTTGATGTTTTTGAAAGTATGTTTGTGGATGTAATACATGCTAATTAAGGAGTTCTTGCAAACACAAATACTATCTAATTGTTCACATGTAAAAAATCTATAACAACTATGAAGGTAAGTTGAAGAGACAGGTTAGTCGATGCATGGTAGTTGGTTGTTGGCATGACAAGGTCAAGGTAGCCGAATGATAGGCATCGTGCATAACCTAGGTTTGAAGTTTGAAAGAGAAGATATTTTCATAATTATACTAAAAATCTAAAGTTTTTATCATGTGGAATATGAATATGAATCATTTCTTTTAAAATAAGAACAACTATTTGTTAGCTTGAAATTTCACCAAATGAACGTAAATTTATGTTTAAAGTGACTTTGTGGTAAACGATAATATTTTGACAAAGATATAATTAGAAAATGGCCATAGTGTGTATTGAATTTGACAAAGTTTTTAAGACGATAATGGCCTTCTCTTATGACATCTTAGAAGTCGAGTTGAATTTTGAAATGGTGTGAACACCCAATTTTGTCCTACCCTTTTATACTATTATTACTATTATTATTATTGTTATTGTTATTGTCTCACAAGTAAAAAAAGAAAAACAGAATGAGAAAGGTCACGTAAGTGACCAAGTGAAAACTAGCAAAAAAAAAAGAAGAAGAAGAAGAAAACAGAAATCAAAATGGGTAGCAAAACAAATTAGACTAAGGGAATTAGTTTGGGAAAAAGGAAAAAGAAACATGGAGTGTGGGCTTCCCCTCTGCAGAGTAGACTTCGCCTTCATCATCACTCACTTTGGAAAAAGTAGATTGCTTAACCCTCCAAGCCATACAATAATAAGCAAGGGCCTCCCTAAAAGCTGCAAAACACAATGCTCACGAGCCTCCTTGCTAATCAACATATAAAATCAACATCTTTATGCAGTAGAAGAAAGATATTTTTTACAAAAGCTCAGCAGTAGAAGAGAGGAGAGGAAGAGGAACTTTTGTGTATAAATAGACTGCTTCAGCAAAAGGAGAGAACTCATTTCTCTTCCAAAAAGGATGAAGGTCTCACCCTTAGGCTTTCATCGGTCAGAGTGTTGCTGCATATTCACTTTGTAGCTGGCTGGTGGTGTTAAAAGCTAAGAGCAAAACCAATGAGAAAGGGAAGAAAGAAGAGGATTAAGGAGTCCTCAACCTGTTATCTTCAACCGGGTACTTTCTCTTTGCTTTAACTATTGTTTGCATATATGTCATTGTGTGTGATAGGCTGGGATCAATTACAAGTAACATGAGAAGGAGAAAATCATGATAAATCTCTTGGAAAAATGAACATACAGTAAGCAAAATTCATGTGAACTTTCATCATCATTCAAATATAGCAGGGACCAAAACCGCCATCGACACCCCAACAGCAATTCTCCTCAAACAACCATCAACCATAACTAGTCCCTTTCCAATTTCCCTCAACCATCTCAATTTCAGCCATCAAAATAGAGAAAATGAAGAGAGACCAAAATCAAACAGAAATCACCAAACCCCAACAATAAAACTCGCCTTCAGCAGCAATCCCGCCACCATCGCCGGCCTCGCCTCGCCTCGCCGCGCCACTCTCGTCCCTGCGAGGTCGACCTCGCCTCTGCTCTGCCATCCCTTCCCACCGTCATCAGTCACCAACGATCGCTGGCCGCCACACTCTTCGCGCCGTCGCGTCGCTTCCTCACGTTGCGTCCTTCGCCCACCTTCACCGCGCCGTCGTGATTCTGCCACCGTCACGCCGCGCCTCGCCACCAAAGCTCCGGCGTCGTTCTCCTTCTCGATCCCATCTCCGTTTCCCCACATCCTTTCTCTCGTCCCTGATCTCTCTCTATCTCTTTCCATTTTCCCTTTCTCTCTCTCTCTTTCTCTCGTTTCTGCCCTGCTTCTTATAAAGTTTCTGCAGAATGAATTTTTTTGTGTCTTGTAAATCTTTGTCACTTTTAAAAAACTAAAAATGCTTTATTTATTAAAAAAGCAAAATCTCAAAAACACATGCATATAATCCAAAATCAAAATTAACATTTCTACTCATTATCTCATAAAAATCACTAACTACCCATTTGGTAGCATGATATCTCAAAAAAAAATTAATAATCTTTTCTCAAATAAGTAAACGATGGTAACAGATTACCTCATAAAGTTTCTATAACTACCCACTTAGTAGCATGAATAATCAAAATTCTAAAAAACTAAAAAATATTCAAATATACAAAAATCTCAAAATATATCTTCTTCAAGAAAATCTCGAGTTCCAACTTCTTCAAGCCACTCAAGTCAAGTTCCTGCTTCTTCAAGCCTTCCATTTCAATTTTGGCTTTTTCAAGGTTTCGCCTTCTCTAAGGTTTCGCCTCAAATCTAGGCTTTTTCTCAAGCCTTTCAAAAATACAAAAATTAAGAACTACATGGCTTTGAATTCTCCATTGCATTAGGGGATACGTAGGAGCGGATATCAACAACCGTCAAACCAATTTCATAAATAATCTTTTTCTTAATCCAAACAAATAATTAATTTATTTTTAGGGGTGAAAGGAATATTTTGAAAGCTAACTTCTCTTGCACAGTTAATTAGGGGTACCGTCTTTTGGACGGGCGTTTTAGGCTGCTAATACCTTCCCTATACGTAATCGACTCCCGGACCCGATCTGGTTGAGTAGACCATTCTCTCTCATGGGTTTTCCAATGTTTCCCATTAAAATAATATTGGTGGCGAATTTGTTGATTCCTATTCTTTTTACGCGCCATCACGTCGCGACCCCGGTTGCGACAAGTGGCAACTTAGTCAAAATTGTTACATTGAAGACCGTCTAATGCTAGTTGTGTAGTTAAAGAAGTCTGAGATCAGAAAATGTGGAAAGCCGGAAAACTGAAGATGAAGACACTTCAGAAGCCACGCATTTTCTTTTAATTGTTTAGTCGTTGTCAACAGTTAGGACTTATAGCTCATATATAAAAGTTTTGTTGTTGAAATAAGGGTTCACAATTAGTCGCTCGAAAAACCCATTGTACAGTTAAAAGGTCCAAATAAACGCAACTACACAGCGATCTTGGGGTCATCGAGTACGCACTTTTGAAACCATCTTCTATTTCAATGCAATGCAATGCTTTAATGCAATTTTATGTGATTTCCTTAGTCATTTAAGTTCATGTTTTGTTTTTCATGTTTCTTGATTGAAATCCATGTTTATATTAGTTTTGTCTATTTGCCTTTATATTTCTGGGTTGAAGTCTTGATATTCACGGTTCCTAATCTTTTAATTTCAACATTTTTGAAAAACGATTTCATCAAAGAACACACAAAAAGGACTTGAATTCAGTCCTTACATTCCAAAATTTCCTGTAAACACTATTACAACGAGCTAGCTGATATAAGGAAGATAATCAGATGAATCTTCCAAGTTGACTAGGAGTGAGAAGACATTTACACTATAAGATTTTAGTCGCTTGTATGGATCTTAAGACGTGAGTTGGGTGTCTGAGCAACAGTTGTAGTGAGCCAAATTATCCCTATAAATAAGAACTGAAATGTGTGTCATTTCAGGTGGTCATGTGAGTGTTGTGCGAGCTCTGTTTATCAGAAGTGAAGCAATGGATGTTGGCATGCGGCTAAAAATGCTCAAATGTTGCAACTTCTGGGTTTGGTTAAAATTGGGAGAATACCCAGTTGCAATTTGAGTCTATCTCAAGAACAACTACACAAATTTGGGGTTTTGTTAAATAAAGATGAAGATGAAAGATACTGTCAATTCAGATCTAAAAATTGTTGTGCCTGTATTCACTTTTTTCATTCTTTCAATTCCAAAAATTGTGGGGAAGAAGAACCCCACTACAACTACCATGGAAAAGCACCCTAGAAAATCTAAAGTTGATCAAAATGCTTTTGTTTTTGTAGAATGTATGTTTAGCTGGTTTCACATGATTTTGATCATTCTCTTGTTTTGTTCCCACTTGTACTGAATCCATAAAGAATGTGAAAATGTTTGGGAGATGAAGATGAAGGGGATGAAGATGTTCTGTATTTAGGGTAGTGGAAGAGTCAATAAGTGAAAAAATGCAATGAGCTTTGAAACTTGGGGACCCCATTTTCACATTTACTTAAATAGGGGACCAAAAATGCTTGATAATTTCAATTCAAGATGCCAATATCTTTCACTCCTCCCAACTTGCACACTTATATACAATCCAATCATGCATAAGTATGGAAGAGACATTGTTTTGCCTTTAAACTTGGGATTAAAAGCATGACCAACAAAAAAAATTCAATTTTTTGTTCTAATCGCCTAATAAAAGAATATTTGTATACAAGATAGGTTATATGCTTCAAGTAGCTATGTATACTAAAAGAAAAAATTCTCTTAGTCATTTTCTATCAATTACATGCATTCAGTAATAATAAAAGACTCAAGCAAATTTAATTTCAATACAATACAAATGACAACTCATACTGTACTCTAATGAACAAGATTGTCTTGAATATTTCCTATCAAGACTATGGAATCTATAACAATAAGAGAATAAAGCAAATTCAATTTTGCAATACAAATGACAACTCAGACTACACACTAATTAATGAACAAAATTGTTTTGATCATTTTCTATAAATTTCCTGCTATTTGTAAGCAAATCAACTTTGCAATACAAATAGCTCTTTTCTTTGCTTGTGCGTCCCTAAACCTGCAGGGGAACTAGTAGCTGGGATCTATACTAATCACAGAATCTAACAAATTCAACTTTGGAATAGTCTTGATCATTTTCTATAAATCCCATGCTATTTGTAAGCAAAGCTGGTTTCTTATAAATTCCATGCTGTTTGTAAGTTAATTCAACTTTGCAATACAAATGGCTCTTTCACTGCTCGCGTGGCCCTAAACCTGCAGGGGGAACTAGTAGCTGGGATATCTCAACAATTCATTAATCAAGGATGGAAAAACAAATGACCATTTTATGAATATTCTTTTGTGAATATTCTTTGCTGACATTGTTAGAAATATCCTAGCCACCTCCTCTGCCGCCTAGTAACACAATTAATCAAGGAAATCACAGTTGATGTTGAGATAACAAGAAAGTTACAAATATTATGGAACATTTCCACAATATCAAATCCCTTGTAGAATTGCTCTGAGACTGTGTGGACATGTTTGGTGCGTAATCGATCAAGGTGGAGTACACAGCACAGAGCTTGGACGTGAGATCAACAGAACCTATTTAGTAAAGGGAAGGAAATGGAATGAATTGTAAGAAGAAGAAGAAGAAGAAGAAATAAAATTGATTAAATTAATGAGATGAAAGTGAAGAAGACATGTTCTTACAAAAACCAAGAGACTATAGCGTTTGTTAGCGTGTCTGGCTACATTGGATCTGAGTACTGAACAAGTGATGAGGGAAAGTGAAGAGTTGAAGGATAATATATAAAGGAGGAGTGACTGTGACACGTTATGATGATGTGTTGTGTGGATAAGATCATCAGGTTCAATCTCTACTGATGATCCAAGCCACAATCCCCGTAACATTATTTTTAATGTAGTATATTGTTTTTAAGAAAGACTATAACTACAACTCAATTTAGAGTAAAATTGATATAATTTTGATTGCTTACCTTTGTACTTACTAGCCAAATTAGAAGTTTTTGCGACCAATCTTAAATATAACTTTTCTGGTGGTTAATTATATTATTTGATTTAACTGAATTGATTTTTTTATTAATAGCTAAATGTTCTTTGAAGGGATAAAAAAAGCTAAATAATATCTTCACACCCCAATTTCATTGTATAGTCAAAGAGATATAAATAGTAAATCTAAAAGTAAGAAATATAATGAGTAATGTGATAGGAGAATAATAAGTTGATAATAAAGAGATAGAATTAATTGACACCAGTGTCTAATAATATTATTTTTAATGTAGTATATTGTTTTTAGGAAAGACTATAACTACGATTCATTTTAGAATAATTTTAATTGCTTATTATTGTACTTTTAGCCAAATTAGAAGTTTTTCCAATCAATCTTAAATATAAATTTTCTGGTGCTTAATTATATTTTTTTACATTGGAAAACAGTATTATTATTTGATTTAACTGAATTGATTTTTATATTAATAGCTCAATGTTCTTTAAAGGGATAATAAAAGCTAAATAATATCTTCACACCTCAATTTCATCGTACAGTCAAAGAGATATAAATAGTAAAAATAAAAGTAAAAAATATAATGAGTAATGTGATAGGACAACAATAAGCTGATAATAAAGAGATAGGATCAATTGACATCAAATGGTCAAAATTATTTTGACACTAAATTCTATTTGTTTGTTTTACTTTAATCTAAAAGGCTTTGATTTGTTTTCTAAAAATCTACATTTGATACATATTTGTTATTCATTAAGGTATTTATTAATACTTTTTCTCTCATTAAATCTGAGATAAAAGTTTGTTTTGCTAGTTTGAAAAAAATAATTATCAATTTACTTTTGAATTTGAAAAAATTACGAAAAGAATATTTTGTTCTGTATATATGTATAAGTAATAAGAAATAAGAATGTCAATAAAATATTAAAAAAAACAAGAAATATTTTCATTTGAAAAAACTTTGAAATGTACCATCTATTTTAAAATTTAAGAAAAAATTAATTGAGAAATATTTTTCTATTGCACAAGATTTGCACAAATTAATTACTAATTTATTATTTGTTTAATAATTTTTATTTTATTTTTCTATTAATTATTTTTACTGCAAGACTTTCTAAGGAACTCCAGCAAATTAAAATAATGGATTTTTAAAAATGAAACTAATATAATGTTATAGTTACTTTCATATAAAACAAAAAAAATTATTCGTAAAGTTTATAACTTTAATTTAACTAAGTTATAATATATATATATATATATATATATATATTTATAAATAGATAAATAAATGAATAAATGAGAGAGAAAGATATTACTCCCTCCGTCACAAATTATAAGACTTTTTAGAGACAAACTTGGTGTCTCAAATTATAAGAACCCTTCTAGATTTAAAAAAATAATAATAAACTTTTCCTTTTTTACTCCTTGCATTCATTATATTTTCAATTCCAAAACTTTAATTATCACCTCTACTATTACTTCTCTTTCATGTTTCCCAACCAACCTTTGATATATCTAATACTAACATAGGGGTATATATGGAAGATTTGTATAAAAATTAATAAAACCAAAATATTAATTAGTTTATTACATGTTTTCTTAATAAGCGTGATTGTCTAAACATGTCCTTATAATTTGAGACGGAGGGAGTAATAATTATGTATTGATTGAGGAGTTTAAAAAGACAAATCATAACCTTTTAGATCAAACAAAATAAATGGACATGATTTGGTGTTAAGATAAGTTTGACACCTTAGTGTAAATTTCTTTTTGATTTGGTATATCGGAAAGCATTTAAATTCCACTTCCACGGATTCATATCTGGACCTTTCCCTCTCCAACTCATATGTCCTTAGCTCTTACCACTTGAACTATCCTTCAAATACACCTTTCTTGGTGTCAATTGATCATATCTCGATAATAAATGAAAAATAAGATGTAAATAAAAATGGGTGTGGTGATATTAGATACGTGTATTAGCATGCATGCTAATATTTTAGAAACAGTGTTTTCAAGGAAACAACTTATATAAAGATGGATATAATAATAATAATAATAAAAATACCTTCACACTCCAATTTCATCTTACCGTCAAAGAGATAAAAATAGAAAAATAAAAGTATGAAATATAATGAGTAATGTAATAAGAGAATAATAAAGTGATAATAAATGATAAATAAGATGAAAATAAAAGTGAAACTGCGAAAAAAGAACAAAACTTTGCAGCATATGAGGCTAGGGTATTTTTTTTATTACATATGGAAATACAAACGAAAATGAACTAAGCTACAACATCCTGACACAGCAACAAGAACACACTAGAAGGAGGAAGTCTCCATATCCGAAAGGGAGATCCAGCTATTGTAGCATCAGTGAACCAAAATATCAGTTACTATATTACAAACTCTATAAAAATGTTGTAGTATTTTCGCTCTCCTGAGTTCGGGTAAAAAATGTTGTGGAGCTTGCCAAACATCTGAACCAACGCCTAAACAAAAGGAGGAGAAACCACTTGCCTCTATCCTGTGTCTCTTGCCCTACTTCTAGAGCCTTAGACAGTTGCACTCACTTTTGCGATTCTATGCTAATGCCTTAGTTATAAGGCCTAACACAACCCTTCTCCTTTGTTCGGGCTTAGGACGGGCTACGCAAGCATAGTTGGAGTAGCAAACCGTTGTAAGACCCGCTATACGTTATGGTAGCGAATGTTGGGTTTTAACGGAATGGCCTGAGAGAAAATTTTGAGTAGCAAAAATGAGAATGTTAAGATGGATGAGTGGACACACAAGAAAGAATACGATATGCAATGAGTGGATTAGAGAAGATACTGGAATGACGACTATCGTGGAGAAGCTGATGGAAAACTAGTTAAGGTGGTATGAACATTTAAAGAGACCTATTGAGACACGGTGAGAAGGATTGATAAAATTATTTTTAGTCTTGCGAAGAGAGGTAGAGCTAGGGAGACAAAAAAGAACTTGGAATTGTTAAAAAATTGTATTATCAATAACATCCCTCATGATTCAGTTTTTTATCAAATTCAATGACATAGTGTGATTTATATACTCGATTTCACTTAGTGGGATACTGTTTTTGCTATGTTATTGTGTTTCTAAGAGAGAATCCCCATCAAAATAAAGAGTTTGCATATATTAGCTTGGACTTCGGTTTTTTTTTTTCTTTTTCTCAACTTTATTAAATTAGTTGCAAATTTCTTTGATTGTTGATGTGAGATATGCCATTGTGCAATATTGATGCTTATTTATATTGGTGTGATAGGTGATAACATATTACCGGGATGAATATAAATCAGTGCTCAATTTGTACTTTCTCGATAGTGTAGATTACTCCAATCCAAGGTTCCTTTCACACTCTTTCAATAAGAAGTAACTTTGTAAAACGAAGTTGAATTTACATTACTGATATTTTTGTGGTTTGAAAGTTTTACAAAGCCTTTTCTGCTTGTTTCATTAAGATATTCAATATGAACGAATTCATTAAAAAACAGCACACTAAAAGTGAAAGTGTATTTTCATCGATCTGTTTGTAAGATAAATCTCATGAAGTTGAATTTCAATTTCTAAATTCTATTTTCAACCGTGGTAATTGATAGTGAAAAAAAGAGGATGAAATTTTGCACTTAGTATTCGGATCTCAATTTCTATTACAATAAAGGAATAATACAAGCCTCTCATAGGCCCTAAAACAAAATTTAGTAGGTGAAAATTTGAAATAATACTTGGCTTTTGCAACTTAGCCTAATCAATTTTTACAACTATTTGCAATTTAAACTTGATTTAATTAATAACATGTATCCCTAAAAATTAATTAGGTAATATAAACTAATCTTAGTATTTCATTCAATTTAAATTATTACAAAAATGATTTGGATTTATTCAAGCTATTGCATCTCTCTAGTCTGTCTCCTTGCTGGTGTGCTCTCAAACATACCACTCCTTATATCTCTCTCTTGCTGTGTTGTTTCTCTCTAGTTTGCCCCTCCCTTGATGCACTATTGCAACTCTCCGATTCGCGTGATGTGCTATTGCATCTTTCAGATTCAACTTCTTGTTATTTGCTGTGTCTCTCAAACGCAGACAACGCAAAGACATCATAACAAAATTAATCAAAGAAATCACAGCTGATGCAGAGATAACAAGGAAGTCACAAATATCATGAATTGCTCTGAAACTGCGTGGACATGTTTGGTGGGTAATCGATCAAGGTGGATAGACAACACAAAGCTTGGACATGCGATCAACAGAACCTATTTAACAAAGGAAAGGAAATGGAATGAATTGTAAGAAGAAGAAGAAATAAAATAGAGTAAATCAATAAGATGAGAGTGAAGAAGATATGTTCTTACGAAAATCATGCAAGAGACAGCCGCTTTTGTTATCAGATCTAGATCTGAAGGATTAGATATATTGGCAATAAAAAAGAAACCCTAGTACCGAACAAGTGATGAAGGAATTTGAGGATTCTAAGGATTTATAGAGGAATTGTGACACGTTATGATGATGTGTTGTGTGGATAAGATTATCAGACACAATCTTTGCCCGTGGACTAATAACATTATTTTAAATAATATAGTATATATTGTTTTTAAGAAAGACTATAACTACGGGTCTGTTTATTTAGAATAAAATTGATATAATTTAAATTGCTTCTTTTTGTATTTACTTGCTAAATTAAAAGTTTTTGCAATCAATCTTAAATATAATTTTTTTCCCATAATTATATTATTTGATTCAATTAAATTGATTGAAGATCTTCACACCCCAATTTTATGCTATAGTCAAAGAGATAGAAATTGAAAAAATAGAAGTATGAAATATAATGAATATTGTGATAATAAATGAAAAATAAGATGAAAATAAAAGTGAAACTGTAAAAAGGAATAAAATTTTGATAAATTTTGTAGCATATGGGGCTAGGGTTTTAAATGATTATCTTGATTGAAATTGTAAATATTTTTCTTAGAAATTAGAATTTAAGAGTTTTAAATGAATAAAATTGAAACTAGGTTAAAAGAACTTGATTGTAACAACAACAAAAATTGAGGGAGGGTATGTGTATATTAGAGTTGAGGAGAAGTGATAGTTATACTTAGGGGTGTTCGCGGTCCAGTTTGGTTCGGTTTTGAAGGGAAAATTCATCCGATCCAATCCCTTCGGTTTTATCCCTTCGTCATCCAATCGGTTGTTTTTATTTTTTAGATTCGAACCAATCCGATCCAATTTTTTTAGGTTTGGATTGGATTGGATTTACTGTAAGAATGAAAATATAAAAATAAACTATGCAATAGGCAATACTTTAAAACATTCACCATGCTGTTTGGACTTTGGAATAAACAAGTCAAGACAATTATCAAAAGTCTCCTAACAAATACAAAAACATAAATGGAGAACCAAATCAGTTTAATCCTTCATTAGTTTAATCCTTCATCACACAAAAAAACAATTAAAACCAGCTCCTAATTGACTTTCATTCACTGTTAATCTTCAATCTCCAATTCTCCATGGCTCCACCTCCACAAGACATGCCTCCATAAAAGTAAATTGCTGCGAAAAAAATGTAATATATTAGTTATCCAACATGAAAGAGTAGAAGGCAGCAAGCCAGCAAGACAAATAGAGTTGTATACCAGTATCTCAGTAAGTAACAACTCTGCAAGGCAACATATAACAATCCCAACTACTCAGACTGAGACTCATCAGAATCAACTTGGATAGATTGTGTATTTGGCTCCATTTCTACATATGTAAAATAAAACCTGGTTAGTAATAAGCAAAATTAGAATTTCAAATTAAAATATACAAATACAATAAAATAAAATACCTAGCTCAAGCTTTTCAAATTCTTCAATAAGTTCTTCAACATCACTTGAAAAAGGAGTTGATCGAAACCATTTTTTAGCACAAATTAACGCTTCGACGGTCTTTGGAGAAAGTCAACTCCTATAATTATTAAGAACTCTTCCCTCGGTGCTGAATGCAGATTCCGAAGCAACTGTAGATACCGGCATAGCCAGTACATTCTTATCTATCAAACCAAGAGTAGGATATTTGCTAGAATTCACCTTCCACCAATTCAAGATATCAAACTGAGGAGTTTTCTTCTCTAATTTATCTGTGAAATAGGAATCCACCTCATTTGTATTCATACTCTCACTCATACTCATATCCTTGTCAAATTCCAAAGCAAATGAATTACCATCACCATCATCCAACTCAGTACTTTCCATTTCAGAAGCAGTTTGGGTCATTGATTGAGATTGACCATTTTCAAAAAAATCTTTATAGCTATTGAACATCTTATTGAAAGTATCCTTCACCTTTCCACTTAAATATTCAGCATCCTCTTGATTATAAAGCTTTCGAAAGCTCCATTCCACAAACCAAAGTTTGTATCTAGGGTCGAGTACAACAGCTATGAAAATCATTGTGTTGACATTTTTTAGACTACCCCAATACTTGTCATGCTTGGCTTTCATTTTCAAAGCCATGCTCCCAAGTAATGGATCTAAACTCCCGGTCCATGAGTTTAGCGTTTGCAACACCATGCAATATTCATGGAAGTATTGAGAAGAAGTCACAAACTTTGAGCCTGGAACTTTAACAGTGACATCATAAAATACTTTCAAAAAATTCACAAACACTCGTGCATTATCCCAATCATCCGATTTAGGGATCCCACCTTTCATAATTGCATACTCTACATCTCGCTCTGCTAGCCTTTTAAAAGCATTTTGAAACTTCAAAGCACTTTCAAGCATAAGGTAAGTAGAGTTCCATCTAGTCGGAACATCTAACTGTACCACACAAGTCTCTTGTAGCCTACAATCCTTAATGCAATTATTGAACTTTTCTTTACGACCTGTGAAAGCACGCACAAATCTAGCAGCATTCCTAATCTTTGTAGTGGAATCATGCAAGTCCTTCAAACCATCATTAACAACAAGATTTAAGATATGAGCACAACATCTAACATGCAAAAATTCACCTTTCAATGGATGTGCCTCCAATCCTCCCCTTTAGGTTTTAAGTAAGAAATAGCTGTATCATTTGAGCTTGCATTGTCAACAGTAAGAGTGAAAACTTTAGAAATTCCCCAACCCAAAAGTAACTTCTCAATTTTTCTACCAATAGTGTCACCCTTATGATTCTTAATCTGACAAAAGTTCAGTATCCTCTTGTGAAACTTCCATTCATTATCAATAAAATGAGCCGTCAGACATAGATAATTCAAATTTTGCACAGAAGTCCAGCAATCAGTTGTTAAGCATACACTTTGATTGGGAACACTAAAAACAGATTTCAGCTTTTTCTTTTCATTCAGATAAAGATTCCAACAATCCCTAGCAATTGTGATCCTTCCAGGAATATTTAATCTAGGTTGCACAAGACTCATAAAATAACGAAATCCCTCCCCCTCTACAAATTTAAAAGGCAACTCATCCACAATAAGCATCCTAGCAAGAGCTTGCCTACATGTCTCAGCATCAAATGCAACAGCAGCAAAACTATTAAAACCCTCTTTTCCATCTTCTTTTTTCAATTGTTGGAGACTAAGAACTGATTGTCTAGGATCATTTGCCTTTCTAGGAAACTTTTAGCATTGATTCAACAAATGATTATTCATATTACTAGTGCCATTTTTATGAGTATCACATGCATAGGTTGCCCAACACCAATTACATTTAGCTCTAGGGTTTTTAGACTTGTCAAGTACTTTAGTGAAATGATCCCAAGTCCAAGATCGAGGTCTAGCAGGTTTCCTCTTACCTGATTCATCGTCTTCCTCATCTTCCTCGTCCTCCTCTACATTAGAAGCAATTTTTGCAAGCTTCCTCTTCTTGGCAATCTTCTTCTGCACTTTTGTCTTGTTTGTAGTTATAGTCTGCACATCAGCTTTAGAATTCATGTTGATGGAATCTGAATTATCAGCCCCAGTAAATATTTTCTCAACCCCTTGGTCTTGGGTATTTTCAGTCTGCAAAGATCAAATAAAATCATAAAGATTTAATTGAAAAATTATCCCAACATAGTGAACATACAAATTGTAAGAAACAACCTAAAAACTAACCGGAGACATTCTTAGAGGATGAGTCAGAGAACAATGGACAGGAAGTGCAAATGGTTTTGATTGCTATTTGCTGCAAATCAACCAAACAGGATGAGTCAGAACAGCATACAATAACTCACAAATACCAACAACAAAAATTATCCCAACATAAACATACAAACTACTAACACCAACAACCAAAATTATCCCAACATAAACATACAAACTACTAACACCAACAACAAAAACTATCCCAACATAAACATACAAAGTACTGGGAGTTATCAAATATACTGCTATAAACATACAAAGTACTAGTAAATGCTCAACATGATTACTGCTATAATTTGAAGTTATCAAATATTTGTCTCTAGAATCATTTGGAGTGCGAAAAGAATTGAGAGAAGGGACAGAAATTATGGAATCTATAGACAATTATTACAGAACTAAATAATTTGTTGATTCTATTCCTTCACTTTTTATCCATATTTACTTCAATAAAATAAAGAGCACCGGAGACATACTCGTGTATAAATGTATAAAAGGGATTTCTTAAATTCTGAAATAACTTACCAAAAGCACAGGACGTCGAGTCTGGACGTGGAGCACCGCGCACCGCCGTCGAGCTTTAGGGATTTCTCTGTTGTGGAGCACCGCCACCGTCGAGCAAGCCTCTGCCATCGAGCTTCGTGGAGCGCCGTCGAACTTCGTGGAGCCTCTGCCGTCGAGCTTCGTGGAGCGCCGCCACCGTCGCTACTCGCCATGCTCTCTTTCTCTTCTCTTCGGTTTCAGAACAGAGGGAATTAGGTTAGATTCTAAATTAGGAGCATGTGTTTTTCAGATTGTAAAAGGGGCAAAAGAGGAATACTAACAAAAAGTGTGGCTAAATATGTAATTCAGTATATTAAAAAATTAAGCATGTTATATCCTTCTGGTTCGGTTCGGTTAGGTTCGGTTCGGTTTTGGGCAGTGGAACTGAAAACCGAACCGATCCAGTAATTGAACATCGGTTTTTTCGGTTTTCGGTTTTTTCGGTTATCGGTTTTTTTGATCGGTTTAGTTCGGTTTGGATTGGTTTTGAACACCCCTAGGACGAAGTGCCCATATTACTGGAGAACATGCAGCACCATCAAAAACAGATCAAGGATATACGCGCTGGGAGCAAGATGATCAGTGTGTCTTTACCTGGTTGATTCAGAACATTGAATCACATCTGGTGAACAATGTGTCACAGTATCCAACAGAAAAAAACCTATGGGATGGGCTAGCTATGACATATGGTGCCGGAGCTGACTCATTACAGGTATTTGATCTTCACAGGAGGGCGAACTCACTGAGCCAAGGCGGCGACACCTTAGAAGATTGTTGGAACAAGCTACAGAATCTCTGGATTGCCATTGATCGGTGAGACCCAAACCCGATGAAAGATCCTGAAGATATCCAAATTTACAACAACAAAATACAAGAACAGAGGATGTATCTACTTTTAACAGCCAACGATGACAGGTTTGATCCAATCAAACGAGATATTCTGAAACGGGATCCCCTTCCCTCAGTCGAAACAGCTTACGCCACTGTAAGGTGGGGGGAGGTCGCCAGGCTCCACATCTTGAAAGCGGAAACCTCCGATGTCGACTCATCATCGGGAACTGGTGCGGGTTTGGTGGCCAGAACAGCGGGGGAGCGAGGAAATCGAGATGCAGGGCAAGCGGCCAACAGAACCAAGAATCGTTCGAAAGACAAAAAGGATAAATCAAAACTCGTTTGAACCCATAGCGGAATGAAGAAGCATACCAAAGAAACATGCTTCAGGATTGTAGGCTACCCAGAATGGTGGGAAGAAAATCATAAGGAGAGATCAGGGCCACGAACCGGGAAGGCCGCCGCCGCCGCCGCTACAAGCTTCCATGAACCCGAGACCGCCGTTCCAAGGCCACCGAACCAGCGAGAGAAAGGCGATGAGTTCGAAGGGAGGACCGACGGCCGGAGCGATGACAACAGAGGATCGTCTACCAGCGGCACCGCCACCAGATGAAGGAGCAATAACAGCAATGCAGCTTTTGAGGGACAAAGCAGGGACGCTGCAGCACTTGGTGAGGGTTTCAACCTAGAAACCCATCAAGGTAATGGGTTTGGGGGTTATGACCCAAGCCCAATACTCCTTAACCCAATTTTTTTTCCCACCTGGTTATTTTTTTGGCACTGAATATGAAATTGTTAATGGAACTGGGCCATTAGATAGTACTGGGCTGCATACTGATATTTTAATTAAAAATAATATTAATTCAGAGCCCAAATCTTATATAGCCCAATGTGCTACCAAAGGTAATTCTGGAAAATCAACTGACTGGATATTTGGTTGTGGAGCTACAGACACTATGACCTATGATCACAAGGATTTTTTAAATTTATTCTCACCACCTAAGACGCATATTGAGACTGCTAGTGGGGAACTTATTCATTTGAAAGGAGGGGGTTCTATTATTTTTTCTGATAAAATGAAATTACATAATTGGCTATATGTCCCAACTCTATCTTCAAAACTGCTGTCTATCAGTCAAGTGACAAAAGAACTTCACTGTGTGGTGCTAATGTATCCAACCTTTTACCTTTTACAGGACATTCTTACGAAGGAGATCATTGGGCGTGGTACTGAGCGAGGAGATGAATGAAGCTCTTGATAGAGTCATAAAGAAGGACGTGAAATATCGGTTTGTACTAGATATTGAGAACTCCCTAAATTAATACAATACACATAGGAAGTTGTTTCTCAAGTTAGACATGACTGAACTTCACCTTGTTTCCTACATGCTTGAGGAAATAGGTGCTTCAAATCATGTTATACAAATAAGCTCTTGAGATGGTTTATATACAGGGATGTGAAATATGGTTTGTAATAGATATTTAGATATCCATAAAATAATTCTAAAGAAATTGGAAGTTACTTCCAAGTCTTTTTTTCCATATATTTTTGTTTATATTTTTCAATACATGTAACAAATTATGGGACGACTAAGATTCTATTTAGTGGTTAATTTATTTGAGAGAATGTGTTATTCTCGTGGTTTTGGTCTTTTAGTACTTTCCGATTGGATTATGTTTGTTTACCATAATTTCATGTAAACACTATTATAAGGAGCCAGGCGATATAAAGAAGATAATCTGAGGAATCTTCCAAGCAGGATTGTAGTTGCTTGAATGGATCTTAGGACGTGAGTTGGGTGTTTGAGCAACAGTTGTAGTGAGCTGAATTATCCCTATAAATAAGAACTGAAATGTGTGTCGTTTCAGGTGGTCGTGTGTGTTGTGCGAGCTCTGTTTATAAGAAGTGAAGCAATGGATGTCGGCATACGGCTAAAAATGCTCAAATGTTGCAACTTCTGGGTTTGTTTCAGATTGGGAGAATACCCAGTTGCAATTTTAGTCTGTCTCAAGAACAACTACACAAGTTTGGGGTTTTGTTAAATAAAGATGAAGATGAAAAATATTGTCAATTAAGATCTCAAAATTGATGTCCCTGTATTCACTTTTTTCATTCTTTCAATTTGAAAAAAATTGTGAGGAAGAAGAACCCCACTACGACAACCATGGAAAAGCACCCTAGCGTCAATATTACCACGGTTTATCCGTGGTATTGCGCGACGAAGTAATAGATCAATTACCATGTTTGAAGGAAGAACCGTGGTAATATCATGCCTTTGTTACCACGGTTCCTGCCTGAACCGCGGTAATATATTTGATTATTTTACCTCTATTACCACGGTTCCTGCCTGAACCGCGGTAATATATTTGATTTTTTTACCTCGATTACCACGGATCCTGCCTGAACCGTGGTAATATATCTGGTTTTTTTACCTTTGTTACCACGGTTCCTGTATGAACCATGGTAATATGTTTTTTTTTTAAACTCCAGAGATGCATTTTTTCATTGTCCAGGGGCGCTGAGCGACCCTATTAGATCGTTGAGCGACTATCAGACATAATTATGCAGAAAAAATAGGGCATTTTCAATAATCTATAATGCTACGTAAAAATTTGAGAATAATAAATCGTTGCCATCATGCAATCATAATATTATAAACACCACCCAAACAAGCAACTTCGGCAGTAGAACATTAATGTACATCATTAATATCTCGTTACTTCTATGCAAAAAACAACTAGAACTATTGATACTAATCCTAATATCTGGTTCCTTGAATTCCAGCATGACCATTGAGATAAAAATCAAACTCCGTTGGATGGCAAATGGTGGTGTCAACAACAGTTCCTGACATTATATTTCCAAGAAAAAAAACAATGAATAAAAAGAGGAGATTCATACATCAACATAAAGAAATTCTAGAACAAATTAAAAATACAACCATACAGTCAAACAGTACATGTTGTGCCAGGGAAAAGGGAAGGAGCATATTGATTCTAGAATCGATTCCATAGAATCATCGGAGTTATCGGAGTCTTTGGAGAGAAGTGGATCGTAAATGTCAAGACCCCTTGACCGGAAGAGTTATACTCCTTATCTCCTGACAAGCGAACTCCTCTAAAGCATTCTAAGCCAAGAAGGGCAACCCATTTGGACCCCTGATCAGTTTTGTCACGAGCAAACCATAGGGAACGGTTTTCTGATTGTCAACCAGAGCAGAAGCAAGACGACTGTAGAAGATGTCTACAACATTAATGTACTCTTCATTTAAAATTGAGTACATGATAAACATGTATTTGTCAAGCACATCTCTCAGACGATCGACTCTTGAACAAATCACGGTTGTGACCAGTTGATGTAAGACTATGGCCGGGAAGGTGAGGGATGAGTAGTGAAGTGTTGTTGGAGAGAGGGATTTTCCATGCAATAGATGACTTCATTAATATCTTCTACATCACAGTTTCTTTGCCAGAATTCAGAGTACGTCACTCCTTCATCCTCACTATAGAGGAGTTCAACAAGTTTCTCTCTGGTTATGGAAAAGTCATGATTCAACACTCTTCCAACGAAGCCTCTGTTGTGAACAAAGGACAAGGAGGACCAGATGGCCAAGATGAGTTATGGGTACGATGACTCATCAGAGGCCCCACACAATGCAGACATACGTGTGTGATGCAGAGCATTGGTTCCAGGCACTTGATAGCGTTGTAGTTCTGAGAAATTGAAGGTAAAAGGAAGATAGATAGTCACACCTTTTGCCATTTCTATTTTTAAGGAAGAAGGATCACAGAAGTAGAGGATACAGGGAAGATGATGGAGCGAAGGATGGAGAACAAATGAGAGATACTTCTGGAATTTATAAGCAAACGAGGGAATATGAGGGGTGAAGAAGAGGGTGGTTAAGAGGATGTCTTGAGAATTGTGAAACTTATGTGGGAAACGAACAAGATGAAAATTTGCAGAGTAAAGAGGGAAGCAGTTACAAGATATAATAGTGAAACGGCGCATGCTGAAGCATTTAAGAAGAAAAAACATATCTGAGAGGACTAGGCGATGGAGGAGACGTCTGATAGTGTGACTGTCAAGGATTGCAGGACTAGACGATGGAGGAAACTTTCTCATGATAGAAAAAAAAAACCCTAGTTCTGAACAACAACAAAAATCTTCAAAATAAAACCCTAGAAGTAGAAGCGGGTCAAGAGTACTCACGAGTGAGGTAGAAAAGCGGCAGTGCCATTGCAGAGAGAAGGATTGCCGATGGTGAGGTGCAGCGCAAGGAGCGGCGGTCATGAGGTGCAGCAACAAGGAGTGAGGAGCGGAACTGACGAGGTTGAAGAGCGATGGAATCGTAAAAGAGAAAGGGGAAGACATATAGTTTTCGATCTCCAAACAAGGGTTTCCTAGTTAAATCATCACATTTTTTTAATAATGTAATTCCTATTACCACGGTTCCCATAAAAACCGTGGTAATAAACAATTTTAATTAAAATTAATAATACCTATTACCACGGTTCCCCTAACAACTATGGTAACAGGCCGTGTTAATTATAAAAATAATAAAACATATTACCACGATTCCCCTACCAACCGTGGTAATAGGCGGTGTTAATTAAAAAAATAAAAATAAAATTGTCTTAGCTACCACGGTTTCCATACGACCGTGGTAACAGAGAACCTCAGTTACCACGATTTAACACCAAACCGTGGTAACAGAGCTCCGGGCAGCTTTTTACCACGGTCCAACACGGAACAGTGGTAAAAGTGGCGTGGTAAAAAGACAATTCTGTAGTAGTGTAGAAAATCTAAAGTTGATAAAAAATGCTTTCGTTTTTGTAGAATATATGTTGAGTTGGTTTCATATCATTCTCGTTTTTTTTCCCACTTGATAATTTCAATTCAAGATGTCAATACCTTTCACTCCTCCCTACTTGCATGCTTAAATACAATCCAATCATGCATAAGTATGAAAGAGACATTGTTTTGCCTTGAAAACTTGAGATTATAAGCATGACCAACAAAAAAATTCAAATTCTTTGTTCTAATCGCGTTGTAAAAGAAATTTTGTATACAAGATAGGTTATATACTTCAAGTAGCTATGTACACTAAAAAAAAATTGTCCTATGAGTAATAATAAGAGACCCAACCAAATTCAATTCCAATACAAATGACAACTCATAATTAACACGATTGTCTGGAATATTTCATATCAAGACTATGGAATCTTTAACAATAAGAGACTCAAGCAAATTGAACTTTGCAATACAAATGACAACTCATACTACACACTAATGAACAAAATTGTCTTTAATATTTCCTATCAAGACTATGGAATCTATGACAATAAGAGACTCAAGAAAATTGAACTTTTCAATACAAATGACAACTCATACTACACAGTATTGAATACAATTTTCTTGATCATTTCCTATAAATTTCATGCTATTTGTAAGCAAATTCAATTTTGCAATACAAATGGCTCTTTCTCTACTCTTGCGTCCCTAAACTTTGCAATAGTCTTGATCATTTTCTATAAATCCCATGCTATTTGTAAGCAAAGTTGATTTCCCATTAACTTCATGCTATTTGCAAAAACCAATTAATCAATACCTTCAAGTAACACAATTAATCAAGGAAATCACAGTTGATGTTGAGATAACAAGGAAGTCACAAATATCATGGACCATTTCCACAATATCAGATCCCTCGTAGAATTGCTCTGAAATTGTGTGGACATGTTTGGTGGGTAATCGATCAAGGTGGAGTAGGCAGCACAGAGCTTGGACGTGAGATCAACAGAACCTATTTAGCAAAGGAAAGTAAATGGAATGAATTGTAAGAAGAAGAAGAAATAAAATTGAGTAAATTAATAAGATGAAGGTGAAGAAGACATGTTCTTACAAAAACCAAGAGACTGCAGCATTTGTTAGCGTGTCTAGCTACATCAGGTCTGAGTACTAAACAAGTGATGAGGGAAAGTGAAGAGTTGAAGGATAATATATAAAGGAGGAGTGACTGTGACACGTTATGATGATGTGTTGTGTGGATAAGATTATCAGGTTCAATCTCTACTGATGATCCAAGCCACAATCCCCGCAACATTAAATGTCTAATAACATTATTTTTAATGTAGTATATTGTTTTTAAGAAAGACTATAACTACAACTCAATTTAGAGTAAAATTGATATAATTTTGATTGCTTACCTTTGTACTTACTAGCCAAATTAGAAGTTTTTGCGACCAATCTTAAATATAACTTTTCTGGTGGTTAATTATATTATTTGATTTAACTGAATTGATTTTTTTATTAATAGCTAAATGTTCTTTGAAGGGATAAAAAAAGCTAAATAATATCTTCACACCCCAATTTCATTGTATAGTCAAAGAGATATAAATAGTAAATCTAAAAGTAAGAAATATAATGAGTAATGTGATAGGAGAATAATAAGTTGATAATAAAGAGATAGAATTAATTGACACCAGTGTCTAATAACATTATTTTTAATGTAGTATATTGTTTTTAGGAAAGACTATAACTACGATTCATTTTAGAATAATTTTAATTGCTTATTATTGTACTTTTAGCCAAATTAGAAGTTTTTCCAATCAATCTTAAATATAAATTTTCTGGTGCTTATTATATTTTTTTACATTGGAAAACAGTATTATTATTTGATTTAACTGAATTGATTTTTATATTAATAGCTCAATGTTCTTTAAAGGGATAATAAAAGCTAGCTAAATAATATCTTCACACCTCAATTTCATCGTACAGTCAAAGAGATATAAATAGTAAAAATAAAAGTAAAAAATATAATGAGTAATGTGATAGGACAACAATAAGCTGATAATAAAGAGATAGGATCAATTGACATCAAATGGTCAAAATTATTTTGACATTAAATTCTATTTGTTTGTTTTACTTTAATCTAAAAGGCTTTGATTTGTTTTCTAAAAATCTACATTTAATACATATTTGTGATTCATTAAGGTATTTATTAATACTTTTTCTCTCATTAAATCTGAGATAAAAGTTTGTTTTGCTAGTTTGAAAAAAATAATTATCAATTTACTTTTAAATTTGAAAAAATTACGAAAAGAATATTTTTTTTCTGTATATATGTATAAGTAATAAGAAATAAGAATGTCAATAAAATATTAAAAAAAACAAGAAATATTTTCATTTGAAAAAACTTTGAAATGTACCATCTATTTTAAAATTTAAGAAAAAATTAATTGAGAAATATTTTTCTATTGCACAAGATTTGCACAAATTAATTACTAATTTTTTATTTGTTTAATAATTTTTATTTTATTTTTCTATTAATTATTTTTAGTGCAAGACTTTCTAAGGAACTCCAGCAAATTAAAATAATGGATTTTTAAAAATGAAACTAATATAATGTTATAGTTACTTTCATATAAAACAAAAAAAATTATTCGTAAAGTTTATAACTTTAATTTAACTAAGTTATAATATATATATATATATATATATATATATATAAATAGATAAATAAATGAATAAATGAGAGAGAAAGATATTACTACATCCGTCACAAATTATAAGACTTTTTAGAGACAAACTTGGTGTCTCAAATTATAAGAACCCTTCTAGATTTAAAAAAATAATAATAAACTTTTCCTTTTTTACTCCTTGCATTCATTATATTTTCAATTCCAAAACTTTAATTATCACCTCTACTATTACTTCTCTTTCATGTTTCCCAACCAACCTTTGATATATCTAATACTAACATAGGGGTATATATGGAAGATTTGTATAAAAAATAATAAAACCAAAATATTAATTAGTTTATTACATATTTTCTTAATAAGCGTGATTGTCTAAACATGTCCTTATAATTTGAGACGGAGGGAGTAATAATTATGTATTGATTGAGGAGTTTAAAAAGACAAATCATAACCTTTTAGATCAAACAAAATAAATGGACATGATTTGGTGTTAAGATAAGTTTGACACCTTAGTGTAAATTTCTTTTTGATTTGGTATATCGGAAAGCATTTAAATTCCACTTACATGGATTCATATCTGGACCTTTCCCTCTCCAACTCATATGTCCTTAGCTCTTACCACTTGAACTATCCTTCAAATACACCTTTCTTGGTGTCAATTGATCATATCTCGATAATAAATGAAAAATAAGATGTAAATAAAAATGGGTGTGGTGATATTAGATACGGGATTTGCAAGAATGAAATTAATTTTATATAATAAGTTAATAACGAAGTGATTCCCGTTGTAATGTATTTTTCTTTTGTCTTATATTGATATCGCAATTTTAATTTAAGTGCGGTAAAGGTCAAATGTTTTCTTAAAAAGTTAGGCTTCTAGGAGTTAAACTTTTGACCTTGTGGTTTAAATAGTCATTTTTCACCGTTGTGAATTTGCGACGCACACGTTGGTATTTCATTGTAATGTATAAAGATTCTCTTTGGTGACCAATATTTTTCAGTTTCCATAAAAAAATACGTGTATTAGCATGCATGCTAATATTTTAGAAACAGTGTTTTCAAGGAAACAACTTATATAAAGATGGATATAATAATAATAATAATAATAAAAATACCTTCACACTCCAATTTCATCTTACCGTCAAAGAGATAAAAATAGAAAAATAAAAGTATGAAATATAATGAGTAATGTAATTAGAGAATAATAAAGTGATAATAAATGATAAATAAGATGAAAATAAAAGTGAAACTGTGAAAAAAGAACAAAACTTTGCAGCATATGAGGCTAGGGTATTTTTTTTATTACATATGGAAATACAAACGAAAATGAACTAAGCTACAACATCCTGACACAGCAACAAGAACACACTAGAAGGAGGAAGTCTCCATATCCGAAAGGGAGATCCAGCTATTGTAGCATCAGTGAACCAAAATATCAGTTACTATATTACAAACTCTATAAAAATGATGTAGTATTTTCGCTCTCCTGAGTTCGGGTAAAAAATGTTGTGGAGCTTGCCAAACATCTGAACCAACGCCTAAGAAAAAGGAGGAGAAACCACTTGCCTCTATCCTATGTCTCTTGCCCTACTTCTAGAGCCTTAGACAGTTGCACTCACTTTTGCGATTCTATGCTAATGCCTTAGTTATAAGGCCTAACACAACCCTTCTCCTTTGTTCGGGCTTAGGACGGGCTACGCAAGCATAGTTGGAGTAGCAAACCGTTGTAAGACCCGCTATACGTTATGGTAGAGAATGTTGGGTTTTAACGGAATGGCCTGAGAGAAAATTTTGAGTAGCAGAAATGAGAATGTTAAGATGGATGAGTGGACACACAAGAAAGAATAAGATATGCAATGAGTGGATTAGAGAAGATACTGGAATGACGACTATCGTGGAGAAGCTGATGGAAAACTAGTTAAGGTGGTATGAACATTTAAAGAGACCTATTGAGACACGGTGAGAAGGATTGATAAAATTATTTTTAGTCTTGAGAAGAGAGGTAGAGCTAGGGAGACAAAAAAGAACTTGAAATTGTTAAAAAATTGTATTATCAATAACATCCCTCATGATTCAGTTTTTTTATCAAATTCAATGACATAGTGTGATTTATATACTCGATTTCACTTAGTGGGATACTGTTTTTGCTATGTTATTGTGTTTCTAAGAGAAAATCTCCATCAAAATAAAGAGTTTGCATATATTAGCTTGGACTTCGGTTTTTTTTTTCTTTTTCTCAACTTTATTAAATTAGTTGCAAATTTCTTTGATTGTTGATGTGAGAATATGCCATTGTGCAATATTGATGCTTATTTATATTGGTGTGATAGGTGATAACATATTACCGGGATGAATATAAATCAGTGCTCAATTTGTACTTTCTCGATAGTGTAGATTACTCCAATCCAAGGTTCCTTTCACACTCTTTCAATAAGAAGTAACTTTGTAAAACGAAGTTGAATTTACATTACTGATATTTTTGTGGTTTGAAAGTTTTACAAAGCCTTTTCTGGTTGTTTCATTAAGATATTCAATATGAACGAATTCATTAAAAAACAGCACACTAAAAGTGAAAGTGTATTTTCATCGATCTGTTTGTAAGATAAATCTCGTGAAGTTGAATTTCAATTTCTAAATTCTATTTTCAACCGTGGTAATTGATAGTGAAAAAAAGAGGATGAAATTTTGCACTTAGTATTCGGATCTCAATTTCTATTACAATAAAGGAATAATACAAGTCTCTCATAGGCCCTAAAACAAAATTTAGTAGGTGAAAATTTGAAATAATACTTGGCTTTTGCAACTTAGCCTAATCAATTTTTACAACTATTTGCAATTTAAACTTGATTTAATTAATAACATGTATCCCTAAAAATTAATTAGGTAATATAAACAAATCTTAGTATTTCATTCAATTTAAATTATTACAAAAATGATTTGGATTTATTCAAGCTATTGCGTCTCTCTAGTCTGTCTCCTTGCTGGTGTGCTCTCAAACATACCACTCCTTATATCTCTCTCATGCTGTGTTGTTTCTCTCTAGTTTGCCCCTCCCTTGATGCACTATTGCAACTCTCCGGTTCGCGTGATGTGCTATTGCATCTTTCAGATTCAACTTCTTGTTATTTGCTGTGTCTCTCAAACGCAGACAACGCAAAGACATCATAACAAAATTAATCAAAGAAATCACAGTTGATGCAGAGATAACAAGGAAGTCACAAATATCATGAATTGCTCTGAAACTGCGTGGACATGTTTGGTGGGTAATCGATCAAGGTGGATAGACAACACAAAGCTTGGACATGCGATCAACAGAACCTATTTAACAAAGGAAAGGAAATGGAATGAATTGTAAGAAGAAGAAGAAATAAAATAGAGTAAATCAATAAGATGAGAGTGAAGAAGATATGTTCTTACGAAAATCATGCAAGAGACAGCCGCTTTTGTTATCAGATCTAGATCTGAAGGATTAGATATATTGGCAATAAAAAAGAAACCCTAGTACCGAACAAGTGATGAAGGAATTTGAGGATTCTAAGGATTTATAGAGGAATTGTGACACGTTATGATGATGTGTTGTGTGGATAAGATTATCAGACACAATCTTTGCTCGTGGACTAATAACATTATTTTAAATAATACAGTATATATTGTTTTTAAGAAAGACTATAACCACGGGTCTGTTTATTTAGAATAAAATTGATATAATTTAAATTGCTTCTTTTTGTATTTACTTGCTAAATTAAAAGTATTTGCAATCAATCTTAAATATAATTTTTTTCCCATAATTATATTATTTGATTCAATTGAATTGATTGAAGATCTTCACACCCCAATTTTATGCTATAGTCAAAGAGATAGAAATTGAAAAAATAGAAGTAAGAATATAATGAATATTGTGATAATAAATGAAAAATAAGATGAAAATAAAAGTGAAACTGTAAAAAGGAATAAAATTTTGATAAATTTTGTAGCATATGGGGCTAGGGTTTTAAATGATTATCTTGATTGAAATTGTAAAGATTTTTCTTAGAAATTAGATTTTAAGAGTTTTAAATGAATAAAATTGAAACTAGGTTAAAAGAACTTGATTGTAACAACAACAAAAATTGAGGGAGGGTATGTGTATATTAGAGTTGAGGAGAAGTGATAGTTATACTTAGGGGTGTTCGCGGTCCGGTTTGGTTCGGTTTTGAAGGGAAAATTCATCTGATCCAATCCCTTCGGTTTTATCCCTTCGTCATCCAATCGGTTGTTTTTATTTGTTAGATCCGAACCAATCCGATCCAATTTTTTTAGGTTTGGATTGGATTGGATTTACTGTAAGAATGAAAATATAAAAATAAACTATGCAATAGGCAATACTTTAAAACATTCACCATGTTGTTTGGACTTTGGAATAAACAAGTCAAGACAATTATCAAAAGTCTCCTAACAAATACAAAAACATAAATGGAGAACCAAATCAGTTTAATACTTCATTAGTTTAATCCTTCATCACACAAAAAAACAATTAAAACCAGCTCCTAATTGACTTTCATTCACTGTTAATCTTCAATCTCCAATTCTCCATGGCTCCACCTCCACAAGACATACCTCCATAAAAGTAAATTGCTGCAAAAAAAATGTAATATATTAATTATCCAACATGAAAGAGTAGAAGGCAGCAAGCCAGCAAGACAAATAGAGTTGTATACCAGTAACTCAGTAAGTAACAACTCTGCAAGGCAACATATAACAATCCCAACTACTCAGACTGAGACTCATCAGAATCACCTTGGATAGATTGTGTATTTGGCTCCATTTCTACATATGTAAAATAAAACCTGGTTAGTAATAAGCAAAATTAGAATTTCAAATTAAAATATACAAATACAATGAAATAAAATACCTAGCTCAAGCTTTTCAAATTCTTCAATAAGTTCTTCAACATGACTTGAAAAAGGAGTTGATCGAAACCAGTTTTGAGCACAAATTAACGCTTCGATGGTCTTTGGAGAAAGTGAACTCCTATAATTATTAAGAATTCTTCCCCCGGTGCTGAATGCAGATTCCGAAGAAACTGTAGATACCGGCATAGCCAATACATTCTTAGCTATCAAACCAAGAGTAGGATATTTGCTAGAATTCACCTTCCACCAATTCAAGATATCAAACTGAGGAGTTTTCTTCTCTAATTTATCTGTGAAATAGGAATCCACCTCATTTGTATTCATACTCTCACTCATACTCATATCCTTATCAAATTCCAAAGCAAATGAATTACCATCACCATCATCCAACTCAGTACTTTCCATTTCAGAAGCAGTTTGGGTCATTGATTGAGATTGACCATTTTCAGAAAAATCTTTATAGCTATTGAACATCTTATTGAAAGTATCCTTCACCTTTCCACTTAAATATTCAGCATCCTCTTGATTATAAAGCTCAAAGCTCCATTCCACAAACCGAAGTTTGTATCTAGGGTCGAGTACAACAGCTATGAAAATCATTGTGTTGACATTTTTTAGACTCCCCCAATACTTGTCATGCTTGGCTTTCATTTTCAAAGCCGTGCTCCCAAGTAATGGATCTAAACTCCCGGTCCATGAGTTTAGCGTTTGCAACACCATGCAATATTCATGGAAGTATTGAGAAGAAGTCACAAACTTTGAGCCTGAAACTTTAACAGTGACATCATAAAATACTTTCAAAAATTTCACAAACACTCGTGCATTATCCAAATCATCCAATTTAGGGATCCCACCTTTCATCATTGCATACTCTACATCTCGCTCTGCTAGCCTTTTAAAAGCCTTTTGAAACTTCAAAGCACTTTCAAGCATAAGGTAAGTAGAGTTCCATCTAGTCGGAACATCTAACTGTACCACGCAAGTCTCTTGTAGCCTACAATCCTTAATGCAATTATTGAACTTTTCTTTACGACCTGTGGAAGCACGCACAAATCTAGCAGCATTCCTAATCTTTGTAATGGAATCATGCAAGTCCTTCAAACCATCATTAACAACAAGATTTAAGATATGAGCACAACATCTAACATGCAAAAATTCACCTTTCAATGGATGTGCACTCCAATCCTCCACTTTAGGTTTTAAGTAAGAAATAGCTGTATCATTTGAGCTTGCGTTGTCAACAGTATGAGTGAAAACTTTAGAAATTCCCCAACCCAAAAGTAACTTCACGATTTTTCTACCAATAGTGTCACCCTTATGATTCTTAATCTGACAAAAGTTCAGTATCCTCTTGTGCAACTTCCATTCATTATCAATAAAATGAGCCGTCAAACATAGATAATTCAAATTTTGCACAGAAGTCCAGCAATCAGTTGTTAAGCATACACTTTGATTGGGAACACTAAAAACAGATTTCAGCTTTTTCTTTTCATTCAGATAAAGATTCCAACAATCCCTTGCAATTGTGATCCTTCCAGGAATATTTAATCTAGGTTGCACAAGACTCATAAAATAACGAAATCCCTCCCCCTCTACAAATTTAAAAGGCAACTCATCCACAATAAGCATCCTAGCAAGAGCTTTCCTACATGTCTCAGCATCAAATGCAACAGCAGCAAAACTATTAAAAGCCTCTTTTCCATCTTCTTTTTTCAATTGTAGGAGACTAAGAACTGATTGTCTAGGATCATTTGCCTCTCTAGGAAACTTTTTGCATTGATTCAACAAATGATTATTCATATTACTAGTGCCATTTTTATGAGTATCACATGCATAGGTTGCCCCACACCAATTACATTTAGCTCTAGGGTTTTTACACTTGTCAAGTACTTTAGTGAAATGATCCCAAGTCCAAGATCGAGGTCTAGCAGGTTTCCTCTTACCTGATTCATCGTCTTCCTCAATTTCCTCGTCCTCCTCTTCATTAGAAGCAATTTTTGCAAGCTTCCTCTTCTTGGTAATCTTCTTCTGCACTTTTGTCTTGTTTGTGGTTATAGTCTGCACATCAGCTTCAGAATTCATGTTGATGGAATCTGAATTATCAGCCCCAGTAGATATTTTCTCAACCCCTTGGTCTTGGGTATTTTCAGTCTGCAAAGATCAAATAAAATCATAAAGATTTAATTGAAAAATTATCCCAACATAGTGAACATACAAATTGTAAGAAACAACCTAAAAACTCACCGGAGACATTCTTAGAGGATGAGTCAGAGAACAATGGACAGGAAGTGCAAATGGTTTTGATTGCTATTTGTTGCAAATCAACCAAACAAGATGAGTCAGAACAGCATACTATAACTCACAAACACCAACAACAAAAATTATCCCAACATAAACATACAAACTACTAACACCAACAACAAAAATTATCCCAACATAAACATACAAACTACTAACACCAACAACAAAAACTATCCCAACATAAACATACAAAGTACTGGGAATTATCAAATATACTGCTATAAACATACAAAGTACTGGTAAATGCTCAACATGATTACTGCTATAATTTGAAGTTATCAAATATTTGTCTCTAGAATCATTTGGAGTGCGAAAAGAATTGAGAGAAGGGACAGAAATTATGGAATCTATAGACAATTATTACAGAACTAAATAATTTGTTGATTCTATTCCTTCACTTTTTATCCATATTTACTTCAATAAAATAAAGAGCACCGGAGACATACTCGTGTATAAATGTATAAAAGGGATTTCTTAAATTCTGAAATAACTTACCAAAAGCACAAGACGTAGAGTCTGGACGTGGAGCACCGCACGCCGCCGTCGAGCTTCAAGGACGTGGAGCACCGCCGCCGCCGTCGAGCTTTAGGGATTTCTCTATCGTGGAGCACCGCCGCCGCCGAGCAAGCCTCTGCCGTCGAGCTTCGTGGAGCGCCGTCGAGCTTCGTGGAGCGCCGTCGAACTTCGTGGAGCCTCTGCCGTCGAGCTTCGTGGAGCGTCGCCGCCATCGCTACTCGCTATGCTCTCTTTCTCTTCTCTTCGGTTTCAGAACAGAGGGAATTAGGTTAGATTCTAAATTAGGAGCATGTGTTTTTCAGATTGTAAAAGGGGCAAAAGAGGAAAACTAACAAAAAGTGTGGCTAAATATGTAATTCAGTATATTAAAAAATTAAGCATGTTATATCCTTCCGATTCGGTTCGGTTCGGTTTTGGACAGTGGAACCGAAAACCGAACCGATCCAGTAATTGGACATCGGTTTTTTCGATTTTCGGTTTTTCCAGTTATCGGTTTTTTCAGTTTTTTGGATCGGTTTGACCGGTTTAGTTCGGTTTGGATTGGTTTTGAACACCCCTAGGACGAAGTGCCCATATTACTGGAGAACCTGTAGCACCATCAAAAACAGATCAAGCTACAGAATCTCTGGATTGCCATTGATCGGTGAGACCCAAACCCGATGAAAGATCCTGAAGATATCCAAATTTACAACAACAAAATACAAGAACAGAGGATGTATCAACTTTTAACAGCCATCGATGATAGATTTGATCCAATCAAACGAGATATTCTGAAACGGGATCCCCATCCCTCAGTCGAAACAGCTTACGCCACTGTAAGGTGGGGGGAGGTCGCCAGGCTCCACATCTTGAAAGCGGAAACCTCCGATGTCGACTCATCATCGGGAACTGGTGCGGGTTTGGTGGCCAGAACAGCGGGGGAGCGGGGAAATCGAGATGCAGGGCAAGCGGTCAACAGAACCAAGAATCGTTCGAAAGACAAAAATGATAAATCAAAAATCGTTTGTACCCATTGCGGAATGATGAAGCATACCAAAGAAACATGCTTCAGGATTGTAGGCTACCCAGAATGGTGGGAAGAAAATCATAAGGAGAGATCAGGGCCACGAACCGGGAACGCCGCCGCCGCCGCTACAAGCTTCCATGAACCCGAGACCGCCGCTCCAAGGACACCGAACCAGCGAGAGAAAGGCGATGAGTTCGAAGGGAGGACCGGCGGCCAGAGCGATGACAATAGAGGATCGTCTACCAGCGGCACCGCCGCCGGATGAAGGAGCAATAACAGCAATGCAGCTTTTGAGGGACAAAGCAGGGACGCTGCAGCATTTGGTGAGGGTTTCAACCTAGAAACCCATCAAGGTAATGGGTTTGGGGGTTATGACCCAAGCCCAATACTCCTTAACCCAATTTTTTTCCCACCTGGTTATTGTTTTGGCACTGAATATGAAATTGGTGATGGAACTGGGCCATCAGATAGTACTGGGCTGCATACTGATATTTTAATTAAAAATAATATTAATTCAGAGCCCAAAACTTATATAGCCCAATGTACTACCAAAGGTAATTCTGGAAAATCAACTGACTGGATATTTGATTGTGGAGCTACAGACACTATGACCTATGATCACAAGGATTTTTTAAATTTATTCTCACCACCTAAGACGTATATTGAGACTGCTAGTGGGGAACTTATTCATTTGAAAGGAGGGGGTTCTATTATTTTTCTGATAAAATGAAATTACATAATTGTCCATATGTCCCAACTCTATCTTCAAAACTGTTGTCTATCAGTCAAGTGACAAAAGAACTTCACTGTGTGGTGCTAATGTATCCAACCTTTTGCCTTTTACAGAACATTCTTACGAAGGAGATCATTGGGCGTGGTACTGAGCGAGGAGATCTTTACTACATTGACGATGTGGTTCACCCGGGACATGCCATACTTGCTCATGGAACAGTTGACAGACAACTTTGGCTGTGGCACCGACGTCTTGGTCATCCCTCCTTTGGGTATCTTAAGTTTCTGGTTCCTAGTCTTTTTTCCAATAATTCAACTCATATGAAGTTTGAAACTTGCATTCGTGCTAAGAGTCATAGGGTTTCTTTTCCTCCAAACAACATAGAGTTGAGTCTGTTTTTTCCTTAATTTCATTCTAATGTCTAGGGTCCAGCTCGAAATTCTAATAAAAGTCGGTTTTAGTATTTTGTGCTCTTTGTTGATGATATTTCTCGCATGACTTGGATATACTTTATGAAACATAAATCAGAAGTGCCTAAAAAATTCATTACGTTTTACAAAATGATTCAAACTCAGTTTCAGAAGAAAATCCAAATCCTTCGTTCTGATAATGGTAGAGAATTTGTAAATCAGTCAATACAAGTTTTTTTCAGGAACATGGTCTTATCCATCTAACCTCTTGCCCAAACACACCGCAACAAAATGGTGTAGCGGAACGAAAAAATCGGATTTTACTTGAGATGACTCGAGCCTTACTACTTGATTCCCGAGTCCCCTCCTCTTTTTGGCCCGAGGCTCTGGCTACATCTGCATACCTTGTAAACCGACTTCCCACAAAAATCCTTAACCACAAAACCCCTCTACAAGTATTAGCCACTCACGCCACTATCCCTTCCATCCTAACCTTACCTCTCCGAGTCTTTGGGTGCTCTATATTTGTCAATGTTCCCAAACCTGACCAAACCAAACTTGATCCTTGTGCTGAGAAGTGCGTGTTTGTAGGATATGCTATGCATCAAAACGAATATCGATGCTATGACCCTCTCACTCGTCGTGTTCATGTCACCATGGATTGTGACTTCTTAGAATCTGAATTTTATTACCCCCAACTCAGTGTTCAAGGGGAGACTGTCAGTGAACCACTAAGTTAGCTAAGAAATCTAAGTTGCTCCGATATTGTTCCAAAGATTTTTCATGTCGCCAAAGTTTTTTCGGTCACTCTTTTCTCAGAGGATATCCCGAAAAATGCTCAGGAGGAAAGTAAGAAGATGGAATGGCGAGAAGCAATGAATACAGAAATGGAAGCTCTTGAGAAGAATGGCACATGGGAAAAGTGTGTGCTACCAGTAGGAAAGAAACCAGTTGGGTGCAAGTGGGTTTTCACCATCAAGTATAAGGCCGATGGAAGCATTGAACGATACAAAGCAAGGCTAGTTGCTAAAGGCTACACACAGACTTATGGCATTGATTATTCAGAAACCTTCTCTCCAGTTGCAAAAATTGACACCATCAGGGCACTGTTCTCAGTAGCAGCAAATAAGGATTGGCCTCTTCACCAGTTTGATGTTAAGAATGCATTCCTACATGGAGATCTGAAAGAAGAAGTATATATGGAGGCTCCACCTGGGTTCTCACATGACTTCCAAGAAGAGGAAGTGTGCAGGTTAAAAAAGGCCCTATACGGGCTTAAGCAATCTCCTCGTGCGTGGTTTGGAAGATTTACTATGGCTATGAAGCGATATGGTTACAAAAGGAGAAATGCCGACCGCACACTCTTCCTCAAAAGAAGAGGCGATTTGGTCACCTGTCTCATAATATATGTGGATGACATGATCATAACAGGTAGTGATGAAGAAGAAATCTCTCAGCTCAGGAAGAACCTCTTCACAGAATTTGAGATGAAAGATCTGGGGGGATTGAAATACTTCTTGGGCATCGAAGTCCTCCGATCCAAAGGAGGGATTTATATTTCCCAATGAAATTATATACTAGACCTGTTAGCTGAGACTGGTATGGTAGATTACAAACCCAGTGATTCTCCAATAATGGTATATCACAAACTCAAGATTGTTTAAGGAGATCAAGAGAAGTACCAAAGGTTGGTGGGAAAGCTAATTTACCTATCTCACACCAGACCAGACATTGCATACGCTGTAGGTGTAGTAAGTTAGTTTATGCACCATCCACAGGTAGAGCTCCTGGAAGCAGCTATGAGGATTGTCCGATATCTCAAGGGTACTCCAGGAAGATGTATCATTTACAGGAGAAATGGACATCTAGATATGGAGGCCTATACTGATGCTGATTGGGCCGGTAACCCAAATGATAGACGATCCACAGCGGGGTACTTTACCCTAATTGGAGGAAATCTTGTCACTTGGAGAAGTAAGAAATAGAAGGTAGTAGCACTATCAAGCGCAGAAGCAGAATTCATGGGCATTGTAAAAGGGATAACTGAAATTCTTTGGCTAAAGAAACTGATGAGTGAAATTGACTATCCAGTGAAACTTCCAACCCAACTGAGGTTTGACAACAAGGCAGCAATTAGCATCTTTGAGAATCATGTTCAACATGACAGAACAAAACATGTTGAAGTGGATAGACACTTCATAAAGGAGAAGATAAAGGATGGCACTGTTGAGCTTCCCTTTGTGAGATCTGAAGATCAACTAGCTGATATTCTCACAAAGGCGGTAACCGGAAAAACTCTAGAGAAAGTCTTGGACAAGTTGAGTATTGGAGATCTCACTATTCAACTTGAGGGGGAGTGTCAGAATATTCAAAAGTTAAAGAAGAGAATCAATTCAGATATGGTCAAAGGATCAACAGTAATTAAGGAGGAGATCAGCAATAATTAGGAAAAGAATATCTTGGCATTATTGTATTTATTTTATTTCCTTAATTAATACACTGAATTGTACTATAAGAGAAGCTCTACCTGTAAGCTATTGAATCAAGAAATCAAATTCTTTTTCCCTATACTTTGTGTCTTACATTTCAATAGAGAGGATAATTTAGGTACTAGTTTCCTAGCTTGGAGAATGGAGGGTAGAACAAGCTTGTGGAAAGAAGGGTGCTACATTGTATGCCTTTGATTCAAAGTTGAAAACTTTGGGTTCTATATACTGGAACTTCTTTTCCTTTTCTAGATTTTGAGTGAAACAATGGTGGTTTTCAAAAACATTGAATGAAAAGACCTCAACTTGACCAAAGGTGAAGAACGAGTTCATAACAAAAAAAAAATTCCCCAGTTTGGATTCAAATTCAAAGCATAGTGCAGTTTTGGAACCCCTTTTGTTTTCTTGGGTTGTCACTGTTTGTTTCCATTTAGAGCTTTCAAGAGAAGAAAGCGAGTTGTTTGTATTTTTCTAGGGTCCACATATTTTTTTTATAGCATTGCACGTTATCAACAGCAAAAAAAGGAAAAAAGCAAATTACACCTATACTTAATAACAAAAATACTCTTTATGTAGATAATAGTTTTTTTTTTTAGAATGGAAGGGCTAGGCCCCTAAAACTAACCAAGAGCCAAAACAACACTAGAGGATGCAACTTCCAAAATATCCTAGTAGATCAACCTATGACACTCTCGCATAGGGGAGTTAATCAAATGAGAACCAAAAGGAAATCCATGAGGAAATTGTGCTAAATAATGAGCTAGACCATTGAACTCTCTAGGGACATGCAAACAATTTATGCTCTCATGATTTGAGCTCTTCTGACAAATTGGATGGACCATCTTTATGTACTAATGAGCCTCATCCCAAGAAGATGAAAGATTTTGAACCACTTCAAGACAATCACTCTCTATAATCACTTGTGGAACCTCCAAGCTGAGCACCACGGTCGTAGCAACAACCCATAACTCAGCTAAAAATGCATTGGCCTTATGGTTCCACAAAGATCCATCGCATCTAGCTGCAAACCCCTCCTTCACCGAGTCATCTACATTAAACTTGACCTACCCATCATCTGAATATCGCCACCGTTGTGGGGTAGGACGCTCCTATTGTTACTCTAGGGAGACGCAACTAAGCTGGGCTGTTTCATGCTCCACACGCTTCTCAATCATCACCGCCTAGACAAGCGACCAAATTTTATTTGGATCAGGGGTCAGATGCTTGAAGACATAATATTTCGCATAAAAACCCTACGTCGTTATGTTCAACGTCCAAATTTCAAGGATCAGGGGTCAGATTCAAAAATTCAACGTCACTCTTTCTCTTCCAACAGAGTATAATCTCATAAAAACCCTACGTCGTTATGTTCTTGGATTCAAGAACAACCTTCAATTACAAGGAAAACAATTCTCAGTTCTTCAGAGCTACGTGATGGTGCAAACGCGTAAGCAGTAGAAAGCGAATCCAAGGGGAATCAATGTTCAGGAAAACAACTCTCAAAGGGCTCAATTGGCACAACAGATTCTAGTTCGAGGAGTGCCTACACAGCAAGTAAGGACGCCGCCAGAAGAAATTCTCGAGTGGCATCCATAGGCAAATGCAGAAGAACTTCTGGGAAACATGGAGCGAAGGCTTCACTACCTTGAAAAATATCTCCATGAGTTTCAGCAAAGGACTTTTCGTGAATATCAACATCAAACTGCTGGCAGGAACAAACTTCCTTCTCCAATACATAGAAGACGACAAGAGAGGACAAAGCGTCCTCAGAACCTGAGCATAGCCATGCGCGCAGACGGAGAATGGATCGGGAAGGAGAATCAGTTCTAAACGATAGCATGAATCCAACGCTACCAACTCCTTTCTCACAGGAGATCATGAGCGTCCATATTCCAAAGGATTTCAAAAAGCCATTTGGAATTGAGCCCTATGTAGGATAAACCGATCCAACAGAACACTGGGATACCTTCACAACCGCAGTCACTTTCCTCTGGGCAATTGATGCGTTCATGTGCAGGATTTTTCCCTTGACCCAGAGGAAGGCAGCATTTCGCTGGTTCCAGTCTTTAACCTTGAATTCAATCAAGAGTTGGAAGGAGTTGTTGCAGTTGTTCACAAATCACTTCATCACGAGTAAGGGGCTCCCAAAGACATCCTACACACTCAGGAGGATGAAACAAGAAAAAGGTGAGTCTTTGAGAGATTTCCTAACGAAGTTTTACAAAGAAGCAACGCTAGTGCCTAACCTAGATGAAAATGTGAAGCTGCACCTAGCATGCAAGGCCACATGGAAGATGGATTGGCTGGAATGAACAGATTAAAGGAGGAGCCACATGATAATAAGAACACAGGCGAGAAGGAGCAAGAGTATGATCACAAAGGAGGCGACAAAGGCAACTATTCGAAGAGTTTTGGGAAGAAGTATGAGAACTATTCCATTCTTAATACTAGTCCTGCTCGGGTCTACAAAGAAATTGTGCACACCATCTTTCCTAGCATGCCCCGACCAACACCACTCAGGAAAAGCAATAAAAACTTGGACATGAAGAAGTATTGCTCATACCATGAAAGCCATGGCCACAACACCGATGACAGCATACAGTTGAGAGATGCGATCGAACAGTGCATATGGGAAAGAAAATTGAAAAAGTTCATATAAAAGGATGCAGAGTCCGATCGGAATGACTACAGAAGAAGGTCAAGAAGCCCTCACTGAATAGGAAAGAATCATTCCCTAGGGAAATATGACAAGGAAGAGCCAGCACCTCATTGAGAAACCAACGACGACTCCAAAAAGAACTCTAAGCGTGAAAAAGGATCTTCATCCTCAAACGATGTAGGTGGTTGCACAACGGCTAGGGCGTTTGATAAACAAAATCGCAAGTGTACGATTAATTATCGCGTAATAAAAAGATCGAACCCAAAGGATAGGTGTTCTTATTAATATAAAGTTTAGTACATAACAGAAAAATTAAAAAGGTGTATTTGTTGAAAGTTTGTTTAAGGTAGCACATGGAATAGCAATAAAATAATAGAGAATAAGATGATAGAAAATAAGCTCTTGGGTTGGTTTATATAGTCTATATAATATGCTAGTAAGTGATGAGTGGATTTTATATGTTGTTTTTAGGCTATTTTTAGTCTTTTTATTTTATTATTTTTGAGTCTCATGTAGGTTTTTTATTGTTTTTATGTAGATTTTATTTTTATTTTGCATTTTGCATGTAGATTAGATTTTATTAGATTTTCTAGATTTATTTTATGTTTTTAGGAATTTTTCTAGTTATTTTGTATTTTTAGAAAAAGCTGGTTTAGTAATCATTTTTGTCCACGGACCAATGTGTAAAGTTTCAGGAAGTCGGGGACCAAATTGTAAAAGTTCAAGAGTGGAGGACTTAAAATGAAGATTGGGAGAATATGAGGGCTTGAATTGAAGTGCTAACCAAGAGAGGACCAAAGTGAAAAAGAAGAATATGAAGAATCACTCTCCAATTTAGCACATGGAAAAAATGTTTAAAGGAATTGATGTTAGTGGAGGAAGGGTTTCAGAATTAAACAAGGCTGACTAGTGGCATTTTATGGCCATCAAAACCCACTACCATGAATGAAGAAGGAAGGAAAAGCTTGAAGATGAAGAAGCAGCGTCCCAGCGCTCAAGCGTTGGGATCCCAGCGCTCCAGCGTTGGGGTTCTGACTGGATGATGAGTCAGATGTTGACCCAGCGCCCAAGCGTTGGAAAGCCAGCGCTCAAGCGCTGGGCCTCGGACGGAAAGTGGATTTTTAATGCATCCTAGCGCCCATGCGTTGGGAATGCCAGCGCTCAAGCGCTGGAGGCTGGAATTTTACTATAAATAGGACCTTTTTCTTCACTTGTAAGACACACCTTCATAGAATACAACAAGTATTCTCTCTTTCTCCCTCAAAGATCATTGTTCCTAGGAATTGTGGGAAGCCAAACTTGAGCTCCTATCCAGGGTAATTCAATGATTCTTTTAGCCATGCTTGGCTAATTCTTCTTTAAGTTTCTTGGGTTGTAGTAGTTTATATTTATGTTTTAGTTTGTTTTTACCTTTCTGAATATTATTTCTATTTCATGTTTTATTTCCTTGCTCTTCATTCTTCTTATGCGCAAAAGATTTCTTGCTTATTACTTATTCGAATGGAAATTGGTAAGTAGTAAGGGACCTAGGATCTAAAAAAGGTTATAAGTATACTTCACTAAGGAATTAGGAAGGACGTAACTTTATGTTGGCCTGAATTTCTTCTTCATCTTCTTCTCTAGTTAACTAAGTTGCAAGGAATTGAATTTAGTAATTAGAAAGAAAGTTCTACAATGTGTAAGGAATTAACTTGTAGATAATTAGGCTATAGCATCATGAAGTTAGATTTATAATTCAGAAATTAAGTAGGAACTTGCTAGCATATTATATAGACTATGTAAACCAACCCAAGAAGCTTATTTGCTATCATCTTATTCTTTTCTATTTTATTGCTATTTCCATGTGCTACCTTAAACAAA
Organism: Acmispon strigosus; assembly: GCA_030819835.1. Taxonomy (NCBI): domain Eukaryota; kingdom Viridiplantae; phylum Streptophyta; class Magnoliopsida; order Fabales; family Fabaceae; genus Acmispon; species Acmispon strigosus. Next base: position 31,439,725 of record JAUAMA010000007.1, read on the forward strand.
CTTCCAACAAATACATCTTTTTATTTTCCTATTTAAGTACTAAACTTAATATTAACAAGAACACCTATCCTTTGGGTTCGAACATTTTTATTACGCGATAGTAAATTGTACACTTGCAATTTCATTATCAAGTTTTTGGCGCCGTTGCCGGGGATAGGTTCTTTCAAGTTCTTGTTTTTATTTTATTTAGTACTTCTTGTATATTTAAAAAAATATATATAAAAAAAAATATTTTTGCCTAACAGTTTGTTGCCATGTGGAAAGAAGATCCTTTAGAGACTATAATCTCTGAGGGTTTGGATTTTGAAGATATAGACAGCAATGACGAACAGGTCATTGAAATGGCAAGATATCTGGAGGCTGCCCAATTTTTCCCTTCAACGAAAAATTGGGTAGAGGAGCTGAAAAGAGAGGAAGAAGTTCAAGAGGAAAAGAGGGAATTGAAGCCCTTACCTTCCACCCTTAAGTATGTATTTATTGAGGAAGGTAATAATAAGCCAGTCATTGTGAGTAGTTCCCTCTCTCCTCTTGAAGAAGAAAAACTGGTAAGAATTCTTAGAGCTCATAAATCTGCTTTGGGTTGGACTATAGAGGACATTAAGGGCATAAGCCCCACTGTTTGTATGCATAAAATTTGTTTAGAAGAACAAGTTAAACCTGTAGTCCAACCCCAAAGAAGACTTAATCCTGCCATGAAAGAGGTGGTAAGGAAAGAAGTGATTAAGTTGCTTGATGCAGGGATCATCTATCCCATTTCTGATAGTGAATGGGTTAGTCCCGTTCAGGTAGTTCCCAAGAAAGGGGGAATTACAGTGGTTCCTAATGAAAATAATGAATTGATCCCCACCAGGAAGGTAACTGGCTGGAGGGTTTGTATAGATTACCGGAGGCTAAATTCTGCCACCCGGAAAGATCATTTCCCCCTTCCCTTTATTGATCAAATGCTTGACAGGTTTGCTGGCCATGAGTACTATTGTTTCCTGGATGGATATTCAGGATATAATCAAATTGTTGTTGATCCTAAGGATCAAGAAAAAACTGCTTTTACTTGCCCCTTCGGGGTGTTTGCTTATAAAAGAATGCCTTTTGGCTTGTGTAATGCTCCAGGAACCTTCCAAAGATGTATGTTTGCTATTTTTTATGATTTAATTGGTGAATGTATGGAAGTGTTCATGGATGATTTTTCTGTATATGGCCCCAGCTTTGACAAGTGTTTGAGCAATTTGGAAAGGATTCTAGTTAGGTGCCAAGAAAAGAATTTGGTACTTAATTGGGAAAAATGTCATTTTATGGTAAAAGATGGCATTGTGCTTGGGCACAAGATTTCTGAAAGAGGGATTGAGGTAGATAAGGCTAAAACTGAAATCATTGAAAATCTACCTCCTCCCACTAATATTAAAGGTATAAGAAGCTTTCTTGGTCATGCAGGTTTTTATAGGCGATTTATAAAAGATTTTTCTAAAATTGCTAAGCCTATGACAAATCTCCTTGAAAAAGAAGCTCCTTTTATCTTTAATGATGAGTGTTTGGCTGCTTTTAAATTATTAAAGGAAAAACTTGTTTCAGCCCCTATCATTGTTGCTCCCCAATGGGATTTGCCTTTTGAATTTATGTGTGATGCTAGTGATAATGCAATAGGGGCTGTTCTTTGTCAGAAAAATGGAAAAATGTTGCATGTAATTTATTATGCTAGTAAGGTTCTGAATGAAGCTCAAAAAAATTATGCTACAACTGAAAAGGAGTTGTTGAGTGTAGTTTATGCTTTAGATAAATTCAGACCTTACGTTTTGGGTACTAAAGTTATTGTGCATACTGACCATGCTGCATTGAAGTACTTGTTTGCTAAGCAGGAAGCTAAACCCAGGTTGATTAGGTGGATCTTACTCTTGCAAGAGTTTGATCTCGAAATTGTGGACAGGAAAGGGAAGGACAATGGTGTAGCAGACCATTTGTCAAGACTTGAAGAGGGGAACTCCGATCCAATTCCTATTCAAGAGGAGTTCCCAGATGAGAGGCTTTTAGCTGTCCAAGAGATAGCTCCATGGTATGTACATTTAGCTAATTTTAAAGCTGCTGGTGTGTTGCCTTCTGATTTGACTTGGCAACAAAAGAAGAAATTTTTGCATGATGCTAAATTCTTTTTCTGGGATGAACCTTATTTGTTTAGAGAATGTTCTGATGGGATTATTAGAAGGTGTATTCCAGAAAAAGAATTTGAGGCTATTTTATGGCATTGCCATGGCTCCGATTATGGAGGCCATTTTTCAGGTGAGAGGACTGCAGCTAAAGTCCTCCAAAGTGGTTTTTATTGGCCTACTATCTTCAAAGATAGTAGAGCATTTGTGGTAAGGTGTGATCGCTGTCAACGAACTGGTAATATCTCAAGAAGGAATGAGATGCCCCAAAAAATGATTTTGGAAGTTGAGCTTTTTGATGTTTGGGGCATTGATTTCATGGGACCCTTTCCACCTTCTTTTGGTTGCCAGTATATTTTAGTTGCTGTTGACTATGTTTCTAAGTGGGTTGATGCATCAGCCCTTCCCACAAATGATGGAAAAGTGGTTCTGGACTTTTTGAAGAAAAAGATTTTTACTAGATTTGGGGTGCCAAGAGCAATAATCAGTGATGGAGGTAAGCATTTTTGTAATAAAGCTTTTGAAACTCTTTTGAAAAAATATGGTGTTAGTCATAAAATTGCTACCCCCTATCACCCCCAAACTAGTGGACAAGTAGAGGTTTCTAATAGGGAGTTAAAAAGGATTTTGGAAAAAACAGTTGGTACCTCAAGGAAGGATTGGTCAAAAAAATTAGATGACACCTTGTGGGCTTATCGAACTGCGTTTAAAACTCCTATTGGAACCTCTCCTTACCAGTTGGTTTATGGTAAGGCTTGTCATTTACCTGTGGAACTTGAGTATAAAGCCTTTTGGGCTTTGAAATATTTGAACATGGATCCCAAGGAAGCTGGGGATAAAAGACAGGTACAGGTACATGAGCTGGATGAATTTAGACTCCAAGCATATCATAATGCTAGGATCTACAAAGAGAGGACCAAGAAGTGGCATGATAAGAAAATTGTGCCAAAAGAATTGAGTCCAGGACAGCTTGTGTTATTATATAACTCAAGACTGAGATTGTTTCCTGGAAAAATGAGGTCCAAGTGGACAGGACCATTCAGGGTCACCAAAGTCTTCCCCCATGGTGCGGTAGAAATAGAAAATGAAGTTACAAAGAATGTATTCACTGTCAATGGACAAAGATTGAAACCATACTTGGGGGGAGATTTTGAAAAACAAGATGTTTTTGCTTTGCTAGATGCCCCCAATTGATTAAGGGGAAGGGTCTATCTCGGACCTTAACATTGAGCTGGTTGGGAGACAACCCAACTTAGGATAGTTTAAATTTTTGTCATTTAAATTTTTGCACAACGCTTGTACATAAATAAAAGAAAAGAAATTTTATGTTTCTGCTGCAGGCGAGGCCAGCGCTCGAGCGCTGGGGGCCAACGCTCATGTGTTAGGCCCCTGCTTCACAACCTCTGATTCCAGTTGATCCCAGCGCTTAGGCGTTGGAGGGCTAGCGCTCATGCGCTAGGCCCCTGGAATCCCAGTTTTTTATTTTTAATTTCCAGCGCCACAGCGTTGGAACCCAGCGCCCAGGCGCTGGGACCTCTGATGCCCAGTTTTTATTTTAATTCCAGCGCCCAAGCGTTGGTATCACCAACGCTCAAGCGCTGGAGCTCGGGCAGTTTGCTGTTTTTACTTTTGTTTGCTGTTTTTAATAAATTTTGTGTTCACCATTTTCTGGAAGTTTTAAGGTTCTTTGAGTTTTCCCTTGGTTCTAAACTGTTTTTAATTTTTGGGAACTCAAGAATTCTTGTTTTTAAAGGTGGACACAATTTTTCAACCCATGATCTTTTGTGCTGATTTTGGAACTAACAAGTCAAGCAAGTTTCTACTTGTGAGACTTTTGTTTGTTCATTGTTACAGGATAGGTACCAAAAGGAGGAAGAGCCCTCTTGAACTTAAGTGTTCAAAATTGATTTTTACATTGAGGTTCCCTTGGACCTGTCTGGAAAATTTGTTACTATACCAGCTTATTAGTTTTTATTTTTGTTTTTATAGTTTTTAGTTTTTATTTTTAGTTTAGATTTTCTGTTTGATTTTTGCATGAGTCTTGAGTATATTATCCATTCTGAATGTTGCTATAGCTTTGTGAAATGCTTTATCTGATTGAACTGCTTTATGAAAAGTTCTATGTTTTTAAGCAGTTAGGATTGCATGCTGTAGAAAGGATTTTTGATATCTTGATTGTTGGGTTGTTGGCAAAAGTTTTTCTGAGTTCTAAAAGGGTACCACTTACCCTATCTTTTTCTGAGAGCTGAGGACTCTGAATGCATGATTGTAAAATTTTTCTGCCTTGTGTTGCATGTTGATTGGAGTTTTGTATACTTTGTGAGTTGTGAACAGATTATAGGCATTTTTGAAAACTCAGATTTTTGCTTGAAATGTTATATCCACTAGTAGCCCCTTTTGAGCCTTAAAAGAGTCATTCTTTGGAGCCTACTTTGTGTGATAATTTTTAAGTTGTTATTGTGATTCATGGTGAAATTGCTAGAGCTATGTTTGTTGGGTTTCTCTCTAAAAAAGAAGGAAAAAAGTTGAGAAAAAATAAGGTATGTGCCTTAGAAAAAATAATGAAGTAGTGGGGTGAGAAAGAGTATGTGGGGAGTAAAATTCAAGTCATTCATCCCATACATTCCACTACTTTGTTCAAAAAAAAAAAAAAAAAAAAAGAGAAAAATTGAGAGGACCCTTGTGTTGAATTGTTTAAGCTCTTAGTCAAGAAAATCACTTAACAACAAATTCTGAGTCAGCCAATAGAGTTGCCAAGTCTTGAAATCCATACCTTAAATTGTTCAACCCTTTGGCCAAGTTACAACCTTCAAAAAATCTCTTCAAAAATCACTTGGTTGCTTTACTTCAGTTTTGATTTGAATTATAGGCAGGATTATTGAGCTTTCTTGTTTTCATGGAGAATATTATTTTTGGTGAGCTTAATTGATGAACTCAAACATGTTAAAAGCCAAGCCTAACTTTCTTGATTCTTTGTCTATAAAACATGCATGTCTTCCTTTTCTGCTAAGCTTTCTTTGAAAAGTTTCTGTGCTTCAAGTTGTAATCAGATAAAACTTTCTCAAAACCCAGGGACGAGTTTTTCTTTAAGTTTTGTCGCTTGAGGACAAGCTGTCGTTGGGTATAGTGGTGTGATGAGTGGATTTTATATGATGTTTTTAGGCTATTTTTAGTCTTTTTATTTTATTATTTTTGAGTCTCATGTAGGTTTTTTATTGTTTTTATGTAGATTTTATTTTTATTTTGCATTTTGCATGTAGATTAGATTTTATTAGATTTTCTAGATTTATTTTATGTTTTTAGGAATTTTTCTAGTTATTTTGTATTTTTAGAAAAAGCTGGTTTAGTAATCATTTTTGTCCACGGACCAATGTGTAAAGTTTCAGGAAGTCGGGGACCAAATTGTAAAAGTTCAAGAGTGGAGGACTTAAAATGAAGATTGGGAGAATATGAGGGCTTGAATTGAAGTGCTAACCAAGAGAGGACCAAAGTGAAAAAGAAGAATATGAAGAATCACTCTCCAATTTAGCACATGGAAAAAATGTTTAAAGGAATTGATGTTAGTGGAGGAAGGGTTTCAGAATTAAACAAGGCTGACTAGTGGCATTTTATGGCCATCAAAACCCACTACCATGAATGAAGAAGGAAGGAAAAGCTTGAAGATGAAGAAGCAGCGTCCCAGCGCTCAAGCGTTGGGATCCCAGCGCTCCAGCGTTGGGGTTCTGACTGGATGATGAGTCAGATGTTGACCCAGCGCCCAAGCGTTGGAAAGCCAGCGCTCAAGCGCTGGGCCTCGGACGGAAAGTGGATTTTTAATGCATCCAAGCGCCCATGCGTTGGGAATGCCAGCGCTCAAGCGCTGGAGGCTGGAATTTTACTATAAATAGGACCTTTTTCTTCACTTGTAAGACACACCTTCATAGAATACAACAAGTATTCTCTCTTTCTCCCTCAAAGATCATTGTTCCTAGGAATTGTGGGAAGCCAAACTTGAGCTCCTATCCAGGGTAATTCAATGATTCTTTTAGCCATGCTTGGCTAATTCTTCTTTAAGTTTCTTGGGTTGTAGTAGTTTATATTTATGTTTTAGTTTGTTTTTACCTTTCTGAATATTATTTCTATTTCATGTTTTATTTCCTTGCTCTTCATTCTTCTTATGCGCAAAAGATTTCTTGCTTATTACTTATTCGAATGGAAATTGGTAAGTAGTAAGGGACCTAGGATCTAAAAAAGGTTATAAGTATACTTCACTAAGGAATTAGGAAGGACGTAACTTTATGTTGGCCTGAATTTCTTCTTCATCTTCTTCTCTAGTTAACTAAGTTGCAAGGAATTGAATTTAGTAATTAGAAAGAAAGTTCTACAATGTGTAAGGAATTAACTTGTAGATAATTAGGCTATAGCATCATGAAGTTAGATTTATAATTCAGAAATTAAGTAGGAACTTGCTAGCATATTATATAGACTATGTAAACCAACCCAAGAAGCTTATTTTCTATCATCTTATTCTTTTCTATTTTATTGCTATTTCCATGTGCTACCTTAAAAAAACTTCCAACAAATACATCTTTTTATTTTCCTATTTAAGTACTAAACTTAATATTAACAAGAACACCTATCCTTTGGGTTCGAACATTTTTATTACGCGATAGTAAATTGTACACTTGCAATTTCATTATCAAGTTTTTGGCGCCGTTGCCGGGTATAGGTTCTTTCAAGTTCTTGTTTTTATTTTATTTAGTACTTCTTGTATATTTAAAAAAATATATATAAAAAATATATATTTTTGCCTAACAGTTTGTTGCCATGTGGAAAGAAGATCCTTTAGAGACTATAATCTCTGAGGGTTTGGATTTTGAAGATATAGACAGCAATGACGAACAGGTCATTGAAATGGCAAGATATCTGGAGGCTGCCCAATTTTTCCCTTCAACGAAAAATTGGGTAGAGGAGCTGAAAAGAGAGGAAGAAGTTCAAGAGGAAAAGAGGGAATTGAAGCCCTTACCTTCCACCCTTAAGTATGTATTTCTTGAGGAAGGTAATAATAAGCCAGTCATTGTGAGTAGTTCCCTCTCTCCTCTTGAAGAAGAAAAACTGGTAAGAATTCTTAGAGCTCATAAATCTGCTTTGGGTTGGACTATAGAGGACATTAAGGGCATAAGCCCCACTGTTTGTATGCATAAAATTTGTTTAGAAGAACAAGTTAAACCTGTAGTCCAACCCCAAAGAAGACTTAATCCTGCCATGAAAGAGGTGGTAAGGAAAGAAGTGATTAAGTTGCTTGATGCAGGGATCATCTATCCCATTTCTGATAGTGAATGGGTTAGTCCCGTTCAGGTAGTTCCCAAGAAAGGGGGAATTACAGTGGTTCCTAATGAAAATAATGAATTGATCCCCACCAGGAAGGTAACTGGCTGGAGGGTTTGTATAGATTACCGGAGGCTAAATTCTGCCACCCGGAAAGATCATTTCCCCCTTCCCTTTATTGATCAAATGCTTGACAGGTTGGCTGGCCATGAGTACTAAACTTAATATTAACAAGAACACCTATCCTTTGGGTTCGAACATTTTTATTACGCGATAGTAAATTGTACACTTGCAATTTCATTATCAGTAAGCTCCTACTTAATTTCTGAATTTTAAATCTAATTTCATGATGTTATAGCCTAGTGTATCTACAAGTTAATTCCTTACACATTGTAGAACTTTCTTTCCAATTACTAAATTCAATTCCTTGCAATTTAGTTAACTAGAGAAGAAGATGAAGAAGAAATTCAGGCCAACATAAAGTTACGTCCTTCCTAATTCCTTAGCGAAGTATACTTATAACCTTTTTTAAATCCTAGGTCCCTTACTACTTACCAATTTCCATTCGTATAAGTAATAAGCAAAAGATCTTTTGTACACAAGATGAATGAAGAACAAGGAAATAAAACATGAAATAGAAATAATATTCAGAAAGGTAGAAACAAACTAAAACATAAATATAAACTACTACAACCCAAGAAACTTAAAGAAGAAGTTAGCCAAGCATGGCTAAAGGAGTCATTGAATTACCCTGGATAGGAGCTCAAATATGGCTTCCCACAAGTCCTAGGAACAATGCTCAAGAGGGAGAAAGAGAGAATACTTGTTGTATTCCCAACGCTTGGGCGCTGGGAAGCATTTACATCCCACTTCCAGACCGAGGGCCAGCGCTGCAGCGCTGGGTGCTGCTGTTTCAACTCCAAGCTTTTCCTTTCTTCTTCATGGTAGTGGGTTTTGAATGCCATAAAAAGCCACTACTCAGCCCTTAATCAATTCTGAAACCTTCCTCCCACTACCATCAATCCTTCAACATTATTTTCCATGTGCTAATTTAGAGAGTGATTCTTCATATTATTCTTTTCCACTTTTGGTCCTCTCTTGGTTAGCACTCCAATTCAAGCCCTTTTATTCTCTCAATCTCCACTTTTAGACCTCCACTCTTGAACTTTCACATTTTGGTCCTTGATTTCTTGAAACTTTACAAATTGGTCCCTGGACAAAAATGATAACTAAACCAGCTTTTCCTAAAAATATAAAATAGCTATAAAAATTCCTAAAAATATAAAATAAAGGTAGAAGATGAAGCGTGTCTTCAAAGAATGTTTGCTCTGGAATCCCAACCGACGCTTCCTTTGGGCGGTCATCCCTATAGAACGTGCCTTGTTAAAACCTTCCTAGGAAAAACCCTGTGGGATAAAAACCTAGTGAAGGAAAAAGATTACAACATTCTACAGAGAAATGAGTCGCCTACGGCCTGAGCGCGAAATGAAGTACTCGTCATGTCAACTGAAGCCGCTAGGAAGAAGACGTTCGATCAACAGGAGTTTTTGCCAGCCCACAAGTCCAGCTGAGCCCTGGAAGTATGAAACAACTCACCATGCTGCAACTGGATCGCCAATCTAGAAAGTGAAAATCTGATGGAGAATTACTTGCCAGGTTGGGCTGAGGTTACTCGCCCAACTGTGTCCCTTGCTTTCCTCAACCTGTCACCTGTTTTCAAAATTTCAAAACACACTCATTAGTTCTTAAAGTCGCCCCTGGACCATTATTGTACGCATGGGTTCCTCTCGCGTAACGAGACTTGATCCCACGGCTCTCTAACGAGGCTTTGCGGCTTGGGCTTACGCAATTTTAGGGCAACCAAGGCTATTTGTGGCTTGGGCTTACGCACATAGGGCGACCAAGGCTTTTGTGGCTTGGGCTTACGCACATAGGGCGACCAAGGCTTTTGTGGCTTGGGCTTACGCACATAGGGCGACCAAGGCGTTGTGGCTTGGGCTTACGCACATAGGGCGACCAAGGCTTTTGTGGCTTGGGCTTACACACATAGGGCGACCAAGGCTTTTGTGGCTTGGGCTTACACACATAGGGCGACCAAGGCTTTTGTTGCTTGGGCTTACGCACATAGGGCGACCAAGGATTTTGTGGCTTAGGCTTACACACATAGGGCGACCAAGGCTTTTGTGGCTTGGGATTACGCACATAGGGCGACCAAGGCTTTTGTGGCTTGGGCTTACGCACATAGGGTGACCAAGGCTTTTGTGGCTTGGGCTTACGCACATAGGGCGACCAAGGCGTTGTGGCTTGGGCTTACGCACATAGGGCGACCAAGGCTTTTGTGGCTTGGGCTTACGCACATAGGGCGACCAAGGCGTTGTGGCTTGGGCTTACGCACATAGGGCGACCAAGGCTTTTGTGGCTTGGGCTTACGCACATAGGGCGACCAAGGCTTTTTTTCTCCTTTCCTCGTCGTCTCGAGTTCTCCTTCTCTTGGCGTTCCATGCGAACCTCCGTGTCGAGCCCCACCCTGCACAAGGTGAGGACGCCAAGGATAGGGGGTATTATTCCCCCTTGGTTGCATGGAAAACGTGTATCCTACATGAAAGAAATATAAAGCAGTAGCCCCCTGAAGGAGGTTTAATTAATCCCACGACAGTCTTCACCCAAGCGCCCTCCTGACCATCTCGCCCTGCCCTTACAACCATCTCGCCCCCCACTCTGCCTAACCTAAACTACCTCTTCGAGCCCATGCCTCACATTTTCCCTCGCCCTAACAACCTTTGTACTACCGTGGGATTATAAGAGATCGTCAATCGTCCCAAAATGTGAACATGTTATTAAATCAAAAACTCATACAAGATTTATTGTTTGCAACAAAATAGAACTTAATAAAACCTTCTAATCACCAGGATCCCTAGATTGGGCGGCTAGGAAGAACCTTAGCTTTCTCATCCTTGTCTTAGCATGTCAAGGGCATCTCTCGCTCGCCTCTGGTTTTCGTCCTCCTCTTCTAAGATGAAACATTGTACTCTCGTCCTTAAATCTTCCATATCACGCAGCGGGTGCCTACTCAACTTGTTGTTCAGGGCGCCCGCCCTTAAACCCGGTTTAAAGGCAGCGACAAATGTCTCTTGTGGGGCGTGCTCGATTTGTACGATAACTCCGTTGAACCTTACCATGTAGCGTTTCAAAGTTTCCGCAGGCTCTTGGCGTATGTTGAATAACACGGCCATTGTAACCTTGGGCGGCCTACTTGCTGCAAAATGTGTTAGAAATTGATACGCAAAATCTTTAAAATCTGTAATAGAATGTGGTGGCAATTTTATAAACCAGATCAATGCCGTTCCCCTAAACGTTGATGGGAACAAGCGACATCTTAAAGCCTCAGGCGCCTGACAAATTGCCATTTTTACGATGAAGCTTTGCAGATGCTCCTTTGGATCAGTGTCGCCTGAATAGGTTTCCAGTGTCAAATTTTTCAGCACGTATTGAAATTCACCACTGCTTCGGATTCTCTCAAGCTCGCCTAAGCATGGTCCCTTTGTTGCAGCAGCAATTCCATTTGTGCTCGCAGATATTGGTTCTGTTGTTGTGCGGCCTCAAGAGCGCCACATACCATGGTCCAATCCCCAATGGAAATGTTGAAGGGGGCGCGCTGGGGCGCACCACCACCTGCTGTTACCACATTCGGCTGTTCATGATTAGGGTTAGGACTCCGTGGTGGAGAGGGAGGCGATGAAAGTGAGTCCGCCGCCGTCCGTCCTCCCCGCCCCTGGCCACGCCCTATTCTTGTGTTGCCTGACATAGCTTCTTCCCTCGTGGTAGTGGGAGTTAGTTTACCTTTCCCCACAAACGGCGCCAAATGTTCTAGGAATGAGACAATATAGGAGAGAAGAGAGACTATAATTTTTATTTGAGAAATTGTGAACCCCTTTTTACATGAGCCTCCCTTGGCTATTTATAGGAAAGAAAGCCATAAATGACATTTAATTCAGACTAGGCCTATGGGCCTCAAAGATCAAGCCCAATAGGTTACAAATTTTACCCCCTATGTATTACAAATATGCCTCTGTAATCGCTGCCCTAGGCCACCCTTTACTAATGTGGGGTCGCTCTGCAGACCAACAGGCCGCCCTACCCCAAGACAAGGTCGCTAGCCCAGTCCACAAGCCCACCCGGCACGAGCTTGAAGTATGAGAGTGAAGTGTCTTCATAAGTCTTCATGGTCCACCACCAGGGGAAGGGCGCTCACCCAGTCCAAACCATTAAGGTCAAATTCCTTGTGGTGGATTGCCCGTCTGCCTACAACATACTATTGGGACGACAGTCCCTGAATGATTTGGGAGATTTGATCTCCACCAAATACCTGATGGTAAAATTTGTTAACAAGTTTGGGGACGTGGTCTCCATCCACAGAAGCCACGAAACTGCAAGAAGTTGTTATAATGTGAGCCTCAATATTACAAAGGTAGCTTTCGTTTGTAAGAGGGCCCGGCCTTGTTATGTCATCGACTATGGGAACGATAGGGGAAGATCCCCCAAAAAGGGCATGACCTTGTTATGCCATCGGCTATTGGAGTGTTGTAGTAGGGGCCACGAAGGAAGCAAATCCCGGTTGGACCATGGCAAGGATACCGCGGGGAAGTAAAGAACCACCAATTGAATTGTCAGCAAGCATCTAAAGCTAAAAAATCCATTATGAATAAGGCGCAACTGAGTAATGGCGTAAAGAAGTAGACTGGCCTAAGCAAGATCGATAAATGCTACATTCTCCATATACTAAAACCCTATCAAGTCAAGTCTTCTTAATCATACATATGATCATTGTACTAAATTCCAATTTACCAAGTTGAATAAAGCTGACAATGTTTCATAGTTTTGACAAAAAAGCATTTTTGTGTATGCAGCGTAAGACGAGCATAAGTGACCCTCTTATAGGACACAACCTCGTTCAAAACAAGCGGCGGGCGTAAGTAACCCTCTCAAGGGATACGGTCTTGACCGTCTTGAAGAGTGTTTTGGATCCAGGACACAGTCCGCCGGAATGGATGAATAAGTGACCCTTTCACGGGACACAATCCTTTCCGCCCCGGTTGAAGATGCAAGTGACATTTTTAAGGGGCACAATCTCGTTCAACCCGAGCACCGGGTATGATCCTGATCGTCTCGAAGTAATGGATATTCATGAAGAGGACACAAGTGACCTTCTTAAGGAACACAGCCCGCCGGAAGGGGGGTATAAGTGACTATTTTAAGGGACACAATCCAAACCGCACCCCGTTGCAGATAGTGGTGAAAGTAACCTTCTTAAGGGATACGATCCACCTGGAGATGAACATAAGCGACCTTCTTAAGGGACACAACCTCGTTCGAACTAAGCGGTAGGCGCAAGTAACCCTCTTAAGGGATACGGTCCCGACCATCTTGAGGAGCGATTAGAGACGAGCACAAGTGACCCTCTTGAGGGACACAACCTCGTTCAAATAGAGCGGCGGGCATAAGTAACCTTTCCAAGTGATACGATTCCGCCAGTATCGAATGGAGCTGCCCAGAAAATGCAATCAACATAAAGGAATGCATATCGACAGCGAGAAATGGTAAATGCGGAAGGTGATATCTGATGAGTGGATTTTATATGATGTTTTTAGGGTCTTTTTAGTCTTTTTATTTTATTATTTTTGAGTCACATGTAGGTTTTTTATTGTTTTTATGTAGATTTTATATTTATTTTGCATTTTGCATGTAGATTAGATTTTTTGTGTTTTTCTATCTTTATTTTATATTTTTAGGGATTTTTCTAGTTATTTTATATTTTTAGGAAAAGCTGGTTAGTTATCATTTTTGGTCCAGGGACCAATGTGTAAAGTTTCAGAAAGTCAGGGACCAAATTGTAAAAGTTCAAGAGTGGAGGACTTGAAGTGAAGATTGAGAGAATATGAGGGCTTGAATTGAAGTGCTAACCAAGGGAGGACCAAAGTGAAAGAGAAGAATATGAAGAATCACTCTCCAATTTAGCACATGGAAAAAATGCTTAAAGGAATTGATGTTAGTGGAGGAAGGGTTTCAGAATTGATCAAGGCTGGTTAGTGGCTTTTTATGGCCATCAAAACCCACTACCATGAATGAAGAAGGAAGAACAAGCAAGAAGATGAAGAAGCAGCATCCCAACGCTCCAGCGTTGGGATCCCAGCGCTCCAGCGCTGGGGTTCTGACTAGATGATGAGTCAGATGGTGACCCAGCGCCCAAGCGTTGGAAAGCCAGCGCTCAAGCGCTGGGCCTCGGACAGAAAGTGGGTTTTTAATGCATCCTAGCGCCCAGGCGTTGGGAAAGCCAGCGCTCAAGCGTTGGAGGCTGGATTTTTACTATAAATAGGACCCTTTTCTTCACTTGTAGGACACACCTTCATAGAATACAACAAGTATTCTCTCTTTCTCCCTCAAAGATCATTGTTCCTAGGACTTGTGGGAAGCCATACTTGAGCTCCTATCCAGGGTAATTCAATGAATCTTTTAGCCATGCTTGGCTAATTCTTCTTTTAAGTTTTTGGGTTGTTTTAATTTATAATTCATGTTCTAGTTTTCTTTTACATTTCTGAATAATACTTTCAAATCATGTTTTATTTCTTTGTTCTTCATTAATCTTGTGTACAAAAGATTTCATGCTTTCTACTTATTCATAAGGCCATTTGTTAAGTAGTAAGGGAAATAGGAAATAAAAAAGGTTATATGTTTGCATTACTTAAGGCTATAAGGATGTACGTAATCTTGTGTTGGCTCGGACTCCTTCTTCATCTTCTTCTCTAATTAACTAATAACCAATGCTATGGAGTTAGTAATTAGGAAAGGAAGTTCTACATTTCTTAAGGCCATTAGGGTGTAGAAACTTAGGCTATAGCACCATGAATTTGAATTTAAAGTTCAGAAATTTAGTAAGAGTTTTCTAGCATGTTTTATAGATTATGTAAATCAACCCAAGAACTTAAATTCCTCTCATCTTATTTCTTATCATTTTATGCTATTGTTATATCTTTGTTCTAAACCAACTTCATATTTCTATCTTTTAATTTTTATGCTTAAGTACTAAATTTTTATATCAATAAGAACACCTATCCCTTGGGTTCGATAATCTTTTATATTACGCGATAGTAAATTGTACACTTGCAATTTCATTATCAAGTTTTTGGCGCCGTTGCCGGGGATAGGTTCTGTTCTTGTTATTATTTTGTTTAGTGCTTTTTTTTAAAAAAATATATAAAAAAATATTATTTGTGTGATGAACTGGTGCTGCTAATTTTGTTTGCTGAGTATTGGCAGGTATAGCAATGGCTGAAACATTTGAGCAAAGGGAGGCAAAATTCCGGGCTAAACTTGAAATAGTATATGAGAAAAAGAAGCAGGAAGCTTTCACTCTTATTGAAGAATTCTATTCTAATTTAGAGTGCAAGAGGAATGCGGGATTTTTGCCAACCCCTGAGCAAGAATGTAAGGCTATGGAGGAGCTACAAATGAAAATCCAAAGCATTCTAAGGAGGCAGCCCAGGGATGAACAACAACCACTTGTTCATGAAAGTGAACTTGTGGTTCAAAGAGAGGAGGTGAAAGCAACCTTCATTTTTGAATTTGTCTTTGAAGATAAATTGGAGATGGAGGAAGAAGAACCTCAAGGAACCTATGCTATAGGTTCACAATGGCAAGGCAAAGAACAAGGAAGGGAAAATTTATTTATTCCTTCCATTTTTAATTTGAATGTTGTTGCCTTGCTAGCTGAAAATTCATTGGGCACTATGTTGTACTTGTGCCAAAATATGCATGATTTGCGGGGTCTAATGAATTTTGTAATAGACCCCGGTTGAAAGTAATTAGTGGAAGGGTCTATCTCGGACCTAAACATTGAGCTGGTTGGGAGACAACCCAACTTAGGATAGTTTAAATTTTTGTCATTTAAATTTCTGCACAACTCTTGTAAATAAATAAAAGAAAAGAATTCTATGTTGTTGCTGCAGGAGGGGCCAGCGCTTAGGCGCTGGAGGCCAACGCACGAGCGTTAGGCCCCTGTAAAAGCCCCCTGGTTCCAGTTGATCCCAGCGCTTAGGCGCTGGAGGGCTAGCGCTCATGCGCTAGGCCCCTGGAATCCACCCATTTTATTTTCTATTTTCCAGCGCCATAACGTTGGAACCCAGCGCTCAGGCGCTGGGACCTCTGATGCCCAGTAATTCTTTTAATTCCAGCGCCCAAGCGTTGGTATCCCCAACGCTCAAGCGCTGGAGCTCGGGCAGTTTGCTGTTTTTACTTTTATTTGCTGTTTATAATAAATTTTGTGTTCACCATTTTCTGAAAGGTTTTAAAGTTCTTTGAGTTTTCCCTTGTTTCTACAATGGTTTTAATTTTTGGGAAACTCAAGAATTTTTGTTTTTAAGGTGGACACACTTTCTCAACCCATGATTTTATTTTGGAACTAACAAGGCAAGCAAGCTTTGCTTGTGAGACTTTTGTTTGTTCAATGTTACAGGATAGGTACCAAAAAGAGGGAGAGCCCTCTTGAACTTGAATGTTCAAAGTGAATTTTTACATTGAGGTTCCCTTGGACCTTTGTGGAAAATTTGTTACTATACCAGCTTTTTAGTTTTTGTTTTTCTTTTTATAGTTTTTAGTTTTATTTTTATTTTTAGTTTAGTTTTTCTGTTTTATTTTTGCATGAGTCTTGAGTATATTATCCATTCTGATGTTGCTATAGCTTTGTGAATGCTTTATCTGATTGAACTGCTTTGTGAAAAATTCTATGTTTTTAAGCAGTTAGGATTGCATGCTGTAGAAAGGATTTTTGATGTCTTGATTGTTTTGGTTGTTGGCAAAGTCTTTTTCTGAGTTCTAAGGGTACCACTTACCCTATCTTTTTCTGAGAGCTGAGGACTCTGAATTCTTGATTGTGAAATTTTTCTGCCTTGTGTTGCATGTTGATTGGAGTTTTGTATACTTTGTGAGTTGAGAAGAGATTATAGGCATTTTTGAAAACTCAGATTTTTGCTTGAAATGTTATATCCACTAGTAGCCCCTTTTGAGCCTTAAAAGAGTCATTCTTTGGAGCCTACTTTGTGTGATAATTTTTCAGTTGTTATAGTGATGCATGTGCTGATTTGTTAGAGCTATGTTTGTTGGGTTTCTCTCTAAAAAGAAGGAAAAAAGTTGAGAAAAAATAAGGTATGTGCCTTAGAAAAAATAATGAAGTAGTGGGGTGAGAAAGAGTATGAGGGGAGTAAAATTCAAGTCATTCATCCCATACATTCCACTACTTTGTTCAAAAAAAAAAAAAAAAGGAAAAAAATTGAGAGAACCCTTGTGTTGAATTGTTTAAGCTCTTAGTCAAGAAAATCACTTAACAACAAATTCTGAGTCAGCCAATAGAGTTGCCAAGTTTTGAAATCCATACCTTAAATTGTTCAACCCTTTGGCCAAGTTACAACCTTCAAGAATCTCTTCAAAATCACTTGGTTGCTTTACTTTAGTTTTGATTTGAATTATAGGCAGGATTATTGAGCTTTCTTGTTTTCATGGAGAACATTATTTTTGGTGAGCTTAATTGTTGAACTCAAACATGTTAAAAGCCAAGCCTAACTTTCTTGATTCTTTGTCTATAAAACATGCATGTCTTCCTTTTCTGCTAAAGCTTTCTTTGAAAGGTTTCTGTGCTTCAAGTTGTAATCAGATAAAACTTTCTCAAAACCCAGGGACGAGTTTTTCTTTAAGTTTTGTCGCTTGAGGACAAGCTGTCGTTGGGTATAGTGGTGTGATGAGTGGATTTTATATGATGTTTTTAGGGTCTTTTTAGTCTTTTTATTTTATTATTTTTGAGTCACATGTAGGTTTTTTATTGTTTTTATGTAGATTTTATATTTATTTTGCATTTTGCATGTAGATTAGATTTTTTGTGTTTTTCTATCTTTATTTTATATTTCTAGGGATTTTTCTAGTTATTTTATATTTTTAGGAAAAGCTGGTTAGTTATCATTTTTGGTCCAGGGACCAATGTGTAAAGTTTCAGAAAGTCAGGGACCAAATTGTAAAAGTTCAAGAGTGGAGGACTTGAAGTGAAGATTGAGAGAATATGAGGGCTTGAATTGAAGTGCTAACCAAGGGAGGACCAAAGTGAAAGAGAAGAATATGAAGAATCACTCTCCAATTTAGCACATGGAAAAAATGCTTAAAGGAATTGATGTTAGTGGAGGAAGGGTTTCAGAATTGATCAAGGCTGGTTAGTGGCTTTTTATGGCCATCAAAACCCACTACCATGAATGAAGAAGGAAGAACAAGCAAGAAGATGAAGAAGCAGCATCCCAACGCTCCAGCGTTGGGATCCCAGCGCTCCAGCGCTGGGGTTCTGACTAGATGATGAGTCAGATGGTGACCCAGCGCCCAAGCGTTGGAAAGCCAGCGCTCAAGCGCTGGGCCTCGGACAGAAAGTGGGTTTTTAATGCATCCTAGCGCCCAGGCGTTGGGAAAGCCAGCGCTCAAGCGTTGGAGGCTGGATTTTTACTATAAATAGGACCCTTTTCTTCACTTGTAGGACACACCTTCATAGAATACAACAAGTATTCTCTCTTTCTCCCTCAAAGATCATTGTTCCTAGGACTTGTGGGAAGCCATACTTGAGCTCCTATCCAGGGTAATTCAATGAATCTTTTAGCCATGCTTGGCTAATTCTTCTTTTAAGTTTTTGGGTTGTTTTAATTTATAATTCATGTTCTAGTTTTCTTTTACATTTCTGAATAATACTTTCAAATCATGTTTTATTTCTTTGTTCTTCATTAATCTTGTGTACAAAAGATTTCATGCTTTCTACTTATTCATAAGGCCATTTGTTAAGTAGTAAGGGAAATAGGAAATAAAAAAGGTTATATGTTTGCATTACTTAAGGCTATAAGGATGTACGTAATCTTGTGTTGGCTCGGACTCCTTCTTCATCTTCTTCTCTAATTAACTAATAACCAATGCTATGGAGTTAGTAATTAGGAAAGGAAGTTCTACATTTCTTAAGGCCATTAGGGTGTAGAAACTTAGGCTATAGCACCATGAATTTGAATTTAAAGTTCAGAAATTTAGTAAGAGTTTTCTAGCATGTTTTATAGATTATGTAAATCAACCCAAGAACTTAAATTCCTCTCATCTTATTTCTTATCATTTTATGCTATTGTTATATCTTTGTTCTAAACCAACTTCATATTTCTATCTTTTAATTTTTATGCTTAAGTACTAAATTTTTATATCAATAAGAACACCTATCCCTTGGGTTCGATAATCTTTTATATTACGCGATAGTAAATTGTACACTTGCAATTTCATTATCAATATCATTTTAAGATAACCCAATAATACGCTTGTCATTTGATAAAGTGATTATTCAAGATATAAAAAACATCTAATGAAATGACAAGTAAATTATGAATGTGTTTATTTGGGTGAAAATTCAGAAGAGAAGCGAGTGGGTAAAGGCACTTCCGAACGTCTCCACAGTAGGATACGCCGAATTTATGCCCCCGAATGCCGCTCGGGTGAGAGGAGTAAACAGAATGGATCATTGAAGGATGACCCCTTTCCAACAACCCTGCCAAAGCAACCTATTGAGGGAATGTAACACAAAGGTTAGGGACTTCAAAAAACCTTGGGGAAGACTAAGCTAAGAAAATGAAGCCCAAAAGAGGTACAAGTTAAAGTCAATAAACGCCAAAAACATTTCCCTCCAAGAAAATCCAGATCTTCCTAGATAGAAGATGCATCTATTAGGTTCAGAACGTTAAAAGAAAGCTTGCTAAATTCAGAATACTTGTTTTGATTTATAACAATTTTATTACTTAACTATACAATTTGTTTTTTAGGATTATCCCCATCGTCCAATGAATAATTGATGATCTATCTACATCGTTCAGAGACGCATCGTATGCAAGCTTATAAAGATAGAGGGTATCTTCTGAATACAGAAAGAGATGTATCGTCTGTAGAGAACTCCATCGTCTAATGACAGAGAACTTCATCGTCTGAAGGCAGAGAACTTCATCATCTGAAGACAAAGAACTCCATCGTCTGAAGACAGAGAACTCTATCGTCCATAGAAGTAAACTCAATCGTCAAAAGAAGTAAACTCCATCGTTTAGAGACTGAAGGTAAAGTATCGTCTAGAGACCAAGAATGAAAGTATCGTCTGGAGACCAAAAATGAAAGTATCGTCCAGAGGCCAAAAATGAAAGTAATGTCTGGAGAACAAAAATGAAAGTATCGTCCAGAAGCCAAAGATGAAAGTATCGTCCAGAGGAATAATTCCAAGTATCGTCTACACTGCAATGTCTGCTTACATCATTCACTAAACGATACAAGTCTAGCGTCGAAACAAACCAAGTTGAAATTCAAAATGGAAGCCATTGATGATCGAATTAATTGTAGAAGCATAAATAAAGCCCAGCATCAAGTCTATCTGCTGGAAGTCAATGACACAAAGAATCATCAAATTGAAGGGAGAAAGTCGCGCGGCAACTACACAGCAAAGTCAAATTTATTCAATGCTCATAGCCGTTGAGGAACGGTCAGAAATTGATTGAGAAGATCAAGTCAACGAAAACACCTTCAACAAATCAGAATTAATCTGAAGGTATAAATAGGAAATTTGAAGAATTGAAGAAGATAAGAAACGAACAATACTGCACAGAACACAACGCAATACAAAGTACAGAACCGAGCCAAAAACAGAGTCAGATTTATCAAGTCTTTGTAAAAACAGAGTATCATTGTTTTACTCATCTCTGTTTAGCCAAACCTCGAGTGTACTGATTAGAGTCAAACCATATACACACACACTGAGAGTTTGCCGAGCCTAAAATGCTTCTACCATCACTCTTGTAAGAACAGATTTTCTATAGAAGGAATCTGTTGGGATTGGGAGAAGTCCTGTACAATACTTGTTAGGAGAAGTCCTATCGAATACTTGTTGGAGAAGTCCTATAGAATACTTGTTGGGAGAAGTCCCTGAGAATACTTGTTGATAGGAGAAGTCCTCCTTAATACTTGTACTATTCTGGGTTGAATAGTGAAAATCTTGGTGGAGCCAAGGACTGGACGTAGCCCCATCGTTCTGGGGGTGAACCAGGATAAATCTGTGTATGCTTTACTGCTTACTGCTTTACTGTTTTACTACTTTATTGCTTAAATTTTTGCACCGTTTAAAGCTACAACTTGTTTTATTCCGCTGCTTACTCTATCATTTACCGTTAGTACTCTAAAGTTTACGAAAAGGTTTTGAAAAACGTACAAGTTTTTATAAGCCCACAATTCAACCCCTCTTCTTGAGTTGGCCCTTATTTTATCATTATCACATAAAGGGGAACACGACAGAAACACAAATTCAAGATGATGGCTAAATAGGAGTGTCTACTCCAAAACTAAAAACTGAGCGAACGCGGAATTAATGTTCTAGACAGAATATGTCTCCGATCAGGAAAAAAGGAATGAATCACGTGCTTATGTTTAATTTG
Source organism: Acmispon strigosus (assembly GCA_030819835.1). Classification (NCBI taxonomy): domain Eukaryota; kingdom Viridiplantae; phylum Streptophyta; class Magnoliopsida; order Fabales; family Fabaceae; genus Acmispon; species Acmispon strigosus. The sequence continues at coordinate 31,460,684 of JAUAMA010000007.1, forward strand.
AAAAAATACAACTAAAGAAACGTCAGCATGTTGCAAGGACGCACAGGAAAAAGGCGGATAAAATCATAGATGTTGTTCAAAATGGTTCAAAAGCAAGAAAGCGTAAAGATGCCAAGAACTTCTCATTCTTTGATTGAGATAGAGGGTTATAAGAGAAGAACTCCTTACAATCAAAAGAGAAAAATAAAAAAGAAAGAGCAGAAGCTAAGGTTGATGTAAGGCAGGGCCAACAATCCTACCCCTTCCACTATGTAGATCATGCCTTCTTGAGCCACCCTTTTGGCTCCGGCTCCCTTAGTAATAAAGTTGGGGTTTAGGACCTTGAGTTAAGCCACTGTGTTCTAAAATTGGGCCTCAAAAGTCAGCTCCATCTTTGCGAACAATTTCTTTAACGCCTCCTGGTGGCGGGACAAATTTTCCTCCAGATCCTTGATTTAGCGATTGGCCTCTTAGGCTCAGGACGCCTCAGAAGCCCGGCAAGTGTCAACAGAATCTTCAAGAGCCTTCTTAGCTACAGAGAGCTCCACAAATTGCTTATTCAGGAAATCTCTTTCACTATCCAAGTCTAAACAAGAAGACTTAGTTGTGGATAGCTTCCTCTTCAGGTCGTCAAACCTCAGCTAAGGCAGCCTCCCTAGCCAATCTCTCCACGGAGCATTTGGCCATCGGAGTATCCTCTAGATCGTGGAGATCCACCACCCTCTTGCTAAGCATCTTGTTATCCTCCTCAAGGGTAGAAATCTCTACTCGAACCTGAGGATGGAAAACTTCCTTCAAGAAGGCATAGCCACAAGAGGCATTCAGAGACTGGCTATAGCAAAGCTCTGCCATCTCAAAAGGGTTGGAACTATGTAGGGTTGTGACTATAATGCTCTCACCCAATAAACGATCCAGCTCGGTTGTCAGTGGGGTGGAACCGGCCGGAATGTCTGGACCAACCAACGAATTTTTAGACCGCCTCGGCATAGTCTGGTCAGACGCACTGGCAGAGGTTCCTTTTTTACAACCTGAATGGCCTTGAGAAGCACAGACATCCTTTTCTGTAAGGCCTCCGAATTGCTTCCCCAATTTGCGCTTTTTCTTTGGAGGCTTCACCGCAGGGACGACTTCTTCCTCTGCCATTTCATCCTTAGCATCCTCATACTCATCCTCTGCTTCTTTTGGCGCCTCTTTTGATAGGAGGGGTTTTTGGATAATATATGTTTCCTTCCTCTTCCGCTCCTCGAGGAACCTCCCCCTGTCGACAAGTTTAGGGGGAAGGTTCAGCTCGGCGGGAAACTCTAGTTCCTTCATCCGCACGGCCTCCATGTAATCTTCCTCCGTATCCTGAATCTGGAGCATTAGGGAAAGGAAGTGAGAGTGACGTAACATCAGATCTACAATAGCAATCGAAATCAGGAATCAACAAACAAACAAAACCTTTATTGAAGTAATGGGAAAAAAAAGGACTACCTAAGTACACTTGGCATCTTTGACAGCCTCCCTCGCAAGGATGTAACGTCGGACGTTAGTAATACGGAAGACCAGATTCTCGTAATCCCGTTCGGCCACAGAGAGGCCTTCCCACTCCACAGCAAAGTATTTGGGAGAGACTTCTTCCGTCAAAGACAGGTCAATTGACCTCTTCTGCCAAGATAGAGGAAAAAGATGAGTCTGGTCATCCGCTTCCCAAAAGGGGGTTTAGTCGCCGGAGTACTCCACAAAGACGAATTCCTTCCGAAACCAGGACTTAGCTAAAGAAGTGTAGCCTTCGAACAACTTTCCATTGGTGTGGCTTCGAAGCGATTAGAGGTTGTCCGACGAAAGGATTACGTCAAACAGGTAAAAGAAAAGCTTTTCTGGGGCCGAGATGCCCATGTAACTGAAGAAACCCTCATAGCCCAGAACAAAACCCCATGCATTAGGATGAAGGTGGGATGGGGCAATGCCTAGATGATAGAGTATATAATTCTAGAAAGGAGAAAAGGGTATCTGAATCTTGTACTCCTCAAGAAGGTAGGAGTACATGAAGAAACCGTCAGCCCAAGGGGAACAAACCCGGTCGGCAGAGAGAGGAATAGAAAGTTTGTACTCCTCGGAAAGGGGAGAACATTGATAAAACCTCTCCTTGAATGCTTCTTCGCCCATCGAGACGAAGGAATTGGCGGAGCCTCGGATCTCACTGTAGATCCAGTCCTTGTTTTGAAGGGATGAAGGAACCGTGATCAAGGTTTTGTCTCCTTGACACCGACCCATCTTAGAAGAACCTGTATGAGCAAGGACAGGCTTAAATTTAGGAGAAATACTCAGAGGGCGGTTGGAATCAGCAGATGATGACGGGCCCGGTTCAAAAACAAGTTCCCCAAGGATTTCCGATAACAAAGTGTTGTACATATATCCTTCACGATAAGCGTTAAGGAGACGGATCTTCAGTACGGAGGGCGCATCGAGTAAGGAATCTACATAGATAGAAAAATTTACGCTCCGGACGTCCATGATCCTGTGAGGGGAACCCATATATTGAAAGAAATAGAGCGGAGAAAAGACTGAAAAAGAGAGAGATGCCTGGAAGAACTCATTTGTAGAGAGAAATTTTGGAAGAGGCAGGAAACCACGATGCTCTGAGCGAGCAAGTGGAAATAGTAGAGGATGATTGGTCTCAGCTAGGAAGTGGAAAGGTATTATTTCTCTGAAACCCATAGTCCAGCAAAAGCAAGTAAGAGGGAACCACTCAAAGGAACCCCTAAAAGCAAAAGCAACTTGCTAATCAGAACTATTCCACTAAACCAACTCATCCGTTCGGAAGTAAAAGCGACAATACAAATGCGCTGCGGAACCAACCAACCATCATAAATCCCGCTCGGATTAGGGCACAACCAACTCGTCAAGGCTTCATTCAGCCTAGTCAACAACTCCAGTTCGGATCAACGCAACACCAAGCGACACTCCAAGGCTTCAAAACAGAACTGGTCCACGAAAAAACAAAGAAACTCGCACGACTCTAGAGGGCCCGTCACCCATATGAAGGGGGCTCTAAGACGCAGTAAAGGGATCTCAGCCAAAAGCTTCATATAGCTTGACATGCCAATATATGCCACGCCAAGCTGGGGGGCTCCTGTTCCAGTCGGCTCTTTAGCCATACGGCCCAACGGTGTAGGAGCTGACCCATTAGGGATGCTCTTAAGCATACACCTAAGAGACAGCCTCCACGACCTAGCTAAGGGATGAGCACTCCCGGCTTAGTGGTACCTTATACGACCAGCCTGGATACAGGCCGAAAGGAAAATGCTTCACAGGCCACTCGGCCTACAGCCACTCCCGCTCCGAAGCCTCACTTATGAGCTTCCCCAACACTTGAAGAGACACCTTCGGCGCCAATAAATACAAGTTCTACCATTCCCTTGGGACGCTTCTTAATCAATCCTTACATTACAAGTTTGCTATGCATTCTTACATGTCTAAGTTGAGCTCTTGGACGGTCTCGAAGCTCCCTTTTTGACTTGAGCGTTGGAGTGTCTACTGTAGGTCCCCCTCGACGCACTGGACTTAAAGACTCCACCTCATTCACACCAGAGCACAACGAGCGCTGCTGCAGCCTCGCCGAGAGCACCACCATCCAGGATTCATGTCCAAACAAGAACTAATTTGAAGTCGCACCCTATACAACTGTGTTTATTCCTCTCAATGAAGCAAGGATGAAGGTACTCCAAATTTCCTGAATGAACCTGCTAGGAAGGAGATTATTAACCAAGTATATCTTCCATTCTTATTCTTAGCATATAAATAACCAAGAGGAAGGGTAATTAAATTCGGAGGGATCTCTTGCAAAGCCACCTGCTCCAAAATGTTCCCTGAAAGTAACCATATATATTTCCATAACTGAATGTCTTTCTCATTCCCCATCTTCCATACGCAACCAAAATACAGTCTCCTAAGTCTTCTAAACCCCCTTCTATATGAGGGATTCATAATTTCATTGCTTCACCATCGGCACCATGGCATGTCTACAGCAATATTTTTTCCTATCAACCCTTGCCAAAAGTGAATCAGGTTTCGAAATAAACCCCCACCCTATCTTCATAACCAATCACATCATGCACCCCCTAAAGTAAATCCCCCTTTACTATTTCGGAGCACAGACCATATCCCAGCCCACCTGACTAACCTTCTGATTGCCATTTTCGACCCCCAAATATAACCCTTTGCAACTTGTCCAAATGGAGACAAACTCTCTAGGGAATAATCATGTTATGCATGTAATAGGAAGGAAGGGAAGAAATTACTAATTTAGCAAGGGTCACTCTTCTCGCAAAGCTAAAAGTACTAGCCTTATGAAGAAATCCTCTTATGGGTATTCTCTAAGATGAAATCATAAGTTACATGATTCGTCCTCTTATGGATTATGAGCATGCCTAGATACTTTCTAAGATCACAGGTTAATATGATCCCTGCCATGTGACTAATATCTGTAGCCAAAACATGAGACACATTACTAGAAATCAACATTCTAGACTTATCTTTACTTACCTTCTACCAAGAAGCATCACAGAAATAATTCAGGCATTTCATCATGACATCCATCGGAGAAATAAAAGCTTCTCCAAACATGAGAAAATCATCAGTCATGGTGGCTCTCTGGCCGGCGTGCAAGACATTCTTTCCGGTGCTTATGCTGATCATCAAGACTTGTTTCTTGAGTGTTGGCACTTGAGCCAACCAATTGGATGGGTTGAGAACCCATCAAGATAGAGTTTCGGGATGGTGGTGAGTTTCTCACTACAACATTTTTTGAAATACTTGCATTGCGTCTAACGGATGAAACTATCGGAGTTGTTGGTGGTGATTGTCCGACAACAACGTTGGTCGGCATTGCTTGAACACCTCCGCTTGAAGGCTGACCTACAGACCCCCCTCCGAAAGCTACCATGTTAGCATAGATTTGTGGCATGACTGAGGGAGAATAATTGCTTGGAAATCTATAGACGGGTTGTAGGTTGATCATTCGGCCATTGGCAACATGGACTGATTGTGCTACCGGTATCAAGACAGACAATGTTATCAACTGGCTAGTGACTTGACCACTCATGTTCCCATAACTTTGTGAAGACATAGAAGTGCTTGAAATTTGAGAAACTATCCTTCTGTTTCGCAAACGCATGAACCGCGTTGGTTGAGTGACTTCACCAAAGATCTTTTGTTAGGTCCCACTGGGCGTGCCATTTTGTTTCATGGGGGAAAATCTGTGAGGTCGGATATTCTGGGTGAAGGTCGAGCCTCACCTCTTGACATGATTAAACCAAGTTTTGCGTCTCGATGTAATGGAATCCGTGTGAAATGTGGATACTTGGTGAAAAAGGATACAATTTGGTGAAACATACGTTCTTTTTAGTGGATGGAGGAAGATGCTGGAATGTGCGAGTGCTAGCGAAGGGATAGAGATCGATTGGACCGAAGGTCCAAGTCGCACCTTGTCTTGAAAAACTCGCAGAACCATAAGCGTAAATAATGCTAACAAAATAACGAAAATAAGGCCTTTCTTGAAGAAAGAGGAAAAAACAAAACACTTTGGCTACAACTATCTCATTTGTGAATACTAGTTAAACATATGGCACTACTGCATATTTGCCTTTTTACCACGCCTCTGTTACCACGGTTCCGTGTTCGACCGTGGTAAAATGATGCTCGGAGCTCTGTTACCACAGTTCCGTGTAGAACCGCGGTAACTGAGGTCCTCAATTACCACGATTCCATTTCAACCGTGGTAACTGACATAGTTTTTATTATTTTTTTAATTAAAAAAGACTATTACCATGGTTGATACCTTCAACCGTGGTAATAGATATTATATTATTAATAAAATGTTGATTTTCTTACTAGCAAACCCTAGTTTGCATATCAAAAACCCATTTGTGAACCCTTTCTCTGTTGCACCTCATGACCGCCGTTCCTGGCCGTTGCACCTCATCACCGGCCCTCCTTCTCTCCGTAATGCCACCACCGCTGCTTTGCATGCTCGTCGGCGCCAAGCTCGTGCATCGTCGTTCCCGTCTTCTCCCGTTGGCCGCTCTTCTCTACCTCACTAGTGAGTTCTCTTGACCTGCTTCTACTTCTAGGGTTTTGTTTTGAAAATTGTTGTTGTTGTACAGTACTAGGGTTTTGTTTTCCCAGAGCACAAGAAGCGTGCTCTGTTTTACTCTTAATTACTTGTCTCTCCAATCACTTAGTGGTCTCTTCATAAATGCTTCCCAGCGTAGTATCTCCAGCATGCGTGATATCCTTCTTCTAAACAGTCACGCTGGTTCTCCTTTCCCATACAAGTTTCACATTTCTCAAGTTATCCTCTTTAATCTGCACTTCTCAACAGTCATGGCGGTTACCCTTCTTCATCCCGTTTCACTTTCCTCGTTTGCTTATAAATTCCAGAACTATCTCTCAGTTCTCCATCCATCACTCCATCATCTTCCCTGCATCCTTCTTTTCCTGTGTTCAGTAATCTTTATTAAAAACAGAAATGGCAAACGATTTCGAAATCTTTCTTCCTTATACCGTAAATATCCTTGAGCGGTATCAAGTTCTTAGCACCGAATCTCCGCATAACACACGTTTCCGAGCATTGTGTGATGCCTCTAACCAGCCAATGTACACAGACCTCATCTTCGCCTTCTGGTCCTCCTTAACATTTTCTCACAACATAGGCTTCGTTGCAACAGCGGTGGGTCATGAGTTCTCCCTAACCAGAGGGAAACTTGCTGAACTCCTCAATAGTGAGGACGAAGGAGACACGTACATTGAATTCTGGAAAGAAGAATGCGATGGATAAGATATAGATGAAAGCATCTATATGATGGAAAATCCATCCGTTTATGAGCGTCGTCTCTACTCATCACTCAACCGCCGTTCCAGAGTGCTACATCAATTGGTCACTAAAGTGTTGTGTCAAAGATTCGATTGTCTGGAAGACGTGCTTGACCACGACCTGTATATAATGTACATGATTATGAATAATGAGCATTTTAATGTTGTAGACATCGTCTGCAATCACCTTGTTTCTGCTCTGGTTGACAACCAGCAAGCCATTCCCTATGGTTTCCTCGTAACAAAACTCCTTAGGGGTCCAAATGGGTTTCCCTATTTGGCTTGGAACCCTTTAGAGAAGGTGGCTTGTCAGGTGATCGGAGTAGAATTCCTCCGGTCAAGGGGTATTGACATTGGTGAGTCACTACTAGATGAACCCTCCGAAGACTCAGATGACTCCTCTTTGGATGACTCCTCCGATGATTATATGGAATCGATGGGCTCCAATTTTGTACCTTGATTTTTAATTCAGCCAAGCAGTACATGTTGTACCTTTTTTATAATTTGGCCGTACAATTTTTCTTCAAGTGAATATAATTTTTTTTCAAGTTATTATATGGTTGATCTTGTTAATTCCTAATAATCTCCTTCTCTTTTTATTCATTGTTATATTTTTTGGAATTATAATGTCAAGAACTGTTCGAAATGGCTTAGCAGTATATTATGTACGCAAGGAATGGCTTAGGTGCATATTACGCATGCTTAGAAGCATTCCGAGCTCGGAGATACATTGAAGGCGATGTATCAGAAGCAGTTGGGAGCACAAGCAGGAGCACTAAGATCAGTTGAAGATGTTATGATGCAACTGCTGTGATCTACTGTCCAACTTTTTTTTTAGAATGGACTGCATGCTGAACTATTTTGGCATTGATAGTTTTCTATAGGATAGTTTATTTGGCATTTATAGTTACCCGTAGACCATGTTTTAGTTAATTTGGTATTTTTGCAATATAATAGACTGTTTTCTTATTTACATGTACAATTAATTAAGGTAAGAGAATGTAAGGAAAAGAAATAGACATGTTACCACGGTTCAGTGTTGAACCGTGGTAATAGGAAGCGATATTATCACGGTTCAAGAATGAACTGTGGTAACAGATCTACGATATTACCTCGGTTCCTTGCTGAACCGTGGTAACAGTGCTGCGATTATACCACAATTACGCCTTCAACCGTGGTAACAGATATGTAATATTATCACAATTACTTCTTGAATCATGGTAATTTATTTATTATTTCGACGTCTGATACAACAGTTCAACTGTGGTAACATGGCGATTTTGTAATAGTGTGGGTTATGTCAGAAAACATGTATACGAGAACAGTTTTGCAAAAGGAAAAGGTAAAAGGAAAAGAAAATTAAAAACAAACATTAAGAAAAGAACTCTACATGAATTACTATTCAAAATCAACATATAAATTTATTTTTGAAAGGGCAATCGCAGAATCCCTACACCAAACGAAACACAGAAAGATGAAAAGAAGAAAAGAAAAGAAAGGATGATAATTGGAATGAGATCACTAAACTTAGACGATAAAGATATTAAGTTTGCACATAATCAACAATAGAGCGATTAAACTTGAGAACCAAAACATGTTAGCGCAGAGTTTGTAGCATGCGAAAGTTATATTCAGGTTGTTCAATTGATTACGCAGTTCGATGAAGAGACTAAGAGGCGAAAAGTAAAGAAAAAATTTGAACTTGATTAAAATGCATAGGGTAGTTAATATAAAAATGGCTAGGGTGTATTGGAAACGTGACGACGCTCCTTGGTTGAAAGGAATATGGGCATTAGTTTAGATGTTCAACCCTAAGTTCTTCTTCCTAAGTCCTATTTGAGGAGAAAAATCTAAAAGCATAAACCTAGGGACTTGAGCACTACCTTCTAGAAATGCTAAAGTAAGGGGCGTGTGATAAAGGTTTTTTTTCCTAGTTGTATTGTTTTTTGCTAAACCTTTATAGTTCAATCATAGCAAGTAGATACGGGTTTATCGTCCTTAGGGATTGTGTGAACATTAGTTCCACCAGTTAAAAATTGATTTGAGCGGATAAAAAGATGTTTGAGAAATTGTTTTTGTGATTTTTAAATATAACGAAAGGCAATAAAAGAAGGTTTACAGGGATAACAAAGAAGAAAATGTATTTAGAAATGCATTCACATAATCATCTAATTGTTTTTAACTGAAAAACTTCTGTAAATGTTCATTTCATCTATGATGCCGAGAGTTATCCGCCTAACTATCCCTAGCCTAGGTAAATCTATCGGTTGGAATTCCAAGACATAATCCCTTACCATCTAGAGAACCCAAAAGGAACTATACAACTCAAATTCTCTCTCAAAGATATTCCCAATAATTGATCTATCTTAAGATAAAGTATCCTAGGCTTGCGAGTCCCCGTTGTCACCTCAGAAACTCCTATTAGAACTCAGAACCCCATCTGTCACGTGGAAATCCACAATTGTTCCTACCCAAGATATTCTCACCCTAAGGCAACTATTTCATTGAGTTGTTTCTCTCTTGAACCGGACCCACAATTATCTGCCGATCTCATGCTAGTCCATAGAAATCTAACACAAGTTATTGATACTTGAAGTGGAGAAAGTAAAACTTCAACACATATTGTTGTGACCTAAGACATAGGCGTCTACTTTCATTGATCTAAGCATACACCAATTCATATCAACCTCTCGATCTATTTATAAATTAGTGAAGCTCATTTGGTTATCAATTGATTAGTTAGAAGCATGAAGTGCTAAGAGAAACACCATACATGAACGATTTCTTTTTACATCAATGAATCAGTTTACAACAATCAAAGAATCAAGTTATACAATCTAAATACAAAAATAGAAAACAAAATATACAAGGGGATAGGAAAGGAAGAGACGAAACCCAAAGAACAGTGACGGAACCACGACTGTAGAAACTTTCTCAAGCTTTCCATGGCCTCCGAGAGGTTGTCACTGTCCTCCCGCGACTGTCACCATCACTTCGGAGCTCCGCTCCTACAATCCTAGTCCCAGGGACCCTCCTACATATGCTCTGCTTTCTCTGATATGTTTTTGGAAGAAAATAGGAGAAGCCCTGAGAAGATCTGATTTATGGCCTTAAATAGAAATTGAGGCGGTGAAAATGGCGGTCAGCGACCAAAAGCTTCGTCCTTGGGTTTCCTAAACCGCCTTAGCATGTTGTCGGTCGTTAGCTGCTGTGAAGTAGGTGGTGGAGACGTAGATGATGGGATTAGTAGACGATAGAGACAGCAGACAATGGAAGCAACAGACGATGGAGCAGTGGACGATGGAAACAACAGATGATGGAAGCAGCAGACGATGGGGACTTAGACGATGGGGCACTGGACGATGTGGAAGCAGACGACAGAAGCAGTGGACTATGCAGTGGACGATGGAAGCAACAGACGATGGGGACTTAGGCGATGGGGCACTGGACGATGAGGTAGTTGCAATTTTTCACTTTAAACTTGGATTCTTCATGAATTTCTTCCCTGCATCAAAAGTCCAAGTTAAACACATGAAATAACTAATATTTACACCATTTATAGGCTAAAATTAAGTATTTACTAAATTAACTACTTTGAGGGATAAAATGATAAATAATGCAAGCATACAGGTCAAATAAGTGCCTACAATAATATCAAAGTATACGTAAAAATGACACTTATCAGCGTGTAAACGCCAACTACCTTATTAACACATGCTGAAATTTTAAATTCTATCTACGATTGTACAATTTGGTGCGCTGGTGTTGCCTTTGATCCAGACGTGGGTAAGCTTTCGGGAAGCTCACTGATCCAGCCGGCCTCTCAGTCACCCGACATGAGCCAGAAGATGTTCTCTTTAGCATTCACCATACCATCGGATTGAATCCCTCAAGAAGAAACAACCCTCCTAGATAGTGTATGCTCGACCATCATGGACCAAGACTCAACGGTTCAAGTCGAAATAGCCCAGAGCTTCGTGACCGCTCGGAATTCTTCTTTCAGAGGTCTTCCCTCATACTTGCAAAGACCTTTGCCATGATCACCAATGCCTATAAATACAGGTTTTATCGTTTAATTACACAACATGCTATTCACTCTTAGCATTTTAGACTTGTGTTCTATCTTAGTCTCTAGGATCCTCTCCCCACACTCATACTGACTTGAGCGCCAAAGTATATTCTTGCAGGTACCCCCCCCCCCTCGGTGGAACCTGGAGCTCTGTGCGACCTCAAGTACAAAAATTGCACCATTCTGCCATTGTGCACCAACATGCCAGAGAGGAGTTCACCATAAGATTCTCAGGTCTGAAAATTGGCGCTGTTATTGGGGAACATTAATGAGAATCATAGGGGGGGGGGGCACTTGAAGATTGAAGACTAAAGAAGCACATTAGAATTTTTATATTTTTCTTATGTAATTTTAGGTGAATTTTCAGATGCCTTTTTGTATTTCCCCAAGTTGGATTTTACAGTATTTTGTGAGTTATTAAGTTACGATTATGATTAGTGGATTTTTACTCTAGGTTGCAGTGTTAGTGGGTAGTTTAATGACTAGCGGAGTCATTTAGTTCTTAGTGGGAAATAAGTACTCGGTGGAATAAGTAGTAGACCACTAAGTTTATAAATAGGAACCAATGTAACTTTGATTAATCAAATTGAGAATTTGTATCCTTGTGAGAGTGGATTCACTCTTAGGTTCTTCCATGAACCATTTACCAATATTATCAAGGAATCATTTTCTGATGGCAATCCTCCTTTTGCTTATTAATCTTTGACTCGGGTGCCTTCCTTCATTCCTTTCTTTTCCATCTTTTTGTTTTCAAACTTGTCTAGTTTTTTACAAGTCAGTTTTCTTTGATCATATCTCGAGTTATACTTATCCTTTTTCAGTGATTCTTGAGTCTAAATCACATTTCAGAAAGTCATCTTTCGCGTCGCTTTGGAATCACCCAATTCCGAGATCGGTAGCTCGAGATACATCCAATCCTATTAGGGTCCAAAAGTTTGAAGAGGTTCAGGGTGAAATCTCATCATTTGGTAGCAAAGCATTCAGAACCTCATTAGGTGGTATCAAAGCATTTAGGTTCTCATCATTTGGTATAAAAGCTCAGTTCTAGGTTTGGATTTTTCTCTTCATCTTTGCCTTTTTATTTGTTTTTCCTATCTTGCCTCTGTTTGTTTGTTCTTCTTCTCATCATGTGCAAGTTTTGAAAAAATCATATTGTATGTGCAACTCTAGAATTGAATCAAGTGTTGTTGTTTCATAAAAAAATTATGAAAAAAAGAGTTAAAAAAATGAAATAAAAACAAAGGAAAAAAAAGAAGAAAGTTTGATATAAAGTTCATCAACTTCTTTGCACACTACTTGCTTGAAAAAAATTTCCTAAGTGTTTTGAGTTTTTCCCAAATTGTTTTTGCTTCATCTTTGTTTTCTTGAGTCTTTGCTTGATAAAAATTTTGTTTGTGGGGTTCTTGGCTTTGGATTGGTTGTGATTCATTAAAGAATTTAAAGAGAGAATTTGAGTGAAAAAAGGCAAGAGAGTTACATTGCCTAAAAGTCAATTTAAGTGTAAACACGAGTTGAACCATAAGTTTCTTTCGGCAAAGAGAAGAAATGTTAACAAACTCAGGATGACCAGCATAACGACCGTGGGCTTAGAGGGTTCGTTCGTCCATAACAGGAAAATATTTTTTGGCCTAAATACGGGTAGGACACCGAACGACTTCTGGGTTTCAGAGTAAACACAATTGTTGATAATGGTGAGGGTAATGGTGACTTTTCACATCTCGTGATTAATTATTACATGTCTTTTCAGTAACTGCAGCAAATTAATCCTCAACAATGGAAGAGACACACACAATTGCCATTTTGCTCAATGTCTGTTCCTTGACAAGACACAACCCTTATCAGATGACATGTCAGCTCATAAGACATGCTTACAGCTAAACCGAAACAACAATGTCTACTTTGTGAACTTTCCTTAAGAGCTCGTATGCTCACTTTTAATCACGAGTATACCATAAGGGGCAAGCCAAACCATCTTCATTGCCTCGGACCCGAGATCTATCTCAGATCTTGACAATTCAAGCATCCCATTGCCTACGATAATTAGACTGGGGGCAACTGCTACATAATAATATTATAGGCCCAACATATTGGTCCACTACAAAGAGGACCTATGCCATAAACAGAATAAAGATTCCTAATTAAAGTAATATCACATATTACTCGAGATATCTGTTATAAGATAATATCATATATTTGCATGATCTTCTTTAGGTTTGCAATAAATCTACTTATATATACATATTCGAGAGACATATTCAAGAGACTCCTTACTGTCTAAAGCGTCAGAATGCGTTGCAAGTACTCTCACCTCCGATGCCCACCAAAATCACTTGGATATTAGAAGATGAAGACACTGCATAGAGAAGCATATCCGCATGGAGATACAATACCCTAAACAACATCACGTTATTAAGGTTTGATAATGCTATACCTGCACAACTATTTATATTAGAGTTAATTGCGATGTTTTAAGAGAGAAATTATTAAGACCCTTGTGTGAACACGTGCATACATGAATACTACAAACTACAAAGATAAGAAACTAAAGTCTATACTTAAGCTTCATGCAGCAAGAATCTTCTTTTTGTAGTGTTTTCTTCTTCAAAACAACCTTTTGCCTTAGTTAGGAGCCATCTTCTCACAAAAATATGACACATCTCAGTTAAAAATTATACCGAACCCTGACAAATGGACCTTATTGCAAGAAGTTAAAAATTTGTTAGATTAAATTTGCTCGTTTATAAAATAAAATAGTTCATTTACGATATATAACTTATGAGAGACAAAAAGTACAATTAAATATTTATTTTTCAATATTTGGCAATACATCATGGAGTCGGTTTATAAGTTAAGAGGGGTAACTTAGCAATTAAACACTCAGGACAGGAGGGTCTTTCGTGTTATTTTCATGCACGTGCGAACTTTGAGATTTAAACATTACCCTAAAATATGGAACAACAAAAGAAGAAAATTACACAAACACAGTGAACGGCGTAGTAGGCCATCCATGGATTCTTCCGACTTCCCAAACAAAGCGTTAACGAGCACGCGTTTCTCCGAGCTGAACCCGCCGCTTTCTGAGCCGGTTCTCCAAGCCCTAACAGACTCTGGGTTCGACTTCTGCACCCCGGTTCAAGCCGCCACGATTCCTTTGCTATGCAGCTTCAAGGACGTCGCCGTCGACGCCGCCACCGGTTCCGGAAAAACCCTAGCTTTCGTCGTTCCTCTCGTCGAGATTCTTCGCCGCTCCTCCCCTAAACCCAAGCCTCACCAGGTTCCTTCATATTCTCTTCCGTTAAGCAGTGAAACACAAAAAATATTATTTCTTTAATTGCTGTTTATATTGAGAAATAGAGATAGAGAAATACATTATTGAATAGTGTATGTTAGTCTTTGGTGTGTTAATTCAATTTATTTTGTTGAGCTTGATTATGATTTCCTGCAAAAAGAGGAAGAGGGAGACCAAAAACAACATGGAAGATATTGTTAGAGACTTAAAGATGATCTCATTATCAACAATATCCCTCATAAGTTAGTGTGATCCATATAGCCGACCTCAGTTAGTAGGATAATGCAGTTAGTAGGATAATGCTTTTGTTGATGTTGTTGAGCTTGATTATGATTGGGTTGAGAATTTTTATCAAAAATAAATCAAATAATTTGGTTTATCATTGTAATGTGTTCAATTTTTGCTTATGCCTTTCAGCTTTTTGTTATTTGTAGGTGCTAGGAATAATTATATCTCCTACAAGGGAGCTATCATCCCAGATATATCATGTTGCACAACCTTTCATTTCAACTTTAGTAAACACTAAGTCCATGCTCCTCGTTGGTGGAGTGGATGTAAAAGCAGACATGAAGAAAATAGAGGAAGAAGGAGCAAACATATTGATCGGCACGCCTGGGCGGCTACATGACATTATGAATCGGATGGATATCTTGGATTTTAAAGAACTTGAGGTATAGGTTTCGCTATTAACTTCCATGGATGACTCCTGACTTGACATTTTTTATATGCATAGATGCAAATAATTTCTGATGAAGGAATATGTTCAGGATTTCTTCGGTCATGCTGAAAAAATAATTTTAATGCATGCTACTGCATCATGCTTTAAGATCCCTTCTATTTGGAAGTTTGTGCAGTCCCGACTTCACTCTGTAATGTTATGAACTAGCTACAGCTGGAAAATTTGACTCAATTTGATATAATGTCTGACTTAATGTATTTTTTGCCAAATCAATTAGTTGACATTATTCTGATTTCTGATTATGTTTTTGCGTATAGATTTTGATTTTGGATGAGGCTGATAGACTCTTAGATATGGGATTTCAGAAGCAGTTAACTTCCATTATAACTCAGTTGCCCAAGCTTCGTAGGACTGGTTTGTTCTCTGCTACTCAAACTGAGGCTGTAGAAGAGCTGGCTAAGGCAGGAATGAGGAACCCTGTGCGGGTTGAAGTTCGAGCAGAAAAGAAAGCGGCAAATGATCATGCAACAGCAAATCAACTAGAATCTTCCAAGACACCTTCAGGCCTTCACATTGAGGTACGACGTACGAGGCATGCCAGCGTGCTGCATATTAGATGTAATTTTGCTATCTATTGATTCCAAGTCACTGTTTCACAGTAATGGAATTGCTTCATTAATTTAGGGTAATCAAGTGGTTTGTCTCGGCCTGGCATTCTTACTAGAATCGATATAATATGTTTCATGTATTGCTAATAGATGCATAATACGGTTATTGCTCACCTTTTCTTATATGTTCATTCTCTTATTTTTGTTTTGAGTTTGCAGTACTTGGAGTGTGAGGCAGATAAGAAGCCATCACAGCTAGTAGATATCCTTATTAAGAACCGCTCGAAAAAAATTATAATGTGAGTTACACATTTTTAATAATCCATAGTGTGATTTGAGCGGTAGAAAAATAATTTATCATACTCAAAGCATCGCTTGTCTCTAATGCAGATACTTCATGACTTGTGCTTGTGTTGACTTTTGGGGAGTTGTCCTTCCTCGCATTTCTGTTTTAAAAGGCTTCTCATTGATCCCTCTTCATGGAAAGATGAAGCAGGTATAAATTTGGTGTTACCATTTGTCAATATTCAAGTGCAATATTCTGCAAATCAACATCGTTTTTCTTATCTCTCATTATTGCTGAATTTGACTTGTATACTTGATTGTCTATATGTGTTCTTTCCATCTAGACTGTCAGGGAGAAAGCACTAGCTTCATTTACATCCCTTTCAAATGGAGTTCTTCTATGTACCGATGTTGCAGCACGTGGACTTGACATACCAGGTGTAGATTGTATAGTGCAGGTAGCTCTTTGACCATGTAGATTTTACTGTAGTGTCCACTGACTGTGTTCCATCTTCTTTTGTTCTCTATCTTTTGGTTGGCAAAGTAAACTGTACATTATGGTTCAAATATTTTCTTGATACTTACCATTTTATTGCTCATATATGTATAGAGAATACAATTAATATATGCCCTGGTTTTCCACAGTATGATCCTCCTCAAGATCCAAATGTTTTCATACATAGAGTTGGTCGAACCGCTCGGCTGGGTAAACAAGGGCATGCTGTTGTGTTCTTATTACCGAAGGTATGGTCACAAGTATCATGCTTTAATGTCTATAATCAACATAGGATTCTTTAAGTTTGTGAACTTTTTGCTAAATTAATCTATTTCAATATGTAGGAGGAATCTTATGTAGAATTCCTTCGTATCAGAAGAGTTCCTCTTGAAGAAATAAAATGCTCTGATGATGCGTCTGATGTTGTTCCTCAGGTTTGCGCCTTTATCATCTTAATTTCCTGTTTTGTCATAATATTTGTATACAGTGCGAGAATGATAGGAAATGGCAGTAAAGAAGAAGAAAGGCTGAGTTCATTAAAGGGAACACTTGAATTTCCTGAGTATTTGAGAGACTCAGGGCTCTCCCTGAACTCCTAAGTTCAACACTTATCACAAGATGAAGCCCCTCTCTACCTGTCCTGCCTGTTATTTAAAACATTTCCTCTCTCACTCTCTAACTTCCTAAACTAAGCCACTAACTAACCAAGGAAGGGGTTACCTATTAATACTTTCCCCCTGAACATTCACCTTTTCCTCAAGGTGAAGGGTTGTGTAAATGCTAAAAAGTCGAACAATTCTTCCAAAAGTCCACAAATTAGGACAATCACAAGACTTCTACTTAAGGTCCCAAGTTTGACCTGAAACTACTGTAACTATCAATATAAAACAAGTCTTCCTCCTAGATCCCTATCTACAATCTAAATCAATGGTGTTAGCAGTGATGTAAAAGTCAATCATTTTACTCTCTCAAGCCACCTATCGCCTCATAGCAAGTGGCCTAAATACGTAGTCATGCACCTGGACCATGGCATTGTGCCCTGCTTGACTGAAAGGAAAATGATTCACCAAGGATACAGCTTCAGGGTATCTGTAATCTAGGAACATATGGTTTGTGCGGCCCCTTAGGGGCTGCAAATGCGGCGGGCCAACTGGCTGATATGACCGACCCAACCCAAAGTTTAAAAAAAAAGGTGGGGCTGGGTCAGAAAACAGGTCATTTCCGTCTTGAGGAGCAGGAACTTGATTTAGTCGGTTTAGACATCAGGTATGTTGATTTCCAATCCGAGGGACCCGACCTTACTCTACATAAAAAAATGTTGTAGACTGGGTTTGACCTGCACTGACACTGAAGCAGAAAGAAAGAGTGAGTTAATTGAAGAAAACCATAGAATTTCCTGAATATTCGAGAGACTAAGGGCTCTCCCCAAATTCCTAATTACAAGACTGGTCACAAGATTAAGTTCCTCTCTAATTCTGTTATTTATACCATTTCCTTTCTCAAATTAGTTAATATGCTACTAATTAACTAACTAACTAACCAAGAAAGGGTCTACCTGTTATATAATCCCTTTCTTACACTGGTTCGTGGTTAATAATAGTCATTAGATATTAACTAATTTAATCATTAGTTTACTAGAATCAATATAATAGTTAGTGGAAATTAATTCCCTGAGAGAGTAATACTACTTGCTGAGTAGCTGGTTGCTACCTAGGCTAATGCTGATATCATAGTAGTTAATAGCGCGCGATAGCGGCACTATAGCGCCGTCGCGTCGCGTCGCGGACCCCTGCCGAGATGGGATTGAAGGCGCGAAATCCCGCGATTCGCGGCTGTAGCGGCGCGATTCGCGGCCTCACTTGTATGGGATTCCAGTTTTGGGGGTCGGCCGCGACGACCCGCAATCCGCGATTATCTACTATGGCTGATATATATTGCTCATTCACTCTTCTTTTTTAATTGATTGTCTAAGTTAACATTCCTACCAATCTTATTGTTATCAAACTGCAAATTGTATATAAAAATCTATCTCCAATTTTAATAACAATATTATTAATCAAAACTTGTTTCAGATTCGTTCTGCTGCAAAAAATGATCGTGAAGTCATGGAGAAGGGTGTTAGAGCATTTGTTTCTTACATCCGTGCTTATAAAGAGCATCACTGCTCTTATATTTTTAGGTCAGATGTTTATGTATGATAATGTTGATGTCACTCTAATAATGAAACATCATATTATCCAACCGTTCTCACTCTTAATTACAGGTGGAGAGAACTTGAAATTGGGAAATTGGCTATGGGACACGGCTTACTGAAACTTCCTTTAGTGCCAGAGGTAAAACAAAACTCACTTTCCACTAAGGGATTTGAACCAGTTGAAGATATCAATTTGGAGGACATTAAGTACAGGTAAAAGCATTTTCATAGCATAACCTTTCTAGGGTCAAAGCATTGTCAGACTAAAAAGTTCTTGCTGTAAGATGAAAGCTAATGAATTGGTTTATATCTAATCATGCCCGAAGAACCCTTAGGCTTGAAGCATTGACCATACCAAGGGCCACTTGACCTTGTGTTGAAAATCAACTTTTTTATTTAGAAGATTTGTGGTAGGATGGATCAAATTCCTGATCACTTGGTTATATACTCTAGTGCATGGTAGTAAGTATCGTATGATACAACAATTCGTATCGCGATTCGATTCGTTTTTCATGCTTGGCAATATGAATCGGTTGATGTATCAAATTGTGCTCTGAATCGAAGGTGAATCGCTTTGTATCGTATCGTATCGGACATTCACTGTTGAATCGACCGATTCACATACATGCACATAAACAGGTCGATTTTTTGCATTTTGAGTTTTTTTTTTGCATTTTTTTCTTATAAAACTAAAGGGAGTCAAATTTTAACCCTAAGAAAGACCCATATGATTTTCAAATGATTCACCCTCTACTTTGAGTCTTCGCGGTTTCACCCTTACATAGCAAGTAGGAAAGTACTTCACATTTTGCCATGTTATTGATATTTTTTAAAGGGAAGTACACTTGCACTTTGTATCTTTGATAAACTTGAAGTTTGTTATATTATATATACCATATATTCTCAGTTATGACTTGATTTTTTTTATGCTTGTATCGTACGATACATAAAACCATACGATTCACAAGTCAAAAAATAGGTCTTCCGATTCACAATTCGATTCACGGTTCAACTACCATGCTCTAGTGAAACCTTCTGTCTCAAAACCTCAAACTGTCAGGTGAAAACTTATACAGAGGTTTTATATCTATGGAGCATCAGCTGTACCTAAAACATTTTAAGGAATGAAAAGCATATCTAGCTTACATCGGTCTTAGCTTTTTGTCATATTTGCCCGAATTGCATAACTATTTGTGCTTTATTTGATTTGGAGCTTGCTAATATCGATGGCTCAAGTTGGAATAATATAACAGCTCAAATAGTCTTGGCTTGAGCTGGATTAATTATACATGATATTTATTATATTTTTTTAAGACAATAATATAATTAAATTAATTGTAGAATTACAATTTGATGTATAAAATTTTAATTCAAGTTGAGCTTGAGAATTAAAATTAGGTTGGAGCTCAAGTTTTCTTAAAAGCTTCATTAGATCTCCTTAATTTTTCTTAATCTGAATTATGGGTGGAAACTTATACTTTAAGCTACTCCTGAAGAGCCTCGACTGGGAAGTTGTTCTTTTGTTTACTAAGTGCTATGTTGAGCTTCCAATTCCCCTTTTTAAGATGTTAGAGTGTTGGGAACTAAAATTCTTGCCACTTGAGATTCACTGTTGAGTTTAACTTGAATGTCTGGGATTCATATTAAGTGTGTTTTTTATGATCCTTCTAGATATACTTTCCTTTGCTCTTGAAAACCCATGTTGCTTGCTTAAAACTTCATTTATTCAGGGATAAATCCCGAGAGAAACAAAGGAGGAAGAACCTGCAAGCAAAGAAGGAAGCCAAGGAGAGAGAGCCAAGGCCTAAAAAACTAAGCAAAACCCCAAATTCACAAACTGACATGAAGAAGAAAACAGCCAAGCAGAGACGTGCTCAGCAGACTGTTGACGATGAGGAAGAGTTGATGCAAGAATACCGATTATTGAAGAAATTGAAGAAAGGGACCATAGATGAAAATGAATATGCCAAATTGACAGGCACTGAGGAATTACTTTGAAAGTAAAGTTTGCATGCCTGATTATGCTGTTATGGGCATCATGGTTGGTGTTATAATGGTGTTCGGTTCTGAATGGCTGTTCAAAAAGACAACAACAAATTTGGCTAGTAAATTACGGCGTCCTTTGATGCCAGATAGTATTGCAATCTCTGAAAGATCCGAGTGTAGTGATGGAGTTTGAAGAGTTCAGAGGACTGATTTCATTTTTGTCGCTGATGGAGAGAGACCTTATAAGCCTTCAATGGACTGATAGTGATGACAGTGCAGAGATTTGTGGAAGGTACAGTTTCTTGGATGAGAAAAAGAGCATTTTATTTCAATCAAGGTTATGAACAGCATGAAGTATATTATTATTATTATTATCCAGAATTGTCTGCCTGCGTATTATTCCTTACTTAAAAATCCAGTGTTTATGTGACTTTGTCTAGTCTGATATTTGCAGCAACAGAAAAAGTTCTAATTATATTCTAGGTGTTTGTAACTTTATTTACAAAGTCATATTGAAGGATTTTGTCTTGTACTCATTAGTGAATGTTAGTGAATTGAGTATACATATTTTTAATATCACAGTCTTGGGGTAGTTTTGTCCATGAAAGCGTTGAAATTAAAATTTCTAAGATGTTTTCTTCTTCAATGGGAAGAAGTTTTCCTACTTTTGATGTACTTTGAAGCAAGATTACAAGTCATTAAGGAGGCTAAGCTGGTAAAGCTATGTTAAGTTTTCAAGGTCGAAAGCAACTGAATGACCAAGTGATCAACCACATTCACTTCAACTTCTAAGTAACACCAAAAATAACAAAGTAACAACTTAAATTATGTGGGTGGAAATCAAAGTACCAAGGCCATGGCCCCACGGAAGAGCACTTAATATAAGAACACTTTCTTCCGTAGCATGAAATTACTTGGAAGCTGGGTCTAGCCAACCAACCAGCATTGTCAATGTGAAGATCTTTTATGATATAAAACTCTGAATTGGTCTATACTTAATCTTTTGCAACAATGATCGAAAAGTAAATGATGTTCTTATTTCTGTTACTTTGTAATCTGTATTACTCTACCATTTCATATCTGAATTCCGAAGAAACCTTTTTAATCATCCCATATTCAATTACTTAATTATGTGCATACTCATGCATGGAAGTACTTATATTTTTTCTTCTTGTGAATGCTCATTTATCTTTGTTTTGTGAAATTTAATTTTTAAATAATGGTGATTTGATTTATTTCGAGTTCTAAATTGTAGCTACTGAAACCTTTGAATTACGTACGAAGTAAATATAGGGAGTTGATATTACTACTACCCCACCAACCCAATTCTCACCCCTTTAAAATAGTAATTTTAGAATGCTCTTCCTCCGCTGTTACCGGATTTTAAAAACTCTACACCTTTATGCTTCTTCCGTAGCTAGATTTAAAACTCAGTATGCATAAAAACACATTTGCTTCCATGTTCTTATCCCCGGCATAAATTTTAGAAAAATATACTCAAGAAACTTAAGTTCTCGGAATACAGTTATAAATTTACCAAATTCTAAAAAATGCGGTAGTACACATTAATGTTACTGGGTTTTAAATTCAAATAATGAGTTAATTTGATTTTATACACTTCAAGAACCTTAGTTCCCGGAACAGGAACCCCAAAAAAAAAATGATGTATTTCATGAATGTTGTGTTCTTGTAGTAATTAAGTTATGTTATTGAAGTAAAGAAGTGATGTTTTGTCTTTATAATTGATTGAGTTTGAGTGCATTGTTACAATTTCATAATCATAAAAGTTTAAAAAAGATTGATTCTTCAAAAGACATAACTAACGCCTTGTTTTCAATGTTGGTGGGAGTTCTGAACTTTGAATTAAGTGGATGTAAAAAGCAGACAAGCTGGCTTGCTTTTAGGATTCACCTTCACACTACATTATATTGAAATGGAGATAGGTGAGTTTGTGAAGGACTAATGACTCAAACTATGTGATGTGGAGTCTTTGCGTTTACTCAGGTACATTCATGGTTTTTGTACACCATTTTTCGTCTGAAGGATTAAATCATCAGCGCACAAATTTTTCAGGACAAATTAATTATTTTAATTTATTTTTCATTTACAAAGATACATGGTCGACATAACAAATGCATTGACTGTTTTAGCCATCATGAACCGTTTTGGGCAAACAATGTCTGACTATGTGGCACAATCTTCCTATTTATTAAAGATTTGTTACACCAATATTTTTTTATGGAAGATTTTGTTTCACCATTGACAACTCCCATTATTTTTATGGAAGATTTGTTCCACCATCGCCAAATTTGTAATAGGGTAAGCCTAGCCCCCAAATTTATAAAGAGTTCTTCCCAACCTTTTTTTTAATTTACCTTCCACCGCTCCAAGGAGGAAGGTGGGAGTGAAACTGATGTAGTTTAGCTAGGGACTATACTGAAGAGTGAAATTTTTGAAAGATAGTGATACAGAGCCAGGTAGGATTGCCAACTTGGCTCTTAACATGCCAGGCTCTTCCGTTAAGTTTGATTAACGGAAGTGAAGTCAGAGAGTAACATGACCCACTATTGCACCTTCAAAATTGGGTAGGGTGTCAGATTTCTCACCCATGAATAAGTTTTTAGATTCTCTGAGTTTAAAATTCAGAAATTTTGCCTTTAAGATATAAAACTCGGAAAATTTATCATCCAATATATAAAACCCGGAAAGGAAAGGGAGGTGTAGAAATGGGTTGTTAGGGTGAGAAATCTAACACCCAATTTTGTAGAACATTTTGTACTTTCTAAATCGTGAGCGCACATATAAGGACCAAAATTACTATTTCCTCAATTAACTCGATCATAATGATCACTTGAAAGATTTTCATGTGAAACAAAAATGTGGGGCGGTCTGCACTCTGCACCCGGATTGTATACTCACTTGAAATGATTTCTCGGCTTCTTCGAGCCTATATAAATCGCCAATTCTTAATCTATCTCCGAAACATCCTCCGTTTCCTTCTTCAATCAATCCAAACCCTTTCTCTCATCATCACCATGTCCAACCCCAAAACTGAAGCAGAGCCTGAACCCTCTGCTTCTTCTTCTTCCGAACCCCCACCCTTCGATCCCACGCAACCCTCGGTTCCCATTTCCTACCCAATCAAGACCCTTCAGGAGCTTGAATCTCGCTCCTATTTCGAGTCCTTTCACTACCCTTTCAACAAAGCCTCAGTTCCGATCCCCCTCGATGCGGGGTTTCCTTCTTTGTTGCCCAATCGGCGCAGGTTGCTCGTGTGCCATGACATGGCCGGGGGTTACTTGGATGATAAATGGGTCCAAGGCGGAACCAACCCTGATGCTTATGCAATTTGGCATTGGCATTTGATCGATGTGTTTGTCTACTTTTCCCACAATTTGGTTACTCTTCCTCCTCCTTGTTGGACTAATACTGCTCATCGCCATGGAGTTAAGGTACTTGCTTCCACAAGGCTTTTGCTTTCTTGTACACAGCTTAATTAAATGCTTGAGCACTTATCAGTTATCACATCAAAGTTTATGTTATGAGAGTTTATTCAGCAAGTGGTATGATAAAGTATTTCGATAGAGGTTGTTCAGAAGTGCTTATATATGAGAATGCTTATTGAAATAAGTTAAAAGGCTTCCTTTGGAAGTTTTTTGAATCTTATCTTATAGTATGAGCATTTCAAGTTTTAAGTAAGTCTATGAAAATAGCTTATAGCAGCATACCTAAAAGATCTTGAGCTTATTTTGATGATTTTTACGCTGTGTTTGAAAGAACTTATTTGAGCTTATCTTGTAGCATAAACACTTCTGCAAATGTTTGGATGAGCTTAAGGAAATAGTTTATGACCTACATATAAGGTGCTCAAATAGTTAGTGAATAAACTCTTATACTTACATAAGCTGTTTTGGGCTTATTTCGATAAGCTTCTCTTTTTAAGCTCATGAATTAAAGCTTATGTGATTAGTGCTTATAATCTTACGAGATTAATTAAGCTCTTTACCCAAATGTATTTAGCTTATAAATAAGTGCTTATACTTGCATATAAGCTCTTTTAAGCTTATTTTGATATGCTTCTCAAACAAGCTAATGAGTAAGCGTTTATGTGATAAATGGTTATAAACATAATGTTTATTGTATTCAAAGTCCAAACACCTCCAGAAGTGCTTAGATAGGTCAGCATTATGTTTTACTAATTTAACCAATGACTTGCTTATGCTTTTTATAAAGTAAGATAAGCTTAATAAGTTTTAGGAAAGTACTTCCAAAGGATCCCTCTATCTCATTAAATGCTTAGTAGTTAGTTTGGTTACAGGAAATGATTCCTATATTTTATTTTGTTTCATTCATAACAATTAAAATTTCATATATAAACATCTAAAGATAAAACATAAACTATTATTAATAAAATAAAAAAAAGTTTATTTTCTCCACTCATTATTGTGTTTATTTTTTAAAGAATGATGCCTATTATAGACTTGGGATTATGATGAACCCTGTACGTGTGTCAAACTGGCTATATATCATTATATCTACAGTTAGATTTCTTGTACTATGCAAATATTTGTAACTTTAAGCTATATTTTGATTTTTAAGCTTGTAGATTATTATTATTATGGCTGATTCTGGCTGAGTAGCTTCATTGTCCTTTCTTTCAGTAGTGATATTGTAGCAATAATGGTTTCCCATGTGCTAAGGACTATAAGAAGGTAATTTTGTTTGGGAGGAAGGGTTGGAATTTTCTCCTTTACGCTGCTTATTTAGGTTCTCAATCGGAATTATTTTATATATATGTTGTATGGATGTGGATGAGCAAATACTAAATAGTTTGACATAACTATTAACTTTTGAAGTTTGTGGCCATATGAAAATTTGATCTACGATATTAACACCTGTATACTTTGAAATTTTGACAACTTGTTTCTTCTTTACTTTACTAACGATCAGTCTTTAGGTCAATTATAGACTCTATTTGATCATATGATTGGCTAAATTTGATTAATCAGAGATCATTTGGTAAATGTAAAGTTCTTCTCTTAATCTCTTTTGGAGCTCAGGATTTATGGCGCTTGACTTCATTTCTCACTTGGAGATGTTTCTGACATTTGCTCTTTCTTTTATCAGAACAAATAGATTAATCTTTGGTTGTGACTGTTTCTTTGATACTTCAGGTGTTAGGGACTTTCATTACTGAATGGGATGCAGGAAGGGCTGCCTGTGATATATTGCTTTCAACAAAGGAGTCTGCACAAATGTACGCAGAACGTCTGGTGGAGCTTGCTGTTGATTTAGGCTTTGATGGGTGGCTAGTAAATAATTCGTTATCTATGTGCTTATTAGATTTTATATTCATGTCTATTTGAAATTTATATTATTTAATTTAGTTAATATATGATTTCCATTCACATCATTTTCTGAGAAATAGGTGAACTACTGATGTGCACTACCTGTGCATCAGATGCTCCATATGCATATATAGTGCCAATTTTATAAAGCTAGAATAGTTTGGGACCAGGTTCCATGAAATTGGGCTGCCAAGTTGAAGGTGCATGGTATTTTCTATTTTATTTATCAGAACACTGCCCTGGTTGAAATTTAAATTTCTGAGAAAATGATGGAGGATAGTAATGTTAGAGATTTTACTAGTAAAAGTACTTATTGGAGATATAGAATAGGTTACAGTTATATGCTGCACGTGTGTCAGCTGAGTTAGTTGTCACAGCTGTTATGACAGCTGTGTTTGTTAAGTCTGTTACAGTTAGTTGTTAGTCTGTTAGAGTTAACAGTGGCTTGCTCAGCAAGCAATCTCTGTAGTCATCACTCTGTATAGAAACAGACTACAGAGTGAGTCCTTGTAATCATTGAATCAGAATAATAATACAAATTGCATTTCAGTTTTCTTCAAGTACCCTAGGTTTTTAACATGGTATCAAGAGCTATTCTCGATTTGTGATCTCACTTTCCGCCATGGCTGAAGCACAACCTCAAGCTTCACCATCTCTCTCTCATACTGTTTCGATCAAGCTTGATGAAACGAGCTTTCGTTTGTGGCGACACGTTGAAGGTGTTGCTCGACAGCATCGATTACAGAATTTTCTGGTCAATCCAGAAATTCATCCTCGATTCTTGACAGAGGAAGATCGTCTGAATGCAGTGGAAAATCCAGCGTATCAAACCTGGATTCAGCAAGATTCTGCGTTATTCACTTGGCTTCTGTCTTCTTTGTCAGTCTCTGTTCTTCCTACATTGGTCAATTGCACGCAATCTTGGCAAATCTGGGAAGAAATACAGGAGTTCTTTCAAGCACAAGCATAGGTACAATCCACTACACTTCATTCTGAGCTTCGCACCATTGTCAAGGGTGCGAAATCAACCTGTGAGTATCCGAAACGAATAAAGACAACTGTGAATACTTTTGTTTCGATTGGTGATCTTGTTAGTCATCATGATCATTTGGAAGCAACCTTGGATGGTCTTCCTGATGAATATAGCTCTCTTATGTCGATTGTTTACAATCGCGAAACTCCTTGCTCTGTTTCGCATGTTGAGGTGATGATTATCGCACAGGAAGCACACCTTCTTCGCTCTCGCAAGCGACAGATGCTTGAAAATCCACCTTCTGTGCGGCTAACGCATGCTGTGTCGCCGCCGTCAGCTCTGGCACCGTCACCGGTGCCACCACCACTGCAACTATCGATGCAGGCACCACCGTTCGACTCGCTTTCTTCTGCACAAGCGAACTACAGCTCTGCTGCACCTTCTACAGGTCACAGTGGATCGGGTCAATACTTTGACCGGATCCAAGTTATGGAAACTATGGCTATTCGGATCCAAGTTATGGAAACTATGGCGATTTTCGTGGATTCGGTGGCCGTTCTGGAGGTCGTGGCGGTGGGCGCTCATCAGTTCACCTACACCTCCTTCTCCTCCTGAGTTAGTAATCCAGTCTGATCCTGTGCAATCCTCATCTTCTGCACTTGGTGTTCCTTCCAATTCTGCTTCTGCTCAAACACCAGTCCCTTTACAGAGTCAGACATCAAACCAGACTCACTCTAGTGTTTCAGACACAGCACCTATTCAGCAACTAGCTAACACACATGCTATGCAAACCAAATCAAAATCTGGCATAGTCATGCCTAGGTTGTTTCCTACATTGCTACTCACTCAGGCTGAGCCAACCACTGTCAAGCAGGCTCTTCAGGATCCTAACTAGAAGTCTGCCACACAAGCAGAATATGATGCATTACAAGCAAACCACACCTGGGCTTTGGTTCCTTTACCCTCTCACAGAAAGCCTATAGGATGTAAGTGGGTTTTTAGGGTTAAGGAGAATGCAGATGGCTCTATAAATACGTATACGGCCAGGTTGGTGGCCAAGGGTTATAGTCAGGTTCAAGGTTTTGACTATTCAGAAACCTTCCCCCCTGTTGTCAAGCCTATTACCATAAGGCTAATTCTAACACTAGCAGTGACCAAAATATGGCACATACAACAATTTGATGTGAATAATGCATTTTCGAATGGCCTTTTGGATGAGGAAGTTTATATGGTTCAACCTCCAGGTTTCCAGAAGCAGGACAAGTCTCTTGTTTGCTAACTTAATAAGGCTTTGTATGGTTTAAAGCAAGCCCCTAGGGCCTGGTTTGACAGACTAAAGGGTGCTCTCATCAGATTTGGTTTTCAAGCAAGTTGCTGTGATCCTTCATTGTTTGTTTACACTGCTTCTGCTTGCTGTATCCACGTCCTTGTTTATGTAGATGACATCATAGTCACAGGGAATTCTCTTCCTGTCATTCAGCAGGTTGTCACTAAACTCAATACAGAATTTTCTCTCAAGCAGTTGGGTCGGTTATATTACTTCCTTGGTGTACAAGTGAAGCACTTGCAGAATGGATCTTTGTTACTCACACAGTCTAAGTATATCAGTGATTTACTAGACAGGGCAGATATGTCCATGCCAAAGGGGAAACCTACTCCTATGATTAGTGGAGCCAAACTCAGCAAATATGGAGCTAATTACTTTGCTGATCCAACTCTCTATAGGTCTATTGTTGGGGCATTGCAGTATGCCACCTTAACTCGACCAGAAATCACTTATGCTGTCAACAAAGTGTGTCAGTTTCCGAGCCAACCTCTTGAGGATCATTGGAATGCTGTCAAAAGGATACTTAGGTATCTTAAGGGCACTATCTCCCATGATTTGTTGATCAGGTCCTGCAGTCAGTCTTCTCCAGTTTCTTTGGTTGCCTACTGTGATGCAGACTGGGGTTCAGGCCCTGATGACCGCAGGTCTACGGTCTACCTCAGGTTCCTGTGTGTTTTTTGGACCCAATCTAGTGTCTTGGCGCTCCAAGAAGCAAACCCTAGTGGCCAGGTCAAGTATAGAGGCTGGATATAGAAGTTTGGCAAATACAACTGCTGATTACTGTGGATTCAGTCTCTTCTACAGGAATTACATATCCCCTTTCAGGTTCCTAAGGTCTATTGTGATAACATGGGGGCTGTTGCTCTAACACATAATCCAGTTCTGCACACTAGAACGAAACACATGGAGTTGGATATTTTCTTTGTTCGAGAAGAAGTCCAGAATAAGTCTTTGCTTGTGTATCATGTTCCTGGTCAAGATCAGTTGGCGGACATCTTGACCAAGGCCTTGTCTCCTGCCATCTTTGAAGAACTACGAACCAAACTCAATGTGATTGAAAAAGCTGATTCTTTTCCACCCACCTTGAGTTTGAGGGGGGCTATTGGAGATATAGAATAGGTTACAGTTATATGCTGCATGTGTTTCAGCTGAGTTAGTTGTCACAGCTGTTATGACAGCTGTGTTTGTTAAGTCTGTTAGAGTTAGTTGTTAGTCTGTTAGAGTTAGTTAACAGTGGCTTGCTCAGCAAGCAATCTCTGTAGTCATCACTCTGTATATAAACAGAGTGAGTCCTTATTATCATTGATTCAGAATAATAATACAAATCGCATTTCAGTTTTCTTCAAGTACCCTAGGTTCTTAACAGCACTAAGATTTATTGTTTAACTCAAGTTTGTAATGCCTATAGTTTTTATAATATAAACGTATCATTGAAAATATTATCAGTGGCCCTTATGATCATGCATATTCAGAAATTTGCCGAACATTCTCATTGATTTACACTATGAAGTAAATCATATTAGGTGCGTTATGCATATATATACTAAGAAACAAATAACTAACTATTTTTCTAATTATCTACAGCATTGTATTTGTTGTATTCTTTTCAACTACTCAAATTAGTTACATTTAATTGCAGATAAATATGGAGGTAAATTTGGATCCAGGGCAAATCTCTAATTTGAAAGAGTTTGTAGACCATATATCATTAAAAATGCATTCTTCTGTGCCTGGATCGTTAGTGATATGGTAAGTATTAAAGTCAGCAACTTTTTTATTTCAGTCGATGGTGCCTAAAGTTTACCTTCATGTATTTTCTTGGTCATGTAGGTATGACAGTGTTACAATTGATGGTAAATTGAATTGGCAAGATCAACTAAATGAATATAACAAACCGTTCTTTGACATATGTGATGGAATATTTGTAAATTATACATGGAAGGTATTGCTTATCTTCCCCTGCCAAGCGTCGGCAACACTGTTGACTAATCAATTGCCATCTTCCTTAATTAATCTTAATATGTACCATGTAGGAAGACTATCCTAAGCTCTCTGCTGCTGTTGCCATGGATCGGAAGTTTGATGTTTACATGGGAATTGATGTATTTGGAAGGAATACTTATGGTGGTGGACAGTGGAATGTATGTGATCTGTGATATACACATAACTTTATTGTATATGAATACATTAAATGTCTGCTATCCCAATTTTGAACTTCATTGTGAATAATTTTTTTATTATGCTGAGTGTATTATAGGACAGAAACTGAATTTGGTTCATGGGAATGGTGTATTTCTTTAGGAACATGCTTATGTGACATCTTAGATGAACTCTGCATGTTTTATTTCACCTTAAGCATATTGCCTATCCCTGTGCGTCGTCTCTCTTCAATGTTTAATTTCTGACTAGACTACACCCCAAATAACAAAAAAAAGTCACGTGGACTACAGCAACAATCAAAAATATTTTTGATTCAAGAAATCTGATTCATTTCAAAAAGGTCACGTGAATAATACCTCGTTTTCTTCGCATTCAAGATCATTGGCAGGGTTAACAGTTTGCTTAAATATGGTTTTTGGACTGCATTCTAGACATTCACACGTCAGAATGAATTGGTTTGGTTTTGGTATATTGCAGAGTTTATTTGATGTTTTCTAATGTAATATAACTTCCACCACAGTAGTTTCTTACATGTAGCCCCCCTCCCATGGTGAAGCAGCCAACTTGCCAGTAACAAATGATCCTTTTACCAAAAAGATAATTACTTTTGTTTCATAGTGCTTTGTTTTACAAGTTATTTACTAAAGCAGGCGTTATTGGAGTTTTTGTGGGACATAAGCTTGTGAAATTCTGGATGTCAAATAGTTTCAGACTAGTGTAGTGTGTGACTGGTTAAGTGAATGGATAATATCTCAGTGTTATTTCCCATTCTTTGGTAATTATCTCCATATTGTTTGTAGTAGTTTCTTCACTCTGTTATGTATGACTCAGGCAAATGTTGCTCTTGATTTACTAAGAAATGATGACATCTCTGCTGCAATATTTGCTCCTGGATGGGTCTATGAGACAAAGCAACCACCGGATTTTGAGACTGCTCAGAATAGGTAATTTAGCTATCTTTTTTGCAGTACCGAAAAAATATTGCATTTTTGCTATCACAAGGTTAACTAAGTTGATTTCATAATAATATATTGACAAAATCATATAATGCCAGGAGTGGCTGCATTGTATATAACATAAAGTTGAGGATGCAATATAAATTATAGCTGCCCAATCAATATCTTCAAAGGTTTTGATTTCAATCTGACAGCATCTTTAAGTTTTAAAGTTTCCTGTGCTAGTTTTGTAGTTTAGACAAATAAAACCTGTCATTTTTGGCTCTTCTATTTTCTTTTTGGATCCTATAATATATCTGCTTGATTCCAACATAATTTGCAGTAAATATCTCAAGACTGGTGTATTTTGTTTCAAATCTTCTCTTGATTACATTTCTTCCTGATCACAGTCGCACCTGAAAGAAAATATAAATTTTGTGATATATGTTTTGCATATTTACAGAATTTTTATCTTGTACACCATGCATTTTTGTCATATGCTGTAGCGATGAACTGTTGTTTAGTAAGTATTAACTTAAGTTTCAACTTTCAAGCTTGTTAGTTTATTTATTCCCTAAGAGAACTTGCAATGCATTGATATTTCTATCTCAGTCATGTATTGTAACATGGGCATTACTGATTTCTGCCGATCTCTTGGTGCACTTGCTCTTTTATTGGAGCCTGATGATTTTTCTTTTTGAAACTCAGAAGTTATTACAATATTTAAACGAAACAGAGAGAATAACAGAAATTCATATTATCATTATCATAATTGGTGAGTGAAGGAGTACATCATATATTGTATATATAGGGGAATAGAGAGGAGAGAGAGAGAGAGAGAGTGCAGCTGTCTAGTGACAGCTGGCAATAAGCATAACAAACTTCTTGCTAGCCTATAACAAACCACAACAAACCTGATCACTAGACTACCAGAGAGTGAGTCACACTCGAAGCAAAGCATTTTGCTTAATATTACTATTATATCCCTAATATCCCCCTGCAAGTTCAAGGTGGGTGAGTGATGCTGAATCTGTCAACCACCTTCAACTTGTCTCTTAACTCTGTAAACCGTGCTGGTGAGAGAGCTTTTGTCAAAATGTCTGCATTCTGATCCAGGGAAGGAACATGCTGCACAATGAGGCTCTTGTTCTGAACCTTTTCTCTCACAAAAAAAGATATCAAGTTCCATGTGTTTGGTTCTGGAATTTAGGATGGGATTATGAGTAAGGGCAAAAGTACTCATGTTATCACAGAAATTATGAGGGACTTGGAAAGGGATTTTCAGTTCACTGAGCAGTGACTGAATCCATAAGACCTCTGCTGTGGTATTAGCAAGACTCCTGTATTCTGCCTTTGTACTGGATCTGGCCACAAGGGTCTGTTTCTTGGAGCTTCAAGACACTAGATTAGGACCCAAAAAAACACACAATCCTGAGGTGGACCTCTTGTCATCCACATCAGAGGCCCAATCTGCATCACAATAGGCATTGAGAGAGAATGGTCTGGTCAGGTTAGCTTGCTTGAGATGGACACCATGGTTGGCAGTTGCTTTCAAGTATCTTAGAATTCTTTTGACTGCCTTCCAGTGCTCCTCTAGAGTCTGAGATAAGAATTGACATACTTTATTGACTGAAAAAGATATTTCAGGTCTAGTAAGGGTAGCATACTGCAATGCTCCCACAATGGATCTATAAGTTGTGGGATCTCTCATATAATTAGAACCTTGCTTGCTAAGCTTGCAACCTCCAATAATAGGAGTGGAAATGCCTTTTGCATCTTCCATTTGAGCTCTAGCCAACAAATCATGAATGTACTTAGTTTGACTAACATATTGCATCTTTTGAACTTGGACTCCAAGGAATTAGTCCAAATCTCCAACTTGCTTTAAGGCAAATTCAGAGTCTAGTTTAGTCACTAATTGTTGTATCAGTGTGATTGAACTTCCAGTGATGATGATATCATCAACATAAACTAGTAGATAAACTACATCATGTGCTGTTTGTAATACAAACAAAGAAGGGTCACACTTGCTGGCCATGAACCCTGACTTGCCAAGAGCAGATTCGAGTTTGACAAACCAAGCCCTTGGGGCCTGTTTCAAGCCATACAAGGCTTTGTGAAGCTTGCAAAATAGGCTTTTGTCTGGTGCTTCAAATCCAGGTGGCTGGGTCATGTAAACCTCTTCATCTAAAGTGCCATTGAGGAAGGCATTATTGACATCAAGCCGCTGGATTGGCCATCTTTTGGACACTGCAAGTGAGGATAATTCTGATTGTTGTGGGTTTGACCACCGGTGAGAAGGTCTCAGCATAATCAATGCCTTCTCTTTGGTGAAATCCCTTAGCAACAAGTCGTGCTTTGTACCTTTCGACTGAACTATCAGGGTTCTCTTTCACACGGAATACCCATTTACAGCCTATAGCAAACCTGTCTGAAGGCAGGGAAACAAGAGACCATGTGTTATTTTTCAGCAAAGCATTGTATTCTTCAACCATTACTGAATACCACTTTGGATTCCTAAGAGCCTGCTTGACTGAAGTTGGCTCAGCTTGTGTAAGTAAAAGAGTAGGAAACGGCCTAGGTTTAACTATTCCTGGCTTTGCTCTAGTTTGCATAGGATGATCATTGACTGGGAGTGGGACTGTTGAGACTGAAGATGAGGTAGTAGCATTGGAATCAGGTTGTGAAGTTGACTGGGCAGAAGTGTCAGCAGGTGGTTGGACTTGTGTAGGGACTGACTGAGAATCTGAAATGGGAGAAGCATTTTGCTGGGAGACAGAATGTGGGACTAAGGTAGGAGAGACACTTTGTGTTGGAACTGAAGTGGATGGAGGTGATTCTGAAACAGTGTTAGAACTGGACTCTGCAGGAGTAGACACAGAATTGGAAATAGGACTAGATGGAGTGGTATGAGATGTGGGCACTATATGAATGGTGGCAGGAATAAGTGGTGATTGAAACTGAGAGGAGGACTGCTGCTCAGTGGGAAACAGCTCTGGATATGGAAATCTGAGTTCATTAAAGATCACATCCTTTGAGATAATTTTTTTTCTTGAAACATCAAGACATTTGTACTCTTTGTGGCTGGAAGAATAGCCCAAGAAGATACTCTGCTGACTTATTAGCAAGCTTAGCAGTGTTATAGGGTCTTAGGAAAGGATAGCATAGGCTAGTAAAGTTAACCCAGTTTCAACTATATGTCTATGTTTTCTTTCCACACTACCATTTTGATGGTGTGTGTGAGGACATGTGACTCTGGATTATTCCTTGGTTTGCAAAAAATTTAGCCAAAGGCCGAAACTCACCACCCCAATCTGATTGAACAGATTTGAGTTTGGTTCTAAGGTGTAATTCTGCCATTTTTCTGAACTGAACAAATATGTTAAAAGCTTCTGATTTTAGTTTGATTGGAAAAATCCAAGTGTATCGAGTGAAAGCATCAACACAAGTGAGGAAATATTTAAAGCCACAAGAAGATTCAATAGAAGTTGGACCCCAAAGGTCAATGAAAACAAGCTCCAAAGGAGCTGTATAAACTGTAGTAGACAATTGTGAGGGTAATCTATGTGATTTGTCAAGACAACAAGAAGAGCATACAGAGAAAGGAATTTTATTAGGTAATGGGATATTACATTGAAGCAAAGCAGCTTTGAGGGCCTCATGATGAGGGTGCAGAGAGGAGAGAGAGAGAGAGTGCAGCTGTCACTAGACAGCTGGAAATAGGCATAACAAACTTCTTTGGAGCCTATAACAAACCATAACAAACCTGATCACTATACTACTAGAGAGTGAGTCACACTCGAAGCAAAGCATTTTGCTTAATATTACTATTATATCCCTAACAATATTTATGCAGAAAAATTTAATAAACTTATTTTTTATCCTACGAATAATATTACCACAAGCATTCTAACGGCCTATTTAGTCTAAAAAATGTTTCCTTATTTTTCTTCATGTTTTTAATTTTAATTACAAAAATGCCATCATTTTTAAATTTGTTTCATGTTTTCAAAGAACTGTTTTAAGGAACAATCAGAACAACTTTTTATTGTTATTCTTGTTTCCTATACAAATATTTGAAAATAGAAAACTTGGTGAAAATACAGTGGCATTTTTATAATTAAAACTGAAAATAGAAAACTAAAGCAGAAAACATTTTCTTAAACCTGACAGGCTTTTAAATATTTCATGCGTTTTCAAATGGGTTACGGTAGTAGGTACAATTACATGGTTAAAGTTTCTTTTATATTAATGATGGAGATCAAACCATTAATCTCTTACTCATGCGTACCAGCATCACTGCCATGAATTGATATTGCAGTTGGTGGGGCCTTGTGGAAAAGTCGTGGGGAATACTGCGAAATTATCTTCGAGTACTACCATTCTATACAAATTTTGATCAGGTTCGCTGTTACAAATCTTGTCTCCTTTAACAGTTTTTCTTCCCATTTCTACCCAAGTGATTGCTTTTCCATTGTGCAGTAGGCAGCTGCTGGTCTGAAAAAAACTTCAAATATACTTTTTCTTCATTTTGTTCCATAGGATTTATTTTTAATTTAATTTCAGTGAATTTCATACTAAGAATCATTTTCAAATTCCAAGAGGAAGATGGGTGAGCTGGAAAATTCCATATCCTTAAAAATGGTACTTCCTTTATCCAACTTTAGCTCAGCATACATCAAACTGGCAAGGAAGAGATGAACAAAATCTAGCACTGAACCTCCATCAGAGAATTATTTGCCGGAACTATATAGCTTAAAAGCCTACACAAAGAACTTGGCAAACTTAAACCAAAAATAAAGAAATTAATAACCTCTGTAGTTTTCCTTCTCAGCAATCTCAGTTTAGATCAAATACTTATGTATCCTATCTTTCAAATGATGGCATTTTAGCTTTCAAATGTCTTATATTTGCTATTTCAGGGACGTGGTTATCATATTTCAGTTGATGGAGACCATGTATCAGATGCTTCTTGGTGCAACATATCTTGCCAAGGCTTTCAGGTATGCACACAATAATCATTCATTCATTCTTTGTTTTTGGCCCTACGGCTCAAATATTCACTTGGATAGATGACCTAGTGAAAAATTATGTTCCCCCATATTTTGGAATCATAGTTTTTCTTTTATAAGATAAGGGGCTAATTTTAAATAACAAATAAAGAAAATAATTAATGTCCCCATTTTTTGGTAAAATTGTTATTTAGTTTCCTATTATGCCCTTCATAGAAGTTGTTTCCTATATAATTCTCTTTCTTATTGACTAATTAGATGAAGATAAGCATATAATAGGAACCAACGAAGTCTTGACATAATTGGTACATAGTTGGATCCCTCAAGTATGCCAACAAGGGTTCCATCCTTGGCCACGTGCATGGAAACGACTTTGTTGGGAGAGGCAGAACCCACTTCAGTGATCTACTCTACAACTCAAAAGGGATTAGTCTCTTTCCCTCAAAGGGGATACCCTTGATGCACAAAAAAAGATATAATTGGTAAAATAATATGATAGATACTCAGGGTTAGCTAGTTAGTAGTTAAGTGGTGTTAGTCGTTTGTTAGTTAGTTAGAAGGTTTAAGAGGCATGTTGCCTTTAAACATGAGTGATTAGATAACTTTAGGATTTATGTTTTTATTAGTATCTTTTATCCAGTCAGCATTAGATTTTATGTTTATTATTATATTTTATTAGGTTATTTGGTTTAGTATAAATAGAGTTGAGTGTACCTTTATTAGGATTAGTTTTCGGGAGAATTAGGTTTTGGGTGGCTGGTTATTGGATACCAGTTTGCAATTCTTCTTAAGAATATTCTTCTTCTCTAATCATACTATATTCTAGTTTCAATTCAGAACTCGATTGTCTCTGATAAGGATTCGCTTACTGATTGGCGTGTTCTTCCTTATCCATTGGGTACCAGTTCTATCACTGGTATCAGAGCACCGATCTGGTGCCTGAAAACCACGAATTCCTGGTGCTGTGTTTGAAGATGAGAAGTATGGCGAGATATTTTGATGGCGAGGTGCAGGAACGCAGAGAATTGAGGGCGCGAATGGAGTTAGTTGAGTCCATGACCACCAAGAACGAGTTACTTCTTGTGGAGGCTGCGAAGAAATTGGGGGTGCGACTCTGTTCCAGTCCCTAATCTTGAGAAAGAAATCACAGATTTAGAAAATCGATTGAGAAAACTCGAAGAGAGGAGACAGAAGAGGGAACAAGAAAGTAGAGGATTGGAGGCAGCAACCGTGGCAGAGCGAACGCGGCAAAGTCGTCACAGTGGTAATCAAAGATCGCAGCTGTGGTTGAGCAAGCTTCTGAAGCAGAGGGAGAAATTTTACTTCAAAGAAAAGGGTCATGTCCCAATCCTGGGAAAGAATTGCCGAAATCCGAAGTGCAGAGACTCAATCTTGAAGCAAAAGAAGAAAGAGCAGGTGGTGCCGTGAGCCTAGATTGTGCGACGAAGGAGGCAAGAAAGGAAGAAAAAACAAAGTCTGGTCTTCTCCGGGACCACAAGGGGGACCCACTTCCACCACCGGAACCAATGTTAGCAGAACCGAACTGGACTGGCTGGTTCGACCGGAAAAACTGCTAACCGCATACAAGGCCGGTTCGGTTTGCTCATATAATCGAGAAGAAATAAACCGGAAGAATACGGAAAAACAGACCCTGAACCGGTGAAACTGGTCAAAACCGGTGGTTTTCCGGGTAAGCCGGTTGTTCGTATGTGCCGGTCGGCACATGCTGCATCGGTCGGCACCCATCCTCAAGAAAGCCTTACGTCGATCGCTGCTCAGACCGACATGACCCTAATACCCTCCGCTTCTACCTCGCTCGTCCCCCCACTAACGAAACCACACGTGTCCAGGCAAGTACATCTGTCAAGGACCTGAAGCTCCTATAAATACCCCACACGCAGACTCCTTCAAGGTAAGAAATCTATCTCGCTTTGATCGTCTCTCTGCCCCTAATACTAACTTAGGCATCGGAGTGTCATTGCAGGTACCCCCTCCTTTGTTGGAGGACTCCGGCGTTCGACCAGAGACGTCCACCGTACAATCCGAGTGAAGGTTCCAGATCCCGGTCGCCCTCGTATCGAGTATCGATCGGGCGTACAGCTTCTTTGTTGAACGATGGCGTTTTGAAAAGGAACAAATCAGAAGAAATTTCATAGAAAAAGATCAGAGGAGAACCAGATCAAAGGATGAGGAAGAAATCGACAACAATAGACAAGTTCATCAGAAAAACAATATACATGTTCATCAAAAGTAAAATACACATGACAAGTTCATCAGAATCATGACCATTCACCATCTTCTTCACCATCTTTTTCTGATCTGCGACATCATCACAGATCGAACCAGATCGAACCGCATCGAGCCATTTCTGTCATATCTCCATCAGAGACCAGAAACCTCGATCTCTACCTTGAATCACCCTTGATCTCGACCTCCATTACAACCTCGATCTCTGCCTTGAATCACCCTCGATCGCACCTTGATCATGTCATTCTTCTTGTCGGCGATGTTGAGGATTGAGGAGAGAAAATAGTTGGAGGTGGAGGAGGTTAGGGTTCTGGGGTGGCAGAGTGAAAGGAGAAGGGTTCTGTTGAAGAGGAGACGGAGAGAAGAAGTAGAGGAGACGGAGAGAAGAAGAAAAGCAGAGGAGACGGAGAGAAGAAGAAAAGCATAGGAGACAGAGAAGTAGAGAAGAAGCAGAGGAGAGGGAGAGAAGTGTGACGGCTCACGACTGTCTTTAGGCCTTAGGGTTTATGATGAAACAGCAGAGGAGAGGGAGAGAAGTGTGACGGCTCACGACTGTCTTTAGGCCTTAGGGTTTATGATGAAACACATTATATATATGTATTATATTAAAAAAATATTATTTAATTATTATCGGTTCAATCACAGTTCAACCTCAGTTGAACCACAAAAACTGTGAACCAGTAGCTCGAACGGTTCGATGTCCGGTTCGGTTCTGCCAACATTGACCGGAACCACTCGATTTTGAGCGGATCATGGGAAAAAATGGGTCAGCTGCTGTGACGGAATGCTCAAGGGTCAGAAAAACTCCGCCGCAAATGTCATACCTTGATGCGAATACGGTGCCCAAGGCTTCTCTGGCCACGGTGGCTACGCCGGGGATTGAGTGTCCTCCTTCAAAACCGCCATACCACGGTGGCCAGAATTTCTTTGATGACCATCAGAGCCACGGTACTCCAGCAAAGTTTGCATCTTGGGTAAAGGCAATAGAGTGGGCGAAGGGAGTAGGGCCACAAGCGAGGGAAACAGAGACAGCAAGTATGCAGGTCATGTTCCTGCCGAAAAAGTCGCCGTATTGTGAGCATCCACCGTTGAAACTGCCGTTCCAGGGTGGTCGATGTTTCGTTGTTGATCGAGCCAACTGTGAAGGAGGCGGTGCTGTGTTGACATTCACTTGCTTCCCAAGTACCAAACTGCATTTACTAAAATGGATAGTGGTAGATTGGAGGCAAGCAAAACAAGTTGCTGCTGCGGAAAGATGCACGCAAGTGAGTACTGCTTTAGAGATTCGTGGCACAAGGAGACAAGGCCAGCTAGGAAAGGGTACCAACATAGGCTTCTTCCAAACCGAATGGGCCAAGCCCAATTCTTTCAAGGGAGATTCCTGGGCCACATTGGAGTAATGTTTCTGAGCTTAGCCCAAATGCTAGGGTGCATTAGTGGAAGAAAAAGGGTGGGCCAAGCCCAAATTAGAAAATGGCTTCAAGAGGAAGTAGAAGCTACGAGTAATTTGGACTTTATGTGCCAGACTAGCAGATTGCTGGCCACATTGCACTCTTTGAGTGTCTCACACTTTTCAGGTTGAAGCTAGTACTGGGTATGAAAATGGATTGGGGAATATTAGCTTGGGGTGGATAATTTTCGGTTGTTCTAGAAGTTGGCCCAGCACATGACACATGGCTGACTTTTTACAAAGGGAGCGATGCTATAGGTTGGAGTGGTATTCAGTTCCAGAACTTCTAATTCATAAGCAACCAAGTGCTACGTCATGTCAATCTAGTGCTTCTGTTGAATTAGATTTTGGTTTTTAAAGCTTGGGTTCTCAAAGTACTTGTGATTGTTGGACCTTCTCACATCTTCGGTCATGTGGAGGAGGGTTGATTTTTAATGCTAAT
Organism: Acmispon strigosus; assembly: GCA_030819835.1. Lineage (NCBI taxonomy): Eukaryota > Viridiplantae > Streptophyta > Magnoliopsida > Fabales > Fabaceae > Acmispon > Acmispon strigosus. Next base: position 31,501,018 of record JAUAMA010000007.1, read on the forward strand.
TCAAGTACTGGTCGATTTGAGAACTTGTGGGCTTGTTATGGGAAGAAGTCTACCCTTCCATTCATGTCTGGTTTTGCTTTTGAAGATGCTGCTACCTTACTATTTCAACCTGTTTGCATCAATTGGATTTCCTACCATGTGTTTTTCCAGCAATGGGACCCAGGCATAATTTATTTTAGAAGCACAGGGGAGCTGCATAACAGTTCATTCACAGCTTGGTTATCATGTTTCAAGCAGTGGAATCCAGGTGGAAGCTGTGATTGTCACCTTTGGATTTGTGGAATAATTGTTCAATTCAGTAGCTTGAATTCAGTCCTTCACCTTGAGGACAAGGTGAATTTCAGGGGGGGAGTATTGATAGATACTCCCGGGTTAGCTAGTTAGTAGTTAAGTGGTGTTAGTCGTTTGTTAGTTAGTTAGAAGGTTTAAGAGGCATGTTGCCTTTAAACATGAGTGATTGGATAGCTTTAGGATTTATGTTTTATTAGTATCTTTTATCCGGTCAGCATTAGATTTTATGTTTATTATTATATTTTATTAGGTTATTTGGTTTAGTATAAATAGAGGTAAGTGTACCTTTATTAGGATTAGTTTTCGGGAGAATTAGGTTTTGGGTGGCTGGTTATTGGATACCAGTTTGCAATTCTTCTTGAGAATATTCTTCTTCTCTAATAATACTATATTCTAGTTTCAATTCAGGACTCAATTTTCTCCGATAAGGGTTCGCTTACTGATTGGCGTGTTCTTCCTTATCCATTGGGTGCCACTTCTATCATAATATTGATAATCAATATTACCTAGACCTTTTGAACAACAGATAAATAGAAATAATTTTTTCATAAAAACCAACAGTTATTAAAGTAACGGAGGCGGTATCTAGGAAACCAAGATGAGTTTAATACTGAATTTGTGATACTGGTATGGGAGTTTGATTGTAATCTAACACAAATATTTGTGTGCAGCCACTCATTGAGGTTGCTGATCCTACAAATCCTATTCAAGTTCTTGCAGAGTAAGTTATGCCACATATCTAATATTTAAGAAGAAACTTTGTAATAGATAAGTATAAAGAATGTACATATGTTAGTATTGCATATGTTCAAAATATTCTACAACAGCATAAGGCTAAACTGAGCAACTTCTTGTTTTGTGGGTGAAGAAAATTAAACATTACAGGTTCTTTTTACATATTTAATTGGGAAGATTTATCTTTAGTTAGAAATATGATTTATTATTAATCTTGCTTCAATTGGGAGATCTTATTAAAAATGACCTCATTTTGTCAATAATATCCACAAATTTGGTTTTTGATTGAGTTCAATGACGTAGTGTGATCCATATTGTTGTTGTTATTATCATTGTTATCAAATATCCGCCATGGCGGTTTTTTGGTTTTCCGCCATGGCGGTTTTTTGGCTTTCCGCCATGGCTGATATCCCGCCATATGGCCACCATTTCTGCCATATTCCACCATTATTTATCATGTACGGGGGGGATTTTGGCTTTCCGCCATGACCTGCCATCAGCTATTAACAACACTGGTTATTGTTAATATTGTTATTGTTGCTTATAATTCTTGCTTCAATTATCCTGCCAACCCCTGGAACAACTTATTGATGGCTGACCCAACGGGGTGACTGGATAAAAACCTCAAATCATGTACATATAATTTTCTATAATATTTAAATCTTACCATGACATGATATTGAATGTCTCCTTTCTTTTTTATTCTTTCATTTTAATCTGAAATATTGAATCACTACATTTCAGATCTATTTCTGATAAGATCTAAAGTATTTGTTGTCTTGCTTGCAAATTCCAGCTTGAAGGAAGCATCATATAGTGGAGGGGGGAACATTACATTCAAAGGATCTCTTGAAAAGCAAACTTACTTTGAGAGGAAAATCTTTCAAGGAGAGTTTCTTTTGAGCGAGTTGCCTATCCACTTTATTTATTCTGTAAGCTATAACTTCTTTGTCATATAATTTCTGAAGAAACTACACTTCAATCTAGTATGCTTGATTTTAAAAATTGTCACCATACTCGTATAACCTGGAATAGCTATCAGTATATCAGTTTAATTCAATTCATAGTGCAATTAGTTTGTCCCTTTTTTGGGAATCCGATTACTTGATTGAGTTGAGGGAAATTAGGATGTGTTTCCTTGATCAATGGCATAATGCGCTTTAAGTCAATCTCACTGAAACCATTATATATGTGGTTTTCCTATCTGAGCCCTCTTTTTTTCACACATGAAGTCAATGACTAATGCAGGTGAAATCTGATGGCAATTCTTCATTGGGACTTAAGCTTGAGCTCACCTCCAGCAGCAACAAAAGAACGTCTATACTCCTCACATCCCGGTCGGTGAATCATTTCTCAAGCAAATTCAGCAAAGTGATCACGGTACGTGAAAACAAGGGATTTCCCCCCGGATGGGTCATAAATGAAGGTGTAATTGCTATGGATGGATACACTTTAACAGAAATCCGTGCAGTGTGCTACATATCTCATTCTCCATTATCAGATGCCAATGATGGTAGTGTGGATTATTTTGCCATTCTTGGTCATCTCTCAATGAAAACTTCTGACTACAACTCGGATTTTCCAGTCTCGTCTTCCTGGCTAGTTGATGGCGAATACATAAAATGGACATCAGATTCTCAAGGTTCCAAGGCCCTTAACATTAAAATTTCTTGGACACTGAAAGATGGAAAGAATAATCAATTTTCAAAGTACAACGTGTATTTGGTAAACTTATCAAAACAGGCAGATGACAACCCATGTATAACACCAGAAAATGTGAATGAGGAGTATCTTGGGGTAGCACAAGTGAACTGTTTTTATGTTTCTGACCTCAAAGTTCCTTCGGGCACTTCTAGTCTCAAATTTATAATACAAGTTTGCGGTGTTGATGGGGCAATTCAGGAATTGAACGAGTCTCCATATTATCAATTAGAGGTTGAAGGTCCCTAATTTTTCTGTAGAATTGTAACATTATTTCTTCTATAAAAACGTTGCAGCTACATATGAGGCTTATGCTGCAGTTAGCAATAATACTTCTCTGAACAGGTTATATGCCCAATAAACTGCCGCTACACAATCTGATACTCTAGCTATACAAGTAACAGGAGTAAATTGTGGTAGACCTATATGTTTGAAACAAGTCATTTTGGACATCCTGCAGTAATGTGAAGCCAAGTTCTTTTTTTATTAAAAAGTTTATCTTCTTAATGGAGATTTTGTTAGAAATCGTAGCTTCTTTTTTTGAATGTGAGGTTTAATTTTTTTTTTTTTTTATGGGTTTCAAACAATACTGCTATAAACCAAACTTAGATATAGAATTCTAAGGGAAAATACTAAATGTTAAGATAAGAAGAGGTTGTTATCATCCACTACCCTTATGATTTCTATAAAAAAAAATATAGTTAACTTTGCCACATTAACATTTCTTGGTACTTTTCTTCATAACATAGATTGCTTGCGGTTAACAAAGTTTGTTCTATAATAAAGACCGCTAAACACTAACTATTAAAAGGTTCATTGCTCCAAGGAAACTAAACACAAAAGTAACTGTTGGAAGGTTCAATGCCCCATGCTGTGCAGTCTAAAAGATTTGATTTCTTTTTCTTATTCTATTTTTTTTTCAAATGGATAATAAGGGTTGTCTCCAACTAGAGCTAGGATTTCAACTTCAATAATGATTCACAAACACCACACCGAAACAATAGAGACATAAAAAACACGTTTCTTCCTGCGAATTTTGCTTCGCAATTTCCTACGGATTTTGCTTCGGATAATATTTGTAGGAAGAATTTGTAAGAAAATCCGTAGAAATGTTTTGATATAATAATTTTCAAAGAAATATCCACAGGAAATAACTTTGCAAGTAAAATCCGCAGGAAAAAAAGTGTTTTTTTATGTCTCCGCTGTTTTGGTGTTTGTGAATCATTATTGTTTTAACTTGCTTTTCAGCTTGAAGTGACATGAGTGTTATTCTCTCGAAATATCCTTCACCTAATGTTGAATGGAAAACAAGTTTTAAACGCTTATTTTTATTTTCATTTGTACCATTTGTAAACATGAGTGTGATGAGAAGAGAGATGTATCACCAAGTGCGTAAATCAACTGACGTGATATTATTTTAGTTTAAGCAGATGTCTCGGGTTAGAGTCCTTACTTGGTAGGTAGAGCATTATCGCCCATAATGATTCTGCCTAATTCAAACATAATTGCCTTGGTGGAGGATATACGTTGTTTAAACTACAAAAGCAAAGAGATATATGACGATAAAAATGTGTTTAATAGAGGTTGTCTATATTACCATGAAGTTATTTAACTCGAGTAGACTAATTATATTTAAGACAAGTGAGTTATAAATTTTATAATTTTTTTACTTTATTTTTATAAATAATCGTATCCGTCCATTAAGTTGAGGTCAAATAACCTCATAAATAACTTAAGAGTGTGTATTTGGAAATCTCAGTTTCCATATCGGGAAGAAACAAAATTGTTAGATCATCTTCAACTCAGTTATATAAGTTGCTTATCACTATTCTGTGGGCTCAAAATACTACTAAGATATAAGTAAACCCATAAACAACTGATGCAAATTAAATTTCGCTTTAACCATGAGTTCTAATTTTAATTTTAGTTAGGTCTCACAATATTCCATATATTTAATTTAAATTTAATAAATCAATAAAAGCATGAGAGAGAAAAAATCACTTTTTATTTAAGAACCAGGTTAAAGCTTAAAGGCAGCTTGTGGAAGTAACCCTTTCATGAATTTAAGCAACTAGCATTCAATCTAAGCATTCTTACCAAAATGCACCAAAATTAAGCAATAGTTCTTAAAATAAGAACCCACTTTAACCAACCTGTTGGAGATGCCCTAGAAACATTTGAGAATCACTCTACTTAGAAATTAATTTTAACTTATGTGCAAATTGTGATATCAAATATAAAACTTAGAGTAACTTTAATGTTGGAAGAAGTGTTTCTGAGTGGTTTGAACATGGATTTAAATACGATGTAACTCCTCTAATAAAACATTGCAACATCTAGATTTTTTTGACCAAAGCAATCTTTTTCTCCGTGACGTGGAAAAGTTAGTATCGATATTTGCACAGCTTCAAGTTAAATAAGAGAAAGAAGAAATTGGAAGAGAACTGAATAGGGATATAGGTAAGTGCCATCTCAGTTCCAAAACAAACTTTCTTTTGAAAGTATTATCCTCGAACCCTCATGATGCAGACTTCACCTTAAAAAAAAAAAAACATGATGCAGACTTCATTTTCTCTACTCAAATTTATTTTCTGTTTTGTGTATTGAAGCATTTCTTAATTTGATTTAAATAAGAGAAAGAAGAAAATGGAAGAGAACTGAATAGGGATATAGGTGAGTGCCATCTGAGTTCCAAAACAAATTTTCTTTTGGAAGTATTATCCTCGAGCCCTCAAACGGAAAACTAGGTTCCCACTATCACTTTCGTTACAGATACAGAATTTATGATTGATAGACAACAACACCAAGAGAGACATATGCCTTTGTCTTTTTATGTATTTTAACTTATTATTTTTGCTCTATTTAACTGCGGCTGCTATTATATAATAATTAATAATTCAGCATTTTTTATCTAACCCCACTGAAGTTTCAAGAAATAAAGGAGACAGGGTTAAGAAGATCAGCTGCAATTTACGTTTGTCTCTTTTCGCAATCTTTTGCTACCTGAGGCTTTCTACAATTCACTAGTAAGTTTAAGAGCAACATGTGTAGTAAGTTCCAATAACCGACACTTGACTTGTCTCTACAAAGTGCAAATTAAGACACATTTGGTAATCACAAGTTCAATATAATATCAATCACATGTATACACCAGATAGTCATTGACTTAGGAGATTCATTATAATCCTCCACTTTTTGTCCTTTTGAGTAAGTTCTTAGGGGTTTACAATGTTGACTTATTTGTGGTGTTTATTCGAATGAATGGTTGGTTCAAGTTGTATATGTTTAATTTCTATTAGTATTAGTAGTTAGTAACTGATTAATTTGTTTGTAATGATAGGATAGGTTCTCTAGTGTACAGCTAGATGAAGACAAAAACAAGGTTAAAACAAGGATTTGACTAGGAAATAAGAAGCTTTCATGTTTGACTAGCTAGGAAAAGTTCCCACGTAAAATTTAATAAAGCTGGGGAATCTTCAAGTCAATTGTCAACCCAAATTTTTTTTTTTCTGTAATATTTAATTTAAAGAACAGCCGGTTGTAGCCCTTTAGGCGTTTCTGGTGTTCTCTTGACCATCTAGAATAATGCTTTGATTTGGACACAAAGCAGTTGGGAGAGATGGATTTTGAAATTTACATCTAATACTTTCATATCGAAATAATGCCATAAACTCATGAACATTTTGTTCCCCACGTGAACCACCTAGAAGGAGCTGATCATCTCTATCATGATTAGAAAATTGTAGTTTGTGCTAAAAATGGACAGCTTCTTATGCAAGTGAAAGCGAAAAGCATATGGAGGAATCGATTTATTTTGGGAAAGGATAGAATACACCGCGTAAAGAAACATCACTACTACAGAATTGTCTTATTACTATGGTTTCGGGCAGCATATTACCACATTTAAACTGTGGTATTGCTCAGCATAGTAATAAATCAATAACCATGGTTGAAGACGAAATTATGGTAATATCAAAACTCTGTTACCACGGTTCCAGGAGGAACCGTGGTAATATCATACGTCTGTTACCACGGTTCCAGTAAAAACTGTGGTAATATCATCCTCTTTTACCACGGTTCTTACTGGAATCCTGGTAATATCATACCTCTATTACCACGGTTCTTATTGGAACCGTGGTAATAGGTTCCTCTAAGAACACAAGAGATTTATATTGGTTACCCTAATTCCTTGGGTTACGTCCAGTCTTTGGTATCCAATCAAGTATTTCTAATAAACTTAAACAAGTATTCTACAAGACTTCTCCTCTTACAAGTATTCTCAAAGACTTCTCCTTTAACAAGTATTCTCAATGACTTCTTCTTCAAAAGTATTCTCAAAGACTTCTCCTTTCACAAACTTAGGAATTGTGTGAGTTTTAGTTCTACTTGAAGTTCGCTTTTCAAGAGATGATATTAGAAATTATAAGCTCAAGTATTCTTGTGTATGTTCTTAGTGATAGAAACTGAGATGGACACTAAGAGTATTACAACAATGAAAGATTGAGAGACTTTAGCAAGATGAACAAGTCTCTTGAATATTCTATTGGAGTTATTTTCATCAACCTTTCTTTAAGTCCTCTATGTAACTTGCTTCTCTTCAGCCTTCAAGCTTCAACGACTTCACACGGCTATAAAATGGCTTCTGATGGGCATTATATGCATTTGACCGTTCTGAGATCTTCAGGTTTGGATCTTTTCCAAAAATGGTGGAAGAAGATGTACTATTCAAGAGATCTTTGCACCATACTTTCCATTTCTGTGCAAGCTTTGAGTTGACTTTGCTTTTATGTTCTGATTGTCTGCTAGAAAGTAGATGTTACTTTTCTAAACCTATGATAGATGTCACTATCACTCTGACATGTACTTGGTCATAGGTTTGCAGTGTACTTGACTAGACAATGATACCATAGAAAACCTTGTGCAGCTTGAGTAAGACGATCTTGCACACTCCCTAAGACGATCCATGCTTCTTCTTAGTCAAACATATCTTCTTTGAGATGGTAGACGTTGTATGCTTCCTAGGTAAAACGAAGTCATTATCAGGCGATGTCGAGATATCTCACTGGCATAGTGTTTTGAGAGAAAATGTTCCTCAAATTTCAAAACACCGTAGTTAAGTATTTTCTTACATGATGTGCTTATAACTTTGTCATTGTTATCATAAAAAATAACTTAAGTGATTTTTAGGTATCTACATTTAGACTTAACAATATTGTGTGTACGTTTCCCATCAACGTGGAGATTGGTTTGAGCCAGAGGTTTGAAACACTAAGGATGCATAAAATCATCACTTCAAGAATGCCTTCATATTTTAATCAAACCCTCTTTATTCGAGTATCACAAGTTTGGGGATGCCTCAAGCGGTGTACTCGAATATAAAAATGGCAACAATTACTTTACCCATACTAGGACAAGTTCCATTGTACTTGGGGAGTATTAATCACGGCCAAACCCAAAATAGTATAATGGATTCGACTTTACCTCTTGGATATGAGCCCTCTAATGTGATTTTGAATACTACTCTCCACTCTTTGAGACAACAAATGGATGAGTAGTCATGAAACTCATCAAATGGGTACTGTGTGTAATCCTTTGATCTAAACTACTAATAACAACTATGAAATTTTGGCTAAACAAATGAGGGGGATTACAGATTTTCGCACAACCATATGACCTTATTGACAATTAGTTGCCAATACTGGAGTGAATCGAAACCATTCTCAAATTCAGCTTGTGGGGCAGCTTGAAATGATCTTGTTGAAGTGGCTTGATATCTGCCTCAAGTGGAACTGTAGTAAAAAACAACAAAATGTTGAGCTAACAACAAAAAACAATCATTTCATTTCACGAAAACCTACAAAACCTTTTACATTCCATGCATATCATCAAAAGTGACTTTCTGAAAAGTTTCATCACTCTCACTTCATTATTCTCAAACTGGAACCCTAGCACTCGTCTACTCTCTTATCTTGCACACTAACTTTCGTTGCAGAAAACCTTTAATGGCACCAAAAGCAAACAAGAAGCAACTGAACGCTCCTCCCCAGCTAACTCTGGTGCAGGAGTCCATCATGAGAAATAGAGAAAGGTGTACCGCCGTCAACCGGAGGGAACAAGTTGAAAGCATAGGAAAACTAGCGGTTGCCAACTTGGGGTATAGGCCACTGGTTTCTCCAAGATACTTAGACCTGAACCTGTTCAAGCACGTAAAGGTTCCAAGCATAGAAGAGCTCCTCCAACAAAACTGGGAAAAGATTTATCTAGTCTCTCAAAATCCTGCCGTCACCTCAATAGTCAAGGAATTATATGATTGCGATGTCAAAGTCAGTGGGAACCACATTCGGACCTGCTGCCAGAGAAAGATCATAAACATCTATCACTCCAGTATTGTTGTTGCGCTGGATATGGATGTTGGAGAAGGAGACCGCTACAACAACCGGTGGATGGATGCAGTTTCAGATGCTAACTGCATTTGGAAGCAGGATCCCAAGATAGGAGGTGCTACTGTCAACAACCTTGCAGAAGCGTGCATCTTCCCCCCACAGTGTGATCAGCAAGGTGATCCTTCCTAAGGAAGGCTCAAGAGACCTTGTCAACAAGCTGGCGTAGTACGCCCTATACAAAGTGATGAAGGGTGTCAAGATCAACCTACCCTACCTCATTTTTCACCACATGTTGAACACTGTTGAAAGTACCCACGACAACTTGCCTTATGGGTCTCTGTTCTCTTCTTTGTTGGGTACAGTGGGTCACCTAACAAAGGAAATAGAAGAAACATCTTTCATTTCTTCAGATTATATCTTTCCAACTCCTATCAGGATTGGAGATGTAAAAAGGATGAAGGTGGAAATGGACATTTCCAATGTGCCCGAAGCACTATTGGGAAAGTATACAAAGAAGGAGACTACAGTTTCTAAAACAGTGGGCAAAACTGTTTCTGTAGTGCCACCATTGTCTGAGGTGCAACAAAGGAATGAGCTGCCCCCACCGTATGTCATCAAAACTCGTTCAATGAGGCAACCGTCCTGTCTCCATCACCGATCAGAGTTTCAGATACTCTTACCTCCTCGTCTGCTCAACCACTTGAACCTTTGAGAACTAAAATTGCTGCACGGGAAGTTGCGGTTAGTGTGCCTACTTGTCGAAGATCTTCAAGTTTACCAAGCTCGTGGAAAAGAATGAAAATGACCCAGTTCAAGAATTTTCAATTTCTTCCTGGTCTATCCATATCTTTGCTTGAGTATCCTTTTTGCTATGACGCACGGATTTGGGCACCTCGCTCCTGCCTTCTCTTAACATTTAAGCTCTTGGATCGCCAGCAAGGTGATCTATATCATTTTGATTGGGCTGTATGGAGATCTCAAGGACACATTGGTTATATCTCAGTTTTCCTCATTCAGCATCCTGGCGCCCTCATTATCATACTTGGCTCTTGGACAATAATCTTGCTGCCTTCTTGGAAACCTGAAATTCCACTTCTTGCTCTTCTAGTTACTTTATCAAAGGAAGATTTTGCTAGATTTCAGGCTCCTGAGCTGACTTTTGCTGAAGCAGTGCCATTTATAAGTAGTGCACTTTTGGTTACTCAATCTCTTGGGATGGAATCCACATGGCATTCTTTGGCTCCTGAATCTCCGTATATGGTTGAGTCCCCTTCAACCCCTATCTCAGTGGAGCACCCTGTCGATGCAAAGGTTATTGCTGAGCTTGACGAGAAGATCGAGACCCTTAGAGATGAAATGTGGAATGAGATGAAAGCTCTGGACGCCATGTCTGAAAAGAGGATTGATGACTTAGAAGCTAAAATGAATGCCAACTTCTTCACCTTGCAGTCACTGATGACAAAGCTGCTTGAGAAAATTCCTTGAAGAGACCCTTCTGTCGCTCTACTCTTGACTCGTTTTACATTCCTGCATTTTTAGTTTATCAAACATTTTTTATAGTATGCGTTGCTAATTTCTCATCATTATTTTTGCTCTGATATTTTCTTTTGATATCCTATGCTTTGCTATATTTCCTTCTTTTGATAGTCTGCTATATTTTTTTTGATAATGACAAAGGGGGAGAGAAATAGAGAAAAAGTTTAGGAAGAAAGGGGGAGAGAAATAGAAAATAGAGAAAAAGCTTAGGTTGAACATCTTAGAAAAAGCTTGATTTGAGGGGGAGCAAAGAGAAAAACAAACCATAGCATAACTTAGAAAATTATTGATTTAAGGGGGAGTTAGGAATCATGTTAGACTTAAAATAGGCTATATATATGAGGGGGAGAGTTTACTCGTCTGACTGTAGTATATCGCCTGCCGTTACATTAAGCTAAAAGTTGAACAAAAGTACCTAAAATAACTTGCTACTATTTTATGCGGTAAAATCAAATCAAAAAAGCTTGAAGTCCACATATAAACATGCTCTGATATCTTCTATGGATTTTAAGAATTAATCGCTCTGATATCTAAAAGTATTAGATCTGATACCTGAGGCTTGCTAAGACGAATATTTATGCTCCGATACTTTTTCACAATAAGAAATTAAACCTTTTTCTCAACAAAATTGTCATCATAAAAAAGGGGGAGATTATTAAGTTCAAACGATTTCATCTTTTATCATGTTTTGAATAATAACAATTTTACTCAAGGTTTAATTTTGAGAGATAAAGATTTCCTAAGACTTTATATTTTATATTTTAGGAAGTATCTATCATAAGGAAGAAACACAATGTTTATCCTATCTTGAAGAATTCAGAAGCAGCGCGTTTAAATATTTCGAAGAAGAAGATCGTCTTACTGCATTCAAGAAGCACGTCTTACTATGTCCATGCAAATCATCTTACTACGTTCTAAAATAGAACGTCTGCCTCAATGCTTCTAACAACGAAGACTTACAAAGGCTTGAATATTAAATGAAGCACTGTTCGCACCAGATTCAAGGAAGGACATATTTAATATTATATTCCTCGTATCTGTCTGCCATGTCTGACAATTTCGTAAATCAAGAGATACCTTTTCAGAGTCAACGATACTATTCTCTGAACATCATATAACCTCAAAGGTCAGAATCAAATCTCCATGTTCAGAAGATTAAGATTCGCTTTGCTGCTTTCCTTTGCATTTAATGCTCAGAAGTTATGTAAGGAAACAGAACAGCAAAGACCAGACGACATCCACAAGTGCATTAAATGCTGCAATTAATGCTTAGCAGGTTTGCATTTAATGTTCCTGAGCTTGCCAGAAGTATCCGTTGCACCTTCAGAAGAAGAAGAAATTCAAACGGAACTCTATGATCTTCACCAACGTCCATCCTACTGAAAATATAAAAAGAAGACTTAAACACTGGAATCAATGGCGACTTACAACGACCAAAATCATAAGCATTCAAGTCTTTCAACACAATCAAGCTCTCAAACTTACTCAGAAACTCATAGTTTTATCATTCTGAGTTCAGTCGTATGCCTGTGTGATATTCTCATAGAGTGAAAACTCTTATCCTTCTCACACTCCAAAATAGAGAAACCATTTTCATATCCTCTCTGTAATTTGTACTTAAACGTTTTCTACCCTCACTCTTATTGAAGAGATATTTGTAGAAAACAAATATTCTTTGTAAAAGAGTTGGAGAAGTCCTGTCTAATACTTGTAAGGAGAAGTCCTTCAAATACTAGGAGAAGTCCTGCAAAATACTTGTACTGTTTGTGTGAATAGTGAAAATCTTGGTGAAGCCAAGGACTGGACGTAGCCATGTCGATTAAGGGGGTGAACCAGGATAAACTTTCTGTGTGCTTTACTTTTCAGGTCTGTTTATTTTTCGCTGCATAAGTTTTCGAAAACACTTTCAAAACTTATATCTGATTAGAATGAAAAGTTTATTAAAAATCACACACAATTCAAACCCCCATTTCTTGCGTTGTTTCATTAATTTCAGATGGCACTGTTGAAAGATACAAAGCTAGGTTAGTGGCCAAAGGGTACAATCAGGTTCAAGGTTTCAACTATTCAGAAACCTTTTCCCCTGTCGTGAAGCCAATCACTATCCGCCTCATTTTGTCCTTAGCTGTCACCAAACATTGGCATATCCATCAACTTGATGTCAACAATGCCTTCCTGAATGGCATACTTGATGAAGATGTCTACATGGACCCAAAATGAAGATCGCACCTTAGTCTGCAAACTCTACAAAGCTCTCTATGGTCTCAAACAAGCTCCCCGAGCTTGGTTTGACAAATTGAAAGGGGCCCTGGTCTGGTTTGGCTTCAAGGCCAGTTGCTGTGATCCATCGTTATTTATCTACAATACAGCTTCTTGTTGCATTTACATCTTAGTCTATGTTGATGATATTATCATCACTGGCAATTCCTTGTCTCTTATTCAGGAAATTACCACCCAGCTCAATACAGAGTTTTCACTCAACCAACTGGTTACGTTGGATTACTTTCTTAGGGTTCAAGTTCAGCATCTGCAAGATGGGTCTCTTCTCCTATCCCAATCCCAATACATAGGAGATCTTCTTGACAAGGCCAATATGACCAATGCAACCGGGCAATCTACACCTATGCTCAGTGGCGCCAAACTCAGCAAACCTGGCACTGATCTATATGCTGATCCAACCAACTACAGGTCTGTTGTTGGTGCATTGCAATATGCCACTCTCACCAGACCTGAAATTAGCTACGCAGTCAATAGAGTCTGTCAGTTCATGAGTCAGCTCCTCGATGTTCATTGGAAGACTATTAAGCGCATCCTAAGATACCTCAAAGGTCCTATCTCTCATGGCCTGCTTCTCAAACCCTACAATTCTACAACTGTTGTGCCCTTAACTGCCTACTGTGATGTTGATTGGGGTTTGGATCCAGACGATAGAGGTTCCGCATCTGGTTCATATGTTTTCTTTGGACTGAACTTAGTTTCTTAGAGTTCCAAGAAGCAGACGATTTTCGCAAGGTCAAGCACTGAAGCAGAATATCGAAGCTTGGCCAACAATACTGCCGAACTTCTTTGGATTCAATCTCTCCTCATGGAGTTAAAGATTCATTTCCAAGTTCCAACAGCATACTGTGGTAACATGGGAGCTGTGGCCTTAACTCACAACCCTATTTTGCACACCCACACCAAACATATGGAATTGGACATCTTCTTCGTTCGAGTGAAAGTTCGGAACAAGTCATTGCTTGTGTATCACATTCCTGGTCAGGATCAATTGACTGATATCTTCACAAAACCTCTCTCACCTCAATACTTTGCAGCAATGAAGGCCATACTCAATGTGTTTGCAAAGGCTCCTTCTTTTCACCCACCTTGAGTTTGAGGGGGGTTGTTAGAGAAATATAGTATCATCTGATACTATCATTTGAATAAGTTTGTGTTCTATCGTCTGTATGGCAGCATCGTCTGCCTAGCTAAATCGATTGCATAAATGTATCGTCTGGTCAGTTATGTTGACAATGCATGATAGTTATCAACTGTCAATATGTGATAGATGACCCGCCGATTATGTCGCTGATTATGTTGACCCGGAATATCCGGGATCTTGTCTATTTGTTTGTTTTCTCTCTGTATAAATACAGAGTTTGTAACCGTGAATTAATTAGAATAGAAAAAACATTTCAGTATCTTCAATTTCTCAAGTTTTCCTTTTAAAAAACCTCGGTTCTTAACGAACTGTATATACAATGAACTAATATTTCATGTTTTTACTCAGTGATGGATAAATCTTGGATTAAAATGCCACGTAATACACCTAAGTATCAAGCACGATTAAATAGGTTTTTGGACTTTTCCTTTGTACATAGCTCTAGTGCTGGTACAATATTGCCCATGCAATAAATACGGTTTTAGGAAGTGGAAGCCTCGACAAGAAGTCTTTGATGACTTATTGTGTAAACCGTTTCCTCATTCTTATACATTTTGGTATCATCAAGGGGAGAAGGAGTCTGATGTTCATGAGTCGACAGTTGAAGAGAGTTTGGTGGCTGAAGATTGTATGCCGAGTTCGGTAAATGGAGATCAGATGCACACTATGATAAATGAGGCATTTGGATTTTCTATGATGTGTGATTGCTAGAGAAGTGTATCTTCTGCTGTGAAGAGACACGCAGTATCGTCTGAGGTATCATCTAATACAACATTCTATCATGTGATCCTGTCGTTTGAGTAGGATCATTTACATAAGGAAGAATCGTCTGAGCAGCTGCAACGTCTGACCTGAAGCATCGTCTGAGTTAGTGCGTGACCGTTGTAGCTAGAAATCTTGTCGTACTAGCAATCCTGGAATAGCCGGGATTCTAACTTATCTTATCTTGTATTTATTGTTGTTTATTGTAGTTTACATTTCCAATGTAATAGTTGACCACGGGATATCCGGAACAGTCATTATGATTTGAGTATCGTCTTAGTTTTCACTATGTTGACCCGGAATATCAATGATCTTGTCTGTTTGTCTGTTTTCTCTCTGTATAAATACAGAGCTTGTAACCGTGAATAAACAACATAGAAATATACAAGAAACTTACTTTCAAAGTATATTCGATTCCTCAACCCTTCCTTTTTATTTTTCCCTTTTAAAAACATACATTTCCCCGTTCTTAACCGTGATGATAACGAAGCCTCCCCATCATCAACTGAACATAGAGAAAGGAATGAAGGAAGTATACCACAATTACATCATCGAGAAGGTAGTGATGTTAAGCAAATTTATGAGTTGCTTAAAGATGGAGAACAACAGTTGTATGATGGGTGTAGTAAGTACTCAAAGTTATCCTTCTTAGTGAAATTATATCACATTAAGTGTTTGTGTGGAATTAGTGACAAAGGAATTGCAATGATCCTTGAACTTTTGCATGATGCCTTTGAAAATGCAAAAAACCTTGCATCCGGTTACGAGGCAAAGAAAATCATTAATAAGCTTGGTCTTGGTTACCAAAATATTCATGCATGCCCTAATAATTCTCTTCTATATTTGGGTGATGATAGAGATTCTTCTTGCTCAACTACTGAAGAATGCGTCAATGCCGGTACCTTCTGACCTCATTACTGACCTTGATGATGCTGTTGGCGATGATGCTTCTAATTAGTTTGGTTTAGATCGAGTTTTCTTGCTTAGTTGGGCTTGGTGATCAGGTAGCTTAAGGAATACTAATCAAATTTTCTTCTCTACTTTGTAAATTGATTTTGTGCTCTCTCTGATGGTGTATTGTTTTGACTGATATTGCAGCCATCTTTGAAGAGCTAGAAGGTGTACCGGAATTTCAATGAGGACAATATTGAGGATGTTTTCAAAGGATTTCAACTTCTTTCTTTATTAGACAATGAGTTCTGTTTTATATTATGAATTTTTTCAGATTTATGATACGGGCACTGCTTTTGAAACCATTATTTTACTGCGTATGTTTGTTCTGATTCTATTTTCCTGTGGCAGCTTGCAGAGAGCAGGGTGGCCATTGTGCATAGTCTTGCTCACAAACAAGTCTTTCTCTTTATGTTATCATGGATGATATCTTTGTTCTGTTCTATGTTCCCTCCATTTTGGCTAAATTAACTCATGATTAATTGAGGTCATTCAACCTCATATTCACATGGACCAATAAGGTTGTGTCATTTATTTTATTTATTTTCACATTATTTTTTAATTTTTATTATAGAACAATCTTATTGATCCATGTGTAGCATGTCATGGCTATTATTTGTGCTAATTTGCTTGTGCAGGTACAAGCTAAGCTAATTCATTTCTTCATATCAAAAGATGCTGGTCATCTAAATACAACTAAGGTATCACCTTATGACTTATTAAAAAAGCAATTTGGGAACTAGTAACAAATATAAATGAGTAATAAGTAACCAAAATTGCATTGTTTACACTTGTGATAAGAATCAGATCAAAAAGATGAAAGGAAGAAGCAAGTATGAAGAGGCAAAAAGAAAAAAATGAGGAGATAATACAAAGTAAATTGGGTCAGGGTTATGGAAGTTAATTAAGTTCGAGTAATTCAAAATTAGATTAATAAATCACCCGCTGAATATGTTTTAATGTGTTTGTAATTTTTTCTACAATTAGTTCTAAAACTAAAATGAATTATTGGAGAAGTTTGTCTGATTATTTTCTAATTAAGTGACAAAATTTATAGTAGGAAAATAACCATTGATTTAACTCCCATATTCTAATCTTTACTCATAAAAAATATAAGGATGGTGTACCTTAATTTTTTTCATAAAAAACCACTTATTATTATTATTTATTATTCTTATTTATTATTATTATTAGTAATTATTTAAAATAATTGAATTAAAAAAAAGGCTAGCGTCGGTTACAACCGACGTTAGCCAAAAAGATTAGATTACCGTCGGCTACAACCGACGTTAGTCAATGGCGGTTGCAAGCACCACTAGTGTTTTGGACTCACCCAGTGGCGGTTGTTCCGACGGTTGGTCAAAATCGTGGCTAGTTTGCTTTGTGGCGCCAAATCTGGTGTCAGTTATTTAACTGTCGCTAGTCCACTTAGCGTCGGTTTTAACTGACGCTGAATTAGCAAAATGACCGACGCCAGACGTCCATATTCTTGTAGTACGTCCACATAGAATTTTTTTCTCCTTTCTTGTTGTTAAAACATAAATCAAATCATGTCTTATATAATCTTTCTTTTTTTAGATAAATCTCTTCAAATTCTTGTTCCACATATAGATGCAAATTTTTGCATTTTTCAGAAAAAGCTAAGTCAAGTCTTCATGGATCATCATGACTCCTATTCTTTCAGTTCACCGTTTTATCTCCTCACCACTCTGTCTAGTTTCTATATAAAACTCTCTAGCTACTTCCATCATTCTCACCTTTCTAAATCAAAAACTCTTTGAAATTGAAATCTCTCACATATTTTCCCAGGTCCATTTTCCTCCATCTTCTCGTACATTTCCTTCATCATGTCTCTCAGACGCGTATGAAATTCCCATTGTTTTTTATCCAATGGAGTTTGTGGCAGGAATGTTGCCGGAGGAGAACAACTTTGACACTCTAGTCTTAAAACAATACTCCCTCCGTCCCAAATTATAGGGTCCTTATCAGACAATCACACCTATTAAGAAAACATGTAATAAGCTAATTAATATGTTGGTTTTGTTACTTTTTATACAAATCTTCCAAATATGCCCCTATTTAAAAAAATCTGGAAATTGTTAATGTAAGTATTGGATATACCAAAAGTTGGTTGGGAATATGAAAGAAGTAATTAGTAGATGTGGTAATTAAAGTTTTGGAATTTAAAATATAATGAATGCAAGGGGTAAAAAAGGAAAAGCTTATTTTTTTTTCCTGAAATCTAGAAGGGGTCTTGTAATTTGGGACACCGAGTTTGTCTCTAAAGGGTCTTATAATTTGGGACGGAGGGAGTAGGAAATACTGCGACGATGTTCAATTATCCTTCTTTGATTTATAATATTTGGGAAGAAGGCCATCTCACCGAACTGGGAGTATTCTCTGGAAAAATTCTTGTTTTTCCTTTCACTTTCAACTTGGCGTCACTTGCCATGAACTTAGGATGTCAAAGCGAAGGAACCAAATTCTCTATTGACTGGTCATGGAACTTACCTACTGATGACATAAGCAAGACTCTTTATGGAAGAAGTAACATACCCCTGGAGGAGCAAGCAAGTTTTTTCAATCTCACTCGTGCAGCGAGAGTGATCCATTTCTTAACTGTTAAATTGTTTTGTCCTCGGGTGACCAATCTGCGCAAACTAAGCAACAGAGATGCTTTCAAAATCTACCACACTTTGAAGCAATACAAAGTAGACCCTATTTGTGAACCCCGATTTTCAGGGCGTTACTGTAGCAAATAAACTATAAATAAATATGCAAGGACTTTTCAAAAAGTAAAGAAAGGAAGGTATTTTTTTTTAAACATTTCCTTTTCGAAATATGCCATGACAAGACGCATTACTGATATAAGTACCCTCGTTCGTAAATAGCCACATGTGTGCATAAAGTGACTAGCCAGCAACTTAGAAATAAATTACAAAATGATTTACTCTGAGTTTGAAAGACTTGTTGTCGGTTGTAAAAAAATAACCTAAGATCCCCTACACGAATACTTAGGCATACACAAAACTATCCAAAACAATCGAACGTCTTGGACAAGTCTTCTTGCGGATGGACATCCGTCTTCTGTCTCGATCTCTCTTCCACTGGAGTCACTTGCAACTTCAGGCTAAAGCTGTCCGACTGGCGACGGATCGCCAGCAAACACACAAAACAAACAAGTAAGGGTCAACTTCAAAAACATACAATACTAACAAGCAATCCCTATATAATACTAACAGCAAATTATCTAAGCAGAGGGACAATCAAATAAAATAAACATACAAGTTAGTGTTTCTACTAAACCCCCAAAACCCATTAAATTAACATATTTGCCTCTATATGCCTAAGCCATTTGGGTTTTGACAAACGTATCACACGATGTCTCTAAGTCGCATCTCGCGAAGACTTAATTTATCTGGATGTAGCACCAACTCCGATTCGTGGGAGGCAGGACGTTTCCCCAGTGTAGGTACAATGGTGGCTTTCCATCGACCACTGTGATTCGCCACTTCTGCAGGTTCGGCGTAAGCTCTCCTGCATCTTATACGTATTCCTAGAAAGGCTCGAGCAACTCTGTATATATTTACTTACCTCAAGGAACGTATGTCCACCTAACTACCCAATCTAGGTCTTACTTGTCTTTATACATTGCCTAAGTTAGCTTCATAATTTACATGAATTATGTAGAGCATGGGTACATATCTAAACAGATATAAAACACTTCAGAGGAAGAAATATGCTTTCAATTATCATTAAAGCAATAAACATCCAACAAGTAAAAACAAATCCAACATTGACACACTTTAAACAATTCCTAATACAGCATATCAGATGCCTTCAGAGACTTGCATTAATATTTCAATCAATACAGTTTAAAGTCGGGTCGTCCTTAGAACGTCGTCAACTACAATTTCAGAAATCATAGTGCATACATTGCATAAGTTTATTCTTATGCTTAGTAGCTAAGGATACGAAGTTCCCTTACCTTAAAGGTAGTCGATCCTGGCGGTCACGTAAGCTCCATGCGTCGAGATGGGTTCGAGGTCTCTCTATCCTTCAACAAACACAACCTAGCTTAGAACTTTGAACTCAAACCTAAGGAAAAATGGCTGGTCTAAACAGGGGTCTAAACACTTAGACAATGGTCCTACAACTTAGGGAAATACTCAGAGGTCGACAACACTTAAAAAGGATTTCAACAATTACCAAAAGAACTTAGAAAAACCCTAAGTTACGAAACCTAACCTTTTTGAAATTTCAAACCATTCAAAGAGCATCAAGGCTAGATGCTTACAAACCATTTTGAAGCCTTAATCAAGATTTTAGAAGACAAAAACACACACATTTTCATCAAACTTCAATTCTGCCCAAGTTCTTAAAAACCCTAAAATTTCCAAATTTTCACCCAACACTTCACTAAATTTTCAAATCAACCACACAACCAAAAACATAACTTTTAAATCCATTTTCCACACCAATTTCCCCAAGTTTTCAGAATGTACAAAACCCTAATTTTTCCTATGAGTTTCAAAATCCAATTTGCCCAAAACTCAATTATAGACTTCAAATTCCAAATTTACCAAGGTGCTCTAGAGTCAATTTTCTAGGGTTTCCAATACACAATTTTCCCTATGCCCTTTTGCACCAATTAGGGAAAAACCTTTCCTACAAACCCAAATCCATTTTCAAGCATTTAAACACACTCAAAGCTAATTGAAAATCAATTTTCTGCCCCTGTTTACATTCTGTCCAAATTCGGCCAAGGAACAAAAATTCCAAAATCAATTTTTCCAAGTCTTTAACACTCAAAATTTTCTAGGCCAATGCACAACAATTGTGACAAAACATTTTCTCAATACCCAAAATCATTTACAAGCACTTTAACACACCCAAAAGCTAGTAAGAAAATCAAATTCCCACTGTCCCAAAACCTATGTCAATTCGGCCAACAACTTTAATTCAAGGGTAATTTTTTCTTCCAAATATAATTTTCACACATCAAAGACAACAAGAAGTCTATGGTGAATAATTAACTAAAGCTTGAAAAATCACTTTTCCAAATAATCAATTTTTCAAAAACAAAACTTCCAAGAAAACTAATTGGAGATTTTCAAAGATCAATATGATGGGAATAACTTTCTAAAAGCAACCCTAACAAAAACTCAACTTCAAAATCTTCAAGGGACCAAAACTCAACCAATAAAAAATCTAATCGGTTCAAATTGAAGCTTAAGATAGTGGGAACAACATTTGTGAAGAGACATTTGAGCTCTAACACATGCATAAAAACCAAACTCAACATATGGAAAAACCGAATCGGTAGAAGTGTAGATCAAGAAGAGAGGAACACTTTACCTCAAAGAACCAAGTGAAGAAGAGGTGAGGAAGGGGCTGCCATAGAGGAAGGAGAGGGGCGGCCAAAGCTTGAGGAGGAAGAAGTTGAATAGTAGCTCTCTCAAAGCTTCATTTTCTCTCTCTAAAAATCACTAAAACTTAATAGAATTTCACTTAATGATTTGATGAAGGGTTTAAGGCCAAATAAACCCCTTAAGTGAGGTGTGGGCCGTGGGTTTGGCCCATAAAATGGGGGGTGAATCTCATTTTTACCACTTACCCAAGGACCAAAGTTGGAATTGTAAAAGGTTAAAGTAAAAAAAACATTTACTGCCCGAGGACCAAACCGTAAGGTTTTCAAAGTTCATGGACTAAACTTTAATATGTTCTCACTCCTGACGCGTCAGTGCATCAGTGCGTCAAGTCACTGGTCATCATCTGACTTTGGTCATCAGTGAGTACCTCAATGTCACTGAGAGTATCTGCCCCGGTGTCATTTCTTCGTTTCGGGGTACCGGGCCCGCACAATTCGGGGCCGGGTCGATCTTTCTCAAAGTCCGCATCACGCTGCCCTTAAACACTATTCACCGGGTCACTATTCACAAAATTTGTCATCGCGAAATTGGTCTCGAAACGCCAAACGAAATCGTTTAGGGCTTTTCAGATTCTCGATCCGGGGTCCCGAAGTTGTCCGTTTCGCCTGCTGAAGTTTCGGCTAAAAGTCCCGTTAGCGCGAAAAATCCTTCCCGGGCTCCGGGAGGAAACCATATCAATATTACAGTCGTTCTTCACGAAATTTGTGGGGGATGTTAGAGAAGTGTATCATCTTCTGTGAAGAGATACGAAGTATCGTCTGAGGTATCGTCTAATACAACATTCTATCAAATGATCATATCGTCTGAGTAGGATCATCTACATAAGGAAGAAACGTCTGAGCAGCTGCAACGTCTGACCTGAAGCATCGTCAGAGTTAGTGCGTGATAGCTATAGCAAGAAATCTTGTCGTACTAGCAATCCCGGAATAACCGGGTTTCTACCTTACCTTATCTTATCTGGTATTTATTATTGTTTATTGTAGTTTACATTCCCAATGTAATAGTTGATCTCGGGACATCCGGAACGATCATTTTGATTTCAGTATCGTCTTAGTTTTCACTTTGTATAAATACAGAGCTTGTAACTGTGAATAAACTTACTTTCAAAGTATCTTCGATTCCTCAACCCTTCTTTTATTTTTCCCTTTCAAGAACACACCTTTCCACCGTTCTTAACATCGTCCCATGTGATCTACCCTTAGGGCAGTGTGATGGATTTTTATCCCATGTGACCGTCCTGTTCCCATTTGGAATAAATTCGCTCCCGTTTGGAACAATATATTTGGCAATAGTTGAGCATATTGTTATTGAGGAACTAACAAGCATGTTTTCGTGGAATTTAACTTGAGTTATATGAAGATATACACTGCTACTGTGTTGATATTCCTTATATTTGTTGTAATTGCGTTTACTGTTTCTGTATGCTGTATTTATTAATGATGTTCCTGTATTTATTGTTGTTGTTCCTGTATCATTAAAGTTGTTGTTGTTTCTGTATTATAATTGTAGTTTGTTGTTTATTTGCTTTGTTCTTTATAATTGTTGTAATTACTCTTGTTGTTTGTTTTTTTGAGTTAACTCTTTCTGCCTGTTTTGTTTGTTGTTTGGGCGCTTAACGCCATAGACTTTCTGATTGAAGATTTGCGTGGAGTTTAATTATCTTTGCAAGCTAAAAGAGACTTTGGATCAACTTGAAGATTTTGAAAATCAACTAAGAGAAGAAGTTATTTTATTTTCCGCTACTATTCGTACTTAATGTTTTTTAGCACACTGTTTTGTGCAAGTTAAATATTATTTTGATTAATACACTGTTTTTATTTAATATAAATATGGGTATTTATTGTATTATAAATATCGAGTGACTGTCTGTTTTTAAGAACTAAGTTGTTTGAAAGAGGTTTATATATTTTCCGCTTATTACTGAGTAACCCTCGACCTTGAAATTGGGGTGTTACAAAAAGCAAGGAACTAAGTCAGATTTTATATAAATTGAACTCACAAGGAACACAAGGGTGAGAGAGAGTACAAATAAAAAGAAAATCTTATTAAAACAAACTCTCTTGAACAAGATCCATGATGTCAAAATATTTTCTGGTCATCATCTCGAATGTCCAAAACCGGAGAACCTTCGCACAATGAACAAATCCAGAAGAATCAACTAGAAAAAGAGATCCGCATGGAGATGACAAAATTTTGAAGCATCAAGAGATCAAACTCAAAGGTTGTGCGCAGTAATGGATCTAGAAATTTAAAGTTGTAGGGGAAATATTTACTTATAAATTTTATATCTTAAAAATTATAAATATATTATTAAAATTTTCAATACGCATCTAGATATTTTATAAACATTGCGGTATTCCCTATATTTCTTTCATGTTGATTTTGTTTTGAGAAGTTTTCATTACTAGATTCTAGATTTTTTTTTGGTTTAACACATATATCATGTGCAGAGCCATTCCTCTTCGAATCAAGAATATCCACATCATTGTGAGGCTAACTATTCCAACAATTTTTTTCGTACATAAGAATTGAACCTGAAATACTGTTTAAGAAAAATTAAATATGTACAATTTAAATCAACGACTCATTAGTTGGTAGTGTCTAGAGTTTAATCAACATAACCGTCATTAATTTGACGCATAAATAGAATAACATATATGATAGACTTAATAGACCAACTTGTATGAAATTTGAATATGTGTGTAATAATAAAATTATTTCAAAGAAATACATGGTTTCAGCCTACAACCGTAACTGAATTAGCTAGACAAAAAAAAAGTTTTAAATAATTTAAAAAACAAATAGCATGATTTTCAATAAATTGACAAAGTTATAATCTCATAAAGAGATTATCAATTAAGTTCAGATATGAAACCATGAACCAATAAACATGAAAAGCTATTAAAGAATAAAAGTTAAAACAATATAAGAAAAGCTAAGGTTTGAACTTTTAAACTCCTCTTCTTTAGTTACTGGGTCAATGAGAAGAAACAAAAAATGTTAGGGCTGAAATGGAGCTATCTTATTAACGGGTAGTGGATATTCATATTATTTGGAGAAAGAAAACAAAAGATAGATTAGAAGTGGTAAGAATAAGACACTGCCATCACCTATCGTAGGTAAGTCTAACCATTTCTTTACTTTATTGATTTCTCACTTAAGTCTAAAACTAGATTGCTGGGGCATCTTGTATTATTGTGGAGGCAATAACTATTTTATATTACAATTACAATATATAGTATGGTATAGTATTAACCAAAATGTGATAACTTTGTGGGGGCAGTTACCCTCTCCTTAGTAAAGGTAGATCTGTCCCTGTTTGTGCGCATCTGCAAATTGAACCATCTATGAAGAACCAGCACCAAATCTTAGGAGGTCCATCGTTGAAGGCATAAACAAAACAACGTTTATCATCAATAGGCCAAAGAAGATTATGAAGATTGAAGAAGCTGCAAAATTATCAGATCAATCCAAGGATAGATGAAGAGAGCTATACCACATAGAAATCAGGCTCTATCTTTCCACGTTGTAAATACTCTTAGAAGGGCGAAATAATGTTTATAAGCACTCGAAAAAAGATTATAAGAGCGTGAAAAGTCTACTATCATCTGTTGAAAGAATCATGGTAGAAACCCAAACTTAGTCAAAATTAAATAAGACTAAAGAGGCTTGGAAAATAATGCTTGTTGAGTTTAAAAAGGCTTGGGAAAAGAATATTAGTTGAGCCTAAAGAGGATTGAGAAAAGAATATTTGTTAAGCCTGAGGAGGCTTGTGAAAGAATACTTGTAAAAGGAGAAGTCCTGAGAATACTTGATTTGATGAAAATCATGGTGGAGGACCAAGGACTAGATGTAACTCATGTTGGGTGAACCATGATATAACTCTTTGTGCCTTGATGTCTACTTTCTTGCAACTTACTCATCAATCCGCTGCCATATTAAACTTGAAAAGATCGATGCAAAAAGAATTTTAGAAAAAAAAATTCAAGTTGTCAAAACCATTCAGGTTTATAGAGACACAATCAACCCCCTTCTTGTGTCTCTCTGATATCCTTCAAAACGTTTTTCTGGTAATTTGAGAGACAACAAAAACTTTACGTGTTCATTTTGCGGGGATTGAAAACCCCTGCTAAATGTTTTTTATTTTATTAAAAAGTTTTCTTGCAGTTTAGGGAAGTGCCACAAAATTACATATTTATTTTGCTTGGGTTTTAAACTCATGCTAAATGCTTTTTTTTTTTAAAATACTTTGAGTTTAATGGCGATTTTATTCTTAATGCTAAACACTTATGTCATTAGTATGTTTGAAGGCTAGAGTTTAAGTATTAGTACTATCTTTTTATTTTCGGGGTCCTCAAAAGAAATCCAAGTATAGGTACACAAGAATAATGATTGGTAGATATTTAAAGGGTGTAGACCATTAGAGAGATAGAAAGAGAGGAGAGATAAGTGATAAGTGTGATATATAATGTGATGTAATTGAAAAAAGAGATTGAGAGAAAAATAGGTGTCCAGAGCTGTTGTACTGTTTAGGTGTACACGAATCACTGCCCGGTTCACCACGTATTTCCGCGCGCAAACAAAGCAACTAAAAAATTCTATAGAAAAAAAATATTTCAATGTTCACCAGACATGTGGGTTGCCTTTTAATATCTTGTAATTGTGAATTTGTAGGTTATGATGAATTATCAGAATGTTTGCCATTTTTTAAAAATTATCACCGACCCTCGTCTGAATGCATTAATGTTGAAGCACCTTAATCATTAGTTTAATGGCAATCACTGATTCAGAACACTCTTCTAAATTACTTCAACGGCACTTAATCATGTGCTTGAGTTGACCCTAAAATCACATTGCTCTCTCTATCTTACTTAACTTCAAAAATAGTAAACAAGTGGAGAGAACTTTCCACACATCATAGATTCATGGAAAAGAATTTGTCCTAATTAATGATTAAAAAAAGGAGCTAGCTAAGAACCCAAAGCATGTGAACATTGTCATTCAAGAAACCATGTCTTGTCCAAATATGCTCTCTCTTGAGAGAGAATCATGATGAATAATAACATTGCTTGAGTTAGAGGTATAGTTAAGGTACTGAGGGAGATCATTTTGGAGGAGATATGATTTCTGATCTAGGTGATCTATTTGTGGGTTTGGCATAACAGGCTCATTCTGCATCTGGATGCAGAGGATCTCTGCTTGTGCCACTGCAAGCTGCATTTGTAGCTCTGAGACCTGGTTTTGCAAGTAGGATATGGCTCCAACACAACCATACACAGGGTCCCTGACTCTTGCATACGCTTCATACACTAAACTGCTCACTGCATCTGCTCTCTGATGAACCGGAAGTTCCTGAATCATGGTGCAAAAAGGGAATATTCAAGAACCTTTTTGACGCAAAAGGATGAAAGTCAAAGTATTATTATGAATTTTTCATATTAACTTTTCCTTCAAAACATCAGCGGCCCAAATCAAAACACATAAAACGTCTTAGCTAGACCCCAGTAAAGATGAGAATAGAAATTTGAATCTCAAAAGTCATTTATTAGAATTAGAAGAGAGGATTACAATTTCCAAAACGAGTAGAGACATCCATCAAATACAAAAACAAGTAGTTAGGTCTAACTTTATCTAAAAAAGTTGCTTAGGGTAAGAACTGTCCTCACGTTTATAAGGTCATATTGAGTCATATCTTTAGTAAACCATCTTTAGTAAACGTGAGGCTTGTCAACCTGGATAAATAGTGATAGGATAAAAAAAGAATACGATGGTAGAAAAAGAAAATAGGTGAAAATGAGATTGAATAAAATAGTTATGATTTATTCACATATCACTTTTCTTTTCATCTCATTTTCACTTGCTTTCTCTTATTTTCTTCTTCATATCGTGTTATGTTACTTATCATATTTTTTATTTTCAGTTCATGTCTCTCTATGACTATGGGTATAAAAGAAGTGTGAATAATTTTTTTTTCAAAATAAAATGTGAATGCATCCAAACTTTTTCCCAAATAATATGTAGTTACACCTTATGTCTAAAAAGGGGAGATGTGTAAAGATAAAATGGAAGAAAAATGAAACAAAATATTTTTCAAATTGAAACCAGAAAGATAAAAGCAAACCAAACAGGTTTCTCTGCTTATTTTTACACCCCATACCCACATCACACTAGAAAGCTGGATACTGTGTAAGAAAAATAGGTCTAAATCAAAACAAGCAAGGATTTTTTTCTTCTCATATCGGAAGCTTTTCTTTTTTCAAAAGAAGCACAAAGAGTGTATGGTGTTACCTGGAGCATTTTGCTAACATTGCTGGCACCAAAAACCTTATGAACTATGGCGAACTTTTGAGGATCATCAGAAGGGAAATAAGGAGCAAAGATGCAATCTTTGGCGCAACGGCGTCTGAGCAGCTTGCATGAAGCACATGGGGAATTCCCATTCCCATTCCCATTCCCACCCATTTGAATATGGATAACAGAGGAAACTACTAAAACTATGTGTTTGTGGTTTAAGAGAAAACAGAGCAAGTTAATGGAAGACAAACCAAACGCGCTTGAGAAATTAGAGACAGGGGGGCTTTCTATTTATAATAATAATAATGTCCAAAAGCGTGAGGCTAGCCGCTAGCTTCTTTTGCACTATTATTATCACTATCAAATGGACTCAACTTTTAAAGATATTTATTAATTTTGTATTATGTATGTATTTTAATGTCTTTGCTTACTTAATTATGTTTCCTTTTTTTATACACTAAAAGTACTTGGCAAAAGCACAATGTCTACATAAGTAACTAATTAAAAAAATTTAAGATAATATTAGAACAAAAATTCTAACATAACTTTTAACTTCTTTTTTATTGAATTTTACTACTTTACTCCCACTTATTTTTTAAAAAAGTTAACAACCTACACCTATGAAACTATATTAATAAATTTAAGTTATAACTTGTTAATTTACTCTTTCAAAAAACAAGTAGGTTAAGCTAGCAATCTTGGTAAGCGATTGCTAACTTACTCTCACTTATTTATTAGAAGGAGTAAGTTAGTGACTTACACCTTTTGATGTATGTAACAAACTTATAATTAACTAACTTATTAGTACTAATGTCCGCGCGATGCCGGGGTAAAAAAGATTAATGAGATAAGAATATATAAGAAATGAATAAACTGAACAATATAAAACAATGCATTATGAAAGGAATGCTTATATGAAAAATTGAAAGAAATACCTCAAATAGAGTGATTTTATAGTGTAGATATGTCGAATTATGAAGATTATGCAAATTGTAAAAATTAACTGAACAATAGTCTAAGCAAAATTTGTGTCATAGAAAATGTAGGTGAAAATAGAAAATTTGTATCAAATTAAAATGCAAAAAAGCCATAAAGAGAGAGCCCACATATAAAACTCTTACAAAAAATACAACAAGTAAGATAACAGTCAAGTTAATCACTTGAAACTAAAAAAAATTGATATAAATTAAGAAAGTCATCAAACGCTACAAAATACATCTTTATAAACTACATTGGTTATCATTGAACAAACTTTGTCTTCATAATGTAATGCAAGTATTTTCAATCATCCTCGGTTTGTAACTCTTGAAACTACGACGTACAATTGGCCATGAGTAAAAATATGTCTTAGATAAGATAATGCGGCATAAGCAAGTGACTATTCTAACTCTTGTCAATTGACATTGAAAAATACAATGACAACGAGAGTTGTCTCCTTTGAAATTTGAACGGCAAGGCAGAGTCAGAAAGAATTATAGTCATCCTTGGAAATAAAAATGTATTCCCTATGTGTTTTCCTATAAGAATTGTAGCATCAATCACATTTTCCCCAATTCATTGATTATGAGCATTATCTCGTTACACAAATGAGTAGTTTGATCAATGTTTATAAGCAAATTAACTGGACACCAACTTTAAGCAATGATCTATGATTAGGAAAACATGGTCACTTAACTTCGTTCAAAAACTCGGTTCTGAACCATGATGATTCAATCTCATAATCTTCATTAGACTTGCAAGTTGAATCAAGAGCTCAAATCCTCATTACTTTCTCCTGGAATTAGAGATGATATGAATTCATTAACACTTGCAACAACATCTAAAGTTAGAGTTAAGACATCTCTTTGTTCAAAATATGCAAAGTTATTCATCAATGAAGATAAATTTTGATATGCACTTATTTCAATAGATTAATCATGCACTTATATTTTTCTTTGATCTCTCAAGAACTCAATAGATTACCTATCGTGAACATATTTTTAATTAAGTTATTTAGTTCACATAAAATTAAAAATTTGTCAATAAAATTCAAATGGATTGACTATCAATTAAAAATTAAATAAAGGGTTGATTACAATAATTAATCAATAATTATGTATGATTTTCTTAAATTATTTTTCATTAATTTATAATGTCTCATCATCTTAAAATTTTAGATCTAAATATACATTGAACCACACCTAAATATAAGTATGAAAAATAAAATGAATAAAAACCAACCATCTTAAAAAATCTGCCTAAACACATTCCGTCAATGTTTTTCCGATTTGATAGAACTAGAAAAAAAAAACTGTCTAATGAGAAAAATTTTATCCAACTAACTATATGTAAAATATAATAATTATGACGATCAAAGAAGTTTGCATTTTAAAACCTCTCAATCTCGTGTCAAAAATGAAAAAATAAAATAAAGCAGCGCTCCACCACTTTCTTCTCAATTTAAGAAAAATTTATTGTACTATTGTAGTATGTACTACCTCTATTCACATATTGACACATGTTGCAGGAATGATTAGTTTTCCCTTTTTTCAACTTTTTAAATTTAAAATTAAAGGAAAATGAATATTTGTGAAGGGGTTGTACTGAGTGTTTAGTACTACGAGAGTACTAAAAATTTACTCGTTAATTTGAGGAAATCAAAAAAGGTGGTTGGCCCCACCTGCAGATCTCCCATTTCCCCTCTCTCTCTCATCAACCAAGGTTCTCTCCTCCTCTTTTATCTAACTCTCTACATCCTCTTTCTTTCTTCATAAAGTTTCCTCTACCAAAAAATGTATAAGGGAAGATGAAAGTTAAAATTAACATGTACTATATACTTTTTATGTATTTGAATTTTTATCAATGCACATTCCAAGGAAATTTGACTATTGGCCAATCCATGTCTCGTGTTATTAGAGCAATGTATTTTTGTCAAAGTTGAACGTAAATACAAACACAGACTTCATCAATGGCGGATCAATCTAATCAAGATAAGTACATTGAAAATTATACTCACTTATAAACGAAAGTTTCTATACAAAAACAATTGATATGCCTAGATCATAAATTATATCATGTTAAAATATACTCATGTCCGAAAATAAACACAAGAACACAAGATGGGGTTGAATTGTGTTTTGAAAACTTTTGGTGAAAACAAATTTTTAAAGCATGAATCAATAAAGTTTTCTAAAAAAAAAAAACCCATTTTGTTAGTTGCAACGTATAATAGAGAGTAATAACAAAAGGTAAAGGGAAAATGAAATAGGACATAGAGATTTATCCCGGTTCACCCAAACCTGGGCTACATCCATTCCTTGGCCCAACCAAGATTTTCCACTCAAATTGAGTCAAATATTCTCAAGGAATTCTCCTCCTACAAGTACTATCAATGACTTCTCCTACCACAAGTATTATCAAGGATTTCTACTGCCACAAGTATTACCAAGGACTTCTCCTAACCACAATCTTATCAAAGAGTGTGAGTTTGATTCTACTTTACAGATCTCTCAACAAAGGTGATAGTAGACTTTTTAGAGCAATAACTCAGAAGATGTGCTTTTATACTATGAAAGCACTCTATGAGTTTTACAAGATTGAAAAACTTAAGAACGAAAGGTAAAGACGTTTGTATGCAATGATTTTTTCTCTGATCTATCTTTTCTAAACTCTTCTCAAGATATGAATTAATTCAAAGAGTTTTGAGAAATCTCATAAACTTGATTTGGTTGTTTGTGCTCTCTTCTTGTCTTGCTTATGTTTCTTGCTTTTCCGATTCTCCAAGTGTTCCTTATATAGTCTCTTTGAAGCATAGGACTATGGAGTACAAAGCTCTTCAACTTAGTCTTCTTCTTCAGACGGATCTCTGTTGTTCATTTAATGCTCAATGAGCCCGAGATGACCGTTGATCCAAGGTTTGCCTATTTCATTAATGACACAATGTAGTGCAGATATATGGAAAAACTAATGTTTCCATTTTGATGCAGGTTTAAGGTTCGACTCTTCAAGTATTGAAGCTTGCTTGTCTTGATCTATTTTCAGTATTTGGACTTGATGTGAACTATACTTCAATGGGAAGATTTCCGATCTTCATGATTATGTCAAAGGATAAGCATGAATCTAACTTCAGGGTGTGCGGACGTTGCCTTCTTAGTAAATGTTATTCTTGATAGTATACGTAGAGTAGCAGACGCTCCCATGAAGACTTGACAGGTGTTAGAATATTGTGGATGATAGAGAGCTGGTCTTCACACTTGTTTAGAAATGCCTTAGGATTTTATAGATAACCAATATTTCCCGGGCATATGTTCAAGTTCCTGTATTTTTCTTTTCTGAAACTTCAATTTGAACATTAGTATCTAGACAAATCACAATAATTTTATGGCCGCAATGTTGTTATCATCAAAACTATAGTTAGGAGCAACCGATCCAAATATTTGAACTTAACAATGTCATTATTTGATTTGAAAATTTGACAATAAGGATATAATAAATTAATCTAATTAACAAATGTCACAAAAAATGACTAGGAATCAACAAAAGTAAGTATTTATTACAAGTATAACTTAGATATGTCGTACAACCCAACATCCACCGTGATCCCGCCCTCCTTCCATCAAAAGTCGCAAGGCTGAGCAACCGGGAAGATGCGCACAACCACTGTGCTCATCAGATGCCAACCTAGTCTCCCACTGAGCTTAGCATCCCTCCGTTCTTCTCCCTTTTCGACGTGTAGCTTTACAAGGCCTTTTAGCCCAATTCAACACACACGACACCATACCTAATACCACTTTCTTCTAGAATGCTTGTTTGGAAGAAATGGAGCGTCACACAAGCATCAGAGGAACGAGAAAACACATGAGAAAGGGGATGAAAAATGAGCGAGAGTGAGTGAAGTACTGAAGCTGATTGCGGGATAGAAGGGAGACTTAATGAGGAGATCGAGGGGGAGATGGAGATGGAGATGGAGCCAGATTCGACAGTGGAGGTCCATGTACTTGCAGGGGTAAGGTTTGGGGTTTCGTGGTTGCAAGGTGGTCCGATGGGTTCTCATGGGGAAGATGGGGATTTGGTGGAGCATGGCTTTGTTGTTAGCTATGAAATTGGTGCAATGGCTCTGAATGTGGTGGGGTGAAGGCCTGATAGCGATTTAGGCCACGAAGCTCGACAAAGCTTCCCTCCTTTGGGTTTTTACAGCGGTGGAGCTTGCCTCGACCGAGGTCATTTCACATCGTCCTTAGGTCTTCTTTTTGATGGTCAGTTTGTCTTCTTCAAATCTTGGGACAACATTCTCCACCCCAAGGACCTATGTTGTCTGTAGCACAACCATCGTAGGCTCTTTCCTTCGCGATCTCTCTCTAATTTAGAGAGTGGGGTAATCATCCATGGAAGGGATAAGAAAGGGTGGAGTTCGGTGGAGAGAAAAATTATGGACGATGGATGGCCGAAGGTGAACTATAGGTGGCCGTCAGAGGTGGTGGTGATGGTGGCATGAGTCGTGAGAGGTGGTAGAGGAGTGATTGAACAAAATAGTCTATTTGATTATTATTACAAAACTTTTAAATATAGGCGAAATCCAAATACTACCAACAACTATTCATTGATATATTGTGAGACACTTTTTAAGTGACTTATATTAGAAATCAATGGTAAGAAAAGAGATAAAGAAAAAATAAGGTATGTATAAGTTATATACTCCCTCCGTTCCTTTTTATAAGAGATAAACTAACTTTGCACACCCCTTAAGAAAGTTAGTGTATCTAGTTTTTTACATTAAATTTGTTCTAAAGTGTTGTTGAATTTCCAAAATTGCCCTTTAACATAGTAAATGTATTTCCATATTTCTAATTATTTTTATTTATTTATTTTTGAATAAATCAACACTATTTATTGTAAAGAAGAGAGTGGGGAATCATTGAGAATTAATGTGATGCAATATGAGTGGATAGGTTAGATAATTGATAGCCTCAATAGATGAAAAAGCATAGTTCACATTTTTTGATAAGCATAGTTCATGTACCTAGTCTTTGAAAAATGGAAAAAAGAAATATCATAATTAATGTGATGCAATTATTATCTAGAATTGAATAGGGGTAGAATTGTGAAAAAATAATTAATTTGGCACAAAATTTCCTCTAGTCCTTATAAAAAGGAACGACCAACACCCCTAACTCACCTCTTATAAAAGGGAACGGAGGGAACATATTATTTGAGTCTATACGAACCATAAATTGTTAGTTTCCTTACACGAACGTAGGCTACATAATTATCACAATTGGCAAGTTGGTAACTTAATTGGCACGATATTGCAGAATTTCAAGAGGGTCCAAAAGGATGAAGTATCCAGATCGTTCTTAAATGAGTGCTGAAAATATACATAGCCCATAGGCTTAAATTGTCATATTATACTAAGAAAAAAAGAATTATTTGGTGCAATTTATATAGACTAAGAAGTATTTAGTTTTCATATTATAATTTCTTTAATGTTATAAAGCAACTCAGTAAAACAGTTGTTTTTCCTTTGAAAGACAGATTTTATAAACTGCTTTTTTCAAAACAAAAAGCAAAAATAGAAATCAAAAGCAAGCCTTAAATATCTCTCCAAAATATCTTATAATTAGGAATAAATATACTATATTCCCCATCTTCTTCCTCTAATATTGTTAAAAAAAAAACAACAAAGTTGCACATTTTCTTTTAAAAAAACCTAAGGTGTTCCGTTTTAGTAGGGACCTTGCCTGTAGACACAATATTTTAAATAGATATTTTGAAAAACTTGTATTATATATCACTGCAGGTAGCTGATCAGCTCGACCTGTATAGTTGTAAAAAAACATGTACAGGTCGAGCTGATCATCCCTTAGTTGTAATAAATTCCTGTAGTGATTATCAGCGAAAAAATTTCACTGCAGGAATTTATTACAACTAAGGGATGATCAGCTCAACCTGTACATTTTTTTTTTGTCTTATGAATGTTGCCACCTGCTCGATTAACCTTTACACATGTATGATAATTTATAATTAAGTGTGTATTTGTTTAAGATTATAAAAAATGACTTCTAGTATTTATTTACACTAATAAAAATTATTTTCTTATTTTTCTCTCTCATCTATTGCAATAATTTTTGTAATAAGCTAATTAAAGTAGTTTAATCAAATCATCTATTTTCAATTTTTTAATAAAAAATAATTATTATTTTAAAAAGCTAAGACATACGCTAAAAATAAAGTAGGAAAATTGACTTTTTTAATTAAGAGGTGAGATATAAAAAGTAGTTGAAACAAACTCTTTGAGTCTTGTTAGAAAAAATCTCTGTTATGAGAGCACTACAAGAAACATCGAAATTAGCGCTGCCCACGACGTCAACGCTAATAGGTAACGGTTCATGTTGGCTTAGTCGACGTAAAATATCAAAATTCAAATTTTTCATGGTAGCGTTAGACAAACCGACTCTAAATAATTTCAGCTTGATTGATGCTAAAGCCATCGACCATCATAGTGTCGGCTTGGTTGACCATAAATTGAAATGGGTCCAGCCCATTACTTTGGTTCGTGCAATGTTCAATGAGAACTATGGAATCATATTCGATGAATATAAGGTTGCGATCCATTTTATAACCTCAAACCAACGTTCACCCTCTACCTCCTCCCCCTATGCAGCTCCACCATCCCCTCCCCCTCTATGACCCCCCCCCCCCACGACTAGCTCGTGTTAATTAACTCTCTCACTTTATCTCTCTGAAATCCCTCTCATTCCCCTCCACCTCCACCTGGTTGTGCAGCCTACCGCATCCTCCACTGTCGCTACCTCCATGCTGCGACTTGCCCTCCTTGTGCGCCTTTATGCAATCGGACCTAATGAAAAGAATGACATCCTCGTAAGTGCACGATTCAATCCTAGTAATAATGATATCGAACTAAAGGAACCGACTACCTACTAATTATTTCACGTTATTAGTTATCTAGCCTCCATTTTAATTAAGTCGGGTGGATGTGTTGCTCTTAGTCGTAAAACGCTTGAGAAAGTAAGAGAAAGGTGAAGAAGTAGAAATTATAGAAAAGAGAGAATTAAGATGAGGAGGAAATATTGAGATAAGTAAGAAGAAGCAGCAAAAACAAAATACACTAATTAAAATAAGGGAAGAGGTAAAGATCGGTCTTCGTTGTTCCTTCAATTGATGTTCCTTATAGCTGTCAATGTTTAGATAGTAGACATGAAGATGGGAGAAATTAAGATTAAAATCAGTTGAGAAAAGAAAGATGAATAACATAAAGGTTTAGCTCCAGTCACAAAAGTTTTTTTTTTTTTTACAAGTCACAAAAGTGTTTGAGACCAAGAGTGTGTATTTATTAATTTCCTTTTCTATATTTATTTCCTCAATTCATGATTCTAATCATTAATATATATAGTTGTAATTTTCTACTACCAATTGTGGGATATTTTCAACATGAAATAAATTAAATATTTTGGATTTGTTTAGAAGCCGACAAAATAAATATTTAAAAGGTTTAAGTTCACCTATAAATATTAAAGTGTTTAAATTAGTAAACTAAGTCATTGATTTTTATTTTTTTACATATCATGACATTGATAGTTATAAAAAAAGAATTTTTTGCTGAGAGACTTGTTTATACTTATTTAAACCATTAAAAGAACTGTTTAAAACAAAATACTAAAGTATAACCTATATTTATCTCTAATCTTTTTTTTAAACAAATAGTTATCTCTAATTAGAGAAGAGTATTTGTTTTGAAATAAAAGATGAGTAAAATGTAATTTAAACTTCTTTTGGAATGGAGAAAGTAATTTACTCTTCATATTTTTCTTGTTTAGAAACGGTGCAAATTGAAGGTGGAGCTCCAGGAACTAGATGAGGAAAAACAAAATTATCATGTGACTATAATAAGCTGATTCGGGTCCCATGGAGAGAAACGGGAGCATAAAATCACGGTTATCGTCGGCGCCGCCAAAGGTTATGAATTGTGATAACTAGGTTAGGTAGTGTGGATTCCACGTTGTTTGACTCTTACATTTATAACTGCTATTTTTTTTGGGTTTTACTCTCTCCTCCTTTGATCTAAAATAACTTTCATTTTATAAAATTATATTAATATTTTTATTTCTATCAAAGTTATTACCTAACTTCCTAACACAACATTTATCTTTCTTCTTAATTTTGACTTTTTAATCTCCTATTACCATTAATTTAAAGGTAGAATCGGTAAAATATAATTAATATTCTTGAAATTGTAAAAGTGACAAATAATTAAAAAAAAAATTAAAATAGAGACAGATATATAAGAATGGAGGGAGTAGCAAACAACTATTTCATGTCTCTTGAAAAATTTAGTTAATTTAGATAATTATGGTAAAGTTGTTTTCATGAGTCATTTTCCTAATGTATTCATGATTCATTTTTCTAATTTCAAGAGTGAAAAGAGAGTAAAAATTTAATTAAGTAAATGTATTTTTGTAAAAAAATAAACTTTCAGTTAATTCTTATAAAAAAAGTTAAATGTAGCTTTCAATTTAGTTCTTGTATTAAGAACAGGAAAGCGTATCACTTTATTTAAACAATTTTTGGGCGATAAAAAAAAGTGTTGGAAAGCCTGATAATTAATTGCGCTTAGTTAAGAGTAACTAGGGGGTGAAGCTCGACGTGGATGTTTGTTACACATACAAACATTCACGTGAATGCACACGTTAATGATACTCTCTCCCTCTCTCTCTCTAGCTAGTTGTGTATAGTTTGACTCACTCATTTATTAGCTCAACAATTTAAGAGAAATGTCATAGGGATACTCTAGCTAAGAAGCGACTAAACTACAAACACACTTCTCCATGAGTACTATATGCTACATGTGGAGTATTTTAATACTCCCTTCATTTCAAAATAATTACTTATTTTTTAAAATAATTTATTTTATGATAACTTTCAACTTATATAGTTTTAAAGGAGCTTTTGAAAGATGTTTTTTTTATAATGTCTCTATGAAAATAATAAATGATGAGAGATAGAAACTCACTTTAAAAATGAAATAGAAAAAAAAGATAGTATTTTCTCTATTTTAAAATAACTGTCCAGAAAGAGAAGGGTCACACATATTAAGAAATACAATTAATATTGTTAACTTTTTAAAATGTATTACTTGTTTTTCTATTTTAACTTTTAAAATGTATTTTTATCTATCTTTATTTATTGTTTTCATATGGGCATTATATGGAAAATCATCAATTAATGCTAAATTGAAATTCTAAATGGACAGTTATTGTGAAATAAATTTAGCTTAATTGCACTTTTGGTCCTTGATGTAACACGATTGTTTAATTTTGGTCTCATTTGTTTAAAATTGGCAATTTTGATCCCCTTTGTTTTGTGAACGTTACGTTGGTCTCTCCGTCAATTGACCATCCAAAAATTAACACCATTAATCTACGTGGCACTGCTATTTAAACCACCTTCACTTATTACACCACCCTTTCTTTTAATCTCACTCCCTTTCTTCTAATCTCACCTCATTTGAGCCGCATAAGTAAAAATAATAAAGAAAAAGAAAATATAACAAAAGCAAATAATTAAAATTAAGAAAAAAACAAATTAATAAAACTAAAGAAACCTAAACATAAATTAATCTAATTGCAACCCTTCTTCTTTTTCTTATGTTCGTAAAAAAAAAAAATTCCCTCCATCACAACACCACTACCCTACCAACCCACAGATCATCTTCAATTCTCCTTCAATTTACCTAAAATGTCAAACTATTATTTCACCGCAACCATGCAAACCTGCAATTCTTTTGCGCCACCGCACTCTCCAAATTCTCCATGTAATCCCCTCAATTTTGTGTAATTTCACCTTAGTTTCTGAAATTTTTGTAATTATAGTTTGAATCCTTTGGAGTATAATGATTATACTCAGTCTTGAATTATTCAGTAATTCGAGTTAGTCTTGGTTGAAATATTGGATTTTGTCCATGTTAAAATGTGTGATTGTGTATTGAATCATATATCGTTTAAGTTTTGGTTGAAATAGCGACGTTTTGATGAGAAGGAGACTATCGTCTTAGCGAATTAGAATACTATCGTCTTAGTGACTTAGCAGACTATCGTCTTAGTGACTTTACAATCTATCGTCTGATGTAAAATGAGTGTATTGTTTGACTGGTTAAGTCTGTTGTTTCATGTATTGTCTGGTCTGTCAGCCGTTATTGTTGACCTTGGGATAAGTGTCAGCTGTCATTATGGGAATGATGACCCGCCATTTTTGTTGACCACTTTATCTTCAGACTTTGTCGGTAAGTCGGTTTCCTCACTCTATAAATACAGAGCTTGTAGCAGTGCATTAATCTTCAGTATTCTTTCAAGATCATTCCTTCCTTCAAAGAAACCTCAGTTCTCTACACTCTTTAGAAGTACTTGGTGTTGAATTAATACACGTTCGTCTTCTTCGTGTTCGAGTTCTTCCTGTTTGTTGAAGGACAAAGCTGAGTTTCATTCCTCTTGATCATTTGAGCCAAACAAGGTTGGTTTCCTTTCCAGTTTTGATGTTAAAGCTTTGTTATAATATTTATGTTTTGGAAAGTCCTTTGAATTCTGAAGAGAAACCATCTTTGATCAATTTTAAAATGAGTTTTGTCCATGAGAAAGTTTGGGTTTTGAAGAATAGAGTTTAAAAAGATTTTTTTACGTGAAAACTTTGTTTCTGGGCTCTCAGGCCGACAGCTGGCGCATGAGCGTTGGCTCTCTAACGCCTTGGCGCTGGGATTCCATTAAACCTCTATCGTCTAATATGAAGCTAACACATGAGCATTAGTGTTCCAACGCACGAGCGTTGGGGCTCTGCCATAATTTTGTTCCTAAGACGAGGAGTCAAGGCATGAGCGTTGGTGTCCAACGCACGAGCGTTGTGGAGTACTCTTTTATACCCTGTTTTTACGAAAATTTTGGATTGTGACCGTTTCGAGTCCAAATTTCCTTTAAGGTTGTGTTCTATCCTTGGGGTAGTTGGTTAAATGAGCTCATATGCTATTTCTAGGTTGAAGATCAAGTGTATGCAACCCACTCGAAGATAAGGGGTAACTCAGTCTTAGTTTATTGTGACGTGTGATGTTTTGTGACTTTGTTTTGAGGATGCTGATTGTGTTTGCCTTTGAACTCAGTTTTGGATAATGTTGATGATATTATAACATGTTAAATATGCTTATGTTGCTAAAACTGAATTGTTTGGATATAACATGGTGAAAATGTTTTCTAAGAGGAACTTAAATTAATCTAATTGCAACCCTTCTTCTTTTTCTTATGTTCGTAAAAAAACATTCTCTCCTTCATCACAACACCACTACCCTACCAACCCACAGATCATCTTCAATTCTCCTTCAATTTACCTAAAATGTCAAACTATTATTTCACCGCAACCACGCAAACCTGCAATTCTTTTGCGCCACAGCACTCTCTAAATTCTTCAGGTAAGACCCTCAATTTTGTGTAATTTTACCTTAGTCCCTGAAATTCTTGTAACTATAGTTTGAATTATTTGGAGTATAATGATTATACTCAGTCTTGAATTATTCAGTAATTCGAGTTAGTCTTGGTTGAAATATTGGATTTTGTCCATGTTAAAATATGTGATTGTATATTGAATCATGTATCGTTTAAGTTTTGGTTGAAATAGCGACGTTTTGATGAGAAGGAGACTATCGTCTTAGAGAATTAGCAGACTATCATCTTAGTGACTTTACAATCTATCGTCTGATGTAAAATGAGTGTATTGTCTGACTGGTTAAGTCGGTTGTTTCATGTATTGTCTGGTCTGTCAGCCGTTATTGTTGACCTTGGGATAAGTGTCAGCTGTCATTATGGGAATGATGACCCGCCGTTTTTGTTGACCACTTTATCTTCAGACTTTGTCAGTAACTCGGTTTCCTCACTCTATAAATGCAGAGCTTGTAGCAGTGCATTAATCTTCATTATTCTTTCAAGATATTTCCTTCCTTCAAAGAAACCTAAGTTATCTACATTCTTTAGAAGTACTTGGTGTTGAATTAGTACACGTTCGTCTTCTTCGTGTTCGAGTTCATCCTGTTCGTTGAAGGACAAAGCTGAGTTTCATTCCTCTTGATCATTTGAGCCAAACAAGGTTGGTTTCCTTTCCAGTTCTTATGTTAAATCTTTGTTATAATATTTGTGTTTCGGAAAGTTCTTTGAATTCTGAAGAGAAACCATCTTTGATCAATTTTAAAATGAGTTTTGTCCATGAGAAAGTTTGGGTTTTGAAGAATAGAGTTTAAAAAGATTTTTTTACGTGAAAACTCTGTTTTTGGGCTCTCAGGCCGACAACTGGCGCATGAGCGTTGGCTCTCTAACGCCTTGGCGCTGGGATTCCATTAAACCTCTATCGTCAGATATGAAGCTAACACATGAGCGTTAATGTTCCAATGCACGAGCGTTGGGGCTCTGCCAGAATTTTGTTCCTAAGACGAGGAGTCAAGGCATGAGCGTTGGTGTCCAATGCACGAGCGTTGTGGAGTACTCTTTTCTACCCTGTTTTACGAAAATTTTGGATTGTGACCGTTTCGAGTCCAAATTTCCTTGTGGTCGTTGATTAAATGAGTTCATATGCTATTTCTAGGTTGAAGATCAAGTGTATGCAACCCACTCGAAGGTAAGGGGTAACTCAGTCTTAGTTTATTGTGACGTGTGATGTTTTGTGACTTTGTTTTGAGGATGCTGATTGTGTTTGCCTTTGAACTCAGTTTTGGATAATGTTGATGATATTATAACATGTTAAATATGCTTATGTTGCTAAAACTGAATTGTTTGGATATAACATGGTGAAAATGTTTTCTAAGAGGAACTAACTATATTATGCATATGTTGATACTATGACTGTAAATTGTGTGAACCGTTGGTTCATGAGGATTATGAAATTGTGTGACCTGTTAGTTCATGAGGATGATGATTATTTTGTCATAACATATGCATTATATATAGGATTAGGTTGATGTGGCGACACTTTGTCTCGTGGGATCAACCGAGGGTAATGCGGTGGATCTTTGTCCCACGTGATTGCCCTGGCCCGATTTAAGGCGAATTATTGGTCATAGTTATACATATACTCCCTCCGCCCCAAATTATAGGGTCATATTCAGACAATCACGCTTATTAAGAAAACATGTAATAAGCTAATTAATATGTTGGTTTTGTTATTTTTTATACAAATCTTCCAAATGTGCCCCTATTTAAAGCTCTAACCTTATTTCCCACCAAATTGAATTAAAAAATTCACAGCTCTCAAGTGACTCCAAAAGGATTTCACTTCCCACCACATTGGTTGAAAATATGCTGCCAAAATTTGTTTGATTTCATGCCAAAAAAGTTTCAGTTCCCTCCCACCCACTAGATGATTTAAATCACTGAAAACGAAAACTTCACTTTCCATCCACTGTGTTTTTTCTGTATGATACACGTGAACCTTGTTCTTTGTGAAGCAATGGAGATAGAACCAAATGACAAAGAGAAAAAAATGCTTTTTGACTTGAACAAATCATTGTGTTCAGAATATGAAAACATTGCTCATGAAACAGAGGAGGTTGTGGAAGGAGAAACCAATGACAAAAAAGTGGAATTAATATTTGTTCTGAATAACCATTTGTGCTCAGGCAATGAAGAAGCGCAGGAGGCGTTGGACGGAGAAATAAATGACAGCCAAGCAGAGTTCAGTTTTAACTTGAACAGCCAATTATGCTCACATGGTGAAGATTGTTTTCATGAAACAGAGCAGTTTGTGGAAGGAGAAGCTAATGGTAATGAAGACGATGAAGTGTTGGAAAGAGAAAGTGTTGGATATACCAAAAGTTGGTTGGGAATATGAAATAAGTGATTAGTAGAGGTGGTAATTAAAGTTTTGGAATTTAAAATATAATGAATGCAAGGGGTAAAAAAGGAAAAGCTTATTTTTTTCCTAAAATCTAGAAGGGGTCTTATAATTTGAGACACCAAGTTTGTCTCTAAAGGGTCTTATAATTTGGGACGGAGGGAGTAGTTAATAAGGACTAACAAGCATGACTACGTGACTTTTGGATATGAGAGTTTGTGAATATTTTGCTGTTACAAATGCTACAATTTAAGCTCTGTTATAATTGATTACTTTGTTTCATCACTGTAATGTTGATTATTGCTTGTAAATGGAGTTAACCCTTTCTGCTTGTTGTTTTACTGTTTGGGTGCTTAACGACAGACAACCAGCAGAGATGAGATATGTGAAGATTGGACTGAAAGCAGAATCAAAGATTTCTGGAAAGCTTGAAGGCAATAATCCGTTTTGATTCTACCGTTTTGAATAAATAGCACATGTGGTGCAGAATACTATTTTCATTACATCTTGCTTCCTTTGTTGTATAAATATTATTGATTATGGGCTACACAATTATTAAATATATGAGAGACGTTTTGTTTTGGAAACTTGAGATGTTCTGAAAAGATATTTTTGGAGTGTTATTTCCACTTATTTATTATGTGACTCTTCGACCAAAAATTGTGGCATTACAGTTTGTGGTATCAAAGCGATGGTTAAGATATCCAGCGCTGTTGGGTAACAATTGCATCCTGAAATCGATTGATAGAGTGTCAATTGAAAGAAGGATTTCATGAATAACTGTTTATTCATATTATTTGTCTAAAGTTGTCCTATGAACGGATAATCTAATTACATGTGTTAAACTAACTTTTCTTGTTATTTCTGTTGTTGGGATTAATCGTTAACTTTCTTGACAAGAGTAAGAGGTTAACAAATCAATACACAGAAATGATAGATCAGAACGCATTTAACCAGATGACTGCTGCCATCACTAATTTGACTACGCTAATGACGCATCAAGCGAATCTTACTGCTGCTCGTGCGGAGGAGGATGCTAATCGGGCTGCTGCAACTGCTGCTGCACAGACTCAGAAGGCAGAGAGAGAACAAGCTTCTGCTCAAATGAAAGGACTACATGACTTTAAGAGACAGGATCCACCAAAGTTTTCTGGAGGGTATGATCCGGAGGAGGCTGACTTATGGCTGCAAGAGATCGAGAAGATCTTCATCTTTTTGCAGACCCCTATTACAACCAGGGTGAACTAAGCCGCGTACTTACTGTCCGGAGAGGCTGAGCACTGGTGGAACGGTGCCAGGGCTATGATGGAGGCTGATCACCAAGCGGTTACTTGGAAGTCCTTCAAGAGGGCTTTTCTGGGGAAATACTTTCCCAGGAGTGCTAGAGCTGCAAGGGAGTAGGAATTCACGGAGCTGAAAAAAGGAGGCAAATCAATTGCTGAGTTTGCTGCAAAATTGGAGTCTTTGGCCAGATACTTTAGATACTTCAGAGGCCAGATCGATGAAGAGTTCATGTGCGAGCGATTCATTGATGGGTTGAACTATGGTCTGCAGCGGGTTGTGTAACCCTTGGGTATTGCACGTTACCAGGAGCTGGTAGAGAAGGCAATGGGCATCGAGGCCATTGATATTCGTAGGGGAAAATCACAAGGAAGTGGAGGACTAACCAGGTCCCATTCAGCTAGAGACGACAGAGGAAAGAAACCATAGCAGCGGCCACAAGCCAAGAGGCGTACTTTTGGGTCCGACTGAGCTGTAGGAGGCAACTTGGGCATTTGAGGAGCTCCGAAGCCGATTGAAGACATTGTCGGTTATAAGTGCAACCAGAAGGGGCACTATGCTAGTAGCTGTGCTACAAAGTCTGTTATTTGCTGGAATTGCCAGAAACCGGGACATGCTGCTAGAGATTGCAAGGTTCCGAAAGTTGAGAGTGCTGTGAATGCTGCTCGTGGGAAACGACCCGTTGCTTATGGTAGAATTTATAATATCACTGGAGAAGCTGCTAAT
The DNA here is from genome assembly GCA_030819835.1 of Acmispon strigosus. Lineage (NCBI taxonomy): Eukaryota > Viridiplantae > Streptophyta > Magnoliopsida > Fabales > Fabaceae > Acmispon > Acmispon strigosus. Next base: position 31,545,384 of record JAUAMA010000007.1, read on the forward strand.
GATACTGATGGGCTTATCCAGGATCATTGCGACATTACTGGTATTCCTCTTACTGTTTTGTTTGATTCAGAAGCTACTCACTCCTTTATTGCTATTGATTGTGTGGAAAATCTAGGTTTGTCTGTGTCAGAGTTGCCGTCCGACTTGGTAGTATCTATCCCTGCTGCCAAAAGTTTAACTGCAACCACCTCTTTCTAATTTTCAACAAGCAGGACTTGGTCCCCCACCCTTTTATAATCTTCAACCAACTGGGCCCTCCCAATTACATTTTCCCAATACTGGTCCAAAGACTGATCCACGTGGATATCCTTTGGGAATTGCTTATCCTCCGTTTGCTGGATATGTCGGTGGTTATCACCAGCAGACGATGCCTGCTCCTATGTTTTAGTATCCGCAGCAGACGATTGGCCCTTCTCCCTTCGCACAGTAGACGATGGGACAAGCTCCGCTCACTACATCTGCAGGCCCAAGTGCAGGTAACTGGTTACCAGACACTGGAGCAACTCACCATGTCACCCATGATGCTACTGCCTTCTCCAATCCTACACCCCTTCAAGGGAATAATCACATCCGCATGGGCAATGGTCAAGGTTTTCCTATCCAATCTATTGATACAGTTTCCTTTAAATCACCATGTCAAACACATGCTACTCTTTTTCTTAGTGATTTATTACTTGTTCCCTCAATCACTAAAAATCTTGTCAGTGTTAGTAGGTTTGCTAGAGATAATCATGTTAAATTTGAGTTTGATCATGCTCATTGTCTTGTCAAATCTTAGGCCACTGGTGAAATTCTTCTTCAAGGGACTGTTGGGGATGATGGTCTCTATTATTTTGATGGCATGCACGCTTCCAAGTTATTCAAGAACAAGTCTTCTGTCATGCCAGCTCCCACTTCCTCCTCCTTTACTTTACCCAAAACACATATAACCACAAGCACTAGTAGTTCACTCGTAGGACCCACATCCTATGACCTTTGGCATCATCTCCTAGGTCATCCTACTCATGAGATTTTACCTTCTTTTTTGACTAAATGTAATATTTCAATTCTTTCTCAAGCTATTTCTCGTGTTTTTAGTGCCCGTTGTATGGGTAAATCTCATAGATTACCTTCTTCTCAATCTAATACAGTTTAAACTCATCCTTTAGAACTTGTGTTTTCTGATTTATGGGGACCAGCCTCTATTGAATCTTCTGCTGGTTATTCTTATTTTCTTACTTGTGTTGATGCATACACACGATATACGTGGATTTTTCCTTTAAGGAAGAAATCAGAAACCTATGCCACCTTTCTTCAATTTCAAGCAATGATTGAATTGCAATTAAATCTGAAAATAAAAGCTGTTCAAATTGATGGAGGCACTGAATTTAAACCCCTCAGCTCTCATTTGCTCAATGAGGAATTGTTCATTGTCTGACTTGCCCCCACACACATCATCAAAATGGCAGCGTGGAGCGCAAGCACTGACATGTGGTTGAAACTGGCATTCCTTTGCTTGCTCAAGCCAAAATTCCCCATCAATACTGGGGTCATGCCTTTTTAACAGCTACCTTTCTCATTAACAGATTGCCTACCTTTGTCTTAGGCAATGTTAGCCCTTACTATAAGCTTCACAATGTTCACCCAGATTACAAGTTCTTAAAGGCCTTTGGGCGTGCATGCTATCCCTTTATCCGTCCTTACAATGTATCTAAATTTTAGTTCAGGTCCCATGAGTGTGTCTTCCTTGGTTATTCCCTTACCCACAGAGGTTATAAATGTTTAGATGCTAGTGAGAAATTTTTCGTGTCAAATGATGTTATTTTCAATGAGTACAGGTACTCATACACAGAGATATTTTCAACTCCTTCTACCACCATGGAGGGGCCTTCTCTAACATCATTCATTCCAAGGTATTCTGTAACTCTAGATCAAGGGAAGCAACAATCTCTATCTGATCATCTAGTTGCAACATCGTCTGATGTTCCAACACCGTCTGCAACTCCTTCATCGTTTGAGGTCCCTACATCACATCATCTGGTGGTGCAACATTGTCTTTCGCTCCTCAATTGTTTGATGTTATAGAATTATCTGGTAATCAGCAAGCACCAGTCAACACTCATGCCATGCAAACTAGATCCAAAGCTGGGATTACTTGAACCCAGGCATCCTCAGCTCCGCCTCCTCCAGTCAACTCTCACACTATGCAAACTCGTTCAAAGATTGGCACTATTCAGCCTCATCTTCTTCTAACTCAGGTTGAACCAACCTCCTACAAGAAAGCTCTTCAAGATCCCCACTGGAAGCAGGGTATGCAGGCAGAGTTTGATGCCTTGCGAAAAAACACCACATGGTCATTGACCTCCTTACCACCAAACAGAAAACCAATAGGTTGCAAGTGGGAGTTCAGGATCAAGCAAAAGGCTGATGGCACTGTTGAAAGATACAAAGCTAGGTTAGTAGCCAAAGGGTACAATCAGATTCAAGGTTTTGATTATTCAGAAACATTTTCTCCTGTTGTGAAGCCAATCACTATACGTCTCATTTTGTCCTTAGCTGTCACCAAACATTGGCATATCCTTCAACATGATGTCAACAATGCCTTCCTGAATTGCACACTTGATGAAGATGTCTACATGGACCAGCCCCCGGGGTTTCAACTGAAGATCGAACCTTAGTCTGCAAACTTCATGAAGCTCTTTATGGTCTCAAACAAGCTCCCCGAGCTTGGTTTGACAAATTAAAAGGGGCTCTGGTACGATTTGGCTTCAAGGCCAGTTGCTGTGATCCATCTTTATTTGTCTACAATACAACTTCTTGTTGCATATACATCTTGGTCTATGTTGATGATATTATCATCACCGGCAGTTCTTTACCTCTCATTCAGAAAATTGTCACCTAGCTTAATGTAGAGTTTTCACTCAAACAACTGGGTACATTGAATTACTTCCTTGGAGTTCAAGTTCAACATCTGCAAGATGGGTCTCTTCTCCTATCACAATCTAAATACATAGGAGATCTTCTTGACAAGGCAAATATGACCAATGCGACAGGGCAATCTACACCTATGCTTAATAGCGCAAAACTCAGCAAACATGGTACTAACCTATATGTTGATCCAACCAACTACAGGTCTGTTGTTGGCACACTGCAATATGTCACTCTCACCAAACCTGAAATTAGCTATGCTGTCAACAAAGTCTGTCAGTTCATGAGCCAACCTCTAGATGTTCATTGGAAGGTTGTTAAGCGCATACTCAGATACCTTAAAGGTACTATCTTTCATGGTATGCTTCTCAAGCCCTATAATTCTAAAGCTGTTGTGCCCTTAACTGCCACTGTGATGCTGATTGGGGTTTAGATCTAGACGATAGACGTTCCACGTCTGGTTCATGTGTAATCTTTGGACCAAACTTAGTGTCTTGGCCAACACCACTACTAAATTGAGGATTTCTACGTGGGGTGTCGCGTGTTCTTTCCAACTGCCAAGTAGTTAGCCGATTTGCCTTTATAAATAGAGGAAGGGTCGTTTGTACAAACACACACAATCAATCAATCAAAATCTACAAATTTCCCGCATTTTATCTTTATTTTATTTTTCAGCACTTTACTTTCCAGTCATTTAAATTCTTTATCGCTTTCTGGAATTTTTCTCTCAGTCAATTTACAGCTTTCAGCCTTTATTTTCTTTACCGCTTTTCAGCCATTTACTTTCCTTAGGAGTAGACCTTAATTCATTGCTAAAATCCTATTTCAACATCCTTCAATAGCGAGTCACTTAGAGCTTTTTAGAGTATCTTAGGAATCCATATTGAGGAACAGAGTCCCTTCCTCGAGCGATCGTTTGATTAGGGAATCATAGTTGGTTTTCCAGCCAACCACACGACTTTCTTATCGACCGAATCTATTTCCTAATCGATCAAATCTATTTATGATCCAACTGGTTCAGTCGACACTAAATAGAAAACATTAGCATCGACGTTGAGACCAACACTAAATTTTAACGCGAAAACGAGTCTTTCTTATAGTGAATGGTTGCGATTAGATTTGACGCGGTACGCAACGGTGTGCCGAATATAACAATGATCGCGGTTATATAGGAATCGCTACCTACAACGTGGTATATTATGTGTTTTCTCTAGTGGTGAATCAATCGTATTGTTTGTAGAATCAATTGCGACATGACTATCCTAGAACCGGAACAACTTGCCAATTGTGAACTTCACCTTGTAGCTACACTAGCAGCAAAAGGAGATTGACTCTCAACATGATCATTGATATATCGTAACTAAGGAGAACGACTTTCAGTCCTATGTAGAAAACTATCTAGCTAACTATGCTTCATTAATATTTTATAAAGAGTTTTATCCAGAGGTATGCCGAACTCAGATTCGGATTTCATTAATGCATTGAATGTAGTTAACTAATTAAATGTATTTTTATTATCTAGGCTAGTTAGCTTAGGCAGCCTGATTAATTAGTAGTATCATGTTAAACTTCAGAAACCCATTTAGTTTGTCTTGTTTAGACTCTTGATGATGTGTATTTTATGCTCACTTCATTAATTTTTAATTTCATCCTAGACACGAAAATGTATCTGGCAAATGATGGAACAAATTGTGGCCATTCAATTATTTATTTCTTCTAAGCAACGATTTATGGTTTTCATATGCGCATTAGTATAAATAGTTTTAATGACATCCCATTAATTTTCATATGCCATTCTTTTTTTAGTACATTACTTAAATATCTTTAAAAACAACTTTTATTCCTTACTTATCCTCTTTCCTTACCTATCTTTTTTATTTTCGCACTTATTAAGTGCAAATTTCATTTTTTTTTGTGTTTTTTCTTCATCCAATCTCTGTTTCGCACGTATAGGTGTCAAATTTATAAAAAAAATGATTTTATTCTCACTCATGAGTGAGTTACGTAATCATTTCTAGAACAAAATATTTTGTAAAAAAAAAAATACTAATTTGCACACGAAGGTGCAAAATTTAGAAAAAAAATGCATATTTTTGCAAACTTAAGTATCTCTAGATCAAAATATTTTTTTTTTAGAAACGAAGGCTATTTTCACATTCAAGAGTGCGAAATTTATAAAAAATTCAGTTTTTCATACTCATGAGTGTGAACAGAAGGTGTGATCAACAATACATGATTTTCGCACTTGTTAAGTGCAAAAATGCCTTGACATAAATGAATTTCGCTCGTATTAAATGTAAAAATACCTATTAAAGCTTTTTTTTACGTGAGGAGTATTTTAAGAGTTTAAAAATTAAGGGATGGCAAGAAAATCAATTTTAACCTTCCACGGTCATTGTATACCAATCGTAGAGCAAGTAACTTCGATTTTATAAATTTATTCTTCATTTCCTTCTTTTTCATTAATCTCTTTAGAGGGTAATTTTATTCTTTTCTTTTTATCTCTTGAAACTGAGAATACATTTACAAACCTACGGAGCCACATTTATTATATGCAACTGTTACAGTTTCATGAACGAAAAGAGACATCCATCAAGATTAAAAAAGAAATCATCAGCAATGATAGTAAAAAAGAACCAAGTAATAGTTGCTGGAAAAAACTTTGACAAAAATATTTATAGACGTAGAAACAATGTAGACACATATAAACACCATTATTTTTCTCCTTATCTCTCACTTTTTATTATATCACATCACATATCACATCCTTACTTATTTATCATTTCTTTCTTTATCTTTCTAGGTGTCTACACCTAAAAATTATGTACTGTATACATCTTCACAAACAAAACACATGTACACCCGCCAAGACATTAATGAGATTCCTGACATTCAATTAAGCTGTAGGGATTATTATAAATGAAGCTCATTTCGATGGAGATTACTGTTGAAACTTGTATGAGTTGTTGCTTGCTACTGTGATAGAAAACCTAAGCTTTCCTCGCATTAATTGCTTCACATGATTCAAAGTTTCTTTTCTAATGGACAGCTCTCGTTTCATGATATGACAGTCTCCTATGCACGCAAATTTTTCTTTTCCAGAAGGTTTGTTAAGTTATTATTAACCCTAAGCAGGTTTAAGATAAAATAAGGGGAACAATTTCAAAACAAAGAAATTTACATAGAGTAATTAGATTATATACATAGGAGGCGTACTAATAAGTGGGATGAATATTTATTATAAGAGATGAGAGAGTTATATTTTGGCCATTTGATTTTATCATGAATGGTTAATATTAAAATATGTAATCATGTGACTTATTAAAAAAGTCACGTGATTACTAAACCACTTTAACCTCAACTACTTATATATGGTTGTATACAGTTATGATTTAATCATCTTATCTCCTATAATAAGCACTCCTCTCATTTAATACGCCCCACATATATATATATACCTTTTCATATATTTTCATATATTGTATTCATTAAGTTTTTATAGGAGTACTTAGAAATAAAATTAATATTTATTAGAATTTGAGAGACCTAACTTACCCCAAGAATTAGTTTAGAGGTGAGGATTGTCTTCACCAACATAAATGTGATTTTGGTCATATTTTTAGTGAATGTGAACTTCTCAATACACTCTCTCACGCTCAAAATTGGACATTTGGGGTATGAAATTTGCAGGTATGAACATATGCGGTGTTTATATGTGGGTCTTCTCTAATAAACAATAGATGATAGACTTTGATGCCATATTAGAATCTGAGATATCTAATTTTATCCATACATAAAGGTTATTTTTTATTATATCTCATATCCTCAAGGTTGAACTTTTCGGCACTAATGAAAAATTATGAAAGGCCCATTAGATTCGTCCTTAAGCTGATCAAGGAAAGTACTCGATCTGTTCAATCCATTTGGACTGCGTCAATTACTCAAAATGTCATAAACAACATATATTACGATATATTATGACATTTAAAAAATATATTTGAATAAGTCACAATTTATTGACATTTTATCCCATTTAATTATTTTCTTTTACACGGGAAAACATTTAAATACTTTTCTAGAAATTGATCTCTGAATTTCCCCCAACTCATATGTTCCCAACTCTTACCACTTGAGTTATGTTTAAGGGACATCCTATTTTATTACTGAAGTTATAAGCAGATAATAATAAATTTTTAAAAAGTAAGACATTTTTTTAATTTTAATTAAATTAAATGATTAAAATTAAAAATACAACAATTTGGAAATAGAAGGAGTTTTAGGTACATCTAGAACTTGAACCCCTCGGAAGATGAGACCATAAAACTTATCGGATAAATAAAATATGAGTGAAAGAACAGACATTTCACCACGTTAGAAGCAAAAACATGCATGAGGCCTCCAACGCGGACATTAAATGAGCATCGATTGTGGTTATGAAGATTCATTTTCGAGATGCATGTTGCTTTCTACCAATGATTCTGACTATAGATTAAGCAGCCTCTTTTTTTATATTTCAAGTTTATCCTCAACGTTGGTAACCTAACAAATACCAAAATAGTAAGCCCGTCCCCCCGTTCATTCTCGTTCACTTGTTAAGTGGTTCCTCGGGGTTCTTCCCGAAATAAGAACTCTAAGTTAGTTTGCATACTGAGCAATGCGTATGTAAATGACCGACAACGTCTATATTTATAGGCTTAGTGTTCTTCATTATTTTTGATCGGCCAAATTTTCCTTTCAGGGATTAATCCCTGAACCATCCCATTCCCAACTCATATGTCCCTCAACTCTTACCACCAGAGTTATCTTTCGGGGAGTTAGTGTCCTTCATGATCGTCTCTTTAGGTCATTAGGATGTCTTTTGGAAGGTCTTTCGAGATCATGGGCAGCCTTGCGCAGTTGTTACTAAATGAGTTAGCGTGTGGCTGGTTGGCCTTAGCTAGGACAAATTGTTCCTTAACTAATTCATGTTGTCCGCCTCTATGGTACTCACTTGGTTGCGAGACATGTTGGTCGGGTGAGATGTTACACTCGGTCTTTCTATTTGTCTATTTTGCTTCAACTTTGACATTCACATTAATTTCTCTCATTTTTTATCTTTCTCTTTTTTTTTTATCACAACACCCACCATATCTTCTATTTTCTCTAATTTCTTTCTTTCTCACTTCTGTTGTGGGCGGAAATTGAGTATATTAAGATAACATTAATGATTTTGATTAATAGCATGTAAATTTTAAAAAAGCACGTCTTTTGCATTTTTAAAATTTCTATTAAATACTTTGATTTTTTGACTTTTTGATAGTGAAGAATATTGTACTTTAAATACTTTCCAAAAAAAAAAAAAATAGTAGGAAGAAAACTACAAATCTAATTCTACTAGACAAGGGCCAATATGGTGTGTTGAAAGATTAGTAGAGGCCAAATCTAGAAGTTCCGCATCAATCTGGAGGTCTAAATTCCAATCACATTTCACTGAAAACCTTTTTTCTCTCAACAATAACACAAGAAGCTCCGCATCAACCTTCAGCCTCCTTACACCAGGGGCCTTTCCTCCTCATTAATTTTAGGAGGTCTCTTACCCACTTTAGTTGATTTTTTCTCCCTTCTCATGAGTGTTTTAATATTCTCGGTAGGTCTTTTTATTCTTTATTCCATCTCGTCATGATAATTTCACCCGTACTCATGGGTATCCACCTGAACCCGACCTGATTTGATGGGTAAACCCCTCTTAGGCTGGGTTCGAGTTTACGTTCGCGTTTTACCCGATGTTTATAATCAGGTTTGGGTTCGCATATGGGATTGGTGATACATCGCCCGAACCTTATCCTAAACCAGAAGCAATATGATTTTCCCTTTTCTCAATCACAATATGAAGCACTATCCCAAATTTGAACACCCACCCTGAAGTCCACGTTTAAAAGAAAAAAACGGCATCACTGAGTCGTTGCTCCATCTTGAACCTTAGAGAATCAGATGGCGATGATACCATAACCACATAAGTAGGCCATCTCATGTGTATTAATCATACCATAAACGAACTTCGATCTAGCAAGAGCAAAATTAAATCAATAAAACAAAGTTGTAATCATATGTATTAATAATAACCAAATTCAAGCCACTTCAGTTTGAGCATAAAATAGACAAACATTCCACTTCACCTAGATGGGCAAACGTTTCAGAGAATAAGATTTGACACAATCAATTCGAGAGAGTGTGAATGCAATAATACAGTTGCTAATTACAATCCTAATTATATGCTGTGTCACATTGGGTTTAGGGTCGAGCCGGGTAAACCCGAAACTCGACAGGTTGGGAATGGTTTCCCTTTTCCAAACTTGTTGGGGTTAAGGTCAGGTTGGGGTATGAGAGTTCGGGTTTTGGGTAGGCAAAACCCAACCCTAACCCGACCTATTGTCATCCCTAAATTTTCGTCTTCCATGTGCTCTCCCCATTCCTCCAGCCACCCCCTTCAACACATTCTTCCTCCAGCCCCACCTTCTGTTCCTCGCCCCCTTCTACCATCACATTCTAACATTTATCTTCTCTTTTCATTTTCTTCTTTAATCATTTAAGACTGAGGTATGCCGTTTGTAACACCCCAATTTTTAAGGCATCACTATCGCGAGTGAACAGTAATTAAATGTAAGACCCTCAATTTCTTGTATTTGTACTTTGGTCCCTGGAGTTTGTAATAATTATGTTTTGGTCCCTGAATGTTGTGACATTTATGTTTTGGTCTCTGTTAGACATTTTGCTCGAAATAAATTTTGTTTGACTATTTTACTCAAGTTGAGCTGAGGATAAAATAAAATCTTTATAGATTTGATTGATATTTGATCTTTCTGAATATCTTTATTAAGTGAAGATTTTCTGAATTAGGCTTAAAACCTTCTTGAATTTCTCTTTCATGTTCATTTAACCTTTTGCTCTACAACTTTCAAAGAGCCTAGATTCTGAGTTCATATTCTTCATTGTTTAAAGAACACTATTGCTGTTCATATATTGAAGAACTCAGAATTGGAAGAGCCTTCTTATGCTAAGAGCCTTAAATCATAACTCTCATGATCAATCCACTTGTGTATTAAAGGATTGATTCAGCCAGTTGTAAACTCTTCTTCATCTTCATTCTAGTTGAGTGAATATTCAACGTAGGGTTCGGTGAAGGTTGATTGTTCTGAAAGTGGTTTGCTTTCAGGGCTTTTTGATAGAAATTCTTAAGGTACTTGGTGTAAGCACTTGTAAGAGATTTTTATCAATAGTGGAAAAATGTTCAAGGGGTTACTTGAGGGACTGGACGTAGCCTTCGGTGGATTGAAGGTGAACCAGGATAAATTCTGTGTGTGCATTCTCCTAACCTTCATCTTTACTTTCAAGCAACGTTTATTTCCGCTGCACTCGATTGTGATCATCTTTATCTTGAAAGTAAGAAGGTGTGTTAAGGAGAAAATTGGGTAAACCTGATTCACCCCCCCTCTCAGGTTGCTATCTATACTTACAACACAAATTCTGAGTGATTTCTCAAATCTCATAGTGTTGAAATGTTGTCAAACTTTTAAAAAACCAGAAACATAACCTTTTGAGTGTTATATTTATGAAAATCTTTTTCAATCTAGATAAGGATTCTGTTATACTAGATTGGGTGTGATATTCTTCAGCCTGAGAAACTTCTTCTTCATCTTCATAATCAGTGTGATTACAATCATCATAGTGTTTGGTGAGAGTGCTTGTAACAAGAAAATGGTATGCTTTCTTGGTGGGATTCAGCAATATGTTAAGAAGGTGTGACGCTTGTATTAATCATGTGAAAACATAGTGGAAAATTCCTCGAGTCTAAAGAGGGGACTGGACATAGCCTTCGGTTGATGAAGGAGAAGCAGGATAAACCGACGTGTAAATTTTCTTCTTCCCTTATCTCTTATTTTTCATAAAGTTTAATTACAGACCATATTATTGTCTTTATCACCATTTTTATCTTTACATTGACTATACACTTCCATAAGAATATTGATTTTGATCTTAGTAAGAGTTTTAAATAGAAAATAATTCTGCAAACCTAATTCACCCCCCACTTAGGTTTTATCTGTGTTTATCGAATGAAAGTATAAGGGCAATGAACAAGTCTAAAAGAAAAATAAGAAGATGCAGCAGTGGATAGAAGAAATGCGAAGGCTAAGAGACGAGGAAGAAGAAAAGTTCTTCTCAAAATACCAGGCAGGAAGAAAGAGAAAAACCGAAAAACGACAAAGGAAAGGCAGTGGACATAGAGAGGATATATCCTTTCACCAACGCAATTATGCATACCTATTTTATAGAAGGGTTCACTTATCCAACTATGTCATCCTGCAACGATAACTCGGATCCTCAATAGCCTTTGACCATTTGAAACTAGGAAGGTTCTAATCGGAGGCATCGATCCAACTTTATGCAAGGTATTTCCCAGCATATTCGTTGGTCCCGCCCTTCAGTGGTTGTTCCTCTAACACCCTGATTTTCAAGGCGTTACTGTAGCGACTGAATAGTAAATAAACATGCTAACCATCTTTCAAGGTTATGAAAATGCGAGTATATTTTTCTTCAAAACATGCAAAAGCAGAATGCATAGTATAATATCCTGTATATGCATAATCATTGGAACCAAATTGTTGTCAAAGTAGTGAAAGTAATTAAGTTATTTTACAACCTAATGAATCAAAAGAAGAAATATATCAAAGCTATGAAATCCTAGAGCTAGACCTCATAAATCCTATATACTTCCCTGTGGTCACCACGCAGGAAGCCCACATAAAAAGTAAATCATTGGGGACCTACCTCAGTGTCAGCGACTGCTACCTCCTCCTCCTCCTCCTTGGGATCCTCTAGATCACCATCGAATCCCTCTAACCAATCGACATCACCTTGCTCGGAACTCTCTGTCTATGACGGTCGTGGAGACCTTGTTCACTATCTCATACCAAGGGTACATTCCGGTAGTGTACTAAGGAGGCGGGAGAATAACGTGGGGATGGGGGAGCGGGAGGTTATACCTTCACCACGAGGGGTGAGGGATGTGGAGCAGGAGCAGCGACGGGGATATCGGTATGGTGGTCATCCCCGACGTCGAAGCGTCAGAACCATCAAAACTAGGAAGAGGGGGTCAGGGGAAATCGTATATGATGCGGTAGATCTGTCGCTCGAACTGAGTGCCTGGACGGTCAGTCCTGTTTTCAACTACTCGGCATGTATACTAGACTCGCCACGACAGCAAGTTGTCTGTCCATGATGCTGGATCCTCACGGTCAAGAAAGTGGAAGATCACTTCCCCTTGAGGGAGAAGTCCTGCATACGCATCCAATGGGCGTTTATCTACCATGATCTAATGAAGCGCCCACGACTCATCCGAATAAACATAGAAAATCAAAGGTCGCTTCCAAAAAATAACATATATAACCAAGGCAGAGCATATAATATACAGATCAGCACATAGTAAGCATCATATAATTTTAATTTAGGCACAAGTGGTCGATGATCCTACGACTCCCTATATGCACGTACAACCCCTCATTGTACAAAAACGTTCATCCAGATGTAACACTGAATCCCGAGGTAGGACACTCGACCGAACTCCACACCAAACTATTAGTGTTGTTGGTAATCGATGAGTTTTCACTTACACGAGTTTGTTCTTTTTAATGCTCATATATTTTCCATCTCTAATACGGTGCTATGTTTAGCCCCAAACCACGACAGCCCTAAAAATATGCTTGACACGACATGATAAACAACAACGAACCAAGTTACAAAGCCTTGTGTTTATGAACTCGAACTTGAATTCAAAGGAACATTCGTACAAAGACGTGGCCTCACATAGCTTCATAACTATTAAAACAATCATGTAGAGCATGTTAACATATCCATTATTAAGATATAAATCATGTCATAAAAGTCATGCCTAACACTTAGCAATTTAGCAAGGAAGCATTCAACAAGTCAAGCCACAAATAGCAATCAATATCAAAACATCAAGAAATTCTAATCCAGCATATCAAATGCCTTCCGCTCCATGCATTAGTATACTTTAATCAATACAAGATTATATATGTATATGCTATAAATAGCTACGTGAGTTAGCGAAGTGCCCTTATTGAAGTTGGAACCATTCCAGAGAGCTATGTTTGCTCCAGAAGTTCCTACACCCCGTGAACCTTCATGAAACAAAACCTAATTTAGAACTTATAAACTAGTTCTAAGACATTAGCTAAAGAACTTAGGAACTTCCAAGACTTAGGCAAATGGCATAAGTCACAATAAATATGTCCATGGATCAAGACTCTTGGTGACTTTTGAAGCTATTCAAAACCTTGCAAAATTTCCACTTTAAGGTTTCCAAAACTTAAACAACTTCAAACTTTCAAAAGGCCAATTAAGCAAGATTAAAACTCTAACACTTTAGGACTTAAAACATGGATTTTGAAGACAAAATCTTTCTTAAAACACAAACATCAATTCAGCCTTAGGCCTATAAATTAGATAATTTTTTCCGTAATCAACACATAAAGCTTCCTAGAACACATTGAATGCCTAAACTCAAATTTCTTTACAAGATTCCCAAAATCAATTTTTCCTTGAATTCTTTCAAACTTCTAAGTGTTCAAAATCACCCAAAACACTTTAAATTACAACTTAACATTTCCTTCAAAACTTCCATCTTCCAAAACCCTCAAACAAGATCAAAAACCAAAAATAATTTCACCCAAAATTCTCACTTTTAGTCCCTCAACATAACTAACAAACTTTCAAGTTTCAAAATCAATTTCTCATGTCCCAAATCAACCCAATGCTCCCGGCCCTAGCATAAAACCAAGGGAACTAATTTTTTATTTTTACTACACCTCCAATACAAGCTATAAGCACTTGAAAAGCTAGTAAAAAATCAATTCTTCTCACCCAAAAATCAAGCCTAGCTCTCGGCCAAGGCATATAAACAACCAAGATGGAATATTTTCTCAAAACTAACTTGTGCACATCAAAGGCAATAGAAAATCTATGGTAAAAACAAAACTCAAACTTTGAAAAACACTTTTCTAAAATAAGCACTTTTCTGAAAACAACTTTTTGAAATACTACTTTGAGATCCTTAAAAATCAAGTCCATGGGAACAAGATTTCTAAAGCCAACAACGCCAAAAGCTCAACAAAAAATTCTCAAAGAATCAAAAACTAAGTTTTTTGCAAAACTAACAAGTACATGTAAAAGAGCATGACAATGGCTATGAGAAACATGAAAAGAGAAGGATTTTATCAATAAACAACATCCCAAAACTTAGCCTTTTTCAAAACAGAAACCATAGGAAACATGAGCTTGAGGAGGTGAGTATTTTACCTCACAGAAGTGAAAGGAGAAAACAAAGCGGTGGAGGTGGAAGATGATGATGATGCTCGCGGGTTTGAGAGGAAGGAGGATGAACAGTGACTTCAAAGCTTCCTTTCTCTCTTCGTCCGATTACGCGAAAGTTTCTACTAAAACTCTCAGCGGCGAGGGGAAAATCTCCCTCGGATCTTCAGAAGGAAACCATATTAACGTTACAGTCGTTCTTCACGAAATTCTTCGTTGATCGTCATGAAGATAATAAGAAGGTCTTATTCTCGCTTGAATGTAGAACGAGTCAGGATTAGGGTCCAAGGCGAACTATCATTCATAAAACACCGCATCGGTTAACCGAATAGCTTAAAGCATTAGATTACGCTCAAAGGCGTTCCAAAATATACATAAGATAATTAAATAAGTATTTAATTACTTAATAAATTTAGGGTCTTACAGTTCCAACCTAAGGCACCGATCCAACTTTATGCAAGGTATTTCCTAGCATCTTCGTTGGTTCCGCCCTTCAGTGGTTCTCTAGCCTACATGTAGACTTGATGTGAAATTTCGTAGACTTCTAGCAGACCTTCATGAACCAGTTTTTAGCTAGCCATCTGTTGAAATGAACACAATTTGGCTTGTTCAACCTATGGTAGCGTGAGGATGATCCCTTGAAGGACTTTATCAAACATTTCAACCAGGAGCTATGAAGTCAATGATCTGGAGCCCAAGATCCACATGAGGTTCACTCAAAATAGTCTAAAAGAGGGATCGTTTACAAATGAATTGACGAATGCTTCTCCAATGACTTTGGCCCCCTTTCGACTAGTGACTATTAGTTACATAGACACAGAAGAAGTCACTATTTATAGAATAAAAAAAAAGACAAATGGTAACTAGATGCTCAATCCAACTAACGGAAAGGAAGAAGAACAAGAGGTTTGACAGGTTCTCCCCCAAGGGAGAGAACCAAGTTAATGAGGTGGAACAAACACTTACACGCTCTAACCAGTACATGAAAAAAGATACTCTGTGAAGTTTGTGACGCCTAACTCATTTCCTCCACAACCAATAACAACACCAACCAATGCTGAGCGGAACGTGCGCTACAAGTACTACCGGGTGTTTGAACATTGATACAAACGAGTGTTGGGACCTCAAGGACCACCTTGAGCAGGTCATTTGAACAAGTACACAAGGGAAAAGTGAAACCTAAAAGAGGGGGCTGAGACCATAGGAGTAGACATTTCTGATAAAGATACCGCTCTAAAAATTGGAGGTGCCATAGAACCAGACCCTCAGATGCACATGGATGGATACTGATAAACATCACATCTAGAGATTTTATTTGGTGGTGGCAAGTCCAGCTCAGGAAAAAGACGACACCTAAATGCGGGATTGCAGTTGAAGATTCTTCCAAGCCCATAGGAAAACACCAACATCTAGCAATAATTCTCACAGACAAGGATTAATGAGGTTAATTAAGAGATGAAGATTAGGAGGACCCCATGGTGGTTCATGCAACCATTTTATGGTATAAGATAAGGCACGTCCTAATATATAAGGGGAGCTTGACCGACGTCCTATTTGAGAACGCTTTTGAGCAAATTAAGTTGCCAAGTGACACTGTCAAGCCCTACAACAACTAAATAACGGGATTTGCAAGATAGGAGGTGCAGCCCCGAGGTTACGTGACTCTAGAAACAACTTTCAGAATGGGGCGCGATTCCAGAATCATCCACGTACAATATTTACTGGTTAATATTATTAATACCTAAAATTGTATCATTGGGGCGTCTTACTCTAAACAAAATGAAATTTTTGTCTCAACTCCTTACCTGACCACCCTTATTACTTTCTTAATGTTTTAACTTCACTAAACTTCTCATTTTTCAGTCTATATATATGTCATGCTATAAGTGGACAATAGTAAAAACATGTATCTAAATTGCATACCATCTAAATATTCAATTTGAAAAAATGTGAATCTATAAACTAAAATTTTCTGGCCAATGCCTTATCAGCTTTACAATGCCGACGCCTTCTCTAACACCATGAAATATTCAGAAGGTGGATGACTGGGTTTTTTATTTAGATACGGTTTGTTCTTAAATGGGTCTCTTCATTGGTTGGTGAAGTCGATTGTTAAGAAGCTTCGTGTAGTTCTAGCTTTTGATTTGATAGTGTTAAGAACCAAGGGATCTTTAAGAAAAAGAAAACTTGATAAATCGAAGATACTGCAATGTTCTTTTTATTCTGATTATTTCACTGTTATAAGCTTTGTATTTATACACAGAGAAAACAGTCAAAGAGACAAGATCCCGGATATTCCGGGTCAACATAAATAGCGGGTCATCAATCACATTAATGAGAACTAACACCTATCACGCATGGTCAACGCAACCAGCTGACATGACTACTGACCAGACGATGCATTATGCAATCGATTCAGCTAGACAGACAATTGAATGTTGAGACAGGCAGACGATATAATGTTGAGTAGAGCAGACGATACTGTATTTCTCTAACAGCCCCCCTCAAACTCAAGGTGGGTGAAAAGGAGTAGCCTTTGCAAACACATTGAGTTTGGCCTTTATTGCTGCAAAGTGTTGAGGCGAGAAAGGTTTTGTGAAGATATCAGTCAATTGATTTTGCCCAGGAATGTGATACACAACCAATGACTTGTTCTGAACTTTCTCTCTAACAAAGAAGATGTCCAATTCCATATGTTTGGTTTTGATGTGCAAAACAGGGTTGTGAGTTAAGGCCACAACTCCCATGTTATCATAGTAAACTGTAGGAACTTGGAAATGAATTTTTAACTCTATGAGAAGAGATTGAATCCAAAGAAGTTCAGCAATAGTGTTGGCCAAGCTTCGATATTCTGCTTCAGTGCTGGATTGGGTGACAATCGTCTGCTTCTTGGAGCTCCAAGACAAAGTTTGGTCCAAAGAAAACACATGAACCAGATGTGGAACGTCTGTTATCCGGATCAGAACCCCAATTAGCATCACAGTAGGCAGTCAAGGGCACAACAGCTTTAGAATTGCAGGGCTTGAGAAGCAGACCATGTGAGATAGTATACCTTTGAGAGGTATCTTAGTATGCACTTAATAGCCTTCCAATGAACATCCAGAGGCCTGCTCATGAACTGACACACTTTGTTGACTGCATAGCTGATTTCAGGTCTGGTAAGAGTGGCATATTGCAATGCACCAAACAATAGACCTGTAGTTAGTTGGATCAACATATAGATCATTGCCATGTTTGCTGAGTTTAGCGCTGCTGAGCATAGGTGTAGATTGTCATGTTGCATTGGTCATATGGGCCTTGTCAAGAAGGTCCACCAATGTATTTGGATTGAGATAGGAGAAGAGACCCATCTTGCAGATACTGAACTTGAACTCCAAGAAAATAATCCAACGTACCCAGTTGTTTGAGTGAACACTCAGTGTTGAGCTGGGTGGTAATTTGCTGAATAAGAGATAAGGAACTACCAGTGATGATAATATCATCAACATAGACCAAGATGTAAGTGCAACAATAATATGTACTGTAGACAAATAAAGATGGACCACAACAACTAGCCTTTAAGCCAAATCGGACCAGAGCCCCTTTCAATTTGTCAAACCACGCTCGGGAGCTTGTTTGAGACCATAGAGAGCTTTTTGGAGTTTGCAGACTAAGGTTTTATCTTCAGTTTGAAACCCAGGTGGCTGATCCATGTAGACATCTTCATCAAGTGTGTCATTCAAGAAGGCATTGTTGACATCAAGTTGATGAATAGGCCAACGTTTGGTAACAACCAATGACAAAATGAGATGAATAGTGATGGGCTTCACAACAAGGGAAAAGGTTTCTGAATAGTCAAAACCTTGAACCTGATTGTATCATTTGGCTATTAACCTTGCTTTGTATCTTTCGACAGATCCATTAGCCTTTTGCTTGATCCAGAACACCCACTTGCAACCTATGGATTTTCTGTTAGGTGGTAAGGAGACCAAGGATCATGTGGTGTTTTGTTGCAAGGCATCAAACTCTGTTTGCATAGCCTACTTCCAATTTGGATCTTGAAGAGCTTTCTTCTAGGAGGTTGGTTCAACCTGAGTTAAGAGAAGTTATGGCTGAACAGTGCCAGTCTTCGAGCGAGTTTGCATTGTGTGAGTGTTGACTGAAGGAGGCGGAACTAAAGATGCCTGGGGATGAGTAATCACAGCTTTGGATCTTGTTTGCATTGCATGAGTGTTGACTGGCGCTTGCGGATGAGCTTACGTTGCTATAGCACTAGACGATTGAGTAGAGCCAGACGATGTGGCACTACTAGTTAGTGAAGGAACAGCAGACGAGGCAAGAACATTAGACGAAGCTGCAACAGAGTGATCAGATGGAGGTTGCTGCTGTCGGTGTGGAGTTACAGAGTACCTTAGAATAAATGATGTTTGAGAAGGCCCCTCCATGGTGGTGGTCGTAGTTGAAAATATCTCTATGCATGGGTACCTGTACTCATTGAAAATAACATCTTTTGACACAAAGATTTTCCCACTACCATCTAAACATTTATAACCTATGTGGACAAGGGAATAACCAAGGAAGACACACACCCAGGACCTGAATTGAATTTTGGATACATTGTAAGGACGGATAAAAGGATAGCAGGCACACCCAAAGGCTTTCCAGAACATATAATCTGGGTGGACATTGTGAAGCTTGAAATAAGGACTAACATTGCCTAAGACAGAGGTAGGCAATCGGTTGATGAGAAAAGTAGCTGTGAGAAAGGCATGATCCCAGTATTAATGGGGAATTTTGGCTTGAGAAAGCGTGGGGGCAAGTCAGGCGATGAACAATGCTAGATTGAGTAAAATGAGAACTGAGGGGTTTAAATTCAGTGCCTCCATTAGTTTGAACAGCTTTTATTTTTAGATTTAATTGCAATTCTATCATTGCTTGAAATTGAAGAAAAGTGGCATAGGTTTCTGATTTCTTCCTTAAGGAAAAAATCCACGTATGTCATGTGTATACCAACACAAGTAAGAAAATAAGAATAACCGGCAGAAGATTCAATGGAGGCGGATCCCCATAAATCAGAGGACACAAGTTCTAAAGGATGAGAATAAACTGTATTTGATTGAGAAGAGGGAAATCTATGAGATTTGCCCATAAAACATGCACTACAAACACGAGAAATAGCTCAAGAAGGAATTGAAATATTACATTTAGACAAAACATAATGTAAAATCTCATGAGTAGGAAGACCCAGGCGATGATGCCAAAGGTCATAGGAGGTGGGTCCTACTGGCGAACTATTAGTGCTTGTGGTTACATGTGTTTTAGGTAAATGAAAAGAGGAGGAAGTGGAAGCTGGCATGATAGAAGACTTGTTCTTGAAGAACTTGGAAGCGTGTGTGCCATCAAAATAATAGAGACAATCATCTCCAATAGTCCCTTGAAGAAGAATGTCACCATTGGCCTGAGATTTAACAAGACAACAAGTATGATCAAACTCAAATTTGACATGATTATCCCTAGCAAACCTACAAACACTGACAAGATTTTTAGTGATTGAAGGAACTAGCAATAAATCACGAAGAGAAAGAGTAGCATGTGTTTGGCATGGTGATTTAAAAGAGACTGTATCAACAGAATGAATAGGCAAACCTTGACCATTCCCCATGAGAATGTGATTATTTCCTTGAAGAGGTGTAAGATTGGAGAAGGTAGTAGCATCATGGGTGACATGATGAGTTGCTCCAGTGTCTGGTAACCAAGTCCCTTAACTTGAGCCTGCAGATGCAGTGAGCAGAGCTTGTCTCATCATCTGCTGTGGGAACACTTGGCCTGTTGGTCGCTGTGCAAAGGGAGAAGGGCCAGTCGTCTGCTGGGGTGATTGAAATGCAGGTACAAGCATCGTCTGCTGGTGATAACCATTTACATATCCAACAAACAGAGGGTAATCAGTTCCCGAAGGGTATCCACGTGAATCAGTCATCGAACCAGCATTGGGAAAAGGTAATTTGGGGGGCCTAGTGGGTTGAATCATAAAAGGGTGGTGGACCAAGACCTGCTTGTTGAAAATTGGAGAGGGGTGGTGCAAAACCTCCAAAGGCACCGGCTTGCTGAGAAGCTTGAATTAAAAAGATTTCTGTCACTTTATATCGAGTGGTGAAGGCTTGATCATGGTGGTAATGGTTTTGGAAAAACAAAACTTGCTTGAGCCCATGGGTGTGATGGCCGAACCGTTTCTATATGGCTTGAGGGGTTGATTTCATTCATTAAAAACCTTGTTTTATTTACGAATGTAATTCTAGTTGATGTCGTTTTGAAAATCATGTTTAATGATGTTTTGGAAAAGAAAATTCAACCTTAGTGTTGTTGTTCAGGCCACGGGTTTCTGGCTTCCTTTAGGGAGCTAGAAATTATTTTGGAACTTGTTTTTATGAACAAGTCTTTATTTTGGTTTAGGGATTAAATTGTGAAAGTTTGAAAAGTGTAGGAACTAGTTTATAAGTATGGAAGAAATTGGGGGTTGATTTGTAAATATGAAAAGTTTGGGGACTTTTTTCAAGAATTTAAAAGTTGGAGGACCATTTTCTAATTAATCAATTGTCTAGGGACTCAAATTTAATTATGAGATTTATTGGGGACTGAAAATGGAATTTCTAAAAAGTTGGAGGACTTTTTTGTAATTAAGTACTTTTATGGGGTCAAAATACAATTATTCTAAATTGAAGGCTGGTTTGTAAACCCTGTTTCTTGAAGGACTTAAATAGTTTTAAAATAAGGTTTTGAATTCTAAGTGTGTAAGGCCTAGCCTTAGTTATGAGCCTTAGTTGTTATGTTAGTAAGTAGTTAGATAGTAACTTGGCTAAACGTACTTGTGAAGGTACGACGCACGAGTTCGAGACCGAGGACGGATCGAGCTTTAGGGAGTTTATTGGAAAAGGTAAGGGCAATTACGCATTTTTGCACATCTCTTGCCATGCGCTTGTGTGGTTGTTTGATAATTGTAATTGTATGATGTGAATGCATGTGAACTATTTAAGTATGACTTATTACATGTGTAGTGAAGATGATATGTTAGATGTTTGAGAACTTAGAATGTTATATGCTTTGATTGAACTACGTGCAATAAAGGCATGTATGAATCTATGAAATGATGTTCTGGTCATATATTGATGTTTATGGACTATTGTTATTGATACATGATGATGCAATGAATGATTGAGATTATACTTGAGTTGCATTGTTATTGATACATGACGATGCAATGTATGATTGATGTTGTACTTGTACTGTGCGGTTATCGATTGTTGTCGACTGTTGAATTTGTTACTCCTGGACACTCAAATGATGAGTGAGACCGGCGAGACGTGATGTTTGGTCACCTAGAGATGGTGGACCCTCTCGAGCAGCAGTGGAACAGGACAAAAAAGGACAGACCAAGTTGTATGACTAACTTTGCATTGAGCATGACTTGTGCGTTTTGGAGACAGGGCGCAGGACTACTTGTAGAACCAAGCTATTGAGCTCGGCCAGTGGTCGTACTATAGAGAGTACATGGCCTGGAGACTAACATTATTTGACAATATTGGATCGTGCCTGTGAAGTGGCAACACAACGAGAGTGCATCAATGTAGGTTAACCCCATTTGGGAGTTGTGTGAGTGATTCAATGACGGTGCGTTACTATAGGCTAACCCCACTTGGGATTCGAGTGTTTGTCCCGCCTCTTGTTTATCGGTTGTTGGCGTTTTATCTGGATCATTATTTTTGGTCGAGAGGTCGACCGTGACATGCACACATGCATACTAACTAATGACTGCTTAGTGATAGTGCCCTGGTTGACTGATGACATGACTTATCTTATGTTGATGATGGCACGTGATGTCTTGTCTGTTTTGTATGTGTTGATTTGCGTGGTTAGAGCAATTCCCATGTGCTTTAAGTAGTTGACCCTTGCATGCTTTGTTTGTTATATTTGTGGTTGGGCGGCCGGCAACCGCCAGACGACGATGGACGACAGCTTGATCAAGTACTATACTTTTGGGGAAGTCTTGTTTGTGCTGCTCGATGAGGAGGATCCATCGATGTTAGTGATAGATCGTCGTAGCCGGAGCTTGAGGTATATGGGTCGGATGGTAGGAGTCCAGAAGGATGCTGACGGGAATTGGTACGACTACGTGCCCAACCAGGAGTTGTTGCGTTGTCCTTACCCCCATATACTATCTTTAAGAGATTGATTTCCTCGTCTACGACCAAGAAGTCAGTGTCGGAGCCTTCATCAATTATCAAAAATTCAGGGACGATACCAGCGCTAGTGGTGGTGAAGCCAAGCAGCCCACCTTCTCAACCTTGTTTAGTGTCCGACTGGTCCTTGCAAGGGATTGGCATGACCGTAAGATGTAAAGCCATGATGCAGGAGTTACCGGAGGTGGATGTTTCGATCAAAGAGGAGAGCTCGTCGGATAAGGGGTAGAGTCTGGAGTAAGGCTAGAGCCTTTTGGGTAGAGTTTGTCTTTGGCATGTAATCGAGTTGTATTGGTGGTCTGTACTTTCTTACTAAGGATTTTGGGATAGACTCTAGTGCTTTTGTGTGGTTCGCCCTGCGTGGTGAGACAGGAAGTGATTGGAGTTAGAGGTTTTAATTGAAGTTTTCTTTTACTCTGTTTCATATTAAATAATGGTTCGTTTAGTGGACAAAGGTTTGATGTTTTTACTCGTTTATCTGATTGAGGGTTTATTTTAATTGTTTTTAAGGATCACCGTCTTTAAAATTTTATTATAAGTTACTAAGGTAACCCTTGAGCAATTGAGGTGTTACACCTCAACTCATTCTTGAATCTATTTTCCCGATGTGGTTTGTCTTGGATCCATGTGTGTCTGGTGGTTTTTTTGGGGGACACCGGCTTGATGGTGTTTATTCAGCAAAGAGTTGTTATAATTGGCTCTCTTTTTTAGATGGTTCATTTATGTCTTATTTTCCTCAGTGCTCTTGTAATAAAATTTGGAGGCTTTGTGCTCATGAGCGTATTCGTCTATGTATTTGGTTAGCCTGTCACGAGGCCCTTCCCATTGCATTCGTGATTGGAGGGAGGTTTGGGCTATTTGGCACGAATTTGGTTTTGACTCTGTTATGTAATTTGGGCTAATAGTTTCAGAGGTTATATATATCATTTGCCTTGCTAGCAATTTGTTTGTTGATTGCAAGTTGGCATTTCATTCTGATGCGCGTTGGTTGGCTCAGCACTGGGTGGCTTGGGAGAGATCTCCTGCAGATTGGGTTTCTCTCGGTGTTGATTGTAGCTCTTTGGGTATTCCTAGTGTTGTGGGCTTGGTGATTGGCTGAGGGGATTTGATGACAACACTCTGAAATCCTTTAAGTTGAGCTTCTTGCAATCCTTCAAGGCTAGCTTTTGTGTTGGGCTACATGTTTTTGGAGGATTATTATTTTTCAAACTCTTTGCATGCTCTTATGCTTGTGGGTAACGATGTTCGCGAGATCAATCAATTCTCTTCTATCATGGGGAGTATTAAGAAGCTTATTGCTAGAGATTGAGTTGTTCGTTTTCAACATATCTTACATGAGGGGAATGCTGCAACTGATTTTTAAGTTAAGCTTGGAGCTATGCCTAAATTTGTTGTCCATGATTATCCTCCTTCAATTTGATACTCGCTGCTCCTTTTTATAAGAACCAAACAACCATTGCACACCCCTTAAGAAAAGTAGTTAAAGTGGTTGTTAGCATTTAATTTGTTCTCAATTTACATCAACTTTCTAAAATTGCCCCAATTTACTTTTAAAAATTTCTATTCATCATTAATGCATTACATAGTGGAAAGAGAAAGGAAATTAAATTAAGTAAGAGTAAGTTTGTCAAAAAATAATTAATGCACTACAAATTTTAAGTCGGTTCGGATGGTCCTTTGCAAGGATTATGACTACACTAAGGAATAGGGGTGGCAATATGGGCTAGGCCCGCTGGGCCGGCCCGTTTGGCCCGCCATTTTCGGCGGGTTGGGTTGGGATTTTCAACCCAAATACCCACTTGTAACCCACTTTAGAAACCCATTTTTATGACGGGCTTTGGCGGGTCGGGGCAGGCCGGCCCGCCAGGCCACTTTTTCTTTTATTTAACTAAAGAGAAAAAAATCAAAATTGAAAAAAATCAGTACACTACTATAGACTTCAGCGTGAGGGAGGAGGGTTTCCAAAGTGAGGGTTTGGGTTTCTACAGACTTCAGTTCGCCGCTTCGCACTCTCCTCTCTCCTGCACCGACCACCACGCTCTCCTCTCCTCCACCGCGGCGCTCTCCTATCCTCCACCGTGACGCTCTTGTCTCCTCCATCGCGGCGCTCTCCTCTCCTTCGCGGCGCTCTCCTCTACCCCGTCGCGCTCTCCTTTTCTCCACCACGCTCTCCTCTCTGCCACCACGCTCTCCTCTTCTCCACTGCTCTCTCCTCTCCGCGAATGAATCTCGCAAACGCTGCGCTCTCCTCTCCGTCGCGAATTGGAAAGTTTTCATTGAATCACTCCTCTCTTTGGATCTGTAATTCGATTTTATCCTTGCTTCCTAGTTTGAGGTGCTTCCTGCTGGAATTTGTGTATATATCATGGTGAAACATAGGTTTTTTCCTCTGTGTATTAAGATTGCTAAATGTGTTTTTTCCCACTAAAGTTTATTCTAGCTTCTCTGAATGATTGCTAGATCTTTCCTCATTTTCATATGATTTCTATTTGTTTTGAATTATTGCTCTTCCCCAATTCTGATATCTTATCAGCCCATGAAAAAGGAGATGAATGTCTCTTTTTTACCATGAAAAAGGGATAATATTCCTTTAGGGAAGTAGGGAAGATCTAAGTATGAGAAAACTATTACTCAGCAAAGCTGAATGTTCTTGATAGGAACACCACCAGCTCTACTGCATAATTAGATTTAATATGAAAATTGGTTCAAATGTACTACATTTTATATGAAAATTGGTTCATGATTCTAGTTTAGTGATTCTGGTTTGCACTTAACGCTTGCTTTGCTATCTTTTGTGAGAATGTATAATTTTGTTGGTTCGTCATTTGTGCTTGCTTTTGTTGTGTTAAGAGACAATTATGAGTTGTGGCTTGTGACTTGCGTTATTTGTGTATTTTTGCAACTTGTGAGAATGTTGAACTTTGTTGGTTTGTTCTTTTTTCTCATAATTAAATTTTTTCCCACTACATTAAATTTTGACGGGCTAACCCGGCAAAATGTGGGTTGGGTTGAGACTTTCAATCTATATACCAAATGTGGGCCAACTCAGCCCACCCCGCATTTTGGCGGGCTGTTAACGGGTTGAGTCTGGCCCGCCCCGCCAGCCCATATTGCCACCCCTACTAAGGGATTAGTTTTATTTTCTTTTCCGTTTTTAGCAAAAACGAAAAATAAAAAAGAAAACGGTAGATATGCCGGTCCCCACCACCAATTATTCAACAGTCACACACACACACTGAAAATCGTAACTGAAAGCTGTTCCTTCATTCGTTCCCCGCTTTTGCTCAACAAGAACCCCAACACTAGTTCACTTTCTCTCTCCGAAAACCGAAGAGCACCACAACAACAGCGCAACCATGCTTCTCAGAGCTGCTTCGTCTTTCTCTCTTCTCAACTCCAACGGCGGCAGCGACCACCTGCTCCCTCTGTTTTCCTCTTCTTCCTGTTCCGTTTCGCTTGCCAAAAACGGCAACTCCTTTGTTCCCTGCGCCACAAAGGGCTCCAACAACCGCCCCTTAACCGGCGTCCTTTTTGAACCCTTTGAAGAGGTGAAGAAGGAGCTCGACCTTGTTCCCACCGTCCCTCAAGATTCCCTTGCTCGCCAGAAGTTCGTCGATGAGTGTGAGGCTGCGATTAACGAGCAGATCAAGTGGGTCCCTCTCTAACCCTCTTTCAAATTTTTCTCCTTTTCAGTTTCTTTATCTTTAACTTCAAAAAACAAAAAAATCAAACCTTTTGTAAAGTTTTATTCATAACGCTTTTCGTAATTGTTCAAAAAAATCCAATGGCTAGGAGATTGAATGTTTATCTATTTCTGGGTAGCTTTGATTTTTCATTTGCTTGCTGCTATTGCTTGGTTCTAATTCATGTGTTTTTGACAGTGTGGAGTACACTGTTTCGTATGTTTACCATGCAATGTTTGCCTACTTCGACAGGGACAATGTTGCGCTCAAGGGTCTTGCCAAGTAATCAATTGATTTGGTTATCTTTGTGTTTTTTATTTTGATTTGTCTTGTCAGGAGTGGTTAATGATTGTGATGATTGCAGGTTTTTCAAGGAGTCAAGTGATGAGGAAAGGGAGCATGCTGAGAAATTGATTGAATATCAGGTATATATTACAGTTTCTAACCTCAGAATATGTTGTATCAGTATAAAAGATGCAAGCTTTTACTGTGTGTTAATGTAACTTTCAGAACAAACGGGGTGGGAGAGTGAAGTTGCAATCTATAGTGATGCCTCCTTCTGAGTTTGATAATGAGGAAAAGGGAGATGCGCTATATGGTCAGTGCCTCTCGTCCTGTTTTTTTGCTGTTATGGTTTAATGACTCTTATAAATTTACAATTTGAAAACATTGAAAGATCATTCAGAACAAATATAGAGTTAAAAGCCGAAATGAATAAGATTCAGATAACTTTATTCCATTGCATTTTCTTTAGTATCATATTCCTTTAATGATGCTTCCTAATCTTCAGCCTGATTATAAGATCAAATATTCTATAAAATAAAGCTTGCTGCATTTAACCTTTATCTTGTTTGCTTGCGTGTTTGGATCCACAGATAAGCCTCATAATCATAGAATCACTTCTCCCTCTACAAAAGCTACTCATAGTAGCTTTTCCTATACTTATATCTCTTTCTAAAGCTACTCATAGTATCTTTTCCTATATTTGCATCTCTTTCATTAATATATAGGTCAAACACACTTCTGTTTGGAATACATTGTTTCTTACTAAAACTTTGAATACAAATGAAGAACTATGCAACACATAATGTAAAAACCAACTTGCATTCTTTTGCTTTACCTAATAAACTTCCCTAGTGAATTTTGTATATTTGGCTCTAAATGTATTTTTGCTTTTTTTTTTTTGCGGCAGCAATGGAACTTGCTCTGTCATTGGAGAAGCTGACTAATGAAAAGCTCCTTAACTTGCACAGTGTAAGTTAAATTTGTATGGTCTTGGCTTTAGATTTAAGGGCATTTGTTGTATTTCATTAGCCTCATTCTGTTTTTACTTCGATTTTTCTAGAAAGGAAAACCCATTTGTTTGAACTTGTTTGACAGGTTGCCTCAAAGAACAATGATGCGCAGTTGACAGATTTTATTGAAAGCGAGTATTTGGGTGAACAGGTATAAATATATATATACATATATATATATAGGAATTTGCAATGTAGGAAACTCTTCCTTATTGGCTACAAGCATAAGAATTGCATGCAGTTCAAGGAAGCTTTTGTGATGATCTAAACTTTGCAGTTCTCATGTTTTTTGGTAGGTGGAAGCTATTAAAAAGATCTCCGAATACGTTGCTCAGCTTAGAAGAGTCGGCAAAGGACATGGTAAGAATTTTTCTAATTCAGCTATATCATATGCAACTTGCTTAGTAGAGTTTATGTATCCTTTTGACCTTTTTTCTTGTTCTTTCAAAGAGAGAAATCATAATCTCCATAAGGATTTAAAAAAATTTGATGTTGTGTTTTACTTCTCAGGTACCTGGCACTTCAATCAGATGCTGCTCCAGGAGGGAGTTGCTGCTTGATGATTTACATTTTCACGCCCCTTTCTTGTTAGTGTATCCGTTTGAGGATTTTTCATGTCTTTTCCTAGAGCTGGATTGAACTTAAGTTGAAAAATATAGTAATGTTGGTCATCAATATCATGTGGATCATTTATTAGTTGATCATGATTGTTGGAAAATCTTCTAATACAAGCGTCTCAAGTTAATGAACATTGCGATGAAGAAGTATGACATTTTGGATACACATTTTCAACACATTATATTATAAGTTTGTTTCTGAGGATCTGCTTTCTTGGAGAGACTTTCACCACATCCGGATTAAAATTACGGAAGAAGTTCATGTTTGTCCTATCAAATAATTAGTGGGACCGCCAAATTATAAGTGAGAGTTATATTTAGAAGAAATATTGTGTTGAGAAGAGGGTGTTAGAAGAGAATGTTGCCACCCTTTTGCAATTAGTTGTGACAGAGTTCTTAGTTTGTCATACATGATT
This sequence comes from Acmispon strigosus, assembly GCA_030819835.1. Classification (NCBI taxonomy): domain Eukaryota; kingdom Viridiplantae; phylum Streptophyta; class Magnoliopsida; order Fabales; family Fabaceae; genus Acmispon; species Acmispon strigosus. The sequence continues at coordinate 31,573,882 of JAUAMA010000007.1, forward strand.
TAGCAAATTTTACATTTCATTTTATGATAAAAATGTATCTAGGAAAAGTGTGTTGCAATGTGTTAATATGTTTTCGTTGAAATTTTTTAGGAAGTTTGGAAGTTTAGAAACATCCACCTCTTAATACCTCAAGCTTCCGTTACATAAATTTATCGCCCGCATCGATGGATCCTCCTCGTCGAGCAGTACAAACAAGATTTCCTCGAATGTGTAGTACTTGATCATGTCGTCGTCCACCATCGTCTGCAGTTGTCAGTCACCTAAACACAAACAAAGCATGCAAGGGTCAACTACTTTAAGCTTATGGAAATCGCTCCAAACACACAAAAACACAAACAATACAGTCAAGACATCACGTCTCATCATCAACTTAAGCTAAGTCATGTCAACAGCCAACTAGGGTACTATCACTAAACAGTCAAAAGTTAGTATGCGTGTATGCACGTACAACCTCGTTATACAAAGCAAAATGAATCCGGATATAATACCAACAACCGATACACGGGAGGCGGGACAAATATGACTCCACAATTGAGGTTAGTTCATGCTAACGCACCGCCATTGAATCACTCACACGACTCCAAATTTGGGGTTAGCCAAAGCCAACGCACCACCATCTAATTGCCACTTGCCACTTCACAGGCACGATCCACGATCGTCCAAAAAGATGCATATGCCATTCTAAGTCAATCACAGCAACTCGGTCCGTCCTCTGACGTCCTATTCCAAAATACACGAGCAGGGTCCACCATCAACAGGTGTCCAACAACTCACAATATCCGACAATTATATATATAATAGGTTTAATCATGCATACCAACATCACCTTATCTCAACAAAATCATACATGAAAACAACATGCTATCATCCCACAGGATCAAGTAGAAAATAGATTATAATATATCATAATATCAGGACATATTTCAAATATAGTTCAAGTCAAAATATGCTTCAAGACTCATGGCAAATCAGGTTAAAAGCATAATTCCAAATCATATACAATAACCACAAATAGCATACATCACAAGTAGATATTCTAGACTAAGTGCCCTCACATCATACAAACACAGTTAAAAACAAACACCCAAGCGCATGGCAAGAGTTGTTTGAAAATGCGTAATTGCCCTTACCTTGGCCAATAGCCTCCCTTAAGCTTAATTCGTGCTCAAACCTAGATCCAAACGTCGGACCTTCACAAGACATGTTCTAACTAAGTTACATCAACATCTATAGATCAAATCTTTACTAGTTCCTTTAGAGATCCTACCCGACTATGAGAACTACATGTTTTAAGGACTAGGAGTTAATTAAGAATTAACTTTCCATTTTCAATGTGGCGACCCAACTCATCCCCTTCCCGCATACAACTTATACTAATAAGTCATTCCTAAATCATAAAAATTGGCAACTAAAAATTTTCTTAAGTAATAACCACACATTGACATAGCTCATTAATTATACATATGCATCATATATCCGTCATGTCTCACATTACATTCACATTTTAGACATAATATAACACCACCACTCAAAAGGAAAGGAAAAAACCGGATCCCACAAGTCAGCCACAACGAGCTAATTAAGGTTCACCACCTTTATTTATCATACAAGCCACTAATAGTCAGCTAAAGTCAGACGACCAACATAACTACTACTACAAGTTAGATGCTACTGTCAATAGCTACACAACTTTTCCACCTTCTTGCTCAAGCCCCTCAGAGTTCCGCCTTCACGTCATCACCGTCTGCTACTCATAAGTAGAGAGGAGAAAGAAACAACATACAAAAGAAGGGTGAGAAGCAATTCAACACAAGCTGATAAAATAAGGACAAACACAAGAAGGGGGGTTGAATTGTGTTCGCATGAAAACTTGCTTTTCTTAGAAATCAACTTACTTAAGTGATGATTTGGCTCTGCTTTATTTATTTTTTAGATGCAAGTTACAATTTTTTCATCTATTTTTTTTCAAAGATGCATGGAATAAAACTTAAAGGGTTACCAAATGACACTTAAAATTATGCGAGAAAAAATCTCTAAAAGAGCTACTAAAATGCACAAGAACATGAGGAAATGAAAGGACTAGCATGCCAACTCTAGCTGACATAACTAGCATAAAAACATGATGCAAAACCCTAAAGGCCAAACAGTAGTCCCTAAAAAACCCCAAAACCAGAGAAGCTAAAAGACTTCTGAGCGAAAGAGAACATATCTTTTTGAACAACGCTCCCATATAAACCAACTCAACCGGATATGCCGTAGTTGTAAACTGTGCGACAAAAGGGAAGTCCATCACGGCTTCGATGTCACTAATGGGGTTGAAAAACATCACTGGGACATGGAGAGACAAAGACTAACTGCATATCCCATACACACCTCAGATGCAATCTAGAGGCAAACAAAGACATCCACCATGGAAGGGGGTGGCGAAGGTGGCGCAACCGCAATGAAATATAGGTGTCGAGAAAGTGACAAAGGAAGGCGCCGACGTGTCGTTGCAGGGGCACCACTGCAGATGGTGACGAGGGGGCGGAGGCCGAGATGTGAGGTGGCTGCACTAACGGTGAGATTCGGTGGCGGCCACCTGTTTTGGTCGGGTCTTCAGCCATACAACCCAACGACGTAGGAGCTAGCTCGCTAGGGATGCTCTTAAGCATACACCTAAGAGGCAGCATGCACGACCTGGCTAAGGGACAAGCATTCCCAACTTAGTGGTACCTTATACGACCGACCCAAACACAGCCCAAAGGGAAAGCACTTCACAAACCGCTCGACCTAAGCCGCTCCCGCTCGAAAGCCTCACTTATGAGCTTCCCCAACACTAGTAGAGACACCTACGACACCTATAAATACCAGGTTCTATCGTCTCACTCGAGACTTCTACTTCGACTTCTTCTACAACTTTTTACACACTCATATACGCTTCGTACTCACTCCTCACATTACAAGTTTGCTATGAATTCTTAGATGTTTGAGTTGAGCTCTCGGATGCTCTCAGAGCTCCCAAACTGACTTAAGCGTCGGAGTGTCTTCTGTAGGTCCCCCTGACGCACCGGACTTGAAGACTCCACCTCACTCACACCGGAGTACAGCAACCGTCGCCGCAGCCTCGCCGAGAGAAACTCCATCCAGGATTCACACACGAACACCACCGATATGAAGATAATGGGTGAATCGAATGGGGGCGGTGGTGGCCTAGATCTGCTAAGGTGAAAAGACTGTCGTGGCCTAGATCTGGTGACAGTGAGATGGCGGTGGTGGCCCATAACAGCTGCTGACGGTGAGATGGCGGAGGATGTCGCAGATTTGGTGATGAGAGATGAAGCGGCGAGTGGCGGAGGTGGGCACATATCTGAAGGTGCAAGAAACACACAAGAAAGGGGGGGGTTTGAATTGTGTGACTTATTTTTGAAAACTTCTTTCGATGATAAACATTAATGATTGGTTTTCAAAGAGAGTTATTCATTAGGCAAATATGCATGTATGCAGCGGAAAATATAACATGACATGAAAAGTAAAGCACACATGATTTTTATCCTGGTTCACCCCCATAATTGACAGGGCTACGTCCAGTCCTTGGCTTCACCAAGATTTTCCACTATTTAGACAAATAGTACAAGTATTATCAGGGACTTCTCCCAACAAGTATTGTAAGGACTTCTCCTATCAAGTATTATGAGGACTCCTCCTTACAAGTATTGTCAGGAATTCTCCTTACAAGTATTATGCAGGACTCCTCCTGATACCTTTTACAAGGTTTGGGTTTTTCTACAATAATTCTCTTTAATAAGAGTGGGTAGAAACAATGAAGTTCGGGTTTACAAAGAGGATAGGCATTTGGGTTCTCTGTTTTGGGTTGTGTGTGTTGGTTGAGATGAGAGTAACACTCTATAAATTCTTCACACACATGAGCAACTCAACTCAGGTAAAGGTTGGCTTGAAGCGTTCTGAGTTGGAACCAATGAAGTCTTGGTTCTTTGAGCAAACTTAGTTGAGATATGAAAGTTTGAGTCTAAGTTGTCAAGTTGCTACGGAAGCAGGATTCTCTATATATATCTTCAGTTGAAGATCTTCGTTCTTCTTCCACATAAGGAGAGAAAACCTGCCCGTTAGTGCTCCTACTTCCTCTGCTGTGAGTAACGGCTAATTTTGCATTTTCCAGCAAGTCTGAGACACGATCTGTGAAGCATTGATTTGCCTGGGTCGACATCGTCTGGCTCCATTTGAGCAAGTAGCCTTGAGCTATGTCTTCTGTATTTAATGCCAGAAATTCCAGCTGTGGTATTTGTTTTGACCATTATACCCCAGTGCGTGCCAGCTAGTGCCCATCAAATGCTCTGATCAAATATTTGAATTTCGACCGTTGAATGAGTACGGTGCTCAGAGATTCTTGCCGTTGATTCCGCAATGTCAGCTTGATTTGAGGAAAAGTAGAAAAGCAGTGGGACCAAGGAATATTGTATTAATTGTGTCCCTTTCTTCTTTCTGCCATTGCCAGTGCTTTATTTAATATACAGACGACGTAGACGTCTTTTGATCCAAGAAGCAATTATTCTGAATGAACTCTTCAGAGCTGGGTGAATAATTTTTTTAATGCTTCTGTTGAACTAATATCCTCGTAATGCACATTTCTTGATGTTTGTACCTTTGGCGCATTCTGATGCTTGAGCAGACGAATTCTTCCTTATGATTTGACAGACGCAGTCTCCATATAATATTTAGAATTCCGTTACCGAGTGGCTTGCATCGGCAGACGGTCTTTCTTCATTCAGTCCTTCTTAAGATTGAGAATATTCATGACTCGTAGAAGACTGAATCTTTCCTTTTCTTTTGCTTCCACTGAAGTTCTCCATCTGAGTGAGTTGGTCCACAACTTCCTTATATGATGCTTAGAGAAGCTTCAAAGCTAGAGACATTTCTTCATGAGTTGTCATACTCATTCAGCTTTAGATGAAACAGTATTCCTGTTGATCACTGTTGGTTCAGGCACCGGACTGTTTCAGCTTCTTGAAGTGGACTTTGACTTGAGAGTGCATAGCTGATAGAATGTCTTCGAAAAAGATGTTTGCTATTTGAAGTCACTGCTTTATCTTCCGTGAGTCACCGGATTGTCTTCACATGAATGCTTTCTTTGTATGTCTTTGACAGCATTTCCTTCAGGATGTATGTAGTGATGACCGGACGATTTCTCCTAGCAGGCTGATTCTCTTGATAATGCTTTGAGATTCATTCAGTGCTTCCAGTAGATAAATATTCCTGGATATAAGAAATTTCACTGTGTTAGGAATTCTATCTCTAATGATATTAAACATTTAAAGAAATTGTTGATTATCAAAACATAATAATTCATTTAATTGTTTGAATCTAACAATATCTGCGGTGGAGAAGACAGCAGTGGAATGGTGGTGGTGGTAAAATAAGAGAAAAAGAAGAAAACTGACTTATTTGGGTAATAAACCACCTGTTGTGGTAGAAAACTCACATAGTGTGAGAGAAACTCACATAATGTGGGAGAAAACACCGAACACAGTAGAAAAAACCTCCCTAATGGAGGAAGAGGATCCCACAAGGGGGAGAAGCAGCAATTCACATAAAGGGCTCTAGCAACGCAGAGAGTGTGGGGTTCGAGTGTGTGTGCGCGTTTGTCAACCCATTTTTTTTCATATAAAGACAAGGGCAATTGTTTTTAGCATCAATGAAGTAAATTGAAAAAGGTCATGTCCGTGTAAAAAGCTTGGACCGAAAAGTGAAAAGGCCCAAATCTGATTTTAGGGTTCCACCTCACCATGTATCAAAACATTTTTCAACAACTCAATAAGATGATGCATTGCTCCTACCATCGTTGAACTTTCAACAACTCTACCGACCACTGCAGCTCACCTCCGTTCTCCTCTAACCTTCACCGGAGGTCGACTTCGTCTTCTCGCACTCTGTTTATGAACTTTTCACCTGTTCATCTCGTTTCCTGTTGGCTCCATCTTCACGTTTATGTTGAACCGATTCTAATTGGAGAACCGCCTGTTTCCTCAATTTTGGCCGGTTTTCCGAGCTTTGACCGGTTCTATCCTCAAACGGTTCTCTGAGCTTATTGAACCGGCCGGTCCGGTTCAGGTTTAAATGGTGTGAATAATCCCTTCCCTAGCTTCTCTCCCATTGGCGAAATGACATCAGAGTTCACCTTTTTTTTTGGGGGTTTCCTGTTGAGTAAGAAAACGGGTGCTAAGAGAGTATAATTAGCTTTCGGTGGTTTCGATTTGGAAGTTGAAGAAACGGGTTTTGCCGACTACAGTGTTCAACCGCAGAGACAATGAAGAAAGCCGTGGCTTTTGTTCTGTCAATATTCCTCTCAGTTTTACACTACACAAATGCTGAAGAACCTTTCGATGTTCGCAAGCATCTCTCCACTGTCTCCAGGTTTCTCTTTCCTCCATCACAAGTGAATGAAATTGCTCTCTCCCCCCCCCCCCCCGTTCATTTACGTTTATCATCGCCGCAATCAATTTTGCAATGTTTCCGATTTTCGGCACCATTTTTTGTTTGATCTTTTGTATTTAGGTTCGTTATTGAACAATTCACTCTGCTTGTTATGGTATGCTCTTAATTTTTTCTTTAAACAGGTTGAGGCTGATGAAAATTTCGTTCCTAATTTTCTCTGCAGATATGGTGTGGTGAAAGATATTGCTGACAATAACTTCGTACCTTCTAGTATTCCTGAAGGATGTGTTCCAATCCATTTAAACCTCGTGGTAATTTTCTCAAAAATTTTGAGGATATTGTTTTTCATTAATTATGAAGAATGTTTTACAATACACTTCAATTATTGTTTTAACTTCTACAACAGCTCTTATATTTTCACATTGTCATGCTGTTTGCACAAGAAATCTAGAACGGTGCTGAATGAAAGAGTTAATATTTTCTAGAATGTCTAGCTTGTTATTATTAGTTGTTCTAAATTGTCTGGGAACGCTTCTTGATAATGCTACTTTATGTATTCCCAGGCGAGGCATGGAACTCGTTCCCCAACGAAGAAAAGGATAAGAGAATTGGATAATTTGTCAGCTCGTCTGGAGGTTCTGATAAGGGATGCAGAAGAACGAAATTTGCCTTCAGAGAAACTTCCCTCCTGGATAAATGGGTGGAAATCTCCTTGGCAAGGAAGGCTTACGGGTGGTGAGTTAGTTAGCAAAGGAGAGGAAGAACTATATGATCTTGGTATCAGGGTTAGAAAAATGTTTCCTAATTTGTTTGATGAAGAGTACCATCCAGTCATATATCCTATAAAGGCAACCCAAGTGAGTCTATCTTTAATTTTCTTTTCTTTGGATATATAGGTGGATTTTGTTGTTTTAAAATTATTCGTTTCCTCAATTTACATCTACTAGTTTTGGGTCTACTGATTGCCGCCCCCCCCAAAAAAAAATTGTACCTGTTGGTTTGGAGTTGACAGTGAATGCTGAGACATTATGATAATTATGGGCTGCCACGCTAACTGCTATAAAAGACAAGGATTTGCTATTCTATATTTAAAAGCTACAAACTTACGCATCTCTCGTCTTTGGCAATTAGGTTCCACGAGCATCAGCAAGTGCTGTGGCATTTGGAATGGGGCTTTTCAGTGGCAATGGAAGTCTTGGACCTGGGCATCATCGAGCTTTTTCTGTTACCAGTGAAAGCCGTGCTAGTGACATCCAGCTGAGATTTCATGATTGTTGTCATAACTATAAGGTGCGTTTTTGACATTTATTTTGTTGAACAACATTGATTTTACTGGAAGACTTCTAATGCAACGTTTACATGTGTATCTGAACCAATTACGAATAGTCATGGACTTCATAGCTAGCCAATTTCATACATTTTATCGTCTATTTGGAACTATGCTTCTAATACATTATTAGATTAGATAAAATCACCCAAGCTGCATGTGTCTCCTTTTTTGACTGACAAATATTGAAGACCGTGTTTCTTTGCTCCTTTCAGTGATAAATTTGTTTCTGTATTGCTGGAAAGTAGTTTTTGTTTACAATTCTGTCCCAATGTACCATATGATGCAAGTTAACATTTTTTAAATGAATTGAAATTACTATATTCGCCTCATGTAAAAACCACCACAGGTTGAAAATGAAAGCTGTTTGGTGTTTTAAAGAGGCTATACTTAATTACTTACTATTGAACATTTGAGCATGACTGTATGGTTAATTGGACATCTTATGATATTCAGTTTTCTTAAAGGTATCGTTTGTGCTTTGTTTTCCCTGCCTCCTTTTTTGTCTCGTTATTTACTTTATGGAGTTATGGGAGCAGGATTTCAGGAAAAGGCAGGAACCTGCAGTTGATAAACTTAAGGAACCTATAATTAAGGAGATTACATCTGCATTAGTTGGGCGATATGGGCTGAATTTCACAAGGCACGATACATCCTCTCTCTGGTTTTTGTGTAAACAGGTAATTACATTTCTTTACTCTCAGCTCCTTTTGGTTTTCTCCATCTTCTTCTTTTTTGAGTTTACGTGTAATCATTTACTAATGTTCAAGAGATTCATTATTTTCTTTTCCCCCCTTTTCATTTACTCAATTTTTCATTGTTTTGACAGGAAGCATCGTTGTTGGATATAACTAATCAAGCATGTAGTCTTTTCAGCCCTTCTGAGGTACTTTTATGGTCATAAAATTCTGATGCAATTTGTTATCTAATGGTAATAATCAAGCATTTAGTCATTTCAACCCTTTTGAGGTGCTTTTGTGGTCGTGATATTGTGATGCAATTTGTTATCTAATGGTCAACATTTTCCTGTTTGCCTGTCTGTCTATGAATATTTAATTGAGAAAAGAAAATTTATAAATATGTCAGTAATTCAGTTTTGACTTTATAATATAATAATGCCAAATTTGAGTCTTTGATATTATTTTTCTAATATGTCATTGATCTTGTAATAAAAAAGAAAATTTTATTAAGATATTGTTGCTGTTAACTGGGCTGCAAAGAAACAGTTGTAGAAGAGAGGGACAAACACTTAAGCTGAATGCCAAGAAAGTTGCTATTGTTGATGGGAAAAAAAAATGTTTGGCTTTCCCACTTCAAACCAAGATCTATGTTAGCTTATGAATGCGTTTTCTTTTGCAATGTAATTATGTGCTGCTTGCTCATGCTTACTGAAGTGCTATTTCTGTGTATATAGGTTACATTGCTGGAGTGGACAGATGACTTGGAGGTGTATATTCTGAAGGGTTATGGTAATTCAATAAACTATAGAATGGGAATACCATTACTTGAAGATGTTGTTCAATCCATGGAAGAAGCTATTAAGGCTAAAAAAGGTAATTAGATTTTCTACACTTAAGTGTCTTGCATGCCACATCCTTTTAACGTCACATGCATTATTTATGTATGGATCAGTCTCTTAAAGTAAATCTTATATTAAAGTTGTCTTGTTCGTAATACCTTGAAGCATCGGCTGCTTGTGGCAAGCACTATCTAGCATATATTTATATTCGATGTCATCTGACAAAGATTGACTTTTTTCTGCTTTTTTATAGCTTGATTAAACAATATTCTTTTGAGTTAAGAAGTTCATTGTGATATAGTTAGCTAAGGTGTAATTTTTCATTAGTACTGTAAAAAATGCATCTCATATTTCTGGAAAAACTTTAAAAGCGTTTTCTGGTTTATAAGAAAATGGGCCATATTCATTTTACCCTAACTTTCATGTGGACATTCACCAAAACTGTTCTTTGATTTTGATATACTAGTTGAACTACTTTTTTTTCTCCATCAGCATGTTCATAAAATTGGCTGAAGCCATCATTTCTTGAACTATTCATATCATCAGATTACTTTCAGCTTAACTTTATAATGGTGTTCAAATTTGATGAATTTTTTTGGCTTAAATATGTTTAAGGTCCCTAACATTGTAAGAGGAATCAAATTGGGTCCCTAGAAAATTAATTTTCAAAATGTCATCCTTAAGAAATCTTTTTTAAACAAATTAAGGACAAAGTGTATTTTATGCTTATGTGTCATGAAATTTTACCCAATCATCACATCCACATCATCTCACTTATCCCAAATGGAATATTTATTTTATTTTTTCAGTCACCTCTTTCCCCTTCATCCTCTTCCTCTTCTCCCTTCTCCCTTCTCCCTTCTCCCTCTTCCTCTTCCTCTTCTTCATCCTCATCCTCCATACCTTAAACCTTACAACCCAGAAATTCATCAAGGCACTTCCAGAAAATAAAAAATCCAGAAATTCGTCGTCTTCCTCCTTCCACCCCTACCCACCACCACCATCTTCTTCCTCAACATGAGCAGAACCAGGGAGACTCAAGACACAAGTGAAAGAGACTCAAACTCAACACAAGTTTCTTTTTCATCTCCCGAATTCAAAAGAAAAAATAAAAATCAACCCAGATTTTAAAATCCATCACTGCTTCATCTTATCTTCCCAGATCGTAGCCTTTTCCTACCTTTTCCAACCCCCAAAAATCCAACCCATAACCCAGTAATTGAACAGCAAAGTCAAAACCCCATCTTCAGCCAAGATCGCATATCGCCAAAAAACCCAGAGCTCGCCGGAACCCAGACCTCAAGAGGGGCTTTCCTTCGGTCTCACTGCGTATGGATCCGACTCAATTCGGGATGGGTTCCCCAGATTTCGCTCGCCCCACCGTCGTTTCCCCTCAATCTTGCTCTCCCCCATTGTCTCTCTCTCTCCTCCTCTTTCTCTCTCTCAAGTGCGGTGGCTCTCCTTTCTTCTGTGGGTGTGCAACGTGGTGTTAAGTTGAGGGGAAGAGGAAGAAGGTTGGCAGCTAGGTTTTGTGTGAAAGGAGAAAGAAGAAGAGGTAGGAGGTGGGGTTTTAGTTTCTGGGCAATTGATGTTGGTCTCTATGTCAAAACACTAGAAATCACACAATAAATGTCAATAAAGTAGTTTGATGATAATCCAGCCCTTGGTTTCATTTAGGCTTCTATTTCTTTTTGATGATATTTTTTTTTGAAGTTTAATTGCTATTTCCAGGAACCAGGAACATAAACGTTAATAAAAATAACCAGGCACATTGCTAATTGATTTAAATAATTAAAATTTAGTGAAAATCTTTTCAAGTAAAAAACTCAGGTAAATGTTTGTAAAACAGAAGGCATTATGGAAATTTTGAACTTGTGTGAATCCAGTTTTTGGATTTTGAGTTCCTGGGTTTAAGGATTTGAGTTATGGAGGAATTGGGAAGAGGAAGATGAAAAAGGTGAAAGATGAGGGGCTGAAATTAATTAAAATGTTTTATGAGGGATTATAATTGATGTTCAAAATCCATGTAGGATTAGTGAAACGCATGTGGCAAAGTTGACTGGGTAAAATTTGTGACACATAAGCATAAAACACCCTTTGTTCTTAATTTGATTAATTTTTTTTTCTCAAGCATGACATTTTGAAAATTAATTTTCAAAGGACCTAATTTGATTCCTCTTACAATGTTAAGGACCTCAAACATATTTAAGCCTTTTTTTTTGTTGGCCCTAGTCAGCTTAGTAATTCAGCAGATTATAATTTGTATCTCATTGTTTCAGTTTAACCGGATTGAACTCTAATCTTCATGCTGAATACTGTACAACCTTTGTCAATGTTTTATGGTTGAAATTATAGTTGATGCCAAATTATCAAGGAGGATTATCATTACTAAAGACAGATTTTTTTCTTGTTTTGGAGGTGGTCTCTTAAATATTTCAACCTTTGGCTAATTTCCACTTTATTTGTTGCTTCTGTAGAAAACCATGCTCCTGGCAGCTTTGAAAAGGCAAGACTTCGGTTTGCACATGCTGAAACTGTAGTTCCATTCTCATGTCTGCTTGGTTTATTTCTTGAAGGATCAGGTGAAACCTTTATAGTCCTGGCTTGAATAATGTGAACAAACTTACAATATTTTTTGTGCGCTTTACTGCTCGAGTAGTTACAGAGTGTATTCATGGGTGTTCTTTTTTGACAGAGTTTGATAAAATTCAGAAGGAGCAAACTTTGCAGCTCCCTCCAAAGCCTCCGCAGAAAAGAAAATGGCGTGGTAGCACTGTGGCCCCTTTTGCCGGTAACAACATGCTGGTCTTGTATAGTTGTCCTGCTTCAGATGAATCTAGTAGCAAGCACTTTGTGCAAGTGTTGCACAATGAACACCCCATACCAATGCCGGTAAGCTTTTGCTATTCATATGAAGATTATATTATGGCTTTTTTCCCAGTGTTTTAGATGTGAATAGTTGAAAATGTTTTAATGGCTGAAAGATCTCACTGCTTATTGTTTAAAGTCGTGTTATGTTGTTGTGCTTGTGCATAAGTTACAAAGTTTCTTTATATACAGGGTTGTGATGGTTCTGATTTCTGTTCATTTGAAGTATTCAAGGTACCAATATAACCCCACTCTATTGCATCAAATGATCGATGTGTAATATTAATTAGGGAATGTTATTCTTCGTTCCACTATTCTTATTTGTGAGTTTTATCCGCAGGAAAAAGTAGCTGCATCTCATCAGAAGCATGACTTTGATACTGTCTGTAATGCAAAGCTAGAGCAGAACCCTTCGGGCAGCAAGTTTCTTCAAATATTTCAGTGGCTTTTTTCACTGGGGAAGGGTGATAAGCCCCCCAATGATGAATTTTAGTTTTGCTTCCTGGGAAAGGAACCCCAATTCTTATGTTCTGTTTACTTGGTGGTTCCACATCTTAACAAATTTTCAGACATGAGCACCAGTTCCTTCTAGCAGAGAACAAGTTTTACAGATATTCTGCTGCCAAGGTGGAAATGCCTTAGTTAGCTTGAGCTTGAGCTTGAGCTTGAGCTGAGCCTTCCTCGTCTGTAGCTGATGTAAATGGAGAATTAGAGATGAAAGTTGAGTTCTAGATGTCAATTTTTGTTTAGCAGCGTTACAGTTAGAACCCCTTTGGATACTTGTTAGAAAGTATGAAAATGAGAAAATAACACATATCGTTGCTAATTCAACAAAAAAGTGCCTTGGGATTTGTTATTTCCTGTTTTCATACTAACTAATAGGAATCCAAACGGGCTCTTAGTAGTTAGTACTCAACTGATTCCGAAGATGATGTAGCTTTCGATATGTCATATTTGGTAGACTCCTCATTTCATTTGTTCGTTGGGAACTGGTGAACTTCTCTGACTAGTTATGAGTCCATTTTTCCGTGCGTGCGTTTGTGACTTCGCTAGACAAGTTTAGTTGTGAAGCATGAATTACTTGCAACAACATATAGTCACACTGTAGTACCTAAAAGTTCCTGAAGCTGATAAGTTTTAGTGACAAATCAATCCTCCATTGATATGTTTACTGGTCAGAAGACCTGAACTACGTATTGTAAGGGTTTGCCATTGATAGTTCAAAACTATGTCAATAGTTCATGTTAAGATTTGGAAAATTGCTCTGAGGTAACTGTATTTGATTATAGCTCAAACCATTTCAGTTTAGACTTGAAGTTTTTTGTATATGAAAATAGCCTCAACGATTTTTTCAACAAGTAGTCATTTCTTGAAAATCGGATTTTGAACTCTAAGGAAAATTCCTACTGTCGGCAATTCTTTAAGATTTATATTAATAGAAGTAATTATCTTAGAGCTGAGAATATTTATTTTGCAAGTTTTGTATTAGCTCTTCGAGTGGTTTTTTTTTGCCTAATAAGAATCGGGCATAACCACCTGTTGGTTCTTTTATACTCCATATAGTTACAGTTTTTGAACATAATAATAAAAAAATTAATTATTTCATATTTAGATGTGGTGATCAAAATTTTCTTTTACATATGCTCTTTTATCTTGCACCCTTGAACCAAAATCCCACCTCTCGAGTTAGTATAACCTGAAAGCTTTTATAGGAAAAAATTAACCTGCAACACCCCCACCAAGCACAATTGCTAACCACATTAGCTAATTTTCCTACAACTTATTAACGACTTCTTTCTAAGAGTCCGTTCTAACGAGGGAAAAGAAAATCATAAGACCCTCGTTTCATTTATCACTTAGGCTACGATTCTGAGTTGAATTTTAGAGAGGAGGGGAGGGGCGAGATTAAGAGAAAGTCTCATTGTTAAGATTTCAAAAAAGAGGCGGAAGTGTTTGAGTTATTTCTGAAAAATCTTCTAAAACCTCTCATCAAATTATGTGAGTTACCTAAATTGGGGATTTTGTGGGGCTTTGAATTTTCAAACAAAGAGATGACTTACTCATCCTTCCCTTTCCCTTCTCCTCCCTCCTTTAAAATAAATAAAACTATTTATTTAATTAAAATTTCCTTATTTAAAATAGAGTCTTACACCTCGTACCCACGTTTTGGGTAGAGCCTGATTTTGTGGAAATGGGGCGCGAGACGCCTCATGAAGCTTCTAGGTTCCTCATCGTGGGCTTTGGATCCTTCTAGTTCTGGTTGTGTTTTGAACTTCTCTCTTCGAAGATGATCTCAAGTCTTGTTGACTTCAACCGCGTTCGTCGAACTCCTTCTAGATATCAGTACCCCCTTAGGACCTTGTTAATAATTCGCGTAAGTGTTGGGAACTCCTGGAAGAATCCCTCTTATCTTGAGTAGGGTTCTTTGAATCATTGTAGTGCCTCGGTGTTTCTTTGAAGCTCATTTCCTTGGGCGAAGGCTATGGCCACGCTTGCTCGAAATGTCCTTGTAAAGAAGGGTATCCCTTAATTTGAAATTATAGTGTTAACAGGTGGTATGTAACTTCTCGTTCTGTTCCTTTTCTGATTGAAGAAGAGAAAGGGTGTCTTCAGGTGTCTTCATTTTCGGAGGCAATTATGGAGAATTCCTTAGAATAAGAATCTCGCTCTTGCTGAAGGCAAGAGAGCTGTACATATTTTTCCTTTATAGAATTTCCAAGGGTAGAGGCTTCCTCCTCAGATTTGGAGCATTTGGCTTTGAGTTCATCCACTGAATATTTGAGAAAAGTGACCTCGAAATGAAGAATTTCAATCTCCAAGGTCATCTGTCTCTTCTCCTCCTCAAGCTCATCAAGTCGGATGCTAAGTTTCTTCACCTCTTCAGTATGATGAAGATACTTGGAGGCTATCTCAGAGAGGTTCTGCTCATATTGTGGACGAACCTTTTTCTTGAGAAAGCGAGAAGTTGTAACAGCTTTTAGGGCGTATTCGGCGACCAAATCTATAGCTGAAGAGGGATCAATATCTTGAAGGATTTTGAAACTCCAATTATCAGAGAAACGCTTGTCTATAGTCTAGAAATTGGCCTCCATGTCTAGAAGTGCAGCCATGCGCTGCAATTTTTGACATTGCAAAGGTTTTTTGAATTAAAGAAGATAAAAAGAACGAAGGAAATCAATGAACAATAGAATACGTATCGGGAAGATTATTAAAAAGCAAAAATTTCAATCGAAAAAAGTAGCTGAAGAAACCTTGAAGAACTAAGAGTCCAACAAAGATGGAGACACACTCCTAGAACTTGAAACTCAGACGCTAATCCCTCAGACGAAGGAATAAGGGAGCTGTTTGTTCACTATCCAAAAGGACATTGAGGATATTTAAATGAAGAAATGAGAATTTGAACAACTGTGGAAATTAAAGAAAAAGGTTGGAGACAATCGTGTGGGAACGTAATTTATAACATGCAATCATCAGCTCCAAATCTTTCATTAATCGCAACACTTCGGGTGTAAAACACTATTCGCAGACTTAAAGGTTCCCAGAAAATTAGCAAAGTCAAGCAACACCTTAAGGACGATTGGTACAATGAGAATCCAGTATGGCACAAGACGTAATTTGAGTGGACGTGAGTTATTAGAATTCACAAACCTTGTTATATCAAATTTGACACGCCAAGCTGGGGCTCCTGTTCTAGTCGGCCCAAAAAGTCAAAGAGACCCAATAGCATCTCATCTGACTCAAAGGGCTTGCGACTAAGCAAATACCATAAGGGCGGACTAGATTACTTAGTAAAGGAACAACTCGTCCAAGCTAGAGGTCGAGCGGTCGCACGATGACCTAGAGATTAAATAGAAGCAAGACGACATGGATCCAACCTTGTGCTCAGAAGGTCATTTATAAGGGCTTCCTACATACCTGAGAGATAACAACAACAAATTCTAAGCCTATAAATGCAGGTGTGATCATTCGCTTAATTAACAAACTGCCCATTATTGCTAAGACTATGAGATTCTCTCTTGGTCGGAGTACTTATAATACACTACTCACTATTGAGCGTCGGAGTGTCTTCTGCAGGTACAGCCCCGCTAAAGCCATACAACTCCGCCGCCCTAGTTGAAGTCATTCCAAGCCACATGTCGTTGTAGCCCGTAGAAGACAAGGAGAGCTATTGAGTCTCATTCTCATAAGGACACCTCGTTCTTTTTCTCGACAACACAAATTTCATTTTCAATGTAGTCTCCTCATTTTTTATGTCATGGGTATATGTTATTTCTTCAATCTTTTCTTTTGTCTTGTAGTTTATTTTGGGTAAGTTTTCTTTCTTTGTCTTATGGGTACCTTTCTCAATCTTTTGTCTTGTATTTTCTCAACCTTTTTTTTGAGGTTAGAATTAACCCCCAAGAACTCATTTCTACACCCCCTTCACATTCTGGGATTTAAATCCTGAGAACCAAATTTTCCGGGATTTAAAATCTCGGAAGCAAAATTTCCAAGATTTAAATTCCATAATACAAAAATAAGAGGGTGTAAAATCTTGTTCATAGGTGGGAAATGCAAGTCCCTTTTCTTTTGGTCAATTTCACCCTCTTCCGCAGTATCGATCCCCTTTTATTTTTCTTTCTCTTCTCCCTGTCTCTCAACGAGCAACAAAACACTTTAAACTCAAATAAGTATTTTTTTCATTTTGTCTTCTCCCCTCTCTTTGTTCTGTGCAGTACAAATTTCTTATTACAATAATTATTTAGGTTTAGGGTTTAAAAGTTTTTGAGTCATTGTGTTTAGATGGGTTGTGCCTGTACTGGTAATTTGGTTACGGAAAATATTGGCTCCCTCTCTTTTTTTCACTATTTTTATTTAGTTTGATGCAAATATGCTGAGAGATTGTTTTTATCCGTTGTTACTGGTTAAGTAATTGAAGTTCATAAAGCTGGTTAGCATCCATTGTTTTTTTTAAGAAAGCTCAATTTATATCTAAGATAAAAAAAATAAGTTTATAAAGAAAGTATGAGCAACACTATCAGGTGGATCACTCCACCATACATATGAAGGGTACTCATGAGTAATGGAGGCTAAAACATTAGCTACACCATTAGCTTGACATCTAACATGGCTAAAAGAAATCACTGGAAATCCTAGAGCTATTGTTCTGCAATCTCTAATAATGACTTCAATTTCAAGTGGACATGAAGTGGAGGTTATGGCTGTGCAAGTATACAAGTGTGAATGAAACAAGTCCCACATTGAAAAGATAAGTTATGATTGAGTAGTTTATAAGTAGAGGGACCCACTTACTAATTACTTAAAGGTTTTGTGGTGAATGTATGCCCAATGTAGAGAGTGAACTTCCAAACCCCAAGTTTCGTATTTCCACTATCCCACTATGAAAATGGCTTCCATTGTTCTTAGTCTAATTATAGATTTTCTTACAAAACCTATTTTAAAATCTAGGGCCCCCTTTCTGAAAATTCTAGCTCCGCTCTGATTATTTAGATCTTTAAATCAAAGTTCTAACTTTTTTTTATTTGGTACATTGAAAAACTAATCAAAGTTATAGCTTTAAATAGAAGATGATATTTATGAATATATTAATTATTATTTTATTCATAAAGAGTTACCAAGTTAATAATAACTTTTTTAAAAGCAAATCAAATAATTCAATTAATAATAAATATTTATTTATTTTTTGGTAAATATAATAATTATTTAGTTTTGACTTAATATAAAAAGTAACAATTATTTTCTTCAAAAGATTTATGGTAAACAATCTTTTCTTTTTAATTTTAAGTTATAAAGAAAGTTTTTAAAATTTAGTTGTCATCGAGAAACATATTATATTTTTCCAATGAATCAAAAACGAAATATATTCATAATTTGTCTACTTTCTGTAACCAAAAAAAATTGTCTATTTTCATATCATCCTATTTTTATTTAATAATTTTCTATTATGATAATAATATTTTTTTCCTATGCTGCGACATTTAGCTGAACTATAAATAGTTTTTTTAAAATATTTTAAAATATATTATGAAAAAAATGTATTTTTATAGATTTAATTTTCATGAAATAAAGTTATATTTAAATATATAAATATTTTTTTTTCGTTACAAGAGAAAAAATCAATTAGTTCAAACTTGATTATATAAGTTTTTATAGTCCAATATCAAGTAAATGTAAAATAAAGAACAATAAAAATATTTATTTCAAAAGTAAGACTAATATAGGAAAAAAAAGTTATAATTCACTTCGTTCTATTGTCCAAATAATGGAGTAATATATTTATTCACTTTCATCATAAAATATTTAAACAATAGAAAAAATACTTATTCTGTTCCACTTATTCCATTTCATTGCATTATATTCCATTCTTTTATGTTCTATTATGTTTTATCACTCCAAACATACAAATTAAAATTACTTTTATGTAGTCAAAATTTTCAACTATTCTTGTATATCATCATTGCTTGATTAACTCTCTTTTTTCTTTGTCACTCTTCTTATTTGGACCTCGAGTTGGATGTCTAACCACAATTTTCCTAATCGGAATTATCAAATTTGTTATTAAAAAACAAATTAATTATATATCCCTGTAGTAATAACTAGGGTTATCTATCAGGCGGTTACGGTCGATTTTGGGACGCCAGCGTCAGTTTCATCAAGTGAATATCAGAAAAAACTCAGACCCCCCACTGTCCATGTGCAATGTCGATTTAGTCGAATCTCAGATGTTATAGGTGTCGGTTAATCCGATCGGTTAATTGGTGTCAGCACCCAATTTTATCCGACGCTTTATTTAATCTTAATTATCTTGCTGTGTTTTATAAAATTTTGAAAATGTTAAAAAAAAAACCATAAAAATGATAAAATTTAAAAAGCAAAAAATAGTTAATCCAATAATTTCTAGTTTAATTATATCTTGATCAGTGGCGGAGGCGGACTTTCAATTTGCGGGGGGCATTATAAAAATAGAAAAATGTATAATTTTTTTTTTTTTAAATTGGCCTCTCCAGGCTCATAAGGATTTCATTTTTTGGTCTTAGTCAAGGTATTCCACTGCTGGTAGCCGTATGTGAGGTTAATCTTTCGGCTCACGGTAAACGTACCAAGCGATAGATGGCTGACCAAGAGTTTTTCCATTCACAAAAGTTGAGATGAAGAGACGAAGTGCTAAACCACTACGTCAACCAATGGTTGATAAAGATGAAAGTGAATGAGAGTGTAAATTATCAAAACTCTTAATTTTTTAGTATATAAATTGAACACTTGCAATTGATTTTTTATAAATTTATTTGTGGCAAAATAATATCAGCTAGACACAAGTGTTGTGCCACCATATCTATCTGCAATGGAATATACCAAATTATTGTAAAGAGAATAGCCAAATGTTGGATGGCGCCATGGCCCCTATAGGCACCTGCCCTGACTCCGCCACTGATCTTGATTAATCTTTTAATGTTTGGCACTTCCCTCTTATAAGTTATTTTAGTTAATACTTTTTTTTCTTAATCTGGCCCAACATTTTTGTCTTTTTAGTGTTATTTAGATCATCCCTTGACCTAATTCATTAGGGTTTTCCTCGGCAACAGCGCCCCCAAGAAGTACGACGAGATTGAACACACTGCAAAACGTCTTTAGGCAACGGTTATCGAACCGTTGCAGTTTACCATCTTTAGGCAACGGTTTTGTAACCGTTGCCTAAAATGTTGCAAGTCGCAAAAAATCTGCGCCTCCCTGCACAAGTCGCGAAAAATCTTGCGACTCCCATCTTTTCACCACGTCACCTCCAGCATCTCAAAAACAACCATACTTCACTAAATAATTTTTTTTTTTACCATATTTCACTAATTTTTAAATTTTTTTTTTTGCAATATTAAAAAAAAAAACCTAACAAACTATCCACATTTGCTAAAAGCTGTTATAGATGATATATGCGGACACTGTGTTAGGCTCTCAAAATAGTTGAATTGGAAGATGTCAAATGTGAAATTAGTTGTGTGATTACCTGTTAAGATCTTCGTCTCTCTCTGGCCTCTGCAATGTGCCTTTGCAAACTGAGACACAACACTGTAGTACCAAGTTCCAGCATCACCGCATCTCTATGAATGTGTGATTTTGTGATACCAAATGCCAACCCCACGTTGAAGAGATCGCACAAATCCAAACCCTATTAATTGATAGTGATTGTTACAAAGAATCATTGATCTAATTGGTAACTTCTTTTCCTAATCAAAGCAGTAAAATCATCAAGAATGACAATTTCAGTTGAAACCTTCTTCAAAGAGAGGAAATACCCTTTCATTTTCACCCTCTTGGTCTTGCTCATCTGGTTCATGATCCTCCTCTTCGCCAACACCACCTTCACCTTCGATCCAAATAGCTTCTATCCTGATGTCAAAGCGCAACCGCTCGAACCTCATGCCCCTGCACTCGCAGATTCTTCCCCAAATCCGAAAGACCAAGAACCACCTCGTTCCGCAATTCCGAAAGATCAACAAGAACCACCGCGGAACCTGACCAGGATCGCAGCCCCAAAAGACCAAGGATTGCGCCAGTGGGAGGAGGTTTTCGGCGGTGTTTCGGTTGATTTCACTGTGGATTGGAAGGTTTGCAAGGGTGTGGTGGCGGTGGATTATATACCCTGTTTGGATAACTTTAAGGCCATTAAGGCTTTGAGGTCAAGGAGGCACATGGAGCACAGGGAAAGGCATTGTCCTCTTCCTAGAAGTAGAACCCGCTGTTTGGTTCCCCTTCCCAAAGGGTATAAAGTCCCAGTTCCGTGGCCTAAGAGCAGGGACATGGTGAGATTGGTACTTTGGTAAGAAAATTTCTGGTTTTTAGTGGTTGGTGGTTGCATGTGATTTTGGTCTTCTTATAAAATGCTTTGATTGTGTGTTAAGGCTGTTTCAATCATATGAAGCGCGGACGAATAATAGATACGGACATAGCATCTAATGTCTAAAATATAGTTAGGGACGTAGGGAGGGCAGAAAAACTCATATCCTGGGTACCCGACTATGGTTTGGGTTTGAGTTTTATCCGATTATGAAAGTACTATTCGGGTTCGGGTTTGGGTATGGTGAAACCCGCACCCGAACCCTACCCGAAACCCGATCCCTATATATTAAATTACAAAAATATATATATATATATATATATATATATATATATATATATATATATATATATTAGTACTTTAGTAGTGATTACTAGGATTTCATTGTTTCAACTTTCAAGTTTCTGAATATATATCTTTATATATATTCATGATATTGAATATGGAATTTTGAATTGGCTTATAGAGTCATTTTTTAAATCACTATAAAGATGTTGCTGCTATTACATTAGTAATCGGGTTCAGGCATGGGTCGAGTTTTCGGGATTTTTATGGTTTCCCTTTGTTTATCGCGGGTATGATTTCGGGTATGGGAACCCGAAACCCAACGGATTCGGGTATGGTTTTTCTACCCGAACAGGGTTTGGGTTTGGGTTTGGGTTCGGGTATATGATTTCGGGTTCAGGTTCGGGTATAGTTAAACCTGCACCCGACCCTACCCGTTGCCATCCCTAAATATGGACACTCAAACACCACATATGTGTGTGTGAGAGGAGTTATTCTTAACTATCAAAGCATGATTGTGTGGTAAAGATTATATCTTCTCATGTTCTCATTTGAGATATAAGGGTGAACAAAGGAATAAGTGACATTCCCAATCCCAAATGAAATGGGATGATGACCTATTGTAACATTTTTAGGTTTTAGCCTTTTGTTTTTTTACAATTTAAGATGGCTTTTTTGTAAGTTATTCATCCAACAAAATGAAAACTTTCAATGAGTTGTCATTCAAGACTAGTTTCATAACTTATTTGCGTCTCGGCTAAGTGTTCTTGATGTGCCAACTAAGTTTTCGAGTCAATAAAATTAATTTTTTAATAGAACAGGTGATAAGGGTGTCTGATATTGGTCATATGAGTGTCATACAGTGTCAGTGTCGGAATATATCTGATACTCTGACACCTGAAGAAGGAGAAATGTCTTGCTTCATTGTTTCATTCTCTTGATATTGGTCAAAGATGGTTGGTCACCTTTTGTTCTTAGAAAATTCTAATCCTGGTATCTTGTTTGCATTTTATCAAATGACATGCTATTGGAAGAAACTTCATTACTTGCTATTTCTAGCGTCACTTTGCGCTCTTAGTTTACACTTCCATTACTTCCCTTGTGAAATTGGTTTTCAGATTTGGTATGATAATGTCCCTCATCCAAAGCTACTTGAATACAAGAAGGAGCAGCACTGGGTGGTGAAGTCGGCTGAATATCTTGTCTTTCCAGGAGGTGGTACTCAATTCAAAGAAGGAGTTAACCATTATATTAAGTACATAGAAAAGGTATACTGCCATTTGGCTTCTCATTATTTGCCTAAACTATGATGTCTATGATGGCCATACAAGCAAAGAGCTATGCAAGTTGATAAAATTTGTTCCCTTTTGTTAATGTTTTCTTCCAAGCAATATTCATTTTTCTCTATGCAGGCCTTTATTAGTGTCGTACTCATGTTCTGCTGCTGTAGTTCTTAAATGCTGACTATTTTCTGTGGTTTTCTGAATGACTTTCGTTTTATGCCAGACCCTGCCAGCAATCCAATGGGGAAAAAATATAAGGGTTGTTCTTGACGTTGGTTGTGGAGTAGCTAGCTTTGGTGGCTTTCTTCTTGACAAAAATGTAATTACAATGTCATTTGCACCAAAGGATGAGCATGAAGCTCAAATACAGTTTGCTTTGGAGAGAGGGATTCCCGCAACTCTTTCTGTCATTGGAACCCAAAAGTTGGTATATCCTGACAACGGATTCGATCTGATCCACTGCGCACGATGCAGGGTGCATTGGGATGGAGATGGTACTTCTTGTCTTCTGAGTTCTAAATCATGTTCATATCAGGACAACCTTCTATAATATCTTTACCCAAGTGTTTGTTCACAAAGCTGTTGATGACTTTAGGTGGGAAGCCGTTATTTGAGCTCAATAGGATTCTTAGACCTGGTGGTTTCTTTGCATGGTCTGCAACACCAGTTTATCGTGATGATGAAAGAGACCAGAAAGTATGGAAGGGTTTGTATCTCACTCCCCCACCTTCATGCAGTTATTACTTGAACATTTATAAAGTCCTGTTTTCTTAGCACTTATGTTTTTGAAAAAAACTGCATTGCACTTTTCTCAAACATGAAGGTTAATGATTTCCTGAAGAATGTTTAGGCAACATTCAATTTATTCTAAAAATGGATATTGTTTTCCTTGTATTCTGCAGCCATGGTGACTATAACAAAAGCAATGTGCTGGACTGTTGTGGCTAAGACTCTTGATTCATCTGGAATTGGTCTTGTTATATACCAGAAGCCTACCTCATCTGCGTGCTATGAGAAACGCAAACAGAAGAATCCTCCTTTATGTGAAAATCATGAAAGGAAAAATAGCTCATGGTATATGCTACATTTTTTTTGATGTATTTCTATGACATTTATATTTCCACCAATTTTTAGTTTCTTTGCAATGCCAATATGAATGGAAGGAAAGTAATTGAGTATACCTCGTTGATGTTTTGCAATTTTGATGTGTATATAAATTCTGAAGTATGAGATGGACTAAACATTATGCATCAATTTTCATGGCATATATAACTCAAATCAAAAGGAAACCATAGAAAATGTACACGCACCCCTGCAAGCGATACTTAACATATCATTATGGTTGTTAGTTCAATTTCTCTCTCTGATGAATTTCTTTGTATGATTATGTTTAGGTATACTAGACTCAGTGGTTGCATTATTCCTCTTCCAGTTGAGGCCAACGGTGTAGGTAACCTGCAGAGCTGGCCCATGCCTTGGCCTCAGAGGCTTACAAGTATACCTCCTACCTTATCTACTGAATCAGATACCGGCGAGGTGTTCTACAAGGATAGCAAACACTGGTCTGAACTAGTTTCAAACGTGTATATAAGTAGTCTTTCTATAAATTGGTCAAGTGTTCGAAATGTCATGGACATGAATGCCGGTTTTGCAGGGTAAAGTATAGCTTCATTAGTTCATTATGCTACTGTCCTCTCTCTGACATTTATGTTTATATTATGAATTGTAATGAACCAACTATCATAGATGTTGAAGTTATCGGGGTGAACAAACATGAATAGTTTTATATTAGATTTAGCACGCCCTTTCCACGCAAGAGTCGATTAGCCTTAATCTGTTGGGCAGCCATGGTGCAAGCTTCGTCATCACTTGCGCAATTGGCTCTTGCATGGACAATGCATAGACTCATACCTTGTGCTTAAATTAATCTTTATATTAATATAATGGGGACAAAATGAATCGGACTTTAGACCATGTCATGAACCAACTATCTCAAAAGTTTAAGCTCTTGGGTAAAGACGTATGGATGATTTTATATTCACTTGAATGGTTTTATATTACATTTTTAACAACATCCTTTGATATTGAACTTATACCAAGTACGTTGTCTTTCAGATTTGCCGCAGCCCTCGTTGATCTACCAGTCTGGGTGATGAATGTAGTACCTATTGATATGCCAGATAACCTTTCTATTATATTTGATAGAGGGTTAATAGGAATGTACCATGATTGGTGTGAGCCATTTAATACCTACCCTCGCACATATGATCTTCTTCATGCTAGCTTCCTCTTCAAGAATCTTGAGAAAAGGTATGGTTATGTATGCCCTTTCTCATCTTATTATTAATAGCTTATGTTGAATTGTGATTCTCACAGTTTGCAATAATCTTTATCAGATGTGACATTGTTGATGTGGTTGTGGAGATAGATCGCATATTGAGACCAGATGGGTATCTCCTTGTTCAGGACTCTATGGAAACAATTAGAAAGCTCGGTCCAATCTTACGTTCACTTCATTGGTCAGTAACGTTGTATCAAAATCAGTTCCTTGTTGGTAGGAAGAGTTTCTGGCGTCCAAGGCCATAGAAACTGCATAATGAATAGGGTTGCTCATCATATCCTCTGCTTCAGTTCAGTGTAGGATTGCTTATAAGTTTACTTATTCTAATTCTAATATAGATATATAGATATAAAATCAAACAAAACTACAGATTAAGTTTAGGGAGGATACACTTTTTTGACAGGCAATCCGTTGAGGATAAATATATTCTTTTTTTGTCTCTTTTAACCTGAGGCTTGTGTAGCAACTGCTCAGTATGTGTTGTTTGAGGATAAAGGTATTGTTTTTTTTTTTTTTTTTTTGGTTAGAAGGAGGGACAATACAAAGTCATGCTTTTATAGAATCTTGAATGAATTATATTTTTATTCCTTTCAATATTGTTAGTATTCAATTTTTGTTGCTTAATTATTTTTTCAATTCCTAAATCTTGTGAATTAAAAAACTCCTGGTTAGCTCTCTATTGATTGTGGAATGAGAAATTAGTCTCACAGCTATCGACTATAAGAATAACTTAGTTAAGACAAAAGTATTATTGCTTTAATCATGTCATTCTTTAAATTTCTTTTATCTAAGGCTCTCAAATCTTTATTTTATGTCATTGGTATTTTGAATCTTATTAAAACTAGATATTAGCCATAGCTTTGTTCAAAAATATGACAGCGTTTCTTTTACAGATTGGTGTTCATCTCCTTTTTAAGATTTTTTTTATAAATATTGTAAAAATAATAATTATTTACCAATATACTGTATTTTAAAAAAATATTTACCAATCTATTGTTGTTTTAGACATGTGGGATGTTGACATGGCAAGCTTTTTTTAAGACTCCCGCCTATAGCGCCGCCTGAGAGCATCTCCAGTGGTGAGATCTTATTTTGGTGTCTTAAACACTTCTGATGGGTCCATACTGTCACAAAAAATTTAAGACACCCATAAGAACCCACTGCATATTTCGCTCTAGTGATTGAGATCTTATTTTACTTTTAGTTGGACCCACAATACACAATATATTTATATTATTTATTTCCACCTAATATTAAATTAAATTAAAGTAATAATTCTATACAAATATAATTAATAATTAAAAAAGAAATAATATAATTAAATATCAATTAGATAGGAAATACATAATTAAAGTTGAACATGATATTATTTAATTGAAAATGAAAGGAAATACACATTGAAAAATAAATAAAAATACATTTTAAATAAAATACATAATATTTCATAATAATTAATTTTCATACACCAAAATAAGATCACAAACCATGTTACATGTTCTGAAATAAAGAAATTGATTTGACCTGTGGATACACGGGGAAGCGACTTGTGTTGCGTCAGAATCACCAAGAAAACTCGTGTGAGAATCTCAGCTGTGCATGAGAATATCACCTATTCTCTATAAATGACACTAAACCCCACCCTCAAATCACTCTCAACCCCATTCTCACTTTTCTACTCGACCCACACTCATTTTCATATGCATCAAACTCCTCATATCTGTGACCCACACTCACTTTCACCTTTCAATTTATTTTCTTCTTACTTGTGTAAGCATTTTTTTTGTTTTCATTTATTATAGCAACTGCAATTCTCATCTCTCTCAACCCACTATCGGTACCCCTATCATAATTGTGTTCTTTTCTCTATTGGAGATAATAATTAGAATTAGTTACATATTTACATATATATAGCTGATACGATAGAGTTTGTTAGAAGGCCTCGCCTATATATATATTATTAACTCTGATAGTAAGGTATGATTAGTACTAGTTTACTTATATTTTAATTTGAAATAAATAGCAATTAGTTGAAATTAAGAAATAATTAGTTTGGATTGAGTATTTAATTTAAAGGTAACTATTCCATGGATAATTATATTCAACTATACGTTTAATTCATTTGAATATTATTTATTTGAATTTGAAATATGTATATTAAGTTATTAACACTAGAATATTATAAAAAAACACTAACATATAAATGAATATTTCCACCAATTGGGTTGAAGTGGTGGTTCAACACTTCGTCCTTTAAATAAGTGATTGGAGGTTGGAATCTCAACTCTTGTGAATGAAAAAAACTTCATGCCTAGGCCCTTACCGCTTACTGCGCTAACCGTCGGATAAGAAATTAGTCTCATGGTTATTAGCAGCGAGATACTTTAGTGGAGAAAAAAATAATGAATATTTCAACTTAAAAAATAAAATTAACAATAGGAAAAATTAAAAGAGATCACATGGGAAGGACAACATTTTTAGGCGTCTCCTCTAGGGATGGCAACGGGTAGGGTCGGGTGCGGGTTTAACCCTACCCGCACCCGAACCCAAACCCAAACACTGTTCGGGTAGAAAAAATATACCCGAACCCGTTGGGTTTCGGGTTCCCCATACTCGAAACCGTACCCGTGATAAAGAAAGAGGAAACAAAAAAAACCTGAAAACCCGACCCATACCCGAACCCTACTAATGCTAATTAATGATCACTAGTATTAGGCACATTAGGACATAGATGGAGTTCTCTTTCTAAAAAAGACACTACAATTTTCATGTGAATTTGTATTCATTCAGTATTAAGCTCTACTAAACTCACAATGAAATCCAAGCACTGCGCTAATTCAAATGGAAAATGTTCACCTGATTCAAATTTGCAAATTTACAAATTTTGAATAAATGTTGTACTGCTCAAAATTGTTTAAAGAATAGTTCTTCAAACTTTTCATCATTGTAAGTGAATTAAATTTCTCAAAATCATATCATGAGTTACAATTAAAAATTTAGTTTTTCAACCAAAAGAAATGAATTATCAAAACAGTACAATTGTCCTCATATCAGAATGCCAGAATTTGGACAAATTCCTTCTAGGGGAATCTTTTAACCGTATAAAAATAACCGTGATAATTGTTATAAAGCTAAAGTATCTATAGTACAATGAGAGAACCATTCTCTCCAGAGATAAGGGCAGTGATCATAAGAATATCATATAAGGGGAATTTTAAAACTTGCTTAGCTATCCCAAAGTCAGCAAGCATAAGAGCACCAAGACCATCAGAATCAAGAAGCAAGTTAACCTATTTCATGTCCCCAATTGCCTACAAGAAAAAGACAAAAAATGTTATCAAATGTTCCAAATCCAAATCGAAATAGTAACTTCTGAACCTGAACCCGAACAACACATTCGAAATCGGGTAAAACCCGAACCCGAACCCAATCAGAACGGGTTTTACCCATAATTCCGGGTCGGGAACCGCGGGTATGGGTTTTTCTGCCATCCCTACTCTCCTCTAATAATGCACGACTATTTCAATGAAATACAACAAAGTACACGATAATTCTATCAAAAATGACTTGAACGCTAAAATGATTTTCAAGGTAATAAAAAATTAAAATTAATTTTTTTGTAAAATAATATTTCAAATATTATATATAACAACTGAAAATTGTATTTAATTTTTAATTGCTACAATTTAAGTATTTATTAATTAAATCTCATAACTTATTTTATTTTATTAAATATTTAAATTAATAATACATGTTAATATTAATTTGACTTAATATATAATGTCTAAATATAAATTTGACCATTTCAGAGATGCAAGAATTGAAGAGAATTGAAAGGGTGAAGTGACTTCATTGAATCGGTAAGTAAAGAATTAACTGGATTTGCACCTAATGTTTATAACAGAAACTTGTTATCTCCTAATGTCACTCAACGCATGTTATCTCTAAACACATTCTCCTTCCTTTAGTAAACTTGTCTTTGAAAGTAACCACAATGTTGTTTATTCTTTGATCAGTTTTGATTCTTTATTGATTGTAACAAATTTTACTCCTTAATTGCATGTAATATCTTTTCCAGTTGGAGATGCCATCCAATGGAAATAAAAGCTTTTTCTATTCATCCCTCATTCAAAAGCTGTGGGTTGGTAGAAAGCATAGGGAAAAAGAAGATAATGAAGAAGACAACAACAAATGGAAATATCTTCCTGATGAGGTTCTGGAACTGGTTATGAAGCGTTTGCGCCTCAAAGATTACCTTGCATTGCGTAAAATATGTTCCACATGGAGGACTACTGTTACTAACGCCATTTCAAACAAGCATTGTCTCCCTTTACCTGAAATGCCACTTGTTGTCCTTAGATCTATTAAGAAAAGATATAAGGAAACAAGCATTTTCAACTTAAGAACAGAACATGAACATTTCCCCAAAAGATCACTATTTGAGAGCTCAAAGATGACCAGTTATCATGGTTCAGTTGGAGGGTGGATGATTATGATGGATTGTGTTGAAAAAGATAGTTTGTCCTTCTTTTTCTTCAATCCAGTGACTAATCATAGAGTCTCAGTCCCATCACGGTTGCACTATCCCTCCAACTCTCCAACCCAAGATCATAAATTGTTTATAGGGAAAATGGTGGCCTCTTCCACACCAGATTGTTATAAATCTGATTGTTTTTTGGCTGGTCTCTTACATGATTATCGTCATATTGCATTTTATAGGCTTTTTGACAAGTCGTGGAGCATGATTGAAATAGAGGTTCATTTTCAGGATGTGGTGATTATGGGTTCCAAGTTGTATGTTATAACTGAAAGATCCTTGAATTCCATATTGGTTTATGATCTAAAAGATTCTGGTAATGGGTCGCCAAAGGCTACAGTATTAGCTAAGCTTCCAGAAAACTCGACACCATATGCACCAAGAATAATTGATAACCCACTTGATGTTTCAAGTTGTATTGTCTTACGATCTCTAGCCAAGCATGAAACATTAGAACAATTATTCCTCATTTACACCATTTGCAATGTAATTTACAAACGTGGACGTGTTAATAATTTGAGCTCGTTCACAGAATTTGTTATTCCACCTGAGGTCACTGCAGTTGAAGTGTTCAAGTGGGACATGAATAAGAAACCTATTGAGTGGGAAAAGTGTGAAACCTTGGATGATAATGTGATTTTTGTTGGTGTTTGGAACAGCATGGTAATGTCAAGAGCTTTCCTTAACAGCACACAAGAGTCAATTAGAGAAAATAGTGTCTATTTTGCTCTTTCATTTAACTGTCGTATGAATTCATGGAGAGGCATTCGGTTGGGGGTCAAACTTTTGACTGATAGCAGCGTCAAATATTATTCTGTAAGGAAATCAAATCATTCTAAAGTCCCTGTTCTTTTTTGGTACACGCCAAGTCTTTGACAATTGACTATGTTGACAATAACATTCTAGTGGGAGCGATGTTTATTATGAGAGATGAGAGCGTTAAATCATGGTCGTACAACCATTCATGAGTGGTTGAGATTAAAAGTAGTTTAGTGGTCACATGACTTTTTAAAAAAGTCACATGCCATTTTGTTTTAATCTTGACCCTTCATGGTAGATCTAATGGCTAAAATTGAACGCTCTCATCTCTCATGATAAACATCGCTCTCACTTGATACGCTCCCTATATATATATATATATATATATATATATATATATATATATATATATATATATATAATCTTTTAGAAATATGTACGTCTTTTGTGGGTTTCGTTTTTATTTTAAATATTCATTTTGAGCAAAATATATAAATTTGGTTAAATTAACATAATTAGGGGTGAGAATAGGCCAAACGGTTCGTAGGGGTGTATGGCCTAACCCACATCAGGCTCAGACTATGTCATACCAAATTTATAAATAAACAAGGTCTAGGTTTTCTTAAAAGCCTATTTAGTTAAAAAGACTAGGCTCATACTATTTAAAAAACCCAAAAAAGGCTAACATTGCTAGCCTATTTAAATAAATGTGATTAATATAAATATGTTTTATCATTACTATTTTTATAATATCTTGTTATTATATACTTATTTACATTTTTATATATTTAAGCAAGTTGACTTACATAATGATTCAAAGATATAATTAAGTCTTTTTAAAAATAAATTTATGACCAATTAAAATACTTTAATATGAAGATTTACTTTCATCTCTACCTAGTAGCTTATAATATTGTTATTTGTTTATAGAAAGATCTCTTTTAGTATAATTTGACCCTAAGCCTATAGTTCCGATAGCCACTTTACATATAAGTTTATTAGAAAACATACAAGTCTTATTATAAAATAGGACTTTAAATAGGCTATCAGGCCAAACCAGGCTAGACCTGACCCGAAAAAAAGCCTATGATAGATAACAAGCCAGACTCAGGCCTTAATATATTTAAATAGGTCGGTTGGGCCTATTTAAGCAAAGCCTACCAAGACCTAACCTATTCCAACCCCTAAAAATAATTATTGTATGAGGAAGTAATTGTTCTAAACAAATATTATAGGAATTATAATGTTAATTTTCTTATCAGCTAGATTCACTTTAAATCTTCAAAGGATTTGTTACTTTGCAAAGTGAAAAATATTTAGCTTAATTAACATTCAATCTATCATTAATTTTTTTTAGTTTTAAGCATCATGATTTAGGGTTTAGGGATAACCAATAAAAGTTAAATGCTTTAGTGACCATTCTTATGTTCATCCATCTAATATGCTTCTCGACCTTTTGAATATTCATCCAGTATGTTCACGTGCTTTATTTTCTTTCTAATAACATACACTAGATTCACAAATAAATTTGGATGAGGTAGTCGTGTAAGTCGGCTGGGAAACCAATGCACCAATTCCTTAATCAAGCGATTAATCGAGGAATGGACTCTGTTCCTCAATATAGGTTCCTAAGATACTCCAAAGAGCTCTTAGTTCTCGCTATTGAAAAAGATGTTACTGAGTGATGGCTATTGAATTGAGGTCTATGACCAAATGGAATGTAAAAGCTGAAAGGCTGTAAAGAATTTAAAGGCAGAAAGCTTAAATCGGCTGAAAAATAAAGTGTTGAAAGCGATAAGAAAAGTAAAGTGCTGAAAAATAAAGGAAAGATAAATGCGGGAAATTCGTAAGGTTTTCATTGATGATTTGATTGTTTGTTTGTACAAATGACCATTCCTCTATTTATAGAGGCCAAATTCGGCTAACTCGATAGTTGGAACCCTCAACGCACTCCCCCATGTCCTCAGATTCCTACACTAAATTACAGGTAGTGGGGAGTGCTGAGTCCCTTTCTCTTTCCTTGTCATCCTAGAGGCTTTGTTTAAGTCATTCCTCATTGCTTCAGCTAGCTCCTTAACCGCTTCTCCTATTTTCGCAGGCTTGAGCTCCATCATGGTTTTTAGCACGTGGAAAGCTTCTACAAATTCTTCGGATATTCTTCTTTGAATCCAAGTTTCTGCACTTTCCCCTGATCCTATCCTGATACGTATCGACCATCCTAGTCATTATGGATAGCATCAATCTAATACCCTTTCGCCTTGGCAAAACCTTGCTTAATAGGCCAAAGTATCATTTTGGCTACTCAACTAGCTGTTGCACATTTTTAAGTGCCAAAAAATTACCCCCCCGTATTCTCGATTATCCATTGAGATGAATTATAATGCAAATGAATGAATAGCGCATTTCTCGAGGCAAGCCGTTTCTTCAAAGATTTTTGGTTCTCTTCTTTTGAATAGTTTTGATTTCTTTTTATACTAAAGCAATCGATCACTCTACCGCGAAAATCCCAATTCACCTCTAGCTCGCCGTACCCATTTCTTCTAGCAGCGACTCTTAGAACCGCGAACACTCATATGGCGAGGAGCAGGATTCCTCTTATTGTTTACCCAACGACTCGTCGGTAAGGGGTTTCCCTTCTTCGAGCTTTGCCAACGACGATGAAGTGGCTCCCATCACCGGCATGCTGGTCCCTATGGACTCCCATCATCATCACCGTCTTCTCGAGGCTAATAGAAATGACCTGGGAAAGGCCACGCTGACACTGAACAGTTTCCATTTCCCACGCAGCTTCGAACCCTCAATTGCTAGTGACTGGTACTCCTTGGCCAGCTTCCCTAAGCATTTCAGAGGATGGCCGTCAAAGACCCTAAAGTACACTGCCTGGACGGATAGCGTGGCAGGTTCCTATGGTCACCTGTGGATAAAATGGGGAATCTACGACGCGATTCAGATATCTAAGGTTGATATTCCCCACTCCTCCCCTTTGATCTTTGGGTTCCTTGGCTAGTGGTCCAAGTCAATCAATGGGTTCATCTTCCCGTCAGGTATGCTATCCCCTTGGTTACTCGATGTGGCTAACATCCTGGGTTTGCCCGTCGAAGGAGAGGAGCTTCCTCCCGTAGCATTTCTCTTTGAAGGGAAAGCCCCATCGCTTGAAATCAACATCGGCAAGAAAGGTACTGCCTATTCAAAGTTTATTCCCAAGAATGCCAAATCTCAAGGACTAGTATCAGAATCTGAACACCAGGCCTTCCTCCTTTACTGGCTCTGGCGATACTTTATGCACAGCTGTTTAGCCTCTATTGTCACGGAG
Organism: Acmispon strigosus; assembly: GCA_030819835.1. NCBI lineage: Eukaryota > Viridiplantae > Streptophyta > Magnoliopsida > Fabales > Fabaceae > Acmispon > Acmispon strigosus. The sequence continues at coordinate 31,607,373 of JAUAMA010000007.1, forward strand.
TTGTGCCATGTAGTCTCAGCCATTACCTTGGGTGGTGAGTTTTCCATGGCCTCTTATCTTCTTTCTTTTCTCTATCGTGGTATCTTCACTTCCTTAGAGAACTTAAGGAAGGGCAAAAGCCTTGAATCCAACGGCACCAGAGCTCCTCTATTGTTTTTACTTCTCTAGATCATGTTATACTTCCCAGAGTTCAGTCCTCCGCCAGCTCCGGTCCCAATCGCCGTCGGAGAGACCTGAGTATACGGGTGCCATCTCGTCATCTTTATTCTTGCAGAGGCCGCTGAAGACTTATTTCGGGTTACCAACTTACTTTCCCAGTTGGATTTGTCAGATCCTAGCAGGTTCTTTCCCTATCGGCATAGGGAAGGAAGCCCCCAGTGGTTTCGCCTTGACATTGCTGATATGCTTCCTGGCCAAGGGGAACAAGTACTAAGATGGGGCTCGGTCTTGACTAGCTGCCTTCTCTTCAATGGCCTCAAGCCTAATGCTCTCTTTAGCAAACTTTCTATAGAGCCTTACAACCCCCAATGCTTCACTCGAAAATTTGGCTTGATCCAAGCCACCCCAGCACCCATCGACCCTCCAATGAAGATTGAGCCCATAACTTGCCCCAAACTTAGCGACAAGGAGACATAGAGGATACTAGCCGATAAAGAACATCGGCTAAACACCTTTAATCTACTCCCTTTCCAAGCTTCTCTAGGGAATGTTCCAAGCTTGGCCAATATTTGGGGTCAAGTACCGAACCAGATCTTCCCAAAGGGCACCGCTTCCAACCTTTCCAAGCTCATCGACACGAGGTCAGACTCAGAAACACCATCTCAATGGAGGAAATCCAAAAAACTAACTTCAACCTGAAAAGAAGGTAGTGAGTTTTGTCACATTCTATTTACCATTTCGCCCTTCTTCCAAGGTACTAATATTTCCTTTCTTTGCCAATAGCACAAAAGATCTAGATTCTCCGTAAATTTCCTAGAACTTGAGTGGTATCAAGTTCTCAGCACCCATGCTCTGCGTAACACACGTTTCCGAGCATTGTGTGATACCTCTAACCAACCAATGTACCCAGACCTTGTCTTCGCCTTCTGGTCCTCCTTAACATTTTCTCACAACAGAGGCTTCGTTGAAACAGTGGTGGGTCATGAATTCTCCTTAACCAGAGGGAAACTTGCTGAACTCCTCAATAGTGAGAACGAAGGAGACACGTACACTGAATTCTGGAAAGAAGAATGCGATGGAGAACATATAGATGAAAGCATCTATAAGATGGAAAACCCATCTGTTTATGAGCGCCGTCTTTACTCATCGCTCAACCGTCGTTCCAGAGTGTTACATCAATTGGTCACTAAAGTGATGTGTCCAAGAGTCGCTCGTCTGGAAGACGTGCTTGACTACGACCTATATATAATGTACATGATTATGAATAATGAGAGTTTTAATGTTGTAGACATCGTCTACAATCACCTTGCTTCTGCCCTGGTTGACAACCAGCAAGCCATTCCCTATGGTTTCCTCGTAACAAATCTCCTTAGGGGTCCAAATGGGTTACCCTATTGGCTTAGAACCCTTTAGAGGAGGTGGTTTGTCAGGTGGTCGGAGTAGAATACCTCCGGTCAAGGGGTATTGACATTGGTGAGCCACTACTTGATGAACCCTCCGAAGACTCGGATGACTCTTCTTCGGATGACTCCTCCGATGATTATATGAAATCGATGGGCTCCAATTTTGTACCCTGATTTTTAATTCAGCAAAGAAGTAAATGTTGTACCTTTTTTTTAAATTTGGCTGTACAATTTTTCTTCAAGTGAATATAATTTTTCTTCTAGTTATTATATGGCTAATCTTGTTAATTCCTAATAATCTCCTTCTCTTTTTATTCATTGTTATATTTTTTTGGAAATATAATGCTAGGAACGGTTCAGAATGGCTTAGCAGTATATTATGTACATAAGGTATGGCTTAGCAGTATATTACGCAGGCTTAGCAGCATTCCGGCCTCGGAGATACATTGAAGGCGATGTATTAGAAGCAAATGGGAGCACAAGCAGGAGCACTAAGATCAGTTGAAGATGTTATGATGCAATTGCTGTGATCTAATGCTGAATTTTTTTTTTTTTAGAATGGACTGCATGCTGAATTGTTTTGGCATTGATAGTTTCCTATAGGATAGTTTATTTGGTAATTTGGTATTTATAGTTTCCTGTAGACCATGCTTTAGTTAATTTGGTATTTTGGCAATATAATAGACTGTTTTCTTATTTGCACGTACAATTAATTAAGGTGAGAGAATATAAGAAAAAAAAATAGACCTGTTACCATGGTTCAGTGTTGAACCGTGGTAATAGGAAGCGATATTACCACGGTTCAAGAATGAAATGTGGTAACAGATGTACAATGTTACCTCGGTTCCTTTCTGAACTGTGGTAACAGAGCTGCGATTATACCACGGTTACGCCTTCAACCGTGGTAACAGATATGCAATCTTACTACGGTTCTGCCTTGAACCGTGGTAATTTATCTATTACTTCGACATCTGGTATCACGGTTGAACCGTGGTAAAATGCTGCCCGGAATCGTGGTAATACGAAAATTCTGTAGTATTGAATGTCTTCTAAGTGATCTGCTCAAGCTTTGTACAGGCGATAGGAGCTCTTATGAAACTTCTTGTGAATGAGCTTCTTCTGTTAGGTCCTTCTCCAGTAATCTTTTCCTTTTGATGATGTAGACTTTATGAGTCATCAATTTAGATTGAGGAAAAATGTACTTATTTTTGGGAGAAATCTAGACTTTGATTTTACACGACTCCTGAAGTTCTTGATATGATGATGGCTGGTCTTCAGGTTTCCCATGTCGGTCTGCTTGATTCAGTCTAAGAGTTGCTTTTGTGCTTTTCAGAATTGAATTACTTTGTTGACGAGACTTCTTGAGTATGAGCAATCAATCATTCTTCATGAACTCCAAGACTAAATCACCTTGATTCTTGGCTAAGTCTTCTATGAGCTTGTATAAAAGGCAGCTTAGCTTAATTGATCTAACACAAGCTTTCCTTCAATGAATTGTGGATTAGCCAATAAATGATTCCTTGCACTTGATGACCACTTATTCTTGTCCCATTGAATACTTCATAGCCACTGAATTTTGATCTCAATGATGCATATAATGGTTAATGGAATATTCATGCCTTCATTTCTGGATTCTTCAATTGCCTTCCATGCTTCTATCTTCTTTGTTGTATGTCAATGCTTCCATCTGCCTCTTCTTTGTTCTTTATTTTCCATTTGATGATCTCTGCCTTCTTTCTTGGATTTTGATACCTGCATTCTTGATTGACACTTAAAGATCACAAGATCATTAGATTTTATAAGTATGGGTGTTGTTATTATTAAAATTTAAACTGGAGACTTCATTTCCCAACAATACTTCTAATGGGAGAAGGTCTTTGCTTTAGATGAGCTCTCTATTTGGCTAAGGATCTTTGCTTCTCTCACGAGCTGTTTGTTTGAAGCTTATTGTCTATGTGTTTAATTTGTGGATGAATATGGCTAAGAACGGTTCTTACTTGGGAAGCATTATTAAGGACTATCACGCTTTGGGTATGGGTTTCCTTTTTGCGTATTTGTCTTTCACTAGGAGAAGGAGTAACATTGTGGATAATTTTCTTTTTAAATTAGTTTTTTCTTCTCTGAATTGTACTTGCATTAAGGAGGGCTCTTTAGAGCATCTCCAACCTTGCTCTCAAAATTGGGAGCTTAAATATCTTTTTGGTGGGCTCGAAATGTCACGTAGGATTAAGCTCCCTCGTAAGGAACTCAAGCAGATTTTGCTTCAACCATGGTTACTTATTTTACTTTTGGTTGGGTCTCACAATACCACATATATTTATAATTTTTATTTCCACCTACTTTTGATTTAAATTTTAATATTAATTTAATACTCTAATTTAAATACTAATTTAATTAATATTAATAGCAATAATATTATAATTAAAATTGAATATAGTAAGTCAAAAATAACAACAAATACATTACATTATATAATTAAAGACGATAGGAAATACATATCAACGAAAAAAAATTGATTTACTCATTTAAATTAAAGATTTAAATTAAAGATTTAAAGATTATATAATTAAAGATATAAATTTTCCATTTTTTGGTCGGAAAAGAAAAAACAAACTCCCAAAATTAAGTTTTTTTTAATTTTCCATTTAAGTTTTGTAATTTTTTTATTTTGTTGTTGTTTAATACATGGATAATTTTGTGTTTCTAGTTCTATTTCTTGTGAATCATCTTCTATTTCATCTTTCCTCTTTTTTTTCCCTGAAAATCTGGTTGTGATAGGAGAAAAAATACAATTTTATATTACATGCTTCCAAAAAACAAGGGAGCTTGTGCAAGCCCTAGAGCTTAAATTTAAGCTCCCAAGTTTGCCCCATCTTTCTACTCTAAAGGAAAAAAAAAGCTCCAGAGCATAGCATCTCCGGCTGAGATAAGCTCCCAGCGTTGGAGATGCTCTTAAGCCTTGTACTCTTTTTAGAATTTGATATATATTGAACTCTTTTTCTGAGTAATTTAGTGGAAGTATGCATTTTTCAAAAAAAAAAAATAGAATAAACAGTACAACTACCCTACATATTGTTTAAAATATTATTAAATTAAATATTTCCATTTCATTAAAATAACTTAATCTACATTATTACAAAACAAATTTCCTATATAAAATACTATCTATTGATTAACAAAAGGTATAAACATTAAAAACGTGAAAATATTTTACTAATGAGTCAAATAATTAAGTATAAAATCAAAATATTAAAATTGATGATTATCTAACTATCGACTTTTTCATATGCTTCTTAATGATAGTTATACTTTATCTGCTGAATCTATTTTAATAATCTAATAAAATTTATGATTCTGCAATAATAATTAATTTTAGTTTTAATACATTAAAATTACATTTATTTAATTTCTATGTATGAAAAGAATAGTTTTGACTATAATATTAAATGCTAAATTATTTTTAATAATGATTCCAAACATAAAATAAGTAACTTTTTTAAATTAATTTGTCATTAACTCTCTTTAAAGTGATTGGCTTTAAGTTCGGTCTTTTTGTAGAAAATAAAGCATATAATATTTATTATATTCATTTTAAAATCTTAAAATTTAATTTCAATCTATATTTTATATCTTAAATTTATAATATTTTTTTAAAATACTATTTTATCCTTACAATGATATTGAAAAATTAAAACAATTATCAAAGTTCTTATATTGATTTCATCAAGTTCTTCAATTATGTAGTGACATGTGTCTACGTTTTAAAAAATTAACAATTAAGCCTTAATAAATATCATTTATTTTTAGATTCCTAGGAATAAAATCCACTAACTTTCTTTTTTTTTTAATAAAAACTTCACTAACTTAACATTGTTTGAATGGAGAACTTGATAAAAATGACAAAATGAACTTGACTGATTATGCTAATTAGTGATTATTAATGATGACATTGCCTTAAATCACCCATTTTCGGATTTTCCATATATAAAATCCCCAACTATTTATTTTTAATTATTACCTCTCTCATTTTCATTTTAGTTACAGTACTATCAATTAACACAGCACTAAAACCTCGCTTAATTTTCTTCAGTAATGTGGCCAACAAAATGGTTGAGTTCATCATGGCGTCAAAGAACCACACCACCACCAACCCGAAGCCGTTCCTACGGATCCTCCTCCTGCTGTTCCTTCAAAGACATTGAAACCCTCGTCCAACCCGAACCCGATTCGCCCAAATCCCCGTCCCTCCTCCACCGCATCCGCGTCTCCTCATCCCCATTCATCCGCTTCCTCAGCCTCCGCACCGTCCCCGCCGCCGCCTTGCCGCCGGACTCCAACGGCGGCGCCGTCGTGATCTACTACACCAGCCTCCGCGTCGTCCGCCGCACCTTCAACGACTGCAGGGCGGTCCGGTCCATCCTGCGGCGGTTCCCCGTCGCGATCGACGAGCGCGACGTGTGCGTCGACGGCCAGTTCCGCGAGGAGCTGCAGGGGATCCTCGGCCGCCGGAGCGTGCCGCTGCCGAGCGTGTTCGTCGGCGGCGAGTACGTTGGCGGCGCCGACGAGGTGAGGAGGCTGTACGAGAGCGGGGAGCTGCGGGCGATGATCGAACGGCTGCCGAGGACGCAACGGGAAGCGTGTGAGGTGTGTGCAGGGCTGAGATTCGTGGTGTGCGACGAGTGCGATGGGAGCCACAAGGTTTTCACGGAGAAGAGCGGGTTCAGAAGCTGCTCATCTTGCAATCCCAACGGCTTGATCAGGTGTCCTGTGTGTTTCTTCGCGGTCTCGCGCCACTCCAAATAATTTCCTGTATTTAAAATTATTTAAAACTTCATCTCTTCATTTTGAATTTAAGATTTAATGTTTGAAATGGATGGAATTATTTGGTGAATGAACGAGGAGAGGTACTGGAATGGCGGACATGGATTCCATGATGATTTCGTGGGAGGTATTAGGGCCTTATTTTTTATGCATTTCATTAACAAAAAAAATTATTTGTTAATTAAAAAATTGTTTTTACCAAGTTTTTATGTGTTTGGATTAAACTTTTTCAATAATAATTTTATCGGAATAATTAGTTTCTTGATTATAAACAGAAGCTACCTTGAGTATTTTTTAAAATGTTTGTATTATTGTAGGTGAAAACAATTTAATTTACCCTACACGCATAGATCAACAACTGATACGGTGTTGTTTTAGTTCAAGAAGAAATCTTGGATTCTAGTCTCTGGGAATCCAGGTGAGCAAGTGTGTTAAATATTTAAGTAGAAATCTCTAGTGCGAATCTCTATTTAGATCAAACATGATTGCCTTATTAATTAGTGGATATCTGTAACACCTCAATTTCCGGTTAGGGGTCACATTAAAAATAAGCGGAATATTAGTTCGTAAAACCTGTCACAAAGGTCACTCAAATACTTTTTAAAATCAAAAGCGTCGCTCAAATAAATATTTAAATACTATCACCCATAAGCCATTATAATCTAACCGAATAATCAAAATAAAATAGCGACAACATAAGTTTCTAAGTCTTTAAATGAAAAAAAAAAACATAAAATAAAATTATGAGTTCTTCACGCTTCAGCTTCATCAATAATCAACCTTCCGAAATTACTCAATGCGCTGCTCATATGTGGCGTTAAGTGCCCAAGAAAACACACAAACAAACAAAAAATGGTTAACTTCGAAAACAAGAATATTAATCACCATTATATGATAATTAAAAAGAAAACAGCACTAAATACAGCATACAGCAGAATACAGCAGCAGCAAATACAGTAAACAAATTACTGTACGAAATCAGGACACAACAGTAGCAAATTACAGAAACAGCACGCAGCAGCATTAAAATACAGTAACAGAGCAGATACAGCAGAAATAAAAATACAGCAGTGAAACAGAAACAGCAGGAACAACAATACAGAAATAGAACAATTACAGTAGTATAAAAATGCAGAAAACAGAATAAAATACAGCAGTATAATATATAGCAACAACAACCTCAAAGTTCAGTACCACCATCTTGAATAACTATCAACTCCACTTATAATACAACAGGAGAAAACTAGAGCATGTTATCAACCAAGTCATGAAATGTTAGTTAGTTCTTACATAACTATATGCATAAATCTATGGCCAAGTTTTGCTCCATCGAGCAGGACAACCCCGTGGGACAAATATCCACAACGTTTCCCTAGTAGGGAAGATCACGCGGGACAAATATCCGCCACATCAAACCCTCCGGATGATCCCGCGGGACAATTTACCGTCACATCAGACCAAAACACCTAGTAATGCATGTGATTATGACAATATGATCCTCCAAAATACATGAACCAACAGTCCATAATAATCTCAATAAATAATTCAACAAGCGAACCGACAGTTCTTTGAAACATTGTCATATAATAGCACATGCTTACATATGATCTCAAATCAATTCCAACAACATGTTATATCAGTATCAACTTCAAATCCTCGTCTCTTATTATCATTATGTCTCAATAATAACATGTACAGCAGCAAATAACAATATTATCAAAAGCCAAGTTCAATCAGAATTTCAAAAACAGGATTAAAAGCACTCACAAACGACAATCGATTACTAAGAAAGAAGTTACCCTTACCTTCTCGGGTTTCACATCCAATTCCAAGTTCAACCTATTATTTAATAAGTAAAAAAAAACCTAAATTAATATCTCAGAAAAAAAAAACGGAAGAAAAATCCCTAAAGCTAATTAATTCACAAAAACAGAAAAACAGCACTAGGCTAGCAGGGGCCCAGCGCTTGTGCGCTGGGATGCCAATGCTCATGCGTTGGCTCCCTGCCTGGGAATTAATTCCCAACGCCCAGGCGTTGAGATGCCAACGCTCATGCGTTGGCTCTCTGTCCAGGGCGACCAGAACGTCGTTTTTCCACTGTTTTAAGCCCCAAAAGTGATTTTCATGATGAATTTTTACCAGAATCAATTCCTAACTATTATACATCATTTCCCAGAGTTCTAACACGTTAAACAAATTATTTCCTCACTTCGTTCTTCAATTTAATTAAGTGGGAATTATAAGGATTTTGACATTAGAGAGCAAGTTTCCTCACTATCCTAACCACATGCCATTCTATTGTGGGGAGAACGTACCAACCTAGAATTTAGACAATTTTCAGAGAAGAATGATGGTCCACTCTGAGTTCTTGTCACAGTCGTCTATGGCAACGACGATGGCGACGGCAAATTTCCCGAACACTGAAACTTGGGGGTGATGGAAGTCCTTGATAGAACCGGGAAAACAAGACAGCAAGAGAGGCATATGAATTTACTCAGAACATGGTTCATCAACCACTAAATTCATGGAGTTCAGGGATAAAATTTGCTTACTGTGAACTACAACCAAAAGGAAAGGAAAGTCCTTGTGCTACCTAGAGAGTGGCTCAAAAAATAGCAGCAGAAGAAAGTGTGAGGAACTCGAGTAGAGCAACACCTATGAGAAGGAATGATTTGGCTCTCTCCTTCTCCCTCAATAAGGAAGGTTCAATGGCAACAAAGGTAGGAAGCAGAGGAATTTTGAAGCAGAACATAGCAGCAAAACAGGGAAACATGCAGCAGTTTTTTTTTACGGCAAATAGGAGCAGTTTTGTTTTAGGGTGTAAGCTGATTGTGTGCCCCTTTATGAGCAGGAAATTCACCCTAAAATATCTCTCAATATAGGAGCAGTTTTGTTTTAGGGTGTAAGCTGATTGTGTGCCCCTTTATGAGCACGAAATTCACCCTTAATTATCTCATCACACAAGTTCAAATTTAAATTAAAAAAAAACAGATTTTTCTGCTCAAATGGGCTCTTCGAAAATTATGGGTTTTATAAAAGAAATCAGAAATCTCCTTCCCTTGATTTCAAACCTTAGTCTTGTAAGTCCAAGGCTCAGGTCTCAACCGCTAAGCCACAACATCAACTTGTTGCAAGTAAGAAAATAAATTCCCTTAAACCAAGGGCCAAAACACAATATCAATAATTAAAGTATCAAATCTTAATTATCTTAAATTCCAAGGTCAAATTGCAAACTACAAATATTTGAAAGGACCAAAGTGTAACTAAGAAAAATAGAGGGTCTTACAATATCTATGGCTCTTAAAAAAACACAACTTAATTTAAGCTTTTTATAAAATATTTAAAAGATCATTTTTTATAATCTTAAACAAACAACCCTTCGTACAATAGTAAGGAACAAACTTACATTCATCATGGTCGCGAGTCGCGATGATGCTAGAAGTGAAGAAAGAGTCTCAGAAGCGACCAAAAAAACGAAGCTAAGTGAGTGGTTAGTTGACATTATGCACTAACGGCAAGACTATCCACATCCAGATGGCATTCATGGAGGACCACCATGCTCGGGTGGCCCACTTCACAAACTAGAACAAGATCATGAAACACGACGATTTGAATGCGGGAAAGATCGAGAGACTACAAAATGATGTCAACTCACATTTGGAAACTCATACTGTTCGGGCGTCACATGTGAGGTTCTCACCCCAGGAGCGGCTCTTGTGGCGAGCCTATTCGACCTGATGTACAATTTGTAACACCTGATTACCGGGGGTCTCAACAGTGACTATGAACTGTAATTAAACATGCTGATTTATTTTCAAAACCGAACAATGCATAATTTTTTTTCCTTTTTCAAAAGATGCTACCGACGGCATGCATTACATAAGTATATCCCCTCTACCATTTGAACCATGCACCTACATGATCATGTGTTCAACATTGGTGAAAATAGTTTTATAAATCAATTGAGCCATCAATTTAATGGAAGGCATGCTGTCACAATAAAACCCACGACAATACCTCACACTCCACTATATCTCCTGTGATCCCACGCAGGGTGACCACACAAAAACAATAGTCCCAGAATCTACCATGTTCCTAGTCATGCAGATATACAAGCATAGATGTCAGGCTAGTTACTGTACTACCAAGTATTGGACTATCCAAGCTGCTCCCACGAACTCCTCCTCAAGTACGTATCTACTAGATACTCCTCAGCTTCATGGCCAACATTCGTCTATCTGGCAATGGGTCGCCCAAACACAGACTAGAAAACAGAGTGCAAACGCACACGCACGCCCACACCCTCACACGCACACGCGCGCCTACGCACCCCCCCAAACACACAGATAGATATATATATATATATATATATATATATATATATATATATATATGTAAGGATACTTGCGCATAGGATATTCAATAGCATATCACATGGCATACAAGATTGAATTCACAAGGCAATAGTCAAACCAACAAGTATGATATTTATGTTTATGTCATGCCAGCGAACATGAATCGCTTGCTCACGACTTTTATCTGAGCGTAATGCAAACATCCTTTCCACAGGCATAGGATAAATCTTATCTGGACTTCAAGTTCATTTGCTCCACCCACCATTTCACTCGTTGATGGTTTCACCCGGCAACTTGTCCGTTTGATGGTCTTGTCCGCCATCTTGTCCGTTAGATGGTCCTTTCAACCATGTTGTCCGTTCGATGGTCCTGTCCACCATCTTGTCCACGCCGGTCGCATCCCTCCTTAGAGTGGTTGGGATCACCATACTCATAGGGTGTCGCCTCTTCTCGTCGGCAACCCGCTTCGCCATACGATAACGATCTACAAGTACTCATACCGAAATGTATTATCATTTCAAGCATGCATTCTCGACAATTAAATTTTCAATTAAACATCATGCTTTTATAAAACATCATGCATCATGTTATCCACAAGTTAAGCATGTTCTCAAGCATATCATTCATACAATTTAAGTATGACTTACCCTTTTATATAAGTTACGTGGCATGCTCAACATATAGTCAGGCAACACATATTCAAGCATATTCCAGCTAACAAACAATGAATAAGCTAGCATCAAACATTCCCTTTGTGTGCCGTCAATTACAAAATTTCCAACACATCCTACGTTATAAAATATATATATGGCATGACAAGTGAGAGGAATGTCTTATTGTGAGAAGCGAGAGCATTAACCAACAAACATAGGATTAAATAAATGCTTCAAATCTATCCTTACTTTAAACCTGATCACGTGCCTCTAGTTTCTCGAACCACATTCTTCTTTTCCTCTTCCCATTTGTCTTCCTCATAAAGCATTTATCCACTATGAAAGAGAACGATTTTTTTTTTATCCCAAACTTGTGCGCAAATTCACAGTAGCAGGCAATGGACCAACGCTTATTAAACATTTCTCTTCATTAAACTAAATTTTTTGATACTTCAGCAATTCATTCTTCATTAAACTAAAAAAATTTGATACTTCAGCAATTTATTCTTTTAACTTTAGGCCTAATAAAATCCCTGTTTTTTTTAAAGCATTGGTTCCTGTTCAAATAGTTTTTACTGGACTGAAATTTTAGATTTGTGTACGGTGATTGCCAAGGGAAATTGGTTCAAGAGTTCACAAAGATGTCAATTATAGATCCTCGAAAAGTTACTTACGCGCAAGTCATTCAATGAACCGAACCTCAAAAATTGGCACTCAACCCACACAGAAAAACACCATTTTTTCCGGCTATAACACCACTGAAACTCCCTTGTATTATTTGTCATTTTTTAAGATGCCTGAGGGGGTCATTAATAAATGCAAAAAGATTATGAGAGCATTCCTTTGGGGAGGGCTAGATGGAAACAGTAAATTGGCCTGGATCAAATGGGAAAAGCTTTGCAAACCAAAGGAACTAGGTGGTCTTGGGTTGAGGGATTGGGGGCTGTTTAACAAGGCGTTGCTGGGGAAATGGCGATGGCGCATCTTGCACGAAGAAAACAGCCTATGGCACAGGGTGTTGACAGCAAAGTATGGACCATTACAGTATGGGGGAATGGAGCAACAGACATTGAGTGGGAAAGCATCAAACTGGTGGAAAGATATATTAAAAACTTGCTTCTTGGAACCAACAACATGCTGGTATGATATGTGCTTGAGAAGGGAAATAGGTGAAGGAGACAAAGTCAGATTCTGTCACGATACGTGGCTGGGTCAACACAACCTAGCTTCAAAGTATAACAGACTTTTTGGGCTGTCAACCCAAAGAGCTTGCTGCATAAAGGAGATGGGGAGCTGGGAGAATGGCGAATGGAGCTGGAATTTAACATGGCGAAGACCTTTGCTCGACAGGGAAGTGGTTTGGGTGCAAGATCTCCAATTGTTCCTCAGCAATGCAGTCTTGAAGCAAGGGACAGCGAACAAATGGATCTGGGAGCCGGATCTGGAAGGTACGTACACAGTCAAATCAGCTTACTTACATCAAGTGGGTACATAAACCGTAGAACCTCTACCGGTGTTCAAGAATCTCTGGCGTGTGGCAATGCCCTCAAACGTTCTTGCGTTTGTGTGGCGGGCACTATGGGATCGTATCCAAACGAGGGAAAATTTGCTAAAAAGGAGAATCATAACAGCAGGTGCTAAATCTCGGTGCCCTTTCTGCTCACATGAGGTAGAATCCATGGATCACTTGCTGTTCACTTGTCCCTTCTCCTCTTCGGTGTGGATGTCTTGTTACAGGTGGCTTGGACAGATTACAGTACTACCAGGAAATTGCGAGATGCACTATCTTCAACATGGATTCGGAAACTGGAGCACAAATCAACAAAGGGGAGTGTGGGCAATTTGGGCTGCTGTTGTGTGGTCACTATGGCTACACAGAAACTCCATTGTATTCAGAGAAGGGCAAATTGATGCGGATAGGGTCATTGATGTCGCTCAATATCGAGCATGGTGCTGGGTCTCAACAAAATTTAAAGAATTCCACTTCTCCCTGTATGAGTGGAATACAAACCCAGGATACTGCCTTACTCGCATCCGGCATTGAGGAAAGATGGGCAATAGGGACTGCAGGTCTTCTTCCAAGATAAACGGCCTTAACAGAAAATTGTTCCAATGGAAGGACTGCCGCAGTGAAAGGAAAGGATCCCATTCAGCTCTTGCCAAGGCCTGGCCGCTACACAAAGATCACTGCCATGTCCTCAGTTTCATTTTCATTCTCCCTTTTCTCGTTTCTTTCACTCTAAAAAGCAGGGGCAACAAATACTACCAAGAAGCTATCAATTCCTCTATGCTGTTCTGTTCTGTTTGCTTCTGGTTTGCTTATGTACTGAAAGCAGTTTAAGTAGCAGGGGCTGCTTTCTGGTTGCTTTATTTTACTGGTTTCTATTGCCTTTTACTGGTTTTTACTGGTCTTTTACTAGTTTTACTGGTTTTTACTGGTTTTTTACTGGTTTTTACCTTCTTTGTATATGGGTTTCTAGCACCCCTTGTGCTAGCTTGTTCAATAAATTTGGCTTATCAAAAAAAAAAACACCACTGAAACTCCATTACTGCAGCCTAGCTCCCTGTTGAACCACACACTCCCTCCATTAGAATTCTACCACTTAGTTAGTTATTTAAAACACGAAGTGCCCTTATCAAGTTCACTTACCTTACAATGCTCGACTCTCGTCTTGAAGTCTCCTCCGCTCCCCGAACCTTTACAAACATGTAGCCTTGTTTATTATTTTTCTCAACTAAACTCTACACCTTAAACTAGGGCTTAGGAAGTTTGAAAACTTAGGTACATAAACTCATAAACAACAAACTCATTTAGTAAGTTTAAACAAGCTTTAAAACTTGAAGAAAAATTTGTAAATCCCACGGACATGCACGGTTTTCATGTCTCAAATATTTCAAGATTTCTCCTAAAAACTTTTAAACCTTAAACTCATTTCTCTTCCACCATAAAAGCACCAAAACAAGTCCAAATCGTTTAACCCTCTAATACTCAAATACTCCATTTTCCCTGACCAAAACTCATGACATAAAAATCACATTTTCAAGAGAAATTACAACCCCAAAATCTAGAGTAACAAATCGGCTAACAGCAATAAAAACAACCCAAGGGAAATTTCCCCTCAATTAACTATCACGGTGGGGTGGATGGATGGTTGCCACGTGACCGGAAGGGCGGTACGGTAGACGGTAATTGCTACATGACTTCCCTGTTCCCGTTTGGGACGAAGTCAATCCTGTTTGGAACGATGCATCTTGGCCAAAGTTGTTGAGCATGTAGTTGTATTTGAGGAATCATGAGTATGACTTGTGTTGTTGGTTATGAGGATCTGAGGATTATTATGGTGATGTTGTACTGTATGTTGTGATTATTGTTACTGTTATTTATGTTAGTCACTCTTCAACATGTTGATTGGTATTTGTTGTTTGTTTTAAGAGTTAACCCTTTCTGTTTGTGTTTGGGCGCTTAACGCCAGAAAATAGATAGGGCGATGATCGTCGTCTCTCGAGGAGCTTACGGAATCAAAGTGCGCAGCGGATGCATGGGAGACTTATGAAGATGATGTTTTAAGGACTTCCGCCATTTTATTTTATTTTTGGGCTCGCTGTTGAGCATTTACCGTTGTTGTAATATTTTCCTCGTTTTTGCTTCCGCGTAATAAATATTATCTATGGGGAAACATTACTTATATTATTTAAGTATTTTTGAGAGACGAAAACCTTTTTGAAAAACTGAGTTATTTTTCTGAGAGGTTTTAATTTCCGCGAAATTACCATGTAACCCTCAACCCAAAATTGGGGTGTTACATTTGTGGTATCAGAGCTTTGGTTGAGAAGACCAAATCTGTTGGGTAGTTACATTCTGAAATCGATTGTTGGGGTGACAATCGAAAGAAGATTGGTGAGACTTAATTGTTTGTTGGTTGTTTTTCTTGCTTTTCTGTTTCAAGATTTATTGTTGACTTTCTTACAAGTAGAAGTAAGAGGTTGGCAAGTCAAGATACAGAAATGGCTGTTTGAGTAACTGTTGTTTGGTTTGTTTGAGAATATCCGTTTTGTTTCCCAACTTTTAGTTTCGGGGACGAAACTCTTTTTAGGGGGGTGGTATTGTAAGACCCTCAAGTTTTTAGTAATTATACTTTGGTCATTGGAGATTTTATAATTAGATTTTGGTCCTTTAAGTTTGGATATTGTGTTCTAGTCCTTGGACTAGTCAAGGCTAAATTGGAATTCCGCATTTAAGAGCCTTTCAGGAGGTTTCGGAATTCAAATTTGTAATGGGGACATGTTGGTTCCACTTAGAGGATTATAAGAATATTGTGTTAAGAGTTTTAAGAAGATGAGTTGTGGTTTAGTGGTTAAGGCTTAAGCTTTATATTGGCAAGGCTTGTGTTCGAATCCTAGTGAGGTAGGTTTTGATTTTAATCTGATTTTTGATGGTTTAAGGCTAAATTCGAAATGTGAGCTGAAATCAAGAGTTTAATGAGGAGTTACAAACAGAATTTGAATGGTATTAAGTGGTGTTAATGGTTGTCGGGGGTTACGAAAGATTGTTAAGGTGGTGTAAAGGGAAATAATGGGCTTGTCTATGGATTAATGAGGAGTGAAGGGGGATGAAATCAGAATAAAGGGGAGGGCTGGTCGTGCTCCTCTCCCCTCTCCACCTTACTTCTTTTCTTTTTCCTAAATTGCTGAGAACTTAGCCTACAAACCGATGAATTCTGCGAATGAGGATCCGTTGGAAAGGGAGATGGAAAGGATGCGAAGAACGAAGGACTACGAAGAGAAGAAGGCAAGGTTGAGGACTAAGTTCGAGAAAGAATTGGTAGAAATCTGCAAGAAGTATGGTGTTGAGTATCAAGGGATCGAGGTTGGTGTTTCCTTTCTTTTCCTAGGTCATATGTTTTAGAGTTTTGGGAAACTATTAGAATTTCGAGTTTATATGATATCCAAAGTGTTTTATAATGAATTTTGAGCTTTGGAAAGTATGGTTTCCGAAAAGTAGAGTTTAGAATTGATTTTGGGGTGAAAAACGGTGTTTTTAGGGTTTCTGGCAAGGAGCCAACGCATGAGTGCTGGACTCCTAACGCCTGGGCGTTGAGGTTCTGCCCAGTTCGTGTTGCCAGACAGGGACCCAACGCTTGGGCGTTAGGCCCCTGACAGCAAGTTGTTTAAATTTTGTGGAGTCGGTTTCTAGTCTTTTCCTTGATTTTGATGATTGTGGACATGTGTTATTATGATAGGCCGGAGATCAAGAGCAAGCAAAGGAGTAAAATGTAATGGTAACTCTAGGTCTAGATAGAGTCAGTTGTGCTTTCCATGAGTTTGTTGTTGGAAACTATTCAATGAATATGATAATGAAATTGATGGTGTTGTGATGCATGCTGGAATTGATATTTGATGATTATAATATGTTTGGATTTGGAAATTGTGATTATGATATATTGATGAAGATGATGTTGAGGTGAACTTGATTATGTTATGTTGATATCGTATGCGAATTTTTGTTCTCTGTTGATGATGAATATTATGGTATTTCATATGCACATTTTATGATAGATAGTGGTGGGGTGGACGGTGATTGCCACAGGACCATGATGACGGTGGGGTGGACGGATGGTTGCCACGTGACCGGAAGGGCGGTATGGTAGATGGTAATTGCTACATGACTTCCCTATTCCCGTTTGGAACGAAGTCGATCCCGTTTGGAACGATGCATCTTGGCCAAAGTTGTTCCACTCATTGTGCCACCACGTAGGGCACACAAAGAGATTATTCAAAATGTAAGAAAAAGAAAACGAGACTCAAGATTAAAACTAGCCAAAACTAAGGAGCTGGTGTTGTCCAGGGTGCATCCTTCTTAACAAATAATCTCATTGATGTAACACAGTAAATCAGCCCTCAAAGCAGCAAACCTTTCCTCCACCATACGCTCCACGAACTCATGAATAGTCTCCTCCTCCGGATCCTCCTCAGGTTCATCTTTAGACTCTAACATCGTCATTTTGGAAGAAGGGCCATGAGTAGGCGTAGACTAAGGTGAAGTCCACACAATCGAAGACTGGGGCGGGGCGCAACCTCATTCTCATTTGGTACTCCCGAATTAAGCAACCCCATAGGTGGTAACTCGAAGTACAACAATCCATAACCACAATGTCTTGACCTCCGCTCATCTGCATCATAGAAAGTCTCGCAATAGTGACCACAATATGTTTCCGGGAGCGTGGTGTGGTATATGGTCCAAGCTGCAGGTGAGTCCCGATCAAGGAGCTTGTAGCTGATGCACTTCACGACCCGTTCCACATCATAGCTATCTAAGTCTGGCGTTAAGCACCCATACAACATAATCAACAAAGAAAGAGGGTCAAATTCCAACAAATAACCAACAGGGAAATTAAATAGCATGGTATAAGTCACAGCAAGATAAAACATCATATTTAGAGCATAAAAAATCATAAGCCAATGTAATAAGTTAGCATAACACAACAACATAACAACATGTTCTGAATTCACAAAAACAAATAAGGTCAGTACTTAAGTCAATTATATGCTGACACCAACAAGACAAAAAAAACTCCGGGTATAACGCCAATAACCACGCATGGGAGGCGGGAAAATCACAGGGACACCCAGTCTACTAGTCTCAAACTAGCAACTTACCGTTGAAATGCCACTTCTTCAGGCACGCCTCTCACATCCTGGTGTAACTCACCTTGTCGAACCTACCCGGTCCTTGACATACGGATGGTCACCCCAGTTTCCTGACTTGAACTTACACTGATCCCAAACCCCGTTGACCCTTATGCATATGCCATGCTAAACAACAACAACAACAACAACAAAAACAAAAACTCATCTCATATGCACAAACTATCTCAAATTAGTCATACTTCTAAAAAATATATCATAAGATAGAAACATCGTCATATCATCATCACCTTGACATAAACAGAAGCATGGAGACATAACGTTAATAATAAAAACAACAACATATAACAAGCATATTCCAACAACAAAGCACAATCGTTTGATCAATACGAAACATCATCATAGAATCAATCTCAAACTCAAAATCATATGACAAATAGCACACTCAGTCATATAGACACGCTAAACCGAAGTGCCCTCACCTTCATCAAAATAATTGCTTAAGTCGTGCCCGAACTCGGTCTCACACGTCAAACCTTCAACAAACAATATGCTAATTATGTTACTTATCTATCCTTAAACATAAACTTAACCAACATAGAGTTTGAATGATAAAAAACATCCCCCCTAAAAGCATATACACCCGCAGCCAAAACCCTAAACAAAACAAGTTTGAAAAAAAATTCATCCCCAAACAAGCTATAGAACCCGCGGCCAAAAATACCCAAACAAGAGCAAATATTTTCTTGTTTCCAAACACAAATCCATAAGTTTCAAAACATGACATACAAGGTTTTGAAACAAACTTTCAAATCATGGCCATATGCTTTAATCAAAAACCTTATAGAAACAAGTTTTTAAAACAACAACATAACCTTAACCACAATAAAAACCTTTTAGAAAGCATAGAGATGAAAGAGATGAACAGAAACATAGAAAACTTGAAGAACAAGAGGAACTTTTAAGAAAGAAGAAAAACTTGACATAGAAGAAAACACATGAGAAACCTTCATGGGAGTGATATTTTCTCCAAAATCCTCTTCTTTAATTTACGAACAAAATTCATTTTCAATTTTTAATTAAATAGAAAAACTATTAACAACAAACTATCAACAAAAATAAAAACCTCCTAGATACCCTATCATAAAACACGCCCTCGCCTATTTTTATGAGGAAAATATCTTCTTCAACCACTTATCACTAAACCCTAACAAAATCCTTTTTTAAAATTATATAATATCTCATAAGAAATATTCTCAACAACAAACTTTCAACACTTAACCATTCCTACCAAAATATATATGAAATTCGCCTATATCAAAGTGATAGTGAAATTCCTTCCGACCATCTTATCACTTAACGCTGTCGAATTTATCTCATATATCCACTATTTATTTCATTTGAAATAAAAAAATCATTTCAAATGAAAGGAAATATTATCTAAACATTATCTCAAATAAAAAATCATATTATAAAAAATAAAATCAAGCTTTAATCTTGTTTGAAAAACATCAAATATTCTTTCTAGAAGAATATAAAACACGCCCTACTCTCCCAACCAAGGAGGATACGCAAAATCTTGCAACATTAGCACGAGAATAATTTTCCTCAAAAAATCTCTGTAATATTACCTAAGCAATATTACAGTCAAAACTCACAGAATTTTGAATACGTCAACGTATAGACAAACACAACTTTAATTTCCCGCTCAAATAATATTCGTGGGTCAACGATCCTAAATACAACAATATCGTCCAAAGCAACACACAATTACGCTTATAGCATTAAAACCACATAAACAAAATCTTTATAAGGAAATATAATATAATTAAATTTACTAACCACTTTAAAAATAGTTTTGTCCTCGAAACTACGGGTCGGAAAACAACTCCTGGTATTTCCCCCTCATCTTTTCCTCTAGTTTGTAGGTCGCATCTCCCATTGCCTGATTCCAAATCAACTTCACTAAAGATACTTGTTTCTGTCTCAGCTACTTGAGACTTCTATCCTCTATCTTCAAAGGAGGTACTTTAAACTACAAGTTATCCTTTAACTGAATGTCGTCCGGCTCGATAATATGAGACGGGTCGTGAATGTACTTGCATAATTTTGATACATGAAGAACATCATGTATGTTCGAGAGAAATGGTGGAAAAGCAATCTGATAAGCCACTGGCCCCACACGTCGAGTATGGTACGACCTGAAAAACTTCGGAGTGAGCTTCTTAGATTTGATAGCACTCGGTACACCGTTGTCGGTGTAATTCTACGAAACACATGATCCAACCTCAAATTCCAAATCTCTTTGTCGCTTGTCAGTATAACTCTTCTGCCTACTTTGAGAAGCTCTCATCTTTTCTCTTATCTTTTTTTCCTTCTCTGTTGTCTGCTGAATAAATTCAGGACCGACAATTATATTCTCTCCATTTTGATACCATCACAATGGCGTCCGATACTTGAGCCCGTACAACTCGTAAGGTGTCATTCGTATACTTGCGTGAACACTATTGTTTCACATAACAATACCGTTCCTCTTCTCGATAAGTGGCTCATCTTGCAACTGCTTATCCATAATTTCCTTCATCAAACCATCTTAGATGGTCAACGATCTAGGAATTTGCATTCCCTCCAAGGTCCGATGGTATCCTACACTCTTGAGGTACGTTCCTCTTTCAAGGAGATGCTCAGGAGGTTAGCTATCAGGTTTCTAGAGGTACCCTGACTCGAGGAAAGACTACCGCCTCACGATACAATCCAAGAGAACTGGGTGGCTGGGTAACCAACTCATCCCAAGAAAGTACACTTAGGAAATTAAGAGAAAGCATCATAAATTCACCGAAGGTCCTCATGTACGTAACATTCCTACTCCAACTTTTATCCTTAGTTGATTCCTTCTAAAACCAACACATTTCCTTTCCTTTTTAGCATTACTAGGTGATAGTTATGTCATCCTAAACATCTTATTTTTCATCTATAGACGTAGAAATTTATATCCATCCTAGGTGACTCATGTAATCCTTAAACAACTAATTTCAATCACACCTAGTCCAATTAATTGAGTTACTCGTCTAATGCATAAGTCTACCTATATTTAAACATTCGCCTTAACCACATTAACATAACTATGATCACAAGGCTTAATTAACTCCCGATTAAAATTATCGAGTCCATTGCCAATTAAGTTGGCATCTTTCCATGCACGATCTCTTATCTAATTGCCTTAATCAAAATACTCCACCAACGTCACTAGCACCAACTCCATTAATTCTTGATTAGATTGATCAAGATAGCCTATGTCTGAATTAACACCTCTCCACGTTTAAGTTTTCTTTTAGACTCATCCTAATCATAATCTCAATCTTTCATGCATTCAACCATGCAAAATACAAGACAATATTAATCCTTAACACTTAGCACAATTAAACTTACTTCCTTCAAACTAGTCCATGTATCACATTTCAAAGGTCATAACAAAATTTTATTCCGAGATCTTCAATCTTTTAGGCATTAACATTCGTATTGTCACAACTATGACCAAAAGGCTTCTCGCTCAAAATCGGTTTCTATCACAGTTCAACTAAAAGCCCAAGAGGAAGCTCAACTTAAAACTACTCACAACCTTAGCAATTGACAAAACGTTCCAATACCCATAGTGAGCTAAACCTTAAAGTATTTGTTTTCCCTCCAGACTTAGAATTCAACTTTCTTATACACTAAGGGAACCCTTAATAAGGAAATTGCATCAATTAAGAGAAAACACACAAGTCAAGCATTCTATCAATTTATAAGTTATCAATCATTGGAAATAAACAAACAAGCATTCAAGCAGATCCTCCACACAAGGGAAAATCTTCAAACAACACCACAGAGGTCACACAACTTACATGACAGACCTATTCCCCAGCAAGCTCTGGTATTCACAACCAGAGCTCTGATACCACAATGTAACACCCGATTTTTGGGGGTCTCAATAGTGACTTTGAACTATAATTAAACATGCTGATTTATTTTCAAAATCGGAAAATGCATAATATTTTTTCCTTTTTCAAAATATGCTACCGACGATATGCATTACATAAGTATATCCACTATACCATATGAACCATGCACCTACGTGATCATGTGTTCAACATTAGTGAAAATAGTTTTATAAATCAATTGACCCATCAATTTAAATGAAAACATGTTGTCACAATAAAACCTAAGACAATACCTCCTACTCAAGTATACCTCTTGTGATCCCATGTAGAGTGACCACACAAAAGCATATAGTCTCGGAATCTACCCTATCCCTAGTCATGCAGATATACGGGCACAGGTGTAAGGCTAGTTACTCTAATACCAAGTACTGGACTATTGAAGCTGCTCCCATGAACTCCTCCTCAAGGTACGCAACTACTAGATACTCCTCAACTTCGTGGCTAGCATTCATCCATCAAGTGACCCCCAAACATAGACAAGATAATATAGTGCAAGGGTCACTTCCAAATGAAACAACAGAGGGTATACACATATATATGACAATGTAAGGATACTTGCACATAGGATATTCAATAGCATATCACATAGGGCACAAGATTGAATTCACAAGGAAACACTCAAACCAACAAGTATGATACTTATGTTAATGTCATATCAGCACACATTAATCGTTCGCTCATGACTTTTTATCCGGGCGTAAAACCAACATCTGTTCAATGGGGGGTAGGATAAATCTTCTCCGGTGTTCGAGTTCATTGGCTTCGTCCACCATATCACTCATTTATGGCTCCGCCAACCACCTTGTCCATTTGATGGTCCTATCCGCCATCTTGTCCATTTGATAGTCATGTCCACCATCTTGTCTATTTGATGGTCCTTTCCCCACCTTGTTCGTTCGATGGTCCTGTCCGCAATCTTGTCCACGAAGGCTGCATCCCTCCTTAGAGTGGTCGGGAACACCATACTCATAGGGTGTCGCAAGATCCTCTTCTCGTTGGCAATCTGCTTCCGCATACGATAACGATCGACAAGTATTCATACAGAAACATATTATGATTTCTAGCATGCATTCTCGATAATTAAATTTTCAATCAAACATCATGCTTTTATAAAACATTATGCATCATGTTATCCACAAGTTAAGCATGTTCTCAAGCATATCGTTCATACATTTTAAGTATGACTTGCCCTTTAATATGAGCTACATAGCATGCTCTGCATATAGTCAGGCAGCACATATTCAAGCATATTCACAGCGAACAAACAATGAATAAGCCAACATCGACATTCTTTTAGTGTCGTCAATCTCAAAATTTTCAACACATCCTACACTATACAAAACACACACACACATACACACAAACACATATAACATAGTTAGCTATTTAAAGCGTGAAGTGCCTTTACCAAGTTTTCTTTCCTTACAATGCTCGACTCTCATCTCGAAGTCTCCTACACTCCCCGAACCTTTACAAACACATAGCCTTGTTTAGTATTTTTCTCAACTAAACTCTACACCTCAAACCCTCAAACTAAGGCTTAGGAAATTTGCTAAAACTTAGGAAACTTAGGCACATAAACTCATTAACTACCAACTTATGTAGGAAGTTCAAACAAGCTATAAAACTTTTGAAGAAAAATTTGTAAATCCCACACACATACACAGTTTTCATGTCTCAAATATTTCAAGATTTCTCCTAAAAAACATTCGACCTTAACATTCTCCTTCCTCCATCAAAACATCAAAACAAGCCCAAAACATTCAACCCTTTAATACCGCAATACTCAATTTTCCTTGACCAAAACTCCTGACATAAAAATCACATTTTCAAGAGCAATTACCACCCGAAAATCTAGGGTAACAAGCAAATCAAAGTGCAAAATCAATTTCCCAACACCAACAACAACAACAAGATTAGGCCAACACAAGGACAAGGTCAAGGCCACTTTTTCTTTCAAAACTAAATGGTACACACTCAATACTTAGAAAAATCTATGGTGAAAAACAAGTTGGATCTTCACAAATCGCTTTTTAGAAATAAGCACTTTTAAAAAACTCAACTTTTTCAAAAACAAATCTGAGTGTTTTTCATACCTAAGTGGTGGGAATAAACTTTGTGAAGACAAGTTGCAAGAAGCTACTTTTCCCAAAATCAATTTTGAATAAATAAAACTTTTTGAAAAACCAACTACGGCATTGGAAAGCTAAAGATGAGGAAAAGAAGAAATGCAAAACGGGAAATGCTTTAGAGAAACTTCTCACCACTCAAAATCACTTTACATCCTCCATTCGATATCGACAAGACCTACCTTTTCTTCCAAATAACCAAGAGGAGAAAACAAAGCGAAAAATGTGGACAAGAAGGTTGTGTTGAATGGAAAACGCTTAGCAGCAATTATACGACGCCGAAAAGAACACAAGCTGCACCTGCAAATTGAGCTGAGTCGTGAAATTGAATCCGCTGTCCTCGAGAGTATTATTCGGGTGATATTTCGAACACTCCCCCAGGATAAAACAACATCTTCCGGTATGAAGACGGGTGACAGAACTAGTGAGAACTAAAATAGTATGCCCAGGAAAGGAAGAGGAAGGAATGTTGAACGAGAGGAAAAAACTAGGGGAAATGGGTCACAAAAATTGGTTTATATTTATAAGGAAAAACTGCAGGTTTCTGGGGAATTAATTTATGGGCGGAAAAAATTAAGGATGGGCGGCAAGCCTTTAATGCAAAGCGGCAGCACAGTCAGAAAAAAACAGAATCCAAGGTTGGACGGTGCTTTTTGATGACTGGATTTTGTATGATGTTTTTAGGGTCTTTTTAGTCTTTTTATTTTGTTATTTTTGAGTCTCATATAGGATTTTTATTATTTTTATATATATTTTATGTTTATTTTTCATTTTGCATATAGATTAGCTTTTATTTGGTTTTTAAACTTTATTTTATATTTTTATGAATTTTTATAGTTATTTTTATATTTTTTAGGAAAGCTGGTAGAATTATCATTTTTGTCCAGGGACCAATTTGTAAGTTTCAGGAAAAGAAGGACTAAAAGTGAAAAGTTCAAGAGTGGAGGATGAAAAATGAAGTTTCAACAAGTTAAAGGGCCAAAATTGAAGTGCTAACAAAGAGAGGACTTAAAGTGGAAATCAAGAATATGAACCAACACTCTTTGAATTAAGCACATGGGAAATAAGGTTGAAGGATTGATGGTAGTTGGAAGGAGGTTTCAGAAGTGATTAAGGGCTGAGTGGAGGCCATTGAAGACATTAAAAACCCATTACCATGAAGGAGAGCAAGGCTTGAAGATGAACCAGCAGTCGAGCCAACGCTCAAGCGTTGGGACTCTGACTAGGATCTGAGTAGGATTTTCATCCCAGCGCTCAAGCGTTGGAAGCCAGCGCTCAAGCGCTGGGCCTATATCTGCAACGTGGGATTTTAATTGCACCCAACGCCCAAGTGTTGGGATCCCAGCGCTCAAGCGCTGGAGGGCAGATTTTTACTATAAATAGGGGTCTTTGCTTCACTTGTAAGACACACATTTTCAGAATACAACAAGTATTCTTCTTTCTCCCTTAAGAGCATTGTTCCTAGGAATTGTGGGAAGCCATTCTTGAGCTCCTAGTCCAGGGTAATTCAATGCCTCTATTAGCCATGCTTGGCTAATTTCTTTAAGTTACTTGGGTTGTTTTAGTTTGTAATTTATGCTTTAGTTTTCTTCTACATTTCTGAATAATATTTTCAGTTCATGTTTTATTTCCTTGTTCTTCATTTATCTTGGTGCACACAAGTTTCTTGCTTATTACTTATAACAATGGAAATTGGTAAGTAGTAAGGGAAATAGAACTTAAAAGAAGCTATATGATATATCACTAAGGAATTAGGATAGACTTAACTTTATGTTGGCCTGAATTCTTTCTTCATCTTCTTCTTGGTTTTTTGTAAATTGCAAGGAATTGAATTTAGTAATTAGGAAGAAAGTTCTACATTTGTAAGGAATTAATTTGTAGAAACATTAGGCTATAGCATCATGAACTTGGTTCTAAAATTCAAAAATTAAGTAGGAGTTTGCTAGCATATTTTATAAGCTATATAATTCAACCCAAGTGTTTAATTCTCATCTTCATCTTTTCTTTATATTTTATGCTATTTTATTTTCTAGTTCTAAAAACCAAACATCAAAATACATCTTTTTATTTTCTGCACAAGGCTCTGAATAAGTTAGTAAAATGACACTTATCCCTTGGGTACGATATCTTTTATATTACGCGATATTCAACCGTACGCTTGCAGATTTGTCTATCACTTTTCGTCGTCCCTTTTCTCCCTCTTAGACTTTTCTATCCTTCAGCAGACCTAGTAATCGCAATGAAAATGATCTCTTTGATCCTTTCTATTGTAGCACGATCCCTAAATCGATCTCCTCACAACGACTATCTCTTCATTTTGAATCATAAACACAAGGCCTTATGGATGGTGGTGGATGAAGAAACAACAATTAAAGAATAATTTTTCAGAGGAGAACACATTGATCTTGCTCGATGACACCAACAACGGTTAATTCGTAGGCGTGGAATGGGGAAGGAGCCAATAATGTAAGTGGTCGTTGAGGACATAGAGGAGATGTTGTAGATGGGCCATTAATGAAGAAGATGGTAGGGCTCAGGATGGGGGAGTGTTTGGTATGTTTTCAATTTAAAATCATAAGAGTGTCACATATTAAGAAATGGAGAGAGTATCATATCCAATGATTTTTCGTTATTATCTTACCATGATTTAATTTTTTACTAACTATAGTAGAAAAAATCATAAATAACAATACACTCAAATTTTGTAACACATTCTCGATAACATATGTTAGGATTAGGCTACTGTTACGTGAGGGGATGTCCAACGAATAAATCATATAACTACAACCGTTTAATAAAATTTAGTCGTTAAGATTATGGTAAAATTCATACACATGTATAACAAACTATGAAGTTAATAAAACCTGAAGCATTTATTTTCATGATTATAATTTAGTGAGTAATGATACATTCATACTCCCTTCTCTTCCATCTCATTTCACTATATTTATTTTTCTATTTCTTTCTGTATTTCCTGTTACATCATATATCATATCATTTATTTCTCATTTTTCTCTTCTTATTATAAGAGGTAGGGGTGTTCGCGGTCTGGATTGGTTCGGTTTTGAGGGGAAAAGTCATCTGATCCAATCACTTCGGTTTTGTCACTTCATCATCCAATCGGTTTTTTTCTTTTTTTAGATCCGAACCAATCCGATCCAATTTTTATCGGTTTTGATTGGATTGGATTTCGGTTTTTTAAAGACATTCTAAATATCAAAATCAATGAAGAAATAAAAATTAATTTGAATCATATAACGTCACATTACAAGCCTAAATGATGAGAGTTTAGAATAAAAAATAAAGACGAACCAAAAGTCTCAAACAAATTTCCACATTCGTCATTCTTGGCTCAGTACTTCTAAAATAAGAAGAAGAAGAAAAGTTAATCCTGCATAGATGACATATTTTTTAAATATATGTTTACTTTGATGCATATTTTTCAAATTATTACTTGAAACTCTATTTACCCAAATATATCTTCATAAACAATTACGTGTCATATAATAATTATATAAACTTAGAAGGACGGAAAAATGTAAGTATGAATTATATGATATATTTACAAATAAAATTATATATATATATATATATATATATATATATATTTGTAAACATTCGGTTTGGATTGGATTGGTTCGGTTTTGAAAAACAAATCCGAAATCCAATCCAATCCGACAAAAGTATTCGGTTTTCTCAATTTTGGATCCATTCGGTTTTCGGTTTAATTGGATTTCGGTTTTTTTGGATCGGTTTTTCGGTTTTGATTGGATTGGATCGGTTATGAACACCCCTAAGAGGGTAGAGGTGGAAAAGAGTGTGTACCAAACATTATTCTAATTTGGTACTTTACTCTTTAAAGTTAATAATTCCCTCTTTTTTATTGTTGTACGAAATTTATGCCAGTTCCATTACTTAATCACCCGTTTGGGGTGCTTGCCAGTTTCCAGTTTTTAGTTTTCAAATATAAATTTAAGAATAAAACTTGTTTGATAATAATGGTGTTGAAATGGTTTTTTACCAAATTTCAAAACTGTTTCATCCTAATATTTAAAACCACAAAGTATGGTTTTATGATTGTGGTTTTTAGTTTCAATAAAATGTAACATTATCACCACTAGCACTCACCGCCATCACTAACCACCACCACCTTCATCGCCGCCACCTCCACCAATGTTGCCACCGCCACCACCACCCTCCACCACTGCCACAACCAATGTTGCGACCACCACCACCCTAGGCACTACCGCCGCTGCCACCTCCATCGCCACCACCTCCTCCACTACCTCCTCCATCATTGCCAGCACCCCGCCGCTTCCACCTCTCCACTAATTTCACCTCCACCACCGCCGCCACTTCCAAACCTACACCACTATCACTGGCACTACCACCACTTCCACCGCCACTAATGCTGCCACCTCTACCGCCACTACCACCACATCCACATCCGCCACCGCCTCCACCACCCTCCGCCACCTTTGTCATCGCAAATACTACAATTAACTCCACCTCCACCACCACCTCCATCACTATCATCGCCGCCACGACAACCAACACCACTGCCACCACCACCACCTTCATCGCCACCACAACCACCTCCACCATTGCCGCCACAACCATTGACGTTGGGACCACCAACTCCACTACCACCGTCTCCACATCCTCCACCACCACCACCGCCGCCACCGTCCCCACCACTACCATCACCATTAGGTAACATCGACCTCTACCAATTTTGTTACTTTGCCTCTCCATTATCTTGTCGCCTTTACCTCTCAGTGTCATAAATTTACAAATTTGATAATTATGGTGGCTATTATGGATTTACAAAGTTACAATAACTTTTTTAAAACTAAAAAAAAAACTAAAATTAGATTTATAGACTGAAAACTTATTTTGATTTTTTAAAATTTCAAAATATAAAACTAAAAACTACCCCGAACTAGCCTAAGTTAATTTGCGAGCCCAACAAATAAGAAGTGGATTTTACAAGAATTTTACTAAATAATAAATTTTGTATTAAAAAATGTATTTTTATCATTATCAACTTAAAATTATGCGTGATAGATTGTATTAAATATTCCTCTTAATACTAATAAATCCCATTATTATCGATACTTGTCGTAAGAAATGGGAAATTTGTGTAAGGTCATTGCAAAGGTAATCAGGAGATCTATAATTTGGACTTTAGCCTAATTCTTCATTTCTTATTATTGAGAAAATACTTTGTTTTTGTTTGCAGAGGCCTAATTCTATTATTGCAAATGTGAAATAGCTTGTTTGTATACAAACTAAAATGGATGAACGATACATTCTGTTAGACAATTTATGGTGGTTTGGAATCTACTAATCTTTGTTTATTTTTAACATGATTAGTTCCTCAGTAATATTTTGATAGAGCATCCCAAATTAATATAGTTGTAAAAAAACTATGAACTCATAATAGACTTTCTCGAGATTTCTCAAACAATTGATGATAGTTAGAAATCTTCCAAACATCTTATCAGTGGTTTCATGATCATGCACGATTTTGGTTTGCTTGTCGTAGGAGGTTCCTTCATGATTAATAGCCAATGTATTGCACATCTATTGGCAGTTGAGCATATGTTCACTTTGTCATATTTTTATTGACTCAATGTACACGTGAGATAATATTTGAGTAGTGTTTTACCCAGTTTTTTTTAACTTAAAAGTTACTTTTAACTTAAAGCTCACAACAAGATCTTAGAAAAAAAAGCAAAAGTTGTTGTCCTGGGAAAATAGTAGGGGTGAGCAGAAAAAGCCCAACCGACCCGAAACCGTTGTAACCGCCCAGAAAATCAAGCATACGGTCGGGTCGGGTTGGCGGTTAAGTCGGAATAAACAGATGGTTGTAGGCGGTTAGACACGATCGAAATTAGTGGTGGGTTGGTCTTCCGTCGAGACCCGAACCAAACCGTGTACAGTACATTAACCCATATATTTAATTATTTAAATTGGTAGCAGTATGTAATTCCCTATCCAATATCTGCGTTGGATAACTTGAAATCCTCCTAGCCAATCAAATAAGCCTTCATCTTATCTGAAATCTGATTTAATAATATTATATCATGCCAGGCGGGCCCCAGCTTCCAAAAAATTGTAAAATATTCATCATTTTTACCTTTTAATTTCAACTTTTATTTTTACTTTTATTCTCATTTCAGACCTTTCTCCTTCTCCATCACTCCGTCTCCATGTCCTTCGACCTAGCCGCCACGACGGAGCACGGCGGCGACAGAAAACGGCCACAGGTTCCTCTTCTTCTCGTGGCGAGGATCGACGTGGCGGTGGCGGTTTTTCCAAAAACCAAAGGGTTTGGCCGGAAAACGGCCTCCAAGGCGGCGGCGACAGCGGCCAATAGCAGCGGTTCGACGATCGGGACCAAGGGTTTTGTTGCGGACGACGAGGGGAGTCCAACGGTTGTGGTGGCTCCTCCACCGGCGTCGTGGTTCAGCCGGAACAAGGGAGAGAAGGCGCGGCGGTGGCTGTTCCATAACGACGAAGAGGACGACGGCGGTCGTCCAGCCTTGGCCATGGTCGACGATGATGGAGCTTGAGGTGGTGGTGGCCAGCCGGTTCTGTCATAGTGAGGAAGGAAGATGGAGAAGAAAGAAAAAAACGAGAGGGAAGAAAGAAGAAACAGACGCAGAGAACCGAGAGAGAAGAAGTGAGGAGAACGAGAGATAGCCAGGCCCAACCCGCCCCAACCGAACCGGTTTAACCGGATAGCCGTATGAAACCGACCCAACCAACCCGAGTTGGTTCATGGTCGAAATCGGTCCAGATTTTGAGCTAATCGGTTAGGTGTGGTTGGGCTTAATTTGGCCCGAATCCGACCGAACCCGACCCGTGCTCAGCCCTAGAAAATAGTTACCTTCCTCGTAATGGACCATGTGCTACCAATTAACATGATTTGGGCAAGGCATATAAAAGGAAGTTTCGATATCAGCATTAAGAGGAATAAGTAAATTATTATTAGCATTAAAAGGAAATAACTCAGCATTGAAATGTAATAACAGCTGCAGCATAGCCATAATTCATGCTTTTCCTTCTCCTCCACGGGCCAAACCCTTGAAATTATTTCATTATATGATATCCGAGCTTTTTTGCGAAGCAGCAATTGATCTTTTTCTTTCTTCTTTTCTCTCATCATGTCTTCCGCTTCAACTACTTAGGTACCCATTAACCCAAACACTGATACTGTTGTTGCACTCCACACTAGTTCATCTATAAAACTAAACAGTACTAATTTCCCTGCTTGGCATGTCCAATTCAATGCCCTCCTTGTGGGCTATGATCTCACAAGTTATGTTGATGGCACCAAAGTCATGCCTGCCCCAACTGATGCAGCATACAATCGCTGGAAAAGACAGGATCAACTGATCCTCCATGCCATCACATCCTCTGTTGATCCTAGTGTCATTACCATGTTAGGTAATGTGAAGACTTCCAAACAAGCCTGGGACATTCTCAAAAAGATGTTTGTGTGCGAGAATCATGCACCTCAGAGAACGCCTCTCTCGATCCACCAAAGGATCCCAATCCATCTCTGAATACCTCCATGGTATCAAAGCTTTGTCTGATGAACTGGCTATCATCACTCTCTTGTCTATGACATGGATCTTGTCATCCACACCCTGAATAGCCTCGGTACTGAGTATCGTGAGGTCGCTGCTGCTCTTCGAACAAGAGACACTACCATTGCATTTGATGATTTGCATGATCTCTTTTCTGACTTTGAAAGTTACATAAAGTGGAATGAAACTCTCCAAGAGACTCCTCTCGTTGCTACACCTGACTCAACCTTACACAGGAAAGGATCAACTTGTGGTTGGTGTTGGCTCAGGACATACCATTTCCAATATTGGTAAAACGGTGTTGCAAACTTCTTCTAGGTCATTTTATCTATCCAATGTTTTACATGTGCCTAGCATCACACAAAAATTGTTGTCTATCTCTTCTCTATGTCAAACTAACCCCATTTCCATTGAATTTTTTCTTAATCATTTCTTGATAAAGGATTTAAAGACAAGGGAACCTCTTCTAAGAGGGCAGCATAGCAATGGACTCTATCACATGCCTCATCCATCATTCACACCAAAGGCATTGATCACAACTGCATCCACCACTCCACCATAGAATCACATATTAAGGCATCCCTCTGATCGTATCCTTAGACATCTGCTTCCATCCTACAAAATAAAGAGACAGCAAGAACCTTGCATGTCTTGCAACAGTATCAAGAGTCATAAGTTACCTTTCTCCATTTCTAGTATCAAAACAAATAAACCTTTAGAGCTTATCTACCCTAATGTATGGGGTCCTTCTCATGTCAAATTTATAGATGGTTTCTCCTACTATTTAATTTTTGATGACCATTTTACCAAGTATGTATGGCTCTACACATTACAAAATAAATCAGATGTCTCTCTTTTGCTTCCCACTTTTAAAAATCTTGTTGAAAATTTCTTCAAGATAAAAAATTATCTCCTTGTACTCAAACAATGGAGGAGAATTTATCAAACTAAACTTTTTTTCACACTCATAGCATATCTCATCTCACCACACCACCTTATACACCTGAACTAAATGCACCAGCTGAGAGACGTCACCGACATATTGTTGAAACAGGTCGAGGTCTACTTCATATGTCAAAATTGCCACTTGAATACTGGTCTTTTGCATTTAGGACTGTCGTGTATTTGGTAAACAGGTTACCAGCACCTATCTTTCACATGAAGTCCCTATATCAAGTCTTACATCAGAAAAGTCCAACATCATCCCATCTCCATTCCTTTGGCTGCCTTTACTTTCCTTGGTTGCGACCTTCTGTCTCCAATAAGTTACAACCGCGGTCCCAACCGTGCATCTTTTTAGGATATGAAGAATCCCAATACAGTTAGTTACATATGCCTTGATCCTAAAACTCACAAAATTTACATCTCTAAGCATGTCAAATTCTTTGACCATATTTTTCCATATAATCAACTCACCACACCCACACAACTACCACCATTACCCACGGACATCCCAGTTCAACCCTTGCACACTGTCATTCCCATTCAAAACCATGATCCACCAGATACTCGTGCTATGCCCCATGAAGAAGAGGTCCTCATGCCTTCAAATACTACATCAGGTAATGATCTCCCCACACCTTCTCTTGTTTCTTCTTCTCTTGTTATTACTAATCCTCCTGCAGCACCACCAACCACCCATGAGCCACACCAAATGATTACTCGGTCCAAGAACAAGATATTCAAGCCAAAATGGATATATCAGGCATCAAAATATCCAAAAAATGGGGAATTACAGTGGTTCCCAATGAGAATAATGAATTGATTCCCACTAGGAAGGTAACTGGATGGAGGGTTTGTATAGATTACCGGAGGCTAAATTCTGCCACTCGGAAAGATCATTTTCCCCTTCCCCTTATTGATCAAATGCTTGACAGGTTGGCTGGCCATGAGTACTATTGTTTCTTGGTGGATATTCAGGATACAATCAGATTGTTGTTGATCCTATGGATCAAAAGAAAATTGCTTTTACTTGCCCCTTCGGGGTGTTTGCTTACAAAAGAATGCCTTTTGGCTTGTGTAATGCTCCCGAAACCTTCCAAAGATGTATGTTTGCTATTTTTTATGATTTAATTGGTGAATGTATGGAAGTGTTCATGGATGATTTTTCTGTGTATGGCCCCAACTTTGATAAGTGTTTGGACAATTTGGAAAGGATTCTAGTTAGGTGCCAAGAAAAGAATTTGGTACTTAATTGGGAAAAATGTCATTTTATGGTAAAAGATGGCATTGTGCTTGGGCACAAGATTTCTGAAAGAGGGATTGAGGTAGATAAAGCTAAAACTGAGATTATTGAAAATCTACCTCCTCCCACCAATATTAAAGGTATAAGAAGTTTTCTTGGTCATGCATGTTTTTATAGGCGGTTTATAAAAGATTTTTCTAAAATTGCTAAACCTATGACAAACATTCTTGAGAAAGAGGCTCCTTTTATCTTTAATGATGAGTGTTTGGCTGCTTTTAAATTGTTAAAGGAAAAACTTGTTTCAACCCCTATCATTGTTGCTCCCCAATGGGATTTGCCTTTTGAAATAATGTGTGATGCTAGTGATAATGCAATAGGGGCTGTTCTTTGTCAGAAAAATGGAAAAGTTTTGCAAGTAATTTACTATGCTAGTAAGGTTCTGAATGAAGCTCAAAAAAATTATGCTACAACTGAAAAGGAGTTGTTGAGTGTAGTTTATGCTTTAGATAAATTCAGACCTTACGTTTTGGGTTCTAAAGTTATTGTGCATACTGACCATGCTGCATTGAAGTACTTGTTTGCTAAGCAGGAAGCTAAACTCAGGTTGATCAGGTGGATCTTACTCTTGCAAGAGTTTGATCTTGAAATTGTGGACAGAAAAGGGAAAGGCAATGGTGCAGCAGACCATTTGTCAAGGCTTGAAGAGGGGAACTCCAGCCCAATTCCTATTCAAGAGGAGTTCCTAGATGAGAAGCTCTTAGCTGTCCAAGAGATAGCTCCATGGTATGTACATTTAGCTAATTTTAAAGTTGCTGGTGTGTTGCCTTCTGATTTGACTTGGCAACAAAAGAAAAGATTTTTGTATGATGCCAAATTCTTTTTCAGGGATGAACCTTATTTGTTTAGAGAATGTTCTGATGGGATCATTAGAAGGTGTATTCCAGAAAAAGAGTTTGAGGCTATTTTATGGCATTGCCATGGCTTCGATTATGGAGGCCATTTTTCAGGTGAGAGGATTGCAGCTAAAGTTCTCCAAAGTGGTTTTTATTGGCCTACTATCTTCAAAGATAGTAGAGCATTTGTGGAAAGGTGTGATCGCTGTCAACGAACTGGTAATATCTCAAGAAGGAATGAAATGCCCCAAAAAATGATTTTTGAAGTTGACCTTTTTGATGTATGGGGCATTGATTTCATGGGACCTTTTCCACCTTCTTTTGGTTGCCAGTATATTTTGGTTGTTGTTGACTATGTTTCTAAGTGGGTTGAAGCATCGGCCCTTCCCACAAATGATGGCAAAGTGGTTCTGAATTTTCTGAAGAAAAAGATCTTTACTAGATTTGGGGTGCCAAGAGCAATTATCAGTGATGAACGTAAGCACTTTTGTAATAAAGCTTTTGAAACTCTTTTGAAAAAATATGGTGTTCATCATAAAGTTGCTACCCCCTATCACCCCCAAACTAGTGGACAAGTAAAGGTTTCTAATAGCGAGTTAAAAAGGATTTTGGAAAAAGTAGTTGGTACCTCAAGGAAGGATTGGTCAAAAAAATTAGATGACACCTTGTGGGCTTACCGAACTGCGTTTAAAACTCCTATTGGAACCTCTCCTTACCAGTTGGTTTATGGTAAGACTTGTCATTTACCTGTGGAACTTGAGTATAAAGCCTTTTGGGCTTTGAAACATTTGAACATGGACCCCAAAGAAGCTGGGGATAAAAGACAGTTACAGGTACATGAGCTGGATGAATTTAGACTCCAAGCATACCACAATGCTAGGATCTACAAGGAAAGAACAAAAATGTGGCATGATAAGAAGATTTTGCCAAAAGAGTTTAGACCAGGACAGCTTGTGTTATTATATAACTCAAGGCTGAGGTTGTTTCCTGGAAAGCTGAAGTCAAGATGGACAGGACCATTTTTGGTCACCAAAGTCTTCCCTCATGGTGCGGTTGAGTTAGAAAATAAGGTTACAAAGAACACATTCCTTGTCAATGGGCAAAGACTGAAACCGTACCTAGGGAGAGATGATGAAAGTCAAGTGATTACTGTTGAGCTTGCTGACCCCAATTGATTGAAGGGAAGGGTCTATCTCGGACCTTAACAATGAGCTGGTTGGGAGACAACCCAACTTAGGATAGTTTAATTTTCTGTCATTTAATTTTCTGCATCATCCTTGTAAATAAATAAAAGAAAAAAATTCTATGTTTTTGCTGCAGGAGGGGCCAGCGCTCAAGCGCTGGAGGCCAACGCTCAAGCGTTAGGCCCCTGTTTAAAGTCCCCCAGTTCCAGTGTTTTCCAACGCTTAGGCGTTGGGGGCCAGCGCTCATGCGCTAGGCCCCTGGAATCCCCAGTCTTTATTTTTCAATTTCCAACGCCCAAGCGTTGGAAACCCAACGCTCAGGCGTTGGGACCTCTGATTGCCCAGTGTTTGTTTTAATCCAGCGCCCAAGCGTTGGCATCCCCAACGCTCAAGCGCTGGAGCTCGGGCAATTCTCTGTTTTTGTTTTTATTTTCTGTTTTTGGTTTTTAATAAATTTTGTGTTCACCCTTTCTTGAAAAGTTTTAGATTCTGTGAGTTTTCCCTTGCTTCTATGATGGTTTTGATTTTTGGGAACTCAAGAATTCATGTTTTTAGGTGGACACAATTTTTCAACCCATTTTCAAGTGTGCTGTTTTTGGAACTAACAAGTCAAGCAAGTTTCTGCTTGTGAGACTTTTGTTTGTTCAATTTTGCAGGATAGGTACCAGAAGGAGAAAGAGCCCTCTTGAACATAAGTGTTCAAAGTTGATTTTACTTTGAGGTTCCTTGGACTTTTGTGGAAAAATTGTATATTATGCCAGCTTTTTAGTTTTTCTTTTTATAGTTTTTAGCTTTATTTTTAGTTTAATTTTTCTGTTTTATTTTTGCATGAGTCTTGAGTATTTTATCCAGTCTTAATGTTGCTATTGCTGTGAATGTTTTATCTGATTGAACTGCTTTTGAAAAGGTTCTATGTTTTGAAGCGGTTAGGATTGCATGCTGTTAGAAATGATTTGGACATCTTGATTGTTTTGGTTGTTGGCAAAGTTTTTATGAGTTCTAAAAAGGGTACCACTTACCCTATCTTTTTCTGAGAGCTAAGGACTCTGATTACATGATTGTAAAAAAATTTCTGCCTTGTGTTGCATGTTGATTGGGATTTTGTATACTTTGTAAGTTGAGAAGAGATCATAGGCATTTTTGAAAACTTAGAGTTTTGGTTTGAAAAGCAAAAATCCACTAGTAGCCCCTTTTTGAGCCTTAAAAGAGTCAATCTTTGGAGTCTACTTTGTGTGATATATTTTAAGTTGTTATTGTGATGCATGTGCTGAAATTGTTAAAGCTATGTTTGTTGGGTTTCTCTCTAGAAAAAGAAGAAAAAATTGAAAAAATAAGGTATGTGTCTTAGAGAAAAAAATGAAGTGGTGGGGTGAGAAAGAGTATGAGGGAAGTAAAATTCAAGTCATTCATCCCATACATTCCGCTACTTTGTTCAAAAAAAAAAAGGGAAAAAAAGAAGAGAAAATTTGAGAGGACCATTGTGTGAATTGTTAAAGCTCTTAGTCAAAAAATCACTTAACAACAGATTCTGAGTCAAGCCATTAGAGTTGCCAATTTCTTGAAATCCACACCTTGAAGTATTTAACCCTTTTGGCCAAGTTACAACCTTCAAAAATCTCTTCAAAATTACTTGGTTGCACTGTTTCAGTTTTGATTTGAATGATAGGCAGGATTATTGAGCTTTCTTGTTTTTCATGGAGAATATCATTTTGTGAGCTTGATTGATGAACTCAACATGTTAAAAGCCAAGCCTAACTTTCTTGATTTATATCTGTAAACATGCATGTCTTCCAAATCCGCTAAGCTTTCTTTGAAAGGTTCTTGTGCTTCAAGTTTTAATCAGATAAACTTTCTCTAAACTCAGGGACGAGTTTCTCTTTAAGTTTTGTCGCTTGAGGACAAGCTGTCGTTGGGTATAGTGGTGTGATGACTGGATTTTATATGATAATTTTAGGGTCTTTTCAGTCTTTTTATTTTGTTATTTTTGAGTCTCATATAGGATTTTTATTCTTTTTATTTAGATTTTATATTTATTTTTCATTTTGCATATAGATTAGCTTTTATTTGTTTTTTTAAACTTTATTTTATATTTTTAGGAATTTTTATAGTTATTTTTATATTTTTAGGAAAGCTGGTATAGTTATCATTTTTGTCCAGGGACCAATTCGTAAGTTTCAGGAAAGGAAGGATTAAAGTGTAAAAGTTCAAGAGTGGAGGATGAAAAGTGAAGTTTCAAGGACTTGAAGGATTGAAATTGAAGTGCTAGCAAAGAGAGGACTAAAAGTGAAAAAGAAGAATATGAAGCAACACTCTCTAATTTAGCACATGGAAAATAAGCTTGAAGAATTGATGGTAGTGGGAAGGAAGTTTCAGAAATGATTAAGGGCTGAGTGGTGGCCATTGAAGGCATTGAAAAACCATTACCATGAAGAAGGGAAAAGCTTGAAGATGAACCAGCAGACGACCCAACGCTCAGGCGTTGGGCTCCCAACGCTCAAGCGTTGGGACTCTGACTAGGAAATGAGTCAAATTTTCACCCAGCGCTGGGCCTCGGTCTGATAGTGGGATTTTAATTGCACCCAACGCCCAAGCGTTGGGAATCCCAGCGCTCAAGCGCTGGAGGGTGATTTTTTACTATAAATAGGGGTCTTTTCTTCACTTGGAAAACACACCTATTCATAATACAACAAGTGTTCTTCTTTCCTCCTTAAAGATCATTGTTCCTAGGAATTGTGGGAAGCCATACTGGAGCTCAATCCAGGGTAATTCGATGTTGTATTCTGACAAGAACTATTTTGACAAATCTTTGGCCTAATGTTGTATTCTCATGTGTTGTTATGTTCTGGACTCAAATGGACTTTATATAGGCAAGGGAAACGTCCTTGAACCAATGCAACCTTTCCCAAAAGGTTTGAGACACAATGGTTCATGAAAAGATGCAACTTTTCGTGTGTGTAATCGATTACATCACTTAGTGTAATCGATTACACTAAGAGTCGTTACTGTTTGAATTTCAAATTCAAACATGTAATCGATTACAAGCAAGAAGTAATCGATTACTTGCCTAGGTGTAATCGATTACTAGAAGGCTGAAATCGATTACACTGAAGTCCAACTTCCAGAAACTTGATCTTTTAAGATCGGCTTAAGTTTTTCTACTTCTTTTAAGTTATGAAAACATTAAGCTTGATTAGTTTAGGTGTTTTAAAGAGCATTTATGCTTTGAGAGACCTTTAGAAGCATAACTCACCTAAACTAAGACTTTTAGGTAAATGATGATCTTTATAGCGCTATTTCCTCTAAGTCTTCTTTTCTGCTTATTGCCAATGAGTTTGTCGTCATCAAAACCTCAGCCAGGGTCAGGAGCAAGACCTTCTTCACAATCTCCTCCTTTTTGATGATGGCAAACACATTCTTTGAAACTTGAAGATCAGATATGCTTCTCAGTTGAAAAACTCCCCCTGTTTGATGTAATCCAATATATCTCCCCCTTTCTAATTTACTTGTTGAATTCCTGCATATAGTCTTTAAGAAA
The DNA here is from genome assembly GCA_030819835.1 of Acmispon strigosus. Taxonomy (NCBI): domain Eukaryota; kingdom Viridiplantae; phylum Streptophyta; class Magnoliopsida; order Fabales; family Fabaceae; genus Acmispon; species Acmispon strigosus. Next base: position 31,646,913 of record JAUAMA010000007.1, read on the forward strand.
CACACAACCTTTCTCCCCCTTTTGACTTCATCAAAAAGAAGAAAATGCCAAAAACAGGCATACATCCATACAAGTATATTTCGAAATAAAGCATAGGGGATGGGGGTAAAGATGGAAAACAGAATGATAAACAACAAACATCCAAACATCATAGATATAAAAGCATAGAGAGTGCAAACATGAAAATATTCAAGATAGAAATATTACAGACTCTAGAAAAGCAGAAAATAAATAAGAAGTAATCCTAGAAAACTAAGAATATTCTGAGGAGTCTTCATCATCATCTGTCAACGGGTCATGTCCATCATAATGAAGCAACCATGAAAGGGTATCAATCCCATAGTCATGAAATAAACCCAGATGGGACAGTATTTTTGTATCAACACACTTGTAATTGGAGGACCGCACATCGTATAGTTTGGCGATGGGTTGCAATCCTTTGTGCATTAACATTTATGTCATAACTTCCTAACCTCTCCATGATATCATGGTTATCGTACTCATCCTCAACATCACCATAATAACCTAGCTCATATGAAGAGTTGGATAAAGTAACTACCTCGGGAGGTTGCTATTGCTCGTCAAATCTACATTGTCTCTTCTTAGTGGGAGTGAGAAAACCATGAAGGAGATCTTATCTTCTTCTTTTGTTGCACATTATGTGTGAGAATTTAGTCTTTCTATTATGGATTCAAATGTGGCCCCCAGAGCAAATGCGTTTTTGAATTCACGTTGTCAATGAAGGCAAACCCTTTTGCTAGGAACAACGAGAGGAGGAAGCGGTTCAATGCCAGAAACATTACATCTATCTCGATTTTCTTTTCGAGAAGATGATGCCACCGCGCCAACATCTTTCTCCGACTCTCGGAAAGTCTTCTTTTCTGGAGCGGTCATTTTTAGACAAATAGGAGAAAAACAAACAGGTTTGTGATTAAATCAAGCAAGTAAAGAGTATTAAATAAAGGTGACTGCACCAGAAGACTCTGAAAGATGCAAAGGTGTAGAACTAAATTCTTTTAATTAGAAGAAGAGAAATGAGAGAGATGCTGAATTCTCTGAAAATGAAGAAGTCTTGTGATATTTTTTGTAGTGACGATAGGTAACTTTAAATAAGACAGGTCCGTGCACCTTTATGCTGATGAAGGGAGATAAGAGATAATGAATTCAACACATACAGATAAACTATAACTAATACAGAGAGAGAGAGAGACAGGGGAATTAGTATCCTCTCCATCCAAATCTTTTTTCATCCAAGATCTAAGCCGTTAATTCTATATCCAACAATCTAAAAATTTCATGTAGCTAGTAGTCCGAGCCATTATTCAAGTTCTAAAATTTTGTATACTGTTAGATATAAAATGAATGGTTTGGATTGTAGTGAATCTCAATGTTGTATTTGACATGAATGACTGGTTTGGGAATGACATATGGCAATGATCATTATGTTCTAAAAGATGCTTTAAGTGAACTATTCATGGTTAGAACTTGCAAGTACCAAGTGGATGATTTGGATATTGCTATGACCTAAATATATAGTGTTTGTTTTAGTGATCAACTTAGTAATCACTATAAGGTCAAAGCCTTTTTTTATTTTTTTATTGTCAGTCACTTCTAGAACCTTAATTTGTGATACGTCATGTTATGAAGATAATTGCATCTCATGTTGCCACTTTAGGTAGTGTTGACGTTGGAAGATTTTTGTTGTTTTAAAATGTCATTAACACATTGCCACTTTAGGTAGTGTTGATGTTGCCACTTAATTTTTTCTTTGTTTAGCTTTAATGACTCTATTGTAACTGAAATTGATTCTTGTCTACTTCACGCGTCTATACTTTAATTCATTCATAATTTTTTTTTCCTCAGATTATATATTAATTACTATCCTAGAAAACCATGAGAATTATGATTTATGGAATTCCAATTTTTAATACGAGTAATGTGTAATCTATCTTGAACCAAGCTCTTAATTATAATGAACCATATATATAGCTGAAATTTAGAAGTGTGGATATCCATAACCCTTTATGAAATAAAGTTGCATCTTTCAGTTGTAATTCTAGAAATTATAAGACACTTTTGCATACAATATACATCAAACACCTATGAAGTTATAATCATATTGAAGTTTTAAAGACTTGAATATTACGATTGAAGGTAGACTTGACCCTCCAAGTTACAAGCTCATACAACGATAATAAAACAAAACTTTAGATCTTTTATAAAGTTTAAGCACCTAAATAAATAAAAGGCTATATGATTTTTCCAGAAACTTTTTACAAGATTTTTCTAATTTTAAAATATTTTTGCCCTTTAATAGATTTAAATCCCAAATTTGACCTTTGAATGTAAATACCAACAAAAGAACAAGCACACTGATGCCGAAAAATAGAATTGCAAAAAGGATATGTTTGGTGAAAAGACAAATTTTCTAAAAAGCAATTAATATCTTTTTAAAAGTATTCCTCTTGTAAAAAAAAGTCCTTTTAAACTTTCAGTTCTTAAGAAAATAAAAGAAGAAGAAGCAAATAAATCAACAGAATCAGGTTGAAAGAAAATAGTCACTTTGTCCAACATAATGAGAAAATTAGATATAAGTGAGTCAAAGAAACAACACTACAAAGAACAACTCATTGACCGAAACATAAGTACATAACATGCATAGACACAAGACTTTGCTTAATTTCAGAAGTTTTTGTGCTTCAATTAATCCACCTTCGGTGCCATCTCATTCATATCAAAACAGCCGCTCCATCATCACCATTTTTTTTGTGAAGATTTTTCTCCCATTTCATCTTCTTCGATTCCAACAAAGGCTTCAACACTAACTTCGGCATTCCACCCCCCAAAGCAGTAACCTGATCAGCCTTTACAAAAAGATCTCTGAGCATTGGTATGAACGAGCACATCATGGAAGGTAAGCATGGACTCCTGACATGGGATGCACTCATACATTCTTCCAGTCCTTACAATATAATGTGCAGTAACATTTATGTCATAACTTCATAACCTCTCCATGATATCATGGTTATCATACTCATCCTCGACATCACCATCATAACCTAGCTCAAACGAGGAGTTGGATAAAGTAATTACCTCGGGAGGTTGCTGTTGCTCGTCAGATCTACATTGTCTCTTCTTGATGGGTGTGAGAAAACCATGAAGGAGATCTTGTCTTCTTCTTTTATTGCACTTTATGTGTGTGAATTTAGTTTTTCTGTTATGGATCTGGATGTGACCCCCGAGAGCAAATGAGTTTTTGAATTCACGTAGGCAGTGACGACAAACCCTTTTGCTAGGAACCACCGGAGGAGGAAGTGGTTCAATGTCACCACCATTGCATCCATCTCGATTTTCTTGTCGAGATGATGATGCAACTACACCAAAAACATTCTCCGACTGGTCTCTGAAAGTCTTCTTTTGTCGAGGAGCCATTTTTTGAAAAATAAGAGAAAAACAAACAAGTTTGAGATTAAATCAAGCAAGTAAAGAAGATTTAATAAAGGTGACTGCACCAGAAGGCTCTGAAAGATGGGAAGGTGTAGATTTTATTTTTTGCAAAACGAAGAAGAGAAATGAGAGAGATACAGATGAAACTTTGAAAACTGTTTTTTTAAAGGAAAAAAAGTAGCCTTAATAAATGTAAGTCGGTGCACCTTTATACAAATGAAACAAAGATGAGAGATGAAGTCAACACATAAAACAAACTATAATTAATATAGAGAGAGAAATGGGGAACTTGTATAATAAATAGGGATATTTGATATTTAAATGCTTTTATTAAACCTGTGTTGATACATTCACACCTAATGTTATTGACATTAAATCTCTGATTTACTGCCAAATTGTTATATTTCTGATTTATTGCTCTTTTAGTTGTTTTGTAATTATGATTTGATTGCTTCTGAGTTTTCCTTTTTAGCTAGATTTATTCTAGTTTTTATCCCCCCTTTAATCTTATTTAACTGTAACTTTTGTATATCATCCTGTACATACAATAATACAAATAAAGTAATTCTTTCTTTACACCTAATTTTCTTTTTTTCATTTTCACATATTTTTTCTTCATACACTTTTCTCATTTTTTATCATATTACTCATTATATTTATCACTCATCTCTCTGAATGTGACCAGGAATTAATATGTTAAAAGTATTTTTTTCTTTATTAAAAATATCAAATACTATAAGAGACTCATTTAAGATATTAACTCTAAGTTAGTGTCGAGTAACGAAATAGAACATAATATAACAAGATGAAACTATACATAACGGAACGTTGTTGTTGTGTATTGTGTTTGGTAACTCTAGAATAGAATAAATTCATTAGAACATGACCATAAGTTTAATTTCATACATAACACCATCGTTTTTAATATGGTTGTAAAAAAAAATTGAACTAAAAAATATGAAAAATATATTCTATTAAATTCAATTTAGAAAGGAAATATTTTACAAAACTATGATAATTTATTAAATAAATTGCAAAATTTTATCAAAACATATTTTAATAATTATCATTTAAAATTAAAAAATTTATTATTAGAAAATAATTTATAACAAATATTAGCACTAAATTTATAAAAAGTTGCTAATTTTATGAGTAAATATGCTTAATTATTAATTGTGAATTTTTTAATCCTTATAGGGTGTTAGCTTGTTTGAGATATATACATAATAATTATGAAAGTCATATAAATTTATAAAGATAATTTTATGTATATTTGTTTGACATTTTCAATTATTATATAACTAAAAGGTTTCAAATATAAATTAGGTGTATTTTGTCTATTTTTTTAAGAGTTTAATGCATATGCATTGTCGGGGTAAGACAGTTTTACAGTGACAACTAATCATAACATGCCACGTTGGAAGAATAATAATTTTTTTTTAAAATTATAATTAAAACAAAGATATATTTTAGGATGTGGTTGAATTACTTTATTTGTATGTATTGTGACATTTATATGGACTCGCTTGCTTATTTATAATTTAACATTTATGTGGACTCTCTTACTTAATTATAATTTTACAAAAACTTTATAAAAAAAGTTTGTTTCACTACACGGTTTTATTAAGCACCTACAGCAATAAACACTCATGGATAAATTATTATTCACAATTTAATTTAATAAACTTATTTGTATAAATTTAAAAGGTTTTATGGTAAAATTAGTCCCTGATTTGGTAAGCGAGTTTGACTTTAGTCCCTCGGTGGAAAATGACGTTTAGTGGCTATAAAAAACAACCAGTAATTATAAAAAAAATTTGAGTTATGGACCCACTAGTCCCAACAACTGCTTCATCACAAATGGTTTTTGGATCCCATTTCATCTTCTTCGACTCCAACAGAAAGATTAACATCATAAGAGGCTTCACCACTCAGTTCTGCGTTTCCTCCCCCCACAACAATAACCTGATCAACCTCTTCTCTAGCATTGGTATGAACGAGCACATCATGGAAGGTAAGCATGAACTCATGACATGGAATGCACACATACATTTTCCTAGTCCTTGCAATCCTGTGTGCATTAACATTTATGTCATAACTTCTTAACCTCTCCATGATATCATGGTTATCGTACTCATCCTTAACATCACCATAATAACCTAGCTCATATGAAGAGTTGGATAAAGTAACTACCTCGGGAGGTTGCTATTGCTCGTCAGATCTACATTGTCTCTTCTTACTGGGAGTGAGAAAACTATGAAGGAGATCTTATCTTCTTCTTTTGTTGCACATTATGTGTGTGAATTTAGTCTTTCTATTATGGATTCAAATGTGGCCCCCAGAGCAAATGCGTTTTTGAATTCACGTTGTCAATGAAGGCAAACCCTTTTACTAGGAACAACGAGAGGAGGAAGCGGTTCAATGCCAGAAACATTACATCTATCTCGATTTTATTTTCAAGAAGATGATGCCACCGCGCCAACATCTTTCTCCGACTCTCGGAAAGTCTTCTTTTCTGGAGCGGTCATTTTTAGACAAATAGGAGAAAAACAAACAGGTTTGTGATTAAATCAAGCAAGTAAAGAGTATTAAATAAAGGTGACTGCACCAGAAGACTCTAAAAGATGCAAATGTGTAGAACTAAATTATTTTAATTAGAAGAAGAGAAATGAGAGAGATGCTGAATTCTCTGAAAATGAAGAAGTCTTGTGATATATTTTGTAGTGACGATAGGTAACTTTAAATAAGATAGGTCTGTGCACCTTTATGCTGATGAAGGGAGATAAGAGATAATGAATTCAACACATACAGATAAACTATAACTAATACAGAGAGAGAGAGAGACAGGGGAATTAGTATCCTCTCCATCCAAATCTTTTTGCATCCAAGATCTAAGCCGTTAATTCTATATCCAACAATCTAATAATTTCATGTAGCTAGTAGTCCGAGCCATTATTCAAGTTCTAAAATTTTGTATACTGTTAGATATAAAATGAATGGTTTGGATTGTAGTGAATCTCAATGTTGTATTTGACATGAATGACTAGTTTTGGGAATGACATATGGCAATGATCATTATATTCTAAAAGATGCTTTAAGTGCACTATTCATGGTTAGAACTTGCAAGTACCAAGTGGATGATTTGGATATTGCTATGACCTAAATATATAGTGTTTGTTTTAGTGATCAACTTAGTAATCACTATATGGTCAAAGCCTTTTTTTATTTTTTTATTGTCAGTCACTTCTAGAACCTTAATTTGTGATAAGTCATGTTATGAAGATAATTGCATCTCATGTTGCCACTTTAGGTAGTGTTGATGTTGGAAGATTTTTGTTGTTTTAAAATGTCATTAACACATTGCCACTTTAGGTAGTGTTGATGTTGCGACTTAATTTTTTCTTTGTTTAGCTTTAATGACTCTATTGTAACTGAAATTGATTCTTGTCTACTTCACGCGTCTATACTTTAATTCATTCATAAATTTTTTTTCCTCAGATTATATATTAATTACTATCCTAGAAAACCATGAGAATTATGATTTACGGAATTCCAATTTTAAATACGAGTAATGTGTAATCTATCTTGAACCAAGCTCTTAATTATAATGAACCATATCTATAGCAGAAATTTAGAAGTGTGGATATCCATAACCCATTATGAAATAAAGTTGCATCTTTCAATTGTAATTCTAGAAATTATAAGAAACTTTTGCATACAATATACATCAAATACCTATGAAGTTATAATCATATTGAAGTTTTAAAGACTTGAATATTACGATTGAAGGTAGACTTGACCCTCCAGGTTACAAGCTCATACAACGATAATAAAACAAAACTTTAGATCTTTTATAAAGTTTAAGCACCTAAATAAATAAAAAGCTATACGATTTTTCCAGAAACTTTTTACAAGATTTTTCTAATTTTAAAATATTTTCGCCATTTAATAGATTTAAATCCCAAATTTGACCTTTGATTGTAAATACCAACAAAAGAACAAGAACACTCATGCCGAAAAATAACATGGCAAAAAGGATATTATTGGTGAAAAGACAAATTTTCTAAAAATCAATTAATATCTTTTTAAAAGTATTCCTCTTGTAAAAAAAAGTCCTTTTACACTTTCAGTTCTTAAGAAAATAAAAGAAGAAGAAGCAAATAAATCAACAGAATCAGGTTGAAAGAAAATAGTCACTTTGTCCAACATAATGAGAAAATTAGATATAAGTGAGTCAAAGAAACAACACTACAAAGAACAACTAATTGACCGAAACATAAGTACATAACATGTATAGACACAAGACTTTGCTTAATTTCAGACGTTTTTGTGCTTCAATTAATCCACCTTCGGTGCCATCTCATTCATATCAAAACAGCCGCTCCATCATCACCATTTGTTTTCCGAAGCTTTTTCTCCCATTTCACCTTCTTCGATTCCAACAGAGGCTTCAACACTAACTTCAGCATTCCACCCCCCAAAGTAGTAACTTGGTCAACCTTGACAAAAAAATCTCTGAGCATTGGTATGATCGAGCACATCATGGAAGGTAAGCATGGACACCTGAAATGGGATGCACGCATACATTCTTCCAGTCCTTACAATATTATGTACAGTAACATTTATGTCATAACTTCATAGCCTCTCCATGATATCATGGTTATCATACTTATCCTCGACATCACCATCATAACCTAGCTCAGACGAGGAGTTGCATAAAGTAAATACCTCGAGAGGTTGCTGTTGCTCGTCAGATCTACATTGTCTATTCTTGATGGGTGTGAGAAAACCATGTAGGAGATCTTGTCTTCTTCTTTTATTGCACTTTATGTGTGTGAATTTAGTTTTTCTGTTATGGATCTGGATGTGACCCCCGAGAGCAAATGAGTTTTTGAATTCACGTAGGCAGTGACGACAAACCCTTTTGCTAGGAACCACCGTAGGAGGAAGTGGTTCAATGTCACCACCATTGCATCCATCTCGATTTTCTTGTCGAGATGATGATGCAACTACACCAAAAACTTTCTCCGACTGGTCTCTGAAAGTCTTCTTTTGTGGAGGAGCCATTTTTTGAAAAATAAGAGAGAAACAAACAAGTTTGAGATTAAATCAAGCAAGTAAAGAAGATGTAATAAAGGTGACTGCACCATAAGGCTCTGAAAGATGGGAAGTTGTAAATTTGATTTTTTGCAATACGAAGAAGAGAAATGAGAGAGATACAGATGAAACTTTGAAAACTGTTTTTTTAAAGGAAAAAAAGTAGCCTTAATAAATGTAAGTCGGTGCACCTTTATACAAATGAAACAAAGATGAGAGATGAAGTCAACACATAAAACAAACTATAATTAATATAGAGAGTGAAACGGGGAACTTGTATAATAAATAGGGATATTTGATATTTAAATGCTTTTATTAAACCTGTGTTGATACATTCACACCAAATGTTATTGACATTAAATCTCTGATTTACTGCCAAATTGTTATATTTCTGATTTATTGCTCTTTTAGTTATTTTGTAACTATGATTTGATTGCTTCTGATTTTTCCTTTTTAGCTAGATTTATTCTAGTTTTTATCCCCCATTTAATCTTATTTAACTGTAACTTTTGTATATCATCCTGTACATACAATAATACAAATAAAGTAATTCTTTCTTTACACCTAATTTTCTTTATTTCATTTTCACATATTTTTTCTTCTCATTTTTTATCATATTACTCATTATATTTATCACTCATCTCTCTGAATGTGACCAGGAATTAATATGTTAAAAGTATTTTTTTCTTTATTAAAAATATCAAATACTATAAGAGACTCATTTAAGATATTAACTCTAAGTTAGTGTCGAGTAACGAAATAGAACATAATATAACAAGATGAAACTATACATAACGGAACATTGTTGCTGTGTATTGTGTTTGGTGACTCTAGAATAGAATAAATTCATTAGAACATGACCATAAGTTTAATTTCATACATAACACCATCGTTTTTAATATGGTTGTAAAAAAAATTGAACTAAAAAATATGAAAAATATATTCTATTAAATTCAATTTAGAAAGGAAATATTTTAAAAAACTATGATAATTTATTAAATAAATTTCAAAATTTTATCAAAACATATTTTAATAATTATCATTTAAAATTAAAAAAATTATTATTAAAAAATAATTTATAACAAATATTAGCACTAAATTTATAAAAAGTTGCTAATTTTATGAGTAAATATGCATAATTATTAATTGTGAATTTTTTAATCCTTATAGGGTGATAGCTTGTTTGAGATATATACATAATAATTATGCAAGTCATATAAATTTATGAAGATAATTTTATGTATATTTGTTTGACATTTTCAATTATTATATAATTGAAAGGTTTCAAATATAAATTAGGTGTATTTTTTCTATTTTTTTAAGAGTTTAATGGATATGCATTGTCGGGGTAAGACAGTTTTACAGTGACAACTAATCATAACATGCCACGTTGGAAGAATAATAAATTTTATTTTAAATTATAATTAAAACAAAGATATATTTTAGGATGTGGTTGAATTACTTTATTTGTATGTATTATGACATTTATGTGGACTCGCTTGCTTATTTATAATTTAACATTTATGTGGACTCTCTTGCTTATTTATAATTTAACCAAAACTTTATAAAAAAAAGTGTATTTCACTACACGGTTTTATTAAGCACCTATAGCAATAAACACTAATCGATAAATTATTATTCATAATTTAATTTAATAAACTTATTTATATAAATTTAAAAGGTTTTATGGTAAAATTAGTCCCTGATTTTGTAAGCGAGTTTGACTTTAGTCCCTCGGTGGAAAATGACGTTTAGTGGCTATAAAAAACAACCAGTAATTATAATTTTTTTTTTGAGTTATGGACCCACTAGTCCCAACAACTGCTTCATCACAAATGGTTTTTGGATCCCATTTCATCTTCTTCGACTCCAACAGAAAGATTAACATCACAAGAGGCTTCACCACTCAGTTCTGCGTTTCCTCCCCCCACAACAATAACCTGATCAACCTCTTCTCTAGCATTGGTATGAACGAGCACATCATGGAAGGTAAGCATGAACTCATGACATGGAATGCACACATACATTTTCCTAGTCCTTGCAATCCTGTGTGCATTAACATTTATGTCATAACTTCTTATCCTCTCCATGATATCATGGTTATCGTACTCATCCTCAACATCACCATAATAACCTAGCTCATATGAAGAGTTGGATAAAGTAATTACCTCGGGAGGTTGCTATTGCTCGTCAGATCCACATTATCTCTTCTTAGTGGGAGTGAGAAAACCATGAAGGAGATCTTATCTTCTTCTTTTGTTGCACATTATGTGTGTGAATTTAGTCTTTCTATTATGGATTCAAATGTGGCCCCCAGAGCAAATGCGTTTTTGAATTCATGTTGCCAATGAAGGCAAACCCTTTTGCTAGGAACAACGAGAGGAGGAAGCGGTTCAAGGCCAGAAACATTACATCTATCTCGATTTTCTTTTCGAGCCAAGGAGGTCTTATATAGATCTCCTTGTCTCTGGGCTTCAAAGATAATCTTGTCATCCTCGTTTGTGACACTACACTTCACTTTGTTGAAGGAAACAGTGAGTCCACTATCACATAATTGACTTATGCTAAGTAGATTGTATTTTAGTCCTTCAACTAACAGAACCTTCCGTATTACCGGAAGGGGAACCTTACCAACGTTACCTTCTCCGACGATGAACCCCTTTTGGTTACCTCCAAAGGTAACTGTTCCTCCGGTTTTCTTCTCACGAATCTTTGGGAATAAAGACCTTTTTCCCGTCATGTTCCGTGAGTATCCACTGTCCAGGTACCATAGCTCTTTTTGGCTTTGAGCTGCTAAGCACATCTGCAAGCGGTACAATCATAGATTTAGGTACCCAAACTTTCTTGGGTCCTTTCTTGTTAGTCATCATTTTGGGGGGACTATTCCTCCCATACACTATTTGTTGAGGAGTTTGTTTCTCCTTACCCTTGACCACAGAAGTCCTGGGTTTGATTTTATGAAGTAGAGATGATGCAGATTTCTTATCAGATTGATAACGATATGGAACAGCAGAAGAATTATGTTTTATAGCAGTTATATCCCAATTTTCTTCTTCACATCCTAGACCTCTACGATCATATGCTGATCTTTTATTTCCACTTAGTTTAATTAGATTATCATATCCTTGAGTGAAAGTGGATAGGTCCTTGATTAAGCTACTCACTCTTTGTTTCAGAAATCTGATTTCTTTATTTGCATCTTGCTCCAGAAGTGTTTGATTTTTCTTGGTTAGCATGATTGAGACTTCTTTTGAAGCATGCAGTTCTTTCTCAGTTTTATCATGCTTCTTTTTGAGTAAGCTATATTTAATTGCTAATGCATGAGAATATTCTAATAGTTCATTATAATCCTTAGAGGAGATTTCGGGAGTTACCTCATCTTTGTCTTCTTCCTCGTAGTCGGACAAGTCAACGGAGATCATCAGTGCTTCTGCTTCAATGTCAGATGTGTCTATGGATCCCATAAACGCACAATATGAAGCTTCATCATTGGTTCCCTTGATCTCTACTTATTGGTCAGATTCGTCTTCTGACTCATCATTTTGACTGGAGAAAGCCTTTTTCTTATAAAAATTCTTTTGGGAAGGCTTGTTTCCCAGACGGGGACAGTCAGCTTTAACGTGTCCGGGCTTTTTGCATTCGTAGCAGACGATCCCACCTTTGTTTGGAATTTTCTCTTCATCTCTTGATGAGGAAGACGGTCTTCCTTTGAATTGCTTCCTGTTTCCCATCATCTTTCTGAATCTTCGGTTAAACAGGGCCTGTTCATCATCAGAGTGGTCAGACTGTACAGTTTCCTCATCTGAGGATTCGTTAGCTTTTAAAGATTTCGATTTGTTGGCTTTGAATGCTACAGCTTTAGCGGCAGACGCTTTTCTTCATATAATGGCAGCATCGTTGGCAAGATCCTGCTCATGAATCTTCAGCTCTCCCAGAAGATCTTCTACTTGATAGTTATCAAGGTTCTTTCCAGCCCGCTGGGATGTAACAAAGTTTCTCCAGTTGGTGGGAAGACTTCTGAGAATCTTGATCACCTGCTCCTTGTTGGTGAAGCTTTATCCCAGGTTCCTCATTCCATTGTGGATGGTCTGAAGTCTTGCAAACATGGAGTCAATGGACTCATTGTCATCCATCATGAAGGTTTCATACTGAGATGCCAGCATGCTCATCTTAGTATCTTGTACGGCTGAGGTTCCTTCATGAGAAATGGCTAAGGTATCCCAGACTTCTTTTGCAGTGCTCAAGCTGTCAACTTTGTCATGCTCGTTTTTGCTTAGAGAACATATGAGAAACAGCCTAGCCTTGGCATTTCTTTGATTTTCCGTCTTCTGCTCGCCAGTCCATTTCTCGGCTGGGATGGCCTTGCTTTCACTGTCTTTGGGGATATAATTTCCTTTGGATATTACGCCCCACATCTTCCAGTCGGTTGACTCGATAAAAAGTTGCATGTGCTTCTTCCAGTAAGGATAGTTGGAGCCATCAAAGAATGGTGGCTTCTTGGTTGCAGTTCCAGTTGGGTAGGCAATTCTGTCCATGGATCTTTGCACTCTACACCTGTTAAGATGTTAGTAAATCTCAGAGCGGTTAAGCTCTGATACCAATTGATAATAATAAAACCACACAAGAAAGGGGGGGTTTGAATTGTGTGTGTGATTTTTAAGTTTCTTTTTGCGAAATAGCAATTATAAGTTCAAAAACGTTTGGCAAAGAAGTGCAGCGGAAATAATCCTACAACTGAACGATAAAGCACACACGATATTTACCCTGGTTCACCCCCTTAATCGGCAGGGCTACGTCCAGTCTTTGGCTTCACCAAGATCTTCACTATTTAAACAAAATAGTACAAGTGTTCTCAAGGACTTCTTCCAGTATTCTGAGGACTACTCCTTTACAAGTATTCTAGCAGGACTTCTCCTTTTTCTTTCGAGTGTTAGACAGGACTCCTCCCAGTTCTTTTACAAGAAAACTTGGTTTCTACAAAATCTCTTCAGTAAGAGTGGGTAGAAAGTGTGAAGAACAGAATTCAGAGATAATGGACAGGTTGGTTCTCTGAAGGGCTTGTGTGAGAAAGGATAAGAGTTTTTCACTCTATAAAGAAATTCACACTAGTTGGCGACATAACTCAGAAAATAGATAAGTTGAGATTGCTCAGTGTCTTGGCTTAAAGCTTGTTTGATCGTAGATAGACTTGGAAAGTTTGAATGCTTTGATTGTGTAAAAGTCGCCGAGTGAAAACTGATGCTAAGTCCACTATTTATATCTTCAGTAGGATGTTCACTGGAAGCTTTGCTGAAGATCTTCAAAATAGTTCTGTTTGAATTTCTGCTTGATTGTGAGTAACGGATACTTCTGCATCTGCTGCTGCAATCTGCCAGATAATGAATGTTTCTTCAACAACACAAGACGATATCGTCTGGTGATGCATTTTACCTTGACCCATAGTGTCTACAATTAATGCTCATGCCTTACAGCTAATTGAGTCATTAATGTTCTGACCATAATATTTGAATTTGACCGTTGGGGAGATACGATGATCAGAAGGCATCGCCGCCAATTCAGTAAAAGCAGCTTGAATTAAGGAATGTTAGAGGATTTGAATCTTCAGGGAATGAGGCGCTTAATTCTGTCCCTTTCGCCATTAATGCTCTGAAGAACCAAGAGGTGCACGACAACTCATCTTTGGGTTGAACAAACGATTACCTCCAGATATTTCTTTTTGCACGAGTCTTCAATCATTGCTTTAGTCAACACAACATTCTTCGTATGAGTACATCCAGTGACTGATCAGCCAGAAGTTCATCACAGGCGGACGGACTCTCTCAAGTGGCAGACTGATTCACACAGGCGGATGGATTTCTCTGTTGTCCTTTACTTGACAATTTGCTTTTGATAATGCTTTGTTGAAGTCCTCGCAGTGTATCTCCAATTAACAAGTGTTCCTGAACATGAAAACTTTTAAGAAGTCAGCAACACTTAGCGAAATTGTTATTTATCAAAATATAGTAACTCATTAAATTATTTGATTCTATCAGGACCACCAAGCTTAGCTTCATCAAAAAGGTGAACAATTAAGTGAACACTGATCGTGAAGAATGAAGGGGGAAATAACATTTCCATGTGGCATAGAGTGAGCACAATATCATCTTGTAGTTTGTTTAAAGCTGCCATATTCAACACTTTACCACATAATTGCCTAAAGAATGAACTCAATTCGTTCAAAACAACTGAAACCTCTTTGGGCAATGTTGCTCGCACAGCCAATGGTAGAAACTGCTCCATCAATATATGAAATTCATGACTTTTTAGCATCCCATTCAATCGATTATTGTCCACATCAATGCAATTAGAAATGTTGCTTGAATAGCCGTCAGGAACAATGATATTCCTTAAAGTTGTTAAAAAAGATTTTTTTCCTTCATTAGTCATTTGATAAATGGCCAATGGATAAGTTCCATTTTCATTTGGCCAAAGGTCATGCCTAAGGCCCATTTCTTGAAGGTCTCTTCTAGCAGAGAAATGATCTTTCGACTTTCCACCATTCAACAAGGTATAAACGATATTTTCGTACACATTTTTCTCAATATGCATGGCATCGAGATTGTGGCGCAGCAAATTGTGCTCCCAATATGGAAGCTCAAAAAATATACTTTTCTTTCTCCATTGCTGAGCGCCCTGCTTTGAGGAACAACCTCTACCGCGTTTCCTTTTTCCCTTTCTACCTTTCACAGCTTCTTGACCAAAGGTGATATTGATATCTTTAACTTGGTCAAAAATTGCAGAACTGGATAATCTACTGGGTGGATCACGCATATCTTTCTCTCCATTAAATCGAATCTTGTTTGATCTAAATTTATGACCTTGAACAAGAAATCTTCGATGACCCATAAAACATGACTTTTTATTATGAGGAAGGCGGCAAGGAATAGAGTCAAAATTACAATTTGGACATGCTAGTCCCGTGTATGTGTTCCACCCAGAAAGAGCTCCCAGCGCTGGGAAGTCATTTATTGTCCACATCACAGCTGCATGCAATTTGAATATCTCTCGTGTTAAAGCATCATAACCATCAACACCATCATGTCATAACTCCTTCAACTCCTTAATTAGAGGTTGTAAGTAAACATCTATATCATTTCCGGGGTTACCGGGAATCACCATTGAAAGGATAAAATATGTTGGCTTCATACACATCCATGGAGGATTATTGTAAGGAATTAGAATAACTGGCCAAATGTTGTTACGCACACTCATAGTACCAAAGGGATTAAAACCATCAGTAGATAATGCAAGATGAACATTTCGTGGATCTGATGCAAATGATTTGTGAGCATCTACAGCATGCCACTTCTTCCAAGCTTCTGAATCTCTAGGATGCCTCATCATTCCATCATTATGAGTATCTACAGCATGCCACCTCATATCCGCAGCAGTCTTTGAGGACAAAAATAATCTCTGCAAACGCGGTTTTAATGGAAAGTAAAGAAGAACTTTAGCAGGGACCTTTTTCTCATTGGATGCCTCATTCTCACCATAATCTGTTGTTTTCCATCTAGAGTATTTACACACTTTGCATGCTTCTCTATTTTCATCCACACCCTAATACAACATACAATCATTTGGACACACGTGTATCATTTCATTGTCCAAACCAAGCTTGCTTATCGTTTTCTTTGCCTCATACCTGGAATCTTCGCGTGTTCAAATGCATCATGCAGTAGTTCTAAGATCATTGTCATAGCTTTATCAGTCATACCACATAAGGACTTGATATGATACAACTTCACCAGAAAAGCAAGTTTAGAATACTTTGTGCACCCTTCATACAAAGGTTGTTCACCATCTCTTGCTAAGTCATAAAAATCTTTAGCTTCATGCCTTTCTTGAGTTGCATCTGGAATCACTCCTTCATCTTCAAGGACGTCATCATTTGATTCTTCTGCATGGTGCATATCAACTCCAAAAGCATCATTGATCATGACTTGAATTGGATCTTCTTCAACCATGGCTTCTTGTACTGGATTTGGAAAATTTTGAGGATAAATATCTATAGTTTCTCCATGGTCAAACCAAAAGGTGTATCCTTTCGGGAATTGCTTACAAATCAGGTGGTCATACACCATATCTCTTGTTTGTCGATTTCTAAAATCACACCGAGGACAAGGGCATATAATTTTTCCCTCGATTGAACTGTGCTTAAATGCAAAGTCGATAAAACCCGTAACACCTTCCTCATATGCCCCTGTATTTCGTGGCATCATAATCCATGACTTGTACATTGCTTTAAAATACACCTTCTAATTAAATGAATAATACAAGTCTCAAATTAGAATAAGCCAAAAACAAATTGAAATCTATATTTGCTAAGGAAGGACATGACGTGGACAGAATTTATCTAATTAGTAAAAGAGGGAAGTGGGAGGACTAGATACCATACTAAGATTCTCTTCAACGATTAACATAACATGCTGGCCCTTTAAAAGATATCCAAGATCTGATCATATTTGATCATAAACAGTACCAGATATAGCATGTTTTTGCATGTTCTCTTTCACAACATTGCTGCTCTCTAGCTAGCCATTGAAGAAAATGGCAATTGAGCAGCAGAAAATGATGTTGAGAGTGGAGAAGCCAACAGTGGGCTTCAGCATTTGCGAGAGCCCTTCATTCAACAAGTGGAGGCTAATAAAGAAGTTGGATCAGATAAAAGTGTGGAAAATAATGGATCCATTGGAATGGTTCTGCTCAGCACACTTGTTGCTGTTTGTGGTTCTTTTTCATTTGGAACTTGTGTAAGTATCTTTAACCTTTCTAAAAATTATAATATAACAAACAAAAAATCTGAAAATACCCTTCATTACTTTTTTCTTTTCTATTCTGGATTAGGAACCAAATTAACCAGAAATCATAAACAGAAAAATGGTTTCTATATATGTTTTAGCTAAAGTTATTATTCTTGCCGGTGGGATATTCAGCGCCAACATAAGCAGCTATCAGGGAAGACCTTAATCTATCTCTTTCTTAGGTTAGTATTTTAGATTTCCCTCCTCATGGCATTTATATCATATTCTCTCTTTTAATTCTTCTTTCTTTTATTTTTTCAATTTTTGGGAATTGGCAGTTTTCAATGTTTGGTTCTTTGGTGACAATTGGTGCAATGCTTGGGGCTATAACAAGTGGCAGAGTTACTGATTTACTTGGAAGAAAAGGGGTATGTGAATTGTGAAGTCTAAATGCCTTACAAATATATTTTGAACCATGTTACTAAGCTATGAGAGCTTCATGGAAAACATGCTATGAGAATTTCCACAGGATTTTGCATTGCAGGATGGTTAGCTGTCTTCTTTTCCAAGGTATGCAACATGTGCTTATATCTTAAGATAAGTTATTGCAAGATAAAAAAACAGTAAAGGTGCAAATTGGAGTTGAACCAAACATAATAGAGAGCCAGCTAATTGGAGTTGGAGGCTTTGGTGCTGTGTACAAAGGTTTGTTACCAACAACAGGAAGTGAGGTTGCTGTTAAGAGGATTATGAGAGGCCCTTTAAATGGGATGAGGGAATTTGCTGCTGAGATTGAAAGCTGAGGAAGGTTGAGGCACAAGAATTTGGTGAATCTTCAAGGGTGGTGCAAGAAAATGAATGATCTACTCCTAATCTATGATTTCATCCCAAATGGTAGCCTTGATTCAATCCTATATAATACCAATTGCAATTTTGTTTTTCACTATGGTTTTCTTTGCTAGAAACACAGCCCCAGGTTTCTGCTATAAAGTCATCTTATTTGATCATAAACAGTACCCCACTCACTCAGTAACCCAATTTATAACACAATAAACACATTGAGTGTACCTCAAAGAAGAAAGCAAGACAAAAAAAACTTCAAAACAAACATCATAGCAAATGCAAGTAATTCCACATGATTAAATCACCAATCATACAGATATGTAATCATCATCCTTCAGTTTCTGATGATGCTATATCCTTTAACATTTTATCATGTCTTTACATATTTTGAAAATCTAAGGCACCATTGTCATCCTTTACAGGAACACATACAAGCACTCATTAACCTTAGGCTATCAAACCTAAAATCTGTTAGGAGACTCACATTCAAATTGGAATAAAACATAACTCAAATATTAATAGATTATCACACTTACCTGATCGAAGAACACAGCACAAGTGGAGTGGAGAGAGTTGAGAATGAAGAGTATAGAAGGTTCGAGTTTCAGAGAGAGATGAGAATGGAGAAGAAGAATCTGAAATCGATATTTCCTGAACAAATAAAAAATAGTGGTTACCTTCGATCCAAATCGGAGAGGAGAAGAAATTGAAATCACAAGATGAGAATGAGGTGCTTACCTTTAATCACGACTGAGTGAGAACGAGGTGCTAACCTTCAATAGATGATGAACCCATGGCTGTGTGGGAATGAAGGATTCAACCCATGGCTCAGTGAGAATCGATGCTGAAAATCGGAGAAAAAGGAGCGATGCAAAAGGTTCCGGTTCGATTAGGGTTCCAGAGAAAAGAAAATGAAAAACGCAATGCAAAAGGAGAAGTGAAAGGTTCTGGAATTTTATATATCAATCTGTGGCGATTGCCCCAAACTGCCTCTAAACCTGCCTCTAAGCCACAAATTGCGGCGGTTTAAGTGTAACAGCCACAGATTGTGCGCCCCAATACACACTTTTTCTGGCAGTGGTTTTCCAACATTGGCAAACTAGAAACCAAACAAGCTTGTAAGATGCAAGATAGTTTTCTCACATTATACTTCATTTATTCCTATTTATAAGTCACATTTACCTATTTCTCTAAAATTAAGAAATAGTTTATTAGTTTTTACTAGTTAAAAAAATAGTTTGTTTTTAGGATTAATCTAAAAAAATATTTACTAGCAATAAATTTGTAAAAAACTAGTAAGTAGCCCGTGAAATGCACGGGTATTTTTAATATTTCATTTGTAACATTTTTTTAGTTGATTTTATAAAGCTAATAAATATATGACACATGTCAACATTTTTAAACATGCGTAAGATCACATGATATATTAAAGTAAATAAATCCTTCAATTGATAAAACCAAAGTAGACACAATGACTAATATTAGAATTATTCATCTAAAGTTTATGTCATACCAAATCCAAACAATGTAATTAAGTTTTGATAACAGAAATAGAAAAACATCAAACAAATACTTATGTAGCAATAGTCTCAACACAATGAAGATCTTATTTCACTTCTCTATCTTGACACATTTTAATTCTTTAGTTGAGGAAGCTTGTAAAGATTTTATTTCACTTCTCTATCTCAACACGTTTTAATCATAGCTCAAAAGTTATTTTTCATAATAAAGAAAGTTAACATAAGTTTGATGAGAAATGAAGAAGTTATGGTCGTTTGAACTTAAGGATGCAGTGTCATCATCAACACATTTGGAAAGAGGAAGCGTAAACGAAATTGTGGGGTATTTATTTCTTTTAAAAATTTACTATATTTAATTACATTTTAATATTATTAATTTATTTTTAAAAAAAATTGTGAGGTTAGATTAATACAAAATAAATTAAGCAAGCAATATAAATAAAGAAATAAGAAGAATATCTAAAGATTAAAATATTTTTCAATAAATAGGAAATAGTTTTATTGACAAATTAGGCTAATATTGTTCTTTAAAGCAGAATTGACAATATCTGGATCAAGAGTAAGTTGCAAGCACTGAGGACGATTCACAATCGATAGAGCTGATTTAAATTCGAAAAACTGATTAGATCAAGTGACACGTATCAACATATAAGGGAGATGTTTGCTTTTCCTTAAGACGATACTTCCATCTGAGTAGCAAACCATACTTCCCTAGACGGTACTTTCCTTGGTGATTTTATTTTAGGGAGATGTTTGCACATTTAGCGGACAAATCGACATGTTGACAAAATCATGCTTTAAAATAGGCTAGTTAGTAGCAATAGGAAATTAATGATAAAACCGTAAATAAATAAATAAATAAAGGTGAATTGAATATAATTGGTAACATCATCAAACAATAATTATTATATAAAAAGAAAAATTATAAATTACATGATTTAAATTTGTAACAGATAATTATTTGAATTCCTTAATCATCACAAATCATAATTTAAATTCGGAAAACTGATTCGATAGAGGGAGAAGTTGTTGAGTTGATAAAGTGACACGTGTCAACATATAAGGGAGTATTTTTTTTAAGAGTGGCTGAGGTTTGAGATTGAGAACTCATAATTAGTAGATACAGTAGTAGATTATTAGTTGTTACATATAAATGGTAAAAATTTAAAGCATTAATCCTTTTTAAGTAATTAATTCAAAAATTGTAAAATAAATTAAGTAATTCAAAAATAATTTTATTTGGAATATTTTTTAAATATACTAAATATTTATATTATAATTAAAAAAACATTTTAAATTAAGTTCTGCAAAATAGGAATTTAAAATCCTTACCGATATCAGTAATAAAAAATCCGAATTTGAAATGTAAAAAATAATACGTTTCCTTCCAACCATTTCACAAGCTTAAATATGCAATTCAAAATTAATGTTATAAATTGTAATCAAGTTTATTAATTAATTGACATAAATAAATGACATAACTAATAAAGAGTTGATCTTCTTTTCATATGTAAACAAAAAAATAAAGAGTTGATCATTTTTAAATATAAAATAAAATTCTATCAATTTAAAATTTTTTAAATCATTCTTATGCTGTAAAGTGACACGTGTCAACATATGAGCGAGTCTTTTTTTTTTCAAGAGTGGCTGGGGTTTGAGATTGAGGACACACAATTAGTAGATACAGTAGTAGATTATTAACTTTCTCAAAATAACCCTTGTTTACAAACTTAACAATTCAAATAATTTCTCTCTTTACTTCAATGATGTTTTTAATTTTCCATGAATTTTCCTCTCTAAGTTAATAATTTTTCAAAATCCTACCATCTCTTTTGTACTAGATATAAGGGTAAAATAGAAAAAACATTTAAATACTTTATAAATATCATAAAATAACTTATATTTAAGAATAAGAAAAACTCTTAAAAACTAATCTATAAATAGAAACAGAAATATTATATGAGTAAGAAGTTATTTGGGATTACATTATCATATCTCCTTTATAAGTCAAAAAATAAAAGACAAAGTAGTGAATTTTGGAACCTGTCATGCGTCGGTGACTTGACTTGGCCGAATGATGATATCACACATTGTGTCTCATTATCTCTCGTTGGACTTGGTAAAACACTCCATGGCCGATTTCGATGGATTTCTTTGGCTTTGAGTTGAGCTTGCCTGGAAATTACACTCGATAAAATTTAATTTATAGAGTATCTTCGAATCAAATTTTAGTGATTCTACTCTTATAAATATAATACAAAGTCATTTACGTGTTTCCATTAACAACTTAAACTTTTAAAGATCGTTTTACATTTTTCTTATGAAATTTACTTAATAACTTGAACTTTTGATATATATCCTGGAAAAAAAAAATTAGTGATTTTTTTATTAAACAAATTGGATATATTAAGAAGAGAGCATTGAAGCCATTACATCAAGATGAACCAAATGGAGAGATTCTTCCAGAACATCTTCCATCCAAACCCTGAAACCAATAGAAAAAGAAAGCTTTGCCAGACAATCGGCAACAAAATTACCAATATGACGGGAAAAAGTAAAAATAGTTACATCAAAAAGAGAAACTAAAGAGCGACAATCGCAAATAATAGAGTCAAAATAGGAAGCACCGCTGGAGGGAAGCTTCCAACTCTCAAACAACTGAAGACAATCAGTTTCAAAGCAGACAAAGCGGAAACCCAGATTAGCAACCATAGAAATGTCCCAACGAAAAGTCATCGCCTCCGCCACCCCCAGGGAGAGGGCCTCAACCGAAGAAGAGGTCGTAGAGGCTAGGACCAAACCGTGAGTGTCTCGAGATACAAGCCCAAAACCCGCCAAACCTGCCAAAAAGAAAGAGGCATCAAAGTTAACCTTAAACAAGTCTCCACTCGGCTTAGACCAAGAGCTGGCAAAGGAAGATGAGGATGGAGCCACCGGATGCTGGTGAGTGGATGGCGGTAGCAAGGAGAGTACCCGAACAAGGACCTAACCAAGGGCATGAGGATCCCCACGAAATAAGCAAACGTTCCTGGCCTCCCAGATACATTAGAGCAACAAGAAGAAAAGACCAACCATAGCAGAATCAGCCTCTGCCAAGAACAGTTGCATAAAGTCATGAAAATTCCCACCAGGGTCCCAACGAAGCCCAAGAGGAGAAGCAAACCAAACCTGTTGAACCTCAGAGCACAAGAAGAGGGCATGAGAGATGGACTCCAGTGCAAACAAACACACCAGGGGCACTACGGGCCAACAACAATTCCACGATGGAGAAGAAGTTCACGAACAGGAAGATATCTCAAAACCTCCCTCCACGCCATTTCCTTACAATGAGGGAGAGCAGAGGCTTTCCAAAATTGCTTCCAAAGTTTGCGAGGGAAATGAGGAGCGTTGGACGACAATGCCGAGGGATGAGACCAAACACTCCGGATGAAATGATATCCCAATTTGGAAGTATATATGCCATCATAGGTAAGGGGCCAGAAAAAACCATTCTCACGGTTTTGCAAAGGCAAATGAATGGATAGGATAGACTTTGCCGTGGTGGGTCAAAAAACATGTTCCACCAGGGACCTGTTCCAAACAAGAGAATTTGGCAAAAATAAATCAGAAACAAAATTAATTCTCAATTCAATTGCTACATCCTCTCTATACACTAGAGGTGTATTAAAAGGGAGCCAATTATCCTCCAAAATTTTAATAGATTTTCCATTGCCAACACACGAAAGGCCACCTTGTTCGAAAATCCATCCTGAACGGCGGGTACTATACCAAGCATAGCTCGGGCGGTAGTCTTTCTTAGACTTGAAAATAGAACTGTTAGGAAAATAGATAGCTTTAAAAAGACGGCTCAAAATATATTCCAGTTGTGACATTATACGCCGCCAATTCTTGCCAACAAGAGGCAAATTAAAAGACTTAAAATTTCTAAAGCCAATCCTTCCCTCATCCTTAGTAGAGCACAAACGATCACATTTCACCCAATTCATAGAAAGTTTAGCACTACTATAGATTTTCCTTTTTACCTCGCCCCTGGTACCCCGGTTCAGTCTCAGACCGAGGTAAAATGGTGCCCGGAGCTCAGTTACCACGGTTCCGTGTTGAACCGAGGTAACTGATGTTCTCTATTACCTCGGTTCCGTGTCAACCGTGGTAACAGAGATTGTTTTTATTATTATTTTTAATAATAAAGGACTATTACCACGGTTGCAAGCAGAACCGGATTATTACCCTAGTTTTCAGATCGAAAACCCATATGTGAACCCTTTCTCTATTGCATCCATGACCGCCATTCCTGGCCGTTACACCTCATCACCGCCGTTCCTGGCCGTTGCAGCTCATCACCGACCCTCCTTCTCTCCGCAATGGCATCGCCGCTGCTGTGCAAGCTCGTTGGCGCCAGGCTCGTCTCCATCTTCGTGCCTCGCAGTTCCCGTCTTCTTCGGTTGGAAGCTCTTCTCTCCCTCACTGGTGAGTCCCCTTGACATACTTCTAGTCCTAGGTTTTTGTTTTGAATATTGTTGTTGTTGTTGTTCAGTACTAGCCACTAGGGTTTTGTTTTCCCGGAGCACAAGAAGTGTTCGCCGTTTTGGTCGTAAATGCATGTCTTTCCACCCACTTCATTGTCTCCCGCATGCGCAGTTTTGTTCTTCTAAACAGTCATGCCAGTTCTCCTTCCCAATACATCTCTTTACCCTGCACTTCAGAACAGTCATGGCGGTTGCTCTTCTTTATACCGTTTCACTTTCTTCGTTTGCTTATAAATTCCAGAATGTTTTCCCAATTCTCCATCCAATACTCCATTTTCCCTGCATCCTTCTTTTTCTGTGTTCATTATTCTTCAGTAAAAATAGAAATGGCAAATGGTTTCAAAATTTGTCTTCCTTATGTCGTAAATTTCCCTGAACTAGAGCACTATCAAGTTCTCAGCACCAATTCTCGAAGTAACACACGTTTCCGAGCATTGTGTGATGCCTCCTTAACATTTTCTCATCACAGAGGCTTTGTTGCAACAGCGGTGGGTCATGAGTTCTCCCTAACCAGAGGGAAAATTATTGAACTCCTCAATAGTGAGGACGAAGGAGACACATACAATGAATTCTGGAAAGTAGGCTGCGATGAGGAAGATATAGAAGAAAGCATCTATAGGATGGAAAATCCATCCGCATATGAGCGCCGTCTCTACTCATCCCTCAACCACCATTTCAGAGTTCTACATCAATTGGTCACTAAAGTGTTGTGCCCAAGACTTGATCGTTTGGAAGACGTGCCTGACCACGACCTATATATAATGTACATGGTCCTGAATCATGAGCATTTTAATGTTGTAGACATCGTCTACAATCACCTTGTTTCTGCTCTGGTTGACAACCGGCAATGCATCCCCTATGGTTTCTTCGTAACAAAACTCCTTAGGGGTCCAAATGGGTTTCCATTACTGGCTTGGAACCCTTTACAGGAGGTGGCTTGTCAGGTGATCGGAGTAGAATTCCTCCGGTCAAGAGGTATTGACATTGGTGATCCACTACTGGACGAACCTCCGAAGACTCGGATGACTCTTTTTCGGATGACTCCTCTAATGATTGTATGGAATCGATTGCCTCCAATCCTGTAGCCTGATTTTTTGTCAAACCAATCATCCCAAACTTCCCTCAATGACGAACCCCTCTTACCCAGTTTTAGCAATAACGCGTCCTCGCCGCCAGTGGCGCCGTCGTTCGCCGAATCAGAGAGGAGGAAGTCGTAGTTCCCCCTCCCTCTCTCCCACATGTTGTCCTGAACTAGGGAGATGGGAGCTATGATGTTGGTTTGATCTGGATTTTGGATCTGCAAAAAACCAAACAAACCTCTTAAATTCTCTTCGATCTTCAAAATCCTAAGCACTCTCTTCGTCGTTTCCTCAATTTGGTAGCCATGGAGGGTTTTCTCCCTCTTGATCTGGGCTTGGATGTTCCTGGGTCGGGGTTGATTTGGGCTTCTTTTCATCTTCTTCTTTTTGATTGTGGGTGTGGAAAAATTATTGCTTTTCAAATGAAAAGCTAGAGGTTGAAGACAAGGGTGTTCTCATACTTTCAAATGAAAAATTCAAAGTCTTCTTCTCGGACATTTGTCGATTGCATATGAAGAACAGGAAGAAGAAGAACAAAAGTTGTATAAATATATATGGGTTCACACTACTAATTGATTAAGTAGCTCAACTGGCAAAAGTTTTGTTTTGCTACTCTTAGGTCTCAGGTTCGAACCCAACTCTCTTTCAGGGACTAATTTGACTGACTTGCACTTTCATCATTTCACTTACCCAACTCTCTTTCAGGGACCAGATTGACTAACGACGAATTTTTCAGGGACCAATTTGGAGGTTTACTCCTAAATTTTCTTTAACTCATGTGTGACTTGATTTAATAGGACATATATAATATTGTCTCCTGTCGAACGTTCGATATTTTTCATTAATTTTTAAATGAAGCATATATTTTTCGTAAAAAAATAAGATAAAACAAATGTAGAATTAATTAAAATTTAATTAATATTATACTAAAAATTTGAAATAACAAATAAGCAGAAATATGTTTTTTTTAATGACATTTAAAAATGTAATGACTAAAACTAATTAAAAAAGGTAATGAAGTACCGTCTAGTTAGCTTAGACGGTTAGACTCATTCCGTACACGTAGCGTAAACATTCAGTACCATTTTGAAATTGATCTTTTACCAAAACTGCTGAGATATTATTAAGGGAAAGATTAAATTATATTAGGTGTCAAAAACTTGTATACTTATACAATTTTATAATTTCTCATGTAAAATAAATCAATCCAAATCGTTGAATTATGATATATAATTCAAATCGTTGAATCATGTTATATTATGCTAATTATCCTAAATACAAATTTCATACAATTTGGATATTTATAAACATGTGATCAAATGGTATACATTTACTCATATTTAAATAACATATTATACGTTAAAATAAAATTGTATGATGAAGTAGTAACTAGTGTTTTATTTACATGAAATTTGGTAAACTTGATCTACTCTATAAAAATATCTAATTTAACGGTTTGGATTAATTAATTTTGTATTATATGAAAAGTTATAAAATGATGTAAGTGTACAAGTTTGACTGTGTGCTGTGATATATTTTTTGGTGTGTGTTTGTTAAATAATTTATTTAAAAAAGTTAATGCATTTAGTGATATTTATTGATATCACATGAAAATTCCGCCTTCCACAGTATTTTAACTACCATGTGCGTGATGGTTAAAATTAACCGTGGATAAAATCGTCTTCCTCTTATAATCACAGAAAAATAGTGGATAAAATCGATTTTTGTATAATTAATTATAATAGAAGTAATTTCAAAAAGAAGTTATAATAAAAGTGAGTCGAATATAAAATAATACTCCTTCATTTTAAAATAATTGTCCATTTAATGAATTTTTTTTATAATTGTTGTTCACTTAAAATTCTAATAAAACATTAATTTATATTTCTATAAAATAAATAAATGAAGAGAGATAACAATACACTTTTAAGAGTTAAAATAAAAAAGCAATTAATATATTTTTAAAAATTAACAATATTAATATAATTTTATTTACTTAATATGATTTTAGAGTCACAAGAATTAGTGGTTGTTTGTGGGAATACCTTTGTGCATCCAAAAGAATAATGGAAAATAGAAACACATAAAAAATAAGTTTTACAATTCACTTAATATAAGAAGTGTTAAAGAACTAGTCTTATGATTGCATGTGGAAATACCTTTGTGCATCCACAAAAATAATGGAAAATTAAAAGTTGTAACATATAAAAAAAAAAGTTTTAGAATGAAAAATCAATTCTTGTAAATTAAAACATAAGCCAAACGTGCTATAATATTTGAGCGTTTGTTGAATGAGTTTAAGAATGTATTTATTGATATCACATGAAATTTTCGCCAGCCACAGTATTTTTTTTTTTTTTTGGTTACTTGTGGAAAGAACGCCAGCCACAGTGTAATCCGACTGTTTAATGTTTAATTAAGGATAAAATTCGGTGGACATCTAAAGCGTGCGTGTAGACTACTAGAGAGAGATAGGAAGAGAGGAGAGATAAGTGATGAGTATGATATATGATGTGATGTAATTGAAGAAAGAGATAGAGAAGAAAAAAAAATAGGTGTACACGAATCATTACCCTTTAATTAAACACACTTTTTGAAAAAAAAAAAAATTAAACACATTCAACTCCCATTTAAATTAACCGATATAGTAGTTAGAGAAATTTTCAATACTAAAATCAATTTTACAAAGAAATTTCCTATTGTGAGTGAGGGAACGCGTTTTTCAAATATAAAATTTGTTCAGGTCCAAGCTTGTTTGCTTGGTGTCAGAACATGGTTTTTGAGATCAAACCTCATTTTGCTTATTTCACAGTGCTTTCGTAGTTTGCATTCTTTCGATACTTTTGAGGACTGAGATTCATTGTGATTCAACTCTGTTCAAGTTTGTTTCATTTGAAAAAGGAGTGAAAGAAACTCAATCCGTGTCGTGCTTTTTCGCCCGCGTTGACGTCTCCACGGAACAAGAATATGATCGAGAGCTGGAAATTCAGCTACTTCAGGGATCTTCGGTTTGGGGTTCTGTGCCTTCTAGCGTTGTGTTCGTTGTTTCAGAGCTTCGGTTTGTGCTGCTCTCTGAACGAAGAAGGTATGAGAATTGGGAATTTTTCATTTTTTTAGTTTTGAGGGAGGAATTAGAGGCTGAGAAATGGGTTCTGTGTGCAGGTAAAGCTCTTTTGAAGTTGAAGCAGGGAATAGTGAGTGATCCTTTTGGTGCTTTGTCAAATTGGATTGATGATGAAGTAGCGGTTGACGCGTGTAATTGGTTTGGAGTTGAGTGCTCCGATGGAAGAAGAGTGGTGGCCTTGTAAGTTGTGATTCTGTGATTTTATATGAAACTTAATGCATCAGAGACAGAACCAAGAAAGGGAAAATGAAATTTCCCCCAATTTGGGTCATCATTTGAGAGATCCAAGTTTCAATTTTTATACTTTTATTTGTCTCTGTTATCAGCTAAACTGTTGCAAAAAAATTTGATGATGTTTTGTATTATAGTATCTCCACAATTGAAATGTGTCTTGGTCTTGAATCAACCGATTAATTCAATAGACGGTTATTAATATCAAATATCAATACAAAATTTGAAGATCTGTCTCCTGTTAAATCAAATGCCTAGTGTTCATATTGCTGGTTATATAGTATTAGTAGCATCCTACCTGTAAGAAAATGTTGAGTTTTTAATCATGTGAATGTATTTTGTTGCCCAGGACATTGAAAGACCTTTGTCTTGAAGGAAATCTGGCACCTGAGCTCGCGAACCTTGTTCACATAAAGTCCATGTAAGTAATTGCTTGTAACCCGCTTGCATTGTTTATTGCAGCATCTTAAAAATTTCAATTCAGATTTTTTCAACTGTCTAGTAACATTGTGATGAATATGTTGCAGAATTCTGCGGAATAATTCTTTTCATGGGGTCATCCCTGAAGAAATTGCACACTTGAATGAATTGGAGGTTTTGGATTTGGGCTACAACAACTTCAGTGGATCTCCACCTACTGATCTTGGGACTAATATTTCGCTAACAATCCTGTATGATAGTACTCTTTCAATAGTCCA
Source organism: Acmispon strigosus (assembly GCA_030819835.1). Classification (NCBI taxonomy): domain Eukaryota; kingdom Viridiplantae; phylum Streptophyta; class Magnoliopsida; order Fabales; family Fabaceae; genus Acmispon; species Acmispon strigosus. The sequence continues at coordinate 31,676,258 of JAUAMA010000007.1, forward strand.
ATTTAATTTTTTTAAACTTCTTTTGCTACTATGTACTTAGTTTCTTCTTCTTGCAGTTTACTGGACAACAATGATCTTCTTTGTGGTTTTTCTCCTGAAATTCATGAATTGAAGATGTTTTCTGAATCTCAAGTAGATGAAAACCAGCTAATTGGTGCAGAAAAAATGTCAGGCTGTACAAGAAGATGGATCACACGGTATGGCATTAAGCATTTGAAATGGATCATCTCTCGTCTAGAGTTATAAGCCATGAGATCTTTCACATACTTCTGCTTCACTTGCTCAGTTATGTATTACATTGTGTCCATTTTATACCATAATCTTAACTGTCTTATCATTCTTTTATGAAGGCATGTTGGCCTAAAGAAAAAAGGTCTTCGGAGTCTACTGCAGAGTTTTAATCGTGAAGATCCTCATAACCTTCCAGCTTTTTTTCCCGATAGTCCTGCTCCATCTCCATCTCCATCTCCATCTCCGTCTCCGTCTCCGTCTCCGTCTCCTTCTTTGTCTCCTTCACCTTCCCCATCTACCCTAGCAACACCACCAATAGCACTGAAGCCACCTTCCCCTTCCCCTTCCCCTGATCGAAATGATTCTTCTCCTTCTCTCCAGCCTGCACCAGACTTTCCAAAACAATCTAATAGTACCTCATCAAAGAATCATCATGTTCCTATTTTGGCTGGATCTGCGGGTGTTGCTGCATTTCTTCTCATTTCAATCATTGGCTTTTATCTCTGTAAAACCAACAAGGTAACAACTGTAAAACCATGGGTTACAGGATTAAGTGGACAGCTTCAGAAGGCATTTGTGACAGGTAAATAAAAGAATTTATCCTTCTAAATTTATGAAATGAAGCTATGGTTGTAAACAGCTGTTAATTTCTGCACGCACACTGCTTCCGGATACTTGAAATATGAAAAAGAGCGAAGAGAAACTAAAGTTAATTTCATTGGGTCCTTGATCATCCAATTGATCTTGCTTCAATGATCTCACTCGCTTGACTTTGAGCTATATTTCTTATGTTTTAAATGGTAGGTTTCTGCCTTTGTACATACATGACAGAATTCTATGTTTTCAGGTGTGCCAAAGCTAAAGAGATCAGAGCTTGAAGCAGCATGTGAAGATTTTAGTAATGTAATTGGTACTTCACCCATTGGTACAGTGTACAAAGGGACTTTATCTAGCGGTGTTGAAATAGCTGTCGCCTCTGTTGCTGTGACATTATCCAAAGATTGGCCAAAGAGTTCAGAAGCCCAATTTCGGAAGAAGGTACCATCACCAAAAAAATAAACAAATAAAATTATCTGTAGATTTTTGTGTAACGCTGCTATTGAAACTAACATGTTTAAGCAACTATGGTTTCAGATAGATACATTGTCAAAAGTGAACCACAAGAATTTTGTAAATCTTATTGGATTTTGTGAAGAAGATGAACCTTTCACCAGAATGCTGGTTTTTGAATATGCCCCAAATGGAACACTCTTTGAGCATTTACACAGTGAGTACCTATCATTTCAGTGTTATTATTTCATGTAAAGAATGAGTGAGCACCCTTATTTATGACCGACGACTTTCAATCTGTTGGTTTTACAAACTTTGAGGTTCTGATCAACAAGTTTTTCAGTTGACACATTCACTTTATTGAAGCTTGTGCTACTATTCTAATCGCCAACAGCAGCCATTCAGATTAAGACTACTTCTTAACAATCTATGTTTTTTCATAGCATCAATTTGACCATTGAGTACTGGCAAATTTTTTGACACATTAGATTAATATCATGGGAAAGGCATAAAAAAACAATCGAATCGGTCTGGCCACACATTAAAGATGCCTTTATAGAGATGCTTTTTTCTATCTACCAAAATAACCCCTTAGGCTTTTCTAAAGTATATCAGTACAGTTTAGAACTTATACTATGTAGAAGAGCAAAAAAAATAAAAAGGAAATGTGGATGACTGGATATCAACTAAACATTGTTATAAAGCTCATCATGCCCAAACCACTTTTTTTCCTTGGAGTGGTTGGCACTCTAATGGTGTATTGTAACCAAAGATAGCTTTCTGGATCAATAGTTTTGCAATTAGGTGTGTTTGTGTGAGAAATTGAAGTTACATGCTGAGTTTCTGTGTCTTTCAGAAGCAAGAATAGTTGCTTTTAAGGACTTCTTCATTATCGTTTTTGTATTTAAATTGGAAACTGGCTAATGTATTTGATCTTGTTGGGAATTTCAGTAAAAGAAGCTGAGCACTTGGATTGGGGAACAAGACTTAGAATTGCTATGGGCATGGCTTACTGCCTGCAACACATGCACCAGTTGGACCCTCCTTTACCCCATAGCAACCTAAATTCTTCAGCTATCCAACTCACTGATGATTATGCGGCCAAAATCTCGGATCTGAGTATTTTGAATGAAATAACTTCAGCTGAAACAAAAGCTGTTTCTAGGAAACACAGTGACTTGACTTTAGCAAGCAACGTTTACAGCTTTGGTGTGGTACTATTTGAAATGGTAACAGGCAAGCTCCCTTATTCAGTGGAGAATAGTGGCTCACTTGATGACTGGGCTTCACACTTTTTACATGGCGACCGGCCCCTGAAAGAAATCGCGGATCCAACTCTAGTGTCCTTCCAAGAAGAACAGCTGGATGAAGTTGCTGCATTGATTCAATCTTGTGTGAATCCTGATCCAGAGAAGAGACCAACAATGAAAGAAGTTAGTTTGAGATTAAAAGATATAACGAAAATAACGCCTGAAGCAGCGGTTCCAAAACTTTCTCCACTTTGGTGGGCAGAGCTCGAGATTTCTTCTCTAGATGCAAGCTGAAGAATTCGGTAAATGGAATTGTAAGTATGGAGTCTTTCCCATTCTCACATCCTTTTTCCATCGGTGAATGCAAAAAAAAGAAAAAAAAAAAATAGTACTCACTACTCACCTGTAAATTGATACATCTTGTATCTATTGGAGAGTGACTAAATTACATGTACATAATGGAGATAAAGAAAATGTTTCTTTTTGGGTGCTTTGTTTAAATTAATTACATCTTGTAAGTGTTATTATATGTTTGAATCAGCATATTTTTTTATCATAATCAATTTTGACAATCAGAAGCTACTCAATGAAGCTTCTTCCCATAATTGATTATAGTTTTAGAATCAAGTATAGAAGGATTTCTAGAAAATGTGATGTCTATCAGTTAATTTCATTTGCTCAATTCAAGATATTTTCAATTTATTTTTATTTTTTTACTAATACTACTACTCCTATTCCCCTCTCTCCCTCCCTCCTCCAGATGTGTCATATTTCCTTTCATTACAATAATTCAATAATCATAGTTCTGCATTTATTAACACTTGAGGACCTTTCATAATTCCATTTGATCTTGTAGCTATATCATATATGTGACAAAAGGAAAGTGTTAAAGATTGTAGGGTGGGAATTTTGTGGTTTAATAATATTTGATAGATAAGGTCAAAGTCTTCTAAGAGGGCTTGTTATTTTTCAAGTATTATTTCACATGAACAAGTTTTGTTAGCAAATGACAACTACAAAGTGCTGAGCTGTAACCTGCCTAATATAATAGACGGCAGAATATTTCCATGGCAACTGCATGAGGGGGACTGAATCAAATAATTTTTGCTGACAAAGTGATTAAAAATGTGACTAGAAATCATCGTTGAAATTTGGTTGGTACTTGGTTATCCATCATGTGACACAAGCGGCAATTGCTTTTGCTATACGACAGATGCTAATTGAAGATGACATGTTTGACCAACCAACCTTTTGCCTTCTGCACATCATCCTAGAATATTAAAATGCTAGATGTATTTTTTTATAAGAAAATTGGTGTTAGTATTATTGAGTCTTATAATTCTACCAAATTCTAACTCAAAAATTAAGTCAGAGATAAGAATGTTTCATGATTATTTTGATCAAGTCAATGTAAGATCTTTAATACATCATCTCTCACTCAGGGTTAGACACCTGAAGTGTAAGTTTGTGAGACTAAATTTCGCGAATAGCCCATTTATAAGCTAACTTATGGATGATAATTATTTTGCCATATGCAAATTTTATTTTGGCAATATCTCTAGTTAAAATCTCACGTTATTCTTATAAGCGGTAGAACAGTCATCACTCAGAGCTAGCTTTTGGGGTATTCAGGTTTAGCATGAATTCTAAAATAGTAGAAGAGTCAAAGTATATCTTGGATTCATTCAATGAGTCATCCATAAATTGCTCAGTCTCTGCAAACTTCATGCACAAAATACCAAGCATTGGGCGTGAGGGATGTTAATGTCTCACGTTGACTAGTGATATGGCTAAATAAGTCTTTACAAATGGTAGACTTCTCACGCGTAAAAGCTAGCCTATGGATGATGATTTTTTGCCATATATAAATCTTGTTTTGGCTATATCTCTGGTCAAAGTCTCACGTTGACTAGTGATATGGTTAAAATTGTTCTTATAAAGGGCAAAACAATCTTCACCCTGGGCAAGCTTTTGGGGTAGTCCGGTCTAGCTTGAATTCTAAAATGGTACAAGAGTCAGAGCATATCTTAGATTCGTTCAATGAATAATCCATTAGCTGGTCATCCGCAAATGTTAAGTCCTTCATGCACAAAATGCCATGCTCTAGGCATAAGGGGCTTAAATGTCTCACATTGACTAGTGATATGATTAAATAAGTCTTTATAAATGGTAGATCATTTCTCACCCCTAAACTGTTGGAGGAAACCCTAATATAATCCACAAGATCTATCATGTCAAATCAATGAGAACAAATAACTTTAGAGCAGAAGCGTACCTGTATCCATAGCAAACGGCGAAAGAAACAGAGAAGAGGTTATCTTCCAAATCAACAAGCGTTCCGTCAGAGAAGTCCTTTAGGTTTCTCTCTAATATTTCTCTGATAATGAGATGTCAGGAGAAAGGGGAAAACTTGACGCTTGTGATTTAGGGACCATGACCCTATTTATAGATAATAATTTATATCTTTATTCCTATTTTAACCCATCACTAAAACAAAAATATCTTTTTGTCTCTACACATTAAATGTCCAAATCATATCAAATACATTATTATCTCAATTAACCAAGATGTTATCTTATAATATCACGTTAAATTGGGTATGACAAATTGACAGTCCATATATAGCCCAATATTAGATAAAGATCCAACAATCTCCCACTTGGGCTATATGTGAAACCTCATAATTATGCTTTAAAAAAAAACTAAAGTGAGCTCAACTTTACTGTCCCAAAAAAATGTATAACCAATCTGGTGCATTAATCATATCAACATAGGATCAAAGCGAACTTTGTATATATTAATCATAACTAAATCCATCAATGGTCACATATGCTAATATAATTAAATGACATGGATCATGATTTGGATGTGTAGCATGAAAACTTTCATGTAATGTGATCAAGCATGAAATTTTTTCAACGGGTCCTACTTAAAACCATAATGAGATCAACCTTAGCAAATTTAGAGTGTAAACTCAACCAAAATGTTAATTATGTAGAAAATAACCACAAATATATCCATAAAAAATAACCAAAATGTCTATAACATAAATTCATATAATTCAAACTCCCACTAAAACATAATATCCTCAAAAGACAAAACGCCCATACGAGCAATGTGCTCGTGAAACTTCTTGGGTGGTAATCCCTTCGTAAGTGGATCCGAAATCATGGAGTTTGTTCCTATATGTTTTGTAGACAACTGTCCACTTTGAACTCTCTCTTTCACAACTAGGAACTTGATGTCGATGTGTCTCGACTTCGTGGAGCTCCTGTTGTTGTTAGAGTATAAAACTGCAGATTTATTGTCACAAAATAATTTGAGTGGTCTTCCAATACCATCTACAATACGCAGTCCCGTGACAAAATCTCGCAGCCATAAATCATGGTTAGATGCCTCATGACACGCCACAAACTCTGTTGCCATAGTAGAAGACGCTATAAGTGACAGTTTGTAAGAATAGATAGCAACCTAAGAGGGGGGGTGAATTAGGTTCTCACGATTTTCGCCTTGTTAAAATCGGATTACTTTCAGTTTGATCAGAATCACAATCATCAATTGTGAAAGCAGCGGAAATGTAAATTGCTGAAAGTAAAAGGTAAGGGAAGAGAGAACCACACAAGGATTTTATCCTAGTTCACCTTCAACCACCGAAGGCTACGTCCAGTCCCCCGTTCTGATTCAGGGATTTTTCCACTATGATCAAGTAATCTTATAGATGCTTGCGCCAAGAGATGAAGAAGCTTTTGCTATGGCTGAACAATCCTTCAATCTAACTGGATTGGTCTTAGTTTGTATGCTCCAAGCAATTACAATGAAGGCTCAATTATTCTGAGTTCTTAAATGTTGAACAACATAAGTGTTCTTATGAAAATGAGAGTTCAATTTCTCAGAATAACATTTCTAATGAATATGAAAGTTTTGCTCAAATTGTTGTTTCGTTTCTAAGCATCAACGGACTATTTGTGGGCACTAGAGGTCGTCCATGAACCATCACAAGGCTTCCCAAACGTTTTGAGACGCATTGGTTCATGAAACAACACATCTGTCGACTTGGTAATCGATTACAACATTCTAGTAATCGATTATACTAGTTGTTGTAGTTCAAATTTCAAATTTGAATTGTGTAATCGATTATTGCAACATCATAATCGATTACACTACTAGCCGTTATAGTAATGTGCCAATTTTTTCAACTGAGTAATTGATTACTAACTTGGGTAATCGATTACTAACTTGGGTAATCCGACGAAACCGACCGACGAAAACCGAACGAAATTGTTTAAAACCGAACGAAACCGACTAGTGAAAAAGTTAACCCGATTCCGACCATGAGCATGGTCGGTTATTGTCGGTTTCGGTTTGTGCGGGTGGCGGTTTTGGCGGGTGGGTTCATTCGGTTTCGGACCCAATTTTTACAGTCCAAAAATTGATATGTATAACCTTCAAAACTTAAAAAAATGAACACTCAAAACTTTTAAAAATAAACACTCAAAACTTTAAATAAGTTGCAATCAACACCTAGATTAAGGAATATGCTGGATTAATTAGTGTTTGTTTGACTAAGTCGCATGAAAACAAGTTCTTATAACTTATTTTTCTAAATTAATCCCTGTATATAGACTTTTGCAAATTGCTATTGAATTATTGTGAAAGTGGACAAATTTGAACTCTATGCAGTGGTAATTTTTTATTAAACTTTGACATAGATGATTCATGCAGTTTTTCTAGATTTAGGAGAATATGTTCTTTTTTGTATTGCGAGTATTTTTGAGTGATTCTTGTAGTGTACTGATGCATTTGATCCCACTAAAAGGTGCCACTTAAGCTGCTTCTAGAGCTTTCATATAAGTAGGCAAGTACATATGCAAATTCATATTAAAAATTAGCATTACTATTACTATAAAGAATGAAAAATGTGCATAGAAAAGTATTTGTGAGATGAGCAAGATATAAGCATACTCTTCTCCTTAGCATGATTGTATTTTGTGTTGTCTAGAAGGTTCATGTAATCCCCACAGATACAAATATTAATTGAAGGAAAAGTCTAAAAATGACCAGCAAAAAGACACAGACAATAAAGGGCATAAGAGAGTAGTAGGCGTGGCGGCCCCGTTGCTTTTCTTTCTCCTCATATTATTGTTGTTGCAGTGATCCCTTAAATAAGAGATGATAGGTAGAGTGTGTCTGCTAGATCTATATAGGTCTGGCTCCAACTGAGAAACATTATAGTCCTCTTAGGTTGTGTTTCAGTGACAACATTTCAGTTTAAAATGATGAACCATCCCACAATGAAAGAAAAAGGTGACAAGATCGAAGAACTGAAAGTAAAGGCTAACTGAAAGTAACACTAATGCAGCAGCATCAAACACCATAACAGATGCCTTTGATATAAATCTGCGGCTAACAGACCTTAGATTCAATTCTCGAAATCGATTATTGCAACAGCGTCTGTACTTAGAAACACAATTCCAGCAGTCCCAAGAGGATTATGATTAAACGAAACAAACCAGCAACACTTAGCATCAAGACATTGAATGTTTGAGATTGCCAAAAACAAAATATGATCATCCAAACTCTTTAATACAGCATGTTATTTTATCATGAATGACACTACAGGAACTGACACAATTGAGAGAATTTACCAAAATCGAATGCAAACAGAGTTTAAATGGCAAAGAAAAGCAAGGCTCTCCATCTTCCTTTGACTGTGAGTTACAAGAAACCAAAAGGGTTACAAAAAACCAAAACAATATAACTCAGAAATGGGGTGACAAAAGGGGTAACTGAATAAAGAGGAAGGGAACAGACTCACCACTGAAGTTTGGACACGGTCGCGATTGTTAACCCTTTCCTGAACGACGGCGGCTGAACGAGGCAGCCTTCAAGACGACGGTGGCTCAACTCGCGAGGACGGTGGCTCAACGACACGGCCTTCGGTGGGCGACGACGGCGCGATTCGAATCCAACACCTTCAAGCTTCGTCGGCGCGATTCTATGTAAGGTTAAGGGCTAGGCAAGTGAGGGAGGGTCGAACGGAGTTCATTTCCGGAGGAGCCTTCGATGCTATCGGCGCAGCGCTTGTGGGTGGGTTCTAGGACGTGCAGCGGCGCTAGGGTTTCATGCTGAGGTTGAAGAGGAGAGAATGAGAGGTTGAAATTGGTCTTGGCTGATTCCTCTCGTGGTCGCGTTCCTTCATGTTCCTGGGCTGGCCCAAAATAAAATTTGGTCTCCCCTTCTCTGGTTCGGTCGGTTCGGGCAGTTTTGCTCCTGAACCGGAACCGACCGGCCAGACCCAATATAAACCGGATTTTTTATCCGGCCGGACCCGTGGGTGAACCGAACCGGCCCAGAATGCAAAAAAATGGCCGGTTCGGCCGGTTTCGGTTTGGTTTTCAATTTTCTGGCCAGCCCTATCGATTACAGTATTCCAGTAATCGATTACTGAAAATCTCTGGAAATATTTCTGGGCCAAAATTTTCAAAGTAATCGATTACTTGATGTTGGTAATCGATTACTGGAAATCTCTGGAAAATTTCCTAGGCCAAAATTTTCATGGTAATCGATTACTAGACTTAGGTATTCGATTACTGAATTTTTTTCTGGAAAACGTTCTGGGGCCAAATTTTCTTTGTAATCGATTACTCACTCTGTGTAATCGATTACTGTATCCAGAAATTTGATTTTTCAGATTTGGTAAGCATTGTATGAATGAATTATCTAACAAAGAGCTATGATGGAAATGTATATGCTTATAATGCTTACTCTTCTTCACAATACCATTTGAAAGTTATAGATTTTAGCTTGGCTTAAATATGTTTGGGTCCCTAACATTTGAAAGAGAATCACTCTAGGTCCCTAAAAAAATAATTTGTAAAATTTCCTAACATATGTTTTTTAATCAAATTAAGGACTAATCCCATTTTAAGTTGATTAAGTCATCTAATCAGCCCTGTCAACATTTCCACATAGATTTTACTTTTTTTTTAATTACACGTCATGTTAAAAGCTAAAAATTAAAAAATCAAAATTATAAATTAATTCCACATCCTCTTCATCTTCCTCCATCCTCTCCCTCCCTCTTCGTCTTCACCAACATCAGAAGGAATAGAAAAATCTTAGCAGCCAACAACAACCAACACACCAGAACTTCAGCAGCCACTAAAAATCTTCAACAACCAACACATAAAAAACCCAAATCTGGAATCCTCTTCATCTTCCTCCCAATCTTGAATCGTCCCAGCCAACCCCTTCACGTTCGTCTCCTCCTACATTTCCTCTTGCTCTGCCTCGTGATTCTCGTCGTCGATTGACATGGAAAGTGCTTCTGCCCTGAATGTGATTCAGGAACGGACAACCCCGGAAACCCTAACGCCGTCATCGAGCGACGGGATCGGTGAATCGGAAGGGTCCGAAGGCGAGGAGGTTCGCGTTGAGGGGGGCTTGGGGGAGGAGCCGAAGAGGGAGCGGCCGTCGTCGTTGTCGCTGGAGAAGAAGTCGTCGCCTAGGGTTCCGACGCGGGTAGGTGGAGGAAGGGCCGGCGGCGGGGTGAGGGATTTGGGATAAAGGTCGTGGCTTTTTGTTTGGATTGTTGCCTTTTCTTCAAAGGTGGTGGTGCTTGTTGAGGATGTGAGAGGTGTGTGGTGGTTGTCATCACAAATGAGATCGAGGTGGCTCACGGTGGTGGTGGTGGTGGTGCTTGTTGAAGCAGTGTGTTTGAAGTGCTTTTCTGATTTTGGATTTGTTTGAGTTTTAGATTTTCTCCTTATCCAGATTTGTTCAATTTCGGTGACAATAATCTTGTGAGGTGGGTTAAACAACATGCCAAATTGAAAACAAGTGATGTATTCGATTCGGAGCTCATGAAGGAAGACCCTGATTTGGAGGTTTAATTTTGCAGCACTTGAAGGTTTCAATGTGTGCTGAAATGGTAGAGATGAGAAACAAGGTTCAGTTGTTACCACCTGTTTTCTATTTTTCCAGATCTATTTGACTCTTTTGGTTTTTGGGGCTGGGTTTGTGCCTTAGTTTAGTTGATTTCTGTATGTTTGGATGATTCTGGAAAGGATGAAGCAGATTCTGCAAAAATATTTGATGTTCAAGCCTCTATTTGACGTTGTTTTTTTGGGAGATGAAGTTGAAAGGATGAAGAAGAAGAAGATAAATTTGGGGGAAAGTTAAAAAAATTTAAGATTAGTAAAAATAATTATGTGGATTTAAAAAAAATACTTAATAATAAAAAATAGTGACTGGGACTGATGACTAGGCTAATTAGTTTCATTAATCAGCTTAAAATGAGATTCGTCCTTAATTTGATTAAAAAACATATGTTAGGGACCCAATTTTACAAATTATTTTTTCAAGGACCTAGAGTGATTCCCTTTCAAATGTCAGGGACCCCAAACATATTTAAGCCTTTTAGCTTTTTATCTAAAGATTTTCCTTACCAATACCATATTGTATATTTGTGTCTTGAATGACCATCCTTTGTATATCACATTTCTGATCACAAGGTCCTCAAGCACACCTGCACAATAAAATCAATGATATTTTTCAGGTACCCAATAGGCTTTGGGTCATAATAAGTTAGTTCCTTTCTCACCCCATATAAACCTTTTGTTGGGGACTCCATCATTTCTATAATAACATTGATTAGGAGTATAGTAGGAGCACTTAGATTTCATGTTAGGCACTTTCTCTTTAGGATAATAGAGAGTTTTGAAATATGTCTTTCTAGGTTGAGCATCATCATGTACTCTCCTCGTGTGATCAAAGTTGCATGAATCACTTGGTCCAAAAGTGATTTTCTCAATACCACTAGAATGGCTTTGATAAGACAAACCTAGATAACTTTTGTAAGTAACATATATTTGTTTACTTGGAAACTCATCCATATCATTTGTACATTTGTTTACCACTTGAGTTAATTCATCAATCTTTGACTCAAGGGTTATGCATTTATCTAAAGTTATAAAATCGCTTTGAATCTCCACTTTGGTTCTTACTTGATCTAACTCATCTTGCATGCTTTTAGTTTTACTTCGTAGAGATGAGATTATCTTATTTTGTTTTGCATATACTTTAGAAATATTTAAGAAAATATCATGCAATTTATCAAAGGTATTTTGTAATTCATCATATGAAAATTTATCATTACTAACCTCATCCACCACTGTCACAGATGTGGACGTACCTGTGATTGATCTCACCAACTCAGATGGAGAGGTCCCGGGCGAGGGTGGCGCTGGGTGGCTCGAGGGATCCGACGGCGATCCCGAGGAGGACCCTGAGGAGGAGGAGGGATAGGCAACATAGGTTCGGGGTAGGTTTGTTTTTTATTGACAGTACTAGTATATAACTAATGGGTAGGGTAGGTTCCCGATACATGGCTTTTTGTGTGGGCTTCCTGCCTAGAGTTCACAAGAAAGTATATCAGACTTATGAGGTCTAGTTCTAGGATTTCATAGCTTTGATATATTTCCTCCTTTTGGTTAGTCGGGTTGTATTATAATCTAACTATTCGCACCACACTTGGGTATTTGATGATGTAACTATGCTCGACTCAGACTACTTTGATAACACTGATCACCGACGGTTATGTTGGCACGGGTAGTTACGTATGCATTCCACCTTTATCATGTTTTAGAAAAAAAAAAATATACTCGCATTTTCGTAAGCTCAAAAGATATTTCAAATGTTTTTTACTGTTCATCTGCTACAGTAATACCCTGAAAATCGGGGTTTTAGACACTCAAATTTCCAGATCCGAGACATTGAACCCCATCACCCAAACCTCTTAATTTGGCACCCAGGAACTAAAGTTCCAATTCCACATAAGCCCTCTCATAACAGGAAAAATCTCAATGAACCTTATCTGGTACGAAAACTTCAACCTATTCCAACCTACAAAATTGCAGACTTCATCATCTCCCTTTCCTAAACCCAACTCCACCGCATCTCAACCCTTCGTTGCCCACGTGGTGGAAAGCCACCAAGAATCCTCTTTTCTAGCTAGTCACCGCAAGCAAAACATTCTACTTGGTGCCACATAGACCACCATCGTCTCTCATCTCCAATGACGAACCACATCCGTCGTTTCGTACCACAAAACATTTGAGGTTTTTATTTTCACCAGTTTTTAAAAATAGTTTCATTTTTAAGTTTTTAATATTTAAAAAACATTTTTGCTTTGACTTTATGTTTTCATATTCAGCGCCATTGCCACCACTACCACTACCATCACCACCGCCATCATCACCACCATCGCTCCCTCAACCATCGCCACAACTACCACCAACCTCCACCGCCGCCACTTTTCATCTCATGTTTTTAATCGTTTTCATTTTCAGCAAAAATAAAAACATCTTTGTTTTGTTTTCTGTTTTAATCATATATAAGAAAATATTTGTGTAACATCTCATGTTTTTAAGGAACAATGAGGCGTCACAGATAGTGAATGAACGCGGAACTTCAACATAATAAAACCTTTTCAAGTATTCAGAAAACAAGCGGGTAAATATTTTTGAATTAAACGCAACTCAGCTTCCTTTTTAAAACACACCATAATAATAATATAGGAAATAATGGTCATGTGAAAATCGTACATAGAAACCCATACAAAAGTAAAGCCCTACACTAGGGAAAAATAAGTACAGTATACCAGAAGAAAAACCCCTACGTCAAAACTAGGAAAAATATACACCAGAGAAGCCTCACACACTCAGACTCTATAACTGGCGTAGTCCCTGTAGTCTACATGCAGGAAGACTACATGTAGAGTAAAAACTCCCAGAACTCTACCCGAAAACCCTCAAAATAAGATACAGATAAAAGAAACCTCATAAGATGCTCGGACTATCCCTATTAGATCCTCACTCCAAAGTTCTCCTCCGACAAGTCCTCAGAAGGATCCTCGTCTAAGCTGCCATCACTGACCTCCTCAGCAACCACATGACCACCCAGCTCTCCCTAAGTATCGAGGTCGATCAACACCCTGTTCAAGCCAACATGTATCGTCTCAACAACATACACTCCACGTGTGTAGGGTAAAGTAGGCGTGTACTCTGGCTCCTCCTTCACCGATGTCGGAATCGGTGAAGCTGGTGCATACGATGGTCTAGCATAAGACTGTAGCACGGAAGTAGTGCCTGAAGATGAAGTAGCAAGGTGGTTTACCAGTGTGAGTCATGACGGTGTAAACCAGTGCATATCCCTCCAATAACGTCGGTTCGATAGGAAGCGTCCGTACCAGTCTCTCCTTGTCTCCTCGACATGCCTGTAATACCACAGACGATGGGCGCGGCGATCAAACACCCATGCGTTGGGACTCTCCGAGTCGAGGAAGACAAACCCGACCTTGTCCGAGGGCCAGAATGTGCTCCACGACGGCAACGACATCTATGGGAACGCCACATCGATCAAAACCAGAAAGGAAGAAAAGGGTGAAAGGGTGAAAAGGTCAACTACTTTAAGCATATGGGAATCACCCTAACTATGTGACCCAAACACAGAGAAAACAGTTCAAGCAATACAAGTATCAACATCAGGGTAACAACCAAACAATTATCAAAGTTCTTGGGGGAAATAGTTTAGTCAGATAGTTAGTGTGAATGAATGCAATGTCATGTCAAAATAATCTGGATATACCCCAGCATCCGATACACGAGACGCGGGACAAATCACTCAGTTATTCAGACCAAAAGCTTCGCGCTAGATTCAACTAATGAATGCCACTTAATAGGACAAATTTTTCGATCTTCCAAAAAGTTTCAGCCTTCAGGTCTTGTCAGACCGCTAACCGAGCTCGGTAGCTTGGTCCTACAAGTAGTCCCTCGCCCTCGTTCCAAATGCATATGTCATGCTCTAATCTAGAGTCAGTCAATCTTATGTTTTCTTTGAAAATAAAATGCTTAAATGCAATTTTCATCCTTGATCTATCATGATTTTGCAAAAGTCGTCCTCCATGTTTAAAACGAGCGATCAAGGTCCTTAAAGTTTGTAACATGAGCGCTTTACAGTTACTCTCTAACCAAACAACCTAAAAAACACCCAATTTTCTGCTCTCTTTTCTTTTTATTTTTTTATCTTACATTTCTTCTACATACCAAACATCATATTATAAATAACAATTCAGGTGACAAAAGTTTATTGAATTACAGCACTTAAATTAAGACTGATGGCTTATTAATTGAGTTGACTGTTTCTACTTTCTATTGTGTTACATATCTATGTTAAAGTGGCAACACTAGACTTACGTCAAACATGAATTTAACAAGAAAATATGTACATGTCAAAAGGTGGCCTTCACGTATAGATAAAGTATGAAATATATTAGCAGCAAGTGGAAGGCACGTTGATCTGCGTTATTCCCTGCATTACCAAATAAGCTATCAGCTATATATATCACTCTTTCAAATATGTCTTGGCAAGCCTTGTCTCTTAACTCTTCCTAGTTCCTAAAACACTCAAGTATATGGCTTGCAGGCACTTCAGCATCGTTTCTCTTCTCCTTCTCCTTGTGGCTTTCCCTTATACAGAAGCTACTCAAGATGCTGTGAAAACAACAGAGAAGAAAATAGATGTGGTTGTGGAAACCACGGTCTACTGTCAGAGCTGTGAGCACTCTGGAACATGGTCTTTAACCGGAGCCAAGCCCGTTCCTTCAGCCAAAGTGAGTGTCACATGCAAAAGCCACAAGGGTCGTGTTAGCTACTACAAGGTCTTTGAGACAGACAAAAATGGTTACCTTTATGCACCACTTGAAGGGTTCAAGATGCAGAATTATATACTTGATCATCCCCTCCAATCTTGCTATGTGAAGCCTGTTTGGTCTCCTATTGAAAATTGCAGCCTTCTCTCCAATGTCAATTATGGTCTGAATGGGGCTCGGCTTCGTTATGAGAACAAGAGATTGCATGGAAGCAACTATGATGCTGTCATATATGCTGCTAGCCCCTTGGCTTTCCGTCCCTCGGATTGCCCACAGATTCACTAATAATGTTCAAACTATCCCTTTAACCAAGTGCTGAGTTTCAGTTTATCATGATTTCATTGTTGCTATTATTTGTCCAAATATAGTGTTCAATGTGAAATTGTTTCCTTTTTGGTATTTTTATGTAACAAATTACATTGTAATGTAACTGCGGGTAATTTAATTTGTGTTTTTCGTATCTTTTCATGGGATTAGACTGTCCTAGCTTGAGCTCCAGAAGCAGTTATGCAGAGAAAGTATGCAATGTCAAGAAAATCGTTAGACAACAGATACCTTTATTAGAGCATCTCACACAAAACACAATTGTGGCAACCATCAGAATCAATTCTAGACACAAAATCTACTCTAAGAAACTTCTCCCAATAGAAGCTGTCATATATGTTGTTAGTCCCTTCGCTTTCCGTCCCTCAGATTGCTCACATATTCACTAATAAATGTCACAAACAATCATTGTTGCTATTATTTGTATCTAGTGGTCAATCTGATATTGTTTCCTTTAACGTGTTTTTCATTTTTTTCTTCTTTCTTTGCATAGGTTTTGACTGTCCTAGCTTGAGTTCCATGAACAAAAAAGAACAGAAAGTTTGTAAGGTCAGAAAATGTTGCAAAAAGACAACAGAAACCTTTATTAGAGCATCTCACACAATACACATTTGTTACAAATTAGAATCAACATCTCTTTCATAAGAATCAATTCTGAACCTAGAAGCTTCTCACAGAAACTTTTCCCCAAAATTGATTCTAGCTTCAAAATCAATTGTAGAAGGGTTTCCACACATGCACAAATTCGGCACTCGGCAAACACTTTGTCCCTAAAAATCCAGAGGCATATTAAACATCTTGTTTATGTCATCCCTGGCTTCCTTTGTATGGAGAGTTGGCTCAAATAAATCAGATTCCTTTGACTTTCTTGGAAACTTTGGTGGTGGTGGTGGACCTTGTTGCTGTTCCAGGTCATCATCAACAAGGATTGAAAACCCACCTAATCCCTTTCCACTAAGGCTCTCGGGTGCTTTCTCCTGCTTCATTGATCTTTTTCTCCTAACAAAATCCATTGGTTTCACAAACATGCCATTTATGTCATTCATAGCTTCCTTCATGTTGATTGTGGGCTCTACTAAGCCGTGGTGGCAAACGTTTTCCACCTCTGGTTCATCCAAAATGGCGGAACCAACGAATCTGCCAACGATTGTATCCTCTCTGAACAACCTTGAATTACGGGAGCTTGCTGCCTCCATAACAGAAGATTTTTCAGAAGGAAGATCCTTAGGTGGTTGGAAAACAAAGCCATTTAGTTTTGAAGCTGATGAAGCAGAACCTTCAGACAAACTCACATTTACGTCATTGTTCTCAGAACATCCTTCATCATCAATGTATATCTGGAGCGGTTCTTGGTGAGGTTGGCTAGCTTCAGTCCTTTGGTGAAGTGATAAGGAACCAGATGGTTTGATTCCATAATCCAAGTTTTCATCAACAAAAACTTTGAAGTCGTTCTTTGTACTATGATCTTCTTTTGCATGTTTTTTATGTGATTTCCTGGGTAGTGGAACAGTCTCCAATGGCTCCCGGAACATGCTGTTAATAGCATTCCTGGCCTCCTTCATATTTATTGTAGGATCCACCAGTCCATGGTGGCATGCATCTTCTACTTCGGACTTTCCATCCATGGCAGTGCCAACAAACTTGGCAACTACTGTATCATCACCATGAAGTCGCTTGCCCTCACCATTTTTAATCTTCACTCTTCTATCATCAGCAACACCTTCAATTACAGAACTCGCAATTTGGTGTCCGATGTGCGCACCCTCAACACTACATTCTCCGTTGCTTCCCTCAGTCTTTTTAACAAAAGGAGGTATGCCCTTTGTAGACAGAGGCCTCCTGCTAGATCTCACTTCCTTATGCTGTAAAATGTGCTTCTAAATTAGCTAACTGAATATCTCTAACAACAAAAGAGATGCCTAAAATAATACATAACATAAAGGAAAGCTAGTCACTACCTGAATTCTCTTGTTGTTCTTCCGCTTCATGCGTTGAAGAAATTGATCATATGATTTCTGCAATTCATCCAAAGGCTCTGCAAGGCTGTTCAACAGTAGGGGCAAGTAAACATGACTTTTTAAAGTTATGGACAGAAGAAAAAAATTGCTATTCCCTGTGCCAAATTATGAGAAAAATTCACTGAAACTGACGGCATGTACCAAGTTATAAGCATAATCTAATGGCAATTTGATGTTAGTTTTCTGTCCCTATTTCACTAAACAATAGAATAAATAGAGTGGGATGCCTGATACAGGCAAAGCTGAGTGTGTCTAAGCTGAATGTTTAATAAAGGGAGCCTTGCCGCAACGGTAAAAAGTTGTTGCCATGTCATGTGATGAGGTCATGGGTTCAAATCCTGGAAACAACCTCTTGTGTGAAAAGCGAGGTAAGGTTGCGTACAGTAGACCAAAGTCATAGGACCCTTCCCTGGACACCGCGCAATGCGGGAGCTTTCAGGCTGCACTTTAGTGAAGGATTGTTTGTTTTGACATTTGGCAATCAGCCATCAAGGAACCAACCATGTCAATATTTGTTAGTGGAAAATTCAAAGCTAAATTACATCACTAATCATGTACTCAACACATCAGTTAAAACAAAGATGCCTGAATACAGCAGAGAACTTACTTCTTCACTCCCAGATGGTACATTTTCTCTGCCTCATCATACCTCTTGCTCTTCTCATGATAAAGTGCATATGCTTGGTAGAACTGACAGCGTTTTGTCCCAATATGATTAACCTCCATGGTTTCCAAAAGTGCTCTCGGATCATCCACAAAATCCATCTACCAATTATTAGAGAGGGGGAAAATCAATAATCCCTTCGTTTGTACTTAATCAAGAAATTCCGAAATCCAACATGTTAAAACCAAAATAATAGACTTCAATCGTAATTTCAACAACCCTATTTCTCCAAATTCAAATTTGTATTCAATTTAAAGGAAAGCGGGATTGGATTTGGGTTACCAAGTGGAGCCAAACGCGAAGATAGCGCATGTCGTTTCGGTAACGCCGATCGAGCTCGAAGATGTGGGCACATTTCTGCAAGAAATCGGGGAGCTTTTCGTTGAGGGTTTGAGGAGGAAGAGTGTCCTTCATCTTTCGGATCCCTCTGCAGCGCTTGAAACGAGTGAGTAAAGAGTACAAATAGAGACCTGAACTGTAGAGAGAGAAGGGGGGGGGGGGGGGGGGGGGGTTACACACCGGAGCCAAGGAAGAAGAGGGTCTTTTCCGGTGTAGGAGTTGATGTCTGAGTTCAAGGAAGATAAGAGTTCATCAAAGTTCGCCATTTCGGAATGGGATCGGCGGTGATGGCGGTGGTGGTCGTCGTGGCAAGCCGGTCACACGGTCCGGTCACACGGTGGACATTGTTTGAATTTGAGTCTGGGCGGTCACGCGCTCTTTTGGTAAAGGTGAAGATGGGCCAACTCTAGCTCAGAATTGATTGGGCTTTACGGATTACTTTTGACAGTTTTCCACAATACCCAATCTAATCTCTATTTTCACGAATAAGTATACTTTAACCCTTGATTTCCACTTCCACATAATTGAGAAAAGAAGAAATGGGAAAAAAAATGAGAGAGTGATAGGTAATGTGATAGAAAAAGAAGAGAGAGATATGAAGAAAAATGAGTGAAAATGAAATGGAAGAGAATGAAAGATGTGAATGAATCAAAACCCTATTTTCACTTGGACCAAAACAAAACAAAAAAAAAATCACCATTTTCAACCTTTCATAAGGACGACAGGTTAAGACGGGTTAAACCTGTCTTTCACCCGCCCCGAAATATTGATCGAGTCAATTTTTAAACCAGAATTCATCCTTAGACCTAATATGGTGCTAGCGCATATAGATTGTGTCACAAAAGACAGGACCGAATTAGCCCAAAAGATAAATTGAATATCAATTTAGATTCTCACCAATGAATCTATATCTATATAATATATAAAGTGAGGTTTCTAAAAAACTCTTTCTCTTCTACGTGTCACTCTCAAAGCGTTTCAAGGAACTCGACCTCCACGTGGCACATGTAATCTCCTGATATTTGTCATGCGTCCTAGGTGTCATCACCATAATCAATCCATATATTTTCTCCTCATTTTTCTCTAACCTCGGTTTTCTCTTCACATTCTTTTGTTTTTCTTTCACTTTTCTTCACAGTTTCTTCTCATGGTATCATCTTCTCTTACATCGTCACTTCCATGTCATGTTCTCTACCAACCAATCCTTCACATTCACTGCGAGATCTTCGTCCTTCCGCATTGATGTCGTTTCATGATCCTCATTATTCATCCTTCTATTTGATGCCTTTGGGCTTGTCCATTCTTCATCCTTACAGGTGTTGATCCATCTTCTATTCTTTTTTATCTTCACCTGAATTTTTAAGACAATTTTTTATTATCTTCACCCAAATTTTCTGATGTCTCTCCAAATCCAATGCATCATCTAAAATATTATAAATCAGAACTACTATGGAATAATCAAATTATACTTATAAATATACAATTGCTTAGGGTTTTACTCCTCCTCCTCCTCCTCCTCCTCCAGCATGCAACTATGTGATTTTCCGGTGGTTGTTTAACTGAACTCATTCTCGCCGCTTTTCCGTCTGTCGATGTTGCCATCTCAGTCACCAACATGATAAGTGGCCACCATGAACCCTAACTTCGTACACCCTGATTTTTTAAATCACGTTATTAGTCTACTAAAATCACTAATTACTAATTAGAATTTTGAAATATTACTATTTAACAATAGGTAATAATGACTAATTAATGAAATTAATGTTAGACATAAAATTGAATTATTTGAAACCCACCAAAATTTAATTTAAAAAATTAATTAGTACATTTAATTTTCAAATTTTGAAATATTATCTTTTTTTGCCAAATGTATTAATTAAATATTATCAAAAGGGAATAATGGAAATATTAATTTTATGAGCCTAATTATTGATTAATAATTAGTAAATGTTAGACATAAAATTTTCATCATTTGAAACCCACCGAAATTTATTTAATAAATAATTAACTAGTACATTAAGTTTTTTAAATTTTAAAATATTACCTTTTTTACGAAATGTATTAATTAATATTAAGTTTTATGAGCCCTAATTTGAGGGTAATTAATTAATAAAATATGTTTGAATCCTAATTTGAGGGTAATTAATTAATATCGAATTTGAATTAATTTATTAACTAATATAGTCAATATTTCAAATTTCAAAATATTACATCTTTTTTCCAAATGTATTAATTATTAATTTGCAAACGAGGTTGTTTACTGCGCGAGGTGACACGAACATGACTTAGGAAGCACAACGATTGTGTTGGCTTTAAAACACGTCAGGATGCTTGCAGGCGAGTGTTAAGGTCAAGAGCTATTCGGATCATCGTAGCGATGTTTTCCAAACGATAGTTAGTCGAAGGACCGATCTTAACTCGATTTGGAATTCGAGCAAAAATAAGACATTCTCACTATCTCCATGATGTTCAGTGAAGAATTTGGAGAAGAACGTCTGTAATATTGACATGGTTTCCTTCCGGAGCTCGGAAAAGACAATTCTCGCTAGCGAGACTTTCAGTTGAAAATCCAGCAAACGAAACGGACGACTTCGAGACCTTGGATGGTAAATCTGGTAACCACCAAACAAATTCTTTTGACATGACGGATCCAGATATGCGATAAAAACTTTCATGAAAGTGTTTTATGAGCAGTGTTTCCGTGAATAGTGTTTTCGAACGGAATCGGCATGAAATTCGAGGTAAATGACCCAGGCCCGAGTTGTACGAGCACGAGGTCCAAATTCGTTTGACATGACGGATCCAGATATGCGATAAAAACTTTTTGTGAATAGTGTTTCATGAGCAGCGTTTCCGTGAATAGTGTTTTCAAACGGAATCGGCACGAAATTCGAGGAAAATGACCCAAGCCCGAGTTGTACGAGCACGAGGTCCAAAACAAATGAGTAACCGGTTTTAGAAACTCTCAGCGACGTTGGGAAACATGCCGGCGATTGGATTCGAATAACAATGAGAATTATGACGGGACTGACGCAAATGACGCGTATGACATCCATCATGATGACGCGTCATTGGATTAGACATTTAATATTAAACTAATCCTATATTTATTTCCTAAACTTTCTAAACTTTAGAGCTTAGTCCTTAAAATTTGAAATTTTAAACTTTGGTCCTCCAAATAGTAATTAGATATTTTGAGGAACTTTTCAACTCTTCAACTTTGGTCGCTAGGGTTTAAGAAAAGTTTTAAGTTGGCCCTCCATGGGGACTGAATAGCCACGACCAAGAGGCCTATTTGAGTAAGTTTTGAGTTATTTTTCTTCTTAAGTTCATTAAGGAAAGTAAAGGAAACTAAGAGAGAGAAAGTGCAGATCTAGCCTATTTGCTCTTTAAAAGTTTTGAAGATTTGGAAAGATTTGGAAGTTGTAACTTAGAGTTTTTGTTACCTATTGTCTGTATAGGGCAGCATCCTATCGTCTGTATAGGGCACCATTCTATCGTCGTATGGCAGCACCATCTGCCAAGTTGAATCGAATGCATAATTATATCGTCTAGCCAGCTAGTCATGCCAGTTGTCCAAGTGTGATAGTTGACCTGGATTATCCGGGATCCTGTCTGATGGTGTTGACCCAGAATATCCGGGATCTTGTCTGTTTTCTGTCATTCTCTCTCTGTATATAAACAGAGCTTGTAAAATGAATTAATTAGAATAGAAAGAACATTCAGTATCTTCGATTTCTCATTTTCTTCGTCAAAGAACCCTTGGTTCTTAACATGGTATCAAGAGCTAGTCTCGATCTATGATCTTGTTTTTTGCTTTCCGCTATGGTAGAAATTTAGACTTCGTCTCAAGCTTTATCGTCTTCTTCTGCTTTGCCTTTCTTTTCACATATTGTTTTAATCAAACTTGATGAAACAAGTTTTCGTTCGTGGGTACAACACGTTGAAGGTGTTGTTCGACAACATAGTCTGGAAAAGTTTCTTGTAAATCCAACAAACCCACCTCGTTTTTCGTCTGATGTTGATCATGAAAATTCTGTTGAGAATCCTCTTTACACAACTTGGATCAAATAGGATTCAACACTGTTCACTTGGTTGCTTTCTTCCCTATCGTTTGTTGTTCTCCCTACGGTTATTAACTGCAAACAGTCATGGTAGATCTGGCAAGAAGTTCATGACTTCTTCAATGTACATTCTCTAGCAAAATCCGCAACTCTTCACTCAGAGCTTCGCACCATTATCAAAGGGGCGAAATCTCTCTCCGACTATCTCAAACGCGTTAAGACTATTGTCAATGCTCTCATCTCCATCGGTGATCCTGTTTCATATCGAGATCACATTGAAGCTATTTTTGATGGATTACCGGATGAGTATAGCTCTCTTATGCCCCTTGTCAGCAATCGGGAGGTGCCATGCTCTGTCTCTCAAGCAGAAGCAATGCTTATTGCTCATGAGGCCTACGTTCTTCGCTCTCGCAAGCGTCAGCTTCTTGACAATCCACCGTCTGCTCTGCTCACACATACATCATCATCGTCTCCTGCGCAGACTATAGGCTCACCAATACTGAACCAACAGTTTGCTCAAGCCAACTATGCTTCTGGTTCACCTGCCCAGAATCGTGCCGTGCACCCCACTCATGATCCACCCTCTATGAATCCGGGTTTCTCTGAGTCAACGCAGAACTATTGCTCGTTTGGTGATTATCATGGTCCTGGTGGTCGCTTTGGTGTCCGTGGGCGTGAACATGGTGGACACCCCTCTATTCAGTGTCAAATTTGTTACAAGTGGGGTCATGAAGCCAACACTTACTATCATCGCGTATCGTCTGCCTTTTTTCCAGGAATGGTTGGTGATGTTGGTGGTCAGTTTAATCAAGTTCCACAGCATGCTGGTACCTTTGGAGGCTTTGCACCACCTCTTTATAATTTTCAACAAGCAGGACTTGGTTCTCCACCCTTCTATAATCTTCAAATAACTGGGCTCTCTCAATTACCTTTTCCCAATGCTGGTCCGAAGACTGATCCACATGGATATTCTTCGGGAATCGCTTATCCTCCATTTGCTGGATATGTCAATGGCTTTCACCAGCAGACGATGCTTGCACCTATGTTTCAGTCTCCCCAATAGACGATTGGCCCTTCTCACTTTGCACAGCGACCACCAAGCCAATTGTTTTCACAGCAGACGATGGGACAAGCTCTGCTCACTGCATCTGGGCCAAGTGTAGGGAACTGGTTACCAGACACTGGTGCAACTCACCATGTCACCCATAATGCTACTGCCTTCTCCAATCCTACACCCCTTCAAGGGAATGATCACATACTCATGGGCAATGGTCAAGGTTTTCCTATCCAATCTATTGATACAGTTTCCTTTAAGTCACCATGTCAAACAGATGCTACTCTTTCTCTTAGTGATTTGTTACTTGTTCCCTCAATCACTAAATTTTTTGTCAATGTTAGTAGGTTTTTTAGAGATAATCATGTTAAATTTGAGTTTGATCATGCTCATTGTCTTGTCAAAGCTCAGGCCAATAGTGAAATTCTTCTTCAAGAAACTGTTGGGGATGATGGCCTTTACTATTTTGATGGAATGCATGCTTCCAAGTTCTTCAAGAACAAGTCTTCTACCATGCCAGCTCCCACTTCCTCCTCATTTACTTTACCTAGAACACATGTAACCACAAGCACTAGTAGCTCACTCGTAGGACCCACCTCCTATGACCTTTGGCATCATCGACTAGGTCATCCTACTCATGAGATTTTACATTCGGTTCTGACTAAATGTAATATTTCAGTTCCTTCTCGAGCTATTTCTCGTGTTTGTAGTGCCTGTTGAATGGGTAAATCTCATAGATTACCTTCTTCTCAATCTAATACAATTTATTCTCAACCTTTAGAACTTGTATTTTCTGATTTATGGGGACTAGCCTCCATTGAATCTTCTGCTGGTTATTCGTATTTTCTTACTTGTGTTGATGCCTACAAACGATAAACATGGATTTTTCCTTTAAGAAAGAAATCAGAAACCAATGCCACCTTTCTTCAATTTTAAGCAATGATTGAATTGCAATTAAATATGAAACCTAAAGTTGTTCAAACTGATGGAGGAACTGAATTTAAACCCCTCAGTTCTCATTTTGCTCAATCAGGAATTGTTCATCGCTGACTTTCCCCCACACACATCATCAAAATGGCAGTGTGGAACACAAGCACATACATGTAGTTGAAATTGGCCTTTCTATGCTTTCTCAAGCCAAAATTCCCCATCAGTACTGGGATCATGCCTTTTTAACAGCTACCTTTCTCATAAACATATTTCCTACCTCTGTCTTAGGCAATGTTAGCCCTTACTATAAGCTTCACAATGTTCACCCAGATTACAAGTTCTTGAAGGCCTTTGGGTGTGCATGCTAGTCCTTTCTCCGTCCTTACAATGTCTCTAAAATTATGTTCAGGTCCCGGGAGTGTGTCTTCCTTGGTTATTCCCTTGCCCACAAAGGTTATAAATGTTTAGATGCCAATGGGAATTTTTGTGTGTCAAAGGATGTTATTTTCAATGAATACAGGTACCCATACACAGAGATATTTTCAACTCCTTCTACCACCATGGAGGGGTCTTCTCTAACATCCTTTAATCCAAGGTATTCTGTAACTCCACATCAAGGGAAGCAACAATCTCTATTTGTTCATCCAGTTGCAGCATCATCTGCTATTCCTGAATCGTCTGCAATTCCTTCATCGTCTGCAGCTCCAGCATCGTCTACTGTTCCTACATCGTCTGGTGCTGCAGCATCGTCTGCCACTCATCCATCGTCTGATGTTATAGCATCTTCTGGTAATCAGCAAGCACCAGTCAACACTCATGCCATGCAAACTAGATCCAAATCTGGGATTACTAGGCCCCCGACATCCTCAGTTCCGCCTCCTCCAGTCAACACTCACACTATGCAAACTCGTTGAAGACTGGCACTGTTCAGCCACAACTTCTTTTAACTTAGTTTGAACCAACCTCGTTCAAGAAATCTCTTCAAGATCCCCACTTGAAGCAGGCTATGCAGGCAGAGTTTGATGCCTTGCAACAAAACACCACATGGTCTTTGGTCTCCTTACCATCTAACAGAAAACCAATAGGTTTCAAGTGGGTGTTCAGGATCAAGAAAAGGCTGATGGCACTGTTGAAATATAGAAAGCTAGGTTATTGGCCAAAGGGTACAATCAGATTAAAGATTTTGACTATTCAGAAACCTTCTCCCCCGTTGTGAAGCCAATCACTACCCGTCTCATTTTTTCATTAGCTATCACCAAACGTTGGCATATTCATCAACTTGATGTCAACAATGCCTTCCTGAATGTCACACTTGATGAAGATGTCTACATGGACCAGCCACCGGGGTTTCAAACTGAAGATCAAACCTTAGTCTGCAAACTCAACAAAGCTCATTATGGTCTCAAACAAGCTCCCCGAGCTTGGTTTGACAAATTACAAGGGGCTCTGCTACGATTTGGCTTCAAGGCCAGTTGCTATGATCCATATTTATTTGTTTACAGTACAACTTCTTCTTGCATATACATCTCGGTCTATGTTGATGATATTATCATCACCGGAAGTTCCTTACCTCTCATTCAGCAAATTGTCACCCAGCTCAATACAGAGTTTTCACTCAAACAACTATGTACGTTTGGATTACTTCCTTGGAGTTCACGTTCAGCTTCTGCAATATGAGTCTCTTCTCCTATCACAATCTAAATACATAGGAGATCTTCTTGACAAAGCAAATATGACCAATGAAATAGGGCAATCTACGCCTATGCTTAGTGGAGCAAAATTCATCAAACATGGTACTGACCTATATGCTGATCCAACCAACTACAGGTCTGTTGTTAGCGCATTACAATATGCCACTCTCACCAGACCTGAAATTAGCTATGCTGTCAACAAAGTCTGTCAGTTCATGAGCCAGCCTCTAGATGTTCATTGGAAGGCTGTAAAGCGGATACTAAGATACCTCAAAGGTACTATCTCTCATGGTATGCTTCTCAAGACCTGCAATTCTAAAGTTGTTGTGCCCTTGATTGCCTACTGTGATGCTGATTGGGGTTGGATCCGAACAATAGACGTTCCATGTCTGGTTCATGTGTTTTCTTTGGACCCAGCTTAGTGTCTTGGAGCTCTAAGAAGCAGACGATTGTCGCACGATCAAGCACTGAAGCAGAATATAGAAGCTTAGCCAACACTACTGCTAAACTTCTTTGGATTCAATCTCTCCTCACGGAGTTAAATATTTATTTCCAAGTTCCTACAGTATACTGTGATAACACGAGAGCTGTGGCCTTAACTCACAACCCTGTTTTGCACACCAGAACAAAACATATGAAATTGGACATCTTTTTCGTACGAGAGAAAGTTCAAAACAAGTCATTGCTTATTTATCACATTCCTGGTCAGGATCAAATGGCTGATATCTTCACCAAACCTCTCTCGCCTCAACACTTTGCAGAAATGAAAACCAAATTCAATGTGTTTGCAAAGGCTGACCCTTCTCACCCACCTTGAGTTTGAGGGGGGCTGTTACAGATACGCGGTATCGTCTGATACCTATCGTCTGTATAGGGAAGCATCATATCGTCTATATAGGGCAACATTCTATCGTCTGTATGGCAACACCGTCTTCCAAGATGAACCAAATGCATAATTGTACTATCTGGCCAGTTAGTCATGCCAGCTGACCAAGTGTGATAGTTGACCCGGATTATCCGGGATCCTGTCTGATGGTGTTGACCCGGAATATCCCAATCTTGTCTGTTTTTCGTCAGTCTCTCTCTATATATAAACAGAGCTTGTAAAATGAAATAATTAGAATAGAAAGAACATTCAGTATCTTTAATTTCTCATTTTCTTCTTCAAATAACCCTTGGTTCCTAATAGTTTTTCAAAGGTTTTTAAAGGTTGCCAAAGTTGCTAAAATGTTTTTACTTCCAATGATCCTTTCTTGTGAATCTCATGGCTGTGCGGCTCTCAAGCTAACTCTCATAATCAGAAATAGGGATGACATGTTCCATTTTGAATGGAAAGTCATTATTTCTGCATTTCTACATGTGGCGCACATCCCTCTATTTCTGGTAAGCAGCGTTGATCCTCTTGTCATAAGGTTTGAACACTGGACGCTTGTCCTCATTCCCTATTTGCCAAGGCCACAAAAGTATCATGGTCTGCCTCTAAAGTTCTTCAGTCCATCACCTCTGATTCCAACTGTTACATGCCCAGCTCCGTACTACATTCTCATTACTCCTGTGAAGTCTACTGATGAGAAAGTTCATTCTCCGGAGCCCATATCTATTGCTGATCCTCAGGATGACTCTGCTGATGCTACGATCTCGTCTGCTCAGCCTATTTCTGTTGCCTTTCCTAAGGACGATGCCCAAAATCAGAAGGCTGAAGACCATGTAGAACAAGCAGCTGCAGGAGACAACGACAAAGCCATCACCTTAGTCCAGCCAGACCTCCAGGATAGGGTTTCTCTATTAGAGAAGAAAAATAAAGACATGCAAGCCGCTCAAGAGCAGAAGGCTGATGAGTTGAAAAAAGAAATGAAGGGTCACATGGACTCCCGGTTTGAAATGAGGCAGGACATGATCATCAAACTGTTCGACCACGTCAAGAAAACCTTCTAATTCTAAACTCTATCTCTTTAATTTTCAGTTGAACAATTATCTTGCTGAATTTTTTTCATATATGACAATTATCTTTAATTTTCTGCCTTGATCTCCATTGAACTAGCGTCCCCCTGCGACTTCTAGCTAAGGGCTGTCAGACTGGCGATAGATCGCCAGCAAACACACACAACAGACAAGCAAGGGTCAACTTCTAAAACAGAAAATACAAATAAGCAATTCATGTATGACACTAACAGACAGATATCTACATCGAGAAGATGCAGGAAAGCAAGAATTATAAACATAAGGGCCATGCAAGAAAATTTACAATCAAACGTCAATCACAACATAGTTAGATTATCAACCAAAACAAACTTCAAGCGGCACATAGCTGGTTGGGAATGAACTTATTATCCCAACCGATTACGGCACATAGCCCAGCACATAGATGATTGGGTATAAACTTGTTATCCTAATCTTATTCGGCACATAGCACAGCACATAGCACGACACATAGCACGACACATAGCACAGCACATAGCTCAGCACATAGCTCAGCACATAGCACGACACCTAGCACGGCACATAGCACAGCACATAGCACGGCACACAGCTTCCCCACAGTATGTTGGACGGATAGCCTTGCTATTCCAAACAGCTGGGGGATGACGACAGCATCGTCTTGAGGAACATCCCCGCATACAAAATTCATGAGCAGAAAACAATAATAACATGAGCGAGTTCCTCACTCCAATTCCCCACCTAAACGTTGTTTTTACGAATCCGAGTCCCTTTGTCGAAGGCGGCGTCATCCATTTGAAGAGTCCGTCTACTTCGAGGGATTGTGATCGCCCGAACCCTCCTGGTCCAGTGATCTCTTGTCGGTAGCTGCCGAAGCGTAAAGACGCCCGCTACCACCAACGAGGCATTACCGAATAAGCTACCCAATTTTCTTGAGAAAACATCTCTTGAAATAATTTTTGTAAAGGTCTTTACGACTTTCGGAAAGCATGTCTTATGATTCCTCGTGAGGAAGTCCTTATAGTTCTTTTTCTAAGAAGTGATTTAATTTTCTGTGCAAGATAAAACTTGTAGAAAAGAAGTGGAATCGTCCTTAAGTTCATAAAAGGGTTGATGAAATTCCTTTAGTACATTATTAATTTTCCTTCAAGAAAGGTAGGATAGATTCGTTTCGAAAGCTCACGGTTTAACTGCAGGTTTTCTTGAAAGCATGTACCAAAACGTTCATTAAGTTTCAAAAGAAAGTTTCTCTTATTCTTTTCGAAACTGTTAAGCCTTTACTTTTCAAAACAAAGTCTACATACTTATTTTGAAAGGAACCCCATTCCCATGGTAGCTTGTACTAATTCCCCGGCTAGCGCACACAATGAAAATTGGTGATAAGGCATCGCAATATTGCAACAAGCAAGATCAAGGGAGATGGTAATTCAATCAACATGTGCGGAAAAGAGAGCATGCTTACAATTAAAAGTAAGACAAGAACTTCAATCAATTCAAAACGCACATACAAACAAACATCAATCAATCCTAATCCAGCATATCAGATGCCTTCAGAGACTTCAATCAAATTCAAGCAATAAGTCGGGTCGTTCTTAGAACGCCATCGACTGACATACAGCATAATAGTACAAACATATACATATGCTTAATAGCTAATGTAACGAAGTTCCCTTACCGAAAAACCGTTCGATCCGGGTAATTACGTAAGCTCCGATCGTCCTCGCCGGTCCGAAGTCTCGTAAACCTTCAAGAAAAATAGCCTAGCTCAGAATTTGAAACTCAATCCTAAGGTCCTTGCTACTGGTCCTACATGGTTTCTATTCCTTAGACAATGGTCCTAACTCTTTGGGGATTCTTTGGAAGTCGAAAATGTTTTCAAACAACTTTGGCGTCCGTCGAAGGAACGCGGAAAACTCTAAGTTAACATTTTCAAATCTTTCCAAAACTCAGAAGCTCTAAAGAGCATCAAGGCTAGATGCTTACAAATAAATTTGAAGGCCTTAAACAAAGTTTTGAATCCAAAAACACACACAAAACCTCAAAGGGTCAATTCTGTCCAAGTTTCTTAAATTCACAAAAACTTCCTATTTTTACCAAACAAGCCATTAAACTACTCAAGAAAATTTCACAAACCAAAAACTAACTTCCATTTCAAGTTTTCTAAACAATGTTTCAAGTCTTGAGTTCAAAAATCTTCTAAGTGTCAAAAACACAAAATTCCATTCCAAAAGCAAATTTTCAAAAACCTAAGTTTCTTTAACTGATCAAAAACCCTAATTAAGCTATGAGTTCAAGAAACCAATTTACCCAAAAGCTCAATTTTAATCCTTCAAATATAAGTTTACCAAAACTTCTAGAAATCAATTTTCTAGGGCTTTAAACAATAATTTTCTCTAGGCCCTTTTGCACTAATTAGGGCAAAACCTTTCCTTCAAACCCAAAACCATTTTCAAGCCTTTAAACACACTCAAAGCTAGTTGAAAATCAATTTTGTTCCTTGTTTCAACACTGCCCAGAATTCGGCCAACACTCATAAATTCCAAAATCAATTTTTCTTTCAAAAATAACTTGTACACATCAAGGGTTACATGAAATCTATGGTGAAACTAAATTTTAAAGTTTGAAAATCACTTATTTACATAATCAATTTTTCCAAAAACATAGCTTCCAAGAAAACTAATTGGACAAATCCATAGATCAATTCAATGGGAACAACTTTCCTAAAGGCAACCCTAGCAAAAGCTCAACTTGAAAATTCTCTAGGGACAAAAACTCAACCAATCAAAATTACAATCGGTTAAAATTGAAGCTTATGACAGTGGGAAAAACATTAACAAAGGGGGTTTAGTGTTCTAACAACTTCATAAAAACCCAAACTCAACCTTTCGAAAATTCGGATCGGTAAAAATGTAGATCGGGATGAGAGGAGTATTTTACCTCAAAGCACCAAGTGGAGGAGAAGAGAGGAAGGGGCTGCCATGGTGAGGAGGAGGGGCGGCCAAGGAGAGGAGGAGAGGAAGAAGATGATGAATAGTGGAGTTCTCTTTCTCTCACTAATCTTTCTCCCTAAAAACACACTTATGAAGCCTTAAGTGAAGAAAACAACATACAAACCCTATTAATTGAGGGTGGGCCATGGCCTAATGGGCTTGGGGAAGGGCCAAAGTTCAATTTTTATTTACCCCTAGGGACCAAAGTGTGAAGGGTAAAAGGTTAAAGTAAAAATCTCTTTTTACTATTTGAGGACCAAAGTGTAAACTCTCAAAGGGCAATGACTAAACCATAAACTTTGAAGGGGCAAGAACCAAACTAGGATTAAAGAAGATTAGGAAAATATCTTGAATATTTTAACATTATATTCCTAATCCATGACGCGTCAGTGCGTCAAGTCACTGGTCGTCATCTGGTTCTGGTCATCAATGAGTATCCCAGTACCACTGAGAATATCTTCCTCGGGGTCATTTATTGGTTTTGGGGTACCGGGCCCGCACAATTCAGGGCCGGGTCGATCTTTCTCGAAGTCTGCGCCACGCTACCCAAAAACACTATTCACCGAGTCACTATTCACGAAATTCCTCTTCACGAATTTGGTCTTGAAACGCCAAACGAAATCGTTGGGAGCTTTTCAGATTCTCGATCCGGGGTCCCGAAGTCATCCGTTCTGCCTGCTGAAGTTTCGGCTAAAAGTCCTGTTAGCGCGAAAAATCCTTCCCGGTCTCCGGGAGGAAACCATATCAATATTACAGTCGTTCTTCACGAAAATTTCCACTGATCGTCATGGTGATAGTGAGAACGTCTTATTCTCGTCCGAACTCAAAGTCGGGTCTAGCTTGGTTTCCTACCA
This sequence comes from Acmispon strigosus, assembly GCA_030819835.1. Classification (NCBI taxonomy): domain Eukaryota; kingdom Viridiplantae; phylum Streptophyta; class Magnoliopsida; order Fabales; family Fabaceae; genus Acmispon; species Acmispon strigosus. The sequence goes on from JAUAMA010000007.1 coordinate 31,708,364, forward strand.
AGTGCTGTAAAAGGTGTTTCACTGGTACTTCGCTCGTCGATAACGCTTGCCGATGCCGCCGAGCGGATCCAAACAGTACCTTGGAATAATTAAATAATTATTTAATTACTGGGGGAAATTCCGGGTGTTACACTTATAATACTTGACGGGAGAAGTCCCTGACAATACTTGTACTATTTGTTTAAATAGTGGAAAATCTTGGTGAAGCCAAGGATTGGACGTAGCCCTGTCGATTATGGGGGTGAACCAGGATAAAAATCATGTGTGCTTTATTTTTCATGTTATGTTATATTTTCCGCTGCATACATGCGTATTTGCATAACTAATAACTCTCTTTGAAAACCAATTATTAATGTTTACTATCGAAAGAAGTTTTCAAAATAAGTCACACAATTCAAACCCCCCCTTTCTTGTGTGTTTCTTGCACTATCACCTTCATGCTCTGTTTGGTGGGTGTCACCTTGTTCACCGACAAGTTCAGGAATCAAATCGACATCCACTATCTCTCCTTGTTTAAGGACCTACAACTGGTGGGCACGTATGCATGCGGTGTTATTGGATTAGCGTTTTTGTACGACCATCTTCGTGATTCTAGTCGGAGAGTATGCACCATGGGGGCTTCACGACTCTTCTTCTGGTTCATAAATGTCATTCAATTTTTTATTTTTTTATCATGCTTTTAATTTAATTTAATCTTGTTTGCAGGCCTAGATTTATGAGCACTTCCCCATCACGCTGTTTGATAAGAAGATTAATACGAGGTATACAGACCAGAGTCCTAGAGGTATGCGGTGGATCAGTTCTCGGGCTACTGGGCGCATAGGAAATAAGAGGGCTGAACTAGATGATTTTCCTTCATCCGCAGTCATCTGAACACCATATTATGACCACCAACCTTTCTGGCCTTTCGAGGACGTCTCCCTAAACAACAGGTTCATTTTTTATTCTTGCATGGTATACCCCTACCAGCCGCTGAGAATGGTGCACCAATTTGGGTATGTGCTGGGCATACCTCCCTTTCTTTGATATACCTTCCCGTGAGCAGATTGATCAAATGTGGACCACATATGGGCATTATGTCATCCTTTTAGTCATGAGTGTTATACCTGCTTCTCATTCCGCTCTAGATTACAAGAGTTGGTATCATTTTGTCTCACATCCTTACATGATACAATTTGCTACTAGAGATGATGAGGCTATCTCTGCAGCGGTTAGTTTATTGGTTTTTATTTTCATTGAGTTATACTTAAGTAACGTACATTTTCATTCGAATGTTATTTCATTTCTTTTCAGGGTAGGTTTGGTCAAGTGAAGATGTGATTGGAATATGCTATGGATCCGTCGAGGACAGGAGCACCACCGGAGGGGTTCGGAGGTTTGGATAGCTCACCGAAACATGCTGACATTACTTGAGCATGGAATTCATGGTGATTTGGTGTACTGGAGGAACAAGAGGACTAGGAGTGACGCATGTAGCACTAAATGATTGTTATGATGATTGTTATGTTTGGTTGACTATACCCGAATACTTGTCTTATTTTTCTGTTGTTGGATAATGGTTGGATTGTGTTTTATTTGCATGAACAATGTATGTTTTTGAAATTAGGATAATGGTTGATGCTTATGGTATGATTTTGCCACGCCTTGAAAGTTATAGGAAATTTAGTTTAGTTTATCACACTTATAAGTGCGATGTAAAAAACTTGCTCACACTTATAAGTGCGGTGTCTCTGTTTAAACTTCCGCACATTTAGGCACGGGAAGAAAATGTGCGAATTTGTAAGTGTGGTTCGCTAGCTACTACTTTTTAAAAAAGCATATACCACACTTTATAAGTGTGTAATGTTACAATATTTAAAGGTATTTTGGGAATGAGGTTGGCATGAGAATGTAAGGGGGTGTGGCATAGACACATGAGCTTATTATTATTATGACCACCACCACCTACCACACTGTCGCTGCCCGCGCCACCACCCCCTCATGCCACCGCCGCCACCGCCGCTGCCGCCGCCACCGTCGCCGCCGCCACTACCGTCGCCCCCCGCACCGCCAAGGCCACCGCTCCCATATATGAAACTTTTTTAAAACAGTTTTGCCAAATAACTTTTAACTTAAAAGTAGTTTAAGTTATAAAAAACTGAAAAGTGACAAACAACTTCTTTTTCTTTGTAAAAGCTCTTATTTTTAACTTTAACTTAAAAATAACTTTTAAGTAAAAAAAACTAAGCCTAAATGAAACGCCAAAATCCCAAAACACATTGGCAATTAACAAAAGCGAGAAAAAAGAAAAGGCGAAACATTTTGTTCTCAATAACCTTTTGCGTTGCTTGAACACACAGTCTCCCTTCTCCAACTAAACCGCTTCCGAATCCGTTCAATGGAAAGCTCCGAAGAAGGCACCGAAGAAGTTCCATTCCCTCCCAACCCTAACAATGCCAATCCCCACCAGACTAAAAACGACGCCGAAGAAGAAGACGACGACAGCGACATCATCGAAGAAGAAGAAGAAGAAGACGAGGACGATGACGATGACGACGTCGTTTCGGGGGAACGGAATCAGCGGAACCCTCAATCCCCTTTGTCACGGTTGCGCGAGCAGCGTTTCAAGCTCGAAACCCTCTCCCGGCGACTGTCGTCGGAGCTTGTCCCTATCCGAGTCCACGACGTGCTGATTCGCGGAAACACGAAGACCAAGGACTGGGTGATCGAGGCGGAGCTCAAGGTGCTCGAGGAAGCCACCACCATGCAAGAGCTCATTCGCGCCTCTGAAATCGCACTCGTCAGGCTCCAGAACCTCGGGATTTTCGATTCCAGCAAGCTCCGCCTCGAGCCCGGGCCGCCGGAATTGCCTAACACCTCCAATGTCATCGTCGACATCGTCGAGGCCGCTAGCAGTGTCTCCGGCGAATGTGGCGTTTATACCAAACCCTCGGTACAATCTCATTCTCTACTGTTTTCTTATGTGATACTGAGATTGCTCCAGATTCATTCCGAGCGAGACATGTTACTGATGTTGTGTTATTTGAGGCATTATAAAGAATTTTATGCCGACGCTTATGCTATTTCGCAACTTCTTGCAGTTATCTGTAGTTTATTTGAGAATGATTTTCCTTTTAAAGTCTGAGGTCGTAGTTTTTCATTTCTGATGCTTATTTTGTAATTGTAGTGCAACAAACGGCGAACCTGTAATCATTAAAAAATGTCTGTAGTTTGAGGGAAAGGATCCGTGCCTTACTGGTTACCAGAGACTAGGTGTTGGTTCACTTTGGTTATCCTTGGATTGAATCTGAAGCTTTTAGCTTTAGTGGTACTGGTTTTGCAGTTTTCTGTAAATTTGGCACTCCCTAATAATTTTGTGGTTTAGAAATCATGGTTCTAGTCTCACATGGAGTTGGGGTTCCTAGCATCAGAACATAATTTTTTGTTTTTAAATCTCCACCTGTATCTTCCATAAACTCGTGGTTTGGTTAAATTGTTCAAAAGCAGCTTATTTCATGCCCTTGGGAGGCTAACGTCATCTTACTGTATGAACTTTGACAGACTTTGATTGACTATTCTCTCTGGAGGCAGTAGATATACATTTGTTCTCTTTTTCCAGATTATAGAATTAAGGGATTAAGGAAGCAAACTTTTCTGCTTCATGGCGTCTTAATATGAGAGCTTTTATACAGTTGCAACAAAACAAACAAATATGTAACTCTGCTTTACTTCTTGGGTGTGGAGTTATTTTCAATGTTTTTTACTTTTTTGTTCTATTGCAGTCTTGCAGACTATTTGGTTGGAAGTGAGTATTTGAAAGGTTAAACTTTATAGAGACTCCAAGTTACCTTTTTTTACTTGGAGCTGCAGTTGGATTTTCTTTCCATGATTGAAGTCTATCTTACCTTTAGATACTGTAGAATGATTATCTCTATTTCTAATGGGTTCTTTCTGCTACTTGTGTTAATAAAAAAATCAAGATATTGTGTATGTGCCATTTAGTGTTCTTTTGTTAGGATTTTCAAAACGTCATGGTAGGAACAAAGATATGATTTGTTCCCTATTGATCAAATATAAAGGTCTGATAGGATGTGCATTACTATATTTTATGGTATATATATATATAATATATATATATATATATATATATATATATATATTTTCAGGTATAATCTTTTCCCCAAGAAGCACTAAAATAATTTTGTTTCAGGCCTTGTCTTATAGGAAACTATATATTGATCTGCTGAGTATTTATCAGTCTTAATCTGCTAATATCTTTTCTTTTTTCATTTTGGTAACTTTTTACTTTTGTAGACAAGTTCTTGGACAACTGAAGGTACTCTTAAGTACAAAAACTTGCTAGGTTATGGTGATCTATGGGATATGTCATTGGCCTATGGTGCCAACCAAGCAACAGAGGTGAGTTTAGGGGTGTATGCCCCTCGACTTAAAGGATTATTAACTCCTTTGGTAGCACGACTATCCATGCTTTCCCAAGATTGGCAAGAGTTTTCTTCATACAAAGAGCAGTTGTTGGGCTTGTCTCTTGGATTAATCTCTACAAAGCACCATGACTTAGTATACACTCTTGGATGGCGTACCTTAACAGATCCATCGCAAATGTCATCCAGATCTATAAGGAGGCAGCTTGGGCATGGTTTACTATCATCTCTCAAGTATACCTTTAAAATTGACAAGAGAAACTCACCTATTAGGCCCACAAAAGGGTATGCTTTTCTTTCTACCACTCACTTTGGCGGCCTAACACCAGATCATCGGAGCTTGCGATTTATACGTCAGGTACAATTAAATATTTTTCTTGTTTTTACGTTAATCTGCTGCGATATAACTGTGTCAATGTGTGTATTGTGAATAACACATGATAATCTTTCTTTTAAGTGATAGATTCGTAGTAATTTTTCAAATAATTTGTTTGAGTGCTAGAATTTCCAAATTGATGAAGACCAGATATTTTTATTGAATCAATTAAACTAATACTAGGAAATTGGTGTTAAAACTCTTAGCATATTTGGGTGGCAGAGTCTATCTCCTTGGACACACGAAAAATTCAAAACGTGGTCTGCTTTTCCAATATAAACAAAATTTGCAGTAATATTCTTTTTGTATCCTCTTTAAAATCATTCAGTTCTAATTTGTTGGCTTAGAAAGAGTATGAGATACTTGTTTCACATGGGTGGGGTCTTTCTGTGTTATGAAAGGACACCTTCATTTCCTGGATTAGGATGCTCATATGTTGAAGTTGAACAATCTATTAGATTATTCCCACTATTTAAAAAATCTTGACACCAGTGAATGGTTGGTTGTTTATGTTCTTATGATACAACCGGTTCAAAATTTAGAAGAAAGAATGAACTTAATATTGAGAATTCTAGCAAGAAAGTCAGTATTGCCCAATGTAGACAAACTGGCCCTAACACTCCAGGCTACAAGAGGTCCTGATTCCTCCTTTTCCTCAACTGACTTCTCTGAATCTCCTATTCTTTACCACTGGTTTAAATAATGATGACAATACACTCTGTAACCCCCTATAACTAACTCCTAACAACACTAACTAACTCTCATTCTGTTATTATTATTCTGTTACTACTGTGTAACTACATTCTGTTATTATTATTCTGTTCTTACTACTACTATCTCCAACAACTTACTTCTTTAATGGGTGCTATATATCAGGTAATTTAGAGCTCTATCTTATGAAGTTAATTGTATATGATGTTATTTTGTCAGAACGTGCTTGGAAAATGCTTTTGATAATGATAATACTAAATAGTGGGAGATGGAGACTTTATTAAAATGATACATTGGGGATGGGGCAATCCTTCCTTTTAAGGCACGCTCAGTAAAATGTGTATAACAAGTTGTTGATGGAATATCATCTCAAGATTCTCTTATTTTGTTTGCTCTTATATGTATATACACTATATATATGTGTGTACTTTTTACTAACTTATTTGACCCTTTTAATGCAGGAATTTGATGTTCGCTATGCTGTCCCCTTTGGGTTTTATAATACAGCACTGAACCTTGGGATTTCTGCTGGTGTTGTTTTTCCGTGGGGCCCTGGTTTCAGGAACAAGCCATCTCCCCTTCCTGAAAGGTTTTATTTGGGTGGAGATTTCTCTCCAGTTTGCACCCTTGGAGGGCCAATAACATTGTGGGGGTTTAAAACTAGGGGATTGGGTCCTACTGAACCACGGAGGCGAAACAGAGATGAAGTTAATGATGGCAATAATGATTCCTCCAGGGACTTTGTTGGAGGAGATCTTGCTGTTACTGCTTTTGCAGACCTCTCTTTTGATCTTCCAATTAGGTGGTTAAGAGAACATGGAATCCATGGCCATGTTTTTGCTGGAGTCGGGAATACTGCTAAATTAACTCAGAATGAATATAAGAACTTCTCTCCTCAGAAGTTCTTAGAATCCTTTCGAACATCAGTGGGATGTGGATTTGTTGTTCCTACTAAACTTTTCCGCCTGGAGGTTAACTTCCATTTCGATTTCTTTACATTTAATTGGGCAGGAGATCAAACTAACCCCTTTTTTTGTGTGTGTGGGGGGGGGGGGTTGACAATTAAATTGAAATGTTGATGTTGGAGGGATACATAATAAGACTTTGGGGTATTTAGGCCGCGTTTGGAAGAACTTATTTGAGCTTATCTTATAGTATAAGCATTTATGCTGATATTTTGGTAAGCTTATAATAGTGGCTCATAACTGACCAATAAACTATTTTGAGCTTAGTTCATAAGCTACTCAGATTAGCCTATAAACTAATTTGGAAGTTATTTTGAACTTATTTCAGTAAGTTTATCAAATTAGCTTATGAATAAAACTTAGGTGATAAGCCTTTATTGTCATAAGCCTTCAAATTTACCCATTGGCACAAGTTATTTTGGACTTTCGATAGTTGTGTGATTTTACGTTTTAATGTGGTAAGGTTGGATTTTGAACTGAGGACTTAATATATACTCATAAAACTGTTTGCACCATATTGTTGTGAGGCACCTGAATATGATATTTTAACTCTTTGAATATGTACTAATGTAATTTAGGGAAACAACCAGTTGTAGTTTGAAGGTTGGCATTGTTTCTCAGAAGTGTTCCTCTTTCTGATGTAGCCCTCACCTAACCTTGTTATTTATCAAGGCTTTCTACAATATCTTCCCTGATATACTTCCTTACTGTTTCAGGGTAATTTCTACCACATACTCAGGCAGGATGAACATGATCGTGGGAAAACTGGATTTAGGTTCAGCTTCTCAGCTCCTTCTTAGAGGCTGAGTTCACAACTGAGATTCTTTTCCTTTTATGTGTTTTTCAAGCGCTAAACATTTTTGCTGTCTGTCACTGGATTGCTAGTACTATATTTCCATTTCCTTGTTTCAAATGCTGACTGGAAATCCAGAGAGGGCATTGTTTACAGCGTTAGGGATTTTTAGAGATCAGTTTTTGAGTAGACATTACCTCTTGGGGGTCATAGCATATAAGCCGATGCTCATTGCACGGCAAAGGAGTATAAAACTTTACATTCATGCACACGTGTGTTGCTACTTTTTAGAAGGCCTCAATTGCCACTGAGAATTGTCAAACTTTGTTTGCGCAGATTAAATTGCAAATAACTCCTTAACATTGCTTGAGATTATCTTTGTGAGTATTTCTGAATATTGTCTTCCAAATGGTAAATCAGCAAACCATCTTTGTGCTGTTGTTAGTGTGTCTGCATATTTGATGGATGCCTGAAGTTTTTGCCAGTATTGAGGTATTATATTTTGATTGTGTTGATAGATTTATAGTAACAATAAATAAATCTGAGCCACGCACCAAAAGCATCAGCAAGATCTGGATAATTGGTTCATGCAGCTTATTTCAGTGGGTCATGCCAAATCTGAGCAGGCGCCGCGGGTATCTGAACCAAATTTCACAAGGGTGCAGACGAGGTAATATCTTTTGGTGCTGTTGTTGTCCTTGTTAAACTGGGTAGTATTTTAGAAGATGGATCACTGGGTAGATTAAATATGTCCCTAATATTTGCACTATACAACATTAAATACGAAAGGGCTTTGGATGGTTATGAATTCGAGATGAATTAGCTTGTCTCTTTTTTCTGTCCTCTACTGTGTCTGTTAATCTCCGGTGAGCCCTACAGCGGAATCACCACCTGTGTCACTGTCACCGATGACGCAGTGGCTGAGCCAGTCTCTGGGCTCGACATGCACCAACGAGATGGTGACTTCTCTCAGCGGAATTTGCAACCAGGAAAGGTGAAACCGATGTATCTCATACTCATAAATTTTTTCCCTTGTTTAAACTCACCCAATACTCTTTCAAGCCACGGTTGACTCGCCCCTTCATTATCTACTTCCACTTTTTTCTTTTTTCTCTTGACACTTCTTGCCTCTTCAAAAACATGTTTCTCCTTCTCTCTCTTTTGTTCTCATTTGAAATCTCTATAATATACAAAGTAAAATCACTCCAAACCTCCACTTTCCTACATGTCTTCCAAAGAGCGATTCAAGGAGAATAATTTCCACATGGCACCCTCAATCTGATGACATGTGTCTCCATCCCACATGTTGTCGACTAAGCCGCCGCACAATATATTCGCTCTTCACATTTCACACCCCTCACTGTCTTTGATGTCATTTTTTCATCTTCTCAAGTATGTTCTTCTCATCCTCATCCTCTCATATTTCATTTTTTCTTCCTCTTCTCTTCTCCCAGGCAATGATCCTCATCTCTTTTCCCAGGCAATGATTCTCATGTCATGCTCAACAAAGGCCAGTACTTCACATCCCTATGAGTTATTCCTTCGTAGGGTAATGTTCTTCTCATTTTCTCATCTTCTCTTCTCATCTTCTTCTCATCTTCTCATCTTTCATTTTTATTCTAAAAAATGTCATTATACTCATTCTTTGCATCTTCTCCTTGGTTGTTAAAAGCTTCTTCTGTTCCTTAATGTTTTACAGTATTTCTTCGTAGCCGTATTGGGATCGGATTCAAATTTCCCAAGATTTTGCCCTGTTTGTGGTTGTTTTTCATTCGAAGCTATCCAATAGTCGCCCTAGGTATTTTGCATCCGTCGTCCTTCTACGTTTTTACTTCTGTTGTTCATCAAGGTTTTACAAGGCGCAATATTAGGAATATCCATGTTCTTGAATTTTGCACTGTTTGTGGTTGTTGTTCAATCAAACCTATCCTAGCTGCATTCAGACCTTCTGTTTGTTAACATCCGTGTCCTACATCGCATGAGCAAACGCTTGCATAACAAATGCCTGGTTGATGACCTAGAAAATTTATATAATTAAAGTAAAATAAAATCATTCAATTTGATTTATCTGACACAAAGCACATCATGGTACCGAACATGTAATCTTGAACTGAGGCGTGAAGCGTGAAATCAAAGTAAAATTTATATAATTAAAAGAGGTCAATTCTATTTCTAGGCACTTTACCACTACCATTGAGAGGTTTAGTATATATAGACTTCAGAGAATTAGTAACTTGGCAATGTGGGACAGACAATTTTTTAAATACATTACAATTTTCCAACAATCACTGCTGAGTGAAAAATCAATGATTGAGATTTAAATAATACCATAGTTTGTTATACATGTATAATTATACAATTACAATCATTAATTTCTTAATGAACAATTATGATAACTTATTCTATCTTTAAAATCACTGATAACATTTACAAATGAGGATGCTTTATAATTTAAGTTTATTGAACTTAGACAAAGCATGTAGATAACAAATCTAAATCCTTATTTTTGAAACAATAACAAATCTAAATCTAAAATCATATCACTCTTTAACTGGTAAAATACGGAAGCAGAGTGTCACGATAATTCTCGGCGAGAAACCAATATCCGGCTTGAGTAGGATGCACGGCATCCCAAAACAGATACTTAGACGCATCCGGACAAGTTGGGGCAAGCTCATTGCAAACAGGACCCATCTCCAACAGCCCTGTCCCACAACACCCTTCAAGTGTTTCTTGAAAACCTTCACAAATTTATAAACAAAATCAACACATTGTGATTGTTACACCAAAAATTTGTAACTAACACTCTTTTAGTCATTTGACACCTTTTTTTTAACATTTTTAATTAGTTAAAAATCAAATTCTTCGGGGAGATCCGCTAAATTATATGAATGTCGCATTTTTTTTTTATAAGTCAAAACTAAATTGATAGGGAGTACTAAGGGTGCTCCAACCCATAAATGATTGAAATTGATTTAATTTCCCAATTTTAATTTTAACTAATAAAAAATTTATCTAAATCACTCAAGATAAATATTGAGTGAAATCACTCTTATCTTAGGAATCCTAATAATATTTTGACATGTGTCATGAGCTATAATTTTCTAAAACACGTGTCAAAATATTATCGAACCATCTAAGTTAAGGCGATTTTACCTAAAGTAAATTTGGGTGTTTAGATATAGACCCATAAAAACATTAAAAACAAAGTGTGAAATGAGTATTACTCGCAGTGCCTTCTTTGAACAAACACAATTGTAACGTGAGAAATGCTAGCAACACTTTTTTTGACACTCTCTTTCTAACATTCTCTCATTTATTGGTCAAAGTCTATGTCTGAGCCATTAAGTTATATGAACTTTACTCCTAATTTAATGGGACCAAATGAATTTTGACCAATTAATAATAAAATCCTTAAAACATGTGTTGCTAGCATTTTTTTAAATAGTAATTGTTTGTTGAACTAGGTATAGAAGTTTTACCTACAAATTTTGTTTAAAAGGATGTGTGTAGCACTTCTTTTAATAAAACATCATAGAATACATACATGCTACAACACTTCTTTTAAAAAATCATTGTAGTATATTTCACTAAAGCGCTTCTTTTAAGAGAGTGTTGTAGAATATGTAATGTTACACATCTTTTCTTTTTAAGAAAACGCTGTAGGACATATATATTTTACAATGCTTTATAAAATAAAGCGTTATATGATGTTATATTCTACTACACTTTTATCGAAATGTGTTGTAGTATATTTATATACTACCACGCTTTTTAAGAATAAGTGTTGTAGAATGTTTTATATTCTAGGGCACTTTCTAGAAAAAGCGTCAGATAGTACTAAAGCTGTGGATGCTACAACGCTTTATAAGCATCCTAAAACGCAAAATATAAGGGTTTGTAAAATAACTTTTTGATGTTGTTGTTGTAGTGCAGCACTCCTTGTAACATTCAAAGTTCATACGAGACACACTGAAATGTGAAAAAAAAAGTTTGATTGAAATTTCTGATTACCATATTTGGCAGGACTGGTGACCATGTCCATGATGGGCGTGAAGATATCGAAATAACCAAGCTTGGCAGTACCCTTGAGAGTGGCATGAAGGGATTGAAGATGGTACTGAAGCTTGGTGTTGTAGGCTTGAGAATCTGTGTTCTGTTGGTCATTACATACCCGCTGGGACCAGTCTTGGGTGCTGTTTATAGTCACTTGCACCGGCAAGCACCCAATAGGGGGAAGACCTGCCACCATAATCCGCCGGGCTCCTGCTCCGTGGACTCTCTGCAATAGAATTCAATGTCTTGTCAGCAAAATTCTTTTTAGAGTGATGATATATGAATTTATACTTTTTTTTCATACATACAACATACACACCCTTTTGTAATGGTTTTTAGCCACGGCAAGCATTAACAACACTTAAAAACTGCCACTAAATTGTATGTCCGAAATGATATTGGCTAAAAGTGAATGTCCAAGCCTCATTTCCATTCTTTTTACCAAGAACATTTTTTTATCAAGACCTATTAGGTTGATGGTGTTTTTTTGTGTGTGCACTAAAGTATCGCACAACCCACAGCCATAAGATTAATCATCTCAAAGCTCGGAAATTACATGAAGTTGATAAGACTCTTACAACTAATCTTTCTCCACGCACTTCTCGTAGATTGAGCTCCCAACCAAATACTTAGGGCATTACTATTGGTATTTTGGATTGCTTATTAACAGAAACTATAAAGTGAGTTGCTATAATCATTGCACCTCAAAAGTTGCTCCACTTTGGCATAACAAAGTTGCTGCAGAGAGCAATTATTGCTCTGCAATTTAATGGGTCCCATTTTTACATTTTAATATTATATTCATACTTTCATGGTAAGTGCATGTTGGTTGTGGATCCATGTAAAAAATTTATTAAGTTGTTGGGTTACAATAAAAAGTTAATAGAATTGGTTAAAGTGACGTAGATGATGTGATATCATGGAAAATTGTAAAAAATCATATAAAATTAAAATTAAAAATCTAGTGAGTTACTTGGATGATGATGCTTTTAAGAAATCCAGCTATTTACTAATTAAGTGTGGTGGGACTTATTCGTTGAGTGGGGCGTTGTTATTATGAATGAAATTGATCATGCTTTGGGATTTTTCTGGTCTTTTGTAAGCTTTATTTTATTTTATTTTTTAATTTGAGCTATGAAATATTATTATTGAGAGTGATCTTTCCTAAGATGAGATGGGTAATGAGGAGTGTAAGAAATTTTTTAACATGCTCAAAGAATTGATGTTCTTCTTGATGACAGTTGTATGTATTGGGTGTCTGTCATGTTTTTAGGGAGCAAAACTATTTTGTTGATGCTCCAGCAAAACAAGGATGTTATATATATATAGGCTGTAAATATACAAACCTGAACGAAAGCCAGAAGGTTTTGGAGCAGAAAATCCTGGTAACTTGAAACATTACCAAACTGCACCACCCTTGTAGGTAAAATATACGCATTGTAGAACATGTCATTAGTCCCAACACTAACAATGAACAAGGCCTTCTCAACAACATCTCTAACCTTGTCCTCTCCAAACGATTTCCTCATCCTCTGCAAAGCCTCATTAAACAACTCAAACTGCTTGTCCAGGTCCCAAACTCCGCTAATCGCAAGGGTCAGCTCATCCAAGCCACTACCTCCCGAGGCAAAAGTAACCCCGGTGAGCAAGTCACGGTCGGTCACATTTGTTTCAAGATAAGCGGGCAACAGATCCTTAAGTCCTAGAATGCCCGCAAGGTAGTCGGTCGAGAGCTTCCCGTTCGAGAACCTCCCCATGGGGACGTCGCGCGGGAGGTCACGGCCGTAGGGCAAGTGGTCTGCGCGGAAGGCCGTGTTGTCGATGCCGTTGTTGTTGCCGGCGTCCAAGGTGGAGTCGCCGAAGGCGAAGAGGGCGGACACGTTGTAAGAGGTTGCGTTTGAGAGTGGAAGAGAAAGGATGGCAGCCATGAGATAGAGAAGGTGGAGAGTTTTGGCTGTTGTAGAAGCCATGTGTGTAGGTATGTGATGCGTGGTTTTTTTCTGGCTTTGAAGTGTGGTAAATGCTTCATGGTTTTAAATGTAGTTTGGGGAGTCTGTTGTGGAAATGTTTGTGGAACCTTTTGCCGTATAGTTGGTTTGTTTTGCATTCACATCGCTTTTAAGAAATACGTCAAAGAGTTTGTACATTTTAGCTGTGGGGAAATTTGGAGCTGGTGTTTCTAAGAAAGTTTTCCGGGTTTCATGATTCCACCACATTGTTTTGTGTTGGGCGTAGACCTATGATTATCTTCTCATGCATGTGAAATAGGATAAAGATCGGTGTACACTGGTGTAGACCATTAGAGAGATAGAAAGAGATGAAAGATAAGTGCCAGATGTGATATATGATGTGATGTGTGCAGAAGAGAGATAGAAAGAAAAAAGAGGTGTCTCGAGGTGTCTGCAATGTAGAGTGGTTTATGAATCATAACCATGTGAAATATGATATTCTCTTATGTTGAAATTTTGAGTTTATTTTTCTTTTTATATGTATTAATATAAGGTTTTTTCTGTGGTGCTTGTGGAATTTTGTAGGTATGGTGTCTCCATTACCATTTCAAATAGAAAAATGTCAAGTGTAATATATGACATTTTCACATGCTATTTTTAAATATAAACTAAAATGATTTTTAAAATGGATGAAATTTGTTTTTTTTTGGCAAGTCTGATTAGTTTAACCATGGGTTAGATTGAGTTAAAAAAACTTACGAAATTGAAAGCAAACATTGTTTCTTCATCTTCTTTGCTTCATCTTCGACTCTCTTTCACTGTTTCTTCATCTTCACTAGAGCAAAGGAAGTGACATGATTCGTGTTCCTTTGAATCAACCCGGTGGTGCTGTCAATTGTTGGAGGTTCGTCTTCGATCTTGGTGAAGAATCTGTCATTGCTTCATCTTCGACCTAGGTCACTGTTGGTTCCTCTTCCCTAGAGCATAGGAAGTGAAACCATTTGTGTTCTTTTGTATCAACCAGGTGGTGTTGTCAATTGTTGAGGTTCGTCTTTGATCTTGGTGAAGAATCTGTCACTGATAATCTGTTGGCTAGAGTTTGGAACATTAAAATAGGGGGAAAGCGTCTCTGAATCTGAGTGAAACTAGGTTTTCGAAGAGGTTGATTTTTTTTGTACCCCTTGAGCCTGTAAGTTATGTAATGGCTAGTTAATTTCATGTTTTAATTTAAATATATGAATGTTAAGTTTTTTTGTTTGTCTTGACCATTTTGTTTTTGTAATTTTTAAGATGATTGTAAATTGACGTGTTTTTATTGTTGTTAAGGTCGTGAATATGTCTTCTGCGATGGAACATGTTGAGTATTGTGTTAAGTTGTCCAAGGATGGAGGGATCACTGATTGTGACAATACTCGGATAATGATGTGGGGGGTGAAGGAAATGATGTGAATATTGATAATGGGTTAGAAGGTTGCAAATTTATAAGTGATCTGATAGTTGATGAAATAAGGGAAATGGAATTTTGTTCTGAAAATGAAGCTTTCCAATTTTACAAGCAGTATGCCTAGATTAAAGGATTTGGGTTAAGGAAAGATGATGTGCGTAAAGATTGAAAGGGTAAGATTATTTCCCGTCAAATTGTGTGCAATAAGGAGAGCCAAAGAGATGAGAAGCACAATAATAAGATCAGTCAAGTAAAAGTGGCAAAGCCTGTAACCTGAGTATCCTGCCAAGCCAAAATTCGTTTCCGCTTTGATGGAAAGTCGTGTATGTGGAAAGTTATTTTCTTTGAACCTGAGCACAGTCATGAATTGAAACCAACACAAACGGTTCATTTGATACCTACTTTTAGGGGCTTGACTGATGGTGACAAGGCTCAAGTTGACAGCATGAAGTTATATGGTGTTAGGAGTTGCAATGTAACGAGTCTGTTGATGGGTCAAAACGTGGTCATCTTTCTGCTGGTTTCGCGGAAACGGACATAAGCAATTATATTGATAAGAAGAAAAGGTTAAGTCATGGTTTCGGAGATGCAGCTGCTGCATTGAGTTATTTACAGCGGAAGTGGGGGAAGGATCCCATGTTTTTCTTCAAATTCACGAGAATAAGTGATGATAAGCTTGAACACTTGTTTAGGACCGACGGAACAAGTCGCATTGATTGCCAAGCATTTCGAGATGGTGTTGCCTTTGACAACACTTACAAAAAGAACAAGTACAAAAAATCGGTGGTTATCTTCTTTGGTTATAATCATCACAAGCAGACTACAATATTTGCATGTGCATTGGTTTCTGATGAGAGTATTGAGACTTACCAGTGGGTTTTGCATACCTTATCTGAAGTAGTGTTTGGAAAGCAGCCTAAAGCTTTTGTTATAGATGGAGATAAATTTATGCGTGAAGCAATATAAGTTGTTTTCCTAATTCTACTCATGGCACAAACAACAAAATGCTCTTAAGAAGGTAAAGATTCTTGAATTTCTTGAAGAGTTTAAGATTCTGATTTATGGAAACTTTAGTCCTGAAAGGTTTGAAAGAAAATGGTTGAGAGTGATAGAAAAGCATGGTATTCAAGAGCACAAGTGGATTAAAAAGACTTACATTATGAAGGAGATGTGGGCAACTGCATATATGCGAGAGAATTTTTTTGCTATATTAGGACTACTTCCCTGTGTGAAGGTATTAACTCTTTTACTAGGAGGTATGTGCAGTGTAGCATGCTTGATTTCATTTATAACTTGCGAAAGCTTGGGAGGGTTATAGACATAATGAGTTAGTTTCAAACTTTAGGTCAAGTTTCGATGAACATGTTTTGACAACGGCTTTGTCGAACGAATAGATTTGGGCAACTCAGTGATGATAAAGATGAATACCTGCGGTAAAGCTAGCACTGAGTTTGTTGTTATTTACGATAAGAACCAGACTACATTTCAATGTGATTGTGGGTTATCTGAGTATGTAGGCATCCCCTGCTATCACATTATATGTGCTATGAGAAATGAGAACTTGAATGACTTCCCTGCCATCCTTGTTTCTAAAAGGTGGTTGAAGATTGCGAAGGTTGGTTACATGCATTCAATTCCAGCTGCTGATCTTGATTCTGAAAAAATGAAAATGTTGCGTAGAGGAGCCATTTCAACTGCATGTAATTTTCTTTCTGAATTTCCCGCTGAGGATGTAAAATATTTTACAAGTTTAATTGAGGACATATACAAGCTGGTTACAAGACTCGAGAAACGTTGTCTTCCAAATATTGGTCAACGTAATGTAGTTGTGATTGGTGATCCAAATACTGTCAAAACCAAAGGCGCTCCGCGCAAGACAAGGAGTAAGAGAAAAACTAGGCTTTGTTCTCATTGCAGAAAGGGGTGGACACACTTATAGGACATGTCCAACAATGTTTAACTGTGAAGGAGATGGGGCAGAAGAAGGAGTTGTGGCAAAAGAAGAGGGAGATTCATCTGGTGAAATTGATGATGATAGCAGGCTTGATATTGTAAAATAATGTTCAGTTTTGCAAATAATGTTTTACGTCCGTGGTTTATGATTTACTATTCTTCTTACCATTTTTCAATTTCGCACATCATATTTAATATTCTTTACATGCCATGTGCAGACTCAGACGTCAGTACAAGGAGGAGATAATGTTGCTTCTAGTTCAAGGAAAAATGTGAGAGGTAAACATAATGTTAGTATTTAAAATTTCATCATTCTCAACTTTGGCACCCGTGTAGTAGATTATGTTATAATGTGCATTTGTGTATATCATTAGGCTTGTGATAGTGGCAACGTTGGTGGTTCGCAAGTTGAGTAGCTTAAGTTTCTAGCATCATTAGTGCAACCAACAGCTTAGTTTTCATGTCAATCAATGACTTTTCCCAATGGATTTAATATGTTTCCCCAATTCCCTCCTACACAATTTTACCATTCCTACCCTCCATTTTCTGCATCCATTAGCTAGTGGAAGTCAGCTTATGGGCTCTATAGAACAAGTTGAGAAGATGGCAAAGTTGGCAAATAAAGAGTAGGTTTTGGATATGCTGGTGGCTTGAGTTGGAAGCTTTTTGATGTAACTGGTGGTTGATGTGACATTGGTAACCGTTGTCACCGGACTAGGTCCGTTTGAATCTTACAATGTTGAACTAGACGATCACCTAACCAGACTAGGACTTAATTGTGGTCGTCTGGCCTTCTCCAGTGTTGAATCGGACGAGTACCTATTCAGACGAGGACAGAGATGTGGTCGTCTGGCTTTTCTACTGCTTTCTGCAAAATGGTTAGAAAAGACGAGGCATGCTATAATGCAGGAAACATTCCAGTGCTTTCTCTAAGATATGTGAATCTACTTTGAATAAGAGGTTTGGTAAAAATATCAGCTAACTGATCATCAGTATGCACATATGATATGTCAATATTACCTTTTGCAACATGATCACGAATGAAATGATGTTTAATTTCAATATGTTTTGTTCTAGAGTGCTGAACAGGATTCTTTGTGATATTAATAGCACTTGTATTATCACATAATAAAGGAATATTATGTTCAAAAATGCTACAATCTTCTAATTGATCCTTTACCCATAAGAGTTGGGTGCAACATGAACCTGCAGCAACGTATTCAGCTTCAGCAGTTGACAATGAGATTGTGTTTTATCGTTTGCTGGCCCAAGAGATTAGGCATTGTCCAAAGAAGTGGCATCCACCACTTGTGTTATTTCTTTAGATGCAGTCTCCAACATAGTCCGCATTCTTAGGATTGACGACAGTGGGGTGGCGGTTTAACCACGTAACTGTTAAGAGCGGTGGGGTGGTGGTTTAACCACGTGACGTTAAGGGCTGGTAGGGTGGTGGTTTAACCACGTAATCGTGCTTGAGGACAATGGGGTGGCGGTTTAACCACATGATTGTCCGGTCCTCTTGGAACGATGTTTTTGGCCATAGTTGAGCATGTAGATATGAGGAACTAACAAGCATGTTTTGAAAAATATTTTATTTGAATATCTGTTCTGATTTTATTTTTGAATATCTATTTATGATAATTGAATTTCTGTTGTTGTTTGGAAATTAGTTAAATTTCTGTTTTGTTAATGTTACTGATTATTGATTATACATATTTGTTGTGATTTCCGAGTTAACCCTTTCTATTTGCTACTTGTTGTTTGGGCGCCTAACGCCATAGGTTCTCAGGACGTTGACATACAAGATATGTAGCCGTTGGAGTCTTGAGAGTGATGAAGGAAGAGTTCAAATACTATTAAAGATTTTATGTTTCTACTTTGTTTTTGGTTTTATTTTAAAACTTTTGGGCTCACTGTTTGAGCATAAGTTTAAATATTTATTTTGCTTTAGTCATTACTAAATTGGGGAATTATTATTATTACTAATGAGCGACGTTTTTGTTTCAAAAAAATAAGAGTGACCTTTCTGAGAGGTTTTATAAACTTAAATTTCGCTTATTTACAATGTGACCCCTGACCGGAAATTGGGGCGTTACACAAGACAAGCCTCATGAAGATCTAAGAGAAGGAAGCCTCAACCTCAAGTCTCTCAAGGTCGGTTTTTCATTAAGACTATAAATACAAGACTTGAAGAAAAACTGAATTAGAGAACTAAAGCAATCTACAAAAGAACAACTTAAATCTGAATATCGAACTATATTAGATCTTAAAATTTCACATAGCCTAAGTATTTCTAGCATAACTTTTTTGATCTCTTAGTGTGCTTTTTATTTTCATAACACTTAGCACTAACTAGAGTTATTGAGCTTAAAGAATCTACTATCATCGATTTTGAGAGAACTTTGAAGTAGATCAACTTTAAACTATTGTAGAAAACTTGATTAAGGATAAGTTCTTAAGAATAATTGTTGAGGGAGAAGTCCTTGATAATAATTGTAAAAAGCAGAAATAATTTAGAATACTTGACTCTTTTGGATGGATAAACTTGGTTGGAAACCAAGGACTGGACGTAGCGCAAGGGATTGGGTGAACCAGGATAAAATTTATTTGTGTTTTTGTCTTGCCCTTATCTCTTTGTTATTTACTCTTCTATTTTCCACTTCTCTTAACAAAGGAATTTATTTTAAGAAAGTTTAACAAGGCTGTTTTTTTGGTTTTGCAAAAAAAATTCAAACACAATTCAACCCCCTTCTTGTGTTACTCTATTTTATTTCACTATCCCGTCTTGACCTCCTTAGAGAAGGATTCTCCTCATCATCTTGCCTAGAATCTTGGTTCCCAAGACTCAGAGATCTTCTGTTATACTCTTTAGTGTACCAATTCCCTCCACCATCATGGAATTTTTTCACATACTTCTTTAGTTTTCCTTCACAGATCATCTATTCGATTGTATCCTTGAGCTGAACACATTCATATGTGTTATGGCCATTGCTTCCGTTGAAATGGCAGTATCTTGAATTATTATGATGTTTTTGAGGTTATTTGAGCGGTGGAGGTCGAGGTACATGGGCAAAAGCTATATTCATCACCTCTCTGTATATCTTTGAATGCATAGTGTTCAAGAGAGCATAATTCTCATAACACCTTCTAAATATTTTTCTTGTCGTGATTTGCTCGATCAAACTGTACGTCCTTGTTTCCTTGGTTCTTGGTCTCACCATTTCCATTCTTCTATCCCATTGGCCCTGGCAAACTATCTTCCACATTCACGTACTTCACCACCCTCAACCGAAATTCCGCCATGTCTCGCGGAAGTGATTTTCCCAATGAAATGTGAAATGGAGTTCCCACTGGGATTGATTCACAAACCAGATGTAGCTTGGCCTTTGGATCCAAATTTTGGACTAAAGTAGCCTCTTTGTGAAGTTTTTTCAGAAAATGACGCAACGACTCATTTTTCCTTTTTTTTTCAATTTCCCTAGAGTATTGAGAAGTCTTTGGCATTCCTTTGCTAGTAATGAAGTGATGGATGAGTTGTGTTGAAAGTTCGTCCTAGGTCCTAACTGAATTAGGAGGAAGCGACTGAAACTAGCATAAAGACGCTTTTCGTAGAGTAAGGGGAAATGTACGACATGCCAGAGCATCAGAAGCTCCCATGAAGGATATAAGAGTGAGGAAAATTCTAGGTGTTCTGTTTGATCTGTCTCTCCAACATATGGCTCTATCCCTGTTGGCTTCCCAAAGCCCTTGGGAATGCGGGCATAAATGCTCTCACGTTCGTTGCACTTTCTACTTTGTTCATAACATACCTTCCTTTCTGAAGACTTCTCCACATGATGACTCTGACTATGAATCTGCAATGCGTGAATTGACTTCTCCAAATCAATGATTCATTAGTCATTTCTCTTAACAAATTCATCAAATTTTGGGATATGATTCCTAATATTATCTTGAGGAGTTGGATCCTCACATGCTCTGATTGTGGTATTCCAAGTGAATGCTGCTTTGGAGGCTTGCCTTCGTTAGAATATTGTCTTCTTCATTTTCCTACATTTACAAACGCCGCCAAAATGTTCTTCCTGAATCTGAGCAGGTAGATTCTCAATCGCCGGTGGTGGTGCACGGTTTTGGATGAATCTTCTGGCAAGGTGGTGCAATGTTAGACATAGCGGTGGAAGGTACCTGCAAAGACACTTCGAGGCTTAAGTCAGTTTATGAGTAAAGAGATAAACACTCAAAGTCTTAAAGGAACCATGTGTTAGCAAAATGAGTAATGTTTATGTATTTAAACAATCAAACTTGTATTTATATAGCACCATGTGACTTATAATTAAGGCGCTAAGCCTTAGTGAAGCTTTTTGTAAGACTTTCGAGATGATGGCTATGCTTAGACAATCTTTAAATGTTTAATAATTTTGCCGACTCTGTTTTGCTCTGTTGACTATTAGATGATATAAATCTCACTGTGATCGTCCTGATCGACCAACACAATATTTACTTGATTGTGAGTTATGTAAACCGTCCAGAACGATATTGAGTCTGATGACCATTTGGGCCGGCCAGAATAGCTAGGCTGGAAAATTATGACAAGATGAAGGTTTGGAACTATCCTCTTTAAAAAGCTTTATCGAGACTGATATAGCCTTTTAGTTTCGTTTCTGTTTTCCTTATTTACTATATTTTATACAAATAAAAAATGGTATGCATGAAAAGTGTGAAATACAAGTAGCCAATCCGATAACGAAGGAAAGGATATTTCACACTTGAGCCACACCAACACAAAATTACAAATTATAGACGGTTTGATAAATCACTCCCTCGGTCCCTCCTTCGCAGCTCCCACCCTCGTTCTTCTCCCTCCATTTCATTTCACGGTATATGCCTCAAGCATCTTCTGCTGATACCTCTCCACTTCACCCAAACTCATCTCCCTCTTCTTCCTCTTTAATATTATTTCTTTCATTCATCACACAACACAATTCAACACAACAAAACCATGATTCACTCCTCCACTTCTCTTCTTCACCATAACCACCGCTTCATCTTCTCCTTCCGCTTCAAACCTTCCAATTCGGACTCACACTCACACTCACACTTTAACTCTAACTCTCACTCACAACAATATCTCTCCTTCGCGAATTCGCTATTATCTCTTTCACCCTCAACTGCGCGGTCATCATGCTGCCACGTGGTGCGCGTCTCCACGGAGGCTTTGGAGCTATCGTCGTCTCCGCCGCCGCCGGGCTTCGACTTCCGTCGCGAGATTGCGAGGCTCAGCGCCCTCCGGGACAGGCTCGCCGGCTGCGACACCGTCGAGGAGAAGCTCCGGGCGGTCAGCACCGATTCCAGGGTGAGGCGGTTCTTCAGCTCCCGCCGCGGGCTCGTGAGGGTTTTGGCGCTGGGCTCTGAGGACTTGTTCTTGCTCAATTGCTTGGTCGCCGCGGGGCAGGAGCACGTGCTGTGCTTGGGTGACGGTGGGCAGGTGGAATCTTCGCCGGCGGCGGGTGACGGCTCTGTGAAGAGCGCGCTCTACGCTCTGGCGGAGATGATTGAGAAATTGGATTCCCGTAACGGCAATGGGGGTTTGGGTTTTGGGAACATGGGGATGGCTTTGGAGGATCATGAAATTCGGGACCTGAACAAGTTGTTAGAGACTTTGGCGCAAATTGAGCGCTTCTATGACTGCATTGGAGGAATTATAGGGTCAGTTCTTCAATTTCTTCTTTTTTATATTCACTGTTCGAATCAACGGAGTGGAATTAACTTCTCTTATTTATTTCAAAGACAAATGAGTTTTATGTTACGTTGTCCGAGAGTCACATTATTAAAATACGGAACATAGTTATTTTAATTGTTAGTTCCTTTAGCTTCATTCCAATTTTGTGGGAACAAAAATTGGGTTCACTGAAGAACACCCGAAGGTCCAAGTGGCAAGAAATTTGGGTAAAATCATTGTGGTTGATGAAACAAAAGAGCTTTGGCCTACTTATGTAGATACATTGGTTCGACTTGGATTGCTCTGAGTCCAAAAGCCACTAGGATATGACTAGTTGTGATTAGGGGATTGGGTAGTTTGGTTCAAATTTCATTGCCATTATTGTAAACCAGAAAGATAGACTAGTCAGGCTCTATGTGACTCTCAGAACATTCGAACAAAATAAGGTTTCCTGATTAATATCTGTGCTTTTATTATTTGGGACAGTACATGCAATGTTCGAGGTAGAAGTTGTATACGTTTTTTCTTCATGTCCTTTTGCTTTGTTATATATCAGGTTTCAAAGGGATTAATTTAGTGTAGAAATAAGTGATCAATATACATCTGCTTATTTGTTTGGTCATATCAATACGCTGCAGATATCAGATAACAGTACTGGAACTTATTGCCCAAAAATTGTTCGAGAGGCAGAATATAAACTGGTTTCAGCACATGCATGAAGTGAAAGAATGCAAAATTTCAGGAATCGATGCACCTAAAGGGCTCGACCTTTCTGAAAATACAGAATATGCATCTCAAGCAGCTCTATGGGGTATAGAGGTTAGTTTAATTACATAACAGGTTTCGTGATTTGCATTTAACTAGAGATGCTTCATACATACCTGGAATAAAGAGATCTTGTCATACTAGGGTTTGCCAGACCTAGGTGAAATTTATCCTTTGGGAGGCTCTGCAGACAGGCTTGGTTTCGTCGATCCTGACACTGGTGAATGCCTGCCTGCTGCTATGCTACCCTATTGTGGAAGGACTTTATTGGAAGGTCTTATAAGAGATCTTCAGGTATTAGATCTCCAATTATCAAGGATCTTACTTCATGTGTTCACTACTTGATAGTAAAAATAAGACAAGAATAATCATTTATGATGGGCACTAAAATATCTAATTCTTCTGTTTCACATTTCAAGGCTAGAGAATTCTTGTACTTCAAGTTATATGGGAAACAATGTATCACCCCTGTAGCTATAATGACAAGTTCTGCAAAGAACAACCATGAACACGTCACTTCTCTATGCGAAAGACTTTCATGGTTTGGAAGAGGTCGATCAACTTTCCAACTTTTTCAGCAGGTTTTATATAAATCTATACAATTGTTTCTCAGGAGGCATAATCTTATTTTGGCAATATCTAAATATCTAAATTTTAAACTGGCAGCCTCTTGTTCCAGTTGTTGGTGCAGAAGATGGGCAGTGGTTGGTCACTAAACCATTCAGTCCCTTGAGCAAGCCTGGTGGTCATGGTGTCATATGGAAACTTGCTCACGAAAAAGGCATCTTCAAATGGTTTTATGGTCAAGGAAGAAAAGGCGCAACTGTGCGCCAAGTCAGGTCTGCCATTCTGTTTGATGTCTCAAATGTTTGCTTTCTTAGTATTCTAGTAGAGAAACTTGTTTTTACAGGTTAGTGATACTGGTGACCTTGCAGTAATGTTGTGGCAGCTACAGATTTAACCCTCTTGGCCTTAGCAGGGATTGGCTTACGTCATGGAAAGGTAGGAGTATTTTGTTTTAAAATGATAATTTCATTCTTTTCATTCACTAGATTAATAGGGACAGGAACATGTTATAGTAATAAGTAATTAACGTCTCGCCATCCTTAATTGTAATTCCTTACCTTTTATCTTTTAAACTCCTTATGTATAATATTTGGTAAGTCAATAAAAAATAGATATTTGCAACTTTGATGAGTAATAACCACTGAAAAAGAATATATACCACAGTTAATCTGTTTATCCTTTAGTCACCGTTCACATGTGGCATCATAAAAATATCCAGCAAAATGAAATGATATTTTTATTCCATTTCACTGCAATCCATTCCATTTTATTACATTCCACTCTCCATATATGGATTGATTGAAGGGATGGAATGTTGTCAAATAATACTAGTTCTATTGTTTGGATTATTTAAAATAAGATGGAATGAATGGAACTTGACAGAGTAGGTGCTAGCAAGTAGCAACACACTCTTAATGTGATTGGTTTAAATTTTAAAAAGTCAACACATTTTTTAAGAAGTGAGAGAAATGTGTAGACTTTTCAAAAAATCAACCAATTACATTGAGTGTGTTAGAGTGTGTCCAAAAGAGTGTGTTTATAGCATTTCTCCTTGATGGAATCTATTCTCAAGCATTCCATCTTGTACACCACCTTTTCTTTCCCTCCAATTGGGGGGTATGGGATGGTTATTTCATTCAATTCCATTCCACTGCTTTCACTAAATATCAAACTTCTCTAAAATTTAATTAACATAATAGACTGCACTTCTTAACTATGTGGGTTTAACAGAAACTGGGGTTTGCATCCTGTAAGCGTAACTCAGGAGCCACAGAAGGAATTAATGTGCTGATGGAGAAGAAAAGTCTTGATGGGAACTGGGAATATGGTGTGTCTTGCATTGAATACACTGAGTTTGAGAAGTATGGGATTACGGATGGACCTATTGCTCCAAAAAGGTACATGATTTTCTTGTACCTGATTTATTTCAATATTTCATCCATCTCATTTGACCTTTAATCATCTAAACTGACTTATATGTTCAGATTTAGTTTTTAAATATTGTGATCTAGAGTGCAGCTTCAATATATTTTCAACACTTAGACTATAGTGCCCATCCAGTAAGACACACCAATAAATAACTTAAATAATTGAGAATGCAGTTTCCCTAAACTTTGTTAATATTGAGAATGGCATGCAGCCTATAAAATTGCATCCATAGGAACAGTTACAGGCTCGACAGCAGCAGAAGCAGAACCATATATTTTTTTTTGATATCGTAGGATTCTTTTCTTCATTAGATTATCGTAACAGATGCACATTCATATATAGTCATGAATGCACCAGAGATAGGTTTCTAGGTCAGGATAATTTACGACTTGATTAAAAAAAAACCTATTCGACCTCCCAAAATATATGGAATGCCTAGATAGAATCATATATTGTGTTCTTCTAATCTCATCTGTTTGAAAATGGAGACTTGTTTTTATTTGCTCAACTGCAGTGTCAGTTGATTTGAGGTGAAGGTTTCAATTTATTCTATCAGAAACCTTGATTCTGTTTGTATTTTTGGCTAAATATCAACTTTATTTTCTGTATTCAAGTATGCAGGCAGAGTTTCCAGCCAATACAAACATCTTATATGTTGATTTGCCTTCTGCGGAGCTAGTTGGATCAAGTAAGAGTGAAACTAGTTTACCAGGAATGGTGCTAAATACAAGAAAGACAATAGATTATGTAGATCAGTTTGGAAGACACTGTAGGTATGTGCCTTACACATGATCGTGCGAAGGCAATTATTTTCTTCATTTTATTGATTATATTAGTATTAATTGAGGAGTTTATAATTTTTCTGCACTTCTTTAAAAATTTCAAATTAGGACTGTATGTTTAATCACATCAGTAGCTACTGTATAAGATAATAGTTTATATACATTTATCTGTCTCTTTTGAGAGAAATATAAAATTCTGATAAAGGATAAATAACAACCACAAGTTGAAATTGATGGGATTCCTTTCCTGGCTTAAAAACATTCTTCAGTGATTATTTGCTATCTTGTTCATTACTTATTGGAGTTGATAAGGGTAAATTTGCAGTTTCTTCAAAAAAATTGTATAGCTCATTGCTTTTCTTTAAGTTGCGTTTCCTTTGAATGGAATGTTAACACTGTCCATATTGGTGATTCTTGCATTACATATATGACTTACTCATACACTTTTTATTATGATTTATTAGAATCTCTGGTGGAAGACTAGAGTGCACCATGCAAAATATAGCAGACAATTATTTCAATTCATATTCATCTAGGTGTTTTAATGGCGTGGAAGGTGTGTACTTGTTTCATATGACAAAACATATACCTTTCTCTTTCACATTTGGTTGAGCATAACAAAACCCTTATATGTGTGTAAGCAGATAAGCTAGATACATTTATTGTGTATAATGAACGAAGAAGAGTTACCTCATCTGCTAAGAAAAAAAGAAGACATGGAGACAAGTCCTTACACCAGGTTTGATTTACTGATGATGTATAAAGGATCCATTTTATTATGTCAAAATTGTGATAACTAAACACCGGTACATGTGATCTTTCATTTTGTTGATTCCATTTCAAGTTCCATACAGTCCTTGTTGTACTCTTATATCTCGTTCTTTTAGTGTCTTATTCTGAGGATTCCCTTAATATTTCCCAGGATACTTGGATAGTGCTAGTTAGCAGCTATTACCATCTCAGTATCCTACTGTTGTTTCCTCAAACAGTTACCTAGACAAAACCTACAATCAATGTCTTGAACATGTTAATGATAGTTTTTCTTAAATGTTCATTGTTTTTGCATCAATATGCAGACACCTGAGGGCTCACTATTGGATATCTTAAGAAATGCGCATGATCTTCTTTCACAATGTGAGATAAGACTTCCGGAGGTATATATGTATACTATTGTGTATTTTAAGCGTAAATTCATTCACTTTCATTTGGTTGGATATAATTTCATATTATTGTATGCTATTGCCACATTCAGTTATTTGTTATGTTTTCACTTGCTGCAGATTGAAGCTAATGAGAACTACGTTGATTCTGGACCACCATTTCTAATCCTTCTTCATCCTGCTCTTGGTCCTCTTTGGGAAGTCACCAGACAAAAAGTAACATATTATGTTTTCTCAATTGTCATTTATTAATAATTGTCATTTTCACACTATAGTTTGTATAGGCATCAATTATGGAATTTTAACTGGGCTCTTTAAGTAAATGGATAACGTGTATTTTAAACATGCTAATTTCAAGCTATACAGATACATGACTCAAATAAAGTATCAACAAACCTGTTTATTAACGAGCATTCTGACATGTTTGTCCTGTCAATGAATTTATGTTCGACATGATTTATTGAAGAGGTCATGTCTGTTTCTTTTCATCTAATATCTATCCATATAGTTCTGAAACACAACCATATAACATGACATGAATGTTACCTTTTCAAACATAATTCCCTTCCCACTGTTGGGCGTAGCCCTTTCTTTAATACTATTTGATTAAAACAACAGTTCTACAGCTTTATGAGTGTGAATAGTACTTATCGTCATTTACAGAAACAATTATTCCAATTATTTTGTTACTGTGATTAGTTTTATGGAGGTTCCATATCGGAGGGCTCTGAGTTACAGATAGAAGTTGCGGAGTTCCTTTGGAGGAATGTTCAGGTGTCAAATCGATTTTGTTGACTTATATGGTATGGGTTTACTAAGATAGTGGACTGATGTCTGTGATTTGCCCCTGCATTTCAGCTCGAAGGAAGTCTGCTCATATTAGCTGAAAATGTTATGGGCTCAATGAAGATTAGTGAGAGTGGTGAATCCATACTACATTATGGGCAAAGGTATTGTACGGCGTGTAAACTGCTGTGATCCTGTATCCCCCTTACCTTGTCTCCAGATCTATGTCTTATTTTAAATTGCTAGGATTAAAGATTGTTATGCACATTCACCTTGTTTTCTTGCTAGGTGTGGAAGGTGTAAATTGCAGAATGTCAAGGTGTTGAACAAAGGAATTGATTGGAGTTATGGTGGAAATGTTTACTGGAAAAATGATGTGCATCGGTCTGAGGTGTTGCGGATCATACTGCATGGAAATGCTGAATTTGAGGCTACTGATGTTATTTTACAGGTTAAGTTTAAATTCTCTCTCTCTCTCTCTCTCTATCTCTCTCTAAAATTAATTGTAAGTGTAGCGTACAATTCTACCTCATTGGGTTTGCGCCTTAAATATCTCGCTCCATGTCGGAGAGAGTTATCATTGGACCTAGGGGTGTTCAGAAACCGAATCCAAAATGTCCATATCCAGTTTTAAAAAATCCAAAGAACTTCTAAAATTAATTGGACCATATCCAGATTTTTTAAGCCCAATTTGGATATCCAATTCAGTAAAACAAAACTCATAACCGGTTTTATCCAAATTCCTTTTGTTTAGGCTACCAGTGTTACTGTTCAGTGTTCCCGTCTCCTACCTAATGTCAAAAAGCACACATCAACAACATTCTTTATTGATAAATTATCCAACATCAAAATTCAACTTCAACTCTGAAAAAGGAAAAGCCACAAGCCTCTAAACAAATAAATTTTCTTCAAAATAAAAAACTCCGTGGTTGAAAAAAATTAGTAGGTAAAGAAAAAAGTTTAATACAGGGGATACAGTACTCTCCATAGAGAACATTGGGTTGAGGGTGGAAACTTTGAAGATTTAACTGGTGCATCGGATTGCATTGAGAAAACTGTTTAATGGATAATTAAATAGTAGACTATATTTTTCCCCTCCAAAAGTTCATTGTATTTTTCTTCGGCTGACAATTGACATTTATAGTTTCTTTCGAATTCTAGTCCTCATCATGAAGAGAATGGCGAAAACAAGTTCTAAGAGTTTATGTTTAGACTTCTGTTCTAGAGACCCATGTCTACATTCCATGTCTCACAGTAGCCAAATGTTGGTTTTAGTAAATGTCATATGAAAATAAACAAATTCTTAGTTGTCACTTGTCAAAGTTAAAATCTAATAGTTTCTACTAAACTCAAATTGCAGATCCAAACAAGCTTATTATCACAAATTTCTAGTATTTATGAAAATGATAATGTTTATGGTTTAATGATGTGGGAAACAAAAAATGGTTATGGTTTTTCAAACTGGATATGGTTTAAAACTTATTTTAAAACCGTTTTTTTTTTTAACCAAATTCGGTTTTATAACTATATCTGGTTTTAAAACCGGTTTGAGAGAATAAAACTGGTTCAGTTAATGAAACCAAACCATATAAGTGGTTTTAAACTGGATATGGTTTGGTTTTTAAGAAAACCAAACCCATGAACACCCCTTGAACCCATACCCATTGGCTACATGATATGAGATTTGCATGTGCATCGTAAGATGGCCAAAACGTTCTGATATTGCTTAACAAAGTATAATTCGCTCCCTTATTCCAAAACATTATTATCTTTCAGTTATGGAACTCTTTCTTTTCTAAGTTGTGACATAAAGGATTCATTCCAAGTTCTTCAAAACTTATTAGGTTGCGGGCTTTTAACCATCAAATTGATCTGTAGTCACTTGTAATAGAATCTTGAAAAGCAGCTGTCTCAAACAAAGATGTCAATGGTTAACCACACTCAGTTATGTAGCCTAAGAAATAAATAATATAACATACTCTTACAGTTAATTCTGGTGGATATTTCATGCATATAAATTAATAACTAAGACACTTAACTTTGATGGTACTTTACTGATACAGGGAAATCATGTATTTGAAGTTCCAGACGGCTACAAACTGAAGATCATGCCGGGAAGCCCAGGTCTCTTCAACTTTAGAAATTTGTTTGGCTTAGTTGTTTTAATCGCTTAAGTAATATATTTTACTGTTGATACCGTGATTATTATGAGAATGTCTTTGTAATACTTAGTCAAATTGTTTTTGTTCTATCTAGTCATAGAATATTACTGATTTAACTGCTTGAATGACGGTTTGGATTAATTCAGGTTTAGCAATCAAGTTAGATCCGATTGAACAGGGCATGATGGACAGTGGAAGCTGGCACTGGAATTACAAGACTGACGGCTCTCACATTCATCTAGAATTGGTTGAATCATAGACCACTAACCAGTAACAACTTCTGTCTGCTGCGTGAATCATGGTTCACAGTTGATATTGGAGTCCACCTTAATAATTTCGATTACCATGTAAAAGGTTGAACAGAAGTTAAACCTTTATCATGTTAGGTTGTTTTTCACTTTTACTGTAAAATGTTGATAGTGTAAAATCCGTGTATCTTCCCTTATTATCTAAGTTTTCCTTTTTGATTTTGTTTTTAATTGGAATGGTCCCCATGTAACTAACATTGTAAAACTGACAGGAATTCAAGCAATGAATATGGATCGATTTCATTGATTGCTTTGATAATGGTATAGATATGCTTTCTGATCCATCAAATATTCAGTTCACATTGCACCCAATTATCCTGCTGCTTTCTGCTGAGTGCCTTTAGCTAAGGTCATGGGCTTGAATTTCGTTTGATTATTGATATTCTGACTGTCTAAATAAAGATAGGTTAATAAAATGACCTGTTTATTTTTGCAATATCCTTATCAGTTCTGTTTTTGGTGAAGTTTCTTCCGTCTTTTTTAACGAAGTTTAGAATAGCAAGAATATATAAATAGGATTGATTCTAATGAAATCATAAAAATCCTTTCCCTCTCTTTGGAATTGAACACCAGTTGCTACATATGCAGCTCATTGGGTCAAAGATCCAAGATTTTATCATCAAATTACAACCGTAAATTGACACCATTTTTTATGTGTACCACTAACAAAAATATACAGCTCTGCATCTTGCTATTGCTATCAAAGAGAATGATGAGGTTGTGAGCAGCACCGATTGAGCAGGCGAAGCAATGCATCAGCCTTTCTTCGAGCTCTCAAGGAACCAGCAGCAGCCAAGCTTTGAAGAGAAGTAACACTCCTCGGATTCGCCAAGAGACGGCTTGCCACAAGCTCTCCTTCTTCTTTGCACAACCCCAGCAGTAGAGTTATTGAATTTTCCTTCCCCTTCGCTGATCCAAATCTCAGAAGATCAACAAGAAGAGGCAACAGTTCTTCACTGTTCCTTATCTCTTCTAGCCCTTTTGAGCAACCCAGAAGCAAAGCAAGCACTGCCAAAGCATTATCTGTTATGCCGGCTTTATCATCGATCAGCAACTCAATGAGCAAAGTAACTGCCCCAGCATTCACAATGCTTTCCTTGTTATGCTTGTAAACTGCAAGATTGAAAAGTGCAGTAGCTGCATCTCTTTTCCCTGTAGCAGTTCCTTCTTTAAGGAGTCCAATTAAAGCAGGTATGGCCCTTGGATGAGCTCCAATTGTTACCTTACTTTCGTCTACCATAGACAGGCTGAAGATTGCTGCGGCTGCATTTTCTCTTGCTTCCATGCTCTTCCCTGATTCCAGTACTGCTATTATATTTTCTACTGCTCCAACTGCCATTATCAAGATCTTGTTGTTGTCGAAGATAGAAAGGTTTAGCAAAGCTGTCACTGCATTTTCCTGGATTCTTGAATCATTGGAATCTAATAGGGTCACTAGAAACGGTATAGCCCCAGCCTCAGCTATAATTCTTCTGTTATTCATGCCGGATTTTGCGAGCAGCCGAAGCTCGTATGCAGCTTTCATTTGCATGTCAGATGAGCCAGTTGCCAATTTCCCAACTAGAAACTCTGCTGTCATTTTGACATCATCTGTAGATCCCTTGTTTTCAGAGATATGATCAACAGCATTCTCATTTAAGTTCTTGTTGTTGTTGCTTCCCTCTGATGTAGGATCATTCACTGAGACCTTGTTTTCATAGCACCATTGCTGGATAAGACTCTTCAATGCATAATTGGGTGTTAGAGCTATGTGAACTAGCCTTTGTCCACTCTTGGGGCAAGTATGATGCCCGGAGTTTATCCATTGTGCAATGGAATTTCGATCATAAGTGTGCCCAGATGATAAAATCACAGGGTCTCTCATTAGTTGAAGTGAAATTGAGCAACGAAATTCGTCAGGAATATCAACTTTCATGGACTGAAAAGATGATGAACTGTCATGGATTTTAATATATAAAAACTCAGATAGTTTCTTGCAGTTTCCTTCATCTCTTTTGTTTTCTCCATCTCTGAATAACATGGATTTGGCATATGAAACCACACATAAGAGCTTGTTTATATTAGAGACCACCATTAGTCCCCCTGTGCCTGCTTGATTTTGTGCTTCAGCCTCTAGCTTTGATATTTCTCTATCATAATCTGAGGGACTTCTCAAACCAATGCTATATAATATCTCTTCCAATTTCCGAAAATCAATAAAGCCCTTGCTCTTGTTGTGTGGTAAACTTTTGTTGACCATCACTTGTAGGAGCTGATCTCTTCTTTGAAGATCTCTAGAATCAATGAACAACTCAACCCTCTTTGTCTGTTTATGTAGAAGCTCTATCTGTTCCTGCGTATCTGTTGTTATGTTAAGCAAACTCACAGGAAGGATATCAAGGACCCTTCCAATCTCCTTTGCCAGCACATAAAACTGGTTGGAGATGAGCTCTAACTGTATGAGACCCCAGAGATTGCTTCCATCCTTGCATTCTTGGATCAAAAGTTTGACATTTGTAATTAAAGAAGAGAATTCAGTGAAACACAGGATTGAAGGAGGTAGTGGAGAATCTGATACTTGAATCTCTTCAAACAAAGAAGAAAGAAGCTTTATCCTCCTTATCATGGATGTTACATTCCTTACATGTACAAATGGAAACTTCTCCATTGAGCCAACTTCATTGGACATGTTAATCAACGAATCTAGCAAAGATCTAGTTGGTGAAAAGCCTGTGGAGATCATCATAGTGAGATCATCTATGGTGGTTCTCACATTATTAGTAAGGTTTTTGTTCATTCTTGTGGTTGACATTATTAGCTTTGTGCAAGGAATGGGGTTACTCTGAGATCTTCTAAGTGACATTTAAATACTAAAATAACATAAACTAACGGTCAAAACAAGCTTCAAAATTAAATGCTAATCATAAAGAAGGATTTGTAGGGTGTTGCCATTTGGAGGATTTTCCTGGCTTGAAAGATTTGTTATAATCCCCAGCCACTTTTTTTAATCGAAAATGTTATAAAAATTAGTGAGCCTTGTCAAACTCGTCTGTAGCTTCTTCTTTACTTGCAGATACACACATTGAATATTTTTTCATCACAACTTGATATTTGATTATATATGTGCTGTCCAACAGCACCCTCAACTAAATGTGAACCATTTTATTTTCCTCATTTGTCCTCTTGGAAAATTGCGCATTAATTGTGGATCATGTCTCCTGGAACCTTAAAACGGTTGATTTTAAATATTCCTACCTTGCCATCAATTTTAATAGGCATTTTCTGTGGTGCCTTTGAGATTATGTGGGTAGTGTGTCTCTATCAAATTTGCAAATAGAAATATGACGTGTAATATGTAAACTGTTTTCCAAAATCTATATTTCTATTTTAGGGTAAAAAGTAAAATGTTTTTTTTTTTGCAACCCTGGTTAGTCTAACCATGAGTTAGATTGAAAACAATTTCAGTAAATAAGAAATCACCAATTCAAAAAAAATAAAAATTCAAAGCAAACACTGCTGGCCTGCTACTGCTTCATCTTCTCTACTCCTTCATCTTCATCTTCTCTACTGCTTCATCTTCTTTGGTGTTTATCCTTCAACACTCCTTCATCTTCTCTGGTGTTCATCCTTCAAAACTCCTTCATCTTCACCAGATCGAGCTCTCTGTGTCGACACGGTGGTTTGTCTCCGAAGGTTCTTGAGAGGGGCTCGTAGCTTCGAGCTAAACGTTTTCGAGTTCTCGGTTGATTTGCGACTTCACCCACGATTCTTTGTTGTCTGTAAGTTATCTATTAACTCGGATTTAGTGTTTTAAATTGAATATGTGAATGTTTAGCATTTTACTATCCTTTCTGTATTGTCCATGCAGTTGTTGTTGTTGTTGTTGTTCTTAGGATGATCGTAAATAGTTTAGTTTTTAATTGTTGTCAGGTTCATGATAGGGGTTTCTACAATGGAAGGTATTAGTGATGACGATTGTGTTAATTTGTCCAACGATGGAGTGTTCAGTGATTCTGAAAATAACTCAGAAAATGATGTAGGGGTTCAAGGAAATGATGCGAATCCTGATAATGGTTAGAAGGTTGCAAATATATTGGAGACCCGATAGGTGATGAAATTAGGGAAATGGAACTTCCTTCTGAGAATCATGCTTTCGAATTTTACAAGACCTATGCCCAGATTAAAGGTTTTGGGGTGAGGAAAGATGATGTGTGCCGTGATACAAAGGGTAATGTTGTTTCCCGTCAACTTGTTTGTAATAAGGAGGGTGAGAGACATGAGAAGCACAAGAATAAGATGAGTAGAATAAAAGAGGCAAAGTTTTTGAATGACTTCCCCTGTACCTATGAAGTGGATGTGAACAATCGCTTTGAACCCTACCAACCCTTGAACAACTTCCCGGTACCTATGAAGTATTTGTGAACAATCACTTTGAACCCTACCAACCCAAACAACGACTTCCCCGCACCTATGAAGTGGATGTGAACAATCCCTTTGAACCCTACCAACCCGAACAATGACCTCGCGGTACCTATGAAATATTTGTGAACAATCACTTTGAACCCTACCAAACATTGGACGACTTCCCGGCACCAATGAAGTTTTTGTGAATTATCGCTTTGAACCCTACCAACCGTTAATGAAATATAGATTTTTTATTTCAATTGGCATAAATATTTTCCCCATTGATTAATGAAATTATTTATTTAAACATAGTAAAAATAATTTACTTAAGTAATTTTTTAGTTAATTTAAATAATTTAAATTATAAAGAAACTATTTATTTAAACATGGAAATATAATTTATTTAAATGAAGTAAGATAATTTAAATTATAATGAAGTTATTTATTTAAACATTGAAAAAATAATTAATAGGGTTAACGATTAGTAAAAATTAGGAATATATTGATGGAGGGAAACAAAAACACATTGGTGCATCAGTATTTGGAATTCGAACCGCTGATGATGGGAAGAGGGGTTTCATAGGCTTTCTGCGAGCAGGGGCTACCGATGGTGATTAATGCGCATGCCGCATGCTTATTTACCACGCATATACCTCTCAAAATTGTGGTGGTTTTGTCCAAGGTCCCAAACCCTACAAAAACCGAAACCGAAAGAACCCCTGATTGAAAGTTACTATGGCGAGGAAAGGTGATACTACTATATGAAGAAGCCAGAGGAAATGAGGTCGTCCAGCATTAGAATCAAACTCTATCACTTCTCCGGAAGAAAACAGACATACGGACGTAAACACAGTAGTCCAAACATGAAAGAATCTTTGATTGTCATATCTTCTAGGTAACACCTCTCGTACATCAAACAAACAACAAAAAAACCGAAACCTTTCATGATAAAAAATCTTTACTTTCTTTGTATTTCCGTTTTTGGATGCAGTAACAACGATTCATACTTCCATGTTAAAATGGATCCTCCACATGGAAATGATGAAATACAAGATGTTAAAAAATAGGTACATTTCAAATTTTATGAGTCCTTCAATCTGAAAATGTTGCTGAGCCAAGATTCAAATCCCTTAACAGTCTTGTTTGTTTTTATCTAAGGGAGGTATTGTCGATGACAAGCTTAATGCGATGGAGGCAAATATACAGGCAGTGTTGCTAAGTGTTGGTTGGTTGACACAAACGCTTCTAAACTCGAGCAATGTCCAACTTCAACACGCAACTCCATCCCAGTACGGGCCCTCATCAACAAAGACGACTGTGTCACCCGTCGAGCCTGCTTCGCCATCAGTGACTACTGCGGTTGAGCAAATATTGAAGAAGTTTGTTCAACCTTCTGATAATGGGACACCAACCGCTGAAAACCCTGAAAATGGAACCATAAGTGCTGAAAACCCTGAAACTAGAACACCCACTGGTGAAAACCCTGAAAGGCTGACACCAAATGCTGAAAATCCTTAGCCACTGGTTAGGAAATTGTTCACCCCACCTGTGGAAGGAAATACGAGTTCTCACGTTGTCACCCGGACCCTTTTGAGGCCCACTAAGACAGTAATCCTAGAGTTTGTTCCACATGTACATCTAATTGAGTTTAAGTTGATTGTACAATTGACGAGTAAACTAACTCTAACAGCTGTCTTGTTATGTGTTATGTAGTTCTTGACCAAAATCTTCACCGCAGAGGCTACATTCCAACTATCGTACCCTGAGATCGCTATTGCATCATACATCTTCAAGAAAACAAATAAGGTCGACACTGCTTGGTAAGTGAAAAATTACTCTCTATTTTGTCTAAATCCATTTTAAACTCCTCATATCGATTGCTGTTATCTCCAGGCCCTAACATGTATTGGTTACACTCAACACAGGAAAGAGATGTTAATAAAGACTGAAATACCAATCATTGATGGCACCAGAGGGATGCTCCAGTCATTGAAGCCAAAGGAAGCACTGGGACAAGAGGTCCTTAACCTGCTTGGCTGCCTGCTGACAACAACTGAGAAGTTGTATACGAATAATCCACCATACTGGTTTTTTCCCACAACTTTTTTTGTAATGACCTAAGTCACTTTTTTATTTTATTTTATATTTTACCCAGTGTAACACAAGTAATTGAAATAGTATGGTCTCTACGTGTGGTGGTTTATATTGTAGCAAGCTGTATTGACATGAAATACTCACCCTGATGCCATGAAAATGTTTTACCAAAAGCATTTTATGGGAAGAATTGACCTGGTCAGACGGGTAATTGCATAGTTTTTACTGCTATTTAATCTGTCAATTGATTTATCATTTTTATCATGCTTGGCTGACATGCTTTGTCCCCAATTAGATATTTATACATGTTAATGACGATAACAAACACTGGTATCTGTTGGTGGTTGATTTTACGAAGCAACAAGTTATTTATTTGGACAGCTTCCAAGACGAAAACCGAATGACAACCAGGATCAAGCACACCAAACTGCTGGTATTACTGTTTTCCTTAACCACAATGAATTATTTTTCGAACAAGTGCTATGTTTTAACAAATTTTCTACTCAGACGCTTTACTTGGATGAGCTACTGCAAGACAACTCATTCTACGATTTCGAGGATACCCCCAAACCCATTGTCTCCTCCTTGAAAGTTGTTATTCCTGAAGGAGTACGAGTTCAAAAGCCTAATTTGTAAGTTATCACCATTTTAGTTTGGTATTGGTTTAGCTCATAATGTAAATCAACTCCTAACCAAATGTTCAACAGAAATGACTGTGGAGTTTGTGTTGCAACTTGGATGGAAAGATGGGAAGTCGATAGATACGACGACATTGAGGTAACAAACAATTTTGTTAATTTGGGCTGCCAGTTGGAAGCATTGTTTGTGCATGAATTTTTTAGTTCATCTGCTAATTGGAAGCAACATTAATTGCAGGTTAGTAACTACACAAGACTGAGACTGGATGTAAACCTGCAAGGAATGATTTTGTCGAAGTCTTTGGGTTACTACCACAAGTTGAAGGAAGATGCTAAGAAGAAGAAGGCCCCCCCTCAGACTTGCTGAGATTGATTATGTGACATGGTTTCCCCTATTAAGTTTTGGGTGTTCATTGTAAACGATTAATTTGTGGACGCGAGAGGCATAAGCTTCTTTTTTTGGTGGCTGGATATTTTACCGGACAAGTGAAGGCATGTCCTTCATTATTTTGTTGGTAATTTTTTACGTTAAATGGAGGAATTTTCTTTAAAGCAATTTCGGCAGTAAGGGTTAACGGTTAGTTATTTTGGATGCAGCTAATGTGTCTTTCTCCAATGCTTATATAGTTTTTTTTAAATATATGTTGAGTCAAATAATTACTATTAAAAGATTAGTCATGCTTTAAAAAGATTGAGTGGGAAGCATGAAAGAGAATTAATATATGTGATGTTCTAAACTTTTGAATTGAAAAAGTAGTGAATGCAATGGGTAAATTAGGGTAAGCTTAATATTGTTTTTCAGAAATCTAGTAGGGGTTTGTTGGTTTTTTGAGTCTAAGATGAGAGCTTAAACAATAGCTATGTTTTTCCTTCATAGAAAAGACTAACTTATACAAAATGCATAGAGTAAAGATAAGATTTCTGCTACAACTTAACAACACATGTTTCTTGAGAACCGTAAAAGTAAAACAACTTAAAAAAGCAACCGATCTAATGATGTTCTGCATATTATCATTACACTACACCAAAAAGTTATCTAATAGTCATAGACTAAAGAAAACACTCAACACCATCATGATGGAACGGTTGATAGATGAATGATCATGGGGGTAAAGGAAACCTAGTAATGCATTTTCCCATGATATTGGATGTTTAATGTGCGCCGCCCCTGATTTATTAGATGCTGATACTGTTGCTGGAGGGATGGTATTGGAACTTGACGTTGTTGCTGAAGCATGTGCTGCTGGAAAAACATGCCAAGGCATTCATTCCAGTTCCCGATCCACTTTGTTTGTGGCATAAGCTTCTTTGCGCACAAAACCTAATTAGTACAAATTATTTTGTATAAAAAAAACTCCAGCCTTTTGAATACTTTGAAAACTCCCTTTTTAATTTTTTCATTTAAACCCAATTCAGAATTTTTAATTTTTATGCAACACTAAACTTTAAATTCATTCACATCATTGACCAAGAAAAACTGTTGCAAGTAGCATGACTGAAATTTAATCTTCATGGCCAAGTTCACCAAGATACATTGCAAATGTCGCGAACTAACGACCCATGACGAACCGAACTTAGCAAAGCATGCCATAGTCGCAACGCCAATCAAAAGTTTAGAAGAAACTTTAAGTCTATTAATCACTTGACTATAAAAGACAAAAGTGCCACAAACAAAGAGCATATAATGATGGCAAGATGCATATGTTCCCTTCTCCTATACTCAGCAACCACAATTTGATTAAGGTCGTTATCAGTGGCATCCAAATTAGTATTAACAGCTGCGATGCGTGAGTTCTACACGGGGGGTTCAACTTCATGAGAGCTCTGTGCAGGGACTTGAACAACACCTTCTCCAGGACCGCCGATCCAGTCAAAATAAACGCATGCCTGCAAATATTTTCAAATATTTCATTAACTAAAACAAAATCGTATGACAAGTTATTCTTATAGGAAAAAATTTGCATTGTACCTTCAAGGGACACTGATAATATCTCCTTCCATAGTTTGCATTAGACCATGATGTCTTAAGCGATAGAGGCAAACCAAAATTGCATATCCTTCCATTAGCATACAAGTTCCTTCTTTGTGGGGAAGAAAATGACTGGGATGCCATATTTTATATACTACAGAATAATTGCAATTGCAAACATATTTAAAAATAAAGACATGTAACTTAACCCTTTTATATTAAACACAATCGACTCCCATTCATAAACAAAAAATATACCATGAAGTAACACGCAAATATACAAAAACAAGTCATAGACCAACCATACATCAAATTTCAAAATCATCACTGCCTAAATACTAAAGTCACTGATTATTTTGTTGCCGGCGAATAATTGTTACATGGAGAACATTGTTGTTCATGTTATTAGGCCTGAAGTGAACCTTGTCCCCTGCCCTTAAATTGTTGTCCTTCACAAATTGATACCAATTCTTTCCAAGTGGCAGTCACTTATATCCCCTTCTCGCTTCCTCCATTTCAGCTCGTAGATATACCACTTTTGTTCAGGGGTTTGCAACAGGACGTGCTGCCAGTGTTCCCTAAGATGAATTTCAACATATCTCCTTGGAAGAGCCTGAAAAAATATTAATTAATATTTATGCTTAGCATTTTTTACATTTTTTGTGTGCATATAAACTTTGCCGGATCAAAACTCACCAAGGTTTGAGTCCCAGTAGTTGCTGATTTACTTATCAACTTATCAAATTCATACACCTGGACCGCCCCATCTCTTACTGCATCAGGATCAACCATACTAACAGCCAGAATTCCATCATCTTCATCACTCTCACCACCCACAGCATCCTCCCCGACAGCTTCCTCGACACCTTCCTCATCCAAAGCATTCTCACCTCCCTCCTCAACAATAACATCCTCACGAGGTTGGCTTTGGGAAGTGCCAGCACCATAATTGATTTCATTCAACACAGCATCTAAAATCTTCACATGGAACGTGTTCCGCCCACGGTAATAGAAGTCAGCAAAGTGGTTTTCTTTCAACCCATACTTATTAGCAAGCACATTTACTGATTCCCAAATACGAACTCCATTATTCCCATAGAATAACCTAAATTCCATCTTACTCCCTACAGGATTTGTAACTTCAATCTTACGTCCAATCTCACAACTGTATCTCGTATAAAAAACAAGAGGTATTTCCATGTCCTCCTATGTATATTCAAAATAGAAGGAACCTAAAATAAGATTAACCAAGCCCAAACAAGTATGCAACCAAATTTGAAAGAAAAATAGAGGCATTTGGATATTACCAAATTGATGTCTATTTGTGTCCTAAAATCAGGGCCAACATTGTCTTTCAAACCAGAATTTTTCTCAAGTATCATCTTTCCTATATTACAACAGAATCATATATTCAATCAAATAACTGACATAGAAAATGAAGACTTCCCCCAACGGTAAACACTTCCATGTTTAGTACTACTGCACGTTATTAAACACCATTCGAAGCCAAAAAACCCTAAACCAACAAGAATGCCAAAATGAATGCAAATCAACCTCACAACTCTTCAATATTTAGATACTCTATTTCAAGTTAAAATACCCGTCACTTTTATTGGTTGAAAAGTTGACGACTCCATCATTATAAGAAATAGAAAAATGAAAAGCCATTTCGAAAAAATCGAAGAAACCCTTGAATCGCAGAACAAATGTAAGTCAGGTTTAACGAAAATAAACACAACACCATAACAGGGACTCAAAAATACTTTCAAAAACCGGTACTTTAGCATCAAGATAAGCAGAAAACCCTCAAGATTAGAGGACGAAACAATAAATTGTACAACCACGTCTGATGTGTGCACAGAAAACCCAGAAAACCCACATAATCGTACACATGCAAGATGAAAACCACGATCTACAATGTCGACAAGAAAATACGAACCTTGATCGATGGAGAAACGCATTCGCAACTCTCGTCGCTCGGAATCTGGAAGGAGAATGAAAGACGTTCGCAGATCTCACTCTGTAACGTTAGTTTCGAGAATGAAGGAAAACTGAAATAGAAGAAGAAGAACAACAACAAAGGAAGAAGAACGGTCAAATGGGTGGGAAGGGGAGCAATTACACAATTAAATGACTTACCAGGGTTAAACCAACCATGGTTAGTGGTAAATAATATAAATTTTATTTTATGAAAACCTCAATATACAAAAACATTTATGCTGGAAAATAAAAGCCACATCACATGTATTCTATTGGTCCAACTCGTAGGAGGTATCATACCTTCACCTGTGAGGAGGCACCATAGAGTGCACCATTTTAATATCACATTTCTGTGTTCTTTGTCGTTTCTGTTGGTTCCATATACTTGATTTGAGATGCAAGTTATAACTGGATGAAAAGAGGAAAAAGGAAAAAGGAAATTACAATGGAAAAGAAGGCAAAATGGAGCATAAAAATGGAGATTGGCATGCTGAAAAGGAGACACGACCGTGCTGCCCATAAGACACGACAATGGTCATCAAATTAAAGCTCCACGATCGTGTCAACCCAAAGATTGCTCATGGCTGAAGATTTAAAGCGGCCACGGCCATGCCTCGTAAGTGGCACAACCTTGTCATACTATGCAGCTAGAGCCCATGTTTAATCTAATTGTTTCCATTTAAAAGAATGGTTTGTGCAAAAGATAAAGAGAGCGTTCATAGAACAGAGTCGTGTAATCGTGCAAGCAGTGTTCGTGCAATAGAAAAGAATAAGAGAGGATAGACGCATAGGAGATTCATCTTTCCTTTGTTTTTGTAAGATGCCAAGTACTAGGAATTCTATGATTTTCAATTGTATTATGACTAGCTAAACTCTCTCTTTCGAAATAGGAATGTAGGATATAATTTGGCTCTCGTAAATCATCCTTTTGTGAAACTATATGGATCAAATGGGTAGGTAAGCCAAACAAAAAATTTTCACTTTCTAATATGATTCTGTTTGGCATCTCAAAAACATTTTTTTATCTTTTACTTTCTTTAGAATTAAAGTCAGGTTTGTCTGCCTTGCCAAAAATGGAAATTATGCGCACCTAACTTTGCTATCATGCTCAAACAAATTGCTCCAAAGCTTAATATGACAGATGGGAAGTTTTAAAAAGATTTTTTTATATTAAATGTTTATGATGAAAGTGAATTAATGATAACAATAAGGTCACTTTCTACAAGCACTTTGCAAAATAAAATTTCCTGCCACCAATATTCAATAGCTCACTTTATTTGTATAATTGAAAAAGTTTGTCTAAGCGACTTTTTTGTAATAATAATTCATTAAGACAAGCCAAATATAACTTTTTCTTTTTTCGGAGAACAGGAAAGTTGTACGGAAGTTCATACTTGCCTTCCATGTCTTTATCTTTAACCATTAGAAAGAAAAGGTCTAACTGTAGTGCTCCCATTATTGTAAGCTGAACACTTACACTAGTTTTGCGGTA
Source organism: Acmispon strigosus (assembly GCA_030819835.1). Taxonomy (NCBI): domain Eukaryota; kingdom Viridiplantae; phylum Streptophyta; class Magnoliopsida; order Fabales; family Fabaceae; genus Acmispon; species Acmispon strigosus. Next base: position 31,751,262 of record JAUAMA010000007.1, read on the forward strand.
GGAGTTAGCATGAACTTTGTTTTCACCTTACTTTGCTCCTAATTTTTAATAGTATTAAATTATGATGATCATAAGCTCAAAGAAACTCTGTAATATCCATACTACATACAGTTAGTGATAATTCTTAGCCCATCAAAAACTAACGTGTATCCATATCATTGGTTATTAAGGCTTTAGAATCTGATGTGGCATGCTCAGAACGTTTCTTCCTCCTCTATGAATTCGTTTATCTCCTTTTCTCTCTCTCCTCGGTTTGTACGAAAAACATAGCATTTAATGCGGTTTTCATTCCCAAGCCTCTCAGACCAGTAAAATTGTTTTTGCCATTCCCACTCTTCCATTCTTCTATCGGTTCTCCCCCCCATCATTGTTTTCGTTTCATCTTCCATTACCACAATCCATTAACTCTAGAGTGACCCTGCAGTTCAATTAATGCCCCTTTTCACATTCTTTGTTAATTTCCAATAATTATTCATGTCCTGCGTTTTCCATCAATGATTATTCCTGTCCTGCGTTTTCCCCATGACTGCCATTAATCCTCCTCTTTAGATTGCTTAATGTGGCTTATCAAATTCTTACAACCTTCATTATTCCTCCCCCTATAACTAGATTACTCTCTGCATTGGTATGTTGCACAAATAATCCATGCTCTTTCATTATTCCTTCGTGAATCTTGTTTCTCTCTGACTGTTTCATCATGAATCCTGTTTATAGCTATCTTTCCTAAATCAATCCATCAAAGGACGAATGGACGATTATTGCCTGGGTTGTTAGGGCTTGGTATGGTGCTGTTGTGGACAAGTCCAATCTTCCGTTTTCCTATAATCTTTACCTAATGGACAGCAAGGTAAAGATTATTTTGCTTCTATTCTTTGCTTTCAAATTTCTTCCCCCAAGATTTTTTTTCACATGCAACCGCTCATATATTGTGAGTGCTTACAGGGGGATAAGATACACGCCTTTGCAAGGAAGACCATGGTGTATCGCTTTGACCGGATTATCACTTAAGAAAGTGTATATTCCTTTTATAATTTCGGTGTAGGCCATAGCTCTGGTGATTTCAAGCCATCTCAGCATCAATACAAGATTATTTTGAAAATCGAAACTAGAGTCATTCTGGTTAGAAATGAAAGGGTTCCTCAAAACTTACTTAAGTTTGATGATTTCTGATACCAATTCGGCAAGTGAACAAAATGGTCGAAGTAATACTAAGATCGAATCCACAGGGATAGGTGGTTTATCAATTTCAACCCAAACTTCAAGGTTTAAAGCAGAAAAATAAAAGATATAATTTGATTTATTTTTCACTAAAGATGATAGCACAAAAACTAAAAGAAATTGGGTTATAAATTATGATGGAAACAACACTTGGGTATTAGCTTCACCTAACCAAATTAAGCTTTTTACAAACAAATATCTATATGAACTTGGAAATCATTCTATGGTGATGTAGCCTAAACCTTTACTTATTAATACCTTAATCAAGCAAATCATTCAATCTCAGTTGCTAAGCCTAATACCTTAGTACCTAGTCAATTTAATTGAAGAAGTTTTGTTCTTTAATTAGGCCAACACAATCGATTCCCACCCTTATACCTAAGTATCGGATAAACCAATCAATCTAATCCCAGTTCCCTTAGTCCTACCAAACTACCGTTTAAGCAAGATTAAACATGATACTTGTGTGCACTCAAGCAAGATAATCAAAGAGAAAAGATACATGAAATGATAACTTTATTCATATAGAGCACCAAAATCTTAAAGCATAATTCAGAATAAGATCCACATAAACCCAAGTACTAAAAGCAAACTAGCCTAGCATGGTTAGATTAAAAATAATCAATAGAAAGAATAAAAACCTGGAACAAGGGCTCAAGAAGCCTCTGACAACTCCAGAAATTGTGTATCCAACAAAGAGCTCAGAAAATTACAATAAGAAAACATAGAAAAACAAGTATCTTATTTATAGCAAAAACTGCCTAAAGTCCAACGCATGAGCGTTGGCATTCCAACGCTTGGGCGCTGGAAATAAACTTAGTTCGTGCTCCTTGGCAAAATGCCAACGCATGAGTGCTGGCTTCCTAGCGCTTGGGCGCTAGGAATTAAACTTTTCAGATCCTCCCAGGCAGAATGCCAACGAATGAGTGTTGGCTTCCTAGCGCTTGGGCGCTAGGTCTTCGAGCATCAGTGATGTTTTCACAGAATACCAACGCATGAGCGTTGGGATCCTAGCACCTGGGCGTTGGGAGTTTTTCAGAATTCCTCACTTGCTTCCTTTGCATTTTTCTCTTGCTCCTCCTTCATCAATGCTCTTAATAAGCTTTCATTGTCATTTTTCAGACTGCACAACTGCAAAAGCTCATCAAGGCTCCATCAAAACATCAATTATAACTTATGAAATTGCATTATTCCTCATAACTCCATTAACTCTCATTAACACCTCTCAATGATTCATCTTAACTCCAAATTGTTCTTTTAAAAGCTGATGGTTATTTCTTGTAACTTAAGCACTCTATGACTAGAAATTAGCATTAAAACAAGGGACTCAAAACTAACCTAAAAAGACTCAAATAAAGATAAGAAAAACACTAACAAGGACTAAAACTGAAAAAAAGCTTAATTAGAACCTAAATGCAGAAAACAATACAAAGCAAAGGTAAAATCATTAAAAACACTACATGAGACAAAGGAAAAATAACAAAATAAAAGACTCAAAAGATCATAAAATCCCGTATCATCACACCACTATACCCAACGACAGCTTGTCCTCAAGTGTAAACTCAAGGTGGCTTGTCCTCAAGCACAGAATAAATCGCCCTAAAACTAGATATTAACATATACGTGCAAAGATACATATCTCAGCAAAAGCAGTTGAGTCATGCACAAACAAGTTGAGGGAGTGAAGTTCATCATAGAATAAGAGTATGATAGTTAATCAAAAGAGAGAAGCTAAGAGTTCACAACAACAACTCACATTTCTTCAGTTCATGAACATACAAGTACAATGCAAACCTAGCTATCTTTCAATTCAAAACCAAACAAGATAGAAATGCAATCAGGAGAGACTTTTTCAGGTTGTAACTTTGGCCAATGGTATAATAATAGGTACGAAATGAAAGAATTGGAAACTCTAAGGGCTACAGGCACAAGTCAGGTGATCCTTCTAAGCAGAAAACAACAAGAGCTATAGACTTAAAACACACGGGCTCTCTCTCTTTTCTTTTATTCTTTTCTTCATTTTTTTTGAACAAAGCAGTGAAGTGATTGGGAGATATAGAAAGTGTATTAACCACCCCTATAACCTTGCTCACCTCACTACTTTATTGCTACTTTTTCTTTTTATTTGCACAGGCATATACCTTAATTTTTCAGAGAAGAGAAACCTACAACTTTTAAGCTTATTTCAAGTAAGTTAGAATCACCTAACAATAAAAAAAATCACCAAAGCAGGGCACCAAAGGAATATCCATTATAGGCTCAAAGTGGGCTACTAAGGGAAGCATGGACATCAAAGTCTGAAAGCCTAAAAAAATTCCTACAAGTCTCTCTCAAAATCACACAAATGCACTTATTTAACTAATATGTAAATCAAGACAGGTTCAAGCATGCACAAGTATGTCAGAATTATTCACTCAGCACTCAGAAACAAAGGGCAAGTGTACCCAAAATAGAACTCAAATCACTTCCATAATCAACTACATCTCAAAGTTCCAGAATCCTCTCACATCCCCTCACAAGCATGCAACACTCCCCAATATAAAATATCATATGTATCAACAACTTTAATAAAATTAAACAACTAGTTAGGGGTGAAACCAGTCAAGACCGAAAGTATAAAGGTAAATGACTAAGGGTAACTAAGACGTGAAAACTGACTCAAGACTAAACACATATGCAAGACTCTAAGGTAAAGACATGTGATAGCCAAATCGCAAGTGCACGATTGATTATCGCGTAATATAAAAGATTGGCGACCCCACAGGGATAGGTGTCTAATTACTAATTTGTTTAGAGCTTAAGCAGAAAAATAAAAAGATATATTTTGCATTTTGGTTTCTGGAATAAGAACATAAAAAGCATAAAATATAAAAGAAGAGATGATGATAAAAATAAGCATTTGGGTTGCATTGTATAACTTATAATTTATGCTAGCAAACTTCTATTTTATTTCTGAATTCCAAACAAAGATTCATGATGCTATAGCCTAGTGTAACTACAAGATAATTCCTTAAGCATTGTAGATCTTTCTTTTTAATTACTAAACCCAATTCCTTGGCACCTAGTTAACTAAAGAAGAAGATGAAGAAGATGTTCAGGCCAACATAAAGTTACGTCCTTCCTAATTCCTTAGCGAAGTATACTTATAACCTTTTTTAAATCCTAGGTCCCTTACTACTTACCAAATGGCCTTATGTAATAAGCAATAAGCATGAGATCTTGTGTGCACCAAAATGAATGAAAAACAAGGAAATAAAACATGAACTTTGAATATTATTCAGAAACAAATAAAAGAAAACTAAAACATAAACTAATAAGCTAACACAACCCAAAATACTTAAAGAGAATTAGCCAAGCATGGCTAAAAGAAGCATTGAATTACCCTGGACTAGGAGCTCAAATACGGCTTCCCACAATTCCTAGGAACAATGTTCTTGAGGGAGAAAGAGGAACACTTGTTGTGTTCTAAGAAATGTGTGTTTTACAAGTGCAAATTGCCTCCCTATTTATAGCAAAAATCTGGGCTCCAGCAATTAAATCCCACTTCCAGACCGAGGCCCAGCGCTTGAGCGCTGGGTTCCCAGTGCTGCAGCGCTGGGTGCTGCTTCTTCATCTTCAAGCTTTTCTTCCTTCTTCATGATAGTGGGTTTTGAATGCCATAAAAAGCCACTACTCAGCCCTTAATCAATTCTGAAACCTTCTTCCCACTACCATCAATCCTTCAACTTAATTTCCCATGTGCTCATTTGAAGAGAGTTGCTTCATATTCCTCTTTTTCACTTTTAGTCCTCTCTTGGTTAGCACTCCAATTCAAGCCCTTTCATTCTCTCAATCTTCACTTTTAGCCCTCCACTCTTGAACTTTCACATTTTGGACCTTGATTTCCTGAAACTTTACAAAGTGGTCCCTGGACAAAAATGATAACTAAACCAGCTTTTCCTAAAAATATAAAATTGCTATAAAAGTTCCTAAAAATATAAAATAAAGGTAGAAAAACAAATAAAATCTAATCTACATGCAAAATGCAAAATAAATATAAAATCTATATAAAAATAATAAAAAACCTATATGTGACTCAAAAATAATAAAATAAAAAGACTAAAAAGACCCTAAAATTATCATATAAAACCCTGAGTTTAGAGAAAGTTTTTATCCGATTGAAATATGATAATTTTCCAGAAAGCTTAGCGGATAAGGAAGACATGCATGTTTAATAGACAAAGAATCAAGAAAGTTAGGCTTGGCTTTTAACATGTTTGAGTTCATCAAATAAGCTCACAAAATGATATTCTCCATGAAAACAAGAAAGCTCAATGATCCTGCCTATAATTCAAATCAAAACTGAAGTAAAGCAACCAAGTGATGTTGAAGAGATTTTTAAGGTTGTAACTTGGCCAAAGGGTTGAACAATTTAAGGTGTGGATTTCAAGAAATTGGCAACTCTAGTGGCTGACTCAGAAACTTGTTGTTAAGTGATTTTTCTTGATTAAGAGCTTTAACAATTACAAACAAGGGTCCTCTCAATTTTTCTCTTCTCTTTTCTTTTTTGAACAAAGTAGTGGAATGTATGGGATGAATGACTTGAATTTTACTTCCCTCATACTCTTTCTCACCCCACTACCTCATTATTTTTTCCTAAGGCACATACCTTATTTTTTCCAATTTCCTTCATTTTTTTTTAGAGAGAAACCCAACAAACATAGCTCTAGCAATTTCAGCACATGAATCACAATAACAACTTTAAGAATTATCACACAAAGTAGGCTCCAAAGAATGACTCTTTTAAGGCTCAAAAGGGGCTACTAGTGGATATCAAATTTCAAGCAAAAATCTGAGTTTTCAAAAATGCCTATAATCTCTTCTCAACTCACAAAGTGTACAAAACTCCAATCAACATGTAACACAAGGCAGAAAAATTTCACAATCATGCAATCAGAGTCCTCAGCTCTCAGAAAAAGATAGGGTAAGTAGTACCCTTTTAAGAACTCAGAAAAAGACTTTGCCAACAACCCAAAAGTCAAGACATCAAAAATCCTTTCTACAGCATGCTATCCTAACTGCTACAAAACATAGAACTTTTTCACAAAACAGTTCAATCAGATAAAACATTCGCAAAGCTATAGCAATATTCAGAATGGATAATATACTCAAGACTCATGCAAACAGAAAAAATAAAACTAAAAACTATAAAAACAAAAACAAAAACTAAGAAGCTGGTATAGTAACAAATTTTCCACAAAGGTCCAAGGGAACCTCAATGTAAAAATCAATTTGAACACTTAAGTTCAAGAGGGCTCTTTCTCCTTTTGGTACCTATCCTGTAACAATGAACAAACAAAAGTCTCACAAGCAGAAGCTTGCTTGACTTGTTAGTTCCAAAATTAGCACAAACAAGATCCTGGGTTGAAAAATTGTGTCCACCTTAAAAACAAGAATTCTTGAGTTTCCCAAAAATTAAAACCAGTGTAGAAACAAGGGAAAACTCATAGAATCTAAAACTTTTCAGAAAATGGTGAACACAAAATTTTATTAAAAACTAAAAATAGCAAATAAAAACAAAACAGCAAGACTGCCCGAGTTCCAGCGCTGGAGCGTTGGGGATGCCAACGCTTGGGCGCTGGATAAAAGCAAACACTAGGAAATCAGAGGTCCCAGTGCCTAAGCGCTGGGTTTCCAACGCTGTGGCGCTGGAAATAAGAAAAATAGAAACTGGGATTCCAGGGGCCTAGCGCATGAGCGCTATCCCCCAGCGCTGGAGCGCTGGAATTAACTGGGATCAGAGGTTGTGAAGCAGGGGCCTAATGCTTGAGCGTTGGCCTCCAGCGCTTGAGCGCTGGCCTCTCCTGCAGCAAAAACATAGAGTTCTTTTCTTTATTTATTTACAAGAGTAGTACAGAAAATTAAAAGACAGAATTGAAACTATTCCTAAGTTGGGTTGTCTCCCAACCAGCTCATTGTTAAGGTCCGAGATAGACCCTTCCCTTTTAATCAATTAGGGGAAGTTTTCTTTCTTTTGGTGAATACATCATCTTTAAAATCATCCTCTTCCTCGGACTCATAATGCTTAAGAGTCCGGAATACAGAAAACTTGATTTTTCCACCCCCTACCTTCAAAGATAGGAGGCCTTCTGCCACATCAATCTTGGCGTTTCCTGTAGCAAGGAATCAATTTCTTTTCTTTTTTTTTTTTTTGAAATAAGAAGAAAACAGAAATTACACAGATAATAAAACAGAAAATAAAAGAAAGCTAAAAATTACTAAATTTAAAATACTCAAACCTGGACATGGGTTGTCTCCCAAGAAGCTCGATTTTATAGTCTTCGATAGACTTGGTTCCTTCCAGAAATTGTTCAATCAACCGGGGTCTATTGCAAACTGTTTTAGACCCCTTAAGTCATGCAAATTTTGACAACTTATAGTCATCAAAATAATACAAACCTGTTCAGCATAATCCTCGCCATTTTCCCAAATAAGATCACCTATGGACAGTTTAAAAGAATTTTGTTCTTTTTCTTCCGGTGTGGGAAGAAAAACTGAGTTTTCAATAACTAAGCAATCCACTTGTTCAATTTTCTTTTCCTCTATTTTGTCCATAGAATCACTTACCGGGTCAATGGGAACTTGTTGGTTTACTGGCTGCCTCCCCAAAATTGCATTCAGCCTTCCTTGCAAGATTATTCTGGCCTTCCATTCTTGCACTCGGTTGGGCAAAGATCCCGAAGCGCGCTTGCAATCTAATTCAGAGTAATACTCATCAATTAAATTGAAAACAATGCGCTTCCTCTTTTCATCTTCTTTTTCAAGATTAGCCCGAATCTTTGCCAACCATTCTTCAAATGTTCCAGCCATATTTCCTTACAAAATTTCAGCAGACAAAATTAGTAGCACCTATTCACCACACAAGTTAATATTTTTTTTTTATCTTTTTTTTTTATATATACAAAAAGCAGCACTAATCAAATTAATAAAAAGAACTTAAAAAGAACCTATCCCCGGCAACGGCGCCAAAAACTTGATAGCCAAATCGCAAGTGCACGATTGATTATCGCGTAATATAAAAGATTGTCGATCCCACAGGGATAGGTGTCTAATTACTAATTTAATTAGAGCGTAAGCAGAAAAATAAAAAGATATATTTTGCATTTTGGTTTCTGGAATAAGAACATAAAAAGCATAAAATATAAAAGAAGAGATGATGATAAAAATAAGCATTTGGGTTGCATTGTATAACTTATAATTTATGCTAGCAAACTTCTATTTTATTTCTGAATTCCAAACAAAGATTCATGATGCTATAGCCTAGTGTAACTACAAGATAATTCCTTAAGCGTTGTAGATCTTTCTTTTTAATTACTAAACCCAATTCCTTGGCACCTAGTTAACTAAAGAAGAAGATGAAGAAGATGTTCAGGCCAACATAAAGTTACGTCCTTCCTAATTCCTTAGCGAAGTATACTTATAACCTTTTTTAAATCCTAGGTCCCTTACTACTTACCAAATGGCCTTATGTAATAAGCAATAAGCAAGAGATCTTGTGTGCACCAAAATGAATGAAGAACAAGGAAATAAAACATGAACTTTGAATATTATTCAGAAACAAATAAAAGAAAACTAAAGAGAATTAGCCAAGCATGGCTAAAAGAAGCATTGAATTACCCTGGACTAGGAACTCAAATATGGCTTTCCACAATTCCTAGGAACAATGTTCTTGAGGGAGAAAGAGGAACACTTGTTGTGTTCTAAGAAAGGTGAGTTTTACAAGTGCAAATTGCCTCCCTATTTATAGCAAAAATCTGGGCTCCAGCAATTAAATCCCACTTCCAGACCGAGGCCCAGCGCTTGAGCGCTGGGTTCCCAGTGCTGCAGCGCTGGGTGCTGCTTCTTCATCTTCAAGCTTTTCTTCCTTCTTCATGATAGTGGGTTTTGAATGCCATAAAAAGCCACTACTCAGCCCTTAATCAATTCTGAAACCTTCTTCCCACTACCATCAATCCTTCAACTTAATTTCCCATGTGCTCATTTGAAGAGAGTTGCTTCATATTCCTCTTTTTCACTTTTAGTCCTCTCTTGGTTAGCACTCCAATTCAAGCCCTTTCATTCTCTCAATCTTCACTTTTAGCCCTCCACTCTTGAACTTTCACATTTTGGACCTTGATTTCCTGAAACTTTACAAAGTGGTCCCTGGACAAAAATGATAACTAAACCAGCTTTTCCTAAAAATATAAAATTGCTATAAAAGTTCCTAAAAATATAAAATAAAGGTAGAAAAACAAATAAAATCTAATCTACATGCAAAATGCAAAATAAATATAAAATCTATATAAAAATAATAAAAAACCTATATGTGACTCAAAAATAATAAAATAAAAAGACTAAAAAGACCCTAAAATTATCATATAAAATCCAGTCATCAACATGCAAAAATGACTATATGCAAAAGAATAAAAAAATAAAACAAAGGAAAGGACAAAGAAATTGCACCCTGGTCATTATTTTCTCCATAGGCTTATCAAGATTCTGCTTCTCTTCCACTCCAACCGCAGGTCTAGAGAATTCAGGCCAACCTGCTCTTTACTTGACATAAAGAAAAACACACAAAATAAAAGATGCACATGTGTTGTCTCCTAAGAAGCCCAATGTTATAGTCTTTGATAGACTCTTCAAGTTCACTTCTCATCCAGGGTCTATCACAAACTGCATTAGACCTTTCATGTAACACCCGGAATTTTCTCAAATAATTAAATAATTATTTATTTATTCCAAGGTACTGTTTGGATCCGCTCGGCGGCATCGGCAAGCGATATCGTTGACCGAAGTACCGATGAAGAATTCTTTGCGACACTTAGTAGGAAACCAAGCTAGACCTGACTTTGAGTTCGGACGAGAATAAGACGTTCACACTATCACCATGACGTTCAGTGAAGAATTTCGTGAAGAACAACTGTAATATTGATATGGTTTCCTACCGGAGCCCGGGAAGGATTTTTCGCGCTAACGGGACTTTTAGCCGAAACTTCAGCAGGTGAAACAGACGACTTTGGGACCCCGGATCGAGAATCTGTAAAGCACCAAATGATTTCGTTTGGCATTTGGCGTTTCGAGACCAATTTTGTGCTAGAGATTTTTATGACTAGTGACTGGTGAATAGTGTTTTCGGGCAACGTGGCGCAGACATCGAGAAAGATTTACCCGACCTCGAATCGTGCGAGCTCGGTACCCTGAGAGCAATGAATGGGCCCGGGGCAGATATTCTTAGTGGCACTGAGATACTCATTGATAACGATCAGTGACTTGACGCACTGACGCGTCAGTGGGGGAATTTATTAATAAACAAACCTAGATATTTTATTTGGAACATTCTATATTTAGAGTTTAGTCCCTGAACTTTGAAACCTTACGGTTTTGTCCCCGATAGTAAAAAGGTTTTTTTACTTTAACCTTTTACCATTCCAACTTTAGTCTCTTGGGTAAGTAATAAGTTGAGTTTCACCCCCAATCCTTGAGCCTTTAGGCTGCGGCCCACACCCTCCATTAAGGGGGTTAAGAGGTTTTCATCTCCTTAAGTGAATCATTAAGTGAGAAGCCTTGGAGTTTAGAGAGATTTAGAGAGATAAAGAGATAGGAGAAAACTATTCATCATCTTCCTCTTCAAGCTCTCTTGGTCGAACCTCTTCTCTCTCCCTAGCTCCTTCATCTTTTTTTCTTCCATCTTGTTCCTTTGAGGTAATGTGTTCATCTCCCCTTGATCTAAAATTCTACCAATTCAAAATTTCATTTTGTTGAGTTTAAATTTTATGCTAGTGCTAGAACTTAGAAGCTCCTTCATAAATGTTGTTCCTACTACCATGAGATTTGTTTTGAACCGATTGGATTTTTTATTTGTTGAGTCTTGTTTCCTAGAAAGTTTTTAGGGTTGAGTTTTGTTAGGGTTGCTTTTGGAAAAGTCATTCCCATTGGATTGATCTTTGAAAATCACCAATTAGTTTTCTTCGAAGTTTTGTTTTTGAAAAATTGATTACTAGGAAAAAGTGATTTCCAAGCTTTATGTAATTATTTGTCATAGTTTTCTTATTACCTTTGATGTGTACAAATTAGATTTTGAAGAAAAATTTATCTTTGAATTTCTAGTGTTTGGCCGAATTGATTTATGTGTTGGGACAATGGATAAAATGCTTATAAATGAATTTGGGTATTGAGGATATGTTTTGTCAAAATTGTTGTGCATTTTCCTAGAGAATTTTTAGTGTTAAGGACTTTAATAATTGTTTTTGAAAACTTAGGAAATTTGGGAATTGAATGTGTGAAAAAAATTGAGTTTTTTGACAAATTAGATTTTGGAACTCATAGTTAAAATTAGGGCTTTGGGCATACTGAAAACTTGGGGAAAATGAAGTGAATATTGTATTAGAAGTTATGTTTTTGGTTGTGAAATTGATTTGGAAAATTTAGAGAAGTGTTGGGTGAAAATTTGGAAAATTCTTAGGGATTTTAAGGACTTGGGCAGAATTGAAGTTTGATGAAAATGTGTGTGTTTTGTCTTCTAAAATCTTGATTAAGGCCTCAAAATGGTTTGTAAGCATCTAGCTTTGATGCTCTTTGAACGGTTGAAATTTCGGAAAAAGTTAGGTTTCGTAGCTTAGGGTTTTCTAGGTTCTTTTTGCAATCGTCGAAATCTTGTTTAAGTGTCTTTGACCTCCGAGGATTTCCTAAGATGTAGAGCCTATGTCTAAGTGTTTAGACCCCTGTTTAGACCAGCCCTCTTTCCTTAGGTTTGAGTTCAAAGTTCTAAAGTTAGGTTGTGCTTGTTGAAGGATCACGAGGCCCTAGACCGACCAAGACGTGCAGAACTTCCAAAACTGCCAAGATCGATCATCTCTGTGGTAAGGGAACTTCGTATCTCTGTCTATTAGCATAAGCATATATATATATATATATATATATATATATATATATATATATATATATATATACCATGCTGCACTACGATCTTTAGAATTGTAGTTGACGACGTTCTGAGAACGACCCGACTTTAAATTGTATTGATTGATATATTAATGCAAGTCTCTGAAGGCATCTGATATGCTGGATTAGAAATTGTTTGAAGTGTGTCCATGTTGATTTGATTTGGATTGTGGCTTGACTATTTGGATTGTTCATTGCTTTATTATCATTTGAAAGCATGATTCTCTTTCGACATGATTAAATCTACTTGTGATATGTGCAACTGCTCTACATGATTAGTATTAATTATGAAGCTATTCTAGGCCTCGTTTAAATACGTATGAGTCCTAGTTGTGTTTTGTTTTCATTTCGTGTCAAGCATGTTTTGTGAAAGTTGTCATGGTTCGGGGCTATAAAGAGTCACGGGCTAGATGGCGCACCATCGGGGCGTTATTACAGAGCGTTCTCGTGTAAGTGGCAACTCTTAACTTACCGACTTACTCTCTAGTTCGTTCGGAGTTCGAGAGAGTGTCCCACCTGCCTGCAGGAGTTGGTGCATATCCGGATAAAAACCTTTTTAGTACATGAGGAAGATGTGCGTGCATATAGGGTCTTAGAGTTTTTCAACTACTTGCGTCAAATAATTGTATGTGTACTTGTTATTTTCTACCTGTTGATTGCTTGGATAACATTTGCTAGCCGTAGGCTTTAATTGTGCGTTTTTGTATTTTCTGGTGATCCGTCGCCAGTCGGACTACCTTTAGCTGGAAGATGCCGATGGATTCCATTACAGGAGAAACCATAACAAGAAGTCGGGTGCATAGTGTTGGAGGACTCGTTGCCATCGCTTTTACCGTTATGTAATAATAACTTATATGTTTACGTATCAGGGTAGGAGTTTTAGTTTATATTCTTTCAACTGACAGCAGAGTTTTTGAACCCAAGTTATATGTTTTGTAAATAACCTCTAAGCTGCTGGTCGGTCACTTTATGCCATATGTATGGCTATTTGCGAATTAGGTATATATAATACTAATGCACCTCAACATGACATGTTTCGAAAAGGAAAATGATTTCAAAATAAATATACTCCTTTTTTCCAAGATTTGAAAATGCCCCTGCATATTTATTTACGGTTTATTTGCTACAGTAACACCTTAGAAATCAGGGTGTTACATTGTGGTATCAGAGCTGTCGGGGAACGGGTTTTTTCTACGCTAAGTTGTGTGCTGTTTGTGTTTAACCGTGGTAACAAACTATTTTTTTTTACTTATTACCACATTTGACGTGCAACCGGGGTCATAGAGAACCTTAGTTACCTTGGTTCAACATGGAACTGTGGTAACTGAGCTCTGGGCACCATTTTACCTCGGTCCGACACTGAAGCGGAGTAACAGGGGCGTGGTAAAAAGGCAATTCTGTAGTAGTGGGGCTACATCAGGTTCTCAGTTTGATAGTTGATAATGCCTCAGCTAATGATAAAGGAATTAAAATTCTCAAGAAGAGCCTACAATTAAAGGACATGTTAGTTCTGAATGGTGATTACATTCATATGCATTGTCTTGCACATGCGTTGAATTTGATCGTGAAGAAGGGCTTGAGACATATTGATATTTCAGTTTTGAGAATTCGTGAAGCGATTAGATATGTGAGGTCTTCCTTTATTAAGTAGAATACCTTTAAGGCATGTGTTGAAAAGTTGAATATTGAATACAAAGGTCTTGTTTTCCTAGACTGTGAAACTAGATGGAACTCAACGTACTCGATGCTAGAGTCTGCACTGAAGCTTAAAAGAGCGTTTGATGAGATTGAAATAGTTGATGGGAAGTATGTTGAAGAGTTACAAGAAGGGAAGGGTGTGCCAACAGACGATGATTGGAACTATGTGCAATTGATCCTTCCATTTCTAGAGCTCTTCCATAGAGTAACTATCTGCATTTCTGGATCTTCTTATGTGACCAACAACACATACATGTGGGAAATGTTTGGAGTTGGTAAAAAAATCAAAGAAATGGGTGAAAGTATGGATGAACGTGTCAAATCAATGGCTGAACAAATGAAGACAATGTTTCAGAAGTACTTTGATCCCAACTCTCTGAATATGCTGTTGTTGATTGCTTTGGTTTTGGACCCCAGGCGCAAATTAAAGTTTGTAAACTAGCTAATCAATGAAGCATTTGATGGCGCGACTGCAACAACATTGAAACACAAGTTAGAGTATTCTTTGACGACTATTTTTGAAGAATATAGTGGTGGACTAGAAGGGGCTGGATGGAACTCTCAAGATTCTCGATATAGTGCAGGTAAATCAATTCTACTCTTACACTAATATATTTGACCAATATTATAACTAATATCTTTGTTTATGTCTTAGGTGATGATGAATATGGTTTTAATCAATATTACAAATCATCTGGGTCTGGTTGCGATAGATCTGAGTTGAGCACATATTTCGAAGAGAGGTCAGAAGGCCCTGTGGATTTGGATATTCTGAACTAGTGGAAGATAGACTCAAGCTGTCTTCCAATCCTTTCAATCTAGAGATGTGATGGCTATACCTGTTACTACAATGGCATCTGAATCAACCTTCAGTACCGGAGGAAGGGTACTTGATGATTATCGTGCTTCCTTAACACCAAAAATGGTGGGAGCACTTATTTGTATTCAAGATTGGACTAAAGGAGAGTCATCATCATTAGTTCTAAATGATGATTTTGAGGTTGTTGATAAATGCGAACAAGGTAAAATGGTAGGATTTGTTTAATAATATATTTTTGTTTTATGACTTGGCTATGTAACGCGATATGTTCTTTTTCTTTTGCAGAATTGTTCTCCTTAAGAGATACAGATGCTGCTCCTAGTTTTTCACTGGACATGGATGAATTTTGAAGTTGTATGAAGATTGCAGACCACCATGGCCTGTGAACCTGATTCTGATGATGAAGATGGTCCACTTGCTGAAGTGAAACTTCGTCACACTTGCTGTTAATTCACTTTATTAATTACCTAAATCCAGATATTGGTGCATAAGTTTATTAGTAGAAAATGGTATAATTTATAAGGATGTTTTTCCTCTAGTGTCTAAAAATAGGATACTAAAGATGATATGGATGAGTATATTTGGGAGAGGTGGTGAAAGTACATGAATTAAGGACTTGAATAGTTTTGATTTACAAATCATGTTACTTGTTCTAAGAATTTGAAACAGTGCATGTATTAGTGAGTGCTAAGGTTATTCTGAGACAAGTTACTGAATTTGAAACAGTGCATGTTTTATTTGAGAATGAGAGTTGACATTATTTACTGGTAGATTGTGTTAATTATTGCTATACTATATTGAATTACAGAATTTGATTTTGAATTATGAACTACCTTTTTTCCATTGCTTGTTTTTTCAGTTTGGAAATTGGTTAAAACCGGTTTTTAAATTTAATTTTTTTCCAAAAAAAACTAGTTTTCAAAATGGGTTAAATCTGGTGTTGTACTAGAACTGGTTTTTAAACTGAGTTTTCTTCAAAAAAACCAGTTTTCAAAATGGATTAAATCCGATTTTGTACTGGAACCGATTTTTATCCAATTTTGAACTCAAACCGATTTTAAATTCGGTTATGGATATAAACCAGTTTTAAACTAGTTATAAACCGATTTTAGAAAATTAAAGTGGATCAATTTATAAAACCAAACCATTAATTGGATATGGCTTGGTTGAAAACCAAACCATCCACACCCCTATTTATATTACACTGCCAAACTGCATCTGCAAGTACCACTCATTTTGATCCCATCAGTTTCTATATCTTGTGGCCATACCTAATTTCATCCCCGTATCCCTGCGAAGGGATAATTTTTATCTTTTCGAGAATATTTCTTTCTTACCTTCAATCAATCAAAATATCCCCATCTTTATTCATCAACAATCATGTCTGACTTGAAAACTACCAATACGACCCCCCCATTGTCCCAAGGAATCAATTATTTGGACCTACTTTTGCACTCAAGTTTGAATCAAATCTACATATATAACAGATTCAAGAATATCAGAATAAAAAAACCAATATTACAAATGAAATTTTGTGAGGAAATGCACTGAGAAAGCCGCAGTGGCCCATGCAGGCCCAAATCTGCTGCTATCTTCGGGTTACTAGCACGATGCTCAACAAACCTACCTAATAGGCGACGACACGCAATTGCTCACAAAATAGACCCATGGGAATGAAATATTAATGCTATTGGAAATAACCTGAGTTTTCGACACATTTCTGCTATGTCTAGACTCTAGTATAAAGGAAAGGACAAGGACAGAAATGAGGAGGACACAAAATATGAACTCCAATGCATTTCTCAATTAATGCATTAATAATAACATAATTGAATCTGGATTCGCCTCTCTAGCCTTTTGCATCATGCAACCAACATAAATGTGAGGGGGATAAATGTAATTAGCACTTGCTTTTTGGTTAAACTAATTTCAACATTTAGATTATTGAATCAATGGATAAAAGTGTGCGGCAGAGGTTGGAGAAAGTGTGTTGCTGGAGAGATCCAAGTTCAGCAGAATTTGAGTTAGGTCTAACTCTACCAAAAAAGTAATGCAATGGTAGAATTAGGCCTAACTGAATTTTTAAGTGGTGTAAAATTATATCCTAAATTTGTTTATTCGGTTACTTATAAATAATCTACATGTTCTCTAATTATAAATACGTCCACAAGGAGCCAAAATTGCATAATTATGAAACTCAAATAAAATATTATAAAATAAAATTTAGTTATACATGCTTTCAAAATTTATATTCCATACAAATTAAGTGAGGAAAATACCTACATAAAGGGCCATATATATTTAAGGGCGCAAAGGATAGAGGATAGGCCATAGGGGTAGCATATAGCATAGGAAAAGTGGATGTTAGTGAAAGCCATGAAAGGCTATGAGCCTCGTTCAAGCTCTTCCTGTGCAGCTTGCAAGCTATTGAAAAGGAGATGCACACCCAATTGTATTTTTGCTCCTTACTTCCGCTCTGATGAGTGTAAGAAATTCGCCAAGGTCCACAAGGTATTTGGAGCGAGCAATGTGAGCAAGATCCTCGTCGAAGTGCCGGAAGAGCAGAGGGAGGACACGGTGAATTCGCTGGCATATGAGGCGGAGGCAAGGCTTAAAGACCCTGTTTATGGATGCATTGGTTCCATTGCCTTGTTGCAGAGGAAGTTGGTGGAGCTTCAACATGACCTCGCCATTGCTAAGGATCGTCTTGCTCGTGTTCATGCTATTGCTGCTACTACTGCTGCTGCTACAGCTACTACTACTACTGCTGACATCTTTCATGCTCATGTTAGCTTGCCCCCATTTCCTGAGTTTTCTGTTTGCAGTGATTTCAATGATGATATCTTCTGCCAAAGCTCTTCATCATCTCAATCATTCAGCCGGCATGAAACGGTGGATGATTTTAATGAAATCCCTTATATACTTTGATGTTCAGCTGGCATGATTTGCCCCCACCCCTTTAAATTTAATTTAGCATGTATGGAAATTCTTCTACAATTGATTCAGCAACCAAAATCATTTTCAGAAAAAAGCTTCTGTGAGTAGCTTTTGGTCACAAAAGCGATTCGGAGATATTGTCATGTATCTTGGTCATCAATCAAAAGCAGCTACCCTTTGCATATGCTAATAAGAACACTAGGAATCATCAACATGTATTATTATTATATTGTGTATGTTAAATTTCACTGTTCTTGGCCTTTAGTATCAATTTTGTAATAGCAATATGATTTTCATTTTGGGTGACCATGAAATTCTGCTCCAGAAACATGTTCTGATCAATCTCTTTTCTACAAATTCTGATAGTGTCAGACCTATTTGGTTTGGTAGGTTATATAGTAAAGACACGACTATGCAGTTCTTGAGATGCACAAAAAAAAAGTGTTCCAATTTGTGAATGCTGAATTTGGATCAGCTTCTAGTGTTTACGGAATTGTGATTGAGACGAGTGCAGGTAGAGCATTCATTGGCACTACACAAGTGTGAGACACCATTCAGCACAAAGAAAGCAACACTACTAGCCATTAGTTGGTTCTTGCTTATCTTTGAACGATTGCTTCCCAATACAGTGTGGGTCCAATAGTACTGTGTTCAATGCAACATGGAGCACCCATTATGAGTTTCCCCTGGGAAACCAACCCCACCAAATGAATGGCCCTTGAGCTTTTATCATAATGGGAATCCAAAGAGTAACGCCAAGACCGAAAGTAGTTTGTGTAGTTTCTTTTACGGGATTTATGACCCAAAACAAAATGTCTACCATTCAAACTACATGAATTATCTTGCGCCAGAAAGTTGCATCACATAAATAATATGTGCACCAATTCTAACCGTTTTTGACCGCCACAAGTTGCAGAAATTTGTAGCCAGCACCATGCACATGTTATATGGTGTTTTTTACATGATTAGCACTATTTTAGTATACATGAATCACTACTACAGTAATTTGTGGCCGTTTTAACCCCTATAAATTGTTAGTGTATGGTGATTAACACTATTTTATCTTAACGTACATTGTAATTTCAAACCCTAAACCCTAAACTTGAATGAGCTAGACTTTGTAATCGGTATACTACTTGCTAAGGCCTGAGGCTAGTGCTGGTAGTACATAACTTACATTGGTTTAACAACTTCAGAATGCATGTCTGAGTGATAGTATCGGATGGGAATAATTTTGGAAATTTATTAGTAGTTGAAGAAGGAAAATGATTGGCAGGACATTATTGATTCTCCACATCTAATACAATGTGTTCCTGACTACGCCCACCCATGTCGGTTTTGCAATATAATAATATCAGTGTCTTCTGCACACTAAAATCTAGCAACTTGTTTCATTCACACCCAACAATTTCCACCTATTTGAATTTCATATTGTTTCAGGATCCGTATAGTTCAAACGAGGGAAGGGGAGGGGAGGGATTTTAATGGAGGGGAGGGGAAGGGGAGAGAGATTTTAATACTTATTATGTTTGGTTCATAGGAGGGAAAGGGAGTGCAAATAACTTTTTTTTTTTATGGTTCACGAGGACAGGGAATGAGTTTTATGATTAAATTACTTTTATACTCTTTATAAATTTACTTGTATGTTAAACATGTTTGCATTTAATATTTTTCTATTATTGAATAGAGTTATTTTTGTCCAACAAAATGTTTCCCCTCCCATTCCCCCTTTTGGAGGGGACACAAAATTGAGTTAGAAGGGGTTTTGGTCCCCTCCATTCCTCTTCCCTCCGCTCCTAAAAATTGAACCAAACAACTAAAGTTTAAAAAAATCTCTCCCCTGCCCTCCGTTCCCCTCCAACCAAACGATACTTCAAACTCTCTCCTTATTTCCTATTATACCACGTACCACTACCCTTACTTCCTCTCTCTTTATTTTATTTCTTGGTATCTCTATCCTCCTCACATCTTTTCCACTTAAAATTAAGTGTGAACAAAAATTATGCAAAATTTTAGAGTCTACAAGATTTCAGTTGTCTCAAATGACCAACCATTTCTCTCTCTCTCAAAGATACACATAAAATGCTCAGATCTTTCTAGCTTTTTCTAATGTTCTACAAAAGATTCTGAAATTTATATAATTTATTTTAGTATAGATTTATGTAATTCCAAGAAGTAAACTTTTTTGGGTACATACGAAGCATAGTACATAGTTGTGCATTCAGGAATGCCCTCGTGTGAATTTCTTTAGTAGTCTTTGATTCTCTAATGAAATTATTTGATTTCTATGTTTTTGTTTGATTACGATACATTGGATTCCTCGCAATTGCTTTATTGATTTCATGTCACAATAGATAACGGTATAAGTCCAATATTTTTTTCTCTCATTTCTTCAAGTATTCTTCAGAGCCATATTGCTTAAACGAATATGAATTATAAGAAAATTTCAATTTTTCTGACATAAAGAATGTGAAAAAAATCATATATAACTAATAATTTTTCATAAGAATAAGAAATATATAATTAGTTTGAGCACAAGAGATACTAACCGACTTATAAGCATTCTGGCAACAACTAAAAATTAGAATCAACACATAAAAAACAACAGTTGGGTGTCCTCTCAAAAGGTAGTATATAGAAATAGTAGCCCCACTGTAAATTCATGACAGATAATCAAAGAAAAGAACCACAAAATATCTCTTCCATGCCGAAAAATCACCGGCACCAAAGTCCCTCTATCTTTCAGATGAAGATGAAACCTGCAAAGTATAAACAATTTATTAAGATATATTTATACTTAATTTCGTCAAACATATATACCTTCACACTTGAAGGTTGAAGTTGTGCTCGTTGTTTTTTCATAGAGTAAAAATCATCAATTATCATATTACATATGTGGTATACTTTTCAGCAATTTCCTTTTCAATATAAACAATCATGTAATCAGTGAGAAAATTATCTTTCATCTTGTTGCACAACCTTGTTTTTATAACTTTCATAGCTGATAAAGCACGTTCACGGGTTGTTGTTGATATAGGAAGAGTTAAAACAAGTCGAAACAATCAATCAAGTAAAGAATAGAAAATTGATTTTCCAATCTCAACTAACCTTTGACATAAGTCACCAACAGTGGACAAATTCTAAAAGTTGACATCTTTTAGTGCTCAAAGTCATAATGCTGCAATTCATATTCTGATTGAATCTTTTATTGGTCAGAAAAATCCAAAGAGAAGAATTTCTCAACAAGACTGCAGATATGCCCAACATTAAATAACTTAAATGAATCATTAGGATCTAAAGTTGTGCTCAATGGAAAAAGCTCAATTGCTTGCTCAATAAATCTACTATTCAAATTTTCAACTGATAATCTATGACAATATTAAATGCATCAATACGGTAATGATGCTCTATTGTCACTTAATCCTTTTGATAACGAGATCTAATTATGTCAGAGATAGGAGCTCATATTAGGAATTTCAATAGATTGACTATCACAAAAAGATCTAACATTTTCTAGAAGAGCATCCCAACCAAAATCTCATAACTTTTGAATTACTGATTTTGTGCTAGAAACTAAACAAGTAACATTCAAAATGTCTTTAGACTTTTGCTGCAAAGCTTGAAAAAGTTTGTCAATGATTCCTATAAGTTCTTTCATCAAATGTAAAATGAAAACAAATTAAAATGATAGAAATGCTTTTAAAGCATAAGTAGCATCACCACGTTGAGAATAAGTAGATCCTTTGATGGCTAAATCTTCAAGAACTAAAGTAGTTGCATTAAACAGCGTAAAAGGCTACATATTGAACTTAAATGGGAACGTCATCTTGTGTCTCGAGGTCTCTACAATGTGCCAATTTGATTTCCCCTTTCTTCCTGTTTTACTCTCATCATTCGCAATTAAACGTGCAATTTCAGTTGCATAAGTAGCCTACAACTCATCATTGTGTTTACAAGAAGAACACACAATATTGACAATCATATTCAAGTTTTGAAAAAAAACATGAGCATCATCTACTTCTTTAGCCGACGCAATTAGAGTCAATTGTAACTGATGAGCTAAGCAATGTACATAATATGCTTAAAAACATTATTGAAGGATCAAAGCTTATAAACCATTCAACTCTCCACGCATATTATTAGCTCCAGTATAACCTTGACCCCAAACATTTTGAATGTTGAGATTATGGTGAGATAATATTGAGAAAATTCTTCCTTAAGAGTAGATGAAGTAGTATCTCTCATATGAATCATATCCAAGAAACGCTCCTTAACATTTCTATTGTTATAAACTAATCCAATGACAAGAGTCATTTTCTCTCTCTTAAATTCATCACGAGCTTCATAAGAAAGTTAACAAAATTTTGCATCACCAATCTTTTTCTGAATATCACTTTGCACCTTCCTAGCAAAAACATGAGAAATTTCTTTTTGCATAGTGGGTGATGTGTATTTTGCATTTTAGGGGAATTTTATAAAACAGCCTCATCTACTTCCTTATTATAAGAAGCCAACTATTCTAATCGGCTTTTCAGCCATATGACCCATGGCATAGCAGCTGACCCACTAGGGATGCTCTTCAGCATACACCTAAGAGGCATCCTGCACGACCTGGGCTAGGCATGAGCCCTCCCGGTTTAGTGGCCCTTCATCCGACGGTCCAGGAATAAGGCCGAGGGTAGCGCTACATGGCCGCTCAGCCTATAGCCACTCCAGCTCAGAATCCTCACTTAAGAATTTCCTTCCAACACCCGCAGAGGACCTCTGACGACTATAAATACAGGTTCCACCATTCCTTCTGGGAGGTTTTATCACTAATTACTTACATTACAAGTTTTCTATGCATTCTTACATGTTTGAGTTGAGCTTTTGGATGCTCTCATTGCTCCAATACTGACTTGAGCGTCGGAGTGTCTTTTGCAGGTCCCAACGACGCACTACAACTGCAACTTGAAGACTCTATCTCAATCATGATAAAGCAAGACTGAGCTCCACCACAACTATGCTGAGAGCGCCACCATCCAATATTCACGCATGAATGTTTGGTGCCGTCTGTGGGGAAGATTCGACAATTCTATGTCGTTCTTTCTCTGCTCTAATCTAGAAGCTCACAATAACTTCACATGGCCTTCTCACTTTACATTATCTTCTCTCTCACATGATGAAGTTTTAGACACATCAATGACTTCAGGAACACGAAGCTCTACGGATTTCGAGGAGAAATAAGACAATATTTAACAAATTCAAGACATGAGGGGAAAATTAACTTCCTCTCCGGAGAAGAAGTCAATGGAGCATATCTTTGAGCCTTTTGGCGAAGGAATACATGATCTCTAGATGCCTCATGGCCTAATTGAACTACTTGATGTTGGAACTTATTCCGTGCAGAAGGACCCAAGGGAACATCTACAGTCTTTTAAAAAATGCATTGAGGCAATGTGCATCAAGGAAGCGCAGGAAGCTGAGGCAATAATGTGCAGGTTATTTTTGACATCATTAAAAGGAGAAGCTCTTCAGTGGGTCCAAACACACCCAACATCAGTAATAGCGGCCTGATTTTGATTACCTTTTCCGAAGTAAATACGAGGAAAAGGATAAAGGAAAGAGGAAATTGGCTGAATTTGGTTCTCAGCAAGCAAATTCTAAGGATATGGTAAAGCAGAGCACAAGAGAACCGCTGCAAAAGTTCTTGGAGATTTTTACTAGAGAGGTTATCCTTCCTTTCGAGACGAGTGAGGAAGAACTCTTGATGTTGTTGCAGTCGGCAATACTGCCAGGGAGTTTGTTTTCTGAATCTCTTATCCTCCAACCTCTAAGAAGTTCGAAGGAGTTTGAGGAAAGAGCTGTTGAATATCAAAATTCTTGTGACTTACGCAACAACATGTGCCATGAAGGCTATGGACATGACTCAGACAACAACTCAAAACTAGGAGATGCAATCAGGCTATTCTACGGGGGAAGGAAACCGAGGAGTTCCATTCGGAGCAAAGATGAATCTAGCGCTTGGAACATGCGTAAGAGATGGATGTATCAATCATCTTTGAGGAGTATTAACTTTTATGAGGGCCCTAGCAGGGATAATCCTCCTACCGAGCAGGAAATACACGACAAGAGATCTTTTCAAAACATGGCGACTGGAAACCTTGGCTGGCGCCAAGAGGTGAAGGTGTTTGACTCTCAGGTCCAACAATTCCGAGCACCAAGGGATGATCCTATCCTGAAGACACCAGCCATGATTGACAATGAGCCATCTGAAGATGTCCTAGTCGACCCAAGGAGCTTTATGAGCCTAATGTCTTTCAGGTGTTTTGTTAAGCTAGGATATGAGACAAGGGATTTGACTCCTAGATTTAGCGGATATGCTATAGCACCAGCCGAGCTCAAAACACTTTCTGTCACAGTGGGACACGGCAGGAAGAGTAAGAATATCAAGGAACATTTTCTGGTCTTAATGAATCTTCCAGAGGCAAATATAATTCTTGGTCGACCGGCACTCTTCGATCTGCAGGCCATTATTTCTTCCCAGCATGGTATGCTTATTTATCGAGTGGAAAATGGGGTAATGAAGACCATAGTGGCAAACAACAACGGAATTTCAGGCTCATGTTGCTCGACTGATAATAAGGTTCATAATGTGGTTCTATGAAAAGAAGTGCGACATCTTCATGATAGCCAAATGCCTGTTTCAGCAGGTCTCTCTGTAACACCTGGAATTTTCTCCAGTAATTAAATGATTATTTAATTATTCCAAGGTACCGTTTGGATCCGCTCGACGGCATCGACAAGCGATATCGTTGACCGAAGTACCGATGAAGTACTCTTTGCGACACTTGGTAGGAAACCAAGCTAGACCTGACTTTGAATTTAGACGAGAATGAGACGTTCCCACTATCAACACGACGATCAGTGGAAAATTTCGTGAAGAAAGACTGTAATATTGATATGGTTTCCTCTCGGAACCCGGGAAGGATTTTTCGCGCTATGAGACTTTTAGCCGAAACTTCAGCAGGCGAAATAGACAACTTCGAGACCCCAGATCGAGAATTTGAAAAGCCCCAAAAGATTTCGTTTGGCGTTTCGGGACCAATTTCATGATGTATAGTGTTTTCGGGCAGCGTGGCGTGGACTTCGAGAAAGATCGACCCAGCCCCGAATTGTGCGGGCCCGGTACCCCGAAACCAATAAATGACCCCGGGGCAGATACTCTTAGTGACACTTAGGTACTCACTGATGACCAGAACCTGATGATGACCGGTGACTTGACGCATTGACGCACTGACGCGCTGATGCACTGACGCGTCATGATTAAGGATTTATTAATAAACAAACCCAGATATTTATTAAAACTTTCTAAATTTAGATTTTAGTCCCTGAACTTTGAAACCTTACGGTTTGGTCCCCGATAGTAAAATGTTTTTTTTTTACTTTAACCTTTTACCATTCCAACTTTGGTCCTTGGGTAAGTGAAAAATTAAAATTTCACCCCCCATTTAAGCCCAAAAGCCATGGCCCAGTCACCCTCCTTAAGGGTCCATGTTGTCTTCTTCTTCATCAAAAACTCATTAAGTTAAAAAGTAGAAGGTTAAGAGAGATTTAGAGAGAGAAGCTCTCATCTTCCTCCATTGTTGAGAGCTTGGCTGCCCCCTCCTTCCTCCATGGCAGCCCATTCCTCAACTCTTTTTCACCTGGTCCTTTGAGGTAAAGTGTTCCCCTCACCTTGATCTACACTTCTACCGATTTAGATATTCAATATGTTGAGTTTGGTTTTTATGCATATGTTAGAAATTAAATGTCTCTTCACAAATGTTGTTCCCACCATCTTAAGCTTCAATTTGAACCGATTAGATTTTTGATTGGTTGAGTTTTTGTCTCTTGAAGATTTTGAAGTTGGAACAATAATCTTAATCCTCACTTCAAGGGTCTAGGTGCTAAGGAGTTAGACTTAGAAATTAAATTGGAAGTCGTGCTTGGTAAAAGAATTAACAAGTAGGAACAGAAAACTAGATCACCATAGAGAGAATCATCATGTTCATGATAGGTTAATTTATCATAATTTAGATTATAATTGGTGAAACCAATGTTCGCAGAACCGAACCGGATATCGAACCGTTCAAGCTACCGGTTCACGGTTTTTATGGTTCAACCGAGGTTCAACCGTGGTCGAACCGATTGTAATTAAATAATATTTTTAATTATGATTATAATACATAGTTAATTATATATATAATTTTATTTTTCAAAAATCAAAGCTTGCATATTTCTAGATGATTCATTACATACATACTTATTTGTATCAAATTAATTGAAATAATATATGCTATGTGTATAACAGTACATGAACTAGATGCTACTTCAATAGAACCACCCAAACTGAACAACAAAATCAGCCCATCTCCTCCAAAACCAACAGAGCCCAAACCCAATAACCTCAACTAGAGAAGAAAAAGATGAAGGAGGAACCAGAACCACCATCTCACCCTCTCGAAAACCACCAGGACCTCCTCTAGCCTGCATCTCACTCACCATCTTCATCGCACAAACCACCACACGACGAACACCTCACCCTCTCGAAAAAGAAAACCCAATGGAAAACAAAACCCCTAATTGAAAACAAAACAGATTCAGAAGCTGAACAAGAAAAGGAAACAAATCGAAGAACGTTGGGTTAGGAACTGGTCCTTCTCTCCAATTTTCTCCAAGGTTTGCGCCACCTCCTTCTTCTCTCTCTGCCATTTCTGAAAACCCTAAATCCTCCTTCCCTATACTCAACCGCCACCCTCATCTTCTCCTCCTCATCTGTGCGACGGCGGAGAGGCGACGGCGGAGGGGCGACGCGGCCTTGAAAGGAAACTGTAGTGCAGCGACGGACTCAAGGGAGAAGAGAGAAGGGGGAAGGCATGCGACGGGTGGTGCAGCGTGCGACAGCGGAGGGGCGGCGGCGGCGGCCTTGAAATGTGCAGCGGCGAGATTCAAGGGAGAAGAAGAAACAGAGCAGATAGGGTTTTTGAACTTCACAAGTAGTTTGATTTTCAATCTTCTGTACTGCTCTGATGACCAAAACGATGTCGTTTCACTCGAACCGGTCAACCCGTTTTCTGACCGGTTTTTACCGGTTTTACCGGTTCAGGACCGGTTTTACCGGTTCTGTACCGGTTCACCAACCCCCCGGTTTTGTGTGACAACCGAACCGGCCTGACCAGCGGTTCCCGGTTTTTCCGGTTGAACCGGCCGGTCCGGTCCGGTTCTGCCATCATTGGGTGAAACAGAACCGTAGGTGCTATCTTTTTCCATATATCCTTTCACATTATTTATCGTTTTGCTTACTTTCATGCAATTGAACCTTTTCGCTATAAAAATCTCCCAATCCTTATTTTGTTCTTTATTCTAAACGAGAGGAATTGGTAAAAATTGATATTAGAACACAATCCCTGAGGTGACGATCTTTTTATTACTTCGAGCACTTTGTACACTTGCAAAGAGGCTATCACAATCGTTGTGCCAAACCCTAATGCTAAGGAAGCCCAAAACACCTCAGTCTTTTGCAAGATATTCGTATTAGCTATGTTTGATTCTGCTTTACGAACAAATACGAATCATAAGAGCGTATAAAAACGCTTGACCTGAATCGCGCACAGTGACAAGACGGGTTGGTGGCAATGGTTGTGCCAAACCTTAGTGCCAAGGAAGCCCAAAACACCTCAATCTTTCACATGCTCTCCGTATTACCTTTGCTTGTTTCAAATTTTGATAAATGCGAACCATAAAAGTGTGTAAAAACAGTTGATCTTCACACGTGAGATACACTGTAAATTTGGTGTGAGAATGATACAAATGCGCGTTTTCACTAAAGTAAACAACCTAGGATTCCACCTTGGGGTTCCTATAAACTAATCAACAGGCAAGATAAAAATCAACAGATGACTACGATTGGTTCTTTATTAAATAAATAACACAATTTCGAAAATAACCATGCTTAAAAATTCATCTTTGTGTCCTGATTTATTGAATTACGGTTTTATTCACTCAATTACCAAAACTTCTCCTTTATTATAAATATATAGATAGATACATTCGGTATAAATATTATTATTCAATTAATATTTGCCATTTGAAAAAGTCAATAAATAATATATGTTAATCAATTAATATATATTAATCTATTAGTAAACAATTACTATTGACATATCCATAGGCAATCATTTGTTTATAATTTGTTAAAAGAATTAATAAATCAAATTATGTATCGTATTAATCAACAGTGTAACTAGAAATCGTATTAATCAACAGTGTAACTAGAAAAAGACAAATATTTGGAGTCATGTAATATACTTTTTGAAGGATGCACATTCAACCTACTCATTTGTGATTTGCTTATTTTTTAAAAGTTAAAACATTTGTTAAGAAGTGATTGATACACTGAGGTGAAGAAAAAAACTAATGCTTTTAGGGAACGTCTGTTAGAGAAGTATCTCAAAACATTCTTAGGAATATGAGGTTGGGATTGTAACATTCTCAGGTCTGGTACGAGTTTTAAATTTTTTATTCCCGGGTATGAAGGATTCCCAAACATATAATTTACACATGATTTTATAAATTTTATTCTCATCTCAAAGAGGAGGAGGAATCTTATATTCCCATGAAAATTGAAGTTATATCTTACTAACTCTTCCTCTCAAAACTATTCCTAGAAATGACATATACAAACCAAACATATTTTTCATTTCACCTAGGAATAACTTTGCTTTTAAAATGATTCGTGAGAAACATCATTCCTTAGAATATTTTTGTAAAACTTGTAACAGAAACGCTACGTTGGTCTTTTTTTTTTTTTTTGTCATTTCATCGCTATGCCTTCGGCCTATAATTTTAATTGGGTCTGGGCTCTTAAAATGGGCTGAGTTTCATTAGACATTTTATTTGAACCCAATAAAAGAAGTCACGCACTTTCTTACTTTATCCTCTGAACACTAGGATCTATTAGATTGTTTTGCCAGACTTTCTCTTTATGGGCTTCTAGCTTTGTAATTTTTGCTCTTACGACCGCCTCAAGCACAGTCGCGAAGCCACCACCATCGAAACCCAGGTCCAACCCCATCAGCCAAACTACCATAGAAACTCAGGTCCTAATCAACCCAGATCTAGAATTTGAGAAATAAACTCAAAGGTCCTACCTTCAGAGAATGAAGTCCAGTGGGTGATATTATGCAGAGAGACGGTGATGCGTCGGATCTATGATCTCTACGGCTGGGGTTTGGGATTCTGATCGAGAAGTGTTGCGCGAGATTCAACGATGCCACCGTCGAGCTTCCTCTAGATTGGTACCGTCGAGCTTCAACGCGCGAGATTCAGCTCCGCCCTTCAGGACCTCGATCTCGTCCGGTGCCACCACAGAGCCACCACCGTGCGAGGATGAGTTTGCGTTTTTTGTTAGCAAGATCAGGTCTTTTTTGGAATCTGTCCAACGGGGAGGAAAAATAGTTCATAAACAGAATGAAATTTTCCATCCACCTTTTGGGTCAAGTTCAATTAGAACATGGTGTTCATATTCTGGGTTTGGCCGTTTGGGTTTTTTTTTTTTTTTTATTCTAATCTCATTTTTTTTATTTTGATCTCACTTTAGACAAAATAATTGTAAGCATTACAACTTTCTTCTAAAATAATTATGGGTGGGCGCAAGGTCTGAGTTTTGGACAAATTGATTTTCTTATTTTTCTTCTTGTTTCTTTGATCCAAAACACTTTGAAGTAATTTTCAACTTACCTAGTTCGACCAACAACTTTACACAGAATGGTCGAATACTTGATTTGGCTCTTGATATTAAGAAACAACCATTCAACAAGCTATTAATATATTGGTCGAAGAACCACCGTCAGTGCAGATGATGCAGACGATACATTAGACGATGCAGATGATGCAGCAAACAATACTGGAGCAGATGATGCAGCAAACGATACATGGAAACTCCACATTCAGAATCTTCAAGTCTTTGCCAATTTGACACATGATTTTGGCCAATATTGCCATTTGCCAACACCATATTTCGACTAACAAATTAAACTTAGCACAACTTATTATCATTGATCTCTTGGTATTTCGACCAAGATAAAATTCCGGTATTAACACTCTCCTTATCTTCCTCGCAAGTTTTGTCCGAGGACAGTCGGATTTGGATTTTTGGCGGGTTGTTCTTAATTTTTTAGGTTTCTTGGATCTTTCCCGGTGCTCCTCTAGCTCTTGAGCTGGTTTTTTTTTTTTGGGGGGGGGGGGTTTGGTTGTTTTGCATATCCTTGGTAGGTTGTTGCTAGGGGTGTTTATGGGACAGGTCGGGACGGGTTTGTCTTGTCTTTTACCCGGCCATAAATACTGATAGGGTCAGTTTCTAAACCCGAACTCGTCCCTAGACCCAGAGACACCCGATGAGGTGCGGGTTTAACACAGACTCGACTGCAAAAGGACGGGTCCGGGTTGGCTCGAAGGACAAATTGAATATCAATTTCAAATCTCACTAAAGAATTATAAATACATATCATTCTGTAAAAAGACTAATTTCTATCCTATCAATGAATTATGGAAGAAACTATATAGAACTGAAGTTTTTCATAACAATATACTTAATTAGAGAAAAGAATACAAATTATATTCACTTGAAACCAGACTATAAATGAAGATATACAAAACCACGTTTTAAAGTTAGTGTGTAAATGGTGTTTGTGGGACGGGTTGAACTTGTCTTTCACCCGGCCCTAAATATTGACCGGGTTCAATTTTTAAACCCGAACCCGTCCCTAAACCCGAAGAAACCCGAAGAGATGCGGGTTTAAGGGACATGGACCGGGGCCGGGTCAAGGGACAGGGCCGGGTCCTGTACACCCCTAGTTGTTGCTATTGGGTTTTTTGTTCTGGTTTCTTAGGAGATTGTGTTTCAATGTTTGGTGATTAGGTTTTGCTGTACTAATCACTGCTTCTTCTCTGTCTCCTCTTAAACTTTGTTCTTAAAGTTTTTCATCAATACATATTTGAGTTTTTATAAAAATTATTTAGTCTTCATTTTCTTTTTCAAGTATTTCAGGGTTTGTGATGGATTTGATATGTGATACAATTTAAAAGGTGGAAAAAATGTTGAATTTGGAAGGATATAAGATTAGGGTTGAAAGAGGTTAAAATTTGAGATTGTTTATTTTTTTATTAAAACTTAATATTTTAATTATTCAACTTTGAAGGGAACAATATGTACAATAATTAAATTGATTCAATCTGTGAATATTTTTCTTTGCAAGTGAGAATTTGAGAATTTTATATACAACAATAATTGTGGAATTTGATTTGCAACAATTAACAAGTCCACGGACTAAATCCTCTCAAAATTGGGGGACTGAAATCACTTATGGTTTTTTTCTTGAAATAAAACGGGCTCATTGTCAAAACTAGGGGATAAAAAGTATTACATCAGTTCCTTTTTATAAGAGCTAAATTAGGGGTGTTGGCCGTTCCTTTTTCTAAGAATCATATAAGGTTTTGTGCCATATTAATTATTTTTTCACATTTTTACTCCTATTCAATTCTGGAAATATGGAATTGTATTAATGATGGAAAAAGATTAAAAAGAAAATTTTAAGGACAATTTTGGAAATTCAACAACATTTGTGAACAAATTTAATGCAAAAAATTATACTACCTAACTTTCTTAAGGGGTGTGCAAAGTTGGTTTAGCTCTTATAAAAAGGAATAGAGGGAGTAAAATTAAGCCGAACAGAAAAGAGTCAGGAAAGAGATTCATGACAAAATATTTTATTTTGAAAACAATTATTTAAAATAATAAGTACCCATTTTTGTCGATATTATTATATATTGGTAGACATTTGTTTTTAGTTTGATAATAACATTTTATACATCAGCAACATAAATTTTTATTATAAATTAACATTAGTTTCAAAAAAATTATAAATTGACATTGTATATTAGTTTACATAAATATCTAATTGTATATGTTATCATATTCTCATATCATAATTAACCTTTTTTTTACGTTCAACTTGAAATTTCATTAGCACCCAAAGCCAACATATGCGAATAAATACAAGAAAGTAAACTAACAGGAGTAACAACAGACAAATAACTTAATTTATTTTTTTAAAAAAATAAAGAAATATGATTAGTATATATATAGAGGATGTATCATATGAGAAAAATGTTTTTATATATGAAAGTAAGAATAAATCATGACCGTTAGATCTAATCATGAATGGTTAAGATTCGCTGTAAGTGCATATCAATAGAGTCGTGTATATGGGAAGCAATATAGGCAATTCCCTTAGGCAGGGCGGAGCTTGCGGTACGAGCATATGACATGGTCACCCCATATATTAGATATGGATGTCTGCGGATTCATATGGCTGGACTGAATCAAGGAGAGTGGACTTGAGATGATGGAGTAGAAGTTTTACCCAATGTGAGACTTTCTATTCATATTTCCATCACTCCCCCTCAAGTCCAATTGAACTTGTCTTGTTGGACTTGCTCTGTCTGAGCTTGTACTCAAGCAGGAACCTCAGAGGCCGTCGTTGTGGGTTTGTGCTCCTTCTACGTGAACTTGAGTCTCAGGGCCCATGACTTGGATTTTAGTTGATATATTTTTTCTTCATTTTTTTTCTCTGAGCCCTTTTTTTCGATTTTTTTTGGATCGTGGGCCATTGAGTAAGTGGGCTCTGATACCACTATTAGATTTAGAGGCGTGCGGGCCTATATGGGCGGACTGAATCAGGGATAGTGAACTTGAGATGTTAAAGTAGAAGTTTTACCCAAAAACCTTAAGGCATCACCATCTCCTTCCATTTGTTTTCAAATTGTAATATGCATTATGTTATGGCCCTAGTCATTTATCATTTCTTTTTTAGGTTTACAGTACGTAACTCACTCACGGGATGATGATAAATATTCTAGGCTTAAGGTGAATCACTCACCGGTTACCATTTGATTGGTTTTTTAACGAGTTTTAATACAGTAACATCCTATTTTGTATCCATAAAATTTCCACCCATTTTTATTTCTCTTTTTCTTTTTTTTTCATCAATCACATCTTATAATTTCTCTCTCTTCCTTTTTCTTTTATTTCTATCTCTCTCCTCCTTCCACCTCTTTTTGAGGTATGAAAGCTCTCTATCAAATCAGTTTTCTGAATTTAAATTATGATTTGTGATGATTAAAGAATTCAAATAATTATATGTTATAAATTTAAATCATGTAATTTATGATTGTTCTGTTTATATAATAATTATTGTTTGATGATGTTACCAATTATATTCAATTCACCTTTATTTATTTATTTACAGTTTTATCATTAATTTCCTATTGCTATTAACTAGCCTATTTTAAAGCATGATTTTGTCAACACGTTGATTTGTCCGTTAAATGTGCAAACATTTCCCTAAAATAAAATCACCAAAGAAAGTACAGTCTAGAGAAGTATCGTCTGCTACTCAGATGGAAGTATCGCCTAAAGGAGAAGCACTATCGATTGTGAATTGTCCTCAGTGCTTGCGACTTACTCTTGATCCGGATATTATCAAATCTGCTTTAAAGAACATTATTAGTCTAACGTGTCAATAAAAATTATTTCCTATTTATTGAAAAACATTTTAATCTTTAGATATTCTTTTTATTTCTTTATTTATATTGCTTGCTTAATTTATTTTGTATTAATCTAACCTCACAATTTTTTTAAAAAAAGAAATCAATAATATTAAAATGTAATTAAATATATTAAAATTTTAAAATAAATAAATACCGCACAATTTCGTTTACGCTTCCTCCTTCCAAACGTGTTGATGATGGCACTGCATCCTTAAGTTCAAACGACCCTAACTTCTTCATTTCTCATCATACTTATGTTAACATTATTTATTATGAAAAATAACTTTTGAACTATGGTTAAAGCGTGTTGAGATAGAGAAGTGAAATGAGATCTTCACAAGCTTCGTCAACTAAAGAGTTAAAATGTGTTAAGATAGAGAAGTGAAATAAGATCTTCATTGTATTGAGACTATTGCTACATAAGTATTTGTTTGATGTTTTTCTATTTCTGTTATCAAAACTTAATTACATTGTTTGGGTTGGTATGACATAAACTTTAGATGAACAATTTTAATATTAGTCATTGTGTCTACTTTGGTTTTATCAATTGAGGGATTTATTTACTTCAATATATCATATGATCCTACGCATGCTTAAAAATGTTGACATATGTCATATGTTTATTAGATTTATAACATCAATTAAAAAAATATTGCAAATTAAATATTAAAAATTCTCGTGTATGGATTAAACTCTTTGGCCAATTCCCTACCGCTTAGTGTACTAATCATGAGGCGATGGATTAATTTCCTACCGGCTGTGGGGATATACCTTCGTTAACACCCAAAAATTCCTATTGATCACACTGTCATTAATCTTACTTACTTAATCTATAAATATATTATATGATTACAAATTCAACTACTATTTTGCCAAAATGTAAAGCCTAAAATTGTTCTTATGAGTTTTTTTTTTTTTTAAAATCACATGTTTGATTTTGATCAACCCAAACTTAAATTTGTGGCTCCGCCTCTGGTCTTAAGCTAAAAAAAACCTAGTACTAATATATAAGTAAGACTTGAGAGAGTAATTGAACAAAGAAAAATAGATCATATTAGTTGCAATGGGAGCAATGCAACGTGAGTACTAGAAAGTGCAACTTTAGCGGTTATTAATAATAGTGTTTTGCATTAGCGAATTTACATTTTCTTAAATAATAAAAGATTAAAATATTTGTTATTTTTACATTTCCAAAATTGAAAAATTAATTTGTATTTACACGTAACTGTTAGTTTTTTTATTACTTATATATATGTATAGTATTGTACAAGTTTGCTCTTCACTCATTATTTCTTTTCTAGAAAAAAAGAATTTTTTTTATTTTTTCTACCTTGTAGTGAGTTATCAAAGGAAATACTTAATATCAAAGTGCTGCAAAATCTCTCATTGTTTTATTCCTTGCGTTTGAGGTTCTATTGTTCATCACTTATTTATTTTGCTGTATTATCTTATTTATATTTCTTTATTATTTTATTTATATTTTTGTATTATTATTCTTTACAAGAGAAAATGTCAAATAGAAAGTAAGTATCTGGTTTTGAAAAATTGAAGAAAAAAAGAAAAGTTGAAAAACTAATTGAATCTCAATGATAAATTATTGCTTTTCATAAAAATGGTATAGAAGCAAGTCTAATAGGTGAAATGAATTAGCTATCTTATCTATTGAAAGCGAAATATTAGTATTGTTTGATTATAAAATTCTACTAAATGATTTCACAACTAAAAAATCTAGAAAATTAATATTAAAAATTGATAATTTATATAATGTATTCAATCTCCTTAAAATTTTATAAAAAAAAGGCACTTTAACATTTTTATGCTAGGTTTCAAAATATCAATACAAGGCTCAATATATTAATCAAGTTTGTATTTGTTTAAATTAAAGAATCCATCTGACCTTATCTTAAATCACAAAGGATCATTTCAGTGTGACATCAAATGGAATTGAAGAAAATTATTGACATTAAAAAATAAGAGAGGGACAGAATAATTTTCGAAACATCTAATGGATGAACTTTTCGTACCCATAAGGCTATTATATATATTGTACTAATGTTATATTATTGTCATTGCAGTTATATAGTCGATTAGACAAGATAATATACAAAGTCTAATGCCTTATATAATAGTGAAATCAAATGTCGCTGCTCATGAAATATGCAAATTATTAATCAAAGCACGCTTCTGATTTTGAACTCAATGGGAGGAAGTTGATGATGGGTGCATCAAGTTCCTTAAAAAGATTACAAATATACTACTTAAAAATTAACAATTCTCCTTACATACGTCATGCATATCTTCTTGAAAAACAAAACAGACACAATCCACTTTTTGTGGGAAACTTTTAACAACTTTTCACGTTTATGCTGAGTATCGGATAAAAAACGACTTTTTTGTAGACGCCATCGTTATACTTTGGAGTATATTATTAAATATACAACAAACTACACAATTAAGTTATTAAGTCATGCTAAAGAAAAGAAATAACATTAGAATGAGGAAACTTTCAAATACAATAAGAAGAGTCATGTATATAAATTTTTCCAGCCAAAGCATGTGTACCATGTTGCGGTTCCTAGAAATATGAGTCAAAGAAACCTAGCATTCCAATTTAACATACTCCTAATTCGGAGAATCACATTTCTCAATCAATAAGTACTAACATTAAAATTAATCGTGAGAAAATGAATAACCTCTAAGCAATTAGAATCACAGTCCACTTTTTTTAAAACCCTAGTCCCAAGCTCAGCATGAAAAGCATCTCTTTCACTATTGAAATTGTAAGAGATGCTAGATATCCATCGCCCATCCTGATCACGCAAAATAACACCACTCCTCATTCTATGTAAGTTAGAGATCTGACTACCATTCACATTCAAATGAGTCCCACCGTGATGCATGACCTCTGGAACTATGGAAATAACGCTCACTGGTCTTCCCCAACGTCTAAAATCATGAACAGAAAGTAAAATCTTCCTTAAAAAAAAGTTAATAGGACAAGCATGATATAAAAAATATGACTGTTACACCATTTTCAAATCCACCAAAGAATTTGTTGACCAGAGTTTTAGGGTTATTTTTCTAGTTATTTTGCATGTAGTTTAATATATTAATTGTGGTATTCTTGGCATTTTAGGACACTTTAGGCTTAGGTCATTCATTTTTAGTACTTTTAGTTCATCTTAGATATTTTTTAGATTTTATTAGGTATTTTATGTGGTTTTTGGTCAGAAGGTTTAACTTAAGTGATGTGGTTGCTTTTTGCGTGGGTTTGTTCTCCTTGCATAGACATTTTCTAGATGATCCAACCAATTAGATTGAAGATTTATGTATTGGAAACAACATATCAAAATTTCAGCCTGACCCAACAGTTAATGAGTCAGCACGAGTCGTTTTAATAAAGGAGGTCAAAGCTGCCAACTGCAGGTCAAACAGTGATGCTGCTGTTGCCCATAAGTAGCACAGCTGCGCCAGAAGGATGCCATAACTTATAAATCACTTTTTTTAACCTATTTTTTGGTAACTTTTTGGTATTGAGACTCTAAGGGATGCTGCTCTGGAGATATTAAAGCTCTGCTAGGGCAAGGATTTCACCATACTTGTCCTATTATGAATTTCTCTATTTATTTTTCTTTGTTTTCCTTTTTTGCATGAGGAATTAAATCCTTTTGTACTGGGGAGGATGTTGTTTTATAGCTATACTTTTATACATTCTATTTTATATATGAATCATTATCTCATCCATGTGTTTCTTCTCTATTATAATTGAACCTGAATGCATGCGAGTATTTTGCTACGTTCTACACAATTGAGAAATTGGTAGAGATTAGGAATTTGAGAGGTAATTGAATAAGGGATTCTACACCTTAGGGATAAAGATTGTAATTATTTGTGCTGACTTGAATTAGTGTTCTTTATCTTTGATTGAATAAGATTAGGTACTAAGGAATTGTTAGATTCAAATAATTAAATGAATTATTATGTTTTGATAATTAACAATTTCTTTAAGGTTTAATATCGTCAGAGATAGAATTCCTAACATAGTGAAATTTCTCATGTACAGGAATGATTATCTACTGAAGGGACTGAATGAATCTCAAAGCATCATCAAGAGAATTAGTCCGCCAGAAGAAACCGTCCGGTCATTGTGAAGGAAATACTGTCAAAGACATATACAAAGGAAAGCATTCATGTAAAGACAGTCTGGTGACTCATGAAGGATAAAGCAGTAACTTCAAATAGCCAACATCCTCTCTCAAGGACACTTTATCAAGTTTTGTACGTTCAAGTCAAAGTCTACTTCAAGAAGCTGAAACAGTCCGCTACCTAAACCCACAATGATCAAAAGGAAGATTGCTTCATCTAAAGCTGAAAAAGTATGACAACTCATGAAGAAACACCTTCGGCCTCGAAGCTTCTCTAGCATCACATAAAGAAGTTGTGGATCAACTCTCTCATATGGAGAACTTCAGAAAAGAGAAGATTCAGTAAGCCAAGAAGATTCTAGTCCTTAAGAAGAACTGAATGAAGAAAGATCGTATGCCGATGCAAGCCACTCAGTAACGGAACTTCAAACATTTTGTGGAGACTGCGTCTGCCAAATCCTAAGGAAGAATCTGTCCGCTCAAGCATCAGAATGCGCCAAAGGTACAAACATCAAGAAATGTGTTTTACGAGGATATTAGTTTAACAGAAGCATTAAAGAAATTATTCTCCCTATCCTGAATAATTGCTTCTTGGATCAAAAGACATCTACCTCGTCTGCATATTTATTAAAGTACTGGCCATGGCAGAAAGTAGAAAGGGACACAATTAATACAATATTCTTTGGTCCCACTGCTTTTCTACTTTTCCTCAAATCAAACTGACATCACAGAATCAATGGCAAGAATCTCTGAGCATCGTACACGTTCAACGGTCGAAATTCAAATATCTGATCAGAGCACTTGATGAGCACTAGCTGGCACGCACTGGGGTATAATGGTCAAACAAATACCACAGCTGGATTTTCTGAGCATTATATACAGAAAACATAGCTCAAGGCAACCCGCTCAAATGGAGCCAGACGATGTCAACCCAGGCAAATCAATGCTTCTCAGATCATGTCTCAGATCAGCTGAAAAATGCAGAATTAGCCGTTACTCACAACAGAGGAAGTAGAAGCACTACCAGACAGGTTTTCTCTCCTACTGTGAAGGAAAAACAAAGATCTTCAACTGAAGATATAAATATAGAGAACCCTGCCTCCGTAGCAACTTGGCGACTAGAATTCAATTTCACATATCTCAACCTAGTTCGTCCAAAGAACCAAGACATTCTTGGTTCCAACTCAGGGAACTTCAAGCCATATCTTACCTGAGTTGAGTTGCTCATGTGTGTGGAAAACTTATAGAGTATTACTCTCATCCTATCCCACACACAAAACTTAAAACAGAGAACCAACTTGCTTATGATCTCTGTTTTCTGCTCTTCATGTCTTCTACCCACTCTTATTAGAAGAGAATTATTGTAGAAAAGCAAAACCTTGTAAAAGGTATCAGGAGAAGTCCTGCATAATACTTGTTAGGAGAAGTCCTGATAATACTTGTAAGGGGAAGCCCTGAAAATACTTGATAGGAGAAGTCCTTCTAATACTTGTTGGGAGAAGTCCCTGATAATACTTGTACTATTTGGTTAAATAGTGAAAATCTTGTACTATTTTCCGCTGCATACACTTATATTTTCATAATGAATGACTCTTTTTGAAAACCAATAATTAACATTCAAAATCAATGAAAGAAGTTTCAAAAATAAGACACACAATTCAAACCCCCCCTTTCTTGTGTGTTTCTTGCACCTTCAGGAATTAGCTATCACAATCCAATTAAAAGGGTTACTTAACTAAGGGATTGGTAAGTAAGCAATTAGGCAAAGCACCATAGATGAACTAAATCACACACACACACACACACACACACATAGCATGGGTAGAAGCATAGCGAGTAGTTAACGAAATCAATTCCCCAGTACGTTTTCTCCATCGTTTCAACAACTGATTACTCTCATATTTTATTTTCTGCAATCATTAATATTACTAAAGAATCGTCCTTTTCAACCTTGTCAGTAATGAAATTAGTGAACATTGGTTATAAACAAAAAAATCCTCGTGATTCGATCTTTTATTACTACATAACGAATAGGTACACTTGCCTATGAATTATCCGAATTGTAACCGCAACAATATAATTTTGTTGTTGAAGATGAGCGCAAAAAAAATCATGAAAAGAGGCACTATCAGGAATAAGCGTGAGCATGGACCTGAAATGAAGTCACACATGTATGGAAGAGGTGGACTAGCGAAAAGATGATCAAGATCCTCTATGTGAGCAGTGCACCTATTGCACATTACAATTGCCCCAAGATTGCATCATTGTCTTGTTATATTAGTGGGTAACGCATTCTTACCAGTAAGACACAAAAAGAGTCACACCTTCTTAGGTGCACCATGTAACATCCCGACTTGACGACTGGGCTCACCTAAACAACATGAGTCTTTCCAACGCACTTTGTCCTCATTCGTGTGATTCATGAGAAAAAAATCCCAGGAGGTCACCCATCCTAATGTTTCTCCAAGGAAACCCTCCTAAACATTTGAGTTTTTATGAGTTGGGCTCACGAAAAGAAGATGCATCTTGTTGTTATGAGTAGTACCAATCAAATCTTATATGCCTTTCTCAACTATGTAGTCCCATACCTATACAATCTCGGAATACCTCTCCTTTGAGTGTGTGATCGGTTCATTCATGTGTCCCTTTGCATAGAAGTCTTGACATGAGTCACTCCTTGTCTGTGTCTCTCATTGCATCGGCGATCACTCCCCGCTCTCGTCGGCCCCGGGTGTCACACACTGGACCTCCATATCAGTTTCCAGAATCTCAAAGATTGTGTATCATCACCAGATAAGTAAGCATATGTTGAAGTCTTAGTGTACATGCGGTCCTGTTTCTCCTTCCATAAATTATATCATTTCCTTGAGACGCAACAGGAATAAGGAAACTTTCAATTTCTTCCCGAATATGAGATGGAAGCATAGTATAAAGCTGTGAAAATTTCTATTTGCCACCATCCTAAGGATCTGAAATACACAATTCAATATTAGTGATATGAATGAAGGGGGCCCAATTTTAAAGGCTACCAAATCCAAGCCAATCCTCATACCAAATAGATGTAAGTCCCTCGCCTAGACAAATACCAAATCCACTAAGAATAACATCATTAGATTTCATAATAATCTTCCAATCATAAGAATCCCTAACCTTATACTTCCCTGCAAGCACTAACATTGAGGGCAAATAATTTTTAATGATTACCTTCACCAAAAACTTGTCTTTCTCATAAAGAAGGCTACCAATCAGCTTTCCAAACATAGCCTCATTGTTGCATCATGCACCCTTGACACCCAAACCACCCTTTACTTTTGAATGAGTAACATGATTCCATGCCACCAAACTTAAATTGCTATTCCTCCCTTCATTGGACCAAAGACACCTGTGTATCATTTGATCCATCTTCTCACACATAGCCTTAGGAAGCCAAAGCAGCTGCATTGAATTTATAGGAAGAGAGAGAGGCAAGGAATAACTTTGCAAAACATAATCTCCTTACCAAGCTAGGGGGCTCATGTGTCGGTTTGCCCAAAGGCTTCTGGGCCCAATATTGTCTGAGGAGGCCCATAGGGTCCACAACCTAGTGGACTCCATGTTGATCTGTCGAAACGACCAAATGCGGGTTTTATCTCATCCAACATTCAACCGAATGAAGTTAAGACACATTCATAACACTAATGCAAGACTGCTTGCATGGAACCATTTTCTCAGAAGGCTCACATAAAGATCTCACCAAGGCATAAAGCCTTGGTTATGACACAAACTAAGCCTATCAATAAAGGTTTTGTCACTCATTTACATAAGTATTATTTCACTTATTGTTTTTTTTTTTTTACTTTGAGTATCTTTCTTTGTTCTCATACTGACTTGAGCGTTATAATGTCTTTACAAGTACCTCCCTCAGTCGTGTCAATACCGTCCACCATGCTGATAGATTCTTCAAAACCATTTACCACTGCGAGAGACCAAGAGCACCCAGAAGCTTAGATTTTGGAATCACAATCCATATTTTGTTTTCTACACGGTGTCGAGGATTGTTCAAATTTATATTAAGGGAGCAAGATTCGTAGCTTCGATGATTGATAGCAGGATAGGAAAATCTAGGGGGATCATTTTGAGAAAAGGGTGTAAGTAAGTGGGAATGGCATAATACTAATTTTATTGGGGGATCACCCATTAACCCCACAATAGCTTCTGCCAAGAAAGCAGTAATTAGTATCAAAGTCTGATTGATAGATCACGAACCTATTTTATTCAGTCTCGATTATTCCTTAATCATTATTATATTATTCATATTTATCAATAACTTTTACTAGAGATCCCATTATCTTCCAAATAAGGTGATCTCTTAATAAACTTGTGACTAGTGGTGTTTACGGATTGAATAGGATATTTTTCAAGGAAATAAATTATTTGATCCGATTTTTTTTATACTATCATTATTTAATTGGTCTATTTCTGAATTTAAATATGATCTAATCAAATTCAATTACTTAAAGCGGTTCAGATCAAAGTTGTCAATCTCAAGAGATCACCCAATTTTTTGGAGGGGAGGTAATCTCGTAAGAGATTACTTGATATGTAAAAATAATATTTAAAAATCACAATAGTGATGAAGACAGACTAATAGTATTGAAAACTATCTAAATCATCCAACAATAACAATTAAAATTTAAAACCATGCATAAAATTACCAAACATCCAAATTTAGGGTACTTTTACTCTGATTTTTGGTAAAACCAATTAAATCCACAAGTGAATCCAATATTGATAAAGAGGCTGGATCCTAATCCTCTTTTGGACACGAGGACTTGAAATTACCAGTGCTTTAAGTGTAAAATAGAGTGAAAAGGAGAAATTCATCGAAAGTGTTTGACTGAATTGGGCAAAAAATATTTTAAAAGAAAACTGAATGCAAATGCTTCAAAAATCAAGAAAAGTTGAAGAAAAAAGGAAATTGCATCAAACTGAAAGCATAAATTTTCATTGAATTGAAAATGCTAAAAGCATAAATTTGCATAAGTTTAAAGGGTGTGGTTGTTCGGGTTCGCTCAATTACGTATGTTCTAACTCTTAATTGTTGTATGTCGTAGTCGTTAGACGTGTAGCAGCAGACGAGTCTAATGACGTTTAAGGGATGTGTTGAGAAGTGGCAAACGAACCCCGATTCTGTGCTTGACTTCTTCTATTAATCGGCTAAGTTCTTAAATGCTTGCAATAGACAAGTTCTCTAAGCTTTACACGTGTCTCAAGTCTGCATCCCTGTTCTCCACGCGTCCTGCTTGATGTAACTGCCCAAAAACTTCTATCGAAGAAAAACTTCCTCAGATGCCATGCTTTTAGTCGAAATGAACCTTACACTTGTCTGATTAAGATTCATTTTCAATATGGATTCGAATTCGGCCAAAAATATCTTACTTGACTTTAGTCGAATATCAAAAGCATATTTCTAATGAAATAGAATAACTTGGAATTTTGATCGAAACCAATTGTTGAGTGACTTTTAACCAAGTTAAGACTTGGGAAAAAATCTCAGGCTAACCGATGCCCCCAAAATATTATGCTTCGATGAACTACTTTCTGAGAAGCATGATATTTTAACTAAACAAAAGATAAATTTAATGGGAAATTAAAACCTGACGGTTTAATCATGATAATGGAGCAGTTAATAATCCATTATGCTAGTAAATAGGCAATGATGGGTATTGGGTTTCCAAGGCTTCAGCCCACGTGACTAATTCTTTCCACGTTCCATTCAGAATGATTTCGCCCACTTTATTCGACATTGCTGCCATTACTGGTCTTCGACCAACTGGCATAGTTTTCAAAGCCAGTGAAACTCTTCCTTCGACTCCAATTCAACTACCTCCTCACATGTTTACCTTCAACCCATTTATCATCCAATTCCACGGAAATTCGGACGAAGTTTCTGATGTAGAGCATGTAGCTTTTATTTGGCTATGGCTCCTAGCCTTTGTTTTCTGCACCATTGATGGTCCTAGACTTAGCTTTTTCACTCCCAAATCTAAAAAGCCATATGCAAAAGAGGATTTCAGGAAATCCTTTTTGTATTTCCTTGATTTAAAGAACCATACTGAATCGACTGCTCCTTTCAGTAGTCGGAAGTGTGGACTCGAGTGGTTTACCAAGCCCTTTCCAGGTGAAACTGTTGGAACCCATGCTGAAAGCTTGGTCATTTGGGATGATTTCTTAACTCCCAAAGTCCTTCTCTCTGGGTTTACTGAAGAAGAGCGTTGTCTTTTCGGCTATCAACTCCAATTGGTAGCTCAAAAATTTGGACTTAGCCAATTTCGGCCAACCTCTATCTTCTCAAAATATCAAGCCATCTTTTTCTCAAAGACTGTCATCGACTCAAATCTTGCGAAGAGAGCCCTTGCCTATTATGACAAACGTGCTCCAACTTTGACTCCCTTCCATTTCGAACCCTCTTTCTTCTACACTAAGGCTTTCGAAAAATGGTGGAGTCAATACTATTTTTCGATCAGTCTCACCATGGCTGAATGCATTGAGAGAATGACTGCTGCTTACTCTGACTTGCAGAATAAGAAGCCAAAGAGGAAAACCAGAGGTATGCATATCAAAGAAATTCAACAATTTCAAAAGTATTTTGAAACAGTTTACTTACCTAGTCGAATTGAAAGTACGATTTGGTAGGCGGTTTTGACTTTAAGGGAAAAATTAGAAAAAGCATTTCCAAAAATTCATTTACCCCCACATGTGGACAAGAATTTGTACACTTTGAAATTTCATCGACCAAAA
Organism: Acmispon strigosus; assembly: GCA_030819835.1. Taxonomy (NCBI): domain Eukaryota; kingdom Viridiplantae; phylum Streptophyta; class Magnoliopsida; order Fabales; family Fabaceae; genus Acmispon; species Acmispon strigosus. The sequence continues at coordinate 31,795,452 of JAUAMA010000007.1, forward strand.
TTTCCACCTTTGCCAAATTTTGAAATGGCTTTAGCCATTCCAGTTGCACCTCGACCTCCTTGGTTTTTGGTGAATGCTATAAACATGTTGGCTAACGAAGCAAAACCGTCTTGCAAAAGAGTTACTTGGACTAGGTTGTAAAACTACAACTATTGCAGCCATATTCACATCGATGAACACTTCGTCAAGGTTCTCGACCGTGTGGGCCAAGGTAATTCGAGACGAATTTCACATTATCTTCATCATTTTGAATGTTACTAACTTTGTAATACTGGCAGCTCGACCTCTTCCACCAAAGTCAAACGCTCTTGAAGAAGATGATGATGAAGATGAAGATGATGATAATGATGATGATAACACATCATAAAAAACATAGGCTTCCAGCAAAGTTTCTCAGGTAAGAGTCCTTCGAAATATTATTTAGCTCGAATTAAATCATATTCCTTTCTCTTAACATTCACATTGCAGGGTCGAAAGAGGGCTAGACCAAGAAAAACTCGAAAACTTTCAAGAAACTTAAAGGAAAAGAAGTTACAACCATCTCCCTTTCAAGTGACGAAGATGGATCTGAAGACAATGAGGTATCACTTACACCTTACTTTGTCTGAACAAACTTTTTGAGCATCAATAACCCTTTAATTTGAGCAGGATGATCAATATGCGAGGCAGGAAACTCAAAGTCAAGATGAGCCTGAGGTGATTCACCTCTTCATGACCAACAAGAACCTCCAATCGCCACTCCTGCCAGAACTATCACTTCTCAAACTCATGTCTCTCAACATCCTCCTTCGAAGGAACCAAGTTTGAGCCGGGGATATACTCGAAGCTCTGAAAAATCGAGTCTTGAGAAAAATAACCCTCTACAGGTAAAGAGTTTAAACCTATTTTTCTCAAGTTAAGAAATTTCATGCTTCTTTTCCAAAAGCTAAACTTCTCCTTTAAACAGGGTATGCCAGTCTCTAAAGCTGTCGCTAGAAGCTCGAGAAACCAAGTAATTGAATCTCCTTCGACCTCTTTCAATTCTTCAACCAACTCTGATAATTCTAGTAGCCTTGAACTTCCTGAACTTCCTTTTTCTATGAAACAATTGTTGGGATACACTTTACCTTTGGCTTCCCAACGCCCTGGTTGTCCAATTGTTTACCATTCTCTAGATGCTGATCAAACTAAGTTTCCTTCACAGGAAAACTTGAACCAAGAGCCTCAATAGATGGAAAACGATCCACCAAACAATGCTGCTGAACCTAAAAGGCCAAACATTACTTGGACAACGTCCCCTTCAATTGAAACGGCGGTAAACACTTCAAATACTAAGGCTCCACTCAGACTCGCCTTTCTATCGAAGATGTTGAAAAACTGGCTGAAAACCCCATGGATTTGCTAAAGAAATACATGGACGCAGAGATGTTAGCAGCAAATAGCCAAAGTCAGCCAGCACCAGAAGTTGAAGTCAACATTCCTAATGATGATGTTGAACAAATGTTGGCAAGACTAAGGCACTTAGCTTTTGAACGCGATTTGCTCGAAGACCTCAAGGATTAAGCTGCTGCTATAGAGATTAAAAGATTTATTCAGATTTTAGGTGATAAAACCCTCTTTGCTGATCAACAACGCGCCATTTTTGAGCTTCGGTCTTTTGTAAACGACGCTTCAGCCAACTTCGATCAACTTGCTGCCTGCCAACAAAGTCTGAACTCTAACAAGGCAGCCAATCAGTTCGTGAAAGGAAAGATCTTCCAGATTCAGTATACGATTGCTGAGATCGAACAAGTGGAGAAGCGGTCAGCTGACAGGCTTTTGGTACTTGACCAACAACTTGAGAAAATAATGAAAGAAAAACAGGTGTTGGTGGAAAAGGCACCAAAGCTAGCAGCTCGAAAGACTGAAATGGCAAATCAAACAATTCCAGAGATAAAAGAAAGTGTTAGACTTGGCCAAATCATTGCAAATGAAGAGAGGACAGAAACTACGGTTCAAGGAAAAATCGAGAGACTGAAGAAACAGTTCACTCAAATCAGGGCTAAATCTTCTTTTTAAATTGTTAGTCAAACTGTAATTTTTAGTTTCTCCAAACAAAATAGCCATGTTAATGGCTTAGTTTGTAAATAATAATCTTTCTTTATAATATGATTGTTTTTTCATTATTCTCGCGCAATATTCTTAATCAAAATGCTTTAAATCCCAAGTTTAAATAGCATTCTTTGCACTTCGATTGAAATAGACAGTGCCAAAGCCAACTTTCCTAATTTGATTGTGATGTAGGATTCGAAAACACATGTCTTAATATTAAAACGAGAATAACTGAAACTTCAATCGACCCTTTATATATATATATATATATATATATATATATATATATATATATATATATATATATATATATATATATATATATATATATATATATATATATATATATATATATATATATATATATATATATATATATATAAATTCACAAAAAGTACAAATACTGGTATAACTTGATAGTTAGATTACACCTAGTTTCCACATCGCCTAAAATTTTGCTAAGGTAACAACATGGCCTTTTCGACGCCATTGTCGCGTTCGATGTGAAAATATACACTTTCATGAATTAAAGCAGTCGAATCTCGTTTCTCTTACCACATTTTCGGCTTCTAAATCCGTGTTAGTGTTATTTTCGACTATGTGAGACGAAACTTTAATCCAATTCCATTAAATAGGATCCACCATATGCCACTCCCTAGTGGAATATTTGTCGTATCCCAAGCAAAAAAGTCTTTATAGTCATGAAGAAGTTGGATCATCTGTTCCTTTAACTCTGGATCGATCAACGAACTGATATAATTAGGTCGTTTCTTTGATTCATCCCCTAAGTTGACTTCTTCGAGGGGATCTTGGGCCTCAATCTTTTTTACTGAGTCAAAAGTTGGTTTCTCAAAACCTAAAGGGCCATCATCATCAATGTAGTCGAGCCCCGTTTCTTTGACTGGAAACTCAACTTGGCTTTCACTGCCTTTATAAAGCTACTTTTGATTGTCAAAATTAGTAGGTTCGACCTGGACAGCCTCTTCAACACTTTTGGCCTCTTGGGACACTTCAATATTTTGAGATGGTTGACTTTCTTCAATTTCTGAATCAAAATCTTTGTCCCGGAAGGTCGTTTCTCTTAGCATATTTTCAGCTCCTAAAGCCGCTTTGATACTGTTTTGCGGCTATGTAAGCTGAAATCCAAGCCCATCTCGCTTCAGACATCGTCGACTACGTGCCATTCTCCAGTGGCATCCTCGTTTAGATTTACAAGGCCAAATTCATGCCTCTGGTAGAAACCATAATTTGGATCGAGCCTAACTGAGCACAGTGCAAGTTCTCCTTCCAATTCATATGCTACGTCATTGTAAGGAGCAATATTAGCAAGCTTCTTGTCGAATGTCTTCTTATTGACTTGGTCACATTCAGCCAAGAAGTAACTCTGGTCTGCATCGACATTCTCAAGAATGCCATCTTCTCTCCAAGGAGATAGCTTTTGATGGAGAGTTGAAGGGACTGCTCCGACTCCGTGGATCCATTCCCTGCCTAAACGCATATTGTAGTTTGCCTTTGCAGGAACTACCCCGAACAATGTGGTTCATGTTACCGTGCAAACGGTAATTTCGAGGGGAATAACCCCTAAGGATTTGTTAACCTTCCCCTCATAATTAGAAAGAACCATGTTATGAGGCTGAAGGTCTGCATCAGTTTTACCTAGCTTCTTCATTAGAAACTTAGGCATTAGATTGATAGCTGCCTCACCATCGACCATAACCTTGTTGATCCCTTTTCCTTCGACTCAAGCCCGCACAAAAAGTGGCTTGAGGTTCTTCTTCATTTCTGGATCTAGCTTTTTGAAGACTGCATTCTGCTCTTCGACACCTCCTTTAGTCATTATGTAATAGCATAAGGGATTGTCGTCTTCTTCTTCTTCTTCTTCTTTGACGTAGTATTCGTCTTTGTCTTTGGTTACTTCTATAGTTTGGTCAAACTCCACTGGGAGAATGGACACTACATTGCAAACAATGTCCAGACTCTCAGTATCGCTGCCGAAATTATCGGTAAGCATACCTTCTTCTTTGGCAGTTAAAGGCTTGGGAAGCGCAGCTCTTGAGATGAAAGGCTTCACCTCAGGACTCAAGTTGGGTTTATACGCCAAGTCCATATGCGGCAGAGTGCTTCTTTAACTAGACTGTCCAACCTCAGACGTAGACTTCCCTTTTTGACCCATTTTAACCACGGGAGTTGTCTTTCCGATGTCATCGATTACGACCTTGCCTTTCTAAGTAGTAGCTCTTTCTCGAGCAACTTTCCTCTTCCTTTGAAGCCTTCTCCATTGAGTCTTAGTCATAGGATTAGTTACAAAGTAAGTACTTGGAGTATGAGAATGATTCCTCGAAGTGTGGGAACTTCCAGCCTGAAAAGTGGTGTGACCCACTTCAACCTTCGACTTCAAGGTGGGTTTCGACTGAAATGTAGTAACCCACTGGTTAGGATGAACTCTAGTTGGGGGAACAAAAATCTTCCTCCTGTGGATTGGGGTGTGTTGAGGATTCTGCTCAAAAGGACTCCTCGAACTCAGACGCTGAGTAGCAGGAAGACGATGTCCTAACCTTTCGACTGTTGTCCTTCGATCAGACTTCTTAGTTGCTGCCTCTGCAGCTTTTGCAGCCCTTCTGTCAAACATTGCGTTGCACCTTGGGCACAGAGTCACTTCAGCATCTTTGTCCTTGCACCTTTGTAGGTACTCGAGCAAAATTTCTCCCGCATAAGGATATACTTCTTGCATCTCCTCGTCAAACTCTTCGACTTTATTCACCTTAGGAACTTTGACAACTCCAACAGTGCATATTGCCACGGGCTCAACAAATTTGGTGTTTTGGATGTGCAGTGAATCAGAGTCGATCTTCATAGTCAGATTTTCCTTGGCCTCGAAAACCAATCTTCCGTCTTGGATTGCAGCTTGATCCAAATCCCTGAATTTAGTACATTGATTAGTCCAATATCCAAAGTAGTTATGATATTTACAAAATCTTCGACCTTTCATTTGATCAAGAGAAAGAACCTTTTGATCAGGAGGAATGTCTATTTGGCCATCTTTTACCAAGATGTCATAAATAGCCTCACATTTAGTAATATCAAAATTTTAAATTTTGACGGGAAACTTTGAATTTCGAGGCACATCATTATTAGTCACTCCCCACTTATTAGGTATTAACATTTTACAAACATAAGGGGTGATACCTTATCTGCAAGTGTACAAAGGGATCAAAGTAATATTAAAGATATCATCTCCACAAGGATAAGTGATTTTCGACTTGAACTCCAGTTGTTTACAACAGATAATAAAAAGATATATGTTGAGGTTTTGTTTGTAAGGTAACAGCAAAAAGAAAAACAAGATATAAGATGTTTTGAAATTTTGATAAAAGCAGCACTTGGGTTTGAGTTTCACTTTACTAGACAAGTTTCTTACAATCAGAAGTTCATATGAAATGGGAATATGTTCTAGGGTGCTTTAGCCTAAACCTCTACTTGTTAATACTTTAAGCAAGTATTCCATTCAATTTCAGTTTGCTAAACCCAATACCTTAGCGACTATTCAATTCAATTAAAGAAATATGTTCTTAATTTTGGCCAACACAAATGATTATCACCCTTATACCTATGCAGCAGATGTATCATTAATCCATTCCCAGTTCCCTTAGTTCCTACCAACTACTGTTGTGCAAGAAGAAAGCATAATAACTTGTGTGAACCAAGCATGAATAAACAAAGGGAGAAGATACAAAGAACATAAACTTCATTGATAGAAACAAAGGAAAGCTTAAAACATTGTCTAGGTGAAGATTCACCAACAAACCCAAATGCTAAAAGAAAACTAGCCACAGATGGCTAGCATAAACATAATTAAAAGATAAAGATAGAAACCTGGATTAAGAGCTCACAAATGGCTTCTCACACTCCAGGAAACAAGGATTCCAAATTGGATTATTGGATCATTACAAAGAAAAGCAAGTCCTGTATTTATAGCCCATTCTGCTAGTGTTCCAACGCTTGGGCATTGGCTTCCAACGCCTGGGCGTTGGAATTAAGCAATTTACTTGAGGCTTAGCAGAGAGCCAACACATGAGCATTGGCTTACCAACGCTCAAGCGTTGGAATTAACTCAAATTGAGGCGTTGGCTCCTCGACGCTCAGGCATTGGGAGGTCGTCAGACTTCCAACTTTGCTTCTTTTGCTCTTCTCCTTTGATTCCTTCCTTCAATGCCCAACTGCGAAACTCATTCATGGTTTCATCAAGTCATCAATGCATAATTCATGAAATTGTTTTAACTTTCATAACCCCCTCATCATTTTCCCATTAAACCTCTTCTCTTCATCACTTCTTCCATCATTGCTCCAATAACCACCAAATAATGACTAGAATAAACATAAATAAAATAAACCTAAGAAAAGACTAAAAAATGAAATAAACACTATTACATTAGCCTACCATGCTTATGCTTAAATAAAAGAAAAACCTAACAAAAGATTAAAATCTCTATATGAGATTCAAGAAGAAAAGATACAAAAACAGATAAAAAAGAAAGGGAAAGACAGTTATACCCCAGGTCATCAAGGGGGACCTTCCTTGAGTTCAGCTAACTGAACAATACATCATGGCACTCGAAATCCTCGTAAGGCTCGAAAGCTAAAGGGTCATCTCGACCCACATCACCTGTTTCGATATAGCCTAAGGAACTCAACTTGTCTTACTCTATCGGCTAACTGTGCTAAATCCATTATGTGTTGAGTATCAATCTTTTTCCTGATCGAATAGTCTAAACCACTAGCGGCTAATTCGACCAACTCGTGTTCGGGAAATTGCATGAAGCATTTCGACTTCATGTGTCCGAACCTGCCTAAATAGTCACCGACGGATTCCAATACTCCCCTTTTAACACTTGAAATTTCTTTGAGACTAACTTTAGACTCGCCGCTAAAGTACTGATCATGGAAGACTCCTTACATTTGGTTCCAATTCAAAATCGAATTTGGTGGTAAAGTTGTGAACCAAGTGAAAGCGTTCTTTGTCAAAGAACTAGGAAAATATTTCATTTTCAAATATTCATTGTTTGCCAGATCTCCAACTTCGACCTGGTATCTAGCAATATATTCGACAGTGGATTCTTCAACGTCTCTTGAGAACTTAGTAAATTTGGGGATTGTCCATCCCCTTGGAAGTTCAGTTTGAAGGACAACCTCAGGTTATGCCGAAACAAAGTGGGGTCTATTAGCGTATCCCACATTGAATCCATGTTAGTTCAACAATTTCTCCACTATGTGTGAAATATTTTGTTGCCCCCTAAAATTACTCTGCCGAACTCTTTCTAATATTTGGTTGACGTTCTGGTTTCGATTTACCAAAAATGGGTTGCCTTCATTTCGACCACGATTAACTTGTTCTACAAGTTCGTTATGGGGGACCTGTTGATTGGGTTGAATCTCCAACACTTGAGGTTGGTTAGGAGGAGGCGCTTGTCGAGCATCTTGAGTGGTCTATTCGACTATAGGGCCAGGTGCATCGAAAACATCCGCAATTCGACCCAATTGCATAGTAAATTATTGATAGGCAAGTGTAGTGTCTCTAATCATGGGATTAAAGACTGTACCAATTTGTTGAGCCAAGTTATTGACTAAGTCATGGTTACTATCGTCCATTTGTTGCCTAAGTACATTCACAATATTGTTAGTCCTAGAAAATGGGGATCCATCCAAAACTGAAACTGGAGGCCCCTGATTTCTCAATCCATTTGCCCCTGATCCTGATGCCAATAATTGATTTCCCGGGGAACCCGTCGAAAACAAATTGTCAGAATACATAGACGGATAGGTTCCTATCCCTTGCATCAACGATACATGCATTCCATAAGGATGACTAACAATGTTATGGGGATTCCTCGTATTGTTTTAGGAACCCGGTTGAACTATGCCAACAACAGCCTGTGACATAGCAGGGGTTGTAGGACTTGGAATAGGAATTGGGGCCGGAACTTGTGATAAGATTGGCCCTGTTGTGTACAAATTTGAAGCCTGTATAGGGATCGACCCAACAGACAGTGAAGGAAAAGATTGAGTCAAATTCAGACCAGTCGAAACCGGTGGTACGTGTTGACTCACTGGAACAGTTGTAACTGCCATGTCTGGATTGGAACTTGTTTCAATCCTTGGAGGATTAATACTATCATTAGTACTAATCGAACGCTCTCCATTACCATTAAAGCCATTACTGGGTTCAGCATGAGACCCTGGAGATTGATTTCCTATAGAACGGTTGGTCATTCTAACAAATTTACCGTTTCTTAATATCATACACTTCTTATATCACAAAAGTAATTTTTTGAAAAACTAAGGCACTGGGCAAGATTTCAAATGAAAACATGTCCCGAGTCCCACTGGGTGTACCAATTTTTTTACTCTGATTTTTGGTAAAACCAAGTAAATCCACAAGTGAATCCAAATGTTGATAAAGAGGATGGATCCTAATCTTCTTTTGGACGATTACCAGTGCTTTAAGTGTAAAATAGAGTGAAAAAGGAGAAATTCATAAAAAATGTTCAACTGAATTGGGTAAAAAAGAGTTCAAAAGAAAACTGAATGTAAATGCTTCAAAAAGCAAGAAAAGTTGAAGAAAAAAGGAAATTGCATCAAACTGAAAGCATAAATTTGCATTGAATTGAAAATGCTAAAAGCATAAATTTGCATAAGTTTAAAGGGTGTGGTTGTTCGGTTTCGCTCAATCACCTACGTTCTAACTCTTAATTGTTGTATGTCACAGTCGTCGAACGTGTAGCAGTGGGCGAGTCTAATGACGTTTAAGGGATGTGTTGCGAAGTGGCGAGCGAACCCCGATTCTTTTCCTGGCTTCTTTTATTTATAGGCTAATTTCTTAACTACTTGCAACAGACAAATTCTCTGAGCTTTACACATGTCTCAAGTCTACTTCTTTGTTGTCCACGCGTCCTGCTTGATGTAACTACCCAAAAACTTCAATTGAAGAATAACTTCCTCAGATGCCAAGCTTTTAGTCGAAATGAACCTTACACTTGTCTGATTAAGATCCATTTTCAATATGGATTCGACTTCGACCAAAAATATCTTACTTGACTTTAGTTGAATATCAAAAGCATATTTTCTGATCAAATAGGAAATGGAATAACTTGGAATTTTGGTCGAAACCAGTTGTTGAGTGACTTTCGACCAAGTTAAGACTTGGGAAAAAAATCCCAGGCTAACAAGTACATAAGTCATAACAAAACATCACCACAAGTTATGATAAACTTAAACAAAATAAAAGTAAGTCAATAGTTATCATCTTCAAATTTACAATCCTCCAACATCGAATTCAGCACCACTAGAATCTTCACATCACCATCAAGCTCTTCTTCCTCAAATGAGATAGACTCTTCAAGATAAGGATTAAGGTATAAATTCTCAAGGTTCTCTGGAACTGGAACTACTTCAATGACATTCTCAGTAGCATCATTATCACCATCAATCTCATTCTCCTTTACTTCTACCTCTTCAGTAATCCATTCATCATCAGATTGGATTTCATCAAAAGGAAGAATAACATTTCTTCTAACTTTCTTAGTTCTTAACTCGGTGTTGTACATCACATAAACCAAGCCATTCATCTTTTTTCTGATGCAAGCGATTTCTTCTCTTTGTGTGAACCTAGAAATAAAAACCACAATGTCCAAAATCGAGCACACTAAATCTAAGCAAAGAAAACTTGAAAACAAAATATTCATAACTTTGTTTACCATTTCAAATGAACTCCAATTACGCTCACATCCAGAAGAGGTGCATGTCAAGCTAAGGACACTTTCCTTCGCGCCACCGCCGACATAGGGATGTGAAGCCGCGGAGGCCGGAGAGGAAGAGTGGTGGGTGCTCACGAGAGAGAGAGGTCATGAGAACTGAGAGAAGTGAGAACGATGATGTTGTGAAAATGAGAGGATTGATTTCCCAGATTTCCGAAAACCCTAAATTGGTGGGTCAAATGTTGTAAATACCCCTGTACTAATCATTTTTTGACATTTCAGACCAACTCAGCTAATCTCATAATATCGTGGGTAATATCGCAAGATGATAGGATTATGAGATATCTCTCATCATTACTCGAGATAAGGAAAAAAATTGTTTTTACCCTATTTCAGTCTCTTCTCGCAATCTCTAAGAGATTACGAGATATCTCTAGAGATTGACAACCATGGTTCAGATTATATCACTTTTTAAGTTTCAATATTTTTAGAGTGAAGTAAGAGTGACACTTCCTTCAATTTGAATATTTTTTTTCACATTTCGAACTTTTGTCATCATTAGCGGGTAGAAATCGACTAGGCCAGACAAAGTTTTGTGCGGTCGAAGCCTAACCTGTTGTTTGTCATAGGCTAAATTTTAAAGCCTCGTCTGCCCTTTTAGACGGTCTAGCCTACTAGCTTGCTTACAAGTCTATTTAGCAAAAAATACTCTCTTAAAGAGGCCAATAGGCCAATGCACTAATATGTCGCTAACTAATAGATCGTGAGCCAATAGGCTAGCGAGATTATAGGCATTTATACATATCGTTGTCTTTTTTTTATAAAAAATTTATATTCTGAGTTTTACAAAAACTAATCAAAATAGTATACTATATTTATTAATAGGGTAATGATTCATTCACACCTCACTTCTTCTTCCATCTCAATCGCAGTGATTTTTCTTCCTATCTTTCTCTGCATTTCCTAACACATCATCTATCATATCATTCATTTTTCTCTATTTTCTTCCAATCCAACTTTGGTGTGAGTGAATAAGAAGTGTGTATGAAATGTTATTCTTATTTATATTATTAATAAAAACAATATTATATAAATAGTTTGTCTACCATGCTGAACAAAGTTTATTCATAGTCTGGGACTAACCTTTTTAGCTAATTCGGCTTCTTAAAAAGCCTAAGCCTGACATTTTTGATAAAGTGGTCAGGCCAGATCGTTCCTTTGACGAGCAAGCCACATACTTTTAACAGGTTGTCTAGCGTATTTTCACCATCCGTCATAACTTTACATAAATTTAACTTGCTTGGCTTTCACCACACAAAAACCCTATTGGTTCATTAATTATACAAATAAAACTAATAATAATGAAAATTATGATTATATTTTTCCTTAAATATAGTCTTATTTCGACGATTACTAATTTTTTATTACATGGCGGGGCTACGCCCCTAAACTCTATTTATTTTAATATATTTTTATAATAAGTACAGAATTGAACGATAAATATGTAAGTTTTCATGATATAACATATTTATAAATAAATTTATTTATATTTAATCTCTTTTAGTTTAATATTTATTGATTTGATTACTTTCAATTTTTTAACCCATAGGCAAACATAAAAACGGTGCATGTTGCTACGAGACACTTCATTTATTACAATTTTTTTAGTAACACAACATTTTGTGACACTAAAAAATCATCATAAATGTGGGTTCCAATTAAACTATTTTTATTTTCACTAATCTTATTCTATTTTTTAAAACGGTAAAATTGGATGATTATCGTCCTTATCCACATGCTTGGTTCAATATTGATCATTAATTAATTAATTGGATGAACTAATCATGAGTAGAGACATATAACGTGGATGAAAAATTAAAAAAATTCGATTTTCTGCTCTTCCTAAATAAACAAGTGAAAGAGATGTAGGCAAGTCAACGTGGGACGAAAAAAGAAAACCAGAGGTTGGTTCATGAAAGCGATTCCCTGAGAAAACGGTAGTAATTGTCAACGGCGACGGCGGGAACAGCCACGGTGACCTTGACACTATCCCTTTCACCCTTCACCGGCAAAAACAAACAGTACCTATCACAGCAAATGGGCCCCACATGCACCGGTTTCCCCATCCCGAGCTCAACCCTCTCAAGACCCAGCCTCGACCACTGCGACAGTATCAGCACCCCCACCGAGTCAGGACTCGCCTTCGACTCGGACACCAACTCAGCCACCCCCCTCACGTGCTCACCATCCACCCTCTCCTTCGCCCTTTTCACCAGATCCGACCCGAACCCGACACCTCTCTCCCCAAGCTCCCTCGCGCTGCTCTGCGCGCAACCTAAAACGAAAGCGTTCCCGAAGTATCCGTCGGGCAGACCCGGTTTGACCCGGTTCCTCACGTTCACGCTGAATAGCAGCTTCAGCGTCTGGCTCGGAGGGAACCCCAACGCCCTCGCCCAGCTCCTCCACACGTGCGCAGCGACCACTTCAAACGACGTGTGCGGTGAATCGCCGGGTCGACTCGTCAACCGAGCCGCGGATTTCAAGTCGTCGATGCGCTTCTTATCAAACACAATGCTGGTTGGCCTGAGAGAGCTCGTGACCAGGTTCATGAATCCGCATAGATCCTGCACCCGGTTGAACTCGGGGTGAATCGTCGGGTTAGCCCGTCGGTTAGTTCTCCCCGGCGGCGCGTTAAGAAGGTGGCGATCCCAAATAGGCCTTGGTTTAGGTACGGCGAGTTGTTTCCCCGAAGCTAACTCGGAGACATGGTTGAGAAATTCAGCTCCGCCGATTCCGTCGCAGATGCAGTGGTTGATCCCGATGCCCACGGCGGCGGCCCCGTCGGCGAGCCACGTCAGCTGAACGACAAGCGGCGGCGAGCCGTTAAGGACGTCCGGGACGTGGAACGACAGGAGCTTCCGCCACTGTGTCACCGTTTTCGGGGCTCGCTCGAAGTCGTTGAGAGTGTAACGATCTGAATGGGCTTCGATGAAAATAGCTCCCTGGGCTTTACACAATACCTCCAGGCCGGGGCTGTCGGAACGGGCTTTGACCCTCCCGGCCAGCGGGTAATAAGGAACCAGGGCTTTGGCTAATGCTGCTTTCAAACGGGCCGTTGTGGTAGCCCGGTCCAGGCCTGGGTCTGCCCTGTACACCAGGAGATACTCTACGGTGAAGCGAAGAAAGAGCTGGGAGTCAATCGCTGAGAGCAAGAGGACACCACTTGGGGTGGGCTCTGAAGGGGTCACTACCACAGCTTCTTTCACACGCACTGAGCTTCCCATGTTTGGTGTTTTGAGAGAGGGGAAAATGGAGGGAGCTTTTTATGGGCTGTGGGGGTGAGTGTGGCATTGGATGTGGTATTTGTAGGGGGACCCCGGGGGGCGCTGTGTGTATATCTTTTTCATGGGAAAGATTTTGTGGCAAGATTCTCCGGGCGTCGCTTTACGCAAGAAAATGAATATCAAAAACAAAAACAGTAAAAACAAGTGGCTGTGCTGGCTTTGCTTTCTGTCTGTTGGGGGAATTGATGGCCAGTCATCTCTACCTTGCAGTACCTGATCGATCATAAAAAATCAATCTCCACGTACCGAAATTCCCCTCTGGATCCTTTTTCCATGTTTTTTCCTTTTCTGTTTTATTTTGTGACAACTTGATCGACGTGTGCGGTTAATTGCTTCTTTTCTGATATGTGTCTGTCTAGCTTGTGTCCCTATTAATTAGCTAGTGGAATTATTGTGATAAAACATCAGATTTACAAGATGCTTAAATAACTTTTTCTATCTCTATAAAATACCCGATTTCTGAATTAGATCCTTATAAAATTGTAGTAGTTTTTCGTCTTTTGGAAATGTGACCTTCTTATTTGCATCATTGTTGTTAACTTTTCTACCCATCGTTAACGTAAGTCAAAGTTAACAAGTTACATGGCTTTTTTTAATATTTTTTTTACATGTGGCAGTACAGGCAGCACAATGGAATTACGAGTGGACCCCACTGTTAGCCTGGAAATTTTTCAAGTCTCAGATTAGTCGAAAGCTACACTAAAAGAGGATTTCGACCAAGATGATAAGTGCTTCGCTGAGGCTAACGAAGCGGTTTATGAGGTTCGACTGAAATAATGACAATATGATAGATCGAAGTTGAAACCGGTAAAGTCAGGACTTAGCATAAACAAGTATTGAAAACTTGTTTGCTCTTGATCATAGCCTTGAGACACTTAAAAATGCCGTTCGACGGAGGTTACAAAGCAGTTAGAGCGACCGGATACGTGGAGGTCAACAAAGCAGGCAGAAGACACGTGTAAAGACCAGAAGAAACAGTCGTTGCAAGCAGTTGGGGAGTTTTGCCTATATATAGAAGAAACCAAGGCAGAATTCAGGGTCTTTTGCCCTCATCACGACACACCCGATAGCGTTAAACCTCACCCCTTAAGCCAATAGTCCAGATGGTAGTGACGCGGCGCAACAGGAATGAGAAACACGTGAGTGGCTGAGTGGTGGTCGATTGACCAAACTTTTACATTTCCGTGTAATTTACATTTCAATGCAATTTTATTTTCCTTTTGCTTTGTTTTCCCTACTTTCATGCCCCTTTCTCTCTGCCTATAACCCCTTCCTCGAATACTCCCAACACACGCACACCAGCTCCGCTCGAACCACTTTCGATGAATTCCTCTCCATTCTCACACACTCCACACGCACACGGATGATTTCCGTACTCCCCAGGACCCGAAAAGAGGATAGAATCCAGCCTTTTCATAAACATTCGGATTTTCTTGTGGTTTTACCCTGGTTGCCAAAAACTAGCGTAAACAAATTGGCACGCCCAGTGGGACCACGAGGAGTTGTTTTCATTTAAAATCATCTTTCTGCCTTAAACGAATTTTGCTAATTTAGAAGTTAGTTTTTGAATTGAGTGGAAATTCAAATAGTGTATGAGATTACGGAGTGGTAAAATGACCAACCATTCAAGAGCAAACCAAGCATCAGGATCTAATGCAGGTCCTAATGTTAGTGAAGAAATGCAGATTAATACTAGTAATAGTGTTAATCCGTCGGTAAATCCTTCACGTTTGGAGGACGTTTCTATTTCGAACACGGCGGTAACAAACGCTCAAACAAGTCAAACCCAACCGCCAGTCTCGACTGGTCAGGATTTGACTCAGTTACCAATAGTGATGCCAGTCGAATTGAATTCTATGCAAGCATCATGTACATACACTGCAGGGCCAATCTTGTGACAAGTATCGGTCCCAATGCCAATTCCAAGTCCTACGAGTCCTGTAAATTCATAGGCCGTTTTTGGCGTTGTTCAACCAAGTTTCTGGAATAACAACAGAAACCCTCAGAATATGGTTAGTCACCCGTATAGGATGCCATTATCGTTAATGCAAGGGATAGGAACTTATCCCTCAGTATATTTTGACAATATTGTTTCGACGAGTTCCCTAGCGCATCAATTCATAGCGTCTGGATCAGGGGTCGTTGGATCGAGGAATATGGGAGACACATATTCAAATTTAGATGCATCCCCATTTGCATTGACTAACAAAACGGTAAGTGTACTTAGGCAACATATGTATGATAGCAACCATGAGTTGGTCAATACTTTGACTCAACAAATTGGTACGGTCTTTATTCCTGTGATTAGAGACATCGCGGTTGCCTACCAACAATTGACTACTCAATTGGGGAGAATAGCAGACATTTTCGGTCCACCGGACCCAATAGTCGAACAAGTCGATTAGGTTGGTCGACAAATGCCTCTGCCTGTTCAACCTCAAGTGTTGAATATTCAACCACAAATGGTTGATCAACCGAACCAGCAGTAACTTATATTCAACCAT
This sequence comes from Acmispon strigosus, assembly GCA_030819835.1. Taxonomy (NCBI): domain Eukaryota; kingdom Viridiplantae; phylum Streptophyta; class Magnoliopsida; order Fabales; family Fabaceae; genus Acmispon; species Acmispon strigosus. The sequence goes on from JAUAMA010000007.1 coordinate 31,811,121, forward strand.
AAAGTTTCTCCGGCTTTATAGGAGAATCTAAAGTTAGTCTGAAAGAACTAGCGAGTATAAGAAGGGAACCATCAGAAACTGTCAATGACTATTTAGGCAGATTCCGGCACATGAAGTAAAAATGCTTCATGCAGGTCCCCGAACATGAACTGGTCGAGTTAGCCGTAGGCAGTTTAGATTATTTGACTAGGAAGAAAATAGATACTCAGCATATAAGAGACTTGGCGCAGTTAGCCGCCAGGATTCGACAAGTTGAGTTCCTTAGGCAAGAGAAATTAAAAAATAATAAATTGCCTAAGAGGGAGAAAGTAGCTTAGATCGAAACAGGTGATATAAGTCGAAACGACCCTATGACCTTCGAGCCCTATGAGGATTTCGAACGTCATGATGTTCAGTTGGCTGAACTTAAGGAAGGTACTCCTTATGTTTGCAAAATGCTGACACCTAACAAATGGAGACCACCTAACACGATGAGCCTCATAATTCAAAATATCCTGTTAAAATTTATAATTTTGATATAACGAAATGTGAGGCTATCTATGATGTCTTGGTGAAAGATGGCCAAATCGACATTCCTCCTGATCAAAAGATTCCTCCTCTTGATCAAAGGAAAAGTCGAAAGTATTGTAAATATCATAATGCTTTTGGCCACTGGACTAATTACTTCTCTACATTCAGGAATTTGGTGCAAACAGCTATCCAAGAAGGAAGGATGGTCTTCGAGCCCGAGGAGAAGACTACCATGAAGATTGACTCTGACCCATTACAGGTTCAGGACACTAACTTCGTGGAGTCTACAGCAATATGCACCATAAACATTGCTGAAGTCCCCAACTCCAACATCATGATAGTCGAAGAGCTTGACAGGGAGTTACAGGAAGAAGTTTACCCGAAAGCCGGAGAAACTTTGTTGGAATACTTGCAAATGTGCAAAGAGAAGGATGCAGAACTGACCATGTGTCCTAGGTGCAGCTCCGTCTTTGATCGAAATGCTGTAGAAGCGGCAAAAAGGGTAAACCGTAAATCAGCACTGGAAAGGTTAGGCAATCGACTCCCTACTACTCAGCGTCTAGGTTCGAGAAACCTATTCGAGTCGAGATCTCAATCGAATCCCACTCATAAGAGGAAGAATTTTATTCCTCCGATAGGGGTTCGACCTAACCAATGGGTCACTGCATTTCAACCCAAATCTGCTGTAAGATCAAGGGTTGAAGCAAAACCCTCTACTGTCTGATATGGGAATGTTCGAACTCCAAAGAACTACTCCCATGTTTCGAATTCTTACTTTGGAACCAGGCCTATGACCAAAACTCAATGGAGGAGGTTCCAGAGAAAGAGAAAGGCGGCCCGAGAAAGAGCTATGTTCAGAAAGGGAAGGCTACAGCTGAGGAGCCTGGCAAGAGAGGATCCTCGATAAAGATGAATAAAAGAGGAAAGACTTTCTTCGAGTTTGGACAGTCAAGTCAAAGTAAGACTCTGTCTTACATGGACTTAGCGTACAAGCCTAAGCTGAAGCTGAACCATTCACACCTAAAGCTGTATCCCCCAAACTATCAACTGCTAAGGGGGAAGATTTGGTCATTGATAACTTCGGCAGTGATACTGAAAGTTTAGACATTATTTGCAATGTAGTGTCTATTATCCTTCTGAGTTCGACCAGATCACAGAGGTAGTTACAAGTGAAGATGACTACTATGATAAAGATGAAGACGACGACAACCCTCTGTGCTACTACATAATGACTAAAGGCAAGGTCGAAGAGCAGAACGCGGTTTTTAATAAGCCGGATCTAGAGATGAAAAAGCACTTAAAGCTGTTGTTTGTGTGGGCTCGAGTTGAAAACAAAGGAGTCAACAAAGTTCTAGTTGATGGAGGGGGAGCAATAAATCTGATGCCTAAGTTCTTAATGAAGAAATTGGGCACGACCGAGGCAGACTTGCAACCTCGTAACTTGGTTCTCTCCGATTATGAGGAAAAAACAAACAAGTCACTTGGTGCAGTTCCACTTGAGATCATCGTAGGCACGGTGACAAGAACTAATCTGTTCGTGGTAGATCCAACTAAGGCAAACTACAATTTGCTCTTAGGCAGAGAGTTAATTCATGGAGTCAGAGTGGTTCCTTTGACCTCGCACCAAAAGTTATCCCTCTGGAGGGAAGACGGCGTCCTCGAGAATGTTGATGCCGATCAAAGCTACTTCTTGGCCGAATGTGATCAGGTCAATAAAAAGACATTCGACAAGAAGCTGGAAAATATTCCACCCTACAATAATTTGGAGAATGAAATGAAGGGGGAATATAAAAAAAGTTCATTCAGGCTCGACCCTAAATATGGTTTCTTTCAAAGAATGGAGTTCCATCCAAGGAAAGAAGACGAAGATGCTACAGGAGAGTGGCACATGGTGGATTCTATTTGAGAAAAAGGCGGTCAACATTCGGCTCAAATAAGCCGAAAATGCTGATGACCAAACGGTTCGAAGGGCCGAAATGTGCTAAGAACGCACTCGAATAATACTTTGTGAAAATTTGCAATTTTACGTCAAATATGGCGATGACGTCAAAGAAATGTCGCTACCATAGAGAATTCAAACGATGTAACTATAGGTGTGGTTTCATTACCATGATTATGCCTAAATGTACTTTCCATGGTGTTACAATTATAAATAAAAGTCGAGTTAACCGTTCTGGTTATCATCATGCTTACCGTTCTGGTTACCTTGACCGATTCCTTGGAGAAAACCCTAATTCCCCAATACCCTGACTTATTTCAATTCGCCAAGCCTCCAATGATAGAAAGAGATTCAGGGGAGACCCAGATCTTTGAGGGTTTGAGCGTCACGGTGCTTGATGGCTTCGATTGCAGCGATTTCTGGGTTCCATGGTTGATACAGATCTATTGTGATTTCTTCATCTTCGTCATCGGTTTCTCATTTATTCTTTTTTTGTTTTTGCGGTTTGGGTTGAAGAGAGGGAGACAGATATGGGTTGGATTTGCTAAATTTAGAAGAACCTAACAGATCATACAGTTCTATAGATAAAGATTACAACATGCTAATTCTTGTAATTGTAGTAAAGAAAGTTGTGTACCTGGAGGATCCATGATCACTGATGTCTCATATTGTCAGTGTATGAGAGAAGAGGCAGAGAGAACGTTCATAGAGTAAACTGCTCTCTATCTAATATATTGCAAAATGGTAAAATGATTAATGAAAATTAGTTTATATATACTATCAGATGAGACCAGGGTCCTCTCAATAGGCATAGTTAACTGACCTAACCCATCATAGGTCAATTAATAACAAAAACCTAATATATCATCTATCACAATACATGCATAAGAATTAATTTAATAATTCATATAATTGATATTAATGACCAAAAATTAATTGATAATGTTAATCCACTTAACCAAAATAGAGAATTAATTATAAATAATATAACATTCTCCCACTTGGATTAACATTTGTCAATTAATATAAAATATATGCATCATTAAACGAAATATCAATGAAAGCAAAGTGCATGTAAGCCAAAGAAATATAAGCTGTATCATAAGTTACTCAACAGAAAAACATATCCGATAAGGATACTAATCATATGTAACAAAAACTTATATTTCATGCAAAACAAAGATGAATATGGAAAACGCAATTAATAAACCAAAAGCTATTCCATAAAATGACCCAAGCATCCAAAATGCTAAAGAGATATGATACAAGTGACGTCATTTCAAACATATTTCATAACAAAATAAATTTCAGACTCCCACTAATCCAATACATCAAAAGACTTAAGTAAACCCAAATGAGTCACATGATTCTGAAAGACTCCAACAGCTAAGCCTTTGGTTAGTGGATCTGCTAACATGTTTTCTGTAGCAATATGCTCAACCCGAGTATGAAATTCCATAATCTTCTCTCTAAAAAAAATAAGTTTTATATCAAAATGCTTTGATCGAGAAGAGCTTTTGTTATTGTAAGAGAAACTGACAGCAGTAGTACTGTCGCAATATATCACAAGTGGTCTAGAAATACTTTCAACAATGTGAAAGCCATAAATCAAATTCTTCAACCACATGGCTTGACGAGTAGCCTCATAACAAGCAACATACTCAGCTTTCGTGGTAGAAGTAGCTGTAAGTGATTGTTTAACACTCTTTCAAGAAAAAGCTCCTCCTGCCATTATAAAGATAAAGCCAGAAGTAGACTTCTGGTCGTCAGGTCAACCACCAAAATTGGAATCAGAATAGCCAATATCCTAAAGTTGATCAGACTTCTTATAGGTTAACATATGATCCTTAGTTCCCTGCAAATATCTAAAGACCTTTTTCATGGCCTTCCAATGACCCATACCTGGATCGCTCAAGTATCACCCTAAAGAATTAACATCAAAACCAATATTGGGACACGTACAAACTTGAGCATACATCAAACTGCCAATAGCGGAAGCATATGGGACCTTCTTCATTGCAGTTCTATCATCATCATTTTGAGGACATTGGGATTTAGAGAGTCTATCACTCTTATGAACAGGTGCGGCACAAGGGGAGCAAGTAGTCATGTTAAACCATTTCAGGAGCTTTTCAATATATCCTCTCTAAGATAATCCTACAATGCCACGTGACTTGTCACGAAAAATTTGGATGCCAAGAACAACCGAAGCATCACCAAGGTCCTTCATATAAAAGTGGCTACTAAGCATATATTTTGTCTCAGTCAAAAGTTTAGCACAATTACTAGCAAGAAGAATATCATCAACATATAAGACAAGAATGATGAAATAAATCCAACTAGTCTTCAAGTAAATGCACTGGTCTGAGGCATTTTCCTTGAAATCAAGAAAAGTGACCACCTGATCAGATTTCAAATATCATTGTCTAAAAGCCTGTTTTAGCCCATAAATAGACTTCTTCAACCTGCAAACCAAATGCTCTTTTCTTATTTCAGCAAAGCCATCAGGTTGAACCATATAGACATCTTCAGCTAAATCTCCATTCAAAAAGGCTATTTTAACATCCATCTGATGAAGCTCCAAATCAAAATGAGCTACTGAGGCCATCACAACTCGAAAAGAATCCTTAGTAGAGACCCATGAGAAAGTCTCTTTAAAGTCGATGCCCTCTTTCTGACTGTAGCCTTTTGCAACTAGTGTCGCTTTGTACCTGTCAACATTACCATCAGGATCATGTTTGGTCTTAAAGACCCATTTGCACCCAACTGGTACACAACCAACTGGAAGCTCCACAAGATCCCAAACACCGTTATGAGACATGGAAGCTAATTCTTCATGCATAGCATTAAGCCAATCAGAAGCATGAGAACAAGAGATAACTTTCCTAAAGGTGGTAGGATTATCAACATCATTAAGATCAAACTCGTGCTCCTGAAGGTACTCTAAAAAATCATTTGGAATAGATGGCTTGCGAACTCTTTGAGATCTCCTCAATGGAACTTCTTCACCAATTTCATAATGCTCCTGCTCATCCGCCATTGGTGCTGCAACATCAATATCTTCTGGAAAATTTTGGCCACCAACATCAGCAATCGGAAGTGCCACATCTGTTGGAAGTGAAACGGGTGGAAAGGGAACAAGAACACTATCTTTTCTAAGAGTGACTGGTCGTGGTGTATTGCTCCCATTATCCAAATCATCCTCAAAGAATATGGCACGATCAGACTCGATGACTCTCATGGAGTGAGAAGGACAGTAAAATCTGCTACCTCATTAACCCACGCAATAGCCAATAAAGAAACCGCTAACTATTTTAGGATCAAGCTTCTTCAATTGAGGATTATAAGATCTAACTTCTGCTTTACAACCCCATACATGAAAGTTCTTCAAGCTCGGCTTCTTTATAGACATCAACTCATAGGGAGTTTTTGAAACTAACTTGGTGGTACTTGGTTAAGAATGTACACAGCAGTCCTCAAGGAATCTTCCCAAAGGAAATCTGGTAAACTAGAATGGCTCATCATGCATCTCACCATATCTAGAAGCGTGCGATTCCTTCTTTCTGCAACTCCATTTTTCTCAGGAGTGCCAGGCATGGTGTACTGAGCTTCAGTCCCGCATTCCTCAAGAAATCTAGAAAAAGGGCCTGGGTTTCTCCCAATCTCATCATATCTGTCATAGTACTCACCTCCTCTGTCATACCTCACACACTTGATTTTCTTGCCTGTTTTCAACTCAATCACAACTTTAAAATATTTGAAGGCCTCCAAGGAACCTGACTTCTCCTGAAGAAGATCAATCCATCCAAATATGGAGAAATCATCAATAAAAGTAATGAAGTACCTATATCCACCCATAGTAGTGGGTGTAATAGGTCCACATATATCAGTATGGATCAATTGCAACACATCTTCACACCTGTTTGCACTTTTGTTCCTGAACTTAGCAATGAGTTTTCCTTTGATACAAGCAACACATGTATCAAAGTCAGAGAAATCTAAGTCAGGAAGAACGCCTTCCTTAATAAGTCTCTCAATCTGGGGTCTTGAAATGTGCCCCAGACGTCTATGCCACAACATATAAGAGCTCTCATTAATTCTATTGCCTTTATGTCCAACCACAGTATTAACAGACATTTCATTCAGATTCAACCTGTATAGCCTGTCACACAAATCTCCTGAACCAACAGGAACAGAATTGAAAAGAACAACTAGTTTTCCATTGCCTAAATTAAAAGAGTAGCCACATTCGTCCAATGCTGAAACTGAAATTAAATTCCTCCTCATGGAAGGTGCATAAGCAACATTCTTTAAACATAAAACATGTCCAGAAGGCAAAGGCAAAGATACAATTCCTATTTTCTGAACAGATGCTCCAGCTCCATCTCCCATAAATATCTTGGACGTTGCATCAGTGGGCTACCTTAGGCCCGTGAACTCCTTTCCTCTGATTCTTCTTCTTGAGAGCATAACAGTCTTCCATCTTACAGTAAAAGCAGCTCCCCTTGAAGGAAAACTTCTTATGATCCAATTTTATTTTACCAACCTCTTAGGATCCAAATGTATTGGTGCTTTCTGTTAGAACAGATAGCAACTTGAGGGGGGGGGTGAATCAGAGTTGCCCCGATTTTCGCCTTATTGAAAATGTCACTTTCAAGATAATGATGATCACGACACGATAGTTGTGATTGCAGCGGAATTTAGCGTTGCTTGAAAGTAAAGATGAAGGATAGAAGAATTCACACACAGAGTTTTATCCTGGTTCACCTTCTATCCACCGAAGGCTACGTCCAGTCCCTCAAGGAAACCCCTTGAGGATTTTTCCACTATTGATAAAAATCTCTTACAAGTTCTTAACCCAAGGACCCTAAGAATTTCTACCAGTATCCTGTAAAAGCAAACCGCTTTCCACAGCCCCTGAAAGCAAACCACTTTCAGTTCCTGAAGGAAAACCACCCTCAGACCTTGAAGGCTAAACCACCTTCAATCAACACCCTGAAAGTATACCACTTTCAGTACCAACAACCCTTCACCGAATACCACGGTGAAAACTCAATCTTACAGAAAGAGATGAAGAAGAGTTTACAATTGGCTGTATCAATCCTTTAACATACAAGTGGATTGATCATGAGAATTTATGCTTTAAGGCTTTTAAGCATAATATGATTCTGAGTTCCTCAAGATATGAACAACTAGAGTGTTCTTATAAACATGAAGATCATGAACTCAGAATTTAGGCTCTTGAAGGTTTAAGTTCTAAAAGATGAACTAATTTTGACAAAGCTTTGGCCTAATGTTGTATTCTCATGTGTTGTTGTGTTCTGGACTCAAATGGACTTTATATAGGCAAGGGAAACGTCCTTGAACCATCACAACCCTTTCCAAAAGGTTTGGGACACAATGGTTCATGAAAAGATGAAAATTTTCGTTCTGGTAATCGATTACATCACTTAGTGTAATCGATTACACTAATAGCCGTTTCAGTTTGAATTTCAAATTCAAACATGTAATCGATTACAAGCAATGGGTAATCGATTACTTGCCTAGGTGTAATCGATTACCAGAAGGATGAAATCGATTACACTGAAGTCCAACTTCCAGAAGCTTGATCCTTTGAGATCGGCTTAAGGTTTTCTACTTCTTTTAAGTTATGAAAACACTTAGCTTGATTAGTTTAGGTGTTTTAAGAGCCTTTATGCTTTAATAGACCTTTAGAAGCATAACTCACCTAAACTAGGACTTCTAGGTATATGATAGACTTTGTAGCGCAGTTTCCTCTAAGTCTTCTTTTCTTCTTTTTGTTGATGAGTTTGTCGTCATCAAAACCTCAGCCAGGGTCAGGAGCAAGACCTTCTTCACACTTTCCCCTTATGCTCATTTTCTGAATGAGGCTTTCTTCCGAAATTCTTCTTCTTATGCAAGAATCCAGAACTAGAGGCAGCAAACTAAGCACTGTGAGGCTTTGATTTCATCATGGACTCTTCCTCGTGTGAGACAATGGCGATCATCTCATTCACAGACCACTCTTGATTCCGAGTGTTGTATGATGTCTTGAGAACATCAAACTGAGAGGGAAGAGACTCAATGACTCGCCAAATCAGATAACTATCCCCAAGAGTAACCTTCTTTGGTCTCTTTCCATGGTTTATAAATTTTTGGTTTTTTTTATGGAAACTCATGTCCAATTCCATAGAGTGAAGCAATTCTACGAACAAACAGGCTTCACAGCTCTACACATTGTGGAAGCTCGTGGTTACTCAGGTGGCTTGTGCTGTCTTGTACCTACACAGAGAGCGTTTAGCTTTGTTTTAGTGGACGTCTTCGATCAAGCCATTTCAATGGAAGTACGGTTTACGCAACAAACATGGATTTTTACAGAAGTCTATGTGAGTCCAGTTCTTTCTATCCGAGGGGATTGTTTGGAGTATCTGAACGGGTTACCCAGCCATGGATTCTAGTGGGTGATTTAGATGACTTCTGTTTAGTTTTGACCAGCGAGGGGGCCAATTCTCTCACGCTAGGGTGACTCAATTTTTTAATGTGCTTCAACGGTGTTCTTTAATTCCTTTACATACCATTGGTTTGAAGTACACTTGGGTTCGCCGTAGGGGTGGGCTTCCCACTATGCACAAAAAATTAGATTGGTGATTTGGTTATCAGGAATGGTGTGTTCGCTTTCCAGATGCCGCTACAGAGAATATTACAATGGTTCATTTGAATCATTCCTCATCCGTAGCAAGATGTGGTGGCCTTCCGTCTATCCCTGAGGTGAGACCTTTTCGGTTTGAGGCTAGTTGGATCACTCATTCCGAGCATGAGCGGGTTGTGGCGAATGCTTGACAGCAGGAAGATCCGCGGGCCTCCAACTTTCAAGCGGTCTAGAGACACTCCTTATCTTTCAATCTAGATGTGTTTGGAAACATTATGCAGCGAAAGCGCACTTTGGAGGCTCATATTCGGGGTATCTAGCATCGTCTAGACTGGGTGGATTCTGCTTCCCTCGCTATGTTGCATAATCAACTTTAGCATGAGCTTGACCAGACGTTGGCGCAGGAGGAGTTGTTCTGGTTTCAGATATCTAGGGACCAACATGATCTCTTTGGAAACTGAAACACAAAGTTTTTCCATACTCAAACTTTCATTCAGAGAAAGTGAAATAAAATTCATTCTCTTTCTCTGCTGTTTGGGGAGGTGTGCACAGATGACTAGGTGCTGCGACAAGAGGCGGTCAGATTTTAAAAGGATACTTTTTGTTCACCCGGGCAAATCTAACTTTTGGAAGCTGTTGCGTATTCTTGCTCGATTATGGCCAGGGAACATATGATGTGCCTAATTGCAGAGGTGATGAAGGAGGAGGTTTGGGAAGCGGTGTCCACTATGGGTTCTTTCAAGGCCCCTAGACCTTATGGATTCCACGCCGTGTTCTTTAAATCCGTTTGGCACATCATTGGTGATGATGTTTGGCGGTTGGTTCGGGATGCTTTTGCTACAAATACTTTTGATGTGGTGGTGTCTGAGACTCTTGTTGCGTTGATCCCTAAGGTTGATGTTTCGACTTCTTTTCGTGATTTTAGACCTATTAGTTTGTGTGATGTGCTGTATAAAATCATCACAAAAGTGCTTGTTCTTAGACTCAGACCTTGTCTTCTAGATATTTTGGGACTGTTGCAGAGTAGCTTTATTCCGGGGAGAGGGACTTCAAACAGTGCTATTATTCTTCAAGAAATTGCCCATTTCATAAGGTCTAGGAGGAAAATGAGTAAGAATGTGTTGTTCAAGCTTGACCTCGAGAAATCTAATGATCGAGTTTATTGGCATTTTTTGGACACAACCTTGCAAGAGTGTTGATTTTCCCTGCTTACTGTTGCTCTAATTATTCATTACGTCTCTTCATCATCTTTGTCCATCATTTGTAATGGGGAGAGGTTGTCGACCCTTAGTGCTACATGGGGGCTTCGTCAAGTTGACCCCCTTTCTCCATACTTGTTTGTTCTTTGCATGGATCGTCTTGCTGATATGATTCATCATGAGGTGGTTACGGGTTGGTGGAAACCAGTGGCTATTTCTTAGGAGGGGTCCTGGTATTTTGCATTTTTTTTTGCGGATGATGTTATTCTTTTTGCTAATGCAGAGGTTTCTCAGGTTAGGGTGGTGTAAGGCATGCTTGAGAAGTTCTATGCTGAGTCTGGTCTTAAAATAAATTTTATAAAATCCAAGGCTATGGCCTCTTGGTGCGTGGATAGTCATTTGCAGGATAAAATTGTTTCCATTACTTCTATTACGTTTACGGATAACATTGGTAAATATTTGGGACTTCCTATTATTCAAGGTCGAGCTTGGAAGGAGGATTTCCAATTAATTGTTGATCCTGTGGCATCAAGGCTGGCCTCTTGAAAAACTAGTTTATTGACCAAGACCTCCCGTGTTACTCTTGCAAAATTAGTGCTCTCGGATGTCCCGAATTATGTCATGTGATGACCCGGGATTTAATGATATTTTGAGTCTTTTATTTTGTTATTCTTCCTTTGTCTCATGTAGTGTTTTTAGTGATTTTAGCTTTGCTTTGTATTGATTTCTGCATTTAGGTTTTATTTAAGTCTTTTTGTATTTTTTGTCCTTGTTAGTGTTTTTCCTATCTTTATCTGAGTCTTTTTAGTTTAGTCTCTGTAAGACCCTTAATTTTGTATAATTTACAGTTTGGTCCTTGAACTCTTTGTATTTGCAGTTTAGTCCCTAGAGTCTTTGAATTTGTATTATGGTCCTTTGATTAATTATGAATTGAATTCTAGCCTTGGGCTATTTAGATAATTGTTTGGGACATGTTGAATAGTTTCGCTCAATTTGTAACAATATTGGCTTTGATTTAGTGGTTAAGACTTCTGTATTTCGGTTACATGGCAAGGGTTCGAATCTTGGTGAGGTAGGATTTGTTTTTGGTCTAAGATTTTCGTGGCTAAACATTTTCAAAAATTTCAAATCAGAATATTAGTTTAATGGTGGTTTACTTTCAGATTCTAAGTGTAGTAATGGGGTGTTAAGGGGGAGAATTAAAGGAATTAATGGCTTGTCTAGTGTTAATGGGTTTTGAAGGAGATTTATGCTGAATGATGGTGATGTTGGGCGGTCCTCTCCCTCCTCTTTCATGTTGTTTTCTGATCAACTTTGTGTTGGAATTGCTTTTGAATTTTGAAAGCCAACAAGTGCATTAAGGAGGTGTTATGTGAGTTATTGCTTTGTCTAGAGTGTTAAAGGGAATTGAAGGAGAATAATTCAAAATAATGAGGCTTGGGGGGCGTCTCTATCTCTATCTCTCTCTCTCTCTCTCTCTCTCTCTCTCTCTCTCTTACTACTGAAAAGCCTAGTTATATGTGTAGCTTTCTTCCTTGTTCATTTCACACAAAGAAATTGCTAAAATCAAAAAACCTAGAACACTAGAGCTGAAATTCTCTAAAGTTTTGCTGAACCTTGGGCTGCTTGTGTCGACTTTTTCCTTCCTCTTGTGATGTTCAACTCCTTCCTCTAATCCTCTTCAAGAATCCTTGTGGTTAGTTAAATTGGTAAGTGAACAAACCCTTATAAATTATGAGTTTTTAGTGATCGATTCCTTGTCTCTTCTAGGGTTTGATTAGCTTTCGTTTCAGCACTTACTACTCATCAAACTCGAGGTTCCTCTGCACTCTTGAAGGGCTGGGGTCGTGCTATATTCCATCTTGGTCCAACTCTCATAACAAGGTAGGTTTCTCCTTTTATTCTTGGCTAGAATCATTGTACCTTCTTTGTTCAAAAGACATTGGTGATTTTAGAAACCTTTTAATTTCAGAGTTGGAAATGTGTCTAAAAGGTTTTATAATGAGTTTTGATCATGGGACAAACCTTAGTTTCGAAAATTTGGATTAAAATTTGATTTTGGGGTGAAAAACTACACTTCTGGGCTTTCTGGCAGGGAGCCAACACTCGCATGGGCGTTGGGCCTCTGCCTGAGCCACGCATGTGCGTGGCTATACCCACGCACATGCGTGGGGTATGCAGACTGCTTCTTCTATTTTTTCAAAAAAACCCTAGTTTGGCCAAACGGTTTCCAACTTCTTTTGAGGTTGATTCCCACCTATCCTATGGTTGATTGATGATTATTCATATGTTTATTTTGCAAGGTTGGAGTTCAATTGCATACAACCCTCTCGAAGGTAAGGGTAACTCATGTCCTAGAGAGTCTTGAGTCTTGCATGCTTAATATTGATATGCACGTGGTTGTGATTAAATCTTGGTATGTTGTTGATGTTGGAAGTTTGTGATTTGAGATCATACGACGTATTTGATTTATGATGATATTTTTTGATGAAGGTTATTGTTGTGTTAAAAGTTTTGATACTATGTTGTTGAAGCTTGAAGGAGATAATTTACTTGTGCTAACATACCGTGACTGTTGGATATTTTTGAGGAACTGTTGGTTCATGAGTTATTATGGGTTGTCATGGCATGTGCACTAGGTTGAAGGCGGTGCGGTGGATGGTAATTTCCACGTGACCGTTGAAGCGGTGGGGTGGACGATAATTGCCACGTGACCGTTGAGGGCGGTGGGGTGGGCGACAATTTCCACGTGACCGTGTCTAAGGACAGTGGGGTGGACGGTTATTGCCACGTGATTGTCCGGTTCCTGTTGGAACATTGTTTTTTGCCATAGTTGAGCATGTAGACTTGAGGAACTAACAAGCATAAACTATGTTGATATTGGAGACATGTTTTACTGTTTGGGGATGAACCGAGTATGCTCCTGGTTATATTCTGCTGTTGTTATTTTAATTCCTTTTAAGCATGTTGCTCGTTATTGATTTGATGTTTGTTTTATGAGTTAGCCCTTTCTGTTTGATGTTTGTTGTTTTGGGCGCTTAACGCCAGAGATGTACAATGCGAGAATTTGAAGAAGCGTAGTTTGCGAATGGCTAAAGAAGATGATGCCGGGATGACTTGAAGATCTCAAAGAGTTTATGTTTTCCGCTGCTTTGAAATGTTTAGCACATGTGGTGTAGTTTAATTAATAATTTTATTACGCGTTGAATTATTATTATTATGGGAATATTATTGATCAAATATTTGTTGAGAGACGAAATGTTTTTTTGAAAGTTGAGTTATTTTTCTGAGAGGTTTTCATTTCCGTGAATTTACTATGTGACCCTCAAATTAAAATTGGGGCATTACATTCCCTATATTTCTTTTTAATTGCACTCCTTGGTCACGAATAGCTGAGTTAGTGAATCAGGTTATGAGCATTAAAGGGGAACAAGAGAGTTATTGAGGCAATGATGGGCAAGTTTTATGGTTTTTGTTGTTTCATTTTGAGCCTTGATGGGTCTTTGATGGTTTTTCTGCAAACTAATGAGGCTTAAAGGACCCATGAAAGCCATTAAAGAGGTATGAAGAGAAAAGAATCAAAAGTTGAGATGAAAAGGAAGCTGAAGGAGTCTGCTGAGTCCTCCACGCATGTGCGTGGAAGAAGCCACGCACATGCGTGGCCATTCTATCCAAAGCTAAAAACTTGAGTTGCATTCTGCCCATCCCACGCATGTGCGTGGAAAAGGCCATGCACATGCGTGGCTTCCTGCTGAAATCTTGCTGCTGCTCGAGTCTTCTACATATGTGCGTGGAAAACCCATGCACATGCGTAGGACACAGCCAGAATAGTTATAAATAGGGTTTTTAGGCTCTTTTGATAGATATCTTGTAATTTGCTGAGCCCTTTGTTGGATACACTATTTCTGGAGTTGTAAGAGGCCTCTTTAGCCCTTGTTCAAGGTTTTTATTCTTGCTTTTAATTATGTTTAATCTAGCCATGCTATGCTAGTTCTTTCTTAGTACTTGGGTTTATGTGAATCCTTTTCTAAATTATGCTTTAAGCTTTTGGTGCTCTATATGAATAAAGTTATCAATTCATGTATCTTTTCTCTTTGATTATCTTGCTTGAGTGCACACACGTATCTTGCTTATTCTTGCTTAAACGGTAGTTTGGTAGGACTAAGGGAACTGGGATTATATTGATCAGTTTATCTGATACTTAGGTATAAGGGTGGAAATCGATTGTGTTGGCCTGATTAAAGAATAAAACTTCTTCAATTGAATTGGCTAGGTACGAAGGTATTAGGCTTAGCAACTGAAATTGAATGATTTACTTGATTAAGGTATTAACAAGTAGAGGTTTAGGCTACATCACCATGGAATGTTTTCCAAGTTTATATAGTTATCTATTTTTTAAAAGCTTAATTTGGTTAGGTGAAGCTAATATCCAAGTGTTGTTTCCATCATAGTTTACAATCCTTTTGCTTTCGCTTTTATGCTATCACATTTTGTGACAAACAATCTTAACTATATCTTTTATTTTTCTGCTTTGATTTTGAAGCTTGACTTGAATTTGATAAACCACCTATTCCTGTAAATTCGATCTTTTATATTACTTCGACCATTCTGTATACTTGCAGAATTGGTATCATCATGCAATTAAATTGGCTTCCTTAGTCAATTTGTGATAATATTGATGCAGTAGTGCGCCATTTTGTGTGGGGAAACGCTTTGGGTTCAGGCATTCCTTTAATAGCTTGGGATAAATTGATTCAGCCAAAAAAGCATGGGGTCTTGCAATTAGAAGCGCTAGAATGAATAGCCTTGCTTTGCTTGGTAAGACACTTTGGAGCTTGGTTCAGCAACATGATAAATTCTAGGTAAGTATTGTTGGTGCTAAATAACATAGCAGGGGCTGGTTTGATGTCTAGTGGTGGGAGTGGTGGCTTGCCGTTTTGGAAGTCGATTAGGAAAACCAAGGTTGTGCTTCAGGACAGTTTTGATTTCAGGTTTGGTCACAGGGACACTTCTCTTTGGTTCCTGAATTGGTCGCTGATACCAATTCTGCAAGTGTACCGAAGGGGTCGAAGTAATATAAAAGATATTGTCTCCACATGGATAGGGTGATTTGTGACTTAAGCTCAATTGTTTAGAGCTGAAAAATAAAAAGATATATTTTGTTGTTTTTGTGATAATTGATAACATAAAGAAAGAGCAAAAGAAGATGGAAAACTATTGTGGAAATAACACTTGGGTTAAAGTTTCACTTAACCAAAATATGCTTCTTACAAACATATTTTCATATGAACTCAGAAATCGTTCTACAGTGCTCTAGCCTAAGCCTCTACTTGTTAATGCCTTAATCAAGTAAACCTTCCAATTCAGTTTGCTAAACCTAATACCTTAATTTTTAGTCAATTCAATTGAAGCATTGTAAGTTCTAAGTTCTGGCCAATACAAACAAGTTCTACCCTTATACCTAAGCAGCAGTTAGATAATTAATCTAATCCCAGTTCCCTTAATCCTTACCAACTACCGTTGTGTAAGAAGAAAGCAAAATAACTCGCGTATACTCAAGCATGATAAACATGGGGAGAAGATATATAGAACAATAACTCTGTTCATATAAGAAAATGCAAGCTTAAAACATAGTTTAGAGAAAGGATTCACCAGAAACCCAAGTACTAGAAAGAAAACTAGCTAAACATGACTAGATTAAACATAATGTTAAACAATAAAATAAACCTGGAACAAGGGCTCAAGAGGCCTCTTACAACTCCAGAAACAAAGCGTCAAAAGAAGGAACTCAGAAAGTACAAGATATCCCAAAAGAAAACACAAGAACCATATGTATACTGAAACAGCAGACAAGCCACACATGTGCCCACGCACATGCGTGGAAGAGCCCGAACAACTTTGCTCTTTGCAGCCTTGCACTTCTTTTCTTCTGTTTTTCTTGTTGCTAACTTGATTCCTTTTGTCTTTAACTCTTCTTCAGTTCTCCTCAAACCTCTTCAAGTCCCAACCTCCATCTTGATGACATAAAAGTGAAACCCCCAAAGTCATTTACCTTGACCCTCATTGCCTCAATAATTCTCTTGTTGGCCTTTAATCCTCATCATCATTCAGCAGCCCAGCCTTTAAGTCCTTTGATTGTACAAGCTGGAACTACAAAGCTTTGATGGCAAAGAAATGTAACAACAAAACCATTAACTTTGTTCATCATTGCTTCACTTGAGGGCCTTTAATATTCACCACCAGAATTAATAGCTCAACACTTAATAACCAGGGGATGCAATAAAAGGAAAATCTAGGGACTAAACTACAAATAGCTAAAAAGATAGAATAAAATACTAAAAATGTCTAACAAAATGCAAAATACTAAACAAATCCTAAATGCAAGAAATAAGACAAAATAAAGCTAAAATTCCTAAACACACTACATGAGACAAAGGAAAATAATAAAATAAAAGACTCAAATGACTTAGATTATCCGGGGTCATCAGTCGCGCTTGGGACCACTATGCGAAAAGGTGGATTTTGTTCACGTTCATGATCTTCAGGCCACTGATTAATCAAAAGGTTTGCTTAGTTAAGACTTTAACAAGTAAAAACTTAGGCAAAGCACCATAGATAATGAACACGTTCCTAAGCAAGTTGGGATTTTTAAAGGCATAATCATGAATTGATGAAGTTACACCCTGTGTACTCTTTTCTTATATTGTTTCTCTCTGTTTATTCATTTATGTTTATTTTAGATCATTGGAAATCAATACCTTTATTTGTCTTTTTAGTAGCTTAGTGAAAATCGACAATAGACAATCACAATCCTCGAGTTCGATCATTTTATTACTACATAATGAATAAGTACACTTGCCAAGGCGTTATCAAGTTTTTGGTGCTGTTGCCGGGGATTGTGCTTTTGTCTATATCGATAGAATCTAATTGTTACTATTCTAGACTTTTATTTTTTATTTTTATCCCTGTGTTGTGCTGGTTTTACTAATTTGTGTCTGCTCAGTGTATGCGAGGTACTGTTGATCGAGGTTCATTATTGTTATACCCAGAACCAGAACGTACCTTCCACGTCCTTCTTGCACAACAAAGAAGAAGGGTACAAGCAAACAAGATGGCTGAAACTGAAACACCAGAACAAATGAAGGCAAGGATCCGTGCTGAATTCAAAGAGCAGTACGAAACTGATCTTAAATCTCGGAGAATTCAGAGGGAGCGAGAAGCTGAGGAGGAAAATGATAGGAGGTCACAGAGGGATCTCACTGCCCTTCGTATAAGCTATGAGTATGAGGGAAGCATTATCCCACCTCCTGACACACCAGAGAACTTCCAGGTTCCACCTCACTTCATGTAATTAGTGATTCAGAATCAATTTTGAGGGAGTGCTACTGAAAATTCTTATACTCACATGGAGAGATTTACAAGATAGCGTACCCCCTTGAAGAGTCGTGATGTTAGCTTGGAAACTATGTGGATGATGCTATTCCTCTTCTCTCTAAGGGATGCTACTGAAGGTTGGTTGAGGTCACAACCTCAACGGAGTATTGTGTCATAGGAAGACATGATTGAGAAGTTTGTTTTCAAGTTCTTTCCTTCCACTCGTATCAGGAGGATGGAGCAAGAGATCAATTTTTTCATCCAGCTGGAATCCGAAAATTTGTATGAGGCATGGGAGCACTTCAAAGGTCTCTTGAGGAAATGTCCAGGTCAGAACATCTCTGCTGTAGATCAAGTAGAGAAGTTCTATTGATCGTTCAATGATTATAAAAGAGATGAACTAGACACAACAGCCAGATGAGGAGCCTTTGATGCACTACCTACTCAAGAGGCTCTCGAGATCATCAACAACTTGGCTGCAAGAGCTGCACATTCAAATAATGACAGGAAAAATCAAAGAGGAGTTCATGAAGTGGAGACATATAATGTTGTTCTTTCCTGCAACAGACAATTGTCACAAAAGATGGATGCCATAGTACATCGGATGGACAATTTCCATATAAGTGTTGAAGACATTGAGTTTGATGAGGAGGTGAATATGTTGAGTAACCCCCAAAACAACCCCTACTCCAACACTTATAATCCAGGTTGGAAAAATCACCCCAACTTATCTTGGGAAGGCCAAAATAAATCTAATCAACTAGGAATCTCAAGGCAATACTTCAACCAAAGGGGTTATGTTCAAGATCAAAGGAAGCCACCACCTCAAGATCAAGGAGGTGGAAAAGAGTTTGGAGGATATTTGGGACAATTGGCCCAAGCCACTAGAGTTTTTCAAGCCTCCATTGAGAGCTTCATGAATGAGTCCCGTAATAATTTCAAGAATCAAGAAGCCTCTATAAAAAATTTGGAGAACCAGGTGGGCCAAATCTCCAAACAACTCTTTGGGAGAACTCTGGGTACGTTTCCTAGCAACACTATTACTCTGTTCAGCTATTACTCTAAGGAGCGGGAAAATCATGAAAGAGACTGAAAAGAAAATTTTAGAGGAAAAGAGTGAAAAGAAATAAAAAATTGGAAAAAATAAAGAGAGAAGAAAGAGACCAATAAAGAAAAGAAAGAAATTAAAGGAGAGAAAAAAGGAAGAAAGAAAAGACGAGCTGAAAAATAATAAGTTTACAGAGTTTCCTTTTCCACATTTTCCCATTGGTGTAGCAAAGAAGAGGTTGGAAAAGAAATTTTCCAAGGTTGTATCTATGTTTAAAAAGCTAAAGGTTGATATCCCATTCTCTGAGGTGCTAGAGAAGATGCCTGAATATGCCAAATTTATTAAGGAGATCCTCTCGAAAAAGAGAAGGTTGATTGAAGTGGATTACGCAATTGTGTTGATAGAAGAGTGTAGTGCCATCATCCAACGGAAGCTTCCACCCAAATTGAACGATTCAAAAAGTTTCATTCTACATGTTGAATTTGTTAGTCAAGAAGAGAGGAATGTAGTACTATGTGACTTGGGTTCCAGCATTAATTTGATGCCCCTAGCCATGTTTGAGAGACTTGGCATTGGAGAGTTGATGCCTACAATGATGATGCTTCAACTTGCTGACTGTAGCATCCCGACTTCTCAGCTGCTTGTGAGAATAGTCTTACTATTTTTAATAAAGAATAAAACTATCTCTTCTACTCCTGGAGCTCATTTCAATGATTCATAAGCTAACTAAAACTTAACACTCATGCCAGAATATTAATATTCTATTACAATTATTATTCCTAAAATTTATTCTAGCTTAGAGACATAAAATGATGACATTGTATTTGCTCTAAGTATCTCCAATTTATTCGTGGACTTTAATTTTCACTCATTTCTTTATTCCTTAATCACTTAAATTTGCTCAAAATGATCTTAATCTATATTTTATCATTTCATAAAGCTTCTCATAACATTTGAGATAAAAATTTATCATCCTCATATTTTTCTAATATCTCTATCACTTAAATCCTACACTACCTAAGTCAACCCATGCCTACTTCTACTTCTCTTAATGCCGTGGAAACCACCCCTTCAACCAAAAACCCTTATGAATACAATAGAGAATACAAGTGTCCAGCCCTCTAAATTCAAGGACACAAATATATGCCAACTCACTTGTAAATATCTCATTTTCTCACATCATAGAATACCCACCAGACTTTACTTTTCTCTCACAAACACACGTATATTGCCTTACTCTCCTAATGCCTCGATTTGTCTCTTCCACAAACACACATCTCACCTCTTCGACGAGAAGTGCCCGGCAAGGAGGGAAAAAAAGGTTCTCCAAACCCTCTTACTCCCTCTCTCTCGTTTCTTTCCCTCATCACCGAAGGTATACACACACAAACCCTCTTATATTTCTTCTCTTATTCGATCAACCAAGGGGAACAATCAAACCCCATCTTTCTGACTTCCTTTATTCCTTATAGCCGTGTACTCCTTTAATGTCCAGCAACACCATCTTGCAGGAGAAAGGGAGGAGGCCGTGGGCCTCATCACCACCACCATCATCATTCTCTAATTAAATTGGTAAAACCTCTTCTCCTCCTCTTTGATCATCTCATTTTCCTCTTGCATGTCAATAATTTAATGAGATTAGGCATTGATAATCATTGCATGTGGTTGATCATGCTTCAATTGAATCTAGGATCATGATTTAATCGGTTAAAATCCACTTGCATGTCATTGCCTTCACTTGGATCACATTTCAATTGATAGAATATTGTTGTTTTGAGTTTGATGATCATTTAATCGCTAGTAGAAAACCTCTATTTTGAGTTGCGGCAGTGTCAATCAACTCATGCATGTTGTTGATATTGAGCTCCCTTCCGAGCTTCGTTGGTCGCGGGTTAAGGGTTTCAAACCCCAAACCCCAATTTCTCACTTTTATGTGTAAATTCATGTTTAGGATGTATTTTTAATTGGTGGAGAAATTATCCTTTTAGCATTAAGCACATTTCCGATCGGTAGGATCGATGTTGTCAATTTAGCACAGAAGGTACTTTCAAATAATGGAAAATTGTCTTTCGGTTGAATTGACATTGTTTGAGCACTTACTTGTGAGGGTTGAGCTTCAATGAGCTCTTCCAAATTTATTCATGGCCACAGGTTCAAGAACCTTAGGCTCGAACCCCATCATTTTGTCGTTTCATAGTACATTTATCACATACGTTCGGAATTCTTTTTGGTAAAATTGGACTTACGTTACGTCGACAATGTAGTCGTAAAGTCAACACACTGCCAAAACAGCTCCTTGAAATCAAAATCATCCTCGCCAAACCCAAACCTTAGGATTTCTTCTACCGTTTTAGTTTATAAATGTATTCTGAGATATTCTACGTTATATTGGACTATGGCAGGACGCGTTTGGCGGCGCGTTTGGAGTCAATTCCACTCCAGGCATTGACACGAGGATTCGGAGGAGGAGTACGATTGACCCCAATGATGTGCACTGGATGACCAGGTTAGGAAGGAAGGAAGTGATTCTGGTTATAAACCAAAAGTTGAATATTAAGCTACATTGAAATGAGAATTAATTAAGCTTAGAGGAGGATTTAGAAGTTGAGCCAGGACTAAAAGTGGTAGGGAAATATATAAGGAAGTTGATTATGAAGTTGGATTTTGGAAGAGCTGAAAAGTAATTTGGAGAAATGTTTTTCCAAAAAAAAATGGCTTTTTGGACCTCAATTCATGAAAAACAAACACGGCTTACGGAAAATGGAAAATTTAGAATTTAAATCAGAATAATGAAGAGAATGGTGGAAGGAATTTAGGATTATCATCTTATAGACAACCATGCTTTATTGATTAACTAAGATTAAGCTATATAAAGTTACTTAGCCATGAACCCCAATGATGTGAGGTAAAACCATGTAAGCTAATTGAAGAAATGGTAGATTTGAATTGGCTAAAATAGAAAAGGAATTTGATAACAATGAAAAGAATAAGTCGAACAAGGTTCATAACCTAATCATGAAGGATTAGGGCTAATTACTATTAAGAGAACTAATCAAGGATTAGCAATTAAGGAAAAAGGGCATAAGTAACCCTAAGCAGCATTAACATGCGATGTTTAGAAAGGATGCTAAGATATCGTAATTCGTGTAGAGTTAACCCTGGTCGTGGTATTTGGTCAAGAAGACAAATAAAGGACGTCCAATGAAAATCAAGACTCAAATGAGGAACCTCCAAACCCTTGAAGACCTGCTTCAGTATCCAGGATAGGGAGGAGGAGGAGGTATCCTCATGGTTGGTAGATATGATTGTGTTATGATTTCTGTTTGGAGTGCTTGCAGTTAGTTATCTATAAGTGCTTGTTTATGTTGAATTATGATTTAATCATGCCCTATTGAATGAATGATATGATTTCCCTTGTGAACGACTGTTGTCAATGTTGTGATGATATAATCTAAATGACGCACATGATGATTATGGTAAATGATGAAATGCTATGATGGTTGAGAGGCATGTGATAATAATAATGATGTGTTGATGAGTTTATGGAATTGCAATAGTAACTTGCTAATGTTTCATTTAGTATTGTGAATGGAGAATGACGCACCTCAGGATATTGTAGTGCTGATAAGAAGATGACCTTCTAACCGCCTAATTACGGGATTAGCCTCAAGGAGGCAAGAACTGTGAATATGAGCATAGTGGATAACTCGAGCCGAGGGAACATGAATTGTGCATATTAGGATAGACGTCTATGCAATTAGAGTTGTTTTTATGAAATCAGTAACTCTTCGGGAATTTCCCATGGTTTTAAAAGTAGAGTGAATAGAATTTTGAAAATCCCGAAGAAGTGTCTTTGTTTCCAGAATTCTTGTTCATGTCTTTTGAAAGTCATATTTAAAAGTAAAGACTAATGGTATAGACTGGGTCCTGAGGATAGGGCTCAGTTACCACGTATCTTGGACTAGCTGATGGCCCGAGTGATGCGTTGTGTGGTATGGGACACACAACATAGCACGGAGGGTTGATCTGTGTAAGTCAGAGGTGTGATGAGGTAACCTCTGGCATCTAGATGCAAGAAATCCTCGTAATGACCAGTCAAATATATTGAGCCATGGATGTTATGGTATGCCGATATTGGCAACTAATGCAGAGGCAATAAAGGGGCGGATATTTGCTTGTATGTTATATGTTTTTTCTAGCTCATATGCATTGATAAGGAGGGATAAGGAGTAGGAACGCACAACAACTTCCATTGTATGATAGACCAGCGTGCACCGGTGTGGATGTCTGAGATACCTGCGGTTGCATCCCAGAGATGGAGTGGCCTGGGGATGAATTAGTGGAGCGACTCAGCACTATGCCATTGATTTTGGGATCCCTTCTATTCTGGCTAGTGAAGTGAGAAGTTCGAGAAATGCTAAGTCATCCCGACTGTAAGCCAAGAGGGTTATCAATACTCGTTTAGAGTGGGTTGACGTACCGAACCCATGTTTCTGAGTGGCGTTCTGATGTGTATGGTTGTATATAGTCAATGGGCCCAACATTCATGATTCGAGATTTTGTTGGTAGCAACCACCATCTTGTCTGCTTCCTTGGCCCCGATAATCCGTGTTCGAAGAGCCGTCTGGGGAAGATGTGAAAGATACAAGGGTTGGAACCAGATAAGGGGGCATGCACTTGCATTGATGCATCATTTATTTGTCATGCTTGATTACAGAATATTTCTGAGATTGTGTTTGTGGTGTGGTAGCAATAGTAATTGTGAGATTGACTGATATGTCGGTAGTCCAGGTAGGACTTGTGGCATAATCCTGCTATTTTCCATGTTGGTAGCTCACTCCCTTCCCATGGTTAATATTTCAGGTACAGGTTTAAGGTGAGCATGGGAAAAATCAAGTACGTGTCACACCAAAGCTTTTAAGTTATGGTAGTTGGCGGTGGGTAAGATTTAAGAAATTAAGAGTTAGGTAGTGAAGTGACGAAGAACTGAGAATGTTGTATAAAAAAAAGTAGCGTGCTTGGAGAAGTGTCTTATATTGACCGCTCCATAGTGACACCGTGGTGGTTGTTGAAGATGTCTTGGTGAAGGTAGGGAAATTTTTGTTTCCTTTGGACTTTTTGATAATTGATGTGGATGAAGACTCTAAGGTCTCGCTGGTTTTGGGAAGACCGTTCCTAGCTACCTCGTAAGAAAATATTAATGTGGGAAAAGGAACAATGTCCTTGAGAGAAGATGAATAGATTACCTTCACCGCCTTTGATCTAAAGGTGAAGTCAAAGGAGCTAAATAATGTATTCTTCGTGAAGATGATGGAAGAATGGAGTGATGAGAAGCTGGAGAAATTATTGTCAGATTCAACCGATTTCATAATTTATGTATTTTGATAAATAACAATTTCACTCTAGGATTAATATCACTGGATAAAGATGTTCTAATACTTTGAATACTTCATACTCAGGAACATCTATCTACCTGAAGAACAACTGCATACATCCATACAAGGCATTATCAAAATGCAGAAGTTCAAAGAAAAGAAAATAAGTGGAGAACGTCCGGCAACTCACTGAAGAGCTAATTTGCCTGCTGCGACAGTCATCCATTTAAAAGAACTTGGGTAGCTGTGCTCATTGAACACTGAAATACACTTGAACAGTTGAGACCGTCCGGTGTTTGAATTCACCTTGACAAAAAGAGTACACTTGCCAGAGTTGAGCAAGTCCGGTCACAAACCTGAAAGAGTACGTCCTCTCAAGGTGTACGTCTGGCCTATCATTGAGAGTGAGTCTGCCAGTTGAGTACGTTCGCCTTATGGAGTACGTATGGCTTCTCAGCAATGTGTTAGTCTGGCAACACAACGAATGGAATACATTTGGGTACACTGAAGAGTTCGTTTTCCAAGACATATTGAAGAGTTCGTTTGACAAAGATTCTGAAGAGTTCGTTTGTCATAACTGCTCTATGAAACAAAGGCTATCTACCTCGTCAGCGCATTAAATGAAGCACTGTTAATTGCAGAATGAATAAAGGAACATAATTAATACTTTATTCCTCGTTTTTGCAAACCTCTCTACTGTTCCGTAAATCAAGCAACCTTTTCAAAGTCAACAGCGGGACTTTATGAACATAACATCTTCTCAATGATCAAAGTCAAATCTTCTGTTCAAAACTTTTAATGCTTTTTTAGCCGACTTGCACTAGAACTTAATGACCAAACAAAAGCTCAAGGATGAAAGCATTAAAGTGCCAGACGACGTCAACAAAAGCAATTAATGTTGTAATAAATGCATGGCAGAATGCATTTAATGTTGTTTCAGGATTGCAGAAGTATCTGTTACTCACAAGGAAGCAGAACCTCCAACAGAACTAATTTTCAAATCTTCGTCAAGCTTACTAGGGACATCCTACTTAAGATATAAATAAAGGACTTAGCATTCAGATTGAGTTGGCGACGACTTGAATACTAAATTATCTCTTATTCTCTCCAAGTTGCCCACAGAACCAAGCTTTAATTGCCATAACTCAAAAGCATAAATCCATCCCAAATTGATTTAAGTCGTCCGCCTGTGTGAAGATCTCATAGAGTGTTACTCTTATCCCATTCACACACAAAACAAACAGAGAACCTAAAGCTATATTCTCTCTGTAAAATGTTCTTCATTTCTTTACCTAACTCTTTTTGAAGAGATCGACATACGTGTGTGACGTAGAGCATTGGTGCCAGGAATTTGATAGCGGTGTAGTTCTGGGAAATTGATGGTAAAAGGAAGACAGATACTCACATTGTTTTCCCTTTCTGTTTTTAAGTAAGAATGGACAAAAAAGCAGAGGATACAGGGAAGATGATGGAGTGATGGATGGAGAACAGATAAGTCTGAAATTTATAAGCAAACGAGGAAAGTGAATAGGGGTGAAGTATAGTAACTAGTAAGAAGTTTTAATTGTGAAACGATGCACGCTTATTGTTCTGCGGGAAAAGGCGAGCTATAGAACCTTTTAGTGGGAAGAGAGGGAAGCATTTAAGATGTTTTAATTGTGAAATGCCGCACGCTGCTTGTGCTCCGAGAAACGGCGAGCTGTAGAACCCTAGTACTGAACAACAACAATAATCTACAAAAAAAAAACCCTAGAAGTAGAAGAAGGTCAAGAAGACTCACCAGTGAGGTAGAGAAGAGCGGCCAGAGGGAGAAGACGGGAACGACGACGCATGAAGACGGAAATGGCGTGACTGTCACGGCTCCGAGCAAGAGTGCAATTGGCGGAGACGAGCTCGGTGCCAACGAGCATGCAAAGCAGTGGCGGTTCCACTGTGGAGAGAAGGAGTGCCGGTGATGAGGTGCAGCAGGAAGGAGCGACGGTCATGAGGTGCAACAGAGAAAAGGTTCACAAATGGGTTTTCAATCTGCAAACTAGGGTTTCCTAGTTAACAAATCAACATCTTATTAATAATATAATACCTATTACCACGGTTCACTTGTGAACCGTGGTAATAGACATACATATTACTACGGTTCGCTTGAAAACTGTGGTAATAGATAATTTCAGATAAAAAAATAATAAACTCATTACCACGATTAATGTATCAACCGTGGTAATAGGAAGTGTTAGTTAAAAAAATAATAAAAACTATCTCAGTTACCACGGGTGACATGGAACCGTGATAATAGAGTGTCTCAGTTACCACGGTTCAACACGAAACCGTGGTAACAGAGCTCCGGGCACCATTTTACCACGGTTCAACACAAATCCGCGGTTACAGGAGCGTGGTAATATGGAAAATCTGTAGTAGTGTCACTTTCATATCCTAGACCACTTTTATCATAAATTTCTCTATTGTTTCCATTTAGCTTAATCAAGTTATCATTCCCATTTGTAAATGATGAAAGATCTTGAATTAAAACTTTGACTCTCTTTTTAAGGGCAATAACTTCTTCAGAAGAGTTAAGTTCTTTTAAAAATTTATTTTCTTCAACTAATAAGGTGCTTTCATGCTTGGAAATTTCTAGTTCTTTTTGCATTTGTGAAAACTTTTTCTTTAAACATGCATACTTAGACGATAGAGCATGAGAATATTCAAGCAATTCATTATAATTATCTTCCACAGTTTCATATGTTACCTGGTCCTCCTCGTCGCCTGATTCATCGACGGAAGCCATGAATGCATAGAATGCTTCATCATCGTCTTCATCTTCATCATCGTCTGATGATTCATCAGACTCATCATTCTGTCCTATGAGCGCCTTCTTCTTTTTGTTGTTTTTGAAAGATTTCTTCATTTGTGGGCACTCTGCTTTGATGTGTCCAGGCTTTCTGCACTCAAAGCAGACGATAGAGCTTTTGTCAAAGCTTTGTCCTCCTTCTTGTCTGGAGCTAGGTTGGGGCTTTCTTTGTCCAGACTTCTTCCTGTGATATTTGGTTCATTTCTTCCTCTTTGATGTTTTATCCACATCTTTTATGAACCTCTTGCTGAAGAGTGCTTCTTCACAATCAGTGTCGTTTGATGATGTTTCTTCTTCTTCAGATGATGCTTCTACGTTTAGAGCTTTGGATCTTTTAGCTTTAAACGCTATGGATTTTCTCTTCTTGCTCTCACCATACTCTGCCAACTCGATCTCGTGAACCTTCAGAGATCCTGGAAGATCTTCCATTTATAAGGTGGTAAGATCCTTGGCTTCTTGAATAGCTGTGACCTTCGGTCTCCATTTGGCTGAAAGACATCTCAGTATCTTCGTTATCTGGTCAAGATTGTTGTAACTTCTTCCTAGATTTCTCAGTCCGTTGATGATAATTTGGAACCGTGAGAACATGTCATCGATGGACTCATCTTCTTTCATTTTGAACGCATCAAACTGAGCAACCAACATGCTTATCCGTGTGTGTTTGACGTTGGATGCTCTTTCATACGCCATTGCCAATGTGTCCCAAATATCATTTGCTGTTTCGAGACTATCTACTTTTTCATGCTCCTTTTTGCTTAGAGCACATGTGAGGAACAACTTGGCTTTGGAGTTCAGTTGATTTGCAACTCGTTGTTCATCAGCCCATTGAGCCCTCGGAATAGGTTCACCTGCATTATTTTTAGGCACATAATTACCAAGCTCAGCAATATCCCAAATTTTATAGTTAGTAGATTCAATAAACAATTGCATATGCTTTTTCCAATAAGGATAGGTTGAGCCATCGAAGAACGGTGGCCTGTTTGTTGCTACACATGTTGGGAATGTGTTGGCCTCCATAGATCTTTACTCTACACCTATGAAGGTGTTAGTTTCTTAGAGCCGAAGCTCTGATACCAATCGATAAAATAAGAACAAAAACAAGAAGGGGGGGTTGAATTGTGTTCGTATAAAACCTTGCTTTTCTAAAAACAAATATATTTTCAAAAACGTTTTGTAAATGATAGGTTGCTTTTAGCAGAAGATAGGATAAACAGTTTTGATGTAGCAGGAATAAAATGTGCCTGATGGTAAAGGATAAAGCAATAAAGCAATAAGCAGTAAACAACACACGCAGAATTATCCTATTTAACCCCTTGAACGATGGGGCTACGTCCAGTCATTGGCTTCACCAAGATTTTCATTATTCACCAAAACAGTACAAGTATTATCCAGGACTTCTCCTATCAACAAGTATTCTCAAGGACTTCTCCCAACAAGTATTCTCAGGGACTTCTCCCAACAAGTATTATACAGGACTTCTCATTTTCACATTAAATCTTTCTACGTAAGTTCTCTTCTCACAAGAGTAATGGTAGAAGAAAACTTAGGCTCCGCAAACTCTCTGTATTTGTATATGGTTTGACTCTAAATAGTATACTAGAGGTTTGGCTTAAACAAAGATGAATAAACAATGGTTTCTCTGTTTCGTGAAAGCTTGATAGATATGACTCTGATTTTCACTCGGTTTTTGTGTTGTCTTTCTCTTGACTTTTCAAAAAATATTGTGCGCTGTTGTGTTGTCTGCTGTTCTTTTCTTTCTGATCAAATCTTCAATTCTCCTCTTTTATAGCTTCAGTTCAAAGCCGATTCACTGAGACTGATTTGTCGTTGACTTGATCTTCACATTGAATTCCTGACCATTCAGTTGAGCGTGATTTTTTCCTTTCAATTTATGATACTTATGTTGTTGATTCCAGCAGAGACAGTCGTCGAGTAATATGTTTCTTGATTAACTCCTTTGTAATAAATTCGTTCATCAATAAATTCCTTTCCTTTTTGAGACACGACTTAATTTGTTACGGTTCTTTGGTTGTATCATTTACTGGCTGCATATGCAGACAGTAAAGTATAAACGATACTTGAGTTGTCTCTTGTTCTTCATTAAACAATAATTCTTCGTTACACGATACTTCTTTGCTAGACGATACTTCTTCGTTGTTGATGCACCGATACTTTCCATATGCTTCAGATACAACTTTGACGTTGTAGTCTTGATACTTCATTCTTGCCTCTGGACGATACTTCACTTTTGCCTCTGGACGATACTTCTTTTTCTGTCTTCAATACTTCTTGTCTTTTTAACTTTGGACGATACTTCACTTTATTTTCTTCGAACAATCTTTCTTTTCTTTCTATGTCTGTATAATATTAAATTTAAGCATGCAGACGGTCTTTCCTTTGAATCATGTACAATAATGATATTTCTTGAAAAACATAGTATATAGTTCAGTAGTATAATTGTTATCACTCAAAATAAATGTTGTAATTTTGTTTGAACCTAACAAAGTTTGGAGTTCCTACCTTTGGTTGTAAATGGTTTGATAACAATAGTGGCGTTCATCTGAATGAATCAGGGTTCATACAAGATTATCTTAATAAAGAAGGGAATAAAGATGAACCTTTTATTGTAGCATCCCAAGCTCAACAAGTGTTTTATGTTAGAGATGCTTCTGATGTGGAGTGGTCCGTTGTGCTTTTGTCTAATAAAATAAATGAAATTCACAATCATGATTATAAAGAGACGAGCATTGAGGATGATCCTTTCTTTTTACATTACGATCACTTGAGAGTGATCAAAATGAGGACGATGATTTATATATGAGAAAAGATCATGATGAGGGCATTTGGGTCAATCCATCATTTTGTGTCAAAATGAGAAAGGCACGTGTCAAGTTGATAGGAAGAGGAAAAGGAAAACACTACTACAAATTTGTCTTTTTACCACGGCCCTATTACCACGGTTCCATGCTGGACTGAGGTAAAAGGTTGTCCGGAGCCTTGCTACCACGGTTCCGAGTTGAACCGTGGTAACTGAGATTATTTATTACCCCGGTTCCGTGTCACCTGCGGTATCCTTCTTCTAACTTAGATCTTAAAAAAAAGGTAAAAGTTGTTTGCCAGTTTTCTTCTTTTTTTTAACTTAAAAGTTACTTTTAAGTTAAAAATTGTTTGGTAAAATATTTCTGAAACTTTTTTTTTTACGAGAGTGCTGCCAGAGAAGACGACCAGAGCGACGGTGGTGGTGGCCGAGGGCGGTGGTGGCCGGAGGCGGTGGTGGTGGTCGAGGGCGGTGGTGGTCGGAGGCAGTGGTGGTGGTGGCGGGAGGTGGTGGTGGCCGGAGGTGGAGGTGGTGGTCAGAGGCGGTGGTGGTCGGAGGTGGTGGTGGCCGGAGGTGGTGGTGGTGGCCAAAGACGGTTGTGGCCGGGGCGGTGGGAAGTGAAAAAAGTAACTTATTAGAAAAAAGTTTCCTCAATAAATTTTTTATTTAAATTTACTTTTCAACATTTTATATGTAAAAAAAAAAAAAAACTTATTTTTTAAAATCTTATACAAAATTGTCTTTGGTCCATCTTATCTTAAAAGCAACATAAAAAAAAAAGTTCGGTCAAACACTACCTTAAGACAACTAGAAATCGCATGGGTGGTTAAGAAGTTACTTAACCACCACTTGGTTATATGATGCGGATGGTAATGTCATTGAACATCCACAAGAGGGTTATAGAAGTATTATAACTGATAATGTATGGAGAGAGTTTTCTAATATACGTCAAGAGAAGTCCTTCAAGGTTATACCACTTACACATGGCACATAGTTGTTATTATTTTAATTTTTGTAACATGAACTAGTATTATTTCTATGTGAAATTAGGAAATGAGTGCGAAAAATAGTCAAAGAGCATCAAATCCTAAATATCCATACAGGTGATCTCGTTTGGGATATGCTCACATGGAGAAACGATTAGTAAGTACATATACATAGTTTATGAGATTAAAATGGTTTTAAATTGGATTGGCTAACTGTCTTTAATGCAGCTGAAGAAGGCAGAACTGAGTGTTAAATCTATACCCCGGCATGTTTTGTGGAAACATGGCAATCGATTAGGCGAAGATCCGATAGCACGTTTACACTCCAATTCAGCATAATGCTCATCAATAAAGATGAAAGCATCGCGCTTCTTCTTTTTAAACTCTTTTTCAAGCTCAGCCCGGATCTTTGCCACTAATTGCTCATATGATTCAGCCATATTCATGTCTTGTATACACTCAGCAAATAAGGATTAGAAGCACCGGTTCAAACAGCAAAAAATTATAGAAATTAAAAGCAAAAAGCTCTAAAAAACAAAACAAAAGTCTTAATCGGTACAACCTATCCCCGGAAATATCGCCAAAAACTTGATACCCATTCTGCAAGTGTACAGAAAGTTCGAAGTAATAAAATAGATATCGTCTCCACAGGGATAGGTTACCAATTTTCGACTTAAACTTAATTGTTTAGAGCTGAAAAGAAAATGATTTAAGTTTGAATGTTGGAAGTTTGAACAGCAAAAAGAAAAACAAGAAATGATTAATTTTTGAAATGATGATTAAAAGTAGCATTCGGGTTTGAGATTCACTACACTAACAAAGTTTCTAACAATCCAAAATTCATATGAAGTAAGAGCATGTTCTATGGTGTTCTAGCCTAAGCCTCTACTTGTTAATGCCTTAAGCAAGTAAACCTTTCAATTTCAGTTTGCTAAACCTAATACCTTAATGTTTAGTCAATTCAATTGAAGCAAAATATATTCATAATTCTGGCCAACACAAACAAATCTCACCCTTATACCTAAGCAGTAGACAATTTGTTTAATCTAAACTCAGTTCCCTTAGTTCTTACCAATTACCATTGTGCAAGAATAAAGCAAAATAACTTGTGTACATCAAACATAAATTAACAAAGGGAAAAGATTCACAGAACATAAAATTCATTCATAAGATATTAAGAAAAGCTTAAAACATTGCTAGATAAGATTCACTACCAACCCAAAATGTTAAGAAAACTAGCCAAGCATGGCTAGTGTAAACATAATTAAAAGAAATAAACCTGGATTAGGAGCTCAACAAGGCTTCCCACAACTCTAGGGCAAGTGTTCCAACTAGAAGAATTATAATGGAAAAGAGAGAGGTAGGATATTCTGAGATGATTACAATGAGATGCAAATTCTGTATTTATAGCCTATTCTGCCAGTGTTCCAACGCCTAGACGTTGGCATCCAATGCCTGGGCGTTGGAATTAAAATGAATCACACGAGGTTTGGCAGGGGCGTAACGCATGAGCGTTGGCTTCCTAACGCTCAGGCGTTGGGAACTCGCCTTACTCCTCATTTTCTTGCTCTTGCTCTTGCTCTTCTCTTTTGATTCCCCTCTTTAATGCAACAATGGGGCTTCATGTGGCTTCAATACCCTTTTGCAAAAGCAGAACCCTTCAGCAATTGATCAATTTGCACATGTTTTTATTGCTTTTGTTGCTTCATTCCCCATTAATCACAAAACCTTTCAGCTTTTAATCCTCTTCTTCTTCATTATTCTTCATCAAAGCTCCAATTACCACCCAATAATGACCAAAATAATAAAAAGGCCAAAAACTCTAACAAAACTTAACTAGAAGGACTAAAAAGCAAAATAATTACTAACTTATATGCTTATGCAAAATTTAAATAAAAACCTAACAAAATAAATAAAACTATATGATACTCAAAGAAATTATAAAATTAAAACAAAGAAAAAGAAAGGAAAAAGACACTAATACGCCCAGTCATCACGGATCTCCTTACCTCAGGCCTTTCCCAATGTTGAAAAAATATGTAGGTGAACCATTTACCAATACCGCCAAAGTTGCAGTAGAAATACAACAATGAATCCAAGTTATCCACCTATCACTGAACCCTAACTCTTTAACGCCCCAATTTCGGGTTAGGGGTCACATAGTAATAAGCGAAAAATATATAAACCTCTCTCAAGTAACTCAATTTTACAAACAGAAGCGTCACTCAATATTTAAGATATAATAATACCCCATATTTATAATAAACAGGAACAGTGTGAAATTAAAATAATATTTAACTTGCACAAAACAGTGTGCCTAAAAATATTAATTACGGACAACAGCGGAAAATAATAAACTCCTCAACTCTTAGTTGATCTTCAAAATCTTCAAGTTAATCTAAAGCCTCCTTTAGTTGCAACGACAATTAAACTCCACGCAACCGTCAGTGAAAATCTATGGCGTTAAGCGCCCAACCAACAAACAATATAGGAACGATATTAGAACAACATAGGAACAGTAGCAATTTTGGTTTTAGAAACAACAACATAAACATGTAACTTAATTAGTCCACAACAAAGTCTATGCTTGTTAGTCCTCAAAATGCAACTACATGCTCTACTCTGGCAACAATATATTGTTCCAAACGGGAGTGAATTCGTTCCAAACGGGAACAAGAGGATCACATGGGTATGACAACCCATACAACCACCCTTAGGTAGACCCTACAGAATCGCAACCACATGACACCCTAGGTAAATCCCGTAGAATGACATCCACAAAATGCACATGCCATGACCAAAACAACAATAACCCAGTGAACCAATAGTTCAACAATAAACTCAAACAGTCATGGTATACAGCAAAGATATACATGTTATATTCCAACAATCAAATATTCGATCATTGTACATTTAGATCAAAACAAGAAACTCAACCAAATAATCCACAACAATAAGGTATATCTAGCATTCAAAAGAGGAAGCACACAACATACAAACATGCATGACTCGAGACTCTCTGGGACATGGTTACCCTTACCGTCGAATGGGTTGGATACACTTGATCTCAAACCTTGCAAGATAAAATACACACACACACACACACACACACACACACACACACACACACACAGATATATATATATATATATATATAACAATTAACAACCATTGGAATTGGAAGGGTGGAAATCAACCTCAAAAGAATTTTAAACAATTTAGAACAAAACAGAAAAATGGGCTGACAAGGGCCCAGCGCCCATGCGCTGGCTTCCTGTCTGGCGAGCAGAACCCCAGCGCCCATGCACTGGCTCCCCGCGAAGAGCCCAGAAACAGTAGTTTTCATGGAAAAATCATATTAAGCTCTACTTTTACAAAATCAAGGTTTTCCCACGGGCAAATCAAATTATAAAACCAATTAAAAGGACATGTTTCTTCAAAATCACAAGGGATTCTAAAGCACAAAATTGTGTGAATAAGGAAGATAAAAAGGGTTCCAACACAAAGGAAAATGAAAGAGACCAACCTTGCTTGGTTTGATTGATCAAGTAGAAGTAAACCACAACCTTTGTCCTTCAATGATGGAGAGAGAACTCGAGTAGGTTGAGTGAAAGAGTGTGCTAGAAAAATATTGAGTTAGAACTCTAGCAAGAGAGGAAGGAAATGGAAAACGAATTCAGAAATTGGAGAGTATGAACAACCTACAAATGGACCAACACCAAGTGTACTACCCTGATTTTCAGGGCATTAATATAGCAATGAACAGTAAATAAACATGCGGAATATCTTTCGAGATTACGAAAATGCAAGTGTAAATTTTTTTCAAATCATGCTAAAGACCCCATGCATTACTTATATACAGATACCTAGTTCCACAAAACGTATACAGTACAAAATTAGGTGAGCAGCATTAGTGAAATAGTTTCGGAATTAATAGACTCGTTTGTAAAAGAAAACATGTCACAAATAAAACCCCGACCAAGACATCCTATCAGTCGTTCCTCCTACGATGCCATGTAGGGCGACCGTAAAAAAATACATTGTCCCAGAACTCTACCCTACCTTGGGCATGCTCATGTATAGACACAAAACCAAATAACTGTCTCAAGCCTTCAAGTAACAAGATATTTGTCCTACTCCGTCGAGCTATCTTCAGTTCAGCATCCTCCGGTACTCTTCGACTAGCAGTTTTCCAGTTGGCGACGGATCGCCAGAAGACACAAACAACAAACAAGTGTAAGGGTCAACTTCAAACAATAGTGGATATATAATTAAACAAGCGAGCGAATAAGTAATATCCAAGAAACGTATGGAAATCATACTACACACAAAAGTTATGGACTCAGGTGGTCGAAGACCCTAGGACTCTTATATGCACGTACAACATCTCTTTGTACAAAAAAACTTCATCCAGATGTAACACCAAATCCCACAGGCAAGTGGGACTTTCAACCGATCTCTGCACGTGACTAGAAAGTACTGCGGTCAGGCGAGAGTTGTCGCTTACACGGGTACGTTCTGTATAATGCCCCGATAGGGTGCATCTCCAGTCCGTGGCTCTGTATAGCCTTGAACCATGACGACTTCAAGAATGCTTGACATGACAAGAAGACAACAACTCAAACTTAAGGCTTAGTTGTCCGAAGACGTGGCCTAACATAGCTTCATAATTAGCAACAATCATGTAGAGCCTATGTACATATCTAAAGAAGATATAAATCATGTCGAAGGGGAATCATGCTTACAATTATAAATATAGCAAGAAACATCCAACGAGTCAAGCCAAAGTTTCAAATCAACTTCAAGCCATAATTGAATCAAACCTTGGGATCGTCTTTTTATGAATCTCGGTTTGCATTCAAGGGCGCATCCGTCCTCGGACGTGGCCTCGCACGGTTCACGAACATCGATTTAGATTACGTCAAACTACGTAAATGATATCAAATCAAATGGACAATCCGTCAAGCAAAAATTCAGAAATCACCCAACGATGTCACACATCAAACAATTCCAATCCAGCATATCAGATGCCTTCAGATACTTGCATTAATATTTCAATCAATACAATTCTAAGTCGGGTCGTTCTCAGAATGTTGTCAACTATAATTTAGGACTCATAGTACATACTTTCACATAAGTACATACATATGCTTAGTATCTAAAGTAGCAAAGTGCCCTTACTGAAGAAATGTTCGATTCGGGTAGTTACGTAAACTCTGTTCGTCCTGATCAGTCCGAAGTCTTGTAACCCTTCAAGAAACATAGGCTAGTTTAGGACTTGAATCTCAATCCTAAGTCATAGCTACTAGACTAACAAGGTTCCTAACACGTGAGCAATTGTCCGAATTCACAAGGAGGAATTTGAAAGTCAAAACATTTTTAGCAATTTTGGCAACCTTTTAGAAGACTTGGAAAGTCTTAACAAGTCATTGAATGCAAAACACACACAAAAAAACCTTACAACCCCAAATTTAACTCCCTTTACAAGTTTCTAAAGATAATCTCAGCCCTAAAGATCAAGTGGACCTTAAAACAACCCAAATTTATCCATTAATTTTCCCTCCCACAACCATTCAAATCCTTCTATTATTCTTCTCTCTGCCCAACTACATAGTCGCCTGTAATGTTGATCACTTACACTACCCCCTTTGTTAATTTAATCCAGGTAGTAACTTACTAGCACTTAAATGTATCCACTTCGTGATGAATTGATCATTCTTAATCATTTTCCCTTCTAGCATTCTATTTAATCTATGTCCATGATGATTGGGAATTTAATGGTCTTTTTACTATCTTTTTCTCTGTTTTTATTTTATTTTATTTGAGTCTCATATAGTTTTTATTTTATTTTGTTAGAGTTTTTGTTTTATTTTTGCATTTGCATATAGATTAAAAATTATTTTGTTTTTATTCCTTTTAGTGTTGTTTTATTAGAGTTTTAGTCCTTGTTGGAGGGATGGTCATTATTAGGTCATTTGTGGGGATCTTGATGAGGATTAATTGAAGAATGGTGGCTGATTATGGAAGAAGAAGAAGAAGCATCAATCCCTTGGTTTATTTTAAACATGTGTGAATTGGAAGAATTGAAGAGGGTTGATGATTGTTGCTGCTGTTTCAGAACAAAAGGGAGGCTACATGAAAGCACTTAATTGCCATCAAAGAGCCATTAAAGATGGAGAGTAAAGGAGAAAAAGAAATTAAGCATCAGACGTGTCCAACGCCTGAGCGTTGGCAAGCCAACGCTCATGCGTTGGCTCTCTGAATTGTACCCAACTTTGATGTGATTCCAACGCCCAAGCGTTGGAGTGGCCAACGCTCATGTGTTGAGCCCCTGCCTTGTGCCTAATTTTTGCTTAATTCCAACGCTCATACGTTGAGCCTCTGACTTGCCTCATCTGAATTCATTTAATTCCAACGTCTGAGCGTTGGAATGCCAACGCCTGAGCGTTGGGAGGCTATCAAGAAAAGCTATAAATAATTGTTCTTCCTTTCTTTGTAAATTCACTTGGATACACTTAAACACCATTTAATACTCTTGTTTCTGAGCTATTCCTAGAGTTGTGGGGGCCAATTTGAGCTCTCGATTCAGGTTCTTTTAATTATCATGTCTTTCTTAGCCATGCTAGGCTAAGCTTTCTTTTGTATTTGGGTTGTAGTGAATCTACCTAAGACTATGCTTTAGGTTTCTATCTTTTATATATGAATAAGTTTCATTTCTTAGTTTCTATTCCATGTTTTAATATTATTCTTACTGTACACAAGTTTTCTTGCTCAATTCTTGTTCAATGGTAGTTGGTAGGAATTGAGGGAAATGGGAATAGAATGAATAATTATCTATTGCTTAGGTATAAGGGTAGAATTGTTAGTGTTGGTCTGAACTTGGATTTTATCTTCAATTGGATTAACTGAATACTAAAGCATTAGGTTTAGTAATTGAGTTGAAAGTTCTATTTGCTTGAGGAATTAATCAGTAGAAACCCTAGGCTAGAACACCTAAGAACTGGTTATGAATTCATATGTAGAATTGATTCTGAAAAGCTTAGTTTGAAGTAGTAAAACTCAACCCAAGTACTTGTTTTATCCAAGTTTAAATCAATCATTTATTTTTCATGTTCATTTGTTCTTAAAGCAACAACAATCAATCTTTATATGCTTTTGTTTTCAAGCTTTAAATAATTGAATTGGAGGTCGAAAATCAATATCTATCCCTGTGAGTTCGATATCTTTTATTACTTCGATATTCTCTATACATTTGCAGTGTGGCTATCAAGTTTTTGACGTCGTTGTCGGGGATAGTTTTTGTTTTGTTGCAGAGTGGCTATCAACGGAAAATTCATTTCTTCACATCCTGTTGAAGTCCCACATTGGCTAGAGATATGGCCAATCAAGAGTTTATAAGGGTATGGTAAACCTCAACTCTTAAGCTAGCTTTTGTGGTTGAGTTAGGCCTCCCAATTTCTAATACATCCCGTTGCTATTTCTTTTTCTAATATTTACAAGAATTTTGTGATGGATCAAATTTTGTCAAAAATAGTCAGAAAAATTAAAAATTAGTATCGCCAATCTTACTGAAAAGTTGCTCCAATTAATAATTAACTCATCAAATTACACTTCTTAGGCTTCATAGTAGCATGGGAGGGCCATTGGGCATTTGGCTTTACATCAGAGTTATGGTAAATGTAATTTCACGTATTTTAATACATAAATGAAAAAATTAGAATTTATCATATTGAGTTTAATATAAATCAATCAAGGAAACAAGATTTTGATGTGTACTAATTTTAATATAAGTTCATGTTAAGTTCAATAAAAATCAAAACTGAGAAAAAAACCAACAAAAAATATCAACTATCAAAAAAATCAAGTCATTTCATTTTATGTATATGTTATATAGGTCGTGTAAACAAATCTATGGATCATTCGTGGTATATATACTTACGCTAAACGGTATATATGAATATTTTCAGGGAAAGAAACGTTATATATGCTGTAACTTTATTCGACGTACGTGAGCAAATCTCAAACTGAAAGACTATATTATATAGGCCACAGGTAGAATATGTACATTCACAAGTCTGAACCGGATAATATCCAAATTGAGGGAATATTGTTATGCTAGTCAAATTTCTGCTTAAGCGTTACAATTTAGGGACATTTATTACAAAACATATCTTATATATCCTGAATGCTAAGAGCATCTTCAATGACAGTTCTTAGATTAAGAATTGAATTCTTGTAAAAACTACCATTAGAGTAAAATGAGGTGACCCTAAAAGCAAGATCTTCTTAAATAAGTCACTTTTTATATTAAAAAACAATTTTCTCTCTCTCATTGAACAAAATGTGTATTAATATAAGGTGGTATGAAATCAGATAAATAGTGCTAAGAACTCGCTATTAGAGCGAAATCAGCGTCAATTCTTAGGAACTACTTAGATCCTACGTGGCACATGGCCCCACATGAATTGTTCTAAGAACTCACTTCTTAGCAATTGTCATTGGAGATGCTCTAAGAGGTAAAAATATATAAGTGCATTGTAGGATGGATCCGTACAAATGATAAAAAAACTTCCCCTCCCAAAAAAATAGGAAAAAAATATATTGGCCAATAAAAAATCTAGCCCATGGTTTGGAACTAAAGAAGAAAACTGGACACTTTTTTTTTTCTTCATATTACTCTTCTCATGAACTAATTATTTCAAAAACTTATTGTTGTGTTAAGGAAACATGAATGATTATATTTCTAACCCACTCTCTCAATCAAGAGTCTACTTGAACTTGAAGCATGAAAATGCGCAGGTTCTCTTACCATATGCTGAAATTCATCTTATTTTTATTAAAAAAATTGGAGGTGGTAATAATCAAACTCTAGACCACTTGGTCATAGAAGCTGTGATGCTATGTTTAAATAATTAATTATCACATAAGTGTAAACTGTTGAGAGAAGAAAACATGAATAATTATATTTTTAAGAACTATATTCATTTTGCACCACATCTTTTATCATGATATTTTTCATTTCTCATTACCATTTGGGTATAAGTGAATTTGAGTGTGGCTATTGTTTTTAGATTAGAATTAGAATTTTATTATAATATCTTGATATCATATTTTTATTTACATAGTTATAGATTTAAAATAATTGACTTATATAATGATTTAAGTTGTACCAAATAAATATAATGATTTAAGGATATAAGTCTATTTATAATTGATTTGTGACATATTTATGAAGTTAAATTTTAAATACGTATTTGAGCCTTAATAAATGCAACATAATTTAGTCAATTTTAATCCCCACCTCTTAGGTCCTTGCTTTTTGTTTTTGGTCTAAAAGTCTTTGCTTATAATTTTAGTAGTTTGTCTATAGAAATATGTGTCTTAGTATAATTTTACTGGTTTGTTCTTGGAATATATTTGTTTTACCAATCTTATGTTTCAAATAGTTCAGATCAGCTCCAGAAAAAAAAAAAAAAAAAACTCTTATGATATTATCTCTTCTAATTAATAATATGATAAGTGATCTGATAAAAATAGTAAATAAAGAAGAAGAAAACTAAGTAAAAATAAATTGTATCACAATTGTATCTATGACTACAGTAATAGCATATAATGTAGTTTGAATCATAGAGGGATACTGTTGTCGGTTTGTGAGGATATTGTCCCCCGGATTCGTGGCATAACTAAAGCAGCAGGTATCCTAGTCTACTACTCCAAAATTTTGGAGTAGGTTGCAAAGGATGTGTCTTTTAATGGCTAATGCAAAGGATGTGTCTTTTAATGGCCAATGCTACATATTAAAGTATACACATAGACCAACCTTCAGTAGCCCCAATGATCGTTCTTGATTCCAGATCTACAAATATGGACTACAATATCTCCCGTGATCGAATACATAAATCAATTAAGTGCCTTTTAATATGATTTCTTTTACAGTGATATATGAATTTTGTTAAATAACTCTTTTGTCCCCTACGAATTTTGTTACATATGTAAGTATAGATTATTTGCATGTTTAATTCACATGTTTAATTACTGTTCACTCACTACAGTAACGCCTTAAAAATTGGGGTGTTATATTGTGGTATCAGAGCTCCAGTTGAGAATACCAGGAGTTGTCGGGGAATAGATCTTCTTTGCTAGGATGTGTGATCTCTGTGTTGTTTTGTTTGAAGGTTTGAAGGTTTCTCTTGTGTGAAGGACCTTGTTTAGAAATACTTGTTTACTTCTGATAAGTTAAACATAGTATGTGAATGACATTGTCTCCTAGATGTTGATTGTTGTTACAGGAAAAACATGCCTCCAAGACCCGACCCTGAACGAGAAATGTTGGCAAACATAAACCACATGGCTCAAGCTATGACAAATCTGACCAATATCGTAGCCCAACGATCCACCATTGCTGACGCCCGAGTTGCTGCGGCTACCCAACGCCAAGCAGCTGAGGATGAACATGTTGCACATCAGCAGGAACGGGAGGAGGCTCTGGCCTAAGCCAAGGGACTCAATGACTTTCGCCGCCACGACTTGCCGAAGTTATTGGGAGACTCTGGTCCCGACAAAGCTAGCCTTTGGATTCAGGAGATCAAAAAGATCTTCGGAGTGCTGCAGAAGCTGGAGGAGTCCAATGTGGAACTTGCTGCTTTCTTGCTACTAGGGGATGCCGAATATTGGTGGCGAGGAGTCAGAAAAATCATGGAAGTTAATCAGGTGTTTGTGAACTGGGCCTCGTTCCGCAATGCCTTCCTGGACAAGTACTATCCACTGAACGCCAGATAAGAAAAGGAGTCCCAGTTTCTGAAGCTGCACCAAGGGAGCATGTTTGTAGATGAGTATGCTGCAAAGCTAGAGTCGCTATCCAAGCACTTCAGATTCTTTGCTCAACACATCCACTAGTACCAACC
Source organism: Acmispon strigosus (assembly GCA_030819835.1). Taxonomy (NCBI): domain Eukaryota; kingdom Viridiplantae; phylum Streptophyta; class Magnoliopsida; order Fabales; family Fabaceae; genus Acmispon; species Acmispon strigosus. The sequence goes on from JAUAMA010000007.1 coordinate 31,852,765, forward strand.
CTTCGGTGAAAAGTGCAGAGAAATAGAGCTCATGAAGAGCGGAAAAAGGAAGAGGCAAGGAAGCGGAGGGCCCTCTCAGCAGGGAAACCAAGACCAAGGAAATTATAACAAAGGGAGACAACACCAAAAGAAACCTCATCGTCGTCTACCTGGAAGGGATCAAGCTTTCGGAAAGTACAAGCCGATGATTGCCGCCACAATGGGTCAGGGGACCCAAACCCGGCAGAAGGAAACAACATGCTTCAAGTGAGGAAAGTTGGGACACTATGCAAATGCCTGTCCAGTGACTGAGGTGACTTGTTGGAACTTCCACAAGACGGGGCACATTGCTAAGGATTATCGTGTGCCTAAACCAGAGCCGACCGTAAATGTTGTGAGGGGAACTCATCCTACTGCTAAAGGGCGGGTCTATACTATGAACGGGGATGAAGCCACTGGTGCAGAGGGGCTCATCCAGGGCAGATGCGACATTGCTGGTAATCCTCTATTTGTTTTATTTGACTCGGGTGGAACTCATTCATTCATTTTGATGGATTGTGTGGATCACCTGAAATTTCATGTTTCCACACTGCCATTTTGATTTGGTAGTTTCTACCCCTGCTAATACCTCTTTGCTTGCAAATACTTCTTGCTTTCTTTGTCCTGTGATAGTTGAAGGAAGAAATTTCCTTGCTAACCTTATATGCCGACCCCTTACAAACCAAGAAGTTGTACTAGGAATGGATTGGTTATCCCAGTACCATGTCTTACTGGATTGCGCATGTAAGAGCATAGTATTTCCGGAAGCGAGCATCTTTGAATACTTGACGGAGAATCTCTTAGGCATTACCCTGAACGAAGGATCGCAAGAGTATCTGTTGTCAGCTAGTGTAGAGGAAAGAATAGACTTCGACGTATGAATGATGTGTGGATGTTGTCACCAGACTTTGTGGATGTTTTTCTGAATGATGTGTCGGGTTTGTCACCAGTGAGAGAGGTGGAATTCACAATTGACGTAGTTCCGGGCACGAGACCAATCTCAATTATGCCATACAGAATGGCACCTGCAGAGTTAACAGAGCTCAAGAACCAAATAGAAGATCTCTCGGAAAGGATTCATAAGACCACGTGCTTCGCCATGGGGAGTGGCAGTGCTCTTAGTGAAGAAGAAGGACGGGAGGTCCAAAATTTGTGTCGATTACCGACAACTTAGCAAGGTGACGGTGAAGAACCGATACCCTTTACCAAGGATTGATAACTTGATAGACCAAATTAAAGGAGCAGCAGTGTTGTTTAAGATTAATTTGAAGTTAGGATATCATTATATACGGATCAAGGATGAGGATATTCCCAGGACCGCTTTCAGGACTCATTATGGACATTATGAGTATCTTGTGATGCCATTTGGAGTGACCAATGCACCATATGTCTTTATGGACTACATGAACTGAATCTTCAGCCCGTTCTTGGATTGGTTCATAGTAGTGTTCATTGACGACATACTCGTGTACTCTAAGAGTCACGAAGAGCATGAGAATCATCTCCGACAAGTACTGCAAGTGCTAAGGGAGAAGAAGTTGTATGCCAACCCCTCGAAGTGCGAGTTCTGGCACAAGGAAGTGAAGTTCTTTGGACATGTCATCTCGAGCGAAGGTATTGTCGTAGTCTCCGCCAAATTAGAGACTGTTTGGGCATAGGAGCGACCCAAGACGGTGACAGAAATCAGAAGCTTTGTGGGATTAGCTGGTTACTACTGGAGGTTCATCAAAGTATTCTTGAAAATAGTGGGACCGCTAACTCAACTCACCAGGAAAGGTCAACCCTTTGCATGGATGGAGAAGTGTGAGTCCATCTTTTAGTAGATGAAGGAACAACTGACGACTTCACCAGTACTAATTCTGCCCGAACCCAGGGAACCATATGAGGTCTATTATGATGCGTCTCACCAGGGATTAGGTTGTGCGCTGATGTAAGACCGCGAGGTAGTAGCCTACGCTTTGAGATAATTAAAAACCCATGACAAAACTACCCAACACATGACTTGGAATTAGCGGTAGTAGTCTTTATGATCAAGATATGGAGACATTACCTTTATGGAAGAATGTTAAGAACCAAGGGTTCTTTGATAAAGAAAAATGAGAAATCGGAGATACTGAATGTTCTTTATATTCTGATTAATTCACTGTACAAGCTCTGTTTATATACAGAGAGAGACAGACGGAAAACAGACAAGATCCCGGATATTCCGGGTCAACACTATCAGATAGGATCCCGGATAATCCGGGTCAACTATCACATTTGGACAGCTGGCATGACTAACTGGCCAAACGATACAATTATGCATTCGATTCAACTTGGCAGATGGTGCTGCCATACAGACGATAGAATGATGCCCTATAAAGATGATAAGTTGCTGCCCTATACAGACTATAGGTATCGGACGATACTGCATATCTCTAATAGCCCCCCCCCCCTCAAACTCGAGGTGGGTAAGAAGGATCATCCATTGCAAACACGTTGAGTTTGGCCTTCATTGATGCAAAGTGTTGAGGCGAGAGAGGTTTGGTGAAGATATCAGCAAGTTGATCCTGACCAGGAATGTGATAAACAAGCAATGACTTGTTTTGAACTTTCTCTCGAACTAAAAATATGTCCAATTCTGTATGTTTTGTTCTGGTGTGCAAAACAGGGTTGTGAGTTAAGGCCACAGCTCCCATGTTATCACAGTATACTGTAGGAACTTGGAAAGGAATCTTTAACTCTGTAAGGAGAGATTGAATCCAAAGAAGTTTAGCAGTAGTGTTGACCAAGCTTCTATATTCTGCTTCAGTGCTTGACCGTGCGACAATCGTCTGCTTCTTGGAGTTCCAAGACACTAAGTTAGGTCCAAAGAAAACACATGAACCAGACGTGGAACGTCTGTCGTCTGGATCCGAGCCCCTATCATCAACACAGTAGGCAGTCAAGGGCACAACAGCTTTGGAATTGCAAGGCTTGAGAAGCAGACCATGAGAGATAGTACCTTTGAGGTATCTTAGTATGCACTTGACAACCTTCCAATGAACATCTAGAGGTTGGCTCATGAACTGATAGACTTTGTTGATATCATAGCTAATTTCAGGTCTGGTGAGAGTGGCATATTGCAATGCGCCAACAACAAACCTGTAGTTGGTTGGATCAGCATATAGGTCAGTACCATGGTTGCTGAGCTTTGCTCAACTAAGCATAGGCGTAGATTTCCCTGTTGCATTGGTCATATTTTCCTTTTCAAGAAGATCTCCTGTGTATTTAGATTGTGATAGGAGAAGGGACCCATCTTGTAGATGCTCAATGTGAACTCCAAGGAAGTAATCCAACGTAGTAGTTGTTTGAGTGAAAACTCTGCATTGAGTTGGGTGATAATTTGTTGAATGAGAAGTAAGGAACTGCCAGTGATCATAATATTATCAACATAGACCAAGATGTATATGCAACAAGAAGTTGTACTGTAGACTAATAAAGATGGATCACAGCAACTGGCCTTGAAGCCAAATCATAGTAGAGCCCCTTTTAATTTGTCAAACCAAGCTCGGGGAGCTTGTTTGAGACCATAAAGAGCTTTTTTGAGTTTGCATACTAAGGTTTGATCTTTATTTTGAAACCCCGGTGGCTGGTCCATGTAGACATCTTCATCAAGTGTGCCATTCAGGAAGACATTGTTGACATCAAGTTGATGAATATGCCAACGTTTGGTGATAGCTAATGAAAAAATGAGACGGATAGTGATTGGCTACAAAACGGAGGAAAAGGTTTCTGAATAGTCAAAACCTTGAATCTGATTGTACCCTTTGGTCACTAGCCTAGCTTTGTATCTTTCAATAGTGCCACCAACCTTTTGCTTGATCCTGAACACCCACTTGCAACTTATTGGGTTTCTGATAGATGGTAAGGAGACTAAAGATCATGTGGTGTTTTGTTGCAAGGCATCAAAACTCTGCCTGCATAGCCTGCTTCCAGTGGGGATATTGAAGAGCTTTCCTTAGGAGGTTGGTTCAACCTGCGGTAGAAGAAGTTGTGGATGAATAGTGGCAGTCTTCGAACGAGTTTGCATAGTGTGAGTGTTGACTAGAGGAGGCAAAACTGAGGATGTTGGGGACCTAGTAATCCCAGGTTTAGATCTAGTTTGCATGGCATGAGTGTTGACTGGTGCTTGCTTATTACCAGACGATGCTATAATATCAGATGATCGATGAGTGGCAAACGATGTTGCAGCACCAGACGATGTAGATGTTAATTTGAGTTAATGTTGATGTTAGAGTCTAATTAGATCAAAGAGAATAAAGGAAGAAAGAATTGAGTGGAGGATAAGATAAATACTTAATTAAATAGATTAAGTGGATTAGTAAAGGAAAAAAATTATGTCAAAAGAAATTTAATTAAGTAATTTTGTGGTGATTTTAATTTGTTAGCAAGGGGTTGATATAGTTTCACTTATCTAAGTTGAAGAGAAGATCAAATTATACTTTGGAATTATATCACTGAAGTTGGTGAATTGGAAGGTAAATTAACGAAGGAATTGAACTAGTTAAGGAAGATAATTATAAGAAGGTTGGCACATGTTAGTTGTAGAGATTTATCTTTTGTTGGGATTAGGTAAATAAAAAATATAAATCTATGCAGAAGAAACGATGAGGATTGGACAAGGAAAACAAATAGCAAGGACTTGAGGTAGGGGATAGGAGAATATAATGAATGAATGAGTGTTGGACCCTCCTTAGGTCTCTTAGTTGTAAGGGTACCTAAGGAGGGTTCTAATACAAAAGAAACGACTTGAGTGTCAACTTAGGATAGGAGAATATAATGAATGAATTAGTGTTGGACCCTCCTTAATCCCTTACTTGTTGTCTGTTAACTTATGATATGATGATGATGTTGCTTGAGTTGTTTATCTCATGTTGTATGATGCTAATGATATACGTTATGGTTGTATGATACCATGTGCTATTGATGATTGATCATGTTGCCGATACATGGTATTGGTGATGCATGAGATTGGTGATGTTAATGTCATGTGATGATTGATGATGCATGATGTTACTGGCATGTGAACTTGATTATGAATGGAATGCACGATCCTAAGGATGATATTGTTGATGACTGTTAGCATATTTTCTTGTAATCCATTTAATAGTCTGGAATGGTAATGTGAAGGAACACCCATAAGCTGAAGGTGATTGCAGAACCTCAGTTGAAAGAAATGCATTTTCTAAAAAGGTTTTCTAAATGTGTTTGTTGAAAATTTTTTCTAAATATATCTTTAAAAACATTTCATAAACTTGTTTTGAAGATGTGTGTTGATTTGTGAAACCATCTTAGAGATGGATGCTTTCAATGGAGTGTCCAATTGCACGCTAGGAAAAGGTCTCAGGTGATGCATGCTGGGAAAAGGATCCTAGGTGTTTTTTATGAGATGGGGTATTCATGTGCTGTGATAATGCATCATTTGTAGTTGCCTTGATCGAAAAAACAAGGTGGTAGGAAAGTCAGTGGATCCCAATTTGGACCGCCTTGGCCAGGCTGGTTCCTTTAGGTGAAACTGAGAGATCTAAGGGTACCTGGTAGCGTGGTATTTGGTCCTCTCATTTTGACTGGGTGGGACACTCAGAAGCTGACCTGAGAGAATTTCCCATTGTGAGCCTAGTCATGTCCTAGGCCCCTTGATGATCATCATGGTCGGTAAAGAGGTGTAAAAAGAGAGGAACATTATTCCTGACGGCTCTCTGAGGAGATAGGATGAGTTGTTCCCCGTATGGGCCCACATGCATTGCATTTAAGGATATAATGCAAAATATAGAGGAGTATCATGCATTGCATAACACTTGATGATGAATATAGTTATCGAGTCACCGATTAAGCTTTTGTAATTGTCCTACTCGAATGCACTAACTTACAAGCAAGCGTCATTGTAAGGTGATCAGTGAAAATAGGCATGAAGAACATAGAAGTTCCCTATGAGTATTTCACTACCAATTACGCATAGGAAATTGGAAACATATAAAGACAACCCCAAGACCCTGATTAAGACCGAATTAGTGTTAACACATATGTCTATTCTCTTTTATGGTTCAACGAATTAATCTCTATGGTTAGGAGCCAATTAATTACTATTTTCATGGTTAATGACGTCACATGGAATAAAAGCGTAAAAGAGAATCAACATATAAACTATTAGATAAAATTGGATTTAAATCATATCCTACATTGTAACCCTAAGAGAAGGGATTTAGATATTCATAGAAATAGGATTACAAACAAATATAGTTGATGACCGGGATATATATGATATTTTTGCTATCTTTTTCTATATTTTTATTTTATTTTTAGTTGTGTCTCATATAGTTTTTATTCATTTTGTTAGGTTTTTCTTTTATTTTTTCATAATGCATGTTAGGTTAGTATTATTTTATTTTTTTAGGTTTTTTTATTAAGTTTAGTTTAATTATTTTTAGCTTTTTAATACTCTGGTTAGTGTTGGGTTTTATTGGAGATTTTGATGGAGCTTTGATGAGGAATGATGAAGAAGGAAGGATTAAAAGCTGAATGGTTATGAAGTTAATGAAGAAATGAAGCATCAATGGCTTGTTTAACATGTGCTTAAAAGGGAGAATTGAGTGCTTCAATAGTTTCAGAGCTATGATGATGCCACAATGATGACCCTTGATGGTAATGAAGAGGGCAATTAAAGAAGAAGAGGAAAAGAGCAAAAAAATATGAAGCTTCAGATGTGTCCAACGCCTGAGCGTTGGGAAGCCAACGCTCATGCGTTGGCTTTCTATCTGATTATCCAGAATTGTGTTAAATCCCAACGCCCAAGCGTTGGGTAGCCAACGCTCATGCATTGGCTCTCTGCCAGACATGTTGTTTTAAGTTAAATTCCAACGCCTAGGCGTTGGAACACTGGCAGAGTGGGCTATAAATACAGGACTTTTTTTTTTCTTTGTATTTATCCAATTTTTCTCAAACTCATTTGGTCTCATTCTAAACCTAAACACATTCTAGAGGCACTATAGAGCCAGGGAGGCACTTGTTGGGGGAAGAAGAAGGAGGGGGCCTTGGAGGCCGGTGATGGTGCACCATGGAGGAAGATGACAACTCCTCTAGAAGGCTAAGGCTCTGTCCATCTTTGGTTCTTCTTTCTCTTCACCCCTTTTATGTATTAACCCCATTTTTCTGTATTTGAGATGATGTAATTTAAGTTCTTTCTTGTTCAATATGCTTTTATGCAATTATCATAATGGATTTTCATTATTTGGTGTTTCTTTCTATGCTTAATGCTTCATTTGGTCAATTGGTGATTTTAAGAGTTTCTTTAATTCATAAACATCATGAAAAGAATTTGCTCTTACCTGATAGCATAGCACAGTACAATGACCCTGTATATCAATTATCTCACAGAGTATGGGTTAAATGAAACAATAATGTATAAACATAGGAGAGATTTCATAAGGATGTAATGGGGCTTTAGGTGCAGCATTCAGGTAGGATATTTGAAGGAATAAGCAGGGCTACTTAATTCTTTTAAGTGATCTTCTCATTTCAGCACACAATAGAGCAACTATTTGATTGATTATGACAGCTTTTCTCTTCTTTTTTTCTTTTCTCTTTTTTTTTTCTTTTTTTCTTTATTTTCATGAGGCACATACCTCAGATTTTTTAAATTTTTTCAAAATAGAAGAGAGCCTAGTTTACCTTTTAAGAACATGCTATATATTTTTCTCATTCATTTTTAAATCATAATAGGTACAAAGGGGCCTTCTTCTATGGCTTTCCAAATTTCCACATCTAATGACTTAATAAAGATCTTCATTTTGATTTTCCATAAGTCAAAATGTTTTCCATTAAAGTATGGTGGTCTGTTTATGTTAAAACTTTCACTCAAAAAGAATGCCATCTATTATGGATCTAGGAATAACTTACCCAACTCTTGCTCTGATGCCAATTGTAAGTCCAGATAGCAACCTAAGAGGGGGGTGAATTAGGTTTTTACGATTTTTGGCTTATTAATCCCAATTCGAATTGATAACTTTTACTTTAAAAGATTCGCAATTAATAAACGAGTATGCAGCGGAAATGTAAATTGCATAAAGTAAAAGTTCAGGGATAAGAAGATCACGCAGTGATTTTATCCTGGTTCACCTTCAAACCACCGAAGGCTACGTCCAGTCCCCCGTTCTGATTTAGGGATTTTTCCACTATTGAGCCAGTGTTCTTACAGATGCTTACGCCAAGGACCCTAAGAAGACCTATCAATATTCCCGAAAGAACACCACTTTCTGATTGATCAAGTGTTCTTACCTATCAACTCTCAGAAAGCAAATCACCTTCTGATTACACCGAACACTACGGTGGACTTTGAATCAAACCGATTCAAAAGACTTTTTCCTCTACCACCAATCACTATGGTGAATCAAGAATCAAACCGATTCAAGATGAAGAAGCTTTTACTATGGCTGAAAAATCCTTCAATCTAACTGGATTGGTCTTAGTTTGTATGCTCCAGGAAATTACAATGAAGGCTCAATTATTCTGAGTTCTTAAATGTTGAACAACATAATTGTTCTTATGAAAATGAGAGTTTAATTGCTCATAACAACATTTCTAATGAATATGAAAGTTGTGCCACGAAATCAGAGCATCATTGGACTATATATAGGCACTAGAGGTCCTCCATGAACCATTACAATGGTTTCCCAACGTTTAAGAATGCATTGGTTCATGAAAAGACACATCTGCTGACTTGGTAATTGATTACATCATTCTGGTAATCGATTACGCTACGAGTCGTTGTAGTTCAAATTTCAAATTTGAACATGTAATCGATTACAACTTTTGGTAATCGATTACAACACTAGACGTTGTAGTTCGAATTTCAAATTTCAAACATGGTAATCGAAAACAAGCTTGTGGTAATCGATTACTGTCTATGTATGTGTGGTAATCGATTACTCAAATCATGTAATCGATTAGTCTAGAATTCAGTTTATTAAAATTTTAAACCCTAATTGTGTGTTTCTACTTTGTTTTAATTATAAAAACATGTTATACTCAATTAGTTAACTATTTATGAGCCTTCATATGTAATGTAACCTTAATAAAGCATAGCACACTAAGTAACAAGACTTACTAAGAGCTAGAACTCTAATAGTTGATCTTGAAGATTTGAGTTGGTTCTTGAAGTCTTTCTTTTTCTTCTTTTTGTGATGTGCTTTGACTTCATCAAAACCTCAGCCAGAGTCCAAGGACGAGACCTTCTTCACAATCTCCCCCTTTTTGATGATGACAAACCACATTCTTCAAAGTTGATTGATCATTTTACTTTCTCCCCTGTCTTGTATAACTCCCCCTTTGTTTTGCAATTAATGCTCAGTATCCTGAAAATGATCAAACATACTACAAGGCTTTCTCCCCCTTTTGACATTATCAAAAAGAAGAAAATGCCATACAAAATATTCCAGGGTAAAAGAATAAAGGGAAGCAAAATGACAAAGATATTACGCTAAAAAGCAGTGCATAATCATAGCATATTATAAGGGTTATTTTAAACAAACCAAAATATATGGAAATTCAAGCCAAAGTATGAAAATCAATTATATTTCACTTTTTCCCTACAGTAACCCATTACATCATTCCAGTAATCGATTACTGAAAGTCTCTGGAAATTTTCTAGGCCAAAATTTTCAGGGTAATCGATTACTTGATGTTAGTAATCGATTACTGGAAATCTCTGGAAATTTTCCTGGGCCAAAATTTTCATGGTAATCGATTACTTAGACTTGGGTAATTGATTCCTAAGTTTCTCTGGAAAAAGTTCTGGGCCAATTTTTTCCCTGTAATCGATTACCCACTCTGTGTAATCGATTACTGCATCCAGAAATTTGATTTTTCAGGTTTTTTAAGCACTGTATGATTGAATTAACTAATAAAGAGCCATGATACAGTTGCATATACTTATAATACTTACTCTTCTTTACAATACCATTTGAAAGTTATAGATTTTAGCTTTATATTTAAAGTTTATCCTTACCAATGCCATATGATATACTTGTGTCTTGAATGACTATTCTTTGTATATAACACTTCTTACCACAAGGTCTTCAAGCACACCTGCAAAATAAAATCAATGGTATTTTCGAGGTACCCAATAGTCTTTGTGTCCTTTTAGGTTAGTTCCTTTCTCAACCCATATAAATTTTTCATTGGGGACTCCAACATTTCTTTAATAACATTTATTAGGAGTATGTCCTATTTTGTTGCAATAATGACAAGCATACTTCTCTCATCTTGTATTGTTTCTAGGTGCATAAACATTATTCCTTTTATATACTACCTTAGACTTAAAAGTACTAGCATGCACATGCTCATTTGGTTTAACAAAGATAGTTTTCTTTTGTGGGATATATCCTAATCCACTTCTATCATTAGTGTGTCTTTGTATACAAAGGATATTATCCAAGTTTAGTTTACCCTTTTTATCATTAAGAAATTCTTGTTGTAAAGCATTTACTTTCACTTCTAGAGAACTACATTTATTGCAATCTTGTGGAATGTCTATCTTAATCTTAACATTATCTAATTCATCTTGTAATATTTTACACGTTTCTTCTAAAGATGAAATTGTCATGTTTTGTTTTGTGCATACCTTAGAAAAGTTACGACATAACTTATAAACATTTTCAAGAGAAAATTCTAGGTCATTGTAAGAAGGTTTATTATTACTAACTTCAAAATCTTCGTCATCTAAATTATGTGAAGCCATCAATGCAAAGTGTGCTTCTTCCTTTTCAGAATCGGATGATGAACTTACTTCATTGTCTTCAATGTATGCTTTCTTTGATTTGAAATTCTTTTTCTCAAATTTCTTCTTTAAGCCATGCTTCTTTCTTTGAAGACTATGACATTCTTTCTTGAGGATTTTGCCAAGCTTCTTCACAAGTATTTATATATGCTCATCATCATCATTATCGGATTGAGATTCTTCTTCTTGTGAACTATCATATTCCTTTGCCTTAGTCCTTAATGCAATAGATCGAATATTCTTTTCAACTGCTTTTTGTTGTTCCAACTTACTAAGTTCAATTTCATGTTCTTGCAACTTGCCAAATAGTGCAGCCAATGTCATCTTTGATAAGCTTTTCTTTTCTGAAATTGCCGTCACTTTTGGTTGTCATTCTCTTGACAATGATCTTAAAACCTTTAAATTCAATTCACTGTTAGAAAATTCTTTTCCAAGAGCAATTAAATGGTTAGTCAAGTGAGTGAACCTTTTTTGCATATCTAGAATAGTCTATCTTGGTAACATTCTAAACATTTCATATTCTTGTGAGTGTATTAATTTTAGACCTTTTCACTTCATCAGTTCCCTCATGGGTGACAACTAGGGTATCCCACATTTCTTGAGCAGTTTTACAAGTAGAGACCCTAAAGAACTCATTCATGCCTAGAGCAGATGTTAGAATGTTCATAGCTTTAAAATCATATTGAACTAGATTTTTATCATCATTAGTCCATGTATTCTCAGGTTTTGGTTGAGCACTACCACCTTCTTCAACAATAGGTACAAAGGGGCCTTCTTCTATGGCTTTTCAAATTTCCACATCTAATGACTTAATAAAGATCTTCATTTTGATTTTTCAGAAGTCAAAATGTTCCCCATTAAAGTATGGTGGTCTGTTTATGTTAAAACATTCACTAAAAAAGAATGTCATCTATTATGGATCTAGGAATAACTTATCCAACTCTTGCTCTGATGCCAATTGTAAGTCCAGATAGCAACCTAAGAGGGGGGCGAATTAGGTTTTTACGATTTTTGGCTTATTAATCCCAATTCGAATTGATAACTTTTACTTTAAAAGATTCGCAATTAATAAACGAGTATGCAGCAGAAATGTAAATTGCATAACGTAAAAGTTCAGGGACAAGAAGATCACACAGTGATTTTATCCTGGTTCACCTTCAAACCACCGAAGGCTACGTCCTGTCCCCCGTTCTGATTTAGGGATTTTTCCACTATTGAGAAAGTTTTCTTACAGATGCTTACGCCAAGGACCCTAAGAAGACCTATCAATCTTCCCGAAATCACACCACTTTCTGATTGATCAAGTGTTCTTACCGATGCTTGCGCCAAGGACCCTAAGAAGACCTATCAACCCTCAGAAAGCAAATCACCTTCTGATTACACCGAACACTACGGTGGACTTTGAATCAAACCGATTCAAAAGACTTTTTCCTCTACCACCAAACACTATGGTGAATCAAGAATCAAACCGATTCAAGATGAAGAAGCTTTTACTATGGCTAAAAAATCCTTCAATCTAACTGGATTGGTCTTAGTTTGTATGCTCTAGGCAATTACAATGAAGGCTCAATTATTCTGAGTTCTTAAATGTTGAACAACATAAGTGTTCTTATGAAAATGAGAGTTTAATTGCTCAGAATAACGTTTCTAATGAATATGAAAGTTGTGCCACAAAATCAGAGCATCATTGGACTATATATATGCACTAGAGGTCGTCCATAAACCATTACAATGGTTTCCCAACGTTTAAGAATGCATTGGTTCTTGAAAAGACACGTCTGCTGACTTGGTAATCGATTACATCATTCCGGTAATCGATTACGCTAGTAGTCGTTGTAGTTCAAATTTCAAATTTGAACATGTAATCAATTACAGCTTTTGGTAATCGATTACAACACTAGTCGTTGTAGTTCAAAATTCAAATTTCAAACATGGTAATCGATTACAAGCTTGTGGTAATCGATTACTGCTTATGTATGTGTGGTAATCGCTTACTCAAATCATGTAACCGATTACATTAGTCCACAATTCAGTTTATTAAAATTTTAAAGCCTAATTGAGTGTTTCTACTTTGTTTTAATTATCAAAACATGTTATACTCAATTAGTTAATTATTTATGAGCCTTCATATGTAATGTCACCTTAATAAAGCATACCACACTATGTAACAAGACTTCCTAAGAGCTAGAACCCTAATAGTTGATCTTGAAGATTTGAGTTGGTTCTTGAAGTCTTTCTTTTTCTTCTTTTTGTGAAGTGTTTTGTCTTCATCAAAACCTCAGCCAGAGTCCAAGGACGATACCTTCTTCACATATGATATATCCCTCCCCGCACTTATGTGCATTGTCCGCAATGTACAAAATAAAAACAAAAACAAAAACAAATCCTAAGCTAAGAATTCAAATAACTGAAATCAGGAAATCGCATAAAATACAAATTACTAACTACTATAATAGCTCCATCAATCAGCATGTGGAGGTGGTAGGTGCTGGGGAAGCTTCACTCTAATCAAGTACAGCAAGGCTAAGCCATCCCCTAGTTGTTGTTCCACTGTGGTAATGTGCGCATGTTGTTGCTCCGTAGCGGAAGCTTCTTCTAAGATCATCTACATCATGTCATCCGTCTCAGTGTGTAGTTATTGATCACGAAGATGGGATAAAGGGGCACCAGTGCTGTGGATGTGCTAAGCATGTCACGCATCAATTTTCCTCTTTTTCACTCTTTCTTCCTGCTCAGATGGTGCCTCAATGCCTAGAATCACTCTTCCTGGACCTTTTCTGGTCAAAACCTACATATTCAATAAAACTTTATGCCCCAAAGGCTCCATCGAGATGTGATTTGCATCCTTCTCTGCCTTATATCCAAAGTGTCTTGCCATTTGTGTTACGAAAGATCCTATAGCGATGTGGCCAGTGTTTGTTTTGGAAATCCTCTATCCTAAATAATGTGCATAAATCATGCATTGATCAACTACTTATTTACAATGTCAGCGTCCGACTTCCAGTTAGGGATTTTAAGCTCTGAGTGCTTAGCCATCTTAGTTTGTGCATACCAAACTTCATGAGAATGCTTGGGAATTTGGTCAGGCCATCCTAATACTGATTCAAGCACTTGGATTCAATCCCTAACACCAGTTGTTCTTCAACCTATTTGATGTGCATCTCCCTGGGAACTACTTTCTGGTAAGCATAAGGTCAATAGAGATCATCGCTTTAAGGCCCCTTGCCCTGATTCCTATAAGAGAAAAAAAGTATCTCTTATGGGAAGGAATTCTTTCTCGTCGTTGGTTCTCTGAGAACCACACTTTTTTGGGAGGATTTGACGAGTGAGTAGCCCATAGTTCAGTTTATTGGGTTCACACCCACTATAATTTCCCCCTGATAACTATGTGATTTAAGATCATCAGTTAAGCCTGAAAATTTTAGAGTTTCCATCATTGGTATAGTTTCATTGCATCATTCATACTTATTTATCTCAATTCTTTTATACTACATCCGACCTTGACTAATACTTTTTCTCCTAATATTTCAGCTAGTATGTTGTGCTCAACAACTAAGAGGATCAGACTGAGGTAATTTCGACAAAACGGGCCTTCACCCATCCTGAATTGTGCTCTAGATACTCTTCCAAACAATTGGGTTGCAGCCAAAAAAATTCAAGAACACATTGTTGTTGTTCAGTCCCCAGCTGCTATTGTTCTTTCCCCAACTGATAAAGTTGGAGGTTCAAAAAAGATGGCCACTCCTGAGAAGAAGATGAAACTTGTGTCTTTGAGCTCGGGAAAGAAAAATATATCTCACCCGAGCTGGAACTCTTGTTAGGTTCAGAATGTTAAAGGGGAGATTGTTATTGTTAAGTGGAAGATTGTTAAGTTCATAACATGTATTTTGATTGATAACAATTTTAATACTTAACTATACATTATGTTTTTCAGGACTATTCCCATCGTCCAAAGAATAAATGATGATCTGTCTACGTCGTTCAAAGATGCGTCGTAGCACGTTTATAATGAAAAGAGTTGCATCATTTGCAAGCTGAAAAGAAGTATCGTCTATGAGGATGTGGAATGTATCGTCTGAAGGCCAAAATGCAAGTATGGTTTGAAGGCCAAAATACAAGTATCGTCTGAAGGCCAAAATGCAAGCATCATCTGAAGGCTAAATGCATGTATCGTCCATACTCTGAAAGTGAAGTATCGTCCAGAGGCTAAAAGTGACGCATCGTCCAGAGGCAAAATTTCAAGTATCATCTGCAGTGCAATGTCTAGTTACGTCAATCATTAAACAATACAGATTCAGCGCCAAAACAAACCGAGTCATAATTCAAAATGGAAGCCATTGATGATTTAATTTATTGCAGAAGCGTAAATCAAGAATCGCATCAAATATGTCTGCTAGAATTCAACGACACAAAGCATAATCAAATTGGAGGGACAAAATCACGCTGAAATTACACGGCAAAATCAAAGCTATTCAAAGACAAGTAGTCGCTGGTGAACGGTCAAATATTAATGGGAGAAGCAAGTCAACGACAAGAATTGATGGTCAAGTATTAATGGGAGAAGAAAGTCAACGACCAGAATTATCAGAAAATTGAAGTCGAGCTTACAGTATAAAAGGAGGACTGGAGGTTTTGAAGATAACAAACAAATACAAAAGCAACACAGTGCAATACACAACAAGCAATTCTTACACGTCTATTCTTTCAATCTTGAAAAATCAGTGAGAGGAAAAACTGAGCTTAGAGTCATATTATCAAAATAGCCTTACCTTACAGAGAAGCTTTTGTTTCATATTCTCTGTTTTACAGATCTCTAGTATTTTCCTTAGAGTCAAATCTTTTTACCAACACTTAGAGTATACCGAGCCAAATAGCTTCTACCGTCACTCTTTTGAGAAGAGAACCTTTTGTAGAAGAACTTGTTGTAAAAGGAGAAGTCCTGCATAATACTTGTGGTTGGGAGAAGTCCCTGAGAATACTTGTTGATAGGAGAAGTCCTGCATAATACTTGTACTATTCTAGGTTGAATATTGAAAATCTTGGTGGAGCCAAGGACTGGACGTAGCCCCATCGTTTTGGGGGTGAACCAGGATAATTTTGCGTGTTCTTTACTGTCTTATTGCTTTACTGTTTGCATCGTTTAACTATAACTTGTTTAATTCCTCTGCTTACTCTATCGTTCACTGTTAGTTTTCTAAAGCTTACGAAAAGATTTTGAAACTCATATAGTTGTTTTAGAAAAACAAGTTTTTATAAGCTCACAATTCAACCCCCTTCTTGTGCTGGCCCTTATTTTATCAATTGGTATCAGAGCATCGGCTCTGAGAAACTAACACCTTCACAGGTTCAGAGTAAAGATCCATGGAGGGCAATACATTCCCAATAGGCACAGCAACAAACAAGCCACCATTTTTCGATTGCTCAAACTATCCTTACTAGAAAAAGCATATGCAATTACTTATTGAGTCTACAAATTATAAATTATGGGATATTGTTGAGATCGGTCACTATGTGCTTAAAAATGCTACAGGTGAACCAATTCTGAGGGCTCAATGGACTGATGAGCATCGAGTGGAAAATCAATTAAACTCCAAAGCCAAGTTGTTTCTCACATGTGCTCTAAGAAAAACAGAGCATGACAAGGTAGATATTCTCAAAACAACAAAGGATATTTGGGACACATTGGCAATGGCTCACGAGGGAACATCCAATGTCAAACACACTCGGATAACCATGTTGGTAGCACAATATGAGGCTTTCAGGATGAAAGAAGATGATTCAATTGATGAAATGTTCTCACGGTTCCAAACCATCATCAATGGTCTCATAAATATGGGAAGAAGCTACAACAATCTGGACCAGATCACGAAGATACTGAGATGCCTTTCAGCAAAATGGCAACCTAAAGTCACAGACATTCAAGAAGCCAAGGATCTCACCACCCTAAGAATGGAAGATCTTCTGGGATCACTGAAGGTACACGAGATCAAAATAGCATAATGCGTGGAAAACAAGAAGAAAAAATCTATAGCATTCAAGGAAAAAAGCTCCAGAGCTCTGAATCTTGAATCATCGTCTGAAGAAGCAGAAACATCATCAGACGATACAGGTAGTGAAAGAAGCACTGTTCAACCGAAAGTTCAAGAAGATGTGGAGGAAACATAAATAAGGCAAAAATGAATCTCAAGGTCACAGAAAGGAGTTTGGACAGAAGAAGCTCTAATCAAGCTCTAGACGAGAAGGAGGACAAAGCTTTGACAAAAGCTCTATCGTCTTCTTTGAGTGTAGAAAGTCTGGACACATGAAAGAAGAATGTCCAAAGTTGAAAAATCCTTTCAAAAAAAACAAAAAGAAAAAGGCGCTCATAGGGCAGAATGATGAATCCGAAGAATCCTCAGATGATGATGAAAATGAAGACGATGACAAAGCATTCTATGCATTCATGGCATCCATCGATGAATCAGACAACGATGAGGAAGACCAGGTAACATCTGAATCTCTTGAAGATGATTATAATGAACTGCATGAATATTCCCATGCTCTATCATCTAAATATACATGTCTAAAGAAAAAGTTTTCACAAATGCAAAAAGATTTAGAAATAGCCAAGCATGAAAACGTTTTATTAATTGAGGAAAATAAATCCTTAAAATAAAACAATTCCTCAAAAGAAGTTATTACTCTTAAAGAGAATCAAGGTATTAATCCAAGACCTTTTGTCATTTACTAATGGACATGAAAATCTAGTTAAACTAAGTGGAAATAATAGGGAGTTATATGAAAAAAGTGGTTTAGGATATAATGATACACCATCTGAACATGCATCGTCTGATAGGTCATGTGCATCTTCTAATGTTATATCGTCTAACACTGCATCATCTGATATCATGTTTGTATCGTCCAATGCCATGTTGTCTAAGCCCATGATGTTTATGGTAAAACCCAGTCTTAAACAGACAACAGAAGGCATATCCTCTTATAAGAAGTTCCACCCAGAACCAAAACTAACCAATCAGGACCCAAGAAAATTTGGGTACCTAAAACTATGATTATTCCTACTGCAAATGTGTTTAATAGGACAAAGCAAAAGCGAACAATGGTACCTGGACAGTGGATGCTTGCAACATATGATAGGAAGAAATTCTATGCTCCCAAAGATCCGTGGTAAGGACAATGGAGGAACAGTTACCTTTAGAGGTAACCAGAAGGGCTTCATCATAGGAGAAGGAGATGTAGGTAAGTCAAATTTACCTGTGATAAGGAGAAATATGTTATTTAAAGGGCTAAAACATAAGCTACTTAGCATAAGTCAATTATGTGATAGTAGGATGATTGTTTCCTTTAATAAAGTTAAGTGTAGTGTCACCAATGACGATGACAAAATCGTCTTTGAGGCTCAAAGACAAGGGAATCCTTACAAGATGAACTTAAAGAGTCTTGCAAGTAAAAATGTGACTAATGTCAACAGAGGACAATAAGTGGTTATGGCACAATGGCACAGGAAGCTTGGGCATGCATCCTCAAAGACCATTACGAAGATAGTCAAACACGACTTAGTACGTGGTCTGCCAAAACTATCTTTCAAATCTGATGTCGTTTGTTCAGCTTGTCTTCAAGGAAAGCAATTAAAATATGATTTTAAATCAAAGAATGTTGTGAGTACGAGTAGGCCCCTGGAGTTGTTTCATATGGACTTGTTCGGACTCACTAGAACTGCTAGCTACTCCGAAAAGACTTATGGTTTTTTCATCGTAGATGACTACACAAGATTTACTTGGGTATATTTCTTGAGTCATAAAGATGAAACTTCCAAAGCATTCACCATATTCTACAAAAGAGTTCAGAACGAGAAAGGGTATTGTATAGAAACTATCAGAAGTGACAAAGGTGGAGAGTTTATCAACAAAAAATTCGAGAAGTACTGTGAACAGAACAGTATCGTCCATCAACTCTCAACACCTAGAACACCACAACAAAATGGAGTTTCATAAAGGAAGAACAGGTCACCGCAAGAGATGGCAAGAACAATGCTTAGTGAAACATCCATGCCAAAATACTTCTGGGTAGAAGCAATACATACAACCTGTTACATTCAGAATAGAATACTCATGAGGCCTATACTGAAGAAGACCCCATATGAACTATGGAAGGGAAGACAGCCAGATATCTCATATTTCCATCCATTCGGTTGCCTCTGTATCATTATCAACACCAAGGATGATCTTGGTAAATTCGACAGCAAATAGGACAAAGGAATCTTTCTCGAGTATTCTCCAAATTCAAAAGCATTTCGAGATTAAAATTCCTGAACCATGGCAATAGAAGAATCTATCAACATAAGATTTGATGATCACAGCATCAAGGGTAATCAAACCAACCTTGAAGAAGAATTTTCAAGTCTTGATCTGAATGAAAAACCATCATCCAGCAAAGCCTAGTCGTCCAATGATCATGCATCGTCCACACAATCAGCATTCTCCAACGACAGTCTTTCGTCCAAGGAAAATGAGGTACCATCATCCAACCCGACATCATCTGATCAAATTATGACATCCGATGGTATTTCACTTCAAGAGACTGGAGATTCAAGCCAGATCACCCTCCCAGTCAAGTAATTGGAAGCATTACAAAGAAGGTCAGAACTAGATCCTTGATAGCCAAATCCGCAAGTGCACGGATGGTTATCGTGTAATAAAAAGATCGAACCCAAGGGATAGGTGCCTTCTTATTAAATTATTTAGTACTTTGAGCAGAAAAATAAAGGTGTGTATTGTTGATGGTTTGATTAAGATAGAACAAGATATAGCAATAAAATATAAAGAAATAGAGATGATGAAGATTAAGCACTTGGGTTGAATTACATAGTCTATAAAATATGCTAGCAAATTCCTACTTAATTTATGAATTCTAAGTCCAAGTTCATGATGCTATAGCCTAGAATTTCTACAAGTTAATTCCTTAAAAGTGTGGAACTTTCTTCCTAATTACTAAATCCAAGTCCTTGTAATTTAGTTAACCAGAAAAGAAGATGAAGATTGAATTCAGGCCAACATAAAGCTACGTCTATCCTAATGTCCTTTAGTGATATATACTTATAGCCTTTTTTTATTCCTATTTCCCTTACTACTTACCAAATGGCCTTATGTTATAAGAAATAAGCAAGATATCTTATGTGCACCAAGATGAATGAGAACAAGGAAATAAAACGTAAACTGGAAATATTATTCAGAAAGGTAGAAACAAACTAAAACATAAATTTTAAACTACAACAACCCAAGTAACTTAAAAAGAATTAGCCAAGCATGGCTAATAGAAACATCGAATTACCCTGGATAGGAGCTCAAGTTTAGCTTCCCACAATTCCTAGGAACAATGCTCTTTAAGGAGGAAAGAAGAATACTTGTTGTATTCTGAATAGGTGTGTCTTACAAGTGCAAATTGCCTCCCTATTTATAGCAAAAATCTGACCTCCAACGCTTGAGCGCTGGGATCCCCAACGCTTGGGCGTTGGGGTGCATTAAAATCCCACGTTCAGATATAGGCCCAACGCTTGAGCGCTGGCTTCCAACGCTTGGGCGCTGGGTGCATCCTCTGACTCAGCTCCTAGTCAAAGTTCCAGCGCTTGAGCGTTGGGACTTCCAACGCTTGAGCGCTGGCTCGTACACTGGCAGCTCTTCTTGGATTCTTTTTCTTCTTCAATGGTGGAATTGATTGGCTTAATTAGGCTCCATTCAGCCTCTATTAAGTTCTGAAACTCCTCTCCACCACCATTAATCTTTCCAACCTTATTTTCCATGTGCTCAAATCAAAGAGTGTTGCTTCATATTCTTGAATTCCACTTTAAGTCCTCTCTTTGCTAGCACTTCAATTCTGGCTCTTCAAATCCTTGAAACTTCACTTTTCATCCTCCGCTCTTGAACTTTTACACTTTGATCCTTCCTTTCCTGAAACTTTTCAAATCGGTCCCTGGACAAAAATGATAACTATACCAGCTTTCATAAAAATAAAAATAACTATAAAAATTCCTAAAAATATAAAATAAAGTTAGAAAAACAAATAAAAGCTAATCTATATGCAAAATGCAAAATAAATAGAAAATCTATATAAAAATCCTATATGAGACTCAAGAGTAATAAAATAAAAAGACTAAAAACAGCCTAAAAATATCATATAAAATCCTATCATCAATCCTCATTCAATGATCACGGCAACTGTGCACTTATATCTGAGTGTTAAGAACGAAGGTGTTCTCGAAAGGAAAAAAGACTCGAGAAATGGAAGATGCAAAGATGAACTCTGTATATTCTTATTATTATTCTGCACTTCAATTCCTCATTATTTACGGTTACAAGCTTTGTATTTATACAGAGAGAACGATGGATATTCCGAGGCCAAAATGCAAGTACCGTCTAGAGGTCAAAATGCAAGCATCGTCCAAAGGCTAAATCCATGTATCATCCAGAGACTGAAAGTGAAGTATTGTCCAAAGACTAAAAGTGACGTATCGTCTAGAGGAAAAATTTCAAGTATCGTCTGCAGTGCAATGTCTACTTACGTCAGTCATTAAACGATACAGATCCAGCGCTAGAACAGACTGAGTCATAATTCAAAATGGAATCCATTGATGATCGAATTTATTTCAGAAGTGTAAATCAAGCACCGCATCAAATATATCTACTAGAAGTCAACGACACAAAGCATCATCAAATTGAAAGGAGAAAATCACGCTGAAATTACACAGCAAAATCAAAGCTATTCCAAGACTAGTAATCATTGGTGAACGATCAAATATTAATGGGAGAAGCAAGTCAACGACAAGAATTGAAGGTCAAGTATTAATGGGAGAAGCAAGTCAACGACCAGAATGATCAGAATATTGAAGTCGTGCTTACAGTATAAAAGGAGGACTAGAGGTTTCGAAGATAACAAACAACGAATACAACAACAACACAATGCAATACACAACAAGAAATTCTTACACGTCTATTCTTTCAATCTTCAAAAATCAGTGAGAGGAAAAACTAAGCTTAGAGTCATATTTTCAAAACAGCTTCACCTTACGGAGAAGCTTTTGTTTCATATTCTCTATTTTACAGAATCTCTAGTATTTTCCTTAGAGTCAAATCCATTTACCAATACTTAGAGTATACCGAGCCAAATAGCTTCTACCATCACTCTTTTGAGAAGAGAACCTTCTGCAAAAGAACTTGTTGTAAAAGGAGAAGTCCTGCATAATACTTGTGGTTGGGAGAAGTCCCTAAGAATACTTGTTGATAGGAGAAGTCCTGCATAATACTTATACTATTCTGGGTTAAATGGTGAAAATCTTGGTGGAGCCAAGGACTGGACGTAGCCCCATCGTTCTGGGGGTGAACCAGGATAATTCTCTATGTGCTTTACTGCTTACTGTTTTGTTGTCTTATTGCTTTACTGTTTGCATCGTTTAATATAACTTGTTTAATTTCGCTGCTTACTCTATTGTTCACTGTTAGTTTTCTTAAGCTTACAAAAAGATTTTGAAACTCATATAATTGTTATAGAAAAACAAGATTTTATAAGCACGCAATTCAACCCCCTCTTGTGTTGGCCCTTATTTTATCAATTCTCACCTCGGGAGGGCCAAACAAGTTCGGTTGCTGAGGAGGAAGGATCCAAAGAACCTGAGGCCCAATGGTCCGTTTGCGACACCGGGTGTGATATCAATGAGGATGATTTGATGGATTCCTTCCACGCTAATGGGGATGTTAACCGTATGAGTCAACTTCCCTAGGTACCTCATTCGAAAACGACGCTTGGAAACTCCTGAGAGGGCCTAGTATGTTTTTGCAGGTCCTCCAAAAACACATAGTTCCACTGTTCACCGGCCTACGCAAACGAAATGACGAACTTGCTAAGCGTAACGAAGAACTTAACTTAACATCACTATTAACTAGTGATGTGGCTAACAAAAGGTATCACCGCTGTCACGTGTTCAAAGTAATCATATGTGGTATATTTTCTTCAATATCATATCAATGACTAGCTTTTTTTATAAAAAAAGATTTTTCATTATATGAAAGATTATTGTTTCACGATATCTAAATTTTTTTAATTGAAAGTGCTAGCTATTGGGTCACGCAATTTAAACCATTTAAGAGTGCATACCACTAGACACCCGCATTCTTGTGGACTTTGCTTCGAAATTTTCCAATGGATTTGTCTTCGAATAAACTTGCAGGAAAATTTTGCAAGAAAATTCACAAGAATTTGTTAATATAATCATTTTTGAAGAAAAATTCGCAAGAGAATTTTAAAACAAAATTCGCTTGAAAAGTTTGCTGAAAAATCCGCACGAAATAAATTTTGTGGTAATTTTAGACCGTTACAATTTTTTTTTTTTTGAAGTAACCGTTACAAATTAACATCCGCTAATTTTTTTCACTGTGGTCTATAAAACATTAATGATAAATATTAGGACGTGACTCTGCTTTGTATACAAAGTTTGTTTCTGGACATATATTTTTTGTAATTTCATTTGATCAGATTTTTTCCCATTTTTTAGCAATTCCTTAATTAGTTAATTAAGACAAAATAGAAGCAACCGATATATGTTGTAACATCCTATTTATTATACATCAGAAAATAAATTCAGTTCAAGTGTCTTCCCTGCCATTTTTTCGACACTTCTACTTCATTTGTTTCCAGCTGCGGGGTGGTCCCTTCAGCCTTCCCAAGAAGACTTGTAATATTACCTTCAACAGGTCCTCAATGATTTCAACAGAAGGGTTTCAACAAGTCCTAGTAGAAAAGAGCTAAGTACACTGATAGAAAAGAAAAAGGAGTAACATGAGCACTATAAATTGTTTAAAGATAGTTATGAAAGTACCCAAGGAATCACAAACATTCCGAGTTGGAGATGTATCCGTAGCATATTTGAAAGATCTTCTACAATTAATTCTAAAATTAAAATGAGTTATGAGGAAAAAAAATTGCAAGTAACTCGTAGATAATAAAATTAATTATGAGAAAAAATAAAGTCATTGAAAAATACTATTCAGCTTTAGGGAGAGAGAAAAGTGAGGTTAGAAATTAGAAATTACTTTATTGTCAAATCACGTATGAGATTCTTCTTAGAAAAGTTTCGTTGTTTCTTTGTAAAGAAAATTACATGCTCTGAGAACAAATACAACGCAGATTGAGGTTGTAAAGTAATAGAAGGGGTCCGCTATATGGTGCATGAGGGAGATACAGTGGTACCATGCGTTTGAAGAAAATTATGATATTTTCAATTTCGGCTATTTGTAATGTAGTTCTTCATTTGTCCTTCAATTACATTTTAAACCTATGCACTTGTTACCGCACATTTTCCATGATTCCCACAAAGGCCCCCACTAAATCCGGTTAAAAAAAATTCTTTTTTCGTCCATTTCCAACTTGCCCATAATTTTTTAACTATTTTTTGTTGTTGTTATGACCAAAAAAAATTAAAATTTGTTATGTTCACACATATCGGTTGTTGTAGTGTTGATGGTGGTGGTGGACATGGTGCTGGTTGTTTTGGTGTTGGTGGTGGGAGTGATAACGATTGATCTGGTATACCGCATGTTTTTTGTCGTATGGGTCTGTTTGGTAGTCAGGATAGGATAAAAGCAGAATATAATAAAGGGTTAAATATGTTTTTGGTCCCTGTACTTTGAGCGAGATTTGGTTTTAGTCCCTCGCCGGCGTAAAGGTTGATTTTAGGCCTCAGACTTTCTTTTTTGTTTGGTTTTCGTCCCTGCCGCCGGCGTGGTCAACGCCGGAGCTCCGTTTTGCCCACGTGGCATTGCCACGTCAATTACTGAAACACACGTGGAATTTTATATTTATTTTTCATTTGAATGTAAAAAGAAAAACAGAACTGTTTCTTCTTCTTCCTATTCTCAACTTTTCTTCTTCTTCTTCCTTCCTTCCTTCCCAAAAGACGCCACCACCACCTGAGGCGCCGCCGTCACTGAACCGGCCACCACCATGGTCTCCTTCCCCCGTCGCCACTGTCCCCCTTCACCACGAGCGAACCGCGTCGTTGTCCTCTTCCCTCTATCCTCCGACACGACGCGACGCTATCTCCTTCTCCTCCCATTTCCGGCCATACCAGTGGACCAATGGAGAAACCATCACCACCAATGGAATCCCCACAACGTCCGCATCAAAACCCCTAAAGAAATTTGACGATCGACCGCCGTCGACCGCCGCCGCCTTTATGGCTGTTTTCCGGCCAATCCTTTTGGCTTCTGAGAAAACGGGTTGCACGACGATGATCCTCGCCACGAGGAGAAGAGGATCCCATGGTCCTTTGTCGCCGCCGTCGTTCACCATCCTTTGCTCTTCTTGTTGTTGTTGCCTTCTCTTCTAAGACCAAAGTTGCAAACTGGGTTTGTTTTGTCTCAATTTGGGACGTTTTGGTTCGTCAATGGTGGGGATGGTTCTGTCTCGCTTCGTTTGATCTCGATCTGGCTCGATTTGGGTTGGTCTTGGTTCGTTAGTGCTTTGATATGTTCATGTGGTTGCATGTCTTTATGGGTTTGTCTTCGTAATCTGGGTTTGTTCTTCATCTTTATCTATGTTTGTTCTGGCTTTCTTCCTCTGGATTTTTCTGGGTTTGTGAAGGTTTTCCTGGGTTTGCAATTGAGTTTTTCTGGGTTTGTGATTTGTGAAGTAATAATGCAACTAAAAATGGCTCGAATCTGGGTATAGAAATTGGTGGTTTTTTAAGTGATTTTGTGTTTGATTATTTATCAGTCTGAATTTTGGGGATTGCAGGTGGTGGTGGTGGGTGATGCGGTGGAGGTAGTGATGCAGGGTGGTGGTGGTTTGGGGAAGAAGAGGAAGAAGAAGAAGAAGAGGAAGAAGAAGAAGAAGAAGAAGAAGAAGAAGAAGAAGAAGAAGAAGAAGAAGAAGAAGATGTCGTGGTGTGGGTCCATTGCAGGCGGTGGTGGTGGTGGGTGATGCGGTGGTGGTGGTTTGGGAAAGAAGAAGAAAGAACATGGTTTCTTCTGATTTCCCCTTTCTTTTTTCTTTTTTCTTTTTTTTTTGTTTTTTATGTTTATTAATAAATAATAATGAAAAAAATACAGGTGTCTTCATTAAATGACGTGGCCTATGCCACGTAAGCACCGCCGTGACACGTAGGCACGGCAGTCAACGGCAGACTCCGGCAGGGACGAAAACCAAACAAAAAAGAAAGTCTGAGGCCTAAAATCCACCTTTACGCCGGCGAAGGACTAAAACCAAATCTCACTCAAAGTACAGGGACCAAAAACATATTTAACCCTATAATAAATGATTTGATAAGCACAGGATATGATAAAAGTATGATAGACTCTTATTCTATCCTGCGTTTGATGTGGATAGGATATTGATAGAATATGATACAAACAATGAAAAATGTATCAAAGTTTCCTTGAAATAAAAAATACATATTATTTTTAAAGATGTAATTTTGTAAATATATTTTTTTTGAAAAATTGATTATTCTATTAAATTTAATTTTTTTGCATACTTATAAATGAGCTTATGTTTTAATATTAACTAAGATAAAAATAATTTTTATTAATTCGGTTATCTTTTTTTTTATGGAGTCTATTTCAATTAAAATTATTATATATGTAACCAATGAGTTTTAACTTAGTAGGGGTAAGTGATTAATGATAAAAATTAATAAAAAAATTAAAATTTATTAAAAGATATTATTCTTACAAAAGTAATTTATATTTAAATTATAAATTATAATTATATAAGTATAGAAATAAATTCAAATAATATCACATAATAATATAAAATTAGTCTATAATTATTATTAAAAAATTAATATTTATATATGTGTGAGTAGCCTATTTTATTGTTAGTGAATAATTATTTTGTGCATTTTATTATATTATAAGTGACGAAAAATAATGTTAACTAAGTAGTAGTTTTTAACCCAAAAAAAACTAAGTAGTAGTAAGTAATAATGAAAACCTAAATATTTTATATGAGTGAATCCAATATTTTCACCATTTATAAATAATCTTATTTTTGAATTAAATTTATCAGTATCTAAATAATTTAACTTAACAATAACAACTAGTAATTGATAAGTAATAAAATTAATATTCTATTAAAATAAAAATTTTCTATTTATTAATTAATATTATTATAAATTACATAAAATCTAAATATTAAAATTATTTTTGGATTATGGTAATAAACAAACAAAAAACTGATATCCTATCCGGAGGTAGGATAATTTCTATCATACCTCTCACATGAAGATAACTTTTACACATTATGGACATGATAGGATAAGGGATAGGATAGTGTTAACATATCTTGCTGGCGCAACAAACAACAAATAATAACAGGATATGATTACTATCATATCCTATTTGTGCTTATCATGTCCACCAAATGAGCCCTATATTATTCTGGTATTTATAAAAGACCCCCCACATGCTCTAAAACCACAAAGAAACCAAACCCAGAACAACCTGCAACCCACTATGATTTCTCACTTCTCCGTCAACACCACCTTAATGCGAAAACTATAATAACGAGTCCAGGGATTGGAGTACTGAGTTATGAAAAAACCTTAAACACTGTTTTAGTCTCCAGTTCGTGTTTAAATTTGTGAATAATGTTAAAATGGTTTCGAGAAGGAGAAATAGCGCCAAAATTGTAATTACGAGTTCAGGGATCTGATTTAGTTCTAAACAAGAGTGCGGTATAGGCACCTGCCATAGAGCTAGTACACGGTTGACCTTTTTATGTTGGAGTAATTGTTGGTGGTGAAATGGATCGTTTGAGGTATGTTTATCACCATTTATGCATAGGTGCAGGCGTTCTTTGATTACCCAGTTAAGAAACCCATAGGTAGAATATTTATGAAAAAAAAAAGATGCGGAGGAGGCCGTGGTTGCCTTGAATTATTACGCAGTGGTGATGGTGGGGGTGGTAGAAGGAAATGAGGTGGAGGTGGGGGTGTTGGTGAATATGGTGGCGGTTGGGAAGAATGTGGTCGAGGTGGTGTTTGTTGAATAAGTTATCGGTGGTGTGGTGGTGGTGGATTTGGTGGTGGAGTAGCGAGTGGTGGTTGTGTTCTAGGGTTTGTTGGTGGATGTGGTGGTGGAGTTGGTTGTGGTGGAAGACTAGATGGCGGTGGCTGTTGCGGAGAGTGTGGAAGTGGTGGCGGTTATAGATTATACGGTGGGGATTGTGGTGGTGGTGGTAGACTAGATAAGGTGGCGGCCGCGGAGGCGGTAGACTAGACGCCGGCGGTGGTGGTAGACTAGACGGCGATGGTGGTGGTGGTAGACTAGTCGGTGGTGGTGGCGGCGGTTGTGGCGATGGTGGTGGTTGTGGTGGATGGTGGTGGTAGCAGCGATAGGGGCGACATGATGAGACAAGCATAGTAAAGGAAGGTGTGATTATGTTGTAAGGGAAGAAGAAAAAAACACAAGTGACCGCGTTGAAATATGTGTATTAGTTTTAACTAGTTGGATTTACCCGTGCAAGGCACGGGTAAGTTTGGATAAACCAATGAATCTGTGTCCGCCCACCTTCTCTGTCTGCTAATTTGATTCTGCATGTCTTTCAGAGAATACTCAATGTTAAAAATCCCACCTGATTGCCCAGCAAATGACTTGTATATTTCACTACCACGGAATCCAGTTCTCCGCAGATTGTTCATTTGCAAAATATCAGCTTCGCCCATAGAACGATGTCCTGCGACCATGGCCGTATATTCATTAGGAAAAAGCTCATGTGTATGAGAATCAACAAACCGCTTCACACACCATCGATCTCGGGCAATGTCTATGTGAATCACAAATTCGGCCCGACACATACATCTGGTTTCAGGCCTAACTTCACGAATCAAATTTTCCTTCGGCCTGCGTTTTCCTTGTCTGCTACACACATACCTTCTCTGAATTATTTCATCTCTTTTATCTCTCAAAACATTGCTTTTTCTGACCGCAAATCCATTAACTCTCCCATACCACTTATAAAACAAGTACCCCACATCAGCATCAACAAAATCATATTTCACCATATCCAACGGACATAATTTCTTCAAGTCAATGCGTAGAATGTCATGTACTGAATCAATGGCTATGCAGCAAAAATTACCGGCGCCCGTATTTCCTTCACTAGATAACTCATCCTCATGACCCTCGTTTTCAAGATTGTTATCTTCGTCTTCACTAGTATCACCATAACGAGTGTCATCTAATGCATTGCTTTTGTCACCACCAGATTGACAATCATCAAATCCTGACTGAACTTCATGTTCATCCCCTTGACAGCGCTCACCATAACTTGCATATGACTCGTTGGGAACACCTCCATAGGATAATTCTTCGTGTTGCTCTTCGTCACTCATGTCAAAGACATCCGGATCTTCATCATGGGAAAATTCACCCAATCCCTGAAGAAATTTATAATTTCACAGCATACAGATTTAAATTAGTCATAATCAAACTACTTTATCATGTATGTGTAGCACATTACAAGTTGGAGCGGCGTACCTCTATTGATGATGTATCTTCAGCAACTTCAACCCAACTAAATTCCATTACATCAGATGAAACTTCTAACTTCAGTCTCGTATAAACTATTATTGTTTAAAAGCCTACAAATTATAAATATCGATTACATTACTGACTAAATCTTTCAATAAATTTATCTAATGTAATAAACATTTGAAAAAGCAACACAAAATGCACCCTCTATAAGTTTAAGAAAGGCCCATATCTAACTTTAGAAAAAATAAATTACAGTGTGCAAGTATTGCCAATCAAACTATAATTCCAGGATTTCAGCAAGCATCTCCAAAAACAGTGGTCACTATTAAGGGTCACACTGCTATTAAAGAATTGATATACATTAGTTCAAGCGTAAGGGTCATTAAACTGTGTTAAATAAAGTAAAAACTCTTCTTAACAACATCATGCCATTTTAAGCTTCAATCAGCCGGTTTCTTCACATTGTTAAAGAAACCCATGCTTATATTAATCTATGCAGCGAATAAGGAATAAAACATACTAGCAACAGGCTTACTTTTGTCTGTCAACTAGTACATATGAAAATGTTGAGCTACCACCTGCGGGTACCTGAAAATGAGAAAAAAAATCAACTTTCAGGCTTTCAGCTAAGAAAGTTATAATTGATTAGGAACTATGAGCAAAATAGTCAAGCAGTTCAATTTTTTATCAAAAGCCAATTATAAGACTAAAACACTGTAGGAGCTGAAAGGCTCATAAATAAGTATATGACACATACTCAAAGTAAGAGGGTTTTTCCGTTGAGCCTAAAAAAGGGTCTAATAATCTACCCATTCATATTGACAAACATAAAATAGCTCTGATTGGTTTATATCTCCAACTAAAGTAACTACACTTAGAGCACGGACATTCACAAATATGGTCTAACAAAGGGTGTTACCACAACACACAGCAACTCGCAACATTGCAGCAACTCCAAACGATCAGGAAAAACTAATAGATTCATCTTTCGTCTTCAAAATTTACAAAATATAATCAAAGAAATACAAGTCAGATGGACTAAAACCACTAAGAAGATATCCGGAAAAAAAAAAAAAAAAAAAAAAAAACCTCCAGTAAGGTTGCTGATCTCAAACCTTGCGAAATATTACAGCAACTTCACAGGGACAAAAATTCATGATGACAAATGAGATTCATAGAAAATGAAACAGGGAAAGCATGCATTCAAAATCAAATGAGACACTCACAAAAACTTCTGAAACAAATGAGACACTCACAAAAACTTCTGAAACAAATGAGACACTCAGAGCAACAATCTAATAATGATAAAGAGGAATTAAGAAATTAAAAACCACATAAGCAATCAGCAGACACAAACCCAATAGCACTTTTCAGGAAAACACAACCACCTCATCAGAACCCTCTACACACTAGCATGAATCAAAGGAGTGGTAAACAATCAAAGGACATAATGATATGGAAAACACAAAGTTGTAGTAAAGAGGAGGAACACATAGCATAGTCCAAAAATCAGTCCAGAAATGTAATAACAGAGAAAAGAAAAACAACAAATTACAACTCAAATTTAACATCAAACCAGGTCCAAGATCAGATATTGCAGAGGCCACAAACCTACACAGGAGGAAACTGCGAAAAAGACGGTCACGAGGAATGCTGAGGCGGTGGAATGCTGGGCGGCGTGATGGCAGAGCGAGATGCTTCGAAGAGGAAGGCGAGGTGGCGGCGACGGCACCCGAGCTCAGGTCAAGGAAGACAACCTCGTGGGTTGTGGCTGCGTGGTTCACCGGACAAGAATGGGTCGATGGTAATGGATTCAGATTCGAATTTGGACATGGGAAGCGAAACTGACGGCGATTACGAGGGTGATCGATGGTTCTGCAAGGGTAGAAGGTCAGGGAAGGGGAAATTGGGTCGGTGGCGGTGGTGGGAGAGCGAGGGAAGGGCGACGGCAAGTTGTGGGAGTGAGAAGAAAGCTCTTAGGGTTTCTGGTTGGTGAGAGAGAATGAAGAGAGATTGGAGGACTAAAGTGTTAGGTTTTTAAAAGAGAGGATCAATATTTAATTTCTCTATATTATATTAAAGGGACTAAACTATAAAATTTGCAAAATTTAATCTACAAGTGCACCGTACCCAAGCTTTTTACTAACCCACCTTAGTCTTCACCTAATAGGAGCATCAATAAATGAGAAGAAAATTTTAGATGGTCATGCCCAATTGGTTCTCTCGTTAGGTCACTCTCTGAGTAAAAAGGAAAAAAAAAAAAAAAAGTTGGTTAGTGATATTATGAGTCATGAGAGAAGGAACCGTGCGAAATTCCATAGCAGATATTGTGGGCCTTGGCATATTTGTTTTGGGGTTTAAAAGATTAGTTATTTTTGAGTCATTGCCATATGTGCAGGTCATAGCAAAATGTGTTATATGACCTCTTTTTGATGTCTATATCGTTGTCATGTTTTAGGAGATAGCTAAGTTAGCCTAACTTTCATTGAAATTGGGCTTCCAATGGGCCCTTGTCTGTGTAGGAAAGTTAGACTCATAGTCATAGTCTTCACGTGCTCAGAAAGAGGGGAAAAGCCTGGTCAAGAAATAGTGAAGGAATAAGAAGAAAGACATGTCGACGAAAAACAAAAACAACAAAGAAAACAAAACAAAACTCCTTTATGTCAATTCTATCACAAAATAAAAATGATTTGTGTACACATAAAATAAAAATGATTTGTGTACACTAGTTTTTGAATGACACATGTGACACCTATCTGACCGGCACAAATTGTAAAACATTTTTTATCTACAATTATTTACAGTTAAAAATTGTCACAAACTGTAAATGTTTTCAATGTTGCTTAAAAACTCATGTACGCAAATCTGCACTGATCATAAAATCCAAGAAAAAAAATGAAAAATATGTGTGGGAATGGTTCTCACAATTGTAAACAAAAACTAGTCATGTCAAGTTTTATGATATAACCATTGATTTTAATTTTGGGAATTTGTTCCACCACCATCTTCACTGGTTCTGCCATCACCCCCAGTAATGGTTCAATTACCATTTTACTCCTAAAAACAAATTTTATTCCGTACATATCCCTTACCACCATCACCTACCTTCCTCACTACCTATCACTTACCACCATCCCCTTTCCTTTCCTCATCACCATTCTCTCATCCATCCCCTGTCATTATTCACCTTCACAACCACCATCATCTTTCTTTTCTCTATAAACCATAACCTTCCCTCATAACTATCCTCATCCAACCTCAAACCAACCTCAGTCATCATCTTCTCCAGCCCACCATCACTTTTTCCAACCTCCCCCATATTTAACGTCTTTTTTTTAAGTTTTTCACAATCTGAAAATAAATTGCACTTGTAGTGCGATTTTTCCTCCCTAATTGCACTTACAAGTGCGAAATTTGCATTTTAATTTTTTTTATAATTAAACCGATATGTATCGCACTTATAAGTGCGATTTTTCCTCCCTGGTCGCACTTACAAGTGTGAAAATTGTATTTTAATTTTTTTAATTAAATCGATGTATATCACACTTATAAGTACGATTTTTCCTCCCTGGTCACACCTTTTTTTTCCGAAAGCAGAATGATATATTAAATAGAAATGTACAACAACAAAACAAGCCTCCACGAGAAAGAGGGAGAGTTGTCCGACCGCCTCTAAAACCGGCCTCTGAAACAGGAAATCGGCAACAACAGCGCCTCAGGCGAACAAAGGAAAATTCACAACCCCATCCAGAAAGAAAAAACCAAACAAAACAACAAAACGACAAATCCCAAAAAGAAACACCTGCACAAAAAGAATCCGCTCCTACGAAATTCTACGCTACATAATTTGAGCCGCAATCTGATTAACTGCCACGCTGTCAGGACAATAAAAAATAACACCCACCTGTTTACCCACCGCAATGGCACGTCTAGCTCTCGTCAAAACACCCAAAGGCACTAGAGTCTCGGACGGGACAATGGTGGACATGATACCTTCGCTTCTATCGCCTCCTGCCACGACCTCCACAAGAGAACAAGAACGAGTGGAAAGAATGCACGGCTCCTGGCACCTGATCTCCTTCTTGGGACGACCTCGAGCCCTCTTATCCCCAAGTCCTCGAGCCCTAACTGCTGAAACTGATACCCCCTTAGAACCGCCTATACCCCCTTAGAACCGCCTATACCCCCTAGTTTCTTGGGACGACCACATCTTCTAGGAGACTGAAAAATCAACCCCTCCTGGACACCATTCACCTCCGCACGATGACACTCCTCGCTCCTATTCAAGAGCACGGAGTTTCCGCTAGAAGAACCTTCAGGAGCAATAGGAATCTCCTCCTCGGAAGACCCGACCGACAAGAGACCAATTTCAGGAAAAAGGAAAACATCGGGAGTTCTCTCGCCAGGAAAACCTCCCTTGTCAGAACCCAGGACTAGAGCCACCTCCTGCGCACCTGAAGCAAAACGTTCCCCCACAAGAACCTCCTTCCACGAACGAACACGACCAACACCGTCAGACATCCCACGAACATTGACCCTGGATGAATCGGCCCCCACCAAAGGCTGGCCCTCGCCGCGTGAAAACCGTGACGCGGAGTAATGTTGATAATCCTTGGGGAACTTTGCCGGAGCCACCAATAGGACAACCCCACCTACCTTGAGGCCATCCGGAGCATTAGTTGCAGAGACAGCCTGGCACTTGGAGAAAAAACGGACGAAACCAAAGTGGAATCAGCGCCCAACTTTGCGTTTGCGTTGGATAAATACATTCAGGATCCTACCAAAAAGAGAAAACAAACCGCGAATATGGTGGTAGCCGATCAACTCCTCAATGTCGTCGATGAAGAGGGTCGAACAGCAGCGGCGAGGGACGTCGCGAGTCTGATGAGAAACACCCCCCTCAGCCACAATATCCTTTATGCCCGCAGAGACGCCGTCCAAAACAAGCGGACCACCAAGATCATCCGCCGGATCATCCTCTGCCGCCTCGCCACCTTCGGCCGCCAGCCCCTGACCAGAACCGCCAATCGCAACCGCCGAACCTGGAAGGGATTGAGAGACTGAAACAGAGCAAGAGTGCTCCATACACGAATCAAAAAGGTGGACCTTGACGCTAAGAATATCAATGGAGAATCGCGACCCTGGAAACTCGCACGACGCAGGTTGGGAGGAGCAGGAGAGGAGCCACGGCCTTGAGGTCGAGAAGCAACACGGAGAAGCTTCACGAGATGCAGGACGAAGAAGAATCGCGAGAAGAGAATCGCGAAAAGCAGAAACAACAACAAGGAGAAATCGTGAAGCAGAACCAGCAGCACTAGGGAGAGACTTGACCGCCAGACAGAAAGTCGTCGCCGCCTAGGCAGATGGCTAGAGATCCGCCGCCACCCAGGAAGGGGATTAGAGAAACCCTAGCAGAGATGACTGTGCAGTGTTGATACCAAAAAGTGAAGAGTTCCTCCTCCCTGGTCACACTTACAAGTGCGAAAATTGTATTTTAATTTTTTTAATTAAATCGATGTATATCGCACCTATAAGTGCGAATTTTCCTCCCTGATTGCACTTACAAGTGCAAAAATTGTATTTTAATTTTTTTAATTAAATTGATGTGTATCGCACCTATAAGTGCGACTTTTCCTCCCTGGTCGCACTTACAAATACGAAATTTGTATTATAATTTTTTTTTAATTAAATCGATGTGTATCGCACCTATAAGTGCGACCAGGGAGGAAAAGTCGCACTTATAGGTGCGACACACCTTGTTTTATTACAAAAAATTTATATATACTATCGCACTTGTAAGTGCGAAATAAGAGGAAAAATCGCACTTACAAGTGCAATTTTTTTCAGATTGCGAAAAACTTAAAACTTAACATCGAGAACACCCACAACAACCACAAGCCAGTGCAGAACTTGTGTTGGCGAAGAAGAAGGTGGGTTACATGTTGAGATTGAGATATGAGAAATGAGAAATGAATGCTGCAGGTTGAGTGGGTTGAGAGGAGAAATGGAGGAGAATGGGAGAAGAAGAGAAGAAGAAAGATTGCATTATTATTTTTTTGGGGCAATTTAGTTTCTTCTTTTTTTTCAATTTAGGAGCATTTTGGGTATTAACAAAATAGGGGATGGTGGTGGAACCAACTCCCTTTAATTTTTGTATTTCTCTAATTAATAAACACACAAATTAATAGTGAGATGATAACATGTCTTTGGTCAACTTTTTTTACAATTTTACAATTAAGAAGATCCATTATCAAAACTCACACTTTCTAGTCGGACTTGGCCATGAAGCTCCAAGCAATCGATACCCTAAAATGTTAGACCCACACCTTAATCATGCCTAGATTTTTGTTTCATACGTTTTTATCTATGCATTAACACTTGAAAGATATTATATTTTGGCTTAATAACACTTTTAGTCCCTTACTTATCACGATTTAACATTTTTTGTCCCTAAACTAAAAAAATTAGCCTAAATGGTCCTCAACTTATACAAGCTTTGGCAGTTTTGGTTTTCCGTCAACTTTCATAAATTATTTAACGGAATATTCCCTAAAAAAAAAAGTCCAGAAAGATGAATCATCTTCTTCATCACTTGGTTCTTCGTGTTACCCAGAAACCCAGAACTAGGACCTCCAATCGAGCACATAACTTTTGACCCAGGCCAAAATCTCTCCTAGCCTCTCATCAAGACCCAATCTGCCATCTCTCTCTCCCTGCAATCACCCAGAATCAGAAACCCAAACAAGAGAAAGAAGGTGAAAGAGAGAAGGACCAAAATCAAAACCAGTACCCCGAACTTCCATCAACCTCGCAGCCTCCAACGCCTCAGAGGCTGCATCAGAGCATTATCCTGAACCACACCCACAGGGCTCGCGTGACAATCTACAATCATCTTAACCATGTTCTGCTTGAACAAGAATCTCGAAGCTTGAGGGATGTTCGTGGCAGGGTAATGCAAACCCATGTACGGCTCCAAATCGGGCCTCTTGCTCTCCGCCACGACCTCGTTGTGCTCATCCTCGTGGTACTTGTATTCTCTTCCTGTGTAGTAAATGCACCCTTTTTCAAATCTGGTCTCAAATGATTTGCCCCTCGCATAGCCATCGTCCTCGTTGCGCCGCATGACCACCCAGTCCGCTACCATCGCCCCACCGCTTGTGTCACCATTGACCCACCATGCACCACCATTGAGCCACCATCCAGATCCGCGACCGTCCATGCTGTCTTCCTTGCTCCACTCTTCTCCTCGTTGCCGTCGTTCTCTCTTCATCGGCTCGCCTTCTTCATCTTGACCATGGTCCTCTCTTTCAGCTCTCTCTTCCTTTGCTTTTATTTTCCCTTTGTATCTGTGTGTGTGCGTTTAACCATGTGTGTGCGCGAATTCTCTTCTTTCCCCCTCTCAATGGCAAATCAGAAGATCTGGTGAGAATGATGCTAGATTGTGGCTGAAATTTGGGATTTTGAGGATTGTTCTGTGATTCTTGGGTTGATGTTGTTGATGCAGAGGTTTGAAAAGGGGATTTGAAGTGGTTTCTGGTGAGGTTGAGGTGAGAGTGGTGGTGGTGTGGTGGTGGGAGTGGTGGTGGGATGGAAGAAAGAAGAACGTTAAAAGAAACAAGGAAGAATCTGTAAGCACCATGAAGAAAGAAGGTCCTGGATTTTTTTTTTAAACCCAGAAACTGTTAAATAATTGACGAAAGTTGACGGAAAACTAAAACTGCCAAAATTTGTATAAGTTGAGGACCATTTAGGCTAATTTTTTAGTTTAGGGACCAAAAGTGTCAAATCGTGATAAGTGAGGGACCAAAAGTGCTATTAAGCCTTATATTTTCTAGTATTAAGATTAAGGGCTCATTTGGTAGTCTACATAGAACAGGGTAATCATATACGGTTGTAATTTGTTGTTTGTTGTGCCAGTATGATATGACAATGCAATCTTATTCTTTATCATATCATGTTCATCATGTGTAAATTTTATCTTGAAGAAGGATTGCGTTAGAAACTATCAAGATATGATGGCAACTTTCTACTTCTTTTCAGTACCTTAACTCCAAATTAAAATTATTGAAGATATTTATATTTTTTATTTATTAATTTATAAATGTAAAAATATTAATATTAGGAACATATTGATTATTGATTATTTATCAATCGGTAGTTGCTACTATAAAGTTAAATTTATTTAATTACTCATATAAATTTAATTAAAATATAAACTAACTTATAAATGATGAAAATATTAGTCTTACTTATATGAAAATAGACAAAAAAATTCCCTTATCACTTGCTACTGCTCCGTTAATATTATTTCATTACTTATATTATGATAATACAAATATTAAATAAAGAATCACTAGCACTAAAATAGATTACTAACGTGTAAATATTGATTTATTAACGGTAAATATGGACTAAGTTCCTCTTATAATATGTTGCTACTTACTTAAACCTATTTATGTACTTATGTAATTATTTACAATTTAAATATAGACTAATTTTAAATAGTTAATAATATTTTTTATATTAATTAATTTTATTATTTATCACTTGCTACTATTTTAAAATTAAAGACTAATTAATGAAAAATAGTTTAGTTTTAGTTAATTTTAAAACATATATATAATCACTTATAAAAAATACTAATTACTTTTAAAATTATTAGTTTAGAAAAATTAAATTTTAAAAATATCTATTTATATCATATCTTATTATTATTCTATTCACTTCAAAGACAAGATAAGATAATAACTTATCCTGTCGTTATCCAACTCCTTTATCATATCTTCTTATCTTGTTTTATCTAATATAACCACCTTGAAAAATAGGACAATAAATTAATGTCACATTGCAATATGTTATTATCCACAAGCTGGTCTTGTTTGTCACTTTTGCCATGTATACCGGGATGATATTTTTTTATGATTTTAGAGTGAGAGGATGGTTTCTTGGCCAAGGAAACACTCCATGTTGAATAAGCAGTTCCAGCTAACTTACCTCTAGGTAATGTTTGGTAACAAAATTGAACTGAACAGAACATAATAAAATAGAACAAAATAGGACAATAATGTTTTGTGTGCTTTATTTGGTAATTTCATGTAATTTGAACAAAACCACAAGTTTATATATATATATATATATATATATATATATATATATATATATATATATATATATATATATATATAACATTGCATGTTTAACAGTAATTGAGCATAAAAAATTAAACTTAGCAGAATATATTTTTCATATATATAAATATTACAACACCACGATAAATATAATTTTACAAAAGTTATTATATTAAACTTTAAAAATTATTATTAAAATTTTAATTTATAATAATATATTAGCACTAAATTTGTAAAAAAATTATTAATTTTAAAACATGCATAATTTTTAATTGCTAGTATAGTTAAACACATAATAATTTTGTAATTAACATTAATTTATAATAATATTTATATGTATAGTTTATTCCCAAGTGGTAAGAGTTGGGAGACATATGGGTTGATGAGGGGAAGGTCCAAGAATCAATTCCTAAAAGGGAAATTTGGCCGATAAAAAAATGTATATTTTATTTTTTATTATTTTTCCATTATCATGTAACTAAAAAATTTCAAATATAAATTAGGGGTATATTTTTTCCTGTGTAAAAATATTAAGAGAGTGTTGATTCCATTTGCTTCCACTCACTCTTTTCCACGGGACCAAAGTATATCGTTCAAGGAGCCTTATGTCTTGTTCCATTCCACTTTAATTTTAAAAAACACATAATAGAACCATTGCGTCATGTTCCGTCTGTTCCAACATGTCTACCAAACACTAGCTCCGGATTAACTATGTTTGTGGTCCCTATTACATAAGTAAGTTTTGATTTTAGTTTCTCACCTGCAAAAAGTTGGAAAATCATCTCTCTGTTTTAGGAAATAGCCCAACATTAATTCTCGTCTAAGTCCGAACTTCAACCACTTTTCCATATGCCCTCGTCAATCCTATGTGGCAAGCCTACCTATTAAATAAAGCTTATGTGGTTTATTATACCCATTTTTAACACTATTTTTAAACCCTATTAAATGAACCAATTACTAACCCAATCTCGATTCACTAACATAATTAACCCTAAATCAAATTAAACCCAAACCAAATTCCCTAAATTTATAATTCACCCAAATTTTCCTTCGACCTTTAAAACAAGAAGCTAGAGTTCCCATTCTTTCAAAGCCTTCACCATTCTCCTCAATCTTGCTGCAAGAACCCTTCAATCTTCCTCTATTTCTCACCAATCATTTTCTCGTCTCCTCCTCTGACTAACCCTCTTGCTCTACTCCACCTCCCTCAATCTTGAGAGTCTTTGAACACTTCCTCCCCTACACAGTGTCATTGAACAAAAGGAGAAAATGAGTGATTTGAAAGAAAGAGAATGAAATAGAGGAGAATAAAGGGGAAGATCTAAGGATTATTTCAATAAAACAAAGCCACTTCTCTACCTACGATTAATTTTTGAGTTTTCCACTCTAATATCCTCTCTTTTTCTTATGTTGTGGAGGGTTGGCTCACTAGGGTGTGGGTGAGGGTTTATGGGTTGTTGGTGGTGGCTCGGTGTGGGCTGGATTTGAGGCTGGTGGCTCAGTGTGGGATTGGATTGGTGTTGCACTAAAACCACACTTGCGCAACTAAAGCAAGTGCACTCTATCGAAAAGGTAATATAGGATTGTAAGTCTCATTTATCGAACCCAAGGGACCATGTGGAAAACTAAGTCTAAGGGTGATTCATTGTTCAGGAAAATCAATATCTGAGCAGATTGTGGTGGTGTGATCATGCAAGTGAGAAAAATATAGATAAATAAAATCAAGAATAAGAGAGCCTCGTGATTGCAATGATGTGGATCATCTCCCCTTGCTTATATACATGTTATCCTAATTAACTATTGTGTCAACCATAACTCTTAAGACATTAACTCACTGTTAAGTTTTTGTTAATAGGAGAGGAAATGGAGGTGAACTCCCAATAGCTTAAGCAAACTAACTTCCCTAGATAAAGACATCTACTTAGCCTTCTTTATAGCCTCGAATGGACCACCTTGGAACGGAACTCTAAATAAAAGATGAGATTTTCCCATATCATAACGGGAAAGTTTTAGTATTTTATTCTTCCATAAGCATATTAAATAAGCCAAAGCTTATTCTATTGCTGGCTCGCTAGAGAGGGGAGCTATCTCTGGAACCAAAGTCGTACTCTCTTGACTAAAGTCCGGAGGGTTTTCCCTTTAAACCACCAAAAGGTCCTATTCCGACAACACTGAAAAAGTATGCCATCCATTAGTAAGACTCTCTAGAAGCCTTAGGAGCCATGGAGTCTGGTGAGGTAGCCTTACAAGCATACAATCATTATAAGGTGATCAACCAAAATAGGCATGAAGGACGAAGAGGTGGCCTAAGAGATATTTCACTATCTAATCATAAGTAGTTGGAAGAAAATGAGAACTAATCCTAATACCTCTGCTAGGAGTGCACAAAACTAACTCCCCACACTTTTGCCCTTTATTGATTCCATAGATTAATTTCCCCCTCTAGGTTTTGATTAGCTATTAGTGATATGGTTAATTGCGTCATATATAATTAAGCATACAAAATAGAAACAAAATATATAAAACTGAATTAAGAACATAACATATATAATAAACGGGGTTCAAATCATATCCTACATTGCAAACTAGAGAAGAAATTTAGCTACTCATATTACAAAATAGAAGAAAATATACCCTAGTAGCTAACAACATCTTACAGAAACAGAGAAAAGGTCTTCTCTGCTTCTACCTCTCTTATCCTTTAGAGTCAGTCACGTTCTATGTATCTTTTTTTCTCTCTCTCTCTCTAAGTGTTTCGAGAACACACTAACTCTTCTCTCTTTGGAAAAACACCCTAATGCCACCCTCAACCTCTCTTTAAGTAGAAATCATTAGGTAAATCACGAGTCTTCGGGCTGCGCAAGGTGGCACGACGTGCCTCGGGAAGCACGGTCATGGAAACTTTAAGATCTTCAACCACAGGTAAGTTGGGGGGATACACAGTCGTGGAGCTTTTCTTTATTTAGCACAGTTGTGGCCTCTTGCAAGCATGCATGACCGTGCTTCTTTGTCAGAACGTGAAACTCCACTTGAAGCGACTTTTTGCCTCCGTTTTCACTGTAATCTTCGTTTTTCTCTTTTTATCTGCATTATACGAATACACTTGAATTTCCCCGAGTTTTGCATAGAAAGTG
Organism: Acmispon strigosus; assembly: GCA_030819835.1. Taxonomy (NCBI): domain Eukaryota; kingdom Viridiplantae; phylum Streptophyta; class Magnoliopsida; order Fabales; family Fabaceae; genus Acmispon; species Acmispon strigosus. The sequence continues at coordinate 31,894,361 of JAUAMA010000007.1, forward strand.
CATAATCAAGTATAAAATCATAGTAAAAGGTAGGCATAAAACTTTCTATTTTGGCGCACATCAATCTCCCTACACTTAAACTCAACTTGTCCTCAAGGTTAGACTATCAAAACAAGATATGCATCACCACACAACCAACTTATCGAGCAATGGATTTTTTCATATGAAAGGAGTAATCAAAAGCATGCACACAAGTTTCAATCCCGCACTATAAGAGCATACAAATCATGAGCAGACTTCTCAAAGACTCAATCCAGACATTAACATAATGGAGATATATAACACAACTCATCATCACTCAAATGGGCATAGAAAGGATTCACTCAATCTGATAGTACAAACACAATGCATCAAATCTGACAATCAATCACCTCAAAATTAAATAAAGAAGAAATTTGTAGAATAGGAGAGACCTCAAAAGGTTGTAATGAGGCTTTAGGTGCAATGCAAGGTAGGATATAAAAAGAATTGGGCACACAAATGACTACAAGATTTTCAGCTAAATAATCATTTGCTTTTATGCACAATAGAGCAAACTCTCATTTTTCAAACCAATTAGCTACACATAAAACTTAGTTGGTGGACTTATGGTCAAGATAACTTAAACAAGGTTGACGCCCAAATGCCACTTAAATGACAGGCTAGAAAATAATAAACGACCCACACAATTGATAAGAATACCATTATAAATAGGTTTGATTGTACCGTAAGTTATTTAAACAACTCATCTTACTATCTTATTGTTCTTTTAAACTTTGAGATTCTCTCTCTAATCAAAGTGTCTTTTGCATGATATAATAAACACCTATGTTTAGTATAGATTTCAAACCCCCCAACACAGAAAAGCTGCACCTATGCTAGTCAATATATACTTCTTTAATTTATTTATCATTATATCCAAAGTAATTAGGCACTACCACTACATAAATACAAAGTTATACTTAAACTAGATACTTAATGAGCTAAATTATCTATGAGTTGAGTTAGACCTTATTAGTAACTTTTACTTTAGATGTATTTGTTGTGCTACTAGAGCCAACACAGTGGCATTTAGTTTCTCATACTTTAAATTATTTATTAAGCCATTTTCTCACTTCTTTTATCAAATTAATTTTGACAGTGGGAATTTAAAAGCCTGGAACCAACTGAATGTATTAGAGTAAAATGATGTAATAAAATAAAAAATATTATTTTTAATTTGTACTTAATTTAAATAAGAATTGAAGAAAATCATGATTTAGGCTATTGAAATAAGTGCATAAATTTTAGGTGTATTTTTTACATTAAGAGTAGTCACATTTATTTTTGAAGTAGTATATATATATATATATATTATCTTTCATTCAATATAGTTCCTTAAATATTTAGTTCAAGGTTCGATCATAAGGCCGTGTTTATAAAAAAAAAATTATTTAGAAAATCCTACCCAGTGATTTTCAAATTTTAAGGGGGTTAGTTTCATTGTCAGATACCTTGAGGAAAAATAACTATACCTTGAATAATTATTAATAATATATATTTTTTAGATATATTTTCGCCCCTAATTTAGATTTTCTGGTTTCGTCTCTGCTCTCACATTGGATATTCACTGCACCATGATAGACCCAAAAGGAGTATTAATAAATCCAAATATTTGAAAGATTATATCTAATTAATTTTAATTAATTATGATATAATACTTTTGGTTATTGTGGTTTATTGATTTAGTTTGTTGCTAGATTCAGTTGCTTTCTAGAATTACTTTCAGCATTTTGATTTTCTGTTTCCTGTAGTTATCTCCTAGGGTTGTTATTAGTTTGTTACTTTCGATTATCTTTATCTTCTAGGACTAGTTGTTGCTTTCATATTTCTATAAATTGTACTTTCCTTTCATTGAATAAGTCATCAGAAAATTGAGCATTGCTCTACCAATTGACTATTCTCTTAACTCTCTATAATTTCCTAACTTGTTCTTAATAGCCACCATCCCGGTGCCTATCAATTACTGCATTAATTACTGTGCTCTCCGCCTATAACTACCACCGCATGATCGTGCTCCATACCTTCATCTCTCTTCTAAGAATGTTCAATCAATTCCAAACAAGGGTGAGTATCTTTCTCCCATAACTCCATCTTCGTCTTTTTTTTGTCTATGCTCATCCTAATCCGAAACAAACAAAGCATAAAAGAAAATAATATACTTCACTATTAAAATTTTAACTAAAGAATATTCCGGAAAGTCATCACTTATCGAGTATGAAAATCAAGGGGCTGCAGTAGTTGGTTTTCCCTACAATCCAACCAATTTGCCCAATCGATGATGTCCCCAGGAAAAAGGACTTGTCCGCGAACCCATCTACTATGATTAACGTCTATGTCAAAGGCTCCCATAAATATAATCCCATTTAACACTCTCCTTCTCCTTCTTCCTTTTTTCTTTTTCTAAAATTGAAACCCAAAAAGAAAGTATTCTTTTTTTATTAATCAAAAAGGAAAATAACATTATCCACGCGCCGAGGCTGCGACTACACCAAATCACCGAACTTAACTATAAATAACAAGACCCACTCGTTTCCACTTCTCACTTCCAAACTCGCCAACAACCGCAAGGAGCAAGACAAAGATTCATATAACACTGATGCGCCACCGTCGGCATAACTCTTCTCCGCCAATCTCCGCCGTTAGCTCCGCCGTCACCGCCTTCACACACTACGGAATCAAAAAACCATGTCGAGCCCAGATTCTCGCTCACTGAACTGGCACTACACGGAGATCGACGACAGAGACCTCGAGATCCGAGGCAGGACGCTGTTCTTCATCATCGTGCTCTTCTCCATTATCCTCCTCGTTGCCGTTCTCTTCTTCTACACCCGCTGGATCTGCCGTTACCACAGTAACCTCTCCGCCAACAACGCCCTCCACGCGCCGCCGCGTGAGGGGCTGGACCCCGCCGCGATCAAGAAACTGCCGATCATCCTGCACCAGGCGCCGGCGGAAACCGACGACGGCGCGTGGGAGGAGACGGAGTGCTGCATCTGCCTCGGGGAGTTCAGCGACGGCGAGAAGGTGAAGGTGTTGCCGGGGTGCGAACACTGTTTCCACTGCGAGTGTGTTGATAAGTGGCTCACTCACCATTCTAGTTGCCCACTGTGTAGGGCTTCTCTTAAGGTTGAATCTTCATTCCCAAAGATTTTGATTCAGGAACCACCCCTTAGAATTGACATCCAGTTATAGCTCCCTTTTCTTCATTTTTATTCTTAAAGGGAATTAGTTCATCTTGCAATATTAATAAAAACCATGGTTTTTACTAATTTATGGAACTTGGGCCTTGTAAATTGCTGTAAAAAGATACTAGTATGTGCTAATCATGCACCTATATGCAATTTTTTACCACATCTTTATTTTTTAAAATTTAATTAGTCATGTGAACAGTTTTTTTTTTTAAGTAATGTGAACAGTTTTAATTAGTATATAATTAGAGCAATGCTGGTTATTAAGAGAGATTTTTAGTTTAAAAAAAAAAGAGAGAGAGAGATTTTTAGCAAGAGACGTAAGAACATTAAGTGTGTTCAATTAAACTTGCTCCGAAAGTTTTTCCTACCAATGGTAGGGTACCATTCCATCATCCTAAATATTTGTAACAAACAAATTTGTTTGCATTCATCTAGATAATGTAGGTAATGCCAACTTGGGTTAATACAACTTGTCGCATATTGATTCTGAATTAAGTTTTTTTCTCCCAAAAGATTAAGGGTTCAAACCTGTGGGCACAATAAATTTCACAATAAAATTTCATGAGGGAGGTCTTATGGTGCTCCTGCGGTCATGCTAGCGCAATGTGAATCCGCTTGCGGTGGTAACTGGCCATGCATACTTAGGAGTGTTTCTGCTGATTTTCTATGTTAAAAGTCTCACATTGACTAGAGATATAGCATAGACACCCTTAATGAGAGTAGTGCAACCCTTAATTCTCAAGCTAACTTTTGCTATTGAGTTAGGTCTCCCAAATTGTAATATGGTATTAGAGTCTATCCTAAATCTGTTTATTGGTGAAGATCTCCCATATTTGTGTTACCCCACAGATGTTCAACCCTGAGCGTGATAAGGTGTTTTAGAAGTCCTACATTAGCTAGAGATGTGACATAAATAACCTTTATAAGAGTAGTGCAACCCTCAACTCTCAAACTAGTTTTTGTAGTTGAATCTCCCAAATTTTAATATTCTCAGCATGTCACTGATACCTTATGCAATAGTTTGAATTTGCTTTTTATCCGTTCTACCATTTTTCTTCATAAAAAAGTAATGTTGGTAATGGCAAGCATTTTCCATATAACTAATTATATCTCTACATTTTTCATTTAATTTAACCATGGCCTATAAGAAAGTAAATGTAATGAGATGTGTTCCGGGAGTAACCCTCCCTGCCACGCGACAGGCCCCTCGGCATAACCCTGCCCGGCCAGCAGTTGTCTTCAACCCCTTAGTCCTATGACAACAGGCTGAGAGTGGAAAGTACACCGACGGTCGATCGCTCCTACACATCAAATTAGCAGTCTTATCACCAAGCTACCTTCGTAGGTGCGTCGACCCAGAACTAGCCCTGACCATTCGATCCCCTGGACATGACAGAAGATTCAACGATCTGTCACGATCCTCTGGCAAGATCATCATCACCTATCCTCGAGGATCGCGCCACCTCCAGACCTCTATATAAGGAGGATCCACTAAACCATAAGGTACACACTTCTAATCCCAATCGACCCGGATTAATCCTCTGACCCCGATCTTTTACTTTAGCATCGAAGTGTCTTTGCAGGAATCTCTCCCGGGCACAAGAACGACGACAAACAACTTGCACCTCAAGGAATCCGACACCAACCTACCACCCCCCATCTCTCAACCATCGCGTGTGGTTGTCCGAGGAGACTTAGCTAGCTTGTTCAAGATGAATGTATAATGTCACTAAACTCTAATTTTTTATGGGTTATTTGAGATGATTTGAAAAGGATTTTACAGAATGTTTGAATTAGCTATTCATAAACAATTTTATCGCTCGAAATTGATTTTGACATTAAAATTAAGTTTAGAACAATTTCTAAACGTAGAATTAATTATTTTCTGCAAACGTTGAACAATTTGCACATGACATGGGTGAAAGAAAGTGTACGTGTCTATGAGATTGTTTAAATTATGTGATGTTCCCACGTTGGATGATAGAAAATCGGGGTTCAGAAGGACAAAGGACATAAAAATGGCCCTTTCTTGAGGACCACTTGTTTGATAAAAGTTCTGAACGATGTTGCTCTTCTGACTCAGCCGGGGCTCGGTCTTCTACTTGGTCTCGGATACGTGGTCCTGCTTCTATGTTTGTATAAGTGGATATTTTGTGATTTTTTATTTTGAATTTGTGATTCGGTCCACAATAATTTAATGTGAATCAAGATAAAGGAGCTGCTTACTTTGCTGTGAATGTGACTTGTGAACGTTGGGGTTGTGGCATGTTTCTACTGGTTCAGCCCAATCAGCTCCCCCTCTATTTTTTTTTTTAAATTTTTTTTATAGTTGATGAGCATTATAATGATGTAGAGGTCAATAACGGAATTCAAGTTAACTTATATTTAACACTTTTTTTCACATATATTCCAATCATTTGAGTTACGCGGAGGAGTACTAAATTAAGAATTGTGATCAGATTCAAAAGTTTTATTTTATGGTAGCAATATATGTATTATATACAAGTTTTTTTTGTCAAAATAAATAAAAGTTATGTTTCTCTCATGTGAAAATTTTCTCATGTTTTCTTATGTTAAAGTTTTTTATCTATTTTTTTTTATAAATATTTAAAATATATCACATTTACTTATTTAATACATATATGTAAAAAAAGATTATACATAAAATTTCATGTGGGAGTAGTATAATATTGTGCAACTATAATATTAGTGAAATATATATTAATATCTACTATACCATTACAATAAGATAGTATTAGTAAATGTTGTGGGAGCAATTTCCCCCCTCTCCTATAAGGTAGATTCGTCCATTCTTGTCATCACTCATCTTTTAATTCCCCCGTATCTACTAAGTTTGATGTAGCTTTCTTGCACCCATCATCATCATCATCATCATCATCATCATCATCATCATCATCATCGTCGTCGTCATCGTCATCCTAATCATCATCATCATCATCATCCTCATCCTTCTCCTTCTCCTCCTCCTCCTTCTTCTTCTTCTTCTCCTTCTCCTTCTCCTTCTCCTTTTGCTTCTGCTTCTGCTTCTACTTCTCCTTCCTTCCTTCCTTCCTTCCTTCCTTCCTTCCTTCTTCTTCTTCTTCTTCTTCTTCTTCTTCTTCTTCTTCTTCTTCTTCTTCTTCTTCTTCTTCTTCTTCTTCTTCTCCTTCTCCTTCTCCTTCATCTTCTTCTCCTCCTTCTGCTTCTTCTTCTCTTTCTCCTCCTCCTCCTCCTCCTCCTCCTTCTTCTTCTTCTTCTTCCCAATCGGGTTATTAACATCAAGGTGGATGAGGAAACAATGAGGGTCTCGATGGATAGGGTCTCAAATTACTTTGAAATTCCATCAACGATGGGTTCATCAGCTGATAGTTCATCACATAATGAAGAGGATCCATATTTCAATGGGACTGATGCGGAGGAAACATCACAGTCAGGGTTAGGGAATCTCAGATAAAGGAAACACACAAAGGAGGTTGTTAGAACTAGGGCTCTGGTTAACAAAGGCAATGACAGAGGAACATCAATGAGGAAACACATTTCTATGTATAAGTACAGACAGGGAAAATATATCATTTCAAGGAATTCTTTCAAAAAAAATTCTACAGCAAGGAAAGATACAGTCTATCAAACTGGAGCATGATATAGCCACAACCTGCATGAGCGGAGGCATGATCATAAAATTGGCAATCATGGAAGGTGAGTTCCTTCGTGCAGGGTTTTCAAGGGGTTTAAAGTATATTTTATGATTGATAGGGTGTGGAGGTCAACGGTAGGGTGGATAGGTAAAAAATAGAGCTTGGTAGTTTATGGGCATGGCTTAAAGGAAGGGTCTAAAGAAGTTGGTATCTCCATCGAGCCCAATTGGGTTTCTCTTGAGTCTAGCGCAATGGGTCAATTGGTTTGAACACAAGGAATGGGCCTAATTTCAAACAACACATATGAGCTTTTTGATCCACTCAGGTCTAATGAATCGAATCAGGCAAACCTTCTTTCCTTCAGGAATCCTACATTGGGACTTTGACGAACACAAAATACCTTGGATAGTGTGAAAAAAAGGGTAGACCAAGAAAGATTAGGGAAATAGGACCCATATCTCCCATTTCCAAATTGCGTTAGGTGGTACCAATGGACTAAAGAAGAGTTTGAAAAACTAAGCGGCCATTATCACCGTCATCAGCGCAAGTGGGGGTAGATGGAGGGAGCCTCGGTGGTGAGAGATCTAGGGAGAAAGAAGAGAAAACAATCTTTGGGGGCTATTTCACTAGAGAAAAGATAGTTCGGTTGATGGGGAAGGTGTTGGAGCTCGAGTATGAGGGACCTGGTGTATGAGTAGTAAAAGGCCTAGAAAAAGAACTAGGATCCTTCTTGCCACCAATTTAACAACCCATATGGAGAGGTACTGGTTATCATGGAATGTTAGGGGGTTGGGCGGCGTAGAGAAGAGGAGAACTATGAAGGAGCTTCTAAGAAAGGCCAAAGTAGAGGTGGTTCTAATTCAGGAAACAAAGTTGGGACAACAAAGGTTGAAGGTGATACAAAATTTTGCAAAAGCTCTTAATTATGATTTTGAGTTGGTGCTGACTACTAGAACTACAGGGGGTTGCTTACTATGTGGAAGGCTTTATATGTCACCCCGATAGAGGTAATTAAATATTCTCACTTCCTTTGTATAGTAGCTCAGGTAAAACCCAATAATGCATTGTGTGATGATATGCTTGCGAAGAGAGAGGTGTCCAAGAGAGGATTGATAGAGTAGTGGGAAATGATAGGTGGGTTTCTGGCTTTCCGGATGCTTCTATCTTCCATCTCTCTCAGTTAAAGTCGGATGATAAGCCCATCCTTCTGAAGTTTCTCTAGATAAGAGATAAAGATTTTCCCAAAATATTAAAGGAATCCTGAAGGAGAGGTGGGGATTGGTTGAAGGCTTCTGAGGAGATTAAGGAGAATGTGTCTGTGTGGAATAGCCACGTGTTTGGAGAGGTTGGTCGAAGGAAGAGGAAGTTGATGAGAAGGTTAGAAGGTATTAACAACAGGCTGAGAATGCACCATATTCCTTATCTCGAGAAGCTCCAAAAGAGACTTTGGAAGGAGTATCAATTAGCTCTCATTCAAGAGGAGATGATCTGGAAGTAGAAATCTCGTATAAATTGGTTAAAACAAGGAGATAGAAATACGAGATACTTCCATATAGCCACTATGATTCATAGAAAGAGGAATAAAATTGAAGCCTTGTCTGCAGCGGGAGGTACGATAATCACTGATCCTTTGGAGCTCAAGAGCATGAAGGTGGAGTTCTTTAGGATTTTATACTTGTGCTCGAATATGTGTCCAACCTTCCATATTAGAGGACAATTTCCTAGACTTAGTGAGGGAACCATGCAGAATATCCAGATGTGTTTTTCAGTGAAGGAGATCAAGGGAGGTGTTTTTAGCATGGGTGCTTTAAAAGCCCCAGATCCGGATGGTATGAGTCATCTCTTCTTCCGATCAGAATCATATGTGGTAGGCAAGTCAGTTGTTGATCTTTTAAGAGTTTCTACTACAATCCAGCTAGGATTAAGGAGATTAATGAAACATTGATCGTCTTGATTCCCAAGATGGATAGACCTAATCTCCTCTCGCAGTATAGACCAATAAGCCTTTGTAATTTTTTTTATAAGACATTGACTAAGGCCATTGCCAGCAGAATGAAAGGGGTGGTGGGGAAGTTAGTGGCTCCTAATCAAGGTAGTTTTGTCCAAGGGAGGTAAGTTATGATAACATTGTCATTTCGTAGGAGGTGTTCCATTTTATGGGCTATCTCAAAAAGAAAAAAGGGTGGATTGCTATGAAGATCGACCTGGAGAAAGCCTACGATCGTCTGAGTTGGAGTTTTCTTCGAGACACCCTCTTGTAGTTGGGTTTTGAGCATTGCTTTTGTGATCTCAACCTCATTTGTTTGAGTTTAAGTTCTTTCAGGGCACTCTTTAATGGGAAGAAAACCGATAGCTTTGTTCATTCTGGGGCATTTGTCAAGGTAATCCGCTCTCCCCTTATTTGTTTGTCATGTGTATAGAAAGACTTGCAACCTTATCCAGCATGAGGTTAACTTTTCTAGATGGAAGCCGATTTTTTTTGTTGAAGGATGGGACGCCTATTACTCATTTGTTCTTTACTGATGACCTTCTCTTCTTTGGGGAAGCTTCTATTAAACAAATGAAGGTCATGATGAGGTGTTTGAATGATTTCTGTGAAGCTTCAAGCCAAAAATTGAGCAAGGAGAAATCCAGTATTTTGGTTTCTGAAAATGTTTATAGGGATTGTGGCAAGAAGCATAAGCCATACCAATGGAATTAGATCCACTTCCGATCTTGGTAAGTATCTTGGGGTTCCTCTTCTTCATAAGAAACCTACAAAGGCTTCTTATGAATTCGTCTTGTAAAGAACCCAAAAGAGGCTTTCATCTTGGAAGGCCAGCACTCTTGGAGAGTGATGCTTTCAAAATTGATAATTTCTTCCCTTACTTCTTATTGTATGAAAACGATGTTTCTTCCCAAAGGAGTTTGTCATGACCTTGATAAGATGCAAAGAGGCTCTATTTTGGGCGCGAAGAATGGTATTTGGAAAGCAAGTCAAGTAGGTTGGGATGTGGTGTGTAGTCTTAAAGGCCAAGGAGGGTTGGGGTTTAGGAAGACGCATGAGTTCAATCAAGCTATGATGATGGGGTTTGATCAATAAACCGAATTCCCTTTGGGTCCGGGTATTGAGGGGGAAGTATGGGTGTGGAAGTGACATAGTTCCAATGGTGAGAAGGAGGAATAGGGAATCCACTTTATGGCAAGGTATTTGTAATACTTGGGATACTTTGCATTCGGGGTGTAAGTGGAAGATGGGAGATGGAAAGGTGGTCAAGTTCTGGAAGGATTCTTGGCTTCATTCAAGCCATATCCTCGAGGAGGTGGTGTCATCGGAGATTTCTAACCTTCCCCTCGCTCACTTCTTTGAGGAGAGCCGGGGTTGGGAAACTTATTTGTTTTCTAACTATCTTTCTTTTAGGTTTGTTCAGGAGGTTCTCTTATCAGCCGGTCTAGCAAACTCTATGGGCCCTGACCAAATCGTGTGGGCTGGTGATAATTCAAGGAGGTTCACGGTGAAATAGGCGTACAATTTAGTAGATGACTGAGGAAACCAAGGGCATGAGGGAAGGCTTTGTAAGGAGGTGTGAAGGTTGCATGGACTGCAGCAGGTGTGTTTTCATCTGGAAAATTCTCAATAGAGGGGTTTTAACAAATACTAACGAACGCAATGTCGTGGATGCGTGTCAAGGTAATTTTTCAATAGAGTACAATACAAGGTTTTTGACACCAGGATCATTCTCACAAGAACTTGGTGAATTATTAATTAAAAGTAGAGTAAAATGAAAGCAAATAAAAGGGGGGGGGGGTTGGTCGGTTGGTTGTTTGCAGAAAATAGTAAAAAGAAAGTAAAGGAGATTTAAGAATCAGATGAGATAGCATCAACCCTCAGGTTTTAATCATTCTGCATACTCAGCCACAATTAGGTTCCCTTGGCACAACTTCAGAAACTAAGATTCCTTATCCTCTATTGCACTAATCGGGAAGTACTTCTCCTGAAAAGCTTTATTGAATGAAACCCATGTCACAACAACATGATTGGACTCCATGATCTGTCGAGCACCCTTCCACCTACACTTGACATCTCCTTGCAAAAAATAAGTAGCATACCCCACCTTGGAAGCCTCTGGAGTTTGCAACACTCCAAAGATCTTATCAATATCCCGAATCCACAAATTCTCCTTCTCCAGATCTTTCTCCCTGTGAAACTTGGGTGGGTCATGGCGCCGGAAATCAACCAACCCTCGAGTCTGAGCCTAAGCGTCCTATCGCTGCCACTGAAGCTCATGGTAAGCAATCTCCTCTGCGGCTCTCTGAGCACCAGCAACCTGAGCAGTATCGGTAGCGTCTTGTTGTTTCATCACGTTAGCCATAGTAGTCGTAGCATGAGCAATATGGTCGAATTGAGCATCACGTCTCGGAGGCATCTTGATAACACAAGACACCGACGTCCTGCAACTACTCACTTAGCCCAGATAAGCATATATAACAGTCTAATAAGGCAATCAGTCAACCAACCAAGCAATCAACAATCAAGCAATATTCCAAACTCTACAAGCAGTACTCCGTAGAGTTCAAACATCCCAACATAGAAGATCTATCCCGACAAGCTTTGGTATCCCGAACCAAAGAATCCTACCCTGACAAGCTCTGGTAATCTCAACCGGAGCTTTGATACCACAATTGTGACAACCATTTTTTACCCTAAACATGGCATCACAAATAGTGAACAATCACGGAAATAATAAGGTAATAAAAAATTTCAGTGCTTAAGAAAAGAATGGGAATTTTTTTTTCCGATTTAAAAAGAAACTGATTTCCTTTCCATAACATAATTGATCCAAAAATAATAGTAATGCGAAAACGTACATATATACCCATAACTATAAAGAGTAAGCCCTAAACTTGGGCAAAATAAGTACATAAAGACTGGAAGGAAAAACCTATATGTCAAAAATGGGAAAATACACCCTAAGATTCTCTCTCTCGCCAAGACTCCCTACGACATACTCCCTGTAGCCGGCTCGTAGGAAGAACATACGCAGAGTAAAAACATCCGACCTCTACCCGCAAATAAGGATAAAGGAAGGCAACGAAAGAAAATGCACAAACTGCCCCAACAGAACCACACTCTAAAGCTCTCCTCTTGCACATCCTCAAAAGGATCCTCATCCATACTGTCATCGCCATCCACCTCAACAAGTACATGGTTTCCCAACTCCCCCTCGGGATCAAGGTCGATCACCACCCTAGTCAAGGCGACACGAATCGTTTCAAAAACAGTACGCTCCATGTACGTAGGATAAAGAAGACGATAGGGGGAAGTAGGCGTATACTCAGGCTCCTCCTTCACCGATGATAGAATCAGTGAAGCTGGTGCATATGGTGGTCTAGCAGAAGACTCGGGCAAGGATGCGGTGCCCAAAGAAGAAGAAGCAAAAAGGTCTATAAGTGTGAGCCATAACGGCAACACCAAGTGAATAGCCCTCTAATAACGCTGGCCCGATAAGAATCATCTGTAGCAGTCTCTCCTCGTCTCCTCAACGTGCCCATAGTACCACAGAAGGTGAGTGTGACAATCGAACACCCACATGTATGGACTCTCTGAGTCAAGAAGGTCAAACTCGACCTCGCCCAAAGGCCAGCTCCTCATCCACAGCGGCATCGCCATCTATGGGAATTCCACGAAGATCCAAACCAGAAAAGAAAGAAATGGTGCAAGGTTCAACTACTTATAGCATATGGAGATCGCACTAAATATGTGACCTAGGCACAGATATAACAGTTCAACACCACCAATATCAACATCATGATAAACTAACCAAGTAATCAACAAGGTTCTTTGGGGTAAAGTTTAGTTAGATAGTCAGAAAGCATGAGTACAATGTCATGTCAAAGTAATCCGGATATACGCCAACAGCCGATACATGGGAGGTAGCAAAAATCACTCAGAACCAACTAATAGCAACCAACTAAAGTTCTACTGATAATCCTGTTTAAGTCAATAACTTTTTGAATTTTAACTTTAGTCCTCAAACATTTTCGAAAACTTTACTTTAGTCCTTATATTTATATAAACTCCTATTTTTAGCCCTTAAACTTTTGAAAATCATATTTTTAACCCATAACTTTCAAAAATGTTAATTTAAGTCCCTATATTTTGAATAACTTAAAATCTAGCACCTAGCTTACCTTTGAAGCCATTTTCACTTTTAACACTCAAAATCAAGTTTTCCAAACAGCATAACCACTCAAAAACCAAGAGATGAGTTCAGCTATACTCATGTAAAACCATTAAATTCTATAAATTTTACCAAACACTTCCAAAAACATTTTCTACACTAGAACACATCAAAAGAAGGTTAACAATAAAAAATCCAAAACCCTAGACTAAGCATGTAGGTTCAGCCATCAAAAGTTAATAAGCAAGGAAATTTCTTTTTCAAAATCTAATTTCATATTTGAGTTTACCTCATCATTTTAAGAAAGATTCATGTTAAGTACTTTTACAAATAAGCCATTCCTCAAAAACACTTTTTACCCAAAACCAACTTTTTCAAAAACAAATTAGATGAACATGTAGACCAAGATGGTGGGAATCATTTCCCTTAAAGGTTCATGGTGAAAATCCAACTCAAAAGCACTTTTCCAACACAAAACTCAACATCTTAGAAAACAAAACTCATGGTTGTATAGATCCAACCATGGCCTCTAACATTTATGCAATCACTTTCTTAAAACTAAAACTTGAACATATTCAAAATAGATTTAAAACAAACCACATAACCTTAATTTATGAAATTGGTATCAGAAGAAAGAGAAAGAAGAATACAACCTTTTGTATGAAGAAATGGAGGAAGAAAAATCAAAGATTGGTGGTGTTTGGGGGTGGGTTGTGTTTTGGCTAACAAGGGGAAGAAAGGAAGAAGAAATAGCTTTGGTGTTTTTTCTCACTATTCTCTCCTAATATCCCTCCAAACATGCAAGAACTTAGAACAAAATCAAGAAGCAAAATACCTACTCAAATGTGTGTATATAGACGTGGGCTATATATAATGGGGTGAGGGGGTTACAAGTTTTCCATTTTACCCCTACATGATACCCCTAACTTATCATATTGTTCCCTAATCATCTTAAGGTCACTATCATGTCCCCTTAGCCTTATCTCCTCTTCTACTTAGTCACCAAGAAACTAGAAGCTTTTCCTCTAATTACCCTTGTTTTCAAAATATCTCCCCTTAATCCTTCAACACTTTTTCCATTAATCTTTCAAGAATAATTAAAAACAAAGCAACCATGTGCTTAATGCTAATGTGGTTCAAATTATACCACATGAGGAAGTGTGAAGATTTGCTTTTCTTCTAACAACCCTTCTCTAGCCCATTTAAGGTAAAAATGTCACTTTCAACACTTTATTAAATGTTAACTAAAGGACCAAACATCTTAATTAAGGCTTATAGTACATTTAACTTTTAATAAACCATTCATTAAACAACAATATTACAATTAGATAAAAGCAAAAAAACGTGCATATATATATATATATGTATGTATATATATATAGGATGTATCATATGAGAAAGATGTTTTTATATGAGAAAGTAAGAATAAATCATGACCGTTAGATCTAATCATGAATGGTCAAGATTAAATCATGAAGTCATGCGAATTTTTAAAAAGTCACATGACATTTTTAAGTAGTCATGTGACTATTAAGTTGTTTTGATCTTGACCATTCATGATTAGATCTAACAGTCATGATTTATTCTTACTTTCTCATATAAAAACATCTTTCTCATATGATATATCCTCTATGTGTGTGTATATATATATACATATACAGTCGTCGTTCTCATTTTGTTTCTGATACGGAATAAAACATTGCGTCGTTGCGTGTAATATTTTCTGCTCTTTAAAATGAGTCTAATATTCCACGTCATTAAAGATAATATTTATACGCCTAACATCTGAGACATATAATTATTTATTACAATAAATAAAACTATTTATTTAATTAAACTTCCTTAATTAAAAACAGGCTCTTACACAAACGGTTTCTATCTGTGGTGATCTATTCTTTATCCCTACTTGTTAATTCCTTACACAAGCAAGACTTACTATTCAATTACTTAGTCTAATTTCTTAGCACCTAGACCCTTGAAGTGAAGATATCGATCATTAATCCAACCACCACTATTAGTTCTTACCCTTATTCCTAAGGTTGTAGAGAAAGACTAATAAACTTATCTTTCTAATCCCTAAATCCTAATCAAACGTTCGTTTCTCATAAGATAAAGCATGATACTTGCATCAATTAAAGCAATAGCATAAATGAAGATAAATTCATAGATTGAAAAAATTGTTCATACATAAACTACAATACCGAAACGAGAATCATAATAGGATTCACATCCCAAGTGCTAAAGAAGAAGTTTAGCTAGGCATGGACATAAGAATTACAAAGGAAAAGATTAAAAACCTAAAAGTTCCAAAGTAGACTCAGAGTGCTTTTCTCTGCTCTTCTATATGTAAGAATGCTCTAATTCTCCATAAAGCTAGGTCTCCACGAACCACCACAGAAGCAAACTTATATAGGAGGCACCGCAGTTGCGGTAGATAAGTGTAGTGCAACTGCGGTAAAGACGGACGTCATCGCAGCTGCGGTGAGGATTTACTAGCACTCATACGGTGACAAATAGGGAGTTGGCCAGCGCAGCTGTGGTGAAACGTGGGGTGAACCCATCTTCAAGTCCACAAGCTTCCAAATCTTTTCTCAGCTCAACCACATGACTCGATCACCTGACCTGACTCATAGACATCTTCCAAAACACACTAAAACACGTACGACCATTAAGCTCAAATTCCAAATCCAACCAGCATAAAAGCAAAATCAAAGAATCAAACTTAAAGCGATTAAAACAACTAAAATTTCTAGAACTTTACTAAAAAGCAAATAAAGGCTAAACTGAGCATGCAAATGCAAAATATGCAATAAAGTAAACAAAAAACACTACATGAGACTAAAAAATGCAAAATAAAATAAATAAAAGACTCAATAAAAGACCAATATACCCTTGGTTCATCAGGGGTTCATAAGACCGATTGGCATAGAGAGTCAAGTGGCTGGTTCTATCAAGTAGGCTACTTCGGTGTTAGGCGATGAGGCGAGTGTTTTCAATAATCAGCGGCCTCGTGTGCATCAGCAGAAGTGGCAGAATCCGCAAGAAGATTGGGCGAAGTTCAACGTCGACAGCGCCGTAAGTATAAACCTTCTTACGAGTTGCAGAGGAGTGTTATGCGATGCATCTGGTCAGTGGATGAAGGGCTATTACAAAAACATGGGGAGTTTGGCGTTTAACAATGTTTCTCTGGTTTAGTTGTCAGTTATTCTTACTGCTGTGGAGATATCTATTAGTTTGGACGTGCCAAGGGTTATTATAGAAAGCGATTCGCTTGAAGTCATTCAGCTTCTTGCATCTTCTGATGTCAGTTCTCATCCACTTAGAGATATTGCGCTTTCCATTTGCCAATTGCAAGTGGAGCGTGGGTCGATTAGATTTCATCATACGCATTGTGAGGCAAACGCTCTTGCGGACTATATGGCTCATATTGGGTTTCGTTTTTCTTTTGGAACTCATCTAGTGGATTCTCCAGTGTCATCATTTGTTGTCTATTGATAGGTTGGAGGCTGCCTCCTTCGGTTTTGTTCCGCCTCTGGGCTAGTTATTTTGTCAGGGCCTTGCCTATTTTTGTAAAAACAATAAAAAAGTGTAATAATATGATAGAAAGTGTGTAAATTTTTATTTTTATTTTTAAGGGATGTCACGATCGTTTGTTTAGAAAATAATTGCATGTCCTTAACAATAAATGTACGTTCCAGAATTTAAACTTTTTTTACACAAATTTGATTTATTTACTATTAGACTAACACTTTATTAGTATCATCGGAGAAATTGAACATGCGGATGTGGCATGTTGTTGCCATGAATCATGATCATCAAGTAGCATTGATTGCAGAAACTTGCCCGGAAATTATTGGTGATGGAGGGTAGGGGTGTTCGCGATCTGGATTGGTTCGGTTTTGAGGGGAAAAGTCATCCGATCCAATCACTTCAGTTTTGTCAATTCATCATCCAATCGGTTTTTTTCTTTTTTTAGATCCGAACCAATCCGATCCAATTTTTATCGGTTTGGATTGGATTGGATTTCGGTTTTTTAAAGACATTCTAAATATCAAAATCAATGAAGAAATAAAAATTAATTTGAATCATATAACGTCACATTACAAGCCTAAACGATGAGAGTTTAGAATAAAAAATAAAGACGAACCAAAAGTCTCAAACAAATTTCCACATTCGTCATTCTTGGCTCAGTACCTCTAAAATAAGAAGAAGAAGAAGAAAAGTTAATCCTGCATATATGACATATTTTTTAAATATATGTTTACTTTGATGCATATTTTTCAAATTATTACTTGAAACTCTATTTACCCAAATATATCTTCATAAATAATTACGTGTCATATAATAATTATATAAACTTAGAATGACGGAAAAATGTAAGTATGAATTATATGATATATTTACAAATAAAATTATATATATTTGTAAACATTCGGTTTGGATTGGATTGGTTCGGTTTTGAAAAACAAATCCAAAATCCGATCCAATTCGACAAAAATATTCGGTTTTCTCGATTTTGGATCCATTCGGTTTTCGGTTTAATTGGATTTCGGTTTTTTTGAATCGATTTTTCGGTTTTGATTGGATTGGATCGGTTATGAACACCCCTAATGGAGGGTATTTACTGTGAAGCGGATAATTGATTGATCAGTGACAAGACTATCTGAGTTCAAGTTATCGTTGGTGCACCATGTGATAGTTCCGTGAAGCAACTTGATTGTTCATTCGTTGCTCTAGATTGCTTTTAAAAGAATGTTTTTTATCTTAAGAGATTACAAGTATGAAAAAAGCATTTGACTTGGGGCTATCTACATTGATTGGGGCTATCTACATTGACTGTAAACCGATCGAAAGTAAGGCATTTGAATCAAGGGAAAAAAAAAAGGCCCCTCTACTTTTATAGAAAAAGTTTCCTTTTAAAGACTAACTTAAAAGGAGTTGCTTTTTTTTTTGGTAAAAAAGAAATCAAATTTAAGAATATTTAGTGAGCCAATAATAAAAAAAATTGTAAAAAAGTTAATGAAATATATATGTTTAACATTGTGCTATGATGTATTTGAGTTACAATAGGAAAACCCATCGAAATGAAATTTTTATGAGAGTTGGATAATAGTTACCCGTTTTTGGTTTTTTAGCTACATAATAATTGTCTATCTAACCATATAACATAATTCAATTTTTCTATGTGTTATCATAACGAATCCATAAAAAAATGCTTACTAACCGGAAATTTGATATATTAAGTAAAATTAATATATTAAGTAAAATTAACGATCAGTATAAAAAATTTAAGGGGCGCAAATATTACCTAAGTATTGCTTGACTTAACTTACTTTTTACTTCTCTTTTTTTATTAAACTAAGAAGTTGGGTCGAATACATTTTACAAAAGCTCTTTAAAAAATAAATTATTTACTTTTATTGATGATAAAGATAATTAGGAGCTTTAAGAAAAAATATATTAGAAGAAGCTGTTTTAGACAAAAGTATATTTGTTTTTCCTCTAGTAAAAACAAAAATAAAAGTAAAATTTATTACGAAGAAACAAAATGGTGTCTGCATATAGTAATGATCATAAAGAGAAAAATAGAGCATGGTAGAAAGGTTTGTTAAAATTAAAATTTCTGACAAAGGAATTGATGACACTTTGGAGTGAAAAATAATATAGAGGGTTGTTGAACTAAAATTTAAAACTAATCATGGTAGTTAGAGAGAAAATTCTACTCCATACTATCCGAGTTTCTTTTTTATTTAGTTTTTAAATTGTATGCAATATAAATCTTTTTTATGTTTATTTAAGGGAAATTCATATGGAATTTTTTAGTAAATTTTAATATGTATAATTTAATTATCTCTATATATAGGGGATGTTTTATATGAGAAAGATGGTCCAAGCATAAGCCCTTGCTTCGTCTTTGTTTGATTTTGTTCCGGTCGGCTCTTCAATCATATGACCCGACAGCGTAATAGTTGGTACACTATGGATGCTCTTCAGCATACACCTAAGAGGCAGCTTGCATGACCTTGGGTTGCACAGAGTAACTTAGGTGAAGTTGTTAGAAAGCACACATAGTGTTTGTTCACGCAGTTCGACTAATATGTCTACCTCTGCGGCTATAGTGACTATAGCTCCGATTCATTCGGAATAATTAGGGTTTCAGTGTTACAACATATATATACAGGATTCTAATGCTACCCGACAAAATATCATTAAATCCTATCACAATCCCCTTGACCAATCAGATCCTAATTATAGCGGATATTACGAAGTCTCAGTGCCCATGAGCTGTCTTCGGCTAA
Organism: Acmispon strigosus; assembly: GCA_030819835.1. Classification (NCBI taxonomy): domain Eukaryota; kingdom Viridiplantae; phylum Streptophyta; class Magnoliopsida; order Fabales; family Fabaceae; genus Acmispon; species Acmispon strigosus. The sequence continues at coordinate 31,913,668 of JAUAMA010000007.1, forward strand.
CCATGCATATCTAACTCAGACGATGTCGAGCAACTCTGAGGCAGACGATCCTAGCATGTCTGTCTCAGACGATCCAGGCAACTCTGACTCAGACGATCCAAGCATCTTTGATACAGATGATGCCAAGCGACTCTTAATCAGACGATGCATCTCTTTATGAGACAAAACTCAACAATCTCCACCTTGGCGAATTCTCAAACCCTTGTGAAGATCCACAACTTTCTCTTAGGATCTCGACTTTCAGGATTGTGCTCCCCATATGTTTAACACTGTGAAACGTGTAACAAGTCCAAGCAGTGCTTGAACTTGTCGTTGGTGACTGGCTTGGTCAACATATCAGTTGCATTCTCAAACGTATGAACCTTCTCAAGTCGTATCTGTCCTGACACAAGCAACTCTCTGATCTTGTGAAATCTCACATCAATGTGATTTGTCCTAGCATGATACACCTGATTGTTCGCCAAGAAAATGGCACTATGATTGTCTCAATGCAACTGAACTCCACCTTGCTCAACACCCAACTCTTTCACTAACCCAGTAAGCCACAATGCTTCTTTTGCTGCTTCAACTACAACCATGTACTCAGGTTCAGTTGTGGACATAGCCACTATGGATTGAACAGACGACTTCCAGCATATTGGTCCACCTGCCAAGGTAAAAACATACCATGTTGTAGACCTCCTGTTGTCGATGTCACCTGCATAGTCGGAGTCAACATATTCACCAACTCTTGGATCACCTTGTTCACTACTGAACATTATACCATGACCCGGTGTACCCTTCAAGTACTTGAGTATCCACTTGACTGCCTCCCAATGACGCTTCCCTGTTTGGACTTAAACTTGCAGACTTGGCTCACAACTTGTCCCAAATCTGGTCTAGTGCAGACCATAGCGTACATTAGACAACCAACAACACTGGCATAGGGAATTTTTGACATACCTTCAGCTTCCTCAGCTGTCTTTGGACACTGATCCACTGAAAGCTTAAAGTGATTCGCTAATGGAGTACTCACAAATTTCAAATTTCTCATGTCGAATCTGTCTAACACACCTTCAACATAGCTTTTCCGAGAGCCACAGTTTTCTAGCTCTGCTGTCTCTGTGAATTTCCACCCCAAGAATCTTCTTAGCAGCTCCTAAGTCTTTCATGTCAAACTCCCTACCCAGTTTGGTTTTCATATCACTCACATCATGCAAGTGCTTTGCAGCAATAAGCATATCATCCACATACAGTAACAAAATTTTTACTGAATTATCATCAAGGCTCCTAATGTAAACATAGCAGTCATAGTCACACATTCTGTAGCCAATCCTCAGCATGTATGAATCAAACCTCTTGTACCACTGCCATGGTGACTGTTTCAACCCATACAGAGACTTCAATTTACATACCAGGTTCTCCTGACCGGACTCAATGAATCCTTCAGGTTGCTGCATGTACAGTTGTTCATCTAGATTGTCGTGAAGAAACGTCATCTTCACATCCATCTGCTCTAGATGCATGTCTCGGAACGCTACCAAGGCCAAAAATGCCCTGATAGAAGTGTGTCTAACTACCGGAGAGAAAATCTCATCATAATCAATCCCCTTCCATTGTGAATATCCTTTCGCTACTACGCGAGCCTTGAACTTTTCCCCTTCATTTTCTGTTACTGGTGGCTTCTTCCTGAACACCCACTTGCAACCAATGGCTCTCTTCCCTTTAGGAAGCTGAACAAGATCCCAAGTCTGATTCTTCTTCAAGGACAACATCTCCTCCACCATAGCACCCATCCATTTGTGTCGCTCTTGTCTTGCCATAGCCTCACGAAAAGTAGAAGGGTCTCCAGAACTGGTAAGAAGAGCATATGCAGCTAAGTCTTCAAAACCATATCTAAGTGGTGGTCCTCTCTAACGGGGCTCCCTATCACGCACAAGAATATAATCTGGTTCTCCACCTGAATCAACTGGTTCCTCTTCTATTTCAGTATCGGAACCTGTACCGGCCTTCAGATTAGGTAACGTCTGCCCAGGACTATGTGGGCCAGACGTTGTTGTATTGTCTGCTACACACTGTGGAAGACGATGTTGTGTTGGTTTTAATGGTTCGACAGTAATCTGAACCTTCCCAGCAGTGGAAGTTTCAGCCTCTGAAGTAGTCTCTTCTCTAGAATCTGACTGCTTTAACATGCACTGTTCATCAAATACAACATCTCTGCTTTGAACTGCCTTCTTCAAGGCTGGATCCCAGAATCTGAATCCCTTCACACCCTTGGTGTACCCAAGAAAAACACATTTCTTGGACTTGGGATCCAATTTGGATCGTTCATCACTGGAAACATGCACATAAGCTGGACAACCAAATCCAATTTGGATCATTCATCACTGGAAACATGCACATAAGTTGGACAACCAAAAATCCTTAAATTGTCAAGGTTTATTGGATTACCTGTCCACACATCCTCTGTAACTTTTCCAGCCAATGAAGCTCGCGGAGACCTGTTGAAAAGATAGCATGCCATGTTCATTGCTTCTGCCCAAAAACCCTTCGACAGTCCCGCCTGCAACCGAAGACACCTAGCCTTCTCTATGAGAGATCGATTCATCCACTCAGAAACACCATTTTTCTTAAGTGTTTTCTTAACTGAATAATGTCTCTGGATCCCGTGTTCTTCACAAAACTGCTTAAACTTTGCATCAATGTATTCTGTCCCATTATCTGACTGCAGATACTTGATCTTCCTCCCTGTCTGATTTTCCACCTCAACTTTCCACAATCTGACCTTATTGAAAGTCTCAGATTTGTACTTCATGAATTATACCCAGACCTTGCGAGAGAAGTCATCAATGAATGTAACAAAGTACCTGGAACCTCCAATAGAGGCCTCCCTAGTAGGCCCCCACACATTTGAATGAACATTGTCGAGGATTCCCTTTGTTTCATGCTTCCCGGTCACGAAACGGACACGACACTGTTTTCCTGACACGCAAAACTTGCAAAAGTCCATCTTGCAGCTATGAACACCCTTCAAAAGATCCCTCTTATGAAGTGCCATCATCCCATTCTTGCTGGGATGACCCAGACGCATATGCCAGAGCCTCGTTGCATCATTGTCAGTTTCAACTAATGCAACATCACCTACAACGATGCTTCCCAACAAGCGATAGATATTCCCTGTAGTACGCTTTGCCTTCATCACTATCAATGCACCCTTGCACACCTTTAGAGTATCTTTACCTCCGTCTGAACGGAAAGAGTAACCGTTCTCCTATAAAGTACCCAAGGATATAAGATTCTTCCTCAAATCTGGGACATACCTCACATTACCCAGTATACGCGAGCCACCATGGCCCATAGCAATTTTGATTTTCCCTATTCCAGTGATATCACATGTTTTGTCATCACCTAGATAGACAAATCCAAACTTGCCCGCTTTGAACGAGCTGAACCACTCCCAGTGCTGCGTCATATGGTAAGAGCATCCAGAATTAAGAATCCATACATCTGTGCATTTACCAGATGAGACACTTAGCATATCCCCTTCACCACCGGAATCATCAGTCTCAGCCACGTTTGCAGAGTTAGAGGGATTTGGACAGTCCCTCTTATAGTGACCAACCTGCTTGCAGTTATAACACTCTGCTGTAATCCTCTTCTGCTTGGATTTAGAATGTTTCTTCTTCCCTACATATTTACCCTTATTTCGTCCACGATCTTGTCCTCCTGTAGCAAACAGACCTTCACCTTGACTTCCCACCTCTACATTATGTCTTCTTTGAGAGTGAGACAAGAGTGCAGACATGATGTCATCAAGCATGATAGCGTCCTTCTCGTAAGTAAGAGTAGTGACCAAGTGGTCGTAGGAACTTTGTAACGAACACAACAAAATGGCTGCTTTGTCCTCATCGTCAATCTTCACCCCCAGTCGCAGCAGATCTGCAACTATCATGGTGAAATGATTAACATGACTCTGGAGATCACTTCCCTCCTGCATCTTCAGACTGTAAAGCCTTTGCTTTGTAAATATCTTGTTCATCAACGTTTTGGACTGATATTGGCTCTCGAACTTGTCCCAAATGGCCTTCAGAGTTGTGAGATCCGCGATATGAAACATCACCTCGTCAGAAACGCAAAGACGTATCAATCCACTGGCCTTCTCTTCCATCTCCGTCCAATCTATGTCTTGCATACCCATCGTTTTCTCCTCACGCTACGCCTTCTGCAATCCTTGACTCTACGTTTCCATAAGCCGAAGTTGCCCATTCCATTGAAATTTTCAACGTCAAACTTTGTGCCGCCAGTAGTCATGTTCGCTCTGATACCAATTGTTGGTTCAGACACCTTGGATTGCACAGAGTAACTTATGAGAGATTAGGGTTAGAAAGCACACATAATGTTTGTTCACGCAGTTCGACCGATATGTCTACCTCTACAGCTATAGCGGCTATAGCTTTGATTCATTCAGAATAATTAGGCTTCAGTGTTACAACATATATATACAGGATTCTAATGCTACATGACAAAATATCATTAAATCCTATAACAATCCCCTTGACCAATCAGATCCTAATTATAACGGATATTACGGAGTCTCAGTGCCCATGAGCTGTCTTCGACAGACCACGCATATCTGACTCAGATGATGCCGATCAACTCTGAGGCAGACGGTCCTAGCATATCTGTCTTAGACGATCCAGGCAACTCTGACTCAGGCGATCCAAGCATTTCTGATACAGATGATGCCAAGCGACTCTTAATCAGACGATGCATCTCATTATGAGCCAAAACTCAACACTTAACATACTTGTTAAGGAACCATTGACGCTTCTCAACCTTAGCTTTAAGCTCAATCATTTATCCAGGTACCAGAGCTTTGTTATTTTTAATTTAGACCTTTGGTCAAGTCTTTCCTTCAAATGTACTAATCTCTGCAATCCCCGTCTCCTTACCCTCGATCGACTATTGAAAAAACTTGGCCAACCCATCCAGATCTGAAACCTTAGCTTTCCGGTTATCCCTAAATCTCTTTTGAGGGTGCGTGTTGTCGGCCTAGCAAACAGTATTGCCTTAGCCGTAGGATACTCTTGTCGATCAAACACATTCTTTTTGCTGGGCTTCAAAGCATGAGATTGAACTTCTTACTTTCTCACCCATTTCTTAGTAGAGGAAGGCTTAACCGCAAAAGCTACCATGTTTGAGGTAGCAGTAGGAAAGGGATTTATGTCAATCTTCAAATTTTCTTGTTACATTTCCGTGATTTTTAGTCGTTTATCCTTGATGGCCTTCTGAATGACGTTCCTAATGACCACACAGTTGAAAATTTGTGTGGCGGTTTTAATGCATGTATAATGTAGTTTTTAAGACTATTTACCATACTAGTGCAAATTTTTGTTTTAATTACCAAATTGGTATAATTCGCCACTCTAAGTGGCAATATCTTTTTTTTTCTGAAATCTCCAATGGCGACACCCTCTTTTTTTTGACTTTTTTTGTTAGTGACGGAAAAAATCCGTCACAAAATCCTTGTAGATAATCCTTCACAAAGTTCTATAATATATAAGGAATTAATGACAGAATGTGGCGAAATAACGTTTCCATCACAAACAGTATTCCGTCACTAATTTATTTGCGATGAAAAGTTCCCTCTCAAATTCCATCGTTAACTCAATTTCTATTATTCAGTAGGATTTTGTGACAGATTCATCTTTGTCGCAACAAAATTCGGTCCCTAAATGATTTGTGACGAAAAGTTCTATCTCAAAACATTTCGTCACTAATGCCTTTTATATTATATACTACGATTTTGTGACGAATTTGTTTCCGTCACTAACAAAGGAACTAAAATAAAAATAAAAATATAGGATGTCGCCACTACCATTGGAGATTTGAGAAAAAATAAATTAAAAAAATTAGATATTGCCTCTTAGAGTGGCACTTACACCAATTTGGTAATGAAAAAAAAAATTGCACCAATTTGTTAAATATTTGTAAAAACTACACTGTACATGTATAAAAATCTTTGCGTGGCTATAGGATTTATGCCATTTATAGTACTTCTTTCTCTTAAGCTCCTCGGTTGAGGTAATGTTGTGCCCACTTTGTAGCTTGACCTGTTGGTCCTTCCAAAGTGAGTCGAATATTTGATTAGCTCGAGATATATATTAAGGACATGTTCCTCTCATTTGTCCACCTCTTTAACCTTTGGGGTCTTAAGGAGGAACAAGTGTCAGGTTTACCCCTTAGGAGTTATGCAACCATAATATCCACATAGGGATCCTCAGGCGTTTCATCCTTCGCCTCATCATCAATGATGGAGATCAGGTGGGGAACTTTACTGTAAGACCCTCAATTTTGTGAAATTTCACCTCAAGCCCTGTAATTCTTGTGATTATAGTTTGAATCCTTCGAAGTGTAATGATTATACTTTGTCTTGAATTATTCAGTAATTCGAGTTAGTCTTGGTTGATGTATTGGATTTTGTCCATGTTAAAATGTGTGATTGTGTATGGAATTATGTATTGTTTAAGCCTTGGCTGAAATCGCGACGTTTTGATGAATAGGCGAGATTGTCTTAGTGAATTGGCAGACTAGTCTTAGCTGCTACTCGTCTTACTTGGCAGACTAGTCTTAGTCGGAGCTCGTCTTAGTTGACAGACTAGTCTTAGCTGACTGGTTAAGTCGGTTATTTCATGTTTAGTCTGGTCTGTTCAGCCGCTATTGCTGACCTTAGGAGATCAGTGTCAGATGTTCTTGGGAATGATAAACTGCTATTTTTGTTGACCACTTTATTTTCAGATCTTGTTTGTAAGTCAGTTTCCTCACTCTATAAATAGAGAACTTGTAGCAGTGCATTAAACTTTAGTTTCTTTCAAAATCTTTCCTTCCTTTAAAGAAACCTCAATTCTCTACAATCTTTAGAAATACTTGGTGTTGAAGTAATACCCGTTCATCTTCTGATTCGTGTTCGAGTTCTTCTTGTTTGTTGGAGGACAAAGTTGAAGTTTCAATTCTCTTAATCATTTGAACCAAACCAGGTTGGTTTCCTTTCCAGTTCTTATGTTAGAGCTTGTTATAATCTTGTCGTCTGGGAAAATCCTTTGAATTCTGAAGAGAAACCATCTTTGATCAATTTCACAATGAGTTTTATCCATGAGAAAGTTTGGGTTTTGAAGATTAGAGTTTTACATGATTTTTACGTGAAAAATACTGTTTCTGGGCTCCTAGGCCGAGAAATGGCGCATGAGCGCTGGGTTCCAACGCCCTAGCATTGGGAGTCTGCCAGAAATTTGTGCACCAGGCGAGACAATAGCGCATGAGCATTGGAGGCCAACGCTCGAGCGTTGGAGCATGCTTTGTTCTACCCTGTTTTACGAAAATTCTGGATTTTGACTGTTTTGAGTCCAATTTCTGTTCAGATTGCATCCTATCCTTAGAATAGTTAATTAAATGAGTTCTTATGCTAATTCTAGGTTGAAGATCAAGTGTATGCAACCTAATCGAAGGTAAGGGTAACTCACGTCTTAGTGTTGTCGTTGTGATGTTTTATGACTCTGTTTTGAGGATGCTGTTTGTGTTTGCCTTGGGACTTATTCTGGATTTTTATTTGTAACTTGTTGAATCTATTTACATGTGATTAAGATTGAATTGTTTGGATATGACATGATGAAAATGTTTTGCAAGAAGAACTGACTATATTATGCATATGTTGATACTGTGACTGTATATTGTGTGAACCGTTTGTTCATGAGGATTCTGGAAATTGTGGGGACTCTTATTTCATGAGGATGATGATTATTTGTCACAGCATATTCATTATATATAAGATTAGTTTGATGTGACGACACTTTGTCTCGTGGGATCAATGGAGGGTGATGTGGTGGATCTTTGTCCCACATGATCGTCCTGGCCCAGTTTAAGGCGAATTATTGGATCCATAGATTATGCATATAGTTATTGAGAACTAATGAGCATGATTATGTGACATTTGAACATGAAAAACTTGTGAATATTCTATTGTTATTATTTCTATGAATTCATGCTCTGTTATTCATTGCTTATTTTGTTTCATCACTGTGTTGTTGATTATTGCTTAGATTTGGAGTTAACCCTTTCTACTTGTTGTTTTATTGTTTGAGCACTTAATGCCAGACAACCATCAATGAGGGAATGCTTGAAGATTATGCTTATGCAAACTTGAGGAACTTTTGGGGCATACTTGAAGATGGTGTTTTGATTCCGCTGTTTTGTACAATTAGCACATGTGGTGCAGAATATTACTTTCATTACGTCTTGTTTCCTTGTTGTAATATTATTGATTAAGGGCTACACTATTATAAATATATGAGAGACGTTTGTTTTTGAATCTTGAGATGTTCTGAAAGCATTTTTAAAGTGTTATTTTCGCGTTTTACAATGTGACCCCTCGACCGGAAATTGGGGCGTTACATTTACCCAGTTTGTTTGATCGCTTCAATTCCTTTTCCTCGATGAATGACTTAATGCGAGAGGCCTTAGCTGCAGGCTAGGCCAAATCATTACACTCGAGCGATCAACTTATTAGTTAACTAAGGATGCATATTCTTTGAGGCTATATGAGCATACTCAGCCTTAGCAAATTGTATCTTCCAACATCGCATAAGCCTCCTGAACCTTTCCAAGTAGTCATTACCTAATTCATCTGCCCTTTGTCTTATGGACATTAAATAGGGTACCGCAATACCAGGGTATGACCTATAAAACCTGTCATGGAAACTCATTTCCATGTCTGCCCAGTTTTGCACAAAATTGGGCGCCAACGAAGAGTACCAGCTGAAGGCTGTTCCCGTGAGAGACAACAGGAACAAGTTCCGATCTATTAAATTTGGCCCCATAGGGTCCCCATTGTTCGGCTAGTTTACCTGGTGTCCAAACCCTTGAACATTATGCAGCTGATTAGCCACAACAGCAGGTTGTATCGACCTAATTAGGGTAGAGGAGACTGGTAATGAATAGCTGGTTGAATCGACTTTTAGTGGAATGGCTATTCAGGCATGCCTCCGTAACCTAGGTTGTTTACTAGGTCTCGCTATTTGGTATTATCCCTACCGATCCACGAAAGCGCGTAATCCTATGTGTCTTTGGCAACCATGGGCGTCGGTTGTACCAATGAATTTCCTCCAGTGTTTAGAGTGGACATATTTGGCTGTTGAAAACTGCCATTTCTAGGATCCTCACTACGCCTTGCCACATAAACCCGCCCATATTATAAAGGAGTAGCAGTGGGTGCTCCTTTGACAGTGGGGGTAAGGTTTGAGCAACATAAGGTGTCGATTTCGATCGCCTCCTTCGCGACTCCTCCCTTGCAAAGTGAAACTCATTGTGAACCATGGGTTTGAGAATCTCAGCTAAGATTTTGGAGACAATAGCAATGATGTCATTGATACCCATGCCAATTTGGTGCTAAACAAAGGAAGTAGTCGTTGTTACCATGGACATGCTTGGGTCCCCTCCATCATCAGTCGTATGAACGACCTCTACGTACGGGGGAATGGTTAATGCAACTACCTTGGAGACGAAGAGGCCTGCAGAATCCAGCACTGGTTCAGAATGTACTTGTGATTGTTTGAGTTGTGTGTTTGTACAAATGACTATCTTCCTATTTATAGGGAGTAATTCAGCTAATTGCGGCAGTTGATATGACATCATGCCACTAACTTACGTTCTGTTTCTTGTAAACACTAATAGATCATAGGGTGTTAGTATCTTATCTCTCCAAGCGAGTTTAGAAGATTGTTTTAAACCAATCCTCTTGTATCGGCCAGTTCAACAATGGATCGTTTCGCTGTTGTTAAGGAATTGAACCCGTTGCTTATATGCATGTGAGAATACTATAGAAGCTGTCAAATATCTTTTCCATTCTACCCAAGCTTATGTACTTATCCACAAATTCTACCCAAGAACAGTTAGTCCCTATACAACGGCTAACTTGACTCTTTGACAGTGAAAGTAGCCATTATGGATTTTTTTTTTGGTGTTAACAACCTTATTGATCATTACTTTTGGGACCAACACACTTTAATAAACTCTAACTAGTCTCGATCTCAACTTAATCAACGACCATCTACTTTGATAATACATTGTTGCTGTGTGGTTCTTTGGCAACGCCAAGGGAGACTAAAATCTTTATTTTGTTTCTGCGGACAAAAGGTTATCAAAGATGATAACACAAATAATAACTACTCCCCATTCCTTTTTATAAGAGTTAAGGCTAAAAGTTGTTTCTTTTTATAAAAACCACATAAGACTTTGTGTCATATTAATTATTTTTTCACATTTTTACCCTTATTCAATTCTGGAAACATGAAATTGCATTAATGGTGGAAATTAAAGAGGTTAAAAATAAGTAAGTTAAATACTATTTTGGAAATTCAACAACATTTGAGAATAAATTTAATGCAAAAAACTATATTACCTAACTTTCTTAAGGGGTGTGCAAAGTTAGTTCGGTAGTAAATCATGTTATATTAAATATGCTAACCATCTTCCCAAAGTTCAATCTAGAGAAAAGAAATAAACCATGTAATGTGATTCATAGGGACCTAAACACACAATGTGACAAATTTTTTATTCAAACAGAAGTTGTGTTGACATTAATCATGGAGTGATCGATGTTGGTTGAGCTGGTATTGATGCCTTTGATCCTTGAATTTTAGAGTCCTTGAGAAATCCTCTTGTGCGCCAATAAAGGAAATAACGCAGCATGTAGGAATCTAGGAATGCATCAGGAATTGCCTGTATGAGAAAACCCTGCAGAGAATGAAGGAAGTAAGGCACAACCAGGTTTTCGTAGCCAATCCATCTTGTGCATGATTTGCTATACATTTCTGGCGTTGGGACGAATAAAGAGGACCCCATCTTGCTCATCTTTGTCGACACAAATAATGGAATCTGTAAATACAGCTCAGCACCACATTAATAAATAATTCTAGGAATTAGATTCGATTCCAAGTCTCGTAAAAATTAGATGTGAAATAAATAATTTTTCATACAATTTTTTTTGCTTAGAATTGTGAGGGATCATTTAGAGAGTAAAGTTAACTTGTAACATTATTGAAAAGTTAATGTTTGATATATAATAATAATAGTGTAAAACTAAATTTTAGGGGAGATGATAATAAACATCAAATTCAAAGTATAGTTGTAGTAGTTCCCACCATTAAATACTGGATCTTTCTGATCTCTGTAAAAGAAATCAATGAGGCATTGAGGATATGAATGATGAATAGTCCAGAATGAGCTGGCAACGTCATAATTAAGTTTTAAATTCATTATAAAGGAAAACAGACAACCTGACACTGGATGTCAATTCCTTGATGCTTGTATTCTAAACTGATGCATCTCGAGAACATTGCAAGATATCTGTAAAATATAGCATCTCGATTAAAAAATAATACTTCAGCAATTTTATTTTGTGAATAATAATATTAAGTGCTATATATTCTCCTATTAAAGGAACCAGGAATTTCACAAGAAAAACAGGGAAAGTGACTTGGTTTGGCGAAAAATAGGTAAACCTTGCAGGCACAAGAGTAATTGAACATATTCAAATCAGGTTTTATTTTCACATCTTTTTACAAATTTTTTCTCCCTTCTATTCTTATTATATTACTCCTATACTATATCATATCTTCACTTTCACACTCTTTATTTTCATTACCTCTGCATGCATTTCTTCTCTTTTCTTCCCAAACCAAGGGGTAGAAAAATTATGGTAGTCAAACTTATAATTGAAGACAAAGAAAAAAAAAACATAGAGATTCTTTTCTTACAAAGTCATGAGAAAAATCCAATAAACATAGGATACTTTATGGTTAAAATGTACGAAAACAAGAACATAACACATTTTGAGACAGTTTTTGTTAAAAAGTTTTTTTTTTTTTTGAAATGCCAGTTTTTGTTTAAGTTATAACTACCAAATTCAACAAAAAAAAAATTGTGTCAAAATAAATTATTTTTGAGGTTTTCATACTTTTCAATGGTAAAACAAATCAGAATAATTTCTGCTCTGTATGGTTCAGAAAAATGAAGAAAATACATAAAATTGAATAAACAAGAGATCTTTGACAAACAAAACAATAACCTTTTAAACAAAAAACAAAACACCTTAGCAGGAGAAAATTAAAGCAAATTAGGTTTATGGACTTGGCTACTTACGCTTTTGTAGCAGCATAAAGAGTGACGAGCGGATATGAAGGAAGCACAAAAGTGGAACCAGAGCCAATGTTTACTATCGCTCCCTTTTTCTTCTTGATCATGCTTGGAAGCACAGCTTTCGTGACCCAACTCACTCCCTCCACATTCACTTTCACAACACCATCCATCAACTCCGAATCAACCTCATGGAAGAATCTCGCATAAGGGTACGCCAACCCTGCACTGTTAACTAACAAACCAACATCCAAACCCTCAATTGCTTCCTCGATCATTTTCTTCATTTCCTCTCCCTTCACGTTTTGGATGTCCTGCACCAAAATCTTCACCTCAACATGGTGTTTATCTGTTATCTCCTTCGATGTTGCTTCTAGTTTTTGAGGGTTTCGACCAACCAAGAGAAGGTTGAGTCCCTGAGATGCTAACTCGAAAGATAGGGCTTTGCCGATTCCGTCGGTGGAGCCTGTAATTACAGCCCATGAACCATATTGTTTGAGTTGTTTTGGCGGCCTCAAGAACATCACCCATAACCAGTTGAGAAAATAGATGAGAGATTTGCATGTGTAGATGAAACCCAATGTGGTTGTTGCAACCAAGAAGAAATCTGGCCACTCCATGTTGTTTGTGTGTATTAGCTAACAAACTCACAAGAAATTTTCCAACTTTATAGAACTTTTTCCTCCAGTCAAAAGATGGGGACCACCTCTTTGCTAGTTTTAAATGTTTCACCTGCTTTCAGCCCCAAAACTCCGGATCATTTTCTTTTTGCCCTCTTAATTTTCTACAATAAGAAATATGATTTTTAGACATTGGCATAATGCATATTGGACTGGGCGAGCGCCCTTATCATGCAGTAGGGCGGCCAGTTGATCTACGAGGCGGCCAACATCAGCGAAGGGCGGCGACCCCAGAGAACTCAGGGGCACATTTATAATACATAGGGGGCAAACTTCGTAATCTATTGGACCTGATATGTGAGGCTCATAGGCCCAGGTAAATTAAATGTTATTTATGGCTTTCCTCCCTATAAATAGCCAAGGGAGGCTCATGTAAAAGAGGCTCACAACTTCTCTAATAAAATTATATTCTCTCTTCTCTCCTATGCAATCTCGTTCCTAGAACATTTGGCGCCGTCTGTGGGGAAGGTAAACCAAACCTCACGTCCACGAGTAAGGAAGCTATGTCAGGCAACACAGGAAGAGGGCGAGGCCGTGGGCGGGGAGGACGAACGACAAGGGATTCAGTCGCGCTGCCTCCCTCGCCACCACGGAGTCCAAACCCTAATCCCGAGCAGCCGCAGGTGGTGACGCCAGGTGGTGGCGTGCCAAATCCTACTCTTTTCAACATCTCCCTTGCTGAATGGAGCGGGGTATGTGGCGCTCTTCAAGCCGCTCAGCAGCAGAACCAATATCTCCATGCATAAATGGAATTGCTGCAGCAACAAAGGGACCACGCCTAGGCGAGCTTGAGAGAATCCGAAGCAGTGGTGAATTTCAATCCCTTTTCAGAGGCGGTCGCCGTGACGCTAGTACCAGACGTCTGAGAAACTTGACACTGGAAGCTTACTCAGGCGACATTGATCCAAAGGAGCATTTGGAAAACTTCATTGTAAAGATGGCAATTTGTCAGGCGCCTGAGGCTTTGAGATGCCGTCTATTCCCATCAACATTAAGGGGAATGGCACTGGTATGGTTTACGAAACTACCGCCACGCTCTATAACAGGTTTTAAAGATTTTGCATATCAATTTCTAACACATGTTGCAGCAAGCAGGCCGCCCAAGGTCACGACAGCCGCATTATTCAACATACGACAAGAGCCAACAGAAAACTTGAAGCACTACATAATGCGGTTCAATAGAGTCATCGTACAAATTGAGGACGCCCACAAGAGACATGTCTCGTCGCCCTTAAACAAGGTTTAAGGGCGGGAACCTTGAACAACAAACTAAGTAGGCACCCGCCGCGTGATATGGAAGAGTTAAGGGAGAGGGTGCAGCGTGTCATCTTAGAAGAGGAGGACAATGACCATAAGCGGGCGAGAGATGCTCTGGACATGCCAAGACAATGATGAGAAAGCTAGGGTTCTTCCTAGCCGCCCAACCTAGGGATCCTGGCGATTAGAAGGTTTTATTAAGTTTTATTTTATTGCTAACAATAAATTGTGCATGAGTTTGATTTAATAACATGTTCACATTTTGGGGTGATTGACGATCTCTTATAATCTCACGGTAGTACAAAGGTTGTTAGGGCGAGGAATTAGTTTTAGGTTAGGCAGAGCGTGGGGCAAGAGGGTCGTGAGGGCGTCTGGGTGAAGACTGCTGTGGGATTAATTAAACCTCCTTCGGGGGGCGATTGTTTTATATTTCTTTCATGCAGGATACACCTTCCCCATGCAACCAAAGGGGAATAATACCCCCTATCCTTGGCGTCCTCACCTTGCGTAGGGTGGGGCTCGGCATGGAGGTTTGCATGGAACGCCAAAAGAGGGAGAACAAAATCCTTGGCCACCTTAAGTGCTTAAGCCCAAGCCATAAAAGCCTTGGCCGCCTTATATGCGTAAGCCCAAGCCACAAAAGCCTTGGCCGCCTTGAGTGCGTAAGCCCAAGCCATAAAAGCCTTGGCCGCCTTGAGTGCGTAAGCCCAAGCCATAAAAGCCTTGGCCGCCCTATATGCGTAAGCCCAAGCCACAAAAGCCTTGGTCGCCCTATGTGCGTAAGCCCAAGCCACAAAAGCGGTCCAGTGGCAGCCCAGAATACCACTTCTTTCAAAATAGTGGCCTAGACGTGCCCTCAAACTTTACTTCTTTCGAAACAGTGGCCTAGACGTGCCCTCAAACTTTACTTCTTTCAAAACAGTGGCCTAGACGCGCCCTTATACTTCTTTCGAAACAATGGTCTAGTGGCGACCTTGAAAGTTAATGACTGTGTTTGCAGCTGAGAAATATATAAAACAGGTAACAAGAGGAGAAAGCATGGGGCACAGTTGGGCGACTACCCCGGCCCGACCTGGTGCGTAATTCTTCATCACATCTACACTCTTTTAAATTGGCGATCAAGTTGTAGTAGGATGAGCTGTTTCATACTTCCAGGGCTCAGTTGGATTTGTGGGCTGGCAGCAACTTTTGTAGAGCGAACATCTTCTTCCTGGCGGCTCCAGTTGACATGATGAGTACTTCATTCCGCGCTCAGGCCATGGGCGACTCATTTCTCTGTAGAATGTTGTACTCTTTTTCCTTCACTAGGTTTTTATCCCACAGGGTTTTTCCTAGGAATATTTTAACGAGGCACGTTCTATAGGGATGACCGCCCAAAGGAAACGTACACTCTTTGAAGACACACTTCATCTTCGTGCCTCAGATTCGGTGTCTTGTGGGCTGGGCGAGAGCCCTTCTCCCAGTGGTGGATCATGAAGACTTGTGAAGACACTTCGCTCTCACACTTCAAGCTCGTGTCTTTTGGGCTTGTGGACTGGGCGAGCGTCCTTCTCCCAGTGGTGGATCATGAAGACTTGTGAAGACACTTCACTCTCATACTTCAAGCTCGTGTCTTGTGTGCTTGTGGACTGGGCGAGCGCCCTTGTCACGCAGTAGGGCGACCAGTTGATCTACGGGGCGGCCAACATCAGCGAAGGGTGGCGACCCCGGAGAACTCAGGGTCACATTTATAATACATAGGGGCAAACTTCGTAATCTATTGGGCCTGATATGTGAGGCCCATAGGCCCAGGCAGAATTAAATGTTATTTATGGCTTTCCTCCCTATAAATAGCTAAGGGAGGCTCATGTAAAAAAGGCTCACAACTTCTCTAATAAAATTATATTCTCTCTTCTCTCCTATACAATCTCGTTCGTAGAACACATATGTTCATTGTTGTTAGGATACAGCGTATAGATTGGTTAGTTAATTATTGTTCTGTTAAGCTCCAGCTGTCAATATGACAGCTAACACAGTTAGTTGTTTATATATATATATATATATGAATGATGTTGTAACTGAAAGGTTAACAATTACAGAATAACAAATTTAGTTTTTCAGTTTCCCTCTCTCTTCCATCGTCTTCTAGTTAGGTTTCTCAATATGGTATCAAGAGCTTGATCGATCCAACAATGGCGAATACTGAAGGTGATTCTGGAAGCTTCAAAGCTTCTGATTATTTCTCTTTTCAACTCTCTATCAAACTGCATGAGAAGAATTTTAGTTCGTGGAAGCAACAAGTTGAATGTGTTCTTCGTGGGCGAAAAATTGCACAAGTTTTTTGTTGCGCCAGAAATTCCGCAGAAATTTCTCTCTGAAGAAGATCGCGTTGCTGCCAATGTCAATCCTCTGTCTAGCGATTGGGAGCAGCATGATCCCTTGCTCTTCACTTGGCTTCTTTCCTCGATCTCTGAGACTGTTCTTCCTCATGTTGTCACCTGTTCAGAATCATGGCAGGTTTGGGAATCTCTACATAGCTATTTCTTTGAGCAATCAAAGGCTCAATTGTCTATTCTGCGCTCCGAATTGCGCAGCATAACCAAGGGGAATCGGTCCATGATTGAATACTTGAATCGTGTAAAGAGTATTGTTAATACTATGTTCACCATGGGTGAACATGTCTCTTATCATGATCAATTCGACGCTATTCTTGATGGATTACTGGAGGAGTATCACTCGATTAAGACAATTGTCCAATCTCGTGAAACTCCATGTCCAATCTCTGAACTTAGTGTTCTGCTCATTCAGCATGAAGCACATTTGGCTAAGCATTAGAAGAAACTTACAGATTCTGTTGCTCCAATGTTGGTCAATGTGGCTCAAACGTATCCTGCACCAGTCTCTGTTTCAGGACCTTCTGGATCTGCGAAAACAGAGCATGGCCTTTTCTTCACAATCACCTTTGCTACCAGAATACTATCATGACGAGCATTCCTACAATGATCGTGGCAGTGGTGGTTACCGTGGTGGTGGCCGTAGTGTTGGTTCTCGTGGCGACTGTGGAGGACGAGGAGGAAGATCCTCTGTTCAATGTCAAATTTGCTATAAATTTGGACATGATGCGTCAAATTTTTATCATCATGTTCCGCCACAGTACACTGAGTTTGGTTCCTATCCTCGTGCACCTCAGCAATCTCCTTATGCACCTATGGCTGCTCACTGGAATGTCCAGTATCAAAGGCCTTCGTCCTATCCTGATTTTTGGGCTCAAACTCCAAATCTCAGGCCAGTTTCCCAACCTTCAGGACCCTGGGGTTAGAGTCAGTGGTCTACTCCATCGTCTGCTCAGCCACCTCTATCGTCTGCTCAATGGTCTACTCCATCGTCTGCACAGCCACCTCTATCGCCTACCCAGTGGTCTACTCCATCGTCTGCTGTCTTTAGGAAAAATTTAGTCCCTTGCCATTTGTTGTCTGTTGCTGCACTGTTGGTTGATTTTCTGATATGTTTTTACTTCTCTTTTTCTTCTTTTGATTTCTGTTACTTGTTGTATTAAGGGTTGGAGTACCCCTTGTACTTTCTTTTAATACAATTCTTTGATTTACCAAAAAAAAATATTTATTAGCCAATATCCAATTTATTTCCAACAACCAAATTTAATCTTAATAATGTTTCAAAAGAAACTAAATATAATTTTTTTAAAACATACAAACTGTTTATATTTATATATTAAATTCAAATATCCTAAAATAGATAATTATTAACAATTAATAAAATAACCAAATAATTACAAAATCTCTATCATAAAACCATTAAGATAAAAAACAACTAAAACCCTAAAAATATACACATAGGCTGCGGCTAACAACATGCCAAGGAAATGATTTTTCACCTTTTTAGATCAAACTCACAACTTTTTCCAACCTCTTGAGATTTTTCTCGAAGAAGTATGATGAATAAACAACAAAAACTTCAACGTTCATGTGAAAACAACATCTAAACCCCCAAACCCTCATGAACTTGATGCTTCTAACATGATCACAACATACGAACTAAGAATTAATCATAGAGAAATGATTCACCAACCTTGATCACAGGAAGAAAAGAAGAAAAACTCCTCCAACAAGAGAGATTCAAACTAGAGAGGGAAAGCAGGCTATGAGCAACTCAAACAACTAAAAAACAAAGAGAGAACTCTCTCGGTGTGTGAGAGAACTCAAATTGCTCTCTAGAGTGAGGGAAATGATTTTCTGCTTCCTGGTGAATGAGAAACTAAGAGGCTTTGCAGGTTATTTATAGTTGAAAACCCAAGACAAGCTTACTTGTATATCAAGTAGCCTCAAGATTAGTTTTAATTAAAATCAATTAATTAAAAACAAAAACAGAATTGAACACCCTAGATGCCAAGGAATATTCATTTTTCTAGAAGGTTGCTTAATTCTAATTTAACTAAAACATTTATTTGTGCAAAAATCCACATAAAATTGATTTAAACACAAAATAACCCAACCTACGCAAATTAATGAGTAGGTCACGACCCTCTCATTCATCTCATATATTCACATAATATCACATAATAAAACAAGAAATATTTCCATTAGGAAATATAGCACAAATATCGCACAACACAAAGAAAAAGGAAAAATATTTTCCTTTTACCTTAATTAAATAACTAAAAGCCAACATCATATATAATATTCATAATAGCATCCAATAATATTAATAATAATAATACTATTAATATCTAATAATTTGGAAAAGACTAAAATACCCTCACACTATTTTCTAGGGTAGACTATTTTCTAGGGTCCTCCTCCTCCTCCCCGTCATGTCTTTCTGTGTTTGATTGAAAAGTCAAATAAACCCTTTTCTTGATAATAAATGGTTAGTATAATGGATGGATTATTTTTCTTTCTACGAACACGTGGATGGAAGGCTTGGGAGGCAGAGACCACACTTCTCTAACTAAGACGAGGCTAAGCAACCCTAAGTCAGACGATCCTAGCGTGTCTGTCTCAGACAATCTAAGCAACTCTGACTAAGACGATCCTGGCGACTCTGATTAAAACAATGTGCTAAGCATTTTCAACTCAGACGATGCAACTAAAATGAGCCAAACTCAACAATTTGTCTCTAATAGACACATTAAATAACAAAACTGAGTTCGATATGGAACTTATCATATAGTGAAGTGTGTAGATTCATATAGCCTGTTCAATTCTAATTTCTTAGTGATGATTATAACTATGTCAATGTTGGCAATTAGAGTGTACTGGCAAATTGGTATGCTTTGTTCTTTCTCTTGGTGATCTTAAGTGGCTCTGTTGACATCAATTATTTGCTCTTTTAACATATTTTACTGACAAATGTTTCATCAATGGGCAATGGAACGGTACATAAGTTCAGCAAAATATAACTTGCATTGAAGTTTTTATCTGAATTCATAAGATTGGGTAATTCTTTTCCAGCCTGGAGATGCGGAGCAGTATGGAGCTGGGAAAACAGGCTTGAGGTATTGGCTAAGCAGAGAATCGTGGTTAAATTTTTGCATAGTTTATGTCCATGTGTGTATCAGTATATGTGTGATAGTCTCATAATTTAGTAATCCTATGAAACAGTGTTTTCTATTATGCTATGTCTATGCCAGGCAAAGGAGATGCATGTCATATGCCAATGCTATTGTGCAAGATTATATTGATATATTCTACATCCTGTGTCAGAATTTTTCAGCTTCCTTTTCATCCAATTAGCTTTGAAAGTTTTAATCTAATTGTTACTCTAATAATGATTGGGTCATCTAATTTTTCCCATTGTGACATTAGTTTTTTTTTTCTCTTACTAATTTTTTATGAAGCTATTGTCGTACTATCTTCACATTTCTTTTGGTTGGTGAGCTAGTTTTTTCCCACACATTTTCATTCTCTTTTAGGTTAAGTAGGTTGTACTAATGAAATTTGGTGCTAGTTTTTCTCTTCAGCTCAAGTCTTTATTTTGTAATTTTTGTGCAGAAAATTTATGGTTTATGCTATTGTCATGGAGTTCTGTCAATCTTTTCTCGAGAAAGATTTTCTGTTCATGGAATATGCCATATGATATTCGTTGCTATTAGTTTCAAATTTGCTACGAATAATTAATACTATTTTGCTGCCAGTTAGCTAGGAAAATGACAAATTTTGTAATATTTTATTGTGATTCAATTGCTAAATAGCTAGGAGTATTTTATATTTGCTACCATTTTGTTGCTAAAATCTTTGAAGCCAATGAACCAGTAATTGCTAGTTATTTGCTACGAAATTTTTGGTAGCAGCGCAACACATGTTACATCATTTTTTTATAAGACCTAAATGCACTGTAAGCACCTATTTCAGCGCCTAAGAGATACAACGCTTCTCTAGCACTGTAAAACACCTAAAAAACGCCGTAAAAGGCTAATTCTGGTGTAGTGGTCTGATCCAACAAGTTTTCATATAATGAACTGACCCATAAAACATTACAATATAATTTAGTGAGTTAATTCTTTGTGTGTGACCCAATAGGTATCTCTTACATATTTAAGTTGTAATAGTTAAATGGCTTAATAACACTTTTGGTCCCTCACCTTTCACGATTTAGCATTTCTGGACCCTCTTGGAATTTATTAGCATACAAGGTCCCTCACGTTTACTAACTGTTGCAGTTTTGGTTTTCAATCCATAACCATCCAAAATTTAACAGATTCTAGATTAAAAAATTAAAAATAAAATAAAATATAACAAAAACTCAGAAATATTGAATGTTCATCTTCTCCCTCATCATCTTCAAAGACAAAGAAAAATGAAGAACCCAAAATCCCCTCACTGGCAGAAATCAACCACCATCAGAATCTCCCTCCTCAGATAAACAACGCAGACTTTTAATCCATGAGAAGCTGAAGAACCATCGAAACCCCAACTGAGTACAAACTTTACACAGGATATCAAATTGCGGAATGGTAATTGTTCCATCCATGAACCCTAATGAAACAAATCAGATTTTGGAAGGGGAAGGGGAAAGGAGATGGCTTTTGAGTCGGGCTCGAGGTTTCTGGTTGGGTTCTCAGATCGCAAGAAAAAAACCAAGGCCAATCGCAGATCTGAAACAAATCACATACTAAACAAATCAACCTTGAGTAAGAAGCAGAATAGAAGAATTACAACCAAGGGGGAAGAAAGCAGTTTAAGATGTTGGGGGAAACAAAAATGAACCAACCGAAGGGGGGAAAGAGAAACGCAGTGAGGTGGGGTATAAGAAACTTCGATTCAGGAGCTGTGGAGTGTGCGTCGTCGTTCAAATCGTTCGAGGTTGACAGCAATGATCGAAAAACGGGCGGCGACAACAGCGGCACGAGCGGTGGCTGATGTCGGTGCTGGAAGGGCTTCGAAGAGGATGAAGAGGAATGGACGGAGGTCTGGAGAAGAGGAATGGGCGGTGGCGGCTTTCAAAAAGGAGGATGGGGAGAATGGGTGTTCGTGGTGGTGCAGAGAAGCAGTGGTTTTGAAGGAGAAGAGAAGAGTGGACGTGGTTTCGGAGAAGAAGAATGGTGCGGCGGTAGATTTTGGAAAGGAGAGAGTGACCAGTGTTTAGGGATTTTAAGGAAGGAATTTGTAACACCCCGATTTTCAGGGCGTTACTGTAGCAAATGAACAGTCAATAAATATGCGAGAGCTTTTCAAAAAGGTAGAAAAAGGAGGCTATTTTTTTTCTGAAATCATTTCCTTCTTCGAAATATGCCATGAAGAGATGCAGTACTAATAATTAATACCCCGATTCATAAATAGCCACACATGTAGCATAAAGTGACTGGCCAGCAGCTTAGAAATTATTTACAAAACACTTAACTTGGTTTCAAAAACTCTGTTGTCAGATGTAAGAAGCAAACTAAAACTCCTAACCTATACATAATCACACATAAAAATCAACGTCTGGGAGGAGACGTCCTACGACCAAGCATCCAGCTTCTAACTTGATCTCCCTTGTATCGGCATCCACCTGCGACTTCTGGCTAAAGCTATCCGGCTGGCGACGGATCGCCGACAAACACACACAACATACAATGCAAGGGTCAACTTCCAAACAAACAATACGCATAAGAGATTCTAATGATAATATTAACAGACAAGCATCAACATCAAGAGGGTGCAGGGAAGTAAGATAGATAAACATAAGGGTCGTGCAGGAAAATTTACAAGCAAGCATCAATCACAACACAAGTAGAATTTCAACCAAAAACGCACTCAATAAGCAGCACAGAACATGCATAGCAATCATATAACAATCATCCAGGATAATTATGATGCAGTTGAGGTGTAATATGGCCCGAACATTCGGGTTGCTGCAAAGAGTCGGCACATAGCTGATTGGGAATAAACTTGTTACCCCAATCGTATACAACACATAGCCAGCACATAGCCCGCACATAGCTGATTGGGAATAAACTTGTTATCCCAATCATATACAGCACATAGCTTCCCCACAGTATGCTGGATGGATAGACTTTCTATTCCAACCAGCTGGGGGATGACGACAACGTCGTCTTGAGGAACATCCCTGCATATAAAATTCATGAGCAGAAAACAATAATAACATGAGTGAGTTCCTCACTCGAATTCCCCACCTAGTGGAAACGTTGTTTTTATGAATCTGAGTCCTTTTGTCGAAGGTGGCTGTTAGATCAAATAATTAAATGAATTATTATATTTTGATAATAAACAATTTCTTTTCAGTGACGTTAAAGATAAAATTCCTAACATAGTGAAAATTATCATGTACAGGAATAACCATCTCTGAAAGGAAACATCATTGCCTTGTCAAGAGAATCAGTTCGCCAGAAGAGTTCGTCCGGTCACCTCGAAGGAGACAACATCAAGGATATACGTAGGAAAGCATTCTTGTATAAGACAGTCCGATGGCATAAGAAAGAAAGATATTCAAGTACAAGATTGTCCGGTGAATCAAGAGAGATAAATCAACAGCTTCAAATGACCAGCGTCCTTTCTCACGGTTACTTGATGGAAATCTGCACACCCAAATCAAGCCTACTTGAAGCAGCTGAATTAGTCCGCCACCCGAATCTACAAAGATCAAATGGGAAGACTGTATTGTTTAAAGGTGAAAGAGCATAACAATCTTGAAGAAACTCCTTCTGCCTCGAAGCCTCTCTAGCATCATATAAAGGAGTTGTGGATCAACTCTCTCAGATGGAGAACTTCAGTGAAGAACAAATAGAAAGAAAGGATTCAGTTCTCTAAGACAAGAATGTTCTGTTTCTTAAAGAAGAACTGACTGAAGGAAATTCGTTTGGCAATGCGAGCCACTCAATGACGGAATTTCAAGCATTCAATGGAGACTGCGTCTGCCAAAGCTAAATGGAAGAATCCGTCCACCAAAGTATGAATCGCGCCAAAGATACAAAGATCAATGAGTACGTCCTTCGAGGGTAACAAGTCAACAGAAGTATTAAAGAAATTATTCTTTTGAATAATTACTTCTTTCCTCGTCTGCACGATTATCAAAATCTGGCAATCACAGAAAGAAAGATGGGACACAATTAATCCAATACTTCTTGGTCCCACTACTTCTCTGCTTTTCCTAAAATCAAGCTGACATCGCGAAATCAACGGCAAGAATCTCTGAGCATCGTACACTCTCAACGGTCGAAATTCAAAAATCTGACCAAGGCACGTGATGAGTATTAGCTATCAAGCACTTGGGTAAAAGAGTCAAAACAGTATCCACCGCTGTATTCTCACACATTATATACGAAGAAACCAGCTCAAGGCTACTCGCTCAGCATGGAGCCAGACGACATCAACCAGACGAACTGATGATTTCCAGATCATATCTTACGCTTGCAGAGAAGCCTTTGATCGTGACTTACGCCTGCTGAGTGATGCAAAACTAGCCGTTATGTGCTTCCCGGAGAGGAAGAAGCACTGCGGGCAGGTTTTCACTCCTGCTGAGGAGAATGAACAAAGATCTTCAACTGAAGATATATATAGAGAACCTTGCTTCCGCAGCAACTTGGCGACTAGAACTAAATTGCACACATCTCAATCTAGTTTGTCCAAAGACCAAGGCAACCTTGGTCTCAGCTCAGGAAACTTCAAGTCATACCCCAACCTGAGCTGAGTTGCTTATGTGTGTAGAAACCTTATAGAGTTTTACTCTCATCATATTCTACACACATAACTTAGAACAAGAGATCAGCTTGCTTATGATCTCTCTGTTCTATAAGCTTCATTTCTTCTACCCACTCTTATCAAGAAGAGATTATTGTAGAAAAGAAAAATCCTGAAAAAGGTGATAGGAGAAGTCCTGATAATACTTGTAAGGAGGAGTCCTAACAATACTTGTAAGGAGAAGTCCTTCGAATACTTGATAGGAGAAGTCCTTAGAATACTTGATAGGAGAAGTCCTTAAAATACTTGTTGGGAGAAGTCCCTGATAATACTTGAACTATTTGTTGAAATAGTGAAAATCTTGGTGAAGCCAAGGACTGGATGTAGCCCTGTCGATTATGGGGGTGAACCAGGATAAAAACTATGTGTGCTTTACTTTCATGCTTTACTGCTTCCTCGCTGCACTTTCTTTCATACTCTCACAAGTTAATCATCTTAAAGAACAAATATTTAACGTCCAACAACTGTCAAATATTTCTTGTATTCCCACTTATTTTATAGAATATCTTGTAATGAAAATAAGTGAATTCTATCGGATGATTAATAAACAAAAATTTAGAAAGGAAATTCTAAAAATGGGTCACACAATTCAAACCCCCCCTTTCTTGTGTGTTTCTTGCACCTTCAGTGGCGTCATCCATTTCGGAGAGCCCGTCTACTTCGAGGAATTGTGATCGCCCGAACCCTCCTGGTCCAGTGATCTCTCGTCGGTAGCTGCCGAAGTGTAAAGACGCCTACTACCACCAACGAGGCAATTACCGAATAAGCTACCCAATTTTCTTGAAATAATTTTTGTAAAGGTCTTTGCCGCTTTTGGAAAACATGTCTTATGATTCCTCGCTAGGAAGTCCCTATAGTTCTTTTTCCCAAGACGTGGCTTAATTTTCTTTGCAAGATAAAACTTTCAGGAAAAAAGAGGAATCGTCCTTAAGTTCATAAAAGGGGTTGATGTATTCCTTTAGTACATTATGAATTTTCCTTTAAGAGAGGTAGGATGGATTCGTTTCGAAAGCTCACGGTTTAACTTTAGGTTTTCTTGAAAGCATGTTCCAAAATGTTCATTAAGTTTCTAATAGAAAGTTTCTCTTATTCTTTTTGAAACTGCTAAGTCTTTACTTTTCAAAATAAAGTCTGCATACTTATTTTGGAAGGAACCCCATTCCCATGGTAGCTTATACTAATTCCCCGGCTAGCACACACAAAACAAAAGTGGCAAGGCATATCAATCATTGCATCAAGCAAAGTCAAGGGAAGACGGTAATTCAATAAATATGCTATGAGGCATAGCACTACATAAAACAACATACATATTCAATCAATAATACATCAAACAGTCCTAATCCAGCATATCAGATGCCTTCAGATACTTCAATCAAATTCAAGCAATATAAGTCAGGTCGTTCTTAGAACGCCATCGACTAACATACAGCATAATAGTACAAACATATACATATGCTTAATAGCTAATGTAACGAAGTGCCCTTACCGAAGAATTGTTCGATCTGGGTAATTACGTAAGCTCCGATCATCCTGGCCGGTCTGAAGTCTCGTAAACCTTCAAGAAACATAGCCTAGCTCAGAATTTGAAACTCAATCAAAAGGTCCTTGCTACTGCTCCTACATGGTTTCTATTCCTTAGACAATGGTCCTAACTCTTAGGAAATTCTTTGGAAGTCAAAAACGTTTTCAAACAACATTGACGTCCGTCGAAGGAACGTGGAAAACTCTAAGTTAACATTTTTCAAATCTTTCCAAAACTCAGAACCTATAAAGAGAATAAAGGCTAAATTCTTACAAATCAATTTGAAGGCCTTAAACAAAGTTTTGAATCCAAAAATACACACAAAACCTCAAAGGGTCAATTCTGCCCAAATTCTTTAAATTCACAAAAACCTCCTATTTTTGCCAAACAAGTCATTAAACTACTCAAGACAATTTCACAAACTAAAACATAACTTCTATTTCAAGTTTTCTAAACAAATTTTCAAGTCTTGAGTTCAAAAATCTTCAAAGTGTCAAAAACACAACAATTTCATTCCAAATGCAAATTTTCCAAAACCTAAGTTTTCTTAACTTATCAAAAACCCTAATTAAGCTATGAGTTCCAAAATCCAATTTACCCAAAAGCTCAATTTTAAACTTCAAATTCCAAATTTAACAAAACTTTTAGAAATCAATTTTCTAGGGTTTTAAATACACAATTTTCACTAGGCCATTTTGCACTAATTAGGGCAAAACCTTTCCTACAAACCCAAAACCACTTTCAAGCATTTAAACACACTCAAAGCTAGTTGAAAATCAATTTTATACCCTTGTTTCAATTCTGTCCAATTCAGCCATACCCACTTAAATTCCAAAATCAAATTTTCTTTCAAAACTAACTTGTACACATCAAAGGTTACATGAAATCTATGGTAAAACTAAATTTTAAAGTTTGAAAATCACTTATTTACATAATCAATATTCCAAAAATCTAGCTTCCAAGAGAACTAATTGGACAAATCCATAGATCAATTCAATGGGAATGACTTTCCTAAAGGCAATCCTAACAAAAGCTCAACTTAAAATTCTTCAAGGGACCAAAACTCAACCAATCAAAAATCTAATCGGTTCAAATTGAAGCTTACGACAGTGGGAACAACATTAACAAAGAGAGTTTAAGGTTCTAACAACTTCACAAAAAGTTGAACTCAACCTATCAAAAATTCGGATCGGTAGAAATGTAGGTCGGGATGAGATGAGTAATTTACCTCAAAGCATCAAGTGTAGAAGATGAAGGGAAGGGGCTGCCATGGAGGAGCAAGGATTTGGCCATGGAGAGGACAAGAGGAAGAAGATGATGAATAGTGAAGAATCTCTCACTTTCTCTCTCTAAATTCTCCCTTAAACTCACTTAAATGATGCTTAAGTGAAAAAAACACATGGAGACCCTTATTTGAAGGGGGAGCCACAGCCTAGAGGGGAAAAATGGGTCAAATTTCAACTCTTAATTAACCCTAGGGACCAAAGTGTGAAGGGTAAAAGGTTAAAGTAAAAATCTCTTTTTACTATTTGAGAACCAAAGTGTAAACTCTCAAAGGGTAAGGACTAAACCATAAACTTTGAAGGGGCAAGGACCAAACTAGGATTATGAAAGATTAGAAAATATCTTGAATATTTAATTATTATATTTATAATCCATGACGCGTCAGTGCGTCAACGCGTCAGATCACTGGTCATCAGTGAGTACCTCAGTGTCACTGAGAGTATCTTCCCTGGGCCATTCATTGGCTACGGGGTACTGGGCCCGCACAATTCGGGACCGGGTCGATCTTTCTCGAAGTTTGCGTCAAGCTGCCCGAAAACACTATTCATCGAGTCACTATTCACAAAATTCTTCTTCATGAATTTGGTCTCGAAACGCCAAACGAAAGCGTTTTGAGCTTTTCAGATTCTTGATCCGGGGTCTTGAAGTCGTCTGCTGAAGTTTCGGCTAAAAGTTACGTTAGCGCGAAAAATCCTTCCCGGGCTCCAGGAGGAAACCATATCAATATTACGGTCGTTCTTCACGAAATTTTCCACTGAACGTCGTGGTGATAGTGAGAGCGTCTTATTCTTGTCCGAACTCCAGGTCAAGTCTCACTTGGTTTCCTACCAATTGTCATAAAGAATACTTCATCAATACTTTGGCCGACGATATCGCTTGCCAATTCCGCCGAGCAGATCCAAACAATACCTTGGAATAATTAAATAATTATTTAATTACTGGGGAAATTTCCGGGTGTTACAGAATTCGGTGGTAGAACGGGTTCAGAGGAGAGAGGAAGAGAAGGTGGTAGGTGGTATGGTGAAGAGAAGTGGCGGCGGCGTTGACGGAGTGAGGGTCGAGGGTTCTGAGAAAGTGAGAAAGAGTGAGGTTAGCGGTGAGGGGGAAGAAAAGAGAAGAAAATCAAGAGGTGGGTGGCGGCTGGTTTTGTGGGTGGAGGTGAAGGATTTTTTTTTAGAGTTTTTTAAGTTTTTGTTATGAAGATGAAGATGATGAACATTCATCATTGATTTTGAATTTTATTTTTTTAATTAATTTTGAAGGAATATTTTGTTAAATTTTGGATGGTTATGGATGGAAAACTAAAAATGCAACAGTTAGTAAAAGTGAGGGATCTTGTATGCTAATAAATTTCAAGAGGAATCAGAAATCTCAAATTATAAAAGGTGAGAGACTAAAAGTATTATTAATTAAATATAAATTATTATTAACATACTAGTGCATAATCTAACATGCGGCTGTCGACTACTATTTCCACACGTCACCCTCTATCACAGTAGGCAGTAGCCACCCTCCATCACTTCCACTTGGTATAAGGATAATTTTGTCAATGTCATACATTTTATATCATTTTTGTCTTTAATGAGAATAAGAGCTTACCATATTCATAACATATCCTATTTTATAAACTCTGCTAACCTATGCATTTTCTCATGTCATATCCATCAAACAAGCCCCTAAAATCAAAATATGAGTTTCAATTGGAATTTCAGCCCTTCGTACTTAAAACCAAGATACATCATATTGTTGTCTAAGAGAAATAATTATTCTCTTGTAACAATTTTTTCTTAGAAATCTTACAAGATATTTGTTTTTTTGTCAAAGAAAACTTCTTACTAAAAAAAATAAAGATATTTCTCCCCTTCTTTTTGGGTCGCTATAAGAAAGAATTCAATTTGTACCACCACAAAACAAAGTATAAGAAAGAATACCAACACATGTTGACTCAGTTAGTAAAAACAGACTACTTTCTCTTAAAAAGTTGTGTGTTCAAATTTCGATATGAGGATCGTGTTGGTGGGCGGTAAGTACCAGGCACGCCTTAGCCCGTGGTGATGACCGAAGTCGAACCCATCCAAACTTTTTTTTTTTTTTTAAAAATGTAAAATATGAAAAAGAATTCAAAAGCATTTTCTGTTAATAAACTCAAGTAATGGGCCGTGTATGAGATAAATTAAAAAAATCTAATGGGCCGGGCCCATCGTTATTTGTTTCGTAGGTTGGAACCCACTGATTCACCATAATTTTCTAGGGTTTATGGATTGCTATATAAAATGGTGAAACGTAGCCTCCAATTTTCCAATCTCTGTTAACTCACCGCAGCATTCGCTTTGTTTCGGACAAAACTAGGGTTTGGTTTCTGAGATTCGCTTCCGTTCTCGATCACCATGAGGGCCAAGGTAAGATGGTCTTTCTTCATCGTTTTCTTTCCTGGTTTTCCGTTTTTATTGTTGTTTTAGGGTTTTTAGTCTGATTGGGAGTGTGTGGATTTGTACAGTGGAAGAAGAAGCGTATGAGGAGGCTGAAGAGGAAGCGCCGAAAGATGAGACAGAGATCCAAGTAGTTTGTGTCTTCTCTCGACGATAATTGCTTCTAGATTTTCCCAGTTTATTTTCGTTTGTTTTTATCAGACTTCCTAGTAAGAGAGTAGCATCAATCTTTCTCTCTATTTTCATTGTTATGATACGATTTTGTTGGATTCTCTCGCTTTTATGTTAGTTGAAAGAATATCGATTTTGAACCTAATTAACTAGCTTTAATATTCGATTCTCTATGCTCTCTTCATGATTTTCTGATTGGGTTTTGGTGATTCCGTCTTCTACATTGTATCGTACGGTTTATCTCTGGTTGTTGATCATATACCTAATTTCTGTGAATAAATAATCACCTACAAACCAAATGAACCCACCCCGTGTTGTTGCTTACCTTGATCAAAACCATTCCGTTCCTATGAAATTGTGTATCCTGGAAAAAGGTGAGATGGTTGGTGTGTCTAGCTTAAGATCTGAGGTTTGGTCCCTTCACATATGGAAGGCGTTTTTAGTATTTGGTTTGGTTGTGAATGAATGTTAAATGCCAATCAAATGTAGTATACAATTCCTTTTTTCCTCATTCCTTGTTGGTTGTCTCCATGTACTCATGGAATAGGAGTTCTCCACATCCAATGAATCCCATCTTTTAGGATCTTATTGTGTGATGGATTTCTAAGGCGTGTGAATGGAATAATAGCCTTGTTTGTGGGTTTTATAGAAAGAGTGATTGGTTTGGGTATTTTCTGAAAACCATCCAAGACCACTCTTCAGATATTTGTAGAGTTCCCCCCTAATTGGTTAGTTTTGTGGAATTTTGAATGTCCAGACAAGGAGGTAAGGATAGGCTTTGAGTGGAAGTGGATGATGATTAGGAGGGTAGTAATAGATATCGGAAGAGAGGACTTCTCATAGCCTCCGCTTTACTTTCCTTTTCATCCAACATTGCGCTTTTAATATTGTTATGTAGTATTGTTGCTATATCCTTGATGTGTTTACTGCTCATGCTGCGTGTAGTGCTGCTACAAAAAAAGGGTTTTATTTTTTAACATAACATGTTTAGTACAGAGCATAGCACAATGGCTGTGTTGTTTCAAGGTACATGTTTAGGTATTTTGAAGGCTTATTCAAAATTATTTTTACTTAGAATGCAAATCTGTCTAGTCGTTACTCACATCACATTATTGAATAGTGTCTCAAGGGACCTCTGTTGATAGGGTTTAGGGTATAGTTTAAATTCTCGCAAGCAAATGTGGAAAATCAAAGGTATTTTTATCTAATGGGTTGCATTGCCTTTAGAAGGCTTGTTCAAAATGATTCGTACTTCATAAGAATGCAAGTCTTTCCATTCATTACTTGAATGTGTTAGAGTGAAGTTTGAAAATAGTGTTTGAAAGGGCCTATGGTTGATATAGATAAAAGTCATGCTCGCTAATGAGGAAAATCTAAGGTACAATTATGTATTGGGTTGCATTGCCCTTATAAGGCTTATTCTAAATGATTCAGACTTCATAAGAATGCCAATATGTCCAGTTATTACTTGAAGGGACCTCTGGTTGACATCTAGTTTCTATGTTCATGTTTGTCTTGCGTTTTGGTACAGTATTTGAAAATGTGCATGTTTGCATTATCGGTGTTTATATTACTCGAACACGTTTAGCCATCGATCATCAGCGTATAACGGTCTTGCGTCTTGGTATGGTATGTGGTATAAAATGAAGAAAATTGATATATTTTTACGTTGCTTGGTCTTGCGTCGGTAAACTAACAGTATTGGAGAGAATACTGAAAACTTACGTCATAACCACGGCTCTTCCTATTCTTTTATATCCTCCTCTCATTTTTCTTTGCCATGGATGTCTCTTGTTCTGGGAACTTTTACTGTGGAGATGAAGAACAGAGCAATGTTTTAGCTGCCATATACCATATTTAAGTTTTACTGGGGCAGGTTGATGCGGTAGTCTGAAAAAGGATTTGTTAAGTGATGACAAAAAGCGAGAAAATTGAAGGTGGGATACTCAACTAGAATGGGTAGGAAGCCTCTCATATGTAAGATTGCTATTACATATTGCTCTAGTGAGTCAAGACCATAACACACTATGCTCCTATTCAGTGTTTGCATCTTATGTTTTCATTGTTTACATAGACAATCATTGTCTACACCGGCATCATAATTTAAGAGAACTATCATAATCAACCATGAAGAGTATACTTCACTTAGAGCGGCTAGAATTTCTTCACGTTGAAACGATGCTGAAAAAATTATGGTGCAACTTCCATGTTGGTTTTCTCTAGAAGTTTTTCAGCCATAGATATCATCTCACCACATATGTTGCACCAATGTCAATAAAAGCTCATGGCTATTCTAAATCTCCTTGCAATAACTTATCATTTTATGTGGTAGCTTGGTAATGCCATGAGGATACACATATAATGGTAGCGTGGTAATGCCATGAGGATACACATATAATTTTTAGAGAGAATTATCCTCTCCAATAATGAGGGAGATGTTTCTAACATTTTCCTTAGAGCTTTTTCCTGATATATCTCCATCTTATATGCCTGAAGTTTTCACATTTCCAGCCTATGATATTCCTGAAGTTTTCACATTTCCAGCCTATCATATTCTTTACATGACTCTTATTTCCATAAGGCTCACATTTAACTATCAATGCTGAGCTTAACGAAGTGCTACCTCGCTTTCCATTCTTCTATCTTTAGAAATAATTTATCTAGCAACTTCTTCAAAAGTAAAAGTTTCATTTTCATACATCAAAACATGCACATCAAAACAAGCTTGGTATGTTAATAGGAAGATGGAAACGACCATATGATTATAAGCGCTTTATCTCCATCGTCAATATTAACTCTAATAATTTCTAATTCAGAGCACTAAGAGAACTATCATTAAGAGCACTAAGATGATTATAGAACTTTCATATTATTTTCCATGCGTTAATTGGGAAACTTCTCCTTTAACAAAAATGATATGAGACGTTCTTTGCCTGATATAATCATTCGAACTTCTCTCACAGTTCCTTGGTTGACCACATATCCTACACATTCGGTAGAACATTTGTAGCAAAAAACAGTTGCATTTCTTTTATCGTTCTCAAATCTAGTTCCTCCAATTTCTCATCCTCCAAGTTTAAATTTTTTCTTTCAGCGCTTTGTGTAATCCTAATTGTATCAACACCTTCATGACTTGTATTTTCGACAAGGAAAAATTGAATCTCCCATTATATTTCTTTATGTCGCACTTCACAACATTTGAATAACTTCGCACTGTAGATGTATGCAACATTTACAGTATCACACTTTTATAATATGGACGATCAGACGATGCTACAACCACAATGCAGACTAAGCAGGTGATATCTCACATAACCAATGACTATGTCACCACTGTTGGAAACATGTCACACAGAGAAATATAACTAGAAAACAATCACAACACAAACATACAACGTGAATTCTCCAAAATCGAAGAAAAATCGCGGTCGTCGTTTAAAGACAACTAGAGAACAATACTATGTGAAATTTATTAGAACTCAGATTTTCTCTCACACGCACTCGCACACTTAGACAAATATATGAGTGACACTTCCTAAAACTCTAAGGGAGCGTTTTTTAGAGAGATATCTCAAAACATTTTCGGGGATGTGAGGTTGGAAATATAACATTCCTAGGTTATGTACAAGTTTTAAATTTTTTATTCCCGAGTATGAAGAATTCCTAGGCATGCAAGTTACACATGATTTCATAAATTTTATTCTCGTCTCAAAGAGGGGAATCTTACATTCCCATCACAATGAAAGTTATTTCCCACTAACTTTTCCTTCCACTACATGTTTTTTATTTTTATATTTTTAGTTAAATAATTTTCAAAAATATTTCTAGGAATGATATATGCAGACCAAACACATTTTTCATTTTACCCGAGAATGACTTTGCTGGTAATATGATCCTGGAAAACATCGGGAATATTTTTGTAAAACTAATAAACTCCCCTAAGGCAAGAGTATAAGGAGAAAATCAGATACCAGCTACAAGTGTTTCTATCTTATTTTAGGATTATATCTCAGTTATGGGAAGTGTTTAAACTCAACAGAAACACCTCTTATTTTCAGTAGAACTCTTCTATTATTCCACCGAAGAAAATATCATTTAATTATGCCTTCATAAACCATACGCTATAAGCATCAATTATGCAACCACAAAAATAGTGACTTTATGAATCCATAAAACAACGCTGGTTTTAGGGCATCTCCTCTCCATGTTTTGTAATACTTGTTTTGATAGTTTTAACCCTAAGAATCGGAGCATGGATTTGTTGTTTCGACTGCAAGAATCACCCTCATTATTTAAAACTAATGCACCAAAGGCAGATGCGAAAACCGTATTAGCATCATCGTAGTGGCTAACCTAAACTAGCTGAAAACTAAAAAAATCTTAGTTACGAAATTGATGCTAATTAGAGTCGGGCAAGCTGATGCTAAATCAATGCTAATGTTCAATAAATCAATGCTAATGTTCAATAAAAAGTGAGCGACGTTAAGTAGACCGACGCTAAACATGGCCAAGATTAGGAGTTTCATGGGACGGGTTGAGATGAGTTTGTCTTGATTTATACTCTGGCCATAAATATTGATAAGGTCTGTTTTTAAACTCCGAACCCGTCCCCAGACTTGGATAGACCCGATGAGGTTCGGGTTTAACATAGACCCGAACATAAAAGAACGAGTTCGGTTGACTCGAAAGACAAATTGAATGTCAATTTCAAATCTCACCAGAGAATTATAAACATATCATTCCATAAAAAAAACTAATCTCTAATCCTATCAATGAATTATGAAGAAATTTCATAGAACTGGAGTTTTTTATAACAATATACTAAATTAGAGAAAAAAATACAAATTTTATTTACTTGAAACCTGACTATTAATGAAAATATACAAAACCATGTTTTAAAGCTAGTATGTAAATCGTGTTTGTATGATGGGTTGAATATAATTTTCACCTGACCCTTAATATTGACCATAGTATATAAATAGGCTCATGTTAATGTTGAAAGTTTGCATCGACTAAGCTAACGTTCTTTCTTTCAATGTAAGCGTTGGTTAAACTAATGCTGCTAGAAATATATTTTATTTTATTTTGCAGCCATTTTAACATTGATCTGGATATACACTCCCGTTTGATTTTTATAGCTACTTTAAAGTTAGTATTTTATTGAGGGCAAATCACAAAACCAACCAGCACAAAAATCTGAATGAAAAAGGCAATATACAACTCGCCCAACAACGGAAACTAATTGATTGGATGTGCCAATATCCGTTGAATCTATTCCATTTCTTAAAGTTAAACATTGCACGATTTAACACTAAAATCTGTCTCCTAACTACTCTTCTCTCACTTTCTCTTGGCACGTTATTCACTATTTTGCTTACCTT
This sequence comes from Acmispon strigosus, assembly GCA_030819835.1. Classification (NCBI taxonomy): domain Eukaryota; kingdom Viridiplantae; phylum Streptophyta; class Magnoliopsida; order Fabales; family Fabaceae; genus Acmispon; species Acmispon strigosus. The sequence continues at coordinate 31,948,735 of JAUAMA010000007.1, forward strand.
TTGGTTCCATCGATTGGGTGAGATCTAAATCCAGTTAAGTTGCTAAACATGTGTTTGATAGTCTTTTTTTGTTAGGTAGAAGTGATTTTTCAAAAAGCTACTAATAACAGCTTTTGTGGAAAGAAATGTTAGAATCAAATGATTCAATGAATTATTGTATTTTACTGAATGACAATTTCGTTAAGTTTTGATCTCGTTGAAGATAGAATTCATAACTTCTCAATGCTTTTCATACTCAGGAATATCTATTTATTTGGATAAAAACTGCATGGACCTCTACAAAGCATTATCAAAAGCAGATATTCAAGTAAAGAAAAGAAGAAGAATCCGTCCGGCTACAACTTGTATAAATCAGTCTGCCGGTTGGGAGCGTTTGCCTTAAAGAGTTCGTCTGACTATGGTGAATGTGTGGCCACTCAATCATTGGGTTCATCTGAAGGAAAATGCATCTGAAACTCTTATAGGAGGATGTTTGTTTGACTAACAACGCTATTTTGGAGCTCGTGCAAGAGAAAACCCGAACGTGATCGTTTGTCCAACCCAGGATTAGCTGTCAAGGACTATTTATCCATTCAGAGCATTAATGGCGAAAATGACATAATTAATACTTTATTCCTCGCAAATTCAAATTCCCTGACATTCCTTAATTCAAACTACTTTTGCAGAATCAGCGGCGAGCCTTTCTGATCATTATAATCTCCTCAAAGTTTAAATTCAAATCTTCTGATCAGAGCATTAATGGCTTCCTTAGCTGGAATGCATGATAATTAAATGCAGAAGTTATAGCTCAAGGCAAAATACCTTGAAGAGCCTGATGTCAACCTCCGCCATTGAAGATGCATTAAATGCATGACGGATTGCATTAAATGCTGAAACAGAACTGCAGAAGTATCTGTTACTCAGAATAGAGGAGAAATTCAAACGGAACTATTTTCAAATCTTCAGCAAAGCTTCCATTGATCATCCTACTGAAGATATAAATAGAGGACTTGACATCGAATTCAAATTGACGACTTTCATACGATCAAAGCTTTCAAAACCTTTTAAGTTCATCATCAGCGATCTTATTTCTCTAACCCAAGCACTCAGCAATCTCAACTTGTTCATTATCTGAGTTTAGTCGCCAACCAGTGTGAAGTTTTCATAGAGTGCTACTCTTATCTTCATTCACACAAACCTCCCAGAGAACCAACTTGCTTATTGTCTCTGTAATTTGTTCTCCATATTTCTACCCACTCTTATCGAAGAGATTTTGTAGAAACCAATTCTTCTTGAAAAAGAACTTGGAGAAGTCCTGTCTAATACTTGTAAAGGAGTAGTCCTCAGAATACTGGGAGAAGTCCTGAAGAATACTTGTACTATTTTGAGAAAATAGTGAAAATCTTGGTAAAGTCAAGGACTGGACGTAGCCCTGTCGATTAAGGGGGTGAACCAGGATAAAAATCTTGTGTGCTGTATTTTTCAGTCTTAGATTAATTTCCGCTGCACTCTTTAACAAACGTTTTCAAACTTATAACTGCGAGTCTTCAAAAAGGAGTTAAAAATCACACACACAATTCAAACCCCCATTTCTTGTGTGTTTTTGCTACTATCAAGAAATGATTCTGCAAACTTTAACCCTGAAATTAACAAAGCAAACTGATTTCTTTATTGGCTTAATACTACTTTTGCTTCCTCATCTTTCACGATTTTGCATTTCTCCTTCTTGGAATTTATTAGCCTACAACGTCCCTCACTAAAAGTGCAACTTCTTGTAAAAGTGAGAGAATAAATTCCAAGAGGGACTAAAAATGCAAAATCGTGAAAGGTGAAGGAGCAAAAGTGCTATTAAACCTTCTTTATTTAATCGTGCTTTGCTTTGCTTCTTTTCAATTTCCGGACTATTTTAACTTTGCCATTAATTATAAATCTCCACATGTTGTGCCATGATTTTATATTATTATTTTTAACACACACATTTTCACGTCGTTTCATGCAAAAGTATGTTTGAGTTTGAAACGTGAACAATACACAGACTTACCTACTATGTGTTAATTTTCAATTTCTTTCGATTTCTTTATTAAATGAATTGGAGGTTGTAAAAATCTAACACTAGGCCGCTTAGTGATAAAGACTAATATATATCAAACAACTAATTATTCTAACCAGTGAAGATATATGGTAAACAACTAATTATTGTAAAAAGTGAAGTATGATTCTATATTATTATTTCTACTGCTCACTCGGTATCTAAAGCTATATAAATATTGAAAAATAAAGCAAATAATTACCCCCACTGAATTGACCCTCCTAAGAAAAGATAAAAGGGATGTTAAAATTGATATTTCAATAAATCACTGTATGAAATGAGATGGCATGAAGAATCTCTGTCTCTTACTTCTAGTGGAACAATTAGATGCCATTGATGATGATGAAGCAATTTTGGTCACTGCTGATTCAAGGGACTGTTTGAGAGTGCTGAGGCAAACATCCTCTGCAGCACTATCCTTAGAACAAAGCACTAAAATGCTCTTAATCCTGCCACCAACACTGGCTATGTCAGCTTTAACTGCTGTGAGTCTCAATCCTTTAAGTGCTTGGATGAGTTCAGAGAACAATTCTGGTCGATCTTCACAGCAAACAGAAGCTTTGATGAAGATATTGTCCTTGAACTTGTTCATTTTGGTGCAGCTTTCATCTTGAACATGGTCATAGTCAATTGTTACTTCATCAATTTCAGTTGGAACTGTGTAGACTCTGCTAACGTCCATTGCTTTTCGCTTTAGATCTTTAACTTTATCTATCACACTCCCTAGTAATGCTGCCTTGTCCATCTGCAAGTACACAAATGTTAATATGTTATATACCCACTACGCTTCATCCAATACTATCTCCCTCATTAATAGTATGTTTGGATCAACAATCAATTCTTCTGGTGCTCATAATCAAATCACAGAAATCTTCTCTTGAATTAACTTTACCTTAAGAATTAAGTTTATTTTTTGAAAAACCAACAAAAAAATACTTGATAATATTAACTATACAATCCAGGGTTTCAAATTGCTGTAACCGCAATTGCAGCCGCATCAAATTGCATTTGTCCTCAATTATGTAAAGCAGTGGAACAAACCGCAATTTAAAACTCTGATGCAATCCATGAGAAGAGACACATTAAAATTTGTTTACCTTATCAGACTTAGGAATCAGTTTTCTGAGAGTTGCAAGCTGAGTATTGATCCTATCTCTGCGCCGTTTCTCTGTTTGACTGTGACTTTTGGAAGCACTTATTGCTCTCTCTTCTGAAGCCCCTCCAATGGGTTCAGGCCATGAGTGGAACTCACCAAATTGAAGAGAGGCAGAGACATAAGGAGGCACTGGGAAGGGAGAACGATCATAGTAATTTTCCATAGAAACAATGGAAACTATCCTAAAGTTTCTCCCATGCTATGTGAGCTTTTTATCTCACATACCTAGCTACTGTTTGCTGCACTAATAATTGGTCATCTTCTTTTTATCTTGATGGCGTTTGGTTGGTGTGATGTGATAAGCATCAAAATTTGATTAGTCAAAATGAAAATCGATTTTGGCTGTATCCATCTGTCACTTCACCAACAAGTTTTTTACCCTCTATTGGATCTAATTGAAGGTCCCAGTAATGAATCTAACGAACTAGGACTCTACAAAGAGGGGATTCAAAGAACTTGGACCTGATAAACTAAATTATTATATTTTGAACTGCCTAATAAACTAATATTACTTGACAAGTAATATTAGTATCCCTGAAATAGTATGAAACAAATGGTGTTAACTCACTTAAGAAATAGCTCCTGGGAGGACAATAAAAATGGACCCTTAAATCTAAGGATATATTTGTAATTATAATATAAACTTGGTGGCATACAGTGAGTCACTCTTCATGGTGACTCGTAATAGACACAATAGACACCCCAGCAAATAGATTAGGCAGTGTTGTAACTTTAGAATTGCTTGATGAGAGTGATGATTCCTAGACACATGAATAATGTCAAACACCAAACACCTCTTATTTGTGACGATTATAAACCGTCATAAAATTGCATATTTACCAATTTTGTGACGCTTTTTTACAATTTTGTGACGGTTTTTTACTATCACAAAAAAAGGTGTTTGGTGTTTGACACTATTTATATGTCTACCGATGATTTTTGTTGCTTGAGTTAAAGGTTGTGCCTATTGTAAGTGACACACCTATTTGAATAAGAATATATCATAGATAAATAATAATAATAATAATAATAATAATATCTATGATTCATTTTTCTCCCTTTTTTTTCTTTCTTTCACCGGAATCATTTTCGATCACCGCCTCTCCACTACCAATTTCACTCCTCCTCTGCCCACCAGCACCACAACTCGTTCTACGACTAGCCCCATGCAACCTCTATATATTTGTTTCCCAATTTCTCAACCTCACCTCTCTCTTTCTCTCTCTCTCTCCTTCCTTCCTTCTAGACCTTTGATGAGATCGACTTCAAAGCGCAACCCACTTCTCATGCCCTTGAAGCCTATCATTGCTTTGCCATGTTTCAAGCTTCTTTGTGCCATCACCATTGCACCCACACCTATGGACCCTGGTTAGATGAAGCACTCCATTCTTCTTGAGAGGCTCAAAATCAGGAACCTCAAGGATATTGCTAAAACCCTATAAGCCAGGACTCCCCTAAAGAAGGGTTGTAATCAAGATCTGGTAATATGCTCAAATGGTCATGATGGTGCATGTTGGGTTTGTGGGTCGGGATCAACCTAGTGGTTGATGCACCTAATCATGAATGATCCACGTTTAATGCAGGTGGTTATATGTCAAGAGTTGTGCCGCTACTAATAGAAGCTTTTGACATGGTGGTAAGCACTCTTGTTCATAACATTTGGTATCAGAGTTGGTGGAAGCTCGAATTCTAGTTCAACATGTTTCCAATTATCTCAAGGTTTGAGAAAGAATCTTCCCTAAGAGGAAGGAAATGATATGCTCAAAGGGTCATGGTGGATCATGTTGGATTTATGGATTATGTTCAACCTCATGGCCCATGCCCAATAGAGAAGGGCCCTCTGTTTACCTCTAAAGCTTTTGGTATGGTGGTAAGGGCTTTTTCTCATATCATCTTGTATGGCCCGTAAATCTCGTGATATTAAAGTATGCCATCTTTGAGCACAAACCACGTGGACCTACATCCCTTGCCACGATTCACACACTTGTACAATATTCCTATGACATTGTTATTGCTACCATTGACAAAAACCATGTAATCTCAACACTCATCGATTTGTACGTGCAATTCACAGTTCTTGTGGTAGAATCAAGCCCTAACTGACACCATATGGGACTCATGCGAACATTAGCGCAACGGAATAGTAAGGATTCCCAATGTTCTTGTGAAATTCATGTTTCAAACTTCAAAATAGGTAAAAAGAAGAAAAATATATTTTTCTAGACTCGAGCATACTTGATATGCCCCCTGTCCCAAAGCTTCGGTGACTTTGTATGGTCCCTCCCAATTGGGTGTTAGTTTGTTGATGTTCGCAGTTCCCAGCCTTTTCCTGAGCACCAAATCGTCAACACGCATTCGCCTAGGAACCACTCTGGAGTCGTACTTCCTCGTGACCCTTTGCTTCACGGTTATTTCTCTTAAGAGGGCTTCCTCTCAAACTTTTGGTTCCAAGTCTAAGTCAATCAATAGGTTTCTCTCATTGTGCTCCTCGTTCATTGTCGCTACTCGCCAGGTTCTGTTTTTCAACTTAACAGGCAGCATTGCATATGTTCCATAAGTAAGCTTGTATGGCGCCTCACTAGTAGTTGGCTATGGGGTCATATTATACGACCACAGCACCACTAGTAGTTCATCCAACCACCTTCCTTTTTCCTCATCCAATTGCCTCTTCAACCCCGCCAGAATGACTTTGTTCACGGTTTCAGCTTGTCCATTTGTTTGTGGATGTTCTACTAAGGTAAATCTGGTTTGTATGCCCAAGTTGTTGCAGAATTCTCTTGTGGATTTGCTCGCAAACTGAGTTCCATTATCTGAGATGATCGCCTGGGGTATGCCAAACCTACAAACGATCTTTTTCCAATAAAGTTTTTTGATTTTTTTCAAAAGTTATAGATGCCAAGGGTTCTGCCTCTATCCATTTGTTAAAAGAATCCACAGCCACTAGAATAAGCCTCGCCTGAGCTCGGGTTACCGGGAAGGGTCCCACTAGATCAACTCCCCACAAAATGAACGGCCATGGGCAAGAAATAGTCGCCAAGAGTTCTGGCGGGGCCTTGTGGAGGTCGGCGAACACTTGACATTTTGTGCACCTTTTCACATACTCCTGGCAATCTTTCCTAATAGTGGGCTAATAGAACCATGCTCTCAGTATTTTTTCTCTGAGAGATCTCCTACCTATGTGGCTTGCACAAATACCCTCGTGTACTTCCTGCATTAGAGCTTCCACCTATTGCTTGGTCACACATCTCAACAGTGGTGCTGAGAAGCCCCTCCTATACAACTCGCCTCTGATCAAGGTATAATAACTTGCTGCTGGCCTAAGTTCTTTTAGGAACCTTTTTTCATCTTCTGGGTCGCTCTCAAGGATCTCATACAGCAGCGACATTCATGTCGACTCCTGGGCGATGCTGCACACCGCCTCCTTGTCAACACTTGGCCCTTGTATTGTTTCATGAATCACTGATTTGTAATTTCCCGATCTTTGAGTGCTCGCCAATTTAGCCAATAGGTCCACCCTTTGATTCTGCTCCCGTGGGACGTAGTCAATGTTGATTTCCCTTATGTTGCTCATCAGCTCTTGTACTCGCCTTAGATACTTTTCCAATTGAGGATCTTTTACCTGGTAAGTGCCCTTTACTTGATTGGTCATCAATAGTGAATCACTCTTGATTTCAAATTCCTCAATTTCCAATTCCTTGGAGAGCGCCAAACCGGCAATTAGGGCCTCATATTTCTTCCTGATTGTTGCTCGCTTTGAATTCAAACCTTAGAGATTGTTCAATTCGCACTTTGTTTGGGCCACTCAGAATGATTCCTGTAAGACCCTCAACTCTGGAGTACTTATGTTATGGTCCTTGAATGTTTCATATTTATGAATTGGTCCCTTGAATTGTAATAATCATATTTTAGTCCTTGGACTATTCAGATTTGAATTTGAATTCAGACTTAATGTGGCTCTTAATTGTGTGAAATCTGAAATTGAAAGAGAATTATGGGAATGAAGAGGATTAATGCCTTGGTCTGGAGTTTCTCATAGGTTTTGATGAGGAGTTATGCTCCATTATTGTGTGTTGACCGCCCCTCTTCTCTCTCTTGGTGCTGGAGTTTTCAAACCACTATATGTGGTTGTTTCATTTTGTTTTTCTTTCATTCTCCAAGTGTTTTAACCTAAAATTCCTTGAACATCTTGTGCTGCTGCCGCATCTGCCTTCTTCTTCATTGTGTTCAAGTTTTGTTCTCCAATCCTCTCCAAGAGTGCTTGGTGTTGATCCATTGGTAGGTTGTTCAAACTCTTTCAATACTGAATTCTCTTGTGTTCAATCCTTCCTCTTTCCTTAGGTTCTAACTCAATGATTTTCCAGCACATTGTTCCTCAACCTTCGAGTTTTCTCTCCTCCATTGAAGGACAAGGGTTGTGTTTCACTCCTTCTTGATCAAACAAGCCTAGCAAGGTTGGTCTCTTTCATTGTTCTTGTGCTAGAACCTTGTTATCTTCCTTTTTAAACAATCTTGTGTTTTAGAAACCCTTGTGTTTTTGAGAGGGAATTGTCCTTTAATCGATTATATATTTGTTTTGTCAATGGGAGAACCTTGTTTTTGAAGAAGTAGGGTTTAAAGTGAGTTTTTCCATGAAAAATATTGTTTCTGGCTCTCTGGCTGAGAGCCAGCACACGGGCACTGGCCTCCCAGCGCCATGGCGCTGGGGTTCTGCCAATTTCCTGATGGGCAAGTAGGGAGCCAGCGCCAGGGTGCTGGCATCCCAGCGCATAGGCGTTGGGCCTCTACCAGCCATTGCTGTTTTTCCTTTAAAACCCCATTTTGGCCAATCGGTTTCTAGTTTCTTTTGAGATTGATTTCCACCTATCCAATGGTTGTTTGATTTCTACTTATATGTTTATCTTGCAAGGTTGGAGATCAATTGCATGCAACCCGTTCGAAGGTAAGGGTAACTCGTGTCCTAGAGAGTCTCGGGCATGCATGTTTGTATGTTGTTGAAATGAATATGAGTTAATTGTGATTGAGTTTTCTATCGTATACTGAATATGCCTTGTTGTTGCAAATCATTTTGAATTACATTATTGAGGCTGAGATATTCCTTGGTATGCTTTTATAACATGATTACATGAGTTGTTGATCAACGATGATAATATGTTGTTGAGGGCTAAGGAAGTGAATTGACGTTGTTAACCTATGCATACCATGACTGTTTGGTGTTTATTGTTAAACTGTTGGTTCACTAAATTAATGTTGTTTTTTATCATGGCATGTGCATTTTGTTGAGGTGATTCCATGGATGTCATTCCTTGGGATTTGCCTGGGGTGTCCTGTGGTTTTCGTTCCACGTGATCTACCTAAGGGTGGTTGTATGGGTTGTCATTCCCATGTGATCCTCCTGTCCCCGTTTGGGTAGGTATATTGCTTGTGGCCAGAATAGAGCATGTAGTTGCATTTTGAGGATTTTTGCTATGAACTCTTTGGGTTAAATGGGTACTTTTGTTACTTTTGCAATCCTGTTTCCGTCTATAAAATGTTTAGTGTTGTTCTTGAAAACTATTGATGTTACTACTGTATTATAAGACTGCTGTAACAACTATCTTTGTATCACTGCTAAATTACTGCTACTGTGATACTGCTACTGTTTTAATATTATGCAATATGCATGATGTTTGGTTTGATAGTCTTGTGTTTGTTTTAGGAGTTAACCATTTCTGCTTGTTTGTTTGTTGTTTGGGCGCTTAACGCCATAGATGTACAACACAAGGACTAAAATGAAGAGCGAATATGAGGTCAGCTAAAGGAGATGTCATAGGAGACTTGAAGACCATGAAGAATACCTATTTTTCGCTGTTTATTTCTGAAAATGACTTAATTTTTATTACGTGAATAGTGTGAATATGGAAGAGAGAATGGACTAATGAGAGTTCCTTGAGTACATGTGGTAAGCATGACACGTGGCAGTTGATGGAGATGTTGACGTGCATTTTGGGATGCTTGAAATGAGGAGTGATTGACATGTAGGATATTGTATGTGGATAGACATTGGGCTTTGTATTATTAAGAGATTTAGATCATTGCTAGTCAGTAAAACAACGGGATGTGACATTCTCTATTCTCACTGCTAAGTTTGATCCCTCGATCTCATGGTTAGGCGAGCAAGCACCACGCCACATCTTGTGATTATAAAATAACTACTTTTTTAGGTTTCCTTTAATATCCTCCATTTAATAGGTGAGAGATTAATCTCCCAATGTACTATCATACACCAAAGTGGGAACCCTCCTAGCCATGTTTTTTCAATCACATAGATCCAGAAATCAAACCAATTACCACATGCTTAAGAGACTCGAGTCTCTTCCACTCGCACCAACACATTATTGGTACAAAACAACTACTTTGTACATCGTCATATTGCACAAATTAATTATTTGAAGAATAATATTTGGGGGAAAACTGAACAGTAATGAACTACAATTATCTTTACTTTCTTATAAGAGACGAAGAGCCGAATCAATTAAAAACAATGTAAAAAATATCAGAGCCTCGAGAGAGACTCTAGTTGTATTTGTTTAGCATCATTATATATTCACTTCACTTGTACATCCCCTCTGAATTAAACCTCTCCCACCTTATGAACTAATTGATAATAATATCTAATTAAAACATAAAACACAAAGAACCTGAGCACCTAAAATGGGGAAAAAATATTTTAACATCTGTTCATGAAGATTAAAGAAGCTGAAGCTTTGTCCAGCTATCTATATTTATGAATGAATTCTCAGCTATATCAAGTTAACAACTCATCTCAATACTCATTAAAATGGATTGCACCAACTTTCCACACAAAGTAAGTTGTTGCAAACATCACTGTGCTGATAAAAACAAAAGAAAAGACAATGAAAAACAGATCAGAACCCCCGGGAAAGTCGAAAGTCAAGCCCTGCTTCGGCATCCCTCGTTTGCTGTCATCAAACAAATTACTAGGGGCTTCTGGAAGTCTAGATCTTTTCTTCCCTTTCTCACTTTCTTTAAAAGCATCCAGCACACTCTTTCCCATCTCTGGTTTAGTTTCTTTTGATGAGTCCTTGTTACGGCTCAGGACTCGAGCTGCCCTTAACCTATCTCTTGCTGTTCTTTTGGTTGCAGATGTTTCAGACCCTTCCTTTTGGTCAATTGACCCATTGGAAAACTCTGATTTCTGAGATCCTGACTCGGAGTTAGCTTCAGCTTCAAATTGGAAAGTTTCATCCCCAGGACTCATGGCTGGTGAATTTTCAGCTTCATCGCTGAAATCCTTACTACTGGCGGCTGCTACAAGCTGATCACTATCTGCAACTGAGAAACAATGACCAAATCTTTTTTCCTTGACGAACATTCTCGATCTAGACATTACTGAGAGGGGTGTCATCTGAGTAGCTTTTGAGAAAGAAGCCCCAACTGAATACCTTGTTGCATCTTGATACTTTGTTTCCAGCTTCTAATGGAGAATAGAAGACTTGTGTAAGTGATCAGACAAATGACAGTCTGATAAGATAATTGAATCATAATGAAGTAATTGTTAAATGTTAATAAACACAATAACCAGTGATTGATAATTCAATACATACAAGTCCAGCTGAAGCATCAGTTTGGTGCAATTTGACAAAACAGGAACCTACCACAGCTCCACCCGGAAGGAAGTTTGATAATCTAATTTTTAGAACTATTAGAGTGACATAAAGCAATACACCGGAACAATAGCTTTCTTAAGAAGTTCACCAACAAATAAGTTTTACTATGATAAAACAGATTATTTATACTGCTACTAATACTACTTGTTATCCCCATAAAAATCCTAAGTCAAATAATAATCCCTACCATTTAGAGTTCTGTATACTGTGCCTCGAATCTCTTACAATCTAATATAAATTTCATAGAAGCTCTGATAATATATCATGAACCAACTGTCCCAAAAGCTTAAGTTGTTAGGTGAAGAAACGTGATTGGTTTTATATTATACTTCTTACACTTAAGATAGCTTTTAACCCATAAACTTGCTATCTCCATATCCTTCCCATAGCCACCAGATGTAAGTTGGAGATTCTTCCCAAGGCAGTTTAACTAAGCGCTAGCAACTACAATTCTTTGAGCTGCAGATATTGAATTTAAAATGAAAAAACCCCACCTAGCCTATCTTTTTCATCCTCTTCTATTTATTGTTTATCACTACTTCCTATAAATCTAATTCCAGAACAAGAATTTCAAAAAAGAGCTTGGGAATTGAGAAAAGGTCGGTAGCAATATTGCCCGTCACAGCACTTTATATATTCAAGTAAAACCCATCAGCACAAAGAATTGCTTACCTACAAAGTCTGAATGTACAAAATCTCATAAACCCATTTTCACGAATATGTTTAAACTTAGCTAGCATATGTTGAAACGGTTGTGACGAATATGTGGAACAAATTAAAGTTCAAGATTCCCTCAAAGGGATATGGAAATTATCCTCAGATGCGTCAAATCCAAATGCATACAACTGAATTGAGAAAACCAGGAATGGTCCAATTTTCAATGAAACTAGAGGAAACGAAATAGAACAGCTCCTAAGTGAAATCGATGGTGGAGAAGTAGGAGAACAGGAAGAACGTACCTTTGAGCTGAAGCTCATGATGGGGTTTAAAGATATGGCCATGTTCTTGTTTTTCAAAGCCGAACCATGGATAGCCACAAAGAGTGGTCTAAACTTACCGCTAGATTGTTTATTCTGGACTGAAATTGCTGCTGCTTTTGACACACGCCAAATAGCGCGTGACCACTCGTATTGCTTCTTCTCGTAAAAGAAAAAAAGAGGGACAATTTACTCACAAAAATATCAAAAAGGAAAAGAGAAAACTTAATTTATTTTATAATTTGTCAGTTCGGGTGAAAAAATATTAGTGGTATTTTTTAATATAACAATACTACGTTTTTTTTCTCCATATATTTTTAAGGATTTATAAAAAAAATTCAAGGAAAATATGTTGAAGTGAAGATAAAAGATACTCGTAATTACATGTTTTGGACCTAATGGATTCACCTTTTAAAGAAATGTAACTAACAATTAAAATTGACTTTTTAACGGATATCCTACCTATTCAAGAAAATATAAATATAATGCACTTTTAATAAATGATTTTTGTGGGATTCAAACGTGTATTTTCACACTTACGAGGATTTAACTTAGTTACTAGTAGCCAACACTTTGTGGGTAACTTGCATATAGGGTCCGTTTGATAAACAAGATAAGCAGAGATGATAGAATAGCAGTAATCTTATGCTGTTGTTATCTGTTGTTTGTTACGCCAGCAGAATAGGATAACACTATCATATTCCTTATCCTATCATGTCCATCATATGTAAAAGTTATATTGAGGGAGAGCTAGGATAGAAATTACCCAGACACGATAGGATATCAGTTTTTTTGTTTGTTTATTACAATACCTCAATTAATTTCAATATTTATATTTTATATAATTTATAATAATATTAATTGATAAATATAATTTTTTAGTTTTAATATAATATTAATTTCATTACTTATCAATTACTAGTTGTTAATGTTAAGTTAAAATTATTTAGTTGCTTATAATTTTAATTAAAAAATAAATTGATTTATAAATGGTGAAAATTCATAAAATAATAAAATTTTCACTATCACTTACTACTACTTAGTTAACATTATTTTTCGTTATTTATATTATACACAAAATAATTCTTCACTAACAATAAAATAACCAACTCACATATAAATATTAATTTTGTAGTAGTAAATATATACTAATTTTGCATTATCATATGCTATTATTTAGAATTATATCTTTACTTATATAATTATAATTAATACTCACCAGGCCCATAGTGTCACAACATGATTTTTTTAACTGCTCAAACATAAACATTGTTATGATATTAACATTACTTCTCAAATAAATCTACAAATAAAAACATTGATTGAAATTACCCCATATAATCAACTGTGGTTATTCAAATATCATTAATTATTAAAAATTAGAAACGAAAGAACTTAATTAAATTAAAATCCAACATAGTTAGGTCTTTTGCCTCATTTTGATAAATTACATTTTACCCTCTTATCAAAATCTTCAAAATACTACAAGGTGATTTTTTTTTAAATCTAATTATTGTTTTGGTCCCATAATATTAATTCAATCTAGAACATGATAAAAACTTGAGAAAGACCCTAAAATATCCAATGCAAACAAACGGATTGAGATACAGGTTAGTGCACAACATTACGCTCAACTCATACTAACTCTAAAACAAACTGATATCCAACACACACACACACACACACACACATATAGAACCACACTCTACCCATCATAACTAAATTTTACGTATACTAATGACTAATCATATCTATTACATGTTAAATCTATTATCTACCAAAAAAAAACACGTTGAATCTGCTACACATTATCATTCCTAGTTAGGAATCTGCTGCAGATTGCTCCACCTGTACTCGCATCCATGGCAAGTGATTGGAATACTAAATTTCCTGACGCCATCACTATTTAGTATTAATTTAGCACTATTCACAAGGACTCGGCGATAATTAGTGGTAACAAAATTTAAGGTACAAGAGATCAAGCAAAAATATCAAAGCAAGATGCTCCGTTAGTACCAGAAGACATAAAAGTAAACATCAAACCAAGTAGCAATGGAACCACATTTAAAGGAACACAAAATGCACACCACAATCAGCAAAGCCAACAAAAATTGTTTAATACATGGACTAGGAATCGAAGTCCGACTATTTCATATTATACCTTGGACCAAATCATTTAATAACAAGAAAAATGGTTTTATACAGAAAATCCTCGGCTAGCTCCGTCCAAGCAGCCCAAAAAATGCCTCATCTACAAAAAATATTACAAAACTATGACACAACACCCCCCCTCCCCCACAGAAATACCAAATTATTTGACTTGAACCTCCACCTCCATCATCAGAAGCAAAGAAAGAATATTGCATTGAAATCCGACGAGAAAATCTATGAAAACTCCAAAGCTGCTACTTTTCCCTCCGCGTAGACTTACCGCAGAACTTACCACCACCCTTGTATCAGTAGCTGCTGCCCATGGGTGGCATGCCAAAAGGAGGCATTGGAGGCATCCCCAACCCACCCATTTGAGGAGGAGGGGCAAAGCCTCCTCCCATTCCAGGCATTGGTGGTGCAGGCAAAGCAAGAGGCAACAATTGAGCATACATATTCTACAACAGAAGATTTCAATATGTTGAGACTAACAGATGAGGAGATAGAAATTATCAACAAGCTATAAGCGGGTAACATAAAATAGCCAAACTAATTACCTGTTGTTGAATTACTTCCTTCTCTTCTAGTTCTTTAGCTTTCACTTCTTTCTGTGCTTCAATTTTGTCCTTCACCAGTTCATCAACTTTGCCAGTGTACTCGCGGATAAGCTACAAAAGAGAGAAGACATTAAGAGAACGAACTAGATAACATGAAGAAAAAGACATGCGTGTCAACTGTATTGCATACTTCGTGTGATACAAGTAAGCAGCACATAAAATTTACAAACCTGTAAGACGTATGGGAAGGCAAAGTCAATTATATTGTGCACCCAAGCCAGTTCAAGAGCAACGTCTGCCCTGATTAAATCATAGCAAACAAATAGACACGACGCAAAGCATTCCTTCTTTCCCTGCATAAGTATGTGCGAAGAATGTTAGGATATAATGACTTCACTAAATTGTATGCACCTTAATATCTAAATGACTGGAATATGACCATTCCAGAAGTTTGGAGTTTGGACCATAAGGTAAGAATTTAATCACAATCCCTCAGTCAGAACATGGACAGTAAAACTCTAAAAATCAAACTGGCAGCAGTGTAGTCAAAAGCGCGCTAAAGCGCGCGTCAAGGATCCCACGCTTTTAGCGCTGGCTAAAGCGAGAATATGGCAGAAGCACGGAAGCGCGGCAGAAGCGCGATTCTGCCGCTTCTGCGCCTTAGTCTGTTTTCGAAATGGGCTGGGTTTTGACCCGTTTTGCCCCAGACCCGGTTTTTTAATTTACGGTTTAAGCCTTTCTAATTCTTACTCAGCCTCTTTCCCTGTTTTCCCTGTTGCGATTCTGCGTTGGTGATTCTCCTTCTTCCTCTCTCGCGAGTCGCGACTTTCTGCCCTGTTCTCCTCTCTCGCCGCCGGCGACCAACCTCTTTCCCGGTGACGTTCTCCGGTTCGGTTCTCCCCTGTTCTCTTCGCGCAGCGTTCGCCCTCTTCTCTGGTTTGCCTCTGTTTGCCTCTGTTCTCTTCTCTGGTTTGCCTCTTTTTGCCTCTGTTCTCTTCTGCAGTTCTGCCTCTTCTCACTTGCAATTTCTGGTTTGCCCAATTGCCCCTGTTCAGCCCTTCTCCGTCCCCTCTGAAATGTCTGCTTCTGCTGGAGATGATGGAACTGGAAGTGTTGGTGGTGGGGCTGGCCCTGTGTCTGCTGCTTCTACTTATGCTTTGATTTATGAGAACTTTGATATTTAAATTTTATGCTTTGAAGATGATAACTACTTTATGTTTAAGTTTTATGCTTTGAATTATGAGTAATATTTTATAATACTCTATATTTTTTGTATGGCATCCTAAGAATTTTTGTTATATATACCATTTAGCGCTTTTGCTAAAGCGTACGCTTTAGCGCTACGCTTCAGCGCTTTACGCTTTAGGACCCTCTACGCTTTTGCTTAAAAGCTAGCTTTTGACTACACTGACTGGCAGTATAAATTGCCATTATAGGCTTGAGAAAATAAATACTACGATCTTCCTGACTTAGAAGTTAGAACTGCAAATGATATAAAGGATGCCTCAAGCATCAATATGCAACAAACAAAATTAAGTAAAACCAGTTAACTGATAAGAGTCAACCCTAAATCAGAGGCTGGGCCTATATTGCAAGAGGGCAAAATAAGAATTACATGCAATTGAAACTAAATTCAGTACCTGATCAATGAAATAAACAAGCAACTCCTCAGCAAGTTCACGTTCACCAGATTGTGAGGCGGTCTCCATGGCATCTTTGTAGAGGTTATCCTTCTTTGACAAGGCAATGGACTGCTTCCACCTACCAGCCTTCTTGTAAATATAAGCAGCAACACGTCTCATCTCAAGAAGCTCATGCTTTTCAATCTGCATTACAGACGATGAGGATGATATATCAGGATCCTACAATGGAATCAATAAGTAGTCAACATGAAGAATAATGCAGCTCACCTTCTGTGCAAGGCCTATTTGGTCAAAGTTGTCATGCAAATCAGTTGACTCGCGTAATCTATCATAGTCTTCCTCCTCAACATATATCTCATTCAGGGCTTCATTAACAGCAGACACGTTATTGCTCTGAACTGCAACCATGTATGGCTTGACAAGACGGAGATGACCAGCCTACAGAACATTACACGAAAAACATAAGTGACAGAAACAAGTTTTAACCAAGATCTAATGAAATTTCTGACAGTATTAATGCTACCTTTCGCATGATATCAACAACACGTGCATGGTCAACACGAAGTGCAAGGACATTCAAAACATCGTTTATAAGATCTGGATGCTCTTGCAAATAGAAGTGAACAGACTTGTAATACAACTCCACATTAGCAACTTTGACAATAACATCTTTGAATTGCATGTGATCCCATGCTTCAGGTGAATGGTTCATGATGGTTGTCGCAGCATTATCAAACTCATCATATTGGATATACAAGTAGGTCAGTTCCTTCCAATGCTGTTGTTCATCACAAGCTCTTATGAGTTTTGGAATATTGAGTCGGGTTGCAAATAGTTTGATATGTTCCATAAGCTTCTCAGGACGGTATCTAGCATACAGAACTCCTAACTCGGTGAAGATGCCCATATGTGCCCGTTCTAATCCTAAACCGCTCTCCATGAGGGATATGAGCTCATTGAAGCAACCTCTATTTTGGTAAAATTCACTGACCTCTTCCAAGTCATCCACCTACAAAATTCACAACAAAAATTGACATATTAACTCCAAACCAAGTAATGCACATAAAACCTTCCCCATAATTACAAGCTCGCAGCATACTTGGATATTATTTCCCCATCGCATACTATGAAAGCCCAATTATACAAACTTTCTAAATAGAAACCAGGGGAGAACTGAATAAAGAAAAAATATATAGTCCATTTCAACATATAGTTAACGAGAAAAAAAAACAAAAAAAAAAACAGTTTACCTGAATAATAATGTTCAGCCCACATATCTGGGCCAAACGGAACTCCTCTGCATCAACACACGCGAAGCAAACTTCCTTCCATGTTTTTGAGCTGTTAGCTTTCCTTGCTGCATCTACAGCACCTTGGAACTGTTTCAACTTCACAAGTGTGACTGCTAACTTGGCCCAGTTAGATATAAAAGCAAATATAATTTTTGCAGCCTCATATAGCTCTTCATCATACAATCGGTCACCAACATTTTGAAGATTGGCCACATTCGGCATAAGAATGAACTCCTCAATGTCACTGAGCCTATCGATCTTTGCATAAGCATAAATGAGCTCACTGTCCACCTTGGGTTCTTTTGTCTTCTGCCTTACCATCAGCAAGTATCTCACCAAGTCATGGTAAACATCGGTATTTTCAGCAGCACGGATAACATCCAAAAATTGTGTGGCATCATCTGCTCGTATAAATGACTCAATTGCATCACTTACTAGCCCTTCCCTGAGTTGAGCCTTGGCCACCTGACTCCAAACAGCATCCTCTTCAACTCGGAAAGCAAACTCCACAGCTCTATCAATGCTATGAATATTATCTAGCAAGACATTGACTGCTTGAACATTTAAGTTGAACTTCTTGAAAATTGCAAATGCTTCTTCATATAACTGAGCCTCAACAGCCATTTCTCCAACTGCAGGACCATCAAAATTATCCAGTCTATTTATATAATCCATGACTCTGGATGGATCAGCCTTTATTGCTGTCAAAATAAGCAGATTCTGCAAATTAAAGTTCCCACTGAAAGCAGAATTCTGAAGCACAATCTTCTCAAGAAGCTCAATCAATTCATGAGGTAGATCAGCAGTCATGAAAGCCTTCACAGCTGCAGATACTTGTTCAGGGCTCTTGCTTTCAGGAAGGGCAGTAGATACAACTTGATCAATAAGTTGTCTTCTGTATTCATTATCAGGGATAAGAACTTTCTCCCAGAGGTCACCATCCATCCTCTCAACTACATACCTGTAATCACAACAAAAGTATATAAGGAATGAAGCCAGGGATAATTATTTAGTGAAAGAAAATGCATATAGACTACAAACCTCGCTTGTAGTTTGAACAAAGAATTTTTGTTTGTCACATTGATAAGTTCATCATCACATTGTCCTCGCCTATAAGCCACAACGGCCAAGGTAGGATCACGTTTTTCACAATATTTTCCCACAACTCGAGAATCATAGTATGGGTTTGTAGTGAGAAAATGTTCTGGGTTGTTGTTGCTATCAATGATGATCTTACCCAGAGCATTATGAACATGTACATCCTGGCTTCCCTCACTTACAAGATGTTCCAGGAACTGTGTAAGCAGACGAAGCCGATTTCTGCATCCCAAAAAAAGCAACATAGGAAAAGTCAGAAACGTGAGTGGTAGACAAGTAGACAGTATGTAGGATTAGAGAACAGATACCACCTCTTCTCACATTCCTCCACCAGTGGCTCCACCGGCAGTAATGAACGAACAGAGAGAATCAAGCCTTTGATAAAGTCTTCTGGACACTCATCATCTAGCAGCTGCCCAACAACTAGAGGAGCATTCCCTGGGTTCACCTATAAAGCAAGGTACAAAATAACTGGGACGCAGAGAGAGAGAGTAGACAGCACTCGTGAAACAAGCAGGGCTACTACAATAGAATGCAAACTATAATACCTTCTGAACATAACCTTCAATGTAGCGAAGCATGTTATTTGTGTATAGATAGTGTGTCAGATCTGGAACAAACCCAAATCGGTCGCAAACATTAATCAGAGGTCGTGCATCTGGAAGCTTAGCTTCCATTAGAAAGTTCTTCGTTTTCTCAGGATCATAGAAACTTGATTCTCTAGTCACACGCTCGACCTCTTTGATTTGTCCAGTCTTTGCTGCTGCCTCAATGTACTTGAAGTGGATGTCAGGATCCTCACTGCCATGTTATTAAGAGAAACATATTAGCAGATATACATTCAACAATGTCTCCTGCAAAAAGGGAATCACTTGTCCACCAGCCAAAACAGCTCTTTCGAAATGAAAGAATTACCTGGAGCTCAAATATGAACCAAGGAAAAAATAGAGTCCTTCATAGGACCTGAACTGCTCAAAAATCTTAATGCAAGCATCAACGCCCAATTGTTCACAATATTCTTTAGCAACCTGGACAGACATATGTAAGCTTCAGTTATCAATAAATTATTCATAATTCTTAGTTATAGAAGAAAATGAAACTTCTGTACCTGCACAATTATCTGTAAGTTGCCTCTAAGATTGACCAGCAACAGATCTTTCATGCACTCTAATGCCCATTCTCGTGACAGAGTACCAAAAAACTCAACAAGTGACTGCATCAACCAAATAATCATTAAGCATTTTAAACTACCATGATGTAAGAATAGACAAATTACAAAGCAAAGGGGCACATAAACCTGTGGCTCAATTGCATGTGTATTTACTATCACACGTTTTATATCTGGCAACTCTGTGTAATGCTGCACCAAAAACAATATAATAATCAAGTGAGATGACATTCAGCCTAAACTAATTTAAAACTAAGAAAACAACACATTTGAAGGATCATTACTTGCAAAGCTCGCACATAAAGACCAGCTTTTTCACAAAGTTGGGCGATACGAGGACGATCATAATGGCTGAACATGCCATTAGCCAAAATAGCATCAGCAACATTAGGGAAAGTTACCAGATTTATCTCCAAAACCTGAACAAAAATTCACAAGAGTGAATCAGTGCAAAGAAAGAACTACAAGAGTAAAATGCCCATAACAAATGAAAATATGATGACTGAAACCTTTGTTTGAAGGAACCCATGTTCAGGCAGATTTGGCTTCAAAACATCTAGGAGAAAGGCAGTGGCCTCACGGATCAAGTTTCTCTGTGCAGGACATAAAAAAAATATAAGCAATAAATGGACTGTCCAGAAATACATATTGCTAAACTACAAAGGGGATAAACGCAAGTGCTTTTATGCTAAATGAAGATGTGGCATTTCAACATTTCATGATATGTCAATGATCATGAAGCAGGAATATATGTTACAAATTAGATGAATGGCTTAATCACAGTAGATAACAACCTGAAGAAACAGATCAGTTATGGTATTGTAATCAACAGGGCAACCTCCCTCCATTTGAGACATCATTAATGCAAAATTAACAGCACCCTGCAAATCATTATAAAAAATAGTTGTTGAATTAATTTATAGAACTAAAATTCGGCAAACCAGAATGACAAAGTAGCTTGTAGAATTTTTCTGCCCGGACAACATATAAATGTAACGTGTTGGACAAAATAGTCAGTTACCACCATCAGACATGATGGCAGACAATGGGGGCAATGCAAAAAAAGGTTCAATTCAAATAATTGCTTATTATGAAGTGATGAACTGCAGAGGTTTCTCACATACCTGAGGATCTGTGCGGAGAATCGTTTGCAAAAGGAAGAGATAGTCAGGTGTGTACCCAACCTATAGCAATAAATAAATAAATAACATTAAAAAAAAATTACAATGCAAGGACAAGGAATCTTGTGAATCAAAGAACAACATTCATTGGTAAAATAAGCCCTCTACCTGCTTAGAATATATAAGAATCTTGTCAAACTCCCTCCGCTCAGCAAACGCAGCAACCACTTTTGGAGTAGCTCTGGCTTTGATATATATTTTTAAAGCGAGATCGTTATCCACAGTCTACAATGGAGCATGCCAATTAAAATTACACAATCTCACAAGTGAATTGAACAAGAAAAAGTATACTGGTCATAAGGAAAACAGTTAGATTGAAATAGAAGCAAAATAAATATATAATAGACAGATCAAAATCCAAGTTTTTAAAAATTTCAAATGCAACCCAACCTTTACAAGATCTCCTAGCTCCTCACTGCATTCAAGCTTGTCCTCTGCCAACCAATTTTCCAAAAGATTTTTCTTGTTCTGATTCACAACCAGCCGTGATAATTCTAATGATTCAAAGGCATTTAGCTTTCCTCTAGTTAAAAGGGTTCCAAAATACTGCAAGAGTGGAGGAGTTTGTCCAGCTTGCACAGGAACACTCTGCAACATAAAAAAGATTGTGACACTTTAATTATCAGTATAATTGACCAAAAAAAAGGACAGCTAATAAGTAAAAACAGTTAATTTCCTTTATCCCTCAAAACAAGTAAAATGGCTCCCCCCATGTAAATTTTGTTGTTGAAACAGCATGAACAAATCTTTCATAGCTACAAAACCTGGAATTTGGCAACTGTATCAGGTGTACGAAGGATTCCTTGAGGAGACTCAGCAGCAAGCTCAGCAGCTTCTTTATACTTTGTTTGGGCAAACAGTTCATGAAAACGTTCAACAACCTGTAATGTCAACAAGGATAAATGTAAATTTACAAATTAAAAAACGAGAGCAATTACAAAAAGAAAAATCATTTTAGAAGAGGCCAATGCATCAATCAAATCAATTTCAAAAAAAAATTGCAAATTACCAAAAAGACTCATTGAAGCATGAACAATTCATTAGAAGAAAAAAAAAATGCAAACGACTTGAGAAGAAACAGATTTGTGATAATTCAGCATTCAGATAACCCACATATGACATAACCCACATTTTAGAAGAGGCCAATGCAATCAATCAAATCAATTTCAAAAATCTTGCAAAGTACCAAAAAGTTTAATTGAAGCATGTACAGTTTATAAGGAGAAAAAAAATGCAAATGACTTGAGAAGAAACAGATTTGTGATAATTCAGCATTCAGGTAACCTCCCTTGTACCAAACATCTGTCTTGTACAAAACTACAAACATGAAAATATATCTACGCATAAGGTTGACAGCGTGACACGGATACAGCAAATTTCAATAAGGAGAGGATATTTCTGAACAATTTGTATTAGCCTCAACTGGTGAACACTACAAAGAATATTAACATGTATGAATTAAAACGTTGAACATTTCAACAGCAACCATGCAACCAAACTTCATACAAGTTTGCACTTAGCCAATATATGAAACCCCCACCTAATTAATCATGTGGAATTTCCAACTTCTAGGGACCTTCCTAACAACACCCCAATAAAGAAATATTTTAAGTTTTAAACAAAAAGTGACTTACCAGCTTCTCAGCACCAGGAAGATTTCCTCTCTTGGCAAGATTAACTGCTAGCTCCAAATTGTTTAACTGTGATAATAACAAATGAAATTTGTGAAAATGTCGCTTTATTTCCCATTCTACATCAAGTGAGAGAACAAGATCAGGAGCATACTTGACCACTGACAAAATTCACAATTGTTTGCTCATTAACAGTAGCCAATAACACCTGGCCTCTTCTGTTAATGGCATAAAAGCCTCCAACTGATGTAGCTTCTGACGTCAAAAATATAGGATCTGGGCTAATTCGGTTCCTATATACAGCAGTGGCTGTCTCCAAATCATAGACAAATAGTAGACCGAGTTTGGTGATCACATAAATCAGATTGTATTTGTGGGATATCTGTCAAAAATCAAACTATGAATCAAATATCTGCACAGTTTGTAAAATGAAAAACAAACACCAGAAACTTTTGTACCTGCATGGCAACTGGGAAGTCATCAGCAAAATCTGGGGGAAAGAAAAGATCTGCTTGTTTCTTTGTAAATGATGGCTTCCCTGCCAAAAAAATATTTTAAAGTTAAATACTAGAAGGATGACCAATTAAATCACAGGTGCCAATTATATATAAGATTTAGTTATAACACAATATCCCTTATCCATCATGAAATGTTCCCACTAATTTCAATTATTGCTTCCAGAATTTGCAAAATTAACCACCAAACAACACCATTCAAATAGAACATGTATTTACAGCAGCTTTATAGGTTTGCTAAATTGACAACCCAAAAGAGTCTGGAGCTAGCAGATTCATAACATTCCTATCATTCAAACATTAAGTAATCCCTGGAGCACAGCCTGACAACAAAAGGTAATATATTTCACTAACTAAAACTATAAGCAATGATAAGTAACATCCTCCAAACAGCTAAGTTACTACATGATCATTTTAGTTTGTCCATTTACAATATGAAGTTTATGAAATAATTATTCTGAGTTGCATAATTATAAACTGCAAGATGAAGATGTTTCCTAGGGGTATCTCTAGACAAGTTATCTTCCCTCGCAACGCTAGATGATACAATACAAGATATGACCTGTTAAAATTTAAAATCTTCTATTTAACAGAAAAAGAAATGAGCTTGGAAACTCAACATAAAAGTATAACAACTAAATTGGAATCACAAGACAGATTTATCTTAGAGCCATCTTGCCAGTAGATTAACACAGAGATGTAAATGTGATAGAGACAAAACTATGCAGACCTGGTTGTGCACCCAGCTCAATAACATGGAGCTTGGATATAATTTGTCCAGCATTTAGTGTCTTTGTGGCAAAAGAAATCAAAGTAGAAGGACTCTCATTCCCGGGAACCTGTCCAAAAAATACACTTAAATTTTTCCAGCACATAGTAGCATGATATAGTACTATACAATTATTCAAGTAAATGTAAAATAAAGAAATAAACAAAAATACACACGAAATCATAAAGAGACATACTTTAAATTGAGCAAATGATGCAGCATGTGCT
Source organism: Acmispon strigosus (assembly GCA_030819835.1). NCBI lineage: Eukaryota > Viridiplantae > Streptophyta > Magnoliopsida > Fabales > Fabaceae > Acmispon > Acmispon strigosus. The sequence continues at coordinate 31,972,832 of JAUAMA010000007.1, forward strand.
TCAAGAGCTTGGCTGCGCTGTTGGTCCACGGAGAAGAGTTGCATGTTTCCTTTAACCAACTGTGGCCTCTATAATGCAAAACAAATAATGAAATAAACCAAACAGATCAGACTCATGAAAATTATAATAAAATAGATCATATCATTTTGAAGAACCAACTAACTCAATAGGTTCAAGTAATAGTTGAAAGATAAATGGGTTTTATATCTAACATGCTTTCAATAGTCCAAGGGTCATTTGAGGTTGGAGCTTAGACAATGCAGGCCCTTATAACATTATATTTAAATTAAACTTTTATAAGAAGAATGGGAGCAACCAGGGTTGAAATCCAAACTACTTAGCCAAGGAGGCACATGCAAAGGACCAATAACCTACTAACTAAATCAAGTACCAGATATATACCTCAGGGGAACCAGGGGCAATACCAATCAAGACCAACCACTTCTCTGTAGGGTCACATCGGTAATTAATTATTTGATTGTTTGCCAAATTCGCTGTTCTCTCGAACATCTTTACAGGTTCAGAGTCACCTACAAGTTACATATATCACAGACCAATAGACTGGTTAACAACTTGTAGACAAGCTAGAAGCACACTGAACAACTAGAAACATGGCACAAAACCATAGTTAAGCAGAACTGAAGTTTATCCTTATCCTACCTTCAATTGACCAATGGTATACAGAGGTCTGTGTCACAAGACCCAACAACTTGGGGGTAATCCACTTCCAAAAGACAACCTGCACACGAAAATAAGGGCATTCAACGGGGATTAATAAAGGTTTCCTTGTCACCCATATTATTTTAAAGAACATGTATACTTGCACATGACAATTACCTGCTCGGGCATCTGATAAGATTTCATCTTTGCCTTCAATTCAATATTAAATATTTGTAGGTGATCTTGAGTTGTTCCTTGGAGTTGGGCTTCAAGAGAAGGATGTTGCTTGTAAGTGAATATAATCCGAAAGCATATACTAATTGAGGTGCATCACAAACAAAAGTACATGGCATAATCAAACAACAACATGGAGTTTCTCCCTGTGGTTGGAAGCTTTATGAACATTAGGCCATCTTCATACAAACTATTTTTCTAGGGGCATTTTTTTCTTAAAATAAAACCACTGTCAAGTTTGCCAAATGATGGTAACATGAATAATATATATCACAACATTTAATCGCCTTAAGTGAAATGTGAACATTGGGAACGGTAAATATACTAGCAAAACTAGAAAGCATGGAGAAAAAATATTTATCACAGAAATATCATTATGAACAATATAGTTCATATCACTTAAAGAAAGATCACAAGAATCAAGTCATAGGTTAACCTACAAAGTATGACTTCTCCCTCCTTACTTTGTAGTAATTCTACTGTAATAGTTCTTTCACCCTAAATTGGGAGAAAAAATAAAGTATCCACAAGTTTCTTCTCTCAATATAATTATATCACTTAAGGACATGATCTTTGGATTTCGTGGAAGAGAATATGAATGCCAATTGACATCGTATTCTCAAATCAATCAAAGATCTCTGCTTTAGAATTATTTCTCAACGAAGTCATAATGCATAAGCGGATACTTAAAGATCTTGTAGTCATCTCCTAGTCAAACTTGTTGATACTAAGCGATTAACTTCATAAAATAGTTGCATCTTTTAGGCATGAAGAACTTGAGCTTTCTCGCTCCAAAAAGTAAATAAATAAATAGAATTTAATTACGAACAAATCTTAATATCTACAATGACATATATAATTCAGATCAATACCGAAATGCTAGTAGTTAGCTTATCCACAACATTACTAGCTAAAAAGTACAAACACAGCTTACAAGTTCAAGTGAAGAATACAAAGATGTAGCAACCAACCTTTCAGAGCAAGGATTCTAGAATTCGGATTCATAAGTGCAGAATCTGCAGTAATAGGCCTCCTCAAAGGTTGCATCGGCATGTTCATATCAACGATCACCACGCTATTCTGCGGAGCCGTTTCTCGAACGCATATGTACTTGTCGGACTCCATCGTCACGTGCGTGAAAGTGATGAACTGCGGATTTATGCCAATGCTCGGCAACTGCAATCACATGTTACACAACCACACAAATCACATCATGTAATTCAAATTCACAGCACACACGCAACGAGAAACATCCAGATCTATGCAAACTCGATCAACAGTAGTAAAGTAAAGCAGCACAGTATATAAACTTCGTATCGAGTGAAGCCAATTCGCAAAGGCACTCGATTCGGAAAAATCAGAATCGAGTAAGCAAAGCATAACTAACTGTAGAGTTAATCAAGTGCTGTTACTGTTGAGTTGCGAATTGAGCTAAGGAAACGACGTAAGGAAGAAAAAAGAGGACTCACGGTGAGGGCTTCTCTCATGGTGATCGGAGCGTTGGCGGCGGCCGCCATGGTGGCTCGGATCGAAGGGCCGGATCTGCGGCGGCGATTGAGTTCGGAGACGAAGATCAGTCAGCAGAGGAATCCAAATCGCTGCGAGATCTGGAAGCAACTTGGACCCTCTGGAAAGAAAAAGAAGAGTGAGAGAGATCTGCGGGGAAGAAAGAAAGAAGAAAAAGGAGGTTCGGACACTAATAAAGCGGTCTGAGAAGACGCGAAGGAAAGAGAATGGAATCCGGAAGAAAATAAAATGACAGAGTAAGCTGGAATCACGATTTATGCACTTCTAATATATTCACACCATATTTATCATACAATCCATTTCTAATTTTTTTAAGGTTTAATAGCACTTTAGTCTCTCACTTATCACGATTTAGCATTTTTGGTCTCTAACAAAAAAAAATTGCTTAAATGGTCCCTCACTTTGTCAAACGGTAGCAGTTTTAGTCTCCGTTACTATTCCGTCAATATTTAACGATTTTTTGAAAGAAAAAAAAATAAAACCCTCTCCCTCTCTCTCACACAAATTCTTCATCTTCATCTTTCCTTCCCTCATTTCTCTCCTCACCCACCGCCATTCTTTCTCTTCCCTCTCTCTCCTCACCCCTAGCCGCCACCGCCACCGCCGCATCTTCATCTTCCCTTCCCTCATCTCTCTTCTTCCCTTCCCTCATCTCTCTCCTCACCCACCGCCGCATCTTCATCTTCCCTTCCCTCATCTCTCTTCTTCCCTTCCCTCATCTCTCTCCTTCGCTTCCCTCATCTCTCTCCTCACCCACCGCCATTCTCTCTTCCCTCTCTCTCCTCACCCACCGCCGCACCTCCCCCTTTCGTTCTCCCTCTCTCACAATGAAACGCCAACCGCCGCTCTTCATCCTCCTCCGGAAGCGTCGTCGCCGCTCCTCTCCAACTCTCCAACACCATTCAACGGCGCCGCTCCTCTCTAGGAGATGTCGCCGCCGCTCGTTCCCTCTCCTTCATCGTGCCGCCACTCGCTCCCTCTCCTTCATGATGCCAGCGTTGTCGTTGCCGTTGTCGCCGCCGTCCGGTGTCGCCATGGTTTCAGATCTGAGGAGTGTGAGAAGCTTGCAATGGGTCGTTGAAAAGAAAGAAGGTCAATAGTTTCATATATGAAAGTGAGATTAAAACCTAGATCTGTTTCTCCTTGCGTTCTTGGATGACAATTTTGGTTTTTGCTTTCTTGGATTTTGGATGTTGGAAAATTTTGGTTTGTAAACTTAGTTTGTTGCTGTGGTAAAATCTTTTTTATTTCTGGATTTCTTCCTTGTTCTGGATTCGAATGAAGATGATTTTGGATTTTCTCATTGGATGATGATGCTGAGGGTCATGTTGGATTGCAGTATTCGTAAATAAATCAAAGAAGAAGATGAAGTTCTGGGTGGTTTTATGGCTTTTTTAAGTTTTTTGGTTTTGGTTTTTTATAGTTGATGAATTTCTGGGTTTGCTGAAGAAGAAGGTGAACTTCTGAGTTAATTTCTGGTTTGGATTCGAGCTTGTTTCTGATTTTGAAGAAGGTGAAGATGATGAATTAGGTGCTGCTGCTGCTGGACTTCCTCCGTCACTAGGGTGGTGCTCCTGCTCCTTCGTCTTCCTTCACTTCAATTTTTTTTCGTTAAATTTTTTTTTTAATTTTTGACAGAAACCGTTAGTTTTTTAACAGAATAGTGACATGTGACCTAAACTGCTACTGTTTGACAAAATGAGGGACCATTTAGGCTATTTTTTTTGTTAGGGACCAAAAGTGTCAAATCGTGATAAGTGAGGGACCAAAAATGCTATTAAGCCTTTTTTAAAGTCTCTCTACGGTTTTTATCACATTACCGCTTAAATAACTCATTCTCATTTTTATTCCTTTCTCTCATGGGGTGGAGGGGTGTGAATATAACTTAACTCTTAGGGGTCGTTTGTTACGTAATCAAATTCCCGAAAATTCTGAGGTCGGGAGTTGTGGACATTCTCATGTTTATTACAAAGTTAATAATTAGCCTAACAAAAATAATTTGCCTAAATGGTCCCTCATTTTGTCAAACAGTAGCAGTTTAGGTCACCCGTCACTATTCTGAGGTCCCGGGTATCAATCATTTTCAGGAATGGAATAAGAGCCAAATTCCCTTCATTTCATCTTATCAATTGGGTTGGGAGTATAAGATGAATGAGTTATTTTAAATATAATTTTTCACTTACTTCACAATCTCTCGTATTTTTCTATTTTTTAAATTTTTAAATTAAATTAATTTAAGCACATTATCGGAAATACTAAAAACTTACCAAACATATGTAAAAAACTTATCCGGGAATAACATTTACAATAATCTTATTTCCTGGAATGTTAATTTCGGGGATTGTAATCTCAAACCAACCATGAAATAAACCCTTGCGCTAGCTAATAAAGCCAATATACCAGCATAATTTGAAAATAAAAAAGTAAAAAAACAGTACTGCTGAAAATAACATAAGGGTGAATATTTTTTTAATTTTTCTTTTACGTTAATATGAAATTATCATTCAACAGAACTATAAATTATGTGTCAAAATAGTATCAACGCCTAATTGGGGGACCTTTTCCCATTAAAATCCTGAATTAATAATGTTAAATAAAATATTATACTTGTCTCTTTCTTTATAAATATTCAAAATAATCTCATTATTTAATACATATAAATTCAACTTGAAGAAACTCAAGAAAATTTATACTTTAGAAAATCAAGATCTCTATCTTAACAACTAAAAACAAGCTTAGACAAAAACTTAAGCAGTTAAGCTGCCAGTTACAATATATTTTAAGGTTTTTTTAATCCTTGTAACATGATAAATATTTAATGAAATTTCTTATTAAAAACATATTTTTGCTTGTACAATACTTTTGTTTTAATAATTTATTCTACGTTACTTTTGTTTTAAATTTCAATATTGATGAACGAGGAAGTAATTATATATTAAAAAGAATTAAATATGTTTTCGATTTCTAACTTATACACTTAAATTAAAAAGTTTTCGATTTCTAACTTATACACTTAAATTAAAAATAGTTCACAGAAAAAAAAACATCTTTTTTCGTTCCTCAAAAATTTTGTTTGATTGTAGATAGTCCATGTGACTCATAATACTTATTTGACATTAATATTTATTAAAACACATTTCCACGTATACATTATATATCCACATGAATTTTCATTAAATCTAGCTATCATAAACATTGTAAAATCAAATTTAGTCTCTTTCTTCCTCCTCCCCTCTCCTTTTCAACCACCACCAAGCATCCATCTTCCTCCTCCTCCTCTCACTCCCATCCAACACGACCACCACGGAAACCCCCTAAAACCCAACACACCACCTCCATCCTTCTTCCTATCTTCATAGCTAACCTCATCACCATTAGAGAAAGATCTCTCCTTTTCCCACCGACCCCAATCATGCAACCACACTCCTAGAACCACTCCAAAATTTCATCATATCAATCTTTAGCTGAAGAAACATAAACAAAGCTACTTGACCCAAAAAACATAAATTAACAAGGCCTCCCTTCAGATGAGAACCCACTTCTCTAAGACCCATATCTCCTCATCACCATCATTGTAGAAGAACTCCCATAGCTCAATCTCCATCCACCCTTCCTCTCTTTTCCAAACTTTTCCTTGGAACTGAAATAACTCCTCCACCTTCTTCTTCTTCTTCTTGGAACTGGAATAACTCCTCCTTCTTCTTCTTCTTCTTCTACAAAATTGCAGACCTTGGATGGTATTTCAGAGTATTAGAAGAACTAAATCGTTAAAATTGAAAGTTTGATTCAAAATCAGAGGAAGTAGAGGATAATTAGGAGAGGGAAATACCTAGTCCAAATATTTTTCTCTCTAAAATCGTCGCAACGCTACCATCCCAATCTGGAACCCATATAAGATCCTATCTTTGCTCTTCGAATTGGGAACCTACAAACCTTAATATGGTGTGTTAGGTTTTGGGGGTTTCGGTGGTGGTGGTGGTGGTGGTGGGTGGCGGTTTTAGTGGTGTTGGATGGGAGTGGGAGGAGGAGGAGGAAGAAGATAGAGGCTTGGTGGTGGTGGTAGAGGTTGGGTGGTGGTTGAAAAGAGAGATGGGAGGACGAAAAGAGGGGCCAAAATTTATTTACAATGTTTGTGATGACTAGGTTTGATGAAAATCCATGTGGATATATAAATGTATATGTGGAAATGTGTTTTAATAAATATTAATGCCAAATAAGTATTATGATGTCACAGGGACTATTTACAATTGAACAAAGTTTATTAGGGACGAAAAAATAGGTTTTTTTCTCAGGGACTATTTCTGATTCAAGTGTATAAGTCGGAGACCAAAAACACATCTAACCTTATCAAAAATAATATTAATACTAAATAGTATTTAGTATTTATGATAGCGCATTTACTCATTTCAATCATCTCACATATACTAATTTATAATAAAACCCAAAAAATGATTAAAATACATACATGAGTAGGATGGAAGTAGGATTTTCGAAATGGTTTAGGTTCAAGCCTTGCATGTTGATTTAATGATTTTTACACCTTTGCATGCACTGAAACTTGTCCCTTAGAAGACCCGGAATGTCCATAGACCTTGCATGCCACAAAGGGATGTCCAAGGAAGGAGGAGAAAGCTTAAGAGAAGAGAAAATGGATTTCTCCTTCTCGGCCTACTTGGCCACCACTTCCATGTCGATGGAACTTGTTTCCTTTGGCCCTGAGATCTCTAGAAACGTGTTGCATGTTATTTTGGAAGTGTGTTGGGCCTAATGTTACGAAAGAACAAGCTAGGTCTAAGCTTTGTCATGAAAGTTTGCATTTTTAAGTCTTAAGAAACCCTAACCATGGTAGATTCATGGATTAAAAGGTCTAGTTGTTGAGTTAGAGTAATTTAAGATGTTGTTCAGGCCCTGGTTAGATTGGGAGTAAGGAAGAAAAATGTTAATTGTTGTTAATCTTGATTAATTAAGGTTAATATGATTAACTTATTAGATTAAATTAAGTCAATTAATATTAATTAACTATAACCCTAATCATGTGAGGCTAAATCAGATTAGCATGAGATAATTAAATGGTTTTAGAGTTTAAATTAGATGGAAGAAAATAAAGAAGGAAATAATTAAGTAAATATTTAGCAATATTTTTAATTAAAATTAAGTAAGTGAAAAGACAATAAATTAGTTAAAAAGAGATTAACTAAGAAAAGAACATGACATGATTAATTTAACAAATATCATGTTAAACGAATCAAATGATTAATATTTGTAATTTAATGCAGAGGAAACGAACGAAGATTTTAACGCAGCATTTAATTAGCAAGGGCTTTAGGTAAGGGGATGTTATCAACCCAGAATACGGGGATAATATGAATAAATGAGTTATGGACCTTTCTTAGGTCCCTTTCCGGTTGTTTGATTACATAAGCTATCATGTATTGTAGCTTGAATATGTGTGTGTGTGATGATTGATTGATATGTAGTCCATGAGATTGACTAGATGTGGATATATATATATGCCTATGGTATTGGTTGTGATTGATATTCATGGTTGAGAACTCTTATGAAACCTTCCAAACAATACCTGAGAAGAGAAAAATATTCACATGAACATTTTTCATGTTCCTTACAGCCACATGACAACCATTTAGAAACTTTCCTTTGTATGCATCACCAAAATCACATTTTACTAGGGTAACTTCATAAGTGTTGGTCATCTTCTTGACTTCTGATATTGTTCCGGGTGGGCTCACCCGCCTAGATAGACGTGCTAAATGTAGGGTCCCATAGGAGCGGCCCCTGGGGACGCGCCCTAGTAGGGCGCTCACCCTTGCAATATTACATGTAATATGACTTGGGTCAATAAGGAGCAAGGCCCACGTGGCCTTTTTCTTTAGGGTTTTCTTTCCTTCCCTCTATAAAAGGGGGAACCTTCTTTGTAATTACTAACTTCTTCATAATTCACATTTTACTAAGACTTCAGATTCTCTCTTAGGGTTTCTAGAATGACAATAGTTTTAGGGTGTTCTGGCTTGACCGGAACATTGGTGTCGTCTTGCCGGGATCGATAAAACATTTCCCACTTCCACAATCAAGGATCTACGACCACGAAAAAAGCCATTGATAGTGTTCTAGTTGAGGGAAACGAAGCAAACAGACAACAGGAGAAGGGGAGCGATGGATTCAGAGGAGGAAACCACTAAAGGGAAAGAGCTTCAATCCCCTCACACATGACGATGAGATGAAGATTGAAGAGATCTGTGGGGTGCGTTACCTTGCGCTGCGACAAGCTGAGAAAGAGGGGCGGTGAATCGATAAAAGGAGAGGAGGAGGACGAGAAATGGGGCACGTTGAGGAAGAGAATGGTGGAGGACCTGGCGAGCCAACATCTTCACACCAACATGATCTGTGTGATAGTAATGAAACCACACAAGAAAGGGGGGTTTGAATTGTGTGTGTGATTCTTAACTTCTTTTTCGAAAACTAGCAGTTATAAGTTTAAAACGTTTGTTTGAAAAGTGCAGCAGAATACAATCTAAGACAGAATATAAAGCACGCAGAGTATTTATCCTGGTTCACACCCAAAATCGACAGGGCTACGTCCAGTCCTTGGCCTTACCAAGATTTTCACTATTATATCAAAATAGTACAAGTATTCGTCAGGATTTCTCCCAGTATTCTGAGGACTACTCCTTTACAAGTATTCTATCAGGACTTCTCCTTTACAAGTGTTAGACAGGACTTCTCCCAGTTCTTTTTCAAGAAGAGTTGGTTTCTACAAAGTCTCTTCGATAAGAGTGGGTAGATATATGAAGAACAGATTACAGAGAGATTAAGCAAATTGGTTCTCTGAAGGGTTTGTGTGAAAAAGGATAAGAGTTGCTCTCTATGATGAACTTCACACTAGATGGCGACTAAACTCAGGGAATAAACAAGTTGAGATTGCTGAGTGCTTAGTTTGGGAAGTATGATCGCAGATGATGAACTTAGAAAGTTTTGATAGCTTTGATCGTGTGAAAGTCGCCAATTTCAAATTGATGCTAAGTCCTCTATTTATATCTTCAGTAGGATGATCACTAGGAGCTTGGTTGAGGACTTAAAAAATAGTTCCGTTTGGATTTCTCCTCCATTGTGAGTAACGGATACTTCTGCATCTCTGGTTCAGCATTTAATACAATCTGCATGCATTTAACGCGTCTTCAATGGCGGAGGTTGACATCGTCTGGCTCTTTAAAGCATTTTTCCTTGAGCTATGACTTCTGCAATTAATGCTCATGCATTCCAGCTAAGGGAGCCATTAATGCTCTGTTCAGAGGATTTGAATTTGAACGTTGATAATCAGAAAAGCTCATCGTTGATTCCGCAAAAGCAGCTTGAATTAAGGAATGTCAGGGAATTTGAATTTGCGAGAAATAAAGCATTGATTATGTCCTTTTCGCCATTAATGCTCTGAAGGGACAAATGGTGCTTAACAGGTCATCCTGGGTTTGACAAACGATCACCTCCTGATTTTTCTTTTGCACGAGCCTTCAGGCGATGTTTAGTCAAACAAACATTCTGTTAAAGATTTAGATGCACTTTCCTTCAGATGAACCCAATGATTGAGGACCAGACGTTCACCATAGCCGGACGAACTTTCTAAGCCAGACGTTGTCAACTGTCAGACTGATTCACAAGAGCTATAGCTGGACGAATTCCTCTTCTATTCTTTACTTGAATATCTGTTTTTGATAATGCTTTGTAGAGGTCCTTGCAGTGTTTCTCCAAGTAAATAGATATTCCTGAGTATGAAAAACATTGAGAAGTTAGGAATATTATCTTTGACAAGATCAGGACTTAGCGAAATTGTTATTCATCAAAATATACTAATTCATTAAATTATTTGATTCTAACACTGTGTTGTGGTGATTCCCTTTATCCCTTAAGTGCTTAACACGGCAGCGACGAAAAATATGAAACCCGTTAGCAAGAAGCAATTTGGGCGACGCGGGCGTGGCACACAGATCCGGAAAATTCAATGTCGTTGTTCCTTTGTGGTTGACTGTTCGGGTGGAACAGAGGTAAAATCAGCTTAACCCCTTCTTCGTCAATTTCTGCAACCAATTTCTTCGCAATAGCAGGATTTGTTATATCCCGTTCTGAGATAAATAACACTTGGCGTGAAGCCATGAAGCAGACCCCAAACCACTAGCGTCATAGCCAAGCTTGGTGGCAAACCTAAGGGTATATACATTTCTATCTCTCTTGGTTGTCAATCTCTAGTTATCACCTAATCTCGTGGAGGGGAGTTAATCTCGTAACGTGATCTCGTCACATAATCTCGTAAGAGATTACCTCACATGTAAAAATAATAGTAAAAAAATCATAATAATGACGAAGACATTAATAGTGTTAAAAATTATCCAAATCATCCAACAATAACAATTAAAATTCAAAATCATGCATAAAATTACCAAATACCCAAACTTAAGGTACATAAGTCATAACAAAATATCACTACAAGTTAAGATAAACTTCAATAAACATCATCTTCAAATTTACAATCCTACAACACCATCAAATTCAGCACTACTAGAAGCATCATCACTATCACCATCACCATCACCATCAAGCTCTTCTTCCTTAAATTAGGTACAATCCTCAAGATTAGGATTAAGGTCCACATTCTCAGGGTCCTCTGGAACTGGAACAACTTCAATGACATTCTTAGTAGCATCATTCTCAATCATACGATGCCAATGGAAGAATCGATGGAATTACATACACATAAATTATGACAAACACAGTGGAAGAAGGCAAGAAACGATGGAATTACTTACCTTCGCAAGCTTGAGAGGAGGAGGACCGATGGTGTTGGTGGTCGCGCCAGCGCTGGCGTAGGGTGGTCAAGTCGCAGAGGCCGGAGAGGCGTTGGGTACTCGTTGTGAGAGAGAGAGAGAGGGAGAGAGGGAGAGAGAGGCTGAGAGAAGGAGAGCGGTGAATGTCGTGAAAATGGGAGGGATTGATTTCCCACTACTGAAAGCCTAAATTGGAAGAGGGAAATGGCGAAAATACCCTTGTATTTTTGTTTTTCTGACATTTAAGTCAAAAACATCTAATCACATAATAACTTTGGTAATAACGCGTGATCGAGGAGATTTTGAGATATCTCTAGTTATTACCAGAGATCAGAAAAAAAAGGTTATTATATGATCTCGGTCTCGTTTTTGCTACCGATCTCGTAATAACTAAGTTAGTTATTACGAGATATAACTAGAGATTGACAACCATGTTCTCTCTGATATTCATTCTGTGCCTTTGATAATTTTTGAAATTTCATTTTCTGAGTCCCAAGGCCTTAATGCTATCTCTTAAGATAGCAGTTTCTCTTCATCATTTTGTTGCTTGATGATGTTCAAGCTTTGTGTTTTCCATCATGCTTGATGTTGTTCATTCTGCAGATTTTAACATTGCGCAAAAGGTGTTTGATAAAAGGCCTCAGTGAGCTATTGCTTCTCAGAATCTGATGCAGTACGTTGGGCGCCTCATAACTTGATGCCATGACGAATTCAAGACGCCAATGGGATGATTCATAGATTCGCTCCATCTCTCGGTTTACTCTACCTCTAACCCCTTTCCTGTTTTAAATTGCATACTTTGGTTAAAGTTTTGATGCTTGCTAGCAAATTGATGAAATGATTGCATAATTATTACATAAAAATATTTCTGTTTTTCCTTCTATGCACCTAACATGTTTGATGAAAATACTGCTTGGTTTTTCCCAATATGATTTCTTAAATATAGCTAATTATGTAGCGTGTTATAAGTTTCCTTTGGGAGTTATTGTCTTGTTCATAATCTGATTGATTAAGCGATTTAATCTTAGAATAAATTGATTGGTGTGTTTGTGTTTGTAAGGTGAAGTAGGTGGTGTAAGGATTATTTTCAGCAGATAGTGAAAATTTGCTTGTCTGGCCATTAATTGTTTGATGTAATGTTGTTTGGTTTTCGTTTGTCCCTTTCATGTTTGACGAAATGCTTATATGAAACTTTGGATTAATTATAGTACTATGTCTCAAACTTTGGATTAATTTTGGTTTTGGTTTTGTTTTGGACATTACCAGCATAACACTAGTTTGTCCATAGCATTTATCTCTCTCTGTTAAAAACTGAATAAGCATGAGCCTCGGTTGTTAGGTGCCTTACTAATTTTGGAAGCTTTGTGTTTAACAAAATTTTCAGATGATTCTCATTGACATGCACACAGTTACTTAAACTGTTTTTAAACTCAAATACATGTGAACTCATATATGCTTAAGATTCTACGATGATTGCTTAGAATGCTGAGATGGTTGTTTCATATATTTTATCAGATAATTACTATTATCAGTTTGTGAATTACAAGTCATTTGAGAAGATTTTGATTAAGTTACCTCTATGTATTCTAATAAGGATGTAATGTCTTTGCAAATGTGATTGAATGTGTTTTTACAAAAATATATGCTATTACAATTCCTTTTATTTGAAATATTTTATTGCTGTTACAGTTTTGACATCTCTGCAAGTTGGAATTAATGCTTGCCGATTGGTGCTGATGTAAGGGTTTCAATAATTTGAGAGTTTCTGGTTAAGGTTTGAAACAAGTAGCTTATCTTCATACCATTATAATCTCTAGAGACAGTAGTGTGTATCTTGGTTTACATACATGCTTTGTGGGTAATGAAATGCTTAGATTTATGTGTCAGAATATTAAAACATTAAAAGAGAGAATCAAGCCAGATTTGGTCAAAGAATCAAGAATAAATATGGAGGAGATAAGCAGTAATTAGGAAAAGAATATCATAGTATTATTTGTAATATTTTGTTTCCTTAATTACTTAGCTCAATTGTACTATAAATTAGGCTTTGTCTACAAGCTATTCAATGAAAGAAATAAAATTACAATTCTCTCTATTCTCTATTCCTTGAAACATGGAATTAAGAATAGCTTCATCACCATCTTCTTCCTATTTTTTCCCTAGCCAATCACAAACCAAAACCATGTCAGACGTCAGTGATGACTCTGAAAACCATACAAATCAAAACCGAAATACAAAACACAACGTTCCTGATGAATTAACGCTCCAGATTGCGGCCCTGCTGCGGAATGGTCTTGGAGCCCAGACCTCAACAACCAACTCCGAGAATTTATCTCTCGGGATCAAACTAAGTGGAGACAATTATCCACTATGGGCAACCTTGATGAAGAAGGCTATCAGTGGCAGAGGACAAAGCGCTCATATCACCGGAGAACCTGCAGCACCACCAAAAACAGATTCAGGATACGCACGCTGGGAGCAAGATGATCAGTGTGTGTTTACCTAGTTGATTCAAGATATTGAATCACATTTGGTGAACAATGTTTCACAGTACCCAACAGCGAGAACTTTGTGGGATGGATTAGCTCTAACATATGGTGCAGGAATTGATTCTTTGCAAGTGTTCGACCTACATAGGAGGGCGAATTCTCTGAGACAAGGCAGCGACACCCTAGAGAATTGCTGGAACAAGCTTCAGAGTCTCTGGATAGCAATTGATCGGCGAGATCCAAACCCGATGAAAGATCTTGAAGATATTCAAATATACAACAACAAAATCCAGGAACAGAGACTATACCAACTCCTAACTGCCATTGATGACAGGTTTGAATCAATTAAACGAGATATTCTGAAGCGCGATCCTCTGCCCTCAGTCGAAACAACTTTCGCCACTTTACGGCGGGAGGTCGCCAGGCTTAACATTTTGAAAACGGCAACCTCCGAGGTCGACTCGTCATCAGGAATTGGAGCAGGTTTGGTAGCCAGAACAGCGGGAGATCGTGGCACTCGAGATGCGGGGAATGCGGCAACCAGAACCAAAAATCGTTCAAGAGACAAAGAGGACAAATCACATCTCACATGCACTCACTGTGGGATGAAGAAACATACCAAAGAGACCTGTTTCAAAATTGTGGGTTACCCAGAGTGGTGGGAGAAGGACAAAACAGGAACCAAAGCAGGGAAAGCCGCGGCCGCCATTGCCACCCTCCACGAATTCGAACCCACTGCTCCAGAGCCACTGAACTTGCGATCGAGCTTTTGTTAACCAGCTTATTTTGATAATTAATTTCTAAAATGTCTGGTATATATTTTGTCAACATCTTCCTGACCCTGACGACCTTCACTTCTGCGACAGTGTTATAGATTCATCATTCTCATCAGCATTGATGACAGTGTCCCAAAATTTAGTTCTTGGCAGAAGAAAACTCAAATACATGAATCAAACTAATCAATAGAAACATATGAAGTAAAAGCATGCCAATTTTATCCATTACCAAATTACCACCACAAGATAAAGTAGAAAATAGATAAAAAAGAAAAAGTCACTAGGAGAAGCTGTAGCTTTGACAATTAGTGGAATATTTTGGTTTTCATAAATGAAATGACAATTACTGCAACTTTATATAAAAAGTCCTATTCCTTAGCATATTAGTATAATGGGTTATCAATGATGAACTTATAAAAGTATACCTCTGCATGACGAGAACTTAGTATAATGAGAACGTAGCATATTAGTATAATGAGAACTTTGTGGGATGGATTAGCTCTAACTTGAGTTGTGAATTGAGTCTTGAAGCTTAGCCTATTTAAAAGAAATAAATATCAAGAGATAAAATCTAAGACTTAAAGAATGGATTATAAAATACAATAAACTTACAATTGCAATTTGCGTTTCCTTGTCTACTTATTTTCCTTTACAACTTTGTCGAGTCTCGATAAACATTTCTGCTTGGCCAACTTCCTCTCTGTTGTCCTTCTTTGCGCGCTACATTTATTGTATATTAAACAAAAAAAAACAGATATAAATTAGAAAACTTCGGAAAAAAACATTTAAGAACGCATAAAGATACTACCAATTGTGCACGAATCCTAGGAAATATTTTTGTCCCATACAATGCATATACTTTTGCTTAGCCCTGTTCATAGCATTTATTTGACTAATTCTCTGTATTGTGGACTAGTAATAAGTTAGATAATAAGATATTGATGTTGTAATCAATAAGTCATAAGATTGTCTTACCTGGATATTGATGTTTGAATTTTCACATATTAGTCTAATGTGTGAAAATTCAAGCAATTGGTAACCTATTTGAAAAATAGCACTATCCAGGTAAGACAATCTTATGACTTATTGATTACAACATCAATATCTTATTATCTAACTCATTACTAGTCCACAATACAGAGAATTAGTCAAATAAATGCTATGAACAGGGCTAAGCAAAAGTATATGCATTGTATGGAACCAAAAAAATTTGCTAGGATTCGTGCACAATTGGTAGTATCATTATGCGTTCTTAAATGTTTTTTTTTCCGAAGTTTTCTAATTTATATATGTTTTTTTTTAATATACAATAAATTTAGCGCGCAAAGAAGGACAACAGAGAGGAAGTTAGCCAAGCAGAAATGTTTATTGAGACTCGACAAAGCTGTAAAGGAAAACAAGTGGACGAGGAAACGCAAACTGCAATTGTAAGTTAATTGTGTTTTATAATCCATTCTTTAAGTCTTAGATTTAATCTCTTGTCATTTATTTCTTTTAAATAGGCTAAGCTTCAAGACTCAATTCACAACTCAAGTGAATCAGAGACATTTAAATCATTGTTTGGAAATGAAAAGTCTGGGAGAGTTCATTGTTATGGAAGAACCGCCACACCAACCATGATTAAAAGAAATGAAGAAATTTCTAATATTAAAAATGAGCACAGCAATGAAATGATTTGCATGAAGAAGGAGATGGATGGACTGAAGACACTTGTAAAGATCATGCTGAAGTTACAACACCCAAATTCGTCTGCATCAACCCATTTCCTCGTCATGCAGAAGTATACTTTTATAAGTTCATCATTGATAACCCATTAGACTAATATGCTAAGAAATATGAATGTTTCTATAAAGTTGCATTAATTGTCATTTCATTCATGAAAACCAAAATATTCCACTAATTGTCAAAGCTAGTGCTTCCCCTGGTGACTTTTTTTTCTTTCTATTTTATACTTTATCTTGTGGTTGTAATTTAGTGTTGGATAAAACTGGCATGCCTTTACCTCGTATATTTCTATTGATAAGTTTGATTCATGTATTTGAGTTTTCTTCTATCAAGAACTAAATTTTGGATCATTGTCTTCAATGCTGATGAGAATGATAAATCTGTAATGATGTCATAGAAGTGAATGTCGATAGGGTGAGGAAGATGTTGACAAAATATATACCAGACATTCTTGAAAATAATTAACAAAATAAGTTGGTTAACGAAAGTGAGGAAGAGATAGTAGATATAGATAGAGCTCAGATAAATTTGATTTGTATGAAACAAGCATGTATATATATAAGTAAGCAGGCTGAACTTATTGTTGCAGGGTCCATATTGAATCTAAAATGATAAGTGATGAACAAAGTAGAAACAATAAAAAATTTCACCTTTAGTTATTCGGATGTTATGCACTTCATCAACCATTTTGATTAGCACCCACAAAGAATAGATGCTTAGTTTAAAGCTATTTGTTTTGCCTTGTTGTTTCAATTAATGAATGTATAATGATTATTATAGCAACAGGTTATTATGCCCCTCACAAATGCAGGAACTAAATTGGAACATGTTTGGTCTTAGTTTATGGTGGTGTTTCAATATGCTTTTGTTTTCCTTTTTCATTTTGGTGGGGTTGTGTCAAAAAAGGATAATAATATTTTGGAATTCTTTTGCTTATAAGAGCTTGCTACAGCATATGTGGATTGTATCACAAACTTTTAAAAGACATTTGTTTTTATTTTTACACATGACATCTTCACCTACTTGTTGGAATTGGTGAATATGTACTTTGGTTGAGAGATCCTAATTAATTAATTTATTTTATATTAATCAATTATTGCTCATGTTTTACTAATTTATATCATGTTCCTTGGAGAATGAGGATGAAGAAGTTTCCCGCGAAGGTGTGGATGAAGAACAAGAAGGAGAAGAACAAGATCAAGAATATGAAGGAGAAGAATATGATGAATGAGTTATACTAATCATTATACATTCATTAATTGAAACAACAACAACAGGTTCTCGAATCCTAGCAACAGGTTGTGAGAGACATAATAACCTGTTGCTATACTAATCATTATACATTCATTAATTGAAACAAGGCAAGTTTCTCTTGTTGATCTTAAGCAATAGTTCTAAAGTCGTGCCCAAAACTATACGGTGAAAGGTTACAGATGATAAACCATGGCAAAAATAAAAACTTGCAAAACCGTGGCCAAATTCAGCCACGACTGGTAACCGCGGCTTCAACAACAATCGTGACTGTAACCTGCGTGGTTAAATCGTGGCATTTTCGGACCACGGTTGTTATAGAATCGTGGCCTTACATTGACAATAGTGGCGGATTAGCATAGGCCACAGCTGTATATCCCATAGGCGGGAATCCGTAGCAAAACCATGGTCGAAAGTTACTACCACATTTTTTTTTGCATACAACCGCAGTTTTCTCTCCTCGGCCTAAGGCCGAATTTGTAGTAATGCATCCAAAAGCTAAATTCTATCCATTTTCTTAACTCAATTAATTTGAACCCAAATAACTGATAATTGTCTTCAATTCTCTAATCATCATAATTAATCTATTATGATTAAGTTAGCACTTTTATTAACCTTCTCCTTAATCAACCGAAAATCAAACTTCTAACTTAGCTTCTCCTCATCATTAACTAAGCCATTTTAACTACATTTTCAATCCAACATTAGTTTAATTAGGATTTAAAGTTAGGGGCGTTTGGTGGAGGAGTTTAAAAAAGAATCATGGGTAGATGGGGTATGGGAAAGGAATGCCCATGTTTGGTATCAGATTACAAAATTTGATACCCGGGTATGAAATATTCCCGAGGAAATTGTTTTCTCACGTTTCAGCGTTGAGATATACCCGACTAGGAGGATGGGTATGAAAGATTCCCTTAGGAATAGATAAGGTGAGTAAGCAAATGATAGAATAAAAATTCTGTTTTGCCCCTTTTATCAGTTTAATAAAAATTCTGTTTAGTAAAAATTAGTTTAATAAAATTAAACTAATTTATGAAGTTAGTTAATAAAGTCAAATAATATGTTTATTATTTTCAAAATTTTAATATTTAATTCTATAACTTTTAAATTATATCATTTTAGTAATTCTACTAATATGATATTAGTGTAATATTAAATAATTTAGTTTGAGAAATATGATTTTAGTATACGTAATTTTTATAAAAAAATGTTTATTTCATAGTATAAATATAATAGTCACTTTATTTTTATTGTAATTCATTTTTAATAATTACATTAAAAAATATTTAAGGGTATTTTAATAATTTCATTATTCATTTATGGGAATATGTTTCTTATCAAACGCATGCTATAATTATTCCTAGTAATGTTAGAAAAGATTTCCAAAAATCAAATTTGTTAACCAAACACAATTTTTAAAGATGCAATGAAATAACATTCTCATCTTAATATTGTCGGGAATAAGATTCATGTGTATCATTTTTTAAGCCGTGTACCAAACACCCCTTAAGATTCATGATCAACTAATTAACTTTCATGATCCTACTCTCTTTTCTTTCTCCCTAGAGTTTCTCTTCCACTTCAACCATATCTCTAACAACACAATAAAAATAACATCCTAAGAATGGAGATATTTGCCGATCAAATTGTGCTTAATGCTAAGGGAATGATTTTCCACCGGTCTAAAGCTGATTTTACCCGTTATAAACATGATTTGAACAAAAACGACATGGGGTTTTGGGTCAAAACCCATATCCGCGGCTATGAGCTTAAGGAAAGCTTTTAATTCAACATGCAATGATGATCTAACCTCAATCTCAACAAAATAAGGACATGCAAGAGAGAATTAAGATGATAATAAAAAAAAAAGAAATAAGGTTTTACCATGAAATTGAAGAAATAAAGTGGTGGAGTGACAAAGGGAGATACGGCTGGCCCTTTGATGATGATTTATGTGACATGATCCTCCTTCTCCATGAGGGAACTCGCTGCCAGCAGTTCAAAGAGGAAGAAAAAGTCGCTGCATGTTGGGGAAAGAGTAAGATGATGATGATCAAGGAAGAGGATGATGATGATTGCTTGATGTTAAACATGCAGGTGATGCCATTCAAGGAGGAGCTAGAGAAACGAGAATTAGAGGATTTGTGGTGGAACACCACGGTTAGAGCAAGAAAGAGGGGAAGGGATTTTGGTGGCTATCGTGATTTTAGGTAAGGGAGCAAGATACAGTGTCTTTTGTTTATGTAAATAAGATGAATTGATGAGGAGGAGAAGGCTGGTTTCTCGTTCAAGTTGTTAAAGAAAATGGAAGAAGTGGTTGTTGGGTTCTCTTGAATTAAGGTGAGGGTTTGAGACTTGAGTGAAAGGTAGAGAGAAGGGAGAGAGATCGAGGTTTAGAGAGAGAAGGTAAGAGAGTTTGCTGGAGGTATAAGGCGTGATTTCTCGTTTACAGGAAGGTGCTTAGGTAATTAAACAGGTACGGATTAATTTAGGTAGTCTAAGGTTTAGCTCATAGAAATATATATATATATATTATATAAAAGAAGATTTATACCCACGTACCTACTAAAATAAGGTATAAATTCTAACTACCCTATTATGACCTACCTATTAAGATCCTACCCTAAATATTAAATAAGGAACGAATCATAACTAATGAATATCAAATTTTTAACCAAACCTTAAAATTTTTTAATAAAATATTTTTAAATAATTAATATTTATAAAATTTATTACAAATGTTAAATAACTACCGAATTATAACTAATTAATACAAAATTTTAATAGAAACAAAAATTTGCTGTGAAGGTATAAGGCGTGATTTCTCGTTTACGGGAAGGTGCTTAGGTAATTAAAGGAAAAACAGGTACGGATAATTTAGGTAGTCTAAGGTTTAGCTCATAGAACAAAGAAATATAGATAAATTACAAATTTACAAGAGGATGAATTATTATTTCAAATATTATGAATAACTGAAATGATTACATATAGATTAGGATCACATTAAGTAAGTTTAAGTGATCAAGAAATAAGAAAATGAATGAGAACTATGGTTTACGAATAAATTGAAAATACTTGGAGCACGTACGACGTCGTTATTTTATGTCTCTAAGCTGAAATAAATTATAGGAATTATAATAGTACTTATATTTTAATGTTTGAGCACGAGTGGTAAGCTTCAGGTAGCTCAAAAATTATTAAGTTGAGCTCCTAGAGATAGTTTTATGCCTTATTAAAAATAATAAGACTATTCCCACAAGCAGCTGAGAAATCAGGATGTTGCAACTTATTTTTGTCATATATGTACAAAATTGTTAGTGACGATTAAGTGATCACTATTAATGTTTGCATTTGTCACGACTTTTTTGTCACTATTGTGTATAAATGTTTGTGAAAATATTATCGTCACAATAAAATTCAACATTAATGACATTTAAAAATACCATCGCTAATATATTAGTGACTTGAGCACTTGTGACGACTAGTGACGAACACAAATTTTATCATAAGATACTCATAGTGATGATTTTTAAGCTTTTGATGACGTAAATGATTGTCGCTGAACATTAATTTTCTTGTAATTACTTGAAGAAGATTGAAAACTTCTGACTCTCTTCGAGATTTCTAACGAGCAATATTTTGTAAGTAATTATTTCTTTCTCTCAAGAATTGTAAAGTCTCTGTGTAGTGATTGTTCTAAACACTCGGTAAAAAACGCAAGAGCACCTAGAGCTTACTTACTCTACTATCATCTCTTAAGAAGAATCTAAGTAGAAAACGTCTTTACTCTTTACAAAGATTGTTGAGCCTGAAGAGGCTTGGTAATAGAATACATGTAAGAGGAGGAATCCTAAAGAATACTTATTTAAAGTTAGTAGATAAACTTGGTGGTGGTGGCCAAGGACCGGAGGTAGTCTAAATTTTAAGGGCGAACCGGGATTAATCTTGTGTACTTTCTCTCAACCCTTAAATATTTATTACTTGTTATTATTTCCGCGACAACTAACAAGGGTTTTATTGAAAAAAAATTCTATGAGATTTTCATTTGTTGTTCATAAATTAGGAAAATTTTAGACAATTCAACTCACATATTTTATTTCAGTATATTAGTTATTTTTACAATATTAATACATAACCATCATGAATAAAAAAACTATTTTCCTAATTAATTTATATAATTTTCAATTTTACTCTATTTCTTTACAATTTTTATATATTATTATATTAAATATAACATTTAATAAGGGGAGGGGTAGTTCATTTGGTTGAGGTAAGGGTAATGAAGGGTGAAGGGTCGGGGTTCAAACTTTGAAGGAACTAATTTACAAACAACTAACATTTAACTATAAAAAAATAGTATTTAATACTTGTTCAAGTCAATTAGTGTTATTTTATTTATTTGCAATATGTATATATTAGTATATTAAATATAGAATTTAATATTTTTTGAATAACTTTAACTTCTATATATATATATATATATATATATATAGGGTGAAGGGTCAGGGTTCAAACTTTGAAGGAACTAATTTACGAACAACTAACATTTAACTATAAAAAAATAGTATTTAATACTTGTTCAAGTCAATTAGTGTTATTTTATTTATTTGCAATATGTATATATTAGTATATTAAATATATAATTTAATATTTTTTGAATAACTTTAACTTCTATATATATATATATATATATATATATATATATATATATATATATATATATATATTTTGGTCTTGACCAAGGTATCCCCACAGCCGATTGTCGTGAGACTAATCCTTCGCCCCACACTAATCTCTTTCTTTAATATTTATATATTAGTATATTGAATATACAATTTAATTATTTTTTAGAAAAATTTGCTTATATATACATATATATATATATATGTATTTGATTCTCTTTCTTTATAATATTTATATATTAGAATATTAATTATAGAATTTAATACTTGTGCAAGTCAGTTTAACTTATATATATTTTATTATCTTTCTTTACAATATTTATATATTAGTATACAATATATTGCTTTTAATACTTTCTCAAGTCAACTTTACTTATATATATATTAATTTTATATATTTTATTATCTTTATTTAAAATATTTATAAATTATTATATTAAATATTATTTTTTGTACATATTATTTAATATATGTTCATGTAAATTTTACTTTTATATATATTATATAGATTTTTTTTCCTTTTCTCTACCATATTTTTATTTTAGTATATTAAATATAATGTTGAATACTTGTTCAAGTCAATTTGACTTCTGTATTTTATTATCCTTCTTTACACTTTTTATATATTATTATATTATATATATATATATATATATAATTTAATACTTGTTCAAGTCAATTTTACTTATATATAGATTATAATTGGATGGATTATTTATCACACAAGTCCTACACTAGTATATAATATTATATATGCGAACACATTGTGATTTGCACCTCCCTCTCCTATGTTGTTATCTCAATTCTATGTAAGAGACATATAATTCTTCTCATTATTGGTTGATTTGAAATGCAATGCTCAATTACATTTACACTTCTCTCTGTGTTACTTTAGGCAAAGAATAGGGGTCTCTTAAACTTGTTTGGTTGCTAATTTTTGTTTATTTTTAGGTTGGATTTCAAACTTTTTTTTTCTTCTTCGGTGCATATGTGCTTAAAACGGGCCAAAATAATCAGTAGCTATTTGATAAAATTATTGAAAGGAGTATGGTTTTATTGGAATTTATGATCACTAGTTACTGGGTGCCATATGTTATGGTTTTTTAACCAGTTATCTTCTTATTTCTTGAATGTGCTATTAGTGAATTGCTTATTAGAAAAAGGGTACTTTTAATTTATTATTTTTAATACAATTAATTTTTTTAATTTTTTTCAGAAAGAAGTATCTCGTTTATGAGTTCTAGTTGGTGGAGGGCAAATTCAGGATACATTTCATTAATTAGCTTTCCTAGTTCTCCAAGATCCTTCAAACGGGAGGGTGCTCAAGGATCTTTCAACCCATTGAACTTTGTTTAAAGGGTATCTGAGGTATATATTTGTTGTAAGTATAAAAAGTATTCATTTACGATACACAACTTTCTCTTTTCATTGAAAAAAGACTAAAATTTCTCTTGTTGTGCGGCTTTTAAGAGGGAAAAGGACAAAGAGATGACATTAAACTTAGTCATTTGCTTTCGATAACTCAAAATTAATCCCTTTATTACTCTTTTGATAGAGACACTTCCTCTTTGCGTGTGTATTCGAACGCAACAAATGAGAAAGTAAATGAAGACCCTAAATTAAATATCAGAGATCCATTAATGTAACAAAATAAGGGAAATCAAAAGGATGCCACTAAAGTTTCTCAACCTAGAAGAATCAAAGGTAGTTTAGAGTTATTAGTGAATCGACATCCAACAAAAAAAGTTCATGCCAAATATATAGAGAACATGGTCATAACCGACGAAGTTGCAAGCAAAAAGTAGGTAATGAACCTGTTTAGAGGAAAAGGTAATAGTTTATTGTCTGATTACAGCTATGATTATAAAGATGGTGCAACTTTCCTATATCTCTGATGAGTTAGCAAGGAAAGCAACATACAAGAAAATGAAGAAGGGTATCAAAAAAAAGGTATGTGAACTCACCATTCTAAGCGGTATACCAACTTGCGCTATGATTTCTTGTCTTTTTTATTCTCAACTAGAGGTTTGGCGTGATATTATGCGTGTGGTTTTAAGGTATTAAAGTACACATGGAATAGGTGAAAGTAAGAATGTGAACCAAGTGAGATTCATCACGCAGAGAATTGCCAAAGCCCAAGACAATTGAACAAGCGACTTCAGGGGAATCGTGAGGATGAGCTAACCATGATTATGTTCAAGTATATGCAAGACAAAACCATGTTAGGAGGACTAATCAGCTAATTAGGAAGAAAATGAAGGATATATATTGAATTAGTGGTCGCTATTCTTAGTTGATAAAATGTTTTTTACTATGACTCTTATGTTGTTTACATCACAATTATGTTTACCGTTATAAAACATGGCCTTTGTATTTAGTTATATAAAAAAAAGGTCATGTTTTTTAAACATAATTATGATGTAAACAACATCAAAATCATTGTAAAAAGTGGAAAATAACATTTTATCAATTAAGCATAGTGATTATTAATTCAATATCCTTCATTTTCTTCTCAATTAGCTCATTGATATCATTTCAACCTTTGACAATCAATCCTCCAAGCTTGGTTATGTCTTCCATATGCTTGAACATAGTCATGGTTATCTCATCCTCAAGTTCCACTAAAGCTGCTTGTTGAGTTTGTAATGGGCTTGGTAAATCCTTTAAATGATAAAGATCACTTGGTTCAAATTCATACTTTCACCAATCACATGTGTATTTTAATACATCTCAATCACGTGCATAGCTTCCTGTATATCTTGCCAAACCTTTGGTTTAGAATCAAAAGGAAAAGAAGTTATAGCACAAACTGATAAACCACATAGAATAGTGAGTTCACTAACCTTCTTTATGATACCCTTCTTCCTTTTCTTGTATGTTGCTTTCCTTGCTAACTCATCAGAGATATAGGAAAGTTGCACCATCTTTATAATCATAGTTGTAATCAGACAATAAACTATTACCTTTTCCTCTAAACAGATTCATTACTTCTTTTTTTGCTTGCAAATTCGCCGGTTATGACCATGTTGTCCACATATTTGGCATGATTTTCTTTTTTCTGAAGGTCTATTCATTGATAACTCTAGACTGCTTTTGATTCTTCTAGGTTGAAAACTTTCATGACATCCCTTTTCCTTACATTAAGGGATCTCTGATATTTAATTCAAGATCTTCATTTACTTGCTCATTTGATGCGTTTCAAATACACACACAAAGAGCAAATGTACTTTACCACAAAAGTAATACAGAGATTAAGTTCTAGTTATAGAACCCAATAGACTAAGGCATGAATTATCAATTTCAAGAGACAATCATTTTTTACGAAAATAAGGATTTGTTTGGAAGTTGGTTTTTAACATGCAATAATTAAATGAAAGCAAAATAACAAAGGAAGAAATTAGATGATAGATGCCTTAAGTTTATGATGGCCATTAAATTAGATACCTCTGTTTTTTTATTTTAGCTAATGAAACCTATGATTTCCAATTATACTTCTCAAGTTTTCGAAATGGTGACAACTTTTGACCATATGACTGTCCTACTCAAACGCACTACCTAGCATTAACCGTTAGCATGCATGATATAGTGAATTAGCATGAAGCGTCGAGGAGATTCCTAAGGGACGTTTCACGATCCAACCTTTCCTAAAGGAATTGAAAATATTAGAAAGCCTAATCCTCACACCCTCACCAGGGGTGGACTAAGAGTGACTCTCCTCTATTCGATTCTCTCTCAGTTATGTAATTTAACACCCACTTTCAGAGGAACTAAATACTACCGGTATACCCCCAATGGTCAATCTAAAATATAGAACATTCATAGAGAGAAAATATCAATGAATGATAGAAACAAGCTTATATAAAATATAAAATTGGGTCTCACATCACCAATTACATCATAACTTTAAGAAAGATGTTTAGCCAAACATCATATACATGAAGAACATGAAATAAATCCTAATTAGGGATAACATCCCAAATAAAGGATAAGAGATAAAAAAAAAAAAAGGGCCCTCCACCTTTGATCTGCCTCTGAGGTGTTCCTCCTTGTTCCTCTGCATCCACGACACTCAAAGGTCAAGTGTAAAAACCAAGTTATTTGACCTAAGAGCTTCCCCTATGTTCATAATTGATGCACGTATAAAGTGAATTATTTTACTATTTTTTCATATGTGTTTTTTTCCATGACATCGCATTGTCTTTATAGAACTCTTGTGCTTTATGCTAAATGTGCAATAGACAGGCCAAAAATGGTAAAAGTGAAATACGAAAGAAAAACAGATAAAAAGAGGCAAAAAATTGAATACTTGTGTACTGAAGAGGAAGAACGACCGTGGAGCCCAAAGGACATGACCGTGCTCTATCTAATTGAGGAGTCTTAACCGTATCCCGGCCCTACATGCTTGTGGCAATCATTTAAGAAGCCACGACCGTGCTCTTTAAGAGGCACGACCTTGCCGATTTCCTGGCGAGTTTTTGATCCTAACCCTAATGATTTTTATTAAAAGAAGGGATTAAAGCCAGAGGAGGGTATCATGACCAAGTATAAGATACCACGCATAGAAGCTGAATTGAAGCTTTTGAGGAAAAAAAGAAGAGGGAGAAAGACAGAGATATTAAACGCCCAGTATTTCTTTTCGGTGTAAGATGTTAGTTACTAGAACTTCTTTGATTTCATATTATATGATGAGCAGCTAAACATCCTCTCTCGAGATTTCCATGTAGGAGATGAGTTGAACCACATATTTATATATGTTTTCTATTTGCTTTCTTAATTGTGTATTCTCTTTTATGCGCTTAATCTTATAGAACGTAACTAACCGTATAACTAGTGGACTAATTTACCTCTGGCGGAGGAATTAATCTATAGAACCAAAAAATAATGCAGTTTAGGAAATTAAAAATGGTGCTCTCCTGGCGGAGGTATTAAGATTAGTTTTCTTAAGCTTCCAACTAGCCTAGATATTGTGGACTGTGAAACGTTTCCTAGGTAGCTTCTTTATTTGTTTTAGTATTTAGATGAACCGGGGTTTAAGGCTATTTTTCTAGTTTATTTGCACGTAGTTTAATATGTTATTAAAGGTATTTGGTCATTTTAGGACACTGAAGGTTTAGTTCATGCGTTTTGCTATTTTAAATCTATTTTAATATCTTTTATAGTTATTGTATTGTTTTTCTAGATTTTATTAGGACTAAAGTGCTTTAATTTAGAGTTGATAAGTTTATTTCAAGTTTTTATCTTTTGGCTTAATTGCAATTTTGGTCCTCCACCTATGCCCAGTGTGCGATTTTGGTCATTAACAAAAAATATTAGCAATATTAGTCCCCCACCTTAATTGTCGTTTGCAATTTTCATTTTCCGTCCAAAACCATCCAAAATTTAACGAAATATTCCGTAAAAGTTTAATTAAAAAAATAAATAGATTGGTTCCGGAAACATTCATCACCTTCATATGAAAAAATCAAAAATTCATCATCTTCATCCCATTTTTTTATCATCTTTATAAAAACCCAGAATCATATGAATCTCCATCTTCTTCATCACCATGTTCATCATGTTACCCAAAAAAATCCAGAAAATAAATATATTCATCTCCTAAACATCTTTATCTTCTCCCTCTTCATCTTCAAACATCTTCATCTCCATCTTAAATAAAAAACACCAACAACAAACCCAAAAGCTTAAATTAAAAATCTCAGAAGCTCAACTCCATCACTCCCCACTGCCCACTCCCATTCTCACATAAACACACACATCAAAATTAAAGTTAGAAAAAAAACCCTAAAAAGTTGTAGCTAATCAAGAAAGAAACCCAAAGTACAACGAACTTTGGGTACCCAAACCTTTAAGAAGGGACACGAGGTCTTGGAGACGTTGAGCGATGATGACCCAGGGATATAATGGCCTTTTAACGAGTCTTATTTAATTTCTTTTACATTTCTAGAGTCTCATATAGTGTTTTACTCAATATAATTGCATAATTTTCATTTGCATGATTAGTTAAGTGTTCATTTTCTTTTTAGTATTTTTTAAGGATTTTTAGTCTTTTTTTTATTTTTAGTTTAATTTGTAGTGTTGGGTTTTATCTTAGTCATATCCCCTCTTGAATTGACTGATGATATTTGTTTGAGTGTGCTTTTTGAGTTAACTTTGAGCTAAACCAGGTGATGGAGTGAGCATTGGTAGTTGGAATAGAGGTTGTGAAGATTTGAAGGAAATTTGAAGTACATTCCCCACTACAGCTGTGATGCAAGCTTCATACCGCAACTGCAGTAAATTTCAGTTACCGTCTCTGCACCTTCGTTTTCCCACCGCATTACCGTAGTTGCGCTGCCTTGAGCTACCTTAATTGCAAAGCGTGATTGAATATAAGTGGATTTTCATGTGCTTTCGAGGTAGACCTAGTTTTGGGCATATTTCATAAGCATGTTTGACGGAGAGGAGCAGAGAAGAGGCACAATGAAGCTACCATTGTACCTTCTAGGTTTTTAATCTCTTCTTTTGTAATTCTTATGGCCATGTTTAGCTAAAAACCTTTTCTAGCACTTGGGATGTTGATCCTTTGTAATTTTGTTTCGGTACTATAGCTCTTGTATGAATTGATATTTCAATCTATGATATTACCTTTAGTTTTACTGTGTTTGAATTGATGCAAACTTTGTGCTTTGTCTTATAATAATCGGAAGATTGAAGATGAAAAGGCGACCAAAGATAACGATGGAGGATGAAAAAGGTTGAATCTTTGTGATGATTCAGCCCTTCACTCCACCGAGAAAGGCCACCCAACCTTGGATCCAACCCTCCACTCCTTCAATCTTAACTTCATCTTCATCTTTTCTTTCCTCTCAAACTTTGAGCAAATGAATGTGATCTCGGTGTTTATGGTGTTTGTTGGATAGCAAACGTAGGTGAAGAAGGGGACAATGGAGATGAAAATGCAAAACCTTTGTGGATTTTTTGTTCACAACCAAGCAGATGGAATCAGGGGGTTTAAGGGTTTAATGTTTCCAGCTCCCAGATTTTGTGCTTGTATTGTGCGACTGTGTGTGTGTGTGTTTATGCTTTAATTTGGTGAGCATAACATGTAATTGTTAAATTGATTTTGATGAGTTTAACAAAAGGAAAAAGACCATTCAATTCTGATGGTGATCTCGATGTTCTTCGTTTTTCCGAGATTTTGTCTTTGAAGAAGATGAAGATGATGATAGAGAATATGAACATTCAATGTTTCAGGGTTTTTTTTTTGTTTTTTTATTTTTTAATCCAAAAACAGTTAAATTCTAGATGCTTTTGGACGAAAAATTAAAAATGCAAATGACAGCTAAGATGGGGGACTAAAAGTGCTAATTTTTTGTTAAGAACCAAATCACACATTGGGCATATATGGGAGACAAAAAGTGCAATTAATCCTTATTCTTTTATTAGATTTTTGTTATTTTTAGGGATTATCAATAAACTGGTCCCTGTGTTTGGGTCGCCGTCTGAGGTAGGTCCCTCCCGGGATTTTTTTTAGCAAAAGGTCCCTCTGTTTGCACACTGTCTGAAATTGGTCCTCGCCGGAGCCTGGAGCTCGGACGAATGCTTATGTGGCATGCTACGAATGCTTATGTGGCATGCTGACAAGTTAAATGAAGTCTACATGGAATTATTTAAATAAAAAACTTAATTACAAGTCAGAAAATAAAACTAATTAAACCCTCCAATTTTCATGTAATCACAAATTACACCCCAAAGTCCCAAAATCCCTAAATCATTGTTCTCCATCATCCTCATTCATCTTCACCTGCTCCTTCATCTTCACCATTGTTCATCTTCTTCGTGAGGGCATGAGGGAGCATTAGAGCTTGAAAACCAATGGTCGAAGCAGAGGCGCTCTTATTGTCATTACTCTGTCGTGGACCACCCAGAACCACCGTGCATGGTGTCTGTTGAGAATCCATGCGGCTTCCTCTGTTCCAATTATTCCCCAAAACCACTCGCCATTCCTTGAGGTTTGCATCCACTGCACTTGCCCACATCGATTCACCCTCTTTCTCAGACACCCCACCTCGATATTCCTCACCTTGTGTCCCTGACCTTCACTTACAATCCTTTGACGTGCTTCAAACGCTTCTCAGCCTGTACAACCACCCTTCTCTTGCACTTTCCTACTTCACTCAACTCAAGCAACATGGGTTGTTCCCTCACTACACCTCAACCTACGCTGCCATCATCAAGATCTTGTGCTACTGGGGCTTGGATATGAAGTTGGATTCTCTCTTCCTTGACCTCATTGCTCTTTCCAAACAAGACCCATCATTTGAAATCTGTTACTTGTTTGAGGAGCTTTTGGAGGGGGAGGGTATTGATAGGAAATGAAGATTGGGAGAAAGAAAGGACGTTGAGGGCTTGAGGAAGCATAAGAAACGAAGAAGATGAACAATGGTGAAGATGAAAGAGTAGGTGAAGAGGAAGGAGGAGGATGGAGAACAGTGATTTAAGGATTTTAGGGTGTAATTTGTGATTACATGAAAACTGGGGGGTTTAATTAGTTTTATTTTCTGACTTGTAATTAAGTTTTTTATTTAAATAATTCCACGTAGACTTCATTTAACTTGTCAAGAAGCCACATAAGCATTCGTCTGAGCTCCGGGCTCTAGCGAGGAGCAATTTCAGACAGTGTGCAAACATAGGGACCTTTTGCTAAGAATTTTCCGGGGAGGGACCTACCTTAGACGACGACCCAGACACAAGGACCAATATGATGGTTATCCTTTATTTTTATTTCAAGAGAAGATAAGTAATAAGGGAGAAAATCAGGAGAAAAATTGGAGGACCTAATTTAGTATTTTAGTAAAGTTTAGGGACTAAAATATAAATATGGTAAAGTACAAGGACTTGATTACAATTTTAGGAAAGTTCAAGGACCTTTTGCAAATAGTTAAAGGTTGAAGGGCTTATTTGTAAATAGTCAAGAGTTATAGGACCTTTTTGTAAATAGTTGATAATTAAAGGATCTCTTTGTAAAGATGCTTCTTTATTTGTTGTTTACTAAGTGAAAGCATATAGTTGCATATAGATAAGAAAGTGCTAGTAGCTATTAGCTATGTACTAGACATTAAGTGAAATTATTCTTAGAAGACTAAGTGTAACACATGATTGTGTAAGGTACCAGCCTTGTGAGCGGACATAGTTCATAATCTTTTGGAGTTCACGAGGAAAACATTCAAGGTAAGGGCTCCTACGCATATTGGACAACTTAGCCTGTGTAGCCAATAATGGTACATGCTATTTTATATATATATATATATATATATATATATATATATATATATATATATATATATATTACTTGTGATATATAAACTGCATGGGTAGCTGATGACATCCAGAGGATGACCTGATTGTTTGATAACATGGCTTGATTTATCTATGTGATAACATGTTAAGAATGACTATGGTTGTTAGAGTAAAATATTTAAATGAATTAACCTATTTTGATAAATAACAATTTCGCTAAGTGTCACTAACTTTCTTTGAAGAATTTTATATTCAGGGACACTTATGGACGGAAGCCATGCTGCAAATATTATCAAAAAGCAAATGAAAAGTCCGTCCGGCTATGAGAATTGAGTCTTCCTCCAGAGTAAAAGTTCGTCCGCCTGCAGAGTCTGTCCGGTTCAATCCTTGTCAAACACATGGGTTGACTAAAAAGCAATGATTGGAGACTGGTACAAAAAGAATTTGCTAAGAAGAGATCGTTCGCTCAAACTGAAGATGAGTTGTCATGCACCTCTTGGTGGATCAGAGCATTAATGGTGAAAGAGACAGAATTAAGCGCCATATACCTTGAAGATTCAAATTCTCTGACATTCCTAAATTCAAGCTGCTTTTGTTGAATTAACGGTGATATCCTCTGATCATCGTATCTCCTCAACGGCCAAATCCAAATCTTCTGGTCAGAGCATTAATTGCCACATTAGCTGTAATGCACATGCATTAATTGCAGCCTCTGAGAATCAGAACAAAAGCATTGCCAGACGACGTCTCTCTCTATGTGTTGAAGAAACATTCTTCACTTGGCAGACTACAACAAGCAGATGCAGAAGTATCCGTTACTCACAATCAAGCAAGTATTCAACGGAACTATTTTTGAAGATCTTCACCAGCGCCTCTAGTTATCATCCTACTGAAGATATAAATAGTGGACTCTACATCTTTTTCAACTTGGCGACTTACACACTATCAAAGCATTCAAATCCTTCAAGTCAGTTTACAATTTGAACAAGCTTTAGCCAAGAACACTCAGTAACTCTAGCCTTCCTATCTTCTGAGTTTAGTCGCCAGCTAGTGTGAAACCTCTATAGAGTGAAAACTCTCATCCCTCATCACACTAGCCCTTCAGAGAACTAATTTGTTTACCTTCTCTGAATTTATAACTTCATAGTTTCTACCCACTCTTTGTGAAGAGATTCCTGTAGAAAACAAACCTTCTTGAAAAAGAACTGGGAGGAGTCCAATCAAATACTTGAGAGATAAAGGAGAAGTCCTGAGAAAACTTGTAAAGGAGTAGTCCTCAGAATACTGGGAGAAGTCCCTAAGAACACTTGTACTATTCTGTTGAAATAGTGGAAAATCTTGGTATAGCCAAGGACTGGACGTAGCCCTATCGGTTTTGGGGGTGAACCAGGATCAATATCGTGTGTGCTTTAATTTTTAAGTTCTAAGTCTATTTTCGCTGCACTTATCTTTAAACGTTTTCGAACTAATAGCGAGTATTTTGCGAAAAACTTACAAAAGTCACACACACAATTCAAACCCCCCTTTCTTGTGTGGTTTTATTACTATCAATTGGTATCAGAGTGTAACCGCTCTGAGAATTACTAACATCTTAACAGGTGTAGAGTGAAAATATCCATGGACGAGATTGCCTACCCAACCGGAACCGCAACCAACAAGCCACCATTCTTCGATGGCTCAAACTATCCCTACTGGAAGAAGCATATGCAGCTATTCATTGAATCAACTGATTGGAAACTATGGGACGTGATATCTAAAGGAAACTACGTTCCTAGAGATAGTGAAAGCAAGGCCATTCCAGCTGACAAATGGACAGATGAACAAAAGACTGAAAATCAGAGGAATGCCAAGGCGAGGCTGTTTCTTATATGTGGTCTCAGCAAAAGTGAGCATGACAAAGTTGACAGCCTAAGCACCGCAAAGGAGGTATGGGACACACTAGCTATCGCTCATGAAGGAACAACTGCTGTTCAGACCACCAAGATGAGTATGCTCGCTTCCCAATACGAAAACTTCATGATGGACGACAATGAGTCCATTGACTCCAAGTTCGCACGACTTCAAACCATTCACAACGGTATGAGAAATCTGGGCAAAACTTTCACTGATAAGGAGCAAGTGGTCAAGATTCTTAGAAGTCTTCCCACCAATTGGAGAAACTTCGTCACTTCCCAAAGAGCTGGAAAGAATCTTGGTACATATCAAGTAGAAGACTTGCTGGGAGAAATGAAGATCCACGAGCAGGATCTTGCCAATGATGCTGCAATCATAAAAAAAAAAGCAGCTGTCGCTAAAGCCGTAGCCTTTAAAGCCAAAAAATCAAAGGCTTTGAAAGCTGATGAATCCCCAGATGAGGAAACTGCTCAATCTGACCGATCCGATGATGAACAGGCTCTGTTCAACAGAAGATTCAGAAAAATGATGGGAAACAGGAAGCAGTTCAAAGGAAGACCATCTTCCTCATCAAGAGAAGAAGAAAGGATCCCAAGTAAAGGAGGGATCGTCTGCTATGAGTGCAAGAAACCTGGACACGTCAAAGCCGATTGCCCTCGTCTGGGGAATAAGCCTTCCCAAAAGAATCCTTATAAAAAGAAGGCCTTTTCCAGCCAAAATGATGAATCAGAAGATGACTCGGATCAAGAAGAAGAAACCAAGGGAGCCAACGGAGAAGCTTCATACTGTGCATTTATGGGGTCCATAGACACTTCAGATATTGAAGCAGACAGAGAAGCAGAGGCACTAATGATTTCTGTCGACCAATCCAACGACGAAGAAGATAATCAAGATGAGGTAAGTCCCAAAATTTCATCTGATGACTACAATGAACTATTAGAATATGCTCATGCATTAGCCATCAAATACAGTTCACTAAAAAAGAAGCATGATAGAACCTTCAAAGAATTTCATGCGTCTAAGGAAGTATCCATTATGCTAAAAAAGAAAAATCAAGTGCTTTCAGAACAAGATGCAAACAAAGAAATTAAATTCTTAAAACAAACAGTCAGTGGCCTAATCAAAGATTTATCTATGTTCACCCAAGGTCATGATAATCTAATCAAATTAAGTGGAAACAACAGATTAGCTTATGATCGAAGAGGTTTAGGTTATGAAGAAGAAGATTGGGATATAGTTGCTATTAAACATAATTCTTCTACTGTCCCATATAGATATCAACCCGAAAAGATAAATGTTCCATCGCCATCTATTAAAGTTCAACCCAAAACTCTGATAGTCAAGGGTAAGGAGAAGCAAACTCCTCAAAAAATAGTACATCGGAGGAAAAGTCCACCCAAGGTGATTACTAACAAAAAAGGACCCAAGAAAGTTTGGGTACCTAAATCTATGATTATCCCTCTTGCAGATGTGCTTAACAGTTCGAAACTAAAGAGAACAATGGTACCTGGACAGTGGGTGCTCACGGCACATGACGGGAAAAAGGTCTTTATTCCCAAAGATCCATGAGAAGAAGACAGGAGGGACAGTGACCTTTGGAGGTAATCAAAAAGGCTTCATTGTCAGAGAAGGTAATGTTGGTAAGAACCCCCTTCCAGTAATTCGGAAGGTTCTGCTAGTTGAGGGATTGAAACATAACCTACTTAGCATAAGTCAATTGTGTGATAGTGGGCTCACTGTTTCCTTCACCAAATTGAAGTGTAGTGTCACTAACGAAGATGACAAGATTATCTTTGAAGCTCAGAGACAAGGAGATCTATATAAGACCTCCCTGGAAAATCTGGCAAGTCAAAAGGTAACATGTCTAGTATCAGCAGAGGATGATAAATGGATCTGGCACAGGAAGCTAGGGCATACATCCTTAAAGACCATTGCTAAAATAATCAAACATGATTTAGTAAGTGGTCTGCCAAATCTGTCTTTCAAATCTGATGATACATGCTCAGCATGTCTCCAAGGAAAGCAATTAAAAAGTTCTTTTCATGCAAAGAACGTTGTTAGTACAAAGAGACCTCTGGAGATGTTGCACATGGACTTGTTCGAACCCACTAGAACGACTAGTTGTTCTGGAAAAAGATTTTGTCTTGTCATCGTTGATGACTACACCAGATTCACTTGGGTACAATTCCTTGGAACAAAAGATGAAACTTTCAGGTCCTTCCTAATCATTGCGAAAAGAATTCAAAATGAAAAGGGGTACTGCATGACCAACATCCGTAGTGACAGAGGAGGAGAATTTATAAATGAAGAATTCAACCATTACTGCGAAGAGAACGGTATATTTCATCAAGTATCTGCTCCAAGAACTCCTCAGCAAAATGGAGTAGCCGAAAGGAAAAACAGGTCACTTCAAGAAATGGCCAGGACTATGCTCAACGAGACATCTCTACCCAAGTACTTCTGGGCTGAAGCCATTCACACAGCATGTTACATTCAAAATAGAATATTCATGCGTCCCATCTTGAAGAAAACAGCCTATGAACTGTGGAAAGGAAGAAAGCCAAACATCTCATATTTTCATCCATTCGGAAGTTCATGCTTTCTACTCAACACAAAGGACGATCTTGGAAAGTTTGATGCAAAATCAGATAAAGGAATATTCTTGGGATATTCACCCAACTCCAAGGCATTCCGAGTATACAACTCCAGAACCACGGCGGTTGAAGAATCTATCAATGTTAAGTTTGAAGATAAGCACGTAGGTGTAAATCAGATAACCTCAGAAGATGATGAACTAGAAATATATGAAGCTCCTTCATCAAATCCGGTTCAGCCATCATCGTCTGGCAAAGAGACAAACTCAATCATTCCCTCCTCAACTCAACCAGACGAAGTTGGTGAAACTATGTCTGACGATATCTCCTCAAGTCAAGTTATGACCTCCAGTGGTATCTCACTGCCTCGAGACTGGAGATTCAAACCAGACCATCCTCCAACACAAATTATTGGAAATGTCCACGAAAAGGTAAGAACCCGATCCACTTTTAATGATTATGCTAACTGTGCGTTTCTTTCTGAGATAGAACCAAAGAACATAGGAGAAGCACTTCAGGATGAAGGATGGATCCTAGCCATGCAAGAAGAACTAAATCATTTTGAGAGAAGCAAAGTCTGGGATTTGGTGCCTAAACCAGAAGACAAGTCTATCATAGGCACTCGATGGGTTTTCAGAAATAAGATGGATGAAAATGGAAAGGTCACAAGATACAAGGCTTGTCTGGTGGCCCAAGGGTATAATCAACAAGAAGGAATCGATTATACAGAAACGTTTGCGCCAGTAGCAAGAATTGAAGCCATACGTATTCTTCTAGCATTTGCATGTCAGCACTCTATAAAACTATTTCAAATGGATGTAAAGAGTGCGTTCCTAAATGGGTACATTGAGGAAGAAGTCTACGTGAAGCAGCCTCCTGGATTTGAAGATCAGGATCTACCAGACCACGTTTTCAAGCTAAGAAAAGCATTATATGGGTTAAAGCAAGCACCACGCGCATGGTACGATCGCTTAAGTTCATTTCTGATGAACAATGGATTCTCTCGAGGAAGCATCGACAACACTCTCTTTAGAAGAAAGAGGTCCAAGGACTTCATTCTGGGACAGTTGTACGTCGATGATATAATATTTGGGGCTACTAATGAAGCTCTATGTCAAGAATTCTCAAAACTGATGCAAAGTGAATTCGAGATGAGTATGATGGGAGAATTAAAGTTCTTCCTAGGATTACAAATCAGACAGGAAGGAACTCGAACGTACATTCATCAGACCAAGTACATCAATGATCTACTAAAGAAGTATTGCATGGAGAAAGCAAAAGCCATGGGAACTCCAATGCATCCTGGAACCATACTAGATAAAGGTGATGAATCAACTCTGGTTGACTCAACCAAATATAGAGGAATGATCGGTTCACTGTTGTACCTCACTTCAAGTAGTCAAGGACCTTTTGCAAATAGTTAAAGGTTGAAGGGCTTATTTGTAAATAGTCAATAGTTATAGGACCTTTTTGTAAATAGTTGATAATTAAAGGATCTCTTTGTAAAGATGCTTCTTTATTTGTTGTTTACTAAGTGAAAGCATATAGTTGCGTATAGATTAAGAAAGTGCTAGTAGCTATTAGCTATGTACTAGACATTAAGTTAGGGTAAAATATAATGTTGCATGCGCATGCATGCATTATATGTACGTAGAAAAAAATTGTTTGTTTTATGGTATGATTGTTTGAAGGTTCATCTTCTTCGGAGGATATTGTTGCTGGGTTGAGTTCAGACCACTTACTAAGCCAAGGTAAGGGTAATTCGGTCCTTAGAAAAGTCTGCTTGTGATTATGCTACATGATTATATGATCTCAAAATTATATGCTTGAGATGGAATTATTTGTGATATTTATGAATATGCCTATGTGATTATTCGCCTTATATGCTTATTCACATGATATTCACATGCCTATGCTACTTGATTTAATGTCGGAACATATATGCTTGTTAATAATGTTTCTTATTATTAACTTGAGATTATTGTTTTGCTCTTATTGTTGGGTGGGTTGATTAGTGATGTTTCGACTAACTCATATGCATGATTAAGGTTCTATCGACTATTTTCTTTGTCAATGGTTCCTTGGGCGCATGACTGTTTTCTTCGTCGACTACTCTTGTGTTTTGGTTCGCACAACTGTTTCTTTGTTGATGGTTCCGCAAGTGGCATACCGTGCAAGGGGCAATTTACCCTCGGTTTCCTGGAGGCGCCATGGTTGTCCCGTCTTCCCAGAGTTGACAACAAACCCTATCGTGATCATTTAGTTTCTAGTGGCATCCTAGTCTAACCCTAGGGGCGTTTTCATAATTGAACTTCCATAAGTGATTAATTAAATGTTGGTTAATTAGTTACCTTGATATATTCACATGATCATTTATGGAGTCTTTATTTGTTGAGTTGACCCTTGCTTGTTTGAACGCTTGTTGTGTGGGCACCTACTGCCAGATGGAGGCGTTTTCGTTCAACCAAGTGCCCTATTCGAACACGACAAGATTCAGCTACTTGAGGCTTATGTTGGCAACGTGTGGAGCTTCAGCCGGATCTACCACACAACCACCTATACCGGCTGGATTAGGACCATCAGGCGAGATCGTTATGGACTAACTGTGGACACTTGCTACTACCAAGGGACTATCTGTATCACTATTCCTCCATGACGTATTCTTGACGCCATTACTTCCTCTGATGATGATTTCTTCGGACGCCACCCAGGGGATCAGCCGGTTGGCAGGCGAGCGACATTCTCTTAGAGGAGGATCTTCCGTTAGAGGTGACTGCTGAGCGACTGACCCAGTGGCGTAGGTAGAGGAGGGACTTTCAACGTCGGCGTGAGCGATTGGAGCGTTTGGTGGCACGTCGTAGGATTTCTCGGGGTTCCATGTTTTGATGTTGTAGTCTTCTGTTGATCGAGTCTGTTGTTCTTTATCTCTACCTACTTTTCTTAAGGTCATCACTTCTGAAGGACCTACCTGCATGTGGTTCTCGGATTGTGTTGACAGTAGTTTACTATTTTAGTTGCTTACTTCTTTGGATAATTATGCCTTGGTGGCATTTCGCTCTTGACATCTATTCCAGTTCTAATTTTTATTTCTGCTGTTTTATCTTTTGTTTGAATGATTATTTGAGTTTTATTTCTCGTGATATTACGATATTTCTTATCAAAGGAGAATAATTATTTTCAAAATTCTTATCTCTTATTTCTCAAACAGAATCTCTCTCCCTAATCAATAATCCAATTATGTAAAACAACAAAAATATCATCTATAACCTTTCATGTAACTTTCAGCCCTTATTCGTTATTTTGAGAGATAAATATAACTTTTCTCTTCCACAAATCTCCTTAATTTAATTTAAACTTTATTTATTTAATATATTTTAAATATAATCTCAACCAACTTCCAACAACAAACATTCCCTCTAAGTAATATATATATATATATATATATATATATATATATATATATATATATATATATATATATATGTGTTTTGCCCAAGGCATATATATTAAGGAAAATATTTTTCGTTCACAAAAACCAAAAATCTCTATTTAATCTATCATTGATAATAAATTAAATCAAATAAAATCAACAATAAGGTTAAGCAAAACTTCCCCTTAGAGCATATATATATATATATATATATATGTATATATATATACTCGACTATATATTTTTACAAGGTGGAAATTTATTTCAAAATATTAATATAATATCTACCACATAATAAACCACCCAAAATAAACAACAAAATCAAGCGAATATAATATCTAAATGTCACGCGCCCCGCCCAAACTTAAGCAAGTGGGATCCGCGAACTTGCCACATCGTCACAATAATCATCTAATAATATAATTAATTATTTATTTAATAATATATTTCATAAATGTCCTTTTAAAAATTATCCGGGTCTTACACATGATGATAAATTTATACACATAATCTATTTATTAATTTAAAAATGCTAAAATTTAATTAAAAGTTGGGTATTACTATTATCTTTTTATTTACGAGTTAATGATCAATTTTGTCCCTGAAAATGTAAGCACCAGGAAAATTAGTCCTTAAAAGAAAGAAATACCTCTGTGGTCCCTAATTTTGAGACTGACTTAATTGACATTTTATCATACCACATAGACTAATTTGACTGACATTTTACATGATCGAAAAGCAAAAATCTTGAGCGGTCTGGGTGGTTTGATTGACATTTTATCATACCTCCATAAGTGCCACTTGCACTAGTTACTAAATTCATCCTACTACTTAGACCAAGAAAGAAGCACAAAATCTTGAGCTTTTTGGAAAGTAATTAGAAAGAGGCGTACATGGGCAATTAGTAACTAATCATAGCTGCTACTATCTCTCACCCACTTGAAGAAAAAACCCCAATTGAACACAACCCCTTGATCGAAGAAGATGTAAGAGGGACCAAAATTAACAAAATCAAACCCAACCACCATAGCCAACTCCCTCCTCAATACCTCTCAACCTTTGAACCTTCGAACCACCCACCATCTTCATCGCACAAACCACCCACACCGCTCTCTCACCCTCTCGAACTACAAGCCCCAATCGAACACAAACCCTTGATCGAAAGCTTGAAGAAACAGATTTGGAAGAAAAGGTTGAAGAAACACTAACCTTGGAAGCTTGACGAACGTTCTCTCCACAGTTTTCCTGAGGTCTTGCACTGCAACCAGAGCTTGCTTCTGTC
Organism: Acmispon strigosus; assembly: GCA_030819835.1. Classification (NCBI taxonomy): domain Eukaryota; kingdom Viridiplantae; phylum Streptophyta; class Magnoliopsida; order Fabales; family Fabaceae; genus Acmispon; species Acmispon strigosus. The sequence goes on from JAUAMA010000007.1 coordinate 32,013,485, forward strand.
ATGTGCGTGTTTTGTCTCCACAGTTTTCCTGAGTGGCTTTTGAAACCCTAAAGAAAAAGTTGGCCAATATTACAACAATGCCATTACTGAAAACTCTCTGTTCTCCGTGTTTTTTTAGTTTCGGGGAGAGAAAAGCAAAATTGAAAAGCAAAACACCTATTTGCTGTTTTCATTTTTTGGTTTTTAAAAGAGAAAATTGAAAACAATTTTTAAAATTGAAAACAGTTTTTTAGTTAATCAAGCAAGTTTTTTATTTTTTGAAAATTAAAAAACTGAAAACAGTTTTTGAGAAGTGTAATCAAACAAGCCCTTACTTTGGTATTACTATTAGCTATTTTTTACTAAAGTCTAAAACACCAAAAAAAAATGGTCCAATATATATACTAATTTTTTTTTGAAATATATATAATAATTTAATTTTAAAATATAATTAGATACAAATGCATAGCCCGTTTTATTTGTAAGAAAACCCGACCCGACCCAGTATTTGTATCGGTCCACCACGCCACGGTATATAAAACTTCTTCCAGCTCCAACTGCACCATACCTAATTAGGGTTTTGCCTCTGGTAATAATCTCTCTATTCAATAGACTTTCATTGCTTTTTGTTTTGCAGCGCCGTTGATAACAATTTCCGTTTTCTTGTTCTGATTGCAGCTCTGCATCTATCTAGCCCCTGATTCAAAAGATGAGGTGTTTCATCTCATACCATTCTCTTCTACTTTTACCTGTTCACATTATTTTATCTCGTTAATTCATCACATTTCGTTGATATATGAGGTGTATTTGGCACTGTGTTTCTGATGTTAAATGAAAAAGCATTCAGCTAAATGCATCACTTGGGAAATTGTAGTATTTCTTCTGATCTATATTTGGGTGTTGAATGTGCAGTAAGCTTCAGAGTGATGCTCTCAGAGAAGCTATCTCCGGAATAATGGCTGATTCCAAGGAGAAAAATCGCAAATTTGTGGAGACCCTTGAACTCCAGATTGGTCTGAAGAACTACGATCCTCAGAAAGACAAGCGATTTAGCGGCTCTGTGAAGTTGCCCCATATCCCACGCCCCAAGATGAAAATTTGCATGCTTGGTGATGCTCAACACGTTGAAGAGGTATCTTTAGCTGTCTGTTGTGATTATCAAACTGTTCTGTCTATTATTTCTAATAGATGACACTTGGGATGTGTGTTTATTACAACTATAACATGATTTAGTGATTCATATACCATTTAATTTTGTTCTCTTCCCATTTAGTTGTGTGCCATAATGCTATTTTTCAGATTGTTTATTTACATTTAAATTACTGATTGTTAGTAATGACGTAGTTAACTTGAAATAACACAATGTTTCTGTAATTTTCTAACTGCAATGCAATTCAATGGAGCAATGTCATTCATGTAGGTTTGACACTGGTGGTGGTGTTTTTTTGATTTTTTGCTTTAGATTTTTTAACAATTATTGCCAACTCTGTTGTGTTAATATGTCATTTCACTAATTTTCAGGCAGAGAAGATTGGATTGGAATCAATGGATGTTGAAGCATTGAAGAAGCTTAACAAAAATAAGAAGTTGGTGAAGAAGCTAGCTAAGAAATACCACGCCTTTTTAGCTTCTGAGGCTGTCATAAAACAGATTCCTCGTCTTTTGGGTCCTGGTCTCAACAAGGCAGGCAAGTCTCTCCCCCACCCAATGTGTTGCTCTAGGATTCTGAAGTATTTGGACATTGAGTGTACTTGGTGATCTTTTGTTATGATCATTTGCTATTAATATCTGGCCACTTTTGTTTCGTATATCTTTTGTTTACAAGTACTAGCTGCTTAAAAATCTGTTAAACTACTTTTTATATTCTCTGGTTCAAGTTTTATCCTCACCCATCCTGGTCATGTGGTGAATTGATTTGTTTATAAGTTGCAAGAATTGCTATATTAAGTGTGATTCTTTCAAATTTCAAAAATTGCTTTAGTTGGTTTTTGATATTTGATGACTATGCAGGCAAGTTCCCTACACTTGTCTCTCACCAAGAATCCCTTGAATCAAAGGTTAATGAGACCAAGGCTATGGTCAAATTTCAGCTTAAAAAGGTGCTCTGCATGGGAGTAGCCGTGGGTAATGTTAGCATGGAGGAAAAACAAATCTTTCAAAATGTGCAACTGAGTGTCAACTTCCTTGTCTCATTATTGAAAAAGAACTGGCAAAATGTAAGTACACTCATAACATTTGAGTTAAACCATTGCTTTCTGCTTTCGATTTGGTTATCTGTTGTTGATGTAATTAAGATCTCAGCTAGTACACAAATAGTCTTAAATGTAATGTGTGCACATTCATGTTTTTCAATATAATTAAGTGTGCCAACGTGTCCTCAATTTCCATTCCTAGTTTGGCTTCAGCAACACTTTACATAATTTGACCTCAAATCAAGGATGCACTGTTTACTACCTGCTGTTTTAGTGCTCTTTAACTTGGGAATATGTGGGATGTCAATTCTTTACCCTATTTCATGTGTAATTGCTTTTTGTTTCTTTCAAATCTATTTGAACTAGCCACTCATCTAATATAACCTACTATTGATTTCAGGTTAGGTGCTTGTATCTGAAGAGTACCATGGGGAAATCGTACCGTGTCTTTTGATGGATTTATTTTTAAATATTCTGTGAACTTGTGATCAAGCTCAATATATTGATTATCCTGATAGCTAGATAGACAATTTCATGCTACAGTTTATGGATAATTTGTTTGGTTAGTGTTTCACCTTCATGTTTCGAACATTGGGTAATATTAAGCGCGCTACTTTCAGTGCTCCTTGTGTTAGCTTTCTAATTGTTATAAATCTGTATGCGGCTTCAGTTCGAAAATGCACTTATTCTACTTCTGAGTGTTGCATGTTCTGGTTTTTAGCTGCAATACTGTTTGTTGAATGGGGTTTAGGTGGATGCTGTTCACTTGCTCTGTGGTGATTATTGTGTTGCTTTAAAATTTGTTACATCGCATAACACTTTTTTTTCTTCAAGCTTATAATTGCTTATTTGTTTGTTGAAATTGTAAATTGTTTTCCTTCATCTTCCTCTTAAAGCCGACACCTCTCTGGCCATTTCAGGTTCAGCTATGTGATGCCTCTTTAGCTCCCAAACCTCCACTATTCTCTCACAGCTGTGACAACCCTTTCCTTATGCTCTAATTGTGAGTTGGATTATGGAGGTGAGGGAAGGGAAGGGAAGGGAAATGAGAGATTTATAGGAAAGTCTTTTTCGTGTTTAGTTTTTTTTATAAAGGGGACAAGTTTGGTCAATTTCTTAAGAATTTTCTAAGACCTTCAGTTATTTTGTTGAATTCTTTTATTGGGGTTTTTGTGGAATTTTATACTTTTGAAAGGGAGAACTTACCCTCCCTTCTCTCGTAGATCTCATCCCCTTCTCTTAGGTCCTCCCTTTGCAAAAGAAGCTTTTGTCATTGACTTTTTCTCTTTTCTCTCCCTCGTTCGTCTGAAATATATGTCACCAGTTGTAGCCATGACTTTGTTTCCTCCGCCCAATTCATTTTCTGGCCACAGACCCACGCTTTGCTCTAAAATCTTTTCACTAATGTTTCCTTATCAAGTAAAATATACTTAATAATCTTATCAGGTCATGCTCCACATTTGTAGGCTGGATTAAATAATCCATTATTTTAACATTTAAGAGTGAATTGATCAATAAACTTATACAATATAATGTTAGAGCCAAACAATATTTATTTCCATAATATATAATATAAACTTATATTATGTCTAATACAGCCTACTAAAATGAACCCTAAGAAGCATAACATATAAGGGGACTAAAATCATCTTTACGGTGACAACTAGTAAGTAATAAGTAGCCTTGCATTTCACGGTTTTATTTTAAATCTGACTATGTAATACATATTGTTAGATAATTAGCATTGAAGTATTATGAATCTATTCATAATTATTAAGTTGCATAATTTTAGAATAAAATGATATTAAAGTTATATATTTAATCAAGTACTTATTTAAATTTTGGCAAAATCAATATGTTTATCTTTTATTTAAAATAAATTAATAATTTGAGTGTCGTATTTATGCAACATAATTACGTATTCTAAAGAATATAAAATAAGTTAATATTAAATAAAAAAAATAACATTTGAATCATTGATTATATTTCAAAACTTCAATAAAGCATACATCTCAATATATAAACATGGTTTAAGTTTTTTTAAAGCAATATAAATTTATGAATTATGTTAATTTTTAAATGTGCAAATTGAAAACAAAGTGCATTAGACAAGTAATATTAATATACACTTGCTTTTTTAGAGAATAAGAGGGAGACAATGTGTATTTTAATATTAGTGTTTCAGCCTGTGCAATGCACGGTAAAATTATTTTTCAAATATTTAAAATTAAATATTAATTTACAATCATGTTTTATTTTAGATATAATTTACGTTCTTGATTTAAATAAAATTTGAATATAAACATTAGACTACAATTTTCTAATTCAATTAAGTTTTAGTTTAACATATATTGAATTAGGAAGTTTACTGAAATACATATCTTCAATGATAATTGTTATGATTGATTTAATATCTTTTCAGAAGAGTAAAATTTAAATATTATCAATTTTTTGTGTATTTAATTGCTTTTGCAATTTTAAGCCGAGCAAGACCACTATGAGCGGCAAAACTCTCCCATAATGGTCAATAAAAGGATAAAAATTTGAATTTATGTTTGGATTTTTTTTGGTACATCGGAAAACTAATTTATGTTTGAATTTGATTAGTAAAAAAATTACAATAATAATTAGAAAATGTAGAAAATTGAATAATAATTCAAAATTGAGAAAAAATGATTAGAAGAGAAAAATAACGTAATGATTAAAAATTTAATAGATGAGAGAGAGTGTGCTGATTGAGTGTCTCACTCGCTAGAGTGAGAACTCAAAATTAATAAATACAAGGTAGATTTTTCAAATTCAACGTTCAGTTAATAACACCTTAGTCTGTGCAATGCATGAGATTTAATTATTATTATTAAAATTTATAATAAAATATCATTTTAAGTATAATTTATTGTTTGATTTAAAATAAAATGGTATAATGCAATTTGATGTATATAAATAAATATTAGAGAGAAAAAAAATTAGTTATTCAAATTTGGGACAGTTATTCAATTTAATTTGTATACCGTATTATGGTTGGATAAATATTAAATTTGTTTTGGTTAGAAAATTTATATAATTAGACAATAAGTGATATTCAGATGAATTAAAATTGTAAGAATAATAATTTAAATTTATTCACAAAATAAATTTTTTATTATAAGATAAGTGTTATAGTTTCAAATTTGAATTAAAAAACATAGATTGGTATTTAAAATTTAAAAAGTATTTAATGTTTGACTTCAGACAATCTCAATCTCATGAGGGGTGTGTGAAATTCACAATGCAATTTGAGAGGAGAAAGAATATTGTAAATAGTATAATTGAGAGAGTGGGGAGAGTGATAGTCTCACTCTCTAGAGTAAGGACTCAAGGTAGAAGTCTAATTGAAAGAGTGGGAGAGAGTCATAGTCTCACTCTTTAGAGTGATGACTCAAAATTAATAAATACAAGGTAGATTTGTAATACCATATTGTTAGATTCAAATGATTAATAAATGAATTATTATGTTTTGATAATTAACAATTTCGTTAAAGTTTGATATTCCTAAGAGATAGAATTCCTAACTCGTTGAAAATTCTCATATCTAGGAAAACCTATCTATTTGAAGAACTGCATGAATTACAAGGCATTATCAAGATGTAGAAGCTCGAAAGACAAGCATCTAAGTAGAGACCGTCCGGAACTTCACTGAAGAATCAATTCTCATATTGGAACAATCATCCTTTTGAAAGTCTTTTGTAACACCCCAATTTTGGGTTGAGGGTTACATGGAAAATACGCGGAAATTAAAACCTCTCAGAAAAACAACTCATTTTTAAAAGGTTTTCGTCTCTCTTAATTACTTAAAAATAATATAAGTAATAATTTTCCCCATAAATAATAATTACTACGCGGAAAATATTACAACAAGAAAAATTGCTCAACAGTGAGCCCGAAAATAACATAAATTAAAATAGCGGAAAAACTTAAGACATCAATCGTCTTCTTCAAACTTCTTCCACGATTCCGCTGCGCACTCTGATTTCGTAAAGCTTCTTCAAAAGACGACGATCAACACCCTGTCTATTTTCTGGCGTTAAGCGCCCAAACACAAACAGAAAGGGTTAACTCGAGAACAAACAACAAATACCAAACAGCATGTTGAAAGAGAATAAAATAATTAACAACAACAATATTATCAATTAAGATGTGCAAATGCCCTCCATATCTATATGCTTATAGTTATATTTATATCGCCAATACATCACCCTTCTCGGGCCAAGACAATCACGTGGGACAACGATCCACCACATTGCCTTAATTCACCCTAACCGGGTCAGGACAATCACGTGGGACAACGATCCACCACATTGCCCTCGGTCGATCCCACGGGACAAAGATCCGTCACATCAACCTTAAAATCCTCAGTTGATCACGCGGGACAAAATACCGCCACATCAACCCAATATATATATATATATATATATATATATATATATATATATATATATATATATATATATATATATATATATATATATATATATATATATATATATATATACACGATGCACATGCTATGACTATGCAAAATTCATGATCCTCATGGACCAACAGTCCACACAAAACATCAGTCATAGCACACCCCATACACAATATAATCATCTTCAATATATCATATAAACAATTCTCAATTTCAAGCATCACAATACCAACAATTTCATTCTCATAAACAAAATAATTCACAGAAATAAAATCATGGTAAACACAACTGACTCTATCTAGACCCAGAGTTACCCTTACCTGGTCTTAACAAGCGGTCCAGACTCAGCCAAGTAAAAGAATTCTCCGAAGAAGATGAACCTTCAATTAATTTAATAGTAAAAAAAAGAAATCAATACTCACACAAGTATGCATGCAAACTACTATAATAATACCACATATATAGAAAATGAATGGATTATTTAGATGTGTATATCTCAGAAATGTGATGCCGAAGGTAATTGCTTTTCAAACGATTCTAATTTTGATCTTTTAAGCCTTATGTTTTCTGTTGTGCTGCATCAATTTAAGAAAATAAATTTTAGCCCCTCTTTTGGTAAAACACACACACATATCTGCTATAATAACCACACACATATTAAATTAAAAACGACAATTGCTAGCACTCACACAATAGCAAAACGCATGCACCTACATCATTAACGCACACACATCACAAACCAAAATATACTCACTTCTTTCTCAATCCCAATCGCACAAGGGCCTGAAAGCATGTGAGGGACAAGGCAGACCAACAACGGCAGGAAGATTCAAGGTGGCTTGAGGGGCTGCCGGAACAGAGAATGGGGAGCTCGCAGCGGCGACGGCTTCGAGCGGCGGCGACGGCGGCAGAGAACGAACGGCAGCAACGGAAAGGGGCGCGCTTTGAGGAAGTGACAGCGGCGTGAGGAGAGAAACGAACAGCAGCAGTGCGAGCTTGGCGACGGCGCGAGCTTGGACGGAGTGGTGGCGCGTGCTCGGAACCAAGGAAGGAACAGAGGCGACGAGCGGTAGAGAGAGATGAGCGGTGGCTGTGCGAGGTCGAGGGACAGCGAAGAGGAGAATCAAGGGCTTGGATGGGTCGATGGTGATGAAGTGAAGGTGTTAGTGTGGAGGATTCTGGTTCAGGGGTTTGAAACGGAGAGGACGAAGAAGTATGGTGAAGGGTAATCGTGCATGTGCAGAGAGAAACTTATTTCTGTTGAGAGAAAAAAGAAATTAATTGGGTAGCTAGGGTTTTTGAGGTGAGTTGAGAGAGAGGTGAATTTATTATTTGAAAGGAGATATGTTATTCTAGTTTTTTTCCTCTATCTCTTAACTAAAGTTCATATCTTAATTTTAAAATTCAAATACAATCTTGATAGGATAAAACACACACTAGTATAATTTAACTAGGTGCATAATCTAAATAACCAATATATAATAAAATAGAATTTAATATATATATATATAAATATATATCGACAATACAGTACTGCTATTATTATTATTTTTCTTCCTTATAATCATATATATATATATATATATATATATATATATATATATATATATATATATATATATATATATAAACTTACCAAAACAAAACTATAACTAATTAAAACAAGGATAAAAATAGCTATTAGTATATCACATAAAAATAAGTAATATGTTCATCTTAATTTTCAAATCAAATCTACTTAATTTTATGATAAGATAAAATACAATTTGTGTTCAAAATATGATCTCAACCAAAACCTAACAAAGTAAAATATATTTAAATAAATATATCAGATACGTATGAGTTATATATATATTATTATTTTCTTTTTCCTTTTTCTTTTAAAATAAATAGTCATTTATAATTAAATACATGTTTACATATATATAACAAAACATTTCTTTAATATAATATATATATATTTAATATAGGTTTCTAAAATAGTTTAACTCAAAATACTCACACAAGAAGATATATTTCTAACAGTTTTAAATAAAAGAGACGTGAATATTACATAACATTCCCCCTGAGATTATTTTATAATAAATGAAAAAACAAACATTAGAGAAGATATTCATTAATTGCAGAACATTTACAGGAAGGATGGTAACTAATAGAAGGATTTTTATTCTTCCAAAATTTTCATGATAAATACAAAACAATTCAACTAACACAAAGCTCATTACGATAATAATAAAGTCAATTAAACGGTCAACCAAGGACCAAACTGAAATTACTAAGTAGTTCAAGGATCAAAACATAATTAATCCAAGCTAAGGGATCAAAAATATAAATACTAAAAATAGAGGGTCTTACATCTTTGGGTAGCGGCGCTCACTTAACAATTAAACACACTTGACAAGTTGAAACAGTCCGGTGGATGAGCATGCTTTGACAAATAGGAGCACACTCGTGCTAGAATTGAGTAAGTCTGGTCACAAGCCTGAAAGAGCACATCCATCTTAGAAACACTCTCGACTTTTCAACAAAGTACCAGTGTGGCAACTCATCCAGAGGATTACGTCTGACCACTCTTTTAGAAGTCAGTCTGCTGAGTATTCTCACAGTAAAGAGTAAGTCCACCAAAGGAGTACGTCTGTGAACTCATGTTAAAGAGTTCATATGTCAAGTCAAGCTTAGAAGAACGTTTGACAAACATCTGAAGAATTCGCTCTGCAACACTATTGAAGGAACGTTTGGCAAATCTGATGAAGAGTTCGTCTGGCTAAATGTTCTGAAGTGTTCATTTGGCAGAAACATTAAAGAGATCGTTCGACAGAGATTATGAAAAATTTGTTTGTCAATAGCTGCTTCAAGCATTAAAGGTTATCTACCTCGTCAGCACATTAAATGAATCACTGTTGATCGCAGAATGAAGAAAGGGACACATTTAATACTTTATTCCTCGTTTCTGCAAACATCTCTGCTGTTCCGCAATTTAAGCAATCTTTTCAGAGTAAATAGCGGGTCTTTCTGAACATCGTATCTTCTCAACGGTCAAAATCAAATCTTATGTTCAGAACAATTAATGCTCTTTTAGCTGGCTTGCACTAGCCAAACAAACTCTTTAGCATTTAGCTAAACGAACTCTTCAGCATTTTGTCGGACGTAATCTTCTGATACTTTGGCGGACGTAATCTCCGAATGTTCAACAGACGTACTCTGATGGCAGATGTACTCTCTTGGAGAATGTATACTTCAGCCAGACGTATACTTCTGAAGGACAAAATCTTCAACGGATTATCAGACGTATTCTCCTCCTTTGTTGTTCTTCAACATTCTGCTTTTGATAATGCTTACAAAGGATATGCAGACGTTCTCTACATAGATAGATGTTATTGAAATGTGAAATTCTCAAAGTATTAGGAATTCTTTATCTATCAATATTAAACCTTAGGTAAAATTGTTATTCATCAAAATGTATTTAAACTATGAAATCATTTGAATCTAACAATCTCCCCCTTTTTGATAATGACAATTTTCATTTGAGAAAAAAGGTTTAATGTGGTTATTTTGAAAAAGATAGTATCAGAGCGGATAAGGTATTATCAGAACATTCTAAGATAGTGTTTAGAAAAAGTGATGCATTTTTCTTTATGAGTTTTCTTAGTAGAAAACATGAACGTATCTTTTTGAAAGTAAGTGTTGCAATGTGAAAACATGGTTCAAAGATAAAGATTGACTTGAAAACTTGTTATATATAAATGTATAGCAATTGAACAGACGAGCGCGCTTTCTTTCTAACATTATTTTTAGCTTCTTCTTAGGATCAAAATTTTCTAAACCTATGCTTAGGTTTCTTACATTGCTCCCCCTCAATATGAGCTCTATCTATCTAAGAATGTTTATCTAACTTTTGGGTTGAATATTTTAAAACGCTCCCCTTCAGTTAATTGGTTCCTTTTTCTACGTCTTTTTCTCTAATATTTCTCCCCCTTTGATCAGGGTATCAGAGTACTAAAGAAACATATGCAAGAAAATATAGGAACTGAAATACTGCAATCATATAAAATACTTTAAGTAAGCCAAGGCCAAAATTGTTCATCAATCAATGAAACTGAGTAAGGGATAGAAATATGAAGGGTGTCTTCCTTTGGACATGGAGAAGAATTGGGCCATCATATTGTGAAGATCAGCAAACTTTGCATCAAATTTCTCCATGAGCTCCTGCTTCAGGCTGTCATATTGTTGGTCATTCTGTGCATTCAACTCATCAATCTTCTTGTCAAGTGCCTTGACTTCATTGCGGACATCAGCAATCTCTTCCTTGAGAGATCCAACCTCTTCAACATCATCAGTAGCCTTAGGAAGTGCTACAGAGATTGGTTCAGTGGAGATAACTGCAGGTTGGTCATCGTTTGATGCTGGTATGTCCAAGTTAAGACCCAACTGCTCTGCACTGAAAATGAAGGGCATCTTCTGAGCAAACTCAAGATCTTCAGTGGTTGGTTGAGGTGAGGTCAGACCAGAGCCAGGATATGATGTTGGTTTGCACAGAACGTCACACGGCAGTAAGACAAGTATCCAGTGACCCAAGTGAATTATTAGGGCACTGATACCATGAATGAGGAAATATGGGATGTAGCCAATGTGGGAGCGAACCTCCCAAACGATCCATTCAAAGTGGAACACATCATCCTTATTGCGGATTAGGATAGTGAGCTGGATATCTGCACATGCAATAGGAGCCCAAATTCTAGCAAAATAACAAAAGTTATAACCAAGAAGTTCAACAGTCAAACCAGATCTGATGAAAGCATAGTTGAGACTAGGTAGTACCATCATAGACAGAGACAAAAGCGACCGCAGATGGTGGCTGATGGACGAAGGTGGAGGCCACATAGGTGGTTGCAAGTGGTGAACGAAGGGCGTCTTCAGAACGAATCCAGAACAGAGGCCGTGATTATGAGGGAATGAGAAGGATAGAGGTGGAGCGACAAACGGAGGTTGCGACCAAGATGAAGGCGGCGGTGGAGGCGTAGAGGCTATGACAAGGTGACAATGGTGACAGCCGGTGGGTGAAGGTAGGGCGGAGGAAACTGGGGGTGGCAACAAAAAAGGGAAGAACTAGACAAAAAAATAAAGAAAACCCCACTTATTGGGTGCAAGTCCACCTAATGTGGAAGAGAACCCACCTATTGTGGGAGGAACACATACCTAGAAAAAGGAGAAGCCTCCATAGAGAGAGGAGGAGGAGCTCCCCAAAGGGAGAAGAAACGACACTTCCTAACCCTAACAGACAAAGTAGCAAAGCGGTGATAACTCAATGGTTTGTAATGTTGTAATTTTTATGGTCTTCCAAAGATGGATGGATCTATGAGAACTTACTTTCCTTGATCCCTGTTCTTACATCATAAATAAACACATTATGGAAACAAAAACCGGTATATGATCTCCACATTAGATTATGAAATTTAGTTTCTGTAACAAAAACTAAATTTCACTGTAAAAATTAGTTTCTGGAACCAAGTGATTTTTGAAAACTAGTTTCCAGAAACAACTCAAACCCATATCCCATCCCACGAGAAAGAGGGTTATCACTAAGAATAGAATAGATATTTTGTACTGAGGGTGGTTTGATTAGAAAATTTGCTGGTCAGCATTATAATTCCCTTTGATGTAAATGCTGTCCCTGGATCTTCCAGGATTCAATAGTTATTTTTCTTGTGCTAAAGAAAACTCAATTTACAGAAACAAAAAAAATTTAAAAATCTAAATCCAGTACAACAAGTACACTTGTCCTTAGTAAATTACCTATTTTCTCTTTTTCTTTAAAAAGGACGCAGCACGCAGAAAAATCTTGTCAACTTCGTCAAACTTAGGTGAGTCAACATCTTTTTTCATGTTTTTTGAGTGCATGGACACTTGCCGTAGATGCTCCTCAAAATCATCTGAATCTCCATCACTTTGCTCTGGAAAATTGTCAAACTCATCCAAATAAAGAGGCTTCTCTTCCTTTACTGAATTCTCTACATCTGAATCTGTCTCAAAGATATCTGATAGTTTATCAGTTTCAGAACATGATTCCAATTCAGAGTCCAAATCTGTCTCATCCTCTGGGCACCCCATGTTATTATCATTTAACAGCTCACGGAGCTTATCTGAAGTCTCTAGTTGTAAATTTGAAGTACCACCGGATTCAACACTCGCTTCGTCACTTTTTTGGATTCCCTCAGCAGCATCTGCTGTGCTTTCACCTATGCTCTGAAGTTGTGCTCGAAGAATTTCAAGCTCTTGCTCAAGTCTGGGAATATATCTCCTCACAGCTCTGAGACCATCCCTATATTTTGATTTATCCAAAGCCTGCATCATAAATTGAGAGTCAGAACCAGCATCAACAAATATTATAGAACTTCTAAATAAAATACATGTAAGGGTGTAAAATTGGAAAATAAAACCTTTCAATTTTTCAGAAAAAGACAAGTAGCATGAACAGAAATATACACATTCATGGACTGTAAATGCCAGAATTCAAACATTGCAGTGGTTCTACAAGTAAAGCTTTGCGTGGAAACAAATGGAAGGAGAAGCAACTCCCTTTGGAGAAAACTGATAAAACAAGGTTTTTATAATACCAAAAGAAGAAAAAAAGGAAGCTCAAACGAAGGCTGAATGCAGCCTCCACGAGTGTTTTACCATGAGTCCGTTCGGATAAGGACTTATTGGAGCTTATCTTACTAGAAAAAAACACTAGATAAGCACCAATAAGTGCTCTTTGGTTTGCATCCAAACGAGTTTTATGTAGTATACAATTCTTTTTTTCAGGCGAGGCACATTAAAAAATATCTACTGTGGGAGTCAGATTTAACATTTTCTCAGCTTGAACTTGAATTTGTCGTTAATGAAGGAATATCAATGGCATTAATCTCTAGCCACTGAATTTTACCAAAAAGGCTTAATCCTGGACAAGGAAAACTAAGAACTGTAGGAAGAAATCTATAAACCCCTCATCCGGATAAACTCTAGATGTATTCTATATTTTGTAAGTGATTAAAAATTGAACACCAAGACAGTACCTTCTTTCTTGGGAGAGTGATTCGTGGAGACATTATCTCTGTTGGTGGCTGACAGTAATTTTTCCCTCTGTACATTATTATTGTATTTTCTTCATGAATGTCAAGCACAATACCTCCAGTCAATCTCGCCAGCTCGGTGGCAATCTCCTTAACCTCCTCCGATGAAAATGTCTTTATAATCACTTTCAAAGTCTGATGTTTTTTCCAATGTAGATGCATGTTTAAAATTACACCTTGGTAAATTCCTCGTCTTCCAACTGGCACATAATTTTTGCATTTGAGGCCCATCTTTAAGAAGAAAAAGTGCTCTTCTGGTGTCAAAATCTCAGGATCATGGGTTATTTCCGATGATTCTGAAGGCTCAATCTTCCTCAGGGCTTCACAAAGTCTCTCTTCTTTCTTCCGAGCCTAGAATGGTGGAGAAAGCATTGTATTTTATGTTCATTAATCGACACGGTAGGCATAAAATACAAACCAGTAAACCAGAAGAATAGATGTATGATTCAAAATAATGAACTAAAAAGTAAATGTGAATGCAAGAGCTCTCTCACTGCCAAAAATAGGAAAAAAATAACTCATTCAATGCCATGCCACCCAAGGACATATAACATACCGTTTAGTGCAGATAAAAAACCAAAAAAAGATGGAGCTGAATTTAGTACAGGCAAATTTTGATTTAACAGCACGAGCAAAAATGAATATCATATTCATGAGACTCTCAAAAAAAAAATAATGAATATTCATAAGGAGTTCTCAGACAACAAGGTCTCTGTTAGGATTCTAGATATCTAGTTTATTTAGGAAGATATATTTTAATTTAGGATTTAATATTTTATTTTGGGTTGGGTTATCTTTTATTTAAAAAGTGTATCTTTTATTTCTTAGGGGTTAAGTTTATCTTATTAGGATTAGTTTATTATAAATAGGGGTCTCTCCTTAGGTTAGAGTTATATTTTGAGTATTATTGAGTTGTAAAGGGAACCGGCCCTTGAAGAGGAACCAGCCTCTTAGTTCTAGTTATCTTTTGTCTTTTATTTCCAGTTTTATATAATAAAAATACCCAAAAATATTATCTTTATCCTTTCCTCTTTTATCTTTATCCTCTTTTCTCTACCGTTTTTCCGTTAGGATTTTTGGATCCTAACAGTCTCTATGGGCACTTTTTATAGCAAACAAGCCAAGCGAACAAGTGCTGCTGATCTACACAAACTTCCAAGATTGTAGAACTCTAAACTTTTTAGATTCCTTCATTGGAAATTACATAATTATGTCAGAGGTCCAATCAAGATTTGACATACAAAATCATAATAAGTTCCTCTATGATGATTCTAACAGTAATTAATTACAGAACAACTTGTATATAGTGATGAAATTACAGGGATCAATCTTTAAGGTATAGAAAGCCCAAAAATGAATACAAAGAATACAATTGTATTGATATAATATTTTAAGTTTGATCTCATAAAAGATAAAGTACTTAGCCAGTTAGCCTTATTTATAATAATGGTATACTCCTAATTCTTAGTAAAATATAGAAACTAATTAAGATTCCTATTCCTAATTATAAATAAGAAAATAAAGAAACCAAACTTTATGAATAATCTCAATTACCTTAAATTAACATATCAATAAGATATCTTTTATATTCTAACACAGAAATACTAGGATTGACCTTCATTAAAGAACACGAAAAAAAAAAAACAATCCCAGTAATGAAGGTCAATCCTAGTAATCTCACCCTAAAAAAAAAAATAACAGGAAAAATGTTCTACCAAGACAAAGGAAATCTCATGGGACATTTAGAAGAAACCACTAATCATTATACATCTTCTAGCTGGAAGATGATTCCATCCCAAGAATATCAGTGACAAGTAATAAAGATATAGAAAATATTTAGTACTCTCATGCTATCCTGCAAGCTGGAAGATCTGTTGGTAAGACAACAAGCTACTTGTGGAGGCCCTTCTCTCAAACAAAGAAAAGGTCTAGCTCCACGTGCTTGGTGCAGGCATGGAGCACCAGATTGTGATCCAGAGATACAGTTCTCAGTCTCAGGTTACAACAAAAGATAGAGGAAGACCAATGGCAACTCGAAGCGATTGAGTCCAGACTCCAGAGGATATCAGCTGAAATATGGGTAAGACTAATATAGTCTACCTCAGTGCTGTTGCAGGCAATGACTGTTTTCTTGCGGGACCACTAGAAAATGAGATTAGGCAGATGAAAAACACATGCACTTGAGATAAAGTGCCTGTCATCTGGGTCTATGGCCCAGTCAGTGTCGCTAAAAGCCTCTGATTTGTAGTGGAAAAGCAGCGGCCATGCAAATCAGAGGGAGGATGAAGGAACAGGCCACACATGATGCTGCCCTTGAAGTCCTGAAGAATTCTCTTCACAGCAGTCCAATGTCTGTCAAGAGGACTTTTCATAAATTGACAAACCTTGTTTACTTAGAAGCTGATATCAGGATTGGAGATGGTTAGGTACTGAAGAGCACCAACTTCAGAGCAATACAGGGAGGTACGAATCATGACAAGGGGAGCTTGCATGTTTAGTAAGTCTCAGACTGGTGATCATTGGGGAATAAATAGGCTTCCAATCAGCCATGTTGGCTTTAGCAAAATGATCCTTGATGTACTAAGGTAGGGAAAACAAGAGCATCCAAAGACCTTAAGGAAATTATAATCAGGGAGGTGGTAGAACAGCTTAGGATATGTGACAGCAGGCTGTAGGGAACTAGTAGGGACTAGGGAGTCTGTTACTCTGTTAATGAGATAGATGGCAGTGGTGAATACATGATTTGGAAATTTGTAAGGGAGAGATGCTTGGACAAGAAGAGTGAGCCCTAATTCAACGATGAGGTGATATTTTCTTTCCACAACACCATTTTGATGGTGGGTGAGAACATGCTGTAAGGTTAGTGGAATTGGGATGTCCTAACCTTTTATGCCACATAGAATAGGAAGAACTAGCAGAAGCAGAAACTTCATTTACAAAACGAAATTGTATGGAATTAGTACATGGATGCTGAGACGAGGAAATGAGCAAGTTCGTAAATTGATAAAGGCCATCCTTGCCAATAGTGCCATGGAGCAGGACTTGGTTAGAACCCTGTGATTTAATAACACTATTAGAATTTGGAAGTCCAAACTCTACCCCAAAAGCTAGCTTAGAGGTGAGGGTTGCTCTACCTTTTAATAAGGACTATCTTAGTCATATCTCTAGTCAATGTGAGACGTGGAGCGTGGAATTTGCAGGACTGGACATCTGTGGAGTGGCCCATATATCGGAGGTCTCCAACAAACTGATCTAGGATAGACTCTAATACTATATTAGAATTTGGGTTAGGCCTAACTCTACTCCAAAGACTAGCTTAGAGGTGAGAATTACCTTCCCATATATAAGAGTTATCTTGGCCATATATCTAGTCAATGTGAGACTTCTAACAAACACACAAGGTAGGATGAAATTAAAAATACATTGTTATCTTGAGTATATTTCCTAACACTCACAGGATTTTTTGGTCATAGTGGGAACATGAAACAGATGTTTGAGGGTTAGAGAGAAAGAAGGAATCGGTGGGGAGAGGATGTGGAAGCACTAGAGTTAATTGATAAACCTTGTCCATTTCTAGTGAAGATTTGATCAGGCCGTTCAAATGACTCAGTTTTCTATCATCAAGGTCAGCGACCCAATCAGCATTGCAGAAACCACGAATTTGAGCGGAAACGAGAGATGAGGAAGCTGGACACAATAAGAGACAAATAGTCGTGGTACCTTCGAGAGACCCAAAAATTTGCTTAATTGCAGTTCAGTGAATTTTAATGGGATTGCTCATACGTTGGCTGACCTTGTTAACTGAGTAGCCAAGCTCAGGTCTAGAAATTGTGAGATCTTGGATAGCACTAACTGTAGATCAATACGAAAAAAGGTCATGAAATGGAGAGCCTTCAAAATTTATGAGCTTGTAGATGGTGACCATAGGGGAGGAATTTGGCTTGTAGTCAGCCATATTAGCTTCTGACAGGAGATCTACAATATATTTGTTTTGAGTTAAGAGAAGTGAACCATTTGGGAGGTGTTTTACCTCAATCCCAGGAACATAGTCTAGAGTGCTTAGCTGTTTGAGAGAAAAGACACAACGTTGACGCGTTCAATAATTTGCTGAGCCAGTGAAGAGGAATTGCTCGTGACAATGATGTCATCAACATATACAAGGATGTAAAGGACAACTGAAATGGTAAAGTAGATGAACAATGATGGATCTTGGCAGCTTGCCATAAAGCCAAACTAAAGTAATGTAGACCAACACCTTTCAAACCATGCCCGAGGAACCTGCTTGATGCCATAGAGTGCCTTGATCAGCTTGCAAACCAAGGAACTGTTGCTCAAGACCAGGGGGCTGAGACATATAGACTTCCTTCTCTAAAAAGCCATTCAGAAAATCATTATTAACATCTATTTGCTACAAAGACCAACCAAAGGTGTGAGAATCCTAGCTCTTCATGCTTAAACCTAAATGTAAGCCATGTGTAGTACTGTAGTATGTAAAATACTAATAAGAAAAGGAAATGTATCTAGATATAGCTAGCAAAGGGTGACAATGGGGAAATAGGAAAGAATCAGCAAAATCACACTATTCCAATTTCAAAACAATAGCAATGGTTGATCTTTGCAAATTATAAAAAAAGGAAAAAAATGGAAAGTTAACTTACCTTTAATAATTTATATAAAAGTTTTTCCTCTGCTGTCATCCTTTCATACTCTTTCTTCTTCTTATATCTAAAGAACTTTAGCCATCTCACAACAGCTCTTTTTCCCTTCAGTTGTTTCCTCTGTGCTTTGGCATTAACAGCACCACTAGCACTTGTTGATTTTTCAGATTCCTGAACTTGCTCTACAATCTTATCATTACACTTTAGAAATGGACCTGAATGGAAGCTAAGGTGCCCTATGAAAGCAGACGGTTTTAAATCATTGCGATGACCAAAAGTAGGTTCCTGGGCCTGGCCACAAACCTTGCATACAGTATAGTTCAAGTATCAGCAGTATTAGTCAATATTCAAGAAAACTACTGTTTCTAAATTTTTTGCTTCACATAAGAGATTACAAATTAACACAAAAAAAATTTAATTAAAAAGATCATCAATAAACTAAAATATTCAGTATAAGTCCAGCCTGTTAATAATTTTTGCCTTCCAAGGTGTCAACTAAATTCAAATTGGTAATACATTGCTACATTAAAACTAGTCTAAAAAAGTTCAGCTAAATATTGAAGCTTTTCATTGACTCCCACACGGACGCCGGACATGACACAACTAATATCCAGAAAATAGGACAACAGTACACCAAATATCTCATGACAAGTTAAGATATACAATTTTCTTATGATTATGAGCCTAAAAAAAATACCAAAGGCATATCATTTCTCTTTACAAAAAATATGAACATAAGAAGATGATTCATAATTTTTAAAACAAGTTTAAGAGATTTGAAAAGGTATTTTACAAGTTCTATTTTTAAATCATTTTTCAAATTTAAAACATAAATTATACATATGTTGACTTTAAAAAAACATTTATGCAATTAGCGTCCTAGAGGTGTCTAGACAAGAAGAGGTGTGGGTTCAATCTCATGAGAAGTTTCTGAGCCTAGTCCAAGGAGTGTCTGAGAAATTTTATTTTTTAATTCACACAGTGCAAAAAGGTCCAGTTCATTGTTTAGAGGACTCAATGCTTCTTAAATACAGACACTACAAAATAGTGTTGCACAAGTGTCGAACCAGTGTCGGTCTTGTCTGACATCCGGACAATTGTTCAGAGGTGTCGTGTCGGTGCCTCTTAAATTATGACCAAACACAAAAGAGTTTCTACTTTACATAAAGGCTCTACAAAAAAATTCACATAACTGTAAAACCACTTTTTTTTAGACTAAAAAAATGGGAATATCAGGCATTTTGGTATTCATTTCAATGAGAATTTCACTCAATCCACAGGAGACAATTATAGTGTTTAATTTGTGAACGCTGGTTAAGTTTGGTAACTGTTACTACATACATCATAGCTGGAAATAACATGATAACATAATCTCTTTTGGTATGCATGAGATGTCATCCCTCCCCATTAAAACAAAACCCCAAACCCCTAAACCAATACATTACTGATGATGGCGCAATAATAAAAAATTACCAGATGTTGGTAACAGCGATAAATAGGCCTTGAGGAAATGGTCAAAGTTGTTGTCCACGCCCCCTGTAACTGACCTACAATGCCAAAGAAAGGTTTTTGCTAATGATCCCCTACAAAACTTTTGACCAGAAAATATCAAAAGAGAACAAGAGAACTCTTAACCTTGTGAAAAAGAAGAACCTATGAAAGAAATTAAAAGGTTTGGAGCTGAACGATAGAGATGGTCCAGTCCATTATGAATATGATGAAGAATTGGGAAAATATGTCTCTGCCGTTGCACCATGATTGTGACCTTTATTCTGTACAAGGAACAGGAATACTTTACATTCAATTAACAGACTTAGAGTAAGAAAATAAACTAATCTTCATGTTTCAGCTTCTACTAGGCAGGCATGCCAACTGTTCAACACTAAGCAAATCAAATTATGAATGTGATAATAACTAGCATCTTCATCACTGAAAATAGGGAAGTTCCCCTTGATAACAAAACACAATAGCAGAACTTCGAGGATCCGCCAAGCTTCCCAATGCTCAAAGGCCCTGAACTATCTCACTAACCCACTAACTAAATAACTAACTAATATTATGTTACCTAACTAATTCAACTAAGTGTACCTATCAGAATATGTGAAAACAAAGTAGTTAATCCTGGATAGTAGTGCAAATGAGCCAACCCCAAAAACTCTGATATCCGCTACATCAGATGATAGCATATACAACGAAAACAATTGCTAACAAACAATAATAGATGATTGAAGACTAAACACTTGTCAAAGCTTCATCATCATTAATTCTCAAATGCCATGACCTAAAGACACAATCACCATTCATCCAAAGGCATGAACAGAAAGGAATTTTACCAGGGTGGTGAGGTGCCAAGTAGAAAACCCTTAATGCACATTCAAAAAGAGGCCGTGGCCGCTTCCCCCCACGAAGAACGACGGCGATGAAGAATCAACGGAGGAAATAGATATCCGATAGCAAAGCCTGGTGGTTGTCTCGCGCGATGAAGGTGCTGCTCGACGGTGTTGTCGAGGTGGCTGAGTAGACATAGCGTTGTGCTATGGAGAAAAGTGAGGTATGAAGGCGTGGTTAGTTTTGTAATTTGAGTGTTCTTTTCTTGGATCAAAATAAGATGAGTATTTATGACTTGTTTCGTTTAGAAGAGTTTATTTGAATTTAACTTATAGTATCAACGTTTTAGAAGAATTTATGTAAATAGCTTACGACTTATTTATAAGCTGTTTTGAGTTTATTTTCATAAACTAATAATGGTAGCTAATCAAAAAGAATTTATGGTTATATATAACTTATTTTCAATTTATTTCAATAAATTTCTTAAAATAACTTAGTAATAAGTGCTTATGGTCATAAAGATTTAATTAAGTTGTTTTTCCAAACGCGGCAGAAATATAACTTAATTCGAGTAATATAATTTTCTTTTACAAGAGGAATTTAGTTATTCAAAATTTTAATCATATGTTCATATGTTCTACCCTTGAGAAAAGTTTTAACAATTGTTTTACATTGTAGTCCATTCAAGAGACGATGGTGGTGGACTAGGTCCATATTAGCCCTTGTCATCGTAATATCTAATGTTTTTTTATGAGTTCTATAACACTTATTTTAACAATCTCTTTTCAACTCTATTTATTATATTGGTTAAAATTTATTTGGGTACTACTAAATTGAAAATGAGAATCACATTTTCAGTGGATCTCATATGAATTTCAACCGATAAAAAAAAGAATATTGAAAAAAGAATATTAAAGTTAGTGTTGATTGATTTTTTTTATTATTTGGAACATGAACTAAATCAAACCTATAAGAAAATAATGTACCAGAGTCCAGTCACATACAATGTGTAATTACTTTATTTTCTCTTGAAGGATTCATTGTACAATTCAGGTGCTTGCTTTGCTTCCAACCACAACTAAATTGGTTCAACAAAGAAAAACAAAGGGGAAAACAATGCCCAATTTGCCCGGGCACTATAGACCTCAACCTATAGGGGAATAGAAAAGCTAAAAAGAAACATCTAAAGAAAAATTACAAGAACTTACAGAGACAAAGCTAACAAACTAAAGCAGAGGTAATAAAAGGAGAAACAAAGAAAAATTTTGAAGTAAAAAGAGAAATAATCACAATTATGCGGAAAAAAAAAAGTGTGTGAAGATATATATACTTTGTGCGGGGTTTTAAACTGTGGTCGCTAGTCGGAGTTGCAGTTGTCGCTGCATTGCGGAATTGAGAACAAATGCGGGTCTATACAGTCACAATTGCAGTCCCAATCCTGATGTAGAAACTCCAAAACTCGTTACGTTGCGGTCCGCAATTTAAAACCCTGCCTTTGTATGTCAAGACTGTGAGATGATACGCGTGTAAAGCAACTCGTTCCATGTATCAGGCAAACCAGGCAGACACCAATGGATACAATCTGCATAAAGAGCTGGGTCAGCTTGTTGCTCTGGAGTTAACATCTTTCCTTGGCGAATGGTGTACACAGAGGTGTGTGCATCTTTTCTCAACTCTGACAAGGTTGTGATGTTGAGGAAGCTCACTGGGACATTCATGGAGTGTGTCACATTGTTGGCAATCACAAAAAGGCGACGATCTGTGCCCACATCTAATGGGGTGGACATGTTGAGAATTGGTGTTGTTTCCTTAGCACATTTTATGCCATTTGGATTGTTCCAAGCCTCACTCCTAAAAGATCATATAATGGGTAACTTAGAAATGTTAAAAAGTTCATAAATGATCCACTGGTAAACTATAAACTTGGCAAACGTAGAAGTGTAGTATTAGTGGGTCACCAACCAAAATACCATATATATCTAAAGTGAAAATACCAACCATGTTATGGAATAAGATTAAAGTAAGGATGGTCCAACTAAAACCATAGTATTGCTTTGGATTAATTTTTCTTTCATCGTAATCAATTCGATACATAAAAACTATTCGTAGAAGTTTTTCTCTAAAAGTGATATCACCTTCACTATCAATTTATAGTCACAAAAGTTTTGTTTTTAAGTCCACTTGAGTTTGATGCGTGAACAATGCACATACGCATATACTAAAATTCAACATTGTCATGAATAAATTAGAATAATTGAGAAGCGGGGAAAATTAGAACTCTATACTACTTGGATATAAAGACTCTAATACCTTATCATAAACCAATCATTTCAAAAACTTAAATGACACATGAATAATTATATTTCTAATATGAATTCTCAGACATAACTTTAATAGTTAAACCATATAAATTGAATAACCTAATAGTAGACAACAAGAAAAGTGATCATGCGCAAAAAAAGTGATCATAAGAATGAAAAAGGCATAAATTAAGATTTGAGCTTTACTTGATATGAAGGGGGGACATGCTAGAGAAGAAAACTTTGGTGCGCTTTGGATCAATGTTGTCTTCCACCCACTTTGACCACGTCTTGAGGACTCTCCCATATGCTATTGGCCTAGGGACTTCATCATACTCCATGGATCCTTCATCAAACGACCCTCGTCTTTTGCATTTCACATCACCCCGTAATAATCATTCACAAATACAAATCAGTTTCCTTAATTTGCTGAAAAGTAAGATCCTATAAAGAGACTATTATATTTGGATACTCGTTTGAAAACTAAGAATCAAAAGCTAAAGGATGATTTAGCGACTATGGTTTTGGTTTTTGTTCTCAAACGAGTTTCTTAACATACACTGTGATGTTATGTGGTGCTTACAAGACTTTCATTGTGCCGGTATTCATCCACCATATGTAGGTGTTAAAGATCAGATAGTCCACATTCTTCCAATTCACACCATGCTTCTCAATGGATTCAGGCATGATGATACGGTTCAATATGCTGTGCATCGTTGGATCATCTGAATTTGACTCCACAAGGAATGGTGCCCAGTAAAACTCCACTGTAGCATTGTAATCCTGCAACAACACAATCAGAAAACTACTCAATAATCTAAAGCAAGATCTCTAGCAGACAAGATCCAAATTAGTAAATACGTGACCCACTAAAGTATGATTCTGACACTGTTTTTTAGCTAACAAGTGTGACAATTAATGATTACCAAACCTTTAGTACTAGTATTATGCTCATTATTAATCATATTATGTTGATAAAAATGGCCTACCACAGAAAAAGGGAGGATAAAAAAGACAAACCTCAATTCTGAAGATAGAAAGAGAACCAATCTTGTTCAAGCTCTTTCTCCCTTGAGGAATAACAGATTGGGTCAGACAAATCATTGATTCCCACTGGTTCCTGTTCAATGAGTCTCCAACAAACATGAGCCTCTTCCCTCTAAGCTTCTCAAGCAGAAGCCTCGGTTTGAACCTTGGTAAATTACACAAAATTTAATCAAGAAGAACATTAATGATTAAAACAAAACACAAAAAACAGAGAAAAGAAAAAGAAAAAGTTGCAGGTTACTTGGGTAAAGAACAATCTCTAGGTTGCCATTTCCAATTCTGATACAGAGAATCAGATCTTCCATTCCTCATGCAGGTTACTTGAGCAGTGAGAAACTCGCATTGGTCTTCTTTGTACAGAGGATGTGTCACGTTATCTAGAACCCAATTCCCTGTAAACAAATCACACTCTTCAGGAGGCAACACAACCTCAGAATCCTCTTCTTTATATTTTTCTGAAAGTTCTTCCTTTTCCTCCTCCACTGCCAAAAATTCAATCTTTTCCTCTTTCTTCTGTGCTACCGTGGATTTCATGTCAACCGGTTTCTGGGTTTCCTCAGAATCCTCGACCTGAATTTTCTTCGATTGAGTTGTTGATGAACTCTCTGTAACCATGACCGTGGCGTTGTCTTTCTGAACAGAGTCCTCTGTTTCGGATTTCGGTTCTTGAATTTCTTGAGATTTGGGCCTGGAGAAGGTGAACTCTGCAATTGACTTAACGTCCTCGTTGTACATGAAGGCACCAAAGAGGAACATGGAGAAGACCACCACGGAAATCGAGATCTTATTATTCTTTCTGGCTTTCATCATTGCCACGGTTTCTTGGCTGAAATGATGAATCTTGCGGCAAAGAGGCTGCATAACAGAGAGAAAGAGTGAATATGAGAAGGCCTTTGTGCAAAGAGTGGGGGAAAGGGGTTGAAATATAGAGAAAGAAATGAACGACATTCATATGAAGCAAAGAAACTTGTTGAATAATTTAGCATTAGGCTGCGTTTGTTTGATTAAGGTTTGGTGAAATGGTGTTGTCTTTGAAGAAATTGGAACAGAATATTGTTTTGGTGCTGTGAGGGAGAACTGTCTTTCTCACATTATCAATTCTCTCTGTGTGAGCAGGAGGTGTGATGGCTCACTTCGTCTTTTAACCATGAAGTTGGGGGTTGACCTTCGTCCATAGAAATGAAGCTTATTGTATTGACGACCTTTTAACCATGAAGTTGGGGTTTGATCTTCGTCCATAGGAATGAAGCACATTTTATTGACGACCTTTTAATGCTTAATGCGAGCACCAGCTGCGAGGGGATTAATCACCGTTGTCGGCGGTGGATAACATGAGCTCTAAAAGAAAAGTTCTTTCTTTGATTTTTTTTCAATTTTTATAATCCCTTTCAACGACCCCCTCTATTTTTCAGATAAAAGGTGGGAGGAATGATCTCAAAGGAGTGATCTCAAAGTCTTGAGAGTTGGTCCTAGTCTGAGTGAGTTGAAAGGGTGCATGTTGTGGTGGAGTTCAAGTACTTTATTAGACACAACGTTCTTGTCTTTCAGTTTCAGATAGCAAAGGCAATGATTTGATCCTTGTTGGAAGGTCAGAAAGTGGTTTAGTAGAATGGGTTAGTGCTACAGCCCCCACCTAAAGCAGGGTAAGTCGAAGTTTTATTTGTATATTATCAACATAGAATATAATTAAGAGATGGACTTTCCCTTAATTAGATCAGTTTTACCATCATATAACAATCCACATGAAGATGTTAACATTTGTGATATGTGATAAGCAGATGAGTGGTTGGAACTCCCTGATGCCTCTTGCATTTCTTTGATATATTCCAATCTCCAGGTCTGATATTTCGAATATCCTGTGAGAGTGCAAATAGTTGGAACTACTTGTGATGCCAACTCTTAGAAATATATATCTATATATTTTATATACTAAAACAATTTTTTATTCCACCAACCTCACCATGTCCTACCCACTAATACCTACCCTAATTAATTAATTTTTATGTTGTTATTTTTTTCAATTTAATATTCCAGGTTTTTATAAAATTTTGCATTTAAAAAAAATAAAAAAGATTCAAATTTTTATAATTATTATGAATACTCTTATTTTGTTTTCAGGAAAAAAAATATAGCTGCCGTGGAATTTGAGTGGGGCATGGAAATTGATAATCATAGAACATCAGTTACCAAATTAAATTGTCTTCGATAATTGTATAGTAATAGAATTTGAATCCTAAAATAAAATATGTTTTAAACAAATCAGAACAGAAAAACAGAAACGGTCAAGGGCTGCAAAAAGAAGAGGCCGCAGCCCCCAACGACCTCCTAAGTGATAACATCATCTCTTCTTAAATTCTCCTTATCTTCAGGAAAAACAGGAAAAAAAAAAACAGAAAACAAAAACTGCACTAAATAAAAGATATTTGGAAAATAATCAATTAACAATCAAATTTAAAAACCGAATGTAACCAAAAAAAATTTAACAACCAAATATTTGGAGATATTATTCTATCTCCAAAATCAAACTCAAATCAATAGAAGATAAAAGAATCTTTTACAGAATAAAGTCCACAACGCCAATAAAAGTCAACAGGGATCGAACTGTAAACTACTAAATAGTCCAAGGACCAAATCATAAATATGAAATAGTCTAGGGACCAAATCATAAATATTAAAATTCGAGGACCTTACAGTATCTACGATGAAAGATTTAATGAAATTAAGTATCATGGTTTTTCAGTTATGTATAAAGAGGAAAATTTAGAAATAGTTCGAGAATTAGCCCCCTTGACTAACACGAGGGACTTTCCTAGAATTTGGAAGAATGAACCTGGCACTCAGGTTGTTTTATTCTACAAGCATAAAAATTGAGAATTGGTCCTAACCATGGCTGAATATCAAAAAGTTGCACACGAATTTGGTGAATACATAAACTTTTGTTATTGTTCTTAATTATTATTTTCAAATATGCTATTTTTTTCTTCAATTTGTCTACTGTTAATAAAAAAATAAAATTGTTACGTTCCCTCCATCTTTAAAATTGTTAATAAAATTGTTTGTTTTTGTTTGACAATTTTAAATTTAAGTCAGAAACATTACAAATCAATTTAATCTTTGAATCATTATGACTAATAATTAATATTTTTTAACAGGTATTCCCGTCCAAAATAGCTCAATTCCTGTTGAGATTTGGCAAAACTCCAATTACACTGCGCAATTACACTGGGTGGATGAGTTGTAGATAAGTTTATTTGTGATGGGTGGGGTAAAGTTGGTTCGTTGTTTTGTGAGGGGAGAGCCTGAATTATGAAGATTGTGTCTTCGTAGACTTGATGAACTGGTGGCTAGAGATCAAGCAGTTCAAGTGTGTCTGCTTGGCTAGTGCTGGGCTTCCTTTTGTTTTATCAATATCCTGTAACCCTTTATGATGTTACAAGTCTCATATGTTGTTTTTTATATTATACTGAACTTTATGTATCTTTGCAAAAAAACCTATTTCTATGTTGTTCCGCTCATTAGACTGGAAAATATAAATATTTGCCTTAAGGTCATTTATATCTTTTTGCGATTGGACGTATAAGACGTTACAAAAATATACTATTACACACACTTTAGCTTTAGTTTATTAAAAGTTACCCGTGCATTGCACGGGTTAATCCAGCTAGTTCTAACTATTTGATGGGAAAAAAATTATCTTGACACCCCAAATTGACCTAGATCCAAAAGTAAAATAGAAATAGAAGAGAGAGTAAGGAGAAATATGATGTGTGATGTATTAGAAAAAACAGATATGAAGAAAAAATAACTAAAAATGAGAGATTAAAATCCTGAGTCTTGTATCTCATTTTTTGTTTCATCAATTAGATTGTGTTATGTCAATTAAAAATCACTTATATAAGGTTATACATGCCATATATAAGTGTTGGTTCAAGAAGAGATGATTTGGAAACAGAAGTCTCATTGCATGTGGGTTAAACATGGTGACCGTAACACTCACTTTTTCCATGCCTCTACGAAATTTAGACGGAAGTGAAATAAAATTGAGGCCTTAAACTCAGAGGACATAACTTTAGTGACGAACGTGGGGGTACTCAAAGTTATGACTATTGAACCGCAACCTTTTTAGTGCTTCAGGTTTGATGTTGCCTCGTCCTAGTTGTGGATCGTTTCCTAGGCTTCAACAATGTGACCTGGATGCTATTCAAGCCCCGTTGACTGAGGAGGAAATTAAATCGGTTGTTCATAGCATGGGTCCTCTCAAAGCTCTTGGACCGGATGGACTTCAACCTATTTTCTTGGAGAAGCATTGGGATATCGTAGGTGATTCAGTGGTGAAGCTAATGCAAAAGTGTTGCTCAGATCACACTAAAATATAGGATATTAATGAGACGTTGCTAGTTCTCATCCCCAAGATTGATAAGCCGGATAGTTTGAGTCAATACCATCCCATAAGCTTGTGTAATGTTTTTTTTATAAAAGGCTTAATAGCACTTTTGGTCCCTCATTTATCACGATTTGACATTTTTGGTCCCTAACAAAAAAAGTTAGCCTAAATGGTCCCTCACTTTGACAAACAACAGCACTTTTAGTCCCCCGTCACTAGTCCGTCCAATATTTAACAGTTTCACTAAAAAATTAACAAAAAAAAATTGTAAAAAAACTCAGAAATTATTAAAAAATAAAAAATTGCTAATTAAAATTTAAAATAAAACAGTACTTTATAATTAAATTAATTTTAAAAAACAATTAAAGTTATCTTTATCATTATCATCTTCCTCATCATCATCTTCATAATCTTCATCATCATCTTCATCAAGTTTCTTCCCACCAAACAAGAATCAACCAAAAAAACAAAGAACATTTATCTTCTTCTCAATCCTTTCTCCTCTGTCAACCACTTCATGTTCTTGTTTTTTTTATATGCCAACAATTCATTGATATGAAGTTTACACAACAGGGAATTTTACAAAATACAAAGATTAAGAATCAATTCATCCAGAATCACAAATCCAGAATCCCAAAACTCCATCTTAACTTGAACTAGAATCAAATCCTCCACCACCCAGCAAATAAGAAGAGAGAATCTAATCCAAGAGTGAGAGATTGGAGTGTGTGTTTGTGCGTATGGTAACTGAACAAACCCCAACCAGAAAGTGAGAGGAAGAAAGGGATTGAACAAACCCCAAATCCCCACTAACCGGGCACCGCCGCCGCTCGCCCAACGCCACTGCAGCTTCATCAAAACCTTCCACTGAAGCTAATGGCATCAGCCCCTGTTTCAATCAACACCCACCGAAGTTGAACCACCCTAAGATCGAAGCCCAAATCTTCCAGATCTGCGACCTCCACCAGCCAAACGCCCATAGAAAAAGAACCACCTCAAATCGGAGCAGCGGCGTCGAAGGAGGAGCAGCGGCGTCGAAAGAGGAGCAGCGACGGCGGCATGGAGACAAAGAGGGAGAAGCAGCGACGACGGTAGGGCTTCGAACGAAGAGGGGAAAACGGTGATGGTGAAGCAGAGGAGGGTGGTGGCGCTGGGTGTTGGAGTGAGGGCGGCGACGCCGATGAAGAAGGAAGGTGGGTGGTGGCGGCTTCGGTGACTAGGGTTGAAGAGAAGTTGAAGAAGGAGACTGAATATATGTTGCAGGAAAGAATTTCATTTTCCTCTAATTGTTTCAGTTATTTTACAACTACTTTAATTGTTTTTTTAAATTTAATTTAATTATAAAGTACTGTTTTATTTTTAATTTTAATTAGAATTTTTTTATTTTTTAATAATTTTTGAGTTTTTTTTACAATTTTATTTTTGTTAATTTTTTACGGAAACTGTTAAATATTGGACGGAATAGTGACGGAGGACTAAAAGTGCTGTCGTTTGTCAAAGTGAGGGACCATTTAAGCTAAATTTTTTTGTTAGGGTCCAAAAGTGTCAAATCGTGATAAGTGAGGGACCAAAAGTGCTATTAAGCCTTTATAAAATAATGACAAAGGCCATAGCCAACAGTTGAGGTCTGTCTTGCCTGTCCTTGTCTCTCCCAATCAATGCAGTTTTATGCCTGGACGCCATAGTTCTGATATCATTGTTATTGCATAGGAATTTTTCCACTCCATGCGTATGGTAAGAAGGAAGACAGGTCGATGGCTATTAAAATTGACCTTGAGAAGGCATATGATAGGGTAAATTGGGACTTCCAACATGATACCTTATTTGAGGTTGGTTTATTCATGGCTTCTGTAATTTAATTCTGAATTGTGTGAGTAGCTGCTCTTTCTAGGTTCTCTTTAATGGAGATAAGACGTCTTCCTTTCGCCCCTCACGAGGTATTCGTCAAGGTGATCCGATCTCTCCCTATCTGTTAGTCCTTTGCATGGAAATGTTGTCTCGTAGGATTCAGCTTGAAGTGGATAGGGGATCTTGGAAGCCCATTGTTCTCTCTAGAGGTGGACCTCCAATCTCTCATCTTTATTTTTGAAGTTAATCTCTCATATTTTCTTTGCCGACGACCTGCTATTATTTGTGGAACCAACATCTGAGCAGATTCAGGTAATGAGGAGTTGTTTGCAAGACTTATGTGGTGCTTTTAGCCAAAAGGTGAATCTAGATAAGTCTCGAATGCTAGTGTCCTATAATGTCCACCAGAGGACGGCTAATTTGTTGAGTCAGGCAGCAAAATATCTCCCTCACTTCTGACTTGGGGGGTGTCCTCCCATTCATCACCACACGAATAAGGATACCTATGACTTTTTGTTGTGTAAATCCCAACAGAGTTTATCTTCTTGGAAGGCCACATCGTTGAGCCTTGCCGGGAGGGTTGCTATTTTCCAGTCTATTGTCTCAGCGCTTCCCACTTACTGTATGCAAACCATGGTCTTGCCCAAGTACATTTGTACTAGTTTGGAACGTGACCAGCGGTGGTTTATTTGGGGTGGTGATGCAGCAGACCGCAACTATAGCCATGTTCCGTGGGAGAAGGTGTGTGAACCAAAGTGCCAAGGGGGCCTTGGTCTAAAACACTTGCATGAATTTAATCAGGCTTTTCTCATGAAGATTAATTAGGGCCTGGTCCAATGCCCAGATTCTCTATGGGTGAAGGTACTTCGGAACAAATTTGACTGTAAAAATGGTGTTGTTCCCATTGTCAAAGCTATCCTATGGAATCCTCTATATGGCAAGGTGTGCGTAAGACCTGGTCTGTTTTTATGCAAGGCCTCCGTTGGATTACTAGGGATGGAAAATCAATTCGGTTCTGGAAAGATGTGTGGTTGCCTTCAGGGTGTATTCTACAGCACGTGATTGTCCAACAACTTCCCCCATATGATTCTGATTTGGACATAGCTGATTATGTCACAAGTGAGGGTACTTGGAGGGTCGATTCCTTTGATGGGATTATTCCTGATGTGGTGGTTCAAGAGATTAG
This sequence comes from Acmispon strigosus, assembly GCA_030819835.1. Taxonomy (NCBI): domain Eukaryota; kingdom Viridiplantae; phylum Streptophyta; class Magnoliopsida; order Fabales; family Fabaceae; genus Acmispon; species Acmispon strigosus. The sequence continues at coordinate 32,044,969 of JAUAMA010000007.1, forward strand.
GGGGTTGGATCCTAATTTATAGCATTCAATCCCTGATAAGCCAGTTTGGGATTATTCTCCTGATGGTATTTTCTCCACAAGAACAACCTATAAGTTGCTCATGGGGGACGACGTGCTTAGTCATTTTGATTCTATCTGGAAATTAATTTGGCGTTGGAAAGGGGCCCAACGTGTGAAGCTCTTTCTCTGGGAGGTTGTGAATGGCGGTTTGATGACTAACAAGAAGAGGGTGAATTGACACTTCACAGACGGTGAGATATGCCCTCTATGTGGTTTGGAACACGAGTCCACACTCCATGCTCTCAGGGATTGCATAGTGGTTGCAACTGTTTGGCGTTCTTCTATTGATCCCCACACAACATCGTCCTTCTTCAGTGCAAACCTGCATCAATGGATGGTCCAGAACCTGAAGCCTAGACGCTTGTGGAGTGAAAATCCATGGCCCCAACACTTTGCGAATTTTCTATGGATCTGTTGGAAAATGAGGAATGCATCTATTTTTGCGCAGGAGCAATGGGAGATGTCGACGGTCTTGGCAATGGCTCGAGCGATCCACTATGATGATTTAGTGGCGAATATGGACAACGAAGAGCCAGGCTCTCATCACAAGGTAAACCTATCTTGGCTTCTGCCGTCGGTGGGATGGCTTAAATTCAGCGTCGGCGCCTCAGTGTGGAGGAGCAGGGAGGCTAGCTGCGGTGGTGTCCTCTGTGATTGTGATGGGCGTTGGGTCAAAGGCTTCTGCAAATGCATGGGTACTTTTAATCCTCTTTTGGTGGAGCTTTGGGAAATTCGTACGGTCGTTGAAATCACTATTAGAGACTCACTTGAAAAAGTGATTATTGAAAATGATTCTACAGAAGAAATTGGTGCTTTGTGCTCAGGTCAGCACCTTGTGTATCCATACCGGGAGGTTGTTGATTATATTCATTGGAGTATCCCGGCTCAGGTTCAGGTGAAGTTCCAGCTTATCGGCCGAGAGGCGAATTCAGTAGCTGATTGTCTGGCTAGGGGTGCCCACGCTTTTTATTTTGGAACCCATGTCTTTCACTCTCTCATAGCAGAGTGCCATAGTTTATTGTGTCAGGATGCAACTGAGGCTATTCGTTCCCTCAGTAGGATGTTTTCAAATATTAAAAAAACTGCAATTTGAAAACTAAAAGCAGAAGCATCTCTTTAAAAACTGAAAACAAGAAGGTTGTGACAAACATATTTTTCCATTTTTAAAAATAGAAAAAAATTTAAAAACTTCAGTCAAATAGACTCATAGTTCTCATGAGAGTTCTGGATATTAGTTTCCGGAACCAACATGGTAATAATGTATTCCGAAAACAAATTTATGAAAAAAAAATTGGCCTCGTTCGGAATGGTCTTTAGTTCAGTTTCAACATTTTTAAAAAACCAAAATTAGTTTTCAGTTTTAAAAATCAAATTTTACTTTTATGTGGTTTTTAGTTTTAGTAAGTGTTTGTCAATTTTGCAAATTCATATTAGTCATCATCATTGTATTATACCATCATATATCAACATTATTTGGCAAGCAATGTTGGATGTTACCTGATGGCAGTGGATGTTGGTGGTCGCGGAGGTGGTAGTTATGAAGGTGGCGGTGACAGTGGAAGAGGTTGGGGGTGGTGGTGGTGGTAGCAATGGTGCAAGGTTGTGTGGCGGAGGGTGGTGGAAGGTAGTGATAGTAGAGGAATGAGGTGTTGTTGTGGTTGTCGCAGTGACGGAGGTTGGGGTAGTGGTTGTGGTGGTGGTGGTGATGGTGGATGTTGATGGTGGTGGCAATGGTGGATGTTGGTGGTGGTAGAGGCGGTGACGATGGTATTGACAGTGGGTGGTGGTGGTGGTGGTGATGGTTGTCGCCGTGGTTGGTGGCGGTGGTGGCGGTGTCGATGGTAGTTGAGGTGGTTGTGGCGGTGGTGATGATGGCGGTGGTGGCGGTTGGTGGGGGTGGTTGCAGTGGTTATGGTTGCGGCGGTGGGCAGGGGAGGTTGCTTTGGTGGTGTTGATGGTGATGGTGGTTGGGTGGTCATGGCGGTGGGGGTCATGGTGGTGGCCGCTGTGTTGGCGACAATGGTGACAGTGGTGGTGGAGATTGGTGTTGAAGGAGGGTGAGGGTGGCAGTGGTGAAAGTGGATTACATGTTCTTGAAATTGAAAATCATAATCACAATCACAAAACCATGTTTTGTGATTTTTAAAATTAGGGTGAAACCGTTTTAAAATTGAACAAAAAATCATTTCAACTCTATTTTTACCAAACATATTTTATTTTTAAATTTGCATTTGAAAAAAAAAAAAACCCAAAATTCGCAACCACCCCTAATTGGCTCTTACAGACCACATGTTCTTTTCAGAATTTAAGTAGTTCGAGATGAGGGGGGAAGATAATAGGATGGCCAAAAAACCAAACATCCTTGATCTTTCTAGCTTGGCTAACTATATTAGTTTCATTCGTTCCATCTTAGAGGTTAGAGCTGAAGCTTCTTTCACAACTATTGGACCATCACTCTTTAGTCATTCAACTAGTTATGTTTTAACACAACTTGAGCCAAACCCAAATCAAAATTGTTAAGACCGATTAATTAGTGAGCCTTTTGTGAAGCAAAGGTCAAATCATTAGTATCTGTATGTTGGAGAAAAGTAGAAGCTAAGGAATATGGATTGTTTGTTATCTTGTAGTGAGTACACAAGCCTCTTGTTATTGTTATGTATGTACTTGACAGCTTCACTTCCATTGGATGTTTGGTTAGATGGTGGGGACATGGCTTTTTTTCCAAGTGAAGGCAATCAGAAGGAAAGCTTCAAGACAAGAGATTTGCAGACATGGCTATATAAGGAGCTTCAAGTCAGGTTCTTCTTCTTTTTCTTCTTAAGTTAGGGAAGTAAAAAGAGAAACACTGTATTGGAATTTTTTTAAACAAAATACTATCATAAAAGGAAGTCATTTAAGAATAATCCAATACATATTGCACGCAGAAAACACTGCTAATTTGTACAACCAGTCATTTAATATGTATTAGCATGTGAATTCCCATGTATAATTTCGCATTAATAAATTCCTAGACGTGTGTTTTTTTTGTTGCACTTGAGTCTTTCCAGCGTTAAACTCTTTCAGAACAAACCACTGAAGTATTGAACAGAACAAGAATGTTACTTAAGACCAAAAAGAGTAGCACTGCTTGCAATTAGAATATATGTAGAGATAAGCAGGAAAAACATTCAATCCTTTTTTAAGAAAGAAGTGAAGATGATAAAGGAAAAGCAAGAAACTTCTTTTATTCTAAATTCGAATTTGTATTAATTAAATTGTATATCCATGTATATTCTCACCCAGCATTACATTTCTAATGCCTAGAAAACAGCTTCCATGAAGGAAAGCTTTGGAGATATTATTGGTTTTGATAAAAAAAATTGTAACAAAGACATCATATGGATATTTCACAATTACAACATTTTCTTACTTGAGGTTCGTAACAATTCGAGGTGAATCAATACTGAACAGAACGCACTGCATTGATGAACGAAGTTATTCTTGATTGATCCTTTTGGATTCCATCTGATAAACAAATGCCACTACTGATATCAACCCCTTCAGGTTTGAGAGTAGATATAGCCTCAGAAACATTCTCAGGACTGATCCCTCCTGCTAAGAGCCAACCTTGCTTACTTGTAATTTTTGGTAGTTTAAACTGCGCCCAATTGAACGCTTTGCCACTGCAAAGACGTTCTCTCATGAGTTCCAAGATATTACTATGCAGAAAAATGATATTGAGCCCGTTTGGATGCAGATCAAAGAATACTCTTTGGAGCTTAGCTGGTATTTTTTAAGTAAATAAACTTCAATAAGTGCTCTTTAGTTTGTATTCAAACGGCCTCGTTATCTAACATGCAGATGGGTTCAGCTATACAAACCTTCCACCCTTTGCACTATCTACAAGAACCCAATCAACTAGAGAGCACTCTTCATCAGAAATTGTGTTTAAAAGGCTCCCATCCCAATTGGCATGAAGCACATATATTACCCGACTTTCCTGAATTAAAGTTGGGAAAGCTATCCGAGAACCAGATCCATGAAGCTGCATTGTCCAAATTTTACAAGATCAACCCATTTAACTGTCACGGAAAATATATAAACACAAGGCAAAAACATACCTGAACGTATTCAAGGTTTGAGGCATCAGAAACTCTAAATATTGTTTCTGCATCATCATCAACAAATACTCCTACTGGCTCTGCTCCATAGTCTCTTGCAACTTTTGATATCTCCTTTGCAAGCGCAAGTGAAACAGAACGTTTTGAGTTTGGCCACATAACCATTCCAATAAAGTTTGCACCAGCTTCAGCCGCCATAGCAGCGTCTTTAGCTGATGTAATGCCACACATCTTAACCAAGGGTTTACTCTTCTCATGTTCCTTTGACAAGCATGAATCACTTCCCAACTCCGCTAGATTGCACGAAACCTTATACTTTAGACAGAACCTTACGCTAGAAAACTGAAACTTCTCTCCTCTAAAACCTGCACAAATTATAAGTTCAAACATTCGAGTAGTGTCTCATTTATGAATTATGACCCAGTCCCCTTGTATATTCAATGCAAGCAAAGACATGAAATTAAGTCTGCATAACGAATAAATGCTAGTTTGGTTTTCAGAAAACTTGAGACACATACCAGAAGAAAGGAATTATACTCAGTATACAAAGAATCAGATTACCTAGAATTGGTCTATTGTGGAAATTTGTAGCTCTAATTTGCAAGTGACTCCCAGCAGTTGAACCTGTACAGAAAGAACAACACATATTGCAATGTCAGCATAACCAAAAAACAATGGCAGTATTAAACATAAAGCACTTGGAAGATTCATTGTCACTGATAATAACATAAAAAACCAATCAGATACGTGCTTTCAAGATAAACTTGAAAACTATAGAGAAGTAGGGAAGCCTTGAGACCTTATCAAAAATAAATAAAAAAAATGGCAGCTCGGTGCACAAAGCTCCCGTATATGCAGGGTCCAGGAAGGGGCCCCACCATTTGGTGTTTTGTACGCAGCCTTACCTTGTTCATTACACCTTATGACCTTATCATAACTGTCAAGAAAATGAGCTTTTATCAAAAATGAAGTTTTAGACAACAAAACTCCTTCATGATTGTATTACGAAAAAGCATGAGATTAGTTGATGATGGGCGCTGTAATAATTAAGAACTTTGACATTGAGCATACGCAGCTATTTCCTGTAATAAACTGAAGATAAGAAACTCGGGAATGGTGATCTGCAATTCCTTAATATTACCAATGGGCTGCAGAGAGGGTCAATCAGAAGAAAGAATCTTTGGTTCTCTAGAGAAACCAGCTAAATAGTCTGTAATAATAACACAACCTTATGTAATGTATGCAGTTCCTACTGAATAAATGAATTGTTAAAGCAAGGTGGTACAGCCTACAAGTTTACAAATTACAGAAGCACAATAAACAAGTGATTTGGGTTGTTTTAATCAAACTAACAGAACAAAGAGATTGATAGAGCAATGCTTCCTCTGTTCCTCAGCAGGGCCAGAACAAAAGTTCTCATAAACTTCGATAGATAGTTTGATTTAAAAAATGTTGATGTTACAAATTAGCATAATGGACAAAAGGGAAAGTATAAATGAATTATCTACACACTAAACCAACCAATAAATATTTTTTAATGAAAAAATAACAGTGAATATCATAAAATCATGTCAGCTATGAAATTCACCAAACAAGTGGGCTGCATGAGTACCAGATTAAAAGAAATGAACTAGGAATAAAATAGAGATGGGTAAAAAGAGAAACCTGAAAGCATATTGAGGCCTTAGAGAATGCTGCGAATTCAAACTTGGAAAATGTGTATTAATCATCCAATGCAATGTACCTGTTTATAAAACAATAATAATTCACAGTTGGCAAATTTGCAAGTTCGCAAATCCAGCTATACATGAATGGAGTATACATACCTCGACGGGACAAGAAATGCTGACAGGAGGTCGCTGCGGCGGCCGGTGGGCGACGGCGGAAAACGGGCTGTCCGTTCCAGATGTAGCGGCAAAGAGGATTCACGTTGATGGCTTGAAACCCCAAAATCGCTAATCGTGCGCAGCTCCGTTTCGTTCTTTATTTAACAAAATGAGATTTTTCATTCTCACGGACGAGAACTCTTGAGCTCACATCAGTGCAAGTATGGATTGATTGACTCGTCAGTTCATGGTCTAACCCAGCCGAGTCAAATTGATTTTTTTAATTCCTTTACATGACGATTCATTGTGTGGTTCAGATCGGTCGGATTAGCTAATTTGAGTCGAGTTTAATAACACCGCTAATTCTTAATGATACTAAGAAAATTGAATAATTAAAATTAATAAAAGAGATAAATAGTATACTAAGAAGTTACAAAACAATTTTAATATAAACAAGAATAATAGTATTTTTTCTAATGCATACGTCAAAACATTAAAGTGGCAGATAATAAGAAAAATAGGGTGTAATACTATTTTCTATTATAAAGAAACAAATGGAGTATAAGTCACTTTAAAATATCAATGAAGCAATAAATCATTTTTTTTTCAAAATTTACCCTTAACATCTAATGTTTACAAATGAAAAGTTTTGCAATAGATAATTTTAATTTTCAAACCATGTATCCCTTAACATTCTTTCAATTATCCTATAAACATACTTATTTAATTAATCCAACAAAAAAAAACTATGTCTCCCAACATAATATGTAGGCCACGCGGCCGTGGCATATATATATATATATATATATATATATATATATATATATATATATTATTTTTCTTTTATCACAACACCTTAATTAAAACCTAAAAATATTAATCAACCAATCTAAATAATTTTCGAAGGAAATATATTATATGTCACAATTCAAATAAAGAGAAAATATTCTCTTTCTACCGAATAACCAATATCTCTAATATTTAAAGCCAATAATCAAACTATATTTAATACACATAAAATTAACTAATAATATTTCATGTAATAATATTCATCTACCACCCTCCCCTCTTCTTCTCCCTCACCCCCTCCTTGCTCTACTTCCACCATCGTCATCCTCTTCTTCTCCCTCGATCGCCCCCTCCTCCTCCTTCGGCACCGTCACATCCCCATCACCGTGTTACTCACCCTCTTCCATATTCCTCTAGTGACACTTATGGATCTACCTCCTTGTCGTGCTCCCCACTGCAGTTTCAGCCCCAGTGTTGTGTGCTTTGCTGTTGCCACCTCGTTCTTCAATCACCCACCACCGCCTTTGTAAGTACTGCTAATAATTTTATTTGTGACATTTTTTGTGTTAGATGAATTATGGGGGTTAGATTTAACACCCCCACTACCTAATTTCACACCCCAGGTTTTTGTAGTAATTGTCCTAAATACCCTTTTAAATTTTACTTTCCGAGTTTTATAATCCTGGAACGTTATAAGATTCACTTCCGGGTTTTGTTTTCCCGGAACGTATGTGATGTATTCTGTTCCGGTTTATACATCCCGGAAGCAAATTTGTTCCAAATACTTCCGAGGTATAAAACCCGGAATGTATGTAAACAAACTTGGTGTGTTCCGGGTTTGGTGAAACCGGAATGTTTTTTAGTTATTCCGGGTTTTCAAAATCCGGAATGGGTATTTTATAGGTTCCGGGAACACGAAACCCGGAAATATATGAACATTGTATTCCGGGTTTTAGAACCCGGAAGCAATTGAAAGTGCAAGGTACATTCCGGGAAATAAAACCCGGAATGTATGTTCGAAGATTCAAATTCCGGGTTATAAAACTCGGAATTTGAAAAAATCCCTGTTATTGAAAATAAGGCCTGTAAAGTTTAAAACATACATAATATGACTCAAAAAACATCCATTTGAAATTATTGAAGTCTATTACAACGCGTTTGAGTATATTATTGTTAAATTAATGGCTACAACAGTTAAAACAAATATTCAAATTTAATCTTGTGTTATGTCTATGTAATGCCTAGAACCGACAGTGCTGTTACTGTCACTCCTTCTCTGTTGGCGCAGCTGTTCTTCATAAACTCTTATGCGATCCTTGTGTGGGGTTTCCCATTCCTTTGCTTGGGCCGAAGAATAACGACGCCATTGGTAAGCTATCGTCGGCATAGGATGCCCTTCCTTCAAAAAGACCTACGGTGGAAAATGAAGGCATGTTTAGAAGTGGTTTAAGTTGTCAGCATTACAAGCAACAAAATTAGGAAACTATAGTTACCTGAACCCAATGATTCTTGTTGATTAGAGCAACTGTTATAAGCTTTTGTTCCTCCGGTGGTGGTGGACTACCCCTGAGTGGCAAGAATGTGCAGTTTCCACTATGCGACAGTTGGAGTAATATTAGTTGGAACCTTGTCGCAATAATATACCCCATGTCAGGCAAAGACATCCACTTGTCTTCAGTGGCTAGCTGGCCAGTGGAGAGAGCCAGTGCGTCATGAATTACCTTGTACCTTTGCGGGGACCCATAAAGTTCTTGATAAAGTATGGGATACTGTGTAAGCTCATTCAACAGCTCCACCCTGATGTAATTCCATTGCTCCTCATTCATACCCAGCAATGCAGCGATGCATCTGTATCCACAATTACCATCCCCCATAACGTCCACCACGTTATCAATATGACCTTTAAACTGCTCTGGGAAATGATCAATGTGCTTAATGCCTCTGCGGGTAAGCATTTTTCTGCGACCTTGGGAGGGTGGTGGAACATACACTGGACTGTTTAACGTGTTGCTCCCGTTAACTGAGTCCATGACGTTATCCACATGCTCCCAATAAGAAGGATCACGCTTCTTGGAGCCAATAGGAGAACCTTTTGGAGCCTTTGCCTTGCCTTTTGTACCTGTTGCCTTTGCCTGCCCCTTGGGCCTCCCCTTTGTTTTAATCTTACTGGGCGGAGGACATAATGAAGTAGTATCCGGCCATGCAATCTCCCTCAGCTTGTGCTTTACAGCCCATTTCCTTGGCACATCCAATTGCCCAAACCGAATTATCAACCCTTCAATCTCGTAATCCAGATTCAATTCCAATGAAGGGTCTTCACGGGGGGGAGCATTCCATGCCAACCGTTTCCAGAAAGGATGAATAACCATAAGAGGGACTGATGTGTACTTTGACAACTCACATGCACAAGGAAGGCCATATACAATTCTAAACCGACAACCACACTGTTCTGAATCAGTGCCAACTGTCCTTGATCGTACCTTTTCTTTGGCGATCAGTTCAAGAGCCTTCCTGGACACATACCCCCTCATGTTCACGTAGGCCACACCAGCAAAACGATGATCCACGATGTTCAGACTCCTCTGGAAGGATGCTTTGATGTTGTTATGCTACAGTATAGTCAAGGAGTTCATAGCATCCCAGCAAGCACAAAGGTCACCCTTGCTATCTCGAAGCAACATCTTCAGTTTTGCATGAGCACCCTCCACCCTACATAAGTTTTGCAATATAGTCAATTTATAAGTACACTTTCAATTCCTGAAGTTATAAACAATATAAATAAAAGGCTGAAATTACCTATTGGTTGTTGTTGTTCCAATATGCATTACTGTGTTTATCCACGCACTGACAAACTTCTCCTTGTGCGGCAACCAAACTTTGGCAATATAGGACAGCAACTCAGTATACTCACTGCAGAACATCCAAAAACCGGTAAGCCGGGACTCATAAATTTCTATAGTGGGAGATTCAACCAGCTCTTTCCAATTCTCAAACACAGAATCAATCTCGTCCTTATCAGGCACGTACATCTTGCACCGGGCCTTCACATTCTTCATAATGTGGAACTGACACAAAATGTGTTTAGCCTCGGGGAAGACTTCATGAACAGCGCTCATCAATGCCTCATCCTTATCGGTAACAATCACATGAGGCATGTTTTCTTTCCTTTCAATCATCCCCTTCAACTTGTCCAATGCCCAGACATAGTCATGTTGCTTCTCCTCAATCATATAAGCAAATGCGATAGAGAATGTCAAATCGGTAGATGTAATACCAACCATTTTTACAAGCGGAATTCGGTACTTGTTTGTTTTGTATGTGCTGTCAATCACCACAACACCGGGAAATGTATTGAAAAGGGAAATTGCATCAGGGTGTGTCCAAAAAATATCTCTGAAGATATCAGTACCTTCCTGGAGCCGGTGCCAGTGCACGTACTTGTCAATGGTCAACAGTTTCATCAAGTGCTGCATCTCTGTAAGTGGACCTCTCTTTGAGCTGCGAATCTTTTTACATATGATATACACCTGAGAAATGGTTGTCAAGTTGGTGGGATTGTGCTGCTTCAAAGATAGGAGCATGTTCCTTGGAGGCACCATGTTGTTTGTCATGCCCTCTACCATTTCCCTTTCTTCAGTCGTCAGACGACCCACATAAGCGTGGCCAACTAAAGTCTCCGCTGGTTCATGGTTGTGTATTCCACACATTACTTTCAGCCACCACCCTCCTTCCGCCTTCCTAGGCCTCCCCTTAAGTCTGAAAGGACACTCGGATTTTCTGGTACCAGTTGTCTTGTATTTGAACGATCCTGGGTCTTTATAGGGCTTATATTTTCCACTCTTTTGGCACCCAAGAGTGATAAACGCCTTTTTGTTAAGACCTCCAAGATCAGACCTTGTAATCACAACAACGAACCCATTCTGCCGACCGACCCCTCTAGCCCAGGCACACAGATCATCACGAGTCTTCAAAAATCTGTTATTTTGGAATTAAAGTTGTATTTAGTACATTTCCAAAAAAATTCAGTTTAAACTCCAAATAAACAGACGCATTACATGTGACGTTACCTGATTAGTGGTGAACATATCCGTACAGTCAACACTAACACATGGAACCGGACCGTTCCCGTTTTCACATTCCGCGTCGTTCTTTGCACCGTAATCCGGGTCATCTTCCGGGGCTAAAACGTACGGTAACATGTCAAGCTCCTCGGATATATGATCTGCCATATTTGTTCAATAACCATGTTTTAAACGTCTAAAATAAACACCACTGTATGTATTCCGAGTTTTAAAACTTGGAATACATTTTTCCTTTCCGAGATATACAATCCGGAAATGTTATTCTTTTTTTAATTCCGGGATTTACAATCCGGAAAAGAAAAAGATTTCCAACACTGCATGTTTTCCGGTTTATAAAACTCGGAAAACATGCACTTTCCGGGATTTAAAACTCGGAAAGCAAATATTTTCATAACGGGATATAAAAACCGGAAGGAAAGGGGGATAAAATTCTTACCGGGAATTAGAATCCGGAAGAGGGAAATGCTTCGAAGATCACGACAACGAGATCAACCAGATCGTGGCTAACAGGGCTTGATGGTTGTGGTGACTTCTTGGGTTGATGAATGGTGGCCACAAGGAGCACAACAATGGTATTTTGGTGTTATAAGCTTGTGGGGGTTAATGGAGGTGGTGTGGTATGAGCAGAACCACAATGGAGGTGGAGGAAGAAGGAAGAAGAAATGGGTAAGAATGGTGGAGACTATGAAGTTGAGGGTTTTATATAGTGCACATGCACTACCGGGTTTTAAATCCCGGAAAACATTACATGTTCCGGGATATATATCCCGGAAACATGTTAGGTCCAGGCTAGTTACCGGGTTTTAAATCCCGGTAGTTGTATTAAACAACTACCTTCCGGGATTTAAAACCCGGAAAGGGGTATTTTCGGTATTTTTGTAAATACCCTGGGGTTTAGAATTGGATGATGGGGGTCCCAATTCTAACCCCCATGAATTATTTGTGAAATGATTTATTTAGTAGTAGTAGTAGTTTATATATCTTTAAAAGATATTGAGTTAGAGTCTTAGATTATTTGCAAAGTAGTGGAAGATCGTAATAGAGGAATTGGAGAAAATGTTGCTGGAAAAAAACCATAACTGGCGAGGATCGTGGGAGACAAGTAGAAGAAATTCCCTCTGCTGTTAAGAAACAAATTTTGAAACTAAAAAATGGTTTATAGGCTTAAAAAATTTAAAGCAGCAAATAAGGATGAAAGTGTTGGATCATATAATGAACCAAAGTAATAATTGTAATAAAATAATTAACAAATAAATCTAATATTATTATTCTTATTGTTGTTTGTTTTTTCTTTTGATTGTTATTGCTTATGATTATTATTGCATGTCTTATAATCGTTTTAGCTATGTGAGAATAACTTTCATTGCAGGAGCATCAAATTCATGTTGGGATTGTTAATTGTTCAATTTCAAATCTTCTTTATTTTTCAGTGGTAGATAGAGTTGAATAATTTTGATCATTGTAATATATATATAAACTGTTTTGTGTCACCGAATACCAGATGTTGTCATTGTGAACTTTGAATTCACTTTTGTAGCTCAACCACTTAATCACGCTGATTTGTTTATTTCTTTTCTCGGTGAGGGTAGATAATAAGGAAATCACATTAATTGAGTAACTAAGTTATATGACCGAGTTCAGAGCTTATGATGGCGATAAATTGTACTTAGTGATAAATAAAAAGCATAACCTTCTGAAGATGGCGGCGACTGCTCTCAGCATCAGCGGCGGCCAGTCTCCTACTTTGTGGCCTCGGTTCTTCCTCTTATGGTGCTTCGTTTTGGTTTTTATTGAAAGATCTTTGATTTCAGTCTTCATTTCAAGAACCCCTTTCCTCTCTCTTTCTCGTTGGTTCACCGTTCCGGTTCCTTTGCATTTTGAAGTCGGTGATGGTCGTATTCAGTGGCGGCGGTGGCATCCAGTGCCCATCTTTCTTATTCTCATTTCATCTCCTTGCTGCCCTGGGTACTGGTCGCGCTCTGGCTTCTGAGATCGCACTGCTTCAAATGCACACAGAAATAAAGATTAAACTTATTCATGTACTCACAGGAAATTTATTTTAATTTATATCAATAATCTTGAAAAAATTTCATCTTTTTTGAAAAATTTATTCTCGATATGTTTTTACTTTTAAATAGCATTTTTTATTATTATTCTCAAAAGTGTTTCTCTTGAACCAAATTTACTCTTTTACTTTAGATTATTAGTTTTATGAGAGAAATTTATATATCGTTGTTATATTCTAAAATAATTATATTCTCAACTTCATTTTTATATGCAAAGAAAAAAGATATTATGGTTTCCAATGGAGGAAAAAAAGAAAGAAATTATTTTGGTTCTTTTGATTCTTGTACCAATTAATAGTATAAAAACTACAATTAAGATTAATGATAAGTATAATGATGAAGTCTCGAACAAATTTAAAGATTAATGAAGAAAACAAATTTAAAAATTTCTACATCTAATCTCTACTTAAAAATAAAATAATGTGGAGGAGGTATTAGTAATTAAAAAACCTACAACCTAGAAGCATTGGTCAAAGACATATAATTTGGTTAAAAAATTAAATAACTAGAAATATTCCTCATAAAAGAGGGTGGGAGGGGGAATTTAACCGTCTCCCTGAGGGTGACTCAACCCAATGGAACAAGTAGCTTGTGATCTAGTGTGCATCGTTACATATTTATAACTTTGTAAGTAAACAAAAAAATATTTAGGCACCATTCATTTTGTAAGATTTTTCTTAAAATTTGGAGGGGCATGGCTCTCCCAACCCCATTAAGATCTGTCGAAATACGATTTTAAATAGGTTCTCAAACCCTAAAAATCTAATAGAATGTATCTTATTTTTGTCCCTATCTAATAGCTTATAGTCTTTCTAAACTATCAGATGTATAAATATTATTATGAAAACAAGGTCATACAAGGTTTGAAAAAAACCTATAATAGGTGAAAAATTAGACTTAGGCCAAAATTTCAAAGCAGACCAGACATATCTACACAAAATCTAGCTCGGTTCAACCTATTCCCATCACTATCGGCCCGGATCCGAATATAAAGAAATTCAATGTCGATGGCATTGGTAGATATTTTGCTTACAAAGTTACAAGTGCCGAACGAACATGTGCTGTTGTTAGAAATGATAGAAAAGAGTGGATCAATATTAATGGATTTTCCAATATCTGGGCTACAAAGAGTTGGTTCGTGAGTTCGATGCACCTGAAGTTCGTTGAAATTGTTAAACCTGAAATAGTGCACATGCTCTTCATAGATTTTGGACATTGAAAGCACATATCGACCACATATTTCATGAGGCCAGTGGTGTTGCTGACAACCTAGCAATGCAAGGATTCAAGGAAGATCTCTTTAGCTAGACTTGATGCTCCACCTAATCAGATAGCAACTTATGTTCAGAGAAGTAATGGATCAAAGAAAAATATATGAAATAATGATAACTGATATAATCAGCTCCATACATACATGTTAGAATTTTTTGGGTACAAATACATGTTAGAAGAATTATATATATGTCATCGACTTCCGTCGAATTTCGCGCCGCAAAGCCTCCCACGCTCGGTTTTACACAACCATCATCCAAACCACTAGCGGCGGTTAAACCGTCTTTAAGCTAACTTTTAAAATGACCGTTGAAGTAGTGAATTAGCTTGTATATACGCTGTACAAGCAAATTAGCACAAATAATAGCTATTAATTGTGTGACATGCGACTGTGTACAAATATAGTCATTAACAGATTTTTGCTTTAGATTAGCTTTCAAACTAGAAAAATAAAATATGTCAAGCAACTCCTAGTATATTTCCCCTTCAATTATTTTAGGCATCCATGCATTATAAGTTTGCAAATGTTTGTAAGCAGCATCGGCAGATTGACCTAAATGATTATGATCAACAATTTTCCTTATACATAAAACAATTATTATTATTATTTTAATTATATTACTTTGACATTTATTTAATTTGTTGTCCAGCCAATTTAAATAAGGAAGGAAAAAAGTGTTTTTAGAAAAGGAATAAACATCAATAAGTACATCTTTACTAGCTTCCAATGTCTTAATTTTAAATTCCATTTCAACAGAACTAGCTACATTACAAAAAAACCAGTAACAGTAGATAGAATGCTTAAATCCTAACACACCCTGCTTATAGTCCCTGCATGCTCCATTTTTCTGATTTTGTGACCTGCCAAAAGCCTAGGGAATTTGTCACGTAATTAGAATAAGGACAAAGGAAACTTGGAGGACAAGCTGATCTTTTATTATCAGTGTGTTTTGATTCACATTTGGAGAGGCTAAACGTGGATTCAACAATCCAAAAGCAACTATTTCTTGCTTCTGCAAATGTGGATCCAACCCAAACACGGATCCAGCCCCCTTTTCCAAACATGCACATAAATACTAATGTAATAGCTTAGGAATTTAGAGCTTCTACCTCAACTTCTACTACTACTTCATTTACTTCATCTTATTCTATTTTTCTTTGTTTTTTATGAGTTGCTAAACTCTTTAGTCAACCTTACGACTTTAATCTTCTTTTGTATGCAGACTTAAGGTCTTGTTCTTAATGCTATATTTCATCTTGTTAATGGAGTTGATTTATGTTTCTTCACTTTGAGCTTTGGTGTGTTTTCAAGCTCTTGCTAGCTGAATTTGAAATCATACATTGTTCTTAAAAGCTTATTTAAGAGAGTTGTAAATCAGTGTGAAAGAAGCGTTTATAATCACCTTTCTTTAAAGAACCTAAATCTCTAGCACCGATTGGTTGTTATTTTTGGGGATTCAGTGACCTAAGATTATTCTTGTACTTTGAATGAGCGTTTGTCACTTTTTAACTTGATGAATAAATTGAATTCTAGACGATTGTCTAGTAAAGCACCATGATTGTGGTTGGGATTTAACCCAAAAAAATCTATTAACAAGTTTGAATATATCTTTTGTGACCAAGGAAGATTTGCGGCAATTGATTGATTAATACCCAAAGATTGACGCTTTTCTCAATTGATTTCTAAATCCTTTTTACATGCTGCACTTGTCAACCAACCAACCCCCCTCCCCCCTAACTGTTTTCACTTATACTCTTTTACTTTCCGTTTCTATTCACTCTTAACGCAATTAAGCTTTCACTAAATCCTTATGAATTCAATTCACGTGTCTTGACACCTTTTCCTGCATTTTCTCATCAATAACCCCACTGCTGAAAGCTCTAAAAGTAACCCATTGACAATATAGGGAATTATCAATAACACATTTAAGGTGGCTTATGACTAAATTAGTTTCAACTTACAATCTATCAAATGTTGTTTGGAATTGCTAATATATATATATGATGTAATGAATATTAAAGACTTCCTGCAAAGCCTTGTGCTGTATACCAGTTGTTCAAATAAGAAAAATGACTCTTGAATACTCAGATGAAACCTGCAGTTGCATTAGTTTAAGGAAAACTTTTACTTTGAAAGTTAATGTTTGAATAGGGGCATGCATAGCTGCATATTATGTAATGTGATAACCATTATCACATTAGGATCTGCAGCACCGCTCTTTTCCTAAGCATTATTTGATCTAAGCATTATTATAACTAGACACCTTAATGAGTGATGAGAATGTTAGGTGTATAACCCTTTCAAGCACCAAAGAAGCTTAACCAATAAAGTCACCAACAAAACAAATTAGTGAAGCTAAAGAAGCACCAATATTAATCACCACTTGCATAATTAATCATAAATTCAGAACAACATATAGTCACCGGGGAGCTTAATAATATTAACACGGTGAAACTAGACTTAAGTCATAACTAATGGCATGGTACCAAAGGATGTTGTCGGGAAGTTGAACATTTTTCACACTGTTATCTCTTAGATTGTACATGATAACATCAAAATTTCTCTTTACGAGCAGCAGGATGTCACCATCTTCACTCAAGCACATCCGTAGCGCATCAAACTCAAAGCCACCACGTAATCCGAGAGGTTCATAACTAACACTCACCAATCGAGTCCAAGACTCTCGAACTCCATACTCTCTCATTTGCCACACAACAAAATGGGTTCTCTTTTGGTCTTGAAAAAGGTACAAACAATTCTCCAAAACCCCAAGGTGTGTCCCAAGGTTAGACATGTGACTAGTACCCTCATTATTAGCACCCTCAGGCAGTGACAAAGACCTATATACCTCCTTGTGCATGTCAAATGAAACAATCACAAACTGCTTGGGATATTTTAGCTCGTTAAGTGCTAACCAATTAATACAACCACCCGCAAAAAGTCCATCAATTTGCATTCGCGAAAATGGGAAACCAGGGTTGCTCAAAATCTTTCTCCAACCACTATCAGCATTCATGCAATGAACAATTGTCTCCAATTTGCGCTCTTTACGGTTGCAATAGTAACTTGAAAGCACCACCACCTTGCAAAGAGGAAATAATAAAATTAACCTAAAAGAATCATGTGTCTGCGTTGAATAATGAAAATTATGTAATCTTTAAATTTTCATTTCGTTACTCAAATTAAATTCACTTATCTTATCTGTACGCTAATTTCTTCTCTATTTTTTATGATCAAAATAGTCCACAAGGTAACTTGAAGTGGGAATAGACTTGACTCAAAGAAACATCATATTCATATTAAAACTAAACTTATATTCTCAAATATTTGATTGGAGACATTGAATTTTAACTCACCTTGTAAGTGTCACACAAATCATCATATCCGAACCCAAAGCTCACGCTATCGGTATTGTCATAAAAGGTTGGTGACTTGTTGGACCTCAAGCGCGTGGCCGGGTTCCAAAGTCGGACCCAGAACTCGCCCATGGTATCAAGATCATAAAAGCCGCGCAAACAGACCAAACCATTACATGAGCCAACAACGAAGTACTTGGCTTTCAAGTTGCAGCACCCATCTTCATTGATCGTGGATGAAGACTCCTTGAGAAAACTACGCACGGGGCACGAAATGGCGTAGGATTCAACATATTCCAACAGAGAGTAGCGGTCTTGTAAGGTGACGATTACGTGCCTGTTTTTGGGCGATCTCTTCAGGTGTAGTTTTACTAAGTCTTTGTCTTCAGAGATGAGTGATTTCCATGACTTTGAAACACACCTTAATTGCATGAGGGTCTTGATGGGAAGCCTTGACAAGATTTCTATCAGGAGTTCTGAAGGAAGAATGGGAACAAGCTCAGCAGTTTCCATGGTCGTGAAAAGAAAACTTACTGAATCGAAGAGACTCACAAAATATGTTCCCAATGGAGTTGAATTTTTTGATATACGAAACCTAAACCCTAATATTCAGTTCCACTTTTGATACCCAACCCCCCGATTTTAAAGTACCCTCTGTTTCCTTTTCTCGTCCTTTAATCTATATCTATATATGTAACTAAAGTTGACTTGACATATTCATTAATAACAATATTAATTAGTTATTAATAACCTTTATATGATTCATTATATTACATAATAATTGGAAAAAAATTAATTTCTCATATTTAAAAATAAATATTTATATTATTTAAAATTTTAATTATTATCACAACTTGAGTAAAAAATTTAAAAATAATAACAATAATAATAATCAATATGTATAAGTAAAATTGACTTGACATATTCATTCATAAAAATATTAATTAGTTATTAATAACCTTTTATATGATTCATTTCATATTTAAAAATAAATATTTATATAATTTAAATTGTAACCAAAAAATCACAACTTGAGGAAAAAAATTAAAAATGATAATAAATAAAGTAAAATTGACTTGACATTCAATTAATTACTAATTGTACAACTTTTCAATTTCTCATATTTAGAATTAAATATTAATATTATTTTAATTTTAATTAAAAAACACAAAGGAAAATTTTCAAAAATAATAATAATATTAATAAGAAAAGTAAAATTGACTTGACTTCTACATTAATAAAAATATTAATTATTTTTAAATAATATTTTATCTTAATTACTAATTGTGACAATTTTCAATAATTCTCATATATAAAAAATAATTTTTAATATTATTTAGTTTTAATTTTTAATCACATGTAGAGGAATTTTAGAATAATAAAATAAAACTAATTACTATTTTTACCTATAAAATATAATAACTATTAGAATTAAATTGACCCATACATTAATAAAAATATTAATTACTCATTATATTAATTACTAATTATATAAGTTTCGATTTCTGGTCATATTTAAAAGTAAACATTATTCTTATTTAAATTTTAATTGTTAATTAAAACTTGAGAGAAAATAATAATAATAATAATAATAATAGTAATAACAATAACAATAATAATAAGTTAAAGTAAAGTTGACTTGACCTTCACATTAATGACAATAATTATTAGTTATTAACAATCTTTTATTTTAATTAAAAATTGTAAGACTTTTAAATTTCTCATATTTAAAATTAGATATTAATATTATTTAATTTTTAATTATTAATCAAATCTTGAAGAATTTTTTTTTAAATAATAGTAATAATAATAAGTAAAATTGACCCGACCTGTACATTTATAAAAATATTGATTAGTTATTAATAATATTTTATATTACTTATTAATTGTAAAACTTTTGAATTTTGCATAGATTATGCATCAAATTTTTGTCGCATATATTAAAATTAAGATTATATATATAATCAATGACCAGATTAACTAGTTATTCATTGGTATTTTAATTATTATTTATATTAATTGTAAAACTTAGACACATAACTAAAATATTAAATATAATAAGGAGTTAAAATACTAATTATCAATCTCTAAGTTAGAAAAGATAATTAACAAATTATACAAAGTTATATCTTTAAGGGTTTAATATAGTTTTTGGTCTCTTATACAATTGAATTCAAAATGGTCCCTAAAAAAGAATTCTTTTTTTTTTTACCTAAACAAATTTATTTGATTTAAAATTGTCTCTATAACGTGACAAAACCTATTTAGCAATAATTTTTTACCTAATAATAAGTCCACGTACGCGGCCCAAGTAGACATTCATATTTATTTTGGTTTTTTAAAAATTTATTTGGCTTAATAGCACTTTTGGTCTCTCACCTTTCACGATTTGACATTTCTGGCCCCTCTTGCAATTTATTAGCACTCAGAGTCCCTTAACCTTTGAAGAAGTTGCATTTCAGATTTTCCATCTAATTTCGTCAAAGATTTAACGTTTTGAAAAAAATTAATAAAAAAAAATCCAGAACATTCATCCAATTCTTGATCAATCTTCATCTTCTTCATCATCTTACCCAGAAAAAATCAAAAAACATACATATTCATCTCCCTAACATTATACCTTCCATCTTCATCTCTAACATCATTCCATAAACATTAACATTCTGAAAAATACATAATATTGAACCTGAAATTACAATTACTGAAACACTCATTTCCAAGCCCCACCAATTCCGATTTTAACAGCAGAATCTAAGACCCAAATGCCCGAACGTCACATCCAAGTTCCAATTTTAATGGCAGAAATGAAGACCCAAATGCCTCTACTGCAAAACCCACCAGAGAACCACTAGATCAAGAAAATCATGCAAGGGGAAAAAGAACCACCAGATCAAGAACCACCAGACACAAAGCATGCACTGAAATTCTGAAACAGATCAAGAACCACCAGATCTCAGCAAGGGGGTGGAAGAGGAGGATGAAAACAGAATCGTACAGAGGAGGATGAAAGAAGGGAACTGTAACGCCCAAATTTTGAATTGAGGGATCACATTATAATTACGCGGAAATAAGTTTCGTAAAACCTCTCAAAAGGGTCCCTCATTTTTTTTTAAAATAAATAAACTAAATTCGTCACTCAAATAAATATTTAACAAGTATAATCCCATAGTTAACATAAAATCTAACGGAAAATAAAATAAAGTATCAATAACGTAAAATTCATCTAAGTATTTGAAATCATAACAAAATCCCAATTCATCTTCTCAACTTCATCTTCACTTTCTCGCCCCACTTCGCCTCCTCAATCTACGCTTCACGTCGTTCCTCTGTGGCGTTAAGCGCCCAGGCAACATACACACAAGCAGAAAAGGGTTAACTTCGAAAACAAATAAAAATATCAATCCACAATAATTATTAATTATTAAATACAATAATAAAGCAATTCAGAAACAAAAATAAAATAATAGTAATAGAACAAATAGAGCAACACACCCACTCATCACCTGTAACATATATATATATATATATATATATATATATATATATTATTAAATAATAAAACAAATTGGAAATAAAAATAAAGTAAAATCAAAATTAAACAGCACAACACGTCCATTTTTTTATTTGAAATGTCTATATTTATAATAAATTCTTTTATTTTGAAAATCATTCTAAGATATCTACATGCATAGCTATGGCCAAATTTTCCCAAAACAAGGGCAGAACAATCACGTGGGACAAGCACCCACCACATTGCCATCGGCCTGATCCCACGGGACAAGCACCCGTCACATCAGAGCCTAACAACACCTAAGTAATGCATATATTATGACTCAAATAATTCTCTCATCAACCAACATAGTCATATTATAGCAATAGGTTCCAACATCTGTGTATTTAATAATTTCCAATTTGTCCCAATATACTCAAAATCTTCTATAGTTTAATTCTCAGCACGTTAATACAATTTAATTCTTAATATACATCAAGTTTTCAAGCCAATTTCCAGCAAGTAAATCATGCCATAGGTCAATATGGAATCTCAACACAATCACAATCAATTCTATCTAAGAGCCAAGTATATCACAATCACAAACATCCTGTAAAAGAAGTTACCCTCACCATCGAATGTAGTGTCGCATAGGTCCGTGTCCAATCCTATCAAAAAAAATCGTAAACCATTATCAACAACCATTGACGAAATAACCCAACCCCGAAACGTGATTTTTGTATAGAGGGTCGAAAACAGCATTACTTAAGAGACAGATTCAGTTAATTAATTAATCAATTAATTTTCCCCTCTTTTTTTCTTGAACAAGAAAACAGCCACAAGAACCCCTAAGAACAAGGTGAAGGATAAAGAAGAATAAAGGAAGCCTACCTTGATTGTTTTAGTAAGGGGAAAACAACACTTAGTTCTTCAATGGTTGAGGCAAAAGATGTTGTGTAAAAGAGCTCTAAGTCGATCAAGAAGAAGGGAAATAGAATTAGAATAGATTATGAACTAGTCCAACAGCTTTAGATATTAAAAACAAAACAAGAATTTGCCTACCTTAATTCTTGAAAGAGAAGAAGAAGAAGAAGAAGGGAGAACCAACTTCTTGAATCTTCAAGGAAGAAGAAGAGAGTCAAACAGCAGCCCCAAACAGAGGAAAACAACAACACAATAGAGAATTTCGTGCAGCAATAAAACAAGGGAAATCAGCAGCAAAACAGAGGAAGAAAGTCGAGCAGCAAGGTAGAGGAAGGAACTCGATCAGCAAGGCAGCACCACTGGAGTTCAAACAACAAAAACAGAGCAGGGAAATTCGAGTAGTAACCAGAACAGAATTCATAAAAATACATTACACTCATTTTTAAGGAAATTGTCATTATCAAAAATGGGGAGATTGTTAGAATCAAATAATTTAATGAGTTACTATATTTTGATAAATAACAATTTCGCTAAGTGTTGCTAACTTCTTAAAAGTTTTCATGTTCAGGAACACTTGTTAATTAGAGATACACTGCGAGGATTTTGACAAAGCATTATCAAAAGAAAATTGTCAAGTAAAGGACAATAGAGAAATCCGTCCGCCTGTGTGAATCAGTCTGCCACTTGAGAGAGTTCGTCCGCCTGTGATGAACGTCTGGTTGATCAATCACTGGATGTATTTATGAAGAATGTTGAGTTGACTAAAGCAATGATTGAAGACTCGTGCAAAATGAAATATCCTGAGGTAATCGTTTGTTCAACCCAAAGATGAGTTGTCGTGCACCTCTTGGTTCTTCAGAGCATTAATGGCGAAAGGGACAGAATTAAGCGCCTCATTCCCTGAAGATTCAAATCCTCTGACATTCCTTAACTCAAGCTGCTTTTACTGAATTAGCGGCGATGCCTTCTGATCATCGTATCTCCCCAACGGTCAAATTCAAAATATTATGGTCAGAACATTAATGACTCAATTAGCTATAAGGCATGAGCATTAATTGAAGACTCTATGGGTCGAGGCAAAATGCATCACCAGACGATATCGTCTTGCATTGTTGAAGAAACATCCATTATCTGGCAGATTGCAACAGCAGATGCAGAAGTATCTGTTACTCACAATCAAGCAGAAATTCAAACGGAACTATTTTGAAGATCTTCAGCAAAGCTTCCAGTGAACATCCTACTGAAGATATAAATAGTGGACTTAGCATCAGCTTCAACTTGGCGACTTTTACACAATCAAAGAAATTCAAACTTTCCAAGTTTATCTACGAACAAACAAGCTTTAAGTCAAGACACTCAGCAACCCCAACTTATCTATTCTCCGAGTTCTGTCGCCAACCT
Organism: Acmispon strigosus; assembly: GCA_030819835.1. Taxonomy (NCBI): domain Eukaryota; kingdom Viridiplantae; phylum Streptophyta; class Magnoliopsida; order Fabales; family Fabaceae; genus Acmispon; species Acmispon strigosus. The sequence continues at coordinate 32,068,336 of JAUAMA010000007.1, forward strand.
GTGTGAAGCTCTTTACAGAGTGAAAAAATCTTATCCTTTCTCACACAAGCCCTTCAGAGAACCAACTTGTTCATCATCTCTGAATTCTGTTCTTCACATTTTCTACTCACTCTTATTGAAGAGATTTTGTAGAAACCAAGTTTTCTTGTAAAAGAACTGGGAGGAGTCCTGTCTAACACTCGAAAGAAAAAGGAGAAGTCCTGCTAGAATACTTGTAAAGGAGTAGTCCTCAGAATACTGGGAGAAGTCCCTGAGAACACTTGTACTATTTTGTTTAAATAGTGAAAATCTTGGTGAAGCCAAGGACTGGACGTAGCCCTGTCGATTAAGGGGGTGAACCAGGATAAATATCGTGTGTGCTTTATCGTTCAAGTTGTAGGTTTATTTCCGCTGCACTTCTTTGACAAACGTTTTTGAAGTTATAATTGCTATCTCGCAAAAAGAATTATAAAAATCACACACACAATTCAAACCCCCCTTTCTTGTGTGGTTTTATTACTATCAATTGGTATCAGAGCTTAACCGCTCTGAGAATTACTAACATCTTAACAGGTGTAGAGTGAAAAGATCCATGGACAGCATTTCCTACCCAACCGGAACTGCAACCAATAAGCCACCATTCTTTGATGGCTCCAACTATCCTTACTGGAAGAAGCACATGCAACTCTTTATCGAGTCAACCGACTGGAAGCTGTGGGACATAATATCAAAAGGAAATTATGTCCCCAAAGACAGTGAAAGCAAGGCCATCCCAGCCGATAAATGGACTGACGAACAGAAGACGGAAAATCAAAGAAATGCCAAGGCTAGGCTGTTTCTCATATGTGCTCTTAGCAAAAACGAGCATGACAAAGTTGACAGCTTGAGCACTGCAAAAGAAGTCTGGGATACCTTAGCCATTGCTCATGAAGGAACCTCAGCCGTACAAGACACTAAGATGAGCATGCTAGCATCTCAGTATGAAACCTTCATGATGGATGACAATGAGTCTATTGACTCCCTGTTTGCACGACTTCAGACCATTCACAATGGGATGAGGAACCTGGGAAAAAGCTTCACCAACAAGGAGCAGGTGATCAAGATTCTCAGAAGTCTTCCCACCAACTGGAAAAACTTCGTTACTGCCCAGGTGATCAAGAAGAAGGTTTAATGAAGGAGAGGGGGAATTTTCTGGAAAACCAAAAAAACTGATGAATTTTATATTTTTAATTAATTTCAAATGAATATTCCGTTAAATCTTTGACGGAATTGGATGGAAAGGGAGAAGCTAGAAATCAAAGTGGGTGTGCTCTATAAGCCAAAAAGAAATAATTTCGTATAAGTTTGTCCTGTTCTGGTTATTATTCGCACCTTCAAGTGCGATATATGGCTAAAAATCGCACATCAAAGAGCGATATTATTTTGTGTTGTCATTTATTTTAATTTTATTCGATTCGCACCTTTAAGTGCGATATAGATGTTAAAATCGCACCTGAAGGTGTGATATGTTTTAAAATTTAAAAAAATAATTAAAACGTGTGTCGGGGTTTAAAACCCACGACCACACAACCACCACCCACAAACAATTTGTATTCGAACCCTAGCCGCCCTCTCCTTCCCTTTTCTCTATTTTCTTCCCCTTTACACACAAGCCTCTCTTCTGCTTCGGAATCTTTGCATTTCCTCCGTCAATAGAAGCTCAGGTACTGCCCCTTCTTCCTCTTTCTTTTTTAACTCTGTTTTTGCTGGAAAACCAAAAAAACTGATGAATTTTATTTTTTTAATTAATTTCAAATGAATATTCCGTTAAATCTTTGACGGAATTGGATGGAAAACCTGAAATGCAACTTCTTCAAAGGTTAAGGGACTCTGGGTGCTAATAAATTGCAAGAGGGACAAAAAATGCCAAATCGTGAAAGGTGAGGGACCAAAAGTACTATTAAGCCAATTTATTTCATCAAATTTAGCCATTCACCACTTTTTCCTCCTCTCACCCACCCCAATTTCTCCCCACAAATGTTTCCGGTGCACCTCTTCCTCTTACACAAACACTTACATTCTAAGAATCAGCAATGAAAGAATCAATATGCTAGGAAGCTTCTAATGTAAATCAAGTCTCGTCCTTGGACTCGACTGAGGTTTTGATGAAGACAAACACATCACAAAAAGAAGAAAGACTTCAAGAAAGAAAGGAACAAAAACAAGAAAGACTTCAAGAAAGAAAGGAACAAAAACAAGAAGACTTCAAGAAGACTTAAGAGAAGAAAGACTTCAAGAACCAGGCTCAGAACGTCAAGAACAAAACATGAAGGTTCTAGTTTTAAGTAAGTCTTGTCAACTTAGTGTGCTATGCTTTATTAAGGTTTAATTGCATTAGAAGGCTCACAAAAGATCAACTAATTGAGTACGATATGTTTTCACAAGTAAAACTTGGTAGGAACACTCAATTAGGGTTTAAACAGTCGAAAACTGAAATCTGGACTGTCTGTAATCGATTACAGAAGTGTGTAATCGATTACAGGATGTGTGTAATCGATTATCACAAGGGTGTAATCGATTACCAAGTTTGAAATTCAAATTCAAACTTCAACGGCATGATGTAATCGATTACACCAACTGCTGTAATCGATTACCAGGTCGACAGATGTGTTATTTCATGAACCATTGTGTCTCAAACCCGTTGGGAAAGGTTGTGTTGGTTCATGGACGACCTCTAGTGCCTATATAAAGTCCTTAGACACTCAGAAACATCAATGACTTGGTCCATAACTTTCATATTCATTAAAGTCATCATTCTGAGCTTCGGTTCTCTCATTTTCATAAGAACACTCATGATGTTCAACATTTGAGAAACTCAGAATGGAAGAGCCTTCATTGTAATGGCCTGGAGCATACAAACTAAGATCAATCCTTCTTGTCAAAAGGATTGAATCATGCATAGAAAAGGCATCTTCTTCTATTTGAATCATGTTGATTCTTTCACCGTAGTTTTCGGTGGTTGTAAAAAGGCCCTTTGAATCAAGTTTGATTCAAAGTCCACCGTGGTAATACGGTGTCATCAGAAAGTGGTTTGCTTTCTGAGGCATGATGGGTTCTCTTAGGGTTCTTGGCACAAGCATTCATTAAGAAGACTTGATCAATCAGAAGTGGGTTGCTTCAGGAAGATTGATAAGATATCTTAGGGTTCTTGGTGCAAGCATTCGTTAAGAGTACTCGATCATGGAAAATCTTCACTGTGGAATTCAGTGGAGTAATTCTTCAGAAAGTGGTAATCTTTCTGAGGGATTCTAACTTTACTGTGGTTTTCAGTAAAGGGTTTGACTCAGACAGGGTAATCTGTTCTGAGGGTTGTAATCAGTTCACTGAGTGATTCAGTGAGCGGTGATTTTCAGAAAGTGGTTTGCTTTCTGGTATAGTGGAAAATCTCTGCGTGGTCAGAGGACTGGACGTAGCCTTCTAGGTTTGAAGGTGAACCAGGATAAATTCCCTGTGTGTTCTTCTACTCCTTCATCTTTTACTTTCAAGCAATTACAATATTCCGCTGCAACAACGCTCTTACGTTACAACTCTAATTGCGCTGAAAGTCGTTTGGTACTATTACGCGAAAATCGGGGCAACTCTGATTCACCCCCCCCCCTCTCAGGTTGCTATCTGTTCTAACAATTGGTATCAGAGCAGAAGTTTAGGTAAGTTATTCCTAAGATCCGGGAGAAGATATCATCCTCATCTACAACAAGTACCAATGAAGGATTCAACATCAACAGGCCATCATTCTACAATGGAGAAATCTACGATTTCTGAAATATCAAGATAATGATCTTCATAAAGCCATTAGACGCAGAATTCTGGAAAGTCATTGAAGAAGATCTCCTCGGGCCTCTAGTAAAAGTTGAAGGAAGTTCACAATCAGAACCAGAAAACACATGAAGTGACAAAGCAAAGAAGAAAGTTCATCATGACTTAAAAAGGTATGAACATCTAGACTTCAGTCCTTGGTATGAAGAAATTCCTTAGGGTATCTACTTGAAAATCTTCGAAAGGAATATGGGATACTTTAATGGTTACACACGAAGGGACTGATGAAGTCAAAAGATTCAAAGATCAATATATTCTATCACAAGAATATGAGATGTTCAGAATATTGCCTGGAGAAAGCATACTTGATATGCAAAAGCGGTTTACACAATTATTGAATCACTTGGTTGTTCTTGGTAAGGAATTCTCTTAATATGCCATAAACATGAAAATGTTAAGATCCCTTACAAGAACATGGCAACCAAAAGAACACTGCTCTCTCAAAGAAGAAAAGTCTCTCCAACATGACTTTGGCTACTCCTTTGGAAAACTTCAAGAACATGATTTGAAGTTAAACAGACTTGAGCAATATGAGAACAACAAAAAGAGACATCGGTCTATTGCTCCAAAAGCCAAAGAAAGCATCAATGATGAATATGATGCAGAGTCAGAAGATGATAAGAACATGGTCTTAATAGTCAAAAAATTTCAAAGGTTCTTACAAAGAAAAGGTATGAAATCTACAAGTTTACAAAAAGGGAAATAAAGCCTCCTCCTCTTCACAAAGGATCACATGTTGTGAATATGGAAAATCTGGTCATATCAAATATGATTGTCCAAACATTCAAAAGAAGAAGCATTGACTAAAGGAGAAGTTTGAAAAGAAGGATTCAAACTCCAAAGAAAAGCATACATTTCTTGGGATGTCAATGACATAGGCTCAGACTCAGAATCAAAGAAGGAAGAAGCACACTTTGCATTAATGGCATCTCAGAATTCTGACAAGGAAATATCCAGGTTAGTACAAACATTTCTATTTCTAATAAGTTAGAATATCCTATGGAAAGTTTCTTTAAGATGTGTCATAGTTCTTCTAAATTTATTGATAAAATGCTATTAGTTTATCTTTAGAAGAAAAATGTCAAATGCTTCAAATGAAATTAGATGATGTTAAATCCCTTAGGAGTAAACACATGCATACTAGCTCTTCTAAGAAATATGAACTATAGGAACTATCCACAAAATGTCCCAAAACCTCTTCCTAAAGATTCATTCTATAAGATTAGAAGAGAACTAGGTTTTCTAGATGAACATGATACAGTTAGTTATTTGTTGCATGATTTTTGAACTTATATGCTTACATGCTTGATTCACAAGTTAAAATATGATTGCATGTATCTAAGTTGCTTATATGCTTAAATGTTCTTCTAGTAATGTATTTCATGGGAATTTTTAGTTTAGAACATATTAACTGTCCTGGTAATCGATTAACATACATACTGTAATCGATTAACCCTGTCTGCAGTCCTCGTGCCTCATTAGTTGCCTAAGGTAATCGATTACCTCAACCTCTGTAATCGATATATAATCAAAGCATAAAAATTTCAATAGGAATTATTCTCAAATTGTTCCAAGACAACCTAGGAGACATTATGATATGCTTAGATATAATATGAAGGTTATAGACTATATGCTCATAGTTATCGCAATAGAATAGGACATACTTCTAGTAGAAATCATTATAGGAATATCAAGTGGGCAATGTATGTGAATGGATAAGACAAACAATAACCTAGAAACCAAAGCAACTTAAGTACTTAACATTCCTTTATGAGAAATTTGCTTTGTAAGTGTGTATGAAAATAGCAAAGGGTTTTATGATATCTTGTTAATGGCTACACATCACATATGATTGGAGACAAAAACAAATTTTTCTTATATCTCATACCTAAGAAAAAGGGGATGTGTCTTATATGAGAAAAGGGATAATTGCTTAGCATAAGAAAAATAGGTATACCTTCTAAATAGAGCCATCTAGAGTACATAATGCTTTAGGAAATAAGTACTGGATTCAAGCCACAATAGTTGAACTAGTTTGATAAAAACCTAGTATGAATATTGGTTCCCTAAATGATAAGTATATCATTAAAGCCAAACAGAAGTTTAGGAACAAATTAAAAGAACAAGAAATCATAGATAGAAAATTAGGCTAGATTAGTAGCACAAGGTTATATGCCTGAAAAGGGTCTATGAGAAAAGGAGTTCCAAAACAACGAAGACTAACTTGGATGACAACGGAGCAAGTTCATCATTCAACTCAAACATGAGGAAGCTTGTCACTCTTTAATGGCAATACATCATTATGATAATGAGGTTAGTAATGCAATTTCATATGTTAAAATTATAAAGCATCTTTGTTTGGTTGCATGATAGTTTCTTGAACATATATGAAGTTTATGCACATTAAAGTAGTATCATCTCATCTTTACTAAAAGCATACAAGACAAGATAGATCTAAAATACTATATTCAAAGTGCTTTTACACATTTAGGTTCATGCATAAGTCTTAAGTCAAGAATTGATAAATTAACACGAAAGATAAAACAAAGGTATAACTGATATGTATAAGTAGTTATGTAATCACAAACATGCCTTTGATCATCTTATGGAGAAAATGCCTAACATGAAATATTAATATTCTTATTACTCTCCAAGAAACCAGGGAATCCCAAATGAAAGATTCATATGGGATACTAACCCAAAAGGACCCAAAGGAAATTGGGTATCTAGAAAATACCATTAAGTCTACTTGAACAAATGTGCATGAAGACCTTGTGTTTAGGATTGTCATATACAAAGGATGGTCTTCAAAGTCACAATATTAGAATATGGTATTAATAATAAAATTCTAAAAACAACCTTATATCCATCAAAAGGAGTATTAAATTGAATAGTAATGCATTCTTAGGCATTTGCATTTACATTATAGTTCTCTGTTAGAGATATTCTTCATGCTGTGCCTAGTATGTCTTAATTTTCAAGTTTTTAGTTATATTAATCGATTACATAGGAGCTGTAATCGATTACAGGGATTATTCTGGCCCTGATTCTTTTCCAGAAAGGAGGGTAATCGATTACCCATTCAGTGTAATCGATTACCTCCTCGAATTTGGATTATTATTCAAATTTGCTTACATGTAATCGATTACATAAGAGGTAGTAATCGATTACATGCCCGATAACATATATATTTTCTGGGTTTTATGTTCATAATCGATTACATCCTCTCTGGTTCCTTCTCTCCCTCGTGCGACGCTAGCAACCCCATTTTCCTCATATCTTCCACAATTCTTGTTCGTTTTCAAGAATTCTTTGTGGGTTTTGCTCCTAATTTCCATCTCCTTCTAGTCATACTGCCAATTGTTGTTGATTTGGTCTGTATCAAAAAGCCCCAATTCAGTCCTGCTAAACCCTAGAACTCGAAATTTCTCAAATTCTGCTTCCATGGCCTCTTCCTCACGAAAACCACTTCGTTCTAAGAACCCATCCATGGATGCTTTGGACCTCTCAAGGCTGTTGGCAACTGAAGAACAGAAACAACGATTTCTTGCTCATTTTCTTGATCGACAAGTTCTTACACCAAAGTATGGTGCTCTGGATTCTTTCTTGACAGCAGGGATGACATTTCCAACACTGCTTACTAATCAGGGACTTGACTCGTTCATTGAGATTAAAGGTAAATTCTTTCCCGAACTTGTCAGAGTCTTTTATTGTAATCTGATTAAGCGTGGTGGCAAGATATGCACATCTGTCAAGGGTATTGACATATCTCTGACCATTGATGAGTTGGGAGAATGTCTGTCTATTCCTAGCACGGGAGCAAAATTAGGCTCTGAATTGCCTTGCCCATGGGAAGACTATGATAAGCGATCATTTTATTTATCTTTATGTCGCTTCACTGAGGAGCAAATTCAGTCTAAAAGGCAGAGAGTTGATGCAAACCGTTCTAGAGACACCCTTGCTGTTGGGTTTCTCACTTTTGAAGACAGAATGCTTCACTATTTGCTTAGTTATGTGATATTACCTCAAAGTTCTAATCATGCTCAGATAAGCGATCTAGAGCTACAAATTCTATATGGCATGGTTAATCAAAAGCCTATTAATTGGGCTTATTTGGTAATGATACACATGATGCTGCATAAGGAACGAACTAGCCCTCTTCCATTTGCTTCTGCAATATCTATCATTCTGAAGAAAAAGGGTTTTCCTACTCATGGTGAATATTCTGTTAAAATGGATGGTAAGGCTCAACGCATTGATCTGAATATCCTGAACAAGATGGGATTCATTCAGGATGATGATGGATTCTTCAGGAACAAAACTGATCTACCATCTGAGGATCCTCCTGCTCCTACTCCTGCAGCATTCTTTCCTCCTTCTGAGAGTATTCCTTCGTCATCTGCTGGTACTGATGCCTCTACACAACTTATCCTTTCTCATCTGGCTGACATGCGGGCACACTTTGATCAGAGGTTTGATCACATGGAATCCATGTACAGCACTCTCCGTACGGATATGGATCGTCTTAGTCTTCGGGTTGATCGCATGGCTCCCTCTACCCATGACTCTTTTGATCTTTCTGATGATTCTGCAGATTTCTAGACTATTTCTATCTTTACTTAGACTATCTCTATTTTCATTCGGACTATTTATTTTGGGATTGTAATAGTTTAGTCTTATCTTCTGGATTTTTTGGTTATTGCTTGCACGTTTACTTATGTATGCTGAACTTAACTAGTTATGCTTTAAAATTACGTGTGATGCATGAGTTTCTATATATTGTCTTGCTTACCCCTCTTCCCATGAATTAAATATCTATACTACTTGTTAGCATGTGTGGATTGTGCTTGGACTCATCTTCCTTTTTGATGAAGTCAAAAGGGGGAGAAAGGGTTTTGTGCCTTGTAAAGATTGCTTACAAGAAAGGCTACAAGTGGAACAAAAAGGGGGAGAAAAGTTCTGATGAATATTATGCATGTCTCTCTTTATTTCTATTATCCTGGAATACTTTGTATGGCTTTTTCTTCTTTTTGATGATGTCAAAAGGGGGAGAAAAGTCTTGTGTATGCTTGATCATTTTCAGGATACTGTGCTTCATTTGCAAAACAAAGGGGGAGATATAATTGCAAAACCAAGGGGGAGATACAAGACAAGAAAGAAAGTCTAATGATCCATCAATGTTCAAGCATGATGTTTGTCATCATCAAAAAGGGGGAGATTGTAAATCAAGTCTCGTCCTTGGACTCGACTGAGGTTTTGATGAAGACAAACACATCACAAAAAGAAGAAAGACTTCAAGAAAGAAAGGAACAAAAACAAGAAAGACTTCAAGAAAGAAAGGAACAAAAACAAGAAGACTTCAAGAAGACTTAAGAGAAGAAAGACTTCAAGAACCAGGCTCAGAACGTCAAGAACAAAACATGAAGGTTCTAGTTTTAAGTAAGTCTTGTCAACTTAGTGTGTTATGCTTTATTAAGGTTTAATTGCATTAGAAGGCTCACAAAAGATCAACTAATTGAGTACGATATGTTCTCACAAGTAAAACTTGGTAGGAACACTCAATTAGGGTTTAAACAGTCGAAAACTGAGTTCTGGACTGTCTGTAATCGATTACAGAAGTGTGTAATCGATTACAGGATGTGTGTAATCGATTATCACAAGGGTGTAATCGATTACCAAGTTTAAAATTCAAATTCAAACTTCAACGGCATGATGTAATCGATTACACCAACTGCTGTAATCGATTACCAGGTCGACAGATGTGTTATTTCATGAACCATTGTGTCTCAAACCCGTTGGGAAAGGTTGTGTTGGTTCATGGACGACCTCTAGTGCCTATATAAAGTCCTTAGACACTCAGAAACATCAATGACTTGGTCCATAACTTTCATATTCATTAAAGTCATCATTCTGAGTTTCGGTTCTCTCATTTTCATAAGAACACTCATGATGTTCAACATTTGAGAAACTCAGAATGGAAGAGCCTTCATTGTAATGGCCTGGAGCATACAAACTAAGATCAATCCTTCTTGTCAAAAGGATTGAATCATGCATAGAAAAGGCATCTTCTTCTTCTTCTATTTGAATCATGTTGATTCTTTCACCGTAGTTTTCGGTGGTTGTAAAAAGGCCCTTTGAATCAAGTTTGATTCAAAGTCCACCGTGGTAATACGGTGTCATCAGAAAGTGGTTTGCTTTCTGAGGCATGATGGGTTCTCTTAGGGTTCTTGGCACAAGCATTCGTTAAGAAGACTTGATCAATCAGAAGTGGGTTGCTTCAGGAAGATTGATAAGATATCTTAGGGTTCTTGGTGCAAGCATTCGTTAAGAGTACTCGATCATGGAAAATCTTCACTGTGGAATTCAGTGGAGTAATTCTTCAGAAAGTGGTAATCTTTCTGAGGGATTCTAACTTTACTGTGGTTTTCAGTAAAGGGTTTGACTCAGACAGGGTAATCTGTTCTGAGGGTTGTAATCAGTTCACTGAGTGATTCAGTGAGCGGTGATTTTCAGAAAGCGGTTTGCTTTCTGGTATAGTGGAAAATCTCTGCGTGGTCAGAGTACTGGACGTAGCCTTCTAGGTTTGAAGGTGAACCAGGATAAATTCCCTGTGTGTTCTTCTACTCCTTCATCTTTTACTTTCAAGCAATTACAATATTCCGCTGCAACAACGCTCTTACGTTACAACTCTAATTGCGCTGAAAGTCGTTTGGTACTATTACGCGAAAATCGGGGCAACTCTGATTCACCCCCCCCCTCTCAGGTTGCTATCTGTTCTAACATCTAACAGTAGCATGAGCAATTCCTCAACAATTACTTCAAATTCAAACGCAGAAAACAGAGAAACATAAATATTCAGCAACAAGTTAAAGTGGAGTTAAAGAACCACCACTTGCATAAATATTCAACATAAATTTAGAAAAACATGCAAATTGACAAAGCTAGAAGAGCTTAATCTTAACGAGGTGAAACTAAACTTTCCACATAACTTTGGACATTCAGCCAAAGTTTGCTGTCGGGGTGTTGAACATGTTTCACCCTATTCTCTCTTATATTAAACTTGATTGCTCCAAAACCACGTATCAGCATCATGACATCACCATCTTCACGTAAGCAAATCCGCGGTAGATTAAATACATACTCTGCAGATCCAAGATGTGCATAACTGACACTCAACAATTGAGTCCAAGATTCTCCAACTCCATACTCTCTCATTTGCCACACAACAAAATGGGTTTGCTCATGGTCATTATAAAGACACAGACAATTCCCCAAAACTCCAAAACCTGGCCCAATATGAGGTACGATACTACCAGTACCCGGCAATGGTAGAAACCTAAATGTCTCCTCACGCATGTCAAATGAAACAATCACCATTTGGATACTTTCAAGGTACTCTTCGTCCTCACTATCCTCAATGGGATCATTCAAATGGTTGGGATCTTGTGCTAACCAATTAACACAGCCACTCACAAATTCTCCATCGTTGTTGCCCCACATTAGCGAAAGTGGTATGCCGGGATCGCTCGAAATCTTTTTCCAACTGTTATCATCCATGCAGTAAACCATTGTCTCCGTTTCCAGCTTTCCACACCTACGAAAATTTGAAAGCACCACAACCTTGCAAACAGGAAATATAAAATTAACCCAAAATCAAAATAGCATTCAAGGTAATTTCAAGTGGGGATGACTTGACCCAAAGAAACATTATTTTCATATTAAAGACTAGCTTAAGGGGTAAAGTTCTTCTTCATAAAAAACTTATATATGATTATAACATGAGTGAATCAAAATGGTTTAGGGTTTTAAATTGTTGTCCACAACTTGAGAGCTTGCTATCCTAAATTTTTCACAACCACTAAAGTAACAACAATCTAAAACTTTGATGGTATTTAATTATCTTTTGAAACAAAGTTATATTCTCAAAGATATCTACCTCCAAAAGGATTAGACATTGAATTTTTAACTCACCTTGTAAGTATCACGTGAATCATCATAGCCAAACCCAAACTTCCTGCATTTGCCGATACTAAAGGCTGGTGATTTCTCAAATATCAAGTTCGTGGCCGGGTTACAAAATCGGACATAGAACTTATCCATGCTGCAAAAACCAAAATCAAAAAAGTTTCCCAAACCCAAACAAACCAAGCCGTTACATGAGCCAATAATGTAGTACTTGGCCTTCAAATTGTAGTATCGGTCATCGTCAATCATGGACGATGGCTCCTCGAGCAACCGCACAGGGCACGGAGCGACGACTAATGTGTCAGAGTCTTCTTCTTCTCTTAAGGTGAGAAGTACATGCTTGTTTTTTTGTGATCTCTTCAGGTGCAGTTTTTCAAATGCTTTGTCCTTAGAGATTAGCAAATTCCATGATTTGGAAACACACTTGAATTGCATGAGGGTCTTAACGGGAAGCCATGATAAGATTTCTATCACAAGTACCCATGGGAGGAAGGGAACAAAATCACAAGGTTGGGTACTGATTCTCTTCATGATTATGAGAAGAAAAATGACTTGAATTTTGATTTTTTTATATACGAAACCCTAAACCCTAATATTCACGTTCCACTTTGGATACCCAACCTTCTCGAATTTATAGTACCCTTGGTTTCCTTTTTTTTGTCCATTAATCTATATATGTAAGTAAAATTTACTTGATGTATTAATTAATAACTATATTAATTAGTTTTTAATAACATTTTATATGATTCATTATATTATATAATAATTGGAAAAAAAATTAAATTCTCATTTTAAAAATATAAACTAATATTATTTAAATGTAATTTTTAATCACAACTAAAGGAAAAAAATTGTAAGAATAATTACAATAATAATAAATAATTTAAAGTTGACTTGACATTTACATTAATAACTATACAAATTTTATTTACAAAAAACAATACTAATTTATTATTATTAATACTTTATCTTAATTACTAATTGTAACAATTTCCATTTCTCATATACGGAAAAAAAAATATAATAATTATTTAAGTTCAATTATTAATAACACGTTGAGGAAATTTTAAAATAAAAAAATAAACTAATTACAATTTTTACATGTGAAATATACTAAGTATTAAAATTGACTTGACCTATACATTAATAACAATATCAATAAGTAATTATATTAATTACTAATTGTATAAGTTTCAGTTTTTGATCATATTTAAAAATAAACATTATCATCATTATTAACTAAAATTTAATTATTAATCACAACTTGAGAATAAATTTAAATAATAATCATAATAGTAATAAGTAAAAGTTAAAGTTGACTTTACCTTCACATTAATAACAATATTTATTAGTTACTAATAATATTTTATATTAATTAAGAATTGTAAGACTTTTGAATTTCGCATATTTAAAATTAAATATTAACATTATATAATTTTTAGTTATTAATCAGATCTTGAAGAATTTTTTTTTAAATAACAATAATAATAATAAGTATAATTGACTTGACTTTACATTTATATATAAAAATATTGATTAGTTATTAATAATCTTTTATATTGATTACTAATTGTAAAACTTTTCAATTTTACATATATTATGCATCAAAAAAGACTTCGCGTATACTATAAGAATTTAATAGATACGCGACAGTCGGTGTAAAACAGTATTATCCTGATAACCAATCACAGCATGTCGCGTATGAAAAATAATAACTTTCATTTAAATTTTAATTAAAATAAAGATATATTCTATGATGTGGCGAAATTCAATTATTTGTTTACACTGACTGACAGTGCACACACATTTAATTCATGTTGAGTTTAATACTCATGCAATGTCAGTGTAAAAGAACTTTACACAGACACCCAATAACAATTTAGATTTTTGTCATATCAGATAACTAATTTCAAAACTTATTCAATTAATTACGAAATTAGATTATAACGTGCTAAACTTATAAATTATGATTGATTGTCTGTGTAAAGTTCTTTTACACAGACGGTGCTAAATCTATCTGTATCACATATTTTTGAATTTAATTTCTATACTCCTTGTAAATTTACACATACATCCAATTGATTTCCTCCACCTCAGCAATTAAAATATTAATAACAATTTTTAAAATTTCATATGATAATTTTTGTAAAATAATACATATATATAATTTTATATGTTGAATCAAATATTAAATAACTTTGACTGGCAAAAAAATAACTCTCTACCCAAAAAAAAAATGAAATAAATACTTTGTCCGTCCTTATAAAAAAAATCATTTGTCATATCCTTCCGTTTAGTGCTTTGGTGGGGGAATGGATTAGTGTATCGGCTATCGGTTGTAGAAATACATTTGTTGACACCAAAAATAAAATATTGGCTTAAATGCACTTTTTGCCCCTGATAATTCTCAAAGTCAAATCGTACTCCACCAAATTTTTGTCACCAAATGTACCGCTCTAAATTTTGAGATGAGCACTTTATGCCCTTCCGTCAGTGTGCCGTTAAAAAATTGACGGAAGGGCTGACGTGGCATGCCATGTCATTAAATGAGTTTCAGAAATTGGCAAAAGGGGTGGGGGAGATTCGAACACAGGATCAAGAAGTGGCAAAACACACCTTTTGCCAATTAAGCTACACAATTAATTGATAATATAATGAACAAAATTTAATTTATATCATCAAACATTACAATAAAAGAAAAAAAAAAACTATACCATCAACATTTAGAATAGAAATATAATAATTACATTACTAAAAGTAGTTGATGTATCAATATATGTGTGCAATTGACGAATTGAATATAATACTAAAATTAATTTTCAATTAGTGAACTTTTCTACTTTTATATTGTAATCATGATTATTTAATTATTTAATATGCTCTTTTATAGCATAAATTTTCATAATATTAATACCAAATGTGTATTAATTTAATAAAATAATACTCTATTTATACACATAATTATCTTATTAAATCAATACACATTTAATACACATCTAATACTATGCATGTTTATAGACTTTTGTACGAAAAAAATCTCATTAAAAGAACCAGCCTTATGATAATGTAGATGTTTATGGCTCAAACAAGATTGTCTCACGTAAATGACACATGAGTTAGATAAAATAATTTCATCAACTCCACACATTTATTATATGGTAGTAAATTTTTAAATATATTACAAAATTTAATATTTGTTGTATTCTTTCAATAGTGTAAATTTGAATAGGTTTAATTAATGACAGTAAATGTGGGTACATTTAATAGTATTATATATATGCATAAATTAATATTATAAGTATTTAATGTGGAACGTAGATCCTTATAGGAGGGGTCTCTTTTTTGTGCTGATGTTGTTTTTTGGGGTTTTTCTTTTGTTGTTTTTTTGGGGGCCCTATTTTGCTGGGTTGTGCATATTCCTTTGTTTGGCTTGCGGCGTCGGCTTTTTCCATTTCTGGTTTTGTGGGTGTTGGGTTGGTCTCTCTTGTGCTGGCCGCTTGTTTTGGATGTTAATTCCTTATTAGTATATATTTTACCTTTCGAAAAAAAAAAGTATTTAATGCTATTAAATGAATATAGTAAATAATAGTCACAATATAAAACTAACTGATTTATCAATAATGTTTGATTTTGACAAATTTGATGGAATCTTCAACTCAAGAGAGCAGATGATGATGGTATAGTTTTTTTTTTTCTTTTATTGTAATGTTTGATGATATAAATTAAATTTTGTTCATTATACTATTTATTAATTGTGTAGCTCAACTGGCCAAAGGTGTGTTTTGCCCCTTCCTGATCTTGTGTTCGAATCTCCCCCATCCCTTTTCCAATTTCTGAAACTCATTTAACGGCACCCTAACGGAAGGGCATAAAGTGTTCATCTCAAAATTCAGAGGGGTACATTTGGTGACAAATTTTTTGGTGGGTTACAATTTGCAACTTTGAGAATTATCAAGGGTAAAATGTGCATTTAAGCCTATTAATTATTTAATTAATTAATTATCCGTAAGCATTAAGCACTATTAAGCGAATTTTAGCGTGCAAGTGTTCGAATAAATAAATAAAATAATAATATTCATGACTCAATTATTTTGAGGTTATTCTTAGAGTAATGATTCACTATGCCACCGAAAGATTTCAGTTTCGTCTTGAAACAGTCGAAAAATGGCAAACCGTCGAAAGGTAGAAACCCTAATTTTGACCCGACTAAAGTTAGAGCAGGAATAAGACCTTCTCAATATCTGAATTTTGATTTGTGTTTAATTTGGAGAATTTTGACTGTAATATTGGTATGATTTTGTTCCATGGCCCGAGGAAGTTCTTGGTGCGCCACAGAGGTTTTTGTAGAAACATCGACATAAAGAGAAAGGGTAGACCGAGACAGTTTTAGGATTCCTGGATGAGATAGAAATATAATAAAAATATTTTCGCTGTGTTTACGCTGATTTTTGGTAAATCATAGGTAAACCACAAAGAAATCCAAATGTTTATGAAGAGGCTGGATTTTATCCTCTTTGGGTCCTTTAGTAAAAACGTTTAAGTGCCGTTTTGGGATTTTGATGAAGAACGGAAGAAGGTTCTTCAAATTTGAAGAGAGGAGATGAAGTAGAATAGAAAAGATGAAGAAGAAAGGGAAAGTAAAACTAAATTCAAAAGAGAAAAGAAATCAAAAGGAAAAGACAAGCCAAATGGCAAAAGAAATTGCATCGAAATTAAAGGTGGGAAACACAACAATCGTGCTCGTGACCTCGTAATTGCCGTTTTGTCGCAACTCGGATGTGTTGGCTTTCGGAGTTTGTATAGCGTAAATGTGTGAAATCCCATTATTTCATAGTTACAACCTACTATTTATAATGTCTGAAATAAAACCGCTAACACAATCTTACGGTTGAAATTCAAACATAGAAAATAACTCCCTAATCTAGAGCCAAACAGTTGGCATAGTTACAAACTAACTTTTCCACCTAATAGACACATGTCTATTTTAAAATAAACTAACTAACTACCCATAACTTCCACTAACTTCCAATAACCGCTTTTGGTAGCTCTTGTGTTTTTGGCTCTTCAAACATTGTATATATATTGTCGACTCCTTCTCTTTCTCTTGCTGAATCTTCAAACATTATATCTATTGTCGACTCCTTCTCTTTTTCATGGGTCGAAGGATTAGTTGATATATTTGTCAAAGGGGAGTTCTGTTTGGCGCCACCCCAATTGCGGGTGGTGCCACCCCAATTGCGGGTGGCGCCACCCAAATTGTAGGTGGCGCCACCCCCTATTTTTCGAAATGCCAAAAGTGCCCTTGTTTAGAAAAAAAAAAACTTTTGAAAAAAAAAGTCCAAAAATATAATTCTCTCCATACACACCATGTGCATCCCCTTCAACTCATCATCATCACCATTTCGCCCCCCCTTTTTCTTCCCATCTACCTTTATATTGAGTTGGAGGGAAGGGAGAAGCTAGAAATCAAAGTGGGTATGCTCTATAAGCCAAAAAGAAATAATTTCGTATAAGTTCATCCTGTTCTGGTTATTATTCGCACCTTCAAGTGCGATATATGGCTAAAAATCGCACATCAAAGAGCGATATTATTTTGTGTTCTCATTTATTTTAATTTTATTCGATTCGCACCTTTAAGTGCGATATAGATGTTAAAATCGCACCTGAAGGCGCGATATGTTTTAAAATTTAAAAAAAATAATTAAAACGTGTGTCGGGGTTTAAAACCCACGACCACACAACCACCACCCACAAACAATTTGTATTCGAACCCTAGCCGCCCTCTCCTTCCCTTTCCTCTATTTTCTTCCCCTTTACACACAAGCCTCTCTTCTGCTTCTGAATCTTTGCATTTCCTCCGTCAATAGAAGCTCAGGTACTGCCCCTTCTTCCTCTTTCTTTTTTAACTCTGTTTTTGCTGGAAAACCAAAAAAACTGATGAATTTTATTTTTTTAATTAATTTCAAATGAATATTCCGTTAAATCTTTGACGGAATTGGATGGAAAACCTGAAATGCAACTTCTTCAAAGGTTAAGGTACTCTGGGTGCTAATAAATTGCAAGAGGAACAAAAAATGCCAAATCGTGAAAGGTGAGGGACCAAAAGTACTATTAAGCCAATTTATTTCATCAAATTTAGCCATTCACCACTTTTTCCTCCTCTCACCCACCCCAACTTCTCCCCACAAATGTTTCTGGTGCACCTCTTCCTCTTACACAAACACTTACATTCTAAGAATCAGCAATGAAAGAATCAATATGCTACGAAGCTTCTAACAGTAACATGAGCAATTCCTCAACAATTAATTCAAATTCAAACGCAGAAAACAGAGAAACATAAATATTCAGCAACAAGTTAAAGTGGAGTTAAAGAACCACCACTTGCATAAATATTCAACATAAATTTAGAAAAACATGCAAATTGACAAAGCTAGAAGAGCTTAATCTTAACGAGGTGAAACTAAACTTTCCACATAACTTTGGACAATCAGCCAAAGTTTGCTGTCGGGGTGTTGAACATGTTTCACCTATTCTCTCTTATATTAAACTTGATTGCTCCAAAACCACGTATCAGCATCATGACATCACCATCTTCACATAAGCAAATCCGCGGTAGATTAAATACATACTCTGCAGATCCAAGATGTGCATAACTGACACTCAACAATTGAGTCCAAGATTCTCCAACTCCATACTCTCTCATTTGCCACACAACAAAATGGGTTTGCTCATGGTCATTATAAAGACACAGACAATTCCCCAAAACTCCAAAACCTGGCCCAATATGAGGTACGACACTACCAGTACCCGGCAATGGTAGAAACCTAAATGTCTCCTCACGCATGTCAAATGAAACAATCACCATTTGGATACTTTCAAGGTACTCTTCGTCCTCACTATCCTCAATGGGATCATTCAAATGGTTGGGATCTTGTGCTAACCAATTAACACAGCCACTCACAAATTCTCCATCGTTGTTGCCCCACATTAGCGAAAATGGTATGCCGGGATCGCTCGAAATATTTTTCCAACTGTTATCATCCATGCAGTAAACCATTGTCTCTGTTTCCAGCTTTCCACACCTACGAAAATTTGAAAGCACCACGACCTTGCAAACAGGAAATATAAAATTAACCCAAAATCAAAATAGCATTCAAGGTAATTTCAAGTGGGGATGACTTGACTCAAAGAAACATTATTTTCATATTAAAGACTAGCTTAAGGGGTAAAGTTCTTCTTCATAAAAAACTTATATATGATTATAACATGAGTGAATCAAAATGGTTTAGGGTTTTAAATTGTTGTCCACAACTTGAGAGCTTGCTATCCTAAATTTTTCACAACCACTAAAGTAACAACAATCTAAAACTTTGATGGTATTTAATTATCTTTTGGAACAAAGTTATATTCTCAAAGATATCTACCTCCAAAAGGATTAGACATTGAATTTTTAACTCACCTTGTAAGTATCACGTGAATCATCATAGCCGAACCCAAACTTCCTGCATTTGCCGATACTAAAGGCTGGTGATTTCTCAAATATCAAGTTCGTGGCCGGGTTACAAAATCGGACATAGAACTTATCCATGCTGCCAAAACCAAAATCAAAAAAGTTTCCCAAACCCAAAAAAACCAAGCCATTACATGAGCCAATAATGTAGTACTTGGCCTTCAAATTGTAGTATCGGTCATCGTCAATCATGGACGATGGCTCCTCGAGCAACCGCACAGGGCACGGAGCGACGACTAATGTGTCATAGTCTTCTTCTTCTCTTAAGGTGAGAAGTACATGCTTGTTTTTTTGTGATCTCTTCAGGTGCAGTTTTTCAAATGCTTTGTCCTTAGAGATTAGCAAATTCCATGATTTGGAAACACACTTGAATTGCATGAGGGTCTTAACGGGAAGCCATGATAAGATTTCTATCACAAGTACCCATGGGAGGAAGGGAACAAAATCACAAGGTTGGGTACTGATTCTCTTCATGATTATGAGAAGAAAAATGACTTGAATTTTGATTTTTTTGATATACGAAACCCTAAACCCTAATATTCACATTCCACTTTGGATACCCAACCTTCTCGAATTTATAGTACCCTTGGTTTCCTTTTTTTGTCCATTAATCTATATATGTAAGTAAAATTTACTTGATGTATTAATTAATAACTATATTAATTAGTTTTTAATAACATTTTATATGATTCATTATATTATATAATAATTGGAAAAAAATTTAAATTCTCATTTTAAAAATATAAACTAATATTATTTAAATGTAATTTTTAATCACAACTAAAGGAAAAAAAATTGTAAGAATAATTACAATAATAATAAATAATTTAAAGTTGACTTGACATTTACATTAATAACTATACTAATTTTGTTTACAAAAAAAAAATACTAATTTATTATTATTAATACTTTATCTTAATTACTAATTGTAACAATTTCCATTTCTCATATACGGAAAAAAAATATAATTATTATTTAATTTCAATTATTAATAACATGTTGAGGAAATTTTAAAATAAAAAAATAAACTAATTACTATTTTTACATGTGAAATATAATAAGTATTAAAATTGACTTGACCTATACATTAATAACAATATCAATAAGTAATTATATTAATTACTAATTGTATAAGTTTCAGTTTTTGATCATATTTAAAAATAAACATTATCATCATTATTAACTAAAATTTAATTATTAATCACAACTTGAGAATAAATTTAAATAATAACCATAATAGTAATAAGTAAAAGTTAAAGTTGACTTTACCTTCACATTAATAACAATATTTATTAGTTACTAATAATATTTTATATTAATTAAGAATTGTAAGACTTTTGAATTTCGCATATTTAAAATTAAATATTAACATTATATAATTTTTAGTTATTAATCAGATCTTGAAGAATTTTTTTTTTAAAATAACAATAATAATAATAAGTATAATTGACTTGACTTTACATTTATATATAAAAATATTGATTAGTTATTAATAATCTTTTATATTGATTACTAATTGTAAAACTTTTCAATTTTACATATATTATGCATCAAAAAAGACTTCGCGTATACTATAAGAATTTAATAGATACGCGACAGTCGGTGTAAAACTGTATTATCCTGATAACCAATCACAGCATGTCGCGTATGAAAAATAATAACTTTCATTTAAATTTTAATTAAAATAAAGATATATTCTATGATGTGGCGAAATTCAATTATTTGTTTACACTGACTGACAGTGCACACACATTTAATTCATGTTGAGTTTAATACTCATGCAATGTCAGTGTAAAAGAACTTTACACAGACACCCAATAACAATTTAGATTTTTGTCATATCAGATAACTAATTTCAAAACTTATTCAATTAATTACGAAATTAGATTATAACGTGCTAAACTTATAAATTATGATTGATTGTCTGTGTAAAGTTCTTTTACACAGAAGGTGCTAAATCTATCTGTATCACATATTTTTGAATTTAATTTCTATACTCCTTGTAAATTTACACATACATCCAATTGATTTCCTTCACCTCAGCAATTAAAATATTAATAACAATTTTTAAAATTTCATATGATAATTTTTGTAAAATAATACATATATATAATTTTATATGTTGAATCAAATATTAAATAACTTTGACTGGCAAAAAAATAACTTTCTACCCAAAAAAAAATGAAATAAATACTTTGTCCGTCCTTATAAAAAAAATCATTTGTCATATCCTTCCGTTTAGTGCGTTTGGTGGGGGAATGGATTAGTGTATCGGCTATCGGTTGTAGAAATACATTTATTGACACCAAAAATAAAATATTGGCTTAAATGCACTTTTTGCCCCTGATAATTCTCAAAGTCAAATCGTACTCCACCAAATTTTTGTCACCAAATGTACCGCTCTAAATTTTGAGATGAGCACTTTATGCCCTTCCGTCAGTGTGCCGTTAAAAAATTGACGGAAGGGCTGACGTGGCATGCCATGTCATTAAATGAGTTTCAGAAATTGGCAAAAGGGGTGGGGGAGATTCGAACACAGGATCAAGAAGTGGCAAAACACACCTTTTGCCAATTAAGCTACACAATTAATTGATAATATAATGAACAAAATTTAATTTATATCATCAAACATTACAATAAAAGAAAAAAAAACTATACCATCAACATTTAGAATAGAAATATAATAATTACATTACTAAAAGTAGTTGATGTATCAATATATGTGTGCAATTGACGAATTGAATATAATACTAAATTCAATTTTCAATTATTGAACTTTTCTACTTTTATATTGTAATCATGATTATTTAATTATTTAATATGCTCTTTTATAGCATAAATTTTCATAATATTAATACTAAATGTGTATTAGTTTAATAAAATAATACTCTATTTATACACATAATTATCTTATTAAATCAATACACATTTAATACACATCTAATACTATGCATGTTTATAGACTTTTGTACGAAAAAAATCTCATTAAAAGAACCAGCCTTATGATAATGTAGATGTTTAGGGCTCAAACAAGATTGTCTCATGTAAATGACACATGAGTTAGATAAAATAATTTCATCAACTCCACACATTTATTATATGGTAGTAAATTTTTAAATATATTACAAAATTTAATATTTGTTGTATTCTTTCAATAGTGTAAATTTGAATAGGTTTAATTAATGACAGTAAATGTGTGTACATTTAATAGTATTATATATATGCATAAATTAATATTGTAAGTATTTAATGCTATTAAATGAATATAGTAAATAATAGTTACAATATAAAACTAACTGATTTATCAATAATGTTTGAGTTTGACAAATTTGATGGAATCTTCAACTCAAGAGAGCAGATGATGATGGTATAGTTTTTTTTCTTCTTTTATTGTAATGTTTGATGATATACATTAAATTTTGTTCATTATATTATTTATTAATTGTATAGCTCAACTGGTAAAATGTGTGTTTTGCCCCTTCCTGATCTTGTGTTCGAATCTCCCCCATCCCTTTTCCAATTTCTGAAACTCATTTAATGACGTGGCATGCCACGTCAGCCCTTCCGTCAATTTTTTAACGGCACCCTGACGGAAGGGTATAAAGTGTTCATCTCAAAATTCAGAGGGGTACATTTGGTGACAAAAATTTTGGTGGGTTACAATTTGCAACTTTGAGAATTATCAAGGGTAAAATGTGCATTTAAGCCTATTAATTATTTAATTAATTAATTATCTGTAAGCATTAAGCACTATTAAGCAAATTTTAGCGTGCAAGTGTTCGTATATTTAAATAAAATAATAATATTCATGACTCAATTATTTTGAGGTCATTCTTAGAGTAATGATTCACTATGCCACCGAAAGATTTCAGTTTCGTCTTGAAACAGTCGAAAAATGGCAAACCGTCGAAAGGTAGAAACCCTAATTTTGACCCGACTAAAGTTAGAGCAGGAATAAGACCTTCTCAATATCTGAATTTTGATTTGTGTTTAATTTGGAGAATTTTGACTGTAATATTGGTATGATTTTGTTCCATGGCCCGAGGAAGTTCTTGGTGCGCCACAGAGGTTTTTGTAGAAACATCGACGTAAAGAGAAAGGGTAGACCGAGACAGTTTTAGGATTTCTGGATGAGATAGAAATATAATAAAAATATTTTCGCTGTGTTTACGCTGATTTTTGGTAAATCATAGGTAAACCATAAAGAAATCCAAATGTTTATGAAGAGACTGGATTTTATCCTCTTTGGGTCCTTTAGTAAAAACGTTTAAGTGCCGTTTTGGGATTTTGATGAAGAACGGAAGAAGGTTCTTCAAATTTGAAGAGAGGAGATGAAGTAGAATAGAAAAGATGAAGAAGAAAGGGAAAGTAAAACTAAATTCAAAAGAGAAAAAAAATCAAAAGGAAAAGACAAGCCAAATGGCAAAAGAAATTGCTTCGAAATTAAAGGTGGGAAACACAACAATCGTGCTCGTGACCTCGTAATTGCCGTTTTGTCGCAACTCGGACGTGTTGGCTTTCGGAGTTTGTATAGCGTAAATGTGTGAAATCCCATTATTTCATAGTTACAACTACTATTTATAATGTCTGAAATAAAACCGCTAACACAATCTTACGGTTGAAATTCAAACATAGAAAATAACTCCCTAATCTAGAGCCAAACAGTTGGCATAGTTACAAACTAACTTTTCCACCTAATAGACACATGTCTATTTTAAAATAAACTAACTAACTACCCATAACTTCCACTAACTTCCAATAACCGCTTTTGGTAGCTCTTGTGTTTTTGGCTCTTCAAACATTGTATATATATTGTCGACTCCTTCTCTTTCTCTTGCTGAATCTTCAAACATTATATCTATTGTCGACTCCTTCTCTTTTTCATGGGTCGAAGGATTAGTTGATATATTTGTCAAAGGGGAGTTCTGTTTGGCGCCACCCCAATTGCGGGTGGCGCCACCCCCTATTTTTTGAAATGCCAAAAGTGCCCTTGTTTAGAAAAAAAAAAACTTTTGAAAAAAAAAGTCCAAAAATATAATTCCCTCCATACACACCATGTGCATCCCCTTCAACTCATCATCATCACCATTTCACCCCCCTTTTTCTTCCCATTTACCTTTATATTGAGTTGGAGGGAAGGGAGAAGCTAGAAATCAAAGTGGGTATGCTCTATAAGCCAAAAAGAAATAATTTCGTATAAGTTCATCCTGTTCTGGTTATTATTCGCACCTTCAAGTGTGATATATGGCTAAAAATCGCACATCAAAGAGCGATATTATTTTGTGTTGTCATTTATTTTAATTTTATTCGATTCGCACCTTTAAGTGCGATATAGATGTTAAAATCGCACCTGAAGCCGCGATATGTTCTAAAATTTAAAAAAAATAATTAAAACGTGTGTCGGGGTTTAAAACCCACGACCACACAACCACCACCCACAAACAATTTGTAATCGAACCCTAGCCGCCCTCTCCTTCCCTTTTCTCTATTTTCTTCCCCTTTACACACAAGCCTCTCTTCTGCTTCTGAATCTTTGCAATTCCTCCGTCAATAGAAGCTCAGGTACTGCCCCTTCTAAAGGTCTATTAAAGCATAAAGGCTCTTTAAAACATCTAAACTAATCAAGCTAAGTGTTTTCATAACTTAAAAGAAGTAGAAAACCTTAAGCCAATCTCAAAGGATCAAGTTTCTGGAAGTTGGACTTCAGTGTAATCGATTTCAGCCTTCTGGTAATCGATTACACCTAGGCAAGTAATCGATTACTCATTGCTTGTAATCGATTACATGTTTGAATTTGAAATTCAAACTGAAACGGCTATTAGTGTAATCGATTACACTAAGTGATGTGATCGATTACCAGCACGAAAAGTTGTATCTTTTCATGAACCATTGTGTCCCAAACCTTTTGGAAAGGGTTGTGATGGTTCAAGGACGTTTCCCTTGCCTATATAAAGTCCATTTGAGTCCAGAACACAACAACACATGAGAATATAACATTAGGCCAAAGCTTTGTCAAAATTAGTTCATCTTTTAGAACTTAAACCTTCAAGAGCCTAAATTCTGATTTCATGATCTTCATGTTTATAAGAACACTTCAGTTGTTCATATCTTGAGGAACTCAGAATCATATTATGCTTAAAAGCCTTAAAGCATAAATTCTCATGATCAATCCACTTGTATGTTAAAGGATTGATACATCCAATTGTAATACTCTTCTTCATCTCTTTCTGTAAGATTGAGTATTCACCGTGGTATTCGGTGAAGGGTTGTTGGTACTGAAAGTGGTATACTTTTAGGGTTTTGATTGAAGGTGGTTTAGCCTTCAAGGTCTGAGGGTGGTTTGCCTTCAGGGGATGTGGAAAGCGGTTTGCTTTCACAGGAAATTGGTAGAAATTCTTAGGGTCATTGGTTTAAGAACTTGTAAGAGATTTTTATCAATAGTGGAAAAATCCTCAAGGGGTTTTCTTGAGGGACTGGACGTAGCCTTCGGTGGATAGAAGGTGAACCAGGATAAAACTCTGTGTGTGAATTCTTCTATCCTCCATCTTTACTTTCAAGCAACACTTAATTCCGCTGCAATCACAACTATCGTGTCGTGATCATCATTATCTTGAAAGTAACATTTTCAATAAGGCGAAAATCGGGGCAACTCTGATTCACCCCCCCTCTCAGGTTGCTATCTGTTCTAACATCTTTTGCGCATAAAGATGAATGAAGAACAAAGAAATAAAACATGAAAGGAAATATTATTCAGAAATGTAGAAAAAGACTAGAACATGAATTATAAACTAAAACAACCCAAAAACTTAAAGAAGAAGTTAGCCAAGCATGGCTAAAAGAATCATTGAATTACCCTGGATAGGAGCTCAAGTTTGGCTTCCCACAATTCCTAGGAACAATGATCTTAAGGAGGAAAGAAGAATACTTGTTGTATTCTGAATAGGTGTGTCTTTTACAAAGGATGAACACTCCTATTTATAGCAAACAAAAATTGCCTTTCAATGGTGGAGGAGTTGATGGCCATTATGGCCTTCATTGGCCACCAATTAACTTTTGAAAACTCCTTCCCACTACCATCAATTCTCCACTCATCCTTTAATCCTTATTTTTCATGTGCTTAATTTAGAGAGTGTTGGTTCATATTCTTGATTTCCACTTTAAGTCCTCTCTTTGCTAGCACTTCAATTTCAATCCTTCAAGTCCTTGAGACTTCACTTTTCATCCTCCGCTCCTGAACTTTTACACTTTAATCCTTCCTTTCCTGAAACTTTACAATTTGGTCCCTGGACAAAAATGATAACTATACCAGCTTTCCTAAAAATATAAAAATAACTATAAAAATTCCTAAAAATATAAAATAAAGTTTAAAAAACAAATAAAAGCTAATCTATATGCAAAATGAAAAATAAATATAAAATCTACATAAAAATAATAAAAATCCTATATGAGACTCAAAAATAACAAAATAAAAAGACTAAAAAGACCCTAAAATTATCATATAAATTCCAGTCATCAATGAATATGATGAGGTTAGTAATGATAAACCTTCTTATGATGAATTACAAAATGCTTTTGATGAATTGCATGATGTTTGTTTAAATTTTTCTAAGATGTGTGCAAAACAAAAGAAAACTATTTCATCTCTAGAAAGTACTTCTAAAAACATGCAAGAATAATTAGATGAAATCAAGGCTAAAATAGATTATCAAAGTGCTTGTTCAAAATGTACATCCATTGAATCGAAGATTGTTGAATTAAATCAACTTATAAACAACTATGAAAAGGATACAAAAAGTTTGGATGTATTGTTAAGTAATCAAAGACATGTGAATAATAAAATAGGTCTAGGGTTTTCTGATCATGGTCATTCTATAGGATTCAAGAAAATTACTTTTGTTAGACCAAGTAATGCATGTAATTTTTTCCAAACAAGAAAGGTACAAAATCATACTCAATCTAGAAAGGCATACAACAAGAATTCTTTCTGTTATTCTAAAAAGAAAATGCCTAACATAAAACCTACATGCCAAAAAATGGCCCTAACAATTTTCCAGAAACTCTGTGTAATCGATAACACCTATGTTGGTAATCGATTACATGCTCGAATAGGGCTTCTTTTCATACTATTTCCCTCTCTATGACTGTGGATGATGTGTATTCCAAATTTTTGGTATTGTCTTGTTAATATGCTATCTCTCCTTGTGTATTATTTTGCCTTGGATTTTATTACTTTTTCTTCTTTTTGATAATATCAAAAGGGGGAGAAAAGGTTGGTTTTGTTCATGTTTTTTCCATGGCATTTAAGACTTAAATTGCAAAAGAAAGGGGGAGATGTACAAGATAGGGGGAGGTATCCAAAGTTGAACAAAACTGTCAAACGGTGTAGTTTGTTATCATCAAAAAGGGGGAGATTGTGAAGAAGAGCTTCTCCTTGACCTTGGCTTGGTTTTGATGAAGACAACCACATTAAAAAAAGAAGAAAAATGTGAAGACCATGATTAACAAGAGCACAATATCTCAGAGTCTTTAGTTAAGGTTCAAAATGTTAAGTTTTAAGTCTTAACCTTAGATAGATTGCTTTTATGATTTGATCTCACTTAAAGGCTCATTAAATATCAAGTAATCAAGACTAACATGTTTTCAAATTTAAAAAAAGGTAGAAATCACTTAAATAAGCTTCAAACATTAAGTAACCAAGTTTCAAACTCTTGGTAATCAATTACAAGATGCATGTAATCGATTACAGACTTGTTTGAAAGCTGGTAATCGATTACACACTGCTGGTAATCGATTACACACTGCATGTAATCGATTACACAATGTATTCTGGCACTTTTACATAACGGCTAGTTGATGTATTCGATTACCATGTTCCAGTAATCGATTACACTGATCAGCAGACACGACTTTTCATGAACCAATGTGTTTTTAAACGTTGGAAAACCTTTAAAATGATTCATGAAGAGTCACTAGTGCCTATATATAGTTGTTTGAAGTCCTGATTCAGACAAGAACTTTCAGATTACATTGAACCCAAATTTTGAGTGATTTCACCCTCTTTCATAGAACACTTATGCTGTAAAAAAATTACATATTCAGAAAGCTTGAGCCTTTAAGTGTTATAAATCTAAAAGCAATCTTGATAAGTGTTTCACAGTCCATTTAGATTGAAGGATTGTTCAGCCTGTAAAAGCTTCTTCATCTTGAATCAGTTTGATTCTTGTATCTACCATAGTGTTTGGCGTTAATGGAAAGATCATTTGAATCAGGTTGATTCGGAGTCCACTGTAGGGTTCGGTGAATGCTGTGTAATGGGAAAGTGGGTGCTTTCTTGAGGGTGTTCTTGGGAAGTCTCGGCATAAGGCTTGTATGAACATTGTTTACATAGTGGAAAAATCCCCAAATCAGAAAGGGGGACTGGACGTAGCCTTCAGTTGTTGAAGGTGAACCAAGATACATCGTCGTGTGAATTTTCTTCTTCCCTTATTTTTTTTCTAGCATTTCAATTTCATGGCACTTTATTGCATTAATCATATAACTCATCTGAATGCACTTCTGTTAGAATAAAGTTCTGAACTTAGTAAAGTTTAATTTGGCAATAATTCTGCAAACCTAATTCACCCCCTCTCTTAGGTTGCTATCTGTAGTTACAGCTCAGCCGCGAAACATTCAGCCTGCTTCTTCATATTGTCTCAATTCTGAAGCAATTCGGTAAGGCCATCCTTCTGATAGGCAGAATGCTCCTCCAGCTTCTCAATGTTGCTGTGGTATTCCATCCGCTCCTCATCAAACCTATACATATTAGGACCAAAGCTCGCCATAATATTGGCGGCCTCAAGGATCTTCCCAATAGCTTGGGAAAGACAAGTCTCAGCTCCCATATTGTGGAAGTTCTCTCCATAATTGTCAAAGAATAAGGCCTTCATGAAGCTAAGGTCATCAAAGTCCCGACCCCATATGTCAAAATTAATGGGGGAAAGGTTCTCAGCATTGGACGTAGGCCCGCTGGATTCGGGGCAAGGAGTAGCAGAAAATTTACAGCGAGCATGAGGTGTCATGGAAATTTCGGCATCCCCTGGATTAGGATCGGCTTGGATGATGAGGGGAGGGGTGGTTAAGATGACCTCACGAACATCTTCGTCTATGTGCCCCCCCAAAACTTTGGAAGTATCCTTATTCTTTTTGGATCACTTGCTAGGAGGACCATCAGAAGGGCAACCATCACTGTGGTGCTTAGAGCTTCACTTGCTAGGGCGAGCTTCAGGAGGGACGCTTTGACTCTCTCGGCAGCATCCTTAAGCTTCTTTTGAGCCAAGAGTTTCTTCATCTTAGCTGATTGGGCGGCCAACAGTTGAGACATGGCTTTGCAGGAGACGGACATCTTTGCTGCAAAACAGATAGAAACATAAGAGAAGGAAGCAACGCAAAAAAAAAGGCACAGAAGCAACACTTACAAAAAATTGAGAAACACGCCACTTTTCGCAGCATTAATAAGGGCGGCCCCATTGATTTGATCAAGGGACTTAATGTAATAGGCGAGCATCATTTCTTTAGTAGTGATATGATTTGTCTCAACCTCCACGATATCAAGAGGAGATATAGTTCAATAAAAGGGGAAAAGGCAAAGCCCTTAGAATCAGTAAAAAGAAGAGGGATGTCCGACGAGTACAAAACTTTGAAAAAATTTCTTTTCTAGTGTTTGTAATTACTCCTTAAGGAGTGAACTTAGAGAAGCCAGTATTGGAGGAGAAGGTGACCCAAGGACCTGATTTGGAGGTGGAAATGCGATAGAAATAGAAAAGGACGGTGTATGTGGGGGCAAACGCCTAGGTGCTTGCAAAAAAATTTGAAACATCTAAGAAAGCCTTAGGCTTGGGAAATAATTGGTAAGGGGCCACTTTGAGAAAGGAAAGACATTCCCTTATTAAGGGAGAGAAGGGGAGTTTGACGCCAAGATCAGAGAAGAGGTAACCATAGACAAAGACGAAATGGGACCTCTAGTGGGCGTCCCGGAACAACAAACAGATTCACTTTCTCCACAAGGGGCGATCAAAAGTTGCTTGTCAGAGCCGTCACAAGTAAAATTGAGGACTTTTAAATGAAGGTTCTCCAAGGACGCATGGCTCAACCACACGCTAAAGGCAGTGCTTGCCATTGACCCAGGCTTCCCATGCACTGGATTTGGGAGGGAGTTAATAGTGTTTGAGGCAAAGGTTTCTAGAAAATGAGGCAATGAAGATGACTCGGAGCCTGCCGAGGCGCTAACCGCCCCCGGAGCAAGGGAGGGATGATCAACAACCATGAAGGAATCAGACGAAGAGTCTGATTCATCGAAGATGGACCAGGAGTCAAAAGTGACCCTAGGTTTTTTACCATTAGGATTGGAAGAATACATTGAAGGGAAAAAAGAAGATGAGTTGGTACAAGACAAGGGAAGATAAAGAGAAAAGGAAAAGAAAGAGGACTCAGCAGGGGGATGGGCTCGATAGAACCGGAAAAAGAAGATGAAAAGGCACGACGGAAGGAGGGAAGCATGGTGGATAGAAGAACGGAGAAGCAGAGATCTTGAGAAGTAGAAAAATTGTGAAGCAGAGAACTTGGGGAGACAAAAAGTGAAAATGAGAATGAGTCGATGGTTTAAATAGGGTTTGGAGATGAATTTGAAAAGCAAGAATTTTGCGCGCCGAACCCAATAAATGTTGATGAAGTGACATGATTGCCTAGGGTAATGAAAAGGGATGCGCAGTAAATGCGGACGTCATGATTGTGGCGCGTCAATCAAACAGTGCGACGATTGGGCTTAGGGTTATGGGAGAAGGTATCAAAGGATGACGGTTGGAATGGATGGACTAGGTTGAACCACAAGCCAAGCACTCTCGTCCATTTTGCTGAAGAGATCGCCTTGGCACACTAGTCAAAACCGCAAATTGGAGGGCGAGCTCAAGGTGAGACGGTGAGGGTCGTACAAAGACACGCCTTGCCTTCATACTTTAGGCATGGTATCTTGTAAGCTTGTGGGCTAGTCCTGGATATCAGACAAGATGACTTGAAGAACTCAAAAACACGCTTTGCCTTCATACTTCAGGCATAGTGTCTTCAAGGCTTATGGATCGCGCGGATCGCGCGCCTCCTAGTCTCCCCCCACATGGGCGAGCAAGAATTATCTTAGGAAGAGCTAGCAGACCACCCCCCAGGACACGCCACGCAGGTCCCAGCAGGATCAGAGCAGAAGAATCCAAAGAATTACTTATTGTAGTTATTATTCTTGTATAGGGATCTTGACTCATGATTGGAAGGCCCATGGGGTCCTTTTAGGGTAAAATTAGTGTTTAGGTTTCACGTTTCACCCACTATAAAAGGTGAGATCCTCCATGTAATCTGCCAACTTTTCCAGAGCTACAATTAATGCATAAGGAATTCATAACTTTCTCTCTCTATACTTTCTCTCTCTAATTTCCTCTTAGTTTTAGGATGTTCATTTCACAAATTGTGTGATATGAAGAGGTTGCAGTTGAAGAAAAACGAGGGGAGTGAACCGGAAGACGAAGGGTTAACATACCTGTGACTTAAAGACTTACAGTTAGAGCTGGGTACGCGGTCTGGCATTGCCCGCCCCGTGTAGGCCCGCAGTTAAATGAGCTTGCTTTTTAGAGGCCCACATCCGCCGCGCATTTATGCGGGCTAGCCCGCGAGCCAGTGATATTAAAAAATAATATATTTTTTTTAAACAAAAACAACCATATTAGCTCTAAAAATATCTAACAAAATGTAACGCCCCAATTTTCGATCAGGGGTCACATAGTAATTACGTGAAAATAATTTAATAAGCCTTTCAAAACAACTCAGATTTTCAAAAAGAAACGTCTCTCAATAATCATTTATCATAATTATTCTCATAAATAAATAAACAACGTGTAATAAGAAATTAATAATAATTAGCACAAGAATTTGCTAAGTCATTTTTTTCAAAAATAAACAGTGGCGAATATATTCACTCTTCATTTAAAACATAATTATCAACAAAGTGATAATTAAAACAGAAGCAGTAAAATCCAAAATAGCATCAACAATGAACTAGAATTATTAAACAACAGCAATTAAACAAAGAGCAGAACTAGAATTAATAACAGCAGCAGTAGCAAAATTAATAAACAGCATTAATTTTTCGAAAATATTAACAGGTTTAAACAGAGTGAGATTAATTAAAAAATAATAAATACAACAATATTCAACATTCAATTATCTCAAATTAATTTACCAACAACCATGTTTGTTAGTCCTAAATAGCTATATGCATGACTATGGCCAAGATTTTACCCAAACAGGGTTAGGACGATCACGTGGGACAAACTACCACCACATCGCCCTAGGAAGATCCCACAGGACAAAGTGTCATTACATCAACCTTAAATAAACCTACATAATGAAAATGCTAGGACAACCTCAAACAAAATAAATTGAACCAAAAGTTCATTATAATCTTCAACAGTCATAGTATAAGCACATGTTATCATCAATATCTCGATTCCTCAATTCACAACATCATGTTATAAATCATGTGAAACATCAATACTCAATAATTCATGTTATAACAGAATTTTTCAATTCAAAACATATATCACAATTCAAGATAAAATCTAGAAAATTCCCAAAGAATCACAACTGACTCGATACTAGCACTGAGTTACCCTTACCGTCGAATAGATTGCATAAACGTGTTCTCCAACCTCAAAACTTTGAACGATCAAGAAAGATTAAGGATGGGGTTGCACGTCCAGAAATTCAACTTGATAGTCGTCTACGCGTTGGAGGAACACCAAGAGTCTTCAATCAAAAACCCAAGGAAACACCAAGTAGCAAACTTGGAGAGGAATGGAGAATCAAGAGCCTGTCCTTAAGAAGAAGAAGAAGAATGGGCGGCAGCAGCAGCAACAAAGAGCAAGGAGTAGGGTTTCTTCTTCCAGCACACTTGGAGACTAGGGTTTGAGGCTTGAGATAGAAAAAAAGAGGCAGCCTCTATACTTATAGAGGTGCACGAAATTTTAAACCTAAGGCAAGAAGGAGGGTTCAGTTTTCTGATTTCCTATCTTTAAGATTATGTTTCTAATTTCCTTCAAGTTCTTATTTGAAAACGAATCCTAGAGATATTTTAAAACGAAACCGAATCTGTTATTAATAAAAGAAATTCTGAATTTACTATCACTTAATAAACAATATCCAAAACAAATTTTCAGGATATATAGAATCTAAGTTTCAAATTTAAACCCCATTAAGTCTTTAATTAAATAAAATCCTAAAGATATTGTTTTTAAACCAGAATAGAATCTGCTCTAAATAAAGATATTCTGAAATAATTGATAGTAGCAAAAAAACACAAGAAATGGGGGGTTTGAATTGTGTGTGTGATTTTTAACTCCTTTTTCGAAGACTAGCAGTTATAAGTTTGAAAACATTTGTTAAAGAGTGCAGCGGAAATTAATCTAAGACTGAAAAATAAAGCACACAAGATATTTATCCTAGTTCACCCCCTTAATCGAAAGGGCTACGTCCAGTCCTTGGCTTTACCAAGATTTTCACTATTTTCTCGAAATAGTACAAGTATTCTTCAGGACTTCTCCCAGTATTCTGAGGACTACTCCTTCACAAGTGTTCTAACAGGACATCTCCTTTACAAGTATTAGACAGGACTTCTCCCAGTTCTTTTCCAAGAAGAATTGGTTTCTACAAAATCTCTTCGATAAGAGTGGGTAGAAATATGAAGAACAAATTACAGAGAAAATAAGCAAGTTGGTTCTCTGGAAAGTTTGTGTGAATGAGGATAAGAGTAGCACTCTATGAAAACTTCACACTGGTTGGCGACTAAACTCAGGTAATGAACAAGTTGAGATTGTTGAGTGTTTGACTTAGAGAAATAAGACCGCAGATGATGAACTTAGAAGGTTTTGAAAGCTTTGATCGTATGAAAGTCGTCAATATGAATTCGATGTCAAGTCCTTTATTTATATATTCAGTAGGATGATCAATGGGAGCTTTGCTGAAGATTTGAAAATAGCTCTGTTTGAATTTCTCCTCTATTGTGAGTAACAGATACTTCTGCAATTCTGTTTCAGCACTTAATTCAATCTGCCATGCATTTAATGCATCTTCAATGGCGGAGGTTGACATCGTCTGGCTCTTTAAGGCACTTTGCCTTGAGCTATAACTTCTGCATTTAATGCTCATGCATTCCATCTAAGGAAGCCATTAATGCTCTGATCAGAAGATTTGAATTTAAATGTTGAGGAGATTATGATGATCAGAAAGGCTCGCCGCTGATTCCGCAAAAGTAGCTTGAATTAAGGAATGTCAGGAAATTTGAATTTGCGAGGAATAAAGTATTAATTATGTCATTTTCGCCATTAATGCTCTGAAGGGACAAATAGTGCTTGACAGCTCATCTTGGGTTGGACAAACGATCACCTTCGGGTTTTCTCTTGCACGAGCTCCAAGATAGCGTTGTTAGTCAAACAAACATTCTGTCAGAGTTTCAGATGCATTTTCCTTCAGATGAACCCAATGATTGAGTGACCAGACGTTCACCATAGTCGGACGAACTCTCTGAGGCAAACGTTCTCAACTGGCGGACTGATTTATACAAGTTGTAGCCGGACGAATCCTTCTTCTTTTCTTTACTTGAATATCTGCTTTTGATAATGCTTTGTAGAGGTCCATGCAGTTTTCTTCCAAGTAAATAGATATTCCTGAGTATGAAAAAAAACATTGAGAAGTTAGGAATTCTATCTTCAACGAGATCAAGACTTAACAAAATTGTTATTCATCAAAATACAATAATTCATTAAATCATTTGATTCTAACAATAATAATCACTTAATAAACAACATTTAAAGCCAAATCTTCAGAAAATAACCTTCAAATCTTAGAGATAATCTCATATCTTCAAATTCAAACAATAACAGAAAACAGAAAACAGAAAATAAAATCTACTCTAATTAAAATTAAATCACCACATTTAATAAATCAAATCTTCAACATATATCATTCAAAAACTCAGAGATACTCTCATATCTCTACACTCAATTTCGAAATCATAACAAAGTAAGTCAAACCAAACCCTAAAAGGTCAACAGGGACCAAACTCAAAACTATAAAATAGTCCAGGGACCATTTCATAAATATGAAATAGTTCAGGGACCAAAATAAAAATATCAAAAATTGAGGGTCTTACACAAAACATTAAAAATTACATAATCATACAAATTCTTGCAAATTAACTCTAAAAATACATAAAAAAATCCAAATTACATAATCAAACTCCAAAATGCAACATCCATAAATCCAAATACCGAACTTCTTAAGTTTGTAGAAACTAGAAAGTGTCAAGGTAAATATAAAATTGTTCAAACACAAAATAAGATATCCTTAATTCAAAACATAAAAGTCTTGCAAATCTAAAACAAACATGAAAATTATCAAATGTCCTTAACAAATGCAAACATGCATCAATCTTCATTTTTCATATAACATTTTTCATATGAACTTTTTTATTTTTTCAATAATCACTAGGCACGTGGACTGACTCGCAAATCTGCGAGTTGAGCTCATTAAAACTGCCGGCTAAAGTGAGCTAGCTCAAGCAGGCCCGCATTTAAATAAGTCTCCATTTTTCAGGCAAGAGCCCGCGCGAGATGTGGGTGTCGTGGACTTCAGTCCTCTTACCCAACTCTACTTATCGTATGAAGTTTATTAAAATTAAATATTGATGAGATGTAATCACTAATCCACATGTTATATTTTAATTTGTAACCAGTAAAAACAATACCTTGAATACTGCACTTAAGTTTTTCCCTACACATTATTGTACGTCTCTTTTCATTTCCAACACATGCGTCATTATCCACTTGTTTTATTCCTTATCCTTTTATTCTCTCCCATTTATTTGTAAATTTACTCTAAAAATACCTAAAAATATCCAAATTACATAATCAAACTCCAAAATGTAATATCCATAAATCTAAATACCGAACTTCTCAAATTTGTAGAAATCAGAACGTGTCAATGTAAATACGATATTGTTCAAACACAAAATAAGATATCCTTAATTCAAAACATAAAAGTCTTGCAAATCCAAAACAAACATCAAAATGATCAAATATCCTTAACAAATGCAAACATACATCAATCTTCATTCTTCGTATAACATTTTTCATATAAAATTTTTTATTTTTCTATAATCACTAGCCCCACGGATCGGCTAGTAAAACTGCGAGTTGAACTCATTAAAACCGTCGGTTAAAGTGAGCTAGCTCAAGTAGACCTGCATTTAAATAAGTCTCCATTTTCCGAGCTAAAACCCGTGCGGGCTGTGGGTCTCGCGGATTTCGGCTCTATTACTCAACTCTACTTACGGTGTGAAGTTTATTAAAATTAAATATCGATGAGGTGTAATCACTAATTCACATGTTATATTTTAATTTGTAACAGTACCTTGAATACGTCTCTTTTCATTTCCAACACATGCGTCATTATCTACTTGTTCTATTCCTTATCCTTTTATTCTCTCACATTTATATTTTCCCCTTAAGGTGTCAAAGCATCTTTCTATTCTTCTTAAAAAATCATCAATAAAAACATGTTTTTAACATTAGTGTGTTACATATTCTATGTACCACGTGACAACCATATTGGATAATTATCAAATTGGACCGTCTAAATTATTCCAAATTTATCTTCAGCAAAATTATTTTAATTTAGGTGGTCAGATCTAATAATATTTTAACATATATATTAGATTGATTTTAGCTTATAACTATGTTACAATATCATAGGACCACATATAAAGATGTTTTATCTAATATTTAGTCAGCTGATTTTGATAGCCCTTATTAAATTTATTTTGAACTAAACAATTGTTTAATTATAAGTCTTTGAATATAACTAAAAAAATTATAAGTCTTCGATATTATTATTTCTTTTCAGTCAATTTCACTAACGACATCACAACCCACTCGACCTGACACCCTGCAAAAACAAACACCATTAAATTGTCATGTGTCTGTATCCGCGTCTGAATTGCTTCACACCCACATTTTAAAATCCCCACTCACTCCACGTTTTATTTAAGTCCATTTCCCTTCCCATGCCACCACCGCCTCACCTCCTTTCATAAGGATTCGTATACACCTAAACAGCACAGACACATCTAAACACTCATTTTTTCTCTCTATCCATTTCTTCTAATTACACAACATCATATGTCACACTTACCGCTTATCTCGCATCTCTTCCTATCTTTCTCTAATGATCTACACATTTTAAATATCTACCAATCTTTATTCTTCCTTCAATAGCCTTTATCAATTTTTTCTAAAATAAATCATTTTATCCATAATTTATGTTTTTACGACTAACATTTAATTAATGTGAATTATTTACAATAAATTTATTATATGCTAAAATTAATTTGTAAATTTTTTTTTTAATTTATGAATCATGTTTTTCTTTATCCATAATACAAAAATCATATTATTATTTTAATATATTTTCTTGGCTAAAATCCAAATCTTTCTCTTCAACTCACACACCCAACTGGCCCAAGTGTTCAAATAAAATCAAGGGACTTGTTCCATAGAAGCTTACAATTCTTTCATACACTGCATAAAGCTTTTCTACCATAGAAAGCAATTGAAGAAGCTACTATATAGCAATGTCCAATACTCAATCAGATTGGCCTGAACCAATAATCAGGGTTCAAACCTTGTCTGAAAGCTGCATAGGTTCAATCCCTGAAAGGTATATCAAGCCCTCAACAGATAGACCATCATCCACAACCTCTTCTTCTTGTTCTTCTTTTGATCATGCCAACAACATCCCAATCATCGACCTTGGAGGTCTAAATGGTCCTGACCCAGATGCTGATACCTCAATAATCCTGAAGCAAATCTCCGACGCCTGTCGCGACTGGGGTTTCTTTCAAATTGTGAACCATGGTGTAAGCCCTGATTTGATGGACAAAGCTAGGGAAACTTGGCGCAGGTTTTTTCACTTGCCCATGGAGATGAAGCAGCAATATGCAAACTCACCAAAAACTTATGAAGGGTATGGTAGCAGGCTTGGGGTTGAGAAAGGTGCTATTCTTGATTGGAGTGATTATTATTTTCTTCACTACCTTCCATTGTCGCTCAAGGACCACAACAAATGGCCTTCTTTGCCTCTTGCTTGCAGGTAATAACACTCAGGTCAGCTAACACATACAAATATAATTCAAATGATTTTCATCTTGGTAGTAATTCACTTGTGTGGGTATATTTAAGGAAGATCTTTATATATACAATTAATTCTAAAGATGAAGTCTGACACATAATCTTTCACGAATAGCTTCAGAATTCATTTTAAATTAGTAAAATAAATTGATTCAAACATACTATAAATCAACGCCTCTTGTTGTTTTCATAACATGATTATTTTTGAGGTCTCAGTAATCACAACGGCAATTATGTGTGTGTAAATTAAGGATTGTGTGTTTGATACATCGTTGGGTATCTTTCATAGTCATTTTTAGATAAAAATTACAGTGTAACTTCTAGAGTTACTCTTCTGTGAGTTGTGTGTCAACCGCTGAATTAAATGCGTGAAGTGATGTTTCAAACCATGCTAAAGGAGTAAAAATCATGATTGAAATAAGCAATTTTTCTTAACTTTTATAACTATTGAGCGTGATTTTGGTTTTACCGCAACATTTTACTATATATCCAAACTTGCACAAAATGTCATGAATATTATAGAACGAGTGTAATCTTAAGGGTTTAAAAACTTTATTTACTATTGTATACTACATCTGTTTCAAAATAACTGTCCATTTTGAGGAAAAAGTTGTTGCATAATAACTGTCCACTTAGAATTCCTAGAGAGCATTAAGTGATGTTTTCCATATAATGCCGCTATGACAACAATAAATTAGGAGAGGCACATACATTTTAAAGGTTAAAATAGTAAAACAAATAATGTATTTTAAAAAAAATTATCAATATTAATTGCATTTCTTAATATGCGTATTTCTTCTCTTTCTAGACAGTTATTTTGAAACGTAAGGAGCATAATATAATATAAGGGTAAAATATGTTTTCAGTTTATCGTTCACCGTAAAATAGTAATGAATTGATATCTATTAAAAATAACTTCATAATTTTCAATCCCAACATTATTGAAATATATGAAATTAGTACTCACATTAATTGCATGATCGTTTTTGTGCAGAGAAGTGTTTGATGAGTATGGGAGAGAATTGGTGAAGCTGTGTGGGAGGTTGATGAAGATTCTTTCGACAAACCTAGGATTGGAAGAGGAATTTCTTCAAAGAGCTTTTGGGGGTGAAGACATTGGGGCATGCCTAAGAGTGAATTTTTACCCAAAGTGTCCGAAACCAGAGCTAACTTTGGGTCTTTCATCACACTCAGACCCAGGAGGCATGACTATGCTGCTTCCAGATGACAAAGTCCCAGGCCTTCAAGTTCGCAAAGGGGATGACTGGATTACAGTGAACCCAGCTCGCCATGCCTTCATCGTCAATATGGGTGACCAGATTCAGGTGAATAAACTCTCCCCCCTCTCTCTCTCTCACACACACACACAATTATCCTTTCTTGTCATTAGAGCTCTTAATATGGGTTCCAACCCACGGGTTCGCGCGGCCCAACCCGGCACGAGGGCGGGTTGGGTTGATTAAATCACAGCCCGTTTAGAATACGGGTTAGAGTAACCCGGCTCGTTTAACTGCGGGTTAAACGGGTCAGCCTGTGGCTCAAGCGAGTCAGCCCGCAGGTTAGGCAATAAAAAAAAACTATTTTTTGGCCGATTTTCTTATATCTTGAGTTGGGCCACTAAGTGTCACAAGAAGACAGTGAACTGAGTTTGCAAAGAGAGTGATTTTCTTGCATCTTGGGTTTTTTAATATGAATTTTTATTACTTTTTCAACATTTTTTTAATTAAATTTCCCAATTTTTAGATTTTTTTATTTTTCTACTGCCAAAACGGGCCAACCCGCCAACCCGCAAGCCAGGCTGGGTTCATACTTTCTTAGTTCGTTTAGAAGTGGGTTGCTCTAACCCAACCCGTGACGGGCCAACCCATATGGGCCGGGCTGGCCCATATTACAGCTCTACTTGTCATGA
The DNA here is from genome assembly GCA_030819835.1 of Acmispon strigosus. Classification (NCBI taxonomy): domain Eukaryota; kingdom Viridiplantae; phylum Streptophyta; class Magnoliopsida; order Fabales; family Fabaceae; genus Acmispon; species Acmispon strigosus. The sequence goes on from JAUAMA010000007.1 coordinate 32,108,813, forward strand.
TCCATGAATCTGTCCACGTGAAGGGACACGTGAAGCTATTCCTTTCCGTACGGATTTCTCATAAATTAATTTTGTGAGAGGACAAAACTATTATTACGATATTCACAAACTATGCTTTTACTATTAGTATTTAATACATATACTAATAATGTGCGGTACAACTAATTGATAGATCGATAAATCTAAAAAAAATTGTGCATTAAAATTTTCTTAGTTGGCAAAAGTCTTAATTACCTATTTATTTTAATATTTTATCATTGTCTCATTTTCTAATTTACAAATTATGTTGTAATTGCACAAATATAAAAACCAACCGTATATAAGTTCTTATCTTTTATAATAATATATCATTGATATTTTTTGTCATTTTAAATAATCAGGGTTTAAGGTCCACAGTGATTTTGCTCTCATTTATTTTATTTTATTTTAGTGTCTCAGTATTGAAACAAATCCATTTTTCAGACATCTCCCAATGATATTGACATTTTATATACACTTCATCATTTTTCTCTCTAGCTATATCTTTCCTTATCACATTATATTTATATTTATATATTTCAGTATTCTTAAATTTCAATTTTAATATTATTAATTACTAAATATTAAATAAATATCTTAAGAGTTTGTTTAAATTGCGGATTGGTCTTAACAGAAAATTAATAAATTTAAGATAATAAAAAAGCGACTAAAATAAGGTATTTTAAAAATAAGAAATTAAAATCAAAATTTAGAAATTTTACAGAAAACAATTAACCCTAAATTTTCATGACCACTAACATCGGATGAGTTCAAGCTGGATAAGATGGGTATAGCAGTTTCATTCTATTTTTCTTGGTTTTGCTAACATGGACAAAGGCTCATGACAATGGTGATTTAAAATAAACTTTCATTACTGAAAATTAAGTGCACTTGCATTAATTGGATAAAGATTTGGCCATAGGGTTCATTAGTTCAAGATTAAATCATAGGTGCTGAATAGGTCATTTTTGTAAGATCACTTGTGCTTATTGGTTCAACATGAATGAATTCCAACTTTGACTGTCAATTAGACAATCGACAATGGAGCAAGAATCAAATGATTCAAATCTACTAATTATAAACACCAATTAATTAATTAGTCCTTTTTACATTATATTTTCAAATAGATAATTAATAAAAAATAATTTTTTGAAACTTTAAATATTTAAAACTGTTCTAAAAAAACAAAATTAATGAAATCGGTAAAAAGTTATTTTATAATGATTTGGTAGTATTTTATTTAATTTAATATAAATTGACCGAACAAATTTAAGTATTAATTAAAAAATTATTAATTAATAATATATATATGACGTGGGATATTGAGATTTAATAATGATGAGTCAAAGATAGATTTTAACGTTGTAACAAAAAAAAAAAAAAAGATAGATTTTAACGTCACATTTGTATGGTTGACAATATTATTGGGCCCAGTTGTGAAACTGGTGCAGTGTTGTTGATTTGTTTCTCTCGTGACTGAAAATGTCAAATATCTCAAGAAAGAAACATTCCACTCATAGCATATGAACCATGTAAAACCTTTTAGATGTGGAAAATCCATTTTCTCTTTTAACATAATTTCATTTGAATTTTATTTCATAACTTAGATTAAGTTTCTTTAAAGTAAAATTAGCATAACGTTCACTCAGTAAAAAAGGAAATGAAAGAAAACGTTATGTAAATTATTTTACCCTTAATTTGTTTGGATATAACTGCAACTTTGCAAAATAAGTTGTTTATTCTAATGTTAGTAGCCTACTATAAACAAACTGTATTAGTTAATTTAATATGCTTGTTTGTTTTTGTTCTTGTGTGTGTTATTAAGGTTCTGAGCAATGCAATCTACAAGAGTGTGGAGCACAGAGTTATAGTAAATTCAGATAAAGAGAGAGTTTCACTTGCCTTCTTCTACAACCCTAAAAGTGATATACCCATAGAGCCAGTAAAAGAGCTTGTAACTCCAGACAAGCCTGCACTCTACCCTGCAATGACCTTCGATGAATACAGACTCTTCATCAGAATGAGAGGACCTCGTGGGAAATCTCAAGTGGAATCTATGAAGTCTCCAAGATGATACCAATTAATGCTCAAGGACATTCATTTCTTACATTCCAATCCATTCAAACAGTATATATATATAGTTGTTTCGGGATTTATTTTTGTAAAATTGCATGTTGAGTTAGTAAAGATACACACATTGAATGTATATGGTATATAATATGAAATTGATTGGAAAAGCTGTTTTTCTTCTTTGGTTTGTAATAATGGCTAAATTTGGATGGACCAAAAGATTCTTCCTTAGTGAGTATACTGTTTTTTGTCCCCACTTCCGAACCGACATTGTGGTGATAATTAAGTGTACACTAAAATTTTATTGTCCTAGATATCGTCATAGTTTCCTTATTAAATAGGTTTTTTTTTCTTAATCAGGTATTTTCATGGAGATAGTTGTGAGAGTAGGTTACTACTCTACGGTCGGCGCACCAAGCGATACGAGACTGGTCAAGAAGTTTTTTTCCATTCACAATAGGTAGGAATCGAACTTCCGACCATTTACTTAAGAGATAAAATGCTGAATTATTAGGCCAAATTTATTAAATATGGATACACTGCTGACTAGAAGCCTGTGATGAAAAGAAAAAATAAGACAGATAAAAATAATGGGGCAAAAAGAGAAAAATGTCTTTATTATTTATAATTACACTTATCATGTTTTTTCTTTACACTTGGAATAAACCTTTTATGTTTTATACGACTTTTTCTTAATTAACTGTTCACGGAAAATTTCAGACAATTTGTCTTATGAAACCCTAAATGTACGTGTTTAATGCTTATGCAGTTGAGGTCTCATTTAATCACGAGAAAAAGGAAGGAGGGGATCAGACAATTACATGAATTACATTTATGGAAGAGAGGGAAATAAGCAACTCATTAATTACTCTCTTCTTTCCTTAATAATTGTCATTTTTTTGGTTTTTTTTCCTTATTTATCTATCACTTTTACAATTTCAATAGATTATAAATTATGTTTTACCAATTGTGCCTTAACATAACGATGGTAAGAAAATTAAAGAGTAAAAATTAATAAGAGAAATAAATGATAAATTAGAAAGTTGGGTATATTTAATCTTGACATTTTTTCCAACGTGTGGCTAACTCATCATCATAAGAGAAATAAATCAATCAAGATGTGTCTAGCTTTTGATTGATTTTCAGTGTATTTACATTCTTCCTGATCATATGGGGGTTTAATGTAATTTCCTTTTCATAGTATTTACATGGATATAATTCAGTACGTCCTACCAAATATAAGGGAGAGTCTACCTGAATCAAAGCCTCACATTCAGACTGTGATAGTTCCTCTATGCTTGTAACTTGTGTGATCATACACAGTTACACACCATTTTTCACTACCATCTTAACCTATTGTGCTTGCTGCAAAAATCCCAACCCCAAATTACCCTTTTGTTTCTTTCTGTCATTTAGCCCCAAAAGATAAGGCTATTGTGAAAGAGGATCTGCTAACAATCTCATAAGAATTCTAAAAAATCCTTCCCCAAAATATAACATGCTTAAATGTCTTCCATTGAAACTCAATCCTCAAAGCTTTAACACCTTTCTTTCCTTCCTTCCAAACTTTTGTCTTCTAATATAACCCTTGGCAGTTGGCACATAGCAACCCAACAGAGAATATACAGAATGTACTAATCTACTTGGTGACTTCTTACAAGCATTTTGAACTCAGAAAATAATAGAACATAGTAAATATTTCAGTCTTTTCGTTAAATTTTTTCATGTTTAAATGTGTCCTAATTTGTTGATCATGAGATCAAGTTGACATGTGCAAACATCATCAAATGTTTACATTATTATCAATACTACCAAAACCACACTATTAGCTACATATAACTAACCCAGTTTTCATTATAGTTGAGCAATAAAAAATTGCATAAATTTTTAGTTACTATTATATGTAAAATCTGTGATTAAAGAAGTTTTCTTTAAATATTTTACTCTAAATTAAATGCATGGATATGCACAAACGTTGCCGCACAGACTTTCTAATTGAGTATTATACTATTATTGCAATTTTGTTTTTACCACATCCAAAGTATACCTTCCTTTTCAGATTCTACAAATTTTGAGGAAAAAAATTATCCTGCAGGAACATGCGGCAGAACATAATCGAAGCCCAATCAACCAAAGAGGATCTACTACTGAGAAACACTGCAATACAGAAAATAATACACTTGCTCCTCACACAGAATATTAGACTATACTATCAAATATCAACAATCAAAACAAGTAACAATTGACACTAGGCCTCTAGAGCCTTTTGCTGTTGTTGTATGTATCGATGAAAATAATAGTCGAAAGTAGCCTCTACGGCCTACCTCTTTTCCCGTTACAAGAAGGGCATGTGTATTGCTCAATAACCTGAGCCTTTGCTGGTGAGATCTTCACACACTTTCCATGAAACCATCTCTCACATATGTCACAACAAATCCAAAACGCATCAGCATTGTAATTCTCACCACAGCTACCACAAAGGGTTTCACTATGCTCCTCATCCGCCCCATTACTTTCGTCAAGTAATTTGGAATTGGTTTTGACATGTCCATCATTTGATCTCTGTAAAGCAAAGGTTAGTTGTAAGAGCCAAATATTTTGCAAGAAATATAAAAAATTGCATCACTCGCATTCACATGTGATCTGAAAGTCTTTCATTGTTCCACCTTTAAGCTGCTCCCGGATTTGCGACCACTATCAGTAGTGGGCTTCTCTTTAGTAGTCATTTCTTTTATGACTTCAGAGAGAGTTGGCAATTCATTTATCAGGCTGAAAAGACGCTTCCTGTCAATAGTAATTGTCAAAATCTATTCAAGCCCAAAATGAGTAACAATTGATACAAGCAGAAAAAAAAAAATCTTCCAGAGATAGTAAGTTTCTTTTTTAGTGGAAATTGTATAGAAGGAGGGAGGTTGATACATTCAGAGATCAATGCATGTTACAAAACCACAAGAGCTTAAGGTGCTTACCTACACATGACCTAACAAGAGCTTAAGGATCACTAGCAGGAATTGAACCTAAAACCTTTTTGTTGAAACAGTTAAGTCCTAAGAATTAACCTAACCCTTGTTATACAAGAGAAGATGTGGAGAAAGAATGAGAGACAGTGATTCAAACAATGAATGCATAAAAGAAGGTTTAAGATGAAACAATCTGCAGAATTGGGTTAAGTTTTCCAAGAGGGATTTGGAGCAGTTTAAGATTTGGTTCAGAAAGCTGTTATATTCTATAAAGAATTATAATTATACAACATAGTCACATCAATTAACACATTTGCAGCAAACATGTAGTCATCCACAAAACATTATGCTGCTAAATCTGCAGCATTTAAACCTCAAGCAAATGGAAGAGAAGCACATATATATATATCCCACAACCCCAAGGTAGATTTTTTTCAGAATTCAGAACATATCGCCATGCACCTACACAAAATTCTTCAAAAGCTAAGATGCTTCCACATAATTAAACTTTGATTACAATAACATCTGGAACATGGACATAATACCTCCCATTCATATTTAGGGTGGCACCAAAACAGAATGCCACATTGAGCAACCAAGAATCACTGTGCACAGCAACAAGTGAAAGCCACTCACTACGGTTCATCCCATCTCTAGCAAAATTGATCCCCAGCACCGGTTCCGGAATGTCTGATGGAACTTCCTCTGCTGGTACAACAACCTCCCATGATTCATCAGGGTGCCCAACCAAGCACAAGTTCTCTTTTACTGCCAGGAACATCAATATAAATTGCATCAAGATGAGCAAGAACCATGAAACTTGATTTCCAATTTCACAACTTCATCACATTTTGTGGGTTTTCAACGCCAAGAAACCCAGAGAGACAAAAGGGAAAAGAAAATTGAAATTCCTGAAAGTGAGCAACATAGAAAGGCAAGAAAGAACTTTACCCGGATCACAAAGTTGATAGAACTCGTCGACATCTGAGAACAAGAAAGAAAGCATGCATCAAAATTCAAATAGCGTTGAAAATTAGGGTTTTCGAGAATAGGGGAAAATAGAAAAATAGAAGAGGAGCTGTTACCAGAGGTGAGGGCGCGAAGGAGTGCAGTGCGTCGAGCGTTGAAGTCCGTGAAGATTTCTTCTACAGTGCGTGGAGTCGAAGAGAACGAAGCCATTGGAGCCAGCAAGAGGAAAGTGCTCCGATGTATCAATTATTATGTGTTCACTCTTTTTCCTCGTGGTCAAAATTAAACTTTACTTTCTTTTTCTTTTTATACCCGCAGTTTATTTACTTTTAGGACACGTTAGGTGAACAGGATAAATAGAGGATAGGATAGTAATCATATTCTATTGTTATTTAATGTTTGTTGCGCCAGTAGGATAGGATAACACTATCCTGTCCCTTATCCTATCATGTCCATCATGTGTAAAAGTTATCCTGAGGGGAGCTAGGATAGAAATTATCCTAACAGGATAGGATATCATTTTGTTGTTTGATTATTACCTTGACCCAAAATTAATTTCAATATTTATATTTTATAATAATATTAATTAATAAATATGAATTTTTGATTTTAATAAAATATTACTTTTATTACTTATCAATTACTAATTGTTATTCCTAAGTTAAACAATTTAGTTACTGATAAATTTAATTAAAAAATAAACTTATGTATAAATGGTGAAAATAATTCTTCACTAACAATAAAAATACACAAAATAATTCTTCACTAACAATAAAACAGGTTACTTAAATATATATATATATATAAATATTATTTTTTTAATAGTAAATATAGACTAATTTTATATTATCATATGATATTATTTAAAATTATTTCTCTACTTATATAATTATAATTAATAATTTAAAGATAAAATATTTTTGAAATAATAATAACTTTTAATAATTTTTATCATTAATCACTTACCCTCTACTAAGTTAAAACCCATTGATTACATATATAATAATTTTAATTAAAATAGACTCCCTTCGAAAAAAATTAAAATAGCCTTAATAAAAATGAATTTTATTTTAGTTAATATTAAAAAATAAGCTATTTATAAAAATGTAAAAAAATTAAATTTAATAGAATAATCACTTTTTAAAAAAAAACTATTTAGAAAATTAAATTTTTAAAAATATTATGTATTTTTTATTTCAAGGAAAATTCCTTGAAATAAAAAATACATAATATTTTTAAAAATTTAATTTTCTAAATAGTTTTTTTTTTAAAAAAGTGATTATTCTATTAAATTTAATTTTTTTACATTTTTATAAATAGCTTATTTTTTAATATTAACTAAAATAAAATTAATTTTTATTAATTCGGCTATTTTAATTTTTTTGAAGGAGTCTATTTTAATTAAAATTATTATATATAACCAATGGATTTTAATTTAGTAGGGGTACGTGATTAATGATAAAAGTTATTAAAAGATATTATTCTTTCAAAAATATTTTATATTTAAATTATTAATTATAATTATATAAGTAGAGAAATAATAACATATGATAATATAAAATTAGTCTATATTTACTATGAAAAAATTAATATTTATAACTATATATATATATATATATATATGTGTGTGTGTGTGTGAGTAGCCTATTATATTATTAGTGAAGAATTATTTTCTCTCACTATCTATTTCATCTAATGACATCGTGTGACTTCACCTATCATATTTTCCTTGTTTATCCTCCTACTTTTAGTGTACATACAACAAATGATATCGACCTATTTTATTTTTTGATAAGCTAAACAGGTGTTTTACCTCATCTTTATCCTTATAAATTATTTACTTTTTTCACTACTAACAAATCTATTATATGTGTTTTATTTAGTTATAAAGTTACCTCAATGGATGAGTGGCGTAATATAGCTAGGTCATCGTATGTTATGAAATTTTGTAAAAATCTAGTCGTGTAAAGCAACATTGATAGATAAATATTGGATTATTAACAATGACACATGCAGAGGAAAATAAATTCAGGGATATCATGAGGGAAAAGCCTTCCATAACTGACATTTTTGGGACAAGAACAATGTGTCAAAATTCTTCTTCCCAAAGAAGACAAGGAGAGATGCAGTAAGTTATTTCTTCAATGTCTTTATCCTTCAACTAAGAAGTTACCAAAATCGGGTGACTCGAGATAAGATTGATAGTGATGATGACGAAGAAGGATTTGAATTTGGATCTTTCAGTGATTTCGGGATTGGAGCTATCAAGGGTCTAGGCCCAGGTGATGATTTCATGGAGTGTGTAAAGAACAAGCAATGCTTTGATTTCAAGAATGTGGAGAACAAGCAATGCGTTGATTAAAAGTAGATGAAAGCAACCCAATGATTTCATCTACTTCCAATTAGAGCATTATTTGTTCTCTACACACTCCAAACCAAAGCACTGCTTGATCTCTACGCACTTAGCGAAATCATCACGTGGGCCTTTAGACCCTTGGTAGCCCTAATCCCGAAATCACTGAAAGGTCCTAATTCAAGTCCTTCTTCATCATCACTATCAATCTTCTCTTGAGTCACCCGATTCTGGTAGCTTCTTAGTTAAAGGATAAAGACATTGAAGAAATAGCTTACCCCATCTTTTATTGTCTTCTAAGGAATGAAGAATTTGGACACATTGTTCTTATCCCAAAAAATGTTAGTTATGTAGGGTTTCCCCCCATGATATCCTTAAATTTCTTTTCCTCTGCATGAGTCCATTGTTTATAATCCAATATTTCTCTAACAATGTTACTTTATATGACTAAACTTTGACAAATGTTCTTAACCATATGATGGCGTAGCTGCACTACGCTCCTCATTTCTTTAGGTAACTTGGTCACTAAATAAAAGCAGTAACTTGGTCACTAAATAAAAGCATATCATAGATTTGTTAGTTATGAAAAAGTAAATAATTTATAAGGATAAAGATGAGGTAAGCACCCGTTTAGCTTATAAAAAAATAAAGATAGGTGGATATCACTTGCTGAATATACATTAAAACTAGGAGGATAAATTAGAAAGATATGATATGTGAAGTGATACGATACCATTAAATGAAAGAGACAGTGAGAGAAAAATAAACTTTTTCATGACCTCTTGATAGCTGTCATATCTCATAATTGACCAATAAGTGATTGCTTAATGTAATAAATATTATGTCATGATAGATAATATGAAATTTGAAAGTAACAATTCAGTTATTATAAAAAAGAGACATAATCCTCTAATTTAAATAGCTCATGATATAGATAGCCTAAGAAAAATAAAGTGTATATATATGGTTGAAGATATTTTTATTTATTGATAATAGGGAACATAAATGAATGAGCAATGAGGCTTAGAGTTAAAATAGTAACCTCCTCCAATAACATGACTAGATATCTTTTCAAGTGAGATACAAGCAAATCGCCCACATGTTCTTTCAAGTGTCAAATGCCATGTCTCTGCACCACATGCATTATTTTCACAATTAACTTCTCTAAAAAGCCGGTAAGTTTGGATCTTATCATCCACTTCCACATGTTTGACCCATGAGACCTATCACAATAAAACATATCAACAAAAGTTTGTTTTAGTTAGTCTTGCTCAAGCATTGAAATTGAGATAATTAAATGTGGGACACTTATGTCATGTTGCTTAGGACACTTACCTCATCAATGACGCAGAGTTGTGATCCATCCCAAATGAGGTACCCGGCCCCTAGAGGGTGGCGTTCCTCCACCATGGTCGCTTAAAGGGGATAGGGAACAATTCCCTCAATTGGGTTATGGGTACGATCTGCAGAAGGCATGGAAATCCAAAAGAAACCAAATAATAACCCTTAGATGAAAAACAAAATCAATGGAGAGGAAATCCCTAAGGTAGAATATAAAATAGTAAAAGGTATGAATAGTAAAAATAAGTTTGATTGTTATCCTCCATCGTAAATTTCTAGATTCGTAATTAGTCATATTTTTAATTGTACTCATTGGAGAAAAAATAAAAAGGTGAGAAACAAATCAATAAAATCATATTTTCATAAAAATTGTGTCATATAAATCAAGAATAAGCAAACATACTAAATATCATTTCATATTAAACTAATGGTAATGTTAGCACTATCACAATATATTGAATCACGTAACTAATTAAGACACTGCATTTGAAAGAGAAACATTCACCAAAACAATCACTATCCAAGGAGAGATGTAGTAAGCTATTTCTTCAATGTATTTATCCTTCAAATAAGAAGTTACCAAAATCGGGTGACTCGAGATAAGATTGATAGTGATGATGACGAAGAAGGATTTGAATTTGGATCTTTCATTGGTTTCAGGATTGGAGCTCTCAAGAGTCTAAGCCCAGGTGATGATTTCATGGAGTGTGTAAAGAATAAGCAATGCTTTGATTTCAATAATGTGGAGAACAAGAAATGCGTTGATTAAAAGTAGATGAAAGCAACCCAATGATTTCATATACTTTCAATTAGAGCATTACTTGTTCTCTACACACTCCAAACCAAAGCATTACTTGTTCTCTACGCACTCCGCGAAATCATCACGTGGGCCTTTAGACCCTTGCTAGCCCTGATCCCGAAATCACTGAAAGGTCCAAATTCAAATCCTTCTTCATCATCACTATCAATCTTCTCTTGAGTCACCTGATTCTGGTAGCTTCTTAGTTCAAGGATAAAGACATTGAAGAAATAGCTTACCCCATCTCTTATTGTCTTCTACGGAATGAAGAATTTGGACACATTGTTTTTGTCCCAAAAAATGTCAGTTATGTAGGGTTTTCCCCATGATTTTCTTAAATTTCTTTTCCTCTGCATGAATCCATGGTTAATAATCCAATATTTCTCTAACAATGTTACTTTATGTGACTAAACTTTAACAAATGTTCTTAACCATACGATGGCATAACTGCATTACGCTCCTCATTTCTTTAGGTAACTTGCTCACTAAATAAAAACATATCATAGATTTTTTAGTTGTGAAAAAGTAAATAACTTATAAGGATAAAGATGAGGTAAGCACCCGTTTAGCTTATCAAAAATTAAAGATAGGTGGATATCACTTGTTGAATATACATTAAAACTAGGAGGATAAACTAGATAGATATGATAAGTGAAGTGATACGATGCCATTAAATGAAAGAGATGGTGAGAGAAAGAAGGAACTTTTTCATGACCTCTTGATTGCCGCCATATCTCATAATTGACCAATAAGTGATTGCTTAATGTAATAAATATTATGTCATGATAGATAAAATGAAATTTGAAAGTAACAATTCAGTTATTATAAAAAAGTGACATAACCCTCTAATTTAAATAGCGCATGATATAGATAGCCTAAGAAAAATAAAGTGTATATATGGTTGAAGAAATTTTTATTTATTGATAATAGGGAATATAGATGAATGAGCAATGAGGCTTAGAGTTAAGATAGTAACCTCCTCCAATAACACAACTAGATATCTTTTCAAGTGAGATACAAGCAAATCGCTCACATGTTCTTTCAAGTGTCAAAAGCCATGTCTCTGCACCACATGCATTATTTTCACAATTAACTTCTCTAAAAAGCTGGTAGGTTTGGACCTTATCATCCACTTCCTCATGTTTGACCCACGAGACCTATCGCAATAAAACATATCAACAAAAGTTTGTTTTAGTTAGTCTTGTTCAATTGAAATTGAGATAATTAAATGTGGGACACTTATGTCATGTTGCTTAGGACACTTACCTCATCAATGATGTAGAGTTGTGATCCACCCCAAATGAGGTACCCCCTAGAGGGTGGCGTTCCTCTACCGTGGTCGTTTAAAGGGGATAGGGAACAATTCCCTCAATTGGGTTATGCGTACGATCTGAAGAAGGCATGGAAATTCAAAAGAAACCAAATAATAACCCGTATATGAAAAACAAAATCAATGGAGAGGAATACCCTAAGGTAGAATATAAAATAGTAAAAGGTATGAATAGTAAAAATAAGTTTGATTGTTATCCTCCATCGTAAATTTCTAGATTCGTAATTAATCATATTTTCAATTGTACTCATTGGAGAAAAAATAAAAAGGTGAGAAACAAATCAATGAAATCTTATTTTCATAAAAATTGTGCCATATAAATCAAGAATAAGCAAACATACTCAATATCATTTCATAGTAAACTAATGGTAATGTTAGAACTATCACAATATATTGAATCATGTAACTAATTAAGACACTACATTTGAAAGAGAAACATTCACCAAAACAATCACAATCCAAATTAGTAAATCCTTGTAAATTTTACGTGGTGTTACAAAAATTGATGATCGGTTCAACCAATCAAACTGAGAATCAAACCAATGGTCGGTTTGAGCCACTTTTTGAATCAGACATGCAAATGAATAGGTTTGAACAGTAATAATCGATTGTTTTTAATTAAGAAAAATTCGTTGAAATGGTATAATCTGGTTGACCTAAAAAACTCAGAAAAAACAAGAACATGTCATGAAGCACATAATTGGGCATTAGATCACTACAAACCCTCTGATTATGCCTGAAGTGTTGTGGTGGTACCGTTGCAATTGATTCTCCTACACCATTCTTCTATTTATTCTTCAGGAGCACATTCTTTCACATGCGAATGAGGATCATTTCGAACAACGTTTTCCTCTACATAGATCGAAGAAGAAAATAATTTGGGGAATGAAAAGGTATAAGGGAATAGTTATTTGAGTGCGAGATCTAGAAGCGGCGGCTGCGATCTGCAATGTTGTGTGCTTCAAATTGAGCAATGCAGATATCACTTATATACTAGTTAGGGTTTGGGAGTTTGGGCTTACCTATGTATATTTTGTGTGTTGGGCCTTTCATACTTTCATTGGGCTAATTTACTTATGAACTTGTTTTATTTTAATTTATTTACTTAAATAAATATAAAAATGACTATTGTGTTTTTCGAAACCCTAGCAGAAAGTTGTGCGTTGATGACTAATGGTTTAAGGCTATTTTCCTAGTTTATTCTCATATAGTTTAATATATTATATTCAGGAATTTTTGGTCATTTTGGGAAACTTTAAGCTTGGCTCGTGCATTTTTTTATATTTCTAGGCTGTTTTAGGATATTCATAGAATTATTAAGTATATTTATGTGCTTTTTCGTGGTTTTGGTGTTGCAGATTTCATTTCAGTAATTTGGCTGCATCTTTCATAGGTTGGATCTCCTAGCTCAGACATCTTCTTGGTGGCCTGACTAGTAAAATTGAAGATCAAATAGTCAAGAACAACATATCAAAATGTCAGTCAGATCCGATGGCGGACGAGCCAGTATGAGCCATTTTATGAAAAGAGGTCAAAGCTATCGAATAGCCAGCGTGAATCCATCCCAAAAGAAGTGACCATAGTTACTGTGGTTGCGGTGCATTAAGCCGCCACAACTGTGGTGCGTTCTGTATAAACCAAAATGTAGGTTTTTTTACCAGGAATCGAATTAAGGGAAACTGGGAGGATTTTTTCGAAGATAGAGAGCAGAGGAGAAGTTTCCGAGGCTACCACCGGGGAGTTTCTAGGTTTTTACCTTTCCTTTGTAATTTCTATGGTCATGCTTGGCTAAAATCTCTCTTTAGCACTTGGGATGTGGATCATTTTATAGTTTCGTTTCAGTATTTTAGTTGATGTATGAATGATTGTTTTCAACCTATGAATTTACCTTCAGTTATATTATTGCTTGAATCAACGCAAGTATCATGTTTTGTCTAGTGAGAAACTAAAGTTTGATTAGGATTTAGGGAATCAGAGGGTAAATTGATTAGTTTTTCTCCACAACCTTAGGAATAATGGTAGGAACTAAAGTGGTGGCTGGATTTTATATCGTTAAACTTCACTTCAAGGGTCTAGGTGCTAAGAAATTAGACTTAGTAATTGAATTGGAAGTCTTGCTTGTGTAAGGAATTAACTAGTAGGAATAAAGGCTAGATCTCCAAAGAGAGAATTCGTTTGTTTATACAAAGGCTAAATTATCGCAATTAAATTATAATCGGTGAAACCGAACTCAGGTGCTACCTTCTCCAAATAATCTTTCACAATCACTTAATGCTTTGCTTACTTATATGAAATTGAACCTTTTCACCATAAAAAACCCTAATCTTTGTTTATTTATTTTGTTCTAAGCGAGAGGAATCAGTGAAAATCGATACTAGAACACAATCCCTGAGGAGACGATCTTTTTATTACTTCGAGCACTTTGTATACTCGCAAAGAGTCTATCATGCGTAAAAACCAAAAAGAAAATCATGCGCAGCCCTATTATCAATAAATAAAAAGACTGGATGAAGAAAGACTGAATGAAGAAAGTTCGTCTGCCGGTGCAACTCACTCAGTAACGAAATTCTGAATTTTATATGGAGACTGCGTCTGCCAAGTCATAATGAAGAATTCGTCTGCTTAAAGCATCAAAGTGCGCAGAGGGTACAAATGTCAAAGATGTGCATTACGAGGATATTAGTTCAACATAAGCATTAAAGAAATTATTCAACCTAGCTCTGAAGAGCTCATCCAGAATAATTGCTTCTTGGATCAAAAGACATCTACCTCGTCTGCATATTAAATAAAGTACTCGTGATGGCAGAAAGAAGAAAGGGACACAATTAATATATTATTCCTGGGTCCCATTGCTTTTCTACTTTTCCTCAAATCAAGCTGACTTCGCGGAATCAACGGGGCGAATCTCTGAGCATCGTACTCATTCAACGGTCGAAATTCAAATATCTGTTCAGAGCATTTGATGGGCACTAGCTGGCACGCAATGGGGTATAATGGTCAAACAATATACCACAGCTGGAATTCTTGAGCATTAAATACAGAAGACATAGCTCAAGGCAACTCGCTCAAATGGAGCTAGACGATGTCAACCCAAGCAAATCAATGCTTAGCAGATCATGTCTCAAAGCTGCTCAGAAATGCAGTATTAGCCGTTACTCACAGCAGAGGAAGTAAAAGCACTAACGGACAGGTTTTCTCTCCTTCTGTGAAAGAAGAATGAAGATCTTCAACTGAAGATATAAATAGAGAATTCTGCTTCTGGAGAAACTTGGCGACTTGAGTTCAACCTTGCATATCTCAATCAAGTTTGCCCAAAGAACCAAGACTTCATTGGTTCCAACTCAGAGAGCTTCAAGCCAATCCTTACTTGAGTTGAGTTGTTCATGTGTGTGAAGAAATTATAGAGTGTTACTCTCATCCTAACCCACACACACAACCCAAAACAGAGAACCCAAATGTTTATCCTCTCTGTAAAACCCGAGCTTCATTTCTTCTACCCACTCTTATTGAAGAGAAATATTGTAGAAAAACAAATCCTTGTAAAAGGTATCAGGAGAAGTCCTGTATAATACTTATGAAGAGAAGTCCTGGACAATACTTGTAAGGAGAAGTCCTGATAATACTTGTTAGGAGAAGTCCTTCTAATACTGGGAGAAGTCCCTGATAATACTTGTACTATTTGTTGAAATAGTGGAAAATCTTGGTGAAGCCAAGGACTGGACGTAGCCCTGTCGATTATGGGGGTGAACCAGGATAAAAATCATGTGTGCTTTACTTTTCATGTTACGTTATATTTTCCGCTGCATACATGCATATGTGCATAATCAATAACTCTCTTTGAAAACCAATAATTAATGTTTATCATCGAAAGAAGTTTTCAAAAATAAGTCACACAATTCAAACCCCCCCTTCTTGTGTGTTTCTTGCACTATCATTTTTCTCATCTACAGAAGCTCTTCAGAAAGAGTGTAGTAGAAATATGAAGAACTGGAAACTCTAAGTATAGAAAATATGACTCTTGGGTTTGTACTTAAGTTTGAACTAAAACAGAGAAGGATAGACGATAGGGTTTCTGTTTTTGGGTGTGAAGATTTGAAAGTGTTTGACACTTAAGAGCTTTTCACACTAAGGAAGTTTTCTTCTTTTGAAGGATTTGACTCTTAGGAAATATAAGAAACATAGAAGAAAGCAGATTGAAATTACAAGTTCAAAGATTGTGCATTGTTAGTTGCTTCTGATTTCTTCAAGTCTTCCTTTTATGGTTCCACTTGAAAATAGTTCTATTCGGGCAGTTGTTTGAACTAAGCAAAAAGGTAGTCACGTGATTTCTTCACAATATATCCATTGTGACTAACGGATCTCTTTATTTAATGCTCTTGACCGTTGATAGCTTGAAGTAGATGGTCTGAAAGAGCAGATTGCTTGTTGTAGACTGAAACTCTGAGAATATCCCTTTTGATTCAACTTGATGTAGACGTAGAGGGATTTCCGGAAGCTCTAATGTGTCTGAAGGGGATATGCATTTAATGTTGTTGCTTGATGAACGAGCAAGCATTTAATGCTGAGAATGAATGAGCAGACAGGCATTAATTGCTTCGGCAGGGAGAGAGAATAAAACCCATTTGTTTACTCTCAAACATTATACCTAGCCTTTGGAGACTAGCCATTGACGCTCTGACACTTCAGCAGAGGTTGCAGTGTTGTTCCTCGGGGATTGACCTTGTCAACTATGGACAACTGATAAATGAATTTCGTTAATTATTTAATGAGCTTTGCTTCTTTGATTGGACAATGCAATTCAATGTGTGCAGACGAAATTCTTCAAAGAATCTTTGAACGTTACTTATTGTCTTTAGACATTAATGCTTCATGTGATGCAAATTCTTTTTGTCACTGGACAATGCGGCTTCACAGACGATAGATTGCTTCTCTTGGAGGACGATAGAAGTGATTTCCTGAAAAAGATAATTCACAAAGTTTAGGAAATTTTTTATCTATCATAATTAATAACAAAATTGTTATCATTCAAAATCTAATAAACTTCTTTAGAACGTTTGAACTTAACACTTTTAGTCGTGTAGTAATTTTGGCTGACTTGGACTATGGTGGATTGTATGGTCGTTTGGGCCAACCAGAACATAAGCCCCCAAGTTTGGCATGTAATGTATATGCAATTTCAAGATGACAAAGTAATGCCAAGTACAATGTATCATGCTCAGATGAACAAGTAAAATGCAATATGAAATAAGCAATTTAATATAGTCATTCAAATTTATGTTTATGTTAGAGATGAAATGGTGGTTATAATTGTTACAGTGTGATGGACGAGATGCGGCACTTAGTCTTCAATTTTTGGTTGGTCCTTTAAGTTTTGAATGCTCTGTCACTTATGGTTTGACATTTAAGACTAAACCATAAACACATTTAATAAAGTTGTGAACTTAAGCATAATCACTTTTCCAATTTCTTGTCTCGTTTCAAGCTTTACACTCTTTTGTACTTCTTTTCAATTTTTTAAATTGGGAAAACGTTCTAGAGTGTAACCCTTTTTCCCTAACTTTTCTTATAAATATACACTTTTGCACTTAATGTTTCCACACTAAAACTTTGCATCACTTCTTTCCTCCAAAGAGTTTGAAAGTGAATTCTCTGTCTGAGATTTAAAGAGTTCGTCAATTTATCATCCAGCTCTCCCTCTTCACTTCTTAGAGTTTTCCTGTTTCAGGTGTATTTCCTCTATCATTTGATTCTCTTTCTTCTTCTTTGTTAATTACAAAATGATTGAAATTCTTTTATCCGAGGGAAGTACGAGCGAGAGTAGAAATAATAGCGATTCTGATTTTGAATTCGCTATTGTGATTTCTCATGTTCCTCTTCCAAAAGCGAGGAATGTGGACAATTTGGTGTGCTGTTAGGTCAATTTGGATCCATAGAAATGACATGGTGTTCAGAGATAAAGCGCTTGACTCTACCAATATTCTGGATTTAGCACAATGAATAGCATGAAACTGGTTCTCTGCAAAAATCAAGGAGTTCAGGAGCTCTGTTCTCGAATGGAGAGTAACGTGAGAAGTATAATTATTTATTTAGCATAAAATGAATAAATCTGAACACCTTTACATGAGCCTCCTACTAGCTATTTATAAAGGGAAGAGTCATAAATGATATTAAAACCCTAAATTGCAAACTATAGGCCCCTGGGCCTCGAGAACTCGGCCCAATAAACTATAAATCTGCACCCCCCATAAGCTATGAATTCACACCTCCCTGATGGCCCAACTCACCATCGCCTCACCCTACTGAAGTTGTCTGGTCGCCCTTATATTGAGTGAGGGCGCTCGCCCAGTCCAAGCTCCATGTATGAATGGATTTCTAACCGTTGTTCTTGGCTTCCTCATATTTGATTTGGGTGCACAATTGTTGCAAGGGCTGCGGCTGGGTCAGTTTATGCGAAGGGTAATGAATCTTGGCATCTTGAACTTCTCCTTCCCTTTCTGATGCCTGGCTGGGTTATTTTAAACTATTTTGTTGGTGGCATTAGAATAATGGTAAATTGGAAGGCTTGAGGCAACCCTTGTGTACCTCATTAATGAATTTTCCTTATTACAAAAAATGATCTTCTCATTATTGAAACCCTTGAACTCCTCTCTTTCTACCATATTTGAGTTGTTTATCCTATGGAACGACCCTTCTAGAAGAATCTTACAACCGTTTACTGCATCTTACAAGAAATGGTTTATAATTGAGTTTATCAATATTACGACTACGTTTGTTCATAATACAGCTCGTTTTAAGAAAAAAGGTCATGGTTCAGATAAATTTTATTTAAGCTAAGTTTTTTAAAATTGTATTTAAAACGAGTTTTTAAAAACTGTTTTTAAAAACTGTTTTTTAAAATAAAAGCAGAAAAAAACCTGTTGAATGAGATATTTTCCAACATTTAAAAAATTAAAATTTGAAAACTAAAAATAGAAACTGAAAACAAGGTCATACTATTACGTGGCTTTCTCTTGATTTTGATGAGATTTTGTAGAAGAAATGGGAAAACCCTTTCCTTGGAAAGAGTTGCACCCGGACATTCCCATAATTACTAAATACTTTGGTAAACATATAGGACCTGTTTGATTGCATTTTTTAAAAACTATTTTCTAAAAGAAAAGCAGAAAAAACTGTTGAAAGAGATGTTTTCAAGCATTTAAAAAATTGAAATTTGAAAACTAAAAACAGAAACTGAAAATATCTTTTAGCTGTTCTAGTATTTTAATTTTTAAAACTGAAAACAAGAATTGTTTTAAAAAACAGGTTGTGCCAAGTGGTTTTAAATTTTTCAGTTTTTAAAAACAAAAAATAGTTTTATAATACTGTAATTAAACATGCTCATACTACCTCCAGTCCTATTTATAAGAACTAAACAAGATTAATTTTGGTCCTTTTTATAAGAACTAAATTAGAGCTTGTGTCATATTAATTACTTTTAGACTATATTACCCTTAACAATTCTAAACTAGTAAAATTTGTAATTCATTAATCAAATTATGTCTTTTCTCATCTTAATTAACTATTATTTTGAGATTATTTTCGTAAGAGAGTATTAATTATGCGGTTTTTTTTAATATTGTAAAAAAAAGGTTTAATAGCCACTTTGGTTCCCCAGGTTTCACGATTTTGCAATTTTGGTCCACCTTGTATTTTATTAGCACCCAGCATCCCTATAAGTTTAACGAAGTTGCAAAATAGGTTTCCGTTTGCATTCCGTTAGGAAACTAACGTTGAGGATGTAATGTGGGACCCAGTAAATGAGAGAGAAAGAGGTTGAATGAGAGAGAAAAGGAAGAAGCAACGTTCTTCTTCCCCTTCTTTCTTCTTCCCCTTCGTTCTTCTTCCCCTCACCCTCATTTCCTTCGAAACCCACAACCACCAAAACCTTCGACCTCTCCTACCATCTCTCTCACGTTCCTCTTCACGTTCTGGAAACGCCGCCCCTGCGGCCTTCCTCTTCACGTTCTGGAAACGTCACCACCGCTCCATCTCTCCTGTTTTCCGACGACGCCACACCTCCGATGGAAAAACCAACAGCACCATCGTGCTCCCCTCACCGTCGCCGCCGCCTTGGAGGCCGTTTTCCGCCCAAACCCTTTGGTTTTTGGAAAAACCGCCACGAGAACCCTCGCCACGAGAAGAAGAGGAACCTGTGTTCGTTTTCCATCTCCGCCGTGGACCGCCGTGGAGGGAGATTTCCGGTGACCTCTCCGGCAAACCTCTTTTCTAGAAACAGGGACAGTCCCTCGAAGCTCTTCCTCTCCTCTCTTCGAATTCCGTGGCTGAATTTTTTAGAAGAGGTAATTTCCTATGTCAATTTTGAGTTTCTCCCCTTTCAAAACCCTAACTCCCTTATCCAATTCTTGAGTCTGTGTTCTGAGCAAATCCCTGATTGGTACAGTGATTGGTGGTCCCTGTAGAGAAGTAGGATTCAAACAGAGCAAGGAGGACTTGGAGTTTGATTTCGTGGCTGTGGACTTGAAGAGGACAAACACTGAAATGTATAAAAAATATTTTGATTCTATTTTGGTCTCTGCAATTAAGCGATTATTGTTCTGCTGTGTTCTGTTGAGGGTACCTCTATTTCCTTTTCTTCTTCGTTCTGGGTTGGTCTTATTTTTTTTCGTTATTATGTTACCTATGTTGTTTCTGTTAGAATTGTCATAACCCTGTTATTGTTATTCTTTCTTTTGAATGTTCTCTGAATCTCCATGGTTTCTTCATGCTGTTCTTTCTTCTAGCCTCAGCAATTCTGGGGCTATAGTGCTGGTTGTTTCAGTTGTATGTTTATGGGTAAAAATCACTTATGGGCTCTTTAATCAATTCCGAGGGGAGAATGTTGCGTGCTCTGCCATCTATTTTTCTCCTTTGTGACTTTGTGTTTCCTTTGAATCTCCAACTTTGTGTGCATTTGGAGGAAGAAGAACGCAGAACACTGCTACTTCCTTTTCTCTCTCATTCAGCCTCTTTCTCTCTCCTATATGCATGACACCTTACTTACTGGGTCCCACTAAACTGAACCAACGTTAGTTTCCTGACGGAATGCTAACGAAAACCTGTTTTGTAACTTCGTTAAACTTATAGGGATGCTGGGTGCTAATAAAATACAAGGGGGACCAAGAATGCAAAATCATGAAACCTGGGGGACCAAAGTGGCTATTAAGCCAAAAAAAATTAGTAAAATAAGGTAAAAAAAATAGCAAATTAGGGCTCTTTTGGCCATGTGGGCGGCTGAGGTGGCATGGAACAGGGAGTCGCGGGCCCACGTGCGACTAGCTTGTCTGGAAAAATGAAGCAGGCGTGGGAATCAGGGGCAACTTTTCTGGGAATTGCGTTGACCAACGCGACTTCCCGTTGTTCAACGAATCGCGTCAGAATCCGTGACTCCTGTGCATGACCGCCACGTGGCACAGGAGTCGCGGCGCACCCAGCGACTCCTCTTCAGTATTTCTGGCGGTCTCAGACCCCTATATATAGACCGCCAGAACTCCTCATTTTTCACCATTTTATTCTTCCTCTAACTCGACTCTCAAAACCTTCACAATTTTTCCTCTCAAAATTCAAGAAGTTGCTATCCAAATATTCAAGATCTTGTGCTTCTTCTCCCACCATCCTCAAGCTCAATTACTCTCATTATCCTTCTACATTCCAACTCAAGGAGAAAGGCTAATTTTGCATCAATCTCTCAAGTTGAAGGTCTAGTGTTCACATACCCTCCACAAACTCACTCACTCACTCACTCACTCACTCTCTTTAAGGTAAAGTCCTTAAACTCTCTCCATATCATAATTCTATATTTCAAGTCCAATTTAATTTTTAATAATATTATGTTGATATTAATGTTTAGGGTTTATCAATATTATTGTAATTGATTAAATTAGAATTTTATTCTACATTTCAAGTCCAATTTAACTTTTAATAATATTATGTTGAGCTTATGGTATAAAATAAGCTCTTTTGTATGTGTTTGGCAGGGTTTGTTGAAATAGCTTATAAGCCCTCCATAAGCTCTTTTTAGCTTATTTCCATAAGCTGATAGGAACAGCTTATGCAGAGCTTATTCGGTCCTTTTAATGAGATCCTCACTTTGAATCCTATAGCCCACTTTTTTTCACACTAAACATTATTTTTTCATAAACTTTATTTTTTCCACTCACACTCTCCTCTTCTCTCTATGCTCTCGTCGTTTTCCCATTTCCCTCACCTCTTCCATTTTCTTTTCTCCTCCTCCCTCAACGGAAAACCATCACCACCATGAGACACCCCACCATCATGATCTCCTTTCCCCATCACCATCGTTCCCTTCATGACGGACTCAACCATCACCACTGTCATCTTCCACGTCCTGGAGAAACAAACGGCCGCCGCTTCTCTCTTCGATTCCGGCCAAACCACTGAGCCAAATCCAATAGAGAAACCATGACGACCAATGGAATCACCAGGAAGTCCGAAACAAAACCCCTCCTTCAGATCGTCGTTTGGCCACCGTCGGCCGCCGCTGCAACGACGTTTTTCTGCCAGCACCTTAGGTTTTTGAGAAAATGGACATCGCTAAGTTGATCCTCGCCACAAGGAGAAGAGGTTACAACCCTTCGTTCCTACTCCGACAATATCACCGCCATGCGCCGCCGCGAGGAGGCGATTTCCGGTGTAATCTCCTACTAATAAGTGCTTATGTAAAAATGCATCCAAACACTTTGATTCTGTATAAGCTATTTTTAATATGTGCATCCAAACACAAACAACTTGTTGAATTTAAGCGCTTACGACATAAGCTCTTATGTCATCAGCGCGTATACCATAAGCTTTTAATTAAGCTGTTTTCCCAAACGAGGCTTAATTAAGTAGGAAAAGAAGACAGAAAAACTAGTTATAAATGCCCAAGGAAAAAAAAAGTAAAAGAAAAGATTGAACAGGCTATTGAATTAAACTTCTATTATGGAAGTGAAATTGAACTAGTTATAAATGTTATGTCCTCCGAATTCGCAAGGGGCAAATTTGCACACCATCACAATAGCTTACTCTCTCTACTCTTATCTAATATGTGAAACGAGAAATGGAGTGAACTCTCATGTGATTCTTTTATGTGAAAATTTTGTATCTATTTCTCTCTTAAGATGCATTAAATATGTAAGATTCTTTTAATATTTAAAAAGGGAGATATAGACACAATACTTACTTAATCTTGTCATGAGGACGACCTAAACCCTAAACCCGAATTTCATATAGTGGTTTCTACCATCCAACAAAAAAAAAGGGAGCTTCTCTTGAATGAAAATGTAATCTTAATCACAAAACTTATGCAACTCTTATTTCTGGGTCTAAATCAATTAATCGCTGTATGTATTTACCAATTACAGCAAGCAGCAACACATAAACGAAGACAACACTTTGATTTAAATATGCAAGGATAATCACACACAGCACTAGCTGCAGATTACATATTATACACAACTAAAACCTAGACAAAGAAACCCAACAAAATCATAGCATTGAAGGCTAAAATAGCTTCACTAGTATTCTACACCTAAATTATACATCCAGATAGAAAAGACAACATTTTCATGTAGGGATTCATTCTACAATTATCCTTGGAGGAAGGTAACTTGGAGGTTGCTCTGGACATGTAGCAAGTTTCACAATGGAACTAGCAGTGAGGTTATATCTTCTCTGTGCTTCTGTAAATCCTCCACAGAGAACTTGCTCCACCCAATTCTCCACCTCCGTATCTCTGTCTGAGACATACGCGGCTGCAAGCAATTGCTCCATGACTTCTGCTTGGATCTCTAAGTTACACTCGAATCCGAGAATTTTGTTGAAGTTACTTTTGATCACTTTATACACTCTATCTGCAAGTGCATCGAAATCATAAGGTTCGAAAACAACTGTTTCATCAACCTGATTGTACAAATCTTGCAACCAAAGATTGTGGTTCTCAGTTGAGCCATGTTCAGGTTCTCCATCATCTGTTTGTGTCTGTTCATCCTGTTCAGCTGGAAGATTCAAATCTAAAAGCCAATTTGATGATGTATGTGCCCTTTTAGGTGTCTCCGAGGGTAAATGCGGATTGTGAAATTCATTGTCACCAATCAACTTTCGTTTGTTTATGAAATTTAGATCAGGAATGGCATCAATTGACTTGTTAGCTACATTGATGCTTTGGCTTTTGATGTCTCCAATAACATGTTCAACTTTTATCTTGATACCTCCCCCTTTTGCCCTCAGTATCCTCTCCTCAGAATGGTTGGAGGTTTCCCTTGTTGGAAATGAACAGCTTTGGTGACCTGAGAAAGAAAGCACAAATATTGCATTGATTACACTAACTTCTCGTCCATGCGAATCTGTGATTTTTCCTGTCTTGATGGCTTGAGACAAACTACTTTGAGCTACCATATCCGCCTTGTCTACATTTTCAAGGAAAACCACAGACAAAGGTTTCTTGCAATACTCCCCCACAATAAAATCAATGGTAGTCTTCCCTCTGAATTTCACATTGCATCCATTTATTTCTTCAGAGCTCAAATCTGCAAAAATGAAGCTTTCCCGGCTTCCATACAAGAACTCAGCTAGAGAAACAGCAATTTTCTTTTTACCATGCCTATCAGGTCCGACAAAATTCATCCATATGTCACCACGCTGATTCGCTCCATGATGTTTAACCCTGTCTGTTGGGTTGCAAACTATTGTTTTGATGATAGCTCGCAAGGCTTCGTTTTGCCAGCTTACCTCCTTGGAAATAGCTTCGAAAAGAATTTTGGGATTCTTCCCATCAACTTGTCGATAATGATCAAAACTTAAGCAGGATGAAGACTGGGATGGATGCTTCCAGATACTCCCATCAGTCAAATTGAAGTCTGAAGAAAAGTGATTTGGGATTTCGTTTGGAGGCTCCATTGTATGTTGAAGAGTTGGTTTCTTTGATTTATTGCTGGTAGGAGAAGAGCATGGTCCTAAGCCTAGATCTGTGGTTACTGAAGTCACAGATGTGGGAGATAGTTGACTACCATCAGACACACTTGAATTGGACATGTTGCATGATCTTAGGTCACCTGACTCAAGATCTTCCACTTTCTGGAACATCTGAGGAAGTCTTGAAGTATATCTATCCTGCCTTGCCTCGAACAGCACGGGAAAAGAACCGCTGGATCGCGTTGCACACATCATTTTCACACCAACAGGTACATGGGAGTTGAGATTGACATGTTCACTAGGTGATTTGTCTGTAATTTTGCTGCTGCAGTTCTCAGCATCTTCCTTTTTGTCGTCAGTGCAATGAAACCCAACATCAATTGCACCAGTATTTGACACTGGAATTTGCTGGTGCAGCTGCCGGCATGTCTTGTCCAAGTTCTTCTGTGGTGGTTCAGATTCACTATCCAGCAAAACACCATCATCTCTGGTCTGCACTGAATGAAAGAAAGGTGGTTTTACACAAACATAATGAAGAGGACTTCATTGATAAAACATAAATCTATTGTAGGTGATTTACTATACAATCACAAAAAATTAAAATTACATTCAATAAATGATGTGGAAGGATGTCTTACATACATCATGAACGTCCATGATATGCTAATTTACCAGGTACTATCAGTGGACAAGAGCAAATAGAATATAATGTAATATGCAAGGTTGCACTTGTAATGTGAGCCATTTGATTTTAGAGGCAACTCAGTGGAGACAGAATCTGAAAGTTGTATTAATATGCAATAATTATCAATTTCCAAAAGTTACGAAGAAAATAAAAAGGCTCGGACCTGTAAAGTGCCAACCAATTTTAAAACTTCATCCACGATTTTTTTTTTAAAAAAGCTACTCACCACAACAGTATAGAAAAAATTGCTACTGTTTATTTTAACTTGTCATAGCATCTTTGGAACAAAAATCAACAGTTCAATGATCTACCATTAAAAGTACTAGGACCACATATGTCATGACAAATAGAAAGAGCAGGTAAATCTTTACACCTTTATAATATTATAGGCAAAGAAAAGCTTGTCATTTCAAGAATAGCACATGCTTAGTGTTTACTAAAGTTGCCCAGTTTTAGGGGGGAAAGGATAAAAAGATAAATAATTAGTAAGCCAAACAACCCTTTCAAAATCAAGAATCCCAGTAGAAATAGGTCCCTTTCCATTTTCCCATGAACAAGCTTGCCCTTTAAAATTTTAATTTAAAGGGCCCAAATCTTGGACCTTAAATCTAGTTTCATTTAATATTCTCCATTTTAGTATTTGTAAATAACCGCACACAAATAACTTGTACCGAATTTAGTGATGTATCTGAATTCTACATACCTTAACATTCAATCCTTTTGCTGTGCCAAATTCTGTAATCTGCAACCATGGAGGTAAGTTAGATTGGTATGGATCAGCCGCGGAAGCAGAAAATCTTTCCTTTGAAGCAGTAAAGACTTCATGTTCACACTTCTCACCACATTGATGACAGTGAGGAAGACAACATAATGAGCCATTTAATGGACCTTTCAAATCAGACTTGGACGGGAAAAAGCCACCAAATGGTACAAATGAATCCATTAAGCTGTAAAAAAAAGGTTTAGACAAAACACATCCATGCCTAATTACTACGAGAAAAATATACAGAGTTGACATCCATTTGTCATTCATAACAACAAAAGAAGTGATCATCATGTTAACTACTAGAAGACATATTACTAGTAGTTGTGGTAGCTGCAAAGACCCGATTTAATGGAATCACAAAGTGTAAAAGGTTGTCATTAAAACTCAGGTCGCAAAAATAAAGCAGGTGTTGAAGGAGGAACCTTTAGGGAGGTTGTTGCTTCATATTCACGCCAATAATAATTAAAGAGGAATTACATCATAAACAGAAACATTAAAATCCAGCATATGATAAAGTAACAACTTAAGAAACTTGCTTATTACGTGTATTCACAATGCCCCCGCAAGGAATCAAGTGGCACTAAACCAATAAAATTGAAGGAAGGAGAGATGAAGAGGCCTCCAAATTAATTTCATGAGAAAACAGCAGAACAATGTTCCAATAACTTCAGTGGCATGTAATATAATAAATGGCTTAAATGCAACTTTGGTCCCCCACTCACACATTTTCTACGATTTTGGTCCCCAACAAAAAAACCCACGATTTTGGTCCCTCACGAATGCTTCCGTTTGCATAAAATGGTTTTCCGTCCATTTCTGTCAAGAATTTAAGGTATTGTTTGGTTGGAGGGGAAGGGAGGGAAAGGGAGGGGAGGGGAGGGATTTTTTTAAATTTTACTTGTTTGGTTCAATTTTTAGGAGGGGAGGGGAGGGGAATGGAGGGGACCAAAATCCCTCATAACTCAATTTTGTGTCCCCTCCAAAAGTGGGGGGAATGGGAGGGGAAACATTTTGTTGGACAAAAATAACCCTATTCAATAATAGAAAAATATTAAATGCAAACATGTTTAAAATACAAGTAAATTTATAAAGGGTACAAAAGTAATTTAATCATAAAATCCCTCCCCTCCCCTTGTGAACCAAACAAAAAAAAAGTTATTTTCCCTCCCCTTCCCTCCCCCTCCCCTCCCCTCCTATGAACCAAACATAATAAGTATTAAAATCTCTCCCCTCCCCTCCCCTCCCTTCCCCTCCCCTCCATTAAAATCCCTCCCCTCCCCTTCCCTCTTTTGAACCAAACAGACCCTAACGGAATCTAGGTAGAAAAATAAGTTAAAAAAAAAAAACAGAAACCCAAAATCTTCAAGCATCCACATCAACCCCTAAAGTAAAAACTCATGTCGAGCACCCTAACCCATTCTGAAAAACCCTATCCCTCACTCAAGCTTCTTTCACTCACAGAGCCGTCACTCCTTCCCTTTCAATCCATAAACCGCAACATCTGTTCTCGATCCTCCCCTTCTTTCAATCCTCCCCACCTTTGCTTCCAAGAACCCTAGCCCTTTCTCTCTCTCAAGCCGCCAACAACTTCTTCTTGACCTCGATTCCTCATGAATCCCTTTGCCTTCCCTTTGCTTCAATCACATGCACACAAATCCTTGCTTCAATCAGCTATAAAATCGGGAACCAACCTCTTTGCGCGCAGAGGTGCGATCCAGACATGGTGAAGATGATGGAAAAAGGAGGATGAAGATGATGAAAACTCTGAATGTTCTGGGATTTAAATTTTTTTTTTATATTTTAATAATTTTTTTTCCAGAAAAATGTTAAGTTTCTGACGGAAAGAGGGTGGAAGACCAAAGTTTGAAACGGAAGCATTCGGAAGGGACCAAAATCGTGGATTTTTTTGTTGAGGACCAAAATCGTGAAAAATGTGTAAGTGGGGACCAAAATTCCAATTAAGTTATAACCATAAGGGGACAAGTACAACCTCGCACGGTCAAAATAACAAAGTCTCGCTTATGAAAGAATCCCAAAAAAAAAAAAAGCTAATCAAATGAGTAAACTTATCAATTCATACACATATATTAAGTTGGCGCCTGAGCTTCAATTTTTTTTTTCATGTTAAAAAATAACAGACACACGGCCACACGCATGTCACAAACATTTGATACCAAAGTTCAAGGTGTAAATCCCCAATATCCTTCACTTTTTTCATGTCTATTAAATTAGCCTTAATCTACAGAAGTTAGATACTTAAACCTAAAGTATGATGTTGGCCACATTAGAACCTGATATGTGATTTTTTATAGTCCAACCAACACGGCCGACATCATCACCAGATATGTGACTTGTTTATATTATATTTACTAATTTAGTGGATGTAGAAATTGTTAGAGAAAAAATATGGAAGATTTACTCAAAATTCAAGAAACAGAACTTTATAAAAATAAAAAATTGTATAATATTTGGAGGCAAAACATAGATTTGAGCATGATTGGTGGTGAGAATTGAGAGAAGGTGATTTACCTTGACCTGGGCCTTTGATATGATTCAGCAGCCATGGAAGAAGGCTTAACAGAGGTGATGGGTAAAAGCTGCAAGTCCCAGTCTTTCTCTATAGAAGGGAACCTACCCAGAAACTTCAAGTAGCTCTCATAGCTTGCAGCAGCACCCAGCAACCAAAACCTGTCATAGTGAACCTTCAACAACTTTGCCGATTCCCCAACAACATATCTCACAGCATCTTCCCCAGAACCACCACACGCATCAGAATCACCACCCACAAAAGCCTTCAAGTCCCCAATATTCACCGCCACACCGGGCCCCACACACTCCTCCGCCATGGCAGCGATCTCCTTCAACCTCGCACAAAGGACTTCGCGGTCGCCACTCTCCACCTCCTTCCCAATGCAAACCACGCGCAGCCCCGTGAGCTCCAACGGTAACACCCCGTCTCTTCTGCTCTCCACGGCCTCCGTGAAGCTACGGAGAGCATCGCCGGCGCACGCGCCGAGAAGGAGAGGATTCCTCCCCCTGCTTCGGACAAGCACCTCCCTGATTCGCCGGAAATTCTCCCCGTCGTCGCCGAAGCCCGGGAAAAACGGAAACCCAAACCCCCGCCGCTCACAGAGGAAAATCGGCGGCCCGCGCGGCCTGACGAGGTGCGGCAGCGGGCGGAGAATGGCGAGCTTGATTTCGGAGCTCCGAAATCCTGCTTCGGCGAAGACCCGGCTGACGACTGGGTCGTCGAGGATCGACAGGATCAAGTGCTGCAGCTCGACCTTAACTGAAGAAACGGAAAACGGTTGCTGCTGCTGCTGCTGGTGGTGGTGGTAGAAAAAGCTGTCCGGGTGGCGGCGCTGGTTGGCCTGCGAGCGTTTGATGGCGGCCATCAGGGAGTTGGAGACCGGCGGTTCATGATCGGAGGAGAGGTGGTGGTTGTGAGAGGACGGCGCGCGGTCCAGTGACACCGAGAGGCACAGGTCGAGAGCCTTGAACTGAAGCCGCGGAGAGTACGCCGAGTTTCGCGCGCGGCAGCATGCGTCGCGAAGCAGCGTCGACGACGGCAGGGACAGTAGCGCCGACACCGCGTGGAGCGACGTCGTCTGCGCGTGGCCGCGCCGACGAGCCACCGCCACCGCCTCGTCGAGGGCTCGACCCGCCTCCGTCGTCAAGCATTGCCTCGCCACTCCCACCGGCGTTGGCATCGTCGCCGGCGTTCATAAAACGAACACTCCAAAGAAGTATTGAAAAAAAAATATCTAGTACCAAAAGTATCGATTATTATAATAATATAAATAAGGAAGAGGGGAAGAGAGTGAAGTGTGAGTTAGGGCATGAAGGAGGGTTTGGTTTTAGATTTGGGTGGTTGAAACTTGAAATATCCTTGTTAAGGCCAAACAATGGGTTTTTTTTTTCTCAGGGAGATTCAGAAGTTAGAAAAAGGGGTTTTGTGTTGGAGAGTGGAGTGGGGACTCTTAATTTTGCATTTTGCAGAGCTTATATAAATAATTGTAATATGGAGTAACACTGTGGCTGGTGAGAAGAAGCAGCGAGAAGAAGACACACCTTGCTGGGTGGGGTTGTGTTAGGAAGAATTTAGGAACACTCCTACTACTTAATGACACTTGTTTTGAAAAATCAGATTTTACTTTTCTCTTATTTCTTTAATTATGCAAGTACAAGACACTTTGTTTATATAGAGAGTTAATTAATGGATTCAAAATCAAATTAAATCCCAACTTTTGAAATATTATTCTTTAAGGTTTTTTTTCCTTTTTACATCTCAAATGTTCACGTAACTGAAATTGGTGTGCCGCCAAACGCGTAGATGTCTTTATTACTTTGTAAAGAGAGGTCTAATGAATGCTGGTCACATATATTGGAAATCATAACTACAATTCATTCACATATTTACTCCATTTTTATCTTTACTTTCTATGTATCCCTCTTCTCTTTTAATCATAACAACAATTTATCAAGTCTCTTACTTTCTTTCTTTTTTCTTCCTATCTCTCTCTTCTCTTCACTTCATTCACACTTTTAAGGGAGTGTGAATGAAGGTTTATTCTAAAATTATTGTTTAAATCACACTTTGAAGGCTAGTTACATAACAATCGGGCAACGGTTAAACATTGAGATTACCGTACAATCAAATCGATGTCGGTTGCAGTAGTTAAAAGTAGTTGCTTGAAACTTACACGGAAAGTTTAATCATTATAAAATGTACTCTTAGAAAATACTTGGCATATCGCGAGAATAATTTAATAGACTTAGGGCTTGTTTGTTAGAGGGAGGAAAGAGTAGAAAGAAAGAGAGAAGAGAGAGTTAGGGTGAGGAAGGAGAAAGATGTGTGTTTGGTTGTGGAAGACAAGAGGGAAAAGAGAATATCAGTGGTGGGTCAGGGTTGCTTTTGGAGCTCTTTGCAAATTGTGAAGAAATAGGTGCTAGTTCGAGTCTTTTTTCTTTTTTATATTGTGTGATGCTTAGTGGCGGTCCTAAACAGCCACAAGATGTGTTTGAGACCGCCACAACTATTTTGATTGTATTTAAAAATATCTTTCAAAGAAAAAATTAATTTTTTCCTTTTTTTTTTTCTTCTATTTCTTTTCTCTTTCTATCAAAAGAAACAATTTTCAAAATTTACTCTATTACGTCAACTTTTTCTTTCTACTCATCTTCCCCTTTCTCTCTTTCTCTCTTTTCTATCTCTCTTTTAAACTAAAGAAACGGTAAAAGAAAATAGCATGATATATTACATGAGTTTATTTTTCTCAAAATTAGTAGTTTAGAAGCTATTGACTGAACACTTTGCAATCAATTATTGAAGTAAGTGGACGCAGCATCTCTCTCACTCTATCTTTCCCTCAGAAAAGAAAAGCGACCATGAAATAAACATGATGATGAAGAAGACCAACGACGTAGACACTTTGATACTCAACTCCACCCTCTCTCTCTCTCTCTCCCAATCGCAAAGACCAAAAACAACAGAAGAAAATAATCACAAAAGATCCCCTAAAAAAATTCAAGACCAGAGTCTCCAATCCATAACGTACACAATACACGATGAAATTATTACAAGAGGAGAATATGTGCGCGCGCATTACTACTCAACACTCACCACTCAGTGAATCTCACAATCTTTCTCTAGGTCCCGCCATTTTCATGCATACCCACTCAGTGGGCCAACGCCCATAGTCACTCTCATTATCTTGCTTACGTGTGACTCTCGCATTTTTAGTTTTATTTCCTTTCTAACCTTGTGTTATGAATTACGTTTCTTGTTTCTGAAAAACAAAAATACGTTTGTTAAAATATGAAATTTGACCCGGCATGTGCCAGTATTGGTTTTCAAACTTTAATTTTTAGACATATATGTAGAAATAAATTTTTTTTAGTCTATTCTTTCCCTTGTAAGGAATTTTTTGTTGTGCAAAAAATACTTTTTATCATGTTTTAATCTCTTTTTATGTAAAAAATAAAGTTAATTTATTTTAAAATTCCTCTCATTCTCCTCATGAACCAAACAAAAAAATAAGAAGTAGGTTATTTCTCCTCTCATCCCCTCTGAACTAAATATGATAAGAATTATAATATTTTTTATCCTCTCTATTGAAAGGAATTGAAATGTTGGAAAAATAAAATTGACACATCTCTCATGGACGATGAATCGATGATTTACAACCCTTATAAATTGTTTGGTTTAGTGGAAAACTGAGAGGAAAGAATGGGAGGAAAGGAAAAGGTAGAAAAAAGTTTTCTTTCCATTGTTTGGTTTAAATATAATCATGAAAGGAAAGAAAAAATAACGTGGGACCCATCCCAAAAACTTTTATTCCCAAACTGGACGGAAAAGTTGGAAGGAAACCTATTTTAAGTAATATGACGAAGATGCCCTTGGTTAATTCTTTATTTATTTTTGTCAAAACTCAATACCCTGCTTATCAATATTGGTTCTAGCTAAATCTTGTTTTGTACTTTTATGTTCTCGACAATATATACGTAAATTATAATAATAAACTTTTAAATATTATATTATAATTTAGTTTAGTATATAATACGATAATTATAGTGATTTTAAATATAAAATATATAGTCTATACAAAACTATTTATAAAGATTTATATGTCAAGGATGAAATAGTAATTATTTATTACACATCTTTTCTTTCTTCTCATTTTTCCTTTCATATTCTCTCGTACCAAACAACCTAAAAAATCCTCTCACTTTCCATTCTCATTCCTTCCTCTCCCTTTCTTTCCTTCTCCTTTTCTTTCTCTTACTTTCTTTCCCAATCAAACATAGCCTTAAGATGCACTAAAAAGAGCATCTTCCACACCTCTCTCATCCCTAAATGACAACTTACCGGTGGTCTTATGTTATTGTGTATTGGCGGTGTAATAAATGCTTATGCTGACCGATATACCGACAGAAACAAACCGTCGTAAATAGCTGAAGAAATACCGATGAACTTTTACCGCCGGTAAAGGACCCGCCATTGTTTCCCTCCACCCTGTAACACCCCGATTTTCAAGGTGCTACAGTAGTGACACCAACAATAAAATAAACAATGCTGGTTAATTTATAAGACATGAAAAAGGGTAGTAATTTTTTTTCTTTTTCAAAACATGCTAACGCCAACATGCGTTACATATATAATACCTTGTTTCATTCATGGCATAGACCAGTGGCCAGCATTGAGAAAGTTTTACAAAACTCTAACTCATTACTTTATAAAAGACATGCTGCCACAGTTCCAAAATCAAGAACCTCCTACTCCTGTATGTCTCTTATAATCCCACGCGGGGTGACCACATAAAGACTTCAAGCCCCGGAACCTACCCTATCCCTAATCATGCAAAATTACAAACATCGTACTCCACTAGCTACATCTAAGCTAAGAATTACATCTTCCGTCTGACTCTCAAAGACTCTTCTCGGGTCCCGTATCCACCGTATGCTCCTCCGCTAGCAATTGACCAGCTGGCGGCGGATCAGCCAAACACAAAGAACAAATAAAGTGCAAGGGTCAACTTCAGAAATAACAAAATCACAGTATATATATACATCTAGATACATAGCAGTGATAATCCTTTAATCAACAGACAATCAACCTCATCACATGATAAGCAACATTATATAACAACCATCACCTTATGACAGACATCATCACACTCGCACGAACAATCAAGATGCAATGCTCATGTTTGTGTTATGCCAATGCACATGTGCTACTGACTGTGACTATTATTCGAATATAACGCCAATCCCTCGCAGGGTAGGCAGGACAAGATCCTTCAGTTATCTAGTCGATGGACTACAATCCATCAACCCCGAAAGCTGCTGCTATCCTAGTTCACGACTCGAAGTCGCTCTGGATTCAACAATGACACGGCCAGACTTTTGATTAGGCTAAACACCCCAAGTCATACGACCCGTAGTTGCCTTGTGTGTTTACCAACCTCACTGGCCTGCCTATGTATGCATGAGACGTCATGTCATTCCAAGAAATGAGGTTAAACATAACAACTTAAATATAATGGAAAGCGCAATTCGTGCGAATCCGAGTTACTTACCAATGCGGGACGTGCCCGTCTTACATCATCTCTTTTCATGTCACTTAGTCTCACATACCAACGACTTGCCTTGGTTACTATCAATGGCAGTTCTCCACATGTCTCATAGCACTCATACTACAATATATCATCATGCTCATCATCGTTTAACATTTCACACGTTATCACATTCAAGCATGCTTCGCATATCGTTACAGTATATCAACGAGTACTCATATTATCACATGTTATTGCTAAGGTTCACAACATTACAATACGCATTCAAGCCATGTTCAATGTCACTCCATGATCAAGTAAGTCAATAACACGATTTACAAGCAATAAAATCTGACTAACAAATTTCCATTCATAGACATGTAGTCATCAAAAAATCTAATCCAGCATAGTAGATGCCTTCAGCTCCATGCATCAATATATCTTAATCAACATAAGATTTTATATGCGTATATGCTATAAATAACCAAGTAAGGTAGAAAAGTGCCCTTACCGTAGTCGCTTTCCTTCTGATGCTCCGTACCCATACGCTCCCGCGGTCGGTGTTTGTCTCGGAGGTTCTCGATTTTCAAACCTTCACAAACACATAGCCTAGCTTAGTACCCTTCCATCTAAACTTTACTCTTTAACTAAAGTTTAAGGATGGTCACTAACCCTTAGGAACTTAGAATTAGGGATTATGAGTTACAACTCATCGAACGAGTCAAACAAGCTTTAACACTTAGGGAAAACCTTGCAAAACCGCACAAAGCACACGACCAAAGCGTTAAAACACTTTAAGTTTTCCTCCAAAACTTCTAACTTTAAACTTCAAAACTTAGCAAACTCTCTGAAAACTTTTATGCCCAAAAGAAAGCTTTCATACCTCAAGACATTGCAACTAGAGATTGAGCTTTAGGGCAACTCATGACCCATCAAGCTTAGCCCAAAACACAAGCACATAAACACATTGAATCTCTCGTTGTCTCTTAGGGTTTCAGATCCCTAATCCCAGACATTCATTGAGAATTAATATGATTATACCGTAGAACCGCTAGTTGAAACCCATGGAACTAGCTCGAAAATCAGATTTACCCTCTCATTTTCTTTTGGGATTTTAAATCCTTTTCCTTAGACAATCATCGAGGTTCTTTAACACTTAACATTTTCTTTCGAGGAAAAGCCTTCAAGAAACACAATCAACCTCTTGAACTCAAAAATCCTCAACCAAAATACTTTGTTCAATAAAACATAATCTGTCCAGTTAATTGGATGGATTTTTAATTACATCAAACCCACTCAGAAAAATCTAAATTTTTATCCCATGATCACTAGCATGCACCCTAAACCCATGTAAACTTTCAAGTCCAAACTCAAAGCACAAAAATCAAGGAAAAACAAACAAAGGCTGTAGGTCATGCTCCGAGGCAGCAGGACCCTTGCTCGCCAAAATGTGAATAACTCGAGCGACTAAACTCGGAATAACATGAAACCGGCGGGATAATTTAGATAACCGAAAGGGATATAATAACACCAAGGACAAACAAGCCCAAAAACACTTTTCTTCCTAGAAACCACGACGGTCATGTCAACAACAACATCAAGACCAAGCTTTTCTTCAAAACCAAGTTGTACACACTTAAGCCCAAGCAAAACCTATGGAGATACCAAAGCTAGAATCTTCAAAATCACTTCTCAAAATAATCAACTTTCCAAAACCACCCTTTTTTCAGAAATTGATTGAGGGGTTTTTCAACGCTAACATCAAGGAGCATATCTTGTGAAGACAAGTCTCAAGAATCACTCATTTCAAAAACAATTTTGACATCAAACTCAACTTTTCTTAAAAAAATTTACATGAGGAGGAAGAACAAGATATGGAGAGCATAAAACTGCAAAGGAGCATGAGGATTCAAGCCCTTGATCAGTACCCAAAATGCTCCAAATCAAAATCTAAAACCATGAAGAGCAAGAGCACGTGAAACCAAACCTTTTCCTTCAAGTACTCAAGATGAGAAAAGCAAGAGAATGTGGTGGAAGGAAAAGGAGAGGGTTCGACCACCGTGGGAGAAGGAGAAGGGGAAGATGAGGCTTTCTCTGTCTCTATCTGTCTCTCTCTCTCTAATCCTCTCTCTATTTTCCAACACCAAAAGCTCAAGTGAACAAAGAAAGGAAAATGGCCACATTCAATGGCATGTAAGCGGAGACCTCATTAAGCAATTGGGGGGTGAATTTAAATTCTTTTAATAGTCAAAGGGACAAAGTGAGAGTTTAGAGAAAAATATCTTGATTAAACTATGCTTAAAAGTCCAATCCTTCTCTTACATGTCCTAATCAAGTCATAAACATCAATCCATGTCATAATTGTACTTTAGCACATCTCCCCATAAACCCTCTTTTTATGACTAACATCGGTCACTCGCTCTTCATGACTCTGACCCTTGCCAAACTCGGGCGTCGGTCGTCAAAATATCTCGAGATATATTTTCCTGAGATTCCGGTCGTTTTCGACCCAAATACACTATTCATAAAAAACGAGTTTAATTCATAACTGGGTTCCTCACGACTTTCTTAGACTTTACATCTTGTTCGGTAATTTTAGAAATGCCTAAAACTGCCTCATTTCCGCACTTTAGGGTTTTCAAAGCCCCGCTACCGAGTGCCAGAAACTTTACCGGGCCCCAGAACCAAACCATATCCACTTTGCAGTCAATCTTCGCGAAAACATGCATACATTATCATACATATATGAAAAAATTCCAATTCCTATCTGAATATCAGTTGGGGTTTCAATTGGAGCTTCTACGGTGAACTGCCGTCGCAAAACCTTACACAAATAAAACAAACTGCTCAAAGTATTATCTAGGGCTCTAAAGCACCCACCATACACATCGGGATAATAAAATAATTAACTTATCATTTAAAATATTCAGGTCTTACAATACTACCCCCCAATAGTTTCATCCTCGAAACTAGAGTCGATCCATAACTCAAGGCATTGTTCCCTCCTCCTCTCATAGCTCCCAGGTCGGATTTCCCACCGCCTGGTCCCATAAAACTCGCACCAGAGGGACTTGCTTCCCTCCGAGTGGCTTGACGTTCCTGGCCCCTACGTTCGTAGGCGAAACCTCGAACGACAAGTTATCCCTTAGATGAATCTTATTCAGCTCACGACATCTGACACTAACGCCTGCACAATGCTTCATAGGGTGCCACCCCTATGCTTGCATGAAAATTATTGCTGTAGGTAAACTATAGAAAGCCAACAACTCAT
The DNA here is from genome assembly GCA_030819835.1 of Acmispon strigosus. NCBI lineage: Eukaryota > Viridiplantae > Streptophyta > Magnoliopsida > Fabales > Fabaceae > Acmispon > Acmispon strigosus. Next base: position 32,146,377 of record JAUAMA010000007.1, read on the forward strand.
TCCATTTCCGCGTCATCCAAAACACATGCTCTGAACAGATCCTCTCGATCTATTCACCCGTCCGTGGGTGGTAAGCAAAACTCTTCCTCAGATTCGTTCCAAATACCTTGTAATACTCCTCTTTTCATGACTAACATCAGTCACTCGCTCGTCTCACCTATGACACTCGCCAAACTCGGGCGTTGGTCGTCAAAATATCTCGGGATATATTTTCCCTAGATTCTGGTCGTTTTCGACCCAAAAACAGTATTCATAAAAAATGAGTTTAATTCATAACTAGGTTCCTCACAATATTCTAAGACTTTCCATCTCTTTCAGAAATTTTAGAAATTCCTAAAACTGCCTCGTTTCCGCACTTCAGGGTTTTCACAGCCCCGCTACCGAGTGCCAGAAACTTTACTGGACCCCGGAACCAAACACATCGACCTTACACTCAATATTCACAAAAACATGCATACATTTTCATACAAATATGCAAAAAGTGCACTTCCTATCCGAATATCAATTGGGGTTTCAATTGGAGCTTCTACGGCGAACTGTCATCGCCAAACCTTGCACAGATAAACCAAACTGCTCATAGTATTATCTTGGGCTCTAAATCACCCATCATACACGTCGAGATAATTAAATACTTAAATAATAATTTAAAATATCCAGGGTCTTACACACCCAAACTTTCCCACCATGCCGTTCCGAGCGAATACTGAATGTTTTGGCCATCAGTAAAGGTTTTATTATTATCAAAAATCCATTACCAACCGCCAAACCATCAGTAAATGGCTAGATCATCGACCACTCGATGGCCGTTAGTAAATAACCATCGGTGGATACATTATTCTTGTTGTTGTATTACATAGTTCAATTTGGAAATGCCACGACTTTTCCATTGTGATAAGAATTGATTATCAATTTCCACAGATGGTACCAAAGTGTTTTTCCTAAATCTGAGCTAGAGGATGCTTTTGATTTTCAGTTGTAGTGCGTAGTCTTGGATGATTCTTCGGGCACAATGATGTGATGTTGACTCGGCGGGGAAGGTACCAGCAAAGTCACTCTAATTCTCAAGTCAGCATGAGATGATAGAGAGATAAAGCTCAAAGTCATAGAAGAACAATAAGTTAGCAAAATGAGTAATGCTTATGTAAATAAAAGATCAAACTTGTATTTATAGGCCTGATGAAAGTCATATTTGAGGCGCTGGGCTTTGATAAGTCTTTATGTATGACATCCGAGATGATGACTACCCTTAGACAGTCTTGCAATTGTTTCATAAATGTGTCGACTTAATTCTGCTCGGTTGACTGTTGGATGAGAAGAATCTTGCTTTTGATTGTCTTGGGTGGTCAATATTGTAACGACTTAGTTGTGGAACATTCTGACCACCCAAGACGATGTTGGGCGTTGGGCTGGTCAAAATGGTTTTAAATTTTTAACGACAACTTGGATATTGTGAGGAAGAAGAGGAGACTGATGAGTCGCTTGGAAGGGATTAATAAGAAGCTGCTCATGCGCCCTATTCCTTATCTAGAGAAGCTGCAGCAGCGTCTCTGGAATGATTACCGACTTACTCTCATTCAGGAGGAAATGCTTTGGAAGCAAAAGTCTAGAATCTTGTGGATAAAACAGGGCAATCGTAATACAAGGTTTTTCACACTGCTACAAAAATCAGAAGATAAATAAGATTGAAGCCTTATCCTCTGAAGATGGTACAATGGTAAATGATCCTGATGAGCTTAAGAGGATGTGCGTTGAGTTCTTTCGAAGATTGAATACAGAGATTTTTCCCTGCTCTTCTTTTCTTGTGCGCGACCAATTCCTTGGGCTTCAGAGGGATGTTCTTGATTTGATGCAGAGCCCTTTCCTTCCCTGCGAGATCAAAGAAACAATTTTCATCATGGGTTCTCTTGAATCCCCAGGTCCTGATGGCCTTAATCCTCTCTTTTTTCAGTCTCAATGGGAGGTGTTCGGAAAGTCAGTGGTGGAGCTTTTGCAAAGTTGTTATTTGGACCATCATAAGGTGAAGGATATTAATGAGACCTTGATTGTTTTGATCCCTAAGATGGATAGAACGAATTCTTTATCCCAGTATCGTCCTATCAGCCTTTGCAATGTCATACATAAGACTATGACCAAAGTCATTGCAAACAGATTGAAGGGGGTTTTGGGGATTTAGTGTCTCCAAACCAATGTAGTTTCATCCCTGGCAGGCAAAGCTCGGATAATATTATTGTGGCTCAAGAGGTCTTCCATTCCATGAGATATTTGAAAAGGCATAAAGGGTGGATAGCGGTGAAGATCGACTTAGAGAAGGATTATGATTGATTGAGTTGGAGTTTCTTGAGGGATACTCTTCTTGAGGTTGGTTTTTCTCAGAGCTTCTGTGATTTGATTCTCAGTTGTGTTAGCATGAGTTTATTTCAGGTGTTGTTTAATGGTGAGAAGACAGAGAGTTTTCTTCCTTTCCAGTGGATCCGTCAAGCAGATTCAATCTCTCCTTACCTCTTTGTTTTGTGCATGGAGAGGCTTGCACATCGGGTTCATCTTGAGGTGGATGGTGGTAAGTGGAAACTGTTGTGTCTCTTAAAGAATGGTCCTCCTATTACTCATCTTTTCTTTGCAGATGATCTATTGCTATTTGGGGAAGTGTCCCTTGATCAGATGGGGATAATGTGAAGAAGGTCTTGCTCCTGACCCTGGCTGAGGTTTTGATGACGAAAAACTCGTGAACAAAAAGAAGAAAAGAAGACTTAGAAGAACCAGTACAACATGTCTCAAGCAATCTCAAGGGTTAAAGTTTAACTAAGTCTTACATAGTTAGGTAAGTTATGCTTCTAAGGTCTCTTTAAGTATAAGGCTCAAACATAAAGTAACATATTGAGTTTAACCTTTTTCATAAGATAAAAGTGATAGAAAAACTCAAGTTGATCTTAAAGTTTCACTTTCTGGAAAATGGACTTGAGTGTAATCGATTACACCCTTAAGGTAATCGATTATACAAAGGCAAGGAATCGATTACAGCTTGCTTTTAATCGATTACATGTTTGAATTTGCAATTCAAACAGCAACGGTCCCATAGTGTAATCGATTACCTAAGTATTGTAATCGATTACATGCTCGATTAGTTGCATTATTTCATGAACCATTGTGTCTCAAAACGTTTGGGAAGCATTGTGTTGGTTCATGGATGATCTCCTATGCCTATAAATAGTCAATTTGTGTTCAGAAACGTGACAAGACTCATAAGACTGATATATGCACCATTAACATACTTTCATATACATAAGTCTTTGTTCTACAACTTTCAAGAGTCAATATTCTGAGTTTCTTGTTCTTCATTGTCAAAAGAACACACATGCTGTTCCACTATTGAAGAACTCAGAATAAGAAAGAGCCTTCATATGAAAAGTTCCTAAAAGCATAACTTATACATTCAATCCATTCTATGTTAGAGGATTGAATTAGCCGGTTAGAAATTCTTCTTCATCTTCATTCTGGTTGAGTGAAAGATTCACCGTAGGGTTCAGTGAAGGTCGATTGTCTGAAAGTGGTTTGCTTTCAGGTTCTGAAAGTGGTGTGCTTTCAGGTTGTTGATAGAAATTCTTAAAGTCCTTGGTGTAAGCACTTGTAAGAAGTTTTTATCAATAGTGGAAAAATCCTCAAGGGGTTTCTTGAGGGACTGGACGTAGCCTTCGGTGGATTGAAGGTGAACCAGGATAAATTTTGTGTGTGATTTCTCCTATCCCTCATCTTTTACTTTCAAGCAACGCTTATTTCCGCTGCAATCACAATTGTCATTTGTGAACACCATTATCTTGAAAGTAACAATTTTTGTTAAGGCGAAAATCGTGCAAACCTGATTCACCCCCCTCTCAGGTTGCTATCTATACTTACAGATAATGATGAAGTGATTGGATGAGTTCTGTGACGCTTCGGGTCAGAAAGTGAGTAAGGAGAAATCTCGTTTGTTGGTTTCTGATAATGTTCATCGTGTCTTGGCAAGACAAATTAGTCATGTTGCAGGTATCCAGTTGACTTCTAATTTGGGTAAATAACTTGGTGTCCCTCTTATTCATAAGAAACCTTCTCGGGCTACCTATGATTTTACTTCGGAGAGGACCCAACGGAGGCTAGCTTCCTAGAAGGCGAGTTCTCTAAGCCTTACTGGGTGTGTGACTCTTGCTAAATCTGTCATCTAGGCCCTTGCTCCTTACTGCATGCAGACCATGCTTCTTCCCAAAGGGGTGTGCCACCAGTTAGACATGATGCAAAAAGGCTTCATTTGGGGTGTGGAGAATGGAAAACGTAAATTTAGCCATGTTAAGTGGGATGTTGTGTGTTGTCCCAAGGAGGAAGATGGGCTTGGATTTAGAAGGATATATGATTTTAATCAAGCGATGGTTATGAAGTTAGGTTGGGGCTTTACTACAAAACCGAAGGCCCTTTGGGCTGGAGTCCTGAGAGGGAAGTATGGTTGTGGCGACTCCATTATGCCTTTGGTTAGGAGGTGTAAGAATGAGTCTCTTGTTTGGAAAGGCATAAGGCAAACTTGGGGGGTGTTGTCATCGATTTTTAGGTGGAAGGTAGGCAATGGTGATACCATCAGATTTTGGAGAGATCCTTGGCTTCTTTCAGGCCACGTGTTAGAGGATATGGCTCATAAAGAGATCCCCCCCCCCCCGAAAATTATCGATCATCCGGTCAACCACTTCTATGAGCAGGGAAGGGGGTGGAAAACTTTTTTATTCTCATATCTTCTTCATTGCAGGTATTTTCAGGAGATCATTACTTCAAGTGTTCCGATCAAGCTAGAGGCCATGATTCAATCTTTTGGGCTAGGAGTTCGTCAGGATCGTTATCCACCAAGGCGGCCTATGACTTGGTCGCTTCCCATGGTGTTCGTGCCTTGCTGGCTGGTGTGTGGCGGAGCGTTTGGAGGACAACGGTACCTCAACGTGTAAGGACCTTTTGTTGGAAGATTCTGAATAATGGAGTGTTAACAAAATCCATGCGGGTTCAGAGGCACATGACAACGTCTAGCATGTTCCCTTTCTGTGATTTAGCCTACGAGGACTATCTCCATCTCTTCTGAGATTTTTGTTTTGTTGCTCTGTTTGCGCTCATTGCCAGGCAGGGGTGTTGAAGTGTCTTTCTTCTCCATGAGCTTAGTCTAGTGGTTGTGTAGTAACCTGCAGGGTGGAGCGACGAGTGCTAGAAGGATTGATTGGAGCTGTTTCTTTGCTACATCCTTATGAGCCATATGGAGACTTCGTAAAGATTGGGTTTTTAACGGAACTGCTCCTAGTATTTCCAGAATCTGGGGCTTTGTGGGTGCGATGGGTATGGACCAGCTGCTGTGCAAGGGGTGGATTCAACCATTCCTTTTTATGGTGCAGATCGTGATGTGTTTGGAGGTTGCAGACCGCCAGTTTCGGTTGCTTAGTAGCGATGGGTTCCACTAGAGACGGTTGGGTGAAGGCCAACGTTGACGGCTCCGTGCTCGGTGACTTCGCTACTAGCTGTGGTGACATGATGTGTGATACGTTAGTGGCTTGGTTGTTTGGTTTCTGCAGGAATTTGGGAAATTTTAGTCATGCTAATGTTTTTCTTGCTGAGTTATTGGCAGTGTCTACAGTGATTGACATGATTCTGGATCGAAATATCCCTCAAGTGAATATTGAAAGTGATTCGCTTGAGGTTATCCAGGTACTTCTCTCGTGTCCAGATGAGTCTCATCCTTATGCTGATGTGGTGGTGTTTGTTATGTAGAAGAGCAGATATCATGGCAGTGTGCGTTTTGCTCATAGCCCTCGAGAGTCTAATCTTGTTGCTGATTATTTAGCCCATGTTGGGCAGCTTTCCGTTCGATGTTCATATTTTTAATTTCCCTATGGGAGATTGTCTTCGGTTGCTTAACTAGGATGTTGATGAAGTTGCGTCCTCTCCTTCGATCTTAGCTCCTGGTTAGCTTGCGGTCTTTGTTCGGGGCCTAGCCCCTCCCTCCAAAAACAAATTTGGACAATTTAATTGGCCTTTGTAGTAATGCTTCGTAGTAATGCTTCATGAATACACTATTTGACCCCCTGCATCAATTCCATATTGATATCTGTATTCATATTTCACTTGCAGCATAAACAAGTACTGAACATGCGTAAATTTTTGGAGGTACTAGTCACAATCCAAATGAATGCAGCTAAGAATTCATAGCACCTTGCTATTCAAGGAGTGGTGAATAAATCCATCACTTCAGCATTGTGCTTTTTTACTGCCGCCCACTTACCATTTGCGTTTACTAAGACATAATGGGGAATTATTTTATGTGGAAGTGCATACATAATTGATTCAACCCATAGGTCAAAAGTTTTTCTTTTTTAATTCTTTTAATCAAACAGTTGAGTTCATTATTATCTTCGAGTCAATATTTCTCAAACCCAAAAGTCAAATAAACAATTTTTTAAAATGTTTAAAGCGAGGGTGTTTGCGAATTGAATTAGATCAATTTTAAGAATATAATTATCTGATTCACTTTGTTTAGTTTTTATTTCATTATTCAATTTTAATCTGTTTTGAATTTAATAATATCCAATTCTGTCTAATTTAAATGAGAGCTGACTTTAATTATTTATAATTAAGATAAATTAATTTTAGTGATTGCTCATATTGTTCTTCTTGAGATGAGATTGCTCGATTGTCCTTGTCTGCAGTGGTGGTGCATTGCCTTGAATAGCTTTGTTTGCACGGTGGAGCCGCGCATACACAACGGGGATGTACCTGCAAAAGATATTATGACGCTCAAGTCAAAAAGAGAGCAAAGAAATAGAATCTTAAAGCCTAGAAAAACTCAGAGTTTAGCATAATGAGCAATGCTTAATGTAAATGAACGACAACACCTGTATTTGTAGGCTCAGAGTCTATCATAATTGTCTCTGCAAGTCGTTAAGAAGCCTTGCAGATGGACTTCCGAGGTCATGGTTGCCCGGGGGCAGCCTCATGTGATCGTTAGTAAGTATATCATCATATGGCTGATTGGCCCTAGTCACGACAAGATGTTCCTTGACTAAGTCACCTCATATGCCTTTGTGGTTCCCACTTTGATGCGAGACTTTTAAGTCGGCTGAAATGCTATTGAGCCTTTTGGTCTTTTGGACCGGCCAGAAAAGGATCCCCTCCATCTTGTCATGTCAAGTATGATATGTCAAGCTTCTCAGATTCTATCGAGCAACAACTGCTCAAAAAGTATTCTTCGTGTAGATGATTCCTTTCCGTTTTTCTGATTGTCTAGAGATTGTTTGTTTTTTCTTCTTTGGATTCTTACCGAGGTTTTCTAATATTATGCTATCTCGCTCGGTCTATTATAACAAGTACGGAAGCGTCTTCCCTTTCCATCTGAAGTGCATTGTACCTTCCGATATTGGGTTTAGATCCCAGACTTTAGCCCCTTTTCGTTCCTTTTGAGAGAAAAAATTTAAGCTTCCTGCTTTTCCTCTTTTTTAAGGGAATACCAAATTTTACCCTTATGTCAAAGGCTTCTAGTGCTTCTTATATCGCAAATGTCAAATTATTCCAAACATAATCTTTGTCTTTCAGTTTCCATCGAGACGAAGCCTTCAGAAGTAATTTGGTTTTGTTTCGCACCCGAAATCTTCATCCCAATTCCTATGTGGTTTCCCAACAACTTATCGAATTTAGGTATGATTTTTTTTTTTGATTCTCACTTTAAACTTTTAAACAATGGTTTTAGTTCACCTTTTGGAGGAAGGGGATCTTGAGGGTGAAATTCCCTTTTCCTTCTTACCATCTTCGCTTTCATTTTTCTAATTTCAATTTCCCGATGATTCAACTAGAATCCCTCCCCCTCCCATAGATGAGGGGACTCTATCATTCCTTCCCAACCTTAGTTCTTTTAAAAATATCATTTAGAATCCTTCTGGAGAGGCTATATACTGAAACCTCTCCTAATGCGATTTTTTCTAACGATCTTCTTGCACTTAATTTTGTAGACTCGTCTTCCATGGGCCGTCGGAAGCATGCTCCCCACTAGTCCCTTCTACCCTGGTTCTTTCACTACGAGAATTATCGGAATTACAGACGGTTAATTATAGACGGTCCATAAATCGTCGGTAATTCCCTTAATTACTAACCGTGAAACCGTCGGTAATGCGATTTCGCAAAAAAAATAATTAATTAAAGACGGATTTAGCCACTGTTATTTGGAGGGTACCGTGGTGGGATGGGATTTTGGGGCGAGGAAAGCTGGCAGGAGATTTTCTAGTGGCTTTTTCCAACAGTTTTAGTCTGTCGATAATTTCACTGGCCAATTCAGACGGTTTATGGCTGCCAGTAACTCGACTGGCCATTTTCATGCCCATTTTCGGTGTTTTATTTACAAAATTTATTATCGTGCTGTTAGCCCAGAAATTTTCCCAAGTCTCGGATTAGTCGAGGACCACACCAAAGGATGAACAAGTGTTCGAGCTTGTTCTCGGTTGGGCCCTGGCATGCATGAAGCAGTCTTTCGACGGTTAGAGCAGTTAGATCAACATGACACGTGGAGAATGAAGAAACGAACATAATACACGTGTAGATACAAGAAGAAGTGATCGTTGCAAGCAATTAGGAGATTTTTCCTATAAATAGAAGAAGCAAAGGCAGAATTCGGGGTCTTTCGCCTTCATCACGACACGACACGCCCTGTAGCGTTAACCCCCACCCCTACGCCATAAGTCCATCTGGTAGTGACGCAGAGCAACATGAACGAGACACACGTGAGTGGCTGAGTGGTGGTCGATTGGCCAAACCTTTACATTTCCCTGTAATTTACATTTCAATGCAATTTGCTTTTCGTTTCTTTTCCCTTTTTTATCTGTCTATAACCCTTTCCCTGCTTATAACCCCCTCCTCAATGCTTGGAAGCACTTCGCTCTCAAGTAACTTATCCTAAAACACGCACCCACTCTACTCGAACCACTTTCGACGGATTCCGCTCCACCCACTCTGCACACACACACCCGCACCCCGCGCGCGCACATGGAAGATTTTCGTACTCCCCAGGACCTGAAAGAGGATAGAATCCAGCCTCTTCATAAACATTCATATTTTCTTGTGGTGTTACCCTGGTTACCAAAAACCAGCGTAAACACCTGCCCATATAGTTTACCGACGGTCCGACCATCGGTAACCTATATATAGAGGCTTCCCATCTATTGTCTTAACATTTTTTCCTACTTTGTAATTTTAGATTTTTTATTATATTTTAATCTATACATTTTGTTTGATTTTGTATGGGGAATGATCAAATGTTTCTCACATCATAGAGGTTAGTAATTCATAATTCTTTGTACTTTATTATGTTAGTGTGAATATGTGGTTATGTTAATTTGAATATTATTTATGCATGACGAATTAATTAAGTTATCATATATATTGCTGTATGAAATGATTTATCTTATAATATGTCTTGAGTGACATGTATAGTTTGTAATTATATTTATTGTTGTATAATTTTTATTGAACGGAAGTGACTTCTTATATTGAGGATAATATCTTAGTTTATTGAAATATTTTACATGTATTGCAATTGAAAAAACACTTTGTGGAATCTTATTCAATAAATATGTTATAAATACAAATTTTAGTGATTTTCTTATTAAAAAAGTCTCGTGCTCCACTTCTCTTTCATTGTCCATGAAATGCTTCATCCATATATGGATGAAGCATTTAATATATGGATGAAGCATTTCATCGACAATGAAAGTGAAGTGGTACACGAGGCTATTTCAATAAATAGTTACTAATATTTTTATTTATTATATATTTATAAAAATGATAATCCGCGAAGTGTATTTTCATTGCAATATATGTAGATAAATTTGGTGAATTAATATAGGCTTAATAGCACTTTTGGTCCCTCACCTTTCACGATTTGACATTTCTGGTCTCTCTTGGAATTTATTAGCAAACAAGGTCCCTCATATTTATAAGAAGTTGCAGTTTTAGTTTTCCGTCAACTTCCATCCAATACTTAATGGTTTCTGTGTAAAAAAAAAAAAAAAAAGAGAAACCCAGAATCTTCATCATCTTCAACCATCTTCATTATCATCTTCAACATTAAACTAAAAAAACCCAGAAAAAATAAGAGAATAAAAAGCAAAGTGATAGTTCAAAACAAAAGAAAAGCCCTGATATCAAATCAAGCCTTGTGACAGTGGTTTCATACAAGCTACAACATTTATTACTGCCATTGGATCCGATTCTCTACATCCTTGTTCTTCATCTTCATTCACCTTCTTCTAAAACCTTCACTTTCCCAATAAGGAGACACATAAACAAACCTAGAATTTTGTGCTTCCAGAACCTTCCCTCAACCCACACTCAGGTCACGAGAAAGAGATCGAGAGGCAGATCGTGAAAGAGAAACAACAAATCCAGATCTTAAGAAATTCAACCTTTCACTTCGATCTTGTAAAACATCATCATCATCAACAGATCTGGAAAGTTCAAGCTTTAACTTCAATTCTGTAACAACATCATCATCAATAGAAAGAGAAAGAGATTGAGAAAGAGAAACAACACCATTTTCTTCACCTTTCTGGGTTTGGGGTTTGGTAGGTTCTTCACCACAGATCCAGAATTAAGCCAGAGCATCAAGAGACCACGCCGACGTCGTTTCCTCCGATCAAGCCACAACGCGGTTCACTATGTCGTAGCATCAAGAGACCACGCCGTGCTTTCTAGAATCATCTCCTCTCTGCCCCGTTTCCCCCCATCGAGCTCCTTACTCAGCCACAACAGCGAACCACAACCATCGACCCGCCATGGCCGTCCCAAATCACCACCACGTCACTGCATCTGTTTCTCCTTCGAAAACCCTCAATATCCCAGCCGCGGCTGCAATCGACCTTCCTTGGAGGTTAAGATTTAGGAGGAGGAGGTGGTGGTGGTTTCTGAGGAACGTCCTGAAGTGATGGTGGTTCCGATTTGCTGGAGATTTGGGCGTTTCAGTTTCTTCATCCTCATCTCCTCTTTCTCTGACTTGGGGAAAACTGGTTTAGGGCACGAGTCGATGGAGATGGAGCGATTACGATGGTGGAGAGGGTGGCGGTGTGTTGGGTGATTTGGGTAGCAGAAACAAAAACATGTGTTATGGGGTTTGAAGGGATAGAGAAGAGAAGAGGAAGAGGGAGAGGTGAGTAGAGGAGCAGATCTGGTGGTTTGGGTTGGTGGGTTCTGATTTTGGTGTTGTGGGAGATTGAGATTTTATTTTTCTAGGTTTTTTCTGGAAATGAAGATGACGATGATGGGTTTTTCTGAGATTAAATGAAGATGATGAATAATTGGATGAATGTTCTGGATTTTTATTTTTTTTTTATTTTTTATTAAATTTTTAAATCTTAAACCGTTAAATCTTTAACGGAAGTTAAACAGAAAACCAAAATTGTAACTTTTTGTAAACGTGAGGGACCTTGTATACTAATAAATTCCAAGAGGGGCCAGAAATGCCAAATCGTGAAAGGTGAGGGACCAAAAGTCCTATTAAGCCATTAATATATCATACTCGGTATAAGAAGTTGCTTTCGTTTAATATAGGCAAATTACCGGTGGCTTTCAACCATCGGTAATTATCGACTATTTTATCTGACACCAAGTTACCGACGATTATTAATGTCGCTAAATTATCGACGAATCAAACTGTCGGTAATTACTGATGATTTTGTAAAAATAATTTGTAAATATTACAAACAAGCGATTTAGCGACAAATTTTTGGTTGTCGGTAGGCCATCAATACATCATTGTTACCGATGGTTTTAAGGGGTTGCCGATGACTTTTAGTCGTTGGTAATTTGTGTTTATCTCGTAGTGTTTTAGCTGGGCAGATAAGGAAATACAGGGAACTTAATATTGTTACGATGTTGAAGCAGACGTGGGAGACCTCAAAATAATTAAAGATGAAGGTGTTCCCGCTCCTTACAATTTCATCGTCCCAAGTAAGAGTGCTCATGTCTACGTCGAAGAACCTAGGGGATTTTTTCATGTATTATTTCATGTTTTATTTGAATTGTGACTTACGGTTCGTTATTCCAATTTTGAGAGCAATATTTTGGGCCGCCTTTGTATTTCTCCTTTTAACTCCATCCCGTTTCATGGAGCCTTCTGAGAGGATTTAAAGTGTTGTGAGATTTCTTAGGTATCCTGACTACTCGTTCCTTATTCTTTCACCATTTTTAACTCAAATAAAAAAATGATCAAGGAAAGAAGAGTTTCTTCTGCCTTAAAATTTGGACTCGTATGAAAATTTTGAAAGGATTTCTGAAAGCCAAATAGTTTAGGTACGAATTCATCTTCGTCAAACTAACCCCGAACGCAACTCCTTATGTTATGCTTTTCTTGTAGGGAGACAACGATGCTGATGCTTCTTCTCGTAGCTGGAATTTCGAGCATTACAATCTAGAAGCATACGATCTGATCATCTAGGAGGACGCCCTTGATACCAAAGATTGATTCTAAACTTTATTCGAAAAAATAACTTTTATTTCTCGTGTCAACTACTACTCCAAGATCCCTTAGCCAACTCGGTCGTCTCTTAAGTAAGTTATTTCTGTAGATTTTCCTCCCTTCCTCTTTTTTAACTGTATATTTACTTTACCTATTTTTAACAACATGCGACATTGGTTTTGATACTTGTTTCCCACGACTAAGTATCTTGGATTTTTGTAGTTGTTCGAGAGTTGCATACACGGTTCCTGGTTCTGATCGAGCAAAAAATAATGGTAATTGGCCTTGATCAAGACACACCCCAACAATCCTCCCCGTACCCTTCTGAAGGAGCTGATGCCAGTCTAATTACTCACATTTGTCTGTGTCATTCTTCTCTTATGCCTCAAACACTTATCCCAACTCTTCTAATCCAATTGTTGCAAAATACTTACCTGATGGTTAACAGAAAAGAGCCAGGGGTTGATTCTTCCACAATCCCAAACTTGACCATCCTAAAAAGCAAGAGAAAAGAGCGAAAGCTTCTTCAAATGAAAGTAATGAAGACGTTCTCGAAAGAATGAGGAGAAAATCCCCCGTTCTTCCTCAAATCAATGATCCTCTTCTACGAGATTCCCAACTTTTGTCTCATCCTATAGGTCAGGTTGATGAACTACTTTCGTCTTCTCATAATTAATCTTACTTAAAATCTTTAAGTGCTGAAGAGATCGCAGATTTGACGGCCAAGGAATATTTGAAAGTGTTGGCCATAGTGAGGTATTTAAGCACTGTTGTGCTGCCTCTTTGTGAGGAGGAGATCTCTGAAGGAAATATAGTTAGTCAAGTGTGTGATATTAAAGGATAGCCTTGCCGCTACCTCCCAAGAGAATAAGAAGCTTGAACGGGAATGAAGTCTCTTCAACTATTGGAAGAAAACCTTGATCATGAATTTTTAGATTTCAAAGCCAGATGTGTGAATGCCCAAGAATTCGCTGCAGCTTCAACCTTCAAGCTAGAGGAGCAAAGACAAAAAAATAATACCCTTCAAGATCAAATTCTACCAGACGAGAAGAAGATTAAGGGCCGAGACTCGTTCAATTAGATATTCGCCAATAATAAGCCAATAGATCTTTCCTTATTTTGATTTCCTCTTGATTTAATCCATTTTCTTCTACCATTTTGATGGCCCGAAGTTTTGGGCTATTTTTCTATTTATTTTGCATGTAGTTTTTCTTAGCTATTTAGGCTATTTTCATCATTTTATGATACTTTAGACTTTGTTCATGCATTTTGATGTTTTTAGTTGAGTTTAGGATTTTAATGAATTTATTAGATATTTTTTATGTGTTTTAGTTGATTTTGGTGTACAGGGGACAAGTGAGATGAGCAAAAGAGGAAGAAGGTCTCTGTCAGGCTGGGCGCATTCGCCCCAAGAAACTAGGGCGTGTGTAACGCCCTGATTTTCAGGGGTCTCAAAATGAGTTTAAACAATAGAATAAATATGTTGATTAATTTTCAAGACCCGGAAATGCATAGTTTTTTTTTTGAAACATGCAATGACATCATGCATTACGAATATAATACCCTGTTCGGAACATAGCCACACACGTGGCGTAGTAAAGTAACCAGCATGAGTCAAAGTAGTTATAAGTACAACCCGACATAATCAAAAGAAAAGATATACCACAACTATGGAACCTAGGAGTAGCCCTCATAACTTCGGTATACCGTCTGTGATCCCACGCAGGGTGACCACACAAAAGTATATCAAAACTAAGAACCTATACTGTCCCTATTCATATTAATGTACATACTCCAAAAAGATAAGCTAGGTCCTATACCATCACATCACTCAACTAACCACCCATCACATCACTCAACTAAGCTACGCCCTAGTTATTGCTAGATAGGATTTTTTTTTTCATCCTTGGTTTGGCAATGTTGTTATTAATTTGTGTTTTTTAGTGCATGCAAGGTACGATTAATCTAGGGTCATTGCTATTTGATCTAGAGATAGACCAAACTCTCAGTGCCTTTCTTGATCAACAAAGAAGAGGGGTGCAAGCAAACGCCATGGAGGAGACATCGGCGAAAATGGAGACTAGGTTCCGTGCTGAGTATAAGGGGCGAACACGAGTTGAGATCGAAGCAAGGAGGATCCGAGAAGATAGGGAAGTTGAGGAAAAAAATGCTAGGAGTTCACTGAGGGACCTTACTACTCCTCGTATAAGCTATGGATACGATGGGAGGTATTATTCCACCTCCCAATACAACCGACAACTTCTAGATCCAACCTCACTTTGTCTCTTTAGTGAACCAACATAAGTTTGGAGGAAGTGCTTCTGAAGACCCTCATGCTTACATGGAGAGATTCACCAGACAATGCAACACCTTGAGGAGGAATGATGTTAATGGAAACTATCCGTATGAAATTATTCCTTTTTCCCCTCAGAGATCAAGCTGAAGAGTGGCTACAAACACAACCTCAGGGGAGTATACTCTCTTGGGAAGACTTGGGTGAAAAATTTGTCGCCAAGTTCTTTCCTCGCTCCTGTCTGAGGCAACTAAAGCATGAGATATACACTTTCGTCCACTTGGAAACAGAGAATTTGTGTGAGGCTTGGGAGCATTACAAAGCTCTATTGAGGAAATTCCCTGGGCACAACATTCCTCTTGCGGAACAAGTGCAGAAATTTATGAGTCATTGACTGATTATGCGAGGGCTAACCTGGACAGAACAACTAATGGAGATTTTGATGCGTTGCCTACTATGGAGGGCCTTGATGTCATTAACAACTTCTCTGCAAGAGCGGCGAATCCTATAATGATAGACGAAACCGGAAAGGGTTTATGAGGTGGAGGCATTTGATGTTGTTCTCACTTCCAATTGGAAGCTATCCTAGAAGATGGATGAAATAGTGCAGTGGATAGAAGGTTGCCAAATTAGTAATGAAGATGCTGAGTTTGATGAGGAGGTGAAGATGTTGGGTTATCCCGAAAATAAATCCATACTCCAATACTTTTAATCTGAGCTAGAAAAATTACCCCAACATCTCTTGGGGAGGCCAAATTAAATCCAACCAACCCGGGAAATCAAGGAAATACTCCAACCAAAGGCATCCACCACCTTGAACTTAGCTCCTCTAGAGTAGTGATGGAGGAAATTTTAACAAGGACTATAACGTTGTGCTTCTTGGGAGACAACCCAAGTTTGAAAAAAAAAGGTTCTTATTTTTCAGTTTTGAGTCTTTAGTTTTAATGTTGAGTCATAGTGTCTGCATGAGTTGTTTGATTGGATTGTTTGTAGTATTTGAGTTGGAGGGTCCAACTGATAGAAGTCCAAGAGTCTTCATGTTGCACCACATCGGGTAGACAAGGAAGTAATTATAAACCACATATATCTCATTCATTTTAGTGTTCATTTGCATTGCATTTAGTCGCACACACTAGTTTATCACTTTCCCTGAATTCTTAGTTTCACGCTCTTGTGGTGAATGTCTATTTATTTTGTTTTGACTTTGGGTTTGGTGCTTGCTTATGAAATGAAAAGTAAACGATGCATGGATGAATGAGTCTGGAAGGGCATGTGAAGAGTTAGGTGACAGAAACTTGAGTGAGTTTTGAAAAAGTGCTTGAGGTTACTTTGAATATCAGTTTTGTGGGGATAATACATGAATTTAGAGTTTCCTCTTAACCTCTATATTAGGTTTGCACTTTTTGGCTGTGAGGTTAATAAAAGGGCACCAATGTGGGAATAAAGCAAAATACACAAAGTGCAAAAATAAGGGAAGGATGTGAGTAAGGGAATGAGACGTCCTTACACCACTGAGCATACCCCATTCATATCTCTACCTTATTAACAAGAAAAAATTAGTAACCCCAAGTTTGTAATAACTAAGAAAGGTTGAAAAAAAAGAAAGCAAAAGCAAAAGACATGTGTGTCCTCATAATACAAAAGACTATTGACTATTATTAGTGGATTCTCAATATGGGGCTGGGGAATTAGGTGTTGACTGTGAAATACCACATCTTGGTGTTCCTTGTGATTTTCATTTGCATCTACTGAAGGTTTCTCAATCTCTTAGCTTGATTCATTGCATGAACTATCTTGATGAACTTGTCCTGTGTGTCTTGTGTTAAGTGTATAGTTGCTCGCATCTTACCTGGTGTCTATTTCTTGAGCTTGAGTACAAGCTCCCTTGAGTTTACGCTTGAAGACAAGTTGTCACTAAGTATAAGGGTGTGATGACTCGAGGTTTAGAGCTATTTTCTAGTTATTTTGCATGCAGTTTTATTAGTTACTTAGGCTATTTTATCATTATAGGAAACTTTAGACTTTGTTATTTCATTTTGATGTTTTTAGTTTAGTTAAGGATTTTTATGCATTTATTAGATATTCTTGATGTGTTTTAGTTGGTTTTGGTGTGTAGGGAACAAGTGGGCTGAGTAAAAGAGGAAGAAGGTCTCTGTCAGGCTGGGCGCGTTCGCCCTAGGAAGCAGGGGTGTGTGCGCCAGATCATTAGAGGAGGATCTTCTCCCTGCCAAGCTGGGGCGTGTGCGCCAAGAGATGGGTGCGTTCGCGCCAGCAGCCCTGAAATCCACCCACTCTCTGTCAGAGCTGGCGGGCATGCCAGGAAGTGGGGGCATTCGCGCAAGGCTAATTTGAATCCACCATGTTGCTTCTTGGCTTGGCTCGTGCGTGCCCAAATGTTGGGGCTTGCACGCCGATGTCGTCAATTTTCATTTGAAACACGATTTTGACCAAATTTTTGTATTATCTTTTGTCATTGGAACGAATTGGAGACTGAGAGAGAAGCTGTTCTGGGTCTTCTAGGGCGTTTTTTAGCCTTGTCTTGTACGGTTATTGTCGCGCTAAAATAACACATGTTTTTGAAGGCAAGTGAACCTTATCTCTCAAGTAATATATGATTGTAATTCCCAGTTATCAAACTCAAGGGACCAAGTAGCGAATTGGAATTAAGAGGTTAGGCATAGTTTAGCTCGAAAAGTTGGAAGGTTGATTGTGCGCAAAACAGTAAACAGATTGTAGTGGAGAGAAGTTAGGATGAGAAGGACTCGAGATTGTAATGAAATTGGATAATATTCCCTCCATTAGTTATTTTATTTCAATAATAATTGTACCAACCATACCCTCTTATAATAATCAACTCACATTAAGTTATTGTCGATAGTCTTACCCGACTGCATTAACTTGCAAGTATGCGTCATTGCAAGGTGATCAGTGAAAGTAAGCATGAAGTACATATAGGTGACTTATGAGGATTTCACTACCTAGATGTATAGGAAGTTGGAAACATACAAGATTAATCCTAAGACCCGATTAAGACCGACTTATTATTAACCCTCTATGTTCTTTCCCTCTTATTTTTCGGTAAATTATTCCCTCTTGTTAAAAGCCAATTAACTACTAGAGTCATGGTTGATCATGCAACATATAATTAAGCACATAACAAGGAAAAATAATATGAAACAATTATGAAACTGAATCAATAACTATAGCATGGGTAATGAACGGGCTAGGGGTACAAATCATATCCTTACATTACAACCTCGAGAGAGAGAATTTAGCTACTCATCAAAAGGAATAAATCAATAACACAAGTGTGGGGGAGCACGCATATGCCCCTGGTTGAACCCCCAAGTTATCTTGAGCCCCTTTCAGAACCTGAAGAAAGCCAAGCTGGCATCAAACCATCGCCTGTGAGTGACTCACCAGAGTGCCATCAAGTCTCGTCGCGCCACCACGCTCTCGCTGCTATACCTGCCATAAATACTACTAGTCATCCACCGGTGAAAAGCATGAAGGATAGGGTCTCAAATCCTATTGGCTTTAGACTGACTAGGGTCATAGCCTTTGCTGCCTGTGAGCTCCCTCCAGTAGGCTCCCTCATTAAACTCTAGAGGCATCTTTAGCTCACCCCAGTCCATGTACCGTGTGGGATGGAGCTCATACTCGAGGATTTTAGTGTATCTATGTTGCACCTATGTGGTGATCTACTACCTCCAACTCAGTTCTCCTCCTCTTGCTCGGTCCAACTCCATCCTGTATGCAAACCATCTGCAGAACAATTTAAATTTGGAAAAATTATTATTCTGTAGCGCCGATTGAATGTCCATGGTGTGTTATCACGAGCATGTTCATCTTTGGATACATGCACGTTGATTATGAGGCACGACTGTGTTCCACAGTGCTATAATGTATCTTCATTGAGCACAACCGTGGGGATGATGAACATGACTGTGTTCATCATCTACTATTGCGTGTGAGGCAGTAGTGACTAGGAAAAAATAAAAGAAAATAAAATAGGATAAGATATGTAAGTGCTTTTCACCCGAAGCACTTATATAGTAGGTTGCCTCCTACTCAATGCTTTTTTAAGGTCTGTTAGCTCGACTTGCCATTTTCTCAGATTAAGCTTAGTAGAAGGAGTTTATCCCTGGACTCGGGAAATAACTCGTTCTAGTTTCAGGCGTTATAGGTATTGTAACGCCCCGATTTCTCAAGGATTATTATCGTAAATATCGACCAACACTTGTAAAAGCTGAGATATTTTTCAACCAACAGTAGGAAAATAGCGATAATATAATTATCCCAACCCAATAATGGAATAATATCAAAGAAACTATAAGAAAATAATCGTTCCTCATTGTGCTGCTAAACAAGCACAAGAGCATCATTAAATCCAAAGAAAACGTCAAGATGTAGCAAGCCAACCTAAGGAGACGATGCCTTCCAAGATACATCCTTCTCTGCAAGAACATCTGAAACATAACATTTCAAGTCGGACTTCAGAGCATCTATATTTTCATCAATCATGCGCTCCACAGACTTCTGAACAGTCTTCTTCTTGATCCTCCTCAATCTCGTCATCAGAAGACTCAAACAACATAGAATCACGTCCGGGTAAAGTCTCAAGAGTAGTCCACACAATCGGTGATTGTGGTGGCTCCGCAACATTCTCAGCCGACTCTCTGACAACTGGTAGTCCCAAAGGTGGTAGCTCGAAGTGTAGCATCCCATGTACATACCTCCTTGAGGTGAGCTCATCTGAATCGTAAAATGTTTTGCAACAATGACCACAATAAGTAGCCCTCCGCATGGTGTTGTCAATGGCCTACATAGCAGGTGAGTCCCTCTCGAGGAGCTCACATCTGATGCTCTTCGAGATCCAATTCCCAATCCACATCTCCGCTACCTATGACATTAAGTGCTCAAGAAACATACAACAAGCAGAGAGGGTTAACTTGAAAACAATCAAGACAATTAAAACAACATGTTATAAATCCTCAGGAGAATATATATATATATATATATATATATATATATATATATATATATATATATATATATATATATAAGAGGGGTTCGGAAGCAGAAAAGGGAGGAAAGGGGAAAGAAAAGAGAAGTAGGATGCAGCAGGACTGCTTAAAGCATAAACGAATTAAAGAACTGAAGATTAAATGCAGGAAAGTAATCAGGAGGCTCAGCCTACCATCAACAGGAAAGTAAATGCAGAAAAGTAAAGAGGAGGCTCAGCCTTCCATACAAGATATTTATTGCAAAATTGAAACTGATTGATTACAGAAACCGAAAAACAGAAAACTGAAGAACTGAAAACTAAAAGGGGATTGAAAGAAGTAAGAAAGGAAACCTTGCTCGTGGGCAGAGACTCTCTCACTAACTTCTCACTAAATTGCTCTGTGTATGTGTGCCTATGCATGAAGCAGAAAGGCCCTATTTAAAGAAAAATTGCAATTTACTGTTTCTACAGTTCCGGTAAATGACCGGCACTATTTACTACAGTAAAATGGTCAACTTTGCTACAGTAAAAAAGTCAAAATTACTGTAGCAATAGTACATGGAAAATTGATATTTTACAACAATAATGATAAAGTTGCAAAAAATTGCTAAATGTTTGGTGCAAAGACGCCAAAACAGTCGTCTTCGTTCAAGTAGCAAGTTTCTTCTATTGAGGATGTTGAAGACCCTTGGGATGAGGAAGTCTTCTTTGCTTGGATTGTGGAGGGTGAAGGTAAATCTTGTTTTTCCTTACCCTGTTGCAGAAGTGCGAGGATATTTTGGAGATTGGACAAGACATCGTCTTCTGAGGACGATGCTGCAAGGGCTGCTGCAATTTGAGCCTTTTGGTTGAGCAAAAGACAAGTCTTGGGGTCCGCCGCTTGTAACTTCTTTGGATTGTTTTTAAACCAAATGGTAACATTCTCAGCAGAGGCCTTTGACCCATCAAAGCGAGGCCACCATTTGACAAAAGCTTGTTTTTGAAGCATTGGCAGGATATTTGGTATTGAGTCCTGTACCAGCTTGTACTGCCAAGAGAAAACCCAAGACAGTGAAAAATTGATAACAAAATTTAATTCCAGTGGGAGATTGTCATTCTCTTTGTTAAATCTTTTGGAGAATACTTGGTACCCGTCTTGAACCTCAGAAGGAAAGATCTGAGGGATTGGACCAAAGAAGTCCCACCATTGGAGGAACCAGTTTGGGAAAGTGTATTTGTTTCCTGATTTAAAGTAGATTAACCAGGAATGTTTGAAAAATTGGTTTTGGAGACCAAGGATCAAATGATCCCATGCTCTAGTGTAATCCCAATAGGTAAAACCTATAGGATCAAAGTTTCCGGAAAACTTCCGGGGTTTGTTGGGATTTTTGTGATAAATTATAGAAAAGGATTTCCAATCTGCCCCATCAGACAGGTCAAGTCGACTTAGTCTTTGATAGGAGAAATTCCTTCTCCCTTCCAAGATCTATTAAATCCAACGAGGATTTCCAATCTGCCCCTTCTAGGAGATCTTTCTCTTCTCAAAGATTTATTAATGCTTCCAAGCCAGAACCTTCTGAAGATGGTTCGACTATCCATCTACAGGGATTTGAGACAACAACCCCTGTAAAAACTTCTTATCAAAAAGATGAAGAAGACCAAAGAACTGTTCAATCACCTACTTATTCATCTCTTAATGAACGTTATGATATTATGACAATATCATCTGAATTTATTCTTGATAAAGACTTTCTTAGGAAAGATTTTTATTCTGAAAGTTGGATATCTCAAAGAAAATGGTTTCTCAAACATTATCAAGGAACCAAGAAGAAACAAATCAAGAAAAAATTCTATAATCATCTCGAAAAAATTCATGCCAATATCCCTTTCTTTATCTGGTTTAATGCTTACGCCATTAAAAGAGAGAAAACTTATCCATTTAAAGATGTTAAATTTTTAGGTGTTATTACAGAATGGCATCTAAAAGAAGGCCAAGTTATCCAATCTGAAGTTCCCCCAAAAGCTCCTTTTTCCAAACAACCAGAATCTTCAATCCAAATAGAAAAACCCTTGTTTAAACCTTATAAGGTCTCTAAACAACTCAAAAAATCTGTATATACTTCTGATTCTACAAAGCAAATCAAGAAAGAAGTAGAAGAACATGGTGAGCTCCTTGCCATGATCAATGAACAATTAAAACTCTACAAAGCTATAGCTGTAGCCCCGGATACACCTATTCAAGCTATTCCTTCAACTCCTCTTCCTCATAAGAATAAATCTATCAATATGTTAGGACAATCATCTTCATCCTCATCTTCATCCTCTGAAACTTTAGAAGATACAAATTCTGATGATCAGCCACAACAAATTATCAATCCTATCATAACAGAACCAAAACTCAATTGGAGAAAACCAACCAAACTTTATTATTCTAGAGCAACAGCTCCAGATCTCTTATTGGAAGAAAAAGAAACTAATTTCAAGAGTTTCAGTGCTAATAATGTCTATGAATGGAACATAGATGGAGAAAATGAGTACGGAATAACTAAGATTCTTCAAAACATGACTATGGTGGCTACTGCCTACGAAACTTCAAATAATTGCCCAGAAACCATGATAGTTGAAATCTTAGTTGCAGGTTTTTGTGGCCAACTCAAAGGTTGGTGGGATAATTACCTAAATGACAAGGAAAAATACTTAATCCTCAACGCTGTTAAGTTAGAGTCAGATGGAACTCCCATCTTAGAAAATGGAGAAAGTATCCCTGATGCTGTCAATACCTTAATCTTTACAACAGCTCAACATTTTATCGGAGACCCTTCTCTAATTAAAGATAGATCTGCTGAACTCTTAGCCAATCTTAAGTGTAAATCCTTAGGAGATTTTAGGTGGTATAAAGACACCTTCTTAACCAGGGTTTATACAAGAGAAGACAGCCAACAAGCTTTTTGGAAAGAAAAATTCTTAGCTGGCCTTCCCAAATCTCTTAGTGACAAGGTCCGAGAAAAACTTAGGAACCAAAACCCCAATGGTGAAATTCCTTATGAGCAATTAAGTTATGGACAGTTAATTGCCATAATCCAAAAGGTTGCACTCAAGATATGCCAAGATGACAAAATCCAGCAACAACTAGCCAAAGAGAAAACCAACCACCGAAAAGAATTAGGAACTTTCTGTGAGCAATTTGGTCTACCTTGCGCTAGTAAATCAAGACCCAAACCTAAACCAAAACACCACTATGATCCATCCAAACCTCAATACCACAAAAGAAGACGGTCTAATAAATTTAAACCAAGACAATCTACTAACAAACAAGTTTTTGATAAACCAAATCCTCAGCCCAATAAAAAACCCTTTATCTGCTATAGTTGTGGTAAACCTGGCCACACCAGTAGATATTGTAGACTGAAGGGAAAAATCAAGTCCCTAAATTTAGATCAAGAAATTGAAGATAAAATTAATAATCTATTAATTGAATCTTCTCAAGACTCAGATTCTGAAAATTTAAATCAAATCCAAAATGACGACTTATCTGACTCAGATTCTTCTGGTCAGATTAATGTTATTACCCAAGAGCAGGACCTGCTCTTTGAAGCGATAAATGCTATCCCTGATCCTCTAGAAAAGAAAAGGTACTTAGAAAAGTTAAAATCTACCCTAACTACTAAACCTCCCAAAAATCCTTTAGTGGCTAACAAATTCAATCTCAAAGATACTTTTAAGAGGTTAGAAAGATTTAGCACTAAACCCGTCACCATCCAAGACCTCCAACTCGAAATTAATGGACTAAAAATTGAAATCAAAGAATTGAAACAATTGCAAGCTAAGCAACAAGTAATTTTAGAACATTGGAAGGACAATTGGTCAGATGATTCTTCTTCTGAAGCATCTGTTCCTTCTCAAAACTCTCCAGATGTTTCTGAAAATGAACTAGTAGGATTAATCAATTATGGTTTGATTAATTACGTTAAGATTCAAAAATTTTATATAAACATCAAAATCAACATTAAAGGTTTTATACTTGAAACAGTAGCCCTCTTTGATACAGGAGCTGACTCAAACTGCATTTTAGAAGGTTTAATCCCTACAAAATACTTTGAGAAAACTTCAGAACAACTTAGTGCTGCAAATGGCTCTAAATTAAAAATCAATTACAAATTATCTTCAGCAACAATTGAAAATCAAAGCCTTAAAATTGAAACTTCTTTCCTCCTAGTAAAAAATCTAAAAAATAAAGTAATATTAGGAACACCTTTTATAATGTCCCTTTTCCCTTATCAAACCACAGAAGAAGGGATTATCACCCAACATTTGGGACATCCAATCTTATTTAAGTTTTTGAAAAAACCTATTATCAGGGACTTAAATCCAATTTCTTATAAGGAAAATCAAATAAATTTTCTGAAAGAAGAAATATCTTTTAAGAACATTGAACAACAATTACAACAACCCATTGTTCAACAAAAGATAAAAGAACTCTTAGAACAAATAGAAACTTCTATCTGTTCTGATTTACCTAATGCTTTCTGGGAAAGAAAACAACATATTGTTGACCTCCCTTACGAAAAAGATTTCAAAGAAACTCAAATCCCTACAAAAGCTAGACCCATTCAAATGAATGAAGAACTCCTTCAATTTTGTCAAAAGGAAGTAAAAGATCTTTTAAATAAAGGTCTAATTCGTAGTAGTAAGAGCCCTTGGTCTTGTGCTACTTTCTATGTTAATAAACAGGCCAAAATTGAAAGAGGAACACCCAGGCTTGTTATTAATTATAAACCACTTAATGAAGCACTTTGCTGGATTAGGTACCCAATTCCTAATAAAAAAGATCTTTTAAATAGACTTCATAATGCTAAAATCTTTTCAAAATTTGATATGAAATCTGGATTCTGGCAGATACAAATTAAAAAGGAAGACAGGTATAAGACTGCTTTTACAGTTCCTTTTGGTCAATATGAGTGGAATGTTATGCCCTTTGGGTTAAAAAACGCTCCATCTGAATTCCAAAGAATAATGAACGAAATTTTTAATCCTTACTCTAAATTCGCTGTAGTTTACATTGATGATGTTTTAATATTCTCCCAATCTATTGATCAACATTTCAAACATATTAAAACATTTATTTCCATAATAAAGAAAAATGGCCTTGCTGTTTCTAAAACAAAGATCACCTTATTCCAAATTCAGATTAGGTTTCTCGGTCATAATATTTACCAAGGTACAATTGTTCCTATCAATCGTGCGATTGAATTCACTAATAAATTTCCAAATCAAATAATTGATAAAACTCAATTACAAAGATTTCTGGGATGTCTTAATTATGTTTCTGACTTCTTCCCTCAACTGAGTAATCTTATCAAACCTCTCCATGATCGTTTAAAAAAGGACCCTCCTCCTTGGACAGATGTTCATACAAATGTAGTCAAGCAAATTAAATCTCAAGTAAAAAATCTCCCATGTCTTTACTTGCCTAATCCTCAAACCTTCAAAATTGTTGAAACTGATGCCTCTGACATAGGTTATGGTGGTATCCTCAAACAGAAAGTCTCAGGTAAAGAGCAAGTTATCGCCTTTACCTCAAAACATTGGAACCCTGCACAGCAGAAATATTCAACTGTTAAAAAAGAAGTTTTAGCAATTGTTTTGTCAATTTCAAAGTTTCAATCTGATTTATTAAATCAAAAATTTTTAGTTCGCGTTGATTGTAAATCTGCAAAAGACATTTTACAAAAGGATGTTAAAAATCTTGCATCAAAACAAATTTTTGCCAGATGGCAAGCCATTTTAAGCGTTTTCGATTTCGAAATTGAATATCTCAAAGGCGCAGAGAATTCTCTCCCTGACTATCTTACTCGTGAATATTTACAGGGAGATGGAAACTAGATCCACTTCCTCTAGAGGAAGCGGAAAAGGAAAGCTAATATTAGCAGGACAGACTGCTAAGAATCAATCTGGGTCACCAACCCAAAAGCAAGCATCTGGGCCTCCAACCAAGAAAGAACAATCCTCCAACCTTCAAATTTCCTCCAACCTTCAAATTTCCAAGCAAACTAGAGAAGACTACGCCTTCCCTATTCAAACAAACCTAGCATTCCAACAAATAGGCCTAACTTCCCTACCAAAGAAGACTTGGGCCAGTATTGCAGATGATGAAAATGACCAAGATCTGGAATCTTTGGATGTCATAATCCAAAGGCAAAAGAATCAAATCACTAGGGCCAATCCTAGACCAATCCAAACTGCTCCACCCCAATCCAGCCAGAGCCAATATATCCCAAAAAACAAATTCTGGCCTGTTATTAGGTTAGAACCTGAATATTGGGACAAAGTACCCAATAGGATCCCTGCAAAAATCTTCCCTTTAGGTTTCCATTACATTCCAATAGCTCCCAATAAAACCCGGATATTCTATGAGTATATCCTTATTGATACTGAATCAGTCTCAATCAAGCATTACAAAGATCCAAAAGATGAGAGTATAACCACCCATTCTACTCTCCAAATACTTCAAGTTCTTACCCCCTCTTCCTGGGGACAAAATCCCAACAAACCCCGGAAGTTTTCCGGAAACTTTGATCCTATAGGTTTTACCTATTGGGATTACACTAGAGCATGGGATCATTTGATCCTTGGTCTCCAAAACCAATTTTTCAAACATTCCTGGTTAATCTACTTTAAATCAGGAAACAAATACACTTTCCCAAACTGGTTCCTCCAATGGTGGGACTTCTTTGGTCCAATCCCTCAGATCTTTCCTTCTGAGGTTCAAGACGGGTACCAAGTATTCTCCAAAAGATTTAACAAAGAGAATGACAATCTCCCACTGGAATTAAATTTTGTTATCAATTTTTCACTGTCTTGGGTTTTCTCTTGGCAGTACAAGCTGGTACAGGACTCAATACCAAATATCCTGCCAATGCTTCAAAAACAAGCTTTTGTCAAATGGTGGCCTCGCTTTGATGGGTCAAAGGCCTCTGCTGAGAATGTTACCATTTGGTTTAAAAACAATCCAAAGAAGTTACAAGCGGCGGACCCCAAGACTTGTCTTTTGCTCAACCAAAAGGCTCAAATTGCAGCAGCCCTTGCAGCATCGTCCTCAGAAGACGATGTCTTGTCCAATCTCCAAAATATCCTCGCACTTCTGCAACAGGGTAAGGAAAAACAAGATTTACCTTCACCCTCCACAATCCAAGCGAAGAAGACTTCCTCATCCCAAGGGTCTTCAACATCCTCAATCGAAGAAACTTGCTACTTGAACGAAGACGACTGTTTTGGCGTCTTTGCACCAAACATTTAGCAATTTTTTGCAACTTTATCATTATTGTTGTAAAATATCAATTTTCCATGTACTATTGCTACAGTAATTTTGACCTTTTTACTGTAGCAAAGTTGACCATTTTACTGTAGTAAATAGTGCCGGTCATTTACCGGAACTGTAGAAACAGTAAATTGCAATTTTTCTTTAAATAGGGCCTTTCTGCTTCATGCATAGGCACACATACACAGAGCAATTTAGTGAGAAGTTAGTGAGAGAGTCTCTGCCCACGAGCAAGGTTTCCTTTCTTTCTTTCAATCCCCTTTTAGTTTTCAGTTCTTCAGTTTTCTGTTTTTCGGTTTCTGTAATCAATCAGTTTCAATTTTGCAATAAATATCTTGTATGGAAGGCTGAGCCTCCTCTTTACTTTTCTGCATTTACTTTCCTGTTGATGGTAGGCTGAGCCTCCTGATTACTTTCCTGCACTTACTTTCTGCATTTAATCTTCAGTTCTTTAATTCGTTTATGCTTTAAGCAGTCCTGCTGCATCCTACTTCTCTTTTCTTTCCCCTTTCCTCCCTTTTCTGCTTCCGAACCCCTCTATATATATATATATATATATATATATATATATATATATATATATATATATATATATATATATATATATATATATATATATCAACAGAATTGTAACACTACAACATAAGCATGTCATAATATAACTTGTTTTAGCATTTGTATCATATTATGAAATATAAGTTATTTTGCAAACTCAAAGCATTTTTCTCACTTTCTTCCTTTTATACGATTATTTAATATTGTATCTCTCACCTACCACCTTCAATTTTCACCTATCACAACTCTCATTATGCACTAAACCAATAATCATATTTCTCCCTCCTTAACATAACTCAACTTTAAATAAGGGTGTTTTAATCAAAATATTTTATCAAATGATAAGTTCTCAATATTCTCGTGTATAACCTTAAAAAACTTATATTTTGGAACCAAAGGTGTAACTTGTTAGCCTACTCATTCGGGAAAAAAAAAGTGAAATGGACTAAATTAGCAATCCTTACAAGTTAGAACCTTAGAAATTGTGAACTGCCTCCCACTTGCTTTAAGAAATAGTAGTTAATAAATTGTAACATTTAATAAGTTGTAAAATGCAGGAGTTTTTTTTTTAATTTATGAATCGGTTTTTTCTTGGTATATAATAGACAAAGTATATTTTTATAAATATATTATTAATGATATAGTGAAATGTTTTTCTAAATGGTTTAAATAACTACCAAACACGTAGATCAACTGACACAACTGGTAGATAGTTGAATTCGTTAAGCATATAGTCCACGGTTCATCTCGGGGCGTGTTTACTCTGATTTTTGGTAAAATCAAGTAAATCCAAAAGTGAATCCAAATGTTGATAAAGAGGTTGGATCCTAATTCTCTTCTGGACGCAAGGGTTTTGTAACACCCCAATTTTGGGTTGAGGGTCACATAGTAATTTCGCGGAAATTTCAAACCTCTTAGAAAACAACTCAATTGTTAAAGAAACCGTCTCTCAAATATTTATAAGTAATAATTAACCCATAATAGATTATTAAACATCACAAAACAACGAGAGGAATTTCAAAATAAATAAAGTTGCACTACAAGTGCTAAAATCAAAGCAGCGGAAAAACAGAACAATCATCTACAAAGTTCTCCAATTCTTCGAGCCTTCTCCACCATCTAGTTCTAACTTCAACATCTTCCTTCTTGAACCTCATTTGCGCTGAACATCTTTGGTGTTAAGCACCCAAACAACAAACAACAAATAGAAAGGGTTAACTCGAAACAAACAAGAATAATACAGACAACATTGTGATAAAACAACAACAATGATAAGCAGTAACATAATTCTCAAAATACAGTAACAACAATAAAACAATATACTCATTTCCTCATGATCGACATCACAAACCATGCTCATGATTCCTCAAAATGAAACTACATGCTCTGGCCATAACAACATCATATATCGACCCAAACAGGGGCGAATTCGTCCCAAACGGGGACAGGAGGATCGCATGGGAACGACAACCCATAAAACCACCCTTCAAGCACGACAACCCTATGGGAACGACAACCCATCTTGTAGTATGACAACCACTTCATACAACTTCATGCATACGCCATGACAACATGTTCAGCAACATCATGAATCAACCGTTCTTAGCAATTCTCATAAACGTTATCAACATAACATAGCCAACTTCACCTCATCATTATTCATTACCCAACAACGACGTATAACCACACAAATCATATTCCACCATCAATGACATATTCAGAAAATAAGCCCAAGATAACACAACCATATTCCACCTTCATAGTCGTCTTTTCCTTAGCATCAAAGATCAATCTTCCGTCTTGGATTGCAGCTTGGACCAAATTCCTGGATTTAGCACATTCATTAGTCCAATGGCCAAAATAGTTATGATATTTACAAAATCTTTGACATTTCCTTTGATCAAGAGAAGGAACCTTTTGATCAGGAGGAATGTTTATTTGGCCATCTTTTACCAAGATGTCATAAATAGCCTCACATTTAGTAATATCAAAATTATAAACTTTGATAGGAGACTTTGAATTTCGAGGCACATCATTATTAGCTGGTCTCCACTTATTAGGCAATAATATTTTATAAACATAAGGGGGACCTTCATTGAGTTCTGCTAACTAAATATCATGGCACTCGAATTCCTCATAAGGCTCAAAAGTTACAGGGTCATCTCGACCCACATCACCTGTTTCAATATAGGAAACATTTTCTTTCTTAGGCAATTTGCTATTTTTCAATTTCTCTTGCCTAAGGAACTCAACTTGTCTTATTCTATCGGCTGACTGTTCCAAATCTCTTATGTGTTGAGTGTCAATCTTTTTCCTGATCAAATAGTCTAAACCAGCAGCAGCTAATTCGACCAACTCGTTCTCTAAACTTGCATGAAGCATTTTGACTTCATGTGTCGGAACCTGCCTAAATAGTCATCGACGGATTCCAATACTCCCCTTTTAACACTTGCAAGTTCGTTCAGACTGAATTTAGACTCGCCTCTAAAGTACTGATCATGAAAGACCCGTTCCAATTGGTTCCAATTCAAAATTGAATTTGGTGGTAAAGTTGTGAACCAAGTGAAAGCGTTCTTCGTCAAAGAACTAGGAAAATATTTCATTTTCAAATATTCATTGTTTGCCAGATCTCCAGCTTCGACCTAGTATCTAGCAATATGCTCAACAGTGGGTTCTTCGACGTCTCCTAAGAACTTTGTAAATTTGGGGACTTTCCATCCTCTTGGAAGTTCAGTTTGAAGTACAATTTCAGGAAATGCCGAAACAAAATAAGGTCTATTAGCGTATCCCACATTGAATCCAAGTTGATTTAACAATTTCTCCACTATGTGTGCAATGTTTTGTTGCCCCCCAAAGTTATTTTGTCGAACTCTTTCTAATATTTTGTCGGCGTTCTAGTTTCGAACTCAGACGCTGAGTATCAGGAATACGACATCCTAACCTTTCAACTGTTGGCCTTCGAACAGACTTCTTAGTAAACGCTTCCTCAGCCTTTACAACACTTCTGTTGAACATTCCACTGCTCTTTCTGCATAGAGTCACTTCAGCATCTTTGTCCTTGCACCTCTGTAGGTACTCGAGCAAAGTTTCTCCAGCATGAGGATACACTTCTTGCATTTCCTCATCAAACTCTTCAACTTCATTCACTTTAGGAACTTCGACAACTTCAATAGTGCATATTTCCACGAGCTCAAGAAAGTTGGTGTTTTGGACCTGCAACGGATCAGAATCGATCTTCATAGTCTTCTTTTCCTTAGCCTCAAAGATCAATCTTCCGTCTTGGATTGCAGCTTGGACCAAATCCCTAAATTTAGTACATTCATGAGTCCAATGGCCAAAATAGTTATGATATTTACAAAATCTTTGACATTTCCTTTGATCAAGAGAATGAAACTTTTGATCAGCAGGAATGTCTATTTGGCCATCTTTTACCAAGATGTCATAAATAGCCTCACATTTAGTAATATCAAAATTATAAACTTTGATAGGAAACTTTGAATTTCGAGGCACATCATTATTAGTCGGTCTCCACTTATTAGGAAATAATATTTTATAAACATAAGGCAGACCTTCATTGAGTTCTGCTAACTAAATATCATGGCACTCGAAATCCTCATAAGGCTCAAAAGTTACAAGGTCATCTCGACCCACATCACCTGTTTCAATATAGGCAACCTTTTCTTTCTTAGGCAATTTGCTATTTTTCAATTTCTCTTGCCTAAGGAACTCAACTTGTCTTATTCTATCGGCTGACTGTTCCAAATCTCTTATGTGTTGAGTGTCAATCTTTTTCCTGATCAAATAGTGTAAACCACTAGCAGCTCAATCGACCAACTCATTCTCGGGAACTTGCATGAAGCATTTTGACTTCATGTGTCAGAACCTGCCTAAATAGTCATCGACGGATTCCAATACTCCCCTTTTAACACTTGCAAGTTCGTTCAGACTAAATTTAGACTCGCCTCTAAAGTACTGATCATGAAAGACCCGTTCCAATTGGTTCCAATTCAAAATAGAATTTGGTGGTAAAGTTGTGAACCAAGTGAAAGCGTTCTTCGTCAAAGGACTAGGAAAATATTTCATTTTCAAATATTCATTGTTTGCTAGATCTCCAGCTTCGACCTGGTATCTAGAAATATGTTCAACAGTGGGTTCTTCGACGTCTCCAAAGAACTTAGTAAATTTGGGGACTTTTCATCTTCTTGGAAGTTCAGTTTGAAGTACAATTTCAGGAAATGCTGAATCAAAATGGGGTCTGTTAGCGTATCCCACATTGAATCCAAGTTGATTTAACAATTGCTCCACTATGTGTGCAATGTTTTGTTGCCCCCCAAAGTTATTTTGTTGAACTCTTTCTAATATTTGGTCGGCGTTCTAGTTTCGATTAACCAAAACCGGGTTACCCTCATTTCGACCAGGATTAACTTGGTTTACATGTTCGTTATGGGGGACCTGTTGATTGAGTTGAACCTCCAACTCTTGGGGTTGGTTAGGGGCAGGCGCTTGTCGACTAGCCTGAGCGGTCTGTTCGACTATAGGGTCAGGTGCGCTGAAAACATCCGCGATTCGACCCAATTGCGCAGTCAATTGTTGATAGGCAAGTGTAGTGTCTCTAATCATGGGATTAATGACTGTATTAATTTGTTGAGTCAAAGTATTGACTAACTCATGGTTACTATCGTCCATTTGTTGCCTAAGTACGTTCACAATGTTTCTAGTCAAAGCGAATGGGGACCCATCTAAAACTGAAAATGGAGGCCCTTGATTTCTCAATCCATTCGCCCCAGATCCTGATGCCAAGAATTGATTTCCCGGGGAACCCGTCGAAACCAAATTTTCAGAATACATAGAGGGATAGGTTCCTATCCCTTGCATCAGCGATACAAGCATCTCATAAGGGTGACTTAGATTGTTCTAGGAATTCCTCATATTTTTCCAGGAGCCCGGTTGAACTATGCCAACAACATCCTGTGACATAGTAGGGGTTGTAGGACATGGAATAGGAATCGGGGCTGGAACTTGTGATAAGATTGGCCCTGCTGTGTACAAATTTGGTGCCTGTATAGGGATCGACCCAACAGACACTGGAGGAAACAGTTGAGTCAAATTCGGGCCAGTCGAAATCGGTGGTACGTTTTGACTCGTTGGAGCAGTTGTAACCGTCGTGTCTGGATTGGAACTTGTTTCAATCCTTGGAGGATTAATACTATCATTAGTATTAATCGAACGTTCTCCATTACCATTAGAAGCATTACTAGGTTCAACATGAGACCCTGGAGATTGATTTCCTCTAGAAAGGTTGGTCATCGTAACAAATTTACCACTCCGTAATATCATACACTTTCTTAAATTACAAAAGTAATTTTTAAAATCAAGGCACTGGGCAAGATTTCAAATGAAAACATGTCCCTTTGTCTCACAGGGTGTGCCAATTTGTTTACTCTGATTTTTGGTAAAACCAAGCAAATCCACAAGTGAATCCAAATGTTGATAAAGAGGCTGGATCCTAATCCTCTTCTTGACGCAAGGGTTTGAAATGACCAGTGCTTTAAGTGTAAAATGAAGTGGAAAAGAGAAATTAGTCGAAAGTGTTCGACTGAATTGGGTAGAAGTTGACTTTAAAAGTAGACTGAATGTAAATGCTTCAAAAAGCAATAAAAGTTGAAGAAAATAAGAAATTTAATCAAACCGAAAGCATAAATTTGCATTGAATTGAAATGCTGAAAGCATAAATTTGCATAAGTTTAAAAGGGGTGGTTGCTTGGTTTCGCTCAATCACGTAGTTCTAACTCATATTTGTTGTATGTCACAGTCGTCGAATATGTAGCAATGGGTGAGTGTAATGACGTTTAAGGGATGTATTGCAAAATGGCGAACAAACCCCGATCTATGCCTGACTTCTTCTATTTATAGGTTAAGTTCTTAACTGCTTGCAACAGACAAATCCCTTGAGCTTTACACGTATCTCGAGTCTACTTCTTTGTCCTTCACGCGTCCTGCTTGATGTAACTGCCCAAAAACTTCGGCGAAGAATAACTTCCTTGGATGCCAATCTTTTAGTCGAAATGAACCCTACACTTGTCTGATTATGATTCATTTTCAATATGGATTCGACTTCGACCAAAAATATCTTTCTTGACTTTAGTCGAATATCAAAAGCATATCTTCTGATCAAGTGGAGTAACTTTGGATTTTGGTCGAAACTAGTTGTCGAGTGACTTTCGACCAAGTTAAGACTTAGAAAAAAATCTCAGGCTTACAAGGCGGTGCGTATGGAGAATTATTTTTTAGGAAAAGTTTACCCACTTAACGTAAGCCTCGGCTGCTGATTGTGAGAAACCTTGGAAAACCAAAACTGACACGAGTTTGTTTTAGTCTAAACACGAGATTCTGTGAATGCAATTGCGTTAAATGCGTAGTAGGGAGAGCTTTGCTTTCCATAATAGTTCTGCCTAACTCTAACTCGAAATTACAAGAACTAATTAATACAAATAAAAATAGTGGAAATAGTTTTCAAATCTTTTTATATCTATTTGATGTAAAAAAATATGAGTTCTAAAAAAGGAAAAAAAGAGGTCTCTTCAAATTATAAAGGGATAGGTGAAAAGAAGAGCGTACGATAGAACCCTACAACCAACACCGCACATATGCCATTCATCGGCAGCGTGGGCTGAAAGAAGCATCGCCTATCAGCGTCACACTTACTTTCTCTCTCCTTTATACCCCACCAGGGGCAGAGTAATAAAGGTAAAAAGGCTATGGATTTGACATGCTTATTTGTTGTTACCTTGTGCGTTCGCTTTTGCCAACGTTTTCAGCTACTTTTCTTTTTTTCCTTTTTTAAATTAACCTTTTTCCCTTTCCTTTCTTCAAATTAACAAACAGGCTTACAATGGGGACCTCCTACTGCTCCAAATACACCAATGAATTAGAACGAACTTGCTCAGTGCTCACAACACAGCCCTCTCATTTGCTCACTCCTTGCTATCACAGTTGACTCCACCAATGGAGTATAGTTTTCCCACCTAGTTAATTATGTCTACTTGATGACAAAAGTTGCACCATATCGAACTGTGCTTACTTTTTCTCATGAACGTATCTCCTTTTTAATCTTGCTATAGTTGTAGAATAAAAATATATTTAAAGGGTGTAGACCATTAGAAATGAGAGATGAGTGATAAGTATAATATATGATGTGATGTAATTGGAAGAAAGAAATAGAAAGAAAAAAAATATCTGTACTATTTAAGTAAACACCAATCATTACCGGATAGTTGTATGTTTTGATAACTGTTGGCAGAATGTAACACTCATTTTCAGACTACAAAGTGAATGGACCACTCTGTATGAATTGAGAAAGACATATTTTACTTATATATGCACACCAGATACTCAAAATCACTCAAAATTTATCTTAAATAAAATTATTTTAATTTATATGTCTGAATAATATTTTAACATGCATTTTAAAAGTTTTAACTTATAACACATATTAAAATATTATTGAACCATCTAAAACTGAGATGATTTATCTAATATTTACGTGCGTGGTTTAGAGAATCCCACACTAAATTAAGATAAAAAAAACATGAAGGTAAAATGAAATATTTTTTGTACTTGTCGAAAAATGAGATATTAGTAGAGAAATAATGGTAATTATTGGAGAGGATGAAACTACAAGAATTCTATGCACATGAACAGAATCAGAAAAATGGGTAATTAAGGAGGTGAAAATTTATTACAAATCAAGCAAAATCAATAATAATTAAGAATATAATGTTAATGCACCGAAAGTGTAAAGAGTTTCACACAAGTACCCAATTACATCTCTCTATTATCATTCAAAATATTTTTAAATTCAAACTTAATTATGATATGATAAATTGATAGATTCTAATTGAAATGTATGTGTAAAACTTCTTTACACCGTCAAGACATCTAAATTAAACTCAATAATTAATTGAATTTTTTTTTGGTTACAAGAGGAAAATGAAAAAAAAAAAAAACTAGCTACTCAACGCGTCAAGATACATAGACACATAAACAAAAGACGGAGGCTGCTTCCAGACCCGTCGAGGGGTTCCATCATGCGCCGCTTGCCTCGCAAGACAATCCGCAGTGTTATTGTCCTCCCTTGCAACATGGATAACAGTTACATTCCAATCCCAAGAAAGCATACCCCTCACCTTGGCGATCTCCTCCCGATGCCAGAATGTGCTAATATCGCTATGAGTCTGTAATACCCGCACCACATCCTTGCAGTCACACGCACATACGACATCCCGAACACCCAACTCCCATGCATGGGCCAAACCCATCTCCATTGCCCAAACCTCTGCGAGGAACGCGTTCCCACGGGGGGAGCTTGCCGACACTGCGGAGCGCCAACCACGGGCAGAATCAATTAACACAGCAGCCCCCCATGGTTGCACATCCCGAAATCCAGCTCCCATCAACCAGCAGCTGAAAAAGCGCCATATGTACAGCTGTCACCGAAGGAGAAAGAAGATTTGAACAGAGATACGTCCGCCAAGCAGTGACATCCGAAAGAACCTGCCGCAGAACCTGGTTCAGCTCCCACTTGTTCTCGCCCAAACATTGTTCATTCCTCCATCTCCATCCCCACCATAACACAGCCAATAATTAATTGAATTGAATTGACAGAGGAAGTTTAAGAATTTTAATTAAGACGATAAATATGACATTTAATTATTATTTTTCTAAAACACCTTTTCTTGAAAAGCGACTGTCCCATTTCAAGTGTACATGGTTACGTAATATAGACGTCTTCAATTATTAGTGATATTTATCTATCCTTCCTTTCTAACATATAGAACACTTTAGAATTCCATATCGAACCAACTCTCTACTTAAAAAAAGCTAGCTTAAATTGAGGATTATTCTTTTTATAAGAATTTATTTGACCATATTTTTTGTCATCAAACATTTCTCAAGACATTAATTTGTGAGTTTCCCCAATAAATAAATATAAAATAGACTCTGCTCATTCTAATTAGATTAACTTTGCTAAAAAAAAAAAAAAGGAGGTAATCGCCCTTTAGAAGCATTTATTTAAATATTTGCTTATATTTCTAGACATTTCTCAACATAAAAAATCTCGTAATATTACCGGTTGTCTAAATCATTCTAATTAAATATTAAGGAAAATAACCCTATTATTAATTTATTATACATTTAGTTTTAATTCTAGCTCTTAAAATTTAAATGTATATATGTAATTAACATTTATGATTGATATTAATCGTAACTCAAGTTGGAGCAATTAAACAGTAAATAACACAAATGAATCCTGTGGTGTTGTCATTTTGTGTTTGTTTTTTTATTTAATTTTTGTTTTGGCACATGCCGAAGTACTATTGAACAGCTGGAAATGCATGAAGAAGAAAATATATAAGAAAATACAGCTAATAACGATGAGATTGGATTGACCCCAATGAAGGGAAGCATAGGATTCGTAGGACAGTGTTTGATAATGAGAGGAAAGAAAGAGTGATTTCAGACATATATATCAAGACAAACCAAAAGATACAAGTGTCGACCCACAAAACAATAACTTGATGGGGGCACAATTCCGCATCAATGTCTTTTATTTTTCTTTCTAAACTATCGCCGAGTCATTTATATTCTCAAAATCTTCACTATCAAAGGATAAATTAACATAAACACAACATACTAATAACATATTTATTACAAAATTATTATGTAAATATTGTAATTTAATTTGAAAAATAAAAATATGTCATCTCCTTCCTTTTTCTTAGAAAACTTTTAAAAACTAACTTACAAACGACCCCTTAATAATGTAGAATCTACTATCAGCTTGTGATCACAAGAAATGTTACCGGCATTAATTACCACATAAGTGGCAGGAGGATGTGATGGTGTTCGCCAGCACAACTTGCAACTTTACCAATTGCTTGGTTAGAGCCTCTATTTGGCGGTCAAGAGTGTCATGGTGTCCACATCATACTTTCCTCTTTTCTTGGGCTCTCTACTTCCACTAGTCCATCGGTAGTGGTTGCGGGCAATGTCCCCAATGAGGTCGTAGACCTCATCAAGGTTCTTTTTCATTAATTAGAGCACCTTCAGAAGCAGAGACCAATTGGACTTTTGGTGTGTACGCTAACTGATTATCGAATATATGGACTATGAGCCACCTTTCAAGATCACGGTGCATG
The DNA here is from genome assembly GCA_030819835.1 of Acmispon strigosus. Classification (NCBI taxonomy): domain Eukaryota; kingdom Viridiplantae; phylum Streptophyta; class Magnoliopsida; order Fabales; family Fabaceae; genus Acmispon; species Acmispon strigosus. Next base: position 32,184,219 of record JAUAMA010000007.1, read on the forward strand.
TACATCAGAATAAATCCCTAGTAGCGGTCTCACACATCAAATAATGACTTATCTTATTCCTAGTGGAACTCCGTGATCTGACTCCTCATCTCGAATGTCTTTCTCGGACGAAAGTATATGGCAAGAAAAGCCTTCTCCATTAGGGCCCATGATGTGTGGATCCTTCAGAAAGTAAGTGGAGCCACAACTTGGCTTTGTCCTTCAGTGAACGGGAACATGTATAACTTGATTGCATCCTCGGTTATCCCGCTGAGCATAATCGTCTAACATATCTCGTGGAATGTATCCATGAGAAGGTTTTGGTTCCATGGCGTGAAAGCCCTAAACTTGTTGAACCGTAGACAATACAGACAATTTAAGCTTAAAGTTGTTGGCACTCACCGCGGGCCATGTTATACTGTTGCAGGTACCTCTTATTGTTGGAGCGGTATCACATCTTAAGAGACGTATATTCTCATCATCTCCACCCATTTCTTTATCTCCAAGTCTTTTTTCTCTCAAACTTGCACGGACAATCCTCTTGATACATCACCAAAGCTCAGGTTCCCTCATACAATTTCAAGAGCCTAAAAAATCAGAAAAACATGAGAGATCAAATAACATAAAAAAATAAAAATAAAAGAGAAATGTCTAGACTAATTCAAGCCAAATTTGTGAAAAGTTTTCAAGAGGAAAAATAGAGTCTTAGAGTCAGATTTTCAAAATAGCCTCAATTTGCAAATCTCTAGTATTGTTTGAATGTCAAACCTATTTCCAAATACTTAGAGTACCTCGAGCTAAATTTCTTCTACTATCACTCTTTTGAGAAGATAATTCTTTGTAGAAACACTTGTTGTAAAAGAGAAGTCTTGTATAATACTTGGTGGTGGGAGAAGTCCCTTAAGAATACTTGTTGATAGGAGAAGTCCTGCAGAATACTTGTACTATTCTAGGTTGAATAGTGGAAAATCTTAGTGAAGACAAGGACTGGACGTAGCCCTAGAATTCAAGGGGTGAATCAGGATAAACTCTGCGTGTGCTTTACTGGTTTCCGCTTTATCATCTTATTACTTTACTGTCAGCATTGTTATAACTTGTTTACTTCCACTGCTCACTCTATCGTCTGCCATCTGCTTTCTAAAGCTTATGAAAAAGACTTTGAAAATTATATAATTGTTTTTGAAAAGCAAGTTTTTATAAGCACACAATTCAGCCCCCCTTCTTGTGTTGGCCCTTACTTTATCAATTGGTATCAGAGCTTCGGCTCTGAGAAACTTACACCTTTGCAGGTGCAGAGAAAAGATCCATGGAATGCAACACATTCCCAATAGGCGCAGCAACAAACATGCCACCATTTTTCGATGGCTCAAATTAACCTTATTGGAAAAAGCATATGCGATTATTTATTGTGTCTACAAATTATAAAATTTGGGATATAGTTGAGATTGGTGATTATGTTCCTAAAAATGATGCAGGTGAACCAATTCTGAGGTCTCAATGGACTGATGAGCATCAAGTGGAAAATCAATTAAATGCCAAAGCCAGAATATTCCTCAATGTGCTCTAAGCAATACAGAGCATGGCAAAGTAGATAGTCTGGAAACAACAAAGGAAATTTGGGACACATTGGTGATGGCTCACGTAGGAACTTCCAACCTCAAACACACGAGGATCAGCTTGTTGGTTGTTTAATATGAGGCTTTCAAGATGAAGGAAGACGAGTCAATTGATGAAATGTTTGCACGATTCCAAATCATCATCAATGGTCTCAGGAACATGGGTAGGAGCTACAACAATCTGGACCAAATCACGAAGATTCTAAGATGCTTGTCAGCAAAATGGCGACCCAAAGTTATAGCCATTTAGGAAGCCAAAGATCTCACCACCTTGAGAATGGAAGGTACACGAAATTGAACTTGCAGAATGCGTGGAAACCAAGAAAAGAAAATCTATAGCATTCAAGGCAAAGAGTTCCAAAGCTCAAACCGTAGAAACATCGTCTGAGGAAGCAGACACTTCATTAGACGATACAGATGATGAAGAAGCTCTGTTAAATCGGAGATTCAAGAAGATGTGGAAGAAACATAAGCAAGGAAGGAATGAATCTAAAGGCCACAGAAAGGAATCTGGATAGAAAAATCTCCAATCAAGCTCCAGAAGAGAAGGAGGTCAAAGCTTCGACGAAAGCGCTATCGTCTGCTTTGAATGTAGAAATCCTGGACACATGAAAGCTGAATGTCCAAAGTTGAAAAAGCCTTTCAAGAACACCAAAAAGAAGAATGCACTCTTAGGACAGAATGATGAGTCAGAAGATTCATCAGACGACGGTGAAGATGAGGACGACGGTGAAGCATTCTATGCATTCATGGCACCCATCGACAAATCAGACGATGAGGAAGAAGACTAGGTAACGTCTGAATCTCTTGAAGATGATTATAATGAACTGATTGAATATTCCCATGCTTTATCATCTAAATATGCATGTCTTAAGAAAAAGTCTTCACAAATGCAAAAAGATTTAGACAGAGCCAAGCATGAAAACACTTTATTGGTTGAAGAAAATAAAGCCTTAAAAGAAAGTAATCCTTCAGAAGAAGTTATCATTCTTAAAAAGAGAATTAAGGTTTTGATTCATGATCTTTCATCATTTACAAATGGACATGAAAATCTGGTTAAGCTAAGTGGAAATAATAGGGAATTATATGATAAAAGTGGCTTAGGATACAGTGACACATCATCTGAACTTGCATCGTCTAATAATGTCTTGTCTAACACTACATCGTCTGATATCATGTTTGTATCACCCAATGACTTGTCATCTAAGCCAAAAATATTTATGGTAAAACGTAGTATGAAGAAAACATCAGAAAAGGCATCTTATTATAAGAAGGTTCCACCCGGAACTAAAACTTACCAATCATGACCCAAGAAAATTTGGGTACTTAAGACGATGATTATTCCTGTTGCAGATATGTTTAACAGGACAAAGCAAAAGCGAACAATGGTACCTGGAAAATGGATACTCACGACATATGACAGGAAGAAGGTCTATGTTCCCAAAGATCCATGCTAAGGAAAATGGAGGAACAGTTACCTTCGGAGGTAACCCAAAGGGCTTCATCATAGAAGAAGGAGATGTAGGTGAGTCACCTTTACCTATGATATGCAAGATTCTGTTAGTTAAAGGACTAAAACATAACCTACTTAGCATAAGTCAATTGTGTGATAGTGGGGTGACTGTTTCGTTTAATAAAGTTAAGTGCAGAGTCACTGATGAGAATGACAAAACTGTCTTTGAGGCTCTAAGACAAAGGAATCTTTACAAGACAAACTTAGAGAGCCTCGCAAGTCAAAATGTGACATGTCTGATATCATTAGAGGACGATAGGTGGTTATGGCACAAAAAGCTTGGGCATGCATCCTTACGGACCATCACGAAGATAGTCAAACACGACTTAGTACGTAGTCTGCCAAAGCTATCTTTCAAGTCCGATGTCGTCTATTCAGCTTGTCTTCAAGGAAAACAATTAAAAAGTTCTTTCAAAGCTAAGAACGTTGTGAGTAAAAATAGACCGCTGGAGTTGTTGTATATGGACTTGTTCGGACCCACTAGAACTGTTAGCTGCTCCGGAAAGACTTATGGCTTTGTCATAGTAGATGACTACACGAGATTCACTTAGGTACATTTTCTAAGTCAAAAAGATGAAACCTTCAAAATCTTTACTATTTTCTGTAAGAAAGTCCAGAACGAAAAAGGGTATTGTATAGCAACCATCAGAATGATAGAGGTGGAAATTTTATCAACGACAAATTCGAGGAGTACTATGAATGGAATTGCACATCAGCTCTTAACACTCAGAACACCACAACAGAAATGAAGTTGCAGAAAGGAAAAATAGGCCACTACAAGAAACGGAAAGAACTATGCTCAATGAGAGATCAATGCCAAAGTACTTCTGGGCAGAAGCAATACATACAACATGCTACATTCAAAATAGAATACTCATACGGCCTATCCTACCACTCAAGTTATATTTCCACAAAACAATGAATGTTAGTTCCTCAATTACTATATGCATGACTCTGGCCAAAACAAATATATTGACCCAAACGGGGGCGAATTCGTCCTAAACGGGGACAAGAGGATCACATGGGACTAACCCATCTCATCACCCTCAGGCACAATCACATGGCAAAACCATCCACCCCACCGCCCTCAAGCACGGTCACGTGGCAAAACCATCCACCCCACTGCCCTCAAACTTCAACAGATGCACGTGCTATGACAAGCATCAACAACCTCAGGAGAAACACAACTCTTAAACATCCTCATGCTCAAAGTGTTTGCACAAATAATATCATATAATCAACAAGAGTAGGAAATAGCATAATCAATTAGAAACTCAGTTTTCAATCACATCATTCAACACAACAACAGAGAAACAACCACAAGCAAAACAATATAAAACATGCATGACTCGAGATTCTCTAGGACGTGAGTTACCCTTATCGTCAATTGGGTTGCATAAACGTGTTCTCCCACCTTGCAAGATAAAATAATAAACAACAATCATTGAAACAAGGGTGGAAAATAACCCCCAAAAGGATTTTTAAACAATTAAAATAAAAACAGCAATCCGGCTGACAGGGGCCCAGCGCCCATGCGCTAGGATGCCAGCACCCTGGCCCTAGCTCCTTGTCTGGCTGGTCGAACAGTGGCAGAATCCTAGCACCATGGCGCTGGGAGGCCAACGCCCAGGCGCTGGGAGGCCAACGCCCAAGCGCTGGCTCCTTGCCCGGAGCCTAGAAAACAGCAGTTTTTCATACCAAATCAATTCTAAAACCCTTCCATGGCCAAAATAAATAGAGGAATCAATAGAAAAGAGAAATTTTCTCAAAAACACAAGATGTTCTTTAAGCACAAAGGCAGCTTGAATAAGAAGGTACAAGAATTTGATGAAAATGTTTAATTCATGGAACAACGTCTCAACAACAATACAAATTTGCTACACTATGAGAAACTAGAGGACCAACCTGAGTTTAGACCGACCAAAGGAAAAGAATACGCTCATCCACCTCGAACTCGAACAACGATTGTCAAAGGATTACAACAACGGCTGAAACCTTCGATGACGGAACCTTTGAAACGAAACGAGAAACCAACAAATAGAACAAAATTAGGGATCATTCCAAAATCATGGACCAGCGATCACTACTCAAACGAAATTTAGAATAAGGATTACTCACTGTTAATTCTCGAAAAGAAGAGAGAAGAAACATCTTCGGTCTTCCAAGAAGAGAAGAATACTCGAGCAACAGCAACAAGAAGGAAAAGGAATTTCGATTCTCCAAGGAAGGAAGAAGGTCTCGATCACAACAGCAACATGAAGGAAGGAATGGTTTGATTCTCAAGAGAAGGAAGAAGAGGTTCGGCAATAGCAGCAGCAATAGAGAAATTTTCAGCACTTGAGAGAAAGTTAGGGTTTAGTGTTTGGATGAAGAACAACAATGGCCAGCCACCACATATAGTGGTTCGAGCCCTAGAAGAATGAGGGGGATTTGGTTTCAAATTTCCTCATCTAAACATAAAAAAATCTCTATCAAATCTTTCCCTAACAGCTCTAAGTGATAGCGGTTTAAAACAGAATTGAATCTTCATCATTTAACGGAAAAATCTGGATAATAACTACTTAATAGATATAATTTCAAAACAAATTTTATTCAGAAAATATCTCTTCCAAAATCAGAAATATTAACCCCTTTTTATCTCTTAAATTCCGAACAGAATCAAGTAACAGATAACAATGATCCGTTCTTCCTTTCTCCTACTCCATTCTGTTGGGTTGTTCCGAGTGCTGAAAATTGATGGACAATGTTGTTGTGTTCACAGAACCTTTCGAATTCTTCATTTACAAATTCTCCACCTCTGTCGCTTTTGATCATTGCTATGCAGTACCCTTTCTCATTCTGAGCTCTTTTGTAGAATGTTGTGAAGACTTTGAAAGTCTCATCTTTGTGACTTAGGAAGTATACCCAAGTGAATCTCGTGTAGTCATCTACTATGACAAAGCCATATTTCTTACCAGAACAACTACCAGTTCTAGTGGGTCCGAAAAAGTCCATATGCAACAAATCCAGGGGTCTACTCGTACTCACAACATTCTTTGACTTAAAAGAACTTTTTAATTGTTTTCCTTGCAGAAATGTTGAACAAATGACATCAGACTTGAGGGGCATTTTTGGCATACCACATACTAAGTCATGTTTGACTATCTTCGTAATGGTCCTTAATGATGCATGCCCAAGCTTCCTGTGCCAAATCCACTTATTGTCCTCTGATTACACTAGGCAAGTTACATTTTGACTTGCAAGGCTCTCTAAGCTCGTCTTGTAAAGATTCCCTTGTCGCTGAGCCTCAAAGATGACTTTGTCATCTTCATCAATGACACTACACTTTACTTTATTAAAGGAAACAGTCATCCCACTATCACATAATTTTCTTATGCTTATCCCTGGCGTTAGCATAGATTCCCGTGCCAAAAATCTAACACCCATCCTGGATTGGGTTGCACAAGTCTCCCCACCTTCTCTCAGTAACAGCCTCACCAATCCCCCAGGGGTCACTTCCTGGGGCTATCTGCATAGGTCTCTCCCTAATCATCTCCTTCTGGGATACTACATCCTTGTAGTACTGCTCCCGTTCATATGATGTGAACTTGCTGTCATCGAAGTCGTCCATATCAATGGAACTTTCAAATTCTTTTCTCTTCGGAGGAATCTGCATAGAACAACATAATTTAATATCCAAAATTGTTAGCCCAGTTAGTTCATGAATAACAACATCAAACCTCTTTGAGATGCAGCAAGACTCAATCCTTTTATACACAACACCAGGGACCAAACCCACCATTTTTCAAAAAATCAACTCAGAAGTTTCCTAAAAACTTCCTAAGTCAATGAATAAGCAATGAAAACCCAGGAAAACTTCTGAAAAGTCATTGAGACATTTTATCAAACACATGGTGAGCAGGTTCCCTAAGCCAGAAGAACAACAAGTACAAATCATTGAAAACCCCTCACATTTCATACCCACAAAAGAAAACAACATAATTGATCCACATATAACATGCATTGTCCAGGATTCAAGTAAGAAAGAAGAAGTTAACTAAAAAGAAAACAAGAACTTACCTTGAATCCGAAAAACAGTGGAAATTAGTTGAAGAAGAAGAAGCAAAACTTGATTCCAAGGGTGAAGAATCAGAGGTTCTTAAGTGGAAGTAGTGGAATGTGGAGTAGAAGAGAGGTTTGGAAGCTCTAAGGTCGTGGGGGAAGGAGAAGAGAGTGGGAAGTCAGGTTTCAATTAAAAGAAAATTGAAATGGTTTGCCTTTTTATGGTCTGCCCGAGACCCAACGCTTGAGCGTTGGGTTGCCAATGCACGAGTGTTGGCCTTACCAACGAGGTTGGTTTCCAGGGGCTCAACGCTTGAGCGTTGGCCCCTCCCAATGCTTGGGCGTTGAAATTAAAATAAAATCTTGGGTCTGGCAGGCGCTCAACTCCTAGGCGTTGGGTTTCCAACGCTTGGGCGTTGAAATTGTGACAATTTCCAGCCAATTTGGGGGACTTCCAGGGGGCAAACGCCTGAGCGTTGGCCCCTTAGCGCCTAGGCGCTAGGTCCTTGTTTATCGAATGCGAAAGCAGAGGGAAAAAGTGAGTTATCTGTTAGTACAGATAGCAACCTGAGAGGGGGGGTGAATCAGAGTTGTCCCGATTTTCGCCTTATTGAAAATATTACTTTCAAGATAATGATGATCACGAAACGATAGTTGTGATTGCAGCGGAATTAAGCGTTGCTTGAAAGTAAAGATGAAGGATAGAGGAATTCACACACAGAGTTTTATCCTGGTTCACCTTCTATCCACCGAAGGCTACGCCCAGTCCCTCAAGAAAACCCCTTGAGGATTTTTCCACTATTGATAAAAATCTCTTACAAGTTCTTATACCAAGGACCCTAAGAATTCCTATCAATTTCCTGTGAAAGTATACCACTTTCCACAGCCCTTGAAAGCAAACCACTTTCAGTTCCTGAAGGCAAACCACCCTCAGACCTTGAAGGCTAAACCACCTTCAATCGACTCCCTGAAATTATACCACTTTCAGTACCAATAACCCTTCACCGAAAACCACGGTGAATACTCAATCTTACATAAAGAGATGAAGAAGAGTTTACAATTGGCTGTATCAATCCTTTAACATACAAGTGGATTGATCATGAGAATTTATGCTTTAAGGCTTTTAAGCATAATAGGATTCTGAGTTCCTCAAGATATGAACAACTAAAGTTTTCTTATAAACATGAAGATCATGAACTCAGAATTTAGGCTCTTGAAAGTTTAAGTTCTAAAAGATGAACTAATTTTGACAAAGCTTTGGCCTAATGTTGTATTCTCATGTGTTATTGTGTTCTGGACTCAAATGGACTTTATATAGGCAAGGGAAACGTCCTTGAACCATCACAACCCTTTCCAAAAGGTTTGGGACACAATGGTTCATGAAAAGATGCAACTTTTCGTTCTGGTAATCGATTACATCATTTAGTGTAATCGATTACACTAATAGCCGTTTCAGTTTGAATTTCAAATTCAAACATGTAATCGATTACAAGCAAGGGGTAATCGATTACTTTCCTAGGTGTAATCGATTACCAGAAGGCTGAAATCGATTACACTAAAGTCCAACTTCCAGAAACTTGATCCTTTGAGATCGGCTTAAGGTTTTCTACTTCTTTTAAGTTATGAAAACACTTAGCTTGATTAGTTTAGGTGTTTTAAAGAGCCTTTATGCTTTATTAGACCTTTAGAAGCATAACTCACCTAAACTAGGACTTCTAGGTATTTGATAAACTTTGTAGCGCTGTTTCCTCTAAGTCTTCTTTTCTTCTTTTTGTCGATGAGTTTGTCGTCATCAAAACCTCAGCCAGGGTCAGGAGCAAGACCTTCTTCACAATCTCCCCCTTTTTGATGATGGCAAACACATTCTTGATACTTGAAGATCATATATGCATTTCTGTTGAAGAACTCCCCCTGTTTGATGTAATCTAGTATTTCTCCCCCTTTCTAATGTACTTGTTGAATTCCTGCATATAATCTTTAAGAGCACAGAACCTTTCTCCCCCTTTTGACTTCATCAAAAAGAAGAAAAGGCCAAAAAAAAAAAAACAGGCATATATCCATACAAGTATATATTTCGAAATAAGACATAGGGGTATGGGGGTAAAGATGTAAAAAAAATGATAAACCACAACCAATACTTATATTATATATATATATATATATATATATATGGAAACAAATGCAGAAGTTACATATGGTAGAAGCATTACAAACATAAGTAGTAGAGTTGATAGTACAACCAAGGGGGAAACCTATTAGTAGATATGGAGAAATCCTATTAGTAGTGATAGAACTATACTGGGACAAAGTTGATCAGAACTTATGCTTGACTAGAATCTTCAGAATTCTCAGAGGGGTCAAGATCCTGGAGACTCTCAATTTCCTTACTCATGAAGGAGTGTACTGCCTCGATGCGATTTTCCACAAGCAGAAATCGAGATCGCATAGTATCTTCTAGTTGACTCAACTTTTGAGAAAGACGAAGTGTCATGATGTCTAGTCGTTCAAGAATAACCTTGGATTCCTGAGAAAAGTTGGAAGGTATAGCATAGAATGGAGACAATCCAGCAGATGCAGAATTGGTTTGAGCGTCTATGCGGTACCGATGATGCACATAGGGATCATAGGAAGAGTCCCTTCGAGGAGTGTTAACTGTGAAGAGACATTTGAAGGACGAGGAAGAGACCCCATGGCTAGTACAAGACTTGAGGATGAAGATAGGTTGTGCATGTGGATAGGTAGATGAAAAAGCAAGAGGCATATGCTGATTTTATAGAGAAAATTGTGCGTGTAATCGATTATGACAGTTAGAATAATCGATTACAGCAGTTTTAAAATTTGAAAAATTTCAAATCTCGTGTATGTAATCGATTACAGCAGTTATAGTAATCGATTACTTAGAAGTTTCTAACAGGCACGAGGACTGAGAGCAGGGATAATCGATTACAGGACCTATGGTAATCGATTACTAGGACATTTTTATAAGTTCCAACCTATAAATGCTTATGTAACATAACACTTAATCACATAATCAATTTAAATACATATAATCATATAATATCATAGAGATTATGCAAATAACATGTTATTTTAAATGTCATGCTCATCTAATATGCCTAATTCTCTTCTAATCTTAAAGAATGAATCTTTAGGAAGAGGTTTAGTAAAAATATCTGCTAATTGATTATGTGTATCTATAAATGAAATCTCAATATCCTTTCTCATGACATGATCTCGAAGAAAATGATGTCTTATGTCAATATGCTTAGTTAGAGAATGCATGATAGGGTTTTTAGTGAGATTAATGGCACTTGTGTTATCACATTTGATTGGAATGCAGCCCAGCTCTGAGCCATAATCTTTGAGTTGTTGTTTGAGCCATAGAGTTTGTGCACAACAACTTCCTGCAGGAATGTATTCTGCTTCAGCAGTACTTAGAGCAACACATGCTTGTTTCTTGCAAGACCAAGAAACAAGGGCATTTCCTAACAAGTGACAAGTACCACTTGTACTTTTTCTTTCAGTTTTACAACCAGCGTAATCAGAATCAGAATATCCAATCAAATCACAAACACTCCCTTTGGGATACCACAAACCAACATTTGTAGTTCCTCTCAAGTATTTGAAAATCCGTTTGACGGAACTCAAATGTAATTCCCTAGGAGATGTTTGATATCTAGCACATAGAGACACACTAAACATAATATCAGGTCTACTTGCAGTTAAGTATAGAAGAGATCTGATCATACCTCTGTATTTGGTAATGTCTACTTGAATACTGGATTCATCTTGATCTAGATATGTGTTAGACCCCATTGGTGTGGCTATGGCTTTGCAATCATCCAAATCATCTCTCTACCCTGAAGCTTCTGGATATCACAGTGAGAGTGGTGTGAGATGTTCTGAAGAGACATGGGCATAGTAGCCACGACCGATGAGAGGAGAGGGTGGTTGAGCTTTGTCTCCCACTTGAACTAGCACCACTTAAAACTCGTGCAATGTGATCATAAAGCATGGCTTCTCTTTCAATAAATCATGAGAATAATTTCAGAAACATCATACCATGATTAGGAATGGTAAAAAGTTGATAAGAAGTGAGGTATGGTGTAGGAAGATGAATAGTAATGTTGGTGGTAGAGTTTTTCATTTGATTTTCAAGTGATTGATGATCACATGAACTTAAGGATCTCACCTCATGAAGCACTTATAGCTTCATTCCAATCCCTCTCTATATATATATCACAATGCACTCATGTATAAAAATATTTAGTCATCACACAAATTATCAAGCAATTGTCTATATATAAAAATACTATGTGCTAATTTTTAGTAAATACTTATAGGTGAAGTATGGAATGATACACAAATTTCAACTCTTGTAAATTAAAAAAATTCATTAGTCAATATCCGATTGTTTAGTACGCTAATAATGGAGCTAAAAATTAGTATCATAGTCATTTACAGTATGTGGTAAAAAAAGAAAGAATTGAAAATTGGCTCATCTTAAAGATACTTTTTAATAAAAAACGAAAGTACACACATGGCTAAACAAGCTAGTATAGAAAAGCGCTATAAGGTTTTGGTACAAGCCCCTTGACAGTGTCATTTTTGGGGCATCTGAGGGGACCAAAAAGACACACATTCTTGTCCCACCGAATATAACTGGCTAAGATTTTCTGGGGAAACAAACGATCTGCATAATTTTCTGATGAAGACAGTAAAAAGGTGGAGAATCTGCTGTTGGGAGATCCCTTGGCTAATGTTGATGGTTTGCTTTTTTATATTAAAATTAAAGTTTGTGCGTCTTTGTGACCAACGTTGAGTTCTGATGAATTATCAGTTTATAATTATTACACAGAAAACTTCATGAAAATGGATTATGGATACCATTAAGTTACATAGTCAATCTATGTCTTTGTTTGGTGAAATAGTCAACTCTATGTCTATAAGGCTATACTATACAACTAAGTATAATAATAAACAACAGGCCATAGTCTATACTACTTTAACATAATTAGAATTTAATTTTTTATCAATATGTTACATACTTTGGTTCTCAAAAATTGTGCGCAAATTCCCGTCAAAAAAAAATTTCGGTTCAAATTCACTCTCTAAATTTTAAAAATTGTGTAATCCCTTCATTGAATTTTTTTTCCTATTTATCTAGCATTTTTGAAACCATATCATATCTTATACATATTTTCGAGGGAAGATATGATCGTCCCATACCAATCGGACGAGTGTCACCCTCAACTTGTCCTTCGACCGTCAAACTAATCCGATCACGCATGAGAGTTCCTCGGCCTGAGAATGAAGGCCTTCAAGAAGAGTGGCTAGGGCAATCTTCCACCAGTCATACTCAACATACGTCCTCCCTTGACACCTTCCTATCACCCGCATGGAGCTCAAAGCCTTGGTCAGTGCGCAAGGTTAAGATCGAAACATCGATGTAGCACTCTTGGCAGGAAGATCCAACGGTCAGGAGGAAGTGTGTAACTATAGATAACAACCTAAGACGAGGGGGTGAATTAGATTCTTGCGTTTTTCCATTTATTAAAATTCAATTCGATATGATAACTTTTACTTTGATCAGAATCACAATCAATAATTTTAAATGTAGCAGAAATGTAAATTGCTTAAAGTAAAAGTTTAGGGATAAGAAAATCACGCAGCGATGTATCCTGGTTCACCTTCAAACCACAGAAGGCTACGTCCAGTCCCCGGTTCTGATTTGAGGATTTTTCCACTATTGATCAAGTGTTATTACAAATGCTTACGCCAAGGATCTTAAGAAGGCCTATCAACCCCAGAAAGCACACCACTTTCTGATTACAGACCTTTCACCGAACACTATGGTGGACTTTGAATCAAACCGATTCAAAGGACCTTTTCCACTAACCCCAAACACTATGGTGGGTACAAGATGAAGAAGCTTTTACAATAGCTGACCAATCCTTCTTACATAGAATGGATTATACTTTAGATAGTATGCTTCTGGTAATCACAATTGAAGGCTCATGATTATTCTGAGTTTTAAAAGTTGAACAACATAAGTGTTCTTATAACATTTGTGTAAATTTCCTCAGAATAATGTTTCTAATGATTAATGAAAGTTGTTTCACGTTTCTGAACATCAATCAAGTTTATATAGGCACTAGTGACTCCTCATGAACCATTGCAAATGTTTTCCAACGTTTAAGAACACATTGGTTCATGAAAAATCGTGACTGTTGATCTCAGTAATCGATTACTGAAACTAGGTAATCGTTTAAGCTATTAGCCGTTATGATCTGAGTGCCATTTTCAAACATGTAATCAATTACTGAAATCTGGTAATTGATTACTGAGCTACCTGTAATCGATTACTGAAATCTGTAATTGATTACTGAACTACCTATAATTGATTACTACTTTATCATTTTATTGCTTTATTGTTCAACTGCACACACGTTTATATTTCTGCTGCATCAAGACTGTTTATCCTATCGTTTGATAAAAGTTACCTATCGTTTAAGAAACAGTTTTGAAAAATATATAATTGTTTTAGAAAAGCAATTTTTCATACGAAAACAATTCTAACTCCCCCCTTCCTTGTGTTTGTCCTTATTTTATCAGCTCTAACTCCAGGAAGAAGATTTTGAGGGCAATCATGTGCGCAGAGACCAGGAAAAAGACTAGCGACGTATTCTGGGGGTGCACCACCAAAATGGCGAAGGACTTAAATAAGGAGCAGGCCGACCGCCTGGGAAGACTCCTAAAAGAAAACGGATACCTATTTGCTTGGGATTCTACCGATATGCTAGGGGTGCACCTAGATGTGGCTTGCCACAGACTTGCAGTCGACTCAAAACACAAGTTGGTCGCACAAAAGAAGAGGCGCATAAGCGCAGAGAACCACATCCAACCCCACCATCTTCGGCACCACCACTTCTACCTCCATTTTCGCCAACAACCCCACTGCTGCAACCTCTAGCGTTACCACCATCCTCCACCACTACCACTACTGTCGCCACCACTGCCACCACTTTCGTCTCCACCACGACCCCCACCGTCGCTGCCACCGCCACGACCACCATCATCGCTGTCACCAGGTAACATCCACCTCTACCATCGCCACCACAACCACCTCCATCGTCACTACCACCACTGTTAATGCAGGCACCACCACCCGCATCACCACCTCCATTGCCACCACCCTAGACAACTACCACCGTTGCTACCTCCTATACCACCACCGTTGTCGTTTCCACCCTACCGCCACCACCGTTGTCATTGGGTAACATCGACCTCTACCGTCATTGCTACCTGGCCCCTGCATTATCTTGTCGCCACTACCGTCCACTGTGAGGAACTTACAATGTTGGCCACAACTTTCTAAAAAGTGAAAATAAAAAAAAACCAAAATTGGATTTATAAAACTGAAAACTAGTTTGATTTTTAAAAATTTTGAAACATAAAACCAAAAAGCACCCCGAACGGAGCCTAAGTTAGTGACCACTGGTCTTTTCTTCCAACTTTAGTTGTTCATAGTCTGTTCTTGTTCTCCTTTTTCTCCCAAGCTTCAACATTTTTCCAAAGAGACAAACATGACATTAATCAATTGGATCACCTAATGCAGATATCACACCAAAGAAAAATTCTAAATGCCACATAATTTGCCTTTATTTTTTTAGATAAAATCATGGTGGGACTAGCATACGGAGAAGGATTTTTTTTCCATACACCATGCCCGAATTCAAAACCTTTCACATTTATGCTTACTGAAACACAAGTACACTATTAATCAATATATTTTTTCCTCTAATCATATATGGATGTGTCAAAGTTTGACTAATAAAATATGATTCTTTAAAGAAAAATCAAGATCACAAATTAAAAATCATTATTATAAATCTATTTTAATATAGAAGGAGCATATTATAAGCACGTGCTAAAAGTTATTGTTTATATCAATTAAAAATATAATTTATGGTTAACCATTTTTAACATATATAGTGCACCATAGAATAGCCTATAAAACGGAAATGTTCTTTTTTTTTTCAATAATGTTTGATTATTTTGATAATTCTTAAATTAAATATATAGTATATATATAGTTGGTATTCTCTGGAAGGTCCCTCCCAGAAAAATAAAAATGAAAAACTTAAACTCAAATCTAATCATATTGTAAACAAAAAATCTAATCATATTATTAAATCGGAAATCTTATGAAGGGAACCAAATCGTTCCATTAAAAAAATTATTGGTACGAAAAGTGAAGATTGGTCTATTCTAAGGCCAACAACCATACAAAATGAAATCAAATAAGTATGTTTTGTTTGGTGTTAGTTCAAAAAGTAAATGTAAATTTATATATCATAATGTATCAATGTTGAAGTTAAAATTTGTTACATGAAATTCAATGTGGATTAAAAGCATATTTTTGTTACGTTAAATTTAACGTAAATATAATACACATTAAGTTCAACGAAAATTTAAATACACACTAATTAAACTTAAGTGTAAAGTGATGTTAAAGTGGGCTTGGAATATATTCAACGTCAGAGTCACTTGGGGATTGAATAATCTCACTCACTCCCCTTGAGCACCAATGCACAGCATTCCTGTCCCATAAAGCGTGAATAAGATACGACTACACTAATTCTCTTTCAAATTTTTCATTTGCTTTTCTTCAACATATCTTGGAATCAGATCATCACTGTCTTATAACTAAGTGTTTCATAATGAAGCAAATTGATTAATTCCATGGCATGGAAACCCAGTTTTCCTTTTAATTAATCATTTTGCCAAGAGTGGATCCCCTACTGTCTGCTGATGACATGACCCTGAATTGAGCACCACAAAGAAGACCAACAATGTGAGGCAAAGTCCAATGGTTGGTTCTCGTGGTTTATGTCTGGTTCCCCTTAAAGTAACGTCTCACGATCAAGTTCTGTTTATGGAAAAAAAATTGTTGTCAGAGTTGATTAACCTAACCACAATGTGGATATTTCTGACTCGAATAGGATTATCAACTTCCATAAAAAATACATGCATTCGTGTACTTAACAATGTGAGGCACATGAGATATGACACCAATACTGATAATTTTAGAAGGGCACCTCCCACTTGACCAGAACAATTTGCCAATAATCCACCACCCTAAATAATGAAGGCCGCCAGTACTAAGCTAGTTGCATAATTAGTAGTATCTTCCATAGTTCTTTAGGGTAGGATTGAAATGTTTTTAGTGCTTTTGTCCCACTATCACACATTACGATTTGTTCTACCATGAAACATAGAAATATCTTATTTACAAATTAAAAGGTTTTTTAAAAAATTTATTTTAACTTAAAGAAAGCATATTATAAATAACATATTTTTTAAAGCATAAAAGGTCTTTATAAAAAAATTTAGAAACATTTCTTTATTGAGAATAAAACCTACATATTACCTCAATTGGTAAGGACACATCACTTTTTTTTTAAAATATTGTATGTTTGATTCCGATTGCCAACGTGAGGATTGTGTTGATAAATAATCTATAAATACTGTCATATGTGACTTATAATCTTGTAAGCATGCCCTGACTCGTGTTCATAATGAAACGAACCCACACAAACTTTTCTTGGTATAAAGTAAAGCAACAACAATAATTTTTATGAGAGAGAGAGAGAGTTAGTTTAGTTGCGTCCATTCACTTTGTGAGGATTCCTATTCCTTGGTATGGTGGGATCAAGTCTAAGTAGAGGGATGTGATCCATGAACTATGGAAAAAGTTTTACTTTATCTCGTAAAGAAGAAAATAATGAAGAGAGAATAAGGCGAATGTCAAAAATATAAAGTAAAACCATTCTTGCCTTTCCTTGAGGGCTTAAATATTTTGGACAATAACACGTTTTCCTTTTGTCTCTTAGTATATATAGATAGCAACAAGGCTATTCTAAACTAACTAAAAATATATCGACCATTGACATTACAATCTCAACCCAAAAAAATCCTAAGGTCGATTTTCGTTTCATTTCCTATATTTAGGTTTTAATAAAAAGTAATCTCCTTACTTTTATTTAGTTTCATGTTTTCAATGTTTTACATTGAAATCGATCAGTGAAAAATGTTATCTTCATTTTTCATGTAAAGCCTTGAAACCAAAAAATAAAGTGTAAATAATGGAGCAATTTTTAAGTTAAAATATAAATTGAACATGAAAGTGCTAAGTAAATACAGGCCCTAACGATAAATAATTTATGGAATTTTCGGAACGCGCGTGAACAAATTACATGTATGAGAAAAATAAAATCAATCATGATGGTCGTATTGGCGTATTTATATATTAACTGCGTGACCAACACATGTTGGCTTAATGATAAGAATAAAACACTTTTTCTCAATAAATTATATTCGATCCATACTATTGATGTGAGGGTTGTGCTGGAGAGCCCTCTGCAAATATCTCTATAAATGACAAAAGATCCTAAAGGCATACAGTAATACGTAGTGGTGACCTGAGCTGAATTCACCCAAACTTTTAATTAACAAAAAAATATATATGAACTATGACTTTAAAGTTTTAAGGCTCGTTTGGTATGTCGTATTAGACATATAGTATAAGCTTATATAATACAATATGAATATATCTATTGTTTGGTAGTAACATATAGTATAAATTTTATTCATTAAGTAACTCTTATACGTGATGAATTATTTAATATCTTCCTATAGCAGCCTTTTCCCTTCCAAATCACATGGGGAATAGACATTCGTAATCACAAGCATTTTATGCCAATGAATATCTGCTTCTTTAACACATTCTTGTATTTTTGACAATCCATAGAAGCCCACCCCCTATTGACAGCGGGGGAATAGGCCCAATCGAAATTTTCGTCCCCCCATAGTTGTTTGCAGACCCACACATCAATTTCTGACATTTTGGTTTCTTGAAAACCAACCCTTATAACTTATAGTATCTTCAACGCTGGGAGTATCTCCCAGCTGGAGTGCTCTGTTCTTTATTTTGAAATGCCCTTGGAGCAAGATGATATAGCAGTACATGTTCCTTAAATTTAAGATATGTTCCTTGTGCAGGGAACCTTGTTTTATGGGAGCTTAAATTAAAATGCTATTTTTTCTCTTTCATTAATCAACCAATTTACAAGTAAAAGAAGAGGGAAGGTGGGAAACAACCTAGAAGCAGAAATCCAAAGTAGAAATCCAAAAATCACAGAAGCAAATTAAAAATTTCAAGTTCACAAAAAAGATACAGAATACAACATAAAAAAATTACAAATCTCAGTTCTTGCATGTCTTCTTCTCCTGGATGTCACCTTGATTTTCTCCGATCTGGGCTCTCGACGAAGGAGCCTCCGTCGAGTTCATAGTCTACTCTGATCCCGATGGTCACGCCAAGGTCGTTGATGTGACCGGGCCCAACAGCCAAGCTGTCCAGGGAACGCAGTGTTTCGACGAGAAGGAAGAGGGGAGAGGGTTTTCAGGGAGGAGGGTTTCAGTGATAAGGAAGAGAGAGGGAGGGAGGGAGCGACGGCGGCCGCTATGAGGGAGGAAGGGAGAGCGGCGGCTGTGAGGGAGGCACGACGGAGATGAGAGAGTGTAGAGGGGGAGTGGAGGTGCAGCGCGGCGAGAGGGGAAGAGGAAAGGGTATTAGAGAGAGGGTTGAAAACTAGGGTTTCATGGAGTGAGAGAGTGAGGATGTGATTTATATATGGCTAACCGGTTTAACCGATTTTATTACTGTTGGAGCCAATTTTGACCGGGTAGAGCCGGTTTTCTGCCCGTTTGGGCCTGTGTTGACCGGCCCAGCCGGTTAATATGTGTTCCTTGGGCCTTTCTTTTTCTTTTTCTTTATTTCGCTTCTGAATTTCGGAATCAGAAATGGAGTTGCATAAAGAATAGATTTGGTGCCTGACCTATTTCCTCACTGCCGCATTGGATACTCAACATGAGGCCTCAGCCAAACCAGACCCTGCGCTCCCCATCCCCTTGGATACCAGTGATTGCAACCCAATCGCAATTGAGGCTCCACGCTCCACCCCCACTAATCCATCCTTGTTATAAATGGTTGCAATTGAATTGGCTACAGATGAGGAATCACCACCAGAATTATCTCCAGCATTCGGAGGAAGTACACATGGATGAGACCGAATGGTACGACAATGGGTAGAATCGATCAGGCTCTTGTTTCAAATGAATGGTTGTCTCAATGGCCGGGTTGTATACAAGAGGTACATAGGAGAGATTTTTCAGATCATAGCTCGTTGGTATTACGGATGGCCCATCAAGATTGGGGTTCGAAACCATTCTGAGTCCTAAATTGTTGACTGCAAGATCCGATGTTAAAATCCATCGTTAAGGATTCTTGGAAGAGTTGTCGGATTCAAGGGTGGGGCGCCTATGTTATGAAGGAGAAATTGAAATTGCTCAAACAATTTTTCAAAGTGTGGAATAAGGAGGTTTCTGGTGACCTTAATAGTAAAAGGAGGGAGATAGTTCAAAAAATGAATGACTTGCTCATGAAGGAATGCTTAATGAGGAGGAAAGGTGGACACGAAAGGAACTTTAGGCCGATTATTGGTGAGTTTCGAACCAGAATGAGTCGCTCTTATGCCAAAAGGAAAGAATCCAATAGCTAAAGGAGGGAGATGCTAACATCAGATTTTTTTCATGGCACGGTTAATTGGAGGCGGAGGGAAAATGCAATTGTTGGTTTAGTTTTTTACGGTGGTTGGGAAGAAGAGCTGATGGTGGTGAAAGCTAAAGTTAAGGAATTTTTTCAGAATAAATACGGTGAGGAGAGGTGGAATTCTCCCCAACTTGACGGTGTCCCTTTTCAAGCTCTTTCGGCTAATGATGTGTCTTTGCTTGAGGCTGAGTTTGGAATGGATGAGATTAAAGAGGTGGTTTGGGGTTGTGAATGTGATAAAACCCCGGGTCCGAATGGCTTTAATTTCACATTTCTGAAAGCTTTTTGGGATTTGATAAAATTAGACTTCAAAAGGAATGCTGATGAGTTCCACCGAAATGGAGTTTTGCTGAAGGGAAGTAATTCATCCTTTATAGCTTTGGTGCCCAAAGTTGACTCCCCTCAGAATCTGAGTGAGTTCAGGCCTATATCCCTTGTTGGGTGCATGTATAAAGTAATAACTAAGATCCTTGCCAATCAGATCCAAGGAGTGATGCAAAAGCTCATAGATGACTGCCAATTTGCGTTTGTAGGAGGGAGAAGCATGACAGACATCGTGGGGATTGCTAATGAGTTAACCCATGAAGCAAAAAGTAGAAAACACCTGCTTCTAATTCTGAATGTGGACTATGAGAAAGCCTACGACATGGTGAAATGGATCTTTTTATTGTATATGCTCTAGAGGATGGGTTTTGGTGAAAGATGGGTTAGTTGGATTTATAGGTGTCTCGAATCTTCCTCGGTCTCAGTCTTAGTGAATGGAAGCCCAACTAAGGAGTTCCAAATGGAGAAGGGCCTTCGGCAAGGCAATCTACCTGCACCGTTCCTTTTTATGATAGTGGCAGATGGGCTTAATGCTTTGATTAAGCAAGCAGTGGTGAAAAACAGGTTCTCCCCCATCAAAATTGGGGATGCAAACCCTGTTGAAATCTCCTTGTTACAATTTTCAGACGATACTCTTTTTGTAGGAGAGGTCTCAATGCAGAATGTTGTGACTATAAAGTGTATACTATGTTGCTTTGAAATGGTATCGGGTATCAAAGTTAACTTCTTGAAAAGTAAAATTGTTGGGATTGTAGTAGATTGTGGTACGGTTAGAAGGTGGGCAACAGTATTGCATTATAAAACCATGAAGGCTCCATTTTCTCACTTGGGCATTCTGGTTGGGGGGAACCCTAGAAGCCTTGCTTTTTGGGACCCAATCCTTCAAAAGTTGCAGCTGAAGCTCTCTAAATGGAGTCAGATAACACTTTATTGTCGTTTGCACTTTCTATGTTTTTCACACACACACACACATATATATATATATATATATATATATATATATATATATATATATATATATATATATAAGTGTTGGTTGTTGTTTATCACTATTTTACATCTTTACCCCCATCCCCTATACTTTATTTCAAAATATACTTGTATGGATGTATGCCTGTTTTTGGCCTTTTCTTCTTTTTGATGAAGTCAAAAGGGGGAGAAAGGTTTTGTGTACTTCAAAGACTATATGCAGGAATTCAACAAGTGAATCAGAAAGGGGGAGATATATTGGATTACATCAAACAAGGGGAGTTTTCAACAAAGAAGCATATCTAATCTTCAAGTTTCAAAGAATGTGTTTGCCATCATCAAAAAGGGGGAGATTGTGAAGAAGGTCTTGCTCCTAACCCTGGCTGAGGTTTTGATGACGACAAACTCATCGGCAAAAAGAAGAAAAGAAGACTTAGAGGAAACAACGCTATAAAGTTCATCATTTACCTAGAAGTCTTAGTTTAGGTGAGTTATGCTTCTAAAGGCTTCTCAAAGCATAAAGGCTCTTTAAAACATCTAAACTAATCAAGCTTAATGGTTTCATAACTTAAAAGAAGTAGAAAAACTTAAGCCGATCTTAAAAGATCAAGTTTCTGGAAGTTGGACTTTAGTGTAATCGATTTCAACCTTCTGGTAATCGATTACACCTAGGCAAGTAATCGATTACTTCTTGCTTGTAATCGATTACATGTTTGAATTTGAAATTCAAACTGTAACGGCTCTTAGTGTAATCGATTACCTAAGTGATGTAATCGATTACACACACGAAAAGTTGCATCTTTTCATGAACCATTGTGTCTCAAACCTTTTGGGAAGGGTTGCATTGGTTCAAGGACGTTTCCCCTTGCCTATATAAAGTCCATTTGAGTCCAGAACATAACAACACATGAGAATACATTATTAGGCCAAAGCTTTGCCAAAATAGTTCACTCATTAAGTCTTTTAGAACTTATACTTTCAAAGAGCCTAAATTCTGAGTTCATGATCTTCATGATAAAAAGAACACTCTAGTAGTTCATATCTTGAGGAACTCTGAATCTTGTTATGCTTAAGAGCCTTAAAGCATAAATTCTCATGATCAATCCACTTGTATGTTAAAGGATTGATACAGCCAATTGTAAACTCTTCTTCATCTCTTTCTGATAGATTGAGTATTCACCGTGGATCTCGGTGAAGGGTTGTTGTTACTGAAAGTGGTGTACTTTCAGGGTGTTGATTGAAGGTGGTCTAGCCTTCAAGGTCTGAAGGTGGTTTGCCTTCAGGAACTGAAAGTGGTATACTTTCAGGGGCTGTTGAAAGTGGTATACTTTCACAGGAAATTGATAGAAATTCTTAGGGTCCTTGGTGTAAGAACTTGTAAGAGATTTTTATCAATAGTGGAAAAATCCTCAAGGGATTTTCTTGAGGGACTGGACGTAGCCTTCGGTGGATAGAAGGTGAACCAGGATAAAATTCCGTGTGTGAATTCTTCTACCCTTCATCTTTACTTTCAAGCAACGCTTATTTCCGCTGCAATTGTTTGTGTTAGAACAGATAGCAACCTGAGAGGGGGGGGGTGAATCAGTGTTGCCCCAATTTTCGCCTTATTGAAATTGTTACTTTCAAGTTTATGATGATCACGAAATGATCGTTGTGATTGCAGCGGATATGAACGATACTTGAAAGTAAATGTGAAGGATGAAGAGAATCACACACAAGATTTTATCCTGGTTCACCTTCAATCCACCGAAGGCTACGTCCAGTCCCTCAAGAAAACCCCTTGAGGATTTTTCCACTATTGATAAGAATTTCTTACAAGTTCCTAACCCAAGGACCCCAAGAATTTCTACCAATATCCTGTGAAAGCAAACCACTTTCAACAGCCCCTGAAAGCAAACCGCTTTCAGTTCCTGAAGGCAAACCACCCTCAGACCTTGAAGACAAACTTGTCTTCAATCGAAACCCTGAAAGTAAACCACTTTCAGTGACAACAACCTTTCACCGAATACCACGGTGAAGAACTCAATCTTACAGAAAGAGATGAAGAAGATATTACAATTGGCTGTTTCAATCCTTTAACACACAATTGGATTGAACATGAGAAATTATGCTTTAAGGCTTTTAAGCATAATAAAATTCTGAGTTCTTCAAGATATGAACAACTAAAGTGTTCTTATAAACATGAAGATCATGAACTCAGAATTTAGGCTCCAAAAGATTTAAGTTCTAAAAGATGAACTAATTTTGACAAAGCTTTGGCCTAATGTGTTTTTCTCATGTGTAATGTGTATGTTTCGTGTGTGTTGTGTGTTGTATGTTTTCTGGACTCAAATGGTCTTTATATAGGCAAGGGAAACGTCCTTGAACCATCACAACCCTTTTCAAAAGGTTTGGGACACAATGGTTCATGAAAAGATGCACTTTTTCGTTCTGGTAATCGATTACCATACTTAGTGTAATCGATTACACAAGTGACCGTTTCAGTTTGAATTTGAATTTCAAACATGTAATCGATTACAAGACTTGAGTAATCGATTACTTGCCTAGGTGTAATCGATTACCATAACGGTGTAATCGATTACACAGAAGCCCATTTTCCAGAAACTTGATCTTTGAGACTTGCTTAAGGTTTTCTACTTCTTTTAAGTTATGAAAACTCTTAGCTTGATTAGATTAGGTGTTTTAAGAGCCTTTATGCTTTAATAAACCTTTGGAAGCATAACTCACCTAATACTAAGACTTCTAGACTATTGATGGACTTGAGTGCTTGATTCTTTGAAGTCTTCTTTTCTTCTTTTTGTTGATGAGTTTGTCGTCATCAAAACGCCAGGGTCAGGAGCAAGACCTTCTTCACAATCTCCCCCTTTTTGATGATGGCAAACACATTCTTGATACTTTGAAGATCATATACGCATTCTTGATGCTTAACTCCCCCTATTTGATAGAATCTAGTATTTCTGATATTTCTCCCCCTTTCTAATGTACTCGTTGAATTCCTGCATATGATCTTTAAGAGCACAAAACCTTTCTCCCCCTTTTGACTTCATCAAAAAGAAGAAAAGGCCAAAAATGTACAGGCATACACACAAGTATATATTGCAATATAAAACATAGGGGTAGGGGTAAATATGTAAAACGTAAACAGAACATAATTATCCAAACATAGCAAGTCAACAGCAAAACATCCAACAGTGCAGAAATTAGTCATAATCTAGACTATTACAAACCAAATAAAGCAAATAGTCAATGAAAGAAATAAACAAGTCTAGAGGTCAAATTCATCAGAGGAATCAAAGGAATCATGAGGAGAGGGAGCCATGCGATCAACACGAAGACTCAGACGATCCATATCAGCACGGAGAGTAGTGTACATGGATTCAACCCGACCTTCCATGTGATCAAACCTCTGATCAAAGTGAGTCCTCATATCGGCCAAATGAGAGAGAATAAGTTGAGTGGAGGCATCACCAAGCAGAGAGGATGAAGGTCCTTCTTCAGAAGATGGTGGATAGAAAGCAGCAGGGGCAGGAGCCTGGGTGGTATCAGGACCCAAATCTGATTTGTGACGGAAAGTGTCATCAACATCCTTGAAAATCCCCATCTTGTTCAGAATTTCCATATCAATCCTCTGTGCCTTAGTATCTATGACCTGAGCAAACTCCCCATGTGTAGAAATTCCAAAATTCTTCAAAATGAGAGTAATAATAGGAGCATAGGGAAGAGGACCAGATCTATCCTTGTGTATCAACATGTGTATCATAACCAAATGAGCCCAATTAATGGATTCATTATGTTTCAGCCCATAAATAATTTGTAACTCTAAATCACTAATCTGGGCATGGTTAGAGGATTGAGGAAGAAGAACATAACTGATCAGATAATGAAGCAGACGATCTTCTACAGTAAGATATCCAACAACAAGGATATCCCTAGAGCGGTTGGCTTCCGCCCGCTGCTTCTTCAAATGTATCTCTTCCTCAGAAAAACGACACAAAGATAGATAAAAGGATTTCTTGTCATAATCAGCCCATGGACATGCCTTCTCCGGACTCAGTCGTTCTCCAACATAGGGAATTTTTAGAAGAGTTCCCAATTGCTCTTGAGTCAATGAAATGTCAATTCCCTTGACTGATGAGCAGATTTTCCCACCTCTCTTCACCAAATTACAGTAAAATACTTTAACTAATTCAGGATAATACGTACCTGACAATCCAACAAATACATCAAGTCCTTGGAAATCAAGGAGAGAAGGAAAGAGGAATCCAGCATTGATGAACGAGTTGATGTCAGCATACTTGGGAGGAAGAATGGGTCTTTCCAAGAAGTAAGCCAAGAACCGGTCCTTTTGCTCCTCTGTGACAAGAAGCCGTGAAAGATCAAGAGTGTTCATGGAAAGGTTCTTCGAACGATGTCGGCGTGAAGAGGAGGCCATTTTCGGACTTGAAATTTTAGGGTTTGAGAAAGGGGTTTTTGGGTGAAGTCCGAATTGAACAATTTGAAGGGATGGAGAGGAAAGAGAGGGAAAAAACAAACAAAACCCACCAATTTGTTCTGAGTTTAAGCAAAAAACGAGAGAGAATGAGGGAAACAACCAGTTCGGCGACGAGGGAGGAAGAAAGAGGAAGAGCAGTGTAATCGATTAAGAGTTCTGACTAAAAGAACTTATACTATCGATTTGGTAATCGATTACAGTTAGTTGTGTAATCGATTACCGCTTTTCGAAATTTGAATAAAATTCAAAATAGCAATAGTAATCGATTACAGCAGTTGATGTAATCGAGTACCTGTAGTCCAAAATTTGAAATTTCTAAAAAATCAACTATGTAATCGATTACGGCAGTTAATGTAATCGATTACTTAGAGAAATTCAATAATCAACAGGACTAAAAACAAGGGTAATCAATTAATAAGCCTAAGATAATTAATTTTATGAACATTTTTATAAATTCTATCATATGTAACACATGTTCATATAACTATTTCAGCACTAAGCTAAATTACAACAAACAAGCATGTAAGAAACATTTAATCCATTATAAAGAGGCTTATGTTAGGGCATTTCTAGTGGTATAAGTCATATGTTTTGAGCCTATAATTATAAGACATAAATATATGAGTATATATGTTTCTTTCAGAATCTAACTAGGCAATTTTCAAATTATTATAGGCATATACCTAGAAAAGTATTTCCTAATTCTACTATTGTTTCTACTGTTTTGCCTATGATCTTCTAGACACTGGGCTTAGGAGCAAGTTCCCAAATTTGATTCCTTTCAAATTGGTTTAGTTCTTCCTGCATTGCTACAATCCAATACTCATCTTCTAGAGCATCATTTACTTTTGATGGTTCTATTTGAGAGACAAATGCCATATTCAAAACTGAATCATTTAAGCGTAGCCTTGTAGAAACGCCTCTAGAAATATCACCAATAATATTATCAACTGGGTGATCCCTATGGGTTCTCCATTCTTTTGGAAGTTGATAAGTATTACTTTCAATGTGCTCTTCTTGTATTGGATTCTGATCTCCATCCTTTTGAGAATCTTCATTTACAACAATATCATCTTCTTCATTATCTGGAAGATTGACTTTATCTTCTATTGAAGATTTAGATTCATCAAAAGAAACATGTATGGATTCTTCCACAGATAGAGTTTTCTTGTTAAAGACTCTATATGCTTTGCTTGTTAAAGAATACCCAAGAAATATACCTTCATCAGATTTTTCATCAAACTTTCCAAGGTTTTCCTTTCCATTATTCAAGACAAAGCATTTTGATCCAAAAGCATGTAGATGAGAGATGTTTGGTTTCCTTCCTTTGTAGAGTTCATAGGGAGTTTTCTTAAGGATAGGTCTAATAAGAACTCTATTGGAAACATAGCAAGCAGTACTTACAGCATCAACCCAGAAATATTTAGGGAGACTTGATTCACTCAGCATGGTTCTTGCTAATTCCTCAAGTAATCTATTCTTCCTTTCTACTACACCATTCTGTTGTGGTGTTCTCGGAGTAGAGAAATTATGTGATATTCCATTTTCATCACATAGTTCTTGGAATTGTTGATTCTGAAATTCTCCACCATGATCACTTCTTATAGAAGAGATCTTTAAAGACTTCTCATTTTGAACAAGCCTTGCATATCTTTTGAATGCATTGAAGGCTTCATTCTTATGAGGAAGAAATAAAGTCCATGTAAATCTAGAGAAATCATCAACAATAACAAGTGCATAGAAATTACCTCCGAGGCTTTTAGTTCTAGATGGTCCGAACAAATCCATATGTAACAATTGAAGGGGTCTTGAGGTCGAAACTATGGTCTTTGGTTTGAAGGATGTTCTGGTTTGCTTCCCTTTTTGACATGCATCACAAAGCTTGTCTTTCTCGAATTTTATCTTTGGAAGCCCAACAACTAGATCATGCTTGACTAGTTTGTTTAAATGATCTATGTGAATATGAGCAAGTCTTCTATGCCATAGTCATGAATCACTATTATTCTTGGCCAAAAGGCATCTCACATTTTATGGAATTTCTTCCAAGGAGATCATGAAGACTTTATTTACTTTATACCCAGAAAACTTAATTTCTTTAGTTTTCACATCTTTCACAACACATATATCATTAATAAAACCAACTTTCAAACCTTTATCACATAGTTGACTAATACTCAGAAGATTATGCATCAAACCATCAACGTAAAGAACTTTATCGATGACTGTTTGAGGGGGTGTGCCTATTCTTCCAATACCGAGTATTTTTCCCTTTTGATTGTTACCATATGTGACGAAACCTTTTTCCCTAGGTAAAAGAAAAGAAAACTTGGTTTTGTCTCCTGTCATGTGTGATGAGCAGCCACTATCAAGATACCATAAATCCTTTGCTGCTTTCATACACACCTACATGACAAAGTTCAGACATGGGTATTAGGAACCCAACAAGTTTTGGGTCCTTCTAAGTTAACATCCTTTCTAACCCAAATGTATTCCCTATTTGGTACTCCTACATGTTTGTAGTAACATCTACTAGGGGTATGTCCTACTTTTTTACAATATGTACAAGAGTAATGATTGTAACTAGAGGTTTGTCTAGGAGAGGGATGAATCTTGATAGGGAAAATCGCAAGTGTACGATTTACTATTGCGTAATATAAAAAGATCGAACCCAAGGGATAGGTGTTCTTATTATTATAAAATTTAGTACTTAAACATAAAAATAAAAGATGAATAATTGTTGTTGGTTTGAGAACTAGAAAGAAGCAATTGCATAAAATAATAAGAAAAATAGATGGTGAACATTAAGCTCTTGAGTTGGTTTACATAGTCTATAAAAACATGCTAGCAATCTCTTACTAAATTCCTGAATTATAAATCCATTATCATGATGCTATAGCCTAGTGTAACTACAAGTTAATTCCTTAAGCATTGTAGATCTTTCTTTTTAATTACTAAACCCAATTCCTTGGCACCTAGTTAACTAAAGAAGAAGATGAAGAAGATGTTCAGGCCAACATAAAGTTACGTCCTTCCTAATTCCTTAGCGAAGTATACTTATAACCTTTTTTATTACCTAGTTCCCTTACTACTCACCAAATGGCCTTATGTAATAAGCAATAAGCAAAACCTCTTGTGATCATCAAGATAGAAATAAAGCATAAGGTAATAAAACATGAATGGAAATAATATTCAGAAATGTAAGAAAAACTAGAACATGTATTATAAACTAAAACAACCCAAAAACTTAAAGAAGAATTTAGCCAAACATGGCTAAAGGAGACATTGAATTACCCTGGATAGGAGCTCAAATATGGCTTCCCACAAGTCCTAGGAACAATGCTCAAGAGGGAGAAAGAGAGAATACTTGTTGTATTCTAAGATGGTGTCTTTTACAAGTGAAGAGGAGGGCCCTATTTATAGTAAAAATCCAGCCTCCAACGCTTCAGCGCTAGCATTCCCAACGCTTGGGCGCTAGAAGCATTAAAAATCCACTGCCAGATCGAGGGCCAGCGCTTGAGCGCTGGCTTCCCAGCGCTGCAGCGCTGGGACCTGCTGTTTCAGCTCCAAGTTTCCTTCCTTCTTCATGGTTAGTGGGATTTGAATGCCTTAAAAACCCACTTATCAGCCCTTAATCAATTCTGAAACCTCTCCTCCACTATCATCAATCCTTCAACATAATTTCCCATGTGCCAATTTGAAGAGAGTTGCTTCATATTCCTCTTTTCCACTTTGGTCCTCTCTTGGTTAGCACTTCAATTCAAGCCCTTTTATTCTCTCAATCTTCACTTTTAGCCCTCCACTCTTGAACTTTCACATTTTGGACCTTGATTTCCTGAAACTTTACAAAGTGATCCCTGGACAAAAATGATAACTAAACCAGCTTTTCCTAAAAATATAAAATTGCTATAAAAGTTCCTAAAAATATAAAATAAAGGTAGAAAAACAAATAAAATCTAATCTATATGCAAAATGCAAAATAAATATAAAATCTACATAAAAATAATAAAAAACCTATATGTGACTCAAAAATAATAAAATAAAAAGACTAAAAAGACCCTAAAATTATCATATAAAATCCACTCATCAAATCTTCTTAGGAGGTCTATATTGATTATTCTTCCTATTGTTTGTACTCCTAACAGGATTAATCTTACTGTTACTAGAAGATCCTAACACATGGTTTGGTTTTACAAACACAGTTTTCCTAACCTCTTTTGTCTTTGGGTGAGAAGTATATCCTAAACCTAATTTATTGTTTGAATGTCTTTGAACACTTAGGATATCATCTAACTTCTGTTTTCCTTTATTGAAGTTATTAACTCTTTGTTGAAGATTTTCTATCTTTTCTTCTAAAGAACTACACTTAGTGCATTTATTAGTAATGTCTAACTTAGATTTTACTATATCTAGTTCTTCTTGTAAATTTCTACACTTACTTTCTAAGGATGAAATTAACTCATTTTGCCTAGTGCTAACTTTAGAAAATTCTTGACATGATTTAAACATATTTTCCATGGTAAACTTTAAATCATGAAAAGATATAGAATTATTACTAACCTGGGAATC
Source organism: Acmispon strigosus (assembly GCA_030819835.1). Lineage (NCBI taxonomy): Eukaryota > Viridiplantae > Streptophyta > Magnoliopsida > Fabales > Fabaceae > Acmispon > Acmispon strigosus. The sequence continues at coordinate 32,214,395 of JAUAMA010000007.1, forward strand.
TTCAATATCTGAATCATGTGAGGCCATCAAAGCAACTTGTGCTTCTTCTTTATCAGAATCTAATGATGAACTTACTTCATTATCATCCCATGCCAAATATGCTCTTCGAGTAGGTTGATCCATTTTCTCGAATTTCTCTCTTAGACCATGTTTCTTCTTCTGAAGATTTGGACAATCTGACTTGAAATGTCCCGGTTTACCACATTCGAAACATGTGATCTTTTGAGAGGAAGATGATTCATTGTTCTTTTGGAAAGATTTGTTGTTGTTGAATTTCACACCTTTTCTCTTAAGAAACTTTCCAAAATTCTTTACTAGAAGATTCACATTCCCATTATCTTCTTCTTCAGAATCTGCATCATAATCTTCTTTGATGCTTTCTTTTGCTTTTAGGGAAATGGATCGATACTTCTTCTCATGTTGTTCATTTTCTTCCAAACGATTCAATTCCAACTCGTGTTCTTGGAGTTTTCCAAAAAGAGTTGCGAGAGTCATTTTTGATAGACTCTTCTTTTCTGAGATGGCTGTTACTTTTGGTTGCCATACTCTTGTAAGTGATCTTAGAACTTTCATGTTCAAATCACTGTTTGAAAATTGTCTACCAAGAGCAATCAAATGATTAATTAAATGAGTGAATCGTTTTTGCATATCTAATACCTTTTCTCCTGGAAGCATTCTGAACATTTCATATTCCTGAGATAGAGTATTGATCTTTGATCTCTTGACTTCATCTGTTCCTTCATGAGTCACCATCAACGTATCCCATATTTCTTTTGATGTAGTGCACGTTGATACTCTGAAAAATTCGTCCATGCCAAGAGCAGATGTAAGGATGTTCATTCCTTTGAGATCATGTTGAACCTTCTTCTTTTCTTCTTCACTCCATGAACTTTCTGATTTTGGTTGAGAAGTTCCTTCTTCATCTGTTGTTACAGGCACAAAGGGACCTTCTTCAATGACTTTCCATATTCCTGCGTCTAATGACTTTATGAATATCTTCATCTTGATTTTCCAGAAGTCATAGTGTTCTCCATTGAAGAATGGTGGCCTGTTTATGTTATGTCCTTCACTTGTTCCATGATTGGAAGAGGATGCCATCTTTTCCCGGATCTTAGGAATAACTTACCTAAACTTCCGCTCTGATACCAATTGTTAGAACAGATAGCAACCTGAGAGGGGGGGGTGAATCAGTGTTGCCCCAATTTTCGCCTTATTGAAATTGTTACTTTCAAGTTTATGATGATCACGAAATGATCGTTGTGATTGCAGCGGATATGAACGATACTTGAAAGTAAATGTGAAGGATGAAGAGAATCACACACAAGATTTTATCCTGGTTCACCTTCAATCCACCGAAGGCTACGTCCAGTCCCTCAAGAAAACCCCTTGAGGATTTTTCCACTATTGATAAGAATTTCTTACAAGTTCCTAACCCAAGGACCCCAAGAATTTCTACCAATATCCTGTGAAAGCAAACCACTTTCAACAGCCCCTGAAAGCAAACCGCTTTCAGTTCCTGAAGGCAAACCACCCTCAGACCTTGAAGACAAACTTGTCTTCAATCGAAACCCTGAAAGTAAACCACTTTCAGTGACAACAACCTTTCACCGAATACCACGATGAAGAACTCAATCCTACAGAAAGAGATGAAGAAGATATTACAATTGGCTGTTTCAATCCTTTAACACACAATTGGATTGAACATGAGAAATTATGCTTTAAGGCTTTTAAGCATAATACAGTTCTGAGTTCTTCAAGATATGAACAACTAAAGTGTTCTTATAAACATGAAGATCATGAACTCAGAATTTAGGCTCCAAAAGATTTAAGTTCTAAAAGATGAACTAATTTTGACAAAGCTTTGGCCTAATGTGTTTTTCTCATGTGTAATGTGTATGTTTCGTGTGTGTTGTGTGTTGTGTGTTTTATGGACTCAAATGGTCTTTATATAGGCAAGGGAAACGTCCTTGAACCATCACAACCCTTTTCAAAAGGTTTGGGACACAATGGTTCATGAAAAGATGCACTTTTTCGTTCTGGTAATCGATTACCATACTTAGTGTAATCGATTACACAAGTGACCGTTTCAGTTTGAATTTGAATTTCAAACATGTAATCGATTACAAGACTTGAGTAATCGATTACTTTCCTAGGTGTAATCGATTACCATAATGGTGTAATCGATTACACAGAAGCCCATTTTCCAGAAACTTGATCTTTGAGACTTGCTTAAGGTTTTCTACTTCTTTTAAGTTATGAAAACTCTTAGCTTGATTAGATTAGGTGTTTTAAGAGCCTTTATGCTTTAATAAACCTTTGGAAGCATAACTCACCTAATACTAAGACTTCTAGACTATTGATGGACTTGAGTGCTTGATTCTTTGAAGTCTTCTTTTCTTCTTTTTGTTGATGAGTTTGTCGTCATCAAAACCTCAGCCAGGGTCAGGAGCAAGACCTTCTTCACAGTTTGCATTTACATTTATCTTGAAAGTAAGAAGATATTAAGGCGAAAATTGGGTAAACCTGATTCACCCCCCCTCTCAGGTTGCTATCTATACTAACAAGGGGTCACATAGTAAAAAGCGAAAATAATACTTCGAAACCTCGAAAAAATTCTCTAGTTTTCAAAACAGAAACATCTCTCATATAATTACAATAATACTTAACCCATAAATAATTTAACTAAACATCAAGATACGAGAGGTAATTAAAAATAATAAGTTTGCACCACAAGTGCTAATTATTCAAAAACAGCGAAAATAAAACAACGAATCATTTTCTTCAAGATTCCCTGGTTCTTCTAGACCTTCTTGCACCACCTTGCACTAGCATCAAATTCATCCTTCATTCACATCCTCGTTTTGATTGTCTATGGCGTTAAGCGCTCAATCAACAAACAACAAACATAAAGGGTTAAGCTCAAAACCCAAATATACCCGTATTATACTAACAGAAAAAAAAAAGAGAAAATAAAAATAACAAGCCAATAACAATGTGACAACTCATCCCCTAAAACATAGCTACCATAAAAAAATTCCTTTATGGATAATGGTGATAGTCTTCCTATCCCTAAGGCCTTTTGACAATTCTTCAGTGATTCTCGCGTAGTCCTCACTAGGATCTTCATTTGGCACATCATGCACCACTTCTCACTAGGATCTTCATTAGGCTCATCATTCACCATTGAGCCTAATATGCTATCACAGACCTACACTCAATAGATTTAAATATTTTTTAATAATTAAATAAACTTTAACATGATTACAATAATAATTTTTCTTCGTAGACTACGACTGGTAAGTTTTTCTGTTGTGCTTATGGGAGACTGGGCAGGCCTTTTTGAGCGTCTCGAGGATTGAGGTAGGGAGACCCCCTATCATCGTACCTCTTTATCTTGTGTACGTAGGCTTTTTCGAGTTTGATTTTGCAGGTGCAGGAGTGGAAAGCTATCCATGGCATCTGGATTGCTAGACAGGCGCTTGAGATCTCACACATTTTCTTCACGGATTATAGTATTGTGTTATTTGGTGCTTCTACTCAGGAGGCGAAGGCCATGGGCCAAGTCCTATCTGTGTGCCAATAGGTATCAAGTCAGCTTTTTAACTTGGATAAGTCTGAACTCTTTTCTAGCTGAAATGTACCAGGAGATAACAACCATTCCCTTCAGAGGAAGCTTCAAATCAAGTCAGTTGAGAGTCATCCCAAGTATTTGGGGTTGCCTGCTTTTGCTGGCACATCCAAATAATAGGTATTTAATTTTGTACAAGATAGAGATTGGAAGAAAATAAAGCAGTGGAAGGAGAAATTGCTTTGCAGCCGCTAGGTAGGTTCTGATTAAACGACAACACAAGATATATCAACTTAGGCCCCGTTTGGGAAAACAGCTTAATTAAGCGCTTATGACCATAAGAGCTTATGGCATAAGCGCTTATTAATAAGCTCTTTTAAGATATTTATTATAATGAATTGAAAATAAGCTATATATAAGCATAAGCTCTTTTTCATAAGCTACCCTGAATAGCTTATGAAAATAAGCTCAAAACAGCTTATAAGAAGGTCATAAGTTATTTACATAAGCTCTCTCAAACGCTTGCATAAGCACTTATACTATAAGTTAAGCTCATATAAACTTTTCCAAACGAGGCCTTAAATCATGGGTTTCTTTTCTCTACGTGTATGTCTTTGCAACCAAATTGAGAGTATGAGCGGTAAGTCTTGGTGGGGCAGCAAGCAAGGGGAAAGGAAAACTCACTGGATTAATTGGATTGCTTTGTGTACAGCCAAGAGGGATGGTCGCATGGGGTTTATAAGCTTTAAAGAGTTGAATGATGCACTCTTAGCGAAGCAAGGGTGGAGGATTGCTACTTTTCCAGAGTCTCTTATGGCTCAAGTTTTGAAGGCTCGGTGTTTCCCTTGGTCCCGTTTCCTACATGCCACCATGGGATTTTCCTCCATCTATTCTTGGAGGAGCATCGAACAAGCTAGTTGGGTTTTAAAGAGGGGAATCTTTTGGAGGGTTAGAAATGGTTGTAATATTTGCATTTGGGAGGACAACTAGTTTCCGAATCAAAATGGTTGTAATATTTGCTTGAGATGTCAGGGTGTTGATGAGACTTTGAACCATGTTTTTAGGGATTGTTGGTGGAGCATAAAGGTCTTGTTTTCTTCCGCTTTGGGCTTCTATATAAGAGCAATGCTTGATGTTACAGAAATCTTGAGCCATGAAATGCTAGAGCTATAACGCGGCACACCGATAATGATTTGTTTTTAATTTCTTCTTACATGCTTATTTTTCTCTCTTAATGTGATCGATTGATTTATGAATCATTTGTTTCATTTCGTAATATTTAGCTGCTTAATGCTTCTCATTTTACTTAAAAAAAAATCTCAAACTAAGAAATTACTCGACATCTATCCTTCTATAAATTATATCTTTGATATAATAAACATTTACTAAAATTTTAGGATGATTGCTAAGATTTACCTTAAATATATATCAAGATTGCCTTAAATAGTTTTTGAACAACCAATTTCATTTGTTTAAAATATTCTGAAATAGTGCAAACAACTACGCACAGCCCAGAGTTTCAAAAAAAAAAAAAAAACTACGCACAGCCCACACCATATATCTCTTTAGACTTGGTCTAATCAAAGCGCCATTAATATACATAATAACATGGTCACAAATTGGAAGAGAAGAAGTAGTGAAGGAGCACGCACGGTTACAGAGAGAAAACAACAAACAAGTTGAAAGAGAAATAGTATTAAGTGAAGGAGCACACGCTAATAATTAATAGCGTAGCCACCACGGCATTGGTCACGATAAGCGATTTAAGGCGTTGCAGCGAGCGATTGTGTGAAACCATTTCATGTTGATGAACGATGAAATGGGCGAGTTGAGTCAGAGCGACGTGTACTCGGTGCCCAGAACTCAGCAAGCATGGAGGGCACTGTTGAACTGGTTCGGCTTCTTCTTCAAAATCTTTTCTCAGATCATTGGAGCCGTCGCGCACTACCCTTTACTCTCTTTCTCCTCTTCTGATTCCTCATTCAAACCGGTACCCGCTCTTGATTACGATTTGCCGCCGCTGCCATCCTCCGCCGCCGCCGATCACCGCCGCCCTCTTCAAAAGCTCACGGTATGATAGCTGCCCCACTGCTTCTTTGTTTTTTTCTCCCATCATTTTTTATTGGGTATGAATCAAAATGCCTTTTTTCCCCCTCAATATTGGAAGGTATTGATTTTGTTTTCTATAGCTTGTCTTCAACTTTTGGAATGTTTTTCTGATGGGTTTATGATATTAAGTCGTGGCTTGGTAGGATTGTAGCTCAACTTTTATGTGTTCTTGGGGGGGAGAAAGAAAAGCAGAATTTGAAACTTTTGTTTGCCATTATGGTCTAGAAATGGAAACTACAAAACTGTTTGATTAGTTTCTTTGGAGTATAGAGCTATATATGTGAGTAACTTGCTTGGGTTTGGCTGGCTATTATCTTAATAGTGCCAACTAGAAAACATGGTGAAAATTGCATATTAAAGGAAATGCCTTTGAATAAAAGGAAGGAGCTCCTTTTGGTTTGGTACTGTTGGTCCAGAATGCACTGAAATTGATTGTGTGTTGCAGTAGAAAAACATTTCTGAGTATATTAGGTGACAGGACCTGGGAGCAAAGTCCAACAGAATTTTTTTGGTTGATTGGATGGTCTTGTTGACTTTGGATAGTGATAAACCTCCATGATCTTAAGGGGCTTTGGAAGTATCTTATTAAAAATGATAATAGCACTCACTTAGCCGTGGCTCTTTACAGTTTTGTCTTGATTGGTGTGCTACAAAACACAGCTACAGAAGCTATTCCTATATTGGGGCCTGCATCAGCATCTACCATGTTAAACTAACAGAACTTATTGGATCATGTCTCGATGCATGCATTCTACATGAAGTTACAATTGTATCATGTTTTGTTTTCTTACAGAGATAGTTCTGATATTCTTATTTGTTCTTTCATTTCAGTGTCCAGCACTAATTCCTTTATTTGTTTCAATGATTTCCTGTTGATTTTGGTTGTAGCTTTATCAAGGCATTGTCACATATATTTCACTTCTCTATGACTTAAGTGTACCCCCTACAGTGAAATTACAAATAGTCAGATTTTGCATACAACATAGCTACTAGATTCAACATTCCAAATTATCTTATGTGGTATCCTTATTGATGACTGAGTAGAAAATAAGGAGTGGAGTGTTTTTAACTTTCAATATGTGAGAGAACAAGTTTTCTTAAGCTAAATTGTAAATAAATAGCTTTAATGCGCAATGGAGAGGGGTGGGAGCTCTTCTAGGGTTTCCCAAACCTTAGCAGCCAAATCGACTTCGGTGCTGAATCCTGAGTGCGGTGCTTCTCTTGCTGGTCGTGGGGCAGATCTGGAAGGAGGTGAGGGAGATGAGGGTGGTGAGGACGGCGATGCGGAAGGAGATGTGGCGCCGATGAAGCTGCAGGGCCGCTCTCTTGTTTGTGGTCGTGTGCTTTTTGTAGATGGTATCTCGGACAAGTCTTCATATTTCCATATCCGAGGCCTCTTTGCTCGGTTTGGAAGGATCTCTTTCGTTTTTATCCAGCGGAGAAGAAGACCTGGGAGGCACTTGCGTCCATATGGTATCGAAGAGAGACGCGATGAAGGCTTTGAGCAGACTCAACAGCTTTCAGTTTGGCGGATCTCTTCTATCAGTTGCAGTAGCAAAGTACCCCTTTAAGAAGTTTTCAAATGATGCTGGGGGTAGGTCATTGGAGAAGGCGCGGTCTTCTGGTGGAACAAATTTGGGAAACCGAATCGATTTCTCTGGATTCCCTTCAAAGAAGACTTTGAATCTCAGCCGCGGGAAAGGGCATCAAATTCAAAGTTGGATGGGTTGACTTCCTGTTTTAAATCCTGGTGTGATGTTCTGCTTGGGAAGTCAAAGGTGCATAGGGTGTTTTCTTCGGCGGAGGAGATGTTGTTTGCTGAGGATGTTGGAGCGTGCGTGCTTGGGTTCCTGATGAGGTATTGTTCCCTGAGATATTTGGTCATGGGTGTCGAAAGGAAGTTGAACCTTTGCAGGTGGGAGAAGAGAAAGAGGTAGCGCTGAATGCACTTACGAGCTCTAAGGAATTGGATGGTCGTAAAGGGGTGGGTTCATATGAGTTTTGATCAGACCTTGTTGTGCAAGATTGTCTGCAGGTGGCTGTCTTGGAGGAGGGTGGCTATGGATCTCAGAATTTGTGCAGCTTTGTTTTAGGTCTCTTTCATGGGTCAATTTTTTTCCGGATGTACAATGAAAATGGGTTTTGCGGTTATGCTTGGATTTTAAATCGCAGTTTTAACTTGAGCAAAGAGATTTTGGTGGTAAATCTCTCAGATGGGGATGCTAGCTATACCTGGAAATCATCTCTCTTGGCCCTTTATAATGGTAATAATCTGTTAGGTATGGGAGGGGTCTTGAGGCCTCTTGTAGAGATGATGATGGTGCTGTTCTTCCCTCTTCTTTCAGTAAGGATGATCATGCTATCCGAGGCCTGGGTTTCACAGATCCTTCTCATCCAGTTGATGGCTTTTACTCGGGTCCAGGGTTGGTTACTCGGGCCACGACTTAATGGAGCGGAAATGAATAATGGAGACGAACACTTTGTGGTTGCGGGTAGAGATTCCGTCCCTGGTGATGATGGCTTGGAGGCTTCTAGTTTCCGTGCTCCTCGGCATCGGGGACGTACGAGGAAAACAATGGGTAGAGGGAGGAAAAAGAAGCTTTTCGGCGTTATGATTGCAGAGGATTCTGACTCGCCAGAATTGGTGGAGGTCTTGCCTGTTCAGGATAATACGCTGATTCTTCCGGAGGCTCAGGTCTCTCCTTGCGTTCTGACGAGAGGCAGAAGAGCTTCTATTAGGGACAGACGCCTTGGTTTTGCTTTCAATTGTTCAAACGTCGAGGCTTCAAGGTTTTGGTGAACATATCAAATTGGGCTTATGCTGCTCGTTGCTGCTTTGTTTGTCGGTGTCTTGGACTTCTATGCTTTTGGCAGAAGGTGGATCCTTGCTGATTTGGCTATTGCAGGGAAGCTTTGCTTCGTTTTTCCACTTGTATTGCTTATTGGGCTGGAATTTCTCCTGCTCTTTGAAGTTGCGGTTTTCTACTTTTTATCTTTCCGGGTCTGTCAAAATCTGGAGGGTCTTTGAAAGGTGTGGCTGTTTCGATTTTTTTATCCGTAGCGGCAGATAGTTTTGGATGCTCAGGTTCTTCTTCTCATCTCACAAGTGCTCAAGGCCTTTGCAGTTATACCCTTTTTCTTGCCATTTTCCTTATAGCTTGTGGCAGATTTCTTCCATTGTTGGCCTTAATCGTGGTTGGCTTTTTTGGTGTGCTGCTATGTGATAGAAATGCTGAGGTACAATTGGGCCTGGAATATGGTCCTAAGCCCAAGATATGGAGAGTGTATGAAAGGAAGTATAAGAGAGGGGTTAAGAGGAATGACGTGGCCTTGAATCAGGCATGATATGCATGGAGGGTATAAGCATTAGTAATATATATAGGTGGTTATAGGAGAGAGAGGGGGAATCTAATCATTCTGTTAGTAGTGGATTCAGAGTTCTCACCCTTCGCCGGATCGGAGGTTTCAACCCACTCATGAAGTACCCTAAATATTGCTCCTCAGGTAACCGACCCACCTGCGAGGAAAGCAATTCAAATGCTTCAACAACTCTTCAACACTCCCAGTTTGACGGAGCGTGGATAATTCTTCAAACGGGTTTTCCAATCTCCGGCCACCATAACGCGCGATCAACGCCCTTTTGAGTTTTGCCCACGATAACTGATCTTCCATTTCCAGCAGTAAATTGAACCAATGGATCGTGGGACCTTCCATGCTCAAACGCGAAAGCTTCACCCGCATATCCTCCGGTGTGTTCTGCACATCAAAATATATTTTTGCACGAGTTATCCAAGCCACTGGATCTTCGCCATCGAACAATGGAAGCTTCACCTTCTTCCTGGCGAGTCGAGACTCACTCGAAGGTTTATCACCACCCTAGTTTCCACCCGATGCCTCTCCTTCTTTACTCACCTCCTTCTGCTTGCTTAGTTTCGCAAGAACTAAGCTCTGCTGCTGCATCTGTTAGGCCTGGAGCTGCATCTGCCGAACCAGTGCGTCGAGCGTGTTGGTAACATGTCCCACCTGGGTCTCCAAAGCGTCAATCCGATCACCCATCTTAGGTGTAGGTGGTTTTCTTGGCATCGACGTTCTTTCCCAGTGTGGTTTTTGATCCGGCAGGTAGGACCAATTTGATGGAGTTCAGATCAAATAACAGAGACAATTAGCAAGAAATGGATATCTGATTTAGTATTGCAGAATCAGGTAACTAGTACAAGTGTATTCATGTAGGGAAATATGAAATAACAATCTAACAGTAATTGATAGCAAGCTACCAATCCAAAATCAAAGGGTCATCTACAATTCACGTTTCAGTGAATCCACTACTAACAGAATGATTAGATTCCCCCCCTCTCTCCTATAACCACCTATATACATTACTAATGCTTATACCCTCCATGCATATCATGCCTGATTCAAGGCCACGTCATTCCTCTTAACCCCTCTCTTATACTTCCTTTCATACACTCTCCATATCTTGGGCTTAGGACCATAGTCCAGGCCCAATTGTACCTCAGCATTTCTATCACTATGTTTTTTGGTATATTTAGAGGTTTTTTCCTATTGGGCTTCATATTCTTGCTTGAGGAGTGTTGTTTCTCAAGTTTTCCTATTATCTTGAATGAAATTCTTTTGCTTTCAAAAAAAAAACGGCTTTAATGCTAGTGTCACAAGCAATATGAGGCAGGACATAATAAAGAGAAGCTTTTAAAAGATTATTAAAGGTGTCATTCTCTATGATGTTTCTGCATTGCTGTCCCTAGGTCTTCCATTCCAATTTAGTCACAAATTTCCTGTCTTTGATGTACATTTTGATGCTTGCAGGTGGTACTTGACTTGGATGAGACACTGGTATGTGCATATGAGACATCAAGTGTACCGGTTGCGCTTCGTACTCAGGCAATTCGAGCTGGTTTAAATTGGTTTGAGATGGAATGTGTACCTTCTGACAAGGTGTGTCACTTTATTACTTGTATCTGATTCCTCGTCTGATGATAAAATATTATATTTTAACATGAGAATGTTGGGTTTTCAAGGATGCAGAGGGAAAAACAAAACCCAATTACGTTACAGTTTTTGAACGCCCTGGGTTGAAAGAATTCTTAAGACAGCTGAGTGAATTTGCTGACCTGGTGCTGTTTACTGCTAGTCTTGAAGGTTTGCCCTAAAACACTGAGATCTTCTTATGTATCTTCATTTTATTAGAATTTTTGCTCTGTTTCTGAAGGATATCCATCTCCAAATTCTCGCAGGTTATGCTAGACCCCTTGTTGACAGGATAGACACAGAAAATCGATTTAGTCTACGACTTTATAGGCCCTCAACAATTAGCACGTAAGTTCCTCTTCATTTCTTACTCATCAGTCTATAATGAATCTTTCTTCCCAGTCCTTTATTAGTTGTTTCTATGGTACCATCATACATCTTTGCATTCTGTTCTGTGTGAGAATATTAGCAAAAAAGATAGAAAGAGACATCCATACTTGGTTCAAAATTGTTGAGTTCTTATAAATGTCATTTGACGCTACTGTACTCGGATGGCTATAGATTTCATATGTGCACTTTTGTTCATCATTCGTGTTGTAATTTTTCTTTTTGTTTATTGTTAACTTAACTAATCAATTAGCATGGAACTTCTTTAATATTATGCAAAAATGTACCCTTGTTCTCTGTGTTTAAGCTTTGAGTTCAGAGTGGAGTCTTCTGGATGAATGATGAATTTATGTTACTTGCATTATAAATGTTGGATGCTTACAGGGAATACCGGGAACATGTGAAAGATCTTACCTGCATATCAAAGGATCTATGTCGAATAGTTATTGTAGACAACAATCCCTTCAGCTTTTTATTGCAACCAGACAATGGAATTCCATGCATTTCGTTTTCTGCTGGGCAACCATGTGACACACAGGTGCACATATATTCTCTCTTGTATTTTCAAATCACCCATCTGAATTTCAATGATTTTGGTTACCATCTATTTCTTGTTTATTTTGCATGTTCATCAGCTTCTAGATGTCATTCTTCCTCTTCTCAAGAACCTCTCTGGCCAGAAAGATGTTAGACATGTGCTTTATGAGCAGTTCCACATGTCTGAATGGTTCCAAAAGCAAGGGATTCCAGCTTCCAGTTGACATCTGGGATTTTTTGTAGCAATTAAAATTTTGGTGCTTTTTGTTTTGTTGTTTTGTTAAGTTAAATTCTGCAAGGCCAGAGGCTCATTCCTTAAATATAGATTTTTATGTAAGTAACTACTCGTTTGTGCATGTAAATTACTAGAATTTCAATTCTCGTTTATTGGGTTGCAATATGTTGGGAAGTATCTTGTAATAAGTTCTATAAGAGTAGGCTCAGCCTGGCTTTGCCAAACAGGTCTGACAAGAACATGGGGGATGGTTAGTCCTAGGCTATGATGGATCCATGTATTAACTTGTGGGGGCAAATGCCCCCACTACATTTTAATTGTTTTTTGTTAATTATACATTTGATAATTGAGTTTGTAAAATTAGAAGAAATCCAGAGTTGATATTAGGTTTAATCCGTGTGCCTACACAACGGGGATCATTATTTATAGTGGACACCATAGAGGTGCAATAAATACAAAATATCATAGGAATATCCTATTTTCCTATTTACATGATCACTTCCCTAATTACATGATTATGTTATCAAATCACCCTAAATAAAAGATATTTATATTTATTTACTAGATATCTAACACTCCTCCTCAAGCTGAAGCATATATGTCGTATGCACAACTTGGAACAAATATAATTAACTTGAAGTGTCTGTCGGGAAGGGAACCGCCAAACAGTAAAACAAACTTAAATCTGGTGTATATGGCGAAGCTCCAGCATCATTAACTGAGTGTGGGAGAGCCAGAAAGCCATGGGGAGCAAAGAGAAGAGAGAAACACTCAAAAACATCAAAACTAAGATTGAAAAACTCACATATGTACCTTCATGAAGCTAAAAGTGATGAAATAAGGGCAGATCCATAAAGGAGATGATGAGGCGACACCAGCGAACTAAACAGATGAACACGCAGGTAGAAGTGTGTAAGCGCGTTCGGGCTTTGATCATGTCGAAACCTGCAGGGAATTTTCGATATGCTCCGGGCGGCAGCAGCGATGGTTGGCAGCAGCGGACGTGGCCGGAAAAAGTCTGTCGGAATGAAGCACGAAAGTGAAGAAGTTTGGAACCCCTGCCCAAATGAAACACGACATGGAATAAGCCGGAAAAATTGCTAGAATGAAACACGACATGCGGTAAAGTCAGACACTACCGCAATGAAACACGACAGGTGGTAAGATCGGAAACACAACCGGAATGAAACACGGCAGGGGGAAGAAACAGAAAACTGTTGGAATGAAACTCGATAGAGAGAAGAGCCAAAAACCAGAGATGAGTCACGGTTTTCGGGAAAAGATATGCATCGATGGACAATGGGTCCATCGGGGTATTAGGATTGCCTCTCGTCAAGCTCTTAACAGTGGAATAGTGATGGCACAGGTCACACGATAAACATCCTTTGATACCATGTAAAATTAGGAGAAATTGAGAGGCAATATTATGTTTAATTCGTGTGCCTAAACTACACAACGGGGATCATCATTTATAATAGGCACCATAATGGTGCAATAAATACAAAATATTAAGGAATGTTCTATTTCCCTATTTACATGATCAGTTCTCTAATTACATGATTATGTTATCACATAACCCTAAATAAAAGCTATTATAGTTATTTACAAGATATCAAACAGAGTTAAAGTATTATATGGATTTAATAATTATCGGTAAGGGCAGTTTAGTTGCCCCCACTACGTTTTACATATACACTTGAAAAATGACTAAACCTCAAATGTGCTGGTTATCATACAACCTCAATGCCACATGTTTTTTTTCTATTGGTTCAAAATTGTGATTTGTCACACAAATGGGCCCTTCATATGTGATTAGTTGTCATTCACATCCAACATAGTGGACTTTTAATACAAGCACAACCACTCTCTTGCAGTTGCAAACTCACTTTGACAGTACACTTAGTCACGAGACTCACGACCCAACTCAAGAAGCAACAAAATCAGCCAAAAATAATATTTTTTTAATTGCCCAACCCGTGAGCTGGCTCGCTTGACCTGCGGGTTGACCCGTTTAGCCTGTGGGTTAAACGAGCCGGGTTGAAAATTTAAAAATAAAAATTGTGAAATTCCATTAAAAAATATTGAAAAAGTAATAAGAAAATCATATTAAAAAAAGGCTTAATAGCACTTTTGGTCCCTTACGTTTCACGATTTGACAGTTTTGGTCCATAAACTAAAAAATTAGCCATTTAGGTCCTCAACTAATACAAACTGTTGTAGTTTTGGTTTTCCATCTAATTCCGTCAATTAATTAACGGTTTCTGGGTTTAAAAAAAATCCAGAATCTTCATCATCTTCAACCGTATTCATCATCATCTTCAACATTAAACTCAAAAAGCCCAGAAAAAATAAAAAAATCAAACAATCCTAAAAAAACCAAAATTTAATTACATGGAAAACTTCTGAAAATGGGTCTCACCAAAAACATGTTATTTACCCTTCAGAATTCAAAGCAGAGCAATTTCAATCTCAAATGTGGAATGGAGTTCTTAACATCATCATCGTTATTCACAGTGTAGAAGAGTAGGTAGTTGGTGGGTTTTTTGATTGTAACAAAAAAAAAAACGTGAAAAACTTCATCTTCTATTTCAAAAATGAGGCAAGCACTGCTCCTTGCCACCATCTTCATCTTCATCCCACCACCACGCCATCGAAATCCCTAGCCAAGAACCCACCGTCAAAGCCGCCGCTTCACTCCACCGCCACCTGATCCACCACGTCGCTCCAGAGCCATAGAAGCTCTTTCCGCCGACGTCCCTCTGTCGCTCGCGTCACGCTCTCTCTCTCTCTCTCTCTCTCTCTCTCTCTCTCTCTCTCTCTCTCTCTCTCTCTCTCCCTTCGGATGCTTTTTGCTGCTCGTTGTCCGATGATCTCCTCTGCAGCTCGTTGCTCATCTCCTTCGGATCTTCTCGTGTCGATGGGTCTGCTGGTGGTGGCGACGGTGCTCTCCGCCGATAGGAGATCAAGGGTCGTCTCTCCCTTCGGCTTGCCTCGGAGTCTCGGGATGGCCACCGTGATGTAAGGGAAACCCGATCTGCGGAAGTCATCGTCGATCCTTGGGTCCTTCACTGATCTTTGTCGTCGTCTACTTCCTCTCCCTAGTTCGGCACCTTTTTTGCCTTCACCTGCTCTTGGTGCTTCAGATCTGTTGGATCCTGTTCTCTGGGTTGCGTTTCGGATCTTGTTCCGCCTTTGGGTGTCGGCGGCATAACCGGTTACGCGGTGGGGTTTTGATGACATATGGATGCGCCGGTGTTGCGTGGTGATGGTTATGAAGGTCCACGCCATGAGGGTTCTTTACAAGCTCGATTTATTGTACTTGGTGGTAGGGGTTATGGTTCAGGTGGTGTGAATCAAGGATGAAGAAGATGAACATTCATCTTTTTGGATTTTTGGATTTTTTTAATTAACTTTTTATTGAATATTCTGTTAAATATTAGATGGAAGTTAACAGGAAACCAAAACTGCAACAATTTGTATAAGTTGAGGACCATTTAGGCTAATTTTTTAGTTTAGGGACCAAAAGTGTCAAATCGTGATAAGTGAGGGACCAAAAGTGCTATTAAGCCTTAAAAAAATACTAACACTTACATTTTGTCATTCACATCCAACATAGTTGACTTTTAATATAAACACAACCACTCTCTTACACTTAGTCACAAGACTCACGACCCAACCCAAGAAGCAACAAAATCAGCCAAAAATAATATTTTTTTAATTGTCCAACTTGCGGGCTGACCCGTTTAGCCAGCGGGTTAAACGAGTCGGGTTGTTCTAACCCATATTCTAAATGGGATGTGATTTAAGCAACCAAAGTACCCAACCCGCCTATGGGCCGAGTTGGGCCGGGCTGACCCGCGGGTTGGAACTCGGGCGGCAAGGTGATGTGCTTGAAATGGAGGTCGACCTTTGTTGTGGTTTCACAGCGCTGTGGTGATTGACTTTAGCAGAGGTCACGACGGATTTGGATTGGAATCATTCTCTCTTTGTTGATTTCTATTCATCCCTCTTTCTCTTAGCCAAGGATTTTCTCTTTTAAGTAAAACAACCAACATATCCTCGTTATCGATTTGGTGGCAAAGAATGACTAAATTTGAAGAAGGGGTTGTCTAATGGTTGGATCTATGGTGGCGGTGGTCAAGAACAAGTGGTAGTAGTGGAAGTGATGATGGTGGCGGCGGAGATGCGGTGGTCAGAAAGAATTCTGGTGAAAATAAATTGAAAATGTTTGACAACTTATGCACAACTTTGAAATTTTGAAAACCCGAAATTCTTGTGCTCAACTATTTGGTGGCAGCATTCAACACTTTGCTAAGTGGCATAAAATAGACTCCCGCTACATATTGACATAATTCTACCACAGGAAAGGTACTATGTATCAAAATTCAAACGTGTTTAATTAACTTGTATATAAAAGTCCACCCACGTGATCATAGATAAAATAAACCCAAATTACTATCATGTTCAAGAAGATTCTAACTAATCGGTTGAATACATTTCACTCATAAAAAACTATTCCCAGGCGCCTAATGATGATTCGGTCCCTTAGAGTTCTAAACTAATTGCAGAAAGATGCATGCAGTTGATCAAACAGTGAATATTTGTCGATCATATATACATGGATATATACATTAATATTAAAACAATTTAATGGTCACATGATTATTTAAAAATACATGTAAATTTTTAGAAAAATATATTTTTATATAAAAATATGTTCTTTCTCATAGATAAATTTGTTAACTTACCACCACTTATTTTTTATTAGCACTCAACAGCTTTTTCTTTGGACAAAAAGTTCTTAGTTTTTGTTCTTAAAAGTACTTAAAGTTAAGAACTTTTATGCAATTTTAAATTTTTTTTAGATAAATACTTAATATTCACTAACTTTTTCTCAATCCGCCAATTACTCTTCTGCTTCTAAAGAAAATTGCAACTTTGTTCTTCCTTCAACTTTGTTTGCTACAAATTTAGGGGTTGCGCTATCAATATGGGCCAACCCATGGGTTGAAAATGGGTTGAGTGAGGCAAACCCGTATCTAAACGAGTCAAAAAAATATGAACCCAGCCCGACTCGCCATAAGTTGGCATGCTGACTCACCGGTTGGGTGGAATAAATTAAAAAAATATAAAAAATGGGGAAATTGGATTACAAAATATTGAAAATGTTATAAAAAAATAATTATAAAAAAATACTTATAATATTTGGAACCATGCAGCGTCCCCAACTCACGATGCTAGTGTCGTGCGTCTTCCATAGAGACTGGAACCATGCTCCTCATATCTAATTTGGATTACGGTGTTTCCAGATGATATTAAGGTACCATCTCTTCTTTTCGTTTGGCTCAAGGATTGTCTTGGTCATTATTTGGCATTACCTAGAGCTTTGATTGTTAGTTTTTGCACGAACCATGTTTTTAGAATTTTTGATTGTATGTTGTTCTCATTGGTGTTTCAATAGCTTGAGAGGTTGTTTTGTCAAAGAGATTATTTGCATCTTGTATGAAATCACAAATCTGAATTGTCTTATTATTCTAGGCCTGATTCTCATATACCAGAAGCAAACAAAATAGTGTGTCTTTTAATTCCCCTCAGTCCATATACCAGAAGCAAACAAAATAATGTGTCTTTTAATTCCCCTCGGTCCTATGACGACAGGCCGAGATGGGGCAAACACACCGACAGCTGATCGCTCCTACACGTCAAGTTAACATTCTTGTCACCAGGCTACCCTCGTAGGTGCACTGACCCAGGACCGGCCCTGACCGGCCGATTCCCTGAATATGGCAGAAGATCCAACGATCTGAGGCGATCCTCTGACAAGAACATCATCACCTGTCTTCGAGGATCGTGCCACCTCCAGACCTCTATATAAAGAGGATCTTCTACACCATAAGGTACACGCTTCTAATCCCTTTCTACTCGGATTAACCCTCTGACCCCGACCTCTTACTTTGGCATCAGAGTGTCTTTTCAGGGACCCCTCCCGGGCTCAGGAGCAACGACGGAAGACCACCACCTACCATGATAATTCGACATCCAACCTACCGACTCCCCCTTCTCCGAGTAGTCTTAGCTTGTTCAAGCTTCTTCTATGATGTTGCAGAAATATCAACGGCCAAAATCGATAACCGGTGGGGAAAAAATCGAGATAAACAAAAATAATTAAAAAGGGAAGAAGTGGTAGAAAGAGATGAAAATAAGAAAATAGTTGTGGCAGTGAGAGGAAGAAGGAGGAGGAGATGGAACTACGTTGGTGATGATAATAAAGAAGTCATTAATTCTTCTGTGTATGTGCCTAGAAAAAGAGGTGTTTAGGAAGAGAGAAAGGGGAAAATGTGATAAATGAGGAGAGAGAAAGAGAAATTTTTCACTTTAAAAATTAATGAAAACCAAATTACGTGAAAGCCCTTAACTTTTTTTTCCAAGGTATCCTACGACCGGTATCCCATGACCGGTATCCCATGACTCTAAGATCACGATAAGTGGGTAGCCACCTCCAAACAAATGTTTCTCCATACGCACCGTCCAATGATCGAACCCTGGAATAGATGATTAAGGAGCCCAAGTATCTACCGCTTGTGTTACAACTTCTTGGTAAACTTTATCTACTTTAAGAACAAAAGGTTGAAGCTTTTTGTCAAAAGAAAAAGGTGTAGTGCTAAGTTACTCTTTTTGAAAAAGAAGTGAGTAAGTTAGCAAATTTGTGTGTGTATCACGAGCACTAAAGGTAATCATGACATTTTTAAGCGGTCATGTGATCACTAAATTATTTTAATCTTAGTCATTCATGATTAAATCTAATCCTTATAATTTATTCTTATATTCCCGTATAAAAACATATTTTTTATAACATAATCTGGTTTGGGATCTCATACAATTAATTGAGGCGTAAGGCTGGTTGTTTAAGTTTTAAGGTCTCGGCTTGAAATTTTATGTATGAAAAAGTTTAGTTAAGACAACTAATCCAATGTTTTCAAGTCGAATAGTCAGCCTGTGTTGAAAAAAATTTCACAAAAATTTAAGATAGTTAATTTAAAATTTAAGGTAGAGGATCAAATTACTGCAAACAAACAAACACGTGCTATTTAAAATCGAATAATGTTGTTTTCACTCCTTCCTTAGCTGGAAAGAGATGGATAAATAAGGGAGATACGAAGAAAAGAAAAAGAAAGAGAGAAAAAGTATGAGATGTGATAAATAATATGATAGAAAAAGAGAAGAGAGATAGAAATAAAAATGGGTGGAAATGAGGTGGATAAAAAATAAGTTCTGAATGTATTATTGTTGTTTAAAATATCATTCTGGTTGTTTCTATCTTTAATTAAAAAAGTGTGGAAATGATTGAGTAGGATAATAAGAAGCATGAGGACCGTTTCCATCTTCACCCATATATATCTAGTCAGCGAACCAAATTTCAAGTTCCAAACAAGTAGCAACTGAGAAAGTGCCCAACTCTCATTTTCTATCCCTTTCTCTCGCTTTCTCTGCAATATTGTTTTTTCTTCCAAACAAGCACCCAAAAACTCGTGTCATTGAGTTTGACTATGCCATTCATTCCGGTCTGGGTCTTCCATTTGAATTTCAAAGATAATAAATGTCATTACCATATGCTTAAAAGAGATAAGCTACTTGGATGAGATATTGCATTTGCTGGTACACGTATCCCCTACTTTTTTTTTTCTTATGCAAGGTACCTCACCCCTCATAGCGGTGAAACAAATCGCTCGCTCCACATACCAAACCACAGTTAATGCATTACATACTAGTGGTGAATTAATTTTTTTTTATTCACAAGAGTAAATATAAATCAAATTTATAGTTATTTGCTTAAGAGATGAATTGCTGAACAATTACGCCTTATTACTTATTTGATATGAAATAAATTTTTAAATAAAAATAAAATAATAATTGATATATACTAATTAATATTTTCTCTTACGTAGTATGTAACGATTGCTTATAAAAAAAAACGTAGTATGTAACGATGTAATTTCTATTATATTTCAAAATCCTACTCACATGTTACTCTTTTGTTTAGTTCATTCTTGACCGGCGCTCATCAACAATGGCGGAGAGAGTCATCAAATTCATGTTGTCTAAGGTGAACTACCAATTATGTAGTGCACTGTGCACTATCAGCTTTTGGCCAATAAGATCGCGCCAAGTGTCCAGGTAAGTAACCGGTAACCGGTTCTACAGGTTTTTTTATTTTTATAATTTATTATAATTTTAATTTGTTAATTACTATAAACCCCTTTCTCTCCGTTAATCTTCTTTTTATAATTCATTTTTAACCTTTTTTTTTTAAAAAAAATGGGTAAAAATGTAATTAATTATTATTATTTTAATTTTTTTAAAATATTAGGGAAAAAAACCTGTTGTAGCAGGTCATTTATTGTGGTGCACGGTGCACCACTTAGGGTGCAAGTGCACCCTAGAAGCCACCTTTCTTTCTTGATTTACAAATAAATCTCCACTTTTCTTCCTGCGTCATTAATTTTCAAAATAATGTATATTAATTTTTTTTTAAGAAATATTTTTTTAATCTATTAAATATGTAATATCTATTTTCTTACAATGTTTGTTTTTAAAGTATTTTCTTACAATTTTATTAGCGTACATGCATTTTTTTAAAGCAAAATTATATTCATAATAATTGAAGACATTTTAGAAATAACACTTCTCAAGACCAGGTCCTCCACATGTGCAGTTTTTAGTGTTTTTAATTACAACATGACATTCCAGTTGAATTTTTTTGAAAGTTGATGATGGGTGAAAGTATTCATCAAAGTTTTACATTAAGTAGAGTGAAGAAAAAAGAAGTAGAGAAGGTGAGTATTCATTCAAGCTCCACAGCGAGTAATATGAAGAAGGAAGTAGTGAGTTATTATAAATATGGAGAGTTTCTTTGAATTTCCTCACTACAACAACACTAATCATTTGGGTATATTGGGCTTCGCTAGTTGTGTGCTTATGATTTTACAATTCTAGTCTTAAATTTCATGCTGAGGTTAGCAATTCTATCCTTAAATTGCATTGTGAGAGTTTGTAATTTACTCCTGTAAAAAATTGCAGTTGAGTAATAAAATATTTTCTTGAGCTCATAGATTTATGCAAGACCATTGTGTTCAACCCCGTTTTAACTTTGTGGGTTTGTTATTTATTTTTTTTATTTTTTTCTTCTGGTTTTCAATAAGTAGTATCGGAGCCGATGTTGCAATCAAGGTAGGAAAGATAAGCAGTGTTGTGTCACACCGGCCATTTGAAGTGAGGTCAGTTTTCATCGGTTCTCATCTTATTTTTTCAGAGACCTATTATGACTACTTTGAAGTTGGATGTTCTTTTGTTTGATGGGAGGATGAACTTCTTCTTATGGAAATGCACAATCGAAAACTATTTGGTCCAATAGGGTCTTGATGGTGCTTTAGAAGAAGAAAAACCCATCGAGATGAAAGATTCAAAGCGAAGTACAATCCATGAAAAGGCAATGAGCACAATTCGATTGACACTTGCTCCCGTAACTAAAGTGGTTGTGTTGAAAGAAGCTTCTCCAAGAAAGTAATGAAAGTGTTTGGAAAGTAATGTAGTGAGTGATCATACTGATCTAAGTCTCACATCGAATAGTGTATTAAGAAAATGTTGAGTTTTCTTCGCCGCAACACTTGTGTGCCTTTGTTAGGGTTTATAGCTCTCACTTTAAATGTAATTGCATTGTGAGAGTTTACGATTCTATCATCATGTCGTATGAAGAGAATTTGCAATTATATTCCTATAAAACATTACAGCTGAGTAATAAAATATTTTAAGCTCTTAAATTTAGGTAAAACCTGCCAAACTACATTAAATTTATGAGTTGGTTATTTATCTTATCTTTTTTTCCCATGTTTCCAAACACAAGAATTATCACATTAATTCAATTTTAAAGGGAAAATTGAGCTTAACTCCCTTAAGGTTTATCATTGTTGCACTGACATTTCATCTATTACTTAATAAGACACTAATCACCCTTATTTTATTGAGAACATTGCACTAAACTCCCTTGAGATTTGTTATTATTACATTAACCTCCTTATGATTTATTATTATAACACTCAGCACCCATCTATTATTAAAATGCTATATAAAGAAGGGGAGGTTAGTGCATTTTACAAACTAAAATGGAGACTAGTACAATAATGTTAAACCTCAAGAAAGAAAGTGAGCACAATTTCCCAAATTTTAGTGAGTAAGTGAGTTTTTGATTGGACAACACCACAATAATACCAAAATTACAAGATGTAAGTTTTCTCCTCCAAAATATCACCCACCAAAACAATCAACAAAATATATAGATTGAAACCTTATAAAGAAAGACCCACCCCTGCATAGGACAAAACAATTAAAATATAAACCCCCAATTGTGGTCCATCAAAAGAACTACTCCAGTGGAAGAATCCAGCGTTGCATTTGGAAGGCATGTGGAAGTGCAGTAAGTGACAGTCCAAAACTCCAGAATGCAGTGGCCACGGAACTTCAACAATATGCCCACCGAGAATCTAACTTTGATAAAAATGAATCCATTACAATTCACACCCTAACCTTCATAGATGCATCAAGTTGCGACTATATTTCAACCTTGATAGACAGCACCACCACTCACAAACCAAAACAATCTCCTCCCATAAAAGAGGACCCTTCTTAGCTTTCACATAACACCATCAAAACACCTCCCCATCACCTTCACAAAAAACCTTCTACCACCTCCAGGAATATATGTTCTTTCTCCTTCCGGCAAACAGCTCAAAAATCATCTAGAACTTTTATTTGCCACTTTAACTCAAAAAGCTTGAATCAGGCCCTGAATCAGCTCCACCTCTTGGCTTGATTTACTTATATCATCTTTACTAAACTCCTTTTTGCAAAACCCCTCAACCCCTTCATAATCCAGGACACCAAACGTTTGGGTGTTGGTTTTAATGCCAACCCCTTGCATTATCACGCCATCCTTTTTCCGAATATACTCTCAAAAAATGTAACACTCCGCACTTTGTAGGTGCGGTATTCCTTTTTTAAAAAGCAATACCACTCTAACAATTTCCTACTTTTATATGTGCGGCATATTAATTTTACGCACCACACTTATATGTGCGGTATAGGAACTTTGTGAACCGCACTTATATTTACGAGAGCAACTTTAAGATTCCGCGCTTATAAGTGCGGTATGGTTTTTACTTGGAACGTGCCAAAATTAGAACAGAACATAAATCCAACAAAAATTTAAGAAAGAGACATTGTTCATCCAAAGAAAACACAAATCCAACAATTATCCAGTACATCAAAATAGAAAAATATGACAACTATCCTAGTACACTCATCCAAACATAGAAATCATCTTGAGCTAGATCCATCGTTGCTAGTCCACTTGTTCCTCCGACACTCCAAATAACCATGTATTCCCTGCTCAATTAATGTCAGCATGTTTCAGTGTGCTATTCAAACCTCAAAACCCGCCGGCAGTGCCCCAGTCCTCGTCAGATCCATAGCTACATCCAACCACCTCATCACTTGAGTAAACCTACCTTGAAAATAAATGAAATAAATTTCAAATAAAAAATGTACGTTACTTAAGTATAATTCAATGAAAACAAAATGCAATAAACTAACCGTTGCGGAGATAGTCTCATCATCTCTGCTATCAAATGATATCATGTAAGGATGAGACAAAATGATACCAATGGATGTAATCGGGAGCGCATTGAGAAGTGGGTATAGCACACAAGCCTTGTTGGATGATATATTACTCGTAAATGCTCCACATCTGATCGATCTGCTCACAGGAAGACGTACCAAAGGGAGGAGGAGAAGGTATGCCCTGCACATATCCAAACTAGCGCATCACTCTCAACGGCTGGTAAGGATGCACCATGCCAGAGCAACGGATGAACCCGTTGTATAAGGAGATATCCTCAAAACCTCAGAAAGGTTGATGCGCAGAATATGGTGTCCAGATGACAGCGTCGGCTGCCAAATATCTAGATTAACCTTATTTTTTCCTATGCGCCCAGAGCCCCGAGAATCGGTCCCCCGCATAACTCTAGGCATCTGCTCCGTATACCTCGTATTAATATTTCTCTCAAATAGCATGGTAGGGAAGTTCTCATAAATCCAGCCTTGTAAACAACATTGTGTTGAATTAAAGTTTAGGTACAAGCATGTTAAACATACAAAAAATTTGAATGACATTTAACAACTTGAAGTAGAGTCATGTAGCCTCTCGCGATGCATATTCTCCTCCGAATAGCATCATGAAGATGGTCCTACAAAAATGCTAAACCAATAGCACCCCATGCATATGTGCCCACCAACTCGAGGTCCTTAAACAACGAGAGATAGTGGATGTCGATTTGAGTCCTAGTCTTGTCAATGAATAAGGTGACACCCTCCAAACGGAATATGAAAGCCATTGCAGCGACCTCTAAATTTCCATCTCAAATCTTAGACCTGCCAAACCCTGTGTGGTAGTCACCCCTAAATGTTCAACCAAAGCCTGGACACATTCGTCTCGATCAGTAGTAGGAAGTGTGAAGAAGCTCCCTCTGATAGGGATATGAAGTATAACTGATATGTCATCCAGAGTAATACTCATCTCACCAAACGACAAATGGAAAGATGATGTCTCTGGATGCCACCTCTCAACAAAAGCTGACATCAGTCGCATGTCAATCATGCCGAAGTTGCACTCCATAAGAGGGGCAAGCCCTGGCATCTAAACCACTCTAGTGATGTATGGGTGACCGCATCCTTGCCTCTTCAACTTTTTCCCATGATTGTACACCTTCAGTACATTCCTATCCTGAATTTGTGGGTTTTGGTACTACTTCCACACCCGACAAGCAATGTGAGTGCCATTGCTCAGCAACACAAACAAATCATGTGGACCATCTGTCAATGACGTTAGGTGTCTATAGGCCTTGTCATCATCAGCCTGCTAGACCAACTGGTCCTCCTCATCATCATCAGCATCTTCATCACTGTTCCTGCCATGGTCGTCGTCGTCCTCCTCCTCCTCCCCATGCACCATAAACTTCTCATCATACTACTCGTGCTCCATATACTGCATGTCTCCTTCATACTAGGTCTCTTCCTTAGGCTCCACCTCAAGAGCACGCCTTCTACGTGAAAGGGCGGTGGGTCAAAAACGCTCATCTGTGGGGGCAGGCGGCAAAGCATATTAACGTCTGCAACCACAATTTCTAGCCATTTCTGAGAAAAAAAGAATTACAATATTAGAATGTATAAAACAAAACCAAACCAACTTAATCTAAACAATATCAACATGTATCAGACAATAACCCACCGCACTTTAAAGTGCGGTTAAATAAATGGATACCGCACTTTAAAGAGCGGAACACAAGACTTAGAAGGCACAATAACAACACCGCACTTTAAAGTGCGGAAGCCTGATCAACCACAATACCTAGAATAATATACATACCACACTTTAAAGTGCGGTTTATTAAACGTTTACATAAAAAAAACCATATTGCACTTTAAAGTGCGGTGTGCGGTATGATAAAACACAAGCATAAAAGTTAACATAAGTGTGGCATACAAAACTTGAGCATAACAAAAAAACAATACAACACCTACAAATGCGATTTTCTAAAACATGTTCATAGTAAAAATACAATACTGCACTTGTAAGTGCGGTATACTAAACTTGGTTGACCAAAAAAACAACACCGCACTTTTAAGTGGGGTATACTAAAACTGGACCATAACAAAAAACACAATACTGTACTTTCAAAGTGAAAAAATGTTTTAAACATCACAAATACAAACCAAACTTTGAAAGTGCGGTTAAATACAGCCTGATTCTCATGCGTAAACAAAGAAGCAACAATGGCGAAACCAAAAATTGATAAAACAGAAACAAAACAACACGAA
Organism: Acmispon strigosus; assembly: GCA_030819835.1. Classification (NCBI taxonomy): domain Eukaryota; kingdom Viridiplantae; phylum Streptophyta; class Magnoliopsida; order Fabales; family Fabaceae; genus Acmispon; species Acmispon strigosus. Next base: position 32,240,146 of record JAUAMA010000007.1, read on the forward strand.
GCATGCATGGAGAAGTCAAGTGAATCCCTGGAGATGAAGCTTGAGGTTGAGAGAGATTTGGGTTGAAGCTTGGGGTTGGGAGAGATTTACGGTTGAGAGAAAGGAAAAAAGGATGATGAGAAAAATGGTGGTATGTGCAAAGAGTGAGAGGGAGTTATGGAGGTGGTAGGGTTGTTTTAAAAATAAGGGTATTTTGGGGTTTTACAAAAAAGGGATGGTATAACAATGTTTGGAGATGACACGAAAACTAATTCCCCCAAAGCTTTCCCATAGACTGGAAAACTCTTCTTTAATTGGATAGATGATTTTGGAAAATATCATATTTCACGTACTCATATCCATACTTAATACCAATATTTTAATCTTTTGTACAATACAGACAATAAATTGAGATATAAAATTTTCAAGAGTGTTAAGGTGTATGGTGAAGGGAAAATCATGCGGACGTTTACCATAGCGAAATTAGAAATATCTTTCCGAGATAGGCTTGTGAGTTCATGTTTCAAATTTTATAAAAAAATAAAAATGTAAGATGGAATGAGGATTACCTCTTGAAGACATGAGCACACGAAGCACTAGCAGCTTCAAGTCCTTGCAAACACTCCCACTAGAAACCTTTGTGACTCGATGTACTAGCGGAGGCAAGAGTCAAAGTTGTCTAACTAGGGTTTGAGCATCACATGCTCTATTTATAAGCCTCCTAATGCAGCTAACCCTAATTCTCCTTAATGCCTATTAGGCTCATCCAATGAACCTAGTCCAATAACTGTTATTCTAGTGAACCTGGTCCAATAAGGCATTATAATGCATTCTAGTAGGTTAATTTTATGTGTGTGACCTATAGTTATCTCTTACATATTTAGGGTTTAATAATTAAATATAAATAATTTTAAACTACTAGTGCACAATCCAACACATGGTTTGTAAAACTCAGCCATCATACTATCGACGTCCTATGAATGTTGAGTTAATTAGGCCTCGAGAACACAAACTAACGTCCTACCATTGTTGAGTTAGGGCTCAAGAACTCATGGATAAACCAACCACCTTACTTAAATCTACTGACTATTTTGGTGCATGGTTTCACACCATACAACTCAATGATTCATGAAAATACCTCGGTCGTGGCTCGAGGTGAAGGCTTGACACCTTGATCGACTTATATCACATATAGGTCAGCTTTTACATGTGGGATGAACCGACTTATGAGATTACGACAATCCACTTACTTTGAATGGAATCCTCGGCCTAAAATATCATTAAGATCCCTCAAAGCCTACATCCATGCCTATAGTTAAAGCAAGGAGGGAGCAATGCTCCAGTCACACTAATATTCAACCTAATGTAGAGATATGACTTAGACCACCAGCCTATGGAAACTATAGCCAAGGTAACTTCAAATTGTCTCCCAACATCTTTCATGCTTGAATCTCCCCAGGCCAACGACCCGCTGCCTTATGTCGAACACTTTGTTCGAGGATGAACATAGAAGGAGGCAGAACGCGGATCCACTACCTATGATACTCCAACCTTTTCCCATATTAAGAGACACAATACAAACTAATGTACACAAACTATCTAACCTAACCTTTATACACCATATACTCTTGCTAACTTGAGTGTTAGAGTATCTTTGTGAATACCACCGGAAGAGCGCACAACATGAATATCGGAGGAGCATCCATCGAGCACAAGGCACTACTAGCATCACCACCACCATAACCATCGACTTAGAGTTATTGATTAGACTTTGTGCGATCAAGTGTATTTAGTTATCGTCATTATACAAACATTTACACAAACTCTAAAAAGAGGTAATTGAATTCTTATTATAAGTTAAACTAAAAGTCTAATATCGATAACTTATATCCAATGAGACACTAAAATTTGAAGTTAAATTACCAAATTTGAAAAATCAAAATTTTCTTTGCAACCTTTTAATAAGTGTACGATCAATGCACATTCACTTATGCGGATACCCATACGACACCTACTCTTGCAGGTTTTTGACCGCAACTAGTTCAAGTTAAAAAATTTGTGGTCGTGGTGATTTAAAACTGCAAAAAAATGCACGTTGTTTTATAGACACGAAGTTTGTGGCGGTTTAAAATCGTCACAATTGGGTTTACGATTTTTTGAACTTTGAAATTTGTGAGAGTCAAGAATCAGCACAAATTGCGGGTATCGTGTGGTTGTCACGACAAGAGGTGTTCATCAATAATTTTCCTTTTGTTCATGTTGAGAAAACAATGACGGAGACTAAGTCTAAACTGTTCGAGCGTGAATCCTGGACGGTGGTGCTCTCTGCGAGGCTACGGTGGTGCTCGCTGTGCTCCGACCTGAATGAGGTGGAGTCTCCAAGTCCAATGCGTCAGAGGGGACCTACAGAAGACACTCCGATGCTCAAGTCAGTTAGGGAGCTCCGAGAGCGTCCAAGAGCTCAGCTCAGACATGTAAGAATGCATAGCAAACTTGTAATGTAAATAGTGAGTAAGAAGTGTCCCAAGGGAATGGTAGAACCTGTATTTATAGGTGCCAGAGATGTCCCTGAAAGTGTTGGGGAAGCTCATAAGTGAGGCTTTTGAGCGGGAGTGGTTGTATGCCGAGCGGCTGGTGAAGCGCTTTCCCCTTAGCCTGTGTCCGGCTTGTTGGATAAGGTACCACTAATCCGGGAGTGCTTGTCCCTTGGCTAGGTCATGCAGGATGCCTCTTATGTGTATGCTTAAAAGAATCCCTAGTGGGTCAGCTACTACGCTGTTGGGTCGTATGGAAGAAGAGCCGACCGGAATAGAAGCCCCCCAGCTTGGCGTGGCATGTGTTGGCATGTCAAGCTATTTGAAGCTCTTGGCTGAGATCCTTTTTCCGCGTCTTGGAGCCCCCTTGATTTTGGGTAATAGGCCCTCCGTAGTCACATGAATCTCTTTGTTTTTTCTATCCCCATTCTTTATCTGGTGCCTTAGATTGCTGCTCAGCATCGCGTTGATTCGAAATTTGTTGGTCAGGCTAGATGTGCTTTTGTCGAGGTAGGTGTGTTCTAATCTGAGCGAAATTTATGAGCCGGTCGATTCCATGGCGTATTTGTAACTTTACTTCTTCTTCCAACTTGAGGAGTTGGTTTAGTGGAACAACTTTGTTTAATCATAATTGTTCACTTCCCACTGCGTGTTTCCCAAAGTAAGTTACTTTTTATATTTAAGGGTTTCTTTTAGTATTTCCCCCTTACTTGATTTTACTGAATTTCTGATTTGTGAGAGAGAATACTTTTTCGCTTCCATTCCGAGATCAGCCATCCTCTACTCTTACCACTTGTTCGCTCTGAGCATCTTGGTTTTCCTCCTCTTCTAGACTTTCCCTCTGTAAAGAAGTATTTCCAGGTACCTCCCTCTCTTTCGATCTTCCTTTTGCTCAATTTCTTTCAATATATAGGTTCCTCCCATAGGAGTGCGGTCAATCAGAGCATGCCCACCTAATACATTCATTGCCCTAAAGATCCTCCCCCTTAACGCTTATTGCGAAGGATATACGTACAATGCTTTATTGTCGGAAATTCTTGGGGAAATGTTTTTGAACCGGGCCCATCATCACCTACTGATTCCGATGACCCTGAGTGTTCTTTCTAATTTAAGCCTATCATTTCTCGTACAGGTTCTTCTAAGATGGGTCGGCGTCAAGGAGTCAAAACCCCAATCACGGTCCTTCATCCCTTTAGAACGAGGACTAGATCTTCACCGAGATCTGAGGCTCCGCCAGTTCTTTCACCTCAATATGTGAAGAAGATTTAAAGGAGAGATTTGATTCGTTTTCCCCCTTCCGAGGAGTACAAGCTTTCTGTTCCTTTCTGTCGATTGGGTTTGTTCCCCCAGAGCTGGCGCTTTCTTTCTATAATCCTTTGACGCATTGGACTTGGAGACTCCAAGAAAAACTTCTTCATGGATCGTCTTAGGTCATGGATCATCTTAGGTCATGGATCGTCTTAGGTCACGGATCGTCTTAGGTCTGACCTCATGATCATCTTACCTCAAGATCATCTTACTTCACTAATCGTCTTAGTGACCTATCATTTTAGTAACCTACTTCACTGAACTAAGACGATGGAAGAACTAAGACGGTGGAAGAACCAAGACGATAGGAACGTCCAACAAAGGTGGTTTGGGAAACCTTCAGACGAAGTCTATGACTAAGAAGCTACAATTTAACCAATTTGACAAAGGCGGTTTGAATAAGCAGCCACTGTTCAGAAAGTTGACAAAGGCGGCTGAAGAAAACTTATCAATGAAGTTTTCCGCCATGAAAATAGCTTGCCCTGTTCATTTCTTTTGGTTATAAATACAGAGCTTCGACCAAAACAGAGAGTTGGATTTTTATAAGAATTACTTCTTAAAACAGAGGCAGAGTACGAGCTAGTGAAGGATTCTAGTGAAGAGGAAGTAAGCCGGGAGAGAGAAAGGAAGTTATGTGCATCGGTACGTTGCCGTAATGTGGGAACGGGTCATCATCGTCGCCAAGCCTCCAAAATCCAATATTTCTTCTTGTAAGCTTGCATCATCTATGGAAATGGATAGCTAAACCTCTATTGTTGGAATTAGTTTTAGCCTTTTGATCCTCTGATGTATTTATAACTGATATTTCATATATAAATAAATTTTTCTGTGAATGGTTTCAATGGTTTACCTTATGTCTAATGCTTGTTTTAGCTTAATTACCTAAAACATGATTATGGATTTGATAGCGTAGTGGGAAATAGCTACTTGAATCTGAAATAGGTAATATCATCTATTGTATCTAAGGCCTAGGAATGGGTTTAGATCATTAGTCCAAACAAACATCCATGTCTAATGTTTCTTGCTTTATTAATCGATCAAGGGATTGGGGATTAATATAGTTGAGTTGATAATCTTTTACGCCGGGGGACTGGGTAATAAGATAAGAACTGATGTGATGAAACCAACATAGAAGAGGATTTGTATGAGAATTCAGTGAGTATGTCAAGATTAATCGGTGAAAACTAATCCCAACAGCTTCCGTAACTGCTTAAACTCCAATTTGATATTTGCTTTAGTTCGGTTTAAATTCACTCCAAAACAATCAATTCATTTTATCCATTGTTTAGTTAATTACATTAGAGTACCGCATTTGTACCGCAATTCTTTGTGGTTCGACCAAAACCCATTGCTATACTAAATTCGAATCTTGAAAGGGATTTTGATAGTGGTTAAGTGACAATTTTATAAATTCTTTTGGTGAACGGTTTTTAATACGTACAAATCCTTTCAACACCATACCAACAGGAAGTTGTTCGAAGGCTATGCTTCTTCAGCTAAGTCCTGGTTGCGGGAAGAATTCATCTTTGTAAAGTACTCTGGCGAACTATGTTGAAGCGGTCAAAGCTGGATCGCTTGCTGGGTGAGAGTAGTATCATCACAACTCTTCACAGTTCCGACCCTTTTAATGTGGCGGATCTTTGCTACGACCAGTCTCTTAATGCCACTCGTGGCTACGCCTTTTTAAAGGAAGTTTTCCACCCCCAGATACAAGTAGAGATTTCTACCTCCAGGAAGAAAACAAGAAGCTTGGTGAGAGGGTGTTAGAACTCCACAATCTAGAGGATACTCTGATGAAAAAATGTTCTGAGAGATTGGCTAAGGAGGCTGCCTTAGCTGAGGTTGATGACCTGAAGAGGAACCTAACTGCAGTTGAGTTTTCTCATTCTGACTTGGCTAGTGAGAGAGATTTGCTAAAGGAGCGGGTTGAGGAGCTCTCTATAGCTAAGAAGGCCCTTGAAGATGCTGCCGATGCTGACCGGGCTTCTGAGGAGTCTCAAGCCCAAGATTCTTATAGCTGGACCAAGGATTTGGAAGCAAATCTGGCCCGCCACTAGGAGGCGTTAAAGAAGTTGACCACAAAGATGGAGATGACTTTTGAGGCCCAATTCCAGAACACAGTGGCTCAAGTCAAAGTCCTAAACCCTAACCTTGTCATTAAGGGAGCTGGCACCAAGAGGATGGCTCGAGACGGCGTGATCTACATAGTGGAGGGGGGTAAGATTATTGGCCCTGCCTTACCTCCGTCTTAGCTTCCGCCTTTCCTCTTTTTTTCTTTTATATTTATCCCTTTGGATTTCATGGAATTCTTCTTTGTAACCTTTTAATCAATGAATGAGAAATTTTCTTGGCATTTTTCCTGCTTTTGTTGACATTTTGAACGGCCTCTTTGATTTTATCCGTATTTCCTCAGTGTGTCTTTGCAACATGCCAATGTTGCTTGGTTGTATTTTCTTAAGTTAAGCACGTGATCTGTGACTTTTTTTTTCTGATCGAAAGACATATTCTATTAGGAAAATTAATTCTGCATCCGATCGGTTTTTAGTTTTGGAGTAGATACTCCCCTTTGGCTATCGCCCTGAATCAGCATTTCCAGTGTGATTCCCTTTACGTGATGCATTTGCCATCTAGGTAGCCCTTGCATTCTAGGAGGGAAACTTATTTGGCACTTTCTACCTTTAATTTGTACCTCTTTTTGGGTTCACTTTCTTAGCTTGGTCTTCCCCAACTTTTTCCTAAGTCCCTTCCCTTTTCGTTGCACACCTTTGATAGGTTGCTTTTGGTCGAGTTGTTGGAAAGGGGTTATCTTATAGTAACTAGTTTTGTTCATTCCCCTTACTCGAGCTGCTTTCAGAGGCATGGATTCGGCGTGTCCTGATGTTAAGACATCCGGAAGCACCTTTGCCTGATCGCTTCTCTTTTGGCTTTTCATTCAAATACACAAATTCATATCTAATTTGTTATTTCATTAGATATTCTTTTTTTCTTGAAAAATCACTTAAATCAAATGACAATCAGGTCATTGGGTTATCTTAAAACAATATCACCTTCTGTGTTTACCATTTCTAGTTGCCGATATGGATTGCATTTACCGAGCAACTCCCTTTGAGATTGTCAGGTCCATATCCCTTGGAAGGGTTACTTACATCCGCCGCTTAGTTTGAACGAGGGTGTGTCCCTTAAAAGGGCCACTTGTGTTCGTCTCTAATTTCTCTTCAAGACGGTCGGGGCCGTAACCCTTAAGAGGGTTACTTGCGCCCACCGCTTGGTTTGAATGAGGTTGTGTCCCTTAAGAGGGTCACTTGTGCTCGTCTCCAATCACTCTTCAAGACGGTCGGGACCGTATCCCTTAAGACGGTTACTTACGCTTGCCGCTTGGTTTGAACGAGGTTGTCTCCCTTAAGAGGGTCCCTTATGCTCGTCTCCAGTCACTCTTCAAGACGGTCGGGAATGTATCCCTTAAGAGGGTTACTTGCGCTCGCCGCTTGGTTTGAATGAGGTTGTGTCCCTTAAGAGGGTCACTTTTTCTCGTTTCCAGTCGCCCCTCCAGACGGTCGGGGTCGTATCCCTTAAGAGGGTGACTTGCACCCGCCGCTTGGTTTGAATGAGGTTGTGTCCCTTTAGAGGGTCACTTGTGTTCTTCTCCAAGTGGGTTGTGTCCCATAAAAGGGTCACTTTCGCCACCAGCTGCAACCGGGTGCGGTAAGGATCGTGTCCCTTAAGAGGGTCACTTATACCCCCCCACCCGGCATATTGTGTCCCTTAAGAGGGTCACTTGTGTCATCTGCACGAACATCCATTACTTCAAGACGGTCGGAATCGTATCCGCCGCTCAGGTTGAACGATATTGTGTCCCTTAAAAGGGCCACTTGCCTGCGACCTCCAACTGGGCGGTAAGGATCGTATCCCTTAAAAGGGTCACTTATTCCCCCCTTCCGGTGGACTGTTTCCCTTAAGAGGGTCGCTTGTTTCCTGGACCCATAACGCTCTTCAAGATGGTCGGGATCGTATCCCTTAAAAGGATTATTTATGTTCGCCGCTTGGTTTGAACAAGGTTGTGTCCCTTAAGAGGGTCACTTATGCTCATCCTGTGCTGCATACACAAATATGTTTTTTGAAAAAACTATGAAACATTGTCAACTTTATTTAATTTAGTAAATTGGAATTTAGTACAATGATCAAATATACGATTAAAAAGATTTGACATGAGAGGGTGTTAAGATATGGAGAATGTAGCATTGATCCGATTTCCCACGGGTTAGTTTACTCCTTCACGCCCCTACTCAGTTGTGCCTTATTCAATATGGTTTTTGTAGTTGTAGGTGCTTGCTGACAATCTGGTTGATGGCTTTCTATTTCCCCGTCATGTCCTTACCATGGTCTGATCGGGATCTGCTTCCTCTAGGGCTCCTCCTATAACATTCCAGTGGCCTATGGCTTAACGAGGTTAGGCCTTTTTCGGGGGATATTTCCCTAGTGTTCCCAAAGCCGATGGCATAACAAGGTCGGGCCCTCTTGCCAATGGAGGTAACCTTTGCAATATTGAGGCTCACATTATAGCAACTTCTTGCAGTTTCTTGGCTTCCCTGGATGGAGACCACGTCCCCAGACTTGTTAACAAATTTTAACATCGGGTACTTGGTGGAGTGTTAAGAATAGGGAAAGGTACGTTCTTGAAAGGGGAAAATAAAAGGAAGGGTTGAGGAATCGACGGTACTTTGAAAGTAAGTTTCTTATATATTTCTATCCTATTTATTCATGGTTACAAGCTCTATTTATACAGAGTGAAAACTAAGACAATACTGAAATCATAATGACTGTTCCGTATATCCCGAGGTCAACTATTGCATTGGAAATGTAAACTACAATAAACAATAATAAATACAAGATAAGATAAGGTAGAATCCCGGCTATTCCTGGATTGCTAGTACGACAAGATTTCTGGCTACAGCTGTCACGAACTAACTCAGACGATGCTTCAGGACAGACGTTGCAAGTTGCAACTACTCAGACGATTCTTTCTAATGTAGATGATCCTACTCAGACGATAGAGTCAAATGATAGAATGATGTATTAGACGATACCTCAGACGATACTGAGTATCTCTTCACAGCAAAGATACATTTCTCTAACATGAAGATCAAAGCTCTCAGATCGTTCAGGGACAATCTTCCCAACAGTATGTTGTAGGCGGACGGGCAATCCACCACAATGAATTTGACCTTAATGGTTTTTCTCAGCTTCCCTTTCCCTAGGGTCATTCGATTTTCAACATACCACTTGGGAGTTACTCTTTTCCCCCCGCAAATCCTACTAGCTCGGTCTACATTTTACTAATCCAAACAAAATCATGTATCAAACAAGAAAACAAAAAGAAAGATAGAAGAAGATTCGCATCCTTTTGAGTCTTATGATTACGGTCAAAGCATGATAATTTAAATCCATTTCTTACGCTACGTATGCTTCCGCCGCGGTGGCGCGTGAGAACACATTTAAAATTACATGTGGTGTCGGCGGTGGCGAATACTCTGTTTTGTGTGAAAACTTATGACACTACGATGCGGTTCCTCGAAAGTACGTTGGGTCCATTCATTCATTAGTAATAGCTTTCAAACGTTGAAAACACAGTCTTTGCATTCCAGTTTCCACAGTCCACAACCACCGCTCTGAATATTTCCACCATTATTCACCCTCTTCTTCAGTCTTCGCCATCAAACTCCTTCATCTCTCTCTCTCTCTGCAAATGAAGCGGAAAACACCGCACCCCACCACCACCCCTCACATCAAAATCCATTCTTTTAAATGAAGAAACCACCTTCCTCCTCCGTCAATGCCCCTCTCGCCGCCGTCGTTGTCGTAGTTATACTCTCTCTGTTACCCTCTTCACTTCATGCTCTAGGCTCCGGCACCACCCTAGCCGTCACCGACGCTCCCGCCACCGTGTGCGGCATCGTAGCAGGGGAATCCACGCAGCGCATTGAGTGTTACCGCCAAGGGCAGACCGTTCCCGTTGCCCCCAACGTTTCCTTTTCCTCAATCTCCGGCGGGAGGAGCTTCTTCTGCGGCCTCAGGTCCGATAACTACAGGTTGCATTTGTGGGACACCGCAACCTCTTCCTTCCAAAGGAAAAGACTTTACAACAATGACTCTGTTTCGATAGAGAATCTCACGGTGGGAGACGACCAAGTCTGCGCCACGGTGGTTGGTACCGGAACGGTGAATTGTTGGAGAACCACAAATTCGTTTGAATTACCATCTGGGTCGGATCAATTTTCTTCGATTTCATCTGGCTCTGGCTTCTCTTGTGGAATTCTGAAGAATGGTTCTAGGGTTCGGTGTTGGGGGGATAGGGTTATAGCGAGTGAGATAGAGAATGGGTTTGGGGAAATGTCCATGTTGAGTCTTGTAGCTGGTGGTTCACACGTTTGTGGGTTGAATTCAACTGGGTTTTTGGTATGCAGAGGAAGCAGCAACAGTTCTGGACAACTGGGTGTTCCTCAAGGTGGGGCTTTTGAGTATGATGGGTTAGCACTTGGAGCTGAGCATGGTTGTGCGATTAGAAGATCGAATGGTTCGGTTGTTTGTTGGGGTGGTAGTGGGAAATTCTCTGTGAATTCTACAAAAGGAGTGTTTTTTGAGTTGATTGTTTCTGGGTCCAATTTCACTTGTGGATTAACATCAACCAATTTTTCAGTTGTGTGTTGGGGCCCTGGTTGGTCTAATAATGGTTCTGATTCTGACCTTCCTTTGCCTCCTATTCTTCCAGGACCTTGTGTTCAATCTTCTTGCACAGAGTGTGGTATATACCCTGATTCTCAATCCCTATGTTCTGGCTCTGGTCACATTTGCAAGCCAAATACTTGCAGGACTCAAATAACAATGCCGCCACCACCACCGTCATCGCCACCGATTCAACCTCCACCTCCGGCAACACCGCCGCCATCGTCATCTCGGTCGAAGACCTTGACAAGAGGCTTGTTGGCTTTTGCCATTGTTGGATCAGTTGGTGTTTTTGCTGGCATATGCACATTAGTTTATTGGTTATGGAATGGAGGTTGTTTTTGCAAGAAGAAAGTCCACAATTCTGTGCAACCCACAATCACCAGAGGTAGCAGCAATTCCAGTGGTGGAAGCACTTCCACCAAATCCAATCATAGCCCATCTTCAATAGCAGCTAGCATTAGGCGTCAGAGTTCAAGAATTATGAGGCGACAGAGGAGTGGAACCTCATCAGCAAAGCATCCAGAAAGAGCAGAGGAATTCACCCTTTCTGAGCTTGCAGCAGCCACCAACAATTTCTCACTCGAGAACAAGATCGGTGCTGGAAGCTACGGAGTTGTCTACAAGGCGAAACTCGCGGACGGCCGCGAGGTTGCGATCAAGCGGGGCGAAACCGGTTCGAAGATGAAGAAGTTCCAAGAGAAAGAGACTGCATTTGAGTCTGAGTTGTCCTTCTTGTCTCGGCTTCACCACAAGCACTTGGTTAGGCTAGTTGGGTACTGTGAGGAGAAAGATGAGAGGCTCTTGGTGTATGAGTACATGAAGAATGGAGCACTCTATGATCATTTGCATAACAAAAACAATGTGGAAAAGGGTAGCAGTGTGTTGAATTCATGGAAAGTGAGGATCAAGATTGCTTTAGATGCTTCCCGGGGGATAGAGTATCTCCACAATTACGCGGTTCCGTCGATAATTCACAGAGATATCAAGTCTTCCAACATCCTGCTCGACGCGAATTGGGGCGCGAGAGTGTCCGATTTCGGATTGTCATTGATGAGTCCTGAACCCGACCGCGATTACCGGCCGATGAAGGCGGCAGGAACGGTCGGATACATTGATCCTGAGTACTATGGTCTCAATGTGCTGACAGCTAAGAGTGATGTTTATGGTCTTGGAATTGTGCTGCTAGAACTTTTAACAGGAAAAAAAGCTATATTCAAGCATGGTGAAAATGGAGGCACGCCACTAAGTGTGGTGGATTATGCAGTGCCTGCTATTTTGGCTGGGGAATTGGTGAAGGTTTTGGATCCGAGAGTTGGAACACCGGAGAAGAGTGAATCGGAGGCGGTGGAGTTGGTGGCTTACACTGCTCTGCCTTGTGTGAATTTGGAAGGGAAAGATAGGCCAACCATGGCAGACATTGTGTCGAATTTGGAGCGGGCTTTGTTCCTTTGTGATGATGGTAACCATGACAGTGTTTCAAGTGTTACAATCTCTGTTGTTTCAGATTGATTTGTTTAGTCCCTGGGAAAGTGTGAAGAGAAAATTGTTGATATTTTTGGTGAATTCTTATTGATTCTTTTTGATAAATTATAAGGGGATGCTGTTGGCTTGTAAAGACTAGGAGTAAGTATCATCTAACTTTAAGATGTAGAATTTTTCTAAAATACTAACAACCAAAGGATAATTTACACTATCTTCGCGATTCAATTTGTCAGTGTAGTTGCATATATGTGGAGTATCATTGGTGCCTGCTACATGTGTATATGCATGTCTTTGCGTCTATTGCAAATAACAAATTAGCAGCAAAAACAAGCTTCTTCAACATCTGGTTATGTGTGAACTGTTAGGATACCAAGTGTAGTTGGATGATAATGAGTATGTTGCGCGGTATATAACTAAAAAGACTAAAACACCTAATGTGTTAAAGTTTTTATATAATAGATGTGGTGTTTACACAAATATTCATAAACATATAAACAGTGCAGACACTCATAAACATCTTCATTTTTCTCTCTATCTCTTTCTTCTTATCACATCAATCATATATCACATTTACTACTTATCTCTCTTCTCTTCATTTATCTCTCTGGATGTCTACACCTAAAAGATGTCTATGAATCATAACTCGTGGTGTTTAAGTCATGTAGTGTGGTTATTTGAAAGAAGAGAAGGAAAAGTATTGGCGTTACACTAAAAGCATCTTTGATGTCAACACACATTTGTTATTTCCTTTAAATTAGACAATCAGGTGGGAATAAAGTAATTATAATTATTAAAGCATTGTTATGTTCAATTATAAAAAAAAAACATTGTTGTGTTATATAATAAGCAGATAAGGAACTTTCTTAGGGATAAGTCTGGGTGAGCCTCAACGCAACGATAAGATCGTTGTAATATGATTTTTTATCATATATTCAAGTAGTGGAATAAGTCTCTTGTAAAAAATGTAAAGTAAAACTAACTAGATTAAATTCATAAAGTGAATTCGGCACATTTTTGAACTTTGTACAATTTTGAATTTTTGAATTAATATAATCAATTCTCACACATAAAAGTTATTTACAAAATCTTATCTCAAAATTGATTTTTAATTTCAAATGTAATTAATTATACAACACACGTTTCTAAATAGATTATCAGAATTTTCCACATGTAAAAAAAAAAAAAGATTATTAGAAAGTTGCAATTATTTGGTCTGATTCAGACTAGGAAGCAACCCTTTGGATAGGGTAGGCATTGTGGGTAAAGAAGAAGAATGTGAACATGGTTCGGCATTTAAAGCATGAGATGACCATGCAATTACGGTCTAATTTGAGTCCTTGCAGCGTACAACTAATGAAAGCAGACTTGTGTTGTTTTGTTTCTCTTTTATTACATTACACGTTGAGGTGCAACTTTGACCAAAGGAAAGGAAAGGAATGAAGCAGTGTATTGGCTTTGGCTCATGCATATTGTGTCTTAATTTATTACACGGCAGGTGTAATGACCCCACCCACGAGTTTTGAATTGACAAGTCACTGCTTTTTAAATAGACATTCTTGTCTTGTCTCTCTCTCTCTCATGTGCGGATTTCTTTATCTTTTCCGCCCTTTCATTATTGGCCGAGTTATAAGGTGTACTAGTGCATCTCTTAACACTATTCATATGACCCGTACTTCTTAAGAATTGAGATAGATTTTACTCTAGTAGTGAGTTTTTATTTAGTTCATTATTCATTTGGTCTCACACCACCTTATATTGATGCACATTTTATTGAATGAGAGAAAAAAATTATTTTTTAATTTAATATATGAGTTCTTATTTAAGAAGATCTTACTTTCTCTTCTTAGTAAGAAGTACCGCATCACCTTACCCCAATGCTAGTTCTTACAAGAACTCAGTTTTTAGCTTAAAAACTGTCGTTGGAGATGCTCTTAGTGGATAGGTCTTGCACCCATGTCATACATGTTAGGGCCAATGGGATAACTGTTGGTGGGCAATTGGGAACCGGGTGTAACCTCTGTAATATTTTTTAGTTTGTTTGAATTTCATTTTAGTTAAGACAATAAAGCCCCTCAACTTTCTGGGCAACTGGGCATGGAAGAGAGATATGCAGTCTGCACCCCTTAACGGTTGGGACTGGGGAGGGAAGAGAGGAGACAGTTCCGCCACCGCGCCGGAGCTTAAGGGAGAGCTCAAGAAACTAGTAGGCAAAATGCCAATCACTCAAAGAAACAGGCTAAAACAAATGCAGAATAAAGCTGTACAAGTTTAACATGAAATGCCTCTGTCAAAGCAAATGCAATTTAACCATTATGTTCAACATTGTCATAAATTACTTAAAAACTACACACAACCATCAAATTCCCAATTCTACAAATTTGATGTGTGCTACCTAGCTCCAAAGCTTAATTCTCTTTCTGAACACAGCATGTTCAATCCTGTAATTCCAACATCAAACCACCTTTCACCAATAAAATTCAATATTACATGACACGGTAATTTAAAAAATAACAGTAGCAATAATGAAAAACCAGAAGGGGATTCTAAATACCATAAATCAACTACTAGTTTCTTCAAAAAAGTAAACACCAAAAGAAATAATCATGGCAAAGACGTTTCATACCACCCACGACAACCTTGTTCTTTTATCCCTTTCTGGTTTTGTAAGCGAAGACAGATCGTACTAAGAGCTCAAGGGTGTGGTGGCTAACGTTGGTCGTTGCCGGAGGAACGCTGATGAAATTAACCAGTGATAGGAAAGAGCCGTCGGGAGGGGCTACAACGTCGATTCATCAAGAGCCACCTCTTGTTGGGACCAACAACACCACCACCATACCCAGATTTGAATCTGATCTAAATCAAGGTCAACAACAAAACCACCACCAGATCTGCGACCAAAACAAGGGAAGAGGATGCAGACGGCGAGGCATCGGGTGGTGTGGTGGACGAGTGAGGGTGTAAGACCCCTAATTTATTGTAATTACAGTTTAGTCCCTGAACTTGTTTGTAATTGTTTTCTAGTCCTTGAACTTCTTTTGTTTGTAAATTAACCTTTGAGTTAATTAATGTGATGTTAGCCTTGAGCTATTTAATCTTGTTTAGAGCATGAGTGCTTACCTTGAAGAATATTTGAATTACATTGCTTGAATTGCAACAAGAGGAGTTGTGGCTTAGTGGTTGAGACTTAAGCATTTGTTTGGCATGTCTTGTGTTCAAATCCTAGTGAGGTATGTTTTAATTTTAATTAGATTTTTGGCGGATTAATGCTGAATTCGAATTTGAATGGTGGACAAGGTAGTTAATGGAGTTTAATGAGAGTAATTAGGGGATATAAATGCAGAATTTGAATATGTGAATAATGGTGAGTTAATGGGTGATTTAATAGGGTTAATGAGGTGTAAATTCTGAGTTTATGGAGGAGTTTGGTTCAGAAATTTCGTGCATAAGAGAGAGCCTCCTCATTCAGGTCTCAAAAAGTTGTATTTTGCTGCTGCTGTCCATTTTCTGTTGCACGCTTGGTTCCTTCTTTCTGATGTCTTCTTTTTCCGTTTTGCTGCTGCGTTTTCATCGTGGGAAGGGACGAAACAATATTCAAGTTTCTTGCTCTACGGTTCTTAGTCTCGATCGGTAAGGCCCTTTCCATTAATCAATTCCGAGTCCCTTTCGTATTCGAAAACCCGACGCACGTTCTTACGGTTGCTATTTTTGATTACTATCATATTCTCCTTTCCAAGCTTGATCACGTACTTCACTACGGAGTTTTGGACGAACATCATCGTAAGGGAGATAAGCTCAGAGGCGGTACTCCCAGTTCGAAGCCGAGTTCGAGGTAGGTTCGCATCAAAACCATTCGTTACGTAGAACTTTAAGGCTTTGATTAGAAATTCATGAAAATTAGAGAAATTCATTCTTGGCATGTTAGAACACTAGGATATGGAGGTTAGATGATGTAGGAAGGTCTTTGATTAAAATCCTTGGTTAAAATCCCTTTTCGGGACTTAAAATAGTAAAAATTGTGTTTCTGGTCGTACTGGACAGGGAGCCAACGCATGAGCGTTGAGCTCTTGGCGCTCGAGCGTTGGAAATCAGTTTCCAGGCAGGGAGCCAACCCATGAGCGTTGGCATCCCAGCGCCCAAGCGTTTGGGCTTCTGCCAGACAAGAATTGTTTTGTCATTTTTAGCTTAAATTGGTTTTTCGGGTTTCTCTTTTACTTCCAGTGATTGACTTAGGCCTATGAATTGGTAATTGATAGGTTGGGCTTGAAGTGGATGCAAATTTATCAAAGGTAAGGGTAACTCGTTGTAGGACTATTTTCGGTTGTGATATGTTGAGAGTTGTTTCTTGGATTTTTGACTATGACTTGCCTAGGTGTTGATGTGGAATGGTTAGCGAAATAGTGATATTTGAACATCCTAGTTATTGAGTGAATGATGTTGTTGCGTTTTTTGTTTTTTTGCTGCTGTTTCTGTTTTGAATAAAAGTTGTTTCTGTATTTTAACTCTGCTGTATTTTGTATTTTTAAACACTGCTGTATTCTATTTTCTTTAAAACTCTGCTGTCCTGTATTTTGGAAGAATTGCTACTATTTTCTGTACTTTTAAGCACTGCAGATTCTGTATTAAAATAGCTACTATTTTCTGTATTTTTAAGTGCTGTTGTTTCTGTATTTCGAACACTGCTGTTCTGTTTAAGAAAAATTACACTGCTTTTTTCTGTATTTGAAAAATATACTTTTGTTTCTATATTCCAATACTGCTGTTCTTGTACTAAAAAATGTTGTTGTTTCTGTATTAAAATATTGTTGTTTCTGCATTGAAAATGTTGCTGTTCTGTACAACAAAACTGCTGTTTCTGTATTGGAAATATTGTTGTTTCTGTTTTGAAAGTTTAAATAAGGCTGCTGTTTTTTTTTGGTAAATTGTGTTGTAATTAAATTTTCACTAAGCGGAGGTAGAATTATATTGTTCACTTTTGAGACTTGGACTTGGAGAAATTTTTGTGGTGTTACTTGGATGTACCATGTTATGAATGTTTTGAGAAGAGATTACTATTTTGTGCATATGCGAAACTGTGATTGAGAATTTTGATGTGGACTGTTGGTTCATGAGGATTATAATTGTTACTGGTTGGTCATAGCATATGCATTATATATATATATATATATATATATATATATATATATATATATATATATATATATATATAGGGTTGATGTGGCGGCACTTTGTCCCGCGGGATCAACTGAGGATTCTTAAGTTGATGGTAATCAACCGAGGGCAATGTGGTGGATCATTGTCCCACTTGATTGTCCTGGCCCGTGAAGGGTGATGTTTTGGCCCGAGAAGGGTGACGTAATGGCCATATAAATATAACTATAAGCATATAGATGTAGAGGGCATTTGCACATCTTAATTGATTTTGTGATGTGGAAGATAATTATTATGTTGTTGTTCTCGTTCTGTTCTTGATGGATTTCCGTTTTATGATCTTGTGCCATTTTTTTTATATCACAATTGATAATATGCTATTTTCTGTTATTTGTCTATAATACAACTTCATGTTGAATTTACATCTTAGTCTATGTTGATGATATTATCATCACTGGCAGTTCCTTATCCCTTATTCAGCAAATTACCACCCAGCTCAATCCAGAGTTTTCACTGAAACAACTGGGTATGTTGGATTATTTTCTTGGAGTTCAAGTTCAGCATCTGCAAGATGGGTCCCTTATCCTATCCCAATCCAAATACATAGGAGACCTTCTTGACAAAGCCAATATGACCACCACAACAGGGAAATCTACACTATGCTCAGTAGCGCCAAACTCAGCAAACATGGAAATGATCTATATGTTGATCCAACCAATTACAGGTATGTTGTTGGTGCATTGCAATATGCCACTCTCACCAGACCTGATATTAGCTATGCAGTCAACAAAGTCTGTCAGTTCATGACTCAGCCTCTCGATGCTCATTGGAAGGTTGTTAAGCGCATACTAAGATACATCAAAGGTATTATCTCTCATGGTCTGCTTCTCAAACCTTGCAATTCTAAAGCTGTTGTACCCTTAACTGCCTACTGCCATGCTGATTGGGGTTCGAATCCAGACGACAGACGTTCCAGATCTGGCTCATATGTTTTCTTTGGACCCAACTTAGTGTCTTGGAGTTTCAAGAAACAGGCGATTGTTGCGAGGTCAAGCACTAAAGCAGAATATCAAAGCTTGGCCAACACCACTGCTGAACTTCTTTGGATTCAATCTCTCCTCACGGAGCTAAAGATTCCTTTCCAAGTTCCTACAGTATACTATGATAACAAGGGAGCTGTGGCCTTAACTCACTATCTTGTTTTGCAGCAATAAAGGCCAAAGTCACTGTGTTTGCAAAGGCTGCTCCTTTTCACCCACCTTGAGTTTGAGGGGGGCTGTTAGAGAAATGCAGTATCATCTGCCCTACTCAGCACTCTGTCGTCTGCCTACCTTGGCAGCATCGTCTGCCTAGCTAAATCGATTGTAATTGTATCTTCTAGTCAGCTAGTCGTGTCAGCTGTCAATGTGTGATAGGTGACCCGTCAGTTATGTTGACTATGTGTGATAGGTTGCAGCTATCAATATCCGCTGATTATGTCGCTAATTATGTTGAACCGGAATATCCGGGATCTTGTTTGTTTGTCAGTTTTCTCTCTATATAAATACAGAGCTTGTAACCGTGAATTAATTAGAATAGAAAGAACATTTCAGTATCTTCGATTTCTCAAATTTTCCTTTTTTCAAAGAACCCTTGGTTCCTAACACTATTACGGGTGAAATCCTAATACAAAATAACTATTTAGTCCCAGTAGGCTTTCCAATCTTCCTCTTGTTCCTTCACCTCCTTGGTGCATTCTAAGTTACTCCCTGACTAGGCTGAGTCTGGCTAGCAGGTTGGCTTTGAGGTTGTTGAGAAGAAGTCTGATTAGCAGTAGTAACAACACCTGAAGTATTAGGAGTAGCAGAAGAAGTAGCAGCACCAGCATGTTGAGTACCTCTCATGCGATCAAGGTTCAATAATTGAGTGGTCTTCTGCAATGTTGCAAATAATCAAAAGTGGAATTATATATCATGACTTGAAATATAATTGGACTAATCTAAAGTTGATAATCATTCACCTTATTTCTTCCAACAGGGATATCTCTTCTAGCTGTTGTCTTCCCTTTGCATGTTCTTTTGTTATGTTCATACTCTCCACATCTCTTGCACCTCACAGTTTTATGGTGCTTCCTCAGCCTCCTTGGGTCCTTTGGTTCATCATTAGTTTTGTTTCTATGTTTCTTTGGCCTGTCTTGGGCTCTCCTCATGTAAGGTGGGTTTAGTGGAGGTTCTGGATCTTTAGGCCATAACTTAGGGCCATTGTTAGGCAAGATGAGGTGGGAGTATGCTTCTAGAAAAAAAAAAATTTCTGTACATTGTCAAACCAAAACAAAATCATTTAGTCATCAAGTACTATAACAATAAATTGATTCAAAACAGGGAATTTTTTTTACCTATACCAATGATTCACATAGTCCTCAGGCACACGAAGTGCTGCCCATATACAAGCCACTACATGAGGACATGGAATTCTAGATAAATCCCACCTCCTACAAGAACATGATCTAGCCTCCAAATTAACAACATATTTATCGTTGTCTCTACTAACTTCATACAGAGACATTGCACTATCTCCATTCTAATTGGAAAACCACTTGTCAGCCTCTTTCTTTGCCAGTTCTAGCTTTTGCTGTATCATGGGGCATAAATTACTCTTCCACCTAGGCATTAGATCTCGTTGTTTGAAAATTATGTTGTTGAGATAGAATTTCAGCCCCTCCAACAGAGAAATGATTAGCTTCTCTCTGTGCTCTAATATGGACCTATTAAATGATTCACGCATGTTATTGACTTGATAATCACATTGTGTGTCTGTGCTATAGGAAGCCCTTGTCCATATTTTAGGTGGTTGTTGCATCATTTCATGAAATGCAGCCTCATTCAACCCTTTCATCACTTCCATTGCTTTGTACCGTTCTGGAAGTGTGCTTGCCCGAGTTTCCCTCTACAAGGCTTGTTTCAATTCTGCACCTAGGTACTTTTTCCTGAAATTCTCATACAAGTGTTTGACGCACAACTTGTGATCATCACTTCCAACTAATTCTTGTAGTGTAGGAACCAATCCCTGCGTACAATATAAGTAGTAAGCAATTACATTCTATGTTTAATACTAGAGTAAGAAAATTAGTTAGGGTGGTACCTTCTGCTGATCAAAGATGAATGCCCATCTCCTCTTCTCCACCCTATCCAGGTCATCCACAAGCAATTTTACAAACCACTTCCAGGATTTTCTTTTTTCAGCCTCCACAACAACAAAGGCAATTAAATACATTTGATTGTTTCCATCTTTGCCAACAGCAGCTAACAGCTGACCACCATAGACCCCTTTAAGGAAGCATCCATCTAGCCCAGTTAAGGTCCTGCAAGTCCTTGCAAATGCTGTTTTGGTAGCCCTAAAGCACACATAAATTCTTTCAAAGACTGGTTCATTCTCTCCAACTGTGCTCTTTATGATGATTGTACTACTTGGGTTACTTCTCAACAATTCATTCCCATACTTTCTCAAGTGACTGTACTACTCTAGGCTTGCCCCCTGAATCATCTCCATTGTCATCACCTTTGCCTTGTATGCTTTCCAAATTCCAATAACCAAGCAAAATATCCCACCTAAGTCTGCCCTCTTCAACCAGAGAAGTCACCTTGATGTTAGGTGTATGCCTTACAAGGGGCATGAACTGCCTTGCAAGAAACAGGGTCTTGGCTTGCCTATTACTTGCAGTCCTAGCACAATTATGCTCATCAACAAAACTTACTAGAAGAAAGTAGTTTCTGCTATCAGTTTTACTGATTCTGAGATAAAATGGGCAATCATCTACACAAACAACTACAACCCTTTCTTGTCATTTTTCTTGATTTTCAAATCCTTCTTCTGTTGTAGTGTGTAATGCTTCACAACTTGTATAACAGGTCTTTAGTATTAAAAGTTTTTCCAGTCTCAAATTGAACTACCTCACCTTCCCCTGCAGCCTTAAACTTGCGGAGCCTTTTGGTTCTTCCTTCTTCTTCACCTTCAGATGGACTGTCTAGATCTGATGAGTCACCATCTCCATCTTCAAAGTCTGAGATATTTGTTGGTTCTAGATGGGTTGAACCTGCAGCAGTTTCAACATCAAAAGCAGGATCTGGAGGTGCACTAGCTATATTAAGCAGAGACTAGGGAGGTAATATTGTTGTCGAGGCCCAATTCTCCTCATAATCACTATCATCTAGTGACACTTCAGATTCACCTCCAGGCTCTTCACTACCAGGAATGTATGATTCATCTTCAGACTCATTTTCTGATGTCACTGCATCCTCTCTCTCCTTGACTGTTTGAGAAATACCTCCAACTTCCTTCTCTGTCACACCTCCAGAATAACCTCCCTCTTCAGCTCTCACTGCATCCTCCCTCTCATTGACTGTTTGAGGATTGCCTCCAACATCATTCTCTTTCACTGATTCAGAACTACCTCCAACATCTTCCCCTGCTCAAGCACAGCTTTAGCCTCAACCTCCACCATCTTCTCTTTTCCCTTAGCCTGCCTCTTGTCACCACTAACCTCAGGCCTGTCAACTATTTGCACATATTCATCAGACTCCAATTCCTTATGAGTAATCTACAAAGATTCCTCAACAAGACATGGCTTTGTCCCTACTAAGTGCTCAACAAAAACATCCAATTCCTTATGAGTAATCTGCACAAAAATGTCTGACATCTTCATCACAGTTAAGAGGCATGATGTCAGTGTTCCCATCTAGGTCTAGGTGTCTATACCACAAGCACTTATATCTAGCATATCCAACAACCTTCACTACCTTACCCACTTCAATTGATGAAATCTCATATGTATCCCACCCTTTCACAATTTCAACTGACCCTCCAACATATGGCAGAATTGGGTGAAAAGTAATTTTTCCCCCATGGTACACTTGAATGTCTATCTTGTGAGGCACAATGAGTCTGAACAGAAAAAAAAAAACAATACACTGTCAACCACATCATTTACTCAACATCACAAAAGGACAAGATATGACATTGATATCATACACCAACCCAAGCATTCTACGACATGGACATAAAGCAAGGAATAAAAAAACTTATGGCCACATGGGTTGCAGGCAATGAATCTTCACCCCAAAAAAGGTGTTGGTTGTCAGTGCTTCTCTCTAGGACCACACCATCTTTAGGGGGCATATGGTGGTCCATATTGTGGTCCCTTGCAATGTTCTTCCCTAGGGTAACCTTCTTGCCGCCGAATTCCTTGTTCTTCCTTAGGGTAAGCTTCTTCCCGGTCCTTCCCACGGGGTAAGACGTCGCCTCCGCATCTCAATTGCTGTCGAATGCAGTCTTCGCATCTCATTTTCTAATCACATGAGGAGCACGTGTGAAGCCATCTCATCACTCACTCTCTCCAATCATGTGCCACATTAGCTACTAAAGTTAGTTTTTCAACGGCATACTGATAGAAGACCATAACTGCAAAAGTCATGTAACATGGGGACTATTTCTACTTTTTTCTTTGTTAGAGACTATTTTCGCTAAAATAGACAAAGTGGGGACCAAAAGTGCATTTAAGCCTTGTTTTTATGAGTCTGGCTTAACCTATATTAAATTTGATTTGTATACCATATTCTTAACCGGTGCATATCTATGATGATGTAAGATAGTGGCTGACAACCTTAATGTGAGGTATTTTGCTATATTCAAGCCATGTCTTGATTCAGCTAATCACACCAATTTAATTCCTAATTTTAAGGGAGTGGATCTTCAATATAATCCCTACTGGAGCATCTTATCCATTTTCTGGGTTCAAAGTAACTTTCTGATTTGAGTTTAGTTTCCCTTATAGGAACAGTTGTTTGCAACCCCGGTGCCGGTGTGGTACAAAAACTAAGAAATTTTAATAGTTTTTAGTTTCGTAAAATCATTATCTAGTTTCTTATTATATTCCCTTTCTCTTCATGTCAATTAATTTCTCAATTACTTACTATTATCCTTTTAATTCCCTCTCAATGATTGTTCAGGGTGAAATTGAATAAAATGTTCATTGTTAACTTAGAAAAACTCTCAAACAAAACGTGAGAAGAAATACAAAACTAAGTCGTGGACACCAACGGATGATTGTTTGAAATTATACATGTTTAATTCTTTTCAAGCAATGTCTCAGGTTCAAGTCCTATGAGTGGAAAAAACCTTGTTGAGAGTGCTAACCCCACCATAATGAATATTTCCAATTCGAACAAGATTGTCTCTTACGAAAATTAGGCGCACTACGCAAAAAAAAGAAAAAAAAAGCACTAAGCCGTGGATATTGCATATTGCTTCTGTATCACACCTTACGGATGGTGTCATGACCCGCCCACAAGTTTTGAATTGACAAGTCACTACTTTTTATTTCAATTGATAGCTCAATCTCAAGGACTCAGTCTCACGACTTGCACTTACGTGTACACGAAAAAAAGATCATATTTGAATTCCTCCTTGACATAACCCAAATTTGCATTAGTTAGTGGTTACAAATCAACGACCTCAAGTCTTTTCAACATATGCAACTCATAATAAGCGATTTAAAAAGGATTATCAAATGATTGCAGTCATTGCAAAAAAAAAAATCAATCAAAATCAAAATTTAATACGGTACCACTCTAGTGGAGTAATGTAATGAAGTAACTGTCCCAAAAATATTCTATGAGGATTGCAGTCATTGCATCCCAATCACTAATGGGAATGTTTAACTGTTATCATTCCAGCACTATTAGTTTACATGGATGGTCTCAGATACAATAGTAACATCTTACGGTAAAAAAATTGGACATACAAATTGATTGGAGAAAAAAACACCCTCTTCTGGTAGAACTCTGAACATGTCTAAATGTGTTTGAGTGATTATTAATGTGTCTGATGGAAAAAGAATGTATGGCAAGCATCAAGTGATGCAAGCATTGAAAATATTTTGGAGCTTGATGCACTATATCCTCATGGGTGGGTAAAAAAGATAATGTAACCAAACTGAGAAATAAATAATCATTTGATTCTGGAATGTCTTTGCCTTTGTTCATCTACTTCATTCATCCAATCATTGAGCCGTAAAAGTCCCTTGTACCCATAATATGCAGCAGCAACAAGTATCAACAAAATAAAGATAAATAGAAGAAGCTGCTTTGTTCTGGAAACGATTTTCTGTTCAATCATTATGGCCATCAGGGGTCAGCACAGTGGAAGACAGTTGAAACTTAGACATCAATCTTTTATTAAGAAAACTAACATACCTGTAGTTTTGACGTCTCCTTGGATTCTATCACCCGTTCTCGCCTTTTTCGTCGCTTTGGAACTGATTTTTCATTATCTGGCTCCTTTACCTTCAACAATTACTTGAGTATTAGACTTGTAAAAAAATTATTGTACACTACCACTGCAGACCTAACTAATAAAAGCATGCCTTTCCAATTTAATGAAAACATATTCATGTAAGTGGAACTTCTGGCAGTAGAAGAACTTGCCCAATCTGCATCAGTGTATCCTACAACTCATGTATGACCTATATCTTCATAAAAGAGCTAGTTTCCCGGAGCTGCCATTATATATTTTAGAGTGCAATTTGCAACATCTCAATGTCTTTTGTTAAGAGTTAGGGTTATAAGTTAGACGTAGATTATTGAGAGTGTATGGGCCTTGGCCCATATGTACCTTATATTTCATACTTTGTCATACACATTGTACTTCACTTATAACCTAGTATTAAATATATTTTAGGGAGACTGCATCTAACAGGGTATCCCATTACAGTTTCCCAATCTCTCTACCTCACTCTCATATCTCTCTCTCCCCTTTAAGTCTTTTCCATCTTTACATGGTATCAAGAGCCTACTAGGTTCAGATAAACCCCCTTTTAGGTCAACCTCTTTGCAAGAAAACAAAAAAAATAAAAAATAAACTACCACCCGCTTCAGAGAAGACTGACCAAGGTTGCTGGAGGTCGAAAGTTTTTTGGACAGTCGGATCTTGAAGCAATCAGCAAAATGCCGAGTGATATGTTTTAGGGACAGAGTAGGGTGCATTTTAGTCTGAGGAAGGCCAGGTTGTTTTCAACCTTTGGCGGTGATTTGGTGAGGTTTGAGGTGAGGCAGTGTGTTTCAGTATCGTTCTAAGGATGGAAAAGTGAATTTCTTTTAAACAGTTTCCATGCAGTTTGTTTTTTGCTGTTATTGGACTATTTTTTGTATTTGGTTGGTGATCGTTTTGTGAGTTAAGGCTGAAGATAACCCCTGGGACTAAGGGTGAAGGGAGCTTTAAGGCCACAGTCACTGAATTTATGACAACTTTGTCCAAACTCACTGATATCAAGCGTGAGGGGGATGGTGAGAAAACTATGAGGAGTGGAAATATTTGGTGGAGGTCAGCATTGAAGGAATGGGAAAGGATGAACATTTGATAGAGGCATGTCTAGTGGACTCGAAGGTTGCTGTGAAATGGAAAGTAGAGGATAAACGCATTTTGGCCTTGTTGGTCAACTCGGTTGATATGCGAACGCATTCTGTTATTACCCACAGCCAAACAATGAAGGAGTAGTTGGATTGTCTGAAATTTATTTATGGGAAATCTGATAATTTGAATCGTGTCTATACCCTACTGAAGCAGACATTTCGCTATTTTCTGGAGTTTAAGAAATGCTGAGGAGCTAACTTCTCTCTTGACCTGCAAGTCTAAAGAAGATATGATAACCCAACAGAAGAAACTGAAAGCACAGAATTGACTACTTGGCCTTGATCAAGGGTATGAGGTGGTCAGGTCTGAGATCTTGTCAAGCTAGGAGTTATGGCTCTCACACTAGTTATGACTCTCTCGTATCTAAGTTTGCTCATATGTAAGCAATTTGAACTCCTTTTTTCCTGAAGCCTTCAATAAAACCTCTCTAGTTACTTTATCATAGCCTTTTCTAAATTAATGAAAACAATTTCTAAATCTTTTTTATTCTTCTAATATATCTCCGTTTGTCTTCCCATTACATAGCATCCTGGGTCTAACACATTGGCATAAAACCAAATTAATTTTCTGTGGTCACTCACCTGTCCTAACCTCGCTCAATTACTTTTTCCCAAAGCTCCATAGTATGACTCGTGAGTTTAATCCCTTTATAATTTGCACACTTTTTTATATCACCTATGTACTTAAAAATAGGGATTAAAGTACTTCTCAATTTACTTAACATGCTCTTACACCTCATAAGCTCATTAAATAACATTGTGAGTCATTGTATACCTTTTTATCCCAACCAACCCCTTCCATACCTCTATAGGCAACATTATTTGATCCAACTTCCTTACAATTAGTCATCTTCTTCAGTGCTTTTATCACATTCTCGTATTCTCCTATAGGAGGAGTAATTTTGATCCTTCTCTAAAGTGTTATGTCTATTAGAGTTCACTAAATACTTTTGCTCTTCATTAAAAAGTTTATAAAAATAATTTTTCATCTTTCCTTGATACCTTGATATGAGACCAATACTTTTCCCTGACCATTCTTAATGTATCTTACCTAGTTCAAGTTATTTGTTTTTCTTTCCCTACCTTAAGTTTGTAGATATTTCATCATCCATATTTAGTGCCTAAGGATAGTATAAACCATCAAGTTCTCTTGCTTTAGTTTCGTTTACCACCTTCTAAGTATATTGCTTAGCTACCTTATATTTCTGAACATTTTCCTCATATTCACACAGCGACCAAGTTTTAGATCACTTCCTGTTTTCTTAATTTTAAATTGCACACTATCATCCCACCTCCAAGAATCTTTATCCTTTCGCTCAAAAACCTTTGATTCTCCCTAGTGACTTTTTGGCTACCTTTCTAATACCTTTAGCCATGTAGTCAGCACTTACTTGGGTCTCCCAAAACCCTCCCTTTAAAACCTCTCAAAGAGCTTTTGTTTTGCATCCTTTAGTTGGCACCATCTTATTGTAAGAATATTAATTTGACTATTCCTAATTACATAACCGAAACCCTATACTGGGTGGTAAAACTCTCTTCCGGTTATCCGATTTCCTTACGAGAAAGGAATCAATGTGGGAACATGCCACCCTACTCTTGTATGTTATAAGATGCTCCTCTATTTTCCGAAATCAAGTGTTAGCTAGATAGTATTAAAAGCTATAACAAAAATCTAAGATGGTTTTATTCCATGCATTTACTTCCCCTACACCGTAGCCCCCATGTATACCCTCATACTCTCTTGATGATCTACCCACATAAACAATTAGATCCCCTCCTAGGAAAATCTTTTCACTTAAAGGTATTTCTTGAACTAAGCAATCTAAAGCATCCCAAAATTTTACCGTATGTTGCCCTTCTACCCTCTACTTGTGCAGCATCAGCATTGATAACATTAAAGGTTTCTCATCCTACCCTAAACTTTAGACTTTAGAACTATGATTCTATATCCTAACGTTTTAAAATCTACAATTTTCATCCAATGTTTTTCTGGAATAATGTCTACCCCATTTTCAGATCTCGCTTTTCATGATTCTGATGTGTCTAGTGTTCTTTAGCCATTCTCCCTAACCACTTAGTTCCTTATAGGAAAATTAAATCTATCCTCTTAATTATGGTGTCTTTTTCTATTTATTTACCTGTAAGTGTGCCTACGTTCTAAATTCCAAAGTGAATATTACTCTTACATTGTATATAACTTACCGGTATTGTAATTTTTTCATCAAACTAATAGTGTAAAAATGGTAGAAAAGGCCAAAGAGTTTAGCTCTTTCACTTTCCATTTTTTTATGCTTTTAAAAGAGTAGTCAGTAGTTGCAACTTGCAATCATATTTGTAACTGAAATGCAGATTATGATCAAAAGAGTATAAAGACACTACATTCTGCAGGCACCACCAATCCATATGTGACTTGGCATCCAACTCTAACTTGGGTCTGAAACTAATAATAACCTCAAGTGACAATGTAGACACAAGTGCAATCCAATTCTATAGTTATGATGAAAACAAAGAACAAAGTAAAGAAGATAACTTCGAACATGTATGGAAAGTTTTGATGGATACTCGATTACCTCTGTAACTCTAGATTTACGTAATTGTAGTTCTGACTCAACAACTTGCACTTTACTCTTACAATCCGAATTGCAAGGAATAAGTCCAATTCCAAATTGATTTTTTGGTATATCCTTCGGATTGCAGCCAGAACGATGATAAGCTGCTTGAACATCTTGACAAAGCCACTCCTTTTTCAATGTTTGGCATTTGCAACGAACAGTGACCTTGTGAAGAACAGAAACGAATTTTAGAATACAAAATGGATTAATAATAGGTGTACTGATTTGTTTAGTTCTTAGTAGCTATAATAGTAATGCAAAAACTAGGCCCCACTAGAGCTAATTATGTTATACTTTAAAATTCAAGCCATGAGTAATAGCTAATCAATCTCACAGTACCTTTTTACAGCATTTCTCAGGACTTGGGCATTGACCAGGATGACATGTCTCTGGGCACAGATGTGTACAATTTGGCAACTTTCTGCAAAACAAATGTGGCCATAATAAGGCTAGCATCCAACTTTTTATCAAACTAGAGAACCAGGAACAAGGATAATGGCGAATGATTCCTAGCAGATATTTATAACTTGGTGGTTTCAGATACTAAACTTGATTTGATAAAAAATCACAATTTGCCTCTAAAAATTACCTATGACATGGCCCACCACATGATCGAACAGTCTCTTGATCTTTTGCAGACAAGCTGTTGTAATATATGCACTCAAAAACATGGACCATTGCGCCACAGTGACATGACCGTTTAATGAGAACCTTGCATGGGGGGCAGTCTCCAGGATGGCATCGCCGAGGGCAATGATGTGGACATGTAGGCTCTCTTTCCTGATCAATGCAGTTTAGACATTAAGCGATAAATTATCATTACTTATTTGTGAAATGAGAGTTTCTCAAGTTTACACAGAAAGACAAATGAGAAACGTCATTGACTTAGCTTAAATCCAGCAATAATACATAGAGAACACCTTACAACCCATAGGTGACAAAGACTCTAAGCAAAAGAGAATAAAATACAATATATTAATGGGATTATAGAAGATTCAACACCTTTTGGCAAGAAAGAGAACAATCTTCACAAGGTTCACCTCTCAGTAACTGGTTCATGGAAGATTGGTTCTCCAAGGCATGGCAGGTTTTAGTACAATAATGATTACCACATGGTAGAGGATTACCACATAAGTTTTCACAGGAGAACTGTGATTTATGAGAGCAGACCATCTGATAAGAGGGAGCAAAAGAAAACAGAACCCTCATTAATGGGCATAAAAGCAATCATGCAAACAGCTTATATTCAAAAACAGAGAATGTTGCATGTTTCATTTATAGCTTTGAAGATAAGCTAAACAAACCATTCTTTCTGCTCCAATGTGTTTCCCGACACATGGTCTCCACACAAGTTCTGGGCAAGGAGGACATGGAGTGCCAGGAATACTTTCACTTTGCTGAATACTCTTCTTTTTCTTTGGTTTGAGAGTAAACTCTGGATTAGGAGGAGGCTTATCACCATGACACCTTCACATAGAAGAAAGATGCTAAGGAAAGATATTAACTACAAATTAAACATATGGTCTCAAGTGGTTCAATCATGACTCTGATGATACCCATGCGCACAACTTTGTCAAGAATCAAGACAAGGATAGGGACAGTAGAATCTCTGTTTTTGGACTTTCCAATCACACCTAAATGTTTGAAAGTCCAAGTGTCTTAACTATTTAAAGCAATTTCTTTAAAACTTAAACAATACCTAGTAACATCTCAATTTTACACATATGAAGAGAAAATTCTCAAACCTTAATTTGCATGTATGGCCACATTGGAACTCTTCTCCACAAGGTAGCCGACAAGGAGGGCAGGCTCCATAATGGCATTTGTGTGGCTAGACAAAATTAATATTGTTAATAATATGAAGAAAAAAAAAGATACATTATCAGCAACTAAGCATACATTTTCTTTTAGATCATGGAATATACAAGTATGATGGTCATATCTATGGATACTTTCGAATCATTCAGATATGGAGAAACATAAAAATAACAGCCCATTACGATATACTTAGTACTATGAGTACTTCTTTTGTAAAAATATTTTCAATGTGAAATTACAATATTCATTTACAATTTAATTCTACCCAGCATAGAAGGAATTCAATTTTAGTATGTAACACAGTTTCAACCCCAAACTCTGTCCAAGAAAGATGAAACCTAGGAAACACCACCAGAATTTGGAAACTCTAGACATGCCTATTTAATCCATTAAAATGAGAGGCTTGCTTGAAAGAAGGCTGAACAGAAAACTGAGGCTGGCTGGAAAATTTATGTGAGGAATACTGTTGAGAATTCTGATTCCCTAGCTGTGAAGGTCATTGAGGAACAAACGACAGATTGAAACTATGATACCACTTCTAAGCATCATGATCCACCTTAAAAAAGAGTTGGCAGGCATTGAACGAAATTACGTGAACCAGAACCTCTGCTAAAACAACCTCACCCCCTCTTCCACAGCAAAAACCTCAACCATGACCAAAATTAGAATTAAATACATGACCATATGAATTCTGGTCAGAATCTTGAGAATTCATGTGAGTAAGATAAACAGAAATATCTTCATTAAAATGGGACTTTGATATTTATCAAGACGGATTTAGCAAGAAGCAAAGCTTCAACTTCATCAACAGAAAGAATCTGAAATTTCCAGCTAGTAAGAGTGATAAGATCTTCATATTCTGCTGGAAGACCTTGAAGAATGACATCAAGATGCGCTCTGGGTCTGACAGGATCACCAATAGCAAGCAGCTAATCAACAATACCCTTGATTAGAAGAAGAAATTCTGAAATTGGTCGACTGCCCAGTTTAGCGATGCGGAGGTCAATGTGAAACTGTGTAGACTTCCCTTTAGTCTGATTTTGGAAGAAAAAATGAATTTTTCTCCCACAATTGATACGAGTGAATGCAACCAATCATGCGAGAGTTGGACTAGAGAGAAATGTCTAAAGCCAAGATAACAGAAATTGATCTTGAATTTCCGACGTTGTATAAGCTTCATTGAAACGGTGTGGGATTGAAGGATTAACCACATATGATGAAGACGGTGAGCCTTGATAACAGGCCCAATTTGTTGCTTCCACAGAAGAAAGTTCTCATCACTGAGCTTTTCTGATATTGAATAAGAAAAAGAAGACAGGCAAAACAGATACAGAAGAATCTGGTGGTGGAGAAGGTGGGTGGCTGTTTAAGGGCTGGAGATTGCCTGAAAAAAGACTATGATTGAGATTCCATGGTCCAAGGATCAAAGAGCTCTTGCTACCATGAATAAGAACAAGCGAGAGTTCCTGAGAACAAAACTGAATTGTATTCATTGATCATTACTCATTAGTGATTAAATACAAGGCTTTATGTATCATTCAGTCATACTTAGTAAAGTAATTGTTCTAACAGAAAACAGTTAGTTGGAGTAACTAACTGTTACAAACTAACTAGCTGTTTACAATAGCCCTAACTACTCAACTAAACATACTACTCTATTAATGATCCAAGTGAATTTTATTTTAATAACATGATAAATTTAATTATTATCTTCATTATTTAACTTCAGCTGCGTATTAGATACTGATACATTTTCCATTGAAGTATTTGTGAAGCATTCGATGAACAAGAAATTTCTCAAGAAAGTACATTTTATTGTATAATGTATGTTGTTGCTCAACTAATGATAGTTTCTATGATTAAAGTAAATTTTAGATCATAGTAGTCAATCGCGTGGGATCGCGCCGCTAAAGCGGTGTCGCGTCGCGGCGCAGCTCCTCCCCGCGATTCTGAAGAAATCGCGTCGCACTTCGTAACCACGGCCATCAGGCGCGAATCGCGCCCGGGATCGCGGAAAATCGCAGACAATCGCGTCGAATTGCGGCGCTATTGTGCCGGCAGGGGAGATGACGCAAAGCCCCTTCTTTTAAACCTTTGGGCTGGGATTATCGGGGTAAAATAGAACTTTCCAAGCCAAAATTAGGTCAAGCTCTGATACTAAAGGAAAATTCATTCATTCTCCTCATTCATTCAAGCCGTTTCCACTCCCCTGCTCACTTCAAGCTCACTGCTGCAACCACCCATTCTCCAGCGACCACCTCCACCTCTGGCGACCATCTTCAGGTGAGTTACTCACTTGCTCTATTTTTTTCTTTTCTTTTCTTCCTCTTTCCCTCTCTGTTTTTCCTCTTCTTTCCCTCTCTGTTACCATTTTTTTCTCTTTTCCTCTTTCCCTCTCTATTCTTCCTCTTACACTGATATTTTTCTTTTCCGCTCTATTACCCTGTTTTTCTTTTCTTTTCCTCTTTCCCTTTCTGTTTTCTCCTTTCTTTTGCTGTCTATATTTTGTTTTTCCTCTTCTTACCATGGTTACTCTTCTTTTCCTATACCAGCCATGGCATCCTCCGCTCAAGTTGAACCAAACAACAGTGCAGCAACTGTAGGCAACTTCAAGCGTATAGAGAATGAATTGTTCAAGCCTATAGGGGACCACATTGATATAGCATGGCAGTGGAACAGCTTAAAGAACCCAAATGATAGGAAGAGAGCCACATGTGATTTTTGTGGGGTGACAACCTCAAGAGAAATAACTAGGGCTAAACATCATCAAATGAAAATAATTGGGGATTGTAATCAATGTAGGAAAACTCCAGATGAAGTGGTGCTGTTGTTAAAGGAAGCTCTTGCTAAGAAAAAAGGGCAGGCAGAACACTTGAATGAATTGAATGTAGATCAAGATGAGGACGATGAGGTGCAAGAGATTGTGTCCATTAGAAGTGGGAAAAGGCCTACAAGATCAAGTGGTGCATCCTCTGCTCCTAAGAAGCCAAATGTTAAAGGCCCCATGGATTTACTTCTTATGAGAGATCCTGAGACAAGTTTGAAGTTGGCAAAAGCTAAGAGGCAAACAAACATGAATGATGCATGTGACAAAGAAGCAAGAGCAAGAACAATTCAATACATTGCTAGATACTTTTGTAGGAATAGCATTCCTTTTAATGTTGTGCGGACAAAGAGCTTCAAGTTGATGATAGAGGCTATTGGAAACTATGGCCCTCATTTGAAAGCTCTAAGCTACCATGAGATGAGAGTTCCACTCCTTAGAAAGGAGTTGGCATACACCCAAAATTTGATGAAAGCTAATGTGGAAGAGAGGGCAAGGTATGGTTGGTCGATTATGTTCGATGCTTGGACAGATAGGAAACAAAGGACTTTGATAAATTTTCTGGTGAATAGCCCGTCCGGATCTATGTTTATCAAGAGTGTTGATGGTTCTTCTTCATACATGAAGACCGGAGAAAAGTTGTTCCACCTTTTGGACAGCTTGGTTGAGGAGATTGGAGAGAAGAATGTGGTGGAAGTGGTGACTGACAGCAGAAGCAATTATAAATTGGCTGGTAACTGGTAAGTGACATTAACTATTACTAGTTACTTACATTGTTATTAATAGTGTGTTGCTCATTTAAATTTGTTTATTTCGGTCTTAGGTAAACTTCTACAAGCTAAGAGGAAGCACTAATTTTGGACTCCATGTGCTGCGCATTGTATAGATTTGATATTGGAAGACATTGGCAAGCTTAAAAGAGTTCAAAAGACACCATCAAAAGGGGCATAAGTCTTGTTGGGTTTCTCTACAATCATACTTTGGAATTGAACACCATGAGAAAGTTCACAAAAAAATCAGAATTTGTTAGACATGGAGATACAAGATTTGCCACCACATTTCTCACTTTGCAAAGATTGTACACTCAAAGAAACAAAGTTAAAAAGATGTTCACTTCAGATGATTGGACGAAGTCTAACTTAGCTAAAGACCGTAAGGGGAAAGGGGCATCTAATGTTGTACTCGTGACCACCTTTTGAAATGATGTTGCTTATTGCCTTAGGGCTACGGGGTCACTTGTGCGTGTCCTTAGGCTTGTTGATAATGAAAGGAAGCCGGCAATGGGTTACATATATGAAGCAATGGATAGGGCTAAGGCCATTAAAAGTGGTTTTAAAGAAAATGAAAGCAAGTACAAGGAGGTTTGGGAAATAATTGATAAAAAATGGGAATGCCAACTTCACTATTCATTGCATGCAGCGGGACATTTTGTGAATCCGGAATACTATTATGCTAATCCTGATATGGATCGTAATCAGGAAATCATGGGAGGTTTCTACACATGTATTTACAAGCTTAGTTAGACTGACGAATTGGTTGATGAAATCACACGTGAATTGTCTATTTATAAGATGGTTGGAGGCTTCTTTGGGAGGAAACAAGCCATAAGACAAAGGACTACAATGTCTCCTGGTAAGTGAGATGTATGCTCCTAATTTAAATTAAATCTTAAAGTATCATGGACTAACTTGTGTTACATTATCTTTGTAGCTGAGTGGTGGAAGGCATTTGGATAGAGTACTCCTAATTTGATGACACTTGTTGTTAAAGTGCTTAGCTTGACATGTAGTTCATCAGGTTGTAAGCGAAACTGGAGTAGCTTTGAGCATGTAAGTTAATACTTATTAATTTATTTATTTTATAGAGTATTATTAGTTTAGAGTTTCATAAAATGATTATGAAACTAACATTTATTTTATATTATTATATAGATTCACTCAAAGAAGAGGAGTCGTCTTGAGCATCAAAAGTTGCAAGACTTAGTCTATGTCAAATATAACCAAGCTCTTAAAGAGAGATTTGATTGTTGTGATGCCATTGACCCCATTGTCCTAGATGGCATTGATGATAGTAATGAGTGGATGGTGGGAGAAATGGGTGGAGATGGCGAAGATGCTGGAAATGATTTGGTTTTTGAAGGTAATGACTTAACTTGGGGAGATGTCTCCAATGCTGGAGGCGTTGATGAGCCCTTGATATATACTAGGAGGAAAACAAGAGGGGGGAATTGATGCTGCCGCTACATCTTCTAGGCCTTCAAACTCAAGAGGGAGGGGAAAAGGGAGAGGCAAGGCGAGTGGTGATAGAAGAAGTTGATGAAGTAACATGTGAAGAGGAACCTGAAGAGGAGGTTGAGGAGGAGATCTACAACTTCGACACAAGTGAAAGTGAAAAGGATGAGGAGGAGCCAGAGCTAGAAGATGATGATGATGATTGATGATTTCTTATGTAGCTAGGAGCCTAGTAACTCTTATTTCAATGTTGATGCTTATGTTTTGTTACTTTAAGCCTTAGAGGCTTGAACTTCATTTTAGTTTTTAATCTTGACTTTGAGTGGTTTTTAGTCGTGCATTATTGTTCAAGAGTTATGTCTTTTATTGCTATGAGAAATACTTGCATAGACACACACCTAACACATCATCTTAAGCACAACCAATCAAAACACTCCAACTCATTTAAAATAAAAAATAAAATGCCAACGTGTAAATTAAAAAAATCACGTTTTCTTCCATTAACTGCACACTCTCTCCTCCTCGGAATAACCGCTGCCTCTTCCTCTTCTCCAAAACTTCACTTTCCTCTTTCCCAAATGTTTCTTCGAATAACCATTTTATCGGCCTCCTGCTCCGTAATCCACACTCCTGGACTTCCACCCTTCCTCTACCACAGCTTTCTCCCTCTCGTCAGCCGCAACCACCACCCAACATCAGAACCACCAACCTCACTTTCATGAGGTCGTCCCAAACCACATCCTCGGCAACGGCGTTCACCAAGACAAACACATCCATTATTTTGGAAATACATATGCAATTAGTAAATTACAGATGCAGATATCATTCAATTTGTTTACATAAAATTTAATTTTGAAAATCTAATTCAATCCTCGGTCATTTCAATTTGTAAACATTGTACAAGATCTTCCATCAACACAACAGGAAGGGAGAGAGTTGTTAAACAAGAGTGAATAATGGATTGTGAAAGAAAGAAATGAGAAGAGAGATTTTTGTTATTTGTTAACTTTAAAGATAAAAATAAGTAGCGCTCTTGCTGCAGAACTAGTTCCAGCAAGCTTTTCTGCAAAATGGAACTGTGCGTGTGTGTGTGTGAGAGAGAGAGAGAGTGCGTTTAGAGAGAGAGTGCACTTATGGGAAAACGTGGCATTTTCTAATTTACATGTTGGCATTTTATTTTTTATTTAAAATGGGTTGGAGTGTTTTGATTGGTTGTGCTTAAGAATGACGTGTTAGGTGTGTGTCTATGCAAGTATTTCCCTATTGCTATTATGAATGTGATAGAACTTGTACCAAACAGTAAAGGTAAACTAAACCAATCTGGCATAGCCAAACAGATTCGCAAACAATAAAGAAGAGAAACTGAAATTGTTTATTAGATAATAGTGCTCTTGAGAAGAATTACAAACTGGACACCAATAGCCAGCCACCAAAACCTAATTCTCCCAAAAACTAATGAATAGAGGCACAGCCACCTCTATTTATACTAAACCCCTCAAAACCCTAATTAAGCATAATAATAAAATACTATCTAATGCTGACTGGATAATAAAATATAAAGCTGACTGGATAAAGAAACATAGAACAGCCCTAGGCTGTTTGGTTGAGAACCGCGGCCTGTTGGGCTGAGACCTGCGGCCCGTTTGGCTCGTGCTCAGCCCCAATTCTAGCGCTAGCAAGGGCAGCGCATGCTTCTCGATCACGACGTCTCCTATAGACCTTAGTGACAGGAGGTCGAACTCTATCAGAATGTTATGAATTTTAGGTAATATTTGTCATTTTTTAGTTTTTATATGTATATAGTATTAAACTATTAATTATATAAAATTATATATAAAAAATCAAAATAGGGGCCATCCCACTATCCGCTATCCCACTTTCGAGGTCGGCCACTATACGCCGCTATCCGGGATTGACTACTATGCTTTAGATGATGGAGTCTTGATGTGTTCTTAATAATGCATTTGTTAACATTCTAACTTTTAAGGAATTTAAGTTTAAATTTTAGCAAGAATAATTATTACCCTAAGGGATTAAGGGGTTTTTAGCACTTAATTATACTCCATTAACCAGTGTTAGCAAAATCTTAAAATCCCATGATTGTACGCTTCTGCATTTCTGTTCTGAGCTGAATCGGTTGTGTAATCTTTTTCTCTTGGGGTCTGGCAGGATCTTAGATTCAGGTCGTAAGATCCCATGACTTTACGCTTCTGCACCCCCTGTTCCGAGCTGAATTAGTTGCGTAGTTTTTTTCCCGTGGGATCTGTTCAGAGCTTCTGACAAGCAGTGTTATCAATGACGGATGGCGGTTCATGGCGTTTCTCAAAAAATCGCCATAGAAAATCGCCATATGCCATGACGGTGCCATGGCTTCTGCCGTGGCGGCTGAAGAAGGAGGAGGAGGGAGGAGGAAGAAGGAAGCTTGCCAGTGATCGTCGGAGGTCTCACTGTGGCTAAAGCTCGTCGAAGGTCTCGGTGGCTGGGCAAACGAGGTTGAATGAGGAGAATCAGGTTGCAAAAGGAGAACGACAGGTTGAGGAAGGAGAACGACAGGTTGAGGAAGGAGAACGAGGTTGAAGAAGGCTAAATGAAACGCAGCGTACGATGCCTAAGTCCCTAAATGAAACGCAGCGTTTCAATAATTATACGGAAAACCCCAAATTTGTGTTACTTTCTCAACGTTCCACCTTCTCTCTAGGGGCAATTTGGGGTTTTCAATCTCCCTTTCCTCTCGCGCCACTATACCACAGCGACTCAAGTGATCCCGGCCGCACTCTCGCTCGCGACCACCGCGAAGGCTGACCGCGCCTCGCCTTTGTCCGCCATGTCGACGCAACCCGCCATAATCGCCATGGGCGTGGCAGCCACCATAAACCGCAACGCCATGAGATTTCTGTTGCGGTTTTTCGAAAATCCGATATGGATTTCCGCCATGGCCGCAATTTGATAACACTGCTGACAGGGGCTGGAAGTTTTTTTGGTGAAAACTTGGTCACTCTTACGGGACAATTATTGTGTTCTTTTCTTCTTTTGTGTTTTACTTTCATGTTAGCATACACCTTGTGGCTATGGATTTAGTTTATGACTTATTTGGTTGCTAATCTTATAAATATTTTTTTCAACTTTAGTTAAATGATGGGATTTACATGATATTTTCCCTATCTATGCCATTTTTTATGGATATGTTTATGTATATTTTTACATTTATGGTGGAATCTTACGATCCAATTTACGACTCTATAATTTACAATCTTGCACCCCCTCTCCGATCCCCCATAGAATCTCGATTTTCACAACATTGCCATTAACTCAAATCAATTGTCGTGATAGAGTCTTAAATGAAAGAACGAATAAGAAAAGTAATGAATTCAATCCTCTTGTTAGAAATTGAGTTTCCTGATAGTGTGGTCAATCAAGTATTTAATTTAAAATTTTAAGTCCTACTAATTTATTTTTTGGATATTCTCAATCTAATCAATTTTTCATCACTAAAACAAAATCGGAACCAGTGAGCTAGCACTTAGCAGACACAATCCCAGATAACCATACTTTTTATTACTATAGTAGCAATTTGGTGCAGTTACCAAATGTCACAATCAGAGTAACAAACTTGAAGTAAAAAACAAGAAACTTTAGCAATTTAGACAGGAAAGATTCACAATAAATAAATATGTAAAATGTCATAGGAAAACAAGAATAAAATACTATGTTACAACAAGGAGCTAGCTTGAAGAAATCCAAAAGGCCTAAAGTTTTCATTTTGTCATAGCAGCTAGAGAGTATTAGTCATACAGAAGAGAAAATAAAAGTAATAAATAGGGATAACTCATCCTATAAATGGTTATAGTTATAGGCAGTCAAATTAAAGGACTGTGTCTGTACCTAAACCTGTCCCAAACTGGTTCAAAATATTCTAGAAAATCACAAACATGTCTTAGATGAAAATAATCATACAATTGTAACTTCAAACAAATTTAATAAACATTGAAATATAGGTTATAGAATCATAAAACTATGCTTGATATAATAAGCTTCTGTTCAAATACTAAAGGTTTTGTTACAACTTTCAAAAGTTACATGTACATTATTTATCTTATAGAGTACACAGTACTTTAACCTTAAGGAGAAAGTTATATGTTATTATCTTCTCTTACATTATCATGTTTCAATACATTTGTAAAGTGGTACAAAACTACAAATGATTATTTAGCCATTACGTACGGTCAAGAGAATAACCAGGTATCAGGAAATCAAGGACTGATCCCAAACCCTAAAGGGGAATTTCAATTAGCAGATTCTAATATCATAATGGTTTGATTAAAAAGAAAGTACAAGTGTAGAATGGAGATAGAAACCATGTTAAAGACAGGATATTGCCATTTGTAGAAAAAAAAAAAAAAACATACATTACAGTTATTTTTTCTAAATTATTTTCCTCTATCATAGCTTCACCAAGTAGACAACATTTCAATATATCACTGCTTGGAAATGTAAATGCCTGCAGAAAAAGCAATTAGTAGCAAATAGTACCTTGATGTTTAATGCATGCCGGCATAAAGGCGTAATAGGACATCGTTTAGGACATTTAGGTGGCTTTTGATCCATTTCAGTACCACAAGGAACCTGGTGCAGAATCCATCACTGAGCACAGATAGTTTAAGCAAGTGCTAGCAAAAATTTACAATATCCAAGTATATAGGACCAAGGTCAAGAAGATTACACGAGAAATAGTGGCAGATTAACACAGAAAATAGATGGCCCAAAAAAACAGACACACACACATAGAAAGGAGGGAAAACAGAGAATATGTATTGCTGGCTGACATAAATAATCAGCAAGGTTAAGTAAAATTATCAATTTCTTCAAATTTAAATTCAAAAAGTAACAGCAATGAGTAACTACATATTTATATGACCTCTGAACTTATCTTCTAATTTATTTGACAAAATGCAATGAAATTAGCAGGTTTTACAAGTAATATGCAAATGGGAATGTCGCAGTTACACTGGCTACAATGTATATTACATAGATTGACAATAATATCCCTTATTGATTTAATATTATGCATTTAGCTTTGTTGTTCCCCATAATATGTCTGAATGACTTTGCTTCCATTTAAATTGTGCATTCAGTATTAATGTTATAAAACTCAACCCGATCAATGACTCGACCAAGGATTCAAGGTTCTAAGTCAATGGGTTATAGGTTGAACCAGTTAACCAAACATATAAATTCTTTACTATATATTTAAATTATAGCATTAAAAAGTTAGCCTAGATTTTATAAAACAAAATTACAAACATCCACTTTTCTTTGATTTTTTTGTCTTACCCTTTCCTATTTTCAAAAAGGTTAAAATTTGTGTTACTTTCTCAACGTTCCACCTTCTCTCTATCCCACACAACCTCCTCCATCAGATTCAACCCTATTTACCCCCACCAGCTTCTATTAACTGAAGACTAAGAGATTCAGCACTTGCACATTGTTCTTGCTGAAGAAGCCGCTCCAAAACATGTATGATGGACAACAGATAGGAAGCAACCTGCGACAGAAGCAGAACCATGACGAACAAGGAGGCGTGGCTGTCCTTTTTTTGTTTTCTACTTATATATATGATGTATGACTAGGTCAGTTAACGGAACCATCCAAGTAACCAGTTTTATCAAAAACTGGTATGCCGGTTCAGTTTGAGTTGAATGCATTTCCGATCCATTACATGGCTCAAACTGGTTATCACGCCAGTTCATCCACCAGTTCAACAGGACAGTCCGAGCCAAGTTTTATTACAACGATTGTAATACAACATGCTTATAATCTTATCAAATGCAAAGAAAAATGATATGTAGTTGATCCATAAGAAAGTTTCTCCAACATCCCAACTAACTTAAACTTGGCACTAGGCAAAGACTACCATTAAGGTGCTAGGAAATGAGTGACACACAGTTTTCTTCACTAAAAGTTCCCGCCATAGGTTTTTAAACTTTTTACCAGTTTTCTTCACTAAAAGTCTCACACTAACTAGAGATATGGCCAAATAAGTGCTTAAAAAGGGTAGAGCAACCCTCACCCTTAAGCTAGCTTTTGGGGTAGAGTTAGCACTAACCCAAATTTTAAGATAGTATCAGAGTATATCTTAGATCAGATTATTGGAGACCACCCATATATGGGTACCCGCACATTTTTATTCCTGCAAATTCCACGATGTCCTGCCTTGAGCGTGAGGGGGGTGTTGATAAGTCTCAAATTGACTAGAGATATGGCTAAGTAAGTGTTTATAAAGGGTAGAGCAACCCTCACTCCTGAGCTAGCTTTTGGGGTAGAATTAGGCCTAACCCAAATTCTAAGACTTACGTGTGTTTACAATTCGCAACCCAATTTGTATGCAAGAATGTCAAGTTTTAGCAATTAGATTAACAAATTACACAACAAGAAATGCAATTCTAAAATGGTACTTCACAAAAACAACAAACATGCAGAATTGAACAAATAAATTTTATGTAACACATCATAAGACTTAGACAGAATCCAGATGGCCAAACTCAGACCTCAAATTGTGTCTCCCCACATGCACACGAAATTGTCACCATTATTGGACAAGGAGCACAAGCACCTCTGCAAGGACAAAGCTAGCTGTCATCATGTTGTGTTTTGTCTATCTTATAATTCAAGCTTTACAAGTTAAAGACTAAAAGACTGTTTTGTTCATATAACATGCATAAGAAATTAATTATGTCCCTATGTTAGTAACTAATCTGATTCATAAGAACTTAATATTTGTAAAAAGATATATTAATGGTACATTCCTTCTCCATCTAGTTCATTTTGATCACATTGTTAGTAGCTGACGATTGATGACTATTTTGCTAATTGGGCTGGCCTCATACCAACCCTAGGACAATTGGCTGAGCCAAGCTCAGCGCAAAATCAACCAGGCTGCACCAGTTTTTGGCCTAATAGGGTGATCGGATCTGATTTCACCTCAGATCTAAGATCATAACAACATATTTCAGTTCAGGGCACCGTGAAATTGATAACACCAAATACAGTATTTTAGAAATTTAACCTTATGGCCTAATGGACTACAGACCAAGCTCTTGTAATTGTAAATATGGGAAGGGGACATACCTATGGCATGGAGAAGGACACTTATGGTTCTTACATCGAAGCCTCCTGCCACATATCTAATAATTTTTTAAAACAAAAAGGAAATTGATCAATGCCACTACAAGTCTCTTGTCAAAACAAACTAACAACAACAACAAAACAGGCACACACACCTCTGCACAGGGAGGGCAATCCCCGTCACAGCAGCGACGCTTACACGCATGCCTACCACAGTCACGCATCGTCAGACACTTCCTTTCACATGCCAAATCTTGATAGCAAGGAACCTACTCCAAGTTCAGTTAACTTTGCCTCCCATGACAACTAGAAACAAAGATGCAACATCCAAATTCCAAAAGAAAAACAAAACTATAATCACTTACATCTTTCTTGAGGCTCCCACAGCGACAAGACTTCCTCACAACAATCCTACAATTCTCAACGCACTGCCCACGATGGCATCTCTCAGGGCACCTGTGATACCCGCAGGGCAACATCTTTTCACAGGTTGAGCCACACACCTGCACTGGAGCATCACAAGGCATTCCTTCATAGACCCTCTTCCCACAAGGGCATGTTCTCTTCCCCTGCAAGGGACACTCACCACACTCCCCAGAATGGCACCCCCTCTCACAAACATGCTTCCCACACCTAAGCTTCTTTTCACACGGATCACCGCATCGAAAAACACGATCGTAGCACTCCCTCTCCTCTCTAACCTTCCCACACTGGCAGCTACACACGGTGCGGATCCTGCAAGGTGGGCAAGGGCCACGGTGGCAAATCTCAACGCACCTGTGAACCTTACAATCCAACAACTTGGAACAAGGGCTATCACAGGAAAACTCCTTGAACCCACATCTTCGAACATCTTGGTGAGACCCACAAAAGCATCGAGCTTTGATGAGTTGCGGGCAGGAGGGGCAGGGCCCGGGATGGCAGAGGAGTAAGCAGTGGTGCCCGCAATTGTGCTTCAATGGCCTCCCGCAAACGTCGCCGCAGGAATGTGGCAAAACCCATGGATCGTCACTGGGGGGGTTCTCCAATTTCCCGCAGAAGCAGAGGTAGGTTTTGGGGATGTGGGTCTTGGGGTACTCTGCCCTGCATTTGGGGCAGTTCCAGAGAGCGGAGTGGGAAGCCTGGTCGGCGGAGATGGGGAGGCGTGTGGCGGCGCGTGCGGCGGAGAGGTCGGAGGCCTGGCGGGCCCAGCTCTGGATGCAGATGAGGTGGAAGACGGCGAAGCAGAGGGAGGTGCAGGACCACGTGGGATCGGAGGGCTTGATGCGTTCAAGGCAAATGAGGCACGATAGGGCGCCGGAGGAGGAGGAAGTGAGGAAGGAGCGGATCTTGGAGAGGTCGGCGGTGGTGGCAGTGGTGGAGGAATGGCCAGAGAAATCGAAGTAGGATTTGAAGATGGAGTCGGAGAGGTCGGAATGGCGGAGGGCCTCGGCGGTGGAGGGGCCGCCGCCGTCGGAGTCGGAATCAGAGAGTGGCGGTGGCGGGTGGTGAATCGATGAGGTCATTTTGGGAACTCCACCTCAGCGAGCACCCCTGACTCTATTTATATTGACGTTGTTTCTTGGAGGTCCACCCTTGTCTATTTTTGTGTTTCACTTTTTGTTCAATGATGGTGGGCTTTTTTTTTTAATATTGTAAAAAAAAAAATATATTAGTGAAATATTGTAAAAAAAATTATTTAGTGAAGTATGGTTGTTTTTGACCTATTAGAGCTGACGTGGTGAAAAGATAGGAGTCGCAAGATTTTTCGCGACTTATGTGCCGGGAGTCGCATTGCAACTTGCATGGCAACAGTTTCAAAACCGTTGTCAAAGATGATAAAAGACTAGGGTTTGTAAATCGTTACCTAATATCACATTCTCTCTCTTCATTCAACAAGTGGCCCCACCACTACTCTTCATCTAATAATTCTAATTCTTTTCTTCTCTCTTTCCCCTTCTCTCTCTTCATTAATGTCTTTTCTTCTTCCTCAACCAAAAAGAAAGACTTTTCTTCTTCCTCCTCCCTTCCTTCTCTCTCTTCATTCAACACCCAAAAACCATAATCCCTCTCACCCTTCAACCAACAGCCGCCCCTCCTTCCTTTTCCCTTCCTCACCAGCGCCGCCATCAAATCCTTGTTCTCCTCCTTCCGGCGCCACAACCACCACTCCAATCGGCCTCCACCACCATCTTCTTCACCTTCTCCACCACAACAAATGATGGTGCATTACCAGAACTCGCATTTGTAATATGGTCATTAGACTTCACAGTTGGGTCCCTTTCTTCCATGTTATCGACGTCGTCAACTACTTCTTTAACATCCACCATAGGAGCCACTTTTTCCCAATTATCAACCTTGTCGACTTCCTCAGACGGCACATGAGACATGATTTAGTATCCTGGGGCATTTGATAATTACATAAAATAAGCACACCAGATCAATGTAAAAAACGCACTTAAATGTGCGAATGAAATACAAATTTTGCACTATTAAGTGCGAAAAGTTAATGGAGAATTTAAGATATATTCCGCACCTAAAGAAGTGAAATATGTATTACATTCGCATCATTAGGTGCGGAAAAAAACGCACTTAATTAGTTGCGAAGACAAAACGCACATGATTAGTGCGAAACAAAAACGCACTTAATAAGTGCGAAATAAAAACGCACTTATTAAGTGCGAATAAATTACTAACCTTGC
The DNA here is from genome assembly GCA_030819835.1 of Acmispon strigosus. Classification (NCBI taxonomy): domain Eukaryota; kingdom Viridiplantae; phylum Streptophyta; class Magnoliopsida; order Fabales; family Fabaceae; genus Acmispon; species Acmispon strigosus. Next base: position 32,285,052 of record JAUAMA010000007.1, read on the forward strand.
TCAGGGTTGGGTAGTGGATGCTGGATAGTTGGTTGAAATATTAGAGATAGGGAAGGTTATAAGATATGTTGGGGATAAATTTATATTTTAAGGGCATTAATATAATTTACTATAGACAGAGATGGCATCATAATTAACAAGGGGTGACACCAAAACTAATGCCCCTTCAAGTATTCTTGATTAATCTAATGGAATACGAAAAATCATTGTTATTAAAACGTTACAGTTATAGGGAATTTAAACATGTATTACATTGAAGTAGTTTCTCAAATTTAATGAGATGATGGAATGCCAAAAATCAAAGCATTTTTAACATAAGGAAATGAATGTGAGGATAAAGAAACAACGGCCAAGATCAAAGCCAACAAACGACCATGATTAATTTCAGTTTCAATAAATAACACAATTACATAAATAACCTTGTAAAAAAATACAACAATGTGTAATAATTAAGTGAATGATGAAATTACCCTCCTGGTTGCCAAACTTCTTCTTTATATTATATATAGGTATAGATAGATAGATAGATATAGATAGATTGGTTTAGTTAGAGGAATTTATTGTGCTAAGGAAATAAAATTAATTCTACCCTATTATATTATATGTAGCGAATTTTTGGAGTAAGGTGAGTGTAATTATGTTTTTTTAATCTTAGGGATTAATGTTATATATATATAGCGTATAGCGCATGGTATAAAATAATAAAGAGGGTGAGATTTTTGTTTTAATACTATGATGCTTTGTGTGATTTATGAAAAATATAAAATGCTAGTATATAATGGTGTAGTTTGAATTATATACTTATGCATGGAGTAGTTATTGGGAAATAAAATAAAATGAAGTAATACTATTTAGTACATGCGTGCTAAAGTAGGTAGACTAATTACATAGAGTAAATGTGTATTGATTCAAGGTTCTTCTGTGGAGGACTTCTTTTTTGGACTTGTGTATACGCTTGGATTAGGCCAAGGTAAGGGTGACTCAGTCCTTAGAGTGTCTGCATGTGATTATGCTATGTGATGCTTGTGGTTTATATTGTATTTATGTGAATGTTGGTTATATCATATGCTTGATATATGTGCTTATATGAGGATGTTACTATGCGAATATTTGTCCACGTATTATCATATGTTTTATTTGGTTATCTAATAACATGCTTATATGGATTTGCTAATTTGTTGCTAACATGACCATGCCATGCTAAATTGTTAATATTGGAAGAATCGTTATCATTCTATTGGATAAATATTGTGATTGGTTGACTAAATCATGACATAGCATTCGTTTGGTTTAACCTTGTTCTTGTTCAGTGTCTTTCATAAGTGGCGTACTATGCAAACTACTAATTTTATTTGTGGTTGTTTCCCTCATGCCCGGAGGAGACCGTGGTCGTCCCGTCTTCCTAAGTGTTGATGCTAAATATCTAGTCATAGTTTTTAGTACAATTGGATACTGTGAATTCATATCTAGATTGACCCTAGGTCCCCATTTATTGATGTTGTCTGCTTGTGTTATTACTTGGCTTATAACTTGTGAATTTGATATAATATGATTTATTATGCTTCACATGATATGCTTATAATGCCTGTCATACTTGGAGTTTGACCCTTGCATTATTTGTTGTGTGTTGTGTGAGCGCTTACCGCCAGATGGATTCCGATAGACTGTGTCAAGACATTCCTTATCCTTTGGAGGAAGAGTTGTACTTCTTGGATTACCTGGATCGGTCGAGATGGACTTTCAGTCGAGTGCATAGGATGGTGATCTATCGTGGCTACGTGCGGAGAGTTCTGTGAGATCGCTATGGAGACGTTGTGGAGGTTCGTTACTACCGTGGTACTACGTTTGTTACTATTCCACCACGCTGGATTTTGGATTAGATGATACGTTTTGATGACGCGATGCGGAGCCGAGTACCGAACCAGTCGGAGGAGACAACGTCTTCAGAGGATGATTGTAATGACATCAGTTAGTGGCTTCATCGTGAGCATGAGTGGAGAGCTCAGCGTGTTAGAGATTGTATACAGCGAGAGCAGGAGTGGTTCCGAGTTTCAGAGCGTTAAGTTTCTCGCGGTTCGCAGTAGTTAGGGTTTGGGATTTTATTCTGCCATCACTCTTGAAGTTTTACTCCCCGCGTAGGAGGCTCGGGGGGTCGATTCAGTTTCTATTCAAAACTTGTCCTTACTTTCGAATTATTATGCCAGTTGGACTTTTCAATGAATGATTATTTATTTTGTTTTAATTTTATACAGCTTTTCGAGTTCTTTTATTCATTCGATATTATGATTATAACCCCGAGAAATCGGGGCGTTGCATTTTTTCTCAGAGGTGCGGGGCGGGGCATGTTAGCAAAGACAGTATGCGCAACCTCCTTGTAAATCCGAGCGGGACTAGTGTTGAGGATTTAGTAGTTTCCATACTTTTTTCGTAGTTTTTTGCATAGTTTCTCTTGTCACCTTCTGTGTGGTCATATTCCTGTTCTTTTCTGCTCGGGTTTTTGTTTTCATGCAACTCATCCTTTAGTCCGCTAGTTCTAGCCAAACTATCCTCCATGTTGACATATTTTGCTGATCGTCTTCGGAATTTATCTATGTCAACTGGTGGTGGTTTTGCCAATGAACTGTGGAATGATGTTGAAACTCGGATAGCTTCACAAGCCAAGTGCAACATCACATTTTCATCCAAATTCGGCACTAGTGTCGCTTCTTTGTAGAATTTTTTCAAGAAATCCCTCATTGATTCTCCTTTTGCTTGCCTCATCTTTCTAAGAATGCGAGATGTCTTTGGCAATCCTTTGCTTGTTATGAAATTATGCACAAACAATTGTGATAGTTCCTTCCAGCTTTTAATTGAGTTCGGAGCCAACGATTGAAACCAATGCAGCGCTGCTTTTCTCAATGTTAGAAGAAAAATCATGCACATCAGCGCGTCGGTTTCTCCAGGAAATGTTACTACTGTGACATATGTGTCCAAATGTTCTGTTGGATCAGTTTCCACAACATAAGGCTCAACGCCAACCGGCTTCTTAAAATCCTTGGGAACTTTTACATTCATGATCTCTGCACAAAACGAGTTGGTAACCTTGCATTAACTCCATCCTTCAAAGTAGACTCTCCTTCCAAATCCACTTGTCCTTCATGCGCATGATTGAGTTCAGGTTATGGAGGTTTTCTCACTATTTCCTGTCGTCTTTCGCAATTTGGAGAATTAACAACATGCCTACTTGCAGTTGGATGCAGCGATTCATGGAGAGATCTTTCCAGTTCATGAATCCTTTGTTCCATGTTGTGCAAGGGTTCCTCCACATTTGTCCTCCAAAATTCTTTCCTGGGAAGTTTCCTCCTGCTGTGAAGGTTCTCTCTAGTTTGGAGTGCGTCGCAGTGGAGACGAAATTCTCTGTGAATTGTTCTCCTGCACTATCATTCCTTTTGAATTCACTTCCTGCTACCTTTGTGTTTGCACCATCACGAAGCTTTGACGAATTGCAAATTGCTAGTTTCGTAGTAGAGAATGACCTTTGAGTAGAGAGAGGAAAATGACGCAGAGTCACTGTGAGCTTCTTCTTCAGAACAGAAGAAGAAAGACGTTGAATTGTCGAATCATCCCCACAGACGACGCCAAATGTTCATACGTGAACTCTAGACGGCGGAGCTGTGGTGGAGCTCAGCCCTACTCTGATATGATGAGGCAGAGTCTCCAAGTTGTGATGCATCGGGGGACCTGCAGAAGACACTCCAACACTCAAGTCAATATCAGAGCAATGAGAGCATCTAAAGGCTCAGCTCAAACATGTAAGAATGCATAACAAACTTGTAATGTAATTAATGAGTTAGAAGTGTCCTAGAAGGAACAATGGAACCTGTATTTATAGGCGTCGGAGGTCCTCTACAAGTGTTGGGGAAACTCTTAAGTGAGGCTTCCGAGCGGGAGTGACTATATAGCCGAGCGACCATGTAGCACTTCCCTCGGCCTTTTGTCCAAGCTAGTCAAATGATGGGCCAGTAAGCCGGGAGGTCTCCTCCCTAGCCCAGGTCGTGCAGGCTGCCTCTTATGTGTATGCTAAAGAGCATCCCTAGTGAGCTAGCTTGTCACACCGTCGGGTCATATGGCTGAAGAGCCAACCAAAACAGATCCATTGCAACTCCAAACTTCACCATCACGTCCATTGTCTGTATGTATGTATAGTTCCATTTGATTTCTTCTCTGAGCATCGAACGACCATGGAAAGGTCTGCCACCTACTCTTCCAATGTGCTGTCTTAGGCACCAATATGCTCCATGAAAGCATCCAACTTTGCTGTCAAATTCTCCACGTCGCCCATGACAACTTTCTGATTCCAAGTTGTTATGGACCTTAGCATACAAACTAGTCACAGGTTTGGACACGTAGAAATCCTTCTTGGCTTCTTGCGACCTATGATGAACAAGAGAAGCTATGTGTACACTAATTTGGAGAATAACTTCTTACTGTTTTATTGAGTATTGACATCCCTATTTAAAGGGTTGTAATGCAGAAAATTAGGAATGGGTAGGATCCTGACTAACAAGGAAACAAGTAGTAATTGAAAATTTACTTCTAAAAATAATCTGCCTATTACATAGAAACATAATAAAAGGCAATTAAAAAGAAATCAAATCTTTTTCTGATTAATTACGGAAACTTGTTCTGCTGCGTCTCTGATATTTGCACCACAAAAGCATCCATATCAATGTATTGATTGGGTTACTGCAATATCAATAGTGCAGGTGCAGCTCGCATTTCTCTCTTTATATATTATATAGATGGAAAAGCAATCGCCTCAAATAAACAAAACGTTGTGAACACATCTTATTTCTTAAAGCTTCATTCAAAATGCATGGAAACACCCTCTTTGGTAGAGACAACATCAATATAACCCAGCAGTTGAGTCTCACACCCTTATACATTCCGGTAAATACCAAAAGAAAAAAGCATCATTCAAAATAGGCAACATTTACAACATTACACAGCTACATACAGTCACAGATTCTTAATAACACATGATAATGGCTGTACAAGTATGAAGTAGAAGGATGCATAAAATTAGAAGAACTCAAAGCGCATGAGAAGCTTTACTTTGTTGTACTTAGCACCTTTGCGGGAATGCAGCGGAACTGCTCGAATTCCGCTTCTTAGTTCCCACACAGGTAAGCATGTCTGTCCTCCAAAGTCATCCTTCTCAGACATGTCATACTCATGAACTTCTACGCGAAGCAGAGCCAATTCTGGAACAGTGAGTGGGTACTCGAATACCTCATTCCAAGAAGGCAACCAATTATCCTCCACTGCCTTAGTTTTCTTCATAACAGTATCACCAGGGACTCCAGCAATCCCAACCTGTATAAGAGTTAATCAAAATTGAGATGATATAACAACTACATGGAAGGTACTATATGACTGCAAGGAAGCCATTATGAAGAGAAAAATATGGATGTTATTATCACTGCAACATAATGATCTAGTAGATGATATTAACATACCCTTGCATAGAAGTCTGGAGGTGAGAATTGATCAAAGTGAGTATGCTTGAAATCATTGTACCATCCTTCCCCCATATATACAGTCACCTAAATAAGAGTAAGAAAGGCATGGAATCTATTAGAGCAAGACTAGAAATTAAAAGAGGCAGCTGATGACTCAGGCATGGTAGTGAAGCCCTCACCTTCAAAGTAGTCTTCGGAGGCAATTGAGCTTTAGGATCAAAGACCTCATTACTTGGACCAGTTTTTAATAGAAAATCTGGTTTTTTAACATAACCGCACCCGCCATTGGCTTTGAACATTCCTTGCATCAACCATAGAGATCTCCCATGCCCCTGCGAACCACCAAAACTGATTAGTGGACATATTTCATGATCATAATATCATTAGTCCACCAAAACTGATTAGTGGACATATTTCCTGATCACGATATCATTAGTCAGTAATAGACTCCTTGATGTTAGATGGGTGTAATTATAATAGCAATGTCCTGAATGGTAAAAAAAATCTCACATCCTCACCACTGGGAAAGCCAAGACAAAAACACAGATCAACTAAAATAACAATAGTAATAAATCATCCTTTAAAATTACCACCCCATATTTTCAATCTGTCACAGTGCTAGACCTCACAGGTTGGTGTAGTATCTAGTTATTAGTTTGGTGCTTTCCAAGTTCCTCCCACCCATCAAGAAATTCCCAATACAAAAATAAAAGAAAAAGAAACACAGGTTTGGGAGGGTGGAGTTGGAGGAAGAAATAGAAATTACCTGCATGTTAAATGCAACCATCTGAGCACCATGCATCCACCCAATCAATGGGTTATAATTTGATGAGGTAATGCGTGTACCTTTTGGATACACCCTCAGTATATTCCGCTGAGTAAACCTGCCAACAACCAGGAAATAAATACTTTTCTCTACATTTGCAGTTAAACAACATATCCAGCAATGAGTTTGTCTCAAAGCTGAATAGAATACAAAAGCTCTGGAAATTTTAAAAGAGTGAGAAAACCATCTGTCAGATAGGTGCCACAATAAGTAAGCACTACATAAGCAGACACATAGCAGTGCACCATCAAGAGAGCAAGTAAACTGTTGTCAAGGACTTCTAGTTTTGCATCTCATGTTTCTTTAACTCCTGGAACCGTAAAAAGGTAGAAGCCCGTATAACAGTAAAATTTTACTACATATTTCATTACTTCATTACAGAAGAGTTATAGCCAGTTCATATAATACTGAGAGCAGCATAGCACCTGCAAATGGGGTCAGTGGAAAATACCTGACAATTTCTTTTCCATAAGTTATAGCAGCCTTTTCAAGCTGTAGCTCACTTAAACTTAGACGTCTCACTTTATCAGGATCCACTTTTAGACATTCCTCTAATCCACCTTTAGGCTTGCCAGCATGAATGGCAATTAAACGTCTATATTCAGCTGATGCACTTTGGCGTGATTTTTCTGCTTCATCATCTTCGTCATCGTCATCATCATCATCATCATCATCATCGTCCTCCCCGTTGTTCTGCTAAAGATGGTAAGCCAGAAAATGAATCAACCAATCTCCCTCTTACAAAATTAATGTTGGGGAAATTTACATACAACACTGACTTAGTCCCAGACCTTGTAATCATTTATAGTACCACCTCTCAAACTCGGGACTTCCCTGCCCCATGCTTCTTCATCACCTGGAGGCTTTCCCTTCTGTGGTTCCTCCTCTTTTTCCTTTTCCTCTTTTGCCTCAAGGTACTCCTTAGGTGGTTTAGTTGATATGATAATTCTCTTTTTAAGTGATTCAGGAGAAGGAAATTCCTTCAAGCTTTCTGACGAAGGACAAAATAGTATGTCCCCAAATGTTTGAGTGATCATCTGAAAATGAACAGAGGACTGTCAAATATGAACTAAAAGATTGTAAGTTTGTAACCAATTTGAACCCCAATAGAACTCCAAGTAACTAACCTCAGCCACTTTGGCCTGAAGATCAGGAGTAAGGTGATCTTCTAAGGTTATTACAACTGGATATTCTGACACGAGAAAGGCATGGTCCCTAATAGACCTCAAACATTTGATGAGTGTAACGGGACTAGTCAATGTCCTGCATTATAAAAAATAGATATGTAATGAACTATATTTCAAAATATTTAGGAAAAAATTCTAAATTCAATTGCCATTAGTTACAATGAAGTGAAATAATATCCTTTTCCTGTAATGCCAGAATGCAGCATTTTATTGCCATCAGCAAATAGATGGATAAGGCTTCATCAAATCAAAATAGAGTTACCTCCTCAAAATTTTGTTCTCAAGGAAATGCATGCTTACAATCATGAAATCAAATCAGAGTGGAAAAACAAAACTAAAATGAATTATAAGCTAATAAGTTTTGAAACGGATGAATGGATTTCTCTGAAACAAAAAGTGAGGGGGGTAAAGAAAGAGAAACAAGGGAGATGACTTGAATTCATGTTTAAAAGCCAGCCTCATTCAACTAGTAAACTTACCTTCCATGAAGAACATCCACATCATCTTTTGATGCATTAGGCCATATATCTAATTCAATCACCCTCACACCTCTCTTCAGCGCATTGATGATGGGGGCATCACTGCAATCACTGCTAAGCTGATTTCCAGTTAGATAGGAGTTATGACCAGTGTAAATGAAATAGTGAGACAAAGGTAAAGACATATCCTGGTACACCTGCAATAGAAGAAATAACATCAATTACACAAACAGATAATCAGAACAACAAAGCAGAAACAATTATCCACAACATAATATCAGATTTTCAAAGTTCCATTCTTAGAAATAGCCCCAAACCCTTTGTTTTAAATTTTAAAACTTATAGTTTCAAGTCTAGAATTTACTAATTCCAATAGGCAAAGGGTTCAACCAACCAACATGCACTTAAATGATTAAAAGTACACACTTAGCACCAAATTGAAACAGACTCACTATAAATTCACTTAAACTGTTAACAACTATTATGAGAATGAAGAACTCAAAAGGAAAAAAGGCTACCAAATTCCGTAAAATCCACACTAATAAGAATAGCATCCACAATTAGAAAGCATATAAAACCAAATTAAGAGCTGTCTCATTTTTTAAACTAAATAGGACAAGAAGACACAAATCCAAACAAAAAAGGACAAGGTTAACCCCAAGAGAAGGTAACAGGTGGATTATCATCACTGAAGAGGTACTTGAAGAAACTACAGAAAGTTATCAAAGCTTCATATCTCCAAAATGGACCCAAACCCTTTGTCTTATAGTTTCAAGTCCACAATTTTCAAATTCCAATAGAAAGTGGGTTCAACCATCATGCCCTTACACCCGTTTGAATGCAAACCAAAAAGCACTTATTCGAGCTTATCTGGTGTTTTTTTTTTCCTAGTAGATTAGCTCCAATAAGTCTGCACCCAAACGCGCTATTAAATGATGAGAAGTATACACTAAGCACCAAAATGAAACAGATTCACTATAAATTCACCTTAAATGGGCATTATTAATTGTTAAGAACTATTATGAGAATGAAGAACACAAAAGGAAAAAAAAGGTACTAAATTTGGCAAAATCCACTCTAATAAGAAGAGCATCCACAATTAGAAAGCATATATACAAAACCAAATTCAGAGCTATCTTTGTCTTGTTTTAAACTACACAGGACAAGAATAAACATAAACAAATCCAAATAGAAAAAAACAAGGTTTAATTCACCCCAATAGAAGGTAACAGAGGTGGGTTATCATCACTGAAGAGATACTTGAAGAAACTATCGAGATGGAGGCCCCTTCGGTGGAAGATACTCAAATGCTTGTGGCCGTCGATGATGGCCTGAGCTTCCTCCTCGGTGGCCTTATCCTGCCTCTGCACCTCAACGAGGAAGCTGCGGAGGTGGGAAGCTGTCATGATTTCGTTCTCGTCGGAGTAGTTCTTGAAAAGGGTTTTAATCTCCGGCGGAGCCTCCGAGACGGCGAGCTTGAACCGCCGCCGGCAGCAAAAGCAAAATCTATAGGTCTGTTTGGACATGGTTTTCTTTTCCTTTCACAACAAACACACAACACACTCTTTCTCTCTTGAAAGAGAGAGAGACAATCAAAGATAACTAACTAAATAAGCGCGTTTAGGCCGTCCGCGTGCAGTTGAGATGTAATAATAATGATATAGTGTGTGTGTGTGTGTGTGTTGGGGATTTGAGAATGGATACGTTTCTTGTGTTGTTGGCAAAGAGAAGAAGAAAGGTCACAGATAGATAGAGAGAGAAATAACCAGAAAATGCAGAAAAATAATAAAATAGTTGTCGTCATGTCTAGGTGTCTCCAGATTCCTAATACATGGGGGTGGGAGGGTACTCCACTTGGGTCCCATGATTAATCCTCTAAAAACCAATGAGATGTGGGCACTTGGCTCTCTTTTGTTGAAATCCATGAGCATAGGTTGTAAATCAACTGTCAGGATTGTTACTTCATTCATTCCTTAATAAGAGTAACTACTAAGGAATTATTAATTTTAAGAGATTATTAATCATATCTTACTTATTTTACTCTTAATTTTATTAATTTTATGGTAGTAGAAAAATTGAAAAATAAAATTTAATAAGAGAGATAAATGATATATTAGGAAGTTGAGTAGTAATTTTAATAGAAACAAGAAACATTAATAATCTTCCTTAATAGATGTGTTAAAACCTTAAATTGACAGTTATTAAGAAATTGGGGTAGAAATTATTTTAACTTTTGAGTTTTATTTTTCAGGTCTCTCATGTATCTCCACCGGATTGGTGAGAGAGTACTCTCATGATACCGTCGGACACAAAAGTGATGAGTTGTGGCGGAATTAAGAAAAATAAAATGAGGGGCCAAAATAAGTTTTTTCAAACAAAAATGATATATAAACAAAAATTAAATATTAAACTAATTCATCTGCTTATTGGAAATTTAATATAAACTATATCAATAGTCTTAGAAATTTACTTTACCTTTTTCTCAAAATTTTTATTCTCAATATATTTTTCCTTTAAATAGTTTATCTAATTATTATCAAAAGTTAAAAGTGTAGTAAATCCCACACATGAAGAAGAAGTAGAATTGAATTGAATGAAGATAACTAATTTTCATTAACTAACCCAATAAGCAATACAATGCATCTATAAGCTTCTGGTAGATACTAACTAACATACCCTAACTCTAGTTAAAACTTCTTTAACCACAGTTCTAACCTACCAACAGAAGTTGTTAACTACTAATAACAGAATAACATAACTAATAACAGAATAACAGAAAGATAACTATCACGTGATAGTTAATAGGCCCCCTCAAGATGAAGATGGTGGAAAATCTTCAAGCATGCTCATCTTGGAAGCAAGCATGTGAAAACGGCTCGGTAACAAAGCTTTGGCAAATAAATCCGCAGTTTGATGTTGTGTTGCAAGTGGTAGTAACTTCATTAATCCTTCCTGGACTTTATGGCGAACTATATGGCAATCTATTTCCAAATGCTTTGTCCTTTCGTGAAAAACTGGATTGGCCGCAATGTGAAGAGCACTGCTATTGTCACAGTAAAGAACAGGTTGCTTCATCCCTTGTATCCCTAAATCTTTGAACAAGAAAGCTAACCATTGAAGCTCACAAGTTGCACTTGCTAGTGCTCGATATTCTGCTTCAGCAGACGATCGTGATACAATTGATTGTTTCTTTGCTCTCCAGCAAAGTGGTGAGGCACCAAGGAAGAAGCAATAGCCACTAACAGATCTCCTTGTGTCCTTGCAGCCTCCCCAATCTGCATCAGAAAAACCCATGAGCTGTAAGGATGAAGATCGAGGGAAGAACACCCCTTTACCTGGTGATCCTTTAAGATATCTCAAGATTCTTTGAATTGCATTATAATGAATCTGTGTAGGCTTGGAAAGAAATTGACTTAGCTGCTGAGTTGCAAAATCTATGTTTGGTCTAATTGTTGTAAGATACAACAATTGACCAATTAATCTGCGATACTGTGGGACATTAGGATAAAGAGGTCCTGCATCCTGATAAAACTGAATACCAGGTTCAAGTGGTGTAGAAGCAGGTTTGCAGCCTAATACCCATGCTTCTGCTAACAAATCCAAGCAATATTTTCTTTGACATAAAATGATACCAGCTGAAGAGTGAGTAGCTTCCAGTCCTAGGAAAAACTTTAACACACCAAGATCCTTAATGCCAAATTAAGAATGAAGAGCATGCTTTACTGCTGCTATTTCAATAAGATCATTTCCAACCAATTCTATGTCATCCACATAAATCAGCAAAATTGTAGTGGTTACCCCTACTCTTTTTACAAAAACAGAATGGTCAGAAGAGGCCTAAACAAAAGACAAAGAAATTAAAATAGTGGATAACTTTTCATACCACTTTCGACTAGCCTGTTTAAGACCATATAAGGACTTGGTAAGCTTACAAACTTGCTTGCTGGAATATCCTGCTACACCCTGTGGAATTTGCATAAAAACATCTTCTTGTAAATCACCATGTAGAAAAACATTGTTCACATCAAGCTGGTGAACATGCCAATGGTGTACAGGAGCTAAAGCAAGAACAACTCGAATAGAAGTGAGCTTAGTAACAGGAGAAAAAGTCTCAAAATAATCAATACCCTCAGTTTGATTATAACCCCTGGCTACCAACCTAGCCTTATATCTCTCTATTGTGCCATCTGAATTTCTTTTGATCTTAAACACCCATTTACTGCTAATTGGAATCACATTTTCAGGAAAATCAACAATCTTCCATGTAGAATTTTCTTCAAGGGCTGCTATTTCTTTCTGTATTGCTTCTTGCCAACAAACATGTTTACATGCTTCAGCATAACTTGATGGCTCAGTAGTGGATGTTAAAGACAATGTATAAGCTTTCTAATAAGAGGGAAGTGTATTGAAATTCAAATAAGAAGAAATAGGATAGGGTATAGAACAATTGTTTGAAAGATGGCAATCTACCAAATATGTAGGCATTGACTTACTCCTGCCAGATTTTCTAACTGGGAAACATCTCTGTTGTTGTTGTTCAGTGTGAACCTGCTCTTGTGTTGAGGGAGTAACCTCCTGACTTGTCAAATCAAGAGGTAATAGTCCTGATTGTAGAGGCTGTATAACAGAATCCATAGCTGGAGATTGGGGAGTAACAACATCATGATCCACATAAGACCAAGGTTGTGACAAAGAATCTGAACAATGTTCTTTGTAAGGAAAAATTAATTCCTCAAATTCAACATGTCTAGAGACTATTATCTCCTTAGATAAGAGATCATAACCAATATAGCCCTTCATCCCTTGTTTATATTCCAAGAAAACACACTTTCTGACCCTTGGTGCTAATTTAGATCTATGTTCAGCTGATGTAGAAATATAGCAAAGACAACCAAATATCCTTAAATCTGACAAATTAGGTAAAGCACCATGAAATAATTGATAGGGTGATTTAAACTGATGAAGATGAACTGGCACCCTATTCATTAAAAACACAGAATGCTGAACAGCATATCCCCAAAAAGATGAGGGCAGAAAAGATTGAAATAACAAAGCTCTTGCTATGTTAAGAATTGTTTGATGCCTTCTCTCTACCCTAGCATTTTACTGAGGTGTTGCAACACAGCTTCTTTGATGTACTATGCCCTTTTGATTATAGAAAGAGGAAATAGCAAACTCAGGGTCATTATCTGTTTTCACTGTTTTAACTTGTGCATTGTATTGTCTTTCTACCAAATTAATAAAGGACTGCACTTGTGATTGTACTTCTCTAATATTCTTTAATAAAACTACCCAAGTGTATCTACTATAGTCATCCACAATTGTCAAAAAAAATTTATGCTTATGCAGAGTTTGCACTCGAAATGGTCCCCAAATATCCATATGTAACAATTCAAGTGTAGCAGTTGCAATAGTAGTACTAACAGGAAATGCTAACCTCTTTTGTTTAGCAAAATGACACACATCACATGTTTTCTTTTCATGTACCTGTACAAAAGGAAAATCCTTACTCAAAACTTCTAAGCTCCTATTGTTTACATGACCAAACTGAAAATGCCATAAAGCAGTTTCAGGTAAAACAACTACACTGTTTGTAGAAAAATTACAAGTTTTGAAAGAATGTGAAGTCCTTTGCTTCATGTCCAATTACAATAGTCCTCTGTGTAGTTTACCCGAACCAAGAATCTTCATGCTCAAGTCCTGAACATCACAGCCAGTTTCTGTGAGAATCACTTTGCAATGCAAATCAGTGATTAATCTTGAAGCTGAAATCAAATTAAAACTAAACTCTGGAATATACAGAACCTCTTGGAGAGTTATAGAGGATGTTAAAGGAACTGTTCCCTTATAATTAGCAAAAACAGAAATACCATTTGGTAACCTAACTCTTATTGGTTTTATAGCATGATATTGGTTGAACAAACCAAGTGTATTACAGATATGGTCTGTTGCACCTAAATCCATAATCCAAGACTTTAATTTCAAAGTAGAAGAGAGTGAAGCACGTAGAGTACCTTGTACATCTTGAGTTGTAGTTGTTACATGGTGAACATGTGAATCCATGGTAGGTTGAGGCTGTGCTGAAAAATTTGTTCCTTGCTGTAACAGTGACTTCAATTTCTGTAATTCATCTTGTGAGAATAATGATTCAAAAAAGGAATTATCTCTAGATATAGGTGTTTGCCCCTTTTCTTCAGGTTGAACACTTTCAGTGTCAAAATCTACAGCATTAGCATGATAAGAACCAGAATTTGTTTTAGAGTTAGGAGGAAATCCATGCTTCCTATAACAAACATCAACAGTGTGACCAGTTCTTCCACAAAAAGTACAAAATTTAGTGGTTTTTCCTCTTCCATAACTATTGCCATAATTTCTTCTTCCTTCAGCAGCATTCACATTAATTTGATTTTCTTCTACAACAGTGATTTGTCTTTCATGTTGTGATGCTAAAGAAAAAACTTTGGATAAAGTAGGCAGTGGATTAGAAAATAAAATCTGAGACTTCACTATTGAAAATTGTTCATTCAATCCCATGAGAAACTTCATAACTTGATCTTGCTGCTTACATTCATCAACATAAGTACTAGCAGGACATGCACATTTAACAGTGCAAATGCAAACACGACTAGGTCAAAAATTCTCCAATTCTTCCCACATTGTTTTCATCTCAGTATAATAGTCATTGACACTTAAGGAATTTTGTCTAAAGGCATACAAATCTTGCTGCAATTCCGCTATTCTAACAAAATCTCCTTGTGAAAATCTATCTTTCAAATCAATCCAAACATCTACTGCATTTTCTATGTAGACTATGCTTTGTGCAATTGAAGCTAAAACTGAATTAAGAATCCAAGAGTGTACCAAATTATTACAGTGTTGCCAAGCATGGAAGGAAGAATGAAAAGAATATGGAATCTTAACTGAAGGATCAATGAATCGAAATTTGTTCTTTGCAATGATAGCTCGTTTCATCGCACGAGACCAAGAGTGATAATTCTGTGAATTCAATGGCGGATTGACTAAAGCAGCTCCTGGATTTTCAGAAGGATGTATGTACCAAGGACTTGATGCATCTTGTGAAGGATCCACCGGTGGTGGCGGCGGTGGTTGTTGCCGTGGAGGCATTTTGCAGAGCTTCAATGGTGAAGCTCTAATACCATAAAAGTGTGGTAAATCCCACACATGAAAACTAATTTTCATTAACTAACCCAGTAAGCAATACAATGTATTTATAAGCTTCTCGTAGAAACTAACTAGCATACAGTAACTCTAGTTAAAACTTCATTAACCATAGTTCTAACCTACTAATAGAAGTTGTTAACTACTAACTACAAATAATAAAAGCTTATTAATAACTAATAACAGAACTAAGGTAGTGTTTGGCCCGGCTTTTTTATGACTTTTAAGTTACTTTTAAGCTAAAGTAGGGCCAAATACATTTGTTGAAAAAGTTCAGTAGCTTTTAAGTAACTTATTTTTATAACATAAAATAGAAATAAGTAACTTTTTAGAAAAAGCTAGAAATAGGAGCTTTTTACTTAAAAGTAACTTATTATTATTATGACCACCACCACCACCCCACCGCCGCTGCCCCCGCTGTCGCCGCCACAGCCACCGCCACCGCCCCCCCACGCCACCGCTACCACCACCATCGCCACTGCCACCGCACCGCCGCCACCACACCACTGCCATCGCCGCCGTCGCCCCCTCACGCCACCGTCGCCACCGCACCACCACCACCACGCCGCCGCCGCCACCGCCACCGCACCGCCGCCACCACACCACTGCCACCGCCGCCACCGAACCGCCGCCGCCCCCTCACGCCACCGCTTCCACCGCACCGCCGCCACCGCACTGTCGCCCCCTCACGCCATCGCCGCCACTACCGCCACCGCATCGCCGCCACCACACCACCGCCGCCACTGCACCGCCGCCACCGCACCGCCGCCACCGCTCCACCACCACCACGCCATCGCACCGCCACCACCACCGCCACCGCACCGCCGCCTCCCCCTCACGCCACCGCCCCCCACGCCATCGTCGCCACCGCCCCGCCGCCACCGCCCGCCACCACGCCACGCCGCCGCCGCCGCCACCGCCCCTTCACGCCACCGTCCCCCGCCGCCATATATGAAACTTTTTTAAAACAGTTTTACCAAACAACTTTTAACTTAAAAGTAGTTTTTTAAGTTATAAAAAACTGAAAACTGACAAACAGCTTCTTCTTCTTTTTAAAAGCTCTTATTTTTAACTTTTACTTAAAAGTGGCTTTTAAGTCAGAAAAAAGCTGGGACAAACGAAGCCTAATAATAGAATAATAGAAAGATAACTATCACGTGATAGTTAATAAAAGTGTTTTTCTTGAGAGAAGAAATTATTCTTTTACTCTTGATTATTAAGAGAGAAATTTATATATTGTTCTTTTAAACTTGGTAAGAAGAGTTTTGTCGTCCATAGTGGTCCTGTCAGACTCGAAATTGCGAGAGCAATTAAATACACACAAAAAAATTCTAATATTATTATATTTTCATCACTCTTTTTCTATGTGAAGAAAAAATATCATTGTGATTATTTTGATTCTTGCCTTAATCAATAGGATAAAAGTTACTGTCAAGATTAATAATAGGTAAAATGATATGCATGAAGTCTCAAACAAATTTAAATAGTAGTAGAGAAAATAAATTTTAATTTTTGTACGCCTACATGGAATTATTACTGAAAAAAACTTCTATGAGGCGAGAGAGTTGAATCAATATCATTTGGTAAAAAATGAGTGAGGAGAGGGAGTTGAATTAATATCATTTGGTAAAAAATGAAATAGCGGGAAGAATTACTAAAAAAAATGGTTGAAAAGGAAACGAACCTTCTACCTGCAGTAAAAACTATAAACTCAACCATTAGGGCAACACATTGTATCTAATTAGTTGTGCACCGTTGCATATATAAATATATTTGTGTATACAAAAATATATAGGTACCATTCGTTATGTAAGATTTTTCTAAAAGCTTGGGGAGGCCATAACCCTCCTCTGTCCTGATATACTTCCGCCACTGGTAATGATCTCTCTCTCAACCGTGCGTAAGAGATCTGAACCCTTCCACTCAGACCAACACATTGTTGGTAAATTATTAGTTTGGATTTATTCATACTCATATTTCTTTTCTATCTCATTTCCATTCATTTTCTCTTCTTATCTGTGATTAGTTTTTCTATCACATCTTTCAATTTTTTTTCATTTGGTGTTAATGTATGAGAAGTGTAAATAAAAAGTTATTGTTAATTTTTTAATCAAACCCATATCTCATTTCACCAATGTGGTTGGATTCTTGATAAAGCTCTAGAGTAGAAGTAATTTTACAAGAAAATTGGGAATAGTTTTGAGAAAATGTTACGTGAGCTTACAAGTTCAACCAATCAAATTTGATGTGGGGATTTTTTTTTTAAGTGATTGATGTAGCAAAGTTTTGAAATCTATTTGGTTTACAGTATACCGTGAGTGCGTTAAAATTAAGACTTATGATGTCTCATTTATTTAGAAAGTGTGAATTTGATAATGGGAAATAGGGGTGAGAATAAGTCAGGTCGTTCGTAAGGGTCTATAACCTAGCCTACACCAGGCTTAGGCTAGGCCAAGCTAAGTGAGTAAATAGATAAGGTTTAGGCTTTTTTAAAAATTTATTTAATTAAAAAGGTTAGGCTTAGGCCAATTAAAAAGTCTTTTAAGTCTAACAGGTAGTCTATTTAAATAAATTTGATTAATATAATTATATTTTATCGTTGATATTGCTGTTGTGTTAGAAATTTATTAGAATATCTTCATATTATATATGTATTTACATTCTTATATAAATGATTAAAAAATATAAGTTTATTTACAAATAGATTTATGAACTATTTAATTACTTTAATATAAAATATGATTTTGTTAAATAGACTCTCAAACCCTAAAAACCAAACATAACCTAACTTACTTTCATTTCACCTAGTAACTTATAATATTATTAGTCCGTTTATAAAAAGATTTTTTATTGTATAATTTAGCACATTAATCAATTAGTTTGATAGTCTCTTTACATGTAAGTTTGTTAGCAAACGTATAAATCTTTTTATGAAATAGGCTACCAGGCCAAACCAGGCTTTCAGGAATGCCAGACTAGACCCAATAAAAAAGCCTATGACAGGTAACAGGTCAGGCGTATGCCCTAACATTTTTAAATAGGGTAGACATATTTACGCAAAGCCTAACCTATTCCCACCCCTAATGGGAAACATATGTAATATTTAAACAATTCCAACATTCATATTTACCACCATCAAGCCCAGATCTTCAACCTTCACCACTCCTTCTCTCTTCGTCTCCCTCTGGAAACTGCACTGCCGCCACGGGGTCTCTGCCGTCACGACTCCGTCGCCTCTGACCAGAAGCGCCATCACCATCATCTCCTACTCCTCCCTCTCCGTTCGTGAACTCGCCGTTGTCGCTACTCCTCCCTCTCCTATTTGAGGCTGCGCCGCCATCGCTGCTTCTCCTTCTCCGTTCGAGACCCGCTGCCACTGCTCCGCTCTCCTTCATCACAAACTCGCACCACCACAAACCCTCCACCTTCGTGTTTGTTCCCGATCTAGTGTCGATGATTTCCATGGTTTCAGATCTGAGGAGTGTGAGAGGCTTGCAATGGGTCATTGAAAAGAAAGAAGGTCAATAGTTTCAGATAGGAAAGCCTATTTCTTCTGTTTCTCCTTACCACTTAGTTTGTTGCTGTGATAAAATCTTTTTTATTTATGGGTTTCTTCTGCTTGTTCTGGATTTGGATGAAGATGATTTTGGATTTTCTCATTGGATGATGATGTTGAGGGTCATGTTGGATTGCACTCAGTGGGATTCTTCAATAAATCGGAGAAGAAGATGAAGTTTTGGGTGGTTTTATGGGGTTTGTTAAGTTTTTTGGTTTTGTTTTTTTATAGTTGATGAAGTTCTGTGTCAGTGTGTTGTTCTTGTGCTGCTTTGTTCTTGCACTGCAGGATTTGCAACGTCCTGTGTTTGATGCTGATTATGTTTTGCTGAGTTGGTAGGTATTGACACTGGTTTTGAACCTTAGTCCCTGTTGGATGAGAATCAATAAAGAATTAATTCTTAGATGTTGAAGAAACATAAGTAGAATCTGATTGCATTTAATTTGATAAAAATGAAATGCTAGATATGAAATAAATACTTTCTTCATGCTTGATTTTAAAAATGATCATGTGGCAACCCTCTTCTGGGTGGTTTTATGGGTTTGAATTTAATTTTTCTGTTGTTTGTGGGTCACAGTTTTCTGGTTTTGTTGGAGAAAGACAACAGATGAATCCATTGTTGTGTCCTGAATTGAAGAAATAGAAGAAGAAGTTTTCCATGTTGTGTCTTGATTCTGATTTCGATTTTTCATTTTTTTTTTGGGTTTTTTGAATTTAATGTTGTAGATGATGATGGAGATGATGAAGATCCTGGGTAGGGCTTTTTTAAGAAAAAAACCCAGAAATCGTTAAATAATTAACGGAATTGGATGGAAAATCAAAATTGCCAAAGTTTGTATTAGTTAAGGACCATTTAGGCTAATTTTTTTATTAGGGACCAAAAGTGTCAAATCGTGATAAGGGACCAAAAGTGCTATTAAGCCTAAATTTTAACCTATAAATGGTTAAAATTTGAATGGAAAATCAAAAGTGCAAACGTCTGTAAACGTTAGAAACGAAAATTGCTCATTTGTTTGTTAGAGACCGAATTCGCACTTTCTGAATAAGTGAGGGACCAAAAGTGCTATTAAGTCTAAAATTAAACTCGATAGTTTGAGTATGATAACAAATATTTTAAAATTATGCTGGATTCAAATTAAATGTGCATTACCAATTGAGTATAACGTAAATTTCATCCTAAATGATAAGACTATGATTACTATTTACCTATGTTAAAAAAAATTACTATTTTCCTCAAAATAAGTGTTAACGTTAGTTTGCAAATATATCAACTCGGAAGCATAGCCAAAATCTCCTAATATTATTTCTCCTGTCTCTTATTTTTTTATATGTAAATATTGTATAAGGACATATTTAGAAATTTTAAGTTGTTAAAATAATTTAAAAATACACTTGTACATAAGCATGTAGTATTCAAATAATTTTTTTACGTGGAATATGATACATATAATGTATGTAAAAAATAAAATTATTTTGGGGACAATTGCCTCTGGACTCCAACAAGTGTTTTTTTTTTAAAGACACCAACAAGTGGAATTAATGAAAAAAATAGCTTTTATGAAAGAGAAGTAATACTAAATATTTATTAGAAATTAATCCAATCGTTATATCTATATTTTTTAACATATTAAGAAACTAGCACAAACAAAAATTAATATATCAAGAAATCAATTTATATTAAGTAATAAAACTAGTTTAACATATTCGAAATGGAGTTGTCTAAACTATATAAATTTTTCTATAAAATCATCTTAACATAAGTGACTAAATAATATTTTAACATTTTGACATCTATCTATTTAACTCAATGTCAAAATATTATTAAACCACTTAAAAATTAGAATAATCTTATCCAGTATTTACCTTAGATAACCTCACTCAAAATAAACAATAAATTAGTAGTGTTTGTATAGATATGACTCATGTGAGTAATGAAGCACGGTCCCATTCCAATAAAAAAAGTCCGTAGGAGCTACTCTCTTATTGGTTATTAATATTGTTGGTGATCTAGTTTACACGTGGTGACAACGAAGAATAGAATGGACATAAGAAGTGGATTATTTAAAGGATAATATGCTGGGACAAATCAATAACTGATTACATTATTAACTGAAAGCTTTACAAATGTCGGCAATAGATAGCGTCACCCGAAGGGTTTTGAATGAATACCAAATGACACTATCTCTATAATGTTCAGAAAAGAGAAAAAGACAATTTATTTGTCTCTCCATTTAGAAATTTAAGATGGTTGGAATACAAAAAATTTATAGTGGACATAAACCAACGTAACGATTCTTTAATCAAGCAATTATTTGATAAGGAGAATCTGTTTCTCAATGAAGGTTCCTAAAATACTCCAAAAAACTCTTAGTAATCGTTATTGAGAAGTTGTGACTAAAACATGGCTATGAACTAAACGAACGACTAAAATGGATAAGGGTTGAAAAGTGATAAATAAAGTAAAGGCATCGCGCCGCCTTCCTGGCGCGCTCGCGCTAGAGGACAAATTCGCAGATCAGGTCCCTACCAGAAGGGGCGCGTGCGTGCCACCTTCTTGGGGCGCTCGCGCCGGAGACATAGTAGCAGGGCGTGTTCGCGTCAGCTTCCTGGGGCACTCGCACCAGCGTTTAGGGGCGAACGCGCCAGCCTCCTGGCACGCGCGCTAGCGTCGCAGATTCAAAATCTGCTATATATTTCAGATCTAGTTTTAGGTTTTGGGGGTTGATGGTGGAGAGGTGCGGCTAGACACTTGAAGGCCGGTGCTAGGACACTATGGAAAAGTCATGCATCTCCTCCGGAAGGCCATGGTTCCGATTTACCTCGGCTTCTATCTTTCTTCTCTTCCCTTTCTTCCCTTTCTATGTTGTTTGAATCTATTTTGGTACTTTGGATGATGCAACTTAATTTACTCTTGTTCAATACATCTTTATGCAATTATTATGATGGGTTTTCATGGTTGGGTGTTGCTCTCTATGCTTAATGCTTCATTTGGTCAATTGGTTAATTCTAAAGCTTGTATTTATTCATAGATATATTGGAAAATTGATATGGGTTGATGTATGCTTGATTATGAAAGGTGGAAATGCATTCATGCCTTAGGTTTGTTATTTTCTCTTTGTGCTTCATGTATCTCTTGACCATGTGATGATCTTTAAGGCTTGCATGACAAAGGGGATTTTGGTGTGAGTTTAGTAAATGAGAGGAACCGCCATTTGCATTAGTTATCTTAAGAATGGATTGTCTTAGGCTAGGTGAGGTCTTCAAGGTGACGATGGGATACACTCACCACTAGGTAGGAATATCTTGAGTTGGGGACGAGGTCTAACCGAGTGACTAGCTGAGATACTCACCACTACGATAGGAGTACCTAGGTGGGAATCAATGGGATTTCATGAGTGACGGTCATAGATTCCATCCACTAGGACATGAACTTCTTGGATTAGAAACAGAGCTTGGGGTATGTCTTATCGAGCGGATTTATGCTACAATGCGCATTTTGGGATCGCTAGGACTTAAGAGATTAAGGCTAGGTTCTCAATTGGTAGGCTTTGATTAATTAAGGAATTAGTTAGGTGAATAACTCTTATCGACATCTTAAATGTTAATTCCATCTTAAATGAGCGTCTTGGTTGAGAACAAGTTGTGGATTAAGTAACATCATTTCGTAAGTACGCTTTCTTCTTTGTTTACCTCCGTCAACTTCTTTTATCACTTTCTTTATTGTTTTTCTCTTTTAGAATAATTATCACATTTTGAACCGCTTATTTAACGTCTAGCTAGTGAGATTAGTACGTAGCAACACAATCCCTATGGAGACGACAAAACCCAATACTATACTACGATTAAGTCTTGAAAGGGATTTGATAGTAGTTAGTGGAGGAAAACCTCTTTTTATCTTCCATATCTCTTTCATCAGCTATCTATAATCTTCAAGCTGTCAGCTACCCGTCTTGCTTCCCCCCGAACTTCCTTCGACTCAGCATCCTCCGGTTACTCTTCGGCTACAGCTGTCCTGCAGGCAACAAATCGCCCACACACAAATGAACAAGCAAACAAGTGCAATGGTCAACTTCAAATAATAATAATATCACAATATATGCATAATGTATACATAAGACTGTGATAAACAGAAAACACCCATAGGGAACATCTAACGGGATCGTAGAGTAACATCAACATGTTCCCATAATAACCAAGGCGTAAGGTTTAAATCCATGCCATACCAACGCACGGGGTCGCAAAGCCGACACCCGATACACCGGTGACAAGTTAAGTCTTTCCAAGACTTCGAGTTCGTTGGTTTTGTCCCTATTTTACTCGTCGATGGTTCCGCCTGCTATTTCGTTCGCTCGATGGTCCGGTCCTCCATCTTCTCCATCCGATGGTTCAGTCTGCCATCTTCTCCGTCCGATGGTCCAATCTGCCATCTTTTCTGGTCGATGGTCTAGTCCACCATATCCCCGTTCGCTCGCATCCTTCCCTAGGGTGGTCGGGATCACCATAATCATAGGGCGTCGCAAGATCCTCCTCTTGTCGGCAGCCCGCATTTTGCATCCTGTAACGATCAACAAGTACACATGCAGAAGCACACTATCATATCAAGATGCATTGCATTTATATCAACAACAATATAACAAGCAAGGTTAACTACAATAGTCAAGCATAACCGAGAAGCATTGAACCTCTATCAATAGCAAGGTAAAAAGCAAGACTAACTATAGTAATTAAGCATACAACCAAAATTAACGTATTTAACCAAGCATAATACCAATATTAACAAACTTTAATCAGTCATACAATCATGATTAACAACTTTAATCAAGTTAACTGGAACGCCTTGCTCGCGAATCCGGGTTTCTTACGGATGTGGTGTCCAACCCGTCTTATACCCCTTCCCCTGGCCTTTCTCGCCAATGACTCTGCTTTGAAATTCTATCAACGTCCATATACAAGCATACATGTTAAAGATTCATATTCAACATATTTTCAAGCTTGTAGCATCATGCAAGTCCTCATACCATATAGCATGTTATCATTTAATAACTTAGCAATTAGGCATGTATAACTTAGTATTAACAATCATCCAATCCTACTACTATGGATAATAGAACTACCAATCCATCTTGCCATTCATCGGCATTGAATTAATCAATCAATTCCAATCCATCATATCAGTTGCCTTCAGCACCATGCAATTATCTACATACGTATATGCTATAAGTAGCTACGTGAGATAACGAAGTGCCCTTACCGTAGTTTCCTTGCTCCTAAATGCAACGTTTGCTCCGAAAGCTAGGCACGCCCTGAAGCTCCTAAGTCCCGTGATCCTTCACAAACTCTTAACTTGATTTAGTGCTAATTCATAAAAACTTTACCCTTTATCTAAGCTTCCCTAAAGCACTAACACTTAGGCAAAAACAAGGCTTCTTAGAGGCAAAAAAAATTTAGCCATAACTCCCCTTCATTCATGCAATTTCCCCAAACCCTTTCACTAAGCTTTTCATGTACAAAACCATAAAGACATCACAAGATCTTTAACCCCAAAACTTCAAGGTTTAAACACAAGAAAAAAAAGGTAAAAAACCAAAGCCTCCAAGACCCTAAAAACATCTTATAGGTTTGGCCAAGAGGGCTTAAAACACAAGGTCCATTTTTCTTCCAAAAACACTTAGTAAACATGCTAAAACTACTAAAACTAGTAAGGAAAAACAACTTGGTTCACCCAAAATCACTTCCTAGAAAAAGATATTTTCAAAACATCAACTTTTCCAAAAATTGATTTGGGGGTTTTCTAAACCTAACATCAAGCATCATACACTGTGAAGACAACTCTCCAAAATCACTTATTTCCAAAATCAATTTTTACCAAAACTCAACTTTTTTCAAATAATTTTACATGGATGGAAAGAGAAGAGATGGGGAATAAGAAACATAAAAGGAGCATGAGGATTCAAGCAATACCATCATCCAAAAAGGCTCCAAATTGAAAACCAAGACCATCAAAAGCAAGAGCTCAAGGAGACCAACCTTTTCTCTCAAATAAGCTAAGTGAGAAGAAGAATGGGGAATGGTGAATGATGATGATGAAGGGGTGGTGGTGTTGAAGAGAAGAAGAAGAAGAGATCTTCTAATCCTCTCTCAATTTCTCTCTCTAACTTATGTCACTAATTCTCTTTACTTCCACTCAATGAAAATGAAACAAACTCCCCCTCTTAACATTGATGTGGCGGCAAGTTTGAGGTTCCATGGGGTGGGGATTTTAATTTTTTTTTTCTTAAGTGAAGTAGGAATTAAATAAT
This sequence comes from Acmispon strigosus, assembly GCA_030819835.1. Classification (NCBI taxonomy): domain Eukaryota; kingdom Viridiplantae; phylum Streptophyta; class Magnoliopsida; order Fabales; family Fabaceae; genus Acmispon; species Acmispon strigosus. The sequence goes on from JAUAMA010000007.1 coordinate 32,310,079, forward strand.
TCTAACCTAGGATTTCCTTGATTAATTAACATTATCTTAGGCTTAAGCTAGATTGCCTTTGGATAACTTAATCATGATTATGTCATAAAACATCAAATCAAGGGCTACTAAACTTTTTGGATGCGAACTCCTAGGAATCTCATTTGTGACTAATCTCGATCGTTTGCTTGTCTTGACTCCAACGCTCGTGAAACTTGGGCGTCGTTCACTAAAATTATCCTATAATATTTTTGTTGACATTCCAGTCGTTTCTGACTCAAAATCACTTTTCATAAAAAGTAAGTTTATCTCATAAATGGGTTCTTTACGACATTCTAGGACTTTTTATCACGTTCGGAGATTTTAGAAATGCCTTAAACTTCCCCATTTTTCGCACGACAAGGCCTAAACCGACCTTTTACCTTGTGCCGAGAACTTTCTCGGGCTCCAGAACCAAACCCCATCGACCTTACACTCGATCCTTGTGAACTTACGCGCTAATCGTCATACAAATAAGGGTTCAGCCTTATTCATCCCCGAATGTCGCTCGAGATTCAATCCGCGTCCCTACAGTAAACTGCCGTCATTAAAACTTCTCGTAAGTGAAGCAACTGATTATGGCATTAACTAGGGCTTTAATACATTCATTGCATACGTCAAGATGTTTAAATAATTAGATAATTATTTATAATACCAAGGGTCTTACATTTGTAGACTAGGTAGCCGTTTGGGTCGGCTGGAAAACCAACATAACAATTCCCTAATCAAGCGATTACTCGAGGAAATGACTCTTATGTTCCTCAATTCAGGTTCCTAAGATATTCCAAAAATATCTTAGTAATCGCTATGAAGAGGTTGTGACTAAGACATGGTTATGAACTAAACGACCAACAAAAATGGATTACGGCTTAAAAGTGATAAATAAAGTAAAGGCTGAAAAATTGTAAACGACAGAAAGATAAATGACAGAAAGACTATAAAGGAATTTAAAGTTTTAGAAAACAAAGGCAGGAAAGTAAAAGAAAGGTAAAATGTAGGAAATTTGTATGTTTAATTGATTGATTTGATTTGAGTTGTTTGCAAATGACCTTCCTCTATTTATAGAGGTAAATTCGGCTAACCTACAACAGTCGATACCCACTTGCCACTACCCCACATCCCCGATCATTACATAGATTTACAAATTGTGGGGGCGTCCTAGTATCTTATCTCTCCTAGTCAGCCTAGAGGTTTTGCTTAAGCCGTTTCTCCCTGATTCGGCTGACTCATAACAGTTTTTTATTAAATCAAAGTGGTTGAGCCTGGTGCTACTTTTCACGTGAAAGTCTTCTAGGAGCCCCTTTTGAGACTCAACTTTGCGCTTCAAGCTTTCGTACCTTCCTTTTAAATCTTGTCCAGATGCATCATCTTTTTCATTTAATTGTTCCACTATAGTGCTTCCACGACTAATCCCACGCTTCGGCTGATGGTTCCAACAGCCAGTCCATTTCATCGACTAGCCAATCGCCTCGACCATCCAACTAGTTGTTACGAATTTTTTAGTACGAACATTGTTTCATTTCTTAACTACATTATATTACCTATTTATTTATTTTAAGTACAATAAATTATTTCACTATTAAAAAAATTCAAAAATTAAATACTAAAATAGAAAAGCTAAATCTAATTTTAAGACAAATAATAACTATTATTATATTTTTTAATCGGTGTATCTTGTAGGTAGAAGTACCATTTTTTAATAGTATATTTTTCATTTTGGCTTTCCGATGAATAAAAAGAAAGAAGTACCATTTTGTATAAATCATTGCATATACAACTACGGGGATGTATCTAGTGAGAAAGCTCTTCTTATATGAGAATGGTGAGAATAAATCGTGACTGTTAGATCTAACAATGAGTGGTTATGATTAAAAGAAATAAGTGGTCACATGACCACTTAAAAATGTCACGTGACTTTTTAAACAAGTCACGTGACTTATTTCTTTTAATCATGACCACTCATTGTTAGATCTAACGGTCATGATTTATTCTCACCATTCTCATATAAGAAGAGCTTTCTCACTAGATACATCCTCTACAACTACATTATTTGAATTGGAGTTTTGTAATAAATAAAAAAATATCCCACTATCCAAGATTACGTAAAACTAAGTTTATTATGAAATATTTTACTTGAGGACAATGATGCCAGCGAATTTTAACAGATAAGTAGAAGTTTAACATTAACATCTAATTACATTATGTAACATGAGACCAAACAGTTACATTTTTTAATTTTAATTAAAATAAAATAAAACTCTTGCGGAAATCAATTGAATTGCAGAGTGTTTATGAAAATTAAAAAAACCTGATCATGTGGTGGAACTGAAGAAAAGCAGAGAAAGAAAACCACTATCTCATCTTACCTAATTTTAATTTGAGGTATTTTATTTTTTCATAAAAATGCCAATTTTTTTATTTATATTTTCCCATCCACCCAAATAAAAAAGAAAGAATTTATCTGTTTTTTTTTATTTTTTTATAATAGATGATAAAAAGTACTACACTAAATTTCTTAACTTTTCTTTCTCTCCCTATTTTCTTTCTTAAACATTTTCTTACCTTCAACCAAACCTCTAACGATAGCCTGACAAAAGGTGGTATATATCACTTTGCAAAGCTGGAATGGAAGACTCCAACCAACTTAAATTGAGGTACCAGCTTCTTCATTTAGAGGGTGTGACATCATATTCAAACCTATAAACACGATTTTCTGGTCTCAGGTACACCTTAAAGAGTTAAAACTTGTACACTTATCAGTGTTAAATCTAAAAAGCCCCGGTACCATATTGGAAGTTCTAAATACTGTTTGTCTTTATGTCTCTATCAGTGCAGAGCAGAGATAGCATAGTAAAGCACAAAATACTAATTTAAGCAGCTATGATAAAGATAATTCTCATACAATAACCTTCCATATGCTCCTACACAGAAAGGTAGACAATTAACACACTCTTTACCCACTTTTTCAATATAATCTTTATTAATGAATGAAATTCATGTAAATCTCACTCGATCAAGTGAAATTACTTTCAATGTAACAGGACTCGCTCCTTAACTAGTAAGACCTTTCACCTGATAATAGAAGTATGCTAGTAAGAATTAGAGCACGTTCGGACACGGACCAAAGAGCATTTATTGGAACTTCTCTACAAGAAAGAAAAAGCACTATTGCTATTTGGTCCGCATCAAAATGGGCTCTTATTATATTATCTAGTCCCATTCATCCATTGAGATGATCCTTGCATGACAGATTTCTATAATTCATGTTAACCGAAACCGCATTAGAAGCTTCACAGATTTTAGTGGGTCGCCCTTTTCATCATACAGAGGGACTGATCGAAATCCTGATTTCATCTCAAAGACAGGCAAACAAGTCTGTCCACTAAACTCATCTTTTCCATGGCTGTCGTGCTCTCGAACTTCTATGCGGAGCAAAGCCAGCTCAGGAACAGTCAAAGGGAAATCAAACTCCTCGTCCCACACGGGAAACCAGTTATTTGAAATTTCACTTGTTTTCTTCTTAGCTATATCAGCAGGAACTCCAATAATACAAACCTGTTATATGAATTGATTAAATGCCTGGGATAAGTATAATAACTTTTGTGTCTCTCTTCTTCAGATTCCAGCCAATATCAACAACACATGTGTACAATGTCAAACTATAAATTGATCAAAAGTACATAAACCCCCCTTAAGAATAATTCTTGCGTAAGTGTAGGTCTATGGAATACAACTAATCAAAAGATTAAAGTAATAATAGAATAACTTCACCATGTTTTGATGCCTTTTCTGTTATTATTTAAACATATCTTGGTTATGCCCATAAATACTGTGCTCATATAAAAATTGAACACCCCTTAAATAGTATGAAATGCAAGTATAAAGGGAGTTTTAAACAGTTAAAGGGTTTTTGACGATATAAGAATCAGCCAAGTAAATAGTTGTCGGTTGACTCGGTTTACTTATCAATAATGATGCAACATTTTGAAAAGAATCTCTTAATACCAACAAATATTCGGCTATGTCAGTGGGAGATTAGTGTTCCTGATAAGCCTACATCATTATCGAACTCACCTTTACGTATAAATCTGGTGGTGAGTACGTATCGAAGTGTGTTTGGCTGAAATCTGAGCACCAACCGCTTCCCATGTGGACTTTCACCTACAAGCAGACAGAGACTTTCAGAAATGTCACCAAACTAAATGATTTCCCTTTCAAAATAGCATCTCACCATTAATGTTTTAAACACTGGCAATGTTCTTGTAGGATCAAAAACCTCATTATGTGGACCTTTTTCAATCAGAAAGGCAGGCTTTTTCACATAACCACACCCTCCATTTGCTCTAAACATCCCTTGCATGAGCCAGAGTGATTTTCCATGCCCCTAATAGAGAAAACTACACATTAGAAGGTCAGTATCGTTGTTAAAGACTGAGTAAGACTGAGTGCTTTGCGATTTCAGGCAACAGCCTCTTGAATTGCCTAACCAGAACTAATGGTTGTACCCCATAGAATAAACACCAGAACATATAAAGTAGAATGCATCAAGACTGAAAATAAAATTAAAAATAAAAAACCTAACCATTTATTTACAAAACAACCATGGTGATAAGTCCCAAACCTGCATGTTAAATGCAACCATTTGAGCTCCATACATCCACCCTATGTGTGGCTTGTAGTTTGAGGAGTTGAGGCGGGTTCCCTTTGGATACACTCTGAGAATATTCCTCTGGGTAAACCTGAAAAGTGGGAGTGCGTCTTATAGTTGGAAGGTTGTAAGCTATTAAAATACTGAAAATCTTTTGCATTTATCCCTACCAAGTTTTTCCATTAGAAAACTACCTAACAATATCATCTCCATAAGACTCGGAACACTTTTCAAGTGCCTGTTCGCTCAAGCTTAAGCGCCTAACCTGACCAACAACTTTTAAATCATCCTGCACATCATCCTTCAGTTTTCCAGCATGGATTGTGATCAAGCGTTTGTATTCAGGTGCACACTGCAGGTAGTTGAACATAGCATGCAGAACATATAAGATAAATCAAATGCCACTTGATTGTAATCAAGCGTTTATAAGCTATCCAGTTAGAACGGGAAAAATGACATAAACATGCAGAACATATAAAAATAAATCAAATGCCACTTGAGCATAGCAAGTAGTTGAGATTTAGGTAAAAATCCATAGGTTAAGTTCATGATGTAAACTCTCTCAATGTAGAAGAAAATAAGTAAATAAATTTCCAGCTCTATACTCACCTTGTCATCGGTTTCTAGTTCATTAGTAAGGTCTGGGGAAGATGATTTTTCGTCAGCTAATTCCTTTTCATCATCCTTGTCATTAGATTGCTCGGATTCAAGATATTCTTTGGGTGGTTTGGTCGATATAAGAATTCTACCTTTCAATGATTCAGGTGTGGGGAATTCCATCAGAGAATCTGTTTGAGGATAATAAAGCAATTCTCCAAATATTTGAGTTACCATCTGCACATAATAATAAGAAAGAAATTCACATTCAACACCTGGCAAAATAGGACCTGAAATAAATCCTTGGCGTAGGAAGTAAAAGGGAGACCTACCTCTGCAACTTTAGCTTGAAGATCTGGAGTAAGGTGATCTTCTAAAGTTATAATGAGTGGGTAATGAGATTTAACAAAAGCATACTCTTTTATGGACTTCAAACATTGGATAAGTGAGACAGGAGTAGTAAGAGTCCTGCAAGAATTCAGAAAAATGTGCATAAGTGGTGTTATAATGTTTCATAGTGTCTCACAAAATTACAAGATCAAGAGATATGGAAGGAAAATCATCCTATGTTCTAAGATTGAACCAAGGATCAACTAGCACCTTCCGTGAAGTACATCGATGTCGTCTTCAGTTGAATTTGGCCATAAATCTAGTTCAATTACTCGCACACCTCGTTGCAAAGCCTCTATGATTGGCACATCACTGCAGTCACTGCTTAGTTGATTCCCAGTCAGATAGGAATTGTGCCCAGTATATATAAAATAATGTGATAATGGAGCATTCATATCATGATGTACCTGAAATAGGACATCATTCGTATTGTTAAAGGAGACCTAAACCATTGTTTGTTTGCTTTCATTCAGAATACATGCATCAAAAAAACACTTCATTAAAAAGAGAGACTGCGTGCGCATTTAGATTCTCATAAACTCAATGTGGATCCACGTTGAAGCCAACATGTCAAAATCCTGTTTCTCCTATCCACGTTAAACTCAACGTGACAAATTCTAGCTTCTCAGTTGGTGTCTTGAGATACGTGAAATTAAGTTTGCGTTGGCTATGACACCGAACCAAACATGCACAACATCTATATGCACAAGAATAAGGCACTGCTAAATTCGCTAAAAAATAAATGAATACACAAGACACCACTAATCTTGAACTCAAAAAAGAGATAGCTTTGATAAACTACTCAACAAGCATTTTATGAAAAGAAAGGCTTAGGATTATTAGCGATGATTATGGGTCTTCTAAACAATAACTTCTTGCGTAAGTTGAAATAAACTTAACACTTCAATAATTTCAGGTCACTCATCTAACTTCTACTTGAACACATATATAATTAGTTATAAGGGCGTTTACCTTAGTTATGAACCAAAACCAAATCCAATATCAATTGGAAAACTCCCATAAGCAAAAAGCTAATCCTAACCGTCCAGCACTTAGTTGAGGGCTAGAAGTAATACACATAACCACTTAACGGTAAGGAAGTTGGGTTCTTTATGTTAGTTAATTAGTTGTTAATGGATCAGTGAGTTATGAATGTTTTTGGCAGTGCATAGTACACTCACTTCTCTTGTACAATCATCAGTTTAAGGAAAACCGAACTCATTTTTTGCCTCTTATCACATCCATTATGGTATGAGTGCTCTCTCTTCAAGAGAACTCTGAAAAACCCACCACCGTAACCAGCCACTATCCTTATACCACAGCTCCTCCATGTCCTTGACATACACCCGAATGATAACCCATCTATAATCTTAGTTTCACTTGCACTTTCTAACTCCACTTACCATAGCTGGTCTTGCTCAGTACAGATGAGTCTACCCACCAAAAACAAGGTGGGATTTGTTGACAGAAGCATCCCAGTGCAAGCATGTCAGAACCTAGCAATTCCTTTTTGACAGCAATGCAATACCATTGTCTTGGTTAATCTTGTGGAGAGACAAAGCATTGGATGTATAGAGGGAGTTGAAAGCGTTTAATGTAAAGACTACATTATTAACATGTTTTCTGAATTAGAATTAAAAAATATTTTTTGTACGTTTTAAATTAGCCACTTATCCTCACATTATCACTTCTGTAGTCACTTTTAAATTTTAATATGAAAAATTTCATAAGAAATTGTATCAAAAGAAAAGGTGACTAATTAAGATTGGCAGCATACATAAAACAGCTATATAATCCTTGTCATTTATATCACAAATCAAACTCATTTGTATCATTTATATGAAGATCTTCATTCAGTGCTTATGGCAATAACTAATAAATAATTGACACATAAGCGATCATTCATAAGCTTATTTGAGAAATTTATTGAAAAAAAAGCTCAAAATGGCTTACAGGAAAATATAAGTGATTATCTATAAGCTAATATGAGCAGTAAAATATTACTTGTGAACTGATGAACATCATTTAACCGTGAATTCGTGAATAACATCAATGGCAGTAGTTCAAGAAAAATTCATTCCTGAATTGAAAGATGAAATAAAATTAAACAATCATCATGTGAGTATCCAAGTCTATTGATTTAGCTCATCTAAAGTGATTGACTCACTTTAGAAGATAAAGTAAGTCATAGGAACCCTTAAAAGATCATATACTTTTGCACATGTATGACAAACTATGATATTCTTTAAATCACATCAACTAATTTCTCAATCAATGATAGTGGCTAATTTCTGAAACTATGATATTCTTTTGGGATGATAAGTGGCTCTCCCATCTCTTTCCATCAAGATTTAGCTGCTACAGCTAATTTGAGGTTGGTGAGTGATTTAATTTCTTCAGGTAGTTGGAATCGTGAGTTGATTGACTTTTTATTTCATCCACAAACTGCTTTGAGGATTTATTCCCTCCCTCTCTCTCTGTATCCTAAAAAGGATTGTCTTGTGTGGCCTTTTAATGAAAATGGTCTATATTCTACCAAATCTGGATATAATTTTATCATGCAGGACTTTAAGGCGGTGCAAGGAGCTTGCTTGGAGCTCCCGGTTCGTGGTCATCTGCACCATCGAGGAGAGGATGTCAATCCTTCTTGTCCATTTTGTGGTGATGCGTTGGAGTCCATTGCACATGCTTTGCTTTTCTGTCCAGCGGCTCAGCCGGTGTGGTTCAGTTCCTCTTTGGGCCTTCGCCTTCAGAATTCTCAGCACCTCTCTTTGCTGAGTTTTTCACCATGTTTCTGGGATGTTGCGGATGAGGAAGTGTTGCAGCAATTCCTCAAGTTGTCATATTGCTTGTGGGAACGGCGTAATCACCTTATTTTCCAGCAGCAGCACCTGTCCATGGATGTGATTCAATTGAGGCTCGTGTCACTCTCCCCTCCCTCGGACCTGCGCTTCACAGTAGCCCCTTCCTCCCCTCTTCCTTTGACATGGACACGTCCGATCGCAGGCATGGTGAAGTTGAACTTCGATTCCTTTGACATGGACACGTCCGATCGCAGGCATGGTGAAGTTGAACTTCGATGCTTCTGTGCGCGACTCCTGCACTGCTGGCTTTGGGATGGTGGTGAGGGACGCCGCGGATGAGGTTCTTGCTTCCGCCACGGCCGCGTTGTTTTAGGTTCTCTCTCAAACGATTGCAGAGGCTATGTGCTTCCGTTGGACCTTATCCCTGGCTATTGATTTGGGTTTCAGACGGGTGTGTCTAGAGGCAGATTGTCTCCAGCTCTACAAACTCTGGCGGAAACCTTCTCCTAGAGGGTCTTATTTATTTTCCATTGTTAGTGATTGTAGAGCTTTAGCTTGTAACTTTGATGCTTTTGATTTTACTTTTGTTCGCCAGGGAGGTAATAGCGCCGCTGACTTCCTGGCTAAGTTTCCTTTTTCTGTTTCCTCTTTGGTTTGGTTTGAGGAGGATCCCCTCAAGTTGAGGGCCTCAACTTTTAGCTATTATACAGCAGGATGTAATGGCCTCTAGTCCCTCTTCTGATTAATACATTATGATGTCATGTTCAAAAACAAATGGTAGTGATACTTAGTTTAACCTCTAGAGTCACTTTCTCACTTCAGAGGAACCATATCTCAACTCTACATCACAATTAATGGATTACAAATCTCAATATATATTTAAACAATAATAATAATAGATAACAAAACTAATATTCAAATTATTTTAGTTTTTATATTTGATTAAAACTCTGAAAAAAAGTTGAACAAAATTTCAGACAATCATCTTATACTATAACCTGAGCCAAATTAAATTAAAATTGATCCAAACAAGGAGGCAGAGAGAGAGAGAGAGAGAGAGAGAAATAACCTGAGATTTCAAGGGGCCATTGAAATCATGGAGGAACAAGAAATGGAAGAACTGGTGGAGGGTGAGCCCACGGGAATCGACGGTTTCGTGATGCAGTTGGGCCAATTCCAAGAGGATCCGTTGAGCATCGGAAAGAGTACAGTCCACCTCGATCTGGTGCTCCACCAGGAAACGGAGGAGGTGATCGGCGGACATGAAGGTGTCGCCGGCAGTGAAATCGGAGAAGGCTCGTTCGACGTCGGGCGGTGGGCCCGGTTCGGCGACGGTGAACTTCCTGTTGAAGCAGCTTAAGACCGAGTAGTTGTGGGCAGTGGCCATGCCGAAACTGAAGAGATTAGTTGCAGTGAATGAGGTATTATCTCATAGAAAGAGAAACAATGAAATGAAAGGATCAAAATGTGTTTGAGAGAAGAAGAAGAAGAAGAGAAGTGATGGCAGTTGAAGCGGAACCAACGGTGACTCTGTTTACCCAACTAAATATCTTCAACCTAGGCCAATAACGATCATTTTTCTTTTTCATTTTTGGGGAGTAAAAGGTGTTTTTTTAACATTTTAATATGCATCATCATAATAATAAATGGAGTAAATGGTTATGTTGATCCTCAAAAGGTGAGTGTCGGTGAAGTTCATGACGCTATCTATTGCCGACATTTGTAAACCTTTCAGTTAATAATGTAATGAGTTATTGATTTGTCCCAGCATATTATCCTTTAAATAATCCACTTCTTATGTCCATTCTATTGTTCGTTGTCACCACGTGTAAACTAGATCACCAACAATATTAATAACCAATAAGAGAGTAGCTCGTACGGGCTTTTTTTTTTATTGGAATGCGACCGTGCTTCATTACTCACATGAGTCACATCACACTACTAATTTATTGTTTATTTTGAGTGAGGTTATGTAAGGTAAATATTGGATAAAATTATTTAAATTTTTAAGTGGCTTAAAATATTTTAATATTGAATCAGATAGATAGATGTCAAAATATTATTTAGTTACTTTAGTTAGGGTGATTTTATAAAAAAGTTCGTAGACAACTCTATTTTGAATATGTTAAACTAGTTTTATTACTTAAAAGAAATTGATTTCTTAATATATTAATTTTTGTTTGGGCTAGTTTCTTAATATGTTAAAAAAATAGATATAACGATTGGATTAATTTCTAATAAATATTTAGTATTATTTCTCTTTCATAAAAGCTATTTTTTTTTCATTAACTCCACCTGTTGGTGTCTTTAAAAAAAAACACTTGTTGGAGTCCAGAAGCAATTGTCCCCAAAATAATTTTATTTTTTACGTACATTATATGTATCATATTCCACATAAAAAAATTATTTGAATACTACATGCTTATGTACAAGTGTGTTTATAAATTATTTTAACAACTTAAAATTTCTAAATATGTCCTTATACAATATTTACATATAAAAGAATAAGTGATATTGTGAGAAGCTATTAAAAATGTTTTAGACAGGAGAAATAATATTAGGAGATTTTGGCTATGCTTCCGAGTTGATATTATTGCAAACAAACATTAACACTTATTTATTTTGAGGGAAATAGTAATCTATTTTTTAACATAGGTAAATAGTAATCATAGTCTTATCATTTAGAATGAAATTTACGTTATACTCAATTGGTATTTAAATGCACATTTAATTGTGAATCCATGCATAATTTTTAAAATATTTGTTCTCGTACTCAAACTATCAAGTTTAATTTTAGACTTAATAGCACTTTTGGTCCCTCACTTATTCAGAAAGTGCGAATCTGATCTCTAACAAACAAATGAGAAATTTTCTTAACCAAACACATTTTTTAATATATGCCCAGGCATAACATTCATATCCTATATTCCTGGGAATCCTCATGCCCGAGAATGTTTTTTGATAATTTGTAACAAACGCCCCCTAATGTTGTAAAACGTCGGTCAAGATAGTCATTTTGTTTAGATAAAACGTCGGTCAAGTTCGTCATTGTCAAGGCTAATTTGACTGACATTTTACAGCATTGAAAACTAAACTGGGGCACTTAATATGCACAAAGAAATTTTTGTGTTGCACAACCCCTTTTGACTAACTATCATAGGTAGAGCCGGTTAATTTCTTTTATTTTTTAAAAAGTGTTGGCACTCAAAAATACACAACGGTTAGTTGGGAAGTCGAATTGACATTTTAACCATTGGGAAAAAACCTGTTGACATATTGGCCGAAGAACAGGATAAGCCGTGTGATGCTAGGTGAATCGGCTGAATTGAGCGAAATGCATTAGGATAAGATTCATGGGAAGGTGCAGAAACTTGGGCATGAAGCAGTATATTCAAGGATTTTCTAGAAGTTTTCCACGTGCAAAGAGTGATAATGGGCTCGTTATTGCGAAAATAGGAGAAACGGTAAGGAGCTAGCCGAAGCAAAGAGAAACGACTGAAACAAAGCCTTTGGGCTGACTAGGATAGAGGAAGAGCCTGACACTCCCCACTACCTTTAAATTAGTGTAATGATCTGAGAACGTGGGGGTGTGTTAAGTGATTTCCAATTGCCAGAGTTAGCCAAACTTGGCCTTTATAAATAAAGGAAGGGTCATTTGTAAACGACACAACAATCAACATCAATCAAACCTTACAAATTTCCCTCATTTACATTCCCTTTATTTTTCAGCACTTTACTTTCAACACTTCACTTTCTTTATCGCTTTCAGCCCTTTATTTTCCAGCTGATTTAGGCTTTCATCCTTTACTTTATTTATAGACTTTCCGTCTTTTATTCCATTTTTAGCTGTCTACCTTAGTTCATAGCCATGTTCTAGTCACACTTTTTCAGTAGTGAGAACTAAGAACTCTTTGGAGTGTCTTAGGAACCTACATTGAGGATCAGAGTCCCTTCTTCGAGTAATTGTTTGATTAGGGAATCAGACGTTAGTTTTCCAGCCGACCTACATGATAATTAAAGAAATGACACAAGAAGGGGGGTTGAATTGTGTGGGTATAAAACTTGACTTTCAAAAATAATTATTAGTTTCTTAAAAGCTTTTCGTAAACGATGACAGCAGAATACTATTAATCAGAGTGTAAATGATAAAGCTATAAACAACACACACTTTAATGCAACAGAAATAACACGAATTAAAGTGTGGACGATGTGTGCTGTAAAGGAGCACACAATTCAAGCAGTTAACCGAGCAGACGATGCAGATAGTAAATGATGCAGACTATACGAGCAGCAAACGATGCAAGCAATAAAAGTGTAAACGATGCAAGCAATAAAAACAACACACAAGAGATTTATCCTGGTTCACCCAAAATCAGTAGGGTTACTTCCAGTCCTTGGCTTCACCAAGATTTTCCACTATTCAACCCAGAATAGTACAAGTATTAAATAAGACTTCTCCCAAGTATTCAACAAGACTTCTCCCATTATTCGACAATACTTCTCCCAGTATTTAACAGGACTTCTACCAGTATTAGACAAGACTTCTCACAAGTATTAAACAAGACTTCTCCCAATTCTTTTACAATAATTATCACTTCTACAAAGTCTCTTCAGAAAAAGTGAGGTAGAAAGTTTAAGCACGAACAAACTCTAAGTATTTTTGCTAGAGGATATGACTCTTTGGGTATATACTTGAGTTTAGCAATAAAATAGATGATTGGAAAATGGATTCTCTGTTTTGGGTGTGAATAGATAAAGTGATTTGACTCTTAGAGAATTTCACACTTTGGACAGCTGCACTTGGTGTGGGTTTGAAACTTAAGTTCGAGTGAGGTTTCACAGCTTAGACGAAGTCAAAAAGATTGAGAGCTTGATTTTGAATTTCGTTGTTGGTCACCAAGTCGCCGCGTTCTTCATTCTTCAAGTCTTCCTATTTATATCTTCAGTTGAAATGAACACTGCTGAAGATTGAGAGTGTGAGATGATTTCTTCTTCTTCCTTCAGGCTTCAACGAATCTCTGTTGAACAATAAATGCATTAGACCGTTGAAAGCTTTGACATGATTGTTCTGAGCAGTAGGTAACTTGTAGCAGAGATTGAACAATGTTTGCTTTCGTCCTTTTTCTTGTTCTTCCTCGTTTCATACTTAGAAATGATAGCCGTTGAAGAGCTTTACATTAAATGCATTCTGATTTTTATTTAATGCATTCTGACATTTTTGTGTCTCGAGAACAAAGAATTTAATGCTGTTGTAGGAAGAGAAATTAGAGCCGTTGATATTCTGACTTGTCACGTGATTCGAGCTCTTCCCCTCGGTAGTGCTTGACAGTTGTAGACAGTGTGGCCTTGGACGATGTTGTCTCACTGGGTTGGACGATACTGTCTCATTTCATCAGACGATGTTGTCTCACTTGGTTAGACGATGATGCTTCTCTTCGTCAAACAATGCTTTTCTTCATTGATCAGACGATGATGATCGTTTCATCAGACGATGCTGCTCGTTTCATCAAACGATGTTTTCTTCAGTCTTGCTCTTGGACAATACTTCTTATGTCTGCATGGACGATACTTTCCATCAGACGATGACCATGCATGTAGTCTTTAGACGATGCTATTCATTTCTGCTTGGACGATACTTTCGTTCATTGTTGGACGATGCTTTCTTATTTTTGCTCTTGGACGATAAGGATTATTTCGTGAAAATAATAATACATAAAGTTTAGGAAATAAAATTGTTATCATTCAAAACATGATAAACGATCTAACTCGTTTGAACCTAACAATCTCCTCCTTTTTGATGATGACAATTTTATAGAGACAAAGGTTTTCTCTTAATCTCTCCCCCTTTGTAATTAGCAAAAACATAAAAATATTTACTTTGAAAGAACGTATGCATAAAGCACTCCCCCTATCTTTTCCAAAAAGGCATCTCTTTTATTTGTAACACTTTCCCCCTATGTTCTTGAAACAAATATAAACATGTATCAAGGCAGAACATATAAAAGCGAGTATCAGACGATAGAGAAGATGTATCAAAGCTTGATACTTAAAGCATTTATAAAGAGCATACGGTAGCATATAGACAATCATATTTCATCCTCTCCCCCTAACTTTTATAGCTTAGTATTTTTCTGGTTCTCTTTCTCACTTCTCCTTTAAACGCTGACTCTCTTTCTTCTCCCCCTTAATGAAAGAAAATGATAGTTCTCTTTCTATAAATGATAGGGACTAAACGATAGAGAACAATTATTTTCTCTTAGCATTTTTCTCTTCTCTCTCTCTCTTTGTTAATTCTTCCTCTTCTTTTTCTTAGCTCACTACTATTTCTCTTCTTCTCCCCTAAGTCAGACCTCTTCACTTTTTTCCTTTTCATCTCCTCCATTTTCTGTTCATCTCTCCTGATACTTTCCCTTTTTCACACTTTTTCTTTTCATTTCTCCTCCTCTGTTATTCAGCAAAAAAATGGGCAGTTAATAGAGCATGAGAGAATATTCAAATGTGATCATAAAAATTTGCATCAAGGCACATGATAATTGATACTTAGCATATTCACCAGATATAGACAATTGAGATCAATTGATAAATCAAGTATTGGAGCAATTGTTTAATTAGCAAGTATGAACGATGAAGACATATATCAAATGAATAATTCAATAAACATAATAAATATGTCAAGAGAGGTAGGGAAAATGATAGTCTTATTGTGAGTTTCTATTTCCCGTAAGCTTTACTTGAGTAATATGTATGGAGATGGAATTTTCTTCAGAATTTTCTTCAGGGAGCTCTGAATAGTTGTTTGCAGCCGATGGTGTTCGGAGCTTGAAGATTTCTTCTGACGTCATCAACATTTGAATTTCATATTGAGTGGACGATAGAGAGCATTGGACGTCTTCTCCATTTGAACGTCATAATGAGTAGACAATAGGTAGCATGTGACGTCATCCTCATTTGAACTTCACAATGGGTGAAAGATAGATAGCAGACGTTGCATGATTAGACGATAAATGGTAAACATTGCATCTTCTTCAGAAGTTTCACTTGAGTGTTTGAATGATGATTGTATCGTTTGTGCTTCTGTCGTCTCCTGCACTTTGATTAGTACAAATAATATATAATTCACAAAGCAGGGTACATATCAAAATTTTCTCTCAAATATATGAATCTATTCTCAATGAAAGTTTGAGTAAGGATATCTGCATGATGATGGCACGTCATTGTATTTAAAAAATAGACTATCATTGGACGATGCTGATAGATTAGACAATAGATGACCATCAGATGATTGAGCTTTGTTGGACGATGGTCTTTCGTTCAGGTCCAGATAATTTGTCTTTAAGGTTGATCAGCTTTTCATTGATCGATCTTCCACCACTTCTTCACCAATGATCAACTCCTCTTGATCATCATCAAAGGTGACTGTTCCTTCGTCTTTTTCAGCATGGATCTTTGGGAACATAACCTTCTTCCTGTTCAGTATTGCAAGCATCCATTGTCTTGGCACCATTGTTGGCTTTTGATTTGACCTTTTAAATAAATCTGCAACTTGAAAGATCATGGTCTTTGGTACCCAAATCTTTTTGGGTCCTGTTTTGTTAATGGAATGTTTGGGGGGAATCTTCTTATCATAAGAATTCCTCTGAGTGGTCTGTTTGATTCTATGTTTTACCACAAACGTCACAAGTTCAGACGCTATGGCATTGGAAAATATAAACTCAATATCAGATGGTATAGTATCAGACGAAAAAGCATTAGACGATATAAATTTAATGTCGGACGATACAGTATTAGATGATGCACGTGATATGTTAGATGTTGCAGTATCAGACTATGCATCAATGTATCCTAAACCACTTCTATCATACATCTTTCTACTATTTCCACTTAGTCTTACTAGGTTATCATGCTCATTTGTGAAATATGAAAAATCTTAAATTAAAAATTTAACTCTTTCTTTGAGAACATTAAATTCCTCAGAAGAATCTTGTTCTTTTAAAACTTTGTTCTCTTCAACTAGCAAGGCATTTTCCTATTTAGAAACATCAAACTCTTTTTGAAGTTTTACAAACTTTTTCTTGAGGTTACTGTATTTCAAAGATAAAGCATGGGAATAGATATTAATTCATTAAATTCATCTTCAGAAATTTTAGATGTTACCTCATCTATCTCGTCGTCTAATGCATCAACGGATGCCATGAATGCACAGAATGATTCATAGTCTTCATCTTCATCATCGTCTGAGCATTCTTCAAAATCATTATTTTGGCCTACTAATGCCTTCTTCTTTCTATTTTGATTCACTTGGAACGGTCTCTTCGTTAGTCGAGGACATTCAGGTTTCATGTGTCCTTGCTTTCCACATTCGTAGTAGAGGATAGGATCTTTGTCTGATCTTTATCCTTCCTCTCATCTAGAGTTCGAATGGAATTTTCTTTGTCCAGATTCTTTCTTTTGCTATTTTAACCCACTCCTGCCTCTTCTTTTATTGAGCCACATATTTTTGAACTTTATGTAGAAACGGGCTTCTTCATCGTTAGTATCGTCTGATGATTCTTCTGTGTCTTCAGACGAATCTTCATTTTTTCGGCCTTTGGAGCTTTTGGATTTGAAGGCTATGAATTTTTTCTTTTCGCTTCCATCATGCTCAACTAGTTCAAGCTCATGAACTTTTAGAGATCCCAACAGATCTTCCATTCTTAGGGTTTTAAGATCTTTGGCCTTTTGAATGGCTGTGACCTTTGGTCTCCACTTTGCTGAGAGACATCTGAGAATCTTGGTTATTTGGTCCAGATTGTTGTAACTTCTTCCCAGATTTCTCAGTCCCTTGATGATGATTTGGAATCTTGAGAACATATCATCAATAGACTCATACTCTTCCATCCTGAATGCCTCATACTGAGCAACCAACATGCTTATCCGTGTATGTTTGACGTTGGATGTTCCTTCATGCACCATTACTAGTGTGTCCCAAATCTCCTTTGCTGTGTCAATGCTTTCTATCTTTTTGTATTCCTACTTGCTCAGTGCACGGGTGAGAAACAACTTTGCTTTGGCATTCAGTTGATTTTCCACCCTTTGATCATGGGTCCATTGTGCTCTAGGGATGATTTCTCCAGCATTGTTTCTGGGCACATAGTTACCAAGCTCAATGATATCCCATATTCTGTGGCTTGTTGATTCAATGAATAATTTCATGTGCTTCTTCCAGTAGGGGTAGTTAGAACCGTCAAAGAACGGTGGCCTGTTCGTAGCTGCGCCGGTTGGAAGTGGGAATGCGTTGCCCTCCATGGATCTTTTACTCTGCACCTGTTAAGGTGTTAGTTTCTCAGAGCCAAAGCTCAGATACTAACTGATAATTAAAGAAATGACATAAGAAGGGGGGGTTGAATTGTGTGCGTATAAAACTTGACTTTCAAAAACAATTATTAGTTTCTTAAAAGCTTTTCGTAAACGGTGGCAGCGGAATACTATTAATTAGAGTGTAAACGATAAAGCTATAAATGACACACACTTTAATGCAGCGGAAATAACACGAATGAAAGTGTGGACGATGCGTGCTATAAAGGAGCAGACGATTCAAGCAGTTAACCGAGTAGACGATGCAGGCAGTAAACGATGCAGACGATACGAGCAGTAAACGATGCAAGCAATAAAAGTGTAAACGATGCAAGAAATAAAAACAACTCACAAGAGATTTATCCTGGTTCACCCATAATCAGTAGGGCTATGTCCAGTCCTTGGCTTCACCAAGATTTTCCATTATTCAACCTAGAACAGTACAAGTATGCAACATGACTTATCCCAAGTATGCAACATCACTTCTCCCAAGTATTCAACAGGACTTCTCCCAGTATTTGATAGGACTTCTCCTAGTATTTAACAGGACTTCTCCCAGTATTAGACAAGACTTCTCACAAGTATTAAACAAGACTTCTCCCAATTCTTTTACAAGAATTTTCACTTCCACAAAGTCTCTTTGGGTATATACTTGAGTTTATAATAACATAAATGATTGGACAATGGGTTCTCTGTTTTGGGTGTGAAGGGATAAAGAGATTTGACTGTTAGAGAATTTCACACTTTGGACAACTACACTTGGTGTGGGTTTGACACTTAAGTTCAAGTGAGGTTTCACAGCTTAGATGACTTCAGAAAGATTGAGAGCTTGATTTTGAATTTCATTGTTGGTCACCAAGTCGCCGCGTTCTTCAGTCTTCAAGACTTCCTATTTATATCTTCAGTTGAAATGAACATTGCTGAAGATTGAGTGTGTGAGAAGATTTCTTCTTATTCCTTCAGGCTTCAACGGATCTTTGTTGAACAATAAATACATTCGACCTGTGCAAGCTTTGACATGGCTGTTTTGAACAGTAGGTAGCTTGTAGCAAAGATTGAACAGTGTTTGCTTTCGTCCTTTTTCTTGTTCTTCCTTGTTTCAGACTTGGAAATGATAGCCGTTGAAGAGCTTTGCATTAAATGCATTCTGCTTTTTATTTAATGCATTCTGACATTTTCGTGTCTCGAGAACAGAGCATTTAATGCTGTTGTAGAGAGAGAAATTAGAGTCGTTGATATTCTGACTTGTCATGTGATTCGAGCTCTTCCCCTCGGTAGTGCTTGACAGTTGTAGACAGTGTGGCCTTGGATGATGCTGCCTCACTGGGTTGGACAATACTGTCTCATTTCATCAGATGATGTTGTCTCACTTGGTTAAACGATGCTGCTTCTCTTCATCATATGATGCTTTTCTTCATTGATCAGACGATGCTACTCGTTTCATCAGACGATGCTTTCTTCAGTCTTTCTCTTGGATGATACTTCTTATGTCTGCATGGACGATACTTTCCATCAGACGATGACCATGCATGTAGTCTTTAGACAATGCTATTCATTTTTGCTTGGACGATACTTTCGTTCATTGTTGGACGATGCTTTCTTATTTTTGCTCTTTAAGGATAGGGATTATTTCCTGAAAATAATAATACATATGGTTTTGGAAATAAATGTGTTTTCATTCAGAACATGATAAACGATCTAACTCGTTTGAACCTAACACTACACGCCTTCCTGATCTCCAAATCTATTTGTAAACAAACAAATGGGCACGACTGGTGGGTCTTCTCTCGTAATTGAACGGTTTCCATCACCCACTCATGACCTAAATTGGCATATGCAACTGAGGTCTGGATGAAAAATAGAATCCTCATGCAATCGCAGAGCAAGTTGTGCCTGTTATAAACAGCCACAACATGTCAAAAAAACAGCCACTAAAAAATATTTTTTTGTAGTGTTAATGTAAAGTTCGACTATATTTAAATTTTAATTGTTATTAGTATTATTTGTCTTAATTTTTTCTCATATTGTGATTAATAATTATTTCCCTAAAAATAATATAAAATTTATTTTTATTCATGAACAAATAATAAATTCTTATAATTAGTAATTAGTATAAAAGACTATTAATAACTATTTCATATTTTTATTATTAATGTAAAGGTCATGTAAATTTTACTTATTATCATTATCATCATCATTATTATTATTACTATTAAATCTTTCCTCATGTTGTGACTAATAATCTAAAATTAAATACTATTAATATCTTTTTACATAAATAATAGTAATATTAAATTATGCGTATGAAAGATGAAAAGATTTACAATTTATAACAATTATAATGAATAATACAAAATTATTAATAACTCATTAATATTTTTATTAATGTAAATGTCAAGTCAATTTTATATATATATATATAGACATTGATATTGATATTAATACTGATATCATATTTCCATACGATAATGTATTATATTATGTTATATGATAATATATTTAAAAATTATTACAAAAACTAAATTTCTCATTATATAATTTTTTTTATAGTATGGTGTTTAATATATAGTTAAAATACATAAAAATTAAATTATATTTAAGAAATTCATTTTTAATAGACTCATAACTTTTCTTCGCATATCAAGATACATGAATTAAAAAAAAAAAAAAACTCTCCATGTGCATATAAATAGGTATAGATTATTTTACTCATCAAAAGTGAGCCCTCTTGACTTTGCCTTCAAAACAAGTTGGGAAGTAATGGCTTCTCTAAAGATTGTGTTGAAGTTGATTGTATTGCTTTTTGCTATTATGAGCACTATAAATCATGTGGGAACTGCACAAGGGATAGAAAAAGCAATAGAGACTGATAATGCATACAACCATGGGAACGCACAATGGATGGACAATGTACAGGAGATAAGACATGCACAAGAGATGCATCGCGAGATTTATATGCTGCCCCTGCCCCGTACGGGTTGTTGCGCATGCGTCGAGCAATGGATATGCTGCCCCTGCACCGGCCGCATATAAAACTACAGTGTCTTCAAACTTTGTACATCTTTCTATAACTCACAACAATAAATTTGAGTTTGAGAAATCCCTACTCTTAATGTAATAATTGGCTTAATTTACATGATTTGGTTGTATTTTATTTTTTTCATCATTAGCAATTTCATATGTATTTTAATCATATGAGCTAAAGAGTGACAACGTAGTCGGGATGTCAAAAGAAATCATTTGTGCATGACCCATTCACACCCATTTAGTGCATCGATTCATTAATACAAAATCAATTACATTGGATTGGACAAGTCATTTACCCTAACGAATGGTCAATTATGGCCACCCCTATTGATTCTAAATCCACTATACTAACATTTTAAAATGCTACAGATCAAATTTAATTGATCAACATTTTAAAAATTACCAATCCACCAGAATGTTTTTAATCTTCTTATCGTTTCTCCTTCAATGACTCAACCTAGGAGGCAATATGTTCAAGTACGTAGTGAGGACAAACATATTCATTCATTTTTAATTTAATATCATATGTTAATTCTTAATTCGATTTTAGTATTTACGAGACGTAATGACGATTAGCAGATTCATTTATTATTCAAATTGAATAATTATACTAAGTTATTCAAATATATATTTATTTTACTTCTTTTTCCAATTTTTAATAAAATATGTAATAATAATCTAATTTTCTCTCTTTTGATCCTTGTATATTCTTTATTTTTAAAACTATTTTCTATTTCAGTTTTCAACTCTTATCCAATTTTTTAATCTAACAATTAGTTCTATTATTATTTAAATTGCTATGATTTTAATATTTAAATTATGAGCTTTAATATATATATATATATATATATATATATATATATATTAATATATTTATTTGTAAACCACGTTTTCCTCCTCTCTCTAAAAATCTTCCCTCTCTAAACCCTCTTTCCCGCTACAGCTGCTGTTAGGGCTGCCGCCGTGCCCTCCCTCTTCCGGCGCGGCGGCAACCCCCCTCTTTTCTGCTCTCTCTCTCTCTCTCTCTTCTCCTCTCCTGCCGTCTTTCAAATCTCTCTTCTCAGAGCTTTTTGTGCTGCTCGAAGCCGATGATCACCTCTTCTCCTCGCGCTCCTTCGATCCTGGCCCTGCTGGTGGTGGCGACGGCGCTCGGCGCCGTTTGGAGGTCTTGGGTCGTCTCTTCCTTCGGCTGGTGTCGGAGACAGGGGACGGCCTCCGTGAAGAAAGGGGAAACCCGATCTGAGGAAGTCATCGGCGTT
Organism: Acmispon strigosus; assembly: GCA_030819835.1. NCBI lineage: Eukaryota > Viridiplantae > Streptophyta > Magnoliopsida > Fabales > Fabaceae > Acmispon > Acmispon strigosus. The sequence continues at coordinate 32,332,155 of JAUAMA010000007.1, forward strand.
CTCTCGGGTCTTTCTCTGATCTCTGTCGCCATTTTCCTCCCCTCCCTGTTCCGAAGCCTCTGTTGCCGGACCCTTGCCTTGGTGCTTCAGATCTGCAGGTTTTTGGTTTCGTTTGCGGTTCGGATTCTGTGGCCGTCTTTGTCGGTGGCAGGTCCAGTTTCCAGGTGGGTATTGTTGTCTTTCAAGTTTTCTGGTGCGTCGATGCGTGGCGCTGGTCGAGATTCCGTGGTGAAGTCTCGAGGGGTTCTGTCAGGTATGTTCTGTTGTGCTTGGTGGCATGGTCCTGTTTCAGATGTTGTGAAACAAGGTTGCGGCTTTGGGCTGTTGTGCTTGGAGTGCTGAGCGAAGGTGTAGGTGGCGGCTTTGGGTTGTTGTGCTTGTTGGCTCCGTCGCTTGATGCGGATTTTTTTTCCTGTTTGGGTTTGCCCCTGGTTTTTTATTTTATTTTCCTGTTTGGTCTGGGACTCAGCCCTTTAGCTTGTTGTTGGATGCTTATTTGGTGGGTCTTTTGGCTCTCTTAGGTGTAGAGGTTTCCTATCTGTAGGTGTCGAGCAGCTTGTTTGGTTCCCTTGCTGGTTGAGCCAGTTGCTGTTTTTCGATTTCGATAGGAATTTTGACATTCGGAGAGTCGTTAGGGGTTTGTTTGTTTGTTTGCTTACACGGTTATGTGCTGTTGGGGTTTATGGGGTTTTTTGTTGGGAGGTTTTGCTATTGTGACTGAGTTGCTCCGGATGTTGTTTAGGTTACTGTACCCATGGTGAGAGGGGTTGTTTCTCACCTCCTTTATTTCCTTAATATCATTGATCTTTCAAAAAAAAATTAATATATTTATTTGTAATACAAATATTGTATATATACTTGAGACAATTATTTGTAGACACATTGATTGATATATTTATTTAACTACTATATATACCATATTACATAATATATTTATGTGCAAAATTTTTATAAATATATATACAACTATCATAAGGATATATGTTAATGTTAACAAGTTTTCATTATTTTTTCCAAAATCTGACAAGACTTTATACGTTAAGAAGTAAATAAGTTATAAGATTTACAAAACAGATCACAGCATTTTCCATTCAAAAAATATATATTGAAAATTTATTATATTATTTTAAACTTTTAAAAATATTTTTTAAAATTTAAACCAACAAAGAGAGTATAAAAATATCTAGAAACAGGAAAAGCTTATATGGTATCAAAAATCTAGAGACAACAGACTGAGGCTTGGGGATATGAACACTTCCTACTTTCATGCTCAAACTGTAATTCTTCGGAAGAGAAAAAGAATTCATAGGTTGAAGATTAGAGATGGGACTTGGTGCTCTCACTAAAACCGAAACAAGAAGTTTCAGATCTCCCAGACGAACACATCTCGTTCTCGATGAGTTCTCATAAGCATCAAATTATCAGAAGCTGTACCTTTTTAAGTCATGTTCTGGTAACACACTAGTCCGGAAAAATATTGTCAAATTCAAATCTATTTCGTCCGACTCAGCTGAACTGTCCTCGTTCGGTGATCCTGTTGTCAAACCAAAGCATCACATGACCTGAAGCAGGTTTAAATAATATGGCATTACCTTCTAAGCTCACTCATGAGTAATAAGCTCACAAGAAGTATTTTGAATACTAATGCAACTATATGTTGATGTTACTGCATTCAGTGCTACTAATGAAGTTCTATGTCAAGAGTTTTCTAAGCTCATGTAGGATTAAGACAAAATCAGTATAATGGAAAGAAATGAAGCTCTTCCTAGGCTTACTGATCCATCAAGAGAATGTCGAGGCTAACGTTCAATCAACAAAATATATCAACTATCTCTTGAAGAAAAATAGCATGAAAAGGCTTAGGAAATGAGCACTCAAATGCACTCTGGAAGAATACTTAACTAAAAGTGATGAACTTCCTCCCATAGATTGAACCAAGTACAACAGAAAGTGTACGAGAAAGATGAAAGATCTTAGGTCAAGAAGATTGTATAAGGGTGACTATGCTAGAAATGGGATAGAAAGAAAAAGCACAAACGATGATTGCCACCTTCCAAAGACAATGTCTGATCTCATGGGCTAACAGAAAGACAAGCACGTTCTCATTGTCTATTGCTAAAGCATACCATACTGCAGCAAGATATTGTTGCACTCAGCTTTTATGAGTAAAACATCAAGTTATACATAATCTCGTTGCCAAAGAAAAATATGTGGACCCAGACAAACACAAATGCTGGCTACGTCTGCCTTAGACAAAGTCTGACACAAGTGAGAATGGGTCAAACGATCACAGATTGGTCCTGGTCTAGTGGTGACTTCGTCTCACGATGATTGTACTATCTAAGCTGACTTCGTCAAGGAGTAACTGAAAGGTCATGGTCTGGTGCCCATGTCGCTCACGTTCGAGTAACTGGTAATCAACTGTATCGTTTCAATTACTTGCTTTTCTAACACGCATTAAATTCTCAACTGCCATGACTGCACATTTATAAGCCTACATTTAATGCGCGTGCTATACCTCTTTGTTATCACATCAACTTTAATGTTAATCATTCCATTTCCAATAGCAAGAGATCCTTTTAGTATTCCTCAATAATTTGAACAAAAGCACTTCTAAAACTCACCTTCACTACACCTGCACCTGCACCATCTACAGGAAAATCTTCTCAATGGCTCCCAAGAAGCAAGTTCCTGCTAAGCCTAAGTTGACTCCTGCTCAACAAGCTGTAATCACTCAAAGGGAGAAGAACTTCGCAGCCAACCGGCTTGAACAAGAAGAGAAAGTTGGAATGCAAAAGATTTCCAACCTGGGGGACATGGATCTTGTTACGCCCAGATATCTTGACCTCACTCTCAACAGTTATGCCAAATTGGCTTGCCTGAACCTTGTGTTATTTCAAGACTGGTCTAACCTTATGAAGATCTCAGAAACGCCTGTACTTGAACCTCTGGTTAAGGAATTCTTCAATTGTGCTGTAAAGCGTGGGCGAATCTGCATCAAGACCAGGTGTATGAGAGTCGTAACTGATGTCGGTCCTGGGGATATTGCTGTTACCCTAGATGTCAAAGTAGATGAAGGAGTTATCTACTCACCAAAGTGGGAAACGTCTGCTGTCAATCCCAACTGCATTTGGAAGGAAGATCCAAAGATAAAGGGAACCACGGTCAACAATCTGATTGACGAATGCAAATTCCCTCATGCTGTATTAAGAAAAATTGTGATTCCAAAAGAAGGGGCTCGTGATATAGTTAACAAACTCTCACACTAGGCTCTCTATCAGATGGTGAACTATCAGAAAATTAATCTTCCATATCTCATCTTTCATCACATGCTGAACACTCTGGAAAGTTCCACATCTAACCTTCCATACGACGCACTCATTACAGCTATGATGGGGAAGAAGAAACTTGTAGATACGGAGAAACAAGAAAATTAATTCATAGTGTATGACTACATCTATGCTACCCCCATCAAGTTTGGGGATGTTAGAAAAATGAGGTTGGATATTGACACCTATGAAGTTCCTAAGAATCTGCTGACTGATTGGGAAAAGAAGCAAAGAGACAATGACCCAACATTGTCACCCAAAAAGGCAAGCCAACCACTTCCAGCAACCAGAATGTTCAGAGCCAAGAGGGATGCATCTGCAATGGTACCTCCACCCGGTAAACTCTACCAGATATCCCTATCTGGAAAAATTACTGAAATAGTGTCTTCCTCCGCTGAGATTGTCGAAGAGACACTATCCGCTCCCAAGATCAAACGAAGACGTTTGATAAAAGCACATCAAACGACAACTTCATCCACTGCTTCTGAACAGATTAAGTCTTCATCTGACGACCCTGAAGATGTTATACCTATAGCAAAGTAGTACGAAATGTTAAGAAGTCAGTCCTGGAGCCCATCATGGAAGAAGCTCAACCATCTGCTGCTCATGTACAATATTTACCTCACTTGCCATCTTTATTTCATGATTATGTGGAGGACATCATTGATGTGCAAGATGATGGTAACTGCGGTTACCGATGCATAGCAGGATGGATAGGCAAAAATGAGAATGCGTGGCCAGATATTAGAAGAAGAATGCTTGAAGAGCTCACCTCCAGATGGTCTCTTCACAGAAGCATATTCAGTTCTGATAATCATTATAATGCTGTAGCTATGGCATTGAGGCTTGCTCCTGGAGAACCAGCTCTTTCTGCAAAGTGGTTCACAATCCCTGATATGGGCTTGCTCGCAGCTACCACTTCAACATCATTCTTGTGACCTTGAGTGAAAGGGAATCATGCACCTACCTTCCTCTTCTTGGCCCAGCATCCATTCCTCCAATTGTTGTTGTAATGTGTAACATTGATGATAGTCATTGGTTGAGAGTAAAGCTGAGCAACAATTCACCTCTGCCTTATGCAACACCTCAATGGAGACCTCACTGCTCCAAGGATGCAGACTGATGGGCTAAGTGTATGATTTCCCAGGTCAGACGCTATAAGCAAACAATTGATCCAACTACTAATCCTCCTATCAAGTCATCCATGAACTCACAACAACCATCTTACACTGATGCTGATAAGGGTAAGGAGAAAATCCTAGAAATGATTTCACCACCCCGACTCTCTCAATCCCCAGCAAAAAGGGCTAGGCAAAGGACTGGAAATGCTACACTTAACACAACATCGTCAGCAATGATTACTGATGAAGTTCGTCCGATGGCAGTTGACACTACATGTTAGGCTACTGATCACTGTGCCCATCCTGCTATGGAAAAATGTCTTAGTCCGATCGCTACTAAAGAACTCAGTCCGGCTGGGATCAAGAAGATGTCACACACTACCAAAGCGGCCAGTCCGGAGAAGGATACAAGGTTTGAACAAGAAGAAGACTCCATTGATGAAGCAAACTCTGAATGTGATCCGGATCCATTTCTTGATGAGATTTTGTCCGCTCAATCAAAGCCTACGGCTGCTTCAACATCTATGTCCAGACCAGGTCATATCTCTCCAACCTCTTCATCATCGCTTCAAACTCACTCTGTTGAAAAAGGGACTAGGTCTTTCCTTGTCAATATTCCGAAGAAGCCCAGACTAAGCATGATGCCATTCTCGTGGAGGAAACCAAGACTGCTTCCTATGGAAAATGCTATATGCCTTCCTAGTGTAATTGTAGAGCTTGTGGGCTACGACTTTAGTGTCAAAGCGAGAATATGGGCTCCTCCTTCTTGTAACAATCTCAAACTTACATTCGCTAGGCGGACCAGGTACGATATTTTCTATCATAATTGGGAGCTGTCTGAATTTAGGAATGTTCATGTTAGGACCATTCCATACCACTGGATCCACGGAGTCAAACACGTGGTGATTCGATCTGGATCATGGTCGCTTGTCGTGATAGCTCAATTGCCCAAGCCTCGGCCATATCCAACCTTCACCGCAAAGAGGATACATATTCCATGTATTTCAGCTATGAAGTTTTTAAATGTCCTCTTACACCAATCCTTTATCACCCTTTCATCCAACAAAAATGCTATGACAGGATAACAAAACAAATAAGAAAGAGAGTACAGAAGCAAACTTCAGTTTCATCCATGCATACATCTGTAAAGTTCCTCTCAAGAAAAAGAAAAGTAAAGACAAAAGGGACATCACAAAATAACAAACCAAATAAGAAAGAGAGTGCAGAAGAAAACCAAACTCTTAGTTTCTCTCAGGAGATAACACTAATATCAACATCAAAATCTTATTATATAACTTTCCTTACAGTTAAAAGGTATTTATATTAAAATTAAAAATTATTTATACTGAAAAATGACTGATATAGAAAAGGATACATTGGCAAATTAGATAAACCAAGTTATTCTCAAGCACAACATCAAACAAAGAATAAAGGCGTTGGACATCAGCATTCAGCAGTTAGTTGATTCTCCCCATCTTCTATTTCTTGAAATCTCTCATCACACCTTTTGGAAATTAGGCCAGCCTCTATGCACTCATTATAGAGTCGGAGACGCAGTCTAGCACCACTCTTGGGAATTGGGGGTCGACAAACTGGGCAGATATCACACCATTGACTACATTCTTCACATAAAGAGGCCGCCCGCATGAATTCAGCACATGACGGACAGAGCAACAACAGCTGCTCAAGTCACCAGTTGCTCGGCAGCACTCAACTTTGGCTTCTTTCCGCAACTCAATCAAGTCAATGGCAGCCAAGTGTTCCACCGTTTCCGGAAACCAAACATCACAATCCATTTATTTTCTTTTCACAGCAATTATTTACTTCACAAGTATATACTCCTAGCATCTATTCTGCATCAGGAACAAGAAAATAAACGCACTTACAGCAACATAATGTCTTTTTCATGCATCTAAGCAGGCAAAATAAGGATACAGACTGAAATGCAAACCAAATGAAGCTTTTGACATGGATAACAAGGATGCATGATTCATAGATATTAAAATTATGATTATGTTATGTACATAACAAGAGCTCACTTTCGCTGATCAATTCACTGCTCATTATCTCAGCTTTACCAAGCTCCCACACTACAACTCTACAAGCCCCTAATCCAGACATGCCAAGGACCAAGAAGTATGAATTTCTATGGACATGCGCAATAAAGGGCAGGTGTTCAATTGCTTAGTATATATGTTTAATATATAAACAAGAACTACTCACAGGGCTCTAGAATTACTTTACTGATTTACAATTGCAATGCATGACGCAACCATAAAAACAAAAACAAAAAAGTTCGACTCTAAAAAAATGTCATGAATGCAGAAACAGTAACGTAACTAAAAGGCAGAGCTCTTGGTTCCAATCAAACAATCCAAAAAACACAAGCGAGTTAGACTTGATCGCTCAGTTCACAGATTGAAGCAAGGTAGCAAACACAAAGCACTAAGCAGCAGCCGCAGCAGAAGCTCACAATCATTTAAATGATTCAAATACTAAGAGAATATCTCCCACAGTTGAAATGGGAAAATGGAAAAGTAAGAGATAGAAAGTCTTCTTGGATATGCATTTTGTGGGTTTTGATTTTCTCAATATTTAGAACCAGGCAATTAACCTGAAAGAAATCCTTCATTTCTCATTTTGAAAATCCCAGAGATACATGGTTTTGTGCTGTGGATATATGTGGGATGAAAGTAAAACTATCAATTTCTGTCCAACTAGAACCCACGTCTTTCCTAACTCTTTTCGCATTCATGAGACCTCTGATTGCATTCACATCCTCCCATCTTCCAAAAGATGCATACATATTGGACATCATCACATAAACATAATCTTCGTTGCTTTCCAATTCAATCACCTTAGCAGCTGAAATCTCTGCAAATTTTAAATCTTCTTGAGTTGCACAAGCACCGAGCAAAGCCCTCCAAACCACTCCACATGACTCAAAACCAAGTTCATGGATCATCCTTTCTGCTCTGCTCAGCTGTCCTTTTTGCCCCATGAGCCGTATCATTGAGCAACAATGCTCAATGGATGGTGCAATCCCATATTCATTAACCATGGAATCAAAGCAACCGATAGCTATCTCAAATGGTATTTCGCTATGGGAACATGCCGATATAACGTTAAGAAATGTGATACTGTCAGGTTTTGTATCTCGTTCCATTTTCAGCGACTCGAAGAGTTGGATAACTTGTGCAGAATCACCATTGTGAGCATGACCGGATATCATTGCGTTCCAGCTTACTAGATTCCTGTAAGGAAGTGCATGGAAGATTGATTCAGCATCCTTCACGCGCCCGCACTTCGAGTACATGTCGATCAGGGCACTACCAACAACTACAGATGCATCTACACCGCATTTCACCGCGCAACAATGAATCAACATTCCCCACTTTACAGCTGAAAGACTAGCAACTCCATTTAAAATAATTGAAAATGTGAACTCATCCATCTGCAATCCACTTGAGTGCATCTTACTGAACATGTCCAAAGCTTCCCAAGCTTGATTTCTATTCACAAACCCCGTAATTATGGAATTCCAAGAAGACGAATTTGGACTCGGCATAGTTGACAAAATCTGAACAGCGTCTTCCATTTTCCCCATCTGAGCAATGCCATTTATGAGCCCATTATAGGAAACAGTGTCAGGGTTGGGCATAAGGTGCAAAAACTTGTATGCAAGTCTAATGTTCCCATTGTTGGCACTTGCTGCGATGACAGAGTTCCAAGAAATAACATCCTTATCAATGACCTCAGAGAATATCATTACAGCATGTTTAACACACCCGCATTTCCCATACATGTCAATCAAGCAATTTGCAACAACAGTACCACAAACCATGCCCAATTTCACTATCTTGGAATGAATTGAGCTTCCCAGTTTCAACAGACTGAGCTGGGCGGAAGCAACCAGAGCAGAGGTGAAGGAGAATGCATCAGCAGCACAAATGTGAGACCTTTCTAGGTGCATGAAACACGACAACGCGTTCCGGAACTGCCCAGCGCGGACGTACCCAGAAATCAAAGTGTTCCAAGAAACCACATTTGGTTGAGGATTTTCAACAAACAGTGTGTGGGCATCACTGAAAGAGTGCATGCTGACATATAATCTGATGAGGGAAGCAGAGACATAGGCATGGGAACAATACCCAGAACGTAAGGCCAAACAGTGGAGCTGTTTTCCGAATAAGTAACTGCCGAGATCGGTGGCTGTTCGAATGAAGTGGACAAGAACAAAGGCTAAGTCACCATTGGTTCCACCCAGGGTTTGGTTCCAATCAAGGGCGCATCTTTTCAATGACTGGGGGGAGCCTCGGCTCCCCCAAACTTTAAGAAAATTCATTTTATACATATACTATTGGTTCCTGTAATATTTGCGATTAGTTCTCAGTAACTATTGGTTATGGTTCCGATTTGTCTCACATACAAATATGCAATTTACCCAGTAGCAATTGTAGCAATTTATTCGTGGTGACATGGCGAGGTTTGCGCTGCTTTCTCAAGGAAAATTCATACAGTGTGGAAGGCAGAGATGGCTGAAGCCCTAGGCCTTTTAGAGGGAGTGAAATTTGCACTTGACTATGGCTTTCGTAGTCTGCTTGTGGAAACAGATTTGTGCCACAATGGTGCAAAAGTTGCACAGTGATACCACTCATGATAGTTATGTGGGTTTGATTATCAATGAGATCTGTAAGCTAGTTTCTAGTTTTTACTGCATTTCTTTTTCTCATGTGTTTAGGGAAGTTAATTTTGTAGCTCATTTCTTGTCTAAATATGCGTTGTCTTCTATGGACGAGACAGACGAATTAATTATAGCTTATATTTCCCCTCGAAAGAAATTGTCATTCTCTTATTATATGTTTTAGACTTAATAGCACTTTTGGTCCCTCACTAATCACGATTTGACACTTTTGGTCTCTAATAAAAAAAAATTAGCCTAAATGGTCCCTCACTTTGACAAACGACATCAGTTTTAGTCCCCCGTCAGTATTTCGTCCAATTTTTAACGGTTTCCGTAAAAAAGTAACAAAAAAAATTATAAAAAAAAAACTCTTAAAAACCCTTCATCTTCATCCCCTTCATAATCTTCTCCATAAAAAAACCCAAAAAAACATAAAAAATAAGAATGTTCATCATTATATTCAACCATCTTCATCATCACCTTCTACATTAAAAAAAAAATTCCAGAAGAATAACTTTGGTACAATTTATTGTAAGAAAGAAAAAAAAAGGAAAACTAGAAAAATAGAACCAACTAAATAAAAAAAAGAAGAAAAACAGATCAGAAACATCAGAAACAGAGAAGAAGTGGCGAGAGAGAAAGAGAAGAAGTGGCGAGAGAGAGAGTGAAAGAAAAGGGAGAAAACAGGGGGAAAGCGTGAGAGAGGGAGAAACAGGGGGAGAGCGTGAGACGAGAGGGGGAAACAAAGAGCGGTTCTGCCGCCGTCGTCGCATCACCGTGCCGTCGCGGTTTGGCCGCCGTCGCAGTTCTGCCGCCGTCGTGGTTCGTCGCCCCGCCGTGTCGTCCTCCCTCACTCTCTCAATCTCGATCTGCTTCTCCTTCTTCTTCTTCGTCTTCTTCCACTTCCGCATCTCTCTCTCTCGATCTCGATCTGTATACTCCCTCTTCTCTCGATCTCGATCTCCTTCTCCTTCTTCGTCTTCGTCTTCTTCCGCTTCCGCATCTCTCTCTCTCTCTCGATCTGTTTTATCCCCATTCTCTCGATCTCGATCTGCTTCTGCTTCTGCTTCTCCTCCTTCTTCTTCTTCTTCGTCTTCTTCCGCTTTCAAAGACATCCCTCTCTCTCAGTTTTTTGTTCTGTTAGTTATTGATTTTGGGTTTGGAGTTAAATTTCGATGATGTTCATGTTCATTGATCAACTTTGTTCTGGGTGTAATGTAAAATTAATTTGGGTTTCTGAAGGTTTTTCTGTTTTTTATGTGTTATTGTTACAGTCTTCTGCTTCTGGGTTTTTTTATGGAAGATGGTGAAGGGGGTGAAGATTAAGGGTTTATAAGAGTTTTTTTTTACAATTTTTTTTAATTGTTGACGGAAACTGTTAAAAATTAGACGGAACAGTGACAGGGACTAAAACTGCTGTCGTTTGTCAATGTGAGGGACCATTTAGGCTAATATTTTTTATTAGGGACCAAAGTGTCAAATCGTGATTAGTAAGGGACCAAAAGTGCTATTAAGCCTATGTTTTAATATAGGGGGTTGCGTTTGGCGCCCCCCTATTGTGCCATACGCCCCCCCTTTAATGCGTCTTTTACCATTTTGCCCTTTAAAATTTAAAATATTACTATTTTACCCTATGAAATTTAAAAAATTAAATAAATATCATCATCTTCATCCTTTCACCATTCTCCATTCCAACACATTTTCCCACCCCCCTTTCTCTCCATCCTTTCACCACCAACATTATCATCTTGTAACAACCACATTCATCATCTTCCATCAACCACCTCCTTCATCTACTAACCATCAACATCCTTCCTCTTGTTTCCTCCTTGTTTCCTCCTTGTCTACCACCGCCGGATATCATGGGTGGTATGCTCCCTCCCCTCGCACTGGTTAAAATTCGCATCTACAAGTGCGAAATAGTATTTTTTTTTAATTTTTTTTAATTTTTTAAAAAAGTATCGCACCTGCAAGTGCGAAATTTGTCTCCAAATCGCACTTATAGGTGTGCGAACTAGTTTTTTTTTTATTTTTTCAAAGGGATTTGCACCTAAAAGTGCGAAATTTGCCTCTAAATCGCACTTATAGGTGCGAACTAGTATTTTTTAAATTTTTTTAAAATTTCTTTAAATTTTTTTAATTTTTTTTTAAATTTTTTCAAAGTGTATCGCACCTACAAGTGCGAATTTTGCCTCCAAATTGCACTTATAGGTGCGGAATAGTATTTTAAATTGTTTTTTTTGTAATATTTCTGGCCCTGAAAAAGGAATTTCTAACAATCTCGGATGGCGACGGGCTGAACTACAAAGTTGAAGAGAAAAAAAACGTAATTGGACGCTTATGGCTTTGCCATAATCTCGATGTCCCGAGCCCAAATTCCATCGTTTGCTATTTTTTTTTATTTTTGAAAAAAAAATATTTCAACATAAATTTCTAAATATGTCAACTAGACTAGCTGTGGTGGTCCCATGATTTTTAAAAATCATTTGGCCATTTTTTTAATTTTTTTAGATGTTTTTTAATATGAAATCGCACTTCAAGGTGCGAAAATTGTCTCAAAATCTCATGTAAAGGTGCGACCAAATAAAATACATTAAAAAAACAAATAGCATATATTCGCACTTGTAAGTGCGATTTTGAAGAATATTTCGCACTTACAAGTGCGAATATTAACCAGGACGCGTCGAAAACTTTGAAATCCATTTTTTCTTTCAATTATGATAACCCACTTTAGGTTATGGCTTGTTCATTTCGTCCATTTCATTATCCGGGTAAAACGGAAAGGTATGGGGGGAGAGAAATGGTGAGGGTGATGAGTTGAAGGGAGTGGATGTGAGGTTTTGAAAAAAAGAAATCATTTTTGGGTTTTTTTTTTTGGGTACATTTTTTTTTTCAAATCAGGGGTAATTTTGGTATTTTGAAAAATAGGGGGAGGCGTATGGCGCAATTGGGGGCGCAAAACGCAACTCTCTTTAATATATTCGATTGGCTGTTTAACAAAAATAAAAACTGGTGAATGGTGATACATAAGAAGCATTTTTCCATGTGTTTTTATTATTGGCTACTTATATCATTTTAAAAAAAATATCATTCAACCTATCAGAAGAACTTCCTTTGAACAAATTTTGTAATTAAATAATAGTAGAGCAACTAAAATATGAACGTTTTTTTTACATGGCGGGGCATTGCCCAACTAAAATATGAACTTATGTATAATCCATATGTCACAAAAGTAATCTGGCAATAACTACTCCCCTGAATAATTATTTATAAAAAAAAATGAATTTAGTAAATCTAATTTTAATTTATGTGATAGTGTGATATTAACATGATGAAATTAAATATTCATACGCATATGATCTTATTATTGATATTTAATATATTTTAAAAACTATATTATCCATTTTGAAATTTTCTGATGAAATATTAAATAACATTTAAATTTTGTATACTTAATCTACTTAATTAAATATTTAATTTAATAATTAATTTTTTAAAATACATACACTATAAAAAATATTAAGGGAAGTTTCCCTGATTCATGCCCAACAAATACATATAAATTGAATTAGTATAATTAACCATGTAAACTGTTTTACATTGATGTATATTTACATCTATTTATATTATTCTTTTTATTTTTAATTTACATCATTAGCATATAAGCTCACACGCACATATATAAGTATTTATATTAATATTATCTTTTAAATCTTATACAAAAATTAAATTTATTTATTAAATATTTAATTTGGCCCCCTCAAATTTTATGGTCAAGCTCCGCCACCGGTTCAATTGAAGTTAGATATAATTTAGCCTTATTGTGTAACTTGTGTCAAAAAGTGGAGGTGGCCTTTTGGTCCAAAAGAAAAGTGTAGGGTGCTAACTTACTCCTTCTGAAAAACAAGTGGGAGTAAGTTAGCATTCCCATATATATATTAGGTTAGAATTTCAAGTGACTATCTTAACTAGGTAAAGTCCATGTTTATTAGATTATTCATAGGGTTAAATATCTTTTTGGTCCCTGTACTTTGAGCGAGATTTGGTTTTAGTCCCTCGCCGACGTAAAGGTGGATTTTAGGCCTTAGACTTTCATTTTTGTTTGGTTTTCGTCCCTGCCGGTGTTAGCCGTTGACCGGCGTGCCTACGTGTCACGGCGGGGCTTACGTGGCATAGGCCACGTCATTTAATGAAGACACCTGTTTTTTTTTATATATTTATTAAATAAAAAACTTAACAAAAAAAAAAAGGAAATCAGAAGACTGCGTTCTTCTTCTTCTTCTTCTTCTTCCTCCTCCTCCTCCTCCCCAAACCACCACCATGGCATCACCCACCACCACCACCTGCAATCCCCCACCCCCACCACGGCATAACCCCCAAACCACCACCACCGCATCACCCACCACCACCACCTGCAATCCCCCACCCACACCACGGCATAACCCCCAAACCACCACCACCGCATCACCCAGCTCTGGTATCGGCATGCCCAGTTCCAACATATTTGATGTTAAACCTATCACTGGCCTGCATATAATGCACAAGTCCTTTGGATAATTATTTTCCATAACAAATTTTGGAATCTTTTAATTCCGGTTCACTTGGCTAATAGATTGAAACAATGAAACAAAAAGAACGAAAATAAATTGCATCACAGCCTAAACTTTGGAATAAAAAAAAGTGAGTAGATAGATGAAGAGAGCGCTTTGAAAATATTTGGAATACCTGCATCTTGTTGTTTTTTTAGCATGCCAAGAACTTTTGATTTCCTTGCCAGGTTGCAGAACAAATCCACAAACCTGTCAAGACCCAAGAATAAAAATAGCATCTTTGAGCTTCAAATTTGATATTCTATTACAAAGATTTGATTTTTCTGTTGTTTTAGTGTTTATGGAGTTCATGGGTTGGAAAATTTAAAGAGTGTTTTGTTTTGTGTTTTTTGTAGCTGCACTGTTCGTAAGTATGGTAGGTGAAATTGGTGTGAATTGAGGGTTATGCCTGGTGTGGGTGGGGGATTGCAAGTGGTGGTGGTGGGTGATGCGGTGGTGGTGGTGGTCTGGGGAAGAAGAAGGAGGAAGAAGAAGGAGGAGGAGGAGGAAGAAGAAGAAGTAGTAGAAGAAGAAGAAACGACATTCTTCTGATTTCCTTTTTTCTTTTCGTTTTGACATTTTTCTGTTTTCCTTTTTTTTTTTCGTTTTTATTCTGACTTCATTTTTTTTTCATTTTTAAGTTTTTTATTTAATAAATATGTAAAAAAAAAGGTGTGCTCATTAAATGACGTGGACTATGCCACATAAGCCCCGCCGTGACACGTAGGCACGGTGGTCAACGACTAACACCGGCAGGGACGAAAACCAAACAAAAATGAAAGTCTGAGGCCTAAAATCCACCTTTACGCCGGCGAGGGACTAAAACCAAATCTCGCTCAAAGTACAGGGACCAAAAACATATTTAACCCTTATCCATATTAGTGCGTGATAGGTATCGACCCCCTATTAGGAGAGTCTGAGAGGAGAAATAACAATAAGAGGATGAGTTATGAGCTACAGCTCTGAGATTTCATTAGCTAAGAGTCCTATTATAATAATAAGGAAGCCACAAAGCAAAACAGCCTTAGTTACCTGTGATTTAACAAGGCAAAAAGAGGAATAAAACTCAAAAAACACATCATTGTCCTTTGCAAACTGACTAACACTTAGGATACTTTTGGCTATGGAGGGAACATGTAAAATATGCTTTAAGATGCAAGGGAAATGGAAGGCTGTATAGGTGCCTGAAGATTAGTAGACCCATAAGGAGCAATAAACAAATCTTTCCCATTGCCTATGAAGATTTAATCAGGTCCTCCAAAATAGTAGGATTGTTGAATATGCTGAATATTTGGAGTAACATGGTGTGAAGCTCCTGAGTTAGGATACTAGGGAGTTGAAAACTTAGCACCACTTCAAGAATCTACAATCATTGCCTGTGACTGTTGGCTTCTACCAGTACCCTGGCTTTGTGCAAACTGCAAAAACAGGGTTTGAGACAGGTTTTTGCTGAAAGCCTCATCCTGGGAAATACTGCTCCTGCACTTTAAAAGACTGTCCTCCATATGGTCCATAGAATTGACCCCCACTTGACTGCATTGGTCTTGGAAAGGACTGAGAATAGGTTTCGAAAGGAAATTGAGACAAATGTTGTCCCTGAGGTTGATAACCAGGAACCTGAGAGTGAGGTCGAAAACCTTGATCAAACCTATAGTAGCAAATAGATGCCACATGTCCATGTTTTTGGTAGACGTGGCATTGAACACCAAACTTTCCACGACCACGTCCACCATGATAGCCACATCCTCGTCCTCTTGGATGGAAATTATCTATGACTGAGTTGAACTGATTATCGAAATTTGTAGCAAATGGTGTGGTCTGAGGTCCTGTTTCTGTATTTTCTTGAGAAGGAATATTGAGTTGTGAACCGAATGATTTCTCGGGATTAGAAGCGGAAAATCCCTAGTTTTGTAGTTTTGGTCATCTCGAGGTATTTTTCTTCTTTGCCTCTTTTTATTCCCCCTCTAATTAATGCGTTTAGTGGGGTAGGGGCTATGAATTGAGATGCGAGTAGGTTAGGGTTTTCAGTTTATAGTATGATGTTTTTTTGTGGTTTCTGAAGATTTAAATAGTGTGGTCTGGAGTCTTGTTGTTGTATTTGCCTGAGAAGGAATATTGAGTTGTGAACCAAGTGACTGCTCAGGCTTAGAAGCGAAAAATCCCTGGTTTTGTAGTTTTTGTCATTTTGAGGTATTTTTCTTCTTTGCCTCTTTTTAGACCTCTAATTGAGGCGTTTGGTGGGGTGGGGCTGTGAATTGAGATGCGAGTAGATTAGGGTTTTCAGTTTCTAGTATGATGTTTTTTTTTTGTGATTTGTGAAGAGATAAATGGCGTGGTCTGAGGTCCTGTTGCTGTGTTTGCCTGAGAAGGAATATTGAGTTGTGAACCAAAGGATTAGAAGCGGAAAATCCCTGGTTTTGTACAACAATGTTTGCAAAATGATCAGGAATCAGATTCTTGCGATTCCGTTCAGTTCTTACTTCTTGTGCTTAAAAAGTAAAGCTTCAATCTCATCAATTGTTAGGGTTTGATATTTGTTGCTCTTTGAAATCGCATTCACTAGAGCCTCATACTCAACCAGAAGACCTTCTAGAATAATATCAATATGCACTTTGTAAGAGATAGGGATCCCCTATAGCACGCAGTGAATCGGAAATACTCTTAATTTGAAGCAAAACTTCTGAAATCGGCCTGGTTTTCAATGTTGTGTTGTGCATTTCTGTGTGCAATTTCTGTGCCTTTGGTTTTTAATGAATTACTCTCATGACTCGAGTAAATACAAGTTTAAACAAATTATGAAGCTGATAAAGTTTTGCCTTTATATTTGTTCTCAAATCTGCATAGGATGTGAAATTAAAATCTTTATCCTTATGTCTTTTCATGCCATTGGTTTTGTACAATGATGTGTATGTTCTATTATTGGTGAGATATAATTTGGTGAAATTGCCTTTGATTTTGTACAACTATTGGAACATGGGTGTTAAAAATTTAACCGATTCCTGATTGTTTTGTCTAGCCTGTTTCATTCAACATGGCAACAAGATAGGTATTAAAATTTTGCTATGAATTAAGTTATGTTGGTGGATTATGATTCTAGTTTAATGTGTTGTTATCTCCATTTCTAGTTGTGAGATTAGTTGGGGTTCCTGATTAATTTTACTGTGTTGGTGGATTATGATTCTAGTTTAATATGTGGTGTTAGCTTAATTTTCTGGTTTAGGGTTAATCAGTTTTACATCTGTGGTGTTTTTCCCTTTTCTAGGATGGTTTTCACATTGAAGAGTTTAGATGGTATCCATTTTGAGGTGGAGGACATTGTGGTCTTAGAGATGGACCTGTTGCGTCACCTCTTTAGTGCTGATTTTGGTGCCAGCTCAGACCTTGTCCCGGGTGTTGATTTGCTCTTCCCGGCTCCAGGAGCTGCCACGCTTATGCTTGTCCCTGCTCATGAGTTTGTCAACATTCCTTTTGTGAGTATCACCCTTTCTAGAGTGATCACCATTTGTGAGCACCATGCTCGGGCCCCAGGCATGGATCATCATGCATGGGACGAAAGTTTTATCCAACACTTGGATTTTCCCTCGCTGATTGATCTCACCGAGGTATGCTAGCTTTTTATTTTGCATTCAGTTCATCGCTTTGTGTTGTGTATATGTGCTTATGAATTTGATGTATGTTTCCTTCCCTTCCAGGTAGCAGATTTCTTTCTAAGTCAATTCCCGATCGACGTCTCCTGTGACGTGGTAGCACGAGCCATTCAAGACATGGAGCCTCCGAAGGTCTTTTCATCATTTAACCAGGTTAGACAAAATGAAATACGCATTGCTGCCAAATGTAGCGACTAGCCAAGCTAACAACAAAACCAATGTCTGGCCTAGTGTGAGTTAGATAAATTAATTTTCCAACTAGGCTTTGATACCTATCCTTATTAGCTGGTATACTTACCTTTTCACTCCTTTTGATCACTTCTATTGGAGTATTGGCTGCTTTGCACCTGAGCATCCATGTTTCTTGAAGTACATCCCTAGAAAGTACTTGAGTTGACCCAAATCCTTGACCTCAAATTCATTGGCAAAAAAGACTCTTTAGCTGTTTGATTTGATCATAATCGTCTCCTATAATAACGATATCCTCAACAAAGACAATGAATAAGGCTATCTTCCCATCCACAAAGTGTTTAGCAAACATAATATGGTCTGTTTGGCATTGAACAAAACCATCTTCCTTGACAACCCTTGTTAGTCTGCCAAACCAAGCTCTTGGTGATTGTTTTAGGCCATATAGTGATTTACGGAGTCTGAATACCATGTTTGAGGTATTTGCATATACACCTCCTCTTCTAACTCACCATTTAGAAAGACATTTTTTATATCTAGTTGGTGCAGAGGCCAATCTAGATTTGTTGCCAAAGATAATAGGACTCGGACAAAAGTGTGTTTTGCCACAGGTGCAAATGTCTCTTCATATTCCACTCCATTTGATTGTGTAAATCATTTTGCAACCAATCGTGCATTGTACCTGTTTATACTTCCATCAGCATTGTATTTAATTGTGAATATCCACTTGCATCCCACTGGTCTCTTCCTTCTGGTATAATGGTGATTTCCCACGTCCCATTTTTTTTCCAGTGCTTGAATTTCTTCTATTACAACAGCTGCTCGTTCAGGTTTCTGCAGAGCTTCTTGAATATTTATGCTAATTTTTGTGCTGTCAACAACAACTACAAATGACCTGTATTTTTGTGATAATTTTCCATATGAGACATATCTCTCAATATGGTGTTGAGTACAAGTTCTGACCCCTTTTTTCATGGTAATAGGAATGATAGTGTCAGTTATATTCATATTAACAGGTTCACCGTTAGGAACAACATTACCTTTAGGCACTTCATTTTCTAGTAGTGATTTCCCACGTCCCATTT
The DNA here is from genome assembly GCA_030819835.1 of Acmispon strigosus. Taxonomy (NCBI): domain Eukaryota; kingdom Viridiplantae; phylum Streptophyta; class Magnoliopsida; order Fabales; family Fabaceae; genus Acmispon; species Acmispon strigosus. The sequence continues at coordinate 32,350,799 of JAUAMA010000007.1, forward strand.
TTTTCCAGTGCTTGAATTTCTTCTATTACAGCAGCTACCCATTCAAGTTTCTGTAGAGCTTCTTGAATATTTACGCGAATTTATGTGTTGTCAACGACAGCTACAAATGACTTGGATTTTTGTGATAATTTCCATATGAGACATATCTCTCAATATGGTGTCGAGTACAAGTTCTCACCCCTTTTGTCATGGCAATATGAATGTTAGTATTAGCTGTATTCATAGTAACTGGTTGACCGTTAGGAACAACATTACCTGTAGGAACTTCATTTTCTAGGGCGTGGTTGGACTCATGGTTCTGTGTTGGAGTTGTTCTTGACTCTACTTTCTTCCTCCTTTTCCTTTCATAAGTCTTGTAGACTCCTCCTTGTACTTTTGGGTTCGGATTCTGCTAGGATGAAGTTGAAACTTCAACTATATCTTTTCCAGTTTTTGCTACAGCTTCTGTTGTCGTTTCAATTGGTTTAGGTGCTGTTTCAGCTGGTTGAGACTTGAGATGAGACTTGGGCTGGTAAGGTTTGTGTAGGTTCAGTTTGTTCAAGCACCAAAGATTGGTATTCCAAAGTTTAGTTGGATATATGTGTGGTTGCTCCCCCTGAATGCCAACCTTGGTGTAATAGGGCTGATTCTCAAAGAAAGTTACATACATAGTGTGGTAAAAAAAATAGTTATGGGAGAGTAACACCGATATCCATAGTGTGGTAAAAATGCACTTGATGGATTCTGGGTCCAGTTTGCTCCGGTGAGGGTTGAGGTTGTGGACAAAGGCTGAACATCCAAAGAATTTTAATGGAATGGAATAAACGATTTTGCTTGTTGGAAATGAGGTTAGAAGTGTGGATAATGGGGTCTTAAAGTCAAGGATACGAGAAGGTATTCTGTTTATGAGATGTGTTGCTGAAAAGACAGCTTCTCCCCAAGACTGTTTTGGAACATTAAAGTCTAACATGATTGATCTTGTCACTTCCAGAAGGTGCCTATTTTTCCTTCTTTCAACTTCATTCTGTTGGCGGGGGGGGGGGGGGGGGTGGCGGGGGGAGTGTCCACACAAGAACTTTGATGAACTATTCCAACCTTGTCCATCATCGTGTATGAGCACGACACAAGGGGATAGAGGGTGAACCGTTGCACGATCTCCAGAACCTGAGGCACATCCTCACACGAAAGGTTGGCAAGCTTGTGCCCGCAAGTCGTGAGGGTGAGGTCTCCTCTATCGACGTATTCCTGACAATATGTTTATACAGGTCCACATTAAAAAAATAAGAACTTCGAAAAGTAAACAAACATGAACAGTAAACAGTAAACATGCATACCGGGTGCGTGTCTAAGTATGATTCCCACAGAATGGGCGCCACGTGCTCCGGGTAATTCCGGAGCAGCGTCAGGTCCTCGGGGCCTCCTGCAAAAGGAGGGTCCCGCTGAAGAACAAATTCTTCAGTCTCTGCCTCAGGCTGATGCTGAGCCTGATCATGGGCATCTGCCTGAGGCTGAGCAACAGGGTCAGCCTGTGGTTGAGGACAAGGTAGAACCTCAGGCTCACGAGTAGGTGGTGGTGGAGGAGGGAGTGTCCACACAAGAACTTTGATGAACTATTCCAACCTTGTCCATCATCGTGTATGAGCACGACACAAGGGGATAGAGGGTGAACCGTTGCACGATCTCCAGAACCTGAGGCACATCCTCACACGAAAGGTTGGCAAGCTTGTGCCCGCAAGTCGTGAGGGTGAGGTCTCCTCTATCGACGTATTCCTGACAATATGTTTATACAGGTCCACATTAAAAAAATAAGAACTTCGAAAAGTAAACAAACATGAACAGTAAACAGTAAACATGCATACCGGGTGCGTGTCTAAGTATGATTCCCACAGAATGGGCGCCACGTGCTCCGGGTAATTCCGGAGCAGCGTCAGGTCCTCGGGGCCTCCTGCAAAAGGAGGGTCCCGCTGAAGAACAAATTCTTCAGTCTCTGCCTCAGGCTGATGCTGAGCCTGATCATGGGCATCTGCCTGAGGCTGAGCAACAGGGTCAGCCTGTGGTTGAGGACAAGGTAGAACCTCAGGCTCACGAGTAGGTGGTGGTGGAGGAGGGAGTGTCCACACAAGAACTTTGATGAACTATTCCAACCTTGTCCATCATCGTGTATGAGCACGACACAAGGGGATAGAGGGTGAACCGTTGCACGATCTCCAGAACCTGAGGCACATCCTCACACGAAAGGTTGGCAAGCTTGTGCCCGCAAGTCGTGAGGGTGAGGTCTCCTCTATCGACGTATTCCTGACAATATGTTTATACAGGTCCACATTAAAAAAATAAGAACTTCAAAAAGTAAACAAACATGAACAGTAAACAGTAAACATGCATACCGGGTGCGTGTCTAAGTATGATTCCCACAGAATGGGCGCCACGTGCTCCGGGTAATTCCGGAGCAGCGTCAGGTCCTCGGGGCCTCCTGCAAAAGGAGGGTCCCGCTGAAGAACAAATTCTTCAGTCTCTGCCTCAGGCTGAAGCTCAGGCTGATGCTGAGCCTGATCATGGGCATCTGCCTGAGGCTGAGCAACAAGGTCAGCCTGTGGTTGAGGACAAGGTAGAACCTCAGGCTCACGAGTAGGTGGTGGTGGAGGAGGTGGAGCTGAGGAAGAAGCATCGACTTTACGTTTCCTGTTCGACGTTGTAGGTGGCAGACACCCACCAGGGATACCCCCACTGCCGTCGTTGTTGTTGTTTCGTCCACGTCCACGTCCACAGGGTCCGAAATGAGTCTTTGCCATCTGCACATGATGAAACAAAAATAACAAAATTAATCAAAATTAAACAAAGCCAGTTTTCCGGGATATAAGACTCGGAAGGCATATTATGCACAAAGCCAGTATTCCGGGTTCTAAAACTCGGAAGGATTTTATAAAACACTTTGTTCCGAGTTATAAATCTCAGAAGTAGTTTTTTCTAGCAGGTAACGTTCTGGGATATAAATCTCGAAACAGTTTTACAAAACTCTTGAACTGAGTTATTAATCATGAAAGGTAATATTTCTATCATGTATCGTTCCGAGATATAAAACACAGAATGATATTTTTGGAATCCCGGAACCTTACACTAACAGTTTCGTGATTTAAATCCCGGAACGAGAACATCTCCACTTGATTGATAGAAGCTTCGTTTGCGACAGGAGCAAAAAATGGGGAATGCAAGAACATGAAGAAGACGAAGGGTTGGGAAGCTTACCTCAAGATGAAGGGTTGATGATGAAGAAGCAAACACGAGGTTGATGACGAACAAGAAAACAGGAGGTTGATGAAGAAGCAAGTGTGGACCTTGGACCCTTGAAGAAGAAGATGAGAAGGTTGAGAGTGAGAGGGAGAAGAAGTAGATGGGTTGCGGGATGTATAAAGCCGGAAGTGAAAGAGTAAAGGGGTGGGGTGGGGGGTTAATTAGAAATAAGGTATTTTTGAAATTTTAAAAAATTGATTGGGGTTCCAATTTGGGTAGTTGGGTGGCAATTCTCACTCCCTTCGATGGATTCATGGTGGCTGTGATTAAATTGGGTATTTAAAGAGATGAAGAAGGAGGTTGCAGGCTTAAGACATATTCAAATACCCCTAGAAGAAAGTGACTTCTCTTTTATTTGCCTCCCTTTCTAAATTCCAAGGTTTTAAATTACAGCTGTGGTGATTGTGTTGCATCAGAATTTCGGAGCGTTGCGGTCCAAAATAACGGTACGGATCTCAATTTAAAACCATGCTAAATTCTGTTTGCATAGCAAACAATATTACAGGATAAGAGAAAGAAGAGAGCAGCCATGAAGATTAGTAGTTTCATCCACAAGAAATTTTTACTGCTTTTTATTTGTGATTTTCATGTATTGGACACTCGACAGTGCAGAGTGAATTTGTACTTCTTCAAGGACATTTGAGTTGGTTGTATATGGCATATTTGAGTTGGTTGTATAGGAATCAATTTAGAATATTTTGGCAATGTCTCTACACAAGCCAGCCCACAGCTTCTTTTTTATTTTTCATTTAATTTTCTAATATTTTCCTGTTTCATTTTTTTTTAATTTCAATTAATGTTGTTAAAAAATAAATAAAAGATGTTCGGATAAAATTAGGTGTTCATGATACAGTAGAAAGATAGAAAAGAGTTATCTGAGATGAAGATATCATGTTTTTTACAAAAGTCCAGTTTTCACGAAAACTTATGATTAAAAGAACAAAAGGTAGCCTTTGATCTCTTTGAAAAAGCTAAATTACTATATTTTTTTATCAGAAAATTTATTTACTATAAACTTGTCTGTGACTACATTGTAAAAAGTAAACTTCAATCTACAAAGATCGCCCTAAACAAACTCTCCTACACTTCATTACTTATGGACACGGACAACCCATTAGTTTCCAACAATTTCTCTATAATGCTCTTCAATGCAGGAGCACTCACAACACAATCCTTATCACCAAAGCAGGATCTACCTTCTTCAGCAGCCTTACCGAGCTTCGGATCTAACGGAACCTTACCGAGAAAGGGTACCGCCATTTCGTTGCACATCTTCACTGCTCCACCACCACTACTGTCAAATACTTCAGTACAAGCAATCAAATTCACCATTTCTGGAGCTTTTTCTCTCATGTATTCCAAAATCCACGCCGTAACATCTTTCTCCTCGCCGTTATCTGTCAGCTTCAGAAACTTGAAATCTTTGATGGGCTGGGACAACCCACTCATATTCTCTACAACTCCAAGAACTTTCACTCCAACTTTCTTGCAGAAATTCACTTCTTTTCTCACATCAGTAAGAGAGACTTGTTGAGGTGTAGTAACTATGATTGCACCATCTACTCCAGTGGCGTCAAGGCATTGAACAATTGAAATGTGTTCATCAGAGGTTCCAGGTGGAGCATCAACAATTAGGAAGTCAAGTTCACCCCAATAGACATCTTTTAAGAACTGCTTGATGAGCCCGTTTTTGCGTGGACCTCTCCATATAACAGCTTCATCGGGATTTGGAAGCATAAACCCAATTGACATGACACCAAGGTTGGACTCCACATAAACAGGAGACCACCCAAGGTTGCTCTGGTGTATCTCTTGACCTTCTAGGCCAAGCATCTTTGGGATGCTTGGACCACAAATATCAATGTCAAGAAGACCCACTTGAAAATCCCTTGCCGCTAAAGCAAATGCTAGCTGGGCAGAAAAAGTGCTTTTGCCAACACCACCCTTTCCAGATAAGACCAATATCTTATGTTTCACGGTAGCCATTCTTTCTGCAATGGCAACGAGATCTGCAGAAACAAATGTTGAAGACATGATGGCCAAAACTCTTAATGAATTGATGCAACTCAACCCATATATAAGCCGTGACAACAATAAGCCTAAGGAGAAATCACAATACTAGCAATATCTGCTAAGTACTAAGAGAGCTAATTAGATTCACAACAACATACTGTCAAATAGTCCCAAATTCCAACGATAACTGAACAACCTTCTAAAAATAAATCATGTTAAAGCTGGTGATATTTATTGGAAAGAGGCAATAAAGCAATGAGGCATAAAAGCATAAGACAACGGTGGAGAGTACCAGGGTCAGGTCCTTTAGGGGCAGTGGCACAAATTTGCTGATTTGGGCATCCTTCACATGCATCTGATTTTCCAGCAGATTCAGATTGAGGACCTGGGCAATCTGTAAATGCCACAAGACAGAAAACGCAAGAATTATATTCATAGGCATACATAGAAGCAAAGAGAAAATCCAAAAACAAAATAAAATGTGGACATACGCTCATTGGCATCCTCAGGGATATCTCTTTTCTCCATGGAAGCTCTTCTAATATGTATAAAGCACACAAAAAGTTTAATTATCTAAAGGAAGAACATGTGATTATGTGACAAATAAAGATGAGATAGGCAGTGTAAGGGTTTCAAGGGCAAACAGCAAACTTGCAATGATGGGCACAGATAGATATTTCTATGTGTGTCTTTGACTCTTTGTAAATTAGATTTCTTCGATCTATATAATTTCTTGTTTGGACAAAAAAATTAAAAGAGTTAAGGGTTTATTATTAGCTGATAAATTTGATAAGATTATTAAAATCATACAAAATTAAAAAATATATATTATTTCACATGCACACATATGGACATAGAATAGCTTATCATGATTCAAAATTTTCACTTGCACACGAAGGATTTCATGGGAACCATTAATTTAAGATTCAACATAACCTACAACACCAAATGAAGATAATGTACACAAACCCAAGTATTGTACAATACAGGCTATAGAAAGTCATTGGAGAACTTCGTATGCCCTTTCTAGACTTGGAAAATAATGTAGTATAAATGCTATGATGCACCCAATAATATTCTGTATTGGCCATGTTAAGTTCACAGGATAGCCATCTAGACCATCTACAGAAATTTTCTAAACAACTAATGTATAAGCATGTGGTAGGAGACCCAACACCTGTGGTAACCATCTTAAGTTTATAGGATATCCATCTAGAACATCTACAGAGAACTTCTAAACAACTAATGTATAAGCATGTTCACAAGCTTCTAAAGTATATTTTTGTATCAATCTAAGTTGTAAATCCCGGCAGATCCCGGGATCCCAGCCCAGAGTGCCGGCAAATCCCGCGCAATCCTAATTCTCCCCCTCTTTTTTTTTCTCCCCAAAACTCCCATTTTCCTAAAATACCATTAATTAAAGGTTGGGGTTATATTTTAAGGGTATTTCTAGGTTTGCCTAAAAGATTGGCAGTAGAATAGCTTCAAAAAACAGAAACATATGTTATGAGTATGCATGTTATGAATTTCAAGTAATATCTATCATTGTTTTAGTATATCTATATATATATATATTATATATGGTATAAATTATATAAAATATAAACAAAAATTCACTATCCCTGTCATCCCGCTTTTCGGGATCCCGCTATCCTAGTCTCGAGGCTGACTGGGACGGGCTGGGAACTGGGATTCACAACATAGGTATCAATTACATACCAGTTCTTGCTGAAGCTTTTTCTCTCCTCAGTAACCTTCAAAATAGAATTCCTGTTTAAATTAATATAAAATCAAAATGAGAACCAGTTTCACTCGAGGAATACATAAGCACGAGCAATCACAAGGTAGAAGCAACAACAGCAATCAATAGGTCTACTAGCAATTTTCTTCCAATAACATAAGTACCAAAAAAAAATGAAATAAATTAATCAACTTCAAACAGATTATACATTACATTGCAACTGTATCCCGAACCGGTGGTGATATCTATTAAAGGACCAAAAAAAAACAAATATAACATGCTTACATGAAAACTAGTGTGGAAATGCCAATAGGTTTGTTAAGATGCGGACTTGTTGGAGAAGGCGTTAGCTGATTGTGAAGCTCGCCATTCCCTCGCTCTGGCAGCCCAAAAGGAGGCATTGGAGGGCGAGTTTGCTGACAAGAAGAGCCTGGAAGAAACTTTTTCTAAGTCGTTGGCCGATCAAAAAGACGCTGCAGAGGCTAAGCTCGCCAAGGCATTGGCAACACAAAAAAGAGAGCTTGATGATGCCCACGAGGCCACAAAGACTGAGCTCAAAACCTCCTCGGCAAACTCGAAGCTGCTGAAAGAGAACTTTTACAACGGGTGCACTAAAAAGTTCAAGGAAGCGGCCGCCAAATCGTAGGTGCGTCAAAATTGGGCACCTGAAAAGAAGTTATTGCTGAGGGCCTCGTGGGACCCAACTCAGCGGATGAGGCCGATGAAGATGAAGATGATGACGAGGAAGCAAGTGATCAGGATAGCGCTGTCCCCCCTCCTGGCGGGTCCTCTGTTGGCGAGGGAAATACCGACACTGGAGCATAGTTGTTCTTTGCTGTTTGTGGACAATTTGTAAGGTGATGCCTTCATGTAAAACTTGAAAAATATAATGAAGTATTTTTTCCTTTATCTGTTCATCTTTTCTTTATATTCTGTTGTGTATCTTGCTTTCCTGTCCGGTTACCTGTTTTCTATACTTCTCAACTGCAAACATAATCTCTTAAGAACTTTCAGTGGCGCTCAAACCACTTAACACATTAATCATCACTCGCCAAATGGGGATCGTAGTCGCTCGCCACTCTTTCCCTGTTTCTACTTGTTATCAGTCACTGGCGATTCGTTTTTGCTTGTTATCACTCGCTGGCGATACTTGTTTTCTATTTTCTTCCTCTTTTTGTTGCATTACTTGTTTCACTCACCACTGCGGTGTTGTAATGTATTCATGGTTTCATCTCGCGTGACGAGACTTAATCCCATGGCTCTACTGGTGAGACTTTTTGGTGCTTGGGCTTATGCGACTAGGGCGTATCACACCCTATGTTTGTGCTAAAGTTGTCATGTTTCAGGCTTTTGCCCGCCACAGCGGGGCTTCACTCAACCTTATTCCGGCGAGACTTTTGCATGATTTAATTCGATCAAGGCTTTTGCTCAGTGAGACTTTTGCTCGGATCCTAGGGGCCATTGGGGTTGCCCAAGGTTGTGCTTAGAGACGGTGCTCGATTTAACTCGATCAAGGCTGGGCATTTTGCCGTATTGCACGAGGGTTGTGCATGCCATCCCAAGCAAACCTCACTGCCGACCCCAGCTCTCGCCTTGTAGACGAGGTGAGGACGCCAAAGATAGGGGAGTTTTAAGCCTCTTGGTTGCATGAAAGCAGCTTTGAGGTCACCATAGGACCATAACTCTAAGAATCTGAGATAACTTTAGTTTGAGGCCATCACGAGACCATAATTAAGTAAGATAACTCCAAATAAAAGTCTTATTGATTTTTGGGGTTGCCTCATTAAAAACACCCCCTGGGGAAGAAAAGAGTGCGCCCTTGTTTAAATGCAAACTTAACTGTAATAATGTCTTAGGTTGGAGGCGTTCCATGATCTTGGGACTCTCCTCCCTGATAATTCTTCCAAATGGTAAGTCCCTTGACCTAAAGGTTCTGTATGGTCCTTCCCAATTGGGCGTTAGTTTGTTGATGTTCGTAGTTCCCGTTCTCCTTCTAAGTAAGAGGTCGCCCCCGCGCATACTTCTTGGGACTACTCGAGCATCGTACTTCCTCGTTGCTTCATGTCTAGATTAACCAACAAGTTGCTCTCATTATGCTCTTCATTCATTGTGGTGACTCGCTAAGTTCTGTTTTTAATATTGGTAATATTCTGAACCATTCATGAACATCACACCAAATATCAGTTCTACTGGCGTCTGCCCCATTTGTTAACTTGTATGGCGTCTCGCCAGTCGTTGGCTGAGAGGTGGTGTTATATGACCACAACACTATTGGCAGCTCGTCCAGCCGTCGCCCTTTTGCTTCATCCAATCGCTGTTAGTTATTACGAAACTATAGCTTGGTAGCAGCCCCAAAGATTATTTCTTTCAAAGCAGTAGCTTAGAAGCGCCCTCAAAATCTATTTCTTAAAACACAATGTTTTTTTCGAAGGCGCCCAGTGCTGGCCTCGTACAATATTTCTTTTACACAAATTAGTTTAAATGCGTTGAAGGGCGGCTTGCAATTCGCTAAAACGAGTTCTAACATTTAGCATACAAACAAAGGTTGACAAAGGTAAAATATTTCATTGATATTCAAAATGCAGGGTACAAAAGAGTCAACCGCAAGGAAAGGTGGACAAGTATAACAAAAAAAGAAAACAAAAGACAAACAGACTAGAGCAACATAATCAAGCTTGACCATTGTTATGGGCCTCGCCGTCAACCATCTCTTCATCCGTCTCGTCTTCAGAGTCAATTCCCTCCAGCCCAGTGGCGGTCACTTCTTTCCATTTTCCCATGGGAGAAATATCAGCTTCAGGAAAAAGGAACCGCACTTGGGCCTTGGCAGAATTAAAACCCTCAGTATATTGTTTGTAGCTCTCAACGGCGAAGTCCTTCTTTAGGGCGGCCATATTTGCAGCAGTAGTGGCGGCTTCAGCCTTAACCTTAGTCAATTCTTCGGTTAGGGCGTTCAGCTTCTTTTCAGCAGTTGCCTTTTTCTTATCAGACTCCGCCAATGCCACATCCGCCCTCGCCTTCTGCTCCGCCAAAGACTTAGAAAAAGTTGCTTCCAAACTCTTCTTCTTAGTCTCAAGTTCTTCTTGAAGAGATGCTTTCGGGGTGGCCAAAGCTTCCGAATGGCGCGCTTCAGCATCCGAGATTTGTTTCTCCAAGTTAGCCTTCTCCGAGCGCAACCTTTTCAACTCGTCCGCCATAACTTGGGCTAGACGAGGGCAGATGTTGGCGGCCGCGAGATCCTTCTCTTGTTGCTCAATTGTGGCCGCCAGCTTTTTGTTTTCAGCAGCTTTTTGTTCTCTTGTTGCTAAAGTTTCTTCCAGGCTTGCCCTCCAATGCCGCCTTTTGGGCCGCCAGAGCGAGGGAATGGCGAGCTTCACAATCAGCTAACGCCTCCTACAACGCTGCCTTTTGGGCCGCTAAAGCGAGGGAATGGCGAGCCTTACCATCTGCTACCGCCTTCTCCAACTTGGCTTTAGCAGAAAGTAAAGCTTTGTTCTCAGCACTCAGCTCGTCGACTCGCCTTTGACGGTCAGTTACAGCCTTGCAGCCCGAGTCTTCTCAGCAACGGCGTCCTTGTGCATGTTGGCCATGGCGGTGGCCCAGGTGACCGATAGCAAGTTGTACCTGGCCATTTTACCACTAACGCTTTATGTCAGCGTTGTAGGGGTCTTCATAGTAGTGGGTTAAGGAGAAGTTGTGTTCAATAAATTCCAAGGACATAAAGTCCTCGTCAGCAATTGAAGACAAGTTGTCTTCGCTCACCTGCAGGCGGCGACCCGCAATAACAGGTGTTCTTTGAGTTCTTGTTTGACAAGCGGCAGTGGGCGAGGTACCCTCCTCTTCAACATCGACCACATTAGGGGTCGCCCCTTCAGTAACAGAAGCTTGGAAGTTAGGCCCCATGCTTAATTTAGAGAAATTCGGCACAGTGGAGCTCCAGGGCATGATATTGAGAACTTTTGGGATTTCAAAGTAAAACTCCAAAGCTTGATGACCTTAGGAGTGATGCGGGTCTGCAGGAAGTCACCCTTCGAGGAGGAGGTAAATGTTACAGAACGCTTGATAATCAAAGTTCCACCCTTGAAGATGACTCCTCCGTCAGAAAAGGTGGTATTCAAGATAGTGAAGCCATCTCCCTACCCTTTTGACAGCACTCATGCCGTGCCTTGGAGATATGATGTCAAGGTGGAAACTGTGGGGGGGCCATCAACTGGCGCAACAATAGAGCTCAAAGAGAAGGAGATTGTTAATGAAGCAGAAGGAATCACCCGGACCGGGCGTGTCTATAATCCGGAAGAGAGACCGAAACAACCGAAATCCACCGGAAAGGAGGCCGATGCTGAGGAAGAGTTTCTGAGGATTGTCAAGCACAGTGAGTTTGATGTAGTGGAGCAACTTAGGAAAACCCAAGCAAGGATTTCGATCCTACAACTGATATTAACTTCTGAATCACACCGAAAAGCACTTCTAAAGGTATTGGAAGGGGCTTATGTCAAGCCGGATTTGACACCTGATAACATGATAGGATGGTGGATCCATTACAGCATGTGGGTTTGTTAGCATTCAGAGAGAAAAAAGCTCCTTCGGATTCTGAGAAAAAGCCACGAGCCCTGTACATCACCCTCAAAGAGTACGTTGTTAAGGTTGTCAATGACCATGGACGATGTTAACCCGCAAGTGATGGCCGTCCAAGCCTATGATAGTGCTCACAGAGATACCCTTGGAGAAGTCATACTGCCTTCGGAGATTGGGCCTAGTTTATTCAACATGTTGTTCCATGTTTTGGATATTGAAACCTCCTACACCATGCTCTTGGGGAGGCCTTGGATCCATACAGCTCATGCAGTTCCCTCTACCTATCATCAGGCCGTTAAATATGTTGAAAATGGGATGGTCGTCACCGTTCGCGAGGAGACGGAGATATTGCTAACCAAACCTGTGTCCATGCCATATGTGGATACCGCAGATGATGTGCAAGAAGGTGAGGGCCATAGGTTGGAGACGGTAGAGTCAAGCATAGTTCAAGGTGATGTTCTGATACCGGATGCCTGCGGGGTGATCCAGCGCATCATGAAGAAGAATGGCTATCAAGAAGACAAAGGATTGGGCAGAGAGCTCCAGGGGATTAAAGAACCAGTGGAAGTCTCGCAGAAAAAGGACAAGTTTGGGCTGGGGTACAAACCAACATTGGAAGAGAAGATGATAGGTTGGCGCATTTGCGATGATCAAAAGCCGATTCCGCACCTGAAAGAGACGTTCACTGCACCAACAATTAATGAAGACCCTTTGCGTCACCTGAGGATCAATGCCATAGGAGATGGTGATGGAGAGCCCAAGTCTGTTCGCGCTTGCGAGGAGCCTCTAGGAAACTGGGAAGTTGAGCCCTTCTGTGATGTAATATCAAAAAAGTAATGTTTGGTGGTATTGCCGCAGCTAAAAACCGTGTACTTTAAGACTTGTGACGTTCTTTTTATGATTCAATGAAATGCACTCTTTTGGTTCATCAATTTATGGTAGTTATGAGCACATGATGAGCTAACTAATGGGATGAATGTGGATATGAGATGAGTTAAGGGGGTAAGAAGGTGGCGGAGTTTGGGGTTGCTACCACATCACAGACTTTTCTTCCAACTTCTCATTATTGACATTGACGATTTCATCTATAGTACTTGCCCAAGTGTCTGCCCGATAGTATCATGCTCAGCCTCAATCACCTCAAACTATTGCCAAGGCAGCTTCCAATCCAATGATCGACTCTTGTCATGCCACGAAGCAAGTCAATAACCTCTTTACTCCTACTTGCATTTCCATTAGGCTCCAAATCACGGATTTCTCTCATTTCCAAGGCCAGACTCATCAAACGCGTTGCACTCACATGACCCATGTTTTAGCTTGAGCTTTCCCTTGAGTTGTCTCTTTTTCATTTTTCATTTTTTTTTGGCTTCTTTTCTTTATTGGACTTGAGTTTTCTAAAAAAAAAAAACGAGAATTGATGAACCAAAAAAGTGCATTTCATTGAATCATAAAAAGAACGTCACAAGTCTTAAAGTACACGGTTTTTAGCCGCGGCAATACCACCAAACATTATTTTTTTGATATTACATCACAGAAGGGATCAACTTCCCAGTTTCCTAGAGGCTCCTCGCAAGCGCGAACAGACTTGGGCTCTCCATCACCATCTCCTATGGCATTGATCCTCAGGTGACGCAAAGGGTCTTCATTAATTGTTGGTGCAGTGAACGTCTCTTTCAGGTGCGAAATCGGCTTCTGATCATCGCAAATGCGCCAACCCATCATCTTCTCTTCCAATGCTGGTTTGTACCTCAGCCCAAACTTGTCCTTTTTCTGCGAGACTTCCACTGGTTTTTTAATCCCCTGGAGCTCTCTGCCCAATCCTCTGTCTTCTTGATAGCCATTCTTCTTCATGATGCGCTGGATCACCCCGCAGGCATCCGGTATCAGAACATCACCTTGAACCATGCTTGACTCTACCGTCTCCAACCTATGACCCTCACCTTCTTCCACAGCATCTGCGGTATCCACATATGGCATGGACACAGGTTTGGTTAGCAATATCTCCGTCTCCCGGCGAACGGTGACGACCTTCCCATTTTCAACATATTTAACGGCCTGATGATAGGTAGAGGGAACTGCATGAGCTGTATGGATCCAAGGCCTCCCCAAGAGCATGGTGTAGGAGGTTTCAATATCCAAAACATGGAACAACATGTTGAATAAACTAGGCCCAATCTCCAAAGGCAGTATGACTTCTCCAAGGGTATCTCTGCGAGCACTATCATAGGCTTGGACGGCCATGACTTGCGGGTTAACATCGTCCATGGTCATTGACAACCTTAACAGCGTACTCTTTTGTAGGACATTTAATGCTAACCCCCCGTCTAGCAACACCTTCGCAACCTCGAGATTTGAGGGTGATGTACAGGGCTCGTGGCTTTTTCTCAGAATCCGAAGGAGCTTCTTTCTCTCTGAATGCTAACAAACCCACATGTTGTAATAGATCCATCATCCCTATCATGTTATCAGGTGTCAAATCCGGCTTGACATAAGCCCCTTCCAATACCTTTAGAAGTGCTTTTCGGTGTGATTCAAAAGTTAATATCAGTTGTAGGATCGAAATCCTTGCTTGGGTTTTCCTATGTTGCTCCACTACATCAAACTCACTGTGCTTGACAATCCTCAGAAACTCTTCCTTAGCATCAGCCACCTTTCCGATGGATTCCGGTTGTTTCGGTCTCTCTTCCGGATTATAGACACGCCCGGTCCGAGTGATTCCGCCCACTTCTGCTTCATTAACAACCTCCTTCTCTTTGAGCTCTATTGTTGCGCCAGTTGATGGCCCCCGCACAGTTTCCACCTTGACATCATATCTCCAAGGCACGGCATGAGTGCTGTCAAAAGGGAAGGGAGATGGCTTCGCGATCTTGAATACCACCTTTTCTGACGAAGGAGTCATCTGCAAGGGTAGAACTTTGATTATCAAGCGTTCTGTAACATTTACCTCCTCCTCGAAGGGTGACTTCCTGCTGACACGCATCACTCCTAAGGTCATCAAGCTTTGGAGTTTTACTTTGAAATCCCAACAGTTCTCAATATCATGCCCTTGACATTACCAGAGTGCCCTCTCCTTGCTGTTAGGGTTTCAGAAGCTGAATTTTCTGCTCCCTTCTTCTGTTGGGTCGCCGGCCTTCTTCTTCCCTCTTCTTTTTCGTTTTTTTTTTTTTTTTGCAGTTGGGCCACCTTTCACTCCCCTTTTTGTTTGAAGCTGTTTTGATTTTTTTTAATCATTTAAATCATTTTGGGCTCTCTTCCTTTTTATTTTTTCCACTCTCAAAAACAATTAACACAAATAATTGATACCGCGCAAACCCCCAGTGTAGGGGTGATCTCTGTCTTGGGTCAATATGAAGAAAAAAAGTTTTTTGATAGGCTCAAAGTGGGTAGCAAAGGATTTGGAAGATGGCAGGAAAAAGACGATGGCGAAAACAACCAAATGGGAAGAAAAACTCAGAAAAAGACGCAATGAATACAATATATGAAGCAAATATAGAAAAACAAAAGAAGATGTTATGCAAGTTTCTTAAAAAAGAACTTCAAATAAAGTTCACATAAGTTCAAAAACATGACAAAACAGTCGATTAATGAACAAACCAAATCCTTTAAGAACTGCGTAAGCCTTGATCTTCCTAATGAAAGGAAGTATGCAGGCCTAGGGTCACCTACCAAGCTAACATAATAAAAAAAATCTTTTTGTTTTGGGGTTTTTTTTCAACGTTTTCATAAAACTTAACACATGCATAAACAACTCTTGGTAACCGTCTTAAGATGGGTGCACTAGGGGTGCTGTGGAGGTTTGTTCTCCACCCTTCCCTATGCATAAATAGACCTTCGAACCCAAGTTTGTAAATAAGAGAATTTCAAAAGGATTTTCCAATGTTTCCCCTTAAATAAAAACACTGGTGGCGACTCTGTTTATCTAATCCTGTAGATATATTTTTCAAGTCGTTACAGGCGACACCAATTGCTTTGCATAAAATCTTGAATGAACGGATGAAAGCCCACGAGTTAGGGTTTAGTTGTGTGGGGGCGACCTTAAGGGCGGACAAAATTTCACAGATGAAAGGCGAGAAGGGAAGTTTGATACTGAAGTCCTCGAATAAAAAGGTGTACACATAAAAGAAATGGGGATCGTTTTCCCCCTGCCTAGCGTCGCACACTCGCTCTCTATTGGTGCAAGGGTTGATGACTAGTTGGGGATCATAACTATCTAAGCAGAACCCGCCAACGTGCTTTCTAAAATTGTCAAGTGATAAACGGGTGACCCAGGAGGGGGTGGCGCCCACAACTTTGGGGGCGACTAACCCCACCTGGACTGATCGAGGAAATGATTCCTCGAAGTTCCGAGCCCGAGTGGCCAGAGACAACGGCGGAGGAACACGATTTTCGACAACGCCGGAAATAGAGACCATTCTTGCTATATAAATATTTAAAGAAAATAAAAAAGAAGGGATAAAGGGAACGTACTAGTTAAAGAGGGGAGAACAACGAGGGAACAAAACAAAGGAAGGAACGGCGGAGACGGTGGAGAAGACACAAGGAGTCACCGGAATTTTCAGAGGAGAAGAAGACACACGAGAAGTGATGAATGAATAAATTAGGAGGTATTTATAGGGGAGAGAAGAGGAACAATTGAGCAGAGGGGGCATGGAACACAAGTGAGTGGAAAATAAATCCCATCATTCCACGTGCGATCATGATTGAACATTTAATGCAGATCATGATTAAACATTTAATGCAGAACGGCGCGTGGATCCAAGAACCAAGAAAGCAGGTAGCAAATGATGAAGCAGCGTCAGAAGAAACTTTTGAAATTCAAATCCATATTGACAGGTCGCGTCAGTCGACTCCAACAGTCATAAGAAACTTCTGAAATTCAAATCCACATTGACAGGTCACATCAAGAAGCAGAGCAGTTGCAGAAAAGAAGGAAGTGGAAAGGATCAAACGACAAGCTACATAGGCGCACCAAGATTTTGAAGAGCGGTTTGATCAAGTGTCACGTCATGACCTTCGGCGACTCATTTTCTTATGACGTGGTGTACTTTTTTTCCTTCACTAGGTTTTTATCTCACTGGGTTTTTCCTTGGAAGATTTTAATGAGATAATGCTCATAAGGATGACCGCCCAAAAGAAACGTGAACTTGATATACCAGGGCGACCATTGGGCGCACTTTGCCCTAATGGCAAGCCAAGAAGACTTTTGAAGACCCACTTCGGGTTCATACTTCAAGCTGTCTTGTGGGCTTGTGGACTGAGCGAGCAATTTGCCCAATGTGTGGTGAGCAAAGCTCAGTAGGGGCGAGCAAGGCGACGAGAAGCGCTGAAGAAAGGCTCTAAGTATAGAAAGAGGTTGGGGGCTGCTGGGCCAAGTGTTTTGAGGCCCAAGAGCCCATCCAGGCGAGAATCTAGGATTCTATCTCTAACCTAGGATTCTATCTCTAACCTAGGATTTTATCTCTATCTAGGATTCTATTTATTTTCCCTCTATAAATAGCAGAGGAGATTTTAGGTAAAGGGGGGTCTTTTTCTGATTTTCTAATACTTAATAGTAAGATTTTGAGTGGTTGCTAGGGTTCTTTGCCTAGTGAGCCGTTTCGACTACATATCTACTTTCTTACTGTTTCACGTTACCGAGAAAGGGAGAAAGGGTACAGGATTAAATTCACCAAGGAAGAAGCTTTATATCACCAAATTGATTAAAAGGGCCTTAACATCAATAGAACAAGATAACAATAACAAAATCCTGAACATCCCCTGATTATCAGAAGAAAACCTCAACAAAAGTAAAACCAACAAACCAGAGACCTAACATCACTCAGATGAGCACTAGTAATAAAAAGAACAACTTTAACATCATAAGATGATTGGCAAAACAGCAGCTACAATATCACAAAACCATCATTCAAACACTAACTTACAATCACACAAAAAAAAGGAAATAGAAATAAAAAGATGACAAACAGCATAAACCATAAACCATAATCAAAGGTGAAGGGAAATGACCAACCCAATAGAGACAGGCTCCTGGAATCCGACGAAGAAAACACGACCCCTGGTCTGAGAGAACAGTGGCTGGCAGCGGACCAAGCGGCGGCGATGGCGGAGGGAGCGGCGGTCGACGGCGGAAGGAGCAGCGGCTGACGGCGGGATGCCTTAAACCGGACTCTGGAACGGAAGAAGAGGACGCGCGGTGGTGGGGTGACGCCGGTGCTTCAGGTCGGAGACGGCGGTGCTTGGAACGGTGGCGGTGGCGCTACAACGGAAGAAGGAAGGAGGGGGTTTTTGGTGGAGAGGGTTCGAAGAGGAGGTGAGGGCAGGCTAGGTGGCGGCGGTTTAGGGTTTTGGTTGAGGGAAGAGGAAGAGAGCAGATGGGAGAGAGGAACGTGAATCAGGATAGGAGGCTGAGAGTGAATAGTAAAAAAGTCCGTTTGCTGATGTGCAATTACGAAAAAGCCCCTCTTGAGTTCTGGTCCTTCTTCTTCTTACGGTTTCAGTCATGGAACTTTACTCTCTTTTCCTTGGGCCGTTGGCCTTCTTTTTGTTTTCTTCTTCCTTCTATTTTTTTTGTTGGACCCTTACAACCTTCTTTTTGTTTCTTTTTTATTTTTACAATAAAGCTGGATCTATCATTGAACTGAAATTGATCCAGAGGAGATTGAGTGGTCATCTAACAAGATTGTTCCTAGACCATAAGGAGTAAGGACCCTCCTCAATCCATACATTATCATCAAAAGAAAAAGCATATTTAGACATAAAATCTGCTGCCATGTTACAATTCCTTCTAACATGATTTAATTGACATGAACCAAATCTATTTGCAAGAAGTCTGCAATCGTCAATAACAAAATGCAAATATGAGGAAGATGTAGCTTGAGAGTTCCAAATATGAGATATTGCAAGAGAACCAGTCTCAAATATAACATTTGTAAAGCCCAGATATGAACATAAACCAATGGCCCATCTGAAACACATTGCCTCGGCAAGAGTAGCAGTATGTTGTGGCACTGGATGATGGCAAGGAGCAGCTAAAAGTTCTCCAAAATCATCTCTAACAACAAGACCGAAACCTATTCCATTCAAATCCGAAAACGCAGCATCAAAACTAGCTTTAACAAAACCTGGTTCTGGACATTTCCACTTCGATATTACAACATCTTCCAGGGACAAGCCAACTTGCAAGTGTGAATCTTAAGGTTCTGTACACATGGAAAGCGCTAACTGCAAAGTTTGAGGGATAGAGAGCAAATAATCATTGAAAAAGCTTTCTATTCCTACGCATCTGTATTGCCCAAATGGTTGATGCAATGCTACTAACAGCCCATTCATCATCAAAACACAACAAGTTATTCAACCAAACAGAGAAAGAAGTCTCTAATAGGGAAGGAACTCGAATTGAGAGCTGTGATGCAAACCAAAGTGTACGAGCCTCAGAACATGTGAAAATCGCATGGAGAGTTGTTTCAGCCTCTAAACCACAAACATGGCATATATCATCACCTACGATACCTAGGCGCAACAAATTAGTTTTCACTGGCAGAATATTTTTGTATGCCCGAAACATGAAATCTTTGCATCTAGGAGGACAAGGCACGCTCCATAGTCTCTTCCAAACAGGATCATGAGCCGCGGAAATTGTAGAAGAAGGTTTTGCCATAGCCTGTGAGTTCATGACAAACTTATACCCAGATTTCACATTATAAAATCCATCCATAGCATCATACCAGATAAGTTCATCAGCTGGTCTGCTTAAAGATAATGGAATTGCACATATTCTAGATGCTTCAGTGGCAGAAAAAGAGAGTTTATAACATCCACTTTCCATCTACAAATATTTGTATCTATTAGAGATGAGGCCATGTGATCGGACTAAGTCCGGTCACATCACCCCGAGAGGTGTTGAGGGAGGGGGAGCGGCGGAACTCCGGTGAGGTGCGGCGGCGGTCTTCACGACACTCCGTCTTCCGTAAAGTCCGGGAGGGGTCCCTGCGAGAACACTCCGACGCTCAAGTTAGAGGCGTCGGGTTTAGAGGGAGAATGAGATTAAGAGAGGTTGTGTACCTTAAGAAGTGAGGGGGGCTCCTTATATAGAAGTTTGGAACCAGCACACTTTCCGATGGCCTGATATGATGGCTTGTACTTGTCACTTTCTAGGCCGCTAGATCCTCTACTGTGTTCAGATGTTTGGACGGTGGAGATCTTCTCGGGAGGAAGTGGTGGGTGATTGGACGTTTGCGGATGTTCATCAGCCGCGTCCGCCCGAGCGGGTACTCGTTTAGGTTGTACGCGGGCCGAGAAGGTCACTCCCAGAATAGTAGCCCCCAGCTCTGGCATTCAGTTATGAATGCTGAGAGTTATATGATGTTATGGCCGGCACGTGGTCGCTCGGCAAGGGTTTCCCCTTTCGGTTGGTCCGAGAGGGTCACTCTCAGAGTTTTTGTGGGCGATGCTTATCCTCAACACGAACTCCTTGTGCGTGCTTATCAACTGGCTTATGATTTTTCTGGTCACCTTCTTCGAAGTGTTTTTAGGAGTGTTATTTTCTTTCCCAAACGACTGAAGTCTGGTCGATCTGGGAATTTGATAGCCTTTGTTGACGGTTGCATTTTCAGTTTAGAGTGCTGGTTGTCGGCTTTATCTCACAGGGTGTGCAGCCCCCCAACTCTGGGCCGCAATAAGTTTCGAGCCAAGAGTTATGTGTTCGGATTTCCTCGTCCTGGAGGCATCAACCGTTGGTCGATTGTACTGAGAAGTTACACAATGGATTTGGCATTCCGAGGGTTGTGCCTCTCGGGGGGGATTAGTACCTCATGCTGCTTGTGGAGGTTTCATCACATCTGTTTGCTTGACTGAGGCCTACCGTGCTCGAGAGGGAGTTTCGATTGGTTTTGGAGGGCCTTTCGGTACACCGCTCGATTGAGGCTTATGGGTGCTCGGGAGAGGGCTCTTCGAGTATACTGCTCGACCGTGCGTTGTTGATAAACGAGTGGCAGCCGACCCTGTGTTGCTGAGAAGCAACACAAGGGGACATGCTGAAGTGCTGCTCGGGCAGGTTGTTGCTGAAGTGCCACCCGGTTTAGCTGACTTTGTTGCTAAGAAGTAGGGTGTAGGAGTCTCGTTGTGAGGGTGTGCTAGATTCTTCTGATTCCAAGGTTGCACTCGGGTTACTCGACTTGTGACCGCTGAGAAGTAGTGTGAGGGAGTCTCGCTCCAAGGTCGCACTCGGTTTACTCGACCTGTGACCGTTGAGAAGCAGTGTGAGGGAGTCTAGCTCCGAGGACGTACTTGGTTTCTCTAAATCCGAGGAGGTATTCGGTTCTTTTGGAGTGCTAAAATGCTGCTTGGGCGTATCAAGGCTTATGTTTGTTGAAGAGCTTTCTGTGGGGCTTCCGCTGCTGAGGCGCTGCTCGAGGATTCCGAGGTTTACGTTGCTGAAGAGCTGCTCAAGGATGCCGATGCTTACTGAAGAGCTTCTCGGGATGCTGAAGCTTATGTTGTTTAAAAGCTGCTCGGGGATGCCGAGGCTTAATGAAGAGCTGCTCAAGAATGTCGAGGCTTATGCTGCTGAAAAGCTGCCCGTAAGGCTTACGCTGTTGCAATGCTGCTCAGGCTTATGAGTGTCGAGGCTTAAGCTGTTGAGGTGTTGTTCGGGCTTATGAGTGTCGAGGCTTATGTTGCTGAATTGCTGCCCGTAGGGCTTACGCTGCTGAAATGTTGCTCGGGCTTATGAGTGCCGAGGCTTATGTTGCTGAAAAAGATGCCCGTAGGGCTTATGCTGTTGAAATGCTGCTCGGGCTTATGAGTGCTAAGGCTTATGTTGCTGAAAAGCTGCTCGTGGAAGCCGAGGCTTATTGAAGAGCTGCTCGGGGATGCCGAGGCTTATTGAAGAGCTTCAAAGAAAAAATAATGTGTTTGTTCTTGAGAACGTAGTCAATAAACCACTGAACTCAAATAACCTCCAAAGAGGACTTGAATCGAGTCCACCCATTGCTCTTAATTGGATTCTTTTGCTTTTATCAAAAATTGGTGTAAACATGAGCCCTATGTGGCCCTTACTTTGGACACTTGATAGCCTGGCACAACGTATGGATGGTACAAATTCTACAAACTACGCAAGGGTGATTGTCTTACCTTTTTAAAAGGTCTGCATCACCTCATCTTCTTGTTAATACTTCAACGCAGAAATGCGGCCACCACCACCGCCCCGGCTACAACCGCCTTTGGCCACCACCACCGCCTCCGACCATCACCACCGCCTTCGGCCTCAACCACCGCCTTCTGCCTCAACCACCTCCGACCACCACCGCCACCTCCGACACCACCACCGCCTCTGGCCACCACCACCGCCTCCGGCCACACAACCGTCTCCGGCCACCACCACCACCGCTCCGGTCGTCTTCTCCGACAACACTTTCGCAAAAAAAAAAAAAAAAAAACTTTTAGAAATATTTTACCAAACAACTTTTAACTTAAAAATAGCTTTTAAGTTAAAAGAAACGAAAACTGACAAACAGCTTTTACCTTTTTTTTTAAGATCTTATTGTGAGCTTTAACTTAAAAGTAACTTTTAAATTAAAAAACAGTTGGGTCAAACGCTACCGGACCTTGTGCATATAACAAAGGCAAGCAATCGAGATAAAGAGGGAGCTGGACAAGGTGACTAGCTCTTGTATCTTTTCATGAGCACTGCACTGGCATTTCTCAAACATAGATATATAGTATTGAATCCATATTATTACAAATATTTTCATGCAAATAATATCACCAACCTTTTTATTTCTATATCATTCCCGTCCCACATAGTGTCAACATAGCCAGAGCATGCTGTTATTCTCACTGTGCTTGTAATTATCTCTACTGCCACACATTAGCAACAACTCATGTATGCCAAAAACAAACTAAACCACAATCCACTTGTCAAGATTGACAAATGAAGCAAATGAACCAAGTATTAATATTACATAAATTTAGGGCTTAGCTATGACCTCTGCTTTGATAATTTCAAGTCCTCCTTTCCATTTTCCACTCCATACTTCATATAATCCAAAATGAAGTTGGGTTTCTGTTGTGTTTGAGTCCACCTTGATCTCAAGCTCTTCAGATGGAACAATCAATTCTTTACCAGGAATTAGTTTGGCTCCTTTGTAAACATAGTTTCCATTTTTCCCAATTTTAGCCATCACTAGTACATCAGTGCCTTCCCAACCATATCCATCTTCCTTAACTTTTATATGAAATCTAACAGTGTATGTCCTGTTCCTTTCTACATTTACTAGACCAGTAACCTCCAGCCATGAAACTTGTATAAGCTCCGCAGCACCTTGGCTGAAATAATTTGCACACAGAAACATGTAATGCATACATTGGGATTTCAACAATTATGAGGAAGAAATATAGAAAAAGAAAAATAGGAACAACACAATAGTAAAATATTGAGCAAAAGTTCAACTCAGTTTGTAATGCCTATTTGGTTACAAGAAATTATTCTGCATTGCAAAACCTAGGTAGTTTGCAAAGTGATGTTATCTTTTTTATTTTAATTCACTTATAATATAATAAAATAGTGTCACTTTGTCAAACTCTTCCCAACACTCCCTCTTTTATTGGTTGAAATTAATGTATGACTCACCAAATTAAGAGTGAGACACATATGATTTAATGAACCCTAGATTGATTTCAATCAATAAAAGAAAAAGTGTTGAAAAGAGAGTTACTTAAGTTGGTATTCTAAACATTTCTCTAAAAAGAAATCACATTCACTCACTCGGTTATTTTCCAATAGCGAGAATCATTTCCCCAAACTATGTTGAGTCCTCTTGGTTGTATCAAATAGCCACCTCTGCCATCCTACACCAATTATTGTCATTATATAACATAAATTACAACATACTTCAATACTTTAAAATAATTTATCAGACTACTAAAGCATCTCCTTACAATGCACATACTTTTATAAGATTTACAAAAATATAATTTAAATTATGAATATATATACTTAAACGCTTTCAATTTCATTTTTTAATAGACAACCAATGCAATAATAATTCCCAAGTATTTTAAATTATTTAATATTAATTGGTTTAAAATATAAATATTGACAAAAGGAATCAATAGCATATTCAATAATGGACATATTTTATGCGATATTAAATTAAATTAAAATATGAATATATTTTTAAAACTTTTTCAATTCATTTCTTAAAATACATCTAATTGATAAAATAACCAATTTAATGATAACTTATAAGTATGTTAAATGATTTAATATTGAGTAATTGAAAAACTAAGTATTAATGAAATGAACAAAGATAATTAATAATATAATTTGATTGACTAGCTATTTGAAAATATCAAAAATTTAAATATATAATTAATATTAATACTATTATTGACGGACGAAACTAAAATATTAAATAGAGAAATTAAGGAAAGTAATAATATATATATTGATTGGATAACTACTTAAAAGTATAATTTAAATTGACTTGATTTTAATTGAATGAATATATCTGTGGCAATATAAGAAATTACACATGTCTTCGAGAGAAAAAAATATGTAAGTTGGTTTCATGATATTTAAGAATGTGAATTCAAGTTTCAATTATATGGATAGATTAGGATGAGGCGCCCAGTAATTGTGTTTTATTTCATTTGTTTTAACCACTATAATACTATTTACGTTGGTGAACATTAAGGATATTGTAATTATATATTGTCATACTTGTAATGTCTATATGAATGAATGAATATCTCATACTATATTTGGATGTACCAATTGGCTCAGGTCAGTTGCCTCTTGCTATGCTTCTTTCCTATGAAAATAAATTTTTAAATTTCATTTTGGAAAAATTATTAGTGAATTACAAATCTAACTATGACAATATAAAAAAAAAAAATCTAACTATACGTGGGAATAGTCTCCAAACCAAGAAACCACAAAGAAAACTGACATAATTCTTGCTGCGGAAATAAATCACAAATGACCCTTTAGCTTATGACATTATTTATATTCATAAATTTTTTTTATAAATTTTAATTTGCAGGAAATTTGATTGTATATGTCCAATAAGGCCTATAAATTATAGCTTGTTTGAAAAATAGTGATGAAATCAATTATCATTTAAGATCGCGTGAAATATAAGCAGTGGCGTACGGAGAACTTTGAGTTGGGTGGTGTCAATATGGACCAACATAATTTTTCTATAAAAAGTAAGTGAAACCAACAAGTAATTTTATACAAAGTGAGTGAAACCAACAAGCAATTTTATACAAAATGAATGAAACCAATAACTAGTGGGGGGCCATGGTGGGGGGCCATGGCATAGCCATGTCCCCCTTGGCTCCGCCACTGAATATAAGCAATAACTTTTTTAGAAGATAGTATGCAATTTTTCTCATAATGAATGCACACGCAAACAAGTACGCTCACCGGTTTAATAAACTTAGAATCTGAGGTGTGATGTGGCTTCTTGAAAGGCATTCTCAGAAACCTTTATATATTTCTCAGCTCCTTTCTTTCTTTCTTGGTCTGCTCTTATCTCAATATACAACTTACAAGGAAAGTTTGTGTAATGAGCCTTTATATATATCACGAGGAAAAGAAAAGGAATAATATATTCTCCATAAGAAGAAAAAGAATAATAAAGTTGTCTTTGATGAGAGAAAAGGAAAGAATAATAGAACAAGAATCGAGAAAATGGCTTAAGCTTTTCAAAAGAAAGTTCTATTCTTTACGGACCCATGAATACACCCTTCAACGAATTCACATTCTCTAATACAAGACATTGCATTAAGAGGAAGCAGAAGAATTACTCATCATGCACGGAGTTTACAAGACATTACATAAAGTGATTCTCTATGCTATTCCAATAATTATACCTACCCCGATTCTCGTTTACTAACGCCACGAATATGGTTCGTGGTATCTATCATAAAGTGGTTCTATATGCTCTTTGGCGCTTTCTGTTGCCCATCTTTGCAGAATCTTCTTGGAGCCAACTCAACAAAACCATGCAGGCTCATGACAGTAACCTCATGCATATATTCCTTGGTCACCATCACATGCTCATGGTATATGACCCAATCTGGCTGTTTCTGGAACAAACTGAACATGGATGGATCTATATATTACAAGCTGGTTCTCAACTAGGGTTTTGTAACCTTCCTAGGGATTCTTTCTAGCTGCATGGACCTTCCTCAAGTTTTTTCCAGTGCTTACAACACCAAGTAGCTGAATATCAGTGCTGGAAACCTAGAATGCAATTAATCTAAGGCTCTGTTTGTGAGTTCTGTATTTTAAAAAGGAGAGAAGGGTTGAGGGAATTTTTAAAACAACCCTCTCATTTAGTTGTTTTTAAGAGTTCCTTCAAATGGGGGTGGTTTTTATGGAGTTGAGGTTCCAAATAGGGGGAAGGCTAACCCTCCCTTCTCCTTTCTCTTCCCCCTCAAAGTCTTTCCCTACCCCCTAAAAACTTTCGAATAAAGCCTAATTAAATAATAATGCACAAAACTAATGTCAACATAAATATAATAACTACAAGTCAATTCAGTTTAGGAGTAAATAGTAGACTAAATCTTAATGATTTCTTAATGATTCAGTTATGAATATGGGTTTTGTGTCTCAGGTAGAACCATCTAAAATAAATGATGCTTTAGAAGATGAGTATTGGATACTAGCTATGCAAGAGGAATTGAACCAATTTGAAAGAAATCAAATTTGGGAGTTAGTTCCTAAGCCCAGAGATAAACAAATCATAGGAACAAAATGGGTGTTTAGGAACAAGTTGGATGAAAATGGTATTATAGTTCGAAACAAAGCAAGATTGGTAGCATAAGGATACAATTAATAAGAAGGTATTGATTTTGATGAAACTTATGCACCAGTTGCTAGATTAGAAGCCATTAGGTTGCTTTTGGCATATGCTTGCTCTTTAAATTTTCAACTCTATCAAATGGACGTAAAAAGTGCCTTCCTGAATGGATATATTCAAGAAGAAGTTTACGTAAAACAACCTTGTAAGACCCCTAATTTATTGTAATTGCAGTTTAGTCCCTAAACTTGTTTGTAATTATTTTCTAGTCCTCAGACTACTTTTGTTTGTAAATTGACCTTGAGTTAATAAATGAAATGTTAGCCTTGAGTCATTTGATCTTGTTTAGAGCTTAGTTGCATACCTTGAGGAACATCTGAATTATTTTGCTTGAATTGCAACAAGAATGACTTTGGCTTAGCGGTTAAGATTTCGGTATTTCGGCTACATGAATTTCATACTCAGGAACATCTATCTACTTGAAGAAGAACTGCATAGATCCATACAAAGCATTATCAAAAGCAGAACTTCAAGCAAAGAAAAGAAGAGGAGTACGTCTGGCCACTCTTGTAAAAGTCAGTCTGTCAATTGAGTACGTTTGCCTTAAAAAGTACGTCCTGCTGCGGAGTACGTCTGACAACTCAACAACGTGTTCGTTCGACAACCCACCCAAAAGAGTACGTCCGCCAAGGAGTACATCTGGGAACTCTGTTGAAGAGTTCGTTTGCCAAGTCATGTTGAAGAGTTCGTTTGGTAGAAGCATTGAAGAGTTCGTTCGACAAAGATTCAGAAGAGTTCGTTTGTTGTAACTAATCTTTGCAACCAAGGCCATCTACATCGTCAGAGCATTAATGAAACACTGCTGATCGCAGAATGAAGAAAGAGACATAATTAATACTTTATTCCTCGTTTCTGCAAACCTCCCTGTTGTTCCTTAAATCAAGCAACTTTCACAGAGTCAACAACGGATTTTCTGAACATAGTATCTCCTCAACGATCAAATTCAAATCTTTTGTTCAGAACATTAATTGCTCTTTTAGCTGGATTGCACAAGCATTTAATGCCGAAATTAAAGCTCAAGGCTGAAAGTATTGAAGAACCAGACGACGTCAACCTTCTCCATTAATGCTGCAGTAAATGCATGGCGGAATGCATTTAATGCTAAACCAGTGATGCAGAAGTATTCGTTACTCACAAGGAAGAAGAAATTCAAATAGAGCTATTTTCAAATCTTCATCAAGCTCTCATTGCTCATCATACTAAAGATATAAATAGAGGACTTGGCATCCGGATTCAGTTGGCGACTTACACACGATCAAAGCATTCAATCTTTCTAAGCTCACTTGTTGCAATCTATTCTCAAGCCATAACTCAGAAAATTAAAGCCATCTTTTGCCTGAGTAAAGTTGTCTGCCAGTGTGAATCTTTCATAGAGTGTTACTCTTATTTCCTTTCACACTACCCCATCAGAGAACTAAACTGTTTATCACCTCTGTAATCTGTTCTTCATTTTTCTACTCACTCTTAGCGAAGAGACTCTGTAAAAGAATTGGGAGTAGTCCTGTCTAATACTAAAAAGGAGAAGTCCTGATAGAATACTTGTAAAGGAGTAGTCCTCAGAATACTGGGAGAAGTCCTGGAAAATACTTGTACTATTTTGTGAAGATAGTGAAAATCTTGGTGAAGCCAAGGACTGGATGTAGCCCTGTCGATTAAAGGGGTGAACCATGATAAATACTTTGTGTGCTTTACTTTTCAGCTTTAAGTTATCTTCCGCTGCACTTACTCACAAAAATCTTTGAAACTAATAACTGCCTTTAACTGAAAAGAATTTTAAAAATCATACACACAATTCAAACCCCCTTTCTTGTGTGTTTTATCACTATCATAATTGACTCTGAACCCAAAGAAACCTTCAAAGGGAATTGTGTATTTGGAGATAAAGTGATGATGAATTCAGATAATCCTCAAAGTCTAAGTTCATATCCCAAGGACCTATGGAACAAAGGTGCATATGGCAGGGAGTTTGCAAGGGGAAGGAAGCACTCATGGAAATGCTTTGATAGGAAATTCCTAACTGTCCTTAATTTTAATTTGATTTATTTTTCCATGATCTCTAAGAGTGCATGCAATGTCATGATGCACGTAGGTGAAAATTTGCATGATCTAAAGGATTTAATGCAATTTGCAATAGACCTCGGATAGTTTTTTGAGTCCGAGGAAGTCTAACAAAGACTATAAATTATGCTTCTTGCGAGACAACTCAACCTTTTAAAAAAAAGTTTTTCTTTTAGTTTGAGTCTTTATTTTTATGTTAAGTCACAGTGTTCTCATTAGTTGTTTGAGTTTATTTTTGTGGTATTTTAATTTGTGTGCTCATTTTACAAGGACTATGTACTTTTACAGGAATACTTGAGTTGGAAGGCCTAATTGACAATAGTTCGGGTGCTTTCAAGTTTGCAACTCAGCTGAAGAAGAAGGAAGTAATTCTGAACCACATACTTCCCATTCCATTTTATGTTAATTTTCATTACATTTAGTTCACACACTAGTTTTTCACATGCTCTGAATTCTTGATACTCACACTTCTATGCTGGAATTATGCTTGTTTATGTTCTTAAGATGTGTTCTGGGTTTGACACAAGCTGTGATAATAAAAGTGATTGATGCATGGGTGTGAGTGAGACTTGTGGGACATGTGGAGAGTTAGATGATAGAGACTTGAGTGAATTTTGGAAAAATTCAATAAGGTTATTAAGATGCCAAGTTAGTGGGGATAATGCAGAAAGTGTAGTTTTCCTTTTAATCATTATATTGAGTTTACACTCTTATTGTCTGTGAGGTTAACAAAAGGGCACCCACGTGTGAATAATGCAAAGTGCAAAAATGAGGAAAGAATGTGAGTAAGCGAATGGGATGTACTCACACACCTAAGCCTACCCTCAATCATGTCTTTACCTTGTTAATAAAAGGAAAAAAAAGAATTTCACCCTGAGTTGGTAATAACTGTGAAGGGTTGGGAAAAAGGAAAAAGACATGTATATGTTCATAATACAAAAGACCGTTCGCTATCATTAGTGGATTCTCAATATGGGTTGGGGAATTAGGAATAAAATGTGGAACCCCCACATCTTGGTACTTTCTGTGATTATTGTTTGCACCTACTAAAGGTTACCCAATCTCCTAGCTTAATTCTGTGCATGCGGGACTGAGGTAGATAAAACCCTAGCTGTTTAAAAACATTGTTTCGATACAATGTCGTTTTAACTTTTCATGTTGAGCTTGCTGCATCAAACCCTAGCATTAGGTTCGCTGCCGCATCAAAGTTGTCTTCTCCACAAAGCTCTCTTCGCCACCTAGCTTTTCTCTTCTTCACCGAGCTGTCCACCATTCGCCGCATCTGTTGCACCACCTGCCACCCTCTTCTCTTCGCTGCCACCCACCACCATGTCCAACAAACCACAACCAAGCTCCATCCTCCACCATGTCCTCGCCGCTCAAACCCTTGATGATCTTCATCGCTCGTCTTTCGCCTTGGATCTACAAGATCAAAGAAGATTTGGGTTTTTATTTGAATAGATCTGAGTTCATTTGGTCTCGACTGGTCTTGATCTAGGCTTCTTCCTCATCCTCTCAACTCCTTTTTTTGATTTTTCTTTTGGGTCTGCAAACCGAGGAACCTGTGACCCGCTCAACCCGAACAACCCGAAGTTAGTGTTCGAATTGTGGCGGGCCTACGATTTTGGTAATTTTCACCCAATCAAAACTGAGGTTCTGGCCCAAACCCGACCGTTGAGTAGCTCTACCGGTGCATGACTTGTTCACTAATGTACTACCTTAGACAACACCCTAGAAAACAGATGAACTTTAGTTCCAATTTCTATTTTAAAACCCCATAAATTTTAAATTTGCATCACTATGCCATGGATTCTGCCCCCTCCAATGCTTGGCATCGTAAGTTGTGCTCTTTTCATGTTTAATATTCTTATGTCTGATTCTAATTCGCCCTCAATAGTATAGTAATCCTCGAATAATTAACTTTGGTACGGCTTGGGAGTTTGCTAAGAATATCATTGGTTCCATATTTAATTTAAGCGTTAGAATTGATTTTCTAACGGTAAAGTTGGTTTTTGAGTGATTCCATACTCTTTACAATTAATTTTACATCTAATAACCGTAATTAGCTATGAAATACCAGAATTAGTTCCCTTATAAAAATTACTTTTCACGTAAATATATTCAAACATAAATTATTTTATTTTTAAGTAATACTACGGTGAACCGTGTTAAAAATTTATCCACCAATGAACAATATGTTTATTATGTTAAAATTACTAATTTACAATGTACGAGATTCTTCTAGTTTAACAATACTTTTCGGATGCATTTAACTTTTGAGCCCACAGAGTTAATTATACCGCTATGATAAGATCACTAGTTAAAACGCGTAATTAATTAAGATCTATTAAAAGTGGCAGCGCAAATAGGAAAGAAAACACTCTGAATCTTGAACTCAAATCTTCCTTTCTAACGCAACACCTCCATCTTCTTGCGTGTTCGACACCATTTCAATTTCAAATTTGATTTGATTTGATTTGTGTATCATGATAATCTTCAACTTCCAGCACTATATATTTATTTAATATTTTGGTTGATTATTACTCTCTATACGGGTCTTAGTAGGGTTATTATTGTGAAGTTTGAAGAAAAAAAACAAGAGTATGGAGAAGTATGAGTTTGTGAAGGATATAAGAGAGGGAAGTCAGGCGGCGGCAAGGCTTGTGCTTATGCGGCACAAAGAGACCAAACACCTCGTTGCAGTCAAATACATCCCAAGGGGCCACAAGGTACACTTCTATTGTTCTTGGTCGATTTGGATCATCTCATGTATCATTATGTGTGAGTTTTGTGGTTATATGTATTTAATGTATATATGTGAGCATTTAAAGAGTCTCACTGTATCTATTTAATGCATATATGTGAAGAGAGATAGACACAAAACTCTGACACATGAGAGAAATTTCACATAAGAAAGTCCAAATCCGTTCTCGGTGCATGTTTAATTTGGAAACTCATTCGTCTAAATTATAGTGAACAAATTTAAAAAAGTTGTTTCTATTTATTATATATAATTTTGACTAATTTCATCACGTAAATTTTTGAACGAGTTTCAAAATATGCACTCAATCATGTGATTAGCCACCCACATGCACATATTTTGGTGGTTGTGGACGTTGTCTTTTTTTTTTTTTTTTTCTTTCTGTGTCTGGCCTTTTTTTCAAAAATCAAAATTTGTATTTTGCAGATTAGTGAGTATGTTACAAGGGAAATTAGGAACCATAATGATCTCCACCATCCGAATATTATTGGGTTCAAGGAGGTATATCTATCTATGTTATATTTTATTTGAAAATAATTAATGACTAAAATTAGTATTTGAATTATGTATAAATTCTTTAAAATAATTAGAAATATTTATTATAAAATAATTAAATGTTCATGTATGCTTCTAATCATTCTTTAATTGTAAGATTATTATGTTGAGGATGTTAGTTTAATTTGCTTTATATATTGAATTTGCAGGTGGTTTTGACTCCAACACATATTGCAATAATATTAGAGTATGCAGCGGGTGGAGATCTCTTTGAGTATATTTGCAATGGTGGATGCACAACTGAAGACAAAGTTTGTTCTCTCATTCATTCTCACCCTCTCTTAAAGAGGGGCTCCTTCTTACAACTCTTATTTGTATGATGAATTTTTCTTATTCATTTTCAGTTTTCTAAATTTAAGAATGATTTTCAGAAATAATTTTTAAAAGTTGTTTTTTAAAAGACCAAACTAAAAGAATATGCTGAAAATCATATAATTTAAAAACTAAAAATAGGAATAGAATAAAATCTCTAGGATGTTTTGGTATAAAAACTTTGTAGGACAACTTTCGGTTGTTGTATGGGGTGAACTATCAATTAAGTAGTTCACCATGCACCACCATTTCCTGGTTAATGAGATCGCGCCAAGTGTCTAGATGAAAAACTGGTAACCGGTTCTACAGGTTATTTAATTTTTGTAATTTATTATAATTTCATTTTGTTGATTACCATAAAACTCCTTTCTCTGTTAATCTTCTTTGCATAAGAACTATTTTTTTTAATGAAAGAAGAGGTAAAAATGGTATTGACTAATTATTATTATTTTCAATTTTTGTAAAAATCAAATAAAAAAACTTATTGTAGCAGGTCATTCAAAGTGATGTACGGAGCACCACTTAGGGTGCAAGTGCACAGAAGCCACCCCGATTAATTTTTTTGTAACAATTTTTTTCTTTTATTAAAAATTGAAAATTATTTTACAAAACGGTATTTAAAGAGACTCTTACATCTCTCACATCCTCTTTTTCCCCCTTAAAATTGGGTGGGGTATACCCCCAATCATACTATCTTTTACTTCTTATAAAAATATAATAGTAACTAATACACAATGTTATATGTTTTCATTTTCATGCCAATATTTATAAACAAATGCTTAATTATCTGTAAAAAAAAATTCTCATTCTTGATATGAACTCTAAATATTTCAGGCTCGATATTTCTTCCAACAGATCATTTCAGGAGTTAGCTATTGTCACTACATGGTAATTGAAAATATTTTTCTGAGAATGGATTACTTAATTGTCTTAGTGTGCATTAATTAATAGTAATCTAATTTATCTTTTGCAGGAAATATGTCATCGAGACCTTAAACTGGAGAACATTTTAGTGGATGGCAAAAGTCTTAAAATCTGTGATTTTGGTCATTCTAAGGTTCAATTTTGCTAATTATGTTCAATTCCAAGTTAGTAACTGATAATGTGTAAATAAATATTTGATAACTTTGCTTCTGATATAATTAAGCTTTATTTTGTAGTCATATCTATTCCATTCAAAGCCTAATTCATTGATCGGAACTCCAAACTATATTGCACCAGAGGTTTTTTCTGGTAAAGAATATGATGGGAAGGTAATATAGTTTCTAATTTTCACAGAAGTTCGAGTGTTAAGCTAACATTAGTATTTATACTAAAAAGTAAAGGGTTGTGTAGAGTACACTATAAGTCACTACTATCAAAAACTTGCGAATTTCATAGTAAATTTCTAGTTAAGGTTCACAGTGTCATTTTTTCCAGTTATAAACATTATTCCACGTGATTGCAAATCTTATGTTTATAAGTTAAAAACAGTGTACCCGTAAACCACTCGACGAGGGTTAGGCTAGACAACCCAAAAAGTAAAGAATGTATTTCAATGACTATGAAGCATTTAAGTGTTTTAAGAGTTATGATTCATAGACATCTTTTAGATAAAGACACCTAGAGGGAGAAATGAAGAGAATAGAGATAAGTAGTGAATGTAATATATGATTGATGTGATAAGAAGAGAGATAGAGAGAAAAATGAAGGTGTTTATGGGTGTCTGCACTGTTATATGTTTATGAATCATTTTTAGTGTTTTAAACATTCTATTTTATGGTTGCTCAGCTAGCAGATGTATGGTCATGTGGAGTGATGCTTTATGTAATGCTGGTGGGAACATTTCCATTTGAAGACCAAGTGGATCGTCAGAATTTAAAGAAAATCATGAATGTAATTTGCCTTTTTTTTTTCACCATCTCAATTGGTACGAGCAGCTTCATGTATGTGTCTACTCTTTCTAACTCCCTACTATTTTATGTAGCAAATTATGGCTGTCCAATACAAGATCCCTAATGATGTTCACATATCTCAAGGCTGTAAAGATCTACTATCTCGCATTTTTGTGGCGAACCCGGCGAAGGTGCGAATTTTTCGAGCCCTAATTCTAAATTGTTCTTGCGGTCGCGGCTGCAGTTTCGTCGTGATTCTTAAAATTACGGATGAATACGGTTGATGCAGCTGCAATTGTAAAGGCACGGTCCGGCTCATGGTTTTAATGCGGGTTGATTTCCGCAATTGTGATCTTGATGCCAATGCGGTTTGCAATTGCGGTTGCGAACTGCAATTTAAAACCCTCTGATTGCATGGACATGACAAAAAATCTCTTTCAAATCATGTGTCTAGCTTTTTTGCAGCATCTCATGGTTTTTAACTGTACCAAATTACACTGCAGAGAATCAGCATGAAGGAAATCAAGTCCCACCCATGGTTTTTAAAGAACTTACCTGAGGAGTTGACAGAAGGGGCTCAAGCTGTCTATTACAGAAAAGAAAACACAGCCTTTTCTTTTCAAAGTGATCGTGACATCAGGATTATTCTTCACAAGGCCAAAACTCTAACTGCAACTTCAAACATTGCAAAAGCTCTGCCTGCAACTTCTCGTCCATTTCGATTGGATTCTGAGATCAATAGCTTGAGGTGTAGAAGAAGAAGAAGCAGATGATGAAGTAGATGAAATCATCTATGACTAGAGAGAGTTAAGGAGACTCAGACATTCAATTCTGTAGATGATAGCTTAATATTCTCTGTTTTTCTTAAATTTAGTTAAGGCCACACAATTATCTTAAATATAGTTTTCATCCCTATAATATAGAAAATATGTGGTTTGGTTTAGGTGCCTAAATTATTTTGTTTATTTGGTTCCTAAATTTTATGTATTGGCAAACATTTCTTTTGATGCAAATGGGTTTGAGTGTGTATTGGTACATTTCTGGCATTTAGTTTCTTTCCCCTTCTTTTAAATACCAATTTCTTGACGAATGAGAGAGGAACAAATATTTTTTAATCATAAATCACCCTAAGCAATAGTTGCTTCAACAAGCAATAGCCCTTAATTTTAAGCAATTAGAATTTCCACTTAAAACTATTCACAATAGGAGTTGCTTATTTGGGTTGGTTAGAAATGTTTCTGTGGCCCAATATGCTTCATAATATTTAAGCTACTCATAAGCAATTCTTCTAGTTTTTATTCCAATAGTAGTTTCTTATTAAAATTTAACATTTTTCTGGAAAGGAAATTAAAATTTAATACTCAAGTTTAAAATAATATTAAGATCCTCAACCTTTTACATTAATTACATGTTGTACCTAACAAAAAGGATAGAATGCTCAAATGGTTTATGTGAGTTAAGAAAAAGAAAGAATATTATTTTAATTATAAGGCTAGATTGCTTGTAGAAGCATCAAACCTTATTTTTAACTCTTTAGAGTGCACCAAGACTTGTTTTAATGATAAAACATAAGATTTGGCTAGTTAGTGATTAGAGTGAAGACTAGGGCGGACCTTTTATATTTTGGTCCATCGTCGGGTTATTTTAGATAATTTGCATGTTCTCCCCCTTTCCCCTTCCTCCCTCCCCCAACCACTATAAGAGTGTGCTCATTTAGTGTCCAAAACTAGCGTCGGCTACGACGCTGACGCTACTTTTGGCTTATTTGTGTCGGCTAAACCGGCGCAAAGATAAAAATAACTACTTAAACCTTGCATTGGTCAAGCGGACGCAACATTGTGTCGGTTTGATGACCATTAAGGTCGATTATAGCCACCACTAAGTTCACCTGCCAACTTAGCGTTAGCTTCCGAATGTGTAGCGACGGCTTAAGCGTGGCGCTACTTTTGTCGGTAAATTT
Organism: Acmispon strigosus; assembly: GCA_030819835.1. NCBI lineage: Eukaryota > Viridiplantae > Streptophyta > Magnoliopsida > Fabales > Fabaceae > Acmispon > Acmispon strigosus. The sequence goes on from JAUAMA010000007.1 coordinate 32,386,785, forward strand.
TCGTCAGCTAAAGCCGACACAAAGTTGCAAGTTTGCAGCTTCATTGCACGATGCCCAAGGCCAAGCGTAGGCTTTGACCAGCTTTATTGCGGGACCTGCCCTAAGCAACACATATTTATGGTTAGCATCGGCTACCTGTAATTGGTTTCTCCGCCCAACCCTCATTGTAAGCCTTCTTCTTTCTTCTCTCCCTTATCTCTCACTCTCAATCCTTACTTCTTACCCCTTCCTCTGCTGCTGTTAGCCTGGAATTTTTCCTAAGTCATGGTTTGGTCGAAGGGTACGCCATGAGGTAATTTCGACCAAAATGAAAAGTGTTTAACATAGGCTACTAAAATGATTTCCAGTACTCAACTAAGATGGCATGCTGAGTCGAAGTCATATTGGAGACAAGGTCTTGAAATAGACAAGTGTTAAACTTGTGTTCAACTACAGCCTTGGTATGCATGAAGTTGCATTTCGACGAAAGTTATAGGCAGTTATCTAAACAGGACGTGTGGAAAATAGGAAACAAACGCAGGACACGTGTCAAATTCAGAAGATTCGTCCGTTACAACCAATTGAAGAAGCAGCCTATAAATAGAAGAAGATATGCAGTCTTTGGTCCCATTCACAACAAGTCCATAAGCATTAATTCTCAACCCCTACGCCATATGTCCAAGCAACCATGACGTATTTGTTTACGCTGGTTTTTGGTAACCAGGGTAAAACCACAACAAAATCTGAATGTTTATGAAGAGGCTGGATTCTATCTTCTTTTCGGGTCCTGCGGAGTACGAAAATCTTCTGTGCGTGTGTGGAGTGTGTGAGAATGGAGAGGAACCCGTCAAAAGTGGTTCGAGCGGAATGGGTGTGTGTGTTAGGAGTAGTCGAGGAAGAGGTTATAGGCAGAGAGAAGGGGTTATAGACATGAAAGTAGGGAAAACAAAGCAAAAGGGAAAATAAAATTGCATTGAAATGTAAATTATAGGGAAATGTAAAGGTTTGGCCAATCGACCACCACTCAGCCACTCACATGTTTCTCGTTCCTATTGCGCTGTGTCACTACCATCTGGACTATTGGCTTAAGGGGTGAGGTTTAATGCTACCAAGCGTGTCATGATGAGGGCGAAAGACCTCGAATTCTGCCTTGACTTCTTCTATTTATAGGCAAAACTCTCGAACTGCTTGCAACAGCTATTTCTTCTGGTCTTTACATGTGTCTGCTTCCTGCTTCATTGATCTCCACGTGTCTGGTTGTTCTGACTGCTTTGTAACCTCCGTTGAATGACATTTTTATGCATATCCAGGCTGGGATTGAGAACAAACAAGTTTCAGCACTTGTTTATGTTAAGTCCTGACTTCTAGTTGGCTTCGACTTCGACCTGTCGCGTTATCATCATTTCGGTCGAACCTTAGAAACCGCTTTGTTAACCTCATCTAGACATTTTCCATTTTGGTCGAAATTCTCTTATGGTGTTTGCTTTGACCAACCCGAGACTTGGGAAAATTTCCAGGCTAACAGATGCCCCCAAAAATGTCATACTTCGAAGGAACCCCTTGCCGAGAAGTGTGATATTTTCAACTTAAATGAAAGATAAATTTAATTACCTTTAGTTTTCATTTTCTGGAAAAAGGGAGTTTGACGGTTTTGCTATGATAGTGGGGCAGTTAATAGCCCACCACGTTTGCAGGTATGCAATGATCAATATTGCATTTCCAAGGTCTAGGCCCATGTTTCTGAAGGGAATGATGGGGATTTAACCAGATTTGAATGATTTTTAAATCCACCAGTCTTGTCACAGTCTTTTTAGTTTCCCCCTTCCTTTCTCTATAAATAGGCAGACTGTATTCCTTTTTCTTCTCTTTCCGTTCCGGCTAAGCTTCTTCACCAAGTGATCACCAAGGTGATTTGCCCGAGGGTCGATCACGTGGAGGACGTGCTCGACAAAGATTTGTTCCTTATATACTCCATCTTGAGTGAGGAGTATATAAACGTTGCAGATGTTGTCTACAACCATTTGGCCTACACCATTGCTGACCGGGAACAAACCATTCCCTATGGATTCCTTGATACCAAGCTTCTCAAGGGCCCTAATGGGTTACCTCCTCGGGCTTGGAGAGTTTTGGAAGAAAGGCCTTGTCGTCGGATTGGGGTGGAGTTTCTCCGTGCCAAGGGTCTCAGCATCAAAGATCCGTCTTCTTTTGAAGACTTCGACGATTCTTTGGATGATTCTTCGAGTGGCTCTGATGATTCCATGGAGTTCGTCGAGGAATCAATCGGCTCCTCCCCCTTTTTCTAACTTTAGGCAGAACTTCAGGAAACTTTTTAGATTAGAACTAGGCTTCTCGATCAACTTGTATCTCTTTTCAAGTTTGTATCAACGGTTTGATGTAACCGCTGTAATTTTGGGATCCTGCCTTATCATAATCTAAAAATTTACCATTAACTTATCTATTGTAGTCTTTCTGCTCCATCACGTTCCGGATTTAATTTTAAGACTAATAATTAACTTTTATTTCTATTACCATTGAATAATTCTGCCAAACCTTTCTCAACCTTGGTTAAGTATAACAGGCTTCGACAAATAAAATCCAAATAGTAACTCGATAAGTTAACTCGTAAAGATAAGTTGGCCTAGTTCGAATTGTAACTTTATTTGAACGATAAGCCTGATGATAACCGGAACGCTTAACTCGATTTTTATTTATAATTGTAACACCATGAAAAGTACATTTAGGCATAATCATGGTAATGAAACCATGCATATAGTTACATCATTTGAATTCTCTATGGTAACGACATTTCTTTGACGTCATCGCCATATTCGACGTAAAATTGCACATTTTCATAAAGCATTAGTCGAGTGCGTTCTTAGCACATTTCGGCCCCTCGAACCGTTTGGTCATCAGCATTTTCGGCTATCTGAGCTGAACTTTGAGCGCCTTTTTCTCAAATAGGATCCACCATGTGCCACTCTCCTGTGGCATCTTCATCTTCTTTCCTTGGATGGAACTTCATTCTTCGAATGAATCCATATTCAGGGTTGAGTCTGAATAAACTTGGTTTATATTCCCCCTTCATTTCATTCTCCGAATCATTGTAGGGTGGAATATTTGCCAGTTTCTTGTCGAATGTCTTTTTATTGACCTGATCACATTTGGCTAAGAAGTAGCTTTGATCGGCATCAACATTCTCGAGGACGCCTGTGTGACTCATTTTTGAAAACTTCTTTTGATAATAAACATTAATTATTGGTTTTCAGAGAGAGTTATTGATTATGTGAGTGTGCATGTATGCAACGGAAAATTAACATAACATGAAAAGTAAAGCACACATGGTTTTTATCTTGGTTCACCCCCAATAATCGACAGGGCTACGTCCAGTCCTTGGCTTCACCAAGATTTTCCACTATTTCAACAAATAGTACAAGTATTTTCAGGGACTTCTCCCAGTATTATAAGGGCTTCTCCTATCAAGTATTATACAGGACTTCTCCTAGTATTGTCAGGACTTCTCCTTACAAGTATTCTCCAGGACTTCTCCTCATTAGTATTCTGCAGGACTACTCCTGATACCCTTTACAAATTGGGTTTGTTTTTCTACAAGAATTCTCTTCAATAAGAGTGGGTAGAACAAATGAGGCTCGGGTTTACAGAGAGGATAGGAAGTTTAAGTTTCTCTATTTTGGGTTGTGTGTGGGTTAGGATGAGAGTAACACTCTGTAAGTTCTTCACACAAGTGGATGACTTAACTCAGGTAGAATTTGGCTTGAAGCTTACTGAGTTTGAACCAATTGAAGCTTGGTTCTCTGGGCAAACTTGGTTGAGATATGTAATGGATTGAATTCAAGTCGCCAAGTTGTTCTGGAAGCTGAAATCTCTATTTATATCTTCAGTTGAAAATCTTCATTCTTCTTTGATAGAAGGAGAGAAAACAGATTCGTTAGTGCTTCTACTTCCTTGTGAGTAACGGCTAATTATGCATTTCTGGAGCGGCTCTGAAACGCGTTCTGCCAAGCATGGGTTGACATCGTCTGACTCTTCAAAGCGTTCTGCCTTGAGCCATATCCTTTGCATTTAATACTCATGCATTCCAGCTGTGGGCTTTTGTTTGACCATTGTATCCCAGTGCATGCCAGCTAATAGCCATTAAATGCTCTGAACATATATTTGAATTTCGACCGTTGAGCGAGTATGATGTTCAGAAAATTACGCCGTTGATTCTGCGAAGTCAGCTTGACTTGAGGAAAAGTAGAAAAGCAGAGGGACCAAGGAATAATAAATTAATTATGTCCCTTTCTTCTTTCTGCCATCAACAGTACTTCATTTAGTATGCAGACTAGGTGGATGACTTCTGATCCAAGAAGCAATTATTCTGAATGAACTCTTTAGAGCTTGGTTGAATAATTTCTTTATTGCTTCTGTTGAATTGATATCCTTGTAGCGCACACTTTCTGGCATTTATAGCTTTTGAGCACTTTGATGCTTTAGGCAGACGAAATCTTCACTATGATTTGGCAGACGCAGTCTTCATAGAATCTTCAGAATTTCGTTACTCAGTGAGTTGCATCGGCAAACGGACTTTCTCAATTCAGTCTTTCTTGAGATTTAGAATATTCTTGACTTGTAGATGACTGAACGTTTCCTTCTCTTTTTCTTCCACTGAAGTTCTCTATTTGAATGAGTTGATTCACAACTACTTTGTATGGTGCTAGAGAAGCTTCAAAGCTAAGAATGTTTCTTCATGATTTGTTGTCATCCTCATTCAACTTTTGATAAAACAGTCTTCCTGTTGATCACTGTTTATTCAAGCACCGGACTATTTCAACTTCATCAATTAGATTTTGGCTTTGAGAGTGCATAGCTGATTGAGTGCCTTCTAGAAGATGTTTGCTATTTGCGGGTAATACTTGGTCTTCCGTGAGTCACCAGACTGTCTTCATACGATTGCTTTCTTTGTATATCTTGACAGCTTTTCCTTGAAGGTGTATGCAGTGATGACCAGACAATTTCCTCTTGTAGGACTGTTTCTTTTGATAATGCTTTGAGATTTATTGAGTCCTTCAAGTAGATAAATATTCCTAGATACAAGAAAATTCACCGTGTTAGGAATTCTTTCTCTAATGATATTAAACCTTAAACGAAATTGTTAATTATCAAAACATAATGATTTATTTTAATCATTTGAATCTAACAACGCCGTCTTCCCTCCAGAGGGATAACTGTTGGAGCAAGGTCGAAGGAACCGCTCCGACTCCATGAATCCACTTTTTTCCTAAAAGCAAATTGTAGTTTGCCTTAGCTGGAACTACTACGAATAGAGTGATTCTTGTCACCATGCCTACAATGATCTCAAGTGGAATCGCATCAAGTGACTTATTTGTTTTTCCCTCGTAATCGAAGAGAACTAAGTTATAAGGCTGCAAATCTGCCTCGGTTTTGCCCAACTTCTTCATTAAGAATTTAGGCATCATGTTTATTGCTGCCCCTCCATCGAATAGCACCTTGTTGACTCCTTTGTCTTCAACTCGAGCCCACACAAACAGTGGTTTTAAGTGCTTTTTCATTTCTTGATCCGACTTTTTAAAAAATGCGTTATGCTCTTTGACCTTCCCTTTTGTTATTATGTAGTAGCACAGAGGCCTGTCGTCGTCTTCGTCTTCGACATAGTAGTCATCTTCACTTTCAACTATCTTTATGGTCTGTGGTCTGGTCAAACTCAGAAGGAAGGATAGACACTACATTGCAAATAATGTCTAAACTTTCAGTGTCACTGCCGAAGTTATCAGTGACCAAACATTCCTCCTTAGCAGTTGATAGTTTGGGGGATACAGCTTTAGGTGTGAGAAAAAGGATCATTGGCATAAGATATAAGAAAGAAAGAAATCTTAACCTGGGTTTTCTCAAGGTCTCCTTTTTGTTCTTCTTCTTTGATTTCTTCATTTGGGACAGATTTGCTTCGGGATTTCTTACGAGTGTCTGGAGGATATTTTTCAACAGCTTTGTTTTTCAGGGCACCAGATGGTGTTGCACTGCTTTTGGGTTTTTTCCGAGATTCAGAAGCAATATCTGGTTGGTTTCCCTTTTTTGACTGCAATAATATTTAAGGTTAGTAAAAGAATTGTTTCCTAAGAAGAAATGATGCTTTCTAAATACTTGAGGTTTGGTAGAATTTTTCTATAAACCCTTCGTTCTGGAAGAGATGTCATCATCTTCCTCTTCAGCAGCATTTTTCTTCAAGGAGATAGATGGTGCCAAAGGTTTACCTAATTTTTTTTTGAGAAAATAGATCAAAGAATGATGAGAAAAAGAACAGAAGATTTAACTTTGTTAAGTGATAGTTACCTTACGTATGACAGTAGTAATTTCGAAATGGCTTATATCAACATGTATGTGCCCAGGGAAATTATACACTGAATACTTGGTTAAAGTGATTTTATTTCGAGGCAGCCTAGTTTCGTTGATAATTTTTCCATAAGGCCAATAATCGACCCATTTGGAAAAAAAAATTGTTGGAAAAGCCAAAGCAAAATCATAGTTTGGAAGAGGAGGAAATTTAGGACAAAAGTACATTCGAATTTGTCCTCTCCTTGAGGAAATAAATTTTTGGAAACAAAGATTTTAATTTCTCTTTTAAGACTTTAGCTGCATCATCAATAACCCACTTTAACCGGTCAGGTAAGTAAATCCCTTTGAAGTATTTTTGAAAAGCCTTGATCTCTGCAATATGCGTACCTCTGGTTTCTTTGCAGCAGGTTGTGTCTGCACAACAATGAAGGCCTCAGTAATTCTTTTAATACAGTCACCAAGATTCAACTCTATTGATACCCAATATCTAGCCCACCAAGAGTCGAAATCTTGAGTAAAAAAGTAAGAAGGCTCAAAGAAAAAAGGTGTCAAGTTTGGAGACTTATTTTCAAAGTTCTCAACACAACTTCAAAATTTGCTAGGAGAAGGTACTGAACTAGAATATAGAATGAAATCTGGTGTGAAAAGAGTACATGGAATTATTTGAGGTAAATCAAATTGCCTTGCCACTAACTGAGGATTGTAAGCAAAAAGGTCAAGATCGCTTTTGGCAAAATTGACGCTAAGTACGTTCGGAGACAGAAATTCCTTCCAAATAGCTATACTCTCAGCTTGAAGACCTATGGTTTCACAAGGAAAAGGCCTTTTGAACCACTCTGGTCCATGAGGACGAGAACTAAAGGGTTCAAATTCTGGAGTGTGATCCTCAAGGCTAAGGAAATGAGAAAAGAAATTCCTAAAATATTCCTGCTAAGTCTCTTTTTCAGATGAAGGGGGAAATTGAGTAGACAAATTCCTTCAATATTTATAGAAATAGAAGTCAGAATTTCTACACCATTAGAAATATTGGATTCAAACATACATTTAGCCATAATTGAAGGAGCCACATTGGACCAGCTGCCAGGAAAGGGTGTGTTGGATCAAGTTTAGTTCGAAGAGTAAAAATGGCTTCGCTCAAAGATTGGTACAAAACCCCTAAGATAAGCTTACTTAGACAGATATTAGTACCTTCATGAAGAAGCTGGGATAAATTGAGAAGTATCTTTGGGACTTGAAGAGCTTTGGTGCAAAAGACATATTTGGAAAGCCAATAAAGGAAAAAGGCCACATGCTCTTCGTCAGAGGCCTCTATCGTGCTTAGGTCAAAATGTTGGCCAATGAAGGCGGTAAAAGCAACTACTTTTATATTTACTGGGACTTCGACTTTAGAAGTCATACCAAAATGGTAAGGAATGCCGGTTGGACGAAGTCCAGTAATGGTTGCTACGTCAAAGAGAATATGAGTCGTCATTCCGAAGAGAACGTGAAAGGAATTAGTGGAACGTTTCCAGAAGAAAAAGGAGCTTAGTAACATGGCAGGATTATAAATTATTTTCGACTTGGATAATTGAATGAAGTCGAAAAATCCCAATAGTTTTCCAAAACTTAGCTTTTTTGGCTTCGACTTTCCTTAGCCAATTCAAACAGGATTCATTTTCAGTAAGAGGAGCAGACCTAAGAGCTCTAACAGGGTCAACTAAGAAAGAAAGATTATATGAGTCCCTAAAGGCTAATGTATTTTCATCCCCTTTCTCACAAGGATGAAATTTTTTGAATCCCTCAAGGAATGTGGTTTTAAACGGGCTCAAGAAAGTACAAGGCTTGTCGTTGAGGAAAAAAGGAATGAGTACCTGGGATTTCCGGATAGAAACCTTTTCAGCTTCATCTGGAGGTTCTGGAACATATGAGCGCCTACCTTCTTGAAATAATTCGTCAATGGTGGTTGTTGGAAGAACAGATGTTTCTGGAGCCTGAGTTGAAGACAATGAAGCCATGGAATTCTTTGATTTAGAAGTGACAATTTTTTCTTTATGAAGTCTTGAAAGGAATTGCAGAAATAGAAAGAAGAAGATGATGCAGGGCTCTAGTATTTATAAGTAAGGTTTATGAAGGAACATCTGAAGATGAGAGATTTTGGACCTGAAAGAATAAAATGGGTTTGGATAAAATTTGGAGTCCACCAAAAAGTAAATATAAAAAGTAATAAATTCTCATCAATTTTGCACGTTTGCAGAGGTTGTAATGATGGTAACTATTATAAGATTTGGGGGACTGGCAGAGTCAGTTGAAAGTAGTTTGTGGGGGAAGTTACTTGAAACGATTCAAGATGGTTGAATACTAAAGAACGGTATTTTCAACTAAAATGTCATCTTTCTTCATAGTTGATTCATTTTGAAAAATGACATTTTGGGGGGCATCTGTTAGCCTGAAAATTCACTAAGTGAGAATTTAAGGTTAAAATTGACTATTTAGAAGGATGTTATTTTGACAAGAAAATGGTTGATAAACGACCATTAAAATATACTGAGTTTGATTTAGTGTTTGGAACCATATTTTGACTAGAATTTATGCAGGTGAGAAGATACAAGATCAAAACACGTGGAAAAACATAGAACCATGGATGAAAGAATTTTCAAGGACAAGTGGTATCTTTTAGTTAACTAGCCGTTGTTAGCAATTAAGACTTGTAATCTATAAATAGGATTTCAACCAATGAAGTAGGGGTTCACAATTATTCACTCAAAAAATTCCTTGTTTGCTGAAGAAGTCCAAATAAACGTGACTATATAGCAAGTTCTGGGGTTGTAGAGTATGTTTTGTGAAACCTTTCTTATCACAATACAATCTTTATGCTATTATGCAATTTCATTTGTGGTCATTTATGTTTGCTTCAGTAATTTATTAATTGCTTATTTAAGTTTGTATTCTCTTTTTCAATTATCTAGGTCGAATTCCCAGTTTTTTTAAAGTTCTTTTTATTTCCTTTTTTACTCTCTGGGTCGAATTTTACATACTTATTTTCTGTTCATTAAGAAACTCTTTATTCAAATACTTTTGGAAAAACGTTTTCATTAAAGAACCCACAAAGAAGACTTAAGTCAGTCCTTGCATTGAATTCTATTTGTTTACCAAAAATCTGCGTAAACACATGTATGATTAGATTCCAAGCTAAAAATCTGATAATAAGTATCATGATAAGATTTTCTAGACCTAAGGTAACAAAGACATCCATCCAAGAAATTCCCCACAATCCTCTTGGTACCATTCTCAACAAAGCAACCATTTTCTTACTTTGCAAGGCAGACTCCTTCGTTTTTGTTCTTAGATAATAAGCATAACTAAATATTTGAACTTTTGGCACTTCTTCATTTCCTTTTCACTATCTTCATCAATTGCAGGTGGACAATTTAACTAATTGCAATATTTATCATCATTTTCAAAGTCCTCAACAGTAGTAGGGTCAACATTCTTTTGGGTAGAAATTTTTTGTACACTAACACCTACTGTAGTACCACCCCCTTGTCATGTGCATAACAATGCACCTGTCTTTCAGCATCCCTTGGATTGTTTGTCTCATCTGGAAATACATTGATCTAGTCCCAAAATTCATCATTATCACTACCATCTAGGATTATACCACTATAACTATCCACTTCTTCCCCTTATAGTCTCCATTAACAAATTCACCAGCGAAATCCACAACATTTGCTTTACCACTACCATCAACATCATTTGCTTCGCCAACACCCCCAACCTGATTTTCTTCACCACCATCGTCTACCTCATTTTCATCCCCCACCACACCCTTTACCTCGAACTTTGAATATACCACCAATTATACCACCTATTAAATATGTGTTTCAATACCAATATTAAATGCAAACCCAAACCCAACTTTTTTCAAAAGAATGACACTAAAAAAAGATAGAGAAGTAAAGGAAAATATACTTGGATCACATATTCTCTGGAAGATAGTCTCCACCCCCAAAATTTTGGCTCAAATTTTGTCTTCTCCCATATGCATTCATTTGGGTCCATTTCCCCTTTGCGCTTCATCTTCCTTGGATTATTTTCTCCTCTACCTCTGAGTCCACCATCCATGTGAGTCCTTGAGATGCGTAACACTTGATTTCTTTACTGATTCGAAGATTCTTCTCACAACTATTTGATCCCAACCATGTGAACCACCAATGTTTAGGGTTCCTCACACGATTGACTATAATTTTTTAGATTTATGGATTAAAAGTTTTAGGGTTAACTAAGTTTATGTTTATTAACTTGGGATGAACTAGGTCTAGTCTCGCGTGGCATACACTAAATGTTGACATGCCATCCGCTTGTAGGCCAAACAAACACAATGAAGGTCACACCAATATACCCATATAAAAAAAAATTGATCAAGGTCTCACTAACATATGGACCTAATTGCAACATGTCAAAAAATTCTAAGACTTAAGTCACTTGTTTTACATACGCACAATCAAAATAAATGAGTGACTAAAAGTGCAATAAGCCCCTAGAATTTATGTTTCTAAAATAAATGATTTTTCACTTCAGGAACTAAGAGTTCCATATGTATAATTTGAGAAAAAAGTTAACACTCCATATATTCAAGTTTTTTGGAAATAAAAACCCACAAGTGTAGTTTAGAAGAAAAAGTTCTACACTTCAATGGTTTCAAGTTTCAGAAGAAAAAAAAAATCGCTTTTAGAACTCCAAGTTCCGAAAATGTAAATCGGAAAAAATACACTCTCAGAACTTAAACTTTCGAAAATTAATTTATACACTTTTAAAATTTAAATTCTTGGAAGAAAATGGAACCCTAAATGTAAGGATATATGAAAAATGTACGTTAAATGATTTTATTAAAGGGGTTTGAGGATTAAAAAAAGATTTGTAAAAGTAATTTTAGGGTGTGGAATAAACAACCTCCAATTTTTAGCTCACAAAGAACATCGTTGCTTGTGCTCTCAAAGCCCAGCAGTAACAACCTCCCCTTTAAGTTTCCCATAGTCTCTCTATCAGGCTTCTCTCTCCACAAAATCCAGGTCTCTCTCCTCCTTGGTGAGAGATTTTCTTCCCATCCCAACCACTGTCCTCCGCTACTGTCCATCTGCTTGCCACTACAACCCCGTCATCCCCTTCCTGCAACCAACTCATCTCCTTACCCCTACATGCATTTTCTTGTTTTTTTGGCTTGATTGTAATTTTAGTCCCTTATCTATTACGTTTGTGTGATTTGGGTTCCTGATGTTCAAAACGTGTGATTTACATCCTGGAATTTCTTTTTTGTGCGATTTAAGTCCCTCCGTCAACTTGACACATCCAATTGCTAATGGCAGTTGCTATTTTCATCCCTTATTTTACTATCTACACCACGTACTTGGGAAGATTTGGGAAAAAATAGGTAGTGTGGATGGTAAAAGGAGAAAGTGAAAATAGCAACTGTTGTTAGCAGTTGGATGACAGACTAACGGATAGACTTTAATCGCAAAAAAAAAAATTCCAGGATAGAATATCAGGAACTCAAATCTCACAAACGTAATAGATAAGGGATTAAAATTGCAATTAAACATTGTTTTTTTTTCCTTTGCTCCCATTGTTCTTATGTTCTATTTTCTTTATTTCTTGACACAACCTCTTTCTCATCCTTCACCTCTTCCTTTTCCCTCTCGACCACAATACACCCCTTCTCCACTCAACCTTTGACATTGCTTTCATCCGCTTGGCACTATTTAGTGTAGTTAAGGTCGCATGTTCTATGAATGTTGATCACTTTGGAAGCTGTATAGGTTGCAATACCGACAATGTTGATTGGAGTTTTAAAAGTTGTAGCAATGGTTAAAAAGTGAAGAAAAAAACAAACTTTCACTCATAAATTAGTGGTTTGAAATCAAGCAACAAGGATCGCAGGTGGAACTTAGGGTTATTTGCCTTGCTTTTTTCTGTTTGTTTTTGTTTTACATTTTTTTAGGGGATATATATTCTCTACCTATTATAGTTTGAGTAAGTGTCTTTTGGAAACCCTCTCATTCTATTCTAAGCCTCTAAGACAAATAAAAGACCTTATATTTAACACATCAAAAGTGTTTCATTTATATTTATTTGTATGCGACTACAAATATATGTCTAGAGTTGAATAGGATCATTATGAGCAAGAAAGGTCTCCCAAGAAGCAATATCAAAATTTTCAAATTATTAGTAACATCGAGAAGATCATCCATCATACTAAACATGTAATTTTGAAGATTGCCTCCACTTCTATAGTAAAGTTTCAATCTAGCTAAACATGAAAAAGGTATATTTTCATGCATCACAATCTATAAGACCACATGTTCAGATTAATGGCATCTATAGTTTATTTGAAGTTTCAATCTGAAACCGCACTAAAAGTTTCACAGATTTAAATTTCTTTCCTTTTCTGTCATAAAGAGGGAGTGATCGAAATCCATGTCTTAACTCTGATATTGGCAAACAAATTTGCCCTGCAAAGTCATCCTTTCCCTGATCTTTATCCCTTACTTCAATTCGGAGCAAAGCAAGCTCTGGAACAGTTAAATGGAATTCAAATTCTTCATCCCAAACAGGATACCAATTGTCCATTTTTACACTTGTTTTCTTCTTTATAGAATCAGCTGGCACCCCAACAATATAGACCTGTCAAACAAAGGATTAAACTTATAGTTCTCATGATCAAATGTTATAGCTAATAAAATTCATGATCAACATTTAATAAGGGAAACATGACATTAGATTTAGTGTATTTGGATATCAGTTGATTTCAACATGAATAGACTTTTATTTCTAAGTGAGTGTCAACATTCATTTACACTGCTGTCAGAGGGTATCCAAACATAGCCTTAATGGTAAAAAGTCACTTTTGGTATGGGAATTCAATAGGTCCACTTGAGTCTACTAAAAATTTCTCTAAACCTATAAAAAATAAATGTATGGAGAATTATGCAACTGACCTTTGTGTAAAAGTCTGGTGGAGAGAATAGATCAAAGTGTGTTGCACTGAAATCTGACCTCCAACCATCTCCTTTGTATACTTTTACCTATTGTTGAACATGAAAATATTCAGATGTCCTGAAACAACCCAATATCCTTCACCAAAGCAATTACTCACCTTTAGTGTCTTCTTCACAGGCATTTTTCTTTTAGGATCAAACTCTTCTTCATTTGGAAGAATTCTCATCAGAAATTCAGGCTTTTTCACATAACCACATCCTCCATTTGCTCTAAACATCCCCTGCATCAACCAGAGTGATTTGTCGTACCCCTATCAAAATAAAACAGATGTTATGCCTGAAAGATTTTTTTAGTGTGTTTAGATGAGCGGTGAGTACACAATCCAAAGCACGGTAAGTTCAGAAACTACACTTTTTAGTTTCTTCCCCTAAGTGATTATGAGGCTTCCTATCCCAAATCAAACACATTATTTATCAGAAAAAGAAAGCCTAAAAGTTTTATGTTCCTACTTTCACATTTACAAAATTATGGCACTACAATATATTAAGATGAATACAAGATTTCACACCACAATATATCAAATAAAAGCTGAAAAGTGAAACATATGTTTCCAAAGGTTCCCCACTATCCGTGCAAATATACTCAAATAAAGATCTGAGCACTTTGCATTATGGATTGGTCTTAACTTTCTAACCTGCATATTGAATGCCACCATCTGAGCTCCATACATCCACCCTAAATGTGGCTTAAAATTTGAGGATTTTACACGTTCTCCTTTAGGATAAACTCTCAAGATATTTTTCTGTGTGAACCTGAAAAGCATAATTGAGAGTATCAAATCAAGTTGAGCATCTCTTCAACTACACAAATTTTCAAGTAATTGATTCTAAAGCAGAATTGATTTTGGGGAGAAGCTTATGTGAGTAGCTTCTGAGCGTTAGCATTATTCTGCGGAAAAATAAGCTGATCCAGACATGCTATGTATGTTTGATAGGTACCTAATAATGTCGGCTCCATGAGATTCAAAAGCACTTTTGAGTTTCTTCTCACTCAAACTTAGCCGTTTAACTTTATCTTCAACTTTCAGTCGATCCTTCATAGAACCTTTTGATTTCCCACCATGGATTGCAATTAGGTGCTTGTATTCAAGGTCACCTTTCTCATTTCCTTTGTCATCACATGCATTTATATCTTCCTCATCTTCATCACTTACATTCTTCCATCCATCAAAAGAGAAAACATAAATACACAAATTAAATAAGTCAATTTCTTTTCTTTTTTTCTTTTGGCTTATTATATTCCTTTTTTTTTCAATGAAAAGAAGGATATATCATATCATATATTTATCTCTCACCTTGTCCTCAGTTTTCAGTTTAGCCATAGAATCTGACAATTCCTGTTCACATGGTTCTTCTTCTGAAGATTCACTTTCATTTGACACAGGATTGCTTATACTATCAGATTGTGAATATTCCTTTGGTGGTTTTGTTGATATAATTATCCTATTTTTCAATGATTCAGGAGAGGGAAATTCAGTCAAATAATTTGTCTGAGGTAAATAAAGCATTTCTCCAAATATCTGAGTTGCCATCTGCAAAATAGGAAAAAAACAATGATGAAAAAATAAAGCAAATTAACTAGGCATATACAATAAAACATGTTTTTTCTTCTTCTCTATTTTAGGGGGGGATAAGTGCCTACTATTGTAAATTTAGCCTGAAGTTTTGATGTTAGATGGTCTTCCAAAGTTAGAATGACTGGAAAATCTGATTTGACAAATGCATATTCCTTAATGGACTCCAGACATTTGGTTAGTGAGACTGGAGTGGTAAGAGTCCTGCATTAATTCAAAGAAAAAATTAGAAGACAACAAGATACTCCCTCTCTCTCTTTCTTAATAACGATCACTTTAAGGTTTTACACATATATTAAAGGAATTGTATTACTGCTCTTGTTTCTATTAAAGTTACTACATAACTTCCTAACATACCTTTTATCTCTCTTCTTAATTTTAACTTTTCAATTTCCTATCACCGTAGAATTGGTAAAACATAATCAATACTCTCTTGAAATTGTAAAAGTGACAGATGATTAGAAACAAAAACAAGATTAAAATAGTGACAAATATATAGGAATAGAAGGAGTATAAAAAAGCAATAAGAACATATAGCATGTTGGGAAAGCTTCTATTTCCTCATAATCAATTATGACACCTAGAAGATACTCAAATAAACTTCTTTTCAAAATTGATCATGACTTTAGAATCAAATGTAGAAGAATTTCTAAACATGTAATTAATAGTTTCTTCTTCCTTTATTAACAACTCTAAGATGAGACTGTAATAAGCAGCTAGTAGCCTAGTACCTTCCATGAACTACTTTAATGCCATCTTGAGATGAAGATGGCCATAAATCAAGTTCAATTACTCTTACACCTTGTTGCAAAGCTTCAATAATTGGCTCATCACTGCTCTGGCTTGTAAGTTGATTCCCAGTTAGGTAGGAATTGTGTCCTGTGTACATGAAATAGTGTGACAAGGGAGCACTCATATCATGATGTACCTGGAATGACATATCATTTATGATTTATACATTGTCGGGAATAATTTAAACCATTTATGTTGCTATGGATCAGTTTGGTAATATCTAGCTAATAAGCTATAAGATTAAAAGTTGAAAGTTGGAAGTTGAAAAAACTAACTGATTACTAAAAAATGTTCAGTAAAATTGGTTGTTGAACCAGCTATAATGGTAAAATGACATAAAATGACATATTTTAATTAGTTTTATATTTTTGTTGGAAAACATAATATTTAAATTAAGAAGTAGAGGGGCTCTAGCCGTAAACCGGAAATCATAGAGACCTAGAAAAATAGGCCAACTATGGCGAAAAGAAAAAACAAAAATCCCAACCCTCCAAGGAAAAACCAACCTGCAAACTACCCTATCAAGAAAGAAAGAAAAACCAACCCTGAGCCAGAGGGTAGAAACCAAAAAACAAAACCAAAAGAGCCAATACCGAAGACCTGTACCACAACCAAATCCAAAATCAAGAAAAAATAACCCTAACGCTCAAGGTGGCCACTCTTGCAAATTCATTTCAAGGCCATGAATAGTCTCATCATCACTTTTGTCCAACTCGAACCCCACAAACTTGCCAACTAGTCACGCCTTCTTGGCCGCGTCCACTAACCATGATATATAGTACTGCCCGGAGTCCACGGAGCAAGAGAAATTAAGGGCGTGGCCACACCAGAAACATAACCGTCATCATCAACCACGTCCAAAACCTCACAAGTGGTCGCTGACACCGACCAGAGCTTGTGACCTCTCTTGATTTTTCTTAGAACGCCTCAAGATCTTATTTTTATATTTAACATTACTTTATACACACATCAATGTCTATATTATATTAATTTTAAAATAATTATCACTTTAAATATTTTAATCTAGGAATTATCATAAAATTGGTCACTGTGTTTGGGTCGTCGTCTAAGGTAGGTCCCTCACCGGAAAATTCTTAGAAAACGGTTCCTTCAATTGCAGACTGTCCGAAATTAGTCCTCGCCGGAGCCCTGAGCTCCGGTGAGAGTGCTGAGTGGCAGGTCAAAGTTGACATGGCTTTATCCATGTCATTGTTTATCATCTTCAAAAAAAAATATTATTTTAAAACAAAAACAATTTTCATAATCGTATTACGTTAAATAGGATAATAAAAATAACTTTCATTTTGATTTAACAAAATAAATTTGTCAGTTCAAAAAAAAAACAAAAAAAAATTGTATTTCTCTAAATAAATAGAATATTTAAGGCAGGAACAACAATGACAAGTGCTGGGGAGATGAGTATGGTAGGAGAATACCATAACTAGTGTTTCGTATTTTTAAAATTTAAAAAGGGTAGTGATAAAACCTTACTAAAATGATAAGGATAAAAATGTGAATAAATTTAATAAGCTTTAAGCTATGAGTTGCCTCAAGTAGCTTATTGAAAAAACTTTAAGCTTTTGAAATAAGCTATTTTATCAAACAATTTAAAGGAATTTTTAAGCTAGTCAAATAAACTTTAAGTTAGCTAAAACAAACAGAGCCTTGGATGCTTGTAGTTGACATTAATGAGACCGTCCTCTCGTCTGATCAGAAAGGAACATTCTCTCATTTCAGAGCTTATAGATTTGCAGCCATGATCAATGATTGTAGTTTGATGGATTTATCCTTTCAGGAATCACTTCACTTGGGCTAGGAAGCGAGCGGGAGAACCTCTCCTTTTGAAAAAAAATGACTGGTGCTTTGTGGACTCCAGTGGAGATCCTTCTTCCATGAAGGATTAGCTCATGTTCTTCCTATACTGTACTCTGATCAGAACCCTATTTTGGTACGTTCTGCTTCTGTGTTAATAGGTATAGGTCCTAGGCCTTTTCGGTTCGAGGTCGTTTGGACTTCCTATCATGATAAGGGTATGCAGTATGAGTTTGAGAGAGTTGAGTTTGCTTCTCTCTTACGTGTGCTTGGTCAACTTCATAAAGAACTAAATCACACTTTGAGGCAGGAGGAGTTATTGTGGTACGAGAGATCCAGGGAGCAGTTTGTGAAATTTGGGGATCGGAACACGAGGTGTTTTTATACTCAGGCTCTTGTAAGGCGGAAGAGAACTTAGGTGTGTTCTTTGAACCTTCCTTTGGTGCTTAGTGTAGTGATGAGGATCTACTGAAAAGGGAGGCGTTAGGGTTTTTCAAAAATTTATTCTATTATGGATCTTGCTCAACTTCATGTCTTCCATACTATCAATGTTCCTATGTTGATTGAGTATGGTGTCCATGTGGCTCTCTCTCTCTCTCTCTCTCTCTCTCTCTCTCTCTCTTTCTCTCATATGGGCTCCTTTAAAGCCCCTAGTTCGAATGATTTTCAAGCCCTATTTTTCAAGCACTGTTTACATATTGTCGGGGAGGAGGTTTGATATCTAGTTAGATTTGTGTTTGAGTTTGTTCCTTTGACCCCTCGCGTTCCCACACGCTTAATGCTTTAATTCTGAAGGTGGATGTGCCTACGCAGTTCAGCCCTATAAGTTTATGCAATGTTATAAGCTTATTACTAAGGTCATGGTGGGTAGGTTGATACCCTTTCTTCAATGTGGGCATCTTCAGAATAGCTTCACCCAGAGATGGACAAAGCTATTATTCCGCAGGAGATAGTAAATCATATGAACAAGAAGAGAGGGTGTAATAAAAAAATTATCTTCAAGTTTGATTTGGAGAAAACGTGATAGAGTTAATTGAGCTTTTCTGCACCACACTCTCCATTTTTTCGTGTTCCCTTCTTGTAGTATCTCTTTGATTATGCAGTGTGTTTCTTCCTACTTATAGAATGGGGCTAAGCTTCCCTCCTTTTCTCCATTGAGTAGTTTGCGTCATGGGGCTAAGCTTCCCTCTTTTTCTCCCTTGAGTAGGTTGCGTCAAGAGGGCACCTTTCACCCTATTTATTTGTTCTTTGCATGAAGTGGTTGGCAATAACTATCCAAAACCAAGTGGGTCAATATCAATGGATTCCCCTTAAAATTTCTCAAAATGACCTTTCAATTTCTCACCTCCTCTTTGTAGACGATGTTCACGTTTGCTAAAGCTAAGATGTCGCAAGTTAGATTGATCAAGAGTGTGCTTATTGATTTTTGTTTGGTTTTAATATTGCTAACTCCCAAACCTTTGTTACGACTAATTGAAGTTTAAAATGCATATGAACTTCTAAGTTTGAAGAAAACACTTGATTGAATTGATTAAGTTAACAATATTAAATTTAATAATTAATTAATTACAAGAATCATATTCTGAAAAAGAAATTTAAATATTTTCTAATGTAAAAAACAATTAAAAATGAACTTTGTCCAAATTCAGATGAATACACAGATTTTAGATTTTAGCGTATGCTTTTAACGAGATTTCTGTGCCTAAAACAACTAGTGCTTATCTTATGACATGACAATGTTCTACCTACCAAATCCTTTTTGCAAGTTGGATTGCAACATTTTGTCTAGTTGTAAATATATTCTTTTGTATAGTTGTAAATATATTCTTATCTAGAATTTTAGGTCACCCACATCTCTCGACGTGCAAAGGGCAAACACTATTAAATCGGCAAATAAATAAACAGTAAACAGAAAAAGACAAGGTACATTACACAAACAATGAAAGATATAGAATTGGAAACTACAATGCACAACAATGGCTGGCACATTTGCAGAATTTTTCTACCTTAATTTCTCAGCATTCAAACAGATAGGTCCGGGAAAGTGCGTACCTCATTTTTCAATGGACCATTGAAATCATCAAGAAGCAGAAAATTGATGAAGTCATTGAGACAGAGCCCTTGTGCCTCACCCACTTGCAAAACCTTTTCCACAACTGGCTCCAAATTCTCTAAGGTGCAATCCGTTTCTCCCTGGAACTCCACCATGAACTGAAGGAGTTGATCCTTTGACATGTGGCTAGCATCATTGGCAAACATGGAAAATGCTTCCTTAAGGTCCAAAGGTGGTTCTGGGTGGCTAATTTCACCCTTTTTGGTCAAGAATTTAAGCAACTTGTGGATCTTCATTTTAAAGTTCACCCTTCCCTGCAATAGATCCATTTCATTGATGAGAGAGGAAAATAAAGAGGGGAAAATCAGAGCAAACAGAGCAGTTTAAAAGGATCAAAGTAAGAGTGTAACTCAAGAGAGAGTCAACCTTGGAAACAGAACCTCTGTTTTCCTCTGTTTTCATTGGCTGTAACCTCTGTTCTTGCTGTTCCTCAATGTGAAATCTTGTATAACTTGGATCTGTACAAGATGATGTAAAACTATATGTTCACACATAACAAATGTTTCTTTATTTCCCTCTGGGCTTGGTAGTTATAAAAACAATGAATTCATGAAGACTTGGAATATAAAATTTAGGATGTAGTTGACGATTTGGAAGTGTTATTTTAAGTCAAGTTGATATAGATGCATTGGTCGGCCAAACAAAAAAAGTTATGTTAATACTTTTTTCTTAATAAGAAAAAGACAGTGCTACAGGTAACTTTTGGTGCTATGATTTAAGGCAATGTGTTGATATGTGGGGGAGGGCACGAGGTGAACAAGGATAGGGGGAAATAATAGAAAATTGAAAGTGAGCTTTGATTGTGAGAAAAGGGCCAGGGAGGAAAAGCATTAATTTTTCTTACAATAATGAATTTAATTTTTTATTTTTCTACCTCTCAGAGTTTGGAGTGGAATCCCCAAACTCGAACTAAATGAAGGGTTGAACTTCCCTAACCTTAATCAAAAAACCACGACCAAGTAGGGCATATGTAAGGTTATGAGGCATATTGTGACACCCCAATTATTCAGGTCAGTTGTAACCCTCTCATCAAACCAACTTAATGTAGTTCTAAATTAATTAATTAATCAATGACACATTTAATAGTCCATTAATCTAGGAATAAAACATCATAACCCTTAGTAATAAAGTGGCCATTTAAATTCAATCTACATATTAGTTTGTAGCGGTCTTATTGGAATAATAATAAGCTCTGCTCCGGAGTTCACAAAACATTTACTCTCATTGGAATAATTTTTTTTTTTTTACTTTTGATAAAATGAGGTATGTTTGATGTCAATTATAGAAATTGATTTAATTAGTATTTTTTAGGCAAATTTTTTTAGTAAAATTAATCAAAACCACGTGGAAGTAAATCCAAATAATGGTAGCATGGTTTAGATATTCATAACAATTAAGGTTATGTTTTTAGTGCTCTAAAAATAGTGGTTTCTATTAAAAGAAATCATTTGGTCCTTTCACAATTTTGTACATGAAATAGTCCTTCATAACATCATAAATATGAGTTGGACTACTGCTGGGCCAATTATCAACCCAGTGGTGGGTTCATTAGTTCTAGAAAAACCCAAGTGCAAAACGATCAACAGAGCCTTGTCTGTGAGGGGCCCCTCATTCTACTTTGCAAAATGTGAAAAACAGTTTTCAAAAACAGTTTTTAAAAACTCTTTTTAAATACAGTTTTCAAAAACTACAATCAAACAGGCCCTAAGTATTGTCCTAAAAGTAAAAAGAAATTAATAAAACACCCTTAATATTTTATTTTTTTGGTTTACATGTGGAAAAATAAACACCTTTAATTTAAAGAAGCTTTGATGTACATAATATATTATTAACCAACTAGTGTTTTTGACCCGTCGCCACGGGTCTATTTTTTAAAAGAGAAAAAAAAGTTTAAATTTTAAAGTCAATGTTTTGTTATTGTTGGTTCACAAATAAATTTGGTTGGTTAGGAAATGAATTCGGTCGATTAGGATGTAGTGTGGTCGGTTGGAAAACCAACTATGATTCTCTAATCAAGCGATAGCTCGAGTAAGAGACTCTGTTCCTCAATATGGATACCTAAGATACTTCAAAAGAATTCTTCAAGTCATGAATAAATTCCATAATATAAATAGACACTCACATCCACTAATTTTTCCAAACACATTTCCACTCTTCAAGTCATGAATCAATTCGTCCAACTTAACTTTGAAAACTCTCCACTGTATATCTGGTCTATCCTCAGGCTTTAAACCTATTTTTTCAACAAAATGCTTGATTTCTAGCCACTCGGAATTGCATGTCATAGTGATAAATAAGCTAGTGGGTTAACCCGTGCAATGCACGAGCAACTTTTGATAAACCAAAGCTACAGTGTGTGTAATGGTATATTTTTGTAACGTCTTATACGTGTAATTGCAAAAAGATATAAATGACTTCAAGGAAAAAATCTATACTTTACAGTCTAATGAGTGGAACAACATAGAGATGGGTTTTTTGTAAATAAACATAAAATTCAGAACAATATAAAAAACAACAGGTGTGACTTGTAACATCATAAAGGGTAACGATATTGATAAAACAAATTGAAACTCAACATTAGCAAGTAAACACACATGAATTGTTTGATCTCCAGCTATCAGTTCCTCTAAACTACTAAGACATAATCTTCATAATCTAGACCCTCCCCTAACAAAACAACGAACCAAATTTATTCACCAATCACAAAGAAACTTAACTACAACTCATCCACCTAAGAGGTCAACTCCACCGTAAAATTGCTTTGAAAAGGATTTGTCATCCCATACGTTATATTAAATCTGAAACACATGCAAATATTAAACAAATTACTTAGCAACATGGAGCATATAAAGTAACAAATTTGATAAAGAAAACGTAGCATCAAACCCACTAAAGAGAGAAATAGCAAACATCAGGCATATAGTTTTGTTAAAGCTCATACTCATACAAATACGACTCTTATCGCTAAAGAGGCATACAGCTAGAAAAGGGAAATAAGAATAATATATACAATCCAATAGTCATTGTATGGTAATGTAAAATTCATCAAAATAGTGAAATATGAGACCAAGTACAACACACTAACACTTACAATCCTAAACCATAAAAACATAAACTAATTAACATTCTAACACATAAGATTATAAGATTAATTGTACTACGATATATAGAATCTCAATATACACTACATTATGGAGTTATATTTGCAAAAACTTCTTCATACACAACATTAATTGTTGTGTTAGGAAGGAGGTCGTCATAATTTGTTAGGGAGCGAAATTTGAAATTTAAATGGTTTATTTCTATATCCTCTTAAAATTTTAGTATCTTGTTATTTGAATTAGAAAAAAAAGCTAGCTTTTGGTTATTTGGTTAGATGAATATCTATTTGTAAATCAATAACAAATAAGTGAAAATTTATTTTATTATATATTTGGATTTAAATCTTTAAAAAATTTCAAATCTTTTTTTTTCTTAATTATTGGCATTTTCGAATTCTTAAATTTGAATATATTTTTTTTAAAGCCAAAATATATTAAAGAGAAGCATAAGGGCACTTCCAACCCTTACAAATAAACACCTCAATACCTAATGGGTGTCAGTCGCAGTGGTAAAAAGTGGTTGTTTGAACCCCTAAGTCGAGAGTTTGATTCCTAGGAGGCGCACTATTAAGGAGACCTTTGGCCTTCACCAAACCCGGGTCGAAATTGCGATAGCAATTTAACAAAAAATAAATAAAATATATATATATATATATATATATATATATATATATATATATATATATATATATCAATACTTTTACATATTTGATAACAGTATCAAAACAAAATGCAAAATTGCCCAACCAGAAATTTGAATGCATTTAGTTTATATTTTTTTAAAAAGAAAATAAAAAATGGATTCCTAAAATTAATAAATTTCAATATTTCGAATCCTACATATATTTTAGTTTTAGTATTTATAATTTATAATTCACTTAATTTAGTTGTACGCAATTTTTTTATGTACTGTACTTATATACAAATTTTATTATATAAAAAATGAAATTTTTTTTCTTAATTATTGGGATTTTCTAAATTTGAAATTTGAATGCATTAGTTTGCAATTAAGTTTTTAATATTGTTTAACTTTATTATCTGACGTTATCGAATTATTTATAATTATTATTTAAGTAATTTTTTGAAATTTAAATTTAGATTCTTAAATCAAAATGTTTATGATTAGTTGTGATCTTGCCACGTAAAATAAGGTTGGGTAGAAATAATAAAGACATAGAGTTAGGTAAAGTGGATCTAACCTTACTTTAAAGATGGATTTAACCTTACGTAGATACCTATCATATCATGATACGATACTGTCAAAAAATAATTTACATATTATGATTTTATTTGACATGTATTTCAGGTTAATTTGTTTTTATCCTACTTAAACTCATCAAAATTCTTCTACAATTGTGGTCATTTCTAATTCTATATCTTCCACAAACAATACTCCTAAATTTTTTATCTTGACCAATGTGGTTGATAGCTAGTCGTTGTCGTTATGAAACTTTTCCGGGTCTCACAGTAAACGCACTAGACTAAAGAGGAATGGGCAATAATTGTGTATTTTTGGGGAATCAATTTGATGAAAATAATTCTTAAAAGAAATTGTATATATTTTTTTAAATTAAGAACTTGTATATTTTAATTATTGAAAGAATAACAAAATATTGAAAACACTTAATTGGACAACTTTCTAATATTTAGATTATTGAGTTGAGATTTAAACCGTTAATCTAATATAAATTTAGGTTTTAAATTAAATGGTGTTAGATTTATCCACCCAACACTTCTCTTATATTTTGAGATTTAAATCTGTAAGTAAAAATTTTTAAAATTTAAAATCTCGAAAGTAAAATATGTGAGATTTAAATTCCGGAATGCAAAAATGGAAGAGTGTAGGAAGAAATGGATGTTGAAACACCCTAAATTAAACCAAACAATGATATGTTTGGGTAAGTTCCATTTTTTCTAAGTAAAGATGAAAAGAGAATAAAGATGAGTTTGCAATTGTTGGAGTTGGGTAATTGATTTTTGCATCAGAAGAAGAAGAAGGGTCTCACAGCGAGCGCACAAAATCATATGGCCTCCAGAGCCACTGGAACACTGATTTCAGCGTGTTTGATATGGGTTTTCTTCCTCTGCGCGATCATTACTTTCTTTCAGTTCATCTTGGTAGATAACGGAACCGATCACAACAAGATCACCACCACAACACAGCAACATCCTCATCACTCTGTAAGCATAATATTAATTCCTCTTTGGATCTTCTTCCTCAATCATATTCATAGATATTAACCAAGCTCCTTCCTTTCCCCTTCCACCCAATTTTTCCATTGAAGGAAGAGGAGGATTTGGAGCGTGTGACCCACAAAGTGTATTTTGATGTAAAGATCGGTGGAAAACTCGCAGGTATGCTTGTATGCTTTATAAAGTTGAAATTTTTATTTGGTTCGAGTAAGAAAATGTTGGCTTGATTGACTTGTCTTATTTCATGCATATGATTTGTTTGTCTCTTCTGCTGGGGTTTTGGATGGACTCTTGGAATGTGGTTGGTTGCAGATTAAATATAAGAAGGGGTTTTAGATGCATTGACTTGACACATCATAAGCTGGTTTTAGAAGGGGTGTGTGTTTGTAATAATGGGGGGCACACATCCTACGCACATTAGGACAGAAATTGTGAGAAGCTTCAAAGTAGAATCACTTTTGGGCGAAAAAATATGATCCAGGAACACATGGTGATTTGTGCTCCTCCCAGAATTATGCAGACCTTTTGTGTTGTATATGTTTGTGAAGATTGATATAATAAGGGTTATTTTATTCTGACATGGAATTGAGCATCATGGTACTCCCTGGTCTATTATGGGAAGAGGGGATTTGTGTCACTTTTGAGACTTAGTGTCCCCATGTTGCAATTTGTATATAGATACTTGGTAGCATTTTCCAACGTACTTCATGGAATGTGGAAAAAATATGGCTTCGTAGCGTCTATTTTACAGCAGTCTAATGACTAATGCAAACTATTACTGCCAAATCTGGCCCATTGCCAGCTTCCTGGATGAATGACTTATCTGGCACATGAACATGCTCCTAAATGTGTTCCTTTCAGATTATGTTGGCACTAGAAATGAATTGCTTATAGAAACAGTTATTTGTGTGCCTTCTTTGTTGCGTTTCTTATAATATGTTTGGTTCCATGGTGAAATGTTGGAGAATCATTTCTAGTTAGAAGTTACAAGTCTTAAAGTGTGTTTGGAAACACGCTCGTTTTCCACGTTCAGAAGCAAAATCACATTAAGTGAGAAGCTATTCTTTGTAGCTTATGCATTAAACGTGCTTGGGAGTGTGTGCCACACGGACACAAACACACACTTAGCTTTGAGTGAATATGTCTTGTATTATATGAAAATCGTGAAACCAACGACCCACTTAGTGCATGTTTGGATCAGCGTTGTCAAAATTGATTTTGGTAAAATTGATTATTGTTAAAGTGAAGTGATTTATGTTTGGATACATTTATGAAAGAAAGTGAATTTTGTAGGGTAATGTTATGAAATCCTTGTAAAATATACAATTGATTATGTTTAACGCTGAAGCTACTCTTTCTAGCTTCTAGTAGAATTGATTTTGGGACTGAAATCAATTCCCCAAAATAACTCTCAAACATCCATATTGTCATCCAAAATTGATTTTACTCTACCATAATTGATTTTGAGGTTCCCCAACAGGAAACCAAACATTCATATAATGTGTGGGTAGAAGTGATTCTAAGAGAAGCTACTAGAGTAGATTTTATAGGGGAAGAAGTGATTTTGGGGGGAGTTGAGCCATGAATACAAACATGCTGTTAACATCATATCCACTATTTGTGAAGAAGTTAGAGCAGAATTTAACCCCAATTTCTTTTCTTTCTTAGTTCTTATGTGCTTGGCTCATAGTGAGACAATGCATATTATGTCATCACATTATGATCCCCAAGCAGGTTATTCAAAACACTAAAAATGCTGTTTCTTGCTTCAGGTCGCATAGTCATGGGCCTTTTTGGGAGTGCTGTACCGAAAACTGTAGGTATGGTATGCTATAATGGATATATAGTACAGGTGTTTATTTAGACAGATATTGGTTTCATGTGAAGGGTTGGTTACTAATCTTTGCATCCCTTTTGTACAGAAAACTTTCGAGCGCTTTGTACAGGTAGCTCAGCAACTTTTGTTACCTTCCTTATTTAGTGTTAAATTGGAGTAACTGCTCATATTTACGATAGTTTTTCTCCCTTAATCTGCTGATCAGTTAGGATCAAACTTGATATCACTAGGTGGTAAATACTATAAATTGAACAGCATCACATTTCAGGAGAGAAAGGGGTGGGAAGAAGTAGGAAACCTCTTCATTATAAAGGGAGCGCATTCCATAGGATAATACCAAGCTTTATGGTCCAGGGGGGTGACTTCACCCTTGGTGATGGAAGAGGTGGAGAATCAATCTACGGTGATAAGTTTGCTGATGAAAACTTCAAGCTGAAGCATACTGGGCCAGGTGAAATTATGTGATTTTGTTACTGGTATTCCATGTCAATCCATACTTATGATGATGTTAATATATTTATATTATTTAACCTGTTAGCACATTTGTATGATCATCAGGATATTTATCTATGGCGAATTCTGGGCAAGACACCAATGGCTCCCAGTTTTTCATTACAACAGTAAAAACCAGCTGGTAATTTTTGAATCACTTACATTACTTACTCTGTATACCCTTGGATCTCAAGCAGATTCTTTTGAAAGCCCTTGCAGCAACAATTAGAAATATGAAATTTACTTAATCGTGTTTGTTTTCTTGGAAAATAAAACGGGATTCTCATTTTTATGAAAAAGAAAAAGTTCGAATGGAAAAGTTCAGTTGGATAAATTCCATCGGGTGCACATGGTGAATCTCAGTTGGAAAGGTGCATTTCCTGTGCAATTATTAAGAATGAACTTTATGTCGGTGTCAATGCGTGGAATACTGAACTTTAGAAATTCAGCTTCCTAATATACTAAGTACCCGTTTGGATGCAAACCAAAGAGCACTTATTGGAGCTTATTTAGTGCATTTTCTTGTAGATAAGCTCCAATAAACTCCAATAAGCCAGTATCCAGACAGGTTCTAATACCAGCTTCCTAATATACTCATGTCAGCTTCCTAATATGGTAATGTTTTCAACATTGCTATTGAGGCCTTTTTCAGAAACTCACAATCTGACATGCCTCCATCTGTTTCTTGTTAGGCTGGATGGACGCCATGTTGTGTTTGGGAAGGTACTTTCCGGCATGGAGGTTTTGTATAAGATTGAAGCACAAGGAAGTGAAAGTGGCATGCCCAAGAGTAAGGTTGTCATATTGGACAGTGGGGAATTAACTTCATGACATGGTGTATATACATAGGGATTGATGCTACTATGGTAATTAGTCAGCTTTTCCCCCTACCATGATTCAGAAATTCTCTCTGCATACTTAAATGAATGAAATTTGAAGACTTAGGTTCATATTTTCGTGTAATTCAAGGATGTATCCTGCTAAAAGTTATGTTTTAGGGATTGCTCTATAGAGGCTAATCATTAACAATAGGCATCAGGGTGGACATAGCTACCCTATGAACTATAAGATGTTTTTTTTACCTTAATGGATATAAGAATTCAAGTGCATTGTAACAGGTCCTCTGCTGCTACAATTTAAATAAAACGTCATTTTTCCTGTGTCCTGTGAAAGGATCAAAGGCCATAATTATCCAGATTTTCCTCATGCATTCCAGAGTGTTAGGGTCTGTTTGATTGTGTGTCTCATTTTTTTGCTTTTGAAAAAAGTTCTGTAAAACATTTTTAAAGAACTGTCTTAGACCAAAATGTACAAAAACTTGTTTGGTGATATCAGTTTGAAAACTGTTTTAGAAATGAAAAAGTAAAAAGACTTGTTCGGTAAGTTTGTTCTTAAAAATATGTTTTGAGAACAAAAATTTAGAAGACTCACTTGATTGTATTTTACTTCTTTTTATGATTTTTTCAATAAAATTAGAGAAATTAAATATATTTTTTAAGATAATATGAATGAGGCTAAATTTCATTATATTATAGAATTTTTATAAAAAAAATACTATAAATATTAAATAAGTATA
The DNA here is from genome assembly GCA_030819835.1 of Acmispon strigosus. Taxonomy (NCBI): domain Eukaryota; kingdom Viridiplantae; phylum Streptophyta; class Magnoliopsida; order Fabales; family Fabaceae; genus Acmispon; species Acmispon strigosus. Next base: position 32,415,636 of record JAUAMA010000007.1, read on the forward strand.
ATTGCAACTTAATTAACAATATCGATACTAACTGCATTTATTTATAGCTTTTTGTCATTAATTTTAACTCAAAATAATGGTTAGGTGCTACCAATACTAGTTGGTTCTTGACTTTCTCGTGGATATTAGTTATATATGAAATGAGATACAAGATTTCTTCAAGCATTTCTTCGTTCCTTTATACCCAGATGAATTAATTCTGTGCAAGTTCCAGTAGCTATTGCATCTATTAGGAGAGCAAATAGCATCGTTGCATTTTCCCTAATAATATCAAATGAAGAAAATGCTTACCTAAAAGAATCTACTTTAAATCTTCACATGTGGTCAATATGTCCATAAGGGGAAAATGAGTAGTATTGCAGTGCATGACATTAACTCTTTTATCTGTCTTACATCATTTCAATAATCAAGAAAATGAGTAGTATTGCAGTCATCTACTATTTGGTACCATTGCTAGCCATAAAGCGCTTTTACATTGTGATAAATTCCTCTATAAATATAAATTCGAACCTGAATCAATGAGTAAAGTATCATCTAGGGGAAGGTCCATGCCCCAATCTTCTCTTCTATCTTACATGGCAACAGTTTTTTTTTTTTTTTGTCGGGAGAGGGGGATTGGTGGATATTTCAACGTTCGAAGTTCGAATCCTGAACACGAAGGATGTCTTTCCAACTCTTTACCACAAGAGGCATGCCATTTGAAATCCTAGCAACATCAGTGCAAGTCCATGGAACTATTTTGGCCTTCTTTACTAGTCCAATTGTTACATTTGACATGGAAATTCCAATAAGAGCAGGGTACCATCAAGACCCTCCAAACTGAGCTGCCTGTTATGGAAATTTTGTCATCATAGATCACATTGTCCATCTAAAATGCCATTTCCCCTGGAAAGAAATTTGAATTCAATAATTAAAAGAAGCAAAACTTCATTACCAATTATGACTACACCTCTACGGCTGGTACCAAAAAGTATTGTCATTGCCAAACCCTCACAATTGCACCATCTGCTTATTGCATTGGCTTAGAGTTGTTTCATTTCAACAAATCAGTGATGTGCAAGAAGCCAACAGCAAACAAACATGAGAACCAATAAAGCAATAATATTCTTCATCAAACCATGAGTACAAACTATTACTCCACTAGTTACAATGAAGGTTGTCATTTATGAAAACAGAAAACAAAAATAGAGAACAAGAATATCATTTCATTGTTCTCTAATTTCTGTTTTAAAAAGTAAAAAACAGATTTGTTTTCAGAATTGGCCATTACAAAACACTTGTTATCAAACTATTTTCAAAAACATTAATCAAACAGGACCTTAAACTCCTTTTAGCAGTCTGCTAGTCACTCTGAACATCAGGTCTCAAAGAAAGGGCATGTTGATGTAACCACTTATATCTTGACTATTCTTGTAGAAAGTTTAAAAATCACATGGGTAAGCCAGGGCACTAATTCCTGTGACCTCATCAAGATGGTCAAGATTTCTGCCATCATCATTATAATAAACAAGAAGACAGCACAAGCATGTGTAGAAGTTCATAAGAAGATTCAGTCACATGATTTTCAATTACAGTGATGAAAGCATGAGCTACAGGGAGATAACTTAACATGTACATCTTTATCATATCATGTCTTCTGCTACTGCAATTTATTTCCCATGTACAAGTGAAACATAATAAAAGAAAAGTTCTTTCTTTTTCTCTGTCCTATGAAAATGCCAGAGGCCATGATTATCAAGATTTTACACCAATATGATATTGCATTCCAGACTGTTAAACTCCTTTAGCAGTCAGCTAGTTACTCATTCTAAATATCTGGTTTCAAAGTAAAAGGGAATTTAATCTATTAGACTAAAAAGTGAGAAGTTATAGTCATTGATTGAAAAATTAAACACTTGAAATAAGGATCAACATATATAACAAAACTTAATTAATTTTTTCATGAGTGTTTATAACTCCTCACCTTTTTATCTAAATGATTCTTACTTTAGTGAATCAAATCATACCTTTTAAGATTTTATGAAAGAACAAAAGCCACATGGATGAGTCATGTGACCAATGCCAATTAGGCTTATCAAGTTTTAAATTGCGGTTACGAACTGCAATTGCAATTAGAGCTGTATTAACCCGCATTTGTCCACAACATAACCGCAAGTGCGACCCCAACCGCAATTTAAGCCTTAACAACAAGATGGACAAAATAATTTACCAACATAGTATTCATAAACAAGTGTAGAAGTCCGGAAGAGAATTTGCAATAACTATTTTATTGATATACATTGAATTACACCTCACTCAGGGTGTGTAGAAGTCCAAGAGGACGATACAATGCTTGCCTTCATCGTCCTTATTGACATGATGACAAAACAGAGCCCAAAATTACCATCACAATTGTTCCACAACTTCAACAACAGACACATTGCATTACACAATACACATGACACACACAACATTAGTATATATAGACCTACGACTGAAGAAGACACGCATGACACTATTATGTTATGAATTTCTGATTATGATTACTAAGGAGATTGAAGAAGAGGGTTTATTTCTCACGTCCGTTGTTGAAGCGTTGCTGTTGTTGGCAAACGTTGGTGAAATTGGAATTGAGATCGGAGTACATAGAGACAACCTTGGAGATGTTCCCGTTGAGTTCCTGAATCAAAGAAACGTTTTTGACCATGTTGTCGGGCATCCGAGATTGATGGTTCTCGTTCACCTGCTGAATCAGGAGGCGGTTGCGGTCCAGCACCGACTGCACCTGCCGGAAGCTCTTGTTCATGGTGGCCCACACCGCAGGGTCGCCGTCCTCCGCCTCGTCCAGCTCCCCGTCGGAATCGCCGGTGGTGGTGCTCACGGTGGTGGTGGGGTGGCGGCGGCGGCTGCGGTGGTGGTGGTTCGTTTTGGAGCGGTGGCGGTGGCTGGAGGGGTCTTCCATGGTGGACTCGGCGGCTAAGTAGGATGAATAAAGTGTGGTCATGCGAATGAAACAAGGACGAAAGAGATTTGAGGTCGGGTCAAGAAGAACAGAGAGCTCTCTGGTCAGACATTACAAAATGCAAATTTGTTGATTTGTTTGTTGAGGTGAGGTGAGCCAATGCTAAATATATTTATAAGGGAAACCAAGGCTAGTTTTTTTAGATTTTTGTAAAATATCTTCAATAAAGTCTTTACATGTATCAGCTTTTTTGGGGAATTTACAAGAATCAGAAAAGTGGGTTTGAAAAGTTTTGCCAATGCACTTGTCATAAATGCTTAAGAATTCTGTTGAGATAATTGGAGTGGTGGTCTAGTAGTCGGCTGAGGTTGTATTTCTTGACCCACTTCATACCTCATGGTCGACTTCATAGTACCACTGTCGAGGGCCGGAGTACAAGGGATGATGTTAGATCTGACTAGGAGAAAGCCGATTGTGCCAACACCTGGGCCCACCAACTTTGCGATCCAATGACAAGGCGCCAGATGTGCCGGAGTCCCCAGTTAAAAGCAACGTCCACCTCCTTTGACCCGACAAAAGCATACCAAGATGACGTCGCGGCCTGACAAAGCCTATAGGTCTGCATGATCAAGCCATCCACAACCGTTAGATCAACTGTTAGCAACAGTGCATGGATGGTTGGCGATCACGTCGAGACAACTTACCTCCGGAGCCCAGCCCATTTCCTTAAAGACACTCCACTATAAATAGAGGATGCAGATCCTCACATAAGGTAAGTTCACTGATTCCCATTGTTGTGTGAGCTTCTCCACCTTCAACCACCATTGATTTGAGCGTCGGAGTGTTCTCGCAGGTACTGCCAGAGGAGCTTGGCGGTCGGTCAAGCACCAGAACCATCATTCACCAACTTGGCACTCTTCTCACGTCTAGTCTTCCACTCCCAACATCAACTCGGCTCTCAGCACTGCCAGACCTTCACGTCCCTGGCCGAGTCTCTGGACTTAGATTGGATTTGGGTTATTCCAATCAAGTGGTTTTCAACCAAAAAAAAAAAGAGACATGTTTGGAGTATCTCTTATAAAAGATAGGATAGTCCTCAATGCTAAGTTTTTTTTTTTAACTTCAATTTTAAAATGGTACTCCCTCCGTTTCAAAATAATTGTTCATAAAGGGAAGGAACTCACATATTAAGAAATGCAATTAATATTGATAATGTTTTAAAATATATCATTTGATTTCCTATTTTAACCATTAAAATGTATTTTATTTATTCTCATTTATTGTTCTCACAAGGGCATTATATGGAAAAACATCAATTAATGCTCTTTTGGAATTCTAAGTGGATAGTTATTATGAAACAAGCTTTTCCTCTTTGAATTGGCAGCTATTTTGAAATGGATGGAGTATTATCAAATATTTAAGTTAGGGTCAAAGCTAAATATGTTGAGAATTAACATTGATATGATCAAAGTAAACGAACTTTTGACCTAGAAAAGATCTTTTTTATTTAAATTACATTATCTTTGATGAGAAATAGATTTTGGTAGGTTAAGAATGCGTTTAGAAATAAATAAATTTTTGTTGTTTAAGAAAAGATTATTTTTTAAATATTATAAGAAAAGCATAAGCTGATTTGTGTTTGTATACACTAATTAAAATTACTTTTTTTTAATTCCCATTTATCATAATAGATTTTCTTGATAAGCTAATTAAAGTAATTTTTCCAAATAACCTGATTACAACTTTTTTTTAAATGATTATATGAAAGCTAAAACAAACATCTTACAATTAAAAATATGAATTTCTAATTAAAAAATAATAATTAAATAAAAAAACTAAAATAAACGCACTAATTGTATCACTTTTATTACCGAATTCATGCGGTTAGTATTAACTTGATTATATTTTAAAGCATGATTATTTATGTATAATTTACTATTTTACTTTTTACATGAATTGTTTCTTTCTAATTTTTAAATTCTGCATAACTTATTAACTTTTTTCCGATGCTAATCAGGTATCCTCACAGGTGATAGTCGTGGGACTAATCTCTTGTCTCACTATTAGCGCACTAAGTATATGAGGCTGGCGAATGTGATTTTTTACCTTCACAAGAGTTGGAATTCGAACCCCCAACTATTTGCTTAAGTGATAAAGTGCTGAACCGCTATGTCAATCCACTAGTTCCAAAACTTATTAACTAATAATGGTATTTAGTATAGAAATATTGTTACAAAAAAAAAAGCACATAAATAATATATAAAATTTATTCTTGAAACTAACTATACATATATCCACTTATATAATATATTTAATTAAATATATAACCCTTATATCTTAAATGAAAACCTTCGGTAAAAAAAAAGCAATTACATTTTTTTAAATAAATAATTTGAGTCATAATTGTTATTTATGAAGCATGCATGATATGTTCTCTTCCTCTAGCTCTTATGACAATAATTTTGCTCCTCTTGAAAGAAAGGAAAAATGACCCAATTAAAAAATCCAAACCAAACCTTTTGTCACTAATATAGAAATACTTTATGATAGAACCTCAAAACCTGTTACTCAAGCTGAAGAAGTTCTAACTGGCAAACACATAAACACATAACTTTTTGGCTCAAAATAAGATTCTGCAAAAGATCCATGAAAATGTTGATTTCTTGGAGTAAGAAATCAGCAAGATGTCCACAAGATTGCAGAAACATTAAGAGGAAGTTAAACAAAAGCTTGGAAGCCTTGAAGAAGAAATAGGCTTGATGAAAGAAGAAAGAATTTTAAATACTGCCTTTATGGAGAAGGAACGAGAGCTGAGAAAGTTACAAGCTCAGTATGAAAAATTGAAAGAGCATGTACACCAAAGTCCAATAACATTTGAAGGTGATCCCTACTATGTTCTACCTTCAAAGATTTTCCCAAATACTAGCCTGTCCAAACCTCAGATGACCACTCCTCTTTTTCCTCCTTACTTAAAGATCGACACTAGCTCCTCAAAAGAAAAGAGAAAGAAGAAAGCTATCGCAGAGAACTTGTCCTCTCCTGATACCTCACCAGAACCTTCCCCAAAGAAAACTGAGATAACATCCATTGCCTCCTCTCCGAAACAAGCCTTGGCGATGTCGGGACTTGTTCCAAAATTAAACTTCTTAGATGGATGAGAAATGTCTTCCAATGCTTTGTCTGAAATGTCAGAAAAATCAGAAGATGAGAGATCAGAAGATTCTTCTCAATATGCAGATTTAACAAATGTTCTTATGGCAATTGGCATGGACGAAGAACATTCAGTAACAGTGGACTAAGATGCTACGGGTTTGCATCCTCGAGAGGTCAATACTTCCATTCCTTCAGGATCTCCTCTTTTCACTATTGACAATATTCCCCCAACTCAATAGAGAAAGAAGTTTCTAGAACTTAGAGCATGGCTAGATGCAAAGATGGTGAAAGCTGATGCTAATCAATACAAAGTCATTGAAGAATTTTGTGCAAACATGACTGGAGTTCTGAAAGAGTGGAATGATAGCCTTAGCCCAATACATCAGGATGCATTCCATAGGATCTCTATTCCACAGGTGATTTCAACCCTACAATTCCAATTTTAGGGGGATCAATCTCTTCTAGATAAAGATATCAGCAGCTCATGAAACAAGGTCTGATAGAACCAACAAAGTCGGAATGGGATTGCACGACATTTTATGTGAATAAAAGATTAGAACAAGTCAGGAAGAAGAAGATACCTGTGGTAGATTATCGTCCTTTGAATCACTTCATCAAGGATGATAAGTTTCCCTTACCAAAAATCTATTCTCTTTATTTCTACATAAAAAATGCCTACATCTTTTCAAAGTTTGATATGAAGTCAGGATTTTGGAAACTTGGTCTAGATCCGAAGGATAGACCAAAAACTGCTTTATGTATTCCAAATGCTCATTACCAATTGACGGTCCTTCCTTTTGGCCTTAAAGTTGCACCGTCGCTTTTTCAAAAAGTCATGACCAAAATCTTTGAACTTATACTCCACACTTCTCTAGTTTACATTGATGATGTTCTCCTATTTTCCCCTGATGAAGAAAGTCATAAAGAACTCCTTCAACAGTTCTATGACATTTGTGACAAATACGGTGTGATGCTATCATCCAGAAAATCTCAGATTGGAACCAAAGAAGTTGATTTCTTGGGAGTGCACTTTACTGAAGGAAAGTACGTCCCACAGCCACATATTGTTGAAGAACTTCCAAAGTTCCCTGACGAAGGACTCACTACAAAGCAGATTCAACAATTTCTTGGAATTTTGAACTATATTAGAGATTTCATCCCACATGTCTCTAAACATACTTCAAAATTTTCTAAGATGTTAAGGAAGAATGCACCATCATGGGGAAAAGAACAGATAGAAGCTGTGAAGTTTTTGAAGAAAGCTGCCCAAAATCCTCATCCTTTGAAGATTCCTGGAAATGGAAAAAGAATCCTTCAAACCGATGCAAGTGATCACTATTGGGCTGCCGTGTTGATTGAAGAAATTGATGGTCAAAAATTCTACTGCGGACATGCAAGTGGACAATTCAAAGAATCTGAGCTCCATTACCATACTACATTCAAGGAAACTCTGGCAGTCTAGTATGGAATCAAGAAGTTTGATTTTCATCTTCGAGGACATCATTTTGAAGTTCAGATGATAACTCATCATTTCAAAAAATGCTTGAGTTCAAGAACAAGACTCCCCCAAATCCTCAGATCCTCAGACTCAAAGAATGGTTTTCTCTGTATGAGTTTTCTGTCAAACATGTTCAAGGAACCAAGAACCTTATCCTAGACTACCTTTCAAGACCTAAACCACCAAAAAAAGTCATTCAGATAATTTCATCCATAAACTCTTACCCTCTCATAATGATGAACAATGATCTATCATTATCCTCTTCAAACCCTTTTTCCACTAAAAAATATTTTCCACCTGAACTCGAAACTGAATATATCAACCTAGGCCTCGTCAAGAGATTTGCTGAAGACCACATGTTTCACTACCTAGTTTTATCCCTTCATAAACATGCCATTGAGCCAAAAGCCACCTGGTTTCAGTCTGCAGCTCCTTTTCTAAATATCTTTGTACTTTTAATGGGACAACCTTTCATTGAAGAAGATATGTGGTATTTATGGTGTTCTGCATTACTTCATAATTATCCTATCTTATTTTCAATTGTTAAAATGCTTGGGTTCTTAGAAGACCCAGGAAATAAATTTTCATTACTTTGGAATTTTTTAGAATGGTATCAACGATTAGACATCTGGAAGCAGAATCTCCGTTCTGAGATTGAAAGAATAGAAACTTGGAAGTTGAGTGCAGAAGAGCAAGCTGAGTATGTTACTATGACAATTATTCACCGCCCCTATTTTCAGCATCCTACAACAAAGTTACTTTGGACACAGAATCAAGTGAGAGTTTGGTCAGCATTTCCAAATGTCTTGATCTTCACAGGGAAGGACAAACCTCCATATCACCAAGCTGATCTAATAATCCAGCTTCATCAACTGAACAAAACTTATGGAAAAATGATGAATACTAGTTCCACATGTACTCATCTAAAGCCAATGGATATCATATGTTTCCCTCTAAAAGAAGATCCTCCCCCACTGTTTATAATGAGGGAACGGAAGTACTACCAACTGTTACCAGTACATACAAGACTTTTAGCACAGTGGATGTGGACGAACCTAGATACGTGTTAATGCAAGATTCAGAAGACCTCTATCCAGATCTGTCTTCTGAAAAGCCCTTGGAAGAACCATACCCAATGCTTTTTGATGACTCAGTCTATCTGTCAGACATGAACATGTCACCAGAACACGAGCCTGTACTCAAAGGCTGGGACTGATGTGCTGAGTCATTTGTCGTCTTATGGTGTTGTAAAATAAAATAAAATAAAAATCACTAGGAGTGATTATGTAAAATAGAGTAATGATGTCATAATGATGTATGTGTGATGATGTTGTTGTGATATAAGCATGCACTAGAATAATGTGGAATGTTGACGTAAGCATCCACCATGATAGTGACTGATGATGCAAACATGATATCATGTGTTTTGTTGCATTTGAGCTCTCTTGCCTATATAAGGAGCTCTCCTCCTCATTTGCAAGACATAAGTTTCCTACTTGTCAAAGTGTGTTTTAGTATCTATGACTTTCTAAACTCTTTCTCTTCCTTTCTTTCTGAAACCTTGATTCTTATTATTTATGGCATAAATCTTTAGCACACAGAGAAGAAAGCTCTTAGAGATATAGAGTATGCTCTACACTTGCCTCTTCATGAGGATCTGATGTATCAGAAATATATCCGACTAAAGATCTATTTCTATGTCCTCTTTGTTATCGATATGATGATCAAATATAGTAATTGTGGTTCAGAGAAAGTAGGCCAATGACAATGCTTGCCGAAAAAATCATCTTGCAAACTATTTGATCAATGTATGAATAATAAAGAGGCTTCCGACCACCGATGGTTCAAGTCTTAATACTTTCCGTAGATAATTGAATTAATCCCATGGCTAAAAAAAAAGGGGGGAAATAATAGAGTCAACAAAAGGAGGTGGGAGAAAGTGCAAGTGGGGATAGTATAATAAGCAGAAAATATCTTGAGGGTTTTAGATGCAAAAAGTGAAAAAGTGCACTGCCACGGTGACAAAAAGAACCGCCTCCGTGGATGTGCAAGCTGTCTGCCGCCAAATAAATATCTCACCCCACATCACGTGCCATCCTTACAACTCACCAGTTACATCTCAGCTCCACCAAAATATCTTCCACACTTATCACCAATAATGTTTCTTACACTCCTCTCCACCTCTGTTCTCTTAAAATACGAAGGAAAAAGAGAAAAAAAAGTGATGTCATATATGATGTGATAGAAATTACAGTGAGAGATAAAAAGAAAAAAAATGAAAATGAGATAAAAGATAAAGTTGAGTATAAATATATCATTTTTCACTCATCACTCTTATCCAACAACAGAAAAGTAAAAAGAAAAACAAATTAAGTTCCTCCTTCATAACCACTATTGAAGAAGAAGAATATATGCCTGAAAACATAAAAGGAAAGGACACAAATTTGGTCCCTAATCCGAAGAGAACCTTTTACTTGTTCTGGTGATAGATTATAATCTGAGACGAATATGATTACTGATTGGCTCAGGTTAATCTCGCTAATTAGATTCAATTTAACCAAAATATCTGGGCCTGATTGCGACCATAAAGTTTTTTCCTCACTCTTTTTTGTGTTTTTTGTCTTTTTATCATGGTGTTTTAATTTTGGTTGAATTGTAAAATTTTGTTTCTCCAATTCACATGTAACATAACATTTTAAACCATGTGAAATCACATTAGCGTTTGCACAAGTATCAAGCAAAACATATACTCCCTCCGTTCCTTTTTATAAGAGTTAAACCAACTTTGCACATCCCTTAAGAAAGTTAGGTAATATAGTTTTCTGTATTAAATTTGTTCTCAAATGTTATTGAATTTCCAAAATCGTCCTTAACATATTTCAAAAAATAATTTTGGAAATTCAATAACATTTGAGAACAAATTTAATACAAAAAACTATATTACCTAACTTTCTTAAGAGATGTGCAAAGTTGGTTTAACTCTTATAAAAAGGAACGGAGGGAGTAGTTACTTAACATGTGTGCTTCCATATTAGGCTCAATTACGAACATATTTGAGAAAATTCATCTTTTAAAGTATATTTTAAAAAATTTCAAAGAAAAATAAAAATTCCCTTAACTATTCTAAACACATTACGATCAGAAATTTCTTCCAGCTCTCGGTAGCGAAAACGATCTTTGGTAATAATTTTTTGATTTTCGGTCTTTTTCTTATCTTTAATCTTCTTACTTGAACATTAACATAACAATTTAGTATAATGGTAAAAATTATACTTATATGACTTGGACAAATTCCTCCTGAAAAGAAATTGGGCTTATTTTTCAAGAATCATACAAAAATATCACCAAAATATTCTAAACTGATGTCTCTAAACGGAAATTCAATATAATTATATTCATGCAAATTATAATGTTAAATTGTTTTAATTATATAAACGTGATGATCTGTTTGCGTACCAAAATGGGCGGGGGATAAATCCAAATAAAAAAGTTTAAATAGTAAGAAGAAAAAGACAAAGGGAAAATAATAAACAGTATTCAATGTTAAATCAACTTTCAGCTGGAAGAATTGGATTCAATAAGCAAAAAGAGGCAGCACAAACACAAGAACAAGACCAGGGGTCAAGAAAAATATCTGGGTCTGGCTTTTCAGTTTTCATAGAAAAAGAACACAACATAACCAAAAGGCTATTTTCATGTTTTTCACTTTTTTCAGTGCACAAGTTTGTCCTAGTCATAAACTTAAATCAACATTTTAAAATTGTAACCCATAGTATTAAAGTGCATAAGGTGAACATATATAAGAGCATCTCCAACGCGCTGGAGTTTGTCCTAGGTGCAGATGTTATGCTCTGTTCTTAATTTTTTTTTTCTCATTGGAGTACAATGACATGACACATATGGTTCCTTAATTTCAAGGAGAGCTTATGCAAGCTCCCTTACTTTTTGGGAGTTTGTTATATAAAATTGTATTTTCTCTCTCATTCACAACTAGATTTTCAGCTAAAAAAAGAGGGAAGATGAAACAAAAGATGATTCACAAGAAATCGAGCATTCAGAACGAGAAACAAAAAATCATTCATGTATTAAACAACCAAAAAATAAAAATAAAATTACAAAACTTAAAAAAGAAGATGAAATAAATTACAAAAAAATTACAAAAAATTATGAACGGAAGATGAAAAGCTATGATCCGCCTTGCATGGGTGAAAATACTCCGATCCGGTGGCGGAAGGGGGCGGCGGTGAGAAGGGAAGGAAAAAGGAAGAGGGGCGGTGAGGCCATGAGGCGGCAGTGACGCAGTGAGGAAGTGAGGCGACGGTGACGGGTGAGGAAGTGAGGCGGCAGCAGCGGTGAGGTGGTGAGGCTGCGGCGGTGCTAGGATTTGGCAAAGGAGAAGAGAGAAAACTATGAGAGGAAGAAGGAAGAGGGAGGGTTTTGTCGAGAAGAGCGGCGGAGGGACGATGGTGAGGCTGCAGCGGTGCAAGGGTTTGACAGAGGAGAAGAGAGAAAAGTGTGAGAGGAAGAAGGAAGAGTCTGGGAGGTGCTTCCATCCATCTTCCCTTTTAAATACACTGACTAATAGAACCGTTTTTTTTTTTCTGTTGGGATTCAATTGTGACCGGCTGGAGTCGGTTTCTGCCCATTTGGGCCTGGTTTGTCCGGCCCAGCCAGTCAGAATATGGACGTTGCTGACAGAAAAACGGGCAGAAGCTCAGGATTTTGGGCTTTTTTCTTTTTCATAGAATAACAGAAAAATCATGTTTTTACCCCATGGATAAAGAAATATGGACGTTGGGCCTGTTTCAGAATTGATTTTTACACTATAAATAGCGGAAAACCCCATTTTTTACCACCACAATTCTCTTCTTCTCATATATTTCACCTAGTTATCTTGTGCTTTTTTGTTCTCCAATGGATCCAAACTGTTTGCACAGACACTGAACGCCTACTTCAAATGGGAGAGTCTCAGATTCCCAGGTATGTTGGGTTCCATTGATTGTATGCATTGGGATTGGAAGAATTGTCTAGTTGCGTGGAAAGGACAATATTCACGAGGTGATCATGGCAAACCCACAATCATGCTTGAAGCAATGGCATCACAAGATTTGTGGATTTGGCATGCATTTTTTGGCTTTGCGGGTTTTAACAATGACATCAACATCCTAAACCAATCTCCTGTGTTTACCGACGTTTTGAACGGAGAAGCTCCTGTAGTGCAATACAATGTCAATAGAACACCGTATCGTATGAGATACTATCTAGCAGATGGTATCTATCCCGAGTTGGCTACATTTGTGAAGGCCATCCTAATGCCTTAAGGACAGAAAAGACAATTATTTGCCAAACGACAAGGAGCAAGAAAGGATATTGAGCGTGCATTTGGAGTGTTGCAATCTCGATTTGCAATTGTTCGTGGTCCTTCACGCTAGTGGCATGTGAATACCATGAAGCAAATAATGTATGCTTGCATCATATTGCATAACATGATCATGATCATTGAAGACGAGGGGGTACGAAGGTAATTTTGAATACGATCAGGCTAATAATGACATAGTCTCTGCTGAAGTATCAAGTGGTCCTATTCTTGCTTTTACAACATTCTTGGAAAGAAGAACACATCAACTTCAGCGATCCATCCATCACCAACTTCAAGCAGATTTGGTAGAACATATTTGGGAGCGTTATAGAAATGATAATGAAAATTAATCATTACAGTTGATTATGTATTTCATTTAAATTGTATTATTATTTATTTTTCGTTGATATGTATTTCCTATCGTTTTTAATTATATAATGCAATATAATGTATATGTTGTTATTTTTAACTTACTATGTTCAATTTTAAATTGTTATTGGTATTAATTAAATTAGTATTTAAATTAGAGTGTTGAATAAATATTAAAATTTAAATCATAATTAGGTGGAAATAAAAATTATAAATATATGTGGTATTGTGGGACTCAACCAAAAGTAAAATAAGAAACAAAAGTTTCTTATTATGAGAGGCTTAATCCTACATTGCATTTAAGACCCACAAAAAATGTATTTAAGATCCTAGAATAAGTAACTGCTCTAATTGAACATTTTGCAATTAATAGGTGCCAAACATTAATATAAACAATGTCGAATAACTGACAAGGTTAAAAAGCAACTATTCAGTTGACTTTCTCTTTCTTCCCAGAATAGAAGCTATATGAAATCTGGGTCCACCCATTCGCCACTTCCTGAAGGATGCCATTGAGGATTGAGCTGCCTCATACACTACAAAAAGCATTAGATCATACAAATATTAAAATGTAAAAAGATGTGACCACATAAACAAAGATAAAAGGTATGTTTCGTTTAGCAAGTAGAACAATTCTTACAATTGATCTCTTCTTTTGTCAAAATAGTCCAAAATTTGGAGCCAGCTGCAAATGCTAAAGTATGTGCCTTAGTGAGGACTTCCTTGTACCTACTCTTAAATGCAGACAATAGCAGAAATCCAATGGTTCTATCGCCAACTCTGCCATAAATGAGAAGTAATTTAACGATAAATAAAATTCAGAGGCAGGAATGCAGGATAGTTGCATGAAGGAGGACAAGGCAAATAAAAACTACATATGTTTCAATTATGCATAAACTGAAATAATATATGCGTGTTTACAGAACCAGAAGCCAGAGTTACTGAAGACTCATCCAAAGCTGGTTGGTAATTATTTGGAGATTTATCATACTATATTTTCATTTTGGTTGTCTTTATTCATAAAGGAATATATGGTAATAGGGATTTGAATGAGACGCTGTAAGTAAGAAGTAATTAGAAAATTTTAGACTCCAGGGCCCATTCTACATAAGGATGATGAAACATGACAGCAATGCACCATCTTCCAATTCCAAGACAAAACTCAGGAAGAAAATATATATTTAAATAAAAAAGCGAGGAAGATTAGAAAGCCAAAGAGAAATAAACACTCTTTAATAATGCTGCAAGCAAGAAAATATAGGCATATGCAATGCAAGACTTACATGGGTGCTATCTTGCAACCAAATTCATAAAAGAATGGACATCTGGACCTGAGATCCACTGATGCAGAATCTGCTTGGATCTCTAGCCTTGTTCTGAAATCAAGAATCATCAACTATAAGATAATAAAACTGATATTTTAAACTTAAATATAAAGCAATCTAATAATAACACCATCACATTATCAACATTCATCAAGTACACTTGAATGTGAATGCTAATGCAGATTTGCATGCATATGTTATTACTAGTTCTATAACTTCTATGATAAATAACCAAATAAATTGATTGTCGAGTAACTTGTTGCTATCCATACTTCCACACAAACACAACACCATGCACTTAATGACAGTAATCTAAAAATACATGAAAAATAAGTTTAAAGAAATACATTGATCCAAATTCAAGAAGGACCCTAGAAACAAGGATTAACAAGAAATGTCTGCAAAACCATTTAAGTGTACCAGAAATACAAATGTACATAACAGTGCTTCCTAACTCATTGTTAACGACATGACATGACATGCTCTACTTGTGTCTATCTCTTATTATGCATTAAATACGTGAAAAATGTGTGGGACTATTGAATATTTATGAATAGAGATATAGACACAATGTTTGCCTGGACATTGTCATGTGACAAGACAAGATCTCAATCCATAATTCCATATAATAGAATGTTCTTATAAGTCATAAAACGCCATAAAAAAAGTAACATTACTTTTTATTGAAACAAGAGGGAACATTAACTGATACTGCTTGTCTCAACTGTAATTCATGAGCAAGCCAAAAAGGCAATTCAACTTTTGAACCTGCTTCAATCTGAAATCAATTGTTCCAATGTCAGGCCAAATTAAAGTTCCACCATGCATGTATCTGGCGCTTCTGAAATATATAAATCAGTGTCAAGGGCTCTTACAAAGTCCGTCTCAGAACTGGGATCTATTCCCACTCCAGATGCTGCCTTCTGAAACATCACTGACACAATCTGTTGCCAGAACATAACAATACAGTGTATTAGGAAAATAAATCCAGGTTGCATTCTCTATAACCTTAATGTTGAGATAATGAACCGAGTCAGTTATACACTAGAATGTAGAAACAGCCCGAAACATCATTGAGTATCTTTAGGCTAACTACTGTAGCAGAACATTTTCTCTAATTTACAAAAATCAACCACCCTTAAACTACCACCCCTTACTGAAATTGACATATATCAACACCTATATACAAAAGAAGAGAGTCTGAAGCCTACCTCTTCCTCCACCATAATGTCATCAATATCATAGTACTTTGCCATCCTAACCCCGGCTTGCTGCTTTCACACTTTCTTTTAACTCATCAAAAGGGAAAACTGCAAATAAATAAACTATGAGCTTGAACCATACCATTACATTTATAAATTAAAAAAAAAAACTTGAACTAACAATGAAGACATCAGAACTCAATCACATCTATTGTTGTGGCTCCACTATATAAGAATTAAAATTGCAGAAGAATGATATCTACAGCATATAGAAAGAACAAAAACCATAATAAATGCACAAATTTGAATCAGAAAAATAAAACAGATTTGGCTCAATTGTGGAGTGCAACACCTATGTACACAAATATGTTTCTTATTATATAATAATATTGTTTTCTTCTTAACAAGAATGAGAGAATTTTTTTTCTCCAAAAACAAAGTTTAAAACTCAGAATAAGAGCACCTAATTGATTCCTGGAAACAAAAGGCATGTCACATATTACACTCATATACTCATTCACAAGTAGTACACATGTCCAATGGATAGGGACACAAAGCCAATCCTCTCCTGAGAACCCATCTAAATCTATAAGGAGGAGGTCAAGACTCAAGAGAGTGACTGCACTGTCCACACAAAGAAGTTATTACAAGTCAAAAAATGGGGCTTTTTCTGGCATCAATATGCAGGCAGTATTTATCGATATAGATTCACAGCAGGTGACTTCTCTATTAGCATATCCCAGCACCAATTTTCCAGTATCAACATGCCCCTCATTTATTTTTCAAGTCAAGGTGGGATGCCATTGCACATTACTATATACTATTCACAAACAGAAAACAAAACCCAGACAGAGTCGAAATATCACAATCAGATAACTCTAAATGATCTGAGCCTACTTCAACAAGATAGTATAAGATCTCACACATAGAGATCTAAGAACACACTTTAATTCAACTTTATACACAGCAGCATAACTAACTGAGCTTCAAGACTGAAGTCCCAACAATGCAAAACAAAATATACAAAACTCATCTTATATTAATCGAACTTGGAGTTTAACACCAAGTCAAGGTTCATATGGAGTCAAAGGCCTAGGGTACAGTAGCTGAAATGCTTAAGACAGCCCATTCTTCAACAGCAACAGAGTCTCAAACCATTCAATTTATCAACATTTAATTTCACCAAAACCTTAGTACGATGCTAAGAACCTTGGGAGAACCACACCACTAAAGCTAGCTGTTCCAAGACCTTATAAACCCCACATTAGAATCTTCAATCTTATACTCCCAATGTAGGACTCAAATGTCGTAGGAATTGAATACTAACATCTCACCACGCTCTGTTGCCACGGCGCCTATGCGAACTGGCTGTGCACTAGCCCTTCCTGAGCAAACACTGCAATGTTGGAATCACAACCTGCGCCTCTTGTTTGCAGCTGGGAGACATGGTGGAAGACTCGGATACCAACTAATAGGTACCATAATGTCCACTTGATCCAACACTAAGAAGAACTCCCAAACCCTCATGCTCCAGCAGATTATCCCTTCTCCAAAATCAGTAGTTACCACTCAGCCACTAAGAAAACTTTAAACAACAGTAAGAGAACATACTTTCTTTTGTTTCATTTGTCATTCCCTTTCTTTACAAATAATTCTCAAATGCCAATCCAAACAACTTGCAACACTTCATGTGAAAATATAATAGGCCAAATAGTTTAGGCTATAATTCTCCATCCTTCCTTTCCGTGAATCCTTTATGGAAAATGTTATGTACAAATGGCACTTTCCCTATTAACTCATTTACATTAGCCACCCCAAAACGCATTGCAGGGGGAACAAGTTTTTCAAAGAATTCTATGATTCAAGGGAATCTAAAATGTGGTGGAATCAAGACAAATTGGCATATATAGCAGAGTCACTTGATGGATAAAGGGAGTAGAAAAGAAAAGATTAATAAAATGATCTATCTGCACTAGCAATTTGCCCTTAGACTGGTAATCTGATAAAAAAGTAGCAGAAATATTTGACAACAAAATGCATGATTTATAGATGTAGTCATATAAGCACCCATTAATTTGCAGATGTAGTCATTTTCACTATCTGACATGTTAATACTTGAGATATGAGAATGTGATATTGGAGGCTTATTAGTTTATAAGAGATGCAAAATCAGTCAATGACTATGAAATAGTACCAGTCACGTGTTTAGAAGCATTAATTGCAGAATATGTGCCTAAAACCCTGTAATAAAAGCTTTTGCATCTTTGCATCTTATACCTTGTAATCATTCCAAGAGAGTAGTGTAGTTCATTTCAAACTTGTAAGATAGCTTCTGAAAATTTGTCAACATCAATATATCTACTTGATATTGAAATTTTTTTAGAACCTATCAATATCAATATATCTACTTGAACTCCGCCTATGCTTGCGTAATTAGTCCCAAGCCCGGACAAAGGAGGAGGGTTGTGTTAAGCCTTGGCAGCCAAAGTAAAACCCGTCGAATCTTCAATATGCATCAATATATCTACTTGATTTCTATATAAGCCAACTCAACTCACATTTATTGTTCAACAAAAAGGTAACCCTTGAACTAAAAAGGACAACAGAATCTATCAAATACATAAGAATGAAACATCTTAATGTTCATCAACCAAAGTCATCAATCCTCAAGTAAAAAGACGAAACTGAACATAAGAATGAAACATCTTAAAGTTCAACAATCTAAGTCAGCAATCCTCAAATAAAAAGTAGAAACTGATGTCATATAGTTAACCTCACATGAACATCACTTCGATAGCTAGTAAAACATCCAAATTAAATCAGAACTCACAGCCAAGTTCATCGCACCACACATATTTTCACAGCGTATAGATAAGAATCATAAGGGAAATGCTCTAAGCAAATCCAAAATAAGATACTCAAGTACTCTTAACAATATATACCAAGAATAAAACTTGCTCATAAATCTAATGCAGTGCTACAAGAACTTGAAAGCTTTAACCAGAAGTTCTAAGATGTAACAAAGCCTAGAGCTAAGTTTCAACCAAAACTCATCCCATAATAGGCCCGAAGAATTCTAAAGAACAACAACTAAAATTTTATCAACTGTTAAGCAAAATATGGTGTCAAACAAGCACACACTCAACTCTGTTACTTTGCTATCAAATGCAAAGCTTCAGGTAGCAAGATCAGACAATTTTTTTCCAAGCTCAGAAACATGGATAAAATTGAAATATATATATATATAGCATATGATTGATTCCTAAACAGCCACATACTGACCAGAGAAAAAAATTCAACATTTATACAGCAAAATAACCCCCAAAAATAGCTTGTTTTAACTCTATCGCCGTTCAAATTTTTGGAACTTGAATCATACTTATTGCAACTAATTTCATCGCCTAACAGGTGGTCAACATTTAAAAAGTACAGAATGGAATTCAGTCGTAAAATCGCAGACTGTATAACTAATGTAAGAAAGTTTTTGTTTTCTAGGTACCAACAAGCCATAAACAGCAATTCAACAAAGGGAGTATTGAACCAGATATCCGAGGCTCTCAGCCCAAATTCCCAAGTTTTTCAAGCAACATGCAAACACATCAGAACATGGGAAATGAAGAAAAAATATTGAAACTTACAAATATACAGAACAAACTCAACGGTTAGATGAAAATAAATAGCATAAATCAGTAATCTAACTCATAAAGCCATCGTTTCTTAGGTTTCGTGGAGCACTGAAACCCTAAGTGACCCAGTCTTTAACCGCTGGAAATGGAAACTAAGAAGCTTGGAGAAGTTATGAAAAACAAAATAGTGTAAAATGAAGAGGAGAAGCTCTCGACCTTGTTGCTTCCATGCGAGATCGATAAGCACAACGAGAATGAGAGGGGTGAAAATTGAGATGAGGTTGGGGGGGGGGGGGGGGAGAAAAATTTGGGGTACAGCGCGAATGAGAGGAGCGAAAATCATTTGGCGCTAATGAGAGAATGTTTTTAAAATTCTATGTATCTTATCAGAATATATTTTTATGTCTTTAAATCTAATTATAACTTGTAAAGACTAAAATATTTTAAGGGTTATACGGCTACTTAAAAATATTATGTAACTTTTAAAAAGCCATATGACTTCATATTTTAATCTTTGATCATTCATGATTAAATCTAACGGTCGTGGTTTGTTATTATTTTTTTATATAAAAACATTTTTCTCATAAGATATATTTCTTATATAATTGCATGTATACATATATAATATTAGAAAGTGAGAGGGGTAATTTCTATCATTTGGATTAAAATCAATGACTTATATTTTTTTCTCACGTGCCTCCTTTAGTCTTCTTAAACCTTGTTTGTGTGCCAATTTTTCTTGGCTTATTTGCATTGTTGATCCCTAAACTAAAGTGATTGTTTAATTTTGGTCCTCAATGTTTAAAACAAGCAATTTTGGTCCCCAAGGTCCTATTTTGTGTAGCTGTCAGCTTGCCGTCCAATTTCAGAGAGACGTTGCCTATGTGGATCTCCTTAATAGTGTGGTTCTGACTAATTTGCCACTGCGATGCCAAGTAAGTAAATCATTTTTCAAAAAATAAATTTTTTTAATTTATTTAACTTTAATCCTAATGAAATCATTAATCTCTAGTTTTCCTCCGTCTTCATCTTCATCATCATCAACAACAACAAACCCATAATCAAATCTAACAACAAATCCAGAAACAAGAGAAATTCTAGAAACAAAAACAAACTTTTCCTCTTCCCCTCACCCAAATCCAAAAATAAAATAAAATTCAGAAATAATCCAAAAAACAACAACAAATCTGGAACCTAGAAATTTCATCATTTTACCCATGAACAACAACGAATCTGGAACCTAGAAATTTCATCCTCTTACCCACAAACAACCAAAAATATGGAACCTATCATCTTCATCTTCATCCCAAAACCACCAAAAACTTAATCCCCTTACCAAGAAACCAACCTGTTCGGGCCTGAACTTTGGGACAGTGACGCTCTTGGGTGATCCTGTGTGCTGCTTAGTGAGGACTGGCCGTGGTGTGAGGCATCTATGGTCGTCGCGTGACAAAGAAGGGGAGACCTGCAAATGACATTCTGACGCTCAAGTCAGTGAGAGCACAAAGAGAATCCTAGAGCTCAAGCGAACTCAGGAGAATGCAAGTAATGAAGTGGGTTGGGAGGCCCTGTCCTTGAGCTAGGTCGTACAAGACGTCCTGACAGTGGTGCTTAAGAGCGACCCCATGTGGACTGGCTAAGGCGCCATTAGGCCGTATGGCTAAGAAGCCAGCCTGAACAAGAGCCCCCTAGCTTGACGTGTCAAGGATTGGCATGCCAAGCTCACAAAGCTTGCAGCCTTTAGCTCCATTTTGTTGTTGCCAAAGTCCCTCTGCTTGCTTCTGAAATCCTTCTTCGACTGTACAAAGTTCCTGCAATTTTACTTATGTGTATAGTCCATGATTGGTAGTAAGTTGCAAATCCTGCTCGGCATTGTCTTGGTCCGAGCTCATTTGAGCTTCTTTAATTCCCTTGATTCTTTCCAGGCATTGACTTCTCCAAAGGGCGTTTAGGAGTTGTTCCATAACCCTCTTTGCATCCCACTTCTTGCAAAGTTGCAGTTTTCTAGCGAACCCGTCATGCCTTCGTCGCTTGGATCCCAGTGGCGTTCCTCAACTTCCTTAATCGCCTCATGCTTTTTTGCATCTCTACTCCTTTTTAAATTGGTAAGTTTCATTATTTTAACTCCTCTTTTGTTTTCCAATTTTGAAAAATATTTTCCTATTTCTTTTTTAGGAGAAGAATTCCGAAGTCGAAGATCCCATTTTCCTTTCATGTTTTCCATATTCCTTTTTGGAAATTGCTACAGATCCTGGAAAGATTTCCTTCCCTATTGACGATTTTGGTTTTGCCTCATTGCCTGTCCTGAGTATCTTCTCCCATTGCTCCTCTGCATCCTTCTTGGAGGAATCCAAAGCACCAACTATGTCTTATCAGAAGAAGAAAACTCCCTCTTCTTGCTCTAATGGCCTTGGAGGTCTCCAATGGGCGGATAAAGAAGTCTGATCCACCGCCTATCACTTCTTCTCCCCAACCGATGTGAGCTACCTCCTTACCTCAGTGGATCTTGGTAACTCTAGATCGTATGCTCTTAACATCCATGATAGAGACTCTCGCGTTCGCTCTAAGTCTCCCAAGGGATTCTTCATGTACTCGTTTGCTTTTTCCGAGTAGAGACTTGCACTCCCTTTTCTGACTTTGAGATTCAGATCCTTTCCCAGCTTTGTATTGCTCCGTCACAACTTCATCCTGTTTCATGGAGTATAATCAGGGGATTCCGAGTTCTTTGTGATTTACTCGGAATCCGAGTTAACTCCTCTCCATTATTTTACTTATTTGAGTTAAATCGTTTGACAAGAAGTACCAAGGGCTTTGTGCATTTTGTGATCAGAAGCATAAGAAGATTTGGGAAGTCTTCCCTTCCGATAAATGGCAAAAAGATAAATTCGTACTTGTAGAATTTTCCCAACAATTATCCCCTTTTGCGCTTCTTTTTTGGAACGAGATCAATGGAATAGATGCTTTTCCTTGGTACTAGAATCGTGTCCACTACAACATGGAGGTGGCAGATTTTATCATGCCTTAGAATTACTCTCCTATGAAGATCATGCTTATGCCAATTGATTCTTCCATTTGTGAATGAAGCCAATTTTCCTTTCCCCTGTTAAACTCTGCTCTGTTCTCCACCATACGCTTGGATTCAGGACTTCGTAAATTTTTGTTCCTTACCTCTTCTTTTCAAGCTTAGTCTTTCTTCTTCCATTAACGTTTCCTTCGTTCTGCCAGGTGCCTTTGGGTTCAATATTCACAACCAACGTCGTAGCGTTATTGACGTAATGAGCCGCCGGGTAGATCCTTCTCTGGCCCTGCTCCCGATCAGCCACCCCAAAATGCCGTCATTTTCTTCGACGAACTCCTTCAATCGAC
This sequence comes from Acmispon strigosus, assembly GCA_030819835.1. Taxonomy (NCBI): domain Eukaryota; kingdom Viridiplantae; phylum Streptophyta; class Magnoliopsida; order Fabales; family Fabaceae; genus Acmispon; species Acmispon strigosus. The sequence goes on from JAUAMA010000007.1 coordinate 32,438,475, forward strand.
AATACATATTGCATTTAGGGAGACTAATTATCTCATGGCTAATGAAATATTGCATTTTCTTCCAAATATTGTTGAATTATTTACTTAACCCATTATTATTTTCATAATTATGCAAACTCACAATAGCACCCATGATCATGTGTCTACATATATATATATATACACACACACACACACATTAATATACTTATTAAAGTATTATTATTCAGATTATTGAGCTAGCTGGTAAAACAACGGGATGTGACAGACTTACTCTAGTTTGCGTGTGTTCTTAAACCGCAACAAGTTTTTCGCGCTGTTGCCAGGGTCTAGGATTGTATGACTAATTTTAGGGATTTTCGATTTAGGTTTTTATTGCTTTTATGAGTTTTCTCCCTCTATAATTTTCTATTCGCAAGTCAACACGACTGTGAACCTGACTGCACAGCGGTGCCAAAGAAAAAAATTAAGAACACGATCATGTCTCCTAGATATTACGGCCGTGCTCTTACAAAAAAATGTTTTATTTTCATTATTTTGTTTTTATTTTATAGTTTGTGCCTACATGTGCATGCTAACCCGCTTTAGTTCAGCTGTTTAACAATTTAACAAGGAAACTGATGGAACAACTCTCAATCTGAGGAGAGAGCGGAAGAAAAGAATGGTAGAAGTGAACTCCCCACCTCCCGAGTCTAACGAGCTACAAAAGAAATAATGAATTTTGCTAAGTGGGAGCAATAACCGCTTCATGAAACTTGGTACACTTAAGGAAAGTTTGATTCCAAAAATATTGGAAATGGAAACCTGCGGTTCCCAGTTCTCCAAACTAATAATGTTATTCATCATGCTTCATGGGGACTCATTCAAAATCTTCATTCATTAGGCCATGTAATCATGAGAGTGTTAACACTTAGGTCATTGAAATATAGGCCACCACATTTCCACCATATCTTACATAATATCTGCTTCAGAGCAATCTTGTTCAGAGGGTTTTCAGCAAATACTTTCCCTACTAAGGTCATTCGGGCTAACGCCTCATTTTTTCCTTCATTTGGTTGTAGGTCTATGGTAGTACCTTCCAGTATAGCTGACTTAGTCAGGTGAAAAAGCTCACCTTACACGTGAGAGGAACTCCAACAGCCCTAGAATAAACTCTTCTTAGTGTATTCCCAAATTCTAAAGGAAAAAATTGTATGGGAGCAACACTTATGATTCATAGACATCTTTTAGGTGTAAACACCCAGAGAGAGAAAGGTAGAGAAGAGAGATAAGTAGTAAATGTGATATATGATTGATGTGATAAGAAGGGAGAGATAAAAAGAAAAATAAAAGTATTTATAGGTATCTAGACTGTTTATATGTTTATGAATATTTTTTAGAGCAGAGAATTCGGTTTCATGACTTGTTGTGCTTTATCCGATGCCTTTTGAGTCATTTAATTTGAAGTAAGGATATAACTATCTTAATAAACACATTGTTAACCTTTACTCTCTTCTTTCATTGAATGTTGAACTTCACACACAATATATAAGAGTGAAATGATCTTAACTTTAAACTATTCAAAGTCAAAATTCAAATTTTTAATTTTGTTTTTGAGTTTCAATCTTTAGTTTTAAAAGTTAGTGAATTAAATTCATAGCAACGAAAAAATTTCTAAATTAAATTAATAATAATATTGTATTTTTTTTTTATAAATTTAAACATTATTAACTAAAAAAATTATACTTTCATATTTATATACTAAATTTTATTTATTCGTTGCAAATTTTCAATATAAATTCTACTAAAAAAGGAAGTTTATTATAAATTTAAATGCTTTTAAAAATATTTTCTCGTGTAAGCATTGCGTAAAAGTAATTCTAATGGGTCAAAGAGCATGACTAATGAAGATATGTTAAAAGATAAATGAGTCTGTAATAACTAACAACAATAATGTTGCAATTTCTCATGAAATGAGACAGAAATAGGAAAACAGTTGGGAATTTAATTTGTAACCACCATTGACATCAATTTCCCAAGGAAATTAGACCAATAAACCATGACGTTGTTGTTTTTGTTCATACTTTGATTCAGAGATTTGATTACATGTTTCATCTGTGTTGTTTGTGAATTATAGGTGTCCCAGAAGAAAAGCATGGGGAGAAATTAAACTCGGAAGAAGGAAAATTCAATTGATACCACATCCATCCCAAATTGTTTGTTTATGATCAAAAGAGAGGAATTGAAGCTATGGATCAAGTTAACGAGTTTCAACACCAATATAACAAACGAAAAAAAGTTGAAGGATGTTTTGAAACAATTGTGTCTTATCCCAATTCAATATGGCAAAGTGATAGCATATTATCATTCTACCTCCCTGTCTTTGCAATCCAAGTTGCTTTCATGTTGATCACCACTCGTTCTGCATACTACATCCTCAGACCCTTGAATCAACCTCTTCTTGTTGTTGAGATTTTGGTAAGTAATTTAAATTTAACTATATAATTATAAAGATCAAACAATAGGATGTCATTAATTTAATATCTGGTACCATTAAGGTGAGGCATCCTAATATAACATAAGTGATTTCTATGTATTATGAAATGAAAAAATGGATAATTTCATTTCATTTTTTGATTAACAGATGGGGCTAATGATAAGTCCGGAGTTAATTGGGGGAACAGATTTTTTTAGATCAGCAGTTGTCCCTCTAAAGGCAATTATTCCAACTGAAACCATGACATATTTTGGGCTGGTTTACTTTGTTTTCATTGCTGGTTTGGACATGAATTTAGACACTATCCTACACGCAAGGAAGAAAGCTACAAGCATTGCTGTTGCGGGAATTTTAATTCCAATGGCAATGGGGGGTGGAATATATTATTTTCTTCAAAGAATGTACAAGGGAGCTCCTGAGTATTTAGAACACTATAACACATACAAAGCGTATCTATTTTGGACCTTAATATACAGTGTCACAGGTTTCCCCATCGTTTCTCAAATCCTCACACGCCTCAAGCTCCTTTACACAGGGCTAGGAAGAGTAGCCTTAACAGCGGCTATGATCACTGATTTTTACAACTGGGTCACTTTTGCATTGTTAATTCCATTTGCAATGAATGAAGATACTGCCATCTACTCTGTGGTCAGCACCATTGTGTTTGTTCTCTTTTGCTTCATCATTGTTCGCCCTTATCTAGTGAAGTTGATCATCTGCAAAACCACGAACAACGACTGGGACAATTACCAGTTGTTGTTTGTGGTTATGGGGGCTTATGCTTGTGCATTCGTTACAGATATCTTGGGGACACACCCTATTGTTGGGGCTCTCGTATATGGAGTCATCATACCTCGTGGGAAATTCACTGAGATGCTGATAAATAAGTCAGAGGATTTTGGGGCCGTTTATTTGGCTCCAATCTTCTATGGTAATTGTGGCATAAGACTCAGGTTCATATATGCTGTAAAAAAGCAAGGTGTCACATTGGTGTTGCTAACTATGTTCTTGACATGCATCCCAAAGGTTTTAAGCACATTAATAACAACTCAGTTATATGGAATGTCTGTTCTTGATGGTGTGGCTATTGGATTTCTTATGAACACCAAAGGCCCCTTACCCTTAATAATGCTTAACATTGCCTGGGACGAGCAGGTACTCCTATATATATTTATTAATTTATTTACTTTGTAATCTTACATGTATTTATCAGATTTATTATTACTACGTGGTGTGGTATGATTAAATAAATATTTCATCTCAGATTTTGAGCGTGGAGTCCTTCTCAATTCTGACGGTAACAGTTCTTGTGATGACCATCGCTGTGCCTATTATCATCAACGCCATATACAAGCCAAGAAAGCTCCACAAGCAAAACAAGCTAAGGACGATACAGAATTTAAAATTTGAATCAGAGCTTCGAGTATTGGCTTGTGTCCACAACCCTCTGCAAACCACAGGAATGATCAATATCCTTGAAGCGTGTAATTCAAATGAACTCTCTCCACTACGCATAGTCGCTATTCAACTTGTTGAAATGACAGGAACAACCACATCCCTTTTGGTTTCCCACATCAACCGTCATAACGGAGCACATTATTCCCTCACCAAAGCAGAACAAGAACTGCAAACCATCACCAACATTTTTGAAGCATACGCAGAGGAAAACGAGAACACTAAGGTGGAGACCCTCGCTGCAGTGTCCACCTACTCAACAATTCATGAGGACATATACAATGTAGCACAAGAAAAGCAAGCAACTTTTATTCTCCTTCCTTTTCACAAGCAATCAAGCTTAGAGGGTATTCTAGAGGTTTCCAACTCTGTATTCAAGGACATAAACAAAAATGTCATGAAAGATGCGCCTTGTTCTGTTGGAATCTTTGTCGATCGTGGAATTGGGTCGTTGTTCAAAGTGGGTATGCGTGTGCTCATGCTTTTCATTGGTGGTCCTGATGACCGTGAAGCCTTAGCTATTGCGTGGAGGATGTCAAAGCATCAACGGGTTAATCTCTCTGTTGTGAGGATTCTCTTATCAGGGGAAGCTGCAGAAACAGATGAATCATTACCCTATCTAGAGTCTAAAGAGTTATTATCTGCACAAGTAGACAATGAAAAGCAGAGGGATTTGGATGATGAGTATCTGGATTCATTTAGACTCAAGGCGGTGAACAATGAAGATTCTATAAAGTATTTAGAAAAAGAGGTTCATTCTCGTGATGATATTCCAGAGGTGCTTAATCAAGTGGATCAAATTGGGTGTGATTTATACATCCTAGGACAAGGGACAGGTAGGAACTCCATGGTGTTGTCTAATTTAATGAAATGGACTGATTGTCCTGAACTTGGAGTTATAGGGGACATGGTGGCATCAAATAACTTTGGTTCTTGCTCTTCACTCCTTGTTGTGCAGCAATATGGGTTTGAGAGGATAGAATTTGAGACTAGCACTCAGCATCCTAGTGAAGTATCTGCCAATAATGATGGCTTTGGGGCACTTTTTGTGAAGATAGAATAGTGTCACGGTTTGTTATTAATTGGTGATGAGATATGGGTATGTATGCATGGCTTAAGCCTTAAGCCCAACCACAAGATGCAAGGAATCTGAAGTTTTACACTTGGAAAGTGCACATTAAGAGTGTGGATATCGATACCTTGGGATGGAGGAGGTCGGTGGAAATGGAGAAGAGAAAAAGTGAAAGCTATTTGACGGGTGGTAGTGGGAAAATAGGAGAGAGTTAAAGAGATATGTATAAGAGGAATGTAAAATTGGAAAGTGAAAATAATGAATCAAAATGGTATGAGAGAATGTTGTAATTTTGTCAATTTTGCTGAGTTGGTGAAAATTTGGGTTCTTTTTCTCATAATGAAAATAGAGTGAATTCAAAATGTCACTATTTTCTTGCCATTATGACTTACTTTTTCTTGTAAATAATAAATAAGACAAATTTATATGTTACAATGAATTTTATTTGTTAAAAAATATATAAGGAATTGTATGATAAAAAAAATCTTGATATTTCGATGTCTCTCAATTTACATTACCTTTTGCACATTTATTTTCATAATTAACTGTGTTTCTTTCTTAACATATCATTCATAATATCTCTCATTTTCTTTCTCTTTCACTTTCGTCTCTTTTCTCCAAGGGTTATATACTTCTTGGGAGGTTCGATTTTAAAAAAGAAAAAGGAAATGATGGATTATACTCCTCATTGTGTATCTCGCTTTTGGAAAGAGATATTGCATCAAGTGGGGATATGATTGATAATGTGATGAAAAAGACAAAGAGATATAAAAAATACATACTGTAAAAATAAGATAAAAGAGAAAGTTGGTATATAAATATAACAAAAAAACAATCATGTATAAGGATCACTTTATATAGAATTTCACTCTTCGTAAAAAAAATCATTTTCATCTTAGTGTCACCTACCATTAACACTATTTTTAATAGATTAGGTTTATCTGATGTGATAATTCTCTCATTGTAATTTTCTAATATAAAAATAAAATTCTATTGTAAATTCAAATATTTTTAAAAAATATTCCCTATGCATCAGGCTAAAATACTAGTTTGATATATAAATTGGTAAATTTGATTGACATATAGTCTAGGTGTAAGCACTGTGTGTAATAGTAATTAACTAATTATAATGGGTCAAAGATGATGGCTAATGAAGATTCTTAACAGGTAAATGAGTCGTTAATAACTAATAACGGACAACAGCTAGCGGAATCAGTTAATGGTTTTGCAATTTCTCATAAAATGAGACAAAAATAGGAAAACAGTTGGGAATTTAATTTGCAGCTTCCAATGACATAAACTCCCCAAGGTAATTAGACAGAAATGTTTTTTCACTCCACCTAATATACACTTTGATTAATTTCCCTAATTAGAGTTTTGATTTGATTAAATGTTTCATATATGTTGGTTACAAGTTAAAGGTGTCCCAGAAGACAGAACTGGGAGAAATCAAAGACCCAAAACAAGGAAAAGGAAATTGATATTTGATACCACATCGATCCCAAATCATTTTTTTGTTTATGATCAAAAGAAAGGAGAGGAATTGAATTGAATTGAAGGTATGGATCAGGTTAGAGAGACTCAACACCAATACAACAAAAGAGAAAAAGTTGAAGGATGTTACGAGACAACCGTGTCTTATCCCAATGCAATATGGCAAAGTGATAGCATCCTAACATTCTACCTCCCTACCTTTGCATTCCAAGTTGCTGTCATGTTGATCACCACTCGTTCTGTACACTACATCCTTAGACCCCTGAATCAACCTCTTCTTGTTGTTGAGATTTTGGTAAGTAATATCATGCATGCATGCTCAATTTAAAGATCAAATTATAGCATATTATTAATTTAATATAGCGCCTGTAGAGTAATTATATCTATCTGGTATCATCTAGGGATCCTCATATAACTGCTCTATCTTGTTGTTGAGATATGCATGCATTTGAATCATGTGCCAGTCAGAACTAATTATGAAAATACAAAAAATTGATAATTTCATTTCATATTTTGATTTATTTATTGGTCAACAGATAGGGTTCATGATAAGTCCAGAGATAATTGGGGGAACAGCTTTTTTTGGATCATCAGTTGTCCCTCTAAGGGCAATCATGCCAATTGAAACCATGACATATTTTGGGCTGGTTTACTTTGTTTTCATTGCTGGTTTGGACATGAATTTAGACACTATCCTACATGCAAGGAAGAAAGCTACAAGTATTGCTATTGCGGGCATTATAATTCCAATGGCAATGGGGGGTGGAATATATTATTTGCTTCAAAACATGTACAAGGGACCTCCTGAGTATTTAGAACACTATAACACATACAAAGCGTATCTGTTTTGGACCTTAATATACAGTGTCACAGGTTTCCCCATCCTCTCTCAAATCCTAACACAACTTAAGCTCCTCTACACAGGGTTAGGAAGAGTAGCCTTAACAGCAGCTATGATCACTGATTTTTACAACTGGGTTACTTTTGCATTGTTGATTCCATATGCCATGAATGAAGAAACTGCAATCTACTCTATGTTCAGCACTGTTGTGTTTGTTCTCTTTTGCTTCATCGTCGTTCGCCCTTACCTAGTGCAGTTGATCATCCGCAAAACCTCGCATAACGACTGGGACAATTACCAGTTGTTGTTTGTGGTTATGGGGGCTTATGCTTGTGCATTCATTACAGATATTTTGGGGACACACCCTGTTGTTGGGGCTCTCATCTATGGAGTCATCATACCTCGTGGGAAATTCACTGAGCTGCTGATAAATAAGTCAGAGGATTTTGGGGCTGTTTATTTGGCTCCACTTTTCTATGGTAACTGTGGCATAAGACTTAGGTTCATGCATGCTGTACAATCGCAAGGTGTCACATTGGTCATGTTGACTATGTTTTTGACATGCATCCCAAAGATTTTAAGCACACTAATAGCAACTCGATTCTATGGCATGTCTGTTCTTGATGGTGTGGCTATTGGATTGCTTATGAACGCCAAAGGTGTCTTACCCTTAATAATGCTCAACATTGCCTGGGATGAGCAGGTATATTAATTAATAGAGTTTAGCAGCTTGATACCAGTAATGATTCTTAGACGTTTAAATAGTTGCACACCGTTCATTACAAACATCTCATGTTTATCTCTATCTCTCTTTTCTTATCAAATCAAATCAAATCATATATGACATCCATTATTTCTATCTGTTCTCTTCCTTTTTCACTTTAAATGTTTGTCAGTCTAATGTGTAACGGGGTGCGAATTTCCACTATTCATTACTCTTTTTACTTTTTTGTTCCTACATGTGCGTATCAAACGTGGTTTTTCATGTGTTCCAGTGTGATTGTGATTTTATCCTTATCAAATCACAACTCGATGGTATGATTACCTAAATAACTATTTTGATTATTATTTCATCTCAGATTTTGAGTGTGGAGTCGTTCTCAATTTTGACGGTTACGGTTCTCATGATGACCATCATCGTTCCTATTATCATCAATGCCATATACAAGCCAAGAATGCTTCACAAGCAAAACAAGCGAAGGACTATACAAAATTTAAAAGTTGAATCAGAGCTTCGAGTTTTGGCTTGTATCCACAACCCTCGCCAAACCACAGGAATGATCAACGTCCTTGAAGCGTGCAATTCAAATAAAATTTCTCCTTTACGCGTGATTGCTCTTCAACTTGTTGAAATAACAGGAACAACCACATCCTTTTTGGTTTCCCACATCAACCATTATAACACAAAACAGAGCGGAACTCATTATTCCCTCACCGAATCAGAGCAAGACTTGGAAACCATTACAAATATCTTCGAAGCATACGCAGAGGAAAACGAGAACACCAAGGTGGAGACCCTCGCTGCTGTGTCCACCTACTCAACAATTCATGAGGACATATACAATGTAGCACAAGAAAAGCAAGCAACTTTTATTCTCCTTCCTTTTCATAAACAATCAAGCTTAGAGGGTATTCTCGAAGTTTCCAACTCTGAATTCAAGGACATAAACCAGAATGTCATGAGAGATGCGCCTTGTTCTGTTGGAATCTTTGTCGATCGTGGAATTGGGTCGTTGTTCAAAGTGGATATGCGTGTGCTCATGCTTTTCATTGGTGGTCCTGATGACCGTGAAGCCTTAGCTGTTGCGTGGAGGATGTCAAAGCATCAACGGGTTGATCTCTCTGTTGTGAGGATTCTCTTATCAGGGGAAGCTGCAGAAACAGATGAATCATTACCCCATCTAGAGTCTAAAGAGTTATTATCTGCACAAGTAGACAATGAAAAGCAGAGGGATTTGGATGATGAGTATCTGAATTCATTTAGACTCAAGGCGGTGAACAATGAAGATTCTATAAAGTATTTAGAAAAAGAGGTTCATTCTCGTGATGATATTCCAGAGGTTCTTAATCAAGTGGATCAAATTGGGTGTGATTTATACATCCTAGGACAAGGGACAGGTAGGAACTCCATGATGTTGACGAGTTTAATGAAATGGACTGATTGTCCTGAACTTGGAGTTATAGGGGACATGGTGGCATCAAATAACTTTGGTTCTTGCTCTTCACTCCTTGTTGTGCAGCAATATGGGTTTGAGAGGATAGAATTCGAGACTAGCACTCAGCAGTCTAGTGAAGTTTCTGTGAATAATGATGGCTCTGAGGAAGTTTTTGTGATGATAGAATAACATCCCTGTTGGTTATTAATTGGTTATTAATTGGTGATGGGATACCAGATATGGGTATGTATACATGGCTTATGTGTAACCCCAAGAGAATAGCATCACTGGTGTGATATGGGTATGTATGCATGGCTTGGAAAGTGCACACTATGAGTGTGGATATACATACCGTGGGATGGAGGAGGTAGGTAGAAATGGAGAAGAGAAAAAGTAAAATTATTTAACGAATAATAGTGGGAAAGTAGGAGAGAGTTAAAGAGATGATTAAGATGAATGTAAAATTGGAAAGTGAAAGAATGAATCAAAATGGATTGAGAGACATGTTGTAATTTTTTCAATTTTGTTAAGTAGGTGAAAAGTTGTGATTTTTTTGAGAATGAAAATAGAATGAATTCAAAATTTTACTATTTTCTTACCATTATTACTTACTATTTTCTCATGATCTACATTATCTTTACACATTTATTTTTCATAATTAGAGTGTGTTTGGTTTCACGATTGGAGAGGCCAAACGTGGATCCAAGAATCTAAAAATAACTATTTTTTACTTCTGAAAATGTGGATCTGGCCCAAACGTGGATCCAGATAGCATTTTTCAAACATGCACTTAGCCATCTTTCTTTCTTATCATATCATTCTCAAGATCTCTCATTTTCCTTATCTTCCATTTTCGTCTCTTTTCCAAGGTTATATGTTTCTTGGGAGTGTCAAATATTTTTTATTAATTGAATCATTGAGGGCTAGAGAATTGATAAATTAAACATAATGATTAAATTAAACTATATAAAAGTTCTCAAAAGATGATAAATGCAAATAAAAACTTTTTGTTCCACAAATAATTATAAAAAAAGTAATAATGAAACTGATAAATAGAAATCTAGCAAATTCAAGCATTGTTGTTATTTAAAACATGGTGCCCAAATTCCTCCTTCATTTTGAGAGTATCCATAGAGAAAAAATAGTTGCAGAGATTGTTGTCATTGGTGATCAATATAGCTTCCCTCACCACCTGGGTTGTAGTTAATCCTTCTATTTCTTTTAATATTGATGAAGCTTGAGTCCTCCGGTCACACAAAAACGTACATACATACATACATACATACATACATACATACATACATACATACATACATACATACATACATACATACATACATACATACATACATACATACATACATACATACATACATACATACATACATACATAAGATTCAAGAGCGTGCCAGAGTAAGTAGTAATATACGTGGTCATATAGTCATCCATAAACAAGTGTACCAAAAAGAGACAGTCATACTAAAACAAAGTCAGTAACAGAAGATTAGGAAACCACACCATCACCCTCAGCATCCCCCTGAGATCCAGATCTATCCTCGTCTCTGCCCGAGCTCCCATTATCTCCTACTGACTCCCGCGACCCTCCAGAAGGACCAACCCTACGGAAAAGACGGCGGTAGGCATGAGCATCTCCTCCAGTCCTCCTAGGAGTAGGAACCCTCTTCCTAGCGGTGATGCTCCGACGGGGACCACTCCGTTGAGGTGTAGGATCAACATTAGGGACCTCAGGTGCAGGCTCTGGTGGTAATTGTACCTATAGTGTTGGTTGAGGGATCTCATGTGATGGAGGTGGAGCTGGTGGTACATCAACATCTACATAAAACATAGGAATGAGGTATCTACGTGGCAGATAAAACGAGAAATGTCTAGGGATAGCTACTGGGTAACCAGGCCATGCTGCACCTAGCTGCCCATACCGAAATATGGACATGCCCTCCTAGCGGCAATAGGTTGTTGCTGGGTCCACATACCAACCCGCGGGCACCGCGAAGTCTGCTATGATGGATTCAACGGGAGGTTGTGCCATCCCGAGGAACTATCACCTCATCTGTAAAATAAAGCTGCAATGGTGAGTCACAAAGTATATAAAACATAAACAGCTACATACGGAAACAAGACAGATTTCAAGCCAAGCATTTCAAGTAAATCATTCATCAATCACACACACAATATCAATAGTGCAATGCATGCCACCCATTTTCTTTGTGTCCTCATTCTTCTCAGAAGAACGACTCATCCACTTCTCAAACTTTTCCATGAAGTTGGGCCCAATGGATGACATTTAGCCATTCTCTTCAGAATGCCACTCAGAAACATGGGTTCACTATGTCGACCCACTCTTAACGAGTATTGGTTACCCTCTTGGCTTACAGTCGGGATGACACAGCATTTCTCGGGCTTCCCACTTCACTATCTAGAATATAAGGGATCCCAAAATCAACGGCTTAATGCTGAGTCACTCCACTGATTCATCCCCAGGCCACCCCATCTTTGGGATGTCACCGCAGATATCTCGGACATCCACACTGGGTGCACGCTGGTCTAACATACAACGGAAGTTGTCATACGTTCTTACTCCTTATCCCTCCATAACAATGCATATGAAATGACAACATACAACACAAAAGGAAATATCCACCCTCTTATAGCCTCTGTATCAATTTCCCTTATTGGTATATCATATTATCCCTAGCCTAGTATATATGACCATCCAACATGGGGATTCCACGACATTCGTTCAACCAACCAAGTGTTGCTATTTACTAAAAAAGGTTGACCTAAAGTCCTATCCTCGGAATCCCTTAACTCAGGAGAAATGAGTTCATAAACATGCTAAAACATTCCATATGCAATTAATCTAGTGATAGTTAATTAGATTCATTTAAATCCTATATGAAAAACTTGAATGCAACGTCATTGTTGATATTCATTTCTCATTGATAGATTCATCGACTTAGGTCACCTGATGCCTATCGTATATTCCTTATCTCCCATTCCTCAGCTAATCATAGTTGGCGATATCCCCATTTAGATTAGTATATTCACATCATCATATTATCAATTACAGAGACCACAACATAGGGTATCGGTCTTTACCACATTCAGATACAACAATTCAGGTCAATACTTTTCATTTTATCAAGCCATGCTTTAACAACACAAGTAGGATTCTATGCACAGTTCATTTCAGATCAACCATGTTCAAGCAATTAGTTCAACAATACAGAACTCAGTCCACAAGTAAACATATATAGCAAACAAACATTAAGCAGAACTTCAGTCCTGACAAATAATTTAATCACAAGCCCACTATCAATCTATCAGGTCTCATTACAAGCCCCCTTATGTTCTAATAACCCTGTAACCCCCTTACTTGGTGGTTTGAGTGATGGAGCAGAGTTTTGAGAGCTGAAAATCCTCTGCAATTTAGCAGGAATACATAAATCAATTCCCAAATATCAAAACACTACATAGACTTTATTTTCAGCTCCTAATTTCTATTTAGTTGATTATGAAATGTCTTTGTGAGTTAGAATCACTTTTCTTTTAAGGCCATGTTTGGTTAGGTCCAAAATAGAACCAATAAGTAGTTTTCTTCACAGAATTGATTCTCCATAATCAATTTCATCTTTTCGAAAAACAAATTACTTTATAGGCTTCCTAAAATTATTCTAAGTCACGCTTGAGGGTTCTCTTGGCCTCATTCATTTTCTAATTCGAGAAATTCTCAATTCAAGTTTGCTCAAATATTCAAAAATTATTTTCTTAATTCAATCTTCAATCTAGTCCAATTTCAGTCCCTTTCATCATCATTTCCTAGTCCTGGAGTTCATTTCAGAGTATATCTATGTCTCAGGAGGCTGGGTTCGAGCTCCTTCATGGAGTATCCATGAACCCGAGAAGGTGGAATTTTCCCCCTTCTCTTTTTGTTGATTCCAGGCCTCAAAAGTCACATGCAAGGGTCCTATAATGATCTACCAATTCTCAGGAGTAAGTTGCATAGCTCAGATGGTGTCGATCATCTAGATATAAGCATGCATGTAATTATATAACAGAAACCCTAACTCAACATGATCACTATGTAAAACTTGGTATTTCTTAAAACTAACTTCATATTCGAGCTCCACGTGAGGTAAGGAATCAAAAGATGTAAAGAAAATAAGTTTCTGGGAATTTTCTGACTAACCTCGCCGGAGAAGACGGCCGGAGACGGCGGCGATGGAAACGGAGCTCAAGGGCCTCTTCTCCTCGCTGCCAGAAACACAGTGGTGGTGATGGTTTGAGCTTAAACGCTCTAGAATGGAAGAAAACTCGAGTTGCAGGCTTTGAGCTCTTTGAAGGTCAAACCCTAACCTATGCTTCTGCTCAATTTCCTTCCTCCCCTCTGTCCAGATCACACATGAAAAGTCCTAGGAGTGAAATGGAGGATTTTTCAGGTCTCAAAGCTCAGTGAAGATGAAGAGCGAAGGTGGTGATGGGTCACGATGAAGATGATGATGATCATGAGTGGAGAGAGAGGAAAGAGGTTCTCTCTCCTTCATCTAGCTTCTCTGAGACTTCTGAAGGGTGTTATGGGACTGAGGGAGTGTAGCTCTGCCCTTATATAGGCAGTAACCATGCTCTCTTAAGTGGGCTCAACTTACCTCTCAATGTGACATTGTTCCACTCAAAGCTCAAGGTTTCTCATCATGGCTTAAGTCAATAACTCTTAGACTTAATTGGAATGTCAGCTATGAAGTAGGATTCCTCATGATGAAGAAAAACTCATGATTACATGAGGTATGTGATAGTCAAACCGCAAGTGTACGGTGGTTACCGAAGTAGTATAAAAGATATCGTCTCCTCAGGGATAGGTGTTTTTAAAATCTAAAATCAAATTGTTTAGAACTTAGTGCAGAAAATGTAAAGGATTTGTTTTGCAACAGGTTTAAGTGTAGAACTTGAAATAACAATTCGCAAAGGAACAACAATGATAAAAATTAAGAACTTGGGCTGATTAAATACCTTATAGTGTATGCTTATAGAATCAATTTTATACCTGAAGTTTAGTGCAAGGAAACATGATGTTCTAGCCTAGTTTCTTTATAAGTTAATTCCTTAAACATGCAAAGCTTTCTTCTAAATTACTAAGTTTAATTCCTTAGAGTTTTAGTTAATTTTAAGAAGAAGATGAAGATAGTATTCTGGCCAACATAAACAAAGCCTATCCTAATGCCTTAGTGATATGCAAATGTTCTTTCAATTCTTATTTCCCTTATTACTTAGCAATTATCATTGAATAAGAAATAAGCAAAAGCACTTGTGTACAGCAAGATAAATGAAGAACAAAGAATTAAAACATGAGATGCAATATTATTCAGATATAGAAAAGAAAACTTAAAACATAAACATAAGCTAAAAAACCCAAGTACTTAAACAAGAACTTAGCCAAGCATGGCTAAGAGAGACATTAAATTAACCTGGACTAGGAGCTCAAGAAAGGCTTCCCACAATTCTCAGGAAATAATGCTCTAAGGAAGAAAGAAAGAATAACTTGGATTATTCTGGTGTGTTTTTCAATGGCAAAATGCAATCCTATTTATAGCCTCTGACTGCTTCCCAGCGCTTGAGCGCTGGGATCCCTAACGCTTGAGCGTTGGTTTATTAAATCCAGACGTTGCAAAACATGGGCCCAACGCTTGAGCGTTGGTCCACATTAATCACTGGGCTTTAATACAGAGTGCCAACGCATGAGCGTAAGGACTCCAACGCTTGAGCGTTGGCACGTCTAATGGCAGTTCTTCTTGGATGCTTTTTCTCTTCAATGTGTGGAATTGATGGGCTTAATTAGCCTCCCTTTTGTCCCTTTTTTAATTCTGAAACAGCCAAGGGCTTTACTTCTTCATTCATGCCTCATTTCCCATGTGCTAAATTAGCAATGGTGCTTCATCTTCCAACTCTTCACTTTTGGTCCTTTATTTGCTGAGACTTAACTTTCAGTCCTTCCTCTTCTGAACTTTACACTTTGGCCCTTCCTTTCTTGAAGTTTACAGGTTGGTCCCTGGGCAAAATACTATTCCTACCAGTTTTTCTAAAAGTCTAAAATACTAACAAAAATTCCAAAAAAAATATATAAATAAATTTTAAAAACAAGAAAAAGCTAATCTATATGCAAATGCAAAAATAAATAGAAAATCTAAATAAAAAGTCTAAAAACCTATATGAAACTCGATAAAAATAAAATAAAATAAACTAAAAAAACCCTAAAAACATCATACAAAATCCAGTCATCAATATGGTGATGGAAAAAGGTAGTTGACTAGATTCAAATTCTAGTCCCTAAAAAACACTACTTTACCTCATTCATATCTTGTTTGTTGCCTATGAGTATGAACAATCCACTCTTATCTTAAGTTTATACTCAAACGCATCCTCATCAAACTTATGATTTAGATTAGAATTTGTAATAATCATTTAGAAAAAGCATGAGAGAAAAACTAGAAATGCTCAATGAAAAGATACATGTTCTGAACCAAAAAGAGAAAAGCAGTAAAGTAAAAAGACTTTGATCAACTAATCAACTATGTCTATAAAATCAGCATTGATCAAAGTATGAGAGAGATTAGAATAGTGAGCGTGAAAGCATATTCTGTATTTATCCTATCATTGCTCTATGAAGGATGCAACCACGCTATATCAAATGCACCTTCATAGACAGCAAGAGAACAACTTCAACAAACCTCCAACACAGCTTGCCTTAACTTGGAGAAGCTTGCAAAAGAATACTTCAAGATCGAAAAAGTCTTCACAATACTTGAAGACACTAGTATAGATAGCTTTTTGCTTTGCACAATTGTTTATTTTACTAACTCCTTAGATTATATTTTCTTCCAATCATCTACCAACTCTCTGTTACACTTTTAAAGACATTTTTCTTCAGTGTCTGGTAATAATTTCATTCCTTTGTCCTAGAGTCTCTTGTCTTGTCAAGCCATCCTCTTTCTGCCGTATCTGTTTCCAAGAAAAGCACATGTCTTTTCTTAGAGTTCCTTTTCTCTCTCCTCCTACCTGTACGTTTAATGTTGTCTCACCCCTTTTTCACGTTTTCTTTATAATATTCTATTTTCTTCCTTTCAACTAAAAGAAAGTCAAAATCTCACTTCTTTAAAATATAATCATGTGTTTCCCGTATCATGAATAGTCTTTATCTGCTTCATTCTAAATCATTTGTGCCAACATAAATTTTTTTCTCTTTTCTCTCTGTACCAGTAATCATTCTTATGCATTAAGAATCCGCTCTCTACACAACCTCTTCGTTCATCTAAGAAACTTGTTGTTTACAAAACTATGAATTCTCTCAAATCATCTTGAAAGTTTGACAACTCTTGTTCTGCTTGGGGCTCAATAACTTTCTAACTCATCCCTCTCCTTCATCAACAATGCCGCCAAATCTTCCATCTATCCTTTTCTTGTTAAAGAATTCTGGGGAACTACTCATTACAAACCCTGAATCGAAATGATAGGGTTCTGTTGAGGACAGGAAATCCGAATTAATACCGTACAAATTCTGTTGAAGAAATCTGAATGTTGCCGCTCTCCTTATTCAGTTCTTTTTCATCAGCATAGCTTGTCCTCTCTATTCCTTCACCACAATGGTGTCAAATCTTGATCAGTTCATCATTTATCATGTCCTGAAAAAGATTACCTATCAATGTGGTTCATCTTATGGTTGAACATTTGAAAAACTTTGAAATCCCTGTTTTCTTGACAATCACATATGCCTTTCTTCCGTCTCTGAGAATTGAAGAAATCTCAAATTATGTGAATTTGAGCCTACATCTCTTCAATTCTGAAACTTCTAAATCTGTTCAAAATTTCCTCTGATTCGAATAGTAAGCACTATCCCTCTAGCCCTGACAACTATCATTTGTTGAGTAAGTTTGTTAGTTATTTCAAATAAAGACCTATTTGTTAGGCTTAGAACAGGTCAATTTATGTTTGCTATTTTCCCATTATTAGTTGAGCTAGTTGAGTCGTGTCCTATATTTTCGCTTTGCAGTTTTTTCATGTATTTCCTATAAAACAGCATTGGAACTGATGAATAAAGTGAGATCATTCTAGTGCATTATCAATTTTCTAAACTTACCGTTTACATTTTGGTATCAAGAGCCAAAGCAAAACAAAGTGATCCAAGAGGGAGAAGATGAGCGACGACAAAACACTCACTAAGATTCCACAGTTTGATGGTCACTATGACCATTGGAGTGAACTGATGGAAAAAATCTTGCGTGCCAAGGGTTTGTGGAGTCTAGTGGCAAAGGGTTACACCGAACCGGCAGAGGGAAACGAAGTGTCTGCAGCGCAGAAGAAGAATCTTGAGGAGCTCAAGATGAAGGACCATCAAGTGAAGCACTACCTGTTCCAGGCAATTGACCGGGTTGTGTTTGAACAGATCTTGGATCGCAAAACATCCAAGATCATTTGGGATTAGATGAAGAGAAAGTTTGGAGGCAACGAAAGAGTGAAGCGGTCTCTTCTCCAAACCTTAAGAGGAGATTTTGAGGTTCTTGAAATGAAGAATGAAGAGAACATCGATGATTACTTTGGAAGAGTAATGTCTGTCTCCAACAAGATGAGAAGCAACGGAGAAGACATGTCAGATTCGAAGATTGTTGAGAAAATACTTCGAACTCTGACTGACAAGTTCACATATGTGGTGGTGTCCATCGAGGAGTCAAAGGACACAGAAAATATGACAATTGATGAACTGCAGAGCTCTCTGTCCGTACATGAAAAGAAATTTAAGAAGATCAGTCATGAAGAATATGATCAAGCTTTCAATGTCAGAGGCAGAGACAGAGGATCATACAGAGGTCGAGGCAGGGGCAGAGGACGCTCATTCAACAAAGCAACAATCGAGTGTTACAATTGCCACAAACTTGGACATTTCCAATATGAATGTCCAAATGGAAACAATGGAGCACATTTTGCAGAGATTGAAGAAAAAGATGAAGTGCTTCTCATGGCGTATGTGGAACTTCAAGGTACTAGAAGAGGAGATGTGTGGTTCGTGGACTCTGGATGTTCAAACCATATGTGTGGAGAAAGAGGTATGTTCTCAAGCTTGGACTCTAGCTTCACACATAATGTCAAGCTTGGGAACAATCACAAACTGATGGTTGGTGGGAAAGGAATGGTGAAGATAATACTTAAAGGAATAAGTTATGTGGTCAACGATGTGTATTATATTCCGGAATTGAAGAACAACCTGCTGAGTGTTGAGCAACTTCAAGAAAAGGGTTTAGACGTGCTATTCAAAGGAGATCGAAAAACATGCAGCATCTTTCATCTCTCAAGAGGAAAAATAGCAGAATCTATTATGAGTGCTAATAGGATGTTTATCCTGCTGGGTGAATCAAATGACAACACAAAGGAGGAGAGATGCTTGCAGGTTGATAATTCAGACAAGGCAGAGCTGTGGCACCATCAATATGGGCATCTCAGCTACAAGGGACTTCACACTTTATGCAGTAAAGAGATGGTTGTGGGCTTACCTGAAATTGGAGATGCGAAAATCACCTGTGAGGCGTGTGTCAAAGGGAAACACCATCGTGTTCCATTTCCAAAGCAGATCAAGTGGAGAGCCACTGAAAGATTGCAGCTTATCCACTCTGATCTCTGTGGTCCGATCAATCCACCATCAAATAGTCAAATAAGGTACTTGATAAGCTTTATTGACGATTTCTCGAGAAAGACATGGATATATTTTGTGCTAGAAAAATCAGAAGCATTTCATCAGTTCAAGACATTCAAAGCGTTTGTGGAGAAGCAAACTGGATTGTTCATCAAATGTCTAAGAACGGATAGAGGAGGAGAATACAACTCAAATGAGTTCAAGGAATTCTGTAGAGCGCATGGATTCAAAAGACAGCTGACCACCGCCTTCGTGCCGCAGAAAAATGGAATTGTTGAGCGCAAAAACCGCACAATCATGAACATGGTGAGAGCAACGTTATTAGAGAAGGAGATACCAAAAACTTTCTGGCCAGATGTTGTGCGATGGGTGAATCACGTTCTTAACAGATCTCCAACACT
Organism: Acmispon strigosus; assembly: GCA_030819835.1. Taxonomy (NCBI): domain Eukaryota; kingdom Viridiplantae; phylum Streptophyta; class Magnoliopsida; order Fabales; family Fabaceae; genus Acmispon; species Acmispon strigosus. The sequence goes on from JAUAMA010000007.1 coordinate 32,458,043, forward strand.
CATTGTAAAAGATATGACTCCGGAAGAAGCATAGAGTGGAAGAAAGCCATCAGTCGAACACTTTAGGGTTTTTGGATGTATCGGATATGTTCATATCCCTGATGTTAAAAGAAGCAAGCTCGATGACAAAAGCGTGAAGTGTGTCCTATTAGGTTTCAGCAGTGAATCCAAGGCCTTTAAGATGTTCGATCCAGTGGAGAAAAAGGTTCACATCAGCTGAGATATGATATTTGAGGAAGATAAGAAGTGGAATTGGGAAGATGTTGGCTATTTTGGTGAAGAAAGAATTGAACTTGAGTGGGAAAATGATTATGAAGATGCTGAGAATGCAGAGGAAGCGGAAGAAGCAGAAGAAGACACTGATGACGTCCCTTCACCAAACGATCCACCAACTGGAGAAACGATAGCAACGACGGGCAGGGTGAGAAAACCACCAATCTGGTCTGCAGATTATATCACAGGAGAAGGGCTATCAGATACAGAGGAAGAAGCAAACATGGCTAAAATTGAGATTGAAAATCTAGCTCTCATGGTCATATCATATCCGACCAGTTTTCAAGAAGCAGCAGGACATCAGAAATGGAAACAAGCGATGGATGCTGAGATATAGTCCATCGAACGGAACCACACATGGTCGCTGACTGCACTTCCCGTTGGAGCCAAGGCTATTGGGGTTAAGTGGATTTACAAGACCAAATTAAATGAACTAGGAGAGATAGACAAGTTCAAAGCTCGGCTAGTTGTAAAAGGGTATGCTCAAGAGTACGGAGTAGATTACACAGAGGTATTCGCACCGGTGGCTCGAATGGATACAGTGAGGATGATCATTGCTGTAGCAGCACAAAGAGGATGGGGAATCTATCAGCTCGATGTCAAATTTGCTTTTCTACATGGTGAGCTGAAGGAATATGTATTTGTAGAGCAACCACAAGGTTATGAAGTAGCAGGGAAGAAGGACATGGTTTATAAGCTACATAAGGCTCTTTACGGACTAAAACAAGCGCCCAGAGCTTGGTTCAGTCGCATTGAGGCTTATATCGTCAAGGAAGGGTTTGTAAGCAGCTCTAGTGAACAAACATTATTCATCAAACAAAAGGGAGGTAAAATCCTAATTGTGAGCATTTATGTTGATGATCTATTGTTCACTAGTAATGATGAGGAGTTGCTGAATGAGTTTAAGCGCTCCATGAAGTCTTGGCATTGAAGTGATGCAGAAGGCTGATGGCATCTTTATATGTCAAAAAAAATATGCTGCTGAGTTGATCGAGAGGTTTGAAATGCAAGATTACAACTCTGTTTGCAATCTGATAGTCCATGGACAGAAGGTTGGCCGAGATGAAGCTGGTGTGAAGGTCGACTCAACGCTATATAAGCAAATGGTGGGCAGCTTAATGTATCTCACAGCCACACGACCTGACTTGATGTTTGTGGTAAGTCTTATTAGTCGTTTTATGGCAAAGCCTACTGAGTTGCACTTTGCTACTGCAAAAAGAGTCACGAGGTACTTGAAGGGAACTCTGGAATTTGGGATATGGTATCAACGTGAAGGGAAGAGTGAAATCTTAGGCTACACCGACAGTGACTATGCGGGAGATATGGATGACAGTAGGAGCACTTCAGGCTATGTTTTCTTGATGAGTGGAGGAGTTGTGGCATGGTCCTCAAGGAAGCAACCAATCATAACTCTGTCAACTACTGAAGCAGAGTATGTAGCAGCAGCTGCATGTGCCTGTCAAGCCATTTGGATGAAAAAGATATTGAAAGAAATCGGGCATGAACAAGATGAAGAGTTGGTTCTGTTTTGCGACAACACGTCCACTATCAAGTTGTCAAAAAATGCAGTCATGCACGGGAAGTCAAAGCACATAAGGGTTCGATACCATTTTCTCAGAGAATTGACAAAGGAAGGTGTCATTAAATTGGTCTATTGCAGCACTGAGGAGCAGCTGGGCGACATAATGACAAAGCCTTTGAAGATGGCATCATTTCAAAGAACCAGAGAAGCATTTGGGATGAGTGTTGTGAACTGAAACTCTTGATCGAGTTCAGTTCAAGGGAGGGAGTGTTGAGTAAGTTTGTTAGTTATTTCAAATAAAGACCTATTTGTTAGGCTTAGAACAGGTTAATTTCTGTTTGCTATTTTCCCATTATTAGTGGAGTTAGTTGAGCTAGTGGAGTTGAGCTAGTTGAGTCGTGTCATGTATTTTCGCTTTGCAGTTTTTTCCATGTATTTCCTATAAAACAGCATTGGAACTGATGAATAAAGTGAGATCATTCAGGTGCATTACCAATTTTCTAAACTTACAGTTTACATCATTATCCACCATCTACTTACACTTTTCACCTCTCTTCTTTTCACACATTCTTTTCGCTCTCCTAGTCTCTTTAATTCTTGGATCATGGGGTCTTCTACAGCTCCCAAAGAGAACTCATCATTTCACCGTCTTCTCTCTCTTCTCAATCCTTTCCCACTTATGATTTATAGACATCTTTTAGGTTTAGACACCTAGACAGAGAAATGAAGAATAGAGAGATAAGTAGTAAATATGATATATGATTTATGTGATAAGAAGAGAGATGGTGAGAAAAATGAAGGTATTTATATATGTTTATGAATCATTTAGTGTTTCCCATCTCTCAATGACACGTTTTTCATTAGACGTGTTCGCTTATCATCTCGTCTTCCTCTATAAAATCTTACCCTGTGCTTCTATTTGCTCATTCCGGTCACCCAGTCCTCACATTCTCATTCGATATCTATTACAATGGCGAACCGAAGTGCTTGTGCTACTCTGTTCATCAACTTCGATGAACTAATCATCAATCTGGTTCTCGGTGCTGCTGATCTTCATCATTCATCCTTGGAGTGCATCAATCTATCTTTACAAGAACCAATATATCCTAATTTTCTGACAGCATACTGGTTTACAATCATCTGAAGCCCACTCTAAACTCCGAAGACCTTGCAATTCCTTATGGGTTTCTTCTTACCAAGTTTCTAAAAGGCTTGGAGGCTCAACCTTTTTATGCTTTGGATGCTCTCGCTGGAAAAGACTGTTTCCCTATAGGAGTTGACTTTTTCAAAAGCAAGGGCTTCTCACTCTATGATTCTGACGACTCGCTTCTCTCATAATCAGACTCTTCCTCAGCTTCTAAATCATCTAGTTCCGATGAACAATCTTCCAACTGCTCCTCTGATGGCTCTTCAAACACTTCTTCTGATGGCTCATCAGAAGAAGAAAAGAAAAACTAACCTGTCTTAGAAATGCTTAGGTCTTATCTTGTGTAGTCATGGTTATCTTGGGTTTCATGAAATTTTTTTTGATAAATATCTGAGTGTACTGGTTCAGTTAGTGTAATCAGTTCAAATTATGTTAACCCTTACCAGATATATGATGATCCCTGTAATATACCCAACTTCTATGAATATATGGTTGTTATGTACAATGTAGAGTCAAAAACTAACTTTTAACCAAAAGCGTAGAGGGTCCTAAAGTGTAAAGCGCAAAAGCGTAGCGCTAAAGCGTACGTTTTAGCAAAAGCGCTAAATGGTATATATAACAAAAATTCTTGGATGCCATACATAAATTATATAGTATCATAAAACATAATTCATAATTCAAAGCATAAAACTTAAACATAAAGTAGTTATCATCTTCAAAGCATAAAATTTAAATATCAAAGTTCTCATAAATCAAAGCATAAAACTTAAACATCCAATTTAAAATAGTAAATTGTCCAAATTAAAATCAAAAGGTTCCTCCATAAGATCCACATCATCGTCTTCAAGTCCATCAACTTCATCATCCAAGTTCTCCCCATCATAATCATCACCAAGAGATTCCTCTCCAACTTCTTCAGCAACCAAGTTATCATCTCCATGATCAAGTTCTTCTTCTCCAACAAGTTCTTCTTCTCCAACAAGTTCTCATCCAAACCTTCAATGTTGGCATCTTCATTGCTCGCAATCCACTCATCATCGGATGGAACATCTCCAAGATCAAGTACACGACCTTTCCTAGCTTGCTTCTTTTTGGCTAATTTTGAATTAGCCATTACAAAAACAACATCATTCATCTTTTGTTGTTGTAAGCGGTTTCTCTTCTTGGTGTGAACCTGAAGATTTAAAAATAATATTCAGCATATGCAAAACTAGTAATATTATCTATAATTTATAATGTGTAATTAGTATTTACCCTCTCAAAGGCACTCCAATTGCGTTCACATCCAGAAGAACTGCATGTCAAGCCTAACACACGGATAGCAAACTTCTGCAACTCAGGAGTTTCATCGCCAAAAAACTCCCACCATTCTACTGGAGTCCTCTTGTTAGTTGTTCCAAGAGCTAGGTCAGATCCAAACATACCAGTTTTGGCATGGAAGAATTTATCTTGAACAGAAATCTTCTCACGTTCATCATAATCAGGCACCATCTTGTACAAGTAATCAATTAGGCCTTTTTTAACTTCAAGATCTGTCTTAAAACCAGGAGCATAGTGGATTTCAGGATTGAGATAAAAGCCCGCAGCATGCAAAGGCCTGTGGAGCTGTTTGTCCCATCTTTCATCAATAATATTCCACAATGGAAGATATCTAAAATATATAGATAGTTGAATTAGTTTTTAAACATTAAGAACATAAAATTGTGTTAGAGAAAATTCAATTGAATTACCTCTTCTTAACATTAAGCAAGTCCTTCTGAATTTCCTCTTTAGCATTGTCCATTGCCTCATAAATGTAGCCCATGGCTGGCTTCTCTTCAGAATCCACCATACGAAGCACTTTGATAAGAGGAAGTACGCCCTTCACGCAAATATAAACATCCTTCCAAAATTGATTGTTCCCAACTAATTCCTCTATTTCTTTTCCTTCCCTTGTCCTAGACAACTTGGTAGCAAACCATCCTTTGCTTGCAAACATTCCCATCAAAGCATTCTTGTTCTCATAAAGACATCCTAAAGTTAAATAAGCAGTGGCAAAACGAGTCATACCCGGCCTCACCAAGTCTCTATTGGTGTGTTCTTGCAACAAGACTATGAGAGAGGTTATTCCGTAGATGTATCTTGTGATCTTTCTCCCCTTCGGAATTGTCACCTTATGAATGGGCACTTTTTTCTCAAAATCTTCTAACATGAGATCAATACAGTGAGCTGCACAAGGTGTCCAGTACAATTTCTTCCTTTTTGCCATCAACAACTGCCCGGCAACTTTGTAATTGGTTGCATCGTCTGTGACAACTTGAACCACATTCTCCTCACCAATTTCTTCCACAACATCATCAAGCAATTTAAAGACGGCTTCTGCTGTTTTGGTAATGTGGGATGCATCAATGGACTTCAAGAACACTGTCCCTTTAGGACTATTCACCAAGAAATTCAGAATTGTTCTCCTCCTCTTATCAGTCCACCCATCAGTTATTAAGGTGCAACCAACTTCCCTCCAAACAACTTTGTGCGCTTCTAGAGTCTCCATTGTGAGCTGAACCTCTTGCTTTAAATATTTGACCCTTATCTCATGATAGGAGGGAGGCTTGAATCCTTGACCATGTCATGCAATTAACTCACACATAGTGGGAAATTCTTCACTTCTTGCCACATTGAATGGTATGGCATTGTTGTAGAAAAACCTAGCAATAGCTTGACATGCATCCTCTCTTATATCCTTCTTGAAAATGGCAGCCACTCTAGGTTGGGCAAGATTTTTCTTTCCAATTCCACTACCCTCAACCTCAACATCAACCATGTCAATGCTTCTCTTTTGTCGACCTCCTCCATCACTTAGAACTGTTTTTTTTTTTTCCTCTGTTGAACGCTTATGACTGCTTTCACCTCTTGACAAACATCCTCCGGAACATTGTGTCACAGTTCACAATTGTTGAATGTTTTTTCCAAGTGATGTTTCACCCGGGAAATACCTCCATTTAGTTATTTTATGCAGAATTTGCACATAATCTTGATAGAACTACCACCAACAGAAATTCCATACTTTCATCCCGGATCAGTTCTGCTACCTTTGGCAAATCTACTTTTAGGAACAGTTGAACTTGAGGTAGCAGTGCCACCAGTAGCAGACACAGGACCAGCCCCACCAACACTTCCAGTTCCATCATCTCCAGTAGAAGCAGACATTTCAGAGGGGAAGGAGAAGGGCTGAACAGGGGCAAACCAGAAATTGCAAGTGAGAAGAGGGCAGAAGTGAACAGAGGCAAACCAGAGATCACCGATTCACGATAGAGAAGAGGGCAGAACAGTACAGGGGCGGGCGAACGGTGCGCGAGAGAGAACAGGGGAGAACCGGACCGGAGAGCGTCACCGGTGGCAATGCTTGGTCTCCGGCGGTGGCTTTGTTCAAGGGGATAGAAAGTCGCGAGAGCGGAAGAAGGAGAAGCAGGAAGAATCGCGACAGGGAAAGAGGCGGCTGAGTAAGAAATGTTAAAACCCTAAATTAAAAAACCGAGTCTGTTCAAAAACAGGTCAAAACCCAGCCCATTTCAAAATTAACCTAAGGCGTAGAAGCGGCAGAATCGTGCTTCTGCCACGCTTCCGCGCTTCGCCGCGCTTTTTCCGTATTCGCGCTTAAGCCAGCGCTAAAAGCGTGGGCTCCTTGTAGCGCGCTTTTGACTACACTGGTTATGTCCTTCTGTTATTGATCCAAAATCTACTCCATTGCGATATCTTTTTTATTATTGACAAAAGGGGGAGAACAAGATAAGAAGTTAATTTAAAAAGGGACTAAGACTAAGAAGTAGACTTGAAGCAACTAATGAAATCATGCTCTTAAAGTATAATTCCGAGGGGGAGTCAATTTACGGAATTTATCTTTCAAAGTAATTAACTGTAGTTATTCTTTCTTATGAAGTTTATAACTCTTAGTTTTATTATCATAAAAAATGGGAAGATTGTTGGGAAATGAATTTTCTGTCTCAGGGTGTAGATTTTAATGATGACAATACATAAAGTTTTAAAAGCTAATGATCTTGTGATCTCTAAGTGTCAATTAAGAATGCGGGTATAAAAATCCAAGAAAGAGTTACAAAATATCATCAAATAAAAGATAAAGAAGATGGAAGAAATGGAAGACAGCAGAAGATGAAGAAACCAGAATATGAAGGCATGAACATACCAGCAGTCATTTTATGCATCACTGAGATCTAATTCAGTGGCTATGGAGTATACACTGTGAGCAAGAAGAAGTGGTAGTCATTCGGAGCAAGGAATCAAATCTTGGCTAATCCACATTCACTGAAGGAAAGCTTGTGTTGGATCAATTAGCTAAATAGCCCATAACACAAGCTCAAGATAACTCAGTCAAGAAGCAAGGAAATTCAATCAAAAAGTTCAAGAAGAATGATTGACTGCTCATGCTCTGAAAGAGGCACATCTCAAGGCAGTTCAATTCTGGAAAGCACAGAAACATCTCTCTGACTGAATCAAGAAAATAAAGATGGGAGTCCTGAAGACAAGCCATAATCACATCAAGAACTTCAGGAGTTGAAGACATAAGGTCCAACTTTCTCCTCAAAAGAAGTATATCTTTTCCTCAATCTAAATTGATGACTCAACAAGTCTAATCATCAAAAGGAAAAGATTACTGGAGAAAGACCTAACAGACGAAGCTCATCCACAAGAATTTTCATCAGAGCTCTCTTTGACTGTACAATGCTTGAGTAGACCACTCAAAAGACATTTAAGACCTCAATCTAGACAATAGGCATCCGAACCTATTTGTCAGTGTTAGAGATATGTATCATCTGCTGTTGGAGATGCGCAGTATCGACCACAACATCATCTGGGATCGTCTGCTGTACTGACTGACAAAGGAATGCAAAGACTGATCCTATCGTCTAATAAGGATCATCTGCATGTTGAAGTAATTGATCGTCTGCCAAGCTATATCGTCTGGTCAAATGGATCGTCTGACCAGTACTATGTCAGTTGTAACCAGTTATCTAGTAGTACTAGAAATCCCGGAATATCCGGGATCTTATCTTTATATTTTTTATTTTTTATGTTTCCCAATGTAATAATTGACCTCGGACTATCCGTCGTCAGGTCTATGTTCGCTCTGTATAAATACAGAGCTTGTAACCGTGAAATAATTAGAATAGAAGAACATAATAAGATCAGAATAGAAAGATCACTTACGTATCTTTGATTTCTCAAGAACTCTTGGTTCTTAACAGTCAGATAGACTATGGCGTCAGCAAGAGACATTGCCTTATTCAATCTGACTCAATCTATCAAATTGAGTTGCATAGAACTTCCCAGCCTTGCCATATCAAAAGGTCCAATGCTTCTCAATGAAGTTTACAACAATGATATGCTCATCAAGACTTATCATATTCATTATTGGTAAACTACTGTTGTACGTTGATGGTCCAATATGCTAAAATGATCAAATACACTAGAAGCCAGGTACAACTCATTGACTTCTAAACCTCATGAAGAGTTCTAGAAGTCGTGTCTACCAGGAGCATAGACTACTGGGCTCTTTCATAAAAAAGGTTAATGAACTTTGAGCAGTTGTCACCGAATACTTTTCTGACATTGGAAGAAGTATATTTTCATCTTCGATCACACTCTCAACAAGGAAAGTACAATGTGGAAGGAAGGGAACCTTTCCCAATGTTTCATTTTTCTCTCTCTCAAGTAGAAACACTCAATTGTCTCGATCAGGTAAACTACTATTCACTGGTCTTGCGGCGTACTCTCTGACGGTTTCTCTCTCCAAGCATCACATCCAACCTTCCTCAACGGGTCTCAGTTCAGAATGTACTGGCGAAGGATTCACGCGACATCAAGAAGACAATCGAAGATGAATCACTGAAGCAAGCTACGTTCAACAGGAAGTCTCAAGTTTAAATATCTGTCAGAAGAAAAGAGTCGTTGGAACTACAGTGCACTCAAACAAAAGTATTCGTTGCAGCTTCAAAATTTGCAATAGTCATATTTGCACCTCTGCCTATAAATACGCACTCCATTAAAGTAGTGTGTGTTCGTGCGTTTGCAAGTCCAACGTGCACCGAGTGCAAGTTTGGACCAAGCTCAATAGACGAAAATGTAGTCCAAGCAGTTGGGGTGAAGCTACGAGGATTGTGTTGGCAACAAGTGCCTCATTCATATCTTGTTGGTTGCCTATGAGTATGAACAATCCACTCTTATCTTAAGTTTATACTCAAACACATCCTCACTAGACTTATGATTTAGATTAGAATTCGTAATAATCATTTAGAAAAAGCATGAGAGAAAAACTAGAAATGCTCAATGAAAAGATACATGTTCTGAGCCAAAAAGAGAAAAGCAGTAAGAAGACTTTGATCAACTAATCAACTATGTCTATAAAATTAGCATTAGAATAGTGAGCTTTAAAGCATATTATGTGTCTATCCTATCACTGCTCTATGAAGGTTGCAACCACGCTATATCAAATACACCTTCATAGACAATAAGAGAACAACTTCAACAAACCCACAACACAACTTTCCTAAGCTTGGAGAGACTTGCACAAGAATACTCGGAGAAAAGAGAAGTCCTCACAATACATAGAGACAGGAGGAGCCCTCACAATACTTTGTGATAGGAGGAGTCCTCGGAATACTTGCAGAAAGCTTGTAGAGGCTTTGGAAACAATACTCAGCAAGAAGGAGTCCTGAGAATACTCGATGTTAGAAGAAGTCCTAAGAATACTTGTTAAGCCCGAAGAGGCTTGGAAAGAATACTTGCTAGGAGGATTCCTTGAGAATACTTGGTGCTAGGAGGAGTCCTTGAGAATACTTGGTGTAAGGAGAAGTCATCATAATACTTGTTAAGCTTGAAGTGGCTTGGAAAGAATACTTGGTAGGAGAAGTTCTTGAGAATACTTGCTAGGAGGAGTCTTTGAGAATACTTGTTGATAGGAGAAGTCCTTAGAATACTTGTTGGGAGAAGTCTTGTAGAATATTTGTAGTAAGAGTCCTTGATAATACTCGTTGTGATTAGTGGAAATCTTGGTGGTAGCCAAGGACTAGGCGTAGCACATTAATTAAGGGTGAATCAGTATAAATCTCGTGTGTCTTCTTCTTATGCTCTAACTCTATCTTCCGCACCATCGTTTATTCGTTGCTACTCTATTTTAGAAGACTGCACACGAGCCAATATCGCTAAGCAAATTCCAAACGTTGTCAATCGCGAAGAGTTTTCATAGACACAGTCCAACTCTCCTCCCCCCTTGTTGTGTCTCTGTGATTTCCCTCATGCTATTGTTTTACAACTGGGCCATTGAACTCTCAATTGTTCTTCTATGCTGGTCTGAAACAGGACAAGTTTCTCACAATGCGTTCATTTCAAGAAAAACATCGTGGTGTTCTCCTATGGACTTAGTCCACTTCGTAATACTCTCATCACATGACTCTTTCTCATTGCTTGGATAATTCACTTGCCTATCCTCGAGGACTAGGATGCTCTTTCAATGGATAATATGGATAGACAGGGATATTGAGCTAGCAAACTATAGGGCCAAAGAGAACGATTAGATTCAGAATTGTAAAATTTCTCCAATGTTAGTAGGATTGTTATCTTTTATTTCATTCTAGAGTGTTCCATGAAATATGATGGTGCTACTTGTATGACCCTCTTTACTTTTGGGATTGTTTTCCCTAATATAAAATGTATCTTTTGTTAATGAAAAAGTCACCCAAAAAATTGAGTTGATGCTCCCATTTAATTTTGTTCTTAGTTTTTATTAGCTTTCCTAATTAGTTCTTGATCGAACTAACTTGATAGGAAGCTTCTTATCAATATATCTGAACCATCAAATCAGGGGTACTCGCGCCAACTAAGTGTTGGTTTAATGGTAACCAAGTTAGCCCTTAGTAAAAGTGAGAACACAAATTCGATCTCCAAAAAAGTTATTTGTTAGAAGGAACAACTACAATTTCTCAAATGGATACTTTCATAAAAAAAAAATAAGATAATAAGGTGCAGTCGCAACCATCGAAATTGATGTCAAAACTGTTCTATATATTTCTCTTTTCCCATATTAATGGGGAAGTTGCAAGTTACAACACTCTGCATCACCCAATACAAGAATATACTGTAAAAGCGTATATGACATCAATACATGACTTATTCTTCTCCTTTCTCTCATATAACCTATGAAGTGTATGTTCCATTTCGGTTTGGAAAGCCTCAAAATCCTGTTATGTATCTTTGACCAAACATGATTTTGAGATTCCAAACATAACCAAACACTATAAATAAATTCGTCAACCCGTGCTCAAACAATGTCACAAATTGAGAAGAAATTTCAGACCACGGAGACAAAGAATATATAATAAGAGCTTACTTTTCAAGAAATTGTTTCATGTAAGAAGAAAATGAATTATGCAGATCAGGCCTTCTTTCATGATGCTTGGTTAGACCAAGACAATGCCTTTCGTAGTTGTAGAAGCCTCCATGCCATCTGCATTCCCCAAAGTCGTATTTCCATCAAAATCTTGTCCAACTGAACATTAAACCAAGTTACAAGTGACTTGCTTTGCGACATCTTTGCCTCAATCACAGCCTCAGAAGAAACCTTTCCAATGACAAAAAATGTCTCCAGAGACGATCCCTGTAACTGATCAAGATACCCAAAAAAGAATATATGAGTGAGAAATATATCATTATAAACAGAACCTGCGGCTCAGGCATTCTCAAAAGCCATTTTCACTTATATGTGTTGGACTGGAAATTATACAATTAGACATAAACTACAGTTGTTTGAAGAGAATCATCAATCAATCACATGTGTTGTGTAATGTAGTGGATGGAAAACATGGAATTGCATGTACCAGAGTATTGTTGACTGCTCGTAAACAGTCATTTGTCTTCAGCATGAGAAGAATCACACGTGGTAATCTTCTTAGAAGCTCCGAGATTTCATTGAAATATTGCGAAGCATACATCTGTGAAACAATTCAATTAGGAGGGTCATTTAAATGCTTCTTTTCCTTCAGCGGCCACGTATACAAGGATGATTATTTCATAAATGTTATTCCCCTAGCTAAGAAAGGAAATTCAACTATGTAGAACATTATAGCATCTTGTGAAATCAGGTTGACTTTGATATTCAGTAAAAAGAAAACTGTGATGTAATTGAAAAGTTCCATATAACAGATAGTTAAACTACAGAACAACGGATATAAATGAGAAGAATTAAGAATTGAGAATCCTTTGGCAAGAAAACCAGCATGAGCGTAGGTATAAAATAACTCACAATATTAAAGGGAAGAGGGGCACAGTGCAAGCATTATAATCAAAAGAACATGAACCTATGATTGAATAACAAAATCCTGGAGAAAGAATTTCACTTAAACAATATCTTATACCTGCAGTTCTGATCGATCACTCTCGTTTCCCTGTATAACTAAATGATCCATGGATGGATCGACAACTCTATTCCATGGTCTCATTGTTAGAATTCCAGCAAAAAGTGCATATAAGTCCTCCCCAGCACCCAGTTTTCCACTGTATTCCTTGATTGCATTAGCATCAGCAAATATCAATGCTTTCCACAGAGCAGCATAATTAGTTCTTGTATTGAAGTCAAGCTCTTTATAGAGTCCATGGTCTAAAAGAATCAACTGAGGTTTTCTCCTGCCTGCATGAAAAAAAGAAATAAATAAATAAGTGAAATTATCAAGAAAAAAGTGCAAACTATAGGATATCGACAATGCAGTAATTCTAAAAACCAGACAAATAGCTGCAAGCAAGCAGAAAAGCCAAAAACTTCAATGGACCTAGATCACTGAAGTTTAAGGAGACAGTAGGCATCTGCATTTGTATGGAAAACTTGAAAAACATTATGGTATTTGCAAACGAAAAATTGCATTATTATTAATTTCAAAGTCAGAAAATATTTATTATAGACTTTATACTTTTGGCAAGTCCAAGACTTTAAAGAGGAATGAAATTAAATATATATATATATATATATATATATATATTACAGTATATTATCACTTTGTTTAAAAAAAAAAACAGTATATTATCACTTCAAATCACAATGTCACACATGGACACATGCATCTCTATCTTAAGCAGGGTAGCATCCATCCTTTTAAGTTTGTTATCTTCCTCAATCCTTTTACAAATAAAATAGAGAACTATGTCTATAGATGTAACGTGGTGAGTGCTATTTCCTGTAAAACTTCATGTTCCCCTATTCTAATGCATCAGTGCTGATATTGCTGCACAGTTTTACTTACAGTAAATATTCCAGTTGTTTTTGAACATTTTAATGCACACAGTCATCAAATGAATCACTGCCATGCAACTTATTAATGGTAATCACTAATCACTGCCGTTATTTTTCCTTCATAAACAGATTTTGAGTCCCCAAATCAAATCAATGGAGGTTTTAGAAAACTGGGTTTAAGATGTTCATCACAAAGAATAAGTAACTAAAACTAAAAGCTTCTCCTGGAAGAGCCAAATTAAGCTAGTCCAAGGTTTTGCTTTTAGCATCCAATAAGATAAGGAGAGCGACCCTCATCCTTAAGAGGAGAAATTTACAGTTTCTTTTTCCTTGTAGTAGCTAAACTAGCAAATCAATAGTCTAAGAGACCTAAAAAGATACAAAACAAAGGCTATATCTGAACATTAAAGAGTTGCAGAAAGAGTTCGAGTTTGGCAAGGGAAGGAATCCTTACCTAGAATGCCAGCTCTGCTGGAAGGTAACGGGCGAACTAATAAGTTCGCGGCATGTGGATCACAATGCACAAACCCATGCTTGAACATCATTTCAGCAAAAGTTTGACTAACCTGCAAAATGATGATTACATTTTATCATATTATTTTTAAGATGAACTTAAGAGGAGCCTTGACACAACAGTTGGAGTTGTCTCCGTGTGACTAAGAGGTCACAAATTCGAGACCTGGAATCAATCTTTTAAAAATGCTAGGTAAAGCTGTTTACTATAAGTGGGTCTGACTTTGACGCTTCCCAAGACTACAAGTATAGTGGGAGCTTCATGGCACCAAAATTTCACGAGGAAATAAAACACTTGTCAAACAACCAATTATCCCAAAAGCTTAAGCTGTTGGGTAAGGGTCATATGAACAATTTTCTATTATATGCTAACACGCCCCCCCACGCAAGAGCCCTTTGGGCTTGAAGCATGGACAATGCACAGGTCCACCTACCATGTGCTGTAATTTAACTTCTTTTTATTAGAAGAATTGGGGGCGGCAGGGATCAAACTCTAGACCACTTGGTCATAGAGGCTCTGATACCATCTCAAAAGTTAGGGTAGAATGAATTGATTTCATTGATCTATGCTAAGAGTACATCAGTCATATATACAAGGCTGGAAAAGCTAATTTAGGAAATACAATAACAGCACCTAAACAATCAGATCCCTATGATTCAGGGATATTTCCCTTATACACTATAATTGTAATTTGCTAAATAAGGAAATAATACAGCTAATAAAACACGGATTCTGACAACACTCATCATTAACTTCTCAAACATCATTAACATATGTTTTCATAGATATCACAACAATAGCAATATGTCACAAAAAACATAAACCCTGTCAACAGCAACTATTGATCATTGTACGCATCTATAATGAAGCCCATAAGCAAACACTTACCAAAGTTGAAAGTTCATGCGGATGGATCCCAAGTTTCTTAATGGCCTTTACATCATTTATGTAAGCACCATCCATATATTCCATCGTTAGCAGCTTTGAAGTACTCAAATTCCAATATACTTTGGGTGCATATACATAATTAGCAATATGAGGGGAAAACCTGCGGAAGTTCTCCAAACACCTTTCGCTGTTCTTAGCTTCAGTTAGAAAATCTAATTCCTGGCAGTCATGATTAACAAACCAAATCACAAATCATCAGGCAAAAGAAGGAAATATTAACGAGAAAAGAAATCAGAACCCAAGAATGAAGAAGAAACAGAAAATTAAAAAATCCAACATATATCAAGCAAAGTTCCTGACTAAAACAGATATTGGTCACGTTAGCATACAGTATCTATACTATCTAGTAACCATATCAATGAAGGTAGAGCTATACATATCTTTTTAAAAACAATTATTTAAGTCAAAATTCTAAATATGATCAGTGATTCTCGAACATTCAGATAAAAAATAATGCAGTTTACATTATAACTACGTAAAATTTTAGAATAGCACTCACAACACAACTAAATAATTCTAATCCAATCCCCACCTCCAGCCCCAAAAAGCAGAGTGAAAGTTCATGGCAACTAACAGAAATTGAAAATGAAGACAACTTGACATGAAAACCTGACAATAACAAAAGGTTAACTTTTATGACAATCACCGTATGAATGGAAAATAGTTTAAGCAAAATTTCTCGACCCAAATAAAGAACTAATTCTAAAACACTACCATGGTTATTGAATTATGTGGGAAATAGGCAAGCATTAAAATATATACTTTTTCCAAGCTTAGGTGTTTTTTCAAAACATTGATTTATAGTTAAACAACCTCTTAGAAATTAGAATTAGGAATAGGCGTAACTCTATCCCAAAAGCTAGCTTAGGAATGAGGACTGCTCTACCCGTTACAAACACTTATTTTCCCATATCTCTAGTCAATGTGAGACTTCTCAACACAGCCCCTCACGGCCAGAGTTGGATATCTGGAGCGTGGAATTTGCAAGATTGGACATCTGCGGGTGACCCATACATAAGTCGTCACCAATAAATAAATTAGGATAGGCACTGATGCCATGTTAGAATTCGCGTTAGGCCTAACTCTACCCTAAAAGCTAGCTTAGGAGTAAGGGTTGCTCTACCCTTTATAAACATTTATTTAGCCATATCTCTAGTCAATGTGGGATTTCTCAACACAACCTTTCAACATATATATATTGGCTAATTAAGAGGAAAAAGAGGACTTTTTATAGGGGTCAAAAATGACTTAGTTTATTTAAAAATGAAAGTTTAACTGAATTTAACATGTGTTTAAGGTTCCTATCAAATTTTGGCCAAACAATTTTAACTCAATACCTTCACTATAAAAATTAAATGAGAAGAAAACGACACTAAAGTATACATCGAGTAAAACTAAATTTTCAAAGTTAAAAGACTGTTAACAACATTAACTAAGAGTCCAAGACATATCAACTAGTATACTAGGCAAGAACCACCAAATAACCATGGAGATATTTTTAGGCATTGGTATTACTTTGAAGTTAAATACCAACTTGCCTTGGGTAAACTCTCGTTAATCTCATCAATCAACCACCTGCAGACAGAATTAAACAGAACATTAATAAACCATCAATGTAAAGCAACCTCGGGAAACAGAAGATAAATAGCTCTTACAGAGACAACTTAGACCATTCAGTTTTTTAATGATTTAATGCATACACATCCACTAACGGAGGTTGGTATGTTTCCCAATACAGATAGCTTTCTAAATCTCCCAAACTCATGAAGCTGGTAAATTCCAAACAACCAATAGCATGACAGAAGTACCTATAATCAAAACTGGGAAAAAACTTATGCAGAGTGTTCACAATCAATTCCACGGTTGCATGATCAGCAGCCGCAGTATCAGTCATGTGAGTATGTTGAACCTGAATATTGTCAGATAGTACATAAATGAACAAGAAACACTCCTCATAAAATGCTCAAACTCAACTTCATGCAGAAGAAAGTTAATCCAAAATGCTCCTAATAATAAATAACCAAAAAATAAAATTAGCAACAATTGGAACCTTCACAGCAACTTTTTGGCCATCATGTGTGCGGGCTACATGAACTTGTGCAAGGGAAGCACTTGCTATTGGGACTGGATCAAACTCGGAAAATATCTGCACATCAGAAGGGAAAATTCACCCACAACGGCAGTGATATTTCACCAGAAAAACCGCAACAATGACTGATAAAACTAATTAAAAAAAAATGAGATGAGCCATTTCTCAAGAGGGAATGAAACAAATAATAAATACATTATCAGGTGAGTCTCCGAGCTCCTTCTTGAAGACATCACATACTTGCTCATACGAAGAAACTGGACATCTATTTAGCATAGACTCCCTCAATGTCTGAACATATTCTAGAGGAACTAAGTACTCCTGTCAACAACTAAACAAACTCAGCATGGCCTATTGTGTGCTCAACAGAAGAACAAGGGAAATTAATAAAGTCAGTGTTCTGCATATCTTTTTTCTCATAAAAAACAACAGGAAAAAAACATAAGTATACCAACTGCCCAAGATGCTGTCCAAGCTTTATATAAATCCCTCCATTCTCAAAACACAGGTCTCGAAGTTTTTGTGCTGAGCGGAGGTGAACTTCATGTTTGACTCTCTCCCTCTCAGCACTTCCTTCCTGGAGTCCCCACAGTGAATATTCATAATCTAACAATAATACAAAATCAGAACCAGCTCAATCAATCCAATTATTCAAGTTATGTGAACATACACAAATTCAACTCTAGAGCTATTTCTGCATAATGCAATCCACCTCAGTTGTCAACAAGTTCATTATTCACAATTCAGACACAACTCATCATAACTCAAGAACTATTTCAGCATAACTCTAGAGCTTCATTTTCACATAAATCATGTAACCCTACACAGACATACTCCATAATCCACAATTCAGACAAGAATCACACACAAATTTAACTCTCAGACAATTTCTGCCTCAAGTAAATACAGTCCACGTCAATTTTCAATAAGTTCCATTATAATTTATCCTAAACCCCTAATCACGTTTAAGCACTCATTCCAATGATTCAATAAGGTTTAACAAAGAGAACTGAGCTAGGAGAGGAACGCAAGAATGAGGAAATGGATGAATTTTGTTTGATTCACAGAAACTAACTTTAGGAACTATGGAGGTTCGGTTAGATGTACAGTACCGAAAGCAATGTTGGCGGCCGCTACGGCGTCGCGGAGGAGGCGACGGGGAACGGTGGCACAAAGCTTGAGCGCTGTTTCGGGGTTGTCGGAGCTGGCAATCAGCGCCGCTGCGGATCCACCGCCCACGGCTGAGAGCACAAGAGAGAGCTTTGTACCCGCGCGCCATAATGAGCCCATGTTATTCGCAAGTGACAATCGATGTAGTAGATGTTGCACATTTAGATGTAATAATGTATGTACAATATAATATAATATAATATATATATATATATATATATATATATATATATATATATATATATATATATATATATATACTAGTTGGAATTACCTGTGTAAGACACGGGTAACTTTGGATAAATTTGAATTATTGTGTGTTGAATAATTTTTTTATAACTGCTTATATATGTTATTGTGAGGTTTACAATAGTGACCAATACTCTAGCCGTGAGAAATAGTTACTTAGCAGTAAACGGTTGACGACAATTTGCGCTTAACTCACATGGTCAAGTATCAAAACCCCCTTCTGCATGGTCGAGGGACAAAGTTAGCTAAATACCACGCCACATCTTGTGCTAAATTTATTTGTTATTTTGTCATGTTCTCGATTATTCGTATAGGAATCTTTAGCACGGAGTGCGTCGTCTTCTCTTCGGACAACAACAATGCAGCAAACCCCCTCGAAACAACATTAATGACAATATCCCCTCTCGATCTAATGGATGCTGATAGAGTGTTTCATACAAATGTTTTAGCTGTTCTAAGGCACGGGTAACTTTGGATAAAGTAAAGTTAATGTGTGTGGAATGATTTATATTTATAACTTCTTATACATGTTGTCAGGTCGACAACAGTGACCAATACCCTCGCCATGTGAAATAGTTACTTAACGGTAAACGGTTGGCGACAATTTACGCTTCACTCACATGGGCAAGGATCGAAACCCCCTTCTGCATGGTCGAGGGACAAAGTTAGCTAACTACCACACCAGATCTTTGTGCTAAATTTAGATGATAATTTGTCATGTTGATTCCTCGATTTTTGATATATGAGGTTATCTAAATTACTCGTGAAATTACTCATAAGATTAATTGTCATTTTATGTTACAATTTGTAAAATAAAAGACAAATAACAACATCCTACTTGTCATTATTTAACTCATGGATGATGAATGAGAAAGTATAATAGGAAGTCACCCGATACACAAAAAGGAAAATCACACGTTAGAATTAACCTTCTAACACATAGGAGTATAATATCAATCGTAATACGATTTATAGAATATCAGTAAGCAGTACCTTATGGAGTTATATTTCCAAAAACTTCTTCGTACACAACATTAACTGTTGTGTTAGGAGGGAGGTCGTCATGATTTTCTATTAGTATCCTCAATCCTTGTTTGCTCCTTACTCTGACAAAGCAATGTATAACTGTCCATGAGTGAAAAGTGGCCTTGGAAGATTAATCCAACACACCCAAGTGTCTGTCCCTGGGATTTATTGATCGTCGTACCAAAACAAATGGATATAGGAAACTGAGTTCGCTGAAATTTGAATGGTAGGTTTGCATTACTTGTAGCCATTTTCATTCTAGGAATCAGTGCAATACGTCCAGCTTTAGTCCATGTGAGTGTGACGCACTCAATGACATGGTCTCCCATCCTCCTCACTCTCAGCCTTGTTCTATTGCACAATCCGTATAATTGATCAATATTTCTGAGTAAGATTACTGGGACGTTTTCCTTCAAACTCAACTTATGCGGAGGAAGGCCAGAACAGTTTATAGCATTCAAAACCTCAGGGGAAAATGCATCCAACTCACTTTCAACACTGGCATCTTCTTTGCATATTTCATCAGAGCTTAAATAATCTCTTGGCAATCCCGGTACCTGTGACATCATGCTGTCATTGACCTTTCCAACTAACTCAACAACGTGGGCTAAAATAGCTCTATCCTTGAAGTAGTCTTATTTGGTCATATTCGGCAACAAATCCGGGTATGTGAAATTTTCCAAGTTATCAAAACTGTTGTTAGTGTTTGGTATAAGGATTTCATCAGGTATTCATAATTCCAATTCGCCATTAATTGGCTCTCCAACCATACCATCACTTATAGCCAACAACCATTTTGAGAATTCTGCTATATCAAATGCATTTGAACTGGAAGATCCACGCATAAGTCTCATGTTCTTAGTCAGACAAAGAACCTGGCAAAAAGACCACAGAGAGGAAGAATTTATAGCGGCACTGACGACATCTTGCCTAGATCCCCATGGAATAACAGGAAAGATCTGTCTGAAATCACCGCCTAAGACAACGACATTTCCTCCAAATGGCAACTGAGAGTCGTAGCCTGGGGTAAATCTCAAAATGTCTCTCAATCACTTATCTAAAGCTTCGTAACACTATTTGCTCATCATAGGAGCTTCATCCCAGATGATCAATTTGGCCCTTATGAGTATTTTAGCATGGGGGTTGTTGTGTTTTATGTTACATGTTGATTCCTCGGTTATTGGTATAGGAATCTTTAGCCTCGAGTGCGTCGTCCTCCCTCCAGACAACAACAGTGCAGCAATCCCACAAGAGGCAACATTCATGACAATATCACCTCTCAATCTAATGAATGCCGATAAATATCCATATAAATAACAAAGAAAAAATAAAATAAAATACTTAAAAATTAAAAATAACACAAATTTAATTGTCTAAATAAACATCGGATAACAATATCCTAATATTATAAGAAAAAAATAGATAACTAAAAACAATCTTAGGGATTAATTTTGCAATTTATTTTTTCAGGGACCCAGACTGATTCTCTTTCAAATGTTAGGGACCCTGAACATATTTAAGCCAATTATATTTAGAACACCAAAATATTATATGAAAATTTAATACCTAATTGTTTATTGGTTCCAGTGACGTTCTTCATGAATTCCACTGAGGCGTCGTCTACACATAGTAGTCATCAAAAGACGATGTATATCATTACATTGACTATTGGATATTATTTGAACATGTATGTATAATATACATATTGGTTTATGTGCATACATAACATTTCACTAACCTTGGAACCTGTTAGTGTCGCTAAATGGATCATCATCAGCGAGCTCACCCAAATTTATGTCATCGAAACCAACAGGATCTGCAAATCAAATACAAAGGTCACATACATAATTGAATTATCGTTTTGTGATGGCCAACATTGTAGTGTGTCAAAATCTTGTTAAGAATAGTAAAAAACGGTCACCATCTTGATCTTCCAACGGGTCAACGTCGAAAGTGTTATCATCTGATGATAACACAGGTATAGATGATGTTGTTGGGGTGTTGTTTGGTGCAGTTGGATTCATCTCAAACCTACTTGTAACATGTCCATTAGTTTGTATGGTGCAAAATTGTCTCTTTCGACCAATACTCTGTGGGCTTTCATATATATTACAATCACCAAAACAAATTGAACACTCAGATAGGTTTGAAGAAAACATACAACAATAACAATGTCACTATTATAATTACATTGTAGCTATAGATATAAAAGACGTACCTACGGGCGAGTGATTAATCATATCTTGGTTTTGTGATGTTGTTTTATTACAACTGGAGAAAAAAAAAACAATTTAGAAGTATGCAATAGTTCTCACGATTCTCTCTTTTCAAATATGGGTTTGGATTTGGGTCCTGATTTTTTTATTATTGATTTAGGTTTAGAATTCATAGATAATGAATATGAGGGAGGCGATTGTAGGAGAGGGAGACATCTGGGTATCCTGTGCGTTCGGTTGCGGCCATCTAATCTAATCTATCTAACTGAAGCTACAGATCCATTTTTTTCTTCTCCCATCAACGATTCGCGCTGTAACTCCGAATAATCATTCTTTGTAAGCTCTCCTCTCATACATCCGTCTTTCACAATTTTCCAAAGAATCTCGCACGCAGTTTCATTCAGGTGTTGAAGGGCCTGTTTGATTTTTGTTTTTAAAAACAGTTTTTTGTTTTATAAAATTAAAAAACAAAAAAACTTGTTTGGTTAAGATGTTTTCTTAAAGGCTTAAATATGTTTGGGGTCCCTGACATTTGAAAGGGAATCAGTCCGGGTCCCTGAAAAATTAATTTGTTAAATTGGATCCCTGACATATGTTTTTTAATCAAATTAAGTCCTTTTAACCAATTTTGACTAGTCCTTTTAATCAAAATCAAAATCCATGTAGGATAAGTGAGATGATGTGGAGGTGATGACTAGGTATTGACTACTCAAAATTGGTTAAAATGACTTAATTTAGTTAAAAAACATATGTCAGGGACCCAATTTAACAAATTAATTTTTCAGGGACCCGGACTGATTCCCTTTCAAATGTTAGGGACCCCAAACATATTTAAGCCTTTCTTAAAATTAATTTAAAAACAGTTTCCTGTTTTTTTGTTTTTAAAACAGAAAAACCAAAACAGAAAAAAGTTTTTTTTGTTTTTTATTTTCAGCTTTGTTTCATTAATGACATTACTGTAATTAAAAGAAATTAGAAAGTAAGGGTTTTTTATTTTTTTATTTTCAAAAATGTTTTTAAAATCATATTATCAAACAAGTTTTTTTCTTTTATTGTTCTAAAAAGTAGTTTTTAAAAACTATTTTAGAAAACAATTTTGAAAACAAAAAAATCGAAAACACAATCAAACAGGCCCGAAATTTCTATTAAATTAGTGTTTTTATCACCATGCTTTAATCAAGAAACTCTTGATCTCTTACTACACCAAATTTATCTAACCCAAGCGGACTATCCACTTCTTTTTTAATATCCAGGATCTCTTTCCGTATCACATCATGTCTATTTTTTAACACATTCAAGATAAGATGAGAACAGGATACGATAAATGATTTGATAAGCACAAGATATGATAATAGCAGAATAGACTTTTATCCTATCCTGCGTTTGGGATGGACAAGATATTGACAGGATATGATACAAACAATGAAAAATGTATCAATTTTTTAAAATATTTTATATTTAAATTATTAATTATAATTATATAAGTAGGGAAATAATTTTAAATAATATCATATGATAATATAAAATTATTCTATATTTACTATTATAAAATTAATATTTTTATATATATATGTGTGTGTGTGTCTGTGAGTAGCCTATTTTATTGTTAGTGAAGAATTATTTTGTGTATTTTTATTATAATATAAATAACGAAAAATAATGTTAACTAAGTAGTAGTAAGTGATAACGAAAATTTAATTATTTTATATGAGTAACTCCAATATTTTCACCATTTATAAATAATTTTATTTTCTAATTAAATTTATCAGTAACTAAATAATTTAATTTAACAATAACAATTAGTAATTGATAAGTAATAAAATTAATATTTTATTAAAATAAAAAATTATATTTATTAATTAATATTATTATAAATTATATTAAATATAAATATTGAAATTAATTTTGGGTCACGGTAATAAACAAACAAAAAACTGATATCCTATCCTGTCAGGATAATTTCTATCCTAACTTCCTCCTCAAGATAACTTTTACACATGATGGACATGATAGGATAAGGAACATGATAGTGTTATCCTATCCTGCTGGCGCAACAAACAACAAATAACAACAGGATATGATTACTATTATATCATGTCTCTGTTTATCCTGTCCACCAAACGGGCCCTCGGTTTCTTTATCAAGATCTGGATATTTTTCCTAAAGTTACCAATTTCTTTTTGTCCCATCCATCTAGACTCGAACCTGGAATTTTTCTTCAAGAAAATCAAAACTGCACTATTTAAACCAACCACCTAAAATATTAAAAAAATGATTGCAACTAAAATATTTTGTTAATCCAACTAAAATCAACTAAAAGCTATTGTTAAGATTGCAACTATAATCGTAATATTTGGTATTTGTCTAGAACTAAAATATTTTGTTAATCCAACTAAAATCAACTAAAAAAATATTGTTAAGATTGCAAATATTTTCGTAATATTTGGTATTTGTCTAGAATTATTAAGAATGCAAACATTTAACATTTGGTTAAAAATTTGGTATTAATTAGTTATGATTCGTTCCTTATTTAACATTTCTAATCAATTTCAATATAAATTTTATTTAAAACATTAAAATTTATTTTTAAAAAAAAATCTTAAGATTGTATGTTAACTATTTCAATATATTGAAAAAGAAGAAAATTGCTAAACCGCTGCTGCTTGCCTCTGCTAGGGTTTCTGGACTTTCTTCCCAGGGCGGCGGTGGCCCTTTCTCTGGCGGCCGATTCCTCCTCTGCTTTCTCTTTGCTGCTTCTTCTCCTCGCGAATCCTTCTCGCGCGTCTCTTCCTTCGGTTTTCGCCCTTTCTGTTGTCTTCGCCCTTTCTTTGGTTTCGCGGCCTGCTTTCTTGTTTTCTCCCTTTGTGAAGCCCTTTGGTGCTCGGTGAGTCTCGGTTCTGCTCTTCTCCGTTGCGTGTCCTGAGATTTGCTTTGAGTCAAGGTCCTTTTTGGTGTTTTGGGTATGGACTACCCCTGTTCTGGTTCGATCTGTCATTCCCAACCAGGCTCGGCGGCGGGGAATGGCGGCTCTGGGCAGGGCCTGGCTGTTGAAGGAGGCGAGATGGTAGAGGACGAGCCAGCGGGCTTATTAGGTTTTGGGGCTGAGGGGGGCATCTTCCATCAGTCTCGTGTTTCCCCTTGCCGCAGTGTTTCGACCCTCTTCATCGACGACATCGAAGAGTCGATCGGCTACCATCATATTCGTGGTTTGTTCTCTCTTTTTGGTAGGACCCTGAATGTTTTTATTCAACGCAAACGCAAAGTTGGGCGCCGTTTCCGCTTCGGTTTCGTCCGTTTTTTCTCCAAGCATCAGGCTACCTCTGCTTCTATCGCTTTGGATGGCCTCAAGGTGGGTGGGGCTGTCCTTTCGGTGGCTCCGGCTAAGTTCCCCAAGGATCATCAGCGCCTTGAGCCTCGTTTCTCGTGTGGCAAGGATCAGCATTTGTTGGGGGTCGGGTCATCTAGGGACAATGCTTGCGGGCTATCTGAGGGTGTTGCTTGTGTCCGTCCATGGAAGGAGGCTCTTGTGGGGGATCTTATTGCAGCAGCCACGCAGGAGGTGGCCTTGGTCCTGGGTGATGACAAGGTGATTGGTCTGTCGAGAGAACTCTCGATGTGTTCCTATTTCCTGAAATTGGTTCATTGCAGGTCGAGTCTTCCGCGGTGGAGGAGGTGTTTCTGCAGTCTACCAGAAGACGTGGTCGGCCAAAGAAAATGGGTGGTCCAGGCGGCTCTAAGGGGGTACCAGTCCCAACAGTTAGGGCTCGCGGGCTGGGGGTCAAGAGGGCTCGAGGCCGTCCCAGGAAAAAGATCAGGAGTCTGGAGCCTTCCTCTCCTCTTTGTGCTATTATGGAGGCCAGGGCGAGTGGGGATAAAGATGTTGTTCTTGTTTCCGCGCCTGTCTCGTCCGAGACTCCAGTGCCTCCGAGTGTGATGACGAGAGCTAGACGTGCCATTGCGGTTGGTAAACATGTGGGTGTTGTTTTCGAGTGCCCTGACAGCAAGGCAGTTAAGCATATTGCGGCTCAAATAATGGAGCGTAGGATGGCGTAGGTTTCGTTTTCTTCCTGTGCAGGTGTTGCTTTTTGGGTTCCGTCATCTTGTGGTCTTGGTTGGTGTTCTATGTCTGGTTGGGGCTGTGCTTAGGAGGCCGGGACTAGAGGTGGTGGGTGCTGCTTTTTGTTGTCTTGCCTTTGTGGCTGGTGTTCCAGCTTGCGGCGTACTTCTTGCTTTGCAGTAGGTCGTTGGGCCGTGCAGTAGCGTTTTGGGTTGCTGGATATCTTTTGTATAGGTTGCCGTTGTTTTGGGTGGGTTTCTGTATATTCTCTTTTTGCTTTGGTGCTGCCGATCCCTTCCTGTTTTTATGGCAGGAGGGTTGCAGTGTTGTTGTTATGACGGCTTCTTCTATATTAATATATATTTTCGCTTTCAAAAAAAAACTATTTCAATATTAAGAATTTGAAAATTGAAAATAAATTTAAAATATTTGGTATTTGTCTAGAATTATTAAGAATGCAAACATTTTCGTAAGATTTGATATAAAATTATTAACAAAATTTAAAATTTTCGCAAGCTAGAAACAAAGTGAATTTTAATTATTAACAAAATTTTGAAACATAGTGAATTTGAAAATAAATTTAAAATATTTGGTATTTGTCTAGAATTAACAAAATTTCTCTTCCATGCTTCCATGCATTGAATTTAATATTGCTTTCAAATCAAAAAAGAACACATGGGACGAAATATCTTGCTAATTAACATTGTTTATCATTGTTATTATCTCTATGCGGGTAGGATTGCTTATCTCTTTTAATAGTAAGGTGGAATAATTCAATCTATTGCTGGAAAAATATTTATTATTATTAAAAAAAATTAGTTTGATCAAAAGCATTATTATTGTTGTCCCGGACCTAACAACTTGCCATCATTTTCCTTCTTTTTTCGTAGAAGTGTAGAACAGCAGGGATCCATTTTTTTTCTTTTTCTTTTTGTTAATGTTATCAATTTTTTTACTCAATAAACAGCAGAGTTGACAATCTCGTAATATATGTCTTCTCTCAAAAGGCTCTCAAATTTGTTCACATGTTTGCTCCAGATGGTGCACTGTATCGTGTCATTCTAAAGAAAAATAAGTTAGACACTAATAAAACGGTTTTCCTATGACGCTAAAGCGCACAAAATCGTTCTAAAAGGAATTAAATAATTTTCAACATACCTTAGCATCAATAAATAACATTTCAATGAAGTCTGGTGCATCAGGCAGCTTGATCTCCATAGTCGTGCAACTCTGACCACTATCTTCCACACTTTTTGGGCGTTGGAGATGTGTATGAAATAGTTCTCACGATTGATTTTTCAGTTTATTCTTTTAAAACGATATAGTAGAGAAACCGTATTAGTACAATTTATAGCATCAAGTGAGGAGACTAATTTTTGTTCCTATTAAAATTTGGTATTAATTAGTTAAGATTCGTTCCTTATTTAACATTTGTAATAAATTTTATAAATATAGTCATGATTCATTCCTTATTTAATGTTTTTAATAAATTTTATAAATTTGGTTAAAAATTTGATATTAATTAGTCATGATTCGTTCATTATTTAATATTTATAATAAATTTTATATTAATTAGTTAGGGTTCGTTCTTTATTTAACATTTGT
This sequence comes from Acmispon strigosus, assembly GCA_030819835.1. Classification (NCBI taxonomy): domain Eukaryota; kingdom Viridiplantae; phylum Streptophyta; class Magnoliopsida; order Fabales; family Fabaceae; genus Acmispon; species Acmispon strigosus. Next base: position 32,485,132 of record JAUAMA010000007.1, read on the forward strand.
AATCAATATAAATTTTTATTTCTGTTAAAATTTGGTATTAATTAGTTACGATTCGTTCCTTATTTAACATTTGTAATACATTTTATAAATATTAGTTATTTTAAAGATATTTTTTTAAAAAATCTTAAGATTGTATATTCATCTAGGGTGTATATTCATCTTTGATATATATATTTAATCTTTCGAAAAAAAAAAGATTGTATGTTAACTATTTCCTATTAAAATTTGGTTAAGAATTTAATATTAATTAGTCATGATTCGTTCCTTATTTAATATTTGTAATAAATTTTATATTAATTAATTAGGGTTCGTTATTTATTTAACATTTGTAATCAATATCAATTTTAGTTATAAAAAAGAACATGTTCAATATCTCACTTGTAGTTCATGCTTATGATGCTCTTAACAGGTAATGAATTACATACCACAAACGTGAAGGGTGAGAGTAAATATTGGGGGAAAGCATTTCAAGTATGACATAATAATAGGGTAAACCTTCACATTTGTCCCTTCAATATCTCACTTATGGCTGTTTGGTCCTCATACTATTTTTAGGGTTCAAATCTAAGACTTGGGAGTAGCAAAACAAAACCTTTGTCAGTTGAGAAATTTAATCAATTGGTAAACATGTGAACCCTTATATATTTATACTATTTTTTGTTCTTCTTCCTGTTCTTCATCTGCATCTCCATATTCATCATTTATATCTTCTTTTTCACATGATCGCCGCCACCACATCATCTCCTTCACCCAACCTCTGCACCGCCACCACCATTCCTTTTCTTTCATCCCTTCAACATCACCTTCATCAATCACCCTCGCCTCTCACCTTCTAATCACGGTCATCGTCTTCCCCATGAAGGTAGCGAGGCCGAGAAGTGGAAGATGAAGCCTTCCGTTCTCCATGCTCTCTTGCTCGAACGAATCTCCCTCTTTCTGCACGCCATACACTTGAAATGGTCCAGAGGTCAGAGACGAAGTTCCAATCGGTGAGGGGCCTTAGATTGCTTGGAAGATCATAGGAAGTGTTTTTCGTCAAAAATCAAAGCACGAGTTTAGGAGCAGCAAAAGTGATGTTTCTGATGATTAAATACATTATCAGAGGCCAGAAATGAGTTCAGAAGGTCGAGGACTTACGATTCTCAAGTTCTGGAAATTTTCCGGCGCAGGTTAGTCGGGGAAGGCGGTGGCTCACGGTGGAGCTGTGGCGGCACCGTCTCCAGAGAAGAAACAGGGTATTGGGTCCTTTTTCTTTCTCGGCCAGGGGCGCGATGGCGGGTCCGTTTCTCCAAAAGCTCAACAGTTTGGCTGTAAAATCTAGTTGCAGGTCGCGGTTGCTCGTTGAAGCACACTCAGAACGCGGCGGAGCTTGGCCCATTGGCTTCCTGGGTTGTTCCTCGTCGTTTTAGAGCACATAGCCATCATTTTCGTGGAGTTTGGAGATGATTTGAAGGGACCCACGGTGGCTGGCTCATCGGCAAAATAGAGGAGGAAGGAGAGCTCTTGGTCTTCTTCATCTCTCTTGTGGTTCTGGATTCCTTGCTCATGGATCCCTTACATATTGAAGAAGAAAACAAGTGGTGGTGGTCACCACATTCACTTGGTCGAGAGAGAACCCAAGAGGGAAGGTGAGAGAGAAGTTTGGTGAGAGACGGTGGAGATGAGGAAATGAGCGAGGTGAGGTGTTTATGTTGTTGGTTCTCACAGCTATGCAGAAGAACAAAAATGGTATAAATATATATGGATTCACATGTTTACTAATTGATTAAGTAGTTCAATTAGTAAAATTTTGTTTTGCTACTCCCAAGTCTTAGGTTCGAACCCAACTCACATTATTTTTTTGCAATTCAGAATTTTAATAATTGAGGACTACCTTAAATGACGATTAACACTTTTAGGGCCTAATTTGGCCAACTTACACTTTCACCCTTCCATTTCCGTCCAGGGACCTAAACTTGAGCTTTTCAAAAGCTAATTATTTGTGTAATGGATATACAAAACAATATATTTAACAAGTTGAACTTTTGGAAGTGTTCGAAGTTATTTAAGGGTAATTTAGTCAACGGGATTGGTGGTGTGCTGCGAAACCACAAAGAACATATTCTAGAATGCTTTTCAAAAGATGTGGAAAATTCTTGAGCTTTTGAAGTGCGAAACATTATTATTGAAAGTGATTCAACACGAGTAGTTGGGCTCATCGCCCATGAAAACAATCAAACACTCTCAATTTGATTTATCATTTAATTATGGAAGTAAATTGTATTTATTGTATTCATGTATGATAGTCAATTTACTTAGCTAAACAAAGCTCTAACAGGGGCAGTAAAAGAAGATGTAATAGAAAGGTAGATTTATGGGCTTTTTGTGGTCCTCGTGAATTAGCCCAGTGATGTATCTTTCCTTGGGATGTTATCTCAAATTATTATGAAATGAAAATCTTCCTGCTTTGTCGGGAAAAAAGGGTGTACTTTAGTCAAAATATATATATTTTGGGTGTACAAATATTATTAGAATGGTGTATGAAAATATCCCCTAAGAAGATAAGTTATATTAAAATAAATTAATATTATAAGGGTAATAATTTGAAATTGCATTTGAGAAATAATAATTAGAATATAGAAAACATGACAAGCTCTTAAATGTGAATTACAAAATCAGAATTGAAATTTTCAAAAGTTTGAAGATAATTCCAATTTAGAGTTTATTATGGAACGAGGGAATATAGAAAATATAAAAAGTAAGTTATTTGAGAGAGAAGAATAAGGTGCTACTCAAGAAAAAATAAGGATTTTGTTTTTTAGTTTTATTAAGTTAGAGTGAAAAATGATCTATCTCAAAATAAGGAATATAAGGATCTATCTCAAGTGAATCTTTCTTTCCCAATAAATTGAAAGAAGCTCAGTTATTTATTTATTAGCTGTGTTTGACCTTGCCGGTTTATTGGACAATGATTCGTGCACACCTAAACAGTACAGACACCTCTGGACACCCTTTCTTTCTCTCTATCTCTTTCTTCAATTACATCACATCATATATCACACTTATCACTCATCTCTCCTCTCTTTCTATCTCTCTCTAATGGTCTATACCCTTTAGATGTCTATCAATCTTTATTCTGATTTATTTGATAAGGATTTACAACTTTTAAAAAATTCAAAATTTCAATTCAAAATAAAGAATAACAAAATAGTTGAAACAGTTACAAGAATCAAGAGCCCAACTCGACCATATAACACCAGAATCGAATTCCAGAAAACATAATTTTAAATAACACACTGGATTAACAGTTGGTAACTAATAATTATGATATAATTATATCATAATCTATCAGTTTTACGAAAAAAGATAAAACAGAATTAGATATACTTGAAATCAAAAGATAGAGTTCCTCTGCAGTTAAATAGGAACCCTTCTCATTCTCAACAACAACAAAAACAACAACTCACACTCTCACTCACACTCTCCCTCTCCCTCTCCGACGTTTCTTGTTGCTGTCCTCTTTGTTTCCCTTTTGCCTTGCCCTCTCTCTGGTTTTCACGTATGAAAAAACTCCACTTTTTATTTCTTTGTTTACCAATTCATCACTTTCTTATTTTGTTTTATCGTTGTTGTGTTGTTTTCCTGGTTTTTTTTATGAGCATGTTGCAGAGTATTGATCATCATAGCTTTGTTTCTTATCTCTTGAGTTCTTTATTAATGTTCTGAAATCTAAACTACTGCTATAAAAAGTTCTTGACTTTATTAAACGGTGATAATGTTTGTGAGACATCATTATTGTTACATGAAATTCAATACAAGATTCATATGTAAGTGTACTTTACATGAATAGCCTTTAAAAGTAATGCAGTAATTCCCCTGCTGCCACGATTGCCTTCATTCACATCGTGCATGTTTGAAAATTCGTTTGATTATGGTGTAATTTTTCATAATATTTGCTTCTTTCCGCCATAATTTTGATTTCACCGGATTTTCGCCTTTAGCCCCGACGCTGAGACCTATTTCGTTTTGTTAAGAACAGATTGACTGCTGTGGGAACCTTAGCTAGCTAGCTACCTCGTTTTTTGTTGTTGCTATTACCTTTACCCCTTTAATTATGAACTTGTCAATTGTCATGATTGCTTTCACTGTGGATTCATCTTCTAATGCATAATGTGTGCACATGCTTTTGAATTGTCTAGCACCATCTTCTTAGTACATATATCAATCTTCCCTCTTATTTAATTTGTTATATTTCAGGTTATAGACATGGCTAAGGAACAGTTGAATGTGCTGAATGCACTTGATGTTGCCAAGACACAATGGTACCACTTCACTGCAATTTTGATTGCTGGAATGGGTTTCTTCACTGATGCCTATGATCTCTTCTGCATTTCCCTAGTCACCAAGTTACTGGGGAGAATATACTACTTTGATGACCCCACAAAACCAGGTTCTTTGCCAGAAAATGTCTCTGCTGCAATCAATGGTGTTGCCTTCTGTGGAACACTTGCGGGCCAACTTTTCTTCGGTTGGCTCGGGGACAAAATGGGAAGGAAAAGGGTCTATGGGATGACCCTTATGCTCATGGTGTTTTGTTCACTTGCTTCTGGACTCTCCTTTGGGAACGAACCTAAAGCTGTTATTGCTACCCTTTGCTTCTTCCGTTTCTGGCTTGGATTTGGGATTGGTGGTGACTACCCTCTTTCTGCCACTATCATGTCCGAGTATGCCAACAAGAAGACTCGTGGAGCTTTCATTGCTGCAGTTTTTGCAATGCAAGGGTTCGGAATCTTGGCTGGTGGCACCGTCGCAATCATAGTTTCTGCTGTCTTCAAAGCCAGGTAATGTCATGAACCAACTATTCCAAAAAATCCGTAGAGCTCACTTAGCTTCAAGCTTACTTAATAAAATAGTATAGTATTCAGATGTTATATTCACCTTACCAATTTTTTATGGTTCTATAGGTTCCCTGCTCCAGCATTCCAAGTGAACCCAGTTTTGTCCACAGTGCCACAAGCTGATTATGTATGGAGGATCATCTTGATGTTTGGTGCACTACCTGCTCTTGTCACATACTATTGGAGGATGAAAATGCCTGAAACTGCAAGGTACACTGCCTTGGTTGCCAAGAATGCAAAACAAGCAGCAGCAGACATGTCAAAAGTGCTGCAGGTTGAGATAGAACCAGAACAGGAGAAAATTAAGGAATTGGAAACACAACAAGGGAATCAGTTTGGCTTGTTCTCAAAACAGTTTCTCCACCGCCATGGACTTCACCTTGTTGGAACTGCTGTTACTTGGTTCCTTCTAGACATTGCCTATTACAGTCAGAATCTTTTCCAGAAGGACATTTTCACTGCAATTGGGTGGATTCCTCAAGCAAAAACCATGAGTGCCATTGAAGAGGTTTACAAGATTGCAAGGGCACAAACACTAATAGCACTCTGCAGCACTGTCCCTGGTTACTGGTTCACAGTGGCACTCATTGATAGGATTGGAAGGTTTGCAATTCAGTTGATGGGGTTTTTCTTCATGACTGTGTTCATGTTTGCTTTAGCCATTCCCTACCACCACTGGACCATGAAGGGGAACCAAATTGGGTTTGTTGTGCTGTACTCACTCACCTTCTTCTTCGCAAATTTCGGCCCGAACGCCACCACTTTTATTGTGCCGGCGGAGATTTTCCCTGCAAGGCTGAGATCAACATGTCATGGCATATCAGCTGCTGCTGGGAAAGCTGGGGCAATGGTTGGTGCTTTTGGATTCTTGTATGCTCAAAATGCCATTGGAGTGAAAAATGTGCTTATACTTTTGGGTGTGGCTAACCTCTTGGGATTTTTTTTCACATTCTTGGTGCCTGAACCTAAAGGGAAATCTCTTGAGGAGATGTCTGGTGAAGCTTAGGAAGAGATTGCTGGTACAAGAGAATCAGAATTGGAAGCCGGTCTTAGAGTTTAGGACTTTTTATAATTGCATATGTTTTTCTTACTTCTATTAAGTGATTGTACCTTTTGATAAAGATTGGTGTACACCTTTTGTCTCTAGACCACTAGAGAGATAGGAAGAGATGAGAGATAAGTGGCAGATGTGATATATGATATAAAGAAAAAAGAGGTGTCTCGAGGTGCTTGCACTGTAGAGTGGTTCATGAATAATAACCAATGATTTTTTCTCATCTTTCTCTATTTTACTTTTTATGATATAAATTGTTTGTAGATACAGTTTAATAGCATGTATGCATCATCTTTTTTTTCCCCTCAAAATTAGTTCTCACACACACATAACCTACTCACAAAAGAGTCGTTCCATTCTTGTTATGTGCCCTGTTGCATTTCTTTACTGTTTCCGTTTGATTTGGACTTTTAGATAAAAGTTCTCACATTTCTCTCTTTTTCTGTATACTTTAATGGGTGGAGGGTAAAAATGGGATGTGTATGTTTCATTTAGAAGATGATTGTTTTCTTCTGTGTAGCATCTCATTATTTGCTTGTGTCCTAGCGTCATTATGTTTTCTCAAACAATATTGTGACTACACCACAAAAATTTTCTTTAAGGGAAGGAATGTATCCATGTTACAAGTATAAGATAAAATATATTAATATCTCACATATTCACGTAGAAACAAATTATCATAATAATATGAAAAAATATAGAATCATGAACTCTAATTTTTATTAGAACACTAGTTGGATTTACCTGTGCGAGGCACATATAACTTTGGATAAATTAAAATTATTGTGTGTGGAATGATTTTTTTTTTATAACTTCTTATACATGTTGTTGTGAGGTCGACAATAGTGACCAATTCTCTAGCCGTGAGAAATAGTTACTTATCAGTAAACGGCTAGTGACAATTTGCGCTTAATTCTCATGGGCAAGGATCGAAACCCCCTTCTGCATGGTCGAGAGACAAAGTTAGCTAACTACCACGCCACATCTTGTGCTATGTTTAGATGTTATTTTGTCATGTTGATTCCTCGATTATTGATATAAGAATCTTTAGCCTGAAGTGCGCTGTCCTCTCTCCGGGCAACAACAGTGCTTCAAACTCACTCGAGGCATCATTAATGACAATATCACCTCTCGATCTAATGAATGCCGATAGAGTGTTCCATACAAATGTTTCAGTTGTTCCTCCATACCCATACATGAAGAAAAAACCACATTTGTTTAATGGAGGGAATCATAATATTAAAATTTAATTTTAATTTTATATTTAATTTGTAACTTAATATAATTATATTTTATAATATGTAATTATTGCTAATTTTATTTGGAACATAATTAGTCATTAATGATTTTTATAACTAAGGGTCTTTCTTTGTGACTTTGTTGTTTTTTGGGGTTTTTTCTCTGTTTTTTTTTGGATGCGTTGTTTGGGTGGGTTTTACCTCCCTATGTTGGATTGTGGCGTGGGCTTTATCCTCTCTCTCTCTCTGTTTCTGAAGGAGGATGTTTTTTGGGTGTCGGCCGCTTCTTTAGGGTGTATATTCCTCTTTGATATATATATTTAATCTTTCGAAAAAAAAACTAATGGTATATTGAAAATTTATTTTATATTTTAATTAAAATATTTTAGAATTTCTGAATTAATTAAAAAGGATCAATTATTATTTATAACGTATTAAAACAATGTTATTTATAACATAATAAAAGTATCTACTATTTATAGCATGGTTAGAGGGTAATTCAATATTAATTAGATTGTTTATGCATTAGATTGTTTAAATTTGAAAATCAAATTTAAGTTGGTTTTAAAATTTGATTTCATATTAATTTCAAATACAAATTTTAATGGAAATAATTATTTATGTATAATTATTTGTATCAATTTTTTCGAAACTGAAATCAAAATAGTTAAAAAAATATTCCAAGTATTTTATATACTATTTTTCATTTTTGATATATATATTCTTCTTTATTCTTCGAAAAAAGATATATGTATATATATATATTTTCATATTTAAAAAAGGGTTCCAATTAAAATTAATATTAAAAATTGAAAAAAATTATTTCATCATTTATTTTACAAAATTGATTTAGTTTTTAATTACTTAATTGTATCAATAAAATTATTGAATTTCTTAAAATAAAATATTAAAATGTTATATTTAACAATATTTTTAAATTTATATTTTTTAAATATTTGATATATCAAATAAAGGATTTCATGTAAAATTAACAATTAAAATTTCAAACTGGTTAGGTTAAAAATAAAATAAAATATATTCATGCTTTCATAAAAAAGATATTTTCTTGAGTTAATATTATTTTACATTTTTTTCAAAAATCCTGGAGTGGTTAAATATATAATATACTGATTATTGTCATAGGCAGTATTAAAATTCGAAATTAATAGAATAGGAAAAAAATTCAGAGATATTGGTTTTTTATTTTGGAAGGAAAATGAATGACTTAGGTGGAGGGGACATGTGGGAGAAGGTTATAGAAAATAAACTTTCTTTCATATGTCCCAAGGAATTGTACGCATCACTAATACATCAACTTAGTTTGGAACACCTAAATTTGAATCATCTAAAACAATATCTCATCTTACCATATGATCAATAAGATAAAACAATATAAATCTATCAAGTCAAATATTATCAAAAAAGAGGTATATTTTCTTTTCGAATTTATATTTTTAATTAATCAAAATGAATTCAGGATATCAAACAATAAAAAGATAAAAGATAACTTAAATACATTACAGGCTGCATTTCACGTAACAGAAAAAATGTAAATAAAGAATCACCTCTTGAAGATAATACACACCCAGAGAAAAAAAGAAACTATGAGATGCAAGTATATGGACAACACTAAGAAACCAATGTTATAGAAAACTACAAAAATTAAAATAAAAGAGTCAACATTGTTGAGAGAAGATTCATCGCGAGAAAGAGAAAAACCTCGTAAATTTGAAGAAGATCGTAGCCTTAGGGTAGAAACATCTATAAAATGAGAGGAAACCTTAATCCGATAATGAGGAAGAGAAATTGAGAAAGGGAAAAATAAAAAGCTAAAAAGAAGGAGAAGCATTTCTGCCGTATGAGAAAAACACACCTTATATATTGATAAAGATAAGGTGTGTGTTGTTGGGGCCTTTGAGGTTTTTTTGAGGGTTTTGCTATTGTGGCTGAGCTGTTCCAGTATTTGATTAGGTTACTGTACCCATGGTGAGAGGAGTTGTTTCTCACCTGTCTTATTTTTTAATATATCATTGATCTTTCTAAAAAAAATATATATTGATAACCATAAAGATTTACTTATATTTTAAGAATTCATTCCAAATTTGAAATATGCTGGATTTTGACATTATATTTATTAATCAAATTAATTAACACCGGTGAAATTTGAAATTTAAATTAAGAATTACTTAATTTATAACCTTCTCTTTAAAGTTTTTAAATTGATTTAAAAATATTTCAAAATTTTCAAAGAGGGACCCGTTATATTAATTTTGATTTTAAAATTTAAATATTTCAATGCTCTATTATTTTTACAATTTTTATATAAAAATTAATTACTATACTTAATTTAATTACTTAATTTATTATTTCAATGCTCTAAATATTTCAAATTTGAATTATTTAATTTATTTCATAATTTTTGAATTAACTAAAAATGATCGAAGCTGGGATATTTTTATCATTAATTTTGAGTTTTATATTTTATTTTTGAAATAGTTGGAGCAAAGTTGAGCATTAATTTTTTTTTTGTAGAAATTGAATATTAATTTTTCAAATTCTAATTTTTCAGAAATAGAAATGAATTTAATTTATGTTTTCTTAAAAAATAATTGAAAAAACTTTATATATTTCTAGATTTCAAGATTTATCGACCTATATATTACTTATCCTTAAAAAAATCTATTATATATTACTTCAAATAGTGTGTTAAATTAAAACTGCTATTTTAATATTTAATTGAAAAATATAGGTGGGGCAAATCAAATTAGGAAATAGTTCTAAAAATAATTATTTAGGGTAGGAAATAATTATTTAGGTTAAGGTCTTAGTGGGTAGGACATATTGGGGTAGGTGGTTTTTATCTTCCCTTCTTCTATGAAGTGTTAACAAGAATGCTAGTATTAAAAAGAATATTAACTTAATTTTTTAATATGAAAATTACCATTACATGATTTCATGAGAAAAATTGATGAATGCGACTTTATGAATAACAAAAAAACCTCATTTTATCCTATTAGCTTAAATCAAGCTAATAGGATTAAACCAAGCTACTTTTGCGGAATCAACAGCGAGAAATTCTGAACACAGAATCTCCTCAACGGTCAAAACCATATATTTTGTTTAGAACATTTAATGATCCTTAGCTGGCATGCACTGGGATATAATGTCCAAACAAAAGCTCAAGGCTGAATACAGTAACGCGCCAGACGATGTCAACAAAAGCAATTAATGCATGACAGAACGCATTTAATGCTGTTTAAGAAGTACAGAAGTATCCATTACTCACAAGGAAGTAGAAGCACTAACAGATCTATTTTCTCTTCTTCGTCAAGCTCAATGAAGACTTCCTACTGAAGATATAAATAGAGAAGTTTGCTTTCAGAACGACTTGGCGACTTGAACACAACTTATTGTATATCTTCACCAAGTTGCCCAAAGAACCAAGCTACCATTGTTATAACTCAAAAAGCTTCAAGCTACTCTTTATTGAGTAAAGTCGTCCATCTGTGTGAAGAACAATAGAGTGTTACTCTTATCCGAGTCACACACAAAACAAACAGAGAACCTTAAATTCATACCCTCTCTGTAATCTGCGCTTCATCCTTCTACCTTACTCTTGTTGAAGAGAATTTGTAGAAACAACAAAACCACCTTGTAAAGGGAATCAGGAGTAGTCTTGTAGAATACTAGTGAGAAGAAGTCCTGAAGAATACTTGAAAGGAGAAGTCCTCAGAATACTAGGAGAAGTCCTGTATAATACTTGATAGGAGAAGTCCTTCTAATACTAGGAGAAGTCCCGTATTATACTTGTACTGTTTTGATGAAATAGTGGAAAATCTTGGTGAAGCTAAGGACTGGACGTAGCCCTGTCAATTATGGTGGTGAACCAGGACAAATATGTGAAGAAGGTCTTTCTCCTGACCCTGACTGAGGTTTTGATGACGACAAACTCATCGAAAAAAAGAAGAAAAGAAGACTTAGAGGAAACAGTGCAACATGATTCTATATCTGCCTAAGTCTTAGTTAGGTGAGTTATGCTTCCAAAGGCTTCTCTGGTATAAAGGCTCTTTAAAACATTTAAGCTAATTGAGTTTAACCTTTTCATAATTTAAAAGAGGTAGAAAAACTCAAGCCGTTCTTAAAGGTTTCCTTTTATGGAATCTGGACTTGAGTGTAATCGATTAAACCCTTAAGGTAATCGATTACACATAGGCAAGTAATCGATTACAGCTTGCTCGTAATCGATTACACGTTTGAATTTGAAATTCAAACAGCAACGGTCACATAGCGTAATCAATTACCTAAGTACTGTAATCGATTACATGCTCGACAAGTTGCATTATTTCATGAACCATTGTGTCTCAAATCATTTGGGAAAGGTTGTGTTGGTTCATGGATGTTCTCTTATGCCTATAAATAGTCCATTTGAGTCCAGAAACACAACACACACGAAATAGGCCAAAATTACTCTTGAATTGCTCTTTATGTTCATTTAGCCTTTGTTCTAAAACTTTCAAAGAACCTAGATTCTGAGTTCATATTCTTCATTGTTTAAAGAACACTCTTGCTGTTCATATATTGAAGAACTCAGAATTGAAAGAGCCTTCTTATGCTAAAGAGCCTTAAAGCATAATTCTCATGATCAATCCACTTGTGTATTAAGGATTGATTCAGCCAGTTGTAAACTCTTCTTCATCTTCATTCTGGTTGAGTGAATATTCAACGTAGGGTTCGGTGAAGGTTGATTGTTCTGAAAGTGGTTTGCTTTCAGGGGTTACTGAAAGTGGTGTGCTTTCAGGGGTTACTGAAAGTGGTGTGCTTTCAGGGGTTACTGAAAAGTGGTGTGCTTTCAGGGGCTGTTGAAAGTGGTTTGCTTTCACAGGTTGTTGTTGATAGAAATTCTTAAGGTACTTGGTGTAAGCACTTGTAAGAGATTTTTATCAACAGTGGAAAAATCCCCAAGGGGTTTCTTGAGGGACTGGGCGTAGCCTTCGGTGGATTGAAGGTGAACCAGGATAAATTCTGTGTGTGCATTCTCCTAATCTTCATCTTTACTTTCAAGCAACGTTTATTTCCGCTGCACTCGACAGTGATCATTTTATCTTGAAAGTAAGAAGGTTTGTTAAGGCAAAAATTGGGTAAACCTGATTCACCCCCCTCTCAGGTTGCTATCTATACTTACAAAATACCCTGTGTGTTTTAATTTTCAGTCTTAAGTTAATTTTCCACTGCGTGCACACACTCTTGTATTCATTTGAAACTAATAACTACGTAGAACCTAAAAAGAAGTTTCAAAAATCACACACACAATTCAAACCCCCCATTTCTTATGTGTTTTTCTCACTATCAAAACCCCCAATTTGCTTCTGTTTGCGTCTGCTTGCGTCTGCTTGGTGAATCAATTTCCAGCCCCTGCGTCCTTCTTCATCTCGTTTTCGTTCTGGTCTGTTCTCAATGCTCTATCCCTTCCCTTCTCTTCAGTTCGTCCTTCGATTGCTTTCTTGTTCGAGTGCTGAATCAGGAAGTTCTTCTTTGTTTCTCAGGTACCACGTTCTTCTTTGTTGGAATCAAGAAGTTCTTCTCTGTTTCTTGCTGAACGCACAAATCAATTTTGCTTCTGCTTGCTGAATCAATTTCGCCGTTCTGTGTGGTAAGTTACGTTCCCTCTCCTGTTTTGCTTCTCTGAATCAATTTTGCATCTGCTTGCTGAATCAATTTTGCATCTGCTTGCTGAATCAATTTTGCTTCTGCTTACTTCTGTTTGGCCTCTCCTGTTCGTTTCTGGGAAGATGACAAGAAGAAGAAGGAGTGCGATGAACAGGAGAAGAGGAGGACGAATAAAAACCCAGAAATTAGAGGAATAGAAGAAGAGGAAGAAGAAGAAGAAGAAGAAAAACCCAGAAATTAGAGGAATAGAAGAAGAGGAAGAAAAACAAAAACCCAGAAATTACAGGAATAGAAGAAGAAGAAGCCCAGAATTTCGAGGAAGACAAGAAGAATAAGGAGAAAAACGCTGTGCCCTGGGAGAGGAAGTAGAAGAAGAAAAATAATGGCATCCATAGATGAAGAATGCAAAAGAAAAAAGTTGTGCCCTGGGAAATAGATTAGCAAACTGATTTTAGGGGTTTTTTAGTGTTTCAAAATTGAATTGAATTAGGGGATTGGGGGTTTAGGGGTTAATTTTAGATTTAGAATAGATTAGGGGTCTTAATTTTGAAATGAATTTAATTATTTAGAATTTTAAAAAATCCACGTAATCACTTTTAATACAGTCAACAATCCACATCAGCACCTGCCAGAGCTCCGGTCTCCGGCGATGACTAAACGCAAACTTGGTGCAAATTGAGGGACTTATATAAAAAAAAGTTCCGGCGAGGGACTTATCGCAAACGTTGGTACAAAATCAGGGACCTAACATACCATTAACTCTTTCTTTAATATTTTCTAAAATTATTATATATCTTCGTAAAAAAAAGAGTTAGAAATGGCACCCCCAGCTCACAAAATGACACACCAAGCTTTTTTTCATAATACAAAAAATACCCTTTTTAGTTTAATGAGTTTTACAAAATTGAAATTGTGTTTTGAACCTATGCCGGATTTTTAAAATTCGGAGTGTATTTTTACATTCCGGGATTTGAAACCCGAATGTGTTTTTTTTATTGTGGTGTAACGTGCCGGGTTTTAAAACCCGGTATGTTAAAAGCACAAATATACATACCGAGATTTTATTTCCCGGAAGAAAAATTAAAATATGTTCCGGGATTTAAAAACACGGTATGTTAAAATCACAAAGAAAAATTAAAATATGTTCCGAGATTTAAAAACCCGGTATGTTAAAAGCACAGATATACAAACCGAGATTTTATCTCCCGGAAAAAAAATTAAAATATGTTCCGGGATTTAAAAATCCGGTATGTTAAAAGCACAAATATACATACCGAGATTTTATCTCCCGGATGAGAAATTAAAATATGTTCCGGGATTTAAAAACCCGGTTTGTTAACAGCACAAATATACATATCGAGATTTTATCTCCCTGAAAAAAAAATTAAAATATGTTCCGGGATTTAAAAACCCGCTATGTTAAAAACACAAATATACATACCGAGATTTTATTCCCCGGAAGAAAAATTAAAATATATTTCGAGATTTAAAAACCCGGTATGTTAATAGTACAAATATTAATCTGAGATTTTATTTCTCGGAAGAAAAATTAAAATATGTTCCGAGATTTAAAAACCGGTATGAACATTTAATACGGTTCTGGATTTAATGTAAAAAAAATGGTATTAGTGTCTTTTATTATGTTATTTTAAACTCCACTTTTTGTAACAAAAAAGTGGAATTTAAAATTTAATAATTGGGGTGATAAATCTAATTCCCTAAAAAAAAATTATGATATACCAATTTTTTTCATCAAGCATTGCTGATCCCTGAATCTAACGGTCGAAGATGTCGTACGAGAGAACTGGAGAGGATCGCTTCCGTGTTTGAACGAATCCAGTGTTTACTCCTTCGCCTTTCGGATTTCGCCGCCGCCACAACCTCCTAATTTCCGGCGTTTCGGATTTCGCCACCGCCACAATCGCTTAATCTCCGGCGCACTCCGGCGATTGAGTTCTGAATTTGTCATTTTCATCTTAAACTTCACATCTTAACCCTCACCATGGCTGAGGGCACAACCTCCAAGATGAACATTGCTATTATTCACCCTGATCTTGGCATAGGTAATAACCATTGTCCCCAACTGCTCTTTATTCTATTCGAATAAAAATCATCATTTTTTGTTTCCATTAATTTTTGTAAGAATTTTTGGTTGCACAACACTATTATACAATTTTCTTCCCTATAGTTGTTTTAGTTTAATTATTATTAATTTGCAAGTACTTACCCTGTGATTGTTTCCATTAATTTTTCTAAATTTTGGTTGCTCAACACAATATTGTACAATGTTCTTCCCCATAGTTGTTTTATTTTCCATTTATTGATTTGCAAGTACTTATAGTTGATTCCTATTACCTTGTGATTGTTTTGCAGGTGGAGCTGAAAGATTAATCGTGGATGCAGCCGTTGAGCTTGCATCCCATGGTCATAAAGTTCATGTTTTTACCGCACATCATGATAGAAATCGATGTTTTGAGGAAACTGTTGCTGGTGAATCTATGTCTCCCTATCTCTCTGTATATGTGTGTCACTGTCACTACTGTCACATTTGTGTTCTTTATAAAGAAATTGCATTCCATTTAAGATAATACAGTTTGACTTGTAATTGTTTCAGGCACATTTCCAGTTACTGTGTATGGGTCCTTTCTTCCCCGGCATATATTCTACCGTTTTCATGCATTGTGTGCATACCTTCGGTGCCTATTTGTTGCTTTCTGTGTGCTTTTCATGTGGCCATCATTTGATGTTATACTGGCTGATCAGGTCTCTGTAGTCATTCCCATCTTGAAACTTAAAAGGTCAACAAAGGTAGCAAGCAAAAAGAATCACTTCTTGTGAATTCAAGTTTTGAAATCTTCCATAGTTCTTAGTTGATTATATTTTTCTTGTTAGGTTGTATTCTACTGTCATTTTCCAGACTTGTTGCTGGCTCAGCATTCAACTTTTGTTCGGAGGCTGTATAGGAAACCGATAGACTATGTAGAAGAAAAAACAACCGGTTGGCCTCTGTATCCTTGCTTTATACTTTTTATTTCTGAACAAGGTTTTAAATTGCGGTCACTGCATTGCGGTCCTTCGTATTGCGGAAAATCGTGAATAAACATGGCTGTTGCGGTCGCGTTGCGGTTTTGGAAACCTCCAAAACCTTGATGTCGTGGACCTTGATTTAAAACCATGTTTCTGAACTTTTCTCACTTGTAATCAAGCATCTTATTAAGCATTGCCAAATTGCAGGAATGGCTGATTTGGTACTTGTGAACAGCAACTTCACTAAATCAACTTTTGCATCTACGTTTAAGCAACTAGATGCTAAAGGAATTCGACCAGCTGTTCTATACCCAGCAGTCAATGTCGACCAGTTTAATGAACCCACTTCCTTTAGGTAAACGACAAGTTTGTAAATATGTGGTTAATACAAGATTATGCATGTAGCTTATTCTTATAACCAATTTTATTATGCTTATTCTTGTGATGTTTTTTTTTTCCTCCTGTTGTAGGCTGAATTTTCTTTCCATTAACCGCTTTGAGAGGAAGAAGAACATAGAGTTAGCAATTTCAGCTTTTTCTATGCTTTGCTCGCCTAATGGAGTTCTTAAACATCAAGATAGTACTGATGCTTCTTTGACTGTTGCAGGTGAGTATGTTTTGCTTATGACTTTGCATTGGTGATGACAAATTGATAGATATTATAGTGATGTTATGTTCATTATTAACTGCTGTGGGAATGTCTGTCATGATGCATGTGCTTCAGAGCGGAGTTTGGTAAAGCAGTGTCTTAGTTACGTTTGGTTCTTAGTTATGTTTTGAATTCTTGTACTGTCTTTCTATCATTTCAAGAGACTTGCTTGTTCTGCAGAATCCTCTCAATAATGCAGTTGTAGGTAAATTATCTTGTGCAACTTTCTTGGTGCAATCATTTCTCAATCAGGTGCATTAGCTTGGAGTTGCTGTGGTGTTTTACTTTGAACCTTTTCATAATTGATGTGGAAACTGCACGAAGTGTATTTTCTTATATATAATTAATTAAAAATGAGTTTTTGTAAACCATTATTTGGTGACAGAAAGTTCATTTATTGATCTTGTAAGTATAATGCCATAACATGAGGTGTTTAGTACATAGTTATAAATATGTTGCCAATGTTATCATGAAGAAACTGATTAAGTTTTTGGTGCTAGTCAATTCATTTATTTAAAAAATTAAAATATGATAAGATTTGGTTGGAGTTGGAAAAAAGATGTGAATGAGAATTTATCTATCTCTACCAGTTTGGTTTGGTCTGTTAGGTTAGATATATTTAAAGGCCTTGTTGCATTCAGCTTCAATCTGTAAATGCATTTTCTTGGCAGTATAGCTGACTCCTATGTTTGAAATTGTTATTATTTCATTTGAAGCATTAGACGCAATTTGAGAGTACAAAATCTATTTCCATAAATCGTTCCAGGTGGCTTTGATAAGCGGTTGAAGGAGAATGTGGAGTACTTAGAAGAGCTTAAACATTTAGCTGAAAGGGAAGGGGTCTCTAATCAAATAAGATTCATCACATCTTGCACTACAGCTGAAAGGAATGCTCTTCTTTCGGAATGCCTATGTGTCCTTTACACGCCTAAGGTATGTCAAAACCTTATTATTATCCCTGAAAATTGGCACAAGTTGAATTAAGAGATTTTTCATAAAGATCTTTGATACAGGATGAACACTTTGGCATTGTTCCTTTAGAGGCAATGGCAGCTTATAAACCTGTTATTGCATGCGATAGTGGTGGCCCTGTGGAGTCAATCAAGAATGGTGAAACAGGATTCCTTTGCAATCCTGCACCAGAAAAGTTTGCTTCAGCAATGGCTAACCTCATAAATGATCCTCAGGGAGCGGAAAGAATGGGCAGAGAAGCTAGGAGGCATGTTGTTGAGTCATTCTCTACAAAGACATTTGGCGAGCGTTTAAATCGATATCTAGTTGACATTCACAGGGGTAAGGAGGATTGAGTTTAACATCGAATAGCATGATATTTTACCCTCAAATTGTTAACTGCAATTGCTGACCATTCAAGGTGCTGTTCAGATTTTTAACACTTTTGCCACAAGTTAAATTTTTTAAGATAATTTTTATTTTATACCATGTAAATCTTAATCAGAGAGGATGACATGTTCAATGTGGAGGCTTTGCACTTTGGATATTTGCAGATATTATAAATGCATTTCAAAGTTTATAGAGAAATTCTTTGTGCTAAAACCTTTACATGTTAACCAACAACGATTTATGTCTTTTGAAGTCTAAGCTTTTTGTGAATACTAAAACCATTTCATGTTAACCAACAACACTTTATATCTCGTGCCTCTATACTTTATTTTGTTACCTTTGAATTTAGAAGATTTATATGTAATTTGGCTGTTAAGTCTTTTAGTTTACTAATCATTAACTTAATCTCAAACCAGACATCTCATCATAATCACAAGCAAAGAAGTCTTTATACTCTTTAAAAATCTTGTTAATTCCATGTAATAAAGGATTCTCGAACCCCAGCGGAGAATCATATTATACGCAATCTAATCTCTAATTCTCCACTTCCTCTATATAAACAACAAGCCTTTGCAACTTTTTTTTGCATTTCAAGTTCCTTTTCATCTTTTTTTCTTTTGTTTCTTTTTCTTCGGTCACAAAGGTCGTTTCGTTTTTTTTTTCTTTTTGTCTCAAAGGCCAATTCTTCTTTTTCTTCCTTTGTGGCTTCAAGAGCCATCTCTTTATTTTTTCCTCAAATGTCATCTTGTACTTTTCTTCCATTTCAGCCCCGAAGGTTATTTCTTTTTTACTTTATTCTACGACTTCGAAAATCGTCTCCATCTTGCATTTGGCCACCATGGCCGATATTCGAGCTAAATTGCTCGAAATCCATTCTTGCATTTCTCTTTGAGGACTATGCATTCCCCAATCAATTCTTTATTTGGGTACTCCATATGCCATTTAGATCCACTCCAAGGATCTAACTGAATGAAGCACCCTTTGTTCTTCTACAACTCCTCTTTTCCAACTCACTCATAAGGTAGAATTTGTTGCAAGTTCTTGTTGAAGTTTCCTTTGGTCATATAGTTCACATGAGCTTTGCTCCTGTTGGCACTTAAAAATTTGTAACAGCTAGTTAGAAGTCGAAGGGCTACTCGAGTCTATTGGGGAGCATAGTTGAGCAGAATGATAGCCGAGTTGAGTGGGTCTAGTCGATTGACAACAGAAGTAATCGTCCAAGGAGAATCGATGCACTAGGACAAGATTCAGGAAAGATGCTGAAACTTGGACTTCAAGCAGAATAAATATTATCAGGTTTCTAGAAGCTTTTCACGTGCAAAAATAGTTAGTGGGCTCGTCCTCACGAAAATAGGAGAAAGTGGTTGCGAGCTAGCCGATGCAATGAGGAACGGCTGAAACAAAGCCTCTAGGCTGACTAGGAGATAGTGAACGATGATATCCCACGATTTTGTAAACACTTGTAATGATCGGAGAACATGGGGTGTCACACGTTCCTTCCAACGCTAGGTAGTTAGCCATTTGCATCTATACATAGAGGAAGGGTCATTTGTACAAACACACAATCAATTAATCAAATCTACAAATTTCCCACATTTTATCTTTATTTTACTTTTCAGTACTTTACTTTTTATTCATTTAAATTATTTATCGCTTTTTGCAATTTATCTTTCAGCCGATTTACTGCTTTCAGCCTTTATTTTCTTTACCGCTTTCAGCCCTTTTCATTTCTTAGGAGTAGACCTTAGTTCATAGCAAAAGTCATATTTCAAACATCCTTCAATAGTGAGGCACTAAGAGCTTTTTGGAGTATCTTAGGAATCCATATTGAGGAATAGAGTCCCTTCCTTGAGCAATCGCTTGATTAGGGAATCATAGTTGGTTTTCCAGCTGATCACACGACTTCCAGATCAATCGAATCTATTTCCTAATCGACCAAGTCTATTTGTGAACCAACAAATTGGCACACCTAGCAGGACCACTCTCGCTACTGAACGATTTTCATCACCTACTCACGACCTAAATTGGCGTATGCAATTGAGGTCTAGAAAGAAAATGGAGTCCTTAAGCAACAACAGAGTCCGTAGTAGGTAAATGCGTAAAAGCCATCGATAATCACCTAAAACCGTGGGTATAGGAAATTTACCGATGGTTTTTTAAAATCATAGGTAAACTACCGATGTTTTGACTGTAGGTAAATTAGCAATGGTCAAAGCCTTCGGTAATGTACCGAAGACCATTACCGACGGTCAAGGCCGTTAGTAATTTTAGTATATTTTTAGTTAAACAAAAGTGACTTATTTTGTTGACAATGATATGTTAGTTCACGTAACTGGTCTACATGTATGACAATAGGAAAAACACCTCTCCGAATGTGACAAAGTACATTTTTTAGAAACAGAAACCTTGACTACACTCTCTACCAAAAAGCCTCATGCTTCACTTGACTTTTATTCACCATGAAATGCTTCATCCAAGTCATGGATGAAGCATTTCATGGTGAATAAAAGCCAAGTGAAGCATGAGGCTTTTTCGGTAAAGTGGTTGTTAAGATTTATGTTCCCCACAATTGTATTTGCCAACATTCTGAGAAGCATTTTTCCTATTGCGATACATGTAAACAACTTCGGTAAACTAAGATATCATCCTCAGTATAAGAAGTCACTTTTGATCAATAAAAGATATACAATTTGTAATTATACCTGCTTAGAAATGTAAATTTCATACTTTTATAATATACATACTCCTACGCTATATAATATTGTATATAATTACTATAATTACTAACCTCCATGATGTGTAAGACATTATAAAGAAACCCCGTCAAAACCAGACATATTTATAATACAAAATAAATAACAAAAAATAGAAAGTAATTACAAAAACTAAAACTAAAAAATGTAAAATGGATAAGAGAAGAGAGGTGTGGTGAAAGTGGTGTGAGGGTGCTCTAAATATAGGATACCGACGGTATTGACAATTTTTAACCTACAAAAGGATCAAACTACCAACAGTTTTGACCGTCGGTAAATGGACGGTATCATAAATGCTTCTTCCAACCGAGTTACCAACGACCAACACCGATGGAAAATGGTCGGTGATTTTACCGATGTTCGTGATCATTGGTAACCTTTCCTGACAAGTGTTTCCGCCGAATGACCATTCCAGCTACCTACCGGTGGTCATAGACATCAGGTAATGTTTTTTTAACGAGAGAAAAGGTGTTTCCGATGACTAGACCGTTAGTAAAAACCGTCAGTATTTACCATTTTCTTTGTAGTGCTTATACTAGTTAACCCTGAACCACCTAGGCTACGCCTAGTCCCCTTGCACATTGAAGGGTATTTCACTAACTATTTCAAAGTTACAAGTATTAACCCTGCCTCTTCAAGCTCACAAAGTAGTGCTTTCAATAGCATCTCCAACCTATCTTCAACAAATTCACAGGAATAAACTTGTAATGAAAAGAAGAATGGTAGTTAAGAGCTTTGTATTTTATAAATAATGCAAAATGAATGCGAATAATAAAATGTGCAGTAACTTGTTCTCTTCATTCTACATTCTTCTTAAATAATAAGAGATTTTAAAGTATTCGTTTGAAAACTCTTTCTCTCAAAATATTAACGTTGGAGAGAAATGTCTAATGCATATCCTTTAGCATTTAATGCATGAGTCTTATCTCGTCCTTTGTGGTACGGTAAGGTACGGGATGATGAGTAGTCATTCAGAATAAGAAGGAGCTAGACGCCCCTCTCCCCTTTCACTTTTGCTTCTTCTCTCTTTTCTGAAACCTTACGACACAGCGGCGAAACCGATGAAGCCGGAATGCGATGATCCGTTGGGGAGAGAGATGGAAAGGATTCAGAGAGCCATTCAACAAGTGGAGAAGGACTTCGTAGAGAAGGAGGTGAGGTTGAGGGCTGAGTATGAGAAAGAATTGGAAGAACTCTGCAAGAAATACAGTGTAGATTACCAAATGATCAAGGTTGGTGTTCCTTTCTTCTCTTTGATATATTGTTTTGAGTTTTTGGGAAATGTTAGGATTCTGTTTATTCAGGGTATCAAGAGTGTTTTATAATGGGTTTTTGAGTAATAGAGAAGTTGGTTTTCGAAAAATAAGATTTGGAATTGATCTTCAGGTGAAAAACATGGTTTTTATGGTTTCTGGCAGGGAGCCAACACATGAGCACTGGACTCCTAACGCCTGGGCGTTGAGGTTCTGCCCAGTTTGTGTTTCCAGACAGGGACCCAACGCTTGAGCGTTGGAAGCCAACACTTGGGCGCTAGGCCCCTGACAGCAAGTTGTTGTTTTGGGTTTAAATCTTGTGGAGTTGTTTTCTGGTCTTTTCCATAGTTGTTGATGATGGTACAAATGTGTTATTATGATAGGCCGGAGATCAAGCCCAAGCAAAGGAGTAAAAGGTAAGGGTAACTCTGGGTTTAGATAGAGTCAGTTGTGCTTTACATATGATTTTGTTGTTGGAAATTACTTTGTTTGCTATGATGGAATTGTTGGTATTGTGATGTTTGGAATTGAGAATTGTTTACATGATATGTTGAAGATGATGAAGTTGATTATGTTATATTGACAATTGTTTATTCATGATGATGTTGAACCTGTTGGCATGGCATATGCATTTTTTTGAGGCTGAGGCGATGAGATGGGTTTTAGTCCCATGTGATCGTGTTTGAGAGCGATGAGATGGGTCTTAGTCCCATGGGATCATGGTTAAGGGTGATGAGATGGGTTTTAGTCCCATGTGGTCGTGCCTTAACTTGTAGTTTCATTCGAGGACTCATAAGCATGGTTTGTGATGTTGTTCATGGGGGAAATGCTGACATTAGAGATACGTGTGAAAATGGAGGATTCGACTACGACGCCGATGTGTGCTTGAGAACAACTTGTATATGTAGGACTTGTATATAGTATT
The DNA here is from genome assembly GCA_030819835.1 of Acmispon strigosus. NCBI lineage: Eukaryota > Viridiplantae > Streptophyta > Magnoliopsida > Fabales > Fabaceae > Acmispon > Acmispon strigosus. Next base: position 32,507,916 of record JAUAMA010000007.1, read on the forward strand.
GTTGTAATAGAATATTGATTAAGTAAAGAGAAAATCCTAGTTAAGAGAGAGAAGACTCGAGAATTTGTCTCTAGCGTTATGGAATTGGAGCAACATTTGCGACTTATTGTTATAAGAATAATTTGAGGAAAAATGAAGAATGCAACTTTGGCTCAGATGTTAGGCCAGTTCGAGATCACACTTCGGGAATTTCTCATTGAAGGTTCAAATGATTCTTGTTTAGGTAGGAGGATGATCTTAGGAGCAAAATCCAAGTTATTCAATTTGAGCCAAAACATTGGTATATGATGTTATTCGAAGTTATGCTTAGTTCGAAGAAGTCATCGGCAAAGCACGATGCCATGTTCTTGAAGCATTTGCCCACGATTGGGCAATTACACACGATGAGGGCTACAAGCTCAAGTCCATTGTGGTTACGAAAGACAAAGGCATGGTGAGACATATCAAAATGTTCTTGAAGGATTGAAGCCCTGGTGCCTAATTTGGAGCTTCATAGTCAAGTCAAGTGGATGCATGGTTTAGATTTAGCAATTTTACATAGTTTTATTTTTGTCCACGGGATTGAATTGGTAGTTACCATGTAATACTATAAATAGGAGCTTGTAACTCTAGAAAAGGGTTGGAGATCTTAACTACTAAACACTCCAAAAGCTTAAGTCTACTGTTTACGACACACAAGCATAAAATGTCATATGTAAACAAGATTTCACTCTCACTTTTTTTTTCATCTTTCTTTTCAATTAAATTGCAGTTGCTTTCATTTCTTTACAATTTTTTCTATTTAGTTCTTGTTCATTTTTCGTTTTATGTTCACTTCAACATTTTTCAAGGTATTGGCTTCTCAACTCTCATGTTTTGATATTTGTTCACCAAAACATAGATCTTTCAAGTTATCACCAGATAACTTAGTTTTTCTTTTAATTCCAGCACTACCAAAACGTTTCCAAAATTGGTTGTATACCACCAGACTTGGAGGACAAGCAAAATGACCTTATTCAACTGCCAAATTGTTTTTTTGAATACATTTATTTGCATGTACATTTTCACGCATAAATAGATAGGTAAGAAAAAAAATGAGTGAAATCGGTTGAAAGAGAATGTAAGTGTAAATACAATAAAACTGATAATAGATTTACATGGAAACAACTTCACCAAACGCACATAATTTATTATGAATCCTTGACTAGCTGTGCTGACAAGAGCTGATGATGACTCCTTAATATGTCTTACAATCTTTAGGTGAAAAAGCATAAAGCTGTAGTTAGGAAAAAAAAGATCCTATGACGCATGATATAGGGATGAGATTAGTGTAAAGAAGAATGTAATGCGATCACTCGTCTATTGGAGCCCTTTTGGTTGCATCCCACAAAAATCCCTTCTGGTAAGCGATAAGAAAAAGACATTTTCTAGATAATTTCAAGACACAACGCCATGGAGATAAGTCGAGCAAACTTCAACCATCTTAAACTTGCTTTTATTGAGGAGGTCACACGTGTTAAATTCATATTTAAAATTTATCTAAAGAAATTGTTAAGAAATATCATATGAATAATGACTAACCAAGCGGGTTGGCGTAGTGGTTCAGCACTTCATCCCTTAAGCAAGTGGTTGGGGATTCGAATCCAAACTCTTGTGAATGGAAAAAACTCATTGGCCAGCCCCCTACCGCCTCGTGCGCTGACCGTAGGATTCGTTTCACGGCAATCGGCTGTGGGGAAACCTTGTTCAAGAAAAAAAATATGAATAATGACTTGTTTTTCACATTCACCAAAAAAATATGAATGATGACTTGACCTTTCTTGTTTTATTTTTATGTAAATAAACTATTCATTCCGTTTCCTTCCTTTATTGAGGTTGTTGTGATCCATTGATAATGAATTCGTGTCACATAACTAAGCGCTAATGTATAAGCGTAACATCAAGAAGTTAGTTTTGTTCGAGATTGAATCTTGAGGACAAAGACGCATGAAAAATATAATGAACACTTCACTATTAGGGTGAATAGCCTTGCTATATACGTGTGTGAGCGTAAATCGGGTCTTCTTCTGCAAATGGTGTGGGAAGACGAAGCAATGGAACAAGCTGATTGTCAATACACGTGTGCTCTAGTGATTGTGATTGTGATTGTGGTGGTTAGATCATATCGTATATATAGTTTCACAATAAGAAATAGACTCAAGGATGTCTTTCATCCTCAATTATTTAAACTATTTGATTTAATTCTATAGGTTTTATAATTTTATTATCCATTGGATTGGTCTCTAAGTTCAAATACAAACTAATCCGATCCAATATATAACGGTTTAGATTTGATTGAACTTTTCAGTTTTTTTAAACTTTTTTTCCTTTCAAATTATAGTGTATAAACATAAAAATATAGAATATATATTAAATACAATTTATAGCATCAATATATTATTAAATTTTTTAAATTATGATTATATTTGTTCCCTTAATCCATATTTATTCAAATAATCATATAAAACATACAATGATGTAAATGTGCAAGTATAAATGATATGAAAAATGTATAATTTAAATTATATATATTTGCGATGTTCGGTTTGGATTGGATTGGTTCGATTTGAAAATCAAATCCGATATCCGATCGAATCCAATAAAATAGAATCGGTTTTTTTGGTTTTTGGCTTGTTTGGTTTTCGGTTTAATTGGATTCCAGCTTTTTTGGATTCGTTTGTTGGTTTTGTTTGGATTGGTTCGGTAATGAACATTACTAATTTGAAGTGTGTATATATATATATATATATATATATATATATATATATAAGGAGCGTATCAAGTGAGAGCAATGTTTATTATGAGAGATGAGAACGTTAAATCTTAGCCATTAGATCTACCATGAAGGGTCAAGATTAAAACAAAATGGCATGTGACTTTTTTAAAAAGTCATGTGACCACTAAACTACTTTTAATCTCAACCACTCATGAATGGTTGTACGGCCATGATTTAACACTCTCATATCTCATAATAAACATTACTCTTACTTGATACGCCCCTATACACTCATACACTTTTGGTCTTCATAATTTATAACGATTGTGTATTTTGACCTCATCGAATTCTTCCATAAGCTCTTTGAGGTAGGATTCATAAGGGATCAACTTTGAATCTTGGGTTTCCCACTCCCCTTTCAGTTGGTGGATTACTAGCGCTGAGTCCTCATATACTTCAAGACTCCTGATTTTTTACTCCAAAGCTGATTGCAATCTCGAAGCACACGCCTCATACTCCGCTATATTGTTTGTACAATCAAAGCATAGTCTAGTTGTAATCTTGATATATTGCTTTTGTGGCGAGATCAACACGGCCCCAACTCTATGCCCGAGTATGTTTGAAGCCCCATCGAAGAATAAGACCCATTTACCATCCTTCGAAGTTCCTCCTTCTTCAAGTAAGGCCATTATATCTTCATCCGAAAACTCACATTGCATTGACTGGTAATCATTCAAAGGCTGGTGCACCAAATATACTGCTAGTGCATTGCCTTTTATAGCTTTATGGGTTACATACACGATATCATACGCTGACAACAACATTTTCCATCTTGCGATTCTTCCAGTGAGAGCGGGATTTTCAAAGATGTAGTTGGTTGGGTCCATTTTGGAAACCAACCAAGTTGTATGACTTAGCATGTACTGTCTCAAACGTCGGACAACCCAGGATAAAGTACGGCAAGTTCGTCCTAACAATGAGTATTTGATCTCACAACTATTGAACTTCTTGCTTAGATAGTAGATGGATTGCTCCTTCCTTCTAGATTCATCATGTTTCCCTAGGACGCACCCCATGGACTTATCAAGTACTGTAGATATATTATGAGTGGTCATCCCAGTACAAGGGGCACCAATATCAGAGGACTTTGCAGGTACTGCTGTATCTTTTCAAAAGCATGTTGGCAGTCTTCATTCCACTCCACTGACTGATTCTTGCATAGAAATTTAAAGATAGTCTCACAAGTTGCAGTAAGTTTGGATATGAACCGAGCAATGTAATTCAACTTTTCTAGAAAACCACAAACCTCTTTTCTGTGCGAGGGGCCGGCATTTCCTGGATTTCTCGCACATTATCAGGATAAACGTCTATCCCCTTCTTACTTACTATGAATCCAAGTAGTTTTCCAGATTTCACCCCGAAAGTGCACTTTGTAGGGTTCAATATGAGTTTAAACTTCCTCAGCCGCTCAAGCAACTTCCGCAAATTAGCTAGGTGTTCTTCTTCAGTTATGGACTTTGCAATTATATCATCTAAATAAACTTCAATCTCCTTGTGCATCAAATCATGAAACAGAGTAATCATTGCCCTTTGGTATGTTGCGTTGGCATTCTTTAACCCAAACGACATCACCTCATAAAAAAAATTTCCCCACAATGTGATGAACGTCATTTTTTCCATATCCACGGGGGTTATCTTGATTTGGTTGTTGCCTAAGAAACCTTCCATGAAGGAGAAGAAGGAATTTTGAGTTGTATTGTCCACCAGAACATCAATATGAGGCAATGAAAAGTCATCTTTCGGGCTAGCACGATTTGAATCCCTATAGTCTACACACATCTGAACTTGCCAGTTTTTCTTAGGAACTGGGACAACATTGGAAACCCATTGAGGGTATTTTGAGATGACTAAGAACCCAGCATCAAACTGTTTCTTTACTTCTTTAATCTTCAAAGACATCTCCAGCTTCGTGCGCCTCAACTTTTTCTTAACTAGGGGACATTCAGGCTTCAAAGACAATTTGTGCACCACAATACTAGGGTCGAGCCCAAGCATATCTTGATAGGACCATGCGAAGACATCAACATATTCATATAGCAATGAAATCAACTTTTGCGCACATCCCCCATCATACAAGTGCCAATCTTCACCTCTTTTTTGTCGTCTTTGGATCCCAGATCAATCATCTCCATTGGCTCCTCATGCGGCTTAATTTCTCTCTCCTCCTGTTCCACAAGTCTTAGCAAATCGGAGGAGGGTTCCCACTCTCCATCTTCATCTTCCTTAGCTTGATTAACAGGACTGTCAAAACTGTTAGACGCAAGACTAGCATTATCACTTTCGAGGGAATCAGTTTCGAACCTGTATTGACGAGAATCAACATAATGAAACTAAAGGGATAGAATAGAAGAAAAGCGTTGCAAGATAAGAAAAAGAAAAGAGAACGGACATGGAAAGTTAAAAATGCATTTTATTCATGACATGTTCAAAACAGAAGTGAGCCCTTACTACAAAATTCTATCCAAAAGCCTTGGGCAGAGCAATAGGAGTGGCATTAAAAATTACTTTGTATCTAATTTAAGAAGCACGAGGAGTTCAAGGATCTCCCAATTGTCAAGCTCAACATCCAGTGCACACGGAAGGATAATGTTAACACGGCATATCCGGCACTTTGGAAGCTCTGGAGGATATCACAGATAGGGATCCCTTGATTCATGGCTTCCCGGTTCTCCCACTCAGCTGACTTTTCTCTCTCTTTTCAACAACAATCCTCCTTTTGTCTGCAAGCGTGGGCGTATACCCAAGTCCATCACGGTCCCTGTTTGCAGGAAGTTCTATCGGTTCAACCCTTCCTTGGCCTTCTTTTCCCAATCCGCCGCCATATCGGTACCCTTTTTCTATCATTACTCTTGCTGCCATGCTTGACGGCCCAAATAATTCTGCTTTAAACATTGGAGACTTCTCTTTCGCATGGATAGCATTAACAATCTCCAAGTATTAAAATGAAGTTTCTAAAGCTCCTTCTGAAACATCCTCGTATGGAATCGATGTCAGCTTACTTATTAGTACGTCTTCCTCAGCTAAAAATATGACAAGCTTGTCGTCAATGATAAACTTGACCTTTTGGTGGAGAGTTGATGACAAAGCTTTCGCAGGATGCAACCAAGGTCTCCCCAAAAGACAACTATATCCCGACATCATGTCCATCACCAGGAAGGTCGTTATAAAGGTCACTCGGCCCACTTGAATAGGAAGATCGATCTCCCCCAGCACTTCCCTTCTATTACCATCAAAGGCCCTCACAACCATAGTGTTAGGCTGCATGAATGATCCCTCCACCGCCAACTTCTCCAGGGTTGGCTTTGGTAACACATTCACAGATGAGCCATTATCGACAAGTACTTTAGCTACAATGTGGTATGTGTATTTGAGTGAGATGTACAACGCTTTGTTATGTGTTATCCCTTCAGGTGGTATCTCAGCATCGGAGAAAGTGAGGAAGTTGTTAGCGGTAATGTTGCCAACAATCCCTTCAAATTTATCAACTGAGATATTTTGTGTCACGTATGCTTCACACAAAACCTTCAATAGTGCTTTCATGTGAGGATCTGAATTCATCAAGAAGGCCAAGCGAGAGATCTTGCCTGGCATGCGATTTAGCTTATCAGTGATTGTATATTCACTCTGTTTGATGAACTTTAAAAACTTGCACACCTCTCATTGGGTACAGACTTCTTTTCTTCCCGTACCACTTCCTCAGTATTTTCATCACCAACTCCCTCTGTATTTTCCTTCCCTTTTCCTTTTTCTGAAGCTCCTTTATCCTTTTCTTTACCACCTTCAGGTGGGTTGTAGGTTTACCCACTTCGGTCATTCCCCCGATGCCAGCCACATTGGTAACAGTGGGAGCATTAGTGGAAGTATCCGGGCCAACAATCTTTGTTTCAAGAGCTTTTGGATAAAAAAATTCCTCGTACTTCCAAGGTACTGCTCTAGTGTCCTTATATGGAAAAGGAGCCGGCATGCGTATCACAAGCGGGGTTGGCCCCCCAGGATTACTGACAGGAACAATTTTCGTATATCGGATCTCAAGAGGTCTTGGAAGATGAGGCATATGTTCACATGCCATGCACATATCATCCTCGTCCGCTCTATATCCGATTTGTACTGAATTTACATCTATCAAATTTTGGAGAATCGCCTTGAACTCCCTATAGTCTTGGATCAGATGGATCGCCTCTGAATGGAGTCCACACATCTCTCCCTTATTCACATTACCGCCAATCATCCCGAATTTGACCATCTCAGCGAAAATCACCTTCATTGGAGTCTTGATCTCATCCACCCTTTCAGCCAATTTTAGTTCTGGGCCTCCTTCAATTGCATTAGTCGATGGGCCCCCATGATTTGGGAGGGGGATTTTTCCGATGCTGGGATCATTTTCCTCTGTGAAGGTCAACCACTTTGTATTGATCAATTGTTGTACTTTATTCTTCAAGGAATAGCAGTTCTCAGTGGAATGGCCTATCGCTCGGGCGTGATAATCACATTTAGCATTTTGGTCATACAACGTTGGGTAAGGAGGTGTAAGATGATTTGTTGGGCAATAGGACGCGAACCCATTACTAATGAGATGTGGCAAGAGCTATGTGTAAGATTTAGGTATTGTGTCAAAACAAGTTTGTTTTTTTTTCCTAACCTCCTTGGTTTATGTTCAACCAAGAGCCTTGATTGTACATGGGGTTTTGTCTAGGAGGTGGGTTTTGTGCTTGGGCTGCCACAGGTGGTATATTGGCTATTGTTTGGTGCTGAGACTGAGGACATTGGTTATACTGCGGGTTAGGAGAATATTGGTAACTGGCGGATTGTCTCCCCTGAGTTAATTAATGAAGTTATAGTCTTGGGCTATTTGATTTATTGGTTGGGTCATGTTTTCTTTCTTAAGGATCATTGACATAGTTTTGCTTGAGTAGTAACAAGAATGACTTTGGCTTAGCGGTTTAGATTTATGTGTTACAGTTACATGGTACGAGTTCGAACCTTGGCGAGGAAGGTTTTATTTTATTTTTAGATTTTGAAGAGGCTAAGAATTTCGAAATTTAAACTAAAATCAGAATTATTTGGCTTTCATTAGGGTGATAAGTTCAGATTCCATGGGGGTTATGGGTGTTAAGGAGGAGAATTAAGGTAGTTAATGTTTTGTCTAGAGTTAAAGGGTGTTGAAGGTAATTAATGGTGATTGAAGGAGGTGTTTGGACAGCCCCTCTCTTCTCATTGAAGCTGAAAAGCTGGTCATACTCTTGAGCTTGGGATTCCTTTTGAAATTTAAAAACCAACAATGCATTCAGGTGAGTTTATGATGGTTGATTACCTTGTCCTTGGCCTTGATGAGCCTTGAAGGAAAAATAACTCAGATTTATTCTGAATCATGATGCTTGGGGCGTCCCTCTCTCTTCTCTTTGCTGATGTTTTCAAACTTAAAGTGTAGTGGTCACAAGAAATTGCAAAAAAGAAAACCTAGAACACTAGAAAATCTCTGAAGTTTTTCTATACCTTGGAGCCTTGTATCGACCCCTCTCTTCCTCTTGTGGGTGATCAAGTCGTGCTCTCTAATCCTTCCAAGTGCTCTTGTGATAGTTCAATCAGTAAGAGACTAAACCCTTCTAATTCTGAGTTTTTTGGTGATCAATCTCTTGTTATCTTCTAGGGTTTTACTAGTTCATTTTCAGCCCTCATTCCTCCTCAAGCTCGAGTATACTCTGCATTCCGGAAGGCCTAGGGTCGTGCTACATTGTTCTTGATCAAGCAAGTTTAGTTTCTTGAGTTATCCATGAGTTAGAACCCTTGTTCTTTGGTGTTTTAGAACCTCTGGAGTTTTTGAAAGAAAAGATTGAATATGAAACCTTTAGAACTTTGAATTTCTGAGTAGGGAACATGTTTACTAGGTTTTATTATGGGTTTTGATCATGGAAGAATATTGGTTTTGAAAAAGTTGGATTAAAAATGGATTTTCGGGTGAAAAACATTGTTTTAGGGCTTTCTGGCAAGGACCCAACGCATGAGCGCTGTACTCCCAACGCCTGGGCGTTGACATTCTACCTAGTTCGTGTTTCCAGACAAAGGCCCAACGCTCGAGCGTTGGAACCTAGCGCCCAGGCGGTAGGCCTCTGCCAGCAACTTGTGGTTTTTGCTTCATTGCTCTAAAATTCTTTTGAATTGGCTCCCGGTCTTTCCCATGATTGTTGATGGCTGTGTATATGTGTGTTATGTCTTGCAAGGTTGGAATTCAAGTGCATGCAACCCTCTCGGGGGTAAGGGTAACTCGTCTTAGGATTTATCTATGCCGGTTTGTGATTGTTGTATTCTGTTTTGTGTACTCCGTTGAGTTTATCCTTGAAAAACCTTGTTTCTAGACTTGTGTTGATTATATGGTATGCTGGATATGTTGATGTGTTGTTGAATTTTTGAGAATTATGTTTGTGTTATTGATGATAACATGATGAAATTATTTTGAGAAGAAGAACTATATTTTGCATATGATGAACTATGAGTGAGGATTTTTGTGTAAACTGTTGGTTGATGAGGATTATGATATTTGTATGGTCATAGCATATGCATCATATATATATATATATATATATATATATATATATATATATATATATATATATATATATATATATATATATATATTGGGTTGATGTGACGGTAATTTGTCCCGTGGGATCAACCAAGGGCAATGTGGTGGTAATTCGTCCCACGTGATTGTCCTAGCTCGATTAGGGTGAATATTGGCCATAATTATGCATATAGATATTGAGGATTATGAACATGTGCATGTGGTTTTGTAAAATGAGAAATTGTGATTATCTTGATATCATTGTTGTTGCTTAACTATTTCTGTTTTGTTGTTTACCTTGTTGTTGTTATATCACAAATGCTATATGTTATTTTCTTGATTTTCGAGTTAACCCTTTCTGCTTGTCTTGCTTGAATGCTTGGGCGCTTAACGCAATAGATAACCAGAGCAATGAGGCTCAGGAAGGATGACTTGGATACTTGGACAAGCAATGAAGAAGGACTCAAAGAAATGAAGAACTTAGTTGAAGAATAATTCTGTTTTCCCGCTGTTTTGGTTTTTAGCACATGTTGTGCAACTTTAACTATTTTGAATTATTCTGCTTTTTTTTTTCCGGATGATTATATAACTTAATATGGGATGATATTTATTTATAATTATTGAGTGACGTTGGTTTTGAAACTTGAGTGTTTTTTAGAGGTTTCAAAATATATTTTCCGCATATTTACTATGTGACCCTCAGCCAAAAATTGGGGTGTTACATAATGGCCAGAGGGGCGCAGGATTGAGGCTGTTGGGTCGGGTGTTTTGAGGCCCGAAGGCCCATATTATATAATCTAGGGTTTTATCACTTTTTATCATTTCTCCCTCTATAAATAGCAAATGAGAGTTCATGTAAAAAGATTCTCCAATTATTTCTCCTACTTGATAATAATACATTGTTTGACTGCTAGGATTCTTAACCTAGCTAGCCTCTCCTCTTCCGACCTCTTTTCTAACCGATCTTATATTTCCCAAGGTGTTACACCATTGTACCAGTAACTTCTAGAGGGAAAGCGAGTTCAAAGAAAAACGATAATCAAATTGGTATCTTAGTGCCATAAACAATTCAAAGTTCAAACAATAATTTTCGTATATTCTAAGCCATTAATTAACATCGAAGCAAAAAGGGAATCTGTACTATACTAGCCGAACGGTTAACCGGATAGGCCGATCAGGAGTTAGGGGAACAGTACTTCCGCCGATGAAGATGTTGGAGCCGAGAAGAGCGGGACCCTTCCTTCCGTTGATCAGCCGATGGTGGGTGGTACCTGCAAGGACACTCCGACGGTCAAGTTAGTGATCGTCTCGAGAGCTAAGTAAGTCCGAGGGATACTAGATTGTGTACCTTATGTGGAAAAGTGGATGGGTTTTATAGCAAGTAATCCTTCTGACACTTGAGGGGCTCGAGGGAATGCCCGAGGGGATGGGCACGTTGTGTTGGGGTGCCGCCTACATCGATCGGTCTCGTCTGCCCGGTCGAAGGACTTTTTCGTGATGCGACCGTCCGCCTCTCCCGGCCAGGTCCGACTGGAAGGCTGCCCCCTTGTTATGCTGTTGGGTATTCCCGTCGAATGGTTGACCGGTCACCTGATGGTTGACCGGATACCCGATTGGAACAGTTGCCCCCTGGCTCCGCCGTGTATTCGTTGTGCACGGCGAGAGTCGTATTGTTTTCTGGTCATGTCGTCTGGAGTTTTGAATGGCCGGTCTGTCGATATTTGAAAATTACGCGGTCGGCGGGGCCGACCTCCGGACTGCCCCCTGAGCGGACGGCGGCGAGGTTTTCGGCGGCGGGCGGTCGTTCTGAGTTCATTAAAGGACGGTTGGTGATTGTTATGGTGGGGAGACGAGGGGTCAATGTGTAAGTGACTGTTGATGTTCTCCAGGCGTGTCTCTTGACGATTGGTTTCCCACCTGCCTCTTAGTGGATAATCAATGCGACTCTTCGTGTGGTCGTGGGTTTGTCTATATAAGGCTACTCAAAGTTTGGGCTTATTTACATACAATCGGCTGCAGAGCTCTCGTTCCGAGTTGGTGAATTTCGTGCTTCGTTGCTGTCGTCTCTGGTCTTCCGATCGTCGTGTTCTTCCCATCAGGTATTGTTTCCGTTCTTCTTTCCATCCTGTCGAGTTTTTTTTTTTTTTTTTTTTTTTTTTTTTTTGGTAGTCTATTGTTAGGAGGAAGGGGGCCGAGTGTGGTTCCTAACCTCGAACAGTTTTTGACTGCCTCGGACCCCCTTTCAGGTTTCAGAATGGTGCGTGCTAAGGAAGTGACATACACGGGCATTAAGTTGAAGCCCGCTCGTCCTTATAAGCCGTCGAAAAGGACTAAAAAGGACAAGGCTCAATACCCTGATTTAACCGGGGACGATTTTCGTTATAACGAGTTCTGCCGGGATATATTGGCGATGCAGTCTAGGTTGGCGAACGCTGATCCGGGGTATCTGGAGAAGAAAAACATCGTGACGGCGGGGGAGATCGGAGCCGGTCATGTCGTGCACGCCCCGGCTCTTACCGATCGGGTTTGTCATGAACCCGCATCTGGGTTTTTTGTGCACCTGGTCATTTTCCGGAAGCTTGGCGTTCGGCTGCCCTTGTCGAAGTTCATGATGGGGGTTTTAGATTATTTGGATGTGGCCCCATCTCAGTTACATCCGGGTGGATGGGCCTTCGCTCGGTCGTTCGAGCGATTGATGAAGGTGCTGGGTCGGAGGCCGTCGATCGATTTGTTCTTTCATCTGTTCGTCCCGTCTCATACTTACGGTCTCGCCGGGCACGGGATGGTTAGTTTGAAGTCTCGGACGACCAAAGTGCTTCAGAACTTCACGGATTCTTATAAAGATTTCAAGAAGGACTTTTTCCGAGTGACCACCGCCGGCAATGACCGATCATGGTGGTATCGGACGGACTTGGCGGGGACTGTATCGAAGCGGTTTCCCTTATGGTGGAGTGACAAGCATTTTGAGTTAAGTGCTTGTCAGTACGGAACGGATGATCCGGAGACCTTGAACCAGGCCGACCAGGATTTGTTGGCAACGTTGTCAAAGTCTGTAGTGCCTGACGAGGATGGCGTTCCGCAATTCGTCTTTAAGTGTCAAGACCTTTGCCGTTATTCAGTGTCGTCTCTGAGGGCACATTATCGTGAGTCGATTGCCCCCTATTGGTAGACGTTTATTATTAATTGTTGACCTTCCTGGTCTTGCTAATTTGTTTTTCCTCATTATCAGTTGGAATGGAGATTGATCCTGCTCTCGCCGAGATGATCCGGTTGATGCAAGCCGAGAGCCCTACAAGGCACGAGGGGCCCGATGAGGACGTGCCTGTTGCTGTTCCGGTGCCGAGGGCTGTGGTGGCTGCCGAAGACGCTGAGGAGGTTTCAGCCGAGGTGCCTCTTTCACGCAAGCGTGGATTGGTGGGTGATGCAGAGAGTGGGCCGAGCAAGCAACCCAGGGTCGTGGAGATGCTGGGTCCAAATATCCGTCGGACGATGTCGATCCGCCCGCCTCCGGTTGACACCATTGCTCGGGTCGAGGAGATCATCGACGTGAGCTCCAAGTCCGATCAGAACACATCCGCTGGAGGTCAAGAGGCGGCCGAGTCCGATTCGTCGTCTTCGAGTGGCGGTTCTGGAACCCCCGTTCGGCGTCGGCAAGGGAAGTCCCCCATCGTCGGGGCATCCGGTGGAGAGTAGTGCGCCGATGACGAGCCATGGGGTCCTAGCGTCTGGAACGAGGACGCCTTCGATATGTCGGAGTATGTTCGAAGTGTCGACCGATTGTTCTTCAAAGGGGAGGACGTCAGGAGGATGGACAACATTGGTCCGGATCGGCTCTTCGATTACTGCTGCCACATGCTCGGGCGGGTGACGTCCGTTCTGCGGTATAGCCAGGTGGAGGTCCTCGGCACTCTTCGAGCTCGGAGTCGGGAGGTGAAGGATATGGAGGCTCATTTTGCTGAGTTTGAGCAGATCAAGGCGCAATTGACCGGCCTTGTCGAGCAGTTGAAGGTTGATGTGGCCAACCGGGATGAGCAGATCGCGCAACTTACTTCGGAGAAGTCTGAAATGGAGAAACAGGGGTCCGAGAAGGACGCGACCATGCGGGATGTTCAGAACCGGTTGGCCGAGAAAGATGCTGAGGTCGAGTCACTTAATCGTCGCCTCCTTGATGCTGATGAGATAATTCGGGGTTTAAAGCAGGAACTTCAGCAAGAGAGGGACGAGAAGAGTGGTCTTGCTGGGAGGATCGAGGAGTTGAACGAAACTAATTCTTCCCTTCAAGAGTCCGCCAATCGACTTGCCGAAGAAGCCGAAGAGTGGCCCGCCCAAAAGAAGCATTTGGAAGAGATGCTGATGAGGGTTGGAAAGGCATCGTTTCAAAATGCTGTTGCCCAACTGAGTGTGTTTAATCCGGGCCTCTCTTTGCATGGTGTGTCGTCCAAGCGGGTGGTGGTGGGCGGCCAAGTAGGAGATTTCGTTGACGGGCAGTTCCGACCTGTGGTGCCGCCTGCTCGGAATGTCGAAGGTGGAGGTGGCTCCTCGGGACCAGTGGTTTGAGTGCTCATAATCAAGTGTAATCCGAGTGTAATTATTTTTTGTAAGAGTTATGCTCATAATCATTTTGTCCTCTTAACTGAAATCTTGTAATTTGACTCTTGATCGGAATATACCCGTGACCGGCTTGTATGTTTTGACTTCTATAAACTGTGTTTGCGGACCACTCTCAAGTGTAATCCGACTTCTATGTTTTGAATATACCCGTTCGGCGTGTAGTTTGAGGACCATTCCTCTAGGTTCGGACGAACGTTTAGCCCGCCGCCTAGGGCGATCGTTGAACCCTTTAAGGGGTATTTTGAGGATCAGTCCTCTAGGTTCGGACGAACGTTTAGCCCGCCGCCTAGGGCGATCGTTGAACCCTTTAAGGGGTATTTTGAGGATCAGTCCTCTAGGTTCGGACGAACGTTTAGCTCGCCGCCTAGGGCGATCGTTGAACCCTCTAAGGGGTATTTTGAGGATCAGTCCTCTAGGTTCGGACGAACGTTTAGCCCGCCGCCTAGGGCGATCGTTGAACCCTTTAAGGGGTATTTTGAGGATCAGTCCTCTAGGTTCGGACGAACGTTTAGCCCGCCGCCTAGGGCGATCGTTGAACCCTTTAAGGGGTATTTTGGGGATCAGTCCTCTAGGTTCGGACGAACGTTTAGTTCGCCGCCTAGGGCGATCGTTGAAGTTGTCGTTAACTTGGATCCAGATGATGTCCTTCAACCTGATTGTCATTTAGATAATTTTCAAAAAAGAAGGAAATTACATTGCCCTGCCGAAGGGGTGGGGATACTGCTAACTATAGTAGTTCCTAAGATTCATGGCGTTCCAATAGCGTGGTATTTCCGACCCGTCGAGACGTTCAAGTTTGTAAGCTCCACTTTCCGAGGCGAGTCGTACCCTGTAGGGGCCTTCCCAATTTGCTGCAAGCTTCCCGCGGTCTTCGGGTCGTGATCCAACACTCGCTCGGCGAAGGACGAGCTGACCGGGTGGGAAACTCCGAGGGACTACCTTTTTGTTATATCTGAGCGTGGCGTACTGCCTAGCCACTGCTTGGCGTAGGTTGGCCGCCTGTCTTCTTTCTTCTGCAAGGTCCAGTTCCTCGTTCAGACGTTGGTCGTTTGTGTTTACGTCGAAGGAGAGAATCCGGGCGCTAGGTTCGCCGATCTCGGCTGGTATGACCGCTTCCGTCCCGTATGTCAGCCTGAACGGGCTCTCGCCCGTGGACGACTGAGGGGTAGTTCTGTAGGACCAAAGCACATGATCCAGGTGTTCGGCCCATTGCCCTTTGGCGTCGCCGAGCCTCTTTTTAATACCCTTAAGGATTATTTTGTTAGCCGATTCTGCCTGCCCGTTGGTTTGGGGATGCTCTATTGAAGTGAAGTGTTGCTTGATGTGGAGTCCTTCCAGCAATGCTCGGAAACCCTTGTCAGTGAATTGAGTTCCGTTGTCCGTCACAATGGATCGGGGGACCCCGAATCGGCTGACAACATGTTTGTAGAAGAACCGTTGCACTCGGGCTGATGTGATCGTGGCTAGTGGTTCGGCCTCTATCCACTTAGTATGATAGTCCACCGCTACGATTAGGAACTTCAGTTGGCCTGGTGCTTTGGGAAAGGGGCCGAGGAGATCCATCCCCCACTGATGAAAAGGCCAAGGGGCCACTAGGCTGGACAGTTCGTGAGGAGGTGCTTTGTGCAGGTCGGCGTGTCTCTGGCAGGCGTCGCAGTGTTTCACATGGTCGGCAGCATCTTGACTCAGGGTGGGCCAATAGTAACCGGCCCGGAGGACTTTCTTTGCGAGCGTCTGGCCGCCGGGGTGATGGCCACAGCTACCCTCATGGATTTCGGCGAGGACATATGAAGCCCTCTCGGGGCTTAAACACTTGAGTAGTGGAGTGGAGAAACCCCGTTTGTACAGCTGATCACCGATCAGGGTGAACCATGCCGTCTGCCGAACCAGCTTCTTCTTCTCCAACTCATCGTCCGGGAGCCAGCCATTTGCGAGATGATTGTGGATCGGCGTGGTCCAGTCTCCCTTCGACGAAAGGGACCCAACCAAAGGTGCCGGTTGAACACTCGGTTTAGTTATACTTCCCTGTATGACCGACCTGTTGTTATCTGGTTTTTTCGTGCTTGCAAGGCGTGATAGGACGTCCGCCCTTTCGTTTTCTGCCCTTGGCACATGGGCAAAGCAAACTTCTTCAAATCGGAGACACAACTTCTTTAGGTGCTCTAGGTAGTGTTGCAGAATTGGTTCTTTGGCCTGGTAGTCCCCATTAACCTGGGAGACGACCAGCTGCGAATCGCTGTGAACATGAACACGGCGAGCTCCCAGATCGGCGGCAGTCATCAGGCCAGCTATGCAAGCTTCATACCCCGCCTGATTGTTAGTAGTGGGGAAGTTGAAACGAATGGACTGTTCCACTGTGATTCCCGAGGAGCATTCGACCACGATCCCGGCCCCTCCTCCTTTGCTATTGCTGGAGCCGTCCACGTGGATCGTCCAGGGGGACTCGATCGGGTCCCCAGCTTCTTCCTTCATTTCTGCCAAAAAGTCCGCCAAGGCTTGGGACTTGATGGCCTGCCTGGGCTCATACTGAATGTCATGTTCGGATAATTCTATGGACCAGCCTATCATTCTCCCGGCCAGGTCGGGTTTGTGAAGTACTTGTTTGATGGGTTGATCGGTTCGTACGACGACGGTGTGGCCCTGGAAATATCGCCTCAGTCGTCGGGCGGTCGTGAGGAGGGCGAAGGCTACTTTCTCTAGCTTTTGGTATCTGAGTTCTGGTCCCTGTAGGGCTCTGCTGACAAAGTACACGGGATGCTGACCCTCCTGATCTTCTCTTACCAACACAGCGCTGGTCGCCTTTTCCCTTACTGCCAGGTATAGGTAAAGGGTTTCTCCTCTGATAGGGCTGGACAAGATGGGAGGAGATTGCAAGGTTTCCTTGAACTCATGGAACGCCTTCTCTGCTTCCGGAGTCCATTAGAAAGATCTCCCCTTTTTGATAAGTTCATACAGCGGCAGCGATCGGAGGGCGGCTCTAGGAAGGAAGCGGCTTAAAGCAGTAAGGCGCCCGGCCAATTGTTGTACTTCCTTGATTGAGCTGGGGCTCCTCATGCTCCTGATGGCTTCGCATTTGTCCGGGTTCGCCTCTATCCCTCTCGATGTCAGCATAAATCCGAGGAACTTCCCCCCTCGGACCCCGAATGTACACTTCTCCGGGTTCAGCCTCATGTTGTGCTTTCTTAACTGCTTGAAGACGGTCCTCAGGTCGGCCGTATGGTCCCCCCCCTTCGGAGTCTTCACAATAATATCATCTATGTACACCTCCACCGTCTGACCTTGAAGGCCTTCGAAGACCTTGGTCATCATCCGCTGGTAGGTTGCCACGGCATTTTTCAACCCAAAGGGGAGCATAGTGTAGCAGAACGTCCCTTGATCGGTTATGAACGCCGTTTTTTCCTCGTCCGGACGAAACATGGGTATCTGATTGTAGCCTGAGTAGGCGTCCATCAGTGACAGGTACTCGTAACCGGCCGAGTTGTCCACTAGGGCGTCAATGCTAGGTAGTGGGAAGGGGTCCTTCGGGCAAGCCTTGTTGAGGTCGGTGTAATCAACGCACATGCGCCACTTCCCGTTTGCCTTTTTGACGAGTACAACGTTGGACAACCATGTGGTATACTTGATTTCCCGGATGATTCCCGCCCGTAGTAGTTCGCTTGTCTGCTCCTTGACGACCACTTGTTTTTCTGAGCTCATCGGTCTCTTCTTCTGGGCGACCGGCCTGCACTTTGGATTAACTGTTAGTTTATGACATGCTAGGTCTGGGTGAACGCCCGGCATGTCCGACGACTGCCAAGCAAAGAGATCCCCGTTCGCCCTGAGGAGCCGTTCTAGTCGTTCTGTCTGCTCGGCTGTGAGGTCCTCCGCCACCTTGGTCACTTGCTTCTCCGTCGTCCCGATCTGGACGGCCCTAGTCCGGCCCTCAGGATGGAGGCGAAGGTCGGACTCTGAATGGTCGATACGTGGGTCAACATCCATGACCGCGAAGGTCTCCTGGGTTCCCTTACACGATCTCTGCCTCTTCCGGATGCGGTCTTCTCGGGCCATGCGACAACTGGCCGTGTAACAACTCCGGGCCATCTTGAGGTTCCCCTTCACTGTTACTACTCTGCCTTGGTGAGGATACTTTAGCATTAAATGAGGGCAGGATATTATTGCTTTGAAAGCGTTAATGCTCGGCCTACCGAGAATGACCGTGTAGGCAGTGGGGCAGTCCACCACGATGAATCGAGTCTTCACGGTTTTGCATGAGCGAGGATCTCCGAGAGAAAGCCACGTATCAAAGTAACCTAGAGGGGTGACCCGGTCTCCCGTGAATCCTACTAAGTCGCTGTCATATGGAGTTAGATCCCTTGTGGATTGGCCGAGGGCTTTGTATGCTGCGTAGAAGAGTATGTCCGCCGAGCTCCCTGTGTCGATAAGGGCCTTGGTAACTTGCTGGTTCGCGATGATCGCGCTGCAGACGATCGGGTCTCCGTCCTCACCCGTCTCTCGACCGTAGTCGGCATTGGAGAAGGTAATTGCCGCCTCGTCCCTGGTCGGTCTTCTCTCGGTTGTTTGACTCACTTCCGCCCTCATCACGGCCCTCAGGCCCCTTCTTCTTGAACCTACACTGCTGCCGCCGCAGACGAAGCCTCCCGCGATCGATAGGGTGAAGTGGGGGTCGCCACGCGGAGCCCTTCTCCTATCATGTTCTCTGGACCTTTCCCGCCAGTTTGGCCGTCGGTGTTGTTCTTCCCGTTGGTCGTCGTGGTAGCGTCCTTCTTGGGTGGGGTGTCCGACCTTCTGACCCCTAGGGGGGCTCTGCTTTCGTGGTGAGCGGGCTCTAGACGGTATTGCTGATTGTACGTACCGGGTCAAGCGCCCCTCCCTTACTAACCTCTCGATTGAGTCCATTAGCTGAACGCATTCGTCGGTTTCATGGCCTGGACCGTCGTGATATTCACAGAATTTAGAAGAGTGTAGCACGTTTTTCGACCGTATGACCGGAGGCCGGTCTCGTAATTCCGTATGGGCGTTTTCCCTGTAGATCCGGGACAGGGGGGCGTTCAGGGGGGCGTACCGGTCGAACCTGGCCCTGGGCTTGTACGCTTCTTTCCGTTCTTTCTGTCCGTCGGTCCGGGGGTCTTCCCGGGTCGGAACGGCAGACCGCGGCGGTGCCGATCTAACTGGAATAGAGGTCTCTAATTTCAAAGTTGTCTCAGCATCTTCTTGATTAATGAACTTTTCCGACCTTCTCTGAAATTCGGCCACCGTCTTCGGCCTTACCCCACTCAAGGACTTCCAGAAGGGGCCTGGACGCAGTCCTTTCCGAGCGAAGATCAAGTGCACTTCCTCGGAAAGCCCGGGGGTGAGGTTGGCCTCTTTATTGAATCTGGCCAGGTAACTCCTGAGTGATTCCTGGGGACCCTGTTTGACCTGTTCTAAGGTCTCGATCGTCCGAGGCAATTCCTTGCTCGATGCGAAGTGTTGGGTGAATAATCGGACGATATCAGCCCATTGTTGGATGGTGCCCTCGGGTAATGATTGAAACCACCTCTGTGGGACTCGGCCAAGACTCATCGGGAAGAACCGGCAGCACAGGGGGTCGGTGGCCCCGGCGCACATCATAGTGCTCCTGAAATGATCCAGGTGAGCCCACGGGTCATCAGTCCCGTCGTACTGTTGCATCTTGGGGGGTCGAATGAAATTCGGGGGCATGGGCTCCTGCATAATGGCCGACCCGAGAGGATTGCCCAAGATCGTCCCTCTCTCGAGATCGGTGGTCGGCTCCCGGCGAACGGTCTGCTGGTGAGTTCTTCCACCGGCTCCCTCGGCGCGGGGGGATGACCGGTGAAACGGGCTCTGATTCCAACCCTGGTCCCTTTCCTCCTCCAGGCGCTGGATATGCTCTTTCAAGAGCTGAATGGTTGCGTTTTGGTCTTTCGTGCCCTTTTGCCCTTGTTCTTCCATTGCAGCCATTCTGGCTTCCAACCGGACAAGGGCCTCCCGGTCGTTGTGGGCCTGTTCGACTTCCTGCCCCCTCGGCCTGGGGGTTTCAGGAGTAATCTGAATGGTTTGGCCAACCTGCTGGCCCTGATCTTCTGAAAGGTCGTTCTCCCCTATGGTCTCTACCTGGACTGAGTTCTCTTGAGCTGCGCGTGACGTTTGCCTAGTAGCCTTCTTAGGAGCCATGCTGGGTAGACGTAGGAAGTTTACTGAATCCCCACAGACGGCGCCAATGTACTATACTAGCCGAACGGTTAACCGGATAGGCCGATCAGGAGTTAGGGGAACAGTACTTCCGCCGATGAAGATGTTGGAGCCGAGAAGAGCGGGACCCTTCCTTCCGTTGAACAGCCGATGGTGGGTGGTACCTGCAAGGACACTCCGACGGTCAAGTTAGTGATCGTCTCGAGAGCTAAGTAAGTCCGAGGGATACTAGATTGTGTACCTTATGTGGAAAAGTGGATGGGTTTTATAGCAAGTAATCCTTCTGACACTTGAGGGGCTCGAGGGAATGCCCGAGGGGACGGGCACGTTGTGTTGGGGTGCCGCCTACATCGATCGGTCTCGTCTGCCCGGTCGAAGGACTTTTTCGTGATGCGACCGTCCGCCTCTCCCGGCCAGGTCCGACTGGAAGGCTGCCCCCTTGTTATGCTGTTGGGTATTCCCGTCGAATGGTTGACCGGTCACCTGATGGTTGACCGGATACCCGATTGGAACAGAATCTTTTATACATGGAGAAAAATATCTGTTGGATTTGAATGCCAGGTTTAGTGACGTAACCTGATTCTTAATCGTGTTCTGAAAACAGGACAAAGAATACAAAATGAAAGAGCACCAAAACGACAGAGTGTGCATTTGTCCCTGAAAATTGAACCTTGTGGGTGTGGCTGTCGTATTAGCCAAGGGATAGAAATTTGACTCGGACACGCATATGACGCGCAGAAGAATAATTAGGATAGACATTGTTTCATTAATAATAATAATTGATAATAAAAATGAGCAACCCACTTTCTAGACAGGGATGTACGTAAGATATGACATAAGACTAGACAATTTTTAGATTTAAGGCCAAACCATATTTGATTTAAAAGTTTGAATAATAAAAGGAACATTTAGTTCATTTACGAGTTACCATCACTCACTAAAAAAAATCCAATAATGCATGGTGTATATCACACATACGCACCATTAGCTACTGTGTTTTTAATATAAGAGTTTTTTCTTAATATAAAAGTCTGAATTGTTATTTATAATAATATAAATTTTTTATGCAAACGTCAAAAGATAATACAAAAATTTTACGCAAGTTCCACTTTCGCTACCCTAAGCCAATTAATGGAAAATACTTGATAGATACCTACTTTGAGTTTAAACGTCAGATGCGGACCTTAGGGCTGGTTGCTCCCCCGACTTTTAGTAAAGTTTTATAAAAATAACCTTAAAAACAATTTTGGTCATGATATTTTACACTTGTGTAAAACATGTTTTTTTAGTTTTTTTTTCATGAACTATTACCCTTATTCAATTTCAGATGAGCAGCGTTTGTCCTTCCGTCAATTTGTTATTAAAATCTGGACGAAAGCGACTAGTGTAGACAATTTTTAATGACGTGGACAGTACACGTAAATATTCGGTCAATGAAATTTTTTTTAACTTTGAAAAAATAAAAAAACAGCACATGTGGGGTATATGGGAGGTTGGAAGTTTTTTTAATTCAAAATTGTAAACTAAACCCTAAATCCCTAATTGAACCCTAAATCTCTAATTAGCAACAGAACACGAAGGAGAGAAAAGGAGAGGAAGAAGAAGAGTGCGGCTGTGAACCCTGGAGAATCTCGGTACGTTTTCCGCCCTAGAGCTTCGTGCATCCAAAACGAACGGTGTAGCGGCGAGATTCTGGCATGTGGGTCTTCAAGGCGTGGAGGTCAAGGAAGCAGAAGTAGAGGGAACCCGAGGCAGAACAAGGGGAAATGGCATGTGGTCCCTGAACAAAGTACATGGGAGAAGACAACATCTGATGACTTTACCTTTTGGGGTGGGAAGAAACTACCAGAAAATATGCAATTTAGGTACCTTCAACACTTTCTTTACTCTTTTCAATTGTCTTTTTTTGACATTGATGTCTTGGTTTGCTTATTTTATTGCCTTATTGTATTTCAACATGATTGTTTGTAGGCCCACTTCTGTTAATTTAGCAACAATCCATATTTGGAATTGTGGAAAATTTGCTAATGAACCTAGGCTAGATTATATAAATGGTGCATGCAAAACTGTGGAAAAGTGGGATGTGGACGAGATTAATTCTATTGATGTGGGTAAAGTTGTCAAAAGCTTGGGGTATGTGTCATTCAATGTGTGGTATAAACACCTGCTCTAGGGCTGGTCAATGGATGTAGACCATTCAAGAATGATGGATAAGTGCTTCTGTTTCGGAATAATGTGAAGGGACATGATGAGATTGAGTTCTATATTGAGCATTTAGTGGAGGCAAAACCCCATATTGTTGAAGATACCCCTGAGATTCTCCCTTTAATTGAAGTTGACAAAATAGTTGAGGAGAGCGAGGGTACTGGTGAAGGAGTTAAGGAGGGTGAGTGTACTGGTGAGGGAGTTATAGAGAGTGAGAGTACTGTTAATGGAGTTAAGGGGGGTGAGTGTACTGGTGAGGGAGTTATAGAGAGTGAGGGTACTGGTGAGGGAGTTAAGGAGGACGATTGTACTGGTGAGGGAGTTAAAGAGGGTGGGGTTGCTAGTGAGGGCATTGAAAAAGGTGGGGTTGCTGGTGAAACAAATACAGAGGGTGGGATCCCTAGTGTTGTTCATAAAGAGGGTGAGGAACATAAAGAGGGGGAAGATGTTACTGTAACAAGGGAAGAAGGAAAAGATGATAGTGATGTGAGTTTAGATGACAGTGATTATGATGAGAGGTGGGAGTGATCCAAAGTTCTGCTAAATCATGTAGATCATGGACATGTTGAAGATGGTTTAAAAGATGAAGATTACAATGTTGTTGCTGTTGCTTCCAAGAATAAAACCCCAACAACCTTTGATGATTTTGACAATGAGGATGCCAATTCTGATGACATAGATACGCCACTAGAAAGTGATGATGAAAATGGAGGGCAAAGAAGGAAGTTCCCCAAATTCAAGTTGGGTGATGATGGTGCAAACGTGAAATTTGAACTTGGGCCGGTATTCTGTGCTTCCTAACTCTGATTTTACCATTTTATTTTGTTTAGATGTTTATATAATCTTATTTGATCTTGGCCAGGTATTTAGTACCTCAAAACTCTTTAAGATTGCTATTAAAGAGTATGCTCTGCAAAGGGTGAAGAGTGTGATACATGAGAAGAATGATAGGAAGAGGGTGGTGGTCAAATGCGAAGGAGAATGTCCATTTAATTGTAGGCTATCTAAATATGACCAGAACAATTTCTGGCACAATGTATCTTTGGTAGATGAACACTCATGTTGTAGGAATTCCAAGAATCGTCATGCCAAGCCAAAATTGCATGCAAAAAAGTTGCTTTCAACTATAAGACATACTCCTGGAATGAAATGCAAGTTTGTGGTAGCTGAAGGTCATATTAGGTGGGTATAGTTCTCAACAGGTTTCAAGCATCAAGAATTAGGAGAGAAGAGAAGATGATTGATGAGGCAGAACAGGATCAGTACAAATACCTTAGGAGCTACGCAGAGGAGCTACTTAGAAGTAACACAAACAATACAGTCATCATCAAAATTATGTGGGGGAAGATGGGCCTATTTTGGAGAGAATGTAAGTGTGTTTTGCTGCATGTAAGATGACATTTTCTACCACTTGCAGACCCCTCATTGAACTGGATGGGTGTTTCCTCAAAGGTGTGTATGATGGGCAGCTGCTGACTGTTGTTGGTAAGGATGGGAACAACCAAATGTTCCCTATTGCATTTGGGTTGTAGAGGCTGAAACTAGGGGAATCGTGGGAATGTTTTGTAGCATTGTTGTTGGATGACCTAAACAAATTTAAGCCTAAGCAGTGGTCATTTATTTCAGACCAACATAAGGTAACAACTAAATATTTACTGTTTTTTTACATTACATTTGGTCCACATGTGATTTAATTCAAAACTCTAACCTGATTTCAAAAACAGGGCTTGGTTCCTACTTTGCAGTCACTGTATCAAAATGTAGATCACAGAGTGTGTCTCAAACACGTTTACGGGAACTGGAGGAAGAAGTATCTTGGAGAGGAGATGAAAGGGGCTTTATGGTTAGCAAGAAGATCCACAATTTGATAAGGCAATGCAGAAGTTGAAGGAGTTGAATGAGGAAGCTTGGAAAGACATGAGTGACATACCTCCAAAGCAGTGGACTAGGCCCCACTTTAGCACTGAACCTCTTTGTGACCTACAAGTCCGCAACATGTGTAAGACATTCAACATGGCAATATTGGAACATAGAAATAAACCAATTATCTCACTCATTGAGGGATTGAAGCACTACATCAGCTCCAAGATTGTGAAGCAGAGAGACCTAATGCTGAGGTACGAGGGAGACATATGCCCCATGATTCAATAGAAAATGAAGGTCAACAAGAAGGCAATAGATAATTGGTCACCTCATTGGTGTGGGGATGCAGACTACTCAACGTTTGAGGTTTCCAATGGGACCAGCAGCGATTATGTTGTGGAGTTGAAAGACAGACATTGTGCATGCAGAAGATGGGATTTGTCAGGAATCCCATGTTGTCATGCTATTGCTTGCATGTGGAATAACCATGCAATTCCTGGAGAATATGTCAACAATTACTACAGGTAAATTGAACATCATGGTGTGTTATTCAAAATTCATTTTAACTAGCTCTAGTACTGTTATTACATATTTGCTGTCAATATGTAGGAAGGCAACATTTATTTCAACCTATGGCTTCATAATTTTACCATCAAATGGTCCCAAGCTTTGGACAATTAGTAATCTGCCACCACTGAATCCACCATATGTGAGGAGGGCACCTCGAAGGTCGAGGACACAACGAAACAAGAAGAATGATGAACCAAGAAATCCATACAAGTTACAAAGGATTCAATCTAAATTTAAGTGCAGCAGCTGTGGGAAATTGGACCACAATGTCAAGATTTGTGGTGGCAAGACTGGTGCTGACAAAGCCACCTTTGCTCGCAGCCATCTCCACGACTCAACTGAATTGAATCAAGTGCTTGAGAGATATCAAATTGACCACCCTTAAACACCACTGAATTCCTACCACGCCAAATACAACGAAACGCTGCAATCCAAATAAGCCATGCCCCTTTTCTTCTGCTCAAACCCCCACCGACAGCCAAATGTTGCAGAAAATGAGAACGACCACTCATAGGAAAGGTTTTAACTACTCCACACCATTTCTACGCACCCATCCAAAGGTTCCATGTTATTGGGCATGGAAAGAAAAGATGGTTTGTGCTTTCTTCTACCTCCGAGCAGAACGGGCTCGTCAAATCCCTAGCAGCCTCTCCTCTTCCTCGGCTCCGTCTCCGCCGTCCGGCAGAGCTTTGGCATCTGCCCCCGCTGTCGTGAAGCACTCCGAACGTGTTGTGCAAACCTAAGGCTTGGGTGGAGACTCGGTGGCTCTGGCGGAGCAACTCAAGAAGGAGATCGAGTGGGAGTCTCTCAGAGGTGGTTGAGGTTAAGGTTAGGAGGAGGTGGTGGTGGTGGTTTCTGAGATGGGTGGAGAACGACGGGATCTGATGGGGCGAAGGCCATGAAGGTCGAGGTGGAGGTGAGGGGTTGTCGCTGGTTCATGTTTGGATGATTGGAAGGAGGGGGCGTGGTGGCTCTAGTAGAAGAAGAGTTGAGGAATGCGAAATTAGGTTTTGGGGGAAGGGGATTAGGGATTTGTTGTTATGAAGAAGATTGATTCTGAATTTTATTTTTTTAATTAATTTTAAAGGAATATTTTGTTAAATATTGGATGGAAGTTGACGGAAAACCAAAACTGCAACAGTTAGTAAACGTGAGGGACCTTGTAGGCTAATAAATTCCAAGAGGAACCAAAAATGCCAAATCATGAAAGATGAGGACCAAAAGTTCTATTAAGCCTTTAGAAAAATGAACTTATTTTCTTATGAAGGTCATTGTATCGTGATTTTATTTATGTTGTCTCTTTACCATCACCTCGACCGTCGCCACCACCTTCAACATCGCCGCCGTCACCACCACCAACGCTGCAACCATCACCACTGCCTCTGCCAACACCACCCTCCACCACCACCACTGTCATCATCTCCACTACCGCCTCTATCACCACTTCCACCCTCCACCACCACCACTTCCGCCTCCGCCACCTCTACCACTATCGCCCTCCACCACCACCATCGGTGCCACCGCCGCAACCACTGCCACCTCCAAGTAACACCCACCTCCAACACCAACACCACCACCATAAGCTCCATCGCCTCCACCACCATCACCCCTATTACCACTGCCACAGCTACTGTCACCACCACCAACGCTATCATAACTGCCACCACGACCGCCTCCACCTTCCACCACCACCACCACCTCCTCCACCATCACCACCACTAACACTACTATCCACCACCTCTACCACCGCCATCACCACCCTCCCCCACTATAATCGTCTCCACCATCACCCTCCACCACTCGCTGTCATCTTCCACCACTGGCATTGCTGCCACCTTTTCCACCACCACCACCATTGCATCCACCCTCCACCATCACCACCACCGCCACCATCACCTTTCACTACCTCCAGCACCACCACTGTTGTGGCCAGCACCGCCCTCCACCATCATAATCATCTCCACCGCCGCCACCGCCTATACAACCACCACCCTCTACCACCATCATTATTGTCACTGTCGCCTCCACTGCCATGACCACTGCCACAACCCGGTAAAATCCACTACAACTACCAACTCCATCACCTCTACCATTATCACTTCCACGGCCTCTACCACCACTGCCACCTCTAGCACTACCACCACCTCCACCACATTCCACCACTACCACCGACACTACCTCCTCCTCCACAATCACCACCACCGCCCCCACCATCAAGTAACAACCACCTCCACTGCCATCACTACTGCCGCCACTAGGTAACACGACAACCACCACCATTGCTACCTGACTGCTCCACCATCGCGTGGTCGTGGCCACCCACCTTCATGAATTTACAAATTGACAAATTCCTTTTAAATTAAAAGTACATTTTAAGTTTAAAAAAAATTGACAAACAACTTTTACTTTTTTTCTTAAAGCTTTTTTATTTTGAGTTTTAACTTAAAAGTAGCTTCTAAGTCATAAAAAAGTTGGGTCAAACGCTACCTTAGTATATATGCTTAAATCAATATATAAGTCGACATGTTTAAATCAATAAATAAGTAAATGAGTACATAATTTCAAGATATTATATATTAATAAAAACATACTCACTCCTTTTCAAAATATATATTGTTTAAGGATATGCATACAATTTAAGAGTTCATTGATTGATGGTATAATTTGATTGAAAATACTTTTATTTAAAGTTGTGTTATATTAAAGAGAGAGAATAATAGTTATTGGTTAAGTAATTGGTGAAAATTGTGATAGGTGAAAAAGTGAATGGAAGAAAATAAGATAAAATGCTTTGGATTTGTAAAACAACATATTTTGAAAAATAGAGCAAAAGCTAAAACAACATATATTTTGAAACCAAAAGAGTAATTTACTGGGAATGGAGGGCATTTCATGGCTTGTTGTTTACCGCTTAGTGCGAGCACCCGCGACGAGGGGATTAGTTACTACTGTCGGTGGTGGATACCCTGGGCTTAAAAATATATATAATTTAGCAATAATAATAATAATAATAATATTAACAATAATAAACCAAGTGGCTTGGCGTAGTGGTTCAGCACTTTATCCCTTAAACAAGTGGTTGGGGACTCGGTCCACAAAAATTGACTTTTGAATGGCAAAAAAAACTCATTGGTCAGCCCCTACCACTTAGCGCACTAGCCATGAGATGAGAAATTAGCCTTACACCTATCAATTGTGGAGACAAATTGATTAGACACCTTTCGCATCGCTGCTTCTTGGTCCCCGACGGTGGCTTCCTCTTGATGGTTGTTTTGATCTGTTTTTTGGTTCTTTGGGTTTTTGGGCATTGTCGTTAGGGGCTGTTTTTTCGGGCGTTTAAGCATATGTTTATACTTGTGGGGTTTGTGATCAAGGTGTTTATGGGTTTTTGATGTAGTGGTTGGTTTTTGCCTGCTTGTTTTGAGAGAGTTCGTTTCTCAACCTTCTTCTATATATATTAATATATAATTATGTTTTACGGAAAGATGAAATATCATTAGAAAATATCCTGAAGAATATATGAAAGAATACTTGTTTGAATACAAGGAGGAACACAATTAAATCAAGTCTGGTTATCAACAAACACCAAAGTCTTGCCTTTTACATTTCTGTTAGTGAGTTTTTGGTTTTTGATGAATGAATTCTTTCTCAGCATCGTGGTGGTTGCTATGACCATCTCTTCCCAAAACTTCTCCCTCTTTGGAGCAATTGGCAAAGGCATTTGCTCTTTTCTCTTTTTCAATTGGCAAAGCACTTCCGGTTTTTTATCCCCGAAATCTTAGAAATACAGGTTTTAAAAATCTTAAATTGAAAAAAAATGTAATCCTGGTTTTATAAATGCTGAAACACATTTGTGAAAACCATTCCGAGTTTTTAAACCCGGATGACACAATAAAAGTGTTCCAGATTTTAAATCTCGGTATAGACATCTAAATGTGTTCCGAATTTACAAATTTCGGTGCACGAAATAGGATTTTTGTGACTTTTACTACATTAAAATGAGGTTTTAAATTGGATGACAGGAATGATAATTCTAACACCCAAATTATTTCCGTTGATGTTACGGTTGAATATATATATATATATATATATATAAAACGTACCAAGTGAAAGCAATATTTATTGTGAGAGATGTGAATATTAAATCGTGATCATTAAATCTAACATGAATGATCAAAATTAAGACACAAAGTTACATTACTTTTTTAAAAAGTCACATAACACAGACACATGTTAGATTTAATGGTCACAATTTAATACTCTCATCTTTCACAATAAACATTACTCTCACTTAATACGCTATCATATATATATCATGTTTTTGTCAATGTCAAACCTGGTGTATAAGTATCATTTTCACCATAAAATTGAAAGTCAAAGAATGAATGTCGAGAGTGACTCTTCTAATTGAATTAATATTAGGTAAAAATGACAAAATTACTTAAGAAATTAAATTTATTGTACAATCCAAATTATAATGTTTCAAGTAAAAACTAAACATCCAAAATCAAGAAAGGGTCGGTTTAACAGTAAGAAAGTTAGTTTCACAAAAAACAGTAAGAAAGTTAAATCTTTTTGTTGAGAACATAAGTTTGAACATCAAGAAAGATATCTATTGAGAGATAATTCTAATTTTTCGAATGGGTAAACATATTTGTAAATACCAAAAAAGAAAAAGTTTAATACTTTTATACACTGTTAACCGTTAGTGAACTAATAGCAATTCAACATATTTAATTTCACATCAACATATTTAATTTCAAACATTTTCAATTACTAAAAATAAAAAACAATTATGAGAAAAAGGTCATGATGATGAGATTATTTGCGTTGGTCTTTCTCTCCTAGGCTTCCAGTTTCCGTGTCGTTCATCCTTTCCCCCTCCATCGCCCCTTCGTCTGCCGTTGCGCGACCTCCGCCGCCGCTACTGCTTCACTGCGAGCCCCCTCTTGCTACCACTGCTCGACCCTATTTCACCTCTCTTTGTTTGTTCGCGATCCTTTCGTGTTTGCGACTCTGTTCTTCTTCTTTCAATTGTCTCTTGAAACCCTAGAGGGCCGATTCCTGCCGCCATGCTTTGTGTCCATGTCGGCGGCAACTCCACGATAGCGACGACAAGGACCAGATCGGCTCTTCCTGTTCGTGGCCTGCAACGAAGCAAGGGCGTTCCTTTCATCTTGCAACCGCGGCCATGGTGGACAAGCCCAAGATAGCTCGCCCCTTTTTCTTCTCAATGATATGAATGGAAGGAAAATAGTAAAAGAAACTCATAAACCCAGATCGGTGCAGAAACAAAGATGAAGAAGGAACAATGATCGTGGAAGGTTATTTTGTATAAATTATTTTACACTCACATTGTATGTAAAAACCCAAAGACTCCAAAATAGTTTTTGCATATACTGCATAACTTAAATTTATTTAATTATAGAATTAAAAGTTATTTAATTATAGTTTTTATTATAGAATGTCAAATATGTTTTTAAAAATAGAAAGTTAGTTTTAATTATTAAAACTTATATGAAAGTGGTATCTTAAATGTGGCTGCTAGAAACCAGTTATTTGGCGTGCTTGACCGCTATCTACAGTTACTAGCTTACATGAATATTAATTTATTCACGGCGACCAACAGAAACATATGAATATGAATCCTCGAAAATTGGCATAGGGCTGCTGAGCAAGTCCACAAGAAAGTTGCTTTCCTTTGGTCTTATTTGGCGCTGACGTATCTTTTGCATCTCAGAACTTTCACATGCACCAAAAGTATTTGTGAATAGAACTACGGGTTAATGATCTTAGGTATGTTTGATTCTTGAAAACTGTTTTAAAAAAGTAAAAAAAAAAATTATTGAATAAGACATTGAAATTTAAAAATAAGAAAACTAAAAACAAAAACTGAAAACATTTTTTTGACTGTTTTGGTATTTAAGTTTTTAAAATTGAAAATAAAAACTGTTTTCAAAATCAGGTTGTGTCAAGCAAGCTTTTAAATTTCTCAGTTTTTGAAAATAGAAAATAGTTTTTAAAAATTGTAATCAAACAGACCCCTATTTGGTCTTGGGTTTTGTACGCATATTTGCGTTTGATCTTTTTCGGAAAAAAAACATAGGAATAAATTCCTCCGATTGGATGACATTTATGTGTGATCCATGTCTGAGGTCGGAGCTCTGACAAGAGTGCAAGTGGTGGGCCGGAGCTGACGTGCCACGCCACGTGTTTTATATAATTAATTTTTATTTTACACATAGATAATTAAAAATAAAAATACATTAACATTATTAATTACAAAATAAAAACTAAGAAAAAACCTTAATCACTAAATTTAATCCTTCATCATCTTCATCTTCACAGCAACCTTCATCCCCTTAATCTTCAAACTCGCCCATTTCTAAATATTTCCACAAAAACACCAAGACCCTAAAAATTTCCTTAAAGCACCAAAGTTTAACCCACTTTAGCAACTCCCTCACCTCGTTTTCCACATTCCACCTACCCTTTTGTCACCTCTAACAGTTTTTTGAGAGTCGCACAGCTGTTTGCGACTCCCACTCTCAGACCCCACCTCCCTTCCACGTGGCTAAAACAACATACTTTACTAAATTTATTTTTTTCTACCTTATTATACTAATTTTTATTTTTTTGACAATATTAAAAAGAGCCTAATTTTAATGTATTTTTATTTTTAATTATTTATGTGTAAAATAAAAATTTATTATATAAAATGTGGCGTGGTACGTCAGTTCCAGCCTGCC
The DNA here is from genome assembly GCA_030819835.1 of Acmispon strigosus. Taxonomy (NCBI): domain Eukaryota; kingdom Viridiplantae; phylum Streptophyta; class Magnoliopsida; order Fabales; family Fabaceae; genus Acmispon; species Acmispon strigosus. The sequence goes on from JAUAMA010000007.1 coordinate 32,539,459, forward strand.
ACCTGACACTCTCACCGGAGCTCCGGTCTCAAGCAGGGATCAAACACAAATGTCATCTAATAGGAAGGACTTATTACTACATTTTTTCCGGCAGAGACCAAATACAAACATGCACACAAAGAAAGAGACCAAATAGACCATTAACCGTGCATGCAATCATGTCATAAGCACTGACGAAAAATACAATATTGTTGTTATTCTGACATTTCAATATTTAAGTACCACCATAATAGTACCAAAACAGAGTTCCACCATAAAAACGGACGATTATAGTTCATTATTAATTTAAAAATCTCTTAGATTTAAATTTTGTTTCTTCCTCAATCCTTGGGAGACTAGGGTGAAAACATGTAAGGTTGCACAGAGAAGCCTATGACTTCCTTGGCTCAGGTTAAACCAGATTAAATTAATAAATATACAATATCTAGGCTTTTTAAAAAATTTATTTAGTTTAAAAAGACTTGACTCAGACCATTTAAAAGTCTTGTAAATTTAACAGATAAATTTATTGAAATAAAAACGTCATTAATATAACTTTATTTTATTATTTTTATTATTGTTTCGTTATAATTTTCTTATAATATCTTGATATTATATACTTATTTATATTTTTAAATATTTAAATAAGCTGCTTTATATAATGATTAAATGTCTACTTAGAGATAGATTTATGACATATTAAAGCAGCTTACTGTGAAGTGTGATTTTAAATAGGCTCTCAAACGCTAAAAATCCAACATAATGTAGCTTATTTTCGTCCGAACCTAAAAGCTTATAATCCTTCTAAACCATTTATAGAATGATTTGTGTTAGTATAATTTAACTTGTCAGTATATAAGTTACTAGCCTTTTTACAAATAATGTTATTGCAGATTAAGAATATCATAATGAAAGGTCAGGTCAGACTTTTACGAAGACTAGGACAGGCCTAAAAAAAAGATCAGGACAGGTAACAGGTCAGGCGTAAACCTTAAAATTTTTAAGCAGGCTAGACTTATTTACGTATAGCCTAGCTCAGACAACATATTCCCACCCTTGAGAGAACGGCAATTTAGTATGGAAGTGTTTGGCAAATTTTTCAAATTTAAAAGCTACTTAAGAGCAAAAGTTTGGCATCTTTTATTAATGACTTCTTAGCACTCACAATCTCGGAGGAAAAAGTAAAAAAAAAATTGTTTTCAATATGGGTGGTCTAAAAGCTCTTTGACCAAATGGACTAAACGTGTTGTTTTGCAATGGGTTCTGGTCGGCTCTTCAGTCATACGACCCGAGGGCGTAGCAGCTGGCCCATTAGGGATGCTCGTCGGCATACATCTAAGAGGCAGCCAACACGACCTGGGCTAGGGACGAGCACTCCTGGCTTAGTTGTAAGACCCTTTCTTTTTATTAATATAAGGATTTTATTTGATATATGTGTGTGAAAATATATTGGATATATGTTGATTAAGTTTGACATATTTTTATGCTAATTGTTGGTTTTCGTCCGATGAATTATGTTGTATTCGTTTGACAATATTTTGTTTGTGCTTGTCCGACGAATTAGGTTGTATCCGTCCGGGACATTCACTGGAGAGTTCGTTTGGTGAATTACTTTAGGTACTCGTTTGACGAGACACCTTTTGTTCTCGTTTGACTTGATTAGTTGGTGTTCGTTTGATGTGACCGTGTAGTAAGTCGGTTGGTACTCGTTTGATTAGTTAGGCGTTTTTGTTGACCTTAAGAGATAAGTGTCAGATGTCTTGGAAATGGTAAACTTCCATTTTTGTTGACTTTGAACATATGTCAGGATCATTAATGAGCATTAATGACCCGTCGCTTTCATTGACTACTTTTCATTAAATGTTTACCCTGAGAGTTGGTTTTCCTCGTACCATAAATACAAAGTTCCTAATTTCATTTCAGTTCTTAGATTTTCTGAATCCTTCCTACTTTCCTCACTTCGAAGAAATCTCTCTCAAACATTTCCTGAAGTTCCTGTTGATAGTGCAAGAAACACACAAGAAAGTGGGGTTTGAATTGTGTGACTCATTTTTAAAACTTCTTTGCATAATAAACATTAATTATTGATTTTCAAAGAGAGTTATTGATTATTCAAATACGCATGTATGCAGCGGAAAATATAACATAACATGAAAAGTAAAGCACACATGATTTTTATTCTGGTTCACCCTCATAATCGACAGGTGCACGTCCAGTCCTTGGCTTCACCAAGATTTTCCACTATTTAAACAAATAGTACAAGTATTATCAGGGACTTCTCCCAACAAGTACTATACAGGACTTCTCCTTACAAGTATTCTCCAGGACTTCTCCTCATAAGTATTCTGCAGGACTACTCCTGATACCTTTTACAAGGTTTGGTTTTTCTACAATTATTCTCTTCAATAAGAGTGGGTAGAAGAAATGAAGCTCGGGTTTTACAGAGAGGATAGACATTTGGGTTCTCTGTTTTGGGCTATGTGTGAGTTAGGATGAAAGTAACACTCTGTAGGTTCTTCACACAATTGGATGACTTAACTCAGGTAATGTTTGGCTTGAAGCTCTCTGAGTTTGAACCAAAGGAGTCTTGGTTCTCTGGGCAAACTTGATTGAGATATGCAAGGTTGAATTCAAGTCGCCAAGTTGTTCCGGAAGCTGGATTCTCTATTTATATCTTCAGTTGAAGATCTTCATTCTTCTTTGATAGAAGGAGAGAAAACCTATCCATTAGTGCTCCTACTTCCTTGTGAGTAACGGCTAATTTTTTATTTCTGGAACAGCTCTGAGACGCGATCTGCTGAGCATTGATTTGCTTGGGTTGACATCGTTTGGCTCTTTTAGAACGATTTGTCTTGAGCTACGTCTTCTGTATTTAATGCTCATGTATTCCAGCTGTGGGATTTTGTTTGACCATTATACCCTAGTGCATGCCAGCTAATACCCATTAAATGCTCTGAACAGATATTTGAATTTCGACCGTTGAACGAGTACGATGCTCAGAGATTTACGCCGTTGATTCCGCGAAGTCAGTTTGATTTGAGGAAAAGTAGAAAAGCAGAGGGACCAAGGAATAATAAATTAATTGTGTCCCTTTCTTCTTTCTTCCATCAACAGTACTTTATTTAATATGCAGACGAGGTAGATGTCTTTTGATCCAAGAAGCAATTATTCTGGATGAGCTCTTCATAGCTAGATTGAATAATTTCTTTAATGCTTCTGTTGAACTAATATCCTCGTAATGCACGCTTTTTGACATTTGTACCCTTTGAGCAATTTGATGCTTTGAGCAGACGAATTCTTCATTATGATTTGGCAGACGCAGTCTCCATATAATATTCAGAATTTCATTACTGAGTGAGTCGCACCGGCAAACGGACTTTCTTGATTCAGTCTTCCTTGACGATAAGCATATTCATGGCTTGTAGATGACTGAATGTTTCCACCTTTTATCCTTCCACTGAAGTTCTCCATTTGAATGAGTTGATTCACAACTGCTTTTTGTATGGTACTAGAGAAGCTTCAAAGCTAGGAACATTTCTTCATGAGTTTGTCATTCTCATTCAGCTTTAGATGAAACAGTCTTCCTGTTGATCACTGTTTGTTCAGGCGTCGGACTGTTTCAGCTTCTTGAAGTAGATCTTGGCTTTGAGAGTGCATAGCTGATTGAGTGCCTTCCAAAGGATGTTTGCTGTTTTGAAGGCAATGCTTGATCTTCCATGAGTCACTAGACTGTCTTCATATGAATGCTTTCTTTGTATGTCTCGACAGCTTTTCCTTCAAGGTGTATGTAGTGATGACCGGACGATTTCTTCTTGCAAGACTGATTCTCTTGATAATGCTTTGAGATCCATTCAGTGCTTCTAGTGGATAGATTCTCCTGGATATGAGAAATTTCAACGTGTTAGGAATTCTACCTCTAATGATATTAAACCTTAAAGAAATTGTTAATTATCAAAACATAATAACTCATTTAATTATTTGAATCTAACACCTGTTCTTGTTCGTTCTTTCTCCATATTAAATCTTCAAGTTGTGTTCGAACCAAAGAAGGTTGGTTCTTCTTACTCTATTTAGCTTGTGTTAGAGTTCTAATATTGTATAACTTCTTATTTGAAAAGGTTTTTGATTATTGAAAATAAAGTAGAAGTACTCTTTTTGTCTATTAGACGAGGGCAACGCATGAGCATTGGTAGGCTAACGCATGAGCGTTAGAGGGTACTCTGTTCTACCCTGTTTTTCGTTATAAATGGAGTTTCAGTGATTTTGTTTCCAGTTTGGTTTGAGATTATTCCTTGTCGTTGGAATAGTTGTTTAAACATGTTATTATATTTTTGGTAGGTTGAAGACTCAAGTGTATGCAACCTACGAGAAGGTAAGGGTAACTCATATGTTAGCTTATCTTAATATCTGCAGTGATATCTGTTTAGTTACTTTGGTAACATGAATATTGTGAATGAATACTGGAATATTTCCAGACTGAATTATATTATGTAACCTATTGGGGTTGAGGGAACGAGTGAACCGTATTTGTTCATGAAGAACTGTGATTGGCCATCATGATGAATTTTTGGTTTGATGTGGTGGACTATTATGTGCCGCGGGATCATCTGAGGGTGGTGTGGAAGAGTCTCGTCCTCATAATCATCTTGTCCAGAATAAGGCAAAACAATGAGCTACGAATATATATATTTGGTTGTTGGAAATCACCAAGTGTGATTATGAATTGACTTATGAATGTCGTGAGAATAACTGTGTATTGTCAGTATGACTTGTGATATTGTCTGCCAAAATATTGTGATTATTGATTTTTATTCATATTGGAGTTAACCTTTTCTTGTTTGTATTTTCTTTATTGATATGTAGGAATTGAACGGGACATTGATAATTGCCAATTTTACGTTTTTCAATGTCATTCTATGCACTTATGTTACTTGTGTGCTTCATTTATTCATCATACCCTCATTTGATTAGGTTATTAAATACATAGATTTTATGTTAATTTCAAATCTAATCCCCAAATTTTGATGTAGGGGTGAACTTCAATTAAAAGAAAGGATCCATCCAAAATGATGCCAAATAGAGAGAAAACCCTCATTGGAAGGAAATGTCTCACTTCAAAGAGGGAATTCTTACTTAAGCGAGTTAAGGTGGCTTGGAACAAGTTCTGTAGGGGAAATATCTCTTAAACCATGCTTAAGAGAAGGAAAACTATATAAGAAAAGAAAGTTGGCTTGAAGGTCACTTGCAAGCCAAAAACGGAGAGGAAATGTTTTTCATAAATGATTCTTGCTTAAGCCATGACTAAAGTTTTCATAAGCCATGCTCAAGCTCACTTAAGCCATGACTGAACGACCAGATAATAGAGAAAAACAAGTTTGAAGTAGTGCATCTCACTTAAACCATATCAAGCTCGCTTAAGCCTTGACTACATGACATGATTCTTCTCCATGAAGAAAAGTGATGCTTAAGCTAGTCTAGGCTCTCTTAAGCAAGCCAAAGTTGGCTAGAATGCCTATTTAAGGCCACAAACGTATTTGAAGGGACATAATTGATAGAAAATCACTTTCATTGGATCTTCTTCACTCTTAAAATTAGAGAGAATAGGGGAGAACACTTGAAGCTTGGAGAGGAAGCTCTGGAGAGAGGATTCAATATCGAGGTATCCCAGAGTTTATGGTTCTTCTTAGTTTCTTATCTAGATGTAAAGGTATCCATGGAAATTGATATCTAAACCTCTCTTGTTGGGGTTAGATGCATTTGATTAACTACTTTGTACTTTATGTGATTCGTTTCTATATATATTCATGTTCTATGTATTGATTCAATGACTATTTTTGTACTTCATGCTATGTCTTAGCTTGTACATCTATAACACATTGCTAGATTCAAACTATTAGCGAAAAATATATGTTTTTTTAGTTTGACATGAAATGAATCATCTAATAAGCTTAATTATTAGGAATAGGGTTAAGTTCACTAGTCAATAAAACACCTAAAGTTCAAGATAATGATATTCAGAGAGGAGAGCTATTGTTATCCACTCATATGAAAAATTAATGAAGTATGGTTAAACTGGTGTTGATGAGCATATGCGTAGGCATGATATATGTTTGGATCACCGGGATTCAAAAAGTTTAATCAATGAAATCTAATCCAAGTAACCTTCTACCCTTGTTATTTCCTATTGTTGCGCTAAAATAACACACTTTTTAGAGAAAGTGCACTCTATCGCTAAAGTAATATAGGATTGTAAGTCACAGTTATCAAACCCAAGGGACTAGGTAACAAATTAGGATTAAGGGTGATTCACAGATTAGGCTAATAAAGTTGAGGTTGATTGTAGTGATTATGAGCAAGACAGAAAGCAAATAGTGATACAAAGAATTTAATATGAGAAGACCTCGAGATTGTAATGCAATTGGATCATCTACCCCACTATTAATTATGTTATTCTAATTACTAGTTGTGCGAACCATACCTTCTTATTATAATTTACTCACTTCTAAGTTATTGCTAATTGTCTTATCCGACTGCACTAACTTACAAGCAAACGTCATTGTAAGGTGATCAGTGAAAATAGACATGAAGTGCATAGAAATGTCCTATGGGTATTTCACTACCTAGATACATAGGAAGTCTAAAACTTACAAGAATCAATTCTAAAGCCTCCGCTAGGAGCGATTTATTGTTAATCCTTCTATGTTCTTTCCCTTTTATTATTCCATAATTAATCCCTCTAATTTGGAGACAATCAATTACTATTGATAGTTTCAAAAAAATCAATTATTATTGATATGGTTAGCTATTCCATATAGAATTAAGCGCATAAAAGAGAATCACAATCATATAAACCAAAATAGACTTATAACATATATAATTAACGGAGTTCCAATCATATCCTACCTTACAACCTCGAGAGACGGGAATTAGCTACTCATAATAGAAGATAAATCAACAATAATCCTAGTAGCTATGATCATCTTACATCTTACAGAAAGAGGGAATGAATTCGACGCTTTGCGTTCTCCTTCTCCTTCAAGGTTTTCAATCCTTCTCCTTCATACCAATCTCCTGATGCTAATTAAGGTGTAGATGTTGTTGTATAAGGTAAAACGTTACCCACATCAATATGCTAATTGTTCATGATGCAGTAGAATATCAATAAGGCTCTTCTCACCGTAACTTATGTTTTGTCAGATATCATCCCAACTCATTACTTAAAAATCCTTAACTAGAAAAGCACCTAAAATTGAAATCAAAAGGCCATATCGGCTACATTTGTATTTAACATGTGGGAGCTAATGCCATGACTAAAAGCCACACTCTTGAATAATCTAGGGATCAGAACAAGGAAAATAAAATTGAATTTCTTTTTTTGAAATAAAAATTGAAAATTAAATATTAAAAACAAAATAGTGACATTTAAAGAAATTAATTACATAAGTTACCTTTTAAATTATGCTAATTGGCTCACGATAGCTTCAAATTAGGATTTATGCTCAAACATCCTCTTTTGACTTGGTTCAAGAGTCAAAAAAACACATGACTCTTATTTTTCACGCCTTCCAACTTTTAAGAAACACATTTTTTTATTCTTGGAATCATGGTATTCATTTCTCCTCGTCTGTTGCAAATTAATTTTTTTTATATTGCTGCAACAATGAAAAGAAAAAAAAAAGAATTAATTCATGAGTATGCTGAGTAAGAGAATCCAATGCCAACCAATAAGGACATGCATAATTGATTGGATTGAGAGCTGTATATGAATATTGTTGGTGAGTCCAATTAGGCAGCAAGAATCAAATAACAGTATCACATCATTGGAGCCTTACAGTTAGAAATAGTTTAGTTTCTGCTTTTTTTATACTCTATGGCTATGCACAGAACAAAACAGAAGTATTGTATACAAGATAAAAATAATAATAATAATAATAATAATAATAATATATGTATTACACAAAAAAAGGACAAAATACAGCATGTGATCACATGGCAATGGCCTTTCGGTTCCACCATACCCGCTTGATCAGCAGAAAATATTCTAGTATTATACCCACTCCCTCACCTCAAATCAAAAATCATTTATTCTTTTGTTTAAGCATTTTAAGATAATGTAGCCAATAGCCCAATACCATAATAATAATAATGCTACCTTAAAGATTACACATACATAATTTTGTATTTCGTTAAGCATTTTAATTTATTTCACTTTATGTATTAATTATTTTCATGAATCAATTATCCCAAATATTTAAAAGTTAGGTACGTGAATAATTTTCTTTTAAATTTCTAGCATATGCCGTCACACAATAGCTCTTTGGGTTTGAAGCAAAGTCTAGATCATTCGTACTTCTTACAAGAACTTGTTTAGTCATATCTCAAGTCAATGCGAGATATTAGATTTGACCTTTAGCATACACTAAAAATGTGAATCAGCGTGATACAGGTGAAAAAAATTAAATAAGAAAAAAGTATTAATCAATGAGTGTTAGATATATACTTTTATAAATAAGAAATTTTTTTATTTTTATCCAACCTTTTCTTTTTTCATAATACTATTTGTTACTATATCAATAATGAACTTTTCAATAATTTACCTCTCAATATTTATAACTAATAAATTTATAAGAATGTCGTTTTTCCTCTTGTTGCAAGCCGAGTTTTAACGAATTTTATGGCAGGAAAAGCTCGCTCTGCAAATGCTATTAAAACATGAATTGTTAGAACAAGACATATCAATATATCAACAAATGGGAATATCGCTGATTTTCCAATTTCAACTAATAATTAACGCTTAATAAAACTAAGATAAATTGGACAATTTTCTTAAATCAATATCTCGGGAAACATTTGAACGATAATGTCTTAGACGAAATAGCAAATTATTTTTTCCAGCCATTAAAATCATATGCATAAAACTTCTCAACAAGCTTACAAATTTTCTCATGATAAAATGATTTAAATTTTTCTTTAGGATCTAAAGTTGCACTAAATATACAAAGTTTCACGGCCTCTTTATGAAATATCCTATTATGTATCTATTCTATAACAACAAACGAGCAAGCTCATCATTATCATTAGTAGATGAAAGTGCCGCTGAGTCGGGAACGGATGCATCATTTTTTGAAGCTGAACAATCAGACATGTTTTCATTACTTTGTGAATATTGACTATCGAGTTTTTTTAAAAAATATGTTTTGGATTTCATGTTCATGAAAACTACAAGCAGAATTGGCAAAATTTATTTTTATTGAATCAATATTTTTTTTGAAAACTCAATGATTAAGTTAATTTCATTGACTTTTTACGGGAATTTTATCGACTTAAAACTATTTACAATTAATTTGTTTTTATAAATAAAAAGGAAAAAAGAGGAAAAGAGTTGACTTTACCTGTTAGAAACACAAAGATATAGAATTCACTAGTTAGACCATATTTTGATAATGGTGGATGAGAAGAAGAAAGGTGAGTAATATTGATTTTATGATTTTAGTAATACTCTGTTTTTAAAAACTCCAGTAATTTAAATTTATAAAATATTTAATTGCTACTACGATAATTTTTTTCTTTCTCAAAATAGGATATCGTAGTAGCAATTAATACTTTTTTCTTATTTAATTTCTTATCTGATTAAATTTTTACCCCCTGTAGTTTATCTTATAATTCTAAATTAAAGATAAATTCCAGTAATTTTTCATTTATATAAAAATATTTGATTGACATAATAACATAAGATTTAGAAACAGTTTTATACTGACAACTAATCACAATATGCTATGTAGGAGGAATAATAACTTTCGCTTTAAATTTTAATTAAAATAAAGATATATTTTACGATATGGCAGAATTCAATTGGATGATTGGGTAAAATTTCTTTACACTGATGAAACACACATTTAATTCTAAGATTTATCCCTCAAATTTAAAATTCAAAATAAAATTTAAACTTAATCTATCATTTATTTTTGGTGAAAAATCAATGATTATTTACTTAAAATTTTAATTTTAATTTGATTTTCCCTCAAAGAAACGATCAAGCTTCATAATAATTGAGTGAGCGATTAAGAATCTAGAAAAATATTTAGGGGTCAGACTAAGAGTTATAATATAAACTCTACAAAAAAATTTAAGGCATACTAAGAATAGAAAATTTTCTATTTAAACGTACGCATAGTCGGCAAAAGAAATAAATTTTTTGTAGGAGGTGTGGCCCTTGCCAGCCCCCTTAGATATGTTCTAGTATGCGACTGAATCTATTTATATGGGTGGCCAAAAGCTAAGCACATCTAAGATAAATGAGTTTTTTTCATGTCAATTGTAAATGCATCGATTTTCAAGGCATTACTGTAGTCAATAAACAGTAAATAAACATGCTAAACATCTTTCACGGTTATGAAAACGTGGGTATAATTTTTTCTTAAAGCATGTGCAGGCGGAATGTAATACATATACCCATATACCCGAGAATGACTTATTATAACACAATACTTTATGTATACATATCCCTCATAGGAGGGCTAGTGCTCAAGCACCTGTCAGCGTCGTGAAAGAGTCCTCCTTGTCCTTGTGCCCTTCGTCTTCACCGGGTATCCTTCAGCTAGCAACTACTCAGCTGGCGACGGGTCGCCAAAACACAAACAGCAAACAAGGTGCAAGGGTCAACTTTATAATAATAAACTCCCCATGTGAGCACATGGGTGACACAACAATCTTCAGCATACATAAACATGTCAAGTAATGTCCATTACATTGCAGTTATATATATATATATATATATATATATATATATATAATTCCAACTACAGTTATGCAGAGCAATTCACAAATCAAGCATCACTTACAGTGCAAGCAAAATTGCAACCAAAATACACTTAATAATCAATTCAAGGCACTCAAAGCAATCATCTTAGAAATAGTCTAGATGTTATGGTGTTATTAGTGTCTAATATGGTCCGGATATCCATGATACTGCACTGAGCCGGCACTTAGCTGATTGGGGATAAGCTTGTTATCCAAATTGGATTGTCTTCACACAGTTCACACAGTCCACCCAGTCTTATGGAGGATAGTCCTGTTATTCCAATTAGTTGAAAGAATGACAACCACGTCGTCTTGAGGAACGTTCATGAATGTAGGAATCTACATACTACGAACAAACAACAACAACAATAATATAAACGGAGGCATCTTGCCACGAGTCCGGGTTCTTCTTCCAATTTTCCACCTAGCGGAAACGTTGTTGTACGAATCTGAGTTCCCTTTCGAATACGGGGTCATCCTTGTCGGAGTGTCCGTCTTACATCGAGGAATTTTGGTCACATGGCCCTCTTGGTCCAGTGATCTCACATTGGTAAACATCAATGCATAAGACGCCCGCTACTACTAAGGAATGCATTACTTAATAAGCTACCCTGCTTTCTTGGGAGAACATCACTTGAGATTATTTTCGTAAAGGTCTTTTGAGGCTTTTCAGAAAACATGTCTTATGACTCATCGCGAGGAAGATCTTATAATTCATTTTCCAAAGATATGTCTTAGATGTCTTTGCAAGATATGACTCGTAGAAAAGAAGTGAAATAGTCCTTAAGTTCATAAAAGGGTTTGATATATCCATTTAGTACATTATGAATTTTTCTTCAAGTAAGATTAGGGCAGATTCATTTTGGAAGCTCGCGGTCTTAATTGCGGGTTTTCTTGAAAGCATGTTTTCAAAACATTCATTAAGTTTCTAAAAAGGAAGTTTCTTTTCTTATTCTTTTGGAAACTATTAAGCCTTTATCTTTTCCAAAATAAGATCTTTATACTTTATTTTGAAAGAAACTCTATCCCCACGGTAGCTTACTCTATTTTCCCCCGACTAGCGCACACGATAACAATCAGTGATAAGGCATAACAACATAACATTGCAAATCAGCCCAATCAGAGAAAACAATAATCCAATCAACATGTTATCAAACATAATTTAGTATACATTTCAAGTATGACTTGCTCTTTTCATATGAGCTAAATAACATGTTTTCTTATAGTCAATCAATATGCATTCAAGCATCGATCAGAGATCAATCAACATCATGACGAAGGCAAGCAATGCTACCGAACATTTAGCCATTCATAGACTTTAAATGATCAATCAATTCTAATCCAGCATATCATATGTCTTCGGATCCATGCATTAATATTTCAATTAACACAATTCTAAATCGGGTCGTCATCAAAACGCCGTGAACTACCAATTCAATAGCATAGCATATACATTCTTATAATCATATACATATACTAAGTAGCTAAAATAGCGAAGTTCCCTTACCGAAGTGATGGTCGATCCGGTTAGCTACGTTTGCTCTGTTTGTCTTGATCGGTCCGAAGTCCCGTAACCCTTCAAAGAACATAGCCTAGTTTAGGAATTGAAGCTTAATCCTAAAGCTTAGCTACTGGACTTACACGGTTTCTAACACTTGGGTAATTGTCTTCATACACAAGAAAAGATCCTTGGAAGTCAAAACATTTTAGCAATTTTGTCAACCCTTAAAAAGCTTTGAAAAACTCTAAGTTAAAATTTCCAAATCTTTCCAAACTTCAAACCTTTAAAGAGCAATTAAGCTAGATGTTTACCTATCAATTTGAGAGTCTTAAACAAGTTCTTGAATGCAAAAACACACACAAAACCAAAAGGGCCCAATTATGTCCAAAATCTTCAAAACCCTAAAAACTTCACATTTTTACCAAACAATTCACTAAGTCACTCAAAGCAACTTAATAACCCAAAACTTAACTTCTCTTACAAGTTTCTAAAACAATTTTTAATTCTTGAACTCAACAAAACCCTAAGTATCAAGGAAACACAAAATCTATTCGATTGTCAAACTTTTAAATTCTAAATTCCTTAACTTAGTAAAACCCTAATCAAGTTATAAGTTTCAAAATCCAATTTACCCAAGAGTTCAATTTTAATCCCTCTAAACTTTAACTCTCAAAACCAAGTGAAAATCAATTTTCCAAGGTCTTAAACAATTAAATTACTCTAGGCCCTATTACACTATTTAGGGAAAAATCTTTCCTTTGAACCCAATTTCACATACAAGCCTTAAACACACTTAAAAGCTAGTTGAAAAATCAATTCTCCCAAGCCCCTTAAACCGCCCCATATTCGGCCATAACAAATTAATTATCAAGATGAATTTTTCCTTTCAAAACCAACTTGCACCCATCAAAGGTATCAAGAAATCTATGGTGAAAATCAATTCCAAAGTTTGAAAATCACTTATTTCAAATAATCACTTTTCAAAAACTTAACTTCCAAGAAAACTAATTAGGGATATCAATAGATCAACGTCATGGGAATAACATTCCTAAAGGCAACCCTAGCAAAACCTCAACTTCAAAATTCTACAGGGACCAAAACTCAACATATCAAAATTCTAATCGGTTCAAATTGAAGATCAAGGCCATGGGAACAACATTAATGAAGTGGGTTCTGAATTCTATCAACCATCAACAATCCAAACCCAACATATTGAAATTCTAAAACCATAGGATTGTAGACCAGGAAGAGAAGATCAACTTACCTCAAAGAATCAAGAGGAGAAAATGAGTTGGAGATGGAGCTATGGAGGAAGAGGAGGTTCGGCCATGCCTTGTCAAAGGAAGAAGATGATGAATAGTCCACTTGTTCTTCACTTTCTCTTTCTTACTTACTCACTTAAGTTTCCTTTACTTCCACTTAATGACTTAAGAAGGAAAAGCCACTCAATACTCACTTAAATGGGCCTCAAGGCCATGGCTATTCAGCACCTTGGAGGGCCAACTTAAAATTTTCCTTAAACCCTAGGGACCAAGGTTCAAGAGTTGAAAAGTTCCTCAAAATATCTAGTTACTATTTGGAGGACCAAAGTCTAAACTTTCAAAGTTTAAGGACTAAACTCTAAAGCTTAAAAGTTTAGGAAAATATCTAGGATTAGTTTAATATTATATGTCTAATCCATGTCGTCATGATGAGCGTCATATGCGCCAGTGCGTCAGTGGCGTCATAATTCTCATCGTTATCCGAATCCGGTCGCCGATATGTTTCCCAATGTCGCTGAGAGTATCTAACATTGATTACTCATTTGTTTTGGACCTCGTGCTTGTACAACTCGAGCCTAGGGCGTTTTCCTTGAAATTCGTGCCGATTCCGGCCAAAAAACACTATTCACAAAAGTTTTTATTGCATATCTGGATTCGACGATTCGTCACGTCAAATAGAGTCATTTGGTGATTCTCAAATTTTTCGGTTCGAGGTCCCGAAGTCGCTCGTTTCGCTTGCTAGATTTTTGACTGAAAGTCTCGCTAGCGAGAATTGCCCTTTCCGGGCTTTGAAAGGAAACCATATCAATATTATAGTCGTTCTTCTCGAAATTCTTCACTGATCATCATGGAGATAGTGAAAACGTCTTGTTCTCGCTCAAATTCCAAATCAAGTTTAGATCGGTCCACAAGATGTTTTCATAAGAGTTTGAATAACATTCCTAAAGGCAACCCTAGCAAAATTTCTGCTTCCAAATTCGAGCGAGAACAAGACGTTTTCACTATCTCCATGACGATTAGTGAAGAATTTCGAGAAGAACGACTATAACCCTTGTCTCCAAATTCGAGCTAGAACATGACGATCACTATCTCCATGTCAACATCGCTACGATGATCCGAATAGTTCTTAACTTTAACCTTGTCTGCAAAAATCCCTAGGTATGCATTGACTGATTAAATAATTACTTAATTATTTACTTTATTTAGAGTCTTGCACCAATGAATTTCAGATGACATCTGTGTCATCTTTACCTGATTTCCAAGTTGCAATTATTTAATATTTTCTTATGATTATTTATTATCTCTTCTACTTTACCTATACTTTAAGTTGCATGTGATAAAAAAGTTGCACGTCATATATTATATTTGTAACAATTATTTAATATGTATTAAATTTTTGCCCCTACCTAATTCCTTATAAAATTTGGCCTTAAATACTATCATATAAAAACAGAAATACATACAAAACACTTATAAAACATCCACAATTTACAGAACCATATATACACAAAATTCTTGTATTTATTTAGTTTTTTCCTTCTTTATGATGACGTGCAACAAACTTATAGCATACGTGTCAACGATCTAGAAGCCAATACGAACTAATTGTAGCTTCGTTTCTCTTTCCCAATGTACCCACCCAAAAAATGAAATAACGTGATGCAAAGCTTCACAGGGAATAATAATAATCCACACCAAATAAAAATAAATTATAGAAAGTTGGACTCCTTCAACATTTAATTGAAAATTTGATTATTAAGTGGCGTGTATCGTGAATAAGTTATTAAGAGAGGTTTATCTATGCATGAGTTTTAAGAGGATTAGTCTCATAAGTGCGGAAACTTAAAAAAGAATAAAATAATATTTAAAAAAACAGATACAGTTAATTGTGGTTTAAGCTTTTAGGTATTGCCGTTGGATTAGAGAAGCTCTATATGACCGATAAGAGGGTATGCGTGTAAAGTCCAAAACATTTGTCATCACTCAACTCAACAGAGTGGACAAGTCTGGTCAAATTTGTTGCACCTTGGCCTGCACCTTCCTTCTCTCTACTTCTCCAATTCTTAAGCCCTTTTCGCCTTGTGAATTGTGATCAACCACACCACAACATCATTCATAAGACTTCTCTCTCCCACAACAAACACAATCATAGTCTATTTGGAAGCAGAGCAAAATCATAGCAAAGATGGGTTTTTTATTGAAGGAAGAGAAGTCCAAGAGAATTTGGAGGGGTGTGAAGACCGTGTTCTTCTTGATCACCATGATTCTATCGCTTCTAATCTTCTCTGCCCCGGTTCTTCTCGTTGTTTGTGACGCTCTTCTTCCTTCTGCTCTGCTCTCTACACTCTCCCCTGTTTCTCTCACAACGGAAACCCTCTCTTCCAATTTCCACAACTACGACTTTCGTTACTCTCTCATTGACATACCCCTTGTCTCCATAATAAGATCCTTCATCATCTTCTGTAAGTGAAGAAAGTTACAATCTTTTTGTGATTTTCGAGGACCCTTTTGAGTTTTTAAGGGAAATATGGTGCCAATTGTTCTGATTGTTAATGGGTTTTTGAAATTTTTGTGTGCAGGTGTTTACAGTATGTGTGATGGACCGAGGCTTTCACGAGGACCATATTTGGGGATAACGACGATTTGCTGTGTTCTGTCTCTGATGTTTGTTTCGTTGAAAGGTGTTTACATCTTCAGCAACCGAAGTGGGGACGTTGCAGCTTCGGAGATTTCTCTGTTTGTGTGTTCTTGTGCGTTGGCTGTGGGGCATGTTGTTGTGGCCTACAGAACAAGTTGCAGAGAGAGAAGAAAGCTCATGGTCTACAAGATTGACATCGAAGCTGTAAGTGTCTGTCGACTCCTCCACTTTCCTTCCCACCTAAGCCAATTAAAATTTACGTAAAATAATGTCCGTCAAATTAGTCTTTAATAAAAATTAATGGGTTAATGGTCAAATTAGTCCTTGATTTCGCAAGTGAGTTTGGTTTTACTCCCTCAGATGAAAAATGACGTTTAGTGGCGGTCATTTTTACAATTACTGGCAGTTTTTGGCTGCCACTAAACGTCATTTTTCCGCCGAGGGACTAAAATCAAACTCCCTTACAAATTCAGGGACTAATTTAACTATTAACCCAAAATTAATTCAACCTACATTTTACGATATTAAGAATTAAATCTCTATTAATTTCTCTACTAAGATAAAATTAACCTTTGAGGGATAGACTTCACCATCCATTCATTTTGTTGGGTGTTAATGTTGGAAGATGAAAAATTTGCAAATATAGGATCATGTTTGAAATTAATTAGTTTTCTATGACTATCATTTAACATGTTTTAATGGGATTCTCTTTTATTATAGTAAAGCTTACAGAAGCTTCTTCCAGTAATTGCTTTAGGCATAATCAATTGAAGATAGATCACCTTATCACATGAAGCATTTGTATTTTTCATATGTTTGTCTTTCATTTTTTACGACAATGATTGATGTGAAAAATAAGAGATGTGAAAGGAATTGTGATTTCTTTATTGGTTTGGACTTTTGGTTACACGGGGTGGACACGAAGGGAAACAATGGGAATTTTAGGGGGGTAACAAGGTCCCACCTAATTAAGTGCCATTCAAGATAGAAGAAATTTCATTTTAGGGTATTACTTAATGGCATTGGTATAGTTGGGATGAATTTCCTTCACTTCTGGAAGGTCAATATTTTGATGAGTTATCCTCCTCTTGAAAACGCATGATTCAAATTGGCATGAGTTTTTCAGCTTTGGCAACGTACTATCATTTTGTTGACTTTTCCATAACATCCAATTTGAAGTGGTTGGAAATTGGGCAGGGGATTATGGAATAGTCATATGAGATGTTGAGACTCCTAATCAAATAATTACCTATGAATTATGACCCTAAATGATTTTATTTAGGGTTAATGGTTCAACCGGTCCCTAAAGTTGTACTAAAATTTGTATTTGGTCCCTCCCCATAAAAATGATATTTAATGACGGTAAAAAAAAACTAGTAATTGTAAAAAAACTATTTTGAAATTAACATGCTGATTTTCATAGAAACAAGGCTTGGACTGAGTCTAACATAAAAATGATTTTGAAATTAAAATCTCATTGAGCCTTGTGTGCAAAGAATCTGAACAACATGAAACTAGCCGCCCTTAATTGATGACCTAAGTTTGACCCTGTATAATTTACAAATATCTAGGTATATAGTTTATCTTGTGCCATATGCAGAGATATCAGATCTTAATTTTCTTGCCATATTTTATTGCCTTTAAGATCTTCAACAGTGCCCACTTGCAAGTTGAAGGGTGCCCACTAACAAACAATAAATAATAGTTTTTTCCCACCTAATCAAAAACATATCAACAAATTGTTCTGTGTGTTTCACATGTCATATATACATGTTTATCTAAAAAATTAATTAAAAAGTGATGAAGACATTAACTAATGTTCTGCTTTTGATATATCTTTGCAGATTTCAGCTTGTAAAAACGGGTATCCCAGCTACCTGAAGATTCTTCAAGAAGAAAGATTCAAATGAAGTCACTGTGGCAGTGGCACCACTAACATATAGAAGTATATATAGAGTTTCAGCTAACAGCTTCAGCTATTTATGTTAAGTTCTTGTGTGCGTCAAGGGACACTACGGTAATTATTCAATCACTTTTTTTCATTTTCTATTTTAAACATTTTTAAATTTAAATTAAATTAAACTAGAAGGCAAATTCTAATTGCTATTTTTTTTTCTCTTATTTCAGGTTTATCCGAAGGAGATGCCAGTAACCTTGAGAACCAACATTAATTACAGTATAGACTACAGATTATTACTGCTACCAGGATACGCAATGCAGTTGAATGGTGTTTAGAGATATATATGTACAATATTAGAGCTTCATCTTTGGCGATTTATGTGACATTTTTTTTTCATTTCCCATTTTTTGTGTTTGTTTCGTATATATATCTTCTTGTGTATATATTAAAAAGTGAATGGATTTTATTAATGAAGTATGAATTTGATTGATATATCGTTGCACTATTTTTGGATTGAATTTTGATGCTGGATAACTTGAATAAAACTTCATAGTTATTCCCATATTTTCAAGTTTAAGATTTGAAATAGTTCTTCACTTTTAATTGTAGATAAAATACGAGAGGAATCTCCTCAATCCAAACTGAACTACAATAAGTAAAGCTTTCCTAGCTAGGGGGTCGGCGACAGCATTACCACCTTTATACACAAAAGACATATCCATAAAATGAAAACCAAGAGCGAAATCACAACAACCACGAGAGAAAAGATGAGATTTACCATCCGTTGGTGTATACCAAAGGTTGAAAAGATGTAAACAATCCGTCTCAAAGCGCACTCTTGTAAAACTCAAATTTGTAGCTAAGGACATAGCCCATATATCTCAGACACAATGCCTCCATGATCACCGGTGAATGTACATCAAAGGGGGATGCAGTGGCCGCAGCTAAAACCTCACCTTCATAATCCCTCACTGTGAAGCCAAAACCCGCAATATGCAAATCATTCATGTCGGCATCAAAATTGATCTTTATGATCCCTTCTGATGGGCGACTCCAGGTAGACTCTAGCTGCAAACTCTCCCTCGCCAAGGCTCGCAGGTCTGGAGGCAGTCAAAGGCTACGAGCTCTCTGGAACACCACCCATAAAGGAATCTGCACCTACTGAAAAACGTAGTTGTTCCTCCTTTCCTAAATACGGTCCGGTGCCATAATAATAAAGGATTGGAGAGCAACATCATTCACACCATGCATGAACTTGTGAAAAAACTACACAAAAGATAACTCCATGGAACTTTTCAACCGCAATCCAAGAGAGGCTCCAAACCAAGTTGTTGTGATTTTGAGCAAAACAACAAATCATCAACAATGGCCTCACAATCAGCACCACAAAAAGGACAAGATGAATCCACATCCATTCCTTGACGAGGAGAGCACCCCGCACCAGAACAATCCCACGGAAAGCCCTCCAAACAAGCTCCTTACACCTCGGTAGCTAGCGCCTTTGATTGCCAAAGGCATTCCCAAGCTCTAGAGGAAGACCCACCACTGATGAAGATGCGGCCGAATTGAACTCCTCTTACTGTAAAATGAAATTGTATCCTAAACGAGTTGAATAAACACCATCACCATTAAAAAGCAAAATAAACATATCTTTTTGAGAATAAGTAGAAATTAAAGAGGAATAGAAAAAATACTATGAGCGATCCAAACAGGCTGTAGACGGTGAGATGAGATCCCCAACCATTTTAATACCAACATACTGCGCCAAATCTTTGCGATAAATTTAGGGGGATCTTTAGGAATCCAATGATCATCCCAAATATGCTCCCTAGTACCATCCCTTATTTTCCAAATGCCGACTTTTTCAAAAATCCAGGTAGTGCAGAGGATACTTGACTGCGCATAACTAGGCCTATATCCTCAGTTCACCCCGTGAGAGATCCATTTAGAAAATAGACAGCTTTGAAAGTACGACTAAGAAGAGAGCTTTGAGAAGAAAAAATCTTCCACCAATTCTTATCAATAAGAGCCGTGTTAAAAGCCTTGAAATCCTTGAAGCCAAATCCTTGAAACCCTCCCAAAGAATATGAAGAATCACCCGATTCCCAGAAAGGAATTTTTTGATAGTTGAAATAATGATCACGTGAAGACAAAAATAAAATAAGGCTTCATTGAAAAATGGTTGTTTTTTTTTTATGTAAGAAATTTTAAAATGACAACGAACTAACTTATTTATTTAATTTTAAAAAAATATTTATATGAATTTAGGATAGAGAATATCACCTTCCTGATTTTTTTTGTCAAAGTGTTGCAATTCATTGATAGCCGGTTAGCAGCCCAAAGAAAGCCCACTAACGGGGAGAGCAACAAAGAAAGCCTAAAACACCTTAATCATCATTTGAATATGGTTTAATAGCACTTTTAGTCCTCGCCTTTCACGATTTTGCAGTTTTGAGCTTGTTGTTGAAAATGATTGATTTTGAAAATGGTTAATGATTTCTGAAACCATCTAAGAGATGGAAGCTTTCAATGCGGTGTCCGGTTGCACGCTGAGGAAAATGTCTCAAGTATTGCACGTTGAGAAAAGGTCCCAGGTGTTGCACGCTAAGGAAAAGGCCTTAGATATCGTACGCTCAGGAAAGGTCCCAGGTGCTAGTTATTGGGAAGGCATTCCCATAATTATTTATAAGAAGATGGGGTATTCCGGTCTTGTGTTGCGATCATGCATCATTTGAAGTTGGCCTAGTCTAGGCAAGGTGGTAGGAAAGCCAGTGGACCCCAACTTGGACCGCCTTAGTTTGGCCTGTCGATTGGGTGAAATTGAGAGATCTAAGGGTACCTGGTAGCATGGTATTTGGTCCTTTGAGATTTACTAGGTGAGTCACTCAAAAGCTGTGTGAGATTTTGTCCCATCACGAACCTAGTCACTCCGCAGGCCCCCTGGTGATCATCATAGTCGGTAAAGAGGTGACGATGTGAATGGGTTGTGCACCGTTCCCGATGGCTTTCCGAGGTGACGGGATGAGCTTTTCTCTGTATGGGCCCACATGCATTGCATATAAGGCGATTGGATGACCATATTAAGATGCTAGTTCTTAATCCAACTTGGATGACCATTGCTTCAAGGTTTGTCATTTTAATGATAGTTCTATGTTGCTAAGACGATTGACAAAACCCAGGTAACCATTTTGGTGCAATTCTTATGTTGACTCTTAGGCAGTGTGGCTAGTTTGTTTCCATATAACTCTATAGCCTTTTTCCTTGATGTGATTACTCCTGTGACAATTTTGATATTCGTTCATAAGAGTGTTTGAACATATCTAGGAGAATCTTTTGTTCTTTCATCCTTATCAAAAGTCTTTGAGATCTTTGGGATTTGGAGATGATCTGACTTGTATAGTCCAGCGGACGAGAACTTCAAATGAATGGTGGATGCTCCGTGCTTGCATAGTCTTGTAGATGAAATTTCCTCATTCATTTCAATAGACTATTTCTACTTGCAATGGCTTCTGACGGACAACACATGCTTCATGATCTGAGTGGTCCACTATGTGCTTGTTCATCCTGATAGACGATGATTCAGAAAGACAATTTATGTTTCATGCTTTGCATAGTCCGAAGAGAAATTCAACTTTGTGTTCTTGATAATTCATGCTCAACACTTGTTGAATTCTCAAGTCTTTAATAGAAGCTTTGTAGATGATATGACTTGTGAGCTTTGCTTCTTTGACTTCTTTAGCGAACGATGACTGACCTCTGCATACCTGATACACGATAGAGCTTGTGCAGATATTACTGATGATGTTGTTGGTGATGATGTCCTTTGGTCTTGATGAGTGATGGAAATAATTCTTGCATATGAAGCTTCCTTTGCTTGATATAGCTTGATCTAAGTACTTGTATCTTATATGCTTTCAACACAGTAGAACACAATAGATCATTAGATTTTATAACTTTACATTTTTTTATCATCAAAACTCAAGATGGGATTGTGACTAAGACATTTTGACCGAACAATCTTCCCCTCTTTGATGATGAAAAAACCATAAGTTATAAACATCCAAATTCAAGAAATTTATAAGAAATAGTAAAGAGTATTGAATAGTGAGTGATGAAGATGATGGGCGGCGTTGATGGTGAAGATGCTGGGAGGCATTGATGATGAAGATGGTGAAGGGTGTTTTGGGAATTTATGTTTTAGGGTTTTACTTTTTTATATTAATTATATTTTATTATTTCTTCCGTGACATCTACATGACACAAACATAGACATCCCCGTCATTTAATGAAGACCACAAAAGCACACACCCTCAGTTTTTGGACATCCATCTAATAGAAGGACTCAATTTACTCACGCCAATAAATTTTGGGACCAAAATCACACGTTTGAAACATCGGAATCCAAATCACACAATCGCGATAGATCAGAGACGAAAAGTACAATTAAGACAATTTAAAATTGAGAATAAATTACCATGCATGCAATGTGTCATGATGTGAGAAGGGAAACATATACTACAAGAGTGCTGAAAAAATTCCATCAACTACCACCAAGAGAGAAAAGTCTACAGTACTCTTGTAATATGGACTTCTTCTATTCAAATAATGGCACATATCCCATGAATAGTTTTTTTAGGGATGGCAATGTGGGGCAACCCGCCCTGCTTCGTACCGCCCGTCTTCAACCCGTTGAAAAAGGGGCGGGGTGGGTTAACTCATTTTTAAAATATGGGTTGGAAACCTCACCCCGCCACGCATTAGCTAGGGTTGGCGGTTTGATCCGTCGAATAGAGAAATAAATACATACTAGCGCAATAATAAAAATTTGGAATGAGATATAACTTCCATATGGACAAAGCGTCAGTGGAAACCTCATCATTTATCATGTTATCTTATTAGAAGAACTAATACTCCATTCGTTTCAAAATAACTGTCTAGAAATAGAAGGAACATGCATATTAAGGAATGCAGTTAATATTGATAATTTATTAAATATATCATTTAATTTCCTATTTTAACCTTTAGAATGTATTTTAGCTCTCCTCATTTATGGTTCTCATAGGGACATTATGTGGAAAAACATCAATTAATGCTTTCTTGGAATTCTTAGAGCATCTCCAACCATGCTCCCAAAATTGGGAGCTTAAACACCTTTTTTGTGTGCCCTAACTGCCACGTAGGATTAAACTCTCTCATAAGGAACTCATGCAGATTTTGCTCCAACCGTGGTTCCTTATTTTACTTTTGGTTGGGTCCCACAATACCACATATATTTATAATTTTTATTTCCACCTAGTTATGATTTAAATTTTAATATTAATTCAACATAATTTAAATATTAACTTAATTAACATTAATAGCAATAATTCAACACCTAAATATTATTTCCATTTTTTTGATTTTCTATCAAAAAAATGGCCCAAAATCCTGTTTCTGCATATTTTTCCAACGCCCATATTTTGACCGCCTTCTCCGGTCAAGCCGGGCAGAAACCGGCTCCAGCCGATCAGAATTTTTTCCCAGCAGGAAAAAAAACCGGCTCTGCCAATCAACCGAGATTAAAAAGCCTCTTCCCTCCTCCTTCTGGTCGAAACCCTCCTCCCAAGCCCAGATTAGAGCAAAACATTGTGAAGCACACCGCCGGCCACCAAATCGGACTTATTCCACCGCCGGATCGGATATTTTTCACACATGCAAGGCGGATCGGAGCTTTTCTTATTCAGTTCATATTTTGTAATTTATTTCATCTTCTGTTTCAAGTCTTGTAATTTTTTTAATTTTTTGGTTGTTTAATACATTAATGGTTGGTGTTTATGCCCATATTCTGCTCTTGTGAATGGTTGATTTTTGGTTCTGTTCATCTTCCCTCTTCTTTTTAACTGTAAATCTGTTTGTGAATGAGAGAGAAAATAAAATTTTATATTGCAAGCTCCCAAAAAGCAAGGGAGCTTCTGCAAGCTCTGGAGCTTAAATTTAAGCTCCCAAGTGTGCCAGGTCATTCTACTCCAAGGGGAAAAAAAATAAGGAATAGAGCTTAGGATCTCCAGTTGGGATAAGCTCCCAGCGTTGGAGATGTTCTTGGTGGACATTTATTTTGAAACAGAGGGAGTACTATATTCCCCATAAGAAGAATTAAAAATGTTTTGTAGTAGATTCTGAAGACATAACATAATTTGAGAAGACAATGGAAACTTGATAACAGATCCTTCTGAGCTATTGACATTCGACATCCATGGAAACCCATGATAGGAAAATCGACCAAAAGAAAAGAGAAATTTAGAAGTTGAGAAAGAACCGAAGCAGAAAAAAATGAATTAGGCCTTAAAAATACATATTAGCAATGGTAGAAGTGAGGTCCAAGTACACAATTTTTTTAATTACTGACCTGACGGGCCAACACGCCCCGTTTAGCTTTAAACCCGTTTTAAAAGTGAGTCAGGTGGGGCAGGCCAAAACAAGTTGAAGGGACATACACCTCACCCTGCCCCGCCCCATTTAAGCGGGTTGGCGAGTTGACCCGACGAGTCAAACCCACTTTTCCACCCCTAGATTTTTTTACAAATTTTTGAATTTAGAGCTGATGAAAAGTCAATGTGTGCGAGAGTAGGAACATTGTCTTTTCTACTTTATAAAACTTACAGGGTTATCAAACGACACTTACAATATACGAGAATAAATCTCTAAGAGTGCTCCAACAATGCAAATATACATACGGAAATGAATAACAATCATGCACATTCAAGATAACATAATCCACAGAAAAACATGATGCAAAACACTAAAGGCCATACAAAAGCCCTAAAAACCCCAAAAACTAGAGAAGCTATTAAGCTATTTTTATGGGAGCGTTGTTTAAAAGGATTTTTTTTGGTTAAAAAAGGATTTGTATTCTTCGCTCAAGAGTCTTTGGTACAGGGCCTGTGGGCTTGTTGCTTCGGTCTTTTACGTTTTTCATTGTTGATCAGTTGACAAAAAATATTAAATTGGGAAATATTACGACGTCGTTGTGAGTCATCTTGGAAGTAGCTGTAGGAACCCGCCGGAAAGAGACGCAGCAAGGGTTCACGCGTTCAGTTCAGTTCAGTTCAAACCGCGAAGGATGAGGATCACGGCGGAGCCAACCCGCTCTTTAACTCCAAAAGAAGAAGTCGAGTGGGTCCCACTTCCCGAGCACCCTGTCTTCACCGCCACCTCACACGAAGCTTCCTCCTCCTCCTCCTCCGCCGCCGATTCCCGAAACCTGCTCGCCTGGGACGGAGCCTCTCGCCTCTACTTCTGGGACTCCGACAACAGCTGCCTCCACCGCCTCTCTCTCCGCCTCGGCGACCCCGATCCCACATCCGTCCTCGCCGCTTCCCCTTCTAAGGTCCTTCTCTTTTCCTCTGCGCTTTGCGTTTAGGTTAACAAGTACAACCAGAAATGGAATCAAATATTCTTTTTTTCTCATTGAAATTGGAAATGGATTTGCATAGGTATTGCAACCGGATGTGGTGCTCGACTTTGATGTCCACAAAATCTCCATCAACAGGAACGGAACAGCAATGCTCCTTTCCGGTTCCGAAAGACTCTGCGTTATGTACCTCTATGGACGCTCATCCAAACAGGATGTAAACTTAATTTGCAGGTAAATCGCTAATATGTTTTCTCTAGTTAACCATGTTTAAAAAAGAATAATTATCTCATGATAATCTTCTATAGGATCTTCTTGTTTAGTTTTGAGGTCTGTTGCATCATGAATAGAAGTGAAATGGTTATCACGAGTGTGTGTATTTCACCTTATTTTATTTTTTGGATTTCTTATTGCAGGAGTATTACTGTTGGTTCTCAAACATATTCCCCGGCTAACAATGATATTCGTGTATTACAAGCATTATGGCACCCTTACAGTGACACTCATTTGGGAATCCTTTCTTCTGACTCAGTGTTCCGGTAAGCTTTATTATGATTCTAATTATAGTCATAAAGTTTAAGATTAATGTTAATATTTAATTTTTTTATTATGTCTATACAAGTGTTTGTGTAGAATATTGTTTGCTATGTGGCTATGAGGCATGAATGTTAGCTGTTCAATGGTCTATGGTGGTTAATGCTAGGGCAGCAAAGATATTTAGGATAGTTTTAATTCATGTTGGTTAATGTGCTACGGTGTGAGTGTGATCTGTGAAGCATGAATGCTGATGGTCCAATGGGCTATTTTCACTAATGCTAGACCAGAAATGATATTTAGAATAGTTTCAGAAGCAATAGGGAGTTAAGCAAGGTTTTAAAGAGCATTCGCAGACTCGCAATCGCAGTTTACCATGATCCTTGATGTTGTAGAAAACTGTGGATAGAAGCAGCTGATGCGGCCACAATTGTGGTCATGATGCATGCGGTCTTGGGGACCACCAAATCCATGACATTGCAGCTGCTATTGTGGTCGCTGACTGTTATTTTTAACCTTGTAGTTTAGATATGCTAAGAGACTACTCTTTACGAAGAAGGAAAGATCAATTTGATGTCTAATATGTGGCAAAATATTCAGAATAAATGCTCTACAAAATTATTTGAAGTCTTTTTATGTTAGCTATCTACGTTAATATAAGAGGATAACATGTCTAGCTGATATGCTCTCCAATCATTTGTCTCCATGATAAAAACGAAAATTCTATCCTATCATTGGCTTATATGTTTGACTGCTAAAGATTCTTTAATCCTCATATCTACTAATTAAATGATAGGTGACTGTTAGTTAGCGTAGCATTTAGCTAGATAAGGAGTTAGTTAGAGAGGAGAGACTATAAATAAGAGGGAGAGGGAAATAGGTGGGCTATCTAGATTTTAATTAGGAATTCTTGGGAGAGTGTTGATTTTCTTGAATAGCCAGTAACTGTATCTATTCTTGAATAGTAATCATTTTTCCTCTCATTCACTGCTGGTACCTATCAATTGGTATTAGAGCTTCGATCTTGGAGCTGTGATGATTGTTCTTGAAGATGACTCCAACATTTAATAGAAGGAAGGCTTATGGATGGCTCATCAACATGGATCATTATTTTGAGTCTATGTGTATAGCTGAATAGAAGAAGCTATCATGGGCTTGTATGGCGATGAGTGGGAGTGCCCGCAATTGGAGTTTTTTGCTGGGAAAGGAGTAACGAGAAGGCTGATGAAATTACAGGGTTTAGTCTTTTAGATATAGAAAGAGGAAAAAGGAATACAATGAATATTGATATAATATTACTGAGTCCCACATGTACACTTGTTCGAGGAGGAAAATTTATGAGTGCAGCGGAATATTTTGGTATGCATCTCCGCTGCAAGACACCCATGACATTCGTGAGGAGAGGATGCCCAAGGAAGCAAGGCCGTCAGGAAAATGAGTCATACGAGAGAAGGAACTTCATGGTGGAATTCGTGTATTAACAAGGAATAATCCATGGAAAGACAGGTGAACCTCCACCTCCGAAGCCACCAAGTTTGGCTTTTGATGAGGTGGCTGATATAATCATGCCAGGGAGTGCATTGGAAGATAATGCAACGTCAGCGAGGAATGCAAACATGAGAAGCATGATAAGGGAAGGGTAAGATTCGAATTACAATAAATGAGTCAACAACTGAATTCATTTTTTTACTTAATGGGCCAAGCCCAAACTATTAGGAAGGGTAGGGGCCAGGGAGTTTGAAGGAGCTTATCTTTTAAATATAATAGATCAACCCCAATTTCCTAAGTGCAACTGCAAGTCCAGCTGGTGAAGTTCCCATGTTTTTGGTCAGTTTGTCCATTTCAGTAACAAAATATATGGATTGGCACTTCACAAATACATGGGGTTGTGGGTTGTACAAAGGAACTCATATGCTCAACAAATTGAGATGTTAATCCAGCCATGGGGTCTTGGTAGAATCTAATTTGGAAGTTCAGCGGAGGTGGCCAACAGTTAATGCATAGCTTTTTTTTTAGGCTTTATGCCGTGGGATCCAGGTGGAAGTTTGGTGACTGTCCAGTTTGGACGTTTGGATTGAATTGCTCAATTTTGAAGTTTGTACTCAGTGTGTGTTTGGTTGTGGATCTGAAACATGGATGTGAGCCTCAAACGTGGATCTCCATGCTTCAAAAGATGTTTGGGAACACTGGATTTGATTCTCCATTTGGGAGTGAAATCGGATCGGGGTGATGCTAGCCAAGGCAGCTTCTAGATCGTAAACGTGGATTTGGGTAAATGTTAACTGAAATTCAGTTACGAAAATCAATTATGGGTAAATGTATCCAAACATAAATCACGTCACTTAAACTCACGTTTACCAAACTCAATTCTGGCCAGATCCAATTCTGCTAACGTCAATCCAAACACACTCAGTCCTTCACCTTGACGACAAGGTGAATGTTCAGTGGGGAGTATTGATAGGTACTTTTAGTTACCATAACAGTTAGTTGATAGTTAGTTAGTTAATAGTTGGTTAGAGAGCGTGAGGAGAGACTATAAGAGGGAGTGGGAAATAGGTGGGGTATCTAGATTGTAATCAGGGAATTCTAGGGAGAGTGCTGTTTCTCTCTAATAACTAGTTAGTCTAGTTCATTTCTACATTTGAATAATATAATTTTTCTTCTCATTCACTGCTGGTACCTATCATTAAATTTTATCATAACATTTTTCTATCTTTTCTTCTCTTTTGATTGAATTTTTTCACTCGCATAAAATGTTCATTAACTATAAAGAGTTGTTTAAACCTCAACTTTTCATATTCTGTTGTTTTGTCTACATCTATTCTTTCTTGGCTGGATAAGAAGTTATGTAAGTAAGACTTATGTCATCACATTTCTCCCTAACTGCAAACTCATTTTGTAGGCTTTTTAATCTGGCTGTGGATCCTTTGCAACCAGAGCAAGAATATTATTTACAGCCTGTGGAGCCAGGCAGATCGAGCAGTGCCTCATCAGTGTGTCCAGTTGGTTTTTCTTTTGGGGGAGACCACTTATGGGACAGGTTTAGTGTAAGTTCTGCAGATATTCTATTTAATTGAATTTTTGGTTATTCTTCTTAGTCCATATTTTCCCCTGTAAAATACATGATGTTAAGCAATCTGGTTTTTCATAGTCCTTTCATTAGCTATGCGTTATCATTTCCTTATTTTTGCTAATATATTGTTGAGCTGTAACCTTGGTCATGTTGGTACCATATTTTGGAAGTTAAATTTGTTATAGAAATAGAACAGACGTTTAGTTTGTTAGATAGATTTAAAGCCATTCATGAGCTTTTATCTAACACCAGCTTTTGAGAAAATTGGTCATTGAGACATCGACATGATATGTAATTTCTGAAGCATCGACACTTCCCTTGAAAGACATGTCCCCGTGTCGGACACCAACACGACACCGATACCCTACGACACTCGTACGACACGTGTCAGACACACTTTTTTGCCGTGTCTAATTGAATTTTTTGGTTTCCAAGTCAGACACTTCAAGCCGACACCTCTTGTTGGCTAGACCTTTGTGGAACTCTAATATTATTAGTTTTTCTTAAAAGCCAAACAATAAAATATCTTTTGTATTTTAAATTAACATGTGAGATATAGTGAGATGAGTTTGGATAATTTGATGCGGAAATCGTTAGATAGATTAGCTCTTTTGTTTTTAGACATAATGCTTACTTTATAAAATGAGCGTTGATCTTCATGTTAAAGACTTAATCATAAAAAGGATTAATCGATCTTTGTGGTTGCCGATTTTGTTATCAACCAGTATTCTTATATTCAATCTCTAGTGACTTTAGTTTTCAGTTTTGAACATTTTGTCTTTTGTTCCATTGAACAGGTTTTTATTTCATTCAGTGATGGGGCGATCTATGTACTTTGCCCTGTTGTTCCATTTGGAAGGTATTTCATTGATAAATTTTTTACTATTCATTTTCACTTCTTGCTGTGCTGACCAATGTCATGGATCATTTGATAAAGGATTGCTTTACTACTTTATTGATGTCTGGGCCAGTTGTAATGCTCATTGAGTTCGTCTTACATGCAGTTATTTTCTTTGAATTGCCCACATGCTACTTGCTGATATTTCTACGTTTTTGACTATTTTCTCTGTTTATCCAGTCTCTTCAAACGTGAGTCTTTATTAGAAATATACAATGATGCTCATACATTTGGGCTATCATCAGCCAACTCTGTAGCGGCTCGTAATTCAAAGTTGGCAATTTCCTGGCTGGAAGCAACATTTCCTGAGTTAGAGAAACAAGAAACTGAAGGAGACAGCTTGTCTTTTCTAAGAGCTCAGGCTTATGCTATATTTGATTCATCTCTTGTATTGCAGGTATACATATATATTCTAAGTTAGACTCTTGTCAGCTGTATTGTCAATAAATGGAAAATATGCTTTACCCGCATGTTCCATCATTTGTAATGTCTGCACAAAAGGACTATACTTATATGTGCTGTGGTTTTCTAGGGACCCCTGCGAAGAGTAGGTCAGAGCGGAAATAAAGATTCAATTGGTCGTAGTGCAGAATGTGAAGGTCGTGCAGTTAGTTTTCTCTACAATCTAGTGAGCAAAGATTCTATTTTGGTGACTGCCTGGAGTGGTGGGCAATTACAGATTGATGCTCTAGCCGATGAGATCCAAGCTGTCTGGATTGTTGGTAGTCCACCTCGTCTTCGTGCTGATTCCCATGACCGGATTCTTGGCCTTGCTATGATTTGTGAATCGATTGCTAGCAGCCGTCTGGATAAGATTGATCATAATGCCTGGTTGGGTAATCCACCCCCTCTACTGAGACTGGCTATTATTGATTTGGCTCTGCCAAGAAGAGCAGAAAGTGGTTATAATATTTCATTGTTCATTGATACCCTTATGCCCGAAAGAATATATTCCCTCCATGATGGAGGGATTGACTCAATAGTATTGCACTTTCTTCCATTTACAAGTCAGACAAATGGCAAGGATGATGGAATGAGAATACCTTCTGTGCATCCTGTTCTAAATACTTGCCAGAATGGTTGCCCTTCAGAGCCTTCCCTTCATGGTTTTGTGTCATTGTCAGATTCATTTGGATATTCGTGGATTGTAGCTGCTACCCTTTCTCGAGAATGTGTTGTTCTTGAGATGAAAACTTGGAATCTCTTGCTTCCAGTTAGCATTGATACGGAGAAGAAACCCTTTCAATTAGAGGGGCAATCAAAAGAGACAGATATACCGACAATTATTAGCAAAGAACTACTAAGTGGGCCAAAGGAGGTACTTGTTCCTTGGGCCTCTCCAAATTTGCGGTCTGTTGCGGCTGATTCAATAGAAGGCCGATCAAAATTACATCAGTATTTCAAGTTATTTCATGAAACTTATGTAGAGTATGCACATAAGGTATGACTATCCGTAATATTCCAGCTTTTAATGTTATTGACCTCTGTTTTGTTATTCAGACCTCACATATTTATCATATTTGCTAATACTGGGCCTCGTTAAGTCTCTATCTTATTTATTTGTTGAGGCTTTGCTATTTTAATTATATTCTCTAATAAGATTTGGCCTAAACTTAAGTAACATTCTTAGGCCAAGAGTCACAAATATCTCTACAGAAGGCTCATTGTAGTTTACATAATTGACCATAAATTATTTCCAAGATTACTGGTGATCACTTGTGAAATATCTTTGCATTAGAACATCTCTTCTGAATATGTTTTGTGATATATTACCATGTTTTGTGAATGGTGGTAGTTCATTGAAGTATAATCATTAATTCCATATTATTTATTGAGTTTATTCTAAATTGTATTTATGTATACATAATTTGAATACATCTATACTTTTTGAGAATAAAAGTTACAGCTAGCTCTCTTTCATTATATTTTCTGTCCTGCTAGGTGTACCTGGAACTCAAGCATCACGCACCTCAGTTGAAAAAAATCATTAGTGACCAGCATTCTCGTTTAGGCGATGCGCAGCAGAAGCTTTTGAAAGTTGAGGAGAAACAATCTGTATTACAGAAAAGGATAGAACGTGCAATTCAAATGCACAATTCTTTGGAAGAGCGTTTACAACAGTTGAGGAACTTACCGTGTGCTCTCAAGAAACCACTGTCCAGAGCAGAGAGACAGTTCAAGTCTGAGCTTGGTAATGAATATTTGATCCCTTACTTTTTAGGATTTGACTATTATGTGAAAATTTGAATAAGTTTTTCAAACTTTCAGGAACTTGATTTGTTCCACTTCTCTTTTTCCTAGCCTATACCCCATTCATTTGTCAGCATTATCTTTAGTTATTTCTATCTACTGAAATTTTTTAGTAGTACTTAATCACATTTGTTTGCAGACAACTTCAAGGAAGTTGAGTTGGGTGCTTTGCACTCCTCTGTTGATGCGCTTAGTGCAAGGATGAGAAGGCACGTGCAAGCTTCGAAAGCTAGTCACCAACAGAAAACATCAGGGAGGAACATTTGTGCTAGAGATGACCAGATGTCCATGCTCAAATCATCGCTTGAAAAACTTACACTTGTAAATACAGAAAATACAAAGAAAGTTAAGCTTGTCGAGTCTTCATTGAAAAACAAAGAGAGAAGCAGCAGAGAATCTAGCCTACCTATGCTTGAAAACTGATAGTATTACTATCTGTGCCAGGACCAGTGTGGTTCTGAATTAAGCACCTTTTGTTTTTAGTCCCATTTTAGTCATCGCCTCCAATGTGTTTCACCAAATTTTGACAACTCCATTAGAAAGAGAAGTTGGAAGGTAGAGTTAACATATTTACATTGTTAATGTCAATGTGAAAGTTGCAGTATTTGTATGTTGTATCTGTACCTAACACCCTTTGCAATATGTCAGCGTCAGAGATGAAATTACAGGATAAAATGGTCTTATTTTGTACGATATTTAATTTCATACAAGCTTTTCATTTGGTTTTTCGCAGCCTACAGCTGACAAAAACAAGGTACTTGAATTTGTTTGGGGTATGTACTACAAACGGCTCCATTCAGGTGTGAACAATCTCTTCCAACTTACTGCTGTACATTAGCATAGTGTGAAAAATGAGGAGTACAAAGAGTTGTTATCTTGCTGGTGAAAATATTATCATTAGCAGCAGCTGAAACTTCTGATTCATCTGCCTGTGCAGTTCCTCTACTGAAACATTCGAAGAGATTGTGCTGTTGAGTCACTTAGGGATTTGTTTGCTTTATAGCCACTAATTATTTTAGAATTATATAATAGCCGTTACTGTTGAAAAGAAAGGAACTTATTATATTGATTTGCTAGTCTTTATACGAAGTGTTATGATTTTTTTACTCTTTGTTGGATCAATGGTTCTGCATTTTTATTTGATCCAAATATTTACCCTTCCCTGAATCTTGTTTAATCATGTCAGGATTCCTGTTAACTATTTTAGCTGTCGACACTACTAGTAGTTAAAGTTTTATTAGTTATTATATATATAATGAAAACATCAACTGGTTAAACTGATCTACACTACACTCTCAGCTTCCTTTCTGCTCCTTCTGTCTGTTGTACTTTCATTTCTTATATATACATTTCATTGTCTGGACTCTTCTCTACGCTTCACTATAATAGGATACCTCTTCTGCATCCTTGTGGTTGGGAAAAACACCAACTTATCTTCCTCCGCAGGAACCCAACTGCCATAGAATTGAAACCACAACATTTAGTGATGGTGGTACAAAAAGTGAGTGCTTGTTAATTTCTTGTTTGTTCCAGTGATGAATAATAGCACATAATGTTTGTACCTGAAGCGGGTGACAAAGCGGTGAAGGAAGACAGAAAGTACAACTCTGGCAAGCTCATAGCCAGGGCACAACCTTGGCCCTCCTCCAAAAGGTGTGTATACATTCCCAGGGCTTGCTGCTTCTGAGTTATTCTGATCAATTTTGATCACAAGTAAGCAACTGAAGAATAAAAAATCTAATAGCATGATTGGTTACGCGGTGAAATACTCTATAATCACTTACGATTAGAAGCTCTTAGTCTTAGCTTCTTAGTAAACATGTTTTGGATTTGTGCAAATCGTGAAACCAAACACGTGCTAAGTGACGTACCTGCCATCTCCAAGGATTGAAGGTGCGGGCGTCTTTGAAATGTTCAGGGTTCAAATGTACAGCACGGAATGATGCAAAGACCTTCCATCCCTTAGGAATAGTGTAACCTATTACAAAATTAAGGCATTCAAACTATGTTGTAAATTTGAATTGCACTTTGTCTAGCGTCCATACCACTTTGTCTATCATATAATTGGCTAGTCTACGCACTTTCTTTTTTGGTCATTACCTTTGATGTCAATGTCTGTCATGGCTCTCCTGAATATCCCACTAATTATGTTTGCCACCCTTAAGGTCTCATTCACAACCTGTATCGTACAAACAATTGAAAATAAAATAAGGGAAAGGGCAAGATTACTCACAATGATAAATTAATAGAAGCTATTGCTATTTTTGTATATGATAAATGAGTTAGATATGCTTACGCATTGAGTAAACGCCATTGACTTGTAATCTGTCCATTCCAATGCTGCCTCAGGGTCACTCCTTGCTCTGATCTGGTCATGCTCTTCCTGCCAAATTAACACAACCAAAGTCTCAAATAAAGCTCGACTTGGACCACAAATGGCAAGGGGAAAATAGCACTTAAAAATTATGGAAACAAGCAATGCAATTCTCCATTACTCTCTTTTCGCATCAAAAGTGAACCACCAATTAATATCGCTGGGTTTGACTTTTAAAGGTGTTTTTTCAAGTGGTGTGTATAAAGGTATTCGTGGCCGGAAGTCATGATACTAATCATTTTAAACGTCTGAGATTATATTAAGTGGCCGTTAGACCTCACCCGACAAATCATTCTCCATACACACCACTCATTAATCGATTTCTCAATTATATAGTTAAGGAGCTCAACTATCTATTAACTCTCGTACAAGTCAATCCGAAGCCAAATAGGATATAACCATAGCCCACAGCCATAGCTCCATTCTGTTGGACACGTGAAGTCTCACAAAATTAGTGTACTTTAGCACTTTGTGCTTGTTTGAATTTTCTTTCAACAAGTCCAAAATCGTGTATTATACGGCTTTTAAAAATATGTGATTTTACCTCACATAACTCAGCTTTTGTCCGAAAAATAGCACTAATGATAGCTTTTCTAATAATCACTTGCCCCCCGACATAAAAAGTCTACTAAATATTCACACGGACACTCAAATTAAAGATAGCATGGCACGTCTAAGTTTATGGTGCAAGCCTACTAGGAACAAACATGAAAAGGTCATGTTTCATTTAACTAGGACCGTCTCATCAAAAAGTCAGAAATCGCGTGTGCACAAACTAAGTGCTTTTCTGCAGAGTGAAGAAGACGCAGGGTGACAAGGGCGTTTTCGTCTTTCAGCCCAATACGAAGCGTGCGCTTTGGATTGGATGCAATAATTTTGCCTATTAGTTCGTTCGACCAGTTTCTCTGGTAAAGTTTCATGTTTTCACACGGTTCGTTCCACTCTCTCTAAAATATGAAATTTAGGTTTTATTTTCTTGATATCCTGACAGTTGGTAGTATTAATCTCTGAGGCTATGAGATCAGATTAAGTAGGTAGGTCTTTCCTAATAAATGTTTACGCACCGCCTAACGCTGGACTAGATGCTTCGTTGATAAATGTTTTAATTTTTTTTATAAAAATAAGTTCATATTATGATGAATGAAGTTTTCCTATTTTTAATTTTGAAATCAAATCGCTAATTCATTAAGAAGAGATTGGTGCATTACAAAGAATCCTGCAGTGGCAGTGCAATGAAGTTTCCTATATTTATGCAGTCTAAGTAGGAGAGATTGAATTTTGTTAAGAATTTAGTATTAAGAATTTTTTTCCAGATGCTAAGAGTTACGGGCATCTTAAAGACTCCTCATCCAGTGAACAAGAAAATAAAAAAAAACTTTGGTAGCGGCCCAACCACGACCAACACAGCAAAGCCTAAGAAACATCAACAAGCCCATACGGTTGAAAGACTACCTCTAGAGGCAACTAGTAGATCGTATCTTTATTATTGCAACTCTTAATTTGAATTAAGTTATCTTGTATTTATGAACTTAGTTGAAGTAGCTAATATAGTTTGGGCTCCTAGTGTGGAAGGCCCAAACCCAGCCTCTTTCTTATTTAAAGAAACCCTAAAGAAGGTAGAAGCCATGAATGAAAAATCTTTCCTTTATTTGTTGTTTCTTTTCCCTTTTCTCTCTTAACGTTGAACTCAAAAAACAGAACCTGGGTAGGATCATCAGCGACCTACCATTGGTGCTTTCATTGTACTCCATGGTCCCTCCACCATATCCCCTTAGAGAGCTACTCGCTTCCATCGACGGGAAGCTCTCTTCTTTTTTGCTCCGATAAGATCAATAGGATTCCAGAAATGAGGGTTTCACAGCAGCTCTCCACACCTCACGGAGAAGGTAGCGGCTTTGTCCCCATCATCACCTACCCCTCCGCCCCCTCCACACCACTTTATGACACCTTTCTCCGTTCCCAGGCCAACCCCAACCATTACCTTGGGGTTTCAATCGAACCTCACAAGCTACCAACAACCCACCATATAGCCACTACCCCCATCGGTCAAACTACAGGTTCACAACTTCGATGGCACAGATGCCCTCGATTGGCTCTTTCACGCCGACTAGTATTTCACCTTCCACCACATCTACCTTGACCAGCGTAGGGAGCTAGTGGGCTTCTACATGAAAGGTGAAGCCCTCAGTTGGTACAAGTGGATGTTTACCAACCAGCAGTTAACTTCTTGGGCAGCCTTCACACGGGCCTTGACGTAGTGTTTCGGTCCTTCTCAATATGAGAAGCCGGAGCAGAAGTTATTCAAGCTTCGACAGACAACCACTGTGACTGAGTATCAGACCCGGTTCGAGCGCTTGTGCAACCAGGTTGTGGGCCTTTCTCCTGAAACAATTTTAAACTGTTTCCTTTCGGGTTTGAAGACCGAAATCAACAGGGAACTAGCTGTTTTACGACCTTGTTTTGTGTCTAACGCCATTGGCTTAGCTAAACTCATCGAGGTTAAGGTCTAGGATTCTAAACCACCCACGACCAGATTTACCAGACCCACCTCCCTATTTCCACCTTCCCCCCACAAACCATTTCCACCCACACACCAAACACCACAAACCCCAAGCCCTTCAACGCTCCAACCGAAGCCACCCATTTCCCCGGCCCTGCCCATAAAACGTCTAACCGCAAGTCAAATGCAAGAGCGGCGCGTGTTGGGCTTATGCTACAACTGTGACAAGAAATATGTGCTCGGTCACAACGGTCAACCCAAGTTGTTCCTCCTGATGCAAGTAGATGACTTGGAAGACACATAGGTTTATGCGACCGAGCCCACATTTCTGGCTGCCCAATCCGAGACCCACACCCTTACAGAGGAGCCACTTTATTTCCATATATCTAATCACGCGACACAAGGTATTCCCTCCCTAAAAACCCTTAAATTTCAAGGCTCCATTCTAGGACACTCGATCACTGTTTTGGTTGATACTGGCAGTACACACAATGTCATTCCACCTAGATAGGCCCAATGATAATACCTTCCAGTTCAACCAATCCCTAGTTTCGGGGTCATGGTACGAAACAGAGCTCGACTGCAGTGTTCTGGTTATTGCCCGAACAGGGCTCTCCTTCTTAAGGGCACTCTATTCCACGTTCCATTCTACATTTTAGACATTTAGGGAGCTGATGTCGTGTTGGGCATGGACTGGTAGCGTACACTGGGGTCTATAACATCTAATTTCTCTATTCCTTCCATGACATTCATGGTTGGACAGAAACCTTGCAAACTCAAGGGGCGCCCGTTCCAGCCTCCTACCCAAGCCAGCTACCAGGTTTTACGCCGCTATGTGCAGCAAGAAACCATCGCTGAATGTCATGTTATCACTTGTTTCACTCCCCAGCCCCTAACCTCCCAGTTCCACTTGAGATAGAGAGAGCCTTTTGAATTACCACCGAATTTTGACCCAAACCATGGGGTTTTACTCCAGCATTTTGCTGAAGTATTCAATACACCCAAAGGGTTATCCCCTACTCGACCCCATGATCATCACATCAACCTACTGCCTAATCCTCTTTGGTGATGGTTCGTCCCTACCGTTACCCACACAATCAGAAGGAAGCCATGTCCACCCTTTTAAGTGACATGCTCAGTGAAGGGATCGTGGTTCCTAGCACAAGCCCTTTTAGTTCCCCAGTCCTACTTATCAAATAGAAGGATGGTTCTTGGAGATTCTGTGTAGACTACCTCCCAACCACTCACTCTATTTCAAAACCCATGTCAACAACTCATAAGCTACAAGTTCCA
Organism: Acmispon strigosus; assembly: GCA_030819835.1. Taxonomy (NCBI): domain Eukaryota; kingdom Viridiplantae; phylum Streptophyta; class Magnoliopsida; order Fabales; family Fabaceae; genus Acmispon; species Acmispon strigosus. The sequence continues at coordinate 32,577,851 of JAUAMA010000007.1, forward strand.
TCAGCTGACATAAAGTCGGGCCCCACACCTGCCTCGAGACAGGTCCATTCCACCGCCCAAATTAAAGGCTCCATTCAACCAGGTCAAACCTCAAGACTTCAAACGCAACCCCCATCTTAGCCGTTCAACGCACCTACCCATCGATCACAACCGTTGATCTCTACAACTCCCAAGGAAAGCCAGGCTATATCCCGTCAAAAAGCCCAATTTTCAAACCCTTATGCACATGACACCCCCCTACACGACCCGGTTCACTTTCCTCCCCTGACTCACACGCGGTCTTCAACAGAGGGCATTGTGGACAAGCCCAATCTTCAAGGGGGGAGAGATGGTAGCGGCCCAACCACCACCAACACAACAAGGTCTAAGAGAAACATCAACAAGCCCATACGGCTGAAAGACTACCCCTAGAGGAAACCAATAGTCGTATCTTTATTATTGCAACTCTTAATTAGAATTAAGCTATCTTGTATTTTTGAACTTAGTTGAAGTAGCTAATAGTTTGGGCTCCTATTGTGGGAGGTCCAAACCCAGTCTCTTTGTTATTAAAGAAACTCTAAAGAAGGCAGCAGCCGTGAATGAAAAATCTTTCCTTTATTTGTTGTTTCTTTTCCCTTTTCTCTCTTAACGTTGAACTCAAAAAACAAAACCTGGGTAGGATCACCAACGACCTACCAAACTCCTCATCGGACAACACCCTTAGACCTTGACATCCTACGACCAAACCTTATCCCTTTTTTAACAAGTATTGAAAGGAATCTTCTTAACGTGTACAGTGCAACGAAGCCGACATCAATTCTTTTCTCGCTCCCCCTTCAATCTCACAATAATTCATGAGTAATTTTTTTACACAGTATTTGTAAAAGAAGTAAAAAAAAATAGATTCATTCACACCTTGATATAAGTAAAGATAAAGAGAAGAAAGCAAAAAAAGAGAAAGTAAAAATATGATGGGTGATTTGATTGAAAGTGAGAAAAGAGATAGATAAAAAATAAAGGTAGAAACGAATTGAGAGTGTGAATAAATCATAGTTAAAAAAAACTCATAGTAATATTAAAATAATTTTTATTTCGAAATTTATATACTTTTAAACATACTAATTTAATTCGTTTACTCAATTTACACTTTTCTAATTTTAGGTTATAGGATTTAATTACGTTTTAGTTGTATCTAATAAACTCAACAATATTTTTAAAGGATTGTTTGTGAATTAGTTTTTGAAAGTTTTCAGAGGGTAAAGAAGAGAAAATTATATTTTTATTTTTTATATTAGAAGATTTACATATATAATATTTCTTATAACAAACAAGTTATCACTAATGTTGTGTTTATGCTAATTAATCATTTTATAAATTTTATTTTTTAACAATCATCAAATTAGACACTATTTAGTTTTCTCTTATAAAAAAATTATAGGTACTATTTATTTAAAAGTTAAAAATACGCTCTTCCAAACACTTCCATCCAAAAACCTCAAAATATTAACTCTGAAAGATCCCTTAATTTTCATTCGCTAAAATAGACAACTAAATTTCATCATAAATACCCGGTAAAAGAAAACTGGTCACATAAAAAGAGAGAAAGAGAATTGTGGTGATCTTAAATGAAAAATGAAGAAAGTTTTGGTGCTTACGGTTTTTACGTACCTTGAGCTGTGCCATGGCTTGAGGAGTCTCAGTGATGAACTTGACGGCAAGAGTCATTATCGTAGATGTGGTCTCGTAACCGGCGACGAGCAAAGCCAACATGAAATCCACTATTTCCTCGTCGGAGAAGTGGTCGCCGGAGGCCAATAGCGCTCCAAGCATGTCGTTCTTTCTCTCAGTACTCTCTTTTCTCCTCTGCCTCACTATCTCACTTAGTGCCTCTGCCACCTTAGTTCTTGCCTGCATATGCAATTCAATATTCATTGATATGTATATATATGCAAATCACTTTCATCCCCGTACTAAAAGGAAATATAAATACTCATAATTATTAACTACTCTAAATAATAGCTTCTCACGTAACTAATAATCAACTTATGTCCATCAGTGATATTCACAATATTTATTTTGTTACGAGGGTTAGAAATATAATATAAAATTATTCATATCTTTTTTACTCAACAGCTTTTAAGATTATTAGTTTATGATATAGAGTTCATTTTTGCCTCCCCAATTCTTTTAATAAAAAAAAGTTGAATTTCAACCTATGGTAGATGAGTCTGTGCATTATATACGCTTCAAATCCAAATCCAAGTAGATTTGGATGGGAAGACATGCTAGAAATATTATATAAAAACATTAGTAAGTTAGTTAAAGTTTTGAAATAATTGATTCTTGTCATATTAGTTACATATTAACCAATTATATTCCACTCAAGAAATTGAACATATTATGGTTGGGTCAATTCACATAACCAGATTTTTTCCCTACATAAATTCAAACATGAAACTTTAATTAAAGTAACTTATCGGTAATTAATCATGGGTCATTTAACCAACCATTTTTTTATATTATTACATTAGTAGTTAAACTCATTTAGCCAACCCTATATAAAAAATATTTACGTAGTCATTCAGAATCTATTAATTTATTATATTCTAATTAATTTTGAATTTAAACTCATTTGCATTAGTAGTTAAACTCATTTAGCCAACCCCATATAAAAAACATTTACATAGTCATTCAATCAGAATCTATTAATTTATTATATTCTAATTAATTTTGAATTTAAAAATATTTAAAATGAAAAATTAAGCAATATAATTATATGTATACGTAAAACTATTTATGCTGTATATAAATTAAATCTTACATTTATAACTTTTCCATAAGTTAGAAATCAAATACTAAGTTTTTATAAGGTTGAAGCTAATTTAAAGTGGGAAAAATTGAGGTGCATGCACCTTGATGGCTCTGCGGTAGGTGGCGGAGAAGAGAGGAAAAGGGAGTGTGAAGAATCCTTCAATCACAAGAACGTACTCTTTCCTCAGATTCTCCGTCCATTCATCTGGATCAAAGCTCATCAGTTGCTTCACTGTCAGTTCAAATGTTATCTGCAATCAAACCAACAACCCAAACAACCAAAAACACCATGCATCATCATCATCATTATTACACATACATTTTTAGCATAATAAAAGAATACTAGCTAGTGTTAATTAGAGAAGGGAATGAAAAGGAACCCCCTTACACCTCCTTTTTCTTTTTCTCATTCATATATGTGCATGCTCTTCCTGTATGATGATCACCTAACGTTTTACACGCAGAATGATTATTCTCCCTTAATTAGATAACGTGAGAGTTAAGGACTTGTAATCTTGTGTTCAAGGAAATTGGACACATATTGTACTGATCCATGGAATCTGACTCACCATAGATTCCCATTCACATCACAATCACATGCTAACATATATATTAATTAATTATAACTTTCGGTAATAATCAACCCCAAAATTGAATTAATAAAACAAAATGAAAAGAAAAAGAGACTCAAACAGAGAGAGAATTGAAACTCTTCCTATTGTAACCCAAAAAAAAAACACAGAGAGAGAAACTTTTTCAACTAGTTAGACACATGGACGAAAGTTGCTGCTTAATTGGAACTAAATAAGTATATAAAAAAAATAAATAATATACACATAATATCATGAGGGTGCAGAAAGGTGTTCCTGGTCCACCACCTTCCTCACGCCCCATATGGCCATATCACATGATGATTGTTAGTGAGCGAGTTAGCTGACTCGTGCAATCCATAACCGAGTTAACTCACTGCTCATATGCAGCTTCACTTTTTTTTCGTACTCAAATCAATTAAAAATTCAAAATACTATAAAAATAATTTTAACATAGTACTGGCTTTTATTATTTTTTATTTAGGGTCCCTATTACATAAAAGTATGCAATTTCTTTAATTTAAAAAATCTGAAAACATGTAAAAATTGCTACGATTTGGGAAAGTTAGCAGATATTAGATAATATTCCATGAGAGAGAAGAAGTAGCTAACCTTCTTAGCCTCCTTCATGAGAAAAACCCGGTCGGACCAGGCGTCCAAGTTGAGCCGGATGAGCCGGTCTATGTCAAGGAGAAGATGGTCCTTAATGATTGAGGAGTTAGCGAAACTCATAGTGAGGGAATGCATTCTCTTGTGAAGACCACCCTTCATGAGCAGCAGCGAGTGCTTCCCGAGCAGGTTCGATATCGAACCGGGGTAGCTGCACTCGAAGAGCCTCCCTTCGTTCTGCAGGATAAACCGGTTTGTCTCCGGGTCGGCCGAGAACACCGTCGGTTCGCCGAAGACGTGGGTCGTGAAGATTGGACCGTACCGGTTCACTCGGTGGTCAATGAACGGCTCGGGGTTCTCGCTCTTGTACGCTGATATCAGCTGCAGCGTCTCACCGATGAACGGGAAGAAGCCGAGGCTCCCCGGCGGTAGGCGGAGGCGCCGGTAGCGAGATTTGCGGAGGAGCAGGAGGAGAAAGACGGTGGAGGTGGTGATTAGTAAGAAGAGGAGTATTGGCAAAGAAGCCATGGTGGCAAATATAGCTAGAGAGCAAGATTTATGAATGTAAATTTTGTAAATATCTAGAGAGAGAAAAAGAAAAGAGAGCGGTTTTACTTGTAAGAGAGAGAGAGAGCGAGCAGGGGACTGGTGGTGATGATTTGAAGTGTGCGAAGGAAGGAAGGGGCATTAATGGAGTGGGAAGGAGCACACGAGGGGGTGGGTACCTCTGCACAGTGCTAAGACTCTAGAAGAAGAAAAGGATGTGTCGGAACAAATCAATGTGGGATATTTTTGAATTTAAGTTAGGTTCACACTTTTTCACTTAACATCTCTATAGAGATATAAAAATACAGAGAGGGAAATAAGTGATATAAAATGTGATGGGATGAAGATTGTAGAGAGGGACGAAGAAAAAAAATAAGTGGAAATGAATTATAAGATAAGTAGAGTGTGAACATATCACAACTTAGACAAAAAAGAAATGATTTATAAACCACTACATTGCGGTGCTTCTTCATATCTCCTTCTTCTGCATACATTATATCATATATCAAATTTTCCTCTTATCTCTCAACTCTGTCTATCTCTCTCTAGTAGTCTACACTCAAATAATGTAACTAATTGTTCACTCGGTATTTTGGTAAACAGTTAGAAATTCAAATTATAATAAAGAGACTGGATTTTGATCCTCTTAGGTTCTTTAATCGAAATTAAAGTGTCAATTACAAAGTAAAACAGTGAATTAAATCGTTATCCGATGAAGGATTCGACTAATAACGTGAAAGCAAAGTTGTAAAAGAAAAGATTTATGATAAAGCAATATAGACATCGAGAAGAAATAGATTTACATTGAAGTAAAAAGATTTGGTTTCACTCAAATACATACTCAGAACTCTCACTATGTTGTTTTATCACGGTTGCTTGGATGTATAAGCAATATCGAGCACTTCGAGCAATTTTGTGAACCCTGTTTATGGACACAGACTCTTCTATTTAAAGGCTAAGCATTCCAACTGCAAACAACGGTCATGAATCCTGGACTTTACACGTGTCTTGATTGCCGTCTCTATTCTCCACTCGTCTTGGAAACTTCAACCGTTCAAAAGCGTCGGTCGAAATGAATTGTCTATTTACCATGATTAGTCGAAGCAAAACTTTCTGACTTCTTGTTAAGTCTAGATCTGATTTTCGACCAAAATGTTCAATCTAATTTAGACGAACAAATTAGTCGAAATAGCATGTCAAGGACTATTCGACCAATTAGAGACTTGGTGAAAATTCCAGGCTAATAAATGCCCCCCAAAATATTATGTTTTGAGAAAACTCTTTTTTTGAGAAGCATGATATTTTAATTATTATGATAAAAGATAAAATTAATTATCAATTTATCTATTAAAATTTTAAAAACTGGTTGTTATAAGGGGATTGAACAGTTTTGTAACCCACTATGCTACTTATTATAAATGATGAGTCAGTGGTTTCCAAGAAACCTAGCCCACGTGACCCAAGACAAGATTGATGAGTAATTTAATAATTTTTTAATTGGCTAAAAAAACGTGCCAACTTCCCACGTCAGGTGCAAACATTTCCAATTCTCACATTTTCATTATAAATAAAGGCTTTTTCTTCTCAATTTTCTTTTACTTCCTCTCTTTCTCCAACTACATCTTCCCCAAATTCGTTGCTCCCAAAATAATTGCAGGCTGTGCTTCCCTTAAAGCTGCTTGCTTCAAAGCCTCTGCTATTCTCACATGGCTTCCTCTTCATCAACACGCTCTGCTCCAATTCCTTTTGTTGTTGAACTGGAAAACCTCATTCCTTCAGGTCACCGTCAGTGCATGCCAGAGCCACCCCATGTGGCTGAGAAGCTCAAACTATGGCAGTCTCAGGTACTTATTTCCTTTTCTTTTGAGGATAAAACCCATGCTTTCTTAGGACCTTACGACGATACTCATCCAGAAGATTGTAGTAAATTTTTTCCTTGTCCTCATGACTCTGGAAAAATCTTAGCTTTTAGGGATACTTATGACATATCCTTCTTAGAAGATCCCAATAGAGTTTTTAGATCTTCCCCTATGTCTAAAATTGAAAGATATCTGAAATGGCTCGATAGGGTAGAATCTAAAAAATCTGAACATTGGAAAAATTGGGGACTTTCGACCGAATCCAACTGTCTAGATATAGTTTGAGTTATAATCCCCCCATGTTGCTAAGTTCCCTATTCTTTGGGAACGTTCGACTAATTCTTTCCATGTTCCATTTGGGATGATTTCACCTACTATGTTTGATACCGCTGCCAGCACTGGTCTTCAACCAATTGACATTATATAGAATGCTGGTGAAACCTTACCTTCGACTACAATCCAGCTTGCAAACCATATGTCCACTTTCAATCCTTTCATCATACAATTTCACAGTACTTCCGACGCAGTTTCCAACTCTGAACATGTAGCCTTCCTTTGGCTTTGGCTTTCGGCCTTTGTCCTCTGCACAAAACCCCTTCAACTTCACAAAAGTATACTTCCTCTAGTAACTCTTCTTCATGAAGGGGTTGAATTTTTCTTGAGCAAACTACTCTTGGCCCCTTTGTATCAATCTCTGGGAAACGTTGTTCTTCACCTTCAAAATCAAACAGATAAAACCTTTTCTCCTGCTGGTCCTTTTTGGTTGTTGCAACTATGGCTAAATGTTGTATTCGAGCCAAAATTATTAGTTGGTGATCCAAAAAACATCTATTCGACCATTGAAGGTCTTAAACTTAGCTTTTTCACTCCTAAGTCTAAGAAACAATCTGCAAAGGGTGACTTTAGGAAATTCTTTTTCTACTTCGTTGATCTTAAAGATCACACTGAGTAAACAACTCCTTTCAGTAGTTGAAGGTGTGGTCCTGATTGGTTTGTCAAACCACTCCCTAGTGACATTGTTGGGGCTCAAGCCGAGAGCTTGGCCATCTGGGCCGAATTCTTGACTCCTAATGTCGTGCTTTCAGGGCTTATAGAAGAAGAACATTGCATTTTCAATCAATATCGAGCTATTTTCTTTTCTGACTCCGACGTTTCTTATGAAATCATTGTCAAAGCCCTTAGGTATTATAACAAGCATGCTCCAACCTTAACCCCTTTTCATTTCGAGCCCTCTTTCTATTGTACTGAACTTTTCGACACATGGTGGAGCCAATATTATTCTTCCATTAGTTTGACATAGGATGAGTGTATCGAAAGAATGACTGCAACTTTTTCTCGATTGCAGAACCTAAGAGGGGAAAAAAACTAAACTTATTACCATCGTACGTTCATAAAGGAACCGTGATAACAGAGGGGAAAATTACCACGGTTCCTCCCACAACCGTGGTAACAGAGGCCTGATATTACCACGGTTCAGCGTAGAACCGGGTATTTCAAAGGTGTGATGTTACCACGGTTCCGCCTTGAACCGTGGTAATTTATCTATTACTTCGATGCCTGATACCACGGTTTAACTGTGGTAACAAGCTGCCCGGAACCATGGTAACATGACATTTATGTAGTAGTGACCTCAATCATGACAGAGCAAGGTTGAGCTCTGTCGTTGCTCCGAAGAGAGCACTGCTGTCCAAGATTCACGCACGAACATTTGGCACCGTTTGTGGGGAAGATTTGACGATCCTTCATTGTTCTTCCTCTATTTCAAAGGAGAAGCTCACAGTGATTCCACTTTGTTTTTTCACCTTACTTAGAAGCCATTTTCTACCACCAAACTAGCAATCAACAAATTTTCAAAGCCTCGTGATGGTGCAAACACGAAGGCAGCAGGAAGTGAATTCAAAAGGAATGATAGTGCAGGAGAACAATTCACAAAGAATTTTGTCGCCAATACCACGCACTCCAAAACAAAGAGAACCTTCGCAACAGGAGGAAGCTTCCAGAGGGATAGTTCCTGAACATCAAATGCGAACAAATGCGGAGGAACTCTTGCAAAATATGGAACGAAGGATTCATGAACCAGAAAGATCCCTCCATGAATCGCAGCATCAAACTGCCAGTAGGCACGTTGTTAATTCTCCAAATCGTAAAAGACGATAGGAAATAGTGAAGAAACCTCAAGAACCTATGCTTAGTCATGAGCATCAAGGAGAAATAGATTTGGAGGGAGAATAAGTTTTGAAGGAGGGAGTCAATGCAAGGTTAGCGACTCCAATCTATGCAGAAATCATGAGTATCAAAATACAAAAGAATTTCAAGAAACCGGTCCGCATTGAGCCTTACATTGGGGATACAGATCCAACGAAGCACTTGGACACGTTTGTTATAGCAGTCACGCTCCTTGGAGCAACCGATGCACTGATGTGCAGAATTTTCCCTCTGACATTGAGGAAAGCGGCTCCACGTTGGTTTCAATCATTATCACAGAACTCAATAAGGAGTTGAAGGAGCTATCGCATCTGTTTGTGAATCATTTCATGACAAGCAAAGGTTTACCAAAACATCTCACACTTTAGGAGAGATGAGACAAGCAAAAGGTGAATCATTAAGGGATTTCTTAATAAATTTCTACAAAGAAGCAATGCTAGTGCCTAATTTGGCAAAAAATGTGAAGTTGCAAGTGGCTTGTGAGCCCATCCGAGTTCGAACACCTTTCCACACTTCATTGGCAAAGTCGCCACTAGTTGACATGGATGAAATCTGGAGACGATTAGTGAAATATGTCAACATGGAGGATAGCTTGGTTGGAACGTGCGGACCGAAGGATGCATCGCATGAGAACAAAAATATGGGGAAAATGGAAAATGAGTATGACCGAAAGGTAGTGATAAGAGAAACTATGCAAGAAATTAAGGGAAAACTTATCAGAATTACTCAATTCTTAACACTAGCCCCGCTCAGATTTACAAGGAGGTTGCATATACTGTCTTTGCCACCATGCCTCATCGTGTTCTGCTAAGCAAAAACAACAAGTATTTGGACATGAAAAGGTACTGTTCTTACCATGAGAGCCATGGACACAACACTGATGATTGTGTACAGCTGAGAGATGCAATTGAGCAACTCATCCGATTAACAAACAACCCCTTAAAAATATTGTTGAGTTTATTAGATTTATGAATGTAATTTTTGTAAATATCTAGAGAGAGAAAAAGAAAAGAGGGCGGTTTTACTTCTAAGAGAGAGAGAGAGAGAGCGAGCAGGGGACTGGTGGTGATGATTTGAAGTGTGTGAAGGAAGGAAGGGGCATTAATGGAGTGGGAAGGAGCACACGAGGGGGTGGGTACCTCTGCACAGTGCTAAGACTCTAGAAGAAGAAAAGGATGTGTCGGAACAAATCAATGTGGGATATTTTTGAATTTAAGTTATGTTTACACTTTTTCACTCAACAATCAACATCTCTGCAGAAATATAAAAATATAGAGAGAAATAAATGATATAAAATGTGATGGGATGAAGATCGTAGAGAAATCAAGAAAAAAATAAGTTGAAATGAATTATAAGATAAGTAGAGTGTGAACGTATCACAACTTAGATAAAAAAGAAATGATTTATAAACCACTACATAGCAGTGCTTCTTCACATCTCTTTCTTCTGCACACATCACATCATATATCATATTTTCCTCTTATCTCTCAACTATTTCTATCTCTCTCTAGTAGTCTACACCAAAATAATGTAACCAATTGTTCACTCGGTATTTTGGTAAACAGTTAGAAATCCTAATTGTAATAAAGAGGCTGGATTTTAATCCTCTTAGGTTCTTTAACCGAAATTAAAGTGTCAATTACAAAGTAAAACAGTGAATTAAATCGTTATCCGATGAAGGATCGACTAATAACGTGAAAGCAAAGTTGTAAAAGAAAAGATTTATGATAAAGCAATATAGACATTGAGAAGAAATAGATTTGCATTGAAGTAAAAAGATTTGGTTTCACTTAAAAAAAGAGTTATATGCAAAATTCCCACAACAGGCTAGCTCTATCATAACCTCTTTTTGCTAAAAAATCTGCAACTGAATTTTCTTCTCTATAAAATGCACCACACCTAAGCATCCAACCTCATGACTAAGATAATAAATTAAATGCAAATCATGTAACAGCTTCCAAGGCCTATAATGCTTAGATGCCACCCAGCCAACAGATAAGACAAAATCACTTTCAATGAGGACTTAACGCAAGCTAAATTGCTTAGAGAACTCCAACGCATGCCTGATAGCCTTCACCTTCGCTTCATGAGCCCATAACTCTCCCATAGCCTTTGAGAAAAAGCCAAGCACCTCACCTAAACTATCACTCACCACGCCTCCTATCCCACTTTGGCCTAGTGCTCCTCGCGATGATCCGTCAACATTAAGTTTAACCACACCTGTTAGGTTCAAACACGTTTAGAACGTTTAGCATGTTTTGAATGATAACAATTTTACTACTGAACTATGTATTATGTCTTTCAGGAAATATCACCATCGTTTAGAGAAAAGAACTATCTCCATCATCCAGAGAAGAATTATCTCGATCGTTCCAGAGAAAAGAATTATCTCTATCGTCCAGAGAAGAATTATCTCCATCATCTAGAGACTAGAGAGAAGAATAATCTCTATCGTTCGAAGACAGAAAGAGAAGTATTGTACAGAAAGAAAAGAAGTATTGTCCGAAGACAGAAAGAGAAGTATCGTATAGAAAAGAAAAGAAGTATTGTCCAGAGGCAAGAATGGAGTATCGTTCAAAGCGAGAAGTATCGTTTAGACAAAAGACTACAACGTCAAAGCTATATCTGAAGTAGCGTCTAGCGAAGGAGTGTCGTCTAGCTAAGAAGTATGATCTAGCGAATGAGTATCGTCTAGCGAAGGAGTATCGTCCATAGAAGAAGTACCGTCCGCTGAAGAACAAGAGACAACTCAAGTATCGTCTACACTCTACTGTCTGCAAACGTCAGCAAGCAAACGATACAACTGCAACACTGAACAGAACAAGTCGCGTCTCAAAAAGGAAAGGAATTAATTGATGAACGAATTTATTACAAAGGAGTGAATCAATCAACACATTAATCAACGACTACCTCTGCTTGAATCAACGACATAGATGTCATCAATTGAAAGGAGAAAATCGCGCTCAACAGAATCAACAAAGTCAAATCTATTCAATGCATATAGCCGTTGCTAAACGGTCAAGAATTGATTGAGAAGAGCAAGTCAACGACACAACATCTTCAGGAAATCAGAATTGAATTCAAGGTATAAAAGGAGCACTTGAAGACTGGAAGAAATAGAAGAGAGCTCAACGAAGAAAAGAAAAGAGAAATGAAGTGAAACAGAAAACGAAGGAAAAACAGAGTATTAGAGTCGAAACATAAAAAGCCCAAAAATTCACCTCGGATTACAGTGTCAAATCACAACGAGCGAAATTGTTCAAGTGTGAGAAACCTCATAGAGTCAAACACTCTCAATTCTGTCACACCATACAGAGAACACATTGTCCATATCATCTCTGTTTTACAAACCTCAAGTATACTGTTTAGTGTCAAACCATCTACCAGATACTGAGAGTTTGCTGAGCCTGAATTTGCTTATACCATCACTCTTTTGAGAAGAGATTTATTGTAGAAGAAACGGTTGTAAAATGAGAAGTTCCTGAGAATACTTGTTGATAGGAGAAGTCCTGGATAATACTTGTACTATTCGGGTGAATAGTGAAAATCTTGGTGAAACTAAGGACTGAACGTAGCCCCATTGTTCTGGGGGTGAACCAGGATAAATCTGCGTGTGCTGTTTAATTGCTTTATTGTTTTATCGTTCAACTTCACACATGTTGATATTTCCGTTGCATCAAAACTGTTTAATTTATTATCTACTCAAATCAACCCATCGTTTAAGAAACGATTTTGAAAATCTATATTTGTTTTAGAAAAACAAGTTTTCATACGAACACAATTCAACCCCCTTCTTGTGTTTACCGGAGGTCGCTCCTACACATGTGCCCTCTTCCTTAAGATCACCTTCTGGACACGAACGTGCTCATAATCCTGAGCAAAGTCAGCTGCACTATGCACCAAATCCTCCTTCACTGCCTTCACCCATCTATAGATTCACATAACATGCAAATCCCAAACACCCCATCAACCGAGCTAATAGAATTCTCAAAAATAACTCTGTTACAGTCCACCCATAGTAACCAAGACAGCGTGTATGGAATTAATTCCCATAAAAGTCGATATGTTCTTACCGAACAAACTCCCACTCCAACAACATAGCCTGCAAGCTCAACGGCATACACCACGCCACACATTTGCCAATACCTTAGCCCAAAGCTGAGACGCAAAATCACAACTTCATAGCAAGTGATGAACCGTTTCTTCCTCACGCAAACAGCCTCACCATTCACGTCCATCCCTCGCTTAACCAAATCAGACATAATATCAATCTTATTCTCCACCGCTTGCCAAACGAATAAGGCCACCTCTGGCGGTACCAAACGCTTACCTGATCTGCGTACGTCCCTAACTCAGTAACTATTGCGTCGCGATTCATAGATAGTACGTTAACTCACGGATATAACAGTCGTAGTGGTACCGTGGATGTCCAGGGATCATGCCAGGACTGCATCCGCTGTCGAGAACCCACGCAAAACAAGGATTGATCACGAAAAGCTTTCCCCAACACAGAATCCTCTTGCACCGCTTGCCTAATATCCTGCAAGTAAACTCATAGCTGCGCTGCCCGTAAAATGATGCAGCAGCAGGAAACGCTCATCAGTCCCATATTTCTGACAAACAACAGTGTGCCATAACGCATTCAACTCTGTACCATTACGCCATGCCCATTTCGAAAGCATAGCTCGGTTCCTTATATTCAACAAGCCCACTCCTAGACCACGAATCCGGATCCCCTTGAAAACTTGCTCCTATGCAATCCAAGAAATCTTCCGACCCCCTCATACTCTGTCCCACAAAAATCCTCGCATCTTCCCAGTTCAGCCCCAATGCCAATAATAGGTGCTTTAAAAAGCGCCAAGAAGCCGAATTCAACCGCACCTTTTCAATGGCTGGCTCCCAGTATCGCCTCCTACTTGGATTTTCCTCAAACATGGAACCAAGATATGGAAATGGCAACTCACCCACCACAACCCCCAATCTACTCGCCGCTCTCATCACCTTAGGCTCCTTAACATTATACCTTATCAACACCGACTTCTCATTGTTCACCTTCAAAGCTGAATCCATCAAAACCCCTCCAAGACATCATTCATCTCCTTAAACTGTCCCTCAACCCCTTCACAAAACACAAGGGTATCATCCGCAAACTGTAGATGATTAAGACAAAGAGTAATAGTCACCCGAAAGCCACACGGTTCTTCTCCCTCCACCAACCTATTCCACATCACGGACAAACCATGCACACAAAGACTGAAAAGCAACAAAGACAGTGGATTGCCTTGTCTGAAAACATTTCTCGAAGACCTCCGTTGCAGAACCGCTTGGCCCTCCATTTCGCTGTTGTTTTTTTGCTTCCTCTTCCTCTTTTTGGTTTTTTCAGGACCGCTTCCTTTAGCGGCTGCGGCGGCTGCCGGCGGCCCACCCTCCTTCCCTCGACCACACTCTGTTTCTCTTTTCCTCTGCTATGGAGGCCCCCGGATCTGCTTCGGTTCCTCTCTCGGCGACTGCAGGTGGCGGAACAAGACAAGGGCTGGCGGTTGAAGTTGGTGAGGCGGATGAGGATGAGGCGGCGGATGGTGAGAGTTGCCCGATTTCTCGTCCTGTGGGAGTAGGTGCTTCAGAGGCCAATAAGGTTCTAGCGGGGACTGCTGGTGTGTCAATTCAGTCCGGCGACGCTCCCCGCTGTGGCTTCTCCACTCTTTTTGTTGACGGAATCGAAGAGGCGATTGGCTATCATCACATCCGAGGTTTGTTTTCTCTTTTTGGAAGGATATTGAGTGTATTCATCCAACGGAAACGCAAATTTGGGCGGCGTTTTTGTTTCGGTTTTGTCCGTTTTCTCTCCCTACAGCATGCTGTTTCTGCCATTAGTGCTCTTGATGGCCTCAAGGTGGGCGGATCGTTTTTGTCGGTGGCGCCGGCAAAGTTTCCCAGGGATGATCTGCATTGCTCTGTGGTGCGGCCTTCGTGCGTTGAGGGTGTGCCTTCGCAGGGGGCGGTCTCCTTCAGGGTCAATGGCCGCGGAGTGGTTGGCGATGTTGGCTCTCATCTTTCGTGGAAGGAGGCTCTTGTGGGGAAGCCTTCTGCCTCAGCGGCTCATGAGGTGGCTTTGGTTCTGGGCGTTGATAGGGGATTCTATGATGGAGAAAGAGTTCCTCCTGTTTGTCTTTTTCCTGAAATTGATCCCCTTGGTCTTGGCTCCTCGGAGAGGGAGGTTTCGTTTGCTTCTAAGGTTTTATGTGCCGAGGCTTCTTCGCTTCTCGCTCTCCCTGACGGATGCGTTGTTCCACGTGAGACGGAGGAGGGCGGTGCCGAGGAGGGGGTGGCTGTGCAGCTTCCTAGAAGACGTGGGAGACCCAAGAAACTGGTGACGCAGCTTTCTAGAAGACGAGGACGTCCCAAGGATCTAGAGGACATAAGTGATCCATCAGTGGCAGCAGGCTTGACAGATAGGGCTCAGGGACATGGGGAGAAGAGGGCTCGAGGTCTCCCCAGGAAGGAGGTCAGATACCAGGAGCTGTGCAACCTGACCAATTCCAACCTCTCTCAGGTGGAGATCGGGGTGGGAGGTGAAGGCTGTGAAGATCGCCATCTCTCTCTTCTACCGTCCGAGTCTTTGGTGCCTCCGGGGGTTTTGACGAGGGTTAGGCGCGCCGTTGCAGTGGGTAAGCAGGTGGGCGTTGTTTTTTATTGTCCCGACGATGTGGCAGTTAAGCAGATAGCGGCTCATATTATGGAAAGTAGAACCTCATAGGAAGGGTCCCTTCTTGTGATTTTGATGTTTTTTTTGGGGTTCTTTTTCTGATCTTTTTGGGTGCCTTGTTATGGCTGGGTTTTGTACATTTTTGTGTTGGATTGTGGCGTGGTCTTTATCCACCCACTGTGTTTTTTGGGTTGCCGTTTTTTAGGTGTCGGCCGCTATTTAGGGTGTATACTCCTCCTTAATATATATATTTTATCTTTCGAAAAAAAAAAACTAAACATGGCATTTATATATGTAATGTATATTGTCTCAGGCATGTCTAGGAAAAGAAAAAAAATATACTTGCATTTCACAGCTTTAAAAGACAACTAGCATGTTTAATTATTGTTGGAGTCACTACTGTATCGCCCTGAAAATTGGAGTGTTACGCTCAGCAAGAAACTCCATTCAATATTATCATATGCTTTGGCGAAGTCCAATTTTAGTAAAAAGCCCCCACTCGCCTTCTTCAACATGGAATCCACCACCTCGTTCACAATCAGAATACAATCTGCAATCTGTCTTCCCTTCGTAAAGGCAAATTGATTTTGAGAAATTATAAGTGGCATAACCCTTTGCAACCTTGTTGCTAACACTTTGGAAATCAACTTATACATGCTTCCAAGAAGGCTAATTGGATGAAAATCTAACACCGCCTGCGGATCACCACATTTAGGAATCAAGGCAATGAAACATGCATCTAATCCCTTAACTAGCTTCCCATGTTCATGGAATTCCTAAAACATGCGCATAATATCATCTTTGGTCAACTCCCAAAACTCCCGGAAAAAAGAGAAATTAAATCCATCAGATCCCGGTGCCGGATTACCATCACAAGCCAACACCGCCACCCATATTTCCTCATAAGAGAAAAAATCCTCAACATGTGCCTGTCTTCCATCCCAACACTCGTCATCTCTCTTGCGCTAATCTGAGCTCTCCCCCGCCCTTCGATTTTAATGAAGCTCTGAAAGTGGTTAAAGAAAGCTTGTTTGATCTAGCCTGGCTCAACAAGCACTTCACCATTTACCACTAAACTTTCCAAATTATTCCTGACCGTCCGAACCTTGCACACAATATGGAAATAATGAGTGTTTCTATCACTAACCTTAATCCATATCACCCGTGATTTCTGAAGCCACATGCTTTCGTCCAGCCTATACTCCTTCCAAAGTTTATTATGGATGGACATTCTCTCATTCCTCCTTACCTCCGATACCCTTTCCCTCTCCATCCTTACCACGAGCTCATGAAGTCTAACTTCTAATCCCTTTATCTTCTACGACCCCCACACCCCTCTCGCCTTAATCCACCCCCTTATGCTTTCGCTTCACCCCCGCATTTTTTGCATCAAAATAAACCCCGGCCACCCCAAAACCACCGTAGAGTTCCACCACTCCTCCAACATTTCTTTGAAGCTAGCCTCCATCATCCTGTAATTATAGTATGTAATTGGTTTGGGTTTGAAATTTTTTGTACTTTTGGTTAAAGTAATTGCTCTGCGGTTCGAGATACCCCAATCATGTGCCATCTAGGGCACTCCATTAAAACCCACAAAAGCTTCCTCATTTATCAGCCACCTATCCGACCGACTCCACAAGCCAACACCCCTCGTACTACACCACGTGTAATCCCTATTCTGCGTAGGTAATTCAATCAACCAAAAGTCTTGGACAGACAGCTTGAAAGACACATCCCCCATAGTGTTCATCCCATCCCCTCTTCTGGGTTTTGTTATTGTTGTTGAGGATGAAGATGATGTTGAAGAGGATGATGAAGAGATGGATGAAGAGGGATGATGAAGATGATAATGAAGAGATGGATGAAGAGAGATGTTGAAGATGATGATGATGAAGAGATGGATGAAGATGATTTTTTTTTACGTTAGATGAAGATGATGTTGAATACGCTCAAGACGATGATTAAGGGTTCAATTTTTTTTCTACAGAAATCGTGAAGAAGGATCCTCTCATACCATTGAAAGAGGTTTTGATGCTTCCAAAACAACACCAATGTTGATGAAGAAATGAAGACCTTATTCTCTTTATTAAGAGTGTAATAGTTTATTTAATTCTAGCTTTTAGTTCATACATTTCTTAGGAAGAACTTTCAAGTTCTTTGATTAACTTTGCTCTTAAACCTTAGGAAAATTGCTTTGAAAGTAGTGTTTTTCAAAGGGAAGCTTAACCAGGTGGTGACAGATTACCAGTTTGGCTAACAGATTACTGAGAGAAAAAATGATTAAGTGGTAATTGATTACCACGAAGCAGTAATTGATTACCCTGGGCAGTTTTGGTTAAAATCTGATTTTTGGCTTCTCTAATTGCATTCTCTCAACACTTGTGCGATTTTCTGAGTTCCAAATGGTTTTCTACACTATATAAAGTCTCTTTCATCGGTAATAAACACAAGAGAGTAACAAGATTAATTTTTTTTTCCAGATTTGGAGCAAGGTTTTTCATTTCTCTTAGAGTGTTCTTCTTTATAGGTTTTCTTTTTCCATCATTGGTCTTAGATCACAATTCTTGCTGTGAATGTTACTTCTTCTTCCTTCAATCAAAAGGGTTTTGGTTGTATTCCACCATAGGGTTTGGTGAAGAGCGAAAGTAGGGTTCTTTTTCTATCTTGTGGTTGTTAGAAGACATTGGATTGCTTGGTGTAAGCTTGGTTTGATTTTCTATCTTATTGGACAAATCTCACTAGATTGATGACGACTAGATGTAGTCTTTGATAGTAGTACTATGAAAGGGGAATCAGGATAAAATCCCGGTGTGATCTTTTTAAACCCTTATCTTCTTTACATTTTGTTGTTTGTATGTTTAGATTTCTTAGTTTGCGGCTTTTTGTAAATTCGTGATTAATCAAATATGGACTCACCATGATTTGTCCAACGCGTATAGTTCTTATCAATTCCATTGCAGATTAGATGGTCTTCCAATTCAAGTGGGTTAACTCTAAGACCATGACAACAATTTAAACAGGGGCATAACATGCTATTGGGGTTCTTTGAGCGTTGAACCACGAAGGAAACGAAGTCTTTCACTTCAGCCTCATATTCATCGGATAAGCGATTAGCAAACATCCATTTACGATCCATATATATGTAACTGGATCACCAGATGTTAATATCTACACGCAATTACCACATCCTTAAAGTCTAGTACATATCCTACTAAAATTCTAGGTGAAGGTCCCTATTTTAGCTGGGATTAAATTCCACTGAAGTACTGAACAACAACAAAAATCTTCAACATTCAACACAATGTACTGAACAACAACAGCAAAGGCATAAGAACTAGTAATTATCGAACAGGTAAACTCCTTAAATTCCACAAAAATTAAAACGCCAAGCAAAGGTACTGAACAAGAACATAAATCTTCAAAAGAAAGATAACCCTAGAAGTAGAAGTAGGTCAAGAGGACTCACAGGTAAGGTGTGGAAGAAAGATAAACGAGCTGAGTAGCCGGAGGAACGAGCTTAGTGAGCACACAAAGAGGGAGGCCGCGAGCAAGAGAAGGAGTAGCCGCGACAATGAAAGCAATTACAGAGCGAATGCAGAGAGAACGAGCATCGATGATGAGATGCTGCGACAGGCGGAAAGGAACAGAGGTAATGGGGTGCGGAAGAGAGAAATGATGAGTGGTAGTGACGATGTTGAAGATCGATGGAGTCAAGACAGAGAAGCGAGAAGACAAAGGGTTTTTTCTCAAGAGAAGGGTTTTCTTGCTATAACAAGAGGCAAATGACCATATTTTTAATAAAATAATACATATTACCACGGTCCGACTGACAACCGGGGTACTAGACAATGTCAGGTAATAAAATAATAAACTCTATTACCCCGATTCTCCTTTCAACCGTGGTAGTAGTCTTTTTTAAGTAAAAAGATATTAAAAACTGTCCCTGTTACCACGATTTTGACGGAACCGGGGTAAAAGAGAAAATCAGTTACCTTGGTTCCACAAGAAATCATGGTAACTGAGCTCCGGGCACCATTTTACCTCGGTCTGAGACGGAACCGGGGTAACAAGGGCGAGGTAAAAAGGCAATTCTATAGTAGAGCAGTACTACCTTGATTGTCAGTTCGACTCCTACGATCAGGACCAGCTCAATGTAATTGAAGAAGAGTGGGCTGATTATGTGTTTGACAAGTTTGTAATTTCTAGCAATTAGCTAAAATGTGTATAGGGGGTCTGTAGAGGTCATTCTTTAATTTGTACATATTATAATTTGTACATATTTGACTGGTATTGTACATAGTATATATATTGCTTGTACATTATGTTGTCAGGGTTGTTTCCATTGCATTGCAAGTCGTGGTTATAATTTGTTTACTATTTGAATTGCATGTCTCTAATTAGTTATACTAGCAAAAAAAAAAAAACCACACATATTACCACGGTTCATATAGGAACCGAGGTAAAAAAAACTAACTTATTACCACGGTTCATAAAGGAACTGTGGTAAGAGATGTAACAAGCAAAAAACTAAACTTATTACCACCGTTCATAAAGGAACCGTGGTAACAGAGGGGAATATTACCACGGTTCCTCCCACAACCGTGGTAACAGAGGCCTGATTTTTCCATGGTTCAGCGTAGAACCGGGTATTTCAAACGCGTGATGTTACCACGGTTCCGCCTTGAATCGTGGTAATTTATCTATTACTTCGATGCCTGATACCACGGTTTAACTATGGTAACAAGCTTCCTGGAACCGTGGTAACATGACATTTCTGTAGTAGTGACCTCAATCATGACAGAGCAAGGCTGAGCTCTGTCGTTGCTCCGGCGAGAGCACTGCTGTCCAAGATTCACGCACGAACATTTGGCACCGTTTATGGGGAAGATTTAACGATCCTTCGTTGTTCTTCCTCTATTTCAAAGGAGAAGCTCACAGTGATTCCACTTTGTTTTTTCACCTTACTTAGAAGCCGTTTTCTACCACCAAACTAGCAATCAATAATTTTTCAAAGCCTCGTGATGGTGGAAACACGAAGGCAGCAGGAAGTGAATTCAAAAGGAATGATAGTGCAGGAGAACAATTCACAAAGAATTTTGTCGCCAATACCACGCACTCCAAACCAAAGAGAACCTTCGCAACAGGAGGAAGCTTCTTGGGGGATAGTTCCAGAACATCAAATGCGAACAAATGCGGAGGAACTCTTGTGAAATATGGAACGAAGGGTTCATGAACCAGAAAGATCCCTCCATGAATCGCAACATCAAACTGGCAGTAGGCATGTTGTTAATTCTCCAAATCGTAAAAGACGACAGGAAATAGTGAAGAAACCTCAAGAACCTATGCTTAGTCATGAGCATCAAGGAGAAAGGGATTTGGAGGGAGAATAAGTTTTGAAGGAGGAGTCAATGCAAGGTTGCCGACTCCAATCTATGCAGAAATCATGAGTATCAAAATACAAAAGAATTTCAAGAAACCGGTCCGCATTGAGCCTTACATTGGGGATACAGATCCAACGAAACACTTGGACACGTTTGTCATAGCAGTCACGCTCCTTGGAGCAACCGGTGCACTGATGTGCAGAATTTTCCCTCTAACATTGAGGTAAGCAGCTCCACGTTGGTTTCAATCATTGTCACCGAACTCAATAAGGAGTTGAAGGAGCTATCGCATCTGTTTGTGAATCATTTCATGACAAGCAAGGGTTTACCAAAACATCTCACACTTTAGGCGAGGTGAGACAAGCAAAAGGTGAATCATTAAGGGATTTCTTAATAAATTTCTATAAAGAAGCAATGCTAGTGCCTAATCTGGCAAAAAATGTGAAGTTGCAATTGGCTTGTGAGCCCATCCGAATTCGAACACCTTTCCACACTTCATTGGCAAAGTCGCCACTAGTTGACATGGATGAAATCCGGGGACGATTAGTGAAATATGTCAACATGGAGGATAGCTTGGTTGGAACATGTGGACCGAAGGATGCATCGCATGAGAACAAAAATATGGGGAAAATGGAAAATGAGTATGACCGAAAGGCAGTGATAAGAGAAACTACGCAAGAAATTATGGGAAAACTTATGAGAGTTACTCAATTCTTAACACTAGCCCCGCTCGGATTTACAAGGAGGTTGCACATACTGTCTTTGCCACCATGCCTCATCGTGTTCTGCTAAGAAAAAACAACAAGTATTTGGACATGAAAATGTACTATTCTTACCATGAGAGCCATGGACACAACACTGATGATTGTGTACAACTGAGAGATGCAATTGAGCAACTCATCTGATTGGGAAAACTGAAGAAGTTTGTGTACAAAGACAATGATGCAGGTGGTTGGAATGATTACAAAATACGATTGCGAAGTCCAGTCTCCAAGGAATCTTACTGATCGGGTAAGAATCGATCCCCAAGGAAGCATGAAAAGTCTGAATCTACGCTTCGTCAAGAAGGCAAGGAGGATTCTAAAATGAAGTCCAAGCATGATAAAGGATCTTCATCCTTTGATGACGAAGACAATGATACAACAGTGAGAGCATTTGTGAGCTTTTTTTGCAGGGGGATTCGCTGGAGGAGGAAGCATATCTAATGCAAAGAAGAAACACCTGAAAGCTGTTTTGAAAGTCTCAGCCTCGAAAAATTCGGTCGGTGCTACACGAGCAAACCCGTGCGTCCCAGAACCTGACGTCACTTTCGAGGAGGAGGACTAGGGGAATATACAAATGGACCACGATGATCCCATAATGATAACAACAGTGGTGGCGAACATAGAAGTGAGGAGGGTATTTGTGGAGCCAGGAAGTTTCGCTGACATCATGTTCTACAAGTGCTTCAAAGCCTTGGATTTCTCCAAAAAGGATCTAATTCCTTTTAACATGGAGCTAGTAGGGTTCACAAGAGATACTATCTCAGCTAAAGGGTACATTGAAGCTCGCATGCCCCTCGTGAAAGGAAGGCTGAGCAAGACTTCAAAGGTCAAGTTTCTTGTGGTGGACTGCCCGTCCACGTATAACATCTTGTTGGGATGCCCGTCTATGAACAACCTGGGACTCTGATCTCAACTAAGTACTTGATCTCAGAATCACATTCCTAAATAGTAATTGTTGACAAAACAATAAAGCATTTAGGATGGCCTTCACTTCCACTTCATGAGCCTTCCCACAGCCTATGTTTAATGAGATTAAACCCAGCACTTTCCTATTATCATTTCGAATGACTCCGCCGATGCCGCATGGCCCGGGATTTCCTTGAGATGCACCATCAACATTAATTTTTAATAACCCAATTCCAGGAGGCACCCATTTCACCAACCGGGGAGCAACAGGTTGTTTAATTATTTTGATGGAGCAAAAGTTACCCAATATCATACCCCCAATTTCCTCTTAAGCCTTTAATCCACCAAGCAATTCGCAACATGTGAATGTCCCATATTTCCTGTGCATTGAAGCAGGATGGTTACCGATGGCTTGGGCATTAATGTATGGGGTGGAAACTGGTTACCGATGCAGAATGGGTTCAAAATTCTGGAAATACTGGTCATGGACCTTAACGAGAATGATCGGTTGGTTTGGGCAGCTAGTGATGATGGGTGATTCACAGTTAAATCAGTTTATCACTGCATCCTGCTCCTGGAATTTTGAGGGGGCTGGTGGTATGTCGTCCCATGTTCATTGTTCTCCTCTTTGGGGGAAGCTGTGGAATTTGTGTATCCAACCCCATGTTGCTCATTTTTCTTGGACGATCTTGAAACGTATTGTTCCGGTTCATGCTAGGTTGTGGAATAAGGGTGTCTCATGTCCTCAGAATTTCCAACATTGTGACGCCAGAGTTGAAACTTTGGATCACACTTTAAGGTTAACACTGATGTTGCGACAGCAGATGATAAATGGGGTGTTGCGGCTCCCTCTGTGACTAAAATTCAGGTGCAACAAGGTGTCTTCGTGGCTGAGGAGATTGCAATCCTCCATGGCATGCAGCTTGCTCTTCAGGTTCAAGCCGCCAACGTGTTTCTTGAGTCCGATCGTGACAACGTTATCAAACAGATCCTTAATCTGACTGAACAATTCTTATCTTGGATCAGTTGTGAATAAGATCAAGTCTCTTATTCCCTCGCTTGCTTTCATTGAGTTTGCTCATGTGTTTTCGTGATGCTAATAAGGCAGCTCATTTTCTTGCTAAATTTTTTAGTGCATGTGGATGAAAGTTGGTTCAATTGCATTCACACTTGTACTCACTCGGATATCCTTTCGAATATTTTCGTTTAATGATCAGCCTTTTGCCGCAAACAAAAACCTTATAGTGAGGTTTTTTTTTTTAATTTTAAAAATATATTGTCTAAATTATGTATTAATAAATAATTTTTTATTATTAATCAATTTGAAATATTAATATGTTTATCATATAAAAATGTTATATAATAAACCGTTTATTCTTAATAGCATGTTATGTATATTTATACATTTTAAAATACTCAAATAATTAAATATATATATATATATATATTTAATTTATGTTAAATTATTTTATAAAATAACACGGAACACTATTATAGTCAATATTAAACAACATACACAATTATTTAAAAAATTTAAAATAATTTTTAAAATATTATTTACAAAAGGTATTTAACCATTGACTAATTTCAATATTTAAAATATTTATTTTATATAATAATATTACTTTGTATAATTTTAATTTTTTTTCCAACTTGAAGTCAATAATTAATATTTTAACTACTTATATTCAATTTTTAGTTACATGTATAAGAAGTTTTACAATTAATATATAAACAATAATAAAAATGACAATAAATAAGTTTATAAATGTTATATATTATTTAATTTAGGTAGTTTAATAGCTTTTGATATTACAATTTTTTTTATTTTTAATTTCATTATCAAATATATTTATTACAATTGAATTTTTTATTGCTCAATATATTTAATGCAAAAGATCTAGTCTTTTATTTATATATATATATATTGATTGATGATTATCTAATTTCCGACGTTGAGTAATTTTTATAGCTTTTATTTAACGTAATAATGTATATATTTATAATGACGAGATGATAACTAGTCAATTAAAAACTCATAAATAAATAAAATCAAAGATCAACCCACATTTTGAATTCAAAATATAATATTTTTTATTTAAGAACATAATTGTGGCTAAATCATTTGCAATCCTTCAAATTATTCATCATTGAGATAACAATAAAATAATTAGCACCCACAATGACAATATTGTTTGTTGCCAATAACTTTGCAACGGCCTTCTTTTTTGCAAGTCCAATTGCAAAGGTAATTACAGTAGGGTTCATCCTCAGTCATTGGAATGCAACTGAGTATAGGGTTGTTAGTGCAGCATTTCACCCCACTCACAGGAGATATATCAAACGGTGCAGTAGCCTCACTTGTTGTTTTCTCATAACCTGATTCAATTTAAAATAAGTTCATTTAAGAATTATACATTTTAACTTACTTTAATATAAAAAATAATCATAATTACTAACAATAAGGAAATTAAAGAAGGAAGTGTGAATTTATTTTGATTTTAACTAACGTATTCTCATAGCTGATAATTATAAGTTTAATAATCTTTTGCCCCACGGCCAGCTTATTTTACGGTAAAAGGTTGATCAATGGGTTTTTTTAAGTTAGAAAAATAATTACTATTACGACAACTTACTCCATTAGAAAGAAGTGTGAATAGTTATGAATTTTTATTTATACTTACATGTCAGTAATTTTAAAATTACTTTTTTCTTTGCCGAATAAGAAGTAATACTAAGTGAGTATATTTTTATGCATCAAAAATTGGAATATGAATTGTTTTCCAAAAACAAATGAGAGTGAGCATCATGAAATTTGCCTTACCTAATAATAAAATGACGATGATAATTCCAACAACGGGTAGCAGTCCTCTAACTCTAGCCATCTTCGGATTAAATGGTCCTTGGAACTATAATTTGATAATTTTTCTTGTCTTTGATTGAGTACTGGAGTGGAAGGTAGATGGTAACATTTTATAGATGGCAGAGACCCATTTTCTTTAACGTTCATTAAATGTGTATTAAAATGCTGATTAATAATTTTGTTGATCTTAAATGTCTAAATAGGAAATAATAATTGGGATGGAAGACTTTTTTTTGACAATCTCATGTCGATAAAGATTATCTATTCGAACATAGATAATCTTTTATATGAATTTATTATCAATATTCAAAGAAATAAAATACTACTTATATATATATATATATATATATATATATATATATATATATATATTCTATTTGACTCCACTATTTATATGATAGTATATTAAATATAACATTTAATGGTTATTATATTTCAATGTATTATATTATATATTATTTTATATTATCTTATATTGTCTTTTATATATATATATATATATATATATATATATATATATATATATATATATATATATATATACACACACACATTTCTATTCAATATTTAATATGCCAAATTATGTGTTTTTCACTCAATGATTATTTTTCTTGATTTCTTAAGGAAAATATCGTTACACATAATAATTTTATTAAAAGCAAAAGAAATATATTGATGTAATAAGCAAGAGTACATAATCAATTCCAAAAGGAGGCAAGAACCAGAAAAAAGGAAAACAGCCCAAGAAAACACAATCAGCCAAGGCAAAACCACTTAAGCATAACCCACACACGAAGAGAATAACTAAACCCCAAGCATCACCAATCAACCACAATGCAAAACCTCCAACACCCACAAAACAAACATGACTTAAGACTGAAAACAATAGACTTATTTAGGTAACACACAAGAGGAAGACTAAGGATAGAAAGAAAAAAACTAATCTACAACGTCAAGATATAGAGACATAAAAATAAAGGAAGGAGGTCACCTCCAGACACGAAACAGAGTTATTTCTAGCCGCCACACGAGCAAAACAACCAGCTGTGTTATTCAACTCGTGCGGAAAGTGATAGAATCTAACACGCCAATTATTCGTGTGTGAATCTTGGATGGTGGTGCTCTTAGTGAGGCTACGATGGCGTTCACTGTTCTCTGGTGTGAGTGAGGTGAAGTCTTCAAGTCCAATGCGTTGGGGGACCTACAAAATACACTCTGACGCTCAAGTCAGTAAGGGAGCTCCGAGAAGATTCAAGAGCTCAGCTCAAACATGTAAGAATGCACAACAAACTTGTAATCTAAGTAATGAGTAAGAAGCGTAGAAGAAGTAGAAGTTCTAAGTAAAAGTCCCGAGTGAGACGATAGAACTAGGTATTTATAGGCGTTGGATGTGTCTCTGCAAGTGTTGGGGAAGCTCATTAGTGAGGCTTACGAGTGGGAGTGGCTGTAGGCCGAGCAGCCTGTGATGCGCTTTCCCTTCGGCCTGTATTCGGGCCTGTCAGTTAAGGTACCACTATGCCGAGAGTTCTCGTCCCTTATCCAGACCGTGTAGGCTGCCTCTTAGGTGTATGCTTAAGATCATCCCTAGTGGGTCAGCTGCTACGTTATTGGGTCGTATGGAGGAAGAGTCAGACGGTTTTTTGTTGATTAATGAAGTTATTCTAAAAATAAAAACCATCATTTTCATTAAAAAATGCCCCCCTGTAATTGATTAATGACAAATAGAAAACTTGCAAGCTCAATTTTTTTACGGTTGAAAATGAAAGCTCAATGTGAATTGGATAGAAGATTTATTTATTTTGTATGATGACATTTGAGATTAATTGCCTGAGAACTAAGTAACATGCAAATGCAATGAATTCTAGATCCATCACACGTGCAAATGAGAACGACAAGACCCCAACATGGCCAAGTGCTTGGAAAGATGAAGACTAACGAGGGAGGATTAGTAACTGACATTTGTAATAATTTTGGTCGGGGACTATGGAATAACGCGTTGATGTCGAACAATGTCACTGAAAAGTCAACAACTTTGATGGTGTCAAGGTTGCAAGGGACATGGGCCAGCAGCACCATCAAGCATAAAGTAAAACGCCAATAGGAAAAATCCACCCACAATGGCTACACATTCACCACTCTAATTTTCCAAAGGTGTGTGTTTGTATGTTTCTAATCATGATTTTACCTATAATTTAATCTTGTGTCAAATTTTTTTTTATTGTATCGCGTTAAGACCTGAATAAATTAAATAATTAAATAATTATTTAATCAGTTAATACACACCTAAGGATATTTGCATGTGAAAGTTACGGTTAAAAGGTATTTGGATCATCATAGCAATGTTTTCTAAATGACAATTTGTTGAAAGATCGATCTCGACTCGATTTTGAGTTCGAGCGAGAATAAGACATTCTCACTATCTCCATGACAATCAGTGAAGAATTTCGAGAAGAACGACTATAATATCGGTATGGTTTCCTTCCAGAGCCCGGAAAAAGGCGTTTCTTGCTAGCGACTTTCAGTCGAAAATTTAGCAAGCGAAACGGACGACTTTGAGACCTCGGATAAAAAATCTAGGAATCACCAAATGAATCTGTTTGACGTGACAGATCTAGGTATGCGATAAATTTTTTTTTTGGTAAATAGTGTTTTCGTGAATAGTGTTTCATGAGCAGTGTTTTGTGAATAGTGTTTTCAGGCTAGAATCAGTACGAATTTCGAGAAAAACGACCCGGGATCGAGTTGTACGACAACGAGGTTCAAAAATAATGAGTAACCGGTTTTAGTCACTCTCAGCGACGTTGAAAAACGTGCCAACAACCAGATTCGGATAATGATGAGAATTATGACGCGACTAACGAAACTGACGCATATGATGCACGACATGACGACGTGTTAGTGGATTAGACATTTAATATCAAACTAATCCTAGATATTTTCCTAAATTTTCTAAACTTTAGAGTTTAGTACTTATACTTTGAAACTTTAGAGTTTGGCCCTCCAACTAGTAACTAGATATTTTGGGAAACTTTTCAACTCTTTAACTTTGGTCCCTAGGGTTTAAGAAAAATTATAAATTGACCCCCATGGGGCTGAGTACAAAGGGCCCTAAGGCCTTATTTGGGTGAGTTTTTGGTTGTTTTTCTTCTTAAGTTTCATTGAGGAAAGTAAAGGGAATTAAGTGAGAGATTAAGAGAGAGGAAATGAAGAGGAAACTATTCATCATCTTCCTTCTTGGAGCTCCATGGCCGAACCTTCCTCCATCCTTTTCCAACATCTTCCACTCATTTTCTCACCTTGATTCGTTGAGGTAAGTTACTCTCCTCTTCAAGCTCTTCACTTCCATGGTTTTAGATTTCAAAGAGGATGAGTTTTGAAATGTTGATAGTTGATGAAATCCCAAACCCATTTAATATTTGTTGTTGCTATGGCCTTCCTCTTTAATTTGAACTGATTAGATTTTTAAAATGTTGAGTTTTGGTCCCTTTGAGGTTTTGATGATGAGCTTTTTTTAGGATGGCCTTCAGAAACTATGTTCCCATGACTTTGATCTATGTTAATCTCAAATTAGATTTTCAAGAAGTTGGGTTTTTGAATGAAAAATTCATCTTCATAATTAAACCCTAGTGGCCGAACCTATGTCACATTTTTGGGCTTGAAAGAATTGATTTTCAACTAGATTTTGAGTGTGTTTAAAGCTTGTATGTGAGATTTGATGCAAAAGAAAATTATTGACCTAAGGTTTGTGGTGAGGCAGAGAGCTATGACGATTGTTTAGGATTTGTAGAATTGATTTTTACATGGTTTTGAGAGCTAAAGTTTAGAGAGACTAAAATTGAGTTTTTGGGTGAAGTGGGTTTTGAAACTTATAGTTTGATTTAGGGTTTTGAGAAGTTGGGAAGTTGAGAAATTGAGAATTCAAAAGTTTGACAATTGAATAGATTTTTTGTTTTTAACACTTAAAGATTTCATTGAGTTCAAGAATTGAAAATTGATTCGGAAACTTGTATGAAAAGTTGAGTTTTGGGTTTTGAAAATGTTTTGAGGGACTTGGTGTATTTTTCGGTGAAAAAGGGAAGTTTTTATGCATTTTAACAATTTGGACAGAATTGAAGCCTTTGGGTTTTGTGTATGTTTTTGTATTCAAACACTTGTTTTAGGCACCTAAATTGATAAGTCAATGTCTAGCCTAATTTCTCTTTAATGGTTTTGAAGTTTGGGAAAATTTTCAAAGTTGTAACTTAGTGTTTTTCAAAAGTTTTGAAAGTTCCCACAAGTTGCTAAAGAGTTTTGAATTCCATGGATTCATTCTTGTGAATGAAGACATTTGCCCAAGTCTTGGATGTTCTCTAAGTTCATTAGCTAATGACTTAAAACTAATGTATAAGTTCTAAACTAGGTTATGTTTCATAAATGTGTACGAGGCATAGGAACTCCTGGGACGGACATAGCTTCCGGAGCGGACGTTGTAAGACCTTCAAGTTTCAAGTATTTATACTTTGATCCTTGGATATTTTATATTTATACTTTGGTCCCTGGAGTTGATTATTTGGATTCTAGCCTTGGACTTTAGGATATTTGGTTTGGGTCATGTTGGTTTAGCTTTGAGGATTATAGAGATAGTTTTGCTTGAGTTAGAACAAGATGAGTTATGGCTTAGTGGTTGAGACTTAAGCATTGGACTTACATGGCTAGTGTTCGAATCCTAGTGAAGTAGGTTTTGATTTTATGCAGATTTTGAGTAGCTTGTGTGGACTAGAAGTTGGATTTCGAAATTTGAATAGAGACATGAGTTTAATGAGGTTTGATGGGAGTTACAAGCTGAGTTTGAATGGAATGAATGGGTATTAAGTGGTGTTAAGTGAGTTTAAAGCTTTGTCGGGGTTACGAATGGATAATAAGGTGGTGTTAAGAGATTTTATTGAAACCCTCTCTCTCGATCCCCATCTCTTCTTCCTCCTGCTTCCGTTTCTGTTTCTTCACCACTCCCATGCCACCGCACCTTCTTCTTCTTTGATCACACCAAAGCCTCCACACCCACAAACCCTCATCTTCTTCTACCTTTAGATTCAGTTCTGTTCAAATGAGATTGGGGTGGAGAATGGTTCTGGTATGGTGAAGAATAGTTGTGTAAGAGGGTTTCAATGGAGAAGAGGGTCAATGGTGAAGAGATGAGTGATGAAGATGGGAGGCTCGGTGATGGAGGTATGGAGGAAGAGGGGCGGTGAGAGAATCAGAGAAAGAATGGTGAAGATGATGAAGATGGATATAAAGGATAGGTAAGTAATAAAATTTGTTTTTAAGGGTAATTTAGTAATTCCACCATGAATGAGAATGGTGGGAAAACCAGTGGAAATGACATTAAACATAAAACCCATTTAGTTAAGTTTCTATGTGCCCTTGGTAGTGGGCTAGATCCAGTTAATAGGTTTTTTTTTTTTGTCAAACTTCATATGGGCTTAATTCATTTGATTATAACTTAACTTTTGACAATGGGGCTTCATGGACCCAATGGCCAGATTGTTGCAAATACTAATAAAATGTAGGTTTAATAGCATTTTTGGTCCCTCACTTATCACGATTTGACATTTTTAGTCCCTCATCTAAAAATTAGCCTAAATGGTCCCTCACTTTGTCAAACGACAGCAGTTTTGGTCCCCCGTCACTATTCCGTTAGAAAACTAACGTTTTTTTGTCAAAAATTAAAAAAAAATCTTGAAACCCAAATCAGAATTCGTAAAACCTAATATCTCTTCTCTCTCTCTCCATATTCCTCTCTTCCTCTCTTAGATCTCAGTTTGTCTACATCAGACAAAAAGAATACTTGCTTGTTTGTCTTGCTGAAATATATGAAATCAATTAATCAGTCCCCATCAAAACAATGATTCCATCCAAAAACCAAATGCATCAAGATAGAAACAAACAAATAGTCTAGATCATTAGCAGACGAAAATTCAAAATTGAACTATTAGCATATGTTTCCAATTGGATTCTTGAAGGGTGCACAAAAAGAGATAGGGATCCGTAAACAATTCTCCATTGAAATTAGAAAGGGCATAACTTGGAAATAATGCCAAAAATTCGAACTTTTTAATCACACAATCATGAACCCACTTGCAAGATGAATTTTTTTTGTGATTCCTGTGAACACGTAAAGCCAATTTGTTGGAAAGAATATGTCAATGCTATTGAAACCAATAGTTTGTTAGTGATAAAGAGAAAAGTGCGCAGGCTATTCATAGCAACAATAGCATTATAAATAGTTGCATCATATTGTAACTTTTCATTCATCCCATAATCATTCTTTCTTCTAACAATACTAGAGAGAAAAATACTAGAGAAGAAAATTAGTATTTCTCCTATAAGGTTCTCCTAGTGAGTGCTCTCCTATTTAGAGAGAGGTGTTGAAATTTCTTCCACCTAGTAAAATACTTTTCTACCACTGCTCATGGTTTTCTATGTAGAAATTGTGTGTCAATTCCTACTCTCAATTCTCTAATTTTAGTTGCGTGATACCATTTATGCTACTTTGTTACCCAACAGTGGTATCAGAGCTATTGGTGTTGGTCCCTATTCCGCTGCAGATATTGTTCACGGTTACTATTCACGTGTGTGATTGTATACTTTTGCAGTAATTGTTAACGTATACCAGATTTGTTCTAGTGTACGGTAAAAATATACAATACTGTCTACGTATATTGTGTTATTCACGGTGAAATTGTGTTAGCCGGTTCAGTTGAATTTTTTTTTTTATTTTTGGTATATAACCATGGCTACAAAATTTGAGATTGAGAAGTTCAGTGGGAGTAATTTCTCCCTGTGGAAATTGAAGATAAAGGCGATCCTAAGGAAGGATAATTGCTTAGCAGCAATTGAAGGTAGAACTGAAGATATAACTGAGGAGAAGTGGAAAGAGATGGATAACAACGCTGTTGCCAACTTGCACTTAGCATTGGCAGACTCAGTTTTGTCCAGCGTTGCAGAAAAGAAAACTGCAAAGGAGATTTGGGATGTTCTCATCAAACTGTACGAGGTCAAGTCACTTCACAATCGAATATTCCTAAAGAGGAGACTCTACACTCTTCGAATGAGTGAATCCACATCTGTGACGGATCACATCAACACTCTGAATACTATGTTTGCTCAGCTTGCTGCGGCAAATTTCAACATTGTAGAAAATGAACGTGCGGAGGTTCTACTTCAGAGTTTACCAGATTCATATGATCAACTCGTCATCAACATGACAAACAACAATATTGCTGAATGTCTATATTTTGATGATGTTGCGGGAGCTATTCTTGAAGAAGAATCTAGGCGCATGAATAAGGAAGACCGTCAGGAAAGCTCAAAACAAATAGAAGCTTTGACAATGACGAGAGGCAGATCAATGGAGCGTGGCCCCAGTGGGAGCCAAAATCATGGTAGATCAAAGTCTCGAAGTAAGATAAACCTGAGATGCTACAATTGTGGCAAGAAAGGGCACTTGAAAAGAGATTGTTGGTTTAAGAAGAATGGTCAGAAGTCTTCTGAGGCAAGTACATCTCAAGGATGTGTTGCCAGTGCCTCTGATGATGGAGAGATCCTATATAGCGGAGCTGCAGTTGGTTCCAAAGGTAGTAAACAGCTCACTGATGTCTGGATAATAGATTCAGGAGCAACATGGCACATGACTCCTCGCCGAGATTGGTTTTTCACTTATGAACCTATCTCAGAAGGATATGTGTTCATGGGAAATGATTACTCCTTAGAAATTGCTGGAGTCGGTACTATCAAAATAAAAATGTATGATGGTACAGTTCGCACAATTCAAGGGGTACGACATGTGAAAGGGTTGAAGAAGAATTTATTGTCTATTGGACAATTAGATGACCTCGGGTGCAAGACCCATATTGAAGGTGGAATCTTGAAGATGGTGAAAGGTGCTCTGGTAGTGATGAAAGCAGAGAAACTATCTGCAAATCTATACATGCTTCTGGGAGAAACGTTGCAAGAGGGTGATGTGTCAGTTGCATCAACTAGTCAAGAAGACTCAACAACAATGTGGCATCGCAGACTAGGCCATATGTCAGAACGAGGCTTGAAAGTTCTTGCGGAACGTAATCTTTTACCCGGGCTCAAATCAGTAAGTTTACCTTTCTGTGAGCACTGTATGATAAGCAAGCAGCATAGATTGAAGTTTGTTAGATCAACAACTAAGAGCAAACACATACTTGACTTGATTCATTCTGATGTGTGGGAGTCACCGCAAATTTCTCTAGGAGGAGCAAAGTATTTTGTATCATTCATTGATGATTACTCCAGGAGATTGTGGGTATACCCAATCAAGAAGAAGTCAGATGTGTTTTCAGTATTCAAGCAGTTCAAAGCACTAGTGGAGCTTGAAACTGGAAAGAAGATTAAGTGCTTGAGGACAGACAATGGAGGGGAATATACAGATGGAGACTTTCTAGCATTTTGCAAGCAAGGGGGTATTATGAGACAATTTACAGTTGCTCATACACCTCAGCAGAACGGTGTAGCAGAGCGGATGAATAGAACTCTCTGAGAAAGGACTAGAGCTATGTTGCGAACTGCAGGATTAGCCAAGTCGTTCTGGGCAGAAGCCGTAAAAACTGCCTGTCATGTGATAAATCGATCGCCATCAACAGCGATTGATTTAAAGACACCGATGGAGATGTGGAAAGGAAAGCCAGCAGAGTATTCTTCTCTACATGTGTTTGGATGTCCTGTGTACGTGATGTACAACTCCCAAGAAAGAACTAAGTTGGATCCAAAATCCAGGAAATGTATATTCTTGGGATATGCTGATGGTGTTAAGGGGTTTCGCCTGTGGGATCCCACTGCCTGCAAGGTTATTGTCAGCAGGGATGTAATTTTTGCAGAGAATGAACTGCAAAGTGAGCAGGGAAATGACAACACTTCTAAAGATGTTACTACTGTCCATATAGAGGGAAAGTCTGGAGAAGAAGATTTCTTTGAACCAGAACCGGAGCACGAGGTACAAGAACTAGAAGAAGCCAATGATGTTCAAGTTAGACGAACAACACGTCAGATAAAGAGACCATCTTGGCATTCAGACTACGTTATGGCGAGCCATGATGCATATTGTCTTCTAACAGAAGAGGGAGAACCATCAACCTTTCAAGAGGCTGTGAGTTGCTCAAATGCTTCTTTGTGGATGGCAGCAATGCAGGAAGAAATGGAAGCCTTACATAGAAATAAGACATGGAATCTTGTTTTACTTCCAGAAGGTCGGAAAGCCATCGGCAATAAATGGGTCTATAAGATCAAGCGTGATGGTAATGATCAAGTGGAAAGATATCGTGCAAGACTAGTGGTAAAAGGATATGCTCAAAAGGAAGGAATTGATTTCAATGAAATATTCTCTCCGGTGGTTAGACTTACCACTATAAGAGTAGTGTTGGCCATGTGTGCTGCTTTTGACTTACATCTGGAACAGTTGGATGTAAAGACTGCTTTTCTTCATGGTGAACTTGAAGAAGAAATATATATGCTCCAGCCAGAAGGTTTTGAAGAAAAAGAAAAAGAAAACTTGGTTTGGAGGTTGACCAAATCTTTGTACGGTTTAAAGCAGGCGCCGAGGTGTTGGTACAAGAGATTTGATTCCTTCATTATTAGCCTTGGGTACAACAGACTTAGTTCAGACCATTGTACGTATTACAAGAGGTTTGAGGATAATGATTTTATCATTTTACTGTTGTATGTGGATGACATGTTGGTAGTAGGCCCCAACAAAGATAGAATCCAAGATTTGAAGGCACAATTGGCTAGGGAGTTTGATATGAAGGACTTGGGACCAGCAAACAAGATTTTAGGGATGCAAATTCACCGAGACAGAAAAGATAGGAAGATTTGGCTCTCTCAGAAGAATTATCTTCGGAAAGTCTTGCGGCGCTTCAACATGCAAGACTGTAAGCCAACCTCAACCCCACTTCCTATCGACTGTAAATTATCCTCAAGTATGTGTCCTAGCAATGAAGCGGAGAGGATGGAAATGTCTCGAGTACCGTATGCATCAGCGGTGGGAAGCCTTATGTATGCTATGATTTGTACTAGACCAGATATTGCTCAAGCAGTTGGGACGGTCAGTCGGTTTATGGCAGATCCTGGTAGAGAGCATTGGAATGTTGTGAAGAGGATCCTAAGATATGTTAAAGGGACCTCAGATGCTGCATTATGTTTTGGAGGATCAGATTTTGTTGTTAGAGGATACGTTGATTCAGATTATGCAGGTGATCTTGACAAAAGAAAATCTACTACTGGCTATGTGTTTGCACTTGCAGGAGGAGCGGTAAGCTGGTTATCCAAATTGCAGACTGTAGTAGCTTTATCTACTACAGAAGCAGAATATATGGCAGCTACCCAAGCATGCAAGGAAGCTATTTGGATTCAAAGGTTATTGGAAGAGCTCGGGCACAAACAACAGAAAATTATTGTGTATTGTGACAGTCAGAGTGCCTTGCACATTGCAAGAAATCCAGCTTTTCATTCCAGGACAAAACACATAAGAGTACAATACCATTTTGTTCGAGAAGTAGTAGAGGAAGGGAGTGTGGACATGCAGAAGATTCACACTAAAGACAACCTAGCAGATGTTATGACAAAGCCGATCAACGCTGACAAGTTTATTTGGTGTAGATCCTCTTATGGCCTAATAGAAACATAGCAGCATGGAATTGGTAAGCTAGAAATTTTTTGAAAGCAAACAAAATTGACTTTAAGTGGGAGATTGTGAACACGTAAAGCCAATTTGTTGGAAAGAATATGTCAATGCTATTGAAACCAATAGTTTGTTAGTGATAAAGAGAAAAGTGCGCAGGCTATTCATAGCAACAATAGCATTATAAATAGTTGCATCATATTGTAACTTTTCATTCATCCCATAATCATTCTTTCTTCTAACAATACTAGAGAGAAAAATACTAGAGAAGAAAATTAGTATTTCTCCTATAAGGTTCTCCTAGTGAGTGCTCTCCTATTTAGAGAGAAGTGTTGAAATTTCTTCCACCTAGTAAAATACTTTTCTACCATTGCTCATGGTTTTCTATGTAGAAATTGTGTGTCAATTCCTACTCTCAATTCTCTAATTTTAGTTGCGTGATACCATTTATGCTACTCTGTTACCCAACAATTCCCTCTCCATATTTTCTTTTCTAGATAACAAAAGCATACAACTTTCTGTTTTATTCTTCACCATAGACTGAAACAAAAAATTCACCATCCTCTATTTTCATCCCCAAAACCCATAACAGAAACTGAGAGGAAGATGGAAGATGGAGTTTGGGGACGGCGGCGGAAGGAAGAGAGGAAGATGGAGAGTGAGAGAGAAGAGATATTAGGTTTTACAAATTTTGATCTGGGTTTCAAGATTTTTTTTTAATTTTTTTTTAATTTTTTGACAGAAAATGTTATTTTTTAACGGAATAGTGACGGGGACCACAACTGCTGCCGTTTGGCAAAGTGAGGGATCATTTAGGCTTTTTTTTATGAGAGACCAAAAGTGTCAAATCGTGATAAGTGAGGGACCAAAAGTGCTATTAAGCCTAAAATGTATGGTTACAGAGGAACCAGATTGACAGGGACATGTCAAATCTAAGGTATTAATATTACTCCTTGTTATGAGAAAGTATATATGTAAGAAGACGAAAGTCTCATTGGCATGTCGTTATAACTTGCATGTTTGGATACATGGTTAAAAATTAAGGTGATAACAAAATCATGATAAACACCTATAAAAATTAGTGGAAATTGTTTCTATCCCGTGATTTAGATTCACCACAATTTTTCATAATATATCTCAACATGTATTAAGTATGACAATGTTTTAGTACTATGTGTGATAAAAAGTTGTGGATGTATGAATTAAGTTTCTATGTGCCCTTGGTGATGGGCATGCACTGCACTGACTTTATGAGTTTTTTTTTTTTTTTTTTAAACTTCATTGGCTTAATTCATTTGAGAACGAACTTAACTTCTGACAATTGGGCTTCATGGATCCAATGACCAGATTGTTGGGCAATACTGATAAAAATGAAGCCCAACAACAAAATTCATTGGTTTTCAGACCAATAAAACAAACAAGACTGGCATGCTGAACAATCTCCTATCCTTCTATTTAGACCCTTCGCAAACCACGTTCTCTCATTAACCCATAACACAGGTTATTCAAATCTATATATCCACCAAGAAGAAGACCGCATTGGTACACTTCTGTTGTACTTACTTAGCATGTAAAACTATGCTCCACAAACTATCTTCATCATTAAGCAACCGCCACTTCCATTTACCTAAGAGTGCCTTATTGAAAATACCCCGATCTTTAACCTCTAAGTCTACCTCTTCCTTTGGATGACAAATCGTTTCCCAATTCACCCAAGCTTATTTTCACTCTCCACCCCACAAGAAATCTCTCATCAATTCCTTCACTTTTGGACTATTTCCATGGGCATTCTAAATAGAAACACGTAATATATAGGGATGGCAGACAAAACGCTTTTGGTGAGGCATATTCATCTCCTGAAGGAAAAAGTTTTACGCCGACATTTAGAGACTTTCTACTGCAGTTTTTGAGTGATGAGATCACAAATAAGTAAACGACGCCTTCATGGTTCTGCAATGTAAAAATGCTGCTGAACTTCTTACCGTGCTGAAGTAGTCTATTGAAATCCATGCTATTTTTATTTTAGAAAAACTGAAACCAACTCGAAACAGCGGAATAAACTCGGAAGAGTCACAACATTCTGATAGAAGCGTCTCTCTCATATGTCATCATGTGAGAGTTTTGTGTCTATCTCTCTTTATATACACAAAACTCTCACCTGATGGCACATAAAAGAAATTTCACATTCCAAATCCATGTATAACCTTTACATCATAGAATATGACTTAATTAATACTTAAATATGAAAGCATTCTATGTCACTGCCAAAAATATATATTTTGTGACGGGAATTTGTAACATATATAAATTTGTAACTATTACTTACAAATTTAGGTGTGGATTTCCATGGAAATATCATAAATTATATTTTTGGTACTTAGCCATGATTTAGTGACGAAATCTCCCGTCACTAAGAATATCTGTAAGTAATAATTACACATTCAGTTATGAATATTATGATGAAACTTTTTCCTCAATAAGTCCATCATTGAATCTGGGATTAGTGATGAACAATAACTATTTTATTTTGTCACTAAAATTATGGCGAAGCATAGTTCGTAATGAATATCCTTTCGAAGTTTAAATCAATTATTTTATATAATTAACACTAGCAGTATAGTCATAGAAAAAATCAAGAAATGCAGCTTGTTTCCACATTGAAGCAAAATTGAATCCGGTTGAAGGTGTGAAGATATTGCATGTTTGGATATCCACCATTAGATTTATCATTATTGATTGTTGGTCGGTAGAAGCTACAACGTAACTTTCCATTCTAACCTCTAATTTGAGCATTGGTTCTAGTTGGATGTGAATTTTATTATTAGTTTTTGGACTAATTGAGCCTAACCGAGAAGTAGGTCCAGTTTGTTTGAAGGTACTAGCACTGATAGAATAAATGATTTTTATAGGTTGACTGTCGGAAATATGAAAAGAAAGTCCCACATTGCTAAGTTGGAGACAAAATCAATAGTATATAAACTGGAGAGTTGCTATCCCAAATGCCTTAGGGTTTTTGGGTAAAAGCTTCTACTCCAGTATCTCAATCACCTTGAAGATCGGTATACCCCGTGATTTACAATTGAAGACTAGAATACAGCATAATGAGTGTGAATACCTAGAATTAATTAGGTATTGATTGTGTGTTCGCTTTATGAGGCAACGTGTATATGTAGGAAAATGGGTCTTGAATAATGTATGGGCACTTTGTATCTTAGGGGTGAGTATATTGTTGCTTTGATTCTCTCTTGAACACCTAGGGTTCACTTTGTGAACATTTTCAAACACATCGTTAGCGTCTAAGAGTGTTTTGTTTCCCATTTATGTGTATCAGAGTCGATTACAAATTGTCAAAATCAAATTTTGGTGTTTAGATGTTTTCTTTCTCAATTTAATCTGCTTCCAAAATTAAGTATGGGATAAACCTACAAAATATGGGGTTCAATTTCTGAACATTAGCGCCTACTGAGGGGCCCTGATAAAAGTCTTCTCATGTCGTCAAGAAGTATGAAGTTTTTGGTGGCGAGGAGAACAATGGCAATGACGAGGAATGGAGGAGGACTGACTAGTTTTGCACGAAAATAATATGTTTGAGTGATGTATTCGATACGAGCCGTCGATTACGGTTACGAGCACCCCGCCATATTCCGTGAAGGAATTTGAAGGGATCAACCCACATGAGGATATCCAATGATAGTAATGGTTAGGGTGTCTAACTACAAGGTAAAGAGGATTTCGATAAACCAAGGCAGTTCAGAATACTACTACAGAATTGTCTTTTTACCATGCCTCTGTTACCACGGTTCCACGGAACCGTGGTAAAAAGATGCCCGGAGCTCTGTTACCACGGTTACGCCATGAAATGTGGTAACTGAGCCACTCTGTTACCACGGTTCACTTTTAATCGTGATAATAAGTATAAAAGAAATTGAAACAAATAACCTGCAAATCCCGATGCCGAGACACCACCAAATCCCCTTTTCTGTCTTGGCTTCCACCGTTGTTGGACCACAACCGTCTCGGTCCTCCCGCCTCGTCGTTGAGCTCGCCAGAGAGACTTCCACCACGAAGACACCACCAGATCGCGCCTCCATAGCGTGAAACTCAATTCCATGCTTCAATTCTTCGATCTTAGGTATGTCAGTTTGTGCCCTCGACCTTGCTCGCCCATATCTGGGTTTGAGATATGGGTTTAATGGTGTAGATCTGTGTTTGAAGGTGTAGATCTGGTGTGAGATGAGAAGGAAGCAGTGGACCGAGGCGGGGGAGTGGAAGAGCCACCCGCCGTTGTTTAAGTAAAGGAGTTCTAATCCCACTGCGAAAAACACAGCCAAACCCTTTTCCCCAAATCCCTCGTGCTCACTAATCTGTCATGTCTCTGACCTTCTCCGTTGAACCTCTATGCTTCAAATCTCTCACTCTTCCACTCGCGCTCTGCTTCTCCATCGAGCCTTTCTTTCGTTCACGAGACTCTGCTTGTCTCATCAAAATCTTCTTCCCCAATTCCCTCTCTTTGATTTCGCACCGTCGTTGAGCCTCTCCATGGCGCCGTCCATCATCTTACCATTATCTGGGGTGCTCTTCTCTGTCACATTGTGCTACCGTTTTCCAGCTCGGTGTTCCGTCATGCCGTTCTCTACTGCACCGTTGTCCTTCATGCCATTACCGGCTCTCTCTCTCTCTCTCTCTCTCTCTCTCACACACACTCTCACACGATTCTCTCTCTATATCTCTCACTCGCACACCAATCTTTTTCTTTCTTTGCTAGGGTTCCAAAGGACCAAGGTTGAAGAAGGTGTTCAGTGAAGGTGGTGATCTAGAGTATTAAGAATGTTATTTGTTTTTAACTACAAATGAATGCTTTTTATTGTTCTTTATAGTTACACTTCTCTTTTGTTCTTCAGCCATTAGCTCGGTTAGGAGCTACTAGTCGAGCATGTAATCGATTACAATACTTAGGTAATCGATTACACTATGTGACAGTTGCTGTTTGAATTTCAAATTCAAACATGTAATCAATTACAAGCAACATGTAATCGATTACTTGCCTTTGTGTAATCGATTACCTTAAGGGTGTAATCGATTACACTCAAGTCCATTTTCTAGATAACGAAACTTTAAGTTCAACTTGAGTTTTTCTATCACTTTTATCTTATGAAAAAGGTTAAACTCAATATGTTACCTTTATCTTTGAGCCTTCATACTTAAAGAGACCTTAGAAGCATAACTTACCTAAATATGTAAAACTTAGTTAAAGCTAGAAGCTTGAACCCTTGAGATTGCTTGAGACATGTTGCACTGGTTCTTCTAAGTCTTCTTTTCTTCTTTTTGTTCACGAGTTTGTTGTCATCAAAACCTAAGCCAGGGTCAGGAGCAAGACCTTCTTCACAAGGCGAGTTGCAGCTCTAGAACGTAACCTCCGATTCCATATTCATCACCATGCCGGCAAAACGCAACCGAAGCATGCGTTTCATTGACCCGCTCTTCGGCCACAACTTCGCTCCCACATGGAACAACAGCTTCCTCGTGCAGCGGTGTGAGTCCAAGCTCGGTGGCTGCGTTATTCCCACTTCGAGTTTTGTTGGAGGGAAGGTGGGATTGGAAGGGTGTGATGGGAAGAGCGATGGTGATATCGGTTGCTTCACGAAGTTGCAGCGTGAGCATGAGGGTGAGGATGTTATCGCGATTCGGGATTGGAAGTGGAATAATTGCAGCTTCTTGTTCTCTGCTATTGCTGTTGGGAGAGGATTAATTTTAGGTAAAATGAAGGCTGAAAAAATTTTAGGTTTCAGAAGTTGGAGAAGAGAGAAGAAGAAGATGAAAGGCTGAAAAAATTAAATAAAAAGTCCATGTAGGATAAGTGGGATGATGTGGAGGTGATGACTAGTTAAAATTCTTTGTTGACTAGTCAAAATTGGTTAAAAGAACTTAATTTGAATAAAAACCATTTGCTAGGGATGACATTTCAAAGATATTTTTTTCAAGGACCCAATTTGATTCCCTTTCAAATGTTAGGGACCCCGAACATATTTAAACCAACTAATTAAATACACTCAATTTCAGTTTGGGTAGATTTATTAATTCAGAAAAAGAAAATGAAATTCTTAATGTGACTCACATATAAAAAGAGATACACAAACGGATATCCACGGGTTACCTAAACCCGTTAAACGAGTACCCGTTTGGTACGGGTGGGTAAGAGCACATGTATCTATCTGCGGGTAGCTTGACGGGTTAGGGTAATGTGTACCCGCACATTGCCCTCCCTAGATCACAATCACATCACCTAATGTATCAAATTTTGAATATCAGTATATCACAAAACTGTATGCCTC
The DNA here is from genome assembly GCA_030819835.1 of Acmispon strigosus. NCBI lineage: Eukaryota > Viridiplantae > Streptophyta > Magnoliopsida > Fabales > Fabaceae > Acmispon > Acmispon strigosus. The sequence continues at coordinate 32,620,083 of JAUAMA010000007.1, forward strand.
AAGTAATACCAGTTCTGTTTCTGAATACTCTACATAGTACATGGATCAAGTTAGCACTATAGCCTTTCGTTTATACAATTTTAATTTGCCAAATCTGAACCCAAATAGTGGCAAAAAAATCAAGGGGAAACCAATAAAAATGTGAAAATGTAAAAAAATTGTTTTTCCTTTAGGTCCACAGAATAAATGTGAAGCTTCAATCAACCACCCATCCCAGACAGATAAGGCAGAGAGATAAGCCACTTCTTATGCTCACAATCACACACTCCTTCCACACTAAAACACTCATTATTTTATATATTCTTTTCCCACTTTACCCCACTCAGAAACCCCTCACTCTCACTGTCCTACCAAACTGAGCCATGGCCACCGCCGCCGCCACCTCATACTTCTTCGGCACCCGTTTAAGCAACGCGACCTCAAACGCCGGAAAATTCCACGCCCTCTTCAAGTTCGGCACCAAGAAAGCACCACCTGCTCCGAAGAAAAAAGATGTGAGAGTGAAACCCGAAGAGGACCGGCTCGTGTGGTTCCCGGGTGCAAAGCGACCCGAGTGGCTCGACGGGTCCTATATTGGGGACCGCGGGTTCGACCCACTTGGGCTCGCAAAACCCGCGGAGTACCTGCAGTTCGACTATGACGGGCTGGACCAGAACCTGGCGAAGAACCTCGCCGGCGACGTGATCGGAACCAGGATCGAGTCCACCGAGGTCAATCCGACGCCGTTTCAGCCCTATGCGGAGGTTTTCGGGATTCAGAGGTTCCGCGAGTGCGAGGTCATTCATGGAAGGTGGGCTATGCTTGGCGCCCTCGGTGCCTTGTCCGTTGAGGCTCTCACTGGGGTCGCATGGCAAGACGCTGGAAAGGTAACAATTTTATGTGAATTTCTTTGAGCTGATCACATTTGGGTACCCTTTTTCTCTGTTTATATTGGGTTTCACCAGTTTTGTCAATCCCAGCAATTTTCTCCGTTGGGCATTTTATCAAACATTTGGTAGCTCTGATCATTCCTCAACATCCTTTTCTGGTTTTACACTTTTATATGTCCAATTCATCTTTCTTAAACAACATAACAATCGGATATTTGCGTGCGGGGAAAATTAAACGCTGAAATTTTGTGACAAGACAATAGAATTTGCATGAAGATGTTGATTTTCTTAATTTTTCTAGAGGGATGCTGGTTGCAGATTTGTAACTTTGTATACTGACAATGTAACATGGTCCCATGTATCTGACAGTAGCAGTATATACCTACTAAAGCTTTATGTTGGACGTGTCTTATTGTTATCCACTAGCCGCATGGTGTGATTATGTGGCTAAATATGATGATTGATGATGACTAATGTGGCCACCGACGATTAAGACAAATGTTTAAATTATTGTTTGATTTGTTGTAGATTATTATAATACTTTTTCTATTCTCACAAAGTTCTAGTATAATTTAGCGGTTAAACAAATTCTCGTGACCAAAATTAATTAGTTCAAAGAACCTTTACCTATAGAGTGGACTTAGTCAGAAAGATTAAAGTTACACTGTTTATGATTAACGTTTTACACTTTGTTCCTATGAAGTAAGCATGAGATTCAGTAAGAATGGAATTTGGATCTTCTAATGTCACATGATAGTAATGTTGTGTTTTTTTTATAGGCATGATGATAATGTTGGATTAAATTTTAAATATCTATTTATCTTCACAAATATTCTCATGGTCCAATTCAGAAAGACATAAATACAAAATTTTATGTCAATCCAAGTAAGAGACTAAAAGTAAGTCCATATTTTTTTAACTGTCTCCTCTGCATTTTCGGGCTGATAAATAGGAAAGTTTATGGGATTATTAACTATAAGGGTTACTAAAATTAACTACACAAGCTTAATAAAGCTTAGTTATATCTATCAAACTTAGAGCATGTCTGGACCAACTTCTTTTACCCCATAATCAAGTAAGCTTATTTCAGAATTGATTTTAGTTTTAGGATAAACGGTTGAAGGATTTCCAAACATCCATTATTCATCTGTTTTCTGTTCTTTTCACTGCAATTTTCAGGTAGAGCTGGTGGAAGGATCATCCTACCTGGGACAACCTCTTCCATTCTCAATCACCACATTGATCTGGATCGAGGTTTTAGTGATTGGCTACATTGAGTTCCAGAGAAATGCAGAGCTTGACCCTGAGAAAAGGTTATACCCAGGGGGCAAGTTCTTCGATCCTCTGGGCTTGGCCAATGACCCTGAAGAGAAGGAAAGACTTCAACTAGCAGAGATCAAGCATTCTCGCTTAGCTATGGTGGTGTTCCTCATCTTTGCAATTCAAGCTGCTGTAACAGGCAAAGGCCCTATCAGTTTCATTGCTACCTTCAACAAGTGACATAACAAATGAAGCCTCTTTAATTTGCTCATTCCTCTCTATCATGTGTAACTCACCAGTCACCATCTCTTCCTAGAATTTTATTAATTTTTTCCCTATATGCCTTGAGAACAAAACTGCTATATATTATATGTGTACCATATGTGTCTATGTACTCTGTTGTATGCTTCTGTATAATGCAATAATGTAATGCAATAATGTGTCTATTGTTGGCCTAGGCAGAAATATAAAGTTTAAACAGATTAAACAATGTCTAATAAAAATTGAATCAGACAATTATCATGTTTGACAATTAACATTACGATATGTAGAAGAGACTCAAGATGTTCAATTCTTGACTGCGATTGGTATTATGCTTTAAAAATCAAATCACCTAGTCCAACCAGGGAAAAGGTCAAGTGAATATTCTAGTTGAATAACCTTGACTGGTCTAATTGAATAATCGGTTGTTCTCGACACCGATGAGAATATAAAGAATCTGTTGAACCGGGATGAAACCGTTGCTATAGAATCAGTCAAAAAAGTCGGGGTTGTTTTTTTTTTCAATTTTTTTGTTGTGTTTCTTTTTAATTTCATAAAAATAATTTATAGTCAAATAAAAGTTTAAATGTCAAGTTAGTAAAACTCACATATATAGAATATTATCATTTTTGTAAGATACATAAAATGATTATTTTATGTAACTTTAAAATTTAATTGAATAGTGTTGGATTCTAAAAAACTCGTGTCGGTTTCCTCTGCTAGGGTTTCTAGTGGAGATGGTTGTGCATAGTGTTGTTTCCTCGTCCGCCGGTCGTGCTTTCCAGTCCGTTGTAGTTGCGATTGGCCATCGCCAGTGTGATGCATCCACACTCCTGCTGTCCTGATGGAGTCGCAACAACCTCGTCATAGGGATGGTGAGGAGGGGCATAAGGATAACGATGGTGGTCCTTTAGTTTTGATAGGGGAAGAGGATGTGGTAGTGAACGTTGCCGGCTTTAAGAACAACGTGGTGAGGAAAATATTAACAGAGAAACCTATTCACAGGGGGTTACTCCATAGAGCTCTCAGCAACATATGGTGTAACCCTCTAAAGTTTCAAGTGGAAGAAATCAGTGAGAAGGTTATCCTCTTCAACTTTGATGAGGAGAAAGATGCGAGGAGAATTGTTCAGGGGAGCCCGTGGACATTTCGCAACACATGGTTGTTGGTACAACCGTGAAACAGACACATTGAGCCTAGTAAAATGGTCTTCAATCACGCAGCTGTATGGGTGCAGCTATGGGGCCTCCCGCTTCATTGTCACACTATGAAGATTGGATTCAAAATAGGCTCTGTTATTGGTGAGGTCCTGGACGTGGATCTTTTCGAGATGCTTGATCAAGGTGCTACTGGAAGTGAACGTCACAAAGCCTCTACTGGACAGTGTAAGCAACAGGAGCCAAAAGGATGGTCTCTTTTGGGTTGAGTTTAAATATGAGAACTGCCATAAGTTTGCTATTTCTATGGAGTTATTGGGCATGGTGATCAGTTTTGCCCAAGAGTTGCCCTAGTTGAGAAGGACTCGTCCGTGGTGTCAAAAAACCTAGGACCGGTGCTTGTGCGACCATATCCGGCAGAAGGGTGATGGAAAAGGGACAGTCGCAGTATCAATCGGAGAATACAGGAAGAGGTGATGTGAAGAAAGCTTTCTCACCAGAGATTATCAAAAGTTTGAAAGGCTCACTGTGAGAGGGGGAGGTGGGGGAAGTGGTAGTAATTTGATGCGCATGGCATCAGGGGTGGAGAAGAGTATTGATGTAGTAGACAGTGACATTCCTTTGATTTCAACAACATCAACAATCAACTACCCCGAGAGTTCAAACACATTGGAGAAGAAGGGAGAAGCTCGTAAAGATGGGAGTGTGGAGTGTGATGCTGCTTTGTCCAAGGATTTATTTCCCTTACTTTACCCTTGCTCTTATGCTTTAAACGTTGTTGAGCGGTTTTGTGAGTTATGCTAACGACAGTCCGCTGTAAGTGTTTGTTCGAACTTGAATATTATGTGAGTGATAAATTGAAGATTTTACTATCTTCATGATGGTGTATTTGAGATTCTGCGAATTTTAAGTATAATTTATATACTTTTTTTTCGACGAAAAACCGACTTCGGGTCGTAAAACGGGTCGAAACACATGAAACTTTTTGTGAGCAGTGTGCGAGCAAGCCTCGGGTCCACATGAGGAGGTTGAGCACAAAATTATATGGCCCTTTGTTAGCTTTGATGTGTGGTCTAAATGAGATAAATAAAACAATTAAGAGAAAGATTAGGTTTTGATGTTTCCTTAAATAGACCATTAAATGATCATAAACTCTCTTCATGGGAGTGAAGAACTCAAACTGCTCTCATTTTATCTTAACCTAGCGGTCTCTCTCACTCTCACGCTCTCTTGCTTTGTCTTCTTCTTGCTTGCTTGGGGAGAATTAAGACCATTTAATGCACTTAATGACACTTTTAATTGTTTTTATCACACTTTATGGTGGAAAATTAAAAATATTTTTCCTCCCATTGGATGAGTTGGTCGACCAACACTCTTAAGAGTGGCTAGAATATTTTCTTATTCTCTTATAAATAGACGAGAGTGAAAATAGAAAGGGTTTCACACTCATTTCTTCTTCTTTTCTTCCTCTTGGCACTCCACTCTTTCTCTCTTTCTTTCCATCATATTTTTCTCTTCCTCTCTTGAAAAAAGGTAGGTTCCTTGGTAGAATGTTGCTTTAGTTTTCCTTTATGTAGTTATTGTTATACTCTTCTACTCCTACCTCTTCTCTTACACCTTTTTCTTGTTATAATTATGCTTAAGTTTGAACCACACAATGGTTCTAAACTTGTTTTACTCAAAAGGATACTCAAAGCAAGTACATGACTTTGAGTTTACCCATGAGGTTTTGTTTATTTTGAAAATAATTCTGAGTTCTTGTTTCTCAAAATGGCTTGGGAATCTTTTGTTATGAAACCTTTCTTTTTGGGTGATGAGACCTCCTAAAAATGACTTGTTGGAAGAGGAAAAATCCTCCTTGATGAACAACAAGCTATGGATGAACCTATGCTCTTCTTTTAGGTTTGATGTTTTCTTTTGAACCTTGTTTGTTTTGTTTAATATTGGGTAATGAAGGCCTTCCATGATGCACATGGTTTTAAAAAAAAAAAAAACCCATTTGGTTCTCAATGAGGGATGGTCGAACCCATGCTCTATGTTTAGGGTTTAAAGAATTTTTATTGAAACTTGTTTTCATGTGCTAAAAAGTTTGGGTGATTAAGGCTTCCCAAAGTGCATTTGGTTTTGGAAAACAAAACTTGATACATGCTCAAAAAGGGATGGCCAAAGTTACTCTTCTCTTAGAGGCTAAAATCTTTTATTTAAAACCTTATTTAAAATGCGTAAGAGTCTTGTGTGATATCGAATGAAAAGAAAGGTCAACATCTCTCCTAAATTAAGCATGGCCAAGAGCTATGCAAGGGCTTGGTAATGGAGAAGTTGATTTTTGAAACATGATCATATTGGACGAGTTGAGACTTAAGTCTTGAGGTTGTAATTCTATGCTTGTTTACCTATGTTTGATAGTTGTTTGATGAAGCCAATCATATGCGTCATATTACTTAAAGAAATCCAAAACCTTGAACAAAAACCTCAATGAATGTCTTACATAGAGTGGTAAGGAAACTCTATGCATTGATGAGTGGCATAGTGTTTTTGTTTAACTACAGATAAGGAAACATTAATAAACTTCATGATAAAAGCCATGTTAATCGTATCATGATGATGGTTCACCGCCTTACGTCAAAGAATAAAAGACGATATTTTGACAAAGATAATGCTATGTTCGAATTTCTTCTATGCTAAGTCGTTGTCCGTTCACTTTCTTGTCTTTAACTTCAAGAGTTAGTTAGTTAGTGACGATTTTGATTGTGCTTAGTGAAGGTTGAGTTGAGGGAACTGAAGAATCTTGAACAAAACATTGAAACGCCAAGTAAAAGTTGAGGGTAACATCCGGTTCTAGAGGTCAAGTCATGAATGATTGTGATATTTATGCTTAAGGTGCAACCAACTTCCCTCCAAACAGCTTTAGGCGCTTCTAGAGTCTCCATTGTGAGCTGAACCTCTTGCTTCAAATATTTGACCCTTATATCATGATAGGATGGAGGCTTGAATCCTTGACCATGCCGGTCAATTAACTCACACATAGTAGGAAATTCTTCACTTCTTGCCACATTGAATGGTATGGCATTGTTGTAGAAAAACCTAGCAATAGCTTGACATGCATCCTCTCTTATATCCTTCTTGAAAATGGTAGCCACTCTAGGTTGGGCAAACTTTTTATTTCAAATTCCCATACCCTCAAGCTCAACATCAACCACGTCAAGGCTTCTCTTTTGTCGAACTCCTATCTCACTTAGAACCATTTTTTCCTCTGTTGGACGCTTAAAATTGCTTTTATCTCTTGAAAAACATCATTCGGAACATTGGGACATAGTTCACAATTGTGGAATGTTTTTGCCAAGTGATGTTTCACCTGGGAAATACCTCCATTAAGTTCTTTTGAGCATAATTTGCACATAATCTTGACAGAACTACCACCAGCAGAAATTCTATACTTCCATCTCGGATCAGTTCTACTACCTTTGGAAGATCTACTTTTAGGAACAGCACTCACATTCTCACTTGAGGTGCCACCAGCAGCAGACATAGGACCAGCCTCACCAACACTTTTCCTAATGTCCAGCAGAAGAAGACATTTCAGGACCGAAATTTAAATAAATTTTGTGCATAAACAGAGCATTAAAAGGATTGAACATAATAGCTTTTGAAGAAATTGTTAAACGGAAGAGGGGAAGGAGAACAAAGTACAAACCTTGCTTTAACAGTGGAAGTAATCGCGAGAGAGAAGAGTTCAGAACAGGGGCGAGATCGCGAGAGAGGACAGAGGAGAACACGGTACGTCACTGGTGACCACCGTTGTCGTCGGCGGCGGCTTCGTTCAGGGTAGACGGATGAAGTCGTGAGAGAGGAAGAAGTGGAGTGGAAAAGGATTCGTGATAGAGAGAAGTCGTGAAAACCCTATTTTTAAAATCGGGTCGCGTAAAAAACGGGTCGTGAAAACGCTTTAGCGCTTTACACTTTAGGACCCTCTACGCTTTAGCTTAAAAGCTAGCTTTTGACTACACTGCTACTAAGGTTTTCACGCGACCCGGTTTTAAAAATAGGATTTTCATGACTTCTCTCTGTCGCGAATCCTTCTCCACTCCACTTCTCCCTCTCTCGCGACTTCGTTCGTCTACCCTGAATGAAGCCGCCGGAGACGACGACTATGGTCACCGGTGACGTACCATTTTCTCCTCTGTCCTCTCTCGCGATATCGCCCCTGCTCTGCCCTCTTCTCTCTTGTGATTCTGTCCACTGTTAAAGCAAAGTGTGTACTTTGTTCTCCTTCCCCTCTTCCCTTTAACAATTTCTTCAAAGGCTCTTCTGTTAAGTCCTTTTAATGCTCTGTTTATGCACAAAATTTATTTAAATTTCAGTCCTGAAATGTCTGCTTCTGTTGGGCATTATGAAAGTGTTGGTGGGGCTGGTCCTATATCTGCTGCTGATGGCACCTCAAGTGCGACTGTGAGTGCTGTTCCTAAAAGTAGATTTTCCAAAGGTAGCAGAACTGACCCGGGATGGAAGTATGTAATTTCTGCTGGTGGTAGTTCTGTTAAGATTATGTGCAGATTATTGTCAAAAGAACTTAATGGAGGTATTTCCCGAGTGAAATTATGTACTGGTTTAAGTTCACCCTCCTTTCACATGTTTGCAGGGTTACATGCTCCTTATGAGTGAACTTCACAGTCAAGTTACTAGACATGATTGATGTCAAGCTAAAGTCCCGGTGTGCTAAGGAACTTAGATGGGTTTTAGAACAAAACCAAAACCTTAAAAGAGATCAACTATGTCATATTCTATCATTCACTTATCTTCCATCAGCATGATGGTGCTTCCAATTGTATTAATGCATTCTCTTAACAGTATGTTTTCTCTAATATCCCCCTGCAGTTCCTAATAAATTAGTATGTTGATCATTAAACTGGATCTCTTGCAAAGGCTCTTAAGGTGTGAGTGAACGACTTAAAGCAAACAGAGCAATAGGCATTCCTACTTCACAGAAGATTCTAAAATTTATTGTTACTAAGTACCCCAAACATATAATGCATAAATGTTGGGAAGAGAAACGTGGTTCATAATGAATGTCATATAAACACTAAGTACTTGAAATCATTTGATTGTTTACCCCCAATGTATAGTTAATTGTATTTAGTTTTGTTCTTTGCTTTATTTGTTTTTTTCTCCTGTATCTTTTCTTCCCTCTTCACCTGTTGTTGGAGTGTAATTAATTGATACTATGGTGCTGCTGAATGTTGAAACAATTTAATTGGAAACAACTTTTAATCTATTGACAATATAGGTGATTTAAACAAGGGATAATCATCATAGTGGTCCCTGTGTTTGGGTCGTCGTCTGAGGTAGGTCCCTCGCCGGAAAAATCTTAGCAGATGGTCCCTTTGTTTGCAAACTGTCTGAAATAGGTCCTCGCTGGAGCCCGGAGCTCCGGCGAGAGTGCTGAGTGGCAGGAGAGAAATGACGTGGCATTATCCACGTCATTTTTAATTAAATTTTAATTTCCATATGTATAATTAATAATTAAATTATAATTAAAAATAAAAATTACAAAAATCATTAATCTATAATTAACTAAACTAAAATCATCTTCATCTTCATCTTCATCTTCATATCTTCATCTTCCAGAAAACAAAATTTGCAGAACAAATTACTATACATTTTCCAGAAAACAAAATTTCCTGAAACTTTAAACTCAACTTCCACCTTTCTTCAAAATCATCATAAATCTACTAATCCCTCTATTTTCTTCACATCTCTCAAACCCCATCCCCCTCACCTTCGTACCCTAACCCCGCTCCACTCAAAACCCCCTTTCTCTTCCTTTTCACCCTTCAAACTTTCTCCATCAACAAGCCCTTATCTGTAATCCCTCCGCTCTCTTCAGCCTCATACACCCTCCACCTCTCTCCGACCCCCCTGACGTCACCTCCGCCGCCTCTTCTCCCAACCGGGCCCCCACGTCTTCCGCGACGCCGCCATATCCGCCCCCCTCGTCTTCTACAGACTACAAATCAGGGTATACAATAGATCTGGGGAGAATTGAAGCTTGAATACCAAAAACGCAAAAAAAAGTGTTATTGGTCTCTCTCTCTCTATCTATTGCATGGCCATTTCCAAGCTTGGTTCATTTGACAATCGAGGATTTAAGGGCGAGATTGAGGAGAATCTCATACCAGGAAGGAGAATCGAAGATAAGGAATGAGTAAGAATTGAAGATCTCAGTTTGTCCTTCTTCTTTTTATGTTTTCTGGATTTTTAGGGTTTGAAGGGGGAAAAGGATTCGTTGTTGATCGATGAATGTCGAGGTTGTTTTAGAGGGAGATAAAAACGATACCCATAAGAGGGACACTGAGGCTGGTGATAATAGCAATGATACCTAGAAGTGCTAGATGGTGACCCCTTTTCAGCTTGGTGGGGTTGGTTTCTGGGTAAGGGGAAAGGTTTTTGGTGGTTTGGGGATGAAGATAATGATGATGATTGATGTTAAATTTGTGGTTGTTTCTGATTTTTGTTGTTGTTTTTTGTGGGGTTAATTACTGGGTAAGGGGAAGAGGTTTTTGGTGGTTTAAGGATGAAGATGCAAAAGGGTGGTTGATGTTAGGTTTCTTTTTGCTTCTGGTTCCATGCCTTCTTCTTCTTCTTCTTCTTCTTCTTCTTCTTCTTCTTCTTCTTCTTCTTCTTCTTCTTCTTCTTCTTCTTCTTCTTCTCACAGATTTGGGGTTGCTGTAAAATTGGGGCTCTCGCAGATTTGGGGTTTGGTTGCTGGAGGAAGAGGAAGAGGAAGAGAGTGCTTGAGAAGGGTGTGATGGTGGTGCAGTGGGGTGCGGTGGTGGTGCGGTTAGGGTACTGTGGTGGTGGTTCTGGGTTTATATTGGTTGAAGATGAAGATGAGCATTGTGTGAAGATGAAGATTCAAAGAGATATAATTTTATGGGATGAAGAAGAAGTTAGAAATTTTTATTTTTAATTAATAAATTTAATTTAATTTTAGTTATTAATTAATTATCCACATCATTTAAAATTTAATTAAAAATGACGTGGATAATGCCACGTCATCTCTGTCCTGCCACTCAGCACTCTCGCCGGAGCTCCGGGCTCCGGCGAGGACATATTTCAGACAGTTTGCAAACAGAGGGACCATCTGCTAAGATTTTTCTGGCGAGGGACCTACTTCAGACGGTGACCCAAACACAGGGACCAATTTGTTGATAATCCCTTTAAACAAATATTTGAAATTGATAACAAAAATATATGGAACATTGATGTAATTCGAAATTGATAAGCACATTTTTTGTGATAATGAGTTTAAGTAGTAGTTTAATTTGAAAACTTAATGTAGATTTTTTGGTTTTTTTATTTTATTTTTTCAATTTGATATTGAGATCATGGAGATGGAGTAGATCATTAAAAAATATAGCTAGAAATGTAAATATAGCTAGAAATGTAGTGAAATTCTTTAAATATGGTTACTTTTGTTTTTCAATAAAATTTTAGCTTAATATTTTTAAAATGATAATATAAATATCTTTTATTTAAAGGTATATTCATATTTGGATATTTTTAACAAAATTTAATTAAATAAAAAAATGACAAAAACTTATGGTGGTTAAATATGATTAAATGTTTATGTAAAGGTATATACAAGTTTGGAAGATTTAAGATCAGTTAATAATATTACATATGGAACCTTTAAAGAAATGTGGTCAATTGTACTTACCTAAACTTGTTTTCTCTCATGCTCAATTATATGTTGAGCATAATTAATAAAAAAAATTATATACTAAATAATTAAACTGACAAACAAATTCATCACCCGATTATATAATAAGTAAATGATTTTTATGTAAACAATAAGGAGGTGGTGAGTTAGTTAAATAAAAAAAGAGTTTGTGCTTGTAAACAAAAAAAAAGGTCTTTAGATTTCTCTTTTTTGTTTCTGTATTATTTTCTTTTCTGTCTCTATTCTGTTTCTCTTTTTCTGTTTCTGTATTATTTTCTTTTCCGTTTCTATTCTGTTTTTCTATTTCTATTTTCTATTTTCTGCATTCTATTTCTGTATTTTGTATTCTGTTTCTTTTCTATTTCTGCATTCTGCATTCTGCATTCTGTTTCTGCACCATTTTGCTCGTTTTCATAAATTAATTTAAGAACTACATAGCTTTGATTTCTCCTCGGAGATACGTAGGACCGGGCAACAACTCCGCCAGGCACCCCTTTTTTTAAATCACTATTTTTCTTTAAATCACTTTAATCACCTTTAGAACTACATCAGCCTTGAGCCCTTCAGTAGAGGTAAGTAGGAGCGGGAACACTCTCATCAGGCAACCCAATAAAAAACTCCAAAAAAAATAAAAAAAATCTTTTCAAAATAAAAAAACATTAAAAAAAATCAGTTTAAACATTCAGAACTACGTAGCCTTGATCTTCCATTTGAGGGAAGTACTTAGGACTAGGTTCACACCTATCAGGCTAAATAAAATAAAATAAAATAAACATTTTTGTTTTGTAAATAATAAGTTTTTGTAATAAGTTTGGGGGATTGTCCTCGTTCTAGAGAGGTTTGGATCAAGTCTGATTGCGCGCTTTTTGCCACTTAATGTCTAGGGGTGGCTTGCCGCCATGGTTGAGCATTCAAAAACTAAGTGATTCCTTCATAATTTTTGGTGGTTTCAGCGATGGAGGTATAATATATTGTTGAGTGATGAGGCTTGGAGTTTACAATTTGTCCAACACAACATTCTGCATGATATTGTGGCCATGCTTCCCTTGGGGATGACATTTATCTTGCGTAGGTCCGTGGAGGATGGAGGTCGCCAATGGTTGGTTGGACCAGCTTGAACACTGACAATAGTTTTAATCACAACAGTTCTTTCATGGGTTGTGGGGGTCTTTTACGTGACCATAATGGAGCTTGGGTTCTTGGCTTCTCTAGTTTTGAAGGTTCAGGAGATGTGTATTTGAATGAGCTTCTGGAAGTGATCCGCAGTCTAACTTTGGCTGGCGCCTTAGTATTTGTAAGCTTGTGTGTGAGCTGGATTGCCTTGACGTGGTGAATGGTCTATCTCGTAATGGTTCGCTTCATCTTCACTCATGTACAACTTATCTTGCGGATGCAAGGGTTCTAGCTCAACAGAATTGAGAGGTGATTTTCAAGAATGTCTCTAGAGATTGCAACAGACCCGCATATGCGTTAGCCAAATTAAATGGGACTTAGGGAGAAGGAAGAGTTTAAAACTTGGAATTCTCCTCTCATGAAAGTTCTTTCTCTATCGGAGTGTGGCTAGTTTTGTTTTGCTGTTTTGTTATTTCTTTGTGATTTTTAATTTTCCACTAAATTGCATTCATGATTTTATGGTCACAGATGCATACTGTGACATATGCACATTATCTCCCGTGAGTCACCAGACTGTCTTCACATGAGTGCTTTGCTTTGTATGTCTTTGACAGTATTTCCTTCAGGATGTATGTAGTGATGACCGGACGGTTTCTCCTGGCAGATTGATTCTCTTGATGATACTTTGAGATTCATTCAGTCCCTCTAGTAGATAGACATTCCTGGATATGAGAAATTTCACTGTATTAGAAATTCTATCTCTAATGATATTAGACCTTGAAGAAATTGTTAATTATCAAAACATAATAATTCATTTAATTATTTGAATCTAACAGAAAGTCTTTCTATTGGAGTGTGGCTAGTTTTGTTTTGTTGTTTTGTTCTTTCTTTGTATTTTTAATTTTCCACTAAATTGCATTCATGAATTTATGGTCACAGATGCATACTGTGACATATGCACATTATAATATGGTTAATTCATCTAATAAAAATTTACTGCGGAACATCATGAGAAATTTTCCTAGTAGATTTTACCAATGGTTTGTTTTCGTTGATAATAATTATATGTGACAGACTGGTTGATTTGTTTCCATGGCTACAATTAATTAACCAAATACTATGATACGCAAAAATTGACTAGCCAATAATGGAGTATAATTTGATAACTTTCTTAATTTATTTCAGTAGTTGATTCTCTTTTATGAATTTTGCAATTTTAAGCTGAAGTTTTGACAAAATATCATACACCTTTTATCTTTTCCTTTAAAGTTTATATTTTCTTTGCTTCTTTATTACTATAGACCATATCTTCTATACTTATTTGAGAATTTATTTATAAAATGAATTTAAGGACTGTGTGTGTAAGATGAACTGTCCAAAAAGATTACATTTAGTAATATTATATGTATATGTTTAAATAAATTAATATGATGATACTTTTTTTATAAATTATTACAATTCATTTTTTAAGTAAGTTAATAAATATACAATTTAATAATTTATTTTTGTAGTTGATTCTCTTTTATGAATTTTGCAATTTTAAGCTGAAGATTTGACAAAAAATTATATACAATTGATATTTTCCTTTATAGTTTATATTTTCTTTGCTTCTTTATTAGTAAAGACCATATCTTCTAAAATAATTTGAATTTATTTATAAAATGAATTTAGGGACTGTGTGTAAGATGAATTGTTCAAAAAGATTACATTTAATAACCCATATATGTATATATTTAAATAAATTAACATGATGATATTCTTTTATAAATTATGGCAATTAATTTTTTAAGTAAGTTAATAAATATGCAATTTATTAATATTATAATAAAAACTAATATGTAAAATTTATCATTAGTATAATAATAATTGCATTAATACACATGATTAAAAACCAAAATTTCATTTTAATTTTTAATTGGCTTAATAGCACTTTTGGTCCCTCGCTTATCACGATTTGACACTTTTTGTCCCTAACAAAAAAAATTAGCCTAAATGGTCCCTCACTTTGTCAAACGACAGCAGCTTTAGTCCCCGTCACTATTCTGTTAAATATTTAACGGTTTCTGTCAAAAATTAAAAAAAAATATAATACAATCAAAATAAACCATATATGGACATAATTTGTAATTTTAATTTGTGGGGTAATTTTTTTTGAATCAGGGGTGGAGTAATTTGTAACACAAGAACACAATTTTCAGTGACTATACATCATTTAAGTTAACCAATATATTTTATTGAAAGAATACAGCAGCAAAAACTTCAAACGAAGCATGCATTTGTTCTGGCCACTACTTCACCTTCTCCGATTATCCATGTATGTGTCTTCGCTTTCCTTGTCCTCTATGAAGCCCAAAAAAGCAAGAAACCAAAAAAAGAAAAATCCTCCGGACCAATTGCCTCCACCTCCTCCACGGCCTCCATCATCATCGTCACGAGGTGGAACTCCAGTTCCACCATCACCCCTCCATCTTCTTTATCTTCAAAACCCAAAAGCCAGAAATTTCCTTCATCTTCCTCCTCCTCCTCCTCCTTCCACTCCCACCAACACCACCATCACCACTGAAACTCCCACCCAGAACCACCACAATTGAACCCTTCCTCTCATCCAACACCACCACCACCCTTTGTCTTCGCGATATCATTCACCCGTAGATGAAGATCTACATTGGAAAGGGAATTTTTTTGGACCTGGTTGTTGGATGAAACCCCATTTCCCAACTCTTGGTTTGTTGGATCGAGCTTGGGGTTTAGGGTTATAATGAAACGACAGAGGACCACGCTGGAACGAGACTCTTGAAAGAGTTTATTCCACCATACCTAGCAACCAACACCTTCTTCTCCTCCTTCTTCCTTTAGCAAGATTCACAAAGAGAGAGAGCTATCTGGATTTGGGATTTCCGAGGTTGGATTCACCTTCTTCTCCTCATTTGATTTGAACCTCTGACATGTGTTTGAGCCTCGACATGTGTTTGAGAGTTTATTCTAGGTATTTTTGCCATGGTTGCTTGATCTGAGTTGTAAGGCTTCGATCTCCACTCATGGTTCACTGTCTCTGGATCTGATGCGTGCTATAAGTAGCTCGGAGAAAGCACCTGGATCGCTTCCTCTTCTCTCTGGTGCATTTTGCCTTCATGGGTCTCCATCAAAACTCGATCTTACGCTGGTTTCGAAGAAGGAGATGAAGGGAGGAGGGCCGAAGGTGAGAAGAGGAGTGGCAGTGCTGGTTGTGGATTCAGTGGAGAGGGAGATTTAGGGTTTGGTTTTGGGAGAAGAGGAAGATGAAGGTTTTATGAGGGTGGCGGCTCATCTTTTCCCTTTTTTTGTTTTAGATCCAGAGATTGTGGGTAACGAGAAAGTATTGTGAACCACCTAGGATACGAGAAGGGGATGAAGATTCTTTGATGATGGGGAAGGTTTTTCTGATGAAGATGAACATTCATATTTTTTTGGTTTTTCTGGGGTTTTCTATGGAGAAGATGATGAAGAAGGGGATGAAGATGAACATTTTGGGTTTCAAGAGTTTTTTTGTTACAATTTTGTTGTTGTTAATTTTTGACAGAAACCGTTAAATATTTAACGGAATAGTGACGGGGGACTAAAGTTGCTGTCATTTGACAAAGTGAGGGACCATTTAGGCTAATTTTTTTTATTAGGGACCAAAAGTGTTAAATCGTGATAAGTGAGAGACCAAAAGTGTTATTAAGCCTTTTTAATTTTATAATTTTTCAGAATACATATCTAAAAGAAAATCCATAGAACGCTTGACAAACCAGTCTAAGATGGATTTAACTTCAAAAAGAAATTTTTTATATTAAAATTTGAACACTAAATTCTCATAACTCGAATAAAATTCAGCTTGTACTTTATTTTGATTTCAGATTTTTAAGATAATTAAGTACTTTGGAACCCTAGTTCTGTAGCTGCAAAATTCAATTCTCATCCATCAATCGGTATCGACGTCCTCAAAGGCCCATGCATTCTCATGACGGAGACTAGCCTCTTGCTCCTCTGTGAAACCGGTATCGACGATGCCGAAGACCTTCCGCACGAACTCCACGCTCTTGTTCTGTATCCGATCTGCAATGCTTTGGCTCATGCGATCAAGAAGATCCTTCATGTTCAGGTAGTTCGCGGCCATTAACAACTTCTTCAACTCATCGTTGCTCAGCGCCTTTGTGAACTCGACATCGAAATCCTTGGCGTCGCCGGTGAGGTGCTGCCTGCAGTACTCGATGATCTTGGTGAGATCTCCACTGCAGACATTGTGGAGGGAAATGGAGGAGGCGGAGGTGCCTTCATCAATGAAGGTCTGCACAGTTTGCATCTGCTTTGCGATCGATGCCTCCACCTCAAAGATTTTACCATCCGAAGTCTTCAAAGATATCATCTTTGATGAGGATGGTGATGCGGCATGTGCCATCGTTGTTGCGGAGAAAATGGTAGAGGAAGGACAAAATGAGAGAAAGTGAGAGAGAAAGTGAGAGAGAGTGAGGTATTGAACTTTGATGGAAAACGCTTCTTTTATAGAGAGACGGGTACGCCAGTGCTGTCTAGAAATCTACACCCTCGTCTCAGTTTCTTATTTACCGTTTACTTAGAGAAATTTTAAGATAACATTAATTATTAATTATTGATGTTTTGCCAAGTAAATTAATGTGTTTGTGAAATTAATAAATGAAAAAGATAAAATATATTTTAAAGGGTTAAATAGGAAAACATAACATACTTTTCTAAAATTTTAAAAAATTAATTGCACTCCTTAATATATACATCAATTCTCTTTTCGGGAATAATTCAAAAATATATTTACATAAAATTTAAGTACGATTTTCATAATTGTTAAAAAATTTAGAAGTAAACATATATAAATTTATGATTTGTCATAGTAAAATTATTACATATGGAATTAGAAAATATTGATATATATAATTACAATTATGTATGTTTAAATTACACGATAAAATTTAAATTAAAAAATTTGCACGATGAGGAATATTTTACACCAATCAGGTTAAAACTTAATTAAAAATAAATTTCGATATAGTTTGATTACTTTTTCATTTTTTTCAATATATATATATATATATATATATATATATATATATATATATATATATTTAAAAAAATATACCCTGAGCATCCCACGAGTATATAAAAGAGCCACCCCTTTATGTGGCCACTATATGCCACGTGACTCTTTCACACACACCCTAATTAACACAGCTAAATCATTTTATTAATTAATAAACCTTCTTAATACACCTAATTATGAAATATTGAATTTGAAAATATTAAATTGGTGTGAAATTGTTTCCAATTTTATAATTTTTCTAAAACAAGTTGACCAAAGATACTATTTTATTAATTAATACGCCTAATTACGAAAATATTAAATTGGTGAGAAATTCTTTTAAAATTTTATAATTTAAATTTTTTTAAAACAAGTTGACCAAATATATTCAACACATGTTGTAACCAAAAAAAAATGTAACCAAAAAAAATATTCAACACATGTTTAAATACATTTTAATGTAATGAGTGTTAAATAATACTATCATTTTTTTTTTTTGATAAGCTAAATTTATTACCAAGCACAAAGGGGTGCTTGAACCCAAACACAAAATCACAAAGAAGTGATTTGAGTTGAAGATTACAATGTATATAAAGAGAAAACTGCAGAAAGAACCAGCCCTATAGATAGTTGTACAGACCACTAACTATCCACTACCAATTGCATATAATATAAAAATAAAACATGAGCCATCAAACCTCCAGTACATGCCAATTTGGGAAGTCTGTTACCTCCATGGATATCACTATCATGCATCCACCTTCTTAGTTGCACCAGGACTTTTTTAAACTGCTGATACCATGAGTCGAATTATTAATTGCGTCCTCATGGCAAACGAGGTCATCCATGAAGCTAAACTTAGAAGAAAACCTACAGTGGTAATGAAGGTGGACTTTGAGAAGGCATATGATACTGTCAAATGGGATTTTCTGTTGTACATGCTAAGGAGGCTGAATTTCAGTCAGCGTTGGGTTACTTGGATACGTGGGTGTTTGGAGTCTTCATCAGTATCTGTTCTGGTAAGTGGAAGTCTATCAGAGGAGTTCTGTATGGAAAAAGGAGTCAGGCAAGGGGATCCTCTTGCCCCCTTTTTATTCCTAATTGTGGCCGAAGGACTTAGTGGCTTATTGAGGGAAGCTGTCAGTAAGAGCAAATATTCTCATTTCTGCTTTGATTCTGCCCCTCAGGTAAATATTTCCTTACTGCAGTTCGCTGACGACACGTTATTTATAGGGGAAGCGTCACTGCAAAATATCTATCTCATAAAAAGTGTTTTGCGTTGTTTTGAACTGGTTTCGGGATTGAAAGTTAACTTCTCAAAAAGCCGGATAGCAGGAATAAATATAGACAATGGGATTCTGAATAGCTATGCAGCCATTTTGAATTGCAGATGTATGAAGACTCCCTTCACTTTCTTGGGACTCCCGATAGGGGGAAACCCGAGGAGACTCTCATTCTGGAACCCAGTCCTAGAAAACATGCAGAAGAGGTTGTCGAAGTGGAAGCAAAAGCATTTCTCTTTTGGAGGTAGGTTATGCCTAATTCAATCTGTTCTTACCTCCATCCCTCTATATTTCCTCTCTTTCTTTAAAATGCCCCTTGGGATAGTGCGAAAATGTAACAAAATTTTAAGGAATTTCCTTTGGGGTGGCGTTGAGGGTGAGGGGAAGATATCCTGGGTAAAGTGGGAGAAAGTTTGCAGGCCCAAGGCGAATGGTGGTTTAGGTGTGAAGGATATTCGATTATTCAACACGGCACTATTAAGCAAATGGAGATGGAGGCTTTTAACTGAGAAGGATTGTTTGTGGCGTCAACTACTTATCGCTAAATATAAAATTTTTGATCATACCAAGGCGTCGTCCTGCTGGAGGGACCTTTTCTCAGTTTGTTTTGCTGGGGAGGAAGGGGGATGGTTCGATGCCTCTGTTCGAAGAAAGGTTGAGGAGGGAAATGAGTTTTCATTCGGGGAGGATAACTGGAGTGGAATTGGTATCTTCAAAGAGAGATTTCAGCGTCTTTTTAATTTATCTCTACAACAGCAGGCTTGTGTTAAAGAAATGGGTGGATGGATAAATGGAAATTGGAATTGGAATTTCACTTGGCGTAGGAATTTAATAGGTAGGGAACAGGGCATGTTTGCTGAATTAAGGAGTGTGATTGATGGGGTCTCACTTATTGAGGGCAGGCCAGATCGTTGGGAGTGGCCTAAGGAGGAATTTGGAATTTTCTCAATGAGTTCAGCCTATGCAATACTACAAGGAGACGTTCTTGAAGGGAGTGGAGGAATATTTAGGAAAATTTGGTCAATTAAGGCCCCCTCTAATTTATTGGCTTTATCGTGGAAAATCTTATTGGACCGGATCCAAATGAAGGTCAATCCTTTGAAAAGAAATGCTCTTCCTGCATATATACCTTCCTCATGTGTGATGTGCTCCTCGTCAGCAGAATCAACCTCTCATCTATTTTTTTCTTGCCGAGTCGCATGGACTATTTGGATGGGGGTCTATTCTTGGCTGGGTATTTCATTAGCAATCCCGAATGAAGGCCATGCTCACTTCCTTCAACACTGCTCAAGCCCCAGGAAAACCGGTAATGTGCTTGCTTTAATTTGGGTTGCAACAATAAGTTTTATCTGGAATTTGAGGAATAAAGTTATTTTCAAGGAAGGGAATATTGAAGTTGGAAGAGCTATAGATATTATTCAGATTAAGACTTGGCTTTGGTGTAGATCTAAATTCCGTGGATTTCAATTCTCGTTGTTTGAATGGATCATGAATCCCTTTAGTTGTATTGATGCTCTGTAATGTTAGGCTTGTAGGTGCTGGGTATGTAGTTCCAAGATTTCAATGGGTTGTGTTATTCTTGAATGGTGTTGGAATCTTGCTTTGATTATTTGCAAATGCAAGTCTGCGCCTATATGCGGTTGCTTATTTGGAGTGCTGGTGTAGGCTCTCACGAGCAGTTTTGAATTGAGGCAGTTGGGATGTCACTTTGCAGTTGAGGTGGGATCAAAGAATTCTTTTATTTTGAGTGCTGGTGTAGGTTGTTTTCTGTTGAATTTTCTTCTGCAGGTCTGGATTTTTCTTGGAGGTTGATGGCCTGTTTATACTATAATACGCTGTGTTGGTGGGAGCAACCAATTGGAAATGGAAATTTATAGATATATTATGGCAGGGTGGCAGGGCATGTGAAGGGAAGCTGCATATATTTATATATACCATGTATATATGTGTGTGGAAGGAAAGGTGAAGGGTGGCTGGAATTGAAGCAGGACAAGCTTTTCTCAACTATAAATTTTATTTTATGTAATTCCCTGTTCTTTCTCTTGGTTTGTACTAAATCTGTCTAGTATGAATGGCTCTTGACACTATCTTATTTGTATTCGGGTTAAGCAACCCTTGTGCTTATTTTTTAATACATTTTAGCTTATCAAAAAAAATTAATTGCTTACACCAAGTGAGAAAATATAATTAAAATGTATAAGTATATTTATTTTTAAACTTTCGATTAATGCTTGAGACCAATATAGCAATACCTCTATAAATGCTCTGGTCTAAAGAAACAATGATCAAAATGTGTAGAGCTTTTCTCTCAAATTTGATTTACGTTCACAAGATTTTTCTCGGTTATTTTGCGTTTCTCTCAGTTTTAATGCATCATTACCTCATTAATTGAAAATATGATCTAGTAAGACAAATTGAACATTTTTTTACCATACATTAAAATATTTTTTTTCACAAAATTAATTATATTAACTTCTTAGACCAACAAAGGAAATATATTAAAAATGCATCACCAAAATAGGTATTCCTTTTAAAACCTGTCGCGAAGGTTATATTTTGCTAACTTATATTTGTTGTTAAATCATGTTTTTTTTTTTTAGTATTGACCAAAGTATCCCCACAGCCGGTTGCCGTGAGACTAATCCTTCACCTCACGGTCAGCGCACGAAGCGGTAGGGGGCTGGCCAATAAGTTTTTTTCCATATATGTCGTTATTATTTTTTCATTATGTTATTATTCCATAATTCTTTTACATATACCATACCAACTTAGGCAACACCAGGCGTTGTAGTAACTTGGGGTTAATTATGAGGAAGAAGATTTAGTGGTGGTGGTTCTGCGGTGTACTTCTCAACAATCCAACACATAATTATGTGATTCTTCATCAAAAGTTGATGGGGACGGTGGTTGTGAAAGTGTGGTTGATCTTGTTGGACAAAATTTGTTTTTTTTTAATAGGCAAAATTGGTTTTTATAAAAATATTTTTTTTATTTTTCAGAAAATGATAATTACCTGCTAAGGGTTAAACCCATTCTTGTGTAAGGTTAGACAATTTATTTTTTGTGTGTAGGTTAGACGTCTCCCCTAATTTCAAATATTTTGCTTCTCACTCTCTTTTTTAATTATATAACTCATCTCATAATTTCTTTATCTTTTCTTCCTATGCCGTCTCTTTTCACCTTTTTCCCACCGAAAAATGAGTTCGAACAAATCATTTTTTCAGTTTTGGTAATTTATTGACAACAACATAATTGTAGCATTTTCATGTATAAATAGTTTTTTAATTTTTTATATTTAGAATATTTGCAACTGATAATTAAAAAATTAAGGATAAATCCGTTTCGATTCTTGTTGAACTTAACGTAAATTTACGTTGAAGTTAACATTCAAATCTTACTTCTCAGATCCATAATAAATTCAACATAAAAAATTCTATGTGAAATTATGTTTGTGTTGACTCTAACTCCAAACCAAACATACACTTAAAATATAAATATAGACATTATCAAAGTGAACTTGATTTCTTGTAATGAAATCCTTTCTATATCAAGTAGTATATATCTTATTAGCACCTTGCCAACTTTACTTGGCTTTGTTGGTGTCATGCATAAATGATTGACCACAAATAAAATAAAAATAGAAAAACAATTGGACAGAAAAAAAAAAAACCCTTAATATAATGCATATGTCTTATCGCCTTCACAAAAAAAAGCATTCCTTCAATAACAATCCTCACTTCTCTGTCCACGTTTCTTGCAACTAGTGCATTGTACCAACAGACACAGGTAAATCTTCAACCTTTCTTATTTTCTTCTTCCTCTTTCTCCTTTAACTCAATTGTCGTTGATCTTCGGTTGTTTGCAGAGTCATGGGTAGGTTGTTTGTGGTCAATCTGGAAGGGAGGATCTATAGCTGCAAACACTGCCGCACCCATCTTGCGCTATACGAAGACATCGTCTCCAAGGTTCCATTTTGATCGCTTAACCTCTTTTCATTAGCTATTAATTTTACTGGGTGTGTGACACTTTTGCTAGATTTGCATCCCCGATTGTTGTTTATCCATCTGTGAGTCACTACTGTGTGCAATTACTTGAATCTAATTTAATGCTTTTCTTTGCAAGAGTTGGTTTGTTAAGTGGAGATGAGGATTTTGTGCTACTTCTTTCCAATTGCTTGGTGGTTGCTTAATTTGCTCAGCTTAGAATGTATGTTTTCCTTTAGATGATGCTTTGACATGCTAATTGCTTCTTATGTCATGTTTTTTTGTGGTTTCAAATGTTTCATTTGTCTACTTATACCCCAGAAATCATGGAGATGTTATTTTTAATAAGAATGCTTAACTTTTTTTTTTTTTTTAACTTCTGGTACGAATGCCTTGAGAGTTGAGGTTTTCCTTTCTTATCTACTTCTGAACTATAATGCTGTACTGCCTGATTTTCTGATATTTGTTTTTCTGAAAGTAGTGGAGAAGAAAGTAGATAAAATTCTGGATCTCTTTATGCAAGGAGAAGATAGATGTCATCTAGATAATTTTCCTTCTGCTGAGACATGATTTTAACATATTTCCCAGAGAAACTGGGGATAACAATGCTATTGTCGATCTCAATTCTTCATAATTTTATGAATATTACATAAGATCTGCGAATAAATTTGTAGAGTTTTAGGCCTCCTTGTCCCTTTGCAATTAAACTTGTGCTTCTACGAGTAACATTATCGTAATTCTGAATTAGAACTTGCAGTGTATGTATTATCTTGATTGCAGTGTATATTTATTGATAGAGTATCAGATACAACTTACACCACCATCAGCTTCAATTTGCACAATGAAGTATTTCTACTTGTTACCACTAGTGCAGTTTCTTATGTTTTGGTTGCATAGATGCATCTTTGTATTTTGTTGGTACTTACAAGTGATATCAGTTAGAAGTCTATTTCCATCAACAGATACCTGCATCTTGTCTAGGCTAGCTAATAGTCATAGATTAACATTTGGAGAACATTATCTTTCAAGATAAATATATTTTGCTTGTGTTAAGCTTTTCGAAATTTAGTCTTATCATTTTTTCTTGAACTTTTTGGTATTTTTTGTTGCTGGCACCCCAAATTCCTAATTGGAGCTTTTCATAAACACAAATAATCTGACTCATTTTTTTGGTATGTTGATTTATTTAGACTTTCCAGTCCAGACATGGCAAAGCTTATCTCTTCAATAAGGTGTAAGTTATCCTTACCTTGGGCACCTTATCATTTTGTGATTACTAAGAACCTGAAGTAAGCATTCCACTTGCTGTATCAAAATCATCAGCAATAAAGCTTGGTAATGTCATACTTGCTACCTACGGTGTTAAAAAGAAGGAAGCATAGAAGAATATTGAGATTTTGTTTATCCAAGAAGTTGTTTGAGGATACACATCACATCACGGTCCTTTTTTTGTGAATGTTCACTGGTAAATCCTCTTATGCTTGCATTTAGGACATGCCAATCAAATAGGAAATCACATAATCTTAGGTGGAACACTACTACATAAGATATCAATCCATAATCGCTATAACTCTTCTCTTATCCACTGGTGAGGCAACGAGTAACTAAAGTGTTGACAAAATAGTTTAAGTTTGCAATTCATGTCCTCTTGCCTTGTGGAACCCCTAAAAGCTGCAAAATTATATTTTTGCAGTTGGCTCTGTTTACAGATGTAGTTGAAACCTTTTTCTTCTTTGACAGCGCGAATGTTTCTCTTGGTGAAAAAGAGGATAGACTGATGATGACTGGGTTACATACTGTGGCTGACATTTTCTGTGTGGGTTGCGGATCGATTGTTGGTTGGAAATATGTAAGATTATGAGGCAGTGCTTCAAACATCATGGTTTTACCTTTATATGTAGCTTTTAGTTACTCAAATGGTTCTTTTTCAGGAGACTGCCCATGAAAAAGGCCAGAAGTACAAGGAAGGAAAATCTGTGCTTGAACGGTGAGTTGAAATGTTGTTAGAAAAGTTTGCTAATATAATTCAAAGTGAAGTCATCTTGAGCCATAAGCATGTGGTGGTTTAGATGAGTTCTATTTTGAGCAGGTACAAAGTGTCAGGTCCTGATGGAAGCAATTATTGGATCAGCCACGAAGCAAATATTGGTGGAAGTGATGCAGATGATGTTTAATCATTCTGGCATTCTCAATTGTATATTCCTTAACCCTGCATTGTCCAATCAATCTGGATTTATCCCAAAAATTTCACAAAATCAGCATGTTGCCATATCCTGTCAATAAAGCAATATATAAACTACATCTAATTGGTATTTTTTTTTTAAAAGCTGATATTCAAACATCTAATTGGTCCTCTTTTTCAATGTGTAGCAACAAAGTTGGATGGAGAAAGCCTTTCACTTGCTTTGTCTGTCTCTCAAGTAAATGGAATGTATTGAAATAAAAAGACTGCTCAAAACTATGTATTAAACAAAACTTGGTTGATTGATTTCTTCTTGAAATGGATTTTACTCAGTTATGATGCCAAATAAAATACTACTTGAATGTGAAACACTGACAACTGGATTGAGATGCAAAGATTGATATTCTCATCTTCATGCAGGATTAAGTGTGTGAGTGCGACTTGAACAAACATTCACCGAAGGGTTTCGTTCACTTTTTGCCTCAAAATGATTGCTAACATTATCCATATTTTCACCTATATTTGTTTGCACTTGTGTCAACGATATCCAAACATAACAATAAGTTTTTTTTTTACTTAATAGCACTTTTGGTCCCTCACTTATCATGATTTGACACTTTTGGTCTCTAACAAAAAAAATTAGCCTAAATGGTCCCTCACTTTGACAAACGACAGCAGTTTTAGTTCCCCGTCACTATTCCGTCCAATATTTAATGATTTTTGTCAAAAATTAAAAAAAAAACTCTTAGAAACTCTTCATCTTCATCATCTTCTCCATTAAAAAACCCAGAAAAACCTAAAAAATGTGAATGTTCATGCTCTAGAATATTCCCTGATCTTCCATGCATTTATGCTACTGCATCTTGTCATCACAAACCAAAATCATTCTCCAATAGCACCAAAAACAAAAACCCACTTTTCCTTCCAGCAAGACACCAGAACTTTGAATAAGAAAATGGGAAAATAGAAACAGAATCATAAGCCTACTTGATCTGTAACAATAACACATAAAAAATAGAAAAACCTTCGCAAACCCAAAATAATTTGACATTTCACCCAGAACAAAGTTGATCAATGAAAATGAGCATCATCGAAATTTAACTCCAAACCCAAAATCAATAGCAACAGAGCAGAAAACTGAGAGAGACTAACAATGGGGATGTCTTTGATGTTGAGGTGAGGAAAGGGGTCGGTGGTGCAGACACGAACAGGGGCAAGTGGAGCACCCAATACACCAAGCAACAATCTCAGATCAGACTTTTTGCATGCGGAAGCGGAAGAAGACGAAGATGAAGAAGAAGAAGGAGAAGCAGATCGAGATCGAGAGAAGAGGGAGAAAACAGATCGAGAGAGAGAGAGAGAGAGAGGGAGGACGGCACGGCGGGGCGAGGAACCGCGGCGACGGCAGAACCGCGGCGGCACGGTGATGCGACGACGACGGCATGCGACGACACGACAGCAGAACCGCTCTTCCTCTGTTTCTCCCTCTCGTCTCACACTCTCCCTCTATTTCTCCCTCTCTCACGCTCTCCCTCTGTTTTCTCCCTTTTCTTTCACTCTCTCTCTCTCGCCACTTCTTCTCTTTCTCTCACCCCACTTTTGCTCTGTTTCTTATCTGTTCCTCTTCCTTTTTTTTATTTAGTCGTTTTTCATTTTTCCATTTTTCCTCTTTTTTACAATAACTGTACTAAAGGTTATTCTTCTGGATTTATTTTTAATGTTGAAGGTGATGATGAAGATGGTTGAATATAATGATGAACATTCATATTTTTTAGGTTTTTCTGGGTTTTTTTTATGGAGAAGATGATGTACTGGATGAAGATGAAGGGTTTCTAAGAGTTTTTTTTTACAATTTTTTTTAAATTTTTTTATGGAAACCATTAAATATTGGACGGAATAGTGACGGGGGACTAAAACTGCTGTCGTTTGTCAAAGTGAGGGACCATTTAGGCTAATTGTTTTTTGTTAATGACTAAAAGTGTCAAATCGTGATAAGTGAGGACAAAAAGTGCTATTTAAGTTTTTTTTTTTTTTCTTAACTCAAACATAACAATAAGTTGGATACGATGTAATTTGGTTGTAAAGTATCTTTCCCATTCATTAATCGGATAGCTATTGTTTTCTGTATTCTACAAGCTATTACTGGTAGCATTAATATTTTCCATTCCCCTCATGTATTCTTGATCTAACGATTAATGATAAATAAAATAATGGTAATTCGCTATGCAAAGGCAATACCTAATTAGGTTTGACTGAGTTGGTGCAGCAAAATCCATCCTTGAAAATATGTTATTCTCCCTCCGTCCCAAATTATAAGATCCTTTAGAGACAAATTCAATGTCCCAAATTATAAGACCTCTTCTAGATTTCAGGAAAAATAAAAGCTTTTCCTTTTTTACCCCTTGCATTCATTATATTTTAAATTCCAAAACTTTAATTACCACATCTACTAATTACTTCTTTCATATTCCCAACCAACTTTTGGTATATCCAATACTTACATTAACAGTTTCCACATTTTTTTAAATAGGGGCATATTTGGAAGATTTGTATAAAAAGTAACAAAATCAACATATTAATTAGTTTATTACATGTTTTCTTAATAGGCGTGATTGTCTGAAAATGACCCTATAATTTGGGACGAGGGAGTAGTATCTTAGTGGGTTATTTATCATTATTTTTGTGGGGCTCAAATTCCACTTTCAATACAAGGTATTCATAAGCAACCGATACACATTTTACTCTAATGACGGTATCTTATTTTATTTATGGCTGGGTCCATAATATACTATATATTTATATTTTTTTACTTATATTTAATTTAAATTTAAATATTAATTTAATACAATTTAATGAATATTTATAAGAGAATTATATACTTAACATTGAACATGATAAGTTAAGAAAGATAAAAATAAATGGATAATAGTGAGGCTCAAACAGATATAGTTTTCGGTACTTTTCAAAAAAAAACTTTCAAAGGGTCACCAAAATAGACCAAACGCACCAAAAAGACCAAATCACATAATGACTCTTTTTAATCGCTTAACCCCTATTTTATTACCCAAATCACATAATGACCACTAATGCACAAAAAAACTGGCACAAATTGCATACTTAAATGGATAAAGGGACCAAAACTTGATCATTTTTATAAATAGGGGATTTAAATCAATAGAAAATTTAAAGAGGGCCAAAATTAATAATTCTCTATTTTAAGGGACCAAAAACATATTTAACCATAAATTCTTTTTTCACAAGGATTTATATATAGTCATTTGTTTATTAAATATTGGATTAAATTATATGTCAAACCTTGAGCATTTTTTTAGCTCACATTTAATTTCTCTTATTGGGCTATTATATAAGTGCATTTATACCTATGTGGATTTTGTTTGTGACATACATGTTACCTAAAACACTTGTAAACCCCTTGTGATATATTTTCTATCAAAACAACATAAATTTATATGCATTCAAAACACTTATTTTCTAGGGTGGAAATTCTAAAATTTCAAAATTGAATACATTATTAGTGATCATATATGCATGGGAGCCTATATAAGCCATATAACTTATATGGTTAAAGTCTTGATATTTAAGATTATTAGGAGTCTTAAAATGTAATTTTTATGAAATATGTTGTCGTTTTTACTATCATAACTCTTACAATATTTTAAGATGCTTGGGCTATATTTTAAAATTGTGTATTTCTCTTAAATATGATTATTATTTTCCATATCCATCATCCTTATGTGAAATATGAACTTAAAAATTTATGATACATATCTCCATGGAATATTACCTTGTTCGAGGTTAAAGCTTATATTTTTTTAAGCTTTTCCCATTATTTTTATTTTCTTTTCAATAAGTGTTTTTTTCTTCAACTAACTAATGCTAACCAAGTAGGAGAATGGAGAATTATTTAATTATATTTTGTGGATTATCATTTATCAATTAATTAGAAAATATGTATTTTTGAGAAATTAATATATTAATTAAGAAAATTAATAATTAATTATTAATTATAGCGTTTAGTCAATTAATAAAATTATTATTTGACTTTTCTGATGATGAGTTGAATTATTTATTTAGGCCCAGTGAGAGGTTACTCTTATTAATGAGTTATAAATTTACCTCATCGTTAGGCACTTAATCTAGACACCCTACATATTTAAAAGAAAAGAATAATTTTTCTCACACTCATTAGTATTTGTTCAAGAACACAAAACACAAAAGGATAAATTCTTCTCTTGTACGAGGTATGATTTAATTATATGTTTATCATTGAACATGCTATAATTTTGCATCTTTTGATCAGTTTTATCGGTTCATTTACTATGCACAAGTTTTACTTATGGAACCTCCATTTTACCCCTACTTCAAGAATTAATCCCATCATCATCCCTCAACATCCATCTTTCGTCCCTCTCATGGCTCTAGCTTTAACAGCTTCCTGGGCAGGACCAGGTCTTGTTTTCTTGATCTGTTCTTTGTATCTACTAACTTCAGCATCCAGCTTCTTAATCTTCTCATCTACCGTATCACCTCGTTTAGTAATCTGAAATATCAATAACAATTATACTTCACCAAATTGATAACTGAAACTACCAGCGACCAAGCTTCTGTAATCAACTAGCTTTTATATCACAAAATACAAACTAATATTTATAATTAGGATTAATGGTTCAACATGTCTCTGAGTTTGTACCAATGTTTGCGATTGGTTCCTCGCCAGAAAAAAGTTTGCTATAGGTCCCTCAGTTTGCACCAAGTTTGTATTTAGTCCCTGCCGGAGACCAGAGTTCTGGCGAGGACATACGTGACGTGCTGACTGTTTCAACGATGATTATGTGGATTTTTTTTAAAGGGTGTCACGTATGAAAAACATTTTAATTTTAAAACTGCAAATTATCTACATATAAAATTAACTCCAATTCTTCTTGTTGTTTCTATTCTTGTTCTTCATCGTTTTTCTTCTTCTCCTTCAAGCTCAAAACAGAACCCAAATCACATTCTTCATTCTCAGACCACTGAAACCACCACCATGATGCATATGCGAACACAACCTGATCCACAATTTTTCACCCTGTTAAACAACACTTCAACTCGATGTTAAAACTCAGAGAAGGTTCCACATTGAGAAGCGCTTCTTGGAGAGTGCAGAGCGAGGCATCTTGTTCAACATCCCATGCATCTTTGGTTTTTCTCTGCAGCACTTTCCCCTCCTTCCCAGAATCTCTTTGAGGACCATATGAAAAAAACACAGAAAGACTCAACTCCGTGATCCTCTTCTCAAACACAGAACCCTGCAAAACCCCAAAACTCGCACACATTCAAAAATCAAATCCAAGAAACTCAACCAAATTAAAGCCACTGTTAGAAACTAATAAGAAAATGGAAGAAAAGTAACAACCCCCACCCCAGAACCTGCGACCTCCACCCTAGAACCTGTGACTTTCACCCCCAAACCCCCACTTAGAACCCGCAACCCCCACCCCCAAAACCCGTGACCCCCACCCCCAAACCTCCACCCCCAAACCCACAACCCCCACTCCCGAACCTCCATCCCAGAACCCGCGACCCCCACCACCATCACCAAAGTACTTTATGTTATTTGATGAATTGATTTTGAGCTTGAAGGAGAAGAAGAAAAACGATGAAGAACAAGACTAAAAACAAGAAGAAGAAGAAGAAGAAGAAGAAGAAGAAGAAGAAGAAGAAGAAGAAGAAGAAGAAGAAGAAGAAGAAGAAGAAGAAGAAGAAGAAGAAGAAGAAGAAGAAGAAGAAGAAGAATATGTCTCAAGAAGAAGAAGAAGAAACACGAGGAAGAAGAAGATGGGTGTGTTGATTTAGGGATTGCAGGATGCACTTGGGGGTTTGGAGATTTCTAATTTTGATTACTGAGATGATTTAGGTTAATGGGGGTTAAATTGATAATAAGTTAATTTGGGGGTTTTAAAAATTAAAAGGTTTTTCTGACATGTTTTCCCTTTAAAAAAATTAAAAAATCCACACAATCATCACTTACACAGTCAGCACACCACATATGCCCTCACTGGAGCTCCAGTCTCCAGTAGGGACTAAATACAAACTTGGTGCAAACTGAGGGACCTATAGCAAACTTTTTTTCGTCGAGGAAAGCCCAGTTCCAATGAACAAATGGAAACATTAAAGTAGTTCAATAGGTTGTGTTCAACGGAAGGTAAAAAACATGCTTTTTTATCTCATGCCACTACGCGCAATTATCTACACGCATGAAATTCTAACACATTTTCAGGGTTTATCTTGTTAGCTTGAAAAGACAATGCCAAAATTGAATAGATCTGCGAGGGTATGAAGAACCCTAGCCGAATTGAAACAATAACTGAGAGAGAGAATTAGAAAGAGAGGAATAGAACCCTACCGGAGGCATCCGCAACGAAGGAGCGGGTTCCTTGTTCTTCTAGACACCGAAGACTTTTTTCATCGTTGTGGTTCGTGATCTCTCGTCTCACTCGAACTTGAATGCGAAGGTTACTTGTGTTGCGAGAAAATCACAGAGAGAGAAGAGACAACGTAAACACTTTGATTTTTGGGGGTTCACTTACTACTCTCAAGTGATCTACAGGCGGCGAGCTCGTTGGGGGTCGGGGTCGGCGGCGAGCTCACCGTACAGGGGGCTGCCGGAGGCGGGGTTTGATAATGGATGTTGAAGATGATGGAGGGATGAAAATGGATGTTGAAGATGATGGAGGGATGAAAATGGAATTAATTCTTGAAGCAGGGGTAAAATGAATAAGTTTTTACTTATAAAAACTTGTGCATAGTAAGTGTATCCAGTCTTATTATGATTTATTCTTAAATTTTCCATCATTTCATAGCTAGACCAATAAAGAAATTAGGTGTACCTGCCTAAGGTTTTTCCGGCCCGGCCTAACTTGGGCTATTGAGCTAACCTGTTTAAACTCAAGTCCTAGAATTGTGCCTATAAATTCTTGGAACAAATCTAAAAATATAAGAATTTGACGATTAAGGGTTAATAACTTATTTGGTATCTCTCTTTGTATGCATATTTGTGTAAGACCCTGAATATTGGTTCAGAAGTATTTTAGTAATTTTTATATTATTATATAAATAATAAATATTATTGCGTGAATATAGGAAAGTATTTTACTATATTTTAATACATATATGTGAGGCTATATTATTAGACATATGGAGTTCTAAATAATTAGGATGAAGTTGGAAAAATAAAGTACATATTTATATACATATAACACGTGACATGGTTTTCTTATTCATTTAGATCATGGTTTTGAATTATTGTCTTCATGACTCCCTTTTAATAAAAGTTTTATCTGATTTAAATTTCAGTTGTCTTTACTGTCTTTATTTATTTGTTTAATATTACAATTCTAACCCTTGAGAAATCGGGACTTACATTTTGTGTTTTGTCCTGTCGAAAAAGAAAATGCAGTTAAGTCCCTCCGATTAGACGATGTTTGTGTTTGGTCATTGCCTGAGGTCGGAGCTCTGGTGAAGATGCTGAGTGGCAGACAAACACTGATGTGTCATTGTCCATGTCATTTTTAAGTAAATTTTAATTCCACCTGTATACTTAATAATTAAATTAAATTAAAAGTATAAATTAAAAAAATGCAAATTATAAAAAAAAACCTTAATTATTAGCTCTTAAAAAATAAAAATCATAATAATCCAATTCTTCATCAACTCTTCATCTTCTTTCATCGTCTTCAACTTTCTTCCTACATTTCCAGAAACACAACCGAAATACAAATCAAAAAATCATGATCAAAGATCAGTTAGTAATTAGACTCACACAAAGATAAAGCATAACATTAACTAATGACATCCTTTGCTTGTATCAAACCCGTTTTCACCTCCTCTGGAAGTTCACATTGTGCCACCAGAGGAACAATAGTAAGATCCTCTGTCGTTTCATTCCTCAATCGCAACTCCTTCTTCAAGCTATTGTCTCATTCTTCAAGCTTGTATTCTTGTATTCTTCACCCTCACCCCACTCCTCCACCACCACAGCCCCTTCCGCACCCACACCTTCTCGCTTCACCACAGAGCCTTCTCCATAAACCTTCAAGCAGATTCAACTGAAGCCCCATCTTCAAAATTCAAATACAACACATACCAAATACCCCAATCTGGAGCTAACGCCCCGATTTCTTGAGGGTTAAATCACAAATATTAAAAGAATAAATGAACTCGAAAACAGCGGAAAATTAAAACCAAATAAAATAAGCATTTATTCAATAAGCCAACTGGCATAAAAACCGAAAGCAAAGACAGAAATTGAACCAACACCCCGAGCCTCCTACGCAGGGAGTAAAACTTCAAGAATGATGGCAGAATAACAACCCCAAAACCCTAACTACTGCGAACCACGAGAAACTCGACGCTATGAAACTCAGAACCACTCCTGCTCACGCCATATACAATCCCTAGCACGCTGAGCCCTCCACTCATGTTCACGATGAAGTCATCGACTAACATCATTAGACTATCCTCTGAAGACGCAGTCTCCTCCGGCTGCTCCGGTGCTTGGCTCCACATAGCGTCATCAAAATGTATCATCTGATCCAAGATCCGGCAAGGTGGAATTGTAACAAATGTTGTACCACGACAGTAACAAACCTCCATAGTGTCTCCATAATGATCTCTCGTAACTATCTGCATGTAGCCACAATAAATCACCATCTTATGCACACGTCTGAAAGTCCATCTCGATATATCCGCATAATCCAAGAAATATAGCTCTTCCTCCAAAGGATACGAAATATCTCAAAAAGGTCTATCAGAATCCATCTGGCGATAAGCGACCACACAACGCACAATAAATAATGCAAGGGTCAAACTCCAAATATGACGCTCATATAAGTATATCATGTGAAGCATAATAAATCATATTATATCCACAAATCATAAAGCCAAATAATCACACAAGCAACGCCATAAATCAATGGGGAACCTAGAGTCAACCTAAGTATTAATGCACAATACTCAATTGTACTAAAAATATATCCGGATAATTAACGTCATCACTAAGGAAGACGGGATGACCACGGCCTCCTCCGAGCATGAGAGAAACCAACAAAACTAGCCGTTTGCACGGTACGTCACTTACACACGAACAACTTGATGACGAAACTAGTGAACCAAGAAATCCCAGGAAACGATCCTCGATCGTACTCAAACAATGTTATGCCATGAGTTAGTCAAACAAATCACAATCTCTGTCCCACAAAAGGATAATAGTTCTCCCAACAAATCAATAATTCACATGGCATGTTCATGATAACAATTAGCAAATCCAAATAACATGTTATCAAATATTCACAAATAGAAGCATGTGATAAAGCTCTTAAACAAATAGTCACATAATGAAGAAACATCATATAATCACAATTATATACATATATCAAGCATATGATATAAATTCACAAGCAAATATTCACATAGCACAATCGCACACAGGCACTTCTAAGGACTGAGGCACCCTTACCTAGGCCTAATCCAAGCTTACACACAAGTCTAAAGAGAAGTCCTCCACAGAAAACCTTTAGAACAAAGCACATTTATTTTACGTAATTAGTCTACATACTCTTAACACATGCATACGTATATTTAATTTCCTAACTTTATTTTATTTCCCCAAAAAAAGAAAAGCTAACCCAAAGCATACTTATATAAATATTATATATTTATATACCCATTATATCTCCGCTTTATATATTATATATGTAATTTTCAAGACATACATATTGTTAGAGAAATGCAGTATCGTCTGATACCTATCGTCTGTATCGTCTGATACTTATTGTCTGTATCGTCTGATACTATCGTCTGAATAAGTTAGCATTCTATCATTTGTATGGCAGCATCATCTGCCAAGTTGAATCGAATCCATAACTGTATCGTTTGGTCAGTTAGTTATGTCAGTTGTCCATGTGTGAAAGGTGACCCGAAATTATCTGGAAATCTGTCTGATTGTATTGACCCAGAATATCCAGGATTTTGTCTGTTTTCCCTCTGTATATAAATAAATCTTGTACAGTGAATTTATCAAAATAAAAAGAATATTCAGTATTTTTTGATTTCTCATTTTTCTTCTTCAAAGAACCATTGGTTCTTAACATGGTATCAAGAGCTAGTCTCGATCTATGATCTTGTTTTTTGTTTTCCGCTATGGAAGAAGCTCAAACTTCGTCTTTGCCTTCCCTTTCACATATTGTTTCAATCAAACTTGATGAAACAAATTTTCGTTCCTGGGTACAACACGTTGAAGGTGTTGTTTGACAACATAGTGTGGAAAAGTTTCTTGTGAATCCAGCAATCCCACTTCGTTTTTGTCTGATGCTGATCGTAAAAAGTCTGTTGAGAATCCTCTTTACAGTACCTGGATCAAACAGGACTCAGCACTATTCACTTGGTTTCTTTCTTCCCTATTGTCTGTCGTTCTGCCCATAGTTGTTAACTGCAAACAGTCCTAGCAAATCTGGCAAGAAGTTCATGACTTATTCAATGTACATTCTCTGACATAATCCGCAACTCTTCGCTCAGAGCTTCGCACCATTGTCAAAGGGGAGAAATCTCTCTCCGACTATCTCAAACGCATTAAGATAGTTGTCAATGGTCTCATCTCCATCGGTGATCTAGTTTCATATCGAGATCACATTGAAGCTATCTTTGGTGGATTACTGGATGAGTATAGCTATGCTATGCCTCTTGTCAGCAATCGGGAGGTTCCATGCTTTGTCTCTCAAGCAGAAGCAATGCTTATTGCTCATGAGGCCTACCTTCTTCACTCTCGCAAGTGTCAGCTTCTTGACAATCCACCGTCTGCTCTGCTCACACATACACCTGCGTAGACGATAGACTCACCAGTACTGAACAAGCAGTCTACTTAAGCCAACTATGCTTCTGGTTCACCTGCCCAAAATCGTGTCGTGCACACCACTAATGGTCCACCATCTGTGAATCAGGGTTTCTTTGAGTTGACCCAAAACTATGACTCGTTTGATTATCGTGGTCCTAGTGGTCGCTCTGGTGGCCGTAGGCGTGGATGTGGTGGACGCTCCTCTGTTCAGTGTCAAATCTGTTACAAGTGGGGTCATGAAGCCAACACTTGCTATCACTGCATATGGTTTGCCAATTTTCCAGGAATGGTTGGCTCATCACCATATGGTGGTCAGATTAATCAAGTTCCTCAGCAGGCCAGTACCTTTGGAGGATTTTTACCACCTCTTTCTAATTTTTAACAAGTAGGACTTGGTCCCCCACCCTTTTATAATCTTCAAATAATTGGGCCCTCCCAATTACCTTTTCCCAATGCTGGTCCAAAGACTGGTCCACATGGATATCCTTTAGGAATTTCTTATGCTCCGTTTGCTAGATATGTCAATGGTTATCACCAGCATACGATGTTGGCACCTGTGTTTCAGTCTCCCCATCAGACGATTGGCCCTTCTCACTTTGCACAATGACCAACAGGCCAATTGTTTTCACACCAGACGATGGGACAAGCTCTGCTCACTACATCTGCAGGACCAAGTGCAAGGAACTGGTTACCAGGCACTGGTGCAACTCACCATGTCACCCATGATGCTACTGCCTTTTCCAATCCTACAACCCTTCAAGGGAATGATCACATGCTCATAGGAAATGGTCAAGGTTTGCCTATCCAATCTATTTTTACAGTTTCCTTTAAGTCACCATGTCAAACACATGCTAATCTTTCTCTTGGTGATTTGTTGCTTGTTCCCTCAACCACTAAAAATCTTGTCAGTGTTAGTAGGTTTGCTAGAGATAATCATGTTAAATTTTAGTTTGATCATGCTTATTGTCTTATCAAATCTCAGGCCAATGGTGAAATTCTTCTTCAAGGGACTGTTGGGGATGATGGTCTCTACTATATTGATGGCATGCATGCTCCAAGTTCTTCAAGAACAAGTCTTCTGTCATGCCAGCTCCCACTTCCTCCTCATTTACTTTACCTAAAACACATGTAACCACAAGCACTAGTAGCTCACTCGTAGGACCCACCTCCTATGACATTTGGTATCATCGCCTAGGTCATCCTACTCATGAGATTTTACATTCTATTCTGACTAAATGTAATATTTCAGTTCCTACTCATGAAATTTTACATTCTATTCTGACTAAATGTAATATTTCAGTTCCTTCTCGAGCTATGTCTCGTGTTTGTAGTCCTATTGTATGGGTATATCTCATTGATTACCTTCTTCTCAATCTAATACAATTTATTCTCACCTTTTAGAACTTGTATTTTCTGATTTATGGGGACCAGCCTCCATTGAATCTTCTACTGGTTATTCTTATTTTCTTACTTGTGTTGATGCCTACACACGATATACATGGATTTTTCCTCTAAGAAAGAAATCTGAAATCTAGGCCACCTTTCTGCAAGTGCACAGAGGATATCGTGTAATATAAAAGATGTCGAACCCACAGGGATAGGTTGAATTCAAGACCCCAAATCAATTGTTCATAGTTTAAAAAGAAAAGTATTAAAGGTTTTGATTGATGGTTATTTTTAGGAACAAATGAACAAAAAAAAGAACAAGATAAATATTTGATAAAATGAGTACTTGGGTTGAGTTCACTACTTATAACTTAAGCTATAAGAATCGATTCCATATATGAATTTCAGCACATGTTCTTAGGTGGTTTGGCCTAGGGTTTCTACTTGTTAATTCCTTAAGCAAGAAGAACTTCCAATCAATAACTAAGCCTAATGCCTTAGTGATTAGTTAATCCAATTGAAGATTAATTTTTGAGTTGAGGCCAACACTAACAATCCTACCCTTATACCTAAGTGGCATGCAATTGTTCTTTCTACTCCCATTTCCCCCAATTCCTAACATTTACCATTGCATAAGAATTAGGCATAAACACTTGTGTACATCAAGATAAATAATAAGCATGGAATAGAAACTAAGAACATAAACCTTTATTCATATAATGAAAATAGAAACCTAAAACATAGTTAAGAAGCAGATTCACTACAACCCAAGATACTAAAGAACTTAGCCAAGTATGGCTAAGGGGGACATAATAAGAACCTGAATTGAGAGCTCAAGAATTGGCTTCCCACACCTCAGGCAATGCTCAGAACAAGAGTATTACAAAGTATCTTTTGGTATATAAGTGTTTCTCCAAGTGTAATTACAAAAGAAACAAGCAGTTTATTTATAGACTTTCTTGACTGCGTCCTAACACTTAGGCGTTGGGTTTAAGTGCCACCAGACGTGGCCAAACAGGGGCTCAACGCATGAGCGTTGGCCTTTCCAACGCTTGGGCATTGGAATTAAATTAAAACTGGGCACAAGTCAGGGGCTCAATGCATGAGCGTTGGCCCTCCAACGCTTGAGCGTTGAAATTACAATATTTCTAGATTCCAAGTCAGGGAGCCAACGCATGAGCGTTGGCTTCCCAACGCTCAGGCGTTGGGCACGTCGAATGCTTCATTGTCTTGCCTCTCTTCTCTTCTTTCTTGATGGCTCTTGATTACCATAAATGTTCATCATTTGGCCACTTCTTTGTCTTTGAAACATATGAGGTATATCACTTCTTCCTTCAATTATTATTTCCCACATGTTTTAAACAACAAAAGTAATTGATGCTTCCTCTTCTTCATTTATTTTCAGCCACATTTCTTCCTTTATTTGCATCAAGATCCCCACAAATGTTCCTTAATTGACCAGAACCTCTAACAAGGACTAAAAATGCAATAAACAAAACTAAAAGGACTAAAAACACAAAAGTTGCTAAACTATATGCAAATGCAAAAATAAAGTGAAAATTCTAACAAAATGAAATAAAAACTATATGAGACTCAATAAAAATAAAAATAAAAAAAATAAAAAGACACTAAAAAGATCATACAAAATCCAGTTATCATTGCTTGTTCCCTCAATGACTAAAAATCTTGTTAGTGTTAGTAGGTTTGCTAGAGATAATCAGGTTAAATTTTAGTTTGATCATGCTCATTGTCTTGTCAAATCTCAGGCCAATGGTGAAATTCTTCTTCAAGGGACTGTTGGGGATGATGGTCTCTACTATATTGATGGCATGCATGCTTCCAAGTTCTTCAAGAACAAGTCTTCTGTCATGCTAGCTCCCACTTCCTCCTCATTTACTTTACCTAAAACACATGTAACCACAAGCACTAGTAGCTCACTCGTAGGACCCACCTCCTATGACCTTTGGCATCATCACCTAGGTCATCTTACTCATGAGATTTTACATTCTGTTCTGACTAAATGTAATATTTCAGTTCCTTCTTGAGCTATTTCTCGTGTTTGTAGTTCCTGTTGTATAGGTAAATCTCATTTATTACCTTCTTCTCAATCTAATACAATTTATTCTCACCTTTTAGAACTTGTATTTTCTGATTTATGGGCACCAGCCTCCATTGATTCTTTTGCTTGTTATCCTAATTTTCTTACTTGTGTTGATGCCTACACATGATATACATGGATTTTTCCTCTAAGAAAGAAATCTGAAACCTATGCCACTTTTCTTCATTTTCAAGCAATGATTGAATCTACTACTATATCTACTAATTGTGAATCCTCAATCTCAAACCTCAGAAACTCTTGAAAAAAAGACTCTGTCATATGTTTACAGCATAAGAATGATTTAAAATATTTTAAATTGATAGAATTTCATTTTATATTTAAAAATGATCAACTCTTTATTTTTTTGTTTACTTATGGAAAGAATGTCAACTCTTTATTAGTTATACCATTTATTTATGACAATTAATTAATAAACTTGATTACAATTTATAGCATTAATTTTGAATTGCATATTTAAACTTGTGAAATGGTTGGAAGGAAACGGATTATTTTTTGCATTTCAAATTCGGATTATTTAGAATTGATATTCATAAGGATTTTAAATTTCTATTTTGCAGAAATTAATTTAAATTTTTTTTTAGTTATAATATAAATATTCAGTATATTTCAAAAATATTCCAAATAAAATTAATTTTGAATTACTTAATTTATTATATAATTTTTGAATTAATTACTTAAAAAAGATTAATGTTTTAAATTTTTACCATTTATACGTAACAACTAATGTATATATTAATTTTAATTATAAATTTCTAAACTTTTTAGAATTATCAAATATGAATTTGAATATAAGTGTGTCTAAATTTTGAAATTTCACCATTTACTCATTCTTTGACTCATTGGCGGCTGAATAGTTAATTGAAACAACACTAAATATTGATTTTATTCATTATAGCAATTATGAATTTAATTTATATCGCGAGAATCAATATTATTTAATATTTCATTTCTTTACTATTTTTAATTTCATGTTGAATATTATATAGATTTTTTATAGCTTTTTTTTCTAGTTTAAAAATGTTGAACATTTATATTATTATTAATCCGTCGATGGAACCACAATCATTGTCTAAACTATAAACCTTTCATCATTCCATCGTCTACTCTTCCTCTTTCCATTGTCTAAACCATTCCTCCTTCTATCGTCTACTCCTCCTCCTTCCTTCCATCGTCTACTCCTTCCATCACCTAAATATTTCCTCCTCCCATCGTCTACTCCTCTTCCTTCCATCGTCTAAACCCTTCCTCCTTCCATCATCTACTCCTTCCTCCTTCCATCATCTAAACCATTTCTCCTTCCATCGTCTAAACCTTTCCTCCTTCCATCGTCTAAAAATGTTCAAAATTTATATTATTATTAATCCGTCAATGGAACCACAATATTCGTCTAAACTCTAAACCTTTCCTCCTTCCATCGTCTACTCTTCCTCCTTCCATCGTCTAAACCATTCCTCATTCCATCGTCTAATCCTCCTCCTTCCTTCCATCGTTTACTCCTTCCTCCTTCCATCGTCAACTCTTCCTCCTCCCATCACCTAAACCTTTCCTCC
This sequence comes from Acmispon strigosus, assembly GCA_030819835.1. NCBI lineage: Eukaryota > Viridiplantae > Streptophyta > Magnoliopsida > Fabales > Fabaceae > Acmispon > Acmispon strigosus. The sequence goes on from JAUAMA010000007.1 coordinate 32,660,928, forward strand.
TCCCATCGTCAACTCCTCCTCCTTCCTTCCACCGTTTACTCCTTCCTCCTTCCATTGTCTACTTTTCCTACTTCCATCACCTAAACCTTTCATCCTCCCATCGTCTGCTCCTCCTCCTTCCATCGTCTAAACCCGTCCTCCTTCCATCGTCTACTCCTTCCTCCTTCCATCGTCTACTCCTCCTCTTTCCTTCCATCGTCTACTCTTCCTTCTTCCATCGTCTAAACCTTTCCTCATTCCATCGTCTACTCCTTCCTTCTTCCATCGTCTACTCTTCCTCCTTCCATTGTCTAAACCATTCTCCTTCCATCGTCTAAACAATTTCTCCTACATCGTCTACTCCCCCTCCTTCCATCGTCTAAATCATTCCTCCTTCCATCGTCTAAACCATTCCTCCTTGTATCGTCAACTCCTTCCTCTTTCCATCATCTAAACCTTTATTCCTTCCATCGTCTACTCCTTCCTCGTTCCATCGTCTACTCCTTCCTCATTCCATCGTCTACTCCTTTCTCCTTCCATCGTCTACTCTTCCTCCTTCCATTGTCTACTGACAGCACTGCATCATTAACTTCAAACGACCATAACTTCTTCATTTATTATCAGACTTATATTAACTTTATTTATTATGAAAAATAACTTTTGAACTATGGTTGAAACATGTTGAGATAGAGAAGTGAAATAAGATCTTCACAAGCTTCCTCAACTAAAAAGTTAAAACGTGTCGAAGTGAAATAAGATCTTCATTGTGTTGAGATTATTGCTACATAAGTATTTGTTGGACGTTTTTCTATTTCTGTTATCAAAATTTAATTACATCGTTTGGTTTTGGTATGGCATAAACTTTAGATGAACAATTTTAATATTAGTCATTGTCTCTACTTTGGTTTTATCAATTGATGGATTTATTTACGTTAATATATCATGTGATCTTACGCATGTTTAAAAATGTTAACATATGTGATATATTTATCAACTTTATAACATCAACTAAAAAAAATGTTACAAATTAAATATTAAAAATACCCGTGCATTGCACGGGCTACTTACTAGTAAGCTATTAATCACCATAATTACTTTTTCCGAATTTTTCTTACTTTAAATAACTGTAAACTTATAGTCAAAAGGTTCTTGTTTTCATATCTTTTGGAATTTTTATATGACGCTTATATTCTTTTGGGTACATATATGACGCTTTTATGTATCTTAATGACATCTGGAATGATTTAAATCAATGTAAAATTTTATGGATATGTATGAGAAAGTAATTTTCAATCCAACCATGGATTTTGAGAAACAAATATCCGTAAAAAAGTTATTAAATAGTGTACGTAATATACCACTAAAGTCTTAAAACAATGTAAGTGGATCCACTCCCATGTTTTTTTAAAGCAAAAAATATTGTAGAAAAGAAATGCAATAAAAGAAAAATTAATTACCCAATATAAAAAACATTCCACATATAAATTAAACGAAGGTAATAAATAATTTTCAAACTACTAATATGATAATTAAAAATAAAATATTTATTAATTGCACTCCCTCCGTCCCTAATTATAAAACTCCATGAAGCGATTGCGTTTATTAAGAAAACATAATGAGGCTAATTAATGCATTGATTTTATTAAAAGTTATACAAGCATACGTGGACCAAAAGAATAATACATTTATTAAAAATTTCACTTTCAATACATTTTGAGTATCGAAGGATTAGTCTCATGGTTGTCGGCTATGGAGATACCTGAGAAAAAAAAAAACCCAACAAACATGCATATAATTTTCAAAAATTAAATATAATTCTACAGATAAAAGTAAAGATCCAGATCATCTTCATCTTTCTCTTTTCCATAATTTGTACCATCTAAAGTACTAGAATCACATCTTGATTTGGTCTAGGAGGGAATTGCACCTATATCTCCAACATTTACATGCATCTTTTGCAAAAAGAAGCAACTCATTATTTGTTAGCAGCTCTCTTTCGCCATGGTTAGGTGGAAAAATGTTGATGTTACGCCTTTTTAGTGGATGTAACAACGTTGAATTTTCTTCAACTTCACCTATTTTTCGCTTATTTGCCCCGTCCCTAATATTATTGTTGGTCATATTAGGAACATCATAACCAAATGAGCCCACATGATCTTTCGAGGTTGAGGGTTTTGCAATAGAAACATCAGTGACAGGAAATGGATAGAAGGGGTTGGTATCATGAGGAGGTGAAATATTAGGAATCTGGTCTTTAGATGTTGTTGAAAAACTGATAGTAAAAGACTCAGAGTTATTAGTTTCTAATTGATTATTTGCAGTTGTGACTACTCTCAATGCACGACTTATAAGATTATCTGGGGGAACCAAATAATCAAAAGGAATGTCTTCTTTGCAGCAAAAGACATGGTTTCTTCAGGTTGAACTAACGATGTCGTGATACATTGTTGTTTTTTGGAGATGAATGATTTGGAGGAATCGTCAATGATGTTTCTTCCTGGTCGTCGTTGTGAAAATGGTTCCCTGCAATTCAAATTAAAATAATTAGAAAAATCATAAATGACAATCGCTTTATATTTTATTACAACACGGTTGCATGTAGTACCTCCATCCAAAGTTTTCTTTGAGGCATTCCCATGTCCAAGATCAGATTTGAAGCTAATCATATTAGTTTGATAAGTTATGAGATTAATCTCACTTTGATTTTCCCTTTGATGTCCACCTTGAGCAGGATGATTTCTTAGTACTCTTTCCTTAAGGTGATTGCGATCTCCTTCCTTCTAAACATCTTCTTTAGCAAATTCTAGAAGATGATTCATCTTTGAAATGAAAAGAAATAATTTGACAAGATTCAGAATAGATTATCTAACAAGTGGAGTGAGGAAGTACATGTATTTCATCTCTATTTATATCCATTTCAAGAGAATATATCTAGGTTAAGTCTGAGAATACTACAAATTAAATTAATGAGACTAACATACTTTAATAAATTTATTTATGATTCAAACCAAAACTATAAATTTCTTAAATGTAGCACTTAATAGTTTGGCTTTATCATATTCAGTGAGTCAGGTTGGGTAGCCAGTAGCTAATGAGTTGTGGCTTTGCACCTGACTGAGATTTTTGGATAAGAACATAGGTCTCGATTTGAACGAAAATAAACTTTTAGGTGCTTGTTGTGGTACCTTAAACTAGGTCAAGGTGTGGTACCTAAAATGAGTTGGTCAAATAATAAAGACACATCTATTCCAATAATATTTTTTAAATGTTTATTTATGAAAACATAGTTATTATTATTTGCTAAAACATCACTTCACTTAGTAAATGTGAGAATTTTACCGAGGTAACTTTATAAGTTAGTGATCACCCGTCTTCTCTCCCAACTTGAACCACTCATACTTTGTTCTTGTTCTCCTTCTTCTCCCAAATCTTCACCATTTTTCCAGAGAGACAAACATGACATTAATCTATTGCGTGACCTAATGCGGTTATGCGGGTATCACACCCAAAAATAATTTTGAGTACCACAGAATTTGCCAAACTTATAAAATATTGACTCACGATATAGGTTAATCACATTTAGAATAGAAAAATAAATAATACTTTTATAAAAATTAACAAAGTTAATTTCTTCTCTTTCTGAACAATTAATCAATAACGGATGTAGTATTTTTAACTTAATGATTTTAAGAAATTATGATATACATTTAAAATTATATATATTTTTTCTATTTTTTAATTTACTCTTTTAGAAATTAAATTAAGAAATTAACAACTTTTCAAAATTGAAAACTTGAAATTAAATGATTTGAAATACATTTAATAACGTGGTTGAAGTCAATGTTATTAACTGGCATGACACTGAATCATCTTATTAATGCAGATAAGGCCATTACGATCGGCATTAAATACTATAGTTGAAGTCTTTTTTACTATATAATATAGCATTAATAGTATTAAAAATCACTAAGTGCAACTAATAAAATTATTATTTTATTTACTAAAGTTTGATTTAAATATTTTTCTCAATTTGGTGTTAATGATTAATATTGTCATAAATGTTTATTATTTTATTTTAATAATCAAATCCTTTGAAAATATAAAGTATCATTAAATGAATTTTCAATTTTTAAACTTAATTCATTATTAAATATTTCATTAATGTTTCGTCCTCAATTCACCATTAACTTTGTATCAAAAGAAACACTGTCATTAACTAATTTTACAAAATGACTGAAATAAGAGTTTAATTTTGATGCACTGACAGAGTAAAGAGTTTTACACATACATCCAATCACATATCTTCATTTTTCATTTAAAATAACTTTAAATTCAAATTTAATCTTAACATGATAAACTTGTATTTAGTATTAATGATAATATTAATTATTACTTAATGAGGTTTCATATTATTAATTATATCAATTATGTATTGAGTTTAATTTTTTGATATACTGACAGTGTACAGAAGTTTTACATATGCATTCAATCAGAATCCATCAGTTTAACATGTTAAAATTAAATTTGATTTTAAAGTTATTTTAAATTAAAAATGGAGATATGTGATTGAATTTATGTGTAAAACTCTTTACTCTGTCGGTGTATCAAAATTAAACTCTTATTTAAGTCATTTAGTAAAATTAGTTAATGATAGTGTTTCTTTTGAACAAAGTTAATGGTGAATTGATGAGGAAACATTAATGAAATATTTAATAATGAATTAAGTTTAAAATATGAAAATTAATTTAATGATACTTTATATTTTCAAAGGATTTGATTATTAAAATAAAATAATAAACATTAAAATTTATTTTTGACAATATTAATCATTAACACCAAATTGAGAAAAATATTTGAATCAAACTTTAGTAAATAAAATAATAATTTTATTTATTGCACTTAGTGAATTTTAATACTATTAATTATATATTATATAGTAAAAATGACTTCAATTGATCGTTGTTGCTTGCCTCTGCTAGGGTTTCTTGGTTCCCATTCCTGTGCAGCGGCGGTCGTCTCGCCGGCTTCCTTAGCGGCGGCGACTCTGGCTCTGCTTCTCCTTGCTGCTGGCTCTGCTGTTCACGATCCTCTCCTCGCGATTCTCTTCTCGGTTTTTCGTTCTGCTTCTCTTCTCGTGACTCTCTGTGTTGATCCTCGACCTTCATTCTGCTTTTCTTCTCTGCGTGTCCATTGATCTGCTTAGAGTCAAGGTCCATCTTTTTGATTTGTGTATGGAGCACCCCTGCTCTGTGTCGGTCCTTCAATCCCCGCCAGGCTCAGCGGTTGTGATTGGCGGTTCTGGGCAGGGGCTGGCAGCTGAAGGAGGCGAGGCAGCAGAGGATGAGCCAGCGCATGATCTTGGTGGTCCGCTTGTTGTGGACGGTGTCTCGGCGGGCTTAAAGGGTATCGTGGCTGAGGGGGGTGTTTCTCCTCAGACTCGTGACGTCCCTCGACGCTGCTGTTCGACCCTCTTCATCGACAGCATCGAAGAGTCGATCGCCTACCATCATATTTGCGGTTTGTTTTCTCTCTTTTTGGTAGGATCCTGAATGTATTTATTCAACGCAAACGCAAAGTTGGGCGCCGATTCCGCTTCGGTTTCGTCCGTTTTTTCTCCAAGTGTTAGGCTGCCTCTGCTACTATTTCTCTAGATGTCCTCAAGGTGGGTGGGGCTGTCCTTTCGGTGGCTCCGGCTAAGTTCCCCAAAGATTATCAGCATTACTCTGAGTCTTGGTTCTCACGCGGCGAGGGCCAGCCTTTGATGGGGGTCGGTTCATCCAGGGTCAATGTTCGTGGGATATTTGAGGGTGTTGGCCGTGTTCGTTCGTGGAAGGAGGTTCTTGTGGGGGAACTTTTTGCGCCAGCCGCGCAGGAGGTGGCTCTGGTCCTGGGTTTTGACAAGGGAGATTGGTCTGGCGAGAGAACTCTCGATGTGTTCCTTTTTCCTGAAATTGGTCCCTTGTCGGTCGAGTCTTCCGAGGTGGAGATTCCTGTTGTTATTGAAGGTTCTTCCAGCAGAAACTCCATGCTCTTGAATAGGAGCGAAGAGTTTCGTGGTGTGGAGGTGAATGGTTTCCAGGAGGGGCTGGTTTTGTAGTCTCCTAGAAGACGTGGTCGTCCCAAGAAACTGGGGGGTTCAGGCGGTTTTAAGGGGGTATCAGTTTCGGCAGTTAGGGCTCGAGGTCATCCCAGGAAGGAGATCAGGTGTTAGGAGCCGTGCATTCCTTCCACTCCTTCTTGTTCTCTTGTGGAGGCCGTGGCGGGAGGTGATAGAGGCGATGGTCTCGTTTCCGCGCTTGTCCCGTTCGAGACTCTAGTGCCTCCAGGTGTTCTAACGAGAGCTAGACATGCCATTGCGGTGGGTAAACAGGTCGGTGTTGTTTTCGATTGTCCTGACAGCGTGGCAGTTAATCAGATTGCTGCTCAAATTATGGAGCGTAGGTGCGGATTCTTTTTGTGCAGGTGTTGCTTTTTGGGATTTGTTATTTTGATGTCTTGTTTGGTTTTTCCATTTTGGACGGGGCTGTGAATACTCCTTTGTGGGCCGGAGGCGCTGGTGTTGTCCCTCTCTTGTTTAGGAGGCCGGTTTTAGAGGTGGTGGGTGTTCTTTTTTGATGTCCTGATGAAGTGGCTGTGAACCAGATTGCGGCGCAAATCTTGGAACGAAAAAGTTCGTAGGGCCAATGGGTTGCTTTTAGGGGTGCTGGTTTCATTTGTATAGGGTGTTGTTGTTTTGGGTGGGGCTTTGTATATTCTCTTTTTGTTTGGTGTAGCTGCTCCTTTCCTGTTTATGTGGCGGGTGGGCAGCTCTTTTTCTGTTTGGCTTCTACCGTTGTTTTTTGGCGGCCTCTTCGTTATTAATATATAATTTTGCTTTAAAAAAAAGACTTCAACTATAGTATTTAATGCCTATCGTAATGGCCTTATCTGTATTAATAAGATCATTCCGTGTCATGCCAGTTAATAACATTGACTTCAACCACGTTACTAAATGTCTTTCAAATCATTTAATTTCAAGTTTTCAATTTTGAAAAGTTGTTAATTGCTTAATTTAATTTCTAAAAGAGTAAATTAAAAAATAGAAAAAACAATATAATTTTAAATGTATATCATAATTTCTTAAAATCATTATGTTAAAAATACTACCTCCATTCTTGATTAATTGTTCAGAAAGAGAAGAAATTAATTTTGTTAACTTTTATAAAAGTATTATTTATTTTTCTATTCTAAATGTGATTAACCTATATCATAAGTCAATATTTTATAAGTTTGGAAAATTCTATGGTACTCAAAATTATTTTTGGGTGTGATGCCCGCATAACCGCATTAGGTCACGTAATAGATTAATGTCATGTTTGTCTCTTTGAAAAAATGGTGAAGATTTGGGAGAAGAAGGAGAACAAGAACAAAGTATGAGTGGTTCAAGTTGGGAGAGAAGACACATGATCACTAACTTATAAAGTTACCTTGGTTAAATTCTCACATTTACTAAGTGAAGTGATGTTTTAGCAAATAATAATAACTATGTTTTCATAAATAAATATTTAAAAAATATTATTGGAAAAATATAATTGCTGACTCATATGATAGATATGTCTTTATTATTTGACCAACTCATTTTAGGTACCACACCTTGACCTTGTTTATGGTACCACAGCAAGCATCTAAAAATTTATTTTCCTTCAAATCGAGACCTATGTATTTATCCAAAAATCTCATTCAGGTGCAAAGCCACAACTCATTAGCTACTGGCTACCCAACATGACTCAGCACTGAATAGAATAAATCCAAACTAATAATTGCTACATTTAAGAAATTTATAGTTTTGGTTTGAATCATTAATAAATTTATTAAAGTATGTTAGGCTCATTAATTTAATTTATAGTATTCTCAGACTTATCCTAGATCTATTCCCTTGAAATGGATATAAATAGAGATGAAATACATGTACTTCCTCACTCCACTTGTTAAATAATCTATTCTGAATCTTGTCAAATTATTTCTTTTCATTTCAAAGATGAATCATCTTCTAGCTTTTGCTAAAGAAGATGTTCAGAAGGAAGGAGATCACAATCACCATAAGGAAAGAGTACTAAGAAATCATCCTGCTCAAGGTGGACATCAAAGGGAAAATCAAAGTGAGATTAATCTCATAACCTATCAAACTAATATGATTAGCTTCAAATTTGATCTTGGACATGGGAATGCCTCAAAGAAAACTTTGGATGGAGGTACTACATGCAACCATGTAGTAATAAAAGATAAAGCGATTGTATTTTATGATTTTTCTAATTATTTTAATTTGAATTGCAGGGAACCATTTTCACAACGACGACCAGGAAGAAACTTCATTGACGATGTCTCCAAATCATTCATCTCCAAAAAAAAAAAAACAATGTATCATCGACATCGTTAGTTCAACATGAAGAAACCATGTCTTTTGCTGCACAAGAAAACATTCCTTTTTATTATTTGTTTCCCCCAGATAATCTTATAATTCGTGCTTTGGGAGCAGTCACAACTGCAAATAGTCAATTAGAAATTAATAACTCTGAGTCTTTTACTATCAGTTTTTCAACAACATCTAAAGACCAGATTCCTAATATTTCACCTCCTCATGATACCAATCCCTCCTATCCATTTCCTGTCACTGATGTTTTTGTTGCAAAACCCTCAACCTCGAAAGATCATGTGGGCTCATTTGGTTATGATGTTCCTAATATGACCAACAATAATATTAGGGACGGGGCAAATAAGCGAAAAATAGGTGAACTTGAAGAAAATTCAAAGTTGTTACATCCACTAAAAAGGCGTAACATCAACATTTTCCCACCTAACCATGGCGAAAGAGAGCTGCTAACAAATAATGAGTTGCTTCTTTTTGCAAAAGATGCATGTAAATGTTGAAGATATAGGTGCAATTCCCTCCTAGACCGAATCAAGATGTGTTGCTAGTGCTTTAGATGGTACCAATTATGGAAAAGAGAAAGATGAAGATGATCTGGATCTTTACTTTTATTTGTAGAATTATATTTAATTTTTGAAAATTATATGCATGTTTGTTGAGTTTTTTTCTCAGGTATCTCCATAGCTGACAACCATAAGACTAATCCTTCGATACTCAAAATGTATTGAAAGTGAAATCTTTAATAAATGTATTTGTCTTTTGGTCCACTTATGCTTGTATCACTTTTTATAAAATCAATGCATTAATTAGCCTCATTATGTTTTCTTAATGCATTGATTTTATAAAAAGTGATACAAGCATAAGTGGACCAAAAGACTAATACATTTATTAAAGATTTCACTTTCAATACATTTTGAGTATCGAAAGGTTAGTCTTATGGTTGTCAGCTATGGAGATGCCTGAGAAAAAAAACTCAACAAACATGCATATAATTTTCAAAAATTAAATATAATTCTACAGATAAAAGTAAAGATCCAGATCATCTTCATCTTTCTCTTTTCCATAATTTGTACCATCTAAAGTACTAGAATCACATCTTGATTTGGTCTAGGATGGAATTGCACCTATATCTCCAACATTTACATGCATCTTTTGCAAAAAGAAGCAACTCATTATTTGTTAGCAGCTCTCTTTCGCCATGGTTAGGTGGAAAAATGTTAATGTTACGCCTTTTTAGTGGATGTAACAACGTTGAATTTTCTTCAACTTCACCTATTTTTCGCTTATTTGCCCCGTCCCTAATATTATTGTTGGTCATATTAGGAACATCATAACCAAATGAGCCCACATGATCTTTCGAGGTTGAGGGTTTTGCAATAGAAACATCAGTGACAGGAAATGGATAGGAGGGGTTGGTATCATGAGGAGGTGAAATATTAGGAATCTGGTCTTTAGATGTTGTTGAAAAACTGATAGTAAAAGACTCAGAGTTATTAGTTTCTAATTGATTATTTGCAGTTGTGACTACTCTCAATGCGCGACTTATAAGATTATCTGGGGGAACCAAATAATAAAAAGGAATGTCTTCTTGTGCAGCAAAAGACACGGTTTCTTCAGGTTGAACTAACGATGTCGTGATACATTGTTGTTTTTTAGAGATGAATGATTTGGAGACATCGTCAATGAAGTTTCTTCCTGGTCGTCGTTGTGAAAATGGTTCCCTACAATTCAAATTAAAATAATTAGAAAAATCATAAAAGACAATCGCTTTATCTTTTATTACAACATGGTTGCTTGTAGTACCTCCATCCAAAGTTTTCTTTGAGGCATTCCCATGTCCAAGATCAGATTTGAAGCTAATCATATTAGTTTGATAGGTTATGAGATTAATCTCACTTTGATTTTCCCTTTGATGTCCACCTTGAGCAGGATGATTTCGTAGTACTCTTTCCTTAAGGTGATTGCGATCTCCTTCCTTCTGAACATCTTCTTTAGCAAAAGCTAGAAGATGATTCATCTTTGAAATGAAAAGAAATAATTTGACAAGATTCAGAATAGATTATCTAACAAGTGGAGTGAGGAAGTACATGTATTTCATCTCTATTTATATCCATTTCAAGGGAATAGATCCAGGTTAAGTCTGAGATTACTATAAATTAAATTAATGAGACTAACATACTTTAATAAATTTATTTATGATTCAAACCAAAACTATAAATTTCTTAAATATAGCACTTATAGTTTGGCTTTATCATATTCAATGCTGAGTTGGGTAGCCAGTAGCTAATGAGTTGTGGCTTTGCATCTAAATGAGATTTTTGGATAAGTACATAGGTCTCGACTTGAAGGAAAATAAATTTTTAGGTGCTTGCTGTGGTACCTTAAACTAGGTCAAGGTGTGGTACCTATAATGAGTTGGTCAAATAATAAAGACACATCTATCATATGAGTCAGCAATTATATTTTTCCAATAATATTTTTAAATGTTTATTTATGACAACATAGTTATTATTATTTGCTAAAGCATCACTTCACTTAGTAAATGTGAGAATTTAACCGAGGTAACTTTATAAGTTAGTGATCATTCGTCTTCTCTCCCAACTTGAACCACTCATACTTTGTTCTTATTCTCCTTCTTCTCCCAAATCTTCACCATTTTTCCAGAGAGACAAACATGACATTAATCTATTCCATCACGTTAAATAATGTGTCATCTATTCTGCACATCTCCGTCACTGAGTTGTTTTTCTCATATCTCATTATTGATCGAGATGAGGTAATTCAATATCTCAGTTGTTAGGAGTGAATTACATTGAGGCTGTCTACCAGAATGAACAGACTCACGGATCACATCCGATGGAGTTGGCTTTAGGATGTGTGGGGTAGGGGTGTTCGCGGTCTGGATTGGTTCGGTTTTAAGGGGAAAAGTCATCCGATCCAATCACTTCGGTTTTGTCACTTCATCATCCAATCCGGTTTTTTCTTATTTTAGATTCGAACCAATCCGATCCAACTTTTATGGGTTTGGATTGGATTGGATTTCGGTTTTTTAAAGACATTGTAAATATCAAAATCAATGAAGAAAAAAAAAATTATTTGAATCGTATAACGTCACATTATAAGCCTAAACGATGAGAGTTTGGAATAAAAAATAAAGACGAACCAAAAGTCTCAAACAAATTTTCACATTCACCCCTCTTGGCTCAGTACCTGTAAAATAAGAAGAAGAAGAAAAATTAATCTTGCATATATGACATATTTTTTAAATATATGTTTACTTTGATGCATATTTTTCAAATTATTACTTGAAACTCTATTTACCCAAATAATATCTTCATAAATAATTACATGTCATAAAATAATTATATAAACTTATAAAGATGGGAAAATGTAAGTATGAATTATATAATATATTTACAAATAAAATTATATATATTTGTAAACATTCAGTTTGGATTGGATTGGTTCGGTTTTGAAAAACAAATCCGAAATCCGATCCAATCTGACAAAAATATTTGGATTTCTCGATTTTGGATCCGTTCAGTTTTCGGTTTAATTGGTTTTCAATTTTTTTAGATTAATTTTTCGGTTTTGATTGGATTTGATCGATTATGAACACCCCTAGTGTGCGGTGCACAAATCAGAGTATGTATGGAGGGACTGTAAAGTTTGTATTATAAAACAAATAAATGAAGCATGTAATCTCATAAAAAAAAAGTTGGAGTGTAAGAACAGTACATAAACATAGATATGCAAGTTCAGTGTTCTGATTTCTAACGAGGGTGCAGTGATCATCTTAATTTTTTTTTATCTGAATATATTTGTATGGTTAATGTGGGCATATCTGCAAATCCAATGAGTGTTGTCTTCGTTTCAGAGATCAGAATTCAGACATTCAAACTGAACTCTTTACCGCCTCTAATGAACAACATAAGTCGTAAAGCGATAACTAAAAAACCAACAAAACACCCAGGAACTTATCTTAACTTGAATCCACTGCTTCCTCTAATTGATAAATTAATTATATAACTTGATCTAATGATCATGGAAAAATCCTATCCCTCTTCTTTTCATAAAGAATAAAAGTGATCAAGTTGCTGGAATGTGGAAGTCACCAAATGCTTCAACTAGAGACAGACAATACAAATCAAAACATTCCTTGCATTCCACATTTGGCAACTAATGCTGGCAAAGAAATATGCCATAAAATTCCATATATGCAAATGTGTGACAAATTTGATTTCAGAACAGACATGTTAAAGAACACAATCTTATAACTATAAATTTCTAGGATTCACATAATTGTTACTGCCAATATCATTGCTAGATATAATCAGAGACCAAATGCAACTCTAACTGATTTTACTTGCAGAGGATCTTTTTTCTTTTTCCCTGAGAACATTGGCAGTAGCATCTTATTAAGTTCAAGTGCCAGGATTGAAATTAACCAAGAGAATAGACCATTCGCTCAGATAACACTGCTCCCACAACCCTCCTGTATTTCTGCAACTGGGACTCCAAGTATCTCTGCTGCTCAGGACCAAAGACACTTCGCAGATCCTTCCGAAATGAAAGGTGCAGTATATGCAAAGTAAAAGTAGACAACGAATAAGTCAGACTGGAAAGGAACAAACTATGCAGTAGTTTGCTATTGTTAAACAGAAAGACCAACCTAAACATACAATATGACCAGTATCCCCTCAGAATAGTTTTTCTCTACATTATCGGATTCAAATCCTTTCCTCTCTCCAGCTCCCTCCAAACAAAATATAGTTAAGGAATAAACAAAAACTACAGTTCTCTCTTGGCAATATTTTATTGGGGATAAAAGGATTAAGAACAAGGAGAGGAACTAGAGGATTTGAGTATATTAATCAGTTTGTGTCATCGACTAATTAGTAATTTTGTTCAACTTTTTCGTAGCTAACATTTTCAAGGACAACTAGGTGCTTAAAAGCACAGGAAGTATTCAGAGTATTTATCTGTTAACAAACCATACCTTGAATCTAACACGAGATCCCTTTATCCCTAGCAAAACTTTGCTGACATCAACACTTTCTGGTTCACCATTTGAAGTATTTTCTAGGTCAGGTTCTTCATCAGAGATTTCCAATTCAGATTCATCCATTTCTTCATCTTCATACATTGGAACATCATTTGCATCTTCTTGATCCACGTCATCAAGCTGCCTTCCTTCAGTAACTTGAGGTAGGGATGACTCTCCATTTTGTAAAATGGAATGATCTGATAAGACAACGTAAGGCTTTCTGTCAAGCAAAGGCCTAGCAATGTCAAATTGAACCCACCTGGAGAAAATAATTTGCGTCAGCCTCAAAATTCAGAAGAAAAATAATGACAGCTACCTATATAACATAATTGAGAATGTATCCTCAGTTGAAAAAAAAAAACATGACCATGTTAAGTTTTACCATCTAACCGTTGATTTGTGTGTTTGATAATTAAAGATACATAAAAATCAAGATTGAAAACTGAGAGGATCCATTGGTTAAATGGTAAAACTTGACATGGTCAATTTTTTTACAATTGAGAGGATTCATTCCCATGATAAGTATATACTGGAAGACTATGATGGAGCTATAATCATTTAGTTTACATTATCTATTTCATAGGAATTCAGATGGCACCCTTAATTGTTATCAAAGAGGTGAAGAAAAAAAAAATTAGAGAGCAAACAACAAGGGTTTACAAATTAGCAGCAAGAATGGTGCAGGCATGAACTCAATTTTAATGATGAAATTAATAACTTACTGATATCGAAGAGGACATAAAAGCTCTGATGGGCGATATGCAGCTTTGTATCTCATCTTGTTGCATGAGTGAATATAGTAACCAAGATAATAGTACTGGAGACTAGGACAAGACACCTGGTTATCTTTTACCCAGCCTATTTCTTGAAGCGCTGAGTACTTGCCTAATGATAAAAAGGCCAAGTCTGGATCCCAAAACAAATATTTACTAGACAAACAGTTGGGAAGGATATCTATAACACCAACTGCTACTAACTGACCGTCTATTAGATATTGTTGATGGAAAGAACCGAAACCACAAGGAGGTATTGTGCTATCACCAGTAGGAGGAACGTATAATAATGGAGTATCAACCAGAAACCTCCGATATGAGCTCTCAGTGAGATTTTGTGGTTTATCATTATGTACTTGTCGCTGATATCTTACATACAAAGCAAATTCTTCTGGATCAAAACTTGATCTGTTCAAACGCATCTCGAGCTTTCGCCGTTTTACCTGACAATTTTTAGGACTGATCAAACAACTTCCTCCAATATCACGCTTCATTCCAGACTTCATAGGAACAGCAGCATTTTGGACACTTCCATTCAGGGAAACTTGATTACTAGGAGCATAAAAATTGACGTGTCCATTGCAAGCCCTGATAGACAGACCAGAATCTTTTAACATCGGATTTAAAGATGCTACCAGCTTTTCTGCAATAACTTCAGGAGACGATACATTATCCTTTTCACAATCTCTGGATGGCTTGGAATCATTTCCATCCTTGTCACTGGTTCGTGCTCTCTTTATAGATGCTGTTATTTGAAAGGCTATATTGCTACTATATAAGAGGTCTTCTGATCCATTGACTAGTAACTTTTTTTTACCCTGTGAAACCTTTCTGACTGAAGCTTTTGGTAAATTAAAACCAGAGGGAAATTCCCCCTTTTCAGTGAACATGAGTACTACATTATCAATTTGATCTGATAAATACTCCAAAGACTTTTCAACCTCATCAACCTTTTGGTTGGCAGGAGATTCTTCTGACACGGATCTTGAGAAGTTATGATGGATAGAGCTGTCTGATTTCTTTGAAGTATTAGGGTCCTCCAAGAGATCAACTCTTTTAGGATCCAAAGTTCCATCTAAAAACCTAGGAAGATAGACTATCAGTGAAAAAAGTAGTATAGAAAAAATGTGCATGTTTATGGGCCACAAATATCAAATGAAATTATCTGCTTGTGCTAAAAAAATACAATATCTACTGTACTCAACCTCCGTGAAAGCTCCTGCATAAATAAAGGAAGGGAAGGAAAGAGAAGGAGCCTCTTAAGGTATTGATGCAATTCAAAATTTCACCCACCTCTCACCCCACCCCTAAAGATAATAAAATGAAGTTAAAAAAGTTTTCCTTTTGTACAATAATAACTAGCAAGTATCATGTACACTGCACAAGTATTTTTAAACTCAAGTATAATAAAAAGAAAAAAATTAACCGATAAATGTTTATAACTATAAAAGAAGTATGCATAAATGATTCATTTAGAATCTTAAAATTATATACACTTAAATTTAAAAAAAAAAAAGATTATACGAAATATATGCAAAACTATTCAAAAGATTCTTTAGGGGAGAGCACACTATGCGATTCAGTCACCCTCACAAAGAGTATATTCTGAATTTGTATGTAAGAACTAAAGATGATATTTAAAATTATTAATTTGAGAGTACAAGCACCTGAGGTTGGCAGAGTCAAAAAAAAATTAACATTGGAAATTTTGAAAGTCATCAAGGGTTTTAGAAAACAAAGAGGCGTTTTTCAATAGTGAAGCCACGTCTCTTGAAGAGAAGAGAATATACTGAGAAATTATTTCACTCAGAAGAGTAAGGACTCTATTTTATTATATAGCATGGACAGATTAGGGTTCCAAGTTAACTATTCAATAAACAAACTTGAACTTGAAAAATGAAAATGAAGAATAATAACAGTTTATAATTTCAAATTTTCAATATCATCAATTTAAAATTATGTACCTCAAGAAATATCACACGAAACAAGCATACCTTTGCATTCGCCTAGACACACGAAGTTGCTCCTTAGAAGGAACAAAATCACTTGCTTTCAAGCGAATTGTATAAGATGGGCAACATGTCCTTTCCATCTCTGGTTTATAAATATAACATCCAGATCTTCTCCATCCCCTATCAAGAAGTGCTAGCAAATGAAAATAAAGTGAAGCTTAGTTAATCTGAAATCAAACCAGTAAACCAATTTAGAGTATCAAATCAAAGTTTTTGTTCATTAGCTAAATGAGAAAAGTTATTGTTAAGGACCAAACTCTTGGCCCATATCGCTCAGCCCACTCAACCTCTCCCACGGGCCGGACACTTGACCTGAGACCCTATCTGTTTCAACAAATCTCATCAAGGATTAGGTTTGTAACTGCAAATCTTTCTCTCCTAAAAACTACTCCCCTAATATCTCGAATACAGGGCTAACAAGTAAAAACCCCAACGGCATTGTTTCCACCATCTATAAATAAGGATCACCCTACACATCCAAAGTACACACGGATAGTCCTATATAACTATGTACTATGCTTGATCTCAATCTGACTTAAGCGTCGCAGTCTCTAATGTAGGTGACCCCTTGCCGTTCCACCAACAGGAGCTTAGAGTACAATTCACCAACGCAACCCGGGAAGAAGGTTGGATTTACTAATCAGAACATTAGCACCGTCTGTGGGAACGTTAAATCTATTCCCATCAATGAGAATAAGATCACCTTCCTCTTTTATGCTCAATTTATTTTCTATAGAAATTCTTATGAATTCAATTACACAACTTTTTTATTAGAATATTGATGTATTCAACCACTGATCTCTTTACTATGGTTGCGAGTGGGATACCAGCATAACCTGTCCTCTAGGCTCCTGATTTATTCCATGACCTCCTCTATTTATATGTGGACCCGGTTGTTGCCTTTAATTAAAGGCTAATTATTGGTTTGAGGGCTTATTCCATGGTTGTTTGGTTGGGATTGAAAATTAGGCATTTTAATGCATGATAGTCCACACATTATTTTTTAGTGTTTAATTTCAGCTTTAGAACATTGACTCAGAAGCTCAAGTCCTTGAAGTTAAACAATCCAATAACTTCACAGAGGCTTTCCTGCTCGAGAAGTAGGATCAAGATTATCATCAATCTGCATCTCGAATTCCATAGTCCTATCTGATTATGTCCATTTCAGGACTGTATACTAGAGTAGTAATGGTAGTCTTAATTTGCATGCAATACAAACCATCTTCTTGTGATTTAGTGCTACATTTAGACTTCATTGCTGTTAGAAATATAATATAAATCATTCATGGTGATTTACCAAATAGCTTAAGCTTTTGGGATAACTGCTTCGCGACATGGTATCAGAGAGCCTATCTTAGATCCGTTTATTGTAGACTACTCATATATGGGTCAACCGCAAGATGTTCATCCTTGAGCGTGAGGGGATGTGTTGAGAAGTCCCCCATTGACTAGAGATATGGCCAAAATAGTCCTTATAAAGGGTGAACAAACTCTCACACCAAAGCTAATTTTTGGGGTAGAGTTAGCCCTAACCCAAATTCTAAGAATTTCCATCACTGGATACTCATAGAAGAGGTCATTCTTTTTTTCCAATATATGTGGTTATGACTTTTAAGGGGGAGCCTTGGCGCAACAGTAAAGTTGTTGTCATGTTAATGAGAGGTCACGGGTTCAGGTTCTGGAAACAGCCTCTTGTGTAAAAATAGGGTAAGGCTGCGTACAATACACCAAATGATGGGACCTCTTCTTGGACCCTGCGTATGCGGGAGCTTCGTGCACTGGGCTGCCCTTTTTTATATGGTTATGACTTTTCTTTGTATTACATAGTGAAGATCAATGGGGAGATCTTAATGGTTTCTCATGCTAATAAAGATCTTGAAATAAAAGAGATGTACGCAAGAAGTTTGTTGTCTTCACAAGGTCAGGCACCATACCTCCACAAAGTGGCAGTTCCTCCAAGGCAGAACCTCTTCAAGGAATTCCAAGCCACTATAAAGGGCAGTCCGGTGCACAAAGCTCCCGCATGCGCCGGGAAGGGGTCTCACCACTTGGTGTATTGTACGCAGCCTTACCTTGTTTTTTACACAAGAGGCTGTTTACACGACTTGAACCCGTGACCTCAGTCACATAGCAACAACCTTTTACCGTTGCGCCTGGCTCCCCTTCTAATTCCAAGCCACTATAAAAGAAACACTTTTTGTTGATGATCCCCTACGGTTCTTTGCTGATGATCCTCTACGACCATTCAAATGTCAAACTAAATCAAGGAAGTTCATCCTCCTATTTAGTCTATATTCCTCGTACTTAATTGGGTGAGTGAAGCATCATTAATATCAGAACTGAGCCAAGTCACCATCAGAAAAGGACGCTATGCTCGCTGGAAAAATGAGCTGCTCTTCAAGCGCACTTCGGGCCACGTTCTAAGACCGCATATTGACTTGCCTTGGCCGGTTGGCCCACATGAACATTTCCCACGCCCATATAGTACATCCAACTATCAAGGTCAACAACGGCATTGTCGTAAACGTTATCGGAGGGGCATCAGAGATGGCTTTGAGCGATTCCACCCATCAAGGATCTACAAAGCTTAGCTGCGGGGGCACCGTTACAGACCAAACTCTTGGCCCATATTTCTCGGCCCACTCAACCTCTCCCTCACTTGGGCCGAACACTTGATCCGAGATCTATTTGTTTCAACAAATCTTATCAAGGATTAGGTGAGTAACCGTAAATCCATCTCTCCGAAAAACTACTCCCCTAATATCTTGAAAACGGGAGTAACTACCATAACAGCATGGTTTCCACCATCTGTAAATAAGGCCACCCTCCACATCCAAGGTACACACTGACAATCCTAAATTACAATGCATTTTGCTCGATCTCAAACTGACTTGAGCGTCGGGGTCCCTTTTGCAGGTGACCTCTATCGTTCCACCAACTAGAGCTTGGAGTCCAATGCACCAACGCAACCCGGGAAGGTCGGATTTACCGTGCAGAATAGTTATACATCTCTCCAAAAAGCAGAAGTTAAATTTGGAACATAATGTAATGTGAAGCCCAAGAAAGAAGGGTGAAAACTGAACCATGATTAAAAAGATCATTACTTCAAAAGATTAGAAAGAAGAGCAAAAATCACTTATCAAAACTTGGAAGAGGAAAATACTGAACACACTTGCACCAATTTTGATTTGTAATACAGAATATATAAATCTCCAAACCATGTCAAGTAGATAAATCACTTCATAATGGCTTGTTAATTTAAACCTTGCCATCTTCTCAGTCATAATCAGAAATTATATAATGCACAAAAATCAGCAATATTCAACAGAGATGAATGTCAAGTACAAAGAGAGAGCAAACTACACCAACCTTGATAGTCATCCACTGTAACACTATGTGCCCACATGCCTGTGACAAGAGAAAAAGAAAGGAAGGACTAATCAGAAAATTAATTCATTACATTTAAGTAAGAGCTGTTAGGGCAACAAAACAATCAAAACATAGAGAAAAACGACAATCAAAGTAATTTATCTTCAATGTCATAATGGCATGATTTTCAAATACGGAAATTAAACACCCAAGTAGACATTAACAACTTGCAGCTCCCACCAAACTTAGCAGAATTGTCTGTAAATGGATCATAAATCCTTCTCATTGATGTACTGCAATTATGCTATTTACATGGCCATAACACAAGTGCATATACACAGTTAGAAAATGTGCTACAAGAATACATATCTTCGATGGGATAGTCCAGTCCTGTAAGTAAACTAGAAAAACAAATTGGAGAAGTCGACAAAAACAAATTGCTTTGGGAATTTAAGATTTTGCAGGCTTAATCCACCTTATGATAATTGAAATATAATTTAATTACAATGAAAGAATCATCGTTCAGAATGCGACCGCAAAAACAGTTTTCTTCAGTCCACCATCAAAAAACATTTGAAACAACATGAAGGAGTAGAACTCTAAAAAAAATCATAGCCTCAGCTCATATAATCACTGGGATAGCATAATCAACCAACTACAACGACAAGCGAATTTGATAGTTTTACAGTCAGAATTCCATGAACTTTACAGACGTCGTATTTGAGTTTTGATTAAAAATCCAAACTTTTTTGCTTCTGGGAGAACAAGAGCTAATCAAACAAGTGCCCATTTAGCAAAATTAGATTTCCATATAAAAAACAACTACTACTTGAATTGGGGGTCCGAAAACCCAATTAAGAATAAACGATAAGTCATGAAGCGATTCAATGAAGGAAGAAGAATTTTAGGGGAATTGAGAAAGAGAGGGACCGTGAGAGATGCTGTTGTGACGGGAAGATCTGCAATAGCCGCAAGAGCTTCGACGCCTTCCCCAATCGACAACGACGCTCTCCTTTGGAGTGTTGCTGCTGCTGCTGCTAGCCTCGTTCCTGTTCTTCCCCGACATGTCTTCTTCGGGTTCAGAGGATGTGAAGGTTTGGGGGCAAAACGGCGACGTACATGTAGATTCCAATCGACACCGTTCAGCGGCGATTCTAGCAGAATCAGAGGCTTCCTTCTTTCGTTTTGTTTCTTCAATTTACAGTTCTAAGTTGTAACGCGATTCGGACTTATTTTCTGGTTTATATAATAAATAATGACACCATATGGCAAAGAACCCGTCATTGCAGGGATGGCAAAAACTACTGATAGCAAAGTCAACGGAAAACATTGATAGGTTTTGTTTTCTACTTGTTCATTAATGCTTTATTTGGTTTATGAGAGAAACTCAGAAGAGAGAAGATAAGTAGAAAGAAAGATATGAGAAATAAAGTAAATTTTAAAAATTATTTGGTATGATTAAAAGTAATGTTCGAAGAACCGAACCGAATATCGAACCGTTCGAGCTACCAGTTCACGGTTTTAATAGTTCAACCGATGTTAAACTGTGGTCGAACCGATTGTAATTAAATAATATTTTTAATGAGTATAATACATAATTATATATATATATATATATATAATTATATACATAAAATGAAAATTACACATGACATTAAAATTTTCAACCTTCAAAAGGTTGAGACAAATCATTTTCATATCAATTTTCATTTTCACCTTTTTTTTTTACAAAACAACTAAACCGGTCCGATCCGATTTTTGTCCGATTTTTCAATTTTTTTAACAGGCTTTCTGGTTCGTGACCGGTTCGATACTCTACCAATTTTAGGTGTCAATCGAACCGACTGATCCGGTTCGGTTTTGCCAACATTGATTAAAAGAGAAACCGAGATGAGAGAGTTTTGTTTTTGTGTCTAAAGAAAACTTTGTCCAACTAAATAATCAATTGAAAAATTAGCGGGGGCAAAATTGATAAAAAAAAATACTAAAAACCAAGTGTCTCACCACTTTCACCTCAATTTAAACTTTGAAGAGACCCAAAAAGGTGGTGGGACCCACCTTCTCACATCTCTCTTCTCCTCCATCCTACAACCAAACAAGGTTGTATCCTCCATCTCTTCTCTAACTCTCTCCACTTTCTTTCTCTCTTCTCAAAGTTATCTCTACCAAACAAAGCATAAATGGGGTGATCATGACTATTTGAGAATTGAAGTATTTAGGTTGAAAATTTAATATGGATCCGGAAAAAAATACAAATTTGGATCTTCATTTTTTACCTTGTTAATAATGGTTCGTGGGGGTATACCTAATCTAATATTTTCCTAATATAAATGAAAAATTGAGTATGTCAGAACCATTTGGGTCTGAGTCAAATCAATATCGGGTCCAACCACCTCCTTCCTCCTCCTTATCTCCAACACTTTACGATGGTTGTTGGATTGAATTTCACTGCAGAAGATAGTGGGGTTGCAGGTCGGTCTATACGCATATGGTGTACATTATCTGCTCTGACGCACCTGGTTCGCTCAGCTGCTCCGTCGTTAGCTTTTCCATGGCCTCACCATTCGGCACCTAAACGGCGAGAACATAATTCTCTAACCCCAAATGACCCATCTCTATGGCCAATGACGCCAGGTTCACACAATATCAACCATCTCGTTGTACCCACCGTAATGGAGTAGGGTTTGGATAAAATCCTTCACATGTGCCTCGCCATTGAATTGGTGGCGGGGGCCGCCGGGACACGCCGTTGGCACTAGAGCAAGGGATGGTCCCGAAGCTAGGCTTCATAAATCGGGACTACTAGTGGGGGAGGTTTCTCAACCGGTGCATTATGGGGTCAACCTCTGGTGCGCCCTTTGGCTTGCCAGTGGTGATGGAGTGGAGGCTGCGACAACAGTTGAAGTCGTCCTCGATAGAGCGAGGGACCAAGAGACGGGCGATACCGTGGATGACATTGCCAAGTCAGGCTACGAGTTCTGATTAAGTTATCGTGTTCTGGTCAACATTCCACTCTGTGGGGTTGTTCTTGAGGCACAAGAGGTGGTTGGAGAGGGTAATATCGCATGTCGAACCGGGTAGATTATCGGGTCTGAGTCAAGTGGGAATGACTTGGCCTTTTAATATTGCCCCACTTATGACGACTACATTGCTTCTAATTCTGCTCTCTTACTTTTCTCTCTTACTCTTTACTCTTCTCAATCTCTTATAACTTTGGCAGTCATTCTTTTCTCTCTAGCTCTTCTATTCTTTTCTCTATTTCTCATTCTTTTTCTTTTGCGACTCTCACACTCTTGCTTTTAAATGATTTTCCTTTTCTCTCTGGGTCCTCTCTTTTCTCTCTTGGACTTCTCTCTTTTCTTTCGTAGCGGCAACTTACTATATGTGATACTTAGTAGCAATAGGAGTTGCAATTATTGAGTCTTCAATCTCCCGAGACTTTTTTAAATAGGAGAGGATTGAGAATCTATCCATTGTGATCTAACTGTGTTAATATATGTCCGTTGATGAGTTGTTTTCCTCCTTGATTTGAATGTCTTGGGTAAACTTGTAATCTCCATTTCTAAGCTGGTGCAGCGAGATGTGGATGTATCTCTTGAACAACTCTATTCTGTCCTTTGTCTTGAGTAGTGTAGTCGACAACTGTATTCCTGCATCTTTCTCTTTTTCTTTTCCTGTACACCTCAATGACTTTTTTTCTTATTAGAATCCTTGACCAAAGGTTAATAGGTTACTAGTAAATTGTCTCCTAGTGCTATTTGCCTTCTTCCTTCAAATCTTCAAGCATCTCCAACACTTTACGATTTAGATCTTTTCAATAATGTTCAAATTTTGAACTTGAAGTTTACAAATGTTATTTGATTTTCAGCATTGATCAAGTTATATGAGTATGTTTCGAATATTCATTAAGCATCATCTGAATGTGACACTTCAGCATCTTATGGATGGTCGTCTTGAGATCTGAGGTTGCTTGATTAGCTCTTTCTGATTGTCAGCTCCTTCTTAATATTTTATGATGAATATATTCTTTTGACAACATGACCAGCGTAAGACCCTCAATATTTTAAATAAGAATGTGTTATTTAAATAATTCGCCCATAAGGGTTAAACGATATAAAGCGGAAGTTAATATGAAAGTGTTTGAATTAAATGAATAATATAATAATAATCATGATTCAATTAATTTAAGGTCATTCTTCGAGTGTTAATTCACAACTCTGTCGAAAGATTTTGGTTTCGTTTTTGAAAACAGCCGAAAATGGCATGTCGTTGTAGAAAGAAAAACCCTAATTATATCCCGAATATTTTTAGAGAGGGAATAAGACTTCCTCTATGTCTTTGTGGTGATGTGTGATCGATTTGATGAAGAATGGTTGTAAGGTTGATATATTTTGGTTCTGGAGCCCAGGAAAGTTTTCGGCACGCAGTAGAGGTTTTGTAGAGACCTTGACGTGTGGAAACAGGGCAGTTTGTGATATTTTTAGAATTTCCGAGCGAGATGGAAAGTCTTAGAATGTCGAGAGGAACCTGTTTATGAAATAAAATAGTTTTTGGTGAATAGTGTTTTCAGGCCGAAAACGTGCCGAATCTCGGGAAAAATATTCTGAGATATTTTAGCGACCGAGGCTCGAGTTTGAGCGAGCGATTGATTCGAGATGAGTGAGTGACTGATGTAAGTTACAAAAAGGATTTTCTTGGGAAATGTGCTAATGACATGATTATGACATAAAGTATGATTAGAGCTTGATTAGACAACATGAATAGTAAAAAGCATAATTAAGCCTTGGGATTAGCTTGATCTTATGTAAAACCTAGTCACTAATCCTAATCTAGTCCCCTAGATTTGTAAAAGTTATTAATTTGTCCCCAAAACTGCAGCCTCCCCTTCTCAATATACCCTTCACGTGACTTTTTCACTAAGTGTCCATGGAAGAGAAGAGAAAGGAAATAAAGATAGAGAACGAGAAAGAGAGAGAGGCTCTCATCTTCGACCACCAATACCACCACCACGCAGCCACTTTCTTCCTCACCAACCACCATCAAATCTTCTTCCTTTGCCTTATCTCCTTTGGACAAAAAGGTAGATTCGCTCATGAGCTATGTTGTGGATGTGTTTGTTTTGGGAAAAAGGTGATTTTGGGTTTTAAAAGTTGCTCAAAAGTGCTTTCATCTTTCACATTTCTTCTTCCCGTCATCTTTAGCTTTCTATTGATATAATTTGTTTGGCAAAAAGTTAGCCTTTGAATTTCAAAAGTGATTTTGAACTTGGCTTTTTCCAAAGTGCATTTAGAGAAGTTGTTCCCAATGAGCTAATCTATAGATCCATGAAATTTTTTTTGCAAGTTGGTTTTGATTTTCATAAGTGATTTTGAAAATAGCTTTTCCAAAAGTGTCTTTGGCAAAGTTGTTTCCATAAAGATGATCTATTCATTCATGTAATTAGTTTCCCTAAGGGTTGAGTTTCGAATGGAAGTGATTTTGAACTTGAATTTAGTTTTTCCTCGTGATTTCACTAGTCCTAAGTTTGTATGATAATTAGATTTAGAAGAAACATTCATCTTGATGGTTAAGTGGTGATGGTCGAACCTAATGCTTGTGATTTGGTGTTGGAAAAGTTATTTTGAAACTTGATTTGAGTACTTGATGTTTGGGGATGAAAATAGAGAGTTTAGGAGAGGAAGTTACACATCAAAAGCTTTGATATTGAGAGTATAGTTGAGATTTGAACTAGGGAAAAGTTTGGGTTTTATGTTTAGGAAAAATGTTAAAATGAAGGATGAAAATATTGAGGGTTATGACAAGTTTTTAGTGTCTTGATGGATAAGAAAAATGGATGTGTTGATAGAAGGATTCGAGGAAAGTTCTTGATAGGTTTTGTGTTTGAGGCCGAGAGCTTTGAGGACTTAGGAAAAGATTTTTACTATGTTTGAAAGCTTGGTTTTGGCTTGATAATGGCTTGAGAATGGAGAAATTGTGAGAATAGGTGTTGAGAAATATTTTCCTTGTTTTGATTCTGTTAGCCAAGTACAGAATAGGTTTTCATTAAAAGATTAAGGATTGAATGTCATGAGAATGGTCATGCTAGAGGAAAATTTTAGTATCAAGGTTGTTTCCTTAAGTTTTTATATGTGGGTGATTTGTCAAGAGCCTAAGTGTTGATGATCTTTGAGAATGAATGTTAGGAAGATGTGCCTAAATGAGAGAAGGTGATTTTCACTAAGCTTGGATTGAATTTTTAGAAAGAGTTGAGTTTTATCAAGAGAGTTTATGGTTGTAGTTGTGATGATAGAAATGTTGATATTTGGGATTTGAGGCTTTGGAGAAGGAAGGGTTCGGTTTAAGTCCCTTGAAGGGTGATACATAGACTAGTTATGAAGGATATGAGCTTTGAGTTGTGTGGAGTGCTAAGCCTTGAACTAAGCATGTGCTTTTGAATGCTTAGGTTTGTGTGGAAAAGTTATGGCTATGCTTAGAGTGAGTTTAAGAGGAAAATTCTTTTAAACTCACATGTGTGTTTTTAATCGTTTAGTTTGTGAAGAGTTTTGGTTTGAAATGATTTGAGTAAGTGTTTTTCAAGTCACGAGAGCTTTAAAAGTGAAAAAAAGTTTTATGTGTATTTGTGGTGAAAGGGCTTCTTGAAAAAGATTTTATCAAGTTAATGTTTTCCTAGATGGTACGCATGCATACATATTATGAGAGAATTAGGATACACCAAACCTTAGCTTAGAGAGTAAAGTTTAGTTGAGAAAGCAACTATGTTAAGTTATGTGTATGTGAAGGTGCGGAGGACGTACCAGAGCTTGATCGAGAACTCGCTTTGGGGAAGGAAAGCGCCTACGGTAAGGGCACTTTGAGCTTAAAAAAAGCATGATAATATATGTATATGTGTATGTATATATGCTTGCTGAAATGTTATGTGATTGGTGAAGCTTGTCATTGGCACTTAAAGTGCATGATTGATTGTTTGATGGATTATCGCTATGAAGCATGAGTTCATGTTTGTATGGCTTATGAAAAGCATGGTTGATTGGCATATGCGAATGTGCGGAAGCCACTTGATGTGTATTGATTTATATGGTTTCTAATATGCTGATTGGCTTGATGTTTTACCTAAATAAATTGTTCTTGCAAAATTGTTGTGATATCGATTGCTATCGAGTGTGAAAGCGGAGGGAAAAAGATAGTTACCGATTGGACACGAAGTCCTTTGGTACCTTGGAATAATGATTTTGTTTGGAATTGCGGCTTAATGGTTTTGAAAAGAATAAGAAGAGAGATCTTTAATTAAAAATCCAATTGATGTTTTCAAAAATATGTTTTCAAGAGAATCAACGGTTAAACCGAGAGATTTCAAAAAGAAACAAATTTGTCCTAAGTTTCCTTGAATGAAAATTCATAATTCACTAAGTGAACTCATCAAGACCCTTTTATAAACTAAGGGAGATTCCACTTTCTTCATAATACGAGGCTATCTTCGAAAAGAATCATAAGGCACGTCTTTTAAAAAAAGAATCATGAGACATACCTTTTGAAAAAGAACCATAAGACATATCTTTTATGAAAATAATCATGAGAGATATTTTCATATGAGAGGAGGGGAGTTTGTTTGTGAGTGAAATTGTGATGAATTTCTCATTGATTGTCATCAACATGGATCACTGGCGGATACAGCCACGTGACAAAGGACAAAGTGATGTAAGACGGGCACTCGGTTAGGGTGAACCCACATTAGTAAAGGAACTCAGAATAGTATGAAAGGCGTTTTCGTTATGTTGTTGATTATAATGATGATGATGGTTGTCGATTGTGAATGGCATAACATATCATGCATTTACAAGAACATATCAGACCAGTGAGATTGGCTATTGTTCAGAGTTAGCCGAATCGAAAGTCTGGGTCGTGTCGTTTCACAGGAACCGGCCAGTAAGATTGGCTATTATTCAGAGCTAGAAAAATTGAAAGTCTGAGTTGATTCGTGAATTCAGTACGTCAAAAAGGGCATGCTTGAGAAAAGTGGCAATTTCTAGAAGTCGATGGACAGTTGCCATCGAACCAGATGACTGGAAGGATTTGTCTCGCCTCCCATGTATTGGTTGTTGTTGTTATATCCGGATCATTTTGGTCGCATTAGTTGATACATGTGCATGAGCATGAGCTTCACTTGAGATGTTGTTGTGTGTGACTTGAGATGAGTGGTGTGCAATTCTGATTATGCAATAAATGTTATTAGTTTGATGGAATGTTGTGAGTAGCTGTAGTTAGAATACTCAGAGTATATAATTTATTATGTGGCTTATATACTGTTTGACCTGTCTAAATATACTACTATTCTTTTACCCTTGTACTCCTATGAGGATGTTTTTTCCAAGAAGTTGACCCGTGCACTTTTCTTTCTATAGATGTACTTGGGGCATCTCCATAGGTGGTGGCGTTCATTCCGGGGATGAATTCTGACGATAGGGATGGAAGACGCTGATGACAAGGAGGATTCTCCGTGATGTTGCCCCTGTGCTTGTGCACTAGTTCGTCTATGTGTGACATGTATACGTTATTGATTTGTAATAAGTTACATTTGGAAGTATGAGGTATATGTAATGCATGATGTCAAAAGCATGGTTCTAAAAGGAAAAAAAAATATACCTATATTTTCCTGACTAAAAGATAACCAACATATTTATTTTACAGTGGAGGTTACTATTATGACCCCTGAAAATTAGGGCATTACAATCAGCATCTTCTGAAAGTCATGTTCTAATTGTGTGATTAGCATCTGCTGATACTGATGTTCAACATCTTGAATTATGAGATGAATCAATCAATCTTCTTAACTCCCGAACCTTTGATCAACATGTTGAGTAGACATTTTGATTTAGCTTATCAGTATCTGATGTTTCTTTGGTGTGTTGGTTCAATACATGGAGTTAGCAGCATCTGAATCTTTCAACACCTTCTTAAAGAATGTTAATTTCTTAAGAACTTTGATTTGTGTTTCTTAAGAATCAAATGTTGAGTATAAAGAAGTGTTGAGATAAGATGTCCTCCTAATGTCGTTGTTGAAGGTCTTTGTCTTCATTAGAGTAGATTGAAGTCTCAAAACTTTAAAAGATATTTCTTGTGATGTCATTGAAAAGAAGTTATTCTTGATTTCTTTCTTCAATATATTCATTTTACTGCTTCATATTTTACGTCCGAAGACGTTTCAATATTTTTTCTGAGCGCTCTTTTAAGAATGACTTCTTGTTGGTTAAATGAAGAATTACATAGTTGATCTGTTTGGTGCTTTATTTCAGAAACGTCTTTGGAGATAATTGTTCTTCATTCTAGATCATTGTTAGAGAAGTGTATAGTCTGATATGAAGAGATATGCAGTATCGTCTGCGGTATCGTCTGATACAGCATTCTATCATTTGATCCTATCGTCTGAGTAAGATCATCTACATAAGGAAGCATCGTCTGACCAGCTACAACGTCTGAGTATAAGTATCGTCTGAGCAGTACCTTGATAGTTGTAGCCAGATATCTTGTCATACTAGCAAATCCCGGAATATCCGGGATCTTATCTTATCTTATCTTGTATTTATTATTGTTTATGGTTCCCAATGTAATAGTTGAAATTGTTGACCTCGAAATATCCGTCGGTCTCTCTGCATAAATACAGAGCTTGTAACCTTGAATAATTAGGAATTGGAGATTGCAGAATGAATAAGTAAATAATACAGTTCATCCTTCCCTTTGCATCTTCGATTTCTCAATTTCTTCAAGGACCGACTTTGGTTCTTAACATGGTATCAGAGCCCGTCTGGTCCATGGTTTCTTTTTCTTCGTTCTTTTCTTCCATGGCCGAAGCTCCGCCTTCGTGTCAAGCTTTAACTTTTCCTGTCTTTAATTTTTCAATGCTGAGATTCATAAACAGAGGGCTAACACCTGTTAACGTTTCCCTTAACTCAAGCTATATATTTCCCATCCCTTTCTTGATTTAGCCTCTTAACGCTGAGATTCATGAACAGAGGGGTAACACCTGTTAACGTTCCTCTGAACTCAAGCTATGGCAAATGTAAGGCCTTTGAGACTCAGATGCAGGAGCCCAAGTCAACAACCTCTGAGGTTCCCACTGAAGTACAAGCCCAGGAAAAACTTCCTCGGACTGGCACAAAAAGATTATTGCTCCGAAGTGCCTTTCCGAGACCAAAAATATGTATTTTCTTTGTCAAAAAATGTAGCTCCGGCAGATCTGGGAAACAGATCGTATCTTCCTTTATGTGCTTCAAACAACACCCCTTCGCTCTAAGTACAAGCATCCATGTCAAAGGCGCGCAGTTGTTCCTGGCATAATATTCAACTCTTATCAATCTGATCACAGGTCATGTATCCAGAATCAATAAGGACATGCCAGGGTGGATGCTACACCATGTTGCAGTTATGAAGGATCAAACTCAAAGTACCTGCGAAGGCTTCGCCTTCTCATCCTACGTTGAGTTTGCGGGGGGATGTTAGAGAGGTGTATAGTCTGATGTGAAGAGATATGCAGTATCGTCTGCGGTATCGTCTGATACAGCATTCTGTCATTTGATCCTATCGTCTATGTAGGATCATCTACATAAGGAAGCATCGCCTGACCAGCTATAACGTCTGAGCAGAAGTATCGTCTGAGCAGTACCTTGACATTTGTAGCCAGATATCTTGTCGTACTAGCAAATCCCGAAATATCTGGGATCTTATCTTATCTTATTTTGTTTTTATTATTGTTTATGATTCCCAATGTAATAGTTGCAATTGTTGACGTCGGAATATCTGTCAGTCTCTCTGTATATATACAGAGCTTGTAATCTTGCATAATTAGGAATTGAATATTGCAAAATGAATAAGTAAATAATACAGCTCATCCTTCCCTTTGCATCTTAGATTTCTCAATTTCTTCAAGGACCGACTTCGGTTCTTAACAATTATCAACATCTTTGAAGTCTTCAAGATTGCTCGATATGATGATCTTCTTCTTAATCTGAGAGTCCTTTGTCGATCAAATTATCTCTTCGAAGAACATATCAATCTTTAAGCATTAGATGACTTTGTTCAGAGTGTTGAGGCGAGTTCATTCTTATCTGAAGCTCTTCTGATTTGTGGTTTCTGAAGCTTGTTCTTTGCATGCGATGAGTCTCTTCCTCTTTGATCATTCATTCTTCTTTATACGACAACCTCATCTTCTATTTCTTTAATTTGCTTCATCATGATCTTCGTCAGTTAGTACACGACTTAGCTCAGAATGATGACGCAAGCTCTTTTTGATCTGAGGCTTTTCTAAAGTTGTATCTTCTCAACCTTGATCTTTCATATGTTCTGAGCTTCTTATTTCTAAGTAATTTCCTTCGTGAGAAGTTTTCTCTACAACTCAACTTTCATCTTTTGTCTTCTTCTCTTGGCCCGCTCAAGTCTTCTTCTAACCGTTCTTACTTTAGAGAGGTTGCTGTAGTTAATTCTTCAAAGCAATAATGGATACAAAAACTTAGTGCAATATCATAAAAACTACACAAGAGGATATCTGGTTCCAACATTGGTGTGGTCTGATTTTTCTTTGTTTGTCAAAAGGGGTGTTTGTGGGTGCAAAATTGAGGACCCTAACGTCGTTGTTTTCGGCATCAAAGAGGTCAATGATGACAGGGTTACAGTTATCGACGAAGGTGGTGGTGAACGTGGTATCATTGCATGTGAAACAAATGGAGTCATCATCAATAACCTCGACGGTTGAAGAGGGAATGTCACCCATGTTTCTTCTGGGTATGGCTTCTTCTAGATAAATTGATGATTTTGAGAATTGGGTCTACCTAAAGTTTGGGTTTTGAGATCTCTCTATGAATGGTTCACTGAAGATCTTCACTTTTCCATGCAGTGGCGGAGGGAGAACTTTGAGGTGGGTGGTGCCAATATGAACTTCTATAAAAAAAATAGTAAAACGTGAGTAAAATCAACAAGTAATTTTATACAAAATAAATCAAACCAACAAGTAGTGGGGGGCCATGGCATAGCCAAGTCCCCTTGGCTCCGCCACTGGTTCCATGTATGTTGTTGTGATTTGGGAGGTTGGTGATGATGGACATGGTCGCATGGGTGTTATATGAAAAAGGAAAATGGTGATGAGACTAGTGCTTGTAGATAATGGGATTGTTTGTTTCCCCTTAAAAAATCGATTTGGAGGTTGCTCGGGGTATTGATGAGGATTTGAGGGAGGCCCACGCATCGCGAGCATTGCGTTGGGTTATTTAATTTGTTTTTTGGTTGTTTCTTTTGGAATTTTGTTTTTTGCTAGTATTTGTGATTGGCGATTGTTTGGTGTTTGTTTTGTTTTTTCTTTCCGAGCGGTTTTCCTTATACTAGGGTTTTGTCTCATGCTTCTTTTTTCATGAATAATATTTGATCTTTCAAAAAAAATTGAATAGAAAGTTGATTTAATTTTAAGTGATTTTTTCAAAAGCGAAAATTCATTTATGTTTGTTTACAAATATAATATGTTTTTTAACTTTAAAATTGATTTTAAATTGTTTAGATATGAAACCATAAAAGTTTTTTCCTTATAAGATTACATTAAAGGACATAAACTTGTAAAGAGTTATTTTTTCAAAGAATTATTTAAGGATAAAATAGTAAATTTGAATTTAAGTAGCATTACCATGAAAATAAGATTCAACTTTTCTCCCATCAGCCATAATTGATTTTTTCTCAAAAGCTACTTAAGATAGCTTATGAAAATACTCATATTTCTATTTTTTTTATTCAAAAGCGCATACAAGAACATAAAAGTACACATAAGTTATTATCTTTTTGAAAACAAGTATTTATTTAATAAAATAAGTAGAGACAAACCTGTTCAATATGAAGTATGTTGTTTTATGGGTAGGAGTCTTAGCTTCAAAGTTTTCGTTCCATAACTTTGTCCAGATCAAGCATCTAAATCCTCCAACAAGGGCTCTTTTGAATATTAAGGGTGTTATTATAAATGGCATGAGTTTTTCAATAGTGCCAACATAATTGCAGTCCTTTTCTATGGTTACCTGTTGTTCTGGTATATTTCATGGATTTCAAAATATGGTATTCATTTCCGTTATCTTTTATGGTCGAACGATTGGTCGGTTCTTGCATTTAGCTGAGAACAAAAAACTCCAACAGTAAAATTCCTTTGACTCAATTCAGAATTGAAGTGAGTAAGTTATATTCCAGATGATCTAGGTGACTTGTGCATTAACTCCACTGGACTTGCATCCCACATTTGACTCTCTTAATGATAGAATTACAATCATTCTGACTGTTAGCATTACAATTGTTAAAACCCCATCTAATTCGAAGATCTAAGTTGGAGCCTTGAATGTTAGCATTACAAGTGTCTTTATCTAAGTTGTAACCCTAAATTTTAGCATTGCAATCGTTCAAACCCCATCCAATTTGGATGCCTACAGTTTGAGATATGTCCTCCCAAAGCAACACTGCACAGGTTCGGACAATGTCATTAGACAGTAGCATCAAGATCATCTTGGACTTAACTTTCTGCTAAGTTAGAAGTCAAACCCGACCTCGAGTTAAACATAAAAATTGTATCTCTCTCAAGATTTCCAACCATAAATGATAGCTCAATTTGGACCAGTGTAGATCAATATAAATACTCTTGACGATGCAAAGGTCAGCTGCCTAGATACAATGTCATCAGATGATGGTTAATTTAAGAGCTGTAAAATGAACGAGGTTAGAGGAGAGATATAAATCTAGAATTAAACGCTTATCACAATAATGTCCATTTGAGTGTGATAACATAAAACTCAGTAAAGTCATTCATTTTAAGCACAAATGCTGTCCAAGAATGCTTAGTATAAGGGTATCGATTATTCATTAAGCAAATACCCCCGCACTTAACTTTTTGCAATTATCGGCAAAACATAAAATCAGAACAAGAAATAGGAAAGCATAGATATTCAAAAAACTTAAACCAAAAGAAAAAAACCGATCCCATAACGTTTATCATATTTTGAGTGATAATAATTTTATGTAAGTTTATTTATGATAGATAAATATTTCCTAAACTTTGTGTTTTATTCTTTTCAGGAAATATCTCTATCATCTTCCCAACAAAATAGAAGGCTGAAATAGATCTATCGTCTGCTCGATGAAATAAAAGGCGGAAATATCTCTATCGTCTGCTAGACAGAATTGAAAGATAAATTATCTCTATCGTCTACTCGGCAGCACTGTCTGATCAAAAGAGAAGTCTCGTCTACGCTTAACGTCTAAACATCCAAAAGAGACTTGTTTACTCTACCATCATCTACTTAGATGAAATAGAAAGTACTGCCTGATCAAATGAAAAGCATCGTTTAAGGAAATATCTCTATTGTCTACCCGGCAGCACTATCCAACACTTAAAGAGAAGTCTCGTCTACACTCAATGTTCAACATCCAGAAGAGACCCGTCATCTGCTTAGACAAAATGCAAAGCATCGTCTGATCATTTGAGAAAGCATCGTCCGATCATTTGTGAAAGCATCGTCTGATCCTTTGAGAAAGCATCGTCTGATCAAAGGAGATAGCATCGTCTAAGGTCAAGCAGAATAATATATGCTTTATTCAAAGAAAATATCTTATGAGCTGTCTACAACTTGCAAATATTACTTACCGAGAGAAGAGCTCAGAATCACGTGACAATGTCAGAATGTCAATGGTCTCAAATCCCAGGCGCAGTACAACGTTGTCTATTAAACAAAAGGGATTTATTCTTTCTCTTTCCTTCAAATGGATAGATTAGCTGCAACAAGGAAAAGTCTTTTGAAGACCCCATCGTCTAAGAAAAGACGTCAGAAACAAAGAAGACAAATGCATTAACTGCAGAGCAGAGACCCGTTGATAAACGGTTAAATTGAATCACGTGCATCACACAAGCTTCACTACAACCTCTTCATAAATCAAATTTGAAGTGAAGATATAAAAGGAAGAACAGAAAGCAGAACAGAGCAAAAAGAACACAGTACATAGAAGGAAGAATCAAGTATTGCATAATACGAACAACAAGCTTTGATTTTCAAATTCCTCTAGTGTCAAAACTTATGGAGTGAAAATCCTCTTAGTGTGAGAAAAATTCAGAGTCAAACACTATCAAGCTTTCACACCCAAACAGAGAACCTATCGTCTAATCATCTATATTTCACTAAACTCAAGTATATTACCAAATAGTCATATCCTCCATACTTAGAGTTATCTGTACTTAATCTTTCTACCTCACTCTTTTTGAAGAGACTTTGTAGAAGAAATAATTCATGTAAAAGAATCAAGGACAAGTCTTGTATAATACTTAGGAGAAGTCCTGTAGAATACTTGGGAGAAGTCCTGGAGAATACTTGTTGGGAGAAGTCATGTCGAATACTTGGGAGAAGTCCTGTTGAATACTTGTACTGTTCGGTTGAATAGTGGAAAATCTTGGTTAAGCCAAGGACTGGACGTAGCTCTATCGTTTAAGGGGGCGAACCAGGATAAATCTTGTGTGTGTTGTTTTACTGCTTGCATCGTCTACACATTTACTGCTTGCACCGTCTACACATTCACACATCTTATTTCCGCTACATTAACTATTTTATCTTATCGTTTACTCTCTGTTTATTTACCGCTGCCTACCTTTTACGAAAAACTTTTTGAAAACTAATAATTGTTTATGAAAACTAAGTTTTATAATGACACAATTCAAACCCCCTTTCTTGTTATCAAAACTTACTACAGAGAGATAAGAAGGCATAGTTTTGAGAAAGAGAGCATCCACTTCAAGTTCTAAGGAGTGTAGAAAATCATGAATTTAATCTCTTATAATTCAAGCCAACAAGAATATGAAATTGAATATCAAATTAGGAGGCAAATGTGATAGATCCTCACAAGTTATAATCTTTGTCTTTGTAAGACCCTGAATATTTTAAAGAATAATATAAATAATTATATTATTTTTCCATATGCGATAAACCCTATTATGCGGAAGTTGGTTGTGATTAATTATATTGTGATATTATGAAAGGGAATAAATTATTATGACTCATTTTAAGTGAGGTTATCATTACCCTGGTATGGTTTGGAACGACATCGAAAAATCGTTCATTTTTCTTAGAAATATTGGAAACGACGCTTCGCTGTAGAAACTTCATTTAACCCCAACTATTGCTAGAGAGGTAATTTGACATTTTCTATGTATTTAGGAAAATTTGTATTTAATTTGGTGAAGAATGACTGTAATATTGTTAGGGTTTCCTTCCGGACCGCGGGAAAGTTTTTGGCACACCGCGGAGGTTTTATAGAAACCTTGACGAGAAAGAAAGGACTCAACGAGAGACTTTTAGGGATTCCTGATGAGACGGAAGGTATTATAATTTATAGCGAACCCGAATATGAAATTTGAAAATTTTCAAAAAACGGCGAAAATTTTCACGGTTTGACCTTGAGCCGATCTCGGGGCATTTTACCCTGAGATATTTTGGAACTTGATGGGGCGTGTGGCTCCACCACTTGTGGGACAAGTGTTAATCCTTAAGAGGAGTGACTTGGATTACTTAGATTATTTTAGTCAAGGTAATTAGTGGCCATTTAACCTTAAGTGTTCATGTGT
This sequence comes from Acmispon strigosus, assembly GCA_030819835.1. Classification (NCBI taxonomy): domain Eukaryota; kingdom Viridiplantae; phylum Streptophyta; class Magnoliopsida; order Fabales; family Fabaceae; genus Acmispon; species Acmispon strigosus. Next base: position 32,697,133 of record JAUAMA010000007.1, read on the forward strand.
CCTCTTGAACACCAAGTAAGTGAGATTAAGTGAATTTTTTGTGATCCTTGGCTCACAAAGGGGGTAGGGCCGCATCTATTGAGAGAGGAGGGTCCTCATTTGCTTCGCATTTCATGTCTTGGTAGAGAGGGCCAGGGAGAGAAGCTTGAGAGGAAAATTGTGAAGATCTTCCACCACCAACACCGCCTAGGCCGCCACCTCCTCCACCCTAAACCACCACCATTTCATCTTCCTATTAATTTTTCTCTTCATCAAGAGGTAAATACATTCATGAGCCATGCTTTGTAAGGTTTTATTTGTGAAAAAGCTTTTGATTTTGGAACTAAAACTTCATGATTTGAGTTGTTCTTTCATCAAAGTTCTTGCCTTTCTTCTTGTTTTGACTCTATGGTTTGGGTTTTTGGAAAGTGTTGATTCTTGAGAAAGTTGAAAATGAAAGTTGTGAGTTTGATTTTGATGCACGTATAAAAGAGATTCTCATTGTCTTGATCTATACTTTGGTGGTTTTAGTTTTTCAAACAAGTGATTTTTTTTGAGTTTTTAGACAAACGAAGACTTGAGTTTTTGATGTTGATCCCTTTGTAAAATTTGTTGTTGGTGTTAAGGGATTGTCAAAAGTGTAGATAGATTTCTTATGAGATAAGTTCTTGAAAATAATCTTGTTAACTTAGGCTCCCGTTCGGGTTGGTTTTTGGTTTTATGTTTTGAAATTTTTAAAACCTAAAACCAGTTTTTGGTTTTATAAATCCAATTTTAGTTTTATTTGGTTTTCAGTTTTAAAAAAAGTTGTTGTCAACTTTGTAAATCTTCAATGGTCTCCACAATTATCAACTTTGTAAACTCACGACAGTTGGTGGTAGATTTGATAGGATAATGGAGGGGTCAAGTAGCAGTGGTGGTAGAGGTCGATGATACCTAATGGTGCCGGTGGTGGTGGAGAAGGTGGCGGCGATGGTAGTGATGGAAGGTGGTGGTGGCAGTAGAGGTAGTGGTGCGGGAGGTGGTGACAACAGTGGTAGTGGCAGCAATGGAGGAGGTGGTGGCGATGAAGGTGGTGGTGGTGGTGGCGGATGTTACTTGGTGACGGTGGTGTTGATGGTCATGGCGGTGATGATAGTAGTGGAGGTGGTGGTGGCAGTGGAGGCGATGGTGGTGGTGGAGATGGCGGTAATGGAAGTGGTGGTGTGTGGTGGTGGAAGTGGTGGTGTTGGAGGGTGCTGGTGACAGTGGAGGTGGCAACGATAGTAATGGTAGCGAGAGCGGAGGTGGAAGTGGTGTTGGCTGTGGTGGAGGTGGAAGTAGTGGTGTTGGAGGGTAGCGATGGATGTGGAGGTAACAACGGTGATGGTGGTGGTGGCAGTGGAGGAGGTGGTGGAGGGTGGCGGCAGTGACAGTGGTGGTGGCTCATAATGGCGGTAGAGGGTAGTGGTGGCGATGGTGGCAGTTGAGGGTGGTGGTATCATGCTGTTTACCATTTCCTGTGTCTTCGAGATTGGTTCCCCTTTTTTGGGGACCCCCTGGCTACTCCGCCCGATCCCCACACTTAAAACATCTCTCACATTCACACTACTCTCACTTTACACTACTTATTAAAAAAATCTTTCTTTCCTTTCTTTTCTCTAACACACTCCAGCAATACTCACACTTGTCTTTCAAAATTATTTCACAAACTCACACTCTACCACATTGCCAAAACACATTATTAACTCTTTTTTTGAATTACTTAACTTAACTCATAACACTACACAACTCAGTCCAATGCTCAGGGAATCATGATAGTTACTTCTACTTACTCACTTACCATAAACACACATCATATAACAAATAACATCATACACATGTATATACATAAGGTCACCAAAAGGGAGTATGACCACTGTCAAGATCATGACCCATAATAGTGAAAGCATTGTCATCATCACAAAGATAAAGTCGTCATAGTAAAAATACATTCATCCAACATCAAAAGGAAGCACTAGTATCAAGACCAAAAAGATATAATCAACACCACCACCAGTCAAACGGAGCTACCACCACCCTATCCCCCATTTTGCATTCACATGTCGCAATCCTCCATACTAAGTGTACTTTCCCTCGTCATTGGGACCCTCGTAGCACTAGAAGTCTCTCCTTAGCCAAAATTAGTCATGTAGATATGGGCGTCTCCACCAGTCCTCCTAAGAGTAGGTACCCTCTTTCTAGTTGTATCTGGGGACCATTTCTCACAGTTGTTGGAGCAACTGGTGGATCCTCAGGCTCAGGATTAGGAGATGGAGCTGGCACCTCATCTGAAGGAGCAGGAGGTACTGGTTGTGCTACATCTGGACCAAGAAGTGGACTCAACACACGAGGAGGAAAATACAACGAAAACGATCTAGGAAAAGCAACAAGGTAATCGGGATCCATAGAGTCTGGCTGACGGTACCAGAAAACACACATCCCTATGTATCTACACAACCTTTAGGCTGGATCTATCTCCTGTTAGATTCAAATAATTAAATGAATTATTATGTTTTGATAATTAACAATTTCTTTAAGGTTTAATATTGTCAGAGATAAAATTCCTAACATAGTGAAAATTCTCATGTACAGGAATGATTATCTACTAAAGGGACTGAATGAATCTCAAAGCATCATCAAGAGAATTAGTCCACCAGAAGAGACCGTCCGGTCACCCTGAAGGAAACACTGCCAAAGATATACAAAGGAAGACATTCATATAAAAGACAGTCTGGTGACTCAAGAGAGATAAAGCAGTAACTTCAACTAACCAACACCCCATCTCAAGGACATTCTATCAAGCTTTGTACGCTCAAGTCAAAGTCTGCCTCGAGAAGCTGAAACAGTTCACTACCTAAACCTACAGTGATCAGAAGAAGGACTGCTTCATCTAAAGCTGATAGAGCATGACAACTTATGAAGAAACACCTTCGACTTCGAAGTCTCTCTAGCATCATATAAAGAAGTTGTGGATCAACTATCTCTGATGGAGAACTTCAATGAAAGCAAAGAGAAAGAAAAGATTCAGTCTTCTATAAGCCAAGAAGAATCTAATCCTCAAGAAGAACTGAATGAAGAAAGATCGTCTGCCGATGCAAGCCACTCAGTAACGAAACTTCAAAAATTATATGGAGACTGTGTCTGCCAAATTCTAAAGAAGAATCGGTTTGCTCAAGCATCAGAATGCGCCAAAGGTACAAACTTCAAGAAATATGTTCTACGAGGATATTAGTTTAATAGAAGCATTAAAGAAATTATTCTCCTCATCTTGAATAATTGCTTCTTGGATCAAAAGATGTCTACCTCGTCTGCATATTTATAAAGCACTGGCAATGGAAGAAAGTAGGAAGGGACACAATTAATACAATATTCCTTGGTCCCACTGCTTTTCTACCTTTCCTCAAATCAAGCTGACATCGCGGAATCAACGGCAAGAATCTCTGAGCATTGTACACTTACAACAGTCGAAATTCAAACATCTGAACAAAGCACGTGATGAGCATTAGCTGGCATGCACTGGGGTATAATGGTCAAAACAAATACCACAGCTGGAACTCCACGCATTAAATACAGAAGACATAGCTCAAGGCTACTCGCTCAAATGGAGCCAGACGATGTCAACCCAAGCGAATCAATGCTTCTCAGATCGTGTCTCAGACCTGCTGAAAAATGCAGAACTAGCCATTATTTATAGCTAAGAGAGGAAGAAGCACTTCGGACAGGTTTTCTCTCCTTTTGAAGAAGAAGAACGAAGAACTTCAACTGAAGATATAAATAGAGAATCCTGCCTCCGTAGCAATTGGACAACTTAGACTTAAACTTCCATATGCCAACTAAGTTTGTCCCAAGAGCCAAGGAATCTTGGTTCCAACTCAGGATGCTTCACGCCTACCTCTACCTCTACCTAAGTTTATGTGCTTCTGTGTGAGAAAATTCATAGAGTATTACTCTCATCTTATCCAACTCACACACCCCAAAAACAGAGAACCCAAACTCTTATCCTCTCTGTATAAACTAAGCTTCATTTCTTCTACCCACTCTTATTAAGAAGAGATCCATGTAGAAAAGCCAAACCTTGTAAAAGGTGTCAGGAGAAGTCCTGTAGAATACTTGTAAGGAGGAGTCCTGATAATACTTGTAAGGAGAAGTCTTTCGAATACTTGATAGGAGAAGTCCTCAGAATACTGGGAGAAGTCCCTGATAATACTTGTACTATTTGTTTAAATAGTGGAAAATCTTGGTGAAGCCAAGGACTGGATGTAGCCCTGTCGATTACGGGGGTGAACCAGGATAAAAATTATGTGTGCTTTATTTTTATCGTTATGTCATATTTCCGCTGCATGCATATTCATGAGTTGGATGAATAAGTCTTGTTAAAAGTAAATAAATGATTAACATCCGAGATTAACGAAAGAAACTTTAAAAAATGAGTCACACAATTCAAACCCCCCCTTTCTTGTGTGTTTCTTGCACCTTCATCTCCCAATCTAAAGGCACAATGAAGTCAACTAATATAGTTTCAACGGGAGGCTGAGCCATCATCGACAGTCCTGTTAGAGTCTAAAAATAAAGTTCAAAAGGGGGTGAGATACAGAACAACTCAAACATAAACAACGATATAAAGAAATCAGAGTAGAAATAAAGTCAAGCTAATTATGCGCAAGCAAGCACACATTAATTAAAAAATCATAACAACATATATCTCAGCCATGACCTAATATCAACAACACTTTGTGCATAGAGCAAGATACAATATGATTATGCATAATGAAATATATGCCACCAGATCAGTGTCCTTACTCTGCCCTCTTGGAAGCCGTAAGTCTAACACCCCATTCTCAAACACATGAATGCTAGGCCCATTGGCTAAACTCAACCAAACTCACTTTGGAACGCCGCTCGGGGACATATGTACTAACTCTGGCCCACTTTCTTTACCAAGCAATGATTACCATATTGGCTTTCAATCGGGACGACGCAGCCTCTCATGGCCTTCCCACTCCACTAGCCGGAACACAGGGGATCCCAAAATCGATGACCTAGTGTTGAGTTGTACCATTGGGCCATCCCCGGGTCACCTCATCTCTGAAGTGCCACCTTAGGTATCTCGAGTATCCACACCAAGTGTACACTGGGTTCCCCGTGGAAGTTGTCGCGCGACCCTACTCCTTAATCCTCCAACTTAATGCACATGATTCATGTCATAGAAATAAAATCACATAAAAAATCTCCCCTTATATCCTCTGCTCTGCTAGGCCACATAGGGTCAACACTTTACTCAATCCCAAGGCTAAACCTACTCTGGTCAACCACTCTCGGGATAGGCATCTTATATATGTCACCGTCCACTCGAAGGGAATAACTCTTACTTTGAGGTGAACCTTGAGCCCTGTCATCAAAATCACTCACTAATTAAGTAATTGACGATCATTCTTATCAGAGAAACATGCAAAAACTCTTTTCATGCATTTGATTGTAGTCTTTAACTATTATAAACCCTAAGTTCAGTTAATCCTAAATGCAAAATCCTTTTTGCATAACTATTTCTAAATCCAGTCAATTATTCCTCGACTCAGGTCACTTGATGCCATTCAAAGCTCTTGGCGAAGTCCATAATCCCCATCACGTCTCATCTGAACCCCAGACGAGTTAACTCTTCTTCTCTTAATGCATCACTAAACATTAATCTATACAATTTAGTTCTTAAAGCTCACATAGCATAAGCATCAACATCAGTGTATACTCATCAATAATTCATCTCAATTACGTAAGCATTAATCAATAACAACTCAATCATCATAATCTCATTTGATATGTTTTCCTTATCCAAACTAGGTGAGATTGTTGGTTTGATACATGCCGCTGGTCTTGAGCTTATGCCCGAGGTATACTCGAAATGTCTTGATTAGGGATTACACGAGCTATGATTCATCCACACTATCACTACATTTTCACTCCACTTTTTATCTATCTCTTTCTTAATTTTTAATCATATCATCAATCACATCTCTTTTCTTCCTAATTTCTCTTTTCACCACCTCATCTCCACTTTTTACGACGTGTGAATAAAACTTAATCCCAAATTACACTATGTGGGCTGACTTGAGTTTCCTAAATAATGGGTGCATCTGTGTAAACTGACTTAGTAGGAGTGTGCAATTTTTTGTAAAGATTTAAATCATTCTCTAGTAATTTTAATAAATAGTTAAATGTGAATCCTCTATTTTTTTCTAAGAATTCACATCTGATAATTATAGGACTAATCCGCTCAAGACTTAAAAATCGCTTTAAATGAGTATGTATCTCTCAACAAATCAATTTTCATATATACACAGTTTTCATCTATCTATCTCAGAACTGTGCCGGTGAATCCTCTAAATTCATAGATAAACAAATTGTTCTCTTCATTTTGCCCCCAAAATTCTCTAGTTATAAAAATGTTTTATATTTTTAATTTGGATAAAAGAAACCAATTTACTAAGAGAAAAAAGAGTAATAAAAAAATTACACTATAGTTCGTCCCTACAAAATCAACAAAAACCAGCTTCGTGGATCATTAGGCACTAGCTCGAAGGCAAAATCCAATAGTTTGTGGTCTAGAGGAATTGCCCCAATTGCCTTTGAGTTCTTTTCTTGTATTCATAATCATTCTTTGGTCAACACTCCCCCCCTATGAGTCTGAAAGGGTAAGGTAACCCTCCAATTCCGTGTAAAACCATGATAGAATGATTCTAGCTAAGCTTCTTCTGATAGTTTGTCTTCAAAACAAATGAAGCCGGTGAATATTTATTACCTCCCTAGGGAATATGGAGGGTCGTGTTATGATAATTATGCTAATTACTTTCCCATTCCTATTCCTTACATATATTAAGTGATTGTATTAATGTATTTGTTTGTATTAAAGTAACTATTTGACTTTCTAATATACCCTTTATTTCTTTTCTTAATTTTGACTTTCTAATTTTCTATCACAATTAAGTTAAAGGTAGAATTGGTAAATAGAAATAAAAAAAATTTAAAATAGTGAGTAAAAATAAGGGAGTAAATGGATAAATAATGCAAAAAATTGATGCAAATTGCAAACGGGCATTCAAATGATCTTCTCAAAATACACCAAGATTAGCCATAATGCAAACGCGCTTTTTGGCCTAGAAGACATGTGACCCTTATATTTTCATAACTAAAATTAGCCACTACTTTTGAATATTTAATGCAACCATATAGCATGACCCAAACTCACGAGTCATGACTTATCGTTAAGTTGAATAATAACAATAAAAATATTATTTATATGCGTTATCTAAATATTAATTAAATAATTAATGTAAAAATATTTAAAAAATGAGATTTTTTTCCTTTAATTTTTTTGAAAAGTATATTAATATATTAACAACATTATCAGACAGTTTAATAATTATATGGTAATAATATAAATAACTTTTACAAAATACTCAAATAAATTTTACCATTTTACCACATCATGTTTCTATAAATTTTGTACACTTCTATTATAATTTGTTTTATTAAATTACTGACAATTCTGATTTAAATAGTGAAAATCATTTTTATAAGAGTGTACGCTTGAGGATTGAACATTTGACTTAGAAGTTTAAACAAACGTGTTTTACTACTGTGACTAGCATCTTTTAATCCACTATATAATTAATAAATTCTAACTTAAAATTAATATTTTTATTAACTTTATTTTATTTTAAATCCCTTAGTCAATAGAGTAATTCTTAAATGGAAACACACCTAGAACTCCATTTTTAAACCCAACCAATCAAATCACTCCAACACATTAAAATAAATAAATAAATAAATAGAAAAGACAACCTGTAAAAATACACCCTCTATTTCTCTCCTCGGAACAACCGCTCCACCCTCATCTTTCCCACCCGTCATTTACTTCTATCAGATCCAGAATAAACAGGGAAGAAAAAGGGAAAAATGACATTGAAGTATATCAAAAAAAATTCTATCCGAGAAGTCTTCAACCAATTGAAATCAGATCCCAGAGAAATATTGAAGAATTAACTTTAATCGAATTTTACAACAATAGATTAATTAAATAGTTAAGGTTCAATTTATGTTGTTCTGGGAGTGTTCCCTCATTGCCCCTCTCGTGGTGGTTTATGCGGATCGATTGTTCTCATCAGACACCTTTCTCATGCTACCGCCACATGCTCTTGGCATCGTTTGCAGGCGATCGCTGGCAGAGAAAAGGAGAGTGGGGCTGCAATTTTTTAGTTTCATTTGAGTTTAGAGAAATTTTGGAGAAGGAAAAGATGAAGATTTGCGGAAGAAGAGTTGTAATTTGAAAGATGAGAGTGGAGCGGTTATTTCGAGGAGGGAGGAGGGAGCAGAGAGAGTTGTTTTTTCTATTTATTTATTTATTTATTTTAATGTATTGGAGATTTGATTGGTTGTGTTTAAGATTGATGTGTTAGATGTGTGCTAATACAAGAATTATTCTAGTTAATAATATCCTAAACTTAACAAACAACGAACGCAAGATCAATTAATAGAATTGATTTAGTTTAATCAAAAATCTTAATTTGAGCCTTAAATATGTACTTACATTAATTAAGGCGTATCCAACATGTCTAGTTTTAATAGGGTAATAAAAATAGTAATTATCAAGCTTAATACAACTTTCACGTCACAAAACGTTTGTGGCAATGTTCCTAGTTTTGGCTGCAAAGCCACCGTTGCAAGAATTCAAAAAGAGGTATCCACGAGGAGAGGGTCATTTTCGTGATTTACATCACTGAACCATGAAACGTGGCGTCAAAAGAAAGGAACGACAGGATCCAAACGGTATCGTTTTCTACAGACATTCCCCGTTTTGCACGTTAACAGTCACTCTTATTACCACTCACTGCCACTCCCTCTTTCTTTTCTCACTCCTCTCTCTCAACCGTCAAACTCAAACTTCCCGTTTTCCGATCTCTCTCTCTCTCTCTCTCTCTCTCTCTCTCTCTCTCTTCCCACGCGCTTTCACTCTCTGCTCTGCTACGCTTCAATGGTGTTTTCCAGAACTCGTTTCGCTTCTTTCTCTCTATGCTTGATCACGACAATGGCGTTTGGTTCGAGCTGCGAACGTTTTGTTTTCTCCGTACAGATTTGAAGTTTTGCGATCGATTCAGCGGTTTTTTTTCCTACTTCTTTTATGTTAAGAGAGTTCACGGTGCATTTGGTGTAGTGAAACCCAGCGGTTTTTGGTTTTTAGTGAGGTGAACGTGAAACTTAGTTGAAGCTTTTCAGGTTGGGGTTTTTTTGAGGGATTTAATTAGGGTTCGTGCGGTGTGAAATTTGAAGATGAATCGTAGCTTCAGGGCTCAGGAATCGCAAATGCAAGGTGCGTTGAAGCAGAGGGAGCAGCAGTTCGGGGGTTTGAGGGCTTCCGTCATGAAGGAGAAGGACGAGGAGCTCGCATTGTTCCTCGAGATGAAGAAGCGCGAGAAGGAACGGAGTGATCTTCTACTTCACAACTCAGATGAGCTCGATGAAGCTTTGGGTATAGATTTATGCTCAAAAGTTTTTTTTTTGTTTATGTTGATGTTTTGGGGATTTGGTTCTTTTCGTTGTTTCTTTAGTTTACATGACTTAGATTAGCTTGTGAAGTGGTCTTCTTTAGTATCCCATGTGGTTAGAACTTTAAATGATTGTGTTGTTTAAGTAGTGCAGTTTATGAATATGAGGGGTTTTGTTGTTGGATTTCTCCTTATCACATTATCTTTCATGGTTGCAGGGCCGAATCCCAGCACTTCTTCTATATTTAACATTTCAGCTTCTACGCCGGTTCCTGTGCGGAAGAACGGTACTGATGACTTTCTCAATTCAGAAAATGATAAAAATGACTATGACTGGTATGTAGCACCCTCTCTGTTGGCGTATTTCATATGTTTTCTTCAATATGTTTAGCTGGCTGTTGTGTTTACTGGTGTGATGGTGGAGTTTTTGTGCTTTTGGCTGGATAAACAGTCAAAGGATATAGTTCCTTGAGCATCTTCTTGTGAAAGAAGTCCTGTTTTCTTGGTAGGGAAAAGCTATCCATATTTGACTCAATTTGAAGTGCATTGAATCCAAACTTTTAGGAACTCATAAAAATCCAAAAGTGTATACACCCACACTCTTTCACTTTAATGATAAAGCTCACTTTAGAGTAGCTTTATCCCTCTGAGGCTGTTGATGGGGTGTATATATTTATTGAACATTTCAGTTATATGAAAGAAAGCATACCTTTCTCTTGTTATGATGGTCCTTAACTCCTTGCAGCTTTATTTTTCAATTTGAAACAGTATTGTTCTAGTATGAGTATCTGACCTTTAATTTCACACATAAGCACTAAAGTCACATCAGTCAGACTCACGGTATCATTCTTAATATTACCTGCTTCTGCTTCCATATTAAACTAATTGTTGTTTCATATATTTGCATAAACTGAACCTAAAATCTTACTCATAGCCAGAAGATGTAAAAATTGATTGAAGTTCTATTAAATTATAAAAGAATACAGCTATTAGATATTTCCTTTTCTACTGCTCTTGCATCATATTGTTTTTCATTATTACAGATAATTTAGTGTTTCTTTTTTCTGCTGCCTATGTATGTAAATATGTAATTGACGTGGGTTATTAATGTTGCTAAGAAATGTTCAGCCAATGCAATTGATTCATCGATTGTTATTCAAATTGACACTTAGCACGGTTAATTTTTTCAGGCTTCTAACTCCTCCTGGTACTCCTCTTTTTCCTTCTTTGGAAATGGAAACTCAGAAGACAGTTATGAGTCAACTTGGAAGTGGTAACCCAGCCACGCGTCCTGTAGCATTAAAATCCAGAGTAAGAATTTTGAATGAAGCTTTCATATCATGTCAATTGTTTTGTGGAAATTGGCAGTTTTATAATTTTGTGTCTGGTTTGAAGTAGCTAATCTAAATAGTAAGTTCTTGGTTTTTAGAAAACTGTTAAAAATATCGTTTCTCTTAAACAGCATGTGGTCTTTAGAACAAGTTTCAGTGCTCCTGCAGCAGCGAAGATTCAGTACATTCCCTTTCCCAATATGATAGTTATTCTCCTTTTTTCCTTCAATTTTTTTTTTTTGAAAAAATAAAAGCATAATAACTCACCATACATGCTTGGTCTTGATTTAAAGTCGGGGAGTATGTACTATGAGAGTATTGAAAAAAGTTTTACGGTTTTGATATGTGATTTACTTAACAAGTTACCAATAGTCAATAGAATATGGCAGTCATTATTGTATATTTTCAGCTAATGTTGCCTGCATATAAATGGCTTGTTGGCATACACTTCCCCTCGACAATAATATCCTTGGACTACCGAAGCTTGGCTTCTTATCATATTGCATGTTCTACAGCTTTGCCATTCCATGTTTTAATTGATTTATTTGTTTATTAAATAAGTATCACGTTACATCAAATATGCATTGAGAGTTTGAGATTCATAGGTATCATTGAGTAAAATGATCATTCTTGGCTTTTTTCTACTTTTTATAATGATGAAAATGATGTCCTTTATTTATCTATTTAGTGATTTTCAAAGTAAGGATCTGTTGGTGCTATTCTGAATTTTTTTAATTTAGACAGAGCCCAATGCTATTGATTTAGCCGGATCTCAACTAGTGTCAGAAATTCATTTTTTCTTATTTTTATTTCCTTGTCGTTATAGTTGGGAAATCATCAATCAGAGCCTGCTGGGAGGACCAGCTTAGCATCTAAACCACCAACTTCTTCCCCTGTATTGAGCTCTTCAAGTGGTGGAACTAGGAGGCCCTCATCATCTGGGGGTCCCGGATCACGACCTGCAACTCCTACTGGACGGCCTACATTAACCACTGCTTCCAAATCATCAAGACCTTCTACCCCTACTCGGACTATGTTACCTTCAACTAGGACCATGGTAGCTCCATCCAAGACCACAATTTCTACAACCAAGCCTGTGGTTTCTTCCACTAGGCCTTCGACTTCTGCAACTAAGACCACAGTCCCTGCAGCGAGACCCACAATTCCATCAAGATCCTCTACACCGTCAAGATCTACTGCAAGATCTTCTACACCAACTAGCAGACCTACTTTACCTCCTTCCAGGTCCACATCAAGAGCATCTACTCCAACTCGGCGACCATCTACACCATCAAGTGAACCCAGTATATCAGCTCCTTCAGTTAAGATTTCTTCAAGCCCCAAGCCAACTCCTGTGACAGCAAGACAGCCAAGTCCTGCGAGAGCAAGGCAGCAAGCTCCTGTGACCTCAAGGCAGCCAACTCCAACGACCTCAAGACAGCAAGCTTCTGTAACCTCAAGGCAGCAAGCTTCTGTGACCTCAAGGCAGCAGCCAGTGCCATCACGTGGCACTTCACCAACAGTGAGATCAAGACCATGGAAGCCATCTGAGATGCCAGGTTTTTCACTTGAAGCTCCACCCAATTTGAGGACAACCCTACCTGATAGGCCACTGTCAGCAACTAGGGGCAGGCCTGGAGCACCCACTTCTCGATCTTCGTCTATTGAGCCCTCTTCCAGTGGAAGACCTAAGCGACAATCATGCTCTCCTTCAAGAGGGCGATCTTCCAATGGCAGCCTTCATATCAGTGGAAACTCAATGCCAGCAGTTAGCCGTGGACACTCCAAAGTGAATGACAATGTCAGTCCCGTTGTAATTGGCAACAAAATGGTTGAGAGGGTTATAAATATGCGAAAACTAGCGCCACCAATGATGGATGACAAAAACTCTCCCCGAAGTAATCTGTCTGGCAAGTCATCATCTCCGGACAGCTCAGGTTTTGGAAGAACACTCTCAAAGAAGTCCTTGGATATGGCTATTAGGCATATGGTACGCATCTTCTCTACATTCTATTTATTGTTCTCCAAGATGAAAATTAACTTGTAAGGCATACATGCATGTAAATCACTATTCTTGTATAAAAAATTGTCGAGTGTACAATTGCTACCAAGAGCAATGCTAAGGACACTCTTTCCAACACTCTCTTATTGATTGGTTAAAATTTAAGTAGGGTCCACTAAAAATATGGAACCCACATGATTTCAACTAATTAATGAGAGTATTGGAAGAGAGTGTTGCTAGCACTTTCTCTTGCTACTAATCGCCTTTTTGGATGCATGTTACTCCAAGATTTAGAGAATTGAGTTTTTCTTTTTCCTTTATTACCTTTATCTAACTTAATGTTTTTTTATTAATTATAGAAATGATCAAACTGATTTGAACTGATTTGTGTAGTTCTGTTTCTCATCATTTTGCTTGTTTCTCTTGATTAGGATATAAGGAGAACCATTCCAGGCAATTTGCGGCCATTAATGACAAATATTCCAGCATCATCTATGTATAGTGTGAGGTCTGGACCTCAGCAGCGTGGCCGAAGCCGAACAGTTAGTGCTTCAGACTCTCCTCTTGCAACCAGCAGTAATGCCAGTTCTGAAGTCAGTGTAAACCAAAATGGTCTTTGTTTAGATAGTAGCGAAGTAGATGATGATATTGGTAGTGAGAGATGTGGTCAATCTCCTGCCAGTGTGCGGGGCAGGTAAATTTATCTGATTTTGGGGAATCCTGCATATATTTAAATAGCACGAACCTTCTTATCCTGAGTTTCAGCCATATTGGATTCACATATGGTGCTAACCATGCTTGTATGATGAAAAGCTTATTGGAAGTGATATAACCTCATGTAATGGAAGGAATCTCTGATTTCAGGTAGATCGCTTATCTGTTGTTGTGGTAATTCTCATTTTTAGAAACAAGCCGAGATTTATCCTCTATATTTATCTAGCAAACCTTAAGCCAACCTTGACTGCATTAGGCTTCACTTTTTCTTTTTTAGAAGTTATGAGCAAAATTCACAAAATAGAGGTGTTCAACACAACTAGCAATGAGACTAAAAGTTGCTAAGTTAGAAAAGAATTATCCTCAAGAGGCTTGTTCGTAACTATTTACCGCCGTTATGAAGTTTGTTGGCATTGAAATTGATACTAGTACAATATATTTTTATCTCTTATAGAAGAGAAATATCATTTTTAAAAAAATAATAGTAATTTTTTATTGAAATAGTATAAATTACTCTAATTATTATTATTAGTAATATTATAATTAATCAGTTGCTCATTCTCTTATTCTGTTAGCGAGGATTGAATCCTAGGTAGCTCAGCTATAGTAGCCGCCAAACACTTGTATTTAGCCTCAGTATTGAATCAGCTAGCAACTTGTTTTCTGGATGACCAGCTTAATGAGGTTCCTATCAAAGTAAATGCAAAAGTCTGATGTGGATATCCAGCCAACAAGGTCTGATTCCCAATCAGAATCCAAGTATTTAGTAAGATCAAAATTGTAATGTCCCAAAAAGAAAAGCAAAGGTGAAAATCGGAGCTGCTGGGCTTGAATGCAAGCAAAAGGAAATTGTTCCACTCAAGTACCTCAACATTCTCTTCAAGGCTTTCCAAGATGAGTCCATAACTTTGAGCATAAATTAACAAACCTTGTTGGATTTTGTTTACGGTGAGGTGACTAACCTTGGTGGAGTTCACAAATAGGTTATATAGCCACGGATTATTTTTTCGACCAAAAAAAAAACCATGGATTATTTTAAAGATTGTATATGACTACACTATTCTTCCTTGGCTTCACCATCTCACCTCCCATAACAAATCTTTCCTCCATGGTCATCGCCATGAAGCCTCGGTGAAGTTGAAGCTCGTGTAAGAAGGAGGTCGTGGCAGTGCCATGTGCGTAGCTCCTGTCATTCCTAGAGCATCTACAATGAGAGTATTTTAGGAGTATTTTATCACTAAACAACTATATAGTATTTTAAAACTCGGCTCGGTCATCGACTCGACTGAAGTACGGAGTCAATGAGTCACTGGTTGGAACTAAGTGGATTACTTGACTCGGTATATATTAAAAAATTCTAAAAATTAATAATACAACTTATTTAAAGTTGATATTTCTCATTAATTTTTGTTGATCTAATACTATATACTCCCTCCGTCCCAAATTATAGGGTCCTTCTCAGACAATCACGCCTATTAAGAAAACATGTAATAAGCTAATTAATATGTTGGTTTTGTTACTTTTTATACAAATCTTCCAAATATGCCCCTATTTAAAAAAATCTGGAAATTGTTAATGTAAATATTGGATATACCAAAAGTTGGTTGGGAATATGAAAGAAGTAATTAGTAAAGGTGGTAATTAAAGTTTTGGAATTTAAATATAATGAATGCAAGGGGTAAAAAGGGAAAAGCTTATTTTTTTTTCCTGAAATCTAGAAGGGGTCTTATAATTTGGGACACCGAGTTTGTCTCTAAAGGGTCTTATAATTTGGGACGGAGGGAGTATAAAATTATGTGTGCAATTTGTTGTTAAGTTGTTGGTGGTCTAGTGGTAAGGTAAATTTTTACATGCCCTATGTGCTGTGTTCGAACCTAGTTGGAAGCGATGAACCTGGAACCGGATTGGCCTTCGGTCTAGATCTCGATCGAACTGGTCCGAGTCGAGTCTTAAAATAGTGATTGAAGATAGAGTTAAACAAAAACAAATAGGGGGGTTGGTTATTTGTTTGCAGAAAATAATAAACAGAAAGTAAAGTGATTTAAGAATCAGATGAGAAAGCATCAATCATTAGGTTTTAATCATTCAATTGCATCAAACCGTCCTTGGTCACAAAAGATTAATTTCACTTCCTATTAAAGTATTTGAGTAAACCCTTTGGAAGATCAGATTTGTTCAAGTTAGAGAAGAGGAATCGCCCCCTTGAAGCACGAGAAAAATCTTCGGTCACAGAATCCTCAAAGCTAACAACCGTTCGACGTTAGAGATTTGTGTTCTTTGGAAAACAGAATTCACAATCGCTTCATCGTCTCATCAGTTAAAGAATCCTTTAACTGATTCAACTTGCTTAGATAAACAATTTAAAACGAAATATAACTTCAAATCCAACCGGCATGAACCAAAAGCATATTCAAGCAAAGAGTTAAAGAACGCAAACCAATTTTCATAAAAAGATAAAATATATAATTAAGAACAAAACCTTAGGTTCGCATTCAAGAAAAGTTTAAAAATCCTAAGATTGACTAAAAGTTTAGCAAGCCATAGAGAAACAGAAACTGGAACTAGGAAATAAAAGATGATGATAAGATGAGGTGAAATGATTAACAAAGGTCCCAAACCTAGTCTATTTATAACAATAAATCAGCTTGTTCTCCATGTCAACCGACTGTCCACCAAGTATTCTTTACTGATCTTCAACTGCTATGAGTCCAAGCCCGACGGGAGTACGTGGCCCAATGCTCAGACGAGCCATTAACATGCAGGAAGCTCCGCTAACTTCGATCCAATTTGAGACAAGCTTGATGGCTAAATCTTCAATTGGTCTCGTTATGAAAGTTGTAGCCCTTTAAGTTACCTTCGTGTGGCTTTTGAACGCGTCCAATTCCGAGTTTGTAGCCCAAGATATGATCGCTTAAGTCCAGACTGTTCAGACTCACAGGTTGCAGCGGCCGCAAGCTTGGAACTAGATTTTGGCCAAGCTAGAGACACATTCACCAGTAGAGCTGAACATGAAAGTTGTGGAAAATCCTTCTAGATTTCGAACGACATATTATTTGTCTCGTTCCGGACATCGTAACTCCAAATTTAACATGTTCTAGTATAAAGGTCTTAAAAGCTAAAAATGAAAGATTAAGCACTTTTTTCCATGGAAAAGCCAAATAAGTGTAAGAGGTTAGAACTCAGCTAAATCACGTAAACAATGCATAAAAACAATGCAATCAAGCCTAGCATATCACAAATAATGTGCATAAATCATTGATAGATCACATATCTTATGATTGAAATACTATTTTCTCTCACCTGCATTAAAAATTCATTCTATATCCTAATTAAGTGAATAATTTTTTTAGAAAAACATGGGTGGCTTATGGGAAAAAATAAGAAACTACTATTGGAGTAAAAGATACATAAGATACTTATGGATTGCTTAAGTACTATGTGACACTTTGAACCCACATAAATACTATTAATCAACTCATATAGATGCTCTCATATACAAAAGATGAACCCATGTTTGATGAAGTTAAAGTTGTAATGAAGATGAAGGCTCCCTTAGAAATATAATTATTGAGGTGTCATTTATCCAACAACTTAAATTTTAGGATAATTGGTACATAATATGGTATCTTACCTATGACCACGTGTATTATTATATTAATAGTTTTCTATTTGTCATTTGTCATAATTAAACTAAGCTGATTGTTAGAATCAGTTCCTGGAAGTTAGAGTCAGTTATGAGAGATAGAAAGTTAGTTTTGAATAAGTTTTTGAATCAGTTTCTATTGTGGCACACTATATATATTTGTATCAATGATCACAGGAAGAAATGAGTTTTCAGATTTTACATTCTTCAGAAAATACCATGTTCTTTCTCCTATTATCGCTTTAAGGTATCAGAGCCTAGTTGCTCTGCATACCTAATCATCCTACAATCCTTCATATTCTTCTACTATCTTCTTCGTCTTCATACCTTGATCTCTTGCGACAGTGGCAGAGACAGTTTCTGATACTGAGGTAACTCAACCGAGTTCTGCAGAATATTTCTTCTTCTTATTACCTGCACCCTGGAGAGAATCCAGGAGCATTTCTTGTTACTCCTTCTCCCAATGGTGGAAATTATCACACATGGAGCAAAAACATGAAGAGAGCTCTCTTGTCCAAGAACAAATTCAAATTTGGTAATGGAGAAATTTCACCACCTGATTCAAGTGATGCTTTGTTCGATATTTGGGAGAGATGCAATGTCATGGTTGTGTCTTGGATCACTCGAACCCTCACTCCTGAGATTGCTAGAAGTATTGTACACATTGATTCTGCATCAGATCTCTGGAACGATCTCCGAGATAGATTCTTGAAGGGTAATCATTTTCGTATTTCTGATTTGCTTCAAGAATTACATTCTGTCAAACAAGATGAAAGAAATGTCTCAAGATATTTCACTAAACTGAAAAATTCTTTGGGGGGATATTGAGTCTTTAAGGCCTATACCTGCTTGCACTTGCAATGTGAAATGCTCGTGCGATCGGTCTTCCAATATAAAGGAGCAAAGAGAACCATAATATGTGATTTATTTTTTGAAGGGACTTGGTGATCAATTCAATACGGTTAAGACTCAGATCTTATTAATGGATCCATTTCCATGTATTTCCAAGGTATTTTCCTTGGTAATGCAGCAGAAGACTCAAATCATTGGAAGCATACTTGGAGAACCTAAAACATTGTTCACCAATACATACACTCCAAATACAGGGAGTGGATTCAACGGACAAGGAAAAGCAGATGTCGTGGGAGATCTCAGTTTGGAAGAGGTTCTAATGGAAATTCAAACACAAAAGTCTGCACATTCTGTGGAAGAATGCGACACACTGTGGAAACATGCTATCTAAAGCATGGTTTTCCACCAGGCTACAAAACTGGACCAGAAGCAACTACATCTGCAATCAACAATGTTGTGACTTCTGGTGACATAGCAGCAACGGTTTCGAAGGATCCTACACCAAGTGGAGTCACTATCACACCAGATATGTATCAGAAATTAATGTCCTTGCTGCAGAAATCAGAATAGAATAATGTTCCAAATGCTGATACAACACAGATTAATGCAATTTCAACTATCACAAATTCCACTAATGCAACTCAAACAGGTACTCAGCCTAATTCCAACTACTCTTGGATTTTGGATACCGGGGCTACAGACCATGTGTGCAATTCTTTATCTCTCTTTGGTAGTCATCACAATATTCCTCCTATTCATGTGAAATTACCAGATGGAAGCACTTCTATAGCTTCTTGCATAGGTACAATGTCAGTCACAAAAGAATTGATTCTGCATTATCTTTTTTGTACCTGAATTTGAAAGCAATTTGATAAAACAAGGACAACACAAGAAATAGGGTTGAATTGTGTTCGTATTAAAACTTGATTTCTCAAAACAATTATTAGTTTTTAAAAACCTTTTCGTAATCGATAGGATAAAACGATTAATGTAGCGGAAATATAATGTGTGAATGTGTAGACGATGCAAGCAGTATATGTGTAAATGATGCAAGCAGTAAAAACAACACACACAAGATTTATCCTGGTTCACCCCCTTAAATGATAGGGCCAGTCCTTGGCTTAACCAAAATTTTCACTATCAAGTATTCAACCGGACTTCTCCCAACAAGTATTTGACAGGACTTTTCCCAACAAGTATTCGACAGGACTTTTCCCAACAAGTATTCGACAGGACTTCTCCCAACAAGTATTCGACAGGACTTCTCACAACAAGTATTTGAAGGACTTCTCCTTGTACAAAGGTTTCTTCTACAAAGAATCTCTTCTCAAAAGAGTGAAGTAGAAACAATTTCAGGCTCGACAAACTCTCAGTATTTTGGTAGATGGTTTGACACTTAGAAATATACTTTAGGTCTGGCAAACAGAAATGATAGACGATAGGTTCTCTGTATAGTGAATAGCTTGATAGTGTTTGATTATGTTTTTCGTTCACTATTCGTTTTCTTTGTACACAGTTGTGTGTTCGACCTTATTGTTCTGTGTGCTTGTATATCTTTTTTCAAATCTTCAAGCCTTCCATTTTATGCATTCAATTCAAATTCGATTTGCCGAAGATCTTGTAGTTGACCAAAATCTTCATTTGATTTCTGACCATTTGAGCAACGACTCTGTGGGCATTGAATGAATTTGACTTGATCGTTCATGCAGAGCTGGTCATCGAGTAGTTTATGTCGTGATTTTCTCCTTTACATTATAGCATTTATGTTGTTGTTTAAGTAGAGTTGGTCGTCAAGTAATGTAAGGCTTGAATCACTCTTTTGCATTTAATTCATTTATCAACGAAATCCTTTCCATTTTGAGAAACGATTTGATATGTTCCTGAATTGTATTGTATCGTTTACTCTCTGATGTTATGGCTTCGTAGACTGTAGAGTTAGACCATACTCGAAATGTCTCTTGCTCTTCATTAGACGATACTTCACTTTTGCCTAGACGATACTTTCCAGATGTTTGACAATACGCGCAAATGATACTTCACTTTTGCCTGGGTGATACTATCCAGATGTTTGACAATACATGCAGATGATACTTCTTTAATCTTCATACGATGCTTTTCTTTTGTCTGAATATATTCTTTTCTCGATATGCGTGCAAACGATACTTCCATAAATGACAGAGATAATTTCTGAAAAACATAATACACAGTTTAGTAGTAAAATTGTTATCACTCAAAATATGATAAACGTTCTAAGATCGTTTGAACTTAACAATCTCCCCCTTTTTAATAATGACAATTTTATAGAGAAAAAGGTTTATATGAATATAAAAACTTTGTAAGTAATTATATACTCCCCCTCTCTTAATCTTCTTATTTTCTCTCTTCTCCCCCTATTTCAAGTAGAAAAGGTATTTTCTTTCATCTCCCCCTTTGTTCTTCTTTTTCTAGTCATCTCTCCCCCTTTATCAACTTTCCCTCTTTGTCTCCCCCTATTTCAAATAGAAAATGCATTTCTTTCTTCTCCGCTTGTTTTCTTTAATGTTAGTATAAAAGACAATAATTTTCAGGTAAATCTGAACAACAAACTAAATTCATTCCACCAATGGGATTAAAGGAAACATACTGATAAGAACAGAATATTATAGAATAATTATACAAGAACTAGTGTTCGAAGCATGTTCTCTCCCAATTCTTACTATAAAATTACCTGAATAATCCTAAGGGGGTGGGTGGTTATTTCAAATAATCATGGAAATACATTCCCAGTAATAATGTGGAAGTTGGGAAAGAAATTCTCAGTTTGTTATAAGATTAGAAATTTGATTTCAGGGTATAAATTATTCCCAGGTAAAGGGTAACCGACATCATTCCCTTCATTTCATTCCCATGAAACGAGTTGGGAATTTTACATTCCCATGGCTAAATGAGATATTCTAAAAATAACTTCTCACTCCCCCTCACATTCTATCATATTTTTTTCTATTTTTGAGATTTATTAATTTTGAAATTAAATAAAATTTAAAATCATTCCTGGGATCTTAAATACATACCAAACATATTTATAAATTTACCTGGGAATAACATTCTCATTAATCAAATTCCCGAGAATGTAATTCCTGAGAATGCACTCTCAAACCTTGAAACAAACTCCCCTTTCATAGTCTGATAATTTCCCTATTTATAACTTCCTAACAGAAATAAATTGCTCCTAACAACAATAAACTGACTTAATAACTAATATAATTACTGAATAACTGCCATAACTGCCCCAGGTTCAGAATCCGATGGGTCGCTCCCTATCACGTACCTATCTAAAAAGTAAAAACTTGAAGCTACATCTGACTTGTATAGACAGATAAAACAGCAGCTATTGTAGTCAAGATCTTCACTGTATATGATATTCTTATATCATATCTAGAAAAATCCCTTGAATCCAAGCAACTAGTGATTAAAGAGGTACCAATGATCTCATTTATCAACAAATGCCAATTCAGCCAGGTCAATGGAGCGAGCAAGACCAGCAGCTTTGTTTTGGCATTCTTGGTGTTCATCATCAGGATCACTGTCAGCAACTATACCAGCACCAGCTTGAAGGTAAGCAATCCACTCTCGCCGGACGTTCAGGTCTTTGTATGAGTACATTGTATCGTACTGAGTTCCTGTTGGAAATACTATGGTCCTCAGAGCTAGAGCAATGTCCATTTCGCCGGAGAAAGAGATGTATCCAAATCCTCCACTATAAGGCCCCCGTCTAGTCACCTCCAACTCATCAATCAACTCCATAGCCCTCACCTGTATCCAAAAGTCGCCGGGTAAGAATGAAGCTGAATATCGAAATTCAGTACGTATTACAGGTGTCAGCAAGCAGAAGCTGCACAACACTATTGTCACAAATAAGTGACATCAAAGTTTCAACCAGGGGAGAAGCCAAACATAATGTCAATATCAGATAACAAAGAAAGACACCAACTATAATGCATCCCTAAAATGTAAACTGAAAAAATGAACAAGCATGCATCAACTAGATTTAGAAGATTGGAATGGAAATGTAAGCACTTCTTCATTGTTTCCCCACACAGTATAACTAAACTGGTTTTATTTTTTATGAAAATTTAGCTAAGGACCTAGCTAGATTGTTATAGCTTATATTAATAAGAACAAATAATGGAAAGGGATAGATAAAACAGGTGCATGAGGAGATGATACAATTCTGCCATTTGGTACCAGGTTGCAGGAGGGACATGGCAGGAAATGAAAATTATATGCCCTATAAATAATACCTGCTATTCAAATTCGGAAGAAATTGTAAGTTGACTAAAAGAAGCCAAGAAAATTACAAACCTTTGGAGCTCCACTGACAGTTCCAACAGGCAATGCAGCACTGAGGGCATCCCAGCTAGTCAAATGGTCTTGCAACTCTCCCGTAACCTTCAAATATAATAGAGAATGCATTACATGAACAATATTTTTTGTAGAAACATAAGGCTGCAATTATATATTATCTAGTATCCTGATTTTATTGAACAAAACAATTATTTTTGAGGGAGCAATGAGGGGGACCATGGCTGCATCAATAATATAGGATACAGTGCTGGTAACCATAATTGCTTTTTGTCATACATAGTAGAGAAATGAACAGAACAGTTTAAAGCTCATAGTTCCATAATGCCAGGGATAATACGAGATGTTTTTTTCCAAGAAAGAGACATCTGCAATGTTACTATCTGACTTCCAATAAGAATTACATGTATTAATTCAATGAGGAGTAGGAAAACCAAACAAAAAATGATTTTTCATGGAAGGCAGTCACCACCACAGTTGTTTTTTTACAGAAAAAACTCCAATAGACTAGTTTTAGAATATTAACAAACAATAGGTAACAAGAAAAGGTTCTCACTGTTGAGCTTATGTGCATGACATGCGAATATCGTTCAATGTTCATAAGCTTTTCCACTTTCACAGAACCACTTTTTGAGACCTACAAAGAGAATTTGAGTAACCAGAACCATCATAACTTAAAAGTACAAAATACAGACTATGTCTTCTTAAAAACAACAACATCAACAAAAAGCCTTATCCCACTAAGTGAGGTCGGCTATATTTAAAACAGACCGAGGTTAAAGCAAAGTTTAAAAGTACTTCCTTCTTAAAAAGTCAGAATAAGTTACTTTCTTCCTGAATATAATCATTCAAACAACTTTTTTCTGCAACATAATTTAAAACAGAGTGAGGTTAAAGCAAAGTTTAAAATCATAAATATCATTATCAGACTTGTTATATGTTACAACGAAATGACGAGTACTGTAGAACGACAAATTCATAATATCCAGCAGTTAACAACAACTTTAAGATCCATATCCATATCCATAAAAGAGATAAGTTTCTTTTTTAAGATTCTACCTACTGTTCCTAACACAACACGATAATCCAGTTGCAAATTGGCTTATAATGAACACCTAAACAAGTTGATAAAGGATTGACAACCACAGTTAATGAAGGGATCGTTGAACTTCAATTATTAGCAATATATTGATTGATGTAACTGTAACTCAATAGCGTAGATTAAGACTAAAGATTAAATACAAGAAGCAAGAGTGGCCAATATTTTCTTCACATAATTAAAATAATCAAGTGAGCTATTGTTTCAAGATACCTTGGAACAGGGTTAACAAAGAGAATATCAATGATTAAAGTGACTATTTGTAACAAACCTTTCCAACATCATTGCGTCCCAAATCAACCAGCATTACATGCTCTGCGCATTGCTTTTCATCTTTTAGGAGTTTCATTTCTATCTTTTCATCTTCTTCTGGTGTCTTCCCCCTTCTAGCTGTCCCAGCTAATGGACGATTCACAATCTTATTCTGTACATGATAACATTATAATAACTATCCAGTGTCCACTTAAAAGTAATAACAGAGTAACGTAACAAACCTGATGTCTTTTCTTTGTCAAGATTTATGATAAACAATTGACCAAGTAAGAAGTACAATCTAATTAAAAAATCTGATCTATATATAAAACCTACCTTCTTTATACGCGTAAGAATCTCTGGACTTGAAGCAACAAGAATACATCCCCTAGCCTGTTTAGGAAATGCATAATCATTAGAACTTGAAAAAGCTGAACCACAAATTTCCTGAATGAGGCATTTTTATGTGTTGCACAAAATAAACCTGCAAATAAGTCATATACGGACTTGGATTCACCACTCTCAATGCTCTATAAATTTCAAATGGATCGGCAAAGGTTCTTCTTTCAAATCTCTGACTTAAGACAATCTGGAAAATGTCCCCTGCTTTAATATGTTCTTTTGCCTGAAGGACTGCCTCCTTGTATGCTTCAGATGTCATGTTTGAGTTCTTTAAAGGAGGACCGAAATTGCGAGTTTGCAAATCCACAGAGCCTGGAGCTAGCCTTGGGCTAAGAAATGCACACTTTAAATTAGTTTTGATTCAATCATAACAACCACATAATTAAAGTCATGAACAGTCAACAGATGACATACGGTTTGCTATCTTGTAATTTGGCCACTAATTTTTCTAATCGTTCCATTCCATCCAGGTAAGCACTCTTAGCTGAGGAGTATCGATCAATCCTAACCCAAACAATCACATATGCTTTCTGTTGGGTGTAATACAAGTAAACAAACAATGAAATCATGAATGAGTTTTCATATGATCCATGTTAATGCAATCAAATAGTATTTGGATAATCTTGAGCTATAAAATTGCCCCTTGTACAAGCCCAATAGATTCCATATCAGTGTTCAGCATTTATTGCCCCTTTCTATCCCTTACATATAATAATTAAATCATACATGTCCAAAGATGTAAAAAAGGCATTACCTTCTCCACATGATCAATCACAACCACAGTATCATAGAGGCCCAGATGTATGTCTGCAAGGCTCCTGTCATCCTTTGGAGCATTTGAAAATGGTAGCTTTTTCTTTTCCACAAAACGAACTGTGTCATATGAGAAATAACCAGCCCAACCACCTACAAGAGCAGCTTAAACTAGTTAAAGTTCTGCAGATAATTTAATCAGATGAAGAAAAAATATGTTAACGATAAAGCTCTCTCTGATGAACGCACAAGCACGGACTCTCTAATGCGCGCACATACATGCGCGTGCGCTCAAGCGTGCACACATAAGAGAAAGTCGAATAAGAACAGATAACACTGTCAACATTCGGATGATAAAATCTTAATCCTAAAAAGCCAAGAGATTTCAACTTCGTATACTATAGTCATACAAAAAGCAGAAAATGCATGCTCATATAATGTTCTCATTTAATTTTCAAGAATTATAGTTGTACTTACTGAAACTTAAAAGAAGTTAGTGGTTTTAAAACAGTGTTGTCAACTATCCGCTGCCATGGCAGAATTCTAGCAAGCTGCCGATATTCCACCATAGTCTGTCATATGCCATCAGTATTTGTCAAATATGACCTGTTTTTGACTTTCCGCCATCCGCCATTAACAACACCATTTTAAAAGGATAAAAAATGAGGTGAAATATACTTGAGATATGCTCGATGTATGTATTGTCAACTAAACACATCCTAACCGTTAGGATTTTCCGTTATCTCCAAATTAGTTGTTTGTATTGCAGACGTCATGCCTCATACGTCAGAGTTATGACATACATAAATGACAAAATTCAAACAAAAAAGGATTCAGCCTCATTATTTCATACACAGATTATTTTGTCTGAACATTTCATAATTGAACCTTAATTCGCGAATGTTCAATCTTGACACAAGGGTTGTTATGATCATATTACTCTTACCACAGAATGCATCTGGAAGTTCATCAGTGAGATAAGGTTTCCAATCCTGTGAGATTCTTCTGGGAACCATCATAGGATCATCAACAGTTTCCTCAGTTAAATGCCCAGATTCATGGTCCATTATTGTAACTTTATTTTCTTTTGCCACAACTTCCATTGTTGGTTGCGCTCCTATAACACTATAGCGCCCCTGCAATCAACCCAATCCTGGATTTCAATAAATAAAAAATTAAACCTAAAACTCAGAATAATGGAACAGCCATAGCACACTCACCACATTGGAGGGCTGAAAATTTGACTCCGCGGATTCAAAAAGAAAGCTAGGAGCCTCCCGGTCATCTTCCTTAACCAAACACCGATAAGCAAGAACAGGAGTAAGTTGGTCAGAGAATATGCATTGATGCAGAGGAATTAAATTTCCATTTTTTGAAGCCTCCACAAATTTTCTTCCTTCCTCAACTGCAAAAGTAGCGAATGCTTACTCAAAGGTTTACAAAAAAAAAAAAAAAAAAAAGAGTCTGAAATTACTGCAAACACAAAAGCAAACCAAATAATGAAGAACAGAAACCCCAAACTATCTAACCAAGAGCCTTAAATCTCAAATTTGCTTGTGACTCCTTCACTTAAGCAAAATAAATCAAATGCAGGTAATGATTCTTCTTTTTATTGGGGGAATTTGAAAATACTTAACCAAAACCAAAAGAACAGTACTGTAGCGAAAAATCACTCACGGTGAGCTGAGCTTGGGAGTGCAGAGCACCTCAATGTAGCAGCAGGAGTAACTGAGAGTGAAACTCCGGCGAGCCTCGCCGGAGAGAGACGGCTGCCGGAAGGAGAAATGCGGCGAGAGAAGGCTAGGGCTTGCGTTGTGGAGGCATTTGCATAGAGCATTTTGCTTGGGTTGTGAGCTCAGTTGCAGCTTCTATAGCGTTATTTCATGCACTGAATGAATGAATAGGTTGGTGGTGCTATGCCACGTAGAAATTGCCAAGTTCTGCAGTTATATAGGATTTTCATTGCAATGAACCTGTTTTTCCATTTTGAGAGGAATGATGTATGAGACTGGGACTAATATGGTAATCCCAAAATTCATACATATCTGAAAAGTATTAAATAATTAAATTAACATAAAATACAATATTTTAATTAAAATAACATAAAATACAATATTTGGTTATGAACTTTGTGTTTTGTTTAAAAGAAATATTCATAAACATATAAAAAGTATAAACATCTATAAACACCTAATTTTTCTTTCTCTTTTTGGTGTTTATACCTAACGTAAGTGTGGTTTATAAACCACAACTCTTTTATTTAGCATCTTTGGAGAATTTGGAAGAGATACGAAAACGTGAAATCATTTTCATCTCTATCTTTCCTTATTTATATATATGTTTTCAAAAAAAGAAGTCTCTTTTTTAAAAAAAAGTCATTAAGGGCCCGTTTGTTGGACATGATAAACAGTGACAGGATAAGATAGTAATCATATCATGTTGTTATCATGTGTAAAAGTTATCCTAGGGGAGTTAGGATAGAAATTATCCTGGATAGGATATTAGTTTTTTGTTTGCTTATTATCATGACCCAAAATTAATTTCAATATTTATATTTTGTATGATTTATAATAATATTAATTAATAAAAATAAATTTTTGATTTTAATAAAATATTAATTTTATTACTTATCAATTAATAATTGTTATTGCTAAGTTAAATTATTTAGTTACTGATAAATTTTATTAAAAAATAAACTTATTTATAAATTGTGAAAATATTGGATTTACTCATATAAAATAATTAAATTTTCATTATCACTTACTACTACTTAGTTAATATTATTTTTCGTTATTTATATTATAATAAAAATACACAAAATAATTCTTCACTAACAATAAAATAGGCTACTCACATATATATATATATATATATATATATATATATATATATATATATATTAATTTTTTAATAGTAAATATAGACTAACTTTATATTATCATATGATATTATTTAAAATTACTTTTCTACTTATATAATTATAATTAATAATTTAAATATAAAATATTTTTGAAAGAATAATATCTTTTAATAATTTTTATCATTAATCACTTACCCCTACTAAGCTAAAACCCATTGGTTACATATATAATAATTTTAATTAAAATAGACTCCCTTCGAAAAAAATTAAAATAGCCGAATTAATAAAAATTAATTTTATTTTAGTTAATATTATAAAATAAGCTATTTATAAAAATGTAAAAAATTTAAATTTAATAGAATAATCATTTATTTAAAAAAACAATTTAGAAAATTAAATTTTAAAAAATATTATGTATTTTTTATTTCAAGGAAAGTTTAATAAATTTTTCATTGTTTATATCATATCCTATCAATATCTGTCCACCCCAAATGCAGCATATGATGATCTTCTCATATCCTGTGCTTATCCAATCCTTTATTCAATTCTGTTCTTATCCTATCATAACCACCAAACAGACCCTAAATGTTACTTAGTGAATGCATTTTGGAGTGAAGTTAGGAAGATATTTAATGGAATTTTGCATCTGTTAATATCTTTCCTATTTAAATTTAATTTTTTTAATAAACAACCATTAATTTCTTTGTTTACAATTTGTTTTGTTTGCAATTTAATTTCTTTTGGCAGGTTTAAATTCAAATTGGCAGGTTCATTGAATATTCGAATTTGCCAGGGCAAGGTTTTTTTTTTTTTTTTCTTCAATGGCCATGCCACTTCCATTCGGTTTTTTTTTTAATATTACAAAAAAATAATTTGCAAAATAAGGCGCAAATAAAAAATTAGCAAACTAAGGCACTTTGTACCATGTTGGAGGCTGAGCTGGGCGTGGGTATCAGAGTCGCAGACCTGGTTGCGATACCCATGCAAGTCGCATGCTTTAATGCGGCTCGTGGTTCTGGGTTTCTGGTTAGGCAGCAGGGAGCAGGGGACAGGGCTACACAGGGAGTCGCGTTGACTGCAGCGACTCCCACGAGCCGCACAACTACCCGCGGCTTCCTTCGCATGGGTGCCATGTGGCACGGGAGCCGCACGGTGCCCTTCGACTTCCGGCCTCTCCGCCTCCTTAAATCCGACCTGCTTCCTCCATTTTTCCTTACTCTTTCACTTCAAACTGTACTCATCCTTTTACTCTTTCCTCAAAATTTCAAAAAATTTCCTTCAAGTTCTTCATTTACAAGTTTTCAAGAACTCCCATTCTAATCAACTTGAAGTCATTCATCTCAACATATCCTCTCCTCCACTTCAAATATTATCATTTTGGTTAGTGTTTGTTTGGATTTTCTTATACTATTATTGTTTATAATCAATGTGTTATTTAGAATTGGTTAGTAGTTTTAATATGCATGCTATTAGGAGTTTCAACAGTTGGTTAGAAATAATAAGTTAATTTTATGGTTTAGAATTAATAATAAGTGTTGGTGAGCATGTAAAAAATATATAGCATTTAATAATATTATTTAGAATTGTTAATGGTTAAAAATGTAGATTTTTTAGACTAAGATAAGAAATATAATTGTCTAGAAATATTAAACTTTTAATTATTGTGATGGAAGCATAATGTATATTGTTAATGTTTAAAAATAATAAGATAATTTTATTGTTTAGAAATAATAATAAGTGTTGGTTAGCATGTAAAATATATATAGCATTTAGTAATATTATTTAGAATTGTTAATAGTCAAAAGTGTAGGTTGTTTAGACAAAGTTAAGAAATATTATTGTCTAGAAATATTAAAGTTTTAATTATTGTGTAGGAATCATAATGTATATTGTTATTATTTAGAAATAATATGTTAATTTTATTGTTTAGAAATAATAATAATAATAATTTTATTGTCTAGAAACATTAAAGTTTTTAACTATTGTGTAGAAATAATAATGTAATTTTTATTGTTTATAAATAACAAGTTAATTTTATTGTTTAGAAATAATAATAAAAATTTTATTGCCTAGAAATATTAAATTTTTAACTATTGTGTAGGAATAATACTGTAATTTTTATTGTTTAGAAATAACAAGTTAAATTTATTGTTTAGAAATAATAATAATAATAATTTTATTGCCTAGAAATATTTAATTTTTAACTATTGTGTAGGAACAATAATGTAATTTTTATTGTTTAGAAATAACAAGTTAATTTTATTGTTTAGAAATAATAATAATAATTTTATTGCCTTGAAATATTAAATTTTAACTATTGTGTAGGAATAATAATGTAATTTTTATTGTTTAGAAATAACAAGTTAATTTTATTCTTTAGAAATAATATAATAATTTTATTTCCTAGAAATATTAAATTTTTAACTATTGTGTAGGAATAATAATGTAATTTTTATTGTTTAGAAATAACAAGTTAATTTTAATGTTAAGAAATAATAATAATAATGATAATTTTATTGTCTAGAAACATTAAAGTTTTAACTATTGTGTAGGAATAATAATGTATATTTTTATTGTTTAGAAATAACAAGTTAATTTTATTATTTAGAAATCATAATAATAATTTTATTGTCTAGAACATTAAACCCTAAACCCTAAAACCTAAAACCTAAACCCTATACCCTAATACCTTAAACCCTAATACCCTAAACCACAAAACCCTAACCCCCAAAATCCTAAACTCCAAATACCAAACTCTAACCACCAAATCCCTAAACC
Organism: Acmispon strigosus; assembly: GCA_030819835.1. Taxonomy (NCBI): domain Eukaryota; kingdom Viridiplantae; phylum Streptophyta; class Magnoliopsida; order Fabales; family Fabaceae; genus Acmispon; species Acmispon strigosus. The sequence goes on from JAUAMA010000007.1 coordinate 32,727,696, forward strand.
CCAAACACCAAACTCTAACCACCAAATCCCTAAACCCCAAACACCAAACTCTATAAATATACAATATCCATGTTTATTGTCTATTTTTAGAAACTTTATTGTTTTATTTAGAATTTTCGATGTTTATTGCCAATTATTAATTTCGAATGTTATTTGATTGTAGGAACCTTATGGCGAATGAAGCGTACATCAATCCTGGCCCTCTAAACCCGAGTCTTCTGCACCTACAGGACAAGCACGTATCCAATCATGTATGGAACGAACAACTGAACAAAATATTGCATGTGAGAAAACCGGCGGTGAACCATATGGGATTCCAGAGTTGATCGTCAGCCGACTCCAACATGATGGGCTGTATGAGGTGGCACTCGTTAAACACGAACCTCTGGACAAGGAGTTGATATCTGCAATGGTGGAGCGTTGGAGGCCAGAGACGTACACCTTTCACATGTCATTTGGGGAAGTGACGATCACGCTACAGGATGTGGCTGTGCTCCTAGGCCTGAAAGTAGATGGCCTTCTTGTTACCGGTAGCACCTGGAAAAACTGGCCACTCCTCGTGGAGAATATGCTAGGAGAGGCTCCTCCCCCAGATGCTATTAAGGAAGGTGTAATTAAGTTGTCATGGTTGAGACAGGTCATGGCGAACATGGTGATAGACCCCGATGACGATGATGTGTTGGACCGATACGCTCGAGCATTCATTCTTGTTTTGCTTGGGGATTTCATGTTCATTGATCACACAGGTGCCAGGATATCAATGCGATATCTCGCATTAATGGGAGACTTTGACCAAGCGGGTCTGTATAGCTGGGGATCTGCACTTCTTGCTCATCTGTACCATGAGTTGTGTGCTGCAACCGACCATCAGAAAGCCGAGATCGTTGGATGTACATATCTTCTCCAGCTCTGGGCGTGGTCAAGGATACCCGGCATTGGTCCGCAGATGCCGGAAATTGATGCCATAGTCGGACATCCACTGGCTACTAGGTATGCTCTTCATCTGGTTGCATTTATAGTTTGGTTAATGGTACACATTATTTTCCAACTGTTGCTTATATACGCCACTTAATTGCGTAGGTGGAATGAAGTTCCGGCGATCTACGAAAGACTGTCAATCGACGAATACCGCACAATTATGGACACACTGCGCAGCAACGAAGTCAGTTACTAGTAAAGTTAGATTTTTATTCATTTTTATTTGACCAAGTGTTTCGTTATTAACATCGTCCTTGTTGTTTTTAGTTTCGTTGGATGCCAAATGGTGACGATGTATTGGCGGCGCTTCTGAACGTCGTTCAAGCAGGTAACAGCCTATGGAGAGCTGTTGTCCCATTGATCCTATACTAGCGTGTAGAGTGGGATCAACCCGACCGGGTCATGCAGCAATTTGGGATGCAACAGCCAGTACCTCAACAGCCCCTGCAAAGTGAAGAGTTACATGACATTTCGCTAAAGGGAAGGGAAAAAGAGGATTGGGTCCAGAAGCTCCAATACTTCATAAACATATGGAACACCAGGCACCAATACATATTAACACGACCGTTGGCGCAGAACTTCGTTGGGCCAAATGATCGATACACGTTGTGGTACGCGCAACATTCGAGGCAATGGTTAACACGAAAACTCGCGACAACTGGACAAGTGGTACAATTCTTGTCTGTTGCTTGTGAGTTCCCTGTATTGATTATTATTCTTTACATTAATTACACTTCTTGATTGTTTTGAATCTACAGGCTGAGCGACTTCATCAAATCTGGTATGCTTATTCCCCGGCGAGCGAGTTCCAGTGGACAAATGAGCGTCTGTGTATGGAAGTCGATCGTTTCCTTGCCCTAGTTCATGAGGTCGACCGGATCAGGCGACCCTCAACTCCTGCTCCGCCCAGGCCCATGGAGGTTCCAATACCCACGCAAGAAGCAAACCCTATAGTTGGCAGAACCGAGGGCAAAGGTCTAGGAAGACGTAGAACCACCCATGTTTCACAACGAGTTCCACTGGGGCAGGTAGAAGAGCCTACCCCGGGAGTCTACTTTGCGCCAACACAAGAGCTTGACAATCCATACACGCACTACAATATGATGTGTTGCATCGCTCGCCCACGGTTCCAGTTTTTTCATTAAGTTTGTGCAATATACTTGTCCCCCAGACAATTCTGCCCTTGCGATAGAACCTCTCTGGACAAAGTAATCCATGAGCCTCACGTACGTGCACTTCACAAGTGCTGTGATCGACATGTTTCTCGCTCCCTTCAAAATCTTGTTAACAGCTTCGGACAAGTTGGTCGTCATGTGGCCGTACTTACGTTCTTCATAACCTCATGGCAAACAAGCTTTCTAGCATTTATGTCTCTTGAGCACTTCGATGCTTTAGGCAGACGGAATCTTCATCATGACATGGCAGACGCAGTCTTTGCAGAATTACTGAGTAAGGTATCTACTGAATTATGCTATTAGGTAGTCAACTGTACCGTATAGACAGACGGACTCCTTGTGCCAAATGTTCTCAGCTGTCAGACTGTTTTTACTATGTAAGTAGCCGGACGTTCTCTCCATTTGTGCTTCTTTTGAAGTTCTCCTTTTGAATGGGTTGTCACCCAACTACTTTGCATAGAGGCTAGAGATTCTTCAAATTTGGAAATGTTCCTTCAGGCTTGTGACCAGGCTTACTCAACTTTGGCTAGATAGTAATCCTGTTGGTCAAAGCGTATTCAAGCACCGGACTGTTTCAACTTTATCACGTGTACTTTGGTGTTGAATGGGCATAGTTGCTTAAGTACTTTCCAAAGGATGTCTGTTCACTTTTAGGCAAGCTTGGTCTTTAGTGAGTCGCCGGGCTGTCTCCGCTTGGTTGCTTTCTTTGTGCATTCTGATAGTTCCTCTTGAAAATGTATGTAGTTGTTCTTCAGTGAGGAGCCGGACGATTTCTTCTTATTTGCCTGTCTTTCAATTTTCTGCAGCTTTGTAGCTTATGCAGATCTTCATGAAGATAGATTTTCCTGGACATAAAAGTATTCAATGAGTTAGGAATTCTATCTCTAATGATCTCAACTTTTAACGAAATTGTTAATTATCAAAACATAATAATTCATCTAATTGTTTGAATCTAACAGATTGGTAATGGTCAAGGTTTGCACATTCAATCATTGGCTCAGCTTGTGTTAAGTCTCCATATAACACGCACAACACACTCACTTTGAAAAATCTTCTTGTCCCATCTATAACCAAAAATTTAGTAAGTTTTGTAGAGATAACAAAATCTTCTTTAAATTTCATGAAGCTCACTGTTTTGTCAAATCTCAGGCTACTTCTGAAGTCCTTCTTACTGGCAGCCTAGGAAATGATGATCTCTATCAGTTTGGTGATTTCACCCTCTCTCATCTTCCTCATGGCTAGTCCAGAATCATACCTTCACACTCTACTGTTCCTGCTTCATCATCTGGCCCTTTTCTTTCATTGTCTGGCGTTCCTGCCACATTAACAACAACTACCACGAGTTCTCCACCTTGTCTGAATAAAGACAATATATAATATAACTCTAAAATATTGTGACCCTCCTTGTATGAAATGTGGCACTATAGATTGGGGCATCCTCACCATGAGGCCCTCAAATCTGCCTTACTTCAATGTAATGTTCCTTTACCTAATAAAATTCCTTTTTCTACTTACTCCTCTTGTTGTCTTGGTAAATCTCACAGATTACCTTCTCAACCCTCTACCACTGTGTATAATGCTCCATTAGAACTTGTCTTTATTGATATTTGGGGCCCTGCCTCTGATGTTTCTTCATGTGGTTATGAATACTTTCTCACTTGTGATGATGCTTATTCTCGCTATACCTAGATTTTCCCATTAAAACTCTAATTTGAGACCTTTACTGTTGTGACGACCGTGCCTAAAACTAATTGTTCAAACAAACAGAGTCGCCACCAGTGTTATTTGGTTCGGGAAACATTGGTAAACCCGTTTACGCGATATTTTATTTGGAAAAAAGGTTTGGGTTCGGGAGTCTATTTATGCACAGGGAAGGGTGGAGAATGAACCCCACAGCACCTCTAATGCATCCGTCTTAAGACGGTAACCTTTAATTGTTTTGTGCATGTTTTAATTATTTAGAAAATATTGACTTTCCCCTTTAAAGAGATTAATAATCATGGTTTAATTATTAAAAAAACGTAACTTATGGAAACAATTTTTATTTTTTATTTTGGAGCGTCTGTCGAGACTTAACCCGTCCTACGTACCCTCCGAAGAGGCGTCAAGGCTTACGTAGTTCTTTAAAAAAAGGGTTTTAATTAGTTTAATCCACTTATGCACGGGGTTTAGGGACTTAAACAATGTTAAGACTCAAAAACCCTTACACACGAGCAACACTTGAAAGAGACGTCCTATAGACGTTCTTAACAACGTTGCCGCACGTCGCGTGAGATGTATTAAAAATGTTTATCGTCATGGTCTTAACAAGGTGGCCTGAAGATAACCTCTGCCAAGGTACGTTTATTGTATACCAAAAAATAGCCGAGTAACATATGGAACTCTTTTAATATTTCTACCTAATATTTGGCAGGGATGGCAAGCTTTTGTGTATGATATGTATTCAGCAAATGATACATGGGAGATGGTCAATCTTTAAAAGGTAATGTTTTTGCACTATTCTTCAAATAAGTTCAATTATATTGTTGATGACCTATCATATTGTGCTTATTGTCTTATCACTCATTTCAACAAAATTTGTTAGTCTCTACAAAGAAAGTTTTAATTCCAGAACTACTTTGGATTATTTGAGTACATTTAGCTAAAAGGAAGCTTTAAGATGAGGTGGTACATTATTATGCAGTTATGCTTATGTACCTTTTCCTAGCAGAGCACACATCCCATTTCTGCTATGTCCATACATTGTTGTCTAAGATAGCGCCTACAGTCGGTGGACATTGTGAAAACTCTTCAACTTTGATGGCTGGAACTTTGAAGGCTTATGAAGATGATCCCTTTCACCCCAGAAAGAATCCTCAAGGGATTATTCAGATTGGTCTTGCAGAAAATCAGGCATGGTGCCTGCTACATAACTTCTTTAGTTTGAATTCCCACAAGAAAGCACCAAAGCTAATCATGTACATGTACTGATTATTTTATTTTATTTTTGCTTCTTGATTCAAATTATTTGCAGCTTGCTTTTGACTTGGTTCAACATTGGACAAAGAGTTATCCCGAGTGCTCCATTTGCATTGCAGAAGGAGTGTGTCATTACAAGGCCATAGGTAACTTTCATGATTATCATGGTTTTCCTGAGTGTAGAGAAGTGAGTCACAATGAAAAAATTTTAAGTTTTGTTAATGATGATGAATTGACATAACTTGAATTGAACTTGCACAGGCTGTGAGTAAATTGAGGGACGACCAGCTCAAGTTCTAAGGGATGTTGATTTTGTTTTGATGCTTTTCAACATTGTGTTTAGCTTAAACAATTGTTTGTTTGTAGGTGTTTTAGCTATCTTGAAATTTGCATTTCTTCAATTCAAATTTCATGCTTTTGATTGTCATTAAGAAAATTTGCCTATCCTGTAGTGTTTGTTGTTCTGTTCAAATATGGGGGCTTATTTTTTGATATTAATTTTTTTGAAATAAAAGAATGATTGCTATCCTCTCTTCATTTTTGTTGCTGCAGAATCTTCTCCTTGAATTGGAGGCTTCAGAGCTTGAAGATTTCCTCTTCTTTTGACTTTCATCTCCAAGGTTCATTTGGAAAATAGAATGGAATTTGAAAGTCCAGTATGATGATGTTTGTGATTTGAGACTCACAAGAAATGTTAAAATGAGTGTGAGGGCATGGGAGGTTTACACTACTGCAATTTCGTTCTGCATTTTTTCTTTATATACAAATGTATGGAGGCCTGTTTTAGAGACGGACCGGCAGCTCTCCCTCCTTTTGGTGGCGGTCAATTTTGTGGTTGTATATTTCATATGAATATATTTTTTTTAATAAAAAAAAAGAAAAGGGGAAAAAATGGTCATTCTATTTCATCTTTCTTTTTTCATATAAATGGGCTTCGTTGATCATCTCTTTAATTTGTTTCGTTTCTTTTTGTATTGGTTACTGGTTAGTTTTGAACTTATGTTCTAATGGTTAGAGTAAGTTTTGTGTACCTTTCTAGCAAGGTAACATTAAGCGCATAGAAGAATGAAGATAACGATTGCACCGTTTCCTTAGTTTACAGGTCTTTCTTTTTCATTCTATTCATTTGATCATGGCAAACATGTCACTAACAGCGCAAACAAACAACCACAATGGAAGCACTAACACCATCTTATACTGTATTAGTCCTTTTCAATATATTAAATATTATTAGATAATAATATTATTATTAATATTATTGAATGCTTTTATGAAGTATTATTTGTGATGTTTTGGCTCTTAGTTATTTAATCAAGGTAAAAGGAAAATACTTCTTTTTATTTTATGTTGTGCGTTTTTTATGCTATATTTTTCAAATGGAAATATTTCTTATTTTATTATGTGATTATATAAGAGAAAAAAATATATACGCATATGTATGGGTTGGCCGCGGCCTACTAATGAAATTGAGTAGGTTTTGGTTATTTTGTGGTCTAGTCCATTATTGTGTGGGTTTTTGGCCAAATAGAGTTTTAAGTTAAATTAGAATTAAGGAACCTTCTAGAGAAGGGATATTCCTTGGCATCTAGGGTTGCAAATTCAGATTTTATCTTTAATTAATAGATTTAGATTAAAGATAATATTGTGGTTACTTGATTTTCAAGTAGGTCTGGCTTGGGTTTTTAGCTATAAATAGACTGTAAATCCTTCTTGTTTCTCATTCACGTGGAAGCAGAAAATCTGTCGCTCACTTTAGAGAGCAATTCGAGTTCTCTCGCATCGAGAGAGTTCTCTTTTCATTTTTCAGCTATTAGAATTGCTCATAGCCTTCTCTCCCTCTCTTGTTCAAATTCCTTCTTGGTTGAGGGAGTTCTTCTTCTTCTCTTCTTGTGATCGAGGTTGGTGATTTCTTTTTATGATCAATTCCTACTTTGCATGTATTGATCATGTTAGAATCATCAAGTTCATGAGGGTTTTGGGGTTTAGATCTTGTTTTCACATAAACGTTGAAGTTTTGTTGTTTGTTCATCGTTGTTCTTCATGAAAAATTTCAAGAGGTTAGAATAAAAATGCGTTTGATCTAAAAAGTTGAAATTTTTTCCCTCATGGTGTTGTTAGCCGCTGCAACATCATAGAATTTTAGAGTATTAGTTTCTTTTTATCTTATCGGTTTTATGATAGAGATTTTGTGATTAATTTGTTATTTCATTTATTGTTCATAATTATCATTTTAGGAAATTTGAATTTTGAAATTAAAATCTGAGTATAATCAGTTTGTATGATTAAAATATGATTAGATTTAGTTTTGATATATTATTGTTTTAGATTAGATTTGATTGTTGGGAAAAAATTAGATTTTGGCTAGATATAGATATATGTGTAGCTCGAAAATTTTATATATGCATGAGGATAGAATTTTAATTTCATATCTTAGATACCATGTGGTTATGATTTATATTTTTGAATTATTTGATATGTTGTAATTTTTAAATTTGAATATTTATTAGAAATGTATGCGGTTAGGATTTTATTTGAAAAAAAGAGAGATATGTTCATAAAATAGGCTACTCGAAATTCACCATATTTTTAGGAGTTGATATCTGATTTTAAATTTTAATTGGGATATTACGTTAGTATATAAAATTAATTATGAGATAAGTTGTTATTTTGGTAATTAGAAAAATTGGAAAAAGAATATAAATATGTGTGTAGAGCCATGAGCCATATGAGAAAAATAAAGGGATATTTTCTTTTAGTTTTAAAACATGATATTTGAGGTTATTGTTTTTGGAAATAATTATTTAATTTATTGAGATAATAAATTAATAGTTTGAATAAAAATATATATAAATATATATGTGTTGCGTGATATATCTCTCTATGTGTGTTTGCATTATATGTTGAACATGACTATGTTGATTATTAACTGAGATTACTATTTTGCCCTTATTGTTAGGTGGTTTGGATAAGATATTTCGACTAAGCACATGCATAGTTTGGGTTTGCACGACTATGTTGATTGGTTCCCTGGACACGACTTCCCCTGTCGTTGTTCCCTTGTTTTGGTTCACCTAATCGTTGTTGTCTGACTGTGGATGGTTCTTGTATTTTGGTTCGCTCGGTAGTTGTTAGTCGTGGTTCCTGTCAAGTGTCGTACCGTGCAAACGGCTAGTTTTGTTGTTGTTTCATAGTTGCATCCTAGACTAACAATAGGGACGCGTTTTCATAATTGGACTTTAATAATTGATTAATTAAATGCTGGATGATTTAATTACCTTGACATCTATGCACATGATTACATTTGGGGTCTTGTTTTCTTTGAGCTGACCCTTGCTTGTTTGAATGCTTGTTGTGTGGGCACTTATCGCCAGATGGAGGGGTACCTGTTTCATCAAGTACCGTATTTGAGACACGATGAGATCTAGTTGCTCGACCCAGATGTTGGAGGCACGTGGAGTTATAGTCGTATCTGCCGTACTGCTACGTATACCTGATGGATTAGGACTACGCGACGAGACCGTGATGGTTTGATCATGGATGTTCATTATCACCGAGGGACTATCTGCATTACTATTCCTCCGCGATGTATCTTAGACGCTATTCAGTCATGTACTCTAATATCGAATCATCTTTTCCTTGAGGCAGTTAATATATCAGTTTCATTTCAGATTTTTTTTTCCGCTGCTTTTTGCAATGTCTCTTATTTGTTGATATTTACAATAATAACCCTCGTTAAAATCGAGGCCTTACATTGTGGTATCAGAGCTTTGGTTTCGCTTGCTAGATCTTGGGGAGAATAGGTCTTCTACGCTAGGTCGCGTGCTTACTTGATTGATTGTTTGTCTGATTGTTTGCTTAGCTTATGACCTTCTTATGAAGAGTCGAACCTTAGAGATAGTGGTTTAGGAGACTAACTGTTTGTTACAGAAACAGAATGCCTCCGCAACCCGATCTCGAAAGAGTCCTGTGAGACAATATGAATTGCATGGCTTACGCCGTAGCTTCGCTGACCAACTTAGTTCAGAGTCAGGCCGCTACTACTGTCGTTCAAACTGAGGCTAATGCTCAACGTATCGATGCTGAGGCTGCTTTGAATGCTCAAAGGGCTGCTGCTGAAGAGGCACGAGCACTTCGACAACAACAAAAGGGATCTTGCTGCTAAACAGATGTGAGGTCTTAATGAATTTCTCCGTCATGACTCGCCAAAGTTCATGGGAGGATCGAATCCCGAGAAGGCTGACTTATGGCTCCAAGAGGTGGAGAAGATTTTTGGTGTTCTGCGTTTGCCTGCAGAATCTAAGGTATGGTTCGCGACGTACCTACTGCTATGAGAAGTTGAGTACTGGTGGTAGGGAGCCAAAGGTTTACTAGAGGTCGACAATCAGGTGGTGACTTGAGATCTTTAAGAGGGTGTTCTTGGAGAAGTATTTTCCCCACAATGTTAGAGCTGCTAAGGAAGTTCAGTTTTTGGAGCTGAGACAAGGTAACCTGTCTGTATCTGCTTATGCTGCGAAGCTGGAGGAGTTGGCTAAGTATTTCCGGTTCTTTTCCAACAATGTCAATGAGGAGTGCATGTGCAATTACTTCATTTATGGACTAAAGTATGAGCTGAAGAAAGCTGTAAAGCCGTTAAGGATTCACCAGTTTGGAATTGGTTGAGGCGACCAAGGAGATAGAAGAGATGGATGGTGCTAAGAGAGAATCGACTGGGACTGGAGGACCAGTTCATAATAACCAAGGAAGGTTCAACAAAGGAAAGAACTTTCAAAAGAAGCCTTATCAGCATCCCACTGGAAAAGGACAAGGTTCTGGTCAGAACCGTTTCACTGGAGGAAGGGCTGATAACCAAGGGACTCAGACCCCACGGGAAGATGCGACATGCTACAAATGTAATCAGAAGGGACACTTTGCTAACGCTTGTCCCGAGGGAGCACCCAAATGCTGGAACTGCAATAAGCCTGGCCATCTGGCAATGGATTGCAAAGCACCAAAGGTGGAACCAACCTTGAATGCTGCTGGAGGAAGGTTTCGATCGCTAAAGGGAGAGTTTACCATATCGAAGGACAAGAGGCTGATGACAAGGAAGCTACTTATGATGAAGTGCCAGCCCAGGAGTAGTGCAACATCCTTGCTAACCTGTTTACTATTTAGACATTTTAGTTTCGTATGAATAATATGTAATGTACCCACTTTCTTTTCTTCTGAGAAATCATATACTATCTTTATCGTTGAAAAAGAGTTGTACCGTCTCTGGTACCTTTTGAATAAAGATTTTCCTTACGTTTCCCCACCTTGTGTGTTGTTATACGCATGTTTATTAAAGTCATAGGATTATCGACGATGTTCTTATCTACTCTAAGAGTCATGAAGAACACGAACACGAAAATTACTTCAGTACTTCACGAGAAGGAGTTGTATGCCAGAATATCCAAGTGCAAGTTTTGGTTAGACGAAGTGAAGTTCTTAGGACACGTCATCTCAAAGGAAGGGATTGTCGTGGACCCATCGAAAGTGGAAGCAGTGCTTGCGTGGGAGCAACCTAAGATTGTAACTGATATCCGTAGCTTTATTGGTTTGGCCGGATACTATCGACTTTTCATCGAAGGGTTTGCAAAGATCGCAGGACCTTTGACACAACTGACAAGGAAGAATCAGCCGTTTGCTTAGACTAAGGACTGTGAGAGGAATTTCCAAGAAATGAAGAAACGTTTGACAACCTCACCTGTGTTAGCTTTACCTCAGGAAGGAGAACCCTATGATACGTATTGCTACGCTTCACATCAAGGACTTGGTTGTGTGTTGATGCAAGAATGTAAGGCTGTGGCTTACGCTTCGACACAATTGAAGATTCATGAGCGAAACTACCCGACCCATAACCTGGAGTTAGCATCCATTGTGTTAGTTCAATTTCATTCCGTTTGTCCTATGAATGAGGAATAAGAAGAATTGGAGATCGAGTGAGTCAGTGAGGAAGAGGGGAAATGGGTGGCGTAGTCTAGAAGAATCGGTGACCCAGTCGAGTGAGTCAAGCTCGTGCCCTTGGTGACCAGTGGATTGTTGGGGTAGTCACATCATTAATTTAAACTGGGTTTGTTCTTTCATGGAGGAACAGGTCGAAGATGAACTTAGGGCCGCCACAGCTTCAGGAAATGTTTTTTTTTTTTTTTTTATTTCATTCGAGATTAGATACAGATCTCATGGTGGTTCTGGATTTTGTGATTCTAGATTCTGAACAATCATTTTTTCCTGGGTTTATCTGAGTGTGATGATGAAGATGATAATGAAGATGGTTGTGGGTGAGGAAGGAGGGTGTGGTGGTTCTGCAGTGGAGGACCATAACCGGAACTGACCAAATGTTATTTAATTAAAAAAATTAATTTTTTCAATTAAAATATTATAAAAAATTGTCACGTCAGAAAAACGTTAGATTTTGGATGGAAGTTGGACGGAAAACCAAAAGTGCAAATGGTTGTTAACAAAAATTGCTAATTTTATTTTGTTAGGGACCAAATTCGCACCAAATGCATGAGTGATGGACCAAAATTGTGTTAGTCTAGATAGCAACCTGAGAGGGGGGGTGAATCAGGTTTACCCGATTTTCGCCTTGATACCTTCTTACTTTCAAGATGAATGTAAATGCAAACGATTGCAGCGGAAATAAGCGTTGCTTGAAAGTAAAGATGAAGGGTAGAAGAATTCACACACAGAAATTTATCCTGGTTCACCTTCTATCCACCGAAGGCTACGTCCAGTCCCTCAAGAAAATCCCTTGAGGATTTTTCCACTATTGATAAAAATCTCTTACAAGTTCTTACACCAAGTACCTTAAGAATTTCTATCAATCACCTGTGAAAGTATACCACTTTCAACAACCCCTGAAAGTACACCACTTTCAGTTCCTGAAGGAAAAACCACCTTCAGACCTTGAAGTCTAAACCACCTTCAATCAACACCCTGAAAGTACACCACTTTCAGTAACAACAACCCTTCACCGAGACCTACAGTGAATACTCAATCTACCAGAAAGAGATGAAGAAGAGTTTACAATTTGGCTGTATCAATCCTTTAACATACAAGTGGATTGATCATGAGAATTTATGCTTTAAGGCTCTTAAGCATAATAAGATTCTGAGTTCCTCAAGATATGAACAACTGAAGTGTTCTCTTAACCATGAAGATCATGAACTCAGAATTTAGGCTCTTTGAAAGTTTAAGTGCTAAAAGACTTAATCAATGAACTATTTTGGCAAAGCTTTGGCCTAATGATGTATTCTCATGTGTTATTATGTTCTGGACTCAAATGGACTTTATATAGGCAAGAGGAAACGTCCTTGAACCAATGCAACCCTTCCCAAAAGGTTTGAGACACAATGGTTCATGAAAAGATGCAACTTTTCGTGTGTGGAATCGATTACATTACTTAGGTAATCGATTACACTAAAAGCCGTTGCAGTTTGAATTTCAAATTCAAACATGTAATCGATTACAAGCAAGAAGTAATCGATTACTTGCCTAGGTGTAATCGATTACCAGAAAGCTGAAATTGATTACACTCAAGTCCAATATCCAGAATCTTGAACTTTTAAGATCGGCTTGAGTTTTTCTACTTCTTTTAACTTATGAAAACATTAAACTTGATTAGCTTAGATGTTTTAAGGAGCCTTTATGCTTTGAGAAGCCTTTAGAAGCATAACTCACCTAAACTAAGACTTCTAGGTAAATGTTGAACTATATAGCACTGTTTCCTCTAAGTCTTCTTTTCTTCTTTTTGCCGATGAGTTTGTCGTCATCAAAACCTCAGCCAGGGTCAGGAGCAAGACCTTCTTCACAAATTGTAACTAAGCCTATGAAAGAAAGGTAGTAAAGGAACCTTCTAAAGTTCATTATGGACTTGGTCTGGCCTTGCTCTGATTAGGGGCCCGCCCAAAATTAAACGAAGATAGGCGTTTCTTCTCAAGATGACCTAAGGTCGTGGCTAGTGAGGAATCACGCACAAGGCCAAACCGGGGCGAGCCTTGAAGGATTGGATGTGGGTGACCTTAGCGGTTCCTTAGGCGGGTAGCAAAAGGAGAAGGAGTTTCAAGACCTCATTTTGGGCGAGCCTAGTTCGACGATATCGAGCTAGTCACTTGTTTTAAGGCTCTGGCCCCGTAAGGGCAAGCCAAAATTAGCTTAGCCATATGTAAGGGCACTTGGGTCGATACCTTATAAGGATCGAGAGTCCAATTAGATCTAGGTTTAGGGTTTTTACGCCCCCCACTATAAAAGGGAGAGATTGACTTCTAGTTGGGAGTTTCACTCTATTATACATAAAAGCAGCTAGGTAATTAGGAGCTCCTACTTCCGTTATGGTTCCGATCTAGCTTGTCATTCATTTTACTAAACATCAACACATTGTGTAGTTAATTGACCTACTCTATTAAGGAAGTTTAAGGTTTCTTTAGGGTCACCGACTATTATAGACATTTTATTAAGAATTACAATAAGGTAGCTTAACCACTCACTGAAATCACCAAGAAAGAGAGATTCTTATGGTCTTTAGAAACTCAAACAAATTTTGACATGTTGAAGACTATGCATACTATTGCTCAAATTTTGACCTTTCATGATTTCTCTAAGAAACTTGTTATTGAATGTGATGCATCAGGGACCGGTTTAGGGGAAGTGTTGATTCAAGATCATAGACTTGTTGCTTACATTAGTAAGGCTCTGGAAGACTCTAAAGTCTAACCTATCCAAATCAGTTGTCTACTTGAAGGAAATTATGATGCTAACTTTTGTTGTTCAACACTGACATCTTATTTGTTAGAGAGGTCCTTTAAGGTGTTTACGGATCACAAGAGCCTTAAGCACTTGCTCCAGCAATGAATTATTACAATTGACTAAGGCGATAGTGAGTTATAGCGATCCTATCTTTCTAAGCAATTTATGGAAGGAATTCTTCTACCTTTGACGAACAGTTCTGAAGATTAGTTCATCTTACCACCCTCAAACCCATGGCGAGATGAAGGTGGTCATCCCACGTTTGGAAACTTAACTCTGTTGTTTCACTTATAACCAACATCATTACTGGGCATTATGGTTACCTTGGGCAAAATTCTAGTACAACATCACTTATCACTCTTCCACGAAAGCCACTTAAGTTATTATGAAGCAACTATCCCAAAAACTAAAGTTATTGGGTTAATAAACACATGAATAATTTAATACCTGTTTGATTACAGTTTTTCAAAACTATTTTCTGTTTTCAAAAACTGAAAAATTTAAAAACCTGTTTGACACAACCCGTTTTTGAAAACTGTTTTTGAAAACAGTTATTGTTTTCAGTTTTAAAAACTAAAATACCAGAACAACTAAAAGATGTTTTCAGGCCTGTTTGATTGTAGTTTTTGAAAACTGTATTTAAACATAATTTTTAGAAACTGTTTTTCAAAATAATAGCAGAAAAAAACTTTGGATGAGATGTTTTTGAACATTTAAAAAAATGAAATTTGAAAACTAAAAACAGAAATTGAAAATATCTTTTAGCTATTCTAGTATTTTGGTTTTTAAAACTGAAAACAAGAAGTGTTTTCAAAAACAATTTTCAAAAACAGGTTTTGCCAAGCAGGTTTTTAAATTTTTTAGATTTTGAAAACAGAAAACAGTTTTTAAAAACCGTAATCAAACAAGCCATTCAGTTTCTATTTTTAGCTTTCAATTTTCAATTTTTTAAATGCTGAAAAACATCTCATTCAATAGTTTTTTTTTTCTTTTAAAAAACAGTTTTCAAAAATTAAACATACCCATATTTCTGACCTTAAACCCTAAGCCCTATATTTCTAACCTTCACTCTAAAGACATGATTGATTCCTATCAAACTACCACTTACTGTTATCACATATTGAGGGGTATGATGTCTGATTTATGACATTGCATAAAATTGTTTAATTGAAAAGATCGAACAAATCGCTGGCAAAAAAAAAAGTTGGAGCAGTTCTAAGATTCAAGATCATATAAATAAAGGTGAAAGCTACAAACACCTAGAACAAAGAAGCCTTTACAGGTCCTCTATATACAATAAAATTATCACCCCTGAACTCTCAATCATTTCTGTCATAGTGGATTTGAACCTAACCAAAGACATAATGATAGTGACCTGCATGTGATTGGTGAACTAGGGAAATAAATTAAGCATGTTTATAATAAAGCTAGTAAGTTTAATTTTTTTGGTTTCACTGGTACTGGCGTGCATGTGATTTGTTAAAGAGAGACTAATAAATTGACCATATTAAAACAAAAACTAGTCAAGAGTTTCACTGTATATGCTTATGTGGTTAATCATGGAAACACAATTATGAGTTCATAATATATGTCAATTATTAATCGAAACTAATCCAAAATTTAACGATTTCATAATATATTAGAATGACAATAGAGTAAAATCAGTCCCTAAATTGAATTGTCTAACATATCCCATGGGTAAATAATCTCACACGGGTTGCACATCAATTCATTTTGTGGAAATAAGGTATAAGATACGTTTAGGTAAACACTTATGACAATAAACGCTCTTCGCATAAGCTAATTTAATAAATGTTATTAGTAAATATTAGCTAATTTGAATAACTTATGAAAATAGTTAAAATTACTTATACATAGGTTAAAGAGGGGAAACTTTGTGCTATAATAAAACTTTCGCTATGCGCGAGATTTAGAGAGTGGCGGGACCTACTTTGAAGATCTTTTGGAGAAGTTTTGCTTTGTATTTGCGCAAGAGGTTGATTTCACGGTTCAAACCTCTGACCTGTACCGTCACATGACAAAAATGTTACCGTTACGTCGAGACTTGCCCTTAAATTATAGGTAGGTTAACAAACTGCTTATATAAAATATTTCAAACACTTATATAAGAATTTATACTATAAGATAAACTCACATAAAATAAACTCACATGAACTCTTCTAAACCGGACCATTGTGTATAGCCTAAACGTTAGCTATAATGATGAACATGATTAGGGGAAGAAAGATTGCATGATGTTATTAACAATTGGAGCTATACCAGAAACATGTAGACTTTACTTTATGTCGTCGCTTTGTGCCAAACATCAATCCACTAGGCTAGCTATAGTGTGAAGAATTAAAATGATTAACATTGCCTTGCTACATAAGGGAACATGGGCATTCACCATAATGTACCTATATGGAGATATCGAACCAGAAAAGATAGGGATAACATTGCTGATGGCTACCCTTCACACAAATTAACTACACAAGTGTTTTCATTAATGATGCAAGGTGTGGTTGGAGGGTAGTACTTTTGGCTGGCACTGGTAGCACTTGGCAAATAGTCCAAATGTATCAACTTGCTTGATGAAGTTAGTCATGCTGGCCCACCCTCCAAACCCAAAGCCCACCACCAGAACCCAAATCACCACAAATGCATTCACCACGTACATGAAAGTCCAGTTAGGGATGAAGAAGGGCAATTTCTCTGCTGCATTCTGTTGTCAACACCACCAAAAGAAAAAGTAACATATCATGAACATTTGAATAGGACTAATAACGTGAGTACTTTGTAGAGGCACTTAAAAAGCGTTAGGTTGGTCATGGCACAGCTCATTGATAATATTTGGTTAGCACAGTATCAGTGGAAGTATGACTCTACACATAACTAATAACATATTTGGATTAACTTCTCACTTATCAGAATCAATTCTAATACTCAGAAGCTACTCACAGAAGCTTCTCATTAGAATTGATTCTACATTCGGAATAAATTGTAAACGGATTTTCAAACATGAATGACAAAAAAATTGACACCAGATTCATCTTCTCTCATGATTTTTAGGTTCTAATATTTACATGAACTAATGGGACTGTGACAAGTTTTGAGAATTCCTTTAATTGCTTATAGATGTGGTCAACAGTCTGGATTGTCAATGTAAGCTTTGTTGTAAAGGTTTAGCTTTTGGGTATGGCAGACAACACAACCTAAATTTCTGATACTATAATGAGGTCTTAAATGTCCACTCCATGATGCTAAATGAGAGTAGCATTATTGGAAATTGAAAACCAACATAACATGTCTAAATGGTGGAAAAATAGCATATGTTAGAAGAGAAATTCATTGTGGACATAATAGGTGCATGTATGAAAACACGACATGTAATTGGATTTAAAGTCAAAATCAATTTTGAGAGAAACTCTTGTAAGCAGCTTTTACGCATGGATATTGATTGAGAGAACAAGGTTGATCCAAACATGTTGTAGAAACTAGAAACAAAAATACTAAGATAAGATGCAGAGGGATTGAATGATTCACCTGTCTTGCAGAGGCAGACTTATAGGTGAGCATATGAGCAGAAGCAGGGATGATGTACACGGTGAAACTGACCAAAAGGGCCCCCACAGCTGAGTTAATGGGACCAAAGAAAGGGAAAACTATAGCAAAAAACCATATTGGTATCACCACAGGTAACCGGGCTAGAGCCCTCAAAAAAATGCTCTTTGTGTCATGCATTCCTATCACTTTCTCCCACACAAAGTACAATGGCGTACAAGCAAACCCGAAAGTGATGAACTGTCAATTACATAGATATACATCAGTAAGTAACAACCTTATAATATACATATATGTACACTTCTCTACTAAAACCTTCGATATTATGTGTCAATTACATAGATATACATCAGTAAGTAACAACCTTATAATATACATATATGTACACTTCTCTACTAAAACCTTCGATATTATGTGTCATTTGGCCAGGTATATGGACTATGTTTGAATATCCCTTGTCTTCAGTGCAAACGGACGTTAGCATGCACTATAAGGTAAAAAGTGAATGAAATTCGTATTATGAAATGGGATGAAAGTCCGTTCACATTGAACACAATTGGTATCCAAGCACAAACATAATTGTTTACTATTTAGTGTAGTGGTAATTGTGATGGGAGGGAAACCATGTATGGACCTGGTGAATGAGCATTAAGATGACAGCAGAGTCACGCCAGCCATTGCGGGGAAGGAGCGAGAAGGCATTGGAGTGATCGAGAAGTTGGTCACCGAAGGCCCAGTAAACGGAAATAGCAGATGGTAGGGTGAGGGTGAACACATAAAGAGTAGCATAAAAATATATGTATTTGAATTTCTGAGGCTTCCACATTGCATGCATGATTTCCCTGCAATAGTCATATTACATAATCCATCTTAGAGTTAATTGCAGCTTAACTCTAGACCCATAAGTAATACATCCAATCTAATCAGGCCCCTTTATAAAATAGGTTTTGACTCCTCTAAAGTTAGGAAGTCACTGTAGAGGGTAAAGTAAGTCATCTCAGCAGTTAATTGAGATTTGAAGAACTACATAACTTACTTTCCCTTCTAAAGTGACTTCCTCACTTTAGAGGAGTCAAATCCTATAAAATAAATAAATAAGGTTGTGAGTGCTGCTAGCTGAATGTCCATATGTCATAGAACTGTTTCAGGCTTTCAGCTCACTTTTTACTCTTTGTTTTTCATAGTCAATGCATTGTTTAAATAAAATGAATAAATTATACTGGAAAGATAGAAGCTGCACATTGGAGAATTTAAATCAAGAATGGTGCATTTTAATGATAAGTAGTAAACACATGCTTTTTGACACCATTTATTTAGTTGGACTATCAAACAATTGACAGACTTGAGTTCCCTGCATACGGGGTAATTCTACATTCACATAGTCAAGGAATCTGAACCGTTCGATCAAAGATTGATTGGTTCATATATTTCATCAAGATCAAACGGAAACGGTAAGCATAAAATTTGAGCCATCTGATCGTAATTGAGCGGACCAGATTACTTGACTATGTGATTTAGAAATTACATGCTGCGAGTAGAATTCAAACAGTTAACGGTGGATAATGCTAGGGTGAGACAAACAACCATAATTAATGTATTTTAATATTCCAACTTTCGAATAACCAGCATTACCTTTACTTTTACTTGAAAGAGAGAGAAATAAGTAACTAGTACATGTGGTAAAATGTCCCTACATTATTATTAGTTAAACAGAAAAAATATCCAACTGGGGTTACAATTTTTTTTATTACCAATGACAGAGTATAACTGTAAGCCAAGGCACTAGCATTATGATTGTTTATCAAAAGTGCCAGATATCATGTTTGTCTTATTTCCAAGTGCCATTAGAATACAGAATAAAGCTGCAATAGAAGAAAGGAAGCCGTGCAATGAAACTCTCCAATTCTCTTTTATCAGTTTGATGCAATAAAGAACAGTATCATGATTGTGTTTTCCAACTTAATAAGCAAAATTATAAAAAAGGCTTACACTGTGACAGCATGCCCGCCGAAAGTGTATAAGATGTTTGTGGCGCCTGTGAAATACAAAACTAACTTGTTTGGGCCAGAGTGGGTCACATTTTCAACCTACAAGGAAGAAAAGAAATAATTTTTAGACCAAATTAAGTTGAAACAATTTCACTATTTGGAATTCCATTTACTAATGATGCTAAAGTCATAATCAACTCTCGAGAAGCTACTTTGTGAGGAAATAAAAGGTGATCTAAACATACTATAATATCAAGACCCTTAATTAGTGTTGCTTACCTGGCCATGAACAATAGCTGCAATGGTCATATACCAAGCAGTGTAGGTGGTCATGCCAAGGCCAAGGAAGGACCAAATCCTGTAGTTGTGGAATGAAGGTATGAACACCGTGGTGGCACAGCAAGCTCCAAAAATGTAGGTCCAAGTTCTCTTGTCCAAGTTGTCATTTATGTAGTATATGTTACTGCATAATAATAACTAAGTAAATACATAAACCCATTCTTTCAATTATCGAATAAGAAACTAGTTATAATAAGAGGAAAAGGAAACCTTGCACAAGCTATGAGCTGAATAACAGAACCAAAGAGGAGAAAAGTGCAATTGAAGGCCAACCCAACTGCTTTCCAGTATGGACCCAATAACCCTTCCAAGACTTCAAACCACTGCATAGATGGAAACAAAAAATACGAAAATTGTTCCAATAGAATACTGTGCATGGGATGAAGGAAAAAATTCAAAAAAAAAAAAAAACTCATGTTTTTCAATTGTTGTCTATGTTCGGTTCCTTGGAAATCTAACCTGAATGACATGATTCTTGAAGCTGACATTCTCTTTCTCTTTCCTGCTTCTGTACTCAATGTACAGAATGCTGATTAAATAAGCAGTCCAACTACCAAGCAAGCCATAGAAGACTTGGAATATGATGCCTGAAAGCATTCCCAGCTGAGAGAAAGAGTAAGGCAGAGTTAACAGAACCTGAGCAACCTGCACATCCCAAAACCCAGAAGAAGAAACAGAATCATTTTTTTTTGTTCAATTTCTTTCTTATACTAATGAAACCAAAACAATGTAAACATAGGCAGAATCACCATGCCAGAGACAGTTATATCTTGTTACCTGATTTGAGGCACAGCTGAACCAGGCATCATAGGCAGAACCACCATTCCAGAGAAAGTTTTTGAAGCTGAAACGTGATTTCTTCTCCTTCACTTCCTCCCCCTCCTCACGCTCCACCGTTTGGTTGAGGCTTGGCATGATCGCCTCTTCTCCTTGCTTCAGGGCGAACATCTTGTTGAGTCTGGAAACCATTTACACACACAATTAATTAAACACAAATTCACCAAACCCAGATGAAACTCAGAGAAAGAAACAATGGCCTTCGTTGAAATATGAATACCAAATTGGGTAGGAAAACAACAAAACAAGAGAAGTTGCTTTGCTTGACCCCAGGAAAATGTTGTTTTTTGTGATGAGAGGTTTGCTTCTATAACTCAGAAGGAGGAGAAAGCAGAGAGCTTTTAACAAGGGTAGCTTTAGCTTCCTTGTATGTGTGAGTCCTTCCAAAACAGAGTGATTATTTTCTCCGTTTTCCTTTCTGAAACGGCGCCACCTTATGGGGCAGTTCTTGCGGCTTTGCTCAGAGAAGCTTCATAAATGCAGGGCTGGGTGCTCCATTTGACAGAGCTTTATAAATGCTTTATGCTTTTATGCAGTTTTTCCGGCTACTTTTTTCAGTCTTGAGCCTCTTAAATTTTGGGGTTTATGTGTAGGCATTTATTCATGCATGTGGTGTGCAAGGAATTAGCAGAAGCTAGAGGGGAAAGTAAACCCAGCGAGCAAGAAACAAATGCTGTACTACTAGTTACTATTGAATAAAGGCGAAAAAGACGTTGTGAAATGAAGAAAGTGGAGTGGTTTGAGGTAGGGTCTTGAGCTCTTCTTGGACTCTTAGAAAATCGAGACCTGACAAAACGTACAGAGTACACCTGAGAAGGTGAGGTTGCAGCTGCTGCAACTCTTTCTTGGAGTGACTCTCGATAAAGTAACGAATGGCAATTGGGTAAAGAAGAACTCTGTCTCAAGTTTCAACTCTCTTTCTGTGATTTATATTGAGTTTTTTTTTTTTTTAAACTGATTTATATTGAGTTATTATTCATTAATATTTGACACGACTTTTTTTTCATTTCATTTCAATTTTATTTTTTATATATTTTTATTTTCTTTTTTTATCACTGCATTTATCATATTATTTATCTTTGTTGGTTTTGACTTTCTGTTAGTAATAGTGTGTTGTGCGGTGCACTTGTTGGACTCTCAATCTTTCCCTCATTACTTGTTTGGTTTATACGTCTGTTGTAAATGTAACACTTGTAAGTTGTAATATTTGATTTTAAAAAAATTGTTGGTTAATTTTTTTTAGGAGAATGAGATCTCCATGGCCTTTTCACCATGTAATTAGCTTTGCATCATTATTTTTTTCTTTTGAGAAAATCTCCCATATGAGTGGTGGAGAACTCTTGCTCAAGAGTGATCGCACAAGTGTTTTTGTTGTCCTGAAAGATGCTATTCAACCGATCCCAAACCTCTTTTGCGGTCGAGTCAGGCTCAAGGATGGTGGTCAAAATTAAGATCATTCGAAATGGTGGAATAAATCGACTAGAGAACCGTGGCATCGAGTTTTGACCACAGTTCCTTTTCCTCGTTAGTTTCAGGGTCCTTCTTCTCCTTGACTTTTTCCAGAGAAATAATGTGATGAATGACCTTGTGAAAGTGGGCATGAATTTTAAAGAGTTCAGCCGACGTTCCATATTAAATGTTTTCCATCTCAAGAACGATGGATACATGGTTTTTGATGTTAAAGACGGCGAGAGCCACATGGAAGGCGTTCTTCGATTCAGTCGAAGATGGAGACATGGTCGCTGAAAAGAAGAACAAAAGGTTGAGAGAAAGATTAAGCGAGGGGGCGGCTAGGTTTAGGAGAAGGAAGCAGGAAAGTTTTCTATGTCTCTTGATACCATGATGGGAAATGATTCCTTGTTGATTTCATTCAATAATACAACTATAAATGCATGAGCGTTATATGACATATAAAGAAGGTCAACTATGATATTATGACCATTAACTATTCTATTATGATTATTAATAAAAAAGGCCAACTATGCTATTATGATCATTAACTACGCTATTATGACTACTAATAAGGAAGGTCAACTATGTTATTTACAGGAGGGGTCGGCTAAATGATCCCATAATTAATTGAAGTTATCATTTAATTCAAAAATTATAAAGCTTGATGGAATTTGCTGGGAAGAGCATTCGGGCATGAAGCGTGAAATTGCCTCTGGATCAAAACGTATAAGAATAGGAAGATGATGTTGTGTTTGAAGTGGCGGTGGTGATTGATGTTGCATTTGAGGTGGTGTTGGTTATTAATGTTTTATTTGTGGAGAAAAATTGTTGAAGAAGCAGAAAGAGGAAATCAGCGTCATCATCTTTCATAAGTTGAAGGAAGACAAACAGCTCTTAAAGGACAAGTTGAAAATTGTGGCCACCGAAGCTAAGGAGGCGTGGAAGATGAACGTCTTTGTTCTCGAGGGTAAATTAATAGAGCTTCTGGATGATGGTTATGCCGAGAGAGAAGTCCAAGTAATTCTTTGCCTCTCAAGCCCAAGCCGAGGTAGATGCCTCAAAGGTCAGGATGGAAGCACATGTGGATGAGCTCAGTGGCTGGGTGAGAGTTTAAGTGTTGGGTGGTGCCAATATATACCAATATAGTTTTTCTATAAAAAATGTAACGAGTAATTTTATACGTAAGTGAAACCAACGACAATCCCTTTCCCTCCGCCACTGGATGAGTTGATTCATGCTCATAAATTTATATGAGGAAGGAATCTCGTCTAAGTACGTATTTGAGAAAAAGAATCCCTATAGCCAGTGACGGATCCAGGAATTTAAGTATGGGGGGACAAAAATATGCACATACATTTTTAACATAGAAAACATAACATAGTACTATTAAAAATTTGAAAGTACATCATAATTGTTCCCTATGAGTTTTCATATTTTGCAAATAATGACTCCAAAGCCGATTTTAGTGATAAAGCATTAGTATTTGAAACATGAACAAGACCAAGAAGGCGCTCTATAACTTGTTATTTATTATTCACATAACGCAAAGCCACCACCATTTGTTCCTTGATTGAGATATCACGAGATTCATCAATCAAAATAGAAAATAGTTTATCTCCGAGATCATTTAGTATAACTTTAGTAGTCTCACTAGCAGCGGCTCTAACAATATCTTTTTGAATAGAAGGAGCTATTAATTTGAGATTTCCACGAGCATGCTTCAAAACTTGATGAATAGTGTCATTGTGGTTGGAAAGAAAATCCAGAAGCTCAAGAAAATTCCCCTTATTGCTTGAACACATTGACTCATCATCACCACGAAAAGCTAACCCTTGGCGCAATAAAAATCGAATGCAATCAATGATAGCAATCAAATGAATTTGATAGTCTTCTTTAACTTTGTCAGACTGTTTACCCAAAGCAACTTCAATGTGTTGTTTTTGTTTCATTAGCACTTGACAATTTCTCCAGGCTTGATTATGAGGACTATTTGGGCCTCCAACATGAGT
Organism: Acmispon strigosus; assembly: GCA_030819835.1. Lineage (NCBI taxonomy): Eukaryota > Viridiplantae > Streptophyta > Magnoliopsida > Fabales > Fabaceae > Acmispon > Acmispon strigosus. The sequence continues at coordinate 32,751,756 of JAUAMA010000007.1, forward strand.
TTCCAGTCTCTCACTCTTTTTCCAGTTTGTAAAACCTTCAATTATAAATGTATCACCACTACTTTTATAATCTCGATCTCATGAGATAACAACATAAGCAAAATATCGCATCATCTTTTTGACTATATTCCAACCAATTGCCAAATGTGGAATACTAATCACGATTGAACCTACGCAAGTAACGCGATGTTTGCCCAAATTGTCTTTGTGGAAAATCAATCTCTTTTGGTTGACAAGGACCTTTTTGTAGATAGTATCTCCTGATTTCATCTCTATCACTAGGATGATATAAGGACATTGGTGGCCTTAACCCAGAATCACTAGGAAGATTTTCTGAGTCGAACTCTAAAAATCTTTTTTTCAAGATTGGACCTAATGTTTTTTGGAGTTCTTGAGGTTGAGGGGAAGATGCTTGAGAAGATGCTTGCTCTTGCTCTAAACTTTTTCTTTTGAGAATTTTATCCTGGTTCACCTTCTATCCACCGAAGGCTACGTCCAGTCCCTCAAGAAAATCCCTTGAGGATTTTTCCACTATTGATAAAAATCTCTTACAAGTTCTTACACCAAGGACCCTAAGAATTTCTATCAATTTCCTGTGAAAGTATACCACTTTCCACAGCCCCTGAAAGTAAACCACTTTCAGTTCCTGAAGGCAAACCACCCTCAGACCTTGAAGGCTAAACCACCTTTAATCAACACCCTGAAAGTATACCACTTTCAGTACCAACAACCCTTCACCGAGATCCACGGTGAATACTCAATCTAACAGAAAGAGATGAAGAAGAGTTTACAATTGGCTATATCAATCCTTTAACATACAAATGGATTGATCATGAGAATTTATGCTTTAAGGCTTTTAAGCATAATAGGATTCTGAGTTCCTCAAGATATGAACAACTAGAGTGTTCTTATAAACATGAAGAGCATGAACTCAGAATTTAGGCTCTTGAAAGTTTAAGTTCTAAAGAGACTTAATGAACTAATTTTGGCAAAGCTTTGGCCTAATGTTGTATTCTCTGTGAAGAAGGTCTTGTTCCTGACCCTGGCTGTGGTTTTGATGACGACAAACTCATCGACAAAAAGAAGAAAAGAAGACTTCGAAGAAACAGCGCTATAAAGTTCATCAATAGTCTAGAAGTCTTAGTTTAAGTGAGTTATGCTTCTAAAGGTCTATTAAAGAATAAAGGCTCTTAAAACACCTAAATTAATCAAGCTAAGTGTTTTCATAACTTAAAAGAAGTAGAAAACCTTAAGCCGATCTCAAAGGATCAAGTTTCTGGAAGATGGACTTCAGTGTAATCGATTTCAGGATTCTGGTAATCGATTACACCTAGGCAAGTAATCGATTACCCATTGCTTGTAATCAATTGCATGTTTGAATTTGAAATTCAAACTGAAACGGCTATTAGTGTAATCGATTACACTAAGTGATGTAATCGATTACCAGAACGAAAAGTTACATCTTTTCATGAACCATTGTGTCCCAAACCTTTTGGAAAGGGTTGTGATGGTTCAAGGACGTTTCCCTTGCCTATATAAAGTCCATTTGAGTCCAGAACACAACAACACATGAGAAAACAACATTAGGCCAAAGCTTTGTCAAAATTAGTTCATCTTTTAGAACTTAAACCTTCAAGAGCCTAAATTCTGAGTTCATGATCTTCATGTTTATAAGAACACTTTAGTTGTTCATATCTTGAGGAACTCAGAATTATATTATGCTTAAAAGCCTTAAAGCATAAATTCTCATGATCAATCCACTTCTATGTTAAAGGATTGATACAGCCTATTGTAAAACTCTTCTTCGTAAGATTGAGTTTTCACCGTGGTATTCGGTGAAGGGTTGTTGTCACTGAAAGTGGTATACTTTCAGGGTATTGATTGAAGGTGGTTTAGCCTTCAAGGTCTGAGGGTGGTTTGCCTTCAGGAACTGAAAGCGGTTTGCTTTCAGGGGCTATTGAAAGTGGTTTGCTTTCAGGGGCTGTTGAAAGTGGTTTGCTTTCACAGGGTATTGGTAGAATTTCTTGGGGTCCTTGGGTTAGGAACTTGTAAGAGATTTTTATCAATAGTGGAAAAATCCTCAAGGGGTTTCTTTGAGGGACTGGACGTAGCCTTCGGTGGATAGAAGGTGAACCAGGATAAAACTCCGTGTGTGAATTCTTCTCATCCTTCATCTTTTACTTTCAAGCAATACTCAATTCCGCTGCAATCACAACAATCATTTCGTGATTGTCATCATCTTGAAAGTAACATTTTCAATAAGGCGAAAATCGGGGCAACACTGATTCACCCCCCCCCCTCTCAGGTTGCTATATGAACTAACATTCTCATGTGTTGTTGTATTCTCATTTGTTTTCCTGTGTTGAAGTTATGAACTCTTTGTTGAAGATTATCTATCTTTTCTTCTAAAGAACTACACTTAGTGCATTTATGTGTAATATCTAACTTAGATTTTACTAAGTCTAGTTCTTCTTGTAAAGTTCTACACTTACTTTTAAGGATGAAATTAAATCGTTTTGCCTAGTGCTAACCTTAGAAAATTCTTGACATAATTTAAACATATTTTCCATAGAAGAATTCACACACACAAAATTTTATCCTGGTTCACCTTCTATCCACCGAAGGCTACATCCAGTCCCTCAAGAAAATCCCTTGAGGATTTTTCCACTATTGATAAAAATCTCTTACAAGTTCTTACACCAAGGACCCTAAGAATTTCTATCAATTTCCTGTGAAAGTATACCACTTTCCACAGCCCCTGAAAGTAAACCACTTTCAGTTCCTGAAGGCAAACCACCCTTAGACCTTATAGGCTAAACCACCTTCAATCAACACCCTGAAAGTATACCACTTTCAGTACCAACAACCCTTCACCGAGATCCACGGTGAATACTCAATCTAACAGAAAGAGATGAAGAAGAGTTTACAATTGGCTGTATCAATCCTTTAACATACAAATGGATTGATCATGAGAATTTATGCTTTAAGGCTTTTAAGCATAATAGGATTCTGAGTTCCTCAAGATATGAACAACTAGAGTGTTCTTATAAACATGAAGATCATGAACTCAGAATTTAGGCTCTTGAAAGTTTAATTTCTAAAGAGACTTAATGAACTAATTTTGGCAAAGCTTTGGCCTAATGTTGTATTCTCATGTGTTGTTGTGTTCTGGACTCAAATGGACTTTATATAGGCAAGGGAAACGTCCTTGAACCAATGCAACCTTTCCCAAAAGGTTTGAGACACAATGGTTCATGAAAAGATGCAACTTTTCGTGTGTGTAATTGATTACATCACTTAGTGTAATCGATTACACTAATAGCCGTTTCAGTTTGAATTTCAAATTCAAACATGTAATCGATTACAAGCAAGTGGTAATCAATTACTTGCCTATGTGTAATCGATTACCAGAAAGCTGCAATCGATTACACTGAAGTCCATCTTCCAGAAACTTGATCTTTTAAGATCGGCTTAAGTTTTTCTACTTCTTTTAAGTTATGAAAACATTAAGCTTGATTAGTTTAGGTGTTTTAAAGAGCCTTTATGCTTTAATAGACCTTTAGAAGCATAACTCACCTAAACTAAGACTTCTAGACATTTGATGAACTTTATAGCGCTGTTTCCTCTAAGTCTTCTTTTCTTCTTTTTGTCGATGAGTTTGTCGTTATCAAAACCTCAGCTAGGGTCAGGAGCAAGACCTTCTTCACAATCTCCCCCTTTTTGATGATAACAAACACATTCCTTGATACTTGAAGATCATATATGCGTCTCTGTTGAAAACTCCCCCTGTTTGATATAATCCAGTATGTCTCCCCCTTTCTAATTCACTTGTTGAATTCCTGCATATTGTCTTTAAGAACACAGAACCTTTCTCCCCCTTTTGACTTCATCAAAAAGAAGAAAAGGCCAAAAACAGGCATACATCCACACAAGTATATATTTCGAAATAAAGCAAGGGTATGGGGGTAAAACAGTGATAAACCACAACCAACACTTATATTATATATTTGGAAGCAAATGCAAAAGTTACATATGGTAAATGCATTACAAACATAAGTAGTAGAGTTTATAGTACAACCAAGGAGAAAGCCTATAAGTAGAGATGGAGAAATCCTATTAGTAGTTATAGTATTATACTGGGACAAAGATGATCAGGATTTATGCTTGACTAGAATCCTCAGAATTCTCAGAGGGGTCAAGATCCTTGAGACTCTCAATTTCCTTACGCATGAAGGAGTGCACTGACTCTATGCGATTTTCCACAAGCAGGAATCGAGATCGAATGGTATCTTCCAGTTGACCCAATCTTTGAGAGAGACGAAGTGTCAAGATATCCAGTCGTTCAAGGATGACCTTAGATTCCTGAGAAAAGTTGGAAGGTATAGCATAGAATGGAGACAATCCAGCAGATGCAGCATTGGTTTGGATGTCTATGCGATACCGATGATGCACATAGGGATCATAGGAAGAGTCCCTTCGAGGAGTGTTAACTGGAGATGAGACATTTGAAGGATGAGGAAGAGACCCCATGGCTAGTACAAGATTCGAGGATGAAGATATATTATGCATGTGGATAGGTAGATGAAAAAGCAAGAGGCATATGCTGATTTTATAGAGAGAACTGTGTGTGTAATCGATTATGACAGTTTGAGTAATCGATTACAGCAGTTTTAAATTTGAAAATTTTCAAATTTCGAGTATGTAATCGATTACAGCAGTTATGGTAATCGATTACCTAGGAGATTCTAACAGGCACGAGGACTGAGAGCAGGAGTAATCGATTACAGGACCTATGGTAATCGATTACAAGGACAGTTTTATAGGTTCTAGGCTATAAATTCCTATGTAACATGTTTCTAGATGAACATTTAAGTATATTAATTTAAATACATACATTCATAAAATGCACACAAATATTATGCAAATATCATATTACTTTAAATGTCATGCTCATCTAATATGCCTAATTCTCTTCTAATCTTAAAGAATGAGTCTTTAGGAAGAGGTTTAGTAAAAATATCAGCTAGTTGGTTATGTGTATCTACAAATGAAATCTCAATATCCTTTCTCATGACATGATCTCGAAGAAAATGATGTCTTATATCAATATGCTTAGTTCGAGAATGCATGATGGGGTTTTTAGTGAGATTAATGGCACTTGTGTTGTCACATTTGATTGGAATGCAGCCCAGCTCTAAGCCATAATCTTTGAGTTGTTGTTTGAGCCATAGAGTTTGTGCACAACAACTTCCTGCAGTAATGTATTCTGCTTCAGCAGTACTTAGAGCAACACATGCTTGTTTCTTACAGGACCAAGAAATAAGGGCATTTCCTAACAAGTGACAAGTACCACTTGTACTTTTTCTTTCAGTTTTGCATCCAGCATAATCAGAATCAGAATATCCAATCAAATCACAAACACTCCCTTTGGGATACCACATACCAACATTTGTAGTTCCTTTCAGATATTTGAAAATCCGTTTGAGTGAACTCAAATGTGATTCCCTAGGAGATGCTTGATATCTAGCACATAGACACACACTAAACATAATATCAGGTCTACTTGCAGTTAAGTATAGAAGAGATCCGATCATACCTCTGTATTTGGTAATGTCTACTGGAACACCGGATTCATCTTGATCTAGATATGTGTTAGACCCCATTGGTGTGGCTATGGATTTGCAATCATCCAAATCATATTTCTTTAATAGTTCCTTGCAAAACTTTGATTGATTGATGAATATTCCATCATGTGATTGCTTAATTTGCAATCCTAGAAAGAAATTTAATTGTCCCATCATAGACATCTCATATTCTTCTTGCATCATGTTAGAGAAATTCTTACATAGAGATTCGTTAGTTGCACCAAAAATAATATCATCTACATATATTTGAACTAATAAAGTGTTACCTTTGTTCTCTTGATAAACAAGGTTGTGTCGGCCTTACCCTTTTGGAATCCTTTCTCACAAAGGAATGTGCTTAATCTATCATACCATGCACGAGGGGCTTGCTTAAGACCATAAAGTGCCTTCTTTAATTTGAAGACATGTGAGGGAAACTTGGGATCTTCAAATCCTGGAGGTTGCTTCACATAGACTTCTTCTTGAATGAATCCGTTCAGGAAAGCACTTTTGACATCCATTTGATATAATGGGAAATTTAGAGAGCAAGCATAAGCCAACAGAAGTCTTATGGCTTCCAACCTTGCTACTGGTGCATAGGTTTCATCAAAATCTATGCCTTCTTCTTGATTATAACCTTGTGCAACTAACCTTGCTTTGTTCCTAACAATAATTCCATTTGCATCTAACTTGTTTCTGAATACCCACTTTGTACCAATGACATGCTTGTCAGTAGGCTTAGGAACAAGTTCCCAAACTTGATTCCTTTCAAATTGGTTTAATTCTTCCTACATTGCCACAATCCAATACTCATCCTCCAGAGCATCATTCACTTTTGAAGGTTCTATTTGAGAGACAAAGGCCATGTTCAAGACAGAATCATTTAAGCGTAGCCTTGTAGAAACGCCTCTAGAAATATCACCAATGATATTATCAACTGGATGTTCCCTGTGGGTTCTCCATTCCTTTGGTAGTTGATAAGTTTTATCTTCAATGTGCTCTTCTTGTATTGGATTTTGATCTCTTTCCTTTTGAGAGTCTTCATTGATAATGATATCTTCTTCTTCATTATCTGGAAGATTGACTATATCTTCTATTGAAGATTTATACTCATCAAAGGAAACATGTATGGATTCTTCCACAGATAGAGTTTTCTTGTTAAAGACTCTATATGCTTTGCTTGTTAGAGAATAACCAAGGAATATACCTTCATCAGATTTTTTCATCAAACTTACCAAGGTTTTCCTTTCCATTATTCAAGACAAAGCATTTGGATCCAAAAGCATGTAGTTGAGAGAAATTTGGTTTCCTTCCTTTGTAGAGTTCATAGGGGGTTTTCTTCAGAATAGGTCTAATAAGAACTCTATTGGAAACATAGCAAGTAGTACTTACAGCATCAGCCCAGAAGTATTTAGGAAGACTTGATTCACTTAGCATGGTTCTTGCTAATTCTTCAAGTAGTCTGTTCTCCTTTCTACAACACCATTTTGTTGTGTTCTCGGAGTAGAGAAATTATGTGATATACCATTTTCATCACATAGTTCTTGAAATTGATGATTCTGAAATTCTCCACCATGATCACTTCTAATAGAAGAGATCTTTAAAGCCTTCTCATTTTGAACTAGCCTTGCATATCTCTTAAATGCGTTGAAGGCTTCATTCTTATGAGGCAAGAATAATGTCCAAGTAAATCTAGAGAAATCATCAACAATAACAAGTGCATAAAAATTACCTCCGAGGCTTTTTGTTCTTGAAGGTCCGAACAAATCCATATGTAGCAATTGAAGGGGTCTTGAAGTCGAAACTATGTTCTTTGGCTTGAAAGACGTTCTGGTTTGCTTCCTGATAATGAAATTGCAAGTGAACAATTTACTATCGCGTAATAAAAATGTTCGAACCCAAAGGATAGGTGTTCTTGTTAATATTAAGTTTAGTACTTAAACAGAAAAATAAAAAGATGAATTTGTTGGAAGTTTGTTTAAGGTAGCACATGGAAATAGCAATATAATAGTAGTGAATAAGATGATAACAAATAAGCTTCTTGGGTTGGTTTACATAGTCTATATAAAATGCTAGCAAGTTCTTACTTAATTTCTGAATTATAAATCTAATTTCATGATGCTATAACCTAATTATCTACAAGTTAATTCCTTACACATTGTAGAACTTTCCTTCTAATTACTAAATTCAATTCCTTGCAACTTAGTTAACTAGAGAAGAAGATGAAGAAGAAATTCAGGCCAACATAAAGTTACGTCCTTCCTAATTCCTTAGTGAAGTATACTTATAACCTTTTTTAGATCCTAGGTCCCTTACTACTTACCAATTTCCATTCGAATAAGTAATAAGTAAGAAATCTTTTGTACACAAGATGAATGAAGAACAAGGAAATAAAACATGAAATAGAGATAATATTCAGAAAGGTAAAAACAAACTAAAACATAAATATAAACTACTACAACCCAAGAAACTTAAAAAAGAATTAGCCAAGCATGGCTAAAAGATTCATTGAATTACCCTGGATAGGAGCTCAAGTTTGGCTTCCCACAATGCCTAGGAACAATGATCTTTGAGGGAGAAAGAGAGAATACTTGTTGTATTCTATGAAGGTGTGTCTTACAAGTGAAGCAAAGGGCCCTATTTATAGTAAAAATCCAGCCTCCAACGCTTGAGCGCTGGCTTTCCCAACGCCTGGGCGCTAGGATGCATTAAAAATCCACTTTCTGTCCGAGGCCCAGCGCTTGAGCGCTGGCTTTCCAACGCTTGGGCGCTGGGACACAATCTGACTCATCATCTAGTCAGAACCCCAGCGCTGGAGCGCTGGGATCCCAACGCTTGAGCGTTGGGATGCTGCTTCTTCATCTTCTTGCTTGTTCTTCCTTCTCCATTCATGGTAGTGGGTTTTGATGGCCATAAAAAGCCACTAACCAGCCTTGATCAGTTCTGAAACCCCTTCATCAATTCTTTAAACATTTTTTCCATGTGCTAAATTGGAGAGTGACTCTTCATATTTTTCTTTTTCACTTTGGTCCTCCCTTGGTTAGCACTTCATTTCTAGCCCTCATATTCTCTCAAACTCCACTTTTAGTCCTCCACTCTTGAACTTTTATAACTTGGTCCCTGACTTCCTGAAACTTTACAAATTGGTCCCTGGCCCAAAAATGATAACTAACCAGCTTTTCCTAAAAATATAAAATAACTAGAAAAATCCCTAAAAATATAAAATAAAGATAGAAAAACACAAAAAATCTAATCTACATGCAAAATGCAAAATAAATATAAAATCTACATAAAAACAATAAAAAACCTACATGTGACTCAAAAATAATAAAATAAAAAGACTAAAAAGACCCTAAAAACATCATATAAAATCCACTCATCACACCACTATACCCAACGACAGCTTGTCCTCAAGCGACAAAACTTAAAGAAAAACTCGTCCCTGGGTTTTGAGAAAGTTTTATCTGATTACAACATGAAGCACAGAAACCTTTCAAAGAAAGCTTAGCAGAAAAGGAAGACATGCATGTTTTATAGACAAAGAATCAAGAAAGTTAGGCTTGGCTTTTAACATGTTTGAGTTCAACAATTAAGCTCACAAAATGATATTCTCCATGAAAACAAGAAAGCTCAATAATCCTGCCTATAATTCAAATCAAAACTGAAGTAAAGCAACCAAGTGATTTTGAAGAGATTTTTGAAGGTTGTAACTTGGCCAAAGGGTTGAACAATTCAAGGTGTGGATTTCAAGACTTGGCAACTCTATTGGCTGACTCAGAATTTGTTGTTAAGTGATTTTTCTTGATTAAGAGCTCAACAATTCACACAAGGGTTCTCTCAATTTTTTCCTTTTCCCCCTTTTTTTTTTTTTTTTTTTTTTTTTTTTGAACAAAGTAGTGGAATGTATGGGATGAATGACTTGAATTTTACTCTCCTCATACTCTTTCTCACCGCACTACTTCATTATTTTTTTTCTAAGGCACATACCTTATTTTTTCCAATTTTTTCCTTCATCTTTTTTTTTAGAGAGAAACCCACACATAAAGCTCCAACAAATCAGCACATGCATCACTATAACAACTGAAAAATTATCACACAAAGTAGGCTCCAAAGAATGACTCTTTTAAGGCTCAAAAGGGGCTACTAGTGGATATAACATTTCAAGCAAAAATCTGAGTTTTCAAAAATGCCTATAATCTCTTCTCAACTCACAAAGTACACAAAACTCCAATCAACATGCAACACAAGGCAGAAAAATCTCACAATCAAGAATTCAGAGTCCTCAGCTCTCAGAAAAAGATAGGGTAAGTGGTACCCTTTTTAGAACTCAGAAAGAAACTTTGCCAACAACCTAAACAATCAAGATATCAAAAATCCTTTCTACAGCATGCAATCCTAACTGCTATATAACATAGAACTTTTTCACAAAGCAGTTCAATCAGATAAAGCATTTCACAACGCTATAGAAACATTCAGAATGGATAATATACTCAAGACTCATGCAAAAAGAAAATAAAAAGAACTAAGCTAAAATAAAACTAAAAACTATAAAAAGAAAAATAAAAACTAAAAAGCTGGTATAGTACACAAATTTTGCACAAAGGTCCAAGGGAACCTCAATGTAAAAATCACTTTGAACATTTAAGTTCAAGAGGGCTCTTCCTCCTTTTGGTACCTATCCTGTAACAGTGAACAAACAAAAGTCTCACAAGCAAAAGCTTGCTTGACTTGTTAGTTCCAAAAACAGCACAAATAAGATCATGGGTTGAAAAATTGTGTCCACCTTAAAAACAAGAATTCTTGAGTTTCCAAAAATCAAAACCAGTGTAGAAACAAGGGAAAACTCATAGAATCTTAAAACTTTCAGAAAATGGTGATCACAAAATTTATTAAAAACTAAAAACAGCAAACAAAAGCAAAACAGAGAACTGCCCGAGCTCCAGCGCTTGAGCGTTGGGGATGCCAACGCTTGGGCGCTGGATTAAAACAGAAACTGGGCAATCTGAGGTGCAAAGCAGGGGCCTAACGCTTGAGCGTTGGTCTCCAGCGCTGGAGCGCTGGCCTCTCCTGCAGCAAAAACATAGAAATTTTTTTCTTTTATTTATTTACAAGAGTTGTGCAGAAATTTAAATGACAAAAATTTAAACTATCCTAAGTTGGGTTGTCTCCCAACCAGCTCAATGTTAAGGTCCGAGATAGACCCTTCCACTAATCACCTTTCAACCGGGGTCTATTACAAAATTCTTTAGACCCCGCAAATCATGCATATTTTGGCACAAGTACAACATGGTGCCACATGAATTTTCAGCTAACAAGGTAACAACATTTAAATTAAAAATGGAAGGAATAAATAAATTTTCCCTTCCCTGTTCTGCTCCTTGCTTTTCTGAACCTATAGCATAGGTTACTTGAGGTTCTTCTTCCTCCATCTCCAATTTGTCTTTAAGAACAAATTCTACAATGGAGGTTTCTTTCACCTCCTATTTTTGAACCACAAATTCATTTTCATGAACAAGTGGTTGTTGTTCATCCCCGGGCTGCCTCATTATAATGCCTTGTATCTTTACTTGTAGAATCTCCCTGGCCTTACATTCTTGCTCAGGACTTGGCAAAAATCCGGATTTCCTCTTGCAATCTATATCAGAGTAAAACTCTCTAACTAGAGTGAAGATATCCTGCTTCGACTTCTCATGTTCCTTTTCAACCTCAGCCCGGATTTTTGCCTTCCTTTGCTCAAATGTTTCAGCCATTGCTATACCTGACAATACTCAGCAAACAAAATTAGCAGCACCAGTTCATCACAATTTTTTATTTTTTTATTTTTTATATATAAACAAGAAGCACTAAACAAAATAATAACAAGAACTTGAACAGAACCTATCCCCGGCAACGGCGCCAAAAACTTGATAATGAAATTGCAAGTGAACAATTTACTATCGCGTAATAAAAATGTTCGAACCCAAAGGATAGGTGTTCTTGTTAATATTAAGTTTAGTACTTAAACAGAAAAATAAAAAGATGAATTTGTTGGAAGTTTGTTTAAGGTAGCACATGGAAATAGCAATATAATAGTAGTGAATAAGATGATAACAAATAAGCTTCTTGGGTTGGTTTACATAGTCTATATAAAATGCTAGCAAGTTCTTACTTAATTTCTGAATTATAAATCTAATTTCATGATGCTATAACCTAATTATCTACAAGTTAATTCCTTACACATTGTAGAACTTTCCTTCTAATTACTAAATTCAATTCCTTGCAACTTAGTTAACTAGAGAAGAAGATGAAGAAGAAATTCAGGCCAACATAAAGTTACGTCCTTCCTAATTCCTTAGTGAAGTATACTTATAACCTTTTTTAGATCCTAGGTCCCTTACTACTTACCAATTTCCATTCGAATAAGTAATAAGTAAGAAATCTTTTGTACACAAGATGAATGAAGAACAAGGAAATAAAACATGAAATAGAGATAATATTCAGAAAGGTAAAAACAAACTAAAACATAAATATAAACTACTACAACCCAAGAAACTTAAAAAAGAATTAGCCAAGCATGGCTAAAAGATTCATTGAATTACCCTGGATAGGAGCTCAAGTTTGGCTTCCCACAATGCCTAGGAACAATGATCTTTGAGGGAGAAAGAGAGAATACTTGTTGTATTCTATGAAGGTGTGTCTTACAAGTGAAGCAAAGGGCCCTATTTATAGTAAAAATCCAGCCTCCAACGCTTGAGCGCTGGCTTTCCCAACGCCTGGGCGCTAGGATGCATTAAAAATCCACTTTCTGTCCGAGGCCCAGCGCTTGAGCGCTGGCTTTCCAACGCTTGGGCGCTGGGACACAATCTGACTCATCATCTAGTCAGAACCCCAGCGCTGGAGCGCTGGGATCCCAACGCTTGAGCGTTGGGATGCTGCTTCTTCATCTTCTTGCTTGTTCTTCCTTCTCCATTCATGGTAGTGGGTTTTGATGGCCATAAAAAGCCACTAACCAGCCTTGATCAGTTCTGAAACCCCTTCATCAATTCTTTAAACATTTTTTCCATGTGCTAAATTGGAGAGTGACTCTTCATATTTTTCTTTTTCACTTTGGTCCTCCCTTGGTTAGCACTTCATTTCTAGCCCTCATATTCTCTCAAACTCCACTTTTAGTCCTCCACTCTTGAACTTTTATAACTTGGTCCCTGACTTCCTGAAACTTTACAAATTGGTCCCTGGCCCAAAAATGATAACTAACCAGCTTTTCCTAAAAATATAAAATAACTAGAAAAATCCCTAAAAATATAAAATAAAGATAGAAAAACACAAAAAATCTAATCTACATGCAAAATGCAAAATAAATATAAAATCTACATAAAAACAATAAAAAACCTACATGTGACTCAAAAATAATAAAATAAAAAGACTAAAAAGACCCTAAAAACATCATATAAAATCCACTCATCACTTCCCTTTTTGACATGCATCACAAAGCTTGTCTTTCTCGAATCTTATCTTTGGAAGCCCAACAACTAGATCATGCTTGACTAGTTTGTTTAAATTATATATGTGTATATGAGCAAGTCTTCTATGCCATAGCCATGAATCACTATTGTTCTTGGCCAAAAGACATCTTACATTTTGTGGAATTTCTTCCAAGGAAATCATGAAGACTTTATTGACTTTATATCCATAAAACTTAATTTCTTTAGTTTTCACATCTTTTACTATACATATATCATTAATGAAACCAACTTTCAAACCTTTGTCACATAGTTGACTGATTCTCAGAAGATTATGCATCAAACCATCAACATAAAGAACTTTATCGATGACTGTTTGAGGGGGTGTGCCTATTCTTCCAATACCGAGTATCTTTCCCTTTTGATTATTTCCAGGCTTTTAAGCATAATAGGATTCTGAGTTCCTCAAGATATGAACAACTAGAGTGTTCTTATAAACATGAGATTTTCATAATTGATTAATTAAATTCTGGATGATTTAAGTACCTATATATCTATGCACATGATGATTTATGAGGTCTTGTTTATTTGATTTGACCTTTGATTGTTTGAATGCTTGTTGTGTGGGTGCTTATCGCTAGATAGACGAGTACGCGTTTCACCAAGTGTCGTACCCGAGGCACGATGAGGTCTAATTGCTCGACCAGGATGTTGGAGATGTGTCGAGTTATAGTTGTATCTACCGTACCGCTATGTATACTGGATGGATTAGGACTACACAACGAGATCGATACGATTTGACTGTGGATGTTCGTTACCACCGAGGGACTATCTGCGTTACTATTCCTCCGCGACGTATATTAGACGCTATTAGATTTTTTGATGACATAGTCTGTGGGCGACGGCCAGAGGATCCACCTATTGACAGGTGTGTGACTTTTTCTTTGGTCGCGCGATGTAGTGTTTCCCAGGGTTCTATGTCATAGTCTTTTGCCTTTAGCGTCTCACTTCTGAAGGATCTACCTCTGTGTTGTTCTCGGTTGTGTTGACTCTAGTTTATTTTTCAGTCATGTACTCTTTTCTTGAATAAATCTTTTCTTTGAGGCAATTAATATATCAGTTCGAAATCGATTCTATTTTCCGCTGCTTTTTGCATTGTTCTTTATTTGTTGATATTTATGATAATAATCCTCGTGAAAATCACGACGTTAAATTGTTGCATCAAAGCTTTGGTTTCGTTCGCCAGAGCTTGGGGGGAATAGGTCTTCTACTCTAGGTTGCGTGCTTGCTTGATTTTTTTTATTGTTTTCTTAGCTGATGACCTTCCTTTGAAGAGTCAAACCCTAGATATAGTTACCTAGGGAGGTATTTTGTACCTGTATAGTTGTGTGGGAGACCTACTGTTCTTGGTAGAACCAGGATGCCTCCATGACCCAATCTCGAAAGGTTTGGGTTTAGTCATTTCAACTCTACCTTTTGATCTGGTGGTCACCACTCCCGCAAGGACTGTGATTGTCACCTCTGCATGTTTGAATTGTCCTCTAAAGTTCCAAGATAGGAACTATAAAGTTAGCTTCATATGCTTTCCCCTAAAGACCCCCGATGTAATTCTCGGTATGGATTGGCTCTCAACCAATCATGTAATCTTAGATTGCAAGAATAGAACTGTTGTCTTCTCGGATTTAGGTATTTCAGCATACCTGACCGCTCACCTCATACGAAATAACGTAACAGAGGATTGTCACAAATACCTCCTAGCTGCTAGCGTCGAAGAAAAAGAAAAGGATGTTCTTAATATCTCTGTGGTGAAGGAGTTTGCTGACATTTATTCGGAGAAAGTTCTTGGAATAACCCCAATAAGAGACACGTAGTTCACCAACGATATAGATCTTGGAACGGGTCCCATATTGATCTCACCTTATCGTATCGCACTAGCAGAACTGGAGATATTGAAGGAGCAAGTGAAGGAGATCAGAGACAAGGGTTTTATTCGACCTAGTGTGTTTCTATGGGGAGCGCTTGTTCTTTTGGTAAAGAAGAAGGATGGAGGAGCAATGTTGTGTGTCGACTACAAACAACTCAACAAGGTAACGATAAAGAATCCTTATCCGCTACCAAGGATCGATGACCTAATGGTCCAACTTCGAGGAGCTGTTGTTTCTCAAAGATCAATCTAAAGTCTGGATATCACCAAATTCGAGTGAAAGAAGAGGACATCCCGAAAATTTCTTTTCGTACGAGGTATAGACATTACGAATACCTGGTAATATCGTTCGGAGTCACTAACTCATTGGCAGTGTTCATAGATTACATGAACAAGATCATTCACCCGTTGTTAGACCGTTTTGTGGTAGTGTTTATCGATTATATTCCTATACACTCTAAGAGTCGTGAAGAACACGAAAACCATGTATGACAAGTACTTCAAGTACTTCACGAGAAGGAGCTTTACGTCGGCATATCCAAGTGCGAGTTTTGGTTAGGAGAGGTGAAGTTCTTAGGACATGTCATCTCGAAGGAATGGATTGTTGTGGATCCATCGAAAGTGGAAGCAGTGCTTGCTTGGGAGAAACCTAACACTGTAACTAATATCCGAAGCTTTATTGGTTTGGCTAGATATTATCAACGTTTCATTAAGGGTTTTGCAAAGATCGCAGGACCATTGACACAGCTTACAAGGAAGAACCAACCATTTTCTTGGAGTGAGGTTTGTAAGTTAAGTTTCTAGGAGATGAAGAAACGTTTGACAACCTCGCCTGTGTTAGCTCTACCTCAGGAGGGAGAACCCAATGATGGAATTTGCGATGCTTCACATCAAGGTCTTGTTTGTGTGCTAATGCAAGAATATAGGGCTGTGGCTTAAGCTTCAAGACAGTTGAAGATTCATGAGCAGAACTACACGACCCATGACCTGGAAATGGCATCCATTGTGTTTGCCCTAAAAATATGGAGACACTATCTCTACGACAGTACATTCACAATCTTCAGTGACCACAAAATATTGAAGTATCTCTTTGATTAGAAGGAGCTAAACATGTGACAGCAGTGCTGGATGGAATTCTTGAAGGACTACGAATTCACTCTCCAGTATCATCTGGGAAAAGCTAATGTAGTAGTCGATGCATTAATTAGGAATGCGGTTAGTGCATCAATGATGATGGTGAAGGAGATGGAGTTGTTGGAGAAGTTTAGAGATCTGACCAAAGATTTTAAGATCGCGCCTAGAAGGCTAAGTTTTGGAATGATCACTATTTCCAGTGACTTCATGAAGGAGATCTATGAGAAACAGTTGTTGGGCGAGGAAATTTTGGAGAAGAGATGGTTGATTATTTTGGGAAAATCACCAGACATTGAAGTAGGATCAGACGACGTCTTACGATTCAAAGGACGTGTATGTGTTTTGATTACTCAGGAATGAGAAGGATGATCTTTGACGAAGGACATAAGAGTAGGTTGAGTATTCATCCAGGAGCAACAAAGATGTATCAGGATTCGAAGTTAAATTTTTGGTGGCCTGGGATGAAGAAGCAAGTAGCTGAGTATGTGGAAACTTGTCTAACCTGCCAGAAGGCAAAAGTAGAACATCAAAAACCCGCAGGAGTTATGCAATCCATGGATGTACCCGAGTGGAAGTTGGATAGGATCTCAATGGATTTCGTAAGGGCTTTTCTAAAGGCTGTGAAGAAGTATGATTTGATTTGGGTGATCGTGGACAGATTGACCAAGTCGGCTCATTTGTTACCTGTAAGGACTACTTACAACGTGCAATAGTTAGCTGAGGTGTATGTATCTGAGATCGTGCGACTTCACGGAGTACCCACGAGTATCATTTCAGATCGAGACCCTAAGTTTACCTCTCATTTTTGGGGAGATTTACATGAAGCTCTAGAAACCAAGTTGAGGCTGAGTTCAGCTTATCATCCTCAGACAGATGGACAGACCGAAAGGACCATACAATCCCTAGAGGACTTGATGAGAGCTTGAATTATTGATACTCGAGTTAGTGCTCGTCAGGTTTACAAGTTTGTTTTAATAGGATCGCTTATGGCGTGTCTACTATTTTTTCTCGTATCTTGACTGAGTGGCTTTCGAATTAAAGGGGGGTGCAGAGAATGTAATTCTAAGCTTGAGAATTAGTCTGGTGGGCCTCGTAGGTTGGGCCTGGTTGTTTGAGAAGCCCACATACCCAATGTATATAAGTTGGAAGTGTAGTCGTAATGAGGAGTTAATTCAATAATAAAATTTTAGTTTTACCTCACTACTCTACTCTCTCGTTCTATCTCTGTTTTCCTCTCTGTTGTTCTGGTTCTTGTTTTCTCTATTTTCTCTTTCTCCATTACCGCTGCGTGGTCTAACATTTACTTCAGAATATAAAATATCATTAACTGAATTAAAAATCTTAAATTCAAGTAATAATTATTTAATATCATCATCTAAGTTTGATTAATATTTGTATATATATACATATATATATATATATATATATATATATATATATTATTTCATACTTTTTTTATCAACCATAAAGTAATTTAACATTAATATTTAATTTTATTACAATAAATATCATTAAGAAAGTTTTAAAATTAAGTAATGATTATTTAATAATATAATCTAAATTTCTTATATATATATATATATATCTGTGTGTGTGTGTTTTTCATACTTTTTATCAACAATAAAGTAGTTTAACAATAATGTTATATTTAATTTGATTACAATAAATATCATTAAGAAAAAATTTAAAATTTTAATTTTAATTAATACACAATGAATGCTTTATTTAATTTTTTTTAATGATATTTATTGTAATAAATTTAAATATTATTAAATATTAATTTTAAATTAGTTTATTGTCAAATATTAATGCCATTTTGTCAAAGAAATCATAAGAGCATTAAGAACCAGCAAAAATTTAGAAGTTCACTCATTCATGACTTAGCGTGTAAGAACTTTATGTATTAACTATTTTAATTGTGATACGCAGAATTTTAATGCTGCATTAATATTTTAAACCCCACACTTTGAACCCTTGGAGTTATAAATAGGGGTGAGTGGTGAGTGAATGGAGAATTTCAAAACACCAAGAATTTCACAGCAGTGCTACTCTGATCAGTTTAGTGTTTCTGAAGTGGTGTTGACAACCTAAGAAGGATTTCGGGTGAGATTTCCTTTATTTTTTGTATTCATGTTTGTTTTCTCCTAATAAACATTTTCATACTAGATTGAAGCTTGAAAGACAAGAACATGAATTTGGATGGACTAAAAAACTAACATTTTAATATCATATATATAAAAAAGAATTGAGTTTCTGGTATATTCATACTCACTCTCTTCTGACACCTTTCTTTCAACTTTTTATTCCAATCTCTGTCTTTTTTTCCAATCACTTTACTCTTCATGTCTCTCATTCTCTCTCTTTTATTCTTATCTTTCATGCCTGTGTAGATGGAATTGAGATGTGCACAATTTTTTTCCAAATAATTAATAAGATTTGGGGAGATTTTTTTTTTTCTCTTTGTTCTAATTTTTTCTTTGCTTTTGTACCATGAACTGTATAACAGTCTCCTCTAATTAGTGGCTGCTATGTATCATGAATTAAATTGAAAATAATGAATTTTTTTTTACTTAAACTTTGGAAAATAAATATCCCAAATGAGTTCCTTATTTACTTATTTAACTAGATATAATACCCGTGTGTAACACGGATTTATTTTCAAAGTTTTAGAATATAGCTTAAATAAATAAGTATGAAAATAGTTTTAATTATAAATGTGATAAAATAAAAAATTGTTGTAATAAGACATTTCTTCTCGATGCTTCGTTCTACGAGTTAGAGCCTCTTATGTTAAGAGATTAATTTTTTGTTTTGTAGCTTCTATTCAGTATTGTAGTTTTCCGAAGGAAAAAAAGGACATTTCAATAAATATTATTAGATTTCTCTTTGTGAAAATAATTAAAATTACTCAAATTTAGTAAGTTATATTTAATAATTAACATTGAAGTAATTTTATCAATTTAATAATTTATTTAAGTACATTAGAAATATTTTAAATTAAGTAATAAGTTTTTAATATCATCAAATAACTTATAATTGCATAATTTTTATAATTTTATCAACAGTGAAGTAATTTAAACTTTTACAGTTATAATAAGTTATAACTATTACATCATAAAATATTATTTAGTAAATTTAAATTTATTCTACTTTGGTCATAATTATTTCCTATGATATGATAAATAACATTTATTATATGTATACTCTATACATTTGAAAATACTTAAATAATTATAATAACAATTTATTTAAAATTATTTTATTAAACAACACAGAACAACATTATTGTCAATATTAACAACATACATAATCATTTAAAATTTAAAAATAGTTTTTAAGATAAATATTTACAAAAGGCATTCATTGACTAATTTCAATATTTTATATATTTATTTAATATATAATATATTACTTTGTATAATTTTAATTTCTTATCTACTTGAAATTGATAATTAATATTTGACTAATTTTTAAATTTTTTAATTATATGTATAAGAATTTTTACAATTAATATAAAAAATAATGAAATGACAATAGATAAATAAATAATATTGTAACTTATGTAAAAATCAAGTAAAATTTTAAGTCTATAAATGTTATTTTTTAATGTAGGTAGTTGAATAGTTTTTGACAATACAACTTTTTTTAATTTTTAATTATATTATTTAATATATTTATTACAAAGGGAAAGGGAATTAGCTAGTGATGTATTTTAATACAAAGTTACAATTGAAAGTATTTAATGTAAAAGAGTAAGTCTCTTTTATATATATATATATATATATATATATATATATATATATATATATATATATATTTTGATTTTCCACCTTCACATATCTGTGCCATCATTTAAAGCAAGGTAACTGCAGAAGCTACATTTTGTATTTTCTAATGAGACCACAACTGAACTAAACACGGAAAACATATTTTTTTAATAAAAAAAATTAACTTTTCTAACTACATACCTTTCTACCTGTGTAATTATTTTCACTTGTGCTAACGGTTTTTTGACTACGTGGTTTAGCAGTTTGGGAAATAGGCTATTTTGTGAAAACACAAATGATCATGGCAAACTTTAAAACTCAACAAGCCAAGCGTGACGTGTCTTCATCGCAGCGGATACCACCGACCTCATCACAAGGTTACAATGGAAGGAACGAAGATGGTGATAAACAACTTGCATATGTAGCTATCAAGAATATGGAAGAAGATTCTTCTTCCGATGACAACACCGAACCTCCTACTTCCGTTGACGCCTCCCAACAATCCAGAAGGGAGTGCCGTAGCTTCTACACTCAGCACCAAATACAAGAGATGGAAAGGCAGGGCTTTAATGCACCTCAATTTTTTTTTTCTAATAAGTCAAAAAAATTTCTTTCTTAGCTATGCTTACCCAGAATTTTGTTTTTAAACTTTTATCTTGCCAGGTTCTTCAAGGATTGCCATTACCCTAATGAGAATCAAAGAAGAGAGCTCGGCAATTTGCTCGGGCTGAATTCTATGCAAATCATGTTTTGGTTCAGACACAAGCGCTCCCAGGCGAAGGTAAGGGACAAAACCTATATAACCTTCTACAATAGTTGCATTAAAATGTAACATACTTGTCAACATCAACCTGGGTCGCCGTCTCTCTACACCGACCATACCCACTTTATCTTCCATCTCATTTTCACTCAATTTTTCCTTCTGATTTTCTTCTTATCTTATAAGTCATCTATCATCTCTCACTTCTCTTTCCTCTATTTTTATCTCTCTCGAGATGGAGGGTATATTTTAGGTGTAAACCAATAATTTCCGCACTCTAGATATTACTGAATTAGAGTAAATTACTTTATTAAGTTTTTATGAATAATATTAAAAAATAAAAGATTAAATTTGGAACTTTGATACATTAACCACCAAGTTTTTCTTTAATTTAAATTCCAATCACTTTTTTTCTTATCACTATTCTTTTCTTATGATAACATTTATTAAACCCCTGATTTCTCTTTCATTCTATTTTAATCTCTCTCGATTTATGGTGCGAATAAATTCTTTTCCTAAAAGTTTTTTGACTTGTCTTAAACAAACCATGTTTATTTTTAAAAAACTGAATTATACTTTCTCATTTCATTCATTGCATTTACTAATTACTATCTCTAATATTTTCTGCTTGTTGGAGTGTAAACTTCGGACGAGGTTGTATCCCTATATTTTTCCAAAATTAAATACTATTAACTTGCACTATTATTATGTTATGATTCTTTGGTTGTGTATACATACATCTAGGTTATGTTTGAACGTCTTCGGAATACCATTTTTATCGTTCAAAATAAAAAGCTTTATGCTGAGAACTTGAAGTATAAGGAGGCACTGAGTAACGCTAAGTGCCTTTGCTGTAGAAGCCAATCTTTTGTTGGTGAAATGTCCTTTGAAGAAAAGAAGTTGAGGCTAAAGAATGCTCAATTAAAAGAAGAGGTACGCCAATTTTAATCACTAGCACTGCATCATGTAAACAATTCTCTCTCTCTCTCTCTCTCTCTCTCTCTCTCTCTCTGTCTTCTTGGTTGAACTAAACTAAGGTCTTTTTAATTTTTTTATTTGTTTTACGCTCAGATTGAAAAGAAAAGAGCAATGGAAGAAAAATATGAAGAAAAACCTGCAAGTACTTCCTTCTCTAACCTCCCACCACCACCTTACAGTGCAATACCTTCGCGCTCCTTTGATGTTGTTAACTATGTTCCGGAGTCAATCATGCAAGTGCAAGTGAATGATGGCAGCAATGACCCTCAAAGGTCAATTACCACAGCTACTCCTTTTACTGATCATGAGAAAGCCTTAATTATTGAGCTTGCAATTGGAGCAATGAAGGAATTTACAAAGATGGCTCATGCTGGAGAACCTTTATGGATTCGTGGAATGCATAGTGAGATAATAAATCAACAAGAATATGTTAGGGCTTTCCCTATAAGGGTTTGTCCAACACCATTGGGTTTCATATCTGAAGGTTCAAGAGAATCCATGATTGTTGCCATGAATCCTATTAACCTCATTGAGATCCTTATGGATGTGGTGAGTATTATTAAATGTTTCCAATAATTTATTTTCACAATTACATATATATTTCCCTTTGTATTGACAACAAATTTCAGAATCAATGGTCAACTGTGTTTCCCGGTATTATTTCAAGTGCAAGAACCACTGAAATCCTATCAACTAGAGTGGAAGGAAACTATGATGGAGCCTTGCAAGTGGTATTCAAAGTTTTCCCCCCTTTTCACCTTCTTCACCTCTCACGAGTATTGATTAGTCGCATGTTTTGATCATTTCCTTTTTCTTCGAATCAATTTTGAAACTCTAACTTCTCCCTAGAATTGATAATGATATCATAATCAACTGTTGAAGGATTTTAAACATGGTGTTTCATGTAATATTTTCTTCTATTTTTTCAGATCTCAGCAGAGTTCCACACGCTTTCACATCTTGTTCCTACTCGTGACAGTTATTTCTTAAGGTACTGTAAGTATCACCCTACTGGGGCGTGGGCTGTGGTTGATATTTCCTTGGATGATATTCGACCAGGTTCTACCACAAGATGCAGAAGACGACCCTCTGGCTATATGATTCAAGAATTTCCATTTGGGTTCTCAAAGGTGTTATTTCAAATGGAACAATTTCTTCAATTATTCACCACATTGTTGATAATCGATTTTCCTCTAAAATAAATTTATTTAAAAAAATTAATTGTTTTCTTTAGGTTACATGTATTGAACATGTACAAGTTGAAGGCAGAGAAGTGCATAATCTCTTCAAAAATCTAGTTAATTCTGGCTTTTTCTTCGGAGCTAGACGATGGATACGAACTTTAGAAAGACATTGCGAACGTCTGGCTTTCACAATGTCAAATTACATACCACCAGAGGAAACTAATGGTATACGGAATTTTATCTTTCTTCATCTTTTTGTTTCAATCATTATTAGGATCATGGTCAAAGTTTAATAAATTCTTATAATTAGGATCATGTTTTATCTTTCTCAATCCTTAATTATATGTATATGAAACAGGGATAACTCCTGAAGGAAGAAATAACTTGATGAAGATAGCACAAAAAATTATGCATAGCTATTGCAACTGTGTTGGTGCTTCCCCACCACCACATGTTTGGACAGTCCAGACAACACCAACCGGTGTTGATGATGTGAGGATCATGACCAGAAACCAAACTGACACATCAGGCACACTTAATGGTGTTGTTATTAGTGTTTCAACTTCTTTCTCGCTTCCAATTCCTTCCAAGAGACTCTTTGATTTTATTCGAAATGAAAACACAAGAAACCAGGTAAGTAAAGCATTTCCATTAATGCTTACATGATAGTAGCAGAAATAAAATTTATATATGTTGTGGACTCTTAGCCTTGATTTGGTTTCTATAGTTTATCTGTTACACTTCAAAAACAATTGTTAAATTTTCAGTGGGATATTCTCACCAATGGTTTTCTAGTTCAAGAACTGGCACACATAGCAACTGGTTGTGATCCTGGAAACTTTGTCTCTTTACTTCATGCCAATGTGAGTTGGTAGTTTATTTTAGTATTTATAACATCCAATATTTTATGTCTCATAGTTATAGATAACCTAACAACATTTTTCATAAATGACACTGTAGAGTGAAAATTCCAGCCAAAGCAGCAAGGTCATAGTTCAAGAGACCTGCACTGACTGTACAGGCTCATACATGGTGTATGCTCCTGTTGAAATTGATGCGATGAATTTAGTCTTGAGTGGCTTAGATCTAGATTATGGAACCCTTATGCCCTCGGGCTTTGCCATTCTTCCTGATGGGTTTAGGATGGACAATGGGCCCATAACTGATATTGGATCTGGAGGGTGTCTTGGTACACTTTCATATCAGATGCTGGTTAAAGAAACTTCAACACCACTGGATCCTGCCTTAGTGTCCTCTTTATGCACTTTGATGAAGTGCACAATTGATAAAATCCAAGCGGCAATGATGAGTGTCAACACCTGATTGCTTGCTGAGATAGTAAGAAAATTGATTAATATTCTATATTAATTAGAATTATTTACATTATTAATTTATTAGGATTGATATCCATTGGCTTGAAGTTTAATCAATATTTTGTTTGTGATAAAGAATCTAAAGTGTGTTATTTCCCTGTGATATATGCAGTTAGTAGACAAAACGAGCAGAGTTGACAACATCGGATGGTGGCGCTTGCTTGATTTTTCATAATAAGGGAAATTAAAAACTCAATGAAAGGATATTGGGTTTGAGTATTGACTTTTTCCAATGAAGAAGACGAGAGTAGTTCTGCCATACCTTGATTTATAAATCAATGTTTTAGCTTTTGTTTAATTTTTAATAGACCTTTTATTATATTGAGTTTAGAGGCTTGGAAAAACTTTCTTCAAGTGTCTTTTCTCGTCTAGTAGTAAACTTTTATTATTTTGGTT
This sequence comes from Acmispon strigosus, assembly GCA_030819835.1. NCBI lineage: Eukaryota > Viridiplantae > Streptophyta > Magnoliopsida > Fabales > Fabaceae > Acmispon > Acmispon strigosus. Next base: position 32,776,335 of record JAUAMA010000007.1, read on the forward strand.
CTCCTTTTAATCTTTAGTAATTTTGGTGTATTTTATTAATTTTTCGTTTGAACTTCTTAACTTTCATTTTGGCGGTCCTTTTGTGTTGTGTATGACCCGAGAAATTAGTATAGGGGTATTTTAGTTTTTTCCTTTTTATTTTTATGTGGTACAACTTATATGCTACATTATAGGCATATATATGATGTTGTCGCGGCCTACTCATATGATTCAGTAGGTTTGGACTATTTTGTGATTAATTCCATTTTATGTGGATTTTTTCCTAATTAAGAGTTTTAGTTAGTTTAGAATTAACGAACCTTCAAGAGAAGGAATATTCTTTGTCGTCTAGGGTTATTAATTCAGATTTTATCTTTTATTAATTGATTTTAATCAGAGATAATACTGAGACTACTTGATAGACAAGTAGGTCTGACCTGAATTTTCTGCAATAAATAGCCTGCAAATCCTCCTTGTTTCTCATTCACCAGGAAGCAGAAAAATCCTTCCCCTCACTCTAGAGAGCAACTCAAGTTCTCTTTTCATTTTTTAGATGTAGGAATTTCTCATAGCCTTCTTTCCTTCTCTTGTTCGAATTTCTTCTTTATTGGAGGAGTTCTTCTTATTTTCTTCTTGTGATCAAGGATTTTCATCTCCTTCGGAGGACCTTGTGCTGGATTTAGTTATACACTTGGATTAGGCCAAGGTAAGGGCACTCAGTCTTAGTAAAGTATGCATGTGTGGAATGCTATGTTCTATTTGATTATGTGTTTCAAATTGTGTGTATGTGCTTATAATTTCATGATGCTTGTGCTATATGTTGATGAATACATGCTTAAGTGATTTTATATTTAAATGCATAAGACATGCCTATGTGATTATTAATGTCAAAATATATTTATGCTTGTTGATAATGTTGATTATTAACTAAGATTACTGTTTTTCCCTTGTTTGTTGGGTGGTTTGGTTTAAGATATTTCGACTAACTCATATGAATAGTTTAGGGTTTACACGACTATTTCGTTGTGTATTGGTTCCCTGGAAACGACTGTTTCCCCTGTCGTTGCTCCCATGTTTTTGGTTCATGATAGCCAAATCCGCAAGTGCACGGATGGTTATCGTGTAATAAAATGATCGAACCCAAGGGATAGGTGCCTTCTTATTAAATTATTTAGTACTTTGAGCATAAAAATAAAAGATGTATGTTGTTGAAGGTTTGATTGTGATAGAACAAGATATAGCAACAAAAAATAATAAGAGATAAAGATGATGAAAATTAAGTTCTTGGGTTGAATAACATAGTCTATAAAATATGCTAGCAAGTTCCTACTTAATTTCTGAATTTTAAGTCCAAGTTCATGATGTTATAGCCTAGTATATCTACAAGTTAATCTCTTACACATTGTAGTACTTTCTTTCTAATTACTAAACCCAATTTCTTGCAATTTAGTTAACTAAAGAAGAAGATGAAGATGACTTTCAGGCCAACATAAAGCTACGTCTATCCTAATTTCTTAGCGATATATACTTATAGCCTTTTTTAATTCCTATTTCCCTTACTACTTACCAATTCTCATTCGTATAAGCAATAAGCAAGAACTCTTGTGTACTTTAAGAGGAAATGAAGAACAAGGAAATAAAACATAAACTGGAAATATTATTCAGAAAGGTAGAAACAAACTAAAACATAAATTATAAACTATAACAACCCAAGAAACTTAAAAGGAATTAGCCAAGCATGGCTAAAAGAGTCATCGAATTACCCTGGATAGGAGCTCAAGTATGGCTTCCCACAATTCCTAGGAACAATGATCTTTAAGAAGGAAAGAAGAACACTTGTTGTATTCTGAGTAGGTGTGTCTTACAAGTGAAGAAAAGACCCCTATTTATAGTAAAAATCTGCCTTCCAGCGCTTGAGCGCTGGCATTCCCAACGCTTGGGCGTTGGGAAGCATTAAAATCCCACATTCAGACATAGGCCCAGCGCTTGAGCGCTGGCTTCCAACGTTGGAGCGCTGGGTGCAACCTCTGACTCAGCTCTATGTCAGAGGTCCAGCGCTGGAGCGTTGGGACTTCCAACGCTGGAGCGCTGGCTCGAACACTGGCAGCTTCTTCTTGGATTCCTTTCTTCTTCAATGGTGGAATTGATTGGCTTAATTAGGCTCATTCAGCCCCTAATAAGTTCTGAAACTCCACTCCACCACCATTACTTTTTCCAACCTTATTTTACATGTGCTCAAATCAAAGAGTGTTGCTTCACATTCTTGATTTCCACTTTAAGTCCTCTCTTTGTTAGAACTTCAATTCTGGCCCTTTGACTCCTTCAAACTTCACTTTTCATCCTCCGCTCTTGAACCTTTTCACTTTGATCCTTTATTTCCTGAAACTTTACAATTCGGTCCCTGGACAAAAATGATAACCATACCAGCTTTCCTAAAAATATAAAATAACTATAAAAATACCTAAAAATATAAAACAAAGTTAGAAAAACAAATAAAAGCTAATCTATATGCAAAATGCAAAATAAATATAAAATCTACATAAAAAGATTAAAAATCCTATATGAGACTAAAAAATAATAAAATAAAAAGACTAAAAACACCATAAAAATATCATATAAAATCCACTCATCAGTTCACCCAGTCGTTGTCGTCCGACTGTGGATTGTTCCTGTATTTTGGTTCGCTCAGTAGTTGTCAGTCGTGGTTCCTGTTTAAGTGGCATACCTTGCGAGCAGAGTTACCCTCATTTCCTGGAGGTGTCGTGGTCGTCCCGTCTTTCCAATGTTGACGTAAAACCTTATCGCGATCATTTAGTTTTAGTGGAAACCTAACAAACCCTAAGGACACGTTTTCATAATTGGATTTTCATAATTGATTAATTAAATTCTGGATGATTTAATTACCTATATATCTATGCACATGATGATTTATGAGGTATTGTTTATTTGATTTGACCCTTGCTTGTTTGAATGCTTGTTGTGTGGGTGCTTATCGCTAGATGGACGAGTACGTGTTTCACCAAGTGTCGTACCCGAGGCACGATGAGGTCTAATTGCTCGACCAGGATGTTGGAGATGTGTCGAGTTATAGTTGTATCTACCGTACCGCTATGTATACTGGATGGATTAGGACTACACAACGAGATCGATACGATTTGACTGTGGATGTTCGTCACCACCGAGGGACTATCTGCGTTACTGTTCCTCCGCGACGTATATTAGACGCTATTAGATTTTTTGATGACATAGTCTGTGGGCGATGGCCAGAGGATCCACCTATTGACAGGTCTGTGACTTTTTCTTTGGTCGCACGACGTAGTGTTTCCCAGGGTTCTATGTCATAGTCTTTTGCCTTTAGCGTCTCACTTCTGAAGGATCTACCTCTGTGTTGTTCTCGGTTGTGTTGACTCTAGTTTATTTTTCAGTCATGTACTCTTTTCTTGAATAAATCTTTTCTTTGAGGCAATTAATATATCAGTTCGAAATCGATTCTATTTTCCGCTGCTTTTTGCATTGTTCTTTATTTGTTGATATTTATGATAATAATCCTCGTGAAAATCACGGCGTTAAATTGTTGCATCAAAGCTTTGGTTTCGTTCGCCAGAGCTTGGGGGGAATAGGTCTTCTACTCTAGGTTGCGTGCTTGCTTGATTGTTTTTTTTATTGTTTTCTTAGCTTATGACCTTCCTTTGAAGAGTCAAACCCTAAATATAGTTACCTAGGGAGGTATTTTGTACCTGTATAGTTGTGTGGGAGGCCTACTGTTCTTGGTAGAACCAGGATGCCTCCATGATCCAATCTCGAAAGGTTTGGGTTTAGTAATTTCAACTCTACCTTTTGATCTGGTGGTCACCACTCCCGCAAGGACTGTGATTGTCACCTCTGCATGTTTGAATTGTCCTCTAAAGTTCCAAGATAGGAACTATAAAGTTAGCTTCATATGTTTTCCCCTAAAGACCCCCGATGTAATTCTCGGTATGGATTGGCTCTCAACCAATCATGTAATCTTAGATTGCAAGAATGGAACTGTTGTCTTCTCGGATTTAGGTATTTCAGCATACCTGAACGCTCACCTCATACGAAATAACGTAACAGAGGATTGTCACAAATACCTCCTAGCTGCTAGCGTCGAAGAAAAAGAAAAGGATGTTCTTAATATCTCTGTGGTGAAGGAGTTTGCTGAAATTTATTCGGAGAAAGTTCTTGGAATAACCCCAATAAGAGACACGTAGTTCACCAACGATATAGATCCAGGAACGGGTCCCATATTGATCTCACCTTATCGTATGGCACTAGCAGAACTGGAGATATTGAAGGAGCAAGTGAAGGAGATAAGAGACAAGGGTTTTATTCGACCTAGTGTGTTGCTATGGGGAGCGCTTGTCCTTTTGGTAAAGAAGAAGGATGGAGGAGCAATGTTGTGTGTCGACTACAAACAACTCAACAAGGTAACGACAAAGAATCCTTATCCGCTACCAAGGATCGATGACCTAATGGTCCAACTTCGAGGGGCTGTTGTTTCTCAAAGATCAATCTAAAGTCTGGATATCACCAAATTCGAGTGAAAGAAGAGGACATCCCGAAAATTTCTTTTCGTACGAGGTATAGACATTACGAATACCTGGTAATATCGTTCGGAGTCACTAACGCATTGGTAGTGTTCATAGATTACATGAACAAGATAATTCACCCGTTGTTAGACCGTTTTGTGGTGGTGTTTATCGATTATATTCCTATACACTCTAAGAGTCATGAAGAACACGAAAACCATGTACGACAAGTACTTCAAGTACTTCACGAGAAGGAGCTTTACGTCGGCATATCCAAGTGCGAGTTTTGGTTAGGAGAGGTGAAGTTCTTAGGACATGTCATCTCGAAGGAAGGGATTGTTGTGGATCCATTGAAAGTGGAAGCAGTGCTTGCTTGGGAGAAACCTAACACTGTAACTAATATCCGAAGCTTTATTGGTTTGGCTAGATATTATCAACGTTTCATTAAGGGTTTTGCAAATATCGCAGGACCATTGACTCAGCTTACAAGGAAGAACCAACCATTTTCTAGGAGTGAGGTTTGTAAGTTAAGTTTCTAGGAGATGAAGAAACGTTTGACAACCTCGCCTGTGTTAGCTCTACCTCAGGAGGGAGAACCCAATGATGTAATTTGCGATGCTTCACATCAAGGTCTTGTTTGTGTGCTAATGCAAGAATGTAGGGCTGTGGCTTAAGCTTCAAGACAGTTGAAGATTCATGAGCAGAACTACACGACCCATGACCTGGAAATGGCATCCATTGTGTTTGCCCTAAAAATATGGAGACACTATTTCTACGACAGTACATTCACAATCTTCAGTGACCACAAAATATTGAAGTATCTCTTTGATCAGAAGGAGCTTAACATGTGACAGCAATGCTGGATGGAATTCTTGAAGGACTACGAATTCACTCTCCAGTATCATCTGGGAAAAGCTAATGTAGTAGTCGATGCATTAATTAGGAATGCGGTTAGTGCATCAATGATGATGGTGAAGGAGATGGAGTTGTTGGAGAAGTTTAGAGATCTGACCAAAGATTTTAAGATCGCGCCAAGAAGGCTAAGTTTTGGAATGATCACTATTTCCAGTGACCTCATGAAGGAGATCTATGAGAAACAGATGTTGGGCGAGGAAATTTTGGAGAAGAGATGGTTGATTATTTTGCGAAAATCACCAGACATTGAAGTAGGATCAGACGACGTCTTACGATTCAAAGGACGTGTATGTTTGTTGATTACTCAGGAATGAGAAGGATGATCTTTGACGAAGGACATAAGAGTAGGTTGAGTATTCATCCAGGAGCAACAAAGATGTATCAGGATTTGAAGTTAAATTTTTGGTGGCCTGGGATGAAGATGCAAGTAGCTGAGTATGTGGAAACTTGTCTAACCTTCCAGAAGGCAAAAGTAGAACATCAGAAACCCGCAGGAGTTATGCAATCCTTGGATGTACCCGAATGGAAGTTGGATAGGATCTCAATGGATTTCGTAGGGGCTTTTCCAAAGGCTGTGAAGAAGTATGATTTGATTTGGTTGATCGTGGACAGATTGACCAAGTCGGCTCATTTGTTACCTGTAAGGACTACTTACAACGTGCAATAGTTAGCTGAGGTGTATGTATCTGAGATCGTGCGACTTCACGGAGTACCCACGAGTATCATTTCAGATCGAGACCCTAAGTTTACCTCTCATTTTTGGGGAGATTTACATGAAGCTCTAGAAACCAAGTTGAGGTTGAGTTCAGCTTATCATCCTCAGACAGATGGACAGACCGAAAGGACCATACAATCCCTAGAGGACTTGATGAGAGCTTGCATTCTTGATACTCGAGTTAGTGCTCATCAGGTTTACAAGTTTTTTTTAATAGGATCGCTTATGGCGTGTCTACTATTTTTTCTCGTATCTTGACTGAGTGGCTTTCGAATTAAAGGGGGGTGCAGAGAATGTAATTCTAAGCTTGAGAATTAGTCTGGTGGGCCTTGTAGGTTGGGCCTGGTTGTTTGAGAAGCCCACACATACCCAATGTATATAAGCTGGAAGTGTAGTCGTAATGAGGAGTTAATTCAATAATAAAATTTTAGTTTTACCTCACTACTCTACTCTCTCGTTCTATCTCTGTTTTCCTCTCTGTTGTTCTGGTTCTTGTTTTCTCTATTTTCTCTTTCTCCATTACTGCTGCGTGGTGTAACATTTACTTCATAATATAAAATATCATTAACTGAAATTAAAAATCTTAAATTCAAGTAATAATTATTTAATACCATCATCTAAGTTTGATTAATATTTATATATATATAAATATTATTTCATAGTTTTTTTTATCAACCATAAAGTAATTTAACATTAATATTTAATTTTATTACAATAAATATCATTAAGAAAGTTTTAAAATTAAGTAATGATTATTTAATATTATAATCTAAATTTCTTATATATATATATATATATATATATATATATGTGTGATTTTCATACTTTTTATCAACAATAAAGTAGCTTAACAATAATGTTATATTTAATTTGATTACAATAAATATCATTAAGAAAAAATTTAAAATTTAAATTTTAATTAATACACAATGAATGCTTTATTTAAAATTTTTTAATGATATTTATTGTAATAAATTTAAATATTATTAAATATTAATTTTAAATTAGTTTATTGTCAAATATTAATGCCATTTTGTCAAAGAAATCATAAGAGCATTAAGAACCAGCAAAAATTTAGAAGTTCACTCATTCATGACTTAGCATGTAAGAACTTTATGTATTAACTATTTTAATTGTGATACGCAGAATTTTAATGCTGCATTAATATTTTAAACCCCACACTTTGAACCCTTGGAGTTATAAATAGGGGTGAGTGGTGAGTGAATGGAGAATTTCAAAACACCAAGAATTTCACAGCAGTGCTACTCTGATCAGTTTAGTGTTTCTGAAGTGGTGTTGACAACCTAAGAAGGATTTCGGGTGAGATTTCCTTTATTTTTTGTATTCATGTTTGTTTTCTCCTAATAAACATTTGCATACTAGATTGAAGCTTGAAAGGCAAGAACATGAATTTGAATGGACTAAAAAACTAACATTTTAATATCGTATATATAAAAGAATTTTGAGTTTCTGGTATATTCATACTCACTCTCTTCTGACACCTTTCTTTCAACTTTTTATTCCTATCTCTGTCTTTTTTTCCAATCACTTTACTCTTCATGTCTCTCATTCTCTCTCTTTTATTCTTATCTTTCATGCCTGTGTAGATGGAATTGAGATGTGCACCAATTTTTTCCAAATAATTAATAAGATTTGGGGAGAAATTTTGTTTCTCTTTATTCTAATTTTTTCTTTGCTTTTGTACCATGAACTGTATAACAGTCTCCTCCAATTAGTGGCTGCTATGTATCAGGAATTAAATTGAAAATAATGAATTTTTTTTTACTTAAACTTTGGAAAATAAATATCCCAAATGAGTTCCTTATTTACTTATTTAATTGGATATAATACCTGTGTGTAACACGGATTTATTTTCAAAGTTTTAGAATATAGCTTAAATAAATAAGTATGAAAATAGTTTTAATTATAAATGTGATAAAATAAAAAATTATTGTAATAAGACATTTCTTCTCGATGCTTCGTTCTACGAGTTAGAGCCTCTTATGTTAAGAGATTAATTTTTTTTGTTTTGTAGCTTCTATTCAGTATTGTAGTTTTCCGAAGGAAAAAAAGGACATTTCAATAAATATTATTAGATTTCTCTTTGTGAAAATAATTAACATTACTCAAATTTAGTAAGTTATATTTAATAATTAACATTGAAGTAATTTTATCAATTTAATAATTTATTTAAGTACATTAGAAATATTTTAAGTTAAGTAATAAGTTTTTAATATCATCAAATAACTTATAATTGCATAATTTTTATAATTTTATCAACAGTGAAGTAATTTAAACTTTTACAGTTATAATAAGTTATAACTATTACATCATAAAATATTATTTAGTAAATTTAAATTTATTCTACTTTGGTCATAATTATTTCCTATGATATGATAAATAACATTTATTATATGTATACTCTATACATTTGAAAATACTTAAGTAATTATAATAACAATTTATTTAAAATTATTTTATAAAATAACACAGAACAACATTATTGTCAATATTAACAACATACATAATCATTTAAAATTTAAAAATAATTTTTAAGATAAATATTTACAAAAGGCATTCATTGACTAATTTCAATATTTTATATATTTATTTAATATAAAATATATTACTTTGTATAATTTTAATTTCTTATCTACTTGAAATTGATAATTAATATTTGACTAATTTTTTATTTTTTAATTATATGTATAAGAATTTTTACAATTAATATAAAAAATAATGAAATGACAATAGATAAATAAATAATATTGTAACTTATGTAAAAATCAAGTAAAATTTTAAGTCTATAAATGTTATTTTTTAATGTAGGTAGTTGAATAGTTTTTGACAATACAACTTTTTTTAATTTTTAATTATATTATTTAATATATTTATTACAAAGGGAAAGGAAATTAGCTAGTGATGTATTTTAATACAAAGTTACAATTGAAAGTATTTAATGTAAAAGAGTAAGTCGCTTATATATATATATATATATATATATATATATATATATATATATATATATATATATATATATATATTGATTTTCCACCTTCACGTATCTGTGCCATCATTTAAAGCAAGGTAACTGCAGAAGCTACATTTTGTATTTTCTAATGAGACCACAACTGAACTAAACACGGAAAACATATTTTTTAACAAAAAAAATTAACTTTTCTAACTACATACCTTTCTACCTGTGTAATTATTTTCACTTGTGCTAACGGTTTTCTGACTACGTGGTTTAGCAGTTTGGGAAATAGGCTATTTTGTGAAAACACAAATGATCATGGCAAACTTTAAAACTCAACAAGCCAAGCGTGACGTGTCTTCATCGCAGCGGATACCACCGACTTCATCACAAGGTTACAATGGAAGGAACGAAGATGGTGATAAACAACTTGCATATGTAGCTATCAAGAATATGGAAGAAGATTCTTCTTCCGAAGACAACACCGAACCTCCTACTTCCGTTGACGCCTCCCAACAATCCAGAAGGGAGTGCCGTAGCTTCTACACTCAGCACCAAATACAAGAGATGGAAAGGCAGGGCTTTAATGCACCTCAATTTTTTTTTTTCTAATAAGTCAAAAAAATTCTTTCTTAGCTATGCTTACCCAGAATTTTGTTTTTAAACTTTTATCTTGCCAGGTTCTTCAAGGATTGCCATTACCCTAATGAGAATCAAAGAAGAGAGCTCGGCAATTTGCTCGGGCTGAATTCTATGCAAATCATGTTTTGGTTCAGACACAAGCGCTCCCAGGCGAAGGTAAGGGACAAAACCTATATAACCTTCTACAATAGTTGCATTAAAATGTAACATACTTGTCAACATCAACCTGGGTCGCCGTCTCTCTACACCGACCATACCCACTTTATCTTCCATCTCATTTTCACTCAATTTTTCCTTCTGATTTTCTTCTTATCTTATAAGTCATCTATCATCTCTCACTTCTCTTTCCTCTATTTTTATCTCTCTCGAGATGGAGGGTATATTTTAGGTGTAAACCAATAATTTCCGCACTCTAGATATTACTGAATTAGAGTAAATTACTTTAAATTTGGAACTTTGATACATTAACCACCAAATTTTTCTTTAATTTAAATTCCAATCACTTTTTTTCTTATCACTATTCTTTTCTTATGATAACATTTATTAAACCCCTGATTCTCTTTCATTCTATTTTAATCTCTCTCGATTTACGGTGCGAATAAATTCTTTTCCTAAAAGTTTTTTGACTTGTCTTAAAAAAACCATGTTTATTTTTAAAAAACTGAATTATACTTTCTCATTTCATTCATTGCATTTACTAATTACTATCTCTAATATTTTCTGCCTGTTGGAGTGTAAACATCGGACGAGGTTGTATCCCTATATTTTTCCAAATTTAAATACTATTAACTTGCACTATTATTATGTCATGATTCTTTGGTTGCGTATACATACATCTAGGTTATGTTTGAACGTCTTCGGAATACCATTTTTATCGTTCAAAATGAAAAGCTTTATGCTGAGAACTTGAAGTATAAGGAGGCACTGAGTAACGCTAAGTGCCTTTGCTGTAGAAGCCAATCTTTTGTTGGTGAAATGTCCTGTGAAGAAAAGAAGTTGAGGCTAAAGAATGCTCAATTAAAAGAAGAGGTACGCCAATTTTAATCACTAGCACTGCATCATGTAAACAATTGTCTCTCTCTCTCTCTCTCTCTCTCTCTTCTTGGTTGAACTAAACTAAGGTCTTTTTAATTTTTTTATTTGTTTTACGCTCAGATTGAAAAGAAAAGAGCAATGGAAGAAAAATATGAAGAAAAACCTGCAAGTACTTCTTTCTCTAACCTCCCACCACCACCTTACAGTGCAATACCTTCGTGCTCCTTTGATGTTGTTAACTATGTTCCGGAGTCAAGCATGCAAGTGCAAGTGAATGATGGCAGCAGTGACCCTCAAAGGTCAATTACCACAACTGCTCCTTTTACTGATCATGAGAAAGCCTTAATTATTGAGCTTGCAATTGGAGCAATGAAGGAATTTACAAAGATGGCTCATGCTGGAGAACCTTTATGGATTCGTGGAATGCATAGTGAGATAATAAATCAACAAGAATATGCTAGAATAAGGGTTTGTCCAACACCATTGGGTTTCATATCTGAAGGTTCCAGAGAATCCATGATTGTTGCCATGAATCCTATTAACCTCATTGAGATCCTTATGGATGTGGTGAGTATTATTAAATGTTCCAATAATTTATTTTCACAATTACATATATATTTCCCTTTGTATTGACAACAATTTTCAGAATCAATGGTCAACTGTGTTTCCCGGTATTATTTCAAGTGCAAGAACCACTGAAATCCTATCAACTGGAGTGGAAGGAAACTATGATGGAGCCTTGCAAGTGGTATTCAAAGTTTTCCCCCCCCCTTTCACCTTCTCCACCTCTCACGAGTATTGATTAGTCGCATGTTTTGATCATTTCCTTTTTCTTCGAATCAATTTTGAAACTCTAACTTCTCCCAAGAATTGATAATGATATCATAATCAACTGTTGAAGGATTTTAAACATGGTGTTTCATGTAATATTTTCTTCTATTTTTTTAGATCTCAGCAGAGTTCCACACGCTTTCACATCTTGTTCCTACTCGTGACAGTTATTTCTTAAGGTACTGTAAGTATCACCCTACTGAGGCGTGGGCTGTGGTTGATATTTCCTTGGATGATATTCGACCAGGTTCTGCCACAAGATGCAGAAGACGACCCTCTGGCTATATGATTCAAGAATTTCCATTTGGTTTCTCAAAGGTGTTATTTCAAATGGAACAATTTCTTCAATTATTCACCACATTGTTGATAATCGATTTTCCTCTAAGATAAATTTATTAAAAAAAATTAATTGTTTTCTTTAGGTTACATGTATTGAACATGTACAAGTTGAAGGCAGAGAAGTGCATAATCTCTTCAAAAATCTAGTTAATTCTGGCTTTTTCTTCGGAGCTAGACGATGGATAAGAACTTTAGAAAGACATTGCGAACGTCAGGCTTACACAATGTCAAATTACATACCACCAGAGGAAACTAATGGTATACGGAATTTTATCTTTCTCCATCTTTTTGTTTCAATCATTATTAGGATCATGATCAAAGTTTAATAAATTCTTATAATTAGGATTATGTTTTATCTTTCTCAATCCTTAATTATATGTATATGAAACAGGGATAACTCCTGAAGGAAGAAATAACTTGATGAAGATAGCACAGAAAATTATGCAGAGCTATTGCAACTGTGTTGGTGCTTCCCCACCACCACATGTTTGGACAGTCCAGACAACACCAACCGGTGTTGATGATGTGAGGATCATGACCAAAAACCAAACTGACACATCAGGCACACTTAATGGTGTTGTTATTAGTGTTTCAACTTCTTTCTCGCTTCCAATTCCTTCCAAGAGACTCTTTGATTTTATTCGAAATGAAAACACAAGAAACCAGGTAAGTAAAGCATTTCCATTAATGCTTACATCATAGTAGCAGAAATAAAAATTTATATATGTGGTGGATTCTTAGCCTTGATTTGGTTTCTATAGTTTATCTATTACACTTCAAAAATAATTGTTAAATTTTCAGTGGGATATTCTCACCAACGGTTTTCTAGTTCAAGAACTGGCACACATAACAAGTGGTTGTGATCCTGGAAACTTTGTCTCTTTACTTCATGCCAATGTAAGTTGGTGGTTTAGTTTAGTATTTATAACATCCAATATTTTATCTCTCATAGTTATAGATAACCTAACAACATTTTTCATAAATAACATTGTAGAGTGAAAATTCCAGCCAAAGCAGCAAGGTCATAGTTCAAGAGACCTGCACTGACTGTACAGGCTCATACATGGTGTATGCTCCTGTTGAAATTGATACGATGAATTTAGTCTTGAGTGGCTTAGATCTAGATTATGGAACCCTGTTGCCCTCGGGCTTTGCCATTCTTCCTGATGGGTTTAGGATGGACAATGGGCCCATAACTGATATTGGATCTGGAGGGTGTCTTGGTACACTTTCATATCAGATGCTGGTTAAAGAAACTTCAACACCACTGGCTCCTGTCTTAGTGTCCTCTTTATGCACTTTGATGAAGTGCACAATTGATAAAATCCAAGCGGCAATGATGAGTGTCAACACCTGATTGCTGAGATAGTAAGAAAATTGATTAATATTCTATATTAATTAGAATTATTTACATTATTAATTTATTAGGATTGATATCCATTGGGTTGAAGTTTAATCAACATTTTGTTTGTGATAAAGAATCTAAAGTGTGTTATTTCCCTGTGATATGTGCAGTTAGTAGACAAAACGAGCAGAGTTGACAACATCGGATGGTGGCGCTTTCTTGATTTTTCATAATAAGGGAAATTAAAAACTTAATGAAAGGATATTGGGTTTGAGTATTGACTTTTTCCAATGAAGAAGACGAGAGTAGTTCTGCCATACCTTGATTTATAAATCAATGTTTTAGCTTTTGTTTAATTTTTAATAGACCTTTTATTATATTGAGTTTAGAGGCTTGCAAAAACTTTCTTCAAGTGTCTTTTCTCGTCTAGTAGTAAACTTTGATTATTTTGGTTCTCCTTTTAATCTTTATTAATTTTGGTGTATTTTATTAATTTTTCTTTTGAACTTCTTAACTTTCATTTTGGCGGTCCTTTTGTGTTGTGTATGACCCTAGAAATTAGTCTAGGGGTATTTTAGTTTTTTCCTTTTTATTTTTATGTGGTACAACTTATATGCTACATTATAGCATATATATGATGTTGTCGCGGCCTACTCATGATTCAGTAAGTTTGGACTATTTTGTGATTAATTCCATGTTATGTGGATTTTTTCCTAATTGAGAGTTTTAGTTAGTTTAGAATTAACGAACCTTTAAGAGAAGGAATATTCTTTGTGGCAAAGAAAATCAATAAATCTAAACTCAGGTCCCTAATCCTTACCAAACTATTGTTTAAGCAAGAAAAAATAAAACACTTGCGTCGACTCAAGCAAAATTACAAAACATAAAATAATTTCATAGGAAAGAAACTTATTTCATATAAAAACCTGGGTGTTCAAAATATAACCAGAAAAGGATTGGCAACCCCAAGTACTAAAGAAAATTATCCATATGAAGTTACAATATTAGAGAAAGAAAAAAAAAAAAACAACCAAAGCTGACAAAATTCAAGCTGTTGTGTGCCTTCTCTAAGCAATATTGCTCCTTGCTCCAATCCCCCCCTTCACGCTGGTCTTTCTTCCTCTTTATGTACCCCCTCTTTGACTTTTTCCACCTCCAATATATGTTAGTCCTGGTCTCTTTTTCATGCCTCTTCTTTTTGTTTCTTTTTAGCAGCGCCTACAACCGTTACTTTCTATATTATATGTTTCAATTCTTCTTTTCTTTTCCTTTGTAGCTGCCATAATAATGTAACATCCCCATTTTTCCTTCTCACTTGCTCATTGTACAAGCTCTGTTTATATACAGAGAGAGATTAACGGAAAGCAGACAAGATCCCGGATATTCCAGGTCAACACCATCAGACAGGATCCTGGATAATCCGGGTCAACTATCACATTTGAACAGCTGGCATGATCAGCTGGTCAGACGATACAATTATGCATTCGATTCAACTTGGCAAACGGTGCTGCCATACAGACGATAGAATGCTGCCCTATGCATACGATAGGTATCAGACGATACTGTATACACTAACAACCCCCCTCAAACGCAAGGTGGGTGAGAAGGATCATCCTTTGCAAACACATTGAGTTTGACCTTCATTGCTGCAAAGTGTTGAGGCGAGAGAGGTTTGGTGAAGATATCAGCCAGTTGATCCTGACCAGGAATGTGATAAACAAGCAATGACTTTGTTTTGAACTTTCTCTTGAACGAAAATAGTGTCCAATTCCATATGTTTAGTTCTGGTGTACAAAAAAGGGTTGTGAGTTAAGGCCACAGCTCCCATGTTATCATAGTATACTGTAGGAACTTGAAAAGGAATCTTTAACTCCGTGAGGAGAGATTGAATCCAAAGAAGTTCAGCAATAGTGTTGACCAAGCTTCTATATTCTGCTTTAGTGCTTGATCGTGCAATAATCGCTTGCTTCTTGGAGCTCCAAGACACTAAGTTGGGTCTAAAGAAAACACATGAACCAGACGTGGAATGTCTATCATCCAGATCTGAACCCCAATCAGCATCACAGTATGCAGTCAAGGGCACAACAGCTTTAGAATTGTAGAGCTTGAGAAGTAGACCATGAGAGATAGTACCTTTGAGGTATCTTAGTATGCGCTTGACAGCCTTCTAATGAACATCTAGAGGCTGGCTCATGAATTGACAGACTTTGTTGACAACATAGCTAATTTCAGGTCTAGTGAGAGTGGCATATTTCAATGCGCCAACAGCAGACCTGTAGTTGGTTGGATCAACATATAGGTCAGTACCATGTTTGCTGAGTTTTTCTCCACTAAGCATAGGCGTAGATTTCCCTGTTGCATTGGTCATATTTTCCTTGTTAAGAAGACCTCCTATGTATTTAGATTGTGATAGGAGAAGAGACCCATCTTGCAGATGTTGAACGTGAAATCCAAGGATTTAACCCAACGTACCTAGTTGTTTGAGTGAAAACTCTGGATTGAGCTAGGTGTCAATTTGCTGAGTTAGAGGTAAGGAACTGCCAGTGATGATAATATCATCAACATAGACCAAGATGTATATGCAACAAGAAGTTGTACTGTAGACAAATAAAGATGGATCACAACAACTGACCTTGAAGCCAAATCATAGCAGAGCCCCTTTTAATTTGTCAAACAAAGCCCGAGGAGCTTGTTTTGAGACCATCAAGAGCTTTGATGAGTTTGCAAACTAAGGTTCGATCTTCAATTTGAAACCCCGGAGGCTGGTCCATGTAGATATATGCATCAATTGTTCCATTCAGGAAGGCATTGTTGACATCAAGTTGATGAATATGCCAACGTTTGGTTCCAGCAAATGACAAAATGAGACGGATAGTGATTGGCTTCACAATGGGGGAAAAGGTTCTGAATTTTCAAAACCTTAAATCTAACTGTACCCTTTGGCCACTAACCTAGCTTTGTATCTTTCAATAGTGCCATTAGCCTTTTGCTTGATCCTGAACACCCAGTTGCAACCTATAGGTTTTCTGCTTAGGTGGTAAGGAGACCAAAGACCATATGGTGTTTTGTTGCAAGGCATCAAACTCTACCTGCATAGCCTGCTTCTAGTGGGGATCTTGAAGATTTTCTTGAAGGAGGTTGGTTCAACCTGAGTAAAAGAAGTTATGGCCGAACAGTGCTAGTCTTTGAATGAGTTTGCATAGTGTGAGCGTTAACTGGAGGAGGCGGAACTGAGGATGTCGGGGGCCTAGTAATCCCATATTTGGATCAGTTTGCATAGCATGAGTGTTTATTGGTGCTTCCTTATTACCAGAAGATGCTATAACACCAGACAATCGATGAGCAGCAGACGATGCTGCAACACCAGACGATGAAGGAACAACAGACGATGAAGGAACTGCAGACGATGAAGGAATAGCATACGATTCAGGAGCAACAGACGATTCAGGAACAGCAGACGATGCTGCAACTAGATGAACAGATAGAGACCGCCGCTGCCCTTGATGTGGAGTTCCACAATACCTTGGAATAAAGGATGTTAGAAAAGACCCCTCCATGGTGGTAGAAGGAGTTGAAAATATCTCTGTGTATGGGTACCTGCATTCATTGAAAATAACATCCTTTGACACAAATGTTTTCCCACTGGCATCTAAACATTTATAACCTTTGTGGGAAAGGGAATAACCATGGAAGAAACACTCCCAGGACCTGAAATGGATTTTAAAGACATTTTAAGGACGGAGAAAGGGATAGCATGCACACCCAAAGGTCTCAAAGAACTTGTAATCTGGGCGAACACTGTGAAGCTTATAGTGAGGGCTAACATTGACTAAGACAGAGGTAGGAAGTTTGTTTATGAGAAAGGTAGCTGTTAAAAAGGCATGATCCCAGTATTGATGGGGAATTTTGGCTTGAGCAAGCAAAGAAAGACCAGTTTCAACCATATGTATGTGCTTGTGTTCCACGCTACCATTTTCATGATGTGTGTGGGGGCAAGTCAGACGATGGACAATTCCTGATTGAGAAAAATGAGAACTGAGGGGTTTAAATTTAGTGCCTCCATTAGTTTGAACTACTTTAGGTTTCAGATTTAATTGTAATTCAATCATTGCTTGAAATTGAAGAAAGGTGGCGTAGGATTCTGATCTCTTTCTTAAAGGAAAAATCCATGTATATTGAGTGTAGGCATCAACACAAGTAAGAAAATAAGAATAACCAGCAGAAGATTCAATGGAGGCCGGTCCCCATAAATCAGAAAATACAAGTTCTAAAGGTTGAGAATAAATTGAATTAGATTGAGAAGGTGATATATGAGATTTACCCATACAGTAGGCACTACAAATACGAGAAATAGCTCGAGAAGGAACTAAAATATTACATTTAGTCATAACAGAATGTAAAATCTCATGAGTAGGATGACCTAGTCGATGATGCCAAAAGTCATAGGAGGTGGGTCCTACGAGTGAGCTACTAGTGTCTGTGGTTACATGTGTTTTAGGTAAAGTAAATGAAGAGGAAGTGGGAGTTAGCATGGCCGAAGACTTGTTCTTGAAGAACTTGAGCATGCATGCCATCAAAATACTAAAGACCATCATCTCCAACAGTCCCTTGAAGAAGAATTTCACCATTAGCCTGAGATTTGACAAGACAATGAGCATGATCAAACTCAAATTTAACATGATTATCTAGCAAACCTACTAACACTGCCAAGATTTTTAGTGATTGAGGAAACAAGCAACAAATCACTAAGAGAAAGAATAGCATGTGTTTGACATGGTGACTTAAAGGAAACTGTATCAATAGATTGGATAGGAAAACCTTGACCATTGCCCATGAGGATGTGATCATTCCCTTGAAGGGGTATAGGGGTGGAGAAGGTAGTAGCATCATGCGTGACATGGTGAGTTGCACCGGTGTCTGGTAACCAGTTCCATGCACTTGGTCCTACAGATGCAGTGAGCAGAGCTTGTCCCATCGTCTGCTATGAAAACAATTGTCCCGTCGTCTATTGGGGAGACTGAAACACAGGTGCAGGCATCGTCTGCTGGTGAAAACCATTAACATATCCAGCAAACGGAGGATAAGCAATTCCCGAAGGATATCCATATGGATCAGTCTTCGGACCAGCATTGGGAAAACGTAATTGGGAGGGCCCATTTATTTGAAGATTATAAAAGGGTGGAGGACCACGTCTTGCTTGTTGAAAGTTAGAAAGAG
This sequence comes from Acmispon strigosus, assembly GCA_030819835.1. Classification (NCBI taxonomy): domain Eukaryota; kingdom Viridiplantae; phylum Streptophyta; class Magnoliopsida; order Fabales; family Fabaceae; genus Acmispon; species Acmispon strigosus. The sequence continues at coordinate 32,794,877 of JAUAMA010000007.1, forward strand.
GTGGTGCAAACCCTCCAAAGGTACCAGCATATTGTGGAACTTGATTAAACTTACCACCATATAGTGATGAGCCAACCATTCCTGGAAAATTGGCAGACGATACACGGTGGTAGCAAGTGTTGGCTTCATGACCCCACTTGTAACAGATTTTACACTGAACAGAGGAGCGTCCACCATGTCCACGCCCACGACCACCACCAGGACCACGATAATCACCAAACGAGCCATAGTTTTGGGTCAACTCAGAGAAACCCGGATTCACAAAGGGTGGATCATCAGTGGTGTGCACGACACGATTCTAGGCAGGTGAACCAGAAGCATAGTTAGCTTGAGCAGACTGCTGGTTCAGTATTGGTGAGACTATCATCTGCGCAGGAGACGGTGATGATGTATGTGTGAGTAGAGCAGACGGTGGATTGTCAAGAAGTTGACGCTTGCGAGAGCGAATAAGGTAGGCCTCATGAGCAATAAACATTGCTTCTGCTTGAGAGACAGAGCATGGCACCTCCCAACAAGGGGCATAAGAGAGCTATACTCATTCGGTAATCCATCAAAGGTAGCTTCAATGTGATCTTGATATGAAACAGGATCACCGATGGAGATGAGAGCATTGACAATTGTCTTAATGCGTTTTAGATAGTCGGAGAGAAATTTTTCCCCTTTGACAATGGTGTGAAGCGCTGAGTAAATAGTTGTTGATTGTGCTAGAGAATGTACATTGAAGAAGTCAAGAACTTCTTCCCAAATCTGCCAGGACTGTTTGCAGTTAACAAGCGTAGGCAGAACAACAGACGATAGAGAAGAAAACAACCAAGTGAACAGTGTTGAATCTTGTTTGCTCCAGGTTGTGTAAAGAGGATTCTCAACAGAATTTTCACGATAAGCATCAGACGAAAAATGAGGTGGGATTTTTGTATTTACAAGAAACTTTTCCAGACTATGTTGTCGAACAACACCTTCAACGTGTTGTACCCAGGAACGAAAATTTGTTTCATCAAGTTTTCTTGAAACAATATGTGAAAGGGAAGGCAAAGTAGAAAAGGAAGAAGATAAAGCTTGAGATGAAGTCTGAGCTCCAGCCATAGCGGAAAGCAAAAAACAAGATCACCAATCAAGACTAGCTTTGATACCATGTTAAGAACCAAGGGTTCTTTGAAGAAGAAAAATGAGAAATCAAAGATACTAAATGTTCTTTCTATTCTAATTAATTCACTGTACAAACTCTGTTTATATACAGAGAGAGACTAATGGAAAACAGACAAGATCCCAGATATTTCAGGTCAACACCATTAGACAGGATCCTGGATAATCCGGGTCAACTATCACACTTGGACAACTGGCATGACTAACTGGCCAGATGATACAATTATGCATTTGATTCAACTTGGCCGGCGGTGCTCCCATATAGATGATAGAATGCTGCCTATACAGACGATAGGTATCAGACGAAACTGCATATCTCTAACAAGCCCATTCTTCTTTAATTTCATTTAGCTGGTCCTGATCGTAGGATTCGAATTGACAATCAAGGAAGTACTGCAAAATGATAGTACAAATAACCAAAGTTAGGGTTAGAGTACAAATTAAAAATACAAAAAGATAAGAATTTTGTTATATAAACAATAAATAAATGTAAAGTTTCATACCGCATCAGGAATTGTAGATTTATTGTGCGCAATGATGTCTCTTAAAAAGCTTAGCACATCGTACCCACAATCTATATTGTTTGTTTGAGAAGGGCACTACAAAAACAAATAAAAAAATATAAGTGATTTGGTGGATATAATTGATGACAGTTATGTAAATATATATATATATATATATATATATATATATATATATTCCTTTATAGTATTCCATTGGGATTTGCTCCATTTAATCCTCTTATCATTGCAAGTAGCACAGTAGATCTTCATTGCGCTAACAAAATGAACGAATAACCCAATGAGTAAACATGTCGGAAAATAGCACGATAGATCTATTTGTTTACCGATCAAAAATTTCTTTCAATTCTTTGCAGTTTCTTAAATCACCATGCAAAGAATCCAAGAAAAATAAGGTCCCTTTGGTGGCATTGATCACCACGAACACCGAATGTCCCCTACAATTAAATGAACAAACCATTAAGTAACTAAGTTTCATATAAATTGATTATAAAGTTATAAATGGATCATATAAATTTCTCACCCTGTATTGATTGGTGCGAGATATAATTGGTCTATGTGTGCATGTGCCTTTATTGTATCCGCAATGTAGTGGCTTTGCTGCTTCACAATGTGCGTTGTTCGATGAAGACTGAGAAATGCAAATCTCTCACACAAGTGCTTAGCCACACATTGATCAAACAAGTACCTAAAATAATATTATACAAATCATGAGTGATTAACATCATTGTTGTAATAAGAAAACCAAAAACTTAGTTACACTTAAGTTTAACAAGGTACCTCATGTAAACGCAAATAACTGAAGCACCTAATTCACCATGTCGGGTGATTTGACGGAGCTCTTCACAACCAATGTGCTCAAAATAATCATGGGCAAACATTCTCTCCTCCATTGTTATTGTGATAAGCTTGCTGTCAGTAAGTACCTTTTCTGCATATATGTCGAGAAATTTGCAGGTCTTAAGTTGATCGTCATTTCTTCCAATGCGAGGCCTTTGTTGATGACTTGGGGATGCAACAGATTCCCTTGTCCGGTTTGTTTCAACCTCCTTCTCCTTCCCTTTCACATTCTCCTTCTCGTCTGCCTTCTCTTTGTCCTTCTCTTTGTCCTTTCCTTTGTTCTTCTCTTGCGCCTGAAAATGATAAATTCATGTATCCTCAATGAGTGACTACAAATATATGAGATTGTAGAATTATATCATATCATAAGATACAGTGCAATCAGCTTGAACAAGGTTGATAGGCCATGCCACCATTGCACATATTGCGTCCTGGATGCTAATCAAATCATCATATTCATCAGGCTCCGGGAGTTCTCCATCACCCTTAATTGCAACGTCAATAGCAACTTTTACACAATCGTTGGGAATTGGGCAGGTATGGATTGTATTGCTGTCAGTGTTATACACTCTACCCATAGCAACCACGCGGAAGTGGGGCATCTCCAAACACAGTGCACAAGGTGTAATACCCTAAATCAATGACAAAAAAAAGTTAATCATCAAACGCTTACATCGTCAATAATAGATTGCAAACACTAATAAAACAACTTACCTTAGGGAAGTTAATGGATGGTGTGATACTCCTTTAGCTCGAAGAATAAACATTACTTCTTCTTCTATTTATTCCCCGAACCAAGGATCACCACAATTTTTTTTAAACTCTTAAACTAACCATGTCTTACTAATTAACATTCACGTGTTAGAGTATATGTATGCGGAAACTACAGTGTTACCTGTTCTTATTCTAACACCTTGGTTCATTTACTTATCATGAACCCTTACTTATAAAAATCTATGATTTGTCAAGAAATATCAGTCACACACGTTATTATTCAAACACAACAACGGTTATGTTACAAAGACAGAATTTAAAGTAGAGTGTTCAGCTAACGGATACACTTGGCGCCCTCACACCATCATTCAAAGTAAAAGAGTAGAAAACGTAGTAAGCAACACAACAGGGTCATAAGTTCAATAGAATAAGAGACAACAAGCGGCTAATGGATAGCTGCCCCATTCGGACCATCACCAACTTCATTCCGAGCCCCATCCATCCCAACACTATCCTCAATCTGGATCACTGACACTCTCATCTCTGCTGCTCGAGAGGTTTCACTATGGTTAAACAGGTTCCTATACTCCCTAGAGGTCAACCTTCTATTTTGGGCTAGCACACTCTTCCTAGCGATTACTCTCATATGGGGTCCTGGTCTTCTAGGAGGTGGAGAAGTAACAGACTCAAAGGGTTGCTGACGTCTAGAGTTATTATCTTCTGGTGCACACTCTCTAATGGGTATTGCAGGTATGGGTTCAGGCTCATGGGGTGAGTTAGGCTGAGGTCCAGGTGAATCTCTTAAGTTGACATGACGGGCTCTTACAGGTAAATAGAAAGAAAATGCAATGGGTAAGGTAATAGGGTAATCAACTCCCTCATTCAGGTAACTTCTAAACCAGAAAACTGACACACCATTATATAGACAGTATCCAGTGGTGGGATCGTGATACCATCCTGAGGCTGCAGGGAATTCAGCATGGATGGAGACAACTGGTAGTCGGCTCATCGGTATACTTGTCAGGATCTAGAAAAATAAGGTGCAAGGGTGAGTCAAACACAACCATGTACAAGTTACACAACATATAAGTGGCCCAATACAAATCAAGATAACTTATTATCATCAAATATAATCACACCAAACACATATTCATTATGCAATTATGCTGGTTATCAATCCTCCCTTATGTCTCCATATTTCAGTCGGACTTCTCTTCCAATTACCCAAAGGTTATACCCCTGAGAAGAAAGTTCCTGATCTGACCTTTTTATAATTTAATATCATGAATGCTAATAGTGTAAAGGCCGGAAGCATTTTAGCTTCTACACTCTTCAGAAAGCCATTCGGGAATTATGGACGCGAAATTTACCCTTGTTCCACTCTTTACCGATCTTGATTACCTTAGGGCTTCACTATCAGATATACCCGACAATGCTGATCCTTAAATATCATGGCTGGTATGAGTTATAGAAAAATCCGCAAGTGTAAGGTGGTTATCGAAGTAGTATAAATGATTATTGTCTCCACAAGGATAGGTGTTAACAAGGTCTAAAATTCAATTGCTTAGAACTTTAGCGCAGAAAAATAAATTGTTGATTTTGATTTTTCTTTGTAATTGGAACAATGAATTACAAAAAGGAAATTGTATAAGTAACTAAGCACTTGGGTTGATTTATATCACCTCTAATTCATGTTTTCGGAATCAATTCTATATCTGAAAATTTAGCAAAAGTTCTTGGTTGTTCTAGCCTAAGTTCCTTTCGAGTTAATTCCTTAAACAAGTAAAGCTTTCATTTCAATTACCAAAACCAATTTCTTAGTATTTAGTTAATCAAAGTGAAGGAAAAATTCAGAGTTTAGGCCAACAATAACATAGTTATCCTTATACCTAAGTGACATGCATTTGTTCTTCCAATTCTTATTTCCCCCAATTCCTAACAATTCCCATTGCCCATGAATTGGGTAACAACACTCGTGTACAACAAGATAAAATAAGCACAAAGAATTGAAACCAAGAATTGAAATTTATTCAGATATATACATGAACCTAGAACATGATTAGAAGCAATGTAAACTACAACCCAAGAAGCTAAAAGACTAGCCAAGCATGGCTATGAAAGACATAATAAAAACCTGGATTAGGAGCTCTAGAGAAGCTTCCCACAACTCAGGAAAGTGCTCTGAACAATGTAATATCAAGTGTCTAAGTCTATCAAGGTGTGTTTACAAAAGAAACCCACTGCCCTATTTATAGATTTTCAACCTCTACGACCCAACGCTTGAGCGCTGGGATTTAAGTGACCAGACATGGCCAAACAGGGGCTCAACGCATGAGCGTTGGCCACTCCAACGCTTGGGCATTGGCTAAATGTGAAAACTGGGCTTCAGGCAGAATGCCAACGCATGAGCGTTGGGCTTCCAATGCTCAAGTGTTGGCACGGCTGCTGCTTCAATGCCTTGGCTGTTTTATTCTCACTCTTGATGGGGATTCATGGCCATTAATGGCCTTCATGTGGCCTCTTTCTTGTCCCTTCTTAACTCTGAAACCTCCCTTCTTCCATCATTTCTTCATTCATGATTTAATACCCATGTGTTAAACAAGAAGAATGCTTCATCTTCTGCCTTCAAATTCAGTCCTTCAACTTCTGTTAATTGCAGTTAGGTCCCCACAAGTGTGCCCAATTTAACTAGATTCCTAAAAAGGACTAAAACCTAATAAAAACATCTAAAAAGAGACTAAAAATGACTAAAAACACAAAATCACTACTCACCTATATGAAAATGCAAAAGTGAAGAAAATCCTAACAAAATGAAGAAGAATCTATATGAGACTCACTAAAAATAAAATAAAATGAAGTAAAAAGACCCTAAAAACATCATATGAAATCCAGTCATCAACGAGCCTCGGGGACCCTACACGTCAAGACATGAGAGGTAGGAAATCGCTGTATATCTCGAGCTTATTCATCTCAGAACATGGCTTCGGTATCCATGTATTAACCACAATCCCTACAGTGGCAGTGACAGTGCTTTCTTACTCCTTGTCCCTCCAGGTATGGTTATTTAACAGACACCCCCTTATACTTGAATATCCAGAGTCATGACTATGATGAGCTCTGTTGCATCTGTTTCCTGTCTCATAAAATGAGTTCAACATTTGAATAAACATATATAATAGGTAAGAAGAGCTTTACACACAGGAACCATGTTCTCTCGGTATACAGCCCGCACTGGAGTTTTCAAAGAGTTTCAACTCCCTAATTCATTTAATTAAGTCCATTAACTACCTATCCTATTGGTGAATCCTAATCAGTTATAAGGCAGGTTGATTTTTATAAACAGTGACAGGCCAACAATACCTCAATATTTTTTCCTCTGCTCTACTACCACAGATGTTATATAGATATTGCTTATAATAATATTTAACAAGCCTTATGACAGCAATTCCTAGTATCACTATATCCCATAGTGTACTTTCTCCATCTAATGTTCAATGCAACATCTTCACAACCAATTTCAACATATAACAATCAATATTCATTCAGAAATATCACAGCATATCAAACAAGAAATCATACATAACAACAATATGCATTCTATCTTTCTAATAGACTGCTTATATGGAACCTAACATGACATGGCATAGTCTAACTCCCCTTACCTCGGTGTCCAGTTCGATGTTCTGAGTTCGTATATGGTCTTTGATATTTCGCATATGATACCACATAATTTAGGTTATGTGATTTTTCAGATTTAGAACTATGACATTACTTGTCTCCATATTTACACTTTAGTCCTTTATAATTACTTTATTTCCAATTAAGTCCTTATAATTACTTTATTTGCATTTAAAACCCTATATTATTTCTAAACTACATTTTCCTTCTTTATTTTAATTTCTCTGAATCCTAAGTCCTAATATTAACACTCAATCTCACATGATCAGGTTCTTAGTTACAACTAAACTAGGTTATTTATGATTTTATGTGAGATTCTTCACTTCTACCACTCTCTCTACTCAAACTTCTATTTTTCCTCTCTAAACTCACTATCACTGACATGCAAAGACTTCCTATCACAGGCTACAGGAGTTCCTACGTCCATTTCACCATCCCCCATGTTCAAGTTCATAGCTTAAAGCTTGAAAATCCAACTTAGTTATTTCTTGTTCTTTCCTTCGTTCTGGGTTTCCTAAATCATTCCTTGAGGTTCCATAAACTAATACGAATGATTTCCAGGTCATTTGGTTCATTGGGTAGGACAGAACATCGAACACGAGTTGCTTGTGTTCTTGAACTTCATGGCTTCGAATCATAGGTTTACAAGGCTTAAAGCTTGTTCCTAGAGATCCTAAAATGAAGAAATAAGGTATAGAATGCATTCTGGAGGTCCAATTACCTCGAAAAAGCAATTCTGGAAAATTGTTCTCGACCTGCTCACCGGAGAAGATGAAGCACGGCGGCGGCCACAGCGGTCGTCGTCGCCAGAGCTGAGCTAGGCGTTGGTCCTGATTCTCCAAGCTTCCAGAAACTCAGTGGTGGTGGTGGTTTGTCCTAAGGCTTCTTAGTTACACCGGAAAACACGAAGAAAGAGATTTTCAAGTCGTCGAATTTTGGGAATCCTTGCCGGAAACTAGAAAAAATTTGCAGAACCTTGTTTCCTTCATTTCTTAGAGCAAAGCTTAAGGAAAGCTACCCAGAATCCATCCTAAACCTCCCAGAAAGCTAATGATGGAAATTTTTCTTCCAATTGACTTTTTCTTCCAACCACTTTTAGGAACTTGTTTCTTGAAAGTCTTGCCGAATGCGCACCTCAAGTTCTTCACCTTGGCAAACAGATCACCACCCTTCAATGGCTTGGGAGCTCTACCTTCTTCTATATGTCCATTGATAGATTTTGACCATCCCCATTAACGATGTTTTGTATGCAAGAATCTACGATGTTGTAGGAAAACATTCTTTTTGCAATGTTCTAATCGCGTTGAAGTTGTACCATCTTCACATATAGGGCATGCAAGCTTTCCTTTTACACTATATCCCAACAAATTTCCATAAGCCGAAAAATCATTGATCATACCAAACAACATTTCTCTTAGCCTGAAAGTTTCTTCCCTTGATCCATCATACACCTCTACACCTACATCCCATAATTTCTTCAGATCGTCAATTAGAGGAGCCAAGTATATGTCTATATCATTTCCAGGTTGCTGAGGCCCAGAAATTAACATAGATAAAATCATATGCTTAGGCTTCATACAAAGTGAAGGAGGTAGGTTATAGATCACTAGTATCACCGGCCATGTATTGTGGGTGATACTCTGAAGGCTATGTGGATTTATTCCTTCAGTAGACAATGCAAGGCGTAGGTTTCTTTCCTCCTTACCAAATTCGGGATAGTCCGGATCAAATTTTTCCATTGGGGAGAATTTACCAGGTTTCGAAGCATTCCATCACCTTCCCCTTTATCGTTATGCCATGTCAGGTGTTTCGCAACATCAGCACTATAGTACATGCGCCTAAATCTGGGTATTATGGGGAAATACCATAACACCTTTAAAGGACTTGAATTTTCCTTCTTATATCGTGGAGCTTTATATTTAGGACATGTCGTCAGAGATGCATATTCATTTCAAAATAAAATACAATCATTAGGACATGCATGAATCCTCTCATAACTCACTCCAATAGACGAAAGCATTTGTTTAGCTTCGTATGTTCGACGCGAAAGAACGTGAAAGTGTAGATAACAACCTAAGAGGGGGGTGAATTAGGTTCTCCCAATTTTTTCCTTAACAAAACTGATTACTTTCAAGGTAATGAGAATCACAATTGTTGATTGTGAATGCAGCAGAATAAGACTTTACTTGAAAGTAAAAGTTGAGAGTTAAGAGAATTCACACACAGGTTTTATCCTGGTTCACCTTCAAACCACCGAAGGCTACGTCCAGTCCCTCAAGAACCCTTGAGGAATTTTCCACTATTGAAAAAGGTTTCTTACAAGTGCTTACACCAAGAACTTAAAGAATCCCTATCAACACCCAGAAAGCAAACCGTTTTCCAAGTATCAACTGAATGAGAATGAAGAAGGTTTCTATACAACTGAATCAATCTTCTAACATAAGAATGGATTGAATGTGCAAGTTATGTTTTATGCACTTGACATATGAAGGCTCTTTTTCAATTCTGAGTTCTTCAAAAATTGTACAGCATAAGTGTTCTATTGAAAATGAAGAGTTAAAGACTCAGAATTTTGGTTCTAATGAATATGATGTTAGATTTAAGTAATTAAATTAATAATTATATTTTGATAATCAACAATTTCTTTAAGGTTCAATACTGTATTAAACTGGATTTCCTAACACAGTGAAAACTCCCATGTACAGGAATAACTATTTCTAAAAGGACTGAGTAAACTTCAAAGCGTCATCAAGAATACCAGTTCATCAGGAGAAGTTCGTCCGGTCACCATGAAGAAAACTGCGTCTGGTGAATCATAAGAGTCTAAAGCGGTATCAACAACCAACATCTGAGAACACCTCATAAAAGTCTGCAAGCTCTAAATCAAAGCCTATCTTGAGAAGACAAAACAGTCTGCCACTTGAGAAGACTGCTCAAATCAAAGGACAGGTTAATATATGAAGAAACTCTTTCAGCCTCAAAGGTTCTCTAGCATCACAAAAGGAAGTTGTGAATCAACTCTATCAGATGAAAGAACTTCAGTAAGATCAAAGGAAGAGATTCAGTCATCTACAAGACAAGAAGATCCTAACAGTTAAGAAAGACTGAATGAAGAAAAGTTCGTCCGCCAATCCAAATTACTTTGCAGCAGAACTTCAAGCATTGAATGGAGACTACGTCTGCCAAGCTACAAGGAAGAATCCGTCCGCTCAAAGTAACAATTGCGCCAAAGGTACAGAGATCAAGAAATGTGGTTTTCGAGGACATCAGGATTATCGAAGTATTAAAGAATCTATTTTCCTCATCTGGAGTAATTACTTCGTGGATTAAAAGACTCCTACCTCGTCTACACATTTATTAACATACTGGCTGCGGCAGAAAGTAGAAAGGGACACAATTAATACAATATTCCTTGGTCCCTCTGACATTCTACTTTCCCTCAAATCAAGCTGACATCGCGAAATCAACGGCAAGAATCTCTGTGCATCGTACACTCTCAACGGTCGAAATTCAAAATTCTGAACAAGGCACGTGATGAGTATTAGCTGTCAAGCACTGGGGTAAAAGAGTCAAAGTAGTCTCCACCGCTGTATTCTCACACGTTATATACACAGAAACCAGCTCAAAGCTACTTGCTCAGCATGGAGCCAGACGACATCAACCCAGATGAAGTGATGATTTCTAGATCATATCTTATGCTTACAGAGAAAAATTTCGCCCTTAAAATTTCGTCCCTAGGTAAAGAGACACGGATGAGATATCTATTGGGAAATGAAGTCTCTGTCTCACGAGTTGATAAGGTTTTAATGACGAAAACTCATAAAGTTATAAAAGCTAAAGATCTTGTGATCTCCAATGTTAATCAGAATGCAGGAATGAACATCCAAGAATGAATGAAGAAAATCATCAGATGGAAGATAAAGAAAGGAAAAGGCATAGAAGATTAAAGGAGATGAAGACATGGAACAATCCAGCAGTCATCCATGCATTACGAGACTGAATTCAAAATGGCTATGGAGTGTTCATCAGCATTCATTGAAAGCAAGGAGTAGTGGTCGTTTGGAGCAAAGGATCAAGTCTTGGCTAGTTTGCAGTTCGTTGAAAGCAAGCTCGTTGAAATAAAAAACTTTCTATATGCAAGCTTAAGAAGGCTTAGTCTAGAAGAAAGGAGATTCAGTCAAGTTCAAGTTTATCGGTCAAAGCTATAAAAAGAAGCTCATTTTCAATGGAGATCAACTAGGAAGAAACAGAAGACACTTCTTGACTGAATCAAGACTGAAGTCATGGGAATCCTAAAGTCAAGCTATCTCATCATATTAAGAACTTTAGGAGTAAAGAATTTCAAGGTCCAGTTCATTCTTAAAGAAGACATCTTTTTCTCACTCTAGACAGATGACATGATAAGACTCATTATCAAAAGAAAATACTCTAAAAAGAAGAACTTATCAGACGACGCTCAAGCACAATAAACCTCATCAGAGCTTCTACCGTCTGATCAAAGCTTGAGTTGATATTATGGAAGACATTCAAGACCTCAATCTTGGAAATAGGGATCCCAACCTATTGGATAGATAGACTAAGCAGTCAGAAGAAGACAATGCATAACTCTTCCTGACATAGTCTATCAGATCAAGAAGCAAGAAATCCTCAAGACATATTATCTATCTAACAAGGTATTGTGTGCTTCAAAGAAGTTTACAGTAATGACTTGCTCATCGATAACATCACAATCATTATTTGTAAACAACTAATGTACACTGTTAGAGAAAAGAAGTATCGTGTGATACTATTGTCTGTATCGTCTAATACTAGTGTCTGAATAAGTTAGCATTCTATCGTCGGTATGGCAACATCGTCTGCCAAGTTGAATCAAATGCATAACTATATCGTCTGATCAGTTAGTCATGTCAGCTGTCCATGAGTGATAGGTGTCAGTTATCCATGTGTGATAGGTGACCCGCTAATTATGTTGACGTCGATTATGTTGACCCGGAATATTCGGGATCTTGTCTGTTTGTCTATTTTCTCTTTGTATAAATACATGGCTTGTAAAAGTGAATTCATTAGAATAGAAAGAACATTCAGTATCTTCGATTTCTCAATTTTTCTTCTTCAAAGAACCATTGGTTCTTAACATGGTATCAGAGTCTACCCTAGATCCGTTTGTTAGTGGAGACTACCCATATGGGTTACCCGTAGATGCCCAGTCCTGCAAACCTCAACTCTCAAGCTAGCTTTTATGGTTGAGTTAGGCCTCCCAATTTCTAATATGGTATCAGAGCAAGGTCATGGGTTTGAATCCCCCGGCTAACACTGGGGGGGGGGATTGTTGGATTTATTAATTCAGCGTCACCCTTAGGATTCGATGAGCTTAACATCCTAACCCATGGCGCTTAGTATGGGCTAGGAATAGCCCCTTGAGGGATCTATACTATAAGGAAATAAAGTTGTGCCCTCACTAACAACAATTGCTTTTGACGTAGTGGTAAGAGCTTGATCCCAAAGTGGTATCAGAGCCAGGTACATTTCATTCACGTCTAAACATTCATAAAGGTTTCCAGAAGAAGTGTCTACCAGAAGCATAGTCCACCAGAATCTACTTTCAACACGTGAATGATGTCTAGAGATCTGTAGCTGAAGAACTATCTAATATGACAAGATAAATATCAATCTTTAGAAACACTCTCTCCCAAAAGCAAGTACTAAAGTGAAAAAGCCTGGGACCTTTTGTTAGATCAAATAATTAAATGAATTATTATATTTTGATAATTAACAATTTCTTTTCAATGACGTTAAAGATAAAGTTCCTAACATAGTGAAAACTATCATGTACAGGAATAACCATCTCTGAAAGGAATGAATAAACATCATAGCCTTATCAAGAGAATTAGTCCGCCAGAAGAGTTCGTCCGGTCACCTCAAAGGAAACAACATCAAAGACATACGTAGGAAAGCATCCACGTATAAGATAGTCCGATGGCGCAGGAAAGGAAGGTACTCAAGTACAAGACTGTCCGGTGACTCAAGACAGATAAATCAACAGCTTCAAATGCCCAGCTCCTTCTCTCATGATTACTTAATGTAAATCTGCATAGCTTACTTAAAGCAGCTGAATCAGTCCGTCACCCAAATCTACAAAGATCAAATTGGGAGACTGTGATGTTTAAAGTGAGAAAGAATGGAAGAGCACAGCAACCCATGAAGAAACACCTTACGTCTCGAAATCTCTCTAGCATCATATAAAGGAGTTATGGATCAACTCTTTCAGATGGAGAACTTCAGTGAAGAACAAATGGAAAGAAATGATTCAGTTCTCTAAGACAGGAATGTTTTGTTAAAGAAGAATTGACTGAAGGAAATTCGTTTGGCAATGCAAACCACTCAATGATGGAACTTCAAGAAAGCAATGGAGACTGCGTCTGCCAAAGCTCAATGGAAGAATCCGTCCGCCAAAGTATAAATCACACCAAAGATACAAAGATCAATAAGTACGTCTTTCGAGGATATCAAGTCAACAGAAGTATTAAAGAAGTTATTCTCTTGAATAATTACTTCTTTCCTCGTCTGCACGATTATCAAAGTTCTAGCAATCACAGAAAGAAAGACGGGACACAATTAATCCAATACTTCTTGGTCCCACTACTTCTCTGCTTTTCCTAAAATCAAGCTGACATCGCGAATCTCTGAGTATCGTACACTCTCAACGGTCGAAATTCAAAAATCTGACCAAGGCACGTGATGAGTATTAGTTGTCAAGCACTGGGGTAAAATGGTCAAAACATTCTCCACAACTGTATCCTCGCACATTATATACAGAGAAACTAGCTCAAGGCTACTCGCTCAGCATGGAGCCAGACGACATCAACCCAGACGAACTGATGATTTCCAGATCATATGTTATGCTTGCAGAGAAGCCTCTGATCGTGACTTACGCCTGCTGAGAGATGCAGAACTAGCCGTTGTGTGCTTCCCGGAGAGGAAGAAGCACTGCGGGCAGGTTTTCTCTCCTTCTGTGAAGGAAGAACAAAGATCTTCAACTGAAGATATATATAGAGAACCCTGCTTCCGTAGCAACTTGGCGACTAGAACTAAATTGCACACATCTCAATCTAGCTCGTCCAAAGACCAAGGCAACCTTGGTCTCAGCTCAGGAAACTTCAAGTTATATCCCAACCTGAGTTGAGTTGCTTATGTGTGTGGAAACCCTACAGAGTGTAACTCTCATCATATTCCACACACATAACTTAGAACAAGAGATCAACTTGCTTATGATCTCTCAGTTCTATAAGCTTCATTTCTTCTACCCACTCTTATCAAGAAGAGATTATTGTAAAAAAAAAAAAAAAAACCTGAAAAAGGTGTCAGGAGAAGTCCTGTACAATACTTGTAAGGAGGAGTCCTAATAATACTTGTAAGGAGGAGTCCTAATAATACTTGTAAGGAGAAGTCCTTCGAATACTTGTTAGGAGAAGTCCTTAGAATACTTGTTGGGAGAAGTCCCTGATAATACTTGTACTATTTGTTGAAATAGTGAAAATCTTGGTGAAGCCAAGGACTGGATGTAGCCCTGTCGATTATGGGGGTGAACCAGGATAAAAACTATGTGTTGCTTACTTTTATGCTTTACTGTTTCCTCGCTACACATTTGTTCATGCACTTATAAACAGACTATCTTGAAGAACAAATAATTAACCTTCAACATCTGTTAAACATTTTACGTGTTCATACTTGTTTCATAGAATACTTTGTCAGGAAAATGAATGAACTCTAACGGATGATTAATAAACAAATGTTTGAAAAGATATTGAAAAATGAGTCACACAATTCAAACCCCCCCTTTCTTGTGTGTTTCTTTCACCTTCAACTTTTTCCAACGTCGCCCTTCTCTCTCAAGTGGATACATTCAATGCCTCGAACAGGTAAACTACTATTCAATGATATACTCTGACGAATTTCTCTCCAGCGTCACATCCCACTTGTCTCAACGGGTCTCAGCTTAGAACTTACGGACGAAGGATTCAAGCAGATGCTATCCTACTTCCATTCGGGTACATCCAAGGATTGCATAACTCCTGCGGGTATCTGATGTTCTACTTTTGCCTTTTGGCAGGTTAGACAAGTTTCCACATACTCAGCTACTTGCTTCTTCATCCCAGGCCACCGAAAATTTAACTTCAAATCTTGATACATCTTTGTTGCTCCTGGTTGAATACTCAACCTACTCTTATGTCCTTCGTCAAGGATCATCCTTCTCATTCCTGAGTAATCAACACACATACACGTCCTTTGAATCGTAAGACGTCGTCTGATCCTACTTCAATGTCTAGTGATTTTCCCAAAATAATCAACCATCTCTTCTCCAAAATTTCCTCGTCTAACATCTGTTTCTCATAGATCCCCTTCATGAAGTCACTAGAAATAGTGATCATTCCAAAACTTTGCCTTCTAGGCGCGATCTTAAAATCTTTGGTCATATCTCTAAACTTCTCCAACAACTCCATCTGCTTCACCATCATCATTGATGAACTAACCGCATTCCTAATTAATTCATCGACTATTACATTAGCTTTTCCCAGATGATACTCGAGAGTGAATTCGTAGTCCTTCAAGAATTCCATCCAGCATTGCTGTCACATGTTAAGCTCCTTCTGATCAAATAGATACTTCAAGATTTTGTGGTCACTGAAGATTGTGAATGTACTGTCATAGAGATAGTGTCTCCATATTTTTAGGGCAAACACAATGGATGCCATTTCCAGGTCATGGGTCGTGTAGTTCTGCTCATGAATCTTCAACTGTCTTGAAGCTTAAGCCACAACCCTACACTCTTGCATTAGCACACAAACAAGACCTTGATGTGAAGCATCGCAAAACACATCATAGGGTTCTCCCTCCTGAGGTAGAGCTAACACAGGCGAGGTTGTCAAACGTTTCTTAATCTCCTGGAAACTTAACTTACAAACCTCACTCCAAGAAAATGGTTGGTTCTTCCTTGTAAGCTGTGTCAATGGTCCTGCGATCTTTGCAAAACCCTTAATGAATCATTGATAATATCTAGCCAAACCAATAAAGCTTTGGATATTAGTTACAGTATTAGGTTTCTCCCAAGCAAGCACTGCTTCCACTTTCGATGGATCCACGACAATCCCTTCCTTCGAGATGACATGTCCTAAGAACTTCACCTCGCCTAACCAAAACTCACACTTGGATATGCCGGTGTAAAGCTCCTTCTCGTGAAGTACTTGAAGTACTTGTCGTACATGGTTTTCGTGTTCTTCACGACTCTTAGAGTATATAGGAATATAATCGATAAACACCACCACAATACGGTCTAACAACGGGTGAAAGATCTTGTTCATGTAATCTATGAACACTGTCAATGCGTTAGTGACTCCGAACGATATTACCAGGTATTCGTAATGTCTATACCTCGTCCAAAAAGAAATTTTCGGGATGTCCTCTTCTTTCACTAGAATTTGGTGATATCCAAACTTTAGATTGATCTTTGAGAAACAACAGCTCCTCAAAGTTTGTCCATTAGGCATCGATCATTGGTAGCGGATAAGGATTCTTTATCGTTACCTTGTTGAGTTGTCTGTAGTCGACACACAACATTGCTCCTCCATCCTTCTTCTTTACCAAAAGGACAAGCGCTCCCCATAGCGACACACTAGGTCGAATAAAACCCTTGTCTCTGATCTCCTTCACTTGCTCCTTCGATATCTCCAGTTCTGCTAGTGCCATACGATAAGGTGAGATCAATATGGGACCCGTTCCAAGAACTACATCGTTGGTGAACTACGTGTCTCTTATTGGGGGTATTCCAAGAACTTTCTCCGAAAAAATATTAGTAAACTCCTTCACCACAAAGATATTAAGAACATCCTTTTCTTTTTCTTCGACGCTAGCAGGTAGGAGGTATTTGTGACAATCCTTTGTTACGTTATTTCGTATGAGGTGAGCGTTCAGGTATGCTGAAATACCTAAATACGGGAAGACAACAGTTCCATTCTTGCAATCTAAGATTACATGATTGGTTGAGAGCCAATCCATACCGAGAATTACATCGGGGGTCTTTAGGGGAAAACATATCAAGCTAATTGTATAGTTCCAATCTTGGAACTTTAGAGGACAATTCAAACATGCGGAGGTGACAGTCACAGTCCTTGCGGGAGCGGTGACCTCCAGATCAAAAGGTAGAGTTGAAATGACTAAACCCAAACCTTTCGAGATTGGGTCATGGAGGCATCCTGGTTCTATCAAGAACAGTAGGTCTCCCACACAACTATACAGGTACAAAATACTTCCCTAGGTAACTATATCTAGGGTTTTAATCTTCAAAGGAATGTCATAAGCTAAGAAAACAATCAAAAAAACAATCAAGCAAGCACGCAACCTAGCGTAGAAGACCTATTCCCCCCCAGCTCTGGCGAACGAAACCAAAGCTCTGATGCAACAATGTAACGCCGTAATTTTCACGAGGATTATTATCATAAATATCAATAAATAAAGAACAATGCAAAAAGAAGCGGAAATTAGAATCGATTTCGAACTGATATATTAACTGCCTCAAGGAAAAGATTTATTCAAGAAAAGAGTACATGACTGAAAAATAAACTAGAGTCAACACAACCGAGAACAACACACAGGTAGATCCTTCAGAAGTGAGACGCTAAAGACAAAAGACTATGACATAGAATCCTAGGAAACACTACGTCGTGCGACCAAAGAAAAAGTCACGCGCCTGTCAATAGGCGGATCCTCTGGCCGTCACCCACAGACTATGTCATCAAAAAATCTAATAGCGTCTAATATACGTCGCGGAGGAACAGTAACGCAGATAGTCCCTCGGTGGTAACGAACATCCACGGTCAAACCGTATCGATCTCGTTGTGTAGTCCTTATCCATCCAGTATACGTAGCGGTACGGTAGATACAGCTATAACTCCACACATCTCCAACATCCTGGTCGAGCAATTAGATCTCATCGTGCCTTGGGTACGACACTTGGTGAAATTGGTACTCGTCCATCTAGCGATAAGCGCCCACACAAAAAGCATTCAAACAAGCAAGGGTCAAATCAAATAAACAAGACCTCATAAATCACATGTGCATAGATATCTAGGTAATTAAATCATCCAGAATTTAATTAATCAATTATGAAAATCCAATTATGAAAACGTGTCCCTAGGGTTCGTTAGGTTTCCACTAAAACTAAATGATCGCGAGAAGGTTTTACGTCAACATTGGAAAGACGGGACGACCATGACACCTCCAGGAAATAAGGGTAACTCTGCTTGCAAGGTACACCACTTAAACAGGAACCACGACTGACAACTACCGAGTGAACCAAAATATAGGAACAATCCACAACAGGACGATAACGACTGGGATGAACCAAAAACATGTGAGCAACGACAGGGGAAACAATCATTTCCAGGGAACCAATCGACAAAGAAACAGTCGTGTGAACCCGAAACTATTCATATGAGTTAGTCGAAATATCTTAAACCAAACCACCCAACAAAATAAGGGAAAAACAGTAATCTCAGTTAATAATTAACATTATCAACAGGCATAAATATATTCTGACATTAATAATCACATAGGCATGTCTTATGCATTTAAATATAAAATTACTTAAGCATGTATTCATCAACATATAGCACAAGCATCATGAAATTATAAGCACATAGCACACAATTCGAAACACATAATCAAATAGCACATAGCATTCCACACATGCATACTTTACTAAGACTGAGTGCCCTTACCTTGGCCTAATCCAAGCGTATAACCAAATCCAACACAAGGTCCTCCGAAAGAGATGAAAATCCTTGATCACAAGAAGAAAATAAGAAGAACTCCTCCAATAAAGAAGAAATTCGAAAAAGAGAAGGAAAGAAGGCTATGAGAAATTCCTACATCTAAAAAATGAAAAGAGAACTTGAGTTTCTCTCTAGAGTGAGGGGAAGGATTTTTCTGCTTCCTGGTGAATGAGAAATAAGGAGGATTTGCAGGCTATTTATTGCTGAAAATTCAGGTCAGACCTACTTGTCTATCAAGTAGTCTCAGTATTATCTCTAATTAAAATCAATTAATAAAAGATAAAATCTGAATTAATAACCCTAGACGACAAAGAATATTCCTTCTCTTGAAGGTTCCTTAATTCTAAACTAACTAAAACACTTAATTAGGAAAAAATCCACATAAAATGGAATTAATCACAAAATAGTCCAAACCTACTGAATCATATGAGTAGGCTACGACAACATCATATATATGCCTATAATGTAGCATATAAGTTGTACCACATAAAAATAAAAAGGAAAAAAAATATTTTCCTTTTACCTTAATTAAATAACCAAAGAGCCAAAACATCATAATTAATATTCATAAAAGCATCCAATAATATTAATAATAATACTATATAACCTAATAATAGTCTATATTGGAAAAGATTAAAATACCCCTAGACTAATTTCTAGGATCATACACAACACAAAAGGACCGTCAAAATGAAAGTTAAGAAGTTCAAAAGAAAAATTAATAAAATACACCAAAATTAATAAAGATTAAAAGTAGCACCAAAATAATCAAAGTTTACTACTAGATGAGAAAAGACACTTGAAGAAAGTTTTGCCAAGCCTCTAAACTCAATATAATAAAAGGTCTATTAAAAATTAAACAAAAGCTAAAACATTTATTTATAAATCAAGGAATGGCAGAGCTACTCTCGTCTTCTTCATTGGAAAAAGTCAATACTCAAACCCAATATCCTTTCATTGAATTTTTAATTTCCCTTATTATGAAAACTCAAGCAAGCGCCACCATCCGATGTTGTCAACTCTGCTCGTTTTGTCTACTAACTGCATATATCACAGGGAAATAACACACTTTAGATTCTTTATCACAAACAAAATGTTGATTAAACTTCAAGCCAATGGATATCAATCCTAATAAATTAATAATGTAAATAATTCTAATTAATATAGAATATTAATCAATTTTCTTACTGTCTCAGCAATCAAGTGTTGACACTCATCATTGCCGCTTGGATTTTATCAATTGTGCACTTCATCAAAGTGCATAAAGAGGACACTAAGCCAGGATCCAGTGGTGTTGGAGTTTCTTTAACCACCATCTGATATGAAAGTGTACCAAGACACCCTCCAGATCCAATATCAGTTAGGGGCCCATTGTTCAGCCAAAACTCATCAGGAAAAATGGCAAAGCCCAAGGGCAGCAGGGTTCCATAATCTAGATCTGACCCACTCAAGACTAAAGTCATCGTATCAATTTCAACAGGAGCATACACCATGTATGAGCCTGTACAGTCAGTGCAGGTCTCTTGAACTATTACCTTGTTGCTTTGGCTGGAATTTTCACTCTACAATGTCATTTATGAAAAATGTTGTTAGGTTATCTATAACTATGAGACATAAAATATTGGATGTTATAAATACTAAACTAAACCACCAACTTACATTGGCATGAAGTAAAGAAACAAAGTTTCCAGGATCACAACCACTTGTTATGTGTGCCAGTTCTTGAACTAGAAAACCGTTGGTGAGAATATCCCACTGAAAATTTAACAATTATTTTTGAAGTGTAATAGATAAACTATAGAAACCAAATCAAGGCTAAGAATCCACCACATATATAAATTTTTATTTCTGCTACTATGATGTAAGCATTAATGGAAATGCTTTACTTACCTGGTTTCTTGTGTTTTCATTTCGAATAAAATCAAAGAGTCTCTTGGAAGGAATTGGAAGCGAGAAAGAAGTTGAAACACTAATAACAACACCATTAAGTGTGCCTGATGTGTCAGTTTGGTTTCTGGTCATGATCCTCACATCATCAACACCAGTTGGTGTTGTCTGGACTGTCCAAACATGTGGTGGTGGGGAAGCACCAACACAGTTGCAATAGCTCTTCATAATTTTCTGTGCTATCTTCATCAAGTTATTTCTTCCTTCAGGAGTTATCCCTGTTTCATATACATATAATTAAGGATTAGGAAAGATAAAACATGATCCTAATTATAAGAATTTATTAAACTTTGATCATGATCCTAATAATGATTGAAACAAAAAGATGGAGAAAGATAAAATTCCGTATACCATTAGTTTCCTCTGGTGGTATGTAATTTGACATTGTGTAAGCCAGACGTTCGCAATGTCTTTCTAAAGTTCTTATCCATCGTCTAGCTCCAAAGAAAAAGCCAGAATTAACTAGATTTTTGAAGAGATTATGCACTTCTCTGCCTTCAACTTGTACATGTTCAATACATGTAACCTAAAGAAAACAATTAATTTTTTTAAATAAATTTATCTTAGAGGAAAATCGATTATCAACAATGTGGTGAATAATTGAAGAAATTGTTCCATTTGAAATAACACCTTTGAGAAACCAAATGGAAATTCTTGAATCATATAGCCAGAGGGTCGTCTTCTGCATCTTGTGGCAGAACCTGGTCGAATATCATCCAAGGAAATATCAACCACAGCCCACGCCTCAGTAGGGTGATACTTACAGTACCTTAAGAAATAACTGTCACGAGTAGGAACAAGATGTGAAAGCGTGTGGAACTCTGCTGAGATCTGAAAAAATAGAAGAAAATATTACATGAAACACCATGTTTAAAATCCTTCAACAGTTGATTATGATATCATTATCAATTCTATGGAGAAGTTAGAGTTTCAAAATTGATTCGAATAAAAAGGAAATGATCAAAACATGCGACTAATCAATACTCGTGAGAGGTGAAGAAGGTGAAAAGGGGGGAAAAATTTGAATACCACTTGCAAGGCTCCATCATAGTTTCCTTCCACTCCAGTTGATAGGATTTCAGTGGTTCTTGCACTTGAAATAATACCGGGAAACACAGTTGACCATTGATTCTGAAAATTGTTGTCAATACAAAGGGAAATATATATGTAATTGTGAAAATAAATTATTGGAACATTTAATAATACTCACCACATCCATAAGGATCTCAATGAGGTTAATAGGATTCATGGCAACAATCATGGATTCTCTTGAACTTTCAGATATGAAACCCAATGGTGTTGGACAAACCCTTATAGGGAAAGCCCTAGCATATTCTTGTTGATTTATTATCTCACTATGCATTCCACGAATCCATAAAGGTTCTCCAGCATGAGCCATCTTTGTAAATTCCTTCATTGCTCCAATTGCAAGCTCAATAATTAAGGCTTTCTCATGATCAGTAAAAGGAGTAGTTGTGGTAATTGACCTTTGAGGGTCACTGCTGCCATCATTCACTTGCACTTGCATGCTTGACTCCGGAACATAGTTAACAACATCAAAGGAGCGCGAAGGTATTGCACTGTAAGGTGGTGGTGGGAGGTTAGAGAAGGAAGTACTTGCAGGTTTTTCTTCATATTTTTCTTCCATTGCTCTTTTCTTTTCAATCTGAGCGTAAAACAAATAAAAAAATTAAAAAGACCTAAGTTTAGTTCAACCAAGAAGAGAGAGAGAGAGAGAGAGAGAGAGAGAGAGAGAGAGAGAGAGAGAGAATTGTTTACATGATGCAGTGCTAGTGATTAAAGTTGGCGTACCTCTTCTTTTAATTGAGCATTCTTTAGCCTCAACTTCTTTTCTTCAAAGGACATTTCACCAACAAAAGATTGGCTTCTACAGCAAAGGCACTTAGCGTTACTCAGTGCCTCCTTATACTTCAAGTTCTCAGCATAAAGCTTTTCATTTTGAACGATAAAAATGGTATTCCGTTGACGTTCAAACATAACCTAGATGTATGTATACACAACCAAAGAATCATAACATAATAATAGTATTTAATTTTGGAAAAATATAGGGATACAACCTCATCTGATGTTTACACTCCAACAGGCAGAAAATATTAGAGATAGTAATTAGTAAATGCAATGAATGAAATGAGAAAGTATAATTCAGTATTTTAAAAATAAACATGGTTTGTTTAAGACAAGTCATAAAACTTTTAGGAAAAGAATTTATTAGCACCACAAATCGAGAGAGATTAAAATAGAATGAAAGAGAAATCTGGGGTTTAATAAATGTTATCATAAGAAAAGAATAGTGATAAGAAAAAAAGTGATTGGAATTTAAATTAAAGAAAAATTTGGTGGTTAATGTATCAAATTTCCAAATTTAATCTTTTATTTTTTAATATTATTCATAAAAACTTAATAAAGTAATTTACTCTAATTCAGTAATATCTAGAGTTTGGAAATTAATGGTTTACACCTAAAATATACCCTCCATCTCGAGAGAGATAAAAATAGAGGAAAGAGAAGTGAGAGATGATAGATGACTTATAAGATAAGAAGAAAATCAGAAGGAAAAATTGAGTGAAATTGAGATGGAAGATAAAGTGGGTATGGTCGGTGTAGAGAGACGGCGACCCAGGTTGATGTTGACAAGTATGTTACATTTTAATGCAACTATTGTAGAAGGTTATATAGGTTTTGTCCCTTACCTTCGCCTGGGCGCGCTTGTGTCTGAACCAAAACATGATTTGCATAGAATTCAGCCCGAGCAAATTGCCGAGCTCTCTTCTTTGATTCTCATTAGGGTAATGGCAATCCTTGAAGAACCTGGCAAGATAAAAGTTTAAAAACAAAATTCTGAGTAAGCATAGCTAAGAAAGATATTTTTTTGACTTATTAGAAATAAAAAAAATTGGAGGTGCATTAAAGCCCTGCCTTTCCATCTCTTGTATTTGGTGCTGAGTGTAGAAGCTACCACACTCCCTTCTAGATTGTTGGGAGGCGTCAACGGAAGTAGGAGGTTCGGTGTTGTCATCGGAAGAAGAATCTTCTTCCATATTCTTGATAGCTACATCTGCAAGTTGTTTATCACCATCTTCGTTCCTTCCATTGTAACCCTGTGATGAGGTCGGTGGAATCCGCTGCGATGAAGACACGTCACGCTTGGCTTGTTGAGTTTTAAAGTTTGCCATAATTATTTGTGTTTTCACAAAATAGCCTATTTCCCAAACTGCTAAACCACGTAGTCAAAAAACCGTTAGCACAAGTGAAAATAATTACACAAGTAGAAAGGTATGTAGTTAGAAAAGTTAATTTTTTTTATTAAAAAAATATGTTTTCCGTGTTTAGTTCAGTTGTAGTCTCATTAGAAAATACAAAATGTAGCTTCTGCAGTTACCTTGCTTTAAATGATGAAACACATACGTGAAGGTGGAAAATCAAAATATATATATATATATATATATATATATATAAATATAAAGAGACTTACTCTTTTACATTAAATACTTTCAATTGTAACTTTGTATTAAAACGCATCACTAGCTAATTCCCTTTCCCTTTGTAATAAATATATTAAATAATAAAATTAAAAATTAAAAAAAATTGTATTGTCAAAAACTATTCAACTACCTATATTAAAAAATAACATTTATAGACTTTACTTGATTTTTACATAAGTTACATTATTATTTATTTATCTATTGTCATTTCATTATTTTTTATATTAATTGTAAAAATTCTTATACATATAACTAAAATATTAATAATAAGAATTAGTCAAATATTAATTATCAATTTCAAGTAGATAAGAAATTAAAAATATACAAAGTAATATATTTTATATTAAATAAATATATAAAATATTGAAATTAGTCAATGAATGCCTTTTGTAAATATATATCTTAAAAATTATTTTTAAATTTTAAATGATTATGTAAATTGTTAATATTGACAATAATGTTGTTCTGTGTTATTTTATAAAATAATTTTAAATAAATTGTTATTATAATTATTTAAGTATTTTCAAATGTATAGAGTATACATATAATAAATGTTATTTATCATATCATGGGAAATAATTATGACCAAAGTAGAATAAATTTAAATTTACTAAATAATATTTTATGATATTATAGTTATAACTTATTATAACTGTAAAAGTTTAAATTACTTCACTGTTGATAAAAAGTATATAAATTATGCAATTATAAGTTATTTGATGATATTAAAAACTTATTACTTAATTTAAATATTTCTAATGTACTTAAATAAATTATTAAATTGTTAAAATTACTTCAATGTTAATTATTAAATATAACTTATTAAATTTGAGTAATGTTAATTATTTTCACAAAGAGAAATCTAATAATATTTATTGAAATGTCCTTTTTTTCCTTCGAAAAACTACAATACTGAATAGAAGCTACAAACCAAAAAATTAATCGCTTAACATAAGAGGCTCTAACTCGTAGAACGAAGCATCGAGAAGAAATGTCTTATTACAATAATTTTTTATTTTATCACATTTATAATTAAAACTATTTTCATACTTATTTATTTACGCTATATTCTAAAACTTTGAACATAAATCCGTGTTACACACGGGTATTATATCTAGTTAAATAAGTAAATAAGGAACTCATTTGGGATATTTATTTTCCAAATTTTAAGCAAAAAAAATTCATTATTTTCAATTTAATTCATGATACATAGCAACCACTAATTGGAGGAAACTGTGATACAATTTATGGTACAAAAGCAAAGAAAAAATTAGAACAAAGAGAAAGAATTTTTCTCCCCAAATCTTATCAATTATTTGGAAAAAATTTGTGCACATCTCAATTCCATCTACACAGACAAGAAAGATAAGAATAAAAGAGAGAGAATGAGAGACATGATGAGTAAAGTGATCGAAAAAAAGGTAGAGATATGAATAAAAATTTGGAAGAAATGTGTCAGAAGAGAGTCAGTATGAATATACCAGAAACTCAAAATTCTTTTATATATATGGTATTAAATTGTTAGTTTTTTAGTCCATTCAAATTCATGTTCTTGTCTTTCAAACTTCAATCTAGTATGCAAATGTTTATTTGGAGAAAACAAACATGAATATAAGAAATAAAGGAAATCTCACCCGAAATCCTTCTTAGGTTGTCGACACCACTTCAGAAACACTGAACAGATCAGAGTAGCACTGCTGTGAAATTCTTGGTGTTTTGAAATTCTCCATTCACTCACCACTCACCCCTATTTATAACTCCAAGGGTTCAAAGTGTGGGGTTTAAAATATTAATGCAGCATTAAAATTCTGCGTATCACAATTAAAATAGTTAATACATAAAAAGTTCTTACATGCTAAGTCATGAATGAGTGAACTTCTAAATTTTTGCTTGTTCTTAATGCTCTTATGATTTCTTTGACAAAATGGCATTAATATTTGACAATAAACTAATTTAACATTAATATTTAATAATATTTAAATTTATTACAATAAATATCATTAAAAAAGTTTAAATAAA
This sequence comes from Acmispon strigosus, assembly GCA_030819835.1. Classification (NCBI taxonomy): domain Eukaryota; kingdom Viridiplantae; phylum Streptophyta; class Magnoliopsida; order Fabales; family Fabaceae; genus Acmispon; species Acmispon strigosus. Next base: position 32,821,070 of record JAUAMA010000007.1, read on the forward strand.
GCATTTATTGTGTATTAATTAAAATTTAAAATTTAAAATTTTTCTTAATGATATTTATTGTAATCAAATTAAATATTATTATAAATATTAATGTTAAACTACTTTATTGTTGATAAAAAAGTATGTAAATCACACACACATATATATATATATATATATATATATATATAAGAAATTTAGATTATAATATTAAATAATCATTACTTAATTTTAAAACTTTCTTAATGATATTTATTGTAATAAAATTAAATATTATTATAAATATTAATGTTAAATTACTTTATTGTTGATAAAAAAAGTATGAAATAATATATATATATATATATTAATCAAATTTAGATGATGATATTAAATCATTATTACTTGAATTTAAGATTTTTAATTCAGTTAATGATATTTTATATTATGAAGTAAATGTTAGACTACGTAGCGGTAATGGAGAAAGAGAAAATAGAGAAAACAAGAACCAGAACAACAGAGAGAAAAATAGAGATAGAACGAGAGAGTAGAGTAGTGAGGTAAAAAATAAATTTTATTATTGAATTAACTCCTCATTACGACTACACTTCCAACTTATATACATTGGGTATGTGTGGGCTTCTCAAACAACCAGGCCCAACCTACAAGGCCCACCAGACTAATTCTCAAGCTTAGAACTACATTCTCAGCACCCCCCCTTTAATTCGAAAGCCACTCAGTCAAGATAGAGAAAAAATAGTAGACACGCCATAAGCGATCCTACTAAAAAAAACTAGTAAACCTGACGAGCACTAACTCGAGTATCAGTTGATATTGAGCTAAAGCCAAAAATGTAGCACCAGACGTGAATATTGCTAACACCAAACTAGGTCACTGCCAGACGAACTCACCACTGACAGACAAGCTCATTACCAACTAGCAACGTTCAACATCTTCCTCAAATCTTTGAATCTGCTTGTGCTTAATGACTTTGTCATTATGTCATCAACTTGTACTTCAGTTTTGCAGTGCTTCAGACGTATCCTTTTTTTTGAAACTTGTTCACGTAGAAAGTGATACTTTGTCTCGATATGCTTACTTCTTCCGTGTGCAACTGGGTTCTTTGCCAGATCAATAGCTGACTTATTGTCAACCAACAATTCAATCACCTTTGTATCATAGATTTTTAATTCATTTAGCAATGAACTCAGCCACAGAGCTTGACACACATTATGACATGCTGAAATATATTCAGCTTCACATGTCGATAATGCTATCACCGACTGTTTCTTAGAATACCATGAAATCGGAGCTCCAGAAAGTAGAAAAACATAGCCCATAGCACTTCTCCTTTCCAGTAAATCTCTGCACCAATCAGAGTCAAAATAGGCTACTAGACGTAGACTACCTTTCTCTAACTGATTCGGAAATAACACCCCAAAATCAAGAGTTCCTCTAAGATACCTAAGAATTCTATTTGCTGCTATCAAGTGTGATTGTTTTGGCTCACTCATAAATCTGCTAACTAGACCAACGTTGTAGGTAATCTATGGTCTACTATGACAAATGAAACGCAAGCATCCTACAATTTGTCTAAACAGAGTACCATCAACAGGTGATTCATTTTCACCTTTATCAAGTTTAAGATTTACCTCAGACGGATTCTCTGCTGTATTACAGTTCATCATATTGAGTCTCTTCAAAACATCTAGAATATACTTCCTTTAATGCATGAAGATTCCATCTACAATCTGTGTAAACTCAATTGCAAGAAAATATGACAGTTTTCCCAGATCTTTCATTTCAAATTCAGATTTCAGTTCTTTCTTCAACAACTCAATTTTTCCAAAGTTGTTGTTAGTGATCAGCAGATCACCGACATATAGGCAAACTCTAGTCTATTTGCTCGCTAAACAGTTTTCACATACCTTGGAGGGGATCTGGATTTGAGTTAGGCCATGCACCATTTATTTATCCTTGAGAAGACTCAGATCTTTGAAGTTGAGATGAACCAAAGGTTGAAGCCATAGCCAGGAGAAATCGTCCGCCACTTCAGATACTAAACACTGGGCATCAACTGCTGCTACCTTCACCTGGAAGGTTCTGTTTCGAGCCATTGGTCTTCTTAGAACTCTTTTAATCTGAGAATCAAAGACTTCGAGATATCCCTGTATCATGTGCAGAGAGAAACCTTTCTCTAGCAATTTCCCCATGCTAATGAGGTTGCTGGTCATGCTAGGAACATACAGAACTTGGGTAATGATAGCGTCTGACCCATCTCGACGCTTGACTAGAACGTCACCAATTCCTTCTACAACGATGACTCTATCATCTGCAAAGCGAAATTTACTTTTCTTGGTTTCATCCAAGTTAACGACCCATTCTCTGTGTCCTGTCATATGATTAGAACATCCAGAATCCAAATACCAATTTCCAGAATTATGATTGCCATCCTTGGTAACCATCATAAACGTAGCTGGTTCACCATCAGAAACAGGGCTATCCTTGGCAATATTTGCCTCATTGCTGGATCGTTCACGAGTGTCTCCTTTGCTTTGAGCTTTGCACTCGTTGGAAAAATGCCCAATTTTGTTGCAGTTAAAGCAACGTATCTTCTTTCTGTCAATCATCTTCTTTCTGCCTTTCTAGTTGTTCGAACCTTCTCTTCTTGAAGATTCAGGTTGATCCTGATGTTCTGACTCAGAATCTTGATTGTAATTTCTTCCAGAATTTCCACGATTGTCTCTGGGTTTTCCTGTGCCTCGATTTCCCCTTCTATCAGACGAGATACCTTTTTTAGAGGTTTGTGCCTGAAACGCTTGATCACCGGACCTGTTGTTGGCAATTTCCAGCATTTGTTGCTCATGGTCTTCAAGGGAACCTTGAAGTTCCTCAATCTTTATGGTAGCAAGGTCCTTAGATTCTTCAATTTCTACCACGATATGATCGAACCCGGGGGAAAGAGTTCGTAGAATCTTTTCTACAATCATCTGGTTAGTTAAAGTTTCACCACATGACTTCATCGTGTTCGTAAACGCTATTATCCGGTTGAAGAAGTCAGCAATATTCTCACTCATCTCCATCTGCATCTCCTTATGGTTTGTAAATGAACCTTCTTAAGTTGCTCAGCCCCTGCGTTGCATTTTGCAAGAATATTCCATGCTTCTTGTGCACTTTTAGCGCCAGAAATCTTGTCGAAGTGTGCGACATCAAGGCACTGATGAAGCAAAAATAGGGCCTTGCAATCTTTCTTCTTGTTATCTTTGTGTGCAGCTCTCTGCTCGTCAGTGGGTGCTTCGGATAGCGCCGGAAACCCATTCTCCACAATCTCGAGGGCGTCTTGGTAACCCATGATTACCTTCATTTGAATCTGTCATCGATCCTAGTTCTTGCCATCCAGTACAGGGAGATTTGCAGGAAAGTTGCCATTGTTGCCACCCATCGTCGGTAGTCTCTTCCAAGAACAAAGCTCTGGATACCAATTGTTAAAGCACGCAGCGGTAATGGAGAAAGAGAAAATAGAGAAAACAAGAACCAGAACAACAGAAAGGAAAACATAGATAGAACGAGAGAGTAGAGTAGTGAGGTAAAACTAAAATTTTATTTTTGAATTAACTCCTCATTACGACTACACTTCCAACTTATATACATTGGGTATGTGTGGGCTTCTCAAACAACCAGGCCCAACCTACAAGGCCCACCAGACTAATTCTCAAGCTTAGAATTACATTCTCAACAGTAAATAGATCATTAAATTATATAAACTACTTCATTATTAATTATTAATTTTTTTTTTCGAAAGCAAATCAGATATATATTAATAAGAAAGAAAAACCACGATGAGAACAAGCTCACAATCATGAGGCAGTAGCATACTGTCAACGAGATAGAAGATACAAAGCAAAGACAAATACAATTGACATCTTATCTAGTTTGATCTAAGATTGCTCCAGCGTACATTTTGTGAAGCCTGATTTAGCTAAGAATGTGTCAATCCTTTTATTCCAGGCCCTTGGAGCCCTTTTCAAACCGTATAAAGCTTTCTTCAATCTGAAAGCTTTATTTTCACTTCCTTCTTTAACGAAACCTGGAGGTTGAGAAACATAAACTTCTTCTTCAAGTGGTCCATTCAGAAACGTGCTCTTTACATCGAGCTGCCATAGACTCCACTTCTTCAGGTTAGCTAAAGCTACTATCAACCTCACAGTTTCTAGTCTGGCAAAGCAGTGGAAGAGCGAATGCAGAGAGAACGAGTGCTAGTGATGAGGTGCAGCGGCAAGCGTTGGTAATGAGGTGCAGCGACAAGGAGTGTCGAGTGGTGATGGCGAGGTTGAAGAGCAATGGAGTCACAACAGAGAAACGGGAAGACAAATGGGTTTTCTCAAAACAAGGGTTTCCTATAGCTATAAAAGAGGGAGAACGAAAAACTTAAGCACCTATTACCACGGTTGCCTCAACAACCGTGGTAAATCACCATTTTTTTAATAAAATAATACCTAATTTTTTTAATAAAATAATACCTATTACCTCGGTTGCCCTGACAACTGTGGTAATAGGCAGCGTTAATTAAAAAAAATAATAAAATTTATTACCACGGGTACTATAAGAACCGTGGCAATAGATAATGTTAATTAAAAAATTATAAAACCTATTACCACGGTTCACCTACCAACTGTGGTAATAGATAGTGTTAATTAAAAAAATAAAAAAATTATCTCTATTACCATGGTTAGCATATGACTGTGGTAATAGAGCACCTCACTTACCACGGTTCAACACGGAGCCGTGGTAACAGAGCTTCGGGCACCATTTTACCACAGTTCCACACGGAACCGTAGTAACAGGGGCGTGGTAAAAATGCAATTGTAGCGAGGTGAATACTGATCGTTTGGCACAGTGGCGTAGGAGAGATCTGCTGTGTTGGCATGAGAGGCTGGAGCATTCGGTAGCATGACGCAGGGTTTCCCGGGGTTCTATGTCACAGTCTTTTGTCTTTAGCTTCTCACTTCTGAAGGATCTACCTGCGTGTGGTTCTCTGTTGTTTTGACTCTAGTTTATTTTTCAGTCATGTACTTTTTTCTTGAATAAATCTTTGCCTTGAGGTAGTTAATATATCAGTTTCAAATCAATTTTAATTTCCGCTGCTTTTTGCAATGTTCTTTATTTGTTGATATTTAATTGCGATAATAACCCTCGTGAAAATGGGGCGTTACATGTTGAGATAAATTTTTCACAACACAAATTTCACAAATAGCTTTATTAACTGATAGGGGAAATCGCAAGTGTACGATTATCTATCGCGTAATACAAAAAGATCGAACCCAAGGGATAGGTGTTCTTATTAATATAAATTTAGTACTTGTGCAAGAAATTAAAAGATGAATATATGAAGTTGGTTTGTTTTTAGAACAAAGATATAGCAACAAAATGATAAGAAATAAAGATGATAAGAATTAAGCTCTTGGGTTGATTTACATAGTCTATAAAAATGCTAGCAAGTTCCTACTTAATTTCTGAATTTTAAATCCATGTTCATGATGCTATAACCTAGAATTTCTACATCCTAATGATCTTAAGAAATGTAGAACTTTCTCCCTAATTACTAAAATTCACCCGCACCGGGATAACATTATAAGTTGCTCTCCAAATATTCTTCGAAAAGATCCACATTAAGCGATCCTCCTTGCGAGATATTAATAGAGGTATCTGCATGATTTTATGTGCCTCAAAGCTGGAAAACGTAGCAATGATCAAAGGCTAATTCCATTCCCCTGTGTTAGGGTTAATTAAATCAGCCACCACAAATAGTTGATCTGCATGTTGCCTACCACTAGCATGTGTGGCATTAGAGGACTTGGGGATCCCCTTGTGGTGCAAAAATTTGAGCTAAGGCAATGATTCGTGTACAGCTAAATAGTACAGACACCTCTGAACACCCATTTTTTCTTTCTATCTCTTTCTTCCAATTACATCACATCAGTGACGGACCCACATGCATGACTGGGGGGGCACGTGCCCCCACATAAATTTTCTGAAAATTTTTTTTAATACTAATAATACGAATATAATATAATTATTTTTATTTACTTTCCTAATTTCCAAACCCTACCCTAGCTCTCTCTTTCTTCTTCCTCTTTCAATCTTGCTGCGCCGTTTCTGCCTCCACGCTCGCGCCGTGCAGTTCTGCCTCCACGCTCGCGCCGCCCGCGCCGCCGCGTCGCACGGCCTCCTCCCGTCCTCGTCCTCGCTCGCGCCGCCGCGTCGGGCCTCCTCCCGTCCTCGTCCTCGTCCTCGCTCGCGCCGCCGCGTCGGGCCTGCTCGCCCGTCCTCCTTCCTTCGCCCGCGCCGCCGCATCGCGCGGCCTCCTCCGCCAGTCCGCGGCCTCCTCATTTTTGTGCCCCCCCATACTTAAATTCCTAGATCCGTCACTGCATCACATCATATATCACACTTATCACTTATCTCTCATCTCTTCCTATCTCTCTCTAGTGGTCTACACCCTTTACATGTCTACTAATCTTTATTCCTTCCAAAAAGCCCCTTGATCAAACACTGCTTGCCTACCACTAGCATGTGTGGCATTAGAGGACTTGGGGATCCCCTTGTGGTGCAAAAATTTGAGCTAAGGCAATGATTCGTGTACAGCTAAATAGTACAGACACCTCTGAACACCCATTTTTTCTTTCTATCTCTTTCTTCCAATTACATCACATCAGTGACGGACCCACATGCATGAGTGGGGGGGCACGTGCCCCCACATAAATTTTCTGAAAAAAAATTTTAATACTAATAATACGAATATAATATAATTATTTTTATTTACTTTCCTAATTTCCAAACCCTACCCTAGCTCTCTCTTTCTTCTTCCTCTTTCAATCTTGCTGCGCCGTTTCTGCCTCCACGCTCGCGCCGTGCAGTTCTGCCTCCACGCTCGCGCCGCCGCGTCGCACGGCCTCCTCCCGTCCTCGTCCTCGCTCGCGCCGCCGCGTCGGGCCTGCTCGTCCGTCCTCCTTCCTTCGCCCGCGCCGCCGCATCGCGCGGCCTCCTCCGCCAGTCCGCGGCCTCCTCATTTTTGTGTCCCCCCATACTTAAATTCCTAGATTCGTCACTGCATCACATCATATATCACACTTATCACTTATCTCTTATCTCTTCCTATCTCTCTCTAGTGGTCTACACCCTTTACATGTCTACTAATCTTTATTCCTTCCAAAAAGCCCCTTGATCAAACACTCATGCGTGTCCCAAAAATAGTGGGCCATGTTTAACTAGGACGGTAGCCAATAGAAGCCTCCAAAGCATCATGATGAGGGTGTTATCTAGCTTTAAGAACCCGAGCAAGAAGAGAGTCAGGTCTAGTTAGAAACCGCCACCTTTGCTTGGCCAACAAAGGAAAAGGAAAAGCTTCTGAAACCTAACCCTCTATGAGAATTCTTTTTTGTAAGCTTCATCCATCCAATCCAACAGAGTTTCTTCTTATCTGCATGTCGTCACTCGCAAAAAAACCGACCAATGAGGCCTTCAATATTATTGCAAAGAGTACAAGGGAGAGCAGAACGTCCTATTTAGGGATATCCTGTGCAACAGATTTAACAAAGACTACTTCACAAGCTCTATAAAGAGTGCGCTCCTTCCACCCCTTTAGCAAACCCTATTTCTATTAAAAGAAAACACCTATGTTTTAGATCTTCGCACCACTGTGGGAAGTCCCAAATAATTGTGGTGACTCTCCACTGCTTTCCCAGCAGCTTTTTTAGCTCATCAACGCGGGTACTAGGAATACATCAGATCCAAGAGAGTTCAAACTTATCCAGCTTTATTTTTTTGCCAGAGATTGCTGCATAAGTTTGGAGCATATGCAGGAAAGCATTGGCTTCATCAACAGATGCATGGTAAAAATGATGTACTGTCATCCACGAAGAGAAGGTGGTACATGATAGGTACTTTGGTTTTCAGTAACAATAGAAGGCAGGATCAATTTTAGTGTATTTGCAATAACTTGTGTTACTAATTGGACGGAAATGAATAGTATGAGTGGGCTTTTTGACTTTAGGACTAAGATGAATAAGAGTGTGATTAATGTCAACTGGATCTTGGTGCTCATTGAGGATTAGAAGGACATAATCTGCAACATCAACGCCAATGATGTTCCAAAACCACTTCTAGAAAAGTGCCAGAGTCCCATCGCTTTCTGGAGCTTTTGTTTATTAAGTGCATCATAAATCTCTTCACTAAAATAGTGGCTGTTCAAAATCCTCAAACGATCATCTTTAATTCTTCCGCTTACCAAGCATGTGGGATCCGATGCCAACAGAGGCTAGGTAAGGTTGTTTCTGAGAAAAAATTTATAAAGTATGAATTAATAACAACGTATTTATTCCCATAATTATCCTCTATCATGTCAATCGTGTTCCAGGAATTCCTTTGCGAAGCTTTTTGTGAAAGAACAACGTATTACAGTGTTGTGTTCCAGCCAAGACGTTCGAGAACGTTGACACCAGTAAATCTCTTCTTGTTCCAATTTTTATGCGACAAGTGACAATTTGTCTTATAATATCATCACGATAAGTCAATATTCGAATCACATTTATCTACTTTTGAAAGTGGGGACTTGATTAGAGAAACTAAAGCATAGAGAACTAAAATAATGCATATGTGAAACTATATAGACCAAAAGTGTTAGCATCTTGCAAAATAAAGGAGGAAACACCTGGGGGATCTCTCCCCACCCAAATAATGTCATGATTATTAAAAGCAAGGTGACTAATTGCATCAGCCACACAGTTGGATGTGTTTTTGCAATGTTGGAGACTACAAGATCTAAAGGAAGCATGAAGCAATCTACAATCTTCTTCCATCATGTCCAGGTATGAATTAGGCAGAGTGGTCCATTGCTAAGCACATACGCTATTTGGCTTTCAATGGAAGGATCCACCTCTTACCTTCTCCTCTTCTAGTTCTGGATAGTGATTATGTCCATGGAGTGAGCTTGCTTAGAATGGTTTCTCTTTTTGGTCTCCTTCTTTGCGCTAGCAACTTCCTCCTTCAAATAAAACTGCTCCAAGAATTCACCAGTCCACTCTCCCATCATCTCTACCATGCAGAAATCATTTAGCCCTTTGGAAGTCATCTTTGGATCAAAAACATTGAACTTGATCTTCTCATCAACAACTCTTTGAGACATTTTTCCTTTGGCCACATTTATTTTTGCTTGAGCTTTGGCTAAGAATGGTCTCCCTAAAATCAGCGAACTCTTTCCATATTCATCCACATCAATAATCACAAAGTCCATCGAGTATTTGAATTTCGCCACCTTCACCAAGACATTTTCAACCACTCCCCATGGTGTAACTACCGAGCGGTCAGCAAGTTGAAGTACCATCATTTTAGGCCTCAACTCTCCAATACCCAATCTCTCAAACACGGGTAAGGCATTAGATTAATGTTTTCCCCCAAATTGCTTCTTGAACATTAAAACAAACTTGGAGAATCGCTTCTCCAACTGTATAGGGAAAGAAATATTATCACATCCTCAAGAAAAAATATCTCTCATTAATCATTTCATTCAAACAATAACATACAAATCAATATCAAGAAAAACTAATAATACTATCAATACTACCACTAATAATCATAACAATATTAATATTAACATATCAATTTATTAGGAGGGAATATGGGATATAACATTTCTCCCCCACTAAAAGAAAAATTTCGCCCTTAAAATTTCGTCCCTAGGTAAAGAGATATGGATGAGATATCTATTGGGAAATGAAGTCTCTGTCTCACGAGTTGATAAGGTTTTAATGACGAAAACTCATAAAGTTATAAAAGCTAAAGATCTTGTGATCTCCAATGTTAATCAGAATGCAGGAATGAACATCCAAGAATGAATGAAGCAAATCATCAGATGGAAGATAAAGGAAGGAAAAGGCATAGAAGATAAAAGGAGATGAAGACATGGAACAATCCAGCAGTCATCCATGCATTACGAGACTGAATTCAAAATGGCTATGGAGTGTTCATCAGCATTCATTGAAAGCAAGGAGTAGTGGTCGTTTGGAGCAAAGGATCAAGTCTTGGCTAGTTTGCAGTTCGTTGAAAGCAAGCTCGTTGAAATAAAAAACTTTCTATATGCAAGCTCAAGAAGGCTTAGTCTAGAAGAAAGGAGATTCAGTCAAGTTCAAGTTTATCGGTCAAAGCTATAAAAAGAAGCTCATTTTCAATGGAGATCAACTAGGAAGAAACAGAAGACACTTCTTGTCTGAATCAAGACTGAAGTCATGGGAATCCTAAACTCAAGCTATCTCATCATATTAAGAACTTTAGAAGTAAAGAATTTCAAGGTCCAGTTCATTCTTAAAGAAGACATCTTTTTCTCACTCTAGACAGATGACATGATAAGACTCATTATCAAAAGAAAATACTCTAAAAAGAAGAACTTATCAGACGACGCTCAAGCACAATAAACCTCATCACAGCTTCTACCGTCTGATCAAAGCTTGAGTTGATATTATGGAAGACATTCAAGACCTCAATCTTGGCAATAGGGATCTCAACCTATTGGCTAGATAGACTAAGCAGTCAGAAGAAGACAATGAATAACTCTTCCTGACATAGTCTATCAGATCAAGAAGCAAGAAATCCTCAAGACATATTATCTATCTAACAAGGTATTGTGTGCTTCAAAGAAGTTTACAGTAATGACTTGCTCATCGATAACATCACAATCATTATTTGTAAACAACTAATGTACACTGTTAGAGAAAAGCAGTATCGTGTGATACTATTGTCTGTATCGTCTAATACTAGCGTCTGAATAAGTTAGCATTCTATCGTCGGTATGGCAGCATCGTCTGCCAAGTTGAATCAAATGCATAACTATATCATCTGATCAGTTAGTCATGTCAGCTGTCCATGAGTGATAGGTGTCAGTTATCCATGTGTGATAGGTGACCCGCTAATTATGTTGACGTCGATTAGGTTGACCCGGAATATTCGGGATCTTGTCTGTTTCTCTATTTTCTCTTTGTATAAATACATGGCTTGTAACAGTGAATTCATTAGAATAGAAAGAACATTCAGTATCTTCAATTTCTCAATTTTTCTTCTTCAAAGAACCATTGGTTCTTAACATGGTATCAGAGTCTATCCTAGATCCGTTTGTTAGTGGAGACTACCCATATGGGTTACCCGTAGATGCCCAGTCCTGCAAACCTCAACTCTCAAGCTAGCTTTTATGGTTGAGTTAGGCCTCCCAATTTCTAATATGGTATCAGAGCAAGGTCATGGGTTCGAATCCCCCGGCTAACACTGGGGGGGGATTGTTGGATTTATTAATTCAGCGTCACCCTTAGGATTCGATGAGCTTAACATCCTAACCCATGGCGCTTAGTATGGGCTAGGCGTAGCCCCTTGAGGGATCTATACTATAAGGAAATAAAGTTGTGCCCTCACTAACAACAATTGCTTTTGACGTAGTGGTAAGAGCTTGATCCCAAAGTGGTATCAGAGCCAGGTACATTTCATTCACGTCTAAACATTCATAAAGGTTTCCAGAAGAAGTGTCTACCAGAAGCATAGTCCACCAGAATCTACTTTCAACACGTGAATGATGTGTAGAGATCTGTAGCTGAAGAACTATCTAATATGACAAGATAAATATCAATCTTTAGAAACACTCTCCCAAAAGCAAGTACTAAAGTAAAAAAGCCTGGGAACTTTTTCCAACGTCACCCTTCTCTCTCAAGTGGATACATTCAATGCCTCGAATAGGTAAACTACTATTCAATGATATACTCTGACGAATTTCTCTCCAGCGTCACATCCCACTTGTCTCAACGGGTCTCAGCTTAGAACTTACGGACAAAGGATTCAAGCAGATGCTATCCTACTTCCATTCGGGTACATCCAAGGATTGCATAACTCCTGCGGGTATCTGATGTTCTACTTTTGCCTTCTGGCAGGTTAGACAAGTTTCCACATACTCAGCTACTTGCTTCTTCATCCCAGGCCACCAAAAATTTAACTTCAAATCTTGATACATCTTTGTTGCTCCTGGATGAATACTCAACCTACTCTTATGTCCTTCGTCAAGGATCATCCTTCTCATTCCTGAGTAATCAACACACATACACGTCCTTTGAATCGTAAGACGTCGTCTGATCTTACTTCAATGTCTGGTGCTTTTCCCAAAATAATCAACCATCTCTTCTCCAAAATTTCCTCGTCTAACATCTGTTTCTCATAGATCCCCTTCATGAAGTCACTAGAAATAGTGATCATTCCAAAACTTAGCCTTCTAGGCGCGATCTTAAAATCTTTGGTCAGATCTCTAAACTTCTCCAACAACTCCATCTCCTTCACCATCATCATTGATGCACTAACCGCATTCCTAATTAATGCATCGACTATTACATTAGTTTTTCCCAGATGATACTGGAGAGTGAATTCGTAGTCCTTCAAGAATTCCATCCAGCATTGTTGTCACATGTTAAGCTCCTTCTGATCAAATAGATACTTCAAGATTTTGTGGTCACTGAAGATTGTGAATGTACTGTCATAGAGATAGTGTCTCCATATTTTTAGGGCAAACACAATGGATGCCATTTCCAGGTCATGGGTCGTGTAGTTCTGCTCATGAATCTTCAACTGTCTTGAAGCTTAAGCCACAACCCTACATTCTTGCATTAGCACACAAACAAGACCTTGATGTGAAGCATCGCAAAACACATCATAGGGTTCTCCCTCCTGAGGTAGAGCTAACACAGGCGAGGTTGTCAAAAGTTTCTTAATCTCCTGGAAACTTAACTTACAAACCTCACTCCAAGAAAATGGTTGGTTCTTCCTTGTAAGCTGTGTCAATGGTCCTGCGATCTTTGCAAAACCCTTAATGAAACGTTGATAATATCTAGCCAAACCAATAAAGCTTTGGATATTAGTTACAGTATTAGGTTTCTCCCAAGCAAGCACTGCTTCCACTTTCGATGGATCCACGACAATCCCTTCCTTCGAGATGACATGTCCTAAGAACTTCACCTCGCCTAACCAAAACTCAAACTTGGATATGCCGATGTAAAGCTCCTTCTCGTGAAGTACTTGAAGTACTTGTCGTACATGGTTTTCGTGTTCTTCATGACTCTTAGAGTGTATAGGAATATAATCGATAAACACCACCACAATACGGTCTAACAACGGGTGAAAGATCTTGTTCATGTAATCTATGAACACTGTCAATGCGTTAGTGACTCCGAACGATATTACCAGGTATTCGTAATGTCTATACCTCGTCCAAAAATAAATTTTCGGGATGTCCTCTTCTTTCACTAGAATTTGGTGATATCCAAACTTTAGATTGATCTTTGAGAAACAACAGCTCCTCGAAGTTTGTCCATTAGGTCATCGATCCTTGGTAGCGGATAAGGATTCTTTATCGTTACCTTGTTGAGTTGTCTGTAGTCGACACACAACATTTCTCCTCCATCCTTCTTCTTTACCAAAAGGACAAGCGCTCCCCATAGCGACACACTAGGTCGAATAAAACCCTTGTCTCTGATCTCCTTCACTTGCTCCTTCGATATCTCCAGTTCTGCTAGTGCCATACGATAAGGTGAGATCAATATGGGACCCGTTCCAGGAACTACATCGTTGGTGAACTACGTGTCTCTTATTGGGGGTATTCCAAGAACTTTCTCCGAAAAAATGTTAGCAAATTCCTTCACCACAGAGATATTAAGAACATCATTTTTTTTTCTTCAACGCTAGCAGATAGGAGGTATTTGTGACAATCCTCTGTTACGTTATTTCGTATGAGGTGAGCGTTCAGGTATGCTGAAATACCTAAATCCGGGAAGACAACAGTTCCATTCTTGCAATCTAAGATTACATGATTGGTTGAGAGCGAATCCATACCGAGAATTACATCGGGGGTCTTTAGGGGAAAACATATCAAGCTAACTATATAGTTCCGATCTTGGAACTTTAGAGGACAATTCAAACATGCGGAGGTGACAGTCACAGTCCTTGCGGGAGCGGTGACCACCAGATCAAAAGGTAGAGTTGAAATGACTAAACCCAAACCTTTCGAGATTGGGTCATGGAGGCATCCTGGTTCTATCAAGAACAGTAGGTCTCCCACACAACTATACAGGTACAAAATACTTCCCTAGGTAATTATATCTAGGGTTTGAATCTTCAAAGGAAGGTCATAAGCTAAGAAAACAATCAAAAAAACAATCAAGCAAGCACGCAACCTAGCGTAGAAGACCTATTCCCCCCAAGCTCTGGCGAACGAAACCAAAGCTCTGATGCAACAATGTAACGCCGTAATTTTCACGAGGATTATTATCATAAATATCAATAAATAAAGAACAATGCAAAAAGAAGCGGAAATTAGAATCGATTTTGAACTGATATATTAACTGCCTCAAGGAAAAGATTTATTCAAGAAAAGAGTACATGACTGAAAAATAAACTAGAGTCAACACAACCGAGAACAACACATAGGTAGATCCTTCAGAAGTGAGACGCTAAAGACAAAAGATTATGACATAGAATCCTGGGAAACACTACGTCGTGCGACCAAAGAAAAAGTCACGCGCCTGTCAATAGGCGGATCCTCTGGCTGTCGCCCACAGACTATGTCATCAAAAAATCTAATAGCGTCTAATATACGTCGCGGAGGAACAGTAACGCAGATAGTCCCTCGGTGGTAACGAAAATCCACGGTCAAACCGTATCGATCTCGTTGTGTAGTCCTAATCCATCCAGTATACGTAGCGGTACGGTAGATACAGCTATAACTCCACACATCTCCAACATCCTGGTCGAGCAATTAGATCTCATCGTGCCTCGGGTACGACACTTGGTGAAATTGGTACTCGTCCATCTAGCGATAAGCGCCCACACAAAAAGCATTCAAACAAGCAAGGGTCAAATCAAATAAACAAGACCTCATAAATCACATGTGCATAGATATCTAGGTAATTAAATCATCCAGAATTTAATTAATCAATTATGAAAATCCAATTATGAAAACGTGTCCCTAGGGTTCGTTAGGTTTCCACTAAAACTAAATGATCGCGATAAGGTTTTACGTCAACATTGGAAAGACGGGACGACCATGACACCTCCAGGAAATGAGGGTAACTTTGCTTGCAAGGTATGCCACTTAAACAGGAACCACGACTGACAACTACCGAGTGAACCAAAATATAGGAACAATCCACAATAGGACGATAACGACTGGGGTGAACCAAAAACATGTGAGCAACGACAGGGGAAACAATCGTGTCCAGGGAACCAATCGACAAAGGAACAGTCGTGTGAACCCGAAACTATTCATATGAGTTAGTCGAAATATCTTAAACCAAACCACCCAACAAATAAGGGAAAAACAGTAATCTCAGTTAATAATCAACATTATCAACAGGCATAAATATATTCTGACATTAATAATCACATAGGCATGTCTTATGCATTTAAATATAAAATCACTTAAGCATGTATTCATCAACATATAGCACAAGCATCATGAAATTATAAGCACATAGCACACAATTCGAAACACATAATCAAATAGCACATAGCATTCCACACATGCATACTTTACTAAGACTGAGTGCCCTTACCTTGGCCTAATCCAAGCGTATAACCAAATCCAACACAAGGTCCTCCGAAAGAGATGAAAATCCTTGATCACAAGAAGAAAATAAGAAGAACTCCTCCAATAAAGAAGAAATTCGAACAAGAGAAGGAAAGAAGGCTATGAGAAATTCCTACATCTAAAAAATGAAAAGAGAACTTGAGTTGCTCTCTAGAGTGAGGGGAAGGATTTTTCTGCTTCCTGGTGACTGAGAAACAAGGAGGATTTGCAGGCTATTTATTGCTGAAAATTCAGGTCAGACCTACTTGTCTATCAAGTAGTCTCAGTATTATCTCTAATTAAAATCAATTAATAAAAGATAAAATCTGAATTAATAACCCTAGACGACAAAGAATATTCCTTCTCTTGAAGGTTCCTTAATTCTAAACTAACTAAAACTCTTAATTAGGAAAAAATCCACATAAAATGGAATTAATCACAAAATAGTCCAAACCTACTGAATCATATGAGTAGGCTACGACAACATCATATATATGCCTATAATGTAGCATATAAGTTGACCACATAAAAATAAAAAGGAAAAAAAATATTTTCCTTTTACCTTAATTAAATAACCAAAGAGCCAAAACATCATAATTAATATTCATAAAAGCATCCAATAATATTAATAATAATACTATATTACCTAATAATAGTCTATATTGGAAAAGATTAAAATACCCCTAGACTAATTTCTAGGATCATACACAACACAAAAGGACCGCCAAAATGAAAGTTAAGAAGTTCAAAAGGAAAATTAATAAAATACACCAAAATTAATAAAGATTAAAAGGAGCACCAAAATAATCAAAGTTTACTACTAGACGAGAAAAGACACTTGAAGAAAGTTTTGCCAAGCCTCTAAACTCAATATAATAAAAGGTCTATTAAAAATTAAATAAAAGCTAAAACATTTATTTATAAATCAAGGTATGGCAGAACTACTCTCATCTTCTTCATTGGAAAAAGTCAATACTCAAACCCAATATCCTTTCATTGAATTTTTAATTTCCATTATTATGAAAACTCAAGCAAGCGCCACCATCCGATGTTGTCAACTCTGCTCGTTTTGTCTACTAACTGCATATATCACAGGGAAATAACACACTTTAGATTCTTTATCACAAACAAAATGTTGATTAAACTTCAAGCCAATGGATATCAATCCTAATAAATTAATAATGTAAATAATTCTAATTAATATAGAATATTAATCAATTTTCTTACTGTCTCAGCAATCAGGTGTTGACACTCATTATTGCCGCTTGGATTTTATCAATTGTGCACTTCATCAAAGTGCATAAAGAGGACACTAAGCCAGGAGCCAGTGGTGTTGGAGTTTCTTTAATCAGCATCTGATATGAAAGTGTACCAAGACACCCTCCAGATCCAATATCAGTTATGGGCCCATTGTTCAGCCAAAACTCATCAGGAAAAATGGCAAAGCCCGAGGGCAGCAGGGTTCCATAATCTAGATCTGACCCACTCAAGACTAAAGTCATCGTATCAATTTCAACAGGAGCATACACCATGTATGAGCCTGTACAGTCAGTGCAGGTCTCTTGAACTATGACCTTGTTGCTTTGGCTGGAATTTTCACTCTACAATGTCATTTATGAAAAATGTTGTTAGGTTATCTATAACTATGAGACATAAAATATTGGATGTTATAAATACTAAACTAAACCACCAACTTACATTGGCATGAAGTAAAGAGACAAAGTTTCCAGGATCACAACCACTTGTTATGTGTGCCAGTTCTTGAACTAGAAAACCGTTGGTGAAAATATCCCACTGAAAATTTAACAATTATTTTTGAAGTGTAATAGATAAACTATAGAAACCAAATCAAGGCTAAGAATCCACCACATATATAAATTTTTATTTCTGCTACTATGATGTAAGCATTAATGGAAATGCTATACTTACCTGGTTTCTTGTGTTTTCATTTCGAATAAAATCAAAGAGTCTCTTGGAAGGAATTGGAAGCGAGAAAGAAGTTGAAACACTAATAACAACACCATTAAGTGTGCCTGATGTGTCAGTTTGGTTTCTGGTCATGATCCTCACATCATCAACACCAGTTGGTGTTGTCTGGACTGTCCAAACATGTGGTGGTGGGGAAGCACCAACACAGTTGCAATAGCTCTGCATAATTTTCTGTGCTATCTTCATCAAGTTATTTCTTCCTTCAGGAGTTATCCCTGTTTCATATACATATAATTAAGGATTGAGAAAGATAAAACATGATCCTAATTATAAGAATTTATTAAACTTTGATCATGATCCTAATAATGATTGAAACAAAAAGATGGAGAAAGATAAAATTCCGTATACCATTAGTTTCCTCTGGTGGTATGTAATTTGACATTGTGTAAGCCTGACGTTCGCAATGTCTTTCTAAAGTTCTTATCC
Source organism: Acmispon strigosus (assembly GCA_030819835.1). NCBI lineage: Eukaryota > Viridiplantae > Streptophyta > Magnoliopsida > Fabales > Fabaceae > Acmispon > Acmispon strigosus. The sequence goes on from JAUAMA010000007.1 coordinate 32,839,086, forward strand.
ATCGTCTAGCTCCAAAGAAAAAGCCAGAATTAACTAGATTTTTGAAGAGAGTATGCACTTCTCTGCCTTCAACTTGTACATGTTCAATACATGTAACCTAAAGAAAACAATTAATTTTTTTTAATAAATTTATCTTAGAGGAAAATCGATTATCAACAATGTGGTGAATAATTGAAGAAATTGTTCCATTTGAAATAACACCTTTGAGAAACCAAATGGAAATTCTTGAATCATATAGCCAGAGGGTCGTCTTCTGCATCTTGTGGCAGAACCTGGTCGAATATCATCCAAGGAAATATCAACCACAACCCACGCCTCAGTAGGGTGATACTTACAGTACCTTAAGAAATAACTGTCACGAGTAGGAACAAGATGTGAAAGCGTGTGGAACTCTGCTGAGATCTGAAAAAATAGAAGAAAATATTACATGAAACACCATGTTTAAAATCCTTCAACAGTTGATTATGATATCATTATCAATTCTTGGGAGAAGTTAGAGTTTCAAAATTGATTCGAAGAAAAAGGAAATGATCAAAACATGCGACTAATCAATACTCGTGAGAGGTGAAGAAGGTGAAAGGGGGGGAAAACTTTGAATACCACTTGCAAGGCTCCATCATAGTTTCCTTCCACTCCAGTTGATAGGATTTCAGTGGTTCTTGCACTTGAAATAATACCGGGAAACACAGTTGACCATTGATTCTGAAAATTGTTGTCAATACAAAGGGAAATATATATGTAATTGTGAAAATAAATTATTGGAACATTTAATAATACTCACCACATCCATAAGGATCTCAATGAGGTTAATAGGATTCATGGCAACAATCATGGATTCTCTTGAACCTTCAGATATGAAACCCAATGGTGTTGGACAAACCCTTATAGGGAAAGCCCTAGCATATTCTTGTTGATTTATTATCTCACTATGCATTCCACGAATCCATAAAGGTTCTCCAGCATGAGCCATCTTTGTAAATTCCTTCATTGCTCCAATTGCAAGCTCAATAATTAAGGCTTTCTCATGATCAGTAAAAGGAGTAGTTGTGGTAATTGACCTTTGAGGGTCACTGCTGCCATCATTCACTTGCACTTGCATGCTTGACTCCGGAACATAGTTAACAACATCAAAGGAGTGCGAAGGTATTGCACTGTAAGGTGGCGGTGGGAGGTTAGAGAAGGAAGTACTTGCAGGTTTTTCTTCATATTTTTCTTCCATTGCTCTTTTCTTTTCAATCTGAGCGTAAAACAAATAAAAAAATTAAAAAGACCTTAGTTTAGTTCAACCAAGAAGAGAGAGAGAGAGAGAGAGAGAGAGAGAGAGAATTGTTTACATGATGCAGTGCTAGTGATTAAAATTGGCGTACCTCTTCTTTTAATTGAGCATTCTTTAGCCTCAACTTCTTTTCTTCAAAGGACATTTCACCAACAAAAGATTGGCTTCTACAGCAAAGGCACTTAGCGTTACTCAGTGCCTCCTTATACTTCAAGTTCTCAGCATAAAGCTTTTCATTTTGAACGATAAAAATGGTATTCCGTTGACGTTCAAACATAACCTAGATGTATGTATACACAACCAAAGAATCATAACATAATAATAGTATTTAATTTTGGAAAAAATATAGGGATACAACCTCATCCGATGTTTACACTCCAAAACAGGCAGAAAATATTAGAGATAGTAATTAGTAAATGCAATGAATGAAATGAGAAAGTATAATTCAGTTTTTTAAAAATAAACATGGTTTGTTTAAGACAAGTCAAAAAACTTTTAGGAAAAGAATTTATTAGCACCACAAATCGAGAGAGATTAAAATAGAATGAAAGAGAAATCAGGGGTTTAATAAATGTTATCATAAGAAAAGAATAGTGATAAGAAAAAAAGTGATTGGAATTTAAATTAAAGAAAATTTTTGGTGGTTAATGTATCAAATTTCCAAATTTAATCTTTTATTTTTTAATATTATTCATAAAAACTTAATAAAGTAATTTACTCTAATTCAGTAATATCTAGAGTGTGGAAATTAATGGTTTACACCTAAAATATACCCTCCATCTCGAGAGAGATAAAAATAGAGGAAAGAGAAGTGAGAGATGATAGATGACTTATAAGATAAGAAGAAAATCAGCAGGAAAAATTGAGTGAAATTGAGATGGAAGATAAAGTGGGTATGGTCGGTGTAGAGAGACGGCGACCCAGGTTGATGTTGACAAGTATGTTACATTTTAATGCAACTATTGTAGAAGGTTATATAGGTTTTGTCCCTTACCTTCGCCTGGGCGCGCTTGCGTCTGAACCAAAACATGATTTGCATAGAATTCAGCCCGAGCAAATTACCGAGCTCTCTTCTTTGATTCTCATTAGGGTAATGGCAATCCTTGAAGAACCTGGCAAGATAAAAGTTTAAAAACAAATTTCTGAGTAAGCATAGCTAAGAAAGATATTTTTTTGACTTATTAGAAATAAAAAATTGGAGGTGCATTAAAGCCCTGCCTTTCCATCTCTTGTATTTGGTGCTGAGTGTAGAAGCTACTGCACTCCCTTCTAGATTGTTGGGAGGCGTCAACGGAAGTAGGAGGTTCGGTGTTGTCATCGGAAGAAGAATCTTCTTCCATATTCTTGATAGCTACATCTGCAAGTTGTTTATCACCATCTTCGTTCCTTCCATTGTAACCCTGTGATGAGGTCGGTGGTATCCGCTGCGATGAAGACACGTCACGCTTGGCTTGTTGAGTTTTAAAGTTTGCCATGATTATTTGTGTTTTCACAAAATAGCCTATTTCCCAAACTGCTAAACCACGTAGTCAAAAAATCGTTAGCACAAGTGAAAATAATTACACAAGTAGAAAGGTATGTAGTTAGAAAAGTTAATTTTTTTATTAAAAAATATGTTTTCCGTGTTTAGTTCAGTTGTAGTCTCATTAGAAAATACAAAATGTAGCTTCTGCAGTTACCTTGCTTTAAATGATGGCACAAAGGTGGAAAATCAATATATATATATATATATATATATATATATATATATATATATATATATAAAGAGACTTACTCTTTTACATTAAATACTTTCAATTGTAACTTTGTATTAAAACGCATCACTAGCTAATTCCCTTTCCCTTTGTAATAAATATATTAAATAATAAAATTAAAATTTTAAAAACGTTGTATTGTCAAAAACTATTCAACTACCTACATTAAAAAATAACATTTATAGACTTTACTTGATTTTTACATAAGTTACAATATTATTTATTTATCTATTGTCATTTCATTATTTTTTATATTAATTGTAAAAATTCTTATACATATAACTAAAATATTAAAAATAAGAATTAGTCAAATATTAATTATCAATTTCAAGTAGATAAGAAATTAAAAATATACAAAGTAATATATTTTATATTAAATAAATATATAAAATATTGAAATTAGTCAATGAATGCCTTTTGTAAATATATATATTAAAAATTATTCTTAAATTTTAAATGATTATGTAAATTGTTAATATTGACAATAATGTTGTTCTGTGTTATTTTATAAAATAATTTTAAATAAATTGTTATTATAATTATTTAAGTATTTTCAAATGTATAGAGTATACATATAATAAATGTTATTTATCATATCATGGGAAATAATTATGACCAAAGTAGAATAAATTTAAATTTGCTAAATACTATTTTATGATATTATAGTTATAACTCATTATAACTGTAAAAGTTTAAATTACTTCACTGTTGATAAAAAGTATATAAATTATGCAATTATAAGTTATTTGATGATATTAAAAACTTATTACTTAATTTAAATATTTCTAATGTACTTAAATAAATTATTAAATTGTTAAAATTACTTCAATGTTAATTATTAAATATAACTTATTAAATTTGAGTAATGTAATTATTTTCACAAAGAGAAATCTAATAATATTTATTGAAATGTCCTTTTTTTCCTTCGAAAAACTACAATACTGAATAGAAGCTACAAACCAAAAAATTAATCGCTTAACATAAGAGGCTCTAACTCGTAGAACGAAGCATCGAGAAGAAATGTCTTATTACAATAATTTTTTATTTTATCACATTTATAATTAAACTATTTTCATACTTATTTATTTACGCTATATTCTAAAACTTTGAAAATAAATCTGTGTTACACACGGGTATTATATCTAGTTAAATAAGTAAATAAGGAACTCATTTGGGATATTTATTTTCCAAAGTTTAAGTAAAAAAAATTCATTATTTTCAATTTAATTCATGACACATAGCAACCACTAATTGGAGGAGACTGTGATACAATTTATGGTACAAAAGCAAAGAAAAAATTAGAACAAAGAGAAAGAATTTTTCTCTCCAAATCTTATTAATTATTTGGAAAAATTTTGTCCACATCTCAATTCCATCTACACAGACAAGAAAGATAAGTATAAAAGAGAGAGAATGAGAGACATGATGAGTAAAGTGATCGAAAAAAAGGCAGAGATATGAATAAAAATTTGGAAGAAATGTGTTAGAAGAGAGTGAGTATGAATATACCAGAAACTCAAAATTCTTTTATATATATCGTATTAAAATGTTAGTTTTTTAGTCCATTCAAATTCATGTTCTTGTGTTTCAAACTTCAATCTAGTATGCAAATGTTTATTAGGAGAAAACAAACATGAATATAAGAAATAAAGGAAATCTCACCCGAAATCCTTCTTAGGTTGTCGACACCACTTCAGAAACACTGAACAGATCAGAGTAGCACTGCTGTGAAATTCTTGGTGTTTTGAAATTCTCCATTCACTCACCACTCACCCCTATTTATAACTCCAAGGGTTCAAAGTGTGGGGTTTAAAATATTAATGCAGCATTAAAATTCTGCGTATCACAATTAAAATAGTTAATACATAAAAAGTTCTTACATGCTAAGTCATGAATGAGTGAACTTCTAAATTTTTGCTTGTTCTTAATGCTCTTATGATTTCTTTGACAAAATGGCATTAATATTTGACAATAAACTAATTTAACATGAATATTTAATAATATTTAAATTTATTGCAATAAATATCATTAAAAAAGTTTAAATAAAGCATTCATTGTGTATTAATTAAAATTTAAAATTTAAAATTTTTCTTAATGATATTTATTGTAATCAAATTAAATATTATTATAAATATTAATGTTAAACTACTTTATTGTTGATAAAAAAGTATGTAAATCACACACATATATATATATAAGAAATTTAGATTATAATATTAAATATCATTACTTAATTTTAAAACTTTCTTAATGATATTTATTGTAATAAAATTAAATATTATTATAAATATTAATGTTAAATTACTTTATTGTTGATAAAAAAAGTATGAAATAATATATATATATATATATATATATATATATATATATATACAAATATTAATCAAATTTCGATGATGATATTAAATAATTATTACTTGAATTGAAGATTTTTAATTCAGTTAATCATATTTTATATTATGAAGTAAATGTTAGACCACGCAGCGGTAATGGAGAAAGAGAAAATAGAGAAAACAAGAACCAGAACAACAGAGAGGAAAATAGAGATAGAACGAGAGAGTAGAGTAGTGAGGTAAAACTAAAATTTTATTATTGAATTAACTCCTCATTACGACTACACTTCCAACTTATATACATTGGGTATGTATGGGCTTCTCAAACAACCAGGCCCAACCTACAAGGCCCACCAGACTAATTCTCAAGCTTAGAACTACATTCTCAGCACCCCCCCTTTAATTCGAAAGCCACTCAGTCAAGATACGAGAAAAAATAGTAGACACGCCATAAGCGATCCTACTAAAAAAAAACATGTAAACCTGACGAGCACTAACTCGAGTATCAGTTGATATTGAGCTAAAGCCAAAAATGTAGCACCAGACGTGAACATTGCTAACACCAAACTAGGTCACTGCCAGACGAACTCACCACTGACAGACAAGCTCATTACCAACTAGCAACGTTCAACATCTTCCTCAAATCTTTGAATCTGCTTGTGCTTAATGCCTTTGTCATTATGTCATCAACTTGTACTTCAGTTTTGCAGTGCTTCAGACGTATCCTTTCTTTCGAAACTTGTTCACGTAGAAAGTGATACTTTGTCTCGATATGCTTACTTCTTCCGTGTGCAACTGGGTTCTTTGCCAGATCAATAGCTGACTTATTGTCAACCAACAATTCAATCACCTTTGTATCATAGATTTTTAATTCATTTAGCAATGAACTCAGCCACAGAGCTTGACACACATTATGACATGCTGAAATATATTCAGCTTCACATGTCGATAATGCTATCACCAACTGTTTCTTAGAACACCATGAAATCGGAGCTCCAGAAAGTAGAAAAACATAGCCCATAGCACTTCTCCTTTCCAGTAAATCTTTGCACCAATCAGAGTCAGAATAGGCTACCAGACGTAGACTACCTTTCTCTAACTGATTCGGAAATAACACCCCAAAATCAAGAGTTCCTCTAAGATACCTAAGAATTCTATTTGCTGCTATCAAGTGTGATTGTTTTGGTTCACTCATAAATCTGCTAACTAGACCAACGTTGTAGGTAATCTATGGTCTACTATGACAAATGAAACGCAAGCATCCTACAATTTGTCTAAACAGAGTACCATCAACAGGTGATTCATTTTCACCTTTATCAAGTTTAAGATTTACCTCAGACGAATTCTCTGCTGTATTACAGTTCATCATATTGAGTCTCTTCAAAACATCTAGAACATACTTCCTTTAATGCATGAAGATTCCATCTACAATCTGTGTAAACTCAATTGCAAGAAAATATGACAGTTTTCCCAGATCTTTCATTTCAAATTCAGATTTCAGTTGTTTCTTCAACAACTCAATTTTTCCAAAGTTGTTGTCAGTGATCAGCAGATCACCGACATATAGGCAAATGATCAAAATATCATTAACCACAGTCTTCACATAGACAACATGCTCCACCGTACATTTTCTGAAGCCTGATTTAGCTAAGAATGTGTCAATCCTTTTATTCCAGGCCCTTGGAGCCTGTTTCAAACCGTATAAATCTTTCTTCAATCTGAAAGTTTATTTTCACTTCCTTCTTTAACGAAACCTGGAGGTTGAGAAACATAAACTTCTTCTTCAAGTGGTCCATTCAGAAACGCGCACTTTACATCGAGCTGTCATAGACTCCACTTCTTCAGGCTAGCTAAAGCTACTATCAACCTCACAGTTTCTAGTCTGGCAACTGGTGCAAATACTTCAGAGTAATCTATTCCTTCTCACTGCATAAATTCCTTTGCCACCAGTCTTGCCTTATGCTTGGCGATGGTACCGTCTGGCTGTCGATTAACTTTAAAAACCCACTTTACTGCAATGGGTAATTTATTCGCAGGAAGTTTGACTAGCTCCCATGTACTGTTCTTCTCAATTGATTTCAACTCTTCTTGCATCGCAACTCTCCAAATATTACTTGAAATAGCTTCTTCAAAGTTAATTGGTTCTGCGTCTGCCAACAATGCCATATGCACTAATTCACCATCAGAGCCAATTTCTGAGTCAGGAAATACTTCAAAGTTATTGAATCTACTTGGCATATTCCTCGTTTTGCTTGACCTCATAGCTTGTGGTGAAATTTGAACAATAGTTGGTGTCCTGGTTTGGTTGCCCAATGAGGTACCAGACGAGATACCTTGATGATAGTCAAACGAAATCTCTTGTTGGTAACCAAATGGAGTCTCCTGTTGAATATTAGACAGAGTCTCTCTCTGGGAACCGGACGGAGTCTCCTGTTGGGTATCGGACGAAGTCTCCAGTTGTGAGCCAAATGGAGTCTCCCGTCGATAGCCGGACGGAGTCTCTCGTGGGGTACCAAACAGAGTCTCCCGTTGAGTACCAAACGGAGTCTCTCGTTGAGTGTCGGACGGAGTCTCCCTTAGAAAACCAGACGGAGACCAATTTTTGAATTCTTCAAAAATCACATCTCTGCTGAACTCAATTTTCTCAGTTCTGGGATTATAGAGCCTGTAAGCACCTGTAGGTGTATATCAAAAAAAAAATCATAGACTCACTCCTACCATCAAGCTTCTTCCTTTTCTATTCAGGAACATGTTTATGGCATAGGCAGCCAAAAACTCTCAGATGCTTGACGAACGGTTTCTTCTCGGTCCAGACTTCTTCTGAAACTTTTGAGTTGAGGCTCTTTGTTGGACATATGTTCAGAATATAGGCAGCAATCATTGCTGCCTCACCCCAGAAACTATGAGATAGATTCTTACCCTTCAGCATGCCTCTTATCATGTTCAGGATTGTCCTGTTTCTTCTTTCTGTAACACCGTTGTGCTGTGGTGTGTAGGGAGCTGTGATCTCATGGAGAATCCCATTCTATGTGCAAAAAGCTTCCATCTTGTTAGAACAAAATTCAACGCCACCATCAGTTCGTAGTACCTTAATCTCTCGTTTGCACTGCTTTTCAGCCATAACTTTGAATATCTTGAACACAGAATAAACTTCACTCTTAGATTTAAGCAGATATATCCACATTTTTCTACTATACTCATCCACAAATGAAACAAAATACTTGTTTCCTCCCATAGAAGCAGTTTCAATAGGACCACAAACATCAGAGTATAGTACTTCTAACAATGCAGTGGATCTAGTAGGTGTAAAAGTAGTTAATGTTGCTCTAGTCTATTTGCTCGCTAAACATTTTTCACATACCTTGGAGGGGACCTGGATTTGAGTTAGGCCATGTACCATTTATTTATCCTTGAGAAGACTCAGATCTTTGAAGTTGAGATGAACCAAAGGTTGAAGCCATAGCCAGGAGAAATCGTCCGCCACTTCAGATACTAAACACTGGGCATCAACTGCTGCTACCTTCACCTGGAAGGTCCTATTTCGAGCCATTGGTCTTCTTAGAACTCTTTTAATCTGAGAATCAAAGACTTCGAGATATCCCTGTATCATGTGCAGAGAGAAACATTTCTCTAGCAATTGCCCCATGCTAATGAGGTTGCTGGTCATGCTAGGAACATACAGAACTTGTGTAATGACAGCGTCTGACCCATCTCGACGCTTGACTAGAACGGCACCAGTTCCTTCTACAACGATGACTCTATCATCTGCAAAGCGAAATTTACTTTTCTTGGTTTCATCCAAGTTAACGACCCATTCTCTGTGTCTTGTCATATGATTAGAACATCCAGAATCCAAATACCAATTTCCAGAATTATGATTGCCATCCTTGGTAACCATCATAAACGTAACTGGTTCACCATCAGAAACAGGGCTATCCTTGGCAATATTTGCCTCATTGTTGGATCGTTCACGAGTGTCTCCTTTGCTTTGAGCTTTGCACTCATTGGAAAAATGCCCAATTTTGTTGCAGTTAAAGCAACGTATCTTCTTTCTGTCAATCATCTTCTTTCTACCTTTCTAGTTGTTCGAACCTTCTCTTCTTGAAGATTCAGGTTGATCCTGATGTTCTGACTCAGAATCTTGATCGTAATTTCTTCCAGAATTTCCACGATTGTCTCTGGGTTTTCCTATGCCTCGATTTCCCCTTCTATCAGACGAGATACCTTTTTTAGAGGTTTGTGCCTGAAACGCTTGATCACCGGACCTGTTGTTGGCAATTTCCAGCATTCGTTGCTCATGGGCTTCAAGGGAACCTTGAAGTTCTTCAATCTTTATGGTAGCAAGGTCCTTAGATTCTTCAATTTCTACCACGATATGATCGAACCCGGGGGAAAGAGTTTGTAGAATCTTTTCTACAATCATCTGGTTAGTTAAAGTTTCACCACATGACTTCATCGTGTTCGTAAACGCTATTATCCGGTTGAAGAAGTCAGCAATCTTCTCACTCATCTCCACCTGAATCTCCTTATGGTTTGTAAATGAACCTTCTTAAGTTGCTCAGCCCCTGCGTTGCATTTTGCAAGAATATTCCATGCTTCTTGTGCACTTTTAGCGCCAGAAATCTTGTCGAAGTGTGCGACATCAAGGCACTGATGAAGCAAAAATAGGGCATTGCAATCTTTCTTCTTGTTATCTTTGTGTGCAGTTCTCTGCTCGTCAATGGGTGCTTCGGATAGCGCCGGAAACCCATTCTCCACAATCTCGAGGACGTCTTGGTAACCCATGATTACCTTCATTTGAATCTGTCATCGATCCCAGTTCTTGCCATCCAGTACAGGGAGATTTGCAGGAAAGTTGCCATTGTTGCCACCCATCGTCGGTAGTCTCTTCCAAGAACAAAGCTCTGGATACCAGTTGTTAAAGCACACAGCGGTAATGGAGAAAGAGAAAATAGAGAAAACAAGAACTAGAACAACAGAGAGGAAAACATAGATAGAACGAGAGAGTAGAGTAGTGAGGTAAAACTAAAATTTTATTATTGAATTAACTCCTCATTACGACTACACTTCCAACTTATATACATTGGGTATGTGTGGGCTTCTCAAACAACCAAGCCCAACCTAAAGGCCCACCAGACTAATTCTCAAGCTTAGAATTACATTCTCAACAGTAAATAGATCATTAAATTATATAAACTACTTCATTATTAATTATTAAAATTTTTTTTTTCGAAAGCAAATCAGATATATATTAATAAGAAAGAAAAACCACGATGAGAACAAGCTCACAATCATGAGGCAGTAGCATACTGTCAACGAGATAGAAGATACAAAGCAAAGACAAATACAATTGACATCTTATCTAGTTTGATCTAAGATTGCTCCAGCGTACATTTTGTGAAGCCTGATTTAGCTAAGAATGTGTCAATCCTTTTATTCCAGGCCCTTGGAGCCCTTTTCAAACCGTATAAAGCTTTCTTCAATCTGAAAGCTTTATTTTCACTTCCTTCTTTAACGAAACCTGGAGGTTGAGAAACATAAACTTCTTCTTCAAGTGGTCCATTCAGAAACGTGCTCTTTACATTGAGCTGCCATAGACTCCACTTCTTCAGGTTAGCTAAAGCTACTATCAACCTCACAGTTTCTAGTCTGGCAACTGGTGCAAATACTTCAGAGTAATATATTCCTTCTCTCTGCATAAATCCCTTTGCCACCAGTCTTGCCTTATGCTTGGCGATGGTACCGTCTGGCTGTCGCTTAACTTTAAAAACCCACTTTACTGCAATGGGTAATTTATTCGCAGGAAGTTTGACCAGCTCCCAAGTACTATTCTTCTCAATTGATTTCAACACTTCTTGCATCGCAGCTCTCCAAATATTACTTGAAATAGCTTCTTCAAAGTTAATTGGTTCTGCGTCTGCCAACAATGCCATATGCACTAATTCACCATCAGAGCCAATTTCTGAGTCAGGAAATACTTCAAAGTCATTGAATCTACTTGGCATATTCCTCGTTCTGCTTGGCCTCATAGCTTGTGGTGAAATTTGAACAGTAGTTGGTGTCCTGGTTTGGTTTCCCAATGAGGTACCAGACGAGATACCTTGATGATAGTTAAATGAAATCTCTTGTTGGGAACCAAACGGAGTCTCCTGTTGAATATCAGATGGAGTCTCTCTCTGGGAACCGGACGGAGTCTCCTGTTGGGTATCGGACGAAGTCTCCAGTTGTGAGCCAAACAAAGTCTCCCGTCGATATCCAGACGGAGTCTCTTGTGGGGTACCAAACGGGGTCTCCCGTTGAGTACCAAACGGAGTCTCTCATTGAGTGTCGGACGGAGTCTCCCTTAGAGAACCAGACGGAGACCAAGTTTTGAATTCTTCAAAAATCACGTCTCTGCTAAACTCAATTTTCTCAGTTTTGGGATTATAGAGCCTGTAAGCACCTGTAAGTGTATATCCAACAAAAACCATAGACTCACTCCTATCATCAAGCTTCTTCCTTTTCTATTCAGGAACATGTTTATGGCATAGGTAGCCAAAAACTCTCAGGGTATGTTTGGTTCAAATGAGGGAAGGGGAGGGGAGGGGAGGGATTTTAATACAAAACATGTTTGGTTCATAGGAGGGGAGGGGAGGGGAGGGAAAATAACTCTTTTTTGTTTGGTTCACAAGGGGAGGGGAGGGATTTTATAATTAAATTACTTTTCTACCCCTTACTATTTTAAAAACAGAAAACATTATAACCAACAGCAATGAAATACTAGCAAACAATTATCAATTGTGTGTGTTCCTAACCATAATGAAATCTGAGAGAATTTTTGCAGTAAACAAATATTGAGAAGGCAAACATTTCAAGCAACTCCTACAGTCCCGCATGGTCACCTTGTCAAACCAATTGCGCGCGCGCGCACACACACACACACACACATATATATATAGCTACATAAATGGAAAACAAAATATACGAAATATGTAGAATGAGAACATAAGCAAAAATCTGGATATTAACACCACAAAAATACAGACCAAACACATCAAGAAATAATGGTTTCTAAATGATAAAGAAAAGAAAGCAATTATGTTACAACAATTTTCGCAAATGAACAGAAGATTGGGTTAGATAAGGGAAGGTTATATATCTATGATAATTTTCTTTACAAAAAGGTAAATGAAAAACGTCATCAAATAACTAGAAAAACAGCTACATGTGTCCCAAATAGTAAGCTTCAATCTTTTACCACTAATTGTGAAAAGCTTCATCTTGAAATCAACTCCTGCAAATAATTTAAGAATACCAACAGTTCAGTATGTTAAAAAAATAACGTAGGAAGAAAATGGAAAGGAGGAGAGAAGATGGAAACCTGGGGCTATGTGTGAGAAGCAGCGGCAGGGGGGCGGACGGGCGGCAGCAGCGTCTGGTGGAAGGGCGGCGGACGGCGGACGGGCGGCAGCGGCGGACTGCAGGGGCGGTAGAGAAGCAAGAAGGACGATGAAGAAACAGTATGAGAAAGATAATGAGAAGTTTCAGCAATTTAGGTATCTTAATCAATTTGGGAATTACAAAATTTGGATAAGGGTATTTTTGTCACAAAAGCTATTTCCCTCCCAATCCCCCCACAATTGGAGGGAATAAAAAATTGAGTGAGGAGGGGTTCAAAACCCCTCCATTCCCCTCCCTTCCCCTTCAAAATTTTGAACCCAACACAAATTAATTTTTAAAATCCCTCCCCTCCCCTCCCCTCCCCTCCATTCCCCTTGAACCAAACACTACCTCAGATGCTTGACGGGCGGTTTCTTCCCGATCCAGACTTCTTCTGGAACTTGTGAGTTGAGGCTCTTTGTTGGACATCTTTTCAGAATATAGGCATCAGTCTTTGCTGCTTCACCCCAGAAACTATGAGATAGATTCTTACCCTTCAACATGCCTCTTATCATGTTCACGATTGTCTTGTTTCTTCTTTCTGCAACATCGTTGTGCTGTGGTGTGTTGGGAGCTGTAATCTCATGGAGAATCCTATTCTCTTTGCAGAAAGCTTCCATCTCGTTAGAACAAAATTCACCGCCACCATCAGTTCGTAGTACCTTAATCTCTCGTCTGCACTGCTTTTCAGCCATAACTTTGAATATCTTGAACACAGAATAAACTTCACTCTTGGCTTTAAGCAGATATATCCACATTTTTCTACTATACTCATCCACAAACGAAACAAAATACTTGTTTCCTCCCATAGAAGCAGTTTCAATAGGACCAAAAACATCATAGTATAGTACTTCTAACAGTGCCAGTATTTCTAGAAGGTGTAAGAGTTAGTAAATGATGCTCTAGTCTGGATTTGAGTTAGGCCATGCACCATTTCTTTAGCCTTGAGAAGACTCAGATCTTAGAAGTTGAGATGACCCAAAGGTTGATGCCATAGCCAGGAGAAATCGTCCGCCACTTCAGATACTAAACACTGGGCATCAACTGCTGCTACCTTCACCTGGAAGGTTCTATTTCGAGCCATTAGTCTTCTTAGAACTCTTTTAATCTGAGAATCAAAGACTTCGAGATATCCCTGTATCATGTGCAGAGAGAAACCTTTCTCTAGCAATTGCCCCATGCTAATGAGGTTGCTGGTCATGCTAGGAACATACAGAACTTGTGTAATGATAGCGTCTGACCCATCTCGACGCTTGACTAGAACGTTACCAACTCCTTCTACAACGATGACTCTATCATATGCAAAGCGAAATTTACTTTTCTTGGTTTCATCCAAGTTAACGACCCATTCTCTGTGTCCTGTCATATGATTAGAACATCCAGAATCCAAATACCAATTTCCAGAATTATGATTGCCATCTTTGGTAACCATCATAAACGTAACTGGTTCACCATCAGAAACAAGGGTATCCTTGGCAATATTTGCCTCATTGTTGGATCGTTCATGAGTGTCTCCTTTGCTTCGAGCTTTGCACTCGTTGGAAAAATGTCCAATTTTGTTGCAGTTAAAGCAACGTATCTTCTTTCTGTCAATCTTCTTCTTTCTGCCTTTGTAGTTGTTCGAACCTTCTCTTCTTGAAGATTCGAGTTGATCCTGATGTTCTGACTCAGAGTCTTGATTGTAATTTCTTCCAGAATTGCCACAATTGTCTCTAGGTTTTCCTCTGCCTTGATTGCCCCCTCTATCAGACGAGCTACCTTTTTTAGAGGTTTGCGCCTGAAACGCTTGATCACCGAACGTGTTGTTGGCCCTTTCCAGCATTCGTTGCTCATGGGCTTCAAAGGAAACTTAAGTTCTTCAATCTTTATGGTAGCAAGGTCCTTAGATTCTTCAATTGCTACCACGATATGATCGAACCCGGGGGAAAGAGTTCGTAGAATCTTTTCTACAATCATCTGGTTAGTTAAAGTTTCACCACATGACTTCATCGTGTCCGTCGACGCGATTATCCGGTTGAAGAAGTCAGCAATCTTCTCACTCATCTCCATCTGCATCAATTCATATTGTCTCCTCATGGTTTGTAAACGAACCTTCTTAAGTTGGTCAGCCCCTGCGTTGCATTTCGCAAGAATATTCCATGCTTCCTACGCACTTTTAGCACCAGAAATCTTGTCGAAGCGTGCAACATCAACGAACTGATGAAGCAAAAATAGGGCCTTGCAATCTTTCTTCTTGTTATCTTTGTGTGCAGCTCTCTGCTCGTCAATGGGTGCTTCGCATAGCGCCGGAAAATCATTCTCCACAATCTCGAGGACGTCTTAGTAACCCATGATTACCTTCATTTGAATCTGCCATCGATCCCAGTTCTTGCCATTCAGTACAGGGAGATTTGCAAGAAAGTTGTCATTGTTGCCACCCATCGTCGGTAGTCTCTTCCAAGAACAAAGCTCTGGATACCAGTTGTTAGAGCACGCAGCGGTAATGGAGAAAGAGAAAATAGAGAAAACAAGAACCAAAACAATAGAGAGGAAAACAGAGATAGAACGAGAGAGTAGAGTAGTGAGGTAAAACTAAAATTTTATTATTGAATTAACTCCTTATTACAATTACACTTCCAACTTATATACATTGGGTATGTGTGGGCTTCTCAAACAACCAGGTCCAACCTGCAAGGCCCACCAGACTAATTCTCAAGCTTAGAATTACATTCCCAACAGTAAATAGATCATTAAATTATATAAACTACGTCATTATTAATTATTAATTTTTTTTTTCGAAAGCAAATCAGATATATATTAATAAGTAAGAAAAATCATGATGAGAACAAGCTCACAATCATGAGGCAGTAGCATACTGTCAACGAGATACAAGATACAAAGTAAAGGCAAATACAATTTACATCTTATCTAGTTTGAACCATAATATGACCAGATTGATCTTTCTCTAAAACAGCCCGATTTCGCTAGATAATCAGCACGAGAATTACATTCTCTGTAAATATGGCTAATACCCAGACAATCAACTTCAACCATAAGTATATCAATCAGATTAAGATCATTGAGTATTTTCCATGGTCTGTTTTCGTGGCAGCCTGACCACCCCACAACTAGCGACGAGTCACTTTCAATTAGCCCATCGCACAAGTTGAATTGCTGGTAGAAGATCGATGCATGTAGAATTTCCTTCACCTCTGCTTCATAGGCCTATAATATACCAATTTCTAGTGAAAAAACACCCAACACCTATCTTTCAAAGTTTCTCAGAATTCCTCCAATGCCACTTTGACCTGGGCTTCCTCGAGAGGAGCCATCGACAGTTATCCTTATCACTCCTGCAGGTGGGGGATCTAAACTTTTGATCTAACCCGGATTATGTTCGATTTAATTCTGAGGTAAACAAAGTTGAGAATGAAACCACTTGCCAAGTATGGACATTCCCTCCACCAGGACTTTGTCCACCAAACCATTCAAGCAATGTGCATGTCCCAGACGTGGTCCAAGGAGAATTATCCCCCTTGAAACACCACCTCGTTGCGAGCAATCCAAATAGACCAACACATGGAATAGGGAATTAGTATCAAATCTTCCAATACAACCTGCATAATATCCTTAAAAATGATTGAGTAATCCCCTATATTATTGCCCATTGAGTGTAAGCAGAGAAATTGGCTCTCCCATCCATATTTAGCACAAACTAATTTTCTCCACATAGGTTCCTTGACTTGGCCGTATCTCCAAGCCCATTTAATGAGCAAGGATTTGTTTCTCCAAGCTAAAAAGCCCAATCCCAATCCTCATAGTTGGCGACGATGTCCCGTTTGACTTCCCCATAAGAAAGCTCTCATAAGCTTTTCAAACTCTCCAATCACCCCCATTGGAGCTTTGAAAATTGACATGTAATAAACTGGTATAGCTGCAAGCCACTAAGCGATAAGAACTTTGAATTCCAAGTGACTGGTTTAGTTCTCATTTTTTCTAGCACCGGTGCCCATAAAATTTTCTGTCAGAACATTAAGTTATTACAGGAAAGAATCAAGACAGATTTAGTCAAAGAATCAAGTAGTAATCAGGGAGGAGATCAGCAGCAATTAGGGAAATAATATCTTTCTATTAATTTGTAACTATTTAGTTTCCTTAATTAATGAGCTCAGTAGTATTATAAAATAGGCTCTGCCTACAGACTATGATATCAAGAAATAAAATTACTTTCTATCTCTCTTGTGTCTTCTATTTCAATATGTTATCAAAGTAGCGTTCTTTGATTCTGGAAAATAAGACCAATTCTACCATCTTCTTCTTCTTCTTTTTCTGAGCCAGCAACCTGAAATCAACAAATCATGTCAGACGTTGAAGATAACTCTGACACCAACAAAACCCAAAACAGAACCCAGAAACCAGTCAACATCCCTGATGATTTGACTCTTCAGATTGCGGCTTTACTGTGAAACAGTCTTGGAGCACAACCCTCAACCACCAATTCTGAGAATCTGTCTCTCAAAATTAAACTTAGTGGAGATAACTATCCACTATGGGAAACCTTAATGAAGAAGGCCATTGGAGGCAGAGGTCGAAGTGCTCATATCACCGGAGAACCTGCACCACCATCAGAAACAGATCAGGAATACATACGCTGGGAACAAAATGATCAGTGTGTCTTTACCTGGTTAATTCAGAATATTGAATCACATCTGGTGAACAATGTCTCACAGTACCCAACAACAAAGAACCTATGGGATGGATTAGCAGTAACATATGGTGCCGGAATTGATTCTCTACAGGTATTTGATCTTCACAGGAGGGCGAACTCTTTGAAACAAGGCAGTGACACCCTAGAAGATTGCTGGAACAAACTTCAGAGCCTCTGGATAGCCATTGATCGGCGAGACCCAAACTCGATGACATGACCTAAAGACATTCAGACTTACAACAACAAAATCCAGGAACAAAGGCTGTATCAACTTTTAACAGCCATTGATGACAGGTATGAATTAATCAAACGAGACCTTCTGAAACGAGATCCTCTCCCCTCGGTCGAAATAGCCTATGCTACGGTAAGGCAAGAGGTCGCCAGGCTCCACATATTGAAAGCGGCAACCTCTGAAATTGACTCATCATCCGGGATCGGTGCGGGCTTGGTAGCCAGAACAGCGGGGGATCGAGGAAATCGAGATGCAGGGCAAGCGGCCAACAGAACCAAGAATCGCTCAAAAGACAAAGAGGACAAATCAAAGCTTGTTTGTACTCACTGTGGAATGAAGAAACTCACCAAGGAGACATGCTTCAGGCTTGTAGGCTACCCAGAATGGTGGGAAGACAACCACAAGGAGTCAAAAACAGGGCCAAGGACCGCAAAGGCCGCCGCCGCCGCTGCCAGTTCCCACGAACCTGAGCTCGCTGCTCCACGGCCACCACCAGAATCGCGATTTCGCGACGCAGCCCCCTGCCAGAATTCGGGCGACGGAACAGAGGGAGGAAGGACCGGCGGTCGGCGCGATAGGGCCGACGACGACGACGACCAGTCCACCAGCGCCGCCGCCGGGCGAAACAGAAGCAGAGGAGGCACGAATGAAGGCAGCAGCGACGCTGTTAGTGCTGCTCAAGGGGATGATCATCATCTAGGGTTGCAAGGTAATGGGTTTGGCGGTCATGACCCAAGCCCAATATCCCTTAACCCAATTTTTTGTTCTTCTGACCCTTTTTTTTGTCCTCCCTCTTCAGTTTTTTGTTTTTCTGGAACTGGGCCACAGGAAGAGTTTGGGCTGCAATCAGATTTTTTAAATAAAATCCATTTAAAGCCTAAAGCTTGTATAACCCAATCTACTACCAAGGGAAATACTGAAAAATCAACTAATTGGATATTTGATTGTGGGGCCACAGATACCATGACTTATGATCACAAAGATTTTTTAAATATGTCCCCACCATCGAAGACTCATATTGAGATGGCTAGTGGAGAACTTATTCATGTGAAAGGAGGAGGCTCTATTATTTTTTCTGACAAGATGAAATTACATAATTGCCTATATGTTCCAACTTTGTCTTCAAAATTGTTGTCTATTAGTCAAGTGACAAAAGAGCTTCATTGTGTGGTACTCATGTATCCAAAATTTTTCCTTTTACAGGATATTCTTACGAAGGAGATCATTGGGCGTGGTACTGAGCGAGGAGGTCTGTACTACGTTGACAAGGTGGTTCACCCGGGACATGCCATGCTTGCTCATGGAACGGTTGATCGACAACTTTGGTTATGGCACCGACGACTTGGTCATCCCTCTTTTGGATATCTTAGGTTTTTATTTCCTAGCCTTTTTCAAAATAAATCCACTACTCCAAAGTGTGAAACTTGCATTCGTGCTAAAAGTCATAGGGCTTCTTTTTCCATAAATAATACTAGAGTTGACTCTGTTTTTTCCTTAACTCATTCTGATGTCTGGGGACCAGCTCCTAATTCTAATAAAAGCCGATTTCAGTATTTTGTTTTGTTTGTGGATGATTATTCTCGCATGACCTGGATATACTTTATGAAACACAAATCTGAAGTGCCTGAGAAATTCTTTATGTTTTATCAAATGATCCATACTAAGTTTCAAAAGAAAATTCAAATTCTTCGCTCAGATAATGGTGGGGAATTTGTGAATCAGACTATGCAAGCCTTTTTTCAGGCAAATGGCCTCATCCATCAAACTTCTTGTCCCAACACACCCCAACAAAATGGTGTATCCGAGCGCAAGAATCGCATTTTACTTGAGATGACTCGTGTCCTACTTCTTGACTCCCAGGTGCCTCCCTCCTTCTGGCCCGAAGCTCTAGCCACATCTGCTTATCTCATCAACCGTCTCCCTACCCAAATCCTTAATCATAAAACCCCTCTCCAAGCCTTAGCCCTCCAAACCACTATCCCTTCAATCCTAACTTTACCTCCCCGAATATTTGGGTGCTCTGTGTTTGTCCATGTTCCCAAAGGCGATAGAACCAAACTTGATCCTTGTGCCGAGAAATGTGTTTTTGTGAGGTATTCTATGCACCAAAAGGGGTATCGGTGCTTTAATCCTGTTACTCGTCGTTTTCATGTTACTCTAGACTGTGATTTTTTAGAATCTGAGTTTTACTACCACCAACTTTGTGCTCAGGGGGAGATTGTCAGTGAGTCACTAAGTTGGCTAAATGATCTAAGTTGTCCTGATACTATTCCAACAGAGCAGGTAGATGGAGCCACCGAACCGACTCCTATCAACGTAGCCAGGGCTGACGAACCAGTTCACACAACCAATGTCCCAACTTCGAAAGATGTCCAACATGAGGTAAATGATTCTAATCCTAGTGATTTGTCACTTGATTTGAATAATGTCACTGCTCATGATGACAGTCTAGAACCAGAAGAGCCAGAGTCAGAAGTGTGTATTCTTCCTCCTCGAAGAAATAGAGGTGTGACTCCGAATCGATACTCTCCTGAACATGTGTCCCGTGCTTCGAGGTATCCAGTAAATATAGCCAGGGGGAGAATTGTTGATGTTGCAAAAGAATTCTTAGCTACACTTCTCTCAGAAGATATCCCAAAAATAGCTCAGGAAGCAAGAAAGAAAAGAGAATGGCAGGAAGCAACGAATACAGAGATGGAAGCTCTTGAAAAAAATGGTACATGGGAGAAATGTGTACTACCAGCAGGAAAGAAACCAGTTGGGTGTAGATGGGTCTTCACTATCAAGTATAAGGCTGATGGGAGCATTGAGCGATACAAAGCAAGGCTAGTTGCCAAAGGCTACGCACAGACTTATGGCATTGATTATTCAGAAACATTCTCTCCCGTTGCCAAAATTGACACCATCAGGGTGTTGTTCTCAGTAGCAGCAAATAAGGATTGGCCTCTTCATCAGTTTGATGTTAAGAATGAGTTTCTACATGGAGATCTGAAAGAAGAAGTGTATATGGAAGCCCCACCTGGGTTCTTAGGAAAATTCCAAAAAGAAGATGTGTGCAGGTTAAAAAAGGCCTTGTATGGGCTTAAACAATCTCCTCGTGCATGGTTTGGGAGGTTTACTATGGCTATGAAGAAATATGGATACAGGCAGAGCAATGTCGATCACACTCTTTTCCTTAAAAGAAGAGGTGAGTTAGTCACATGCCTCATTATATATGTGGATGACATGATCATAACAGGTAGTGATGAAGAAGAAATCTCTCAACTCAGGAAGAATCTATTTACAGAATTCGAGATGAAAGACCTTGGGGGGCTGAAATACTTCTTGGGGATTGAAGTCCTCCGATCTAAAAAAGGGATTTATATCTCCCAACGGAAGTATATTCTGGACCTGTTAGCAGAAACTGGTATGGTGGATTGCAAACCCAGTGATTCTCCAATAATGGTAAACCACAAACTCAAGATATTTCAAGGAATTGAGACCGCAGATCAGGAGAAGTATCAGAGGTTGGTATGGAAGCTAATCTACCTGTCTCATACTAGACCTGATATTGCATATGCTGTTGGGGTGGTAAGTCAGTTTATGCACCATCCACAGGTAGAGCACATGGTGGCAGCAATGAGGATTGTCCGATATCTCAAAAGTACTCCCGGAAGAGGTATCATTTTCAGGAAAAATGGACATCTAGACATTGAGGCCTATACCAATGCTGATTGGGCAAGTAACCCAAATGATAGACGATCCACAGCAGGGTATTTTACCTTAATTGGAGGAAATCTTGTCACTTGGAGGAGCAAGAAACAGAAGGTAGTTGCATTGTAATTTTTTTTACGCAATCATTCAATTAGAATTCATTCATTTGTTATGTCATAATACAATTTGAATTTAAAAATATTTAAAATGAAAAATAAAGAGTTGTTGATGACCGGATTTTATATGATATTTTTAGGGTGTTTTTAGTCTTTTTATTTTATTATTTTTGAGTCTCATACAGGATTTTTATTATTTTTATATAGATTTTATATTTATTTTGCATTTTGCATATAGATTATCTTTTATTTGTTTTTCTAACTTTATTTTATATTTTTAGGAATTTTTATAGTTATTTTTATATTTTTAGGAAAGCTGGTATATTTATCATTTTTGTCCAGGGACCGAATTGTAAAGTTTCAGGAAAGGAAGGATTAAAGTGTAAAAGTTCAAGAGTGGAGGATGAAAAGTGAAGTCTCAAGGACTTGAAGGGCCATAATTGAAGTGCTAGCAAAGAGAGGACTTAAAGTGGAAATCAAGAATATGAAGCAACACTCTTTGATTTAAGCACATGTAAAATAAGCTTGAAGGATTGATGGTAGTGGAGAGGAGGTTTCAGAACTTAATAGAGGTTGAGTGGAGGCCATTGAAGGCATTGAAAACCCACTACCATGAAGGAGAGAAAAGCTTGAAGATGAACCAGCAGTCGAGCCAACGCTCAAGCGTTGGAACTCCCAACGCTCATCAAGCGTTGGGACTTTGACTAGGATGTGAGTCAGAAGTTGCACCCAGCGCTCAAGCGTTGGAAGCCAGCGCTCAAGCGCTGGGCCTCGGTCTGATAGTGGGATTTTAATTGCACCCAACGCCCAAGCGTTGGGGATGCCAGCGGTCAAGCGCTGGAAGGCAGATTTTTACTATAAATAGGGGTCTTTTCTTCACTTGTAAGACACACCTCTAAGAATACAACAAGTGTTCTTTCTTTCTTTTGAGCATTGTTCCTGAGATTGTGGGAAGCCAAACTTGAGCTCCTTGTCCAGGGTAATTCAATGACTCTTTTAGCCATGCTTGGCTAACTTCTTCCTTAAGTATCTTGGGTTGTTTTAGTTTATAATCTATGCATTAGTTTTCTTCTTCTTATTTCTGAATAATATTACTATAGTTCATGTTTTACTTCCTTGTTTTTCATTTTATCTTGATGCGCACAAGTGTTATTGCTTATTGCATATAACAATGGAAATTGGTAAGTAGTAAGGGACTTAGGAAGTAAAAGAAGCTATATGACATATCACTAAGGTATTAGGATAGACTTAGCTTTATGTTGGCCTGAAAATTCTTTCTTCATCTTCTTCTTGGTTTTTTCTAAATTGCAAGGAATTGAATTTAGTAATTAGGAAGAAAGTTCTACAATGTGTAAGGAATTAACTTGTAGAAACATTAGGCTATAGCATCATGAACTTGGTACTAAAATTCAGAAATTAAGTAGGAGTTGCTAGCATATATTATAAGTTATATAATTCAACCCAAGTGCTTAAGTCTTATCGTCATCTCTTCTTTATTTATTTATGTTATTTCTTGTTCTTGTCCTAATCAAACCAACATAAAATATATATCTTTTTATTTTCTTGCACAAAGGCTCTAAGTAAATTAATAATAAGACACCTATCCCTTGGGTTCGATCTTTTTATACTACGCGATAACCATCCGTGCACTTGCGGATTTGGCTATCAGTTGTAATCGGATATATGTGTAAAAACAATACATTATTTATGCATGTAAATTAAATCCAAATAAAAAACATTCAATAAATAAAACTTGTGTGCCTACTAAAATTCCTACATTGAATTACAAACTTAAAAATATGCATTAAATCATGAGGCAATATCTATTGTCTTTAGAAACTGAATAAATTTCCAAACTGCATGGCCTATTCAACTACCTCCATTAAATAATAAACGTGATAATGTATAACAAAAATTAAATTTGACAAAAATATTAGATTTAAAAATTACAACTTAAAAATAACTCGTTTAACGCACAGATTTAATTTCTAGTTATATATAGTATTAACCAAATGGGAACATATCTTGATGAAATAAATTTATTTTAATCATACAATTATAAATGAACAGTAAATTAATGTCTCATTTCTCATTTTATCAGTAAACTAGATATAATGCTCGTACATGACACGTGTTTATTAAAAATATTTTTTAACATTATATAAATATGTATATAATATTTTCACAATAAATATTAAAATGGTTTTAAAATTTTTTATTTTGAAATGAGGGTATATTTAGCGATATAAAACATTCCCAAGAAGGGATTAAAAAGCCAACAAATCAAAAACAACCTATCCAAGAAAAACCAGCAAAAGCAAACAACCACAAACCAGAGGTTGGACCGAGGAGTAGGGAGTGTAACGCACGATTTTCAGGGATTACTATAGTGAACTTCGATTAAATAAATATGGTGTAAAAATGAAAAATACAATAATTTTTTATTAAAATAAACATCTAACGTCGTATATTGTATCAAAGCCATAAATAATAACCAAGCGGGTTGGCGTAGTGGTTCAGCACTTCGTCCCTTAAGCAAGTGGTTGGGGGTTCGAATCCCAACTCTTGTGAATGGAAAAAAACTCATTGGCCAGCCCCCTACCGCTTCGTGCGCTGACCGTGGGGCGAAGGATTAGTCTCACGGCAATCGGCTGTGGGGATACCTTGGTCAAGACAAAAAAAAAGCCATAAATAATAATGACCACATAAGTCAAGGATCGCGGCGTAATAAATTATTACCTCGTCAAAACAACTCAATTCACTTGTGAAACCTATGAATAACCAAAGGCTCTCTAAGCCTCTTAACTCTCTATAGTCCCATGCAGGAAAACCACATAAAAGTATAAAACAGTACCTACCCTATCCCCAAACAAAAGCAAATAAAGATAAAGGTAACGAAAAGAACGCTACTGGTCATGTCCCATTACACGACCCTAATGCTCCATGTCCACGATCACGACCACCACCTCCGTCAAGTCCACTAAAGTGGAAGCCACCAGTCTTGTAACACCTCGATTTTCAGGGCATTACTGTAGCAAATGAATAGTAAATAAACATGCGAAAATCTTTCGATCTTATGAAAATGCAAGTGTATTTTTTTCTTTCAAATCTTGCTAAAGGAAACATGCATTAGTTGTATATATAGATACCCAAATCAACAGAGCATATAAGGTACTTAGTTTAAGTGAACAACATCAGTGAAAATAGATTCAAAATCAAAAGACTCGTTTGTAAAAGGAAATCATGCTGTCACAAATAAAACCCAGACCTCCTACTCCGGCATACCTCCCACGATGCCACGCAGGGAGACCGCATAAAGGTACGTCGTTCCGGAACTCTACCCTACCCTTGAGCATGCTCATGTATGGACACAAAGTGGTATCAGAGCCAGGTACATTTCATTCACGTCTAAACATTCATAAAGGTTTCCAGAAGAAGTGTCTACCAGAAGCATAGTCCACCAGAATCTACTTTCAACACGTGAATGATGTCTAGAGATCTGTAGCTGAAGAACTATCTAATATGACAAGATAAATATCAATCTTTAGAAACACTCTCTCCCAAAAGCAAGTACTAAAGTGCAAAAGCCTGGGAACCTTTTCCAACGTCGACCTTCTCTCTCAAGTGGATACATTCAATGCCTCGAATAGGAAAACTACTATTCAATGATATACTCTGACGAATTTCTTTCCAGCGTCACATCCCACTTGTCTCAACGGGTCTCAGCTTCGAACTTACGAACGAAGGATTCAAGCAGCATCAAGAAGACAATGGAGGTTGATTCACTTAAGAAAGCTACGTTCAAATCAAGAAAAATCAATTTCAAATAACTGGCAACTTGAGTATCAAAAAAGAGTTTATGGATCTACAATATGATAGTAATGAAACCACACAAGAAAGGGGGGTTTGAATTGTGTGTGTGATTTTTAACTCCTTTTTCGAAAATCAGCAGTTATAAGTTTGAAAACGTTTGTTTGAAAAGTGCAGCGGAATTCAAGCTAAGACGGAATAATAAAGCACACAGAATATTTATCCTAGTTCACCCCCTTAATCGACAGGGCTACGTCCAGTCCTTGGCTTTACCAAGATTTTCACTATTTTATCAAAATAGTACAAGTATTCTTCAGGACTTCTCCTAGTATTCTGAGGACTACTCCTTTACAAGTATCTAGCAGGACTTCTCCTTTACAAGTATTAGACAGGACTTCTCCCAGTTCTTTTTCAAGAAGAATTGGTTTCTACAAAATCTCTTCGATAAGCGTGGGTAGAAATATGAAGAACAAATTACAGAGAGATTTAAGCAAGTTGGTTCTCTGAAGGGTTTGTGTGAAAAAGGATAAGAGTTGCACTCTATGATAAACTTCACACTGGTTGGCGACTAAACTTAGGGAATGAACAAGTTGAGATTGCTGAGTGTTTGATTTAGAGAAATAAGATCGCAGATGATGAACTTAGAAAGTTTTGATAGCTTTGATCGTGTGAAAGTCGTCAATTTGAATTTGATGCCCAGTCCTCTATTTATATCTTCAGTAGGATGAACAATGAGAGCTTTGCTGAAGATCTGAAAATAGTTCCGTTTGAATTTCTCCTCCATTGTGAGTAACAGATACTTCTGCATCTCTGTTTCAGCACTTAATGCAATCTGCCATGCATTTAATGCATCTTCAATGGCGGAGGTTGACATCGTCTGGCTCTTCAAGGGATTTTGCCTTGAGCTATAAATTCTGCAATTAATGCTCATGCATTCCAGCTAAAGGAGCCATTAATGCTCTGTTCAGAGGATTTGAATTTGAACGTTGATAATCAGAAAAGCTCGCCGCTGATTCCGCAAAAATAGCTTGAATTAAGGAATGTCAGGGAATTTGAATTTGTGAGGAATAAAGTATTGATTATGTCCTTTTCGCCATTAATGCTCTGAATAGACAAATAGACAAAAGTCATCTCCGATGTTTAAACTAATGATATAAAAATAACTTTATTCATATAAAAACTAGTTGAGTATATAGCTAAAATGATAAAGTGTTGGTTTTGCCACTTTAAGGTCCTTGGTTCAAATCTAGCAACAACAAGGATAAAAAACACTCGTTTTAAACATGAGGATGCACATTCGTAATAAATCAGAGACTAAAACTGCATTAAGCCAAAAAACTTTCATTTTTTTTCTTTAACATAACTCAACTTTAAAAAAAGGTATTTCAGTCAAACTTTATCATCAATTAATGATCTCTTAAATCATATGTAAATTCTTAAACAACACATATTTTGAAAACGGAGAGTATAATTTTCAAAAATCATAAAATATTGAATAGCCAAAAAGTTGAAGAGCCAAAATTAATAAAAGAGATCAATGGTGAACATTAATATAACTTTGTGCCAAACCCTAATAACTATAACCCATTTGTAATTCCTAAGATCTACAACGGTCCCTTTTACATTTTCAAAGACAGATGAGCCACAAAAATTTTCAAGATGGAGGAAGTTGAAGGTTATTCTTTTTCTTTTCCCGAAAGGGTTCCTTGAGTTGACTTTCTTCAATTTTAAGTCTACAGCAAAAGATTTCATTTGTTGAAGCAATGATAATATATATGGTCTGGTACAATGTTATTACTTTGGCGAAGCAACAAGGTGGAAGAAAAGGATTGAAAAATGAGAGGCGCAGCGCAATGCTATCTTTGTTCTTTTTGCTCCAAAAGTAAGTGCATAAAATTGTTGCTATCATTGGCTACCATTGAATTCTGAAGCCGCATGGAGTTATAGATCATGGAGCATGCATGAATGACAAAGTCAAAAGACATCACCATACCACCCTTCAATACCAATAAATCATATAGAAGACTAGATAAAGATATAGTGCAAATGCATGCCTTTATCTTCTTTTCTATCTTCCAAGTTTCTCTTGTTGATTGGTGTGACTTATATGGGTCCTCTATGGAAGGCAATTTATCATGTCACCAAAAAGAAAAATAAATACAAGACTCAATTTTAAAGTTTATTTTGAATAAAAATTAAACACGTGAATTAGGAGAGGCTAAGTAAAAAAATCTATAAGAGTATTTAAGACCTAATATTTTTTTATATTGAAGTGAACATGTGATCTTCATACAAGCAAACCCGTAACTCATTGTGTAACTACCCTTACCCACATGTATAGGTGCTGATTATTACGGGAGTACTTTACCATGATATTGTCACAGCCACTAATCATTAAAATAATCCTCTAGAGACTCTGAAATAACATAAGTGAGTAAGTTTTTCCTAAGAAATCTTTTTTCATTTGTCATCCTCAGGGATCAAACCTCCTCGACTAAATCTCAAATAGTTAAGCTATTTATCAACTTTGTCAGACTTATTGGTAAGAGAAGTGCTATTTGACCTATTCAATATTATAAATATTTAACTTACATTCACTCTTTAACCGCCCGCGTGATCAGTGGCGGAGGTAGGGGTGACCTGCTAGGGCCATGGTCACCCCAAGATTTTGAAAATTCTTTAATAAAATTTAGATGCCATATTATTGCAGTTTTGCTTTCAGACTTTATAGAATTCATGTAAGAAAAGATTTCACTAGAGAAAGACACATATTCCACTATGATTCTTTGTATATGAGAGTGCTGACAAGTGTTTATGATGAATCGGAAATGGATGGACGCGTGATATTTTGGTGGAAATATCACAACTTATAGGTGGCTCTTATGCTATATAGTAGTAAAAATGTTTTGTTCACACTCTTTCACCTACACTTGATAAATAGATATAAGAGAAGAGAGAGAATTGAGAGAATGATAGATGATGTGATAGAAAAAAACAAAAGAGATAAGAAGGAAAATGAGGTGAAAATGAAATAGAAAGGAAAGTGAAGTGTGAACATACTATTACTCAAAAGAAATTTTTATCTTCACATCCATACTCACCTCCACCTAATGAAAGATAGGATGACAAATTAGAGAAATGAACGATATAAAAAAGTTAGATAGAAAGAGAAATGAGTTAAAATAAGGGAAGATAAAGTTGAATGTAAATATATTAAAACTCATAGTGAAACAACTACAATAAGTAATAGTGGATAGATATGCTAGTTAAGCATGCAAAGCAGTGACATAACCAAAATGAAAGTGTAGAAGTCTAGTTGTATCAAAAGAAGGACATCCTATAGGTGACACAATAGTAGTATGAGCATCAAAGGATGCACATATCCTAATGGAAAAGTGAAGAAAGAAAAGGTGTTATATGAGGTGGTTGTGCGCACAGCAATGTAAAGAGCTAACAAGTTTTTTTTTTTTTTTTTGTATTTTTAGATGTTTTGAGCAATCACCCACCAAATACATACCAAGATAAATAAATTCCATATGACAACAATATTTTTTTATCTTGGCCCAGTAAGATTTAAATTCTGGATCCGTCACTGCACGTGATGAGATAGTCCATAAACGAGTGGTTATCCATGGAGAATAGTACCCATGAAGATTGAAGATGAGATGGGGTTGCCTTGATGAGGTCTCTCAATCTGTTTCGTCCAAAGTCAGCACTCGAGACTTTAGTCTCCCATTCCGGTATAAATGTAATGCTTTTGTTTTGTTGTTCCCTGTCCGATTAGACCAACCTAAGATACTACTCTATCTATACGACCATCTCTATCCATCCTTTTTCTATAGTGTGTTGGGTCATATGTAATATATCTATATATCCATGACAGGGATGGATATCATCTTCCACCGCATCTTGGGGATTATTGGGCAAAGTTCGGTATCCAACATGCCAAAATATTATCTTTGTCTAAACTTAAAAAAGAGTATTTTATCTTAAAATAAGTCTTAATATTACATAATTTTATTCTCTTTATTTATTTTCATTGATAAATAAAAAAAAATTAATAATCAACTTCTCGTATGATATTCAGTAAAACTAGTTGATATGTTCAGATGCTGAAAAACTAACTTCTAGCTAAATATTAATTAACTAAAAATATTTACAAAATAAAACTAACTAAAAAAATATAAACTGACATGGGAAAAAATTACACCTATCATAAATTTATAATTTTGCGATTCAAATTAGTATATTATATATCAATGTTTATGAATATTTATTTTAAAAGAATTATTAGGTTAAAAGTATTGTTATTTTAAAAAATTTATCATGTTAAAAATTACGATATTAAATTTCAAAACTTTAATACGTAATTGCACGTGTGTGTGAAACAGACAGTGGAGATCTAGTCGAGGCTTTGAAAAAGTTGAATTCTGCGCGGTTCATATCTATCATTAGAGACATCAAACTCCTCTCAAACAGAATTGGTCGGTCTCCAAACCTTGAGCTAGAAACTATCCTCTTGAGAGATTCTGTGTTTATTCTTTAGTTTCATTTTAATTTGTATTTTTTGCGATGAATAAAAATAATCGTCGAGTCAAAATATAGATGATACGACATCTGACTGACATCACATTCCGCAAAGTGATGGATTCCAAATTCTGTATTCTTCCGCTCCTGGTTGTCCGCCAGAAAACATGCTTGTTTGCCAGCAAGCAATTAACAAACTTGCCCAATGCACTGACTTCTACCAACTTACACGCTTTGACTCCCCTCCAAGTCAAGTCAAACAAGCAACCTGCCACCTTTCATTCACTTTTCAGTTATGAATACGATTCCTCCAAATGTTCATTTATCCTCATTCATAATAAAACAAATATTCCAAATATTACTCAGAATAAATGTTTCAAAGAAAAATAAGAAGGGAACGAAACATAACACATGGTAATAAGATTAATGTCTTGTTCCTCTAAAAAAAGACAATCCATGTTCTGATTTTTTTTTTATCAAAATTAATATCTAACCTTTTAAATACCATTTATCTTACATATTAATTTTGACTAAGAGTGTAAATAGGACGTTCGAAGGTGGAGTTTGCATAAAAGAGTCTATTAATAAATTTCAAAATTTGAGTCTACATATTAAATACTCTTTGCAATGCCTAGTCAGACATTCTTGAATGTTTAGTGTAGCATGTTAGTCTATTTAAAGATATGTTCCATAATAAGAAAATTAAGTAGAACATGAAACCTATGTGTAAATACACTAACAAGGTTTCGGCTAATGAAGTAAAATACATTAAGAAGTATATATATATATATATATATATATATATATATACACTTGTTAAGACCTGAAAGCTTATTTAAAATTATACCTCATAGTCAAGTATTTAAATAGGTCATAAGTTCATCTTTAAGTAAATCTCTAAGTCAACATGTTTAAGTTTATAAATAAATCAATAAACATATAATTTCAAGATATTTGTAATAAAAATCTAATTCAATAATAATTAAAATAAAAGAAGTTTATATAATTATATTTATTTTTCTAATTACTAAATTCAATTCCTTGCAACTTAGTTAACTAGAGAAGAAGATGAAGAAGAATTTCAGGCCAACATAGAGTTACGTCCATCCTAATTCCTTAGTGATGTATACTTATAACCTTTTTAAATCCTAGGTCGCTTACTGCTTACCAATTTCCATTCGTATAAGTAATAAGCAAGAATTCTCATG
The DNA here is from genome assembly GCA_030819835.1 of Acmispon strigosus. NCBI lineage: Eukaryota > Viridiplantae > Streptophyta > Magnoliopsida > Fabales > Fabaceae > Acmispon > Acmispon strigosus. The sequence goes on from JAUAMA010000007.1 coordinate 32,870,141, forward strand.
CGCATTAAGAAGAGTGAAGAACAAGGAAATAAAACATGAAAGGAAATATTATTCAGAAAGGTAGAAGCAAACTAAAACATAGATATAAACTATAACAACTCAAGAAACTTAAAAAGAATTAGCCAAGCATGGCTAAAAGAGTCATCGAATTACCCTGGATAGGAGCTCAAGTATGGCTTCCCACAATTCCTAGGAACAATGATCTTTAAGGAGGAAAGAAGAACACTTGTTGTATTCTGAATAGGTGTGTCTTACAAGTGAAGAAAAGCTCCCTATTTATAGTGAAAATCTGCCTTCCAGCGCTTGGGCGCTGGCATTCCCAACGCTTGGGCGCTGGGAAGCATTAAAAACCAACGTGCAGAAATAGGCCCAGCGCTTGAGCGCTGGCTTCCAACGCTGCAGCGCTGGGTGCAACCTCTGACTCACATCCTAGTCAGAGGTCCAGCGCTTGAGCGTTGGAACTTCCAACGCTGCAGCGCTGGCACGAACTCTGGCAGCTTCTTCTTGGATTCCTTTCTTCTTCAATGGTGGAATTGATTGGCTTAATTGGGCCATATTCAGCCTCTATTAAGTTCTGAAACCTCCCCTTTACCACCATTAATCTTCCAACCTTATTTTACATGTGCTCAAATCAAAGAGAGTTGCTTCACATTCTTCAATTTCACTTCAAGTCCTCTCTTTGTTAGAACTTCAATTCTGGCCCTTTGACTCCTTCAAACTTCACTTCTCATCCTCCGCTCTTGAACTTTTACACTTTGATCCTTTATTTCCTGAAACTTTACAAATCGGTCCCTGGACAAAAATGATAACTATACCAGCTTTTCCTAAAAATATAAAATAGCTATAAAAATTCCTAAAAATATAAAATAAAGTTAGAAAAACAAATAAAAACTAATCTATATGCAAAATGCAAAATAAATATAAAATCTAAATAAAAATACTAAAAATCCTATATGTGACTCAAAAATAATAAAATAAAAAGACTAAAAACAACCTAAAAACATCATATAATATCCACTCATCAGTAGGCTAGTTGGGTTTGATAATTTTTGTCTTTCTTTTACCATTTTGATGAGCAATATTTGGTATTTTGATTATTCTGCAGGGTTAGGGAGTTGTTTTGGTAGAATCTAATGATGTGTAAAATTGTGTTTGACGAGGTGTTATATTTTCACATATCATGTGTAGGTTGTTCTCATAATCATTTATTCTTTATAATATCAAGATTTTTTGCTTTTGAAAAAAATTAGTAAGTGATATTTAAATGCATTAAGATATTTAGAATAATAATTTAAATTTGCATTAAAAATAAGGATTGAAATAGGGAACACAAAAATTAGATTTAGATCGTAAGTGGAGTCGGACAAATTTTCATTATTTTGTACTCGGTACTCTTTCTCTCACAAATATTAATTTTATTTTAGATCGAAGAAATTGAAATTAAAATGTAAATTAACCATACATAAAACATGTGTAAATATTTAAGTGGAAGTAATAACAACTACATGAGTACTAAATATTTTTTAGCGCACATGCATTAGTGGCCCTCTGTCTCTTCTTTGTAAGATATGGCAATTTTAAAAAACAATGTAAATGAAAATTGCATTCTAGCACGTGGATTATAAAAGTAGTGAAAATATTATTAAAAATATTTAAATGAGGTATATAAAAAAAATGTAAAAGAAATTAAACGGCTTATGAAAAATCAAAAGAAAAAGTGAATGTGTCTTTATGTTGTGGTTATTGATATCATTAGCATGCAGGTGCTTTGAAGTCCTGTTGATGTACAAACACGATTGAATGAGCCCCCACATTGATTGAAGAAGAAGAACCAACTATTTGTGGTTTCATTTCTGGAATATCCAGTGATTCTGTAAGTTTCAATGGAGTTCCATTCAACAACACCACATCACTTTGAACGTTTCCATCTTTTGGTGTCAGATGATACTCTTCCCTGGTCTGTTCTCTTGTGTTTTCCATTACATACATATTCATGTCATTGACAAGGGAAACATTGAAAGTGGAATTGGACATGTTTATGAGGAGCACGGTGATTCCAGGCTGGAAATTATGATCAACAAATAATTAAAAAGACCATGATTAAGAAAAATAGCCTAAACATATCATTAAGATCAACAGGCTTACCCCTTTCTTAGAACAATGAGCATATGTACGTAAATATGGAGACCCTTCATGAGAAACAGAAAGCACTTTGCTTCCCATAAGTCGATGCCACAAAAGTGCTCTGTTGAAAAGTCCATGTAAATTATAAGGAAAGTGATACTTATAGTAGGTTTGGATCAAATTTTCTATACCTAGAATCAATTTAAACACTATGAAGTTATTTATAGAAATTTCTCCCCAATTAGATTTTCAGTTTAGAAAAAATTGTAGAATGATTTTCAAACATGCATTTAAAATTTCCATGGGGTATCTACACCCAAACTGGGAATGAGAGAGATAAGGAGAGAAAAGAGATAACTGATGTGATGAGAGAGAGAGAAAGTGAGAGAGAAAACAAGGTTTTAGTGGGGTAATAGAGGAGTGTCTAAATATGAAAGTTGAAACTAGTAAAAATACATTTCACCACTTACTACACAAACACTCACCCATAATAGTCTGGGTTAGGAATGAAGGTTGTGGTGTTTAGCAAACCATAGTTTCCACCAACCAGAGTTTGTCTACAATAAACCTTGTGGTTCAAGGTTGATGTCATGCCAAGCTGGTCCAAGTACCTAGTTATTAATAATTAAAAATACATAGACATGTCAATTCACAATTTTGAAAAGAAAATAAAAAAGGAAGCAAAGAGATCAATTCAAAGAGAGTTTAGACAAACCAAAAGCCATTAACAAAAGTATGTGACACATATTCGCCACCACTATTATAGGCTCCACCGGCTTCCCCGACCCATGTTCCTGCCCATGGTGTAAAATCCTTAACTGCTACCGAGATATCTTTGAAAGTTTGAGCAACGTCGCTCAAGTAATATGGGTCTTGAATTTTGTTGATGAGAGCCGGATCATCACCTAAATTTAGAATAATTGTCTTAGAAAGCAATCATTATCCATATACACAAGCAAAGTAGTCAAACGCATATTATCATACAAGAGCCTAAAACGGATAATAATTTATACATACCAGGGCCAAGGTTGTATATGTGGTGGGTCACTGCATCAACCACACCAGGTCCTACGTTCTGTAAGAAGCTATCAAACCACTCTTTACTATAGAAACCACCGGGGCCTAGAACCTTTGGCCTTGTGGAGGGGTTTTGGTATAGTTTGTTAACTATATGTCTGAGCTTAGTGATATCCTTAGCATATTGGACACTATCTACTCTAGCACCAATGCCCTCAGAGCATAGCTCATTTCCTAATAAACATAACATTAGGAATTATAGTGTGTAAGCAAAAAGATAAAAAAAAATGGTGGATTTGTAATTTAAAACTTCAAAATCAATTACTTTAGCTACCTAATTCATATGAATCTATTTTGTATCCTTTTGAAATTGTGTATTTCATGAGATTCATGGCATTTTTTGGGTTCCAATTCCCAAGCCAATTTTTCTTATCCTCCTTTGTGTTATGCTTTCCAATGAGGGCATTCAACCCAAAGGTTAATCTCACTCTGCAAAATAAAAACATGTGAGACACATTTTGGGAACATACAGTCATGCATGCATAGTTCTCTGAGAAAAAGGATGTGAAAGTAATACCCAGTTTTGTTGAAAAAATCGTTTACTTCATCCCATCTCATTTTGGGAAGACAACCTGTGCTGAAACCAAATAAACCATCTTCTTGCTTTTTAATACTAGGACATTTCTTTCGATTCCCAAATTGGTAAATAATTTGATCTTGTAGTGAACCACCTAATCTGATTCTTAGGGGATTAAATGCTGCAAAAAAATAGCTAATAATTAGATATAAGAATGAAAATCAAGGTTTGCACACCTTATTTCCCACCAGAATCAATTCTGACACGCAGAAGCTACCCACTGAAGCTTTTGCCCAAAATTGATTTTAGAAGAATTTTCAAACATACATGTAGAATGTAAGGATATAGTCCTATTATTGCTGCTATTCAATCTGCTTCCTTATAGTCTTATACCATTGAAATGACACATGTTGCCTCCGCTAACGAATAAGGATGAGAATAGCACATAAATAAAATTAAATAGACATGATTTTGAAACAAAGTTATAGTCTTACAAGTAGCCTAAAAGTTTAAAAATATATTTATGCATGAAATTTTTCTATCAAGTGTGAACTGACTTAAGAAAAAGATAGCGTACCTTTGACAGCATTCGAAAAAATTATGTTTCCCAAATCCTGCAAACATTGAGAATGCATGTCATGGAGTGGTTTTCTTTGTGACAATATTTTTAAGATGATAGTATGCATGATATGTAACGGTGATAAATTCCGCATTGAGATATCAAAACAAAAAGTGAGTACCAGGTTCAGAATGCCCGATTTTTCCCAAGGACATTGGTTGTAGTTACACTTGTTAGGAGGCCACCAGTCTAAAGTTGCACATATAAAATTTTCATCTGTCTCAGCAATTGTTGTCACTCCTTTCACAATAACCTTCACGTCTTCTGCTAAAGATATGGAAAATAATGAAAGAAGAATGTAACACAAAGTTACTTTGATAACCATTATGAAATGTAATGGAAAAGAAACTCTGCTAGAAATGCTATGATTTATTCTAAGAGTATGACGCTTATATAGAACATTTTGCGGAGACTTTATTTCATGGCTTTAAAAATAGAGCTATAATCTAACGGAAAATTCTTTACTAAGAATTTCCTTGTCTTAAAAATCCAGCTTCCTAATGACTTAAAAAAGAATTGACAAAATCATTTTCCTTATCTTAACAAAAGAACCAGCAACACCCTTAAGACTAGAAACAAAATTAAAATAAAAATTCTTACCCATGTCCAAAATGCTGAAATCTAAGCCAACCATAAAATATTACAGTTTGTGATGTATATTTTTAACACTCGTCCTTGACTTAATACCTGTTGACGGCGAGCTTGATTCACAATGCTTTGAATGTCACTTTTGGAAGGTCTTATTTAAAACTTCTACATTTTGATCAATAATCTTATAATATATTAAACATTTGAAATACATTAAGGATAATTTGAGTTCAAAATTTAAATAATATTATAAAAAACAAGAAGAGACTAATATTGAATTTCATAATGAATTGGAATCACATCATGGGTTAATTGATGCTCATCAAGTAGATTTTGAAACTCAACAAGAGAAAATGAGACAGCATCTTGAAATTAAGGTGATGATAGTCAAATGGCTGCATTTTTTTTGAAAAGCATCAAATGGCTACATTATTAAGAGGATTGGCATTCAACATACACTTTGTTTAAGTCTTTTTTTAATATTTCTATCATATCTTTCTTTAGTTAAATACATTTTAAAAAAATATTTATGTATTTTTTGCACCAAATTAATTATTCTTTATTTTTTATTGTCTGCAGGATCAAAATTCATGAAAGCACTTAGAACTTATTTATTTGGGACTTTGCAATGTGTTAGTTAGGAGTTTCATATTATGATTATATTGTATTTTAATTTTTATCATTGAATGTGTAATGGATAATTTTCTAATGTTATGTTTGTTTTTATTAATTACTCTAATTTATGTTTTAATATTTAAAAAAAAATTGGCTACATTAGTCACCGCATATTAAAATTTATGAAAACATAATGTGATTTAATAGTGTAATATATAATTTATATTAAAAGTTTCGCTACAATATTCATATCAAGGCAATTACTAGTATTTGTGACAACTTTTTTTCCACATTATTATGTATCAATATTAATATCAATTACTAATATGTCTTGCGATTGTGAAGTAAAAGCCGTTAGGCCTAGGGGTAGACCTTGGAAAGTAGATAAGAGAGGAAGGAAGAAGAAGGTTCTAGATAAGGTCGCTAGTGACATTGATGTAATGGAAGGCTCGGATTCCTTGGAGGCACATGAAGGGGACCAGTTGATGCTTGCCGACCGAGTTTTCGGAACCATATGGTGTTATGACTAGAGTGAGAAATGTCCTCTTGACGGGGAAACACTTGGGTATGGTGCATCATTGTACGAATGTGGTTGCTCATAAGCAAATTGCGGCCCAGATTCAAGCACACGAACTTCTTAAGGGTGGTGGCTGATTGCTGCTCATGTTCCTTCTTGCAGAGGTTTTATTTGTCTTGGTTTGAGGGGTGTTGGTATGTTTCTCTAGTGGATTTTTGGCTGGTCTTTTATTTTAATGGGCTTGGGTTTCCGTCCCCCTTTAGGTCTCTAGTTGTGGGTGTCAGTGCTGCTCTGTTAGGTTGGTTTAGTTGTATAGTTTGGATTGTCATTATTGTGTATAAATCTTAGTGTCGATTAAGTATTCACTATTTTTTTCGTTTCTCATGGTATGTCTCAACCGATAGCCACGAGACTAATCCACTGAGATCACACTAAGTGGATAGACCCCTCCCAACAAATGCTTCTCCAAACGCACCGCCCAGGGATTGAACCCTCGACTAAATGCCTAAGGAGTCCAACTATCTACCGCATGTGCTACACCTTGTTGGTTAAGTATTCACTATTAATACTTGTATTTGTGATGACTTATTTTTGTCTTAATGTACAAAATTATTAGTAATGATAAGTAGTGTTCACTATTAATGCTAACACTTGTGATGACTTTTTTTTTACATTATCGCGTTTAAATATTACTGACAATATTATTGTCACAATAAAATTCAACCTTAGTGACATTTAAAAATATCGTGACTAATGCATTAGTGACTTGAGTAGTTGTGAAGACCAGTGACAAACGTAAATTTCATCTTAAAATACTCACAATGATGATTATTAAGCTTTTAATTACGTGAATCCTCCTCACTGAACATGATTTTTTTTTTTGCAGTGGTGCTTTCCTTTTTAGTTATCTAACTTAAAATCAAGATCCCACTGATAGCCAAATCCGCAAGTGCACAGTTGATTATCGTGTAATAAAAAGATCGAACCCAAGGGATAGGTGTCTTCTTATTAAATTATTTAGTACTTGAGCAGAAAATAAAAAGGTGTATATTGTTGATGGTTTGATTAAGACAGAACAAGAAATAACAATAAAATATAAAGAAATAAAGATGATGAAGATTAAGCACTTGGGTTGAATTACATAGTCTATAAAATATGCTAGCAAATTCCTACTTAATTTCTGAATTCTAAAACCAAGTTCATGATGCTATAGCCTAGTATTTCTACAAGTTAATCTCTTACACATTGTAGAACTTTCTTTTTAATACTAAACACACTTTCTTGCAATTTAGTTAATTAAAGAAGAAGATGAAGATGAAGTTCAGGCCAACATAAAGCTACGTCTATCCTAATTTCTTAGCGATATATACTTATAGCCTTTTTTAATTCCTATTTCCCTTACTACTTACCAATTCTCATTCGTATAAGCAATAAGCAAGAACTCTTGTGTACTTTAAGAGGAAATGAAGAACAAGGAAATAAAACATGAACTTATAGCAATATTATTTAGAAATGTAGAAGAAGACTAAAACATAAATTATAAACTATAACAACCCAAGAAACTTAAAAAGAATTAGCCAAGCATGGCTAAAAGAGTCATCGAATTACCCTGGATAGGAGCTCAAGTATGACTTCCCACAATTCCTAGGAACAATGATCTTTAAGGAGGAAAGAAGAACACTTGTTGTATTCTGAATAGGTGTGTCTTACAAGTGAAGAAAAGCTCCCTATTTATAGCAAAAATTTGACCTCCAGCGCTTGAGCGCTAGCATTCCCAACGCTGGGGCGTTGGGATGCATTAAACTCCAATGTGCAGAAATAGGCCCAGCGCTTGAGCGCTGGCTTCCAACGCTTGAGCGCTGGCACGAACACTGGCAGCTTCTTCTTGGATTCCTTTCTTCTTCAATGGTGGAATTGATTGGCTTAATTAGGCTCATTCAGCCCCTAATAAGTTCTGAAACTCCTTCCTTGCACCATTAATCCTTCAAACCTTATTTTACATGTGCTCAAATCAAAGAGAGTTGCTTCACATTCTTCAATTTCACTTTAAGTCCTCTCTTTGTTAGAACTTCAATTCTGGCCCTTTGACTTCTTCAAACTTCACTTTTCATCCTCCGCTCTTGAACCTTTCCACTTTGATCCTTGATTTGCTGAAACTTTACACTTCGGTCCCTGGACAAAAATGATAACTATACCAGCTTTTTCCTAAAAATATAAAATAACTATAAAAATTCCTAAAAATATAAAATAAAGTTAGAAAAACAAATAAAAGCTAATCTATATGCAGAATGCAAAATAAATATAAAATCTACATAAAAAGAATAAAAATCTTATATGTGACTCAAAAATAATAAAATAAAAAGACTAAAAACACCCTAAAAATATCATATAATATCCTGTCATCATCACACACACTCACTGAAAAGATGGATGCACGCTTTGAAATCTTAGAAGCAATGATGAAGAGCTATATTGAACAATCGCAGAAGAAGAACACCTGATCCCTACTCTCTTATCTCTTTATCTTGAACAATTTTATTTTTATCTTGCCATAATTACTCTCTGCAGTTAGGCTCAGGTCAGACCAGACTAAATTACTAAATAGATAAGGTTAAGGTTTTTTTAAAAGTCTATTTAGTTAAAAATGTCAGACTTAGGCCACTCAAAAAGTCTTGTAAGCCTAACAAACCGACCTATTTAAGTAAATATTAATTTATTTTATTATTAATATTATTTTGTATTTTTATTATAATATATTTTTGAAATCTTTGTTATAGTATCTTAAAACTAAATAGTTGTTGACTTATTTATATGATTAAATAGGTTAGACTATATAATGAATTAACCATACTTCTTTAAAAAATGAGTATACCTATTTGGGAGGGGATCAAACGACACCAGGTGTCAAAATAAATTGTGACACCAAATCCTCACCATCCAATTTACTTTAATCTAATGGTTCACATTTATTCACTTAAAATTATCATGTGCCATACATGTGCCTTTCTCCTTCATGATTTTTGCATCCAAATCCTAATCTCTCTGTTCCTCCATCGTGAACTTTCAGATCATGTCCCCTGCACCGCCGCCGGTAAATCGCCACAGTCGAGCCCCACCGTTTCATCGAAGCACCCGCCCAATTCTCGTCACCATATTGACACCCCGGTCGTTTCTCAGAGGTTAACCTCTCTCCCTCTCTGTTAATATATTACTTGGTTATTGGATTTTCATTTTGGTTCCCCGCGCGAACTGTGAAATCTTTGAAGTGTGCAACCTGCATCTTGTTCTATAAAGCTATTGCTTGGGTTGATTTCTGATTTCCTGGATCTGGTTGATATATTCAGGTTGATCTAATCGATATATTCATGCCCATCGCACATAACATGTTTGATAAAATGACCATAAGAGTTGTGTGTCCCTTTTTCATTTTCATTTTCATTTGAGGCAAGATAATTGAAACTGACAATTGACACTATCACCTACAGGCATTAGAAATTCAGTGTTGGAAATTTGAAGAATAAAGAAAATTGAAGATGGTGATAACTGAGAAGAAAAAGGAAAGCAAAATCATCCTTATTTGAGGCAAGATTGTTGAAAATGACAATTGACACTGTCACCTACAGGCATTACAAATTCAGTGTTGGAAAATTGAAGAATAAAGAAAATTGAAGATGGTGATAACTGAGAAGAAAATGCATAAAAGTAAAGCTACCATTGAGGTAGAAGAAGCATCTTGAAATTTTGCAAAGTTGGAAGAATAAGAAAGAATGAATGCAAAGATGAAAGTATGGACAGAATTTGCGCAGAGGAGAAGAAGAATAAGAAGACATGATATTAGCAATTTTTGTATTAGTGCTAACTAGTAATGAAAACAATACCATTGTAGCAGTACCTAGGATCTTAATGTATACAGTTTTGTACTATCTTCAATGTGATAGAATGGTTTGTTTGGTGCTGGAACATTAAAAGAAATGCTAAGTTATAGTTCATTTAGAAACATGTTGGTCCCATTATGTGCTTATTTGGAAATAAAGCTTTTGTTTACTCATACATTTTGGTGCAAAATATCAATTGATACTAGCAATTTGGAAAGTTGGATGGTTTATTTAGAATTGTTTGGTGTGCTTGTGTTTGGTCCCTCGTGGCTACACAATGTGTTATTATGATGCAAGAGCATGAGCTTCATGTATAACATTGCAGAATACATGAATAACATTTGATATTATGAATAACCATTTTCCCACTTTCTCCAACTGAGGTAGACCATCCTGTCAGTATCATTGCAGAATACATGCTAGCTAGAGACATTATCAATTTAAACCTCATGACAACATTATCAATTTCTTTTAAACACAGATAAAAACATAAATGCCATGAAATGACAGTCTCAGACAGAGCAGTATAGCTTAAATGCTGTAAAAAAAGCCTGAAATATTCAGAAGTTTACATTAAAAAAAGAGGATAAAGAAGCAGAACAAAATAAAAAATCCAATTCCCAATTAAAGAGCATTATTCAACATCATTAAACACTTGAAACTTGTCCCTTGGCACTTGAGATTTTTTCTCTTTCATTTGCATTTTCATCACTTAATTTTTTCTTGCAACTTCGTCGATTGTGTCCATGTTCTCCACATATTTGGCATGATCTTCTTTTAGCTGATGGTCGATTCATTGACAACTCTAGACTACTTTTGATTCTTCCAGATTGAGATGCTTTAACATCCTTTTGTCTTCCTTTAGTTTGTGACTTAATTGGATCTTTAATATTTAACTCGGGTTCTTCATTCACTTGTTCATCCATGATAAAACCTTGACAACTTGTCTCTGAAAGAGGTATATCCTTACTGCTCTGCATTTCAGAATCCATCATTGAAGCCTTTTTATAAGTTTCTTCTAACTGCAATGATATAAACTTGTATATTTCTACAGATTTTGCAGCAAGATTAGGTAATAACATTGCTTGACTATGGACATGCATACTTCGCAAAGTTGCTGAACCACCATGCTCAGATACAAGGTTTGTGTCACCTCCAACAAATCCAATATTCTTATTAGCATCTTTTGTCCAACGTTTCAAGATATAATTACTTGGGATTTCAATAATGTTTTTTGCTTGAAAAATCATTAAGATATGCCTACATAATATCCCCATAAACTCATAAAGTTGACAACCACATGTAGTTGTCCTTGTATCAAGATCCACACAAACAATAAATGAGTCTCGTGAATTAAAACAATTAGAAACCTTGTATGTACACCGAGACCCATTTTTTTCAATTTTCTCTTTTACGAATTTGCTAACCTTTGCAAGTTCATCTTGAAACTTCTTAAAAATATTTCTTGTATAGATACTTGCAGCATGCTCTTCAATCTTTGACCCAACAGTTGAGATACGTGACCGATGCCTCGATTCAAAATCTTCTTTTCTTTCTTGCTCATAGCGGCTATCCACTGCTTTGTCAAACTTTACAACAAATTCTCGTAGTGTTGTTGAAGCATCAACAAAAGAATCAAAAAAAGCATTAATGCTCTCACTTCTCTGTGTAGTATTCATCCCAGCAAAAAAAGTATTTCTATTATAAACAGGAATCCAACTCTCTCTTATATTGTATAAACCTTGAAGCCATTCATTCTTCTCCAAATCATACTCAATCATTATACGGTGCCAATCTTCTTCAAAATCTTTTATGCAAGCTGAACCGTGAATGCACCTCTTTATATCACACTTAAAAACTGATTTTGTATGATATATATGTGAAAGCTTCTCAGGAAATTTTTTTCTAATATGCCATAAACATAAACGATGTCGAGTATTTGGAAATACCTTTGATATTGTAGCTTTCATTGCCAAATCTTGATCCGTGATAATTGAAATTGGACTTTTTCCACCCATTGCCTCAAGCCAGGTTTCAAACAACCATTTAAAAGTTTTTTCTGTTTCATCTTGCAACAAAGCACAACCAAGTAAAATAGATTGGTAATGATGATTCAATCCAGTAAAAGGAGCAAATGGCATACTATACTTGTTAGTTCTGTATGTTGTATCAAATGAAACAACATCTCCAAAAACCTTGTAGGCTAACCTTGATCTTGCATCTATCCAAAAAAGATTAATCATCCTGTCTTCATTATCACATTGTATGGCATAAAAGAAATTTGGATTCTCAGCTTGCTTTTGTTTACAGAAGTTTAAAACAGCTTGAGCATCTCCAACGTCTAAATTCCGAGATCGAAAATCTCTAAGATGATTCCAACAATCTCTATTAGTAAAGGATGAGCTTCCATTGTTAAACATTGCAGCAACTTTCCCAGTAGGTAACCCTTCTTGATCAAACTTTTCAACAAGGTTCTTTGCCGCTACACTCATCTCTTTGTGACACCTAAGATAGTTCACACTCTTAGGGCTAACCATAATATGGTTATGATCATTATTGAAACTAATTATGGCCCAGTTATGTCTCTTTCGTGCTTTGGAAACAACAAGTGATGCCTTGCAATCAGTTCTTGAAGTTGAGCATCTTTTCTTAACTTTTGCAATGGTTGCACTACTTTCTTCATTGCCATTACTCCTGCTTACAAACTGACCAGCATTGGAACATACAAGTATGCATAAATTCTTCTTTCTTGAACGAATACGAAATCCAAAACCCTCTTTCTTAGCAAATGCTTTGTAGAAATTTTTAACGTCCTCAATAGAGTTGAATTCTAATCCAATATGAGGGCGAAGGCCATGGTGCCCATTAACATTATGAGCATCCGATGAAGCATTCTCTAAACTTGTGTCTAAATTGGCATCTTCTACGTTGTTATTCTCAGAATTTTCCAAAAATTGTGCACCCTAAGAAAAATAATTAAAAGTGAAAAGGTATACATTGATACAAAGATTTCAAAGTAATTAAGTCAGTGAAACACAAGTCAAAGAGAGCTCATGAAATAATTACAATACCTCTATGTTATGGATCTCATTTTCTGCTATTTGTGTTGCACTCTCCATCATGAATTGAAGTTGCTAATATCAAGTGGCTTGACTTTTAAAAATACTTCATCTATATCAAAAGAAAATAAACATTGTTACTTAAAACTCTTGTTAAGTTTACTGTCAAGTAGTGCAGGGTTCTCTTCCCAAATATTTGTTATATTTTTATTGTCTTCAATCAAAATATCATAGCACCCAATTGAGCAAAGGTGACGTAAACACCCAAGATAGAAATTGCAGAGACGTGAACAAGGGAGCCACCCAAGATAGAAATTGCAGAGTGAAAGCAAAAGGAACAAAACACACATGTACCTACAGCAAGGCGATTACGAGAGATTAGTTGAACAAGAAAAATTGGCAGCAACAATTTCGTGAATAAGAAGCTGAAACGAAAAAAATTAATAGATCATAAGCGGTGGTGGCTATGCGATCAGGGTTTGAGATGAAATGCAAAAATCATGAAGGAGAAAGGCACATGTATGGCACATGATAATTTTAAGTGAATAAATGTGAACCATTAGATTAAAGTAAATTGGATGGTGAGGATTTGGTGTCACAATTTATTTTGACACCTGGTGTCGTTTGATCCCCTCCCTACCTGGTTACTTTGAATTGAACAATATAATCATATTATTGTATTTTAACTCACTAGTCTATAAGTTTGTTGATATTTTACAATTAAATTTTTCAATCTACTTTAATATATTGCAATAATACAAGCTTTTAAATAGGTTACCAGGTCAAACCAGGTTTTTAAACATATCAGGCTCAGGCCTAAAAAACAGTTTATGATAGACAATAAGTTAGATTCAGGCCTTAAATTTTTTAAGCAGATCAATCTTATTAACGTCAGTCTAGTTCCAATTGAAAATGAATGCATGTGGAGTGGCGGCAGTGGTTTTCACGTGAATTAGGCGGAAATTCCATTCTATCCATTTTGTCTGACTAATTATTTTTCCAATATCCCTTATTATTATTACGGCTTCACTCTTCCCATATTTGCCACCCAATTAACTCTCTCTCACGACCTACAAAGAAAGAAGCATCCGCAATCTACGCATCTACTCCAGAATCTGCTCTACAAAACGTAAAATATCATCTACGTGCTTACCTTCCTTTTTAAGAGTGAAATAGATAATTCGGCAATATACAACAAATAAGCATAAATAAATTGGGTTGTGCCATTGGCAACTTGGTATTGACGGGTTAGCGGATTCCAATTCCAAGTGAAAACTGGATTAAAGATGGTGCCTAAAGGGGAAACCCCATCCATTGTGCCCTTTGATTATGTGACAGCTGACAGGCGCGGAGTGATTGGCCATAATGTCAAAAAGAGGTAGCCAGCAATGGTACCCAAAGGTCTTCTTATTTTATTGGTCAAATATTTCACAGCTCAAACTTCAACCATCCCTCCCACTACTCATCTTCTATTTTCATTAATTGTTATTCTTATATAATAATAATATCCACAACAATACATGTTTAGCTCAGGTGCTATGGATAAGCTTCATGTGCCGCTCCACCATTCCTCTCCTTTTCCCACTCCCTTATCTTATCTTATTATTTTCTCATAAACACAACACAATCCCTGTCTTTAATTAAATTAAATGTACATACATGCCTTCCTAGGAAATTCATTCAACAAGAGACATCCTTTTCATTTCTTTATTATTATTTTCCCACAAATTTTTTAAAAACATCATTTCCAACCAACGCGACTTTCAAAATTCAAATCCCTCGTTCCTCATGCCCACCCCCCCTAAATTGCTCCCAGTCCACACGTCTTTTTTCTCTCTCCCTTTCCTTCCTCTTTCAAACATCACAACCCACAACTTCTCCATATAAATACCCTTCACTCTTCCCTTCCTCGTTCAAATTCCACAACACAACAGCAACTCTACCCTAACCACTATATCTTCCTCCAAAGAAAATGGTTGATTTACATTGCAAATCAAAGGTGCTATCTTCCAACATGTCTTCCAAAACCCTCAAACTCTCTCTCTCATCCAACAACTCTACCTCCCTGCCATCCTTGCAACTACCCTTCCTCTCCAGAAGCGACATCTCCGCCGCTGCGCCGCCTCTCTGCGCCGCCTACGACCACTACCTCCGCCTCCCGGAGCTTCGAAGCCTCTGGAATGCACGTGACTTCCCTAACTGGAGCAACGAGCCAATTTTAAAACCCGCCCTTCAAGGCCTCGAGATCACGTTCGGCCTTTTCTCTACGGTTCTCTCCGACCCCAGACCGTACGCGAACCGCAGGGAGTGGAACCGCAGGGTGGAGTCCCTCGCCACGCGTCAGATCGAGATCATCGCGATGCTCTGCGAGGACGAGGAGGAAAACCCCGAGACACGTGGCACAGCTCCAACCGCTGATCTCACCAGCTGCGAGACCAGCAGCAGAAGCTACAGCGAGGCCAGCCTCCTCCCTCGCCTTGCCACGTGGTACAAATCCAAGGACGCGGCGCAGAGGATCCTTCTCTCCGTGGAGTGCCAGATGAGGAGGTGCCCCTACACGCTAGGTCTGGGAGAACCGAACCTGGACGCGAAACCGAGCCTGAGGTACGACGCCGTTTGCAGGCCGGGAGAGATCCACGAGTTGAAAACCACGCCGTATGACGACCGCGTGGAGAACCACGAGAATCTCACGCTGCACGCGACGCACCAGATCGTGGAGTCGTGGACTCACGCGTTGCGGAAGGTTCTGGAGAGAGTTGTTACCGCGATCGAGGGGAGAAGGTTCGAGAAGGCGGCGGAGGACTGCTACGCGGTGGAGAGGATCTGGAAGCTTCTGGCGGAGGTGGAGGATGTTCACTTGATGATGGACACCGGCGATTTTCTGAGGCTGAAGAACCAGCTGTCGGTGAGTGGCGAGACGGCGTCGTTTTGCTTCAGGTCGAGGGATCTAGTGGAGGTGACGAAGGCGTGCCGGGATCTGAGGCACCGGGTGCCGGAGATACTGGGGGTCGAGGTGGATCCGAAGGGCGGGCCGAGGATTCAGGAGGCGGCGATGAGGCTGTACGGGGCGGAGAAGGTGACCGGTTCTGAGAAGCTTCACGTGCTGCAGGCGATGCAGGCGATTGAGGCGGCGATGAAGAGGTTCTTCTTCGCGTACAAGCAGGTGCTTGCGGTGGTGATGGGGAGCTCCGAGGCTAACGGTAACCGAGTTGGACTGAGTCCTGACGGGGGTGACTCGTTGACTCACCTGTTCCTTGAGCCCACGTATTTTCCCAGCTTGGATGCCGCCAAGACTTTTCTTGGATACTTTTGGGATAACGATAATAAATGGGTATGAATAGTATATGGACGCGCACAAGATGACACATACAAAAACATGGTGTAGATTGATAGTGTGATACAATTAAAAATGTGATCAAGAAATTCTTTCGTTTTAAAAATAATTAAATTGGACTAAATTTTGTAACGAGTTCTTCTGAGTCTATCCTTGTAAAATATTTTAACAAATTTTTTAAGACAAATGCTTTCGGTGTTCCATGTTTCTTTTTTACAGCTTCGTGTTAATAGATTTCTTTAGAATGAGAGAGGGAAACAATTTCAGAGATAATATTTCCTACCAATAGGTTTAGTGGAAATCCTTCGTTTTGAAATACTTAGGATCAATCCTAAGAAGATAATTTAAAATGGGGTCCAAGTTAGTGCATCCAAGCCAATCAACATTCCACATTTTAGGCCTTTTAAGTTGAATAAGAAGCAAACAAGTAAGAAAGAGCACCACGAGAAAATGTGTTTTGGGCAGACAATTTGCGGCGGTTACACTAAAACCGTCACAATTTTTCACTTAGAGGCGGTTTTCCCAACCGCCGCACGTTTATTTAAAATTATTTTCCCATCTCACTGTCTCACACAGTGCATTCGAACCCTAGCACACATTTCTTCCGTCTCTCGATCTCCTCCATTCGAACCTTTCTACCTTTTGATCTCCTCCGTCTCATCGCACGGCCGCTCCGCTCTCATCGCTCCGCCTTCTCTCATCGCCTCCGCCGCTCTCATCGCCTCTATCGCTCTCATCTCTCTCATTTTTGCTGTGAATCGAAGGTAACGAAGCAAAATCGTTTCTCTCTTGTTTGATTTGTTTTTTGTTCAGGAATTAAGGATTATGTGTTGGGTTTCTCTCTTGTTCGATTTGATTATAGGTTACGCAATAAGAAATTGGTTATTGGACAAAAATTACATAAAACTGGCAGAAAATCTTCACAGAAGCCGTCGTCGAAGTTACAAGGTAAAAAAGCTTCTCTCAGTTCTAGAAAAGAGGGGTTTGGTTTGGGAGAGGATGAAATCAAAACAAATAGTAACATTAACAATTACAATTTGTTTTGATCACATGCAAAATCTGTTTTCCTGTGTTTTCAACTTTCTAGAGAATTATGTCCTCTTTGTTTTTGGGAGAGGATGAAATGAATGACTCAGGTTTGGTTTGGATTGTTTTGTTGCTACTGGATATAGGAATATTATTAAGAACTGAGTCTATTGTAGACCATGTCAAAGTGCAAATTCTTTTGATTTTCCAAAATGCTCTAGCACTTTGTTATTATGACAGGAAATATCTGCTCAGTGCTTTTTTCTATGCTGAATTGCTGAAGTTTTTGCCTTCAATTTTTCTCTTTCTAATATTCATATTGATCTTACTAGTTACTTCTATTAATACACATTGCAGGCTAGACGAGCTTTGAGGGCCTTAAGGGCACTGGTGAGGCTGCAAGCTATATTTCGAGGCCGGCTAGTGAGAAAGCAAGCAGCTGTTACTCTAAAATGCATGCAAGCTCTTGTTCGAGTTCAGGCACATGTAAGGGCTAGGAATGTGAGGAAATCTCCAGAAGGGAAAGCAGTGTAGCAATTACTCGATGAGCATCGCAACCAAGCGGATCCTGTTAAACTGGCTGAGGTATCACAAGTTTTTAAAATTATTTGCTGCAAGATAATATAACATTGTCTAATGATGTTTCTCAGTTATAAGGAAATGCTAACATGTAGCATATTTTAACATGTTATTATCAGCATGGATGGTGTGAAATTCCTGGAACTGTGGATGAAGTTAAAACAAAGCTAAAAATGAGGCAAGAAGGAGCCATCAAGAGGGATAGAGCAATGACATACTCTCTTTCTGCACAGGTAATGTTGTAGAGAAGATCTAATAGTATATTCTTTTGTTCCTTGGTAAGATTTATAGCATGTTTGGTTTCACAGAATCAAAGTCATGTTTGGAAATTATTCTACAATTGATTCTAATGCCATTATCAGTTAGATATTCTAATTTGTTTTGTCACTTCTTAATCTTTTCGTGTATAATATGGTGTATTATTTCCATGTCTCAATATCAAAACAACACAAAAAGAAAACAAGATAAATATATAACCTCTTTTTTACTAATTGTGGATGGGAATGCTTGTTGCAGTCGAGAAAAGATTAGGCCAGAAAAGGAGCTACAAAGAGCACGAAAGCAGATTTTAAAATGTAAACTTGGTATTCGTGATGCTATTCACTAGTTGGATTCTCTTAGTTCCTCAAATAACATTGAAGATTCTGTCATTGCTCCAGACCATGAACATGTAAGCAAGTATCAGTACTGTGAATACTTCGTTGTGTTAAATCTTTCTGCATTCTTTCCAGTTAAAGACTTGCAAGCATGTTCTCCTGATGGTGTTAACCATGAATATTTTTCTGTCAATAGCAGCATGGATTCTGATGAGTCTGACGAAAAGGCCTGTGGTCGTAGGCAGCGAAAAGCTTGCCTTATTGTGTTGTAATAAGTCATACTCAGGTATATAGGTATATGTATTGCATTCCACTTTTACATGTCTAAAAAATATATACTCGTATTTTCGTAATCGTGAAAGATGATTAGTATGTTTATTTGCTGTTCATTCACCACAGTAATGCCTTGAAAATCAGGGTGTTACAGACGACCAGGGTGGGTGATAGGTACGCAAGAACAGCCGCTCAAGATAGGCTGGTATGGGCGTCTAGTAGAGTCAGTTGTGTCTGTACTACGGGCTAGGGGGAGAGTAGTTTCGTTATTTCACGAGCGTTCCACCTCGCGTGGGGATTACCGGGAAGTCAATGGTTAGGGTTTTCATGTAGGAGTTTAGAGTCGGTCCTAACCTTTGTAAAACCTTAGTTATTATTATGAACTAGTCGTTGGATGACTGTACCAGATATATAATATGGGTTTGAGTTTTATATTACTTGACTTAATATGTCATGGCATGATTTAAAAAAATATATTGGTCTTTCCAGACTTTTCAAAGAGCATGAGCATATTTAATTTAAATTGAGTCACTACAATTAACCCCGAAAATCGGGGTGTTACAATGTCTATGGTGGGAGTTTGTTTGATGGCCACTGGGGTGGTTGTAGTGTCGAATACTAGCTGGAGTTTTGCAGTGACGTGGCTCTATGAAGGCAATTGTGTAGCATGGTTTGGGGCAAAGAAGGGGATATGTTAATTCTAAGAAAAAAAATTGGGTTTGTTGAGGTTTGAGTTGATGGTGCCCATAGAGTTTTGAAGGTGGGAGAAGAAGAGGAGGAGGATTGGAGACTTGAATGTGAAGAGGAGGAAGAAGAAATGGGAAGAGGAAGAAGGTGAAAGAGGAAGGACTGAGATTGGTTAAAATATTTTAGAGGGACCAAACTTGATGCTAAAAAGTCAACGTAATCACTCTTTAAGTAATTAGAATTGTTACTAAACTGTTGACTGGTCAAAATTGGCCACACATACACAAAATAATTTAATTTGATTAAAAAATTTCAATGATGAGATTTTAATTTTTTTTATTTAAAGAGTCAATTTAATACCTCTTACCAAACCAATGACCTTAACTATATTTAAGCCTTCATAATTTTGAATTAAATATTAGATTAGCGAAGTACAGCTAGACACCCAAAACAAATGGTAAGGTTCGAAGAATCCTTCGTCACTAGTCAGATTTGTCTAACTTGAACTTTTACGAAGAGGATATAAATTATGAAATTCTAGATGTTTCGCGTTGCTCTCTAAAAGAATTTCTACCAAGTAATAATATCTAGTGAAAAAACTAGCCATTAGAAATAAAATACATTTTATTCGAGCGCAAGTTAAAATTTCAAAGTATTTCTGTTTTATACAAAAATAAAATACTAAAATATAAAGTTAAGCCATAATAGCCTGAACTATATTTCTGCCAATTTTTCTTTAGTCCTTTTTTTTGTTACAATTTTTCTTCAGTCTAATAGTTTATAATATGTGGCATTTGCTAGTGCATAATTATTGTTCTCTCTACAATGTTATTAGTTTCACTCGTTCGCTCCAAAAGACAATGTCCAACATTCAAAGCAAATCCAGCACAAATCTAGTCTAGCAGGAAAAAGACCACCTCGAATGGAATATTCTGGTTGGTGTTCACTGTTCAGTATTCTAAAAATGAATTTGATTCAGTACAAGGCTTTTTGAGTTTTTGAGGAAGTCTTTGCTTTATATTTTTGGAATCAAATTTTAATCAAATATTTTTTTTAGATACATTTAAATGTTATAGATTTAGCTTAGGAAGGACTTGCAGTTTTCCATACGGATTTATATCCGTCAAAAAGACAAAAAATAATGTTGAATTTAATAAAATAATGAATTTTCAAAAATCTCTATTATACTTTTAATATTTCTTTACAATATAATTATATATTTTAAATTCAAGCCTTTTTTTTTTCTTAAAATTTCAGAAAAATATGTATTGCCCGCCGCACAGAATAAAAAAAGTGTTTTTCTTCTATTATTAGTATTATTGTTTTTTTATTGGGAGGGGTAACCCCCAGTTTTCCTTTTATTATGACAATATGATAAACTTTAATTTAAATAAAACAAATATTAATAACCAATTTGAGTATTAAGAGTTCTCTATTAAACTAAATGATACATTTTTTATTTCCTATATAAATTACTTTTTTACCAATTAAATTAAATTTTGAAATTAAAAAAATATATTTTTTATATTTTGATTTATGCTTTTTAACTTAATATTTTATACTTCACAAAGTGCTATGCAATGTTCAAATACTTGCCACCGTCTAAACAAATTTTAAACTTTATAATAAAAAAATTTAAAAGGTCAATCAGATCCACGTGCTATTCATTTTGTTCCTAGACACCTGAAAAATTCAATTTCATTTTTTTTAACTCACTATTAGTAGATATATGAAGTAAAATCACTGTAACTTTAGTAATATTTTAATATGTAGACTAAAACTAATGAGAAGTGTTAAATTATTATTGGGCTATGAGACTAGAATGATTTTACTTCATATTTATTAGAGTGCTCCAAAATTTGCAGTACTATTAATGCTCATCACTTTGAAGTTTGTGATTTTTATACTTTTTTTGACACACAAGATGCCCTTTCCATATCCGGAAGGTTTGGCACCTCGATGTCGGCTCTTCGCCACCTGGGGCTGTAGTATATTCCAAGGGTTGGGCTGTTCGCCCATTAAAGCGGTACGTGAGCTGGGTTCAGAACGTCGTGAGACAGTTCGGTCCATATCCGGTGTGGGCGTTAGAGCATTGAGAGGACCTTTCCCTAGTACGAGAGGACCGGGAAGGACGCACCTCTGGTGTGCCAGTTATCGTGCCCACGGTAAACGCTGGGTAGCCAAGTGCGGAGCGAATAACTGCTGAAAGCATCTAAGTAGTAAGCCACCCCAAGATGAGTGCTCTCCTATTCCGACTTCCCCGGAGCCTCCGGTAGCACAGCAATTTCAACTTATATTCCGTATTGATGAAAAGCTGAGAGATCTAATTGGATTCTTGATGCCACCAAAAGGAGATTTTGACAACACTTTCTATGCACGGGTTTTTTTAGTGTAACATGATTTTTATGATTCCGGGAAGAACTTGGTGATGTAAAAATGGGCTCAAGAGTCTCTCCAAACACCACTTATTGGCATTTTAGAACCTCCAACTCTCTTTGTCACTCAAACAAATCACCTTGTCCAGTTCCTTCTTTGCTACTTGGAAATGTCATTCAGAAACGTTGGCATGCCATGTCAGTTGGTTTATGTTTCTGCCTTTTCTAGCTCGAGGAATTTAAGGATGCATAGAGTAAAGCAAGCTTGCTTTACCCCTTATGATGATGACTTCCACCACGGAATTGACAAGGAATTTGCTTATGCAGCAGTATTTGACATAGGTTCCTCAGAAGTAAAGCATGATCTTTCTAGAGCCTTCTCTTCTGGGTATTCAACCCGACTCACCGAGCTGGCCTGAAAGGGATGAAATCACGAGACTGAACTTTGAAAGGAAAGTGAACAGTGTGGGAATTCCTTTATCCATTCGGATGATCAAGAAGAAGCTGCAATGGGAGAAGGGTCTTACAGAGACAAGTGAATTCACTTCCTGTTCTGTGAAGAAGGTCTTCTCCTCCATGTTGTTTATCATCCACGAGCTTCAAAATCATGTCTTGCAAACGAGGGAGAGTCTGTGCTGTGAAGATTTGCAAGGTGTCATGGCTAAGTTGCAAGGAAAATAGGATGCTTCATTCGTGTGGCTCTTCCAGCAGGTATTCTGGAAGAGCCCAAATCTCATGGTCAATGTTATGGTCCTCCTAACCAACTTCTCTGTCATGGCTATCACTTCACTTCTTCTTCTATGAGTACTGAGTTTCTATCCTTGACCAATAATAGGAACAAACAACATTCACAAGGTGATCAAGATGAATATAAAAAGAACAAATTGACAGAAGAGAAGGACATGTTATGGAAATTGATGCAGGAGGAAGCTTCAAGTTAGCAAAACCAATTGCAGATTGAGGCTCTGAAACATGTGGCAGTGCTAAAGTTTGTAGCCCCTGTATCTATTCAGCTTGAAGGGGATCAGTATGAGGAATATGTCAAAACAGGGCTTTATTACAGAAGGCATCTACGCCAGGCACCTTACAATTCTCTTCTGCTGTCTAACTATGCCCAGTTCCTTTATCTTGTCATTCATGACCTTGATGGGCGAGTTTTCAAAAGTCAATTTTGTCATTAAATGGTCTTCCAAGCTCAACTCACTAATTGAGTCATACATATTACGTTTGCTAATTATAATTTATAAATTCAACTTGGGTTTTCAGGGCAGAAGTGTACCTCAAGAGATCTGTGCTGGTAGAGCCACCAGATGCTGAGGCTATCAGTCGATATGCTGATTTCCTGTGGTTGGTAAGAAAGGATTTTGAGGCAGCAGAACTTGGATATCAGCAAGCATTGGAAGCAGAACCCAGGAACGCTTATTATGCATCAAAGTATGCTAATTTCCTTTGGAGCACTGGTGGAAAAGATACCTGCTTTCCTCTTGAATCTTCTGATAACTTACCACCATAACATTGTCCTCATGATCCATCAGAGACAAGTTGTTGGTACTTCTTGGTAATAATAGCACGGCATGACCTAGTTAGACATTTCACTTACCTTGTAGTTCTATTCCTTGATCTTAGATGTTACTGGGTAGATGTTACTCCTGTTAGTAATTTTGGAACAATCATTTACGTTAATACGTGCTTAGAAGGATACATATACACAGAATTCCAAAGAGTCGAGTCGTTGGAGGAAGAATACAACAGTACATCAACTGAACACAAGTATCATAGATGGAGGAGTTTCTAAACTGAGGGTTTACTATTCCCTATTCTAAATTGAAATTCTATATGCTGGGACAAAAATGTAGCCTTACATGTCAAAGAATACAAGAAATCAGTCTAGGTGGCTAATTAGCTCTCCCCATCAAAATGCATGAATTTTATGTGAATATTATACATCTGTGTAACTAACAAGAATCGTGTAGCTTAACTAGCAAACTTAAGATCGTGGAATTTCTAAAACTGCAAAGGAATCAAAATCCAGGTGTCACCAAAACCAGATGTTGCGGCTATCAACAGCCTTTACTGAAGTAGATACCAACGGCATTCGTCCATATACAGCAGTAAATCTATTGACACACTCTGTTCTTCTTTCACTATGACCTCCCAAGCTGCTGATTCCAGTCGATCCAATCTCAAATATTTTACCTGTGAACACGACAATGAAAGAATCAACAAGTTTACACACGCATGTCAGTAGGATTGGGATATATCAAGTAGTGGTCAAGTCTCTAGAAAAGAGAATCAGATTGTTAATAAGCAATATACATCACCTTAATGTTAATTATAATGTTAACCTCATGAACAGCAATTTAGCATTGCATTGGTTACTTGAACATCAGGACTGGCGTGATAATAATAGAATGATTTCAAAAATACCAGCATTGCACCGGGGTTAAGAGACATGGTAACACACAATGCACATTATCGAATTGTTCCAATGATTAAAATTATCTAAAGCAATTACGGGATGCAGATTAACAATTGTCAACATATTTTGATGAACTGCATAACATACTAGCCTGAAATCTAGGATCAGAATGGAAGGGCTGAGAATAACTCCAACTGGTACTAGCAAAGTAGCAATAATCGGTAGTTCGGTACAAAGCACATATCTGTATAGTTATCATGTTTGTTTTGAAATACTAAAACATTTCAGTAGATCATTTATTGGCTCCCCAACAATAGAATCAATGTAACAAATGTTACCTTTGACATTTCACTCCAAAACAAGGGTATTTTATCATCATTTTGAGCTAGTAAAGTGAAGGTATTAAGGGGGATCAGAATGACTTGAAATGGCTCTAGCAATAATAAGTGATACACTACCAAGCACATATCTACATTGTTATCATGTTTCTTTTCAAATGCTAAAACATTTCCGTTTATTGGCTCCCCCAACAACAGAATCAATGTCGCAAATGTCACGTTTCTCTCCAAAGCAAGGATATTTTCTGGTCATTGTGAGCTTGTAAGTGAGAATTAATTCAGTTAACAAGCTAAAGAGGGAAAGGGGGATGCAACTCCAGGGACAATGTTATATGCTGTGCCTTTTCTAAAATAGTTATGTGAATAGGAGTACATATGAAAAGAAGAAAAAACTCAAAATAAAAGTAATGTTTCGGGTGTCAATTACCTTTGACCCATATTGGGGGTGCACCGCTGGCATTTGCAACAAGGAAAGACATCGCAATATCCTCACAGTTCCTGGTAAAACAATTGAATTAAGCAAATGACAGAAAAGTTAGAATTACATCGATTAAAAGGTTGAAGTCTGATAACCAGGGAAGATACTGAGTTATTAGATAGTTCTGAGAATAACCTATTCTTGGTTACATATTCTCTTATTGATGCTGGCATCTCGTTTGAGTAGAGACTGAAATACTTTTTATGGAAGAATCCTGCCTTGGAAAGCACCATGCTATATGTACCTGTCCACCATACAGACCACCATCCCCCATATCTAAATTTGTTGCCATCACCTTCCTGCAGAAGGTTGAATAGTTTGAAAGATCAGCAGTAAGAAGTTTGAATACTCTTCCAGCCAAGGGTTAAGCTCAGAAAGTTCATTTCCATATTTATAGATGAAGCACACAAAAAAAAAAGCAATTTCTTGAAAGGTTGGATCAACACAAAGGGATTAAACTCTTTCTTGTAAGACATAATTCAGCTTCCTTTTCCTTTAAAATTATATCCTCCCCAAGTAAGATAACAGGTCCCCATAGTGCAATCAAGGTTTGCATTTTCGTTTTTCCAATGGCATCATACTTGAATTTAAAATGGATCAACACTCATTTACTCCACAAAACGTTTGAATTCTACGTTCAGATCTTCACAAGTTATATTAGGCAGTTGGAAATCATTACTTATATATCAAGATTTTGCAGTAAAAAGATAAACATAAGAACAAGAAATAAACCAAGGAAATACAAATCAGGAAGGATTGACTTTTTTTAACCTGAATTTGTCATATACTTTTTGTCATGTTGGAGCATGGAAAGCATAGGCATAAAAGACAGATAAACAATCAGCGGGTTAAGAAAAAGGATAAAACCAAAATTATCTGGGATGATAAACAATTAATATTCAGAGTCAGGGACGGAAATTATCTGGGATAATGGACGATCAATTGGTAAATAAAGTAGATAAAAATATATAACATACCAATGAATCCATCCAATGAACACGAGGTACAAATCCCACCATTGTATCTGGTGCACTTTGCCAAACATCAAATGCAAATTCCACTGAAGTGCAAGGAAATATGACATCATCATCAATAGAAAAAACAGCATCTGTCTCCAAATCCTTTATTTCTTTAAACCTATTATTCAAACTGTCTTCCTTGTTGATATCAAATCTTAATTTGACATGTCGCCCATCTGTTGACTTAGACTCTATTACGTGGTTTAGAAATTTAATAAGAAAATCAGAAGGAGGATCAGGTTCACTCCACACTATGTGCACTGATTCCAATCGCGGACATGATGAATAATGCATGATGGACTGCTTTAAGAGATCATATCTCTTCCATGTGTTCATTACTATAGAATACCCCTTCCTGTGAATGGAATGTACAAATGATATGAGTTCTCAGATTTTACAGGAAAATACACTCAACAATCATTAAAGAAAATTAAATTTACAATGAAAAGGTTTAACTCTGTCTCACTTATTTTACCAACAAGAAAAGAGCACGGAGAAGGCCAGCTAAATGCTCCAAATAGAATAGATAACCTCCAACTAGAGTGATTTTTAAGGCAATCATGCTAACAAGCAAAGTCAGTTATTGATAAGTACAGATGCCAACAACTAAAGGATCTTTAATTAAAATATTGGAGCCCAAATAAAATGTAACAGTTGGAAGGTGCTGACATCATTCTCAATTCAGAGTCCAGTGTTCAGTTCAAATGCACTACACTCAAAGGCATGAATTAGGCTAATTATAGAAAACCATTTAAACCCCAACGTAAGCATTATTTTTAATGATGCAGGATGGAGAATGATTGATAAGATTATATAATTCATCTCCCAAATTATGTACTCCAATTCTAGTTCATGAGTAAAAATAGAACTAAAGAAAATCAAAAGCCCAGGACCCCAGTGTATCATCTTGAATATTAAGACATTTCCAAATATCCTAGCGTCAAGAACTGGTTCAGGTGCTCAAGCCCATAAGTGGTTCTGAAAGAAGCCGTACAAACAAAAACTCCTTACTTAACACACTAACAGAATCGATAACCCTCCACAATGAACTCAAATAATATCGTAAGTAGTAAATGACTGATAGTAATGCTAGCAACTATAACTTCGATAACCTTCATAGCAAGAAAATCAGCTGCTTATAATTCCAGAATTAGACACACGATTAGGAACTAATCCAAAATCAACTTTAAGTAATCAAGTATTGAAATTTCTTTTTCCAAAAAAGACTTCAACTTATCGTTTTTCCTTTCAGAGAATAAATGAATCAAAAAGGGAAAAGAAACGGAAATAAACAGAAAGGGAAGTTTCTATTGAGAGACAATAAAACCTATCACCAAAACTAGAACAACGAACTGATGGAGATTAAAAACGAAAATGAAAGGCTAACGAACCTGGAAAGAGGGAAGCGAGGGAGAGGAGGAGGAAGAGAGCGGTTGGCGGTGGAAGAATTGGTGGCGAGGAAGAAGATGAGCGTTAACGCAATGCAGAAGCAGAGCAAGAGATTGATCCTCCTCGCTGATTTGACGGTGGAGATCGCGAGTAGGCGGAACCTCTGCTCCGTGCGGCGGTTGAAGAAACAGCAGCAGCTCCCTCTCATCACCGCCAAGGGGACTCGTCGCCGAAGCTTATCCCTCCGAGTCGGACTCGTCCGTATCAGCAGCGAGTCAACGACGCGCCCTCCATCATACGGGGAGTGATGTTCCGGTGCGGCGGAGGTGCAGGGAATGGAGAAACGAGTTTCTAATGAACAATCTTGTTGGTTGTTTGGATTGAGAGTTTAAGTGTAAACTGAAAATGCAATGTTTTGTGTGTGTTGCGTTGAAGCGTCGTTCTTCGAATCTGAGAGACAGGGGAAAGTCCAGTTCGGTTCAGTAGGTTGGGTAATCAGGTGCGGTGCCACGTGTTCTCTTCATCGATCGCTTAAATTAGGACTGTAGGATCTGATCTGCCGTAACGGCGAATGGGGATTCCATTTCAAAGCTTCCGCTACTTGTAGGTATGAGTGTTCAACCAAATGAATTAGATCGATCTGATCAAATCGATAAACCAAACCAAACCAATTAATTTGGTTTAGATTTTTTTGGTGTTTGAATCTAAATCCAACCAATTTATTGTCAAACAAAGAATGATTGGTTGGGTTCACAAGTTGAAAATTTAATAATCGATGAATTGAAAATGCGTAAATATGAATATAGAAAAATAGATACTCCCTCCGTTCCTAATTAAGTGTCACTATTTTTATCCATTTTCTGTTTCTAATTAACTGTCACTTTACAAAGTTTAAGGGAGTATTAATTATGTTTTACTAATTATACCCTTTAATTAATGGTGATAGGAAATTAAAGAGTCTAAATTAAGAAGAAAGATAAAGGGTATATTAGGAAGTTAGGTAGTAACTTTGATAGAAATAAGAACATTAATACAATTCCTTAATATATGTGCAAAACCTTAAAGTGACAGTTATTAAAGAACGGAGGGAGTATAACGCATTGTTTCCCTAGATAGGAACCCGGCTAATATGATTTATTGAATTTTCTTGAAAATTAAACCAAACAAGCCACCTAAAAATTGGCTGAAATTTTAAATTTTTCGTACAGTTCCTTGCATTTTTCCCGCCATGCAAATTTTTTGAACTAATGGACTAAATTGAAGCAAATCATTCATCATTGGTTTGGTTTTGAGAATATTTTTATGAAAACGGAACTAAAATCAAACCGAACCAACCAAGTTTGATTGGTTCAGTTACTTTTTTCACCTAAAACCGGTTCAAACCGAACAATGAACACCCAAACCAAAGCCTAATTTCAAAATAGATAAAATTATGTTTTGGAGATATGTTAGTTGACAACTCAAAGTTACTCTAGCATCCTCAATTTTCAAGTAATTATTCAATCTCCATATATATATATATATATATATATATATATATATATATATATATATATATATATATATTAAAGGGTTGTCTAGGGTACACTGCCATCAAATAGTTGCAAATTAGCTATAAGGTAGCAAATTTCTAGCTATTCAACAGCTAATTTACTATTCACGATTTTACTATCACTTCTTCTAGTTATTAACTTTATTTCACATGGTTACAGATTTTATATTTACAAGTTACAACCCCACACAACTCCATACTATAAATATTTTGAACATAAAATCTTAAATGTTTAAAAAATTATACGTATTATTCAGTACCAACAATGTATTAGATTCTTTCAGTTTATTTTCAATACTTTCGTTTCTAATAACATAATTTGTGTTTTTATTTCTAATTGTATCTCACGGTCGGTAGCCATGATGTTCCAGTCGACTCTTTAATCATATGACCTGACAGCATAGCAGTTGACAGGTATGCTCTTTAGCATACACGTAAGAGGCAGCATGCACGACCTGGGCTAGGGACAAGTCATCCTAACTCACTAGCCCTTCGTCCGATCGGCCCGACGAAAGGACGAGGGAAGTGCTACATGGCCACTCGGCTAATTAGCCACTCCCGCTCGGAAGTCTCACTTAAGAGCTTCCCCAACACTTGCAAAGGACATTCGACGCCTATAAATATAGGTTCCACCGTTCCTTCTGGGACGCTTCTAACTCATTACTTACATTACAAGTTTGTGATGCATTTTTACATGTTTGAGATGAGCCTTTAGATGCTTCCATCGCTTCGATACTGACTTGAGCGTCAAGTTGTCTTCTGCAGATCCCCCTTGACGCACCACAACTTGGAGACTCCACTTCATCATGTCAGAGTAGGGTTGAGCACCGCCTTAGCTCCGTTGAAAGCACTGTCGTCCAGAGTTCACGCACGAACACATGAGACTAATCCCCGAAACTCTGAGATCATATTAAGTGGGTAGGTCTGGTCCAACAAATAATTCCACCTAGAGATCAAACTTTGAACTAGATTCTATACCTTTTTGGTCATAATTTGTTTTTCAAAGTTTGTAAGTATTACCAATACATTAATTAACTTATAGCTTTCATAAGGCTTAAATAACTTTTTCATCCCTACAAAATACCTCATTTCTGTTTTTCCTCCCTGAAAAAAAAAACTGTTTCTCATCCTCCCAAAATCACATGTTTTGTTTTTCATCATTGCCGTTAAATTTTCCATCCAACTTAAATGGAATCTGACATTTAGAAGGATGAAAAATGAAATTGAGACATATTACCAGGACAAAAAAAATGCCATCGGATTTGCTGACTTTGACTTCTGTTTGATTTAGATAGAAAATTTGACGGTAAGAACGAAAAATAAAATGTGTGATTTTAGGAGGACGGAAATTGAACATTTTTTCCTAGAAACGAAAAAAAAAACAAAGTATTTTGTAGGGATGGAAAAATTATTTAAACATTTCCATAATGTTTACAAACATAATGAATTGCATAGTAAGCGGGTGTTGCTTAATTTTTTGATTTTTGACACAAGGGTGTTGTTGCTTAATTTCGTCACAACCACCAAAGTTGTGATCCTAATGTGTTGGACGGTATATAGTGCATAATCATTGCATAATTTAAGTGAATGTCATTAATTATTTTGTGGATTTTGCGAGCGACATTATGATCACCTCAATTCCTGAAGTTTGTATTATCATTTTTTTTTGGGTACATTAAAAAAATATTTAAATTACCGTTATAGAAATTAATTCCAAAACCTACGATTCCTCAACTCATATGTGTCAAATTCTTATCACTTGAACTATGTTATGCGGACAATTTGTATATCATTTAAAATTGAGGTATCTATATCTTTCTCAAATGTGATTTTCAAAATAAAAAAATATCTTCGTCAAAAATGAAAGAGACAGTTTTCATATTTATCTTTTATGCTTTGTTTGGATAGAAATGTGAAAATAAGTGAAAGGAATATAAAAGAAATGGATATAAGTGAAAATAATATAAAAGGAAAATAAGATAATTTTAAAGTTGTTTAGATAGAAAGAAAACGAAAAGAGAACGAAAGAAAAAGTGACAATAATGAAAATAAGTGTGATAAGTTATTACAATTTTATCCTTCACATGTGATTCTTTATAAATAATTCATATCACTTTATTATCATTAAAATTATTATATTTTATTATAATTATAATTTTAGCTGTTTCCTAAATTAATTTAACACTCAATAATATTACTATAATTTAATATTAAATTATCTCTCAAATTATTATTATAATATATATCTTAATTTACTTTCCAATTTAATTTGATTTTTAAAAAAACTACTCATGAGCTATTAAATATAACGTACATTCATTCAAAAAAAAAAGTCTAACATACACACTGTATTTCCTAGTTGACGCAACATTCATGTACAGTACAAGTACAAGCGCAGGACATATTTGTCTTTTTCTAATTAAACCCTCTCAACTTGTCATTTTCTTGGCACTCTCTTGATGGGAAAATGTTTGTCTACTATTCACCCTCCATATTACTTCCCCCTCCCCTTTCCAATCTTTGCCAAACATAAAAGGATCCTATTTTCCTGTCTTATTACTTCCTACCTACTTCATTCTCTTAAAATCCATAGAAACTAACAAAGCATTACAGAAAAATACTTGTTGAACAGAAAAGTTAGATGTTTTTATCTGCCAAAAATTAGATGTTTGGACAAAAATTAGAATGAAAGAGAAAATAAAATTAAAAAGTAATAATATATGATGTGATATGAAATAAAGAAAAATAATAAAAAAAAAGTCGGTATGGACCGAGTTATGTGCTTAAAATTGGGATTATTTGTAAAGCTGTATATTAGTATAGTGCTAAAATATACCGGAGTAAGAACTACTTAGAGTCTTCCAAAAAGAACTACTTATTAGAGGATGACAAAATGCCATCTGCTCACGAATTGGAAAAGGAATTTTCTCTAACAAACACTCGAAGAACTAGTAGCCTCTTGTGTTTGTTTGTTCTCCTTTGCAGTGAGATGGAGCGCCGGTAAGGATACACTGTTCTGAAGGTGTAACACCCCAATTTTGGGTTGAGGGTCACATAGTAAATTCGCGGAAATTAAAACCTCTCAGAAAAACAACTCAATTTTCAAAAGGATTTCGTCTCTCAAAATAATTAACCAATAATACTCCCATAATAATAATAATAACTACGCGGAAGTAGAAACGAAGGAATATTATTACAAAGATAAACGCTCAACAGACGAGCCCAAAATAAAACAAAACAGCGGAAGTTCTTTAACATTGTTCATCTTCTTCTGAATCTTCCACATTTCCAATGCGCACTCTGATTCCATAATGCTCTTCAAGGGATAAATAAATCCTCGCCCTGTCTGTCTCCAGCGTTAAGCGCCCAAACACAAACAGAAAGGGTTAACTCTTAAAATAAACATCAAATAGCACGCAGCATGTTGAAGAGAACTTAACATAACCAACAGTAACAACATTTTCAACATACAATAACAACAAATTAACGACAATATACATCAACAACAACAGTAATAACTCAATTCAACTTCCTCAAATTCTATATGCAAGACTCTTGGTCAAAACTTCTCCCAAAACTGGAGAGAACGGTCGCATGGGACAAATTACCCTCTCACCGAACTCAAGATAGATCGCATGGGACAAATTACCATCTCATCTACCTTAGGCATGATCACATGGGATAAATTACCATCTCATCATCCTTCCAAAACTCATCCACTAGGCATGATCACATGGGGCAATTCCCCATCTCATCATCCTTCCAAATGCACATGTCATAACCCATAACAACCAACACACGAACCAACAGTTCATAGTACAAAGTAAATTATCCATTTTCCAAAATATAGTTTACAACATCATCAACAACATATCATAATCATCAATTCTCAAATCCAAGCATGTATCACAAATACCAACAATTTCATCATAAACAAACAGAATAGTCTCCAATACAAAATCATAGGTAAAACACCACTGACTCGATCTAGAACTGAGTTACCCTTACCTTCGCGAGGGTTGCATGAAATTGACCTCCAACCTTGCAAGATAAACATATAAACAACCATCACACAACCATAGGATAGATGAGAATCAATCTCAAAAGAAACTGGAACACCATTGGCAAAAACTGAATCAACCTTCGCGAGGGTTGCTGGTAGGGTGGTGATGGGTGGTAATTTCAATGCTATTCTGACCGACGAAGAGAGGCAAGGAGCGGGAGTGGACACCGTGGAAGATGCTTCTTTTAAATCTTTTGTTCAAAATTACTGGCTGATTGATCTCCCATTGCGAAATGGGGATCATACGTGGTGTAGTACGAGGGATGTCAAGTTGCGGAGTCAATTGGTTAGGTGGCTAATTAATGAGGAAGCTTTGGAGGGTTTTCAGGGTGTATCCCAGGCAGTTGAAGACTGGGGCATTTCATGTTAGAATCAAACAATTTAATGAGTTACTATATTTTTGATAAATAACAATTTCGCTGAGTGTTGCTGACTTCTTCAAAGTTTTCATATTCAGGAACACTTGTTAATTGGAGATATACTGCGAGGATTTCGACAAAGCATTATCAAAAGCAAATTGTCAAGTAAAGGACAATAGAGAAATCCGTCCGCCTATGTGAATCAGTCTGCCACTAGAGAGAGTCCGTCCGCCTGTGATGAACGTCTGGTTGATCAGCTACTGGATATATTCATGAAGAATGTTGAGTTGACTAAAGCAATGATTTAAGACTCGTGCAAAACGAAATATCCTGGAGGTAATCGTTTGTTCAACCCAAAGATGAGCTGTCATGCACCTCTTGGTTCTTCAGAGCATTAATGGCGAAACGAACAGAATTAAGCGCCTCATTCCCTGAAGATTCAAATCCTCTGACATTCCTTAATTCAAGCTGCTTTTACTGAATTAGCGGCGATGCCTTCTGATCATCGTATCTCCCCAACGGTCAAATTCAAATATTCTGGTCAGAACATTAATGACTCAATTAGCTGTAAGGCATGAGCATTAATTACAGACTCTATGGGTCGAGGAAAAATGCATCACCAGACGATACCGTCTTGCATTGTTGAAGAAACATTCATTATCTGGCAGATTGCAACAGCAGATGCAGAAGTATCCGTTACTCACAATCAAGCAGAAATTCAAATGGAACTATTTTGAAGATCTTCAGCAAAGCTTCCAGTGATCATCCTACTGAAGATATAAATAGTGGACTTAGCATCAGCTTCAACTTGGTGACTTTTACACAATCAAAGCATTCAAACTTTCCAAGTCTATCTACGATCAAACAAGCTTTAAGCCAAGACACTCAGCAACCCCCAACTTATCTATTCTCTGAGTTCTGTCGCCAACTAGTGTGAAGCTCTTTACAGAGTGAAAAACTCTTATCCTTTCTCACACAAGCCCTTCAGAGAACCAACTTGTTTATCATCTCTGAATTCTGTTCTTCACATTTTCTACCCACTCTTACTGAAGAGATTTTGTAGAAACCAAGTTTTCTTGTAAACGAACTGGGAGGAGTCCTGTCTAACACTCGAAAGAAAAAGGAGGAGTCCTGCTAGAATACTTGTAAAGGAGTAGTCCTCAGAATACTGGGAGAAGTCCCTGAGAACACTTGTACTATTTTGTTTAAATAGTGAAAATCTTGGTGAAGCCAAGGACTGGACGTAGCCCTGTCGATTAAGGGGGTGAACCAGGATAAATATCGTGTGTGTGCTTTATCGTTCAAGTTGTAGGTTTATTTCCGCTACACTTCTTTGACAAACGTTTTTGAACTTATAATAGCTATCTCGCAAAAAGAATTATAAAAATCACACACACAATTCAAACCCCCCCTTTCTTGTGTGGTTCTATTACTATCATTTCAGACCATCGAGCGGTGTCGCTGGTACGGGGAACTAAAAATTATGGACCCAAACCATTTACATTTTATAACTATTGGCTAATGGAGGAAGGATTTAAGGAAATGTTGGAATCGTGGTGGAGCTCCACAGTGGTGCAAGGATGGTCGGGGTATGTGTTGTTGCAAAAAATGAAGAGGTTGAGGGAGAGGATAAGGGAGTGGTGGGGGGAAAGGGGGTGTGGGGGAAGGAAAAAATTGTGAGGCTAAAGGAAAAATTCCATGTTGTAATGGAGAGGATGGGGAGAGGGGGTGTCTAAGGAGTTGATGAAGGAGCGCATAATGACTTTAAATGAGCTTTGGAATGAATACCGACTTTAGGAGAGCATGTTGCTTCAGAAAGCGTGGATTCAATGGATAAAGGAAGAGGACGAAACACAAGCTTTTTCCATAATATATGCAAGGTTCATGATGCTAGGAAAACCTTGGATCACCTGCAAGTGAATGGGGAAGCCATTGAGGATCCTAGTCGAATTAAGGAGGAGGTGTTCACTCATTTTCAGAATTTTTCCAAGAGGGGAAATAGGGGGCGAGCATGGGTGACAGGTGACAATTTTCATCATCCCACTGTGGAGGATAAGGAGATTCTAAAGGAAATTTTTTCATATGAGGTGATTGGGGTTGCGATATTACCTTGTGATGGTGATTGGGCATCGGTCCCGAATGAGTTTAATTTCACTTTTTTAAGAGAATTCTGGAAATTGATTCAGGACGACTTTATGAGGATGTTTCATGAATTCTATGTTCATGGAAAGTTGGTGAAGGGGTTGAATGCAGGTTTCATTGCTCTCATTCCAAAGTGTGTGGATCCTTTGGTAGTGTTTGATTGCCGACCAATAAGCCTTATTGGTAGTGTATATAAATTAAGGCTACCTTCGTAGGCGCACCAACCCAGGACCGTCTCTGGCCGTCCGATCCCCTGGACACGACACAAGATCCAACGATCTGGGGCGATCCTCTGGTAAGGTCATCATCACCTGTCCTCGAGGGGTGTGCCACCTCCAAACCCCTATATAAGGAGGATCCACTAAACCATAAGGTACACACTTCTAATCCCAGTCTACTCGGATTAACCCTCTGACCCCGACCTCTTACTTTGGCATCGGAGGGTCTTTGCAGGGACCCCTCCCGGGCGCCAGAGCGACGACGGACGACCCCCAACTGAAGGAACCCGACACCAACCTACCACCCCCCACCTCTCCTCAACCAGAGTGTGCGGTGGTCCGAGAAGGCTTAACTTTTTCAGTTGGGAAACATTAAAATTAAGCTAAGGCATATTAGGGTTTGCATGTGCATGCATGCATGAGTTTCACGTAAAATTAATACATGCATGTTATAATTATTGTTTGAAGGATTTTCCTCTGCTTTGGAGGACTCTATTTTGGATTTTTGTTAGGACGAGCGTAAGTTAGGCTAAGCTAAGGGCACTCGGTCTTATTCTTGTCGGCATGTTACTGTGCTATATGTTGCTTGTATGTTATGTAAGGGCACTCATCTTAGTCTTGTCTTCATGTGATTGTGCTATATGTTGCTTGTATGTTTATGTAAGGGCACTTGGTCTTACTCTTTGTCTACATGTGATTGTGCTAAATGTTGCTTGTCTGTTTGAGTAAGGGCACTCGGTTCTAGAAAAGTCTGCTTGTGATTGTGCTACATAATTATCTGATGTTGAATGTATGCTATGGGAATATGATGATGAATATATGCTTATGTGATTATATGCTTTATATGCTTGTTTATTTGATATTCTCATGTCTATGTATTTATCTTAATATCGGAATATATCTATGCCTATTAATAATGGTTTTTATTATTAACTTGAGATTATTGTTTTGCCCTTAATGTTGAGTGGTTTGGTTAAAGATATTTTGACTAACTTATATGCATGGTTTTCGGCTCGCACGACTGTTTCTTTGTCGGTGGTTCCCTGAGCGCACGACTGCTACCTTATCGATTGCTCCTGTGTTTTGGTTCGCACGACTGTTTATTCGTTCGTGGTTCCGTAAGTGACGTACCGTGCAAGAAGAATTTACCCTCATTTTATGGAGGTGCCGTGGTCTTCCCGTCTTCCCAGTGTTGATGAAAAACCTTATCGCGATCATTTAGTTTCTAGTAGCATCTTAGTCTAACCCTAGGGGTGTTTACATGATTGAACTTCCATAAATGATTTATTAAATGTTGGTTGTTAATTATCTTATCAGTTATTCACATGCTCCAATATGGAGTCTTTGATTGTTGAGTTGACCCTTGCTTGTTTGAATGCTAGTTGTGTGGGAGCTTATTGCCATATGGAGGCGTTCTCGTTTCACCAGGTGTTATATCCGAGGCACGAAGAAATTCAGCTACTTGAGCGTGATGTTGGCGATGTGTGGAGTTTCAGCCGGATCTACCGTACCGCTACCTATACTGACTAGATTAGACTACCCGACGAGATCATTATGGATTGACTGTGGATACTTGCTATCACTGAGGGACTATATGAATCACCATTCCTCCACAATGTATACTTGACGCTATTAATTCTTTCGATGATGTTTTCTACGGGCGACAACCAGAGGATCCGCCGGTCAACAGGCGAGTAACATTCTCTTCTAAGGAGGACCTTTCATCAGAAGTGACTACTGAGCAACGGTGTGGCACTCCCTTGCCCGAAGAATGACGTTCCTCATACTCCTATACATTCCTCAGACAAGAGACCGCCACTTTTTTTTTATTACCTCTACGTCAACCAAACATACCATTACGTGCTAATACTAGCGGTAGCGAGTTAGAAATTTCTCTACTTGCGAAAACTACATCTTAATACCTGTTCTCGACTTAGTCGCTCACTTATTGATTTACTTACCTTGATTCTTTCGGATTATAATGAATTAGAACCTGACAGAAAATCATTAAGCCATACACAACTATTTGCATACATAACGAATATATTACAATGGTATGTAGCAATTGTTCAGAGTCATGCAGCATGGGAGGATACTCAAGGTACCTCCACTCCGGTAATCAAACATGTCAACCAAGTAAGAAGATTAAAATAGCAAATACAGGGAAACAAGTCCATCATCATCATAGAAAAAGACAACAAGCAGTGTCAAATTCCTCCGTTTAAAGGGTTGTTTGTTTGAACTTTTTGCTTTACAAAAGTGATGAGACAAAGTGCTTACCAGAGGGGAAGGGGCGCAATTGAGGCCACTAGCCTGGGTGATTAATCAAAATCAATAATTCATAGAAAGAAGTTGCTAGCGAAAACACCAATGTGTGGTACTTAATTATGGAAATATTTTGAGTTTGGGTAATTATTGTGAAAGGAAGGACAACCCAACACAACGATTACCCAACACAACAATTGAAAATATGAACAACCATTTCACCCCGAAGTGCGACCTTCACATGTGAGCTTCTGAAACATAAATGGAGAAACACTCAGTAGTTAGCATTCAAATAAGAGAACACAAAGTTACAAAACAAACAAAATCAAACAAGCTTAAATTAGAAACAAAGTAAGCGAACCCTAACAAACAAACCTTAATAATGGAGGGAGAACAAAACGCCAATCGGGACAGGGAAAGATGAGAAAGCTTCCACTGAAGACAATCGAGCAAAAACGTTGAGCGAAGACTACATAGCGGTGAATAAACAACAAAATGGTGGAGGTGGAGACTAGGGAGAGAGCACAAATCTGTA
This sequence comes from Acmispon strigosus, assembly GCA_030819835.1. Taxonomy (NCBI): domain Eukaryota; kingdom Viridiplantae; phylum Streptophyta; class Magnoliopsida; order Fabales; family Fabaceae; genus Acmispon; species Acmispon strigosus. The sequence goes on from JAUAMA010000007.1 coordinate 32,908,779, forward strand.
CAAATGGAGATTCGTGAAGAGGCTGAAGTAGGGGTTGGAATGGGAAATGGGGAGGAGAGGGGAGTGGGTGAAAGCGTCGGTGACGGTGGAGAAGGAAGAGGAGTGGGCGAAGACATGGACCTGGCAAGGGATGCGGGTCTTGTTGGCACCGAATTAAGTGAGGGCTCTAACCATGCCCTCGACAGTGATGAGTTGGGAGTCGATGAGGGGGGAGAGGACGACGACAGCGGAGCGGTTGATGTGGCCGACCTGGACGAGTGAGCGCGAGAGAGGAGGAGCTTCACGAGAGAGGAGTGAGCGCGGCATGTAATTTTTAGGATTAGGGTTTCGTGAGCTCTATTACCACGGTTCGAATAAAAAATTGTTTTTTAATCAATATAACTCAGATACATCGGTTGGACCGAAACTGTGGTAATTGAGCTCCATACTCTCTTTTACCATGGTTTTGTTGTGAACAGCTATAAAAGAGATGTAGTAAAATGTGAAATCTGAAGCAGTGGTTGGTATATAACAAATTCCTTGTAATAGAGTAGTAATAAGGCTGCAGGTTTTTATGGCTAAATTGTCCTTTAAGTATCCTATGGTTTCTTGGCTTAATGAGCCTCCTTTGGGTCTTAGCCCTATATATACGTTTTATGTAATAAGGCTTCAGCCCGTTTCCGTTTAATATATGAGGTTTTATTTAAACAAACAAACAAAAATTGATTGGATATCTTGTAAAACAGTTTTAACATTGACACTACATTAAAATTAAACTCAATTATTAATTGATTAATGTGGTAAACTCCTATAATTTATTAATATACTAATGTGGAGAAATCATTTATAAAAAATGACTTATGCAGGTGACGTAGTAAAATTTCACAATTAATTGTAAAATTTTGATTCATTTACATTTTATTTTCTTTTTCATTTCATTTTTACTTGCTTTCTTTTCATATTTCTCTTCTTTTCATATCAATTATATTTATCATTTCTCTCTTCTTATTTTTCTCTGTAATGGTATAAGTGTATTTTAACTTTTAAGTGTGAATCCCCCTCCAAATAACAAAATAAAAATAAAAAAATAAAGTGTGAATTCTATTTTTTTAGGGTAATTAGTGTGAATTCAAAATTATATCCACCACAGTAACTAAGCTGGTAGGTTTTGTTACATAATTAATTTCAGAGTTAGAATCAATTGTGTAAAAACATAAAACCTCCTACCAAATGATTTTACAGTGAAGAATCAATTTTAACATTTAGAAAGGGGCATCCAAACACCATATAAAGTGATGAATCAAACAACATAAATTGTCTGAGTGGAATGCTGAATTGTTGTTCCGGTCCCTCGAAGGGAAAGAGCATCATGCCATTAATGCGAACAACCAAGAGTTGTCGTGATCAGTTCCTTCATTGAACGCCACAAAGACAGAGATATAAGGGGGCCATGAGGGGCCCATGCCACCCTATTTCGCCATGAGGAAATGATTAATGATTGCATCTACACACTGAGCAGTGGCTTTTGCCAAAGCACAATGATGAACAAATTAAAATGATCACTAAACATTTGTTTTTAGAAACATGGTTTTAATATATCCACCCCCACTTTTATTTTATCTCACCTTCATTAATTTTTTGTTCTTAATTTTTTTTCTTTTTCTATCATATCACTCATCATATTTCTTAGGATTAAATGTGTTTTCAGTCATTATAAATTAGTAGTGAATTGAAATTGATCTCTATAAAAAATGTCATAAATTTTAGTCCCAACATTCACGAAATAGGTGAATTTAGTCCTTACAGTTCTTTTTATGGCGGTTTTTGTGCATCAATAACGGTTATTAATCGCCGTAAAATGTGTTAGTGGCGGTTTAAACCACAGCAGAATGCACCACAAAGACTAAATTCACATATTTAATCAAAGTTGAGGATTAAGAGCTATAATATTTTTAAAAGAATCAAATCTAATTCACTAATATTTTACATATTTTACCGGACTAAAAATATATTTTAATCTAGTTCTTATTTCTCACTTTTCTAGTATTCTTATCTTTCTTTCTCAATGTTGAATAGAATTGGGGTGTTTTTTTTTTAAAACTAATTGGGGTGTTAAACTAATATTTTCGTTTTATTAATGTTATCCGGACAACGCATTCAGACTAGTCAAGGAAATAATTAGTGCATGTTAGTTAACATTAATTACTAAAATTAAATAATCAAAGCTCCGAGAATATTCAAATTGTTTCATCTTAATTATATAACAAATTTTCTATGTCTAATGTATATGCAAACATAACATAGAGAAAGTAGCTCGTATATTATCTGCAATTAACAAATATATGAACTTAATTATTGTCTCATCCACACAGATAGATAAAAAAAAAACATATATGAAAAAGATAAGAAATGAAGTGAATATGTTGTCTCATATATTCTAGTTGAGAATTATGTGTTCTTTAATATTTAGCGGACGTGGGATAAGTTAACTGGTCGACGCCATGTGCCGACCATGTTTTATAAATGATTTGCAAATATGAGAAGAAATGAACTATTCGTTGGTGGATATGGACAGAAGACCTGGTTTTTTTATGGTGGGTTTGAATAGTGTTTATATTAATATAATTAAGAAGTAGTTCATGAGTTTGTAGGAAAGGTTTGATGAAATAAGTGCTGGTTTGACATGTAATATTAGATATGATGGTATAAACTTTTATATTATATTATGAGTTTATTCATTGTTTGGTGCTAACATTGTATTGTATAGACTTATTCATCAATCATCTCTTATACATTAAAATGATGAATTATTTAATCCAACATACATATTATTGATAAAACCAGATAAAATTGTGACGTATAAACTGCTTGAAATTATTTAACTTATCGCTACAACCACCACCACCACCCTTCACCACTGCCACCACCTCTGCTGCCGCTTTGTCATTGCCACCGTCACCACCACCGCTGCCGCCATCGCCACCACCATCTCCACCACCACCAACTCCACTGCCATCATCACCACCACCCACCTCCGCCACCACCCTTCGCCACCACTAGGGCCCTACAACATTTTCGGCACCACCACCACAACCAACTCCACCACCACCCTCATCACCGCCATCACCTCTACCACCACCACCACTCTTCCGCCACCAACCATCACCACCACTGCCACTACCGTCACAACCAGTACTCTTCGCCATCGCCACCGCTATTGTTGCCACCAACACTCTTCGTCATTTCCCCCTCCATTGTTGTCACCACGGCCCTACAACACTGTCACCACCACCACCACCACAACCAACTCTACCACTCCCTCACAATCGCCTCCACCATCACCACTACCACCACCATTCCACCGCCACCACTCACCACTGCAACTGCTGCCACCACCACTACCGCCACAACTACCACCTTCCACTGTCGCCACCACCAATGTCATCTCTACAAACACCACCCACAACCACCATCATCACCTCCACCACTCTCCACCAAACATATGATTGTATCAATTTAAATTATTTGATAAGTTATACACGGTATGACCAAACGCTATATAGTATTAAATTTTTATCATGCTTTATCCTATCAAGTCTCACACAACCAGACCTACAACTATCAGACTTTATACGATATAGTATAGCAAACGGTCCTAAATTTAAAAAATGAAATAAATAGATATAGACACTTATATGTAAGTTTATATGAAAAATTGTTAAACAAGCTCTCAAAAACTATTTTTAGTTGCTTAATCAAACACTTAACAATTTCAATGTTAAATTAGAAAATGGAACGACCAAAGAGGGAAAAAGAGAGATTGAGATGAAAGTAGGTTGCACACTTGTTTAGTAGTGATCTTCCCCGAATATAAATGAGATCAATCTCCAATCAAGTTGAATGATATTGCTCGGTTGAGAAAACTGTGGTGTTTTGGATGTCGCGGAAAAACACAGCGGTGATGGTGTTAATACCAGAATTTTATCTTGGTCGAAATACCAAGAAACCAAAGATATTAAGTTGTGCTAAGTTTAATTTCTTAGTCGAAATATGGTGTTGGCAATATTGCTCGAAATCATGTGTCAAATTGACAAAGACTTGAAGATCTGAACATAGAGTTTCCATGCATGCATGCCAGCATCATCTACTGCTGCGTCGTTTGTCGTGTCTGCATCATCTGCACTAACTGTGGTTCTTCGACCAATATATGTCTTACCCTAATATATTAATAGCTTGTTGAATGGTTGTTTCTTAATATCAACTCTGAGTTAGAGCCAAATCAAGTATTAGACCATTCTGTGTAAAATGGGTCAAACTAGGTGAGTTCAAAATTACTTCAAAGTGTTTTAATCGAAGGAACAAGAGAAAAGTCGAAGACTAATGCAAGACATCTCAGATTCTCCAACATAACAAATTCGAGTGGAAGTGATGCATGAGGAGTCATCAGAAGCGGTTATTGGAAGTTATTTTACTTTGTAAATGTGCCAAGTGTGTGGCTCTAGTCTTAGGAGTTATTTTCTAAGATTTAATCTCCACCATAGGATTAGAGTAGCAGTTTTATTTCTGGTCTATAAATAGGACCGTTCATTGTAAAAATATTCAGATTCACACAAATTTACGCTCTACAAACTCTGAAAGCCAACATGTCTTATGCAACAAACGGTAACAACGAGATCACGAGCAAGATTGTGTTTCTCACCTTTATATTCAATGCAATTTACTTTCTTCCATTTTGATTTGTTTTATTTTTCTTTCGATCTCTTTCCTCTTTTGAATTCTGTTTTATTTTTCATTTTGTTCTTCATCTTTTCCATTCTACTTCATCTTCTCTTTTATACTTCGAAGAACATTGTTCCGTTCTTCATTAAAATTCGAAAACGACACCTAAACATTTTTACACAAAGAGCCTGAAGAGTATCAGAATCCAGCCTCTTTATCAACATTTGGATTTCCTTGTGGATTTACCCGTTTTTACCAAAAATCGAGGTAAACATATGGTAAATGCAAAATGGACTCAGTGATCAAGTTAGATCAAGATTAGAGAGAATTTTAAAGTCTATAAATAGCAATAAGAAAACAGTATGAGTTGGCTGAATAAATAGTACGAGTTGAACTTTTATACCTGGTTTCCTCATTTGTCCAATTGTATGGATGATAAACTGTTTGACAAGCCATTAACTAGGTGGCATAACAGTTTTAACTCTCGTTAAGTTAGCTTGATCATGGTTAATTATAACAACTGAACCTCTATAATTGAGATAGTTGGTTAGAATGATGGAAGTTTTGTCTTTCTTAGTTTGATTTGAGACTTGGCTGTGCAATACCGGTTGGTAGTTTGTTGCAACGTTGATGGCATATCTGGGCCGTATGGCCCGTCAACAACAAAGAATAGTAACCCATCAGCTTGACATGTAATGTAAATTTAATGTCGTGATGAATAATAAAGATACCAAGATAAGAAGTAAAATATGCTTATGTAAATAATTATAGAAAAATCCTATAGCAAAAGGAAAACTCAGTTCATCCTCAATATTAGATAAATAACCATGCTTGGACTTTACTTTTAGGGAGAGACGTATATATAGTCATGCACCAAATTTACAATACAAGAAAACAGTAGATTACTGACGGTTAAAAATCGTTGGTACGCACTAAAAACTGTCGGTAATGATGTTTTAGGATTGGCCAACGAGCCTTCGGTAAATGGCTCGTCGGTATATTTACCAAAACCATCAGCAATTACCGATGATTTACAGCCATCGATAATTACCGACGGATATAGCTGTCGATAATTATCGATAGTCACTTCTATGGCAAGTTACCGACGATTAGAGCCGTCGTTAATTACTATATTTTTAAATTCAAGTTCTTTTTCATTTTTCATTTTCATTTTTGGTTATTCTTCTCTTCATCATCGTCCTCCTCTTTTTGTTCATCATCCCTTTGTGTCTTCATAGATGCAAACTTAGCTTTATGACCGACAATTTCATATTGTTGTTGCTCGCACATTTCACATAATAGCAAATGGCGGCTCAAAGTTTTCTGCACAATTAGAATATAATATATATGTTAGAATTAAAATAATAAATAATGGTATTGAGTCAAAAATACTCATACTTACATGAGTGATTGCTTATCACTCATTAACCCATGATTGTTGTTGGTACATCTTGTAAGACCCTGAATTTCACCCAGTAATTAAATAATTATTTAATTATTCCATGTACTGTTTGGATCTGCTCGCAGGCATCAACAAGTGATATTGTCGGCCGAATTACCGATGAAATGCTCTTTACGACACTTGGTAGTAAACCAACCTTGACCTGACTGTGAGTTTGGATGAGAATTAGACGTCCTCACTATCACCATGATGTTCAGTGAAGAATTTCATGAATAACGACTATAATATTGATATGGTTTCCTTCCGAAACCTGAAAATGACATTTCTCACTAGCGATACTTTCAGTCGAAAACCCTGCAAGCGAAACGGACGACTTCGGGACCCCGGATCGAAAATTCAAGAATCACCAAACGTCTCTGTTTGACGTGACGGGTCTAGATATGCGATAAAAACTTTTGTGAATAGTAACTTTCATGAATAGTGTTTTTGGGCCAAATACGGCACGGACTTCGAGGGAAACAACCCGGGCTCGATTTGTACGAGCACGAGGTCCAAAACAAAGGAGTAACCAGTGTTAGAAACTCTCAACGATATTGGGAAATGTACCGACGACCAGATTCAGAAGACAATAAGAATTATGATGCACTGACGCACTGATGCACTGACGCATTGACACACTGACGCACTAACACGTCATGGATTAGACATATAATAATAATAATAATAATAATAATAATAATAATAATAATAATAATAATAATAATAATAATAATAATAATAATAATAATAATAATAATAATAATAATAATAATAATAATAAAACCCTAGACATTTTCTTATAACTTTCTAAACTTTAGAGTTTAGTCCCTAAACCTTGAGACTTTACGGTTTAGTCCTCAAATAGTAAAAAGATATTTTTACCTAGAATTTCCACCCTTCAACTTTGGTCCCTTGGGTTAATGAAATGTTAAAATCTCACCCCCAAGGCCCATTAAACCCGCGGCCTCCCCTCCTTATAAGTGGGCTTATGTTGTTTTTTTTACTTAAGTTACATTAAGTGAGTTTTAAGAGGAAACTAAGAGAGGGAAAGAGAAGCTTAGGAACTATTCACCATGTTCTTCCTTCAAGCGCCATGGCCGAACCTCTCTCTATTCCATGGCAGCCCCTTCCACTCATTTTCTCTTCTTGATCCTTTAAGGTAAGTTGATCCCCTCGTCCCGATCTACAATTCTACCGATTTAGAATTTTGATGTGTTGAGTTTGGGTTTTTGATAGTTGTTATAATCTTGAACCCTCTTCATTAATGTTGTTCCCATGACCTTGAACTTCAATTTGAACCGATTAGAATTTTGATTGGTTCAAATTTGGTCCCTAGATAATATTGAAGTTGAGCTTTTGCTAGGGTTGCCTTTAGGAATGTTATTCCCATGAAGTTGATCTATGGATATCTCTAATTAGTTTTCTTGGAAGCTAGGTTTTTGAGAATTGATTATTTGAAATAAGTGATTTTCAAACTTTGAGATTTGGTTTCACCATAGATTTTATGTCACTTTTGATGTGTACAAGTTTGTTTTGACAGAAAAATTCATCTTGCTATGTACTTGGTTTTGGCCGAATTGGGCAGAATTGAGAACAAGGGAGAATTGATTTTTCCAACTAGCTTTTTAGTGTGTTTAAATGCTTGTTTATGATTTTGGGGATAAAGGAAAGATTTTGCCCTAATTAGTGAAAAAGGGCCTAGAGAAAATTGTATGTATAAGACTTTGGAAAATTGATTTCTAGAGGATTTGGGAAACTTGGAATTGAAGGATTAAAATTGAGCTTTTGGTTAAATTGGATTTTGGAACTCATAGCTTGATTATGGTTTTTGCTAAGCTAAGAAAAACTCAGAAATTGAAAATTGGCTTTTGAATGGAGTTTTTGTGCTTTTGACACTTAGAATATTTTTTTGAGTTCAAGACTTGGAATTTGTTTTAGAAACTTGTAATAGAATTTATGTTTTGGATTGTGAAATTTTTTTGAGTAACTTAGTGAATTGTTTGGTGAAAATATGAAGTTTTAAGGGTTTTGAGGATTTTGGGCAGAATTGAAGACATGGAGTTTTTTTTTGTGTTTTTGCTTTCAAAATCTAATTTAAGGCCTTCAAATTGATTTGTAAGAATCTAACCTTATTGCTCTTTAAAGTTTTTGAAGTTTTGGGAAGTTTTGGATATTGTAACTTCGAGCTTTCAGAGGTTTTTATTAATGGCCGCCTATGTTGCTAAAAATGTTTTGACTTCCAATGATCCCTCCTAAGAATTAGGACAATTTCCTAAGTGATAGGAACCTTGTAAGACTAGTAGCTAATCCTTAGGATTAAGTTTCAAGTCCTAAAATAGGCTATGTTCTTTGAAGGGTTCCGGGACTTCGAACCAAACAAGACAATGTAGCTTTCCTTCGGAACCTTCGTAGCTTTTGGAGCAAATGTTGGATCTTGGAGCAAAGGAATTCGGTAACAGCACTTCGCTATTCCTAGCTACTAAGAATATGTATATAGTTATGTGAGTGTATATACTATGACTTATAAATTTAGCAGTAGACGGTGTTCTATGAACGAACCGACTTGAATTGTATTGATTGTGATATTAATGCAAGTATTTGAAGACATCTGATATGCTGGATTAGAATTGTTTGATGTGTGGAATTTCTTGAATGATTGTAGACTTACTTCATAACTTGTCTCCTTGATAATATAATGTCTATGTTATGACACTTCTATCTTGTTTCTGATATCATTCACATGGTTCGACATAATCCATTTGGCGATCGTGAAACCATGCATGGCTACGTCCAAGGACGGATGCGCCTTTGAATGCAAACCGAGATTTGTAAATAGACTATCCCGAGGTTTGATTCGTTTATTGTTATTGATCGACTATAAGAAAGCATGCTATTTAGCTCATATGAAAATAACTAGTCACACTTGAAATGTATGCTATGTTATGTTTGATAACATGTTAATTGAATTACTGTCTTTCCCTGATCTTGCTTGTTGCAATGTTGCTATGCCTTATCACCGATTGTCATTGTGTGCGCTAGCCGAGGAAAATAGAGTAAGCTACCGTGGGAATAAGGTTTCCTCAAAATAAATAATACAGAACTTGTTTTGGAAAAGTTAAAGGCTTAATAGTTTCAAAAAGAATAAGAAGAGAAAATTTCTTTTTAGAAACCTAATGAATGTTTTGGAAACATGCTTTCAAGAGAACCTGCAGTTAAACCGTGAGCTTTCGAAATGAATCTGTCCTATCTTTCTTGAAGGAAAATTCATAATGTACAAAATGAATACATCAACCCTTTTATGAACTTAAGGACGATTCCACTTCTTTTCTACAAGTCTTATCTTGCAAAGAAAACTAAGGCACATCTTTGGAAAAAGAACTATAAGAACTTCCTCACGATGAATCATAAGACATGTTTTCTGGAAAGCCTCAAAAGACCTTTATGAAAATATTTCAAGAGATTTTTCTCAAGAAAATTGGGTAGCTTATTCGGTAATGTCTTCGTTGGTAGTAGCGGGTGTTTTACGCTTCGGCGTCTACCAACGAGAGATCATTGGACCATGAGGTCCAAGTGACTACAATCCCTCAAAGTAAGACGGGCACTTCGATAAGGATGACCTCGCATTCGAAAGGGAACTCGGATTCGAGAAACAAAATTTCCGCTAGGTGGGGAAAGTGGAGTGACGAACCTGGACTCGCATCAAGACGCCTCCATTTATATTGTTGTTGTTTTTGTTTGTTCATAGCACGTAGAAATTTGCATGCATGAACGTTCCTCAAGGCGACGTCGCCGTTATTCTTCAGCTGTTTGGAATAGTGGGACTATCCAGCCACAGGTTGTGTGGAGACTGTGTGTAGGCTGTGTGCGATCTATGTGAAGACAATATGATTGAGACAACAAACTTATCCTCAATCATCTATGTGCCGGCTCAATGCAGCAACCAGAATATTCTTATCATAATACACCTTAACAGCATCATGACATCCTGATTGTTTGTAACATGATTGCTATGCGTGTCTTGAGTTGCTTATTGAGTGTGTTTTGGTTGCAATTCTGCTTATATTATAATCGATGCTTGATTGTGAATTACCCTGCATGACCGTAGTTTAAATTGCTTAGTATATATATAACTGCAATGTAGGGGACATTACTTGACATGCTTATACCTGTTGATGATTGTTGTCTCACCCATGTGCTCGCATGGGGAGTTATTATTATGAAGTTGATCCTTGCACCTTGTTTGTTGTTTGTGTTTTCCTGGAGATCCATCGCCAGTTGGACTACTACTAGCCAAGGAGTACCTAGAAGATGCTGAGCCAAAGGCAGTTCGAGGGAGTAGGACGAACATCTTGCCACTTGAAGGCCAGGGATATTCATTTGATCTTGTGTCCGTACACGAGCATGCCCAAGGGCAGGGTAGAGTTCCAGAATGACGTACCTTTATTCGGTCGCCCTACGTGGCATCATGGGAGGTATGTCGGAGTAGGAGGTCTGGGTCAGGGTTTTTAATTGTGACAACATGTTTTCTTTTAAAAATGAGTCTGTTGATTATGAAAACTATTTCACTGATGTTGTTCACTTAAACTAAGTACCTTATGTGCTCTGTTGAACTGGGTAACTATATATACAAGTAATGCATGTTATCTTTAGCATGATTTGAAAACAATACACTCACTTTTTCTTAATCTAGAAAGATTTTCCGCATGTTTATTTACTGTTCATTTTCTACAATAATGCCTTGAAAATCGGGGTGTTACAAATCTCTCAAAGGACTGTTTGAAAAAATGCTTGATTTTAAAGATCAATTATATCAATAAATAAACACACAAGTTATATACAAATGCAATATACAACTCAATAAAAATTAAATGATGAATTTCGCATACAAATCTTATAAAACAAAATAATATAATTAACTAATCTACAATGCAAAAGTAGCCTAAAACACAATACACAATTTACAAATTATTAAAGGAATTAAATACAAATAAAAAAATAAACTTACATGGATAACACTAGAGTAGATTCAGTAAGAGACAAGAGGCCAGCGAGCCTATATATATTTTACTGACGGCCTAAACTGCCAGTATTTACCAATAGCTTTTCAATGGTATTTATAAGTTACCGACGGCCATTTTCGTTGGTATTTTTGGCGGCCAATTGTCCTGCCCAACAAATTCACTAATTCATTCAAAAAAAAATAACAAACAAACAAACTGTCGGTAACAGCATGCGGTACTTACGCACCATATTACCGACGGTTGTGACCGTTAGTAAGGGCTTGCTAAATTTTTGCCAAAATTACTGAGGGCTTATGAACGTTTAATTTCTTTTTTTATTTTTTCCCCAAAATTCCTTTCTGATGGGTAATCCGCCGGTGATGGAGTCCATTACCGACAGTTTTCATACTGCTAGTGATAGACCATCGTTAAATAATACTTTTCTTGTAGTGTTACCTTTGATCGGTTTTTGTACATGTACTCATCTTAATTTTAAAATTTTAACTGTAATGATTAAAAAGTAATCATACTCTTGATTTCTCTCTAAGAGATAGTAGTAGAATATGTAACCTCAAGTACTCTTGTGTATGTGCTTAGTGTTTAAGTCTAATGTGCACACTAAGAGCAGTACAATAAAAGATTTGAAAGACTTAAGCAAGTAGCTCGTATAAAATATTTCAAGTGTAAGAACCCATCTTCAAACTTTCTTCATGTCCTCTTTATATAGCCTCTCTTGAAAATATGACTATTGAAGAATAAAGGTTTGGGGATTCTCTTCTTCTCCCAACTTCAAATGGCTTTTGAACAAGCATTTAATGTATATCGTCGTTGCTTGTAAATGAGATCTTCACTAGACAACATAGGTTGGATCTTTGCAAAAAATGATGTTACACAATATAGCTTTCTAGAAGTCTTTGTACGAGATATACTATTTTTGTGATAGCTTCATATATAGTAAATTTGCTTTATGCTCCTTTCCTTTCATCTACTGAAAAGTATATACATAGGACGAATGTCACTTTTCAAGTCTTTTGAAAGATGTCACCATCAGTCTCTTACTTGTACTTGATATAGTATTCAGTGTGCTTAGTCAAACAAAGCTACTATAGACGAATTGTGTTTTTTGAGTCAGACGATTCGTACTTTAAATGTCAGACGGAGTTAGGGCTAAGCATCGGGCGGGTTTGGGAGGGTTTGAATCTCACTTATTCAAGACCGATTATGCTCGTGGTTGATTTCGGGTGTGTCGGGTTAGTAGCAGTTCGAGTCGGTTGGGGCGGGTTGGCCACCACCAAACAAAAAGAAGATCAGTGATCAACCAGAAAAAAAAAACAGAGAAGAATATGAGGGATGAAGATCACCAGATATGACAGAAGAAAACATGAATAATGTTAAAAATAGATTGCATTAATGAGGTGGGGAGGGAGTACAATCAGAGATTTAGAAGAAGAGAAAAGAAAAACATAGATAAGAAGAAGTAGAACCCTAACTATAAAATGAAGGAGAAGCAAAATAATCATCTCCTCATCACATGCAGCGCTGGCAGTGAAGCTATGGAAGGAGAAAAGTGGCCTTCAAACACAAGATCCATCATCCAAGGACGAAGCCATCAAGTCATCAACGATTGTGAAGAAGGAATAAGTCAAGTGAAGAAAACAGTGAAGCAAATGAAACAAATATGATGAAAAGGTCAAGAGGCTGACTCCCTCTTCAATTCTCTTCTCTCTCAAATTAAAGTTTAAAACCACTTCTCCTAAAAGTTACACGAGTTACAAGGTCAAGTGATAAGAGAACACATTTTTTTTTTGAAAACCATGAGATAAGACAACACATTGGAGAAAGGAAAAAAGGCAAAAGCACATATGATGTGAGTTACTAGGCTTAATAGGCCTGCCACAAAAGTAATAAAACTCGGGTCCAATCGGGTTTCGATGGTTGGGGTTCCATGCACTCGTAACCGACCGGTTACACCCGCTTGCACTTGTTTCTTCATTTCCCTCAAACCGACAACCAACCCACCCACAGGAGTGAAATTTGATTCAGTTAGATCGGGTATGAGTTGGTTCGGACCATTCTACTCACCCCTAAACAGAGTCCTCACTTTGAGTTGTAAGATGATGTATGCTTCCAAAGTAAGACAGACTCCATGTCTGACAAAATTGCTTGATCTCATTGACTTAGTGCTTGAATTATTTTGTTCATGTAATTTTAAAATACTATGGTTAAGTAATTGCTTACTTGACGTCCTTGGCTTATACATAATTATTATCAAAACTTATTTAAGAGATTTTTAAGTATCTACCTGTAGACTTAACATGAGTATGCTTCAAGTCTAGTCTAGCCTTTAATTTCATTTCATGACTTGATCTTTTAAATGACTTTTCAAACCTTCTCTCTCATGCTTTAACAGTTGTGTATGATTGTTTTGGTATTGATGCAAAAACAAATGTGATTTCAGGCATTTCAACGTATCAATGAAGAAAGTTATAATTTTACATGTTGAGTTCAACACTGATTGAAAAAGTAAGATTTTGACACGTCAATTTCAATATATACTCTTAAAACCAACAATATAAATCTACATTGAATTCGAGAGAAAGGAAATCCAATACACGCACAGCATAACTTCATTTTTCAGGACACGTGTAAACTCAGAATCTCTCAAAGTTAAACGTGTTTTTAGTTCATGGTATTATTTGGTCTGGTCTATCGACTATCGTCATCAGCACCGCCCAGCAGTCACACTAAATCTCTTTTGCCTTATTTTGGAATTTTACTCTTCAATGAATCCATCACCACTGCACCTCACCCTCCCCTTCTATTCCAAATTCCATCATGCATGTTTCTGTTCACCTCAGAACATGGTGGGCCTCGCAAATGCATGGTTAGAATCACGCCAGGTAGGACGGTACCACTTCATTTTTGGTTCAGCCAATCATATCCTTCCAATCAAGTCCATGTCAATGGGGTTCATGAATGCAACCGAAAAAGTATGGACGGCCAAAAAGATAAGAAACCTGATCATATAAAATTCAAATGTGGTTTCTTTCATGTTATTTTTAAGGTATTTTTTTAATTACAACTCATTCTTTTTTTGTGAAATTTTTTAAGTTATTAAAAAGCAAAAATTTAACCTTCAATTGAAAGCATCGATAGAGTAAAAATTGCAATAGAGACATTTAGACACAACTGACTATAGTGAGAGCACGCGAGATGGGAGCATGTATGATGGCGAGCCGCCGCCGACGAATACTGCCGGTGATAACGGAACAACCAAAGCAAGGAAACCAACGTTTAAGGAGAAAGTATTGGGTGCGAAGGCAGCTGAACCAAAGGAATTCCGAAATCTGGTTGAGGAGGGAGTGATGCGCAAGGATCTAGTTGACAACAATCGATTATTCCCTAGTTTTAGGTTCGTTGAACGGTCGGAGTATGATCACATTTGTGAGCCATGGATAGATTGTCTAGTCATAAAACTGCTGGCCAAGAATATTGGTTATATTGTGTTGTGTGAGAAGTTGCCTTCCATGTGGAAGCCTCCTCGAGGATTTGAAGTCATGGATATTCACCACGGATACTTCATGGTAAAGTTTGATCAATCTTTTGATCGGGTGAAGGCTTTAACAAGTGCCCCTTGGATGATATTTGATCATTATTTGTCTGTCATGCCTTGGAAGAAAGGGTTCGCTGCTGCTAATAACAAGATCAATTCTACCATCGTGTGGATACGGCTACCAGGACTCGGGTTGGAGTTTTACGATGAAAGCATCCTGAGAACTCTAGCTTCCGGGGTGGGTACACCAATAAGGGTCAAAATGAATATTGTTGACATTCATCGAGGGAAATTTGTGCGTATTTGTGTAGAGATCAACTTTGATGAGCCAATAGTAGGAATGCACTGTCTTGAGGATATGTGGTATAACATCGAGTACGAAGACCTTCTCTGTTCCACTTGTGGGTGTTATGGCTACTTATCACAGAATCGCACCTCCACTCCTATCCCCTCTTCGAATGGTGTTCTGGCGTTGGTTGCAATAACGACAATTGGCGTACGGTAGCTCAACAATCAGTAGGTGAAGGAACACAAACCCTAGGAAATCATGTGAATGAACCTAGACCTATTGCAGCGCATGGTGCATAGCTTAATGTGGAGAAAAGGAAAAAATACAACAATTAAAGCCACCTATGAATGAGGAGAATTCTAAGGAAACTAAATCAGGGAATAAATTTGTTGTTTTAGGGAATATTCCAGAATTTAAAAAAAAAAACTATTAATAGCCCAATATTTTTTAATGCTGCCGAATCTAATGGGGAGAAAAAAAAAGGAATAATGGCAAAAATCATTTCAGACATGAGGAGACCAAAACCACTTCTTCAAACGCGAATTCACAGCAACCAAAAGAAATTCTTCAACGTCCCAAGCCACCTATGTTGCAATTGACTAGTGGTCGCTTGCAACTCAAAGGAAGTCGATGGAGACAAGACCAACCAGAAGAATTGGGGATCATGTGGTATATGAGTTGGGAGGAGGAGCAATGTCGACAATGAACATTGTCCCCTCAGGACCCAATAGTTTTCGGTTCTAGGAGTCAGTTGTTGGCGGATCATCTGGACTGAAGGATGTCGAGTTTTCTCAAGAACCTTCGGCCCCATGACAAGGGAACCAGATGCTGGTGTAAATGCAACCTCCCTTGCGTTCTTAAGCCAGTTCTACGCTATCTCCTTGTTGTTGCTATGGATAGGTCGGTTTTCAGTTTTATAACTTGGAACATTTGTGGCAATGCGAAAGCTCATGGTCAGCGTCGTGTGCGAGATTTGGTTGGAACCTTTCAGCCTGCTCTCTTAGTGGTAGAGACTCATTGCTAATTTGACAGAGTAGATACCTTTTGGAGTGGTCTGGGATATTGTGCGAAGCCAGCGCAGCGGGACATAGTGGTGGTATTTGGATACTTGCACCTCATAATAAGAGTTTACCACGCAGGTGGTGAACATTTATGAGCAGATGGTGTCGATTTTGATCCGTCATAGGGGCAAGCGTTGGATATGCTCTATTGTCTATGCGAGTCCCATTCCTGTGACAAGGATTAAGTTATGGGAGCACATTTCTCAATTCCAAAACACTTGTCGGGATCCTTGGCTGGCTATTGGGGATTTTAATGAAATTTGCTCTCCGTCAGAAGTGGTGGGTGGTGATTTCTCTGAGGCTCGAGCCCTAAATATGCTTAATATGATGGATGCTTGTAATTTTATCGATCTTGGCGCTACAGGACCGAGATTTACTTGGGAAAGAACGGAAAATGGTAGGAGGACAATCGCTAAGAGACTTGATAGAGCCTTAGGTGATACCCGATGGTGCTTGTTGTACCCTAAAGCCTATGTCGAGGTGCTTTCTAGAGTGTACTCTGATCATATACCTCTCCTTGTCTGTTGTGAGGTGGATATTGGAGATCATACTGTTCGCCCTTTCTGTTTCTAGGCTGCTTAGTCGACACGTCCTGCTTTCGAATCTTTGGTTAATGATAATTGGAGAAGGAGTGCGCCCAGCCTGTTAGGGAAGTTGAAAAATGTTCAGGAAGCTACAGTGGTTTTAAACAAGGAGGTTTTTGGAAATATTCATCGCAGGAAGAAGTGTGTGGAGCACCACCTACATGGAGTCCAGAGGGAGCTCGACTTGAGAAGCAAAGAGACCCTTCAACGTTTGGAGAGGTCCCTTCAGAAGGAGTATGACGACATTCTTATTCAGGAGGAACTTCTCTGGTATCAGAAATCTAGGGAGAATTGGGTGCGGTTGGGTAACCGAAACACTAAAATTTTCCACACAACAATGGTAGTGAGACGAAAGAGGAATAAAATTCATGGGCTGTTTCTCCAGGGTGGCAGTTGGATTGTTGATTAGGAGACATTATAGGAGGAGGCGAGACAATATTTTATTAACCTTTTTTCTGTTGATATTCAGGTGTCCAGGAATAATATTATGGAGAATCCAACGCCGAGGTTAACTTCTATTGATAGAGAGGCACTCACCCAGCTGCCTGTATCTTTTGATGAGGTAAGACAAGAGGTTATGGCGATGCATTCCTTTAAGGCCCCATGGGTCGATGGCTTCCAAGCTTTCTTCTACAAGCAATATTGGACGATTTTGGGTGAGGATCTACATCATATGGTCGCTTCGGCCTTTGTAAATGGGAATGATGATCCTGCTCTTTTGAAAACTCTCATTGTCCTCATTCCCAAGATGGACAACCCAGTCTGACTGAAGGATCTCAGGCCCATTAGTATTTGCAACATGGCGTATAAGCTCATTACAAAGGTCTAGTGAATAGATTGCGACCGATGCTGCATGATTTGGTGGGTCCTCTCCAAGGGAGCTTCATACCAAGAAGAGGTACTAGAAACAACATTATTTTATCATAGGAGGTGATGCATGCAATCCACAATCATTGAAGAGGGTGGGTTAGTGGCACTGAAGATTGATCTTGAGAAAGCTTATGACCGAGTTAACTGGGATTTTTTGCATGCAACTCTGATTGACATTGACTTTCCTCCGTGGATTATTGATCTTATTATGTGGGGTGTCCAGGGCGCCAATATTTCAGTCTTGTGGAATGGTTCCAAGCTTCAATCCTTCTCTTTTCAATGTGGTTTGAGGCAAGGGGACCCTTTACCTCCGTACTTGTTTGTGCTTTTGTATGCAGAGACTGGCTATTCAAATTCAACATCTTGTTCAGGAGGGCGGGTGGCAGCCTATAGGCATTACAAAAGAGGGGATTGACATATCACATCTATTTTTTGCTGATGATGTTCTTATGTTCTGTTAGGCCTCTACGAAACAGATGCACATGATCTCATATACCCTTAGTGACTTCTGCCAAGCATCAGGTATGAAGGTGAACCTTGAGAAGTCTCGCATGTTTTGTTATAATAATGTGGATAACATGAGACAACAGGAGCTATCTGACATCTCTGGTATTGGGAGAGCGGAAAATCTTGGGAAGTATCTTTGTTTGCCTTTTTTGAAAGGGAGTGTCACTTGGGAGAATTTTTCTCCAATTATAGATAAGATAAATTCTAGACTGGCCTCTTGGAAGCACAAGCTGTTGAATAAGGCCGGACATCTTTGTTTGGCCAAGTCAGTGTTGACCTCTCTTCCAACATACGCCATGCAAGCGCTTTGGGTGCCAGAATCGATTTGTGAGCATATTGAACGATTGGTCTGAAATCGTATATGGTCTAATGAGGGAGGGCCACGAAGCTGGCACCTTGTACCTTGGGATGTGGTAACACTACTTAAGGACCGAGGGGGGCTTAGTGTTAGGAGCGCTCGTAGATGTAATGAGGCGTTACTAGGTAAATTGATCCACAACTTGCTACATGAGAGGGACAAATTGTGGTGAGGGCTTTTTCATAGAGATATTTGCGTGACAGTTCCATGTTGTAGGCTAATTATTATGTGGGCGATTCCTACATTTGCAAAGGAATCATTAAAGCAAAGGAAGCTGTGGGGAGTGGTTTTTGGCCTTGTCTGGGCGATGGTCAATCATCCCTTTGGTATTTGGATTGGTTAGGGACGGGGAAACTATGTGCTAAAGTTCCGTACGTGCATATTTCAGATACTGAGGTGGTGGTTGCTGATCTTTGGGAGAATGGGCATTAGAATTTGGTTGTTCTCAGTACCTGTCTGTTGGCGAACGTGAAGGATGAAATACAATAGGTATCAATTCCTTCTACTCCTATGGGGGAGGACAGTATCCTTTGGAAGTTTAATGCATCAGGTATTTATACTACAACTTCAGCTTATAGCATGTTACTCGGGGATGGACAACAACAAGGAGCTGCTCCTTGGAAGCATATTTGGAAGGCTCAGGCGGCGGAGAAGGTTAGGTTTTTATTATGGCTTGTTGCTCACTAGGCTCTCCCCACCAATCTGAAGCGTCTTCATAATCACCTTAGCACTACCTCTACGTGCTAGTGTTGAAGTGACCATGAGGAGGACGTCGATCATCTCTTTCGTACCTGCAGATTTTCCACTCTGGTTGTGAATCACTTTCAGTTTGCCTTACCGCATAATTCTCATTCCTTTGATTTTAGTAATTGGTTTTTTGCAGCTTTGTAAGGGTCTTAACAGGTGGTATTTGTTGCTACCCTCTGGTGCATCTTGAAGTGGCGCAAAACCCATGTTTTTGACTCTTGTCCCTAGTCGTTGGATATTGTTCTCTGACAGATCCACCCAATGGTATCTGAGTTCGCGCGGTGGGGTTGATGGAGCTCCTTGCAAGTCATGACTACTCCTCTTGTCGAAGCCGTGAATCAGCTCTACACATATGGCGGTTGGTTGGAGAACGAGAGCCATATGGGTGGTGGTGGTGTCGTGTTTGATACAACAGAGCGTTGGAAGCTTGGATTTGCTACCTCGCTCGGTGCGGGCAACGCATTTACAACGGAGCTCATGGCCATACAGACAGGTCTTCTCCAGACATGGGCGACGAGCATTCGAAAGTTGAAATGCAATGTAGACTGTCAGGAGATTGTGCATGTGTTACCGAACCCTGTTGATATCAGTAAGCTTTGGCAATGGGCTCTAATTCAGGAGATTCATGATATGCTTAGGCGAGATTGGGATGTGAAGCTCCAATGGATTGATCGAGTGAAGAATAGAGTCGCAGATGCCTTAGCCAAACAGGCGGTGCATCTGCGTTATCCCCTTCAGCTTTGGAGGGCCCCCTTCGTTTGTTATCCCGCTCTAGTGCCGGGATACGATAGCCTAGTTCCTTTCTGCGTTTTGCTTTACTGCATTTGTTTACTTTCCTTAAGTAAAAAAAAAGTAAAAATTACAATAAATAATTAAAATTAGAATAAATAAATGTAAATAACTGACAACTTATAAATAAGATAAAAATGACGCTAAAGTGATCTAAAATCTCATAGGACCCCAATTCAAATAATCTTATGTTATGTTGCTGTCACCCCTAAAAGGACCCACCAGCCACCACTACCTATCCTCTATTCTCACTTCTTTTGTCATGAACACTAACCCACTCTGCTTATAAATCAGCACCTCACCCTCTCTTGTGGCATCAACATCAGCTAAGAGAGTGAGAACCGAGAAATTAAAAGAAAAGGGAAAACATTGATGGAGGGGAAGGAGCAAGATGTGTCATTGGGAGCTAACAAGTTCCCGGAGAGGCAACCCATTGGGATAGCGGCTCAGAGCCAAGACGATGGGAAAGACTACAAGGAGCCACCGCCGGCGCCACTGTTCGAGCCATCAGAGCTAACATCATGGTCGTTCTACAGAGCCGGGATTGCAGAGTTCGTGGCCACTTTTCTGTTCCTCTACATCACAATCCTCACCGTCATGGGCGTTAACAGATCTGACAGCAAGTGTAAAACTGTTGGCATTCAAGGCATTGCTTGGGCTTTTGGTGGCATGATCTTCGCACTTGTCTACTGCACTGCAGGAATATCTGGTATGTTTCTCTATCAACCCTACCCTTCTCTTTCTTTCACAGATCCATGGAGTTAAATTGTAATAAAATTTTGCATTCACCACAACTTCACATGCTTTAGAGTGAGAGATATATATATAATAAAAAATAAGAGATTTGGATTTATTGGACACCTGAAAAAAGCGCAATTTTATAAATTGGTTTACAATATGTTTTTTCATTTGTTTAATTTATTGAGAAATACTTTTAACCTATAAAATAGAATTTTCATAGTACACGGTCCCCAAGAGTAAATATGCATAAAATTAATTGTGAAGGTAAATAAAGTGTTGGTTTAGAGACAAACAAACGAAATCTTATAAGATTACAAAATCAAACTCTAAAAAAATATTTTTCAAAAGGAACTACTATCAATTTTCAATCAGGACCAACATATTTACTTGCACACATATTATTTAAGATAACTGACCTATGATTTTAAATTTTTATTAAATAAAACAATACTTTTTTGGGTGTTAGTTTTTTCACCCTAACAACTCATTTCTGCACCTCCCTTTCCCTTCCGAGTTTTATATCTTGGAGGTAAATTTTACAAGTTTTATATCTTGGAAGTAAAATTTTCGGGTTTTATATCTTGAAAGGCGTGTAAAAACTTGTTCAGAGAAATCTAACCCCCAACTTTTTTTTTTAGCAAACTAATACGGTAATTTAGAACGCAGTGATTTGGCTAAAAAAATTTAGTACATAGTGGAAATTAATTAACAGTTTTCATGGCTAAAGTCTAATATATGGTAGTACTGTGTTTGTATTGTGATGTTTTGCAGGGGGTCACATAAACCCGGCAGTGACATTCGGCCTGTTCTTGGCGAGGAAACTGTCGTTGACGAGGGCGCTGTTCTACATAGTGATGCAGGTGCTGGGTGCTATCTGCGGCGCTGGTGTGGTTAAAGGTTTTGAGGGGAAACAGTTTTACGGTCAGCACAACGGTGGTGCCAACTTTGTCGCCCCCGGTTACACCAAAGGTGATGGCCTCGGCGCTGAGATTGTTGGCACCTTTGTTCTTGTCTACACCGTTTTCTCTGCCACCGACGCCAAACGTTCCGCCAGAGACTCTCACGTCCCTGTACGTAAATTTTATCTTTCTTTCTTCTATTTTCTCTTCTGGTTTTGTATTAGTATTGTACCTGCATGTTAGTGTACTAATTTGAAGTTTGTGAATGAATGGAATGAATAGATTTTGGCACCGTTGCCAATTGGGTTCGCTGTGTTCTTGGTACACTTGGCCACCATCCCAATCACCGGAACCGGAATCAACCCTGCTCGAAGTCTCGGTGCTTCCATTGTCTTCAACAAAGACCTTGGCTGGGATGATCACGTACGTTAATTCAAATCTCTTTCTCTCTCTCTCTTGTAAATTAATTTTTTAACTATTAGAATTCTCTAGATGAAGTGATTGATGACCTACAACGTTTCGTGCAGTGGATTTTCTGGGTTGGACCTTTCATCGGAGCAGCTCTTGCGGCGCTTTACCACCAAGTCGTGATCAGAGCCATTCCTTTCAAATCCAGTTGATTAATTAATTGAATCCAACGCTCCGTGATTATTGCTTAAAGCAATTTGGATGAAAATCCCAAGTCAAGCCAAGTTCTATGAGTTTCATTTTATCTTTTTTGTATGTAAAGAGTGTTTCATAATGTAATGCTATGATTATTAGGTGGTGAGTGTGTTGCGTGATGGGCCAGTTTTCCTCTACTTTTAGGTTGGAAGATGGCCCAGCTCATGTGTTGTGTATCGCGGTGATTATGGTCTTGATCAAATAAAAATAACATTCTCTTCTTTGGGTTTGTTACTATCCCACTTCTTCTTCAGCTTGTTGAGTCGTTACTGTAATATTTGGCCTCTTCCTAATGAATATGCCGAAAGCGATAGTGTCACAGCTTGCACAATGCACACATGTTTATGGGACGAGCGGGCGGGTTTGTCTTGACTTTTATCCGGCTCTAAATATTGATAGGTTCAGTTTTTAAACCCGAACCGCTTCCTAGATTCGGAGAGGTTCGATGAGGCGCGAATTTAACACAGACCCGACCGCAAAAGAACAGGTCCGGATTGGTCCGAAGGACAAATTGAATATCAATTTTAAATCTCACTATATACAAAACCATGTTTTGAAGTGCTTGTAAATAGTGTTTGTGGGTTGGGTTGAACTTAACTTTCACCTGACCCTAAATATTGACTGGGTTCAATTTTTAAACCCGAACTTGTCTCTAAACCCAAAGAAACCCAAAGAAACCAAAAGAGATGCGGGTTTAAGGAACATGCGCCAAGACGGATCAAGGAACAGGTCGGTCGGGTCCTATTCACCCCTGACACTTTGTGTTATATTTGAATTGTGGGAATGACGTCAGAGTGGTTGGAGTGGGTGTTGTTGCCAAACTTGTGCTCACGGCCTTCATCAATAAAACTCACGGAGCTCATTGATTAATATTGATTAATTTGTGTATATTAATGTTAATAAAACATACTTCCGTTAATAATAAGGATGTGTTTGGTTGGGTATTGAGAGTAATCAAACAGCAATTGGCATGACTCTAGTCTTATCTGTATTGCAAAAATATATGAATAATATCATTCACAAGGTAACAAAATCATCAACTGGTCATAGGCACACAAGTTTTTCTCCTTCTCGTGGTAATCTTGGGTTTTCACCCATCCTTTTACCTCCAATCTGTTTTGATTACGGGATCTTTAAATAAGTTTCTTGCTTAGAATGTTTGCAGAGCGACTTCAAAGAGTTTCCCTTTGCCCATTTGGAGATCTAATTCATAGGCACAAGCTTTCTTGTGTAGCCTTGTTTGAAACCAGAATTAGCAGCTCGATCTCATGCATCAAGCTTAATTGCCAAACATGGTTTTGATGATCACTTTGTGGTTGAAGCAAAACGTTCTTAAATGAGAAAATATGTTATTATTATTGTTTCATATATTAAATTATATTAATTAAAAATAGAATCCTTATGTTTATTATAAAGATTTATATTTATATTTTAGGTTGTATAAATTAGATATTGCAATTACGAGTTGTAAATGTCATGTATTACATATATGTGAATAATATGAGAGAAAGATATCAAGCTAGAAAATCATTTGAAATGGTATCAAGAGCTACTAAAAATTAAGTCGAGCCTAATTTTTTTCTCTCCTGGTAGTTGTCGTTCTTTTTCCTCTTGGTGGTTGGTGTTTCTCGTTCAGAATTGTTATCCTCCCCGTGGCTTTGATTCAAGTTGTTGATTCTTTTTCCTCCTGGTGGCTTTGCTTCACGTTGTGATTTTTTTTTCTTCTGGTGGCACACGTTGTCATTTTCATCACGTGGTGGTCTTGCTTTCATTCACACATTGTTGTTGTTTCGTAGTTTGCTTTGATTCACATTGTTGCTATCACGCGGTCTTTGGTTCATGATTTTGTTTTTAGGCAGAAGTTGGAAAAAGGGGTGGGTGTGATCTGAAAACGGGACCAGGACGTAGCAAAACATTAATTTTACTAGTTGAGCTACACAATCAATTGATAATGTTATAAACAAACTTTTATTTATATCATAAATTAAATTCTGAAACCCCATCACCACCAAACCGACGTTCTCCTCCTCAAATTGCACCACCAGCAACATTGAACCACAACCACCCAAAGCTACTCAAAATAGGAACATACAAAGGGAAGAGAAAGAGAATCAGAAGAGGAAAAGAGGTTTCAAATCCAGAGCAACAAACCACTTCATGATCCCCCACCACCGTGCTATCTGTCACCACTTCGATGGCGAGATTGAACCCGCCGCTCTGAATCGCGCACCCGCCAAGCACCACTGCCACCCTGGCCATCGCCGCCGCGAAGGGCATCTCCATTGTCGCTGAAATCGGAGCCAGCCACTAAAACCATCCTCCGCCGCGATTTGAGTGTTGGATGTTCTGGGTTCCTCTATTTCTTCTCCCTTCTCTGTGTTTTGAGTTAGAAATGGGGGTGATTCTGGAGCTTTGGCCTAGGGGATCAATTAAAGGAGATGGAAGAAGGGGGTTGTGCTTGTAGTGTTTGATTCAGGGTCTGGTTGGAGTGAAGGGTTTTGGTTGGGATTTCATGCAGGTATTTGAGGTATTTGAGAAGATGATGAACGAACAGTAGTGAAGAGGAGAGAAAACGTGAATGATGATTGAAGAAGAAGAAGAAAACGTGGGTTTGGTGGTGATGGGTTTCAGGACATTTTTTTTTCTTTTATTGTTATAATTGATGATATAAATAAAATTTTGTTCATATTATTATTAATTGATTGTGTAGATCAACAGGAAAAATGAGTGTTTTGCCACTTTCTGGTCTCGTGTTCCAATCTCACCCACCTCGTTTGTCCAACTTCTGAGCTGATTTAATGACGTGGCATGCCACGTCAGCCCTTCCGTCCAATTTTTAACGGCAGATTGACGGAAGGGTAGACACTGCACATTTGAAATTTCAAGGGATACAATTTGTGACAAAACTCTTGGTAGGGTACGTTTCGCAAAAGTGTGTATTTACAAGGGCAGAGAGTGCATTTTATCCTTGTTTTTATCCTCTCTTGTTGCTGTTTTATTTTGGTCCATATATTTCGTTGCTTGTTTACTCTTCGTTGCTTGTCATGTCGACAGAAAATATCAGTGTCCGGTTTACTGGCAAAAATTATGGTGCTTGAGAATTTCAATTCAAAATGTTTGTGAAAGGGAAAGGGTTATGGGGTCATGTGGATGGGACTACTGTGGCTCCGGAGGCTAAAGCTGCGAAGGAGGCATGGGAAACAAAGGATGCACAGGTCGTTTCTTGGATCCTAGGCTCAATTGACCCCCAAATGGTTAACAATATGCGTGCCTTCTCCACTACAAAGAGATGTGGGATTACTTGAAACGTGTCTACAATCAGAATAATGCTGCCAAGCGTTTTCAGTTGGAGCTAGACATTGCCAACTACTATCAGGGGAACCTCTCCATTCAATAATATTATTATGCGATAAACCTCCAAATTGGTCCTGAAAGATTTCACTTATGACTGTTTAGTCCTCATAGTTTTTTTACCCACCAAGTTAGTCCCTAAAAGTTTCTCCGTCAGTCAATTTGGTATATGAAAGATTATTCCGTCAGGTCCCTAGACGAAAAATGATAAATATGCACTTTTTTGCCACGGTGGCTGTCCAACTCAGCTCCAACGGTCTTCTTTGTCATAATCAAATTTTTAGCAACACCGTCAGCTTTATTTAATTTCAAATGTGGGAATCAAAACAAATTTCAAACATAAAAGCAAAAAAAAACCAAAAGACATAGAAATTGATAGTTTGAGGAGTGCTTGTGAAGTATAGAAGCTTCTCAAAAGTCTTTTTGACTGTGCCACTCTGCAGTGGGTTTTCCTTACATGGATGCTTGCTGACGATTCAGTTGCTGGGAGGAACTCTCTAAGATTGCGTCCTTTAAACCATCATCTCTAAAGATTTTTCCCATTGTTGCTTTCGAATATGTACCATGGGCGTGTTGCCCAAGGACCTTCAAGGTTGAGGATTGTGGAACCCCACAGACGGCGCCAACATTCGCGCCTGAACTCTGGACGGTGGCTCTCTAAGTGCTCCGGTGGTGGTGCTCAGCCTGGGCTGGCCATGGTGCAAGGTGTCTCCGGTTGAGGTGCAACAGAGGGGGGACCTGCAAAAGACACTCTGATGCTCAAGTATGTGCGAGAGCAAAGAGAAGATCTTAGAGTACGCAAATAATGAAGTGCATTCTAAGTAAATAAACGATAGAACCTTTATTTATATGCACAATGATCGTGCTGCGTGTCTCTGCAAGCAAGCACGGATCCAGGAATTTAAGTATGTGGGGGCAAAATGCACATAAATTTGTAGCATAGAAAATATAACATAGTACTATTAAAAATTTGAAAATACATCATAATTGTTCCCTACGAGTTTTCATATTTTGAAAACTCCGCACTATCTTTTCATTCTCAACACTATCAAATACATCTTTCTCTATATAAGTAACTAAACAATTATTTAACCATTCATCTCCCATACGATTTCGCTTTTGATTCTTGATGATATTCATAGCGGAGAAAGCTCTTTCAACTGCCGCAGTTGCTACAGGAAGTATCAAAGCTAACTCTAAAAGCAAATATACCAATGGATATACAATATGCTTCCTAGTCTCCACAAGCTTGAAGGGGAATTAGTAATAATACTCCCTCCGTTCCTTTTTATAATAGCTAAATGAGGGGGGTTGACCGTTCCTTTTTATAAGAACCACCATATTAATTATTTTTTCACATTTTTGCCCCTATTCAATTCTGGAAATATGGAATTGCATTAATGATGGAAAGAGATTAAAAAGAAATATGTTAAGGACAATTTTGGAAATTTAACAACATTTGAGAACAAATTTAATGCAAAAAACTATACTACCTAACTTTCTTAAGAAGTGTGCAAAGTTGGTTTAACTCTTATAAAAAAGAACGGAGGGAGTATTAATTTATTACTATTATTATTATTTTTTTTAAATTCTTGTGGGGGCATTTGCCCCCCCAACCAAGCATGTAGATCCGTGCATGTCTGCAAGTGTGGTGGAAGTACTTAAGCGGAACTTTTGACGGGAAATGGCTCTGAGCCAAAGCATTGTGGACGTTCCCCTAGGCCCTTAGTCAGGCTGCTCGGACACTTTGCCAAGTGAGCTAAGAGGTTTCGTTCCTAAGCTAGGTCGTGCGAGTCGTCTGGTCGGTGGTGCTTAAAAGAAATCCCACGTGAACTGGCTGAGACATCATTGTGTCATATGGATGAGAAGCCGACTGGAACAAGTATTCTACATATAATATTTTTTTTACGTTCAACAATATTTTATCATTATTATTTAAAAATCATTATCCATTATTTCTTTTTCAATTAAAAACTTCCATGAGACTTTTTTTTATATTTATATTTTATTATTCATTTTATTATTTTTTTGGACGAGGGAAAAATCATATACTAGAATTAAAAGACGGAAACCAAGCGGGTTGGCGTAGTGGTTCAGCACTTCGTCCCTTAAGCAAGTGGTTGGGGGTTCGAATCCCAACTCTTGTGAATGGAAAAAACTCATTGGCCAACCCCCTACCGCTTCGTGCGCTGACCGTGGGGCGAAGGATTAGTCTCACGGCAATCGGCTGTAGGGATACCTTGGTCAAGACAAGACGGAAACTCGCTTACAAGAATGGGCAACAAACTAGGAGGATAGTCCTCAATCTAAACAAAACTCTGAAAAGAAAAGGCCAATTTGGCTAAGAAATTGGAAACGACGTTGCATTGACGCCTAAAATGAGACACCTGAATATAAGGGAAAAGAGAAGCCACAGGTATGA
Source organism: Acmispon strigosus (assembly GCA_030819835.1). Lineage (NCBI taxonomy): Eukaryota > Viridiplantae > Streptophyta > Magnoliopsida > Fabales > Fabaceae > Acmispon > Acmispon strigosus. The sequence goes on from JAUAMA010000007.1 coordinate 32,936,752, forward strand.
GGGAGAACTGGGTCTAGCTTTCCAAGCATTCGCCAACACCAGGCAATCTGTCTCGACGACCACACGGAGGAAAGTAAGAGACGAAGCCAGCTCTAGAGCCCACTTTAGACACAAAAATTCTGCCATGGTAGCATCAGCAATATCACTGGATTTCAAACACGCCATAGCTAGGACCAATCCCTCCTCATTTCTTGCAATGAAGCTAAACCCGAATTCTCCATTGTTAACAAAGGATGCATATATGTTCGCCTCGATGTTATCCATTCGTCTACAGCATGATTCGCCAAAGTCAAAGCTTCATGCAATCATTAAATTAGATGGAGATAAGAAAGTTAGTTTCTCACACACTATATATAGAAAGTTTGTGTTAAATCACTGTAGTTATATGACAACAAGTTAAAAATTTCCTATTTATTTATTTATATAAAATATCACTGGTCCACTTGTCTAGGCCATTTAGACAAGTCCGTATTAAAAAAAAAAGTGTGAGTCGGTACTGCAAGAATATTATTTTGATTTTAATCCTAAAATTATTTGGATATATTTTTTGCCAAACCAATTATTCAGATATACTAGTTGGATTTACCCGTGCAAAGCACGGGTAATTTTTTATAAACTAAAATTATTGTGTGTGGAATGATTTTTTTTATAACGTATTATACATGTTATTGTGAGGTCGACAATAGTGATCAATACTGTAGCTGTGAAAAATAGTTACTTAGCAGTAAACGGTTGGCGACAATTTGCGCTTAACTCACATGGGCAAGAATCGAAACCCCCTTCTGCATGGTTGAGGGACAAAGTTATCTAACTAACACACCACATCTTGTGCTAAATTTAGATGTTATTTTGTCATGTTGATTCCTCGATTATTGGTATAGGAATCTTTAGCCTGGAGTGCGTTGTCCTCTCTTCGGGCAACAGCAGTGCAACAAACTCACTCGAGGCAAAATTAATGACAATATCACCTCTCGATCTAATGGATGCCGATAGAGTGTTCCATACAAATGTTTTAGCTGTTCCTCCATACCCATATAGGAAGAAAAAACCACCTTTATTTTCGTATACAATGCAAATAATCTAGCGCTTTCAATTGTTTATTATAATAATAAAATATTTGACATGAAGTGTTTAAAATGGAAAAAATTATCTATTATTATTTATAAATTATATTATTGATACATTAAATTTGGGCAAACTCTCCCACATGTGTTATTTTAACGACCGTTTCATATAAATATAATTAAATTGATAATTTGCTACTTTTAAGTAAAACTACTATAGTTTAGGTGGTCTAATAATATTTTGACATGCAAAATTCTATCTTATGATACATGTCAAAATATATTGGTGACCTAAGGGACTAAGATTAAAGTGAGTTTACTCAATATTTACCTTGAGTGATTTAGACAATCTCATAAGTAGTTGTTGTAAAATAATTTCTATTATTTAACCATGGTAGGAATTACATATATTATATGTTTGATACAAATTATGAAAGTAAGCTTTTTTTTATATTTTTATGGTAGAAAATAAAAATAAAGCTCTTTTATTGCTAAAACAAACTAAAACTTCCTCACTGCAAACAAAGGAGACAGAAGATAAGTGACTTTTGGTATCTATACCGTTAAATATGTGAAGACAATATATTTGGAAACTGATAAAAAAGTAAAAAATTACAATTTATTTAATGATTTTTAAGATCTAGTGCAACTCAAAGCAATAAGAGTGTGTTTTGATGGAAATAATTATGACAATATAGCACATCTCAAAAAAAAGATAAAAGATAAGGAAAACTAAGTTGTTTGTTCATCTTCTCAACCACTTATCTGATTCCCAACTTTACTTAGTTGTGAGTTTTCTCTCTTATTTCTAATAAAAAAGGGAGAACCTTTTTTCCACAGCAATGGTGGTTTCTTCTTCGTGAAACACCAATGTGGAGGAGCTGATCTGCCTACAGTGACGAAACAGCTTCGCGAAGGTGTTGTCGGAACTGCGACCTCAACGGTCTCTTCCACCGTCTTCAACAGTGTTCGCCGGTTATGTAAAATCCTAATTCTCCATCACTGCGTTCATCTTCTACTTTGCGCCATCTGAATAATTTCTCCTTCTCGCAATCGTTCCCCCTGCTCCTCATCACGTTCCCTTGCTCCTCGTTTGATCTATCGTTGCAATCGTTCAACGCAACCTCTTCTCCATTAGGTTCCTGATCGAGCTTCCTAATCCTGTGATCGTCGAATTCTCCTTCTCCATCGGGTTCCTGTTTGAGTTGTGTCACACAACGGGTGAGTAACTTTGATTCCTTTCCACCGTCTAATTCTGCCTCTTCACCGATATCCATTACCTGCTGGCTCCACCCTCACATCACACCTCTCTAACGCCCTCTCTATCAGGAACGAACATGCTCGCTCCCTTCTCCAGGTAATCGCTTCTTTCAGTCACTCCCAGGTATGAATGCTTATGCGAGACCCACTCAGGGAGTGATCAAGTTTAATTTCGATGCTTCATGTTTGAATGCAAACGTTGCTGGTTTGGGTGTGTGGCGAGATCATAGCGTCGGTGACAAATTTTCCCGTTGTTGTGTTCTCTCCGGAGATGGCTGGGGCTATTGCTTTTCGGTGGTCCCTGAGATTAGCTATCAATTGGTTTTCAGCCGTATCTATGTTGAGACAGATTGCTTGTCGTTGGTGGAGAAGTGGAAGAAACCCTTGATGTCCTCTTTTTATTTGTATTCTATTTTGTTGGATTGTAAGAATTTAGTTTTGGCTTTTTCTGTTTTTGAGTTTGGTTTCGGCTGCCAATCTTGGAACTGTGTTGCGGACTTCCTCTCTCGTCAGGCTCTCTCTTTTGTCAATCGTGTTTGGGTGGAAGAGGGGCCTCCGGGGATTCAAGCTTTCTTGCTCTCTGATGTAATTGCATCTGCAGCTTTTTCTTAATATTATTTCAGCTTTATAAAAAAAACATATTTGATTTGTTCAAAATCTTTAGACTTAAGTATATTTCTGTAAAATGTTCATTATTTACATTGTTCGAACTTGACATTAAAGATTTCACTAAAAAATTCAAAAAGAATTTGAATTCAGTCTCAAATTACGTGTGGATATTCATTTGTTTAGAAATAAAATTAAACCGTGCAAATGCACGCATAATTTTTGATAAATCAAAGCTAAAATGTGTGTAATGCTATATTTTTGTAACGTTTTATACCTCTATTGCAAAAAGATATAAATGATTGTTAGAGATATATATTTAAAGTTATGCTAATGTTACATTTAAAAAAAAACTTTGGATGATAATTTTAAAAAATATGAATCTAGGATATCCACGCTGTTAATTAACCTATTTATAAGGATTAACTAATTTATTATGATTCCTTGTGAATTACTAAGTATAAATGCTTTGATTATTTGATCCCAAATCATAGAAATACTAATTAATACATTAAACTAAAAATCTTCTATTCAGTTTTAGATCAGATTTTTAAATTGTTAACAACAATAGGATGTATCAATACTATCATTTGACACAAACTTTTGAAAATTAACAGACGAATTTTTTTTTTTGAAATTCTAAATATTTGCCATAACAAGCAGTATCTTTTTTCAAAATTAAGTTTACGGGAAAGTATATTTTAAGAGAATTTAATAAATATCTTTTTCTATGAGATATTTTGAATTCTAAAATTAACTTAAAAAATCTGGTAGAACTAATTATTTTTAATAACAATAAGTAAAAAAATAAATTAGGTTTATATCATTTCAAAAATAATAAAAATAGTTAAGGATTTTATTTTGGGGTGGAATTTGAAATTTAAATGGTTTATTTTGAATTTTCACTATTTTAAATGCATATTGATCGAGGAAATTAATATTTTTTCTTCATTATTTTATATGAATTTATAGCATGGTTAGTATGATGACGTTAATTTTCTTGCAACAAATGATAAGGAATGTACTAATCTATAATTGTTTGCTACCATTATTTAGGATTAGTTGATAAAATTAAAATTACAATAGAAATTACCCAAACAAATATGCACAGTATCATATCCTAATAAATATTTAACTACTTTTTAAAAAAAAATTATCAAACCTTAAAAATAGTTCAGAATTTCCAAATTATTTAAACAAAATCAGTGTTTTTTTGGTATTGACTGGCCAATGAGTTTTTTCCATTCACAAGAGTTGGGATTCGAACCCCCAACCTCTTGCTTAAAGGACGAAGTGCTGAACCACTACGTCAACCCACTTGGTTACAAAATTAGTGCTTTAATTATACTTTTACCATTTATACATAACAATTAATTACTAAATTTTTTTACAGTAAATTAATTACTAAACTTAATTAATAATTTCAAATTTCACATTTTTACCATGAATATTTTCAATTTCAAATCTTAAATTTTTAAATAATTTTCAAATTAAATAATTTTTCATTTTTATCTATATTCATTTCTACATATTTTCTTTATATGTTACTAATTATCTTATAGTTTCAAAAAAGTTCACGGATATTGTAATAAAAACAAATTCATGGATATTAATTTTTTCAAATAAGATATGATTAAAAAATTGTGGTATTGTTTAGGAATAACTATGATTATGCATTAAAAGTGTACACATAATAGAGATTATATTTCATATTTTAAATCTAAAAAATTCCAATGCTCATCAGTGGAATTTTATTTTTCATAATTTAAATTTTAAATACATGAATATTATGTGTTTCAAAAGTTTGAATTCTTACCATGTATTTTATCCATAATTTATGGGCTGGTCAATATGTTATTTAAAGAAATATTAAATAAATTATTGTCATTATTAGGGAAAATTATGAACCAGCTATGTTTTAAAAGTGTAACAAAAAATCTTCTTGTTTCAAAAGAATTCCCTTGTGTGTGAATTTATTGAAACATTAAATATTTGATTTGATCTCAAAAATATTAATTCATTGAATATATGGTCACAAGTATGATTAAACATCGAAATTATTAATTTTAATTTTAAAATTAAAATATTTCAATGGTCTAATATTTTTACAATTTTTATATTAAAATTAATTACTATACTTAATTACATTACGTAATTTACTTTTTCAATTCTCTAGAGATCAAAGTTGTGATATTTTTATCATTAATTTCGAGTTTCATTTTTTTTTTAAATAGTTGGAGGAAAATTCGGCATTAATTCTTTTTTGATAAAAAATTTAATATTAATTTTTCATTTCAAATTATAATTTTTTTAGAAATATAAATGAATTTTATTAATTTTTTCAAAAAAAAGAAATGAAAATTATTGAATTTAATTTTTTTTTATAAATTTCAAAATTAATGGAGGGAATCATAATATTAAAATTTAATTTTAAATTTAATTTTTAACTTAATATAATTATATTTTATAATATGTAATTATTGCTAATTTTATTTGGAACATGCTTAGTCATTAATGATTTTTATATCTAATGGTATGTTGAAAATTTGTTTTATATTTAAATTAAGATATTTTTGAATTAATTAAAAAGGATCAATTATTTATAACGTATTAAAACAATGCTATTTATAACCTAATAAAAGTATATGCTGTTTATAGCATGGTTAGAGGGCAATTCAATATTAATTAGATTGTTTAAATTTGTAAATCAAATTTAAGTTGGTTTTAAAATTTATTTTCATATTAATTTCAAAGACAACTTTTAATGGAAATAATTATTTATGTATAATTACTTGTATCAATTTTTTCGAAACTGATATCAAATTAGTTAAAAAAAGATTCCAAGTATTTTATATACTATTTTTCATTTTTGATATATATATTCTTTTTTCCCTTCGAAAAAAGATATATGTATATATATAAATATACTATTTTTTAATTTTCATATTTAAAAAAGGGTTCCAATTAAAATTAGTATTTAAAATTGAAAAAAATTATTTCATCATTTATTTTACAAAATTGATTTAGTTTTCAATTACTTAATTGTATCAAATAAAATTATTGAATTTTTCAAAATAAAATATTTAAAATTTTATATTTAACCATATTTTTTAATTTTATATTTTTTAAATATTTGATATATCAAATAAAAGATTCCACGTAAAATTAAGAATCAAAATTTCAAACTGGTTAGGTTAAAAATAAAATAAAATATATTCATGCTTTCATAAAAAAGATATTTTCTTGAGTTAATATTATTTTACATTTTTTTTCAAAAATCTTGGAGTGGTTAAAAATATTAATATATTGATTATTGTCACAGGCTGTATTAAAATTCAAAATTAATGGAATAGGAATTTTTTTTAGAGATATTGGTTTTTTGTTTTGGAAGGAAAATGAATGACTTAGGTGGGGGGACAGGTGGGAGAAGGTTATAGAAAAAAAAAAAATTTCTTTCATATGTCCCAAGGAATTGTACGCACCACTAATACATCAACTTAGTTTGGAACACCTAAATTTGAATCATCTAAAACAATATCTCATCTTACCATATGATCAATAAGATGAAGCAATAGAAATCCATCAAGTCAAACATTATAAAAAAAAAGGTATCTTTTCTTTTCGAATTTATATTTTCAATTAATCAAAATGAATTCAGGATATCAAACAATATAAAGACAAAAAATAACTTAAATACATTATAGGCTGCATTACACGTAACAAAAAAAATGTAAATAAAGAATCACCTTCTTGAAGATAATACGCACCCAGAGAAAAAAAGAAATTGTGAGATGCAAGTATGGACAACACTAAAAAACCAATGTTATAGAAAACTACAAAAATTAAAATAAAAGAGTCAAAATTGCTGAGAGAAGATTCATCGTGAGAAAGAGGAAAACCTTGAAAATTTGAAGAAGATCGTAACCTTCGGGTAGAAACATCTATAAAATGAGAGGAAACTTTGATATGATAATGAGGAAGAGAAATTGAGAAAGAGAAAAATAAAAAGCTAAAAAGAAGAAGAAGCGTTTCTGTCGTATGAGAAAAACACACCTTATATATTGATAACCATAAATATTCAAAAAAAAAAAAAGAATTCATTCCAAATTTGAAATTCGCTAAGTTTTGGCATTATATTTATTAATCAAATTAATTAACACCAGTGAAATTTGAAATTTAAATTAAGAATTACTTAATTTATAACCTTCCCTTTCAAGTTTTTAAATTAATTTAAAAATATTTCAAAATTATTGGAGGGACCCCTTATATTAATTTTGATTTTAAAATTAAAATATTTCAATGCTTTATTATTTTTACATTTTTTATATAAAAATTAATTACTATACTTAATTTAATTACTTAATTTATTATTTCAATGGTGTAAATATTTCAAAATTGAATTACTTAATTTATTTCATAATGTTTGAATTAACTCAAAAAGATTGAAGCTGTGATATTTTTATCATTAGTTTCGAGTTTTATATTTTATTTTTGAAATAGTTGGAGGAAAGTTGAGCATTAATTTTTTTTTTATAGAAATTGAATATTATTTTTTCATTTCGAATTCTAATTATTCAAAAATAGAAATGAATTTTATTTGAGTTTTCTAAAAAAATGAATTCAAAAAACTTTATATATTTCAAGATTTCAAGATTATTGGAGGTAGTCTAAATATTATAATTAAATTTTAAATTTAATTTTTAACTTAATAGAAATATATGTTATAACATGTAATTATTTTGAATTTGATTTGGTAGGGGATTAGTCAAAATTATTTGTTAAATTTGGATTGTTAGTCAAAATTATTTTGAATTATTTCAAATTATTTTTATTTTTTAAATTTGGATTTTTAAAACTGAATGGTTTGTTAATTTTTTGATTGGATGTTTTACGAAGTAATTATTTAAATTTGGATTAAAAAAAGAATCTGTTAACTTTTTAATTAGTAGTATTATTAATTTGAAATTGTTGTACATTTGTACTTTAGCCTTTATCAAAAGATAATTTTTAAAAAAATCAACCTATATATTACTTAAAATATCCCACGTGATATAATGTTTAAAAAAAATCAACCTATATCAACCTATATATTACTTATCCTATGTGATATAATTTTAAAAAAAAAATCAACTATCATATATTACTTAAAAGTGTAACAAAAAAAATATATTATTTAAAATAGTGTGTTAAACCAAAACTGCTATTTTAATATTTAATTGAAAAATATAGAAATCAAATTAGGAAATAGTTCTAATTTATAATTATTTAGGGTAAGGTCTTAATGGGTACGACATATTGTGATAGGTGAGATTAAACCTATTTTATATAATAGATATAAAATATATCAGAGATAGATAGATTAGATTTTTTTTCCCCCGAAAAATATAACAACAGAAAACGTGAATAGATAGCCTTCTTGCTGTATAGATCGAAAAATATGATAGCCTTCTTGCATAAGCCCAATGGGTTAAAACTAATGGCCCTGTTGAGCCCAGTTGTGAACCGAAACAGAAATTAAACAACTGAAACCCTAGCAAATCGATCAGAGTCCTCCCTCGAGTTGCATCCTTCGCTGCGCACGTCTTGTTTGGTGTAGTGCTGAATCAGAGCTCCAAACAAACATGGCTGCAAGCGATCGCACAGTGTTGCAGTTCTCTTCATCTTCTTCTTCCTCGCAGAGCTTGTCCGCTAGGGTTCACCCTCTCGTCATCTTCAACATCTGCGACTGCTTCGTTCGACGCCCTGACCAAGCCGAGCGCGTCATCGGAACCCTACTCGGCTCCGTCCTTCCCGATGGAACCGTCGACATCCGCAATTCCTACGCCGTCCCTCACAACGAGTCTATCGACCAGGTCCTTCACTCAACTCCTTCATCATCGTTGTTAGTAGCAGTAGAAATTGTTAGCCGCTAGTTTTATGAGTTAGACGCATTGTGTGCGCGTGGGAACTGTTGTTTCGTTACGCTGGCTATTTTGGTGAAGTTATGTGTTGATTGATGGATAGGGGTTGAATAGAATGGCATCAATATCTCTTTTTTTGTAATGCTAAAATAGGGTGGAATGGAAGGGAACCTAATGGAATTCATTCAGCCCTCAACAATTTCTGATCTCTAGTGGACCTCTCAGAAGGATTAGGATCCGAACCTAGATGAAGTTCTGACCATCTAGGGTTCCCTAAAAATTCTTCGATTTCTTCCGGGCTTCTCACATTGCATGAATAGTCGGCTCAATTTTATGGAACAATTCTAACAGAGCTATAACTCTTTTCATTATGCCCACCATTCGCACAAGGAGATGAATACTCACACTCTGTTTCGTCTTAAAATGATCATACAATATCTGAATTATGAACAATGTTATGGCAATTTTATCCCATCTCATTTCATTCTGATCCATCACATCTCTTTCCATTTCATTCCACCTTTGACGCTGATATTGTAAATCACTTATAGTGTCAAAATATCACAAACAATCCAAACTCTGCTATTGTGTTAACCACTCGTCCCACATTTGTCTAGAAGCTCCATTTCACATTTTGAATCCAGTACTGGAAAGTTGGCTTCAGCCTCTTAATGGCTAATCTTTTGTTTAATTTTTATGAATCCTAGAACTTCCTTTCCTGGACTTCAGCTATAATTAGTGTAACTCCATATTCTGTTTTGGCCTTCCTCCACCTCTTCTCCGTGTGAATGAAATTAATAATTTTATGAAGCAATCAGGCTGATCGCACTACATAAATTTCTTCAAAAAAGTAACAAAGTTTGTGCTTAAAAATTAGTTATAATACATATACTTATATAGTTAACATGATTATTTAAAGCCATGAAGAAAGTTATTGTTGAAATTTTCTTGTCTCTGCTACTGAACGTTTTTTAGTCCTGCCTTTTGAATGGATAATACATCAGATAAATTATGTTCTTTATCTGTTCTAACTCTCAAAACGTGTTCTAATATTTCCACTTTTTTTTAGGTAGCTTTGGATATAGAGTACCAACATAATATGCTTGTGGCCTCCCAGAAAGTGAATCCAAAGGAAGTCATAGTTGGATGGTAAGTCCAGTTTATTTTCTAATTTTTACACTTTTTCAAAGTTATCACTTGAGTGCTATATAACAGAATTCTCTGTTAAGTGTGTGCAAGGAAAACTTTGAAATTCACATGGCCTTAGGTTAAAAATGTTTACTTGATTTCTAGAAGTGCCCTTTCGTTATTATTTGTTTATTGAGTTTTGTGAAGAGAAATGACACATTTTCTCTCGGTTTTTGTTTTACCTATAAACATTTATGGGGTGGAGTTGGTTTTGTTGCATCGGAGTGGATTAAAGCAAATGTTTTCTTTTGTGATCTTGACTGATTAATATGCAAAATGGATTGGAAAGCAGTCTTAGGGTAAATTGTATCTTCTTCAGTTTTCCCCCACATATTTGGTCATAGAAGGATGACTGATCCCGTGTTAGTATCTTCTTTTCTTGGGGAAACCCTATGCTAACCTTGAATATTAATGCAGGTATTCAACTGGTCTTGGAGTAACCGGTGGTAGTGTATTAATCCATGAATTTTATTCTCGAGAAGTTACCAATCCCATTCATTTGACTGTTGACACTGGATTTGCGAATGGAGTGGGTACCATAAAAGCATATGTGTCAAATAATTTATCTCTCGGAGACAGGCAAATTGCTGCACAGTTTCAAGAAATTCCATTAGATCTTCGTATGGTTGAAGCTGAGCGAATTGGATGTAAGTATTGGTTGAACTTAATCTTTATAATCATCCTTTTTCTTTTTCTTTTTCCTTATTCTTTTCTCTCCATAAAGCTTTAGCTTCCTTTCTCATTTATTATATTTGCTGAAGTTTATGTGCTTACTGTCATTGATGCATCCAAAGAGTATTATTTTGACCTTCATTTTACTCAATCAATAACTGGCATTTCTCTGAATTCTATTTTGAAGAAAAGATTTTGATGCATTTTGATATTATTTTAGCTTTTAATTATGGAATAAAATTGTCCATTGAATTATGCTAGAAGGACTAATTCCAGAGTCTCTTGTGCTTTGTCTTTGTTTTGAGTTCCACTAAAGTAATTTTTATGGAAAAACCTACATAGAACTAGTAAATATGTAATCTCTGTTCGAAGTTTAGTTGTTGACTTTTGAGAGAATGTATCAAGAGTAGGAATCTGGGCTTATTGAGAGCTGGGAGCAATATTTATGTGAAAAATGTATTGAATTACTTAATTTATTTTCACACTTTAAGGTATAATTGACAAAGTTTTTATCTTCTTTGATTTAAAAGCCTCTAATTAACCTAAGTTTCACTTTACAAAGTAACATAAAATAGACTAATTTATCTAATGTTTATGTTAAACATCACTCAGTTTCCTTTTTACTGTTGATGTATTTTGTTCTCAAATTTACTATGGTGGATCTTGAAATTGAGTTTTACCTATCCTCCCTGGACTTGGTTCTCTTCAGGAAAGATGAATTTAAAAACTTATCCTTTATTTCTAAGGTATGATAATGAAGTAGGGGTGCTTTGATGCCCCTTTGTTGTTGACGGGTTTGAGGTCTGTTGAGATATCTATTAGGATATATCTTGTTGAGATAGATTGTTAGGATATGGTTTGTTAGGATTAGTTTTTATATTGTTATGATAGATTAGGATAAGATAAGATTTAATCATTTAGATTTTATTGTTTTAGAGTTAGTAGTTGGCTAGGAAACCTCTAGGAATCTAGTCTATAAATATTGTACTTCTGAATCAAGTATTAATCAATGAAGTATCCAATCAAATATCAACATATTTAGAGAATACTTCCAATTTCTCTCTTCATAAACTAAGTTTTTCGTGTAATTTGAACAAGGTCCTCATGGACGGAAGTTTTTAGTTATAGCTCAGCTGTTCATTTGTTTATATTTATAGCACACAAGAAATCTCACTGGTTTTTTATTTCGGTTTTTATGTGATTTCTTTTTTCATCCTGACTTATCTACCAGGCAATGCAATGTCTTATCAATATAACTTTTATTTATAATTTGCATTTTGATTTCTGTTGTAATGGAACGAAAGTGTTCTTTATTTTGAATAATTGAAGCTGATTTCATGTTTATTCTGATAATGGCAGATGACACCCTGAAGGCAACCACCGTTGAAAAAATTCCCTCTGATTTAGAAGGCATGGAATCATCAATGGAGCATCTACTAGCCTTGATTGATGACATCTACAAATATGTTGATGATGTTGTGGTATGATGATGGTCTTGCCTTCTTTAATCAATCACCTTGTTTTAGGAGATTGTACTAATTATTTTTTATCTCAGGAAGGGCGTGTTGCACCTGACAACAACATTGGTAAATTTATATCAGATGCTGTAGGTTCCCTTCCCAAATCGCCCCCAGCTGTTTTTGATAAGCTTGTGAATGACAGCTTACAGGTAAGATCATGTTTTGTGTTTGTATTTCACGACAGCTATATATGCAATGCAAGATTTTATATATTTGACGGAAAAAGCAAAATCATTAAATAAATGTTTGTTTCTTAGTTTATTTGGTCTGTGAACATGTCTTCGCAGCTTGCCTTTCATAACTTTGTTGGGCTAACCAGTGTTTCTTCCGTTTCAGGATCACTTGCTCTCTCTATATTTATCTAGCATCACAAGAACACAGCTTAGCTTGGCTGAAAAATTAAACACAGCTGCTCAAATTCTGTGATTCTTCTGTCTGTGAGCAAAGGCAAATTTTTTCTGATGGAAGTTTCCTTTCTTGTCATATTTTCCAGAAGTGTGGAATATCAGCATTTTGTACTTTTGCTTCACTTTGTTTGACATATTTTGTACTTGCCAGTTGCCATTGCATAGGTAGTTTTCTTCTATCTTTAAGATATCAGAGTAGCGTTTACTTGTCATGTATTCTGAGCAAAATCCTTTCCTTCTTCACCTCTTTATTTCAGTGCTTGAATTCTGTCTTGGATAAGCTTTATAAATATTGAAGATTAATCTTTCTACTTGTTAATTTTAATCAACGTAAACATAAACAAATGGATCTATAACATATTTGTTATCTTGAGCAATATAGTACATTTCTTAGCAAACTCTTAATAGCGGTTGGATAGAGGCATAGAGCTAAAAGGCATACATAAGTTTTTTTTTTCAATTAGACAATATAGTGCTTTGTTTTGAGTGAAGTTTGGTTTTGATCATCGTCGGAGTAAGTTTGAAAATAATCCCTATAGTTTAGGAAATAGTGGGAATTGGTCCTCGTTAGAGTTGTGGCTCCGGTTAACATGATGATTTGTCATTGTCATGCTTACGTGGTAATTAAATGAGGGGCCAAAAGCAAAAAAAAATTATATTGATGGACCAAAATCAAATTTTTTAATCTAAATTTTTTATAAAAATAATAATCCTTTATCTTCATCCCCAATCAACCTTGAAATACTCAGAAAAAATATGTTATTCATCCTCATCTTCATCATTTTCCATCAATTTCATCCTCCAACAACAACAATAACTTTATTCATTAACATTCTTCTAATCAATTCACCTTATTTCCATCTCCATCATCATTATCTTTCTGTTCAATCCTCCCCTAGTCATCCCCAACCCACATTTGATTTCTATATTCTTTCCCCCACTCTCCATGCCACTGCCACTACCACCACCTCATCTCTTCAATCTCCTCAACTGGTGCTTTTGCATTCAGATCCATCCACCCACTGCCATCATCAAAGATCTAAGCTTTTGCTGTATTTCATGGAACTTGATTCAAATCCACCCACCCATTGAGATCTTAAATGTTTTCTGAATTTCATGGAACTTGATTTTTAATGGTGGAAGAAGTTGAATTCATAGGGAAAGATGAAGATGAAGATGGAGATTTGAGATTAGTAATTAATAATTTTTTATTAAGAATTATTAAATTAAATTTTTTTAATCAAGAAATTTGATTTTGGTCCCTCATTATATAAAATTTTTGCTTTTGGTCCTTCATTTAAACATGTGGCAGTGCCACGTAAGCACGACGGTGCCAAGTCATCACGTTCACCAGAGCCACAACTCCGGCAAGGACCAATTCTTGCTATTTCCTAAACTAGAGGGATTATTTTCGGATTTTTACTCTGACGAGGATTAAAACCAAACTTCGCTCAAATCACATGGACCATTAACTTAGTTAACTCTAAAATAAATAAGGCTTAATAGCACTTTTGGTCCCTCACCTTTCACGATTTGGCATTTCTGGTCCCTCTTGGAATTTATTAGCATACAAGGTCCCTCACGTTTACTAACTGTTGCAGTTTTGGTTTTCCATCAAAAAACCATCCAAAATTTAAGGGATTCTGTATTAAAAAATTAAAAAAAAAAATTAAATTAAAAAATTTCCAGAACCTTCAACCTTTCCTCACCCACCACCATCCAAACCTTCAACTTCGAACCCTAGCTTCGCCACCCACTGTCTTCACCAACAACGTCGTCTTCACCATCATTGTCATCATCGACCTTTCTCTCTCCTTATCCTCGCCCTTTCTTTCTCCTTTCGCAGATCTGGCTATAGCCCTGCAACTTGAGCATGCCGTCCTCGCCCTTTCGACCCATCCGCATCTCAAAAGCTTCCTTTTTTATCTGACCTAAGGAGTTGAAGTTGCAGATCGGAAGAGAGAAAAAGATAGACGGCGCAGATCTGGTCCCAGTGGAAGCAGAGGTGTCACTTCGCAGATCTGGAAGTTGTTGCGTGACAACATCCAGGGCATCACGAAGCCCGCGATTCGAAGGCTGGCGAGGAGAGGCGGCGTGAAGAGGACCAGCGGTTTGATCTGCGACGAGACCAGGCCATCATATGCGCCGAGGGAGAGAGTGAAGCGGCGGTGTTGATTTCCGAGGCGACGACTGCGGCAGGGAATGGGTTGATTGAGCTCAGGAAGATTGAGGCGTTGAGCGAAAATGCTGCCACACTCAGGAAGGTTGTTGTGATGATGATTTGCATTTGTATTGGGTGTTTACTTGTTCTTAGGGATCATCATTAATTGATTTTGGATATTGGTGGTTGCTGTGATTACAATTTGTTTTCTCACTTATCTTCTCTGTTTCGATGTTATGGAAATTGTTAGGTTAAGGGTTTGAAGTTAGGGGAAGAGGATTCGATGTTGCGGCTGTGAGGTTGGGGCTTGATTGAGCTTAGGAAGATAAATATTAATATTTCTGGGTTTATGATAGAAAAGATGATGAAGATGATAAAGGAAGAAGATGAAGCTCATGAAGGAGAGGATGAATTTTCTGGAAAACCCTAAAAACTGATGAATTTTATTTTTTTAATTAATTTCAAAGGAATATTCCGTTAAGTTCTGGATGGTTTCTGACGGAAAACCAAAACTGCAACAGTTAGTAAACGTGAGGGATCTTGTATGCTAATAAATTCCAAGAGAGAACAGAAATGCCAAATCGTGAAAGGTGAGGGACCAAAAGTGCTATTAAGCCAATAAATAAAAAGACAGTTTATTTCTTTTAGATTTTAGTATCTGTTATATTTTATTTTTCTCAAACAAAAATGGTGGCTAAGTTCTTTCCGGCTTTAATAGATGAAACTTATTGTGTCTTCCTTTTTGTGCTCTTTCAATAAAAGTACCACGCGGCATCAAACTCCTAGTGTTAGATGTGTATAGAATCGATACCTTGAGTTATAGTAGAACGAAATGAAACAAAACGCCACCTAGTGCCACACTTTCGTATGTTAATCGAAAATAAAATTTTATTGAAAGAATTTGATGAAGTATTGTGGATTTTTCTTGGTTTGTTACCCGTTGTTGTACTTGTAAAAGGGGGTTCTTTCTCTTGGGAGGCTTCCCCTTCTACTTGGTAGATGTTTTTCCCACAATAGGCTGGTTTTCTTCCACATAAGGTGGTTTAGCTACCCAAATAAATGGGGTTTTCCTCCCTTTTAGTCCAGGCTTCGTCCTCTTGCCTTGGAAACCACCGTCATCCTTCATCTTGCCGCCCTTACCTCCACTTCGGTTGTCTTTGTCGCTGCGTTCTGCCATCTCTGCTACAACGCCTTTCCGCCTTTGTTGCCGCCATCGTCACTGCTTCCGCTTCAGTAGAACCTCCTCTGCCACTGCAACCAAACTTGCCACCTCTACTGCCTTCGTTGCCAACGTTGAGTTCACCACTGCCTTTGTCGCTTCCACCTCAGCCACTCCTGCCTCTATTCCCTCCTCGGCTTTCTTTTGTTGTTTGTTGGGTTGTAATAGCCGACCTTCTCATTCCATGTTCTCAGTGTTGCTAGTTTGACCCCTTTTGGTGTCGCTGAAGCGGTGATATTGGCTTCTTAGATAGGTGCACAGATTACAACCTCGACAGAGCCGTATGAGATGTTAAAATCAGACTGGAAAGGAAGAAAAAACAAGCTCTTTCCGCTCAAAAGTCTGGAGAATATTGGTAGGTGAGATCAGCCCGTCTTCATCTAAAGGTCACAAAGATATCATTGTGGCCATCGATTACTTCACTAAGTGGGTTGAGGAAATTCTTTTGAGAATGGTAACTCAAGAAAGTGTGATCGATTTCATACAAAAACACATCGTGTCTCGATATGGAGTTCCAGAAACGATAACGACTGATCAAGGGTCAGTGTTTATTGGGTGAAAAGTGGTGGAATTCGCCGGAGAACTAGGCTTTAAGTTAGTGAATTCTACTCCTTATTACGCTCAGACTAATGGTCAAGTCGAAGCTGCCAACAAGGTTATTATCAGCCTAATCAAGAAACATATCGATAGAAAACCCAAGGGATGGCACAAAGCCTTAGAGGAAGTCTTGTGGGCATATCGAACTTCCCCTCGAGAGGCCACCAGAACGACCCCTTTTCAACCCGCGTGCAAAGACAGGCTGAAATTCCCGTCGAACATTACTGGAGTATGATGCTAGACAAGTTGGTTGAATTGGATGAAGAGAGACTTTCAGCTTTGGAGTCCATTATTCGTCAGAAAGAGAAAATAGCCAGATCCTATAACAAAAGAGATAGGGTGAAAGAATTCGCCATGGGTGATTTGGTATGGAAGGTAATCCTACCCATGGATAAGAGGGACCAAACATACGGCAAGTGGTCACCGAATTGGGATGGGCCTTTTAAAGCTATAGACGTATTTCCCGAGAATGCGTATTCAATCGAAGAAGTCGACAGAGATATGCAGATATTTAACTTAAACGGGAAATATTTAAAAAGATAGAGACCAACATTATGCGAAATTAAAATCGAATGATCGACACCAGAGTCGGTGAATAAAAGTAGTCGAATTACAAAATTCCTAATGGTAGAACCACGCGACGTGGTTTACATGCAAAGGGAATAAGCTAGACTATGAGGGAATCCTAAAATTAATGAAACCACTTCTCAGACAACTCCTCCCTTAAAGTTCCAGTGGTCGTTTTCTTTTCGCCGATGGTGACGTGTTTGCTTCCATCCTCCTTTTGTATTTTGCAATCAATTCCCTTCGAGAAATCATCTTGGGTTCAGGTACCTTCTGCCACCATAGAGGAAATCTGAGCGAAATCTTCATGTCGGGGAAATGCGCTCTGACGATGTCACGATCCTCCTCTGGCATCAGTTCTGGGCAGTATTTGGCAAATATTGCCAAAAGATCGACACTGATTGTCTCGTTGGCCTTGTACTTAGCAAGCCATTCCTTGTAGGTTGGGCTATTCAAGCGCCTCTTCTCGAAGGAGGGAAGTTCAAGTGGTACAGATGTATCAGTTGGGTTTGTGGAATCTGAGACATAGGTATGCGGCCTCTCGATGCTCACTCGTTGCTCAGCAACATGAACCCTACATCGGAGAGGAGATGAGGCAGGACGCTTTGTGAAATCCATTAACCCGATTCTTCAAAAGGGGGTCAGGGTGGAGAAAGAGCAGACAGATAGAAGGAGAGGATGTAAGAAGGAGGATGAGTGGAGACCCCTATTTACAGAGAAAGGAAAAAAGGGGAAATTCAAAGGTCCGCGATGGGATGGGTGGATTCAGAGATCATTCAAAGTTGTTTAAATCCTCATCCATCATTTCAGGCACGTGGGTCTGATATGGGAAACGTAACATTGATCATTGCTTATTCAGTGACGTGACGGACCATTAACTGCTCCACTATCATTGCAAAACCGTCAGACTCCCCCTCAGGCAGAAAGCAGGAAAATGGAAATAAAGGTAATTAAAATTTATCTTTATTTAAGTGGAAAATATCACACTTCTCAACCGCAGTTTCTTCGAAGTATGATATTTTGGGGGCATCTGTTAGCCTGGAAAATTTCCAAGTTTCAAACTCATCGAAGCATGCACCAGAAGCTGGTTTCGACGGAAATGTTGAGTGCGGGTTAACGAAGCAGTCTTTAAGTTTTGACTGAAATGGCGATAGTATGTCATATCGAAGCCGAAACCGAAGCCGACGAGAAGTTAAAACTTAAGCAGGGAAGCATGAATAATGGTTAGCCTCGACCATAAGCCTTGAATAGCAGAATTTTTCCACCGCTTGAAGGCTGGACGTGCACATAGCGGTTACTCGACGGAAGTTACAGAGCAGTTATCCGATAGGGGGTTCAGAACAGTTGAAGCACGTTAGAGACGTGGGAGACAAGAAAACCGACAAGGGACACATGTAATAACCGAGAGAAGAAACTACCATGAGCGGTTGAAGGGCTTGGCCTATAAATAGAAGAACCAAGGGCAGATTTCAGGGTCTTTCGCCCTCATGACGACACGCCTGGTAGCGTTAAATCCTCACCCCTACAAGCCATAAGTCCATCTGTAAGTGACGCAACACGACAGGAACGAGAAAACACGTGAGTGGCTGAGTGGTGGTCGATCGACCAAACCTTTACATTCCCTGTAACCTTTTTATTTGATTAATGCAATTCCAGTTTTCTTTTTTGCTTTGTTTCCCTGCTTTCATGCCCATGACCCCTTCTCTCTGCCTATAACACCTTCCCAAAACACGCGCCCGTTTCCCAAACACGCACCCTCTCCGCTCGAACCACATTCGACAGGTTCCTCTCTACCCATCTCACACACTTCGCACACGCACACAGGAGGTTTCCTTCTCCCTAGGACCCGAAAAGAGGATAGAATCCAGCCTCTTCATAAACATTTGGATTTTCTTGTGGTTTTACCCTGGTCACCAAAAACCAGCATAAACAGGAGGCAACATAGCCTACCCCCTTCCTTACGGAAATTTACTGTTTAATCACAATGAGGGTCTTGTGCAAGATAAACCACGGTGAAGTTTTTATATCCCTCTAGAGTTGGGTAAAATTGTGAAGCCACTACTAAATCCTACAATGGGATCCCCTGAAGGACCCTGATCCAAAGTCTTCACTACATGAATGGAATACTATACCCTAGATGTCAAGTCTCTTATTCAGATGAAAAATGGGAACCCAACGTAAGAAAGCTATACAAGTTGGAAATTCCAAGCCACTAGATAGTGCCACCTAGATGGTCATAACTAGCTTTAGGCGGTGGGGCGCCAAAATTTCCCAAGCATGGCGTTTTATTGTGTTTTGATATTTCCTTTCCAGTTAGGTATTTTCTTTTGTATTTTGGATGTTTAGTCTTAAAAAGTAAGTTTCTTCATTGCATAATTGACAATGTGTGCACTTTATAAAGGCATAGTAAATCAATACGAACTTAAACTTGTCTGACTGAAGGATATAAAACTTTGCAAATTTGTCCCCTTTTCTGAACAACAAGGCAAAGGACTAAGTCACAAAACTTATAACCTTTACCAACTAAGTCCCCCGCCTAAGGCTCTGTCTCTAATGAGTGCAAAATATCTAACTCCCTAGTCTGAAGGACTGCCTCCGATTAGTGTGACATGAGGACTAAGTCATATAACTTAGTACCTTCATCAACTAAGTCTCTCATTCGAGGAACTTCCTCTGATAAGTAAGAAATCATCTAAGTCCCTTGTTCGCGGCACTTCCTGTGTTGAGGTTGGCATCAATTAAGTCACTTGTCCAAAACACTAACTCCGATGATCCCAACTCCATCTAAGTCCCTTGCTCAAGGCACTGCCTCCAATGAGTGTGACACCATCTAAGTCACTCATTTGAGGTACAACCTTGTATGAGACAAACATTATCTAAGTCCCCTGTAGGATGCACTGCGTCCCATTGGTGCGACATAATCTAAGTCCCTCATCCTAGGAATTTCCTCAGACATGCTAGTCATTATCAAAAGATTCCACCCGACACATAACTTTCGATGCACGTGGCAAGTGGAATAAAGACATGCAAATTAGTCCTCATATCCAAAAATGACAGGATACGATCTTTGAAGGGACTACATTATGACTGGACCAAAACTTCTAGTTCCTATCATTGAAAGGAATTCGCCAAGATTCCTGATTCTCATACGAAAAATTAATTGCGTAAAAGGGATAATTTCACAAAATCATTATCCTAATAAAAGCCTCAACCTAGGCAAGAAAGAACGAGAGGAACCCAATGCATTGACCCAGACATAGCTTGACCATGGGTCGAGCCACAGGCTCACCAAAATGCAAGATGAGACTTTTAGAGAAATTATGAATTTTAGATGAACCTCTGATGCGTCAATATACATTACTGCACTACGTCTTGGATTTTAGCGTAAACCTAAGTTATTTTACAACAAATTTCAAGCTAAGAATACAAAACATATGCAAGGAAAAGATACAGATAAAAAGAATGCCAAATATCTTATTCCATTATGTATTTAGATACTAAATCAAATTGCAAAACTAGTGAATGGGCTAGTGGAAAAAAAAATAAAAGGCCAAAATCGGAGGAGATTCATAACCCACCGCACTTATCTTCATAAAGTTCGATCCTAATTTCCAACTAATTTGATTGGGTTCCCACATTTTGGAGGGGGTAAAGTCTTTTGGCCAATCATCTGAAGAGGAAGAGTACCATAAAAGACTTCCAAGTCCCTCCTCCAATATGGATAAGTAACCTAAGAAGAAAATGTACAACAGGGACTCCTGAGAAGGAAATCTTCTTCGTATATCTTAAGACGCGTGGGGAAGACCCTGCACAACGCCTCTGATCCTCCGATGGGCCACCCATTTTAGCTCCTCTGGGTATTTCAGAATGAAGAAGGTCCAAGAGCCATCACGTTACTAGCTCCTCAGGTATTTTAGCCAAATGATTATTTGCAATGCTAAAATACCCAGGGGAGCTAGGAGAGATAATCACCCTAGTCTTCATCAGCATATTGCTCCATGAAAACACTCTACAAAGTTTCCCCTAAAGTCGAAGGTCGAAGCTAGAAATGGTGAAGGAGAGAAGAAGAGCGAGATGTAAATAATAAGTGGAAAGAATCCTCCTATTTATAGCCAGAAGATGCCCTCATTTGTCACGAGAGAAATAAAAGCCCACCATCGTTAACTATTACACTCATTGGACCAATACCAACATGAGGAATTAGAATTAAAGTGGAGAATTGAATGAATACTGGAATGCCTTAAGTCCTATTCAAGGCATGATAATGGCGTGTGGTTGCGTGTATTCAAAATAGTTAAAGAGACACAAATCTGTCAAGACGTGCAAAATGAAATCTCATATGTAATATTCAAAGCCCAAAACAGATACAATACAAAAAAGCTACAAACCAAACTACAAATAAAAGAGAGGATAAGACTTAAGCCTGTGAAGGCTGCCCCAATAAGACTTCAATCAAGATCCCATCCAGACCAACAAGGAAAGGCTTGCCACCCTCTATAATGTACCAAGATGAAACCCTCTCTTTGTAAAAACTGAGATTCAGGATCCACATTTGTATCGGAGCAGACTCAAATTTCTCTCCGCCAATCTTCAACATTTCCTTATCCAGTTCCTCGAGTCTCGCACCAAGGGCACACTCTAGCCAGGCCGCCTCTTCAACAGTCTTAACCTAGATGTTTAATACATCGGATCTCAAAACCGTGAGTATAGCTTATTTTTCCTCATCAACCCTAGGCTAATACTCCTGCTAAAGCTCTACGAGGAAAGACTCTAACTCAAAAATATTCTTGAGCTTGGATTATTTTGCTTTCCTAGCCAAAACGACCATATAATGGCTTTTTCCATTCCAAGAGAATCTTGTTATCCGTCAACTTCCAGAAAAGACCCTCATAGTGGGCCTTCTTATCCTTCAGCTCGTTAACCTGGGCCTGGTCACAAGCCACTCGTTCAAGATTTGGTCGAAGTGTCCGCCACTCAAGTGAGAAACTTTGTAGTATCGACCTCACGCTAGTCTCAGTCATCGAATGCTAGCTTAGTTTCCTAGAAGATTTGCTTCTGTGGAAGAGTACCCATATTTTTATGCCCCCCCTCAAGAAGAGAACACTTTGACCTCTAGAGTGACCATGACAGGTGGATCGTCACATCTTCTTCGACCTCCTCCTCATCAACAACAAGATTGTCATTAATAACAACAACCTCATTCTTAGGAGGTACGACCCTATGACCGCAAGTAGAAGGAGAAGGCTCCAAACCTTAAACAACATCCTTAGCCACGATTGGATCCTTGGTTTGCACTACCAAAGGCTAGCTCTTTTCTAAAGTAGTAGCAATGCGAGAAGTAACAACCTTTTCCTACTTCCTTTGGTGAAGCTTCTTCATATCCGACCCTAAAATCTTCATTGAGGAAAGCACACAAAAAGGCAGTAAGAAGAAAAGTATGATGAGAAGAATAAATGAATGCATGGATGATCCTCACCACAAAGGTCTTCCCATCTTCTTGGAGGATAGTTGAGAAGATCCTAACACTGAAAAGGCTCACCTTTTCAGCCACAATTTGTGTCAAAGTTTCCTTTGACTACAAATCTATCAAGGATAGTTGATCTTCCTTGATCAAATAACTCTCTGGCGGAAAGTCATAATGCATTTTGGAACAATAGAGGATAGAGGGCGGGCAATACATGTTCTCCACATGAGTCACTCAAGAAGGGGGTGTCTTTGACATCCCTAAACACTCGGAAGAAATCCTTCTTGTAGAAGACGCTTTTTTGTTGATACGAATCCGCGAAAGGTAAAAAGAAGCAAGCATCGTTGATACAACACCTCTTAGTGGGATATAACACACAAAATGTATTGAAGAAAAGAGGGCAAGAAGGTTCTAGACCAAAATCTTGGAACAAAATCGGGAAAGCCTTAATAAATGCCTAGTCGTTCATATGAAGATATGAAGGAACTATCTGAAGATGGTTCAAAACATGGATTTAAAACTTTTTGAAAGGAAGATGAACGCCGAGAGTAGTGAACATATAATCATAAAGATAAAAAAGATGGCCTTGACCAGACCATTGGTCACACACTCTATCATAGGGACCTGGAGTTTCGACTACAATATCATCATTTATAATGCCTCCAATCGACAAACATAAGCAAGACTGGAGCAAAAATTCATCACTCTCCAAAAAAAGGATCGAACACACAACACCCAGGGATCAATCCAATCCCAAAGAGGGTGGAAACCTTACCTAGAGAAACATTATGGAGTGAAATTCCTAACACACAACCTGGGGGAAGCTCTCATTGTACCCATAGCAACGGTTTTTAGGACTTTTAGCCGTCGGTGAAGTGGGTTTTTCTTGTAGTGCTAAGTCTTCGATAACCAAAACTGCACACGAAGGTGGGAAAAAGGAAGACAACCACCATCATCCATTGGCCCAATGCTGGAGAAGCCTACAAGGCACACAGAGTTAATCCTCACTAGACTATAAGAGTCGCACGCTTCCACTTATTCTGGTAAGTTGTCAAACCTTTACAAGACACACATCTTTCTATTGTGGGAGATCTTAGACAAGTCTTCAACATGTGAGGTAGAAACCAAATTTGGCTGTTATCAACCCAGAGGCATGCCTTGAAGCTCTTAATCTCATCCCAGACCATGAGTGTACCGCATGAGGTGGGCCAATCATCTCATTGCTTCGGACTAGAGACTTTCTTGGATCTTAACATTTAAAGCATCTTAATTTCTCGGATACTCAGACCGGAGTGGGGAGAAACTGTTACATATTAAAATGATAAACCCAATTACTTTGACTCAATATTGACAGTGACCTACACATACGCATATGAGAATAGAACAACTAAGATAGAAAGTATATATGTATATCAAAACATATTTATCATATCTTCACATGATTTTTTCCAAATTAATTACACTTAAATGCATGTTAAGAGAACGCTCCTGAATTACCCACTGCCTTCTAACGCTCTAATCATCATTTATCCATTAATTTTGTTGACTTGAGCGATCCACTTAAGGCGCTCATCTAATCACTTGCTAGATATGAAGAGACAAAGACCATTCTACAATGTCAAACGTCTTTGGTAATGCCATCACACCGCCAAAACAAGTGTTACATAGAATTCTAATATATTTGCTTATGATCACATGCCGAAGCCATCAATCATGACTTGGTCCAAATCTAATCTACGAATTAAGATTCCATGCGTAGGATGAGGATGAGATGGGAATTTAACCTAGATGGAAGTTCTAAGTTCGGTTCCTTATTTTTTTTTTCCTCCTATGGAGCAAAATGACATGATATAGGTAGAAGCTTAAAATTAAGCTCCATCCTTTATATAATGAATTTTACTTTTTGAGAGCTTACATAAAAAAAACTATTGTTTCTCTCACTTTTATCAATGAATTTTCAATTAAAAAAAATAAATATATGTGGTATTGTAGGTCTCAACTAAAAATAAAATAAAAAATCGTGGTTGGAGCAAAATCTACACCAATTTCTTATGAGTATTTTATATCCTATATAGTATTTTGAACCCTCATAAATAGTGATTAAAGAACTAAAATAAGGTTTATAGTTGGAAATGCTCTAATTCTTATATATAAAGTAAAGAAGTACTCCCTCCGTTCCTATTTAAGTGTCACTATTTTTATCCTTTTTTTTGTTTATAATTATCTGTCACTTTACAAAGTTCAAGAGAGTATTAATTATGTTTTACCAATTCTACCCTTCAATTAATGGTGATAGGAAATTAAAGAGTCCAAATTAAGAAAAAAGGTAAAGGGTATGTTAGGAAATTAGATAGTAATTTTGATAGAAACAAGAACATTAATACAATTCCTTAATATATGTGCAAAACCTTAAAGTGACAGTTATTTAGGAACGGAGGGATTAACAAGTACTCCATCTCTTCCATAATAAATGTTACTTTAACGTTTCGGCACATGAATTAAGAAATGATATTAATGCTCTTGTTTTTAGTTAAATTATCTTCAAGCTTTCTTAATATCTTTTATCTCTCTTATTAATTCTAACTTTTCAATTTTCCTATCACCAAACTAAGGGTATTGGTAAAACATAATTAATACTTTATTGGAATTATAAAAGTGACAAATAAATAGAAATAAAAATAAGATGAAAATAGTGACAGTTATTAAGAAACTGAGGGAGCAGATATTTATGAATTGACCTCTTTCCAAGTTGGAAAAACGAAGCTACTTGTAAAGAAAGCACACCGCGCCTCGCAGGAGTTATTATTCATGAACTACTCTATAGTGTAGACATCTCGAAACTCTTTTTTTTTTCTCTATCTCTCTTCTGCACACATCACATTATATATTACATCTGTCACTTATCTCTTATCTTTACCTATCTCTCTAGTGATTTACACCCAAAAAGTATACACCAATCATTATTACCTCGCAGCATTGACTTCATTGTATTAAATACAAATTTATATGAGAGAAGAATTCTGGAAAACAAACATACACTCCAAATACACCACATTTTTTCTCCGTTCTATCTGTGATCTTATTCATCACATCAAATATACATAGACATAACTTCTCTCTTTTCTCTCATGCAATAAAGATTTATAAATATATAGACAGTACAGACACCCACAAATATCTTATTTTTCTCTTTATCTCTTACTTCTTATCACATCACATTATCTATCACATCACATTACCTATCACATCCATTACTTTTTTCTCTTCTCTTCTTTTCTCTCTCTAGGTGTCTACCACTAATAGTGTTCTATCAATCATAACTTTCTCTTGTCTACTCCCTCAGAGTGTTTATACACATTCAGTCTGTACCCAAACATTTTCCTTTTAGATATATGGAGCTATATGTCTTGTACCCCTAGACGCGTTATCTAATAATTAAGACTACCAGTAAATAATTACTTCGACAACCTTGGCGTATCAAAAACTAAAAATGACAACTATCAATCAATATTTATAAGTGCAAGTTTACTATTTTAATACGTAATGCCTCATTCTAAGATTTCATTTTCATAAGATCTAATCTTTCTTCCTCGTCAATATATAGAGGGTCACAATTTGCATGAATCTCAAGAAACACTGAACATGCTTATATTCCTTTGTTTTTTACCAAACCAATGGCTTTCAAAAACTCGTCCCTTCTCACGATCTGCGTTTCACTTATTCTTTCCATTTTGGCATCATCATCCATAGCTTCCAACCCACCTATAGTTCCCCCAGAAACTATTTGCAGATCCACCATAGATCCTTCCTTCTGTACAAAAGTGCTTGCTAATCAAAACGGCACCGTCTTCGACTACGGCCGCATTGTTGTCCAAAAGTCCTTGTCCCAATCTCTCAAGTTCTTAAACCAAGTGGATTCACTTCTTCAAGATAAATCATCTTTGTCCCAATCCACAGTTTCTTCACTTGAAGATTGTCTTTTCCTTGCTGAATTAAGCTTTGAATACTTATCAATTGCCTTTAACACCGCTAATAAATCTAGCGATGTTCTTCCCTCTTCTCAAGCCGAAGAAATACACACTTTGATGAGTGCTATTTTGACCAACCAACAAACTTGCTTAGATGGTCTAGACACCACAGCTTCTGATGAGAGAGTGAAGAATGATTTATCATCTTCACTCTCTAATGATACGAAGCTTCATGGTGTCTCACTTGCCCTCTTTGTGAAGGGCTGGGTGCCTCCAAGAAAAATACAAACATCATGGCAATTCAATGGGAGGCACTTGGGTTTCCGGAACGGCCGTTTACCATTGAAGATGTCAAACCGAGCACGTGCCGTTTATGATTCTGCCGCGGCCTCTAGAGGTCGCGGCGGGAGGAAACTGCTTCAAACGTTGGGTGACAACCTAACCGTCACAGTGAGTGACATCGTGGTGGTTAGTCAGGATGGAAGTGGAAACTTCACCGCCATCAACGACGCTGTAGCAGCTGCACCAAATAACACAGATGGTAGTGGTGGCTACTTTCTAATATTTGTCACCGAAGGTGTGTATCAAGAGTATGTTTCTGTACCCAAAAACAAAAAGTACTTGATGATGGCAGGAGACGGGATCAACCGAACAATTATCACCGGCGATCACAATGTTGTCGATAATTATACAACATTCAACTCAGCAACATTTGGTAAGTAAAATTAATTAATTAAGCATTAATTGTGCACATGGTCATGTCTTTATAACCTAGCAAGGGATATTAAAATTATATCTTTGGCTTCAGCCACAAGTAAACGAATTTTGACTTGTTACATTTCTTTTCTTTCAAAATTGCAGTTTGTATATAAACTTTTAAATAAGCATCAAAATTTGAGATTGTCTAAATTAAACCATCCAAAGTAAATATCGGATAAATTCACCATAAGTCATCTAATTAGATAGCGGTAATTTTACTCAAGGTAGATCTTGGATGATTTAGACGGGCCTAGAAATTTTCGCCAAAGCACGAGTAAACATTTGGGGCAGTCCATGGTATTCTAATACTGTACTTATTTGTTACTGCCATATATCTCTAATGAGGCATTGTTAATTTTACTTGATATGACAAATTTTCAGCCCCTCAACCATATTTTCTAGCACCATAATAGAGAGCACATTCTGATACATATATTTCATGTGCAGCTGTGGTAGCGCAAGGGTTTGTAGCAGTGAACATAACATTCCAGAACACAGCCGGGCCAAGCAAGCACCAAGCAGTTGCCGTGAGAAACGGAGCTGATTTGTCCACCTTCTACAGCTGCAGCTTCGAAGGGTATCAAGACACTTTGTACACGCACTCTCTGAGACAATTCTACCGCGAATGCGACATCTATGGCACAGTTGATTTCATATTTGGAAATGCCGCTGTTGTTTTCCAGAACTGCAACATGTATCCACGCCTCCCCATGAGCGGGCAATTCAATGCCATCACTGCTCAAGGTCGAACCGATCCGAATCAAAACACAGGAACTTCCATACATAACGCCACTATTCAAGCTGCTGATGATTTGGCTCCGGCGGTTACCACCGTGAAAACGTACCTCGGGAGGCCATGGAAAGAGTACTCAAGGACTGTTTATTTGCAATCATTCATGGATAGCTTGATAGATCCTACTGGTTGGCATGAATGGAGCGGGAGTTTTGCGTTAAGTACCTTGTACTATGCAGAGTATAATAACACGGGACCTGGTTCAGACACTACCAACAGAGTGAATTGGCTTGGTTATCATGTTATTAATGCTAGTGATGCAACTAATTTTACCGTGTCTAACTTCTTGGACGGGGATAATTGGCTCCCTCAAACCGGTGTACCCTATTTAAGTGGATTGATTTAGCTAAATGGATAGAGTAAAATTTGTTAACAATTCTCCAAATCTTAGTGTGTTTCTTTTGTAGGAAAATATTGCGACTTTGGTGAATCGGGATAAATATATAAACTATGATCAATCAAACATCATAATTCTTTAAATTTTATGTTAGAGTAAAATATTTAAATGAATTAACCTATTTTGATGAATAACAATTTCGCTAAGTGTTACTAACTTTCTTTAAAAGATTTCATATTCAGGAACACTTATGAACTGAAGCCATGCCGCAAACATTATCAAAAAGCAAATGAAGAGACCGTCCGCCTATGAGAAATGAGTCTGCCTCCAGAGTAAAGTTCGTCCGCCTGCAAAGACTGTCCGGCTCAATCTTGGTCAAACACATGGATTGACTAAAGAGCAATGATTGAAGACTCGTACAAAAAGAATTAGCTTAGAGGAGATCGTTTGCTCAAACCGAAGATGAGTTGTCATGCACCTCTTGGTGGATCAGAGCATTAATGGCGAAAGAGACAGAATTAAGCGCCATATACCTTGAAGGTTCAAATTCTCTGACATTCCTTAATTCAAGCTGCTTTTGCTGAATTAGCGGTAATATCCTCTGATCATCGTATCTCCTCAACGGCCAAATCCAAATCTTCTGGTCAGAGCATTAATTACCATATTAGCTGTAATACACATGCATTAATTGCAGCCTCTGAGAACCAGAACAAAGGCATTGCCAGACGATATCACTTTCTATCTGTTGAAGAAACATTCTTCACTTGGCAGACTACAACAAACAGATGCAGAAGTATTCGTTACTCACAATCAAGCAAAGTTTCAACGGAACTATTTTTGAAGATCTTCATCAGCGTCTCCAGTTATCATCCTACTGAAGATATAAATAGTGGCCTCTGCATCATCTTCAACTTGGCGACTTACACACTATCAAAGCATTCAAATCCTTCAAGTGAGTTTACAATTTGAACAAGCTTTAGTCAAGAACACTCAGTAACCTTAGCCTTCTTATTTTCTGAGTTTAGTCGCCAACTAGTGTGAAACTTCTACAAAGTGAAAACTCTTATTCTTTCTCACACAAGCCCTTCAGAGAACCAATTTGTATACCCTCTCTGAATTTAGAACTTCATAGTTTCTACCCACTCTTTGTGAAGAGATCCCTGTAGAAAACAAACCTTCTTGAAAAAGAATTGGGAGGAGTCCTGTCGAATACTCGAGAGATAAAGGAGAAGTCCTGAGAAAACTTGTAAAGGAGTAGTCCTCAGAATACTGGGAGAAGTCCCTGAGAACACTTGTACTATTCTGTTGAAATAGTGGAAAATCTTGGTATAACCAATGACTGGACGTAGCCCTATCGGTTTTGGGGATGAACCAGGATAAATATTGTGTGTGCTTTATTCTTCAAGTTTTAAGTTTATTTCCGCTGCACATATCTTTCAACGTTTTCGAACTAATAACAACTATATTGCGAAAAAGTTTATAAAAGTCACACACACAATTCAAACCCCCCATTTCTTGTGTGGTTTCATTACTATCATTTTATTGTGGAAAATACTATGACTTTTGCTGAATCATGAGATGGGTAAAGATGTAGGGCATTGTTATTAATGTCATCCCCATAGCTGGTTAGTAAAGATATATAAAGTATGATCAAACAAGCACATGTTTTTTGCTCCAGATCAACAACATACTTATCACCATCCTTAGTAACTTCATACTTAGACATTGCACCATCCCCACACCAAGTTGCACACTATCTGTCAGAATACTTCTTAGACAATTCTAGTTTTTGTTGTATCCTAGGGTAGAGCCCATTGTTCCACCTAAGCATGAGGTTCCTTTGTTTGACAATTCTACTAGTCATATAGAATTTCGGTCCCTCCAACAAGGAAATAATAGGCTTGTCCCTGTGCTCTAAAATAGCCATGTTAAACGCTTCACACATGTTATTTACTTGTAGATCACAACATGTGTGTGTGCTATAGTGAGCCCTTGACCACATCTTAGGTGGAAGCTGCATCATTTCCTGCCAGGCAGACTCATTCATCCCTTTCAAAGCTACACCTTTCTAGAATGGTGCTAGCCCTAGCAGCAGACCACAGAGCAAGCTTCAATTCATTGCCTGGATACTTTTTTTCTTCTGAAATTCTCATACATATGCTTATGCACAACCTGTGCTCTACATTTTCACCCAACTCTCTTAGTTTAGGCACCAAACCCTACACAAATGAAAGTAATTCATCAATTACAATAAACTCTAAATAGCAAATTGCAAAACATTTGAAGAAGATTCATTTTTTTACCTTTTGTTGATCAGAAATGAATGCTCAATTCTTCTGTTC
This sequence comes from Acmispon strigosus, assembly GCA_030819835.1. Classification (NCBI taxonomy): domain Eukaryota; kingdom Viridiplantae; phylum Streptophyta; class Magnoliopsida; order Fabales; family Fabaceae; genus Acmispon; species Acmispon strigosus. The sequence goes on from JAUAMA010000007.1 coordinate 32,967,573, forward strand.
AACACTGTACAAATCATCAAATAGCAGTTTCACAAACCAATTCCAAGATTCTTTCGTTTCATCCTCCACAATTGCATAAGCTATTGGAAACATTTGATTGTTTCCATCCTTGCCCACAGCAGCCAACAATTGCCCACCATACATGCCTTTAAGGAAGCACCCATCTAGCCCAATTAAGGGCCTTCAAGTCCTTGGAAAGGCCTTTTTGATTGTTGCAAAACATACATACAACCTCTGAAACACTGACCCATTCACCCCCTCTGTGGTCTTTACAATTGCAGTGGTCCTAGGGTTGCTTCTAATCAACTCAGCTGCATACTTTCTAACATGAATGTATTGATCAAAACTTGATCCTTGAAGCATCTCATTAGCCTTAACTCTAACCATGTATGCTTTATCTTTTGTTTATCAGGATGCCCCACCTTGACCTTGTCTCCTCAACAATGCCATACAACTTCATATATGGGGTATGCCTTAATATTGGCACGAACTTCCTTGCAAGCCATGATGTAGTGGCTTGCCTATTGCTGGAAGTCACTACAAGAAATTTGACCTGCGGCCACGCTAAAAATTGCAACGGTCAGAAAACCGTGGCCTCAAATGGCCAAACGCCACGGTTTTCGAACCGTGGGATAGTTTTACAAAAATTAAAATTTGAAAAACAAAACCGTGGCCTATACCATTTAAACTACGGTTTAGTACCCGTGGCTATATTGTGGCCGCGTTTGGACAACCGTGGACCCTTTATTCCACACTCATACAACCGTGGCTATAGGATTTTTGGTTTTTATTTTATTTCTATAACATAATCAAAATTAGAAATGTTAGGTTAATATCCCCCATTCTGCGTCCCATCCCTAACCCCTGCTTTCCATCTATCCTACACTCAACACCTGCTCTCCATCTCTCCATCGCGAAAATTTTCCCTGCTCTCCATCTCTCCATCCATATACTTGATGAGCTCTCCATGATGTTTTCACCACATTCTTAAGCCAAAGATCTTGCAGGCAACAACTAAGGACGTGGAAAGGTTTTGGGCCCCAATCCTGCCTTGCCATTCTTAACAACACTGGGCAATGGTCTGAAAACTCTATTCAACACCTCTTGTTTTCACCTCGGCCACTGAGAAAGCCAACCATTAGAAACCAGAACTCTGTCCAACTGGCTCATGGCACGGCCATTAGGCCTTATCCATGTAAATTTCCTACCAACCCAAGGCAAGTCTAAAAGCTCAATTGCATCTATGAAACTGTTACATCACCCTCCTATTAAAAAATGATTCTGTTAATGCACCCCTCCTCTCATCCATTGATCTTACAGCATTAAAATCCCCTAACAAGCACCATCTCAATTAGTTGAAGTCATTTGTCTCAGTGATTTCTTCTTGTATACGGGTTTGAGCACTCCTTTGTGCCTTATTAATGAATTTGCTTATAAAAAAAAAGGCACCATCTCAAATCACTGCATGACTGCGCCACATGGTGCATAAAATGTCCTCTCAATCCAATATAACCAACCCTTGTCACCCTTTCCTGCACTCTGAATACCCCCTTTCTCCAAATACAAAGTAGACCATCTCCCCCATTTATTGCTGTGGACTGTAAACCCATTTAAAATCTTCATCACCCCAAACCAGTTTACATAATCTATCCTCAATAACTTGCAATTTTGTCTCTTGGAAGCAGGCCATCTCAACTTGTTCATGAGAAATAAGACCCCTGATAACCCTCCATTTCACCTAGCTTCCCAAACCCCTTATATTATAACTTAAAATCTTCATTGATTCAACTTTGTTCAACCCCTGCTTCATCCCTCCTTTCCATTTCAGACATTATCCTTATTATTTCTTCCTCCTCAACCGCATGAGTGACCCCCCAATTCTTTACTAATAGACCGGAAACTCCTTGCTTCATCCTCCACATTCTTAATCCATAAAACTTTATTATAGTTCTGGATTCCAGTATCTGAAATAGAGTTACACAGAGAATGTATTTGGTGGTGTAACTTCTTCCTCTCCACCGTATTGCTTAAATTGCACTTCGAACCCAAAGAGAGAGAGACTGAGATAACGAATTCCCGCCTCCACAGTACGTGGACTGAAGATCTTGAAGGCCCACTTCCCTTCGCACCACCACTGCCAAACCATTCTTATTTCTATTTGTTTTTGAAAGATCACTCAGTACCAGCACATTGGGAACAAGAGGTGCACCATCATTGATAGTCGCATGCGCCCTCACATGTTAAGCCTCCTCACCACTCATCGCATGTAAATTCGAGACCACAAGAGATACATACTCCCTTACCCTGATTCAATTGACCAAGATGAGATGAAGATTCTGGAGAAATTTCCCTCTGTTGTGATCCACCAGAGTTACACGCGTTAATATGTAGTTCTGAATCGTAATTCCCTTTCTCACTTGCGACATGGGTCGGGATACCTCTGATTACTCCATTCCCCATAACCGTATTTACTGCTCGTAATTGCAGCGGCGAGTTCACCACCCTTGCATGACCCTGGACTCTTCGGTTACCCTCATCAAGAATCTCACCAGATTCAACTGATGCCTCTTCATCTTCGTTACCAGACCAGACAGATGATTCGCTTTCCTCCTCTAGATCCATATTCACGCATTTGCAGCAGTGAGGGTTTACAAACGACGAAAAATTCTTCTATGATCCTAATACTGTACATGGGTCCATTCAATTTGAAGCCTCGCAAATTCGAACTTTGTAAAAGAAGAGGTTCCTTCATTAACAGCCATTAGCATCCCAAATCCCTCCACCAACTTCTCTAAACACTTCCAACTCCACAAGTGCAAAGGAATCCCTTCACACTTCACCCATGCTATTTTGGAATCTGGTACATGGAGAGGAGTCCAAGGTTGTAACTATATTATATAGTATACAGTACTATCAAGTCTTCGAGACAAGGAGATCCTCTTTCTCCATATTTATTTATTTTATATATATGTGGCGATGTTTTCTCTGCTTTAATTCAGAAGGAAGCTGCTTCTTCCTCCCTACATGGTATTAAGCTTGCCCGCTCGGCACTGTGATCTCCCATTTGCATTTTGCAGACGAGATCTTCGCCGGAGAAAATACAAAGGAAGAGGAATGTGTTAAACATATTCTTGCTGTCTATGAGAAAGTTTTTGGACAAGTCACTAATTTTGACAATGCTATCCTGCAGCCGCAATGTGCCTAGTCCCTGATTTTATGATCTAAAAAGGCTTTTGGGTAATTTAACACATGTTTCATACCTCTTTTTTGATGATGCGCACGGCTAGAAAAGGGAGAAAGTAGAGCTGGTTTTCTGGCCTCCTACTGTGAGGGAAATTCTGCACATTCCGGTGCCTCTAACATCGCAGGAAGATGATATTTTTTAGCAACCGACTATGGATGACATGTATACAACGAAGACCGGTTATGCTTTCATCAGAGATCGTTGGTCCACGAGCTTGGCTTCGAAGTTCCTCTTCCTACCTGGTATTGGAAAACCTTATGGAAAGCCCATGCCCTCCCTCTGTGTAAAGAGGTGGCGTGGAGGGCTTCACTGGTAATGTTGCTGGTGAGGAAGGAGCTTCGTGGGAGGGGAGTTGATGTCGATGACGCTTGCCCATTCTGCCTTTCCGATGCAAAGACGGGTTTCTCATGTGCTGTTACTTTGTCCGGTGGTGGCTTGTTGGTGGTTTGCTTCTCCGGTTGGCCTTTGTTTTCAACCTAGAGTTCATGCTTCTAAGTTTCTGCAACAGATTTTTAACAGTTCAGACTCTGCTGCTATGGCTTATTGCATGTCCTTTATTTATGCTATCTGGGAGTTGAGAAACCAGGTGATGTTCCAGAATGCTCAGCCCTCCTTTGAGGCGGTTTTGTTGCGGATCAGGCTCCAGCCACCTTCCCGAGGCGTGAGCTCTTTGCTGTTTGGGGTCGACCGCCACACAAGTTAATAAAGGTGAACTTTGACGCTTCGTACTCCATGGACAAAATCGCAGGTTTGGGTTTCATTGCTAGAAACCATGGTGGAGAAGTGATGGCAGCAGGCTCGATGTATCCGGTGCACGTTTCATCTCCGCTCCTGGCTGAAGCTTTAGCGTTCCGATAGGCTTTATCCATGGCTTTCGACCTTAGTTTCCATGAGGTTTTCTTCGAGAAAGATTGTTTGCAATTGTATGATGCTTGGCACAAGTCTTTGCAAGGCCCATCTTGAATGACGGTAGAGACTTAGTCTCACCATTTATTTGTTTTTGGTTTATGTTTGTTTGTAGTTCCGGTAACACTGTGGTTGATCACTTGGTCAAGAATTCTCATTCCTATTCCAATACAGTTGGATTAAGGAGGTCCTGCCGAATGTTTTTTCTTTGGTTCAGAATGATGTAATTGCTTCCGTGGCTCCGTAATTTCTTCTGATGATTTCAAAAAGAAAATATAGGCTTAAATATGTTTGAGGTCTCTAACATTGTAAGAGGAATCAGACTATGTACTTGAAAAAATAATTTTCAAAATGTCATCCCTGGCAAATGTTTTTTAATTAAGTTAAGTTCAAAACCCAATTTAAGCTGATGAGTCACCTATTTTACACAGTCACTATTTTCACATGGCTTATCATCTTTTTTTTACACCCAAATATCTATTTTTATTTCCAAATATCTTAATTGTATCTGGTACCCTCTATTGGAAATCTATGAACCCTAAATCTAATTTTAGAGAAAATCTTAATTATTCTCTTTTTGAATGGACAATGAGTCCCCTGTCTTGCTTGGAAATACTATAAATCTGCTCATGAGAAGTATCACTTGGGATGTTGCCTCGTCTATGGTATGGTGGGGATTATCCTGTGGTCTTGGCCGTGGGATCAAATTATGCAGATATGTTTCTGCTGTATTGTCACCCATGTGGTGTTGGAGGTGGTGGCTAAGGGCCAAGCAATGTGTAGGGAATATAGCTTCGTTGCTTTGATATTTGAATAGTATAGAAATGGTTGTCCTCTTGCAGGGTGGCAGTTGTAGGGACTGAATTAAAACGTAAGTTGAAAGTGAATATATATGGATGTTGCGGTGTGTGCTGATAATATTGTCCATTGTCTAACTAAGTATTCCCTGACTCATGAGGATGACTTTTGGTTAGGGTCCTTTATATATCCAATCTTGTATTCTCTCGAATCTCTTGCCACATATTTTCTAATGAAAGCTTATAGCCTCTTCCGTCCCTTGAGACCAACAAGGGGTAGTACATGTTTATTTACTTGTTGTTCATCGACTACGCCTTTTAGCCTGATCTTAGGCCCTGACTCACCCTCCGTGGACGAACCTTGCGGAGGAACCATTAGGTTTTTGAAGCATTGGATTAACCCATGTGTGGTAATTTAAACATCCTCCTAGTTATATTGCGAAACTTTTAGATAAACCTCTTAAAGAATTAGAAGGTCTAGAATATTGCACTGTGTGATTTGATCAAATTTATTATTTTACAGACTCCTAATGGGAAACTGTCATTCCATACAATTCAATTGGGATGTCCTAAATCTTATTCTATTGTGAAATAAAATATCTTGCCATGTGCATCGTGTATCTAGGGAGAATTCACTTTGAAATGATTAATCCCTAGATACATCTATTCCATTTTAGACCTATTCCGAATATATGGATTTGTGCTAAAGATTGAAATCACATCTTTTCACATTTTTCGTAAAATAGGATAAAGCTTATATTTTTCGTGCAATGCATGCGAAAGCGGTCCTTTTATGTATTTGTGAAATTCACTATGAAATGAGAAAGGAGATAAAATATTGAAAATGAATTCATTAGGATACTAGAGAGACTAATAGTCTTACTCTTTAAAAAAATAACTTAAATTTATATATTTAATATAGTGTTGATTTACCTAAAAAAACTAATTTTGTTATTCTATCAAATTAATTAATATAATAGGAGGATTGCATTAAGAGAAAAAAACGAAACAAACTAATCTCATCATCAAGTATCACGGCTCACAAACAAAAGCCCACTATTTTGGATAAGAAGGCCCATTGTTCCTCTTTAAATTTCTCTTTTGTCTTTATTTTCTCCTCATAAACAGATTAGTAGGGTTTACTGTTGATCCCTTCAGCAGCGCCGTCGGCAAAGAGACTCATTCAACTCTCCATCCATTCCCTCCGATAGCCAGAGATATCAACAATCAACGTGCTCCTAGGGCTTTCTTGATTTATGTACTTATCTTCTCTTGCATCTTAATTATATGGTTTTACTTGTTCATTGTATCTAATTAAACAATAGTTCCACTTATTGTTTTATCATTTATTCATTCGATTTACTTTCATTTGGTTAGGTTCTTTGCATCTGATCTTGAAGGTGTTGTGTTGTCTCATTTGCTTATATCGATAAGCCATGTAATGATGGATTATGTTTCTTCTGTATCTGTGCGATATGGTTTGCTTCACTTTAAAATGAATCTTCCGACGACTGTGATTTCCTTGATTAATTTCACCATCATAAGTCAATATTTCAATTGGGGGTAAGTGTCTTTCTATGCTCCATATTTCTACACTTCATTTAAATATCTACGTATTCTTTTGCTGGAGCTATCTTGGGTTTGTTATTTCTCAGATTTTTCAGTTTCTATGTTAAAATAAATCGATTGTGTGCTAACATTGTGGTGTGAATTGAGATGTGACATTCCTCACAAAATTGATCTTGTTGTAGTTTTGGCACTAGACAAATGCATTTAATGAGTCTGTTGGTGCAAACTTGGTGCTTTTGCAGGCAAGTTTTGAACTTGTTTCCTTATGGTTCATTTGTGCCTACTGAAAGTGGATTCTCAAAGAGAAGATGTGGTGGCATAAATGCCGCTTTCGTAGGTCCAGATGATCAAGTTATGGGGGGTGACCTTGCTGGTAGCTGGAAATCTTGTGCAGGTACATTTTCTATAAAAGAGGATATTTGATAGAATATGTCAAAAAAATTGGTGAAATTGCTTAATTGAGGTTTTCTAACCTTTGCTAAAAAAACAAATAAAATAAATATTGGTTTTGATAAATGTTGTTTAAGAGATCGATAGATTGACATGTATTTTAATTTTTTCTATATCATCATTAACTACTCAAAAAAATGTAGAAAGAAGCACATGCAATCGAAAAAGATAAATTAGATGTATTAGAAACATTTCACTTAGCACAATTCGCTTTCTGTTTTATGCTCCAGGTTGTGGTTGGAAGCTTTCTTGTAAACACCGATTGAAACTAAACCCAAGAAGCAGAGGGGGGAGGGGAGCATGTATCAACAACTGCCCTTGCACATGTTAATCATATTGCTAATAGGGTACTTGGTGTAATGAAGCCTATCATGACACTTGCTGGTTTTCAAGTGAACAAAAACATTGTTACTTTTAACAACAATGAAGGCTCTATGAACTCATCTGTTGATGATAAAGCTCATTTTCCTGAGTCTAACCCTACCCAATCAGATGCTAGACATGAACGCCGAGCATGTTCCCTATGGCTTGTTTAATATTCTGCTGAATCAACAAAATTTAGGCTCACTCATGCATGCATGGTGGTGACAATTTTAACTTAAAGTTTCTGACTTAGTTTTAATTAAGAAATTGATCTCTTCTCTAGTAGGTATTTGTACCTTGGAGAGTCAACTTTGTGCTTCTACAAAGTGGAAAGTCTTGTAACAAGCTTCTAGAAAGTTGCTTTCAGCATGTCCATTTTTAACAAAGAACCAAGCTGAGAAGACACATGAAGATCTCAATTACATGCAATGATCAAATGCATTTAATGCACCTTTAGTGGACGTAGCAATTTATGAAGACCAGAGAGAACAAGTCCTAACCCTAATTCCCAACATTCATATTCCTAATGGGAATATATAAAGGGGGCTTAGAGAAAGTTTGAAGACAAGAAGCTATATTGCAATATTCAAACGAGCTATTTCACTTTGCTTTCAATTGTTGTAATACTCTTAGCGTTATCACTTTATTTTCAAACACTTAACACACACACAAGATTACTTGAGCTTTAACTTTTCTACGATTATCTCTTGTTAGAGAACTTCACAGTATAGAGATCTCTTATTGTGCACTTCATTTGTTAGAAAACTCACACTCTTTCTAAGTCTGTGAAAGCAAAAGTCTCGTAGAGTACTTGTGAAATGAGAAGTCCTTGAGAATACTTATTAAATGAGAAGTCCATGATAATACTTGTTAGATGAGAAGTCTTGTAGAATACTTGGTTGTTTTAGTGGATAATCTCAGTGGGATACCAAGGACTTGACGTAGCCCAAGGAGTTAGGGTGAACCAGAATAAAACCTCTTGTATTCTTTTCTTTTACTCTATCCCTTTATTATTTACTCTTTAATTATTCCTCTACAACTAACAAAGGGGAGAGAGTTATCATACATGCTTATGAATGACAAAATAAAAAACTAATAGAGGGAACATGCTAAGCAATTGAGCTTATAAATATCAGTGAAGCATATAAAAAAGTGATTTCGAGTATGTTTTTTCTTAGTTATTACCACATCTAGTTAGATATATCAATTTGATGGTATCAATTGAATACTTTTTGGTTTTTTTTGGTTTGTATGTTTTATTAAAAAAAGTAAGAAAGAGAAGTGAGAAAAGAGAACTGAGTAGCAAAAAGTGGTGAGAAAGAAAGTAGATTTTGAGTCGTTTAGTATAATAGAAGTAGATAAGAGAAAGATAAGAGAGTAAATTACATATTGTGTATAAAGATAATTTTATCCAACTATATAAAATAAAAAAATCTAGCAATCAAAAATACCATTTATGGTGTTCAATGAACGTTCTCAAAATACGACAAAATGGTTGCTCTAGAAAAATGTGCATTAGAAACTGTGTTTCTCAGTTGTAACTACTAGTGGCAAAATGGGCTTGGCCCACTGGGTCAGCCCATTTGACCACGTTATTTAGTGTCATGTGCTGAGTATCTTTAACCCAATAATATACTTTTTCAACCCACCAAATTGATTGGCCAAGACGGGTGGGTCGGGCCAACACTCCGATGCAGACATTAAAAATATTATAATTTAATTAATTGGCTTGGGCAGGTTGGCTATGTTGTTAGCATTTGTTTAATTGTTTTTGGTTTATGATATTTAAATAGTTTTGTGGTTGTGTTCTTTAAGAGGGCACTAAGTCAAATCATTGTTGTGTAACTTATGTTATTTGTAAGATTGTTTTGTGAATTGTGGACATAATTGACTATTGGTAGAGTTAATATTGATTGTGGAATGATTGTGCTTATCTTCTGAGCTTACTTAATGATATATGATAAGTGTCATATTTTCCTAGTTTCAATGAGTGTTTTAGGCACTTATCTTGTTAATTCATGAGAAATTTGATAAAACTTACCCTAGTTTGGAGTAGAATTTGTTAATATGTTGAATCATGTCCTTAAAGTTTGATTTTTAATTCAAATTGTATTGTAGGGCTGGAGATTTGATGAAAAGAAGCATGTTTTTGTGGCACTGGAGGATTTGAAGAAGCAACAGGCCACTCAGCGGCCATTAGGGGCCGCTCAGCGGCCAAGGCAGTTGAGAAAACCCCCTCTTGAAGAACCAGTCCGCTCAGCGGCCAGACACCTCATGCTTCACTATAAAAGTCTTTTAATCATAGTTGGGGGACCAGAATTGGAATTTTAGAGAGAGAGAACTCGAACCAGAGGTGAAAGAAGAAGAACTTAGAGGTTGGGTGACACTCCGTCGAGCTTGGAACACGCCGATGTCGCTGACGTTGCCACGAATCGTCGTCTTCTTCATAGTTTCTTATTAGCTTAAAAGCATACATGGAAATGGATAACTATCCACTAAGATTCTAATGAGACATGAGAAGGGCATTTTTATAACTCATTTGAAACCTTCCCATATAATTATGGGTTAAATAAGTAAAGTGCCGCCTGTAAATTGTAACAGCGAGACTTTCACCGGATTGCATCTTCCGATATAGAATGGACTGAATTTGTTAAGTAAGACTGCTTGTTTCATTAATCCATTACCCCTCTGCCACTAGTATGAATAAAAAAAGAGCAAGTGGATCTCCTTGTCTCAGATCCTTCTTCATCATGAACTCATATGTAGGACTTCTGTTCACCAACACAGATGTCGATGAAGATTCCAAACAACCTCGAATCCAGCGAGTCCAATTCTCATTAAACTTTATTCTCCTTAACATATATAAAAGAAAACTCCAATTTATCGAGTCATAAGCCTTTTCAAAATCCACTTTTAGAATCAAGGCCGGGGATTTTCTTTGTTTAGCCTCATATAGTACCTCATTTGCAATCATTATGCTATCCAACATATTCCTCCCTCCGACAAATGCAAATTGTTGCTCGTCAATTAGCTTCGGAAGCACCCTCTTCAATCTCAAAGCAAGGATTTTTGAAACCACCTTATACACACATCTCACTAAAGAAGTCGGTCGAAAACCATTCAAAGATTGAGGAGAATCAACCTTTAAGATTAGAGCAATGAATGAAGAATTAGTCCCCCATGGCCACACCTCATTTAGGTAAAAATCATCCGGCACTCGTTTAAGATCCATATGCATGAGATCCCAAAATTCCTTAATAAATTTAAAATTCAAGCCATTGGGACTTGGACTTTTGTCTTCGTCACAATCCCACACACTTCCTTTATATCGTGTAATGAGAATTCAACAATTATCGCTTTACAATCAACTACCCAAAGAGCCTCGAAAGGAACACCATCCAGTTTTGGCCATTCTCATGGATCCGCCATAAATTTCCTCTCGAAAAAAATCCTTCACACCTTGTTTGACAACCACTGGATCCTCCTCCCACACTCCCTCTAAGTGGACTGAAGATCTTGAAGGCCCACTTCCCTTCGCACCACCACTGCCAAACCATTCTTATTTCTATTTGTTCTTGAAAGATCACTCAGTACCAGCACATTGGGAACAAGAGGTGCACCATCATTGATAGTCGCATGCGCCCTCACATGTTGAGCCTCCTCACCACTCATCGCATGTAAATTCGAGACCGCAAGAGATACATACTCCCTTACCCTGATTCAATTGACCAAGATGAGATGAAGATTCTGGAGAAATTTCCCTCTGTTGTGATCCACCAGAGTTACACGCGTTAATATGTAGTTCTGAATCGTAATTCCCTTTCTCACTTGCGACATGGGTCGGGATACCTCTGATTACTCCATTCCCCATAACCGTATTTACTGCTCGTAATTGCAGTGGCGAGTTCACCACCCTTGCATGACCCTGGACTCTTCGGTTACCCTCATCAAGAATCTCACCAGATTCAACCGATGCCTCTTCATCTTCGTTACCAGACCAGACAGATTATTCGCTTTCCTCCTCTAGATCCATATTGACGCATTTGCAGCAGTGAGGGTTTACAAACGACGAAAAATTCTTCTACGATCCTAATACTGTACATGGGTCCATTCAATTTGAAGCCTCGCAAATTCGAACTTTGTAAAAGAAGAGGTTCCTTCATTAACAGCCATTAGCATCCCAAATCCCTCCACCAACTTCTCAAAACACTTCCAACTCCACAAGTGCAAAGGAATCCCTTCACAGTTCACCCATGCTATTTTGGAATCTGGTACATGGAGAGGAGTCCAAGGTTGTAACTATATTATATAGTATACAGTACTATCAAGTCTTCGAGACAAGGAGATCCTCTTTCTCCATATTTATTTATTTTATATATATGTGGCGATGTTTTCTCTGCTTTAATTCAGAAGGAAGCTGCTTCTTCCTCCCTACATGGTATTAAGCTTGCCCGCTCGGCACTGTGATCTCCCATTTGCATTTTGTAGACGAGATCTTCGCCGGAGAAAATACAAAGGAAGAGGAATGTGTTAAACATATTCTTGCTGTCTATGAGAAAGTTTTTGGACAAGTCACTAATTTTGACAATGCTATCCTGCAGCCGCAATGTGCCTAGTCCCTGATTTTATGATCTAAAAAGGCTTTTGGGTAATTTAACACATGTTTCATACCTCTTTTCTGATGATGCGCATGGCTAGAACAGGGAGAAAGTAGAGCTGGTTTTCTGGCCTCCTACTGTGAGGGAAATTCTGCACATTCCGGTGCCTCTAACATCGCAGGAAGATGATATTTTTTAGCAACCGACTATGGATGACATGTATACAACGAAGACCGGTTATGCTTTCATCAGAGATCGTTGGTCCACGAGCTTGGCTTCGAAGTTCCTCTTCCTACCTGGTATTGGAAAACCTTATGGAAAGCCCATGCCCTCCCTCGGTGTAAAGAGGTGGCGTGGAGGGCTTCACTGGTAATGTTGCTGGTGAGGAAGGAGCTTCGTGGGAGGGGAGTTGATGTCGATGATGCTTGCCCATTCTGCCTTTCCGATGCAAAGATGGGTTTCTCATGTGCTGTTACTTTGTCCGGTGGTGGCTTGTTGGTGGTTTGCTTCTCCGGTTGGCCTTTGTTTTCAACCTAGAGTTCATGCTTCTAAGTTTCTGCAACAGATTTTTAACAGTTCAGACTCTGCTGCTATGGCTTATTGCATGTCCTTTATTTATGCTATCTGGGAGTTGAGAAACCAGGTGATGTTCCAGAATGCTCAGCTCTCCTTTGAGGTGGTTTTGTTGCGGATCAGGCTCCAGCCACCTTCCCGAGGCGTGAGCTCTTTGCTGTTTGGGGTCGACCGCCATTCAAGTTAATAAAGGTGAACTTTGACGCTTCTTACTCCATGGACAAAATCGCAGGTTTGGGTTTCATTGCTAGAAACCATGGTGGAGAAGTGATGGCAGCAGGCTCGATGTATCCGGTGCACGTTTCATCTCCGCTCCTGGCTGAAGCTTTAGCGTTCCGATAGGCTTTATCCATGGCTTTCGACCTTAGTTTCCATGAGGTTTTCTTCGAGAAAGATTGTTTGCAATTGTATGATGCTTGGCACAAGTCTTTGCAAGGCCCATCTTGAATGACGGTAGAGACTTAGTCTCACCATTTATTTGTTTTTGGTTTATGTTTGTTTGTAGTTCCGGTAACACTGTGGTTGATCACTTGGTCAAGAATTCTCATTCCTATTCCAATACAGTTGGATTAAGGAGGTCCTGCCGAATGTTTTTTCTTTGGTTCAGAATGATGTAATTGCTTCTGTGGCACCGTAATTTCTTCTGATGATTTCAAAAAGAAAATATAGGCTTAAATATGTTTGAGGTCCCTAACATTGTAAGAGGAATCAGACTATGTACTTGAAAAAATAATTTTCAAAATGTCATCCCTAGCAAATGTTTTTTAATTAAGTTAAGTTCAAAACCCAATTTAAGCTGATGAGTCACCTATTTTACACAGTCACTATTTCCACATGGCTTATCATCTTTTTTTTACACCCAAATATCTATTTTTATTTCCAAATATCTTAATTGTATCTGGTACCCTCTATTGAAAATCTATGAACCCTAAATCTAATTTTAGAGAAAATCTTAATTATTCTTTTTTTGAATGGACAATGAATCCCCTGTCTTGCTTGGAAATACTAAAAATATGCTCATGAGAAGTATCTCTTGGGATTTTGCCTCGTCTATGGTATGGTGGGGATTATCCTGTGGTCTTGGCCGTGGGATCAAATTATGCAGATATGTTTCTGCTGTATTGTCATCCACGTGGTGTTGGAGGTGGTGGCTAAGGTCCAAGCAATGTGTAGGGAATATAGCTTCGTTGCTTTGATATTTGAATAGTATAGAAATGGTTGTCCTCTTGCAAGGTGGCAGTTGTAGGGACTGAATTAAAACGTAAGTTGAAAGTGAATATATATGGATGTTGCGGTGTGTGCTGATAATATTGTCCATTGTGTAACTAAGTATTCCCTGACTCGTGAGGATGAATTTTGGTTAGGGTCCTTTATATATCCAATCTTGTATTCTCTCGAATCTCTTGCCACATATTTTCTAATGAAAGCTTATAGCCTCCTCCGTCCCTTGAGACCAACAAGGGGTAGTACATGTTTATTTACTTGTTGTTCATCGACTACGCCTTTTAGCCTGATCTTAGGCCCTGACTCACCCTCCGTGGACGAACCTTGCGGAGGAACCATTAGGTTTTTGAGGCATTGGATTAACCCATGTGTGGTAATTTAAACATCCTCCTAGTTATATTGCGAAACTTTTAGATAAACCTCTTAAAGAATTAGAAGGTCTGGAATATTGCACTGTGTGATTTGATCAAATTTATTATTTTACAGATTCCTAATGAGAAACTGTCATTCCATACAATTCAATTGGGATGTCCTAAATCTTATTCTATTGTGAAATAAAATATCTTGCCATGTGCATCGTGTATCTAGGGAGAACTCACTTTGAAATGATTAATCCCTAGATACATCTATTCCATTTTAGACTTATTCCGAATATATGGATTTGTGCTAAAGATTGAAATCACATCTTTTCACATTTTTCGTAAAATAGGATAAAGCTTATATTTTTCGTGCAATGCATGCGAAAGCGGTCCTTTTATGTATTTGTGAAATTCACTTGAAATGAGAAAGGAGATAAAATATTGAAAATGAATTCATTAGGATACTAGAGAGACTAATAGTCTTACTCTTTAAAAAAATAACTTAAATTTATATATTTAATATAGTGTTGATTTACCTAAAAAAACTAATTTTGTTATTCTATCAAATTAATTAATATAATAGGAGGATTGCATTAAGAGAAAAAAACGAAACAAACTAATCTCATCATCAAGTATCACGGCTCACAAACAAAAGCCCACTATTTTGGATAAGAAGGCCCATTGTTCCTCTTTAAATTTCTCTTTTGTCTTTATTTTCTCCTCATAAACAGATTAGTAGGGTTTACTGTTGATCCCTTCAGCAGCGCCGTCGGCAAAGAGACTCATTCAACTCTCCATCCATTCCCTCCGATAGCCAGAGATATCAACAATCAACGTGCTCCTAGGGCTTTCTTGATTTATGTACTTATCTTCTCTTGCATCTTAATTATATGGTTTTACTTGTTCATTGTATCTAATTAAACAATAGTTCCACATATTGTTTTATCATTTATTCATTTGATTTACTTTCATTTGGTTAGGTTCTTTGAATCTGATCTTGAAGGTGTTGTGTTGTCTCATTTGCTTAGATCGATAAGCCATGTAATGATGGATTATGTTTCTTCTGTATCTGTGCGATATGGTTTGCTTCACTTTAAAATGAATCTTCCGACGACTGTGATTTCCTTGATTAATTTCACCATCATAAGTCAATATTTCAATTGGGGGTAAGTGTCTTTCTATGCTCCATATTTCTACACTTCATTTAAATATCTACGTATTCTTTTGCTGGAGCTATCTTGGGTTTGTTATTTCTCAGATTTTTTAGTTTCTATGTTAAAATAAATCGATTGTGTACTAACATTGTGGTGTGAATTGAGATGTGACATTCCTCACAAAATTGATCTTGTTGTAGTTATGGCACTAGACAAATGCATTTAATGAGTCTGTTGGTGCAAACTTGGTGCTTTTGCAGGCAAGTTTTGAACTTGTTTCCTTATGGTTCATTTGTGCCTACTGAAAGTGGATTCTCGAAGAGAAGATGTGGTGGCATAAATGCCGTTTTCGTAGGTCCAGATGATCAAGTTATGGGGGGTGACCTTGCTGGTAGCTGGAAATCTTGTGCAGGTACATTTTCTATAAAAGAGGATATTTGATAGAATATGTCAAAAAAATTGGTGAAATTGCTTAATTGAGGTTTTCTAACCTTTGCTAAAAAAACAAATAAAATAAATATTGGTTTTGATAAATGTTGTTTAAGAGATCGATAGATTGACATGTATTTTAATTTTTTCTATATCATCATTAACTACTCAAAAAAATGTAGAAAGAAGCACATGCAATCGAAAAAGATAAATTAGATGTATTAGAAACATTTCACTTAGCACAATTCGCTTTCTGTTTTATGCTCCAGGTTGTGGTTGGAAGCTTTCTTGTAAACACCGATTGAAACTAAACCCAAGAAGCGGAGGGGGGAGGGGAGAATGTATCAACAACTGCCCTTGAACATGTTAATTCTATTGCTAATAGGGTACTTGGTGTAATGAAGCCTATCATGACACTTGCTGGTTTTCAAGTGAACAAAAACATTGTTACTTTTAACAACAATGAAGGCTCTATGAACTCATTTGTTGATGATAAAGCTCATTTTCCTGAGTCTAACCCTACCCAATCAGATGCTAGACATGAACGCCGAGCATGTTCCCTGTGGCTTGTTTGGTATTCTGCTGAATCAACAAAATTTAGGCTCACACATGCATGCATGGTGGTGACAATTTTAACTTAAAGTTTCTGACTTAGTTTTAATTAAGAAATTGATCTCTTCTCTAGTAGGTATTAGTACCTTGGAGAGTCAACTTTGTGCTTCTACAAAGTGGAAAGTCTTGTAACAAGCTTCTAGAAAGTTGCTTTCAGCATGTCCATTTTTTAACAAAGAACCAAGCTGAGAAGACACATGAAGATCTCAATTACATGCAATGATCAAATGCATTGAATGCACCTTTAGTGGACGTAGCAATTTATGAAGACCAGAGAGAACAAGTCCTAACCCTAATTCCCAACATTCATATTCCTAATGGGAATATATAAAGGGGGCTTAGAGAAAGTTTGAAGACAAGAAGCTATATTGCAATATTCAAACGAGCTATTTCACTTTGCTTTCAATTGTTGTAATACTCTTAGCGTTATCACTTTATTTTCAAACATTTAACACACACACAAGATTACTTGAGCTTTAACTTTTCTACGATTATCTCTTGTTAGAGAACTTCACAGTATAGAGATCTCTTATTGTGCACTTCATTTGTTAGAAAACTCACACTCTTTCTAAGTCTGTGAAAGCAAAAGTCTCGTAGAGTACTTGTGAAATGAGAAGTCCTTGAGAATACTTATTAAATGAGAAGTCCATGATAATACTTGTTAGATGAGAAGTCTTGTAGAATACTTGGTTGTTTTAGTGGATAATCTCAGTGGGATGCCAAGGACTTGACGTAGCCCAAGGAGTTAGGGTGAACCAGAATAAAACCTCTTGTATTCTTTTCTTTTACTCTATCCCTTTATTATTTACTCTTTAATTATTCCTCTACAACTAACAAAGGGGAGAGAGTTATCATACATGCTTATGAATGAAAAAATGAAAAACTAATAGAGGGAACATGCTAAGCAATTGAGCTTATAAATATCAGTGAAGCATATAAAAAAGTGATTTCGAGTATGTATTTTCTTAGTTATTACCACATCTAGTTAGAATGTTAGATATATCAATTTGATGGTATCAATTGAATATTTTTTGGTTTGTTTGTTTTATTAGAAAAAGTAAGAAAGAGAAGTGAGAAAAGAGAACTGAGTAGCAAAAAGTGGTGAGAAAGAAAGTAGATTTTGAGTCGTTTAGTATAATAGAAGTAGATAAGAGAAAGATAAGAGAGTAAATTACATATTGTGTATAAAGATAATTTTATCCAACTATATAAAATAAAAAAATCTAGCAATCAAAAATACCATTTATGGTGTTCAATGAACGTTCTCAAAATACGACAAAATGGTTGCTCTAGAAAAATGTGCATTAGAAACTGTGTTTCTCAGTTGTAACTACTAGTGGCAAAATGGGCTTGGCCCACTGGGTCAGCCCATTTGACCACGTTATTTGGTGTCATGTGTTGAGTATCTTTAACCCAGTAATCTACTTTTTCAACCCACCAAATTGATTGGCCAAGACGGGTGGGTCGGGCCAACACTCCGATGCAGACATTAAAAATATTATAATTTAATTAATTGGCTTGGGCAGGTTGGCTATGTTGTTAGCATTTGTTTAATTTTTTTTGGTTTATGATATTTAAATAGTTTTGTGGTTGTGTTCTTTAAGAGGGCACTAAGTCAAATCATTGTTGTGTAACTTATGTTATTTGTAAGATTGTTTTGTGAATTATGGACATAATTGACTATTGGTAGAGTTAATATTGATTGTGGAATGGTTGTGCTTATCTTCTGAGCTTACTTTATGATATATGATAAGTGTCATATTTTCCTAGTTTCAATGAGTGTTTTAGGCACTTATCTTGTTAATTCATGAGAAATTTGATAAAATTTACCCTAGTTTGGAGTAGAATTTGTTAATATGTTGAATCATGTCCTTAAAGTTTGATTTTTAATTCAAATTGTATTGTAGGGCTGGAGATTTGATGAAAAGAAGCATGTTTTTGTGGCACTGGAGGATTTGAAGAAGCAACAGGCCACTCAGCGGCCAAGGTAGTTGAGAAAACCCCCTCTTGAAGAACCAGTCCGCTCAGCGGCCAGACACCTCATGCTTCACTATAAAAGTCTTTTAATCATAGTTGGGGGACCAGAATTGGAATTTTAGAGAGAGAACTCGAACCAGAGGTGAAAGAAGAATAACTTAGAGGTTGGGTGACACTCCGTCGAGCTCGGAACACGCCGATGTCGCTGACGTTGCCACGAATCGCCGTCTTCTTCTTATTAGCTTAAAAGCATACATGGAAATGGATAACTATCCACTAAGATTATAATGAGACATGAGAAGGGCATTTTTATAACTCATTTGAAACCTTCCCATATAATTATGGGTTAAATATGTTTTTGGTCATGTACTTTGAGTGAGATTTGGTTTTAGTCCCTTGCTGGCGTAAAGGTGGATTTTAGGCTTTAGACTTTCATTATTGTTTGGTTTTCGTCCCTGCCGGAGTTAGCCGTTGACCACCATGCCTATGTGTCACGGCAGGTCCTACGTGGCATAGGCCACGTCATTTAATGAGTCGAGCTGGAATTTTTTTTACACATTTATTAATTAATAAACTTAAAAACAAAAAAAAGGAAAAATGGGGAATCAGAGCACTGCGTTTCTTCTCCTTCTTCTTCGTGAGTGTCGTAATCTATCTTCTTCTCCTTCTTCTTCGACTGTTCTTTGAAACCATCAACCACCGTCCGTCCGTTGCCACTATGTCGCCGTCGTCGCATTCCGTCGCCACTTCTTCATCAGGCCACGCAGTGCACACACCGAGCCATCACCCCCAACTACCAACAAGCTCCATAAAACCCAGATTTGGTTAGAAATGGTGAGAAAACCAAACAATTAACCCACAACCCAACGCACAGGCTACCCAGATGCCTCGCTCTCCTTCAATCGCCTCCCTCACATTCATTATCCATGAACCCTAAACCCAAATCAACAACAGAAAAATCAGGACCCAAATTCAAATCCATATCTGAAAAGAGAGAAATGGAAGAAAGAAATGAAACCCACAAGTTGAAACCTAAATCAACGTTGTTTATCTTCTCGGCAAAGTGGGAAAGTGGGGGTCTGGTGTTTGATTGTGAAATCAACGGGGTGTGGGTGGGGGATTGCGGTGGTTAGGGGAGTGGTGGGTGATGGCTCAGTGTGGGTGGCGTTGGGGGTTATGCTGTGGTGTGGGTGGGGGATTGCAGGTGGTGGTGGTGGTGGGTGATGCGGTTGTGGTGGTTTGGGGAAGAAGAAGAAGGAAGAAGAAGAAGAAGAAGCAGAAGCAGCAGGGGCAGGACATGGTTTCCTTCTGATTTTTTTTTTTACGTTTTTAAGTTTTTTAATTAATAAATGTAAAAAAATCCACGTGGACTCATTAAATGACGTGGACATTGCCACGTAGGACCTGTCATGACATATAGGCACGGCGGTCAACGACTGACACCGGCAAGGACGAAAACCAAACAATAATAAAATGTTGAAGAGGCTATCTGGGGAACAATGTGTAGGTATCCCTGACGCGCCTTCTCTCGGTGTGTTCAGTACCAATGTTGAAGAGCCCACAAGTGTGCCTGCCTCGGCTGAGGAGGTCGTCCCGTCGAGCCCCACAACGACTGGAACGAAAGGTGGGGAAAAGAGCGACCCGAGGAGTGGGGGGTTCAACCTCCAAGCGCCAAAGGCTAATCAAGACTGTTAGAATCAAATAATTTAATGAGTTACTATATTTTGATAAATAACAATTTCGCTAAGTGTTGCTAACTTCTTAACAGTTTTCATGTTTAGGAATATTTGTTTACTTGGAGAAAAACTGCGTGGACCTCGACAAAGCATTATCAAAAGTAGATATTCAAGTAAAGGACAGTAGAGAAATCCGTCCGATCATTGCCTTTGTGAATCAGTCTGCCACCTGAGAGAGTCCGTCCGCCTATGATGAACGTCTGGTTGATCAGTCACTGGATGTATACGAAGAATGTTGTGTTGACTAAAGCAATGATTGAAGACTCGTGCAAAAAGTAATATCAGGAGGTAATCATTTGTTCAACCTAAAGAGGAGCTGTCAAGCACCTCTTGGCCCCTCAGAGCATTAATGGCGCAAGGCTTTCTGATCATCGTATCTCCCCAACGGTCAAATTCAAATATTCTGGTCAGAACATTAATGACTCCATTAGTTGTAAGGCATGAGCATTAATTGCAGAAGCTATGGCTCAAGGTAAAATTGCATCACCAGACGATATCGACTTCTGTTGTGAAAGAAATATTAATCATCTGGCAGTTTGCAGCAGCAGATGCAGAAGTGTCTGTTACTCACATTCGAGCAGAAATTCAAATGGAACTATTTTGAAGATCTTCAGCAAAGCTTCCAGTAAACATCCTACTGAAGATATAAATAGTGGACTTAGCATCAGTTTCAATTTGGCGACTTTTACACAACCCATGCATTCAAACTTTCCAAGTTTATTATCTACGATCAAACAGCTCTAAGCCAAACACTCAGCAATCTCAACTTATCTATTATCTGAGTACTGTCGCCAACCAGTGTGAAGTTCTTTACAGAGTGAAAAACTCTTATCCTTTCTCACACAAACCCTTCATAGAACCAACTTGTTCATTATCTATGAATCCTGTTCTTCACATTTTCTACCCACTCTTGCTGAAGAGATTCTGTAGAAACCAAATCTTCATGTAAAAGAACTGGGAGGAGTCCTGTCTAACACTCGAAAAAGGAAAAGTCCTGCTAGAATACTTGTAAAGGAGTAGTCCTAAGAATACTGGGAGAAGTCCCTGAGAACACTTGTACTATTTTGATCAAATAGTGGAAATCTTAGTTAAGCCAAGGACTGGACGTAGCCCTGTCGATTAAGGGGGTGAACCAGGATAAACATCGTGTGTGCTTTATTGTTCAGTTGTAGGAGTATTTCCGCTGCACTTCTTCAACAAAATTTTTTGAACTTATAACTGTTATTTCGTGAAAAGAAGCTTAAAAATCACACACACAATTCAAACTCCCCTTTCTTGTGTGGTTTTATTATTGTCAAAGGCTTCTGGGAAGGCCGATAGGGTTAAAAGTGCTCCTATTGAGGCTCCTCCTGGTAGGAAGAAAGGTCCGAGTGGGGAGAGAGTTTTGACTATTGGAGATTGAGGGCCCACTCAGAAGGTATCTCTGTCGGATCTAAGTCAGGAAGTGGAATTCCCCCCATCTCTTTGTGGAATGAAGCTTCGTCCCTCTGGCCCCATCGGGTGGATAAAATCTTGTGCTCCTCCGAAGATCAAGAGTACCTTCATTCGCCTGCTGAGTCAAGGGTGGATGAGATCCGGTTACAGCTGCTTCGGGCCTACAGTTTGTTACGCCACTTGGGTTCGAGTTCAGCGGCCGCTAAGTCAAAAAAGGTTGCTGGCCTGGAGTCTGAAGTGGCTAAGCACAAGGAGCATCTTGAAGAGTTCCCGAGTCTTGGAATGAGGTTAACAGAGGTAAACGATGAGGTGAGTCGAAAGTACTCAGTTGCTGAGGAAGCTGCTAGGAAGGCTCATTCCCATCTTTCTAAGCAAGAGTTGGAGGCGAAGAAGGTGATGGATGGGGCTGTGGACATTCAGACAAGGCTTGCTCGGGCTAAAGAGAGGCTTATCGAGGCCAAAAAGGGGGTCAACAGGGTGAAAGAGGCCACAGAAGAGCTAAAAACTGAGAACACTCAACTGAAGGAGACTACCGACAAGTTGAAGGCTTCTCTCCTTGTCAAGAGGGAGAAGTTTGCGGCGGAGTCGGCGTGGATGAAGAGTTATGCCGAGGAGGTCCTTGCCGCGCAGAAGGCAAAATTTGAAGCGCAAGTCGGGAGGGTGTATTTGAAGTCTTTCCAAAATGCCATGGATCAGCTAAAGTTAGTGAATCCCAATCTGAAGACCGAGAACACCAGTTTCCGCTACATGGTTGGCCATGGGAAGATTGGCTACTTGAACGGTGCAGAATTTATTTCCATATTCCCTCTCCAGGAGCAGCCCCCCCCCCTTCTTAGTTTTGTAAGATGAGAGTTATGTAGCCTTCGAGCACCGAGGGTATTGAAATTGTAGCCTTCGGGCCTTAAATCATATTAATGAAATTCACCTTTCCTTCGTGTATTGTCTTTGATTTCTGCGTTTCAATACTTCGCTTTCATTCGTTGTAGTGTTGATTATTGAGTAGATATTTCATTTTTACGAGGATTCACTTGGTGGTCGATCATGCACTGCTAAGAAGCAGTGCGAGGGATTAAGTCTCGCCCCGAGATGTACTCGGTTATGCTCTCCCCGAGGATGTACTTGGTTGTCGACCATGCACTACTAAGAAGGAGTGCAAGGGACAAAGTCTCGTTCCAAGGATGTACTCGGTTCATTTCGCTCCGAGGATATACTCGGTTCTTCTAGCTCTAAGGATGTACTCGATTCTTCTGGCCCTGAGGATGTACTCGGTTGTCGACCATTCACTATTAATAAGCAGTGCGAGGGACAAAGTCTCGTTCCGAGTATGTACTCGGTTCTTCTAGCTCTGAGGATGTACTCGGTTCTTCTCGCCCCGAGGATGTACTCGGTTCTTTTAGCTCCAATGATGTACTCGATTATGCTAGCTTCGAGGATGTACTCGGTTCTTCTCGCTTTGAGGATGTACTCGGTTCTTTTAGCTCCAAGGATGTACTCGGTTATGCTAGCTCCGAGGATGTACTCGGTAATGCTAGCTCTGAGGATGTACTCGGTTCTTCTCCCTCCGAGGATGTACTCAGTTCTTCTTGCTTTGAGGATGTACTCAGTTTTTTTTCGCCTCGAGGATGTACTTGGTTTTTGTCGCCCCGAGGATGTACTCGATTATGCTAGCTCCGAGGATGTACTCGGTAATGCTAGCTCCGAGGATGTTCTCAAATCTTCTCCCTCCGAGGATTACTTAGTTATTGTCGCCCCGAGGATGTACTCGATTTTTGACCATGCACTACTAAGAAGCAGTGTGAGGAACAAAGTGAAATTGATACTGAAAAGTGATACTTGAACTTTGCGAAGTGCTTTCATTAATCGTTGGCTTTACAAAATGTATTCCCCTTCAGCCGTATACACGGTGGGTTACCTGTTCATGCTTAATTGAAAAAAGACATTTAATCAAAAGGGTGAAGGTTTGAAGTCCTTCTTTGGCTTGTACCTCTTTAGTTAAGTTTATAGGCTCCCATGCCTGTTGCGCTAGTTATCCAGTCAACATTTTCTTCGACGGGTAGACTTAGTGCCGGAGGGTTGACCCTAGGGGTGTAGAGAGTCTCTTGAACCACTGAATGGTTGTTCCCTGATGTGGAGGTTCTTGCTAACCGAGAGAGGATGTATGCTCGCTCGTTCTAGTCTCGTGGGACGTGCACAAACTCTGTCGATTATAACAAATCGCAGATTCCATTGAGGTGCTCTATATAGAGTTAGAGAATGGGATCTTTGGCTTGGTATTCCCCATTGACCTAGGAGACCACGAGTTAGGATTCGCTACAGACAACTACTCTTTTGGCCCGCAAGTCGAATGCTTTTATTAGGCCGGCTACGCATGCCTCGTACTCCGCATGGTTGTTGGTTGTGGGGAAGGGAAATTAGAGAGATTGTTCTACAATTATTCTGGTTTTTCTTATCCAGACCACCCCAGCTCCTCCTCATTTCTTGTTGTTCGAGCCATCAACATGGATGGTCCAAGTGACTTCTTGTTTGGTGGTTTCCTCGTCGGTTAGCTCGGAGAGGAAATCAGCCAAGGCCTGTGCCTTAATCACTCGTCTCGGTTCGTATCCAATGTCATGCTTTAAGATCTCAATCGACCAGCCGACCATTCTGCCTGCTAGGTCGGGTTTGTGGAGGACCTGTCGGATAGGCTAGTCGGTTCTTTCTACCACCGAATGAACTTAGAAGTATCGACGAAGGCATCTAGCGTAGGTCGTAAGGAAAAGCCGCCTTTTTCCAGCTTTTGATAGCGAATCTCTGCCCCCTTAAGGGCTTTGCTCACGAAGTAAACGAGCCATTGGCCATTCTGGTCCTCCCAAACCAGTACTGAACTCACATCCTTCTCTCTGATCGAAAGGTATAAGTAGAGTGTTTCTCCTGCTTTTGTACTTTGGAGGATGGGGGAAGGAGAGGAGTTTCTTCATTTCTTTGAAGGCCTTCTCTGCTTCATCAGTCCACTCGAAACTTTCCCCGTTCTTCAATATCTGATATAGGGGATGAGCTCGAAAGGCCTCTCGCGGGAGGAAACGTCCGATAGCCGCAATCCTCCCTGCAAGGCGTTGGACCTCTTTAATTTTCCTCGGTCTTTTATCTGCCGTATGGCCTCACACTTGCCTGGGTTGGCCTCGATTCCTTGGCGAGTGAGCAGGAATCTTAGGAAGTTCCCGGATCTGACCGCCAAGGTGCACTTGTCAGGATTCAACCTGAGGTTGTCTTTTCTTAGCTGGTTGAAAACCGCTACCATATCCGCGGCATGGTTTCCACCCTTCTTGGTCTTCACGATGATGTTGTCGATATACACTTCGACCTTCATCCCCATCAGATCTCCAAATACCTTGGTCATCGTCCGCTGATAGGTAGCTACTGCATTTTTCATACCGAAGGGCAACATTGTGTAGCAATAGGTGCTCTGATTGGTGATGAATGTTGTCTTCTCCTCATCTCTCAGATTCATGGGGATTTGGTTGTAACCCGAGTATGCGTCCATCAGAGAGAGGTAATCGTACCTTGAGGAGTTGTCCACTAGGGCATCAATGCTTGGCAGGGGAAGGGGTCCTTCGGGCAGGCTTTGTTGAGGTCGGTGTAGTCTATGCACATGCACATGCACCATTTACCGTTGGACTTTTTTACTAGAACCACATTAGAGAGCTAAGTGGTGTACTTGACTTCCCGAATGATCCCAGCCTTCAGCAGCTCGGAGGTCTGTTGGTAGATAATTTCTTCCTTCTCGGCGCTCACCTGTCTCTTCTTCTGGGCCACCGGCTTATGTTTGGGGTCGATGGTGAGATTATGGGAGCAGAAACGGGGATCAACTCTAAGCATGTCTGAGGCTGACCAAGCGAAAAGGTCGTGGTTAGACTGGAAAAGATTTTCCAGCCTGATGAGCTCCTCGTCCGGGAGCTTGACGACAATGTTTGTCGTCTTGGTCGAGTCTCTGCCAAGTTGGAATGGCCTGGAGTCTCCTTCGGGTGTATTATTTGACCCTTGTCTAAATGATTGATTTTGGGGTCAAAGTCTGTGAGAAAGAGGCTTCGTGGTTCCTCCTCTGAGATCTTTTCGGATGTTTATCTTGGTCTTTGTGCGGCTTCTTTCGCACTCACTCTTCCTAGGCCATCCTGCAGCTTGTGGTATAACAGATCCTCGCAAACTCAAGGCTTCCCCGGACAGAGATGGATTTCCCATTGTCGGGGTATTTCAACATGAGGTGGATGGTGGAGATGATCACCTTAAATGTGTTCAGGGAAGGCCGCCCAAGGATGACGTCGTATGCTATTGGGCAATCAACCACTATGAATCGGGTCTTAATCATCCTGTTGATGCCCAAGTTTCTGAGTGATAGGTGAGCATCAAGGTATCCCAAGGGGTCACCCGGTCCCCGGTGAAGTCGATCAGCTCGTTGTCATAGGGGATCAGATCACTGTCCGGAAGGTGCAGAGATTTGTACGCCTTGTGGAACATGATATTCACCGAGCTTCCCGTGTCGACGAGTACTCGCTTGAGGCCTTGATTCTCTACCACGTCCTTGATCACAATCAGGTCGTTGTCTTCCCTTGTCTCTCGACCGTAGTCCTCTTTCGAGAAGGTGATAGGTACCTCCTCGAGGGGGTCTCGCTTCCTTTTCTTTGGTCTTTGCACCTCCGCCTTCATCACACTTCTCAAGCGTGTCCTCCGAGAGCTGCTTCTGGTGCCTCCCTCGGCAAAACCACCCGCAATAGAGAAGTTCTGGTGGTGGCGGTGCTGCCGGTCGTACCGAGGTTCGTCTCGTTGATCATCAGCATTTTTTGTGTGCCGGTCTCCTTAGCGGTCTTCGCGTCGGGCATCCCTGCGGTCATCACAGCGATTATCTCTTCTTCTGTTTGGGTAGTTCCTTCTTCGGTCGCCCCTCTCTCTCCAGCGGTCATTATCTCTTGGCCAGGCTTGATCTCGATAGGGGCCCCGTGATCATCGACGGCTAGGTGTGTAGAGCTAGTTAGAGTTCACATACCTCTTCAAGTGGCCCTCTCGGATGAGATCCTCAATCTTGCTCTTCAGGGTCCGGCACTCATTAGTGGGATGGCCGTGCCCGGCATGATAATCACAGTAAGTGGAGCCACTCGCATTCTTCTGGTTCTTCAAGGGGGGTGGTCGTTCCTTGAGATCTGCGTGCTGGTTCTCACGGAGGATCTAGGACAGTGAGGTGTTAAGAGGGGAGTAGTTGTCAAAATGTTTGTTGAAGTTGTGCGGGTCGGTAGGTCCCTTTCCCGCAACAGTGGGAGGTGAAACATTAGGCATGTTATTTTAAGGGGACCATGGGGGTACTGACTGAGCAATCTCCTTCATGAGTTTCCGAGCTGCCTCACTGTCTTCCTGGTTCAAGAATTTTTCCGACCGGGTGACAAATTCCTGCATTTTCGTCGGCTTGTTTTTGTCCAGGGAAGATAGTAGACGACTGGGTTCCAAGAGGCCTTGTTGAACGAGTTGTAGTTTCATTTGCTTCTACAGATTGGGGACCTGGCTAGCCTCGTCGTAGAACCTATTGAGGTAGCTGCGGAGAAGTTCTTTGGGTCCCTATTTAATTAGGGCCAATGTTTGAGTGGTCCTTGGTAGTTTTTTGGCGGTGGCGTAGTGTCTCAAGAAATGCTGGGGGAGATCGCTCCAGCGATTGATGGATCCTGTGGGAAGGGACTAGAACCAGGCCATTGGGTTCTCCCCGAGGCTGAGCGGGAAGCACCGGCACATGAGGAACTCATCGGCCACGACACACTGCATGGAGCCCAAGTAAAAGTTGAGGTGGATTTAAGGGTCGGTTGTCCCGGCGTACGGATGCACGAACAAAGATCAAATGAAGCCCCATGGCCAAGGCCGTAGGATAATTTCTGGGGTAAAGGGGCCATGCACTAGTGGGGAGGCCAATGCGAATGGAGGAGGCGCGGGCCTGTCTTCATGGTCGCGAGCCAAGGGTTCATTCCTCTGCCCCAGGATCTGCACAGACCCTTCGTAGCGGAGCGAGGGTGATCAATCATTGCTCTGGCTAGCCTCGGCTTGAGCTAGGCCCCTCTCCGATCGAAGCTAGTCGCGCTCCTATTCGAGTTGTCGAATTTGGGACTGCATTTGTTGGATGAGGGCGAGGGACTCTGCACCGAGCGGTTGGGCCTCCTGCTCGACTTGTGTACGTCTCTGTTCCATGGCTATTACTCGATGGTTGAGTTGTTCCAAAGTCAACCTGGCTGCCCGTGGGGGAATCGCTAGGCTTGGGGGAGAGGGTGCGCGTGGAGGATTCTATCCTATTGCTGCGGTGCTGCGTTGGGCTTGGCTGGCCGCCCGGGTTACCCAGACACGAAATCTTCCTACTCAGAGGCGGTTTGAGCTTAGGAAAGGAGGGAGCTTCCTTCTCCGTCCAAGGACTCCACATGTCCCTCCGAGGTGGGATGTCTTTTAGAGTCGTGTTGCTTCGAGGTTTTGACTTTCCCATGGTGACGAAGGTTGGAGTTTACCCATCCCCATAGACGACGCTAAATGAGCAAGCTAAGCCTGCTTAGACCACTGCGGGGGGTGGTTGAAGAGACGTGGGGGCGGTAGAGAGGGTGTTGGATTCCTTCCGAGAGCTTGAGTCCTCCTCGAGGGTGGTGGTAGTCCTTCGTCTCCGTGCCTAGGAGGGGTCCCTGTGAAGACACTCTGATGCCAAAGTGAGAGGCTGTAGTGAGAGGGATAAATTGTCTGTTTCTCGAATTAGAAGTGTGTACCTTATGGCTTAGTGAACTCCTCCTTATATAAGGTTGGAGAGTTGCACAATCCTCGAGGGTTTGTAATGAAGATATTGCTCATGCCTTCCCTGGGTCGTTGGATCTCCTGCCATGTTCAAAGGATCGAACGGTGTAGGATTCCTCGAGAAGCCATTGTAGATCCTGGGGTTTTCCACCCGCGAGGGTAGCCTAGTGATAGGATTGCTGATTTGACATATAGGAGAGATTGGCGGCTGGTGAACTTGCTAGGGCCTCGGCTTGTCGTCGTAGGGCCGAGGGAGTGTGTGTGCTTCTCTGGCCGGTCAGGGTTCACCGGGGACAGTCTCCCGAGGTCCGAGGGACTTGACGTGGGCCGGGAGGGTTACTCCCAGAACACTTCTTTTTCTCCATTTTCCACCTTCCCACCTTCTCGCCCTCCTTTCTTCTCAAACGTCCGAGAATTTACGTGAACCTTCATGTTCCCTATCAGAATACAATCAAGTTTCTTCTCCAATGCCCATGGATCCTGAACATCTACGAATCGAACAAAACCGAAACGCTACCTTGTTTTATCTCTTTTCTGATGAATTAAAACTTCCCAACCCCCTCCCAATTTTGAAAAATCTTCCACTTTCCTTGGTACCAAAGTATTCCGGAAAATGAGAGAATAAATAGGATGTAATTTGATCTCTCCTTCGATTTCTTCTACCCCTTACCTGCATCTAGCCATTTCCCTCAGGCTCTCTGACTCTTGCCCTTCCTCTTGCTTGCTCTCTCTCTCTCTCTCTCTCTAACTCTTTCTCATTTTTTTTCTAATTTAGGATCCAAGGCGTGTCGGCAACAAGTCGGGTAGGCGAACCGGTCTGGTTGGCGCCGAGTCAATTTTGAGTTAAGGTAATGTTTGGTTGGAGGGGAATGGAGGGAGGGGAGGGGGGAGGGTTTTTTTTAATTTGTCTTGTTTGGTTCAATTTTTAAGAGGGAAGAGGAGGGGAGGGGACCAAAACCCCTCCTAACTTAATTTTATATCCCCTCCAAAAGTGGGGGGAATTGGAGGGGAATAAATTTCTTGACAAAAATACCCCTTCATATAATTAAAATTCCAAATCTTGTATTTGTTCTCTCGGTGCATATTACTATACCTCATTTCACATGACACTCATCTTCCTTCTTCCTCTTGCTCTATATAAATTTATGTCTCCATGATATGTAATATGTAATATGTAATGTTTTCGTAGGAAAGAAAAAATAAAGACCCGAGTAACTTGGAAACAATTATATACTAAAAATAATTGGGCTATCAATACTGAAAACAACTTGTAATAAAAAAATTAATGCGAAATTTATATTTAAAAAAATATTTATGGTAATTCTATATTAACAATTTAAACTTAAAAACATACACTAATTGTTATTTTAAATTGTTGTGTTTTTAAGTGTAACTTTTTCTCACATCACAGATTTTATAATTTATTTCTTTTTAAACAATCAGTAAATATATAAAAGATGGAAAAGTAATTTAATTATAATATTCCTATTCTCTTAATAAGTAAATGACTACTTTCCCTCCCCTCTCTTCCATTGAACCAAACAAGACAGGTTTTTAAAATCTCTCCCCTCCCCTTCCCCTCCCCGCCATTAAAATCTCTCCCCTTCCCTCCTTTGAACCAAACAGACCCTAAGGTTCACGGATAGAATTTGAGAATTTCTTTTTTATTCTTCAATTTAATATTTAAAATCACATTTGAAAAAATAATAAAAAAATAAATATTTTTTTGTCAACTATTCTTTTGTTAATATTAAAATGATAGAATGTAGATTGACCATGTCCGAACCCCCATCTTCAATAAACTGTAAAGAGTCAGGGCTAAAAACCTCGGGAACTTAATGGGCTGAAAAAGTTAGAAACATAATAAAAGCAGTGTTTTAAAACTCGGCCCGGTGATCGACTCGGCCGAGGTACTGGGTCAATGGGTCACTGGTTGGATCGAGGGATCACTGGTCGAACCGGTTGACTCGGTGTATATGAAAAAATATAAAAAAATTAAATGTTATATGGCTTCTATATATATATATACTAAAACAAGGTTTAATCTCACCTACCCCACCATGTCCTACCCATTAAGACCTTACCCTAACTAATTATTTTTGATGTTATTTTTGTCAATTTAATATTTTAGATTTTTATAAAATTTTGCATTTCAGATTTTTATTTTTAATATTTCAGGTTTAATTCCACCTACTCCACCATATATATTTAGGTTGATTTTTTTTTTAAATTATCTTTGATATCTAAAAATAAAAGAATGCTTATAAAAATAACTTTCATTGTACCTTTACGTCTCTAGCCACCAAAATCGAAGCAAACAAATATTGCCCCCACAGTAGCTGGATATAGACTAATAAAGAATTTTCAAGGTTTTGGATATATATATATTTTAAATTGAATTGGGAGTTTTGACTTTTATTTTAGTCCTTTCTTAAATATGTATTGATTAAATATTTAAATTTGTAATCAATAAAAAATTAAAGTATTAAATATTTCATCCATGTATCGTAATATAAATAATATTAATATCTTTTAAATTCATATTAAAAATAATATTATTCATTTTTTAATTTTTTAATCAGTTTAAAAATATAAATAATAAAAGACATAATTAATCACTAATAATATTGTGGTGTAGTGGTAATGGTGGTGTTTTTCTACTTCAATGTTCAACTCCCTCTTGCACCACTTTTTAAAAATAAATTCACATTTTTATTAAATAATTGTTGGACTTGTCAAATTGGGCTTACACCCATTATCAAACTACTTAAGAAAAAAAAACGGTTCCACAAAAAAAAAACAGAAACAAAAAAAAACAGTTCAAAAAAAAAAAAAGGTGACTCGCCGGTTCAACCAAAACCGGCCGAGTCACCGGTTTTACCTTTGAACTGACCGGGCCGTACCGGTTACCTTGTAGAACCGGTCTAATGAACAACCCAAACCGGCTAGGCCTCCGGTTGCCGGTCGGTCGGGTCCAGTTTTTAAAACACTGAATAAAAGGCTTGGTGGGCTAGCCCTAAGGTCATTCGCCAAATTGGCATCTATAATTTTGAATTACATAACTCTATTTACAACTAAAGAATCTAGGAAGCCAAAAAGAACTTTACTTTCGGAGCACAGCATGCGTTAAGCAACATCCAAGGTAGTTATCTCGTGTTTACCATGACCTATTTTCTTCTTAATCCATGTCAATAGCTTCTTAATCCAGGTTACAATGAAAGAAAAGAACAATTTCAAAGTCAAATCCAATATGATTGAAGGAAAGTGAAACTTATGCTTGTGGTTGTGGGTTGACTGAAATTCAGAACTTGATAGTTGCAATGTTGAAAGTGCAAGAAGAGAGAGGATTACTCACTTATGCACTAACCAAAAATTAAAATATAATGATTTTATATTAAGTATGCACGGTATCTGATATTACATCATAACATCATGACATTAAGTGTTAGCACAAAGTGGTTGTTGTGCACCTAGTCATTATTGATTAGGTTTTAAAATACTGCTTATTATTTTTATAATTAGTGATGCTGACAGTATTTATTATTTCAATTTTGATAGATATTTCCAACAGAATCCACTCAATTTAATGTTGTCTATATATGACTTGCATATTTAGATCTGATATTTTGGAAAAAAACACAGTAGCATTCACCAATGTTTATGCTGGGCTGGTTTTGTTTCAGTACAATTAATTGAATAATGTTTGTGTTCACACCATTTTCTCACCTCCACCATCATAAATCGGAAGAGAAAAAAGATAAAAGAGTTGTATAATATGTGATGTGATAGGAAATGCAGAGAGAGGTAAAAAGAAAAACAAGTGAAGTTGAGATGGAAGAAAAAATGAGGCGTGAATGTATCGTTATTCCAATTAATTATGTTCCTTTTGTGAAACAGTGATTTAATTCATAACCAACATTAGTCCATGTTGTAACAAAAAAAACATTAGTCCATGTCTCTCCCTGATGTTTTATTTTCATGCTGTTTGAAACAAACCGAGTAGAATCTCAATGCATCTAATTAAAAAAGAAAACAGGTTTAATAGGTTGTTTGGTGTCACTTTCCCTGACAATTACATAGATTGGTGGAGGATCCCTGGATAGAATTTTTAACATTAAATTCTTGGGCATTCCACAATTATTTGGTCGCTAAAATGAAAACATGGGAACTATGGGAGTGAGAGCATGTAGTTCCCCTTTCGGGATTTGGAGGACTAAATACTCAGCATTCACTTGGATTTTCCACAGCTTTAAAGGGAATCACACTATTCACATCATCTATAACTGCAACTTGCAACAACTGTTTTTCCTAGCGTTGATTCTTGAGAAATGTTTGCATTCTCTTCCAATTCGATAAGTCCAAAATTCTTTGATATGTTAGCAAATGAATGTAAATGTAGATTTGATAAATTCACAAGTCTCTTTCATTAAAAAACAAGTTGTAAATAACAATTATGCTACAAGTATTTTAGTGTCGGCATTCATACACTAATTTCTTTTTTTCGTTAAACAAAAGTGATCCTGTTAAAAAAAAAATTTAACTCACTTTGACACTTTTTGTACAAAACACTCTATTTTCTTAATTAAAATCCACATGCCTTCCTTGAGAGTAAGACCCATATATTTAATGACTTTTACATAAATTTCAATTTATGAAAAAAAAAGTCTTGACAAAAAAAATATCAGTATGAATGTTGGTAGCGTTCCTCGTCCTTAAATCTTAAAGATTGGCAATGCTCCTAATAATGAGAACATGAATATGATTGATTGATCACTGGTATGATCACTTTTCCCCACTACAGAAATTATTTTCAATAACTTTTCCTAGAAATAGAATTATAGCATTTTAACTTCGGTTTCCTCAAAGTCAACTCTAACGTAAAGTTATTAACATAATTTCCAATGATGCACTTGTATCTCCCCCAAATATAAAAACCTATAAACATGTTTATTGCAGTTTTTAAAAACTGTATTTAAAAATAGTTTTTAGAAACTATTTTTGAAAACTGTTTTCCAAAAGAAAAGCAGAAAAAAAGATGTTGTCCAACATTTAAAAATTTGAAATTTGAAGACTAAAAACAGAAGTTGAAAACATCTTTTAACTATTTTGGTATTTTAATTTTTAAAACTGAAAACAAAAACTGTTTTCAAAAACAGATTTCAAAACCAGGTTGTGTCAAGCATGTTTTTAAATTTTTCAGTTTTTGAAAACAGAAAACAGTTTTTAAAAACAAAAAACAGAAAACAGTTTTTAAAAACTGTAACACTCCCAGCCCTGTCCCCATTATCTCTTCTTCAGATTCAATTTTTCTAAAAACGCAATAAAAGCGAGTTTTCCTTGTTTAAGTCGAGGTCAAGATTAGAAATATTCACATATTTGGGTTTTAGTGTCATGCCCACTCAGTTGAACATAACTGGCCATGTTTGATTACTGTTTTTAAAAACTGTTTTCTATTTTTAAAAATTTAAAAACTTGCTTGACACAACGCTGTTTTTGAAAACAGTTCTTGTTTACAGTTTTAAAAACTAAAATACCAGAACAGCTAAAAGATATTTTTAGTTTCAGTTTTTAGTTTTCAATTTTCAATTTTTTAAATGCTGGAAAACATCTCATTCAACAGTTTTTTTTTCTGCTTTTCTTTTAAAAAACAGTTTTCAAAAATAGTTTTTAAAACAGTTTTCAAAAACTGCAATCAAACATGCCACATGTTATCTTAAAATTGTAAGTGAACAGATATATAGGAACATTTTTTTCTCTCAAAATGGACAGTTGTATAGGAACAGGTCAAGGGTTTGATTGCAATTTCTGAAAGCTATTTCCTATTTTTAAAAACTTAAAAAATTAAAAACTTGTTTGCCACAACCTGTTTTCAAAAACTGTTTTTTAAAACAGTTTTTATTTTCATTTTTTAAAACTAAAAAACCAGAACAGCTAAAAGATTTTTCTGCTCCTATTTTTAGTTTTCAAATTACAATTTTTTTAATGTTGAAAAACATATCATTTAAACAATTTTATACTTCTTTTCTTTTAAAAAATAACTTTTAAAAACTATTTCTAAAAACTATTTTTAAGTACAGTTCTCAAAAACTGTAATCAAGCATGCCCTTAGTATCCACGTACTCTGAACCGCCCCGAACACACTTCAATATATTGATTGCATCATTTAAATTATAAGTGTTAAATAATAGTTATTATGTAGTGTATAATATAAAGAGATGAGTGGCCGGCGAAGTGGGAGTCAGTTAGGGGTGGCTGGCTGGCGATCTGGGAGGCAGTTGGGTTCGGAGCGACATGAACGGGTGTTCACCATTTTCGTTGATGGTGTTGATGACACTATGTCATATGGTCGACTAAGAAGGGAGTTTGCTCGTTGGGGAGAAGTAACAAGTGTTTACTTGCAACGGCAGCGGAGGATTGGTCGTCAATCACGGTTTGCTTTCGTTCGATACAAAACGGAGGACGAGGCAAAAATGGCTATTCATAAAGAAAATCAATGCTGGCTGGACTCGTCTTTCTTGCTTGTTAATATGGCACAAAGTGATTCATCATTGGGTCAGCAAGGAGTTGGAAGGGGAGGTTGGAAAAAGGTTGGGGGACAAAAACCATCGGAGCCGCCAAAACAGGTGTGGCGTGAGAAGAGGAGCCCGAAGGTGGTGGGGGTTACGCAGGAGAGGAGGACCACGAAGGACTGGTGGGAAAGGCCAAAAGGAAATGCACCTTATTCTGGCTCATGTGCAGCTTCATATGATTCCAAGGAGGAGGAGCGTGGTTCTATAGTGGCAATGGCGGAAGCTACGACATGGGGTGTTTATACCATTGGAGAGCTGCAGGAGTTCCTTAATATAAATGGCCTGAATTGTATAGAGGTTAAGCCTTTAGGAGCAAAAGAGGTAATTCTAGAATTCACCTCCAAGGAAGAGATGGATGATATCTTGCACCATGCGAAGGATTTCATGCACGAGAAATTTCAGATGATCAAGATATGCAACACATCAACTAGTTCAAGAAGCCATCTTGTGTGGATGAAAGTAAAGAATGTACCGGTGTATGTGTGGGGGTGTGATTTTTTCGAATCAGTGGTGTATTCGCTAGGGAGATTGGTGTGTTTGGATGGTCCGACGTCGGCAAGGAAGCGCTTTGACATAGCGAGGATATTGGTTGAGACTTCAACACCGGTGATCATGGGACATGAGGTTACGGTGGTCCTAGATGGCGTTCCTACAGTGGTGTGGTTGGAACCGGAATATGGCCCGGTGCAGGTCGCTTGTAACCCGTCTATACACAAGTCATCAGCGGCCAGGGAGGAGGCTGATATTGCCTTAGGTGTCGTTGTGGAGGATTTGGCCGTGGGGGAGTCACCGGCGGCGAGGGAGGACGACGCCGTGCCTATTGAACGGTCTCACAATCATTGCGCGACATTTCAGGAGGAAAGTATGGGTACGTTACTTAATGAATATCAACATTTAAAAGACTGTGGTTACGAATCTGACGAGATTCAAGGCATGATGCGGTTCCGTAAATTCCGTGATCAGCGTTATGCAGATTTTTTAAATTTAGGGACTGGTTTGGAAATGGGGGAGTCTTCAAGGGCTGTTTTGAAAGATTTACCAAAGGCTGAGATGGTGGGACAAGTGCAGAATTTACAAAATGAAGCGTTGGTTTCTAGCATGGGCCCATCTCAATCAGGTAACCATGAGAACAAAAACAGTGAATTAGAAAATGAGGGTGGGCCATGTGATAAACAGAATGGGAGGGTGCCGTCTTCGAAGTTTGTAGGAGTGAAAGAGATTGCCAAGCAACTGCAGAATCAACCTGTAGAGGAAAACGCAGGCACAGTTTCAGTGGAGGAAATGTTGGGGAAGGTTGATTTTGTGCCGTTAGCCCATGCTCGAAATCAGCGGAAAATAAAAACAATTGAAGGAAAGGAGAAACGTAAGCCAGGAAGACCAAGGAAGAATTCGTTACCTTCAACGAAGGAGGTTGCGGTTGCTGAAGCTTCGACTAAGCGACCACGTGGTAGGCCTAGAAAAGTGCCTTGTCTGATTGACTTTGCGGCGGAGTCTCCCTCCACGGTTGGGTCATCTGGAGAGCTTCAGATTGTTCCTTTTGATACCCACAGTGACCTTGGGATCCAGACGCGTGCCAAGAAATCTTTTCTTACTAGTCAGCGTGTGGGTCTAATGTTTGATTGTCCAGAGGAATTCGCAGTGCAGGGGCTGGTTAATCAGCTCCGAAGTTTATCTAAATAAAAGTTGAAAGTCTTGATCTGATGTCCGGTTTGAGGGTTATTTGGAATTTTCGTGGCCCCAGCACCGGGTATAGATTATCTAGCATTATGGTATAATTATATATGCCTAAGGTGGGTGAATTACTAAACTCATATATAAGGACGTATAATCTTTAGGGCACAAGTCGCCAGCAGATATTTTTCGAGAAGAGCAAGTAACTGGCTTAGGTGTTTGTACAGCAGAAACGTTATCAGTAGGTTCTTCCAACAATGCCTTTTTATCATGAGCATTCATGTGTCAATTTCGGAGCAATAGTCAGATCCTTGGCAAATGTATTGGCTGGTCTTGAAATACTAGCCTCAAGAATATTACCACCAGAGCTAGCTTCATCAAATTGCCTCACTTTTTTCAATTTCTCATAACTATCAACAATCTCCTGGACAACACGATGATTGCCACTGGTTGTTAGTTCAAATTGGTTGGTTTCACTGCAGTACAGTTTTATGGCTGTTATTTGGGAAATGGGATGGCCGCTATTCCAAGTGGGATGGCCGCTATTTTGGATTATGACCACTATTTTGTCACTGTGATTTTTTGGGCTTGTTTTTATTATGTATGCAGGGGCCTTTGCAACATGCTTGGAGTGAATAGCCTTATTATTTATGCAGGAGAATTATGTATGCTGCTATGGCATAATTTCTATTATGTATGCCGCTATGGCTATAAGTCTTATTCAAGTCTTGCTTGGTATACACTATGTGGGTAATTAGAGGAGTTAGTGTTAGTGCGGTTGGGTGTATTTGGGTTTAAGTTTGGTTGGGTTGTATTATTGGTTGCTGTATTGGTAGGTGTTATATGTTCACTTGAGAGGGATTGTTCTCAACTTATTGGTTTTTTATGAATAAAGTGTTTTAGTTTCCAAAAAAAAAAAAAAAAGTGTTAAATAATAGTATTTAACTCATATTTTCTAAAATATGATTTCATTCTTAAACTTCTTACATTTTTTAATTGTTAGCGTCTATTTTTATAAATTATTTGAATTAAATATTTTATATGATTTATTATATATATGCTAAATAAATAAATAAATAATTAAGGAGAACATGAGTTTTTAGGATTGAATTAGAATAGACTCTGATATCATATTATAATTTAGAAATCATAACTTTAAAAATTAATTTAGAGGTAAGGGTTGCTCTACCATTTATAAATATTATCTAACTCATATCTCAAGTTAACGTGTGACTTAATTCTAACATGTGGGAAGAGCTAAACACACCCCTAACCTACTCATAGAGCTGTCAATACGGGTCAGTCCGACCTATATGGGCTGGCTCCTCACGGGCTGGGTTGAATATGGGTTGGGTTAAGCAACCCCATCTAAACGAGCTAATAAAATATGAACTCAACCTGACTCGCGGGTTGGCGGGCTGGCTCGTATTGGTAGTAGAATAAATAAAAAGTCTAAAAATTAGAGAATTCGATTAAAAAATGTTGAAAAATGAATAAAAATTCATATTAAAAAAATACTAATACATGCATTTTGCTAAATCTATTAATCCAATATTATAACAATGTTGCACCACACACTTTGTGAATAATAAACTAATAGTAAGCAAAGAAAGAAACCCAAGAAAATCAGCCCAATTTTTTTTTTAATTGTCCCAACCTGCGGGTTAGCTCACTTGACCCGCAGCCTGACCCGTTTAACCCGCAGGTTAAACGCGCCGGGCTAGCCTATATTCTATCCGAGCTGTAATTTAACCAACTTAACCCGCCTACAGGTTGGAACCCATATTGACAACTCTACCTATCTAGGTGCCATGCCTACAACTCACGCTGTTTGTATTTGAATCCAGTTAAACAGATTGCTATTGGAACTCGCAAGCTACTTTTAAATATGATGCTTAGAAACTCA
Organism: Acmispon strigosus; assembly: GCA_030819835.1. Taxonomy (NCBI): domain Eukaryota; kingdom Viridiplantae; phylum Streptophyta; class Magnoliopsida; order Fabales; family Fabaceae; genus Acmispon; species Acmispon strigosus. Next base: position 33,005,924 of record JAUAMA010000007.1, read on the forward strand.
CTTTCTAAAGCAAATTAAAAAGAGTTTCCATGTAAACCGAACACACAATCACCCACACCTTTTTAACGGAATTGGAATTAGATTGTTTTGCCTACTGCTTGCTGCTTTTCGACAGACTCAAAAGCACATCACATCACAGTGATTATCTTATTGTATTTATATCCAATAAAATAGAGGATTGCTGTTACAGGTTTTAGTGTAATTTTATTTAAGAGCGTTATACAATTGCTATTGTAAATTTGCAATGGCAGGGTGCCAGGTGTTTTCATTGAATTAGTATTTGTAAGCTGTGGTTTCTATAAAAAGCAGGAACAAAGACAGTGGAGACAAGAAAGTATAAAAGACCCGCGTGTTACGGAGACGGCGTCGACCTGCATGAATATTTCACGCGTGCTCTTATCTCCTATTCCTAGTTTTAGCATGGAACTTGTATGACATGCTCATAAATAGGTAAAATCATAGTTGGATCAATAATTAAGTTTAATATTCAGTTTAGTTATTTTTAAAATCGAACAAGTTAGAATGATTGCTGATTTTTTTCTAGTACCAATGACATTTTCATGAGAAGAATTGACACTTTTTTTCAATTTTGGACTTGAAAAAAATTAAGAAAAACCTAACGGAAAGGTAGCACTTGGTAGCCGAACTGACCTGACCAAAACTGAATATGGTGAAGCAGAACGTAACCCAACCCAACGTTAGTGTTCTTTATATTGTGTTTGGTAACTCAAAACCCATAATCACCCGCGGAGATAGAAATTTGACACTAGGGGCAAAGATAAAAGAATATGACATGTCTATAATAACTTCTACATTTTACATATGTAGAAGAGTGCTAGCAATAATCTTTTTTAATGACACACTCCAAAACGTTTATTGTGATTGGTTAACTTTTTGAAAAATCAATACATTATTTTAGAAGTAAAAGATGTGTTGACTTTTTAAAAATTAAATAAATTAAAATGAATGTGTTGTGTGTTGGTACCAAGTCCCAGTCCCCCTGCGCCACTGACCATAAAGTTTTTTTTTAGACCAAATTGATTTAGTACATGTTTGGAAGAATCAGTCTGAAACCACGTTTGAGTTGAAACCACGTTTCCAGAAGTAAGAAATAGTTGCTTTTGAATTGTTGGATCCACGTTTGGCTCCTCCAAACGTGAATCCAAACACACTATGATATTATGAAAGGCGAATCTTGAGTACACCCTGCTCAAGTAGGCTAAACCGCAAAAGTTATTCATTTTTAGTTACAGCCCGTAGGACATTAGTCCTCCCACACCCTTGCTTTGCCAATGAATCTGCAAAAATGATTCAATTCCCTAAGGATATGGTTCACTTTATATCAATGAACCACTTCTGTAAGATGATCAATGACATTTAACACACTGAGAAGTTACTGTTAAGTGCCAATTTATTAACGTGTTTTTAATATCATTTTTGAACATTTATTTAACTTGTATGTTTACATTATTGATCATTTTATCCCTCAATTAATTCATTAAATACTTAATTCTAGAATAGATATTGTGTAGGAATCATGTTTAATCCCTAATTTTGATGTGAGATGCAACCTTGAAGAAAATCAAGAAAATTCAAGCTTTTGGCAAGAAAATGAACTTTTGAAGGGGGCTTGCACTTAGTGCCATTTTGCCATAGAAGAAACCCAACGCTGAAGCAGCTTGCTACTTAGCGCCTTTTAAGGTGGTTTGGAACATTGCGCTTAGAGCCAGAAAGTAGTGCATAGCGCCACCCTATTTTCTGTTCTTCATATTTAAGCATTCTCATCAGATTTAAGGGGTTAGCTCAGAGAACTTGATAGATAGACTTGAGGAGAACATCAAGGAAGATCTAGGAGACTAGAGAGAAGGCTTTGGAGGTTGGATTCATCGCCGGAAAACTGTCACAGATACAGTTTTTTACATTTTTTCTTCTCTATGCTTGTGAAGCTATCCATGGAAATGGATAGCTAATTTCTCTCTTGTTAGGATTAGATGTAGTTGTTTGATACTTATGTTTTTTATGTGAATCTCATCAATATAAAAGCATGTTTCTTGTTTATGATTTAGTGACTCTCTCTTGGTCTTCATGTTATATCTTAGATTGATCTCCTATGATATTTTGCTAGATTCAACTTGTGAGCAAGAGTTACAACGTTTTGAATCCGAAATAGAGTTAATAACCTACTAATCCTAATTGCTAAAAATAGAGTTAGGTTTGTTAGTCATTGAACACTCAAACTTCATGATAACTTTCTTTCATAATCATGTGAGAGATCATCGTTTAGGATTAGAGAGTTATTGTTATCCACTCATGCAAGAGATCAATGACATAGGGTTGAACTGGTATAGATGAATCATATGCTTGAATATGCTATGTGTTTGAATCACAAGAATGCACGAAGGTCATTCAATGAAATCTAATCCCAGCAAGTACTCGTACATGTTGTTTCCCCGTCATTTTACTCACTTTCTTATTTATTTTCATGATTTTATACAAACAAACAAATTATTGTGAATCCTTCATTTGAGTATGCAAGCTATTGAACAACATTAGTATCACATCTTCCTGAGAACGATAAAAAAGTATATGATTTACTACGACTGAATCTTGAAAGTTTAAGCTAAAAGCAGTACAACTAGGAAAAATACCTTTATCGAATTTGGCGTTGTTGTTGGGGAGGTGTGTCAATATTAAAGGCATTGCAATAGTTTTCATTTTGAATGATTGTGAATATAATGTATAGTTTTTAGTTTCATTTTCCTTATTGTTACTTATTTTTGGTATTGGCTCGTGTTTTTTTGTATATCCAATCATCTAGCTAAAGAGAAAAGAGCAATTAGAAGCTTCTGAATCACAATCTTCCAAAAATGCAACATTCGTCCTTAAGAGATTAGGCAATGTGCTGTGATTTCTGTTTTGGAACTCGCTAAGTGGGTTACTGCCCTTTTTATGAAGAACAATTACCACCACCATCATACCAGTCATATTCCCCGGAGTAGGATATAATTTCAAAGCTTGAGGATACCTTGGTCCAATTTACGTAGATTTTAATGATTAACCAAAAGAGCATCAAGGTTTCCATCAAGAACGTACCTAGAAAATCAAGTAGGCAGTTAGCCAAACAGGTAACTGAAAATGACAAGGTTGGGGAAACAAAGGAAATTGAAGAAAATAAGGAAGAATGTGAGGAAGAAAAAGAAATGGAAAAAATTAAGAAAAAGAGTCCACTCATTCCCAACTTGCCAAATCCTTCAAGCTCTCCAAAGGTAAAGTATGAAGATGATGAGGTAATCTTTGAAGATTTTTATGATATAAAGTATCACCAATGAAATCACATGATTTCTAACGTGGAACATATAGACTTTGTATTTGGTGATAGGTTTGGCGAGCATGTTGCATCAAATTCTTCAAAGAACTCAAAATATGCATTCATCCATATTTATGTATATAGTTTGACATGTTCATTGAATGTGTTTTCAAAGAAAAATAGATGTGAATAGGGTTGGATCCAGAAGAAAGAAAAAGAAAGAATTTTTGATAGTTTGGAAAGTTTTTGATAAAACATTTGATGAAATCATGTCAAGAGGCACTAAAAAGGAAGGAGTTATATTATGACCCTTGTTTGTGGTCACCATGATAGTGTAGCTAATGACGATGAAGGAACGCTTCTGATACCCAAATCGCAAGTGTACGATTCAATATCGCGTAATAAAAAGATCGAACCCAAGGGATAGGTTTCCTATTATTATAATATTTAGTACTTGTGCAGAAAAATTTAAAAGATGAGTATTTGATGTTGGTTTTTGTAGCAAGCAAGAACAATAGCATAAAGTAATAGAGAAAGAGATGATGATGAGTCTTAAGCACTTGGGTTGATTTATATAATTTATAAAATATGCTAGCAACTACTACTTGAATTCTGAATTTTAGTACCAAGTCATGATGCTATAGCCTAATGTTTTTACAAGTTAATACCTTACACATTGTAAAACTTTCTTCTCAATTACTAAATTCAATACCTTGCAATCTAGAAAAAAACCAAGAAGAAGATGAAGAAGGAATTTTCAGGCCAACATAAAGTTAAGTCTATCCTAATACCTTAGTGATATGTCATATAACTTCTTTTAAATCCTAGGTCCCTTACTACTTACCAATTTCCATTGTTATAAGCAATAAGTAAAAACACTTGTGATCATCAAGATAAATATTAAGAACAAGGAAATAAAACATGAACTATAGCAATATTATTCAGAAGAGTAGAAGAAAACTAAAACATAGATTATAAACTAAAACAACCCAAGATACTAAAGAAAGAATTAGCCAAGCATGGCTAAAAGAGTCATCGAATTACCCTGGATAGGAGCTCAAGTATGGCTTCCCACAATTCCTAGGAACAATGATCTTTAAGAGGGAAAGAAGAACACTTGTTGTATTCTGAATAGGTGTGTCTTACAAGTGAAGAAAAGCTCCCTATTTATAGTGAAAATCAGCCTTCCAGCGCTTGGGCGCTGGCATTCCCAACGCTGGGGCGTTGGGATGCATTAAAAATCAACGGGCAGAAATGGGCCCAGCGCTTGAGCGCTGGCTTCCAACGCTGCAGCGCTGGGTGCAACCTCTGAATCACATCCTAGTCAGAGGTCCAGCGCTTGAGCGTTGGGAATTCCAACGCTGCAGCGCTGGGATGAACACTGGCAGCTTCTTCTTGGATTCCTTTCTTCTTCAATGGTGGAATTGATTGGCTTAATTAGGCTCATTCAGCCCCTAATAAGTTCTGAAACCTCCCCTTTACCACCATTAATCTTCCAACCTTATTTTACATGTGCTCAAATAAAAGAGAGTTGCTTCACATTCTTCAATTTCACTTCAAGTCCTCTCTTTGTTAGAACTTTAATTCTGGCCCTTTGACTCCTTCAAACTTCACTTTTCATCCTCCACTCTTGAACCTTTACACTTTGATCCTTCAATTCCTGAAACTTTACAAATCGGTCCCTGGACAAAAATGATAACTATACCAGCTTTTCCTAAAATATAAAATAGCTATAAAAATTCCTAAAAAATATAAAATAAAGTTAGAAAAACAAATAAAAGCTAATCTATATGCAGAATGCAAAATAAATATAAAATCTATGTAAAAATCCTAAAAATCCTATATGTGACTCAAAAATAATAAAATAAAAAGACTAAAAACAACCTAAAAACATCATATATTATCCTGTCATCAGCTTCCTAGGAGACAGCCTAGGATTTTTATTGTTTTTGTTTTATTTATGTGCTTTTGGGTGTTTTTAGAACTAGGCTTGTGATTTTGTGAAGCTTTTATTAATTTTAAGTGTGCTTCATAAGTTTTGTTTGATGTATTGAGTGTATACATAAGCTTTGGAAGCCATGAAATTGATGAACTTTAAATTTGAGGGTCACTTGTGAAAATGCATGGAACTTAAGTGAATTTTTTATCATGTGAAATTTCTTTGAAAAAACTAAGTTTGAGAATCATAACATGTCCTATTTAGTGTTTATAATGCATAGGATTTGATAGAAAGTAAGGTTTGTATGAATTGCAAATTTTGAGGTATGTGGTTGTGTGGCTTCCAAGTGAAAAATAAGTCTCACTTTAACGTTTTCTGTATAAACTTTGAAAGCTTGCTTCCAATTGCTTGTGAACAATCTAATGTTGTGTTTTGAATGTTTTTTTTCAAAATTTAGGATTGACTTTTGGTGACCTCTTTGATGATGTGACGAAATTGCAAGGATGAAGGTCAATTTGTACTTGTTAAGTCCATGGAGTGAGTTGTGATGAAACGTTCTCCAGTTGTGTGTTTTAAGTCTCTCATCAAAATTTCAAATGATATGTCATTTTGAGTTTCTGAGGTTGAGTGGAATTGATAGAAAATGATCAAAGACTGTTTGGTTATGTATATATAACTACTTAGTCAGATAGTCTTCCTTTTGAGCCTAGAAATGAAATCCTGTTGATTTTTCTTGTTTATATAACCCTGAGTCTAAAAGAAAACTAATTACTTCTCCTAAGTTTGATAGGTTAAGAGAGCATTCATAAATGTGGGTTGGGTGAAAGTTAGGGGAGAAGACTATTATGGTTTGTGTCATTGCATCAATCTCTTTGTAAATATTTGGGAAAAAATTTCATTGTACATATTTCAAAAATAAAAATAAAAAATAAAATAGAAAAAATAAAAAATAACAAAAATAGAATAAAGAAGAAACTGAAGAAAGAAAATGGTTGTGTTGAATTGAAAATGGTGAATGATAGTTGGTTAAAAGAAAGTTGGGGGAGTGAATATCATGAAACTAAGCTGTGATTTCTCTCTTAGGCTTGTTGATTGTCTTTGCATATCGAGAAAGACCAAATTCCTTGAAGCCTAGCCTCATTACAACCCTGTAAAGTCCTTAGTGATTCTTGATTGCACATGTGACTTTGATGATTGTGGAGACATGTAAAAATCTTGACTTATGTGATTTAGTGATGAATTTTGAGAGAAATACTGACCTTGCCTGATTTATATTCTATATCATGGCTGGATTAAGTGTTCCCTGATCAAGAGTAATTCATTGTATTCCTATTGAGCTTCAGGATGGATAATAAGTAGTTGTTGTTAGGTTCAAACAAGTTTAGAACATTTATTTTGAGCGATAACAATTTTACTACTAAACTGTGTATTATGTTTTTCATGAATTATCTCCATCGTCCAATGAAGAGAAAAGTAATTATCTCCATCGTCCAGAGACATACCGTTTACAAGCTAAAGAGATGTACCGTTTACAAGCTTAAGAGACGTACCGTTTACAAGTTAAAGAGACGCACCGTCTACAAGCTACAAAGGAAGTACCATTTTCATGTATTGTCAAACAAATGGAAAACACCGTCCAAAGAAGAGTCTACTGTTTAAAAGAGACACGTCAGAGAATAAACGATCGAAGTACAATGCTGTCAACAGAACAAATCATTTCTCGAAAAGGAAAGGAATCCATTGATGAACGAATTCAATAAAAAGGACTGAATCAAGGAGTACATCACTCGTCGATCAACTCTGATCAAACAACAATGAAATTGCAATTAAAACAAAGGAGAAAATCACGGCCCAAACTCTCAACAATCAGCTCTACAGAATCAACAAAGTCAAATCTACCATTACTCTTGTGAGAAGAGAACTTCTGTCGAAGGATCTATTGTGAAAAAGGGAAATCCTGTATAATATTTGTTGGGAGAAGTCCCTGAGAATACTTGTTGGGAGAAGTCTCTGAGAAACTTGCTGATAGGAGAAGTCCTGGATAATACTTGTACTGTTCTGGTGAATAGTGAAAATCTAGGTGAAGCCAAGGACTGGACGTAGCCCCATCGTTCAGGGGGTGAACCAGGATAAATCTGCATGTGTTGTTTACTGTTTATTGCTCTATCGTTAACCATCACACATGTTTTATTTCCGCTGCATCAAAACTGTTTATCCTATCGTCTGCTAAAAACAACATACCGTTTACGAAGCGATTTTGAAAATATATTTGTTTTTAGAAATGCAAGTTTTTATACGAACACAATTCAACCCCCCTTTCTTGTGTTTGTTCTTATTTTATCAGTTGTATCAATGTTGTGCATTCTCTTGTGGACATCATGTTTCTGCTTTAGATCATTGATATAATCTTTGTGAGATCTTACAATTTGAGCTTTGAAAATGTTTCAGCCATGGTTTTTTTATTACAGTCTTGACATTTTGTTTGAGGACAAACAAAGTGTGGGGGAGTTGATAAGTGTCAATTTTACGTGTTTTTAGATATCATTTTTGGGCATTTATTTGAACTATATGCTTGCAATGATCATTTTATCCCTCGATTGATTAATCTATTAAATACTTAATTTTTGTATAGATATTGTGTAGGAATCATGTTTAATCCCCTAATTTTGATGTGGGATGGAAATTTGACAAAGATCAAGAAAATCCAAGCTTTTGGCAAGAAAATGAAATTTTGAAGGGAGTTTGGCGCTTAGTGGACTATGGCACTTGGCTCCAATTTTTCAGAAAAGAAACCCAAGGCTAAAGAAAAGAAAGCTTGTCGCTTAGCACCAAAAAGTTGTGCCCAGTGCCATTTAAGGTGGTTTGGAGAAATTAACATGGCACTTGGCGCCACCCTTTTTTCTTATGTTCAAATTTAAGAAGTCTCATCCGATTTTAGGGGTTAGATTAGAGAACTTGATAGATTAGAGAGACTTCATTGGAACATGAAGGAAGACCTAGGAGACTATAGAGAAGGTTTTTGAGGCTGGGTTCATCGCTAGGGAACTGTCATGGATTCAGTTTTTCACTGTTTTTTTTTTCTTTATGCTTGTGAAGCTATCCATGGAAATGGATAGCTAATTTCTCTCTTGTTGGGATTAGATTTAGTTGTTTTATACTTTTGTATTCGATGTGATTCTCTTTAATACAAAAGCATGTTTCTTGTTTATGATTTAGTGATTCTTTCTTGATCTTCATACTATATCTTAAATTGATCTCCTTGGATATTTTGCTAGATTCGAATTATTAGCGAGAGTTACAACGTTTAGATTCCAAAATAGAGTTAATAACCTAAGAATCATATTTTATACAGATAGAGTTAGGTTTGTTAATCGCCAAACACCCAAAATTCATGATTATATTCTTTCTAAATCATGTGAGAGATCAATATCTAGGATCAGAGAGTTACTGTTATCCGCTTATGTGAGAGAATTGGTGTAGATGAATTATAGGCTTGGATGTGTTATATGTTTGAATCACTATAATGCACAAAGGTCATTCAATGAAATGTAATCCCAGAAATTTCTTATACTTATTGTTTTTCTGTCATTTTACTCACTTTCATATATTATTTTCGTGTTTTTATACAAACAAACAGCTTATTGTGAATCCATCATTTGAGTATGCAAGCTATTGAAAGGCATTAATCACATCTCCTCAAGGACGATATACTTGTATGTTTTACTACGATTAAATCTTAAAGGTTTAAGTCAAAAGCAGTGCGACTAGGAAAATGACTTTTATCAGTGATAAGGAAAATCGCAAGTGTACGATTAAACTATCGCGTAATACAAAAGATCGAACCCAAGGAATAGGTGTTCTTATTATTATATAATTTAGTACTTGTGCAAAGAAAATAAAATGATATGGTTGATGTTTGGTTTATGACAAGAAGAGAGTAATAGCATAAAATAATAAAGCAAATAAGATGAGAGGATTTAAGCTCTTGGGTTGATTTACATAATTTATAAAACAAGCTAGAAAACTCCTACTAAATTTCTGAACTTTAAATTCATATTCATGGTGCTATAGCCTAAATTTCTACATCCTAATAGCCTTAAGAAATGTAGAACTTTCTTACCTAATTACTAACTCCATAGCCTTGGTTATTAGTTAATTAGAGAAGAAGATGAAGAGAGAATTCGGGCCAACACAAAGCTACGTCCATCCTTATAGCCTTAAGAAATGTATACTTATAACCTTTTTTATTTCCTATTTCCCTTACTACTTACCAAATGGCCTTATGAATAAGTAGAAAGCATGAAATCTTTTGCGCATAAAGATTAATGAAGAACAAAGAAATAAAACATGAATAGAAGATATTATTCAGAAATGTAAAAGAAAACTAGAACATGAATTATAAATTAAAACAACCCAAAAACTTAAAAGAAGAATTAGCCAAGCATGGCTTAAAGAATCATTGAATTACCCTGGATAGGAGCTCAAGTTTGGCTTCCCACAATTCTAGGAACAATGATCTTTGAGGGAGAAAGAGAGAATACTTGTTGTATTCTAAGATGGTGTGTCTTACAAGTGAAGAAAAGGGTCCTATTTATAGTAAAATTTCAGCCTCCAGCGCTTGAGCGCTGGCATTCCCAACGCATGGGCGCTAGGATGCATTAAAAATCCACTTTCTGTCCGAGGCCCAGCGCTTGAGCGCTGGCTTTCCAACGCTTGGGCGCTGGGTCAACATCTGACTCATCATCCAGTCAGAACCCCAGCGCTGGAGCGCTGGGATCCCAACGCTGGAGCGTTGGGACGCTGCTTCTTCATCTTCAAGCTTTTCCTTCCTTCTTCATTCATGGTAGTGGGTTTTGATGGCCATAAAATGCCACTACTCAGCCTTGTTTAATTCTGAAACCCTTCCTCCACTAACATCAATTCCTTTAAACATTTTTTCCATGTGCTAAATTAGAGAGTGATTCTTCATATTCTTCTTTTTCACTTTGGTCCTCTCTTGGTTAGCACTTCAATTCAAGCCCTCATACTCTCTCAATCTTCACTTTAAGTCCTCCACTCTTGAACTTTTACAATTTGGTCCCTGACTTCCTGAAACTTTACACATTGGTCCCTGGACAAAAATGATAACTAAACCAGCTTTTTCTAAAAATACAAAATAACTAGAAAAAATCCTAAAAATATAAAATAAAGCTAGAAAATCTAATAAAATCTAATCTACATGCAAAATGCAAAATAAATATAAAATCTACATAAAAACAATAAAAAACCTAAATGCGACTCAAAAATAATAAAATAAAAAGACTAAAAATAGCTTAAAAACATCATATAAAATCCACTCATCAATCAGCGACCCTGACGCACCATTTTGTACAGCTGCATTTAGAATTTCAAATTTCAACATGTTTTTAGTTAAGTAATTAGTGGTTACTGTCCCTCATCACTTGAGCGTTTTTAAAAAGTAGTGAACATAATGCTCAAGTGCTAGGCTTATGCTTTTAGTTTTTTCTTTCTTCTATTTATTTATAGGATTTAGGAAGAAGGATTCAGAGTTAGACATCTGAACACGTTTCTAGCACCACCAGACATTTTAATTGTAATTTCCCTTTGCAATTTCAACTTCAATTCAAGTATTTCCTTTACTTTCCGATTTTCTGTTATCTTCATCGCATTGCGTAATAAATTAAACAATCTGAATTCAACTCTTGCATGCTACACACTTTGCGCTAAGCATGGTCTGATTCTCTGGTCTGATTCTCAAAGTTAATTGCTTTAATGTTGACTATGTGTGAGCTTAACATGTTCATCGTTTAAGTGTAGTGATTATGTTCCCGACATCGTTCTTTTCTTCCCTTCTTTGCTTCTTTTAATTTTTTTTGGTGTTAAGTTTCTGCATTAGCCTTAGAAATATCTTTATGTGCTAACTTCAAGTAGCAATTCATGTAGAGTTCTTATCTTAGCACCGTTTTAGTTTAATTTGTCTCTTTTACCTTTTCTTCTTGCACAACTTTCTGTTTAACGTGTTTTTCCAGCATAACATATATGTTTAAGTGTTCCGTTTTCTTCGTTTTTTCCATTTCAGCATTCTTTTCTCTTAAAGCTTGAAATTTCTTCTAATCACTTTGGATAAGACGAGAAGAAAACTATTTCTGGTCAAGAAGAACAGTAAGAAAAGAGATTGGAAGTGAAAAAGACTAGCTAGATTAAGAACCCTAGCAGTCAAACAATGTATTATTATTAAGTAAAAGAAATAATTGGAGACTTTTTTTACATGAACCATCATTTATTATTTATAGAGGGGAAAATGATAAGAAAGAGATAAAACCTAAATTTTCATGAGATGGGCTCCTAGACTTCAAAACACTCGGCCCAATAGCCTTAAATCTATGTCTCCCTGATCGCTTAGCTCACCATCTACCAGTCCTTGGTCTGGTCGCCTGATCACCCTCTGCTGGGCAAAGTGCTCGCTCAGTCCACAAACCTACAAGACATCAAGTCTGAAGAATAAAAATGTCTTCATAAATTTTCGTGGCTCGCCACCAAGAAAAGTGCTCGCCCAGTCAAAAACCTTTGCAAAGAGCTAAATTTCCAGTACACAAGACACACATCATTCACCCACGTCACCTTAATTAGGTTCGGAAATTCTATACCAGGCTGAACATGCATAATCATATAATATTTAAAATAGATCTTTAATTATAATTAATTTAAGCATAATTTAATCATGAACTATAAACCAATAAATTTAGCAGTTGAATGAGTAGTGCGATTTTAAACTTGTTAGCTGCTCGATAACGCATGTGGTGGGACAAATGGCTAGCTGCCTAACATGTAAAGATGGGTTAACAGCATCCGTCCAAAATAAATACAAGTTAGAGAAGGCAAGCCCCTGTTGCCAAATATGAATAGACAAAATGACACTCGTGAATTGTAGAACATCCTCGGGAATGGATGGAAGTGCACAGAACGAAGTGCACTATGTCCTTTCTGGACTATTATATTGTTTTGTTAAATATATTTTGTTTTCAATTTCTTAGTAAATACTCTTAAATCATTAGTAAGATTCTTTATTTTATGATAATGATCCGTGTTAGTTTTTCTGGCTGTCCATGCTAATTGTTTCGGTATAACTCCGACCAACACCGCGACTAATCGCTCAACGACGCTCGAGAGGAAGACAATCGCTTACCCCGCCGAACAGTACAGTTTCACCCGTTCGGGACCTTTGCAGACACACGTTCTTCCCCTCGGCCAACCATTCATGGTTGGGAACCCACCAGGACAGTTGGGGTCCAGTGGAGGACAACTGGGCCGCCAGACACCTCACCTAGCCTGTCACCTATCGTTCAGGCTACTCCGACACCAAGCTAGGTTGCCAGACCAAATGGCAACTGGCTTCCCCTATAAAAGCCAATCCCACTATTTCATAAGGTACGCATATTCTTTGACTTGAGATTATTAGCTCTCGAGACGACCGCTGACTTTATCATCGGAGTGTTTTCGCAGGGTTCCCTCCCGGACAACCACCAGGAGCTCAAGGACGACCGCCCGTCTCGCCGCCACCGAAAGCACCATGTCTCCTCCGACAAACACCCCCGTCCGGGTGATTGAACGTCCAATCATGTTCACTAATGATTCATGTTATGTTTGTGTTGAGCTTAGCACTCACCTTTCAGATAAATAGTGAATATAACTCTTTTTATAGGTTAATATAAAAGTCGGTTAACTTTACTAAAAAATACTTTAGAGTCTGTTGGAATATTTCATAAAAAATATGAAAATAAAAAAATAACTCATTTCAAGACAATTTTTTTATTAAAATAGCTAGTTATTTTCAACCAGAGGTGTATTTATTTTTTCAATGTCAATCTTTCAAACAAGTGTCCAAATTCAAATTATCATATTAGTGTTTGAAATATATATGCTTGTTATAACCATCAAACTTATATTAAATTGTCAATATATATAAGTTGATATATAAGGACAAATAATCTTCCCTCATAAGATTGCATGATTGATTCTTACTGCCGATGTAGAATTATGTTCATAATATATGCGATATATAAATACATTTGAAAACTATTTATGATCTTATGGTGATGATCGGAGTCAAACTCCATATAACTTCTTTTCTAAAAAAACATAACTATAATTCATATCTTTCTTTTTTTCAATTTTTATAGTTTTTCATTTCTTTCTTTCTCTTGCAATTCCGGTAAGATGATGTTTAATTAGTGTTAATTGCATTGGAATGTCTACCAAAATCTCCAAGACGTTTCAATTCAAATCTAAGGTCACATAGAAGAACATGTTTCAAGCACAAATTTCAGAATATTTCAATCTTATCCACGTGCCCTCATCCCCATAACATAAAAACTAAAACCTTAACGTATCATAGGGGATTAAGCTGCATCAAAAAAAGAAAACAAAAAGGATGAAGAGGTTGAGCCTCTATTCGAAAGACAATTACCAAAGACAGTAGCAAATGACATAAGGAAAGCCAAGTTGCCCCACTTTTTGTTGGTCATGAGTTGTCCCTGCAAAATCTCTCAATTGAGTTGCTTTGTTGTCTTTTAGTTGATGTTCCCACATCTTAAAAAGAAGATTTTCCATGAAGCCTAGCTAGTCAACCTAACTCAGTATCTTTGTCAGTCTCCAATGTGATCACAACCATCCAACACAGATCAAACAATGTGTAACTTTGACTTTCACTTCCCCTGCTACTATCCCTCAGACTTAAATATATAACAACTTTAACCCGTTCTTCATGAACTTTAGCAGACAACAACTTCTTTTAAAAACAGACTTTGGCTTAACTCACATGTCTTCACGGAGCTGGTTTTGTCTGTTAAATATGTTAATGCAGCATAAAGCACATAAGGCACCAAAAGTTAGTAATTGCACAAATATATATGTACGTGTTTAGTAGATTGATTAGAACATGACATAATAGAATAATAGATTCCAGCATATGTTTCGGGGAAAAATATTAGTAGACACTTTAGGTGTGGAAATACCAAATTAGAAGACTGATATGAAGAAAATAGAAAAAAGAAATATATAATAAATGGTATAATGTGAGAGTAAGATATCCCATATAAAAGGAGCAGATACTTGTACCACACAACACATCCATGCGACACTCACTTTTATGGCGGTATATGTCTGCCATGAAGTAAAAAGTTTAAAATGTCATTGTGGAGGTTTCTTTAGGGTTCATACTACCACGATTGTGTTTATGTTTTTTTTTTTAGATTTTGCTTTGTGGTGGCGGTCGAAAATCCAATAAAAGTAGGTGTTGGACGGGGATGATGTTGCATATCTTATGCAATTTATGTATCGCGACACTAGATAAAAAAATGGGGTTTTAACCCAATCACGCTTGTTCTTCGAGAGGTAAAACTGGGGATTTCTCCTCAGTTGCTGCGATGGAGCACGGCCTAGAGAGGCTCTGAGAGTATGGTGGTGCTACTGGTCAACGACAAGGGTACCTGCAGAAAACATTTCGACACTCAAGTCAGTGAGAGAGCAAGGAGAGAATCCCTGAGCCTTAGAAAAACTCAAAAGGAATGCTAAAATGAACACTACAAGAAAACAACAGATTACCGCTGTCGGCAAGCACTAAAAGCCGTCAGTAATGACGTTTTACTGACAACCAATGAGCCTTCGGTAAACGGCTTGTCGGTAACTAATTTCTGGCGAATGTACTAAAGTCGTCGGTAATAGTTTTTTTATTCCATTTTTTTTCATTTTTCAATTTCAATTTCAATTTCATTTTCATTTTCGGTTAGTCCTCTCTTCATCGTTGTCCTCCTTTTTCGGTTCATCGTCTAGTTGTGCCTTCAAAGATGCAAACTTGATATTCTGCACAATTACAAGATCGATTAAAATTGTAATAATGCATATCAAAATTAATTTAAATCATCATCATACTTACAAAATTAATCGTTGATTTGTTCGTCCACCCAACTTTGTTGTCCTTTTTCTGTACGTTTGAATATTTCGCCAATAGTTGGTCGGTTTCCAGACACCCTCAAATTGTTATTGTTAGAAGACATCTATTTAAATTCCAATGTCAATTAAATATAAATACAATATACTTCTCAATAAGAATGAAACAATTAATTTTCACATAATACCATTTTAAAACTAGTTAGTATAATTAACTAAAAATATTAGTCTGACTACAATAAAATAAAAAAACTAATACTATAAAAATAAAAAAACTTACTTGTAAGAGAATTGAATAAGAAATGCTTATAGAAGAAGGGAGTTATAAAAAACGTTGCGAACGAACCTATATATATAGGTTACCGACGAATTTTATCATCAGTAATTAGCAACGACTTTTCTTCGTTCTTATATAAGTTACCGAAGGCACCATATGCCGGTAATCTAACGGTCTTTTGTCCCGCTCAACAAAGTTTGAAAAACTAAATCGAAATAATACAAATTTTCAGTAATAAACATGAAATATCCCTGCACATTACTAATGGTTTTTAACGTTGGTAAGGAGTGTGCTAAATTTTCCCGCCGACTTACCAACGACTTACATCTTTTTAATTTTTGTTTTTATTTTTTAGAAAATTCATTTTCGACGGCGTAGCTGTCAGTAATATAGACATTTACAGACGAATTGATGGCTGTCAGTACAAAACCGTCACCATTTCGAGACATTCTTGTATTGGAATAGCATGTTATGTAAATGAGCGGTCATAATTGTATTTATAGGCTTGGGATCTGTGGCGATTGTCTCTGCAGATGTAAGGGAAGTCCTTGTTTGGAGCTTCCGAGCTCATGTTCAGCTTTGGGCTTCCTTGGTTTGTTTATCATGTCTTGGACTTCACGTGGCCGGTCGCTCAAACACTAGCTGAGACGTGATGTTTCTTTACTAAGTCTTTTAGTCCTCCTGTACGACATTTGCTTTAGTGCAAGTTCTTTGGGTCGGCTGTGATGCTATTGAGCCTTTACTCTTAGAACTCGGCTGGATCAACGCTCAACTTTCTCTTCCATCCCAAATTCAACAACTTTGTCTTCATGCCTTTCTCTTTTTTCCTATCATATCACACATCATATTTTTCATTTCTTGCTCTTCCATTTCTATATCACTATAGGTATGGGTGGAAATTGGGTGAAAAATCGAGATTGATAGAAAGTGGAGGTATATAGTGCTGAGATGTGTAAGAAATAAAAAAAACAATATTGATGTAATTGGTGCAAACTAAAAGTACGATAGATCAGAACAGAACATAAACAAAAATGGTCTTTAGACCCAGCACAATGCAGTGATACTTCATGCCTCCAGATTTTTTGCGATCTCAAACCACTAGCATGATAGCTAGAATTACCTTTTCACCTTTTCTTTTAACTTGGTGAATTGTGATCGTCCAAAACTGTCACAAGCTTATTTGTCGATCGTATGTCAAGCAACGCAGGGTTTCAACTGTTGAGACCAGGGTATCCAGCGCCAACAGCAGTGACCAATCTCCTCACAACGGATGGCTGGCCACAAAGTGTGCTGCACTCGCATGAGTGAGGATCGAACCCCCAACCTCATGGTTAAGAGATGGGGTAAGCTAACCACAACACCACATCTCATGTGGTTGCGTAGGGTTCTACATACCATCATTCGAAAAACATAAAATAAAAAGTGGTATACTTTAAAGAGTAATGATGAGGAATGATACATAAACATACAAATATTGAGACATCCAACAACACCCTATCTTTTTTTCTATATCTGTCTACTATCATATATTGCATTCATTACTTATCTTTTATCTTCCTTTCTCACTGTGGATGTCTCCATTATACGTATCTCTTTTAATCATTTTCCAACTTGAAAACATAATGTATTTTAAGACAAACTGTTACTTTCATATAGTACAAAACTTAGTGTTAAATGCCCACTGTACACTTTACTGAAAAACAGAGTGCTGTGTCTAACTAAGCACAACAGAAGAACTAGAGAAATAAAAAATTCAACCATATTCCTATAGCATAAACTACACGTAGTTTAACAAATATTAGTGAAACATACACATTGTCTGCTCCAAGACCAAAACGTTGAATAGTGGCTGCTTTTACGCATGTCTTTATCTTTCCCATTTCTTTATTAGCACAAAAAACCAGGCCAAATCAAAACCGATCAAACCGCATTACACAGTTTCAAATCTCACACTACATTCCCTAAATTCAAAGAAAAAAGAAAGATGAAATTATAAAAAATACAGGGTTGATCCGTGATGCCCTCAAAAGCAATCCAAAAAAGAAGAGAGAAAAAGACAAAGATTTTGGCACTAGATTATTCAGTAGTTACGGTACTATAAATCCACACGGACTCAGATCTTTCTGGCTCAGAAGCTCAGAGCCTAAAGTTTTTTCAGTTCAGAGGGCACAAAAAACCATTGAAATAAATATGGAAGAGAACAACAACATGTCAGGGTTTTGTATTAGAGGTGGTGGTGGCAATAGTGGTGCTAGTGGCACCAAGTGTGGGCGTTGGAACCCAACTACTGAACAGGTTAAGGTTCTGACTGAACTGTTCAGTTCTGGGCTCCGTACACCGAGCACTGATCAGATTCAGAAGATCTCTACTCAGTTGAGCTTTTATGGGAAGATTGAGAGCAAGAATGTGTTTTATTGGTTTCAGAACCATAAGGCCAGGGAGAGACAGAAGCGTCGCAAGGTCACGTTTGATGACAAAGATGTCAATGTGATTCTTAGAGAAAATTCCATGTCCAAGAATTCTTCTAAACAAAGTAAGTACTATGTGATAACTTTATGTATTCACTTTTTAAGTGCATGTTTTAAAATCTTTACATTTCATGTATGTTTAAATACTCATAGTGTGTTTGGATTCACGTTTGGAGGGGCT
This sequence comes from Acmispon strigosus, assembly GCA_030819835.1. NCBI lineage: Eukaryota > Viridiplantae > Streptophyta > Magnoliopsida > Fabales > Fabaceae > Acmispon > Acmispon strigosus. The sequence goes on from JAUAMA010000007.1 coordinate 33,024,044, forward strand.
AAACGTGGATCCAACAATCCAAAAACAACTATTTCTTACTTCTGGAAACGTGGTTTCAACTCAAACGTGGTTTCAGACGGATTCTTTCAAACATGCACTCAGTAGTATAGGACTACAATAAATGAAAATGTTTTTGTTCTGCCAACTATGATTTTGTTTTCGCTGTAATTTTGTATTGTGTTTCTAAACATATACTTAGAAGTCAATTTTAGAGGGAAATTTCGGTGAGTAACTTTCTAATGCTAGAATTAATTCTTACAAAATAAAAGGTTGACCCAAACATGCTATTCATCTTCTAAACGTTAGTTTTTTTTAGGATCTTTTTACCTAAACGTGAAAACTTATTGAGTTTTAATAGCAAATTTGGATCAACTTTTTTTTTATTTGATTTTTCTCTCTCCAGTCCAGTTTTGATTCTTACATAAGAGTTTTCAAATACCCACACAACTAATAGAGATCTTTTTGTTTATGTTTTCACTATCTAATTTTCCAGCTTATAAAAAACAAACTTTCCAAAACCAAATATAGCTTGAATGGTCTAGTATGTTTGACCTTTTTCTTACTTTCAATTTATTTCTTTTAGCAGATTTTACACAGTTCTATCAGGTGACAGAGCCAGAGAGGGTGATTGAGACTCTTCAACTCTTCCCTTTGAACTCCTTTGGTGAATCAGAGTCAAAGAATTTGAGGGTCCATGCAAATGAATGCAGGGATAATACAATGTTTTCATACATGATGGGGGAACAAATGGATCACCCACCATTAGATCTTCGCTTGAGTTCTCTGTAAACATTTGAATGATCCATTTTGGGGTGGCGGTTGGGAAAGGAGAGGGTGTGTTCTTTCAATAAAGAAAGTTAAAAAAGAAAAAAAAAAATTGATGCATCTTCTTGAAATGAATATTTGTCTAGTGATCACTGATTAGTTTAGTTCCTTCTATATATTGGAAAATGGAAATGCTTGGACATTCTCCTTTGCATGCTCGTCCACCTTGGTTTGTTTTCTCTGTGGGTATGCTCTGTTGGATTATCCTTACATATTTTGAATGCTTGGGATTCTAACTCGCACTCTTCCATGAAAGATGTCACCTTGAAATGCATAAAGGATACCATAAATATTATTAACACAAGGTTATAAATTAGATCACATGCCTCGGGTCTGCTTATCTTTGACTATCGTGAACCATTCAGACACAATTATATACAATAAAGATTACGGTATCTCATCAGATTGGATGTGTCATTCATCGTTGTCATCTAAAACTAGTCCAATGTTTAAGAAATGCACAAGGATAATATGTGAAGACCAGCAGGATCACTCTGATTCGCATGCAAGGGAGCAACCTGTTCACGTGCAAGGCCGAAAAAAATATAGTTAATTCAGAAATTACTTGACCAGCTTACCATAATGTCTGTGGTAAGAACATGGAAAATCGGGGTAGGAGAGGTTAGAGATTTACGCTCATCCACCTTCGCCGCCGCCACCTGTTGTCACGATGATAGATAGATATGAATACGGAAATTAGGTGAATAAGGTTTGTTATATGGTCACAAAGAGGGTTTAGGGTTTTTCCTCCTACGAACCACTTTCATTCCTAGCGAAGGGCACTGGTGGATGCAGTTGATGTCAGTAATATAGTGATGAGACAAAGCTGTCGGTAATTTAGCAACGACTTTTGAAAAACCTTCGGTAATATTTTTCAACGAGGCCAATACCTATGGCTTTTTGGTCATCGATTTTTCGTTGATAAAACTACGTTATCGACAGTTTTTAGAGGTTGCTGACAGATTTTGGCCGTTGTTAATTAACGTTTTTCTTGTAGTGGTGGCAACTTCATAGATCCACCCAACTCTAGAAAGATATATGCCTCTGCTCTGCGGATTAGCTTGTGAGGAACTCCTATGACCAAATAGTAAATCCCCAGAGAAGAGGGGGAGTTGGCTCTGTTGTTTTCTTGTTGCCTGATTTGTGGATGCTTCAAGGTCATTCAGATTGTCAAGGCTAATTCCTCGTGGGTTTGGTGATGCCTTATGAAAGCGTAGCACTTTGGGAAGACCTCTAGTTAGGATCGTTGACAACTAGCCATTAGCTTGTGATTTGGTAGCATGGTGACTAGTGGCTGGGAACCCTATGTCCAAGCTCCATGTTGTTCAACTCACTCTTGACGAGGGCCATAACCTACTATCGTTAATCTTAAACCTCGAGTCATGAAATTAGCAACCCATCTCGAGCGCATGAGGTAGATGAGGCTTATCATATTCACTACAAGAATAGGCTGTTTTAGTGTCCAAAATTAGCGTCGGTCATGACATTGACGCTAAATAGGACTAGCTAGCGCCAGTGAAACTGACGTAAAGCCGATGCAAGCAACAACAACAAAATTAAGTGTCGGCTTGATTGATGTAAATTTGCGCTGTCTAAGTATAATTTAGCGTCGGTGTAGGCAGATGTTGAAATCACCAATCAACGTAGTGTCTTCCGCTAAAAAATAAGGGTAGCTACGGGCCGACACTACATTCACAAGTCAACTTAGTGTCGGCTGTGACTGACGCTAATTTCGCTCAGTTACGGTCCATTTTGTGGGTGGGAAACTTAGCGTCGGCCTAATAAACATAGATTTCTCCTCCAAAGCTTAATTATAAGCCTCTCTTATCCACATTTTCCAAAAACATCATTTTCACTATTTCACTTTCCGCTGCCCTTCTCCCTGGTCTGTGCGCCTTCCCCCTTATTTACCGCCCCTTTTCTTGATATGTTGCTCCTCCCCTCCACCCTCCTCCTCCGTTTTCCCTTTCCCCTCACCCTCCTTTGATGCCCCTCGCCTTCTTCTATCACCCTTCACCCCTCACCCTCTGCCACCTCCCTTCCCCCTTACCTTCCTCCGACATTCCTTGCCCCTCACCCTCCTCTGTCGCCCTTCCCCCTCACCCGCACCCTCCTTCACCGCCCTACCCCCTCACCCTCACCCTCCTCCTCCGCCACTGTTACTTGCACCATCCTTCACCACCCTCCCCCTCACCCTCCTTCGGCGCTTTAAGTCGCCCCCTCCCACCTCCTCCGCCATTGTCACTCGCACCCTCCTTCACCGCCCGTCCCCCTCCTTCGGCGCTTTGAGCCACCCCTTTCCCCCTCCTCCGGCATTGTGACCCTCTCCCTAGGCTCTTCCCTTATCCTCTGCCACCCTCCCTCCTCCACTACGACGCTCACTCTCTCCCTCTCCCTCGAACACCAGATCTTTCTCCCTCCACCTTCGGCACCCAATCTTAGTGTTGCATCACCACCCTATTACCGCTCCACCGCGAGCCGCACCCTATATTCTCACTCTATCGCGGGTCGTCGCCACACTTTCATTCCTCCACGAGCTGCCAACCCTTTGCCACTTCGTCAAACGACACCCCGATGTTGCTTCATCGTCGTTGCTCTTAGTGTGCTCTATCTAGAGCCTTCACCAACGCAAATTTTAATCTCCAAACCTGTTTAGCTTGGGAGCCAACACCGATCATGCTCAACCTTTAATCTTTATCCCATATAGCCAGGTTTTTCATTAATGTTTGTTGGGTATTCTTGGTTTTATTGGGTTCCCCACATTTACTTATTTGATGATGACTCTAAGTTTGATTGTTTGTCTTAGGATCATTTATTTTAATATGGTGAGGAGTGTAGTCACAACTCCTGAATCCTGGTAGAACCATATGTTAGCTAGTTGGTTGATAGAGTTAGATTTCCAATTCTGGTTGATGATGTACAAACACACGGGAAAAGAAGTAATGACGTCTGATGACCGCAAAAGTGAGTTGTGTATTATTACTTTTAATTGCTTTTGTTATTTTTCATATATGTCAAGTTACAATTATTTGTGATGAACTTTGAACTTGTGGTGATTAATTTTATTAACATTGAAATCTTATACTGATCATTAATTATATTGATATGATGTTTTACTATGATTTGTACATTTTGTTTTGATATGCTTGATGTTGTGTACATTAGCTTTATCTTGTTGGTTGAGATTATCAATCCAAAGTTGATGATAGCTTACATCAGTTTTTAATAGTTTATAGGACCATAAATTGGTTCTCTAGAGCAGGCCAAACATTATCTTTAATATGGAGATACTAGCATAGTAACTCCAAGTTACGAGAATTGTTTCTGGTCAAGAACGACTAATATACGGGTTTGTAAACTTTGATCAAATGATGTAAGTCATCGCCATTTTTGCATTGGCAGTTAATATTAGCGTTAGCTATGGGTGACACAAAATAGATTTGGTCTAAACCACTGAGTCTAATTTATTTTTATGAATTTGTGTTAGCCAACGTCTCCAACAATTTGTGTTGGCTTTCAATCAACCAAACCAACGCTAAAACTTAGCGTCAGCCTCTGCATCGACTCTACGCATTAGCTTAGACCCTGTTAACGTTCGTAATGACTTCGGTGCTAAGTCGATGCTAAATCGACTGTAGGGTTGGCTATTGGCTTGTTAGCGTTGCTTTTGGCCACCGCTAATAAGAGATTTTCTTGTAGTGATTACGCTCAAGGCTTACCAACGCTGACCTCTTCTTGGCTCATTTGACCTTCTGGGGCACATGGCTTATATGCAAGCTCATTTTCTAGCAATTATTAGCCTCCTCGTGTTCCCCTTGAATGGAGATTATTTTCATATTATGAGATAGGAATATTAACGTAAGCCCCTTAGTTGACAGGTAGGCGTCGAAAGCGTTCAACGAGGGTCTCCCTAGGGTTGTGATAACAATTCCTACAAGTGTACTGATTATATCGAAGTAACATAAAAGATATCGTTCTCCACAGGGATAGGAATTGATTTTGGACTTTAAACTTAATCGTTAGAGCAGAAAAGCAAAAAGATAATATTTTGGTTGTTTTTGTGATAAAGATAACATAAATCAAGAGGAAAGAAAAATATGATAAAAATAACACTCGGGTTTGAGTTTCACCTAACCAAATTATGTCTCTTACAAACTGAAAATCATATGAACTTGGAAATTGTTCTTAGGTGCTCTAGTCTAGAATTTCTACTTGTTAATACCTTAATCAAATAGAACTTTCAATTCAATTACCAACCCTAATACCTTAGTGATTAGTTAATCCAATTGAAGCATTAGTATTCTTAGTTCAGACCAACACAATTGATTCCCACCCTTATGCCTAAGTGGCGGAATAACCGATTAATCTAATCTCATTTCTCTTTAATCTTACCAATTACCATTGTGCAAGAGAAAGCATGATAAACTTGTGTGAACCAAGCATAATTAAACATGGGGAGAAGATACAAAGAATAAAAACTATTATTCATATGAAAACAGAGGTTTAAAACATAAATGGTGAAAGGATTCACTACAAACCCAAATGCTAAAGAGAAACTAGCCTAGCATGGCTAGATTAAACATAAAGCAAATAAGATAAATCTGGATACAAGGGCTTCAAATACCTCTTACAAGCTTCAAGAACAAGGCTACAGAGGAAGGAATTCAACCAAGTACAAGGTTCCAGGGTTGATACAAAAGAAAAGCCAAAAATTGAATTTATAGCCAAACTGCCAGCAAGCCAACGCTCAAGCGTTGGGCTTCAACGCTTGGGCGCTGGAAATTGCATTAATTCCCCAACTTCATACAGAATGCCAACGCATGAGCGTTGGCATTCCAATGCTCAGGCGTTGGGAGCACGGCAGACTCCTCATTTTCTTGTTCTTAACCTTTTCTTTTGTTTCCTTTCATCAATGCTTTGATGGGGCATTATGGTGGCTTCAAGGGAGGTTTGAAACAGCTGAAACAACCATTCTCTCCATCATTTCTCTATTTTAGCACATGTTTCTTGCTTGATTCTTCATTTCCTTCTTTAATTTCTTCATTTAGGCACATGTTAAACAAGAAAGATGAGATTGATGCTTCCTCTTCTTCTTTAATTCAGCCACACTTCTTCATAAATTGCATCAAGATCCCGAGGTTGTTGTCTTTGCACGAGTGGTTGTAGTTGGTTATGTAGAGTTTGGTTATGCAGAGGTTAGCTCACTACTTCATCCACATGATCGTCATTTTGGTTGAGTTGCTCTTCATCAACCTTAAAGAGGATCCCTCCTAGGGTGGGAGTACGGTTACTTTGTTTCTTTCTCGTATTTTCCATGGTAGAGATGGATGAGAACATAATTTATCGATTTCCTACTAATGACACCAATATTCTTGTAAGGAATTATTGAACTTGGACGATGGCACGGTGTAAGGGCTACTTCTTTTTACTGCTCCTCCCTAAAAGGACCTCCTTTTTCTCGTATCAACGATTAGGTGGACACTTGAGGTAGATACTTGCAATGCACTTCGATGCTCAAGTCAACAAAGCTGATGAAGAAATAAGAGTTAGAGTTAGAAGGTAGTGCGAACCGAATGAATGTTTGCCTTATCATTTATTTATATATAAGGGTGTGACAAACTAGGAGGGAATCATTGATCACGTGAAGATATGATATTGATAAACAACCGAAATTATCTAGTTATACTAGATATTACGTAAATTAGGGATCATTATTTTCCTATGCATACGACGCTGTCAATATTGGGCCAAAGTAGTGGGTTTATCATTTTATTCTGTAATATTTTTCTACCTTATTTTTTATTTTTTATGACAGTGAAGAGAGAAAATAGAAAATAGGTAAAGTAAACAGGTCCTTACTGTTCAATTTTACATCAGTAGTCACTTAGTTTCTAATGAGTAACATCTTTTAGGCATAAGCAATTTTTTTTTGTCCTTGACAGGTGTGAACCTTTTTGGGATACGGTGACCGTCCTTCCGAGCAAATGACTTTTCTGCTTTTTTGTTTTGGAAGAATGTGAAAAGAAAAAAAAATAGCAAAAATGGATATGAAAATAAAGATTTAGGGGAATGAGGGTAGTTTTGGCCACATAGGATATGTGGCATTAGTGAAGGTAGGATTCGCAGGTTTTGTGTAAATGTTGATGAAAAAGTGGCCTTCGCAAGCTTTTATGCAAATGGTAGGTCCTGTAGTGATGCTAGGCGTTGCGCTTTGCCACGGTTTATAAACCGAGGCCTAAAGTTGATAAAGGTCGCGGCTTCGTAAGTGTAGAAGAAACTTAATACAAAATTTTCTGAGAAAAAAATAAAATAGAATTAATGACGTATCGTTTTGTAAGAGCAATTTAACACACGAAAAAACACACTTTAAATATTATGAACTAAAATAATATGGATTTTTTTTATGTGAAATAATTAATAAATTAAAAATCAACTGTTTAAAAATAATTTATTATTTAATTACAAATATGCCATGAGAAGGTACCTGTCACGGTTAAGAAACTGTGGCTTTGCACAAAACATGGACTACTTCCACATTAATGAAACAACGACCTTTTCCAACTTTAGGCCATAGTTTTTATAGCACAACTGTCACTGCAGAATGTACCATTCGCACAAAAGCTTGTGAATGCCACTTTTTCATCAGCTTTTACACAAAACCCTATGAATCCTTACCTTCACCAAGGTCACGTCAGATCCTATGTGGGCAAAACTACCCCATTCCCCTAAATCTTTTTTTCATACCCATTTTTGCTATTTTTTTTCTTTTTTCACATTATTCCAAGAAAAAAGCTGACTTTTTCAATTGCAACATAAACCGTGGTGACTAAATAATAGAATTTGGGCCTTATAGTGGTTATTGGGCGAAAAAAAATGAGGTGGGTTATTGAACACTGAGGCTTGGGCCATTACAATAACTTGATCCGCGAGTGCGGGTCTCGTGTTCGTGTCCAGCACGAAAAGAGAAGAAAAGAAAACCAAAAAACGAGGGCGGTGAAGCAGAGAGAGAGAGAGAGAATTGAATTGAGAAAGAAGCAAGGTGTGTTGTTCAGTCGATACTGTCTTGTGAGGGAGAAAGAAAAAGAGGGGAAACTGCAATAATGGATGTGATAAAGACGCAGCAAGTATCGTCTCGACCGATCGAGAAGGTGGTGGTTCACCCACTGGTGCTTCTGAGCATCGTCGACAACTACAACAGGGTCGCCAAGGACACCCGCAAGCGCGTCGTCGGGGTCTTGCTCGGTTCCACTTTCAAAGGCACCGTCGATGTTTCCAACAGCTACGCCGGTTCGGATCTCCTTCCACTTCCACCACCACCGCTTTAGATTTTGTTTATTTCGATTATTAATTGCAATGCTATATGGTATAGTATGAGAGAATTTGTGCCCTAATTTCGATAAAGCAAAGTAGAATACTGTTTTACTTTTTGTTTTAATTTTGTAATTGTGTTCATTCAAATTTAGCTGATCTGTGTGAAGAGCTGGATAGGGCTTTCTTTAAGTTAGTAATCCAGATGAACTGACCGGATTTCTTACTTAGGAGTATTATGTGTGTAACCTTCAATCTTTGATGTATTTGATGTGATGTGATGTGATAAGATAATCACTACTTGCTTATGCTTGATATACTCTACTCTCTATTCACTTTCACATGTTAACTCATTAATGTAATGCACATAGTTATAAGGAATTTTTGAGGTAGGAGTTAATCTGAGATGGCTCATTTCACCTTGACTTATATTTTAAGAATCTTAGGGTCCATTTGGGGTTCGGGGTGGTTGCCAGTTTTTGGTTTTTGGTTTTCAAATGTAAATTTGAAAACAAAACGTGTTCGGCAAAAATGGTGTTGAAAACGTTTTTTAACCAATTTCGAAACGGTTTTAGCCTAATTTTTAAAACCACAAAATATGGTTTTGTAACTAAGGTTTTTAGTTTCAATAACATGAAACATCATCACCACCACCACCCACCTCCACCACCCTCCACCATTGCCACCCCCACCGCCACCGTCTACTCCATCTCCACTACCGTCACCACCACCCTCCACCACCGCCGCCGCCGCCACCACCGCCATCACCACTGTCACTGCCACCATCACCACCTTCACCACCACCGTCGCCTCCACTGCCACCACCAGCTCCACCACTATCGTCGCCGCCTTGACCACCAACACCACTGCCGCTGCCACCGCCACCATCATCATCACCACCCGGTAACATCCTCCACCACCACCTTCATTGCCACCACAACCACCTCCACTGTCGCTGCCGCCACCGCTAACACTGGCACCACCTTCACTACCCTCCACCACTGCAACCGTCGCCACGTCCTCCACCACCACTGTTGCTGCCACTGTCCCCGCCACCACCGCCTCCATTAGATAACATCAACCTCTACCGCCACTGCCACCTGACCCCTCCATTATCCTGTCGACGCTACCACTCACCGTAGTGAATTTACAAAATTGCTAATTGTGGTGACTATTGTGAATTTACAATGTTGACAACAACTTTTTTAAAATTGAAAAACTACAAAAAACTAAAACTGAATTTTTAAACCTGAAAACTAGTATTGGTTTTTAAAAATTTCAAAACATAAAACCAAAGATCACCTCAGACGGGGCTTTAGCTTTTGAGTTTTTTGACAGATGAGTTTTGTGTGATGGTTAAGCTTGCATTTTGTGGTATCTATTATTTCAAAAGAATTATGTCTGAGAGCTTACCTAAGTTGTGTCTTATTAAATTAGCATGTTTGTTAAATGGTGTATCTAAGGGATAATCTTGATGTTTCCCATTACACCAGTCGCGCTGCTCTATGTTGGACATCCTATTGAATTGAATGTGTAAGATCATTACTTCGGATGTAGATTTTGTTCACATGGTTTTGTGCACATTTTAGAAATATCATCTGCTATTAGGTTTAAGTGATTTGGCTGTCTCTTTCTAATTGGTTTCTAATCCACAGTGCCCTTTGAAGAAGATGACAAGGATCCTAGCATCTGGTTTCTTGACCACAATTACCATGAATCAATGTTTTCCATGTTTAAGAGAATAAATGGTATGAGTTGGTAAAAATTTATTTCTTTTGTTATTCTGATTTTCTTTCGATTGAATATCCAATCTAATCAAACATTGATATTTTTTGTTCACAGCAAAGGAGCATGTTGTGGGGTGGTATAGCACCGGTCCAAAACTGCGTGAAAATGACCTTGACATTCATGGATTATTTAATGAGTATGTTTATTGAACTGAAATCCTGTGTAGAATGACATTTCACTAATGTGTTTTTACTTCATTGGAGCATTAGTTTATTCCCAAATAATTTTTTTCCCCCAAAATGATCTTTGGGACTTGAAGATTCTTTACCCGTTTACCCTCATGAGTATAAATTTTCCGATTTGATTGAAACTTTGAGACATTTTATATGTCGCTCTCATACACTTTGCGTCTTTACTGGCTTTATTGTCTTCATCTGTGCTTTTGTTTTACCTATAAATCTTTCCCAAATTGATCATGCTTAAAACCATCGCAGCTATGTGCCAAATCCTGTTTTGGTTATAATTGATGTTGAACCTAAGGAGTTGGGAATTCCAACAAAAGCATACTATGCTGTTGAACAGGTTAAAGAGGTAGAACTTCAATCCTTTCTATTTTTTATAAAAGTTGTACACATTATTGTTGCTGAAGTGATTCTGTTCTATATGATAGTGGGAGGGTAGCTAGTATTTGCTTGTCACTTAATCTGTAGGTGTACGAACTGACACAGTTTTTTTCTGAATACAGAATGCCACTCAGAAAAGCCAAAAGGTCTTTGTGCATGTGCAATCAGAAATCGCTGCTCATGAAGTTGAGGAAATAGGTATGCCATTGAGAGTAAAACTGCTGCAAATTTTCTATGCTTCATTTCTCTTTTGTTTGTTTTTACTGAAACTTTTCAATTTCATTCACACAATTGTGTAAACAATTTCTCCCTTTGTTTCACATTTTTCTTACCCTTGTGCAGGAGTGGAACACTTGCTTAGGGATGTGAAGGATACAACCATTAGCACCCTTGCAACAGAGGTTTTTTCCCCCTAACTTATTATTATTTTCTCTTTATTTGATCTTTATGCTGTTTCCCCTTCAATGCTTTGTGGTTCTTTTCTGCCAAAGACTGAATACTGACAATCTAGTCTGTTTACGTAGGTAAGTGCAAAACTTACAGCCTTGAAGGGTTTGGATGCAAGACTTAAAGAGATAAGGAGTTACCTTGACCTTGTTATTGATGGAAAGCTTCCATTAAACCATGAGATCCTGTACCACTTGCAGGTTTGTTTACCATTCCATTGTTTACTAAATAATGCTGATCCCTTGGCTCTGTCATCAATGGTTCATGGATTTAGAGTCAAAGTGTCCTCTGCTAATCCACATCTCTTTGTTTACTTCATAATATGATTTAACACAACTAAGCAACCGACAACCATTAATTGGAATAATAGAACTTGATTTTTCTTTGGTGCTTATGTCCCATTATCGTTTTTCACCATTTAATTGCTTATTGATTTTGTTAGGATGTGTTCAACTTGCTACCAAATCTCAATGTTGCTGATCTTATCAAGGCTTTTGCAGGTTAAGATTTGTAATATGTTTTTTATATCATGTTTTAAAGTAATGTCCTTCTAGATTGTTGATCCCTGACCTACATGTGCAGTGAAAACCAATGATATGATGTTGGTAATTTACCTATCGTCTCTCATAAGAAGTGTGATTGCACTCCACAACTTGATTAACAACAAGGTGAGATCCACTATCCTGATTCTTGCAGCAACTATTTTCATATGTTTTCAGATTTTGGCCTTTTCTTTAGAATTCAGTTATATTATGAAAACTGCAAATTTAGCAACGTCGGATAAAAAAACTATGTTAGTCCTTAGTTAAGTAGATTTAAGTTTAGTGAGCTGGGAATTTGATACACTCATCCTCTGCTTACTGGGTGCTTGTGTTTAAGATTATCAAGTGAAAGATGTTAAATCATCACTGATTTGCTGTGAATCATGACTTCCAATATTGGAATGTAATTTCAGATGCTCAACAAAGAACATGAAAGGGAAGAAGACTCGAAAACCGTACCAGTGCCAAGTGCAGCTGCGTAAGTTTGAGGGGCTGTATGTTCGCAGCACTAGAAGCCATGTCATTGAATACATGGACTTAGATTGTTGCTCCTCCATCACTTTTGTCGATCTTCTTTGACTTAACTACTTGGGATAGAGAAATATGCATAACATGGCATGATGATCCTTATACACTCTTCCCGTTCTTCATTCCTGTATTTTATTTACTCTGCAATACTCTGATCATTTTCTTTGTTTGGTAGCTTTGTTAACAAGCGCTTGATGCCAAATTTTTAAAAACTAATTGATTAGGATATCAGGAATGAAATCTTTGTCACGGACACGGTAACTTTTGTTGATTCTCAGCTGTTCACCGAGTATATGCCCTTGCGTAGTGATTATGAACGACGCAGTAGATTGAATCATTGTTTTGGTACGGCTTGCAGAGAAAATTAGTATATTGGTTTCGCTATAGTTCTAAGTTTATTAAACTGGCTAGATTATAAGTTGCTAAATTTTAGACGTTAGGCAAATGGTTTCTTGAGGCTTTAACTTGTGTAATATTTTTTGTAAGTGACTTTTGGTATCAGAAATTATTTTCAATTTTGACCAATTAGAGTTAAGTTGGGTAAACATGTTGAGGGAGACAAACTGCTCTTCAAATTATTTTTTCATTTATTTGCGAAGCCTTTTTTGGGTCCAAGTAAATTCACAAGACTAGAGTTCAAAGGGGGTTTTCTAAATTACCTAAGGTAAATGTTGAGCGAAATCATTCTTGTTTTCTTGTTTTATGTGGGATAAAATTCTTAGGCCACTCAAGTTAGGGTAATTTTATCCAAGCAAAATTATAGGTGATTTAGACTGCCGTGAGTGTTGCATGAATCAAACTCTTTTGCACATGGATCTAAAAGTGTTTAGTAATAAATTATATGTTTTATTAGAATTGCATGAATTTCAAGTATTAATAAGAATTGCATGAATTTCAAGTATTATCGATTTACAATTTTTTATTTTTTTATAAGCAAATGTTAGTTGTTAGTGCATGGGCCACCACACTATGTAGGGGATCTCAGCACGCTTTTTTTATCTCTTATTTCTCTCTATTTACTTGTTTACTTTTATTCATAACACGTTATCAGTAGGATAGTTCTCTGCAGAATTCCTAAGTTCTTTCACTTCTCTTTCAACTAAGTAAGTAAAGCAACCGCGTGGAAGTTATAAATTTATTTTATGTATAATTCCTTTGATTATATTTTTTTAATCCTTTTTTTGAATATTGATTCATATCTTACTAGTTCAGAAGTACCGTAGTTGATTTTAAAATATGAATCCTGAAGATTCATACCCTATAGAAGTATTATAGAAGAATATTTTTTAACATATAGATCTTGATTATTCATACCCTACGAGTCCAGAAGTGTCGTAACGAAATTTTAAAATATGAATCATGAAAATTCACAAACTACGAGTCCAGAAGAACCGTAGTGCCATTTTTTTTTATAAATCCCGAAGATTCATATCCAACAATTTATTGAATTTTGCTTTTATAAATCTTGAAGATTCATATCATATGATTTTTGAATAACCGTAGCGAAATTTTTAAAATATGAATTCTAAAGATTCATATCCTACGAAGTATCGTAGTGGAATATTTTTAAACTATGAATCCTAAAAATTCATATCCTATTTTTAAAATATGGATTCCGAAGATTCATGAAATATTTTTTTATGAGTCCCGAAGATTTATATCGTAGAAGGCATAAGAACCGTAGAGAAACAAATACTTTTTATGTGAATCTTCTTATGATCACTTTAGATTGAATTTATCAATATAATATTATATATATATATATAGAGGATGTATCTAATGAGAAAGCTCTTCTTATATGAGAATAGTGAGAATAAATTGTGACTGTTAGATCTAACAATGAGTGGTTATGATTAAAAGAAATAAGTCACGTGACTTGTTTAAAAAGTCACATGACATTTTTAAGTGGTCATGTGACCACTTATTTTTTTTAATCATGACCCATCATTGTTAGATCTAACGGCCGCGATTTATTCTCACCATTCTCATGTAAGAAAAGCTTTCTCACTAGATACATCCCCTATATATATATATATATTATATATATATCTAGTGAGAAAACTCTTCTTATATGAGAATGGTGAGAATAAATCGTAGCCGTTAGATCTAACAATGAGTGGTCATGATTAAAAGAAATAAGTGGTCACATGATCACTTAAAAATGTCATGTGACTTTTTAAACAAGTCACGTGACTTAATGTTTTAATCATGACCACTTATTGTTAGATCTAACGGTTACGATTTATTCTCACCATTCTCATATAAGAAGAGCTTTCTCACTAGATACATCATCTATATATATATATATATAAAAGTTGAGTCCGTAACATAACAGACTCTAAATTATTTTTATCAATACTTTTTTCCTTTTCCCGAAAATAAAAAACTGAGTTGTTATATAAGCCCGTAACAAACTTCTAGTTTTTTTTCATATTCTTTTTCGATATACAACTATAAAACTAAAGATAAGAAATATATTTCTAATTTGTTATTTCCTTTTAGGGTTGTTTAAGCCAAGTTATTTAGGCAGGTTTTTTTAAGTAAATAAACAAACGACTCATGTTATCGTTTTTAAAGTTGTTTTTATGGTCAACTATTTAGATATATGCAAATTAATAGATTCTTTATTTATTCATGATAGTAAATATAATCTCAATTTGTATTTATAATTAGTGCTTGATATTGTGACTTTGATATTACGGGGAAGAGTTAATATCATATTAATTGATTTTGTGGCACTTGATAAAGTTAGAATTGAAGAGTAATTATTGATTTTGAATAGTTGTAAAAAAAATTGTAGGTGGATGTACTCTCTTTTAAATAAATGTAAATATTTATTGAACCTTAAAGGAATGTTTTTGAATTCGTGTAAATGTTCATGAGATTATGAAGAGAATATATTTAGGAATAATTTTAGGAGTTTGTTATACAATTATTTTAGTTATTTATTATAGTTAAATTTGGACTTCCTTCATTTTTTTTTTGAAACTGGATAAATATATTAATCAAGAAACAGGGGCAGAAGCCACTACATTATGCTGCAGAGCAGCTAAAATCTCTTGAGGAGCGTCCTCAATCCAAATAAAAGACAACGTAGAGAAAGACAATTTGGCAAGGGAGTCAGCAACCATATTGCCTTCCCGCCTAACAAAAACAAGGTCCATAAAATCAAAATGACAAGAAAACGAACGACAATCCCTAATAATAGAAAAAAGATAAGAACCACCAGGTTTGGGGCGGCGCCAAAGATCAAAGAGCTTCAGACAATCAGTCTCAAACATGACCCGCCTGAAGCCCAAATCAATAGCAGTGGAGATCGCCCACCGGAAACACAGGGCCTCCGCCACAACAGAGGACGAGACCATGATAGTAGCTGCACCCGCCGAAGCAAGAACTTCACCCTCAAAGTTCCGAGCCACCATCCCAAAGCCAGCCAAAGTCGAATCTCGAAGAGCTGCATCAAAATTAAGCTTAAAAACACCACGAGGCGGTCGGCCCAACTAGACGGCAACACCATAGACTGGCTAGGAACTACACGCAAGACTTCCTTCATTTAAAATAAACAAAAGAAGAAATTAAACGCTTTCTTTTATCAATATTTACACTAAAGTTCCTGAAGAACTAAATCTCTACCGTTATTAATGATCAAGTTGATCTTTAGAAAATATTGAAAAAGATATGTTTATCTTGTAAGCTACTGAAGTATCCATATTAATAAATGATTCTAGAAATATCTTGCACCAATTTTATGTGTTATTTTGATTGGGATATTCTCTGAAACGAATATTTCAACTGACATGACAAAAGTTGAAGTTGTGATCATTTAGCTATAAAGTTATTAATGCATTGTTAATTGTCCTGAAGGACGTCTAATGGTGAACATGATATTGTATCATGAAAAAATAAATTTTGTGATGGCTCTCTAGAAGATGTTTATGAAATTTCAAAGCATTATTTTAAAAGGGATCATTGACACTCTTGAAGAAGTCCATAGATCAATAATCTTATATTTTTCAAGAGACGACCCAAATTATTGTTGCAATCCTAGAAGTGGTATTAGATCCAATGATTAGTGTGGTCATGGTAATGACTCCTTGTATCAATATTCTTTCTAACACAATGTAGTGGTCAGGCGGCGTGTCCTATTAACACGGTGATGGAGCAAATTACGGTGCAATTGTTGATAGCTTCCACTGAGGGGGAGTGTGATAATATGGTGGTGACTCACACTTGAGGGGGGGAATGTTGAGAATTCAAGTGCGAGTTATAGTTCCACATTGGTGCAGGATCTCTTGCTTTGGACTCCCCCTATCTCCCAAAAGAAATGGTATCAAAGTATACAAATATAAGGAGCAGATATAAACATTGTTGTTAAATATTGCTTGAACCAATAGTAATCCAAACTTCTGAAGATGTCAAACCTATTAAATGATTTTTTCCATGTGATAATTATGAGCTAAAGGAAAATGTGGGATGCAATGCTCATCTTGTGACATAGTATTCATGTGTGTATATATATATATATATATACACTACTAAAGATTTTCCATATTACCACACCCCTGTAACCTCGATTCCACGTTGAACCGTGGTAACTGTAACAATTACTTACACATAGAATTTTTAGCAATTTCTTGAGTTGAGCATCCAGATTTAGCATTCTTTTGTGCACTTGCCATTTTGTCTAGGTCAAGTTGTTTCATTACATTCTCTTTAGTAACATATGCTAAAATCAATAACAACAAAAGTCAAGGTGCAAAAGAAAATAAAAGGAGGTCATATCCTATGAGTCCAACATTACTATAAATACTAATGGAGATATCCTATTTCCAAATGCATTTGTCAGGACCCAAACTTAAATTCCTGACCGGCCTGAATTAGAGGGGTGCCTCTAACCCAGAAGCCTACACCTGCCCTTTCATATTATTAAAAAAAATAATTTCCATGAACGCATAAGGAAAACATAATAGAGAAGGTTTATCTTTTTATATACATACAAAATATAATACATACATGTTGATAAGTATGGGCATACATATTACTATAAATATATGTTCTATTACACCCATACATAATATATACAGTCTTGGCATTCCCAAAACATCCTACTTCCTCCTATGACAGCAAAAAAACTTCCAAGGCAACTTTTACAAGACCTCATCACTTAGCAACCGGTGCCTGTGATGGTTCCTCTAGATAGTCTCTTCCTCTGTCTAAAAAAAAGAAAAGAAAAAGGGTGAGTCTAGTGACTCAGTGAGGGTATCCCTAAACACAAAATTAAAACGATGCAAATAAATTACAGCAATAGAAATAGAAATAAACAACATTCCAGGTCAGGTGAGCTTTGAACTAATATCAATTATTCATCATCATAGCATCATGCACTCAACATTTAGGGTAGTTCATTTAAACACATATAGAAGAATGATTTCAAACACATAGTCAATTTCTCTTCTTTATTCTCAATACCTTGCATATCATCATCAAACTCTTGATCATCTCAACTCAAGAATCTTGGGTGATCCTAAGGGTGGTTCACTAGAGTCCCCTGCTCCGGATGTTATTAATTTCTACCCGGAGATGCCTCCCCCTCCGGTTTTCCACTAAGGGAACTTAGCCAGATACCATGGCCTCATCATCGCATCATCCCTCCTTAACACCTGTGGGTTTGTCACTAGGGTCCACTCCCCGGAGGTGCATGTTTATATACCGAAGATACCTCACCCTTCGGTCGGATATCCAAGGTTTGAGTTGAGGATCAAGTTTCAAATAGGCTTTGAGTAAAACAATCTACACAATTTATATCACAATCACATATCACATTCTATAATGAAAATATATCAATCCCATCACATGATTACATCAACGTCCTCAAACTCAACATCAACAACTCAATTGTAGTGCATAGCACACTTTAAGCTTCCTACTGCGCCAAGGACGGTAGATTTCAAAACATTGCTATTCAGTATTCAACAAGCTATATTAAACTTTCATAGTTCAGATTCCTAAACTGAACCAACAGTGTTTAAAAATCAATACAAAATCATGTATATCATCAACAAACATGAAATTTAGTAGGATTAAACCATTATCATCAAATCATTTCATACAACTGATCCCATTAAAAAAAAAAACATGTATGTCTCCACAACAAAATTCTTCAATCATGCTCACTTACGCAGAAAACTCATGCTTATGGCTGTAGTTCACGAATACTCTAGAAATTAGATACTTGGAATAAAAATCTGGGTATTTTTTTATCCTATAGATCTTTAAGTAAGCTTTCCAACGATATAAATTTCATAAAATTTGAACATCTGTAGAATAATCTAAAAATGATATACCAGAGGCTGTCCAGGTGTTAATACAGCAGAATGCTAAGGACCTTGTAGCCAAAACTGGTGCTGAACCAGCCAACCAAAAATCATGAAAATTTTACCAAATTAAGCCCTATGAGTTAGCTTTCATACAAATTGGTTTCACACCATTTGAACCCCTATAATGAGAGTTATACTCTTTGCAACACAGGCTGTCAGGGTGCATGCGGCCAGAAACACAGCCCAACTCCTAACTTCATTTGGGACCCAAACAGACTCTCAACCATCACGAAATTGGTACAACATACAGGTTTTTATGTTAGCTTTCATTCAAGACCAATTTCACACAATTTGGGTGAGAATAGAGAGAGTTATACCCCAATTTCTACAAGCTGCCCAAGAAAAACGGGAATTGCTTAACATCCATGAAACCAAATTGGGCAAAACAACCCTAACCATATCATGCATGGAAGAAAACACATAAAGCAAACAAATCCCTCACCTCAATTTGAAAGATCAGAACCCTAATCAAGAAAATTGGAGGGGATGATGAAGAATAGAGCTTGGAGTTAAGACATGAAGCTTCCAAAACCTCTTCTTGGCAACTTCCCCCCTCTTCTCCTTCTCCTTCTCTTCTTTTCCTGTTCTCCTCTTTCTCCCCTTCTCGTTTGCTGCTTCTTTTCCTGTTCTCCTCTTTCTCCTTCTCTTCTTCTGTCTAACGTGTTGCTCCTCCCCCCCTTCTTCTTAATTTCTTTTTTTTTTTAATTAACACTAACCTATTTACTTGCTATTTTCCTTTAACCACTATGTTGGGCTGAAATAAGTTTAATTTGACCAATAACTCAAATTTTCTCTAATACTTACTAACATAAAAGTATATTTTAGTATTCCTTAAAATGTTTGGCTCCATCACCAAACTCTTAATAGATAATTTTTAATTGATATAATTATATGTATGCATATGGTTTAACTATAAAATAACCGGGTATTACAGCATTTCATCTTACATGATAAGTAATAAGATTTTTCAAATATTTGGCTTTGATTTCAGATCTTTTACTGAAGATTTTATCTTCATTATTTCCGACCGTATGTATAAATTTCTCAACTCTCGATAGCTTCACAAAAGCTGCATACTTTTCCCCAACCTACTATCATGTCATAGACAGAAAAGAAGTACTCATAACATAGAAGTCAAATTAATGGATTTTATCTTCATTAGTTACCCTTGTTATGTACACGAGATACCCTCCGAGTTTATTGAATTGGGTTTTGTACACATGCATTAGTAAATCAATAGCACCCTGACAAGAATGTCTATTAATTTGCTGTATAACTTAAAGGGGCTTTGATTGTCAAAAGTATAAATATAAACCATAAGGTGATGACAGAGATGATAGTCTGCTCATCAATAATCCATGATGTTGCCTCCTAGGTTTGGCTCATCATTCAAAATTGATGGATGAGCTCTTCCAATTTAGGCTCCAACCTATCATCACAAGACTGCACTATTAGCAACATTGTCAAGAGGCAAGCATATATGCTAAGAAAAATAGTAACCCAATACTGATTTTTGCAAGTGCCTTCGTAGATAGTAGAGGGACTAAAATTGTGTTCATGTAGTTCAGGTACAACAAATAAAGAGCTTGAAGTCCTATTTACTAGTCGCCAAGATTGAAAATGACAGAAATCTTTTACCAGAGAAATCAAATTGTAGATCTACAGCATAAGAATTCTAATCAGTAAAAATAGATAAAGAACCATGTTTCACATAGAAATATATAAAAATAATTAACAATGTAAATATAAACACATAAATATAGTAAGTTTCATTTTCAGTAGTAACATATGTTCATGGAAAAGTAAGATTAAAAGGAGAAAGAACCGGACCTATGTATCTCCCAATTTACATGCAGATTCCCTCACAGGTAAAAAGAGAGAAAGATTCATTATAGATGCTATCAAGTCACGTGTATTCTATCCAGCAAATTAACATACATTTAAGCTTTGTAAAAAAATCATTTCCAACAACCATTTGTCAAGTGTTTTCTTGACAATTACTTAGTTCTCAACCTCTTGGTTAGAAATAATAAAAGAATAATACACTGGCAAAGATTATCCATGGAGCTGAACTTCAAAAATTCTTGTGACATATAAACAGGTTCTAAATTCCCAGAAAATTCACTACTAGAAAATGCATTTTCTTCTGCAAAACACATATCTTCAACTTCTTGTGGCCTTATTTCAGATGCCAATTGTTTCCCCAACAAATCATAAATATATAATTCACCACTCCATGAATTAAAACATGGGTTTTTGTCAATTGAACTGTTAAAAACACATCAGTACTCTCTCTATCTGAAAATAATCAGAGATTCAATATAGCAGAGGGGAAAATGAACAAACCGAGAGGGAAAGAGGGGAAATAAACCAAACCACGGAGAGGAGAAACATATCAAAAGAGACGAACTCGGTGAAGTAGTGGCCGACGGCGACGTCCCGGTCGCGAAATGAGAGGGAGCTCTAGGTCAACTCTGAGCAGCAGAAACGGTGACGGTTCCAGAGTGTTTCGAATTAATTCCTGAGCACTGGAGTTCTTGGCGGTGACGTAGTCTGGAATGGAGATGGAGACGAGGTTGTGGGGTGACGCCGACGCTTCAAATCGGAGACGATGCCGCTGTGGACGAAGGTGACACTTGATGAAGAGAAGGGTGGTGGTTCTGGTCGAAGGAAGAAGGAGTGGAGTGATGGCGGCGAGGCTGAGAGAGGAGGCAATGGTGGTGGTTCTAGGTCGAAGGACAACGAAGAGGGAAGCCAATTGGTGTTGGCTCGAGATGAAGGTGGTTCGGTGGAGTGAAAAGGTGAAGAAGATGACGGATCTATGGAGGAAGGATCGGTGAGGAGGAGGTGGAAAGAAGGAGGTGGCGGCGCCGTCACCCACTAGGTCTCCTCCATTTCCTTCTTCCATTTCTCATGGAGTGAGAAAGAGTGAGGTTAGAGAGAGGGGGGTTGGGGCTGATGAGTTAGGGTTTTGGAGGCTGCCCTCTCTCCATTCCTTTTTTTTACCTGTTACCACGGTTCCGCCTTGAACTGTGGTAACAGCCTAATTCTTTATTTATTTTATATTTATTACCACGGTTAAAAGTGAATTGTGGTAATAAAGCAGCTCAGCTACCTCGGTTCAACACGGAACCGTGGTAACTGAGCTCCGGACACCATTTTACCTCGGTCCGACACTAAACCGAGGTAACAGGGGCGTGGTAAAAAGACAATTATGTAGTAGTGATGTAGTCTCAAACTGCGTACCTACGCAGTTTGTAACTGCGGGTGAAAAAAAAAACTTTACCGAGGGGTATTCACGTATTTTTCACATTTTTGGGATGATATGAATTAGGGGTGTTCGCGGTCCGGTTTGGTTCGGTTTTGAGGGGAAAATTCATCCGATCCAATCCCTTCGGTTTTATCCCTTCGCCATCCAATCGATTGTTTTTATTTTTTAGATCCGAACCAATCCGATCCAATTTTTATCGGTTTGGATTGGATTGGATTTCGGTTTTTCAACCGAAAGAATGAAAATATAAAAATAAACTATGCAATAGGGAATACTTTAAAACATTCACCATGCTTTTTGGACTTTGGAATAAACAACTCAAGGCAATTATCAAAAGTCTCCTAACAAATACAAAAACATAAATGGATAACCAAATCAGTTTAATCCTTCATTAGTTTTTTAATCCTTCATCACAAAAAAAAAATTAAAACCAAATCAGCTGCAGCTCCTAATTGACTTTCGTTCACTGTTAATCTTCAATCTCCAATTCTCCATGGAGCACATGTGTTTATCAGATTGTAAAATGGGCAGAAGAGGAAAACTAATAAAAAGTGTGGCTAAATATGTAATTTGATATATAAAAAAATAAGCATGTAATCTTCTTTCGGTTCGGTTTGGTTCGGTTCGGTTTTGGACAGTGGAACCGAAAACCGAACCGATCCAGTAATTGAACATCGGTTTTTTCGGTTTTTGGTTTTTTCGGTTATTGGTTTTTTCAATTTTCGATTTTTTGGATCGGTTTGACCGGTTTAGTTCGGTTTGGATTGGTTTTGAACACCCCTAATATGAATAGTTATTGGGATGACACTAATAACAATACCCTTAAAAAATTATATGTGACATGTATATTTCATTATGGTCTACAGTTTAGGTTGGACAATTTATATTATAAAGATTATGATTTAAGTTGTTGTTAAATCTATTCAATGTGTATTACTGTTGTATGGAAGTGTTATTAAAAGTCTTAAATTTTGATTTTTTCACTATTTCAAAAAACACACTATCGTTGTATTCCACCTCATACATAAAAGGCATTTATCATTTCCACAATAAACATTTAAGAAAGCTATTAAATTCTAATAAATGATAATTAATCTACGGGACCTTAGATGGAAACCATAAAAAATACACATATTAAATCACCACCATTCAAAAGTAACAAAATTTCAGTCCTGTGTGATTGTTTCATCACTCCCCTAGAGACACTTAAATTCATACTATAGTTTCATTACTTTTTTATTTTAAAAAGTAAAATATTTAAATGAAAAAAAGTAGGTATTCCTCTTCTTAAAAAAAAATAAAAAGTAGAACCGGTACAGGACACTAACTTTCCTCCTTCGAAACGGCGCCGTTATTAAGCGTCATAAAACACACGCCCATCATGATTTTAATACATGTCATGGCTGAGAAGACACGAAAAGCATGAACTCCGGATCCGACTCGAGCCGAGCCATCGTTTCCGGCGCCAACACCATCTCCAAATCGACAGCACCACCAGCTTCCCTCCCCGGAAATGCTGATATCTTACCGTCAAACTTGTTGGCTCCACCGCTTCGAACCGCCACGGGTGTCCCCCACCCGAAATCATTGTCGTACATTGGGAATCTCGGCGAGCTTCCCATCTGCACCGTTGCACCATCGTGATTCCCCAGCTCGAAGCACTTCGGCTTGCGCTCCCAATCCTCCACAGCACGCTGCACCACAGCGCTATCGTACGCCTTCACGCTTTTGTTCAGCTGCTCCGCAATCCATCTCAAGTCCTTACTCACCACGTCACACGCCGAAGCAGAAATGGCAACGCTCTGAATCGCGTTTCCGAAGTAGCGATCACTCAACTTAGGCTCCAAACGGTGCCGAATGTTCACAGCCATTCTGAACGTCGTCATTTTCGACCCCTCCAACACCCTCGCGCGCGTCACGCATTTCCACGTCAGCGCACATAGCGACTGAAACGAGGAGATCTCTGTCGTTTCTTCAGTCACGTTTCTCATAACCGCTTTTCGTTGTGTGTCGTTGCTCAGCTTCCCCGACAATTCAACGGCATCTTCAGCTTCCTCCGACAATTTGCGACGGTTCACTCCGGCCTTGAGCTTCTGAATGGCTTCGCGGCTGAAGCTGAAGATCCTCTCCCTCAGGGGCGCGTCGGCGTCGAACGTCACCGTGAGTTCACCTTCCGGCAACCGGAGGGGAACCTTCGAGATCAGAATGGATTCCCGACGGAAGTCCGGGAGATTGGAGGAGCGGGTCACTCCCCGGGAGACGTCGGCGAAGGTGTTGAAGAAGTTCCACAAGGAGGTGCCGTCGACGGCGGCGTGACTGACGGCGCAGCCGATGAAGATTCCGTCGGCGAGATCCGTGACCTGGATTGCCATGACAGGGGAGGAATGGGCGGAGTGGCTGATTTTGCGGTGGAAGGGGAAGAATTGCTTGAAGAGGTGCTGAGGGACATCGGGTGGGGAGAGGAGGTCGGCGAGGGTGAGATCAGCGGCGGAGGCGTGGATGAATTCGACGCCGGCGTCGTTGCATGTGATGTAGACATAACCGTCGGCGTCAGTGACGAAGCGACCGGCAAGTGGGGGGAAAAGGGAAAGGGTGCGAGAGAGGGAAGTGATGAGGTGAGGGATAAGAGTGTGGGAGGGGAGTAATGGGGTGGTGAATAGACAACCCTTTTGGATGTAGTGGCTTAAGAGCATGTTAAGGTCGGAGATAGAGAACTTGAGGTCTCCCAAGGTGGAATTCTGGTCAGGGTGAACAGTGCAGTTTGAGAGGATTGTGAGTGCAGAAGAAGAAGACATTTTCTTTTTGGTTTATTACTGGCCGATCCTCTCACTTTGCTGATTGATTCAGTGTGTTTTTACTCGCAAGTGAGATGGCTGTGAGTGAGTCATGTTTAAATAGGCCACGAAAGGGTGTCTTGGTTCATGCACGATGATGTTTCAGACTTTCCGGTTGCCACTTGCCAGTGCTTAGCGTCTATTCTGTTCTTTTGGTAAGGTTCTTATTTGGAGAAAGAACATTTAATTTGCAAGATTTGTGTTTTCTTTTCATTATTATGACATCAATACATATATATCCGTTTGAGATTTATTCTGGGTATCTCCTTAATTTGGATCGAGCATACCTATCTGGAGAGTGACATAATGATTAAAGAGAATCAAATTCTTTACTACACATGTATAAACATATTATATTTTCACGGTCAAATGATTTTTCCAAAATTTAATTATATAACATTATTCTTACAGAAATTTAATTTGTCTACTACTAACATTGTTCGTGTGTTCAAAGATATTATGGGATGATGTTTAGTTTTTTTTTTATTCTTGAGTGTTATATCTTGTTATTTTTAAGTCTTAAATACAATTTTGGTCCCTTAGTTTGAACTATTTGTAATCAAGCGTCTTGTCCTAGTTATATAAGACCGCCACTAAAGTAACTTGCGGTCCTGGAGCTCTCATGATCAATTCTCAAGCCACGCACCGATGGGATTAGTTGAGGTGATACCTGTGGTGAGATAAAAAATAATAATTTTTTTTGGAGAGTGAGACTATTGTGAAATATATTCTCTCAATGAGGTTATTCTCTATATTCTCTCTCTTCACTAAATGGAGAGTGAGTTTTCCACACAACCTATGAGATTGTGATTCTCTTAAGTTAATTATTTAAATTTAATTTTTGTTTAATTTTAAAGTATAACCTTAGTTTTGAAATTCAAATGTAAAACATTTTAATATTTTTATTTTAATTATAATTGTCATTTTTAATATAAATTTGAATTTCTTTTAAATCATTTTAATTTTTATAATATATTTAATATCTAAATTTAATTTTTAAATTAAGTAATTACACTAAATTATTTCCACAAACTTACAATTAATTCAATTTTTTATATATATATTTTTTAATTAAATTTTTTATCATTGTGTTTTTTTTTATATTTTCATCTTTATTTTTAAATTCTTAATTTATTTTCTATGATCATTATTATGGCATCCATGATAATATTCATTTTTTTAATATAAATTAAATCTTAAAAATATTCAATTAGAAAAATACACTTTAATATTTTAATGTTAAATTTATCTATTTTATTTAAAATTGAAAATATAAATTATTTTACATAATAATTATTGCAAAACTATATTTTAATTATTATTTATTATCGTGCATTGCACAAGATAAAAGACTAGTTATAATATTAAATTTCATTCAAAAAATTCAAAGTCCCAATTTTCCACCTCTTTAAAAACTAATTTCATATCCTAAAAAATACGACAAAAATTTAACCATTTTTAACTTTTAAATTTTTGAAAGTGTATCATATATCAAATTGTTCAGGTCGGCTCTTTAGTCATATTAACCGATGCATAGCAGTTGACCCATTAGGGATGTTCTTCAACATACACCTAAGAGGCAGCCTGCACGACCTAGGCTAGTGACAAGCCCTCCCGACTAAGTGGCCCTTCACCCGACCGGCCCAAACAAAGGCCGAGGGAAGCGCTACGCAGTCTATCGGCTCACAACCATTCCCGCTCGAAAGCCTCACTTAAGAACTTCCCCAACACTGCAAAAGACCTTCGATGCCTATAAGTACAGGTTCCACTGTTCCTTCTGTGACGCTTCTCATTCATTACTTATATTACAAGTTTGTTATGCATTCTTATATGTTTGAGTTGAGCTCTTGGATGATCTCATGGCTCCAACACTAACTTGAGTGCCAGAGTATCTTTTGCAGGGCCCCCCCTGACGCACTGCAACTGCAATTTGGAGGCTCCACCTCAATCATAACAAAGCAAGGTTGAGCTCCGCCACAACTCCACTGAGAGCGCCGTCGTCCAAGATTCACACACGAACATTTGGCGCCGCCTGTGGGGATAGAATTGACGTTACTACGTCGTTCTTTCTCTTCCTTGAAGGAGAAGCTCACAGTAACTTCATGTGGTTTTCTCACTTGAAATCATCTTTTCTGTCACATGAACAATGACTTCGGAAACACAAAGCTCTATATATTTTGAGGATAAATTAGACAATGATCAACAATTTCAAGACAGGGGGGAATTAACTTCCACTCTGATGAAGGAGTCAATGGAGCACATCTTCAAAACTTTTGGCGAAGGAATCTGTGATCTCCATATGCCTCCGAGCCTAATTGAACTGCATGATGTTGAGACTTATTTGGTGCAGAAGGATCCTAGGAGACATTTGCAGTCTTTTGAAAAATGCATTGACACAATGCGCATCAAGGAAACACAGGTAGCTGAGGAAATAATGTGTAGGTTATTCTTGACAACATTAAAAGGAGAAGCTCTTCAACGGTTCCAAACTCTCCCGGCATTTGCAATCTTGCAGTGGTCGGATTTTGGCCACCTTTTCCGAAGTGAACTTGGGGCAAAGGCTAAAGGAAAAAGGAAATTGATGGAAGTTGGTTCTCAGCAAGAAAATTCTAAGGATATGGTAAAACAAAGTGCTGGAGAACAGCTGCAAAAGTTCTTGGAGCGCTCTACCAGAGAGGTTATCCTCCCGCTTGAGACGGGTGAGGAAAAACTCTTGATGCTTGTGAAGTCGACAATATTTCCAAGGATTTTTTTCTTTGAATCTCTTATCCTCCAACCTCCGAGCTGTTCGAAGGATTTCAAGGAAAAAGCTGCTGAATATTAAAAGTCTTGTGACTTATGCGGCAACTTGTACTGTGAATATTATGGACATGACTATTTAGTCAGCCTATTCTATGGTCGAAGGAAACCGACAAGTTCCGTTCAGAACAAAGCTAAATTCAGCACTCGGGACAGGCATAAGAAATGGATGTATCAATCCTCTTTGAGGGACATTGACTTCTATGAAGGTCCTAGTAGGGGAAATCTTCTTCTTGGGCAAGGAGGACATGGCAGGAGGTCTTTTCAAAACATGGCGGCTAGAAACCTTGGTTGGCGCTAAGAGGCAAAGGAGTTTGAATCTCAGGTTCAACAAATCCGAGTGCTAAGGGATGATCTCGTCCTGAAGATACCAGACATGGTTGACAATGAGGCATTCAAAGATGTCCTGGTCGACCCAGGGAGCTCCATGAGCCTAATGTCTTTCAGGTGTTTTGTTTGGCTAGGATATGAGACAAAGGATTTGACTCCCTTGATGACTAATATCACTGGATTTGGTGAGTATGCTATAGCACCGGTCGGGCTCAAAAAACTTTCTGCCACAATGGGATAAGGAAGGAAGAGTAAGACTATCAAGGAACAATTTCTGGTCATAATGCATCTTCCAGAGGAAAACATAATTCTCGGTCGAACGACACCCTTCGTTCTGTAGGCCATTATTTCTTCCCAGGGTGGTATGCTTATTTACCGAGCGGAAGATGGGGTAATGAAGACCATAGTGGCAAACAATTGGGGAGTGCCATGCTCAGGGTGCTGGGTTGATAACAAGGTTCATAATGTGGTTATGTGAACAAAAGTACGACATCTTCATGATAGCCAAATGCTTGTGTCAGCATATCTTTCTCTCTTCTCAGTTATGGTTGCAAGTTGGCGACGATAATTTGTCCTTTGATATACATTTAATGTGTGCCTTTGATTTTGTATCAAGGAATTACAAGTTTAATAAAACTGACCCAAATTGTTTCGAAGTTCTTGCTGTGTTTGATGTGTGTGCTTGTAGACATACAGAAAAGTAATACAAATAAGGAATACTGTCTGCTCGTCTTGCAACGACAAAAAACACGAGCATAAGTAACCCTTTTCAGGGATACAATCTCGTCCAAACCAAGCGGCGGGTATAAGTTACCCTTTTTAGGGACACGATCCCGACCATTTGAAAGAGAATTTTGGATCCATAACACAAGTAATCATTTTAAGGGATATAGTTCACCGGAAGAAAGGTGTAAGTAACCCATTTCAGGGATACGATCTGTTAAGTGCAAATGATCTCAAGATGTTTATTAGATTTTGAACGATAACAATTTTATGATCAATTATGATACATAAAAATTTCCTAAACTTTGTGTATTATCATTTTTAGGAAAGCATCTCTATTGTCTGCCAAGGCTAAAAACAAAAAGAAGCATCTCTATCATCTACCAAGACAAGGACTAACATAAAGGAATCTATCGTCTGCCAGGCAGTATCGTCCAGCGATGAAAAGAAAGGCATCGTCTAAGAGTTGGTTTTTCAACCAACACCTGAACGTCTGAAGCAGTACCGTCCAGAGACAATGAGTATCGTATAACGCTTCATTGAAAAGTATCGTCCCCACATTGAAAAGCATCATCCAACAAAGAAGCAAAATTCATTTAATATTTAACGAAATTCATTTATGAGCTGCCTAAAGTTGGCAAGGCCAATCCCCGAGGAACACCTCTGCAATAACATGCTGAATTGTCAGATTGTCAACGATTAGATGGAGACTGTTGCTGACCTTGAAGTGGATTTACAGAATACCTTGGAATGAATGATGTTAGAGAAGGCCCCTCCATGGTGGTAGAAGGAGTTGAAAATAGCTCTGTGTATGGGTACCTGTATTCATTGAAAATAACATCCTTTGACACAAAGATTTTTCCACTGGCATCTAAACACTTATAACCTCTGTGGGCAAGGGAATAAACAAGGAAGACACACTCTCAGGACCGGAACTGAATTTTAGAGACATTGTAAGGACGGAGAAAGGGATAGCATGCACACCCAAAGACCTTCAAGAACTTGTAATCTGGGTGAACATTGTGAAGCTTATAGTAAGGGCTCACATTGCCTATGACAGAGGTAGGCCATCTGTTTGTGAGAAAAGTAACTGTTAAAAAGGCATGATCCCAATACTGATGGGGAATTTTGGCTTGAGAAAGCAAAGAAATGTCAGTTTCAACCACATGTCTGTGCTTGCGTTCCACCGTGCCATTTTGATGATGGGGGGGGGGGGCAAGTCTGACGATGAACAATTTCTGATTAAGAAAAATGAGAACTGAGGGGTTTAAATTCAGTGTCTCAATCAGTTTGAACAACTTTTATTTTCAGATTTAATTGCAATTCAATCATTTCTTAAAATTGAAGAAAAGTGGCATAGGTTTCTGATTTCTTCCTTAAAGGAAAAATCCACGTATATCGTGTGTAGGCATCAACACAAATAAGAAAATAAGACTAACCAACAGAAGATTCAACAGAGGTTGGTCCCCATAAATCGAAAAACACAAGTTCTAAATGATAAGAATAAACTGTATTAGATTGAAAAGAGGGAAATCTATGAGATTTACTCATACAACACGCACTACAAACATGAGAAATGGCTCAAGAAGGAATTGAAATACTACATTTAGTCAGAACAAAATGTAAAATCTCATGAGTAGGATGACCCAGACAATGATGCCAAAGGTCATTGGAGGTGGGTCCTACGAGTGAATTATTAGTGTTTGTGGTTACATGTGTTTTAGGTAAACTAAAAGAGGAAGAAGCGGGAGCTGGCACAGCAGAGGACTTATTCTTGAAGAACTTGGAAGCATGCATGCCATCAAAATAATAGAGACCATCATCCCCAACAGTCCCTTGAAGAAGAATGTCACCATTGGCCTGAGATTTGTCAAGACAATGAGCATGATCAAACTCGAATTTAACATGATTATCTCTAGAAAACCTACTAACACTGACAAGATTTTTAGTGATTGAGGGAACAAGCAATAAATCACGAAGAGAAAGAGTAGCATGTGTTTGACATGGTGACTTAAAGGAAACTGTATCAATATATTGAATAGGAAAACCTTGACCATTCCCCATGAGGATGTGATCATTCCCTTGAAGGGGTGTAGGATTGGAGAAGGCAATAACATCATGGGTGACATGATGAGTTGCTCCAGTGTCTGGTAACCAGTTCCCTGCACCTGGGCCTACAGATGTAGTTAGCAGAGCTTGACCCATCGTCTGTAATGGAAATAATTGGCTTATTGGTCGTGGTGCAAAGGGAGAAGGGTTAATCGTCTGCTGGGGAGACTGAAACGTAGGAACATGCATCGTCTGCTAGTGATAACCATTGACATATCCAGCAAACGGAGGATAAGAAATTCCCGAAGGATATCCACGTGGATCAGTCTTCGGACCAGCTTTGGGAAGGTAATTGGGAGGGCCTAATTGGTTGAAGATTATAAAAGGGTGGGGGACCAAGTCCTCCAAAGGCACCGGCCTGCTGAAGAACATGATTAAACTGACCACCATATGGTGATGAGCAAACCATTTTTGGAAAATTGGCAGACGATACTCGGTTATAGCAAGTATTGGCTTCACGACCCCACTTGTAACATATTTGACACTGAACAGAGGAGCGTCCACCACGGCCACACCCACGGCCACCAGAGTGACCACCAGGACCACGATAATCACCAAACGAGCCATAGTTCTAGGTCGACTCAGAGAAACCCGGATTCACAAATGGTGAGTCATCAGTGGTGTGCATGGCACGATTCTGGGTAGGTGAATAGAAGCATAGTTGGCTTGAGCAGACTGCTGGTTCAGGGCTGGTGAGTCCAACGTCTGCACAGGTGTATGTGTGAGCAGAGCAGACGATGGAGTGTCAAGAAGCTGACGCTTGCAAGAGCGAAGAAGGTAGGCCTCATGAGCAATAAGCATTGCTTCTGCTTGAGAGACAGAGCATGGCACCTCCCGATTGCTGACAAGAGGCATAAGAGAGCTATACTCATCCGAAAAACCATCAAAGATAGCTTTAATGTGATCTCGATATGAAACTGGATCACCGATAGAGATGAGGGCATTGACAATGGTCTTAATGCGTTGAGGTAGTCAAAGAGAGATTTCGCCCCTTTGACAATGGTACGAAGCTCTGAGCGAAGAGTTGCGGATTGTGCCAGAGAATGTACATTGAAGAAGTCATAGACTTCTTGCCAAATCTGCCAGGACTGCTTGCAGTTAACAACTGTAGGCAGAACGGCAGACGATAGGGAAGAAAGCAACCAAGTAAACAGTGTTGAATCATGTTTGATCCAGGTTGTGTAAAGAGGATTCTCAATAGACTTTTTACGATCAGTATTAGTCAAAAAACGAGGTGGGATTACTGGATTCACAAGAAACTTTTCCAGACTATGTTGGCAAACAACACCTTCTACGTGTTGTACTCAGGAACGAAAATTTGTTTCCTCAAGTTTGATTGCAACAATATGTGAAAAGGAAGGCAAAGACGAAGTCTGACCTTCTGCCATAGCGGAAAACAAAAGAAAAAAAAAATAAGATCACAGATCGAGACTAGCTCTTGATACCATGTTAAGAACCAAGGGTTCTTTGAAGAAAAAAAATTGAGAAATCAAAGATACTGAAATGTTCTTTCTATTCTGATTAATTCGCTGTTACAAGCTCTGTATTTATACAAAGAGAAAACAGACAAACAGACAAGATCCCGGATATTCCGGGTCAACATAATCGATGTCAACATAATCGGCGGGTCACCTATCACATATGGACACCTGACACCTGACACTTATCACACATAGACAACTGACATGACTAACTGACCAGATGATATAGTTATGCATTCGATTCAACTTGGCAGACGATGCTGCCATACAGACGATATAATGCTAACTTATTCAGATGATAGTATCAGACGATACATACGATAATGCATTTCTCTAACACTTGTCCACCATCTAGAAAGGAAGTTGATCGTCGGAGTACTTAATGAAGACAAATTCATCTTGAAGCCAAGTCTTTGCAGAGGATGTGTAATCAGTAAAGAGCCTTCTGTGGTTGTGACTCCGAATAGAGTGGAGGTCATCACATGAAAAGATCACGTCTAAAAGGAAGAAGAGATTTTCAAGGGCAGAATGCCCAGGTAATTGAAGAGATGCTCATACCCTAATACGAAACCCCATGCATTCAGATGGAGTTGCGTGGGGACAATTTTTAAGAAGGAAAGCACCCAACTCTGGAAAGGGGTGAAGGGAAGTTTGAGTTTGTATTCCACCTAAATGTAGGAATACATATAAAATCTGCCGGGCGGATGAGACAAAATGGCAGGAATACATAAGAGGAAGGGGTGAATAAGAATGGAGAATCAAACAACAAAAAGAAGCTAGTCCCACCGGTACATCCTCAACCCAAACACAGTTAGGATCACTTTACGCCTAACTAACCAAAAAATTTGCGGCCATATTTCTGCTTCTCCTAATAAATGAGAAACGAAGAGAAGAAAAATAAGTAGCTAATGACATACAATCTTAAATAAGAAGCAACATCGCTCTTTTTTCTGCGAAAGCACAAACATATGATAGCAATATGTCTCAAAGTGAACATCAAGGAAGCACGAGTCGTATGCAAGTGAGAGGTTCCAATCTCATGCGAAAGAGCTTTCTCCAAAAGCGAGGTTCCAGTAGCCATTGCACGACTCAAGTAATCATGAGCCACCATTCCCCGCCTGTGAAGAAGATACAAAAGAAGCATCAAAGTTAACTTTGATTGCGACCAATCCTGCACCAAGGGGAATCCGCAGCAAAAACTAAATGTAATAACCATCACAACATAGACGTGAAACCGCAACAGATTTCTTCAACGTGTGGCCTCGCCCCATCAAAACCCACCTTATTTTGACACCCGCAAATTGAAAACACCATCGCAAAGAATCACATCACACTTTCATCCTTTGCACCCATGATCAACTCAGCCATGAATTCTGCATTCATAAACCCAAAGGAATACCAAATTAGACCGCCTGAGCGGAAGGAAAGAAAATGGAGGAACGCAACACGGTCTCAAGCTCATCATAACACAGAGGGCATGTAGGATCAACCAACACACCTTTGCTCAGGTAAGATATCGCGGCAAGCTCGCCAAATGAAATCCTTGCAACGAGGTGAAGAGCGACTCTTCCAAACATAGGACCATAATTCACCATTAAACACACCCTTTGCAAAAGATGGAGGAAGCTACAAGAAAATCATATGCATAAGAAAATTGTGCTAAATTTAGAAAAACCTAACACATCATACATTTCTATAGATAAAGATTACATCATGTTAATTCTTGTAATTTTAGTAAATAAATGGTGTACCTGGAGGATCCATAATCATTAGTGTCTCAGATTGTCAGTGTATGAGAGAAGGGGCAGATAGAGCGTTTAGAGAGTAAATTGCTCTCTATCTGATGTATTGCTCAACAATGTGAACTGATTAATGAGAATCAGTTTATATACTATCAGATGAGGTCAGGGTCCTCTCAATGGGCATAGTTAACTGACCTAACCCATCATATATCAAAGTCCAATATATCATCTATCATAATACATGCATAAGAATTAAATTAATAATTCATATACTTGATATTAATGACCAAACAAAATATATTCTAATTAATTGATAATGTTAATTTACATAACCAAAATAGAGAATTAATTATAAATAATATAATATTTTCCCACTTGGATTAACATTTGTCAATAAATATAAAATATATGTATCATTATACGAAATATCAATTATAGCAAAGTGCATGTAAGCTAAAGAAATATAAGTTGTATCACAAGTTACTCAACAGAAAAATCATATTCGATAGGGATATTAATCATATGTAACAAAAGCTTATATTTCATGCAAAACAGAGATGAATATGGAAAACACAATTAATAAACGAAAAGCTATTCCATAAAATGACCCAAGCATCCAAAATGCTAAAGAGATATGATACAAGTGACGTCATTTCAAACATATCTCGTAATAAAATAAATTCCATACTCTCACTAATCCAATCCATCAAAAAACTTAAGTAAACCCATATGAGTCTCATGATTCTGAAAGACACCAACAACTAAGCCTTTTGATCAGTGGATTTATTAATAATGTACTAAATCACAGTCTAAAATTTTATCACAATGGCTACAAGTGTCATAGGTAACAAGAAAACCACAAACAAAATCCACAAAGGTCTAAGTGCATTCAGCTAAACAAGAGTAATAATTACAATTTGGCTAAACAACAAAATGCTCAACAGAAATTGACATAAAATTAATTCAAGATTTCCTAAACAAATTATTGTACATCCATGTAAAATTACAGTTTAACAAAAACATGGACGATACTTGTTCAGACAAAATGATATCTTGAACTAATAAAACACTAAACGTCAATAATGAGCAAGCACTTACGGCCAATGGTCTAAAACAAAGATTATAAGCGTCTTAAGAATGCAAGATCCAATCTCAATAGGAGTAGTGATACTATGCACTTAAGTCACTTATATATTTGACCAAACAAATGTGGAGTTTTGGGTAAGATCAGAAGCACAATGAAATTACATGTCAAATGCGTTGTACTAGCAAAATAATGTTGGCCTAAGTCAGAAGGGCGTTAAAATTGCATGTCAAATATGCTATACCAACCAAATAATGTTGGCCAAAATATAAAAAAACACAATAAAATTGAATGCCAAAAGTGTTGTACCAACCAAATAATGTTGGCTAAAATCAAAAGCACTTTAAAGTTGCATGCCAAATATATGATCTGTTAGTGAGCTTTAACAAATATATATATATATATATATATATATAAAAGCACAATAGAATGAAACAAAGTACCAAAGTCGCCAAAAGAGCATGTCATATAACCATCAATGCGCGCATAAGAATATATTACATTAAAACTGCTCCAAGAAATACAATATTAACACAAAAGTGCACACAATAATATATGGTATTAATATATCTATAATTCTCAAGATAAGATACTTGTGTGCACACTCCCACTAATCCAATAAACCATAGTAACATTAGAAGTCGCATTAGAGCCAACTAGTATCAAAATACTCTAGTGTTACAAATTTGATAGTGGAATCATGAATCCGTGGTAAAGTCATTTAAGTGAGTCTCAAACTCACAATCTTTCTCTCTTCAAGAATAAATAATTAGAGAAAAATACGATAACGCAGAGTTACCAAGAGAAGTGGTTAAACAATAGAAATCACAAATATAGCCCAATATATTTAGAATATATCAACCACTAGCTCTTACAAAATTTGTATTTCAAAATTAACCCCATACATTTTTCAACAGAAAATCTCCTTTTACCATTACAAGCATAAAATTATTAAAAGATTTTATGAATGAGACAACCCATAGTTTATCAACAAATGAGTGAGGTTAAAATCCCTTATATTTTAAATAGAATATGGGATCAACTTCAAGTTTTTTAACAACTCACTCAAAGGTTCAAGTGTTAAAATATAGACGATAACGAAATACACTTGAAAACAAAATTGGGTTACCACAACAGCGGCGGAAGCATATATGACCTATACTTAATCACTATAAAGGATATGACAATAATCAGTCTCTAACTCCCACTGTCCCCAAATTACAACATTAAAGAATAATTATTTAATTTTAGTATATTGTCTAAGCAAGAATTATTAATACCCAAAATGATTCTCACAATCACACCAAATTTCAGTATGTTGGTCGTATAACAACAAGAACCAAAACCCCTCAATCAATTTTTCAAAAAACACGCATCGAATTCTTTGGGGTGAAATGAACAGAATCAATTTTGAAGAAAACACGAACAGTACATGCGAATTCAACTGGTACACATACAATCAGTCATAATCCATATCAATTGGGCTCTGATACCAATTGCTAAATTTAGAAGAACCTAACAAATCATACATTTCTATAGATAAAGATTACAGCATGTTAATTCTTGTAATTTTAGTAAAGAAATTGTGTACTTGAAGGATCCATGATCACTGGTGTCTGAAATTGTCAGTGTATAAGAGAAGGGGCAGATAGAGCGTTCAGAGAGTAAACTGCTCTCTATCTGATGTATTGCTCAACAATATGAGGGAATCGTTTTATATACTATCAGGTGAGACCAGGATCCTCTCAATGGGCATAGTTAACTGACCTAACCCATCATATATCAGAGCCCAATATATCATCTATCAAAATACATGCATAAGAATTAAATTAATAATCCATATAATTGATATTAATAACCAAATAAAATATATTCTAATTAATTGATAATGTTAATCCACATAATCAAAATAGAGTATTAATTATAAATAATATAATAAATTGTACCCAGTTTTGTTGTATAAATGCCATCCTAAGTGCCACTCGAAGTAAGAATATCCTCTCTGATGTAATGAGAGAGGGATTGAAATATTTTTTTCCAGCAACCAGAGGATGAAAATAAAAGGAAACCAAGTCCGTCCTCCATGCATGAGTCTCATGGTCGATTGAACCAGCCACCAACTGAACCTGTTGCTCAAAGGGAGCATGAGCATACAAAAGACCATTAGCTTCTCCAGGCAACGAATTATTCCGCCAAATATCCACCTTCGTTCCATCCCCAATCCGCCAAACACTACCTCCTCTAACAGCCATTCCCACATTGAAGATGCTAGACCAAGAAAATCTAGGCCTATTCCCCAACCGAGCCTCCAAAATATACCCTCTGTTAAAATACACCGTTTGAAACACCCTACTCACAAGAAGCTTCGTCCGTGTGAAGAAATACCACCAGTTTTTTACAAGAAAAGATTAATTAAAAGCATGAAAGGCAGGAAACCACAATCCCCATTCAACCTTAAGCACGACTAGCCTCTCCCACCTAAGCCAATGAACGTTCCTTGGGGAGTGCATAACAAGACATAACAAAAGACGGTATCGTCTAGACCACATATTTAATGAGAACCACTCCTTCCACCCCTTTAACTTCTTTTAGGCTCTCTCATTAACAAAATTAAACACTTGCATTTTCCAATGAGTCAGAAGGGTAGGAAAACCCTTGTACATATCATAACTCTCAACTTCCCTAAAATCCAACAACACAGATCATCAACCTGATACTAAGTACATTTCAACTACATGCGAGTTGATACTTGTCAAGGTTGGTCATCTATCTAAAAGCTCACTCATAGGTCCATTCACCATATTAATAAGATTGAACTCTTGGAACTGACGTATTAAATTTTAAATAATAATTAAATAATTTATGATAAATATATTCAAACTATAATGTTAATTATTAATTAACAATAATAACTTTGTATTTTCTATCAAAGTATAACTCCGTTTTGGAAAAGTCAATTTGTATTTAATTATGTGAGAAAATTAATAAATAGAGAAATACGCATGTGATGAAATTGTTTAAAATCTGTTAGTATGACATTTTTAAAATTTTAGTGTTTTTTTACTGATAATTATGAAGATATTATCTCCTCACTCTGGTTTTCAATCTGGCTTGATTGACAGAATGCAAAGGCCGATCCTATATGTCTCCTTGTTGCGAATCTCTTGTAAGGCACCCCATAATTATTATGGACCAGTGCACTTACCCATTTCTTATTATAAAATATTCCTCAACAGCAACATGATAAGGAGAATAACCTGCTATGCAAATATACTGTAACGCAAAACAAATTATGCATCTTAATAATATAATATAATAGTTGTTCCGATTTAAATATTAGTATATTATCCTTAAAAAGCACATTATCAGAATATTTGAACTTTCACTTTCATGAAATTATTTAGAAACAATAATCAATCATATAGATGTTTGTGGTAGAAATTTAAGTGAATGATGAAGGTTAAGCCCCAAACCATGTATATATACGTGAATAGGAAATGTTTAGAATGTTTTACTGCTAACAAGCTATCATGGGTAAAATGGGAAACAGTTTGTAAACCAAAGGAAGAGGAGGATTTGGGGGTAAAGGATATAGTGAAGTTTAATAGGGCTCTCTTAGGAAAGTGGAGATGAAAGCTGTTGGGGGAGAGGGAGAGTTTATGGAGCAGGGTGTTGGTTGCAAAATACAGGGAGGGGGTTAGATTTGGGGAGGAGGAGTGCTTTGGGGAGGGTTCTAATTGGTGGAAGGACTTAGGTAAGGTTTGCGTAGCAAGCTTGGAGGGGGCTTGGTTTGGGAAGAGTTCAAAAAGGGTAATAGGAGAGGGTCGAGAGGTGAGGTTTTGGGTTGATAATTGGACGGGAAACGGGTGTCTAAAACAGAAGTATAGGAGGCTGTTTGATATATCTGAACAAAAGGATGAAAGTGTTGCGGAGATGGGACTTTGGGAGGAAGCGGGGTGGGTGCGGCGGTTCCAGTGGAGGAGAGTGATGTTTGAGTGGGAAAAGGACCTTTTTAATAATCTTATGCAGGATATTGCTCAACCGAGGCTAAAAATAGGCGAAAAAGATAGCTGGTGCTGTTTGGCTAGGCAAGATGGTGAATATTCCGTGAAATCAGCATATATAGCACAGTTGCCGAGTGAGGAGAGTAACGGTAATACTTCCTTGTACAGAATAGTGTGGGCATCTCCAACACCGTCCAAAGTGAAGGCGTTCATATGGAAACTAGCGCTGGAAAGATTACCGACGATGGATAATTTACTAAGAAGAGTAGTGTGTGAGCAGAATAAGAAGAGAAAGTATAACAATAATCATTTATTCAAAAACCAAGAGTTCGAATACCACCACCTCATCATCAAGTCTCAATTAAATCCAAGGCAAGTCATAACCAATTATTCAAAGAACAAACCCCAACACATCACAAACGTAAATATACTTACAAAGAGTTACCCTTACATCATCATCATCATCAATATATCATAATCACAATTCTCAAATCCAAACATGCATCACAATACCATCAATTTCATCATCATAAACAGAATAATTTCCAACAACAAAATCATAGGTAAAACACCACTGACTCTATCTAGACCCAGAGTTACCCTTACCTTTTACTATTTTGCTTGATCTTGATCTCCGTCCTTTCATAAAGACTTAGTTGCATGTTCATCAACAACCATAGGATAGACCAGAACCCAACTCAAAAGAAAATAAACTCAAAACAAGCCAAACAACAACTTGCTGTCTGGGGCCTAGCGCCCAAGCGTTGTCTTCCAACGCTCAAGCGTTGTCTTCCAACGCTCAAGCGTTGCGTCCCTGTCTGGCAACACGAACTGGGCAGAACCTCAACGCCCAGGCATTGGGAGTCCAGCGCTCATGCACTGACTTTCTGCCAGAAAACCTGAAAATGTGTTTTTTCATCCCAAAATCAAAACCAAACATCTACCTTTCGAAAACCAACTAACTAACATAAAGGCAAGAAAATAAACAGGCAACGACTTAGTTTTAGATCAACAAAACCACTATGCAGCCGTCAATGCATAGCGTTTCCTTACCTCTCATTTTCCTTAGAGTTCTTGTGGAACTCTATCTAGGATGTTCATTGAGGTTTAACAAAAAGAATAAACAAGCATGAAATGACAACCACAAGACTTAAGTGTCAACTCGTCCAAATGATCATGTTTCAAAAATCAACTTCCCCATTACAACTCCGTTGTATAATTCTCGGCCATTCTTGGCTTAGGATAGAGGTTGACCTTTCATTTCGATCCGACATTGACAACAAGACATATAAACATTTTAAATGAGATTTTAAGAAAGGATATTAGCCTCTAAGAGAGGAGTAGGTTCGGTCATCCCTCATTGAGCGTCAAATAGGTTTTGTTTTCCAAAACCATATGCCCTTGGGAAGCCTTCATCACCCAACTTTGTAGAACATGAAAACAAGGTTCAAAACAAAACTTTAACTCTAACATACGGCATGGATTCGGCCATCTTTATTGAGCACCAAAGGAGTTTGTTTTCTCCAAAACCATGTGCATCAAGAAAAGCCTTCATTATCCCATATTAAGCAAAACAAAACGTGATATCTAGGAAAACACCAACCTTAGAAGAGGAGCATAGGCTCGGCCATAGCTTGTTGCTCATCAAGGATAATTTCTCCTCTTCCAACAACTCACTTTTTGGAGGCCTCATCACCCAAAAACAAGGTTTGATAACAAAGGTTTTCCAAACGATTTTGAAAACTAGAAAGCATAAAACTTTACAAAATAAAACTACCTCATGGATCAACTCAAAGTCATGTTCTTTCTTGGAGGATCCTTTGGAGAAAAACAAGTTTGGAACCATTGTTTGGTTCAAACTCTAGCATAACTATAAGAAAATAATATTGCAACAGAAGAAGTAGAAGAAGGAGAAGAAGAAGAGAAAGTATAACAATAACCATTTATTCTAAAACCAAGAGTTCGAATACCACCACCTCATCATCAAGTCTCAATTAAATCCAAGGCAAGTCATAACCAATTATTCAAAGAACAAACCCCAACACATCACAAACGTAAATATACCTACAAAGAGTTACCCTTACATCATCATCATCAATATATCATAATCAAAACTCTCAAATCCAAACATGCATCACAATACCATCAATTTCATCATCATAAACAGAATAATTCCCAACAACAAAATCATAGGTAAAACACCACTGACTCTATCTAGACCCAGAGTTACCCTTACCTTTTACTATTTTGCTTGATCTTGATCTCCGTCCTTTCATAAAGACTTAGTTGCATGTTCATCAACAACCATAGGATAGACCAGAACCCAACTCAAAAGGAAATAAACTCAAAACAAGCCAAACAACAACTTGCTGTCTGGGGCCTAGCGCCCAAGCGTTGTCTTCCAACGCTCAAGCGTTGGGTCCCTGTCTGGCAACACGAACCGGGCAGAACCTCAACGCCCAGACGTTGGCAGTCCAGCGCTCATGCGCTGACTCCCTACCAGAAACCCTGAAAATGTGTTTTTTCATCCCAAAACCAAAACCAAACATCTACCTTTCAAAAACCAACTAACTAACATAAAGGCAAGAAAATAAACAGACAACGTCTTAGTTTTAGATCAACAAAACCACTATGCAACCGTCAATGCATAGAGTTTCCTCACCTCTCATTTTCCTTAGAGTTCTTGTGGAACTCTATCTAGGATATTCATTGAGGTTTAACAAAAAGAATAAACAAGCATGAAATGACAACCACAAGACTTAAGTCTCAACTCATCCAAAGGATCATGTTTAAAAAATCAACTTCTCCATTACAGCTCCGTTGTATAATTCTCGGCCATGCTTGGCTTAAGAGAGAGGTTGACCTTTCATTTCGATCCGACATTCACAACAAGACATATAAAAATTTTAAACGAGATTTTAAGAAAGGATATTAGCCTCTAAGAGAGGAGGAGGTTCGGTCATCCCTAATTGAGCGTCAAATAGGTTTTGTTTTCCAAAACCATATGACCTTGGGAAGCCTTCATCACCCAACTTTGTAGAACATGAAAACAAGGTTCAAAACAAAACTTTAACTCTAACATAAGGCATGGATTCGGCAATCTTTATTGAGCACCAAAGGAGTTTGTTTTCCCCAAAACCATGTGCATCAAGAAAAGCCTTCATTATCCCATATTAAGCTAAACAAAACGAGATATCTAGGAAAACATCAACCTTAGAAGAGGAGCATAGGCTCGGCCATAGCTTGTTGCTCATCAAGGATAATTTCTCCTCTTCCAACAAGTCACTTTTAGGAGGCCTCATCACCCAAAAACAATTTTTGATAACAAAGGTTTTCCAAATCATTTTGAGAACAAGAAAGCAGAAAACTTTACAAAATAAAACAACCTCAACGATCAACTCAAAGTCATGTTCTTTCTTGGAGGATCCTTTGGATAAAAACAAGTTTGGAACCATTGTTTGGTTCAAACTCTAGCATAACTATAACAAAAGAATATTGCAACAGAAGAAGTAGAAGAAGGAGAAGAAGAAGAGAAAGTATAACAATAACCATTCATTCAAAAACCAAGAGTTCTAATACCACCACCTCATCATCAAGTCTCAATTAAATCCAAGGCAAGTCATGACAAATTATTCAAAGAACAAACCCCAACACGTCACAAACGTAAATATACCTACAAAGAGTTACCCTTTCATCATCATCAGCAATATATCATAATCACAACTCTAAAATCCAAACATGCATCACAATACCTTCAATTTCATCATCACAAACAGAATAATTCCCAACAACAAAATCATAGGTAAAACACCGCTGACTCTATCCATACCCAGAGTTACCCTTACCTTTTACTCTATTGCTTGATCTTGATCTCCGTCCTTTCACAACGACTTAGTTGCATGTTCATCAACAACCATAGGATAGACCAGAACCCAACTCAAAAGAAAATAAACTCAAAACAAGCCAAACAACAACTTGCTGTCTGGGGCCTGGCGCCCAAGCGTTGTCATCCAACGCTCAAGCGTTGGGTCCCTGTCTGGCAACACGAACTGGGCAGTATCTCAACGCCAAGGCATTGGGAGTCCAGCGCTAATGCGTTGACTCCCTACCAGAAACCCTGAAAATGTGTTTTTCATCCCAAAACCAAAACCAAACATCTAACTTTCAAAAACCAACTAACTAACACAAAGGAAAGAAAATAAACAGACAACGACTTTGTTTTAGATCAACCAAACCACTATGCAACCGTCAATGCATAGAGTTTCCTTACCTCTCATTTTCCTTAGAGTTCTTGTGGAACTCTATCTAGGATGTTCATTGAGGTTTAACAAAAAGAATAAACAAGCATGAAATGACAACCACAAGACTTAAGTCTCAACTCGTCTAAAGGATCATGTTTCAAAAGTCAACTTCTCCATTACTACTCTGTTGTATAATTCTCGGCCATTCTTGGCTCAGGAGATAGGTTGACCTTTCATTTCGATCCGACATTCACAACAAGACATATAAACATTTTAAACGAGATTTTAAGAAAGGATATTAGCCTCTAAGAGAGTAGTAGGTTCGGTCATCCCTCATTGAGCAGCAAATAGGTTTTGTTTTCCAAAACCATATGCCCTTGGGAAGCCTTCATCACCCAACTTTGTAGAACATGAAAACAAGGTTCAAAACAAAACTTTAACTCTAACATAAGGCATGGATTAGGCCATCTTTATTGAGCACCAAAGGAGTTTGTTTTCTCCAAAAGCATGTGCATCAAGAAAAGCCTTCATTAACCCATATTAAGCAAAACAAAACGTGATATCTAGGAAAACATCAACCTTAGAAGAGGAGCAATAACTCGGCCATAGCTTGTTGCTCATCAAGGATAATTTCTCCTCTTCCAACAAGTCACTTTTAGGAGGCCTCATCACCCAAAAACAATTTTTGATAACAAAGGTTTTCCAAATCATTTTGAGAACAAGAAAGCAGAAAACTTTAAAAAATAAAACAACCTCAATGATCAACTCAAAGTCATGTTCTTTCTTGGAGGATCCTTTGGAGAAAAACAAGTTTGGAACAATTGTTTGGTTCAAACTCTAGCATAACTATAACAAAAGAATATTGCAACATAAGAAGTAGAAGAAGGAGAAGAAGAAGAGAAAGTATAACAATAACCATTCATTCAAAAACCAAGAGTTCTAATACCACCACCTCATCATCAAGTCTCAATTAAATCCAAGGCAAGTCATAACCAATTGTTCAAAGAACAAACCCCAACACATCACAAACGTAAATATACCTACAAAGAGTTACCCTTACATCATCATCATCAATATATTGTTATCACAATTCTCATATCCAAACATGCATCACAATACCATCAATTTCATCATCATAAACAGAAAAATTCCCAACAACAAAATCATAGATATAACACCACTGACTCTATCTAGACGCAGAGTTACCCTTACCTTTTACTCTTTTGCTTGATCT
Organism: Acmispon strigosus; assembly: GCA_030819835.1. Lineage (NCBI taxonomy): Eukaryota > Viridiplantae > Streptophyta > Magnoliopsida > Fabales > Fabaceae > Acmispon > Acmispon strigosus. The sequence goes on from JAUAMA010000007.1 coordinate 33,068,274, forward strand.
TGATCTCCGTCCTTTCACAACAACTTAGTTGCATGTTCATCAACAACCATAGGATAGACCAGAACCCAACTCAAAAGAAAATAAACTCAAAACAAGCCAAACACCAACTTGCTGTCTAGGGCCTAGCGCCCAAGCGTTGTCTTCCAACACTCAAGCATTGGGTCCCTGTCTGGAAACATGAACTGGGCAGAACCTCAACGCCGAGGCGTTGGGAGTCCTGCACTCATGCGTTGACTCCTTGCCAGAAACCCTGAAAATGTATTTTTTCATCCCAAAACCAAAACCAAACATCTACCTTTCGAAAACCAACTAACTAACATATAGGCAAGAAAATAAACAGACAAAGACTTAGTTTTAGATCAACAAAACCACTATGAAACCGTCAATGCATAGAGTTTCCTTACCTCTCATTTTCCTTAGAGTTCTTGTAGAACTCTATCTAGGATATTCATTGAGGTTTAACAAAAAGAATAAACAAGCATGAAACGACAACCACAAGACCTTAGTCTCAACTCGTCCAAAGGATCATGTTTCAAAAATCAACCTCTCCATTACAACTCCGTTGTATAATTCTCGGCCATTCTTGGCTTAGGAGAGAGGTTGACCTTACATTTCGATCCAACATTCACAACAAGACATATAAACATTTTAAACGAGATTTTAATAAAGAATATTAGCCTCTAAGAGAGGAGTAGGTTCGGTCATCCCTCATTGAGCATCAAATAGGTTTTGTTTTCCAAAACCATATGCCCTTGGGAAGCCTTCGTCACCCAACTTTGTAGATTACGAAAACAAGGTTCAAAACAAAACTTTAACTCTAACATAAGGCATGGATTCGGCCATCTTTATTGAGCACCAAAGGAGTTTGTTTTCTCCAAAACCATGTGCATCAAGAAAAGCCTTCATTATCCCATATTAAGCAAAACAAAACGTGATATCTAGGAAAACATCAACCTTAGAAGAGGAGCATAGGCTCGGCCATAGCTTGTTGCTCATCAAGGATAATTTCTCCTCTTCCAGCATGTCACTTTTACGAGGCCTCATCACCCAAAAGGAAGGTTTGATAACAAAGGTTTTCCAAACCATTTTGAGAACAAGAAAGCATAAAACTTTACAAAATAAAACAACCTCATGGATCAACTCAAAGTCATGTTCTTTCTTGGAGGATCCTTTGGAGTAAAACAAGTTTGGAACCATTGTTTGGTTCAAACTCTAGCATAACTATAACAAAACAATATTGCAACAGAAGAAGTAAAAGAAGGAGAAGAAGAAAAAGAGAAAGTATAACAATAACCATTTATTCAAAAACCAAGAGTTCGAATACCACCACCTCATCATCAAGTCTCAATTAAATCCAAGGCAAGTCATGACCAATTATTCAAAGAACAAACCCCAACACATCACAAACGTAAATATACCTACAAAGAGTTACCCTTACGTCATCATCGTCAATATATCGTAATCACAATTCTCAAATCCAAACATGCATCACAATACCATCAATTTCATCATCATAAACAGAATAATTCCCAACAACAAAATCATAGGTAAAACACCACTGACTCTATCTAGACCCAGAGTTACCCTTACCTTTTACTCTTTTGCTTGATCTTGATCTCCGTCCTTTCACAATGACTAAGTTGCATGTTCATCAACAACCATAGGATAGACCATAACCCAACTCAAAAGAAAATAAACTCAAAACAAGCCTAACAACAACTTGCTGTCTGGGGCCTAGCGCCCAAGCGATGTCTTCCAATGCTCAAGCATTGGGTCCCTGTCTAGCAACACGAACTGGGCAGAACCTCAACGCCCAGGCGTTGGGAGTCCAGCGCTCATGCGCTGACTTTCTGCCAGAAACCCTGAAAATGTGTTTTTTCATCCCAAAACCAAAACCAAACATCTACCTTTCGAAAACCAACTAACTAACATAAAGGCAAGAAAATAAACAGACAACGACTTAGTTTTAGATCAACAAAACCACTGTGCAACCGTCAATGCATAGAGTTTCCTTACTTCTCATTTTCCTTAGAGTTCTTGTGGAACTCGATCTAGGATATTCATTGAGGTTTAACAAAAAGAATAAACAAGCATGAAATGACAACCACAAGACTTAAGTCTCAACTCGTCCAAAGGATCATGTTTCAAAAATCAACTTATCCATTACAACTCCGTTGTATAATTCTCGGCCATTCTTGGCTTAGGAGAGAGGTTGACCTTTCATTTCGATCCGACATTCACAACAAGACATATAAACATTTTAAACGAGATTTTAAGAAAGGATATTAGCCTCTAAGAGAGAAGTAGGTTCGGTCATCCCTCATTGAGAATCAAATAGGTTTTGTTTTCCAAAACCATATGCCCTTGGGAAGCCTTCATCACCCAACATTGTAGAACATGAAAACAAGGTTCAAAACAAAACTTTAACTCTAACATAAGGCATGGATTCGGCCATCTCTATTGAGCACCAAAGGAGTTTGTTTTCTCCAAAAGCATGTGCATCAAGAAAAGCCTTCATTATCCCATATTAAGCAAAACAAAACGTGATATCTAGGAAAACATCAACCTTAGAAGAGGAGCATAGGCTCGGCCATAGCTTGTTGCTCATCAAGGATAATTTCTCCTCTTCCAGCATGTCACTTTTACGAGGCCTCATCACCCAAAAGGAAGGTTTGATAACAAAGGTTTTCCAAACCATTTTGAGAACAAGAAAGCATAAAACTTTACAAAATAAAACAACCTCATGGATCAACTCAAAGTCATGTTCTTTCTTGGAGGATCCTTTGGAGAAAAACAAGTTTGGAACCATTGTTTGGTTCAAACTCTAGCATAACTATAACAAAAGAATATTGCAACAGAAGAAGTAGAAGAAGGAGAAGGAGAAGGAGAAGAAGAGAAAGTATAACAATAACCATTTATTCAAAAACCAAGAGTTCGAATACCACCACCTCATCATCAAGTCTCAATTAAATCCAAGGCAAGTCATGACCAATTATTCAAAGAACAAACCCCAACACATTACAAACGTAAATATACCTACAAAGAGTTACCCTTACGTCATCATCGTCAAAATATCATAATCACAATTCTCAAATCCAAACATGCATCACAATACCATCAATTTCATCATCATAAACAGAATAATTCTCAACAACAAAATCATCGGTAAAACACCACTGACTCTATCTAGACCTAGAGTTACCCTTACCTTTTACTCTTTTCCTTGATCTTGATCTCCGTCCTTTCACAACGACTTAGTTGCATGTTCATCAACAACCATAGGATAGACCAGAACCCAACTCAAAAGAAAATAAACTCAAAACAAGCCAAACAACAACTTGCTGTCTGGGGCCTAGCGCCCAAGCGTTGTCATCCAACGCTCAAGCGTTGGGTCCCTGTCTGGCAACACGAACTGGGCAGAACCTCAACGCCCAGGCATTGGGAGTCCAGCGCTCATGCGTTGACTCCCTGCCAGAAACCCTGAAAATGTGTTTTTTCATCCCAAAACCAAAACCAAACATCTACCTTTCGAAAACCAACTAACTAACATAAAGACAAGAAAATAAACAGACAACGACTTAGTTTTAGATCAACAAAACCACTATGCAACCGTCAATGCATAGAGTTTCCTTACCTCTCATTTTCCTTAGAGTTCTTGTGGAACTCTATCTAGGATATTCATTGAGGTTTAACAAAAAGAATAAACAAGCATGAAATGACAACCACAAGACTTAAGTCTCAACTCGTCCAAAGGATCATGTTTCAAAAATAAACTTCTCCATTACAACTCCGTTGTATAATTCTTGGCCATTCTTGGCTTAGGAGAGAGGTTGACCTTTCATTTTGATCCGACATTCACAAAAAGACATATAAACATATAGAAAGAAAACTAAACACCATATCCTTTCCAAAACCTACCTTTCACCAAGAGAGAAAGAGCAAAACGTGATAGGGAGAAGAGAGGGAAAGGAGCGCGGCCAAGGAGAGGAAAAGAAGAGAAAAATGAGAGAAAACAAGAGAGAAGAGAGAGAGACTGACCAGCCATATAAAGGAGGCATTAACACTCATTAAACTCACATTTAAACCCATTTATTGCTCATGATTAAAATTAAAACATACCTCACTAGGATTCAACACAAGCCATGCCCATCAATTGCTTAAGTCTTAACCACTAAGCCACAACTTTTCTTGTTAGTTTTTATTTAGGTTGATTTTTTTTTTAAAAAATAGCTTAAATGAATAGGTTGTCTTGTTCTTTTTAAATTTAATATATATATATACATATAGGCTGATTTTTTTAAAATAATCTTAAATAAATAGGTTTATTTGAAGAAAAAGTACCTAGTTATTTTTATGTTTTTTTTTTGTTTTTTTTTTAAATTATCATTTGATATATCGCTGAAATTAAAGTAACAAATCTAAATAGGATAATTACATAATTTAGGCTGATATGTTTTTTTTAAATAATCTTAAATAAATAGGATGATTTTTTTTAATTTCAATAGCATTTAAATATAATATATATATGTACTTTTTTTTTGGTTACATATACGTACTTTAAGAATACCAAACACTAGATAAAAAAAAAACACCAAACACACCAAAAAAATTAATTATACACCATATTATAATTTGAAAAATTACTCTAACTAATACCTAAAATTAATGAATAGAATTAAACACCTTTTTGAATTCAAATTCAAATTAAAAAACTAAAATTCGAAATCTATTTTACTTTAAATATTTTAGTAATATAATAACTATTTAAAAACCAAATTGGGACTAACAATATATTTTAATAAATAAATTTAGTGTCAATATGAGTTGGTTGGAGGGAAAGACAATATTAATTTTACATTAGAATTACGATTTCGTTTAAGAAAGTAATTTTTTAAAATCTAATTAATATAAGATATGTTGTAAAATGGGTATGATGAGAAAATAAATATAAATATTTACAAATCAATTACAGAATCATTATTTTTTTAAGTTTGATTTTTCTGAAATTTTTATAAATTAAATAAATAAATATTTGCTATTAATAAATCCCCAAAATTTATGAATTGAATTAATTACCTTTTTGTCATTAAAATTTAAATTAAAAAATTCAAATTCGAAATCTATTTTAATTTAAATATTTAAGTAATATAATAATTACTTTTTTGGTACAAGTAATATAGTAAATATTTTAAAACAATTTTATTTCCAAAACTTGTTGTATTATTATTTTCAGGAAATATCCCTATCGTCCAGACGAAAGGAAAAGTATCGCTTGCTCACATTATCAATAAGAAGAAGAATAGTTCTATGAAGAACTATCGTCCGAAGTAAAAGACAAAAGAGAAATAATCGTCTAGCAAAGAACATATTGGTATCGTCCGAGCAAGAATGAGAAGCATCGTCCCAAGTAAAAGACAAAAGAGACAGAATATGCTTTATTCGAATGCTTTAGTCGAAGAGAATATGCTCTGTGAATTGTCTACAGCTATCTAGCACAACCGCCGTCTAGTCTACCACCACCACCGCCACCACCCGTATAGTCTATCACCACCACCACCACAACCGTCTAGTCTACAACCGCCACCACCACCGCCACCACCACCACCGCCACCGCCACCGCTATCTAGTCTACAACCGCCACCACCACCACTTCCACCCTCTCCGCCACCACCACCGCCATCTAGTCTACCACCACCACCACCGTCCAGTATACCACCACCACCACCGCCACCACATCTAGTCTACCACCACCCCGCCGCCGCTACCACTGTCTAGTCTACAACCACCACCACCTCCACCAAATCCACCACCATCTAGTCTACCACCACATCCACCACCACCACCACCACAACCACAACCACATACACTACAATCACCACCGCCAACACCACCACAATCATCATCTCTACCACTACCACCATTACCATTACCATCACCCTCACCACTTCCATTACCTGCACCACCACCACCACAAGGTAGTCTACCACCACCACATCGACCACCAAACCCTAGAATACAACTACCACCAGCTAGTCCACCACCACGCCACCCAGAACTTATTCAACAAACACCACCTCGACCACATTCTTCCCAACCCCCACCATATTCACCAACACCAACACTCCCACCTCCACCTCATTTCCTTCTACCACCCCCACCATCACCACCGCCTAATGCATCACGAAAACCACGACCTCCTCCGCATCTTTTTTTTAATATAATTTTTTTTACCAAATTCATAACATTATTTAATTACATATATACTACTGTCCTACCAATAGGTCCATTAAAATTTGGTAAATTCAACAATTGTCCATAGCGGAGGCCCATAGCTTAGACGACTAGTGATTTTTATTCTTCCTCTCCTGTAGAAATAATCTACCGATGGGTTTCTTAACTGGGTAATCAACGAATTCCTGCAAATATGCATCAATGGTGATAAGCATACCTCAAACGATCCATTTCACCACCATCAATTACTCCAACACAAAAAGGTCAACCGTGCACTAGCTCTACCGCAGGTGCCTATACCGCACTCTTATTCAGAACTAAAACAGATCCCTGAACTCGTAATTACTATTTTCGCGTTATTTCTCCTGCTTGAAACCATTTTAACAATATTCACAAATTTAAACACGAGCTGAAGACTAAACCAGGGTTTAACGTTTTTCCAGAACTCAATACTCCAATCCCTGGACTCGTTATTAGTATTTTCGCTTTAAGATGATGTTGACGGAGAAGTGAGAACTCACAGTGGGTTGCAGGTTGTTCTGGGTTTGGGTTCTTCGTGGTTTCAGATCATGTGGGGGGTCTTTTATAGATACCAAAATAATATAGGGGCAAAAACAGTAAGGTTTATAATTTAATCTTCAAATGCATGAGGGACCTACACAGAATTTTAGGAATTATAAAAAAAATCACTACCACCACCTGATCTCCCACCACCACTACCACCACCACCACCATCTAGTATATCACCACATCAACCACCTAGACACCACCATCACCACCACCAACAACGTGTCCGTTGCCTAATAACTTAACCTTTTGTAATAATTGATTAATTGACATAATACCAGAGTCTTTATCACTTAGTGGTCTCTAGTTCAATCGTTGTCACTCCCACCACCAACACCAAAACAACCACCACCATGTCCACCACCGCCATCAACACTACAACCACCAATATGTGTGAACATAACAATTTTTAATTTTTTTTAGGTCATAACAACAACAACAAAATAGTTTTTAATATTCTTTGTTGGACAGAAAAATTCAAGGCAAGTTGGGCCACTAAATGTGGTTACACACTTGTTGTTTTTTTATTGTCCACCGCGGAGGCCCAAGCCTTTAGTAAACCTTTATTTTTTAGTTTTCTTCCTCACCAAAAAAAATCTTGCCTGGCGCACGGTACCCAAGGGTTCAACGACATGAACATAGTGGGGGTCTTTGTGGAAATCATGGAAAATATTGGGTAACAAGTGCATAGGTTTCAAATTTAATAACCAGACAAATGACGGACTACAATGGAAATATCATAAATTCAAAATATCAAATTTTTTCACTGACGCATGGTACCGGTGTTGATAACTTATGCACCATAGGCGGCACCCGTGCATAGGTTTCAAATTTAATAACCAAACAAAGGACGGACTACAATGGAAATATCAGAAATTCAAAATATCAAATTTTTTCACTGACGCACGGTACCAGTGTTGCTAACTTATGCACCATAGGCAGCCCCTTTCTTTTGCTTCTAGGTCTCGGAGCAGGGGAGGGAAGTGGTTTCACCTACTGAGGTTTACTGCAGAGAAAGATAAAGCACAACCTTTGTATAAATGACAGAATAGATGGTTTTTCCACTTAGATGAACCAAAAACTAAACGAATAAACCCCGACAGAACATTCTGCTATGCTTAAGCAGGGTTCAAACTATTGAAACTTCCAACTAAAAGCAAATAATGTTAGATTCAATTTCCAGTGAGGAAAATAATATCAAAAGATATAAATAAGTACATGTTATCCTAATAATAGATCCCCTGACACAGAAGAACTTTGTAGCTGGATAATTTGCTTGTCTAACCCCTATATTGCCTGTCTCAGTCATCTTGTGCAACACAAAAGTACTATGGTTCTGTAATGCAGTTTGGTCTGGACATCAGGACATATGCCTTCCAAAATACTATAAGAGCAAACCTCGAAAAAATGGTCTTGAGAAAACAAGCCTGAAAGCTTGCATTACATACTATTATAACCTACCCAAACACTTGCCGCACTCTTAAAGAGAAACTAACTTTATTTCATTTTTATACAAATTCTAAAGAGTCACATGAACAGTCTGAAATCATTACAAGATAAAAATTCACTTCATTGAGCAGGAAAAATCAAGCTATACAGATAGATGCATTCAATCAAACACCATGAATCCTCTCAATCAGATTCACTTTCAATCTCTCTCAATCCCGTATATGAACAGCTAATTTTAAATCTAACAGTTTAAAAATATTTATGAATTAAACTTCAACTCATTGATCCCAACCAACTCTTTAAGCGTCAAAAACTTATAGAGAGAGAGAGAGACCAGAATAACAGAAGAGTGAGTGAATTAGAGAACAAATTTCAAAACCCTGCATCTAAGAATTCAATATCTTCAGCAATCCCGTGATCATCATGTGCATCAGCAACATCATTATCGACCCTCTCAGTGATTCTGTCTTCTTCATAATGCAGCCCCTCTAAAAGCCTCTCCAGAGCCCCTGGCAAGCCTGGCACCTAGGCCCATCTTTCCACCCTTGGTCTCCGGGTCATACGATGAGGAGGAATAATTGAGCGGGGGCAGAAGGCCCGCTAGACCTAGCATAACAACCGCTAGGTCAGTCAAAGAAAGTTGGAGATGGTGGAGGAGCACCGCAATAGTAGCCGGGATAGTAACCACCTTGTATGAATCACCGTAAGAGGTGTAGGAAAAGTAAGGTGCAGGTGAGGTGGTGGAGAAGCACCTTTGTCTCCTATTAATCTATGCATATGACATAATAGAACAACCATATTTGCTCCATTGCTCCTTATGATCTTTTAAGAGATTTTTTTAGTGTATTAAAACTCCTTTCCTAGAAGTGGAACTCCAATATCATGAAAAATAGGACTTCGCAAATTCGGACCAAAGGCAACAGTGGCTGCAAACATATCTTGAAAGCCTTGCAATAATTTGATTAGGTTAAGTGATAAGCTCGCTCAATACCATAAATGAGCTATGTACGGATGAACTTTGGTGTTTGCTTCTTCGTCACATGTCACTTTTATGTTTGCTTGCCTCAATTTGACCTTCTTTATTTTTTAAATAGCAGATTCAGATTTTCTACAAAACAAGTCCATACCCCCCCCCCCCCAAATTCTAGGTGGTAGGAAATCTTGATAATCATCAAGCTCATCAATATCACCTTCGCCATTTACCAAGTTTTCAAGATCAAGATCCCTCACATTTGGAATTTCATAGTTGTCTTACTTCTTTTTAGTTGCATATGCCAAAAGCATTCCCCAACTTCCTTGTGACACTTGATGCATGGTGCACCATTACCCCGCTTCCCTGTTAAATGTTGTTTGGCTCTAGTGAACCCTCCTCATGTAATTGTTCCACAAAAATTGCACATTTTGTCATTAGTATCTCCTTCCTCCAAGGAGCGACAACATTTTCGTATTCTATTGGCAGTCCTCGAGGAAGCTTGTCACTTTCCATGTCAAAGAGGATTGAGGAAGAGGATGAAATTTCCTCAAACCAATCAATAAAAAATAAGAAAAAGAGTGGAGGAAAAAACAGAATGAAAACAGAAAGCGATGAAGATAATAGGACAAAAAGGAGAGAGAGAGAGAGAGATGAACTGGAGAGAGAAAAATGAGAGATAATGGAACAGATAATAAAAAAAGAGATAGCCTAAGTTTGCGGAGTGAGAAGAGAATTAGTAAGTGGAGATTAGAAAGAGAAGAAAGAAAGGAGGCTGGAGAACAAGAACAGAACAAAAGCAAAAGAAACGATATAAGACTGTTATTAGGGTGCTCGGTAGGGAATGGTGGGCGCCGAGGCAAGTGACCGGAGATTGGTGGTTGTCGAACGCCAAAAAAGGTCACAAAGCCGTTCATGAGTGAAGAAAATAAGGAACAGAGAATGTTGAGACGTAGCAACTAAACTTGATCAAAGGGGGGCTTTGATCTTACAATTTATGGCCACATGAGCCGTTCCTTTTTTACTTTTTTGGCTTTGCAGCTGCTTTCACTTCAGGGACACATCCAAATTGCAGTCACTATGAGCCACCATGAGAAATCCGCAATGCCATATGCTGCCTGTGGCAGGTTCCCTGATTTCCACCATGCCATTCTGCCATGACTGCCATTTAACAACATTGCTCCTTCCTCACGACTCAAACACAAAAGATACACCACCATTTGTACCAATCATCACATCCTTATACAACCTCACCTTACGTTGCAATGTCATCCTACAGCTGTAGTAAACAGCTCCTTTTTGTAGCTTGTTTTGTTCAGACACCCCCAGTTGAACATCTTTCATGCTTAGAGAATCCATCACCATTGTGTTGGTCACGGATGATTTGACATTGTCCAGCTTTGTTTTCTTGGTACTCCACAAAAGTTTATCCCTCACCATTGCTCATTCTTGTAAGAAAATTCTTTGTAATGCACCAATCATGCACAAAGATCTCGAAAGTTTCTGTCTTCCAAAGTCAACTTCAAATTTTCCCAATCACGCACCAACATCTAGTAGAAGTCCACTTCTAATCATTTACTTCCGAGATAGGTTTGCAACATGAAGGCAGGGCAAAAAACATAGAGAAGCATGTCATGTACCCTATATTGTAAACCATATTTGGTGTCGTGATCAATGTATCTCAAGTTTCAACATCAACATGTCAAAGTAAATCATAGATTTATCCACTTTCTAACCATATATACAACATGTTTCTTAACTTAGTCTAAAAAAAGGATCACACAGGCTGATTCAACCAGAAGAACCAGAAGTCCAGAACCCAGGCAAGTAACACGTCCATTTGAAAGGAAAAACTGGCTAATCTCAAAAACGGAAAAGAACCGGTCAAACTGGTACTATTGAAATCGTTAAACCGGCTAAATTTCTAATATCTACTTTTTATGTAACTTTTACTTCAAATTTAATAAGAAAACTATTCAAGTAAAGGTCTCATGCCAAGTTAGAAAAACTTACATACGTGGACAAAAATTTTTCATCTTTTTCTTAATGATTTTTTATCATTTTTTTATTGATTTCTTATCATATAAGATATATAAGATGACCATTCTAAAATTTGATTTGACATAATTTCTTAACATGTGAGGTTAATATATTAAAAGGGAAAAAAGATAACAAGTACACTGACAACCACTATATTGTCCTAATGAAAGATTCATCAACACAAGTACTCTTCAGTTGGATAATGTGCTTATCTAACCTGTCGTTATCTTGTGCAACACAAGATACAATCAAACTCAAGGTTCAGACTTCAGAATGCTTCTGCAATGCACGTTCCCATTAATATGATTTGGTCCAATAAGCAAATAAATAAAGCAACATAACTAGCCATAACTATACAGTTCCAGGGGACCTCAACTAGAGAAGCAATGCATATGAGGTCATCATCAAAAGAACTAAAATTTCTTTAAGAGACAACAAATGTGAAAGGAAAGGATGCCATATCAGATCGCTAAGTAGGTAAGTTGATGAAAATGTAACACAACCTGATTAATATGCGAACCTAGTACCACATGTTCCTACTTTACAAGCCTACCCATTAGGCACAATAATGCTAAAAGGGCAAGAATCATACAACCATGAAGTCAAGAACAAATGAAAAGAAAACTAGTCTTTACTTTTTACAATCATAAGACCTGTCCCAACACTTTCTCCACGAACAAAATCATGAATGCATTCATAGCATAACCTAGCCATACACTCGCCGTAATAAAGATAAACCAACTTTATTTCATTTTCATAAACTCGAATGAGCAAAGGTAGGAAATCATCACAAGATAAACATTCATTTCATAGACCAGCGGAAATAAAACAGCATAGATGCATTCCGTCCAACACAAGTTGAAATATATACATCACATATATTCATATATATATACCGGAATATCAGTAGAGTGAATTAATTAGCCTTCAAACTTCAAACCTTGCAGCTAAGTATTTCAATAATCTTCCCGGTAAGCCCCGGCAGCAGCAATGTCATCTTCCACCCTCTCCGCGATTCTGTCCTCTTCGTATTTCAGCCCCTCTTCAAGAGCAAGCCCGCCCAGAGCTCCGGCGACAGCGCCAACAGCGAGCCCCGCACCCAGCCCCATCTTTGCACCCCTGGGCTTCGGGTCATATGAGGTAGAGGAAGAATAATCCAGTGGGGCGGATGGCCCACTGGGCCCGAAATAACCACCGGGTCGGTCAAAGAAAGGCCTAGGCGGCGGAGGCGGGGGAGGAGCACCTGAATAGTAACCGGGATAGTAACCGCCGGTGTACGAATCAGCATAAGAGGTGTAGGAAGAGTAAGGAGAAGGAGGTGGAGAAGGTAATTGAGTATATCCCCTGTTATAGTGGAAGGGGGGGTTAGGGTTAGGGTTAGGGTTGGGGTAATCGAGGGTTTGGGGTCGTCCAAGGAGGCCGAGCTTGAGGTGGATCTTGCCTTGGGGGCGGCCAGAGGGGCGGAGGAGGGTGAATTTGCGGATGCGAGTGGAGTCGTGAAGGTCGTGGAGGTCGGTGAGGGGGAGGCGGAGGGTGGCGACGAGGGGTTTGGGGGTGTCGGAGGGTTTGGAGTGGAAGATCTCGAGGGTGAGGAAGGAGTCGGTGACTGGGTGGGAGAGAGGGAGGGCGAAGCGCTCGTTCCAGACAGGGGAGGTGTTGCCGGAGTCGTCGGATTTGGTGGCGAGACGGCGGTCGGGGTCGACCCAGAAGACGACGTAGGGCTTGAGGTAGCCGTTTTTCCAGTTGACGTTCTTGAGGTGCTTGGCGGAGACGATGGTTAGGTCCAGATCCACCGACTTCGACGGAGGGGGACGCGATGATGCCATTTCTCTTTTCTTCGATGTTCTGTTCACCTTTGCACACAGCTAAACAGTCAAAGTAAGCAAGAATAGAACCGAATGACAATTGTGTGATATATCATTATTATTATACTTTCCAAATAAATGTTTTTAATTTACTAAAGGCTTAATTGTACTTTTGATTCTCCACATATACTTTTTGTGTGAAAATAGTGTCAAACAAAAAAAATTCTAGTGTTGGTCCCCCACTTAAACCTCCATTTGTAGTTTTCTGTCTCCATTTCGTGATAAAACTAAGATGTGGCTCGTTTTAAATGAGTTGGCACCGAGATTAGAGATAGAAGGTTGAGTTTGCCCAGAACATGTGAGAATCACGTGACCACTCTCACCATCTCCAAACGGTCAACTTCATCATTGTGAGAGTTGAACCCTAATAAAGAGGGATTTTTGCGACTCTGCAAATTGCTGCGATGGGAGAAGAAAATTGGCACCGCAAAAGGGAAGGAGGAGAAGATTGGAACTGCATAAGCCAAGGTTGGAAGGACATGGGTGGAGGGAGCGAAATTTTGTCAACATCTTCTGCTTCTGAGATGAGAAGGAGAAGAACAAAAATCTGTGATTATGGAGTTGAAGCTTACATCATGGACGAGGAACAACCCTGGTACGAGGTTTTATGGGTGTGGGCATTTCCTTACTCATTCTTTCTCCATGACACAAGAGAATGTGTTCACCCTCTGTTTTTTTTCTTCAGAAAAATGGTAAGAGATGTTGCAAGTTCTTCCAATGGTATGAAGATGAGGTCAATGTAAGGGAGAAGAAGGTTATTGCAGGGCTAGCAAGGAAGATTGAAGCTATGAAGAAGAGAGAGAGAGATTTTTTGTGTCATGTTTGGCCATTTGCTATGTTTTGGTCATTTTGTTGTTGGTTGGTTATGTAACAAAATAAGGGAATTCCTGATTAGGATTTTGCCTAGGGGAATTCGTGATTATGAGGTTTAGGGAAAGAAGGTGTACTCCTTTGTTGTTGTTGTTGTTTTGGGCAAATCCTAATGTACTCTTGATGTTATGGATGTAATGACAAATAGAATGTGTTTTTCTCAAATAGAATGTGTGTGAATTATTGACTAAGCAAATTCTTGATGATTAATTTGTAATTTTGCTCTTACTTGGCCTCTCTATCTCTTTCTCTCTCTCAACGAGCGAAGATCAGTTGGGTGGCTGTCACGCCGCCTCCTTGCATGGCGGCAATGCCTCCACTCACGGGTGATGCAACCAGGGCCTCTCAGTTATGCTCTCTGTCGTATCTTCTCCAAAGTAGCGGCCGCCAGATGCCGGCGGGCCTCTCCGTCCTCGCTCTGGCTATCGCGCACCTTGGGTCGTCCGATCTTAATCGATTGCACTCCTCTCCTTGGCATTGCTTTGTTATTGTTTTTTCTCTCATGTTCTGCTCAGATCTGCGGTTGGGTATGGCTGGTGAGTTTTGATTTTGGTGGGTTTGGTTTGAGTTTTCTTCTAGGGATGCTGCTTTTGGAGGGATGTGGTGTTAGAGGGGCGTGGTTGTCGTGTTGGTTGGAAGCTTCTGGGTTGCAGTGTGGTTGTTTGGTGTCGTCCCTGTAACTGTTTCTTGTTTCTCTATGAAGGGCGTTGAGGCTACGATTTCTTTCCAGCCTCAACGTTTTCTCATTGACGGACGCTGCTACAGAGATGGTGGTCATCTAGTGTCTTTGTTGGCATTGTTGTTTGATGTTGGTTGTTGCTTTCTCGCCCGATTCTTGTCTTTTCCAGTTTCTATTTTTTCCTGTTGATGTTTTCTTTAGGTTCTAGATCTCATCTCTACGACGCTTTGTTGGGTTTTATGTTGCTGGATCTTTTGGTTCTGCTTCGCTGGGTTGTGTCTCTGTTTATCAGGTGTCATGCAGCTTGATAGGATCCTGTGTCATTTGATCCTATCGTTGTTTTTTTATTTCAATGGGGACATTTCCTTGTGGTGTAAATGTTAGGGGTTGTTGGTTTGGCATTAAAGCATACTTGTATGCTTGTGGGGGGGGGAGTTAGAGGTTTTTGCTGTAGCGGCTGGATTTTTGTTAGCTTTCTGTTGGCTTGGTTACTGTACCCATGTTGAGAGGGGATGTTTTCTCAACTTTATCTCTCTCTCTCTCTCTCTCTCTCTCTCTCTCTATGTGTGTGTGTGTGTGTTTGTGTCGTTTTTGAACAAAATGAATGTGTATGAATTATGTTTTGCTTAAAGACAACTTGATGAAGGGAAATAGCATCCAAAAAGACAAGCATTGCATTAATTATAGCCTCAAAGAATGATTAACACCCACAATACCAAAATGGAAAAACTTGTCAACATCCAAAATATCCTTACAGGGTTGATAAACATCCAACTAGTGGCTCAAAAGCCTAAATCCTTAACACAGAAACTAGAATTCATGTAACAGAAACCAAAAGTGACTCATAAGCCCAAATCCTATTACAAGATAACTATTGAGTGCCGCTAAATTCTCCAAAGTTCACCTTCTTCCTTCCCTTCCTTATTCCAGGCTGAGTTTGTCCTTGTTTAGGCTGAGTTTGAGGTTGTGGTGGCTGACTCTTGCTCTGTGTAGGCTGACTCTGAGGTAGTAGAGGCATGCTCTAGCTATAAGGTTGAGTTTGTGGTTGTTGAGAATTAGCACAGATTGAAGTTTGATCAGCAGCAGAAGGTTTTGTACTTATCCTTTGTTCAGGCTGCAATAGTTTAGTGTTGTCCTGCATTGTTTTAAATAAACAATAGAGGAATTAGATATCATCAAATAAAGGTATAAGCTCAAATAGATAAACCCTTATGACTTCAACAGGAACCTTATTTCCTCCATTAGGGATGACTCTGTCAGGTGATGTCTTCCCCTTACAAGTTTTTTTGTTATGTTCATACTCTCCACATCTCCTGCACTTCACAATCGAATGGTGCCTCCTCATCCAATTTGGGTTCTTTGGTTCTGTAATACCCTGGATATTATAAATTATTATGTAATTATTCAAACGTATGTAATGACTGTATTAGAGCCCTAGTTAATGCTATGATCAGTTATCTTATTACGAGAAGTTTTGACGATGGCAGTTTACCGTAAGGACGCCAATTGAACCTCGACCGACGTTCGAGGAAGAATAAGGCTGAGCCCTTATCTGTATGACGATTAGTGCGTAAATTCATGAAGATCGACTATAAGGTTGATGGGGTTTGGTTCTGAAGCCCGGAAAAGTTCCTGGCACGTGGTAAAAGGCTGGTTTAGGCCTTGTCATGCTGAAACGGGGAAGTTTAAGGCATTTCTAAAATCTCTAAACGAGATGGAAAGTCTTAGAATGTTGTAAGGAACTTGTTTATGACGTAAAACCATTTTGGATGAATAGTGATTTCAGGTCGGAAACGACTGGAATCCTGACGAAAATATTCTAGGATATTTTTAACGATCGGCGCCCGAGTTTGACGAGTGTCAGATCCAAGACGGGCAAACAATCGAGATTAGTCGCAAATGAGATTTTTAGGAGTTCGTGCCCAAAAGGTTGATTAGCCCTTGATTTGATGTTTTATGACATAATCATGATTAATTATCCAAAGGCAATCTAGATTAAGCCTAAGATAATGTTAATTAATCAATGAAATCCTAGATTAGCATTATTTAATTCCTACATCCCTTAAATAAATAAAATCAAATTACCCCCATTTTTAAGGCCCAAGTTCGCGGCCAACAACATGACGGGGGGAGGGGTTTTGTTTCATTTCATTTAAGTGGAAGTGAGGAGAATTAGTGAGATAAGTTAGAGAAAAGGATTAGAAGAGTTCATCTTCTTCTTCTCTTCAACACCACCACCACTTCATCATCATCATCCACACTTCTCCAATCTTCTCCTCACTTAGCTTCTTTGAGAGAAAAGGTTGGTCTCCTTGAGCTTTTGCTTGTGATGGTCTTGTTTTTCAATATGGAGCATTTTGGGGATGATGATCTTGCTTGAATCCTCATTCTCCCTTTATATTTCTTGTTCCCCGTCTCATGCTCTTTCGATCCATGTAAAAAGATTTGACAAAAGTTGAGTTTTGGTCAAAAGTGATTTTGAAAATAAGTGATTTCGAGGAGTTGTTTTCACAAAAGATGGTGCCTGACGTTAGGTTTAGAAAATCCCCAAATAAATTTTTGGAAAAGTTGATGCTATGAAAATAGCTTTTTTCTAGGAAGTGATTTTGGGTTAACCAAGTTGTGAATTATGGCTATCAAGCTTTTTGTAAAAAAACTGGTTTAAAATTTGATATTCCTTAAAACTAAAATTCAAATAAGCAAAATATATTATTATTGAAACTGTTCTTAAAAATTTAATGATTAAGTCAATTTCATTTGCTAAAAACTAGTTAAAGATATTAATTATCATAGATAGAAAGGAAAAAAGAGTGTTGTAGTCCGCTAGAAACGTAAAGATTTAGAATTCTTAATTTTGATTGAGAATGAAAGTTAAAAATAAAAATAAAAGAAGTAATATTTATTTTATAATTTTTTAATGAAAAATATGCATGAGCACTCAAACAGGAAAAAATCAATTTAAGAATCAAAGAATAATAAACTACTATTCTATCCTACAATGTTGAGCCTTAAGGCATGGCTCCATCATCACCAGAACTTGCTGATAGCCCTGGTACTCTAATCTCTTCTAGCTGGTGGAGAACTTGCTGAACCTCTGGCCGTGCTGATGGAGAAGGATCAACACAGTGCAGAGCAAGCTTCAAAGTGTTTAGCCACTCACCACCATTTGTCGATGCATCTATAATCAACTCCAAGTCGAACACCTCATTCATCCACTCATCTTAGACAATGGAAGCAACCCATTGAGGAAAATCGACGCCATTCATGGCCTCACCAGGTGGCTTCCCTGTTAGGAGTTCTAACAAGATCACACCAAGACTGTATACATCAGTTTTTGTTTTGACCTTCTTGAGTTTTGAGAGCTCAGGTGCTCTGTATCCCATTGCTCCAGCAGTGGCAATTATGTTAGAATTAGCAACAGTTGTCATCAACCTTGAAAGACCAAAATCTGCTATTTTAGCATTTGCGTTCTCATCAAGCAAGACATTGCTTGATGTTAGGTTTCCATGTATGATGTTCTCATTGGATTGAAGGTAGTGCAAGCCATGATCCATGCCTTGTGCTAAGTTCATCCTTGTTGGCCAATCAACTGCGGTTTCAGGTCCTCGAGCATGTAGGAAAGAAGCAAGACTTCCTTTAGGCATTTAATCAAAGACCAGGAGCTTTTCTCCTTTGGGTCCCGTTAGTAAAAGTACTTGGATCGCACAGAGTAACTTTAGAGAAATCATTAGTGTAGGACACAATACTTTGTTCACGCAGTTCGGCTAATTGAGCCTACCTCTGCGGCTATAGAGTAGCTATAGCTCCATTTCATTTAGATGTTCTTTAGGGTTACGGTGTTACAAGATATATAAAGATTCTAGTGATCCAGATATTACAAGATAATATCCCACTAAATCCTTTCACATTCCCCCAACAAATCAGATCCTAAAACAAACAGATTTGGCCCAAAAATAGAAAACAAAATCTTTCTGATTTTCCCAATGAGCCACACTCAACAATCTCCACCTTGGTGAATTCTCTAACCCCTATGAAGATCAACTGCTTAGTTTCAGAACCTCGACTTCTGGGATTGTGCTCCACATTTGTTTAACACCATGAAACATGTAACAAATCCAAGCAATGCTTGAACTTGTCACTAGTGTCTGGCTTGGTCAACATATCAACTGCATTCTCAGAAGTATGAACCTTCTCAAGTCGTATCTGTCCTAATAAAAGCAATTCTCTGTTCTTGTGAAATCTCACATCAATGTGTTTTGTCCTCGCATAATACACCTGATTATTTGCCAAGAAAATGGCACTCTAACTGTCACAATACAACCAAACTCCACCTTGCTCAACACCCAGCTCTTTCACTAGCCCTGTAAGCCATAATGCCTCTTTTGCTGCTTCAGCTACATCCATATACTCAACTTTAGTTGTAGACATAGCCACTATGGATTGAATTGAAGACTTCCAGCAAATTGGTCCACCTGCCAAAGTAAACACATACCCTATTGTAGACCTCATGTTGTCAATATTGCCTACATAGTCGGAATCAACATAT
This sequence comes from Acmispon strigosus, assembly GCA_030819835.1. Lineage (NCBI taxonomy): Eukaryota > Viridiplantae > Streptophyta > Magnoliopsida > Fabales > Fabaceae > Acmispon > Acmispon strigosus. The sequence continues at coordinate 33,087,491 of JAUAMA010000007.1, forward strand.
CACACAACTCTTGGATCATCTTGTTCACCACTGAACATAATACCATGAATCGGTGTACCCTTCAAGTACCTTAGTATCCACTTGACTACCTCCCAATGACGCTTCCCTGGTTTGGACATAAACTTGCAGACTTGGCTCACAACTTGTGCCAAATCTGGTCTAGTGCAAACCATAGCATAAATCAAACAACCAACTACACTGGCATAAAGAATTTTCAACATACCTTCAACTTCCTCAGCTGTCTTTGGACACTGATCCACTGAGAGATTAAAGTTATTTTCCAATGGAGTACTCACAGCTTTTGCATTACTCATGTCGAATCTACTTAACACACCTTCAACATAACTTTTATGGGAAAGCCACAATTTTCTAGCTCCTCTGCCTCTGTGAATTTCCATCCCAAGAATCTTCTTAGCAGCTCCTAAGTCCTTCATGTCAAACTCCCTACCCAGTTTGGTCTTCAAATCACTCACATCACGTAAGTGATTAGCAGCAATTAACATATCATCCACTTACAGTAACAAGAAAATATAAGAACCATCATCAAGGCTCCTTACATAAGCACAACAATCATAGTCACACCTTCTGTAGCCAATCCTTAGCATGTATGAATCAAACCTCTTGTACCTGTCTTGGTGATAGTTTCAACCCATACAGAGACCTCTTCAACTTACACACCAGTTTCTCCTTACCGGAATCAATGAATTCCTCGGGCTGCTGCATGTAAAGTTGTTCATCTAAATTACCATGGAGGAACACCGTCTTCACATCCATATGCTCTAAATGCATGTCTCAGAATACTACCAATGCCAACACTGCCCTGATAGAAGTGTGTCTAACAACCGGAGAGAAAATTTGATCATAATCAATCCCCTTCCACTATGAATACCCCTTTGTTACTAAACGAGCCTTGAACTTTTCCCCTTCATTTTCTTTTACTAGTAGTTTCTTCTCGTACACCCACTTGCAACCAATGGCTCTCTTCCCTTAGGAAGCTGAACTAGATCCCATGTCTGATTCTCCTTCAAAGAATTCATCTCCTCCACCATAGCACCTAACCACTTGTCTCACTCTTGACTAGGCATAGCCTCGCGAAAAGTAGATGGATCTCCAAAACTGGTAAGAAGAGCATATGCAGCCATATCTGACTGATGGTACAATCTAACGGGGCTCCCTATCACGCACAAGATTATAATCTGGTGCTCCATGATAAGTGCCAATTTGTTATAGTTTAAATATGGTTTTTAAGGCACTTTTCATATGTTTTCAATGCAAACAACCCCAAGTTTTGTTAGGTTTTTGTTACCACAAAGAGAACAATGCAATCTGAGCTTGAAAAGATGTTTCTTGGTATTTTTGATTTGTTTTGGATGTTTCAGGGCCTAAAAAGATGCAAGGATTCAACAAAGAGCTGAGGAAACCAAATTCAGGGCTCTAAGCGCCCAACAAAAAGAAGAACCAAAGCATTCTGGGGGCTAAGCGCCGCTACGAGCCGCTAAGCGCCCAAAACCATGGAAGCATGGCGCTAAGCACCGAGATGGCATGCTAAGCGGCCAGAACAGGAAGGCTTGGGCGCTAAGCACTGCTACGGGCGCTAAGTGCCCAAAAGAAGAAAAAATGAAGTACTGGGCACTAAGCGCCAGGCGGTGGTGCTAAGCGCCCCTCAGCAACCAAAACACCATAAAAGGGGCATATTTCTTCCAGCTGAAGATTCTACTAGCCTAGAACATAAAAGGAAAGAGAAAAAGAGAGAGACAAGCTCGAGAGTGAGAGATAGAAGAAGGGAGCCATCAAAGGAACCTTGGAACCTCGCCGGAGTCGTGGTTCATACACCGCGACGTCACCATCATCCCTGTTTTCATTGATTCTCCTTGTAAGCTAGCTAGTATCCATTCTATGGATAACTAACCTCTCTCTTGTTGGATTTTAGGCGTAGTGCTTCACTTTGAATGGATTGTAATTGATTCTATGTATATTTTCTATCTTTGATTCAAATGAAAAGGTTTCTTTCTTAATGCTTGTGTTAGTTTGATTGCCTATTTGAATTTGGATTTGATTTTGTATGTGGAAGATACACTATTAAGTCTGTGATAAACCATTTCATCTAGGCGAAGCTAATCTTCTAGGAATAGCGTTAGATCACCTAGTCCCTTAATACCGGCGTTCATACGGCTTACTTTGATTAATTGTCTGTGGAAGCGATAATTAGGAAAGTACGAATCATCTTCTTATACTAGGAATTAGTGAGGTAGTTAAGAACAGTTAGGGAGGAATCAAAGGTTTTAAGTGATTGTGTGCAAAGAACTTAACCAATCCAAGATAGCGAAGTGCGAAACTGAAATCCAACTATTTCCTAAATCTGTTAATCACCTTAATCAATATTGCTCTTGTTTTATGATGTTATAACCATTGTAACCAAACCAACAACCTTTCTGTACTATTGCTTAGTTAACCGTTAAAAGAATGACATTTGTAACCGTAGCTCTCTGTGGATCGATAGCACCTGTGCTATACTGCAATCGAATCTTAAAAGAGGTTTGAGCGCAGTGCAAGTATAGGTTTTTATTAGAAGACGTATAAATCCTTTTAACAAAATGGATCCGTTGTCGGGGAGCAGCGTTATTTACAAAAGCATTGCTTTTATTCTGTGAATTAAGCAATTGTGAATACTGTTAATACTTTTGTTTTACTTTCATATTATATTTTTACCTGACACTTCTGGTTAGGTTGCAGTTGATCTTTGTTTATGCGAGAAAAAATCCCAGTTGAATAGCTTGTTTTCGACCCAGAAATCGAAGCTACGGCTAGGAGGAACAACAGCAAAACAAAGAAGAAAAAACAACTAGCTAAGTTGAGAAAGGAGCAGGATACTTCAACATCTTCAGTGTCCACTGAAAACCCACCTCACATAGAAATGGAAGGACAGGGAGGAACCGGTGGTCAAAACGACACTAATGAAGGGTTTGTTAACTTTTCACACCAAGGAACATGACAAGGATTGGCCGGTTGGCAGGAAATGAAAGGCCACCTGAGATGAAAACAGGATTAGTTCAGTTGATGTATGCTAACCCCTTTGCAGGGTTAGATCATGAAAATCCCTACAATCATCTCACCAAGTTCTATGAGCTCTGTGGCACTGCCGGCATCAGACAGAATGAAGAAGAAGCAGTATTTCTGAGGCTATTTCCTTTGACCTTGATTGGTCAAGCAAAGGAATGGTTCTTGGATCAGCCCCAAACTATTCTGGAGGATTGGAATGAACTTGAGTGAAGGTTCATGTCAAGGTATTTCTCTAACTCTAAGTTCATGGACTATAAAATTGCTATTGTTACTTTTGCACAGGCTCCAGGTGAAAATCTATGTGAAGCCTGGGAAAGGTACAAGTCTATGTGTCGGAAGTGCCCCAACCATGGCTTTGATGCAAAGACCCAAGTTCACATATTCAGAAATGTGTTGCATCAATAGAGCAAGTTGATCCTTGATGCCACTGCAGGAGGATCATTGATGGAAAAGACACCTACTGAGGCAATGCAAATCATTGGCTATGGCCTTAAATGATCAGCAAAGCCAAAACTTTAGAGGCCCATCAAGAAAGCCATGGAGCTGGGAGCCAATGATGCAATGTTGGCCCAAAATAAGCTTCTTCAGCAACGCTCAATTCCGCTGCAATCACAACCATTGTTTTGTGATCATCTTTATCTTGAAAGTAATAATTTCGATAAGGCGAAAATCGTGCAACTCTGATTCACCCCCCCTCTCAGGTTACTATCTAGGCTAACATTTGGATTTGTGTTCTGGGAATTGAAAACTCGGAGCATATGTTTGAGAAATTTATTCCACATTATAAAACCCAGTATGTAAAAAGCATACCGGGGTTTCAATTCCCGGAAAGTAACTCAATATTGTTTTCGGGAATTATAAATCCGGAATCTATTAGAACATGAGTCCCGAGATTTCAAAATCCGGTACCTATATTGTGGGTAAACACTTAGTTCTTTTAATTTTTCATGTTATATTCCGGGATATAGAATCGAGAAGCTAATATCATATCGAGATTACAATTTCTAGAAAACATTTTAGTAGGTTTTTCGGGATCTACAAAACTAGTATGCATGAAAAACATTCCGAAATTTTTAATCCCGAAATGTGATTATAGTGAATAATAATCATTTCGAAAAAATGTTTTGATACGTACCAGGGTTTAAAATTCAACTAGTGGGGTGGCAAATCTAACTCCAATTTTCCACCATCCCCCCCTCCCCTGTCTTGCTCGCGTTTCAAACTCCCGTCTGGTTTCAGCCGCTTGAACCGTCCGTCTTCTCCTCCTGCTTCTCCGTATCCACTACTTTCCGAATTTTGAGTTCTCTTCATCACATAAGGGTTCCAACCCGTTACTGCAAAGAGATATTCGATCATGAAGGCGGAATCTACCACGAAGAAATCGTAATCGTGCTCAATCATGAAGGCGTGCAGCTGCCGGTGGTAGAAATTCGATCTCAACCTTAACTGCCCTCTGTGAACCCTTCCATCGCGTTTCGGATCACTCTGCCTCCTCATCTTTTCTGCTCTTCATCGAGGGTTTTCCACCAAAGCCTATTGATCTTTAGGTAATCGTTCTCACTGGAAAATTCCAACGTTATGGCGACGATTTTCACGCAGCAACTTGAACCCGCTTTCTTCTCATTCGTCTTCATCGGTGTTACCCTTAAGAACTATGATTCGTAGTGCTGTTCAGAACGTTCTGGAAGAAGCAAATTGGTTTAATGCGGGAAGGAGGATGATTGGAAGAACCTCAAGCAATCCGTCCAGCCCAAGCTCGATCCTGAAGTCGATGCCAAGGTATTGCCCCTCTATATATTCCTACAACCTGTTCTTAGTACCTCTATTTTTTTTGTTTACTGTAAAATTTGGTTATTCATCATCGTTATCAATCCATTGGGGGTTTGTAATACCCTAAATGTGGGATTTGTTTTCAACTGGAATCGGTGCTCATTGTCTTTGTGCAGACGTGGCATGTTGAAGTTTTACTCAACAATAATGTCAAACCATAACTTTGAGGAGCTAAAACAGCTCATGGATTTGGGTTCTTAGCTAAGTATCTTATCATTTTACCCCTTAACATATATGACCAGTGTAGACTACTGGAAGGTCACATGCAAAGAGTAAGTTCCACACAGGGCGAATACACTGATTGGATAATGATAACTTCGGTAATGTTTGTTTTCTATTTATGCTTCTATTTCGCTATTATAGAACCATGTGAGTTAGTATATTTGTCAATATGACTGTTTGTCTTAGTTTCATTTTAGAACGAGCTACCTATCTGTTGGGTTTTTGAGAAAGATTTCTTGTGCAAATAAAATGCATGTTCAACAACTTCTTTAGTAGCGAATTATTGGATCAATTATCATTTGTGTGTTTATTAAGTATAAATGCATTTAACTAAACTTACCATAAAAGGCACTTGGCAATGCCACCATGTTTGCTCGAAATTCACTGGCCCCAATATTAAATATGTTTCTTTGGTGAAGCAGGTAATGAATAGTTGCAAGTTCTTCTTTGATAGCTAAAGTTATCGACATGCTTAATTTAGCATGTTCAACTTGAATTTTTTGCTTGGGTTCTTAAGGTTTAGTAAGGCATTGATGTACATGATACTTAGCTTAGTAGCAGTCGAGCATGTGTGAAGGGAAAATGGAAGTAGTTGCATTTCTAACGGAATGCATGTGGAAAAGGTAGTGGGATTGAATTCAGAAATGGATTCGATAGTCTTTCCCAAGATTCGGTTTCTCTATGTAAGGCTATTGCAGTCATGATAAAATGAATATTTTGATTTTTTCATTGATTCATATGTATTGGAAACATTTCAAGTCATTAGCTAGCTCAATATCAAAATCAGCAAAGAAAACTTGAAGGTCCAAATTAGTCACGAGATTTCCTTGCTTTCTTTGTTGTTATGTAACTCAATACTATATGCAACTCCATTCTTTGGTTCTTAGAAAAATAAGTAATGTGATTTGTGTTATGTTCACATAATAATGTAAAAACTAACGAAGTTTGGTATGTGTTGTAATCAATGTATAGATACACTGAAGGAGCCCCTGAAAAGAACTTTTTGTTGACATGTCGTTAAAATAGAGCTTTGTCATGTGTCCCTCTGGCAGAAACCCAGGGAGTTATCTTTGGCCTGAAATCTATGTCCACAACAGAATCGCTTTTCCTACTGTTACAGACAAGGTTCATCAATGGACTTTTAAAATTGTGCAAGGTTGCACATTGCAGGTGACATTGTCGCCTATCAATGCTATTTTTAAACCAAAAATATCTTTGTGCCCTTCATTCTATGTTTTTGTGGTTGGTTTTTTCCTATAAATTTACACGTTCCTTCCTCCATTTCGTCATCCCACTTTCCGTTGCAGAACCTCTCAATTTCACTTGCAAGATGAGTACTTTATCTCTCTCTCTCTCCCTATTTGATTTTAATCTTTTACTTTGTTTCTATGGTTATTCAGTTTCGACGTTTTCCGTTTGGTTCTGGGGTTTGGGGTTCAATTTCGTTCCCCCTTTCTCTTCGAGACCAGTTTAAGAGTTGATTCTTTATTTATTTATTTAATTGCTCTTTTGGTTCATTTTCTGGGTTCTGGGTAACCATTTGATGCACTAAACTGGTAACTGCTCTCTTGCCTACTCCTCTGCCGTCACTCTCATCTGCTGCGTCCTCACTTGCGGTCTCCTCCTCCGCCCCTCCGTTCTCGACTAAGTACTAGCTTTTCTCTCTTTCGCTCTCCCCTTCCCCCTCACCCGCTCTCTCTATGTATTGCTTTCCTTATTTTCATTTCACCATTTACTTATTTCACCCCATTTCAGTCTCATCTTCTCAGAGTAAGAACTTCCATGCTTTCTCTGTGCTCATTTGTTTGTTTTTTTTTATTTTTCTCAGATTATGTGCTCACAGGTCTACTTTGAGATCGGAAAAGCAATTAGAGAGTGCGATGATCGAAGGCTTGAACACAATTCCGCTGTATATATACGGTCCGTCCCTCCCATAACTGCAAACAAACGCATCCTTTGTACTATTTCATTGAAACCCTTTTTCTTTCATTTTGTTCATTTCAGCTTTAATCATCATCCAATTTTTGGCTTGGGTTTTTTCAACAGTGATTTTGTGTTGGTTTTGGTTTCTTATAGCATGTCTCTTCTGTTCCTAGCTTCCACTCCTTTTTTATATGTTGGTTTAATTTTTTTTTCTCCAGATCTTTCTCTACTGTCAGTCCTATCTTCAGCCCAGTTGGAGATGGCATGGGTATGAACTAGATGTATATTATATAACTGAGGAAGACTTTTTATCATTTCTCATGCTCCTTTTAAGTTATTTACTATTTTTCTATAAGATGAGGATCTATAACAGAACTTGAACAATTATGAGTTATTATGAGATATTTACTTTTTTCTATTAGATGTATTTTTGTAGTTTTTCCTATCTCTGTGTTTATAAAATAGATTGTTATTTGTTCTTTACAGGTTGGAAACTAATCCAAGAGGATCTCTTGAGGTGAGCGCTATACTATTCTGCAATCCTTATAAATATCTGTATTTAACTTTCCACCACCTCCTTGCTTTGTGCTTAGACTACAACATGTCCAATTCTCCATATTTTCCTTCAATTAGGCTGGTGTATTCGTTCCGTTGCCACAAGGCTGTTTCGATGGAAGATGGTACCTACTACTGTGCTAGCTGTGATAAACAAGTGCTGGAAGCGACTCCACAGTTACTACATCCTCGGACGCTCTTTTTGCACAACACTTTTTGCCTGGATAATGTTTACTAATTACTAATTACTGTTATCCATCATGTGCAACTTTAGGGTGAAGATTGTTGTGTTCGATGGTGAGGATTCTGCGACCTTTGTTGTATTTGACACGGATTGTCAGGCCATTTTCCATATGAATTGCAGGGATATGGTTGCTGGTTCAAAGGCATGAACTCGACTTCTCTTTTTTTTTTTTATTAAATTTAAATGTCTTGATAGATTAGTTAATTAGGTTACTCCAAATATTTAATGTGTTTTATAAATGCAGGGGAAGAACTTTGATGTCTATCCTGAAACTATTAAGGGTGTTGTTGGTATGGATTTACTTTTCAAGGTGGAAAAACTAGCTAATCATGGTGCTAAGTTTGATGACTCCTACAAGGTTAAGAAAATATGTGATATGATGCATCTGTTATAGAGGCATTTAACAACGGTGACAACATCAACACTTCCATAAAGGTTTAATTGTTGTAACTCCCAATTGCTACCAAATTTTTATGCTAAGCAGTCTATTTACTTATATGTTTCTATTTATTTTTCCAGTCAATCAAAGTTCCCAAATATCCTGAGGTTGGGATTGGTATGGAAGTTGGAAGTTCTGATGCAATGATTGGTGAGTATTCCGGTAACCTTTCCGAGATTGTTTATGCGGCTGCTCCATAGGATGATATATCTCCTGCTGTGTTTAATGCCGAGGCATCTGGTTCTGGGAGTGCTGGTCATGGTGAGATAGAATATATGCCGGTGAAAAGGTTGAAGTTCAAGCGCGTGAAGTTAGAGAAGGAGTAGTAAGCTTGATGGTGATCTATTCATACATGGCGTCTATGTTTAGTTTCCTGCACCAGAATAATTTGTGTTGTTTCTGTACCCTCATCACCCTCTGTGGATGATGAGTTGGTTCCTGTTGTTTTTCAATTTCACCACTGTAATACAGCGTACGATAGGTCATTGTCTTATGTATGTTCAATGCTGATGATATATCCAGCTGTAATGAAGTGATTATGTCTATGTAACTGTTTTAATGAAGCACTATATATATGAGTTTGGTATGTTTGAAAAAATGAGTTTCTGCCATTGAAGAGTTGAACTTTTAGATATGTGTTGCTTCCATCTTGATAAAATTATTAGGTAAGGAGCCGTTACTAATTCATTTGCTACATTCTTGCTCTGATGTACTTGGGGAAGCATTAATGTATACAGTGCTGAGGTACAATGGTTATATGAATACCAAAGTTTTCAAAGTCTTTAAGGCCTTTCGCCAACAATAAATATGCCCATGTACTATTCTTCATAACCGTAATAACAACCTTGATAGTTTAGGAGTCTTCCTACTGCCAAGCATATATGGCACTTATAGCTGTTCAGATTGCTGTATTGATGTGTATGCATTTATGCTTATAGAACAATTTGATATCATGTTTTTACACACACTATAGATATTTACCTGTGGGTTATATATTTCATTTGTTGTAAGGTATTGTCAATGATAATTTTATTAAGATGTCTTTATTACATATTTTAGTAATCTAATCTTACATCTACTAAGTGTTGTAATTCCGTACATCGCATTGACATAATCAATAGTTTAGACAAAAGAACACTGTCAAAACTAAAGTAGACTAAAATGAAAAAAATTATTAAACGTATTTTAAAACATAAATCAATTCTTCAAGGATGTATCTTACAGGAAAATTGTTCATAACAAGAATAATAGAAATAAATTTTTAAAAATTACATTACATTTCCAAGTGATATGTGACAATTAATTCATTAAAAAAAAATTAATTGACTCTTCATCCGTTCATGATCAGATTCAGTCGTAATTATTTATTTTTGTCATCATCTGTATATAACAATGTCTTTCTCAACATGGTCACACAAGAATAGAATACACAATACATATAAAACGCAAATACAAATCATCTATAGAAAGAATAAATCACTTTTTATGAAAAAATTACTCACGTAAAATCTTAATCAATCAATTAACGAACTAATTAGCGTAAAAGAATCAATTAAACACAAAAGTGACAATTTCGAAAAAATTCACTTATTCAGTGTAAATTTAAAACTTTTATTTAAAACTTTTGAAATACTCACGTAGTGTTCAACGAAAGTGTATGAAAATGTGTACTTGATTTATGAATCTGGACCAGATGTTCAAACATATTCAGTGTCTCCTTGATGGTAACAGAATTAAGGGGTTCATCAGTCTTTACACAGAAGCCATAACCATCTCAACTCTCAAGGAGTGAAGAGCAGTAATTACTATCTGAAATTATAAAAATATCTGCCTAAAATCAAGGGTCAGGTAAATGTTAATCCCTAAAAAAAAGGAGAGTACTCAAATAAGAATCTTCTCGAGTTTCATGGCAACTAAGATATCCCCTTCAAGCGTGGGGCATTCCCCTTCAACCCTTACCAAGGGAAAGAACCCCTTCTCCACACGGTTGAACTCCTTCGGAAACGGGATCCTCGCCCTCCCAACGACGACCCTGCCGCTGGAGGTGCCAGGGTCGACGATCGAGTTGAACCGCTGAACCTCGACGTGGAGGAACGCGTAGTCGTCGGGGCTCTCGAGAAAGATGGCGCCTCTCTGGTTCCAGTCCGGGGTCAACCCAACCCTCACCTCCGTCCGCCCCTCCTCGCCGGGCTCCACCCAGTATATCACGTTGTAGTGCCGGTTGCAGACGGACGGGTGGCGGAACGGGTCGTCGAGTCCTACGGCTCGACAAATCATGACCTGGAGGCAGGTCACGTGACTTCCGTCGTCGACGAACACCGTCTTGTTCTTTTCGTATTCGCCGTCGTAGTAGCCCTCCCTGAATGGGCTGCACCGGTACACTGATACTCCATTTCTTGTCTTCATTGGAATGAATCCCTTAAAACCAAAAAAGAAATTCGATTTTGATGAAAAGAAGAATTGGTAATTGTCAATTTCTGACGAGAGAGATTACGAGAAATCAAAAGGTGAAACAATTTGGAATCAAGATTTCAAGAGAGCTCGTAGGCAAATGTAATGTACCTGAGAAAAATCTGAATTTTGTGATGGTGGAGCGCCGGAAAAGAGAGCGAAAGATGACCCATGCACTACTCTCAGAAACGATCTTCTGCAATGTACACACATTATATATAGTGGTTTATTTGAATTAAAAAAAATACCATATTTGTAACAATAATTAGGTACCATAATGATTTGAATTTTTTATTTTTTGGTTATATAATGATTTGAATTTAATTTAAAATGAGATAATCTAAAATTTTAAATTAAATTCCATCAATGTTAAGATTTTAAAAAATTATCTATGATATTTGCCTCCGAAGGAGGATATCTGCCTCACACAAAAAAAATAAAAAAATTGATTGAAGTTAATTTTAAAAAATAATAGCATCTATATATATATATTATCATTATTATATATTATATATTATATATTATATTATTATTATTATTATATATTATTATATTATATATCTATCTATCTATCTATATATTATATAAAAGAAGGTTTATACCCACATACCCCCTAAAATAAGGTATAAATCCTAACTATCCCCACTATGACCTACCCATTAAGACCCTACCCTAAATAATTTATATTTATAAAATTTATTACAAATATTAAATAAGGAACGAATCATGACTATATTTATAAAATTTATTACAAATGTTAAATAAGGAATGAATCATAAAATTTTACTTTCATACAATTTAATATTTTAAAATTTATAAAATATTTATAAATTTAAGATTTATAAAATTTATACAATTTTAAGATTTAAAAAAATTTATAGAATTGAATAAGGAACGAATATTTTAAAAAATTTAATATTATAATATCTAATTAATATTTTAATATTTATAAAAAAATTACAAATATTAAATAAGGAACGAATAATTACTAACGAACTAATTAATATAAAATTTAGTACAAATATTAAATAAGAAACGAATCATAACTAACTAATATCAAATTTTTAACCAAATTTACGAATCATGACTAATTAATATCAAATTTCTAACTAAATCTTAAGATTTTTTAAAAAAATATTTTTAAATAAATAATTAATTAATATTTATAAAATTTATTACAAATGTTAAATAAAAAACGAATCATAACTAATTAATACCAAATTTTAATAGGAATATAAAAAGTTTTTTTTTTAAATTTAACATTAACATAACTTTAAATATACATCTCTAACAACCATTTATATCTTTTTACAATTAGAGGTATAAAATGTTACAAAAATATAACATTACACACATTTTAGCTTTGATTTATCAAAAGTTATTCGTGCATTTGCACGGTTTAATTTTATTTCTAAACAAATGAATATTCACAAGTAATTTGAGATTGAATTCAAATTCTTTTTGAACTTTTTAGTGAAAGCTTTAATGTCAAGTTCAAACAACGTAAATAATGTACATTTTACAGAAATATACTTAACTCTAAAGATTTTGAACAAATCAAGTATGTTTTTTTTAGGAAGCTGAAATAATACTAAGAAGAAGTTGAGGTCTCTTACTTGAAGACAGTGGAAGAGACCGTTGAGGTCACGGTTCCGACAACACCTTCGCGAAGCTGTTTCGTCGTTGTAGGCAGATCAGCACCTCCACATTGGTGTTTCACGAAGAAGAAACCGCCATTTCTGTGGAAAAATGTCTCCTTTTTTTATTAGAAATAAGAGAGAAAACTCACAACTAAGTAAAGTTATGAATCAGGTAAGTGGTCGAGAAGATGAACAAACAAATTAGTTTTCCTTATCTTTTATCTTTTTTTGAGATGTGCTATATTGTCATAATTATTTCCATCAAAACACACTCTTATCGCTTTGAGTTGCACTATATCTTAAAAATCATTAAATAAATTGTAATTTTTTACTTTTTTATCAGTTTCCAAATATACCGTCTTCACATATTTAACAGTATAGATACCAAAAGTCGCTTATCTTCTATCTCCTCTGTTTGCAATGAGGAAGTTTTAGTTTTTTTAGCAATAAAAGAGCTTTGTTTTTATTTTCTACCATAAAAATAAAAAATAAAAACTTACTTTCATAATTTGAATCAAACATATAATATATATAATTCCTATCATGGTCAAACAATAGAAATTCTTTTACAGCAATTACTTATGAGAATGTCTAAATCACTCAAGGTAAATATTTGGTAAACTTACTTTAATCTTAGCCTCTTAGGTCACCAATATATTTTGACATGTATCATAAGATAGAATTTTGCATGTCAAAATATTATTAGACCACCTAAACTATAGTAGTTTTACTTAAAAGTAGCAAATTATCAATTTAATTATATTTATATAAAACAGTTGTTAAAATCACACATGTGAGAGAGTTTGCCCAAATTTAATGTATCAATATTTATAAATAATAATTGATAAAAATTTTCATTTTAAACCCTTCATGTCAAATATTTTATTATTATAGTAAACAATTGAAATCGCGGTTTTTTCTTCCTGTATGGGTATGGAGGAACAACTAAAACATTTGTATGGAACACTCTATCGGCATCCATTAGATCGAGAGGTGATATTGTCATTAATTTTACCTCGAGGGGTTTGCTGCACTTTTGTTGCCCGAAGAGAAGACGGGGCACCCAAGGCTAAATATTCTTATACCAATAATCGAGGAATCAACATGACAAAATAACATCTAAATTTAGCACAAGATGTGGCTTGGTAGTTAGCTAACTTTATCCCTCGATCATGCAGAATGGGGTTTTGATCCTTGCCCATGTGAGTTAAGCGCAAATTGCCGCCAACCGTTTACTGCTAAGTAATTATTTCTCACGGCTACAGTATTGGTCACTATTGTTGACCTCACAACAACATGTATAAGAAATTATAAAAATATATCATTTCACACACAATAATTTTAGTTTATTCAAAGTTACCTGTGCCTCGCACAGGTAAATCCAACTAGTATATTATATAAAAGAAGGTTTATATTCACCTACCAACTAAAATAAGGTATAAATCCTAACTATCCATACCCATTAAGACCCTACCCTAAATAATTAATATTTATAAAATTTATTACAAATATTAAATAAGAAACGAATCATGACTATATTTATAAAATATATTACAAATGTTAAATAAGGAACGAATCAAAACTAATTAATACCAAATTTTAATAGGAACAAAAATTGATATTGATTACAAATGTTAAATAAAGAACGAACCCTAACTAATTAATACCAAATATTTAACCAAATTTTAAAATAATGAATGAATCATAACTAATTAATACAAAAATTTTAACCAAATTTTAATAGGAAATAGTTAACCTACAATCTTAAAATATTTCTTTGAAATGTGAATTTTTATTAACAATTAATATTATTTTTAAAATGATTTTAAACTTATATGTGTGTTTGTTATCCAACATATGTCATTCGTGTCGTATCATCTTATGGAGACCTCACACAATATAACTCAGGTGAAAAGTCTACCACTTATATTGTTCTTGAGTTGGATAATCTTGAGTACGTTATTTTTATTTTTATAATTTTATGGGAGTACAAATATTCATATATATGAACCTATTTATTTATTAAATAATATTTTAATTCGTTTATATAATAATATATTTTTTAGAGGAGGTGATAATATGCTTTGTACACTCTGAGAACCATTTGTGCAACAATTTTTAAAATATATTGCAGATGCGAATAAATTACCTGCAATTATCGTATTACAATTAGGAAGAATGAAAAAGTTTGAAGGTATTGATATTACTAACTCCATATTCATACATGTTTCAATTAATTTATCATTAAATCACAAAGACAATGATCGTTATACCAAAGTTATTCTCATTTCCAGGAAATATGGGTGTATCCAACACAACATACAATACCAGGCTACTGATGAATATTGATATTCCTGAAGTTCGTGATTTAAATTCAAGGTAACATTAAGTTTTCTCTATGTTGTTTGCAAGGCAAGCTGCAGTTACCATTGCTCGAATCAGCACCTAAAATTCTCCAAGACTTGCATACAGGTGAAGATGACAAGAGTCGTCATTTCTTGAAGAACATTCGGATGTTCAATGGAATGCTTTCATTCACATCTATGGTTGGAAAGGTGGACAAGAACATAAACAATGGCCGTGGACCTCCCATTTTCTTGCTTGGAGGCCAAAATTATCATTCTATTAGAAGTCTTATACCTCCAGTTGGTGACAAGCCTAAATTCGCACAGCTCTATATTTAAGACACTGACAATGAGGTCGATAATAGGATACACGCAGTCAGGTATTCATCTAATTATTAATATTAATTAGCATGAGGCTTCTTTAATAGTTTAAATATGCATATTAATACACTGTTGCGCTTTTTTAAACCAATTAATACTCATTCCGTTGCAGGTTAAGTGCTAATTCTCATAAGTTTGATGAGATGATTGTTAGAGACTTAAAACATATGCTCGATGTTGAAAACCGTTTAGTGTAGAGCTACAGATATGCTAGGGAATGATACAGAGGCGGAGATTTTTCTAATGTCAAGTTGCGATTAATAAGACGAAGGGACAAGGACGGGAGAACTTATAACCTGCCCACTGCATCTGAGGTTGCAGCATTGGTTGTGGGTGACTTTGATGCCTCTGTTGAGAGGGAGCTCATTGTTGAAACATAGTCTAGGATGTTGAAGTATGTTGATCCTAAGCATCCGTCATTTCTTGCACTTCAATATCCACTGTTGTTCCCTTACGGAGAGGATGGATTCAGAGACGGCATATTAACTAAGGATGCAAGTGTAAGTACTAGAAAAAAGGCAGATATTACCATGCGTGAGTTCTTTGCATATAGTTTGCAAGACAAAGATGGAGAGTTGAATGTGGACTCTTATACGATGGTTGAAACTGATAGAATACAGTTTATTCAATTTAATCAACCGAAGTTAAGAGTTGAATGTTACAAGGGGTTGCATGAGAGCTTCGTTCGGGGTGAAACGCATGCAGCTGCCACAGGGCAATGAATCATACTGCCATCATCATTTACAAGTGTCCCCAAGTACATGATGAATAATTTCAAGGACTCCTTCGCCATATGTAGGCATGTCGGCTATCCAAGCTTATTGACCTCATCTGCACTTCCTGAATTACTTGGAATATTTAGAAAACATTTTGATGCTGAAAAGGTTGCTGAGCTTGCTATTTTGGACCTGATAGTTCTGCTCTTTCCACATGTCCATACTAAATTCTATGTCTATGCTATTAGCAATTCTGCTTTGCCTTGCTTGGCCTATGCGCTATTAGCTACTCTTGTTGCCAGTTGTATAGAGATCGACACTTTGAGGTTCCTGTTTTCGGTCATTACTCATTTTTCAGCTTGGTTTGGTCGTACACCTCCTAAGCTTGACGTCTTCCCCATATGTACACTGGTGCAACATTTTAGCTCATTCCTTACACAACATTATGATCAGCAAAATGCTAAATCAAAGGCACCACAGCTTAAAACAAGAATAAATGATAGATCCCATAGTGCTTATTACCACTACTTGCTCCAAACAAACATCCATTCCTAACAAGGTTGTGTTCGCGTTTCCCTTGAAAGTGGAGGGTGTTTTGTAGCACCATATTCTGACAGTTTGGCCAGTTTCTCATTGCCCCTTTTGACAACTCATACAGCTACGAGCTTCCCTAATGAATGGTGTTCAACATCTACTGTCTCCACATCCCATGCACCGGGGTTGCTGTATGTGCGTGTCCATATTGTAAAGCCAATATTTCTGTGCCCAAAATCTGTGGGGAAACCGGGGTTCCTTGTTAGGCCTGAGAAGAAACCACCGTTTCTGCCTCCCCATGTGCGTATTTCCAGCACCGTGGTCACCACGGACAATATTTCCTCACCGTGGTTCCTTACTGCAATGCTTCACACTCATGTCACAGATTGTGCTCTTCTTAACTGGATTCTTATCATCACTTGGCTTACCCACTTGGTGTGTTCAATGTGCCAATTCAAGCTTCAGATTATTTTCACCTTGTTCTCATGTCATGCAAAATTCTCTTTCAGCCTTGAGGACAAGGCTAATTTGAAGGGGAAGGGAATTGGTAAAAGACTTGGTAGCTATTGGGGCTGGATAAAGGATGGTGCTTAGTTGATGGTCCTTTAGTATTAATTAATATGTATTAGCTTTATTTCTTGTTATTTTCTGTCTATTTCAATTAATGTACTGGACGGGTAGTATTGGGCACATGCCCATTTTAGCTTGTACTAGCCTATATAAGGCAAAACCTAAATGATATATAGAGGACACCAGAAAATTAATCCAAAGTCTTTTTTTTTCTTTCTTAATATAGCTGCTATGCTACTGTTATTTGCTTTGGTTGAAGGAATTGTTATTTGTTCATACCAGCAACCTCAATGTTTAGTATGTCTACTTTTATCAATGTTTGAACTTTCATATGGATTTCTAGGGTTATCATGTATAGACAATTCAGTGGTTTGAATAGTCCCGTGGAGAAGTAAGATAAATCACATTCTCAATCCTGGGAACTATTCCTATTTATATTCTGGCTAGCAGCTTTTTTTGATCCAGTTAAGATGCAATTTGTTCTATTCACTCTCTTGAAGAATTTCAGTAGAATTTTAAAAACATGACTAGTATTAAACAATATTTTTTTTATAAAGTATTAAGATAGAGTAATTACTGTTATAAATTAATTATTATTTTTAAATGTTAAGACAGATAAATTAATTATTATTTTTGAAGATAGATAAATAAACGAAACACTAGAGTAATTATTGTTATAAGTTGAGATTCTTTAGCGGAGTAGGGGTGTGATAGACAAACTGTGCTTTGGGATGTTAATGAAAATTCTTAGCATCTATATGTCGCTTAGTATATTACTATAATTAAAATACTTCAAAATAAATAAATATCACTATAGAAGTTATAATATAACTATTAAAAAAATTATTTGCGATAATAAAATTAATCTTAAAATTAGTTAATAAAAATTTAATTGCTAACTATTATTTTAAATTATGAAATTCATAATAGTTAATTTTATATATATATATATATGTGTGTGTGTGTGTTAATTATCAATCAAAGAAACGTATTTTAAAATATTTAATGATACATTTTTATATATTTTGTTTTATTATTCATTTACTATATATCTTTCTTTCACTCATAATATGTAAACTATGTATTAATTTAGTTCATCATAAAATGACATCATAAAAATATATTTTTTCAGCAAGAATTTGAAATTTTTAAACATACTTTTTTTTTGAATAAATTTTTAAACATACTTATTAATACTATATACATATAAATTTTTCGAAATAGTTATAATTAGGATATTGAACACGATAAAAAATTTATAAGTTACATAGAAAGGTACTGTTAAAAATAAATTATTTGATTAAATATCTCAATACAATTTAATTTGATTGTAAAATTTTATTTATCAATAAATTATTTATACTTTTAAACTACAATAATATTTACAATTATGATAACATTTATATTAAATATTATACACGAAAGATAAGTTAACTCATGAAAGCATAATGCCTAGTTTTATGGGTAATTTGATATAAAAACACAATATTTAATAATAATATTCTTCCTCCAACATATCCATTAAATTTTAACACTCTCAACTAAAGTTATTTCTGCACAAATTACCATGCAACATATTTATGAGTGGTTGGTTCAAGAAGCACATGTTCGATTCCTCTTAAGCATGGTTTCAGGCTCAAGTTTTGTAGATGGAAAAAACTCCCGCTGAGGGGTTAGCCCTGCCATGATGTGAATGTTCCAGTCGCGAACAGGATTACCGCCCATAGAGGGTACCTGCAAGGGAAAAATATAACAGAGTCCCCCTCCTCCCTACAAAAATAAGGCTTAATTGCAACTTTAATCTCCCGCTTAAACATAAACCGTGATTTTGGTCCCCAACAAAAATAAATTGCACTTCAAGTCCCTAACAAAATCCTTCGTTAGCACTTTTGGTTTTCCGTTTAATTTCCTATAAAAACTAACATTTTGTTGACATGGCATTTTAAAATAATATTTTAATTAAAAGAATTTATTTTTGAATTAAAACATGTTTCGCCCATTCAGTTTTGGTTTCCCTCCATCAACCACCACTGCCCCTCCCCCTCAACCACCACTGCTCCTCCTCCTGCCTTACCCAAACACAAAGAAAAAACCCATAGAAATAATTTTCCCCAAATCTCATCAACACACATCAAATCCCTAGGTTCTATTTTTTCCCAATCCCTCATCAATAAACACATCATCAACAAACATAAACCTAGTGCACAAGTGAAGAAAAACTAGCGGGGAAGAGACACGATTTCTTTGATGTGAATTTGAAGAAGGGAAGGAAGAGGAAGCACAGTTGAAGAGAAAGAGACCCAAAATCATCTTCATCCAAATCCCAAAAAATCAAAACCCATAAACCTAAAAAATATCAAAATACACAAGCTCTCACCTCTCCACCCCAACCTTCGCGAAACCGAGACATGTCCTCGAATGGTGGAAGATTTGCATTCTAGATTCTTGTTCTAGAATGGTGGCAAACTCACTTTCTTGTCCATGCCCCCTCACCATTTTGAAGCTAGCAGATTCACGTTCCGGAACAGCCAAAATTGGGTTTGGTGTAGCCTTGATTTTTGGGTTCTAGGAGATCCATGTTTCCTTTTTCTTGGCTCGGGGTTCGGAGTAGCTGAATCGAGCTTGGGAGGATTGAGAGGCGGAAGCGGTTGCGCGAGCGAATTAGAGAAGCGATGATATGTGGACACATTTCCAACAATCATGTTAGAGATAAGTATTGTCTACTGTTGGAGATGCGCAGAATCGAACACAACATCATCTGGGATCGTCTGCCGTATCGACTGACAAAGAAATGCATCGTCTGGTCCTATCATCTGATAAAGATCATCTGCATGTTGAAGCAATAGATCGTCTACCAAGCTATATCGTCTGGTCAGATGTACCGTCTGACCAATACTATGCCAGTTGTAAACCAGTTATCTAGTAGTACTAGCAATCTTGGAATATCCGAGATCTTTCTTTACATTTTTTATTGTTTATGTTTCTTGATACCAATTCTGCAAGTGTACAGATTGGTTGAAGTAATATAAAAGATATCGTCTCCACAGGGATAGGATGATTTGTGACTTAAGCTTAATTGTTTAAAGCAGAAAAACAAAATATTTAAGTTTGAATGAACAACAAAAAGAAAAACAAGATATAAGTTGTGAAGAAATGTTGATAAAAGCAGCACTTGGGGTTGAGTTTCACTACACTAACAAGCTTCTTACAATTAAAAGTTCATATGAAATAGGAATATGTTCTTAAGGTGCTTTAACATAAACCTCTACTTGTTAATTCCTTAAGCAAGTAAACCGTTCATTTCAGTTTTCTAAACCTAATACCTTATACCTAAGGAGCAGATAATTGTTCAATCTAATCCCGGTTCCCTTAATTCCTACCAATTACCATTGTGTAAGAAGAAAGCATAATCACTTGTGTGCGCCAAGCATAAATTAACCAAAGGGAAAAGATACATGGAACATAAACTTCATTCATATAAAAACTAGAAAGCTTAAAGCATTGTCAATGAAGATTCACTACAAACCCAAAATGCTAAAGGAAACTAGCCAAGCATGACTAGCATAAACATAATTAAAAGATAATAGCCTGGATTAGGAGCTCAAAGAGGCTTCCCACAACTCCAAGAAAAGTGTTCAGAACTCAGAAAATTACAATGGAAAAGAAAGGACTTGGAAATTCTGAGATATTTTACGAAGAAGAGCAAAGTCTGTATTTATAGCCAAAACTGCCAATGTTCCAACGCTTGGGCGTTGGAATTAAAACAATGCACACGAAGCTTGGCAGAGAGCCAATACATGGGCGTTGGCTTCCCAACGCTCAGGCGTTGGAATTAATTCCAATTGTGGGATTCCAAACAACGTTGGCTCCTCAACGCTCAGGCGTTGGGGGGTCGTCAGACTCTTCATTTTCTTACTCTTTCTATTCTCTTTTGATTCCCTTCTTCAATGCAATTAAGGGCCTTCATAGTGGCTTCAATAGGGTTTTGCAACAGCTGAAACCCTTCATTCTTCAACTATTCAACATGTGTAAAATGATTATGTTGCTCTAATTCTCCACTAAACACAAACCACTCAGCCTTTACTTCTTCCTTCTTCATCATTTATTCCATCAAAGCTCCATCAAAGCACCAAAGAATGACCAGAATAATAAAAGGCTAAAAACAAAAAAACTAACCTAATTAAAAGGACCTAAAAATAAAATAATCACTAACCTATATGCTTATGCAGAAAATAAAATAAAAACCTAACAAATTAAATAAAACTATATGAGACTCAAAGAAATATAAAATAAAAACACAGAAAAAGAAAAGGAAAATACACTTATGCCCGTAGGTCATCATTTCCCAATGTATTAGTTGACCTCGGACTATCCGTCGTTCTCTCTGTATAAATATAGAGCTTGTAACCGTGAATATAACAGAATAGAAGTACACAAGAAAAATCATTTTCAATACCTTCGACTTCTCAAGTTTTCTCCTTTTTCTTCAAGAACACTTAGTTCTTAACATAGTATTAGAGCCAGTCTTCCTTTTTCTTCTTTCTTTTCTCCCATGGAAGAAGCTCCGCCTTCGTGTCAAGCTTTATCCTTTTCTTTATTTAACTTTTCGACACTGAGACTCATGAACAGAGGGATAACACCTGTTAACGTTCCTCTGAGCTCAAGCTTTATGCTTTATCCCTTTTCTTTATTTAACTTTCCAACGCTGAGACTCATGAACAGAGGGGTAACACCTGTTAACGTTCCTCTGAGCTCAAGCCACTACAGCCATAAGGCCTTTGAGATTCAGATGAAGGAGCACAAGTCATTAACCTCTGAGGTTCCCACTAAAGGACATTCCCGGGCATACAAAGAAAACAAAAAAAATGCATTTACCTTTATCTGGTGAAGCAGATTTGGTGGATTTGGCAAAGCAGTCCGAATCATCTTCCATGTACTTCATTTCTAGCACCATGCCTCGACCCTTCGCTCTGAGTGCAAGCATCAATTTCAAATGAGCGCAACTATTCCTGGCATTATATTGCCACTCTTGCTCGTGATGACTGCAAGGGATGTACAAGCAAGCAAGTTGCAACTAAGAAGGCCAAACTCAACGTGTTTTCGAAGGCTGTCTTCCTTCTCACCCACGTTGAGTTTGCGGGGGATGTTAGAGATAAGTATCGTCTGCTGTTGGAGATGCGCAGAATTGAACACAACATCGTCTGGGATCGTCTGCCGTATTGACTGACAAAGGAATGCATCGTCTGCTCCTATCGTCTGATAAGGATCATCTGCATGTTGAAGCAATATATCGTCTGCCAAGATATATCGTCTGGTCAGATATATCGTCTGACCAGTACTATGCCAGCTGTAAACCAGTTATCTAATAGTACTAGCAATCCCGGAATATCCAGGATTTTATCTTTACATTTATTATTGTTTATGTTTCAGTTGACCTTGTACTATCCGTCGTTCTCTCTATATAAATACAGAGTTTATAACTATGAATAAAATAGAAGTATACAAGAAAGATCATTTTCAATACCTGACTTCTCTAAATTTTCTCCTTTTTCTTGAAGAACACTTAGTTCTTAACAAATCACCAATGAGGTTTCTTGTTAAGCGCGAAGATGACACAGCTTTCTCCGCTGGCTTCCTCCTCAAAATATTTTTTTTTTGAATAGCTCACCTGGGTTCGATTGATGTGGCAGGGAGAGATTGTCTTGAGTGGGGGTTGCATCTGGGTTCTTTTGTTCGACCTGAAGATTTGTTCTTGATTAGGGAGAGATTATCTAGTGTGGGTGATAAGAATGAAAAAGGAGAAGAAGTCGAAAGGGGAGGATGAGAAAGATATGCAGTGTCGGTGAATGTATTGGGATTTTGATGTTTCAGGGAAATGATATTAGATGTGTGATTAATGTGTTAGGGGTTTTGAGAAAAGTTTCTAGGTTGTGTGTGGGTGATGAATGTGTTGAAATTTGATATGTGTTGATGAGGTTTGGGGAAAAACTATTTTTTTGGGTCTGTTCTTTGTGTTTGAGTGAGGAAGGAGAGGAGTAGTGGTCGTTGAAGGGGAGATGAGCGGTGGTTGACAGAGAGGGGTGAAACTGGAATAGACGAAACATTTTTTAATTCAAAAATTAATTCTTTTAATTAAAATATGAGTTCATAATCCATTAAGTTTTTATTCACACCTCTTGTCACACTTACCTCAAATGAGAGAAAAAAATAGAGAGTAAGAAATATGATATATTAGTGATATGATAGAAAATTCTGAAAAAAGATGGGAAAATAAAATGAGTGAAAATAAAATTGAAGAAATAAAAACTATGAATGAGTCTAAAATCATTTTAATATGTAAATTAAAAAAAAGAAATTATAATGGGTATGAAATAGTGGGTGCTTAGTGTCCCAAGTGGAGGACCACTTATACACTAGCGAGGTCGTGCTTGATTAGCTGTTTTTTATTGGGGTCGGTATATGGTAGACCAAATTAAAAAATGTCCACGTTATAATATCCCTTTTGATGCATATATTAAACCTATCATCCTCTACACCTGCGGGTTAAGTGGTTCGTATTAAGATGACCGTGTTGAGTGACCTTTTCTGCAAATGGTTCGTATTAAGATGACGTTTCCATCAAATTGGATAACCCTGATTATGCAATGTGTAACTTCTGTGGAGTTCTCAATTTTACTAAATGGCAATCCACAGGCCGTTTTTCAGCCGCAACGGGGTTTGCGGCAATGGGACCCCTTGTCTCCTTATCTTTTTATTCTATGTGTTGAGGTCTTGTCGGTGTAAATCCAACAGGCGGTGGCAATCAAGACCCTTACTAGGCCCCGCATTGCTCGTTCAGCGTTGATTATCTCCAATTTTTTTTCCGCTGACGATAGCGTGATTTTTTCCAGGGCCTCGGTGGATGAAGTAGAATGTGTTAAATCAATTCTTACATCCTATGAGAGGGCCTCTGGGAAACAAATTAATCTTGACAAATCGAATCTCACATATAGCCGAAATGTGCTTGAATCTGTTTCATTTGAGCTCACAATGCTTTTGGGTGTAAAGTCTATTGAGTGTTCCGATAGATATTTGGGTCTTGCCGCCAATATTGGTAGATCGAAGACCCAAATATTTAATTTTTTCCGTGGATAATGTTTGGAAAAAAATCAAAGGTTGGAAGGAATGCTCTCTTTCCCGTGCGGGAAGAGGGTTTTGATTAAACTCATGGCTCAGACAATTCCGTCTTATGTTATGTCTTATTTTGCTATACTTGATTCTATTTGTTCCTATATTGAAGGGATGATAAGCAGGTTCTTCTGGAGCGGTGATGAGGAAAAGCGGAGCATCCATTGGCAGAAATGGAAGATTCTTTATCGGCCCAAGTGTTCGGGAGGGCTTAGGTTCCCTGATTTGGAGGGTTTTAACACAACTCTTATTGCAAGGAATTGGTGGCAGATTCATTCTTGTCCATAGTAACTTCTTGGCCGTCTTTTCAAAGCGGTTTATTTTCCCCATAGGGAGTTGATCGGGGCTAGGAAGGGTTATTAACTTGGCTATGCTTGGACGAGTATCCTTGGCTCCAGTTGGATTTTTGAAGAAGGGGGCCTTTGGAAAATTGGGGACAATATTTACATATGGAACCACAAATGCCTACCCCAAGGCACTCCTTTTAATTTCTGTAACACCCCGATTTTCAGAGCATTACTGTAGCAAATGAATAGTAAATAAATATGCGGAAATCTTTGTAGCTCATGAAAAAGAGTGTATTTTTTTTTCCAAATCATGCTAAAGACAACATGCATTACTTATATATATAGATACCCAGTTCATTAGAGGTTATAAGGTACTTAGTTTAAGTGAACAACATCAGTGACATAGTTTCGAAATCAAAAGACTCGTTTGTAAAAGGAAGACATGCTGTCACAATTAATAACCCCGACCCATACCTCCTACTCCGGCATACCTCCCACGATGCCATGCAGGGCGACCTCATAAAGGTACTTTGTTCCGGAACTCTACCCTACCCTTGGGCATGCTCAAGTACAGACGCAAAATCAAATAAGTATCTCTAGTCTTCAAGTGGCAAGACGCCCGTCCTACTCCCACGAACTGTCTATAGCTTAGCATTCCCCGGTTACTCTTTGGCTAGTAGTGGTCCAGTTGGCGACGGATCGCCAGGA
Organism: Acmispon strigosus; assembly: GCA_030819835.1. Lineage (NCBI taxonomy): Eukaryota > Viridiplantae > Streptophyta > Magnoliopsida > Fabales > Fabaceae > Acmispon > Acmispon strigosus. Next base: position 33,112,563 of record JAUAMA010000007.1, read on the forward strand.
AAACACAAACAAGAAACAAGGTGCAAGGGTAAACTTCATAACAGTTACTCCCCATGCGAGCACATGGGTGCGACAACAATCATCGGCATATATAAGCAGGTCAAGTAATGTCCATTCATTGCGGTTATACACACACCCCCCCCCACACACACAACAATTTAAACTACAGTTATGCAGGGTAATTGACAAACAAGCATTGATTATAATACAAGTAGAATGGCAACCAAAACGCACTCAATAAGCAGCTCAAGACACGCATAGAAATCATGTTACAAACAAACAAACTGGATGTCATGATGCAGTTAAGGTGTAATATGATCCGAACATTCGAGTTGCTGCATTGAGTCGGCACATAGTCTCCACACAGTCTGCACAAAGCCTACACAAAGTCTGCACAAAGCCTACACAAAGTCTGCACATAACTGATTGAGGATAAACTTGTTATCCCAATCGCATTGTCTGCACAAAGCCTACACATAGTCTGCACATAGCCTACACAAAGTCTGCACATAGCCTACACATAATCTGCACAAATCCTGCTGGATGGATAGTCATGCTATTCCAAACAATTGAAGAATGACGACTACGTCGCCTTGAGGAGCATTCATGCATGCAAAAGTTCTACGTGCTATGAACAAACAACAGCAACAACAACAACAACAATATAAACGGAGGCGTCTTCGCGCGAGTCTGGGTTCCTTATTCCAAATTCCCCACTTGGTGGAAACGTTGTTTTTCAAATCCAAGTTCTCTTTCGAATGCGGGGTCATCCTTGTCGGAGCGCCGTCTTACATCGAGGGGGTGTGGTCACCTAGACCTCTTGGTTTAGTGATCTCTCGTTGGTAGACGCCGAGGTGCAAAACGCCCGCTACTACCAACGAAGGCATTACCGAAAAACTACCCAATTTTCTTGAGAAAACATCTCTTGAAATATTTTCGTAAAGGTCTTTTGAGACTTTCCAGAAAACATGTCTTATGATTCCTCGTGAGGAAGTTCTTATGGTTCTTTTTCCAAGATGTGTCTTAGTTTTCTTTGCAAGATAAGACTTGTAGAAAAGAAGTGGAATCGTCCTTAAGTTCATAAAAGGTTGATGTATTCCTTTAGCACATTATGAGTTCCCTTCAAGAAAGATAGGACAGATTCATTTCGAGAGTGCATAGTTCACTTGGATGCATGATTCCAACACATTCATTAGGTTTCTAAAAAGAAAGTTTCTCTTCTTATTCTTTTCGAAACTATTAAGCCTTTACTTTTTCCAAAACAAGTCTGTATACTTTATTTTGAAAGGGACCCAATTCCCATGGTAGCTTACTCTATTTCCCCGGCTAGCGCTCACAATAATAATCGGGGATAAGGCATAGCAACATTGTGACAAGCAAGATCAGGGAAGGACGATAATTCAAACAACATGTTATCAAGCATAACATAACATACATTTCAGGTGACTTGCTCTTTTCATATGAGCTAAATAACATGCTTTCTTACAGTCAATCAACAACAGTAAGTGAATCAAATATCAGGATCGTCTAATTATGAATCTCGGTTTGCATTCAAAGGCGCATCCTTCCTCGGACGTGGCCATGCATGGTTTCACGATCGCCAAATGGATTATGTTGAATCATGTGAATGATATTAGAATCAAGATAGACAGGTCATGGCATAGATATCATGTAATCAAGGAGACAAGCTATCAAGTAAGTCTACAATCATTCAAGCAATTTCATACATCAAACAATTCTAATCTAGCATATCAGATGCCTATAGATACTTGCATTAATATTACAATCAATACAATTCAAAGTCGGGGCGTTCTTAGAATGCCATTGAATGCCAATTTATAAGTCATAGTATATACATATGTCTAGTGGCTAGGAATAGAGAAGTGCCCTTACCTCCGTCCTTTGCTCCAAGCTCCAACGTTTTCTCCAAAAGCTACGAAGGTTTCGAAGGTAAGCTACGTCGCTTTGTTCGGTCCGAAGTCCCGTAATCCTTCAAAGAACATAGCCTAGTTTAGGACTTGAAACTTAATCCTAAGACTTAGCTACTGGTCTTGCAAGGTTCCTATCACTTAGGAAATTGTCCTAATTCTTAGGAAGATCCTTGGAAGTCGAAAACATTTTTAGCAACTTTGGCGACCATTAAAACCCTTTGAAAACTCATTACAATATCCAAAACTTCCCAAAACTTCAAAACCTTTAAAGAGATAATAGGCTATAAGTTTACATATCAATTTGAAAGCCTTAAACAATATTTTGAATGCAAAAACACACATAATACTCAAGGAGTTCAATTCTGCCCAAAATCTTCAAAACCCTACAAACCTCATATTTTCACCAAAAAATACACTAAGTTACTCAAAACAATTTCACAATCCAAAACATAACTTCTACTACAATTTCTAAAACAAGTTTTAAGTCTTGAATTCAAAAATCCTCTAAGTGTCAAAAGCACAAAAACTCCATTTAGAAGCCAATTTTTAATTTCCAAGTTTTCTTAGTTTAGCAAAACCCTAATCAAGCTATGAGTTCCAAAATCCAATTTACCCAAAAGCTTAATTTTAATCCTTCAAATTCCAAGTTTCCAAATCCTCTTGAAATCAATTTTCTAAAGTCTTAAACATACAATTTTCTCTAGGCCCTTTTGCACTAATTAGGGCAAAACCTTTCCTTAAAAACCAATTTCACATACAAGCATTTAACACGCCCAAAAGCTAGTTGAAAATCAATTTTCCCAAGCCCTTACACAGCCCCATAGATTCGGCCAAACACATTTGTAAATCAGGTCTCGTCCTTGGACTCGACTGAGGTTTTGATGAAGACAAACACATCACAAAAGAAGAAAGACTTCAGAAGAGAAAAGAAAGACTTCTAGAAGACTTCAAGAAAGAAAGGAACAAAAAGAAGAAAGACTTCAAAAAGACTTCAAGAAGACTTAAGAGAAAGAAAGAAACAAAAAGAAGAAAGACTTCAAGAAGACTTAAGATAAGAAAGACTTCAAGAACCAGGCTCAGAACGTCAAGATCAAAACATGAAGGTTCTAGTTTTAAGTAAGTCTTGTCAACTTAGTGTGCTATGCTTTATTAAGGTTCATATTGCATTTGAAGGCTCATGAAAGATCAACTAATTGAGTACGATATGTTCTCACAAGTTAAACTTGGTAGGAACACTCAATTAGGGTTTAAGATGGTTAAAACTGAGTTTCAGACTTGCAGTAATAGATTACCTGGCAGTCAGTAATCTATTACCTATCAGTCAGGCATAGCGTAATCGATTACCAGTTTCCAGTAATCGATTACCAGGCATAGCGTAATCGATTACCAGTTTTCAGTAATCGATTACTTGTCAGGAAATAGCCGTTAGAACATAACGGTTATAGCGTAATCGATTACCAGAATGCTGTAATCGATTACCAGGTCGACAAATGTGTCTTTTCATGAACCATTGTGTCTCAAACCATTTGGGAAAGGTTGTGTTGGTTCATGGACGACCTCTAGTGCCTATATAAAGTCCTTAGACACTCAGAAACATCAATGACTTGGTCCATAACTTTCATATTCATTAAAGTCATCATTCTGAGTTTCGGTTCTCTCATTTTCATAAGAACACTCATGATGTTCAACATTTGAGAAACTCAGAATGGAAGAGCCTTCATTGTAATTGCCTGGAGCATACAAACTAAGATCAATCCTTCTTGTCAAAAGGATTGAATCATGCATAGAAAAGGCATCTTCTTCTTCTTCTATTTGAATCATGTTGATTCATTCACCGTAGTTTTCGGTGGTTGTAAAAAGGCCCTTTGAATCAAGTTTGATTCAAAGTCCACCGTGGTAATACGGTGTCATCAGAAAGTGGTTTGCTTTCTGAGGCGTGATGGGTCCTCTTAGGGTCCTTGGCACAAGTATTGCTAAGAAGACTTGATCAATCAGAAGTGGGTTGCTTCAGGAAGATTGATAAGATATCTTAGGGTCCTTGGTGCAAGCATTCGTTAAGAGTACTCGATCATGGGAAATCTTCACTGTGGAATTCAGTGGAGTGGTTCTTCAGAAAGTGGTAATCTTTCTGAGGGATCCTAACTTCACCGTGGTATTCGGTGAAGGGTTGTTCGATTGAAGGCGGGTTAGTCTTCAAGGTCTGAGGGTGGTTTGCCTTCAGGAACTGAAAGTGGTTTGCTTTCAGGGGCTGTTGAAAGTGGTTTGCTTTCACAGGATATTGGTAGAAATTCTTGGGGTCCTTGGGTTAGGAACTTGTAAGTGATTTTTATCAATAGTGGAAAAATCCTCAAGGGGTTTCTTTGAGGGACTGGACGTAGCCTTCGGTGGATTGAAGGTGAACCAGGATAAAACTTTCTGTGTCATTTCCTTCATCCTTCATCTTTTACTTTCAAGCAATTACAATATTCTGCTGCAACAACATTCTTCTGTTACAACTCTAATTGCGCTGAAAGTCGTTTGGTACTACTACGCGAAAATCGGGGCAACTCTGATTCACCCCCCCCTCTCAGGTTGCTATCTGTACTAACAATTGGTATCAGAGCGGAAGTTTAGGTAAGTTATTCCTAAGATCCGGGAGAAGATAGCATCCTCATTTACAACAAGTACCAATGAAGGATTCAACATAAACAGGCCATCATTCTACAATGGAGAACTATACGATTTCTGAAATATCAAGATGATGATCTTCATAAAGCCATTAGACGCGGGAATCTGCAAAGTCATTGAAGAAGATCTCCTTGGGCCTGTAGTAAAAGTTGAAGGAAGTTCACAATCAGAACCAGAAAACACATGGAGTGACAAAGAAAAGAAGAAAGTTCATCATGACTTAAAAAGGTATGAACATCTAGACTTCAGTCCTTGGTATGAAGAAATTCCTTAGGGTTTCTACTTGTAAATCTTCAAAAGGAATATGGGATACTTTAATGATTACACACGAAGGGACTGATGAAGTCAAAAGATTCAAAGATCAATATATTCTATCACAAGAATATGAGATGTTCAGAATATTGCCTGGAGAAAGCATACTTGATATGCAAAAGCGGTTCAAACGATTATTGAATCACTTGGTTGTTCTTGGTAAAGAATTCTCTTATTATGCCATAAACATGAAATTGTTAAGATCCCTTACAAGAACATGGCAACCAAAAGAACACTGCTCTCTCAAAGAAGAAAAGTCTCTCCAACATGACTCGGGCTACTCTTTTGGAAAACTTCAAGAACATGTTTTGAAGATAAACAGACTTGAGCAATATGAGAAAAACGAAAAGAGACATCGGTCTATTGCTCTAAAAGCCAAAGAAAGCATCAATGATGAATATGATGCAGAGTCACAAGATGATAAGAACATGGTCCTAATTGTCAAGATTTTTCGAAGGTTCTTACAAAGAAAAGGTATGAAATCTACAAGTTTTTAAAAAGGGAAATGAACCCTCCTCCTCTTCACCAAAGATCACATGCTATGAGTGTGGTAAATCTGGTCACATCAAATATGATTGTCCAAACATTCAAAAGAAGAAGCATGGACTAAAGGAGAAGTTTGAAAAGAAGGATTCAAACTTCAGAAGAGCATACATCTCTTGGGATGACAATGACGTAGGCTCAGACTCAGAATCAGAGAAGGAAAAAGCACACCTTGCATTAATGGCATCTCAGAATTCTGACAAGGAAAATATTCAGGTTAGTACCAGCACTTCTTTCTCTAATGATTTAGAATATGCTATAGAAAGTCTTTTTAAGTTGTGTCGTAATGCTCCTAAAGTTAGTATTAAAATGCTATTATTTCATCTTTAGAAGAAAAATGTCAAATGCTTCAAAAGGGATTAGATGATGTTAAATCTAAATTAGATGTTACGCATGCATGCACTAAATGTAGTTCTTTAGAAGTAAAAGTAGAAAATCTACAACAAACAGTTTATAGTTTCAACCTAGAAAAGCAGAAACTAGATAAAATTCTTAGTATTCAACAAAAATCAAACAACAAGAGTAGTATAGGATTTACACCCCAAAGGAATAACAAGGAGATTACGAAAAATGTCTTTGTTAAAGCAACATATAAAGTTAAATCTCTTGGGAGTAAACACATGCATACTAGTTCTTTTAAGAAATATGAACTATAGGAACTATCCACAAAATGTCCCAAAACCTCTTCCTAAAGATTCATTCTTTAAGATTAAAAGAGAATTAGGCATATTAGATGAACATGACATTTAAAGTTATATGATATGTACATAATCTTTGTGAACTTATATGATTGTATGTATTTAACTTGATTATGTGCTTAAATGTTCTTTTGGAAATATGTTACATAGGAATTTATAGGTTAGAACTTATAAAAATGTCCTAGTAATCGATTACCATAGACCTGTAATCAATTATCCCTGCTCTCAGTCCTCGTGCCTGTTAGAAATTTCAAAGTAATCGATTACCCTAACTGCTGTAATCGATTACCTGCTTGAAAACAGCCAGAATTTCAAATTTCCCTCCATCTTTTGAAATTCAAATTCAGGAAAACTGTTCTGTAATCGATTACCCAACTGCTGTAATCGATTACATACTCATGCTATATAATCAAAGCATGAAGTTTCAATAGGAATGCTCTAAGACAATCTAGGAGATATTATGATATGCTTAGATATAATATATAATGAAGGTTATAGACTATATGCTTGTAGTTATTGCAATAGAATAGGACATACCTCTAGTAGATGTTATTAGAGGAATATAGGAATATCAAGTGAGCAATATATGTGGGTGGAGAAGACAATCAATAACCTAGAACCCAAAGCAACTTAGGTACTTAACATTCCTTTATGAGAATTTGTTTTGTAAATGTGTACGAAAGTAGCAAAGGGTTTATGATATCTTGATAATGGCTGCACATCACACATGATTGGAAACAAAACAAATTTTTTATATCTCATACCTAGGGAAAAGGGGATATGTCTCATTTGAGAATAATGAACAAGGGGTAATTACTTAGCATAGGGAAAATAGGTACGCCTTCTCAAACCATATTAAATAGAGCCATCTAAAGTACATAATGCTTTAGGAAATTAGTATTGGATTCAAGCCATGCAACAAGGGTTGAACTAGTTTGAGAAAACCAAGTATGTATATCTGTTCCCTAACCTATTGATAAGTATATCATTAGAGCTAAATAGATGTTTAGGAACAAATTAGATGAACATGGAATCATAATTAGAAATTAGATAGATTAGTAGTACAAGGTTATAATCAGAAAGAAGGTATAGATTTTGATCAGACATATGTACCAAGTGCTTGATTAGAAGCAATTAGACTTCTATTAGAGTATGCTTACTCGATTAACTTCCAACTATATCAAATGGATGTTAAGAGCGGTCTCTTGAATCAATACATTCAAGAAGAAGTCTATGTGAAGCAACTTCCTGGCTTTGAAGATCCAAAGTTCCCTTCACATGTCCTCATCTTAAAGAAAGCTTTATATGATCTAAAGCAAGCACTACGGGCATGAATTGCAAATCAAGCAATCTGAAAATGGGATATTCATCAATCAATCCAAGTTCTACAAAGAACCTCTAAAGAAATATGACTTGGATGATTACATAGTAATACCCACATCAATGAGGATCAAGTACTTATCTAGATCAAGATGAATCATTTACTCCAGTAGAGTTTACCAAATATAGAGCCCTTGTCTATACTCTCTGAAACTTGTCCTCCAAAACAAAGAAGACAAACTTGGAAGACAATGAAGCAAGTTCATCATCCAACTCAGAAAATGGAGGAGTATGTCTTGCTTTGATGGTAACACATCATTCTAATGATGGTAATAAAAAGGTTAGTAATGCAATTTCATATGATAATTTACAAAGTACTTTCTATAGATTGCATGATAGTTTCTTGAGTGTTTATGAAGTATATGCATATCATAGTAGGATCATCTCATCTCTACAAAGTACAACTAAAAGCATGCAAGATGAATTAGATCAAGTAAAATCTAGAGTAGACATTCAAATTGATTTTACATCTTTATATCCATGCATAATCTTTAAGTCAAAAATTGATGAATTAACTCAAGTAGTAAACAAAGGTACAAATGATATGGATAAGTTGTCATGTAATCAAAGACATGCCTTTTATAAAAGTGATTTAGGTTTATCTGATCATAGTCATCCTAGTGATGTTAAGAAAATCACTTTTAGACCAAGTAGTACATATAACTTTGGTCACACAAGGAGAGTACATGATGGTGCTCAACTTAGAAAGGATTATATCAAAACTTTCCATTATCCTAAAGAGAAAGTGCCTAACATAAAGCTAAAGTTCTTTCGCTATACTCCTCATCAATGTTGTCATAAGAAATGATGGAGTTCCCAATAAAAGATTCATATGGGATGTGAAAGGAACTAATCCAAAAGGATCCAAAGACTATTGGGTACCTCGAAAATACCATTAAGCCTATTGTGCAAATGTGTTTGAAGACCTTGTGATCTGAAATGTCATATACAAAGGATGGTCTTTCAAAACACAAATTTAGAATGTGGTATTGGTAAGAGAAACTCTAAAAACTTTATATCTTTCAAATAATATTAAGTACAAGAGTAATGCATTCTTAGGCATCTGCTTTTACATCATAGTTATCTGTTAGATATATCTTTCATGCAGTACCTATCAAGTCTGGAAATCCAAGTTTTCAGACATGATAATCGATTACATAAAGTAAGTAATCGGTTACAGGGATATTTTGGCCCAGGATTATTTTAGAAAGCTTCAGTAAACGATTACTGGAAATCAATTCTATCAGGGCTAAAATGGAAATTAGTTAACTTTCAGAGTTTGGCTTATATTTTCATATATTTTGGGTTGTAATAGTTTATACATAACTCTTAGATGGTTTGAATTCTGCTTGTATGTTTAATTATGTATTCTGAACTTCTATGGTTATGCTTTAATTACGTGTGATGCATAAGTTTCAAAATACTGTCTTGCACACTCCCACTCCCTATGATTCAAATGTCTATACTACTTGTTAACAATGTATACTTGGACTCATCTTCTTTTTGATGAAGTCAAAAGGGGGAGAAAGGGTCACATGTGCTTTGAAAAGACTTCCTTATAAGAAAAGCTACAAGTGGAACAAAAAGGGGGAGAAAAGTGTTGATACACATTATCGTTTTGACATCAAAATATTTGCCATTATGCTTCCCTTTATTTCTATTATCCTGGAATACTTTGTATGGCTTTTTCTTCTTTTTGATGATGTCAAAAGGGGGAGAAAAGTCTTGTGTATGCTTGATCATTTTCAGGATACTATGCTTCACTTGCAACACAAAGGGGGAGATAAAAGTGCAAAACAAAACACGACAAGAAAGAAAGTCTAATGATCATTCAATGTTCAAGCATGATGTTTGTCATCATCAAAAAGGGGGAGATTGTAAATCAGGTCTCGTCCTTGGACTCGACTGAGGTTTTGATGAAGACAAACACATCACAAAAGAAGAAAGACTTCAGAAGAGAAAAGAAAGACTTCAAGAAAGAAAGGAACAAAAAGAAGAAAGACTTCAAAAAGACTTCAAGAAGACTTAAGAGAAAGAAAGAAACAAAAAGAAGAAAGACTTCAAGAAGACTTAAGATAAGAAAGACTTCAAGAACCAGGCTCAGAACGTCAAGATCAAAACATGAAGGTTCTAGTTTTAAGTAAGTCTTGTCAACTTAGTGTGCTATGCTTTATTAAGGTTCATATTGCATTTGAAGGCTCATGAAAGATCAACTAATTGAGTACGATATGTTCTCACAAGTTAAACTTGGTAGGAACACTCAATTAGGGTTTAAGATGGTTAAAACTGAGTTTCAGACTTGCAGTAATAGATTACCTGGCAGTCAGTAATCTATTACCTATCAGTCAGGCATAGCGTAATCGATTACCAGTTTCCAGTAATCGATTACCAGGCATAGCGTAATCGATTACCAGTTTTCAGTAATCGATTACCTGTCAGGAAATAGCCGTTAGAACATAACGGTTATAGCGTAATCGATTTCCAGAATGCTGTAATCGATTACCAGGTCGACAAATGTGTCTTTTCATGAACCATTGTGTCTCAAACCATTTGGGAAAGGTTGTGTTGGTTCATGGACGACCTCTAGTGCCTATATAAAGTCCTTAGACACTCAGAAACATCAATGACTTGGTCCATAACTTTCATATTCATTAAAGTCATCATTCTGAGTTTCGGTTCTCTCATTTTCATAAGAACACTCATGATGTTCAACATTTGAGAAACTCAGAATGGAAGAGCCTTCATTGTAATTGCCTGGAGCATACAAACTAAGATCAATCCTTCTTGTCAAAAGGATTGAATCATGCATAGAAAAGGCATCTTCTTCTTCTTCTATTTGAATCATGTTGATTCATTCACCGTAGTTTTCGGTGGTTGTAAAAAGGCCCTTTGAATCAAGTTTGATTCAAAGTCCACTGTGGTAATACGGTGTCATCAGAAAGTGGTTTGCTTTCTGAGGCGTGATGGGTCCTCTTAGGGTCCTTGGCACAAGTATTGCTAAGAAGACTTGATCAATCAGAAGTGGGTTGCTTCAGGAAGATTGATAAGATATCTTAGGGTCCTTGGTGCAAGCATTCGTTAAGAGTACTCGATCATGGGAAATCTTCACTGTGGAATTCAGTGGAGTGGTTCTTCAGAAAGTGGTAATCTTTCTGAGGGATCCTAACTTCACTGTGGTATTCGGTGAAGGGTTGTTCGATTGAAGGCGGGTTAGTCTTCAAGGTCTGAGGGTGGTTTGCCTTCAGGAACTGAAAGTGGTTTGCTTTCAGGGGCTGTTGAAAGTGGTTTGCTTTCACAGGATATTGGTAGAAATTCTTGGGGTCCTTGGGTTAGGAACTTGTAAGTGATTTTTATCAATAGTGGAAAAATCCTCAAGGGGTTTCTTTGAGGGACTGGACGTAGCCTTCGGTGGATTGAAGGTGAACCAGGATAAAACTTTCTGTGTCATTTCCTTCATCCTTCATCTTTTACTTTCAAGCAATTACAATATTCCGCTGCAACAACATTCTTACGTTACAACTCTAATTGCACTGAAAGTCGTTTGGTACTACTACGCGAAAATCGGGGCAACTCTGATTCACCCCCCCCCCCTCTCAAAGATAACAAGAAATCTATGGTGAAACCAAAACTCAAGGTTTGAAAATCAATTATTTCAAATAATCAATTCTCAAAAACCTAGCTTCCAGTAAAACTAATTGGAGATATCCATAGATCATTTTTATGGGAACAACTTCCTAAAGGCAACCCTAGCAAAATCTCATCTTTAAAATTCTCTAGGGTTCAAAACTCAACCAATCAAAATTCTAATTGGTTCAAATTGAAGTTCAAGGTCATGAGAACAACATTAATGAAGAGGGTTCAAGGTTCTAATAACTATCAAAAACTCAAACTCAACATATCAAAATTCTAAATCGGTAGAATAGTAGATCGGGACGAGGGGATCAACTTACCTCAAAGGATCAAGAGGAGAAAATGAGTGGAATGGGCTGCCATAGAAGGAAGAGGATTCGGCCATGGTGGATGGAGGAAGAAGATGATGAATAGTTCCTCAAACTTATGTTTTTCTCTTTTAATTCTCTCTAAATTTCACTTAGAAGACTTAATGGAAAAAAAAGCTCAACTTAACCCCTATTTAAAGGAGGGAAGGCTGCAGCCTTGATGGGCTAGGAGGGGGTGAATTTTGACTTTGCACTAATCCTAGGGACCAAAGTTAAAAGGGTAAAAGTCTAGGTAAAAATATTTTTTTACTATTCAGGGACTAAACCGTAAAGTTTCAAAGTTCAGGGACTAAACTCTAAAGTTTAGAAAGTTCTAAGAAAATATCTAGGATTGTTTAATATTATATGTCAAATCCATGACGCGTCAGTGCGCTTGTGCATCAGTTCTGGTCGTCGTTTGAAACCGATCGTCGATATAATTCCTGATGTGGCTGAGAGTATCTAACACCAGTTGGTCATTTTCTTTGGACCTTGTGCTCATACTACTCGGGCCTGGGTCGTTTCCCTTGAAGTTCGTGCCAATTCCGGCCCGAAAACCCAATTCACGGGAAAGCTACTCGTGAAACACTATTCACAAAACACTATTCACCAAAGTTACTATTCACAAAATTTTTTATCGCATATCAGGACTCGTCACGTCAAACGGAGACATATGATGATTCTCGGATTTTCAATCCGAGGTCTCGAAGTCGTCCGTTTTGCTTGCTGAATTTTCGAGTGAAAGTCTCGCTAGCGAGAAATGTCATTTTCGGGCTCCGAAAGGAAACCACGTCAATATTACAGTCATTCTTCACGAAATTCTTCACTGAACGTAATGGTGATAGTGAGAACGTCTTATTCTCATCCGAACTCAAAATTAGGTCTAGGTTGGTTTACTACCAAGTATCGTAAATAGTAGCTGGAATAATTAAATAATTATTTAATTACGGGGTGAAATTCAGGGTCTTACATTTTCCGTCAAGACTTGGTTGACGATTCTAATATACCGCCTGTAGGTGATATTATTTCCGACGGAAAATGGAAAACTAATTTGGTTGACATGAGTTTTCATCAAAAAACTGCAAAATCAATTATGTCAATTCCACTTCCAATTTTTCCACATGCTGATTACATGTTTTGGCCGCTCAATGGGAGTGGTATTTACACCACAAAATAAGGATATAACTTCATTGTGCAGGTTCATGCTACTAGGGAAGCTTCCAACTCCAGAGTTCCTTCGGTTCCAGCCAAGGCATGGAAGCGTCTCTGGCACTCCGATGCTTTGCCTAGATGCAAAGAGCTCAAGCGATTCTTGATATCCTTCCTGTCAAATGAAGATTGAGAGTCAGGGGAATAGACATTGATCCATCATGCCCCTGCTGCGGTGTGGAAGAGAGCAAAATGATGGCATACGCACTGTTGTATTGTCCAGAAACAGCTCAGGTCTGGTTCAGTTCTGCATTGGGTCTCCATGTTCGTGATTCACAGGGCTTTCCTTTTCTGATTTTTATCTCAGGTTTATCGAAGTGGCAGATGCTAAAATGCTGCAACAGTTCATCACTTAGGCTTATTGCATATGGGAACGACGTAATAAACTGCTGTTCCAGCAACAATGTTTTCCCATCCCTCTAACGGTGCGTTGCATGGCTTCTCTCGCTGCACAACCGGATCTCCGTGGTACAGTTCCTCCAACCGTTGTGCACCGGATGTCATGGAGCAGGCCGCCGCAGGGCATCTTCAAGCTGAACTTTGATGCGTCAGTTAGTGACTCAACGATTCCTGGCTTTGGATTGATCGCTCGTAACTACGAGGGTGAGGTCCCAGCTACCGCGACAGCTGCAACTTTTGTGGTTCCTTCCCCTACCATTGTTGAAGCTTTATGCTTTCAATGGTCACTCTCTATGGCACTGAGTTGGGTTTTAGGCGGGTTTGCTTAGAGACAAATTGCTTAAAGCTCTACGAGCTCTGGTGTCATCTGAAGCGAGGAAACTCATATTTACTTTCCATTGTCTGGGATTGCAGATCGTTGTCTTCTCATTTTGATTTCATTGATATTTCTTTTGTCCGACCGGGAGGTAACGGTGTTGCGGACTCCCTTCCCCAAGTTGTCATTTTCCACTTTTTCTTTTGTTTAGGTTGGGAGTGCTCTTCTTAAAATTTTCAAACTCACTTGGTGCTCTCTTGCCCCGTTAAATGTGAAGGCTTTGGTTTGGAGGCTTTTGCTGGATCGTATCCCAAGCATGGAGAATCTGCGGAAGCGTGGAGTAATCCATTCACACGATGAGTCCATTTGTAAATTTGGCGCGGTTGCTACCGGTGTTTTGGTATTGCTACGGTCCTGTCGGGCACCCCTCGAGAACATCTGCTACAATTTAAATTTGGATGGAACTGAAATCAGAGGCATGGGGCATTGACAATTTGGATGGCTATGACTTGGACAATTTGGCTGCTATGAAATGAGGTGGTCTTCCGTGATGGTGAGGTGGATCCACATCATACATCATGCTTTGGGATTAATCAAGTGGAGATCATGGCAATGGATTAAGGCTAAGGAGGTGGGGTTCTGCTGCTCATTATTTGAATGGTCCCTAAATCCCCTGCTATGCCTTCAAGCTCTGTAACTAAGGCCTGGATATGGAAGGGTTGAGGCTTCTGTGATTATTGCTTTACTGTGCTGGGGTTTGTGGGTTTTTTTTTCTGAATTATTGCTTGATGGAAGGGTTTGTGGGTGCTGGATTCCATGTGCTTGGAATAGATCCTGGACTGGGCAATTTTCAGTTCATTTTCGTGTGCTGTGTTGGTGAACTGTTGGCTTGGTTTCTCTTGTTGGCTTCTTTATTACCTGCTGCTGGGTCATTTTATTTGTTATTGGGAGGAACTTGGCTGCTGTCTTGATGGGTTGTGGTGGATGACCAATATTTCTGGTGTGCTAATTTTGTCTTATGTAATTGTCCAAAATTTCTAAGTAGTCTGTGCTTTTTTTCTTCTTTTTTCAGTTGTATTGTTCGTGTTGTATTGGGTTGGGGTTGTGCTCCCTATCAATACATGTTTGCTTATAAAAAGAACCGTAAGACGCCTTCTTCTTGAGAATAGCTACGGGGTTAGGGTTTGACCTCTTTGGAAAAAAGATACATTTTTTAAAAGTTTTGGTTTAACTAATTCAACCAATAGCTCATTAATCCAGTACCTTAACTGAAGCAATAATCGGTTCCAATCCGTCCATTAATGGGTGAAACCAAATCTATATGTGGAGTCTAACAATAAAGTATACCATGGACTTGGTCCATCATGGTCCCTAGTGGTCCATGAGCCACAAAGGAAAAAAGTTTGAGGAAATTTTCAAAGAATGTGAAAATACTAAAATAACCCCAAGCATTATAATTTTCACCAAACCACTGTCCAACTTTCCACCACCGTCGAGGAGAGGAACCCTCTATTTTTCTCTCCTCCATGGTTGTAGAAAAATAGCAAGAAAGTGTGAAACAAGCTCAGGAACACACAAAAGTTAGATTTTGGCAAGAGCAAGCTACCATCTCTTCAGATCTGGTTCACTCTCCTCAGATCTGATTCAAAAAAGTTGCAAATCGAAGAGAGAAAATATCTATAATATAGTAACAGAGTAGAAATTGTGGAAACAAAGTTGTAAATGGGTTGAGATCTGAAGGTGAGGTAAGCTTCGCAAGCATGATTTGCGTCGTTGAAGACGGATTTTGAGTTTCCCCATTGAGGGCAGCTTTTGTGGCTAAACCAATGTAGGGTTGTTGGGCCATAGTGACAAAGGAGGTGGAGAAGATGAATAGGGTGAAAAGGAAGACAAGAATGAAGGGAAAGCGGTGCATTGCCGTCATTGCAGAGTTTCGACACGATGGTGTGGTCCCGTTCTCCCTTTGTCATTATCGCAATCTCTCTTCCTCTCGCAATCTCTCTCTATATCTCATTCACTCCCCCTCCCTTCCTCCTCTTCGAGTTCTGGCACGACGTTGTGGCCGTGTTCATCGATCTGACCCGTGACGTCACTGGCGTGAAGGTCGTTGTCGGGGTAGACACCAAAAATGCAAGTGATCAGTCAGCAGTGGAGAAAACACCATAAGTTAGGAGAGAGATTGATCGGGGAGGGATAATCATTGATTAAACCATCTAGCTTGTGCAAAACCCCCCTTTTCCCTACTTATTTTTCGGGGTGGGGAGGGGGGGGGGGGGGGTTGGCGACGGCTCCACTGCGAGATCAAAATCTAGAAAAGAGAGCTGAGATGAGATTGAAGGTTAATGCTGAAGAAAAAGATATTTTGCTAATAAATTGATTGTTATTTAATTATGAATTTTTCAATTATGTGGTCTACTATAGTCCACAAAATTTACATATGGTTCATGGTGGACCTCTATTTTAGATGGTCCACCTTAAACGCCATCAAGCCCAACAAAGGTTTCTTTCCTATCTTTTTTCAAACTAAACCCAAAAATGAAAAATTCTTTTATTTTCTCAACCCCTTCTATTCCTTGCGAAATGCTAGCAACACTTTTTTTAACACTCTCTTACTAACAATCTCTTTTTAATTTATTAAAATACATATAGGGTCCACTAAATTATATAGGCATCATTCCCAATTCGGTGAGACCAACATGTATTTTAACCAATCAAATAGAGAATGTTAGAAATAGAGCATCGAAGAGGGTTTAAAGAGAGTGTTGCTAACCTCTTCTCTATCCTTTTTCTCTCCGTTATTTTTTATGATAATCAGAACCTCATAGATTTGGTGCAAGCTGAGTTCAACCCAAGCATCCCAATGGACACTTAGCCCAGACAGACGGCCAATTAATGTGAAAGTAGACATCCAGATTCATCCTCTCTTCAGGCCATAGACGCCATTCTAGAAGGACCATCACAAGTTTCTACCACTTTATGGCGTATGCCAATATCTCAGAATATGCTCCCAATATTGTGTAAATACTCGTCTCACTCACCAACTATTCCGGGAGTCGGTCTCCTAGAACCTACTACCCTCTCGGCCACCATCATCACCACCGGCTAGGCCTCCCTTTACCACCCCCACTCGTCGGACATCAGCCCGGGAGCAACAATCCTACCGAGGGACCTCACCTAGACGTCCAACCCCTGGTCCCACCGCGGAGCCGCGCCAGAGATCGCGCCAAGCCAGAGCAAGCGTGGACCGCCCGATTGCCCTGACACGGCTAAGGATCCAACGGCCCAGAGAAATCCACTGGTCAGATCACGGCCAGCTGACCTCGAAGGTTGTACCCTCCCCAAACCCCTATATAAAGGGGGCTCCCTTGAACCATAAGGTACAAACATATCTTCTAACTCTTACCCACTCGGGAATCCTCTCTGACACCGATCTCTAACTTTAGCATCGGAGTGTCTTGCAGGACCCCCTCCCGGGCGTAGGAACGACGGAAGACCACCACCCTCAGGCGAACCGACACCCCAGCTACCGACTCCCCTCCCCTGAACAGGCTTGGTTTGTTCATTTGGCGCCATCTATGGCGATCTCGGTAAAGTTTCACCTCCACCATAATGATAAAAGCTAAGACAACCAGACAACAGAACTCCAAAGGACAACGACCCACACCCGAAATACACGTGGAAACCCTAAACGAAGGAGTAGGTTCACAACTCTCCCTGGCTCACCCTCCACCAAAACGGGAACGGGAGGCAACCAGAGTCACCCGGGCCGCCAGCCGCGCCAACCGGGGAGTAGGCCCATCGCGACCTCCAGTCGTCCAAGAGCTGTCTATTTCCCCGAGAGACGCCTGATTGACCCTGGAACAACTCAATGAACGGGTTCTAGCTATGGAGCGAAGGGACAAGCCCGCAGACGGGGTAGAGGCACAACCCCTGCGAGATGAGTCCCGCACCCTTTTCTTACAAATGAAGGAGAAAATCAGACAGTTAGAGCAGGACAATCAGCAACTGAGGTCCGAAAGGGTGCAGGCCCAATCAAAATCCAACCAAAGCAGCAAATGGTCATCTACCGTCCGCGGCGAAGGATCCATTCAGATTCTAGGGAAGGAGAAAATTCCGACCACCAAAGGTCGATCGGGGAATCCAAAGTTGCAACGAATCCCTAAGTCGGCACCGATAGTGCGTGGTACTTTTTGCAGAGATATAATCCTAAGGCCATGGCCCCGCGGATTTGTCAGACCAACCTATACGAACCCCTACACTGGGACAACCGACCCAAAGATTCACCTGAAATTCTACTTGGGTCCTATGCAATGTGCCGGAGCCGATGAAGTACTCACCTGTCGTTTCTTCCCCCTCAGTCTGGGGGAGAACCCCATGGCTTGGTTTCTGTCCCTACCTGCCTAGTCCATCACCCGTTGGGATGACCTAGAGCAACTATTCCTCAAGCGCTACGCCACAGCCAGACAACTCCCACGGACTACTCTGACTCTAGGCTTGATCAAGTATGGGCCGACAGAGCCTCTATGCAGCTACCTCAATCGCTTTTATGACGAAGCTAGCCGAGTGGGTAACCTACCCGATATCGTCCAACTGCCTCTAATACAACAAGGGTTGCTAGAACCCAGCCGCTTCCTATCTTCCCTCGACAAAAGAAAACCAACCACGATGCAGGAGTTCACCGCACGTGCGGAGATATTTCTAAACCAAGAAGACTGCGAAGCTGCCTGAAAGATGGTAAAAGAAATCGCTCAGGCGGTTGCTCCGAGCACCACCCCGAACAACCTTCCGAGCACGGCGCCCGGACCAAGCAGAGTACCGAACCCCAAAGACTTCAACAAACACTTTGAGAACTTCTCCCCTCTGAACTCCCCCCTCTCACAAATATTCTGGGAGAACCAGTATGGCGAGTTAAAAGATCGCCCCCCGCCGATTAAGAGTACAAAGAACGCAGATAGCTCAGTATACTGCGATTATCACGCAGCCCCCGACCATCACCCGGATGAGTGCCAAACCCAATCAGCAGCGGTCGACAAGTCAAATCAAATCCAAGGTCGAAGAACTCATCCGAGGAGGACTACTGAAGAAATACGTCAACTCCAGTCAACTCTACTCCCCCAATCAGCAGGCTCGACAAGCCCGTACCAGAGGAGGCCACCTCCAAGAGATAATTACCAGTGGAGAGGAAGGGACGACCAGAGAGGAAACAATTCCGGAAGGAGAAAGGACTACTGTCAGGACAACCGCAGGGTCAATCGACATGATGACCGACGCCGAGATCGCCAGTTCAATCATGGCAGTGATGAAAGAAGAGTGCATGACAACGACCAGCAACAATAACACCACCACAACTTCTCCATCGCAGAGGGTTTCGCAGGAGGGGGAACCTAGAGCAGTTCTCGCAGAACCCACCTGAGGAATGTCATGAAGGTCTACATACAGAAGCCAAGAAGAAAGAGAGACCCTCTCAAGGATATCCCCATCACCTTCTCCAAGGAAGACTATGGTCGAGAAACAGGTGAGGACGACGATCCGTTACTGGTCAAAGCTGTGGTGGCAAACCAATGCCTCAAGCGAGTACTAGTAGACACCGGGAGTTCCGCGGACATAATGTTTCAAGAAGCATTTAAGTCTCTACACATGTCTGACCATGACTTGGTACCCTACGACAATGAAATGGTCGGGTTCACCGGAGATCGGGTGACTCCCCTTCGATACCTAGACGCGCACCTCTTGTTAGGTGACTCAGGGAGCTGCAAGACAATTAAGACCAGGTTCATAGTGGTAAATTGCCCGACCGCGTACGACGTAATACTCGGCCGCCCCTCAATCAATAAATTCAAAGCTATCATTTCCACCATCCACCTAATGATGAAATACTCGTACAACGGGAAGGTAGTCTCCGTCCGGGGAAGTCTCGAACTGGCAAGGACTTGCTACACAGCCAGCTGCCGGATGTCACGGGAAGAACGGGCGCATAAAAAACCACTCATCAGCCAACACAAGAGCACCGACAGACGCCATGAAGACGGCACGAGACCTTCTACCTTACGAACTTCGACCCATGCATCAATCACACTGACAGAAGGCCAGAGAATTCACCCGGATGGGGATTCAAGACCCCTTCAATTGACCTCAGACCTTTCTCGGACGACCAATGTGGCAACCCAACTTCCCGATGATGAACTTTTACAATTGGAAAAGCTGCTCTGAACTAATTACGACCTCTTCGCCTGGTCTTCTTCGGACATGCCCGGGGTAGACCCCCGTTTCTATTCACACCACCTCACGATTGACCCAAAGCACCGACCAGTAGCTCAGAAGAAGAGGCGAGTGAGCGCGGAAAAGCAAGAGGTGATTCGCCAGCAAACATCCGAGCTCCTAAAAGTTGGGATCATCTGAGAGGCTAAGTACACCTCCTGGCTCTCGAATGTGGTACTCGTGAAGAAGTCGAACGGGAAATGGCGCATGTGCGTTGACTACACAGATTTGAACAAGGCTTGCCCGAAAGACCCATTCCCCCTCCCGAGCATCGACGCCCTAGTGGATAACTCTTCCGGGTACGAATACCTATCACTGATGGACGCCTACTCCGGTTAAAACCAAATCCCGATGAATACGGAAGATGAAGAGAAGACAGCCTTTATCACCAACCAAGGTACCTACTGCTACACTATGCTACCATTCGGACTCAAGAACGCAGAAGCAACGTACCAAAGGATGATGACCAAGGTTTTTGACAAACTGATGGGGAAAACAATCGAGGAATACATCGACGACATCATCGTCAAAACAAAAAAGGGGGGAAACCATGCAGCCGACCTGGCAGAAGTGTCCAGCCATCTCCGCAAATACAAGTTTTGCCTAAACCCTGATAAATGCACTTTCGGGGTAAAATCCGGGAAGTTCCTCGAATTCACACTAACCCACAGGGGAATAGAGGTCAACCCCGAAAAATGTCGAGCCATACAAGAGATGAAAATCCCGAGGAGTATCAAGGAGGTCCAACGCCTAGAAGGAAGAATTGCAGCAGTCGGCAAGTTCCTCCCAAGGGCAGCCTTCCGAGCCTTGCCTTTGTACCAAATACTAAAGAAGAAAGGGAGTTTCTAGTGGACCCAGGAGGCCGAAGAGGCCTTCCAAGAGTTGAAAAAACTACTCTCCTCCCCTCCCATCCTGCAGAGCCCTTAACAGAGTGAGCCACTCTACTTGTACCTCTCCGTTAAAGAAAAGGTCATAAGCTCGGTTCTTGTCCGGGAAGACACAGGCGAGCAGTCACCAATCTACTTTGTCAGCAAGGCATTACAAGGGGCAGAAGTCCGCTACCAGAAGTTGGAAAAGGTGGCCTTCACACTACTTACTTTAGCTAGACGCCTCCGTCGGTACTTCCAGTCCCACTCAGTAAAAGTGCGCACAGGCCAACCCATTTGGCAAGTCCTGCACAAGCCCGACTTAGCAGGAAGAATGGTGGGGTGGGCCATCAAAATCTCCGAACATGACATCACCTTTGAACCCTATAGAGCAATAAAAGCACAATCCTTGGCAGACTTCCTCTCGGAGTTGACCGACGACGATCCACTCGAACAAGAGATAACATGGACTATTCACGTGGACGGCTCCAGCAATAAGAAGGGCGGAGGAGCCGGGGTAGTCCTAGTGAGCAGCACGGGAATGGTAGTAGAACAGTCACTCCGTTTCGCCTTCCCAACCACCAAAAATCAAGCAGAGTACGAAGCATGTATAGCAGGCCTAATAACGGCAGCGGATCACGGCGCAAAAAGGATAACGGTCTGCAGTGACTCCCAATTGGTGGTTTCACAGATAAAAGGAGAATATCAAGCCAAAGAACCAATTCTTCAACTCTACTTAGAGCACCTTAAGGGGATCAAGGACTCGTTCGAGTCAGTCGAATTTGTCCACGTCCTGAGAGATCAGAACGAGAGGGCCGACATCTTGTCCCGACTGGCAAGTTCATCCAGCTCGGGGAACAAGTCAGTAGTCCAGGAGACACTCTCGTCTCTCGGATAAACACCCCACTCCTCGGCTTATCCGTTCAAAGCAAGACAGACTGGATGACACCAATACGGACACTACCTAGAAATAGGCCAATTTCCGGAAAACAGAAAGAAAGCAAAGGAACTAGTCCGACAAGCTGCTAGGTTCACAATGGTCAACGACACACTCTACAAAAGAGGCTTCTCTACACCTCTACTCAAATGCCTTACCAAAGAAAGAGCTGACTACTTGCTAGCCGAGGTCCACGAGGGAAGCTGCGGCCACCACCCAGGGAGCCGATCACTTGCCTGGAAAATCCTAAGAGCGGGGTACTACTGGCCCACATTGGACCAGGACTCCAAGGACTACGTCCGAAATTGCCAAGCTTTCCATAGCCATGCCGACCTACACAACGCACCACCAGAGAATGTCAAGTTTCATTATCCCATGGCCATTCCACCAGTGGGGAATGGACCTGCTCGGTCCCTTCGACACAACCCCCGACCAACTGAAACATCTCATTGTAGCTGTAGACTACTACACGAAATGGATAGAGGCGGAGCCACTAGCGAAGATCACATCGGCAAAAGTGGAACGTTTTTTCTACAAGAACATCATCTCTCGGTTTGGGGTCCCACACACCCTTATCACTGATAACGGCACCCAGTTCACCTCACAAGGCTTCAGAGAACTAGTAGAAGGCCTCCACATCTGACATCGGTTTACGTCGGTCAAGAACCCACAGACAAACAGACAAGTGGAATCGGCCAACCGAGTGATACTCCGAGGCCTAAAGAGGAGGCTAGGGGCGGCTAAGGGAAAGTGGGCTGAACAGCTAGACCATGTCCTATGGGCCTACCGCACAACGCCTCATTCCACAACCGGCGAAAGCCCTTTCCACCTATAGACCTTCTGATGGAGCAAAGGAAGGTGGCTAACCTACGAGAGATGGTTGCAAAATAGAGGTCAGCAATTAGATATGACAAGAAAGTAATCCCAAGGAGCTTCAACATTGCCGACCTCGTACTACGGAAAGCTAGCGTTGGAGCCCGAGGACCTGAACGGGGAAAGCTTGCAACTAACTGGGAAGGCCCTTATCGGGTCACAGGAAAAACAGGAACTGGAGCATATAAGCTGGAGACCCTCGACGGCAAGGAGATACCTAGGACATGGAATGCATCAAACCTGAAAAGATACTACAGCTAGAGGAGCTCATGCCCGACGGACCTAATTTATTCTTTTTGTTTTTAATTTCCTAATCTCATGCAAGCCACTACAATTTGTAATTTACTTATCAATAAAAGGCATTTGCAGAAACAAAATCTTACCCGGCAACAGGTTCGGAAATCTCCTCCCTTAAACTCCTTTTCAGGAGTCATAGGTAGAGTAGAGCACTCATTCGACAATCTCCTCACTTAAACTCCTTTTCAAGAGTCATAGGTAGAGTAGAGCACTCATTCGGCAATCTCCTCCCTTAAACTCCTTTTCAGGAGTCATAGGTAGAGTAGAGCACCCATTCGACAACTCCCTCCCTAAAACTCCTTTTCAGGAGTCATAGGTAGAGTACAAGCACTCACTCGGCACTCTCCTTAACACTCCTTTTCAAGAGTCATAAGTAGAGTGAAACGCATAATCGACATCTCTTCCTTTCAGGCATCATGAGTAGAATACCCACACGGTTTCTAAACTATAAACGAAACAAACAAAAAAAAGAAAAAACAAACGACACAGGAACAAAGGGAAATATTCTCATTAATTGAAAAAGATGCCCGAAGGCTACACATTACAAATTACCACCCGGTACCTGGGAAGGCAACTGAACAACACTTAAAAAAAAAACTAATGTGCTAGCAAAAAAATCCCCCTCGACTGCAAATCTTCAAACGATCCTTAAATCAAGTCGCTCGAGGAGGAGCCTGGTCGGCGAAAGAAGGATTTTCCTCAACAGGAAAGACAGGAACGAACCGATCACCCTCAAGACGACCAATCTTTCCATCCAAAACAACATATCGATAACTAGTGTTCTCCATATTCAAGTCCGGATTCACTATTTTTAGTTGGTCAATAGAATTCTGAAAGGACTTTAGATACACCCGGGCAATTTGTTCCTTCCGCTTCAGCACCTCGGCAGCAATGGTCTCGTCGTCATCCTTCCTCACCCGACCCATCTTGCGGCAAGAGCTTCACTCTTAGTTTTTTCTGCAGCGAGTGCACGCCTAAGCTCCCCATTCTCGGCGGAAACCCTCTCGGCATCCTGCTTCGCTTTCAAAGCGTCAGCCTCAACCACAATCATTTTCTCCTCCGCCTTAGTTAATTTCACCCGCATATTATTCATCTCAACAGAAATCTTCTTCATCTCTGCTTCATGCTTACCCACGCGTGCCTTCTCAGCCTCTTGACCATCATGGACCTTCACCAACAACTCTTCATTAATAGTGGCCATGCCCCTCGTCACCTTTTCACTTTCGGCGAGGGCCTCCTTCACCTTGGCCAACTCATCTTCCAAGTCAGCCACCCGTTGAGACTTGGCAACCGCAGAAATAGAACCTAGGTAGCTGACCAAGTTGTAGGCAATTGCAAGCAAACCTCGGCCACCTGAGACTCAGAACTCGAGTGAAGAACTTAATGATCCTCTCGGGTGACTAAGGCCTTGTCCACCATATCCATCACTTGGGGCCAAAGGGAAGAAGTTTCATTCCACACAGAAACTGGGCCCCCTTCTTAACCAAACCTTGACTCCACAGTCGACGTCCTCACCACCACTGTGGACTTCGCACCAAGAACCAAAGGTCCAGGGGCAACCGACGACCTTACCGGAGGACGCTTTGGAGTCGACACACGACCCTAGGTGAACTTGCATTTATCCTCCACGGATACCTTCCTCTTCTTCGGGGTAGGAGGCCTCAAACTCTCGGACGCAGTCACTTCAGTCGAAGTTGGATCACTCGATCGCCGACCGGAACTACTCCCAACTCCCATGGATGGAGTTGCGGGCAAGTCACCCCCAGGGCCGGTCGACACCGGAGCCCACTCTTCCTCCGACTCGGAACCTTCTTCAACTTACGGAAGAACTCCAGCGGTCCTCGCAAACTCCAGAACAGTCTGAACAGGATCCCCACTCGGGTCAACCTGCTTCAAGAACTCGGACAAGTCCGCATCAAGGTCGGGCATTTTTCTGCAAAGGAAGCACATGTTAGAACAAGATTTAATTAAATTAAAATAGAGCCGAGAGGACTGTCGACAATTACCATATTCAGCAATGAAATATTTACTCTACTCGGTCACTCCTAAGCTAATCAAACCATAACACTTCAGCAACCGGGTGTATTTGCTCGGACCTTCACATTCGGTCACAGTCTTACTCAATAATTTCATAAGCTTCACTTCAGACTCCGACAGCTCGTTCTCCTCAACATTATACCAAGTCGTCCCATGCTAAAAATGTCTCTCACTCTAGGCCAAGGGAAAACGAGAACAAATAGTACCATCTTCCCAATAAGTGCGCCAAAACGGCGTCACACCTTCCTCCCGACCAACCTTAAAATATAGCTCCTTAAAGTCTTTATAAGAATCTGTATACGGGTGTAACACACCCCCTAGCCTCCCCCGACCCCGTATACTTACAAGACCAAACCCACCATGAGCCTTCATATGAAGAGGCTCGTAAAGGTGGAAGAACAAGTTGACGGAGGCTTGTCGGTAACCGAACAGGTGGCACGCCCATTCGAAACCCTTCACAAAGGCCCACCCGCCAGGATGAAGCTGAGAAGGGGCAACACCTAAGAAACTCAGAACCCCCATCTGGAACCGTGTGAAGGGGAACCAAACTTTAAGTTTACGCATCGTATAAATATGCATAAACATCCCACTCTGACATTTGAAGCAAATCTGCTCATCCTTTCGGGGAGAGAAGATCTCGTACCCATCACCTACATGGGGTTCATAAATGGGCCCGAACTTCCGGATCCGAAGCTCGTCCTCGTCATCAGCCCAGTAGGACTCCTGCGACAACACATCCCGGCACACCCAGTCGTACGACATCCATCTTGCCGGGAGGGGCCCCGCTTTCTCCTTCATCTCTCGTTGCTTCTTCGATAACTTCACAAGCAACTCACTCTTTAGAAGCTTGCTCTCGGCCTTTTTATGATCCCTAGCAGGACCACCAAACTCGGGTTTGGAACTTTTCCTCACCATACTCTTTCTTTTCTAACAGCCACGAATCTGTAAGGGAAGGACACCACATCAAGACCCTTACCACTAATATCAATGGAAGGGTACTGGTGAGGCCATCAGCCCCACCCCCGCAGAACGTGGCATGACGCAACCACCGCCTCCGTGACACTTCCACCAAAGGACCAGTTAAACACCCCATGGAATTCCAGGAAGAAAACAAATAAAAAAATAGCATGCAACAACCACCCTGAAACAGAGAGAAAGGAAGTTACTTGAAAAAGAACAAGCAGAAACAACCACGGACACGGAGGAAGGATGGACACCAACGGCGGCGACGACGGAGAAATAATTTTTGCAGAGCTTCAACACAAAAAATGGCAACTGAAAATGAACTAAAAGGGAAGAGTATTTATAGAGGAAGCGGGGTGCGCTGAATAGTCCCCAAGCACGCTTCGCGACCCTCGAGGCGTCACACCCAATTGAACCACGCCACGCGTCGGATCAGGCCCGGCCACATCCCATCGGACAGACTTTCCACATGCCCACAAAGAAGCATAGGCAACTGAAACAACATGACCAATCAAAGCAGGCCATGCGACCACCCACGGAAACATGTGCCCTCTCCACCTGACTCTTCACTTTCACCCGAGCACCCTGAAGCAATTCCTTACCTCTCGACCCTCTACGAGTGTCAAGAGCTAGGGGGCCGGGAGATCACATAGTCCAACTCAGCCAAAGGTAGCCCCATCGGTCATGCGGGTACAACAAAAAATCAACACTAATCCCTGCACCCGACGACTGTTGATCCGAGAACCAT
Source organism: Acmispon strigosus (assembly GCA_030819835.1). NCBI lineage: Eukaryota > Viridiplantae > Streptophyta > Magnoliopsida > Fabales > Fabaceae > Acmispon > Acmispon strigosus. The sequence continues at coordinate 33,138,974 of JAUAMA010000007.1, forward strand.
AATCTTAACCAAAAACGCGTTGCAAAACTCACAAATCCCACTAACACACTTTAACCCTAGGCACTCGTAACCGAGAGCCTAGGCTGGGGGGCTATTGTTCCGGGAGTAGGTCTCCTAGGACCTACTACCCTCTCGGCCACCATCAACACCACCGGCCAGGCCGCCCTTTACCACCCCCACTTGTCGGACATCAGCCCGGGAGCAACAATCCTACCGAGGGACCTCACCTAGACGTCCAACCCCTGGTCTGTACACCAACTATATAACTTTGACAGCAAGACATGTTAATTTTAGATATTCTTCGGCATTATAGCATCACATTTGACCTACCTAACTAGTACGGAACAAACAGAAACAAAGCATTAGGGGGTCATTTGTTTGTTGTATGTTAATCTTGGAAACATTGGCGATACTCGATTTAGTAGTATATATATAGAGAGAATTTTCCTTTTGTTTCAGTCCGAGGGATCTGGCCTATAGGAATGCGCACTTATGTTATGTATCTATATCGATACTGTGAAAAAAACAAGAAATTAAACAGCGTGTGAAGACAGCATCTCGATTACAGCGTCTGTTTACAAAAACAGATGCTAATCCAACCAATAGCAGGTAGAACCAATAACTACCCGACAAGTAAAAGGCAAAATTATTGAGGCAAAGCTTTTCTGGTGAACTGTCAAAGAGCAAGTTGCACTTAATTAATTATCAAGATTTGGACTTATGGTGATTTATAATTTGCCACCCCTAGGATCTTCCTGATAAACCGTTGGGTTATGTTCTCTGGTGGTCCCATAGATGCAACTACAACAACAAAGGTAATAATATATCAATTTAGTTGAATAAAACTTTTGTTTGCATAAAGTAGACTTCAAAAATGTCAAAAGGCGAGTTAGATTTACTAGTGCCTTTGGGACAAGAAATATATTCTCCATCATTGATTTCTATATTTTCAATCCAATTTAATTACTATCAAGTAGGGGATAGTAGATTCTCTGGGGGCCAAATTCAATGGTGATAGAGGGGAGAGAGGTGGGGTTCCAGAGGTAAGTCTCAATCCAACTAGAGATGACAATAATCTGGATTCATTAGATATCCATAAAAAATATCAATAGTAATGAATAGAATAAAAACCTACTATGTGGGTATGATGTTTAATAAAAATAATGGACATGAATGTGGGTATCAGTGTTATGGTACTCTACCCACCTCATATCCACACATATGTTATTATTATTATGGTAAGTATATTAACAAGTGAACAATTAAGTTCTCAATATTATATATCTCGTTGTTACTTTACTCCCACTTGTTTATAAATAAGCAAGTTTTTAACCTACAACTTTGGGATTGCATTAAAAAATATAAATTTAAAGTTATAACTTTGTAGTTTACTCCATTTAAAAGATTTATACTTAGTTGAGTAATTTTACTTATTAATATTTATAATTTTTTTGATTATTAATTAATTCTTTTTATTTTATAATAGTATTTATATTTTTATTTCTATTGAAGAATCGAAATAGTGAAAGTTATATTTTAGTTAACTAAATTGCGGGTAATGGGCATGAATACAGGCATATAGATATCCAGATGGTATAGGGACAGACATTCAAGTTGTTATCCACGCCGCCGCATGAGTATGGAGACGAGTACGAGTAATTTTTTAAAATGCGGGTATGGGGATGGGTACTATAGTACCCCTACCCATTGTCATCCCTGAGTCCCACCAACTTTTTGGGACTCTAACTTAAAATAAGAGAGAAACGCTTTTATTGTTGTTACTCTTTCTGTTTCTAATTATACGTCATTTTTTAAGTGTTTTTTTCCTAAATATAAATCACTTTATAATATCAATAAAGTATTTAATTTTTCACAAAATAAACTATTTAATTTTTTCCCGAAATTACCCTCGTATTTAATATGAAAGTGATAATGCGATTTCGAAAAGTATTTAATTTGAAGAGAGAAATCCATGCGTAACTTAAGTTAATAAAAAAAATTTACAAATTTATTGCTAGTAACTACTTTTCTTAATCTTACAGAATTAAGTAAAAGTGACTTGTTGATAAATAAAAGTAAAAGTAACTTATAAATGGGGATGAATGAAGTATTTTTTCTGTTTAATAAATTTACTGGTGGTTTGACACTGTTAGAAATCTACTACTGTATCATCAAATATGAGTCCTCACTCTGGAGAGTGAGGTACTCTATTCTGACACTCTCTTTCACCTTCTGCCACGTCATTATTTCTCACACTCTTTCTATTCTCCTTTCAGCGTGTATTACACGCTCTCACTCTGCAAAGCTTTGTCATATATTTCAGAATTCCTGTTCTCCCTATCATTTACACGCTTCCTTCCTTAATTTCCTCTCAAACACTCAAATCTCATTCTGATTCCTCGCAAACTTTCTTATTCTGCACTATATCTTCATCTCTATTCTGATTCCTCCCAAGATTTCTCATTCTGCACTCAAATCTCCCCATATCGCGGCAAGTATCATCGCAATCTCCCCCAATTTCTCCCCAATCTCCCCCATTTTCTTGTCCTTTCCCCCAATCTCCCCAAATCACGGCATCACCATGGCAGTCGAGTGTTCATCTCCTTTCCCCGAATCTTCCAAAATCCGTCAAATCATTTCTCCAAAACCTTTTCATAAGCATTTTCGAAGGGCAAAATTTATTGCACAAGATTTCGGGCAATCAAGATTTCAGCATAATTTCGTGTTAGTACAGGTAACAAAGGTATTTCAAATTTTCAGAATCCCTCTTTCAACATTACGCACGTATTTCAAATTTTCAGAATCCCTCAAAACACTATAACTTGCAGCCTCGGCGTGCCGTACCTCCACGCTCTTGCCGACCCCTTTCGCCGGTGGAATATAATTCTACAAGGTATTGTGTGCAGATTAACTATTCTTTGATTATTTATTTATTTTGATTGTTAATTGTTTGGATTATGTGCATTACTGCAGTTCTAATTCATGAATTTATTTTTACACTTCTGTTTCGTCAGGGAGCAATCGTTGTGCTGAGTTTTGAAAGTCCTGGAATAAACTTGGTATGTTTTTGCTGTGTTTTTGTGTTAGATCCAACAATTTTGCTGTGTTTTTGTGTTAGATCCAACAATTTAGAATATAGTGAGTAATATAGTACAAGCCATTTTCCCTCTGAATGTAGCAAAGCTATGTAGCAAACCTTTATCCGAGAGAGAAGAACAAGTGTGTGATAGTGTGGGGTTTTACTCTTTGTGTTGCTTTCTATATTTGAGTATTTGAGTATAGGGGACGAGACCCCCTATGACTGAAATGGATGATTAGAAATTTTGTGTTGCTTTCTATATTTGAATATCTGCCACTGTTCCCTAATATTATAGCATGATTAGAAATTTTTTGACACCTAATTTTATTTTCTGACTAGAAGTTTTTATGTGAGTAATTTGAGAAGGAAAAAAAAAGTGATGGAAACATGTTAGCTATTTGAAGTATGTGGTTGAAAATTCTATTCTTAATATGAGATTGTCTACATGATACTAAGAAAATTTGGTTAAATTATCTTAATCTTAGATAGATCAATGACATTTGTAAATAAGATTTAATTGTAACTCAATTTGAGTTAAGAATAATCATGTAGATTCCATCTCAATTTGATTCTTTTGAGTTATAATCTTTAGTCTATGCTTTTTTTGGGTTCTGGGTAATTTTTATTTTATTCAGTTTGGATATTGGTAAGTAGATCAATGTGTGCAGATTATTGGTTACAAAATAGCAGATTATTGTTACATGTCAAATAGCAGCTAGAATCCTTTGGTATTGAGTGAGTCTTCAAGAACCTTATGAGATATTGTAGTTTGGGCATGCTGCTAATCTATACTCTAACTCCTTAATTTTGCTTTCTATACTTGAGTATTTGAGTATAGGGGACGAGGCCCCCAACCAATAAAATGAACGAATTCTGCTGTAGGATACCTTTTTTTCATTTTTCATTTAGTCTTAAAGAATTAATTTTCACAATGAAAAAAGAGAATATAAGATTTTTGACTAACAAATGCTAAAAAAAACTTATAAAAGCATGCACATTCACATGGCATCAAGGTTGCAGTAATATAACTAATGGGACAAAAAACCGCTTTGCAGTGAAGTAGTAGGAGCAGAAGTTTAACATGCCACCATATATTTAAGGGTAGCAACCCACTAAATCCAGTATATAAGCCATCAAACAGTATCTGAGAGATGCATTAAGTAGTTACCACAAATTCTTTGTTCTCAATAAGTGAAATCCTGCTACAAGAAGTCAGTTTCATGGCAATCACCAACTGCTTGATCTGCCATTCGAAATTTCAAATACCTTGTCTGTAGCAGAAAAACAAACATAAGTAAAGCAGGAATAAAACATAGTACTGACTCTGAGTTCCTAATAAATCAATAAATACCTGCTCCACAAGTGAGATTAGACAAGCTAAGCAATAATATAATAGAAGAATTACAGGTGTTCCTTTTCTCTTGCCTGGGACTTTTATTTGTTTTTTTGCTAAGCCTTGTCATTCCAATAAAGGATAAGGAATGACTAAAATTTCTTTGTAATAGTTATTAAAAAATTTTGTATGCCCAAGAAATTTCAACTTGAGAGATGAAAGATGAGAGGAAGGATTTCTGACCAATTAGTTGTCATGTAACAAGGTACTAACTACAAACTAAATTTGCAGTGTTAGTTGTCCATTTTTTATTGAACAATTGTGAAAAGTTCAACTTAAGGTTTCAATTTTGCATATGCCAGATTATTAAACTCAACTTCAGAACAGCTAATGCAATGAATTTACATTTTACGCTGGTGATAGTAATGCCAACAATTAACAACTCTACAAGATGAGCACAACTTGATATTTATTTTGTAAATCTTCTATGATGCTTAACTCTAAGAGCCTTATAAGTTACATGTCAAATAGCAGTTTGAATCCTTTGGTATTGACTAATATAGTGCAGTTTTTAATTTAGTCTTAAAGAATTTATTTTCATAATGATAAAATAGAATATAAGATTTGACTAATATAGTGCAGTTCTAATTCAGGAAGCTATTTTTACACTTTTGTTTCTTCTATCCCTCACATCTATTTCATCTGAAAATAGATACTTTACTATCACATTGGAAATCCTCAGTCTCTTGGTCAGCAACCAGTAACCTTTTTCCGAGAGGTTTGTTTCTTTTAAGTCTGTGTGGTGAAAGCAACTTACCTTTGATACAAATTAATCAATTCTTACCTCTGGAGAGTGAGGTACTCTATTCTGACACTCTCTTTCACCTTCTGCCACGTCATTATTTCTCACACTCTTTCTATTCTCCTTTCAGCGTGTATTACACGCTCTCACTCTGCAAAGCTTTGTCATATATTTCAGAATTCCTGTTCTCCCTATCATTTACACGCTTCCTTCCTTAATTTCCTCTCAAACACTCAAATCTCATTCTGATTCCTCGCAAACTTTCTTATTCTGCACTATATCTTCATCTCTATTCTGATTCCTCCCAAGATTTCTCATTCTGCACTCAAATCTCCCCATATCGCGGCAAGTATCATCGCAATCTCCCCCAATTTCTCCCCAATCTCCCCCATTTTCTTGTCCTTTCCCCCAATCTCCCCAATCTCCCCCATTTTCTTGTCCTTTCCCCCAATCTCCCCAAATCACGACATCACCATGGCAGTCGAGTGTTCATCTCCTTTCCCCGAATCTTCCAAAATCCGTCAAATCATTTCTCCAAAACCTTTTCATAAGCATTTTCGAAGGGCAAAATTTATTGCACAAGATTTCGGGCAATCAAGATTTCAGCATAATTTCGTGTTAGTACAGGTAACAAAGGTATTTCAAATTTTCAGAATCCCTCTTTCAACATTACGCACGTATTTCAAATTTTCAGAATCCCTCAAAACACTATAACTTGCAGCCTCGGCGTGCCGTACCTCCACGCTCTTGCCGACCCCTTTCGCCGGTGGAATATAATTCTACAAGGTATTGTGTGCAGATTAACTATTCTTTGATTATTTATTTATTTTGATTGTTAATTGTTTGGATTATGTGCATTACTGCAGTTCTAATTCATGAATCTATTTTTACACTTCTGTTTCGTCAGGGAGCAATCGTTGTGCTGAGTTTTGAAAGTCCTGGAATAAACTTGGTATGTTTTTGCTGTGTTTTTGTGTTAGATCCAACAATTTTGCTGTGTTTTTGTGTTAGATCCAACAATTTAGAATATAGTGAGTAATATAGTACAAGCCATTTTCCCTCTGAATGTAGCAAAGCTATGTAGCAAACCTTTATCCGAGAGAGAAGAACAAGTGTGTGATAGTGTGGGGTTTTACTCTTTGTGTTGCTTTCTATATTTGAGTATTTGAGTATAGGGGACGAGACCCCCTATGACTGAAATGGATGATTAGAAATTTTGTGTTGCTTTCTATATTTGAATATCTGCCACTGTTCCCTAATATTATAGCATGATTAGAAATTTTTTGACACCTAATTTTATTTTCTGACTAGAAGTTTTTATGTGAGTAATTTGAGAAGGAAAAAAAAAGTGATGGAAACATGTTAGCTATTTGAAGTATGTGGTTGAAAATTCTATTCTTAATATGAGATTGTCTACATGATACTAAGAAAATTTGGTTAAATTATCTTAATCTTAGATAGATCAATGACATTTGTAAATAAGATTTAATTGTAACTCAATTTGAGTTAAGAATAATCATGTAGATTTCATCTCAATTTGATTCTTTTGAGTTATAATCTTTAGTCTATGCTTTTTTTGGGTTCTGGGTAATTTTTATTTTATTCAGTTTGGATATTGGTAAGTAGATCAATGTGTGCAGATTATTGGTTACAAAATAGCAGATTATTGTTACATGTCAAATAGCAGCTAGAATCCTTTGGTATTGAGTGAGTCTTCAAGAACCTTATGAGATATTGTAGTTTGGGCATGCTGCTAATCTATACTCTAACTCCTTAATTTTGCTTTCTATACTTGAGTATTTGAGTATAGGGGACGAGGCCCCCAACCAATAAAATGAACGAATTCTGCTGTAGGATACCTTTTTTTCATTTTTCATTTAGTCTTAAAGAATTAATTTTCACAATGAAAAAAGAGAATATAAGATTTTTGACTAACAAATGCTAAAAAAAAACTTATAAAAGCATGCACATTCACATGGCATCAAGGTTGCAGTAATATAACTAATGGGACAAAAAACCGCTTTGCAGTGAAGTAGTAGGAGCAGAAGTTTAACATGCCACCATATATTTAAGGGTAGCAACCCACTAAATCCAGTATATAAGCCATCAAACAGTATCTGAGAGATGCATTAAGTAGTTACCACAAATTCTTTGTTCTCAATAAGTGAAATCCTGCTACAAGAAGTCAGTTTCATGGCAATCACCAACTGCTTGATCTGCCATTCGAAATTTCAAATACCTTGTCTGTAGTAGAAAAACAAACATAAGTAAAGCAGGAATAAAACATAGTACTGACTCTGAGTTCCTAATAAATCAATAAATACCTGCTCCACAAGTGAGATTAGACAAGCTAAGCAATAATATAATAGAAGAATTACAGGTGTTCCTTTTCTCTTGCCTGGGACTTTTATTTGTTTTTTTGCTAAGCCTTGTCATTCCAATAAAGGATAAGGAATGACTAAAATTTCTTTGTAATAGTTATTAAAAAATTTTGTATGCCCCAGAAATTTCAACTTGAGAGATGAAAGATGAGAGGAAGGATTTCTGACCAGTTAGTTGTCATGTAACAAGGTACTAACTACAAACTAAATTTGCAGTGTTAGTTGTCCATTTTTTATTGAAAAATTGTGAAAAGTTCAACTTAAGGTTTCAATTTTGCATATGCCAGATTATTAAACTCAACTTCAGAACAGCTAATGCAATGAATTTACATTTTACGCTGGTGATAGTAATGCCAACAATTAACAACTCTACAAGATGAGCACAACTTGATATTTATTTTGTAAATCTTCTATGATGCTTAACTCTAAGAGCCTTATAAGTTACATGTCAAATAGCAGTTTGAATCCTTTGGTATTGACTAATATAGTGCAGTTTTTAATTTAGTCTTAAAGAATTTATTTTCATAATGATAAAATAGAATATAAGATTTGACTAATATAGTGCAGTTCTAATTCAGGAAGCTATTTTTACACTTTTGTTTCTTCTATCCCTCACATCTATTTCATCTGAAAATAGATACTTTACTATCACATTGGAAATCCTCAGTCTCTTGGTCAGCAACCAGTAACCTTTTTCCGAGAGGTTTGTTTCTTTTAAGTCTGTGTGGTGAAAGCAACTTACCTTTGATACAAATTAATCAATTCTTATTATAACCATTGATAATCTCATCGCTGTCAGGTTCTTGCATTAACTGACTATCCAGCTCTTCAGGACAAACAGGGTTTGTTCAGGTACAAATTATATCTAAAACTAAATGGCCACATTTGGAGTGTTACTCATACTGTAATAGCAGATTTAGTGGTTTTCTAGATGAAACACATATATTACATCTTCAATCGCCTATCCACATTAGCTACTTATAAATTATCATATTATGCATGATAGTTTTAGATATATGTATAAGCTGAGATTATAGAAAGACAATCATAAAATCCTGTAGGTTCCATCTCAATTTGATTCTTTTGAGTTATAATATTTAGTCTATGCTTATTTTGGGTTCTGGGTAATTTTTATTTTACATTGAATCTGTGTGTTGACTTCCAAGTTGGGATTTTGCAAGGTTGCTAATTTTGAGTTTTCATATTAAGCTTTGTTGTGTTGAAGTTCATTTTCAGTTTTCATTTTCAATGCTCCATTCTCCCTATTCTCAGCATCTACTGCTTCATTTTCAGTTTTTATTTTCAATTCTCCATTGAACTATAGTTTCCCTCTCACTCTTTCCCATTTTGTTACTAATCCTTGATTTCCTAGGAATGTGCCTTGATTATGAGTATGACCCTGCCATTTGTATTTAGCTATTTGATCTGTTCTTCACGTAAGGATTTTTTGGTCATGGACATTTCCACCACTCCTGTTATTATGTCACATGGTTCATGATGATATTAGTTTATTCTCAAGTAGTAATATCATGCAAATTAATTTCTTTTTGTTATGTTTCCACGTTAGTTATGTTTCCTCTGCTAGGCTCTGAATCAGTTTCTTTTTGCTCTTTTAATGCACTGCAGAATATTCACTTTGAAAATTCTGGATACAAATTGTGGAACCTTGAAAATTGCTTTTCCCTATTCTTAATTAGTGCCAAAATTACTTCTACATTTTTTAAATTGATTATGGAGAAATCTTCCATGGTTTGAGTTATGTGTTAGTGTTTGGAAATTGCATCTATATTTTTAATTGATTCTGTAAATTCACTACCTGTGGTTCTGGAATTTTTTAGTAATTGAAAATTTCTTTAGGCTTCATATAGTAGCAGATTCTGTAGCAGAATCTTGGTCCTTTCTTGACCCAATGTAGTAACAGATTCTGCTCCTAAAATGCTTTCCCTTGTGGTACCTTGAAAATTGAATTTCCCTTTTCTTAATAAGTGCCAAAATTAAGAATAGATTTTTTCATTGATTCTGGAGAAATTCTTCATGGTTTGAGTTTTGTGTTGGTGTATGAAAATTGCTTCTACATTTTTAATTGCTTAATGGAAATTCACTGCCTCTGCTTCTGGTTTTTTTTAGTGTTTCAACATTTCTTTAGGCTTCATTAAGATATTTTGGACATGTTATTCAATTACTTTACCTTCATGTGTGTGCTATCATGTGATTGTATGGAGATTGAGGCACTGATTGTTAAGAACCCAATATTAATAATTTGGTTTCTCTAACCTGGTAGTTTTTGTTTTTGCTGTCACAGTGAAACAAGAAGAAGGTGTATCAGTTGTATTTCATATAAGCTCATGCGGTGGTCTGAAAATCAGCCAGGTAAGTGCTTGCGTAGAAATGTTGAATCTAAAAAAATTGATTAATAAGCACCTAATTAATTCTGATTAAATTCTCTTTTTAATATGTTGAGTTTTTAGACTACAAATATGAGGATTTCCTGAATAAAGATTGATTTTGATTTCACCATATTTTCATGTGATTCTGGTTTCTATTAACTGTTTGTTAGTGCTATCATATTGAAAATTAGTGTTATATTAAAAAGTTTTGTTAGTATCCAATTATAGCAGGACTACAAATTTAAAAAAATTGATTCTGGTTTAAGATTGTTTCTATATTAAAATCAAACTCTGATTTCTCTATATATTCATGAGATTTTGGTTTATATTATGTGATGGTGTCGAGAGTGAGGCACTGATTGTTTGTTTCTATATTAATAATTTGGAAGGAGATATATTCATGTGCTTTTGGATTCTATTAAGTGATTGTTTGGTTCTCAGTTACGAACCAATTTATTGTTTACACTATTTCGTTGTAAATCTATCTCAAATTATTTTATGGATAGACAGGAACTTTATAGCAGAATGTTCATTTTAAGATGAACTACTTATAAGCTATAAAATATGCTCTACAATGCACTAAAATATACTATATCTTTTAAGTTATAGTATAGAACTAAAGTTGTTTGACAATTTACAGTTACAAAATTATACTACTATTAGCATACTCATTTAATGGGGAAAATAATGTCATTGTACAAAATGACAAATATTATATTATATATACGTCTGTTGAACAGGGTTCAGCAGGTGTAATAAGATTTGCAATAGAGAAAATTGCACGTCAAAATGAGTACGGGCAGTGGAAACGGATCACATGACAATATTTGTGGACAGCAAGAAAGTGCTAAGAATAGGAGGTTGAGAAGGAGATTGGCTCTTGGTGAGATAAGGTCAAATAATGGAAATCAAGTGGTTACACCATGTAGTGTTTCACAAAGAACCATGCTTAATGGAATAAACACAAGTACTATTAACACAAAAGCCAGTGCGGTAATCCAGAACTACTCTGTCGGCAAAGAAAACATTAACAGTGGTTTCATCAATGATTGTGCTGTTAACTTAATGTCTGCATTTGCTGAGGTTACAAGTCCTAATCGAGAAGGAATGACATTTCCTGCCTCAAACTTAACTCATACTACACCTCCAAGTGAGAGTGTGTCTATAGGTATGCAGTTATCCTAATTGCAGAGCATGCCACAATTAAGGAACAATATAAATAGCTAATTTGTGGCATGCCCATTCTTGCAGATCAATTAAATTCTCTGGATAACTTGCAAGAACAACATAGGGAGCAAAGACGGAGGAGGAAAATATCTATATCCAAAAATAAAGAGCATCGATCTACTCCATCACCCACCACCAATGTCTGCAATTCTAATCCTCGATTAGAGTACATGACAAGTGGTACGAAAATTTCCTAACTATTAACCATTCGATGTAGTAGACGCCTGCTAAAAGCGTTACATTTTCATTCACATTAATCTTGCAGACCAGACAACTTCTTTTGTGATCGATAACAATCACAAACAACATAGCCAGCCAAGTCTGCGAAGGAACACATCCGTATTCCATCAAAGGGGTAAACAATCTACTCAATCTGCCACCACCGTCACACATTCTGCTCTTCCACTACATCACATGAATGGAGCCAACATGAGACATCATAAGCAAAAGCAAGCAAGGATAAGAAGAATGATGATATTACGGAGGAAGAGAGAAGGACAGCCTCCAATAGGTATTAATCATGTGAACGTTTACTCTTTTATTGATTTTCGTCATATAGTTTAGACCTGCCTAGCTAATTGTCTTTAAACTATATGTTGTAGCCGAGTACTTGGACATAGGTGATCCTACATGGAAGTGTGAATATTGTCGAGCATTTTTATGGTATGAAGAAAGGAATGTAAGGTCAAAAAGGCCAGCACAGCCTAAATTCAGCCTATGTTGCAGAGCCGGAAAAGTAGAATTACCTCTTATGAGGGATCCTCCCCCAACATTGAACCACCTTCTCTTCAACAAGGATACTGATGAAAGCAAACATTTTAGAGAACATATTAGAGCATACAATGCAGCCTTCAACTTCACTTCTATGGCAGCCAAGGTCGATAAGGAGGTCAATACAGGACGTGGTCCACGTGTTTTTAAAATCTCTGGTCAGAATTATCACAGTATTGGTGATCTAACTCCCAAGGAAGGTCAACGTCCAAAATTTGCCCAATTATACATATACGATACAGCCAATGAAGTTGAGAATAGAAGTGCATTGTTCAGGTATTACAGTATGAGCTTATGCCTACCACTTATTTGGAAAACAAATTCACTATTCTTCAGCTTATTGTAGTTATTTACAACTTCTCTTTCACATGATATGTAGGTCAAGTGAATCTGAATCTGTGATGAACACAAACTTGATTCAGATGCTGAAAGAAATGTTTGACAAGGAAAATGTTTGGGCTGAAGCATTTCGGATGGCAAGAGATATATTTGATGCATATGAAGATGAAAATTTTAGCTTAAAATTAATCGCCGACAGACTAAAATGTTGGCGTCATAAATTTAATATAAGCATTTTAACTGTAAACAACTGAATTTATTCGTATACAGGGAAACTTGAGTTATCTAACTGCATGTACGGAACTAAGTTATACATCAATCCTGATTGGGAGGAAGCCAACGAATTGAAAAAGAGGTACGTTATACATGCATATAAATTTATAAATCTTTTTTCTTACATTTTAATGTATGGAATCTTATGGAGAAATCTCATTACATGTTAAAATATCAGTCTGGTTTTCCTTCATTGTAGGACATATTCTTTGGAGGAAGCTCAATCCCTTAAAACCACACAACTATCAGCAAGTTCAGGGAGATCACTTGAAGAGGAATGGTTGAGCCTAACTAATAGGAAGACTATCGCGGATATTAAAACAACAAGCGAGGTTTAACAAATATTAATGACATATAATTTGTGTTATTATTCATTTTGTATTTGAAATGATTTTCATATATTCATTGTTGTTTTAGGTTGGCACTTGGAATGTATTAGGAACTGTGCATAGACTGCTCACAAATTATGACTGGTGTTACTTGGGTTGCTCTAAATGCACAAAGAAAATTGATTTTGAAAGCAATATAGTCAAGTGTAAACATTGTAAAGGATCAATTTCTGCAGTTCCAAGGTAAGAATCCTCAAATTAAAATATAATAACATAATATATATTGTAACCAACTGAGTCTACTTATTGTAACCATTAATAATTTATTAAATATAATCAATAATTCATCTCAGGTATCGTGTACAAGTTGACGTGAGAGATGATTCTGCCAGTGCCGAATTTGTGATATGGGATCGGGAAGCTTCTCAATGGATAAAAAAGTCAGCTGTTATTATTCAAAAAGAGGCAGATGAGGTATATAACATTAAATTTGTTATAATATTACAAAAACTGTGTGTTAATGAAGTAGCAGCATGATTAAATTACATTTCCTCAAAATTTCTAATGATATTAATACTTCTAGGGTGAAGTATCAGTTTGAATGAAAATGCTTATTATTATAGTCTGTTTTATTATTATTTATATCATGTCACAAATATATAACTTACCATCACAACTGTGCCGTTGTATTTTTATATAGGCTGGTGAGTTGCCTGGCATTCCACCTGCTGCATTGGATATTTTTGTTGGCAAATCATTTATATTCAAAATAAAAACTGACAACAAAATGAATGGAAGGGGCTCAAAGAGTTTTTCCGTGCTCACAATGTCTGATGATGCTGACTTGATCAAACGTTTTAACACAAGTGTTGGGTCAAGAAAGGTTTGTAGAACTCCTTTCACATATAAACATAATATTATTTCTTAATTAATTAATTTAACCTTCCAATTATTATGTTATATTTTGTTTAGGATTCAATTGAAATGGAAATGTGCAATATTGAAGCAAATAGTGAACAATCAGTTCACAAGCAAAATTCTGATGTCGTAAGATATTCATTTCCTTCGTTTGAACATCTATATATCTCTAATTAATAATGGTAACATTCTGATGAAAAATATTTATTTGTACTTGCAGGCCGATCTTTCTATTTCAAGTGAAAATGAACTTGACATTTTATCTCCTCTTGGTGTTACTCCTATAAAAAGAATTTTGGATCAAGGTTTGGATTGTGTTGATGTAACAATCGATTCACCAGCACAAGCTTCCTCAACAAAGGAGTTAAAACGTGTCAAGATTGAGAAGTGAATTAAGATTATCAATGTGTTCAGACAATTGGTGTAACAAGTACTTTTTGGATTTTTTTCAATTTTAGTTCACTTATTAGAAATCAACAATTTTAATATTAGTCATTACGTCTACTTTAGATTTATTTATTGACAGATTTATTAACTACGGTATATCACGTGATCTTAATCATGTATAAAATTGTTGTAAATTACTTTTTAAAAGTACCCGTGCATTGCACGGGCTACTCACTAGTGTGTCTTTAATCGCTAGAAATTGTTTAAGTTGGATAAAATTATTTTTAAACACAAAAAGCAACTTTCTCTCTTCTCTTTTTATCATACCAAATAACATATAAAACCCACTATATTTTTCATTACATCTTTCTTTTGACTCTCTTCTCTATTTCCCTCATATTTCCTTCTTTCATCAACCAACCAAGCATTAATGTTTTGCGGCGGTTTAGTTGCAATAGTCATATTTGGCTTGTGAAAAGAAAAAGTTATATTTGGCAGTAGGCTTTTTCAAAAAGTTGAAGAAAACCTGTGGTACTTTTGAAAATTAAACATATAATAACCAAAGGTTTACTAAGTAAGTCTATCATTTTTAGTTTCAAAAAAAAAAAGTCTATCATTTTCTAAACAATTTATTTAATATCAAGCAATTATACAATACCAAGACACATTCAGCAGCTCAATAAAATATTTGGCAAGTTAGAAATTCTCTAGTCACGCGCATTCAAAGTGTGTATAATAATCAAGATAGACCCCAAATTCCGTTCTTAAAAAGTTTAGTTGCGCGTATGAGCTTCTGAAAATTTAAAAACTTCGTCTTAATTTTTAATAATCACAAATATCAGTCATTTTAATTCTTATATAGCTTCATAGAAGTCTTCTCATCAATAGTTTGAGAAAAGATATTTATATCATGATTGGTTTTGCGGTGGAAAACTCCATAAATATCACTTACTAGTATTTGACCCGTGCCATGCACGTGAGAATTTGTTTTAGATGAAACATACAAATTATAGATGTTTATATATAAACCTAAATAATATTTTACTTGGATGTTTTGGTACATAAATATTCATATTTTAACAGAACACTAAGTGCATAGCATTCCACACATGCATACTTTACTAAGACTGAGTGCCCTTACCTTGGCCTAATCCAAGCGTATAACCAAATCCAACACAAGGTCCTCCAAAGGAGGTGAAAATCCTAGATCACAAGAAGAAAATAAGAAGAACTCCTCCAATAAAGAAGAAATTCGAACAAGAGAAAGAAAGAAGGCTATGAGAAATTCCTACAACTAAAAAATGAAAAGAGAACTCGAGTTGCTCTCTAGAGTGAGGGGAAGGATTTTTATGCTTCCTGGTGAATGAAAAACAAGGAGGATTTGCAGGCTATTTATTGCTGAAAATTCAGGTCAGACCTACTTGTCTATCAAGTAGTCTCAGTATTATCTCTAATTAAAATCAATTAATAAAATATAAAATCTGAATTAATAACCCTAGACGACAAAGAATATTCCTTCTCTTGAAGGTTCCTTAATTCTAAAATAACAAAAACTCTTAATTAGGAAAAAATCCACATAAAATGGAATTAATCACAAAATAGTCCAAACCTACTGAATCATATGAGTAGGCCACGACAACATCAAATATATGCCTATAATGTAGCATATAAGTTGTACCACATAAAAATAAAAAGGAAAAAAAATATTTTCCTTTTACCTTAATTAAATAACTAAGAGCCAAAAGATCATAATTAATATTTATAAAAGCATCCAACAATATTAATAATAATACTATTATTACCTAATAATAGTTTATATTGGAAAAGACTAAAATACCCCTAGACTAATTTCTAGGGTCATACACAACACAAAAGGACCACCAAAATGAAAGTTAAGAAGTTCAAAAGAAAAATTAATAAAATACACCAAAATTAATAAAGATTAAAAGGAGCACCAAAATAATCAAAGTTTACTACTAGACGAGAAAAGACACTTGAAGAAAGTTTTGCCAAGCCTCTAAACTCAATATAATAAAAGGTCTATTAAAAATTAAACAAAAGCTAAAACATTTATTTATAAATCAAGGTAAGGCAGAACTACTCTCGTCTTCTTCATTGGAAAAAGTCAATACTCAAACCCAATATCCTTTCATTGAATTTTTTATTTCCCTTATTATGAAAACTCAAGCAAGCGCCACCATCCGATGTTGTCAACTCTGCTCGTTTTGTCTACTAACTGCATATATCACAAGGAAATAACACACTTTAGATTCTTTATCACAAACAAAATGTTGATTAAACTTCAAGCCAATGGATATCAATCCTAATAAATTAATAATGTAAGTAATTCTTATTAATATAGAATATTAATCAATTTTCTTACTATCTCAGCAATCAGGTGTTGACATTCATCATTGCCGCTTGGATTTTATCAATTGTGGACTTTATCAAAGTGCACAAAGAGGACACTAAGCCAGGAGCCAGTGGTGTTGGAGTTTCTTTAACCAGCATCTGGTATGAAAGTGTACCAAGACACCCTCCAGATCCAATATCAGTTATGGGCCCATTGTTCAGCGTAAACCCATCAGGAAGAATGGCAAAGCCCGAGGGCAGCAGGGTTCCATAATCTAGATCTGACCCACTCAAGACTAAATTCATCGTATCAATTTCAACAGGAGCATACACCATGTATGAGCCTGTAGAGTCAGTGCAGGTCTCTTGAACTATGACCTTGCTGCTTTGGCTGGAATTTTCACTCTACAATGTCATTTATGAAAAATGTTGTTAGGTTATCTGTAACTATGAGACATAAAATATTGGATGTTATAAATACAAAACTAAACCACCAACTCACACTGGCATGAAGTAAAGAGACAAAGTTTCCAAGATCACAACCACTTGATATGTGTGCCAGTTCTTGAACTAGAAAACCGTTGGTGAGAATATCCCACTGAAAATTTAACAATTTTTTTTGAAATGTAACAGATAAACTATAGAAACCAAATCAAGGCTAAAAATCCACCACATATATAAATTTTTATTTCTTCTACTATGATGTAAGCATTAATGGAAATGCTTTACTTACCTGGTTTCTTGTGTTTTCATTTCGAATAAAATCAAAGAGTCTCTTGGAAGGAATTGGAAGCGAGAAAGAAGTTGAAACACTAATAACAACACCATTAAGTGTGCCTGATGTGTCAGTTTGGTTTCTGGTCATGATCCTCACATCATCAACACCAGTGGGTGTTATCTGGACTGTCCAAACATGTGGTGGTGGGGAAGCACCAACACAGTTGCAATAGCTCTGCATAATTTTCTGTGCTAACTTCATCAAGTTATTTCTTCCTTCAGGAGTTATCCCTATTTCATATACATATAATTAAGGATTGAGAAAGATAAAACATGATCTAAATTATAAGAATTTATTAAACTTTGATCATGATCCTAATAATGATTGAAACAAAAAGATGGAGAAAGGTAAAATTCCATATACCATTAGTTTCCTCTGGTGGTATGTAATTTGACATTGTGAAAGCCAGACGTTCGCAATGTCTTTCTAAAGTTCTTATCCATGGTCTAGCTCCGAAGAAAAAGCCAGAATTAACTAGATTTTTGAAGAGATTATGCACTTCTCTGCCTTCAACTTGTACATGTTCAATACATGTAACCTAAAGAAAACAATTAATTTTTTTAAATAAATTTATTTTAGAGGAAAATCGATTATCAACAATGTGGTGAATAATTGAAGAAATTGTTCCATTTGAAATAACACCTTTGAGAACCCAAATGGAAATTCTTGAATCATATAGCCAGAGGGTCGTCTTCTGCATCTTGTGGCAGAACCTGGTCGAATATCATCCAAGGAAATATCAACCACAGCCCACGCCCCAATAGGGTGATACTTACAGTACCTTAAGAAATAACTGTCACGAGTAGGAACAAGATGTGAAAGCGTGTGGAACTCTGCTGAGATATGAAAAAATAGAAGAAAATATTACATGAAACACCATGTTTAAAATCCTTCAACAGTTGATTATGATATCATTATCAATTCTAGGGAGAAGTTAGAGTTTCAAAATTGATTCGAAGAAAAAGGAAATGATCAAAACATGCGACTAATCAATACTCGTGAGAGGTGAAGAAGGTGAAAAGGGGGGGGAAATTTTGAATACCACTTTCAAGGCTCCATCATAGTTTCCTTCCACTCCAGTTGATAGGATTTCAGTGGTTCTTGCACTTGAAATAATACCGGGAAACACAGTTGACCATTGATTCTGAAAATTGTTGTCAATACAAAGGGAAATATATATGTAATTGTGAAAATAAATTATTGGAAACATTTAATAATACTCACCACATCCATAAGGATCTCAATGAGGTTAATAGGATTCATGGCAACAATCATGGATTCCCTTGAACCTTCAGATATGAAACCCAATGGTTTTGGACAAACCCTTATAGGGAAAGCCCTAACATATTCTTGTTGATTTATTATCTCACTATGCATTCCACGAATCCATAAAGGTTCTCCAGCATGAGCCATCTTTGTAAATTCCTTCATTGCTCCAGTTGCAAGCTCAATAATTAAGGCTTTCTCATGATCAGTAAAAGGAGTAGTTGTGGTAATTGACCTTTGAGGGCCACTGCTGCCATCATTCACTTGCACTTGCATGCTTGACTCCGGAACATAGTTAACGACATCAAAGGAGCGCGAAGGTATTGCACTGTAAGGTGGTGGTGGGAGGTTAGAGAAGGAAGTACTTGCAGGTTTTTCTTCATATTTTTCTTCCATTACTCTTTTCTTTTCAATCTGAGCGTAAAACAAATAAAAAAATTAAAAAGACCTTAGTTTAGTTCAACCAAGAAGAGAGAGAGAGAGAGAGAGAGAGAGAGAGAGAGAGAGAGAGAGAGAATTGTTTACATGATGCAGTGCTAGTGATTAAAATTGGCGTACCTCTTCTTTTAATTGAGCATTCTTTAGCCTCAACTTCTTTTCTTCAAAGGACATTTCACCAAGAAAAGATTGGCTTCTACAGCAAAGGCACTTAGCGTTACTCAGTGCCTCCTTATACTTCAAGTTCTCAGCATAAAGCTTTTCATTTTGAACGATAAAAATGGTATCCCTTTGACGCTCAAACATAACCTAGATGTATGTATACACAACCAAAGAATCATAACATAATAATAGTGCAAGTTAATAGTATTTAATATTGGAAAAATATAGGGATACAACCTCGTCCGATGTTTACACTCCAACAGGCAGAAAATATTAGAGATAGTAATTAGTAAATGCAATGAATGAAATGAGAAAGTATAATTCAGTTTTTTAAAAATAAACATGGTTTGTTTAAGACAAGTCAAAAAACTTTTAGGAAAAGAATTTATTAGCACCATAAATCGAGAGAGATAAAAATAGAATGAAAGAGAAATCAGGGGTTTAATAAATGTTATCATAAGAAAAGAATAGTGATAAGAAAAAAATTAATTGGAATTTAAATTAGAGAAAAATTTGGTGGTTAATGTATCAAAGTTCCAAATTTAATCTTTTATTTTTTAATATTATTCATAAAAACTAAATAAAGTAATTTACTCTAATTCAGTAATATCTTGAGTGCGGAAATTATTGGTTTACACCTAATATATACCCTCCATCTCGAGAGATAAAAATAGAGGAAAGAGAAGTGAGAGATGATAGATGACTTATAAGATAAGAAGAAAATCAGAAGGAAAAATTGAGTGAAAATGAGATGGAAGATAAAGTGGGTATGGTCGGTGTAGAGAGACGGCGACCCAGGTTGATGTTGACAAGTATGTTACATTTTAATGCAAATATTGTAGAAGGTTATATAGGTTTTGTCCCTTACCTTCGCCTGGGCACGCTTGTGTCTAAACCAAAACATGATTTGCATAGAATTCAGCCCGAGAAAATTGCCGAGCTCTCTTCTTTGATTCTCATTAGGGTAATGGCAATCCTTGAAGAACCTGGCAAGATAAAAGTTTAAAAACAAAATTCTAAGTAAGCATAGCTGAGAAAGTTTTTTTTTTTTTTTACTTATTAGAAAAAAAAAATTGGAGGTGCATTAAAGCCCTACCTTTCCATCTCTTGTATTTGGTGCTGAGTGTAGAAGCTACCGCACTCCCTTCTGGATTTTTGGGAGGCGTCAACGGAAGTAGGAGGTTCAGTGTTGTCATCGGAAGAAGAATCTTCTTCCATATTCTTGATAGCTACATCTGCAAGTTGTTTATCACCATCTTCGTTCCTTCCATTGTAACCCTGTGATGAGGTCGGTGGTATCCGCTGCGATGAAGACACGTCACGCTTGGCTTGTTGAGTTTTAAAGTTTGCCATGATTATTTTTGTTTTCACAAAATAGCCTATTTCCCAAACTGCTAAACCACGTAGTCAAAAAACCGTTAGCACAAGTGAAAATAATTACACAGGTAGAAAGGTATGTAGTTAGAAAAGTTAATTTTTTTATTAAAAAAATATGTTTTCCGTGTTTAGTTCAATTGTGGTCTCATTAGAAAATACAAAATGTAGCTTCTGCAGTTACCTTGCTTTAAATGATGGCACAAATACATGAAGGTGGAAAATCAATATATATATGTAAAAGAGACTTACTCTTTTACATTAAATACTTTCAATTGTAACTTTGTATTAAAATACATCACTAGCTAATTCCCTTTCCCTTTGTAATAAATATATTAAATAATAAAATTAAAAATTAAAAAAAGTTGTATTGTCAAAAACTATTCAACTACCTACATTAAAAAATAACATTTATAGACTTAAAATTTTACTTGATTTTTTACATAATTTACAATATTATTTATTTATCTATTGTCATTTCATTATTTTTTATATTAATTGTCAAAATTCTTATACATATAACTAAAAAATTAAAAATAAGAATTAGTCAAATATTAATTATCAATTTCAAGTAGATAAGAAATTTTATATTAAAAAAATATATAAAATATTGAAATTAGTCAATGAATGCCTTTTGTAAATATATATCTTAAAAATTATTTTTAAATTTTAAATGATTATGTATGTTGTTAATATTGACAATAATGTTGTTCTGTGTTATTTTATAAAATAATTTTAAATAAATTGTCATTATAATTATTTAATTATTTTCAAATGTATAGAGTATACATATAATAAATGTTATTTATCATATCTAGGAAATAATTATGACCAAAGTAGAATAAATTTAAATTTACTAAATATTATTTTATGATATTATAGTTATAACTTATTATAACTGTAAAAGTTTAAATTACTTTACTGTTGATAAAAAGTATAAAAGTTATGCAATTGTAAGTTATTTGATGATATTAAAAACTTATTACTTAATTTAAAATATTTCTAATGTACTTAAATAAATTATTAAATTGTTAAAATTATTTCAATGTTAATTATTAAATATAACTCATTAAATTTGAGTAATGTTAATCATTTACACAAAGAGAAATCTAATAATATTTATTGAAATGTCCTTTTTTTCCTTCGAAAAAAAACAATACTGAATAGAAGCTAAAAAAAAAAAAATTAATCTCTTAACATAAGAGGCACTAACTCGTAGAACGAAGCATCGAGAAGAAATGCCTTATTACAATAATTTTTTATTTTATCACATTTATAATTAAAACTATTTTCATACTTATTTATTTAAGCTATATTCTAAAACTTTGAAAATAAATTCGTGCAACACACGGGTATTATATCTAGTTAAATAAGTAAATAAGGAACTCATTTGGAATATTTATTTTCCAAATTTTAAGTAAATTTTTTTATTATTTTCAATTTAATTCATGATACATAGCAGCCAGACTGCTATACAGTTTATGGTACAAAAGCAATGAAAAAATTAGAACAAAGAGAAAGAATTTTTCTCCCCAAATCTTATTAATTATTTGGAAAAAATTTGTGCACATCTCAATTCCATCTACACACGCAAGAAAGATAAGAATAAAACAGAAAGAATGAGAGACATGATGAGTAAAGTGATCGGAAAAAAAGGCAAAGATAGGAATAAAAAGTTGGAAGAAATGTGTCAGAAGAGAGTGAGTATGAATATACCAGAAACTCAAAATTCTTTTATATATATGGTATTAAAATGTTAGTTTTTTAGTCCATTCAAATTCATGTTCTTGTCTTTCAAGCTTCAATCTAGTATGCAAATGTTTATTAGGAGAAAACAAACATGAATACAAGAAATAAAGGAAATCTCACCCGAAATCCTTCTTAGGTTGTCGACACCACCTCAGAAACACTGAACTGATCAGAGCAGCACTGCTATGAAATTCTCGGTGTTTTGAAATTCTCCATTCACTCACCACTCACCCCTATTTATAACTCCAAGGGTTCAAAGTGTGGGGTTTAAAATATTAATGCAGCATTAAAATTCTGCGTATCATAATTAAAATAGTTAATACATAAAGTTCTTACATGCTAAGTCATGAATGAATGAACTTCTAAATTTTTGCTTGTTCTTAATGCTCTTATGATTTCTTTGACCAAATGGCATTAATATTTGACAATAAACTAATTTAACATTAATATTTAATAATATTTAAATTTATTACAATGAATATCATTAAAAAAGTTTAAATAAAGCATTCATTGTGTATTAATTATAATTTAAAATTTAAATTATTTCTTAATGATATTTATTGTAATCAAATTAAATATTATTATAAATATTAATGTTAAACTACTTTATTGTTGATAAAAAAGTATGAAAAGCGCATATATATATATAAGAAATTTAGATTATAATATTAAATAATCATTACTTAATTTTAAAACTTTCTTAATGATATTTATTGTAATAAAATTAAATATTAAATTAATCAAATTTAGATGATGATATTAAATAATTATTACTTGAATTTAATATTTTTAATTCAGTTAATGATATTTTATATTATGAAGTAAATGTTAGACCACGCAGCGGTAATGGAGAAAGAGAAAATAGAGAAAACAAGAACCAGAACAACAGAGAGGAAAACAGAGATAGAACGAGAGAGTAGAGTAGTGAGGTAAAACTAAAATTTTATTATTGAATTAACTCCTCATTACGACTAACTTCCAACTTATATACATTGGGTATGTGTGGGCTTCTCAAACAACCAGGCCCAACCTACAAGGCCCACCAGACTAATTCTCAAGCTTAGAATTACATTCTCAGCACCCCCCAGCTTAGAAAAACATAGCCCATAGTACTTCTCCTTTCCAGTAAACCTCCGCACCAATCAGAGTTAGAATAGGCTACCAGACACAGACTACCTTTCTCTAACTGATTCGGAAATAACACCCCAAAATCAAGAGTACCTCTAAGATACCTAAGAATTCTATTTGCTGCTATCAAGTGTGATTGTTTTGGCTCACTCATAAATCTGCTAACTAGACCAACGCTGTAGGTAATCTATGGTCTACTATGACAAATGAAACGCAAGCATCCTACAATTTGTCTAAATAGAGTACCATCAACAGGTGATTCATTTTCACCTTTATCAAGTTTGAGATTTACCTCAGACGGAGTCTCTGCTGTATTACAGTTCATCATATTGAATCTCTTCAAAACATCTAGAATATACTTCCTTTGATGCATGAAGATTCCATCTACAACCTGTGTAAACTCTATTCCAAGAAAATATGACAGTTTTCCCAGATCTGTCATTTCAAATTCAGATTTCAGTTCTTTCTTCAGCAACTCAATTTTTCCAAAGTTGCTGTCAGTAATCAGCAGATCACCGAAATACAGGAAAATGATCAAAATATCATTAACCACAGTCTTCACATAGACACCATGCTCCACTGTACATTTTCTGAAGCCTGATTTAGCTAAGAATGTGTCAATCCTTTTATTCCAGGCCCTTGGAGCCTGTTTCAAACCGTATAAAGCTTTCTTCCATCTGAAAGCTTTATTTTCACTTCCTTCTTTAACGAAACGTGGAGGTTGAGAAACATAAACTTCTTCTTCAAGTGGTCCATTCAGAAACGCGCTCTTTACATCGAGCTGCCATAGACTCCACTTCTTCAGGCTAGCTAAAGCTACTATCAACCTCACAGTTTCTAGTCTGGCAACTGGTGCAAATATTTCAGAGTAATCTATTCCTTCTCCCTGCATAAATTCCTTTGCCACCAGTCTTTCCTTATGCTTGGCGATGGTACCGTCTGGCTGTCGATTAACTTTAAAAACCCACTTTACTGCAATGGGTAATTTATTCGCAGGAAGTTTGACCAGCTCCCAGGTACTATTCTTCTCAATTGATTTCAACTCTTCTTGCATCGCAGCTCTCCAAATATTACTTGAAATATCTTCTTCAAAGTTAATTGGTTCTGCGTCTTCCATCAATGCCATATGCACTAATTCACCATCAGAGCCAATTTCTGAGTCAGGAAATACTTCAAAGTTATTGAATCTACTTGGCATATTCCTCGTTTTGCTTGGCCTCATAGCTTGTGGTGAAATTTGAACAGTAGTTGGTGTCCTGGTTTGGTTTCCCAATGAGGTACCAGACGAGATACCTTGATGATAGTTAAACGAAATCTCTTGTTGGTAACCAAACGGAGTCTCCTGTTGAATATCAGACAGAGTCTCCCTTTGGGAACCGGACGGAGTCTCCTGTTAGGTATCAGACGAAGTCTCCAGTTGTGAGCCAAACAGAGTCTCCCGTCGATAGCTGGACGCAGTCTCTCATGGGGTACCAAACAGAGTCTCCCGTTGAGTACCAAACAGAGTCTCTCGTTGAGTGTCGGACGGAGTCTCCCTTAGAAAACCAGACGGAGACCAAGTTTTGAATTCTTCAAAAATCACATCTCTGCTGAACTCAATTTTCTCAGTTCTTGGATTATAGAGCCTGTAAGCACCTGTAGGTGTATATCCAACAAAAATCATAGACTCACTCCTATCATCAACCTTCTTCCTTTTCTATTCAGGAACATGTTTATGGCATAGGCAGCCAAAAACTCGCAGATGCTTGACGGACGGTTTCTTCCCGGTCCAGACTTCTTCTGGAACTTGTGAGTTAAGGCTCTTTGTAGTACATCTGTTCAGAATATAGGCAGCAGTCATTGCTGCCTCACCCCAGAAACTATGAGATAGATTCTTACCCTTCAGCATGCCTATTATCATGTTCAGGATTGTCCTGTTTCTTCTTTTTGTAACACCGTTGTGCAGTGGTGTGTAGGGAGCTGTAATCTCATGGAGAATACCATTCTCTGTGCAGAAAGCTTCAATCTCGTTAGAACAAAATTCACCGCCACTAACAACAGGTAAAAGATCTTGTTCATGTCATACCTGAACACAATCCTCTGTTACGTTATTTCGTATGAGGTGAGTGTTCAGGTATGCTGAAATACCTAAATCCGGGAAGGCAACAGTTCCATTCTTGCAATCTAAGATTACATGATTGGTTGAGAGCCAATCCATACCGAGAATTACATCGGGGGTCTTTAGGGGAAAACATATCAAGCTAACTGTATAGTTCCTATCTGGGAACTTTAGAGGACAATTCAAACATGCGGAGGTGACAGTCACAGTCCTTGCCGGAGTGGTGACCACCAGATCAAAAGGTAGAGTTGAAATGACTAAACCCAAACCTTTCGAGATTGGGTCATGGAGGCATCTTGGTTCTATCAAGAACAGTAGGTCTCCCACACAACTATACAGGTACAAAATACCTCCCTAGGTAACTATATCTAGGGTTTGATTCTTCAAAGGAAGGTCATAATCTAAGAAAACAATCAAAAAAACAATCAAGCAAGCACGTAACCTAGCGTAGAAGACTTATTCCCCAGGCTCTGGCGAACGAAACTAAAGCTCTGATGCAACAATGTAACGCCGTCATTTTCATGAGGATTATTATCAAAAATATCAACAAATAAAGAACAATGCAAAAAGCAGCGGAAATTAGAATCGATTTTGAAATGATATATTAACTGCCTCAAGGAAAAGATTTATTCAAGAAAAGAGTACATGACTGAAAAATACACTAGAGTCAACACAACCGAGAAAAACACGTAGGTAGATCCTTCAAAAGTGAGACGCTAAAGACAAAAGACTATGACATAGAACCCTGGGAAACACTACATCGTGCGACTAAAGAAAAAGTCACGCGCCTGTCAATAGGAGGATCCTCTGGCCGTCGCCCACAGACTATGTCATCGAAAAATCTAATAGCGTCTAATATACGTCGCGGAGGAACAATAACGCAGATAGTCCCTCGGTGGTAACGAACATCCACGGTCAAACCGTATCGATCTCGTCGTGTAGTCCTAATCCATCCAGCATACGTAGCGGTACGGTAGATACAACTATAACTCCACACATCTCCAACATCCTTGTCGAGCAATTAGATCTCATTGTGCCTCGGGTACGGAACTTGGTGAAACGAGTACTCGTCCATCTAGCGATAAGCGCCCACACAACAAGAATTCAAACAAGCAAGGGTCAAATCAAATAAACAAGACCTCATAAATGTGCATAGATATCTAGGTAATTAAATCATCCATAATTTAATTAATCAATTATGAAAATCCAATTATGAAAACGTGTCCCTAGGGTTCGTTAG
Organism: Acmispon strigosus; assembly: GCA_030819835.1. NCBI lineage: Eukaryota > Viridiplantae > Streptophyta > Magnoliopsida > Fabales > Fabaceae > Acmispon > Acmispon strigosus. Next base: position 33,165,785 of record JAUAMA010000007.1, read on the forward strand.
GTTTCCACTAAAACTAAATGATCGCGATAAGGTTTGACGTCAACATTGGAAAGACGGGACGACCACGACACCTCCAGGAAATGAGGGTAACTCTACTTGGAAGGTATGCCACTTAAACAGGAACCATGACTGACAACTACCGAGCGAACCAAAATACAGGAACAATCCACAGCCGGACGATAACGACTGGGGTGAACCAAAAACATGTGAGCAACGATAGGGGAAACAGTCGTGTCCAGGGAACCAATCGACAAAGAAACAGTCGTGTGAACCCGAAACTATTCATATGAGTTAGTCAAAATATCTTAAACCAAACCACCCAACAAATAAGGGAAAAACAGTAATCTCAGTTAATAATCAACATTATCAACAGGCATAAATATATTCTGACATTAATAATCACATAGGCATGTCTTATGCATTTAAATATAAAATCACTTAAGCATGTATTCATCAACATATAGCACAAGCATCATGAAATTATAATCACATAGCACACAATTCGAAACACATAATCAAATAGCACATAGCATTCCACACATGCATACTTTACTAAGACTGAGTGCCCTTACCTTGGCCTAATCCAAGCGTATAACCAAATCCAACACAAGGTCCTCCGAAGGAGATGAAAATCCTTGATCACAAGAAGAAAATAAGAAGAACTCCTCCAATAAAGAAGAAATTCGAACAAGAGAAAGAAAGAAGGCTATGAGAAATTCCTACAACTAAAAAATGAAAAGAGAACTCGAGTTGCTCTCTAGAGTGAGGGGAAGGATTTTTATGCTTCCTGGTGAATGAGAAACAAGGAGGATTTGCAGGCTATTTATTGCTGAAAATTCAGGTCAGACCTACTTGTCTATCAAGTAGTCTCAGTATTATCTCTAATTAAAATCAATTAATAAAATATAAAATCTGAATTAATAACCCTAGACGACAAAGAATATTCCTTCTCTTGAAGGTTCCTTAATTCTAAAATAACTAAAACTCTTAATTAGGAAAAAATCCACATAAAATGGAATTAATCACAAAATAGTCCAAACCTACTGAATCATATGAGTAGGCCACGACAACATCAAATATATGCCTATAATGTAGCATATAAGTTGTACCACATAAAAATAAAAAGGAAAAAAAATATTTTCCTTTTACCTTAATTAAATAACTAAGAGCCAAAAGATCATAATTAATATTTATAAAAGCATCCAACAATATTAATAATAATACTATTATTACCTAATAATAGTTTATATTGGAAAAGACTAAAATACCCCTATACTAATTTCTAGGGTCATACACAACACAAAAGGACCACCAAAATGAAAGTTAAGAAGTTCAAAAGAAAAATTAATAAAATACACCAAAATTAATAAAGATTAAAAGGAGCACCAAAATAATCAAAGTTTACTACTAGACGAGAAAAGACACTTGAAGAAAGTTTTGCCAAGCCTCTAAACTCAATATAATAAAAGGTCTATTAAAAATTAAACAAAAGCTAAAACATTTATTTATAAATCAAGGTATGGCAGAACTACTCTCGTCTTCTTCATTAGAAAAAGTCAATACTCAAACCCAATATCCTTTCATTGAATTTTTAATTTCCCTTATTATGAAAACTCAAGCAAGCGCCACCATCCAATGTTGTCAACTCTGCTCGTTTTGTCTACTAACTGCATATATCACAAGGAAATAACACACTTTAGATTCTTTATCACAAACAAAACGTTGATTAAACTTCAAGCCAATGGATATCAATCCTAATAAATTAATAATGTAAGTAATTCTTATTAATATAGAATATTAATCAATTTTCTTATTATCTCAGCAATCAGGTGTTGACATTCATCATTGCCGCTTGGATTTTATCAATTGTGGACTTTATCAAAGTGCACAAAGAGGACACTAAGCCAGGAGCCAGTGGTGTTGGAGTTTCTTTAACCAGCATCTGGTATGAAAGTGTACCAAGACACCCTCCAGATCCAACATCAGTTATGGGCCCATTGTTCAGCGTAAACCCATCAGGAAGAATGGCAAAGCCCGAGGGCAGCAGGGTTCCATAATCTAGATCTGACCCACTCAAGACTAAATTCATCGTATCAATTTCAACAGGAGCATACACCATGTATGAGCCTGTAGAGTCAGTGCAGGTCTCTTGAACTATGACCTTGCTGCTTTGGCTGGAATTTTCACTCTACAATGTCATTTATGAAAAATGTTGTTAGGTTATCTGTAACTATGAGGCATAAAATATTGGATGTTATAAATACAAAACTAAACCACCAACTCACACTGGCATGAAGTAAAGAGACAAAGTTTCCAAGATCACAACCACTTGATATGTGTGCCAGTTCTTGAACTAGAAAACCGTTGGTGAGAATATCCCACTGAAAATTTAACAATTGTTTTTGAAGTGTAACAGATAAACTATAGAAACCAAATCAAGGCTAAAAATCCACCACATATATAAATTTTTATTTCTTCTACTATGATGTAAGCATTAATGGAAATGCTTTACTTACCTGGTTTCTTGTGTTTTCATTTCGAATAAAATCAAAGAGTCTCTTGGAAGGAATTGGAAGCGAGAAAGAAGTTGATACACTAATAACAACACCATTAAGTGTGCCTGATGTGTCAGTTTGGTTTCTGGTCATGATCCTCACATCGTCAACACCAGTTGGTGTTGTCTGGACTGTCCAAACATGTGGTGGTGGGGAAGCACCAACACAGTTGCAATAGCTCTGCATAATTTTCTGTGCTAATTTCATCAAGTTATTTCTTCCTTCAGGAGTTATCCCTATTTCATATACATATAATTAAGGATTGAGAAAGATAAAACATGATCTAAATTATAAGAATTTATTAAACTTTGATCATGATCCTAATAATGATTGAAACAAAAAGATGGAGAAAGATAAAATTCCATATACCATTAGTTTCCTCTGGTGGTATGTAATTTGACATTGTGAAAGCCAGACGTTCGCAATGTCTTTCTAAAGTTCTTATCCATGGTCTAGCTCCGAAGAAAAAGCCAGAATTAACTAGATTTTTGAAGAGATTATGCACTTCTCTGCCTTCAACTTGTACATGTTCAATACATGTAACCTAAAGAAAACAATTAATTTTTTTAAATAAATTTATTTTAGAGGAAAATCGATTATCAACAATGTGGTGAATAATTGAAGAAATTGTTCCATTTGAAATAACACCTTTGAGAACCCAAATGGAAATTCTTGAATCATATAGCCAGAGGGTCGTCTTCTGCATCTTGTGGCAGAACCTGGTCGAATATCATCCAAGGAAATATCAACCACAGCCCACGCCCTAGTAGGGTGATACTTACAGTACCTTAAGAAATAACTGTCACGAGTAGGAACAAGATGTGAAAGCGTGTGGAACTCTGCTGAGATCTGAAAAAATAGAAGAAAATATTACATGAAACACCATGTTTAAAATCCTTCAACAGTTGATTATGATATCATTATCAATTCTAGGGAGAAGTTAGAGTTTCAAAATTGATTCGAAGAAAAAGGAAATGATCAAAACATGTGACTAATCAATACTCATGAGAGGTGAAGAAGGTGAAAAGGGGGGAAATTTTTGAATACCACTTGCAAGGCTCCATCATAGTTTCCTTCCACTTCAGTTGATAGGATTTTAGTGGTTCTTGCACTTGAAATAATACCGGGAAACACAGTTGACCATTGATTCTGAAAATTGTTGTCAATACAAAGGGAAATATATATGTAATTGTGAAAATAAATTATTGGAAACATGTAATAATACTCACCAAGAAATTAGAGAAGGAAGTACTTGCAGGTTTTTCTTCATATTTTTCTTCTGTTGCTCTTTTCTTTTCAATCTGAGCGTAAAACAAATAAAAAAATTAAAAAGACCTTAGTTTAGTTCAACCAAGAAGAGAGAGAGAGAGAGAGAGAGAGAGAGAGAGAGAGAGAGAGAATTGTTTACATGATGCAGTGCTAGTGATTAAAATTGGCGTACCTCTTCTTTTAATTGAGCATTCTTTAGCCTCAACTTCTTTTCTTCAAAGGACATTTCACCAAGAAAAGATTGGCTTCTACAGCAAAGGCACTTAGCGTTACTCAGTGCCTCCTTATACTTCAAGTTCTCAGCATAAAGCTTTTCATTTTGAACGATAAAAATGGTATCCCTTTGACGCTCAAACATAACCTAGATGTATGTATACACAACCAAAGAATCATAACATAATAATAGTGCAAGTTAATAGTATTTAATATTGGAAAAATATAGGGATACAACCTCGTCCGATGTTTACACTCCAACAGGCAGAAAATATTAGAGATAGTAATTAGTAAATGCAATGAATGAAATGAGAAAGTATAATTCAGTTTTTTAAAAATAAACATGGTTTGTTTAAGACAAGTCAAAAAACTTTTAGGAAAAGAATTTATTAGCACCATAAATCGAGAGAGATAAAAATAGAATGAAAGAGAAATCAGGGGTTTAATAAATGTTATCATAAGAAAAGAATAGTGATAAGAAAAAAAGTAATTGGAATTTAAATTAGAGAAAAATTTGGTGGTTAATGTATCAAAGTTCCAAATTTAATCTTTTATTTTTTAATATTATTCATAAAAACTAAATAAAGTAATTTACTCTAATTCAGTAATATCTTGAGTGCGGAAATTATTGGTTTACACCTAATATATACCCTCCATCTCGAGAGATAAAAATAGAGGAAAGAGAAGTGAGAGATGATAGATGACTTATAAGATAAGAAGAAAATCAGAAGGAAAAATTGAGTGAAAATGAGATGGAAGATAAAGTGGGTATGGTCGGTGTAGAGAGACGGCGACCCAGGTTGATGTTGACAAGTATGTTACATTTTAATGCAAATATTGTAGAAGGTTATATAGGTTTTGTCCCTTACCTTCGCCTGGGCACGCTTGTGTCTAAACCAAAACATGATTTGCATAGAACTCAGCCCGAGAAAATTGCCGAGCTCTCTTCTTTGATTCTCATTAGGGTAATGGCAATCCTTGAAGAACCTGGCAAGATAAAAGTTTAAAAACAAAATTCTAAGTAAGCATAGCTGAGAAAGTTTTTTTTTTTTTTTTACTTATTAGAAAAAAAAAATTGGAGGTGCATTAAAGCCCTACCTTTCCATCTCTTGTATTTGGTGCTGAGTGTAGAAGCTACCGCACTCCCTTTTGGATTTTTGGGAGGCGTCAACGGAAGTAGGAGGTTCAGTGTTGTCATCGGAAGAAGAATCTTCTTCCATATTCTTGATAGCTACATCTGCAAGTTGTTTATCACCATCTTCATTCCTTCCATTGTAACCCTGTGATGAGGTCGGTGGTATCCGCTGCGATGAAGACACGTCACGCTTGGCTTGTTGAGTTTTAAAGTTTGCCATGATTATTTTTGTTTTCACAAAATAGCCTATTTCCCAAACTGCTAAACCACGTAGTCAAAAAACCGTTAGCACAAGTGAAAATAATTACACAGGTAGAAAGGTATGTAGTTAGAAAAGTTAATTTTTTTATTAAAAAAATATGTTTTCCGTGTTTAGTTCAATTGTGGTCTCATTAGAAAATACAAAATGTAGCTTCTGCAGTTACCTTGCTTTAAATGATGGCACAAATACATGAAGGTGGAAAATCAATATATATATGTAAAAGAGACTTACTCTTTTACATTAAATACTTTCAATTGTAACTTTGTATTAAAATACATCACTAGCTAATTCCCTTTCCCTTTGTAATAAATATATTAAATAATAAAATTAAAAATTAAAAAAAGTTGTATTGTCAAAAACTATTCAACTACCTACATTAAAAAATAACATTTATAGACTTAAAATTTTACTTGATTTTTTACATAAGTTACAATATTATTTATTTATCTATTGTCATTTCATTATTTTTTATATTAATTGTCAAAATTCTTATACATATAACTAAAAAATTAAAAATAAGAATTAGTCAAATATTAATTATCAATTTCAAGTAGATAAGAAATTTTATATTAAAAAAATATATAAAATATTGAAATTAGTCAATGAATGCCTTTTTTAAATATATATATTAAAAATTATTTTTAAATTTTAAATGATTATTTATGTTGTTAATATTGACAATAATGTTGTTCTGTGTTATTTTATAAAATAATTTTAAATAAATTGTCATTATAATTATTTAATTATTTTCAAATGTATAGAGTATACATATAATAAATGTTATTTATCATATCTAGGAAATAATTATGACCAAAGTAGAATAAATTTAAATTTACTAAATATTATTTTATGATATTATAGTTATAACTTATTATAACTGTAAAAGTTTAAATTACTTTACTGTTGATAAAAAGTATAAAAGTTATGCAATTGTAAGTTATTTGATGATATTAAAAACTTATTACTTAATTTAAAATATTTCTAATGTACTTAAATAAATTATTAAATTGTTAAAATTATTTCAATGTTAATTATTAAATATAACTCATTAAATTTGAGTAATGTTAATCATTTACACAAAGAGAAATCTAATAATATTTATTGAAATGTCCTTTTTTTCCTTCGGAAAACAACAATACTGAATAGAAGCTAAAAAAAAAAAATTAATCTCTTAACATAAGAGGCACTAACTCGTAGAACGAAGCATCAAGAAGAAATGCCTTATTACAATAATTTTTTATTTTATCACATTTATAATTAAAACTATTTTCATACTTATTTATTTAAGCTATATTCTAAAACTTTGAAAATAAATTCGTGCAACACACGGGTATTATATCTAGTTAAATAAGTAAATAAGGAACTCATTTGGAATATTTATTTTCCAAATTTTAAGTTAATTTTTTTATTATTTTCAATTTAATTCATGATACATAGCAGCCAGACTGCTATACAGTTTATGGTACAAAAGCAATGAAAAAATTAGAACAAAGAGAAAGAATTTTTCTCCCCAAATCTTATTAATTATTTGGAAAAAATTTGTGCAAATCTCAATTCCATCTACACGCGCAAGAAAGATAAGAATAAAAGAGAAAAAATGAGAGACATGATGAGTAAAGTGATCGGAAAAAAAGGCAAAGATAGGAATAAAAAGTTGGAAGAAATGTGTCAGAAGAGAGTGAGTATGAATATACCAGAAACTCAAAATTCTTTTATATATATGGTATTAAAATGTTAGTTTTTTAGTCCATTCAAATTCATGTTCTTGTCTTTCAAGCTTCAATCTAGTATGCAAATGTTTATTAGGAGAAAACAAACATGAATACAAGAAATAAAGGAAATCTCACCCGAAATCCTTCTTAGGTTGTCGACACCACTTCAGAAACACTGAACTGATCAGAGCAGCACTGCTATGAAATTCTCGGTGTTTTGAAATTCTCCATTCACTCACCACTCACCCCTATTTATAATTCCAAGGGTTCAAAGTGTGGGGTTTAAAATATTAATGCAGCATTAAAATTCTGCGTATCACAATTAAAATAGTTAATACATAAAGTTCTTACATGCTAAGTCATGAATGAATGAACTTCTAAATTTTTGCTTGTTCTTAATGCTCTTATGATTTCTTTGACCAAATGGCATTAATATTTGACAATAAACTAATTTAACATTAATATTTAATAATATTTAAATTTATTACAATGAATATCATTAAAAAAGTTTAAATAAAGCATTCATTGTGTATTAATTATAATTTAAAATTTAAATTATTTCTTAATGATATTTATTGTAATCAAATTAAATATTATTATAAATATTAATGTTAAACTACTTTATTGTTGATAAAAAAGTATGAAAAGCGCGCATATATATATATATATATATATATATATATATATATATATATAAGAAATTTAGATTATAATATTAAATAATCATTACTTAATTTTAAAACTTTCTTAATGATATTTATTGTAATAAAATTAAATATTAAATTAATCAAATTTAGATGATGATATTAAATAATTATTACTTGAATTTAATATTTTTAATTCAGTTAATGATATTTTATATTATGAAGTAAATGTTAGACCACGCGGTAATGGAGAAAGAGAAAATAGAGAAAACAAGAACCAGAACAACAGAGAGGAAAACAGAGATAGAACGAGAGAGTAGAGTAGTGAGGTAAAACTAAAATTTTATTATTGAATTAACTCCTCATTACGACTACACTTCCAACTTATATACATTGGGTATGTGTGGGCTTCTCAAACAACCAGGCCCAACCTACAAGGCCCACCAGACTAATTCTCAAGCTTAGAATTACATTCTCAGCACCCCCCAGCTTAGAAAAACATAGCCCATAGTACTTCTCCTTTCTAGTAAACCTCTGCACCAATCAGAGTTAGAATAGGCTACCATACGCAGACTACCTTTCTCTAACTGATTCGGAAATAACACCCCAAAATCAAGAGTACCTCTAAGATACCTAAGAATTCTATTTGTTGCTATCAAGTGTGATTGTTTTGGCTCACTCATAAATCTTCTAACTAGACCAACGCTGTAGGTAATCTATGGTCTACTATGACAAATGAAACGCAAGCATCCTACAATTTGTCTAAATAGAGTACCATCAACAGGTGATTCATTTTCATCTTTATCAAGTTTGAGATTTACCTCAGACGGAGTCTCTGCTGTATTACAGTTCATCATATTGAATCTCTTCAAAACATCCAGAATATACTTCCTTTGATGCATGAAGATTCCATCTACAACCTGTGTAAACTCTATTCCAAGAAAATATGACAGTTTTCCCAGATCTGTCATTTCAAATTCAGATTTCAGCTCTTTCTTCAACAACTCAATTTTTCCAAAGTTGCTGTCAGTAATCAGCAGATCACCGAAATATAGGAAAATGATCAAAATATCATTAACCACAGTCTTCACATAGACACCATGCTCCACCGTACATTTCTTGAAGCCTGATTTAGCTAAGAATGTGTCAATCCTTTTATTCCAGGACCTTGGAGCCTGTTTCAAACCGTATAAAGCTTTCTTCAATCTGAAAGCTTTATTTTCACTTCCTTCTTTAACGAAACCTGGAGGTTGAGAAACATAAACTTCTTCTTCAAGTGGTCCATTCAGAAACGCGCTCTTTACATCGAGCTGCCATAGACTCCACTTCTTCAGGCTAGCTAAAGCTACTATCAACCTCACAGTTTCTAGTCTGGCAACTGGTGCAAATACTTCAGAGTAATCTATTCCTTCTCTCTGCATAAATTCCTTTGCCACCAGTCTTTCCTTATGCTTGGCGATGGTACCGTCTGGCTGTCGATTAACTTTAAAAACCCACTTTACTGCACTTGTCAAGTATATAGCTGCTTTTGGAACCCTTGAGAGGTTTAATGAATAGAGTGTGTATAGTCTTGTAATAAACATGATACTGTCACAAAATTGTTGCATCTGTGAAGTAGGATTGATGATATATCTGTGGAGTATTTAATTAGGCAGCACATTAACTAAGAGTGAGAGAGGGACACAGGTAGAGAAATTCTCTAATGGATGCTATGTGCAATTCTTCCCATATTAGTGTAGCATCAATTATGAATGTGTATCTAGGGACATAAAATTATTTCATTTCTTCCATATTTGATTTTCTGCAATTATATTTTATTGAATATAACATGCACGGAAATTGTTTCATATGTAATGTTAATGGTTGCTGCAATTAAGCCCTGTGATAATGTTGGAAAAATATAAAACTGAGAAGGAATGAGAAAAATATAATGTTGCAATTAAGCCCTGTGATAATGCACGGAAACCTGTTGCGCATAACACTAGATAAAATTGAGTTTGGTGTCTTTTGATTTCTTTTGCTTGATGCACGTTATAATTCTTCTAATTTACAGTTCACCTGAATAAACCTACCATGTTATAACTTATAAGTAATAACATGCTAAGTTATTAACGAGGACTATTTAGAACATGAACATGCGATTTAGTGAAGGCATGATGAGTATATCTGAACTATTGAATTATAAGTTATTAGCTTCCATTTTCTCTTGAGTTCTTCTTGTTCTGTTACTCCTTTATTGGTATTACTTGGTTTTATCACTAGGAGAGTGCTTATTCTTTCCCTTTAGGCCGTATTTCGTTTAACAATGTGATCCCCCAATTTTTTTTTAACTCAAAAAAGAATATTGAGGTGTAGAGCTATGGATAAGTCATGTATACCGAAGCCATGAAACTCAACTGAGTATGAGCAAGGAGTTAGGGGATTTATTGTTTTTGCCCTTGAACACCGTTCGGTCAATGGCAAAATCATATGCCCTTGTAAATGTTGTCGTTTCAAAAAATGGCAGAGTAGAGATGAGGTGTATGATCACTTAATCTGTACGCCATTTCCAGAAGGATACACTTGTTGGTTCTATCATGGGGAGAGTGCATCGGGAGAAACTCAGAATGCGTCTTCCACCGACACCACATATGCAGCTGAAGGCACAGCTGTTGCTGAAAATCCTGTTCAGAACGTGATCAATGATGCATTCGGAGTCGATACGCACAGGGAAATGAAGTACCCGTTGGAGCAGATGTGGATGTTGACATTGATGAAAATGCAGCGGAACCTACATCTCAATAAAGGCTTGAAGCTGATGAGTTTTATGAATTGGCCAGAGATGGAGAACAACCCTTGTACGAAGGATGTAAAAAGTATTCAAGATTATCATTTTTGGTGAAACTATATCATATCAAGTATCTTTCTAGTATTAGTGACAAGTCCATGACAATGATTCTAGAACTACTGAATGATGCATTTGAGCACGCAAAGATTCCTAGCTCCTTCTACGAGGCCAAGAAGACGATCTCCAAGCTTGGTTTGAACTACGAAAAGACAGACGCGTGCAAATATCATTGTATGCTGTATTGGGGTAATACAGAGGTCGAAGAGAGGGAGATTTGCAAAGGAAATCAAGTGACTCTGATGGTGGAAGTAGTAAGAAGAAAGTGCCTAAAAAAATTCTTCGTTACTTTCCACTAAAGCCCCGATTGCAAAGGTTGTTTATGTCAACAAAGACAGCGGATGACATGAGGTGGCATGCTACCGATACCAACAAAGATGGATTAATGAGGCATCTTAGAGATTGTAAAGCTTGGGAGGAGTTTGATAAATGTCATGGTTGGTTTGCAGATGATCCGCGAAATGTGCGTCTTGCATTAGCATCCGATGGGTTTAATCCCTATGGTACTATAAGTGCAAGTCACAGTATTTGGCCAGTTATTCTCATTCCTTATAACACTCCTCCATGGGTGTGCATGAAGCAATCTTCTTTTATACTGTCACTGATAATCCCTGGTAAAAAAAATCCAGGAAATAACATAGATGTCTACCTACAACCTTTGATAAAAGAGCTGAAGGAGTTATGGATGACAGGTGTGGATGCCTACGACTCATTCAAGCGAGAGATGTTCAAGCTACATGCAGCTGTAATTTGGACAATTAGTGACCTTCCTGGGCTATCGGCACTTTCTAGGTGGAACACTTACACTGGACTTTCTTACCCGACATGTAACTTTGACTTTATCAAGTGTCGTCTCCTAAAATTGAAGCTCGCTTACGAGCTAAGATGAAGGCAAGGAGAGAGCAGAAAGAGGAGGAACAGAGGAGAAACGCCAGGAGATTTGTGAGGGATTATGCTACACCCCCCATTAATCATGATTTTGAGGGTAGCTTTGTTGCACCTACTATTAGGTGCGTAATTTCAACTTAATTTGCGTACCCTTTATGTACAATTAAATTAATTGTGTACTCTTGATATACAGTTAATTTGGAATACAATTAGAGAATAATGGACGATTAATTGTCAAAAATCAATTATCCCAAAAACTTAAGCTGTTAGGTAAGGATCACATCAATGATTTTATATAAGATTATTTCTAACATAAATCTTACCCAACAACTTAAGCTTTAGAAACAATTGGTTGTTTGACATGATATGAAAGTCTCTATGACTAAACAGTCTAGAGTTTCATCATTGCTGCTACCTCCAATTATTCTAATAAAAACTTGAATGTGTGAGAGGGGTATCCAAAGTCGCTCTTTTTAAATTCACAACATTGTGATATTAGAAATAAAAAGCTTAATTAAACCTAACTAATAAAAGAATAGTAAATTAATAATAATGTCCTCGTACCAAACTTGCTATCTTTAATTCCCAAATCGTCTCTGTTCAAAAAAAAATCCAAAACCGTCATGCTTCTAGATTAAATTTGCTTCACCTTTGATTTGCCGTGTTGAACAACTGCCACATTCTGTTGCGTTATTTTTCTTTTAAAATTTTAATATGTTCACACCTCTATTTTTTTACCTATTATTTCCATATATTTTTCTTTTAATATGTTCACATCACTTATCATATCACACATTTTTCTCTTTTTTATTTATATATCCCATTTTTATTTTTAATTAAGAAATACTTTCTCCGTTCTAAATTATAAGACCCCTTTTAGACAATCACGCTTATTAAGAAAATATGTAATAATCTTGGATTTATTTATTTTTATATAAATCTTCCATATATGCCCTTATTTAAAGCTAATTGATGTATTAATTGTATCTCACTTCAATACCAAAAAAATAAAGAATGCAAGGGGTAATTTGGAAAAACTACTTTTTTTTTTTGAAATGTAGAAGGGGTCTTATATTTTGGAACATCAAGTTTGTGTTTAAATGTTTTATAATTTGGAACGAAGGGAGTACAACTTTGTTTACTGTTTTTGAAATTTTCGTATAAATAATATTAAGGTTTGGGACCGGGAGCTCTGAGAGCTGAGGTAAGAGACACTAAGAGAATCCAACACCACATATTTAGTCAAAACCTTGAGACATTGGGTTTATGAGTCACATTTCTTATAAAGTCCTCATCTCACTTAACAACTCACACTTAAATTCTCAATAATTTTCACCGTTTTAGTTTTTATATATATAATCCTTTTGAACAAAAGACTCACACATTTTTAAGTAAAATAAAATTATAAAATGGAAATTGACTTTTTTTTAAACTTAATTGCCCCTAAACCATGGTCCCATATACACTTCACAGTTCACACTGTTCACACTAGAACTACTATAAAATAAGTGACCATGTGTGAAAGTAATTAAATGAAATATGAAAACATACTAATCGATTATTTATATAGAGAAAAATACTAGAAAAAGTAAAAAATATGATGCGAAAGGAATTATTTATTTTATTAATTCCTTTTAAGATTGAAAAGTAAAAACATATCCTAATTTTATTAAATATAAAGACTAAAAAAAGTCAAAAACAAAATTAAAGCAAAAACTAAAACGAACAAAAATTTACATTTTCCTAGTAAATAAAAAACATATTGAAGTCAAAAATCAATTATTAACCAATACTAGATGACAAGAAGGAATTTTGGTTGCAATTAAAATCCTGCTGCGAATCAGTGTTGTTAGTCTTCTTGTGTAAGTACCCAGCAGCTACCATGAATCTCACAACACTGAATAACCAACACAACAGAAAAAGATGATTCAAACGGTGACGTGTCGCACCCCATCACGTAAACACAACAAGCTAACTAGTTTTGTCGTTTCCGCCATTATCTTTCTTTCTTTCCCTTCACAGCCCCTACACCACTCTCTCTTTCTCTCTCACACAAACACAACACACTCATAATAAATATCTTCCCCTATCTCACCAAAACCTCTGTACCCTTTTTCGGGTTTATCGAATCGAGGCTTATAATAGTAATTTCCTTTTTCCGATCCAATCCAATCGCTCCACCCGTTCCACCGTCATCGGCCTCCGATTATTCCTTTGAGATCTTTTTCGATTTCCATGTCGGAGGAGGACCGACGCGTGAGGCGCAACCGCGTCGTCGACGTGGTGCTCGACTGCGTGATACCGTACATCGACGACCCGAAAGACCGTGACGCGGTGTCTCAGGTGTGTAAGCGGTGGTACGAGCTTGACTCGTTGACTCGGAAGCACGTCACGATTGCGCTCTGCTACACCACCACGCCGGCGCGGCTCCGCCGGCGGTTCCCGCACCTGGAGTCGCTGAAGCTGAAGGGGAAGCCCCGCGCGGCGATGTTCAACTTGATACCGGAGGATTGGGGTGGTCACGTGACGCCTTGGGTCAGGGAGATCAATCAGTACTTTGATTGCCTCAAGAGTCTCCACTTCCGCCGTATGATCGTCAAGGATTCCGATCTTGAGCTTCTTGCTCGGTCGCGTGGTCACGTGCTGCAAGGTCTCAAGCTTGATAAGTGTTCTGGGTTTTCGACAGATGGCCTTTTGCATATTAGTCGCTTCTGCAGGTACCTGCTCTAGTTGTTGTCTTTGGCTATGTTTGAAGCTTATTTTCTGATTTAAATAGTTTATATTCAAAGTAAAATTTGTTTTTCTTTCAAAATTGATTAAAATCAATATCCTCTTGGTTATTTGGTTGATTAGAAGAAGAGACTGGTATAACATCTCTGGTATGGTGATTGATTATTATGGATAATATAAATTAGTACGTTTGAAGGGTCCAGTTAACTTAATGGACTTGCTTATTTTCTGATTTAAACAGTTTACAAAAAAAGAAAAAATTTCTTTCAAGATTAATCACAAAATTTGGTTTATAACAGTTAAGGTAATTTGGTTGACTACATGACAGATTAATCACTGGTTTATAACAGTTAAGGTAATTTGGTTGACTACATGGGGAGACTGTGTATCTCTGGTGGATTGATATGTGATTTTATACAATATAAATTAGTAGGGTTCAGTTAACTTAATGGATTAACTTATTTTCTGATAAAAATAGTTTATAATTAAAAAGCGGTTTTTCTTTCAAGATTAATCAAAATCAATCATCAACTTTGTGAGCTTATTAAGGTAATTTGTTTGACTAGAAGAAGAGACTGATATACATCTATGGTGGAGTGATAAATGATTGTGTGTGTGTGTGTATATTTGGGAAAATACTATTTGTTACAAGAGCAATGCTACCTGGTGCAAATTTTGTTTTTAAGAAACGCATGACCATAGCATATTTTTTGAATTTAAGAGTGGTGTTTTACTGAAATCGCGGGATTGCTTGTTATTGTTTAAGTGCCAGCTAGATTCGTAACCGTTTGAGGAAGAGAAGTCTTGTAACAACAACATTGCTATCGTGCACGACAGTAATCGTGCACGATACGCACGATAATGTCGTGCACGATACGCACGATAATTTTTTATTTTCCTGGCATTTTGTAAACATTCAAATCATCGGTGGTTAATATTTGAAATTTATTTACACTTCAAGCAATCACAGCAGGCCATGTCAGCGAACGAACTTTTGTCTGGTGTCTTTAAGTATTTCCCTTTTAGGAGTTTCGGTTTCTTCTCTTTGAATATGCAAAATTCCTCTTCCTTTAGTGAGTTGGATTCTGTAACCGATGCTTCATATAGTTTGACTTGGATGGCATGTTGTCATGTGTCAACCTTTTTTGTTTTTTATTGTGCAAATTTTGTCTGATTGTTACTTAGTTACTAGTTACTAGCTTCTCATTGCCATTCTTTTTTCTCTGCCTAATCCTCTGTACTTTTGTTTTTATGCTTAAATTTCAATTGTTTGGTAGGAATTCTGGAGGCTATTGTTTTATGTCACTCCTTAATAAATGGTGTTGTGCCCTTTGTTCCTTATTATCTGTAACTGTTGAGGAATCCTGGTGTTGGTTATAGGCATCCTGTTAAAAGTAGCTATTTGACTTCATTTTAGGCCAAGTGTCCAATTGTTTTGTAATTTCTCTGATATTTTATAAAAACATTAAATGATTTGAAGTTTTGACCATTGTACTGAATTGGCTTGTTTCATGCTTGGAGTTTTGAATCCTCAAACTGATAGAATTTGTAGTGATTGATCAATGATGGAGCAAATCTGAAGAAGATGATATTCCTATATTTTTTGGCTTAACTATGTCGATCAATTTCTTATAACTTGTAAGCTGAAGTCTTTGAACAGTATGTAAGGTACTATATGGCTGTGAGGAAAATAAACACAGAAGTCATTGTGTTCTTCCATCTGTTCTAAATATAACCATGCTTTATGAAATTTATCCTATAACTTTATCCTTTCATATTATTCTTCCTTTGTTTTCCTAATGAAATTTCACATGCTAATAACATCTTTAATTTCCGGGGACAAATTTCAGACATATTTTTACTTTCAAGTACATTGACCTGAGCCATTGTTTTTTGGAAGTCATAACTCATGCCTGCAGCTATGAAACATTGTGGCGCTGACTATAAATTTTGCTTTTTGTCAGGATTTTAAAAATCCTACTTTTGGAGGAAAGCTTAATTGTTGAGAAAGATGGTGAATGGCTACATGAGCTTGCTTTGAACAATACAGTTCTTGAGACTCTGAATTTTTATTTGACAGATTTTGCTCACGTCAGAATTCAGGACCTTGAACTTTTGGCCAAAAATTGCCCCAACCTAGTTTCTGTGAAAATTACTGATTATGAAATTTCACATCTTGTGAACTTCTTCCGGCATGCATCTGCTCTAGAAGAATTTTGTGGAGGCACCTACAATGAGGAACCAGAAAGATACGATGCTGTATCATTACCAGCAAAGCTATGTCGATTGGGTTTAACATACATTGGAAAGAATGAGTTGCCGATAATGCTCATGTTCGCAGCTGCACTAAAAAAATTGGATCTCCTCTATGCCATGTTGGATACAGATGATCATTGCACGTTAATCCAAAAGTGCCCAAATTTGGAAGTCCTTGAGGTAAATTCTAGAAAATGCTTGCTCATTAAAATTTCCAAATTTACCTATGTACCTCTATTTGTGTTCGATTATGCATTAGATAAAGTCATGTGTATTTTTATAAACTAGTCAAGTGATCTTTAAGTAATGTTTAATATTGATCGTTCATGTAGTAGTTTGTATGATCTGAATTCTCTCCTCATTTTCATATGAAAACAGTCCTCTCATTTAGAACATTATATATACATGTAGTCACTCTTATGAATTGATAACTTCCTTTATGGACAGACAAGGAATGTAATTGGAGATAGAGGACTAGAAGTTCTCGGTAGCTGTTGTAAGAGGCTAAAAAGACTTAGAATCGAACGAGGTGATGATGATCAAGGAATGGAGGACGAAGGAGGAACTGTTTCCCATAGAGGATTAATTGCTTTATCACAGGGCTGTTCAGAGCTTGAATATTTGGCTGTTTACGTGTCTGATATTACAAATGCATCCCTGGAACATATGGGCACTCACTTGAGAAACCTCACGGATTTCCGTCTCGTGTTGCTTGATCAAGAAGAGAAAATAACAGATTTGCCACTCGACAACGGAGTCCGAGCATTGTTGAGGGGATGTGACAAGCTTAAAAGATTTGCACTGTATCTGCGGCGCGGGGGGTTGACTGATATAGGTCTTGGTTACATAGGTCAATACAGCCAAAATGTGAGGTGGATGCTCTTGGGGTTTGTGGGGGAGACTGATGAAGGGCTTTTGGAGTTTTCAAAGGGCTGCCCCAACCTTCAGAAACTTGAAATGAGAGGCTGTTCATTTTTCAGTGAGCATGCACTGGCTGTTGCTGCAACACAACTAACTTCTCTTAGGTACTTCTGGGTGCAAGGGTATGGCGCATCACCATCTGGACGTGATCTTTTGGCAATGGCTCGCCCGTTTTGGAACATTGAGTTAATTCCTTCTAGAAATGTGGTCATTAATAACAACATGGGTGAGCCTGCGGTTGTTGTTGATCATCCAGCTCATATTCTTGCATATTACTCTCTCGCAGGCCAAAGATCAGATTTTCCAGATACTGTTGTACCTTTGGACCCTGCAACATTTGTTGAAGCCTAGACTTGTGTATATACCAATTTTTGTTTTTTGTATTTTTTTCCCTTCTCTCTCAAATCTTGATTGTAAGTTCCAGGTGTATTTGTAATTCAGGCTTCTCATTTTTCTCTGCACCTCCCTATACAATAATAATCTTGTAATAAGCCTATGTCTTACATTTTTTGTAATTCAGAAATGCTACCACCAACTCACGGAATTTGTTCCCTCTAAACTGAAGTTCTCAAATTTGTGAATAAGAATGAAACGATTGATTTACTACCTAAGTAGATGTTATGTCTATGTGGTTATTTAAATAAAAAAATTGCTTATGATAAAAACACATTAATTTCGATATATAATATATTAATATAAAAATACAGGAGAAGGAGAATGAATACTTTTTCTTATAGGCAAAGATAAAAAATATTGATAAATATTTAAACAGTGCATATATTCATAGACTCTTTTACTCTTCCTTTCTTTCTCTACGTGTCTGTACTAAAAGATGTCTCAATCATAACTCGTAAAATTAAGTTCATTAGAAAATAACCAAAAGAATATTTGAGAGAATACAAAAATGAATACAAGAGGGAACAACATTAAGCCAAGTTTCATCCCCATGAGAGAGGGAACATTTAGCGAGGCAATGGGCTACATTATTCGTTTGTCTATAAATATGAACAATGCAAATGGAATCAAAGTGGGAAGCTAGCTTTTTAATCTCCTTCATCACCAAGCCCAGACAAAAAAACTCTTTTGATCACTCGTTCACAATCAAACTCCGCAATAATCTTCCTCAACAAACGCATCCCTTCCAAAACTCCCAAAGCTTCAGCCACAAACACCCCGTAGACTGACTTGCAGAAGCAGCGATATGCACATTTCATCCGAATCTCGAATAACACAGTACATACTCCCCAGCTTTCTTCCTAACTAGCAGCATCAGTATGTTAATCTTTAAATTATGAGGAAAAAATTGCATATTAATACATAATATCTCGCTTTTTTGTATTCGTTTTAATGATAATAGAGTGGAAGTATTCTTTTTCAAAACTTATTTTTCTAAAATATTATATTATACCAAAATATAATTTTTAAGTAAAAATTTAATTTTTATTGAAATTTAATTTTTGAAATTTTCTTCATAAATTTTGATGAGAAAAATTTACAAAAATTATTATAATTTTAATTATTGAAAATAACTCTTGCATCGCACTAATCATCATTCTAGTACGTGTCTATTTAGGGACATATATAACAGTATTTGGATGTTCGGTTCTCTATCAATTCATTGGTTTTATTTTGACTATAGGTGATTAGAGTCATTATTGAATGTAATCTTAAAAGGAGTTTTGACTTTTGCATATTGAAAAGAGAAATGCTACAAAATTCACTTTTTTTTTTTAAGGATTTTCCTTATGAGACTAGTTTCTTGAGACACTGAAATTACATTAAGTTAATAGTAGGTCTTTCGCATTAAATCTTTTTCTATACGCACCGCTTAGGTCGAACTATCGACTAGATTCATAATAAGCCTAACTATCTACTAGCTATGCTAGATCTTGCTGCTAGCAAAACTCACTCTAACACTTTTTTTTCAACTTTTTTATTAATTGATTGAAATTCTTTTGAGCTCACTAAACATATAGGTTGCACTTTCAATTTAGTGGGTCTACATAAATTTCATTCAGTCAATAAGAGAGTGTTAGAAAAAGAGAGTTGTTAGCGCTCATCTTTTAATATTAGTATTGTTGGATGAGTAGGCATGACTTTGTTGTGGTTTCTTTCTTCCCAACGTTAATTGACTTCCAATCTCCTAATTGAGAGGATGTTCTCAATATTATCTTCTATATTTGGAAAACCTAGATGATAAGTTAATTAAAAGCTGAAAAACTAATTGAAAACTCATAAGCCAGTTGATAGCTGAAAGCTGAAAAACTACAAGTTTGAAAGAAAAGTTGTTGGCAAAACTAGATAGAATTTGTAAAATGACACAAGAGAACATACTTATATTTATTAATGTTTTTATATTTAACGTTACTTTATTTACATATCAATATCGAGATGAAATTAATTTTAAAATAATTATGAATTTAAATATTTTTATTTATTTCAAATTGTTCGTCATAAAAAATACATAAATTATTTTTTATTTTATTTTCCATATATCTGTTAAATTTATAGGATAATAAGAATAATATTATATTTTAATTAATAAATTAATAATTATATTTATATTTATCTAAATTAATAAAATATTCTTGTACCAAAAGATAAAATATTTAACGCTAGTGCAGCGATAAAAACTTTATAACAGATGTCTGATAGAAAAATATCAAAATTAATATTTAACTAATGTTGTAGCCCGTGCGATGCACGACACTATATTTTTCGAATCAAATTACAATTTTTTTATAATGCTTATAAAGTTTAAATTATCAAAATTTATATTAAATTTATAAATTTCTATAATTCAATAATATATAAATATTGATATATTACTGCACTAAATTTATTAAAAAATTACTTAAGTAATTTGGTTAAAATTAAAATATGATCGAGATTCCATAAAAAATATGATTGAGATTGGAATTTAAATTTTTAAAACAGTAATAGCAAAGATTCAGGGAAACATTAAACGATGAGTCATTGCTTATAAAAAAAATATGAGTCATTACTAATATGGAGAGTGACAATGAGGAATTTTAAAAATTGGTGGGGTGGATGTATATGAACGAGAGTGTGTACTGAAACTCTTACTCTCTAGAATGATGACTCTCGTTTATATTATACATAGTAGATATTTTTTAATATATAAAAGAATAGTGATGAAATCTTATTAAAATGATAAGGATATAAATGAGCATAAATTCAATAAGTTTTAAGGTAGAAGCTAGAAGCTACCTCAAGTATAGCTTATTGGAAAAACTATATAAGCTAATTGAAAAAAAAAAGTAGCTTATTGAAAAAACTATATAAGCTACTGAAACAAGCTCATTTACCAAGTATTTTTAAAGCTAGTTGATAGGCACTGGGATGGTGGCTATCAAGAACAAGTTAGGAAATTATAGAGAGTTAAGGAGAATAGTCAATTGGTAGAGCAATGCTCAATTTTCTGATGATTTATTCAATGAAAGGAAAATACAATTTATAGAAATATGAAAGCAACAACTAGTCCTAGAAGATCAAGATAACGGAAAGTAACAAACTAGTAACAACCCTAGAAGATAACCAAAGGAAACAGAAAATCAAATTGCTGAAACTGATTCTAGAAAGCAACTGAATCTAGCAACAAACTAAATTAATAAACCAAAATAACCAAAAGTATTATATCATAATTAATTAAAATTAATTAGATATAACCTTTCAAATATTTGGGTTTATTAATACTCCTTTTGGGTCTATCAATTCCCGCCCTCTTGAAAACATCCTTGTCCTCAAGGATGGATAAGAGGTTATCCAAGCAATAAGAAGGAGCCATGAGAGGAGGCTCAGCTCGTGCAAAACTTCAGTGGCAAACCGTGTGGCGAACAACCCAAGATGTGGGCTTGGCCCTAAAGGGGTGATGACCCACGGAGGCTTCCAAGTGTGAGTATCATCATGAGGCCAATCTGAGAATAATGCGAACATCAGAAACGGTGTGCCGAGCCTTGAAGAAATATTCCGGGAGGTAAACACGGTGTTGGGAATACGCACATGGGAAGGCAAAAATAGTGGTTGCTTCTCAGGCCTAACAGTTGGCGACCTGGATGGCGAGCGAGGCCCAAAAGGAGCAGGAGGGGAAACCGTGCGGGTCACGTGGGTGGGCGCTAAGGGGGGATCCGTATGGGTCACATGGGCGGGCACCAAGGGGGAATCCGTGTGGGTCACGTGGGCGGGCACCAAGGGAGAATCTGTGTGGATCACGGGGGCGAACGCTAAGTGACACGGAGAAGGCTGGCGAGCCGCGAGGCCATCGACAGGAGAAAACGGAACCGTTGATGGAACAAAAGGCCTAGAAGCACGTGCAGGAGATTCGTGGGAAAATGGGGAACGGTTGGACGATGCGGTCCTACTGACAGGCAAGGGAGAGCTATGATTGGATTTGCTTGTGCCAAACTCTAACTTCAGTGCGTTTTTGAATTCATCCCAGTTGTGGATCTGAGTGTGGTTCAATCGAAACCACCTAAGGGCATTTCCTCTGAGATGCAGTGCTATGATTGGCACACGCGTTTCCCATGGGTAAGGATTCCGAAGGAAGAATAGGCCAGCTACCAAGAGCCAAAAACCTGGGTTTTCTCCATTAAAGAAGGGAAGTTCCAAGGTATCCTTGATCGTGTGCGTTTGAATGGATGAAATTGGTGGGTTATGGTGTGGGTAATATAGAGGAGATGAATATGGATGGGGTGAAGGATAATGGTATGGGTAGTGATGTGGAGAGTGGAGAAGAGATGAATCGGGTGAATACATGGTGGAATTAGTGCGAAGGCATGAGAAATTAGTGCGGCGTTTGGAGAAGCGGGTGAGAACACAATGAAAGCACCAATTGATAGGTACCGGGATGGTGGCTATCAAGAACAAGTTAGGAAATTATAGAGAGTTAAGGAGAATAGTCAATTGGTAGAGCAATGCTCAATTTTTTGATGATTTATTCAATGAAAGGAAAGGAAAGTACAATTTATAGAAATATGAAAGCAACAACTAGTCCTAGAAGATAAAGATAACGGAAAGTAACAAACTAGTAACAACCCTAGAAGATAACTAAAGGAAACAGAAAATCAAATTGCTGAAACTGATTCTAGAAAGCAACTGAATCTTTTTTTTGTCTTGACCAAGGTATCCCCACAGCCGATTGCTGTGAGACTAATCCTTCGCCCCACGGTCAGCGCACGAAGCGGTAGGGGGCTGGCCAATGAGTTTTTTCCATTCACAAGAGTTGGGATTCGAACCCCCAACCACTTGCTTAAGGGACGAAGTGCTGAACCACTACGCCAACCCGCTTGGTTAGAAAGCAACTGAATCTAGCAACAAACTAAATTAATAAACCAAAATAACCAAAAGTATTATATCATAATTAATTAAAATTAATTAGATATAACCTTTCAAATATTTGGGTTTATTAATACTCCTTTTGGGTCTATCACTAGTCAAATAAACTTTAAACTAATCAAATAAACTTTAAGTTAGTTAAAATGTCTTCCCAAAAAATGAATATGTTATTATAAATTAGGTTTTCAAACAAAGTTTCAAGTCAAATCAATTTTTTAAGTCAAATGAAATCTTAAAAAGTAATATGCATAAAACTAAAGGGCAAAATCAAGCTAGTTCCTATTTGTTGATAGTTGATAGTTGTTACCACAACTAAAGAGTCATCTCTATCCATATCGGATTATATTAAACACAGCATGTTCCTATTCCTTTCTCCCCGAATTGTGTGAAAAAATATCTAAAGAATAAGGCCCAACTTTTCTCATATTCTGAGATTCATGGAGAAGAAACTACCCTGGATATTGGTTGGAACTAATACAACTACAATCCCTGAGGATGTGGAAATCAGTTTCAAAGCTAAGAGGGCACGCATCAGTTTGAGCTAAGCGCATCTGAATTCTATGCACATTCGTCTCTAACCCATCAGTTTGACCCTACAAGTAATGTTGTCAGATTTGAGATTCTACGTAGAAACGGAGCAAAGTGCAGTTTAGTAGAATCGTATAAACGTAACACGGACGTTACTATTCTACTAATATACATAAATATATTATATGCGTATAAATTCATAATAACAAGTACTATAATAGACTTGCATAATTCATAATATTATCAAACGGTGAACGGTTGGTGACGGCAAACGGCGAACCACGAGCGGAGGAGCTTGGCGGACCGCGAGCGGAGAAGTGTGACGGTTGGTGACGGTGACCAGCGAAGCGCGGCGGTGACACCGAAGGTCTGCGTGTAGCGTGCAGCGTGTGCCTCAGCCAGACCAAAACTGAAGGTTGTGCAGCGTGCAACGCGTGCCTCAGCGTGTGTGGCTGGGAATGGATGAAGGGAAAATGAAAACACGTGTTTCTATTGTAGGTTTTCTTAAATTAAAACCGGGTAACCGGGTGGTGTGTGAATCGGTTTGCATATAGTAGAATCGGAGACGGCACGACGATTCGACGATTCCACGATTCTACCCGTTCGACGACGATTCCACTCGACTCCACCAGATTCCGATTCTACCACCGATTCAAGACGGAAGGTCCAGTGGGAGCGTAAAATCGCCCGATTCTACGAGTAGAATCGCGATTCTGACAACAGTACCTACAAGGTCCATTCCAATTCCACACTAACTTCCTTAAGCTCTGGTCAGGATTGGCAACCTCCTCCTTATTCATTAATTATGCTGATTTAGTGGTAAATACACCACTAGAATCACACTTATCTGCTACAAAGAAGCCTCCCCATAAAGAAGATCTTCCACAAAGAAAAAGGTTGGAGATCGGGGGACCTGTTCTTGTCAACTTAACCGATTTCTACTCTCTTTGTTTCAACTTTCTGAAAAATCAGATGAGATAAGAGCTCCCTACATAGAAAAAATAAGTAAGGAAAAATCAGATCCCCTTATTAAATTCCACGATATGGGATGAATATGTTTTCTCCCCATTAAAGAGGATTTGAGAATAGCAAGGCTTGTTTAGTGGACAGAATAAGCGGACCGGATAAAATAACAATAATCATATCCAACTTTAATTTGAGTTTTTTGTTTGTTTATTATCATAACTCAAAGTTAATTTCAATATTTATATTTTATATAATTTATAATAAGATTAATTAATAAATATAATTTTTTATTTTAATAATATATTAATTTTATTACTTATCAATTACAAGTTGTTGTTGTTAAGTTAAATTATTTAGTTGCTTATAAATTTAATTAAAAAATAAACGGATTTTTAAATGGTGAAAATATTAGATTTACTCATATAAAATAATAAAAATTTCACTATCACTTATTACTACTTAGTTAACATTATTTTTCATTATTTATATTATAATAAAATATGCAAAATAATTCTTCACTAACAATAGAATAGGCTACTCACATATGAATATTAATTTTTTAATAGTAAGTATAGACTAATTTTATATTATCATATGCTATTATTTAAAATTATTTCTCTACTTATACAATTATAATTAATAATTTAAATATAAATTAATTTTGAAAGAATAATATTTTTTAATAATTTTAAAAAATTTAATTAATTTTTATTGTTGATCACTTACCCCTACTAAGTTAAAACTCATTAGTTACATATGTAATAATTTTAATTAAAATAGACTCCCTTAAAAAAATTAAATTAGCCGAATTAATTTTAGTTAATATTAAAACATAGTCTCATTTATAAAAATGTAAAACTAATTAAATTTAATAGAATAATCACTTTTTTTAAGAAAACTATTTACAAAATTAAATTTTAAAAAATATTATGCGTTTTTTATTTTAAAGGGAAATTTGATATATTTTTTATTGTTTGTATCATATCATATTAATATTCTATCTACCTCAAACGCAGGATATGATAATCCTCTATTATCATATCCTATCCTAATTATCAACATTCTCTTATCTTATCCTAACCACCAAACGGACTATAAAGAAATATAGTTGAGGATAAAATATCAAAATTTTGTAACATAGCAAGTATCGTTTAAAAATTTTATTCTCTAATATTTATGTAGAACTATTTTACCTAAGAAAACCAAAATAAATGCTAGACATGATTTATATATAAAGTTAATTTAAATAGATTTATTCTCGTTAAACTATCAACAAGCGCTTGTAGCTCAGTGGATAGAGCGTCTGTTTCCTAAGCAGAAGGTCGTAGGTTCGACCCCTACCTGGCGCGAATTTTTAGCCATTATTTCGTTTTGTCTACTTTTGGGCATGCAACAATGGAACGCAATTTGCCTATTTTTGGGCCTGCAATAATGGACCGTATTCCATTCTGGGCCTGCAGTCCGTCGAAGAGCTTAGTTCATTTGAATTCATACTACATCATCTATTATTAGATTAAAAATGTTTATATATATTTGAGGTCCTTGAAATTTAAAGAGAAACACACTAGGTCCGTGAGAAATTAAATTTCAAAATATCATTCTTAACAAATATTTTTTAATCAAATTAAGTTCGAAACCCAATTTAAGCTGATGAGTCACCTATTTTGCATAATCATCATTTCCACGTGGATTTAACTTATCCTAATCATCTTTTTTACACTCAATTTTTTATTTTTAATTCCACATCACTTAAATGACTAATTTAAGCTTTACTTCTCCAGAATGACAATTTAAGCTTTACTTCTCCAGAATGACAATTCAGAACCCTAAACCACACCTAAATTTCCCAGAGATTAAAAAACATTTGTTAGGGATGACATTTTGAAAATTAATTTTCCAGAGACCTAGTATGTTTTCCTTACCAATGCTAGAGATCTCAAACATATTTAAGCCGATTAAAAAGCATAAAATTCAATCATTTGATATGATTTTAGGGTGGCATATGCTTAAATTAAAACTAGTAAGTAGCACGTGCAATGCACGGGTATTTTTAATATTTAATTTGCAACATTTTTTTAGTTGATGTTATAAAGCTAATAAATATATGACATATGTCTACATTTTTAAACATGCGTAAGATCATAAGATATATTGAAGTAAATAAATCCCTCAATTGATAAAACCAAAGTAGGCACAATGATTAATATTAAAATTGTTCATCTAAAGTTTATGCCATACCAAAACCAAACAATGTAATTAAGTTTTGATAACAGAAATAGAAAAAACATCCAACAAATACTTGTGTAGCAATAGTCTCAACACAATGAAGATCTTATTTCACTTCTCTATCTTGACACATTTTAACTCTTAAGTTGAGGAAGCTTGTGAAGATCTTATTTCACTTCTCTACCTCAACACGTTTTAACCATAGTTCAAAAGTTAATTTTCATAATAAAGAAAGTTCATATAAGTCTGATAAGAAATAAAGAAGTTATGGTCGTTTGAAGTTAAGGATGCAAAGCCATCATCGACACGTTTGGAAGGAGGAATAGTAGACGATGAAAGGAGAAATGATTTAGACGATGGAAGGAGGAAGAGTAGACGATAGAAGGAGGAAGGAGTAGACGATGGAAGAAGGAATGGTTTAAATGATGGAAGAAGGAAGGAGGAATGGTTTAGATGACGGAAGGAGGAATGGTTTAGATGATGGAAGAAGGAATGGTTTAGACGATGGAATGAGGGAAGGTTTAGACGATGGAAGGAGGAAGAGTAGACGATGGAAGGAGGAAGGAGGAAGGAGTAGACGATGGAAGGAAGGAGGAGGAGTAGACGATGGAAGGGAGAATGGTTTAGACGATGGAAGGAAGAAGAGTAGACAATGGAATGAGGAATGGTTTAGACGATGGAAGGAGGAGGAGTAGACGACGGAATGAGGTATGGTTTAGACGATGGAAGGAGGAATGGTTTAGACGATGGAAGGATGGATGGTTTAGACGATGGAAGGATGGATGGTTTAGACGATGGAAGGAGGAAGAGAAGACGATGGAAGAAGGAAGGAGTAGACGATGGAAGGAGGACAGGTTTAGACGATGGAAGGAGAAAGGAGTAGACGATGGAAGGAGAAAAAGTTTAGACGATGGAAGGATGAAGGAGTAGACGATGGAAGGAGGAAAGGTTTAGACGATGGAAGGAGGAAGAGTAGACGATAGAAGGAGGAAGGAGTAGAGGATGGAAGGAGGAAGGAGTAGACGACAGAAGGAGAAAATATTTTTCATTATTTATACATACCCAGGGCGCTGAGCGGCCTCAAATGGCCATAGACCACACTTAATTTTCCTCACACAAATTTGAAAACCCCTTTAGAATCAGATCTGTTTCACACACGCTTCTCTCGCACACACACATGCACACAATCATTCATCATCGCATTTAGAAATGATCTGAAATGAAATGACGAAATGAGCGAAGAAGAGAAGAAGAAACTCACGAGAACATAAAAGTGAAGGAATCCAAACAGAAAACGGAACCACTCGAGATCTCATGGAATCTCAGTTAGAATGAATTCGAAAACCCCTGAAACTGATTTTCAAAATTCGAAATTGGATGAGTGGATCCATTATTGTCTAATACGAAAATCAGAAATGATAGAGATGAGGAGTATTGTGTGAGGAAAAATTGGAACTAATTGAGGACTTGAGAGAGATAGTGTGGGTGTGTACCAAAATTTCAGAGAATTCATGATTGTGTAACCGAAGTTTTCGAAATTTCAGAGATACGGTGTGGATGTTTCGGAAAACTAATTTGAGATTGATCTCACAATTAGTAGATATAGTAGTAGATGATAAGGATAATGATTTAAAATTCTTACCGTTAAATTAGACATTGACGTGCAACTTTCATGATCTAATTATCATAATTGAAAGTTGGTGATTTTATTTTAGGGAGATGTTTGCACATTTAACGGATAAATCAACATGGTGACAAAATCTTGCTTTAAAATAGGCTAGTTAGTTGCAATAGGAAATTAATGATAAAACCGTAAATAAATAAATAAGTAAATAAAGGTGAATTGAATATAATTGGTAACATCATCAAACAATAATTATTATATAAAAAGCACAATCATAAATTACATTATTTAAATTTCTAACAAATAATTATTTGAATTCTTTAATCATTGCAAATCATGATTTAAATTTAGAAAACTGATTTGATAGAGGGAGAAATTGTTGAGTTGATAAAGTGACACGTATCAACATATAAGGGGGTCTTTTGTTTTAAGAGTGGCTGAGGTTTGAGATTGAGGAGTCACAATTAGTAGATACATTAATAAATTGTTTATACACAAAAATATACACCCTATTTTTGATGCATTATCTTCACAGAATTTTCTGAATTAAGAGGAGTTAAACTTTCCTTCTCTATTAGTAATAAATATGATTATAATAAACAAATATAAACAATAATAATATGGTAATTGTATATTTCTACTAATTTTCCTTTTTTTTCCATTGATCCAAACCAATGAAAAGGAAAATGTACTTTACTTTCCTTCTTTTGCCTTTTTTTCACTCAATTCAAGCAGTTCAAAAATCTTTTCATTTTTCTCGTATATCTCTTGCTTCCATCTTCTTTCCTTCTATTTTCTTTCCTTCTATTTTCCATTCTTATCCAAACAGTGACATATCTTATTTTATAAAAATAGGGAACAAAAATCACAACATAAAAAAATGTGACTAAATAAAAATTGGTCTAAAAGTAAGTACAAAATATAGCCTATATTATATAAAGTAGTTATTCATTAGTATCTTTCAAAAGTATTTTTCTTAATATTTTTCTTCTTTCTATATATTAGTGGTAGTGTGGTACATTCATAAAGCAATTGTATATGACAAAATTGGGTGATTGCTTAATGCACATTGGACTTCATGGCCAAATGCCAAGATCCTGATCATATACCAACACAAATTGAACTTTGTTACAGCAATAAACAGGAAATCTATGGCTAAATTTTACAGAGTTGTTTGAAGATAGCATATATCTTTTGCATATAGAAAATGAAAATTGACAAGCAATTGCAGGTTAACAGCTTAACTAAGCAGCTGCTCCAACAGGTACAGCACCCTTGAGCCTGGATGAACCGTACAGGGTCTCTTCGAACCGGATGATCTCATTCTTGGATCCATAAGCAACTTGAGTTCTGTCATCAATGTTCTCTATGACTATGTCCAGCACAGACCTATGACCATCGCTGCTGTAACCTCCAGCTTTCTCAATCAAGAATCCTAAAGGAGCTACCTCAAACAGCAGTCTCAGCTTGGCTTTAGCAGATGGTGATGCCACATTTGTGAAGATGCCCTTTTCTTTGACAATAATCTGCAGTTCATTGAAAGACATTTTTAAACCACATTAGGCTAAGCTGCATTGAGCTTCAAAGAACAAATTGCTGAATTTGTTGAGAATTTAAGTGAGTTGGAGGCCCACATGGGTGAAGAATTAGTGATGTGAAGACAATATAAGAGATGCGACCCATGGAATTCTAATATGTATGTATGATTGTGTTAAGAATAGAACCTGGTTGACATCTGGCACCATTCCTCCTGTGTATCTCAATGTGTATTTTTCATTGACATAGTAATCGATCAACTAATGGAACACAAAGAAAGAAGTAAGCATATAT
Organism: Acmispon strigosus; assembly: GCA_030819835.1. NCBI lineage: Eukaryota > Viridiplantae > Streptophyta > Magnoliopsida > Fabales > Fabaceae > Acmispon > Acmispon strigosus. The sequence continues at coordinate 33,195,783 of JAUAMA010000007.1, forward strand.
TGATAAAATTTCATAATGCAATGGATAAATATTGCTTTCTTGATATAAGACTATAAGTATACCTTGGCATAGTTGGGGTTGTCAGATGTGGCTCTCAAATTCCCTGGGGAGAATAGTTTTCCTTCACCAATTTCTGTAGTCTCTTTGACATGCTGCCATTTTCCTGAAATTTGAATTAGGCAATTTTGTCATATGTTTTGAAGGTGTATCCACCCTTAGATTTAATTTAAGGGAGCTTTCTCATTCCCTCTCTAATTTAGACAGTTGTGCTGCCGAATCTGGTTTCGCTGCAGACATTTTTGTCTAGTGACTGCAATCAAGGGACCTCAGTCGTAGGACGAATATTGGACGGTTCCGGTTACAGTGCCATAAATCATATTAAAACATGCCCTTAGAATCTAAGTTGTCCGATTTTCATCCAATAGATGAGATTCCTTGACTGTAGTGACTGCATAAAATTCATTTCCTGTGCTGCTCTCTTATTGTTAATCAATAAAATGCAAATTTCAGAACTCATTATTATCTGTCATGACATGATGTTTATTGCACTAAGCAATCACTTATTGGTTAATTGTAGGAGGACAGCACTGAGGAGAGGGCATGGAAAAGTTTTCCTTAATTTAACGTGCGTTCTTGATCTTAATTCTTAATCCACTAAAATTTAAGGATAGATGCATCCTTACTAGATTCTCATAAATGTTATGGCATCAAGCCTACCTTCATCAAGCAGAAGAAATTCGTGGGTGCCGGGGAAGTCTTTAAGAGCAAGCACATATGTGGTTCTAGGACCCAAAACCCCCATGGCTGCTGCAACTTGGTCTCTTCCAGTGACCCCAGTTAACTTATCTCCAGGCCACACACCAAAGATGGTGCCTACAGTGAAGTTTGTGTCCACAATGCTGGAGCCATCAAGGGGGTCAAATGCAACACTGAATCCACCTGTTAGTTGTATATTCACAGAAATACATAACCTCAAAAAATGGCATCTTTTCATAAATGACAAGAATCAAATTTTAATAGCCAGTTTAGACAATTATGGCAGACCTTCAACTGGGCCTCCCATGTCCAGAAGCTCAGGATTTTCTTCTGAGCAAGCATACTTGCAGAAGTGAGAGTAAGTTAAGGCCTAGGCATAGAACATTAGAGATGTTAGCTCCATTGCAGATTGAAAATAAAATGGCATTTAACTAGTACTACTAGAAAAACCTAGTATCCTTAAATAAATCATTTGAATTTGTTTACATGATTGAACTTTGGGGCAATTTAGTTTGATGGAAATGGTTTCATGCATCAGATTCCAACTTGACAAATAACACTGACTATTAAACTAGCACTCTTATGACTAAAAACACTAGTGTTCAAGTGAAACTATATTAGTTTAAACTACAAGTATTCTCCATTGAGGCAATGCTATTTGATCCAGTTATGATCAGCTCTCCCTACCAAGTGCAGCTGCATTCGCACAGACTCGAACCAAGACCTCTGCTTAAACTAGAACAATCTCACGTCATCTGATCTACACACTTGGTGGTAAGGGAAACTATTCGTGGGTATATTCTTTTGTTCATATCACAAATTTACATCAATATCCTGCATTAGAGCCTCACACTTTTTGGCTTCTGTATAGGAGTTGGACCATTATATGTGCATGAATTGGATTAAACTAAAAGTGTGGAGAAATATGTAGTGACATCAGAATTAGTTGTTTGATTAGGTGGAAACCCTGGTCTAACCTCAAAAAGAAGCTTGTCAGCAAGCATGTCCACTGCAAGCTGCTCATCCCCAAAAGAATTGACACATTGTGTTCCACCACAAGAAGCCGTCTTCACTTTGAAGGAAATTGTTCTCAATGCTTCTCCCATGGAAAACAACAACCTGATTAGACCCTTATCCGGCGTCGCCTTCGTGAGGAACTCTTCCTATATACAACACACAAACACTAACATCACTTTATTTCACACACATTTAAAATTGTAAAAACCAAAATTTCTGAGCTTGAACACAGATGAGGGAACTTTCTGCTATGCAAATGCAAGTAATTACTCACCAGACTGTCACCAATTTCACATTTGGTTATGAGTGAGGCACCCTTTGTCTTTGAAACCTTCAGTGTTGATTTGGATGATACTCTTAGCGATTCTCCAAACAGAGAGCTTGATTTCAGACTCTGCCATTACAAACATCTTCATTTTAATTGAACATCCATTTTCTGTTCTTCAATATAATGTCATATAGGAGAAGTTGCATAAAGGAAGAATATACTGCATGACAGAACTTTACAAGTGGAAAGATCATATGAGTCAAATAGTTAGAACGTGTTTGGATACGGATAAAAAACACTTATTAGACCTTATTTAAGGCATTTTGCAGTAGAGAAACTCTAATAAGTGATCTTTAGTCCGTATCCAAACGGGTCTTCTTACCCTGAAGCCAAAAGATGGAGAAACAGAGGGTGGAGAGTGCTTGGAAGAAACACTAGGGAGAAAAGCCCCACGTGTGTAGCATGCTATCCCTGTTTCCATGGCTGCAAAAATTAACTATGTTCAAAGGTTTCAGAGGGATGGTGTTATTGCAGTGACAAAGAGAGTGAGAAGGAGATAGAGAAATTATAGATATGTGGCTAACTATGTATGCAGTGACACGTGGCAGGTGCTGAGTAGATAGATTGATGAAGCTGCATTTTGGGTATGAGTATTTAGCATCGCAAATATTTATGTGGTTGTGCTATGGTCCCTTATATGAAGAGATATGGTGTTTGTTAGTTTGTGCTTAACAGTGTTCTGTGTATGTTTGTTTCAGATTTCAGAGGTGCAGACAAAGCTAAGTTCCTCACGAACTTTGTTAAACCGTGGACACTGCTTACATTTGGCTTAGAACATGTAACTAAGATTTTTTTTTTACAACTTGGAAAACATTGTGACTAAGTTCTTTAGCAAATTATGTCTCTTGAGATTTTAAAAATAAAATAAAATAAAATAAGGGGTGACGATTTTTATTTGGCCGGAAGTGGATGAAACTAATTATACTCTCTCTATTCCTATTTATAAGTCACTCTTACCTAATTTCCTTAGATTAAGAAAAATAGTTACAGTAATGAACAGACCAAGTTCGCTCGGTTATAAGGGAGTAGGTAGGTACGTCTTGGTGTGGTGGTCTTCTGCCGTTCCTGGGCCCGAGAGGGGGTCCTGCAAAGATACTCTGACGCCAAAGTCAGAGATCGGTGTTAGAGGATTTATCCGGGAGAGTATAGGGTAGTAAGATGTGTGTACCTTATGGTTCGAGGGGATCCCCTTTATATAGGGGGTTGAGAGAGGCGCGGCCTTCAAGGACAACTAGAGGTGATTTGACCAGCGGATTTCCCTGACCCGTAGGATCCTCATCCGTGTCAGGTTGATCAGGCGGTACCCTGGTCCTGGCTCGGCACGCTCTTCAGAGCGGCTCTGTGGTGGGGCCGGTGATCAGATGTACAAAGATGGTCCTTTGGTCAGAGTGATTGTAACCTCTCAAGTCGACGTTCATCGGGTAGTAGGGCGAAGGATGGTTCAGACGATAGGGTTGATGGCGTTCACACGGTCGATAGGGTTGATGGTATCGGCTTGGGTTGTTCCGAGAGGGTTGTAGGTCCTAGTAGACTTACTCCTGAAATAGTAGCCCCCCAGCCCAGGCTCTCGGTTACGAGGGACTAGGGTTAAGGAGTGCCTGTGAGGGGGTTCTCCGAGCGTCGCACCTTTATTTTATAGCCAAGATGGTGGTTCCCGGAACAGTAGCCCTTCAGCCTAGGCTCTCGTTTATGAGGGCCTAGGGTTAAAGTGTTTGAGCGTTTGTTTACATTGTGGTCTACGAGGCTACTTTGTTGATTTGGCGTCCACTATATGGATTCCCGGCCCCCCTGGCTCCGACGCTTGAAGAGGGTCGAGAGGTAGGGGAAGATGGTGTGAGGGTTACCTGTCCGAGTGGAATATCTGGATGTGGTTCATGATGGTTGGTCATGGCATTTCGTTTTCTTGTTGCACTCGGGTAGAAGTGAAGAGTTAAGTGGAGTGGGCACGTGTCTCTAATGGTGGACGCGTGGCGTATCCCGATTGGGTGTGTTGTTTGGGGTTTCGCGAAGCGTGTTGGGGAAGCTGGGGGCGTTTCAACGCACCTTCCTGCTTCTATATATAGGGGTCATTTCTAATGTTCTTCCTACTGAAATTATCTGTGTTGAAACTCTGTTGAAATTTCCCTCCGCCGCGTCCGGTGATCGTGATCTTTATTTCCAGCATTTCCAAGCTACTTCGTCTTCTTCCAATAGGTAGCTTTCCTCCATTGTTTCCTGTTTTGTTCTTTATTTTCGCGTGTTTCTGTATTACCTGGCCTGTCTAGGGTGGTGGTATGGGGTTTTAGTGAATGTGTCGCGGCGGTGGTGGTTGCGCCGTGCCATGTTCTGCGGGGTGGGACCGCGTGCCCCACCAGCACCCTTCCATTTTTGCTAGTGGTAAGGGTTCTGATGCGGTGTCCTCCCTTGCAGATTCGTGGTTGATAAAGATGGTGAAGGAAACTTGTCGACCGGTGCTGGGTGCTCCTTCTCGGAGTCGTAAGCGGCCCGAGAGTTTGGTTCCGAAGAATGAGTTGCCGGTGAAGTTGTCCAAGAGACATCGAGAGATGAAGGCAAAAAGTGACCCCCTGCCGGACGAGTAGATGCAGTATGACTGGGTCTGTCGGGACGTGCTCTCTCAGCAGTCCGCCTGGGCAAGTGATGATGACCCTTACCATGTTCGAAGGGAGGGGCCAATCTATGCGCACCATGTGGGTGAGGGGTTTGAAATTTTTCCCCCCGGACGGACGAGCGGATATGCTTCAAGACCCGAGGGTCGGGTGTCTTTATGCATATCTATACAATGAGAAAGCTGAGGGTATGGTTCCCACTGACTCAGTTTCAAATGTCGGTGTTGAATTATTTGGGCGTTGCACCCTCTCAGCTTCATCCGAGTGGTTGGGCTTTCATAAAGGGATTTGAGGCTGCGGGTCACATGTTTGGTTGTCGGGAACCCTCTAGGAATCTTTTTTTTATCTATATGAGCCTCTTCATACGAAACCTGTCAGTGGCTTCGGGCTTGTAAGCATTAGGGGTCGGGGTAGGTTAGGGGGTGTACTTCACCCATACATGGATTTGTATAAGGATTTTAAGGACTTGTATTTTATAGTCGGTCCGGCCCCTGGTGTGGAGCCATTTTGGCGTTCCTACCGGGAGGATGGGACGAGGTGTTCCCGGTTTCCTTTAGCCTGGTCCGACCGTCACTTTCAACGGAGGACCACTTGGTATAATGTGAAGGAGGACCAGTTGTCTGAGGTTGATTTAGAGCTTTTGCGGTTGTTGGAGAAGACCGTTATTGAGAATCAAGGGTAGGGCAAGTGTACTCGGTTATTGAAGTGTTATGGGTTGATTACTTTGGGGGTTACTGAGTACCGTAAATATTTTATTCTGGAGTATGGTAATGATCGTCGAACTTGTAACTTTTCTTTTCCCTTTCCTCCCCTTTTTTTTTTCTTACTGCCCTTTGTTTTACATGTAGGTGGGATGGGTGGTGTCGATTTGGACTTGCTCGAGTGTTTGAATCTCGTTAATCCAGCTGAAGACCCGGTCCAAAAAGCGCCCGAGGTACTTGAGTTCACTGGGTTTTTACCCGAACTTTTCGAGGCGTCCGAGGAGGCGAATGATGCTAACCCGGCCCCGACTGCAAATGAAAGTGGCTTTCCTGCCACTCCATCCTATGGAATGGGCTCAAGTTCAGCCCGTAGGTCGAGTGACCCTACTTCGACCGAGGGTACTGCCCCAGGGAGTCCGAAAGCTTCGTTGCCGAAAAGACGAAAGATTTCTGAAGAAGATAGGGGTAAGGCTATTGAGCCCCCTGCTCCGACGCCCGTCCGTTCTATGGTCAGGCATTCGGCTGCCTCTGGTACCTTAGTGATTGGAGGTTCAAAATCGAGAAAGTCTCCAGCGGGGTCGAAGTTGTGGGGCAAAGGCTCCCCAGTGCTCATGTGGAATGAGAAGTCTTCACTCTGGCCCCAAGTCGTGGAGCGGGTGGACAGGGCCCTAGTCACCCGGGAGGACTAGGAGTTCCTTCTTGCGAGTGCTGAATCTCAGGTGGATGAGATTCGGTTGCAGGTCCTGAGGACTTTCAATATGCTTGAGTACCTAGGTTCCGGTTCTGCTGAAGCCAAGTCTCAGCGGGTGGATGATTTGGAAGCCGAGGTGGATAGGGTGAAGAAGCAGCTGGCGGAGTCCAAAAAGGTGGCGAGGGGCCTGATCACTATCAATGAGGAATTGTGTGTTAAAGTCAATGAGGCCGCACGAAAGGCTCAATCTTCTATTAATAAACATGAGGCAGAGATAAAGAAGATGTTGGATAGTGCGCTCTCTCTTTGGGCTACATTGGCGAAAGTGGAGGAGAGAATGGTTGTTGCCGAGGCCGATGCGTTGAAGGAAAAGTAGGATGCCGAGAGGTTGAAGGCCGAGAGTGGTGAGCTCAAAAGTGCACTTGCTGAAGAAAGAACAAAGTTTGAAGCTCTTGCCGACGAGATGGGTCGCATGAAGAAAGATGCTGACGAGGCCCTTACTGCCGAAGAGAAGAGACGAAAGGAACAAATTGCTCGGGTGTATTTGAAATCTTTCCAGAACGCTATTGACCGGCTGAAAATAGTAAACTCGGATTTGAATGCCGAGAATACTAGTTTTCGGTATGCCGTTATGGATGGGAAGATTGGGTACCTGAAGGACGATCAGTTCGTCGTTGTATTCCCCTCGGCAGATCAGGCTCCTCCCCCAGCTTCTTGAGGAAAAAATGGTCCGAGGGCTTGCCATTGGAAATGACTTGCTCGGAATGTTATTTTCCTTCTTGACTGGTAGAGAAAATTTGGCGAAAAGAGGTGTTCAGGTGTAGGATGAATGCACACTATGTCGTCAGCAAGTAAAGGAAACACAGAATCATGTCCTCTTTCAATGTAATTGGGCAAGAGCTGCTTGGTTCTCTCACCCTTTGGGTCTTCATACTCATGGGCTACAGGACAATGTCGCTCAATGGCTCATGACATGAAGGAGACTGTTTCAACTTGGTTTTACAGGGACTTTGGGCTATTTGGAGAGCAAGGAATGATGGAGTTTTCAACAATAGAGTGACAGAACCTGTTCAGACTCGAACACCAAGTGGTTCTCTTCCCCACGATGAGCAAGCTCGAATGCAACAGGCTTCAGATTCATTGCCAGATCGTGCAGAGTAGAATTCCTAGTCGCAACATCCATCATGCAAGATCAGAGACAAGAACCTTTGATTGTTGAAGCTTTGGCTTTGCGCTGGGGTATGAAATTAGCTCAAGACTTGGAATTGGACTTGGTTATATTTGAACCTGATTATGGCACCCTCATTAGAGCCATGAAGAACTTGTCTTGCCCGTCTGAAATTGCCACCATAATTCAAGATTGCAAGCAATTATCGTCCATGTTTAGAGCTATAGAATTTTCCTATGTTAGAAGGGAAACAAATAATGTTGCACACACTCTTTGCCTCACTTGCTCTTGATTTTCCTTCAAAGTTGTGGTGGGATGACATATACCCTTCTGCTGATCATGTAATCTTTGTAGACTCAACTTTTCTATCTTAAATATATTTAGAGCTTTACTTAAAAAAACAAAAACTAAAGTTTTCTCAAGTCAATCAAATTTTAAAACTAAGTAAGCTTTGATTTTTTTTATAGAGATATGTAGGGGTGAGAATCGAGTCAGTCAGGATAAAGGAAAATAAAAATCATATTTTTTTTAGTTATTTAAAAAATAATAAATAAATAATTTTCTTCTTAAATGAACTTACATTTTAAGTATAAAAGCCAACGTGGATATTGATTCCCTTTTCTACTAAAATAAATGTTTCAAATTTGCATAATTAACTTAAGGTAAGCAACCGGCTTAGGATTAATATATTAGGGGTGCTGTGGAATTAATTTTCTACCATTCCCAAGCATAAATCGACTCCCAAATCTTATTTTGTTTTTGCATTCCAATTTCTTTTTAAATGGGTTTTCCAATATTTTTCCCAACTCAAATAAATATTGGTGACTTCATTTTGCTTTAAAAACTTTAGGAATGGTGGCGATAAAGATAGATTTACTATTAAATATAATTCACAAGCACGGTCTCCCTTAATCATCTACACCCTTACGTCATCATTAGTGATGGAATTTGGCTAAAGTTCGAGTCAGACTACTTTTCAAATTTTGGTTTGACTCTTGCCTATTGGTCTTGCCACCAAGGCAAATTTTTTTAAAGATAATTATTGCTTTCATTAATCAGGAATAAAAGAAGGTACATCACAAATCAGAAAGCAGGAGGAGATCAACAAGATAATGCTCAACCCACACACGGTAGCTAGAGAAGAAAAATTATCTTGTGGGTTAATCAGCTATAACATTAAACTTCCTTTTTACATGATTAAGCAGATGAAACAAAACTATGGGACAAGCTTAGGCAATCCTGGACTAGAGATGAGAAATACAATGGGTTGCTCAGCTTAACAGACCAAGCCTTGTGAAGTAGAAAACAATCATTAACGAAGACCACACTCTGAGACCCAAGATCAAGCGCCAAACGAAGTTCACACCGAAAGTAACGAGTCTCAGCAAAAAGAGAACTCACCTCTTGGGTCCAATCAGTTGCAATAGCTATCACCTAACTAGTGTCATCTCTAGCCACAAAACCAAAACCCACACTCTCCTCCTGCTTGAACCATAATTGGAGGAGGAGACCGCCTCAACAACCCTTGCGTCAGAACAAAACTTGCAGCCAACAAAGTCACTGCATCTGAAGCCTCTAACATCTCCGCAGCAGGAGACGACTCCATATTCGCACAAGCTTCCCTAACCATGTCATGCACCGGGAGTAAAGCTTCCTTGAAGACAAGTTTATTGCGTCAGTTCCGAATTGCCCAAGCAGTGGAGAAAATTGCGTTGAGCGCTACACCATCATCAACCTCCAACCATTAAGAGATCAAATCATAAAACAAAACATTATCGTCCAGTATTCTCACGGAGAGGGGCTGGCAAACCAGATGGCACTAGCTGTGCAACAAACCAGCAAAATATGGGAAACTGTTTGAGGCTCCTCCTGACAAAACGGGCACAAAATATCCACCAAGTTTGCGCGAATAGGGAGGACATTAGAGCAAGCTCGCCAAATGAAGCTCTTATACTTTGGGAGTGCATGAAGATGGTTTATAATATGATATTTAAATAGGCCATAAGTTTATGTCCGAATTGCTTTATAGGTCAATAAACATTAATTGCAAGATATAATAAAACTTTAGTAAGATAATAGCAAAAATAAAATTATTGTAATATTTATATTTTTCTTGATAAACCATATCGTTAAGCCTAAACACTTCTATAATACCCTGAAATCTTAACTTTTTAGTTAATAAGATTTCAAAAATGTTGTGACCTGATATATTAAGTAAATTGGTATTAGTTTGGTCTGACCTCAGCAGTGTGACTAATTTCCATTCACAATTGTTATGTCGTCTCTAAATAAATAAATACATTTACATTTAACAATAACCTTGAAACCTACAACATTTCTACACTGTCATCCAATAGAAACTTTTCTGTTTGCCATGTCAGACTCAAAATTATACAAGACTTCATTTCAACCAAATTCTGTATCACGAAACGAATAAAATTCACATAAGAATGTATTTTACATTGTCATGTCAAGAAAATCCAATCATCAATCAAACAAAGGACAGAATCAAAACAAATAGTAGAGTCTCATATGATGAAGAGCCCCTCTTAAAGTGCATGTTAAGGGGGGGAAAACATCCAAACATACAAAAGATGCATTAATCACATGAAGAAGAATCAATCTCGAGTCAAATTTTAAGGAGTAACATTTCAGTAAAACAAAATTCAAGAACAAATCAAGTGCAACTAAAGCAAAGACAATTAAAAAATGTTGAAACACAAAGATGGCATCAAAAGTCACAAAACCTTTTTAACGATGTCTACTTTAATGGATTCTAATTAGTCAAGAAAGACAAAATATCTTCTTTTTCTACTGCATTAACATAAACTTAACTAATAATACTTCAAACAAATATTCACATTCTTCCCCATGACTCTGGCATTAAGCATGAGCATGCGAAACATTTCATTCACCAATATGAGATACTGAGATATACCAAACACAAATGCAAAATAACCATAATAGACAGATATGAAAGAGAAACTCCAACCGCTAATCAGTCATATCTGCAATGAGTTGAGTATTAACATTTGTACGCTTCCGGGTAAAGTTGTCATCTCTGTTATATACTACATGCAAGTAACAGAACACTGCCTAACCACCAAAATATATAAAGTACTGCGAAAATTAGAGAGAGAGACAGATGAAAGCATGACAGAAACCTAGAGTGAAGGTTGACCAGCAGAAAGAAGCCGCTGCAACCATGAGATCCTCAGATTAGGTGTCTTCAGTTGCAGAAAAATTTCCCTATAGTCCTGCTTAAGGAAAACATCTAAAGCAAACAAGTAGAGGTCGCTTCCTTGCTCTATTTCATCCATTCCATCAAGGCATTCAATGCATTCACCAATACTATAGATACGCTTGCCTTCAGGGGATGAAGTTCCAAAAGCATTGTTTTGAATACTTTTTGATGCAACAGCATCACAAAGACAATCAGTTTTCACATCCAAGCTGGCTGTGTCAGGTTCTTTTGCATGCAAAGGGAAAGTGACAACGCTATCATCGCTTTTCCTCGGTTGCGCAGCAGGTTCAGTCTCCCCTATAACAGTAGTTCCATTGAAGATGGTTTCCAACATGTCAGTGAATTGTGGTTCCTTAAAGCGAAATTGGGCAGCTTCTGGGTTTGCCTGTAGCAGTTGATTAACAGAGGAAATCATGAACCTCCCTAGATTTGCAAACTTAAAATGAATACAAATTCAGTGCATTCAGTAATTTAAAATACCTGCAAATAGTTTGTCCAATCTTCATCACTAGCCTCAAACGTATGGTTAGATGGATCCCATTTCATGTAACTAGTGCAAATTAGCTTACACCAAATTTTCCATTGATCCTTCATAGAATCCCAGTGATTCTTAAGTTGTAATCTATCATAATTCAAACCAGTTTTCCAATAAAAAGATTCCATGATATTTTTCCAACCTTCCTTAGTAAAATGTGTCCCAGGCTTATTCCCCTTTAATGTCTCTTGCAGACATATATCAACAAAGATCTGGTGCAATAAAGGGGTCCATGAGGCTTTGACCTTATGATATGATGAGCTGGACATGCTTTGATCGCTTGCAATTGCACTTATTGGCGTAGCATGAACTAAAATGGCACCATTGTAGTCAAAATCCTTACCAACCTTCTTATGTCTCTTTCCTCGCTCTTTTCCACTCAAAGACGATGTAGCTGAAGTATCATTGTGTCTCTTAAGCCATGTTGAAGTTTCCATTTCCCCAGTTTGTAAACTTCCATCAAAGATGATATCCAATTTGTCAGAAAGCTGCAGCTCCTTATACTGAAATTGCGCAGCTTCTGGGATTTCCTGTGACAAAATCATTTAATTATTGTTAGTCCTAAACCTGAAGACCTCTCACTATAGTGAATGAGTATTTATAATTACTCTGAATACCTTTATATAATTGAGCCACTCTTCCTCAGAAGCACCAAACGTTTTGGTTTCTGGGTCCCAGTTCATCCTATCATCACCAATTAACTTAACCCAAATTTTCCATTGTTTTCTGGTTGAATCAAAGTGATTCTTAATTTGTGTTTTGTCATATCTCAGACCAGTCTCTGCATAAAAGGATCCAGCAATATTCCGCCAGCCCTCTTTGGTAAAATGTGTCCCGCTCGTATTCCCCTTGAGTACTTCTTCGAGGCATGAATCAACAAATATCTTATGGTACGCAGGTGTCCAGTTGGCTTTTGAAGTTGGCTTTGGCTTAGTAACAAACCAGTCCTCGTCAGAAACACATTCCTTAACAACACGTTTACGTTTCTTCTCTCGCTCTTTTCCATGCAAAGGAGATGAACCTGAAACATCATTCAGCAACTTAAGTTTTGTTCCACTTTTAATTGCCTCAATCCGTATTTCTTCATCGAAGATGATATCTAATTTGTCTTTAAACTGGATTTCCTTAGACTGAAACTGGGCAGCTACTGGATTTTCCTGCAAAAAAGTTGGCTTCATAATGATTAGTCTCGAACTGCGAAGATCTCTTACCATCACATTAATAATTACCACACATACCTGTATAAAGTTGCGCCATTCTTCCTCAGAAGCACCAAACGTCTTGGTTTCTGGATCCCATTTCATGCTACTATCACCAGTCAACTGCACCCAAACTTTCCACATCTTTCTGGTTGCATCATAATGATTCTTAATTTGTTTTTGGGTATACCTCACGCCAGTCTTTGAGTAAAAGGATCCAACAATGTTCCTCCAGCCCTCCTTGGCAATTCGCGACCCCGGCTCACTCATCTTCATCATTTCTCGAAGACATACATCAACAAATGCTTTATGGAATGCAGGTGGCCAACTGGCTTTTGCAGGTGAAGAAGAACTAGACATCCTGGGCCTCGCACGATGAAAAATGTTCCACTAGATTCTACATGCAATCAATAAACAAAGAACCCACCAGTTCACAAACCTCAATTCCATTTCCTACAATTACCGACAATCCTATTTCCAAATTCCAACCATCACATTTGTGTCACCATCAAACACAACTCAAACAAAATAAAAAAGGAACAATCAAGCTCGTTGCAACAAAAACAAGACCATGCTTCAGGAGATTAGTGGTTTAGCATATAAACCCATAACAACGAACACATGAAATACAACTTACTGACACTAAAACCTAAATTGAAACCTGATCAACGCATGCCCATTTTCTAGAATAAATCAAAACATCAATTCGGGAGAAAAAGAAAAGATTTTTCCAACCTCAAATGGAGGCACAGGGCTATAAGACCTATGGGTATAACAGTTCTACCATTTGAGGGGGAAACAATTGAAATGGGGGAATAAATATATATAAGGGTTAAAAGAAAGTGAGAGCGAAGAAGCGAGTGGTATACCTGACCTAAGTTTCAAGGAATTGCTGCTGCATTTGGAAAATCTCTGCGTCCTGAGCGCTTCGGAAATTCATGAATCAACAACTCACGTTTCTCTCGCTCAGAAACATTTTACATACACTATCGTTCTTCGGTTTTTACTTTGATCGACACTGTTTCGCTCACTGGTCTTGTGATGGAAAATAAGGCCCATAAATGCCTCCATGGATTGACGAAGCCGAGCTTTGTTGTAGGCCCAGCGGAGGAAGAGGGTCCATGATCATCTTTGAACTATTATCTTTCATGATAAAAACAAATTTGGCAAAAAAACAGGGTTAAATAAGTTTTGTCAAATTCTCCCGTACCCATTTGAAATGGAGGGATTGTATACCTTTTTGTTTCACATGTTCTTTAAAAAAACTTTCATAATTTGCACATCAATCATAGGATTTTAAATAATAGGCTAAAAGGTATTGAACTCTCCTATTTTAAAAAGGTACGAGAGCATTGTTCATAAATTTTTTACAATATTTTAAGAAACAAACCGATTATTGAACGGGTTGAAGCACCGATTAGATATTCAATGGTCGGGTCGTAGTCGAATCATATATATATAGGGACCGTATTAAGTGAGAGCGATGTTTATTATAAGAGATGAAAGTATTAAATCTTGACCATTAGATCTACCATGAATGGTCAAGATTAAAATAAAATGGCATGTGACTTGTGACCACTAAACTAATTTTAATCTCAACCACTCATGAATAGTATATATATATATATATATATATATATATATATATATATATATATATTAATTTTGAACCCTCAAAATTACACATAAAAGTCGCACAACACATAACATAACTTGATGGAAAAGCAAACATAAAGAATGGAAACAACAACATAACATAAATATTAAACTTGGTCGATTAGGAAATGGATTCGGTCGATCTGAAAGTTGTGTGGTCTGTTGGAAAACCAACAATGATTCTCTAATCAAGCGATTGCTCGAGAAATGGACTATGTTCCTCTGTTAGAGATGAGTATCGTCTGCTGTTGGATATATGCAGTATCGACCACAGAATCGTCTGGGATCGTCTGCCGTATTGACTGACAAAGGAAAGCATCGTCTGGTCTTATCGTCTGATAAGGATCATCTGCATGTTGAAGTAATTGATCGTCTGCCAAGCTATATCGTCTGGTCAGATGTATCGTCTGACCAGTACTATGCTAGTTGTAACCAGTTATCTAGTAGTACTAGCAATCCCGGAATATCCGGGATCTTATCTTATAATTATTATTGTTTATGTTTCCCAATGTAATAAGTTGACGTCAGACTATCCACCGTTCACTTTGTATAAATACAGAGTTTGTAACCATTAATTCAATAGGAATAGAAATATACAAGAAAGATCATTTTCAAGTATCTTCGATTTCTCAAGTTTTCTTCCTTTCTTTCCAAGAACCCTTGGTTCTTACCACTCTAAAAAGCTCTTAGTGTCTCGCTATTGAAGGATGTTGAAATAGGACTTTGACTATGAACTAAGATCTACTCCTAAGGAATGTAAAGGGCTGAAAAGCGGTAAAGAAAATAAAGAGTGAAAGTTGTCAATCGGTTGAAAGATAAATTGCACAAAGCGATAAAGAATTTAAATTGTTGAAAAGTAAAACAAAGATAAATTATGCAAAATTTGTAGATTTTGATTGATTGATTTTGTGTTTGTACAAATGACCACTCCTCTGTTTAAGGAAGCAAATCGGCTAACTACTTGGCAGTTGGAAGGAACATGCGATACCCCAGTGTAAGACCCTAGAAAATAGCCTAAAGGTATTTTAGTCTTTTCCAATAAATTAAATATTACTGCAAAATAATAGTATTATTATTATTATTAATATTATTGAATGTTTTTATGAATATTATTCACGATATTGGCTCTTAGTTATATAATTAAGGCAGAAGGAAAATATTTTCCTTTTTATTTTATGTGGTGCGATTTTTATGCTATATTTTCCTATGGGAAATATTTCTTGTTTTATTTTGTGATATTATGTGAATATATGAGATTAAAAAATATAATATTAGCATATTATTATGGGGAAGTCGCGGCCTACTTATATAATTGAGTAGGTTTGAGTTATTTTGTGTTTAAGTCTATTTTTGTGTGAATTTTTTGCCCAATTAGAGTTTTAGTTAAATTAGAATTAAGGAGCCTTCTAGAGAAGGAATATTCATTGGCATCTAGGGTTATCAATTCAAATTTTATTTTTAATTAATAGATTTAGATTAAAGATAATACTGAGGTTACTTGATTTTCAAGTAGGTCTGGCCTGAGATTTCAACTATAAATAGACTGCAAACCCTCCTAGTTTCTCATTCACCTAGAAGCAAAAAATCCTTCCCCTCACTCTAGAGAGAAATTCGAGTTCTCTCTCACATCGGGAGAGTTCTCTTTTCATTTTTTAGTTGTTAGAATTGCTCATAGCCTTCTTTCCCTTTCTTGTTCGAATTTCTTCATTGTTGGATGAGTTCTTCTTCTTTTCTTCTTATGATCGAGGTTGGTGTTTTCTTCTCTAATATTTGTTCATAGTATGCATGTAGTAATCATGTTAGAATCATCAAATTCATGAGGGTTTTGGGGTTTTAGATCTTGTTTTCATATAAATGTTGAAGTTTTGTTGTTTTTGTTCATCGTTGTTCAAGAGGTTAGAATAAAATATGGGCTTGATCTAAAAAGTTGAAAAACTTCTTCCGCATGATATTGTTAGTTATTACATTATCATAGAATTTTAGGGTTTTAATTGTTTTTATCTTATCAGTTTTATGATAGAGATTTTGTGAGTATTTGGTTATTTTATTAATTGTAGATAATTATCTATTTTAGTAAATTTGAATTTTAAAATTAAAATCTTAATATAATCATTTTTTTATTAAAATATGATTAGATTTAGTTTGGATATTGTATTGTTTTAGATTAGATTTGGCTGTTGGAAAAAAATTAGATTTTGTTAGATATTATATATATATATATCTTCGAAAATTTCAAAATTTATGAGTTTAGAATTTTAATTTCATATCTTAGATATCATGTGGTTAGGATTTATATTTTTGAATTTTGATATGTTGTTTTTTTTTTAATTTAAATATTTACTAGAAATGCATAATGTTAGGATTTTATTTGGAAAAAAAATAGAGATATGCTCATATTATGATGAGACTCTAATTTTACTATGTTCTAGGATTAGATATTTGAATTTAATTTTAGATGAGATATTATGTTAATATATTTAAAATTAAATTATGAGTTTAAGTGTTATGTTGGTAGTTTGAAAAATTGAAAAAAAAAAATATAAGTATGTGTGCATGGCCGTGGGCCATATGCTAAACGTAAAGGAAATATTTTATTTTATTTTTAAACATGATATTTGAGGTTATTTTGTTAGGAAATAATTATTTTAATTTATTGGGATAATAATTAATAGTTTGAATATATATATATATATATATATATATATATATATATATATATATATATGTATGTGTGGCGTGTTTAATATAAATATAAGTAAGAAGGAGCTTTCTTGAAATAAAGTAGGAATATATTCTTTGAAGGTATTACTTTTATTTTTATTATGTTATGATCATATATTTAATACAACTTGGAATTTAATAAGAAAAATAAATGTATGATTAAAGTTTATAAGATTGGGGAATTATGTCAAAATCAAGTTAAGGCATTTTAGGGTTTGCATGGGCATGCATGCATAAGTTTCACGTAGGATTAATACGTGTAAATTATATTTATTGTTTGAAGGATTTTCCTCTAATTCGGAGGACCCATGTTTTGGATTTTGGTTAATACTCTTAGAATAGGCCAAGGTAAGGATACTCGGTCTTAGCTTTGTCTGCATGTGTGGAATGTTATGTGCTATTTGATTATGTGTTTATGATATGATGCTTGTATGTTTGTGTAAGGGCACTCGGTCTTAGTCTCGTCTGCATGTGATTGTGCTATATGTTTATATGACTATTTGATTTGAATTATATATTTGTTATATGATGCTTGTAAGTTCGAGTAAGGGCACTCGGTCTTAGCTACGTCTGCATGTGTGGTGTGCTATGTGCTTATGATTATATCATGCTTGTTGGATATATAATATGTGTTGATTTTGATGATGAATATATGCTTAAGTGTTTATGTGCTTTATGTGCTTGATATATGTTGCTTGTATGTTGACTACGGGCATTTAGTCTTAGTCTTGTCTATATGTATTTGCATTATATATTGAATATATGCTTGTGTTGTTTATTTATTGTCGGAATTTATTTGTGTTGTTGATGATGTTGATTAGTAGCTGAGATTACTATTTTGCCCTTATTGTTGGGTGGTTTGGTTTAAGATATTTCGACTAACTCATATGCATAGTTGGGGTTCGCACGACTTTGACGATTGGTTCCCTAGGCATGACTTTCCTCGTCGTTATTTCCTTGTTTTTGGTTCACCCAGTCATCGTTATTCTTGTATTTTGGTTCGCTTGGTAGTTGTCAGCTGTGGTTCATGTTAAGTGGCGTACCATGCAAACGGCTAGTCTTGTTGTTTTTGTTGTTTCCCTCATGCTCGGAGGAGGCCGTGGTCGTCCCGTCTTCCCAGTGTTGACGTCAAACCTTATCGCAATCATTTAGTTGTAGTTGCATCCTAGACTAACCCTAGGGACGCGTTTTCATAATTGGACTTTCAAAATTGATTAATTGAATGTTGGATGATTTAATTACCTTGATATATGTACACATGATTATACTTGGGGTCTTGTTTGCTTTGATTTGACCCTTGCTTGTTTGAATGTGTGTTGTGTGGGGCGCTTATCGCCAGATGGACGAGTACCTGTTTCATCAAGTACCGTATCCGAGACACTATGAGATCCAGTTGCTCGACCCAGATGTTGGAGACACGTGGAGTTATAATAGTATCTTTCGTACTGCTACATATACCGGATTGATTAGGACCACACGACAAGATCGTGACGGTTTGGCCATAATGTTTGTTATCACCGAGGGACTATTTGTTTTACTGTTCCTCTGCGACGTATCTTAGATGCTATTAGTTCTTTCGACAATATAGTCTGTGGGCGATGGCTAGAGGATCCACCTATCGAAAGGCGCATGACGTTTTCTTCAGAGGATGACCTACCGACGGAGGCGACTACTGCTTGTTTGGCTCAGTAGCGTAGGAGAGACTTGTTGCATCGACGTGAGAGGCTAAAGCGTCTGGTGACTCGATGTAGGGTTTCTCAGGGTTTTATGTCTTAGTTTTCTGTTCTTAGTGTCTCACTTCTAAAGGATCTACCGGTGTGTTGTTCTCGGTTGTGTTGACTTTAGTTTCTTTTTCAGTCATGTACTCTTTTATTGAATCATCTTTGCCATGAGGCAATTAATATATCAGTTTTATTTCGGTTTTAATTTCCGCTGCTTATTGCAATGTTCTTTTATTTGTTGATATTTACGATTATAACCCTCGTGAAAATCGGGGCGTGATATCGGCAATGAGAACGTGTTTCCAATCCCTTCTGAGAAGAACGTTGTAACTGAGTTTGCCATCGACCACGAAGAAAGATGATCGACTTGCTTTGGGTCTTACCGTGATATCGGCAATGAGAACCCCTGCAACACTAGTGAATCCTCCTGTGAACTCATCCATCTTCATCTTGGTTTTCAATAAGTCTTGAATGTTTTGCCCAATTTTCTCAGGGTTGAGAATGGTATAACATTCAGCACAACCCTGTGGTTGACAAACACCCTCGACATCAGTTTTCCGTTGATGTGAGCACTGACAAACAAGATTTGAGATGCTTTTCCATCTCTTTTGTAGGTTTTGTTAATGGTACTACCGCATCAGGAGTAGATACCAAGGAAGCCCATTCGGCTTCATCTACCATGACATCTCCTTCCAGAGTAGTGGCTTGCCCCTGGACCAAAGCAAACTCCTAGGGAATTATCCTTGCTGTTGCAACGTCAAGGAGGTCATCCTCTGGAGGAAAGCTTCCAAATCCTCATTATCTAAGGAAAAATACAAATCCAAATCCAATCATTCCATCTCTGGTAAGAATATAGCTTGTTGGGCAACCACCACTTCCCCTACCGAGGTAGGTTCTTTCGCTTCGGGAGGTGCAACGACCACAGTTACTCCAGCCGAGGTGGGTTCCTTGATCTCAGAAACGAGATCGATAATCTCCCTCGTCTCTTTCGTCGTGCTAAGCTCTTGTATGGTCCATTTCATCTTGTGCATAGCCCTAATTCTCTGTCTTCTCTTCTTCTGAGAATGAGAGAGTGTTCGGGGTTCAGATGGATGGTCCTTGTTACTTTTATTCAAGATCCAGTTATCCTTTGTCACCCCTGACTTGGGTTGATCATTTTCTCGGTCAACAGAGAATCTTTCTCCTTGAGGTAAACCTTGAGTGAGGTTTTCCCTCCAAAGGTACTTATCTCGGCAATCTTGGTTTCTTCTCCTTTATTCGGTTGTTGGATATGTTTTGCTGCCAATGCCATATCAGCGGGTTCAATTTTCCAGTTAGCCTGATACTTAGCTTGGAGTTCTCGTGGCGTCGACCCAGTTAACTGTCTCTTCTCGATGATAGGGGGTTCCAACCGATCAAACACACTCTCCCTAGCAACGGGCTCCGGAGCATAAGTATGGACTTCCTCATTTCTCACCCACTTCTTAACGGTAGAAGTCCTTCCTTGAAAGGTCATCATACTAGCTGGAGTAGAAGGGAAAGGACCGGTATCGATCTTCAAGCTTGTCGTTGTTTGGTCTGTTAGTTTTAATCTACCTTCCTGAATGCCCTTCTGGACAACGTTCTGGAAGACAATGCAGTTGGCTGTTAAATGGTTGTAAGAATTATGTCATTTACAGTACTTCTTTCCTTTTATCTCCTCGACTGAGGGGATTTTGTGACCATTCGAAAATCGTATTTTCTCATCCTTCAAGAGTGAATCAAAGATCTGGTCAGCCCGAGTGATATCAAAGAGATATTCCTCTCAGCTATCCATTTCCTTACCCTTGGGAGGTCTCAGTGCATGACAAGTACAAGGTTTCCCATGTAAGAGTTCCGCAGCCATTACTTTCCCATAGGGATCCACAGCTGCCTCCTCTGTTGCCTCATTGTCTATGAAGGAGATTAGGTGAGGCCCTCTGCCTGTTCTGCTTGAGCATTTCGCTTCCTTCTCTTTGATGAAGGACTCGATGTGTGAGGCTTTTGATGCCAATTGGGTCAGATCATTGTACTCTTGGGCAATAAGCCTATCTTCAATATGAGGATGCATATTTTTTGTAACCATATGCGCATACTCAGATTCGGGAAACTGTAAAGGGCATCGGCTCTTCAAATTACTGAACCTTTCGAGATATTCAACAATTGATTCATCGGCTCTTTGACAAGTAGCCATTAAATCAACCACCGAAATATCAGGTCAAAGACTATAGAACCTATCATGGAAACTCCTTTCCATTTTTGTCCAATTCTGAATGGAATTGGGAGGCAAGGAAAAGTACCAACTTGAATGTTGCCCTTGTTAACAACAAGGGGAGCAACTTCAGTTTGTAAAACTCGTTCTGATTCGCCTCTCCACATTGGGCGGTGAACCGGTTGATGTTTTCCATTGTGTACTTATCATCCTCGCCTGAGAAAGTAGTAAAGTCTAGGACTTCAAAACCTCTCAGCGACAGTCTTGTCCACCCATTCAAGGTACGACTTTCGATAGACAGGTCTATCGATGGGCCGCAGACGAACGCCAAAATGTAGCCACATAGCTTCAGCAATCATGTTGGGGTCAATGAAATTTGGTCCCTTGGCGTCCAAACCCTTGAAATGGTGGTGGTATGGATACTGGCCTCGGCTGAGTTGGTGGTGCCTGATTATGAACAGCCAGCATGTGGGGGTCCACTTTTGGTTGTTGTCTCTCCCAGTCCACTGAGACACGTTAGGCCAAACGGGTTCGGCTGACAACAATGGTGGTTGGACAAAGGAACCTCCTCCAACGTAGAAAGTAGGTTGTGGAGACAAATTCGGCTGTGGGGAACTGCCGCTTCTAACACCTTCTCCACGCCTTGCTATGGAAGCTTGTCCATACTAAAGGGAAGCCATGTGAGGATAACCCTGTGTGGCCTTCCCCCCAAGTGTGGGCACGTTCTGAACTGCATGGGGCGGAAAATCCGGCCCTCGCCGTTGCAATTCTTTCTTAGCAAAGTGCATCTTATTGTGAACCCTTGTTTTGACGATTTTGGCCAAGTTCTTAGAGACTTGAGTGATGATATTGTTAATCCCTAGATCAATCTGCTGCTGAATGAAAGTTGTGGTAACCATGCTCGAGTCTCTCTCTTCGTTTGTTGTCTCAATGACTTTAACGTAAGGAGAAACAGTCACTGCGGCTATCACCGAAATGGTGTGGCCAGCAGGATCCGTAGCAGGTTCTGTTTGTACTGCCATTGTAATGGAGGTAGAAGCGGTACCAGTGAGTGAGGTACGACTACTACTGACTCTGCGATTTCTTGAAGACTCCATTTTCTTTCCAGACCTTAACTGCATACGCCAATTTAGGTCGTGAGTAGGTGATGGAAATCGTTCAATAGCGAGAGTGGTCCCACTGGGCGTGCCAATTTGTTGGTTCACAAATAGATTTGGTCGATTAGGAAATGGATTTGGTCGATCTGAAAGCCGTGTGTCGGTTGGAAAACTGTAACGCCCCAATTTCCGGTCAGGGGTCACATAGTAATTAAGCGAAAATAATTCATAAATCTCTCAAAACAACTCAGGTTTTCAAAACAAAAACGTCCCTCCGTATTTAGAATAATATTAAACCCATAATTATTAAACAACGTACAGTGAAACTAATGATAATTCTGCACCAACATTGTGCTAAGTCACTTTCGAAAACAGTAATCAGCGAAAATAAAAAAATAATTCTTCAAGATCTTCCAACTATTTATTCATCTCTAACGTCTCCTCAATCTTGCATCAAGTTTACCCGTCACGTAAATCCTCGTGTTGTACATCTATGGCGTTAAGCGCCCAAACATTAAACAAAAATGATTAACTCTTTAAAATACAATAAACATAATTATCAACCTTGTGATAATTAAGAGCAGAAGCAGCAAAATTCGAAACAACAACAGTAACTTGAATCTTTGAACCATTTGGAAGAGAGACCAATATGTTATGAAGAGACTTGCATGAAATAAAAGACTTAAGGAAACAAGTAATGTGAGAAGTTGCCCCTGAACCAAAACTCTAGGAAAATGATATATGACATGACTAGTGCCAGTTGAGACCAGGATCAAAAATCTCAATATTGGGTTAGGAAGCATGGGATATTTGTGACTGGAACAAGGAAAGCAGCTCCTAATACTGCTTCTAAGGTGTCAACTAACTTGAGGATTCAACAGACTGAGTTAAAACTTACTATACATTATCTTGTGCCTGGATGGGCTTTTTTCATCCTAAAGAATAATCAATTAGCTTGAAACATTTTTCTGTAAATGGCCACGAATCCCAGGGTTAGTGCACAAAGGATGACCTTTCTTGTTGTTTAATGGCTTGCCATTAGTAGATCAGGTAGATTCTGATTCTGAACGGCAAAGCCTACTTGAGAAACACATTGTGATAAGGAGTTATTTGATTAATGTTGTGTGAAACAGTTTTTTAAAAACAGTTCTTAGTTTTCAGGTTTTAAAACTAAAATCTCAACATCTATGTGTTTTCTGTTTTTGTTTTCAATTTTTAAGTCACGGGCCATTCAAACTGATTTTCTATTTTCTTCTTATGAAGAACAAGTTTTAAAAATTGTTTCTAAAAATATTTTTTAAATTCAAAAAACAGAAGGGGATCAAACAAGCCCGAGATTACCGACTTCTTTATGTTTCTCCTCTTGGATAACCAGGAAAAAAAATTATTGAGTAGGGGTAGAGGATCCATCAACAAGATCTGACCAAGTATCTGTGAAAATGAGTAATTAAACACCTTCAGAAAGCACATCACATATTCTGAATGTTCATATTTAAAGAATGGAAAAGATCCACAAGAACAGTGGATACTGGCCTCTTAGTCTCCAAGTTCTTCCCAGAGAGCTTTCAAGCGAGTGAAATACAAGGTTGCAGTAGAAGCTCCTTGAGTTAAACTCATCAACTCTTTCCTTAATTGAAAAAATTGAGGGCTATTTTTCTGTTTGAAGACATCATGCAAGTTTGGCCATACATCAGTCGTAGATGAAGAATAAATGATGTTTGCAGCAATGTTCTGAGGGATGGAACTCAGCATCTATGGGGCAACAATGTTATGGTTGTATTCCCAGATTCTAAAAATGGTCGATCTATCTCAGGATCCGGGGATGGCAATGAGCTATCAACAAAAGCATGCTTATTCTTGCTAAGAGTGCCATTGTCACCGGGGAGTGGCTTGGAAACTAAAACTAGACTAGGAATTGTGGAAATTATAAGAGTAGCATGTACCAAGGTCAAGATGTAGATACATGCCCTATCACTATCATAATTAATAGAAAATTGTAGATGAATAATGTGTGTACCTTCTTCTTACGAAGAAATAGATACCTTTACCAATCTTGAAGAACAATCATGAACAAGAATTCTTGTGGAGAGGATACGAGAAAGCTCTAGTGTGAGAGAAACTACCCTTTCTCCATAAGATAAGTGTATAGTAAGTGCCAAAGTGCTTAATGGGGCAAAAATCCTTTCATCTTAAACCAATTCTTTTTACTATAGAGATGCTGCAGGAATTTTTTAGTTTAGCTGCAAAAAATTGGTAGGGAATAGATTATACATAAATACTTTTTTTCTAATGATAAAGTTCCTAGGAAAACTAGTCAGTGGACCAGTGTCTCCAATGGATCCAGTGGAAGCTGTGAAATGGTAAATCATGATTTATTGCATTATTTTTTGAAATGATTATAAAGATTGATAATGATCTGGTCATACTTTGCCCTTTACGACCATTATTTTTGTTCCACTAGTTGCAAAATTGACATCACCTGGTCAGTATTGGTTACAACTCAATAGAAATCAATATTCTGCACTATGAAAGTGATAGAACAATGTAAACTGTAACTGCTACTTATGTTTCTATGCAAATGTAACATAATTCTTGTAAGCCTGATATGAATGACAATTATACAGTGGGTTGAATTTCGGCCATGCTAGCCTTCAGGCCATAATAATTGCCAAGAGAAGAATGTTGTTGAATTGCATTATATTTTTTATGCTCTTAAATTGTGTCTGTAACCTCACCCTCAAGAAGGAAAGCAAAGAACAAAAGATATTCGATTCTACATCACTAACTTGCACTTAGGAATTTCCAAGTCTAAGTTTTCATTTATATCATGTGCATGAATCTTAAAAGAAAAAATCTCACTATT
Source organism: Acmispon strigosus (assembly GCA_030819835.1). Lineage (NCBI taxonomy): Eukaryota > Viridiplantae > Streptophyta > Magnoliopsida > Fabales > Fabaceae > Acmispon > Acmispon strigosus. The sequence goes on from JAUAMA010000007.1 coordinate 33,220,295, forward strand.
ATGATCTTAATTTTTTGTTTTAGGATATATTTGTTCAAGCCAAAAATGGGTTTAGTAGCAAAAATCTATTTAAAGTTATAAGAGTTGCACATTGATAACATGCTTATAAGTCATTCGCTTATTTAAGTCACTTGAACATTGATAACATGTTTTGTATCAGCTCTTTCATCAGAGTCTTTAAATGCCTATCTCACTAATCGCTACAGTAAAAAACCATAACCAGATAAATACGAGTCTTTTAATTAGCTGCAAAAAATCAGTAGAAAATAAATTATTCATGAACACTTTTTTCTGAAGAAAGAAGTAAAATCAACAAGAAATCTGAAAATTTAGGAAGTGAGTACTCAAACAAATCATCAACTGCTTTATGGTCTAATAAGCTATTATTGGTAGGTGTGAATCCACCACACTGGAAGAGAAGCCAATATCTCAGGTATCATGGCTAACATGGGCTTAGAGGAACCACCACCTGTTACAGACTTCAGTTTAGGGTATAGTTTCTTACAATGCAATTTTCTTAGACCTTTGGCTAATTGGCCCTAGTGATCACAACCAGAAAAAAATGGCATGATGATTTGATACTAAACTCAGATAATAAAAAAAGAGCATAATTCTTTGTTTCGCAACATGTGAAGCACAACAACATTTCTTTATTGAAATGTAATAATATCCATACATCAACATCAGACTTTCTAAAAAACAATCAATGTCCTGGCCTTTTGATGATTCCTCTACATTTAACAACTCATATTATAACTTCCTCATTTATCTTAATGACTGGGATGCGACTAACCTTAGACCAATGCTTCCCCTTTCGAACGTGATACCTTGCTTCTAGTAAAGGACATTTTTCCACATTTAGTACTGCAAGAGAGGGTGGCAGTTGATCTTCTGGCAAGGAAACAAGGCTTGGACACTGGTCGATGTGAAGCTGATGGAGAGAACTGAGATGTTGAAGCCCTTTTCCTTCCAACAACTTCAAACCTCTAAAATTATACAGGCCCAGAAACACAAGAGAAGTGGGCAGCAACCTCTCCTTGAGCAGTGTGTTCACAAGATCTTGGTCCCCAAAGCCAAAAACATAAAGATGGGACAAAGAAGTGAGGTGTTGGAATTGGGAACCAAGATGCATAGACATAGATGACAGAATTCCAAGATCAAGAAAAAGTGATCCTAGATTAGGAGGCAACCAGCTTGGGGATATTGCTAGCTCTGGAAGACTAGCAAGGCCCAAATGTTTATCGGCACGGATATCACTTTGTTCCGGCAATGACTTGAGTTTCCCACAATCAGTGACAATAAAATCAACTAATCTGGGAGCAGCCCCTCCAATTTCTTCCAAGGTGGGAGAAAAACAAATATTAAGCTCTTGAAGGGAAGGGAAACTACCTAATGGAAAAGAAGTCAGTGAATGACAACTATTCCAGATTACCACTTTTTCAAGTGATGTGTATTTGTGCCAACTTTCATGAGATAGAAATTCTAACTTCCCACAATTCCGAATCTCAAGTGATTGCAGTGAAGTGGGCAAGCCATCTATTGGGAAGGAAATCAGAGTCAGTTCTTTGAGAGTCAATACTTGAAGACAATTGGCACTGAGTATCATTCTTGGCAAAGACTGCAAGCTGTCACACTTTTCAATTGATAGTTCACAATAAGAAATATTTTCAAGCAAAGACAACAAGTCTCCTCCTTCTATAATATGAACTGCTTCAATTGATGTATTCCAGTGCAGATCAGATGGTATTGCCTTTAACTGTTTACACTCTGAGATATGAACCTCTGACAATGAAGGTAGACAAGTGGGCAAGTTTCCTCTCAACTTAGGGCACTTGCTTAAACACAAACGCTTAAGACAAGGAAAGTTGCTGCCTACATCTTGAAATGGTAGCCACTCCTGCCACTCTGACATGTCTTCAAGTTCGAGACTCTCCAAAACTGGAAATGGTTGAAATGAAGAGGAGCTTTCTTTGCTGCAGTAGAACTCGTGACCAACTGTCTTCACCATTTTCATCCTTTTGATAACAAGCTCCTTGAGGGAAGGTAGTTGTCCAAATGGTGGGAGTGAGAAACAAAAATTGCAATCAGTGATACCAAGGACTGTGATGTTTGAAAATGAAGAATCTCCTATCCAATTTGGAAAGTTGGTGCCACCATAATATCTGATGTGGAGTTTCACTAAATTTGATGATGGCTGTAGGCTGTCAAGTACATGTCTTTCAATTAGTGAATCTTGTTCTTGTGGGTCGTTGCCCCATTCTAGAATAAGCTCATCAATTTGCTCTTTGTTCTTTAAGTTGGCCTGCAATGCGTCCATGGGATCGACAACATTTTGCAGCCTCAAAATACATAGCTTTCCCTGCAAATGAGGAAAGTGCCTTAACTCTTGAATACTTAATCCATCTTCTCGTCTACCAACAACAAAAGTAGTCAAAATGCAGAGATTTTGCAGCCTGCTGATTTGTGCTGGCATCTCCATCAAATTAGTGTCACTAATGTCGAGGTGGCGTAAACTGATAAGGTTTCCAATCTGCCACGGCAACTGATTAAGAAATTTACAATGTGACAACAACAAGGTCTGTAAATTGTAGAGGGTAAAGGTTTCTGCAGGCAACCTTCTGATGGAAGTATAGGAAAGGTCTAGATATCGCAAGTGCACCAAATTCCCAATGGAATCAGGCAGCTTTGTGATGTTTTTGTATTTTGACAATGATAGTATTCGCAAGCATCTTAGTTTTGGCAACAAATCAGGTAACACGCTTGTTGTTATGTAGCAATCTGATCCATGCAGAGATCGTGGTAGAAAGGTGCGTAATGATTTGAGGTCATAAAAGCTCTCAAATTTTTTAGAGACATCATAGTTATCTCTTGAATATGACAAATGGCGGACCCTTTTTTGGATTTCCCTACCTTCAAAGCAGCAAGAACCTTTTCCAGATACAAGTCTAGCTAAGTCATATACCAATTCATGCATACGAAACTTTTCCTTAACAACTTCATCTTTATGAATTAAGGATCTAGATAATAATTCATTGAAGCAGTCATCACCAGCTAGTTCCATTGTGTTCTCACCATGGGCTTGTAGAAATCCTTCAGCCATCCATAACAAAATCAATTCCCTCCTATCCAACAAATGTAGCTTTGGAAAAATTGAGCAATAGGCAAAACACCTTTTTAAGTGTGCTGGAAGATGAAGATAACTTATGAGCAAAGCGGGTAAAACAGCATCATGTGCCCATAAGTTGCTATTTAGAATTTTATTCCATTCCTTCGCATCACGATTTGATCGCAGAAGACCTCCCAGTGTTATAGCTGCTAATGGTAGGCCACCACATTTTCTGGCAATTTTCCTTCCAATTTCCACAAGGGCTGGGTATTTGTCACAATCTTCATTTCCAAATGCATGTTTGGCAAGTATGCACCAGCAATTTTCATATGTTAGAAGTTTCAACTCACAAATTGGGGAGCTTTGAGTATGCGTGAGCTCTGCAACTCTTTGTTGCCGGGTTGTCACAACGATCTTACTTCCCATTTTACCACTACTTAAAGGAGTAATTAGGTGATGCCAGTCATTGTACTTCTCATTCCAAAGGTCATCTAACACGAGCAAAAACTTTTTGTCTTTCAAGCTGTTCTTCAATTCAACACGAAGAACGTCTAGGTTTGTACTATTGTAGAGTTTTGAGGTGAAAGACTCAACAAGGTTCTTTGTTATCCTGAAAACATCATAATCCTCAGATACACATGCCCAAGCTTTCATATCAAAATGTTTTTGCACTTCACTATCATTGTAAAGAAATTGAGCAATGGTTGTTTTGCCCAAACCTCCCATACCTAATATAGTGATCACTTCAATATCATTAGACATTGAATCATCATCAGATAAAACCATGCTCAAAAGCTTCCTTTTGTCACCCTCCCTAGCAACCACAATGGACTCCACCACTGAATCTGAACTTGTTCTGAAAGAGACTCTACTAGTAACATTTTGCAACCCAAGAATATCTTTCTGCTTGACAAAATATTCCAGCCTTTGAGATACAGCTTCAAGCTTGGAATTCATGCTCCTGTAGAATTGATTAAAAGGAGGTGAAAGTAATGATCTCACCTTGGTAGTACACTTCACTGATTCTCCCTTGACCTTGCGCTTCAGAGAATCTGTGTTTATTTCGTCCACTAGATCCTCTGCATCTAAGACAGCGTCTTTTAACTCATCAAGCCATGCCTTCACTGCATGATCAGTGATCTGCTTCTCCTCTGCATCATTGAGCACAGCATTAAGTGCCAGCAACTTTATCTTCAACTCGTCTAACAGAGACTCATTCAGCTTTCTGTTGGCGTAGAAATCTCGAAACTCACTGGAAGCTATCCTGCTTAATAAGATGTCCACAGAAGAAGAGATAAGTGCTTGACCCACTATTGCTAAGGCCATTTTTCTTCTTCTTTTGTAATGAAAATTGTTTCAAAACTGACAAGATTAAGCTAAATGATGAATGTCATATTGAATTATTGATCCGTGAGAATGAGAAATGTGGATTTTAAAATGTTTAAGTCAAGTCAATGCCTTAATTTTGGTGTCGTGTGGTGAACTAACCATAGCTGAGTGATAAGGTTTAATTTACGTACGAATATACCCTCACAACAATCGTCAATTTTCAATCTTCTGGTCATCGGAGCCGCAACCCAAACGACGACGCCCTCTCCGCCGACGATCGGAACGTTCGTCGGGAGCTCAAAACGACGTCGCTCCCGCGCGGTGTTCGAAGACTGCAAGAACGTGCTCTCCATCCTCCTAGGTTCACAAGTGAGATGTGTCCATGGACTTGGGTTTTCTGACCGAGCTGAAGGGTGATCAGTCGGTGGATTTTGCGGCGGTTAGGATTCTTCGAACGATTGCAGTTGGAGGAGGGATTGACGGGGACGGCAAGGAAGAATAGAAGATGAGCGGCGGTGGAAACGGTGGTTCGCCGGAGGAGAGAGTAAAAGAAAAGAGGAAGAGGGCATTTGTGTCAATTCCGCTATAAAAAGTATTTTATCTAAACCGTTAAATATTTTATTTTAGTATATTCTACGATTTTGATGTCCTTTGATGGAGTGTCTCGCAGTGTGGTTCACATCACTCCTTTCTTCGGCTTAGAACTAAATGAGTAGAAAAAAAAAACAAATTTGTAAGTTATTTAATATCATAGAAATAGAGTGTAACCAAAAAAAAATATCATAGAAATAGAGGAGAAATAAAAGTTGGATTTTTTCACTTTTTGTTTGATTTAACAGAGAATGAAAAAAAAGGAAATATTGATTTGATATAAAATGTTACTTTTATTTTAAATATATTACTATTTATAAATAAGATAATATTCAATGCAAGCTTAGGAGAGTCCGTACGATTCTGCTGCTTTCAATAAAGATGTCTTTGGGAATATTTTCCGTCGAAAGAGGAGAGTGGAAGTGCAATTGAGAGGGTCCTACGGGAACTAGATAGGAAATTTACGTCGGACATGATGATTTTTGAAGCTAAACTACAATGGGAGCTTAAAAATATTCTAAGGCAAGAAGAGCTTCTTTGGTTCCAGAAGGCTCGGGAGCACCGGGTGCGCTTTGGTGACCGAAATTCTTCTTATTTTCATACTCAAACAATCATTAGGAGGAAGCGGAATCGAATCCATCGGCTAAAGTTGATAGGTGGTGATTGGTGCTCAGATACTGACATTCTCATGGGGGAAGTGCAGTCCTATTTTCAAAACTTGTTCGAGGAACCTGAGGGCAGAGACCGTGGGGTTTTGGTGCATGAGGCCTTTCCTTGTTTATTGGATGCAGCGAGGGAGATTTTGACATTGCCTGTTACCAAGGAGAAGGTCCGTAAGGCCCTTATGTCCATGAAGTCGTACACCGCTCCGGGACCTAATGGCTTCCAACCTTTCTTTTTCAAAAAATATTGGGATGTGGTTGGGGGTGATTTGTGGAGAGTGGTTCGTGATGCTTCTGCCATGGGCTGTGTCGAAGCTAGCTTGATGGAGACTTTGATTGTCCTCATTCCTAAGGAGGACACCCCTAGCTCTATTAAGGATTTTTCGCCCCATAAGTCTTTGCAACGTCACTTACAAGCTGATCATGAAAGTGGTAGTGAGCAGGCTTCGTCCCTTTCTTAATGCAATCATTGGTCCCATCAAAATAGCTTCCTTCCAGGTCGTGGCACGATGGACAACGCATTCTTGGAGCAAGAGATCGTGCACTATATGACCTCTTCATCTTCCAGGGAAGGAAGTTTAGTGTTCAAGATTGATCTTGAAAAGGCTTATGATAGTGTATCTTGGGAATCAGTTTTTGCTTCCATTCCGACGTACATGATGCAAGTGTTCTGGTTTTCGAAAGGAGTAGTGTCTCGACTTAATCAAATGCTCAGGAGCTTCATCTGGTCAAAGGGTAGTGGTCGTCGTGGCTGGCACCTAGTTAATTGGCTGATGGTGACGCAAGAAAAACAAAGTGGAGGATTAGGGGCAAAGGATATGAGCATTTTCAACATTGCTTTGCTGGGGAAAGCAGTTTGGTTCCTGAGCCAGTGTGATAATAAGTTGTGGGTTCGAGTGTTTTCGTATAAGTATTTGGCAGGAACCTCAATTCTCAGTGTTGCACAGCGTCCCAATGACTTCCCTGTCTGGAAAGGTATTCTTAAGGCTTGAGATCAAATTAAATCTCGATTCAAATTTAGGCTAGGAGATAGGGCAACTTCAGTTTGGTACAATGATTGGAGTGGTGATGGTAGACTCGCGGAGCACCTTCCCTTTATAAATGTTTCTGATACCAACTTAAGGTTGTGTGATCTGATTCAGCATGGGAAGTGGGTTCTCGTTCGTATTGTCACGGTTTTACCCTAGGAGTAGGGACTCATGTTCGAAAGGGTTTCACCAATGTTGTTGCCGACTAGGGATGATAGATGGACCTGGAATGATGGTAGCAAGGGAAGGTACACGGTGAAAGACGTGTATGGGTGGTTGAATAAGTTGAATCACACAGGTGTTGTAATGCAATATCTTGGTTGGGTGTGGAAATTGACAGTTCCAGAGAAGGTGAGAACGTTTGTGTGGTTGGCTATGCACGGAGCTCTTCCTGTTAATGAGAATCATTTCAAGAGCCATTTAGCAGCATCGGCGGCATGTTCCCGATGTTCCGCCTGGGAGGATTGTCTTCATTGTCTCTAGGATTGACTGCATTAGAGGGAATTGTAGATGCGTTTAGGCGCGCCGGTGTGGGATAATTTTTTCCATCATGATGTGAAGGCTTGGATTAGCTCGCTAGCTCAAATTTGATGGGGACTCCGATTCGTTGCTTTCCTCTGGGGTGCATGGAAATGGCATAATAACATGATCTTTGAAGACCAAGGGTGGTCATTAGAGGTGGCTTGGCGTAAGATCTATCATGAGCATGATGGTTTTGCCCGTTTTCTGTCTTTGGATCCCTTGCAGGCTGAGGACAAGTGGCTGGCCAGCCACTGGGTTCCTCCACCTTTAGGTTTCATTAAGTTGAATTGTGATGGGAGTTATAGAAAGGGTAGCAGTGTTGTGGGAGGTGGTGGCGTTGTGCGCGGCGAGAAAGGGAAGTGGATTTCTGGGTTCTCTAGCCATAGTGTGGGGGCTTCGGGCTTCCTTGCGGAAGGTTGTCCTCTTTGGGATGGGCTTCGGATGCTTTGGGATGGTGGTTTCCGTAAGATTTATTGTGAGATTGATTGTGCAGAGTTATTGCTGCGTTGGAGGACAGGGACAATCTGTTTCTTCATGCCCACAGTGTGGTGCTTTTGGAGGTGAGGCGGCTCTTGGATAGGGAGTGGTGTGTCCGCCTGAGTTAGGTGCCTCGCGTTTGCAACATCGCCGCTAATTTGTTGGCGAAGAGGGGGGCTTCTTCCACCGCGCCGGGTGTTAGCATTCTTGACCGTCCAGACCCTGAGCATGAGCTATTCATCCTCTGAGATTCCTTCATTGTTCCGTAAGTTGTTTTCTTTTTGTTCTTCTTGTAAGCGGGTTAGAATTGGCACCCCAACTACCCAATTCTAAACCCCAACTAATTTTTTGAAATACCAAAAATACTCCTATTTGTAAATAATCCAGCACCCCACCTGTACCTTCTCCCATCTGCATTTCGGAATTTAGATCTCGGAATACACATTTCCATTGCACTTTATTACCGGGATATTCATCTAGGAAAACTACGAAATTGAATTCCGGGAATTATAAACTCAGAATCTATTACAACATGCTTCCGGGATTTCAAAAATCGGTAGTGTCGTGGAGAAACACTTAAATCTTTTTTCAATTGTTCATGTTATATTCCGGGGCATAAAACCCAGAAGGTAATAAATTTCCGGGATTACAATTCCCGGAAAACATTTTAGTGGGTCTTCCGGGTTCTACAAAACTGGAATGCATGAAAATACATATCGGGATTAAAAATCCCGGAATGTGGTTATAGTGAATAATAAACATTCCGGGATTTATATTCCCGGAAAAAATGTTCTAATGCATACCGGGATTTAGAAACCGGAATACAACATTCAAAATACATTCCGGGAATACAAAATCCGACACTTTATCAAAATTCGTTCCGAGATTTTAAAACCCGAAATGTATTTCGTGACAGGGGTAATAAAGACAATTACTACAAACGCCTGGGGTTTAAAATTAATTGCCTGAGGTGGCAAATGCCACCCCCTTCTTGTAATTGTTCCGAAGCACACAAAAAAAGTATAATAATAATAATAATAATAATAATAATAATAATAATAATAAAAATAAAAGAATAAAAATAAAAATGGCATAAAACCATCAGCTGAATTTAGTATTTGGATGAAGTAAAGTTGCATTTAGGTCCTTGCAACATTTAGATTGTTTGATTTTAATCCTCGATGGAGGCGAAAATAATTTATTTGTTCAGAAAAGTCTATATAGCATTATCCGCACTATTTTTAATTAAAATTTAAATGCACATGAGACATGCTAAAGCCTCCAAACTAAGCTTCGAGAAATCATCCGAATCTTATTTGGTTTACATGTGGCACTACTGCATCTTTCATTGTCAAATGCTAATGTTTTAGTTTTTTTTCACTCTTCCAAATTTATCCTCACTTCTCATTTAATATTATAACAAGCATTTCTTCCTTTCTAATAGCAGTGATTGTTTTTTTAAATTTTTTTAACATTTCCAAACTTAGATAGTTAAACGTATTTCTTTTAACCAATTTTTTTTTGAACATTTCCAAACCTAGATAGCTTCTACATTTCTTAATAAGCTACTTGACGTAAATCATAGTTAAATCATAGTTAAAACTTACAGAATTTTTTCTCAATGTCATCTTTATCATTTTAATTTAAGATTCCATCATCATCCTAAATAAATAAGAATCAAATATTCATATGGGGTGAAAATCAATATATATAAAAATAATTTACTCAAAAAAATTTGATGCATTGTCCGTAGGGTGTTCATAGTTTAATTATTTCAATAATCAAACTATATCCACTTCATATCTGGTTTTAGAATTTGAATTTAAAATCCAAACCACATTTAAAAAATTGTTATGGTTACAAATCAGTTTTAAAAATTGATTATGATTAAAAACCGATTTTAAACCGATATGGTTTTAAATTTATATTATTTTTGTTTGTAAAAAAGAGTATAGTGCTATTTTTCTTAAAAAAATATGAAAAAAAATTCCCAGTAACGTGAAACAAAAGGAGTTTATAAATATTTTCAATGCTTTTAAAACAAGATAAATAAAAAATTTGATATTAAAACTATCATACAACTGGATCTCAAAGAAAAGGAAAGTGAGAAACTAAAGGAGAGAGAGAAGCGCAGTAGGCGAGACACAGAGAAAGAAAGAGAGGCGCTGGGAGAGAGAATTGCAGTGAGAGAGAGACTCAGAAGAGAGAATCGCAGAAAGAGAGAAGCGTATGAGTGAGAGGATCGTAGAGAAAGACTTAGAGTGTAACACCCTGATTTCTAGGTTGTTATTGTAGTAAATAAACGTACAAGTTATCTTTCAAAGCTGTGAAAATGCAAGTATATTTTTTCCCTTTTTCCAAGACATTTTATAGTCAACATGCACTACATATATATAGATACCCAATTCAACAAAACAGATACGGTACATAGTTAGGTGAACAATATCAGTGAAATAGTTTCATAATCAACAGACTCATTTATAAAGGAAAACATGCTGCCACAATTAAAACCCTGATCCAAACATCCCAATCCGATATGCCTCCTACAATGCCACGCAGGGCGACCGCATAAAGGTACATCGTCCCGAAACTCTACCCTACCCTTGGGTATGCTTACGTACAGACACAAAATCAAATAACTATCTCTAGTCTTCAAGTGATAAGATATCTGTCCTACTCCCTCGAACTTCCTTCGGACCAGCATCATCTGGGTACTCTTCGGCTAGTTGGTACTCATCGTGTTGAATTATAAACCGCCAACAATAAATCGTTTTGGTAAAGAACATGAAAATCCATCGTTTTAGGTCACCATCGCGCCCCTTATTTAAAAAAAAGACCATGTAACAAACTATAATTTGCAAATACTTCTATACTTTTGTTAAGGACATCACTTGTCACTTAAATCAGAACACTTAGATTGAAATAAAATCGTAACGCTTATCGAAAAAAGGTATAGATTGAAAACGCCTATGGGCTATCAATTTTAAAAGAACATAGATTTATTAAAATGTGGTATACCCGACCGCCACTGGGCCGTTATTTTCAAAAAAATAAAAAGTTTGAGGGCACTTCTAGGCCTTGACAAAAGTGGTGGACAGGGCGAGCGCCCCTTTGCTACTAGGAGGCGCCCCATCTTCCCCTTTACAGCGCTAATGAGCGTCCCATCTAGACGAGGGGCGGCTTTGGCTGATAATTCCAAGGGTAAACTTGTAATACACATAGAGGGCTGGACTTTGTAATATATTGGGCCTAGCCTTTGAGGCCCATAGGTTTAATTTTAATTAAATGTCATTTATGGCTTTTCTCCCTATAAATACCCAAGGGAGACTCATGTAAAAGGGTTCAGATTTTCTCTAATCAAAATATAGTCTCACTTCTCTCCTATACTGTTCTATTCCCAAAACAAGTTCTAAGCTGACAAGGTCCTATGCCATTCCTATGATGATTCCCTCCCCCCCCTCTCTCCCAAAAAAAAGAAATGGTATGATGAATATACATTTCTGCCTCTTGTTTTGGACTGAAAATGGTCATGGCTAGTGGTATGGTATGGTGTGAAACAAGGTATTTGATAATTTTGTTACAGGTAAATGACATCTAATGACACTAGCTCTCCCCATGATGATAGTGCCTCCAACACTCAGGACAAGGAGGCTAAGCGTGGGGCAACTGTTATGAAAAAAGTTATTCGTGCAAGAAAAAAGGGAATATGCAGACATCATAACTGAGGATACTTGGAAGGCATTTGTAGCTAAACGTGTAGGCGTCTCTTTCCGGGTAATATCACTTATTATGCTTATAAATCATAGTTGTCCTTATTCTTCATAATATTCAACATGTATTGATAATAATTATTGCACGTCTAAACAGGAAACGAGCAAGAAAAATCGGAAAAATGCATCAAATCCTGCACATCCGTATAGGAAATCGCGTATCGGGTATGCTCGCCTTGAGCAACAGCTGGTATGAGTGTTTGTATATGTGCATATAATGTGTAAGAGTATAAATTGATTTGCGCAGTTGTCTAAATACACAGCTGAAGAAGGGAGGATCTAAAGCTAAACGTGTACAACGTCATGTGTTGTGGAAGGTTGGCCATGCAAATAAAGACGGAGTGATTGATAATGAAAATGTTCAGCAAGTGTGGGCTGATTGTGTGAGTAGATAGCAGAGTTCCAACAGCCTAATTTTCCCTGCTCTTGCGTTAGAGACAGTTGCTCACTTGCATCTGACAACATTCCTAAGGTATTTGCTTTCTTTACTAAGTAGTATAGACATGATTAATTCATTTTTAAGTACATTGATGGATGTATTTATCATTGGATTAGGGCATCTCTCCTTGCTTGCTTTATTCGTCAACCCCAATACATCGAGTGGTTGCGAAAGGAGAAGTGCACAATGTAGGCGCTACACTACGCAATATTTCGTTACCCCCCAACCATGTGAGGGTTCTTATTGTTGAAGCTGCCATTGATCCAGATGCACTTTTGCCAGTACCCAACAACTGTGAAGGTATTACGAAAGTCTGTGAGGCAATAAATAGATTTGTGGCATGGCCGGTCAACTTGATCGGTCTTGATACGTGTGATGATACCCTATGATGTGCGTTATCCTTTTGAACATTCTATTCCATCCTTTTCTAGTTAAATGTTGAACTATGAAAAGCATTAAATGCAACTATAGAACGTAGATGTTGAACTTCATATATGTCTGTAATTGTTTTATGGTGTATTTGTTTAGTTTTGCTTGATGAATTGGAACTTTAAGGGTATTGGCAATTATGGGAAGCGGGAAAAATAGGAGAAATTAAAGTGTAAGAACGAATTACACAAAGCTAGAGGTAGGTGTTTCATTTTTTGCAAATGGTGGTTCTAATCTTAGAGATTGACCGTAAATGGTGTTACATATGTTTATATGTGTGTTGATTGTTACAAGTTGAACTAGGAAATTGGTGTTTAAATTCATGTTTAACTACGTAAAATTAATTGTGCTTTTAATTTAGATGAGTACCATGTAAATGATGCATATTGTTGTGGTTGTTAAGATAACGAAACCTATGCAAATGATGGTATTTAAGTTACATGTTCAGAACAAGTACAACAGAATAGTGTTTTTAACTCAATTGAAAGTTGAACAACAACCATCTGATGCAAATGCTGAATTCACAAAGTCAAAAATAGAGGGAACAATGCCATAGAAAATGTTAATTATGTTATTCTAAAATTAATTACTCCATATTTCATAATAACGGAGTGGACCCAGAATTTTTGTTACTTTCAATTTAATCTGAGCCTTATATTTTAGTCCAAAGGCTAATACAATTAGTTCTCATCGTACAAAATGAGAAACATCATACAATGCAATTTTCTTAGTGTAAAGGTATATTCCTTTTGTTGATTGTGTTCAATGAAGTGAAATAATACATTTTTAGAGCACGCAATGGCAAATCAAGCGTTACTTCATCTATATGATATTATGATCCTCAATCACAATACACGGGATGAAGGAGGAATGAATGGAAATTTATCAAAAAACACCAGATTTTTTCTTTTTGTACATTATAATTCAGGACAGTAAGGATAATTCTTGACTTCAAAAGCATAACAACATACATTAGAATGAAAAATAAGAGTTTGGAAGTTCCACATCATTCTATATTGGTGTACAGCATCATAAATATCTTGAAATTGCTTGGTATAAACATCAGCCTAATCTTGCTTCTCTACGTAACACCTAGAAAATAGAAAGCCATAAAAGAAACTCAGATAAGAATGGGTGTGTGGGTGCAAAGGTCAAGCAAAATCAATGACTATTTACCTCCTCAGCGAATTTTATCAAAATCGTCGTCCGAGGCCGTTGTTGTCCTTCCATGGGCACAAAGTGAGCTGTTACAACAGCTGGAAATCCAGCACTATCCAAAACACCCTTCATTGATGAATGGAAAACAAGAAGCACTCAATTGCACCTTCTCTAATAAGAATCAATAACTAGATGGTAACTGCGCCAAGCAAAGCACTTACCCGTACTATTCCAGCAACAAATGCTCCGCAGTTAAATGTCCCCATGTCCTTCGGGATAGAAATGAATCTATTAAACCAGAAATCCATAAGCTCACAACTAATCGATGAACAAAAATGCGATATGCGTAAAGTCAAATACAACATTCAGACTGAAATTACTTGTTCACTAGGAGCTCCTTTTCACTGATCATGTATTCATCTTCATGTTCGGTTCCTTTCTCCAGCGAGTCAGCTACCTAATATAATGACAAAAGAATATTGGAAATAAGGGAGGTGCTAAAACAATTTAGTTGCCAAGGTAAACATTCAAAGGAGAATGAGTATATCTGTATATGAACCAAAAAGAGTATAAAATGGCCAAGAATTTCTGCTTAGCAAACTCTCCAAATTTCATGTGCTTAGTTGTAAAATTTGCTGAAATGACCTCTCTTACACCATTGATTATAACTACAATATATGTGTCTAGGTATTGAATAATTTTCACAATTAATGATGCATTTTGATTCTGTATTTGTGTTTTAGGTCATATCTGTGAAGTGAGCCGTAATCATGATATAGAACACAAATAACAAAAATATACAGGGTGATTAAGAACCAAGACTGTATCAGTGTACTGATGATTCTTAGTTTAAACAAACATGAATATAATCTACCCAACCCAGTATGTGCCCCACCCTAGAACCAAAGTCATGGTCATATCAATAGACATCTATGAATGGCATATGAGACTGACCAATAGAATGTAAAATAAAACCACAACAAATTCATTTGGTCAACATCTACAGAATCTCTGACTTGACACTGATAAATACTTATCATCCCAAGGACCATATCAAGGTGAAAATCAAGGATCAAACTAGTTAAAATACCGTAAAAACACATATAGGCTTGCGGAAGCCACCAATTATAACTTCAGAATTAATAACCAAAACAGCTTTGCAATAAAGAGCCCATCGTATCATTTTATTCTACCCTGCATGTTTCATAGCTAAGATAAAACTGTTTTGAGCATTTGTAATGTAGATATTTATTTTCAGAAGAACATAGAAGTTAGAACTTCTTAGATACTTTTTGTCAGTCTAAAAAGGCATTCCATACTAGGCCGAGAAAGGATCAATGCTCATGTCTCTAAGCAAGGGTATTTCATGTATGTCATTGTATAACACAACATTCCACTCACCTTCTCAAATGTTGATAATATAGGGGGAAGTGGGGAAAAAAAAAATTTGATAAAGGAGCTCACCTTTCCAAATAACACTTTCCACACTGTACTGTGTACAAAAGAAAGAATACCCAACAGTCGTGTCTCCCTTCTATTTCCCTGCAATTTCAGAATAATATTGCTATATCAGTCATACTAACCCCATGCAAAAATATAGAGATATTCCAACCAGACGGTCAAACTTAAATTACTGACTGTCAATTTCCAATATATACAAAAATCAACTTATAGCTCAAATGAAGACATAAGCCAACTTTTTACCACAATATCTAGTTGTGGACAAAGTAGTATTTGACAGAATAATGGATAAGTATAGACTCTTTCACTTGAGAAAGAGAATGTTAACAAGCCAAAAGGGTGGATGTCTGGACGAGCCTATTGGTGGCAAAGAGAAAAGAACTGGCAAGACTGATATAAGTCTAAGGGTTCACATGAGAATTCTAGATTATAATCATGGGAGGGTGGATTGTAAAAACACTGACAAGACTTTATTATGTCAGTAACAAATTGTCAATACCAAATAATCAAGTTCAAATATAATATAAAGCATAAAAATGGTTAGGAAACTGCCCCAGCCCTAGAGATTATATGAGATGGACTCCCCCACCTTTTCCATTTCTTAGATCCAAGTAAGTGGTCATATGGAAAACCTTTTTTTCATACATAAAATAGAGTACATGAAACAGGGTGAGCTGCTGCAGTGTTAATCACAGATGGAAGAATATAATGTTAACATGAACCCTGCCCAAGTATGCACATTTCATTTCATTTCATTGAGTCACCCTTTTATACCTAAGGATGTAGATCAAATTTTTGTGATTGTGATTGAGATTGAGATCGTAAAGCTTCATGGATTTCCAGCATCCATTGTCGCTGATCAAGATCAAATATTTCTGTCAATTTTGGACAAAGCTCTTTAAACGGTGAGTCCAAGCTTAAATACAGTACCAACTACCTTTCTCAAATGGAGGTGGTGGATAGGTGTTTGGAGACATATCTAAGGTGTTTCTCTGGAGCTCATCCTAAACAGTTGTCTCTTTGGTTGACTCGGGTAGAGTCAATGATAATAGTGATATGCCAAAATGACAGCCTTCCAAACTCTTTATGGGAGGGGTCCACTCACTGTTTTTAAAAGAGATACTTTTCCTTCCAAAGTTGGGGAGGTCAATAAATTGACTCAGGAGGGAAAGCATGCCTGATAGATTAAAGCAAAATTTGGAAAAAGCTCAAGAACAGATGAAGGTACAGGCCGACAAGAAGGAGGGAGGTCGAGCTGCACGTGGATAATTGGACTTACTTGAAGATCCAGCTATACAGACTGCAGTCTTTAGCCAGAAAAAGAAATGAAAAGCTCACACCTCGTTTTCATGGCCCTTACAAAATTGAGGCCAGACTAGGAGCAGTTGCCTATAGTTTCCAATTCCCCCCTCACAGTAGAGTATATCCTGTTTTTCACTTTTGCCTATTAAAGAATATGCATTCTCAGGCACAGCACAGCCTCAGCCCTTACCAGCAGATTTGTCTACGGGAGTTACAGACTCAGCCCAAGGACATTATGAATCTATGCTACAATTCTAATTTTTAAGGCTGAAGCTGAAGTTGATCAAATGACAAAGCCTCCCTGATTGTGAGAGCTGAGAGCTCTTCGGAACAACTGACTTGACTACAGTGGGACAGTCTACTTTTCCTTATTTTCACCTAGGGGACAAGGTAAAAACCGTGGAGGGAGTATTGATAGTAGAGGCCAATAGTAATATTATAAATATCGAATACAATATAAAATTATTCAAGTGTCTTCACCCAAATCTTAAACTTTTGGGACAGTTGGTTCATGACCATGTGGTCTGGAGTTCAATTCTTGCTACCCTATTATTCTAATATAAAAAGTTGAATTTCAACCGAACGCAGATGGACCTGTGCATTTTTCAAGCTTCAAGTCTAATGGGCTCTTGCGTGAGGGGACATGCTAGAAAAATAATATAAAATGATTCATGTCTATTTCTATTCACCCTAAAGCTTAAGTTTTTGGGATAGTTGGTTCATGACAAATAAAACAAGCTTATTTTAGGAAGAGGAGGGGAAAGGGAAGCATGCAGAGCTCAAACTAATACTAATTATGATACTAGAGTCAGTTACTGGTTGTTAATAGATTGTTAGAGTAAGTTTAGAGTCATTTGGGAGTCACTATCAGAGTTAGTTAGAGGGATTGCTATTTGTATGAGGAAGGGTGACACATTATGAGACTTTGGCTGGAAATTGTTAGGCGGTTGGGAGAGTCCAGGGTCTCTCTAATTTCTCTCAAATTGTATTCATCTTATACCTCTCAAGTTGCACTCAAATTGGTTCCATACCTGAATATTTGTTTCCCCTTATTTAATCAAAAGCTCCTCTTCTCATGAGATAATAAGTTGGGTTAAAGGAGTGTCATGCTTTTCTTTACAAAACCTAGTAGCTCATTTGTAAGGCTTATTTAAGTAATAAGATATCTTAAGTCAAGCATGTTTGGCTCCCCCTTTAAATGGTTTCTAGATTCGTCCTTGATCTTAAGTTGTTGGTGAAAGCACATGAACACAATTTTGGTAATGTTTGTGAAGCCTGTAGTTTTACTAGATAAACCATTTGTTTCCTAAAGTTGTTGTATTAGCATGCTAACTTTGAGAAGGATCGGAGTCACATTGTCTGTTATGATTATTGTTAAAAGAGAGGAAAATGATAGACATTGAGTGAATCCATTTGTTTCAACTACATGACGAAGTAAGTTGTATTTAATAGGTACAATAAATACATCATATCATTGTTTCCCTATTCACAATGATTAGGGTACCTACTTACAATTATTATGAGATATATTCCTTATTTACATTATTTCTAACAATCACAAATTTGCAATTTTGGCTTATGAAGTTTAAATTGTCAACTTTATACATACTGCTTCTATAACATATTATAGATGGAATAATCAGCCAGATCAATATAGTAGCACAAGTATACAAACTCTGCTTTCATTGCATAAACTCAGATGTTTGCATGTGTTAAGACAAAAACCACCCATGTAAATATTCTTAAAACTGTATTCATTCCTCTCAAGGTTCTAACTACCACTAACTTAATATGTGCATTCATAATAGCTTGTTTTTCTTTTCACTGTGGCTGAACTTGTTGATATAGCAAAGGATAACAAAACAAAGTACATTGGTCAATTTTATTTTATTTTGTAATTTCCATAAACAATTGCTGTAATATACAAAAATCTGCATATCATTTCAGTGGATAAACTATTGCGTAGTCTTTATGTGATTCTGATTCTAATTTGAGAGAGGATGGCCATTGATAGGAAAGAGAATGGGCCTGCCAATACAGAAGGGGATGTGCTGGTTCACCAAGAGAATGCCAAGCCCAAAGTGTGGCGTGTGTATGAGAGGAGGAATAAGAAATAGTGTGCTAGCTCCTGTGCTGAGCTGGCAGTAGTTTGTTAGGATATTCCCACAATAAGTATCATAGTGGGATTCTGTTAGAGGGGATTTTGATTCTTGTATTCACCCTTGTGGTTAGGCAGTTAGAGAACTTTCTCTCTACTGAGGAGCCTTAGCTCTGGTTGTTTTTCCTAATTTCTGTTTTATCATACAAATTCCAGCTTCTTTCATTCTAATTTGTGATCTCTGCTCTATCAATTGGTCCGACCTGCCGCTGTTGATGCCCCGTGCCCCTAAGGCTCCTAAAATGGCGGATCGTGTGGCAGCTGTGGAAGAACGTTTGACCGGTGTTGAGGCCAGTATTCTCGCATTACGTGAGTTCATTGGTGCTGAGATTCAGCGTGCCGTTGCGAACTCAGCGTCGGTGACCTCTCCGATGGACGAGTTTTGTTTGTCTGCGAAGAAGGTGGAGCTGCCGGCGTTCACCGGCGACGATCCGGTGGCCTGGCTCACACGTGCTGAGACTTATTTTGAGGTGCAACGAATTTCGGAGGACGTTCGTATTCAACTCACCAAACTCAGCATGGAAGGCCCTACAATTCACTGGTTCAATCTCTGGCGTGATTCTACAGAGGAGTTGTCGTGGGAGAACTTTCGCGACGCGCTGCTGCTGCGATTTGGTGGTGGTCGTTTGGAGAACCCGTTTGAAGAACTCAAGGACTTGAAACAATCAGATTCGGTGGAGGAGTACATCGCCGAATTCGAATTGTATTCCTCTCAATGTGGCAGATTACCGGAGCAGCAGTTTCTGGGCTATTTTGTTGGTGGTTTGCGCCACGATATCCGTTCTCGCGTGCGCACGTTCAAACCACGCAACCGGTATGCGGCGATGCAACTGGCACGTGATGTGGAACGCGAATTTGCTGAAAATTCGGGTCATGGGTCCGGGTCGCGCTACAAACCGGGTCCAGGATCTTGGGCTCGACCTCAAAAATCTTCTTGGGCCTTTCGTGAAGGAGAAGGGCGAGGCCTTTCTAATTCTACCCAGCCTGGGGGTGAGTTAGGAAAACCGCGTTCCACCAGTTCCGCATCTGGTTCTCAAACCGGGTCAAGCAGCGCCCACCACTCCCCGGCACACTACCGTGCGAGCACTGATCGCAGGAATGCACGTGGAATTCGTCATTTGCCGGCATCGGAGGTGAATGAACGTCGCGCAAAGGGCCTCTGTTTTCGCTGCAACGAGCGATGGGATCCCCTCCACCAGTGTGCTTCGAAACAGCTTCGGGTACTCATTCTGGGAGATGATGAATTTGTCAATGATGAGGGAGAGATTGTGGGTTTGGAGGCTGATTCTGCGGATGAGAAGGTGACTGAGGAACTTGAATGTAAGTCTCTAGGCGTTTTTGGTTTATCAACACCCCCTAGACCTCGCACTATGAAATTAGAAGGTGGGGTACAAGGGGCCAGCGTTTTGGTCTTGATCGATAGCGGTGCGACACATAATTTCATCTCTCCCAAAGTGGTTGAAGCTCTGGGTTTAGTTCTGGTCCCTTCCAATCCTTTGGGTGTCAAGTTAGGTGATGGCCATCGTGTTATGACTATGGGTATGTGTGTTGGAATTTCCTTGGTGCTGGGTGACATGGAAAACAATCTTGATGCTTACATACTGGAGCTGGGTGGTGTGGACTTGATTTTGGGTGTGGTATGGTTGGAGACTCTTGGTAAGGTGACTATGGATTGGAAGGAAATGTCTATGCTGTTCACCTACAAGGGCAACTTAGTGAAACTTGTTGGCCAATCTTTCGATGAAAACATGGCTACCTTCCAGAATCTGATGACTACTTCCAGAGTGCTTGAGGAGGACAATTGGCCTACTTTGTTGGTAACAGAGAAGGTGTCAGACAAGGGACTACATGAGGATAAAGATTGGACTCTTCAAGCGCTATTAACCAAGTTTTCAGGGGTTTTTTGTGAAATCAGTGGCCTTCCTCCTGCTAGGAACACAAGTCACTCAATTGTGCTGTTACATGGTGCTGGACCTGTGAGTGTGCGACCTTATCGGTACCCTCATCATCACAAAGATGAAATTGAAAGACAGATTCAGAGTTTGCTTCAGCAAGGGGTGATCCGGAATAGCACTAGTGCTTTCTCTAGTCCGGTCATCTTGGTTAAGAAGAAGGATAATTCATGGCGGATGTGCGTCGATTACCGCGCGTTGAATAAAGTCACGGTGCAAGATAAGTACCCTATTCCGGTGGTAGATGAATTATTAGATGAATTGCATGGCTCTACATATTTTTCCAAGCTAGATTTGAAATCCGGTTATCACCAAATTCGGATGAAGGAGGAAGACATTCATAAGACAGCTTTTCGAACTCATGAAGGTCACTATGAGTATATGGTCATGCCATTTGGTCTCACTAATGCCCCGGCTACATTTCAATCGGTGATGAATGATATTTTCAAACCTTATTTGAGGAAATTTGTCCTGGTTTTTTTTGATGATATATTAGTCTATAGCACTAATTGGACTACTCATTTGGAGCACTTAGCTTTGGTTTTACAAATTCTGTTGCAGCACCAGTTTGTAGCTAACAAAGGCAAGTGTACTTTTGGCCAAGAAAGGATTGAATATCTCGGACATGTTATCTCTAAGGTAGGGGTTAATGTGGATCCTTCTAAGGTTGCCAGTGTGTTACAGTGGCCAGTTCCCAAGAATGTGAAAGGTGTTCGTGGGTTCTTGGGTTTGACGGGCTATTACCGGAAGTTTATCGCTAACTATGGGAAAATTGCTAAACCTTTAACTGATTTGACAAAAAAGGATGGTTTCCATTGGAATACGGCTGCTGAAGAGGCATTCCAACGACTGAAACTTGCGGTCACTTCTGCCCCTGTTTTGGCTTTGCCCAATTTCAATTTGCCATTTGAAATTGAATGTGATGCTTCCGGAAAAGGTGTTGGGGCTGTGCTGATGCAGTTAAAGCATCCTATTGCTTATTTCAGCAAAGCTTTTGCATCATCCAACCTTTCCAAATCAGCTTATGATAAAGAGTTGATGGCGTTGGTCCTAGCTATCCAACATTGGAGACATTATTTGTTGGGTAGGAGGTTTATTGTGTACTCTGATCAGAAGAGTTTGCGACACCTCTTGCAACAGCGGATCACTACTTCCAATCAACAAGAATGGATGGCCAAGCTGCTGGGTTTTGACTTTGAGGTTATTTACAAGGTTGGGGCGGAGAACAAGGCAGCGGATGCTTTATCAAGACAACATGAGGAGGCAGAGATCAACACATTGCTGTCATACCCGATATGGGCTCACGGAGGTCAGTTGCAGCACGAAATCAGTCAAGATCCGGTTCTCAAGCGGATTGTGGAGGCCATTCAATCAGATCCTATGTCTAAGCCAGGTTTTACTATCAAAGGCGGTATCTTGTTTTACAAAAACAGGTTGGTAATTCCAGCTAAGTCCCCAATGATTGATGATTTGCTTCGCGATTTCCATTCTTCTCCTAGTGGGGGACATTCAGGTTATCTCAGAACATATAGAAGAATGGCAGGAACATTATATTGGCAGGGAATGATGAAACGAGTTCAGGAGTTTGTAAAAGCTTGTGATACATGCCAAAGACAAAAGTATGCTGCCACCACACCTAGTGGATTACTGCAGCCACTGCCTATTCCAGTGCTGGTATGGAGCGACATTTCCATGGATTTCATTACTAATCTACCTAAGAGTAATGGTTTTGAAGCTATTTTGGTGGTTGTTGATCGTCTCTCCAAATATAGCCATTTTGTTCCTCTCAAACATCCATTTACTGCTCGTTCCATTGCTTCCATCTTTGTGAAAGAGATCGTGAGGCTTCATGGTGTTCCTGCCTCAATCCTTAGTGATCGTGATCCCTTGTTTGTGAGTATCTTTTGGAAGGAGCTCTTTAAGTTGTTAGGAACCGTGTTGAAGATGTCATCCGCTTATCATCCGCAAACCGATGGCCAAACGGAGGTGGTAAACAGGTGCTTAGAATCATATCTTAGATGTTTCATCTCTGACCAACCGAAATCTTGGGCTCATTGGATTCCATGGGCAGAGCTGTGGTACAACACCACATTCCATATATCTACAGGCTTCACACCTTTTGAGGTGGTGTATGGTCGGAAGCCTCCCGTGTTGGTACACTTTTTAGAGGGCGAAACTAGAGTTGAAGCCGTGGCACAGGAATTACGTGATAGAGATGAAGCTTTGCGGCAGCTGAAGTTCAATTTGCAGAATGCTCAGGAATACATGAAGGTTCAGGCTGATAAAAAGAGGAAAGAAGTAAATTTTGAGGTTGGGGATTGGGTGTTTCTCAAGCTAAGGCCCCATCGACAACAATCCGTGGTCCAACGGATCCATCAAAAGTTAGCTCCCAGATTTTTTGGTCCTTATCAAATCATCAAGAGGGTGGGATCGGTTGCTTATAAGCTACAACTGCCTCCTACATCAAAAATTCACCCAACATTTCACGTTTCACAGTTGAAGAAAGCAGTAGGTACTTACTCACCAACTGATGAGCTGCCTGCAAGTCTGGAAGTCGACAAAGGAGATGTGTTTCCCGCGAAACTGCTGTCTTGGAGGGATAAGTTTGATGCTGGCACACATACTCGGGAATGGTTGGTGCAGTGGGAAGGCATGGATATTGGTGATGCGACATGGGAGGAAGAATTGCTGTTGAAAAGTCAGTTTCCTGACCTCTGCCTTGAGGACAAGGCTGCTTTTGGAGGCGGGAGTGGTGATAGGAAAGAGAATGGGCCTGCCAATACAGAAGGGGATGTGCTGGTTCACCAAGAGAATGCCAAGCCCAAAGTGTGGCGTGTGTATGAGAGGAGGAATAAGAAATAGTGTGCTAGCTCCTGTGCTGAGCTGGCAGTAGTTTGTTAGGATATTCCCACAATAAGTATCATAGTGGGATTCTGTTAGAGGGGATTTTGATTCTTGTATTCACCCTTGTGGTTAGGCAGTTAGAGAACTTTCTCTCTACTGAGGAGCCTTAGCTCTGGTTGTTTTTCCTAATTTCTGTTTTATCATACAAATTCCAGCTTCTTTCATTCTAATTTGTGATCTCTGCTCTATCAGCCATCCTTATAGATTCATCAATATGAGTTCAGACAGTTGGTTGATCATTGGATATTACCACTAGCATGAAAGCTTGCAGTTTTCCATGGATCAATCTAAATGTCCTAAAAGCCAACAGATTGACACTGACCCAATTTTGTTTGGGTTTTGATACATTCACACCCCACGTTTTGTTCCATCTCACATTCACCCACTTTCTCTTCCTATCACATCACTCATCACACCACTCATTTCTCTCTCTTCTATTCATATATCTCTCGGTGTAAGTAGATTTGAGTGTGAACATAATTTTTTCCTTTTGCCTCTTGAAGTTTTGGACAACCAAATATATTACAACCCCTGATAGAAAAAGTTAACTTACAAGTCCAAGACTCCAACCACAAGCTTATGGATCGAAATTTGATATAGACATTTAGTTTTATTCTGAGGGTATATGAAAGTCAAACTGATTACACATACACACGATAAATCCTTCAGAGAGAGGGAATCAATGTGATACCTAATATGACAATATCCACTCTCTCCTTGGTGTCCTTTCCTTGACATTTAATCTTGGACATGAGTTTATGATACATAAAGTAAAACTTGTAAGAGGATTTTTCACAGCAATCGTACCTTTTCTCTGTGGCAAAGCAGCTCAAGTACCCGAGCCCCAACAGCATATCCAGCATCCTCCAGTCTGGAGGATTTAATAGTTAAATATCAAACTACATAATATTTCCAAGACAATTCAATCTATGGTTCATAAAAATCTAGAATCTTTTTCTCTCTTAAAACTTCAAATAAAGTACATGTAATTAAAATGTTATCATGGATCCAGAGAAACAAATCAAAATCATCATTAACACTGAAGATGAAGCAAGGAATGAAGTAAGAGAGGGATCACACCTTCGTTCGAGCTCGCCGATGTTGTCGACCTGGGTTTGGTTGTACTGAACAAGCTCAGAGAACAAGAACGCAAACGCACTCAAACTAACCTGCAATGCCGAAACATCGAATCAGGCATAGGACGATAAATCAGATTTAAATTTTCTCCGCCGAGATGGAAAAGCGAGATCTGATGGAAAGGGAAAAGGAGAAGGAAAACGAAAAGGGGGGAAATTGAAGACCTCTTGCTTTCCCTTGGTGAGGGGTTTGTCGAGGACGTTACTGTACTGCTTGATCTTTCCGACGCCGATCATTCTCTTCTCTTGCTTCTTACTCACAACTCCCACTACCCCTCTTCCTCTTACGTTAATGTAATGTAAGTGTATGTGGGGAAGGAACCTCTATTTTTACTTTTCTTTTCCTTTTTAGCTTTTCTATGTTGTGTCTTTTTTTTAATCTTGATAAAAAATAGTTTATGCTTAAGCTCCGATCTCGTCACTATCACGGGTTATGATCATCCTTACCAACCGATTAAAGGATGGAAATTGTTAAATTTTGATTTGGTTGGTCTAAAGTCTAAACAATATATAATGTCAAATTATAAGTATTAATTAATTTAAATAAATTAGTAAATAAGAGCTTTTATTTAACATATAAAAAGTTAAAAAATAGAACAAAGAATCTACAAGATCAAATCCCGACACGTTATAGGTATTACAAAGGATGCAATAGAGATGCATCTTGTGAAGCTTTCTAAGTCAGTGCGTCAGGCACCATGTTTCTCTTGTTAGGGATACGCACAATAGTAACTCATCCCTAGGCCTAAGAGTAGTATTCCTCCTCCAATAAGAACAAGCATCATTGCTACTGTGAGTAGCTTCACCACATCCAGAAAATCAAAGGCATAGACAAAAGTTTTATAGCCCAAATCCCAAACATGACGAAGGTCATTTTTTGGGCGCTAGAAGCTGTCACGATCCAAAAACTTAAACTGTGACCGGCGCACAGACTATCACCCTAGTCTACCAAGCTTGTATCAAACAAATCAATTTCCTCAAGATAACTTTTGATAATGAGAAAGATTCCAAAGTTTTATACAAAATTCGGCAGAGCCTCCTCTGTATTTTTCAACATCCTAAAAATAACATAACCTGTCAAAAGAATTTCATCACCATCCAGTAGTCTAAAGATATAATTACCTCAATTCAATATTTAAGTAACATCTATTACACTATAATGTAACTGAAGAATTAAACATCTCAAATGAATAAGCACGGACTCCCTATAGTTGCAGAATAACAAACTCAACAAAATACATCAACATGGCTACCAAATCAAGGAAGCCTACCAAAAAGATTGGACTGTGTGATTTGTATTTGAAGACAGCCTTCAACTCAAGTGCCTGAGAATCTGTGGGTGGAAAAATAAAGGAAGGGGTGAATCACAAAGACTTAATGAGGCTCTATCAATCACCATGAACTAGAAGGGGAAACATTGTAAGCATGAATCGTTTATCTTTAAAACTCAGAATACATATTACATATTATCTACTCAAGTAGTCTAAATCATTTAATTACTATATAAATTTTACGGTTTACCAACTCAAAGAAATATCTCAATGGCATAATGCAAGCTTAAAGAGTGCAAGAATATGCTTAATTCACTCCAATTGATAAAAAAAATGGAAAATCCAATAATTCAATACACTTGGGATCACCCATGAGAGAACTAGAATCATTAGGTGGCTCTATCTCGTTGATAACCCTCTCCTCCTATGGAGAAGCTTTGCGATGGTTCAAGTCAATTCCTGAGTCCACCATCTACAAGTGATGGGAATTCAGTGACCCCTTCAGGATATAGTACCGGGGCCTGGGCAATGCAAAGAGGAATAGGCAGGATTTCGTGTAGGAGGAAGCCTAGTCTTACACAAGGGTGAAACAAAGGAATGACGAGTCTCTTAATGAGTTTGTACAACGCTTTTGTGAGGAGGTTGTACATCCGACCAGGCTGAATCAACGAGAAATCTTGACTCGGATCACTACAAGGAAACATAGAATTAACAACGGCCTGACCGTCAAAGAGTGTTACATTGAAAGTTGGATCTTTATTACATATCTTTATGATTAATTCAAAATTGCAATCATAGTTACTTTTTAATCATAACGGTTCAAATTTTGACGCTTGAAGGGCTGAATGGAATGCATGTATGAAAAACATTTCATCTCGGGCCTCTCGGCCATAAGCTAAAATAAAAGATGAGCATTTATCTCGGAGTGCATCAATGAATTAAAATAAATGCTTATCTCGTATTGATTGCATTGCATATCAGATTTGATTGTTTAGTCATTAAATGTTCCAGTACATTTGACATGGACTTATTGAGGTTGACATTATATTACATTACATACCAAGCCGAGAGACTCGTGTTCTGGCCATTAGGCCCAGCACTATCATGGTTAGCCCAGATGATTCACAACTAAGTGAGCATCGTGTTGGTCAGATAAGATGCCAAAGCAAAGTCCTAAGTCGTTCAGTAATCAGTAGACCAAAGGCAAAGTTGGTATGATTAGTGATCTAAAGCTTGCCCGAATGTAGTAATCATCTCGGAAGCTATTCACAATAGCTAAACTAAGGTTAAGTGCCTCCTCTACCACTCACATTAAGCTATATGAATACATGTTTCATTGTTCGTTGTTCGATTACATAAACATTACTCATTTTGCTCACTATATGCTCTTCTAAAATGATTTTAAGTTTCTCTCTCTATATGCTATTCTCACTATATATTTTTGTAGGCGTCTCCTTCACTTTGCTCCACCGTGGAGTCGTGGATATTCAATGAACCACTACACTCTCCACCTTACACCCCCACATTTGGATTAAGGGTACACTTTGATCATTTTCTTGAAGAACATAAAGTGTGTTTGGTTTTGCGTCTCTAACTTCCATAATCGTGTTTGAGGGGCAAACGTGGATCGCGAATGAATTCAAGATGTTTGGCTCCTCTGCTTCCAAATTCAATTCTATCCAGAAACGCGAGTTCAACTGAAGCATCCGGGGGTCGCTTCTCCGCGAGAGAGAATCGATTCTCTGAAGGGAGTGTGAAACCTTTCCCTTTATACCCATTTGCTGCAATTGTCACCACCACATCTCTTCTCTTCTCTGTCATGCTTACTTCCCTTGCTTGCTACTTGTTACCACCATCCATTCACAACCCTGTGAATCATATGAACAAAGATAGAAGCTTTGCAAGTAATCTGGGAGATCAAAATCAAATACACCAAGTGTAGTAAGATGAACAACTACTAGAGAGAAATCAAACACAGTGGTGCTAGTACTAGTAGAGTAACAAGTAGAAACCCAACTAAATGATTAACAGAGAAAGCTTGAGAGAGAATCGATCACTTCCATGGTTTCAGCTAAAAGATTAACGAAGAAAGCTTGTCGAAGATGAAGGTAGAGCGCGTTTTTCAGTAAGCAGAGCGCCGTTGGAGATGTTGTCGCATGAAGGCGATCTGGATTGCAGTGACTTTTCCCTTCCCAAACAAATGTGGCCCTCATCGTCGCTTGTTCCTTTTGCCACAACCAACAACAGAAGAAGAATTGTGATAAGTGGTAGTGGGTGGAGGAGCACGCACCATCTTCTCCTAGTGACACATATGGCTTACATGCAACCATCCCAAAAGTTAATGTGTCATTACATAATGAACAAAATATTGAGACCCATTTTGGTCATTACATACTTAAAATTAATTCTAATCAAAGTTATCCAAACAAAATTCTATTACGGAAATCAATTCTAGGTTAATGTATCCAAACATAAATCACGTCACTTAAACTCACGTTACTAGATCCAATTCTGCCTAGATCCAATTCTACTAATACTGATCCAAACACACACATATTCCATCCAAACATGATTAGGTAGATTTGGATAGGGTTGTCCATAAAAAAAATAGCAAACCCCAACCAATCCAATTGTGGACCTTTCTCAAACCCGACCCGTTATTGAGTCGTTGCCGATGGCCCATATCATTTTACGATTTTTTTTTAAAAAGAAATGCTAGTGCAGGGGATTCGATTCTTTCTACCAGAAAAACAAAAAGTGTTAATGGAGCCAGCAAGGATATTTGGCTATTTGCATCCGGCTCCTCCAATAGTTATTTATTTGAAATGAAAAGATGGGTGTAAGCAACATATTCTTTTTAACGTTTTTTAATACTCTTTTTTTAATTTGTTAAAATTAATATATATTCTACTAAATTAAGGGTTGAATCTATAGCTCTACATAGATTTTAATCTATTAATAAGAAAATGTTAGAAAAAGAGTGTTAAAAAAAATGTTAGTACCGATTCTCAAATGAAAATCTCCTTGCACATTATGGAGACCATGATATAATTTCTTATCAATATTTTTATTTTTATATCCAATAATAACGTTTGGTGTTGAACTTCAACTTGCTCTGTGGGTGGGTATCTTTGTCCTTCAAAATCTCTTTGTTTCTTCATCTTCAGCTTTAAAGCTTCAAGCTTTAGATCACACCCTCCTTTTACACCACCTTCCCGATCCACCATTTCTCAATTTTCTCTTCGCAAGGCTCGATTTGACCCTGCTAAGTCCACTTCCATTCCATTTTGGTAACGCTTCACTCAAAGTTGCTTTTTAGCTTTCAAATTTTGACCCCTTTTGTACCATTTGCTGAAACTGTTTTCTGCTCATGTTTTTCTGTTATTCTAGCAGCTCAAGCTACTGTCACAGACAAATCTGATAGTTCTGAAGCTGATCCACTTCCTTGTTTAGATCTAGAAGCCAAAGCGATGTCTTTTATTGGTACTCAGCAAAAGTGCAAGGCTTGTGAGAAAACGGTGTACCCTGTTGATCAGCTTTCTGCTGATGGCACTTCTTACCATAAAGCTTGCTTCAGGTGCTCTCACTGCAAAGGAACACTAAAGGTTGCTTTTTTCCTTCTGTTATTATTGTTTTGTTCAATCAATTTGCTTGTTTTGTTTGCTGCATTGTTGATTTCACAGCATCTTAGTATTGCTCGCTATTTGTCATGTTTTCCTTAGATCCTGCTTTTATTTGACGCAGCCTTCTACTCATGTAAAATTCCCATAATTTTATTTGATCTGAGTTGTTAAATAGAAAAAAAAAGGTGTATTTGTGAATGTATTTATCAGGCATAAAAAGGCGTATCCAAACTGAAAGTAAGAATTTAAAGTGTATAAAATAATCACTAGTATGTTTGGACCAGTTTCTCTATTTTCAGAATCAATTTTGAAACTCAGAAGCAAGTCACAGAAGTTTCTTTCCAGACTTGACTATGACTTTGAAATCAATTGTAGAAGAATTTCCGAATACCCATGTACTTTAATGACATAGACAGGTTCTTATAGCAATATAGATAACTTTTGTGTGTCTGAGTTTAAAGTTAAGACTTTTACTTGGACTACTATTGACAGTCTTCATGTTTCAGCTGAGCAACTATTCCTCAATGGAAGGTGTTCTTTACTGCAAGCCTCATTATGAGCAGCTCTTCAAGGAGACTGGCACATTCAAGAAGAACTTCACATCACGTATGTCTTCTTCTTCATGGATAAAACTAGTTTTGTGATTTTTGAATCAGATGCCTCTTTAATTGGCTATTATTTCATTTTGAACAGCTGCAAAGCTAGCTGACAAGAATACTCCTGAGCTGGTAAAAATGTTAAATTTTTCATTTTTCAAACTTCATTTTGATATGGCCTTTTCATCAATAGGTCTATGGCATTTGGTCTTATTGACTAACTATTGCATCTCCTTCTTATTCCAGACAAGGTCTCCTAGTAAAGCTGCGGGCATGTTTTCTGGGACACAAGAAAAGTGTGCTACATGTGGCAAGACTGCTTATCCATTGGAGAAGGTACGGTTAAAATATCTCGAAAATAAGACTACTCATTTAGTGGCATAAGGCTTTTGTTATTGTTGTTGGAATTGTTATAGTCTCTCAGAATATCTTTATTACAATTTCGTTATATGGGTGTTCAAGTCATCAGAACAGGGATTGCTGTTATTATTTCCGTCTAGATCTGGTAGATTACTGTAGTATCCTACTTCTCTAGCTGTATGATATGTGACTAACAAAAATTGTGAGGGCATAAGTGTAGCATAAAAAAGGTTGCTGTGAAGTGTCACTTCGCTTCCTTTACTGGAAATGTTCACTAGTTTTGGGCTAAATTGCCAGTGAAGGCACATAGATTAGTTTGACCTTTTGCATCATGGTTGGTACATCATGTGCTAACTGCTAAGCTATCAAAATCATAGGAGTTTGAACTTCATTTTCAATATCTAGAACACAAGAGACTTTAACATGGCTTCCTTATCTTATTAGGAGAACAAAACTATTGGTTCGTATTCTTTTTTGGAGCTTAAAATGATGAAACCTATATTCTGATTTAATTCATATTCCTCACAAAAGAAGAAATAAATTTTGTATTTTCCTATGAATAAATTTGAAACTTCTTTCTCCACGTATAGATATGACAACGGAAGTCTTATCCTACTATTTGAGGTCGGCTATATGGATCACTTGATCCATATTAAAGATGCGACTAGTTTTGCATTGCTTGCAGCAGACCTAAACAACCTTGGCCGCCGCAGACAATCTTCCTCCTTTACCCAACTTAGGGCCAGCTATGCATGCAATAAAAAATCCCCAAAATCTAATCACAGGATCTGAAGTATACCTGCTGACCTGGTTTTACTGGGTTGGTTGAAACTAGAGATGAAGTATGCCTGTTAGTAATTCGAGTCACAGGATCTGAAATGCACGGTGATTAGGCAAGTAATGTGGGCAACTACTCTTTATCATATTACTATCAGCTAAAGTGCTAAACCTAACTTTTGGCCTCTAGGAAGGGAGAGTAGACTTTATCTCCTACCCAAATTCAAACTAGAGCTAGCTCTCTGAGAAAACAGGTGTTTAATCCAAGTTATCACTCTAGTCTCCAGTAAGGGGCTGGCTCTCCTGAAATGAGATAGGATTGTGTGTAAATCCAAATTTGGATATCACTGTTTATTTATCAACTGTTGCCCGAATGAGTAAATCTAATTACTACAAATTTGCCGTTAACTTGAACTGGAATGTCTTGTGTGTTTGGAAAGAGTGCTACCTTACGGACTTTCACTCAATCCATAAGAAGAGTTTCATTAACTTTTTGTCTTGAAGTATGTTAAATGCTTGTTTTTACTGATGGAAACGGATAACCACACACGCTCTTCATTTTTTTGATACTATTTATAAATACCTGTCTTGTTTTGGGTGTAGGTAACAGTGGAAAGTCAGGCCTATCACAAATCATGTTTCAAGTGTTCACATGGTGGTTGTCCCATAACGCCATCGAATTATGCAGCCCTTGAGGGCATTTTGTATTGCAAGCATCATTTCTCTCAGCTTTTTAAGGAGAAAGGGAGCTATAATCATCTTGTTAAGTCTGCATCAATCAAAAGGGCAGCAGCCTCAGTTCCAGAATCTTGAAAGTTGGCGTCTTGTATTGCTTTCAATTTTTTTAAAAGAAGATAGTTTGGTCTATCAATCAAGTGTTTGTATGTGTGGCCTTTTTTTCAGTTGTTCTATACTGACTTCATCCTTTTCTGATATTTCCTTCTATGCCTGGCGTGCAAATCTTGTGTGATTTATTTGTCCAATGCACATTCAGTAATGACCAATGAGAGCGTGATTTGCAAGTGGGTGATAGCCTTTTATTGTATTTTCTACTGGATGCTGTTGTGTTCTTATTTATCTCTACAGACTGAACAAATCAATTTATCCTATTTATCTGTTCATTTTGAGCCTCCTCACATAGAATCAATAGAGACAATTGTATCAATGGACAATGTGCAAACCAGATATTCTGTGCCAACTCACATTGTAATAATAGCATGAATAACAGTTTCGTCAACTAGGACACAAACTGGACATCGAGAATCAATGGACAGACCATGTTTTTTTGTAGATTGTCATGCACAAAAGGAATTCCCCGGCAACACCTCCATATAAATAATGAGAGTAATGGATCAATGAGCCAACTTCCAGCTTCCAAACCTTTTTTATTGGACCAGCAGATGTGCGAGAGAGAGGCTTTAACGGTACTAAATTTGTCTCAATTTTATGAGTGTGTGGAAAATGGTGGAATAAATGATATTTAAAGAGTAGCCTTGGTCGCTTCAAGATGTTTGGAGAAGAATTTATCATGAGCATGAATAGCATTGGAGTAGGAGTAGCCTTGGTAGCTTCAAGTAGCCCTCGACATAATATGATTGGTCCGCTAGACTTTGCACGCTTCTTGTCACTTCCAACGTTGCAGAACTATATAATCCTCCTCCTATCGGAGCGAGCGTGAAGCTTAACACTGATGAAAGTTATGGTGAGCTAGATGGGTGCATGGGTTGGGGTGGCTTGATTTGCGACCAGCACGGTGTGTGGATGAGTGGCTTTGCGTCGTATGGGTCTAGCAGTAATGCGTTTCTCTTAGAGGCTCATGCACTACGTGAAGGCCTTTCTTTTGCTTGGAACAGTGAGTGTAAGTTTGTTGTTTGTGAGGTGGATTGTGTAGAGCTCATTTCTTCCCTTAATGATTCAGAGAGCCTGAGATTTCTGCCTTTGCTTAAGGATATCAGCCTCATGCTCAAGAGGAATTAGAATATTTTGCTCAAGTTAGTGCATCATGATTGTAATCTGGCTAGATTGTGAGGCCGTCCGCCTACTCCGGGTACTCATTTCATTGGTGTTCCCCAACCTCAACTAGAGGCTCTTCTTTTGAAAGACTTTGTCATGCCTCAGCGTTGTTTTAGAAAAATAGTGTTAGAAAAAGAGTGTCAAAGAGAGTGTTGCTAGCATTTCTCTATTATGAATTAGCCTCATAGAGGGAAATAACCGCTAAGGTAACAAAAACCTAGTTATAATACGGGGTCACCACTGACACATGTTGGCTCAGTGGGTAAGGATATACCACTTCGCCTCAAAGGTTATATGTTCAAATCGCGTTGTCGATGTGAAGACGGTGTTGATGAACGATTTTTAAATACATCAATAAGCAACTGAAGGTCCCGGAAGCATGCATTAGTCCGTGGTGGTGAATGGAGTCAAACCCACTCAATTTTTTTGAAAAAATAAAATAAAATAATACATTAGGGGTGAAAGTAGACTGAGCTTTGCTTAAATAGGTCTGACTTGCTTAAAAAATTCAAAGCCCGAGTCTGGCCTGTTGTCTGTCATAGGCTTTTTTTAGGCCTAAGTCTGATCTGTTTGAAAGCCTGGCCTGGTAGCCTATTTAAAAGCTTGTTTTATTGCAATACATTCAAGTAGACCGAAATATTTAATTGTATAGAATAGTGAGTTAAAGTACAATAATATGACTATATGGTCCAATTCAAAGTAAATATGTATAGTCATTTTCTAAAAAAGTTTATAGGGTTAATTCATTATATAGTCGAACATATTTAATCATATATATAAGTCAACAACTATTTAATTTTAAAATATATAATAAAAATTTCCAAAAATATATTATAATAAAAATTTAAAATAATATGAATAATAGAATAAATTAATATTTACTTTATCTATTTAGTAATTGGTACTGCACAGTGTGACCCGCCATTCTAAAGAATCAAACTTCCATTCCAAGAAATCAACCAATTTGATCAAGAACCCAAATTCGCCGCCGGAGAGAACCGTAGATTTTCCCGCCGGTGGTGCTTTAGGGCGGAACCCTAATCTTCAATGTCGGAATCATCATCATCTTCCATGCTCAATGACCTTCTTATTCGGTCAGTTACCCCTCTCTCCCTCTCTCTCTCTCGTCAATTTTCGTTCCTCACAGTGAAATTTCCGTTTGATTCTTTCTGCTCAGGTTATCGAAGCCAATCTCCGAGTCTCTGCTCACCGCCCCTTACACTCTACACCAAGGCACCAACGTCTCCATCAAAGCCTTCGTCAAACCCCTCCTCTCATTCAGAAACCCTAACATCCATGCCTCCGTCCTAGATTTCGCTCTAGCGTGCGCTCTTCTCTCCTCTTCCACCGTCGACACTTCGGGCCTTCTCTCATGGATACCCGACCACATTTCCTCCCTCGCAACCGCTTCCTTCTTCGAGGTCTCCAGAGCCTACCTCACCGTCTTCGAGGACCGGAACTCCCGGCGCCTTGCCGAATTGGGGTTGATCGGTGATGTAGTTCCTCCTGAGAAGAAGCTGCTGCTGGAGTTGATGCCTGAGGTCTTGCCCCTTCTCAAGGACAGCATTAAGGAGAGCTCCATTGATAAGTCTGATGACAGTAACGAGTTCTCTGCCGCATCAGCAAGAGTCCCTGCTGTGTTTGCGATTCTCGCTGCTTTTCAGTTTAGATGGTTTGTTACTCAGGTAGTAGTCTGGCTGAGATTTGAGTCATTTGATGACTTGATTGTTATTTAATCAGTAAAAAAGCAAACTTTGGTTTATATTGTGCCAATTCTGAGATTCTTAGATGTTGGGGGTTTAAATTGGTGTCTATCATAGGTTGATTGGCCTCATTTGGGCAAGTTGTGTGGTTTGGTGATTCCTTGTGCACTGACTGCTGTTGATCATTGGTCCCCGGCGGTGAAGGTATGTGTTCTAAATTCTAGTTGCAACTGAAATGTGAAGTTGGGTTGGCAGACAATTTATTATTTTATTTGGGATTGTACAGTAACTTAGAAATCCCGGCTGTAAGGAAGGGACTAAATTTTAGAAAGAAGGAATAGTTCAGTTGGTAGTAACTATTTTCTCTCCTACGATTTCAGGGTCAGGGCATGATAAGCCTTACGCATCTCGGAAGGAATGTGGATGCTGCTGAGCTTGGTGTGTATAGGGATGTGGTTCTTGATGCCTGCTGCCAGAATATTGCTTCAGATGATGAAATATGGCACCTTGTCGTTGAGGCATCAGTGGTTCTGGTGACTCTTACTCAGAAAAGTAATCCACGTAGTCCATGGTATATTGATCCATTTCCATCCTATGTTCTTTCTGCTTTTTTATGTTATAGCTCCATAGGAACTTTTTGATATCTTCACATGTTAAGTACCTTACAAAAATTTGGTATTGGAATGACTAGCTAACTGAATAAGCAGAAAAATAGGAATCATTTAAATTAACCATGAATTCCTACGTCTTTATCCAGTCAGAAAAAGCACTTGGTTCTCGAAGCGCAGGTTTTAGGAATATGGTATATTGCAGGACACATTGATCATACTTGATTAGCTGTTATTTAGGAGGGTACATCAGATGGAAGATAATTCAATAGTTAGAGATAGAAGGAGATCAGGTAAAACTGTAGGCTGGCAAACCATGAAGAGACATTTTGATTTAAACATTGGATTTGATTCATGGAAAGGTATTGTGGTGTTGTTTAATAAAAAAAGCTAACCCCACTTAGTAGGAAATGGCATTGGTTGTGGTCTTGATTCTTTTGACTTAATTATTAGGGATTGAGTTACAAATTCCATAGCTCTGCTTTTCCTTTTTACTCTTCAAGGGAGCTGATAAAGTTTTGGATTGTAATGGGTCAAGAGAGCATAAAATTTGTAATTTTTTTACCAACTGCTATTATGTTTAACTGACCTTTAATCTCATCGAGTGAAGAGTCAATAGATATACTGGTATGGGCCAGATTTTGAACGTTACGGGTCACTAGTGAAAAAGTTATTTAGTTTGGACAAAGGTGTGTAACTTCCGCCGTAAGCCATACTCATGTAATTCAGAAAGTGTTCTTTAATATCTCAGGTTTTGGGATATACTATAATAGGCTATTCTTGCGCTTTAACTTTCAGCATTTTGAGGATATTGAAGATATGCTTTTCAATTAGTCAACGAAGAGGTTTGAATGTCACTAATTTCTAGCTTATCTTTCATATTGACTTCACTCTATCATTGTCTTGAGTAGGTTTGAAAGGATGCTAAATGAGATGTTAAGTCACTTGGAGCGCCAGCCCAGAAACAAAGAGCGCTGTGTTGTGTGGCTCAAATCTGCTGACCCACTGCTTAATAGAGTTGGTCTTATGCTTTTAGCTCACTTCAGGCGCATTTTCCCATTATTTTTTCAGTGGATGCATGCTGATGATGATGATACCATTATTTTGGTGAGTGTCTTTATATATATATGGGAAAATTTAAAAGCTTCATGAGATAGTTTGAAGAATAGATTTTAAGTTAGCCTTGATCAAGCATCATTTTTAAGTATCAAACCAAAACCATTAGTTGTAATTGTAACTTGAAATGCTGAAATAGATCTATATTCAAAAAATTTAACTTGGCAGAAGTTTTAGCATTGGCTTTCCTTTCTCTTTATGTGGCTTTGACATTGATAACAATTTTGTTTTTTTTAGTATTTGGTAACTAAGCAAAAACATTGCTGATTGACTTATAAATTTATTCTGCAGGTTCTAAAGTGTACTTATATACTTTTGAGAGTGACGTGGATAAGGAAGTCACCATACGTTGTAAGGTTAGTTAAAAAACTACAGTAGGAATTTTTTTATTTCAATTAGTGTGATTAATGTGGTGTTTTTAGTAATATGGTATCACTTCTTGATGGATCAGGATTCTCATGTTTAAATTTTGTGTCTATCTCTCTTCATATGTAATAAATAGGTAGACGGACCCTTTAAATATTAAATATATATGAACAAAATACAGACATAGTGTTACATTTGACATTCTCATGAGAGGATCTTAATCCCTTCTCAATTAACTTTAGTGGCACTTCAGCATCTCCTTAACTTCTGTCAACGAACATATTTTTCTTTCAAAAGAAAAAAGATAATAATTGTACTCTATGTAATTATCTGATATAAATATTAATTTGATTAAATCTCAAGATTTTTGTTTTACAAGCTATGATATGAAGTTTGTAACTTCACTTTCATTTGAAAATTTGTTCCATTGAGATTTACGAAATGATATTTGTACTCATATTTTTCAATGATCATATTTGTACTCATCGAGGAAATGATGTCTTAGGAGTTTATTTCCCTTGATTAGTTCCTTATTACAATCTTAAATGCTGCAACTGTCCATTGACATCCTAGATAGACCACATCCTATTCTGCACCCCTTTCTTAAAAATCCAAATTTTGTGAGAATTCTGGAAGTTATAGAAATTAATCATGGTTTCCAGACCACTTATGTGTCTGAATCCTTGCTACGTGGATGTTAACATTTCTACATATCATCCTTGTAATGCCTTGTTGATGATGATGATCTAATTCACTTGGAGTACATGTTTTTGACTTCAGATTGGTAGATGAGCTTGTTCTTGTGTATAAGGAGGCAGCATTGAGAACAGCTCGGGAAGGGATTAGGGCAAATACATGTCAGATACTTATCCTACTTCAAGAGTAAGACTCTTCTTGAAATAATTTATAAACAAATCACAAATAATATATTCATTCCTCATTCACTCAAAATCTTTCTTGTGTACACAGAAGCAAAGGCCTGCACTTTAATGTGGCTTGGGACAAGCATCAACACGATCCAGACTTGACTTCTCTTCACCTGTCACTAAGCGGAAGGAGCAACACCAACCTCGATACTGTGCCCTCACAGAAGGGTCCAGCACCAGTTCAAACATAGTTGACATGCATTTCTGTTTTTTTCAAGTGACATGGTTACCACAATTTGAGTTTGCATGTACAGTTAACAATTAGAAATTTTGGAGCATGGATAATGAAGTGAAGCTTGATTTCGTTTATACGTTCTTTCATTTGTTGTTATTTTCTCTGGTTCAAAATTGAAAATATCTCAGAAACCACAGCAAGGAAATTCGACAAAATTATGAATTTTATCATTGATAAACATATGTAAGTAGTGTTAACAATATATGAGTAGGTATCCAATCTTACAACTCTTTCCTCAAAGAATTAATGTCAGAAAGACATTTTAATCAGTTATACCAAATTAGGTAAAGTAAAGAAAAATCAATTACTTATTGCAACTTTTGTACTGTGGTCTATTTCAGCATCATTGCTGACACTAGAGGAACCTATTCAATGAGGCTTTACTTGTGTGGAGTACAAAAAATCGTATAATAGAGTA
Source organism: Acmispon strigosus (assembly GCA_030819835.1). Lineage (NCBI taxonomy): Eukaryota > Viridiplantae > Streptophyta > Magnoliopsida > Fabales > Fabaceae > Acmispon > Acmispon strigosus. The sequence goes on from JAUAMA010000007.1 coordinate 33,258,731, forward strand.
AAAAGCTCCGGATTCTGATCACTAACATGCTAAACAAATTAGCCTCATGGAATCGTGAGGTTCTGTGCAGTAATAAAAACAAAATATTCCAGGTTCAATGCTCTGATTTCCCAAGAAGGATGATTGTAGCCCTCACTTGCTTCGCTTTTTGGCTTCACTGTAAAGTATTACTCCAAAGACTGTGAGCGCATAACCCGTCATTCCAGTGACTGACACTGGGTTTTTAAATATTAGAATTGAAACTACTACCGCTACAGCCCCTTTAGCATTCCCTAGTACCTGTATGAGCCAACTCTTACATTAGTTAAAGCATCAATTTAAAAAGCTAAAGATCAAATGAACATCATGTCGCCAATTTATCTACTTATATCCTCATTAGAATCACACTCCTTTCATTAATCCAAAAGCATTTGGCAATGCAAAGATCAATGCAAGAGGAAACGAAAAAAATTGAAACAGGGTAGAAATTCAATCTTGAATGCATATTCCCATGAAAAACACCCATCCCATTTGTATTTTAGTAAATTTACACATTCATTAATCATCCAAAAGGCCATATGCACCAATTCATGGGATTTGCACGTATAACCTCATGAAATCATAGTGGCTTTCAGATCGAGGATTTATATAGCTTAAGATATCAAATAAAATCATAGCCAGATTGGAGTTCAGCAAATTAGGTCAACCCAGTTATAACAGTCAGCATACCAAGGGGAAAATAATTCAACCAGTCTTGATCATGGTTGATGAGTGCTTGGAAGAGAGAGCTAGAATTGCGTATGTACTAAAACCGCGTGATAATTCAACCACAGGTTTGTTTGGATACCCGTTGGGCCAGTGCCAATGGTCGTTACCACTCACTTCAAGGCAAAAAGCGAACGGAACTCTTATGAATTATGATGAATGTGTTTTCACGTTAACTCAACTAATATTTGATAACTGCAATCATCTAACTTGAATTATTGAACCTTAAGACAAAATTTCACTAAAAAATTCATCAATTTTAGTCTTAGCTGCTTAGGACTTATCAATAGCAGTGTTTGAAAATACTGTCCTAGCACTAGCTGTAGAGGGAAAAAGCTCCTCTGAAGTGGGTTTGTCTGTAAAGTGGGAAAGTGAGAGTGTGTTTATCGTTGATTTATTTAAAGTGCATTGTATTCTTAACTCTGTTAAAATCCAAAGTTATTACACTCTCACTTTCTCACTTTGAGGATAAACTCAATTTAGAGGAGTTTATTCAGCTTCTAGATCTAGCAGAAAGTTTTAGTGGCATTTCCTTATATAATTTTGCAGGAGCTACTTATGAGATCTCTGATATTAACAGAACATAGAACAGGAAAAACTAGATATCTATGAGCTTTGAGAACGAAGATTATACACTAGGCATAAAAACTCAAGTGACCTCAGGTAACTGGTTTCATAGAATTTCATTCTCAAATACAAAAAGAAAAGAATAATCAGGGAACAAGGTATTCCACAACAACAGACAAAGAACTGTAACGATGCATATTGCAAAACTAATAAAAATAAAGGTATCACGACCATGCTAGACTTTGACAGGTCTTATAATTTGATGATAAACTCAATTAGACAACCAACAAAGTCTAGATCTAATGTCCCAACTAGTCAACTACCAACTGATGAGATAAAAGCCAATTTGAATAATGCGGACTTACCTGAAGGGTCAAAGCACTTGTATGTTTCGTGACCAGAAAATTGGTCAGGTTGACAAAATACGCAAGTGTCGAATTAAATAGAAGGTACCAAATGATCTTGACATCATCTCTGGCGAGTGCCAAGGTGATGCCAACCACATTTTCTTCCATTATAAGTGTGGCAGGAAGAAGAAAAACCACAGCCATTGGAGCCATGTAAAGGAGAAGGTTCATAGAATTCAGCTTCTCTCTGATACACAAGAAGAAGGATGTCAGCCCCATTTGAATATATAACTTGAAAAACGACAAAAATTTCAGAGGTAAAATTAATGATTACTGATCTAATCTTGACTTCCTCAATTCTTACCCTTCAGAAGAAAGCAAAATTCCTTGTAGCACTGATTTTAGGGCCCTTGCTGCAGTAGCCGCAACACATATTATGAATCCAAATAAATGGAAACTCGGTTCACCCTATGACCAAAAGTAGAGGAAGAAGAAACACATCAGAAGCCAGAGTATTTTTACTTTTCTCAAAACAATATCACTCCAAGAATACATCAGACAAAAAGTATCAACCGCTACTTAAAACTGGATATTAAAAAAAATTGGGAAGCATGAATTAACTCTAACCAAAAGATGAATGTAATTCATATAAATTCCTCATTGAAAACAAATGCTCGTCAAACCGGCAACCTTAAATAGAGCCTGTTTGGATACTAGTTAGAAAGTATGAAAATGGGAAATAACACATCCTAAATGCATTTTTTGGTTGAAATAACAACTTGCTAATTCAACCAAAAGTCTAACGGGATGTGTTCTTTTCCCATTTGCATACTTTCGAGTATCCAAACGGGCTCCAAGTCTATTGGCCGCAAGGAATGTTACACAAGAAGAACAATACAAGATTCTATTTTTCCAATTGAACAAAGCATAATTTCAAGCGGGGCATCTGAAATCACATCAGAAACAATCTTAAACTAGACAAATTTGATGATCAAAGCATTAGAAAGTCAAAATCCAAACTATTTCCTACATCTAGCCATTTCCATCAATAACAAGAGCAGAACCCAAATGATATCATCACGAATTAAAAATAGAATCAGAATTACACAATGGAAAACAAAAAAAGAAGAAAACAACAAGGGTCTCATGTTACATACCCCGCTTGCAATGACGACCCCAGTAACAACAGGAACAAGTGTCAGGTAAGTGAGCCAAGCCTCCCTCTTGAATGTCATGATGTAAGCAAAAATCGCAGTGAAGAAAGGCGTGGTGGCACCAATGGCCTGGTTGAAAGACACAGGCAAGTAACGAAGCGAGATGTTTCCAAACACCACAGAGACGCAGAAAATGAGGCTAAGAGCAGAGATCTTGAAGAACTGAACCCTGGATCGAATGGTCTGCATAGGCACCACCTTCATCCACGCGATGGCGACATAGCTGAGCAACGAGCACGCCGTCATGTGACACATGGTGAGAAAGATCGGGTACTTGAAACCATAGTTGCTGAGCAAGTACTTGTTCAGCAGCAGAACCCCAATGTTGGAGGAGTACCACGCTGCCACAAGCCCAATCGTAAAGAAACGGCTCGAACCCTTCATCCTCCCACCACCACCGCTTTTTTCCTGAAATTTCAGAACAAGATTGTTGTTGTTGTGTTAGCGCGATCTGATCTCGTGGGCACGCACAGAATGGGGAAAAGTTTCAAACTTTAACAGCACAAGCCATGGATCTGCGAATCCATGGCTTGGGGTTGGAGAAATTGAAGAAGGGGAAGGGTGTGAAAGGGGTAAAACAATAGTGGGTGTGCGTCGAATTTAGGAGAAAACCAGCAAGGTGTGGTTTCTCTGGGTCTGTCAGGCTCTGCAATGAGAGTGAGACAGGGAAAGAGAAAAGAAGGAGCATTTAAAGCTTCATAAACAGGGTTTGTTATGTTATGTTATGGAGTTATTCTATTGGTAAACGCAAATAGAAGGAGCATATCCATTTTTTCCCTGCAGTTAAGTGTTGTTAATGCGCCGCGGCACGCGTGTTTGCGGTAGACAACTGGTCACAATATGCGCTCTATTCTTATGTGCGAGGATCGAACCCCCTACCTCATGGTTAATGATCATAGTGAGCTAACCACTATGTCATACTTGTGATTAATTGTTGTGAATTTTGATTTGGGTTTCCTTAATTGTGTTTGGTTTGTAATTATGATATTAATTAAGTAGTATGTTACAAGAAATGGTTAAAGAGTAGCAGTTTAACTTGAGAATAAGATTGATTATTAGTTAATGGTAATAATATTAATATAACTGCTGTTCTGTAATTTATTTACTTCACATGGTGGGGGCACATAATCGAATTAAATAATAGGCGGCACTTGTTGTATAGTCAACTGAATTGATGGAAAAGTATGAAAGGTTCTCCATGTGTTTGATTATAATAAATATAAGGAGTGCAATAATTGGGTATCTGTTTGGAAATAAAAAAGGTGTGAAGAATCAAACAAAATAACAATATAGTGAGAAACAAATCAAGAGAAGGGTATAGGGAAACTTGAATAAGATAGTGTTGTACGATCCATGATCCACCCACGATGATTCGTGAGGAATTGGAATGGATTCAATGGGAGAATCATTTTTTGTGATAGTCCAAGTTAGGCGCAAAATTGGAATAGTATAATATTAGTTGAACGCAAATCGTGTTTACAACGTTAGATAGATAGGTTAGTGCCTTGTTTGTTTTCCACGTTTCTTCTTGTGTGAAAACAAGGAAGGGAAACACAACTCACATGAAGGGAACAATTTGGGAAGTAAGTAACCAATTACTTCTCTGCAGAAAAACTGGGTTCATAAAGAAAGAGGGGTGTGGACCGCGTTTTTCATAGCTTTTTGAGCTTACTTTACAATATAATTGCGAGTGTTTGAGTAAGTTTATATAAATAATTTATGACTTACTTATAAGTTTTATTAAATTTATTTTTAAACCATTTTAAACTTATTTCATAAAACTTATCAAGTTAAATTATGCACTTGTTGAATAAGCACTTCTTGATATGGCTGATTGGCCAAACACACCTGAAGCATAAGCCAAATTATGTTGTGCATGGTTGGAACCTTAACATCAACTTATGTCGGTCATGCACATCAAAACCCACCAGCAATGATGGAAATTTAAGGCATTTTTGTATCCTCAACAAGCCAAGTGAAAACCCTTGTTCCCGGGTCCAGAAGAAGAATTTAGTGAACAGGACTGACCAAGAAATACATGTCCTTGTGGGGCTAAATTTTACTCAATTCTATTGGCTGCTAAGATGCTTCGATGATAAACTGATAATCCTCATCCAGCTAAAAGCAATTTTCTGTGGGAAAATTTAACAATTTTGCAAGAACCCCTTGTTTACTTCAGGAGATTTTACTGAGACAAGGAATTAGAAAGAAAAAGAATAATATTTGAGTTCCATTTAATCATATGAAACATGCTAATCAAAAGGTATCTGATGAAATGCTAAGAATATGCTTGGTTTTGTTAGAATTAACTTTTCACCGTTAGAATTAATTTTTGGATGTTTGTATGGTTTATTCTACGCTTGATTCTGAATATGTTTGAGAACTCATTAAAGTAATATTTTCTCTTATTTCGATGCAAAATAAACTCCGAAATATGTGTATCAATGTGAAAACGTGAAAGCAACATGGAAAGCCCGTAAGATTGGAGATGTAGGTTTGGGTAAGATTGAAAATGTGCTTTCACATTTTTAATAAGAAAATAAAGGTGTTTTCACATTTAAGATCAGCTGCAGTACAAACACACTCATAATGTGTAGGTTTGGGTAAGATTTGAGATGTGATTTTTGAAAACGTTGCTCCTAATGTGAAGAGAGAAATGATTTTAATAAATTTAACCGTGAATCTAAAATTAAAATTAGCTAAGGAGCAGGTGATGATCGATTAGAATGCAAAATGTGGGGTTAGAAATATGAGAATGAATCCTCTCAACAGTTAAAAAAAATTGACCATATGTTTCACATCTAATTATTAATTTTTTTTTTCATTTCTCGAATTATAAAACTCAGAAAAATCATTGGTTAATGGTAAAATTAGATATGGTCCTTTTTATGTGTGCAAAATATAGGTTTAGGAGGATATTCGGGATTGGGGTTGTTTAATATGTGAAAGATACTTTGGGTTCTTCAACATCTAATCGTGTCATTAACTTATGAGAAGTAGTCCAAATGGAGAATGTCAGAATGTAGATTACGGATCAAATTTTGATGTGGGCCTGGCCCATTAGTTCAGTTCGCTTTTTACCCTTTACTTTTTTTTGTAAAAGTTGTGTTTGAACTTTGTAGTAACAATAAATAACATTTTACTAAAAAAAACAAACAAAATTTACAATAACATCACTGTTAATCAAAATTAAGTAATGAAGTTAAAAAAATATTAGTAATTAAGACTAAAAAAATGAAGTTGATTGAAAGACCTTGCTAGTTTCAATACAAAATGAAATGTGTTTTATATTTTATCAAGGTGAATCACTAATAATTAACACTTGATACATTCACTTTTGTGGCAGTTTTAAACACTCACAAAACGTGTTTTATGATTCATTTTCATTAACTTTTCACATGTGGCGTTATAAGTTACAAAAATGAGTTAATTTTTATTATTTTTATAAAAATCAAGAATGTTATTTATAAAAATTCTAAGTAAAAAATGAGATATAATTTTTAACATATTTATCTTAAAGTCAAATTGTGTTTGCCCCAAAATATTGTTAATTTTGAAGTTTTAAGTTATATGAAGTTAATCTGAAATTTTCATGTTAAGAAAGTAAAGTAAAGTTAGGGTGAATAGAATACTGAACAAGGTTAATTTCAAACCTTTTCCAGTGGCCAGACATGATTGAGGGAAATGGCTCCTCCTTCAGATACCTTCACCACAGCACTTCTATCACCACCACATGAATTTGATGAATCAGTGGAATCAAACAACGAAAGCTTTTCAATCCTCCAACTCAGAACGTGTGAACAAGATGGCGATGATTTAACTCTGTATCTTTCAGCAGAGAGTTTCTTCGGTTGCTTACTTCCCCTACCTGAAATTAACCAACCAAATAGGTAAATTCTTCATTCTTCAACGATGAATAATCTCTGATCGTTCGTTCGATCGATCTTGCTTGTGAAATTAGACAACTTATCAGTATATACATGCCAGTAATAGCTGCGACAGTTGATGGAGCAATAAGCGCGATTTGAGCCATTGAAGAAGGAATTAAGTCCACGAGTGTTTGCTGTTGGTTGGAGTGAACAGAAGAAAAAAAGAATGAAGGTAAAAGTGAGAAGAGGCAGAGGAAAAGAAGAATGATGTGAATATTAGCACTGATTGGGTGCAGATTCAATGATGAAAGCGATTTTTTGCTCATTTAAAATACGTGAAAGAGTTAACGAGGAAGAAATCATTTCCTCTCACAAAAGAGAATCAGATTTCACCGGAATCCACGTGGTAGGACAAAATTGATCTATGAATATTAAAGTACAAACTTTTGAGGCTAGAACCGAAGGGAATCATTAATACTCTATAGGATATACCCTTGTCGATTATTTTTTTTCTTTCAAATTTCTAATTTTTTCTTTTTAATTTTTAGGCTTAAATATGATTGAGTTCCGTAACATTTGGAAGAGAATCAAATCGAGTTTTTGAGAAAATAATTTATAAAATTTCATTTCTAACAAATATTTTTTAATCAAATTAAGGACAAATCTTAATTTTAAGCTGATTAGTCATCTAATTAGCACAGTCATCCGTCTATATGACTTGTACTCATTTTTTTAATTCCACATCATATTAAAAATTAAAAATTAAAGACTCAAAATTCAAAAAATCCTCTTCGTCTTCCTCCGACCTCCCTCCCTCCCTTTGCGACTCCATCGCCGTCGCCCTCCCTCCCTCTACGACTCCATCGCTGCCGCCGTCCAATCCTTCTGAAACAAAACACCTCTTCCATAGAACCCAAAAAAATCAAAGACCAGAAACCCCAAAAAGAACATCTTCATCATCAAAACCTAGATAAATAAAAATTCAAAGACTAGAAATCCTTCTTTCTCTCCATCTTCATCTTCAACCTTAACCACCACCACAACCCATCAGATCTAAAAGAAGAGGAAGAGATTAAGAGACAACAAAGGCTTGGGGGTGTTAAATTCACAACAGATATGGAAGAAGAGAGACCGCGAAAGGGAAGGAGGGAAGAAGAAGACGATGGCGGAGGGAGAAAGAGGGACGATAACCCGTCAAACTCAGATTGAAGGTGGCGGCGGTGGTCGACAGCGACCGATCGTCAAATTTCTTTAGGGGTTTTGATGCGGACGTCGTGGGGATTCCACTGGTGGTTGTCTTGTGGTTAATGGAGGCCGGAGCTGGCCGGAAATCTGGAGAGAAGGTGGTGGCGGCAGTGTCGCGTTTTCTAGAACAAAGGGAATGAAGGTGGTCGTTCTGCTTCCTAGGGCTGGGGTCTCGATTTTGGGGCAGTGGTGGAGTGGTTCATGGTGGTGGTGCATCACTGTGAGGAAGAAGAAGAAAGAAGAAAGAAAATGGAAGAGGAAGAAAAAAAGAATTGGACGGCGATGGAGAGGAAGAAGAAATAAGAACTTAATTTTTTATTTCTGAATTTTGAGTTTTTAATTTTTAATATGATGTGGAATTAAAAAAAATGAGTAAAAGGCACGTGGATTGATGACTGTGCTAATTAAATGACTAATCAGCTTAAATTTGAGATTTGTCCTTAATTTGATTAAAAATATTTGTTAGGGATGAAATTTTACAAATTATTTTTTCAGGGACCCCATTTGATTCCCTTTCAAATGTTAGAGATCCCGAATATATTTAAGCCTAATTTTTAATATCAAAATTTCTAATCCAGAAATTTTTAATCTAAATAATACGAATTTAAATCCTACCCTTGACGGTATATTTTTGTTTGTCTTGAGCAAAATATCCCCACCATCGGTACTAATACAACGACTTCATTGGTGTCCTGACTATTGCCTTCTCCGGTAGAAACATGACGCGACACGATGCATCCACCTGGCCAACTACTACCACCACCACTGTGACGTCATCCCAAATGACTTCTTCCCCCTCCCCTTCACCTACCCTCGGTTCTTCTTTGTCATCAATGTCCTCCTTTAAGATAAAGATAGGAGGCATAGTGCTTGGCACATGCCTTGGAGCTTGGCCAATGGTCATAGGAGAGAGTACAAGGGCCTAGAGACTGATGCTTTTGGGAAGATCGACAGATCTGTCCTATTTAGTGGCATTTCGGTGGCGGTGCATTAGCAGAGGCTAGCCTCACCTGGGAGTCAGTCGTTGTCCCGTTTTCTGTGTATCGGTTGTTGATGTATAATCGGATTGTTGTGATGTGATATTGCATTCGTGCACTTTAACTTCTAACTAGAATTTCCCTATAACTTAGAGAAGAACTTCTAGTTCCCCACATGATCGTTATGTGATTGTTGTGTGTTGCTTGGGTCACTGGGTACTTTGTTATTTCGTTATGCATAATGCAGTTGAAACCATGTGTGAAAAGGAAGGAAAGGATGAAGACTGAGCTTTTGCCATAGCGGAAAGCGAAGAAAAAAAAAGTTAATCACAGATCGAGACTAGCTCTTGATACCATGTTAAGAACCAATGGTTCTTGAGAAAAGAAAATATGAGAAAATAATCTTTCTATTCTAATTATACATTGTTACAAGCTCTGTATTATAGACAAACATACACAATCCCGGATATTCCGGGTCAACACAAACGACGACATTAATTACAGACTTGAAATAATTAGCGAGTCACCTATCACGCATGGATAGGTGACAGGACTTAACTGGCACTCAAACGAACTCAGACGTTCATCTCAACCGACTTATAGTTTTACTCAGACGACTATATCTTCCGACTTATACAGACGATTATGTATATCGCTAACATCAACCCTAAGCTTCTGACAAGTAGGGTGTGAAGTCACATACTCAGTCCCTTTCTTCTTCATTCATGATAACCAGGTCCAACTTTAGACCTTGAAACTGTTTAAGTAATTCCATCCTTCCCACCGTCATAGTGGAGAAGACATTCGTAACCACGTTGGACTTCCTCAGGTGATATTGCGGTGTGAGGTTATACTCTTTTATGAACTTTTCCCATTCATGCTGCTTCACGTTTTCTCCTTCAATCAAACAAGTAACGCTGGTACATCAAGTTGAATCCTCCAATCCGACCTCTCCGAGTTGAATCCTCTATCTATCACTTGTACTCGGTTGACGATGAAGGTGTCATCCGTAAGTTGCAACTAAGCTGGGTCTTGTGCCGTTTGTATGCTCTACATCTTCATTCCCCTTTTCTCTTCAATGTTGGCCGATAGAAGGCACTACCGGAATCCTCACTTCGGAGCAGTTCCTACGAGGTTCTCTGTCAAGCATTTAGAGACACTCTATTTGGAAATATCATTAACCTACATGGTCCATCCAGTACCACAAGGTTCTGAGATAGCCAATTCATTCATAGATGTGCAAGTGGTATATATGCATATACGCACCTACAGTTGGTAAGGAAGCCTTTTCCTTTAACTATCATCAGACAGTACATGCAAACAGTAAAAGAAATCAAAACTCAACAACAAGAGAAAGTAACTGATGACCAAACCGCAAGTGTACGGTGGTTACCGAAGTAGTATAAAAGATATCGTCTCCTCAGGGATAAGTGTTTTTAAAATCTAAAATCAAATTGTTTAGAACTTAGTGCAGAAATTGTAAAAGGTTTGTTTTTGAAATAGGTTTAAGTTTAGAACTTGTAATAACAATTCGCAAAGGAAAAATAATGATAAAACTTAAGAACTTGGGCTGATTAAATAGAGGACTTGGCATCAAATTCAAATTGGTGACTTTCACACGATCAAAGCTTTCAAAACTTTCTAAGTTCATCATCTGCTATCTTATTCCTCTAAGCCAAACACTCAGCAATCTCAACTTGTTCATTATCTGAGTTTAGTCACCAATCAGTGTGAAGTTTTTCATAGAGTGCTACTCTTATCCTCATTCACACAAATCTTTCAGAGAACCAACTTGCTTATTCTCTCTGTAATTTGCTCTTCATATTTCTACCCACTCTTATTGAAGAGATTTTGTAGAAACCAATTCTTCTTGAAAAAGAAATGGGAGAAGTCCTGTCTAATACTTGTTAAAGAGAAGTCCTGTTAGAATACTTGTAAAGGAGAAGTCCTGTTAGAATACTTGTAAAGGAGTAGTCCTTAGAATACTAGGAGAAGTCCTGAAGAATACTTGTACTATTTTGATAAAATAAAAATCTTGGTAAAGCCAAGGACTGGACGTAGCCCTGTTGATTAAGGGGATGAACCAGGATAAATATCTTGTGTGCTTTATCATTCTGTCTTAGATTAAATTCCGCTGCACTCTTTAACAAACGTTTTCGAACTTATAACTGTTGGTTTTCGAAAAAGAAGTAAAAAAATCACACACACAATTCAAACCCCCTTTCTTGTGTGTTTTCGTTACTATCAATTGTTGGTGTTTTATCCGAGTCATTTTGTTGTACAACAAAGGTTGTACGTGCATTCATCATAAAATAACCTTAAGGTTGCTGATTGTTATGCTGAGCTTGTTGTTATAATTTTTGTTTATTATGTGTTGTTATTTGTTAGTTTCAAATTGCGGAAGCTGTGATATACCTATATTGTTTTTGATATACCCTACTTATTGTTGTATACCCTATTATTACTGTATTTCCTGTTGTCGTATTGTTTTGGGGAGTTGACCCTTGATTATTTGTTTGCTTGCTTGTTGTGTGAGCGCTTAACGCCAGAGGGATCGTCTATAAGGCCGGGATCAGCTTCTTATTCGCTCGTATCAGAGCCCTGTTGCCGAAATTTTCAGAGTGAGACGTGTCGACTGACAAGGAAAGCTCTTGGATGAGGAGTAGAGTCTAGGGTGAGGCTAGTGACTTTCGGTTGAGATCTTACCGTTGTTTGGTGATGCTCGTAGGGTGACATTAGTTGTGTCTGTATTTTCCTGCTTTAGAATTAGGGTAGTCTTCCCATGTTTTCGTGTGGTTCGTGAGGTGACACAGGGGGTGTTTGGAGTTAGGAATTTTCAACTTGTTTAATCTTCCGCTTTTAAATAAAGTTATGCTTGGCGGATGATGGTTTAATACTGGTAGTGTTTAATGATGGTTTCTTTTATCTAATGTTTTTGAAAAAAAAAACTTTGTCTTATATACGTGGTTGATATTAAGAAAATAACCCTCGAGAAATCGAGGTGTTATACATTGTGTCTCAATCCAATATGTTGATTCTTTCTATTAAAGTATGTATTCTTTGAAATTTCATTTGTAGATTGGTTATCATAATACATTGACATTATTGATGTGGTATCATTCCCAAAGGAATTTTTGCTAAGAAGTTTCTCAATCACTACCAATCAATTCATGAGCTACAAACTCTGATTCCATGGTAGGTTTAGCAACAATGATTGCTTGGATGATTCCATTTTATCTGACTTATGGGAGTCTTTCACCCCGACCTTCCTTAATATAGCTACACAAATTAAATTTTCTCTAATAGTTGGAAAATGAAGCACCTTTCTTAAAGCTGGATGTGAGTTTGGGAATAACTTTTCCTTTTCCCACCTAGAGTCTACCACCCAATATTTCACATCGGCTACGATATTGTCATTTCTCGTTCTGCACCTATACTAGTTTGCATGATGACCAAACTTTCAACAAACGAAACAATTCCATTTCTTTTTGAAGGTAAAGTTTGTGGTTTTAAGGATTTCATTATAAGGTTTCTTATATCCATATCTTTTCTTAGAAGGTCTATTTCGTACCAAATTTTATCGAGATGCCAAGTCCTTTGCTCTTTCTTCCTTGATCTCCTTGCGATTCGTCTCCTTAATGATAATGTGAGTGATGGGGTCAATAAGGGACAACTGCCTTGCTAACCTTTCAATTTTTGAGATATCAAGGAAGAGTTTTGTGTAAAGAAAGGGTGAAGGAAGACAAACCAAACTAAAATGGGTAAAAAAAATCCCCAATGAGGAGGATCCCCACACTAAAGGAGGGAAACTACATGTGTGACATAAGGGAGGAGAGCCCCCCACTCGCAATCGGGAGGGAGGATGCGACGTGTTAGAAATGTATGATAAAATCATTCGCGTGTCTTTATCATTTATGTATCTTCATTTAACAACATAACCTTTAGAGTAGAGTTAGACTTCCTAAATTCTAATATGACGGTCCAACTAAAGTGAACTAAAATAAACTGAATTTTTTTACTCTATGACCCGATAATGACCGAAATCCCGCGCGCGCAAACATTCTCCATGTTCGGATTATATGCATTCGGATAGGTCTCAACTTCTTTTTTTTTTTTTTTGTCATGGTGGGTCTCAACTTTTTGAACTGCCCTACATGGCAGAAGCAATCAAACTCGAGGCACATTGAATTCGTTAAAAAAAGTTTTATATTGGGCTTCTGTGTTTTGCTTACTCAAGATTGGGCCTCAACACAGAAATAGTTAAACGGACCCATACCCAAACCCCATTCGTTCACGCACTCAGCTTGAGCATGATGTACTAGACCAAAAAAAAAAAAAGCATGAGCATGATGTTCTGAAAAAGAAGAAGAAGAAAGAAGCATGAGCATGATGTCTCTCTGATCGTGTGTCATCCTCCACCCTACGTCAACGCTACCCACCGTTCCATTCTCAGGTTACCTCAATTCTTCTTTTCAATTCCGTTCTTTTCTTTCATTATTCTGTTTCGATTTCTTAAAATCCATTTGCCGCTTGCTGCTTTTGTTAGCACTAGCAGATCTAAGATTCCACATCATCCTCAACCGTCATTTTTTTTGGGCATTGGTTGAATGAGTGTTGTTATGTTTCTGCTATTTGAACGTGATTTCATGCTTGTTTATTCTGACCCATGGCTTGAAATATTTGCACCTGGTTTTGTTAATTGTTTCATCAATGTGATACTTGTAGTAGATTCTGTTTCTGTTTCAGTTTCTGAGTTAAGAATTGAAATAAAAACTTTCTTAATCGGAGATTTGGAATTTTAGTAGGAGGGCATTCATGTTGAAATCTAATTAAAAAAGTAAAAATAATTTTATGGTATGTGAATGGCATCTGGGTGAATGCATTAACTTCTATATCAAACGGATTGTCACTTTGTAACTTGTAAGATTTTTGGTTTTCACTTTCCACTATCTTCTGCTTAGGGAAATGGTTATGAACCAATTGACATGGTTATCAGTATCTTACGATATGTATGATACATATCTCAATACGATACAAATTATTGTGCCGACAAGTGTGAATCTAAAATGTATCTGAATCTCATTCTGTATCCTGATTCGAGAGCTGAATCTTACAATTCACGATTCACTGCTGAATAATATGATTCATAGTTGCGTGCATGTTACACTATAGCCCAGTCATGGTGGTGTGACCAGTATAGGTTTCGACTTGGTCTGCCACCACCTCTCTTGTTTATCACACCTTGGTGGTCCCTTCCCTTCCTTAGTCTATTTCTACTTGGTACAAGTTCAACTATTTATGATTCAACTAGTTTGAATTATATTATGATTATTTACTAGGATCTGAGTATTAGTAAAGTAATTTGCATTTTGTCATTTTATTGATGTTTTTTGGAGGGGTTGAACACTTGAACTGTGGGTAGCCAACAACTATTTTTCTTTTTATGGCTAGGATCTTTGATTATTTTGAAGTATATTTATATGATATATCAGTTCATTATTCAATTTATGACTTTTTTTATATATCTGTATCTTACAATACATTAAAAGATAGGATTCAAGATTCAAAAATTAGGGTCGTCCGATTCACGATACGAATCTCAATCTGATAAGCATGGTTTTATAGTATATTTGTAACAGAAATTTGTCAACCCTTTTAGTAATGAGCCTTTTCAGTCTCAAATGGGAGCATTCTTTTTGCCTAGCACTGTCAATGTTTACCATGGGGTTATCTTATCTACTAGGTTAATTATGTCATAGTGTTGGGTTTCTTTGCAGTGCAGGGAAATGGGTCTGTGGACTTTGTTTGAGGGGTTCTTGCTTCTTGCAAATTCTCTAGCAATTTTAAATGAGGACCGCTTTCTTGCACCTAGACGATGGAGCAGCTTCTCTGATTTATCACGTGGAAGGACAAAGTCTTTCAAAGTCCAACTTATGGGTCTCATTTATGCAACTCAGTTCCTCAGAGTTCCTCTCATACTTCTCAATTCCCTCTGCATTATTGTAAAGTTGGTCTCTGGATGATGCCTAACAAACAAGGTGACATGTCAGTTTCGAACAATTTCTTTTAAAATTTAGTTTGACTATTTATTTTTTATAACAAATTTATATAAAACATATCTTGTTAATTATGGGAGACAGCCTTAAGCTTTTCATATGTTTGAATTCAATAGTTAAAGAAATTAGTTAGTTTATGCTGATTTATCTGTGTTTGCCTGAGGCATGAGGCATTCCGACGAATATTATTTTGGTATGATGATATCATATGCTAGTAGCACATTTATTTTTGCAGCAGAATTAAGCTCATAATTTTAGCAATTGGCGTCTTATACAAATGTACTCTCCATTCTGATTGTTTTATCAGTATGAAATAACTGCTGGAATGTGGTTTGTTTTGTAATGGTGGTATCAGGACTTGAATCAGCCAACTTTGATAGTGTTAAACTAAGCATGTTGTTCTATGGGGAAATCAAGCTAAAGTAAGTCAGCAAACTGTACCATCTCCCTTTTATCTTTGTCTCTTCGCTTGCTTTCTCTTTCTAAGTTTACAGAGTATAGAATGCTGTTTTCATATTTCAGGAGAGGATAGTGAAAATAGAATGGCTATTTGCATTGCATTTGTTTCTTTGGTACTGATATCTGTTTCTTGAATAATTGCAGGTTCAGGAACTTTTGTCAGATGATTACACGAAGGCCTTTAAGGTAGTCAAGTTTGTCAAAATTTTCTGTAGAAACATCAATTTAAGTATTTCTCATTCTTTGTGTCTATATGATATTATTTATGGCCGCAATATAGTGTTCTTTACACTAGAAGCGTATACTGGCACAAATGGAAGACATTGTGATTTGTGACTCTTAAGTTCTGTGTTTTGTTTCATGATTTTTCATTTTCCTTGTGGTAAATTCCCATTTTACTTTTAATTGATTCTTGTTCACTTCACCAAACTGATGCTGCTACTGCGTTCTCTTGAGCAGTATGGTAAATTTCTTAATTTGCACCAAATAATCTGCCTGTTCGATGTAACAAGTTACTAATAGTGGCCAAGAGTGGAAGGTCTATTCAACAAAATACATTAACACTAACTTCTGCGAGGAAACTCTAAGCTTTATTCCTTTTCTAATGAAAGCATGTGAAACAAGCGTTAGAATGTAATGAATCAAATCATAAATCAGCAAAAACATGGTACGTTTTGGAGTCTACAGCAATCAGCCGTAGCGCTGAAACTGTTGCTGCAGCAGACATGAGGCTAAAGAAAATAATGTTGAGCCAGTGCCAGAGCTTTTGTGTGTTTGGTAGGTTGTCCTTCTTTGCCTCTAGGTACATGTGGTTTGCGAGGATGAATGTAAGGGGGAATGTGCTGATCGCCCCCGTGAGGCTCATGAAGTCTCCAAGGAACGGCAGGAGAGCCGACACGAATGTATTGAAGGCCAGGTAGCCACCTCTAACCATGATTCGAAATGATAAGTTCTTAACCTTCATTGCACTTCCTTTGATCCCAAATTTAGTATCCAGGTACTCATACATTGGACTTGCAAATATCTAGTAGATGCAGAGAAAAGGTCATTAGGTCAGAGAAACAATTTAAGTAAAACCATGTAAGAGTTGCACTGAGTTGGGAGACATCCCTCAGAGTCAAGGTTCGAACCCTCAGGGACAGGGTTCGAACCCTCAGAGACAGGGTTCGAACCCTGCAGATGGAAAAAATTCACCCCTCCCCCATCCCGACAATAGAAAAAGTATTTACTTACATGCAATGCAATGACTGATTGAAGAAAGGCTGTGATATTGGCCACAGCCTTCACCCAGACAGGACCAGACACATTATTCAGCAAATAGGTTGATGTAGAAGATCCAAAAGCCCAGTATCCTGTGAAGACAACTAGGTACAATGGTAGAACCCCAACAGTAAACTGAAAGTAAAGAGCTTTCATCATGTTCTTCACAACTGGCTCCTTGATAGTTGCCTGCGAGTTATACAACAAAATAAAACTCAATTTCTAAAGCAGGAAGAGAATTTTGTATCAATGCGAAACTGAAGATATCATCAATAATATCCCTCAAAATCTGGTTCTTGATCGAGCTCAATGGTTACCATATAGCCGACCTCACTTAGTGAAATAGTTCTATTGTTGTTCTGAAATTGAAGATAAGATCTAACCTGTATCTCAGGAAGCATGCCTGTGTTGTATGCGAAAACGAGATTTGCAGATGCTCCAATTGTTGTGAATACTTTAGCTGCTCCATCTCCTGGAATGCTGTAATCTCTAGGTGGTGATTTTAGTCCTGATCATCTGCTGCTGGTTAGTGCACAGTCACACTAGAAATGTAATTAACTTAAATTGAGCAAAATAATATTCAACAGTAACAATTTCAGCACAGTAATGAATCATTCTTCTCAAAGGAAAATTCTGATTATTAGTACTATTGTCAACTGTAAATTGAGGAAATGATAATTAATATTATTTTGAATTACTGCATGGATAAATAGGTATAAAAATGATGTTCACCAAGGAATGAAAATAGACATTTGATTTCTTCCCCAGGAGAAAAAGTGGATCGATTATGACAATTGATTTAAGGAAATGGTGACACCTATTAAAAAAGTGGCTATATGATCAATGTGCATGGATAGAAACAACAATGACATTTTACCATCTTTAAGCGATAGCACAAATGCTATGACAATATAAGCTAAGCTGAAGACTGTTGAAATTCCCAACCAAATTCCAAGAGCTGAAAGATGAGGAATGCAAATGGCAAACATTGCACACACTACTCCAGCTACGATGATACAATATGGTAGCTTCATCTTCTCATCATCACTAAATAGAGTATAAGTAGCCTGCATACCACAGTAAACATGAAAATTGGGTTAGAAAATATTCTTAAACAGACAAAAGCACTACAGATTAATCTGTAGATGATCACAAAAGGCTCATCACATGATGAAGAAAATGCAAATTTAATTGAATGGCTCAAAAGGTTTACTTGGTTCTAAATTTCCTCTTACTTTCAAGGCTGAACCTGCCAAAATGATGAAGCCAGTATTTATCATGAAAAGATTGATATACTGCAGAGCCCATGTGAGAGAATATGCTTTTTTACCTGCAATAAGAATGAAATGAACATCAGCAGCAGCAGCAGCAAAAATAACATGACATTAGGAAAAGGGACTTGTAATCACAAAATAGTCAACTACTTGCATGGAAATTTGAAAAGGGACTTGTAACAAAATTGTAGTTTTTTTTTTTGTCTATCATGTATTCTTCACTAGAGGTCATCCTTTCAACCCGAGCGCGTCAACTTTCTGGTGACACTAGCTCCCCAAGTGAGTTTTTTTCCATAGACAAGACTCGAATGTATAAATTATGTACCATTCTAACCGACCAACTCATTGATAAAATTTTGTAGTTAAAAGTGAAAATATAAAATAAAAACAAACCCTGTTTTAGTTGGGCTAACCATATATGTATCCAGCAAGATCTCTGTATCTGATGTGCCTTGTTCCTCCATATTCATGGAGCCTGGCAACAAGAGCATTTGCATAGAGTGATATTCCCGTAGCAAGAAGCAGACCAACCACACCGCCGGTCCAACCCAGCGGAACCATGACGGTGCCGGAATATCCAAGCACATAAGCACTGTTGATTCCGGTGGTGAGCACAAAAGCCACCTGCAACCATGAATCTGCAAAACAAAAAACAGAACATAAATTAAAGGATATTAATTCCTGCAGAAACATTGATTATTAATTTCTCATTTCACTAAACACCTACAAATCGTATATTTCTTTCAATTTCAAATAAAAACAAGTTTCACGACAAGCACAATTCAATTGTAGTAAAAGGAAAAACATGATAAAACAAGATAAATTGAATATATGTCAAAGACTGTCACACAAAGTCATAATTCTTAAAATTGACTCTGATTTTGACAACAATAAACAAATGCAAGCAAAAGGGAAACAATTTTTGAAAATCGGTTATATATAATAATTCGCTTGTGTCTGTTGCGTTGCGAATAAAAAAAGCGTTTTCTTTCTTCTCCCACATGTTTCAGCTGTGGGGTTTATCATCATGCTTGCAAGCTGTTCGTCATAAATTCACAATGAATGAAATCCGGAGAGAAGTTTCTATGAATAGCTGTTGTCGCGAAGCAGGTGAATAGTTTTTGCGAAACAGAAACAGAATTGATTCTGAGAAAAAACAAGACAGTTTAAACATGGTATTGTCCTAGGTAGCTGGGAATTTTGGAAATTGCATGGATGAATATTGTAATGAAATATTGGAACGAACCGCTGCTGATTTGATGTGCGGTATCTGGGATTTCAACATCCTCTTCCTCGTTGGCATAAACCTTGTTTGAATCATGATGTTCATCCTCTGCAATCCCCATTGTTGTTATTATTGTTGGGGATGCAAGTGTTGCACACTAAGCTGCTTCTCTTCTCTTCTCTTCTCCACCAATAGATAGAAAGATACTTTCACCTAAAATTGCCTTGCACAGAGGTTCCAATCCCTCCTCATATCCCTTTTTATACATAAATCAAGTTTTGTTGGCTGTTCGGCCACAACTAAAGGGAACCGGCCAATGACAATTCCCATTTTAGAATCAAACAAAGTAAATGCCAAATCAAATTATTTTCCACTTCAATCATTGTGTATTCCATTAATCGTTTCTATTTCTATCTTTTTTATGTAATTAATGATTGGACGGATGCAAAGGAATTCATTCACAATTAAGTTAAATTAATTTTTGGTACATCGATGGATGAGTATTTTTTTTACAAAAAATTAAGTAAAATTCTTCTTATAAGAATTACAGTTTCTAAAAAATTACCAATTGAATTAAAGTTTGTATATTTTTATCTATGAATAACTATTTTGGTAAACCTTTATGGATAAATTTACTTCTAAAAAAATTACAGTTTTGAAATTAAATTAAATAAATAAGTTAATATATACATACATATATATATATATATATATATATATATATATATATATATATATATATATATATATTAATAAATTAACCTTAAGACCATGGCCTTGAAGCCAACCCTTTCCCAAATGGGTTAGGGCCAAAAAGCCAACACAAGTAAAGCCCCCAAAGCCAAATCCCCCCAAAAGTCATGTGGGTTAGGGCCGTCCATGGCCCCTATAATTTCTAAAAACTCTCTTTCTAAACACTTAAACCTAAACCCTGAAATTGCCCGAACGAGGGTGGGCCGACCTTAGTTGGTCAGACCGACCTGAATGAGCCTGACTGACCTAAACCCTCAACCATAATCTATAAACCCTTAATACTAAACAAAACCTGAAAGGGTCTGGCCAATGTCGGGTTGGGCAGGTCGGAGTTGGACGACGACAAGTTAGTTGGGTCAGCATCGAATCGGGTAGGTCGGCTTCGGTTCGGACGAGTCAGGAACGGGTCGAGAGAGTTAGCATTGGCGTCGGTGTGTCAGTCTCGGGTCAAGCGCCGAGTTGGACAGATTGGTGTCGAGTTGAGTGAGTCGACGTTGGTTTAACGTCAGTTCAGGCTCATTTACTAATATCTTAATTTTAATTTTAATTCTTTGCTTTTAATTAACCAAAATAAAAAAGAGATAAACTAAAAAAAACATAGTGTTATTATTGTAATTTTTTTTTGGTGAGTAGGAAAAAGTTATGATTGTAATTTTAATTTAGGATCATCATTATAAAACAAAAAATAAAATAAGATTAATGTTTCTTTTGATTAGATATAGATTTTTATACAAAATTACTATTAAAAAAAGTAAATAAAAAATTAAAAAGGAGGTCCTTCACGAAGAGGGACTCTCCATCCAAAAAAGAGATGTCATAGAGAACAATTCAAAGACCACTTGGTGTGTGGCAGTGAGAACAGGGCCGAAATTTTGGAATGAAAATCACAAAGCAAAACAGACCAGAGCTTCATAAGCTAGTTATCAAGTTGCATCACCATGGATAAGCTTCTGTGCTACTTCACCGCCCTCTGCTATCGAAATAAATGAATTGAGAAGCAAGGGGGCCAGGGGTGAGAATTAAAGAGAGCACAGAGAGGGATACCCTGATAAAAAATTATACCGAGTACCCAATTTAGAACTCTAGGTATGTGTAGTAATTATCCTAAATTCCGGAATACTGTTTGTTTGCGTTCTGGATTTTACAATCTCGGATCAAACAAAGATTTTTACAAACCGGCTTATAAAACCCGGTACCAATGTGGATACATGTTCCGGGAATTAAAATCATAGAATGAAATGTATCCTACTTAAACAAGTTCCGGGATTTATAAAACCAGAACGTGTATGTATACCGAATTTTGTATTCCCGAATGAAACTAAAAATAACTTCTGTGATTTCAAAATTCGGAATGATAAGTGTTCTATTTAATCTTGTTCCGGGATTTATAAACCCGGACATTGTCTATACATACATTTCGGGGTTTTAAATCGTGGAAACTATTTAGCTTCTGGGTTATATATCCCGGAATGTAAAATTTCAAATTCGTGCTACCGGATTGTAAAACTCGGAATGATATTTACAGGTAATTAAACATTAACATTAATCAGTAAACATGCTTACCGGGTGCATGTCTAAGTATGACTCCCACAGAATGGACGCCACATACTCCGGGTAATTCCTGAGTAGTGTCAGGACCTCTGGGCCTCCTGCAAAAGGAGGGTCCTGCTGAAGAACAAATTCTTCAGTCTCTGCCTCAGATTGAAGCTCAGGCTGATCATGGGTATCTGCTTGAGCCTGAGGTTGAGCAACAGGTTCAACCTGTGGATGAGGAGGAGGTAGAACCTCAAGCTCACGGGTAGGTGGTGCTGGAGGAGGAGGTGGAGCTGAGGAAGAAGCATCGGTTTTACGTTTCCTGTTGGACACTGTAGGTGACAGACGCCCACTAGGGATACGTCCACCGCCGTTGTTGTTGTTTTTGTTGTTCCGTCCACGTCCACGTCCACGGGGTCCGAAATGAGTCCTTGCCATCTGCAAATAATAAAACATAACAGAATGAATCAAAATTAAAATATAGTTCTGGGTTATGAAATTACTTGTTCTAGGTTATAAAAATCGGAAGGTAATGTCCACATAGCCTGTGTTCCGGGATCTAAAACACGAGAAGATTTTATCATCCTCTTCGTTCCGAGTTTTAAATCTCGAAAGCAAACAATTAAAAGGTTTAACGCTCCATTTTCTAAATCTCAGAAGGGGTTTACAAAACTCTTTCTTCCGAGTTCTAAATCTCGGAAGCTAACATTTCAAATATAATTAACCTTACGAGATATAAAAATCAGAATGTTTCTAATTCACTTATCCGGGATATTAATCCCGGAAGTATAAAACATAAAGCTCTGAGGTTTAAAACCCGGGAAACCTATCCATAAAAGTTTCGGGATTCAAATCCCAGAACCCTAAACCAAAATGTTCCGTGATTTAAATCACGGAAGCCTAATCCTAAAGGATCCATGATATATATCCCAGAACGACGAGGGTCTGCTCCCATGGCGAACTCTTCGTCTTCAACAGTTGTAATGTTGAAATGAAGGAGATGAACAAGACGAAGGAAATGAAACTTACCTCAGAAAGCAAACGAAAAGAAGATGATGATGAAGGAGATGATGACGGAAACGACAGGAGCAGAGTTTGAGAGTGAGTGAGAGCGAGACTAAGAGCTGAGAGTGAGAGGGAGACGAAAGGTGAGGGTGAGAGTGTCGTGATCAGAAATCCGGAAGTGAGGAGGGAAATGGGGTGGGGGTGGGAGGTTAATGAAATAAAAAGGGTATTTTGGAAATTTTGAAAAAATGCTTGGAGTGTGATTTTGTGTGATGGGGGTGCCAATTCTAACTCCCAAAATTATAAACCATTCGAACACTAAGAGGCCATAACCTCCACCATTTCAACACCATCACCCCGTTTTACCAAATTCGAACCGCGAAGCCACCCTCATCCACCCATTATCTCATTTTCTTTGCTCTTTTCTTTGATGCGTTGCGCGGCCTCCCATTCGTGCGTGTTTCTGTTTAGCGAATTGAGAAATGCCTGCAACACACTTTGATTTTAAAAAGTTAACACATTTTCAAGAATTAGGTTAGTATGGATTTGGTATTGGGCCAATAGGTCCAACGTGGGAAATGGATCATTAAAAATGTCTAAAGTAAATAAAAAAAACGTCATTTTCAATTTAAAAAAATATTCTCTAAAAGATACAAATAAATATCTCTTCGAAAAGAAAAAAGACATCAAGTTAAATTTAGAACTACATACCTTTGATTTTTCTATTGTAATGGGTGGTGTGATTTTTGGGTTATCTAAATCATTTAAGGTAAATATTAGGTAAAATCACTCTAGTATTAAGTGACTCAATAATATTTTGACATGTGTCTACCTCATGAAACATATTAAAATATTATTAAGTCACTTAAGCTAGAGTGATTTTACTAATGTAAATCTTAAGTGATTTAGGCAATTTCGTGATTTATATCTCGTTAAAAACCCTAAACTAAAACCACTAAAAATCAATTGAAGTCTTTAGGACTACATAACCTTAATTTCTCTATTATTGCGAGAAATACATAAGAGCGGGAACAACTCCCGTCAAACACCTTTTAAAAAATCAAGTTTAGTCTTTAAAACTATATAGCCTTAAATTCTCTATTTTGACAGAGAATATGTGAGAGCGGTGATTTATATGCCACCAAACACATCAAATTAAAATCTCTATATACGACAATCTATCAACTCAAGTTTAGAATTACTGCCGAAAAATAATACATAGGACAAAGTTTATATCTTGTCAAGTCCATTTTGTAAATAAACCTTTATCTCTTTAAAAAACACTTTTGTAAATTATAAATCACAAAAATATCTTCTTTTTTGAGTAAAATAAATATTTTAAAAGTAATGAATTTTGCACAATACTTGTAGGGCAAGCGATTTCCCAATTTAAATGTCTTGGTTATATATATAACCAATTTTCTAATTATTTTGAGGTTTCAATTTCTCTAAATAAATTGGTTGCAACTCCATTCCAATTTCCCTAAACTCGGATATGTTAGAACCCATTTAAATACCTTTTTGACTACTTTGGATTGTAAGAATTCGATTAGCTGAGAGAGAATAACAACAGCCTAAAATATTATGCTTATTGTTATTGGGTAGAAGAAAGTTGAGAAATTGAGGAGCATAATGCATATATGAACAATTCGTACGATGGAAAATGATTTGCCAAAACAAATTGCGGGGAACAACAATTTGGCTTTTGATGACACAAACCAGCACCACCATTGCTTTCTTTTTGTTCCTTTTTTTTACCCTTTCTTTTTGCTCAAATGTTTTATATTAAATCAAGTGTTTGATTGATATTAAGTGAAATTTGGGCTGTCTTGTGGAACGACAGAGTTAATTAACTGAAAGATGCTCTACAGAATCCACTTTATTTTTTAAATGATTGATTGGTGGTGGCTTGGTTGTGATATGAATTGGATTTGTTTGATACTATTGAAGTATTATCGGATATGTTCTCAAGTTTCTATTGGTTCTGAGTAATCACTTTTTTTTTTTTGTCAAGTTCTCCCTAATCACTTGAAACTAAAGATATCCCAATATGTTCTCAGAGGATAGCTCAAGTGGTAAGAGCTGGTGACATATGAGTTAGGGAGGGGAAAGTTCAGAGATCAATCTCTGAAAAGAGAATTTAAATGTTTTTCGATATAATGAGAAAAAAGGTGTTCCAACCTGGCACTTTTTTGGTTTGGGGTTTCTTTAAATATGAAAATGACATATTATTCACTTTAAGACAAATAAAAAAAAGTTGAAAAGTTCGAACAATTTTTTTAAAGGTGTGGACAAAGACTTTAAGTGAGCAATATCTATTGGAATTCCAACGACAAGCGAGTGTTGGATAGCATTTTGACCACATTGATATTATTACTTTAGCTTTCAGCATATCCGACTCATTTGTATTATAATAATAAAAAAAAAACAAAAACAATTTTTTATATTAATTAATTTTTTTAAAACCAACCTTTAAAAAATTTACATCACAATATCAAAAGTATCATTTTGCTAAAGGACACGTCAATGTGGATTGAATTTCAGTTTACAAAACAAATTTTGGTTGTTTAAATGTTAGTTTCCAAGACAAAATTTAGGTCAATGTACAATTCCAAAACAAAGGTTGGGCCAATATTAGTTTGTTGTGATGTGATTTATGTTTAAATATTTTTATTTTAAAAGTATGTTTGATAAATTTATTTTATTTAGATAATATTAGTCAAAAACACTTCAAATGAGTGTAATTATTAAATAGGGTGAGTTTTTCAATAAAATTAAATATTAAAATGAGAATAAGGTCATTGATGCAAGAGAAACTAGGTTTTGTGAATAGAAAACAAATGTTTGAGTTGGGTTGAAATGAATGTGAGTTTAAGGCTAAAACTGAGTTTAGTAAATGTACTTTTAAAATTGCCAAACATAATGAGAACGCTTTTTTTTTTTCTTACGCATAATGACAACGTTACATATGAGGCAAAGTTGATGGATTTGGCCTTCTCAAACGGATATCCAAATAAGCACAAAATATAATTCTATATTTTTCTTCTCTTCTAACAAAATGCATACTTAAAAACGTTTAATTTTGAAAAAAATTAAATTATTTTGAGATTGAATCAAAATGACATAATTTTTGTACAACATATAAAGTCCTAGATATTTATAATATTACAACTTTTCTATATCCACACTCACGTTCTCTTTTGTCTGCTCTTCATTTTCATTTTTTTTTTTTTTATCATTTTATACATGATATCTCTCATTATTATTTTCTATTTCTCTATGGAGTCATGTGGGGTGGAATGAGGCTAATTATTATTTTCCTCAACATGCATTATAAGTGAAAGAATTGTGATATGCTCACACTCTAGTCTATTTTATAATCCATTTTTACTCATTTTTCTCTTTATTTTTTACAGTTTTTATCACATAACATTAAATAACTCATTCTCTCTTTTTTTCTTCTTTTTCTTATTTGGTGGAGAGGTGGAAGAATGTGAACATATGCTTATAGATAACTGAATAACATATTGTTAATTATGGGACATATATACGTTTTTATAATGGTTAATTAATAGAGATAAATCGTACACCTTTTCTTAACAATCATGGTGGTGCTTCTTTTTTCCTTTTCTCGTTGAACGACTACTTTCTTTTGAGATGCTTTTGAAGCTTACTGATAAACCACCACATAATAGTTTATGTATTACTTTGCTACGAAACCTGAAGTGGAAGAATGCAATTATGTTGTTGGGCACAAACCTGTCTCGTGGAAAACTGACTCTGATTCAAAAGGAAACGAAGATGACCAATGAAATTATAAACTTGTAATTAATAAGGATGTCAAAATGTTCTGTTAACTCACGCCTCACATTTCTAAAAACAAAGCCACTTTTATTTTCCATATATGACTCAAATATGTTCGTGGTACCTAATATTTGAAAGGAAATTAAATTGGGTTCCTGAAAAATTAATTTGCAAAATTTCGTCCCTAACAAATATTTTTTAATCAAATTAAGGACAAATCTCAATTTTAAGCTGATTAGTCATCTAATTATCCATGTCATCATTTCCACGTGGCTTTTTTATTCCACATCACTAATTTCTCCTCTCCTCTCACTTCTGAAACCCTAATTCCTCACCCAAAAAACCCAGCCACCCAACCTCACCTCTCTCTCCCCTTCAACCTTTGCTCTATGGTGCCACTATTCTCGTCACTGTCGCCGTTGCTCATTCCTCCACCACCGCGCGCCGATTCCCCACTCTAGAACCTCCGCCGTGACGCTGCAACATCACCGCCCCTGTTTCAGGCCCCGCCATCTCCGACCTGAAGCACCGGCGTCACCGCACTGTCGCGTGTCCTCTCCCTCCGTTATTCACTTCCTGTGGTTCCTCTGCGCCGCCACACTCCCCTTCGTTCTCATCACCATCGTCTTTTCTCTTCCTCACGTCGCTCACTTCCCTTTCCTTACTCTCTGAATCTCTTCCTCTTCTTTTAGATCTGATGGGTTGTGGTGGTGGTTAAGGTTGAAGATGGAGAGAATTAGGGATTTCAGAGACGAGAATCCACGAAAGCTTGACGGTAGGAGGTGGTGGCAGTGGTAGTCTCAAGCGAGTGGAAGGTTGGGATTCTGACTCTGGTCCAGGGGTTTGATTTTGGGACTCATGAAGGACCTGCTTTTTCTTTCATCCCTTCTCTTTGCTGTTTGATTGTGTCTATGGTGGTGGGAGGCTGTTTGATTCTGACTCTGGTCATGGTTCAGTTAATTTTAGTCCCTCTTTTTTTCATCTTCTTTCTCTTCCTCTGCTTGATTCTGAATGTTCTTTTCATCTGGGTTTTCTGTGCTTTTCAATTAGGTTGGGGTGGCTCGATGGGTTGGGTTGTGTTGGGGGTTTCAGTGGGTTGAGGGTGGCTGATCTGATGAAGGGGACGGTGGTCACTGAGATGGATTGGATTGTTGTTCTTGGCTGAGATGGTGAGACGGAGTCGCAGAGGGAGAGAGGGAGGAGGAGGATGAAGAGGATGTGGAATTAATTATTAATTTTGAGTTTTTAATTTTTAGATTTTAATATGGTGGAATTAAAAAAATTAGTAAAAGTCATGTGGAAATGATGACAGGGATAATTAGATGACTAATCCAGCTTAAAATTGGGATTTGTCCTTAATTTGATTAAAAAACATTTGATAGGGACGAAATTTTGCAAATTATTTTTTCAAGGACCCAATTTGATTCCCTTTCAAATGTTAGGGACCCCAAACATATTTAAGCCTTTCATACATCATCGATCAATCAATGTAAGGACTAAACAGATTTTCAATTTTGGTTAAATTGCATGTATACTCAGCCGGGTTGAATTACTATGAACGGTAAAATACTCTCTACCAAGTATTTAACGCAGTTACACTCATAAAAACTTAAAATCAAGATATCTACTTTTTTTTAATGTTAAAATACAAATTTGATATAACTCGGCTTAAACTAGAATAACCTTTAGTCAATTGACTTAGCTTGATGGTCCCATTAATACTTTTGACAATACTTTATATAGCATTAATTTTGGAAAGTATTTTGTGTATTTTGTTTTGGGGTATTCAATAAATTTAGTAATCACAAAAATAATTTGTCTCATAATAACCAATGTTCGCATAATCGAACCAGACATCAAACCGTTCGAGTTACCGATTTACGATTTTTATGGTTCAACCGAGGTTGAACCGTGGTTGAACCGATTGTGATTAAATAATATTTTTAATTATGAGTATAATACATAATTAGTTAATTACACACACACATATATCACTATTCAACCGAACAATTCAAGTATTAGATACAGGACTTCTCCAGAGTATTCGAAGGACTTCTCCAAACAAGTATTAGCCACAAGACTTTTTCAGAGTATTCAAAGGACTTCTCCTAAGTATTCCCACAGGACTCCTCCAGAGTATTCTCAAGGGACTTCTCCCAACAAGTATTATCAGGACTTCTCCTAAGAAAAAATAGATATCTTCTACAAAAGACTCTCTTCTTACAAGAGGGATAGTAGAAATTTTAAGCACATATAAACTCTAAGTGTTGTGAGAGGTTTGACACTTGGGTAAACACTCAAGTTTCAGGAACAGAGATGATTTGCAATGGTTCTCTGGTTGGGTGTGAAAGAGGTGGATAATATTTGACACTTAAGATCTTTTCACACTTGATTAACTTCACTCGGATTTGTGGTTTGACACCAGAGTTTCGAGTGAGGAAACTGTGCTTGGGCGATTTTAGAAAGATTGAGCGCTTGTGTTTTAATTTCGTTGTAAGTCGCCAAGTTTTTCAGTTTTCGAATCTTCCTTTTATATCTTCTCTTCTTTCTTCCCGTTTCCCAACAGATTTCTTCTTCTTTCTTCAAGTTTCAATGGATCTCTTTTTGACCGTTGAAAGCTTAGCATTTAATGCATTCTGACTTTTCATCTAATGCAGTTGTGGAGAGAGAAATTAGAGTCGTTGATATTCTGACTTGTCACGTGATTTGAGCTCTTCCCCTCGGTTGTGCTTGACAGCTATAGACAATGTGGCCTTAGACGATGCTGTCTCGTTTCATAAGACGATGCTGTCTCACATGACTAGATGATACTGCTTCTCTTCATCAGATGATGCTTACCCTTTTTGATCAGACGATGCTGCCTTCTTTCGTTAGACGATGCAGATTGTCTTCACCAGATGATGCTTCTCATTCTTGCTCTCAGACGATACATCCTTATGTCTGCATGGACGATACTTTCATTCTTTGTCAGACGATTCTTTCTTCATTGATATCAGACGATGGGGATTCTTTCTTGAAAATAATAAATCATATAGTTTAGGAAATAAAATTGTTATCATTCAAAACATGATAAACGATCTAACTCGTTTGAACCTAACACTTGTATGGTCCGTTTCATCTTCTGCATAGCCCTAATCCTCTGCTTTCTCCTCTTTTGAGAACGAGAGAGTGTTCGGGGTTCGAATGGATGGTCCTTGTCACTTTTATTCAAGACCCACTTATCCTTTGTCACCCCTGACTTAGGCTTGATCATTTTCCCGGTCACTAGAGAATATTTCTCCTTGAGGTAAACTTTGAGTGAGGTTTTCCCTCCAAAAGTACTTATCTCGGAAATCCTGGTTTCTTCCCCCTTAATCAGCTGTTGGATATGTTTTGCTGCCAATGCCAGATTAGCGAGTTCAATTTTCCGGTTAGCCTGATATTTGGCTTCGAGTTCTCGTGTTGTCGACCCAGTTAACCGCCTCTTCTCGATGATAGGGGGTTCCAGCCGATCGGACACCATGCTTTCCCTAGCAACGGGCTCTGGAGCATAGGTTTGTACTTCCTCCTTTCTCACCCACTTCTTAACTGTAGAAGTCCTTCCTTGAAAGGACACCATATTAGCTGGCGCAGAAGGGAAAGGATCGGTGTCGATCTTCAAGCTTGCTGTTGTTTGGTCTTTTAATTTTAGTCTACCTTCCCGAATGCCCTTCTGGACAACGTTCCGGAAGACAACGCATTTGGCAGTTAAATGGCTGTAGGAATTATGCCATTTACAATACTTCTTTCCTTTGATCTCCTCGACTGAGGGGATTTTGTGACCATTCGAAAATCATATTTTGTGATCCATCAAGAGGGAATCAAAGATATGGTCGGCCCGAGTGATGTCAAAGAGATATTCCTCTCGGCTATCCATTTCCTTACCCTTGGGAGGTCTCAGTGCATAACAGGTGTAAGGTTTCCCATGTAAGATTTCTGCAGCCATTGCTTCCCCATAGGGATCCACAGACGCCTCGTCTATTTCCTCATCATCTATGGTGGAGATGAGGTGAGGCCCTCTGCCTGTTCTGTTTGAGCGTTTTTCTTCCTTTTCTTTGATGAAGGACTCAATGCGTGAGGCATTTAAAGCTAATTGGGTAAGATCACTGTACTCTTGGGCAATAAGCCTATCTGTAATTTGAGGATGCATATTTTTGGTGACCATATGCGCATACTTAGATTTGGGAAACTGTACAGGGCATCAGCTCTTCAATTTCCTAAACCTTTCGAGATGTTCAACAACTGATTTGTCGAATCTTTGACAAGTAGCCATTAAATCAGCAACCGAAATATCGGGGTAAGGACTGTAGAACCTATCATGGAAAATCTTTTCCATTTCTGTCCAGTTCTGAATGGAATTGGGAGGCAAGGAGGAATAACAACTGAATGTTGCCCCTGTTAACGACAAGGGGAACAATTGCAGTTTCTAAAACTCGTTTTGGTTTGCCTTTCCACATTGGGCTGTGAATCGTCCGATATGTTCCATTGTAGACTTATCATCCTCGCCTGAGAAAGTAGTAAAGTCCAGGACTTTAAAATCTCTCAATAATGGGACAATCCTATCCACCCATTCAGGGTGCGGCTTCTGATAGACAGGTCTATCGATGGGCCGCAACTGAACGCCAAAATGTCGTCGTATAGCTTCGATAATCATGTTGGGAACAATGAAACTTGGTTCCCTGGGCTCTCCTGAGTTAGGAGGGTTCCCCTGGTGTCCAAATCCTTGAACTGGTGGTGGTACGAGCACTGGTCTCGGTTGAGTTGGTAGTGTCTGATAGCGAACAGTCAGCTGCGCTGGCTGCTCATAATAATGTTGCTCAGGCACTCATTCGAATTCAGTGTTGCATGTAGGGGTCCACTGCTTATTGTTGTCTCTACCAGTCCACTGAGACACGTTGGGCCAAACGGGTTCGGCTGACAACAGTGGTGGCTGGACAAAGGAACATCCTCCAGCGTTGTTGTTGTCCATACTGAAGGGAAGCCATGTGGGGATAACCCTGGGTGGCCTGCCCCCCAAGTGTGGGCACGTTTTGAACAGCATGGGGCGGAAAATCCAGCCCTCGCCGTTGCAAATCCTCCTTGGCAAAGTGCATATCGTTGTGCACCATGGGTTTCACAATTTTGGCCAAGTTCTTAGAGACTTGAGCGATGATATCGTTAATCCCCAGGTCTTTCCGCTGCCAAATGAAGGAAGTTGTGGTAACCATGCTTTGGTCTCTCTCTTCGTTTGCTGTCCCAACGACTTCAACATAAGGAGAAACAGTCGCTGCGGCTATCGCCGAAATGGCGCGGCCAGCAGGATCCGTAGCAGGTTCTGTTTGTACTGGCATTGTAGTGGAGGTAGAAGCGGTACCAGCAAGCTAGGTACGGCTACTACTGATTCTGCGATTGCTTGAAGACTCCATTTTATTCCAGACCTTAACTTAATACGCCAATAGTGAGTGTGGTCCCACCGGGCGCACCAAATTTTTGGTTCACAAATAGATTTGGTCGATTAGGAAATGGATTCGGTCGATCTGAAAGTCGTGTGGTCGGTTGGAAAACCAACTATGATTCCCTAATCAAGTGATTGCTCGAGGAAGGGACTCTGTTCCTCAATATGGATTCCTAAGATACTCCAAAAAGCTCTTAGTGCCTCGCTATTGAAGGATGTTTAAAATAGGACTTTGGCTATGAACTAAGGTCTACTCCTAAGGAATGTAAAGGGCTGAAAAGCAGTAAAGATAATAAATGCTGAAAGCTGTAAATCGGCTGAAAGATAAATTGCAGAAAGCGATAAAGAATTTAAATGACTGAAAAGTAAAGTGCTGAAAAGTAAAATAAAGATAAAATGCGGAAAATTTGTAGATTTTGATTGATTGATTGATTGTGTGTGTTTGTACAAATGACCCTTCCTCTATTTATAAAGGCAAATCGGCTAACTACTTAGCAGTTGGAAAGAATATGCGA
This sequence comes from Acmispon strigosus, assembly GCA_030819835.1. Classification (NCBI taxonomy): domain Eukaryota; kingdom Viridiplantae; phylum Streptophyta; class Magnoliopsida; order Fabales; family Fabaceae; genus Acmispon; species Acmispon strigosus. The sequence goes on from JAUAMA010000007.1 coordinate 33,291,030, forward strand.
CACCCCACGTTCTCCGATCATTACAAGTGTTTACAAAATCGTGGGGTATCATCGTTCCCTCTTTCCTAGTCAGCCTAAAGGCTTTGTTTCAACCATTCCTCATTACATCGGCTAGCTCGCAACCACTTTCTCCTATTTTCGCGGGAACGAGCCCACTAACTATTTTGGTACGTGGAAAGCTTCTAGAAACCTGATGACTCATCCTACTTGTAGCTTAAGTTTTTGCATCTTCCCTAAATCTTGTTCTTGTACACTCGATCCACTTTGGCCGATTACTCGTGCTATCAATCGGATAAACCCATTCGAATCGGCTACTATTCTGCTCGACCATGTTCCCCAATCAACTCGAGTGACCCTTCAACTTCTAACTAGCCGTTACAAATTTTTGGTGCCAACAACTTTTTTCAATTGATTAAAACTTGGGTGTTAGATTTCTCACCCTAACAACCTATTTCTGCACCTCCCTTCCCATTCCGGAATTTAAAACTTGGAAGGCAAATTTTTCGGGATTTGAAATTTCGGAAGCAAAATTTCCAAGATTTAAATCCCGGAAGGCAAAAATAGAAGGGTGTGAAATCTTGTTCATGGGGTGGGAAACCTAACATCCTAAAACTTGAGTGGAAAATAGTGATGAGTGGTGAATCTTAATACATCTCTAGCTAATGAGACATGGTTCATTATACCACCCAACCTCATTACATTGTCTTGGTAACAAATGGGTGTACCAAATCAAACGTAAACCCAATGGATCCATTGCTCAATATAATTTTGGTATTTTTTTGTTTTCGTATGTGCCTAAGGATTCTTCTATCAACGATCCGAGGTCAGTGATACTTATACATTTAGCCTATTTGTGAATCCACAAACAAATGAAAGTTTGAACAAAAAAATGAAATAGTTCTTTGCATTACCATCTCTCAAGGTTGCTCTCTCAAAATCACATGGATGTTAACAATATTTTTTGGTTTCTCAACCATGCTCTGACGGCCCTAAGACTAATCCTCTAAGGCTCTAAAATCACATTAAATTGGTAGGTCTCTTCCAATAAATATTTCTCCGTACACACCACTCATGAATATCGAATGTTAACAATACTTGTATGAACAATTTTAGAACTAAATATTAAAAGTAAAATTCTTTATTAATCTTTCTTCAAGTAAGTTGGTTGTTCTTTAATTAAATGATATTCTGTTCATTTAAGATCTCACATTAACTAGATTAACTAGACACGACAAATTGATTAAACAATCTGCACGGTCGAGCTAGCTTTTCAGGTTGATTTGAGTTAATCCAAACTCTAATTTTAAAAAAAATTCTATGAAGACGTTTAACCAAATATTTATGCACACAAGTAATTTTTGAACCTAAACAAACTGATGTATAATAAACATTTTGTATTTACCAATCCTATGATTTGAGGGGAACGGAATTCCTTCACCCTTAATCAGTATTACTCTACAAAACAACCCAGGAGTTAAAAACAGACAGAAAATTAGTAGAAAGAACCATAAAAAGTGCTAAATCATCCAATTCTTAGGCCTCGATTCCATTTAAGAATGGATTGCAGAAAAGTAAATCTCAATTACTCAAAGGAATTCAAGAAGACGGAGAACCATAAAAACTAAAAGAAGAAAAGGAATGTTACTTCCTTGCAATTTCTCTTTTTGATCATTGAATCAGTTCTTTGCCTTAGAGTGATGCTTTGGGTCCTCAGCAGCTCCACCCCCTTTAGATCCTTTCTTTGCTTTACCGGTTGCAAAAGTTCGCTTGCTTGCAACTCCAACTGCTTCTTTGGTGGTAAGGACATGTCTAACAGACCTCACATAGTTCATTGCCGTAACTTTCTTCTGAAAGACAAGTTTATATCACTTCAGGGAGGAATATAAATACATAGGGCATGTTTGCATGTTTGGGCCAGATCCACGTTTCCAGAAATAAAAAATAGTTGTTTTTGGATTCTTGAATCCACGTTTGGCCTCTCCAGACGTGAAACCAAACACACCCACAAAATAAATCTACATGAATTAACCACACTGCACATATATTCCTTCCGCAATGTGTGGTTAATTTGCATTATAAAATTTGAAATCAGCACCTTGACTGCTTAAGAATTCAGACATCTACTGTATAATTAGGATGAAATACATAGCTTAACTTCATTTTCACTTGTGGTTGATATATTTTCCGCAAGAAAAAAATTACAATGTTAAGTGTTGTTCTATTTTAATACATTATAAAATAATATTATCTTAAAAATGATTAAAAAAATTCAAATACAGTAAAAAAGGGTACACAATGAATACTTATAAAACAGAATATAAAAAAACTATGATAATTAAGTCTTGTACAAGAATAATAAATACTTTCAAGCTAATGAAAGACAAAGGATGTATAGAGAAACATAGGTAAAATACTGGAAAAAAAAATGTCAACAATAAGAGAGTATATGAAATTAAATATAGGACCAATTGGTAAGATATCAAAATTATTTTACAAAATTCTATGTGTTTATTCGATTTTCATTTAAAAACTACATTTTTTTCCTTAAAATCTTCTATCAACATATATTTATTAATTAGACTAAAATTTTGAGAACAAACGTGTATAATCTATTTTCAAATATAAGAAATATTTTAAAAATATTGTTTATTAATTTTTTTATTTGTGTAATAATTTAATTTGCTTACTTTCTTATTGAATAAATTCAGTCTAATGAATTTAAATTGTTACAATTACTTTTACAACTTTTTTTATACATTTTATATTTATTAACTATAAAATACAAAAAGTGTCAAAAAAATTTTATACTTATATGTTTATAATAATTTATTGACTAAACCTAAAACTTTACTAATAATTATTTTACATTCTTAAGTATTTTTTTTATAAAACAACACAATTGTTCATAAATTTATTAATTTTTTAATTTATATCTTTTTATACAAATGATATAATTTTTTTAGTCATGTAAATTGTAAAAAAAAAAAATTGAACGTGTTTCTTTTTATTATCAATTTTTTATAATAGCAACATAAACACTTATAAAAAGAGAAACAAATTCAATAAATTTTATTTAAATTTTTTTATTCAAATCAATTTTACATTAATTCTTTCAAATAAAAATTGTAGGTTAATTATGAATTTAAAATAATAATTTATCTCAAGTTTAATGAGAGATAAATTTTAAAAAGAATGAGAGAGAAAAATATTATTAATTTTGTGTTGATTAATACTGGAATGAATATGTCAAATAATGATTGCGGTAATGGAGAGTGAATTACACCACCCAATAGAGAAGAGAGAGACAATGAGATTCTTTTAGAAGAAATGATGTGGCTGCATGTGAGGGAGAATGTATTGTGTGAGTGCCTCACTCTCTAAAGTGAGGACTCACAATTAGAGATACTATGGTTGATACATCAATCTAAACTTCAACTTTCCTTTTACACCTCGCCGGCGTAAAGGTGGACTTTAGTCCCCAGACTATAAGAAATTGTTGGTTTTAGTCCCTGCCGCCGGCGTGGTCAACGCTAGAGCTCCGTTTTGCTCATGTGGCACTGCCACGTCAATTAATAAGATACGTGGAATTTCTTTTTATTTTTTATTTAAATTAAAAAAAAAAACACAAACTGCTTTCTTCTTCTTCCTTCTTTCTTCTTTCTTCTTTCTTCTTCTTCTTCTTCTTCTTCTTCTTCTTCTTCTTCTTCTTCTTCTTCTTCCTTCTCTCCTTCCTTTTCCTGTTTCGTCTTTCTTCTTCGACATCTTCGTTCGTCCTCCGTTAGGAGCCCAGAAGCAGGCCACGAGGCACCACCGTTCCCATCTTCTCCTCCGACATGACTTCGTCAATGTCTCCTTCTCCCTCCGTTTCCGGCCGAACCAGTGGGCCAAAGGAGAAACCATCACCACCAACGGAATCCCCACAACGTCCGCATCAAAACCCCTAAAGAAATTTGACGATCGGCCGCCGTCGACCACCGCCGCTGCTGCCTTCATGGTTGTTTTCCGACCAATCCTTTTGGCTTTTGAGAAAACGGGTTGCACGACGACGATCCTCGCCACGAGGAGAAGAGGATCCCATGGTCCTTTGCCATCGCCGCCGTTCACTGCCGTCCTTTGCTCTTCTTGTTGCTCTTGCTTTCGATTTCTTCTTTTTTTGTTTTTGCAGCTTGGGTTGAAGGGGATGATGGATCTGGGTTGAATTCTTCATCTTCACGATTCTGATTCTGGGTTGAATGAGTTTGAGTTTTGGCTTGCTCTTCTTGTTGTTGTTGCTTTCAATTTCAGTTTCGTTTCCGAGTTTTAGCTTGTTATTCTTGTTATTGTTGGTTTTGAATTTTAATTTGAGTTCTGACTTGCTGTTCTTATTGTTGCTTCAAATTTCAGTTTCAGTTTCGTATATGGTTTATGCTTTGAATTTCAATTTCGAATAAAGTGAGGTTTCTGGGTTTTAGTTGTTGTTGCTTTGAGTTTCTGGGTTTATTTTCTTGTTTCGGTGTATGAAATGGTTGAAGGTTGGGTGGTGAGGGTGATAAATTTCTGGGTTTGTTTGTTTTGAGTTGAAGGAGGATGAAGAATTCTGGAAAAATTAATGGAGGTTAGTGTTTGATTTTTGATGTTTTGTTTTTCTAGAAAAAAAAATAAGATTTTTGATGTTTTGAGTTGAAGGAAGAAGAAGAAAGAAGCACCGAGGGAGAGAAAGAAACAATATAATTCTAGGTATTCTGGGTTCTGAGAGGAAGAAGAAAAAAAGAAAGAAGGAAGAAGAAGATAGCATATGGGGGTTCTGCATTTTGGCTTTTTTTTGTTTTAATTTAAATAAAAAATAAAAAGAAATAGCATGTGTCTTAATTAATTGACGTGGCAGTGCCACATAAGCAAAACGGAGCTCTGACGTTGACCACGCCGACGGCAAGGACTAAAACCAACGATTTCTGATAGTCTGGGGACTAAAGTCCACATTTACACCGACGAAAGATGAAAAACAAATTTCACTTATAGTTCAGGAACCAAAAACATATTTAACCATCTAATAAAAACTACTCATTCTTGGGGCTTAAAGAGAGCACGTAACTCGCCACTCCTCCCCTGCCTCGACTCAACACCACACACACCTCTAGAACTTCCACTTTTTATGCCCAATGATAATCAATCATGTTGTGATATGACTCTATCTAAAATCATGGATAGCAGTGTCTATATTCTATCCAAAAGAATGATTTTTCAACAATATCATCTAAAATAATAATAATAATAATAATAATAATAATAATAATTACAGAATCCCAGAAACAGTTTAAATATTGTACTAGAATTTACATTGCCATTGGATATATTTACATTCTATTACCAGGCCTGTATATGTTTGTGAAGTGAACTGCAAAACAATACATTATTTCTAACATTATTCTTTAAATGCTAACACATAACTCAGAGGCAGAGGAAGGCTCATAAACCCATATTGTAAAACAGAACAGTAAGATTATTTTAATCAAATATGAACTCAATCTCAGCTCTTTCTTTCTACCAAAAACTGAACATGTAACTTCTACCATTCTTAAAAAGCTTATAGATTTTCTTACAATATTTCAGTTGAACTATGTAAGAGATTGAATGACAGAAATTTGCAAAACAAAGAAGAGCGAGAGAGAGAGAGAGAGAGTTAGCAAAATTAAACAACCAAGCAAACAGAAGGATGAAAGTATTCATTTCAGTGTGGAATTGTGGATAGACAATAAATTATTTATAAGAAAATGAAAATATCAAAGACAGTGGCAAAAAATGAAAACGAAAATTGCTTTCCAGGAAAAAGCACTCTTTTTACAGTGTCAAGTGGAACTACCTTCAGTTCCGGTATATCCTAAGACAACCTTTGGTCTAGGAGTCAAAACTTAGAATCTCAATAAAAAATCACACAATCATAACTTTGATATAACCAGAATTTTCTCACATCACAGGCTTTAAAGCTGAATTTGTCCCTTTTTCACAATTTTCTCATAACAAAATGAAATTCCAAGCATTCCCTGTGCTTAATAAGCATTATGCAAGGTTAATGAACTTATCTCAGTCAATTTCAACAAAACTCAAATTGAGGAGCAAGAGTATCTTCCATCAGCATGTATGTTTAATTTCTTTTCAAATTCCGTGCACATGTTACAAAACATAGAATTTCTCATAGTACCAAACTTCCATAAATGATAACACCAATACACTAATTGTGTGTTCCAGATCCTTATTGTATTAGAACAGATCACTTATTAATTTGTCTATAACTCAATCTTTTCTTAGACGTTCTATACTTCTATTCATTTGTTCAAAGCTTTCAATTTTAATTCACATGTTGTAATCAACATCACAAACCAAGAGGTTATGTTACAAGGAGAACATGTTACTGTATACAAAATTTAAGTCGCAACCTTATCTTTTAACTCTCATGACCCATAGCAATTTCCACAGCCGATGAGACTATCACAGGGCCTATTACATGCCTTTCCACCCCCTAAACTCAGTACCATGAAAGAAATAAAAATGTTTTGATTAAATAACGTATTGATAAATATATCTACAGTAAAAAGAGCTAGTTTAATTACATGGCAATAGTAATTTAATGGAAAACTGACAGCTACCAAGATTTTATCTAATCAAATCATTACAGCAAGCAAATGAGGTGCGTGATATCCCATAATATACTTTGGCAGCAGTCTTATTAATTGTGGATGGCGGGTCATGGCGTAATTCCAAAATCCCGCCATACATGACAAATAATGGTGGTCGTATGCCGGATATCGGCCATGGTGGAAAGCCAAAAAACCGCCATAGCGGATATTTGATAACACTGTTTGGCAGCAACTCTATTTGCAGAACTCAAAGAATAACATCATTGCAGAATTTATAACATATAATGATGTTTCAATTTCTCAATCTGATAGCAACACAAGTTATAGAGTAAGACCATAATAGAACCAGTAAAGTTCTATTAAAATCGAATCATTACAGTATCAGTGAATTCAAAGCGGATAGACAAGAAATTGTTTATAAGAAAAATGAAAATATCAAAGATCATGGCCAAAAATGAAAATGGAAATGTAAATTGCTTTCTGGGACAGAACTTTTTTTACTGTGTCAAGTGGAACTACCTTCTGTTCTAGTATAGCCTAATCCCTAACACAACCTTGGGCCTTGGAGTCAGAACTTAGAATCTCAATAAAAAACCATACAATCATAATTTTGATATAAGCAAAATTTCTCACCTTATGCTAGGTTTTTAATTAATCCAACAGCAGCCACCAGTAAAGGAAGGGAAATAAGGATAATTTTTGATATTTTTTAATACTTAAAACTGGAAAATAAACAAGAGAGAAGAGATAAAGAGAGAGGGATACGAAAAAACAATCCTAATGGATTCACAAGAAGGAGAACCTTCTTTCAAGGGAGAATCCCTTCCAAGGATAAAACCCTTTTACAAATCTAATACTTCAATCATACTCTAACATAAAGAGAGAACTCCTATTTATAATAAACTAACCCTATTAAGCAAGTGACTTTGGCCCATGCAACTCAAATAATAAAAGCAACTCAATACCAAAGCAAATAACAAAAGCAAACCGATAACATAAACTCAGGCCTAAACACAACATAACCTCTAAGTGTGGGTGAAACTGTGGTTGAACCTGGGCCTGTGCCTGAGGCTGCTCCTGAAATTGATCTTGGGCCTGTGCCTGAGGCTAAGCAACTAGGTGAATCTATGGTTTAACCTGTGGTAGAACCTCAGGATCACGAATAGATGGTGGTGGAGGAGGAGTTGGAGCTGAGGAAGAAGCATCGACTTTTTGTTTCCTATTCGATGCTATCGGTGGCACACGGCTACCAGGGATACGCCCACTGCCTTCGTTGTTGTTCCGTCCACGCCCACGTCCACGGGGTCCAAAATGAGTCCTTGCCATATGCTAATAATGAAACATGCATAACCAAATGAATCAAAATTAAAATCCATTTATGGGTTCTGAAATTACTTGTACTAGGTTATAAAACTCGGAAGACAATGTTCACATAGCCAGTGTTCCGGGTTCTAAAACTCGGAAGGATTTTATAACCCTCTTTGTTCCGAGTTTTTAATCTCGGAAGCAATTGTTTCCGGGTTTACCGTTCCGGGTTCTAAATCTCAGAAAAGGTTTACAAAACTCTTTGATCCGAATTCTAAATCTCGGAAACTAAATTTTCAAATAAATTCAACATTACGAGATATAAAAACCGGAATGATCCCATTTAGTTTTTCCAGGATGTTAATCCCGGAAGCCTAAAATTGAAAGCTCCGGGATTTAAATCCCGGAACCCTAAACCTAAATGCTCCGCGATTTAAATCCCGGAACGATGAAGGTCCGTTCCCATGACGGACGCTTCGTCTTCAACAGAACCCAAAATGTGGAATGGAAGAAGATGAACAAGATGAAGGGTTGTGAAGCTTACCTCAGGTCCCGAACAAAAAGAAGATGAAGAGGTTGATGATGAAGCAGAGAGTTTCGAGTTTTGGAATGAAGCAGAGAGTTTCGAGGTTGCAACACGAGGAGCAGAGTGAGAGGGAGACGAAGAGGATGAAAAGCTTGAGAGTGAGAGGGAGACGAAGAAGCAGAGAGTTTCGAGTTCTGGAATCCGAAAATGAAGAGGTAAATGGGCTGGGGTGTGAGGTTAATGGTAAAAATGAGTATTTTTGAGATTATGATAAATTACTTGGGGTGCCATTTTGTGTGCTGGGGGTGCCATTTCTAACTCCCGTGCTAATATTCGAAGGCTGGATCTTACTAAAACCTCTGTTCCGTATAGTGATCTATCTAAGTATGGGTACCAGATTTACCACCCGACCCACACACCCTCCTTTATCTTCCGAGATTTAAAACTTGAAGCAAAATTTTTGGGTTTTCTAAAATTCAGAAGACAAGTTTCCGGGTTTTTAAATCCCGAAACATAAATGGGGGCGGTGAATTTGTGTGAGTAGGGTGCCAAATCCAATCCACTCTTTATCTATAAGTTACAACCAATAACTTATTGAAATAAGTTAAAAAGAGCTTATTTGGAGCTTATAAGCTATTTTGATAAATCCTCCTAACCTTCGACGACTCATCATAACCTTCGACGACTCATCTCTTTATGACGTGGTGTACTCTTTTTCCTTCACTAGGTTTTCATCCCATTGGGTTTTTCCTAGGAAGGTTTTAACGAGGCACCGCTCATAAAGATGACTGTCCAAATGAAACGTGTTCCTGATACACCAAGGCGACCATCTGGCGAAGACACACTAAGCTTTCATACTTCAAGCACGGTGTCTTGTGGACTTGTGGACTGGGCGAGCACTTCGTCCAATTGGCGAGCCAATGAACCTTTTCTGAAGACACACTTTGCTTTCATACTTCAAGCACGGTGTCTTGTGGACTTGTAGACTGGGCGAGCCCCTCGCTCAGTTGGCGAGCTAAATCAAGAATCGAGAAGGGCAACGCGTCAACTCTCAAGTAGGCGATTGACGACCTAGGGCGCTGGAATGAGGGGCTGGCCAGAGCCTAGAATCATGTAAGGATCGTTGGGCCAACAGTAAGGCCCAACGGTCCATTAAGATGTGAAGCTAGAGTTTTTATATCATCCCCCTATAAATAGCAAAGGGAGGCTCATGTAAAAGGATCTTTTTTCCCATTTCTCTCTCTTAATAATAATATACTGTTTCACTGCTAGGGTTTTGACCTAATGAGCCGTTTTCCAATCTCTTTTCTTGCTGTTCTGCATTGCGAGAACAAATCAACATCATCAAGCATGATTTGACACAAAGCCGTACTTGCGTCCTATCATTTTTCAAAGGGGTAACATACAAACAAAGCAATGATACCTAATTAGATCCCCAAAAGAGTTAAAAGACACCAGTACATAAATAACCATTTAAGAACAACTTTACTCAACAAGCAAAGAAAATGGATTAAGGCGACCCTCACTTGAGATCCATTAAAGGTGAATAAAGAAACTATTCTCCAATACATGATTTAAAAACAAAAACATCACACGGGACTAAAACAACATCATCTCCTAGTAGGGAGAGTGGCAAGCAAAACAGTTTTTAAAAGCTCAAGCAATTTAGCCAAGAACATGGTTAGCAGTTAAGAGCTTCCATGAAAGGTGTGGACTGGGCGCTCTCAAAGCTGGTTATTCAAGGCTCAAGGGGCTATTGTTTCTCTCTGCTGACTACTCTGGACTCCTGTTGTATGCTTAACTTTTATCTATGTTTTATATTTTCCCCTTTTCTCTATTTTGTATTATGGATTGGGGTACCCCTTGTACCTCCTTTTAATACAATTCTTTGGCTTATAAAAAAAAACATGGTTAGAAAAACAATCCCGATTATAACAATAGAAGTTCGTACAATTCATAAGAAAACATGTTCTTTTCATGTCCTAGTCACAATCATGTTGTGTTTCATTTTTATAATGGCACCTACGACACACAGATCATCAATCCCAAGTTACAGCATAAATTTCTCTAATCATTCATCACAAGTAACCTACTGAAATTGTCATGCTTAAATCACTTCAAACAATACAACTAAGTTCCAAAGATAGAAAGAACAAGAACAAACCAAATTCCAACTTGTAAAAATAGTCTAATTGAAGCAAGGGATACCAGCATGAAATAGTAAAGTGCAATAATCGTACTAGAATGATCAATAGGAAATTAAAAGGTTGTACTATCTTGACGTGGTGTCTTGGTTCCAGAATATACACATTCTCCAAACGTGGCGTTTCTCGTCACGTGTTTTCCGTAAACATGAATGAAAAGAGAAAAATTTACTCAGGCTCTTGATCAAACAGTTTTCAGGCATTTAAACTTCAATGGCAACATGAAGGAAAGTTCATTCATACTATTCGCTATAAAGTAACAAAGCACGAGATCCACTACAAAGATATAGAAAGCACCTTAAGATAAGGAGCTAAAAGTGAATTGAGCAGATAAACGAAGATCATTGAGTCAATTTATCAAACAAGTTGTGTATATAGAAGCTACACCAGACATTAGATAATGCAAATGTAACAATTAGAGCAAAGAATGAGCTTGATATATATATGATATGCAGTAGCACAATGCTTGTATAAAAAGAGAAACAAACAGCCGGGGAGAGGACAATCGCCCTCCAAGCGATAAGCAAGAATGAAGAAACAATTAAAACCATTGTCCCAACACAGCATTACAACTCCCTCATATCCTTTGCCCACATTGTCAACACTATGAAGTACGTGCATTGTGTTTAAAAATTAACAAATGAAACAAAGTGTCCAAAATAAAATCGCCCAAGCCCACACATTCCAAAAACAATCATCACAACATGTCAAACAATCATCGTAAAATCGTAAGCACATCTGAGTTCCTATGAACTTAAAGGCTTCGAAACAATTTAAATCTAAAGGCTTTTTTTTTATAATATTACAAAAAAAAAGTTAGCTCAATATGGCGCAAAAAAAAAAATTAGCCAAATGTGGTTGTTTTGGCGAAAAAGTAGGAGCCACAAGATTTTTCACAACTTGTGCAAGGAGTCACATGGATTTTTGCGACTTTAATCTTCGTACAGTAAAAATTTCAAAACCGTGGCCTAAAGATGGTAAAAGGCTACAGTTTTAAAACCGTGGCCTAAAGACGGTTTTCAGCAACTACAGCAGTTACATTGTGGTCTTTCCACCGGCTGGCTAGCTGTCCACTGTCTTGATCAGACAGCTCCCTCTGATCAGTGGAGGCGAGTGTTCAGATTCTGGTGTTATGGTACTGGCCGACTACTATCGCACGTCTTGACCGGCTGATCAGCTTCCTGATCAGACGTGGTGGTCCGATCGGTGGGGCTAAGTGCCTATGGTGGTACGTAGGAACACATGGCTTTTCTCGTTATCCACCCTTGAATGTGGAAGTGGGGATGGTTTTACCGATCCCCGCAAGACGGCGTCAATGTTCTTGACGAGCAAGAACATCCTAAAACTCTAGTGTTTAAAACCTTATGAGAGGATTCTGAAATATCTTCTAAAAAATGTGTACTATGAAATGATTTTCTTATTACAAAGAAGGTTTTCCCTTTTTTAGAGGGGAGGAAAGAAAACCCTAAAAAGCTATATAAAAGGCTACTTGGGCCTTGCAACCTTACTCCTTACTGGCCCAAGTAATATTACAGAGGTGATCGCCCTTCTAAGGCGAGTACCCAGGGGTCGCCCCCAGGGGCCTAATATTGGGCAAGTCTCGTAGTAAGTCTATTTGAGCGGGCTCACCCGCCCGATCCAATAAATATCACAAAATAGTAGATAATGCTTACAAAAGTAGCACCCACGTGAACCTGAAATTTTTGCAGGCTGTCATGGCAATATTAATGCCTCTGATATAGCATGTTAGGATCGGTTTCAATTTTTTCAAAATCAATTTCGACAGTTAAAAGTTATCAATAGAAGTTTCCCCATAAAATTAATTTTAGCTTTAAAATCAATTGTAAAAGGATTCCAAAATTGTATTGAATCCTAGATACTACTCTCTTCATTCTAAAACGGTTGTTGTACTTTTCACCTACTTTTCAAAATGGTTATTGTTTTAGATTTTCAAGGCTACTTATCACATTTTTTTTATACATATACCCTCATTTAATATTGGGTTAAATATGTCTTTGGTCTCTGAACTATGAGCGAGATTTGGTTTTCGTCCCTCGCCGGCGTAAAGGTGGACTTTAGTCCCCAGACTATAATAAATTGTTGGTTTTAGTCCCTGCCGCCGGCGTAGTCAACGCCGGAGCTCCGTTTTGCTCACGTGGCACTGCCACGTCAAATAATAAGACACGTGGAATTTCTTTTTAATTTAAATTAAAAACAAAAAACAAAAAAAAAAGGCAAAACGCAGAAACCCAGAATCTGCCATCTTTTCTTCTTCCTTCTTCCTTCTTCCTTCTTCCTTCTTTCTTCTTCCTCTCATAAACCCAGAATACCCAGAATTTTCTTCTTCCTTCTTCCTTCTTCCTCTCAGAAACCGAGCATACCCAGAATTATATTGTTTCGTCCTCTCCCTCGATGCTTCTTTCTTCTTCTTCCTTCAACCCAAAACATCAAAAATCTTGTTTTTTTTTCCAGAAAAACAAAACATCAAAAATCAAACACCAACCTCCATTAATTTTTCCAGAATCATATTGTTTCCAGAATTCTTCATCCTCCTTCAACCCAAAACAAACAAACCCAGAAATTTATCACCTTCCACACCCAACCTTCAACCATTTCATAAACAGAAACCAGAAAATAAACCCAGAAACCTCACTTTATTCAAAACTGAAAATCAAAGCATAAACTGAAATTCGAAAACAACAAAAATAGCAAGCCAGAACTCAAACTGAAATTCAAACCAACAATAACAAGAACAACAAGCTAAAACTCAGAAACAAAACTGAAATTGAAAGCAACAACAACAAGAAGAGCAAGCCAAAACTCAAACTCATTCAACCCAGAATCAGAATCGTGAAGAATTCAACCCAGATCCATCATCCCCTTCAACCCAAGCTGCAAAAACAAAAAAAGAAGAAATTGAAAGCAAGAGCAACAAGAAGAGCAAAGGACGGCGGCGGCTGACGGCGGCGAATGGCGGCGAACGGCGGCGGCGGCAAAGGACCATGGGATCCTCTTCTCCTCGTGGCGAGGATCATCTTCGTGCTACCCGTTTTCTTAGAAGCCAAAAGGATTGGCCGGAAAACAGCCATGAAGGCGGCGGCGGCGGCGGTCGACGGCGGCCGATCGTCAAATTTATTTAGGGGTTTTGATGCGGACGTTTAGGGGATTCCATTGGTGGTGGTGGTTTCTCCTTTGGCCCACTGGTTCGGCCGGAAACGGAGGGAGAAGGAGACATTGACGAAGTCGCATCGGAGGAGAGACGATGGGAACGCTGGTGCCTCGTGGCCTGCTTCTGGGCTCTGACGGAGGATGAACGAAGACGGTGAAGAAGAAAGACAAAGGAAGGAGAGAAGGAAGAAGAGAGAAGCACGAAGAAGAAGGGAGAAAGAAGAAAGAAGATCAGAAGAAGAAGAAACATTTACGTTAGTTTTTTTTTTTTTTTTAATTTAAATAAAAAATTAAAAGAAATTCCACATGTGTTATTAATTGACGTGGCAGTGCCACGTGAGCAAAACGGAGCTCCGGCGTTGACCACGCCGGCCGCAGGGACTAAAACCAACAATTTATTATAGTCTGGGGACTAAAGTCCACCTTTACGCCGGCGAGGGACGAAAACCAAATCTCGCTCATAGTTCAGGGACCAAAGACATATTTAACCCTTTAATATTAGGTCTCTTTTCTACCACATCTTATTTTCACCTATCACAATTCTCACATTTACTTAATTAATAATTATCATTCTCTCTCTTTAATATAACGAACATTAAATTAGAGTGTTTTAGTCAAATTACTACATTAATTAATGAACTATTAAACACTGTACACGTAACGCTATGAAATGGAAGGAGTACCATTGAAGCATGACTCCTGGTTTCAAAGGCGCTATAAAAAATATTGATCCTCAAGTTGTTTGCAAGTTCAAAGTGCATTTCATAGTTATGCATCTCCAACTAGTAATAGAAGAGTGGGGGAAAACTATACAAGTCATCATCTTAATCCTGTTTTGTTGCTCAAAATCATGAGTAGAACATTCATATGGACTAGTACAACGATGATTAAAATACTTAAAAATTAGCCAAGCTGCATGCACGTCCCAAGTGTGAGGTTATCCATAATGCTAATACATGATTAGTTGACTCCATCAACTATCCATATAAAAGTAGAAGCTGCAATCTGGATATATATTTTACTGTAAAACATGAGAAAAATTCAAATCTCACCACATTTAACTAGTGAAGAAAAGCGGTTGCTGTAACTTGGTATTGGTGCCGGTTTGGTTTCACATTTGCATCGACGCAAAAGTGAAAACACATCCGAACGCATCAACTGAGAAGAATGATTTTGCCATGTTGGCTTAAATGTGGATTGCCGTTGAGTTCAACATAAATCAAAACATACACTCAGAAAGCCCAGCCCCTATGAACGAGATTTTTCCTTTATCCATAAATAATCCCTATTACCTGGAATAAGGGCCATGCCCAGACCTATTACGGGAGTTTGGAGGATCAAGGGATACAGAACTTCAAGGTAAATGGAGCTTATTTCCTAACTCCTATTATGTGACCCCATAATCTTGGGGACTATCACATCCCTTTCCTAAATATCATTGGGGAATTTCACATTCATATCCCTTTCACCTCCCTTATACATAAAATATTACTAATTACTAATTGGGAAAAGCATCAAAAGAACAATTTAACAACATACCTATGTCCAAATATTTACTATCAAATAAAATTTTAGCCTATTGGCTTCCTTACACAACAACCTCTCTTACATTCTCATTCTCATAAATCCGTACAATTCTCCAACAAATCTAATAAGCAAACACACTTACACAACATTCCTGGTTTCCTATCGAAAACAAAATTCTTACATGTCTTTCATATCTCCCACATTTCTTATACATACTTCACCCATATCCTTCACACATCTACCAATATGTAATAGGAAATTCTGATATCAATAATGAATTTACAGTCAACCCCAACACACAGTGAAGGCGGAAAAGTAGCAATATATGGTAACACAACTGCAACTATTAAGCATCATAGATTACAAAACTCGAAGTGCAAAATATTGATAAACAGATTTGAATAAAAGTGGTACCCGAAACAGGGTATGCAAATATTTTACATGGTTTTGTTACAACAAATCTACAATACCATAATCTCCTACAAAAGAATTTTACTCATCATATAGATACACAACAAAAATAAAAACAACTTCTTCATCATCTAAAAAACGCAATTCAAATATAACCTATGCTCTAATTTTCATCATCTTGGCTATGCTTGTCAACAGACACATCAATTCTCTCATACCTTACATCCGCGGGGTGGTTAGGGAGTTTAGCAAGAGACTCTTCCTCATGCCTGTGGAAGAAGATGACCCACATGAACAGCACCACAAACGTGACCAACGCAACACACACCGTTCCAAAAATCACCCCAGCAAGAACCGTCAATGGACGAAACTTTCTCTTCTCAGAGAATCCTCGAGGATCTGCAGGTTGAGAATGCAACGATTTCGAAACCTCCCTCACGTTAAGCTTCCATGAATAGACACTAACAACCTGAACCGATTTAGCACCATTGGAAGAGCTCAAACCAACAAACACAGGTTTTTCACCCCAAAGGTTGAACAGATCAATGCCGTGCGAAACGATGGGATCTGAAGATCTAGGTTCCCCAAATTTGCTTAATCGAACCTCCAAGGCTTTTGAACCAGCCTCGTAATCAACCCACGCTTTGAGCTTTTCCCTATTGTTGAGAACCAGATTCAATACTGAAGTATTGGCGATCGCGACGGAGGCGAGGCTCCCGACGTCGATGCCGACGTGATTCGCGTTTGGAGAGGTGCCGAACTCGACGCCGACGTAGTTTTTCACCGGAGGCGGGATCCCGAAGTGGCCGCTACCGGGGAACGCGGCGGAGAATTCGCCGGGGGCGAGGAGGAGGAGGAGGCCGTCGCCGGGGGAGGGGGAGACGGAGAAGGAGAACTCGACGGAGAACGAGGTGGGGGCGGCGAAGGTGACTGGTTGGCGGCGGAGGAGGAGGCCGGAGGTGGAAGGCGAGGCGCGCGTGAGGCGCACGTGGTCGCCGGCGACGGCTTCGGCATCGCCGAGGAGGTCGATGTCGGAGTCGAAACCGGTGGTGGTGAGGGATTGGGTGGCGGAGGAGGAAGAAAGGGAAGGTTGGACGAGGATGAGTAAGGAACAAAGGATGAAGAAGAAGGAGAATGTAACCATGCCGCTACGTTTCCAAGGGACACCAACACCAACGAAGAAAGCTCTCTTTCTCTCTCCCTCTCTGCCTCTCTCTCTCTCTTGTGGCTTGAACCTCATTTTCCTTCCCTCGCCATGTTACCTTTAATTTTTCATTTCTGTCTTTTGTATCCACCACTCAAACTCTGCGCTTTCTTTCTCCATTTCCACCGCTAAAAAAAAATAAACTCAATTATTTTCTCTTAATTGCACATTTAGTCCCCCACTTTACTCTCTGTGCAAGACTGGTCCCCAACAAAAATTGATTGCAGTTTAAGCCCCCAACTAAAGCCTCTGTTTCCGGTTTTAGTTTTCCGTCTCATTCCGTCTAAAACTTAACATTTACAGCTGAGCTGACGTGGCTTTTTTAATTTATATTTTAATTGAAAAAACTAATTTTTTGGATTTAGCTCCTCTAAAGTGGGTGAAGTTAAATAATATGCAACTAGTTGGGGGCTTAAAAAACATGAATCAGATTACCAAGTTCCAACAAGCATTATCAAATCAAGAATTCACAACAAATTGCAGTTGTTTGAATCGCAGATCAGGTCATGAACAACAACTTCAATTGAAACCTTCTCTTTAATCTTCCCCGCCCATATTTGGATTTACGTTCATCGTTCCTCATTTCATCAACACCCCCAAATTTCTTCCTTTCCTATCATCAAACCCATTATTCTCCTCTTTTCAACACAACCTCCTTCCAGAATCCTGCAACACCACCACTACCACTCACACCACCAATGTGCATCTCGGAGCAGATCGAAGAGGTGATTGACTGGGCTAACTCAAGGAAGGTCCGTTGGTGGTTGTGGAGGTTTGTCGCGGAGGTGGTTCGGTGTGGTGTGGTGGTCAATGCGATTCAAACAACGACGCCCTCCTCGACCTGAGCGGTGGTTCGAGTGGGCCTTCAGAGACTAGATCGACAGTGACGTCAAAGTTCACGCTGACGACAAAGAGGCTCGATGGAGGTTCTGTGTGGGTTGATCAGTGGAAGCTCGATTTGCTGAGAGCGACGGTGGTCCTGGGGCTTGTCTCTCCAGTGCTGGTCTTGGCTGACGATGAGTTCTGGTTCAAGTGGCTCTCATGTGATGGATGCTTGGGATTTGGTGGTACAGGTTTGTGATGGGGTTGTCTAAAATTGGATTTGGATTTGGATCCAATTGAGTTTGAGGACAAAATCAACTTTGAAATAAATAATCAAACATGATCTTTTTGTAAACCCACATGTTGAAAATTCTAAGTAAACGTGATTCTGTGGCTGTGATTTCTTCGTTTCATTTTCTTCCTTCTTCCCTTTCGCTTCTTCGTCGTTGTGAGATCTGGGTGTTTGGTGTTTTTTTCATTATGGTTGTTGTAAAGATTTGGGGTTTAGTAAAGTTGATGATTGTAGGGGAAGAATGATGAAGATGGAGGAAGAAATTCGGGGAAGATGATGAGGAGTGGTGGTGGGTGAGGAAGGAGGAGGAGTAGTGGTGGTTGAGGGAGAATGACCAAAACTACAACAAGCGAAACATTATTTGACTAAAAAAATATTTTTTTCAATTATAATATTATTTAAAAATGCCACGTCAGCATTTTCGTTAGTTTTTGGATGGAATTGAGACGGAAAACCAAAACTGCAAACAGAGGCTTTAGTTGGGGACTTAAACATCAATTTATTTTTGTCGAGGACCAATTTTGCGCAAATGGTATAAGTGGATGACCAAATGTCCAATTAGCCTTTTTTTAAAACTTCTTTAGGTTGGTTTTTATTTTCCTATAAAATGACTATTTAATATTTGCAATATCTATGTACCAAAAAAAAATATTTGCAATATCTTTGGTACTCATCTAAAAATGGAAAGGAACCATACCCTTTGGGCTTAGTTTTGCATGATTTGCTTAGAACAAACTTTTATAATTTATAATAGTTTAGTCATTTATACTCTAAATAATGAACTTAGTGGTTTACAGATAAATTTGGACTAGGTAGTCATATGGGTCGGCTGAGAAACCAATGCAATGA
Organism: Acmispon strigosus; assembly: GCA_030819835.1. Lineage (NCBI taxonomy): Eukaryota > Viridiplantae > Streptophyta > Magnoliopsida > Fabales > Fabaceae > Acmispon > Acmispon strigosus. The sequence continues at coordinate 33,309,952 of JAUAMA010000007.1, forward strand.
TTCTCTAATCAAGCGATTGCTTGAGGAAGGGACTTTGTTCCTCAATGCAAGTTCCTAAGACACTACAAAAAGCTCTTAGTGGTCGCTATTGAGAAATTGTGAACAAGGTAAGTCTAAGGAACTAAGGTAATGACTAAAATGGATAAAGACTTACAAAGCGATAAAGTAAAGGGAAGAAATAAACGACTGAAATGTAAAGGGCGGAAACACTGTAAAAAAATAAATGGCTAAAAGGTAAAGGGAGAAAAATAAAGGCAAAAGGAAGTGCAAGAAATTTGTAGATTTTGATTGATTGTTGAGTTGTACAAATGACCCTTCCCATATTTATAAATGAAAATTTGGCTAACCTATAGTAGTTAACAACAGCTACCAATAATTCACGTTTCCCGATCCTTACATTCACTCATAGATCGTGGGGGTGTTGGTGCTTTGCTTCTCCTAGCCAGCTAAAAATTTATTTTGAGCTCATCTTCCTTGTATCGGCTGGTTCAATGGAAATAACCGCCCTCCCTAACTTCAAGGAATTTAACCTATTAATGCTTTTACACGTAAGGATATTCTAGAAGCTCATGAGATGTTTTTCAGTTCTGGATCCAAGCCTCTAAATCTTGTCCATGTACATGGCTACTCTCATCTAGCCGTTTTGCCTTACCATTTCAATAGTTAAACCTAAGCCCTCAGCTTTTACCTCCAACAGCTAGCTTACCTTGGCGTCTAGCGTGTCTTTTCAACTTTCCGAGTAGCCGTTACATGTTTTTGGGTGCCAACACCTTGTCCCCTTACATTCTCGATTTAGCCATTACTTGGTGAATCAGAATGCAATTGATAATACCTACTTCCCGAGGCGGTTGTTGCTATAAAATATCCATTCTTCTCTCCTCCGGATTTGGATTCCTTATTTGAATCTGGTTGTTCACCCAAACTTTTTTACCTTTTGTTTACCGATCTCACATTATCACTTGCGCCCTACCCATTAAAGCTAAAAATGTCTTCCCCGAGCAACTCCCAAAATCTTAGCCACTCCTACGATGACCAACCATCTCCTAAAACGTCTCAAACCAACAACTCTTTGTCCATGGGGAAACCTAATCGTCGCCTCTCTTGAGGCAGATGAGCCTCATCTAGAGTCAACACATTAATCCCCTTCAATCCTGCCAATCACCAGTTCCTCTTAGGCCCTCAAACTCAAGACCCTGAAGAGATAACCCTAATGCTGGAGGATTTCGTCGTCCCTGGGGGCTTCCAACCTCCCATCACTTGTGACTGGTAAAACTTAGAAGGTTGCCCCAAGTCTTTCAAAGGATGACCAACCAGCCAAAGTAACTTTGCCTACATTTCATGGTTGAAAGAGGTCGAATTAGCCCATGAAGTTTGTGGGAAGACTGGGGAATTTACGACATAATGACGTGATATCCCTTGTACTTGTCACTTGATCTTTAGCTTCCTTGGATTTTGGTGTACAACAATTAACAGATTCATCTTTCCTTCGGGTATGCTAACACCTACCCTGTTAGATGTGACGAACATTTTGGGTCTGCCGGTGGATAGGGAGGAGCTCCCTCTTGTCGTGGCTAACTATATCAGAAAACCTACTAGCTTGGGAATTCAAACTAGCAAAGACGGTTCTTCTTACTCCATATTTCTTTCCTCCAACACCAAAACCCAAGGCCTTGTTTCAGATTCTGAGCATCGCACCTTCCTTATTTATTGGCTTTGCAAATATTTCATTTGCAGCGGGTCCACAGTTGTAGTTGTAGAGATAAGCCATGTTTTTTCGCCAATAACCTCAGGAAAAAGGTTTTCTCTAGCCCCTTTCTTTCTCTCCACCTTTTACCGCTGCATGACTACTGCCCTTCAGACTTTAAAGGAACGAGGAAGCTTTTAATCTAAAGGAGTAGGTTCACTATGGTTCCTTCAACTTCGGATCATGATATACTTTCTGAAACTAGGGTTCATTCCCAACCTAGACCTACTCACAAGCGGAGTACATCCACTTATGGAGATAACCTAGCCACGATTCCAGCTTCGGCTGAAGGAAACCTATTTCAAGTAGTCGATGCTTTTTCCAAATTGGACCTGTTAAAACCTGAAAAGTCATTCCTTTTCCAGGGTAAAGAAGGAGGCCCTTCTTGGTTCCAAAATTACCCCTTCACATCACCCGCCAAGCAGGGTGAACTGGTTATGGGGTGGAGCTCCACCCTCACTTGGAGTTTTCTCTTCAACGGCTTGAAACCCATTGCTCGTTTCAACAAACTTCCACCAGAGCCATACTTACCCCAATGCTTTGCCAGGTAGTTCAGCTTAGTCCAAGGCGTCCCTACACCAATCAATTTCCCAGTCAAGATCGAGCCTGTTTTCCGTCCTTTACTCATGAAGGATAGCTATCCTACCGTGATGGCTGAAAACGAACTACGGATAAGCAATTTCCACTATTTCCCTTTTTGCACTTTGCCCGTAGTTGTTCCAAAACTAGTCGATTCCTAGTCCGGGATCCCTCAGGTTTGTTTCCCTGAGGACATTGCCACCTATATGGAAAAAGTCATTGATGAGCATTCTGATTAGGGGCCACAATCCCAAAAAAGGCACCGGACCCTAAGTATTTTCTAACCAACGGGTAAGACATTTGTTTAACTCTGTTTACTCTTTTACCCTTCCAACGTTACCTAATTCCTTTTTCTGACCGCACAGAATCTCCCATCATTGATCTGGATTCACCACAAAGCATTTTAACTGGGGTAGTTGGGAAGAGCCTTAGCCGTGTTAATCTTTCCTCACCTCCTCTTTCCACTCAACTTTCTATTGAAACAAGGATGACCCAGAAATGAACACTTGTAGCAACGCCTACTGTGTCCAAGGTTAGTATGTCTTTCGCTCTTTTCTTCTACTTTGCTTTCTTTCCTTTTGTTCTTTTAATAAACTCAAGCTAACACTTCTAACTCCAAAAGTAAAAGAAGAAGAAGAAATAACTATCATCAGAAGAAGATCCTGTTGGTAACTCTTCATCGAGTCGCAAGGTCATCTCCGCTGCTGCACATTTTTTTCAAGCACCTACCGATCCAACTGCTTAGGCCCTTCCTATTCATGATGACGTTTTGGCTAGCTACTTCGCCTCCTCTTTGGCTATTTCAAGCACCAGCACTGCCCCACTAGCTGAGAACCAAGCCTGGGTAGATCAGTACTTGGCTAACGACTTCCCTTCTAGCTTGCGGGTCATTGAAGTTTTGCGCGGCTCTTTGGCCAAGTTGGCCCAGGCTTTAGGAGAGATGCCCAAAAATGAGTTCCAAGCATATGAAACCATAGATCTTTTCCTTGTTGATGTGGATTGCAACCTCAAAATGGGCCAGGAGATAGTGGAGAAGAGCCAAACTAGCCTAAATCGGCGAGCCGATCTCCAACAGCAAAAGGACACCTATAATTCCCAATTCCTTGAGATCGAAGAACTGAGGCAAAATGATATCCAAGCTCAAACGGAGATTTCTAAGCGCTTGGAAACCCTGACTGCTGATCCAGAGAAAATGCAAAAGGAAATTTTCTCCCTGCATCATCAACACCAAGCTCTCACTTGGAAAATCCACGAATGCACTACGTAGTGCTACAACCTGTATAAGTAGCCTATATCACTCGACAAAGAACTTGAAATCCTAAATGAACAGAGAGTTATGATTGAGAAGAACTTTCATGTGGGGGAGTGGACAACTACTGACGCTTTGGGACAATGGACTGACTTCAAGGATCGGCTAGTCCAGGCTCGCCAAGCTTTGGAATCCCAGGGTTTTGACACCACATAATCGGAAAGGAAAGTTGGTGGGGAACCCGTAACATCGATTCCATATGATCCACCAGCAGACGCAGCTGAGCAAGAGGTGCCCGAGCAGGAGCAAAGTGTTTAATATCTTCCCTTTATACTTTACCTAGAAAATTATAATTCCTTTTCGGTTAGATGACCTTAAGAAAGAATGGTACTTTTTAAGTTTTAGCGTTTATAATTTTTTTTTCCTTTTCTTTCTCCAAGTTGATTGGCTCCTCTTGGAATGACTTGACTAACAATATAGGGACCTTCCCAATTTTGGTGACCATTTTCCGTAGTAGGGATCTTTGACTCCCATAGGGAGAATGAATTTCTAAACTAAATCGCATTCGCTAAATGCTTTAGCTTTCACGTGCTTGTTGTAGGCTTTAGCTACTTTTAGCTTGTTCAAACGGATGTTTTCCAATGCCACGAGTCTATCTTTGTCAATAGACTCTAGCTCATGAGCATGGCTTGGTAAAATTCATCTATTTGAAGTTGATTTTATTTTGCCACTTGTAACGCCCCGATTTTTTACGTCGAGAGTCACATAGTAACCGTGCGGAAATAACACTTAAAATTTTAAACCTTTCAAAACATATCAAGTTTCCAAAATAACATCTCTCATATATTATAATAGTGTAGCCCATACTTTAATACACGTATACATCAAAAGGAAACGAGACATGATGAAAATAATATCTTGCTTCATCATCTGCATGGCTCTAGCCCTTTGTCTAAGTCTCTTCAGAGATCTTGATAATGCTTTAGGTTCAGGTGGAGGGTTTTCAGAATTCGTATTAAGAACCCACTTCTCCTTTTCAACCTCTTCCTTAGGCTTTATCATTTTCCCAGGAACCAGATAATTATTATTTGTAAGGTATACCTTCAATGAGGTCTTTCCCTCAAAAGTACTAATCTCGGTAATCCTGTTTTCCTTTCCTTTTATCGGTTGTTGGATGAACTTATCTAGTCCTGCCAAATCTGAAACCTTCGGCTTCTGGCTAGGCTTGTTCCTTTGACGGAGTTCACGAGTCTTCGGCCCGACCAATGGTGATGCCTTAGTCATAGGAAATTCTAGCCGATCGAACACATTCTGTTTGAAACTGGACTTTGGAGCATAGGATTGAACTTCGTCCTTCCTAACCCATTTCTTAGTAGTTGAGGTTTTTCCTTCAAAGGCCACCATGTTAGAGGCAACTGTAGGAAAGGGGTCTGTATCAATCTTCAAATCCATATGTGGTTTGTCTGTCATCTTTAGCCGCTCATCTTTAATGGCTCTCTGGACAACATTTCTAAAGACCACACAATTGACAGTCGTGTGGTTGTAAGAATTATGCCACTTGCAGTATTTCTTTCCCTTGAGCTTTTCGGATGAAGAGGTCTTGTGCCCATTTGGCTGTTTGGCCGGTTGGTCCTTCAAGAGAGAATCAAATATTTTGTCTGCACGAGGTATGTCAAAGACATATTCCTCTCAGCTGTCCAACTTCTTACCCTTTGAAGGCCTCAGGGCATGACAAGTGTAGAGTTTCCCCCTTAGGAGCTCTGTAGCCAATCCACGTAGGGATCCTCAGTTGTTTTGTCCATAATATCATCGTCAATGATGGATATTAAATGGGGACCTGATGGATATTAATATGAAGACCTTTTCCTAGTCTGTTTGGTCGCTTCATCTCTTTCTCCTTAATGAAAGACTCGATGCGTGATGCCTTGGCTGCAATCTGAGTCAAGTCGTTGCATTTATGAGTGATCAACTTATCTGGCAACTGAGAGTGCATGCTTTTAGTAGCAATATGCACATATTATGCTTCAGGAAACTGCACGTGGAATCAACTCTTAAGCCTCCTAAACTTTTCCATGCAGTCCCTTACCAATTCATTAGCCCTCTGATGGGTAGACATCAAATTAGCTACCGAAATATCAGGGTATGGCCTGTAAAACCTTTCATGGAAACTCTTTTCCATGTCTGCCCAGATTTGTACAAAATTGGGAAGGAGAAGAAGAGTACCAGCTCAATGGTGCCCCAGTAAGAGACAAGGGGAACAACTGTAGCTTACATAATTCATTCTGATTAACCTCCACACATTGGGTCGTGAATCGGCCTATGTGTTCCATGGTGGACTTGTCATCTTTGCCTGAGAAGGTAGTCAGGTCAGGGACCTTGAATCTCCTTGGAAAAGGGACTATCTTATCAACCCATTCAGGGTACGGCTTCCGATAGATTGGTCTATCTATTGGCTGAAACTAAATGCCGAAGTGTCACATGATCGCGTCGGCACTCATGTTCGGATATATGAAGTTTGGTCCCCTAGGGTCCCCAACATTAGGTGGGTTCACATGGAGTCCAAACCCTTGAGCATTAGGCGGCTGATTGGCCATGGCGATTGGTTGTACCAGCCTTGGTTGGGACAGCGGTGTCTGATACAGAACAACTGGTGGAGCTGGCTGATCAAAGAACTAGTGTTCAGGTATGCCTCCGTACCCGGTGTTGTACACTAGGGTCCACTGTTGGGTGTTGTCTCTACCAACCCATGGGGGAGCGTTGGCCCAAGCAGCCTCACCTACCCTTGGTTGTGGTTGTACCAACGAATTACCTCTAGTAAGCAACGTATTATGTGGGGACTGATTCAGACGTTGTGGGATGCCGATGTTGAGACCCTAACTTCGCCTTGCATTGCAAAATTGTCTGTACTGCAGGGGAGTCGTGGTGGGTAGCCCCTAAACGGCTTGCCCCCAAAGTGGGGACAAGTTTTGGATGACGTGAGGTGGCGATTCTGGCCGCCTCTACTATGACTCCTCCCCGGAAATGTGCAGTTCATTATGAACCATGGCTTTAATGATATTGGCTATGTTTCTGGAAACTTTAGCAATAATGTTGTTTGTGCCCAGGTCAATATGATTCCACATGAAGGATGTAGTTGTGGTTGTGGTAACCACGCTTGGGTCTCTTCCATCGTCATTCGTATCAATGACTTTCACATAAGGTGAGACTGTTACTGCAGCTACCGTGGATACGGCGTGTCTTGTAGAACCCAAAGTTGGTCCTGAGTATACTGGCGATGTAGTGGTAGAAGCAGTACCTTTTGGTGAGGTACGAATGCTACTTGTTATGTGATTATTTGTAGAATCCATTTTGCGTCCATACCTTAATTGCATACTCCAACTTAGGTCATGAAAAGGTAATGAAAACTTTTCAATAGCGCGACAGGTCCCACCAGGGGTGCCAATTTGTTGGTTTACAAATATATTTGGACTAGGTAGCCTTATGGGTCGCAGAGAAACCAATGTAACGATTCTCTAATCAAGCGATTACTCGAGGAAGGGACTCTGTTCCTCAATGCAGGTTCCTAAGACATTCCAAAATCTCTTAGTGATCGCTATTGAGAAATTGTGAATGAGGTAAGTCAAAGGAACTAAGATAATGACTAAAATGGATAAAGACTTAAAAAAATGATAAATAAAAAGGGCAGAAATAAACGACTGAAATGTAAAGGGCGGATAGAGTGTAAACAAAGTAAATGGTTGAAAGGTAAAGGCAAGAAAATAAAGGCAAAAGAAAATGCGGAAAATTTGTAGATTTTGATTGATTGTTGAGTTGTGTTTTTGTAAAATGGCCCTTCATTTTTTTATAGGGAAAAATTCGGCTAACCTATAGCAGTTAGCAACCACTACCACTTACCGAGGTTTCGCAATCCTTACATTCACTCATAGATCGTGGGGTGTTGGTGATTTGCTTCTCCTAATCAACCTGGAAATTTATTTTGAGCCAATCTTCCTTGTATCGGCTGGTCCAATGGCAATAACAACCCTCCTTAACTTCAACGAATTGAACCTGTTGATGCTTTTACACGTAATAATATTTTAGAAGCTCATGAGATATTTCCAGTTATGAATCAAAGCCTTTGAATCTTCCCTCTAATCTTGTCCACGTACATGGCTACTCTCATCTAGCCATTTTGCCTTACCATGTCAACGGATAAACCTAAACCCTCGGCTGTTACCTGCAATAACTAGTTTACCTTGGCGGTTGGCGTGTCTTTTCAACTGCCTAGGTAGCCGTTACATATTTTTGGGTGTCAACAAAACTAAAGAGTTTCAAACTCCCATTTTGAGAGGGTACTAGAGTAACGCCCTTTAATAGTTACTCTTGATACTTGATATTGTAGAAGAAAAGTAGAGTGAACGTTCAATGAAAGTGTAAGCGTTGGACAAATTAGCTCCATGAAGGAACTTCGTAGTCTCTGATTGTGTCAAATGTCACTCAAATTAGTTCATTCAGATAAAACATTGGTGTTGAGATTAAATTGACAGACATTTGACACAAGAGAAGTGATAGGGAGAGAATTGAAAAGAAAGTGTTAAATAGAGTGTTGCTGATATTTTTTTTGACACAGTCACGATCGCATGTGTATTTCCTTCTATTAGAAACTAACTTGTTTAACATTATGGTTTTCGGGACGAAATTAAACATTCACTCAGAAAAAATGTGTAATTTCAAAAAGGAAATAAGAGTCGTTTGAAAATACTAATATTGTTTTAGCGCAAAACTTGGTTGGTCATTTGGACTATATTTGCATTAAGAGCTGGTTTAAGCGTGATTTGCTGTGCTAACTAACTGCTAACAGCAACCCGTGACCTTTTCCTAAACGGTAGTTGGCTCATCTCTCAGAATATTCTTTGGATTACATTTTATACTCTTATAAATGAGAGTGATAGAAAATTAGAAATTAAAAAATAACATATAATGATAAAAACAAAAGAGAAACAAACAGAGGTGTCATGGGTCTATTATCCTATAATAATATTCTTTGCTAGTTTTTTAGTGTCGGTGCGTCCGCACAACAAAATGAAGGATTGGCTCTGTCTAATATACATGTATTCTTTTCAGTCAAGGTGTAAATTCCTAGAGGAAAATGATGAACAACTTCTCAGTTTCACCGAAATCATACGCGTACACTCTAACTTATTATGCATACAAGATTTTCTAGACTTCAACCAAGCTACTATTTACTCAAACGTTGTTCATCAACCAATACCAATTAATATTATATTGTCAAATACAATTTTTAGCATTTCGATTATGCTAGAAATATAATATAATTCAGGTGTATTCACCCGAGACCTTAAATTTTTGTGATAGTTAATTTATGGCATAATATCAGAGGCTCTATAAGCATTTGTTAATACTAAATTTTCAAAATAATAAGCTTGCAGTGAGAAAAGTTTAATTTAGGTGGTTAAAATAGAACAAAACCTTGTAACTGTTTCCATTGGAACGAGAATTCTTTTGGTCATCTCAAAATTGACTATTGAGACAACAATGAAAATGAAGATAATAGTGTGAGTTAGGTTTTGAAATCTTATTTTAAGTTATAAAAACTAATAACTGTGTGATGTTTATTTGTGACATTTAGACAACAGGTACAAAGATCAACATATAAGAAATTGAATCACTTTCTTATATCCAGTTTCAACAGAAGACTACATCACAAAAAGAACAACTCTTGAAGTCACGAGACACATCATTTATAAAGTTGTTGGTTCAGCGAGTTGCTTGGGAAAAGGAATCATGAGCGCTGAAAGAATCCGTTCCGTGAAGATGAACCTAAAGCTTCAAAGGACTAATTTGTGAGAAGTAGAACTGCCCATGGATAATCAAGCTTATGTGAAGAAAAATTGATTCTAGAATATCATGGAAGTGCATAACATAGAAAAGAAGAGCAGGACAAAGCAACACAAGGATCGTCTCAGAAAGTACCCACATTGAAGATCTCATTGTGTGCTGAAAAAGTGATGCACCAGTGAACCAATACTCTACAAGTCAAGAATATTACACAAGGTACAAGACACTAGGAATGAACTGAAGGAGGCTTCTCCAACACGCTTGAATGTAAATGCCAGCTTCTAGTTCACTTCTAATGGGCTAATTACTTGGGAATCGCACAAGACAATCCAGTTGTTGTATTTAAATGGAAATAGGTTTTATAGCCCTATCTACCAAGTAGGGTAGCCTCGGGAGTGCAAGTCTACTGAGCTACTATTGATGTAACCATATCAGGAAAGCATGTGTCATAACCTGCCAAGCATCACATCTTACTGACACACAATAGAAAAATTCGTTCGACGAGAAGATTCAGCCAAAGCATGAAGAGGAGACGATGAACGAAAACACGAGAGGAATCTTTTCACAAATAAGCTTGGAACGTCTTTCAGTTTCACTAGCTCAGGTAAAGAGTCGTTGGTAAACAGTGAAACAGAAATATAACCATTGAGACCTCATGACTTCTAACGACTACATTCTTGAGGATCATCAGTTATAAATAAGAGTCTTCAAAGAAGAAGAGAAGAGAGCGAGAACGCAGAAATGCTTGAATGCGAGAAAGCATCAAGGTATGAAGACATCCACATCTAAAGAGTCAAACACTTGAAGATGTCTCTACCATGAATAATGCATTGAGCAAAGATATGTCTCATCCATAGTAATGCATTCATCACTACCAGAGCTTCAACGTCAAATACACATGTATATGTGAAATTGTTGTGACGATCCATAGTGTGGAAATGTGCTAACACTCTATGTTTGAAATTGAGATGAAAGTTCAATGGTATTTCCTTGAGGTCTACTATACCAACAATGCAATAAGATGAATGAAACATCAGAATAGAAAGCATCCAACCAGTGAAGATCAGATGGAAATCCTCCAGAAGAAGAAGAAGATGGTCAAGGCTCAAGCTTAATGTCTACCCTCTGAGAATGTACCACAAGAAGAAGAAGAAGAGATGAATCTTAGATCCATCAACAACGCTCCAACATCTACCCAAATGAATCTAGAACTCGAAGACCTTAGAAGGAAGAGCACTCAACATAAAATATTCTCTTGATCGTGAATACTCCCTGAAGGTTTGAAAGCATTGAAATCATATGCATCCTTCACATGAGTATGAAATGCACCTCAATCATAATATGTAGAAGGAGTCCTTGAAAATACTCATTAATCCTGGAGAGTCTTGTTCAAGAATACTTGATAGGAGGAGTCCTGCAAATACTTGTTAAGCCTAGAGGGGCTTGAACAAAGAATACTTGTTGAGCCTGGAGAAACTTGGTCAAGAATACTTGTTAGGAGAAGTCCTTTATGATACTTGTAATGGGAGGAGTCTCACGAATACCTGATGATATTATCGAAAATCATGGTAGAAGACCAAAAGCTGTACATAGCCCACGTCAGGTGAATCAGGATAAAATTTTGAGTGTGCATATCGTCTAATTCCTTCTAACAACCATGTCTGCAACGTCTATCCAGTGAACCATCATATGATGGGACTATTAGATGGAAACTTTGAATCAGAATGAAGAAAAGGTGTCAACCACGCGAAAGTTTTCATAGACACAATTCAACCCCCTTCTTGTGTCCTATATTGCCTTCATTGAGATGCACCTCCATAAAGGACGTAATGCATATTTTGAAAACTTGGGACCAATTTTACACGTTCAACTAAGTTATCCCAAAACAAGCGCAACCCTCCAAAAAGGTCATTTCCATGAACACAATGTATATGTTGAAAATTTAGGACTAGTTTCACACGTTCAACTCTTCCTAATGGCGCCCCAGTCTCCATTAGGAACACAATGGCTGACTCGACCTTCTTACAAAGGTTCTTAAGTTCAATAAAATTTGCAGCCTCTATCAATCCATGAGAGTTCCAGCTTAGCATATATGCATACTTGTTCCGGTCGAATCCTTAGCCATATGACCCAACGACATAGCAGTTGGCCCACTAGGAATGCTCTTCAGCATACACCTAAGTGGCAACCTGCACAACCTGGGCTAGGGATAAGCCCTCCTAGCTTACTGGCCTATCATCTGACCGGCCCAAACAAAGGCTGAGGGAAGCGCTACACTGCTGCTCGGCTTACAACCACTCCCGCTCGGAAGCCTCACTTAAGAGCTTCCCGAGCACTTACAGAGGACCTCTGATGCCTATAAATAGAGGTTCCACTGTTCCTTCTAGGACGATTCTAACTCATTACTTACATACAAGTTTTCTATGCATTCTTACATGTTTGAGTTGAGCCTTTGGATGGTCTCATCGCTCCAATACTGACTTGAGCGTAGGAGTGTCTTCTGTAGGTCCCCCCCCCCCCCCGACGCTTCAAGACTTGGAGACTCCACCTCATCATGTCAGAGAAGGGATGAGCTCCGCCATAGCTCTGCTGTCCAAAGTTCATATACGAACATTTGGCGCCATATGTGGGGAATATTCAGCAATTCTACGTCGTTCTTCCTCTATTTTGAAGAAGAAGCTCATAGTGACTCCTATCATCTTCTCTCATATCACGAAGTTCCAGATTCAGTAAAATCTTCAGAAACACAAAGCTCTAAGAATTTTGAAGAGAAATTATATAATGATCAACAAGTTCAAGACGTGAGAGGAAAACACACTCCCTCTCTGATGGTGAGTTCGATGGAGCACGTCCTTGAGCCTTTTGACAAGGAAATCTGTGATCTCCAGATGCCTCAGGGCCTAATTGAACTTCTTGATGTTGAAACTTACTCTGTGTAGAAGGATCCTAAGGGACACTTGAAGTCTTTTGAAAAGTGCATTGACGTGTTGTGCATCAAGGAATTGCAGGAAGCTGAGGCAATAATGTGAAGGTTGTTCTTGACAACGTTGAAAGGAGAAGCTCTTCAGTGGTTTCAAACTCTTATCGCATTTACAATCTCGCAGTGGTCTTATTTTGCCTACCTTTTCTGAAGAAAATTCAGGGTTGAGGTGAAGGAGAAGAGGAAATTGAAGGAAGTTGATGCTCAACAAGAAATTTCTGAGGATACGGTGAAACAGAGCAATGGAGAACTGTTATGAAAGTTCCTGTAGCGCTTTATCAAAGAGGTGATCCTCCTTTTTGAGACGAGCGAGGAAGAACTCTTGATGTTGGTACAGTCAGCGATACTGTCAGGGAGTTCGTTCCATGAATCTCTTATCCTTCGACCCCCGTGCGGTTGTAAGGAATTCAAGGAGAGAGCCCCTGAGTAAAAAATGTCTTGTGGCTTATGCAACAACGTATACTGTGAAGACTATGGACATGGCACATACAGTGGTGTAGAGCTAAGAGATGCAGTCAAGAAACTTAGTAGAGGAGAGAAGCTGGGGAGTTTCGTTCGGAACGAAGCTGAATCCAACGCTCGGAACAAGCATAAGAAGCAGAAGTATCAATCAACTTTGAGAAGCATTGGCTCTTATGAAGGCCCTGACAGGGATAATCTCCCACCGGATGGGTAGAAAATGACAAGAGGTATTTCCGGGAAAGTAACCTTGGCCAGCGTCAAGAGGTGAAGGTGACTCAGTTTCAGGTTCAACGGATCTGAGCGCAAAGGGATGATTATATCCTGGAGATACCAACCTTAGTTGATAATGAGGCATTCAGAGATGTCCTGGTTGATATAGGAAGCTCAATGAGCTTGATTTCTTCCAAGTGTTTCATTCGGCTAGGATATGAGGCGAGAGATTTGTCTCCTTTGGTGGCTAATTTTACTGGACTCAGCGGGTATGCTATAGCACCGGTCGTCTCAAGACATTTTCTGCCACTGTTAGACAAGGCAGGAAGAGTAAGACCATCAAGGAACAAATTTTGGTCATAGTACATCTTATAGAGGCAAATATAATCGTCGGGCGACTGACACTCTTCAGTCTACATGCCATTATTTCTTCCCAGGATGGTATGTTTATTTACTGAGTGGATGATGGGGTAATGAAGACCATAGTCGCAACTAAAAGGGGAATTTCAAGCTCAGGACGCTCGGCTGATAATGTGGTTCTGTGAGTAGAAACACGGTGTTCTCATGATAGCCAAATACCTGTGACAGCGGGTCTTTCCTCCTGCTTACGGCTGTAAAATGCCCATCATAAGTTGCTCTTTGATTTGCGCCTGATGTATGACCTTAATTTTATATTAAGGAATTAAAGCTTAATAAAACTGACACAGATTTGTTCCAAAATTCTTGTTTGCGTTTACTATTTGTGCTTGCAGATACACAGAAAATTAATCCAAGTAAGGACTACTATCTTCTCGTCTCGCAACGTCAAAAATCACGAGCATAAGTAGCCCTTTTCAAGGATACCGCCTCGGAAAAACCGAGCGATGAGTGTAAGTAACCCTTTTCGAGGATAAAATCTCGACCGTCTCGAAGAGCATTTGGATCACAAATAAGTAAAGACAATAAAGGAAACGGAAATTTGAATCAAATAAAACCTTTATTAAAAGAGATCCATGAAGGTAATAATTCAAAACCTCAAGGGAAATAAAGAAACTACATCATCCCTCCCGAGTCAACACATAGGAAGAAACTTCAAGGGTGGTGATGACCCTAGTGTTGAAAGTGAATAAATGGTTTGATAGTTACATACACAACCCCAAAAGACCAACTAAAAATCTAAGACACTCGAGGAGTCCTACATCCATCCGATCAAGGTCCTCACTCCCAGTCATCTTCAATGTCACGCCCGAACGAAAGTTCCATCACGAACAAGGCTTTCCAACGGCGTAGCACTCTATCCCAACGTCGACTATCCTTAACTGGTGCTAAGCGCCCATACAACATGTAGTCAAACAAGCAAGGGTCAACTCCAAATAATGACTCTCAAATAATAACAACAAGATATATATCAATATAATGAGTCATGATATCAGCAAGATATCAACGGTATAAGTTAACAACAAAATCTACACCCAAAATAATCTGATATCATTTTTGAGAAATGAAGCACTTATATGTACATTTTTTTTTTCTTTTACAATCAAGGTCCAGGCAACTCTTAATTTATTTGGTTAAGGGGATAGGCTTCTTTGTGTAAGGTCACGATTTCGTGGGGTTTCAAAAAATTAAATGATATTCTAATAACCAATGAAACCAAAATTACTGGTCTTTAACCCTCAGATATATAGCAACAACAAAAAACTCACACAAACAAATTGCAAATACTTATTTTTTAATTGGTAAAATGATAGTTTCAATATTGTATGGTTTCTTGGCCCGTGCATCTCACGGGCTCTGATACTAGTTGGACTTCAAGCCCAAAATACATAGTTTGATCTCACTATTCGATGGGCCAATTTTGGCAAAGCTCATTTTTTCTTTTCTTTCTTTTATAAAATAGGAAACACTACTGGACCTTAGAGAGAGTGAAAAATGCGCTACTGTAACTCCTTGGATTACTGATTGAGTCTAACAAGAAAACATTAAAACAATACAAGAGTTTTTTGATGAGCTTTTCATAAAAAAAACAAAATTATTTTGTATCCATAATTACACTTTTCCAATCAACAAGGTGTTGTTTAAGTGGTAAGCAAACTAGATCCACGTAAAAGTGAGATCACAAAATCAAACATTAAAAAAGTCATTTATTAAAAGAGACAACTACCATATAGATTAATACTTGCGATTGCGATGACAAAAAATTGAACTTTTCCAAATATACAATTGAAATTTGAAACCTTGTCACATAGCCACAATCCTAACAACTATATATATAAACTCTTTTCTCCATGTGGATTCGCTATGTTATTAGTATTACTTTACTTATATTCTCCAACTTTTTGCTGCTTGTTTGCTTACTACTTACTTCCTATTCCTGTTTTTAATCTTGTCTGAGAACTTCCTTCCTATGCGTTTAATATTCTGAGCTTACGTACTGTATCCCTAGTCCCAACAAACAAGCGTGTTAAAATTAACACCTGTAACCCATTTTTGCACTCTCTTCACATTCTGAGACTTAAATTCTGGAAACCAAATTTTTCAGGATTTAAAATCTCGGAACTAAATTTTTTGGGATTTAAATCCTAGAATATAAAAATAGGAAGGTGTGAAATCTTATTTATAGGTGGGAAATCCAACACCCAACAAACAAAAGCAAGAAGAGGGTGCATGGAGTGCAAACAACTTGGAGTTGTTTGATAAAATAATTGCGCTTCAATTATGACGTGCTTCCTCCGCTGTATATATGGTCCTCCTACCTTGCTTCACTAATCACTACCACATAGGGCCAATTTTGATGGTACTGCATGCGCCACTCCACTAATATTGGGCATCGTCATTGCTATGGTTATTCATACATACAGCACTGGTTGGGATGTCAATGTGTATCGGTGGACATGAGTAGTATATATCAACCACGTATTTTGAATGTGAAAAACCGTACCCATACCTGTACCTGCTTCATACCCATATGAATATCATTAAGTGAGTTTTAAACGGATTTTAAAATATCCGTGGATATTTATGATACCGTGGACATATATGGATTTACAATCATTTGTTCAAATAAAAATAATATTAAAAATTAAATTTAAGATTAGATTCATGCTCATGTTTGAGGGTGAATACTTCTTTTTCCCCTTTTTTGAGTCTAAGAGCTTCATTTTTACCATTACCATTAGAGAATCATAGCCCAACAAGACCCAAGCACAAATTCATAAGAGATTAGACTCAATATATATCTCGTGCTAGATTATATATATATATATATATATATATATATATATATATATATATATGGAGTATTTAATAGAGTTAATGGTCTGTTTGGTCCCTGTCTTTACACGTATATTTGTGTTTAGTCCATGTTGGAAAAAAATTCAGCAATAAGTCCCTACGATTGGTATATGTTTTTGTTTGGTCCCTGCCTAAGATCAGAGCTCCGACGATTGCGTACGTGGCTTACCCACTTGTTTAATGATAATTAAGTGGATTTTTTTAGTTTTATAAAAGGGAAGACACGTTAGAAAATCAACCAGGAGTAATTTCCCCCAAAAATCATATTATACCCTAAATTAAAAAGCTGAAATAAAAAAAGCCAAAAATCTGTCAAAATCACTCAATCCCTAAAAGCCCCATCTTCTTTTTCTTCTACCATCCTTTCCTTTCAATTTTTTGTGCATTTGGCTTCTTCTTCGTTCTGCTTCTGCTTCTTCTATCCCTTTGTGCGTTCTTCTTCTCCCTTTGTGGAAAGTTAAACGGAGGTAACTGGCTTGGAGCTGCAACAGCAGTTTCAGCAACAACATTCACCCCTTTCTCATGATCTGATGATGACTTCTTATTCAATTCTCGAGCGCTGCTTATGGTAACAACATTGTTCATTACCGCAACCAAACAGAACACGAGCACAAGTTTCATGCTCATTGTGTGAGATTCTCGCACAAAAATTTAAAGGAAAGGAAACTGGTAGAAGAAAAAGAAGATGGGGGCTTTTAGGGATCGAGTGATTTTGATAGATTTTTGGCTTTTTTGATTTCAGCTTTTTGATTTGGGGTTTAATATGGTTTTTGGGAGAAAAATCTGAATTAGTGAAATTTGGGGTAATTAGTGATTGTTGATTTTGACTTATATGTATATAATTGTCGGAACTCCGATTTCAGGCACGAACCAAACAAAAACATATACCAATTATAGGGACTTAGTGTTGATTTTATTTTTTCTAGCAATGACAAAATGTAAATATACATGCAAAGATAGGGACCAAACAAACCATTAACCCTATCTAAAATATTGGGTGAGTATCCATGACTATGAATACTTCAATATCCGTACTCGTCTCATTAATAAATGGATAGTGAAAATATACATTGAATAAATCTGTGGATACCCATGGGTGCGGGTAATTTTATCCATAACAAATTTTTATCCAAAGGTATCCGCAGATCGCAGATGGTGTGAATAATTTTGACATCTCTAAGCACACGAACCGGACCACTAGCTAGTACTACCTATAATACCACATATGCCGTTACCCATGCGCAGATTTAATTGGTTTCTTTTAATAATGTAAAAAGAAAAACAATTTATACCAAAAGTGGGTAAAATAAAAACTAATTGAGTAAATCTCCAAATTAGTCCCTGATAATATTCACTTATGACTCGTTGGTCCCTGAACTTTCGCCGTCGATCAGATTAGTCCCTTATAATGTTATCGTCGGTCAATTACATCCTTTATCACATTTTCCGTTGGTCCCTGTTGACCCAAATGCCAAATAAGAGAGAGGTTTGCCACGCAACCTGCCACGTCAGCTCCAACGGTTATAATTTAACTTTCTGAAACCAGTCAAATCAGTCCCTTCGTCATCTACCAGAAAATACCCAAATTGAAAACCCTAAATTCTCTCCACACCTATCAGCCTCCTTTGAAGCACACGGCGCCACCGTCGCCAACAAATGGCACCACCACCACCACCACCACCACATCCCACCCATCAAAACCATGCCCAGGAAGCAGAGCCAGCAGCACCAATCGGGGTTCAAGCTCTACGAGCGGAGAAACTCCCTCAAGAATCTCAAGCTCAACCCTCTTCTCCCTGTCTTCTCATCTTCTCATCACTCCGCCGGATTCTCTCCTCAGAAGCCGGAGGTTCTGCCGCCTAGCATCCTCGACTTCCCCGCGCTTGTTCTCAGCCTCGCCACTCCCCTCTTGTCGGACCCCTTCCACCGCGCCGACGAAGGTTGATGAGGTGATGTGACGGCGGCGGAGTTGTTTGACTTGGACTGCGGCTAGGGTGAGGTTCTGGATCGACGTGGTGGCGGTGAGAAGCGGTGATTGATAGCAGAATGGGGAAGGTTGGCGACGGCCTGGTCCGACAGAGATCTGGGTCGATCTGAATCGCTCCGATGAGAAACTAGGTCCGCAATCAGCGGCGATGCCTCCTCAAGCGCGGTGGTTCAGGGACCTCTGGTTGGCTCTATTTTCATTTATTGATTTCGGTTCCTTCTCCATATTTTCTTCTTTGATTATGGTGGTTTTGGCAAAGAAAGGGGGTGCTGGAATTTTTGAGTCGCAGATGGCTTGGTTGGGCAGCGAAGAGGCTTGGGGTTTAGATGCGAATGGTGGTAGATTTGGAAGATTGGTGGTGGTTTCTGGTTTTCCGGAGGTGGCTCCGGCGCGATGGTGGGATGGAGATGATGATGGTTGTTGTGGCTTATGGTTGGTGGCTGGGGCGATGGTTTAGTTGAAGAGAGAAAGGGACGAGATACTCTGGCCTTGGAACAGTGAAAAAGGGTAGCTGGTTGCAGGGGTTGTTGTGATTTGAAGTGGTACTTAGTTATGGCTATGGAGGAAGGAATGAAGAAGATGGAGGAAGAGCTTTCATGGAGGTTGAGGTTGTTATGGTGAAGATGAAAGAAGCTTGAGATGGTAATGGCGATGGCAAAGGGAATTTCGGTGGTGATTGATTATGGCTGAGATGATTGTATGGAAGTTGGGGTTCAAGAAGAAAGAAGGTGGTGGTGGAAGCTAAGATTGAAGGTGATGGAGGTTTACGTTATGGTGTTTGCTAGAGAGTGGGTAATTTCTGGTAGATGACGAAGGGACTGATTTGACTGGTATCAGAAAGTTAACCGTTGGAGCTGACGTGGCAGGTTGCGTGGCAAACCTCTCTCTTATTTGGCATTTGGGTCAACAGGGACCAACGGAAAATGTGATAAAGGATGTAACTGACCGACGATAACATTATAAGGGACTAATCTGATTGACGGCGAAAGTTCAGGGACCAACAAGTCATAAGTGAACATTATCAGGGACTAATTTGAAAGTTTACTCAAAACTAATTACTCTGATGGAGTACTTTTAGCCACATGGGACGATGACATGACTGGGAGGGTGTACTTCGCTTGGCTTGCGGCGAATTGCATATGAAGAATTCGCTTGGTGTTAGGTGAATTGAAAGAATCCATGCTGGGTGACATTAGCTTCACTATTCTGAAGAGGAAAATTTATGATAAGTTGAAGCTCGGAAGTCATCAGGTTATTTGGAGCACGACTTGTAGAATCTTTATGATTTCACATTATTCAATTCATTGATATTTCGTTATGTAAATTTATAGAGTCAGAATATACTGAATTCACCTCAAATGAGGAGAATTGTTATTTAAATTTTCACTCAACTCAATTCTTCTAAGTTGAAGCGAGATCAGATGCATACTATTCACCTCATTTGAGGAGAATTTCTATATAATGAAACATCAACGTGAATTCAGTCTGTATGGATTCTTTCAATTCACCTAACACCAAGTGAATTCTTCACATGCAATTTGCCTAAAGCCAAGTGAATTACACCCTTTAGCCACGTCACCGTCTCATGTGGTCAAAACTATTCCATTAGAGTAATTACTTTTTTTTACCTACTTTTGGTAAATTGTATTTTTAACATTATTAAAAAAACAACCGATTTAATTTGGCACACGACCCTGTACGCTACGGTTAAACCAATCTATCTATATCTATCTATATATTATATAAAAGAAGGTTTATAATCACCTACCCACTAAAATAAGGTATAAATCATAACTATCCCCATTATAACCTACCCATTAAGACCCTACCTTAAATAATTAATATTTATAAAATTTATTACAAATATTAAATAAGGAACGAATCATGACTAATTAATATCAAATTTTTAACCAAATTTTAATAGGAAATAGTTAACATACAATCTTAAGATTTTTAAAAAAATTATCTTTTAAATAATTAATATTTATAAAATTTATTACAAATGTTAAATAAGGAACGAATCATAACTAATTACAATCTTAAGATTTTTTTAAAAAATATCTTTCAAATAATTAATATTTATATAATTTATTACAAATGTTAAATAAGGAACGAATCATAACTAATTAATACCGAATTTTAATAGGAACAAAAATTGATATTGATTACAAATGTTAAATAAGGAACGAACACTAACTAATTAATACCAAATATTTAACCAAATTTTAAAATAAGGAATGAATCATAACTAATCAATACAAATTTTTTAACCAAATTTTAATAGGAAATAATTAACATACAATCTTAAGATATTTTTTTTGAAATATGAATTTTTATTAACAATTAGTCTCCTCACTTGATGCTATAAATTATACCGCTACGGTTTCTTTGCTATATCGTTTTAAAAGAATAAACTCAAAAATCAATCGTGACTCAAGCCCACAAAGGAATATTCACAGCCCCACCCAAAAAGAAAAAACCAAGCAAGACAACAAAACGACAAATCCCAAAAAGCAACCCCTGCACAAAAAGAATACGCACCTACGACGTACTACACTTCACCTGCACAAAATGAATTCTTAAAATATAAGTAAATCTTTATGGTTATCAATATATAATGTGTGTTTTTCTCATACGGCAGAAACGCTTCTCCTTATTTTTAGCTTTTTATTTTTCCCTTTCTCAATTTCTCTTCCTCATTATTAGATCAAGGTTTCCTCTCATTTTATAGATGTTTCTACCCTAAGGCTACGATCTTCTTCAAATTTTCGAGGTTTTTCTCTTTCTTGCGATGAATCTTCTCTCAAAAATGTTGACTCTTTTATTTTTATTTTTGTAGTTTTCTATAACATTGGGTTTTTAGTGTTGTCCATACTTGCATCTCACAGCTTCTTTTTTTCTCTGGATGTGTATTATCTTCAAGAAAGTTATTCTTTATTTACATTTTTTCTGTGACGTGTAATGCAGTCTGTAATGTATTTAAGTTATCTTTTGTCTTTTTATTGTTTGATATCCTGAATTCATTTTGATTAATTGAAAATATAAATTCAAAAAGAAAAGATACCTCTTTTTTGATAATATTTGACTTGATGGATTTATATTGCTTCATCTTATTGATCATATGGTAAGATGAGATATTGTTTTAGATGATTCAAATTTAGGTGTTCCAAACTAAGTTGATGTATTAGTGGTGCGTACAATTCCTTGGGACATATGAAAGAAAGTTTATTTTCTATAACCTTCTCCCACATGTCCCCTCCACCTAAGTCATTCATTTTCCTTCCAAAACAAAAAACCAATATCTCTGAATTTTTTTCCTATTCTATTAATATCAAATTTTAATACTGCCCATGGTAATAATCAATATATTAATATATTTAACCACTCCAGGACTTTTGAAAAAAATGTAAAATAATATTAACTCAAGAAAATATTCTTTTTATGAAAGCATGAATATGTTTTATTTTATTTTTAACCTAACCACAGGTAAATCCTACCTAACAAGGTATATATGATGTTCTATTGTTTTGCTGTTGTCTTATTCTATAACTACGCAATTATAATGTTTTGAAAAAACTCTCAATTTTCTTATGCTTTAAAGGGGTGTGCCTCAGTTTCGTGCTATTGGCACCAAGAATTTCAAAAATGTGTTACAGAGACTGTTGTTTTGAAAGACGACAAAAAAACACATTCCACATTATGTTGGAAGATTGTGGCCCTATATCCGAATTTACAGATGGAATGGAAGGACTTATAGTTCATTATGGCCTTCAACATGAAGGAGGATGGCTCGAGGTGTGTTATTTAGGGGGCTGCGAGTTTCATATTAAAGTTAAAGACAAAGATTTTAGATCAATCTCTACTGAACATGAAGGAAAGAATTTTTATTTCGGATGGATGCCAACGGAAGTTGTAGAAATTGAATTCACCATCGCACATCATTATGAATAGAATGGTGGGTTATATCTATTTAATCAGGTTATTTTATATTACTTAGTTGTTAGTAACTATTTTTTTTAAGAGCTATGATTGTTTTTAATATTTATGCCTTAATCCAGACTTTGCCAGCAACGTTGGTGAAGCATGCATTGCTTCTGGATAAACCTTCATTTTGTGTATTATGAGATGCAAGTAAGCAGAGGTTTCATTGTGAATGTTCCTGGAACAACAAAAAAACAATCAAAGTGTATCGTGACAATTGGTTGGATAGACTTCATCAAAGAAAATAGATGCAGAGATCAGAGCTGGATCAAGTGGGGAATTGATAAGAAGGATCCTTATGTAATACATGTCAGTGTAATCAATAAGTGAAAAATGCTTCTCAAGTTTTTATTTTCATATATCAATGTTTACCTCATGCTCTTATTGTTCAGTTAAAATATGAAAATCTATATATCAAAACATCTAAGTAAATTATTATTTCGGTTTATAAACATCTATAATTGATATGTTTCATCTAAATTAAACTCCCATGTGCATCAAAAACTAATAAAAGAAATATATAAAAGCAACTGTATGAAGCACGCAGCACAGCGTCTGATTATTACACACAGTCAATAATACAGAAAATTTAATTATTTATTACTGGAAAATGATTCAGCGAAACTTGAACTAGTCGGACTGGGGGCTAATCTCATCTCTTACCCTCTTTCTTCCTACCAGACTTCCCTTCTTTGAAGCACCACTCTCCAATGATTCAGCCAAACTTTTATAATCCGAGGGGTATATTGGCTGGATACCAAACCCTTTCAACAAAACAACCACTTCCTCTAATTTCTCAAACAAGAAGAATAACTTTGCAGAAACAATGATTTTCAATCTGTTTTGATCTCTAGCTCTGCTGTTCAGGAAGCCAGAAACTCGTTGGTCATATATCACACTCACGTGATCAACTTCAATTCGTTCCATACCGGGGTCCGTGTACATATTGACGCTATCATTTTGGTTGTCACCAACCCTGATATTAAATTTGAAGCGGTGAAGCCATGATGGGTCGCACTTGGGCAGAATGAAAGAAAAAATGAAGGCAATCTGAGTACAAGCAGAAGAGAGATCAATTGTTATGTAATTCTCCGTTGTCCTGTACTCCAACCAATCCGGAATGCTGCTTCCTGGATACACGTAAGAGGCTCGCACTCTGTCAGTGTTGAATGCCATATCGTCAACATAAACATCTTCAACATAAACATCTTCATCAGATTCTTTAATTAATTGTTGGTGTGTGAATTTCATTATGTTGATTCGCACATTCAACTCAATGGCCGAAAGAGAATGTTGGTCCAATTCCAAGCAATTCCAGAAGGCAACCAGGCTCTTGTTTTCCTTTAGTTGTTCATCTATTGTTGCAGGAAATACCACATTCCTTAGTGATGCACAGTTCCCAGCTTCTAATATATCAATGGAAGGGGGAAGCTCTGGTAGGGTCTCAAGCTTCTTGCAACCATATAATGTTAGATATTTCAACCTTACAAGATGCTTGATGCTGGCTGGCAAGCTTACAATATCAGAATGTCCTAGATGCAAAAATTCAAGTTTTCTTTGACGTCCAAATGATGAAGGCAATGAACTGACCCTCGTGTTTCCTAGAAACATTTGTATCATGTTCTCTGATGTCACTGCAAATTCCTTTAGGCTGAAGCAAAAATCAAGATTGAGATAACGGAGGGACCTTGAATGGACATGGCTTTGAAGTTGGGTAAGGGAAGTGCTCCCAGTTAGATCCAATGTCTCAAGCTTTTCGAGAGAGAAAATAGATGGATGCACTCTGGTCAAACTAGGACAATGCCGACAATCTATTTTTTCAAGTTTTGTGGCCTTCGAAAAGTCTGGCAGCTCCATCAAGCTTGAGGAATCATCAAGTCTAATGACCTTTAAATTCACAAGATTCTGTAACATTTAAACAAAAAAGACATTTATTAGAGGATAAAGTTAATTAGTTATTATGTTATTTAGCTATTCTGTTAGTTAAGTTTGTTATTTCTGTCATTTACCTTGTAATTATATCTTGCTCTTAGGTCCTTGATAGTGCAGCGGTATTTAAGTTCTTATCATATCATCTATTGTCATTCATTCAATCAATACAATCAATCAATTCAGTCAGATAATATAATTTGGCAAGAGCGTTTATTTTTCATTCTTATATGCTTTAGACTTTATGGTAATTTTCCATTAAACATGCTGCCTATTTGGTCAACAGGCTTCCATCACTTGTTTTACAATGTAAGTGTCCTTATCAACTCCTTTACAATGACTCTCCTGCTTTGTAGATTTGAAAGTTTTTTGCAGCTTAAGCTATGCTTCTGCATCAACTCAAAATAGACACATTGGATCCAAGAGCTAGAAAGTGTATCTTTATTGGTTTTAAAACAGGAAACAAATGATGTAATGTCATGGATATCACTTCTAGGAAGATTTATGCTAGTAGAAATGTGATTTTTTTTTTTTTATGAAAACCAATTCCCTTGGATTAGAAGTTACTAGGTCTAATCTTGATATCACTCTATCCCAAAGGAAATGTCTAAGACTTACTTGGTGATGACACTGGTATATTGCAGCGAAACCTGTTCCTACACCTATGTGAAGTCACAAAAAATCACATCTCCAGATGACACACATTTTTCAAGACACGGCTGGATATAGAAGACTTGTTAGCAAGCTACTCTACTTGACCGCAACCAGGTCGGACATCTCATTTGCTTTCCAATAACTTAAGCCAATTTATGGATGCCCCTACCATGCATCAACACAAAGCTGCTAAAAGAGTCTTAAGTTATCTCAAAGGAGCACTTGGTCAAGTACTGTTTTATCCAGCCACTAGCACTTTGCAACTCGAAGCCTTTCGCGATTCTGACGGGGGACTTGTTCAGAGGTGCGAAAATCTATCAAAGGCTAATGTTTTTTTTCTAGGACATTCACTTGTTTGAGGGAAATCCAAAAAACAATCCACTATTTCTAGATCTTTCTTTGAAGCTCAGTATCAGGATCTTGCTTCCACTAGCTGTGAAATTCAATGGCAGATATACATCCTTTCATCGGTACATCACTTCTCTACTATGATAGTCAACCCTCAAGGCATATTGCAGCTAATCATGTGTTTAATAAGGGCACAAAACACATAGACATCGATTGTCATGTTGTTAGAGAGAAGCTTCAAGCTAAGCTCTTCCATCTTCTCCCTACTTCTAGGGCAGAACAAGCTGCTGACATAATGACAAAACCTCCTGAACACTCCTTTCTCTCATTTTGTTAGAGAGAAGCTTAAAGTTAATTAGTTATTCAATTATTTAACTATTCTATTAGATAAGTTTGTGATTTTTGTTATTTAGCTTGTAACTATATCCTGTTGTTAGGCTTTTGTTAATGCAGCACTATATAAGTTCTTATCATATCATCTATTGTTACTCATTCAATCAATACAATTAATCAATATATTTAGTTTTACGAAACCTTTTAAAATTTAAAACCAATATTAAAAGTGGTTAATTCTGTATTCCTTGAATTTGAATTAGAAGACTGCAAATACAAACATATAAGTATACCTGCACTCCATTATGCCAAAGCTTTCGAAGTGCTCGGCTGGATGTCAACTCCAATATAACAATTGATTCCACAGGAAATTTCATTGGCAATGACATCAGAGGGTAATGTGTCCAACGGAAATATCTTAGCCCATTACATAAAGATTGAAGCCATGCAGGGAAAACGAACAAGTGGTCTCGTCTTCCATAAATATCCAAGAATTTTAGTTCACTCATCTCTGCAAATATAGGAGGCCAAGACATCATATCCCCAACTTGTGACAGGTCAACGCTTATGCTTCTAATGGCCTCAGTCCTCTGTCAGCAAAGTATTTAAAACATCATTGAAAAAGCAATGCTTACCACAAAGAATTCAAATGTTTGTTACGATATAAATTTTATAAAAGTTGGATTTACCGTGTTCACTTTGAGTACTTGACAAAAGCCGTTAGGATCCCATACTCGACTGTATGTTTTAGGGCCTTCAATAGATTCACGACGAACAATCTCCCTAGCCATTCCTCGTATAGCATCATGCATGCATACAATTTTATCTCTAGAGATCGTTGTAAGAGCTTTATCTATGAGCCTTTCTAACCCAACAGCCACAGAATAATCATCTTTCAATAAAGATATCAATTCACCAGCTTTCAAATTCAGTCCAGCAAAAAAACATCCAATGTCTAGAAATATCTGTTGCTCTTCATGATCTAGCTCATCATAACTTAGTATCATGATATCATAGACCTTTTTAATTGGCATTTTCCTCAGTTTCTCTAATTGACTTTCCCATATTTTTTTACCTTTTCCATGAAGAAGGCTACCTAAAACTATCAGAACAAGTGGAATGCCTGTGGTATAATTCACCATGCTCTTTGACAGCTCGTAGTACTGCATGTCAAGATGATTTTTCTTGAAAGCATGCAAATTGAAAAGCTGAAGAGCTTCATCAAACATCAATTTCTCAACCTTATGAATCTCATCAGCTTTTTTAACAAGCACTTGTCTATCCCTACTTGTTACAATGATTCTACTGCCTGATCCAAACCGTTCATGGGTTCCTACCAATGTTTCTAATTCCTCTGCATCATTGACATCATCAAGAACAATAAGAACCTTCATGCGACCAAGCCTTGTCTCAATATCACTTGGCAATCCATTTGGTGTTTCAATTTTCAAATCTTTTTCATCTAAGAGTTCAGAGAAAAGTTTTTCCCTTACAGAATATATTCCACACCTCTTTGATTCTTCCCTTACATTTTTCAAAAAACTGCAACTTTGGAATTCAGAACAAAGTTGTTTATACACTTTTTCGGCAAGTGTGGTCTTACCGATACCACCCATGCCCCAAATTCCAATAACACGTACATCTTCTGATTTTTGGAGTAAGAATGATTTTAGATGTGCAATTGGTTTGTCAATTCCAAGAAATCCATTAGAGTGGCCTGGATTGTGCACTTGGTACATATGTCTCAAATTTATCTTCACACATTTGATGATTTCTTCAATAAGCTCAGCTTCATTCCTGAACAACAAAGAAAGAATACATAAAATACATGAACTCAATGATAACATCATCATCAATATATTATAAGGTCATGGACAAATTAAAGCAAGGCTTAATCGGTCTAAAGCTTAGCCTGGACCTGTTGCAGCATTACCTTTGACTATTATTTCTGTAAGTGGTTATTCCGGTGAAAACAAGTAAAAAAGGGCCTTGAAAGTATCTGGTTTTTAACGTAAAGTGTTTCTTACACACTATTTTCATTCAGCATGTTCAAATGTGTATTTCTGTTTATTTGTTTTATTGCCTAAAAAGTAATAGAGTGAACAAAATGCAAAGATAAATTAAATATCTGGAAAAAAAGATTCACCGAAATTTTGTTGAATGAAATCCTGATAAACAAGCAGATGCCCTTAAAGCATCTCTCCAAGTTTGCACTTGAGTTTCAGTATACTTTCTTTCATGTTGAGTAAATGCATTTCCATAGGTCCCCTTTTGATTCCGTACATCTGAGGGATCAACATTGAAGAAAACCGGTATCACAATCTGTTCATATTTTTTTCTGCATTCAATTATTTTTGCAAGCTCTTCCAAACACCAATGTGAAGAAGCATAGTCCTCTGAGAATATGACCAATGAAATCAAAGATCTCTCAATTGCTCCAAGAAGCGCTTCTGATATGTGGTGTCCTCTCTCAAGATTATCATCCACAAAAGCAACAATTTGCTTCCGAGGGAAAGCCTCAATCAAATGGCTTAGCAAACCTTCTCGGATATCTGAGCCCCTAAAGCTAACAAAGACATCATATTCTATTTGACGAGCTGAAGAAGAAGAAGAAACCACTGTTGTATATGAGGAAGCATAGTCTGACACAGTCTTCGTCTCTACACTCTCATATTGGGAAACGCGGGAAGAAGAAGATCCCATATATTGAATAGAAGCAATTGGAAGTCTGGTCTTTATCCTTTTGTTTCTACACCCTTCAATGTTGAAAAACCACTAGATAACTGAGAATGTAAAAAATGGGGGAAAAACAGAAGAAATGGAAAGATAAAACAACAATTGAGCATAAAAAACTGAACTTTATATCTGTAACAAGTTAATCATAAAACTATATATACCTTTCAAACAAGGCCTTGATACTTTGGTTGGACAGTGATATAAAGATAAAAGAGCGGATTAGACTTTTGCTCATGTTGGAACTTTAAGCAAATCATCAACTAATGGAAAATCTGATTTTAGCTTATTAATACACTTACGATATTTGCTTATGAGAATTTTCCTTTAACTATTGGGGTGTTATTGAAGGCTTTATAAAGTGTGTGCAAGCAATTTCTGCTATATCATTTTGTTTCCCACCTTGACTATCTCTGGCTCCAAAGTTACTAACCCAATCTCTCAAATCTGCCAAAGACTAAACAAAGAAGAAATTCCTTCATTTCTCAAACAGAAATGTTGAAACCTTTCTCTACTTTCTGTATCTGGGTAAAGCCCTCTCACTTTCCATGTGAATTCGACAATAAAAGTTTACACAGATTACTTACTCACTGTATATTTATTTTTCAAAGAGAAACAGTGATATTAACAAAAGGAACCCAATATATGTTTGGTTTTTAGTATCTGGAACAGCTATGTTACATTTTTAACAGATATAAATAGCAAAGCAAGTGGTAATACTATAGAGAGTTAAGGACTGAAATAAAGAAAAGGGTACCAGTTGAAAAGAATTTTGGTTCTTTGGTTTGGAACCACTCCTTCCTTTCCTTTCCTACTGATCCTCTTGCTCCTTGCACCTTTGCTTTCTGTTTCTACTTCCTCTTCTTCTTCTCCCTTGCTATACTCAAAGTCTTTCTCTCAGTGGACTTCACACGCTTTCGTGCTCATCCTTCTTTCTCTCAGTCTCTTTTAATATAGCTGTGTACAACTCATGTTGTTAGATAAGGGAAAAAAAATTTCATGTATTATGTGGCTGGACGCCAATGTTGACTATTCCCAACACTAGTTGCTTATGTAGTTGCTAGGTTATAAATAATAGAACTAGAAGGCAACAAACATTAGGAACAAATTGGACATATGTACTGCTTACATAATATTATTAAATGGAATTAACAAAAACTGTATTCAGTTGGTAATAATTTGACAAACAAAGGATTTTGATCCAATCATTGGTTTGACATGTGGCAAAATAAGATCAAATTGAATGTATCAAGTTGGGACAAATATACGAGTAATTCTTGTGTAATCAGGAATGAAAAAAATCTTCTCATGAAAAAAAAAATCATGAAAAAAAGAATCAGGAATCCACTCTAGGTAGTAGACAAACCCAACCTTGAAACCAAACTAGAGAAGAAAAGAATGATTTTATTTATCTTACCATGGCATTGATAATGTCTTCAAGGTGACAACTTCAATTAATATTTCGAACTATGTTTCATCCTCCATAAGTTTGTGCTGGGCTTTGGGGTTTGAAATTTCCTGTCAGTTTATATAAATGTTTATTTTAGTATAAGACATTTAAGTTTACCAATAAATTTATTTGTGAACATGACAACAAATTTATTGGCTAACTAGTTATAATATATTAACATCATTATATTATTTAAGTTGAGGTAAATAGATCATCAATTAATTTTTAAAGAGATTTATATAGTTAAATAATTATATAATACTAAAATTTTCAACAGACAGAAAACAGTGGCATAAAATTATCAAATGCCACGGCTTTTGAACCGTAGAATAATTTTATGAAAATTAAAATCAGAACAAATAAAACTGTAGTCACTCTTTAAACCGCGGTTTCGTACCCATAACTATATTGTGGCTGCGTGTTGCCAATTGTGAACCCTTTACGCCACTCTCATCCAACCGCAGGTTTAAGATCTTTAATTCAAACCGTGAACATACCCATTAAAATTTGTTTTTTTTTCTCAAAATTAAGAAGAAAAAAAATCTAAGAAACTCAAATCTTCAGTTTAAAAAAATAATAATTTGAAACTCAAATTATAACCTAAACCACGTTTCAGTTCCAATTCCCTTTCTGCTCTCTACCGTTTCTTCTTCCTCAAATCTTCTCTGAACGTGTTGCAAGATATGCCTGTTGAATTGGACGCAATGCGTTCAGAGATCAAGGGGCTGGTATGATATTTTTTTTTTTTGGATTAGAAATCATTTTAGTAGATTAGTATATTATATTTTTCTATCTTTTTATTTCTGAAAGGTATTTTAGTTAATTAGGTTTTATTTTTTTCATTATTTGATTGGAAGTGGATTTGTCTCCACCCAATTTAGGATTTAGTTTGATTTTAATTAAGTCTCCAGGATTATAAATAGGCTATCTACTATGTTGTTTTACTTGGACCACTTTTGAATGAAATAGAGTTTATTTTCAATATGAGTATTACGTGATAGTGTGAGTGTGTGATATGTGAGATAAACCAAGGTGAGGTAACGTTTAAGGGAGGACCAACTCTGAAGCTTTAAACTCAGGTAGGTGACAACCTTAGAATCATTGAAACCCAAAAGGATAGTACTCCAAACCTTCCGTTATCAAAGTGTGGTTTGAAGAACGTTGTTTGATGATCGTAGTTGGGTTTGTTTTCAAATAATCATTTTTAGTTTTAATATATATTTTTTTGTTTGATGCAATTTAGTTTTTATGCAACCAACTAACTCAAAGTAATCGTTAACTTAAATAATTACTAAAGTGAATGCGCTAGTAGTTAGCCAGTCCTCGTGGATTAATAAATTTTTGTCACTTTGATATTACCATTCACTTAAGCTTGCAAACCGAGTCATACTGACTCGAAATCTCAACTTTAAACTCATTTTTCTCAAAACCTCCTACTGACAAGCGCAGACGAAGCCATGACTTTGCTGTTAAAATGGATGGCAGACACAACACCCATTGATCAATCTAATCCGAAGGAGGGTGGAAGCCTTTACTAGGAGAGTGCTACAAGGGGAAGACCTAATAAGCAAGTTTGAGGAAGCACTCATCAAACTCATTCTCTAAGATGAACCTACGCATGAAGGAGGAAAAAGTCAACCCGACATTTATGAAGGAGAACCGTTGGGGAAGCACAAAGGAAACACATTTACTTTTCATCACCCAACATAGTAGCTTAATGCCCACATCTATGTTGACCTAGATCGCACATAATGACGGGGAAAAGGGAGATAGTCTCTTCACATCGATGGTACTACTAGATAGCCCTAAGGGGC
Organism: Acmispon strigosus; assembly: GCA_030819835.1. NCBI lineage: Eukaryota > Viridiplantae > Streptophyta > Magnoliopsida > Fabales > Fabaceae > Acmispon > Acmispon strigosus. The sequence goes on from JAUAMA010000007.1 coordinate 33,341,516, forward strand.
ACAACACAAAGTTCTTAATTTTCTCTACGCCCTAACATTCAACAATGCAATGGAAAATCAAAACAACAAGACGAATGAAGAACTTACTAAATCAAGGAAGAGTGGAAGATCTCAGCAATAAGTTATTCAAGCACTCTAGATTCAAAGTCTCTAAAGGAAGAAAATTGGCAGGATGACATAAATAGGAAGAAGACGAACTGGTGCCTAATTTGAAGGAAAGGAACTGGGGAAAATATGATCTTTTACCTCCCAAGCGAGGGAACAGACGACCTTTTGCACCCTGCTCCCCATCATTGTGCCACTTTGGAGAATAGAACCGAATTAATTCTCACTATTCCAGAAGCCACACGCGTTCACTTGCTCTGTCAATAGTCAAATCTTGATGAGACACACCTCCTCCTATTCTGGGGGACCTCAGACATGTAAAGAAGGTCTCGTCCTTGGAATCTGGCTGACGTTTTGATGAAGACAAAGCACATCACAAAAAGAAGAAAAAGAAAGACTTCAAGAACCAGCTCAAATCTTCAAGATCAACTATTACAGTTCTAGCTCTTAGTAAGTCTTGTTACTTAGTGTGCTTTGCTTTATTAAGGTCACATTGCATATGAGGGCTCATAAATAATTAACTAATTGAGTATAACATGTTTTTATAATTAAAACAAAGTAGAAACACTCAATTAGACTTTAAAATTTAATAAACTACAATTTTGACTCAGTGTAATCGATTACCACACATACATAGGCAGTAATCGATTACCACAAGCTAGTAATCGATTACCATGTTTGAAATTTAAAATTTGAACTACAACGACTAGTAGTGTAATCGATTACCACAAGCTTGTAATCGATTACCATGTTTGAAATTTGAAATTTGAACTACAACGACTAGTGTAATCGATTACCAGAATGTTGTAATCGATTACCATGTCAGTAGATGTGTCTTTTCATGAACCGATGCATTCTTAAACGTTGGGAAACCATTGCAATGGTTCATGGATGACCTCTAGTGCCTATAAATAGTCCAATGATGCTCTGAATTCGTGGCACAACTTTCATAATCAAAGAGCAATCATTCTGAGCAATTAAACTCTCATTTTCAAAAGAACACTCATGTAGCTCAACTATTAAAAACTCAGAAAAACTTTGAGCCTTCATTGTGATTTCTTGGAGCATACAAACTAAGACCAATCCATTTATATTGAAGGATTGTGCAGCTAATGTAAAATCTTCTTCATCCACCATAGTGTTTGGGGGTAGTGGATAAGGTCCTTTGAATCGGTTTAATTCAAAGTCCACCATTGTGTTCGGTGAAAGGTCTGTAATCAAAAGGTGGTTTGCTTTCTGAGGGTTGATAGGTCTTCTTAGGATCCTTGGCGCAAGCATTGGTAAGAACACTTGATCAATTAGAAAGTGGTGTGCTTTCGGGAAGATTGATAGGTCTTCTTAGGGTCCTTCGTGCAAGCATCTGTAAGAACACTTGATCAATAGTGGAAAAATACCTAAATCAGAACGGGGGACTAGACGTAGCCTTCGGTGGTTTGAAGGTAAACCAGGATAAAATCACTGCGTGATCTTCTTATCCCTGAACTTTTACTTTATGCAATTTACATTTCCGCTGCATACTTGTTTATTAATTGCGAATTTTTCAAAGTTAAAGTTATCATTGTTGAATTGGGATTAATAAGCCGAAAATCGTAAAAACCTAATTCACCCCGCCCCCTCTTAGGTTGCTATCTGGACTTACAATTGGCATCAGAGCAAGAGTTGGGTAAATTATTCCTAGATCCATAATAGATGGCATCCTTTTTAAGTGAAGGTTTCAACGTAAACAGATCGGATCCATAATAGATGGCATCCTTTTTAAGTGAAGGTTTCAACATAAACAGATCACCATATTTCAATGGGGAACATTATGACTTTTGGAAAATCAAGATTAAGATATTTATTAAGTCATTAGATGTGGAAATTTGGAAAGCCATAGAAGAAAGCCCATTTGTACCTAGTGTTGAAATAGGTGGTAGTGTTCAACCAAAACCTGAGAATACATGGACTAATGATGATAAAAAGAAAGTTCAATATGATTCTAAAGCTATGAACATTCTAACGTCTGCCCTAGGCATGGATGAGTTCTTTAGGGTCTCTACTTGTAAAATTGCCAAAGAAATGTGGGATACCCTAGTTGTCACCCATGAGGGAACTGATGAAGTGAAAAGGTCTAAAATTAATACACTCTCACAAGAATATGAAATGTTTAGAATGTTACCAAGAGAGACTATTCTAGATATGCAAAAAAGGTTCACTCACTTGACTAACCATTTAATTGCTCTTGGAAAAGAATTTTCTAACAGTGATTTGAATTTAAAGGTTTTAAGATCATTGTCAAGAGAATGGAAACCAAAAGTGATGGAAATTTCAGAAAAGAAAAGCTTATCAAAGATGACATTGGCTGCACTATTTGGCAAGTTGCAAGAACATGAAATGGAACTTAGTAAGTTGGAACAACAAGAAGCAGTTGAAAAGAATATTCGATCTATTGCATTAAGGACTAAGGCAAAGGAATATGATAGAAGAATCTCAACCCGATAATGATGATGATGAGAATATAGAAATACTTGTGAAGAAGCTTGGCAAAATCCTCAAGAAGAAAGAATGTCATAATCTTCAAAGAAAGAAGCATGGCTTAAAGAAGAAATTTGAGAAAAAGAATTCCAAATAAAAGAAAGCATACATTGGAGATAATGAAGTAAGTTCATCATCTGATTCTGAAAAGAAATAAGCACACTTTGCATTGATGGCTTCACATAATTCAGATGATGAAGATTTTGAGGTTAGTAATAATAAACCTTCTTACAATGACCTAGAATTTTCTCTTGAAAATGTTTATAAGTTATGTCGTAACTTTTCTAAGGTATGCACAAAACAAAACATGATAATTTCATCTTTATTAGAAACGTGTAAAATATTACAAGATGAATTAGATAATGTTAAGATTAAGGTAGACATTCCACAAGATTGCAATAAATGTAGTTCTCTATAAGTGAAAGTAAATGTTTTACAACAAGAATTTCTTAATGATAAAAAGGGTAAACTAAGCTTGGATAATATCCTTTGTATACAAAGACACACTAATGATAGAAGTGGATTAGGATATATCCCACAAAAGAAAACTATAGAAGTAAAGAAAACTATCTTTGTTAAACCAAATAAGCATGTGCATGCTAGTACTTCTAAGTCTAACGTAGTATATAAAAGGAATAATGTTTATGCACCTAGAAACAACACAAGACGAGAGAAGTATACTTGTCATTATTGCAACTAAATAGGACATACTCCTAATAAATGTTATTATAGAAATGTTGGAGTCCCCAATGAAAAATTTATATGGGTTGAGAAAGGAACTAACCTAAAAGGACCTAAAGACTATTGGGTACCTCGAACATACCATTGATTTTATTTTGCAGGTGGGCTTGAAGACCTTGTGATAAGAAATGTTATACAAAGAATGGTCATTCAAGACACAAGTATATCATATGGTATTGGTAAGGATAAACTTTAAATATAAAGCTAAAATCTATAACTTTCAAATGGTATTGTGAAGAAGAGTAAGTGTTATAAGTATATGTAATTGTATCACGGCTCTTTATTAATTAATTCAATCATATAGTGCTTAACAAACCTGAAAAATCAAATTTCTAGATGCAGTAATCGATTACACAGAGTGGGTAATCGATTACAGGGAAAAATTTGGCCCAGAACTTTTTCCAGAGAAACTCAGTAATGGATTACCCAAGTGTAAGTAATCGATTACCATGAAAAATTTGGCCCAGGAAAATTTCCATAGGTTTCCAGTAATCGATTACCAACATGAAGTAATCGATTACTCTGAAAATTTTGGCCCAGGAAAATTCCAGAGACTTTCAGTAATCGATTACTGGAATGCTGTAATCGATTACTGCAGGGCAAAAGTGAAATATAATTGATTTTCAGACTTTGGCTTGAATTTTCATATATTTTGGTATGCTATGAATATAACCCCTATAATATGCTATGATTACGCATGCTTTTTAAGCGTAATATCTTTGTCATTTTGCTTCTCTTTATTCTTTCATCCTGGAATATTTTGTATGGCCTTTTCTCCTTTTTGATGATGTCAAAAGGGGGAGAAAGCCTTGTAGTATGTTTGATCATTTTCAGGATACTGAGCATTAATTGCAAAACAAAGGGGGAGTTATACAAGACAAGGGGAGAAAGTCAAATGATAAATCAACTTTCAAGAATGTGGTTTGTCATCATCAAAAAGGGGGAGATTGTGAAGAAGGTCTCGTCCTTAGACTCTGGATGAGGTTTTGATGAAGACAAAGCACATCACAAAAAGAAGAAAAAGAAAGACTTCAAGAACCAGCTCAAATCTTCAGATCAATTATTAGGGTTCTAGCTCTTATTATGTCTTGTTACTTAGTGTGCTATGCTTTATTAAGGTCACATTACATATGAAGGCTCATAAATAATTAACTAATTGAGTATAAAATGTTTTTATAATTAAAACAAAGTAGAAACACTCAATTAGGTTTTAAAATTTAATAAACTAAGATTTTGACTCAGTGTAATCGATTACATGATTTGGGTAGTCGATTACCACACATACATAGGCAGTAATCGATTACCACAAGCTTGTAATCGATTACCATGTTTGAAATTTGAACTACAACGACTAGTAGTGTAATCGATTACCACAAGCTTGTAAAAGATTACCATGTTTGAAATTTGAAATTTGAACTACAATGACTAGTGTAATCGATTACCAGAATGCTGTAATCGATTACCATGTCAGCAGATGTGTATTTTCATGAACCGGTGCATTCTTAAACGTTGGGAAACCATTGCAACAGTTCATGGACGACCTCTAGTTCCTATAAATAGTCCAATGGTGCTCTGAATTCGTGGCACAACTTTCATAATCAAAGAACAATCATTTTGAGCAATTAAACTCTCATTTTCAAAAGAACACTCATGTAGTTCAACTGTTAAAAACTCAGAAAAACTTTGAGCCTTCATTGTGATTTCTTGGAGCGTACAAACTAAGACCAATCCATTTATATTGAAGGATTGTTCTGCTATTGTAAAATCTTCTTCATCCACCATAGTGTTTGGGGGTAGTGGAAAAGGTCTTTTGAATCGGTTTGATACAAAGTCCATCGTAGTGTTCGGTGAAAGGTCTGTAATCAGAAGGTGGTTTGCTTTCTGAGGGTTGATAGGTCTTCTTAGGGTCCTTGGCGCAAGCATCGGTAAGAACACTTGATCAATTAGAAAGTGGTGTGCCTTCGGGAAGATTGATAGGTCTTCTTAGGGTCCTTGGCGCAAGCATCTGTAAGAACACTTGATCAATAGTGGAAAAATCCCTAAATCAGAACGGGGGACTGGACGTAGCTTTCGGTGGTTTGAAGGTGAACCAGGATAAAATCACCGCGTGATCTTCTTATCCCTGAACTTTTACTTTATGCAATTTACATTTCCACTGCATACTCATTTATTAACCTAATTCACCCCCGCCTCTTAGGTTGCTATCTGGACTTACAGGACAAGACGTCAATACAAAAGGAAACACCTTATGGCTGTACAGAAGCTCATATAATCCTGGACACATGCCTTGAAGATCTTTAGCTCATACCGGATCATGAATATATGACAATGGGCATTCCAAGCCTATCTCGGCTCTTGACACTCCAAGCATCCTAATCCCTCAGATACTTGAAGTGGATGGCAACTGTTACAAAATAAAATGATAGGTCCAATGTACTTTGGCCCTCGTATCGGAAACGTCTCGTGCACATGACAATAAGGACTCTAAAATCAAGGTGACATCTTATATTATCGGATAATATTTGTTTTAGCATGGTATATCTCTATCGTACCATGGATGATTCCTTCCAAGTTTGGTATACCCTAAGTATATAAATACACATTAGGAGATACACCTGAGGCACACACTTCCTTCCAACCCTAATTCTTATTTCCTCCTCAACATTACTGGCTTGAGAGTTAGAGTGTCTTGCAAGTACCCACCTCCATTTCCCACCTGGTCGCTAGAATACGATAATACAAAATCCTTCCCGGGAGGAGTAGTTCAACGAAGTATCCCTTCATCACAACCATGCGTGCTTACTCCAGTCAAGTAATATACTACCACAACAAATATCATATATTAATGGTGATTTATTTACCCTCATAGACTGACACCAGAAATGCAATACTCTAACGTGTGCTTATCTAATCCAAATAAGTAGTGTGAGCAATAGATTGAGTGCAACTTTAATGCAGATATTTTTTGCAACTTTAATAGAGGGAAACTGATGTTTGTAATTTGAATTTTAAAGGGACTAAAATTGATGAAATTTTTTACAAGATCTAAAAGCTGTAACTCCATATATTACAGGGATAAAAAACTTTTTTTTGAAAAACTACGTCAGCAATCATGTGATGTGGCCCTATCGTGACATTATTGACTGAGATGATAGTCGGCCATTTAAGCATTTAATTGTCTCCAACTTATAACAGCAAAGACTAAAATAAAATGTAAAAAATTTATGGGAATTTACAATGACTAAATTAAAAAATAAATTTATTTACAGCGAATAAAAACTTATTTAAGCTTATTTTTCTAAATATTTGTGAGCATATTATATGACCATTACCTTTGGAATGTGATTACCAAAACATACAATTCATTCACACACTTAAGTAGAGGTGTCAAAACGGGCTGGCCCGGCCCGTACGGGCCAACCCGTCACGGGCCGGGTTCAAAACGGGCCAACCCGTCTGGACCCGTTTCTAAAACGAGCCAGAAAACAGTGAACCCAGCCCGGCTCGCGGGCTGGCTCGCGGGTTGGCGGGCTGGCCCGTTTTGTATGTGAAAAAATAAAAAAAAATAAAAAAGGGAAAATTTATTTAAAAAATGTTGAAAAAATAATAAAAAATCATTTAAAAAAAATACTAAAACATGTATTTTCGGATTTTCCTAAACCTACAACTACAATTTTAAGATCATAATTTATAACAAATAACAATGTTATGTTGGCATGTTGCACAAATACTAATTCAAAATCATAATTGCACAATCACATTCACTCCAACTCCAAGTCTCCAAAGTCCAATAACAATACGAACAAAATAAGTTTTTAACAACCATGATTCAAGTCTTAAACAAACTCACTCCAACTCCAAGTCTCCAAAGTCCAATAACAATACAAACAAAATAAGTTTTTAACAACCATGATTCAAGTCTTAAACAAACAAGAACAAAACAAACATGTCAATGAACATTAGAATCAAGAACTGTTTGTGGCAGGTCTTCAAAAAGAACTTCCTCCTCCTCTTTCTCATCTTCATGTTCTTCATCTACAATCACATAAATTATGATTAATGACAACTCAGAACTAACAGTAATAATTTTACAGAGCTTGGAATCTAGGATAAAGTAAAAGAATTTAATTTACCGTATTTATCAAATGAAAAGCCCTTTAACCAATTGCGAGTTAAAATGATCGCTTGAACATTGTCAGGAAGAAGGGAAGAACAGTATTTGTTAAGAATCCGAGAACCAATGCTAAAAGCCGACTCGCTAGCAACTGTGGTTATTGGAATGCTCAACACATCACATGCCATTCTACAAAGGTTTGGATAACGATCAATGCGTTCCCTCCAATAGGCCAACAAATCTATTTTAGGATTAAACTTTAGATCAAGGTTTGGCTCATTTAAATAAGCTTCCAACTCAGATCTTTCCATGCCATCATTTTGATTTAAATGATCCATATATTCCTAAGACATGAGAAGAAAAGTAAAACAAAGTAACTTAGAGGAATATATAAATACTAACGACAGAAAGTAAACATATATAGAAAGTGTATTGTGTAACTTACATATATAGGATCATAATCAGCAATCATTATGTCGGCAATTTGTTGGCTTTGAGGAGGATTAACTTGAGAACTTGATGCGGCCGATTCATTGGACCATGTTTGCATATAATCATCATAAAGCTTGAACATCTTCATTTTAACATTAAGAATCTTCACTTCACAAGTAGAAGGATCAAGCCTATTATAGTAATATCGAAGGCCATCAAGTTTCATCCTTGGATCAAAAACAGTAGCAATTGAAAGAATGACACTATAGTCACTCCAATACTTGGAAAACTTTTTCGACATCTCGAACGCCATACCTTTAATTACCGAATCATCACTGTTGGCATTTTCCATCAACAAACATTCAATTCTCCACACATGTGTGAAATATAGATTAGAAGTTGGGTATGATGATCCAGATATCAAGTTAGTCATGCAATAAAATGGCCTCAAGAACTCACACATTTTCTCTGCCCTATTCCACTCCTCATCTGATGGGCAATGCTTGTACTTTGTATCACGAATTTTAAAACTACCAAAAGCACGGCGGTACCTCAGAGCACTCTCAAGCATAAGAAAAGTAGAATTCCACCTAGTAGGTACATCCAACCTCAATCCCACCTTCGTATCAATACCTCTTACTTGAACAATGCATTCCTTAAATAATAGCTTCCTTGCATCCGATCCTTTCACATATTTCACACTCTCTCTAATCTTATCCAAAGCATCATGAGCCACCTTTAACCCATCTTGAACTATAAGATTCAAAATGTGGGCACAACACCTCACATGGAAAAATTCACCATCACACAACAAGCTATTTTGCAATCTAAATTGGTCAACCAAAAGTTTTTGCATACTATCATTGGCAGTGGCATTGTCTAAAGTGATGGAAAATATTTTTCTATCTATACCCCAATCAGTCAAGCATTCAAACACCTTATTTGCCAAATCTTGACCAGTGTGTGGAGGAACCATTCTACAGAATGCAAGAATCCTACTATTCAGAGAGAAATTACTATCCACAAAGTGTGCAGTCAAACAAAGATATCCCTCTTGAGTACAAGAGGTCCAACAATCAGATGTCAAACAAATTCGATTTTGACACTTTTGCATTGTAGATTTCAATCTCTCCTTTTGTTCAAGGTGAAATTTCCACATATCAGACAGAGCTGTATTCCTACTCACATGTACTACATCTGGATTTAACAATGTATGCAATTCCCTAATCCATTTATATTCAACAAAATTAAATGGAAGACCATGCTCAACTATAGCCATAGATATTACCTCACGAACACGCTTTTGGTTAAGAACCCTACTCCTCAACTTCCCAGTCTGATCAAGGATCAATTTAGCCACATCTAGTTGTTTGGGCATCTTCTTGCATCTTGTTATGTGACGCCTCATTGTTGAAGTTCCGATGTTAGTACCACCAACCACATACTCTATCCCACAAGCATTGCATTTAGACTTTTCTTTGCCATCTTTAACACCAATTCTGGTAAAATGCTTCCAGACTTTAGATGTGCATTTCTTAGCCTTCTTTCCTGCTCTGTTACCATCCTCATCCACAGTTTGACTTGGATCTTCCCCCAAAATTTCAAGGTCATCATCACTTTCGTCACTACTTTGATTAATGCTGAAGTTTGTGGTTTGTGACTCCATACTGGCTACTGCTAACAAAATGCGAAAAACAGAATTACATAACCAAATATAATAGCTGCTGCCAATGCTCCACATCCAGTACCAAATATAATAGCAGCAAGAATCCTTAAAAAGCAATCACATCACAGCATGCAATATCAAGTCTAGTAACAATATACTTTGATTCAATCTCTCTAACAAAAAGCTTTGGATCCAGTAACAAATCAGTCTAGTATCAAGTTGTTTCTCTTCTCTTAAATCTTAATGGACAGCAATCACAACATACAATATGGAAAACCACAATCACAAGATAAAATGATTGAACCAGTAACAAATCCACTAATTCAAGTTGTTTCTCTTCTCTTAATGGACAGCAATCACAGAATGCAATATGGAAAACCATAATCACAAGATAAAATGATTGAACCAGTAACAAGAAAACCATTAAAATGAGAAAACCACAATCACAGCATTGCAATATGGAATACTAATTTGGCCCGTGAAGATAAAATGAGAAAGAGAAACCATTAAAATTAAAACTAAACCAACCTAAACCACAATCACAAGAATCAAGATGGAAAAGATGCGGCGGCGGACCTTAGCAGTGAGCAGATGGCGCGGCGGAGAGGGAACCAGAAAGGGGGCGACGCCGCGACAGTGGTGAAGCGCGAAATGAAGGGGGGGCGACGTTGGTGAGGCTTGTGCGGCCGAGAGGGAATCAGTCAAGCAGGGCGACGGTGGTGAGGCTTGTGCGGCGGCGGCGGCGGCTGCCTTCTCCTTCTCTCTTTCACGAGGCGGCGAACTTCTCCTTCTCTCTTTCACGCGGCGGACTTCTCCTTCTCTCTTTCACGAGGCGGCGGACTTCTCCTTCTCTCTTTCACGCGGCGGACTTCTCCTTCTCTCTTTCACGAGGCGGCGGACTCCTCCTTCTCTCTTTCACGCGGCGAGTCAGGACGCAGGCACGCAGCTCGTGTAATCCAGTGTTGGTGAAAATGAAAACCCTAGTCCCTAGCCCTGGTTTCCCTTTCCCCCAATCAGTTGGGCCACTCAGCCACTGATTCAGTCCCTGTCTCCCTCACAAGCCCAAAAAAAAAAAAAAAAAAAAAAACTGTCAACCCGCGGGTTGGCCCGTGTAACCCGCGGGCTGACCCGCATTGACCCGCGGGTTGCACGGTGCGGGTTGGTCTAGCCCATATTAGAAATGGGCTCGATTTTAGGCAACCCAACCCGCGCTCGGGCCGGGTTGGGCCGGGTTGGCTCGCGGGTTGCAACCCGTTTTGACAGCTCTACACTTAAGTCCACCTCCACCTTGTGATACAAAAAAATAGAATGAAGAAAGAGAAGTGAGAAATATGATAGGTGATGATGTGATAGGAAAAAAAAAATTATAGATTGAGAAAATAAGCAGAAATGATATTGAACAGAAGATTAAGTGCAAATATAAGTTGAAGTTACAATGATGACTCGCTTAAACAACAAATTTTTCTGCCTTGGATTCTAATTAAAGTCCAAAAGCATGTGTTTTTTTGTGTGTAATGGACTCAGGACCACCATTAAGCTGTTCCTCAGCCGACCATGAAGTCTATACAAGCAATATATCCACACACACACACATATATATATATGTAAATAAATGAAAAGAAGATCATGTCAAAGCAGAATAACTTAAGTGTGGTGTGGCCACAAAACTAGAACTATCATGTTTCTCCCTTGTTATGCATAAACGGATTGTTTTCAGTGAAAATTAAGGCACTTTATTAAAAGGTGACATCAATTTGTTGGATCCATGTTTAATGATCAAAAGCTTCCAAAATGGGGAAGATATAATTTTACCAAGCAAAAAAGCATAGAATCAATGCCCTCTCATCAATCATTTGACACTGTTTTATTCGTAATACTGATTGCTAACTAGCTTGCTTCCACTTTATTATTGTGGTACTTAATCATGATTTTCTATTTTGCCAGCAGTGTAATCGTCTAATTGTAAAAGCCACAATATGCGCGCCTGTAGCACTAGAAGAACATTACTTTCTTTCATATGTTCTAATATAAACCCGCAAAAAAGCACGGTTCTTATTAAGATCAAGAAAGTTACTTACAGTGGGTGAAATCGTATTATTCTTTAACATGTCTTCCCCTTTTCGCGCACTACTCAAAGGTGGGGATACATTCAATGCCTCTCACCACCTAATCTACAAAAGGTTCTCTTAGTCACTGTCTTTGCATCTGATCGGACGAGTCCGGCAAAATCAGTCATGAAATGGGCGGCTCCATCGTTGACAGTGCCGAGGCCACCTGTGAAGAAACTCCGATGCCCAAATAAGATAGATGGAGTTGGCGGTAGAAGAGAAGAAATGAGGTGAATAGTGGTTACCTTCAAACCTTCTAAGACTTTCCCTTCATAAGTGAGAGGGGTTGAGAAACCGAGGTCGTAATGCTCGACACTACCTGTCGCACGAGCCGTTGGATCCTCTAACTCTTGCCCAAATCGATCAATCCTTAGCGGGTTTGAGTAATGTAGTGGTGACCTTGAGCTCCGCGTTTACTCCTTTGGAGCAGGGACGCTAACCCTTGATGGGACATGGGTGTTGTGATACTATTTGGCCTTCAGAGGAGAAAGGGACAATGTCGGAACCATGTCAGTTTTTTAAGTGTGCGCAATTGGAAAGTAATGTCGCGATCGGTTCCCTCGCGGTCGCAGTCATTGTCCAAGAGATCTAGAGTAGTTAGATCCCGAGTAGTTGCCACAATATTTTGGTGTTTAGATTCGGGTTTTCCTTCGAGGATTGGTATTTAGTTCCACCGTTCTCAGACCTTTACATGGTCAAGAAAGTGTTCGTCACCGAGGGGATCTTGACAACTTTCAACGAGGAAGGAGGTAGGTGTAACCGAGGGCGTATTTCTGATCACCGGAGCAGTAGTCTCCAAGCTTTGGGTGTGAGCGAAAGCGGATGCTAAGAAAGTGCATTTATTTTGGGTTTTAGATTTGAGTCTTTATGCGAACTCTTTGGTCAGATAGGGCTAATTACTAGCTCGATTCAAAGGTGTTGACTGGGAGACTGTTAGTCGGTCTCGAACTTGCCGATTGTCATCGTGTTCGGCTAACTGAACAAGATCAACCTCTAATCTTGCTAGATTTACTTATCCTCTAATAAAAGGTGCTCTTAATAGCAGTCCAAATCACTTCTCCCCCAAATTCAACAACCGAACGAGTCTCCAAACATAAACTGAATGTATTTCATCTAGTAATAAAAGCTACGATTTAACTTATGTTGTAATTGTTTTCACAATCTGAAACATATATGTATTGTACATACAATACAATTCTGATACATTTATGCTCAATTTCTCTTACATCACAATTCCATTTTATTTTTTCTATTGTTCACTCTTGCCGTGAATGAAATGAGGTGCTGAAGTAAATTTAGTCTTATATGTATATAGACTCGCGATGTTTACACCCACAATGACACTTATGGCTCGTTTGGTACATCGTATTGGATTTGATGGTATAAATTTATACAATACTTTATGGTTTTATCCATTATTTGGTGCTAACATTGTATAGACCTATCCATCAATCACTCTTATGGATTATTTAATTGAGCCTACAAATGTGGAATAAGACCTAATAAGATTGTGACGTATAAGTCAGTTGAAAATATTTAATCCACTACCATCATCGCCACCACCACCACCACCGTAACCACGATCACCACTACTGTCACTGCAATTGCCACCGCCACCACCACCACCCTCCACCACCACTGTCACTTCCGCCACTACCACCACAACCACTTCCACCACCACCACTACCCTTCACCACCAACCTCCGCCACCGCACCGCCACCGCCACTACCAGAACCACAACCCCCGGCATCACCACCCTCCACCACCGCTACCACCATGGTACAATACTGACACCACCGCACTCTCCAGTATCACATGCCGTGAGTTTTTACCTATTATTTTGATGGTGTAATAGGTATTATTATGCTAAATAATACAATATATATATATATATATATATATATATAAAATATGTGTGCTATGTGTTTATATGATAAAAAGAAAATAATAAATTAAAAATAAATGATAGAGGCTTATAAATAATTAAAGAAAGATTATGTGAGGCCCTAACATCTCATTAGTCATGGAATTATCACCTTCTTAATTATAATAGTTTATTTTATATATTATTAAGAAAATAGAAATTGGATGGAGGACCAAAGTGTAAAGGATAATTCTAGGGGACTAGAATTTGAATCTTGGTCAACAACTTCCTGCCATTACCATACCACATGTAATCTTGGTCAACAACTCCACCACCACCATCACCTGAGGTACAACTGCCAGTGCCTGACATGCAGCTGCCGCCTGATACAGTTCCTAAGGTTCCCGTGGAGAACCCAGAACCTACTAGGAATGGACCCTGTTGGATGGTGACAACTAGGAAGAAGGTTGCTATACTAGGAGAATTGGAGGAGATGCACATGCATACATATGTATGTTTCGTAGGGTTGGTTCCTCAGGAGGATCGAGGGACCTAGCAAACAGAGAGTCTGACTTTGATTGTGACGATGATGGACAAGGTTCTCAAGGTGGTGGCGTGTCCTGATGTTATGTGTATGTTGTTTCTGTTTCTGGATGATTGTTATGTGTTACTGATTTGTTACTCTTACCATTGGATGGTTGTACCCGCATTATAACAACTTAACTTGACAGGTGCCCCAGGCCAACAGTGGTCGAGCCTCTAAAGGGGCTTTAATGTGGGTATGTATATAATGTATTTTGGCGTGTCACTATTTGTGTGTGACGTCATGGTAAGAAAGCATGATTGATTAGTTGGAAAAGGTGAAAGGATGTATGTGCTCAACACGTAACCGTATGCGTGGAAGAAAAGAAATGTGAGGAAAAGATAAGAGACAATGTCAACTATTAGTATAGAGAAGTTTATTAAAGAGAACACATAAGAAAGTAGGGCTGAGCAAGCAACCCGTTTCGACCCAAACCCGAAAGACCCGCCAATAAAAAAACTGAAATGGGCTGAATCGGGCGGGTTCACGGGTCCACTGATTGGAAAAAACGGCTTGAAGCGGGTATGTACGGTCGGGCTCGGGTTCTTTTTTTTCCTCCAGCGGTACCCGAATATACCCGATATATATATAATAGTTGAAAAGGCAAGTGCAATCTGACTTTTGCTTGCATCATGACTTGCTTTTGAATTTCAAATTTATGACCATGCCCTGCTACACGCTACCACATGTGTCAAGCCTAAAAAGACTACAACTTGTCATCATTTCCCTAGGCTAATATCTATCACATTGATTACCTTGATAGCATCATAGCAATACCCAAGTCCCAAGCTTCACTTCAGAGTTCAGACTTCACTCTTTATCCTTGGTGTGATTCTATTTCTAACCCCAAAAGCTAACATAGTAGAAATAAGAAATAATTCTCACTCCACCGCCGACACTGGAAGCGGTTGCGGCGCTGCAATTCTTGGTTCTTGAGCCCCGCAGTGTTGCGCGCCTCAACCTTGCACCGTGACAGTGAGACATCAAACAACACTCCACCGGACCACCGCGGCGGTGAGACCCCAAACAACACTCCACCGGACTATGCGACGACGAGACGCACTAACCCCACTTCATCTTCAATCATAGGTCGTGTGTTCTGTTCCTCTTCGATCGAAGTCCAAAGGCTTCTCTTTGTGCAGTACATCTTCGATTAGAGGCTTGCAAGATCTAAACTTTTTGTTTGATAGAGGACAGTGAGAGCAAGGGTTGTGTTTGTTCTGCTTCTTTGTATTTTTTTATTCTATAGTTCTTCTTCTCTGTATTTTTTCTATTCATCTTCTTCATGGGTTCTTTTCTGCTATTTTTGTTTTATCTTTGTGATATTTTTTCCAGGAACTCTTCATTTCTTCTCCTCTATTTTTTTCTGGTTGATCTTCTTTGTTTGGTGATGGACAAACCGCCCCAAACCGCTCGTTTAACCCGTCACCCGAGATAGCCTGGACCCGATAGACCCGTTCTCAACTTCGGTCGGCAGCGGACCTAGTTTTTAACATATCGGTTTTAGTCGGTTCAGCTAAAATCAACCCCAAACCGACCCGAACCGACCGTTGCTCAGCCCTATAAGAAAGAATGGATAAAGTATATAAGTGTGATGTAATTGATAGAAGGAAGAGAGAAAGAAAAAAAAATGGTGTAAGATTTTAGAGAAAGAGTAGGAGAGTCGTGGGGATCCGTGCTAAAGGTGCTGGAATGAGTCCCCACATCCATCACCACCACCGTCAACCACCGCCACTGTCGTCACCACTGTCCTACCACCACAACTACCACCACAGTCTCCACCACCACCACCAAAACTAAAAAGTAATGTATTTTTAATAGAGAGGTTTTCTTTTGACATATTTGATTGTATATTATCTATCATTATTCAACGTTTCACCAAATATAGGATTGTATTAATTTAAATAATATGATAAGTTATACAGCGTTGACCACATAAAATTAAATTTTTATTAGATATTATTCTATCAAGTCTAATAGTAACAAACCTTATACTATTAGATTTTATACAATACAACCGAAAAAACGGCCTCATAGCTCACATTCTAGAAAACTACATACATCAACAATATATAGCATGAGAAAACAGAAAAGAAAATAACCTGTGAAGAGGATAAAAATTTCTCTAAATAAATACCCTCTCTGCTAAAGAAGTGGATCTCAGGGAATTTCGTTTATGGAACATGTATAAATTCTACCAAGCTAAGAAGCGAAGAAATCAGAAATATTAAATAAATAATATGTATCTGGGAAATTATTATTTCATAGATTTAAAAAGAATAAAAGAGGAAGTTAAAATAATTCCTAGGTGATTGAAAGAGGGTTTTAATTAACGAGGTAAAGAATATGGACTTACAGAAATTATGCCGTTTCTCTTTGAGCTACTGAATGCAGTACAGAAGCCATTATTATAGAAGCCATTGAAGGAGAAATCCAAAAGGATAGCATGATCCCAAGTCCCAACTAAAATTATGAGGGGAAAACGAGAACAATATTAATCAAAGCTAAGGTTTGGGATCAATGCGATCCCTTTGGATGCCTCCTCCAGTTGCAATGGAATAACTTCTGAATTCTACAGAGTTGAGTTTGAGGGAGGGGAGAGCTTTTCAGTGTAAAATACTAGGAAACTTGCTAGTGCTCATAACAAAGACTCTTCCCATTATCTTTCTTTTAATATAAACAAATTCTTCTATTTCCGTAAAATATAAATTATTTATGCTACTCAACTTATACATCTAATCATCGTCACTTCAAGTGTTACATACTTAATTTCCCTTATGTTATAGGGTTTCGGTCGAGTTTGAACCTTGTGCATAAAAATTCTTCAGCTGATAGAGTTAGTCTCATTACGATATAAATGTTCTTGACTCCAATAAAACTATCTACCATAGACCAGACCAAAAAACTTAGATTTGCCAAATCATCCAAAAATGTTTTTTACCCCCACAAAATTAAGATATTTATTTAGAGATGTAGACCCCATGATTCCCTATCAATTCAAACACGTAAATAAATTTTACCGAGCAGGGGGGCCAGCTATCCATTATTGGAAATTCCCTACTAGTTGGCTGGCAAGTATATATTGTAATTCTATTCTCCAAAATGATTTTACTTTTTCTTCTTTGTCCAAAATAAATCACAAGTAGGCCATATAGAATTTATTTTATGACATACATCACAGCACATGTACCCACAGATATGCACAAACACAGTTTATGGATAGAGTTCAATTTACACTTACAGTGTATAAAAATGGTCACATACATCCCATTATTTTACCTGGTAGCTTAATGACCTAAATAATATTATTATAGCTTTATAAGTATATACATATATATATATATATATATATATATATATATATATTTATATCAAATATTGTATGTAAGAATGATTATAAAGAATAATAAATTAGATAAATAATTAAAAAATGTTAGGAGAATTTTAATATCTCATTAGCCATTAAATAATTAGTTTTCTTAGTTATGATAATCTAATATATAAATATATGTGTTATTATTATTAATAAAATGAGAGGGGATCAAAGTATAAAGTAGAATTTTAGAAGGACTAGAATTTGCATTTGGCCAACTACTCCCTCCCATCACCATACCACATGCAATCATGAGTTTCTTTTCATCACGAATGATGACCTGGGAGTATAAGTGTGTTTTTCTTTGTTTTCTTTTATTTTTCTTGGAGTCTCATATAATTTTTTTTATTTTGTTAGGTTTTTATTTTAATTTTTGCATAAGCATATAGGTTAGTATTTATTTTACTTTTAAGTCTTTTTAGTTAGGTTTTGTTTATAGTTTTTAGCCTTTTTATTCTGGTCATATTTGGTGCTTTGATGGAAGAAATTGATGACGAAGAAGAGGATTAAAAGTTGAGTGGTTTGTGATAACTGGAGAAATGAATCAACAAAAACATTATAAACATGTTGAATTGTTGAAGAATGAAGGGTCTTAGCTGTTGCAAAACCCTATTGAAGCCACCATGAAGACCTTTAATTGCATTGAAGAAAGGAATCAAAAGAGAAGAGCAAGAGCAAGAAAATGAGGTGTCTAACGACCTCCCAACGCCTGAGCATTGTGCGTTGGCTCTCTGCCTGGAATCCAGAAATTGGAATTAATTCCAACGCCTGAGCGTTGGAAAGCCAACGCTCAAGCGTTGGCTCTCTGCCAAGCCTCATGTGAATTGTTTTATTTCCAACGCCCAGGCGTTGGTAGCCAACGCCCAGACGTTGGAACACTTGCAGTGTTTGATATAAATACAGACTTTGCTCTTCATTGTAAAAATATCTCTGAATATCCCAGTCCTTTCTTTTCCATTGTAATTTTCTGAGTTCTGAATACTTTTCCTGGAGTTGTGGGAAGCCTTTGGGAGCTCCTAATCCAGGTTTCTATCTTTTAATTATGTTTATACTAGCCATGTTTGGCTAGTTTTCTTTAGCATTGTTGTGAATCGTCATTAACAATGCTTTGAATTTTTTTGTTTATATGAATGAATTTTATGTTTTATGTATCTCTTCCCTTTGTGTAATTTATGCTTGATGTACACAAGTAATCTTACTTTCTTCTTGCACAATGGTAATTGGTAGGAATTAAGGGAGCCGGGATTAGATTGAAAAACTATCTGCTACTTAGGTATAAGGGTGGGAGCTTTTTGTGTTGGTCAGAATTAAGAACTCATTTCTTCAATTGAATTGACTAAACACTAAGGTATTAGGTTTAGCAAACTGAAATTGAATGGTTTACTTGCTTAAGACATTAAGAAGTAGAGGTTTAGGCTAAAGCATCTTAAGAACATATTCCTATTTCATATGAACATTTGATTGTTAGAAGCTTGTTAGTGTAGTGAAACTCAAACCCAAGTGCTGTTTTTATCAACATTTCTACATATCTTATATCTTGTTTTTCTTTTTACTGTTCATTCAAACACAATAAAAAATGATATATTTTGTTTTTCTGCTCTAAACGATTGAGTTCAAGTTTTAACCTATCCCTGTGGTTCGACAATCTCTTATATTACTTCAACCATTCTGTACACTTGCAAAATTGGTATCAAGTTTTTGGCACCATTGCCGGGGATAAGTTTTTGAAACTTAACTTTGTTGTTTAGTGTTTTTGGTTACTATAATTATCTGCTGTGTGCAATTGGTTGACGATCTTGTTTGCAAGGAATTTGTTAAGATCTCAAGGAAAGACCCCTTGGAAGCCATAATTATGGAGGGGTTGGACCTTGATGACCTAGATAGCGAAGAAGAATAGGTCGTTGAAACCGTGCATTTCTTGGAGGCTGCCAATTTTCTCCCTTCAAGGAGAATTTGGGTTGAGGAGTTGAGAAGAGATGAAGAAGCTCCACAAGAGGAGAAAAAGGAGCTGAAATCTTTACCCTCCACCCTCAAGTATGCTTTTCTTGAGGAGGGTAATTCAAAACCAGGCATTGTAAGTAACTTTCTTTCCCCTCTTGAAGAAGAAAAGGTTTTAAGGGTTTTGAGGGAACATAAGTCAGCTTTGGGTTGGAATATTGGGGATATCAAGGGTATAAGTCAGCTTTGGGTTGGAATATTGGGGATATCAAGGATTTGGCACAATTTAGAGCTTGGAAATGGATCTCTGCCAAAATGAAGCCATTTAAATGCTCATTGTATGAGTGGCTAGTGAATCCAAATTATTGTCTGGGAACCATATGATGGGATAGTGTCAATAAACAGGGGCGATTTGCTGTGTGTTGCCGGAATACAGTTGGGGTTGTTTGGAGATTTTGGAATAATGGTGGTTAAGCTAGTGGTTTGCGTTTCTGCATACTATTTTAATTATGCTCCACCAGTGCACTGTTGTAGCTGTGAGGTATGCTTGATGAGCTTGGCACATTATATGCTTTGGCCTGGTCTTGGAAGCTGCAGTAATTTTCTCTGCTAATTCTGGAAGGAGCAAAGGCCGATGGGCTGTTTATTGTGTTGTGCATTACATTTCTAAGTTAATCTTGTCCATTATTGGATTCTGTCTCATGTTGCTGTTGTGCAAACACAAAGCCATTATTGGAGGAACGCAGAAGTTGATTAACAGGAAGAAGATGCGCTAGATGCGATGGAAACAATATTGATGGAGGTGCCATTATTCTCATATTTTCTTGCTCTGCCACTGTTACTTTGACATTGTTGAATGGAGGTGCTAATAGCCCCACGATTTTATGCTTTTATGCTCTGGCACTGTTACTTTGGCATTATTGGGATGGCAGTGGGTTTATGTTATACCCTTTCTTGTTAGGTAGATTGCAATGTTGTTATTTGTACTGAATTCTGTTTCCTCTCTTTTCTTCCTCACTTTTTTCTTTCCTTCCTCTGTATTAAGGGTTGGAGTACCCCTAGTACTCCTCTTTAATGCAAATTTTTCTTAACAAAAAAAAATAAGTCCCACTGTTTGCATGCATAAGATTTGTTTGGAAGAATAGGTGAAACCAGTGATCGAACCCCAGCGAAGACTTAATCTTGCTATGAAAGAGATGATGAGGAAAGAGGTTATTAAATTGCTTGATGCGGGTGTTATTTACCCAATTTCCGACAGTGAATAGGTTAACCCCGTTCAAGTTGTTCCAAAGAAAGGGGGAATCGTTGTGGTTCCTAATGAAAATAATGAATTGATTCCTACCAGGCAGGTAACTAGTTGGAGAGTATGCATTTATTACCAGAGGTTGAATGCAACCACCCGGAAAGACCATTTCCCTCTCCCCTTTATTGATCAAATGCATGACAGGTTGGCTGGACATAAATATTATTGTTTTCCAGGATGGTTATTCCATGTACAATCAAATTGTGGTTGATCCTAAGGATCAAGAGAAAACAGCTATTACTTGTCCTTTTGGAGTTTTTGCCTATAAGAGAATGCCTTTTGGGTTGTGTAATGCACCCGGAACCTTCCAGAGATGCATGTTTTCTATATTTCATGATTTAATTGGTGAATGCATGGAAGTGTTTATGGATGATTTTTCTGTGTATTTGTTTGGACAATTTGGAAAAGATTTTGAAAAGGTACCAAGAAAAGAATTTGGTTTTAAATTGGGAAAAGTTCCACTTCATGGTGAAGGATGGCATTGTTCTTGGGCACAAAATCTCTGAAAAAGGGATTGAGGTAGGCAGGGTGAAAACAGAGATTATTGAAAATTTACCTCCCCCTTTGAACATCAAGGGTGTTAGAAGTTTTCTTGGTCATGTTGGGTTCTATAGGCGTTTTATAAAAGATTTTTCAAAAATTGCTAAGCCTATGACAAACCTTCTTGAGAAGGATGCTCCATTCATCTTTGATGATCAATGTTTATCTACCTTTAAGTTGTTAAAAGAAAAGCTTGTGACAGCCCCTATTTTTGTTTCTCCTATCATTTTTACATATATTTGGATATCATTTTAGACACTTATTTGACTTATATGCTTGAATTTTAGCCTATAAATAGTGTAAATATTAGTAAATACACTATTTTAGCCTATAAATAATGTAAATATTAGTTAATTCATGTGTTTAACTTGGACTTTTGATGCAGGGAAGAAATTCATGAAGAATCCAAGTTTAAAGTGAAAAATTGCAACTGCCCCATCATCTGTTGTTTCCATCATCCACTGTTTTCATCGTCTACTCTTTCCATCTGCCATCGTCTGTTGTTTCCAACGTCCACTGCTTTCATTGTCTACTCTTTCCATCTTCCATCATCTGCTACTTCCATTGTCTGCTGTCTCTAACGTCTACGTCCTCATCGTCCAACTAACGACCGGCAACAAGCTAAGGCAGTTTAGGAAACCCAAGGACGAAGCTTTTAGTTGCTGACCGCTATTTCGACCGCCTCAACTTCTATTTAAGGCCAGATATCAAATCTTCTCGGGGCTTCTCCTAATTTATTCCAAAAAAGCACATCAGAGGAAGCAGAGCATCATGTAGGAGGGCCCTTGGGCCGAGGATTGATGGAGTGGAGCTCTGGAGCACATAGGCCATGGAAAGCGTCGCTGTTCTTTGAGTTTTGTCTCTTTCTTCCCTTTCCATTGTATATGTTGTTTTCTATTTTTTTATTTATATTGTATAACTTGATTATTTGATTATCATAAACTCACTCATTGAAGTAAATAGAAATCTTTCGTGTATGGTGTTTCTTTCTATGCTTCATGCTTCTAATAAATCAATTGATGGCCAAATGAGTTTCACTAATTTATAAATAGATCGAGAGGTTGATATGAATTGGTGTATGGTTAGATCAATGAAAGTAGACGCCTATGTCTTAGGTCATACCATTTTGTGTTAAAGTTTTACTTTCTGCACTTCAAGTATCAATAATGATGACTGGATTTTATATGATGTTTTTAAGGTCTTTTTACTTCATTTTATTTTGTTTTTATTGAGTCTCATATAGATTTTTCTCCATTTTGTTAGGATTTTCTCTTAATTTATGCAATTGCATCTAATTTAGCTTTTATTTGGTTTAGTCATGTTGAGTCCATTTTTAGGTGTTTTTATTAGGTTTTAGCCCTTTTAGGAATCTAAAGCAGTGGTAGCAAATACAGCAGTATACAATGTTCAAGAATCTCAATTATATTACCACACGATCATGCTTGTTAGTCCTCAATAGCTATATACATAACTATGGCCAAAATTTTACCCAAACAGGGCCAAGACGATCACGTGGGACAAACTACCACCACATCGCCCTAGGAAGATCCCACGGGACAAAGTGCCAACACATCAACCTTAAACAATCCTACATAATTCAAATGCTATGACAATAATCATCAATCATCAAGTGAACCAACAGTTCATAACATCCCTTTAGTCATAGTATAAACATATGTTAGCAACATCAACTCAATTCCTCAATCCACAACAACATTTTACAATCATGTGATCAATTTAAATTACATATAACTCATTCAATCATGTTATAATAGAATTTAATGGAATATCTCAGCCTCAAAGCATGTTTCCACAATCCACATATCAGATAAAATTCAGAAACTCCCAAAGGGAATTACACACCACAATCACAACTCGATGTTACTAGCACTGAGTTACCCTTACCGTCGAACGGGTCACATAAAATTGATCTCCAACCTTGCAAGAATAAGCACATACATAAAATTAATCAACCATTGGAAGGGTGGAAATTATCCTCAAAAGCTTTTTAAAACAGAACAGCAATCTGGCCAAACAGGGGCTCAGCGCGTGTGCACTAAGATTGCCAGCGCCAATGCGCTGGCACCCTGTCGTGCCCAGGGAAAAGCATCCCCCAGCGCATATGCGCCCGGGAGCCTAGCACCAATGCGCTGGTTCTCTGCCTCTCCCAACGCATGTGCACCCGAGTAGCCAGCGCCCATGCGCTGGCTCCCTGCCTCGACCCACTGGGTCAAGGGCTTCCAGCGCATGCGGGCTGGAGAAGCCAGCACCAACGCACTAGCTCCCTACCAAGGAGCCTAGAAAACACCATTTTCATAGAAAATCCTTTTAAAACTCTACTTTTCAAAATCAAGGTTTTCCATGGACAAAAACAAATCAAGTATCCAATTGAAAAGAAAGGTTTCTCTCAAAAACAGAAGAGGCTCTAATGCATAAGGTTGCTTGAATAAGAAGGTAGCAAGGGTTCTAGGAGAAACGTTTAACATGGGATAACAACACATTGTTTATATGAACATCCAACACAAACGAAAAGTGAGAGAGACTAACCTTGAGTCTAGACCAATCAAGAGGGAAAGGAATAATGCTTGTACGTCGTGAACTAGAGAAAATGATCGTCTAGTGATTACATTGAACGGCTGGATCCCTTCAATGACGAAACCCTTGGAACGAAACGAGAAAGGAAAGGAAAAAAATTAGATGGAATTCAGAAACATGCTCCAACAACCTTAACTCTTGATGAAATTCAGAACAAGAATTGCTCACCTTAATTCTTGGAAGGAAAAGAGAAAGAGAAAGAGAAACGCCTTTGGTCTTCCAAGGTAGGAAGGAAACTCGAGCAGCAGCAATAAGAATAGGAAGAAACTTTTGATTCTCCAAGGAAAAGAAGAAACTTGACAGCAGCGACAAGGATAGAAAAGTTTTCAACACTTGAGAGTTAGGGTTTAGCACTTGAGATGAAAAACAACAATGGGAAACCACCACATATAGTGGTTCGAACCCTAGGAGGAAAAGGAGGGATTGTTGCAGATTTTTCTCCTTAATTTTGATCAGAATTTTTCCATCAAATCCTTCCCTAACAGCTCTAATGATAACGTTTAAAACAAAAACGAATCTACCCCAATTAACGGATAATCTGAATAAAGACCACTTAATAGCCATTATTCCAAATCAAATATTCAGAATATATTTTCCAAAATTTCAGAGATATTATCTCTTCTTTATTTCCCTTATCTTCGAACAATGCAAGGAAAACAGAAAATAAAAACAGAAAATAAAATCTGCACTAGATGTTCAGGAATAATCAATCAACAACCAAATCTAATCACCAAATATTCGAAGATATTATTCTATCCTTAAATTCAAACTTGAATAGCATAACAGAAATAGAATTTGTTTCAGAAAAATTCAATAATACCAAATAATGGCCAATAGGGACCAACCCGTGAACGATAAAATAGTCCAGGGACCAAAACATAATTATTACAACTCGAGGGACCAAAACATAATTATTACAAACTCGAGGGACCAAAACATAATTACACGAAAATTAAGGGTCTTACATATGTCATTGCATGCTTTCAAAGAAAAATAAAACCCTTGTTTTCCAATGCTTTCAAAGATTCATGGCATATCTAGTTATCATTGAGTCACTATGAAGACTCCTGAATCATATGTGAGTCAACTATGCTCCTTAAAGTATCAATAAGCTGCCAAACTATACCAACTACCTATCCAAGGACACTACCTAGCTACAATCATCATGGAAAAAGATTGATTGCTTGAATAGGCATGAAGATCAGAGAAGTGTCTAGGTGATATTTCACGGTACACTATGCTAGACAAGTTGAAAGCATACAAAATTAACCTTAAACCTCCACCAAGAGAGAATTATTCCTAACTACCCTACACTATTCCTTTTTAGTTTCGTTGAATTAATCTCTCTGTCAGGAACGAACTAACCTACTTGTCATAGGTTAATTACGTTGTAATATCATTAATTGCGAAAAAGAAATAGAAGCACAATAATGAATTGAGTAATAAATATAAAGTAGGGGTTCAATCTATCACCTACGTCGCAATCTCGAGAAATGATGTTTAGCTACTCATGATAAAACGCACAAACAAGATAATCTTAGTAGTTAACATCATACAAAAGGAGAAGGAAATTAATCTCACAATGACTCTGCTGAGCACTCCAATGATCTTCAGCTCCAAATCCCAACTCCGGACTCTTACTCGAACTATAGTCCTCATCTCCATAACTCTCATCTGTTTAGTCCTTATTCTTCTTTAAATAGAAAGTAATAACAGATTAAAGTTGAATCTGACAGCACAAATATGCACGACCGTGCTCCTCCAAAATCAATCATTAACACGGTGTGATGGGCTTCAACGCGACCGCGCTTCACAATTTCATTAAGCACAAACGTGCTTTGTGAGCTCTATGGCCGTGCTCCCGCTTCATAATAGAGAACTTGCATTTTTTTTTTCCTAATTTTACTTTTTTTTCATTTTCTCCACCAGTGACATGTCGATTGAACATTCATCATGAAGCATGTGAGTTTTGTAAAATTAATGCAAAATTTAGACACAAAATCATAGGGAAAAAACATAATAAAATCATGCAATTTAGATAAACATCATTCTCAACCACCACCACCTTGCTCCCAATCACCACCGTAATCTTAACTTTTTTTTTTTTACATGTAAAAGATATCTTAGCTTAATTTAGATGGTACACTCTAGAATCCACCGTTTACATAATAACAAAAAAAATCAATTAGAAACTAGAAGAGATGTTTTGATTTTAACTAATAAAATAGACATAAGAAAATAGAGCTTACATGTGATGAGTACTACAAATGTAATCAGTTTCTATGGAAGGCAATTAAAATCAGTACTAGGAATGAGAGAAAGTGTTGCATTATAGTGCTGTCATGGAGAAGAAAACAACACTGCTCCAAAAGCGCTGTCCCAAAACATTGGTGCATGAATGACCCTACCACAACATAATCATTTTACAGTGCTCTATGCTATCTCACGTATACACACACAAATTTATGACGATTGGTAGTGTGTGATGTGATTTGTAACTTGTAAGTAGTAGGGTTTTAGTTGAGCTGTGTGAGCTCTGAGGAAGAATACATTATATATATGTTTGTTATTTGAAAGACACAAATGTCAGTACCATGAAGCCTTTGTAACCCATCACGTGGAACACCTGTGACATTCAAACACGTGTCCATTTGAAAAAGGATATTTTTTTGATAATTTTTTTTAGTAAGAGGAAAACATTTGATTTTTTTTATAACTATTTGAAAAAGGATTTTTGTATATATTAACGTCTCATTTTCCGTTCTATCTAATTCTTACATATTTTTTCTTTTCTTTGGGAGTGTTTAAATCACCCTAATCTTAAGTTGTCAAATAATACTAATTTTATAAAACACATATTACAATATTATTGAGTCATCTAAGTTAGAGCGATTCTACTTTAAGTAAATCTAAGGTGATTTAGACAAGTAAATCTCGAGTGATGTAGGTAACCCATATTTCTTTAATTTTGTAACATATTTTTTACGGTTAATTTAAGCTATCATTAAACTGAATTAAAAAAGGTACATCCAAATTCAAATTAAAAGTTGGAACAAATCGATAGGATAGTCCTCCACTCAAACATGATTTGTGAAACAAAAGACTTTCTACCTAGAAAATCAGTGACGATATTACAATGCCTTTTAACATGAAAGAGTGGACATAAAGAGAATCCAGAGGACAAGTGTTAACTATCGTGGATGAGGGATGACAAATAAAAATGACTATTCAGCTCAGCAACTCATGATTTATGAAGGTGAATTTGCATCGTTCTCAAATACAACATTTGTAAAACCAAGCTTCAAAGCTAGGCGCAATGCCCATTGAAAACAAAACGGTTCAACCAACAAAAGTGAATTCGCATTTGCATAGCACTCAATGGTTTTTGCCATAACTTGTCCATATTCATTCAGGGCATTAATTAAAATCCAAAACCTGCTCCTTGTGCCGACTTGAAAGATGCATTGAAGTTTATCTTAATTGTCCTCGGCTTAGGAGGAAGCCAATTGCTCGATCTGCCTTCATTGTTGCAAGGGGGAATCAACGCCCAAAAGAACAGTGATATTTGCAGTATCCAACAAATCACATATATTATTTTTCTTTTTTATATTTTATCTCTTTATACAAGTAGATGGATTTAAAACCTCAGTAAAAAAAATTTGGAAAAAAATTTGTAAACATCCTGTAACATGTATTCACCTCAAATAAGATAAAAGAATTAGGGAAAAAATAAAGAGTTATGAAAGTTTGTATGGGCACTTAATAATGTAGAGTGAGGGAGGAGAGAGTGGAAAGAGAGATGTGAGAGAGTGGAAAGAGAGAGGAGAAAGAGAGTGGAAAGAGAGTGAGAGAAAAAATTACAAATTTGTTTGTCAAAAAAATTTCCATGGTTCACAAGTGTTTGCTCTAGTTGCAATTTAATTTGAAGTGGTCCAATAAAGATACAAAGTCCATTCTTTTTTTTCTTCTCAAAAAGTCCATAAAAATGTTTATAAAAATAGTTGCGGTATAATTGCCCAAAATGGCTCAAAATGCTTTTTCAAAATGAGGCCCAAGAAACTGATCCAGTTAAAAAGAGTTTAAAAATTCAAAGTAGCCCTATATGTGCCCAAACCCGGTCCAATCTGGTCCGACCCGTACGCTGACAGTTGCAAACTGTGAACCAATCAATGTCATGTTCGGTTTAGCCTTATTGGGCTTCAATCAAAATTGATCGCTGTCCAACCTTTACTGGTTAGGTTGGTTTTCAGGTATTTTTGTTTTATTTTTAAAAGAAAATGGTAAAACAGAAATGAAGAATCTCGGGACTAAGATTCAAACCTTCATCCTATGGGGATATGAGAATTAAATCTAAAATCTGTCTCTAATTTTGTCAACCCATGTTAGCGATATTCTTGTTTACTTCTGTGTTTTATTATGATTTATGAGTGTTCTTTAATGACGAATAGTTAATTACTTTTTTTGTGTGTATTTAATTGCTTTTGCAATTTTGAGTTGGGAAGACAAAACAATTCCTACCAAATTTTATTGCAGTATCTACAGTTAATTGTCTCTCAATCCTAGGTAAGAAGGTTGGTCTAAATAGTAAATAGCTCTCAAAATTTAAAAAATAATTTTTCTTCTAGACACAATGTACAAACTTTCAGACAATTTACAAAAACAATTAGATAATTGGTGTTACTTTACGGGTTGTCTAAATCACCTTAGATAAAGTTTGAGTTAAATCACTATAGTCTACAAATGATATTTAAGATTTGTGGGAAAAAAATTCATATTTTATTTATTTATCGTAAATATCATTGGTCCACTTAGGACTAGAGTGATTAAATCCAAACTTTGCCTATGATAATTTTGATAACTCACTTTATTTTAAAGGGAAATTAATGCAGCAACACTCTCTTTAATTCTCTTTCTCTAACACTCCCTCTTTGATTGATTAAAATTCGTGTAGGTCACAGTGTATTACGAGTGAGATTCGTATAATTTAGTGGACCCTACATAAATTTTGTTCAATCAAGAAGAGTGTGTTAGATAAAGAGCGTCAAAAAAATTGTTGCTAGTATTTCTCTTATTTTAACATTTAATATGTTATTTAAAATAATGCAAGTAAATATATGTTATTATATTACATAATTGATGTCTCTTTTTTTATAAACCCTCCACCAGATTGTATTGTGCGGGGATTATCCTGCGTTGCCAACTGAGCTACCCCTCTTGAATACATGATGATTGTTTAAATCACCTGATAAAATCTTATAGCTTTAAGTAATGTAGTAATATTTTTACACGTATTATGAGCTGAAATTTCCTAAAATATATGCTAAAATATTAGTAAATTTACCTCATATTTATTTAGGGTGATCTAAAACAGTACAATATCAAAATAACAAAGGAATTTCCACAATGAACATATGGTGGCAGCAGAAGGTAGTAGAGTTCTGGTGCAGGAGCAGCGGCGAAACTACATGGAGACAGGGAAAGGCCATGGCCCTCCCAAAGTTTTGAAATATCTTGCATAATAGGTTACATATAAAACTTCTTTTACAAAATACATTTATAAATATACAATGGTGCAAAACAGATAAAAAAATGTTGATTTTTCTAGTGGTATAGATGTCATCCTCTCTTTGCCAAGTGTTGGGTTCAACTCTAGCTCCACTCTTTTTTAAAGTAATACCTCCCATTATTTTGTTTTTAACCAAATGATGTATTTTTTTTTTCAAATAAAGGTGTAGAAATATTAAAATTTGATTTCTGTTTAACTCTTTAAATTTATTTAAGATCTACATTATTTTAAATATAATTAATTTTTTTGAAAGGAAGATAATTAATCTTGACAATAACTTTTATATTATTAAAAAATTGTTATTTAAAGGTAAAGAATATGTCAAGAATAAAAAATTTGAAAAAAATGAAAAGCAAATTTTTAAATTATTGATATAAATTATAATAAATTTTCAATGAGTATATGAATTAGTTTATTAATTTTTGCTTGTATAGAAATGTGTCTATTGTTAATAAAAATATTTTATTTATGTATTGAAGTCTAATTTTGACTCCCCTATATATTTTTTCCTGGTTCTGCCACTATGTCTATTGCTAATAATATGTATTGAAGTCTAATTTTGACCCCTTATATATTTGGTTTCGCCACTGTACACATGATACCATGTGAAAAATGAAAAGAAAAGCTAGAGATTTGAGATTGAATAGAATGGATCAGAATTATCACTTAGTGTTGATTTTGTTATCTCTTTATTTATATTTTGGTGATCCTAACTGCCACATGGCTTGTTAGCAATAGGATCAGTTAACACTAACAGAAATTAAGAAACAAATTAACAAAGTAAACAAAGCTACTACTGTTAACTAAGCTACCTACCTATATTAATATTACATTGTGCTCATAAAATCGTGACACCTTTTACAAGTAAGGATCAAATTGACAAACAAAGATGAGATGCTTTTATAATTTCAAGAAGGGTTAAGAATGCAATGCACCCAACTAATTTATTAAGGGAAACACAGTCGGTTAAATGAAATTAAATATAGCACTTAGTACGACAAAAAGGGTAGTTAACTTGAGGGTGAAGTGAATGAGCAATTAGGATCCTATGATTAATAATAATATCACCCAAAAAGAATCATATCATTAACAATTAGTCTGATTAAAAAAAAAATCGTCACTAATTGGCGGAATTGGCGCGTATGGTTATGGGTGTTACGCCGACTTCAAATTTATCAACGTCTATGTTAACCACAAGCCACTTTATTTCTCATCAAGATTCTCATAATGCATTGAATGAATCTATCTCTCAACCTTGTATACTTGAATTTTTGTGTGCACATGATTACTTTTATTCTACATCCTAAATAGTATGAATTTATTTTACATGTAGATTTTCTGGTCCGAGAATTTTTAATAAATATAAATTCACCCTTCAATTCAACCACACTTACACTAAGTAAGAAAAAAAAAACAAGAGAAATGAGAAATGCTAATAATAAATGACATGTTATGTAAATGAATGACTGAACTTGTCTTTATAGAGTCAGAGTCTATGCCCACTACAAGCAACGAGAAAATTCGTTGGTAAAAGATAAAAAACCGTAAGTATATCCCAAAAAACATATACCGACGAACATTTTTTCCGTAGTATTTAAGTCTTTGTACCTATGGTAAATATTCTTCACTATAGCGTGTAGTGATGGTAATAAATCGTAAGAATAACACTTTTTCTAGAACTCATTTCACCACAACCCATAAATTAAAACGTGTGTCACTTTTAAAGGTCTTATGACTTGAAAACACTTACTCAAATCATTTCAAAACAAGACTCTTCACAAACTCAACATTTGAAAACTCACTAGCGAGTTTAAAAGATTTTCTTCTTAAACTCATTCAACCATAAACCCATTATGTCCGTCTTTGCCTCGACGAAGAGACTGCATTCCTTGAATGGATTTCTTTCTCTCTGACTGGTGGACAACATCCCTTATCAGGTTACTTGTGTGCGTCTTTGTAGACTGTATTCCTTTCAAATTACTTTTGTCTAATTTTCGTTGTGACGGATAAACTGTATTTCTTGAATGGATTGCTTATAGTGTCTAATCTTCCCGGATAGTTTCATCTGAAGATAGGAAAATCTTGGGTAATTTCTTGTAAGCTTTATTGAATAAATTGGAACAATCTATAAAGAAACAAATACTTCAAAAGTTTACTGTCAATACTTATGAGCATGCAATCTTGTGTCATGAAACCGCCCTTTTGAAAAGTTGAAGAACATGATATATAGTTGAATGTTAAAGATAAGTCACTTCCCCGAGATATTTCTTTTTTTAGATAGCAATATTTTTTTCGCATACTCCTTAACTCCACTTTTCTCAATAGATTATGTCCCTTAGAGTGGAGGACCCTCTTTTAGCTTCTGAGCAATTTTAAAATTGTTATCATAGTACTATCTCAGCCTCTTCAATGTAAACAATCCTTTAGAATTGAGACAATGGCTTCCAAGGCATGTATGTAGGTCAGTCGAACACTACGCATTATATTAATGATTGGATTACAACTAACAAGTTTGCTAATAGTTCCGCTTCTCCTTCCATCTTTCGAGGTTACTTCTAACCTTATGAAAAACTATCAGAACTACATATTCTCTTGAAAAACCTCTTAAATTTGTCATCAAAGGAGTCAGGTCCTTTGCTTCGTAACCCAATCAGGCAAGGTACTTGAAGGACATCAAATCCATCGCACTCCTGGGGTCAATCAATACTCCATCAAATTCTCTTCCAGCAATCATAGCTAAGATTATTAACGATGTTTCAAAATTCCCTTTTTATGTTAACCTCTCTTTCCTCCCTAGGAGAATCGAACATAAAACATACATTTCGAATGATATGGGATTTTCTCTAACTCGGTTAACATTTTACGAGCGCAAATAAAACTTTCATTTCTTTCACTCATACGAGTTGATGCATTCTTCATAATCCATGTCTCGCACTCATAATTATGTTAAGTTGATGGGAGGTGTCGTAAGCAATGATGCATAAAATGAAGTTCCGTGCAAAACAGTGTTAACAACCATTTCCATAATATCCTTCATTAGAGTTATGACCTCGTTGTGAAAGCATGGTAGAAAATTGCTCAAAGACTTGTCTTTCCTCTGCCTAATTCCTTCATCTACATGTCATTTCTTTGGTGCAAGCTCATGCCCCAGTAATTTTCCTTTATCTCATCAGCAAATTCTTGTTGGAAAAGTTGGCTAAATACACACCAATTTCCACTTGTTGACGTTGGAAGAGACTTAAACCAACTCAAGGCTTCGCCCTTCAGTGTTGATAGAAAATCTCTGCAAACCAGTGCATCTGCATAATTGGTGTCTTTGATTCCTATTAACTCAATTCATCTTTCAAAAGAATGCACATGCTCGTTTGGACCCAATCTTGCAGGCAATGAATCTATATCCAACGGTTTGAGAAATCCTCGAGGAAACTCCAGAGTTCAAACTTCATTGATGAAAGGCTCATAAATTGCCTCTGTCAAATCTCTTGAACATGAATATTGTCGAAGTCTTTTGGACTCGTTGTACCTCTTGAAATCTCTCAGTTCGCGCTAAATTCATGACAAGATCTTAAACAAGAAAGAGAATGAATTCATTCTTCATATTCGATTTATCGATGTTTGAGGAAATTCAAAATTCTTTAAAGTTGCTTGAAGAAAATCAATTTCGCTTTCTTTCCCCACAGACAACGCCAAATGTTCTTCCTGGAATCAGACTTGGATGTTTTCCTTGGTCTCAGCAACAGAGCACAACCAAGTATGGCGGAGTGAGTGTGGTGGTATTGGTTACAGGCGTCGGGGCGCACCTTTAGAAGACACTCCAACGCTCAAGTCAGTGTGAGAGTAAGGAAAGAATCCATGAGCTTAAGAAGAACTCAAGGAATGCTCATAATGAATAACATGTTATGTAAATGAATGACTGAACCTGTACTAATAGATTCAGGTTCTATGTTCATCGTCTCTGCAAGTGTATGGGAAGTCCTTAATAAGGAGCTTCCCAGCGCATGGTTGACTTTGCACCATCATGCTTTGTTTGTTACATCTCGAGTAGGCGCTCAGACACTTATCGGGGGAGATGTTCCTTTACTTGGTCATGCAATCTAACCTTATGGTGTCTGCTTAATTGCATGTCCTTTGGGTCAGCTACAATGTCATTAGGCCTAGTAGCTGACTGAAATAGTTAACTACGAGATCTTGAGTACGATTGCGATGAAGCTCATTTACTTTTCAATGCAATTTATATTTTGTTTGCAGTTATCTTTCAATTTATTTTTTATTATTAATCTCCAATCTTTTCAACCTATCAATCTTTAAATCATTTGGTTCTTAAAGAACATCTTCATACTGTTCTTCACAAAAGCTGGTGGCTTTGGATCTTAAACATTTTCAATAAAAAGAATCAAAGAGAATTTGAAGCTAGTCTCCAAATTATAGGTGAATTTCTATTTATTTACCAAAAATCAATGTAAAGAGAGGGATCGAGTTGTTTTGTATTTGGGATAAAGAGGAATTTAGAGAAGAAAGCATGATGCTAGGAGACAATTTTCTTGGGAAGCTGTAGCAAATTCTAGGCCTTGGACGCCAATTTTCTTGTGTGCTTCATGGATAAGCATGATCTTTCATACGAATAAAATTGTTCATTTGCAAAACAAAAAACACCTAGTGACAAATAGTAACAGAAGTGAGAAAAATGAGTGATACAATGAGTTATATGATAAGAAAATAACAAAGAGATAGAAATATTGAAGGGAATAGAACTGATATAAAAGAGAAAGTGAAATATAAATCATCAAAACTCATTTTATCTAGTTTGTAGTTAATTTTTTTCCCGCTAAGGGAGGGGACAATATTTATAAAAGTGTAGTAGTAATATTTGACGTGGCCATATAGCAAAGCCCTATCTTTAATTAGTTTGTTTTAATTTTCTTTCTTTTCCCCCACTTCGGATGTTGGTTGTTTACATGTTAACCAAACTCACTTTAAATAGTCACTAATATTTAAAGAATTTGTGTGGGAGGATTTAGGTTGAATGTTTTTCATCTCAATTTTTAAGTCCCATTATTATTCTGATTTTATTAGGGACCGCCTTCCTTCATTAAGTAGTTATATTCAGGTCTACATAGTCACACGTTCTAACCTTATAAAAATAATTCAAGAACCCTAATTTTTATATACCCACTTATTCATTTGTTGTATATCCTTATTTTTATTGGTTTCGCTACAATTATTAATTGAGAAAGTGACTTAGAGTGATACAATAGTCACTCGTTTTAAAAGTAACTCTTGTTAAAATTATTCCTTTTAATAATATTTTATCGAATAACTCTTAAGTATCGATTATGTAAAATTTCATAAATGTTTGAAGCTAATTGATATTTCATTAGAATAATTGAATTAAATGAATAATATACTTTCTAAATTTAAGTAAATATCTATATTCTATTATAGGATTGCATACAGTGAGTGTCTACTTTTTGTTGGATTTTGACATTCATGATGTAAATATCACAAAATTTAACAGTTAAATTTGCTAATTTCTATTTATATTACACATGAATTCCTATTCAATTTACATTAGATATAAACATGAATAATCAATATTACAATATAAAGCTACACAACTATTTCAAAAATTCTCGTGACTGTTAAATAAATTTAATTTCAATATGTATAATCAAAGATTTAATACTCCCTTTTCTTAAAATAAGAACTCTTATCACCTTACAGTTTATAGAATATTAGAAAGTATCAAAAACAAAACTTTTCATGTCCAATTTATAACCCTACCTAAATAATTCTACATTTATGACACAATGATATGATAAAGATATATTATGATATAACTGATGTTATCTGGAAATATAGATATCACCTTGATTTAGAGTCATTATTCTCACGTGTGCGGGGTGTTGTCGATATCGAGTCAAAGTACATTGAGCTTATCATTTTATTCCGTAACAAAATTGATGTTGGTATCTGAGAAGCGGTGATATGAGGTTAATTTTGTAATGTAAGTGTTTTTTTTTTCCAGGATTTAAATATATCTTAATATGAGTCATTCAAATGTAGGATTTAAATATATCTTAATATGAGTCATTCAAATGTTTTAATCATGTATCCTACGACTGATAAAAAATTTCACAAGTTATTTTACTTTGTTATCTATACATGTGATTTGACTCCTCTAAAGTGAGTGGAGAGAATAAAGTAACTATCATACCATTAATAATAATTACCCAATTTGAAAAGTCAATAAAAAAAACTTAATCTTACTTTATCAACTCACTTCAGAGAAGTCGAACTCTTATCCATATAGTACAAAAGACCATGGTGGACCAGCACCACCATAGACTCATGATTCTATGAAATTTATCAATTTCCAACCTTATGAGTCATGATATTCTTTCAATCAATTTGGATGGCACACTTCACTTTCCTCCCGCACACTTTTGAAATTGAGATACTTCCACAATTCTTCATGAACTGATTTAATTCTCAATAACTACTTGGACTAAGAGAGTTGAAGACTATACTAATTGAGTAATTAAGAAGGTTCTCATCACCTAAACTTTTGGCCTCTTTACTCATATTGTTGATCTCACCTCAAGTGATAGCAGATTTGACTCACGCTGTTTGGAGACACAAAATGAACCAAAAGCATGAACAATTACAGTAAGTAGAAACGTTGATGTGAAAGACCAACAAAGCACCAAACTAAGTAGGGACTTTTACTTCTTTCACCACACAGACAATGATAGTACATCTAAAATGTGACATTAGACGGGAACTTTAAGCACTTCGGAAACGGAAGCCTAACTCAACATGTTCCCTTTGGCGAAAAGAGAAAGAAAAACAGATTAGCATGAAACTACACAGACAAGTCACCATATCCATGGGATATGGGCAGTAATGGTAAAAAAATGTTTGTTGGAACTTTTAGGTTGAAAGTTCAATTTTTACAAACTGCACTTTTAGGAATACATTTGATTTTCACCACACCCGCGTCGGAATTACGAGAATAATTTAATTGGAAAAAAAAATAGACAAGTCACCCTCAACAACAATTTAATATTATAAGGATACCATAAGTTTAAGTTCCCCTATTAAGTTAGTGTCGAGTGTGAATTATAGAGGCATGCAAACACGACATAGACATAGCGGACCACGTTATAAGGGCAGGTCCCACACATAATTTGGTTGGCATAATCTTTTCCAAAGTTTCATACTCATCTTTCAATACTACTCATACTTGCATTACAATTTGCTTTTGTACTTGTTCCTTCTAATCTTTCTTTCTATCCAACAACACTTCCAACTTGACCCTCTTGTAACTTTCTCATATATCCCTTGTTATTGTCCTTCCTTGGGTCCAGAATCAAAGTACACACTTTCTTAATTCTCTTGTTTTTGCAATGAAGAAGCTCTGTCCCAATCTTGATCGTGAGGATGGGCTCGAAACGGTGCTTGAGGTCCCTATCCCAGAGGAGATTCTCATCCACAAGAGTGGAACCATTAGAGCTTGGCAGAACATGAAATTGTGGATGAATCCAAACGCAGAATCGAGATCATCCATGTCAACAGTTTTAGGAGGACGAAACACAGAGATTCAGCTCTTGCTTGGTGTTGTGGGAGCGCCATTAATTCCTTCACCTATCGCCCCTGACAACCAACCCATCACTCGCAGCATTAAAGACCAACACATTGTCAGTAGTACTGTTTGCTAAAACAATGCTCTGTTTTTCCTTCTCTGTTTTCGATGAAAAATTTGATCTTTGCAATGAAAACAAAATACCCTTTTGAAACAATGCTCTGTTCTTTCTCTGATTTTGATAAAAATAAAATGGATCTTTGCAATGAAAACAAAATACCCTTTTGAAACAATGCTCTGTTTTGCTCTGTTATTTCTCTGTTTTTGACAAAAATTTGATCTTTGCGATGAAAACAAAATACCCTTTTGAATTTGTGTGTTGTGGATGCTTTTGCAGGAGGTTTCGATGGCGAAGTATATTCTGAAACAGTACGTGGCAGCGGTGGGAGGAGAACGCGCTTTGAATTCCGTGGACAGCATGTATGCGATGGGGCAGGTGAAGATGGTGACCTCAGAGTTTTCGGCAGGGGAAGGGAGCGTGAAGAAGAGTAATAAGAAGATGGTGAAGGTGAAGAATTTGCAGACGAAAGGAGAGGTTGGGGGTTTTGTGGTGTGGCAGAAGAGGCCAGAGTTATGGTGCTTGGAGCTTGTAGTTTCTGGGTACAAAATCAGTGCTGGGAGTGATGGGAAAGTGGCGTGGAGACAAACACCTTGGCATCATTCTCATGCTTCTCGTGGACCACCAAGACCTCTTAGGCGTTTCTTACAGGTATGCTAAAAGTTCTGCAAAACAACTGTTTTTTCTCCTTTAAAGGGGTAAGATTGTTTCATGAGACATGAAGGAGCACGCTTAATTATGATAGAAATTGGTATATGTGATTTTTTGAATACAACACAAAGAACCATGCTTAATCATGATATGAGCATATGTGTGGGGTAAAATGAATCATTTTTCTCTGATTTCCATGCCAATTGTTTAGTAATTGCCTCTTTTACTATACCAAAGTGTATGCTATTAGCTATATTGCTACTTTTTGTTTTCTTCTATTTTCTTAGTTTTTCAGGTTTTCTCATATGCTGTTTTTTCACTTCAATTTTTCTTAACTTTTCAAATAGTCTATCTCCCCGTAGCATGAGGAGAAAAGTGGTAGGATGTGGCCAATGGTCAGCTTCCCAAACCAAAACATGCCAACAAGAAAGAAAAGAAGCCCAACTAAAAAAGTTTGCTTTTGCTTTACCATTGAAATTTGCCTCCTTAGCCCCACCTGAACCAAGAGGTCTAATATTTAATAAAGGTCAACATTCCAAGAGTGATATGCGGGGAAATTTGTTCCTAAAAGTTTAATGTCCAAAAGAGAATTTTATTTTCCAATTTGGTAGTTCCAATAGCATAAGTCAACAATATCCTAAATTTTCCTCCGTGCGTGACAACCTGTTCTCATCCATTTCAAACCTGTCCTATTGAGTCTTGAGGCAATTGGATTTGGCTTTTTCTTCTTGATGGACTAGATATCAAATTT
The DNA here is from genome assembly GCA_030819835.1 of Acmispon strigosus. NCBI lineage: Eukaryota > Viridiplantae > Streptophyta > Magnoliopsida > Fabales > Fabaceae > Acmispon > Acmispon strigosus. The sequence continues at coordinate 33,380,061 of JAUAMA010000007.1, forward strand.
GACCTTCATTTGAGCCTCAATCAAAACAAAAGGTTAAATGTACTTTGTTCTGTTATGTTTTCTTGTTGGAGGGTTTGATCCTCCCATGGCCCACGAAAATAGAGGATATTTTGTGGCTAGTCATTTACTGTTTAATGTGAGTATACGTACTAAGAGGATTAGTTAGTAATACCTAATACCTTTGTCCTAAAAAAACAAAAGACCCTTTTGTTTCTACTTTCTAATTTAAGCATCTTCAGCATAAATCCAACAGCATAAATCACATTTTGATTAAGAATTTTATATTAAAGTCTTAAATTTTCATTTTTTTGAACAGGGTCTTGATCCAAGGTCCACAGCTAATCTATTCAGCAACTCAACCTGCATAGGAGAAAAGACAGTGAACAAGGAAGACTGTTTCATCCTAAAACTCGAAGCAGAGCCATCATCACTGCGAGCAAGAAGCAACAGCAACGTTGAGATCGTCTGCCACACGGTGTGGGGCTATTTCAGCCAGAGAACAGGTCTATTAGTTCAGCTAGAAGATTCCCACTTGCTCAAACTCAAGTCCTCTGAAACCGAATCCATATACTGGGAAACCAACATGGAGTCCTTAATTCAAGACTACAGAACCGTTGATGGCATTCAAGTAGCACATTCTGGGAAGACGAGGGTGTCGTTGTTCCGGTTCGGTGAAGGCCCTGAGACGCATTCGAAGACACGAATGGAAGAGGTTTGGGAGATTGAGGAAGTTGATTTTAATGTTAAAGGGTTGTCCATTGATTGTTTTTTGCCTCCTAGTGATTTGAAGAGAGAAGAAGAGAAAGAAGGTTGTGGTGATGGGGTGGCGGTTGAAACCAATGCTAAGTTACCCTACAAGATTCGTTCTGCTTCTTTTAGGATCAGTGCTTCCAAAGTTGCAGCAGTGAACTTGGATGATTCAGGTACTAGCGAGAGTGATGAAGATTTGTAAAATAAAACTGTGTTCATTCCATCAATTTTGTAAATACACCATCCGTTGGTAGGTGGTTAAGTTTGTAGTTGAGCTAATATATATTAACTTGATTCCTTCACTTTTGATGACTTCTTGTAGCTACAAAGTACATGACAGAACAATTTTCAGTAGTGAATGGAAACTTTTTTTTTTTTTGCCATTTAATTGAAACTTTAGACATCAGAAAAAAAACTGAAAATTCGAAGGGCTAATCATCTACAATCTGAATGAGAACGGTACATACCGAGCTAATTGTTCACATTAGGTCAGCCTTATGGAGGGATCGATATTGGATCGTTAACATCGTCCAGCAATGCGAAGAAGTTTGGCCTAGTGGAAGCGTGCTTGATCCGTAAGACTTGAGTGTGTATAGAGGTATTCCACAACGAGATCCCTGCCTCGATTCCTTGCGAAAAGCATCTAAGGAGGTATTCCACAACTACTTGCTCACATTTCCCATGTACATCCAGTAGAGTGGGTTCTGTTATTTAGCTTTCTGTTTGGGGCTTTTGCCACTCCTTATTGCCAAAAAATAAAAAAGTGAACTTTGGGTAATTTCACAGATAGGGAAAGTTGAATTGAACTGTGCTGATGAAAAAGAAAATTACTTACAAAGTGGGCTAGAATTATGTGTCATTAAAGCCAACTGCAGAAATGATTCAAACAATAAGAAAGCTGAAAGTGGACAAGAAAAGAATTTTATTGGCTGTTTCTTGTAAACTTGATGCTACGAGAATTGGTATCACAGGGCTGTTATTTTATTTTTTGGACTCAATATCATATAGTGCTTAGAATACAGCAGTCTAAAATTCCTTCCTGATCAGGATCCCCTGCAGTTTGTGCAGTTTGCATCTTAACCATTCAAATTTATTACATTTAATTTTAAAATAAAAATTTACCATTTTATAATATATATTGAGGGTGGAGATTTGTACAGTTCTTCTAAAAACTGCAGAGGTTCGCAATTCCTTCCTTACATAATTATGGTTCTAGTTGAGGGAAATAATGAAAGCATGATAAGTTTAGGTTTCAATTCAACAAACTACTGGTAGACAACGTAAGACAGTATCATAGGGAAATAAATGTAGGAAAACATTAGCTTTGAATTTGGCCCTTTCCTTCAAGAAACAAGAAGTACATAATGCATGTGTTGATAAGGGATTCAAGCCTCTACATTAAACAAGTGGTTTTAGATTTAAAAAGTTCTGAGAGGGATTTATGCTTTGTCACTTGCCTATACTGCCTTAAGTGTTAACATCTCAGCTGAAGCAAACATGCACATAATCATTTCTTACATATAACATGTTTAGAAATCATTATATAATTGACTCTAAAGCTAAAATGGAGAAACTTCAGTAACTTCTCCATGCCAGAATTGATTTGGAGAAAAATAAACTGATCCAAATATGCTAAGAGACTATTAACAATATATGTTACAAAAATAAACTTACAGAATATATGCAACTAACAAAGAACAATACAAGTTGGACTGGGCGAGCACTTCGCCCAGTAGGTGGCGAGCTAAGACCAGTAGGTGAGAGCGAGGACTAGTAGGTGGCGAGGGGTTGGGGCTGTTGGGTCAAATACTTTGAGGCCCAGGAGCCCATTCAGGTGTAAATCTAGAATTTTATCTCTTATCTAGGATTCTATCTCTTTTCCCTCTATAAATGGCAGAGAAGGGTTCATGTAAAAGGGGGTCTCCAACTATTTCTCTTACTGAATAATAATATATTGTTTGGCTGCCAGGGGTTCTTAACCTAATGAGCCGTTTCCACCTTATCTTTTTTCTTACTGTTCTACTTGACCAGAACACAAGTAAATCGAGTTGCCAATATTCATATGTTATATTTGCATATACTAATAAGGTGTTGATCTAGTGATAGACAAACTAGATTCTCGCATTGGTGAAGACACAAGTATGAATCCCTAGAAAGTCATATGTTGGGAGAGACTACCACAGATTCCCATACGGGATTTACACACGTTAAAGACAAAAAAAAAATGCTATATCTGCATTTGATCCAATTATAATTATATGGCTACTCCCACTTCTTCCAACCAATTTCATGTGGTTGAATGTAAACAGGGTCCTGAATTAACAGAGGAATCAATGAGCTCAAGATGCAGAAGATTTCAGCGACAGTATATCACTAACCAAGCGATCAAGGAAACAGTAAGAAGAACCACCTTCATTAACATTTGCCTTTTCTTTCAAATTCAAGATATTCCTTCTAATCTCATTCACTTCATCCCCAAGCATTAGTTTTCTAATGGTCTTCTCTATCTCTCCTCTCCCAGGCTTATTCTGCAACTGCACCCCAACCTTCCAAACATCACTTACATATTTCGCATTCACCTTCTGGTCTCCAAAACATGGACTACAAATCATTGGAACCCCTTCACACACACTCTCCAAAGTCGAGTTCCAACCGCAATGAGTCCAAAATGCTCCCACAGCAGGGTGCTTCAGCACTTCTTCTTGGGGAGCCCATTTCACAATGCAGCCTCTCCCTCCCAATTTCTCTAGAAACCCACTTGGCAATGGTTCAAGCCATTCCGAGCCGCGGATTATTCCCGGTCGAACCACCCAAAGAAATGGTTGCTTGCTGTTGGCTAACCCCCAAGCTATCTCCAAGAACTCACCCTCGCTTATCGCTACAATGCTCCCAAAACTCACATAGATAACACTGTTATGTTCTTGTGTGTCTAACCAAGAGATGCAGCTTTTGTCTGGGGTCAACAAGCTAGTAGAAGTTGAGCCTGCAAGAAAGTATTTATGAAAAGGACCTATAGGGTATATTGGTATAGAAAAGTCTTGGCGCAGTTTTTCCAGTGCAGATGATTCCAACTCTTCAAAGGTGTTCCAAATAACCCCTGAAGATTTTTTGCATTCTTCAATAAAGCGACAAACTAGTTTATAAAATGCCTCAGGATGGTGCGAATGAAACTCTGGAAGGTCTTTCACTTTGAGTGGTGGAAGATCTACCACAGGTTCCTCCAATCGAGATTCTACATTTTCAACAGAAGTAAACTTGATATTTCAGGCCCACCCATCTCAAGTGCATGTTGCTTCAAATTGCACATTCAAAAGAAATAAACTATAAAAGCAAAATGCATGTTTTATTACAAAAACAAGAGCGGGGAACTACATGAGTAGAGTACACAATGCTAACAAAACAGAACAATTTAAACTGTGAGAGAGTCCAACCCTACAGAAAATGTTTAGATGTAACAGAACTGGAAAAGTAATAGAGAAGATGAAATTTACTTCATAACATTGTAAAGTGTAGTACAAAGCTATTTATACTATATATCTATACTAGAAGTGAAGTGTAACTAATAACTGATGATAACAGAATCAGTTATTCACTATCTAGCTTATCTGAAACTCTCTAATCTCTAACTAACTATTACACTGTGTCCCCCCCCCCCATACTGGAGAATGGATATCATGCATTCCCAGTTTGGAGTGGTTTGCAGCAAAGGGAGAAATAGCTAAAGGTTTGGTAAAGATATCGGCCACTTGATGAGTTGTAGAGATTGGCAAAAGATGAGAGTGAGGCCTTGTTTGAGCTTCTCTCGCACAATATGGCAATCCAATTCAATGTGTTTTGTGTGCTCGTAAAAGCTGGGATTTTGGGCTATGTGGATAGCCGATTGATTGTCACAAAAGAGAGAAACTGGAGAAGTCACTGGTACTTGCAAACCTTGCAGGAAAAAAGCGAGCCATTGAATCTCACATACGATGGCTGCCAAGGCTCTATATTCGGCCTCACATGAAGATCTGGCTGTTGCCGTTTGCTTCTTGGAACGCCATGAGATTAATGATGATCCCAGAGACAAGTAATATCCAGTGATTGATAGTCGAGTCGAGTGTCCACACAGCCAGCCCAGTCGGAATCGCTGAAAGCAGTTAGCGTTTGGGATGTGTGTGATGGGAAAAAGAGGCCACAACCAGGGAATCCTTTGATGTTTAGAAGCACTCTGTGTGCTGCTTGCTTGTGTATGTAGGACAGGAGAGAAATCGACTTAGTTGATTATCAACATAAGCAATGTCCAGTCTCGTTGTTGTGAGATACAAGAGACGCCCTATTAGGCGACGATAGGAAGCCACATCAGGTAGAGGATTGGCCAGACTTGAACTATGTTTCTGAGCATTGTCCATTGGGGTTTTTGCTGCTTTGCATCCCAGGAGGCCAGAATCATTGAGCAACTCAAGAGCATATTTGCGCTGGTTCAGAACGATGCCTCTAGATGACCTTGCAATTTCCAACCCAAGAAAAAATTTCAAATCTCCAATGTCCTTGATGTGAAACTGGAAGTGAAGAGAATCTTTTACAGCTTTGATCTCTTGAATGTCATTCCCAGCAAGTAACACATCATCAACGTACATGAGAAGTGTTATGAATGAGGTTTGTGTCTTCTTAACTTAGTGTATGATCAGCAACACTTTGTGTGTAACCAAGGCCCAGGAGAGCAGTAGATAGAGTGTAGAACCACTGCTTACGGGCTTGCTTCAGGCTATAAAGGTACTTTTTTAGAAGGCAGACCTGATTTGGCTTTTGAGGGGTGAAGCCTTGTGGCAATCCGTGAAGATTTCCTCTTGTAGGTCTGCATGCAAGTTGCTGCAAAAACTAGTAGTTTGAGGCTGCCAAGGCAAGAAGGACCCGCACAGTTGTCATTTTAGCAACCAGTGAGAAAGTACTGACATAGTCTATCCCTTCCACTTGTGTGTATCCCATCACAGCCAAACGTGCTTCATATATATCAACTGTCTCATCCTGCTTGTGTTTGATTTTGTAAACCCATTTACACCGGATTAGGGTTTTGCCTTGAGGTAAGTCAACAAGGATCCAGGTCTTGTTTCTTTCAAGAGCTGCAAGTTCTTGAGCCATTGCTTGTCGCCAACAGTCATGCTTTACGGCATGATAATACCTTGTTGGCTCAACAGAAGTTGTTAAGTTCAAGGCAAAAGACTAATATGCAGGTGATAAATTGGAATAAGATACAACATGAGATAGAGGATGAGATGTACCTTTGCCTGCGGGATGAGTTGGCACAGCAGTGGCAAGATTACACTGATAATCTTGCAAATAAGATGGGGGTTTTCTGGGTCGTTGGGTGGTCTGAGAAACAGGTGTATGAGTTGTTTGGGAATTAGGAGCTTGTGTATGAGTAAGTTGGGAATTAGGAGCAGGTGCGTGATTAGTAGAAGAACAGGGCTGTAAGTCAAGTTGTGCCAGTGTAGTCAAAAGCTAGCTTTTAAGCAAAAGCTTAGAAGGTCCTAAAGCGTAAAGCGCTAATGCGTACGCTTTAGCAAAAACGCTAAATAGTATAAATAACAAAAATTATTAGAATGCCATAGGACCAGCCCCACCAACACTTCCAGTTCCATCATCTCCAGCAGAAGCAGACATTTCAGAGGGGAAGGAGAAGAGGGCTGAACAGGGGCAAACCAGAAATTGCGAGTGAGAAGAGGGCAGAACAAAGGCAAACCAGAGATCACGAAAGAGAAGAGGGCAGAACAGTACAGGGGCGAACGCTGCGCGAGAGAGAACAGGGGAGAACGTCATCGGTGGCAAAGCTTGGTCGCCGGCAGCGGCTTTGTTCAAGGAGACAGAAGAAGCCGAGAGAGGAGAAGAAGGGGAAGCAGCAAAAATCGCGATAGAGAGAGAGGACGGCTGAGTAAGAAATCACAAAACCCTAACTTAAAAAACGGGTTGCATAAAAAACGGGTCAAAAACCCAGCCCATTTCAAAATTCGCCTAAAGCGCAGAAGCGGCAGAATCGCGCTTCTGCCGCGCTTCCACGCTTCGCCACGCTTCGCCACGCTTTTGTTGGATTCGCACTTAAGCCTGCACTAAAAGCAGGGACTCGTTGTAGCGCGCTTTAGCACGCTTTTGACTACACTGGTCCTTTCCTCCTTCATAGGAAAAACCGTCCCCCACAGACATAGCATTTTGGAGTTGTTTGCCAATTAAAATGGAAGAGTGCGGCTTAGAAGATAAAGCACAAAGATAACACTGAGATTGTGATTAACATAACCATTAATTTTCCAATAAAAAGTTATTACTCTCTCCAAATTCTGGGAATCTATCCTAAACGCTAAAAATGCTTAGTCTAGACTCCAAAAACTGTATTAGAGTGAACATGCTTATTCAGGTTGAGGTAGGCTTCTTCTTAAAGATCCGGATCTTGTACTTTGGGTAGCTGGTGGTTTTCGACAGTTAATATGTGATTAGCATACCATTTTAGGGTGTTAAGATAAGTTAATTAACTTGGGATAACTATGATTAGTTAATTAATTAGCGATTACAGTAAGTTGGTTAATTAGGGGGTTACAGTTAGCTGGTTGATTAGGGGGGTTATGATTACCTGGCTGATGGCTTTCCAATTGCCTTGCTCGGCTATGACATCCGTATGAGGAGTGAGGTGTATGAAGGTTAACCCCTTCTAACACTCACTCCTTCTATAGGTCGGGCTAGCGTTAGAGTAGCTCGGTACGTACACATCCCTCTAAATCCTAAGCATTTTGCTTGGTGGACATGTAAAGACTAACTCCTTCTTTAGGCCAGGCTAGTGTTAGAGTAGTTAGGTATGCACACTTATAATTCCAAAATTTATCATGTTCAGCTAAATCCAATAATTAAGAACATCAACAGAGGTGGGAATTTTCTATTCAGAAACATAGTAAACACATATATCATATTATCTTTATGGAACATTGAACTAATCATATTTGATGAAAAGGGCAGGCACATAAAATTATTAATGTTGAAGAACCCACCTTGAATGGGAAGGTAACCTTTTTCTCTCAATTGGGGTAAATACGCAAATACAAGGAAAGAGGAGGCTCCACCAGTTCTGAGCACAAGACGATTCAGCTTCAGCTCATCACAAACACCTTGAGTGAAATGAAGCGCAGCATCACCAATGAAGCAAGCAACAGGATCACGATCCTGGGATATCAACATAGCCAAGCATTCCTTCAAAGATTGTTCGCATCTGATGTTGACGAGGTCGGTGAGGTGCACCGCATCGAGCGTGGCGGTTTCGGTTTCGGATAAGCCGTCAGAGATGGCGTGGAAGGTGAAGTGAGGGTAAGAAGAAGGGTCAGGGGAGTTGAAGATGGTGTGGACGATGGTAATGGAGAAACCACCCTGCAAGTAGAGGATGTCAGCGAGTTGGAGTAAGGGTGTTATGTGGCCTTGAAACGGCGATGGCATCAGGATTAACCTGTGTCCTTTCCCTCTTTGTTTGTCCTCCATTGACGCTGCTACGTTAGAGGAAAAATCGGATTGAAGAAAACAACCAAGGATGAATGATAAGTATTTTTATTTTTTTTTCTATTGTTCTAATCCTGAATTTCTCCTAATGGAGTTGATTTTGGTAGAACGAAGGGATTTAGTTTTGACGTCACCCTCATTGATTCTTATATCATGCTAGATATCATTCATTCCAAAAAATACATCTCTCATGCATAAACTCTCATTTTCATCATCTTTCTCACTATCCTCACCCCACCTACTTCATCTCCTTCATTATTATCACCTCACCTCCTCCATCTCCCTCATTATCCTCACCCCACCTCATTCTCCTTTATTCTCGTTCATTCTCCTCCTTTCGTCGTCATTCATCTTGTTCGACGTGGTCACCACCTTAGTTCTCAGCAGATTCATCGTACGCAAGTGATTTTTGCACGTCTCGCACATTTAATGTGCGGTTTGTTAACACGCTTGGTATTTTTTTAATAGGAACCACACATATAAGTGAGGTTTATATTTCTTTTTTGGTACCGAACATATACGTCGGTAATTTAAATACAATACCGCCTTTAAAAGTGCGGTTCTGACAAAAATTTATGATGTTTATTGTATCGCACTTATACGTTAAATTTTCTTTGAAATTTTTCACACATATATGTGCGAGATTTATTTGTTGTTTTTATATCTGCAGTGGTGCAAACCGCACGTATAAGTGCCGTTCATAAAATGCACTCCGCGCATACATGTGCGGTACATAAATGTCTACAATGTATTGACATTGTGCATTGTTTCATGCAATATATACACGGATGCAGTAATATCAGAGGAAGTGGACCAAGGATAATGTGGATAATGGATTATCTGAGGATGACCAACGCAGTAGTCATGCATATTTTGTTGTACGAGTGGATTGTACGGAAGCGTTTACCACTAATAAGGTTCGCATTTTTTTGAAGATATTACTTGCAACTGATTATGCAGCAAATAATTGCCTTTCATCTTTGCAGATATTTGAATCTCGACATGATCTATTTGCTTGGGCCAATTGGTTTGGAAGGAAAATGGTTTCGTTGTTGTAACTGCGAAGTCGAATTATGGAAGCATTAAAAGGAAGGGAGCAAGAAACCCTACATAAACAAGTTGGCAAGCAGGAGCATGGGAGCAAGAAAATGTGCCCTTTTAAGCTACGAGGAAGACCTTGAGATATTATTGAGATTTTTTGTTGACTTATTATATTGTTGATATCTTGTTGTTATCTTGTTGACTCAATTTTGTTATGCTTCACCTATTGCTATTATTTGAGAGTCATTATTTGTAGTTTACCCTTGCTTGTTTGACGGTATGTTGCATCGACGCTTGACGCCAGATAAGGGTAGTCAACATTGAGATAGAGTTCTACGACGTTGGGAAGTCTTATTCGTGATGGGCATTTCATTGGGGCACGACATTGGAGATGACTGGGAGTGCGGACCTTGATCGGATAGGAGTAGGGCTTCTCGAGTGTCTTAGATTTTTAGTTGGTCCATTGGGGGTTGTGTCTGTAACTCTGAAACCATTGATTTGCTTTTAGTACTAGGGTCATCATCGTCCTTGAAGTTTCTTCCTGTGTGTTGACTCGGGAGGGATGACGTAGTTTCCTTTACTTCCCTTGAAGTTTTGAATTATTGCCTTCATGGATCTCTTTTAATAATGGTTTATTTGGTTCAAATTTCCGCTGCCTTTACTGCCCTGATTTATTTGTTCAATTTTACGATTCTAACCCTCGAGAAATCAGGGTGTTACAAGAGCAGTGTTTTAGTTTTTGTAAATCATCTTATGCTTTGCACATTTCTTTGTAATCCTCATTTTAGTAGTTTCAGTTATTTTCTTTCTATTTTATTTCTCTAAGTTTTCACCCAATTCCATGGTTTTCTAAACTTCTTAGTCAATCTTAGGGTTTTTAATCTTCATTTGTATGCAAACTTGAGGTTTTGTTCTTAATAAATAATCCATCTTTTTATTTAAGTTGATTTTCGTTCTTTCTCTCATGCTTTGAATATTCCTTTAGTTCATGACCGGTTGAACTCAAATTTATATTATTTTTTAACTTTTTATTTAAGCAATTTGAAATAAGTTAAAATATTCTTTAACTAATGAGAGGATGAAGTGATTGTGGATTCTGTTTTTCTAAAGAAGGTAAATCTCTAACGTCGATCGATTGTTAGCTTTGAGGATTCTGTGAGTTGATGTTCGACTCAAAGATTTAAATAAAAAGGAAAATAAGACCAAGGACGATTTGCTGCACTTGAACGATTAAAACCCTAGGATTGATGTTTTCTCATCATTTGATCAAAATCACTTTTATTTTGTGCTTATTATTCTTCAAACAATCAACCAACCAACCCCCCCATTTGTTACTGCCTTCTGCTTTATTTTCTTTTATTAACTCACCAAGTCCTCGAGATCGATCTTGGTGTTTCGACACCTTTTATTGCACTTAAACTATAAATTTACTTTGACACGCACCCGTGACATCGCGCTCATCACCTACCCACACTAAAATCAAGCAATAAGAAAACCCACACAACACATCAACCCAAAACAAGCAAATGAGTGCAAGGCAAATCAGTAACCAAGTATATTGTTGAGAACACGAGTTTAAGAATGAGTCATGTTAAAGTTTTACCAGGCCTACGGTAAACGCCAATGTTCATAAAAAAGCCTCAAGAACAAAATCAGTAACCAAGTATATTGTTTTGTCTTAAGAACCCTAAAAATGAACATGAGTATACTCAAGTGAGGCCCCCTTCGTTACAATAAGTGCGCCGAGATAATTGTGCAAAATAATCAAATGGTCATTATGTTGTGACTTATATATTCTATATATGTGTGTGAATGACTGAGAAAATCATGGAGCTGACTCAAGGATGACCATGATTGCCACGGTGAATATGACAGACCGCACATTAACTTCCGATAATTGTCCAATATCCTGTGTATTGGCCTGCCATCTTTCAAAAGCTCACCTTGTTTTGAATTTACTAGCTGGTAGCCCGTGCAATGCACGGGATTTCTTTAATTTATAATTTACATATTTAAATTATTTTACATTAAAATTGTATTTTGAAAATAACAGTAAAATAGAGTAATTAATAAATATTTTATTTATTAGTATACAAATATAATTAAATTTCTTTTTTTAAGCAAAATAATATAATTAGATGAATAGCAAGATGTAAGTAAAAGTTAAACTATAACAGTACAAAATTGTTACAAAATGAACACCTAAAGCTCATCCACCCTTAGAGTACATAAACAAAAAAATGTTGTGGGGTCTCTCTTGAAATTAGAAGTACATCTTCCCCCTAAGATATTTTACACCTCGAGACAAACACCCACCCTAAAATCTCAAATATCATCTTTTGATCAAACCTCATTAAAGTTTTATTCATTGATATCATTAATTAGATTAAAATCTCATAAAAAATGTTTAAATTAAATAATTTTTTTAAAAGACAGTGACGTGACTTAATGAGAGTCCAGAATGAGGACACCAAATTATATATAGATATAGTGTCCAATCTCAAATGTGGGGCATATTGAAATATACATGTCCCATGTAATTTTTTTCATTAGTTAATACAATTTATTTACCTTCAACAGTGGACTACTAAAACACTCGCATACCCCATTAATGTAATTAATTTACTCCTTCTATTTCAAATTTAAATTATTTCAAATTGCACCGCTCAGTAAAATAAATTGAAATGATGCAGACATTATTAATTTAATACAAATAAATTTATATATCTTCTATTTCAACTTTGATTGTTTTCAAATTTCACTCCCTCTTTATTTTTTTCAAATTAGTTTTTATTAGTTACCGGTATTAGCTTCAAGTATATTGGAAAGTAATTCAACGATAATTAATATACTTTAATTCACAAATGTGATTGTATGGTTTAAGTTTAATATAATTGCTTACTTATCATTTAATTCACAAATTTAATACACTTTAATCAAACACCATTAAAGTTTCATTCATTAAGGTCATTAATTGGATTAAAATCTCATAAAAAAATATCTAAATTAATTTTTTTTAAAGATAGTGACGTGGCTTAATGAGAGTCCAAAATGAAGACTTAAAATTATAGATATAGTGTAGATGTTGCCTTCTGTTGCCTCTCATGAAAGTCATCAATACCCGTAAGCAACAAAGATAAAGATAAATTGCTCACCATATTAATATTCAATTTCCTACCATTTTTGTTATTTCATTGTGTTCACATGTCAAACGCTATAAGAGTAAATATTTAAAGTTAGGGGTTACAATAAGGGCTAGGTTCGTTGGGCCGGTCCGTTCGGCCCGCCTTTTTTTGGTGGGTTGGGTTGTTAAATTCAGCCCATATAACTACTTTGAACCTACTTTTTTGACCCGCTTTGTTTTGCGGGTCGGGGCGGACCTGCCTGGCGGGCCTGCACTTTTTTTTTAACGGAACACTTGTTTTTACTTAAATTTTAATTTTTTTATTATAATTCATATGGATCTAAAGACTAAAGAGGGACAACACAAGGGAGGAATGATCAACTTTTTTGAAACTTTGTTGCAGAAGTACGAATTTAATTACTTTGTCCTTCAATAGTTATATGTAGATGATGATGGTGACGATGAAGGTTTGAAAGATGGTGATGGCTGGGGTAATGAAAAAGAGGCTATTTTGATTTGAACTAAGACTATGTTAGAACTTAGAATTTTAAACTAAGACTTTTTTATTGTGAGAATGTAGAACTTTGTTGGTTTGTGCTTACTTTTGTTGTTTTAAAAGACAATTATGAGTTGTGACTTCTGACTTGTGTTATTTGTGTATTTTTGCAACTTGTGAGAATGTAAAACTTTGTTGGTTTGTGCTTGCTTCTCATAATTATTCTCAGGTGAAGAGTTATGGTAGACACTAGACACAGCATTCGCAACACAGCAAGCAGTAATTGAGGATTTTTCATCAAAACAATCTCCAATTTGAGTGCTTCCTCATTTTTATTTTGTTCACTACAATTTTATGAAATCAATATATCTTAGTTATTGCCGTAATTCCAAAAACTTAAAATCATAATTAAACTGAGATGGAAATGATCCAGCAATCAGAAATTACTCTTTTTCCCAACTACATTACATTTTGCCGGGCTAGCCCACCAACCCGTCAAAATGTGGGTTGGGTTGAGACTTTCAACCCATATACCAAAAGTGGGTCAACCCAACCCGCATTTTGGCGGACTTTTGACAGGTCGGACCTGGCCCGCCCCACGAGCCATATTGCCACCCCTATATAAAGCGCGTTTGTTTCAGATTAAAAAAATGATTTCAACTGACACGATGATGTTATAGTCCGCGGTTTGAGTCTCTGCGAAAACAGCTAGGTTAAATATTTGGTAGGGAGAGTTTTACCGCCTATAATAGTCCTAACGATTCAAAATTTTGAGAACAGTTTAATACACTGAAAATAAATGTCAAATCCTATAAGCTACTTTATTTTTTTGTAAATGTAACGTTCATTAAAGAAAGATGCAAGCCCAAAGGCTAAAACTATAATTCTGCAGCAGAGCCCAAAATATATCAATCACTAACTGGTCCGCTTGTAGACTAAAGTCAGATTTGACCAAAAAAAACTAAAGTCAGAAAAATCTCTTCATTATATTATATCTTTTTTAATAACTACTTATGTTTATATTTATTAGTTTAATTTAATTTAATATTATGTGGAAATAAGTAATATAAATATATTATGTATTATGAGTCCAATTAAAAGTAAAATAAAATCTTAAAAATTGGAGCAAAATGTACAGTGACATCTTATGAATGTCTTAAATCTTTTGTAGCAGTATGAATCTACTAGAAATGTTTAAGACACCAAAATAAGCTAAGCTGGAAAGATAAGGCAACAACTTCCATGGCATGAGCTGAAAAGATAAGTACAGCAGAAAAGGTAGAAAGATCTAGCTATAAGTTAATCAAACAGAACGCTGTAGACACACAACCAAGTCCAACAGGCAACAACTTCCATTGTCGAAAAAAATATCTACATGGTCACCAAACTATTGGATTGAAATTTTTATAATTATAGTCCATTTTATTATTAATGACAAACCGTATCCAGTATAATTATTTATTATAACTTCCATTTGCCTTTTACGGTGGCAGGGGTCATCACCTTTGTGATACTAATTTAAGTCTATCACAGGTGCTAGATAGTTGTGGTCGTTAAGTATTCATTCGGGGTCCAATCTTTGACCGATGTGTACGGAGAATAATTCGTTAAGAGAAGTCTACCTAGTTAATATGATTTTTGAGTCTCTATATAAAATTAGTCTCATGTCTACCAACTATAAAAATATTTTGGTAATAAAAAAACAAAAAGGGTATAAAGATTAAAAATGCAATGGACCAAGGAATCAAATCTGAATCAAGAACGGACCCATTGATCTCACAAGTAACGTGATTGCCGGCTAGACATGGGCCAGAAAATAAGTAGGTTTGGCCCTATATCCATCCAATCGAAACCAGAATGTAAAAAAGAGAATTGAAAAAAATGATGACACGGCAACTACAACTACAACTACTGATAACAACACACTGTGACCATGTTACTTTAAATTATTTTGCAGGCTTTGCTTGGTATCTTGCTAGCAAAGCCAATGCCAATGCCATATTGGCATAATAGAGAAGATAGAATACACAAAGCTTTGATTGATTTGTTTCTTTGAAAGGGGGCTCTTCACCCATAAGGAAAGCCAAATGGAGAGCTTGTATGGGCCAACACACAAAAAAGGGAAACTTGTAATTTGTTTACTATTATGACAAATACGCGTGTGTATAGATAAAACAAAATGTGCATATATATCATATGATTTGTTTAGCTATTTTAATGTGAATTTTTATTTTAGGAGGAAAAGTATAGCATTTCATATATTGATTACAAAATAAGGGAATGGATCAGTTGACATCATGTGCCAAAACTTGAATACTTACACTATTTTATAATTTTTTATACAATGTAAAATAATCGATCTAACTGTTAAATAATGTTATATTATGCTAATAATCGTGCATAAAAATTTTCATACAATTTGGATACTCGTAGATATGCAATCAAATGGTAAACATTTACTTATGTTTAAATAACCCATTATACGTTAAAGTAAAGTGAAATGATGAAGTAGTAATTAGTATTT
The DNA here is from genome assembly GCA_030819835.1 of Acmispon strigosus. Lineage (NCBI taxonomy): Eukaryota > Viridiplantae > Streptophyta > Magnoliopsida > Fabales > Fabaceae > Acmispon > Acmispon strigosus. The sequence goes on from JAUAMA010000007.1 coordinate 33,395,505, forward strand.
TATTCATATGAAATTTCGTAGACTTAATCAACTTAATAAAGACACTCAATTCAACGGTTGAATCAATTAATTTTGCATTGTATAAAAAGTCATGAAGCGGGTAAGTGTTCAAGTTTGACACCCAAATCAAATAATCTTTAATCTTTATCAATATGCAATTGACCCGTGAGCTCCCTCACTCTTACTTGACTCTCAAGTGGGTTGGATTGTGATCTACTCATTTAAGGCTAGTTAACAAAGTTTTTTTTTTTTAAAAAAAAAAATTAAAATAAAATAAATTAGAGCTTCTTTAAGTCAATTTTGAAATGATTTTATTTTAGATTTGGAAAGAATAAAAAAATTATCATAGTCTTAAAATTTTAACTTCAAAAATATGTCATTAAAAAAAAAAACCCATAAAATATATCACTATTCTCTCATTTGTTGTTTTTCTACATCTTTTTTTTCCATCATATGTCACCACCATTGTTTCTTAAGCTGAAGACTAGGGTGGACCTTTTATATTTTGGTCCACTAATGAACCCAGGATTATTTTGGAGAATTCAACCCTTATTTCCCACTCTTCCCTTCCTCCCACCCTCAACTCTCTCCCTCCCGCTCCATGCTCATCCCATCCCAACCAACCACCACCACTTCTCCTCCTCCTCCTCCGATCGCGTCCTCCTCGATGACCCACTTCCTGAGCCGCCAAAACAACTGTTCACATGTCTATGAGCCCTCTACTGCCTTCACAAGCAGCTTTGGTCCACCATTTCAACCTTCCCTCACCAGGCTTCCGTTTTCCTTTCCCTACATTGATTGTTTTGCCATCCTTCCATCTTACTTGTGACTAAAGTAGAGAATCATCCCAGCATTTGTCAGTGAGTTAAAAAAAATCCAAGCTTTTATTTGTTAGGTTAAGAAAAATCCTAGCTTTCTCTCTCCTCCACCGTTGTCATCTTTGGAAGCTGAAGCCTGCAAATAGGGCAATAATTTCTAGAACTCAACCACAAAACAATGCAATTCCCATGGTACTGATGCCTAAACGATAACCTCTTCGCTGATTATCCAACACCCACCAAGTCCTTACAGTTAATATAGTGCACACCACGACCTCACTCTCCGTCAAAATCTTTACCAACGGTAGAACTTCCACCTTTGACTTCGATGTGGATGGAGCTCTCCTCCTCCCACCCCAATGCTCTCTGCCAGCGTCTGCAGCAACGCCTTGTACTCCACCGTTGGGCTTCTTCTGGCAGTAAGAGGCAAGTGAAAACAACAATTCGAGAGAGAAGTGGGGCAGAAAAATTAGAACAGTAGAAGAAAGTTTACGACATAGTAAGCCTCCATCGCACCATTGTGCCGCGTCGTAGAGGTCCAGGGAGCTTCCATGAACGCCAGCGTCGCAAATCGCACCATGGCCGCACCCCAAAGAAACCACCGCATCTCGATGATATTGTGGTTGTTGGTGACAGAGAGATAGGGTTTTGGAAAAGAGGGATTAGACTTATTACATTATACCCTTTTATCACATTTTCAATCCTAACCATTGATATAGGAAATATTCCTAGAATTTTTTTATCCAAGGGTGTTTAACTAGTGGTCCAACGATGGACCAATTTTAAGAAGGTCCACCATAGTCTTCACCGTTTATCAACACCTTTTGTCACTACTTACTGCTACTCATTACACTACATCACAACCATCTCCACTTCCACCCCAATCGACAACCTCCATTACCATTTTCGTCATTGCCACTCGACCTTCACCATTATCGTTGCTACCACCACCTAATACCATCTACCATTGTCCTTGCCTAACACCCGCAAACGCGATCATGGCCCGCACTCTACCAACACCTGAACCACTATCTTGTACCCTCCAGCATCATTGTTGTCGTGTAACACCCTCATCCATTGTTGCCACTCATCACTTACCACGTTCATCGTTATCACCTTATCACCTGACACCCTTCATCACCATTTTCCCAAGACTTTCCACAATAGAGGGTGGAGGTGTGGGTTGTGATGAACAACAAAAGTGGACCTAAGGTTTTAATAAAAAAAGACTTGTTCTCTTTGTATTAATATGTGTTTAGAATGACGTACAATAGTCACACTTAAATAGAATTACAAGAGAGAAAATAAAGTTAACTAAAAAGAATAAATCTATAGCAATCAAATCCTAATAATTTCATGATATCATATTAATTACTAAATAACTAAAAATACAATAAACCACAAATAGAAGCAAATCAGCAATTTGATAACTAATCAAGGATTTGATATCGATAAAACTCCCTCTTTAGATGAGACGTATAAGTTAGATAAGCACATCTTGCTCTTTAGACGTATGAGCCAATCTTTACTCAAGGATTTGCAAAGTAAATCAACAATTTGATTTGATTTATAGTTGAATGCTAAAAGCGGGAAATATCAGAAGTTTGATTGTTTGGTATGACATGAGGGTGTTTTGTCTATAAAAAAATGTGATTTTGATTGTTAGGTATGGTATGGCGAGATGCCTATGAGTTTGGGTTAAAATGTGGGACCAAAAAACCTAGGTTAACATTTTATTGCAATGAACCTAATTAGAGAAACTGAGACAGTTTGGTACAAACCACGGTTGTTTGGTACGCCTAATTAAGTTGGGGTCGTTCAGTACGAACCCAATCAGAGAAATTGAAAATGTTTGGTATGAATCTTATTTGAAAAGTTGAGGTTGTTTGGTACGAACCTGATTAGAGAAATTTGGGATGTTTGGTATGAACCAAATTAAAGAAATTTAAGATGTTTAGTATGAACCCAATTAGAGAAATTGGGGCTGTTTGATTTAGGTTTTAGAATGGTATGAATAAAGTATGTGGAACGTGGTTTGGAGGGTTGGCAACAACCATTGATGATTAGACATAGAAGACACATCTCACAAAGGATGATCGGCCATTGAAAATGGCTTGTGTTAGGTTCAGAACGCAAATGGGGAGATTGTTATTGTTAAGTGAAGAGATTCTTAAGTTCAGAACACTTATTTTGATTGATAACAATTTTATTACCTAATTATACATTTTGTTTTTCAGGATTACCCCCATCGTCCAAATGATGATCTACCTACGTTGTTCAGAGACGCATCGTTCATAGGCTTATAAAGAAAAGTTGTATAATCTGAAGACAGAAAGAGAACTCTATCGTCCAACAAAGAAGATCTATCATCTAGAGAAGATATATCTCTATCATCTGAAGATAGAAAGAGAAGCATCGTCCAGAGGCCAGATATGGAAGTATCCACCAGAGAATCAAAGTGAACTATCGTCTGAAGACTGAAAAAGAAGTATCGTTAAGTAAGAAGCATTTCTATCGTCTAGAGGCCAGATATGAAAGTATCGTCCAGAGGCAAAATTTCAAGTATCGGCTACACTGCAATGTCTGCTTACATCATTCATTAAACGATACAAGTTCAGCACCGAAATAGACCAAGTTAAAATTCAAAATGGAAGTCATTCGTGATTGAATTAATTGCAGAAGCGTAAATCAAGAACAACATCAAATATATCTGCTGGAAGTCAACGACACAAAGAATCATCAAATTGAAGGAAGAAAATCACGCGAGAATTACTCAACAAAATCAAAGCTATTCAAGGACAAATAGCAGTTGGTGAACGGTCAAGGCATTAATGGGAGAAGCAAGTCAACGACAACAATTATCAGAGAATTGAAGTCGAGCTCACAGTATAAAAGGAGCACTAGAGGTCTCGATGGATATACAGAATCACAACAGCGATTTACAGCAATACACAACAATTCTTACACGTCTATTCTTTCAGAAAAGTTTTCAGCCAAATTGTGAAAAGTCAGTGAGAGGAAAAACATACTATAGAGTTATATTTTCGAAAACACTCTCACCTTACAGAGAAACTTTTGTTTCATATTCTCTGTTTTGTATGCCGAGCCTAATAGCTTCTACCATCACTCTTTTGAGAAGAGAATCTTCTCTAGAAGAACTTGTTGTAAAGGAGAAGTCCTTCATAATAGTTGTGGTTGGGAGAAGTCTCTTAGAATACTTGTTGAAAGGAGAAGTCTTGCATAATACTTGTACTATTATGGGTTGAATAGTGAAAATTTTGGTGGAGCCAAGGACTGGACGTAGCCCTAGCATTTAGGGTGTGAACCAGGATAATCCTGCGTGTGCTTTACTGCTTTACTGTCTTAGTGCTTAACTGTTTGCATTGTTTAACTTGTTTAATTCTGCTGTTTACTCTATCATTCACTATTCGTGTTCTCAAACTTACGAAAGAGTTTAGAAAATCATATAATTATTTTAAAAAAATAAGTTTTTATAAGCACACAATTCAACTTCTCCCTTCTTTGTGTTGGTTTTTATTTTATGAGCTTGGTGTTGCCATTACAAGGAATAGTTGAATGTTGGATGACCATATCATATTGACCTATTGCAATGAACAAATGCATCGAAGGTAGGTTGATACCACGTAAAGAAATAGTTGTTCTGTTTGTATTAATGTGTGTTTAGGATGACATATAATAGTCACACTTATAAAATTACAAGAGAGAAAGTAAACATTAAAATAAAGCTAACAAAAAGAAAAAATCTGAAGCAATTGAATCTTATTAATTACAAAATAATTAAAAAGACAATAAATTACAAATAGAAGCAATTTAGCAATTTGACAGTAAATCAAGGATTTGATATCAATATTGCCTAAAAGTGATGGAATATATCATGCGACTATCAACATGATGAAGAGTGTCTTGTGGCAGTGATGGTGGTAGAAAATATATAACGATGGTAACGACAACCTTGGATTTATGAAGTTGGTAGTAATTTTTCAAAACTCAAAATTACAAAAAAAAAAAAGTGAAACTATAAATGAAAATTGGAATAATAATTTTCATAATTTAAACATAAAAGTAATTATCAAAGTTTGTATTTATTGTTAATGAATGTTCATTTAGATTTATTTATTTTCGAGCTTAGAATATTCTCTGTGGGTATTCCCATTAAGAGGTAAATAACTGATTACGAAATGTGAACTTCCAACCTTATGGTTAAGAGACGAAGTAAGCTAACCACTATCCCACACTATGTAAATAATATTCATTTAGATTTGTATTGGTGCAGTGGTTTTGGTTTTTTTCTACTTTCTTTTGCATTTTCCTTTTTTATTTTAAATTTTCGAAAATTGAAGTGAGTTAACTTATGTCGACCCATCAATTTGGTGTGTTGATTAGCATTGCTAATTTCTTAGCTTTCTAGAAATAAATGGAGTTAACTCATTTTTTGATGAACTCATGATGGATCAACCCAAATCAATAGACTTAGCGCACTTTAACAAACTGTCAAGACCTGTCTTTTTTTCTTTAAAAATGAATGAATTCACATTACAGCAATCAAATCCATATTTACTTAGATTAATAATAGCAAATGGCTTTAGTAGCAATTTTTTACTTTCAATGGGAAGGGGAGCTTTTGGCCTCAAAGGGACAAATATAATACCACCATCAAGTACTTGCTTTGATTAACAATGTAATAGCCAAACAACACAAATGAATTTATGCTTCACTTTCACTAGCAATCTTAGCTATTAGATACATATATATATGTTAATGGCTCGGATCTTGTTGGAGAGTGGTTGTATTCTAAGACAACAATTAAGTGAGCCAATTAAATGAAGTAGAGTACAAATTAATTAAACTCAAATCTGAATTGGCGGCAGCTGAGAAAATTCCCTTTATGTATGCTAAAAAGCCAGATGACAAATAACAAATTCATCAATATCTCTCTTTTGAAATCGGGCTAAAATTCAAGTAGTTAAAGTGTGATTCAAAATTCAGTTAATTTTCATGTTTGGAAGAAAATGTGGTCATAAAAAAATCTACTAGAAGTGATTCTTGAATGTTCAAATATTAAGGTTTCATAGTATGACTAAGTAAGTGTTTGATAAAAGTTACGTAATACTTATTGGTAAAGTTAGGTCTAACTCAAATTTTAAAATAGTATCAGAATTTATCATAAATCTATTTATTGGAAACTGCGCATATATAATGCTCAGCCCTAGCTTTATATTAAGATCTCACATTGACTAGAAATTTAATTAAATAAGTGTTTATAAAAAGTAGTGAAATATTTACATCTAAACTATTTTTTTATAGATCTAGGCTTATAAAAAAAAAATAGTACCATAAACACACACATCACTTTTAATTGTTTGGTTTGATCTTTTAATTTTATTACTAAGTATAATGAAATATATATTTTATTTCCATTTCATCATCATATTGATTTTCTGCATGACTTTTATAATTTTTTATAGAGGAGGAACTTGTTTACTTCAAGAGTAACTCAGTGAGAGTTACTCTACATAATAATTTTTTATAAGATATGAACGTATATAGAATATGCGTAATCTTATAGTCGACATTTATGTACATTTCAAAATATTTATAAAATTCAGATGAATTATCCAATGATTTTAAAATTCGATGAAGTTTTGAATATTTAATCTACGTATTTGAAATTTTTAATTCAATGGTTGAGTTTTTTTATGTAACACAGGTATCCTACTTCGAAGGTAATTCTGTTCGAGTCGAGAACAACCACATCACGGTGGGGCTAATTCTCCCAGCAAGATTTTTTTTATCCACAAAACTTGAACCCAAAACCTTAAGAGAAATCAAGCATGTACCTATGATCATTGAAGTAAGCGGATCAATGGTTGAAGGATCAATTGAAGTAAGTTGATAATTGAAGTAAGTGGATCAATCGAACTCGAGACTTTGTTTAAGGGGAATCAACCATCCGTTGGTTCAATGCATGAGTTTGTGAAATTCATATTTTTTAAGAAGTAATTAAGTGGAGTAACTTTTTTTAAAACAAATTAAGTGGAGTAACTTTGATAATTGAAGTAAGTGGTGGATTACTCCTCATTTTTATATAAAATAGAAATAAAAAAAATGTGCTGTTTTTATAATTATCCATATACAATAAAATAATCTTTTTTCAAACCAGATAAATACTTAGTTTATTTGGTTAGGATTTTCCACCCTCCAAAATCGCGTTTCTGATGAAAAAGAATAAAAAAGGAAAATGGCTTATACAATGTTATTATTGTTTGGATAAAATTTTACCTTTTTAAATCAATTATTTGGTGGTTAGAATTTTTTTTTATTTGGTGGTTAGAATTAGTTTCAAGAGAAATAGCTTTTTATAGAAATATACTTGATTTGAAGTGTAGGGCTTATAAGACTTTTAGTCCGGACCACAAGTCCATACTTAAAACATTCATATATTTGCTTTTAAAAAATAACGTTTTTTATCACCATTAAAAAAATATGAGAGGGAATATTTCCTTACTTATTTCATTCAATAATACAATCATATATACATGAGAGTCACATTACAAATAAAGAAACTCAACTATGCTATTATGACTACGAATAATAGGTTGCCTAATATAGATATATGGCATTCACATTGTCGTAATACACCAATGTAGCTTTGTGGATTGGAAAGTTAAGTTCTAAAAGAAGATTACGGATCCAACAAGACTAGAAGACGACATTTCCTACCCCTCTATGCTCGGCTTCGGCATTGGAGCGAGACAGAGTGAGTTGTCGTTTAGAGGATTAGGAGATCAAATTATCACCGGGAAAAACACAGTAACTAGATGTGGATCGTCTGGTGTCAGCACATCCGCCCCAATCAGTATATGAAATAAGACCAGAAATCAATGATGTGTATAGATGTAAGCCAAAATTCAGTGTCTTGCATGTAACGCAGAACGCGTTTGAGAGCATTCATGTGTTCTATTTTTGAATTATACATATGTAAACAGACCCGTTGTACAACATTTGAGATATCTGGTCTAGTAAATGTAAGATACTACAATGCACCTATTAGACTCCGATAATGAGTTGGATCCTCATATAGGCAACCCGAGGAGACACTAAGTTTTTCTTTTAGTGTCTACAGGTGTTGGAGCAGGTTTACAAGATGTCATGCCGGCTCGATCAATGATCTCCTTAGCATATTTTCTTTGGCAAAGAAATAGACCACCTGCATGTCTGGTAACTGCAATGCCTAAAAAATAGCCGAGAGGGCCCAAATCTTTCATAGAAAATTCTGAAGGAAGGAGTGACATAATGGACTTATGAAGATCATCAGATGACGTAGTAAGGATGATATCTTCAACATATAAGAGAATGTATTCCATGTCATTACCCTTGCGGTAGATAAATAAGGAATGATTGGATCTGCTGTGATAGAACCCAATGGTGTGACATAGTCAACAAACCGTTAGTATGAGGCATGAGGGGCCTGTTTGAGACCGTAGAGAGATTTGTTCAGGCGGCAGACATAGTCTAGGTAAAGGGGATCTGATGACTAGATTTTGTATGATAATTTTAGGGTCTTTTTAGTCTTTTAATTTTGTTATTTTTGAGTCTCATATAAGATTTTTATTCTTTTTATTTAGATTTTCTATTTATTTTGCATTTTACATATAGATTAGCTTTTATTTGTTTTTTTAACTTTATTTTATATTTTTAGAAATTTTTATAGGTATTTTTATATTTTAGGAAAGCTGGTAGAATTAGTCATTTTTGTCCAGGGACCAAATTGTAAGTTTCAAGAAAGAAAGGGCCAAAGTACAAAAGTTCAAGAGTTGAGGGCTGAAAGTGGAGTTTTAGGAAAATAAAGGGCCAAAAGTGAAGTGCTAACAAAGAGAGGACCAAAAGTGAAAAGATTGAATATGAAGCATCACTTCTAATTTTGCACATGTGAAAAATGATGAGTGAAGGATTGATGGTAGTGGGAAGGCTGTTTCAGAAATTAAAAGAGACAAAGTGGAGGCCATTGAAGGCATTCAAATCCCACTACCATGAAGAAGAGCAAAACAGCAAGAAGAGCAATCAGCAGACGTGCCAACACTCAAGCGTTGGAAGCCAGCGCTCATGCGCTAGGCCTCTGTTTGCAACGTCTGAAATAAATAAGTGCCAGCCCTGGAAGGCAGATTTTTGCTATAAATAGGAGTGCTCATCCTTTGTAAAAATCATCCCTTACTTCAGAATACAACAAGTATTCTTCTTTCTCCCTTAAGAGCATTGTTCCTGAGAATTGTGGGAAGCCATTCTTGAGCTCCTAGTCCAGGGTAATTCAATGTTTCTATTAGCCATGCTTAGCTAATTTCTTTTTAAGCAAGGGGCAGGGTTCTACTTCCAAGGAGTCATGGATGGCTGTTGTCTGCTGGTGTTGCAGTCCTCCACCCTGTCCACCACCACGGTTTCTGCGGCCGCCACTGCGGCCAGAATCGCCACCCTTTGTGCGGTTTTTTTTTTTGTTAGAGTTGTGAACCGCACCTTTTCCCCACCTTGATTGTTTGAAGAGTTGTCGGGAAAGGAGGAGGATTCATCAAACTCCTTGGATTGTGCCACAACCATGGATGCTTGCGATCCCGTGGCTGCCATCTTTATCAGGCCTGCTTCTTCGAGTGTAAGCATGGAACGGGCCTAATAAAATTAAGGAGGAGGATTGCTTTGGCAAATCAACTTACCAAACCCTTTCTATGCATCAGTGAGGTCGGAGACCATTTCAAGAACAAGGCGCTGATTGGAAACAGTAGCACCCATGTTCTTCAAAGCGTTGGGAAAATATTCCATATGAGTAGTGGAGAACTCTTGCTCGAGAGTGACTGCATGAGCATTTTTTTTGTCGTGAAAGATGTTGTTCAACCAACCCCCTCCATTGCGGTGGAGTTTGGCTCAAGGATGGTGGTAAAAAGATCATTCGAAATGGTGGAATAAATCCACTAGAGAACCTGACGTCAAGGGTTGGCCACGGTTCCTTTTCGTCATCGGTTTCATGTTGCTTCTTCTCCTTGCCTTTTTCCGGAGGAATGGTGTGATGAATGACTTTGTGAGAGCGAGCATGAATCTTAAAAAGTTCAACCCAGGTTTCATATTGAACGTATTTCATCTCAAGAACAATGGGTGCATGGTTCTTAATGTTAGAGATGACAAGAGCTGGATGGAAGGAGTTCTTCGATTCAGACGAAGATTGAGGCATGGCTGTTGAAAAAAGAAGGAGAAGGTTGAGAGAAAGATGAAGAGGGGCGGCGGCTAGGAGACTAGGAGAAGAAAGCAGGAAGGTTGCGTAAGTCTCTTAATACTGTGAAGGGAAATATTTCCTTGATGATTTCATTCAAGAATACAATCATATATACATGAGTGTCATATTACAAATAAGGAAGATCAAATGTGCTATTATGACAACGAGTAATAGGTTTCCTAATATAAGAGATATTGCCTAATAAAAGAGATACACATAGATTGTGAAACTAATTACAAGAATATTTACAGGAATATTCTATTAAAATTGAATCAATGTTTTTCTAAACTCAATTTTAAAAACCAACAAGGCATTGGTCCAAGTTAGATCTTCATAAGAAAGATGTCATAAAATTGAACACCGGAAAAATCATTTGTCTGGAGCGACTGTCACCGTTTTTCAAACAGTTTAATATCTGTCAAAGACAAAAACTCAATTTCAAAAATATATAATTTTTAATGAAAATTATGTTTTTAATATAAATATTACTTTTTAATCTGAATTTTTCAAAATGAAATTATGAAAATCTAAATCAACCTCTAACAATCAAAATCAAGGGCCCATGGAGAAACAAACATATCTGTATGAAGGAGCTAGGTAAAATGTATTTGGCATTATTGTTGATCAATCTCCAATATAGCCACACGTGAGTCAGGGGTACTAGAGCTTACGTGATCTGTTTCGCACACATTGTATAAACCAAATGAATGAAGCTGGATTGTACGCTTCATCATATCATATCATATCAGACACCACTCATAATCTAGTAGTATCTAATTCGCATGTTAATATTTACTATATCAACAACTTAATTTGTAGTTCACTGCGAGAGTACCAATCTCTTCTGTTGGAGCAATAACGATACAATAAGACGCACAACTCAGTTTTCGAGTAGCATAACAAATAATAGCAACAACTAAATATCACAAATACATAGGGGCCACACTTCAGGTCTATCAAATTTAACGTCCACGACTTAAAGGGTTGTATACCTCCGTGTTTTGAGTCCCAAACCAACCTTCAGGAGGGTCATACTTCAAATCCATTAAGCTTAACGCTTAAGACTTGGAGGGTTGTATACCCTTGTTGGGGTTCTCAAACTCGGCATGAAGATAATCACAATGACACAAGAAGGGGTTGAATGGTGTCTGTAAAAACTTTTCATTTGGTTGACAACCTGTAATAAATCTGATTTAAATTTTCCTTCTAATGATACATCAGACAATGGTGCAGCGGATAGACGTTGTAGGCATGATGGTTAGAAGGGATAGACCATAAACACACTCAGATTTTATCCCGGTTCACCCAATGCGGGCTACGTCCAGCCTTTGGTCTTCTATCATGATCTTCAATAATATCATCAAGTATTTGTGGGGCTTCTCTCTTACAAGTATTATCAAAAATTTATCCTACTGATTATTCTTGTACAAGCCTCTCCAAGTTTAACTAGATTATCAATGACTCCTCCTACCAAGTATTCTTGTACAAGCCTCTCCAGGCCTAACGAGTATTCGCAGGACTCCTACTATGAGTGTTCTTATACTAGCCTCTCCAAGCTCATGAGTATTATCAAGGACTCCTCCTACGTTTTATGATTGAAGCACATATCATACTCGTGAGACGGATGCACATGATTCCAATGATTGGCAACCTTCTGAGAGTATTACAATCCATAACTAACGTTGAATTCTCTTTCTTCTAAGATCACTGAATCTTATTCTTACATGAATAGACGTTAGAGTGCTAATGATTGATCTTAAACTCTTCTCTTCGACTTCTTGCTGAATTAGCTCTTTTGATAGACATTCTGATTGAGCATTATATTATTGTTCTTCGTCTGAAGGAATTTCATTGGATCTTCATTGCGTGGATGCTTCCTCTTCTGATGTTTCTTTCATCTGATTGTGTTGTTGGTACAGTAGACCTCAAGGGAGTATCATTATTCTTTCATCTCAATCGCTAACGCATAGTGTTTTGCACATTTCTACACTATGAAACATCACATGTGGTTTTCACATCTTGTGAATTTCTCTAATTGGTGCATATTGTGATGAATGCATTGAGATGGATGAATCACTTATGGACTCAATGCATTTTACATGGAAGAGACATTTTCTTGTTTTCAGCTCACTTGGTTTTAATGCGTTTAAGCACACTTCAAGCAGACATTCTTCTATCTCTGAGACCCTCTTTTATATCTGATGATCTTCAAGAATGTATCCTTTAGGCGTTGTGAGATTTCAACAATCATAATTCATTTTCACTGTTCATCAACGACTCTTTTTTTGAGCCCTTGAATTTGATAGGCGATTCAAGCTTGTTTGGGAACGGATTCCTCTGCTGATTTCATTCATCATCTTCTTGGCATGCTTTGACTGAATTTGCCCGTTGGAGAAAGTGTTCTGTTGTGTGTCAGTTAGATGTGACGACTTGACAGGTTATGACACAAAGCGCTCCCTGAAACCTTGCCTCCAGTTGCTTCCCAAGAGGTATCCCCCAAAGCTGCCGAGATTGCCCACCCAAATCCTGATCCAGGTAACTGATAATTGTTACCATTCACAACTTTCTTCAAGGGTTATGTGACCAGCCTGTGGTCACTGATTCTCTTCCATTTTTAACGATCCTCCCATAAGGAAGGATAGTGTTTCTTGAGATGCTTTGCGTTTATATTTCTGTCAAACTCGTTTTCATTTATATCTGCTAGCTGATAGGTGTAACACCCCGATTTTCAGGGCATTACAGTAGCAAATGAACAGTAAATAAATATGCGGAAATCTTTCGAGCTTATGAAAACTGAGTGTATTTTTTTTTCAAACCACGCTAAAGACAACATGCATTACTTATATGTATAGATACCCAGTTCAACGGAGAATATAATGCACTTAGTTTAAGTGAATAGCACCAGTGAAAATAATTTCAAAATCAGCAGATTCGTTTTTAAAAGAGGACATGCTGTCACAGTTAAAAACTTCGACTCAGACCTCCTACTCCGGCATACCTCCCACGATGCCACGCAGGGCGACAGCATAAAGGTACGTCGTTCCGGAACTCTATCCTACCCTTGGGCATGCTCCCGTACAGTCTGCACATAGCCCACACAGTCTGCACACAGCCCACACAATCTCCACACAGTCTGCACAAAGGCTGCTGGGTGGATAGTCCTTCTATCCAAAACAGTTGAAGGATGACGACTACGTTATCTTGAGGAACATTCATGCATGCAAAAGTTCTAAGTTCTATGAACAAACAATAACAACAACAACAACAACAACAATATAAACAGAGGCGTCTTGGTGAGAGTTTGGGTTCCTCATTCCAATTTCCCACCTAGCGAAAACGTTGTTTTTCGAATCTGTGTCCCTTTCGAATGCGGGGTCATCCTTGTCGGAGTGCCCGTCTTACATCGAGGGATTGTGGTCACTTGGAACTCTTGGTCCAGTGATTTCTCGTTGGTAGACGTCGCAGCATAAAATGCCCGCTACTACCAATGAAGCCATTACCGAATAAGCTACCCAATTTCTTGAGAAAACATCTCTTGAAATATTTCATAAAGGTCTTTTGAGGCTTTCCGGAAAACATGTCTTATGATTCCTCGTGAGGAAGTTCTTATAGTTATTTTTCTAAGAGGTGTCTTAGTTTTCTTTGCAAGATGAGACACTTGTAGAAAAGAAGTGGAATCGTCCTTAAGTTCATAAAATGGTTGATGTATTCCTTTAGTACATTATGAATTTCCTTCAAGAAAGATAGGACAGATTCATTTCGAAAGCTCACGGCTTAACTGCAAGTTCTCTTTAAAGCATGTTTCCAAAACATTCATTAGGTTTCTAAAAAGAAAGTTTCTCTTCTTATTCTTTTCGAAACTATTAAGTCTTTACTTTTTCCAAAACAAGGTCTATATACTTTATTTTAAAAGGAACCTCATTCCCACGGTAGCTTACTCTGTTTTCCAGGCTAGCGCATACAATAGTAATCGGTGATAAGGCATAGCAACATTTCAACAAGCAAGATCAAGGAAAGACAGCTAATTCAACCAACATGTTATCAGGCATAACATAGCATACATTTCAGGTGTGACTTGCTCTTCTCATATGAGTTAAATAGCATGATTTCTTATAGTCAATCAACAACAATAAGTGAATCAAACCTCGGGATCGGCTGCTATTCTGCTTGACCATAATCCCCAATCGACTCGAGTGGCCCTTCAGCTTCTAACTAGCCGTTACGGATTTTTAGCTGCCAACCGTTACCATCTAATTTCATTGAATCTCATCATTTTGTTTCCCTCCAATTTGGGAGATATGGAATTAGATCAAAATTCCGCACTTCAAGAAATTATCTATTACAATTTTACCCTCTTTCTGCTCTCCTGCAACAATAGCCGTGTTTGGTTGTTCCATTCCTCTCTGCACGTTTCATTTTTTTCTTTTTTTCTAATTTTGGATGCAACAGTGCTACTGGAAGGATCCTTGTTCCTGCACCTTCTTGTTCCTTGCTGCGTTCTTTTGTTTAATTCAATGTATTCTTTGAACCAAAAACACAGCAATGGAAGTCGAAACACATTCCTTTCTGTTGCGTGTTTCTTGCGATCTATTGATCCTGTACGAGTAAGTTGTGTTAACACAGATGCTCAATAGGACTAGGATTACCACTATACCCAATATAAAGCAAATTAGTTAGGCTACACGGTGGATCAAATAATGTCACAAGGGTCACTGCATCACACGATTTAAGAGTTCCAGGGAGAGGGAGAAAAGTGGAAATTTTATAAAAAGGAAGGGTAGTATAGGAATAAATAAGTCATAACACATTGTGCTCTATTCATTACCTAAGCAATTGAGTGGTGACTTTGTTTCGTCGCATTATAAAAAGCTCAAACAATAAAATGAAATTTTCAATTTATTCAGTTTCATTCTATTCCATTATATTTCATTTTGTTCTACCTCATTAGGTCTTATGAATCCAAACATAACCTTAGGCTTAATTTGTCGTGATTTTCTATATAATAAATTTTTAGAATTTACAATTTAGTCTTTTACACTTTAAATAATAAATCGAATAATTCCAACTCCTCTTATTTCAAAAGAGTAGCGAAAATTGAATAGTTTCAACTCCACTCATCTTAAAAGAGTACCGAGCAACAATCTAATTTTAAATACTGTCTCTAATTATAAGCTAATATCGTAAAATTCACGCTTATTAAGAAAATAAATGATAAAGTTAGTTCATGCATTGGTTTTAAAAAAAAATTGTATAATCTTCCCTATTTGCCCCTGTTTAAGATGAAATTTTTCAATCATTATAATATTAGTAGTGCTCCACTATCAATAAATGCAAGAGCAAATATGGAAAGAGAAATTATCTTTTATTAAGTTAGATTATATTTAGTGACACAATGTCAATGTCAATGTTAGCCTGGAAGTAGTAGTTTAGAGCAAAATCCGTTTATAGTAGTATAATAAAATGTTTGACCAAGTCAAAATGAGAAATGCTTCGAAGGCCAAAATCAAATCAAAGCTTTCGAAGATGTCATTGTTAGTTGCTTGTTGAAGGAAAAAGCAAATAAAAGCGGGAGAGATGCAGGTGGAGGAAGATAGTATCAGAGGAAAAATGGCCCTACACACTGCTTCTGGGTTGAGATTCAGAGTAGAGGGCCCAACCAACGTACCAATCAAACACACCAACCGAAATCAAATCAAATTTCTACGTACAATTTCATCCCCACAATACATATCCCATCCCTATCCATCACACATTCGCCCTTCAATGCAAGGAATCAACGTCTTTCCCTCGGATAAATTTTTCTTTTATTATTATCCTCCCAAGAAACCTCAAAATAAGGACAAAACAATTCAAAATCAAAACTTTTTCCCTCCCCCCAAACTCCCTCTATTCCTTCTTAAAATTATTATTTGAATTGAAATTTAAAACACGACAAGATTAATCTCCGAATACCTTGCGGAAAAAAAAAAAAAAACTTTGGGGGTCCGGGTATCCCCACAAATGAACTTTGATTCCAGGCGAAATTTATGTGCAAAGTATCATGGATGCGAATTCTTAGGATACCATTCTCTAAGCTTTATCCAACCACCAAATAATTAAAAATCCGCATCAAACGGTGGGATTTGGATAAAAAAGAAAAGAGTCACGAAACAAATAAATAGGTTAGGACCATTGCCCTCTATGAATGTTTCTCTACATGCCCCGGTAACTACTCTGATGCACTAACCATACCCCAGAACAGGAAATCAATCAAAAGTCACAACTCACAAGGATTCAAATTGATGTTTCTCAACAGGAGAACAGTACAAATAGTGTCTTCAGGAATTATCATAAGTTATTTCATACTATATATACCATAATGAGCAAAGGATTTTACAAAGGTATGGGTAAGGGGTTACCCCACTACTCTGACAACACTTTTCTTGCAAGCTTTGACTTGGAACTATTACCCCCCATACCTTCAACCTTCTCCCATCAAAACATGACAGAAATTAACCCCGCTTATCTTATTACATTACGACTAATAATAATAATAATATTATAGAAAAAGGAATAAACCTTCCCTGCCTAAACTGCTATTCTTTCACTATACTTCTAGAGCTAAATCCAAATCCCAAAAGCTTCAATCGTTCTTCCTGAAAAAAACCTGGACATTTTATTGCAACTAACCTAACCAAAACACATACTTTCAATTTCATCATCTCTTGTTAAAACAACAAAACATCATTGGCTGAATATACTGCATTCCCTACTTTCTTCTCCAGCGAAGTTCCTCCTGTTTCAGTAAGTCCACTCCTGAGGTAGACGAGCTTCATAGTTAGCAATCTCTTCCCTCCGCATACTTATTCTCTGCTGCATGAGAAGCGCGTTTCTCCTGGCTAACAACGCATCTGCAACCAACAAAATTCCCCCAAAAAATAAGAATTGAAGACCATAAACTATAGATTCAAGAACTGTAATCAGATCATAAACTATAGATTCTAATATAGAAAACCCCTTACCATAATCAGTGGCAAACGCATTTGAGAAGCGCGGTTGGTTGGTTGCATTAAACTCATCAATGTTCAGATTCAGAGCATGAACCGTCATGGGCGGTGGTTGCAGAACAGGAGCACAAGCTGACCAAAAAGAAAAAAAAAACACACATGAGACGCAAAATCAAGCATCCCCAAAACAGGGATTTCAAGAAATCTGAAGGAAAAAAACTGAATAGAATGAAAGGAAAAGGTGATTTACCAGTTTTCTTACGAGGCTCTGCAGGGGCATCATAATGCCGAGGCAAGAACACACCAGTTCCACCACACCCCCTTTTCACAGAAGACCCAACCGGGACCACAGCACGAGACCCGGATCCGCCATACTGTGCCCGTTGTTTCTGCTGAGCTGGCCACGCGGTTTGGGGCGTAGACAGAGGACGATTGCATTTTGCATTCTCGTGACGAAGCATCTGTAGCTGTTGCTGCTGAACCACCCAGTTAGCCTTTGCTTGTGACCTTCCCCAAACGGAAGCACACTGATGATTCTGGTTCACTTGCTGCTGAACCTGCATAACAAAAAACGCAACAGCTAAGATACCTTGAAGAAAAAATTTGGGGAAAATGTGAAGAAATAGGGTTTTGGTTTTTGTGCAAGCTCACCTGGTTCAGATTTTGGTTTGTGAACTTGTTCACTCCAGGGTGGAAATCGAAGTGTGTTGCTTGGCGATTCATCTTCAACCTCGCGACTTGCCCTGCGGCTGCGTACAGGACTTCCCAAGGGTCAGCAAACGGCGTCGTTTGAGGGGAAGGAACGCGGGAATGACCGTTCGGGCTACCATCGCCGGAGACGCCGCTGCTGCGGCCGGACCAGCTACCGATTCCGCTCAGCGTGGACTGAGGCGACACGGCCAAGCCCCGAGTCTTGGCGGAAAAGGTGGTTGCTGTGGTGTCTTCGGCTCTGGGGTGAGCAGTGAGTTGTTGCTTCCGAGTTTCGTACAGCGACGACTGGCTGAGTCGGCGAGTCAGGCTAGCGAGAAGGTCCTCCTCCTCGTCGCTGCTCTCGGTTTCCGTCGACCCCGCCACCGACTCCACCGTCGGAGAGGACACGCTGAACTCGTAGGGGAACTCGGGAGGGAAGCAGAAGGCGGCGTCGGAGACGGCGGTGGCACCGGTCTGTTCGCCGGCGAGGAAGTGCGACGAAGGCCAGAGACCTGTGTCAGTACCTGTTGCTCTAGCCATGCTTTTAGCGACGGTTCGAAGAGATTTGGTAACCGTCGCGGGTTGTGAGGGTGACGGTTGAGTTTTGAGGAAAGTTTGAAAACAAAGGACCCGGGTGAGGTTGCTGGGTTTGGAGCCCAGTTTAACCCAACAAAATATGAAAGGAGAGAGAGAGAAGGAGTGGCAGTGCAAAGGAGCAGGAGGGAGTTGGAGCAAGGAATGTTGAAGAGACAATCTGCTTTTATTATGGTCTCAGGGTCACTTGAGTGCAGTCCAAAACTTAAAATATACTAATAATAATAATAAATACTACTTCTATTATTATTTATCTGAACAGACATAATTATAAAAATAAGATCGGATCTTTTTTTTTCGGATCTGACTAGTAAATTGATAGCCGGTTAGGTAATTTATATTTAAAAAAATTGACTGCTCAAAAACCAGTCGGTGAAAAATAAGTTAAATCGACTCGATTATAGTTTTAAGTTTTGTAATCGATGAGATGAGATTTTTAAAATATTTTTTTTTGGTAAATTAAGTCATTTTAACTGATAATAAATTGCCAACATTCAATACATTATATGCAACAACAACAAAAAGTTGGACTACCAGGGCATTCCTTAAATCAAACATATTTAGAATGAGAAAAGGCAAATTTTGCAAGGAAATCATTCGTTGTGTTTCCTAAATGACGTAAAAAAGACAACTCAGACGAAGCAAAAGCAAACGTTATGGCATGGAAATCAAGAATAAAGTGACCCACGTATGACTCGACATGTGCCCCACACCTTTGAAAATTACAAACATACAAGCAATCAATCTCAAAGTTAACACGCGTGAAGCACAAGTCTCTAGCAATAAAAATAGCTCACACCAAACAATGTGTCTCAGCCATCAAAGAAGATGAAACTCTATCATGCAGCTCAGTTGCACTGGCCATACCTAACACATCACTGACCTTAAGACGAAAACCTGCAAGCCCATGAGCGCAAAAGAAAGCATCAAATTTCAGCCTTACACACCTAGAAGGTGGAGGGGACCAAGCAATCTGCGAACCAATGCCAAATGTCGCAGACCAGCTCAAATTTGCGCGCAAATCCAAAGGAACGCATAGGCCATCAACCCAAGCAATTGTGAAGGCAACTATGTCATTACGGTGCTAGAAAATAAAGCGACTACGACACTCCTAGAATTGCATAAAACAATGCGCATAAGAGCTACAACTACTCCACCTGTAAAACGTAAAAAAGATTCTGCAAAAAAGGGGGCCAGAATTTGCATCATCTATGTGACATGTATGCAAGCCAACCGAAGAGCCAGACCAAACTTGTTGTGCATCGTGAAAAGAAAGCAAGGCGTGGCTATGTGTCTCGGGCTCCAATAAATAGGCCGGACAGAGATCTTCCACATCTAGCCCTCTGTGGGCCAATTAATTCTAACCAGTAAAGCATCGTTATAGAATCGCCAAAGAAACTCCTTGCAACGGGGGGCTTCTTTGCATTTCCATAATTTGGACCAGGAATTCTTTGGAAAAGCCTCCTTAAACGATGCAGAACTAGTACTACGATGTTTCCTGGCCATAAAGAATGCGTAACCGGACGTTGTGTCATAAGAGCCATCTATGAGTGGTCCCAAGTCAAGACATCGTCCCTATAAATCCATGATAAAAGTAACACAACAATATAGGAAGTAAGGGTTGGGTGAAAAATCTAAAACATCAATTCACGATCTCACTTACAAACATTTGGCAACATAAGCTCGGCCACCTTGGTGTAATTTGGCAAATAGGCGTGACGACAGAGCAATAAATCCTTCACATCCATAAGCAACTAAGGATTATCCTAGATATAAACTTGATATTCACCCCCAATACGCCAAGAACACCTCTCTTTCATAAAAGTTGTCTTCAAGATATCCGTCCACGTGTAACTTGGTTGATGCCCACGTTAGCATTCACCATAGAGCCGTGAGGATAGTAAATTGCCTTAAACAATTTACTCACAAGCAAATCTGATCTTTTAAGAAAGCGCATCCAATTTTTAGCCCGCAATGTCTCATTAAAATGGGTGAAAGAACGAAAACTCAAACCTTCCTACTCCTTTAGAGCTTTCAACCTGTCCCATTGGATCGAATGCACTCTTCTGCAGTCAACATCCCCACTCCAAGGTATTATTTGGAAGGATGGAAAATATGGTGAAGAGAAAACTAATCAAAGAAAACTCAAATTCCAATGTATTTTCTTCTCTTTTGTTGAGAAGAAAACACGCAAAGTAAAGAAAACATGAAGTGGGGCCCATAGTAAATGTTTTTAATCCTAGCTTGGTGAGAAAACTTGGTGGAGGGAGGTATTTTGTATGATTTGACCAAAATACCCCCTCATTTTTTAGTATAAAATTAATAAAAAATTGTGATAATAAAATTAATAAATATTTTTAACAATATTTATAAAGCTAAGTTTTTTTCATAAAACGTTAATCATTATATTTTATTTTTACTTAAGGGTTGTTATGTCAATTTATAAACATACACTTTTCTTTTTCTTTTCTTATCACTTTCTTTTCAACCAAACAACCTAAAAATCATCTCATTCTCTACTCTATTTTCTTTCTTTTCTCTTCCTTTCTCTTCTCTTACTTTTCTTTTACATACCAAACATATCCCAAAAGAAAATATTGATCATGGACTCAATTTGAGAACAAAGCCCACCTGGCAAAGCAAAACAAGACATAATGTTAGAAGAAATGGCTTGAGCCACATACTTAATCAGAACTTATCTCCTGGCTCTAGAGAGAGCCTTCTCCTCCCACCCCTTCAATTTCTTCCACACCCTCTTCTTTACAAAATTACAAATAGGAGACTTTGATTAATCAATAATAGTAGGAAGCTCCAAATATTTATAGTAACTTTCAACCGCCTTAACCCCCAACAACTAAGTAAGCTCAATGAATCTAGTACTATGCACATTTCGGCTACACGAAAGTTGCGATTTGTTAAGGTTAATCTGCCCCAACGCCCTCTCTAAAATAGACAGGATCTCCATAGTACACAGCGCCTCCTCCATATTAGCCAAGCAAATAGCACACTATAATATGCAAACAAAAGATGAGAAATAAATGAAGCGATCTAGCTAACTTCTTATAATCTTTTATTTTTCTTATTAATTCTTAACTCTTCAATTTTCCTACCATCATTAAGTTAAATGTACAATTAGTAAAATATAATTGATACTCTTGTGAAAGGGTAAAAGTAACATATAAATAGAAGGAAAAAAAAACATCAAAATAACTATAGATATAAAACAACTAAGGAGTATATTTTTATCATATATATTTTTATGTTCATTGAATAATATTCTTAAACTACTACAGTAACATATTTAAACATATTTAACCGGTGAAAAGTAAAGTAGAAAGTTTAATGAAATGATATTCACATTAAGTGTAAAACAATTTTACACTGACAACCAATTATAATATATTACGTAGGAGGAATAATAAATTTTATTTTAAATTTTAATTAAAATAAAGATTTATTTTGCGATGTAAAAGAATTCAATTAAATAACCGTGTAAAATTTATTTACATATACATTTAATGCTACAGGAATAAGTGATAAGCAAATAAGCAATAATAATATACAATGAAAAATGATATAGATTGAAAGCTGTGCAATATGAGAACAACTGGAAAGAATATGGCCCAGTGGTTGGAGACATTTGTCCGCAGTATTGCATGCACAACCAACCTGACATTTGTCCCCTCCACCCCTAATCTTCTTTTTTAGCGTCACCCTCAACCCTTAATCTTAAATTAACTTAACTAACAACATGCCATTTTTACAGCTTCTGCTTCTTCCCTTCAAAGGTTTTTATCAAATCAAAATTTTGGGGATTAAATAACTGGGTCCCAGTATCCTGTCTTATGTTTTTTTCCCTTGCTTCTTTTGAGTATAAATTTATGGAATTTGGCCAGATTCACTATACGGTTTTACATCTTCTGAGCTCTGACTCTTATTTTGAATTATTCAACTAGCTAGTGTTACTTAATGCTTTTACAACAGTGATGGATCTGCCGCCGATGGTGCTGCCTTTTGTTTCAAGTTTTGTTCAAATTCAAAAGATTGGTACTGGTGGGGTCGATTATATGCGGTGATTTCGACAATATTTCCAATTAAACTACAATTTGACTTTTTGTTTGCTTGGAAATTAAATCAGATTAATTAGGCTATCGCAGCAGATGCACGTTGATACCGTCGACACTCACTGTGCCTGCATATGTGTTGTGTTGATTCAATCTGGAGGACCTTTATTCATTTTTATTAAATTGCATAATCATGATCGTGATCATACACTATCATCGCATGACTAATAAGCAATTAATATGATTGCAAAACACAATAAGTACTAGCAAAAATATAAAAACTAATTTAAATTTTAATCAGTTTGATTTATTTAACAAAAAAACTTACAAATCTTTCACTTTTGAAAACACTTTTTGTTGGAAGTAATATTAAGATGCTATTTTTCCATTTACATAGTACTTTCTAACAAGTATGAAAACAGACTTTTGATATTGATACTATCAATTTGTTTGACAAAATTTAATATTAATTGACAAATTATAAAAATTGAAAAATATTTGATTAAATAGCTACTACTTTTTTTGTTTTGGTAGATAAATATAATAAATAGTTTTTTTATGTTAAATTGCTCTTGCAATTTTGACGCTTGTATGGTGAAGGTCGAATGTGTCTCCAAGAGTGCGGCTTATAGGATTCGACTTCTCAACTTAGGGATTCAAACAACCACTTTTTATCATTGCGACCGGCACCCGTCGGTAACTTTTTAATTTTATTAAACATCTACTAATAATTATTTCATTTTCTAAAAAAGTTATTAACTATTTAAAATAAATTAATATTAATTTATATAAAAAATTATAAGTTTTGTAATAGTGAAAAAAGATATTGTGGTTTCGTGAGAAATTAGCATATGAAGTGATTTATTAAACTGAAGAAAATAAATTTAAGGAGGCTCTTCCATGTTTTTTTTAGGCATTAAAAGATAAAATATTATAGCGAACAAAAATATAGTTAGACTAAAAATAATAAACAATCAACATTTAAATTAAAAAATTAAAATAATTAACAACTTGTTAACCAGGTAAAGAAGACACAAATTGTATGGAAGAAGGGTGTTGGGTTTGGGGCTACCCCCTTTGAACCCTCCACCATCCCCTGAACATGGTCATTTACCATTTTACCCTTAAAAAATAAAATCATTCCTAACATATCCCCATCCCCTTCCTTCATTAATTCCCCACCCTATCCACCATCCTCATTCCCTTCCTCCCATCTTCACCTATTACCTCTTTCACCATTGTCACCACCATCCCTTTCCCTTCCTCATCAACATTGTCACATCCACAACCACCATCATCTTTGTTTTCTACATCAACTTCTACCTTCCCTCATAACCCCAATCATCATCTTCTCTAAACCCACTCATCATCTTCTCCCTCACACTCACCACCATTTCTATCACACCCACCACCATTTCCATCTTACCCACCACCATTGGAGGGTTTTCTTCGCATTTCTGCACACCATACCAAGGTTCATTGCTTCTTTTGTATATCTCTATCTGGTGAATTCTCGTCTGGTTAAAATTCGCACATTTAAGTGCAACAATATTTATTTTGAGGTCGCACTTAAAGGTGCGACCACATGAAGTATTGGGAAGTCCATGTTCGCACCTATAAGTGCGACCATATGTGGTCAATTCACACTTATAGGTGCGACCAACAGTAATTCTCAATTTTAACCTGGTAACTTGTTTCTGGCAGGTCAGTCATGCATTCCGTGTTGTCAGAGGAGGTTGATAAGGTTCATAATGTGGCTGATGGGCTTGAAAAGTTGGAAAAATCAAGTGGTGTCGGGGAAAAAACTAACGTTATGTTGTTGACCTAACGATTGATGGATAGCTTATACTTTTTGTTGACCAAATTTTGATTAAATTGTAATCAAAGTAAATTTTGATTAATTTGTAATAAATCATTTGAACTTTTTACAGGCTGTGTTACTATTAATTTTCTTATACCGAGCAACAAATTATAATTGTTTGAGCTACATTGAATCCATCGTCTGCCTTGTTTCATAAAAATAATACAAAATAAAATAGAGTGTTTTTAATTAGGTTGCACCTTAAAGTGCGACCACATAGTCCTGACTGCATCTTAACGTGCGATGAAAATAATGCAAAACAAAAAAGAGTATTTTTAATCAGTTCGCACTTTAAGGTGCGATGATATAGTATTGTATGCTAACTATAAACAGTCTCCAGACATTGACAATCTTTGGAGATAAATAAAAAAGAGCTTTTAAATACTCACCATTCATCCCATAAAATTCAAAAATTGCTTTTAGCAAATTGTAGAAATCATACTAGAATGACATTAATGCAGTGACTGTATGCTAAAACAAGCATTGATATATAATAACCCAAAAAAAGAGGGTCACACCTGTACGTGCGGCCATGGCAGTTCAGGTCGCACTTACAGGGGCGACGAGGAACAACCCAGCAAATCCACTTTCCGCACTTAAAGGTGCGACCTAGGGACGAAAATCGCACTTTTAAGTGCAATTAATTACCAGATTCGGAACTGAAATCGTGAAAGGCATGGTCCAGAACTCAAATCGACATGCATTTAACCCACAACAACAAAACAACATAGTAGAGAGACGATTGGATGAAGAAATACATTTACCTCGAATGTTCTTTGGAGATGGGTCGCCGGTTATGAGGAAGCATAACGGTTGCGAGGACGACGAAGGAAGAAGAAACGGTTGCGAGGATGACTAAGGAAGAAGAAGCGGTTGCGAGGATGACGAAGGAAGTAGAAACAGATGAAACGGTTGTTGCGGCGAGAAGGAGAAGGAAGAAAAAAGGGATGGTGTGAGGAGAAGAAAAAGAGATAGGTCCCTTCGCACCTCTAGGGTTTCTTTTGTTTTTAATATTAGGGGTATATTTGGAATTAAGAAAAAAAAGTGGTGGCAGGTCCAATGGAGATGGGCCCAAACCCAACTCCGATTGGAAGAATCTGCAAAATTTAATATATAAAAATAGTTATCTTTTTCGTATGAAATACCTTTAAGCTTCTTTGTTTAATTTGCTTGTGAAACCGGCAAATTACTCATTATTTGAAGCACAAGAGATAAGAATGAGCATTATGCATCATTAGAAAGAATCATATCCAATGCCATCTAATTCGTAATGCTACACCAACGATGTTTCTCTTTTTCCACGCCTCCAGGTCCCAAGCAATTGTATCCGTTTGCATACTCCAAATTATTATGGATTTCTTCGATTGGACATTTTATTGTTTGCATAATTGCATATCACGAACATATTGAGTGTGTCGTCAGAAATACCTTTACTGCATATGCATTTTCTGAAATAATAAAAAACAAATGCTCAAAGTAGTTATTTTTTATATATGAAAATGGATATTAATAGCGTTAGAAATGAGCTATGTTCTTGTTCTAGGTTATTAAGGGCTCATTTGATGGTTAAAATAAGAAAAAAAATTAATTTTTTTTTATCTTATTTTGAATTTGAGAAGGACATAATAATCATAACCATAAGATATGGTATAAATACTGAGAAATGAATGAAAGTTATCTTCAACACATAATATTTTTTAAAATTGATTTTTCTAAATTAACATTTCTTAACAATATTTATACTATAAAAATTTAAATTTTTATTTTAAAAAATAGTCTATATTTTAATATTAACTAAAACTACATTATATTTGTTATATAGGTAACTAATTGGTGTTGAACTAGTCATAAATAATAAAAATTAATTAAATTAAAAAATATGAACAAAATTAGAGGAGTGCTACCAACACTCACTTTGTCACTCTCTTTTCAACATTTTCACTTTTATTGGTTGAAATCAATGTAGGGCCCACTAAATCATGTGGGTCCTACTCCCAATTCGGTGGACCAACATGAATTTTAACAAAAAAAATGAGCGAGTGTTGGAAATAGAGTGACAAAGTGAGTGTTGATAACATTTCTCATAAAATTATTTAATTTTTAAAAATTATAATTTATTTAAATTATAAAATACTAATATAAGTAGAGAAATAATTGTAAGTAAGAAATAGTTGTAAGTAAGTAATAGCCGATGATAATAACAAACTAGTCTTTATTTACTGTTACAACCGACCCAAATTGTCACAATGTCCAATAGCATCTCAGCCAGCCCAAATTTCTCACAACTAAGTGAACACTGTGTTGGTTGGCCAAGGTGACTAAGACAGGGAACATCCCGTCCAAAGAGCAACCGAGTGGGTACAGTCAAATTGATTAATAAGAACTCGGAAGGTTATCCAGAGATAATAATCATCTCGGAAGTCTTTCACGAAGACTTCATGAAGACCTTGATTCGCAAGAATAATGACCACCATGTCTATATATATAGGTTTGGTTGTTCCACACATTTTGTTGTGTTTTTGCACAAGTTTACATTCAGATGAGATGGAGGAGTTCTTAGGTTCAAAGATTTTAAAGTTTATCTCCTCATCCCCCAACTTGAATGTCATTTTCCCTAACGCACATTAATGTGTGCATCTCCGATGTTTAGGAAGGGTTTCACTAATATGATTGGAATATTTACATCCTCTTCTATATCAAGTACCACAAAGTCTACAGGCAAAGTAAATTCGTCCACTCTTATTAGTACATCTTCTAAATTCCTTTAGGATAGATGATTGACCTGTCAACAAGTTGGAGAGGCATTTCAATGGGTTGTGGTTCATAGATACCTAACCTTCTGAAAACATATAATGACATAAGATTTATACTTGCCCTTAAGCAAATCATTAATGCTTTGTCAAAAGAGTGGTTGCCTACTCCATATGGTATTATGAAACCACCTGGATCTTTCAATTTAGGGGGTAACTCCCTTCATGAAATGATAGAACAATTTTCATTTAGGCTTATCTTTTCAGATCCCGCAAGCTTCCTTTTTTGGAAATAATTTCTTTTAAAAACTTGGCATACTTAGGGATCTGAGCAATGACTTTAAAGAATAGAATCATTATGTTCAACCTTTTACATATGTCAAGAAATTTTACATATTCATCATTTTTTTTTTATTCTCCAAGGGAAAGGGATATTTACGAGAGGTGAAGCTCAGTGTTAACCTCCGTTTGTCTCCACTTGTGGACTCTCGCTAGTAGGAATCCCTCTTTCTTCTTCCACTGGTGGTTGAGTTTCTACTGCACTCCTTTCTAGCTCGCTTAGGCCTCTGCCACTTCTAAGTATGATGGCCTCTGTCTCTTCCATTACTTGTTTCTTCTGTTGGAGCGCAGGTGTGCCTTGGACTCTATTAGCGAGTAAAGCTGCTATTGTTGAGATTCACGCCTCCAATGCCTTGAACCTCTCATCATTCTTTGCCATATTTTCTGCCATGAGGTCATGCAGGCTAGGTTTCCTTTCCTCTTTCCTCTGGCCCTGATTTTGCATGTGAGGGGGCCTATAGGAACCTAGTGTTGGAGCCTTCTACTGTTGTCCACTCCAAGAAAGATTTGGGTGCTTCCTCCAGCCAGGATTGTAAGTGTTAGAGTATGGATCTCCTTGTCTCGTCTGAGTACCTACAAATTAACCTCATCAGTAGATTTAGAAAGAATTGTACTCATTTTGAAATTATTACCATCATGTCCTTCCTCTCCACACACATCACAAACTCGTGTTGGAGGTACTGCTTGCATCATATTTTCTTGAGCCGTCACAAGAGTCTCAAGCTGTTTAGCAAATGGTGTTAAGATGAGTTGTCAAGGCTGAATTAGCCTCAACCGGATATGCAGCTACATGCTTATTCAGGATCTTCCTGTCAACAGTGGTGGCGTGATACTGGTTGGAAGCATGTCCTGAATGACATGTAAGACTTCTGATGCAGTCTTCTTTAGTAATGTTCCTCCTCATGCAACTTCTATTGGACCTATTATGGTGAGATAAGCCTCCATAAAACATTTGTACTATCTTTCCTTCGCTATAACCATGGTGAGGACATAATCAGAGGGCCTTTTAAAATCGCTTCCAAGCCTCATAGAGTGATTTTTGTTTCAGTTGAGAAAAATTTATGATATCCTTCTGCAGCTTACTAGACTTGGAAGACGAAGTACTTCATCAGAATTTCTTAGAACATTGCTCCCATTTAGTTATGCATTATTTGAGCAAGGAACTAAGCCAATCCAACGCCCTATCCACTAGAGAGAAAGTCCATAAACACAAGTTTATGGCCGAAATACTAAATGTTTTTCAGTTTGACTCAATTGGGTGCTTGCCAATTGTGCCTCCTTCCACGTTTTGCATATTGGAATGTGAAATTTGGCTTTCCTAAACATCAAACGAAGTGTGAAATGTAATAACAAACATACAAAAATGCATTCAGTTCCAGAATTGTTGAAATATACTATTTAATTTTCTCTTTTATTAATTTATATTATTGGATTATATTTTATATTTATCTCATTAAATGATTTAAATTCATTTTCTATTAATAAAATTAGGACAAAATTCCATCTTATAAAAAATAAATATTAAAAGAATATCATAAATTGTAAGTAACATTTTTATATGCGGTTTCTCCATATTCTTTTATCTGTTTTTGACTTTCAGATGGGTTTATTGAAGGAATGCATCACATGCCAATGCCATGGCATTTTTGAAGGGGCAAAAAGATGAGGAAATGAGTTATCTTGAGTGAGCCTCATGGGAAACAGAAAAATGATCAAGATGGGGTTTTGTTGAAACATTGCATTTGGAATTGTGTCCACATTAAAAAATAATAATAATTTGCATCACTCTATAATATATTTTCTGCATCCAGGGACTACTTTTCATAGAGTATTGTTAAAAACGAGTACAAGTACTCCATCTTCTATACAAAAGCATACTCATTGGAACCCGAATAACCAGTGAAGATATTGTTATTTGCATGGGCTAGGATGAGTTTTAATTCTCTCGTACTTGATCCTATTTTCATCAAGTCAATTATTTAAATTTAATCTCGTCTGTAAATTTGTAGAAACTTCAAAAACAAAATGATCCGAAGTATTTGTTAATTAAAATGTTGAAATGGTCATATAAAAACTATTGAAAGAAAGTCATTGGTGTAATTAGTAAATTTTATACATTTGAATTTCTCTAAATAACTAGTTTTATATATCCTTTTAATTTTAGACAACTACTAAGAGAAGAATTTATTGCAAATAATACTCATTCCCAAAAGAGTGTGCCTTCAACTGGATAAGATGCAAAGAGGTTTTATTTGGGGAGTTGAAAATGGAAACCATAAGGTTAGTCAAGAAAATTAGGGCGTCGTTTGTGACCCCAAGAATTAGGGGGTCTTGGGCTTAGAAGGATGTACGATTTTAATCAAGCTATGATTATGAAGTTAGGGTGGGGATTGATCTCTAAACCTGGTTTGCTTTGGGCAAGAGTTGTTATAAGGAAGTATGGTTGTAGGGATTCAGTATTGAAGTGATGAGGAGGTGCAAGAACGAGTCTCATTTGGAATGGGATTTGTAAGACCTGAGAGACGTTGTCTTTAGGTTGTCGGTGGAAGGTGGGAGATGGGAAAACCATCAGATTCTGGAAAGATGTTTGGCTCCTTTCAAATCATGTGTTGGAGCAAATGGTGACGCAAGACATACCAGCTAATATTGTCAACTTGCCTCTAGAGCACTTTTATGAGGAAGGTAGAGGGTGGAAAAGTTTATTGTTCTCACATTTTCTTCCTAGTAGGTTTTTTAAAGAGATTATCTCTTCTAGTGCTCTCGATCCACAGAGAGGTAATGGCATTGTTGTATAGGCAGGAACTTCTCCTGGATCCTTCTCAACAAGGATGAATTATGAGCTAGTCACATCTCACTCGATGGGAAACGTCTTCGCTGGTACCTGGAAGCGAGTTTGGTGGATTGCAGGTCTCCAACATGTGAGGACATTTTTCTGGAAGTTGATGAACAATAATGTCATGACCAATTCGATTAGATCTCCAAGGCACATGGCAACCTCCAATCTATTCCCATTGCACGCTACTTGTGGAGAAGCCTACTTGCACCTTTTTCGGGATTGTAGTGCTATCGTGCCTTTCTCTAGGCGTTAAGGGACAGAGTTGTCGACCTAGATTTTGGGGTGCGGTGGAACATCTATGGTACTGCTCTTGGCGCGAGTCTGGTGGACTGGGTAAGCTTCTTCATGACGACCTTGTGAGTTGTTTGGAGGTTGTAGGACGAGTGGGTTCTTAGCTAGATTCCCTTGAATCTCTCCAGTTTGTGGGGATTTTTGGGTTCCTTGGGGATGGAACAACTTTTTCTTGCAACGTAGAGAACTACTATCCTGCTTTTTGTTCAATGCATGATGTGTTTCTTAGCAGGTTGTAGCACTCTCATCTTCAGCAGGCTTGGGTTCCACCGACTGAGGGGTGGTTTAAGTTCGACGTAGACAGCTCAGGGTTGGAGGATTTCTCTTAGAGTTGTGATGGTGCACTGAGAAACACAACAAGGATGTGGATAATGGGGAAGTATTGCCTGCAAATGTCTTTTTGGCAAAGTTATTGGCGGTGGGTACGGCGATGGATGTTGTTCTCGACTTGGATGTTCCTCAAGTGATCATTGAAAGTGACTTGCTTGAGGTCATCCAACAATCTTGTCTTGTCCGGATAAGTCCCATCCTTATGCCGACATGGTAGTGCCAATTCTTATTAAGAGCAACGCCCATGGATGTGTTAGACTCCTCCATAGTCTTAGAGAGTCAAATTCTTTAGCCAATTACTTAGCATATGTGGGGCATAGCTTTCCGTTTGATTATTATTTATTCAGAATTGTAGTTAGGCTATTTTTCAGAAAATGGAATATCAAAATATAGTATTTTAAACATTATTCAATAAAAATTCATAGCTCGTTAGCTATGCTTTTGCTTCTTGATGACCGAGGGTATTCTAGTCATTTTGAGTCTTTTATTTTCTTTATTTTTTTTGAGTCTCATGTAGTATTTTTAGTCTTTTCTACTCTTATTTTACATTTCTGCATATGCATTGTTAACCATGTTGCATGAAATTCGAATAACTGATGAATAAAAGATGCAAAAATGCATTAATTTGGAACGATGGTCTGGAATTAAAAAAAGACATTGTCCAAAAAACTAAGTGAAGTTATTACATCCAAAGAGGTTGTTACATAGCCTTAAAATCAGGAAGTTTAAAATCAGGGGTTGGATCTCATGGCAGCAAAATGAGACATGACTCTGGAAAGCCTTTTCTCCAGGATTGGCTGTTTAGAATTCTCTTCAGCCACTTCCTTTTGGAGCTTTGCTGAAGTCTTCATGAATTTGACTGCTCCTTTGGCAATACCTTTGATGTCTTGGTCAAATTTGGGCAACTTCTCAGTCAAAGACTTTCGTTGGCGCTGAAGTTTGGAAATCTCTTCATCAATTTTAGCAATTTTCTTAACCTCAGTTTGCTTCAGGGCCTTAACAAGATCAATTTCACCCTTGAAGGTTTCGGCTTTGCCAGAGAGAGTCAAGATATTTGTTTCCTTGCTAGAGATGTTATTGTCAGCATTTTTCTTTTGGTCGAAAACTGAGAGGGCTTCATTTAGCACTCTTGCAAATTATGCATAACAGTTTCTTGATTTTCTTCTAGTTGCTTATCACGAAGTCTGGCAATCAAATGCTTGACTTCCATGGTAGCTTCAGGGTTCTAAAAGATCACATCCAAGAAATTTTCACTGAAGGCCAAAGCCTTTATCTTTTCGAAGGTCTCTTGGACATTGTTGTGAGGTTGATTGATTTTGACCTGCATAGATGAATGATAACTCTTGGGTGAAGAGACCACCAAATTGTCGTCAAAGAAGTTTTGGAATGCAGCGTGTAGATCTTCTTCGACCAAGCCATCAAGGTCCTCTATTGAAATATGAGATTGAGACTTGGCTTGTGAAGAGTTTGAAGTTTCTTTGATGGTGGGAACTTGAACTGGATTGGTCAAAGCTAAGTTTTCGACGAAAGGGAGAATGATGACATCTTTTTCCTACATAATGATAGGATCTCCCTGTTGGTCTTGAGCATTTTCTTCCCTTTGATCTTCTGAGTTGTCAATTCCATCTTGTTCTATCGAGATGTTGACATCAGACTTTGGATTTTCTTGCGGAGGAGGGTTATTTCGATCAGCATCTGGTGTATAAAATGGTCTTTAGACGGGTTTTTGCCAAGCCAGTGGCAGTGAGTTTAGAAATTCATCCAAATTGTCATCACTTGAAAATGAAGATGAGGATGAAGGCGAAGATGAAGACAAAGGCAAAGTAACATTTTCAAATGAAACTTTGGAGCGTTGACATTTAGAAACTCCAGTTTTCTGGAAAAAAAGTGAATTTGGAAATCTTCTAAGTCCAAAGTATCACCAAAAGTTAAAAACAAAATGGTAAAAGGTCAACTAGGAATACCTGTTCATTAGCAGCTTTGCCAGGACTAGAATTTTCAGAGCTTTTCTTGAATGAGGGACCATCAGAAGCCGTTGTAGGTTGTTTTCGTTTAGTGGTCTTGTGGCATTTTCAATCTGTCTTCAAGGGTACTTCAACCTCAGTTTGATCATCGTCAGCATTTTGGTCGAATTCCACATCCTCTTTTAAAGGATTGGTAGTAGTATCTTGTTCTTGGTCTGCAATCTATAAAAGAGAAAGATAAAAATGTTGGTCTAAGACAAATATTCGAGAAAATGAACCATTGATATAAGAAGAAAGAAAGGTAATGTAATCTTAACCTGAGTTTTCTCAGAATCTTCTTTTTCTTCTTCATCTTTGCTTTCCTCATTCAAGACAAGTTTTGCTTCGAGATTTCTTACGAGTATCTGAAGGGGGTTTCTCGACATCTTTGTTCTTCTTGGCACCAGATGGTGTTGCACTTCTCTTGAGTTTCTTTCGAGATTCAGAGGCATTGTCAGGTTGGTTTCTCTTTTTCCACTGGAGTGATATCCAAGGTTAGTAAAAGAACTATTTTAAAGAAAGGAATAATGATTTTAAATACCTGGAGTTTGGTAGTGTTTTTCTTTAAACCCTTCATCTTGGAAGGAATGTCATCATCTTCCTCTTTAGTAGCATTTTTCTCCAGAGAGATGGAATGTGCCAAGGGTTTACCTATTTCCGTCGAGAAAATAGATCAAAGAATGATGAGAAAAAAGATAGAAAAGTTAACTTTGCTAAGTGATTGTTACCTTGATGTATTACGGTAGTAATTTCGACATGGCTCAAATAAACATGTATATGGCTAGGGAATTCATACACTGAATACTTGGTTAAAGTGACTCTTTCCTGAAGTGGTTTGGGTTCATTAATAATTTGGCCATAAGGCCAATAACTGACCCATTTGGGAAAAATTGTTGGAAAAGATAAAGCAAAATCACAATTTATAAGAGGAGGAAATTTAGGACAAAATTTTCTTAAAGTGTATTTGAATTTGTCCTCTCCTAGAGGAAATAGAATCCTTGGAAATAAAGATCTTAATTTTTCTTTTACAACTTTGGCTGCGTCGGCAATTACCCACTTTAACTTGTCAGGTAAGTAAATCACTCTGAAGAATTTTTGAAAGGCCTTGATTTCTGCGATGTGTGTACCTCTAGGTTTCTTTGCAGCAGGTTTCTGCACAACAACAAAGGCCTCAATCATGTTTCTAAACACTTCTTGGAAAGTTTCTTTTTCGAATGGAGGAGTTAAATGGAGTAGACGAATTCCTTCAATATTTCTACGAATAGAAGTCGGAATCTATACACCATCAGAAAAATTAGACTCAAACATGGCATTCAGCCATAATTGAAGAAGCCACATTGGACTAGCAGCTAGGAAAGATTGGGTTGATTCAGGTTTGGTTCGAAGAGTACAAATAGCTTCACTTAGAGATTGGTACAAGAATCCTAAGAAGAGCTTACTCAGACAAATGTCTGTGCCTTCATGAACAAGTTGGGCCAAATTGAGAAGTTTCTTTGGGACTTGAAGGGCTTTGGTACAGGAAAAATAATTAGAAAGCCAATAAAGAAGAAAGGCCACATGTTCTTCGTTAGGGACTTCTGACGTGCTTATGTCGAAATGTTGGCCAATGAAGGCAGTGAAAGCAACTGCTTTTATATTCATTGTAATTTAGACTTTGGGGGCCATGCCAAAACAGTAAAGAACACCGGTTGGACGAAGTCTAGTGATGGCTGCTACGTCGAAAAGGGTAGGAGTCGTCATTCCTAAAGGAACATGAAAGGAGTTGGTAGAACGTTCCCAGAAGAAACAAAGAGCTTAATAACATGGCAGGATTATAGACTATTTTCGACTTGGATAATTAAATTAAGTCGAAAATCCCAATTATTTTCCAGAACTCAACCTTTTTGGCTTCAATTTTATTTAGCCAATTTAAGTAAGATGATGACCAAATCCGCAAGTGTACGGAGGTTATCGAAGTAATATAAAAGATTATCGTTCTCCAGATGGATAGGTGTTTCAAAGTCTAATTTTAATTTGTTTAGAACTAGTGCAGAAAAAATAAATTGATTTGTTTGATTCTGGTTTGAGTAAGAACTCGGAAGTGCAATTCGCAATGAAAATATAATGATAAAAATTAAGAACTTGGGCTGAGTAAATAGCTTATAAATTATGCTCTTAGAATCAATTTTATATCTTAAGTTTAAGCAAGAAAATCATGATGTTCTAGCCTAGTTTCTTTACAAGTTAATGCCTTAAACATGCAAAGATTTCTTCTAAATTACTAAGTCTAATTCCTTAGCTTTTTAGTTAATTTAAGAAGAAGGTTAATTCTATATTCAGGCCAACATAAACAAAGCTTATTCTAATTCCTTAGTGATATGCAAAATGTTCTTCCAATTCCTATTTCCCTTATTACCTAACAATTACCATTGATAAAGAAATAAGTTAAAACACTTGTGTACAACAAGATAGATGAAGAACAAGGAAATGGAACATGAAATGCATTTTATTCAGATATATAGAAGAAACTTAAAACATAACTGTAAGCTAAAAACAACCCAAGTACTTAAAAAGAACATAGCCAAGCATGGCTAAGAGAGACATTATATTAACCTGGACTAGGAGCTCAAGAAAGGCTTCCCACAATTCTCAGGAAATAATGCTCTAAGGAAGAAAGAAAGAAAGAATAGCTTATTGTATTCTGGTGTGTTTTGCAAATGAAGCATGCAATCCTATTTATAGGATTTTCTGACTGTATCCCAACGCTTGAGTGCTGGAATCCTAACACTTGAGCGCTGGGTGGACGTAGGCAAACAAGGGCCCAACGCATGAGCGTTGGCCCTCCAACGCTTGGGCGTTGGAATTAATTACAAGAATGTGGTAAGTCAGGGGCCTAACGCATGAGCGTTGGCCCTTCCAACGCTTGGGCGTTGGGTCAAATTGAACACTGGGCTCCAAGTTAGAGTGCCAACGCATGAGCTTTGGGCTTCCAACGCTTGAGCTCAACGCTCATGCGTTGGTACGTCTGTTGTTTGCACTTCTTGGCTGTTTTGCTCTTCATTAGCCTCATTTTTGTCCCCTCTTAATTCTGAAACAACAATTGCTATTAATCCTCCACTCAAGCCTTTTTCCAAGTGCTCAATTGAAATTGGTGCTTCCTCTTCCAGCTTTTCACTTTTGGACCTTTATTTGCTGAGACTTCACTTCTGGTCCTTCCCCTTCTTTGTGAAGAAGGTCTCGTCCTTGGACTCGGCTGAGGTTTTGATGAAGACAAACACATTACAAAAAGAAGAAAGACTTCAGAAAAGAAAAGGAAGACTTCAAGAAGACTTCAAGAAAGAAAGGAACAAAAAGAAGAAAGACTTCAAGAAGACTTCAGAAAAGGAAGGAAGACTTCAAGAAGACTTAAGAAAAGAAAGACTTCAAGAACCAGGCTCAGAACGTCAAGATCAATCATCAAACTTCTAGTTTTAAGTAAGTCTTGTCAACTTAGTGTGCTATGCTTTATTAAGGTTTAATTACACTTGAAGGCTCATGAAAGATCAACTAATTGAGTACGATATGTTCTCACAAGTTAAAATTGGTAGGAACACTCAATTAGGGCTTGAGATGGTTAAAAACTGAGTTTCAGACTTGCAGTAATAGATTACCAGGCAGTCTGTAATCTATTACCTGTCAGTCAGGCATAGCGTAATCGATTACCAGTTTTCAGTAATCGATTACCAGGCATAGCGTAATCGATTACCAGTTTTCAGTAATCGATTACCTGACAGGAAATAGCCGTTAGAACATAACGGTTATAGCATAATCGATTACCAGAATGCTGTAATCGATTACCAGGTCGACAGATGTGTTTTTTCATGAACCATTGTGTCTCAAACCGGTTGGGAAAGGTTGTGTTGGTTCATGGACGACCTCTAGTGCCTATATAAAGCCCTTAGACACTCAGAAACATTAATGACTTGGTCCATAACTTTCATATTCATTAAAGTCATCATTCTGAGTTTCGGTTCTCTCATTTTCATAAGAACACACATGATGTTCAACATTTGAGAAACTCAGAATGGAACAGCCTTCATTGTAATTTCCTGGAGCATACAAACTAAGATCAATCCTTCTTGTCAAAAGGATTGAATCATGCATAGAAAAGGCATCTTCTTCTTCTTCTATTTGAATCATGTTGATTCTTTCACCGTAGTTTTCGGTGGTTGTAAAAAGGCCATTTGAATCAAGTTTGATTCAAAGTCCACCGTGGTAATGCGGTGTCATCAGAAAGTGGTTTGCTTTCTGAGGCATGATGGGTCC
Organism: Acmispon strigosus; assembly: GCA_030819835.1. NCBI lineage: Eukaryota > Viridiplantae > Streptophyta > Magnoliopsida > Fabales > Fabaceae > Acmispon > Acmispon strigosus. The sequence goes on from JAUAMA010000007.1 coordinate 33,432,628, forward strand.
TCTTAGGGTCCTTGGCACAAGTATTGCTAAGAAGACTTGATCAATCAGAAGTGGGTTGCTTCAGGAAGATTGATAAGATATCTTAGGGTCCTTGGTGCAAGCATTCGTTAAGAGTACTCGATCATGGGAAATCTTCACCGTGGAATTTAGTGGAGTGGTTCTTCAGAAAGTGGTAATCTTTCTGAGGGATTCTAACTTCACCGTGGTATTCGGTGAAGGGTTGTTCGATTGAAGGCGGGTTAGTCTTCAAGGTCTGAGGGTGGTTTGCCTTCAGGAACTGAAAGCAGTTTGCTTTCAGGGGCTGTTGAAAGTGGTTTGCTTTCACAGGATATTGGTAGAAATTCTTGGGGTCCTTGGGTTAGGAACTTGTAAGAGATTTTTATCAATAGTGGAAAAATCCTCAAGGGGTTTTCTTGAGGGACTGGACGTAGCCTTCGGTGGATTGAAGGTGAACCAGGATAAAACTCTCTGTGTCATTTCCTTCATCTTTTACTTTCAAGCAATTACAACATTCCGCTGCAACAACGTTCTTACGTTGCAATTCTAATTGCGCTGAAAGTCGTTTGGTACTATTACGCGAAAATTGGGGCAACTCTGATTCACCCCCCCTCTCAGGTTGCTATCTGAACTAACATTCTTAACTTTGCATTTTTGGCCCTTCTTTTCCTGAAGTTTACAATTCGGTCCCTAGAGAAAATGACTATTTCTACCAGCTTTTCTAAAAGACTAAAATACTAACAAAAATTCCTAAAATTATAAAAATAAAGTTTAAAAATCAAATAAAAGCTAATCTATATGCAAATGCAAAAATAAATAAAAAATCTAAATAAAAAGTATAAAAATCTATATGAGACTCAATAAAATAAAAATAAAAAAAGACCAAAAAGACCCTAAAATTATCATACAAAATCTAGTCATCATAAGACTCGTTTTTCAGTAAGAGGAGCAGAACCAAAGGCTCTGACGGGATCAACCAAGAAAGAAAGATTATAAGAATCCCTAAAGGCTAAGATTGTTTCATCTATTTTTTCATAGGGATGAAAATTTTTGAACCCTTCTGGAAATGTGGTTTTAAAAGGGCCCAAGAAATCATAAGGCTTATCATTAGGGAATGAGTACTTGGGATTTCTAGATAGAAATCTTTTCAGCTTCATCTAGAGGTTCTGGAACGTATGAACGCCTACCTTCTTAAATCAATTCGTCAATGGTGGCTGTTGGAGGAACAGAGGTTTCTGGAATTGGAGTTGAAGTTGACGAAGCCATGAGAAGCTTTGATTTGAAAGAAGAATGATCTTTTCTTTTTGAGGTTTCGAGAGAAGAAGTTGCAAAAGTAGAAAGAAGATGATATAAGGCTTCAATATTTATAGAATAAGCTTATGAAGAGGACGTGTGAAGGTGGAAGGTTTTGGATGTCAAAAGATAAAAGAAGGTTGAATGAAATTTGGAGTCCACCAAAAAACATGAATTTAAAAGTATTAAATTCCTATCAATTTCGCACGTTTGCAAAGGTTATGATGGTAGTAACTGCTGCAACACGTGGGAAAGTGGCTGAGTTAGCAGGAGGTAATGTGTAGGGGAAGTTACTTGAAACAATTCAAAGTGGTGGAATTCCAAAGAACTGTATTTTTTCGACTAAAATGTCATCTTTCTTCATAGTTGTTTCTTTCCAAAAAATGACATTTTGGGGGCATTTGTTGGCATGGATTTCCACCAGGTAAGAATTCAAGGTTAAGATTAGTACCGTTGAAAAAGACGATATTTTGACAAGAAAATGGTTGATAATGACCATTGAAATTCACCGAGTTTGATTAAGTTTAGAACAACAATGTCCGTACTTTTTCAAAAATTAAGAAGCTAAGCCTACTCACAATCGTTGTCCAGTCGAAATTAGTACAACGAGAGTTATTTAGCCAATTGAAGGATCATATTTCGACTAGCAGTTACATAAGTGAGAAGATACAAGATTAGAGCACGTGGAAGAACTTAAAGCCGTGGATGATAACATTGTTGAAGAGATGTGTTTTACTTTAGTTAGTTAGCCGTTGTAAGCCGTTAAGATTTTTTTTTTATCTATAAATAGTACTTCAGACGATGTAGTCAAGGTTCACAATTGCTCATTCGAAAAATTCCTTGTTTGCTGAAGAAGTCCAAATAAACGTGACTACGTAGCAAGTTGTTGGATAATTGGAGTATGTGTTGTGAAACCTTTTTCATTACAATGCAATGCCTATATTATTGTGTAATTTCTTTCATGATTGTTTACTTTTATTTTCATAGTTTACTCATTTCTTGTTCAAGTTTGTTCTTTTTTCTTCAACTATGTGGGTCGAATTCCTAGTGTTTCTAAACGTTCTTACTTCTTTTATTACTTTCTGGCTCGAAATTCATTCATACGTTGCTTATTTGCAATGATGGCAGAACCGGACCAGACCGGCTGGTTCGACCGCAAAAACCGGGAACCGCTGGTCAGGTCGGTTCGGTTATCATACAAAATCGGGGGGCTGATGAACCGGTAATGAACCGGAAAAACCGGACCTGAACTGGTAAACCTGGTAAAAACCGGTCAGAAAATGGGTCACCCGGTTCGAGTAAAGCTACGTCGTTTTCCACCTTCAGTTGTCTTCTCCCTTGAAGTCCGCCGCTGCACAACCGTTTCCTCTCAAGGCCGCCGTCGCCCCTCCGCCGTTGCACGTCGCCTCACCCTTCGCACACCAAGCCTCTACTAAACTAACGAAACCCTGCTAGAGGGAGGAGGTAGAAGGAGATCGATCCGAGAGAGAAAGAGATAGATCGATCGAGAAGGAAATGAATCGCAATTAGAACGGGGTTAATCGCCCCCATCTCCGTTCATCTCGAACCCAACGACCGCCGTGCGTAGAAGCTTCTCCGTAGAACCAGTCGACCATGATGAGGAAGGGAGTATGGACAGAGGGAGAAGGCAGAATGGTGGTCATGGGGCGGAGCATACCCATATGCAAGGAAGGAAACGCGGCGGTGGCGGAGAGCTCGCCGGAGTAGAAAGGAAACGTGACGGCGGCAGAGATCTTGCTGGAGAAGAAAGCATGAGTGGGAGAAGAAGAAGAAGGTGGAGTGTGGCGGCGGCTGGTCAAGGGAAGAGGATTTAGGGTATGATGTGTTGAAGGAGAAGGGAGAGTGAGGCGGCAGTGAAGAAAGAGTGAGGGGTGGGTCTTTTAGGGTTTTCTGATGTGTAACTGTAAAGTGTGAATAGTGTATTGTATATATATATATTATACAGTAATTAAAAATAATATTTAATTACTATCGGTTCAACCACGGTTGAACCTCGGTTGAACCATAAAAACCGTGAACCAGTAACTTGAATGGTTCGATGTCTGGTTTGGTTCTGCGAACATTGCTTGTTTGTTTAAAAACTCTTTATTCAAGTACTTTTAAAAAAACGTTTTCATTAAAGAACTCACAAAGAGAACTTTAATCCAATCCTTACATTGAATTCTATTTATCTACAAAAGATGAGTGTAAACACACCCCATGCGAGTTGAAATTTGAAGAGCAGGCTATATCACTATCCTACATTGCCAAAGCAATCCCAACTTGGTAAATATTTTTAAAGTTATATATATATATATTACATTATTTAAAAAAAAAAACGTTATGTTTGTGTGTGATATAAGGAATGTAAACATTAATTATATTCGTACATTAATTCAATAAATTTCTTGAAAAAGAATTGGTCTTGCACATTCATAACACAAAACTGTCCTTAAAATTAAAAACATGACACAACCACTTCAATAAAAGCTACCATGACTCTGTATAATGGCTTGTTAGACGTGGCTTCTTGAGAATTTCGTGCTCCTACATATAATTGCGACATTATATGACAAATCAATGCTGGTTCATTAAATTCGAATCGTGTCTTGAAGAGAAACAAATAAGATACGCGTTTTCATGATAGCTTGCAATTGCTATTGAACTAGCTCACCGACACATCACACTCATATTATGGAATGTGGATATTTGCTTGCCCAATTGGTGCGCTTATTTATCATGCATGGCGATAACACAACTCATCTTTTCATATCGTGCCTCACAAGTCTTCAACTATCGTCGCTCTTTCATATCCCTTTCCGGCTATTTCCCATTTCCATCCTCCAACTTATCTTTTCTGCAAAATTTCATTTCTTCAGTGTAAGTTGATCTTACCGACATATCATTTTGTTGATATCGTTTCGATTTTTTCAGTGTAAATGGGGTAGCGAGAATAGAATGATAACAATAAAATAGAGGAGAAAGTAAAATATATAATACATAATTTGATTGAACATTAAAGATTGATTAACCACTTAACAGTATAAAACACCTCTTATAGCATTTTTGTGGCGGTTTTAGACTGCCAGAAAATACGTGCCTAATGTTTTTTTTCTTAACTTCCAACTTCGTGGCTAGAGGCGTATCTAGGGAAGGGCAAGTAGAAGCTACGGCCCCCCAAAATTTATTTTGCCGATCATTTTTATATTGAACTTCTTTTGTTCTTTAGGCTACCCCAATGATTTTCAAGATTTTCTAGAATGTACATATGCTTATTATATTCATTATTTTGGCTATCCATTTCAACTATACTTGTTGCAATTGGTTCATGAGTTTAATTTTAAAAAAATTTGGTTGATATAATCAATGTGGTTTGTGCTTCACCAAAAAGTTATATAATCAATATGGTTTGTGCTTCACCAAAAAGTTATGATGAGCTATAAGAGAAACAAGTGGTTAAGATACGTGAATTGATCTATTTGGATGAGCTTGAGACTGGAACTGGTTTAAATCAAATTGGTACTTTACAAAATCTTGGTGAAATTAGATGGAGTTCACATTTTAAATCAATAACAAGTTTGATAAGCATGTTTGGTGCAACTACTAGTATTCTTAATAATATAAATGAGAATGTATCCAATTCTTCTTGACGAAGAGATGCGAGAGCCACTTCTCGTAAATTGATGAGTTTTGAATTTGTTTTTATGTTACATGTGATGAAAGAAATATTTAGAATCAGTGATACTCTTTGCCATATCTTAGAACGACATTCTCAAGATATAGTTAATGCTTTCAATCTTGTGTCAACAACTAAATATCTTTTTTAAGAATCGAAAGACGATGGTTGAAACTTACTATTGGGGAGTGTTATATCATTTTGTGATACTCATCAAGTTGAAGTTCTTGACATGAAAGTCCTTTATTTTGTGGGGAATGATCATCATAGAAACAAGTTGGAGACATGGAACATCATTATAGAATAGATATATTTTATTTTGCAATTGATTTGCAACTATCTGAATTAAATAGAAGATTTAATCCAGAGGTAGTGGAACTTCTTATACTTAGTTCACTTATCACGATTTGACATTTTTGGTCCCTAACAAAAAAAATTAGCCTAAATAGTCCCTCACTTTGACAAACGACAGCAGCTTTAGTCCCCCGTCACTATTCTGTCCAATATTTGACGACTTCTGTCTAAAATTAACAAAAAAAAAATTGTAACAAAAAAACTCTTGAAACCCAGAATGTTCATCTTCATCCCCTTCTTCATCATCTTCTCAATAAAAAAAACCCAGAAAAACCTAAAAAATATGAATATTCATCTTCATCAAAGAACCTTCCCCATCATCTTGATAATCTTACCCATAATACCCTCTCGTATCTTGGGTGGTTCGCAACTTTAACCCTTGGAACCACAATCTCTGGATCTAAAACAAAAAAAGGGGGAAAAGATGAGGTGTTAAAACAGAAACTCAGAGAATGGAAGATGAAACTATGATCAAATGAGACCTTGGACTTTCAATCCCAAATCGCTTGCGAGAAGCAGGAATAATTGGAGAACCTGAAGGTAGAGAAGGAAAATCTAACAAAAGCGTTGGGGTTCGGCGGCGTTCGCGGGGTCGTGGCAACATCATCAACGGCGAAGCTCGCCGAAGAAATAGATCGAAAATCGTGCTTTGCCTGACATTCAAGATTCCATGGAATGGGTTTGTGTTTTGTAGATCTTGTAATATCAGCCGCAAAATCGAGTTTTGATGGAGACCCATGAAGGCAAAACGCACCAGAGAGAAGAGGAAGCGATCCAGGTGCTTTCATCGAGCTACTTGTAGTACGCATCAGATCTGGAGACTGTGAACCATGAACGGAGATCGAAGCCTTGCAACTCAGATCAAGCAACCATGGCAAAAATACCTAGAATCAAGGCTCAAATCGAGGTTCAAACACAGGTCGAGGTTCAAATCGAGGCTCAAACACATGTCAGAGGTTCAAATCGAATGAGGAGAAGAAGGTGAATCTAACCTCGGAAATCCCAAATCCAGATAGCTCTCTCTCTCTCTTTGTGAATCTTGTTGTTGGAAGAAGGAGGAGAAGACGGTGTTGGTTGCTGGGTATGGTGAACCTCGGATATCCTAACGGCTTCTGGCTTGAAGGAGTTCGGGAGGAGCGGTGGTTGCTGACCGTAGAAGGAAGTGGTGGCAACTGTGAGGGTCGAGGAAAAGAAGGTTGGTTTCGGTTTGGTGGTGTTTGGTGGAGAGGGTGGAGATCGGTGGTGGTGAGGAGCTTTTAGAGGCGAATTGGTGATGGTGGAGCAGAGGAGGGCGGCGAAGAGGGAAGGGGCAGGGGCAGTCCGAAGGTTTGAGAGGAAGGGAAGTGAAGATGAGGGTTTTGTTTTGGGGGAAGAAGGTGAAGAAGAGGATGAATGTCAGGGGGAAGGGTGGCGAAGAGGGTTGTTTTGGGTTTTTTTTTTTTTTTTTTTCTAAAAACTGTTAAATATTAGATGGATAATGTTAGTTTTTGGACGGAATAATGAAGGGGGACTAAAACTGCTGTCGTTTGTCAAAGTGAGGGACTATTTAAGCTATTTGTTTTTATTAAGGATCAAAAATATCAAATCGTGATAAGTGAGAGACCAAAAGTGCAACTAAATCAAATCTATTCTCCTTTCAAAAATCATCTAACGTGTGTATGTTTTGGTAATTTTTTCCCTTATCTCTTTCCTCAAGACCCGACCCACCTCTTTTCTGGGATTTTGGTTACCAGTCCCTTTTACTCTTTGAACCTCTTTTCTTCTCCATTTGAATGAGCACCGAGCACCACCTGATTTACATCGAGCATCGATCTCGTTTCCTGCATCACCTATCTCTCTCATCACTTCTCATTCCATTTTTAGTCTTTCATTTCCTTCAGTTGAAACCCCAGGATAACCTCTTGCTTTAACACTTTCTCACACCCCTTTTGACAAATTAGTAGGAGAGATCCATTTACACTATGATTAATTCAGCAAGATTTACGCTGCTCAATCTTTTTATCGGATGTGAAATTAACAAATATAACAATTTAAATATAATTATACCAAATTTCGGTTTTAAAAAAAATCGTAGGTATGTTTTATAGTTGATGTTTACTCATATTTCATAATATCCATCAAATTGAAAGTTGTTTAGTGAAGTATCTACTAATTTAAAATTTTATGAAATTTTGTAAATAAACTCATTTGAAACTTTTAATTTAACGGTTGAATATGTTAAATTCATAGCTGTACATCTAGAAATGAGATTGTCTAAATCTCTTCATCTCTAGTTATGGTGTGCGACCACTAGTCGCTCTTTTGGCTTGTCATAGCTGCGTTAACACGGTGAGGGGTGTACTTATGGAAGACATTTGGACACTCAAGTTAGTGAGAAAACAAAGAAAATATGAGAGTCTAAGAAAAACCAGGTCGGTAAGTCTAAGACACTTTAAGTTTGTATTCTAAGTAATGCTTTTAGTTAGGAATAACCAAAGTTGTATTTTAGAGATGGCGTGTCCAATATTTGAGGTTTACTGCCATTTGAGTTGTCAGTTTGACTCACCAAAATGTGGTTAAGATGTTGAGGCTAAAATAAAATGACTGAACACTATTGGCAGAAATGACCATTTTGGCCGAAATACTAGCCAGAACAATAATCTATAAAAAGTAGAGTTACTTTGGAGTAACTTGATCGATTATATATATATAGGGGATGTATCATATGAGAAAGATGTTTTTATATGAGAAAATGAGAATAAATCACGATCGTTAGATCTAATTATGAATGATCAAGATTAAAACAACTTAATAGTCACATGACTACTTAAAAATGTCATGTGGCTTTTTAAAAAGTCACATTACTTTATGTTTTAATCTTGACCATTTATGATTAGATCTAACGGTCATGATTTATTCTCACTTTCTCATATAAAAACATCTTTCTCACATGATACATCTTCTATAGATATATATATATATATATATATATTTATGAGAATATTCTTTTATATGAAAATGTAAGAATAAATCGTGACCGTTAGATATATTCATAGTCAAAGTTAAAACAATTTAATAGTCATGTGAGTTTTATAGGGTGGATAAAAAATCTTCTTTCCCACACGATACTCTCCTTCCTAGTTTGTAATTTTGAAAGGGTTTTGATATTATGTACCTTCTTGTCAGGTAAAATTACTATGAGCGGCAAAGTTCTTCCTACCAAGTATTTAACGCAGCTACATTCACAGAGACTTGAACCCGAAATCGCTGCTTTGATTAGAACAATCTCGTGCCAATAAATCTATGTGACTAGTGGATCTTCTCACACATTTTGTTTTCCACATTCTAATTTGTTTTTATCTTTCTCATACTTTCTTTTTCGTAAAATCTTATCTTCACATAACTTATTACATATTTATAATCCGATGTAACCCAAAAGAAAACTTAATAAAAATTTCATCTATAATGGTTTATATATTCTGTCTCACTCATTCCCAGCTCATCTCTATCAATTGCGAAATTTGTGTATCTGCGGTAAATCATTTTGGTGTGATGAGAAGGAGCATATATACTATACAGTGATAGGTAAGCCCTTTTGACTTTGGCCTAATTATAAGTAATTTATGTGGTCTTGTGTAACTACCAAAAGCAGGAATTATCAAGGAATAAAGCACGCCTTGGCCCTTATGAAAATGTGAAGTGGGGTTAAGGGAAGGAGAAATGTGCAAACGATTATTCCATTTCCATGTCTTTGCGGCGTGACTTGTGATTGGCATGCCCCCCACTAATGAGCATGCCCTCTACAAATTTAATTAATGTGTTGTGTGGGTTAGCCTCGAACTTGCCTAAAAAAGATTGAGCATTAATAAATTATTATTAATGTCATTCTCACATCTAATTATATCACCCTAAAAATCATAAAATTTAAAAATACTCCTATTTTTTTTCTTCCATTTTTGACCGCTCTTACAAATTGCGGTAAACAATATTCCCGCACTTTAAAAATGCTGTATTGCACATTTAGGTATCGCACTTTAAAGTGCGGTATTAATTGTTTTGAAACTTGCAACTACGTATTAATATAGGATGGCCGTTAATTCCTATGCTTCCTTCTTAGGCTATATATATGGACTTGCATTCCTTGTTATGGATTCACAAATGTTGTTCCTATGCTTTCTTCTTTGACTACAATGTTTTCGATTAATTGGGCTTCATCCTCAACATTAGCTAGTTTGAAAAACCCAATGTTGAATGTTCAGATTCAGTTTTTCAAACAAGCTAACATAGGTGTTGGTAATCTTTTTTTGGATTTTCCAAACTAGTTAAATATCTTTGTACTTGTCGAGTTACTGATGAAATCATGTTAAAGATTCGCACATAAAAAAATAGTCAGGTTTTCTTCTGACTCTTTTTTGGTTCAACAATGTCATCTTGTCCCATCCATTTTTTCTTCTGGATCCTAAACTTATCAGGATCAACAATGTCAAGAACACAAAGAATACACTTGCGGTATGAAAAATCTTCAACGCATGAAGAATGGATGAAGTGTTTTTTTAATTTTGTCTATGGTTATTGTTGACACCTATTTTTGTCCGGGCCCAATTTTGAATGAAAAAGGAAAAATAGAGAAAAAGCAAAAAAAAAAAAGAGAAAAAAGAAAAGAGAGAAAGAGAGAAAAAAAGAAAAGAAGAAAAAAAGAGAAAAAAAGAAAAGGCCCAGCAGAGGAAAAGGAAGAAGAAAGGAAGAAAAATGGGCCGCGGCCCAAAGAGAGGAAGCAGAAGCAAGGAAGGGAGGGAAACTTAGTCATTTGCCCCCCACTCAAACCCTAATTCTCCTCTATATAAGCCTACTCTCACTAACCCTAAAAACCACTCATCATTCTCTAATAGCCTCCATACTCTCACAAACCCTAATTCCCTCTCTCGCTCAAAAAACCCTAAAAGAATTTCCCTCATTTTCCTCCCTCACTAGCCGCCCCTTTCTCCCTCAAGCTCTCCTCTTTCCCACACAAACCCTAGCCGCCACACACCTTCCTTCCCCATCTTCTCCTTGGCCGCCGCCATCCTCCTTGCTCCTCCCTTGGGCCGCGCCACCGTTCCTCCTCCAGGCCACCACTTGGCCGCCGCCACTCCTTCATAGCCACCGCCGCCGCACCACAACTTTGCTCCTGCAGCAGCCGCCGCCGCTCCTCCTCAAGCCGCCGCCATCATCCTCAATCAAATCTCCATCTTGCTACCTTTTTTTTTTTATTTTGGTTGGTTTCTTTTTTGTTTTGTTTCTTCTTTCTTATTTTATTTTTTTCCTCTGATGTATTCATTTACTGTATGCTCTTGGCTTTGTTTTTTTTTATTTTTTGAGACATTACTTGTAAGTTCATGATATAAGGACATTTTAATTTTTGTTGTTAAAAAAAAAGAAAAAAAACTAAATAACTTAATTAAATTAAAACAAGAACTGCGTAAGCCTTGATCTTCGATGTTAAGGAAGTACGTAGGACTAGGTTCACACCTATCAGGCTATATAAAAAATAAAATATTTTGTTCTTTTTTTTTGTTTTGTTTTTCTCTTTTTAGAAATAATTAGGGATTAAAGGATATAAAAAAATAAAATATTTTGTGCTTTTTTGTCTTTCTTTTTAGAGATAATTAGGGATTAAAGGATATAAAAAAATAAAATATTTTGTGCTTTTTTATCTTTCTTTTTAGAGATAATTAGGGATTAAATAATGTAAAAAATAAAATATTTTGTTCTTGTTTTTTTGGGGTCTTCCTCTTTTTAGAGATAATTAGGGATGAAATAACATAAAAAATAAAAATATCTTGTTTTTTTTCGTTTTTTCTTTTTAGGAGTAATTAGGAATTGAATAATAAAAAGATAAATAAGGGTAAAAAATTAATAATTGTAGAAAGCTAAGAAAATTAAATAAATAATTTTAAGTACCGTTTAGACGGGCGTTGTGGGGATGTTAGCACCTTCCCCACGCGTTGTAGACTCTCGAACCTAGATTTTAGGTTTCGTAGGCTATTTATCCTTTTTTAGGTTTTTCTAGTGTTTTCCTTTAATAAACATTAGTGGCGACTCTGTCCGATAATAAATTTTTTTTTTGCCGTCCTGCCGCGACCTCGGTTGCGACAGTTATGTAATTGTGCCTTTGTGGGCTTAAAATTGTGATTTCCTTGATTAATAAAATGTTTATTGCAATTGTCGTCGTTTCTGAATCGGGTTCATTTTATTTATCATGAACTTTTAGCACTTTAAAGTGCGATACTGACGCACTTTAAAGTGTGAAATCGTCGCACTTTAAAGTGCGATGTTGACGTGCATTAAAGCATGGGACGTTGTTGAATGAAAATGAGGACTACCTTCGCGATGTACGACGTTGAGAGGGAGGGGGAGAGAGAGAGAGAGAGAGAGAGAGAGAGAGAGAGAGAGAGAGAGAGAGAGAGAGAGAGAGAGAGAGAGAGAGAGAGAGAGAGAGAGAGAGAGAGACGACGACGACGACGACGAAAGAGAGAGGCAGAAAGGCCGACACTGAGAGAGAGAGAGCTAGCGAGGACGGTGTTTGGTGATCAAGATGGGGCCGTGAGGTTGGAAATAGAGAAGGAAGGAAATGAGGAAATGAGGAAGGGAGAGGACAGTGGTGAAGGTGGGTGGGTTTTTTTTTTACATAAGGATATTTTTGTATTTTACTCACTTTAGGGGTGACATTAATAACTATGGGAATGACCACAATAACAATGCCCAAAAAATTAAAAATTGAGGTAGTAATATGTCCTCCTTTCATTTTTATGAAACTTATGTTGATGTCCCTTAATGTAAGACTTACTACTAGATTTTGGAAATATTTGTTATATTTTTCCATATATACTCATACTTCTAATAACTCTCTTCCACACTGCCCTATACATTAATTAAAGGTAATGAAATATATCTATCTATATATATCTATAATATATATTACACTGCAAAAGGTATATATGTCAAATATAATCTATAACCTATAAAAGAATCCAATTTTTTCATAATATATCTATAATTTTTTTCATAATATATCTATATCAAGATCTTATTTTATAATTTCTCAGGTACTAATGAAACTATTTTAGTGAAACTATTCTCAGGTAATAATTTCTCAGGTACAAAAAATTCAAGTTCCTTTTGGATTTCCTTCTTCATCAATGAAGTTCATTTTTTTAAATATTAGAAAAAATTGAAATGGAGTTTTTTGTATGGAACTTTTAGCTTGATGCAAATGGCTAAAATATCTTCCACTTTATATGACTATCAACTAAATAAAAACTTATTCTATGTATCAATCCTTACATCTCCCACTACTGGTGGGGCAACAGCAATGCATTAATTTATCTCATTACGTATTTTCTTAATAAGTGCAATTGTGACGTCCGGATATTTAGGGATTACAATAGTAACCTTTCACTTAAATAATATGGTGATTGATGACCCGTGATTTAAGGCTATTTTTTATATATATTTATCATATAATTTTATATATTATTTAGGTTATTTTGGTAATTTAAGGACACTTTTATGTTATTTCATGCACAACCAAACTAGGGAAAAATCGGTTTCTTCATCTGGGTTGTCCCAATTAACATATGTATAGTGGGACGAAGAATTTCAGAAAGGGGTGGAGTTTGGGACACCTAAACAAAAAGATTTAACGAAGCCACGACATTACATAAATTGAGGGACTGAAGAGCCATTAAGAATGTACATACCTTGGGTTTCGGAATATACATTCACCGGTACAGGCGATGCAATAGGAGGAGGAGTATGTGCTATTTGAGGTTCTGGATTAGCACCCAAATCAGTCTCTATGTCTGAGTCTGACGAATCTCCTTCAAGAAATCTATTGTTTCATCCACTTCATCTTCTGACTTGGTTAACTTCAGGATCCACATTGTTAGTGTCACAGTTGTCGTTATCATCCGCCAAATTAACGGTGCTTCCAAAATTCAAAGACTTTGGATAAGCAACTGCCTCCTCAGCGTGTCTGACCCTTTCATCCGACAACATTTGTTGCATATCCATCGGATACGTTGACACTGGTATTGACGAACCTCCGACCTCAGTAATATCAACGTACAAATCCAGTATTCTCATCGAAGATTGTTGCATAAAAGCGTTCATCATGATACTGACATCTTCAGTATCACATATCTCAAGACTTCTAAAAAAATGGGGTTATCTGAAGCCAAAAATCTATAGGTGACGCTCGAAATAACCTGGTTACTTCTGAGTTGTAAGTTCTCATGAATTCTCCTCTTCAAACGTTGGAAAGAAATGCCTTGTTTCAGATAAATGACCTTTGTGTCACCTTCAAACATAACACATTGGCCGCCTTCGTAAGTCCTGCCATTGTAGTACACAAAGACATTTGTTGATCCATCGTAGAGGCTGTAGAGTTTCAAATGCTAATGAAAAGGGGATGAGATAGTGTTTAGGGATTAGGGTTTGGGGTGTAGGGTTCAGAGTTTGGGGTTTGGGGTTTAATGTTTAGAGTTTAGGTTTTGGGGTTTAGGGAGGTGGAAATGGCTGCAACAGAGAAATTATGGTGTCTGCAATGGAAAATTTGTGGAAGCAGAGTGTGGGTATTTATATTGTTATAATTCGCAGCCTATGCTACGGTTTCAACTTATTTTTCTGGCCTATCAGCAAAGAAGTCGCAAGAAATCTTGAGACTCGTGAACAGTGCAGGAGTCGCTGAAAAATCTGAGACTCCACTAGGAGTCGCCTGAAGGCCTGCAACTCCCAAGAATCACATAAAGCCCTGCGACTCCCACTTGAGAGTCGTATAAAGGGATGCGACTCACACCTCCCAGGCCACCTCACCAGTCAACATGGCTAAAAGAACCATACTTTACTAAAAAAAAATTGAACACATATATCTCTAATTTTTTTTTATAATACTAAAAAAAAACCCGAAACTCACAACTTCAAGAAAACAAAATGGTTATTTAAATTATTTTTTGTTTTGATACATAGCATGATAAATAGTGTAGTGACTAGTAACAATAACAAAACAAGTGTGTATGTGTTTTCTTAAAAAAATAAAATTAAAAGAGTGAGAGAGAATACAAAAGTGTTGACACGATTCAATGAAATCCAATTCCCGCCAAATTTGTGTGTGTAGAAATGAAAGAAAGCAAGCAAGGAGACATCACATTGAAGCTCAAGGTTTGGTAATGGCGGGAACTGGAATAATAATAAATGACCTGCACAAAACGACACACACCGTTACCCATGGCGGGAACTTAATGAGTGGCATGTCTTTCTTTATTACGATTTCTAATTTGTAAAAAATGATATTTTAATATGAAATTTAAATGGAAAAGAAAAAAGAGAAGAAGAGAATTGCCGCCAAACAAGTTTTGAGTTCGGCGCCTAAAAAGAAGAGAGTGGATATTGACGTCTGAACCATCACTTCACCATTAAAAATATAATATCTCCTCTGCTCATAGCATAGCTAGCCAGTCACATTGTCATAGTTTTAGCTTTTGAAGACTAGTGATAAGACAACACAACCATTTCTTTCTTTTATTGTAATTATTATTATTATTTACTCCTCCCTAGCTGCAGTTCTTCAAGGGCGTTGTTACATTGTGTCACACCATAGCTTTTATTATTAAACCACCAATAAAGATTGGTGCGCTAAACTATTAGAAAGAAATAGAGACACATGAGGAACAAATGACAAATGTGATTATGTTAAGAGAGATAAAGAAATTTTTTTTTGCTAAAATATCTACTTTATATATAATGGTTCATGAATCAAGGTTAAACCACATCACTCACATTTTAAATGCTCAGAATTTTAATATATTTATATTGTATTTTCTCATTTATGACATTTGGCTCATTTTTTATTTTAATTTCTCTCCTATTTTTATATCATATGTCATATTACTATTTGGCTTTCTTATCTACCCATCTCACTCTCTCATAATATGGCTGTTTTTGCCGTGCAGGATTTGACCTGGAAGCTGAGTGGGAGTCGCAGCCCTTTATGCGACTTTTAGGGAGGGAGTCGTAGGGCTTTATGCAACTCCTAGTACAGGAGTCGCTGCTTTTTTTGTGACTCTTGCACTGTTTACGAGTCCTAGAATTTCGCAACTTGTTTGTTGTAGATAGGCTAGAAAAATGAGCTGAAGCCGCAGTACAGGTTCCGAATTCCAACAATATAAATACGCACACTCTGCTTCCACAATTTCTCCATTGTAGAAACCATATTCTCATCCTTAACACTATTTCCACCGCCTTCCATTAGCATATGAAACTCTACAACCTCTGCGAAGGATCAACAAATTGTCTTTGTCTACTACAATGGTAGGGCTTATGAAGGCGGTCAAAGTGTTATGTTTGAAGGTGAGACAAATGTCATTTATCTGAAACGAGGCATTTCTTTCCAACTTTTGAAGAGGAGAATTCATGAGAAGTTACAACTCAGAAGTAACCAGGTTATTTCGAGCGTTACCTACAGATTTTTGGCTTCAAATCACTCCTTTTTTTTAGAAGTCTTCAGATATGTGATACAGAAAATGTCAGTCTCATGATGAACGCTTTTAGTCAACAATCTTCGATGAGAATGCTGGAGTTGTACGTTGATATTGCTGAGGCCGGAGGTTTGTCAATACTAGTGTCAACGTATCTGATGGATACACAACAGATGTTGCCAGATAAGGGGTTAGACACGTTGAATAAGCGGTTGCTGATTCAGAGTCTTTAACTTTTGGAAACACTGTTAATTTGGCAGACGATAATGACAACCGTGACACTGACAATGTGGATCCTGACGTTAACCATTCAGAAGATAACGTGGATGAAGACGATAGATTGCTTGAAGGAGATTCCTCAGATTCAGACGTGGATGATCATTGGCACAACAACTCTCCACAGGTGGCTACTTCTTCGCAATTCGTCAGGGAGTGCGGCCAATAAATCAGTAGTATATGGCATCCACCGAAACTACAAACAACAAGGACAATGTCAATAATGTAATTTAAGTGAACATTTAGCCAACAAATATAAATGTACATATAACTCACTTCATTGCTGCGAAGTGTGTCCAATATGATTTGGTATTCATCAATTGATAACCTTTCTTAACTCGTTAGCACGTCATTCCACCTACGCAAAAATGAAGAATGTAATGCATATGTTACCAACGTGGAAATGTATATGTTACAACCCCTTTAATTTTATTTAACAAGTTTAAAAGCATACCTTATTGTGAGTGGAGGTCCGACTATAGCCTGAAGTTCCGGGACCTGTGTGCCAATGCTGGGTATCCTTGACGAGGCCTACAATTGGATAAGATATGGACAACCCCCAATCTCTTTTTTATCATGATTGGTCGTAGCACACAACTCAAAGTATAAATGAGAAAGAAGTGCAGAACCCCAGTTGTAACATCCTGCTTCATCAAAGTCATCTAACAGTGTTAGATATCTCACTGCTATCCTTCCACCAGTGTGGTCAATGAGCATGAAATATCCAAGCAAAACAAGTATGTATGCTCGTCATCCTCGTCCAACACCATGTCACCTCATTTTATCTAAAAATTCAAGAACAAGGATTCTATCTGAAAGAAAGCTATATCGTCTGATTAACTCTATCTTTGACCAAAATGGACAGTGCACAGTTATAGAGTCGGAAGCTACAATGACCTTTATCATATACTTAGATAAAGTACTTGATGTGTCAGCAGACGATTAAGAACAAAGTGTGAAGTTAGCTCAAGCTTTCACAAGGAAAGAAAGAATAGTACAAAAGCTCATTTTTTTATTACCTCTTTCAGACACAATCCAAGTTAGATTTCCCAAGTGCTTAGAACAGTCATAAGGATTAAATGCTCAATTTCTAGCCGTTGGAGAACAAAGAAGCACAAGGGCAACATAAAGCAATCTTGAAGACAAAATCTACTAGCTTCACTTTCTACTTAGAATATATATCAGAGATGAAAAGAATAAGAAGCATCTCTCAAGCTAGACTTGCACCGGTAATATCCTCAATGGTCATAATCTCAATCGATCAATATCAAGAGAAGTTATAAAAAAGGCTTTTTCTTAATGAAGAAGTGTGAGAGAAAAATCAGAAGACAAGAGAGTAAAAGAAGAGAAGAAACAGAAGGATAGAAAAGAGAGATCAAGAGAAAAACAAGAAAATATGGATCGAGAGAAAAAGCTAAGTGATTGAATATCGAGCTCAATCATATCAAAGACGAAGAGAAGAAAGAAAGAAGTAGATCGAGAAAGAAGAAGCAAAGTGATTGAACATATAGCTTGATCAAATCCAAAATAGATATATAGAGCAAAACAATGTAATATTTAGCTTTATCTATTCATCTTGTGAATTACTCTTAAGTGTGCAAAATATATCATATCAAAAACACCTTAATAAAGAGTACTTGAGCTTGAACTTCTACAATCATCTTTGTTGAAAGAAATCAATGTAGAATCCCTTTAAACTTGCTAAGTTGAAGAAGCTTGGAGAGGATATGGTAAAAGAGTACTTGAAGGGAAAGTCCTTAGAAAACTTGTAGAATAAGCTTGAAGAAATTGGGATAAAAGAATACTTGATAGAAGAGTCCTTAAAATACTTGTTAAGTGTAACACCTCATTTTTATACAACTACGAGGAATTATGTTTAGTTAATAATCGCGGAATTAAAATACATTAATTATTTTCAACGCTTATGAAATAACGGGTATTTTTTTATATTTGAAACAAAGAAACTTTCATGCTTCATTAAACAAATCAAATAAACTTAGAAACAGAGAGCAACATAACTTGTACATAAATACCCATAATAATCTGAATAGTCATAAACGCAGATCAAAATATTATACAGAGTTTCCAGAAGAAAAACCCCTACGTCCAAAACTCGGTGCATACACAAAAGAAAGAAATGACTCCCTGCAGGCATACCCCTGAGGCCAACATGCAAAAAGGCGCCAGTAAGGTATATAGATTCCGGACTCTACCCGATCAAACCCATAATACAGATAAGGAGAAACAAAAGTGAGTCATAGACTACCTGTCAAAAGCGAACTCCAAAGCTCTCCTCCTCCTCTGGCTCCTTTCTCTCCTCAGGAGGATCCTCATCATCCACCAAGTCATGCTCGACCCCTCCTGTCGGCACAATCTCATCCCACGGCCTCATCGGCGTCTATCGATCAACGTGGAGAAAACATAGCAAAGAAAAGAAAGAGTTCAAGGGTCAACTACATAGGCATAACGGGAATCTCCACCACCTAGTAACCCAAGCAACAAACAACAGATCAATACAAGCATTATCATTCAGGGAGCTAGAGTCACATTCTAAGTTATAAGGGTAGGCTTGTTAGATGGTTAATGTATAAATGCAATGTCATGCTGACACTTCTTAGACACGCTGTCTCAACGTCCTGAATCACAAGAGTGCACCGTCTTAACACCTCTAGGTACGCCATCTCGACGACCTCACAACAACCAACAAAATTTTGATCCACCAATCTCACCACGTGCAATCATGCAGATTTTTAGTTGTCACTCTCGACCCTTACTCTGACATCCGAGACGTGTTCCACAAGTAGGATCACCTCTCACAGGTATCCGATATCATTAGGTCGGTCTCACTCATCACTCAAGTGTCTGCCTTAACCAATCATCATTTAATCACACAAGACAACATTCATAGTCTAGGAAAGTTATCATATAGGCATAAGCAGCATCAACATTCCATGACTTAGCATATCTCATTGCATATAGCATTTCAAAGTAAAGCATCATGTTATCAAGTCATAACTCATAGCATATTCATCATCATATATCATATTGCAAGTCATGTTGTCATAAGATAATTCAAGTCATGTCATCATAAGGTAATCTCAATCATGTTATCACATAGATAATTCAAGACATGTTATCAATAAATCTACCAAACAATCAAGTCATCCTCTAGATGCCGTTAGTTACCCACGCAGTTTATATATATATATATATATATATATATATATATATATATATATATATATCACAAGTCATATTATAATAAGGTAGAATGCACAATAATTGGCCACACAGGCTAAGCTGTCCGAATATGCGTAGGAGCCCTTACCTAGAACGCATTCCGAACAAGCATATAACAAAACAACTTAGGAAAATGAAAAACCCAAACCCCACAACTATACATAGGTTCGGCCATCACCATTAATTAGGCTAGAAATTTCTTTATAAAAAATTAACTTCATTTTTGGGTTTATCTCATCATTTTAAGCAAGGTTCATGTAGAACACTTTTCAAAATAAGCACTTTTCAAAAATCAATTCTTGAGACAAAAGAACTTCTTCAAAAACAAATTATATGGTTGTGTAGATAAAGATGACGGGGTTCGCTTTCCCTAAAGGCATGTAGTGAAAAGCTTACTCTAGAATCAATTTTGGGTCAAAAACAACTTTTTGAGAAACTAATTATAGGGTTTTGTAGCTCTCTTGATGGTGATCATTTTCTTCCAAATGCATCATAGCAAAAAACCACTTGAAAATCACTTTTCAACTCAAAACTTGAACAAATCGAATTCTAGACGACTGTTCAGTAGAGAATATGGATCTTTCAACTCACAATTGTGAGTTGGATTCAACTCAAGGACTTAAATAGAAAGTTAAATAAACCTTTTGTGACTAAAGAGGGTTTGCTGCAATTGAATGATTATAACCTGAGCATTGTTCGAGAATTATGATAATAAAAAAAAGGAAAGTTATTTGGTAATTGGTAAGCTTGGTAAGTTTCATTTTATACAAGACTACCAAAAATAGGAAAGTTATTTGCTATTGGTAAGGTTGGTAAGTCTCATTTTATAATTTATTATGTGTTGCATGTATAAAGTTTGAAACATTTATTGCCATGAATTTTTTTTATGTGTATAATCACTTATGCATATTTTTATGTGTTTGTCATTGCTTTTGAAAAAAATCATTTTGAAAAAAACAGAAAACTGATTATTGTATCCAAACAGTTTAAACTCACTTCTTAAAGTGAAAAACACATATTATATTTGTTGACAAATATAAATGAATTTCTACTTTTCAAAAAATCACTTAAAATACAATTAATTATTTTTCAAAATTAAAAACACTTTTTTTAAGCAATGGCAAACGAGTCAATTGTTTTTCACTTAAAGATACAATAAAAATAATTGATTATTTCCAAAGCTACTATAAATAGCTTAAAGAATAATCAAATTTAGGTTTTTTTTCGAAATCATACACAAACAGCTTAAAAAATACATAAATGATTTTTTTCTAAAAAATCAGTGATTATATCACGAAATAAGCAATGACAAACAGTTTAAATCACTTCTATATAAAAATACCATGTTATTGTTTTATATCCAAAAGTTTAAAATCAGTAATTACATGTAAGTGATTTTTAAAAAATATGCACATAGCACGAAATAAGCAATGACAAGCGGTTTAAAATCACTTCTATATAAAAATATTTTTATAGTTTTGTATCCAAATAGTTTAAAATTAGTGATTGTACATAAGTGATAATATTTTTGAAAATAAGTTATTATATCATGAAATAAACAATGACAAGCACTTATTATATCTTAAACAAACATAAATGAATTTTTGCTTTTCAAAAAAACAGTTAGAATAAAATCAATTTTTTTTCAAAGCCTACTATAAATAGCTTAAAGAAATAATCATATTTCTGTTATTTTTTTTCGCAAACATAGACAAACAGCTTAAAAAGTATATAAGTGATTATTTTTTGAAAATAAGTGAATATATCATGAAATAAATATTGACAAATGGGCTCTATGACTATGTTTGGCATGACATTTCATCTAGCTTAAAGCTTACTTGACTAGCTTAAAAGCTCTCTAAAAGTTTATTGAATTTATTTCAGTAGCTTAAAGTTTTTTTAATAAGCTACCTGAGGTAGCTTCTAGCTTATTGAATTTATTATCTTTTTTATCCTTATCATTTTACTAAGATTCCATCTTACCCATTTTATATTTATAAAAACATTAAAACTAGATTACCTATTAATTTATTTTTATTTTGAAATAATTACTATTTAATTTTTAATATAAATTCTAAAAATATTTTGTCATTTAGATAAATATAATCTTATTTTATTAAATTAAAATATAGAGTTATTTCTCTCATTCTATTTAATTTAATTAATAAAAATATAAAAAGAAAAAATAAATTAAAACAATAATATTATACTCTTAAGATGATAAATAAATTGAATTAAATTGAAATACTTAAAAATAAATATTATACTTTTAATATTAATATCACATAGATAGTGTAAACAAATCATGTTTAATATAACAAAATTATACAAGTATATTCTTTAATATCATTTTATAATTTTAGCTTGTTTAACGGCTAGCTTTACCAAACATTTTCTTTTCAATCAAATAATTTTTTAGCTTTCAGCCGGCTTATAAGCTTTTAACTAGATTTTCACGTTTCAGCTAACTTATCAGTTAGGTGTGCCTAACATAACCTATAGTAGTATTCAAGTGAGTTTAATTTTTTAAACTTGATCATTGTAGGGTTTATATATATATATGTAATTAAAATTATGATTAAATTCTAATAACTTATTACCGAACATAGCATACATAACATTATTGTAATGTACCATGGTGTTCTGTCCCTTTGTTAGAATTCATAAGAAGACTTTTAAGAGAGTCAGACTAAACTTCAGCATAAAGGGGCCACACACCTCGCATTCACTCATAGATACATAGAAAATATTCACTCAAGTATAGTTGTTGTATGATAAGATCCTTGGGAGAACCACACCACAAAAGCTAGCTGTTGTAGTAGGAGAGCCCAAGGTCTTATAAACCCCACATTGGAATCCCATACTTCCAATGTGGGACTCAAGTCCCATACCTTGCAATTGGGTCCTAACATTGTACTTCTAGACTTGGTAGTTTCAGCTAGAAGCTGAACCTTATAACTGCCTCCTAACTAACACAGTAACTGAATTATAACAATCTAACTAATTGAACTAACCATCACTAACAGAAAGTTATCTAAAGCTGGACAAACTAACAACATCATACAGACACTATAGTAGCAGCAATGCAGATAGGTGTAATAGAGAATTAAGTACAGAAATTACTTATCTCTAACAGTCAATGATTTTCAATTAACCAAAGTCTTAGGGAAGAGGAGGACTAAAGAGGCATAGTTATTCAATATATACCCTCACAACTTTATGTAGAAGCCACAGCAAGTCCTACACATAGTTGCGACAGTGCCTACTATAGGCACTTCAATTTTCTTAACCTATGAAAAGAGGTCTGAACTATAGTTGGGCACATGCTTATCTTGTAAACACAGGAGACTCAGATTTAGAGGACCTGGATTGATAAATGCTTCATTCGCCATTGCAATTCCTACAATCAATTTTAATCAATTTTAATAAACAATAAACAATCAAATATTTCTAATTTTTATTTCTAAACATTAATATTTATAAAAAAATAATATTTGTAAACAATAACCAATAATATTTCATAAAATTTTAATTTTCTACAAAATTTAATATTTCTAAACAATAAAAATTATCTAAACAATAATATTTCTAAAAGTATATATTTCTAGACAATAAACAATAAAATTTCTATTAATTTTTTTTATTTCTAAACAGTAATATAATATTTAAAAAAATAAAAAAATATATGTATATATTTATATTTCTACAAAATTTATATTTCTAAATAATAAAATAAACAATATACAATAATCTAGAAAATAACATTTCTAAACAATAAAAATTATCTAAAAAATAATATTTCTAAACAATAGACAGTATATATTTCTAGACAATAAACAATAAAATTTCTACTAATTTTTTTATTTCTAAACAGTAATATAATATTTCCATACAATAAACAAATAGTATTTCACAAAATTTATATTTCTACAAAATTTATATTTATAAATTATAAAATAGAAAATATACAATAATCTAAACAATAACATTTCTAAACAATAAACATTATCTAAACAATAATATTTCTAAAAATATATATCTCTAAACAATAAAAAATCAAATCTCTAAATTTAACACTAAACAAGTTTTATTTCTAAGCAATAGTATAAACATTAGTATTTCTAAACAATTAATATTTCTAAACAATAAACAATAAAAATTAATATTTCGAAATATTAATATATCTAAAAATTATATTTCTAAAAAATAAATAATAATACTTCCAAAATGGGTATATTTCTAAACAAATAATATTTATAAACAATATTAATATAAACATTAATATTTATAAGCAATTTATATTTCTGAAAAATAATATAAGCATTAATTTTTCTAAACTATAAACAATAATATTTTCCAAAAATATCAAACAAACACTCACCAAAATGACAATACTTGATACGATAGTTAGAGATGTTGAGATGGATGCCTTGAACTTGAGATGAGTGAGGAGATTGAGATTTCTTGAGGAAAATTCGTGGAAATTTTGAGAGGATGGAAATTTTGATGAAAGAATGAGTTGCTGAAGGATGAGTCTGGTGGTCTATTTATAGGGGTTTAGGACCGCCAGAAATTCACCCACAAGTTGCATGGTGTGTTGTGACTCCTGTGACACGTGACAGCCATGCACAGGAGTCGCAAGAGGTGACATGAAACCAATGCAGTGGTCTGCCAACAGGGAGTCGCAGGGGTCAATGCGACTCCCTATGGCCTCATACTCCATGCCCTGTAGCACTTGCAGCCTCCTGCTTTCCGACATTACTCTTATTCCCCAACCACCCAGAAGTCGCACAGCTACCTGCGACTCCCAGCTTCTAGTCCAGGTCGGATCCTACATGGCAAAAACAACCATATTGTGCTAATTTTTTTTTTGAAACACATTCTTCTAATTTTATTTTTGTATTATTTAAAAAAAGCCCCAAATGTAAATGGATTTGAAATGTGAAAAAACATTTTTCAAAATCCAAACTTGTTCTTCCTTTTAAAAACACAGTACCACCCCCACTCATCTTCAACTTTCTCAATACCTCAATCTCTCTCTTTTTGAGTTTCCATTTCCTTCCTCGTACCCCTATTTGGTAAGTTTCCATCAACCTTCTTTCCATTTTTCATTTTTGCATTGTCCCTTTCTTTCCTCATTTCATTTATGCGACAGTGGAACTTCATCGGATCATAATTTAGAACATGATAGTGTTCGAATAGTGCTAGGTTCTAAAATCTGATAGCACGGTAGTGAAACATTTTCTGAGTTTTAGAATTGAATAGTTTGAGGGTAGTGAAATTTATAAGTCTTAGCTTATAAAACCTGGTAATATTTAATGGTTATAATGTTCAATTTTGCTCCGAGTTTTAGAACTCGAAAGTACCAAAACTTTGAATTTATATTCTGGGTTTTTGAACTCGATAGTGTGTAAACTTTAATTGTTTGCTTCAAGCTTTAAAACCTGATAGTGCTTAGGATAGTATCGGGTTCTAAAATCTGGTAGTGCTTGTTAAAGTCAAAGTTTTATTCTCACAATCCCTTTCGTGTGTTTGGATAATAACAGGGATGATGTTATAAAAGCTAAAGTCTCATGTATTAAAATTTCAGGTATCATATAGCACAAAGCCTCACGAAATATCAAATCAAGATGTATTGGTTATTATAACCCTAAAATCCTTATCTACAAAGTTTTCACAAGCTTTATCGTCTATAAAAACGCATAAAACTTGCATCTCAATGCATCTATAGTCTATCAAGATGTCCAAGCATTTACTGTCCACTGGACTAAACAAGCTTCTATTGTCTATCTACCTGTATTATCTACAAAGAAGCACAAAGTTCAAAGTTTCATTTGACTTAGAAGATATAAAGGATTAGTATTATCCAATGTTTTTCATTCTTATGAAAACGAAACGAAGAAGAGGCAACTGTATGAAACTTGCATCCTTATGCATCTATACAGTATTATCCACTACTGTATGAAACTGACTGACGCTACTATGTGATATTGAGCCAACTTAATACTGGGATGCTTATTCTTATTGGTCTCGGACCTGTGAAGCACTACAAAAACGAAGAAGAGGCACGAATTTGGAGCTGGTTTTTCTTTAAATACTAGTGTTTTAGTCTATCTTAATCATCTTATGCTTTTGCACTTTAATTTTATGTAATCCTTATTTTCTTAGTTTTAGTTGTTAGATGAGTTCTGACTCTTATACTTGTTTGGGTTTTTAATGGAAAAGTGCTTAATTCTTCATTTTTAGCTTCTATGACCCTTTGCACAAGAACAGGTTGAATCTTACGCTCTAGTGGTCGGAATGAGACAAATAATATGTCATTGGAAATATAGAAGAAATATCCACAACTTTAATGTTGAGCTCAACTGATGAATCAGTCACTAACTTGGTCAAAATCTAGTTGCAAGCTTGTTGTCACTAGAATTTGCGAGTCCGAACAGTCTGGACTAAAATGATAATATGTTGAGCCACAGAGCTCGGAATCGGGCACGGTTATAACTATAAGCCACATGAATCTAACGTAAACCTTTACAACTTTCATGAAGAGCTGAAGTGAAGAATCAGCAGCTAAGTGGGTCCCACTACTGTATGAAACTGACTGACGCTACTATGCGATATTGGGCCAACTTAATACTGGGATGCTTATTCTTATTGGTCTCGGACCTGTGAAGCACTACAAAAACGCAGAAGAGGCACGAATTTGGAGCTGGTTTTTCTTATAAATACTAGTGTTTTAGTCTATCTTAATCATCTTATGCTTTTGCGCTTTAATTTTATGTAATCCTTATTTTCTTAGTTTCAGTTGTTTTCTTTTCTCTTTTCTGAGATTCCACCCAATTCCATGGGTTGCTAAACTCTTTAGTCAATCTTAGGATTTTTAATCTTCATTTGTATTCAAACTCGAGGCTCTGTTCTTAAAAATAAATATTTCATCTTTTTATTCAAGTTGATCTACATTCTTTCACTCTATGCTTTGAATATTCTTTTGGTTAATGACCGATTGAATTCAAAATTATATTCTGTTAAGAGAGTTGAAATCAGTAAAAGGATCCTTTAACTAATGAGACAATGAAGCGATTGTGGATTCCGTTCTCCAAAGAACGTAAATCTCCAATGCTGATTAGTTGTTAGCTTTGAGAATTATGGGAAGAAGATTGTTCTTGTACTTTGAAAGGGAGATTTCTCTTTCCTAACTTGAACAAATCGAATTCTGGACGACTGTTCAGTAGAGAATCTGGATCATTCAACTCACAATTGTGAGTTGGATTCGACTCAAGGACTTAAATAGAAAGTTAAATAAACCTTTTGTGACTAAAGAGGGTTTGCTGCAATTGAATGATTATAACCTGAGGATTGTTCGAGAATTATGACTATAAAAAAAAAGAAAAGTTATTTGGTAATTGGTAAGCTTGGTAAGTTTCATTTTATACAAGACTACCAAAAATAGGAAAGTTATTTGCTGTTGGTAAGGCTGGTAAGTCTCATATTATAATTTATTATGTGTTGCATGTATAAAGTTTGAAACATTTATTGCCATGAAATTTTTTTATGTGTATAATCACTTATGCATATTTTTATGTGTTTGTCATTGCTTTTGGAAAAAATCATTTTGAAAAAAGCAGAAAACTGATTATTGTATCCAAACAGTTTAAACTCACTTCTTAAAGTGAAAAACACATATTATATTTGTAGACAAATATAAATGAATTTCTACTTTTCAAAAAATCACTTAAAATACAATTAATTATTTTTCAAAATTAAAAACACTTTTTTTAAGCAATGGCAAACGAGCCAATTGTTTTTCACTTAAAGATACAGTAAAAATAATTGATTATTTCCAAAGTTACTATAAATAGCTTAAAGAATAATCAATTTTAGATATTTTTTCAAAATCATACACAAACAGCTTAAAAAATACATAAATGATTTTTTTTTTATAATTGGTGTTTATATCGCAAAATAAGCAATGATAAACAGTTTAAATCACTTCTATATAAAAATATGATGTTATTGTTTTATATCCAAAAGTTTAAAATCAGTGATTATATATAAGTGATTTTTAAAAAATATGCACATAGCACGAAATAAGCAATGACAAGCGGTTTAAAATCACTTCTATCTAAATTTTTTTTTATAGTTTTGTATCCAAATAGTTTAAAATCAGTGATTGTACATAAGTGATAATTTTTTTGAAAATAAGTTATTATATCATGAAATAAACAACGACAAGCACTTATTATATCGTAAACAAACATAAATGAATTTCTGCTTTTCAAAAAAACAGTTAGAATAAAATCAAATTTTTTTTCAAAGCCTACTATAAATAGCTTAAAAAAATAATCATATTTCTGTTTTTTTTTTTTTTTTCGCAAGCATAGACAAACAACTTAAAAAGTATATAAGTGATTATTTTTTGAATATATCATGAAATAAATATTGACAAACAGGCTCTATGGCTATGTTTGGCATGACATTTCATCTACCTTAAAACTTATTTGATTAGCTTAAAAGCTCTCTAAAAGTATTTGATAAATGAGTTTATTTCAGTAGCTTAAAGTTTTTTTAATAAGCTACCTGAGGTAACTTCTAGCTTATTGAATTTATTCCCTTTTTTATCCTTATCATTTTACTAAGATTCCATCTTACCCATTTTATATTTATAAAAACATTAAAACTAGATTACCTATTAATTTATTTTTATTTTGAAATAATTACTATTCAATTTTTAATATAAATTCTAAAAATATTTTGTAATTTAGACAAATATAAGCTTTTTTTATTAAATTAAAATATAGAGTTATTTCTCTCATTCTATTTAATTTAATTAATAAAAATATAAAAAAGAAAAAATAAATTAAAACAATAATATTATACTCTTAATATGATAAATAAATTGAATTAAATTGAAATACTTAAAAATAAATATTATACTTTTAATATTAATATCACATAGATAGTGTAAATAAATCATGTTTAATATAACAGAATTATGCAAGTATATTCTTTAATATCATTTTATAATTTTAGCTTGTTTAACGGCTAGCTTTACCAAACATTTTCTTTTCAATCAGATAATTTTTTAGCTTTCAGCCAGCTTATAAGCTTTTAACTAGATTTTCACGTCTCAGCTAACTTATCAGTTAGGCGTGCCTAACATAACATATAGTAGTATTCAAGTGAGTTTAATTTTTTAAACTTGATCATTGTAGGGTTTATATATATATATATGTAATTAATATTATGATTAAATTCTAATGACTTATTACCAAACATAGCATACATAACATTATTGTAATGTACCATGGTGTTCTGTCCCTTTGTTAGAATTCATAAGAAGACTTTTAAGAGAGTCAGACTAAACTTCAGCATAAAGGGGCCACACACCTCGCATTCACTCATAGATACATAGAAAATATTCACTCAATCTATCCATACAAGCACAATGCATCAAATCTTCATTTCACAGCATGATACTCTTTACTTTATAAGTTATTATGCATGGTCTGGAAAGGACAAAGGCATAGCATGCAAAGCTTCATGGTAGATCCGCCGAGTAATAAATGCGTTGAATTTGGCTTCATTGGAGGACACACATATTCAGCTACTTACCAATAGTACACAAGCACATTTGAGTATAAGGCATAAACACTGAGAAATGGGTGACAAAAACAGTACAAAGTTACAGGCAACAAAGAACCAAACAGAGAAACAGTTAATGACATATGGTAATATCAAATATTTGGATCTACTACTTTATCATAGCTACTATTTTTTCATTGAATTTGGATCACCGCTATGTGAAGAAGAACACTGCTAAGTTTATTACTTTGATTAAACAAATGGGTAACCAATTCCGGCAAGAGGACAATGATTCGTGTTTGGATCATAGAGAGGTGTCTTGGTCTTGAGCTTTTTGTAACATGGGCTACTGTGATCTCGCTTTTACTTTTTCCATGAAAACATTGTCCTCTGTCATGGGCAGCACCTAAGCCTGCACATGCCTCCACTTTCATTATCCACTCCATGCATTCTTATTTTTTTAGGCGTTGCCAGAGTTTCTAACTCAGTTACTTTATGGATACACAAATTGTTTACAACTTTTACAAACATCTTAGTACAACCATCCACTTTCCATTTTATTAATTAACTATTACTTTTTTATTCCACTTTTTATCTTACACTGAAGAGCTAAATTTTTTGCCACGACTGGGATGAAGGACTCGTTATGTTTCATCGTTAAGGTCATGGACAAACTAGCTAGGTACATTTTTAATGGGGGTAGCACCTCAATTTTTTAATACAATTGTATTTTAATTGAGTACATTAAAAAGGTGATGTTCTTTCTTTTCACTTTATATTCAATTAAATAACATTAGAGAATCTAACAAGTTTAATCAGTCTAAAAAATAATTATTTAAATCTTTAAATTGAAAATTTAACCTTTAAAAAATGCATTTTTAAGAAGACATTTGAACTTTTAATCACGTTCGTGTCGAAATTACAAAATAATTTAATAAACAAAATAAGATCACAGAAAAAATAATTTAAAAAATTCATTTTCTTCTCACTACTACATTTTACTCTATTTTTTTATTTCTTTTGTAATAAACAACCCGGGGAGGTTTATTTTCTTATCATTTTTCCTTTTACCATCCCTCTTGGAGAAAAAGTTCTTATCCTAGAAATTAATTAAGGATATTTTTTTTTTTGTTGGAGTAGCATTGATGCATAAATGATTATTAATTACGTTGACTTAGTTGGTAAGTATGAATACTTCTTAAAAAAATGTGTTTGATGTGCATCACCGATGTGAAGGTTGGTATCCGCTTTGTAAGTATTTCTATAAGCGACTTATGGTTCCAAAGGCATGTCTTGACTCGTGTTGATGATCGGAGTCGACCCGCCCCAAAATTTTCCTTTCAAAATAAAAATAAAAGTAAATGGTCATTGGCTAACAACATGTTGAATATCATTTATGAAGCTCTATAATCAAGTATACATTTAGTTATTTACCCCCAACCTCTTGAAGGAAAATATTAAAAGACTAATCCATTAACGACCACAAATTAGAAATCAATTGAGCTTATTTAGTCGAATCTAGTTATGGACGAGCATGTCTCATTGTCCTGCGGGAAAGAGACGATGTGTCGGGGAACCCTGTTTTAGAAGATTCTTGGTAAAAGTGAGTTGTTCCACTTCCATTACAGAATCTATCACCGTTTTGACCAACTCACTTTTTTTATTTCACCACCAAGTCTCCACCACCGTCGTTCACAAATAATTAATCATAGTAATGACAACAATTGCTGGTGAAAGACACAGCAATAACATATCTACCAAGAATATCATAATTGAATCGAAACCACGCTCTCTCATATAATAATGTTAATAGTTTTTTATTTTTAATGAGCATCACAGCTAGATCCAGATTTAAGGAAATAATAATATTAAAAGCAGTGCCAAATGGAGCTAAAAAGCCCCGAAACCAGGGTTGCATTCCACTTATCTCCTCATCTTTTGTATGTGGATGTGTACACAAAAAGAGTAATAATATGTGTGATGTGATATAATATAATACATGCATTAATGTATATATTTAGAGCAAACACACTTCTTACAAAATTATATGTAGCTATCAGGCAAATTGAGAGGGGATGCATTTAACGTTAGGTAGATGAATCATGAATGAATGTGAAGTTCAATGAATAAATAGTGACACGCACACATCACATGCACATGAATTTATTGAATAGAATACCTTAACAATCTTGCCTTCTTTGTCAGGGAAATGGCATTACTATAGTTTATCTATACCTGTATTCAACAATGGTTATTGACCATATTGAATCTGTTCATAATTACAAGAAAATATAGAAGAATAGAAAATAAAAATGCATATTAAAGAGTACAAATGGTACATGATCGTAGAGTAATAGAAGCAGAAAATAGATTACAAATGGAAAATAAGACATGTAATCAGAATTTAAGTAACTTTATTATGTAATTTCAGGCTAAACAATATCCACCTTTACAATTGAGCCCCAACCACAGTTGTCTGTCTTGTGTTTTCAGAAAGAATACATGGCTTATATAAGATTAAAATGAATATAATTGATGACTTAAATATAATATACAGTTTTGAGTAATGAATTTTATGTACCTTAACAAATGCATATAGCCCAGAAGAAACCTTTTTAAAAGGTTTTTACTGGGAACATAAATAATTCATTGCAACTAAAATACACAAGTGATGTATGATATATGCCAAGCCAAATGCAGCAAGGGCAAATGATTGCAAAACAGGGAATGGAAATCAAGAATCAGTTTTGAAATCGATGGAAGGTTGCAGGGAAGGTTGGTGATGGTTCTTGCTCTTCTCCAATGATATCTGCATGGCCATGAAAGGAAAAGAATCATTTCACATGTTAATTGAGTAGAGTATGAAGTAGGAATACAGTGCTAAATTATCATCTCAACAAGTTTATTACAACAACTTTCAATCGATGTTCTAAATGGAGGTGTTACTGGTACTATTCTAACACATTATCAACCATCTTACCTATAAACTAATAAACAAATAACCGCCAAATGGAGTTGTTACAATACAAGTACTGGTTAGTTAGTTTGGTACTTAGGTGGTTATTTAGTTACAAGAGTTTGTTACTAGTTAGTTAGTTAGTTTGCTTCTTATTATGCTCTTGTATATATAATGCTCACGTTATATCATTTCATCAGATTTTCAATTGATTCAATGGAACCTCCTTGTTTTTCACCATTTTTCTCTACTAAGAATCGTTCTTCCCTCCCTTGGTCAGCTACTTTCAATTTACTGAGAGGAGTGTATCAAGCATTTAAGTAAACGATTGCCGATGCGATTTTAATCTCCCAAGGCACCATTAATAGCATAATCGCGTGCTTAAGCGATTATATCATGCAGCTAACACCATAAAAGAAATCAGTCTAATATAACAAGTTAACTGTCACTAGAGATAACAAATCAAACAACTTGGAATTCGGGCTCAGTTGTCAAAGCCATAGATTAGGGTACGTTCGGAGGTTAGAATAAGATAAGAGTAGAATATGATAGAGAGTTGGATAAGAGTAGGATATAATAGAGAGTCAGATAAAGGCAGGATTTATTTGGGGTGCACAGGATAATGACTGGATATGATATAAGGAAAATGCTAAATGGCTCGAAGCCATCATTAAACGAAAGTTACGAATGCATAGATTGATTGTTCTCACTCTCCATTTTAAAACCTTACTCTGATTTCCGTAAAAAAATATTTGATTGTGTAAACACACTGTTGCACTTCGTTGCACTTCCTTTTGTGCCATGAAGCATTGCTCATGATATAAACTAAGAAAAATTATCAAATTTTCTTTTAAATAAAAAATACATAATTCTTTTTAAAAATTCATTTTCTAAATTATTTTTTTAAAAGATATTATTCTATAAAATTTAATTCTTTTACGGTTGGAAATTTTAAATTTAGTAACCAAAAAATTTAATTCTTTTACATTTTCACAGTTTTAAAATTAACTAAAACTAAACTAATTTTTATTAATTAGCCTTTTTTTTAAGAGAGCCTATTTTAATTAAAATTATGTAATTAACCGGTTGGTTTTAACTTAGTCGTGATAAGTGATAAAAAATAAGTTAATTAAATTAAAAAATATTATTAAAATTATTATTTTCTCAAAAATACTTTATATTTAAATTATAAATTATTATATAAGTAGAGAAATAATTTTAAATAATAGGAAATGATAATAGAAAATTAGTCTATATTTACTATTAATAAATCAATATTAGCAATAAGAACTAGTAATTGATAAATAACCAATTATTAAAATTAATATTATTATATTTATTAATTAATGTTATTATAAATTATATAAATATAAATATTGAAATAAACTAATTTGGGGTAGAATACTGAAAAAGAATATATAACTTTTATCTTATCATGTCAGGATAAATTCTAACCCTTTCAGGATAATTTTTATACATGATAAATATGATAGGATAAGAGACATTATAGTGTTATCCTATTCTGCTAGCGCGACAAACAACAGATTATAACTAAGATATGATTACTATCATATCCTGTCTCTTCATTCATGTCCACCAAACCATCTATGCAGGTCCATACAAAATGAATACATATTTATCAGCATCGACCTCATTGCTAATAGAAACCTAATATTGTCTACACCAACATTAAGAAGTTTAAAACTTCCATAAAGAAACAGGAATCTAGAACTGATAAAAACCCTGAGTGCAGTGTGCACTTATTCTGATAGGAACGTGCAATAAGTAAGAAGAAAGACTGAGTTTATTGAAGACAAATTCCAAGAATGGTTGCAGAGTATTTGAGAGCTTATTAAAAAAAACAGTATTTGAGAGACTAAGTTTTGGTCTCAATTACGGAATCTGATGACAAGATGAAGTCCCTTTGGGGAGGTTCTTTCAAGATTTGAAATTATATTTCCAGGAATAACAGTCTCGGGAACATTATTAATAGGAATATAATTCATGAGTAAAATTTATAAATTTGTTTTGCAATTATTTTATATTCGCGGGAACGTTTTTAAGTTTTACATGCTTAAATATTTAAAAACTTGATAATAGAAAAACTAATATAGAATATGGTAGAAGTCGTAAGTTATATCAAAATAACTCACTCCCAACGGAATATGTGATTCTCATCCCCTATTGTGGGAATCAAATGAAAAGAAGGTGGTAATGAGTTTAATTTTGATGAAGTGGGGTTCACAAGTTTTTACTTGTACAACCTTACACAAGTGAAAACTTGTCCATTTTACCCCTGTTGTCCATTTTAATCCCATCATCATCCCTCCATCATCTTCATCTTCAACATCTATCTTCATCCTTCCATCATCTTCATCTTCAACATCCATCTTCATCCTCTTCCTCTCCACCACCCCTCCTCCCCTCATCCTCCATGCCATCCGCCGCCGCCGCCACATCCACCATAGCACCAATAACTAACCGTGTGTTTGGATTCACGTTTGGAGAGGCCAAACGTGGATCCAGCAATCCAAAAACAACTATTTCTTACTTCTGCAAACATGGATCCAACACCCCTTTTCCAAACATGCACTAAGTCTAGTGGCTCTGGAGGGGGAAGCTTGGCCCACATGCTTGGTGTCCTTATCCCATTATTCTTCTACGCACACGAACGTCATGGCTGTTTTGTAGCAAAGCGGCAACCCGAGTTGTTGCCGCCACCTGAACAACTACCCCACCGTACTTGCACCATGGTACGGAGTATTGATAAGTAACCCCATAGTTGGTTAGTTAGAAGAGTAGTTAGTTAGAGGGTGATAATTCGGGAATGAGAGAGGAGATATTATAAATAACAGAGTTAGAGAGGGATTGCATCTTTGGGATCATTATAATTGGGAATCGGGAGAGGGTCAGGTTCTCTCAAATAACTTGGGAATTCATTGTATTCTTTCATCAAATAAAAATTCTTTTCTTTCCTCTATCTTTCAGATCAGATTACTATATTACCTCTGTTACTTTCACTTGTTGAAGATTTGGACTAAAAGAAAATATTACGGTTGTTAATTAAATGAAAACACAGATTTAATTAAAGGCTAAAATATGAGGAACCTCTCCATCTATAGGTCAAATTCAGAAAGCCCTCCTGTGCTTCAAAACTCAACAACTCAACTCCCTAAATTTACCAAATTGTGTGTAAAATTTATCACTTGTGCATGTGCATAAAACCTACTATGGGAGTCAATATGCAAGGTTTGATAAGTAAAAAGTAGTAGAGTTATTTTTGAATCAGAAAAAGACCTTTAGTTGAAGGAGGCTTCTCGTATGTTATCCTTAATTTAATGTGGGTAGACACTTAGCTTGATCCAAGGAAAACTGCAAGCCTTCGCACTAGTGGTAATACCCGATGATCAGCCAACTATCTGAACACATCTCGGGCTCCTAGACCATTTTTGGCACTCCTCATTCCATTCATTAAGTTCGTCAAAACTATTAGTTAGAATTGAAACTTATGCTAAAATAATAGTTAGTTGAAGAAGAAAAAAGCTCAACAGAGTCCAGAGCTAAATTTTGAGGTGAAGTTAGTAGCAAATACCAAATAGGTTATTGTTCTAATAACAGGTATATGTAGATTGGTGAAAATGACTAGAGTATGTAACGTGTTAACTTACCAACAGAAGATCTTCATCAGTACCAAAGGCTTTGCGAGCTTCTTCTAAGGACTTTGAAGAGATCCTCTTTTGTTTCCTGCAGAATTTTCAAGGATTTAAATTGATGAAATTATAAGGATGACAATCCACTCTCGTTTTAGGATCAGAATTACATGAAGACTACACAATAGTTTATCCCCTCATGATATGCAGATGTTTGACAAATTCCAGCAAATTGTTTATGGAAATGACAAAAATAAAATAAAATTGACCAATGTACTTTGTTTTGTTATCCTTTGTTATATCAGCAAATTCAGCCACAGTGAAAAGAAAAACAAGCTATATATGAATGTACCTAGTAAATTAGTAGTAGTTAACCATGATGAATGCAGTTTTAAGAATATTTACATGGATGGTTTTTGACATCTTAGGCATGTTAAGTTGTAAACATCTAAATTTATGAAATGAAAGGAGAGTTTGTAAACTGGTGCTACTATATTGATCTGGCTGGTTATTTCATCGAATATATGGTTATAGAAGCAGTGATAGACCTGCAGAATTTGTTAACAGTCAGTTGCTGGACCCTGGCACAAAGAGGCCCACGTCTGGATGGTATATTCTAGGAAGAAAAAAATTCTGTCAGCATGGCAGTTAGTAAGAAAAGGAGAGGATCCCGTTAGCAGGGAAGTATAAAGGGGAAAGTGAGGAGGGAGAGGAAGATGTTAAGTATCATAGTAAGAGTAGAGGTTTTTCTCTAGAGGAGAAATGTCTATAATAGGAGCTGAGGCTCTGGGGAGGTGCAATCAGTAGTGTAACTCATTCCACTAATAGAATAATTTCTATTTTTCTGCTTGTTGCTCTATCAATTGGTCCAACCTGCTGGATGCCACCCAAGATGCCTGACAGTGTAGATGCAATTGATGCATGCTTGGCTATCATCGAAGCAATGGGTTCTCGTCTCATTAATGTGGAGACAGCAATTGGAGATCTACAAACGTCATTTCGTTTACCTGTTTTGGAGATGCAGCAATGGTTTTGGAGATGCAGCAATTCGAGATTGACATCAAGAATTCTTTCCTCCATGGTGATGTTACTTAAGAAGTTTATATGGAGCAACCTCCTGGATTTGTTGCTCAGGGGAAGTCTTCTGGACTATTCTGTGGTCTTCAAAAGTCTTTAAATGGTCTCAAGTAATTTCCTAGCGTGTGGTTTGGGAGATTTAGCACTCTCTAACAGTTTGGTATGACTAAGAGTGACGCCGATCGCTCAGTTTTTGTTCGTCACTCAGGTGTTGGGTCTATTTACATGATTGTGTATGTGGATGACATTGACATCACATGCAATGATCATCATGGAATCACACAAGTAAAGCAACACCTTTGTCATCACTTCCAGACAAGACCTTGGCAGCCTTCATTATTTCTTGGGCAGGGATTGCACAATCCAAGCAAGGGATTGTGATTTCTCAAAGGAAGTACGTTATGGATATTTTGGAGGAGACAAAATAGTTAAATGTCAAGCCAGTTGAAACTCCTATGGATCCCAATGCAAGCTCAGGGGGAGCCACTCTCAAATCCAGAGAAATATAGGAGACTAGTTGGAAAATTGAATTACCACACCGTTACCCTTCCAAATATTTGCCTTTCTATTAGTATGATAAGTCAATTCCTAATTCTCCAAGTGAAGGGCATTGGAATTTTGTGATTCGCATACTGAAGTATGTTAGAGGAGCTCAAGGAAAAGGTTTATTTTATGAATACAAGGGCCATACACGAGTTGTAGGATGCTCATATGCACATTGAGCAGGTTCTCTCTCTAATAGGAGATCCACCTCTGGGTATTAAGTTTTCCTTGGTGATGACTTAATCTCCGGGAAGGGCAAGAAACAAAGTGTAGCGGCAAGATCAACTGCAGAAGCAGAATATTGAGTCAAAGCTACAACCACTTGTGAACTTATATGGCTCAAGCAGTTACCTCAAGACCTAAGATTTAGGGATGTTTCACAGATGACACTTATTTGTGACAACCAAACAGCCTTACCCCTCGCCTCAAATCCAGTGTTCCATGAGAGGACCAAGCACATTGAGATTGATTGTCATTTTATTAGATATAATCATAGAAGACTTTATGTGGGATATCAACACTAGATTTGTAAATTCAAGTGATCAGTTGATTGATGTTTTTGCTAAGTCTTGGCGGTGCATATGGCATATATGCTCCAACTTGAAGGGGAGTGTTAGATATCTTGTAAATAGGTAGGATATCTTGTATTAATTGTAATTAGGTATCGTAATCATTGTAAATAGGAAACAATGATATTATGTATTTATTGCACCAGTTATATATAATAGCCCCTGTTATGGATTCAGTCCAATGCCTACTGGTTCTTCTTATTCATGATTCAACAACAATAATCCCTAAATACCATTACATTTAGAGAAATGCTACCAACACTCACTTTGTCACTCTCTTTCCAACACTCTCTCATTTATTGGTTAAAATTCATGTTGGTCTCACCAAATTGGGAGTGGGACCCATATGCTTTAGTGGGACCTACATTGATTTCAACCAATAGAAGGGAGTGTTGAAAAGAGAGTGACAAAGTGAGTGTTGGTAGCACTCCTCTTACATTTATATGCTCTAAGAATAACTTTTTCCCTCAAAAATAGAAAAAAGTGACTCATTTAGTGGTTAAAGGAGTTAGAATCCAAATATTCATTTTTATTATCAAACACAAAGCTAAAGATTTTGATAATAAGGATAAAATATCATTGAGCAGAAAAGTTTAATGTTATCCAAGATATCATCCAGTTAGTGGAGAGAGGATAATACTTAGAGCTCGCAGGGTCTCTAATCTCAAACATATCTGCTCCAGCATCATAGCCACATATCAACACATAGTGACCTGCCAATAGAACTATTTTACTTAGTACTTGACCAAATGAAGTGATTAATTTCAAATTTTAAGAATGAATACTAATAAAAGTATATCCAATTTCAGGATCATGACCTGTTTCTTGCACCTAGATAATTATCAGCTCTTATTCATGATTGCAAGCACACACAATTTTGGAGATTAAGAATTAGAACTTAAGGAGATTTGCAGGTTATCGGTCCTTTTAGTCATTTTTCAGTAGAAGCACTAAGCATTAGCTACCTTATCCTGCTTAAAAACACTACTTATTTACAAGCAATAATCTATATATGAATAGTGTATTTGATAGGTACCTAGAGTTAGTAGTTAAGAGTGGGGTTAGTGGGAATATAGTTTATTAGATATTAGATATTGTTAATAAGCTTATTAGGTAATAGATAGTAACAACTTATCTTTTGTAACTAACTGATCCTATCAATAGAAGGAGGAAGAGCAAGAAAGGCATTGAAATTGGAATTAAACAGAATTGTGGAGAGTTCTGGTACTCTCGAACCTACCAGTGTTCTTTTTCTTAATTCAATTCTTCTTCAGTTTTCCTTGTTCTTATCAATTGGTATCAAAGCTCCGATCTTGGAGCTGTGGTAACCAGAAAAGGACAGAATGGAGAAGATGATTCCAGAATTTGATAGAAGCAACGCTTATTGGTGGCTCATCAATTTCGAGCAGCAGTGTGAGGCCATGGGTTCAACTGAGGAGAAGAAACTTGTGGTGGCAGAGAAGGCTTTGGCTGGTGAAGCATTCATATGGTAGTTTTGCTGGAAAAGACGCGATCAGAAGGCAATGTGGTGGGAGTTTGTGACGGCACTGCTGAGGAGATTCGAACCAGAAATGGAACCATACTTACCAAAACCAATTCAAGATTCTTCAGAGCAAGAAAGCGTGAAGAACGACGGAGTATTGGAGGAGGAACGAAAGACTGATTTGGCAGAAGCCAAAACAAAGGCGAAGTCCGAGTTCGCACCGACGGCGGAGCGCGCCACTGAAGAAGCGTTACGGAGAGCAGAGGAGGCGGCGTCGGAGGCAAGGCGCACACTGGTGGCATCACGTCATCAATCGGTCACCGTGGTCGATTTCATCGATGTTTCGTTGACGGCGAAGTGTGCGAAGGATGACGCCGAGAAGGTTATCTTCTTCAAGCAGTTGCAAGAAGGTGCGTCAATGGAAAAATTGCAGATTCGCGGCCTTCAAGGTAGGAAGATGGGTGAATCAATCTTTTTGCCCCAAATCATCGATTTAGGGTTTGATTGGGAGGGGCGGCCGCCACAAAAACCGCCTGATTCATGTCTGTGCATGGCGGTTACCATTAATCGACCGTCGGACTGGTTCTGTTGTTGGACGGTAACTGCCAACCGTCCACCGGCTATACCGCCGGAATTCCTTGCCGATGGTCCGTTCTTCTTGGTCGCTGGACCATGCATGCTGGTAAACGCCAAACGGCCTCCAACAAAACCGCCGGATACGGCCGCGAATGTTACCCAGATGGATCCTTGCACAACAGTAACCGACAAACGGCCGCCAGCTAAGCCTCCGGATACTACGGCGGTGGAAGCGCGACACATCAGACCAGTTCCCTCATTTGTTGTACTGGGCCTGGCCCAACCTGTTGGAATTTACTTTCTGTTTTCAAGGGTTTTGACCCGGAAAAAAAAAGGGTTTTGATAGGAAGGGGAATGGACCTGTCAACAGAGAAGGGGATGTACTGGTTCACAAAGAGAGTGTCAAGCCCAAAGTGTGGCGTGTGTATGAGAGGAGAATTAAGAAAAAAGTGTGAGGGCTGAGGTGGCAGTTTGTTAGGATATTCCCTCACTAAATATCATAGTGGGATTCTGTTATGGGGTATAATAGATTTTACATTCACCCTTGTGGTTAGACAGTTAGAGAGCTTTTCTCTACTGAGGAGCCTTAGCTCTGGTTGTATTTGTCAATTTCCATTCTACTAAATATACAATCACTATTTTCCATCTTCAATTGTGACCTCTGTTCTATCAATTGGTCCGACCTACTGCCGTTGATGCCCCGTGCCTCTAAGGCTCCTAAGATGGCGGATCGTGTTGCAGCTGTGGAAGAACGTTTGACCGGTGTGGAGGCGAGTATTCTCGCGTTACGTGAGTTCATTGGTGCTGAGATTCAACGTGCCGTTGAGAGCTCAGCGTCGGTGACCTCTCCGATGGACGAGTTTCGTTTGTCTGTGAAGAAGGTGGAGTTACCAGCGTTCACCGACGACGATCCGGTGGCCTGGCTCACACGTGCTGAGACTTATTTTGAGGTGCAACGAATTTCGGAGGACGTTCGTATTCAACTCACCAAACTCAGCATGGAAGGCCCTACAATTCACTGGTTCAATCTCTGGCGTGATTCTACAGAGGAGTTGTCGTGGGAGAAACTTCGCGAAGCGCTGATGATGCGATTTGGTGGTGGTCGTTTGGAGAACCCGTTTGAAGAACTCAAGGACTTGAAACAATCAGATTCGGTGGAGGATTACATCGCCGAATTCGAATTGTATTCCTCTCAGTGTGGCAGATTACCGGAGCAGCAGTTTCTGGGTTATTTTGTTGGTGGTTTGCGCCAC
This sequence comes from Acmispon strigosus, assembly GCA_030819835.1. NCBI lineage: Eukaryota > Viridiplantae > Streptophyta > Magnoliopsida > Fabales > Fabaceae > Acmispon > Acmispon strigosus. The sequence goes on from JAUAMA010000007.1 coordinate 33,473,643, forward strand.
GATATCCGTTCTCGCGTCCGCACGTTCAAACCACGCAACCGGTATGCGGTGATGCAATTGGCACGTGATGTGGAACGCGAATTTGCTGAAAATTCGGGTCATGGGTCCGGGTCGCGCTACAAACCGGGTCCAGGATCTTGGGCTCGACCTTCAAAATATTCTTGGGCCTTTCGTGAAGGGGAAGGGCGAGGCCTTTCTAATTCTACCCAGCCTGGGGGTGAGTTAGGGAAACCGCGTTCCACCACTTCCGCATCTGGATCTCAAACCGGGTCAACCCGCTCCCAAAACTCCACGGCACACTCCCATGCAAGCTCTGATCGCCAGAATGCACGTGGAATTTGTCATTTGCCGGCATTGGAGGTGAATGAACGTCGCGCAAAGGGCCTCTGTTTTCGTTGCAACGAGCGATGGGATCCCCTCCATCAGTGTGCTTCGAAACAACTTCGAGTACTCATTCTGGGAGATGATGAATTTGTTAATGATGAGGGAGAGATTGTGGGTTTGGAAGTTGACTTAGCGGAAGAGAAGGTGACTGAGGAACTTGAGTGTAAGTCTCTAGGCGTTTTTGGTTTATCAACACCCCCTAGACCTCGCACTATGAAATTAGAAGGTGGGGTACAAGGGGCCAGCGTTTTGGTCTTGATCGATAGCGGTGCGACACATAATTTCATCTCCCCCAAAGTGGTTGAAGCTCTGGGTTTAGTTCTGGTCCCTTCCAATCCTTTGGGTGTCAAGTTAGGTGATGGTCATTGTGTTATGACTATGGGTATGTGTGTTGGAATTTCTTTGGTGCTGGGTGACATGGAAAACAATCTTGATGCTTACATACTAGAGCTGGGTGGTGTGGACTTGATTTTGGGAGTGGTATGGTTGGAGACTCTTGGTAAGGTGACTATGGATTGGAAGGAAATGCCTATGCTGTTCACCTACAAGGGCAACTTAGTGAAGCTTGTTGGCCAATCTTTCAATGAAAACATGGCTACCTTCCAGAATCTGATGACTACTTCCAGAGTGCTTGAGGACAAATGGCCTACCTTGTTGGTAACAGAGGAGGTGTCAGACAAGGGACTACATGAGGATAAAGATTGGGCTCTTCAAGCGCTAGTAACCAGGTTTTCAGGGGTTTTTTGTGAAATCAGTGGCCTTCCTCCTGCTAGGAACACAAGTCACTCTATTGTGTTGTTACATGGTGCTGGACCTGTGAGTGTGCGACCTTATCGGTACCCTCATCATCACAAAGATGAAATTGAAAGACAGATTAGGGTGATCCGGAATAGCACTAGTGCTTTCTCTAGTCCGGTCATCTTGGTTAAGAAGAAGATAATTCATGGCGGATGTGCGTCGATTACTGCGCATTGAATAAAGTCACGATGCAAGATAAGTACCCTATTCCGGTGGTAGATGAATTATTAGATGAATTGCATGGCTCTACATATTTTTCCAAGCTAGATTTAAAATCCGGTTATCACAAAATTCGGATGAAGGAGGAAGACATTCATAAGACGGCATTTCGAACTCATGAAGGTCACTATGAGTATAGGGTCATGCCATTTGGTCTCACTAATGCCCCGGCTACATTTCAATCGGTGATGAATGATATTTTCAAACCTTACTTGAGGAAATTTGTCCTGTTTTTTTTTTATGATATATTAGTATATAGCACTAATTGGACTACTCATTTGGAGCACTTAGCTTTGGTTTTACAAGTTCTGTTGCAGCACCAGTTTGTAGCTAACAAAGGCAAGTGTGCTTTTGGCCAAGAGAGGATTGAATATCTCGGACATGTTATCTCTAAGGCAGGGGTTAATGTGGATCCTTCTAAGGTTGCCAGTGTGTTACAGTGGCCAGTTCCCAAGAACGTAAAAGGTGTTTGTGGGTTCTTGGGTTTGACGGGTTATTACCGGAAGTTTATCGCTAACTATGGAAAAATTGCTAAACCTTTAACTGATTTGACGAAAAAGGATGGGTTCCATTGGAATACGGCTGCTGAAGAGGCATTCCAACGACTGAAACTTGCGGTCACTTCTGCCCCTGTTTTGGCTTTGCCCAATTTCAATTTGCCCTTTGAAATTGAATGTGATGCTTCCGGAAAAGGTGCTGGGGCTGTGCTGATGCAGTTAAAGCATCCTATTGCTTATTTTAGCAAAGCTTTTGCATCATCCAAACTTTCCAAATCAGCTTATGATAAAGAGTTGATGGCGTTGGTCCTAGCTATCCAACATTGGAGACATTATTTGTTGGGTAGGAAGTTTATTGTGCACTCTGATCAGAAGAGTTTGCGACACCTCTTGCAACAGCGGATCACTACTTCCAATCAACAAGAATGGATAGCCAAGCTGCTGGGTTTTGACTTTGAGGTTATTTACAAGGTTGGGGTGGAGAACAAGGCAGCGGATGCTTTATCAAGACAACATGAGGAGGCAGAGGTCAAAACATTGCTGTCATACCCGATATGGGCTCAAGGAGGTCAGTTGCAGCAAGAAATCAGTCAAGATCCGGTTCTCAAGCGGATTGTGGAGGCCATTCAATCAGATCCTATGTCTAAGCCAGGTTTTACTATCAAAGGCGGTATCTTGTTTTACAAAAACAGGTTGGTAATTCCAGCTAAGTCCCCAATGATGGATGATTTGCTTCGCGATTTCCATTCTTCTCCTAGTGGGGGACATTCAGGTTATCTCAGAACATATAGAAGAATGGCAGGAACATTATATTGGCAGGGAATGATGAAACGAGTTCAAGAGTTTGTAAAAGCTTGTGATACATGACAAAGACAAAAGTATGCTGGCACCACACCTAGTGGATTACTGCAGCCACTGCCTATTCCAGTACTGGTATTGAGCGAAATTTCCATGGATTTCATTACTAATCTACCTAAGAGTAATGGTTTTGAAGCTATTTTGGTGGTTGTTGATCGTCTCTCCAAATATAGCCATTTTGTTCCTCTCAAACATCCATTTACTGCTCGTTCCATTGCTTCCATCTTTGTGAAAGAGATCGTGAGGCTTCATGATGTTCCTGAATCAATCCTTAGTGATCGTGATCCCTTGTTTGTGAGTATCTTTTGGAAGGAGCTCTTTAAGTTGTTGGGAACCGTGTTGAAGATGTCATCCGCTTATCATCCGCAAACCGATGGCCAAACGGAGGTGGTAAACAGGTGCTTAGAATCATATCTTAGATGTTTCATCTCTGACCAACCGAAATCTTGGGCTCATTGGATTCCGTGGGCAGAGCTGTGGTACAACACCACATTCCATATATCTACAGGCTTCACACCTTTTGAGGTGGTGTATGGTCGGAAGCCTCCCGTGTTGGTACACTTTTTAGAGGGCGAAACTAGAGTTGAAGCCGTGGCACAGGAATTACGTGATAGAGATGAAGCTTTGCGGCAGCTGAAGTTCAATTTGCAGAATACTCAGGAATACATGAAGGTTCAGGCTGATAAAAAGAGGAAAGAAGTAAATTTTGAGGTTGGGGGTTGGGTGTTTCTCAAGCTAAGGCCCCATCGACAACAATCCGTGGTCCAACGGATCCATCAAAAGTTAGCTCCCAGATTTTTTGGTCCTTATCAAATCATCAAGCGGGTGGGATCGGTTGCTTATAAGCTACAACTGCCTACTACATCAAAAATTCACCCAACATTTCACGTTTCACAGTTGAAGAAAGCAGTAGGTAATTACACACCAACTGATGAGGTGCCTGCAAGTCTGGAAGTCGACAAAGGGGATGTGTTTCCCGCGAAACTGCTGTCTTGGAGGGATAAGTTTGATGCTGGCACACATACTCGAGAATGGTTGGTGCAGTGGGAAGGCATGGATATTGGTGATGCGACATGGGAGGACGAATTGCTGTTGAAAAGTCAATTTCCTGACCTCTGCCTTGAGGACAAGGCTGTTTTTGGGGGAGGGAGTGATGATAGGAAGGGGAATGGGCCTGTCAACAGTGAAGGGGATGTACTGGTTCACAAAGAGAGTGTCAAGCCCGAAGTGTGGCGTGTGTATGAGAGGAGAATTAAGAAAAAAGTGTGAGGGCTGAGGTGGCAGTTTGTTAGGATATTCCCTCACTAAATATCATAGTGGGATTCTGTTATGGGGTATGATAGATTTTACATTCACCCTTGTGGTTAGACAGTTAGAGAGCTTTTCTCTACTGAGGAGCCTTAGCTCTGGTTGTATTTGTCAATTTCCATTCTACTAAATATACAATCACTATTTTCCATCTTCAATTGTGACCTCTGTTCTATCAGGTTTTGCTGTTTTTCCCCCACCTTGAGGATAAGGTGGTTGAAAGGGGGGAGTAATGATAGGTACCTAGAGTTAGTAGTTAAGAGTGGGGTTAGTGGGAATATAGTAACAACTTATCTTTTGTAACTAACTGATCCTATCAATCAGTTAGAGTAGATTATTATTAATAGAGGGAGGAAGAGCAAGAAAGGCATTGAAATTGGAATTAAACAGAATTGTGGAGAGTTCTGGTACTCTCGTACCTACCGGTGTTCTTTTTCTTAATTCAATTCTTCTTCAGTTTTCCTTGTTCCTTATCAGTATTATATAGAATATTATCATGAAATTAATATGATGTGTATTTGCAGAAAAGCAACATATATCCATGATTTTTTCCTCTTCAAATTTTACGAGTGTAGTTTTTCTAGTATATGTTTCCTTCTTTGGTTCCAACTGTTCTAAATTTCAGGTAATAAAAAACTACAGTGTTTGAAACTCGAGTCTCACATCAGATAACTTCTTTCTGAAAAGAGTTTTTTGATACTTGTATATAACCAACGTTCCCATCATACCCATGGATGATGTTATCAAGTTACATGCTAGGCACCAAGAGAGTATAATCTTATTGGTCATTTATTTCATACATTCAAATTGAATAAGGGCAGAGGGGCGCATGGAGAACATCCAGCCGGAACATTGACCCATATAGCATTAAAAAGTTATGAATTGTAATGAATCATCAAACTATCCAGGTTGCATCAGCCTTTTATGTCAAGTGGGTTTCACATAAACAAATGGGCTTACGGGTTTGAAGGTTCAAGAGCATATCTGATCCAATATGTGAGTCGTTGAAATATTTCATTGATATAATACCAGGATTTATGACCCTAATGGAAATTAAAACATAATACTTCATAGAGATATTTGTCTAAACTCATCATATAATGAAGTCCTTCAGCACAAGCAGACTGCAGGTGTTAACTAAATAAATGAAAAAGAATGCTAATTTTATAGAACACTTGTAAGATAGTAACTTTCATTTAGAAATATAAGTCCAAAACACACACAAATAGGTTAAAACAAAAATATAATTGCTCACCTGTGTAGCCAAGGTTATTGCTGAAGACGCCAGGGACATGAACATCATCTTGCCATACATAACTGAAACAGAATCCTTTCAGAAGTAGATAGAATAGCTCATCACCAAAGAAAATGCTGATATTGCGGAAGAAGAAAGAAAACAGTGATAGTTTATGTTACACATGGGGTAGCAAATTTCTAAAAAAAACGTCAATGATTGAACTTGGTTTACCCCAGGTGCCATCAGAATCAATGAAGTCGGTAATAGTATTTGAAGCTTGTAAGAGTTGTGACAATTATTTGAAGACAGACAAGAAAAGGAGGGGAATAGAATAAATACGTACCTCAATTTATTGTGGTCAACTAATGCAATAGCAATATATTTCCCAGATAATATGAGAATGGAAATCTCTTCTTCACTAATTGACCTGCACTGTAAAAAGATGGAAAGGTTTGTTGACTACTTATAAAGATATAACAAAGTCAGAAGCAAATATAGTGTCTACAGACAGAAGAAAATACAAATAAGCATAAGTTCATCTCGTCAGTTTCTTCCAATCCCAACAAATTTGCCAGAGAACCACACCATTTCACAGACCCTTGTAATTTCTATCCATTAAAATTCAATGAACTGATTTCCTTCCAAGAATAAAGTAACAAATAAAACATTAATGGAATGGAATGACATTAGAACATTTCCCTTTTCTTCTCCAATAGGTGACAATCTCAGAATTCTCAGACTGATAGAGGGGATCCAATAAAAAAAAGGCGGCAGAATACCTGTATATCAATCCCAGCCTCCATTGCTTTCTGAAATAGCGTGTCCACTCTCACTAGATCATTAGGCAACTCCTCCTATACAAAATTTGAAATAAAATTCTATCAACTTGATGCAATCAATACACAGAAGTACTACATGAATACTGAAGAAAAATCCCTGTGGTAAATTCTTCCAGAATCTCCAACAAATCAACATCAAAAGTGATGAGCATAAAAGACAAGCCATATGCGAAATGTTTTCTGATACCAATACATCTCAGATTCAACCACTCTTAAAGAAAAGCTTATGTCTTCAATTTGTTGAAATATAGAGAAATGAGTTTGCAAAGACATGAGTCAAACTAAACTCTCATTTTGGAGCTCAGAACATCAACTTGCTCCTCAAAAGATGATTAGAACAAGTTTCTATTGTTTGGTGGGATCAAAATAGTCAATATTTACTGTCTCAACGACAAAAAAAAAAATCATTTAAATACCATATTGATGTTTCAAAAATCTTTTGAGAAGTAAATTGGGGGATTACTAGAAAACAATGAAGAGCTTGTACTCACCTGGTAAAATGATTCAATGCAATAGTTTGGGTTTGCACCAAATGTCACCGTGAAGTAGGAAAAAGTAACAGAAAATCTCTGTAATAAATACGCCAAATCAACAGTCCAAATGCTGCAAAACAGTAGTTAGCAGGAAGACTAGTCAGAAGCCTGTCATATATATTTCTTATTGTTGTGGGGGTATATGATATTAATCTGTTTTAGTTTTGATTAACACCAAAAGGTAAACTAAATGCTGTTATTGGCAAAAATTAAGTCATAATCATTGACAATGTAATCCTGAAAAGTTATCAAAATTATAATTCATTTAATGTTTATATTCCAACATTAAAACAAAAGCTTATTTTTCCTTTCCTTTTTTGAAAATCTGATATGCACTTTGGTTTCTCACTTGAACCCTGAATAGTGTAAGCAAAGACATAATTACATGCAGAAACAGAATATCTGCATTTTTCAAATTTCTATTTGCATATATATCAATTAATGATGGCCAACTTCAAGTTGGATTCTGAGTTTTTACCAGAAATAATGAGCAGTCTTTCATTTCATGATTGGTTTTATATCTAAGAAAAAAGGACAACAGATCATCAATTCTGAAGCGAACATTAGTTCTGTCTGTTGAACTCCAAATAGAGGATGAACTTTAGTATGTTTTACTAGATAATGGAAGCTTCAAATCTTAACAGACACTTAAACAGGGAGCAGATAAGTACTTCACATAAAAGTTAAAACCTATTGGGTCAAGGGAGGCAGAGAGACCATAGATATCTACATCCAGCGAATTAAGGGTCAACGGTCTTTAAATCACATCTTGACCTAAAACCATAAGAAATGAGGTTAAGAGTCTTTTCCACTTATAAAGTTCATTCTTTGCCCCCCTCTTTTCGACGTGGGACTTCTATACCCATATCTAAGTTACACTAGAACTTTGAACCATCTCACAGAGACATTCACCCCTAAGTAGAATCCTTTCATGCATCCAACGGTGATATCAAGAGCCTAGCCCCCACCCAAAGGCCATGTGTCCTCCAAATCAGGCCACAAATTCTCTCTTTATACTTGTCCTAGCCGATCCATTGGCTTTCATACCACTTGTTGGGTAAGGGAGTCCAAAACACCAGGGCTTCAAAGCCTCTATGACCAATTGGTCAAGAGTTCGATCCTTGTTGCCTATTATTCTAATAAAAAGTTGAATTTCAGCACTAGGTAGGTGGGCTTGTGCATTGTCCACGCTTCAAACCGATGGACTCTTGCATTTAAGGGGCGTGTTAGAAATATAATATAAAACCATTCATGTGTCTTCACCCTATAGCTTAAGCTTTTGAGGTAGTTGTTTCATGACACATAGTATTGGAGCCTTCATGATTCATAAGTAAGTTGTCTAGCGCTTGTCCACACTTGAGGTCTAAACCCAAAGGGCCTTTGCTATGTAGGAGATAGCAATGCAATAAAATCACTCCTCTCTTCATTAATAGCTTAAAGTTTTGAGTTAGTTGGTTTTTGACAAAATTTTACCAAGAAAATATATTACATAATAATAACAACAACAACAAAAACAACAACAAAAAATTATTAAATATTGATAATATTATTGATAATATATATACAACATCCTAAAACACAATTAGGGCAAGATAATCTAATTATCTATATGAGACAAGGTGAAAGGTAAAATGCAAGTGATAATTCTGGGCTTAATAAGAGCAGAAGGGGGAAGACTAATATGTACAATTACAATATTAATGACAATGCAGCAAATATATGTAATTAGTCTAGAACATTTGATGATACCTTGGTCCAAATTACAATGTAAAGATATTACAAACCCTGGCACCTACCTGATTAACATTTTAAGATTGTCAATGTTGAGAAAATAAACTAGGAGGAAAGATTGAAAACTGAGAATGAAAGGTTATTCAGTAATCATTGAATGATGCACAAGTATAGTTGTTGTATGATAAGATCCTTGGGAGAACCACACCACAAAAGCTAGCTGTTGTAGTAGGAGAGCCCAAGGTCTTATAAACCCCACATTGGAATCCCATACTTACAATGTGGGACTCAAGTCCCATACCTTGCAATTAGGTCCTAACATTGTACTTCTAGACTTGGGTAGTTTCAGCTAGAAGCTGAACCTTATAACTGCCTCCTAACTAACACAGTAACTGAATTATAACAACCTAACTAATTGAACTAACCATCACTAACAGAAAGTTATGTAAAGCTGGACAAACTAACAACATCATATAGACACTATAGTAGCAGCAATGCAGATAGGTGTAATAGAGAATTAAGTACAGAAATTACATATCTCTAACAGTCAATGATTATCAATTAACCAAAGTCTTAGGGAAGAGGAGGACTAAAGAGGCATAGTCATTCAATATATACCCTCACAACTTTATGTAGAACCCATAGCAAGTCCTACACATGGTTACGACAGTGCCTACTATAGGCACTTCAATTTTCTTAACCTATGAAAAGAGGTCTGAACTATACTTCCTTCCTAGTAGCATTAGACATAATCATGTTTATATCATCCAGAATGATCTTCAAGCATTTCATATAACATAGTAATTACAATTTCTAAGCTTTTATAGAGGAAAAGACCTAGTTGAGCAGCATAGTTCCACCAGTGTTTGAATATCACAGTTGTTGGCACCAATAGTTTTCAAAACCATCAAGACACAAGCAAGGCCACAATCCCATGTATATATTTGGTTTATGTGTGGTACCTATAAGCATTGATCAGGAGAAAGTTTATTACAGAATAGTCAACAGAAAATATATAATATTTAAAGAACAAAATTTCAGTTCATAAGCACTTACTTCTATGAAGAGTGAACGGTGTAAGGAGGGAGTGCAGGGATCTATGTTACTTGATGATTGCTGAAACAGGTATGGTTCAATCACACTCAAATTATCTCCTTTTAATTCTCTTTCATCTTCCGTCTTAAGAATCTTGTTGAATAGCAAGTATATAGGCCACATCAGTGGCCAAATTGAGAGTGTAGAACGTTTACTTCCAAACAGAGGTCCAGTAAATCAATAGAGTACAAAGAGGGAAAATGACCAGGCCCTGTCGTGGATGAGGAGTCTAAACCAAATTGATAGAATTGCAGTATATATCCTACCTGCAGCAGCTTTGACATAAAATTTAATAGAAGTCAAGCATAGAAAATTTCAAGTTCTTTCAGCTAGGCGCCCCAATTTCAAAACCATTGAAGGCTATGACCATGAAAGCTAAGAATTTAAGAGCAAATTTTGATGGATTAGTGCAGTGGGGAAGGGAAAGGAAGGGGTAATTTTTTATGCAACCTTCCACTCTATTCAATCTTTTAATGTATAATAATTCTTTAAATTTAAAAATGTAAATTTAACCTCCCCTCCCTTCTCCTCCAACTTAATTATGATAAGACGATTGTTCAAGTAATTGCAAAACATCAAATTTGGGTGGTCTTTGAAAGTTGACAGTAAGGCCAGGATAGCTACACAAAACTTATACCTATTAATCCAGAAATTCAATCTTTTGGTTGTGTTTGTATTTACATTTAAGTTGGTCAAAAACACATTCACTCAACACAAGAGACATGGATTAACCAAAAACACATTCAAACTATTTTAGAACGTGACACACCCTTAGTTTTTTCAATTGAGTATCCCTACACAGACATAGCTGCGAGAGTGAGACTCCAAGGAAAGGAATAATTGTTCTCATGTCAAAATTTTGCACAGAAGGAAATTTTGTATCTCTCGGTAAAGATTCACAAATCAAAGGTCCCTCCCAATAATTGCCTTCTGAAGAGAAAGAAAGAAAAAATGCTAGATCACTTTGACTAACAACAGCAAAAAGGAGTGACGCCTGACACCAAATTTCTCCATTATAATCAAGCTTTTAAATTGCAGTTTTTCACGGTCATCGAGATCCTTAATATTATGAAAAATTGCAGACAAATATTGCAGATGCTACCTCATAATTAATTCTGGCACCCTTGAGCTATTTCTTCATAAAATTGATTTTAACTTTAGAATCAATTGTAAAAGGATCTCCAAATATGCTACTAGTGGCCACAATTGTGGTAGCTGACCTTGATTTAAAACTTTGCTCGTAAATGTAACAAATAACGATAAGATAGAAGACCAAATTCTCATTCAGAATTTCTATCTTCTATATTTTCCAGAGACTGGGAACCAGGAAATGATCAAAACAAATCCAAAGCATATAAAATTCCGACAGCATCATCGAGGTAAAATTCCGACAGCATCATCGAGGTAAGGTTACTCCAAAAACAACAACATCAATTTCCGTAGCTGAAATAATCGAAATGATCAGCGAATTGAACCAAATCAGAAAAATTTAAGTCCAAAATAAAATCATGAGAACAAATCTCAACGGAGCATCAAAAAACTAAACATCGAGAAACCGCGAATTACAAATGTTGTTGCAGGAGAGCTATAAAATGGGAGCAGAATCATAGATATAAAATGTGAGATTGGAACGAAATTGAACGTACCATGCGGCGAGCGGTGAAGAAGGCGCGTGTTCCAGACGGAGGAAGACAAGTTCAGGTATTCGGTTGGTGCATTTTTTCCATCCTTTTGATCATTTTTTTTGTTTTCTAAGTTTCGGATTTGCCTTTTGTCCCCTTTCTACTCTGTTATTACTATGCTCCCACTCCTTTCCTTTTCTTCTTTTCTTCTTTTTAATTATTGTTTTTTTCTTCTTCGGAAAACTTTTTTAATAATTGTTTTTCTTGAGATATTTTTTTCTTCCATGTAAAATTATAAGAAAAATGTTAATTTTTCTATGTAACAAGAAAAATTGGATCCATGGGCTTAACTCAGTTGACAACGCAGATTGAGATGTGAGAAGTGCCCTCGATCTCCGGTACATCCCAAAAAGGAATGAAGAACTTTAACAGTGAGTTAATTATGAATCTAGAATAGTCATCATTTATAAAATGAAGAAGTACCGGATTATTTATTAAAAAATATAAGAAAAATATTAGGTAAACCACTCAAGGTGGGTGTGTTTAAATAATAAGAGCTTATTTAAAATTCAATGCAATTATAAGGATTCACGAAATAATTTTATCCTTTTCTTTCACAAAGAAACAATCGAGGAGCTAGCTAAAGGAAAACAATATTAATGATTTGTTTAGATATAGAGGTGAAAATGAGAGAAAAAATATAAGTGAAAGAAATATAAGTGGAACAAATATAAGAGAAATTGAAGTGAATGAGTTGTTTGGATTGGGAGATAGTGAAAAAAATGAGAATAATAAAAATGTGTGATATGTAATTACCATTCTATCCTCTCATTTTAAATAATAGTATAAAGATACATGTGTCATCTATAATTAACAATCAACATAAGTATTTTTATGATTATTATTAATACATAATTATTATCTTACCTTTACATATTAATTAATATAAATATTTATGTTTCAATCTAATAAATAAAAAGTTGCACAACTAAATAATTTTTTATTCATAAAGTTGAATCTGTATTTAGAAAAAAAAATAATCATTAGTTAAGAGATGTTTTTATATGCTAGCAATAGCAAGTAGCACCGTTAAATAAAATAAAAGCATAGAAGACGGTAGTTTTAGGAAAGGGATTATTAAGTAATTGGTCCCTGTGTTTGTACCCGTGTCTGATCTAGGTCCCTCCCCGGAAAAATCTTTGTATATGGTCCCTATGTTTACTAATTGTCTGAACTAGGTCCTCACCGGTCACCGGAGCTCAGGCGAGTGATTACGTGGCATGCTGACTTGTTTAATGAGGTACACGTGGATTTTCCACCTCAGAAAATAAAAAACATTTAATAATTAAAACAGATGAGATTACTGGTTTACCCTTGAATTATCACAAACTGAAAATCCAAATCCCTAATTCCCCCAAAACCCACCACTTTCACGTTCTTCCTTCTTCAAACCCAGGGGAGATTTTTCCCCTTCCTGGAATCAATTCCAACTTGTCCTCATCCTCATCCTCTTCCTCATTTACGGATCGCGACCTGCCTTCTCTCCTTCATCTTCTTCTCCTGCGATTGAAGGGTCACGAAATTCCCCCTTCTGTTTCGTTCTTCAGGTCACGAAATTCCCCCTTCTGTTTTTGCCTTCATCTTCATCTCCTGCGTTTCAAGGCTCACGAAATTCCCCCTTCTATCAAGATGTCATATGTGTCATCAATTCGTGTAAGGCCATGTTCTGCAGGGGCTAAGGCTAAGTGTGAATGTGGTGTTCCCCTTTTAGTTTACACTGCTGATACCCCAGGAAATCCAGGTAGGAGGTTTCTCAGATGCAAAAATTGGCAGGTAAGATTCACAATTGGGAGTGAAATAACTGATTATGTGTTTTAAATTTGTGTTGAAATATCTCATCCTTGGCTTGTTTACTATTGTGGGTATAGTTGAAATTGTTGTAATATTTGCAGCTACCAGGGACTTGTGGATTCTTTTTCTGGATTGATGGTCCCATAAAACAAAGGCCAGCACCCCATGAGGCTGATACCATAAGCATGAATTCTGAGGTTGCTAATTCACCTAATTCAATTCAACATGTGGAGGATAATAAGAAGAAGATTAAAAAGTTGAAGAAGAAGCTTGATGCGGAGAGATTCCAAAAGCATGCTGCTCTTGTGTTGGTTGCAGTGTCTTGGATTCTTACAGTTTGGAGTTTTTGGGTGTGTAGAGGTTGAAGTTATTTGTTGATGTAAGAAGTGAGGGGCAGAAGTTAGTGAATTGTCCAAATTATGTAGCACTATGTTGTTCCATGTAATTGATTCAGAAGTTGAAATTAATGGAAATGGAAAGACTTTATTTGCCATTTACTTTCAATTTATTTATGTAATTGTTTCAAATTTTTTGTGTATCACAGTACCTTATTGTCATTGCAACTAACCAATATGGAATAACCTGTACAACACAGAGGTTGTTGCTATAGCAACTACTCAATCTGAAATCAATACAATCTCACCTAAACATAATATAAATTGTGGTGGTAGAAACCAATACAATCTGAAATCAAAATAAAGTCACATGCACTTTGATTATAGAATTCAACCTGCCGTTCATTGTTAATTCCTAAATATTGTCTCAATAATAAGTGGTCCACAACTACCAACCTGCCAACTTGTCTTAATGGTTTGGCCTTTACACAAAAAATAGACCATACTGGCCAATGTGGTCCACATAGTGCTGTACAACAAAAAGCAGCATGTGCACCCCATTAAAGTAGTACAAATCAAAAGATTCTTCACCCTTTACATAGTCAAAAAGCCAACCTATTACACCTAAATCAAAGCCCACTACATGCCCCAAGGTTTTTGTCAATAATAACACTGTTCTGGGTATGCTGAATCTGTCCATCCTCTCCATCCTCTCCATACTCTGTTACTGGAATTCTGCTCATTTGAACCGGATCTTGCACGGTTGAGCAGCTTGCACCTTGTGATGCCTGAATCATAGAAGTAAGCACTTCAGTCTCTCGTCCTCCTGCAGTTCGAACTTCAGCCTCCTTCTGCATCATATTCTGAAATTTATAAAGCAGGTTAGTTGCAAATCATTCAGATTTGAAGATAGCATAAATTGGTTGCAGAAATATACCTGTTTTTGAACATGTATGAAAGCAGGCCCTTCATTCAGATATTTTTTGCAAGTCTGCCTGTTATGTCCAAATTGTTTACATTTGCTACATTTTCTAAACCCCCTCTGCATTCAAAGAGAACTTTTTAATAAAAGTGAAACTCAAATCAGATTAATTCACAATTGAAATTTTAAACTGTACCTTCTTTGGTTTTTGGACAGCTTTGGTGGATTGTGAAGCTTCACCTTGTGGATTGTTTTGGCCGGAATCACCTTCTTGAACAGCATCACCTCTGTTGGCTTCTTCTTGGACTGCATCATCTCCGTTGGCTTCTTCTTGGACTGCATCATCTACGTTTGCTCCTTCAACCTCACCTCCATTGGCTCCTTCAACCTCAGTTTCACCCTCATCCACAATGGCTTTGCACCCCTTTTTATTATGGCCATATTGACTACACCTGCTGCATCTAGTAAATGCACCACCCCTCTTAAGTGATGTTGGGTTGGGGTCGTCATACGGATCTCTCCTCCTCAATTTCTTAGGTCTTCCCGAACCCCTCTTGTACAATGGTGGCAGAATGTGTTCAGGATCACTTGGGAATGAAACCCACTGGTCAGGCCCAGGCATAGGAGTTATTGGGTGGCCATAGCAAGCTTTGTAAGCATCCCTCCTGTAATATTGATGGACATATTCCTTTGGATCATGGCCCTTGAAACAGATTGCTGCAACCGCGTGTCTACAAGGAAACCCATTTAAATCCCAGAAGTTACAGCAGCATGTCTTTTCCTTCAAGTTCACAACATGCCTTTCTGCATAGTAGGCATGGGGCACTTCAAACAAATCCAATCCAACTTGCCTTGGGATCCAGTTCTTGCTCTTCTCAACCTCCTTGTTGATCCTCTTAAGTGGCTTAGGCATAATTTCACCGCTGTATTTCTCAAGCTTCTCGTTCATGGTAGCAAACCGCCCCATCACATAAGTTCGAATCCACTCAAGCAATGTAAGGATTGGCTTGTCCCTTGCAATCAATATTGCTGCATTAAACGATTCTGACAAGTTATTCATTACCACATCACACCTAGAAAAGTACCTGAATGCATGCCTGCACCAGGTGATACAAAACTCATCTTCATTGTGTTACCAACCGCTCTTTTTCTCAGCTCATTACTGAACCTCCACAACAAAGTGTATTGCTCATTAATTGCACCCTCAACCTCCTCTGCAGCCAACTGATGCCCTCTCCAGGCTTTATACCTTGTGATCCCTGTTCCGAGATTGACTCTAAAATCATCTACAATTTCGTTGGTGCTTATTTTCTTCACTATCCTTACTTTATTCATCAGTTTCTTTTTCACCCATTGCACACTTGCAGATTTGTTATCGAAGACCCGTGCACATGTGTGTTCCCCATGCAAGGTCTTGATCCTGAAGGTCTCCTTACCACCTACTTTACTGCATAGGATGAGAAATGCACATTCTTCACTTCTACAACATATTCTGCACCTTTTTCCGTCGTTCTTCAAGTATTTGAAATGTCTACCGTTAAGCACGGAGTGCTCAATAACTGCATCTTTGAATTGTTGTATCGACGAAAACTCCATTCCTATTTTAAACTGAAAATCAGTACACATATCATCCTCATAGAATTTAGGGAACCTCCGCTTCAAGTTACCTTCAATATCACTTCCACTTGTCATACTGTCAATATCATCACTCACATATCCTCCATCAAACTCATCTGCATTCCCCCCTCCACCCCCTCGGCCTGCAAGCCCTCCTACTACTCCATTACCCATTTCTCTCATTTGCTCTCTCAGCAATTCCTCTGCAGCACCCATCTCATTATTTTCAGGTCCCTTTCCTCTTCACTGTCTCCAACCTGAACGCCATGTGCAGTTACATCTGAGTTTTCACTTTCTGCATTATCATCATGAGGCACGTCACCATTTAGGGGTACATTTGCAGAATTGTCACCATTTAGGGGTACATTTGCAGAATTGATATTTACATGACCAGCAGCTTCAAATCCAGCACCAGCTTCAGAACCAAGATCGTCAGATAAATCAATAACAACAGGGGGACCGGAATGTGTTTGTTGGCTCTTCACAGTGGCCTGTAGCCGATGTGACCTTCTCACGGCAAACTTCTTTCGAGGTTTCATTTTCTCCTTACGCTTCACTTCCCCAATATCAGTAACACAGGGAATAGGTAGTATTTCTTCAATTTGATTAGCGCCCTTAGGGGGAATTACCTCCGCAGCAATAGTGAGTCCCGGTCTTGACAAATGCTCCACATACAACTGGGCCTCGATGTCTCGTTCATAAGAATGCCTGGCCATTTCCATAGCGTCTTCATCAGTGGTGTACTTTCTGAAAAAGCCCTTCTTCATAACATCCTCAGGCTTTCTCCACCATAAAGCAGTTGAAACATGCCCCAGTCCTTTCACCAAGTCCACGGTCTCGAAGAAGGACCACTTGTCCTCATCAAGCCCATGATGGACACTGACAGCTCCACCAAAATAATGCAGATGCGGAACCGTTCCAAACCATCCACTATGATGAATAACCAAGGAGAACACCATACTGCATACAAGTGCAAGGTTCAGACAGGCTTCAATACAGGACAAATATAGCAAGGAACAGACATGGTAAAAACCAAAAAGCAATATGATGAATGACCAGTGTTTCCTATGTACCAGTTATAAGCCTTTGAATAATTTTATACAAATTACATATGTACTAGATATTCGCATTCATACAGACATATATTAAATCACTACCAAAATTGACCATGGTGCAATTAGGGATTCAGTGTACAACAATGTACTCAATAAACCACACAATGCTGTCAAATAAATTAGGGATTTTGTGTCAACAAACAGAAGTGTAAGGGGTATTTACCTTGTGTTTCGAAACAGCCAGAGGAAGACGAAGAGAACCCACCCGAAGCAAGAACGCAAGGACGCAGTGGGAAGCACCAGGCCTGGACAGGGGGCGCGATTCGAGTGAACAGGACGAGAACCGATTCGCACCTCGACCACGATTCGAGTGGGAAGCAGCACCAGGGATGGAGATGGGTGGCGATTCGAGTGGAGAAGCAAGAAGGCAAGAACGCAGTGCCCTGGGTTTGAAGAAGGAAGAACGTGAAAGTGGTGGGTTTTGGGGGAATTAGGGATTTGGATTTTCAGTTTGTGATAATTCAAGGGTAAACCAGTAATCTCATCTGTTTTAATTATTAAATGTTTTTTATTTTCTGAGGTGGAAAATCCACGTGTACCTCATTAAACAAGTCAGCATGCCACGTAATCACTCGCCTGAGCTCCGGTGACCGGTGAGGACCTAGTTCAGACAATTAGTAAACATAGGGACCATATACAAAGATTTTTCCGGGGAGGGACTTAGATCAGACACGGGTACAAACACAGGGACCAATTACTTAATAATCCCTTTAGGAAAAACTGAAATGTTGCTCCACTTTTTCGTTTTCCAGAGAAGAAACTGAACCAGCCAGTGTCACAGTACGGCTTCACCTCTCCTCAACTTTCCTTACTTTCATTTTCCTGTTGTTTACCATCAAGCCATATTTCTTCCTTATAAAATCAAACGATCCGAACACAGTTAATAGTTAAGTCTTTTTTTAAAAGTCAAATATGGATTTGGTTTGGTTTTATATAAAACCAAACCAAACTCACCTAGTAGAAGGCACAGTTGATTGAAAAAGAGGCATGCCTACTCTAGGTGTCTAAAATATGAGCTTTTGAAAAAAATATTGGTAAATATATGAATAGTGTCAAACATCAAATATTTTTTTTTATGACAATTAAAAGTCGTCACAAAATTGCAAAAACCTGTTTCAAAGTTGCAAATATGCAATTTTATGACGGTTTTTAACTGTCACAAATAAAAAGTTTTTGATATTTGACACTTCAAGTGTCTAAAAAATCACTAGGCAAGCAGCTGCTGCACAAACCAAAAGTCAAGAGCTAACGGTGCCTCAACTTTCTAAATCGGACATCATAACAGTTAGCTTTTTAACTTTGCTTTAATCTAATCCAATGTTAAAAACAATGTTTGAGCCGTTGTAGACACAAAAGACTTTTGCCGTTGTGATCCCTACATGGATTTGTAGGTTGGACTTCAACGGAAGATGGGGAGAGATTTGAATTGAAGTCTCCAATAAACATGTACGTTTGTATCAAATTTGAAATTATTTAGTTGAAATGTAATATGATAAAAGAAAATTAAGTATAGAAATATGTTCAAAAGCAAGTTGCAAGTTTTTTCCTATTCAACAAAAAAAAAATGCAAGTTGCAAGAATTAGTCCAAAGTTGGCGCGTGATTTTCTGTGAGCAGTGTGTGTAACCATTTTTTTCATTATGACTGGAAAAGTCTTTCATCGCTCTGCGCAAGAGGTGGATCTGCTTCACCGGAGCATTGCGAAACTAAAGATCAATCCTCCTTCTCCTTCTAGTGGTGATGAGGGGAGGAATTTCTAGTTTGCTTTTCCTCAATTCTCTCCATCTGGAGAGGGTTCGAGTGCGGGTGTGGGAGATCAGAAGGTGATCGGGGTCAGGAAGATCATCTCCTACAAAGATGTTTGTCTGGGGATTAATAATGGTGGTGAATCGGAGCCTCTGGAGGATTCGACGTGGGAAAATTTGAAGAGTGATCTTGAGTGGCTTGATTTTGAGGATGGCCTTGTGGAGGAGGAGGTGTGTGTTGATCTCAATCCTCTCTGCCCTGAACTCATCACTTCTCGGGAGGTTAGGCGAAAGGCATGTCTCCCATGGTGTCAGGTAGCGTTTGTTAAGCTTTTGGATATGAAGGTCGGGCTCATATTCATGATTTCTAGGCGTTTATGGCATCCAAAGCAACATATGGAGGTGATTGACCTTGATAACGATTTTTTCCTGGTCATATTTGATAGCATGGAGGATCTGAAGTGAGTTTTTGATGGCAGCCCCTAGTTGGTAGCTAATCGCTATTTGGTGATTCAAAAATGGCGACCAGAGTTTTTTCCTAAGGAAGATGAGATATTTCTATCTGATTCACATTCCAGGTCTTCTTGTGGAATATTGTGTTAATGATATTTTGTTGACAAATCTATCAAGATAGATAGAAATACTCTTAAGGAAAGGGAAGCATCCTCTAGTAATTCCTCCCCCATTAGAGGGAAATTTGCTAGAATTTGTGTCGAAGTGGATCTGAAAAAGGTTTTGGTTTCCAAGATTAGCATCCATAGGAGGAAGTACCAGGTGGAATATGAGGGCCTCCACTTGGTTTGTTTCCATTTTGGGAGGTATGGCCATAAAGTGGATTCATGCTCCTTTTTTATGGACGATACTGTTGATCCTCAAGTTTTAAGAAAAGAGAATGTGGTCCTAAAAAGGAAGATAATTTCAAAAAATTCTGACTCAAAGGAGGAAGATTTTGGTCCCTATATGTTGGTTAAGAAGACTATGAGAGTGAGGCCTAATACTAAATGAACTTTGAGGATTCAATCCAAGAGCAATTCTCAGGGTCTTTCAATGCAAGATTTTTCTGGGAAAGGGAGGTTTAGTGCTTGACAGAGGTTACATTAGATGACCATCTGAGTAGACGGAGGTTATATGAGATGCCCGTCTGAGTACTGGAGGTTATAAGAGATGCCCGTATGAGAAGATGGAGGTTAGTGGAGTGGGAAGACCATGAGAAGTTGTGTCGTCCCAACTAAAAACTCATATGGTAATCATGCTCGGTAAAGAAAGTGAGCTAGAGTTGGTACCTATCTTCCTCAGTGACGATCCAAAGTATGAAATACATGTAGTACCTAGAGAGGGCCTTGAATTCATGAGTTGTGATATTGGTGATGAGGTGGCATGCACTTGCAGCAATGCATCATATTATGATTATGATTGTGGATTTTATGTTGTGTTGTGATGGTAACACATGATCGACTAGTTTTCCTGTAGCCTTGGTTGGGACTTATGACACTACCTGTTATTGGCTTTGCTAGTGGCTTACTCTCTCCCTGTGGTTACCATTTTTCAGGTACATGTATTGAGGTGGGCATGGATTGAGTTGAATATGTGATACGATGAAACTATTAAGTCATGGTAACTATCGATGGGTAAGGAAGTAAGAATTAGGAATCATGCATAGGAATCATGCATTGTTATTGTGTAGAATTAAGTGTAATTAGCTATGTAATGTGGGATAAAAGGTTGTGAGTTTGAAAAGGAAAGTAGTGGTGATGTTAGATGACAGAACAGTGAGACAATTGTGTAGGAAAAAAATTAAAGTTAAACGGGTGCAAAAAAGAATTTCACTTTGTTTCAAATAAAAAAATTTAACATTCAGCACTAGAGAAATCGCTGGTTGATCACGCTAAATGAATTGAATATAACAAGACAGTATTTGAGTTTTCAGCAGTTACACAATGATAATTTTATTTCATTTTGTTTTCCCTGTGTGCAGTTAATTTATTTTTTGCTATCCTCTTCTCTGTTTAGATTCACTCTTTCTAGGGGCCTTATGGTCGTAGAGGAAGACAGGAAGCAAGGCAATGACAGAGGATTCAAGGCCGTGTGAGGCAGCGCCGTTGACGCCACTGGAGATGGGTTCGTAGAGGGTTGCAGGAAGAAGAAGAAGAAGAAGAAGAAGAAGAAGAAGAAGAAGAAGAAGAAGAAGAAGAAGGAGGAGGTAAAGGTGAAGGTGAAGGTGAAGGTGAAGGTGAAGGTGAAGGTGAAGGTGAAGGTGAAGGAGAAGGAGAAGGAGAAGGAGAAGGAGAAGGAGAAGGAGAAGAAGAAGAAGAAGAAGGAGGAGGAGGAGGAGGAGGAGGAGGAGGAGAAAAAGGAGGAGGAGAAGAAAAAGGAGGAGGAGGAGGAGGAGGAGGAGGAGGAGGAGGAGGAGGAGAAGAAGAAGATTATGATGATGATGATGATGATGATGATGATGATGATGATGATGATGATTGTAAGACCCTGAATTTCCCCCCAATAATTAAATAATTATTTAATTAGTCCAGGTACTGTTTGGATCCGCTCGACGGCATCAATAAGCGATATCGTCAGCCGAAGTACCGATGAAGTACTCTTTGCAACACTTGGTAGTAAACCAACCTAGACCTGACCTTGAGTTCGGATGAGAATAAGACGTTTTCACTATCACCATGATGTTCAGTGAAGAATTTCATGAAGAACGACTGTAATATTGATATGGTTTCCTTCCGAAGCCCGGAAAGGACTTTTCTCTCTAGCGAGACTTTCAGTCGAAAATCCAGCAAGTGAAACAGACGACTTTGGGACTCGGGATCGAAAATCCACCAAACGACTCCGTTTGACGTGACGGGTCCAGTTGTGCGATAATTTTTTTTTGTGAATAGTAACTTTTGTGAATAGTGTTTTCAGATCGAGCGCGGCACAAACTTCGAGGAAGAACGACCCAGGCTCGAGTTGCACAAGCATGGGGCCGAGAGCCAAGGGATGTCCGAGGCCAGACACTCTCAGTAACATATGGATACTCACTGGTGACTAGAATTAGATGGCGACCAGTGTACTGACGCAGTGACGCGTCATAAATTTGGAATTTATTAATAAACAAACCTAAATATTTAATGGAACTTTCTAAGCTTAGAGTTTAGTCCCTGAACTTTGAAACTTTACGATTTGGTCCTCAATTAGTAAAAGCTTTTTTACCTTAACCTTATACCTTCCTACTTTGGTCCTAGAATTAAGTAAAAAGTTAAAAACTCACCCCCCCCTTTTCACCCCATAGCCGCGGCCCACCACCCTTATTTAAGGGGTTAAATAGCTTTCCTTCCTTACCAAGTTCATTAGTTAAATTTTAAGTGAAGTTAAGAGAGATTAGAGAGAGAAAAGGAAGATTGAGAGAAACACTTCTAGATCTGCACTTCTACCGATTCAGAATTTCAATATGTTGAGCTTGGATTTTTATGTAATTGCTAGAACCTTAAAGCCCCTTCATTAATGTTGTTCCCATGACCTTAGGCTTCAATTTGAACCGATTAGAATTTTGATTGGTTGAGTTTTGATCCCTAGAGAATTTTTAAGTTGAGCTTTTGCTAGGGTTGCCTTTAGAAAAGTCATTCCCATGATATTGATCTATGGATATACCTATTTAGTTTTCTTGGAAGTCAAGTTTTTGAAAATTGATTATTTGAATAAGTGATTTTCAAACTTTGGAATTTAGTTTTACCGTAGTTTTCTTGTTGTCTTTGATGTGTGTAAGTTAATTTTGAAAAAAAAAATTATCTTGGAATTAAGTAGTGTTGGCCGAATTGATCAGGGTTTTGGGACAAAGGATAATTGGTTTTCTAGCTAGCTTTTAGGTGTGTTAAAATGCTTGTAAATGGTTTTGGGTATTGAGGAAAAGTTTTGCCCTATTTTAGTGTGCAAGGGCCCAGAGAAAATTGTTTGTTTAAGACTTGGAAAATTGATTTTCGAAAGTATAGGAAACT
This sequence comes from Acmispon strigosus, assembly GCA_030819835.1. NCBI lineage: Eukaryota > Viridiplantae > Streptophyta > Magnoliopsida > Fabales > Fabaceae > Acmispon > Acmispon strigosus. The sequence continues at coordinate 33,496,325 of JAUAMA010000007.1, forward strand.
TGGAATTAAAAGAGTGAAAATGGAGCTTTTTGGTAAATTGGATTTTTGAACTCATAGCTTGAATTAGGGTTTTTGATAAACTGAAAAAAAGTTGGAGACTAGTATAGAAATGGAAATAAAAGTTATGTTTTGGATTGTGTAATTGTTTTAAGAAATTTAGTGGAGTGTTTGGTGAAAATTTGGATATTTTAGGGTTTTGGAACTTTTGGACAGAATTGAACACTTGGTGGGTTGTGTGTGTTTTTGCTTTCAAAACCTTGTTTAAGGCCTTCAAAATGATTTTTAAGCATCTAGCCTTGATTCTCTTTGAATGGTTTAAAGTTTTGAGAAGTTTTGGTTTTTGTAACTTAGTGTTTTCTGAATTCTTTTAACGATCGTCGAAGTTGCTAAAAACGTTTTCGGCTTCCAAGGATCTCCTTAAGATGTAGGACCATTGTTTAAGCGATAGAAACCTTGATTAGACCAGCACTAGGGCCTTTGGTTTGAGTTCCAAGTTCTAAGCTAGGTTGTGTTTATTGAAGGATCATGAGACTCCGAACCGATTGAGATGCACGGAGCTCACGTAACCGCCACGATCGATTGCCACTACGGTAAGGGCACTTCGTTTCATTAGCTACTAGGCATAAGTATATAACTATGTCAATGTATGCACTATGATTTTTGAAATTGTAGTTGACGGCGTTCTAAGAACGACCCGACTTTAAACTGTATTAATTGAAATATTAATGCAAGTATCTGAAGGCATCTGTTATGCTGGATTAGAATTGTTTGATGTGTGACATCGTTGAATTTGATTTGAAATTGTGGCTTGACTTGTTTGATGTTCTTTCTATACTGTTAATTGTAAGCATGATTTCCTTTCGACATGATTTATATCTGTTTTAGATATGTATGTATGCTCTACATGATTAATGTTAATTTTGAAGGTATGTTAGGCCACGTCTTCGAACGGCTAAGCCTTAAAATTGAGTTGTTGTCTTCATGTCGTGTCAAGCATTCTTTGAAGTCGTCATGGTTCAGTGATATACAGAGCCACGGACTAGAGATGCACCCTATCGGGGCGTTATACAGAGCATTCTCGTGTAAGAGGAAACTCCCAACTTATCGTCCTACTTTCTAGTTCGTACAGAGTTCGGAATAATGTCCCACCTGCCTGCGGGAGTTGGTGTCATATCCGAATAAAAACTTTTTGTACAACGAGGGTTGTGCGTGCATATAGGAGTCCTAGGGTCTTCGACCACTCATGTCAAATAATTGTAACTTGTACTTGCTAGTTGCTACCTGATTAATACTGCTTGAATGCTTATTGGACTTGATATTGTTTTTGGAAGTGACCCTTTTTCTGTGTTTCTTCAGATGGATCGTGTGTGCTCCTCCAGATCATGCCCGGCCGACCAGCGGAGGACCCCTTCACTGGCTTACCCTTCCTAGGGGAGGTGGCCCTACATTTCATTGACAAAGGCGACCCGACGTCATGGTCGGTAGATCTGCCTACATGGCGAGTTTGGTACATGGGTCGGGTAGCTGATGACAAGACAAACCGCTTTGGTGCATCGTAAGGACGTCAGGTCTATCGTTTCACCTATGACCTTCCCTTACCTCCTATCTCCCTCTTCGACGGTTCTAATGCCTCGGCGTTTGGGATAGCCGCTATCCCGGCATCTCCCGTCGCCGCTGCTCCTCCACGCCCTTCATCCCCTGAGGTGAAGGCGTAGACCTCTACTCCCCTCACCTCGGACTACACCCCCTGCCCGACGGAACCCTTCTGGATCGTACCTCTGTTGTACGAGGTAGTGACGAGAATCTCCACCACCGTCATAGACGTAGATGTTCCCGTGATCGACCTCACTGACTCTGATGGAGAGACCCCAGGCGGGGGTGGCACTGGATGGCTCGAGGGATCCGACAGCGATCCCGAGGAGGACCCCAAGGAAGAGGACGAGGCCTAGGCACCACGGGCTCCGGGTAGGTCGTACTTCTGGTAATTAGGGCTATTTATATTTTAATGAAAGGGTAGGTCTCTGATACATGGCTTTTTGTGTGGGCTTCCTACGCGGAGTCCACAGGGAAGTATATCGGTCTTATGAGGTCTAGTCCTAGGATTTCATAGCCTTTATGTATTTTCCACTTTTTGGGTTAGCCGGTCTATAATATAACTTTACTTTTTGCACTACACTTGGTGATGTAATTATGCACGTCTCAAACTACTTTGGTAATTATGCATTTTGTCTTAGCATGATCTAAAAAAAAAAGGCTCACATTTTCGAAAACCCCAAAGATTTTCCGCATAGTTATTTACTGTTCATTGCTACAGTAACGCCCTAAAACTCGGGGTGTTACAATGATGATGATGGTGGTGGTGGTGGTGGTGGTGGTGGTGGTGGTGGTGGGGGAGGAGGAGGATGAAGTGTGAGTAAGATAGTCTGCAAACTCAATATTGTATGGACTATTCAATCAGGAAAAAATTAGTGAATCACAAACTTAAAGATTTTAACCAACTAGCTGATAAGGTTAGGCAAATAAAGCAGTTAAAGTTCAAAAATCTTAAACTTGACAAAATTGACAAGGTTCCAAGAAGAGAGAATGTAACTTATATAGGAACTAGTGATATTCCTAAAATGGTTGAAATGAGTCATCCAATATCGATGAGAACAAAAATGTCCTTGAAATGTTGTGAATGTCGCTGAACTCAAGCCACATCCACCATATATTTGCCAATATTTAAAGCCTTTCGATAACAAAGATAAAATTAAGAGAAAGTTTCCAGCAAAAACTTATGGTTTTGATGTAACGAAAGTTCATCAAATTTTTTACATCCTGTTGAAATATGGAAAAATTGAAGTCGCAAGTGATCATAAAATTCCAACCAAGTACAGAGGAAAGTCCCAAGTTTCACAATATGTGACATCTTGTTGTGAATGTCGACAAGGGTGTTGCAAAAGCCTTCGAGAAACAAAAACATCTAAGAAGCACTACCAGAAAGTGGTTGCTGAAAAGGCCACTCAAAATGTGACTAAGCATCATTCGAATCCACCAATCAAGAACAACCAAAATCCAATGCTGGAAGAATAAAGAATTATGTTCCTACTATAGGAATTTCACCCAATAAATAGGTAATGATCAAATTTCCCTCATCCCATATGGAAGATAGTCTAAGTGGGGCATGGCTTGGCCTACTTAGATAATTCTCTAATTTCTACACATATGGTCTTAGGTCATACCTTAGAAAGTCACCAATTTCTAACACTCAGTGGAAGAGGGCCCAAAGATATTGAAAGGTCGCATTTGAGGTGGGGAGAACAAGTTCAAGTACGAGAATCCACTTGCTTATGTGTAGGTAGCCAAAAAAGGGATCAATTCCAAGAAGGCCTAAATTGGCCAAAATCTTCGACCATGAAAAGAAAAACTAGGCCAAAGACTTTGTATCCCAAGGGGAAAGAGACTATTGTACAGGAGGACCAAGAAATGATAACTAATGCCTTCGAGTCTGACTTTGAGGATGAATTTGAAGAAAATTGTGGGGTTGTATCACTACTTCCCTCAGAATTTTCTCAAAAATATAAAGTTAGTGATGATAAATATGACTACTATGTCGAAGACAAAATGGACGAGAACTACTTTCTATCATGACAAAAGGTGGTGAAGAAATGATAACCAATGCCTTCGAGTCTCGCTTTGAGGATGACTTACAAGAAATTTGTGGCACGATAACAGTACTTCCCTCTGAATTTTATTAGAAAGATGAAGTCCATGATAATGAAGATGGCTACTATGTCGAAGACAAAATAGACGATAACTCTTTTCTATTATGAGAAAAGGTGGTGTTGAAAATAGATTGATATATTCAGGAAGCCAGATCTTGAAATGAAACAACAACTTGAGACCTTGTTTGTATGGGCTGGAGAGCATTTCAAGCTTAAAGACAGAAGAAGACAAAAGGGTGCCAAGGATGAACATGAGGTGAAGGAGGAGTACGGGCTGCCAGATTCTATCACTGGTGGAGGTTCGAGAACCGAAGGGTGATGAGAATTTAAGTGAAAGCAAGAAACAAAAGAGAGTCAAAGTGCTCACATAACAAAAAGGCCAGATTGTGAGGGAAAGTTTGAGGTTTGAAAGTAAATCGGAATATATATAAATCAAAAAGTCTAGATTGTTGAATTAATACCTTCCTGGCTTTATTTTAGATAACTGAACACATGATTACAATCTGATGTTAGCACGTAGTGGACAAAATCAGAATTCAGGAGTGCAATATGTTGGCACCAAAATGTTGTTCATTTCACAATGGGTGGAAACATGTATGAAGAGTACGCAAGCTTATATGAAGATGGTTGCTTGATACACGCTTTGCAAGTGTACAAAGGATCGAAGTAATAAAAAGATATTGTCTCCACAGAGATTGTATTCAATTACTGATATATATATATATATATATATATATATATATATATATATATATATATATATATATATATATATATATATATATATATATATATATATATCAATTCTTTGATTAAGAACAGAAAAAGAGAAAAACAAAGGTTTGGGGGAGTTTGTTCTTTAAAGTTCAATTTCATGAAAATAAATAAAGCGATAGACTAGTGTGAGAGTTAATAAAATGAAGGTAGAACTTGGGGTCCTGTTTCACCAATTATGATTTATGCTAAAATTACCTAGTGTATGTATGAATTTGGTAATTTCCCTCTATGGTGATCTAGCCTATATTCCTACTTACTAATTTCTTAGCTAAGAAGTATTCCCAATTCAAAGATTAAGTCTGATTTAGTAGCACTTAGAACGTTGAAGTGAAGAATAAATATTAACTCACACTACCACCATTAGTTCCTACCCTCATTCCTAATGTCGTAGAGAAAAACTAATCAATTCACCCACTGAATTCCTAAATCCTAATCAAACTTTCATTCCTCATAGAATAAAACAAAATTACTTGTGTCGACTCAAGCATGCAATAATAACTGAAGGTGAATTCATAGAAAAAGAATCGTTCATACATAAACTAAGAAATCATAATAAAAACTATAAAATGATCCACATCCCAAGTGCTAAAGAGGATTAGTTCCTCATAGAATTCATGGAAACAAGATAAAAATTAGAGAAAGAATTCAAAACCATGAAAAAACGAAGTAAACAGCGCTCTCCACGACCTGGAACAAATTCTTTGTGTCTCCCAATGTTCCCACTACAGCTACCGTTACACCATTTTACCGTGACTGCGGTGACCTCTTTTGGGCGCAGCTGTGCTGGCTTTTGACAGCTCTGACATTGTTTCATAAAATGGCTCATACAGACTCATCCACTGTCGGATTGAGCTGAAATTTTGATATGTTGTTCCTTACTCATTGATCTTCAATTCGATTGATCAGATCGCCAAGAAGATGTCTGATATAGGAGAACCAACCCATGCAAGATGCAGTCAAATTACTGAAATGAAATCTGCAGCACCAAAACCACGAGGAACGCATAAAAATACCTAATAATTCTATGAATGTCCTAAAATAACCTAGAAATATACAAAAAATGCATGAACTAAGCCTGAAGTGTCATAAAATGATGAAATTATCCTAATTAATTTATTAAACTACGGGTCATCATTGTTCAGTCCTAATTAAGAATCAGACAAGATTCTCTCTCGGAGCTTAAAACAATGTGCGATGGTGAGTGTCCCTGGGATAACGATGGTGTTGTTGGTTCCACGGCGAGGGGGTAACTACAGAAGACACTCTGACGCTCAAGTCAGTATAGTGTTTGGGAGATATTTTCTGGAGACTCGGTAGAACTCAAGTGAAAATTCTTAGAATGAATAACATGTTATGTAAATGAATGATAAAACTTGTATTTATAGCCCCGTTGTCCACGGAGGTTGTCACTACAAGTGTATGAGAATTCCCTTATATGGAACTTCCGAGCACGCGGGCAGCCTTTAGCTGTCTTACTTTGGTTTGGTATATCTCGGCCCTCATTGTGGCCGATCAGTCTCTAGCTGATGTTCCTTTCCAAGTCATTCAATTTGTCCTTATGGCAAGTGCTTAGGTGCATAATTTTTGGTCGACTGAGATGCTTTCGGGCCCGACGAATTTCTTTTCAGCCGAAACAATGGTTAGTCATAGATGTTCCAAGATAAGAGCCGGTACGGAGAAACTTTGCATGTGGATGAGATATATTGACAAATGCAGGGGCCTAAGTCTAAGGATAAGGATATTTTAAAATATGGATGGGGGACTTAGGTTCAACACGTGAAATTTGAAAATGAGTCTAATCCTTAATTTTAGGAGAAGTTGTTACAAGCGCGAGATCATATGATGCACTAGAAGAGTAGTCTTCTAAGCTAACTAAGAGTGAGAGGCACAACACCTCATGATCTTAAGTGGATCACTAGAAGATAAGACGTAAGTTAGTAGTTAAAGACATGTTAATCGTAGTAGTTAGTCGAAATTATCCCTATGAATTGGGACACAGTTATTTGTAATAGAATCATTACAATCACTAATCAAAATACAAATTTACCGTAGTCAGTCAGAGTTATTTTTATGTTACCATTTACTTATTCCGACTTTATTTATTCCTTTTAGCCATTTACTTCAAGTTTTATTCTTTTATATTTAGTCATTTCAATTATTTTCCAGCCGTTTTTCCCCTTACCATTGTTAGCGCTCACCTTCTTCTCTATTTCTAAGTAGCAATAACTACGAGCTTTTTGATGTATCTTAGGAACTTCCATCGAAAAACATGCTCTCTACCTCGAGTAGCCACATGTTTAGAAAATCTTTACGTTAGTTTCTCAGCCGACTCATATGGCTACTCCTAAACCAAATTTATTTGAACCAACAATATTAGATGAGGTTATTAACTTACTATTACTTTTTATTATATTTAGAATGAGTAAGTTAGAAACCTAATAAATGTGCACAATATTAATAGTGTTTTACTTATTTGGTGTTTATAAAGAGAAAACTAGTTACAAAATTTCCACACAAGGTTATAAAATATTTGAAAATTAAAACATCTATTCTCCCACATAAATCCAACATTGCAAAGGGGATGATAAAGTGGGGAGTAAATGATATGACGAAATCATTTTAAATTTAACATCTGAAATATTCTATGCCAGTGAATATTTTGCCCATGCATTAAAGAAATCATAACATGCTTAATTTGAAAAAATGAGCACACGATATTGTGTGAACTGTCAAAAGCAAAAAGCAAAATCAAAATCTTTGGGCGAAATTAGCTGGATATGATCATATGATGCTTATTTGTATTAGCTCTTAATTTAGCATTCGGAGTGATGCTGTTCTATTAAAGGAAGCTGAGTCCAGCAAAAATTCAATGGTGATAAATGGCATCAAAGAACTTTGATAGTATGAGTTGGCAGATTTAATGTCTTTATTATGGTGGCAATTTCAATTTCATCAGATATACCTCAAAGGGACATTTCCAATTAAAGCCCGTATATATTTTACACAAAAATGTAGAATTAAGAATATAAAACATGATCAGTCTACATAAATTGACAGGTTATTTTCAAAAAAAAATAAAAATTGACAGGTTATTATGCAAATTATTTCTTTAATTCCTGGCGCAAACTTGGCTAAGTCAACTTCTACCATTAAAAATATAATATATTAATATTTTATTTTTTACATGCGAAAAGAAAAACAAAGAAAACAAACTAAAGCATTTGTGCAAAGTAAAAGAATCACGCTAGACGACGGAGAGCGCCAAATCTGGAGAGGAGGTCTTCCCTTCGCGGCATTACGGACTAAAGCATCAGTAACCAAATTATGCTCCCTCGGAATCAACGACACACTCACCACCCAGTCCCAATTCAGCATAGCTCTAATGCGAAGAATAACATCTCTGCCCCAAAAGGTAGCAACATCAATATTATTACTAAGCACATGCAAGACATCACTACAATCTGAGTAGCACACAATTTCTCTAATCTTCAAGTCCTAAGCATGTTGTAAACCATTCTCCACTGCTAGAAGCTCCGCAAGGAACGCACTCCCCGGTCCTTTTCTGCCAGAAACGCCAAACCTCCAGTTACCTAACATATCACAAATAACTACTCCTATTCCCATACCGTTGCGAATGGGGTTCCAACTCCCATCCACATGCATAAACATGACAGTGCTCAAGTTGCCAAAAGAGGAACCATGATAAAGTAAATCAACACCTTGCCGCTGGGTGTCAGAGCTAGAAGCAACAGACGCAGACGGCGAGCCAAGGTGCGTATGAATATCAAACACACGAGCAGACAAATGAGGAGTTTCATTGGATCCCATCGCCCATAGCTTCCAAGAACTAACATCATTCAAAATATTTCTCAATAGAATATTCATAGAAGTTTGAACGCACATCTTAATTGTTCTCTTTTTCATTTGGTATATTAAATTGGTCTACAATTCCGATTCAGATGTGATGAAGGCCAAATGTGTTGCCGAATTGTTTTTTTTTCCATATTTTATAACCATTGCACAAATTTTTCACTCTCAATTTACTACTAGATATTTTCCCTCTATATAGAAAACTAAACTATCACTCAACCATTCATAGCTCATACAATTTCACATCCAATTATTAATATTATTGGCCGCGGATATTCATTTATTTGGAGAATGAAAATAAAAATGTAGATTAGAAAGTTGAGGCATGCAAGAACAAGCCTCTGGTCTCTTCTAGTTGTCTAAAACTAGCTTAAGTTTTGTTGTGTTCTCTGGATAAATTATAATCAAGTTATAGTGGCACGAATGGTAAAATTATAAAGTTATGGGGCACTTACTATATTTTGTATTTTGTGTGGGAAAATTTACAATTTATATTTTAAAGGTGTGTTAGATGAGGTAATTTTTGGAGGGAATGTAATTTTAGAGGCTATTTAAAATGTTTTGTCATGAAATACATTGTTTGGCTAAATTTTTAAAAGGAATTGTTAATACATAGTAATTTAACTAGGTATTTTTACTAACTAAATTCAAGGGAATTGAAATAACCCAAAAAAATGAAGGAATTTCAAATTTCTCTCTCTCTCTCTCTCTCTTATGTCCCTTACCCTATCAAAAATGTCAAACCTGACTTGAACGCGCTGAGCCGACCTTAAAACCCTTAAATGGACGGAAAAATCCTAAAATCGTCCCAAAACCCTAGAATCGACCCAAAAACCTAAAATTAGCTGAAAACCCTAAAATCGGCTGAAAATTTTAAAATTGGCCCAAACCCCTAGAATTGGCTGAAAACCCTAAAATTGGCCTGAAACACTTAAGTCAACCTTAAACCTCCACTTGAACCCTAAATTCGGCCGAGAAACATAGAATCGCGCGCAAAACCCTAAAATCAGCTGAAAACAGTAAAATTGACCCAAACCCAACCTAGACAATAAAGTCATCCAAAAACCCTAAAATCATCCCAAAAACCTAAAACCAGCCAAAACCTTAAAATCAGCCGAAAAACCTAACATCGGCAAAAAACCCTAAAATCGACCAAAAAACCTTAAATCGACCTTAAACTGGACCTGAACCCTAAAATCGGCCCAAAAACCTATAAGGTTGAGTTTAGGGTCGATTATAGGTGTCTGGGCCAATTTTAGGGTTGTGGGTCGATTTTTGGGTTTTCGATCTTTCTAAGGATTTTCAGCCGATTTTAGGGTTTCGGGCCAATTTTAGGATTTTTCGGTCGATTTTTGGGATTCGAGTTGATTTTAGGGTTTAAGGTCAATTTTATGGTTTCGGGTCAATTATAAGGTTTTTGGCTAATTTTAGGGGTTTGGGTCGAATTTCGGAGTTTTCAGCCGATTTTAGGGTTTCGGATCAATGTTAGGGTTGTTCAGCCGATTTTAGGGTTTCTTGCTGATTTTAGTGTCCAGGTCAGGTTTTGGGTCGATTTTAGGGGTTTTTAGCCGATTTTAGAGTTATGGGCCAATTTTAGGAGTTTCGGGCGATTTTAGGGGTTTTCAGCCGATTTTAGGGTTTAGGGCCAATTTTAAGGTTTTGGGCCAATTTTACGGTTTTTTCAGCCGATTTTAGGGTATTCGGCCAATTTTAGAAATTTGGGCCAATTTTAGGGTTGAGGTCAGGTTTAGAGCTGACTTTAGGGTTTAGGTCAGCCCGACCCTAAAATCGACCGACTTTAGGGTTTTGGGCTAATTTTAGGGTTCAAGTCGGGTTTAGGGTCGATTTGAGATTTTTTGGCCGATTTTATAAAAACTATCATTGTTTTATTAAAATAAAAAAATTAGATGAAGGAAATTTAATTACATCACGCAAACAAAGAATTTACAATTGAATGAGTTCCAATCATTTAATCCAAACAATGGAATTTGAAAATTTAGTTAAAATCCCTTGAATTTCTATATTCCCCAATCCAAACACACTCTAATAATAGTATTAATAAAAAAATTGAAAAATTGTGGGGGATAGGGACTCCCTAAGCTAAAGGGTGGATCTGCCCCTGATGCCAAACATGGCAGGGCGAGGTGAGTCATACAATTCAACTGCGAACTTGCGTAACTCACCCCCACTTAACCCGTCAACTTGGCGGGCCAACCTACAACTTAGCGAGAAAACCTTTACATCTAGTGTGAGTAAGAAGTCCCACATTAGATGAAAATGAAAGTGTTGAGCTGTTTATAAGGGAGATGACTCATATACCTACTGTCTTGAGGTTTTGAGTGAAACACGTGAGGTCCAATCCACTTCGTGATTTACCCTTTAGCCCAATGCGAAGATTCTATGGAGTTTTATGCTTCTCATCGCCCAATAAAACTGCGGGTCAACTTACCTTTTTTCGACAAATGTATTTTTAAATGTTTTAGCTTTTTGAATGAATTTTGATAGCAAACTCAAGGGTCCACTAACCTATAAAAAGAAACTTATTTAATATTTTTACATCATATATTATTAATTACTTTTTTACTTGCGAGCTAATTTATCAACTCACTAATCCACTACTAAGTAGGACGAATTGATTTTTAACTCATAAATTCTCTAGCGAGCCAACCCGATTCATCATGTTTTAGGTAGATTAAAAGCGAAGGGGGCGAGTTGGGGCGAACCAGCCCACATTACCACCATGCAGTGAGTAAGTCCTTCACAATCAAGACACAACCATGCGAAATTTTCTCAAATCATGACATTGCATTAGGATTAAAGTACCAAATTAATTCTTTCCTTACTATACGTGGGTCCAAAATCTTCTGAAATCGTGATCTTTCAATTTGTTTGCATAAAAGTAGGATATCATTTTAGGAAAAGTTACATTTGCAAAAATTGCAAGGAATTAATTACTTACTAAAGTAAAATGATATTTAATAGAAGATCAATTTATATGATTTCGTGTGAACTATCGGCCGAGCATTTAAATCAAGTGTTATCAAACTTATTAAATATATCAGATTCGAGTCTTAAATATTTATCCATAATCCAATAAGATTATTTGATGTAGGAGGGAGAAATATGAAGCTTTTTTAAAAGTTTGATGGAGCTTTTAATTATCTCATGGTTTTTGGTTACAAGAGGAGGAAAACCGTTTTTATCTTATGATGTAAGCACCTAAGTAAATGTTTTTTCAAACTTATTGAAATAGGATAATTATGAATTCACCTTGTAAGATTTTTCAAGCTTATTTTAATAACTTTTTAACTTTTAGATTAATTTAAGAATAAAATTTAATTGTTTTTGTGCACTTATTTCAATAAATACATATCAAATGAACTTATAAATACACGTATGTTAATATATATATATATACGTGGGGCGTATAAAGTAAGAATAATGTTTATTATAAGAGATGAGAACGTTAAATCATAGCCGTATAACCATTCATGAGTGGTTGAGATTAAAAGTGGTTTACTGGTCACATAATTATTTAAAAAAATCCATGTCATTTTATTTTAATCTTGACCTTTTATAGTAGATCTAATAGTCGAGATCTAATGCTCTCATCTTTTACCGTAAACTTCGCTCTTACTTGATGCGCTCCTTATAGGAATGGAAGTAAAGGTTAAAAGAGTAATTACAGGAGCTCAGGGTCTTTTACTCCATCTACTAGGTTTAAAATTTTTTTATTGATAATTTGAACGTACCAGGTACTCCGAGAGCGAAAGCCAGAGAGACGTTGCAGGTAGCAATTGGCATTTGTCTTTTAGCTTCAAACTTGAAATCAAATCAAATGTTTCTGTGAGAGAGTGCGTGAGTTTCTGTCTGTTACTCTGTTCTGTTCTGTACTCTGAGTGAGTCTCTCACAATCCTTTTCGCAAAAACCCACACGTCTTCACCATCACATCATTTTCCCCATGAAAACAACCTTAGCGGTCCCTTCATATACATCCTTAAAACAGTTAAACCCACCTCACATTTCCTGCAAAGTTGTCTCAGTGTTGTGTCTGGAGCTATGTCTCAGTGAGTGGTGACTACCCCATTTCGTTCTGGGATTCAAAATATAAACTTCTGTTTCTGGGGAGGGAAATTTTTCTCCAAGATGGAAGCTTTATCAAAGAAGAGTAAAAATTCTCAAAATAAAAGAGATGGGTTTCGGTCCTGTCTCACTGATTCTAGTGCAGAGTCTAGAGGGACCAGTTTCAGTGGATCGAGTTCTTCAGTTTCTTTTGAAGAAGCAAAAGCAAAAGGGTCTTCCTCACCTGCTCCTCTTGGCTGGCCTATTCTCAAGGCTACACTTTCCAAGCGCTCAAATTTTGATGAAAAAGAAAATCAACATGAGTCCCACATGGAAGATACACAATTTACCAGTATCGGTTTACAAATGTCAGGTTAGTTTATATCATTATCATTGTAAATCGCTTTTTTTCTCCCCATATATTATGATTGTGACAGTACTTTTGTTTTGGAATTTGAAAAGGGATGATGGAAAACAGGGAACTTTTGGACCATTTTTAGACAGTGTCTTAATTTTTTTTGGAGTTAAATTGGTTATAGTTAATTATCCCTGGTTAAGTCATTAATATCAATTTCTTTGTCGCATAATAATTAGTGTTAATTGTTAGATTTGTTTTTAATTGAAGCAGATGTTGACATGATGAAGGAAAGGTTTGCAAAATTGTTGCTTGGGGAAGATATGTCAGGCTCTGGAAAAGGGGTTTGCACTGCTTTGGCCATTTCAAATGCCATTACTAATCTGTGTGGTAGGCTTTCTTTCTTTCTCTCTTTGCACACACTGAGATAGGTGCCTGTTGTGGTTCAGAAACTGTTTATTTTGTTTGTTTATGTTGGCAAATGCTTCAAATTTCTATTTTGGAGTAAATTGAAGTTGCTGAATAATTTATTCAATTTGGGTTTTTATGCAAAATGTAGCCACTGCATTTGGGCAATTGTGGAGACTAGAACCTCTGCCTTCTGAGAAGAAAGAAATGTGGCGGAAAGAGATCGAATGGCTTCTTAGTGTTAGTGATCATATTATTGAATTAATTCCTTCTTGGCAAACGTTTCCTGATGGAAGCAAGCTTGAGGTAAAATTGGCTTGAGTTATAAAACCTAAAGCTGAAACTTTGATTGTTATTCAACAAAGGGGCATTGTGATGTTTCTATTCTAATAGGGTGCATTCTGCAGGTAATGACTTGCAGGCCCAGGAAAGATATTTTCATGAATCTCCCAGCTCTTCGCAAACTTGACAACATGCTTCTTGTGAGTGTTACATGATAGTATCTTTGCATCAATTTATTATTTCTAAGAATCAATTCTGACACTCAGAAGCTTCTTCCCAGAACTGATTTTGGCTTTAGCATTATAGTAGAAGGATTTCCAAATATGCTATGAATCTTGTTCTTTCATGTCACATTAGTATTTAGCAAAGACATCATTCAATGGTTAGCACATTATTCAAATTTTTAATGCGTGTTTTCTTTTATTCATCACAGGAAATTTTAGACAGGTTCACCGCTACAGAGTTTTGGTATGTTGATCAAGGCATTGTAGCCCCAGATGCAGATGGTTCGGCCTCTTTTCGCAAAATGATTCAGCGGCAAGAAGAGAAGTGGTGGCTCCCAGTACCCCGTGTCCCCCCTGCGGGTCTCAGTGAGGACTCAAGAAAGCAGCTGAACCACTCTCGGGAAAGTGCAAACCAAATACTCAAAGCAGCCATGGCTATCAACAACACTGCTTTGGGTGAGATGGAAGTTCCAGAGTCCTATTTGGAAGTCCTTCCTAAGGTCATAATTATTACATCAATAGACTTTTTCTTCATGTCATTTTATGACTAAGTGCATGTTTGAAAACTTTTCTACAATTGATTCTGAAGCTTGGATTAATTTTGGGGAGAAACTTCTGCGTTTCAGAATTGATTTTGATGAAAAAAAAGCTTATCCAAACATACTATAAGATAAATGGTCATACAAAGAATATGTGAATAATTACATCATGACATGAAATACCTTGGTGATCCACAAACTTATACATGTACACCTCCCTTCTGCATATAAGTACACTACCTACAATGTATGGCACACTTGTCTTGAATATTTAGGTAAATGACATGACTAAGGCAAATGAGTAAACTTTATATGGAGTTAATTACACTATTACATGTCCTAGCTTGTTGATCTGCAAACTTTTCACACCCTTCTACATATATGTAATGTGCCAACAATGAACTTTCGTTTAGTTAATCTTCTGTCAATCTATGACACTGTCTTTAACATTGGCTTGCAGAATGGAAGAACTTGCCTGGGGGATTTTATTTACCGTTACATCACATCGGAGCAATTCTCCCCGGAGTGCCTGCTCGATTGCTTAGACATCTCATCTGAACATGTTGCACTAGAGATTGCGAACCGCGTGGAAGCAGCAATTTATGTGTGGCGTCGAAGAGCTCACTCCAGGTCCTCTCCTAATCCCAACCGTTCAAGCACAAGGTCATCCTGGGAGATTGTCAAGGACTTCATGGTTGATGGAGATAAGAGAGAACTGCTAGCGGATAGAGCTGAAAACATTCTTCTTTCCTTGAAGCAGCGGTTCCCGGGCTTATCTCAAACTACCCTTGATACCAGCAAAATCCAGTGCAACAAGGTTCCATGCATTAATCCATTTTATTCTTGCATGATCCATCACTAGTACTAACCTAATTGCAAATTTTTTTGTTAGAAATATAACAAAACCACAATCCAGTGTCTTTCATCCAATAGTTGAATTTTTTTGCATAATTGCGCATAACATTGTACCAGAAACAACTCATGTATTTTCACCTCATAGCTTAAAGATTTCTGAGTAATTAGCTCATGAAAGATTTCTGAGTGGTTGGTTCATGATATGGTACCCATTACCCAATAACTGGTTTCACCCAATCTTTCAAACTATTTGGATGATTAGTTCACCACATGATACCAAAACTGGAATTTAGAGATCTTAGCCGTTTGTTGAAGATTAGATGGCTCAAAGTTTAAGCTTATCTCTGTTGTATGACCTTGATGAAATATACGAGCTGACCCATCTTGATCAGGTGCAGGGAACCAAATCTCAAAACCTATTCATAAATTTTCATCCAATAGCTTAAATGGTGACATTTCTCTTATTGCCTTGCTTCCTATTGACACATTTCACTCAAACATTTCAGGATGTTGGAAAATCTATTTTGGAGAGCTACTCAAGAGTTTTGGAGAGCATGGCTTTTAACATCATAGCCCGTATTGATGATTTGCTCTATGTGGATGACCTGACCAAACATTCAGACAAGTTTGCATTGGTTCCTAGTACAGTTAACGTGGCTTCTCAGAAGAAGGTTTCATGTCCATCATTCTCAGTGTCTGTCTCAGGCACTCCACATAGTAAAGCAGCGGTTGGCACACCTCGCTTTTCACCGGCACCACCGCTGATTAGTCCTGCAAGAGGGGAGAGAACTCCTTTTCTCAATAAAAACAACATTATTAAACCTCATCGTCGTGGCTTTGGTGTGAGAAGAGTATTGTCAAATTATCTTGGAGGAGAGACAGCAAAATCAAAGATAGGTAGCAATTCAAGCCCAAGTTGCAAGATAACAGAACAACGTCAGAAGGAATCATACCCCAATAACACGACAAAATGAAGCACAAAGAGTTTACCAGGGGCCTTAGATTTAGTGGAGCAGAAACTATTGTAAACATTGTTTATTCATTTTAGGAGTTTTTGTATCATTCATGAAGGAATGTTTATTTGGTTGTTGAGAATCTAAATTCAAATTCAAATTCAAATTCAAATTTGTAGTTACTACTTACTAGTCTCTTGCTGGAATCTGGAGCAGTTGGTAATGGTATACATATTTTTGAATTCAAATTTTTGAATTTGGTTAATTAATTAATTAATTGAAAGCATCTCTTCTTTTGGAGCAACCAAATAGAAATAAATGGGATCTCAAGTTTGGTTGTATCGTTCGGATTTCAGACAAGCAAAAACGTGACTTCAACGGCGTCGGCACCTGCATAAAAAGTCATTCATGAAGTGACACTAGAAAATGGGTCGTAAAACAATAAATTGGGGCATTCCGAGAATTGAACTCGGGACCTCTCGCACCCTAAGCGAGAATCATACCACTAGACCAAATGCCCTGTTTGTTAAAGTCACTGGAATTATTATATTTATTAAATATAAATGCATTAAATTTAAATATAGACTTAAATTTTAAGGTGATTTATGATAGCGTTAGCATATACTTTTAAAAAAAAAGAGACATAAACGGCCCTAATCTATGAATTCACATAACACAGTCACCTAATACATAGCAATAAAAATATTTTCTTTTCATGATAATTTAATCTTAGTGCATAATAGTAAAACTTATTTTATTGATGAAAGTAGAAATGTGAAAGAAAAATTATACAAGTATTTAATATAAATAACAAATTATTAATTCCAGACAATTGTGTATGTGTTTAGATTCGTAGCACCTATTTTTAGGTAGTTTCGTACCATTTAACATGAATATTTTCCCTATAAAAAAAACATGAATATTTTCATTTTAGTTTAAAAAGAAAAGTTAATTTCATTTTTATCTTGAAAAATGTGTGAAAACTTGCTTATTGCGCTGACGGTTAGGTAAGGATTAATCTCGCTATTGACTGTGAGATACTTTAGTTAAAAAATAATAATACATAAATATGAATAACCTAACTTAAATAAAGAACATATATTTGAATTCAGCTCTTTTTTACAGTAAGAGATTCAACCAACTCTTTCCAATTCTCAAACATAGTTTCAATCTCCTCCTTATCAGGCACGTACATCTTGCACCGGGCCTTGACATTCTTCATAATGTGGAACTGACACAAAATGTGTTTAGCATCGGGGAAGACTTCATTAACAGCACTCATCAATGCTTCATCCTTATCGGTAACAATTACATGAGGCATGTTTTCTTTCCTTTAAATCATCCCCTTCAATTTGTCCAATGCCAAGACATAGTCATGTTGCTTCTACAAGTGGAATTTTGTACTTGTTTGTTTTGTACGTGCTATCAATCACCACAACACCGGGAAATGTATTGAAAAGGCTAATTGCATCAGAGTGTGTCCAAAAAATATCCCTGAAAATATCAGTACCTTCCTCAAGCCGGTGCCAGTGCACGTATTTGTCAATGGTCAACAACTTCATCAAGTGCTGCATCTCTGTAAGTGGACCTCTCTTTGAGCTACGAATCTTTTTACAAATGCTATAAACCTGCGAGATGGTTGACAAGTTGGCGGGATTGTGCTCCTTCAAAGATAGAAGCATGTTCCTTGGAGGCACCATGTTGTTTGTCATGCCTTCTACCATTTCCTTTTCTTCATTCGTCAGACGACCCACATAAGTGTGGCCAACTAATGTCTCAGGTGGTTCGTGGTTGTGTATTCCACACATTACTTTCAGCCACCACCCTCCTTCAGCCTTCCTAGGCGCCCCCTTAAGTCTGAAAGGACACTCAGATTTTCTGGTACCAGTTGTCTTGTATTTAAACAATCCTGGGTATTTATAGGGCTTATATTTTCCACTCTTTTGGCACCCAAGAGTGATAAACGCATTTTTGTTAAGACCTCCAAGATCAGACCTTGTGATCACAACAACAAAGCCATTCTGCCTCTGGACCCCTCTAGCCCAGGCACATAGATCATCACGAGTCTCAAAAATCAGTTATTTCGGAAGAACCAATGTATTTAGTACATTTCCAAAAAAATTCAGTTTAAATTCCAAATCAACAGTCGCATTACATATGACATTACCTGATTAGTGGTGAACATATCCGTGCAGTCCACACTAACACACGGAACCGGACCGTTCCCGTTTTCACCCTCCGCGTCGTTTTTTCCACCGTAATCCGGGTCATCTTCCGGGGCTAAATCGTACGGTAACATGTCAACCTCCTCAGATATTTGATCTGCCATATCTGTTCAATACCCATGTTTTAAACATTTAAAATAAAACACCACTGTATGTATTCCGAGTTTTAAAACATGGAATACATATTTTCTTTCCGAGATGTACAATTCGGAAATAATATGCCTTGAATCTTCATTTTGGAATTCCGGATTTTACAAACCGGAAAAACAAATATTTCAAACACTGCATCATTTCCGGTTTCTAAAACATGCATTTTCCGGGATTTACAACTCGGAAACTAATTCATGTAATACCGGGAAATAAAAACCGGAAGGCAAACAGAAAAACTTTCTTACCGGGAAATAGAATTCGGAAAGGGAAAACTTCGAACAACACGAAACTGAAATCAACCAGATCGTGCCTATATAGTGCTTGATGGTGGTGCTAGCTTCAAGGGTTGATGAATGGTGGACACAAGGAGCACAACAGTGGTATCTCGAGTTAGAAACTAGTGGTGGGTAATTGTGGTGGTGTGGTGGGAGCAGAAGCACAATGAAGATGGAGGAAGAACGAAGAAGAAATGGGTAAGAATGGTGGAGAAAACGAAGTTTAGGAATATACATAGTGCAGTTACACTTCCGGGTTTTAAATCCCAAAAGGCCAGCCACGTTCCGGGATATATATCCCGGAAAAATGTTACAATCAAGTTAATTACCGGGTTTTAAATCCCAGTAGTTCTATTGGACGAACTACATTCCGGGATTTAAAACCCATAAATGGGTAATATTGGTATTTTTACAAATACCGTGAGGTTTAGAATTGGGTGATGGGAGTCCCAATTCTAACCCCTTCTTACAATTGGTTTCAAAGGCATTTTTTATTTGAATTTGAATTCTAGTTAAAAAAATGAATTAGAATTCACCAATCAGCTATACATTTTGAATAAAATATAAACACAAGAAAGTATTACGTGTCAAATATAGCAGTCCTCTTTTGATAAAAAACATGGGAGTCAATTTATTTCTGTGGCGGTGTCTACTTCTATTCATATTATTTTATTTTTGGGTACATTATTCAAGTCACTGCTAACTTTACTAATTCAATCCTTTCCAAACAAAAAACAAAAACTTTACTAATTCAATTGAACAGACAATATCTTGGTAGAGTGAGATTGAAGAAGATCCAATGCTGTGTTAACCTGTCGTGAGGGAGGATCTTATATCTATCTATCTGGCACCTGCATCGCCGCGAATGGCGATTTCTTCTACCATCACGAGCGTGCACATCACGGCCCTCGACGCGATCGTGAACGTGAACTCCCTCTTCACCCTCGCCGTCTTCATCGGGTTGACGTGGAACCCTCACGACCCGGCGAACAGCCTCATCTCCGACCCCGCCTGCGCCCCCACCGCCGCCATCGCCGAGAATCTCGTCGCCTTCCACGTCTACTCCTTCAGCTCCTTCCTCTTCTCCAGCCTCGTCGCCCTCGCGCTCAAGCAGGCCATCCGCCTCACCCGCGCCACCGCCTACTCCCCCGCCATCGCGCACGTCAACCGCTACTGCCTCCGCCTCGTCATGGTCGTCTCCGGCGCTGGATCCGTCTCCGGCTGCCTCTTCCTCATGCTCGCCCTCGTCAATGTTGTTCAGATCAAGCTCGGCACCCTCGCCTGCGGCAGCTCCCACGCTATCGCCGCCGTCGTTCCGCTCTTCATCCTCGTTCCCATCGCGCTTCTCATTTACGTCTCTGTCGTTTTGTACGCTTTTACTCGCTAGGGTTTTTTTCTGTGCGCGATTCCACCGTTTTGATGTATGCGATTGACAAATTAATGTAATTGGAAGGTTTATTGCTATATTGTTATTATTATTAATAGTAATTATTAGGCTTAATAACACTTTTGGTCCCTCACTTATCACGATTTGGCACTTTTGGTCCCTAACAAAAAAAATTAGTCTAAATGGTCCCTAACTAATACAAACTTTGGCAATTTTGATTTTCCATCCAACTTCTGTAAAAAAAGTAACGGTTTTTGAAAAAATAAATAATAGAAAAATAAAATAAAAGAAGAAACTCATTATCTTCCTGGTTCTTTATCATGTTCATCAATCTTCATCTTCTTCACCATCATCCTCATCATCCTGTATTAAATTCAAAACTGAAACAAGCAGGGGCGAAAATCATTCAAAACTGAAACAAGCAGGGCGAAAATCATGGAACGTGGTTTTGGAAACAACCTCCTATTTCTGCTCCTACATTAAACCTGAAACAAACATGGACGAAATTTAGGGGATTTGATTATGGAAACAAATTCGCGCCTGATTCTGCTCCTGATTTACATACAACAGGGACGAAATTTAAGGGCTCTGATTATGGAAACAAATTCACTCCAAATTCTGCTCCTGATTTACAAACAGCAGGGGCGAATTCAAAACAAAAACAGGAGAAATACGAAGAAGAACAAAAGAAGAAGACAAGATCTGAACCCACCACCACCTCACACCACCGCCAGATCTGAACCCACGGTTCCGCCGCCGTCGCACCGCACCGCCGCCGCATCGTGCTTCTGCCGGCAGATCCGCTTCCTCGCCCTGTCGTGCCGTCCTCCCCCTCTCTCCCTCGATCTGTTTTCTCCCTCTTCTCTCGATCTCGATCTGCTTCTCATTCTTCTCTCGATCTCCCTCTGTTTCTCCCTCTCTCTAGCCTCGTTACTCTTTCTCTCACCCTCCCTTTTCTCCCTTTTCTTTCACCTCTCTCTCGCCTCTGTTTCTCTTTCTCTCACCCTCCATTTTCTCCCTTTTCTTTCATCTCTCTCTCGCTGCTTCTGATCTGTTCCTCTTCATTTTTTATTCATTTGTTTCTTATTTTTCCTTTTTCCCTCTTTTTTACATTAACTGGACCAAAGTTTACTTTTCTGGATTTTTTTATTTAATTTTGAAGATGATGATGAACATGGTTGAATATGATGATGAATTGATGAAAATTCTGGAAATTTTTTTTAAAAACCCAGAAACCGTTAATTAATTAACAGAATTGGATGGAAAACCAAAACTGTAACAGTTTGTATAGGTTGAGGACCATTTAGGCTAATTTTTTTTGTTAGGGACCAAAAGTGCCAAATCGTGATAAGTGAGGACCAAAAGTGCTATTAAGCCTAATTATTATTGGAATGTGTCAAAATTGAAGGAAAATAGGATGAATTGGTGTGATAAGGTGGACCAAGATAATTTTGGTCCATGCGCCCACCAAAGGGTATAAGCATTAATGTGCAATAAATTTGGGTAGCTTCTTGGGTGCAATGCATTATGCATAGCATTGCTATTGATGCCACCCACACAGCTATTTGTGTCATCCTAAAATTGGTGAAAATATTAAAATGTCTTTAATTAAAAATACCTCACTCAACTCCCCACCACCCACCTCCATCCACCTTCTTCCCAACCCTCACCCCCCATCTTGGCAGCCACCGTCCTCCTCCAAATACCTTCACTGCCACCCATCTCTCGGCCTCACTCTCTGTCTGGTCGTCGCTCTCTGTGGCGGCTGGTGGCGCTGCCATTGCCGTTCTGCAAGTTCTCGCAATTTAATCTGCGGAGCTTGCTGCAGTTTAAACCGCGGACACACCTTAATTCTGTAGTTTGAAACTGCAGACGCATCTTGATTCCGCAGTTTGAAACTGTGGACGTTATAAGCGTCATAGTTAACGGTTTAATCATGGAAATTAACGTTTTTGCATTAAATTTAACAGTCAAATGCATTAAACAAGCCATAAATGTGATTAAACCGTAACAGAGTTCAAGAATTGGGCATTTCCAACGTGATCGATTACGTGCCGCAGTTTAAACTGTGGAAGGGTTAAATTCGGGTTTTTACAATTTTGGGATGGCGCCAATAGTCATGTGGGTGGCATTAATAGCAATGCCCCGTCATGTAAGAGTAAAAATAACCTATGTGTTCTCGCAATGAGACAGTATAGGAGAGAAGTAAGGCTATTGTATTATTAGAGAAAATTGTGAACCCCTTTACATGAGTCTCCCTTGGCTATTTATAGGAAAGAAAGCCATAAATAACATTTAATTCAGACTAAGCCTATGGGCCTCAAAGATTAGGCCCAATAGGTTACAAAGTTTACCCCCCTATGTGTTAAAATGTGCCCCTAGGGTCGCCGCCCTAAGTCACCCTTCACTGATGTGGGGTTGCCCTGTAAACCAACTGGGCCGCCCTACTACAAGACAAGGGCGCTCGCCCAGTCCACTATGATAGTAGGTAAATGTGACTTATTAATATCAAAATAAAAAACAGAGATTACAAAAATATTCTTTTGTCTTCTCCCTTCCGCTGCAGGGCATCCCAACACTCGGCCATGAATCGCTGTCCTAGAAGAAGTGTCACCGCGAGCACCACCATGACCACCACAAACTCTTGTTCTATGTTTTGTCCCAACTTCTTTCAGAAGTCACAGTCAAAATCCCTAATTTTTCAAGTTAAGGTTTGAAGAATGGATTAATCCCTTTGCATTGATTGAGCCTTTTTCTCTGTTGATTTTTCTTCAAAGGTGTGTCTTGGATTTCCAATGAATATCACAACCTCTTAGTGTTTGAGCTTGGTGTTTTGGATAAGAGTTGTTTACACCTGAACTCTCGCACACGGTCTTCATCTTTCACCCTCTTATTTATATCTTCATGAGATAAATATTACCGTTAGGCTTTGATGTTCAAGTTCTTCTTTGCTGAGTCATAGCTTGAAGCTTTTGGATTTAACGCTTGAGTCTATCTTCAACATTGCTCACTGCTTCAACGACTCTTTTTCTCAAGACTTACTTATGTAGATGTTTGAGCTTGGCTCGAGTGAGCTTTCTTCAACAGATATATTCTTCATCGTCTCCTTGCTGTGTTGGATGAATTTGATGTTGACAGCTCATGACAAGGAGTGTTCCCAATAAAGAGATATCAACAGTAGCTTAAGTGATTTATGCAGTCGATTCTTATGGCTACGTTGACAAGACCCTTTAACAAGATGTGTTGAATTTCTCTTGCAAGCTTCTTTGTACTCGTGCATTATTGAATGTGTCCACCTAACATTTAAGTGCACCCCATAAGTGTGGAATATCTCCAATGGACTTTATACTTTTCAGCTTACTTGACATTTCAGCGTACCACATATTTCTGGCACCATAATTTATTAGACTATGAATATTTCATGTTGAGCATAGTTTGATGAACCTTTCACCTTTGTATTCATTTTGAAGCAATAATATCTTTTCACTTGATGATTTGGATCCATGGAGATTCGCTTCAACCTTTCTTATGACTCTTTTGAACTTTGTATCTAGATCTTTTTGAGTAGATGATTTGTCTTTATGAGCTTTGATTTCTTGGTCCTTTCATTCTGATGCTCTGAACAAAGAAGATGTATTGATCCAAAAAGGACTCTTCTTAATATCAATACAATATGATGATCATATATCTTTCAACAACCATGCCATTCTAAAGAAAGATGATTCAAAGCTAAAAGCCTATGAGGAAGCAAATATGATTCTGAAATAATATCATATACTTATTGCGCTGAAGTCATACATCACTGTGTGCGGATATTGAAGTTCTATCTGAATAAAAGATAATCTCATTAGAGAACTGCAAGAAGAAGAGCTATCTTTGAAGATGGAATACAAACCAAGGAAATTCTCCACATTAGATTTCAAAGAAGTTGAGAACAAGCTGCTCTAATGATGATAAAGTGAACAAGACTAGATGCTGAAGACAATCATCAGAAGCACTCATAAAGAAGATCAAAAGGACTTCATATTGAAGATCATATCCAGTCCAATTGCTGATCAAGGAGAGGAACATCTTTCAACTGCCACATCAATCAAAAGAAAGATGGTTCAATAACTTGGCACTTCATCTACTCAACAGAATACCTCAAGACGAAGATAAGCCCAAAGGAAAAACTCATGATGATCAACATTGTGAACAAGGAACATGTTGATCAACACTTTAGAAGAACATCTTCCAACTAACCTCTGAAATCTGAAGGAAGAATGTTCTATCTCCATGTTTTTTTTGTTGTTGATGTCTGAATCTCGAAGAGGAACTCCGGCTGAAGATAATATACACCTCAAGGGATCAGAATTGAAGGAGTATTTGAAAGAGTCAAATACTTAAAGAAGTCTTTACTGGAAGACTTTGTCGTGGAACTTCATATGCTGAACATCTAAATGTGTTGCTGAAGATATGCAATTGTTGAAGGCTCCATGTTTCAGAAGATTTTAGCAGAAGATACTGATGGTACTCAATAAAGACTAATCTGCTGACCGAAGAGCATCCGGAAACTGAGTCTCGGATTTAAAGACTACGTGCATGTTTGGAAAAGGAGCTGAATCCACGTTTGCGAAAGCAAAAAATAGTTGTTTTTGAATTGCTGGATCCACGTTTGACTTCTCTAAACATAAATCCAAACACATTGTAGTTAAATATCTAAAGAAAGAAAACTATTGTACTAGAAGACTAAATACTCGTGACTTATTGTCATTTGTCCAATAAGAACAAGGAGTCATATGTGCAAAAAGAACAATAGTACACTGCTGCAGTGTGGGCTATTATTTAGAGGCTGTACGAATAAAGCCGTTAGAGACAAAGTGATGTTCAACCCTTTCGTAAAAGTCACAATCACTTTAATTTTTCAAATATACCCAAAGCCTGCTCTCAACAGAAAGAAGATCAACGGCCAAATTTTCACTCATGGTACATAAGTAAGCTTATGAAGAATGAACACGAAGCGCACATCACTCTTCCATTCTTCTGTTAGTATTCACTGAAAGTTCCTTAGTGTTTCAAAATGTAAAATCCAATTTAGGAAACCTAGTACAACTGCTCATATCTAAGCTTAAAAGTGAGATCTTATTTATTGAGTAGCAAATTTGAGATAGTTTAGAACTTGCAGAAGTTTGTATCTGCATCCTTCTAAAAAAAGGATTAGCTTGAAGAGGTTAATTAAAGACTACTTGGGTTTTGTCTTGGGGAGGATAATGTAAAAACTACTTGGAATTTATCTTGGAGAGTCTAACGAAAGAATAACTTAGTTGTTAGCTTGGATAGGCTAAGGAAAGACTACTCATGTTTAGCCTTGATAGGTGCGGTCATATAATCGGTTTATCTTTGCGAAGATAGTGTAAAATCACTTAAGGAGTAAGGGACTAGACGTAGCCCAGGGTTCAGTGAAACTGGATAAATTTGCTTGTGTGATCTTCTCCGCCACTACTGTCTACTATTTACTTTCTGATACATCACGCTGGTAGGGAAGTAGAATTGAAAATATATTAATGTCACTCAAACACTGAAGAAGATGGTATTCACTTCCTATCTTCTGAAGGTTGCACTGACGTGATGAACCTGTTAAGCATCTACTGATCTTTACAGTTTGATCTAATCTAATTCTAGTTGTCAACATCTGCTGAGGATGAATAGACAAAGGTATTAAATTCTTGAGGGAACAAAAAGAATTTGAGCATCACAATGCACCCCACTGCTTATGTTAACTTTTTTTATTTATTTCATAAAAATTTATACTAAATTGATCATATGCTTTCTTATGTGATGTCTATATAGAAACTGTGCTAGACAGGAATTATAAAACTGAATTGAAGTTAGACCCCTACAGTAACGAATGTATTAATTTTGAAATTTCTACTAGTTCTTAAATAATAGTTGGTAGTACCAAAGTTTCCGTCAATCTGAGATAGTAGAAGATAAAATGGATTTTTTCCGAATGCATAAAACTGATAAATGAAGTAGATTTGGTGAAATGAAGAGCCACGGACCGGCCATGTCTAAAGAGTCTCTCAAAAGCCAAAGTGTAGCATCAAGAGCTGAAGGAAAAAAATTAGCTCCCAAAAAAATTAGCATCACCATACAATATATATATATATATATATATATATATATATATATGTATATATATATATATTATTAATATTATAGTTAAAATAGGAGGAAGGACCAAAGTGTGAAGTAGAATTCTAGGAGGACTAGAATTTGAATCTATCCAACTACTCTCTCCCATCACCATACCTCATGTAATCATGAGTTTTCCTTCATCATGATCAATCCTAGTTTTGAATGGAGTGGTTCATGAAGTTAGGATTCCATTGACTTGCACCTTGATGGAAATTCATGAGTTATAAGTCGTGTAGTGTCAAATTGTGAGACAAAGCTTGATCTCACTCAAGTGGTATGGCCACTGCCTATATAAGGCGAGAAACTAGCTCAACCATACCACCTGTTTACGCTGATTTTTGGTAACCGGTGTAACACCACAAGAAAATCTGAATGTTTATGAAGAGGCTGGATTCTATCATCTTTCGGGTCCTGGGAGTACGGAAACCTTCCGTGCGCGCGTGCGTGTGCTGTGGAGTGGGTGGAGTGGAACTACAAAGTCATCAAATAGTGAGTTCAAGACATGTAGATTTTGAGGAATTACTATTTCCCTCCAGCACTTATTTTTCTGCAGGTACTTCTTTTCCTAGGCAGTATATGGAGTGTCCTAATGTTCAAACTCATGTTCTTCTACCAGCAAACTCAAGTGTCATGCCCTCAACATCTACACAACCACAGCCACTTGAACAAGATTATGCAAAAGCAGTTCAGTATGATGGTGACAACCATGAATCTTATGGATCTTCATCAAAACGACCCAAGAGGACAGTCCACAAACCAGCTCATTTGTCAGATTATATTTGTAACACAGCTGCAACACATTCTACTCCTTATCTTATTTCTTCATATATTTCTTATGAGCAGCTTTCACCATTGCATAAGGCATTTGCTGTTTCTCTAACTGATCGTCAGGAACCTAATTCTTTTGCTGAGGCCAGTAAGCATCCCTTTTGGCTCACAACAATGGAGGCTGAGCTAGCAGCCCTGAATGCAAATCACACATGGGACATAGTAGATCTACCAGCTGGTGTAACTCCTATTTGCAGCAAATGGGTGTATATGATCAAAATGAAGCAAGATGGTTCTATTGAGAGATACAAGGCTCGCCTTGATGCCAAAGGGTATACACAAACAGAGGGTATTGATTTCTTTGAGACTTTTTCTCCTGTTGCTAAAATGACATCTATTCGGTTAATACTTGCTTTAGCTTCAGTCCATAATTGGCATGTCCATCAACTTGATGTGAATAATGCTTTCCTTCATGGGGATCTCCATGAGGATGTGCACATGAAGATTCCTCTAGGTGTTTCTGGTAATCCCAAAACCCACACATGTAAATTGGTTAAATCCCTTTATGGTTTAAAGCAAGCCAATAGAAAGTGGTATGAAAAGCTATCTACTTTGTTGTGTTCTTCTGTTATATTCAAGGTACTGCTGATTATTCTGTTTTTCTAAACAATCAAGGAAATGCTAAAACTATTCTGATGGTGTATGTAGATGATATAGTTCTTGTTGGAAATAATATGAGTGAGATAAATCATGTTAAAGAACTCCTACAAGCTTAGTTTGGAATCAAAGATTTAGGGGTACTTAAATATTTTCTAGGCCTTGAAATTGCTCATTCTTCTTCTGGAATTTCACTTTGTCAGAGACAATATTGTTTAGATTTGCTAAATGAGGCAGGTGTTTTGGGGTGTAAACTTGTGAACTGCAGTGGTTAACATTTCTTCTTCATGATTTGCATGTGACACTAACAAGACCAGCAATTTTATTCTGTGATAACAAGAGTGCACTCTACATTGCAGCTAACCCTGTCTTTCATGAACGCACAAAGCATCTCGAAATAGATTGTCATATTGTTAGACAAAACGCACATGAAGGTCTTATGAAATTACTTCCAGTCACCACACATGCTCAAACAACAGATTTATTCACCAAATCACTTCATCCTGCACGCTATAATCTTCTAGTATCCAAGCTAAATATGGTCAATATTTACCATGCTTAGGCTTGAAGGGGGATGTTACGATAGTAAAAGGGTAGTTAACATGCCATGTCAGCATTGATAGTTATGCTAATCATGTGTAGTTAGTTAGTCAGTTGTGTAATTAGTTAGATGGTTATGATTCTTAGTTTTGCAAGTTATAGTTAGTTCAGCTTGTATAAATTGTTTTACCAGAGTGTATAATGTGACTCAAGAAGAATAATGAATATTTCATTTCTCCATTATTTTTTCTTCTATTCTCAGTTTCTGTTTCCTAATAAAACATGAATATAATATGGTAGATATTGGTTCCCCTTCTTGAAATCTTGCCTCCGACCCTACTCCTGCTTCATATGGTCACCCCATTGTTTGCAAATTTAGGATTAAATATGGGAGATTTGCACTGACAGAAATCGTGAACGATTCAAGCAAATCTCTCCTGATGTGAATTTTATAATGGGTAAGGTTAATTATCTTATATTAGTGGTTAATTAATTGCTGTAGGATTACAACAAGAAAAATGATTTTTGGACTGATGAACTGCTGAAGAGTACTGGCCATACAATTGACATACGGAGATTGTGGCAGTTTATGCAAAGTGTAGCAAAAACAAGGAAAAATCCCTTTCTGACGTACGGTTTCAAACCTCTGTCCATACCACCACAAAGTTACACATTTATTTTGCAGGGGATATACTCGCTAAATGCTTCTTTATTAATTTTCACGTTTAGAGAGGACAAAAACCGCCGCTATACACATGTGTTGCAAAGCCGGGGTTCAAATAGCGGAACGGTTACAACAATTATAAGTCACACTAAGCAAAATATATATATATATATATATATAGTACATGTAAGAGGGTCACATGATTACAAAACAACACTAAAGTCTAAAGGTCAGTAACCCTCATGAAACCTTTTGTGTGAAATAGTAAAATACAACAAAATCAACACGAGGAGCGAGTAACTGTTGCATTAAGCTACTGCTGAGGTTGACTTCATTCTGTGCAATTAACCTTTGTGTGCGAGCTTGCTTGTGACTAAAAACACCCAACACATGTCGCCAAAAGACTACTATAGAGTCGTTCTATGCACTACATGTCTTATTTTCATACTGTTAATTAGAGTACTACTGCTACTGCTTAATACAACGTACGTGGTCGATCACCATCCTGCAACATTGTCAACAAAAATCCATGTTCACCTCTTGAATTTCACGAATGTAGGAAACTTCAATGTAGAAGGAAAAGATACAGGAGCTAAATCTCAATTTTAACTACCTTATCTGCATGATGGTGAGTTTACACACAGTGACATCGTGATGTTAATAATAAAGGGAACCTGATCAAGGAACAGAAAATAAGATAGGTTAGTTTCACTTAAAATGTTTGATTTATAAATCATTATTGTTTCTATTGTAACTTTCTCTATTGGTCGTACGTACCTTGCCACCAGTTCCCCCTTGAAGCACTGTTTGAATCGTTTCCATTAGAATCATCATCATCCTTATCTTTCTTGAACTGCAAAGAAACCAAATATGTTAATATCCCATATATATGCTTAGCCAACAATTACTACTTAGCTGGTGCACCCTAGAAACCTTTCTTGCTACGTGGTTTCAGACTAGTTCTTCCAAACATGCACGTAATTATTGTGTATGGATATTTCACAAAACCAAGGACCATGGTAAGGAATGGGAGTGAAGGGGTGGCACTCACATTTTGGTGGGATTCAGTGGTCCTGGTTCTTGGGGAATAATTCTCTTGACCTCCATAATAGATGGATGAGCTGTAGTAGCTGGGCTCCACAGTTTCATTCTGGTAATTTGTACTAGTATTATTCTTGTTAGAGGTGCCACCACTGCTTTCCCCTTTGTTAGAGTAATTTCCTGAAAGGAAGGAATCCAAACTTAAGCTTTACTAAATAAGCCCAGACATTTAAAGTGGGTTGAAAAAGCCATATGTTCCCTGTATGTAGACAAGGTTTTGAGATGTGCTGAATTGAAACTGAATATGGCATATTTATAGTACTATAAGTCAAAGTAGTGTGTGTTTAACGAACCTGGTGCTCCATAATTTTTGGCTCCCATGTCGTGCTTTGATGAATCTCTCGTTCCACCCTAAAGTCACAAAAGAGTAACACGCTTAAGAGCTTGTTTGATTATTTTTTTATTTTTTTATAACTAAGTTTAAAGTTAAAATTAATTATATATAATGAGAAAATTATGTGAATAACACATTGCTGGGAGGCAGAATTAATTTTGAGGAAAAATGAGCTTATCCAAACAAGCTATTAATATATGTGATGTGCCAATTATAATTCATAAATGAATACACATGCCATATCCATAAGTCAGAGATCATAGCTGACAGTTAACTTTAGTTAGAAAGTGCTAGACTGATGAAAAATTCACGGGTTAAATAAGTTTTTATCACTAAAATTATATATCTATTGTTTTCATCATTATTAAAATTTATTTACCAAAAAATCATTATTAAAATTTTAGGCATTTACAAATTTATATATTTGACGAAATAGTGTGTTTTTAGCTGGTCAATAAAAATTGAGAGCATACATTTTTTATTTTTTAAATATAAGATGAAAAATGGAAGGATTGATTGCTAATCAAAGTTAATTCGCTTAATAAATTTTTATAGGATATGAATTTTACATATCCAATCATTGAATAAAAAGTTTCAAATGCGTAAATTAAGTCTATTTTTTTTTTTCAAAAACAATGCATACTTCATCAGGCAACTTTAATTTAATATATAATATATGATTGAAATATAATTAAATAATATGAACTTTCGATTTATCCAAAATTTGACATACATAATCATCATTATTTTTTTATACATGAGAGGACTATCACTATCACTATTACATAATATTATATAATTCAATGGAATGATTTATCTGATTCACATCATATAAAATGTTATTAAGTAACTTATAGAGTAAGTAGATCCCTCCTCTAATGGAAAAAGAATGAAAAATTATAGGAGCATGTTTGGTTTTATGATTTACAGATTATTCACCAATGTTTAGGCAGGAGCTATAAAAGGGTTTGACAATATGCATACTTTGACAGAAAAGTAAAATAATCTGGACATTTATAGCGCAAACATTGAACAAAAATTAAAAATTAAAAAATTAAAAAAATTAATTAATGTGATATATGATAAAAAAAAATGATAAAGAGAAAAATTTGATATTTGTTGAATATCTATACTGTTTGTATGTCTGAATATTTGTACTACAGAGTGAAAATAGGTCATGACCCAGGTGAATTTAATTTTTAATAGTTCGAGTTCTAAAGTTATTGACTTGAGGAGAGTTTTAGCTAATCTTCACCTCTAGTCCAACTGTGAATTTCAAGCTATATGACTGTGGAGATTCCAAGAAAAAAAAAAAACACTCCAGAACCCATGATGTTTGTTTCGTTATCAGTTAGTAGTTATCAGTTATTTCCAACGCACAAAAGTTATCATATTCCCGAAAAAGACCTGTGGGTCAAGTCAGAAACAATAACTATCTCATATTACCTAAACTAACTCACAATCTGGAAAAAAAGGTTAAAAATGGAAGACATGTAGGGCATGCTAGCTAGCTATGAAGCAAAACAATCCATGCAAATACATAAAAGAGAAACAAAATAAGTGGAGAGAGGATGCATACAGTGGATGGTGGTGGAAAGATGGAGCCAAAGATGCTGGATGAGGAAGATGAAATGGTGGAGGGGTCTTTTGGACCAAAAAGATGATCAAAATTGGTAGGAGATGAGGAAGAACCTCCTCCTCCTCCAACTTTCTTTTTGTTGTTGTTGTTGTAGTTCTCCATGTGAGTTACACTAACTAAGCTTTAAGCTTTAAGTTTTGGAGAGAGGTTTAGTTTGTTTGTCAACCAACGAACAAAACTACTAGAATAAATCCTGTAACGACCCAAAAGATTGGATAAGGTTTGCAGGGAAGAAGGCAACAAAAGAGAGGTGCAGAGAAGAGAGAGGGGTGAAGGAGAGGAGAGCACGTGATGAGAGCAGATATGTGTTGGAAGATGAAGTGAAGGGTATTTATAAGCCCCAAAATTATGCTGCGCCCATGTGCCTTCATTCAATTTCCATCCCTTTTCCTTCTCTTTGACACATGCTTGTCTTCTACAGCCACATGTGGACATGGTGCCCAAATCCTAACCTTCTTGTCACGTGTCATGCTGGTCTTGTCTACAATGTTTAATTTGACTTCTGCTAGGTGGATAATAATCTTATTCGAATACATACTTTTTGCTTGTAATCCTCTATATCATTTAAATAACTTATCTTCATATCTTCTTAGCTACTTAAAACACACAATTTTAATAATAATATCCAAATTGTAAAATTTAATTAGTAAGCACTTCTAGTTTTTAATAGTCAATAATTCACTAGGTTCATTATTAGATTACTATATATAGGAACATGCCTTTAAACGTGTAGATTAACCGGTAAGAAGTTGTTCTAGCTTAAGCACATATTTCAGGTTTAAGATTTTGTTAAGTGGTTGGTAAAGATAGCACCTTTTCGCCCAAAGTATTCTACCCAACTCAAAAAGTGTTCTTTCTCGTATCACGTTTACGTGTTTGCAGTCTTAAAAGCTTGGAAGCTCGATGAAGAAGATAATGGAAGTAAACTTTCGGGAAGAAAGACAAAAAGTAAGATATTGCTTTATGTAGGTGAGAACTTTCATTACAAGAAAACTCATCGTTACCAATCGCCAAAAGTTGTCGCTAATAGAACTTTTTTAACTGCTTACTAACAATCACATCATTGTCAATATAGACTTCAACGTAATTTTTATAGATTGTCCCAGCCTTTGGTAAATTACGGAGTGTTATGACAGTCAGTATGTTACCGGTGGCTAAGACTGTCGGTAATTTACTGACCACTTAGGTCGTGGGTTACAACGAGAAGTTTATGATGGTCGACAGTAACTTTGTACTTTTTTTGGTTTAGACTAGGGTAACTACTACTGATAACAATGATTATTCCTTCGCTATAAATACTAGCACTAAGTGTTAAACGGCTGACTACGAAATGTGCTCCATTCTCTTAAGAAATGACCTTTTGGTTCAGAAATGAGGTGGGAAATCATCATATTACACCTCGTGGTTATATTTTTCAATAGAAAGAAAAATAGAATATAAAATACAAAAATTAATTAAAATGGAAAAAATAAAAATCTGAAATTATAACTAATAATAATGTAAAGTACCGAATGAATGCAAAAATGCCTGAATGAAAAATAAAATACATAATCAACTACACATTATCCTCATCTCATGATCATCATCCTATCACTACAAACCTAGTCAACTCACAACAAGAATATGTTGATTTAGTGTTCGAATTTACTGTGGGTCATGACACTGACGCTAAATTTGAGATGTTTGTGTTGGTTAAATCGACGCAAAACCGACGCAAACAAAAGGGAAAGAACTTAAAATTTAAGCGGTTGGAAAGTCGGTATATCGCGTCATCTTCTAACAAGCTAGTATCGGTGAATCACGATGCTAAGATCACCGACCATTTTGGCGTCCGCTTCAGGGTAGTTAGCGGCGGCTGCTGCTCGATGCTAAGTCCATGGCCTGTGTAGCGAAGGTTGCAGCCGATACAAATCCTACGTACGGACAAGATAGGACGTAAGTGGGAATTTTTGAGTCGGCTAAGCTGATGCTAAATGTTAGATTTTTCTCTGCACAGCTCTTCCTATTTTCAGCTCCTAAAATTCCACTACACAATATGGTTGTAAATGGAAGAAATATGACGCTCCAAGAGATGGACAAAGCTAAATATAATTCTTAAAAACATATAAAATTATATTTTTGAAAATTATATTTTTTAAATTCTTTTAATTGTCATAAAGTTTTCGATCTCAAAAAATTTGTTTTTAAAAAACAATTGCAAACAAACTATATCATGATCTTTATTCATATCATTTAGTATTTTTTATTGAAGGATAAATAACGATAAAGAAATTAGAAACTTTAATTCTAGAAAAAACAAAAAACTTAATAACCATTTATATTTTTTTAAAAAAATTAGGTATCATTTTGTATACATGATGTTTTTAAGATGGAACAATACATGACATAAAAACTCCTAGAAGGAGACACTTTGGTTTGTGAAAACGAGTAGGATGCAAGATAACAGAACAGAACACTTTCTTAAAACTTTTACATGGT
The DNA here is from genome assembly GCA_030819835.1 of Acmispon strigosus. Classification (NCBI taxonomy): domain Eukaryota; kingdom Viridiplantae; phylum Streptophyta; class Magnoliopsida; order Fabales; family Fabaceae; genus Acmispon; species Acmispon strigosus. The sequence goes on from JAUAMA010000007.1 coordinate 33,530,750, forward strand.
TAAAAATGTCTCCAATTTATATTTTAAATCTTTTAAGTATATAATAATAGAAAAAAATATGCATATAATATTATTATAAATAAATATTAATTAGTTACATAATTATCATGTTTTTAACTATATTAATAATTACAATTTTTTTTAAATTAGCAATTTTTTTATAAATTCAGTGCTAATATACTATTATAAATTAAAATATTCAAAAAATTTGTTAAATTTGTATATGATAATTTTGGTAAAATTATATCTATACATAATATTATGTTATGTTGAGTTTAAATTTTGATGCGCAATTAAATATTAAGTAAGTAGGGTTATATATGTTATCCCATTTCATTTTGTTACGTTCTGTTCTATTTCATTCATTCACCAAACACTATATTAGTATCGGATTTTCACTTGCCCTTTATAAAGTGTATCCGATCCGATCTTCTACATTTTGTTCTTAAAATACTTATTGTTCAGTTAAGCTCTATCAAATCTTTCAAAGAATCTACTTGTGATTTTTGGGCCAGAGATACAGCTCTCTGGTTGGATGCAGATTAAGTATTGGCTTAAGTGGCAGGGGAATCATAATGTGCATCATAATGTAACCCACATTGTATTATTATATTATATATACACAACCCCAAATTGGTGTTCTTCAATTTGGTATGAAAGATTCTCCAGAAATTATACTACATGCACACTCAACTTAGAAAAGCAACAAAGCGTGTAAATTAAATGATGTGGGGTTGTTCTAGTTTAAATAAAAATCTCATATTTATTTAAGTCATTATAAATATAGCTGCGTTAAATATTTGATAAAGAGCTTATTAAGAAAGAAAAAAAAACTAATAAAGAAAGCTTTGTCATCTATAATAATACTACCTGACTCTAATATGATTATCTGAGACATGCGGTTATAATTAAAAGAAAAAAAAACATAGAAAAGCAACTTCTTTTTCATTCTCCAAATAGAAATGTGATCCGATCCGGGAAAAAAGAGAGAGTTTAAAAGCTATAGTTATAATGGAGGCTATGATTTGATTAATTAGTGTGCTGAAGATTCGAGGCCCGAGTTTTAATTAAGAGTTTGTGGATTTGAACTAACCCACATGGCTCATTAGCGAGGTGAGAGCAACGATTAACTAATCTGATAAATGGATATCTTAGGACTTTGTGAACTTATTTACTATCTATTCAATCAATAAGGTATCATCTAGTATCTTAGATACCACTAGTTAAATAGTGAATGATTATTGACCATAGATATTATACCCTAGAATCGTCAATTTATGCATTGAACTTGATCTAAAGAGTCCTTTATAAGATTGTAGGCTAGGAATATCTAAAAAGCAAATATGCAGGATTATTAGATAACATATGCATCCTTAATTAACAATTAGACGATAGTTAATCTCAACAACAGTTATAAATTAATTCATATTAAAGATATCGACGGGTTTACGTTAGCTGTTGAGGTCTAACACAACCTTCCTCCTTTTCTTAGGATTAGAATCAGCTACGCAAACACAGGCAGAGTTAGCGATTGCAAGTCAATAATACCTCTAAATAATAAAGGCTGCAAATTGTCACATTGTCACATGGGGAATGGTCTTAAAGGTCTAAATTGGACAGAAGAACATATATTTAGAAGAGATGTAGGAGAATCTTATTAGGAGTATATAATTGGAGTACTTAAAAATATATTCTCTTCATTCTCTGAGGTTCCTTTCGGATAACTACCAAGGATAAGGACCTGCATGGGAGAATTTTATGGAGAGTAATATATTCTACAATGAAATAAAAGTGCTTTTTCACATCAAATTTTGTTGGAGGTTAGTGATATGGAATATGCCACAAAACCCCGAAGCTTCTTTTAGCAAATCAACTAACACTGAAAGCTTCCCTTCTGGCCACCCTAACGACAGGATGTATAAATTGTCCTACAATTATATTGGAAGAATCAAATTCTACTTTTAAATATTTTAGTGATCAAGTTTATAAATTTGTTTTCAACGTTATCAAATACTAATAGGAATTTAATAGAGTTTCATGTTCGAATGTAAACCTAGATACTATTGTCTCATGTCTCAATATATTCTGTCAATGTTTCTATTTACCTGTCAAGAAAACAAACTTCTTTTTATTTAATTATGCATGATTTTTTTCCCGACAAAAGCAGAATAAGCATTTCATTACATAAATTTTTTTTTGACAATTAAGGTTGAATTTTCATTGAAATGCAAAAGCCAACCAAATATTACAAGCCTTGTAGTGACATCGTAAAGGAGGAGAAACAAATAGCCCACGCCCAGTCGATTACGCTAAGCCTATGCTCACTAGGAGTTAGGCAAGTAATCTAGCTGAACTAAGCTAGTTATAGAAGTCAGAAGTTGAGTTTGAGAGAGCAAGTACACTGAACTAAATACCACCACACATGTATTTTCACTAAGGGAACCTTATGATAAATAAAGGAATGACACAAGAAGGGGGTTAAATTGTGTCTGTATTAAAACTTAACTTTAAAAAACAATTATTAATTCATAAAAGCTTTTCGTAAATAAAGGCAGCGGAAAATGATTAGTCAGAGTTTAAACGATAAAGCTATGAACGAAACACACATATATATATATGTATGTGGACGATAGATTAATCTGTTTGTGCAGCGGAAGTGAAACGTGTGCTAGTGTGGACGATGCGTGCTATAAAAATGTTTGAACGATACAAGCAGTGAACGTTGGACAATGCAAGCATTAAAAGTTGGACGATGCAAGCAAAATGTAAACGATGCAAGCAATAAAAACAACACACAAGAGATTTATTCTTGTTCACCCCTAATCGGTGGGGCTACGTCCAGCCCTTGGTTTCACCAAGATTTTCCACTATTCAACCCTAGAATAGTACAAGTATTAGACACAGGACTTCTCCAGAGTATTCGAAGGACTTCTCTTAAGTATTAGCCACAGGACTCCTCTAGAGTATTTGAAGGACTTCTCCTAAGTATTAGCCACATGACTCCTCCAGAGTATTCTCAAGGGACTTCTTCCAACAAGTATTATCAGGACTTCTCCTTACAAGTATTATACAGGACTTCTCCTAATTCTTTTACAAGAATTTATACTTCTAAAAAGTCTCTTCAGAAAGAGTGAGGTAGAAAGATTGTCAGCACAATAGACTCTAAGTGTGGTGGAGATTTGACACTTGGGTAAACACTAGAGTTTCAGAAACAGAGATGATATGCAATTGATTACTGTTCTTTATGGTGTGAAGGGATAAAGAGATTTGACTTTGGGAATTTTTCACACTTGGAAGACTTTACTCAAACTCTAAGTGTTGGGAAGCAAATATGACACTTGGGCAACCACTTGAGTTTCGATAACAGAGAGGATAGACGGTGTAGTTCTCTATATGGTGTGAGTGGATTGCGAGATTCGACTCTTAGGAATTTTCACACTTGATCTTCCACACTCTTCAAATCTTCAGATCTTCCTTTTATATCTTGTCTTGAAATAACCATTGTTGAAGATGTTGAATGTGAGCCTTTGATCTTCTCTTCGAAGTCCCGTTGCACGTGATTTCTTCTTCTTTCCGTTTGCCAACAGATTTCTTCATTTAATGGTCTTGACCGTTGAAAGCTTGGCATGGCCGTTCTGAGCAGTAGGTAGCTTGTAGCAGATCTGAATATCTCTGAATTGGGTTGTACTTGATGTAGACGCACAGATTGAACAGTGTACTAGCTTCGTTCTTCAACTTGTTCTTCCTCGTTTCAAACTTCGAATTATAACCGTTGAAAGCATTGCATTTAATGCATTCTAACTTTTCCTTGTATCGAGAACAGAGCATTTAATGTTGTTGCAGAGAGAGAAATTGGAGTCGTTGATGCAGTCTCGTGATTTGAGCTTTCTCCTTGGTTAGTGCTTGACAGCTATAAACAGTGCTGCTTCTGCCAGCCTTTGGAGGATGCTGTCTCACTTGGTTGGATGATGCTTTCTTTAGTGATCAGACGATGCTGTCCCTTTTCATCATACGATGCTCTTCATGTTTGTCTTTGGGGATATTTCATGCAGACGATACATCCTTCAGATATTGGTTATGCATACAAACGATAGATTTGACGCTGTACACTCTTGCTTCTCCTTTGGACAATGCCTTATATTTGACAATGTGAGCAAGTTGATACTTTTCCTTTCGTCGGGATATTTCATGAAAATAATAATACATAGAGTTTACAAAATAATTTTTTTATCATTCAAAACATGATAAACGATCTAACTCATTTGAACCTAACAATCTCCCCCTTTTTGATGATGACAATTTTGTGAAGAAGAGCTTCTCCTTGACCTTGGCTAGGTTTTGATGAAGACAACCACATTAACAAAAGAAGAAAAAGGTGAAGACCATGATGAACAAGAGCACAAGATGTCAGAGTCTTTAGTTAAGGTTCAAAACGTTAAGTTTTAAGTCTTTACCTTAGATAGATTGCTTTTATGATTTGATCTCACTTAAAGGCTCATTAAAGATCAAGTAATCAAGACTAACATGTTTTTAAAGTTAAAAAAGGTAGAAATCACTTAAATAGGCTTCAAACATTAGGTAACCAAGTTTCAAACTGTTGGTAATCGATTACAGGCTTCATGTAATTGATTACAAGCATGTTTGCAAGCTGGTAATCGATTACCAGAATGATGTAATCGATTACACACTGCAATGTAATCGATTACACACTGCATGTAATCAATTACATAGTGTATTCTGGCACTTTTACACAACGTCTAGTTGATGTAATCTATTACCACGTTCCTGTAATCAATTACATGGACCTGCAGACACGATTTTTCATGAACCAATGTGTCTTTAAACGTTGGAAAGCCTTTGCAATGGTTCATGAAGAGTCACTAGTGCCTATATATAGTTGTTTGAAGGCCTGATTCGAAGAAGAGCTTTCAGATTATATTGAATTCAAATTCTGAGTGATTTCACCCTTTTCATAGAACGCTTATGTTGTAAAACTTTTACATATTCAGAAAGCTTGAGCCTTAAGTGTTATAAATCTGAAAACCAATCTTGATAAGTGTGTCACAATCCATTTAGATTGAAGGATTGTCCAGCCTGTAAAAGCTTCTTCATCTTGAATCGGTTTGATTCTTTTATCCACCATAGTGTTTGGTGTTTGGGAAAAGGTCCTTTGAATCAAGTGATTCAGAGTCCACCATAGGGCTTGGTGTTTGGGAAAAGGTCCTTTGTATCGGGTTGATTCGGAGTCCACCGTAGGGTTCGGTGAGTTCTGTGTAAAGTGGTGTGCTTTCTTGAGGGTGTTCTTGTGAAGGCTTGGTGCAAGACTTGTACGAACATTGCTTACATAGTGAAAAAAATCCCCAAATCAAAAAGGTGGATTGGACGTAGCCTTCGGTTGTTGAAGGTGAACCAGGATACATCGTTGTGTGATCTTTTTATCCCTTTCCTTTTACTTTACACACTTTACATTATCCGCTGCAACTTATTTAGTGTTACATTTGTTACTTGACTCTCTGATTAAGGTGAAAGGTATTTGAATAGGAATTCAATTTACTAAGGCGGAAATCCTAGAAACCTAATTCACCCCCCTCTCAGGTTTCTATCTGTAGTTATGATTGGTATCAGAGCAAGAGTTGGGTAAGTTATTCCTAGATCTAGAATAGATGGCATCCTTTAAACCGGTTTTGAGTGAAGGTTCTAACATAAATAGACCACCCTGCTTTAATGGAAAACACTATGATTTCTCGAAAATCAAAATGAATTTTTTTAAGTCTCAACATTTAGAAATCTGGAAATCTATAGAGGAAGGCCCTTTTATACCTACTGTTGAAGTTGGCAGTAGTACACAACCAAAGCCTAGTGATGCAAGGAGTGATGATGATAAGAAAAAGGTTCAGTATGACTTAAAGGCCATGAATATCTTAACCTCAGCCTTGGGAATGGATGAATTCTTTAGAGTATCCACATGTAAATCTTCCAAAGAAATTTGGGACACATTAAAAGTGTGGGAAAAACAAAATGTGCCTCGTAGGAGCACTGAGCTTGACGGAAGATGTCGAAGTTGATGACCACCAATTAAAGCTTGACCTCTTAGAATGGGATGAGGAGAATGAAAGAGATGAAAGTTAAGGAGGTGGGGTAAGGAAAAAAAAAAGCAACAAGGAAAGCAACTAGGCTACTGCATCTTTGCACAGAAGTGGAATCACAGAGGACGGAGGCTCCTTCCAAATACGTATTGGACACCCTAAATGAGAAGCTTGTCTCGCCAAAGCATCCGCCACCACATTTCTATAACGCGAAACATAGGAGAATTGGACCTTCCAGTCCCCAACCAACATAGCTCGAATAGAAGCAATAGTATCCTGTTGCCAGAAGGTTTAGGTGTCCCTGTTCTGGCTTAAAATCTCCACAATATCCTTACAATCCATATAACAAATTATTTCAGGGAAGCCCATGTGCGAAACTAGTTTCAAACCGGATCGAAGCTCCAAAAGCGCCGCCATGAAGGCACAACCAGTCCCATAAGAACAAGCAAAGCCCGACAGCCATCGGCTAGTCGAGTCCCTCACAACACCGCCACCGCCCATCTGATTAGACCCTGCAACCCAGCTGCCATTCGTATGAAGGTGAATCAAGGTTGTACCCTTCACAAACATGGTTTCTCGAGGGTTCTGTGTTATCTTTCCCCATTTCGTAAATTCATTCGCCGTTATCAAAATCTGCTGCCAAACCACTTGAATAGGCTATGGTTGAGGATCAAAGACCATGCTATTGCGCCAACGCCAAATACACCAGAGGGTGGCAATCACAAACGCCTGATGCAGTCCCTGAAGTATATAGCGAAACCAATCCTGGAAGGAACTCGTCGCAGGGGGGATTGGCAGCAAGCTATGAAAATGGTTCCATGTCAAACGCAAACCATGGCAGTCTTGCAAGAGGTGTTCAATATCCTCATCCTGCTCACCACACTGGGGACAAGTCACGGTCAAACTTAGATGTCACTGTCGCCGTCTCAAGTTCATCGGAAGGGTACCGCGACCCACTAAACAAAGGAATAAACGAACCTTCTCTGGTGCCTTAGCTTTCCAAATCACCTTCCAAACTCGGGAGCTCGGTTGATCCTCACACTGAATCATATGATAAGTGGAGGTTGTCGTGTAGACTCCTAAACTAGTTTTTGCCCACAGAACCTTGTCCTCCTCATTGGAGCGTAGCGGTATCCTGATCCGAACAATTTCATCAACTAACTCAGGAGGAAGAGGTGTGTGCACAACTGTAAGGTTCCACGCACCCTGAATCCAAAGGTCAGAGACCTTAAGCTCCGTATCCGAGATATGAACATAGGGAACACGATGACACAAACTCCCAGTTCCCAGCCAGTTAGAATACCAAAGCGATGATTGTCCATCACCCAGACACGGCTGAAACTCTTGCTGGACGGCATCCTTAGCATTGATAATTCCTCTCCACGCACAAGGGTCGCCGGGGTGAAATTCTGCCGCCAACACCGAGTCAGCTCCCACATATCTCTGTTTCAACAGCATGCCAGTATCATATACGAGGTTGTTAACCAACTTCCCCAAGAGAGCAATATTATTCTCCCGTGCACTGCGAATACCAAGCCCACCCTTATCTTTAGGTAGGGTCACAACAGGCCAAGGCACTAAGTTCCAACTTCGACTCGACCCTCCTTTAGAGCAAATACAATTCCAAACTAGCTTATCAATATGATCACAAACTCCCTCAGGGAGCCACAAAGCTTGCATAGTATATATAGGCAACGAGGACATGAAAAATGTTTTAAGCTATACCAGGACTTTTTAATTTGCTCATGTCTTATTTTTATTTGTTAAGAAAATAGAAAATAAAAGCTGAAAACATAACTTAGTTAATATTTAAAAAATGTTTTCATTTAAAATATTTTCTGAAATATGATGAAAAAAGAAAGAATTTTTTTTTTCATTTTATGATTAAATGTAGTGATTAGTGAGATGAAAAGCGGTGATGGTGGAAGTTGGTAGTGTTGATCGCGGTGGTGGCGATGGCAGAGACAGTAGCAATGGTGTTGGTGGCAGTAATTACAGGACGACGATGGTGGCAGTAGGGGTGGTGAAAGTGGCGGTGATAACAGTAGTTTTCAGTTCTATATCTTAACTTGTCTAACCATCATTAATAAACTTTGACAAATTACTTGAATTTTGTCCAATAGCTATGGCTATAATGGTATGTTTGGATTGGTAATACACACAATCCAATGTGCGACATTCTCATACATTACATCATCTTGTAAGTTGTAACTTTTTCCTATAAGAGATTACAAAGTCCCCACCGCATTATCAAACACGACAAAACATTTTGCCTAGCTAGTTATGGTATTAAATGTTGTTTAACAGTAAAAATTAAATGTACTGCTATTACTATACATGATAGATTTCACTCATTCATTCACCAAGTAATCTCTGTTAAAGTTTAATGTAAAATAAAAAATCATTTAATGAAGCTACTCGCTCTAACAATATTTTTCACCTTATATTACTTAGCCAGTACATTTGAAAATCTACATCTATCCATAACACTTTATTTTAAAGTTCAAGTTTTTACTGTTCATGTGAGGTTTTTTTTTTGTAAATAATCATAGAAAGGTTGGAGTGTGATTTCATTTTATTTTTCATGAGACATTTACAAATGGTAATCTTTCTTTTACAGTTGAGTAACATATATGCAACAATTACATGATATATTCCTGTCCAAAGTAATGCACATGACACTTTTCTTGTGTCTTAGGATGGGGGTGAAAAGTGATGAGCAGGTTACCTAGAAGCATTATGCCATTTTTATTTCATTTTTGAAGAATATGAAATGCTTAACTGGAGATGACATGTCTACATTTGCATTTCATTTCAGCTTTAGATAAATCAATATAGTAGTTTGTTCGCTCACACTGATCTTCTTCAGAGCAAAGTTTTTCAAGGAAAGACAGCAGAGATCTGTTATCTTCTTTGACATTCATGGACTTACTACAAATTCAACTTAATATCTTTTCCCTTGGTCCATTTATGTTTTGACCTATCATGCTTTTCCTCAATTTATGGTCTTCGTAATATATTGCTTCCACAATTTGCTAATCACCCTTAAGTGGATTACTTATTGACAAACTACATAAATGTTAAGAGGGATGTTCATTGGTCATGTGTTTTACTGCAATATGTCTTATTTCTCTTTTTCTTTCTTGTGTTTTAAATGATATTGGCCTTTCTTTCGAGATATGTAGATCAGAGGGTAGATTGCATGATAGATGCTGGATTACTCAATGAAGTCTATGACATTTTCAATTTCAATGCAGATTACAGTAGAGGTTTGCGGCAGGCCATTCTATATAGTTTTTTTTTCATTTTCATGCAATTTTTTTATCTCGAGAACAAAAAAAATGACATACATGATTTGTTATTGCTGTCAAAACCCCAAATAACCATCAACCACATTACAGCACCTATGTGTGAGTTAGTTTGGTTAAGTTGTTTTTAAATGATTTATCAATTGTGTACTTCCTTTAGTCATAAGTATGTGTTGTTGTACATATGATGCAGCTTGAGTGTTGGATCCATAAATAATGAATATTTTCAAATCTTCTTCCCATGTCATCCTGGCTTTGCTCAGAATCAGAAAGTTCAGTTACACTCTACCACTTATTCATTGGTTTCTTTTTAATTTATAGTTTCGATCTTTTTTTAGTTTTTCTCCCAAATTACAGAACTGTTACCTCTGATGCAGCTGTTGAAGTTTTTGGCTGATCAGGATGCTTGCAAGGTTTAAATGAAGTTGAAGTTACACATGTAAAGCTTCTCTCACTGCTGCTACAGATTTGCCATTTTACCCCGGTCCATGCTGGACCGGGGTAAAATGGTGCCCGAAGCTCTGTTACCACGGTTCCGTGTTGAACCGCGGTAACTAAGGATATCTATTACCCCGGTTCCAAGTCACCCGTGGTAACTGGGATAATTTTTATTATTTTTTTAATTAACATTTCCTATTACCTCGGTTGATAATAAAGTTGATTATTATTTTATCTGACATTGTCTATTACCACGGTTATCAGGAGAACCGTGATAATAGGTATTATATTATTAATAAAATGTTGATATGTTAACTAGAAAACCTTAATTTGCATATTGAAAACCCATTTGTGAACTCTTTCTATGTTGCACCTCATGACCGCCGTTCCTGGCTGCTGCACCTCATCACTGGCCCTCCTTCTCTTCACAATGGCATTGCCGCTGCTCTGCATGCTCGTCGGCGCCAAGCTCGTCTCCATCTTCGTGCGTCGTCGATCCTGTCTTCTCCGGTTGGCCGCTCTTCTCTACCTCACTGGTGAGTCCTCTTGACCTTCTTCTACTTCTAGGGTTTTGTTTTGAATGTTGTTGTTGTTGTTGTTCAGTACTAGGGTTTTGTTTTCCCGGAGCACAAGAAGCATGCGTCATTTTACTCTTAATTGCTTCTCTCCAACCACTTAGTTGTCTCTTCATAAATGCTTCCCAGCACAGTATCTCCAGCATGTGCAGTATCCTTCTTCTAAACAGTCACGCTGTTTCTCCTTTCCCATACGAGTTTCACATTTCTCAAAACATTCTCTTTAATCTGCACTTCTCAACAGTCATAGTGGTTGCTCTTCTTCATCCCGTTTCACTTTCCTCGTTTGCTTATAAATTCTAGAATTATCTCTCAGTTCTCCATCCATCACTCCATCATCTTCCCTGCATCCTTCTTTTCCTGTGTTTAGTAATCTTCATTAAAAACAGAAATGGCAAACGGTTTCAAAATCTGTCTTCCTTATATCGTAAATTTCCCAGAATTTGAGCGGTATCAAGTTCTTAGCACCGAATCTCTGGATAACACATATTTCTGAGCATTGTGTGATGCCTCCAATGAGTTCATGTACCCCGACCTTGTCTTTGCCTTCTGGTCCTCCTTAACATTTTCTCATCACAGAGGCTTCGTTGCAACAGTGGTGGGTCATGAGTTCTTCCTAACCAGAGGGAAAATTGCTAAACTCCTCAATAGTGAGGACGAAGGAGACACGTACACTGAATTCTGGAAAGAAGAATGCGATGGAGAACATATAGATGAAAGCATTTATATGATGGAAAACCCATCCTTTTATGAGCGCCGTCCCTACTCATCGCTTAACCGTCATTCCAGAGTTTTGCATCAATTGATCACTAAAGTGTTGTGTCCAAGAGTTGATCGTCTGAAAGACGTGCTTGACCACGACCTGTATATAATGTACATGATTATGAATAATGAGCGTTTTAATATTGTAGACATCGTCTACAATCACCTTGTTTCTGTTTTGGTTGACAACCAGCAAGCCGTTCCCTATGGTTTCCTCGTAACAAAACTCCTTATGGGTCCAAATAGGTTGCCCTATTTGGCTTGGAACCCTTTAGAGGAGGTGGCTTGTAAGGTGATCGGAGTAGAATTCCTCTGGTCAAGGGGTATTGACATTGGTGAGCCACTACTGGATGAACCCTTCGAAGACTCGGATGACTCCTCTTCGGATGACTACTCCGATGATTATATGGAATCGATGGGCTCCAATTCTGTACCCTGATTTTTAATTCAGCCAAGCAGTACATGTTGCACCTTTTTTTAAATTTGGTTGTATGATTGTTAAATTTGGCTGTACAATTTTTCATCAAGTGAATATAATTTTTCTTCTAGTTATTATATGGCTAATCTTGTTAATTCCTAATAATCTCCTTCTCCTTTTATTCATTGTTATATTTTTTGAAACTATAATGCCAGGAACTGTTCGGAATGGCTTAGCAGTATATTATGTACATAAGGAATGGCTTAGCAGCATATTAGGATAGTTTCCTATAGACCATGTTTTAGTAATCACATATGCATGTTATATATAGTTTATTTGGTAATTTGGTATTTATAGTTTCTTGTAGACCATGTTTTAGTTAATTTGGTATTTTGGCAATATAACAAACTGTATTTTTATTTGCACGTACAATTAATTAAGGTGAGAGAACATAAGAAAAATCAAAAATAAAAATTTTAACCTATTACCACGGTTCAACACTGAACCGAGGTAATAGGAAGAGATGTTACTAGATTCAAAAAGGAACTGTGGTAACAGAGCTGCAATGTTACCACAGTTAAGCCTTCAATCATGGTAACAGAGCTGCAGTGTTACCTCGGTTACACATTCAACCATGTAACAAAGCTGCGATGTTACCACAGTTCCGCCTTGAACTGTGGTAATTTATCTATTACTTCACCGTCTGTTACCACGGTTTAATCGTGGTAATATGTTGCCCGAAACCGTAGTAATATGACAATTCTGTAGTAGTGTCTCAAGTACAAACCTTTTGAAAAAAAAGTCATCAAGAAGGAGAAAGGAAAGTGAAAATTATGTGGGAAATGAAGTTTTTTTTTTAGAACGTTTCTTTACTATTTCTCATTTCCTGTTGTTTAGGTTTAGGCCTTTTGGGTATTAGTCGTTTTGTTGTGGTTTTCCACTACTTTTATTAAGTTTTAAGGATATTTAGGTGTTATTTTTCATATGTACTAAGAATGCCTTTATGTTATGATCAATTTTAATCACTTTAATTTTTCTATAGGGGTTGTTTGTGAGTGGGTTTTGGAGGGAAATGGAGGGGAGAGCTTGTTTTTTATTTTTAAATTAAGAGAGTGAAGTAATATTTATGATAATAGGTAAATGATTAATGTATTATGCTTATGCTCATTTATCATTATAAAAATATTAAATTAAATACTATTTATTTTAAAATGAAAAATAACCTCTTCCCTCCATTTCCCATTGCATCTCACAAACAACAAGAGAGCGTTTCTTTTGTGTTTCTCAGTTTCTGTTGATTAGGTCCATGCCTTTAATTTCGGTATGAGTTGGTGTAGTTTTCTCTTACTACTGTTTCTTTTTTTTTGAAACACTCTTACTATTGGGCATTTTTTTTTTAATATTACAAAAAAAAAAAAAAATTTGCGAAATAAAACACTAAAAAAAATATTTAGAGGACTATGGCACTTTGTGCCAAGGTGGAAGGTGGCGTGGATGAGGCATGCAAGTCGCATGCTTTCATGCGACTTATGCATGCAAGTCGCACGTCCATCCACGACTTATACCAGTTCTGGCAGTAGGGGCCAAGTAGGGGGCAAGTAGGGGCTGTAGGGGTCAGGGGACAGGGAGTCGCGTGGCAGGCAGCGGCTCCTACGAGTCTCAAAGCTATCTGCGACTCCCATGCATGTAACCGTTCGCTTTGCAGGGGCTTTTGAGGTATAGGCTGTTGCATCCCAAATTGCTGCATGACCCGGTCAGGTTGATGCCACTCCACACGCCAGTATAGTATCAGTGGGACAACAGCTCTCCATACACTGTTACCTGCTTGACCAACGTCCGGAAGCGCAGCCAAGACATCGTCACCATATGGCATCCAACGAAACTAAATACAACAAAGACATGTTAACAACTCAAGCCGTTGGTCAAATAAAACCGAATATATGAGTAACTTGACTAGTAACTAACCTCATTGCTGCGCAGTGTGTCCATAATTGTGCGGTATTCGTCAATGGAGAGCCTTTCGTAGCTCTCCGGAACGTCATTCCACCTACGCAAATTAGAGACATGTATCAACAACGGTAGGAAAATAAAATGTACCAAAAATTAAAATGTAAATGTAAAAAGATAAAGATCATACCTAGTAGCCAGTGGATGTCCGACGATGGCATCAAGTTCCGGCATCTGGGGACCAATGCCGGGTATCCTTGCCCACGCCCAGAGTTGGAGAAGATATGTACAGCCTGCGATCTCGGCTTTCCCCTGGTCGGTTGCAGCACACAACTCGTGGTATAAATGGGCAAGTAGTGCAGATCCCCAACTGTACAGACCCGCTTGGTCAAAATCTCCCAGCAATGCGAGGTATCGCATTGATATCCTCGCTCCTGTGTGGTCAATGAACATAAAATCCCCGAGCAAAACAAGAATGAATGCTCGAGCGTATCGGTCCAACACATCATCATCGTCGGGGTCTACCACCATGTTCGCCATGACCTGTCTCAACCATGACAGCTTAATTACACCTCCCTTAATAGCATCTGGGGGAGGTGCCTCTCCTAGCATATTATGCACGAGGAGTGGCCAGTTTTGCCAGGTACTGCCGGTAACAGGAAGGCCATCTACTTTCAGGCCTAGGAGCACCGCCACATCCTGTAGCGTGATCGTCACTTCCCCAAAAGGCATGTGAAAGGTGTGGGTCTCTGGCCTCCAACGCTCAACCATGGCAGATATCAACTCCTTGTCCAGAGGTTGGTTCCTAATGAGTGCGACCTCGTACAGCCCAGCACGTTGGAGTCGGCTTACGATCAACTGTGGAACCCCATCTCGGTTCACCGCCGGTTTTCTCACATGCAGTATTCTGTTAGGTTGTTCATTCCAGACATGATTGGAGACATGCTTGTCCTGTAGGTGCAGGAGACTCGGTTTTAGAGGGCCGGGGTAGATGTACGCTTCATTCGCCATAATGTTCCTACAATCGAATTACAATAGAAATTAATAATTGGCAATAAACTTGTCTACAAAAATTATAATTTTAACCACAAGCAATTGTAACAAAATTGATGTTTTTAACCATACACAATTCTAAAAAATATTCCTACGAACTCAACATTTTCTAAACTTGTCTACAAAATATCTGTAAATAATATTTACAAATAATGACAAATTATTCCTAATAAATTAACATTTCTAAACTTGTCACCAAAAATTATATTTATAACCGCAACTAATTCTAAAAAATTGATACTTTTAACCATAAGCAATCATAAAATATATTCCTAACAAATCAACATTTTCTAAGCTTGTCTGCAAAATAGTTGTAAAAAATATTTGTAAAAAATATTTGTAAAAAATATTTACAAAATAATTCCTAGCAAATTAACACTTTCTAAACTTTTGTACGAAAATTATAATTTTAACCACAAGCAATTATAACAAAATTTATGTTTTTAACCATAAGCAATTCTAAAAATAATTCGTAACAACTCAACATTTTCTACACTTGTTTTCAAAATATTTGTAAATAATATTTATAAATAATAACAATTTATTCCTAATAAATTAACATTTATAAACTTCTAGGCAAAAATTATATTTATAACCGCAACCAATTCTAAACAATTGATATTTTTAACCATAAGCAATTCTAAAATATATTCCTAACAAATAAATATTTTCTAAACTTGTCTACCAAATAATTGTAAAAAATATTTACAAAATAATTCCTAGCAAATTAACACTTTCAAAACTTGAATGTGAAAATTATATTTTTAACCACAAGCAATTGTAACAAAATTGATGTTTTAACCATAAGCAATCCTAAAAAATATTCCTACAAACTCAACATTTTCTAAACTTATCTACAAAATATTTGTAAAAAATATTTTCAAATAATAAAAAATTATTCCTAACAAATTTTTAACCACAAGCAATTCTAAAAAAATTATATTTCTAACCATAGCAATTCAAAAAAAAATTCCTACACACTACTAAACTTGTGTACAAAATTTATATTCTTAACTACGTGCATTATACCTATTTTTCCTAAATAATAATAACATGGACATTAAGAAAAACAATAATATGTTTGCCATCAATATTTGTAAACAATTAAACACTCCTAATAGCTCTAAACTTGGACTAAAATCTCTATAATTCTAACCAACGTAACAATAAAATTAAAACTCTTAACAACATACATATCTAAACGGTAAAATAATAGTTTAACAACAACTATACTATAAAAAACACTAAACAAATACTAACCAAAAATGAGGATATTTGAAGTAGTGGAGCTTGTTGAGATGAGATGCTTCAACTTGATGAGGGTGGAAGTTCTTAAAAGCTTATAGATGATGATGAGTGGGGAGTTCTTGCAAAAGGGTGTAGATGATGATTTTGTCTTTAGGAAATTTGAGAGGGAAATGAGAGAATGATAGAAGAGAAGATGATGAAGAGTTTCAAGGAAATTTGAGAGGAAGAGTAGTGTGAGCAGAAGCCAGGGCGAGGGATTAAATGGTGGTGCAAGTCGCAGGAGGCCCAGCGACTCCATGGCGACGCGACACCAGCCTTGGGAGTCGCGGAAGTCAATGCGACTCCCAACCCAGTCCTGTCCTGTCTCGTCTGGTCTTGTCCTGTCCTGTCTCGTCTGGTCTTGTCACCTGCAGCTGCTGCTCCCCAAGCATGACAAGTCGCATCATGCTGTGCGATTCCCTGTGTTTCGCAGATTCTTCTGCGATTTGGTCTTCCCCAGGCTTTGACTCGCATATTTTTATGCGACTTCCTCTCTGCTCATTCCAACTCAGCATCCCACATGGCACAAAGTGCCATAGTCCTCTAAATATTTTTTTTAGTGTTTTATTTCGCAAATTTTTTTTTTTTTTTGTAATATTAAAAAAAAAATGCCCTTACTATTGTTAAGGCTTAGAGATATTTGGATTATTTCAAAATATAATAAGGATGTCATGAACTATTATGCCTTTCATGTTATGAACTATATTAATTACTTTTAAATGTTATGTGATAATGCATGAGTATCTTTTTTTGTTACATAAGGAAATGAAAAATGTATGAGCATTTGACTGAACATTTTCAATAAATTACTTGGAGAATAATTTCTTGGAGAAAATTATCCCGTACATCACATTAAATTATAAATGTTTACTAAGATATTTATAATCCTCACAATATTAGAATCTAAAATTTCCTCTTGTAACAAAAAAAAATCTAAAAATATAAAAAACCAAATAATAGTCATAATTTATATTTAAATATCAATGATTATCCCATAATAGTGGTATAATTTTGAGATTAATAGATAGACAGTGTCAATGTAAAGAAATTCTACACTAACATTTAATTATATTATGCCACAAAGAATCAAGTGACTACATTTTTTTAATTTTAATTGAAATCAAATAAATTTTTAATGTGGTGGAAATAAATTAAATGCATGTGTAAAAGAAGTTTATCATAATAGTGTATATATCACTTTTTCTATATATAATCATTTTGCACATTAATAAATCCATAATAGCAAATTGTAGAATTGCATTTCCGTGCATCACAGCTTCGCACGGGTTTAATCCTAGTAATATAATCAGATAGTTGTACCGGTACTTCAATTAAATCATGATCCATGCATAACGCATAATAATTCTTGCTGATTTTTTTATGAAACTGTGGAAATTATATTCCTCATCGCTAGCTACATATTCCTAATATTTCCATGGATTGCACTTGAGGTTGGAGCAAGCAGCATCCCAAATGCTTCTGCATTCACCACCTTTACCATCACAGCATTTGCACACAAGCCCCAGTGCCGAATAACCTTGACGCTTTGGGTATCCTATAAACATTTAATCAATATGCATTTTGCATTTGTAAATATCCTTAATTTCCATATATACTAAAGCAAAACATAAAGAATCAAACAAAAAAGAACACTTTGACCAAGAGATTAAGCAAATATAGCTAAACATGTAGAGATTCACATTTAAGAGTTACCATTTTTGTGGATGGTTAGAACCTTTCTGGCCTCCACGCCATTTGGATTATTGAGAGCAATTATTAGGAGACAAGCAAAGAAGAGCATAAAGCACTTTCTGGTGAGCATTTTTCTCTGACCTAGACTTCACAATCTAAAGAGCAAAACAGAGAAACGCAGCGTGAGTTACAAGTAGAAACAAAAGGACTATAATTTGAAGGAGAAAACAGCTTGGAACAAAAGGAACAATTGAAGGTGGGTTCTTTATAAAATGGGGTGAGCACATTCTGATTCCTTTATCATGTTCTGGGGAGAACTTCCTTCTAGATTTGATGATAGCCAACGCGCCACACATTTGTCGTCATTCGCGGGTCCGCAAGGAAGTTGACTCTCAAGTTGAAGATGCATGTATTGATTCTCCCAAGAGCACGCAAATATCCAGCTCAAGAGCATTGAAAGTCATGTCTCTTTTACTTGTCTCATTCGATGTTCATAGTATGGTGGGGTTTCAGATTCATAATAATAAAACTTTAAATGACTAACAATTTGTAAATTAGGTAAAGATGACACCGATGTCATCTACAATCTAGTGGTATGGAAGAAGCCCCTACTATGTTTTAGCACGTTAAATGACGAGTGTTGATACATTTACTCATTTCACCTCGACTAGAGATATGTTTAAGTAAGTGTTTATAAAGGGTAGAACAACAGAGTCCAAATCCTCTGTCTCTTAACCCTGTCTCCCTCTCTGTCTCTCAAATAAAACACTGACAGCTGTTTTATTTTTTACACGTCATATTTGACGTCATTGACGGCACCGTGACGCTATCGTTAGACCCTCGAGCTCAGAGCGAGGTCTCTGTCTCTGTCTGGTTCGCGAGCTTCGCGAACTCTCCTTTCCACCCACCGCCCATGTAGTTCACCTTCCCGATCGGAGAGAACAGGGGTTCGAGGTTCTTGACGGTGGATTCGTCGCCGCCGGCGAAGATCGCTAGGGTTCTGTTCTTCCCCTTGACCAAGCCCTCGAGCTCAGAGCGAGGTCTCTATCTCTGTTTTATTCCTCGAGGTTTTTAAGATGGATTGGAGGGGGTTGAAATGGGACTTGATTGAAACTCTAGGCGACAAGGTGTTGTTTGTGGGGGGAATTCGTCGTTTTCATTTTCTGCTTCTGAGTTTGGGGGATGCTGTGAAGCTGATTGCATCTATTTCACTGATGATTATTCTGAGTCTAATCGTGATGATGCATGTGGCAAACATGATCTGGGCATATTCAGATTACAGGATCAGAGCATTGAGCCTTTGTCCTGTTATTCCAGAAATTCAGATTCTGGGTTGGGTTGGCCACTTCCAATTTGGTTGACACTAAATCCTTGTTAATCATATCATGTAAGTTTAGTTGCTTCTCTTACTCTCTTGTTAGGACAAATGCTTTATCTTGCAGCTTGCCTTATTGTGTTCTATAGCCTATACATTTTTCATCTATTATACTACATTACTGAGGCCTGATACTGCAAACTTGAAAATGTAACTGTTGAAAGTGGCTTATGATCTAGTTCATGCAATGTCTATTTGGTTGAAGCTATGCTTTAGACTCTATAGCTGAACTTAATCATATTTTTGAAGGAAAAAAAAAAGAGACGTGTAAGACTTAAATCACCTCCTACACTGAATACTCAGTCATCATTTTATTTGTTTTTATTCCTTCCGCAGGATATCTTGGAGGGATCTAGATTGCAAGGCTAGATCAATGTATTAATGCTGGATTGGGTTGAGAGAGAGATTGTGTTTGGACTGCCGAAGAAGGTATTATGATGTATAAATGCTGGATCTTTTTAAGTGATTAAGTGATTGTTTATAGTTGTTGAACAGATATGGTGTTGTAGACTTTGTAAGTGGTTGACATAATACTTTTAGTTTGGTGAACATATATTAAGTGATTGGTAGAATGTTTTTAGTTGTTGAACAGATATGGTATTGCATGTGTGTGGATCGGCTTCCAATTTTGACACCCATCAACATTTTGGTTTAAGAATCAATTGTATAACATGTTGGATTTCATTATATTTGAGCCGGTTTGGATACCATTGAATGAGCTCTTTTTACAATTTATTCACT
This sequence comes from Acmispon strigosus, assembly GCA_030819835.1. NCBI lineage: Eukaryota > Viridiplantae > Streptophyta > Magnoliopsida > Fabales > Fabaceae > Acmispon > Acmispon strigosus. The sequence goes on from JAUAMA010000007.1 coordinate 33,550,432, forward strand.
AGCATAAGCTTTTTCTTAATTAAAAGTGTTGTTTGGATCATAACTTTTTAACTTCATGGTTGTGATTTCCTTCATTTTCTCTGTTATGGATCTTGTTTCTAAGTGAGCAATTTCAACTTAGATGTTATTAATCTTTCTTTTCTTTTCTTTTCTTTTCATTGTTCATAGTTTAACAATGCTGAAGTTTATGAAGTTTCTAAGTGAGACAAACAGAAAGGCGTGGTTTATTTATGAAAAGTTCCAAATTGGACAAATTATGTACATCTTCATGTTTTCTCTTGATCATATTATGGGTTGTGTTCCTATCTCTTACAAAAATGGAAATGCAGCTTGATTGAAATAGGACTTTCTTGTGTGGTAGGTGATGGAGCAGTTGGTTAATAGACTTGATGTGGCAATGTTCAAACATGTCTTTTTTAAACATGTCTTTTTTAAGTTTTGCATAGACAAACTCCTTACTTTGTACAATAAAAGTACCTTCTAAGGTTGATCAGTCTCCAGTTATATGATATCATTGTTAGTTAGGAAGCTCACACAATAAGCTTTAAAATGTAGCAGCAATTGATTTGCTGCAGTTTTAAAATGATATCAAATGTTAAAGTGCATCGAATGTGCTTAAATTACATTGAACTTCAAACATCAAATTTGATCAGTAAGGTTGTCTAATATTCAATGGCAAAATTTCAATCTTATGTAATGTCTACATAATGACGGGACCCTAAGTTATTTCTTTGTAATAACATATTGAAATCTTGAAGACGTTGCAAATATGGGAACTCCCAATGTTTGGCTTCCACAGAACAAAACCCGCGCCATTGCAAGGCAATAGTTGGCATCGGATGACCATCCTTTAAAAGAACCTACATATGAAAAAGAAGAAACTGTTATTGAATAGTACGCCAAAGTAAAATACAAGTGTATACAATAGAAACAACATATACCTGCACAAAGTGATCCTTGTTGACATAACCAACAGTTATAATCTTTTGTGAGTTCACAGGAGGTGGTTTACCCCTCAGTGGGAAGAAAGTCATACATCCATCCGGTGATAAGTAAACAAAAATCAATTGGAACCTTGTCGCAATAAGGTACCCCATATTTGGTAAATCCATCCATTTATCCCGAGTGGCATACTGTCCAGGAAAGATGCATATGGCATCATGTATGGTCTTGAACCTTTCAGGGGTCCCATACAGTTCGAGGTACTATTGGGAATGTTGTTGCAGCTCGTTCAACAACTCAATCCTAATATAACCCCAGTTCTCCTCATGTTTTCCTAATAATGCAGCAATAGCTCTGTAGCCACAATTACCATCTGAGACAACATCTATCACGTTTTCAATATAACAACGAAACATTGGTGGGAATTGATTAATGTATGGGACATCCCTAATCATTCCTTCAAGTGTTCCACGTCCATGACAGCGTGCCATTGAGGTTGGTAAACAGGTGGGTGTCGTTTTCGAGTGCCCTGACAGCGTGGCAGTTAAGCTTATTGCGGCTCAAATTATGGAGCGTAGGAGGATGTAGGCTTCGTCTCTTTTTGTGCAGGTGTCGTGTTTTGGGATCTTGCTGTTTTGGTGGATGGTCTCTGTCTGGTTGGGGTTGTGCTTAGGAGGCCGGGCTTTGCGTTTTTGGTGTCTTGTTGATGCGGCGTCTTTTCCAGGTTGAAGAGCTTTTCTTGGTTTGGAGTAGATCGTAGGGCCTGTGTTTTGCGGTTTGGGACCTTGGGCTTTTGTGTTTTGGCTATCGTGTGTTTTGGGTGGGGTTATGTATATTCTGTTTTTGTCTGGTGCTGCCTTTCCTTTCCTGTTTTTGTAGTGGGAGGGCAGCACTCTTGGTGTTTTGTAGGCACTGATTATTTATATAAATTTTCGCTTTCTAAAAAAAATATATATATATATATGTATGTATATGTATATATATATTTATGAGCATATCTCTATTTTTTTCAAACAAAATCCTAACCGCATGCATTTCTAGTAAATATTCAAAATTAAATTCAACAAAATATTTAATAATTCAAAAATATAAATCCTAATCTCATAATATCTAAGATATTAAAATTAAAATTCTATTCCCATGCATATAATAATTTTCGAACAATTAGTAAAATACTCAAATAATTATAAAATCTCTATCATAAAACCATTAAGATAAAAAGCAACTAAAACCCTAAAAATCTACGCATAGGACGCGGCCAACAACATGCCAAGGGAAGAATTTTTCAACTTCTTAGATCAAACTCATAATTTATTCCAACCTCTTGAGATTTTTCATGAAGAACTATGATGATCATACAACAAAAACTTCATCGTTCATGTGAAAACAACATCTAAACCCCCAAACCCTCATGAACTTGATGCTTCTAACATGATCACTACATGCAAACTAAGAATTAATCATAAGAAATATTTCACCAACCTTGATCACAAGAAGAAAAGAAGAAGAACTCCTCCAACAAGAGAGAGAGATTCGAACAAGAGAGGGAAAGAAAGCTATGAGCAAACTTCTTTTTTATGTTAGCATATAGGTGCCTTAAACAATACCTATGTTCTACCCCTGGAATCAGCTCGTTAATCACAGTCATCAGCCCCTGTAGATAATAAACAAGGATTAAATTCAATCTGACATGAAATTCCATTGCGAATCAATTATTATAAGCAGCCAGAATGAAGAATTAGCAAATAAACAAGGATTAAATTCAATCTGACATGAAATTCCATTGCGAATCAATTATTATAAGCAGCCAGAATGAAGAATTAGCAAATAAACAAGGATTAAATTCAATCTGACATGAAATTCCATTGCGAATCAACTATTATAAGCAGCCAGAATGAAGAATTAGCAAATAAACAAGGATTAAATTCAATCTAACATGAAATTCCATTGCGAATCAATTATTATAAGCAGCCAGCATGAAGAATTAGCAAATAAACAAGGATTAAATTCAATCTGACATGAAATTCCATTGCGAATCAACTATTATAAGCAGCCAGCATGAAGAATTAGCAAATAAACAAGGATTAAATTCAATCTGACATGAAATTCCATTGCGAATCAATTATTATAAGCAGCCAGCATGAAGAATTAGCAAATAAACAAGGATTAAATTCAATCTGACATGAAATTCCATTGCGAATCAATTATTATAAGCAGCCAGCATGAAGAATTAGCAAATAAACAAGGATTAAATTCAATCTGACATGAAATTCCATTGCGAATCAATTATTATAAGCAGCCAGCATGAAGAATTAGCAAATAAACAAGGAATAAACATACCTTTTGCTGGTCAGAAATGAAAATCCACCTTTTGTCTTGGCCGATGTCAACTAGTAGAAGCTCCAGAAACCATCTCCAGCTTTCCTTACGTTCAGATTCAACTACAGCAAATGCTAGTGGAAAGTACTGGTCATTTGGGTCTCTTGCAACCGCACACAAGAGAATCCCACCAAATTGCGTCTTCAAATGACACCCGTCAAAGCCAATGAAAGGCCTGCAACCAGCCACGAACCCTTTCTTACAGCCCTCTAGGCACATGTAGAATCGACCAAACCTTGCAGGTTCATTGCCAACTGCAGGAGGGTCAAAATAAAATTCGCAAGTGTTTCTAGGAGATACCCTCTTCAACTCTGCACTAAATCTGTTTAGCATGTGGTATTGCTTGCTTGCATCACCCTCAACAATCTCTGTAGCCAATTGTTTCGCCTTCCATGCTCTCCATTTAGTGATCCCAGTGCTGTATTCAACCCTTATGTCATCAACAATGTCAGAAGATCTTACCTTCCTTCTATGTCGGATTTTCTCAACCATTTTCGAAGAAACCCACTTGGCTGAGGCAGTTTTGTTGTTAAATACTCTACCGCATTGATATTCCCTGTTCAGAGTCTTTACACTAAATGTCTTCTTCCCTCCGACCTTGCTGCACAGAATAACAAAACTGCAAGTGTCTTTCTTGCATACTGCCCGACATCTGACCCCATCATTTTTGACAAACTGGATTTGGCGACCGTTAAGGACAGAGTGCTCTCTTACTGCATCCTTAAACTGTTGCAGCGATGTAAACTCCATTCCAACACAGAATTTGAACTCTTGTCTCATGTCAGATTCCCGATACTGTGTAAATGGCTTCTTACTCATGACAGCTTCAGCTTCGTCCGAACTAGACTCACTTAAGAGTTCCTCACTGGCCCATCCATCTTCCATCTGGTGGTCTTCTGCCTCTGTTTCATGCATATCATCTTCGACACTACAACCTTCAAATGTACCCTCAGCCATCTTCCTCAAATGCTCATTCAGCATAGCTTCAGCAATACCAATGCTTGGGTTTTGAAAGCCATCATCATTGTCATTATCTCTCTCTTCCTCGCTGTCACTGAAGTGCACATCATTAGTGGGGATTTCATCATCACAAAAACTATCAGAAGATACGTCCTCGTCAGCCCCCTGCTCCTCATGAACTGCCTCCTCATGAACTACCTCCTCATCAACCCCCTGCTCCTCATGAACTGCCTCCTCATGAACTACTTCCTCACTCCTCTGGCATTCAAACCTCCTTGTTTCAATCCTTTCTTCTTCTTCGCCCGACTCATCGCTCGAAAGCAACAAAATAGGGACTTTACCGCTGGTCTTTTTCCCGGTTCCCCCAGCATTACTTATCCTGTTTGACCTCCTAATAGGCTGTTTAGTAGGCTGTTTAGAAGTCTTAACAGCATCATCAGAAACAACAACCTTTTTAGCTGGAGGCTTGAAGGGCTTATTAGCCCCACTCCTACGAACATCCGCCTTCTTCAGAGTTGAAGGTATCACAGATAAGGGGGTATGTGTTAGCTCATGCAGATCATGCTCCACAAACAACTCAACATCCACCCTGTTGTTAACAGCATATGTTCCCAAGACCATTGCGTCACTGTCACTCAACAAGGGTCTAAAAATGTGATCAACAACATCGTCTTTAGTTCGCCACCACATCTTGAATTTTCCAACAGTGTATCCCAGGTCCTTCACAACTTCAACACAATAAAAAAAACTCCATTTGTCAAGATCAATAGCACGTTGAATGTGGGTACGGCCTCCTCTGAAATTCATGTACGGCTCGTACACACAAAGACACAAGTGATGCACAATCACATTGAATGACATCCTACAAGAACAGGGTAAATATTACTCAGCATGTTGGTGATGTGAACAACATTGAAACACAGACAGTTGTTTGTTCAAATCACAGCATGTTTCGTGACCCTTGAATTAGAAATACCATAATTCACTTATCACCCACAAATTAGTTACATTTCAGTTGAAACAATGGTTTCAACATGCCTATTAGACAACCCTCTATTTTTAGCAACCTACCATGATGATGCAATTGGAAGACGAAATTCGAATAATAGAACCTAATAAGTAAATGGAGTATGGTGATTCAGAGGATAGATGAAGCAATAGATAATAGACTACAGCAAGGGCATTTACTTGGACTCCAAAAGGAATTGCAAGCAACGAACCGAGGGACGGCGAGGAAGAGAGAAACGATGGCAACGGTGGCTGAAGAGTGAGACAGACGAGGGCGATTGGGGGCGTCGAGCACGGCGGCCAGGACGACGGCGGCGCAACGGCGACCGACGGAGAGGTTGAAGACGAAGCACGGCGCTGAGGAAGAAGATGGAGGGTTTTGGTCGAAGAGGACGTATGTGTTTGGGGTCACGATGGCAACGATTCAAAACCCCTGTGTCCCCTTTTTTTTTTTTAAATTTCATTATTAAATTATTAAAAAAAAAAGTGTCCTCATTAATTAACGTGGCTTATGCCACGTCAGCACCGCCGTGACACGTAGGCACGGCGGTCAACGGCAGACTCAGGCAGGGACTAAAACCAAACAAAAAACTAAGTCTGAGGCCTAATATCAACCTTTACGCTGGCGAGGGACTAAAACCAAAACTCGCTCAAAGTACAGGGACGAAAAACATATTTAACCCAAAAATGAAAAGAGAACTCTCCCGGTGTGAGAGAGAACTTGAATTGATCTCTAAAGGGAAGGATTTTCTGCTTCCCAATGAATGAGAAACAAGGAGGGTTTGGAGGCTAGGCTATTTATAGCTGAAAACCCAGGCCAGACCTACTTGTCTATCATGCAGCCTCAGTATTATCTTTAATTAAAATCAATTAATTAAAAACAAAATCTGAATTGAAACCCTAGATGTCAAGGAATATTCATTTTCTAGAAGGTTTCTTAATTCTAATTTAACTAAAACACTTAATTGGATAAAAATCCACATAAAATGGACTTAAACAAAAATTTACTCTCAACACTTTACATTTCTTTGCAGTCTTTTCTGCCTTTACTTTCAGCCGTTTACAGTTTTAAGTCTTTACTTTATTTACTGTTTTTCAGCCATTTTATTCCATTTTTAGCCGTTCAGCTTAGTTCATTGCCATATTCTAGTCATGTACACTTTCTCAGCAGCGAGAACTAAGAGCTCTTTTGGATTTTGTCTTGCTTATTTGCTGTTTTCTGATGAGATCCCTGCAGTATCTGGGCTGCCAATTTATTACCGAATCTCTGCTAGGGAGGAGGTGGATTTTGGTTCACAAGTTTGGTGGATGGATCCTATTAGTATTCTATAAACCTTCTCCATGATTTGTCCCGTTACATTGAAGAATCATTGTCTGCAACGTCTATGAAAGGATTGGTGGTCTTCTACTATTAATTTTTTTTTTGATAAGCTAAAATTGCATTCAAAAAGGGTACAAGGGGTACCCCAACCCATGGTACAAAGAGGAAAGGGCAAGAAGGAAAATAAGAAAAAGGAATGAAAGCTGATCAAAGCAAAGAAACGAAAAATCCTACGCAGGAGCAACACCAAATACCAAGTCCCTTTCCTACTTCCAATGATATATATACATATAGCATCAAATATAAAACCATTGTCTCATCTAAAACCCATCAGTGCTCAAATTCCCCTGGTATATCACCAACAATTCAATTCCAAGAGCAATGAATATTAGACCCTATCAGCAACAATATTGTTGTATCAGCAGATCAAAGGGGTGTTACGGCATGCACTCATAATATCATCATCACACCAGATATAGCTCCCCAGTACTGCCAAAGAATTGTTCCAACATACAATAACCAGAAGCAAGACACAGATTAGCTTTCCTCCTGTAACACATCATAACAATTTCCAGCAAGCTACAGTAAACAATCTCCTGTCATACATCATAACAATGACATCGCAACATCATAACTTTATTGTGTGAGCAATCCTTGGAGGTCCTGGTATGGCAAGCAGCACGCTACAACAATTGTGGAGCCTTGTGGAATGCCATCACGGTTCTGTTATGGCATATTGTGTTCCAGCATCACCTAAAAAAATTCATCCATGTTTAATGTTATTGCCCCTCAAATAGTTCCTAAGCAATAAGTTGGGTTAGCTAACCACTCATAGAGGGAGCATTTAAAGGACTTCATTTTGGCGGAGATCCATTTCCAAGCTCTAACCTGTGCCAAATCCATCACAAGTTTTGCATCGGCATTGACTTGGCGGAAAACAATTGCATTCCTATGGAGCCAAATGGACCAAGTAACTGCCAACCATATTGCTAACAATGCTTGCCTCTGTTTCTGATTCCATGACCCATAATCATGTTGGAGGAAGTGCATCCAGCAGGAATTGGGCAAAGTCGTCGCTGTTCCCAACCATCTATAACACCGTTTCCAGATCCGGGAGGAAAATTGGCACACCAGTAAAAGATGATCTACAGATTTAGCCTCCAAGGAACACATGGGACAGATCAAGCCTACTCCTTCCGGTACGATTCGCCTCTTATGTAAATTGTTCCTAGTTTGAATCCTATCCCTCAGCACCCTCCAACCGAAAGCCATAATATTTGAAGGAACAGCAGCACTCCACAATCTTTTAAACACCTCGATTGGTTCAGCATCAACCGAGCCTGTCAAGAACTGATATGCCGACTTCACCGTGTAACCTTCATTATTGCACATCCATATCCACTCATCTGCTACCCCTTTTCTTAGTGTTGCATAATTTAGAAGATGTTCAAGTTCCTCCACCCACTGCAATTCTCTTTCCAACAGCTGTCTTCGCCACAAAAACTTCCACTTCCAAGTTTCATTGTTCCACATTCCCATCTCAGCAACCCGGCACTGTTTATGAACAGCTAAGTTAAGCAACCTGGGATACTTGGCTGCCAGGGTGGTCTGACAAATCCATGGCTCCTTCCAGAATATGATTTCATTACCTTCCCCCATTTTCCTATGCAGGCATAGGTCAAACCAGTTTGGTTCCATGAAGCAAGTACTGAGGATATCTTTCCACCACTGTGACATACGGTTAGTTATGACTGGCATTTCCCCCACTCTTGGGATTGCATACTTCGACCGCAGCACCCTACACCATAGATTATGAGATTCATGAAGGATCCGCCATCTCCATTTACCTAACAAGGCCTTATTGAACAGTCGCCAATCTTTTAAGCCCAGGCCTCCCAAATCCTTTGGTTTGCAGACATCCTCCCATTTAACCCAAGGTACTCTATTTTGATCCTCTAACCCTCCCCAAAGAAAATTCCGCATTATCCTTTTGCACACTTTAAGTACCCCCTCCGGCATCTTGAAGAAGGATAAGAAGAATAGGGGAATTGAAGATAAAACACTACCAATCAAAGTTAGGCGACCGCCAAAGGAGAGGATCTTTTTCTTCCATTTTGATAATTTGCCCCTTAACTTTGATACTACCGGATCCCAAAACGCTAGTCTCGTAGGGCTCCCACCCACCGGTAGTCCCAAGTAGGTGAAGGGTAGGGTCATTACTCTACAATTAAGTAAGCTAGCTAATCTGTGAGTCAAACAGCTATTGACAGCTATCCCTGCTAGCTTACTCTTGTGAAAGTTTACCTTCAAACCCGAAGCCAACTCGAAGCACCTTAGTATACTTTTTAATGCTTGAGCGTTCTGCACATTTGCTTCCCCGAAAAAAAGTGTATCGTCCGCAAATTGTAGCATTGCCACTTCTACCACATTCTCGCCTCTTATGTAAATTGTTCCTAGTTTGAATACTATTAATTGATAAATGGCTTGTTGGTTCACTGCATGAGTGTGAGCATGTTCCATGTGGCTTTTTGTCTTATGCAGAATCGAATTTAGGCTACTGTTGGTTCGCGACCTCTTGGCATGAAGGGTGGCTTCATGATCTAGGCACTGGGCCTTTTATATTTCTTATCACTTGCTTCTCATTTTGCTGTATCTTGGTTTCTTATAGGCTTTGTGCTGTTTCATCTTGCTTTTCCTTTGTCTTCATCTTCTTTTCCTCTTGTATTAAGGGTCGAGTACCCCTTGTGCTCGCCTCGAGCTCTTGGTCATTTTGAACATGATCTGACTCGACTTGAACTTCTTCGAGGCTTCATCATGATTTAGCTAAATTTCCAATCCTTTCCTGGTTGAGGTTTCATACCACGCATCGTGTTTCGAGATCTCTTCATTTCTCATGTTACTCATAGTCCCGAAACACTCCATCCCCAGTTTCTTTCCTCAACGCTGAGTGTTGTAACTTCATCTTCGTGAATTCGAAATTTTAATGGTAACAATTATGTTTTTTTTAAAGTTTGCATTTTAATTGAGGCGGTTACAAACCGCAACAAAAGCTTGTGTCGGTTTAGTGTAGCCAATAATTACGGTTAACTAATATTTTTTGTAGTTTATATAGTACACCATGCTATGCCTAGGTGAAAATTCTGCAGCGCCACTTTTATGGTCATTAGCTACTAACTATAAAAAGAGTTATCATTCATAGACCTCTTTTAGGTATAGACCTCTTTTAGGTATAGATCAGTGGCGGAGGGAGAACTTTGAGGTGGGTGGTGCCAATATGAACTTCTATAAAAAAATAGTAAAACCAACAAGTAATTTTATACAAAGTGAGTAAAGTCAACAAGTAATTTTATACAAAATAAATCAAACCAACAAGTAGTGGGGGGCCATGGCATAGCCAAGTCCCCCCTTGGCTCCGCCACTGGTATAGATACCTAGAGAAAGAAAGGAAGAGAAGAGACATAAACAGTAAATGTGATATATGATTGACGTGTTCAGAAGAAAAAGATAGAGAGAAAAATAAAAGTATCTATAAATATCATCTGCAATGTTTATATATTTATTAATCAATTTTTGCTTAAAAAATTGTATGGTCCATTCCTATATCATGTACACCCTAGATAAAGCCCTACTCAATAGATTCTTTTGTTATATATTCAATATGATTGGAGATTTAAACAAAGCTACCTTCATTTTTTCCTATGAAAATTACTTTGACCCTATTAGCAAAGGAAAAAAAAATTGCGACTTAATGAAGTATTCTTGATTTCGTCAAAATTTTCAGATCGTTGAGAATGTTTATGAAATACTAAGACAGCCCCAAAGGAATTCCGAGAAGCTTAAAAAATTTACTTTGGTTTTAAACCAATTAATTACCAAGAAGGTGTTAAGTAAGTTAGAATTAGGTGGAAATACACATTCAAATTCTTAAAAAGTAATTTGTTGATAAAGACAATTACCATTTCTCATCAGAGTTCTATTTTTGATACTTGATTCTTATATAATCTTAGGGGTATATTTTGCTTAAGATTTTTTTCTTTTATTTTCCTTTTCACTTTTAATTTCCGAATCACGACTTTATTTTCATTTTAATCTTCTTTTTTTGTTACATTTCATTTTAATCTTTAATTCAAAGTTTTATGAAGAAGATATAGCAAAATTAACTTACAGTTTCATATATATATATAAAAAAAAAAGCAAATTATTTTCTCAAATCAATCAATCCTTTATCTTACGGGCGCTTCTTAAAATTCTCGAATCTTAATCAATAGAGATAGATAATGAGAAATCGCATTTCATTTTCATCCATGTTTAAAATGCCTATAAAAATATAAGATGAATAAATGGAAGTGGAATATTCCACTGTTATTCGATTACAATACATACCTGAGAGTTTTGACGGAAATTGCCCCAATCCAAGGGTTCTTCACATGCATTCGTTCAGAGTTCCAACTTGATAAAAAAGAATAATTGAAAATGCAATTATCGTACTTACTCCAATAAATAACTGTTTTTTAGTTAATAGTTAAAGACTAATCCATTTCAAAATCTATATAAAGTTCGTCCTTTAAGCAAGTAGTTGAGAATTCGAATTTCAATTCTTGTGAATGAAAAAAACTCATTGGCTAGCCCCCTACCGCTTCGTGCGCTGACCGTGGGGCGAAAAATTAGTCTCAGGAAAATCGACTGTGAGGATACCTTGATCAAGACCAAAATAAATCTATACAGAGAACACGAAATGAGTTTTATCTTTCCCAATAAAATATTTTATCATCATGCTTAAAGAACTATACTATATATTTACCATATGTGCGAGGCATTATTGGTAATGGAATCACTTTTGATAAAGAGGAAAAAATCAGTTTTTTCTTCCTAAGTTAAGAGGGAAACGAAGACTTATTTCCTCCGGACTTGTGAATTTGGAATAGCTTGAAAATTGAAGAATGTCTTTTCTTTCTTCTTTTAGAAATAGTTCTTTAATTAACTATCAGTATATTCTATTATTTTTAGTTTTTTTTGTTACAATTATTTTTAGTTTTAATAGAACTCTCAATTACATTGTATCCGATTTAAATCGCATAACGTTGCTTAGTTAGCAGGAAACTAAATTCCTTACCCCTCCAAGCAGTAGCTAGCATGGCTACAAATTATTGTGCCTATCCAATTCAATCATACAAAATCAAACTTAACTAATTAAACTCACCATTTGAAATGAAATTTATAAAAAGTTAATATATAATCGAAATTATAAATAGAAAAGTTAAAATAATATAAATAGAAAAGTTAAAATAATTATAAATAACTACAATTTAACAGTAAGATCAATAAAATAATATTTACCTAAATTTAATATAAAAATGTAAAGTCTTACTTTCAGTATGAATTTGATCTATACCAGCAATGTGTTAGTTTAGTGATAGAAAAGTTAAATACTCATAAATGTGAAGTCACAAAATTAAAACTCCAAAAAAATTATTTGTTGGGAGAAACCACCACATGAAAAAAGAATGAATAGACTTCGAACATGATGCTGTCCTGGAATAATAAGATGAAGTGACCGGTAAAACATTTCAAACCCCATAGATACCTATGCGTAGCGTACACTACAATGCGTAAAAAGTCAGCAAGACTTTTCCATGCCTCTTCCTGAATATTGTTCAATGATAATTTTCCAATAAGTGATTGGATTGATAGCTTTCTTTATAACAACATGGTTTGCTCTTCTTCTCAATTCGTGTTGTGAATTCAATGACTGGAACCTTCACTTTCTTTTTTCTAGGGTCAGAGAGGCATTGCATTAAGCAAAATGGCCCAATAAGAACAGCCAGAGAAATTACAGATCCTTTATCTCGCCAAAATAATAAAGAGTCTCAAGAGCCCAACCTTTTAGAAGTCACACATTAGTTAGAAATATGATAAAGATACATAATTTTTATATGGGTAGAGCAACTTGTTTACCCAGAAATTTAGTAAACAGTAAGAAATTCAAATATTGATAAAGAAGCTGAATTTTGAACCTCTTTTGGTTCTTTAATCGAAATTAAAGTGTCTTTTGAATATATAAAAGACAAGTTGAATCAAAATCTTTCAAAGGATTTGACCAAGAAATAGAAGAAAACATTGCAGAAAAGATTCATAGTAGAATAAAAAGGAAGATTTGAGAAAGAAATAAATTTGCGTCGAATTAAAAGGGTGTGGTTTCACTTTAATACATACTCAGAAACTCTAACTTTGCTATTTGTCTTGATTGCTTGGACTTTGAGCAAATACAAGAGTATTTCGAGCAAATAATTGCGAACCCCATTTCAGACATGAGATCCTCTATTTATAGGCCTAAAATATAACCGAAACCAACGGTCAAAAAATCTTGACCTTACACTTGTCTTAAGTGCTCTCTTCTTTTTCCACGCATCTTGAAAGTCTTTAACTGCTTCAACTGTCAGTCGAAACCTCCTTGCTTGATCAATAATTGTCCAAGTTCACCTTTGTGTTTCGACAGATTTAGTCAAATCATATTTAGTTGAAACATGTTAGTTGTCAAATAATACTTTGACATCATTTTAGAGAATCTTCGTTTCCTCATTTCGACCAAATAGGACTTGGTGAAATTTCAGGTTAACAGATATCCACAAAAATATTATGCTTCAAAAAAATCTTTCATTGAGAAACATGATAGTTTAACTATTCTGATTTGGTAAATAAAAAGATAAAAACAATTATCAACTTATTCACCAAAATTTATATTTGCCGGTTATAAGAAGGCAAAAAGATTCCACAACCCCATTATGCTACTAAATAGCAATGATGAGTTGGCAGTGTCTAAGAGAACTAGCCCCCACGTGACCTAAGAAAAGTTGATGGGGAATTTAATGATTTTTTAATGGTCACAAAAAGTGGTAACTCCCACTAACCAAAAAACCTTTGTCATTCTCCGGTTTACCTTTCCATTATAAATATAAGTCTTTTCACCCCTCTTCTTCTTTTACCTTCTTCTTCTCCAACTCCCTTTGGTAAAGAAAATCTCATGTTGAAGAGTTCAAACACGTTTCAAGCTTTTCAATTCGAAACCTTCATTTCTTGAACCTTCCATGGCGTCTTCTTCCTCAACGCGCTCCACTCCAGTTCCTTATGCGGCTGAGCTCGACGATCCCATTCCAGAAGGTCATTGTTAGTATGTTCAAGAGCCACCAAATGAGGCTGAGAAACTCAAAATCTGGAGGTCCCAGGTACTTATTCCTTTTACCATTGGAGATAAAACTCATGCCTTCCTAGGACCTTATCATGATGCTCATCTTGAAGGATGTAGCAAATTTTTCCCTTTTTCACTAGAGTCTAAAAAACTCTTGGATTTTAGGGATTCTTATCAGATGTCATTTTTGAAAAATCAAAATAGGGTTTTTAGATCTTCCCCCATGTCAAAAACTAATAGGTATCTGAAATGGCTTGCTAGAGTAGAAACCAAAAAATCTAAACATTGGAAGAAATCCTGTTTTCAGCTATATAAGCTGAAATTCGAATAAGCTCGATTTAGACATCGTCCACCATGTGCCACTCTCTAGTGGCATCTTCGTCCTCAGTGGTATTAATAAGGCGGAATTCAGACCTCTAGTGAAAACCGTAATCAAGATCAGCCTCACAAAGTAAATGGCTGGCTCTTCTTTTATTTCACTTGCAATGTCATTGTAGGGAGAAATGATGCATAAATTCTTGTTGAAGATTTTCTTATTAACTTGATCACACTCTGCTAAGAAGTAGCTCTGATCAGCGTCCACATTCTTCGAGCACTCCATCCTCCCTCCAAATTGACAGCTTTTGGTGAAGGGTTAAGGGTACTACTCCGACCCCGTGAATCCACTCCCTTCCTAGGAGTAAGTTATAGTTTGCTTTCACAGGCACCACCATATACAACGTAGTTCTCTTTACCGTACCTACAGTAATTTCGAGGGCAATCACCCCAATTGACTTGTTGGTCTTTTCTTTATAGTCGGACAAAACCATATTGGGAGGTTGTAGATCTGCCTTAATCTTTCCAATTTTATTCATCAAAAATCTCAAAATGAGGTTTATGGAAGCTCCTCCATCGACCAAGACTTTTTTCATGCCCTAACCTTCAACGCGCGCCCACACAAACAAGGGCTTGAGGTGCTTCTTCATTTCGACATATGGCTTCTTGAAGACAAAGTTTTGCACTTCAACTCCCCATTTTGTCATAATGTAATAGAATAAGGGATTATCGTCATCTTCGTCCTCAAAATAATAATCATCCTCGTTCTTCGCAACCTCAGAGGTTTTTTCGAACTCAGCAGGAAGTACAGATACCACATTGCAGATAATGTCTTAGCAATCACTGTTAGAGTCGAAGTTATCGGTCAACATGTCCTCTTCTTCAGCAGTTAGTGTCTTTGGGCACATCATTTTTGGCACATAGGGCTCAGAGTTTCAACTTAGATTAGTGGAAACCGTCCTATAAGCTAAGCTTTTAGGTGCTTCGTTGCTGTTTCGGCTATTTTGGCCTGCATAGTTTTTCCCTCTTTCTCTCAAGCGACCTTTTTCATCCTTTGGTGGCTCCTCCACTGAGTCCTTGTCATTGGATTCTTTCCGAAATAAATCTTTCGGGCATAAGAATAATTCTTTGAAACACGAGAACTGTCTTCATAGGAGGAACTATGCCCCACTTCTACCATCTTGGTTCTAGTGTTTTGGATTCGACCTAGTGGCAAGGGCCCACCGATTTGGTCAAACTTTTGCAGGGGGAACAAAGGTGCTCCTATGAAATTGGGCATTTGATGGCCTCTGTACATCTTGCACTATGGACCCCAAACGTTGTTTTCCAGGCATTCACTGCCCTAATCTCTCGACCATTGGTCTTTGATGAAGTCTCTTAGCAGAAGCTTCTACAGCCTTGGCACCAATTCAGTCGAACACTGCACTGCACCTTTGGCAGAGTGTAAATTTAGCATCATTTTCCTTGCACTTTGTCAGGAATTCAAACAAAGTCTCACCAGCGCTAGGGTAAACATCTTTCATTTCTTCGTCATGACCTTCAACATGTGCTTCGACTTCACTCATCCTAAAATTAGGCAGCTCAGTCACTTCAACCATGCAAATCTCAGTTGGCTCGACCAAGTTGGCATACTGAACGTGTAAAGGATCCGAGTTGATCTTCATTGCAGTCTCTTCTCCTGCTTCAAACACCAATCTTCCTTCTTTGATTGTAGCTTGAACCAAATCCCTGAATTTAGTGCATTGGTTAGTCCAGTTGCCAAAGAAACTATGATATTTACAGAACCTTCGACATTTCCTTTGATCAAATGGTGGAAATTTTTTATCAGAAGGAACGTCAATTTGGCCATCCTTTGCCAGGATGTCATAAATGGCATCACATTTAGAAATATCAAAACTATAAATTTTAACACGAAATTTAGCATTTCGAGGTGTGTCAACACTAACCGGTTTTCCCTTATAAGGCCTCAACATTTTACATACATAAAGAGGCCCCTCCTTAAGTTCAACTAACTTGACCTCACTACCTTCCATATCCTCCTCATATGGTTCGAAGGCTGATGAGTCTTCTCGACCCAAATCACCCATTTTGATATACCCAATCTTTTCTATCAGCCAGTTGAGCCATATGTATTGAGTGTCAATTTTCTTTGTGATCGAATAATGCAGGCCACCAGCGGCCATTTCAACCAATTCGTGTTCAAGAACTTGAGTGAAGCACTTATACTTCATATGCCGGAACCTACGCAAGTAATCATCGATAGATTCCAACACACCTCTCTTGACACTTTCCAGTTCTTTGAGACTAACTTTGGATTCTCCCCTAAAGTATTGGTCGTGGAAAATCATTTCCAATTGGTTCTAGTTATAAATAGAATTTGAGCGGGCACATTTCGACCAACCTGAGCAACCTGCTCAACTATAGGATCTGGCGCGCCGAACACATCGGCGATTCGACCTACTTGTGTAGTTAATTGTTGGTAGGCTGCGGCGATGTCTTGAATCATAGGATTAAAGACGGTGCCAATTTGTTGAGTCAAAGTATTGACCAACTCATGGTTGTTATATCATCCATTTGTTGCCTGAAGGCATTCATGGCATTATTTGTGAAGGTGACTGGGGCTCCATTCAGAAAAGACCCTGAAGGCCCAACATTTCTAACCAAATTTACTCCTGACGCTAACTCCAAAAGCTGATTCCCAGGGGAACTAGTTGAAACTAGGTTGTCAGAGTACATGGACGGATAGGTCCCTATCCCAGCCATTAAAGAAGTAGGCATCCCGTAAGGTTGATCTCTCAACCCTTGGGTGTACCTAATACTTGTTCCAAATCCTAGTTGGACCACACCAACCACAGCCTATGACATCATAGGACCCGTTGGACATGGGATAGTAATTGGGGTCGTGACTTGACTCAAGACTGGACCTGTCGAACCTTAAATGGAAGTCTGAGTCGAAACTAGTCCTGTTGAACCTGGGACCAAATTCTGACTCTCTGGTGCGCTCTTATGAATAACACCTTGTCCTGAACTAGTCTCAACTCCTTAAGAGTTGGCACATGAGTTAGTATTCGTTGAACGATCAACGTTCGAGTCCCCTCCAGGGGGATTATTGGCATTTGAATTGCCATTTGGACCAGGGTGAGACCCTGGTGTTTGATTATTTCTTGACCAATTGGTCATGCTAACGTGTTTACCACTTTGTAAAATCATAAACTTAGGAAAATAGTTAAGAAATCAATTTCAAAAAATGGCACTCGAAATAATTTCAAGTAGATGTGCCAATTTATTTACTCAGAAATTTGGTAAATAGTAAGAAATCCAAATGTTGATAAAGAGGTAGGCTTTTCATCCTCTTAGGGTTCTTCAACCGAAATTAAAGTGCCTTTTGAATATATAAAACACAAATTGAATCAAAATCCTTCAAAGGATTGACCAAGAAACATAAGAAAACATTGCAGGAAATATTCATAGTAGAATAAAAATGAAGTTTTGAGAAAGAAATAAATTTGCATTGAATTAAAAGGATGTGGTTTCGCTTTAATACATACTTAGAAACTTTAATTTTTCTATTGGTCTCGATTGCTTGGACTTTGAGCAAACACAAGAGTATTTTGAGAAAATAATTGCGAACCCCATTTCAGACCTGAGATCCTCTATTAATAGGCCTAAAATCTAACCGAAACCAATAGTCAAAAAACCTTGACCTTACACGTGTCTTAAATGCTCTCTTCTTTTTCCACGCGTCTTGAAAGTCTCTAAATGCTTCAAACTGTTAGTCGAAATGAACCTCCTTGATTGATCAATAATTGTCCAAGTTCATGTTTGTGTTTTGATAGATTTAACCGAATCATATTTAGTTGAAATATGTTAGTTGTCAATTAATACATCAAAATCATTTTAGAGAATCTTTGTTTCTTCATTTCGAACAAAAAGGACTTGGTGAAATTTCAGGTTAACACAACCCTCAACTCTCAAACTTGCTTTTGTGGTTGAGTTAAACCTCCCAAATTCTAATATGACATTATAGAAAATCCTAGATCCGTTAGTTGGTGAAGACCTCTCGTAATTCAGTCACCCCGCAGATGTCTAGTCCTGCATATTCCACGCTCTAGATGTCTAGCCAAGGGCGTGAGGAATTGTGTTAGAAGTCCCACATTGGATAGAGATATGACATAGATAGACTTTGTAATGGTAGAGCAACCTTCAACTTTCAAGCTAGCTTTTGTGGTTGAGTTAGGCCTTTCTAAATTCTAACACGACCAAGATAACAACTCAAAGTAAGTGAGAAGTATACTTGGAAAGGACACTTAGCACCAAAAGTATGAACTAAACTAAAGGGAAAGTTTAAAAGTCAAAAATTGCTGAAATGAAAGACTTAAAATATGTTTTTAATCCCTCAAATATGCTCACATTTGATTTTAGTCTTCTACTGAGATGGGCGAGGTCGAAAGAAAACTAAGTAGCATATTTGACACAGGCGATGTTAGTAGCAGTAAATTGATACTTTAAGAGAATTAGTCAGTGCAGATTCTAAGACACACTTCACCTTAATACTCAAGGCTTGGTGTCTTGTGGGCTTTTGGACTGTAATTGGAGGTCTGCACATAGGCAACTTCTACTTAGGCTAGAAGTTGTTCATTTGGGCTTAGCATATTTTGCGATGAAAGAGGAAACTTACTAACCAGGAAATGTGTCAAGATTCACTACAAGAAAGATGCGTTTTACCAGCGGCCAAAAGCCGTCGGTGATGCCAAATCCCGTCAGTAACACTAAATTACCAACGGCCAACCGGCGGCTTAAAAGTCTTCGTTGTTTCACTCGTCGGTAATTTTTTTTGATGGTTTGGGAAAAGTCACCGGTACATACGGATGGCTTTGCCCGTCAGTAATTACCGGAGGTCAAATCTGTTGGTAAACCTATCGACGGACTTATTTGTCGGTAACTTACCAACGGAATTTGAGTACTCCTTACCGACGATTAGACCGTCGGTAATATTAATATTTTTTTAGATATTTTTGTATTGGTCGTTCTCATCATCATCCTCACTTTAAACATCATCATCATGATTATCATTATTGTCAGAAAGACGAACGGGGGTATTGTATTCGGGTGCAGATGAAAAGCCACCTCTAGCCATCATTAATTGCGCCATTTGCGCTTTAAGTTTGGCATATTCCCTAGCTTGATCCACAAATTTTCTAGCTTGATCTGCCACTTGTGGTTGAAAATGTTGTATTTGGTGCATGGCTTCATTATCTTCAGGAATACTCCTAGAAGAAGGACCAGCTAACTCTAGTGTCAAAGATTCGACGCCCGGTTTGTAACAAGCAGCCATGTCACCTGCACCATAAATTTGTCCCCTACTTTCCCTTCGGCCAGATTAACCTAGAGATTTACAGCAGCAGGCGAGTCAATATCTGTGGAGGATTGACTAGCTTCTTCTTCAAGCTGGGTCTGCAAATAGAATTAAATTATTAAAGTTATATTTACAAATTAATTTAAAATAAAATAATATTTTATTTTACTTACAAATGTATTATCAAATCTCTTGTCTACCCAAACATTTTCTTCCTTCTTCATGTGAGTATGCTTGAAAACTTTCGGCAACAATGTACGTTGCCCCTTCTCTTTTGCCTGATTTAAATATTGAATATTTATTAAATACACACACACACACACATATATATATATATATATATATGTATGTACATATATGTAAATGAGTAATATAAAAGAAATTAAACTCAATAACCTTAGAAAATATTTACCATTCTTTATGCATGTTATAAAATGGAAATAGTGCGGCAACTGTGCAGACATCCTCCTTTCGTTGAGGCTCTACTTTGCTTGGCCTTTGCTGACATTGCTTTACATATTGATGTTTGTCAAGGACTTACAAGGAGCTCCCATGCCCCATCAACAACCAAGTGTGGTCTCTAACGCCCCAATTTCTGGTCAGGGGTCACATTGTAAATTCACGGAAAAACAAGTTTAATAAACCTCTTAAAAGACCACTCAAAATTTTCAAAATGAATCGTCGCTCAATAATTATTTAAACAATAAATATTATCTCATAATTAACATAATCCAACGTGAGCAGTAAAATAAATAATTATCTGCAACATGATTTTACTAAGTCATTGATAAAATAAAAATAGTAATTAAAATCATGCTTCATCAACATCTTCTCTTCATCTTCAACTTCCAAAATTTAATCTTCAATTTAATCCCCGCGCTGCTCATCTGTGGCGTTAAGCACCCAAACAAACACACAAGCAAACAGAAAATGGTTAACTCCAAATACATGAAATTATTAACATCAATTGTGATAAAATAAACACTAAGAATAAGCAGTAAACAGTAGCACGTATTACATCAATCATGATAAGAATATATTCACCAATCCTCATATTATAACATCACCTAACCTTGCTTGTTAGTCCCTCAACCAAACACCCTCAGTCTCAGGGCAGTTTCACTTGAGATTTAACCCATCCTATCACCCACAAGTCTCAAGGATCATTCCACTAGGATTAAACTCATCTCTGCACTCACATGGGACAAAATCCGTCAACTTACTTGAGTCTTAACCCATCCTATCACCCGCAAGTCTCAGGGAAGATTCCACAGGGATTAACTCACCTCATCGTCTACAATTATAGTCAACTCCTCAAGGGTTCATCAACATCGTGCGTCTCAAAATAGCTCAGTTTATTTCATCACACCTCAACAACATATAACCCACATATAACATATTACAGCATCTAAAACAAGTCCAGAACCAGTCTCAAGATAACACAATCAAGATCAGCTGGATGACGACTACCAGTGAACCAAGAAAACTCAAGAACGACCCTCAATCAAACCCAAAACAATGTTAGTTATTCAAAAAAATCACAACAGTATCAAACGAAAAGGATAATCATCTCCCAAAAAATCAATATCTCACATGGCATATTCACGATATGTCAATAGCCTAAGAAAAAGTCCAAAGAGTATATTATTTAAGAGTCAAAAGGCTAAGGGAAAGTAGTAGAAAGCAGATCCGTAAGTTGGGATCGTGTTCCATACAAAACAAATATAACATGCGTACATATTATTAATACACACAAAGTACATAAAATATAATATTTTATCTTCCTAAAATTCTCATAAATTAATTTTAAAACTATAATATTATTTGAACTAATATTCTTAAGTTCAAATAGTTCAATGATTGCTAATTTGAGCATCTAAATTTAAGTTAATTTAATTTAAATACCCGTATATAATTATTGTGGTGACTATTGTAGTTTACAAGATTGACTATATATTTTTTTAAATTGGAAAACCACCAAAAAAAAATTAAAGCTGAATTTATAAATCTGAAAACTAGTTTTAATTTTTAATTTTTTTTTGGGTTATTTGGAGGGCTAAATGCGCAAAACAAGACAAGCACTACATTATGAAATGTTAGGTTCAAACGAGTTAGATCGTTTATCATGTTTTGAATGATAATAATTTTATTTCCTAAACTATATGAGTTATTATTTTCAAGAAACAGTCCATATTGTTCAAGAGCAAAAATGAGAAAGCACCGTTTGATAAAGAATGAAAGAAGCTCTATTGTCTGCTGCAAAGAATATTGTCTGACCCATATGACCCAACATCGTTCAACCAAGACATGAAGACTATCGTCTGAGAGCAAGACTGAAGAAAGCATCGTTGAAAAACATGAGAAGCATCGTTTGACGAAATGGACTGCATCATCTAAAGGCAAAAGAGAATGTATCGTCTGACGAAAGGAGACATCATCGTCTGATGAACTAAGAAAGTATCATTTGGCAAACTGGGCAGTATTGTCTGGTCAATGAAGAAAGTATCGTCTAGCAATGAAATAAAGTATCGTCCAGCGATGAAAAGAAAAGCATCATCCAAGGCCACACTGTCTACAACTGTCAAGCACAACCGAGGGAAGAGCTTGAATCACGTGACAAGTCAGAATATCAACGACTGTAATTTCTCTCTCTGCAACAGCATTAAATGCTTTGTTCTCGAGACACGGAAATGTCAGAATGCATTTAATGCAAAACTTTTCAACGACTATTATTTCCAAGTCTAAAACGAGGAAGAAAAAGGACAAGGACGAAAGCAAACACTATTCAATCTCTGCTACAAGCTAGCTACTGCTCAGAACGGCTATGCCAAGCTTTCAACGGTCAAGAAGAGATCCGTTGAAGCCTGAAGGAAGAAGAAGAAGAAGAAGAAGAAGAAGAAGAAGAAGAAATCAAGTGCAGCAACGAGATTTTGAAGAGAAGATCAAAGGCTCACATCCAACATCTTCAGCAATGTCTATTTTTCATTGAAGATATAAATAGGAAGACTTGGAGATTTGAATAACATGGAAGACAAAAAGGAAGAAAGAGTTAACAACCTTCAGGTTGAAAGAAACTCATATTGAATCCCTCTAAGCAATCCAGTTCCACTTGAACCTAAATGCCAAACCCAATCGAGTGCAGTTGTTCAAAGTGTGAGAAATCCCAAGAGTCAAATTCCTCAATCCTCTCACACCGTAAGAGATACAGAGAAACTCATCGTCCAATCATCTCTGTTCTCGTAACTCAAGTGTTTGCCCAAGAGTCATATTTGCTATCCAACACTTAGAGTTTGAGTTAAGTCGTCCAAGTGTGAAAAGATTCCCAACGTCAAACACTATCAATCTTTCGCACCCAAACAAAGAACCCAACGTTGAATCATCT
Source organism: Acmispon strigosus (assembly GCA_030819835.1). Lineage (NCBI taxonomy): Eukaryota > Viridiplantae > Streptophyta > Magnoliopsida > Fabales > Fabaceae > Acmispon > Acmispon strigosus. Next base: position 33,573,281 of record JAUAMA010000007.1, read on the forward strand.
CTGTTATCACTAAACTCAAGTATAGTCTCAAGAGTCATATCCTTTACCAAAAATACTTAGAGTTTGTCTGTGTTTAAACTTTCTACCTCACTCTTTCTGAAGAGACCTACGTAGAAGAATTTCTTTTTCCTGTATCGTCTACTGCATGCATCGTCCAACCTCTTAATGATTGCATCGTCCAACGTTTTTTGCTTGCATCGTCTACACCTTCACAGCACGCATCGCCCACTCGAGCACACGTTTCACTTATGATCTACTAAACTGTTTTATCCTATCGTCCACGTAAGTGTGCTTAGTTTATAGCTTTATCCTTAAACATTATTTTCCGCTATCATCGTTTACGAAAAGCTTTTATAAATTAATAATTGTTTTTGAAAGTCAAGTTTTAATTCACACACAATTCAACCCTATTCTTCTTGTGTCATTCATTTATTTATCACGGAGGAGCAACGCACCTGCGGTCACGGAAGAGGTGGAGGATAGTTTCATCCTCATCGAGACAAAGCGGGGAAGAAGGATCATTCGTGCCGTCTCCTGTAATTTACCCAGACGCCGTTCTTTGTTAAACGCCATAGAAAATTACACGTTCGGAATGGACCCTCTCATCTCCATAAATTCCTCAAGTTGAAGTTCTCATACTGAACAAAACGAGAACCATAAGCTTCATACGTCGTCTTCGAAGAGAAATGACCATCACTGGTTCTATCCCAAATGATTCCATCCTCCCCTAAGTCTGGCGCTGGAGGAGGCATGGCCATAATTTCTGCCGCAAAATTAGCAGGGAGAAGGTGCACAAAGTGGTGAAGAGCAACTATTCTGATCAAAGAACTCCCCCACAGATTTTACAGAATCCATAGCTGGAATTGGACCCAAGGAAACGTCCTTAAGAACCACACCTGAGTGAAGCCACCTCCAACTGGGCTAAGAATTTCCCATGTAAGGTTGTATTTATTTCTGACTAATAAAAAAAGGTTTTATCTATCGCATTGAGATAGGGGTTATATGTTAACTCTAAGCAGTAGTCATTATAGTCAAAGGCGTTTTCTAAATAAACATACACACTAACTTAATTGCAATTAAATCAAATTTGGAAATGGAAAACCATTGCCGAGGTTCGCGAATGGCCGTTCAAAGTGCCTTATCGTTCGTTTCTTCTGTTTGTGCTCACTCATTGTTGGCCTCTCAAAATGCCCTTCTCTTTTCTCTCTTTCTCTCCTTCGAATTTCCAATCCCTGTGTCGCATTCCTCCTTCATCACCACCCCAATTTGCTTTCACCATCCTTTTATGGTTAGTGTTCTTCATCTCCCCCTTTCTCTCTCTTCTTTTGTTGGGCTGGAATTCTAAATGATTGCTTGATTTTTGGGAAATTGCAATTGGATATGTGGGGGTAGGTCTCGGGTGGTGTCGGGTGTTTGAAAAATGGCATACAAAGTGGACAATGAATACGACTATCTCTTCAAGATCGTACTCATTGGGGACTCTGGTGTTGGGAAATCCAATATCCTCTCCAGGTTTACACGAAACGAGTTCTGTTTGGAGTCCAAGTCTACCATTGGGGTCGAATTCGCAACCAGAACATTGCAGGTTGGTTTTTTATTCCCTAAAATTTCGAGAAATATCTTCTAAGATTCTGTTAAATTGTTAATCTTCATTTAAGATATGGTGGGTGAAGCTCAAAAACTTAAATTTCAGCAATATTTATTGGGATTTTTTGGCTATTAGCTCCTCTATCAGGTTGATAAGGTGTTAGAAATATTACATAAAACTATTCATGTCTCTCATTTGGATAAGTTGATTTATGATATGGTATGAGATAAAAAGTCTAGATTAAGCACAAGTAGGTGAGGGCTATATGCATTGTCAATGTTTTAAGCCAAATTGGCTCTTGTGTGAGGAACATGTTAAAATATTATATAAAATCATTTATGTATCTTCAACCAACAACTACCTTTCAAAAAAAAAAAACCAACGATTTAAGTTTTCAGAATAGTTAGGTTCATGACATAAGGACACTGGGCATCTTGCTCCAGGAGCAAGAGAAGATTAAGGAAAATGTTAGCTGCACATGAGTTTGTTTACATAATTTAGAGAATGATCACCATTGGAATTGATGAATAAAAGTGGAAAAGAGAAGGAGGGAAGTGAATGAATGGTGAAGATGAAAGTTATTTAAATGCTTTTTTTTAAAGAATGGTTTGTGTTAGAGGTATCATCCTAAGATAAATCAGAATAAGCTTGGAATAAACTTTTCAAACATAAAGATCGAGGTGATTAAAGAAAGAACAATACTTGATACAATGAAGCAAGATATATATATTTTGGATTTCTCTCGCATGTTCAGGACCGGGTGAGCCCACCCTGCCCTAGAAGAGGCATGTCAGGACGCCCTTGACAAGGATCCTGCAAGATAAGATTTTCGAGAAGAAGGACTCGCCCAATGGATGCATGCCCAAGGTAGCCCCACCAAGATCAGAGAAAAGGACGTAGATACTCAGAGTTGCTTATTGTATTTAGCATTTTTGTATGAACATTTGGGCCAATGATTGAAGAGGCCCAAGTGGCCTTTTTAGGATAATTCTAGGGTTTTGGTCTCCACCCTACAAAAGGGATGCCCACATGTAGTAACCAAGTCTTTTCATATAATATATCAGCTGAGATACTTTGAGTTTTGTCTTCTAGGTTACCTAAATCACTATAGATTTAGGGGTTCTTGCTTGTCAAGAACATTGGTGCCGTCTAGCGGGTTTGGACCAACTCTTTACCCAGCTGAGACCCTGTTTTTCAAAGGATGAGGACACGATAGAGTGGAAAAAACAGAGGGCGTAATAATTGGGCACTGGAGTGGAGGAGGAGGAGGAAACAATTGAGCAACTGCCAACAACGACAACAATTGGGTTGGGCCAGCCATCTGGGTTCTGCAATTCAATAGTGGGAGGCTTTGGAGGAGGAAGTTTGAGTAACAAGGCGAGGAAAAAGTATGTTAGAGCCGCCCAATCAGTATTTTCTGTCAGAGGCGGGTTCGGGCATCCGGATATAGTTTTACTTTCAAAGATTTCGAGCATGTGCAACCACATGAAAATGATCTAGTGGTGGTGAAAATAAGGGTAAATAACTACATCACGAAAGTGTTGTTAGACCAAGGGAGCTCAGTGAACATTATATATGGGGACACCTTTACAAAGCTGGGGTTGGTTGAGGTGGATCTGAAACCCTATACAGGCACGCTCATAGGGTCCACTGGTGAAAGAGTCTTGGTCAGAGGATATGTGGAGTTACAAACTGTGTTTGGTGAGGACGAAATGGCGCGTATTCTAACCACCAGGTTTCTGGTCTTAGCTTGTGCATCATCATATAATGTTTTGATCGGGCGCGACACGTTGAACATGATGTGCGCCGTGATATCAACTGCCCACCTGACGGTAAAGTACCCCACAACCAATGGTAAAGTAGGCGTGATCAGAGTAGATCAGGCGGCAACACAGGTATGCTACACAGAGTGTCTGAATTTGTTCAGACCAAACACTGCTAAGGAAGGCCACTTGTGTTACGAGATATTCGTAGATGAAAAGTTCTGTTTGGACCTAAGGGACGAAGGCAGGGTAGATTGCCCACAGCCGACAGAGGACACAAAATCCTTGGCGATCGGAGGAAGGCAACTTAAGATTGGATCAAGGCTGACAGCCGAGCAAGAAGGGCGATTACAAGCATTTTTAGAAGCAAACATGGATTTGTTCGCTTGGACGAAACTGATAGCCCATGTACGACGTAAGATGGGCGAAGAGAAAGAAAGAGTAGTTCGCAAGGAAATGGCAAAGTTGCTAGAAGGGCGCTTCATACGGTAAATTCTATAGCCGACTTGGCTGACCAATGTAGTTATGGTGAAGAAAGCAAATGGGAAGTGGTGAATATGTACTGATTATACGAGATTGAACAAGGTGTGTCCCAAGGACTCCTACCCCCTACCAAATATTGACAAGTTAGTAGACAACTTTCATGATCGCCCAGGTCAATTATTGCTATCGGACGATGTCGTTCGGGTTGAAAAACATAGGGACGACTTACCTGCGACTTATGGACCAGGTCTTCTTCAAGCAAGTAGGGAGAAATATGGAAGTATATATGACATGATTTTAAAATCAGTCAGAGGGGACGACCACTATCTAGACTTGGGAGAAGTCTTTGGAGAAATAAGAAAAAACAACATGAGGTTAAACCCTGAAAAATGCTCATTTGGGATTCAAGGAGGGAAGTTCTTGGGATTCATGATTACAACCAGAGGAATTGAGATAAATCTAGACAAATGCAAGGTGATCATGGAAATAACCAACCCAACCATGGTGAAGGAAGTACAACGTTTGACAGGGCTACTAGCAGCCCTGTCCAGGTTTCTACCAACGTCAGGGGAAAAGGCGGCCCCATTCTTCCGGTGCTTGCTTAAGAATGCGCCCTTCACCTGGACACAGGAGTGCGAGGCGGCGTTCAGCGAGTCAAAGAAGATGCTAGCAAGCCCGCCCATTTTGTCAAAGCCACAGCAGGGCGAGCCACCATCACTGTATCTAGCTGTCACAGAGACCGCGATCAGCATAGTGTTTATGCAAGATATAGAAAGGTAGCAACGCATAATATATTGTAGCCACATGCTTCAAGGGTCGGAGATTTGCTATTAAAAGATAGAGAAGGCGGCGTTGGCGGTGCTCATAACGGTGAGGTGGCTGAGACCGTACTTCCAAAGCTTCCAAGTGCGAGTAAAGATCGATCTACAGTTAAAACAGGTACTTCAAAAGCCAGTTTTGTGAGGGCGGCTGGTGAGTTGGGTGGTTGAGCTATCTAAGTACGACATCAGATACGAGGCATGAGGCAAGGTCAGGGCCCAAAATATGACCGATTTTGTGGCAGAGATGACAGGCGACCAAAGTGACGAAGCTGAAACTGGGTGGATCATGTTAGTGGATGGGTCGACCAACTTAAAAGCCAGTGGAGCCGGGGTAACAATGGAAGGGCCAAAGAAACTACTGGTGGAACAATCTCTACGATTTGAATTCAGGGCAAGTAACAACCAAGCTGAATACGAGGCGTTGGTAGCAGGACTAAGGCTCGCCCATGACTTGGGCGGGCGGGAGCTATAAATCAAAACTAACTCGCAGCTTGTTACGAATAAGGTGAAAGGGGTATATCAGGTCAAGGATCCTCAACTCAGCAAGTATTTGGAGAAAGTCCACCAGCTAATGAAAAATATCCCAAGTGTTGAAATCCAATATGAACCAAGGGAACAAAACCAAAGGGCAAATATCTTAGCCAAATTGGCTAGCACTAGGAAACAAGGGATCTATAAAACAATAATACAAGAAACTTTGACGTGCCCAAGTATAGACCAACCTAAGGTACACGTCGTGGAAGAGGGCGCTCCATCATGGATGCACCCCATATTGAAAGTACTGGCTGGTGACCCTAGTGATGCAAACAAATACTCAGAAGAGCTACGCCGCCAAGCGACCTTCTACACGCTGCTTAACGGGCAGCTATACCGCAGAGGTTTCATGACTTCTTTACTAAGATGCGTGGACGAGACGCAGGCACAAGCGACAATGAAGGAGGTACATGTGGGCATCTGCGCAAGCCACATAGGAGGGCGCCCACTAGCACACAAAGTTGTGAGGGTAGGCTTTTATTGGCCAACACTAAGAAAGGATTCTCTGGACTACGCTCAAAGCTGTACAAAGTGTCAGCTCCATGCAAATGAGCATAGGGTGCCAGTGGATGAATTGACTAGCATTTTGCCACCCTGGCCATTTGCAATATGAGGTGTGGACCTTGTAGGGTCGTTCCCTGTAGCCAGGGCCCAACTAAAGTACATACTCGTGGCGGTGGATTACTTCACAAAATGGATAGAGGCGGAGCCTTTAGCCACAATAACAGTAGCCAAGGTAACAAGTTTTTATTGGAAAAAACTAATTTGCAGGTTTGGAGTGCCCATGGCTATAGTTTCAGACAACGACACTCAGTTTTCATGAAAGGCGAAAAGGGAATTTTGTGCTGGGATGGGAATCCAAATGCTGTTCACCTCAGTAAAGCATCCCCAATCAAATCGACAAGCAGAGTCAGCAAACAAGGTAATAATTTCAGGATTAAAAAGGTGATTGAATGAAGCAAAAGGAAGATGGATGGATGAGCCACCTGTACTGTTATGGGCGTACAACACCACAGTGTAGTCAAGCATGGGTGAGACGCCATACCGGTTGACGTACGAAACTGATGCCATGTTAGCAGTAGAAATCCATCACAATACCTTGCGAGTCCAAGCAATGAATGAAGAGGACAACCAACTAGGTCTAATAGCAAACTTAGTAATGCTGACAGAAATACAAGGAGAGCCGCACGTGCGGGAGATAGCAAGCAAGCAAAGGGCAGAAAGACGCTACGATACAGAGGTGGTTCCCAGAAAAATGAAGGAAAGCGACCTGGTGTTGCGAAAGAAGATGGGGATTGCCTATGTGCACAAGTTGACCCCAACTAGGGAAGGTCCGTACAGAGTTTTGAGATCTATGGGCGGCGAAGCATATCAGTTGGAAGAGTAAACAGGTAGGCGGGTTCCAAGATCATGGAATGCCACCAACCTACGTTTTTATTTCAGTTAAAATGTAATGAAAGGGCGTACTCTTTTCTCTCTCTATAAAGGAGTTTTAATGAGGCGACCCCTAACATATATATTGTTTTAAAGTTATATGTATTCCTATAGGAAGTAAGCAATGAAAACATTATGGAACCAACTGCGGTGCACATGGTACAAGTTACCCTCAGTATTAAATACCAAAAACATAAGCCTCCCCTTAATGGATCGAGCCAGCACATATTGAGCCAAGCCTCGGGCGCCCCCATATGGCGATTGGGATCCGAGCCTAAGTCTCCTTTTGAGCAAAAGTCTCACTTAAGTGAGCCAAAGTCTTGATCAATATATAATCAAGCCAAAGTCTTAACTAAATTAAAAAGTTAAGCAAAAGCCTTGCAAGACGAGCCAAAGCCTCAATATTATAAACATGCACATAAAACGCTGTTGGAAGAAATGATAAACTTATAGCCGCGAAAACGCACCCAAAAAAGAATGATAATCGATGAATCACACGCCACAAAAAAGGGCGAACACCACAAAGAAGGGTGACCAAAGGCTATTATACGAAGGAGAAAGGATTTCAAAAACCCTATAAAAATAGAAGAAGACAGTTTATGTGGCATGGATGCCAAGATGCTCGCAAAGGATTTCAAAACACTGGAGGAAGCCCCAGGCGTTGGGAAGTAGTTGACAAGGGGCGATCCAAAGGAAGGATAAACATTCCCGAATAAAGGGAGAGAAAGGAAGCTACCCCAACCAAACACTATATTAGTAAGTATAACAAGAGAACTTATTTAGCATCTCAGGATCTTGGAAAACGAATGAGTAATGTTTCCTCCATCTCCCAACATACACAACTACTTAATTTTGATCCATAGAGAGCACCAATCCCACGCACACACAGATCCAGAAATGACTGTTCTGCTATTTAGCTCATTCAGCAGTATTTCAGCATCCATTTTCCTGCAACATCACCTGAGAAACTCGCCTGCAACTAGCCCTTACCCTGCTACTGATGATTGAAGACAGAACAAGAACTTCTCATGAGGGCCAAATAGCAGCATACTATAATTCTTGTTACTAGCACCATGGCTCCAAAATTAACACAGTCAAGTATTGTATCTTCTCCCTCCCACCACAAAGGCACTTCATAACAATCTTCCTTATCTCAGATAAAACCCTTTCATGTTTCAACCCACTCACACACTCCCAACTCCAATACTGCTCTGTTTATCCAAACGGTGAGAAAGTAAATCCCTTCACCTTACACCTTAGCCGAATCCATGACCTGAATTTAATTGATTCAAAGATCCTTTCCTTGTTCACATCAGCATCTTTAAAAACAATTTCATTTCTTGCCAACCAAATACATGTACACCACACCACCAACCAGCCTAACCGTTTACTCTTCTTACCCTGAAGGCAATGTTGCTCAAAATGCGCCTTATATTCCTTGAGGTAACACTGTTTTAACTCCCTACCAATCTATAATAAAATAGCCATTCGCTTTTTATCTTATAGTGTGTGCTAAGGTCCGTTTGCTCCGGCCCCAATATGTGTATCCAAACATAGGCTAAATTTTCAGTGCTTCAAGCAAAATTGGCTCTTGTGTGTGGAACATGTTAAAAATATTATATAAAACCATTTATGTATCTTCAACCAACAAACTTAAGTTTGTAAAATTGTTGGTTCATGACATAAGGCCACTAGGCATCTTGGTCCTTGAGAAAGAAAATGTTAGTCGCACGTAAATTTGTGTACATAATCTCAGAGAATGTTCACGACTGAAATTGATGAATAAAAGTGCAAAGGAGAATGAGAGAAGTGAATGAATGGTGATGGTGATAGTTATATAAATGTTTTTTTGTTTTTTTATAGAATGATCAGATTAGAGGTAGCATCCTAAGATTAGAGAAAGAATGAGAGACCATTCATTATAAATAAATAAATATGGTCCCTCTTTCGTGACCATAATTACAATGGTTAGTCCCAATAGTTAAGGGAAGTTGCTTCAGTCCAAAATCAAGGTGGGCAGAAGCAACTTTCCTTAGCTTTTGGGACTGTCCACCATAATTTTGACTTCACTGAGATTTTCCAAACAAGCACTAAGCTTGGAAGAAACTTTTCAAAATAAAGATGGAGGTGATTAAAAAAAAGAACAATACTTGATACAACGAAGCAAGCAAGACATATTTTTGGATATTCCCCCATGTTCCATGCTATTTATTTTGTAGAGTGTGATGAAAAAGATGGTATTAGTGTGTATTTGGATAACAGTCGAGTGCAACGTGAACATAATTTCATCCCAATCTGTAAGAAGAGTTTCATTCACTTTTTGTCTCGTAGTGAGTGCTAACGCTCATTGGCTTCGGTCACAACGTTTGTATCCAAACATATGCTAAAATTTCATTGCTCATGTCTTATGCGCCCGCTTGCAGTTTTTGTGTAGACATTGTGTGTCATTTGATCCCTGTAGCCTATATTCTATTTAGGTGAAAAACTTATTCGTTCTTGTTTCTCAAGTTTGGCATATATATTATGTATGCTGTTTCATACATGAAGAGTTAAATTCCTTGGAGTACATGCTTGTTGGAAACAGGTGGAGGGGAAGACTGTGAAGGCACAAATATGGGATACTGCTGGTCAAGAGAGGTACAGGGCTATCACCAGTGCATACTACAGAGGAGCTGTTGGTGCCTTGTTGGTGTATGACATAACAAAGAGGCAAACATTTGAAAATGTGCAGAGGTGGCTTCGCGAGCTAAGGGACCATGCAGACGCCAACATTGTTATTATGATGGCTGGAAATAAGGCTGACCTGAATCATCTAAGAGCAGTCTCAACAGAAGATGCTCAAAGCTTGGCTGAGAAGGAGAGTCTGTCATTTCTAGAGACTTCAGCATTGGAGGCCTTGAATGTTGAGAAGGCATTCCAAACCATTTTGTTTGATATATACCAAATCATAAGTAGAAAGGCACTGGCAGCACAGGAGGCTGCTTCCACCTCTAGCCTCCCTCAGGGGACTACCATAAATGTCTCAAATTTGTCAAGTAATGTGGAAAAGAAAACTTGTTGCTCCAACTGACAGGGTAACTCTAGCAATGGTGAGGAGGAGCAAGTTTTTCAGGGAATCCTTTTTGTATTTGAAAACACTAATGACATGAGAAATAGTTGCTACCTTCTGCCAGGGAAGACAGGAGAGGCATATCTCTAGTCTTTATCAGGAACAACATTAACGATTTATGTTCCTGGCTTTGGCATACTGATTCTTAAATGCAGACATTGGGATTTCAGAGTATGGTATGTTCTTAGTACAGTCAGGGATTAGTAGTTGTAATTAAGCATTGTAAGTACCTGGTCCCTTATTTTGCTCTTTTATCATCCAGTTTATACTTTATATGAATTTGCTCATATTGACAAGAGATGCTTGAAACCGTTTGTTTTGGTTGATTGATTGTGCACCTAATAACCAGGTAGGTTTGTTAATTACTTATAAATAAGCATTTCATTGGTAGCTTGGAAGTCTATATACATATACTAACGAACCATATGAAAGGTCTTACAAAGTAAAACTCTATAAGAGTAAAATAACATTTACCAATACATAAAGCAGCCATTCCTAGGTTATCATGACTAGCTAGGTAATTATTGTTGAGAATGATAGAAGTCTCAAATCTAACAGTAGCTCTAATCATGCCATCATCTCAACCCCTTCATTCTTACAACCATCAGTTTCTGCAGCCTTCCTCTGTACAGTCTTATAAGTGTACCTCTTTGCCAAGAAGAGATAGACACATAAATTTAAAGCATTGATGACTGCTAACATCCAATAAAATCTATCCAAACGACTTGAATTTATATCCTTCCCAATCCAACTCTTACCATTCTTCCCAGTGACATGGTCGACAATGGTGATCAGAAAGCTGCTTAAGAAGCTTCCAACTCCAATCACACTAAGAAATAAAGCCATTCCTAAGCTTCTCATTGAGTCAGGAACTTGGTCATAGAAAAGCTCTTGCAAACCAACCAGAGAAAATGAATCCCCAAAGCCAAGGACCAAGTATTGGGGTACCAACCAGAAAACACTCATAGTCTTTGGCTTTTCTTCCCCTGCTATTCTTAGTCTCTTTGCTTCCACTGAGGCTGCAACAACCATAACCACAACTGAGAATGTCAACCCAATGCCAATCCTCCTAAGGATGCTGATGCCTCTTTCATTACCAGTGACTTTCCTCATAACTGGAACAATTATCTTATCATATATAGGGACAGCTATTAAGGTAGCGATTGCTGCAGCAGAGGAAACAGAAGCTGGTGGGATTTTGAAGCTGCTGCTTATGTTTAAGTTCATAGCGGCTGCTTGTTTGACAAAGAGTGTCGTTCCTTGTGCTACACATACTCCAGCTGTTAATGAAGTTAACCATATAGGAACTATATTCAGAAGAAGCTTTGTCTCCTCCACTCTTGTCACTGTTGCTAATCTCCATGGATTGTCTTTCTGATGAACATATTTCTCTTCAACTATTGCAGCCTTGTCAAGAAACCTATTGGTACATTTCAATGAATATTAGTAGGTTGGTTCACGTGGATTACAAACGGATTTGGGTTCCCTGCACTCTCTGGACAATTCGAAACTCACATTATCAAAGGAATCTAAGTTGTTCAATCAATATCGGACGACTCATGTTTCATCAAACTTAACGCGGAGATCAATAAGCTCAAAATTTGGGCCGTCAGATTTTGATCGAACGACTCAGATTCCTTAACTGCGTGAATTTAGGGTTTCCCTGAGCAGAGAATCCATGTTCTTGGCAAAGTGTGTTACGTGATCAAAGTCACAACCTGCCCGACCCAACACATCAACCCATTGGGCTAACATCAAATTGGGGAGGATTTTGGCCTAACAACTTGCAGGGCAACCCTTAAACCCACCCTTATAATAATTTGAATTCAAATCTCTGACCCTATAAAGTATTAGTCTCAATCTGACAAGGAACATGCATGATACCTGAGCCTGCTAGTATGACTTAGAAGCCTTCCTTGGGACTTTTCTGACTTTGGGACTTCATACAATAAAGCAGGATTTGAAGGACAACTTAAATTCCTTTTCCTGATGGCTGCTATTATGACCTGTAAAATTGGAGTTAAAGGGTTTCCTTCTGGCTTCCTGTACCTGTAAAAAGACCTCCCTAAATAAAAAGCTATGATAGTGAGAGCCATAAAAATGGCTAGAATAAGGGTAGCAACTCCCCAGCTGACATAGTCTTGAACATAAACAACAACTGTTGCACTAAGCAGCATTGCAAAGCAGAGTGCAAAGTTCCACCAGTTGAAGAAAGACATCTTCTTTTTCCTTTCTTCCTGGTGATCATCATCAAATTGATCAGCTCCAAAGCTTTCTAAGCATGGCTTGTATCCTCCAGTACCCAAGGAGATGCAGTAAAGGGCAAGGAAGAAAACCACTTCATGAACCTTTCTAGGCCTCTGACATATCTTTGTGCTAATGCATGGCTTTAGACTTGGAATGTATTGAGTCATAGTCAACAGGCTTAACCCCTGGTTTGGTAGCAAGAAATTAGTCTTATTTTGTATGGAAACAGTATATCAGTGCCTGCATTAAATTTGATGTATAACAAGGAAATTGAAATTATATGTTAATCAAAGACAGGATATATATAAGATTATGAGGTATTAAAGGACACATTAAGCTATATACTTATACTTATTTTTTTCTAATACAAGAAGCCTCCACAGTAGAAAATCTTGTTCGAGCTGAGAACATTAACATTCTAGTGGGACTAGCTCTCCTAGTAGGGGGTTTCCCATCTATAAGACTCGAAGCTGAGACTTCAATCAAGGAAAATCAAACATGTAGCACTCGAAACAATCACCAATCACTTAAAAATGTGATGTAATTTGATAAAATAGAAAAGATTTACCATCAAGTATACTAGGGAAGAAAACAGGACCATAGGAAATCGACCAGTGTAGGCATCAGCAACAAATCCCCCTATGAGAGGCATCAGTGTTGTTGTTCCTGTCCAGTAGTTTACATTCTTGGCTGCTGTTTTGAGGTCTTCATGAATCACTCTAGTGAGGTAGGAGATGAGATTAGTGGCTATCCCAAAGTAGATTATCCTTTCACTGAATTCAATTGCTGCTCCAAAGTGAAACAGCAACAGGAAGTTAAGTTCATATTAACCAAAAAAAGCTGTTGCATACTTTCATGACAGCTATCAAGTATCAATAAATAAGAGGACAAGTTCCTCTAAAGATTGATTTTTGTTTTTCTACAGTTTTGCTGTCCACCTTTGCTTTGAATTTATTTAGCAGTTCCTACTGCTGCTTAGTGTGACTCTACCACTATGGTCAAGTTTGGCTAGTGATTTAAATTTATTTGAACAAAATAGAGTTTTTTATTAAACAAACTTATTTCATTAATTCATACTATTCTTTTAATATTAAACTTATAACTTACACCTTATTATTTATTTTTATTCTTACCGAAAATATTTTAGAAAATTCTCTTTTATCCCTCTTAATTAAGGAAAACCATCACCTTCACCATGCTCATATCCCTCTTATTTTATTTTTTTAATAAAATATTTGATGTCTAAGAAAAAATGATAGTTAAAATAAATTGAAAGAACTTGTCTAACTTATCCAATGAAATTATTTAACCACATCTTAAGTGGACTAATAACATTAAAATAAGTATTTAGCAATTCAACCCACTTTTTACTTGAAATTCTATAAATATTTTTGTTTATCCACCTAATATTGGGTTATTACCCTACAGGGTGAGACTTAGACAATATATTTGTCAACAAAATAAAAATGGAAATTATATATAGAACAATTACGTATAAATGTGTCCATTTTTGTTTAAAAAAAAAGGTAGTGTGCCACCAAATATATACAAGTCACTCTGACACTTATATTTGTGGTGGTTTCTAACGGTCACAAAATTGTAAAGTTATTTTTTTTTTTCTATTATTCACTTTATGGCTATAAAAACCTTCATAAAAGTGAGTATGAGAGTGATTCACCACTATTTGGTGGTACTTATATCAGGACCTTTTTGCTGTTGTATATGTAAAAATTAGTTTAACACATAAATTTATCACTTTTAATTTAATAAGTTGATATCAACAAGTTACAGTTGAATGACTTTTTCAGCTTTCAATTTTTTTATTTTGCTTAAGATCGGGTGTTTAGATTTGCACCTTAATTGTTTGGGAGGTACATGCAGGGATGGCAAAACACGTTTGATTCATTGGGCTAATCCACCAATTCATTTTATCCAACCCATATAACCCACTTTTAAAACGAATTGAAAGTGGATTGACCCATCCGGTCATTTCATTTTTCCCATAAATAATGTCATTATTCCTCTTACTAAATCTGAACTACTAGCCCCAATTTCTTACAAAACAAATACACATTGAAGTAGTTGTTGATGATTTAATGAAGTAATAAGTATTACATGTTAAATGATTTGAGGATATCCAATTTTTGATTGTTTGAAATTCAATCATTTGAAGATCTAGTAAATTGTGAAAATTTAAATCATGATAAAAGTTAGATTTGTATATCTGTTATCCGTTTTTTAATAACTGTCACTATTTTAACTTTTTTTTTATATTGCAAAAACTTTTTTTTTAGTGAAATATGGTATAAAATTTTTTTTAGAGAAGTAGGGTTGTTTTTGACATGCTGGAGCTGACGTGGCGAAAAGATAGGAGTCGCAACATATTTCGCGACTTGTGTGCAGGGAGTCGCATGAAATTTTGCGACTTGCATGGCAACAGTTTCGAAACCGTTGCTAAAGATGGTAAAAGGCTACGATTTTAAAACCGTTGCCTAATATCACCTTCTCTCTTTATTAAAAAATTGGCCCCACCACTATTCTTCATTAATAATTCTGATTATTTTCTTCTATCTTTCCCTTTCTCTCTCTTTATTAATACCTTTTCTTCTTCCTCAATTAAAAAAAACCTTTCTTCTTCCTCATCCCTTCCTTCTCTCTCTTCATTCCTTCCTCCTCTCCCACCTCGCCGCCGACCAACGTCGCCCTCGCCGGCGGCGGCTTCGTCCTCAACCCCCTTTCTTCTTCATCCTCCCTTCATTTTTCTTCGTTCCTTCCTCCTCTCCCACTGCACAGACCACCACCTCGCCGCCGCCGGCTTCCTCCTCCCTTCACTTTTCTTTATTCCTTCCTCCTCTCCCACTCACACGACCCCTTCTTTCTTCATTAAAGTCTTTTGTTCTTTGTGGTGGAGAAGGTGAAGAAGATGGTGGTGGAGGTCGATTGGAGTGGTGGTTGCAGCGCTGGAAGGAGGAGAAAAGGGATTTGATGGCGGCGCTGGTGAGGAAGGGAAGAGGAAGGAGGGGCAGCTGTTGGTTGAAGGGTGAGAGGGATTAGGGTTTTTGGGTGTTGAATGAAGAGAGAGAAGGAAGGGATGAGGAAGAAGAAAGGTTTTTTTTATTGAGGAAGAAGAAAAGGCATTAATAAAGAGAGAGAAAGGGAAAGAGAGAGGAAAATAATCAGAATTATTAATGAAGAATAGTGGTGGGGCCAATTTTTTAATAAAGAGAAAAGGTGATATTAAGCAACGGTTTTAAAATCGTAGCATTTTACCATCTTTAGCAACGGTTTTGAAACTGTTGCCATGCAAATCGCAAAAATCCATGTGACTCCCTGCACACAAGTCACGAAATATGTTGCGACTCCTATCTTTTTGCCACGTCAACTCCAGCATGTCAAAAACAACCCTACTTCTCTAAATATATTTTTTTATACCATATTTCACTAATTTTTTTTTTGCAATATAAAAAAAAGCCCCACTATTTTAATCTTATTTTTATTTCTATTTATTTGTCACTTTTACAATTCTAAGAAAACATTAATTATGTTTTACCTATTATACCCTTAGTTTAATGGTGATAGAAAAATTAAAAACTTAGAATTAATAAAAGAGGTAAAAATTATATAAGAAAGTTTGAACATAAGATAACTAAAAACAAGAGTATTAACACAATTTCTTAATTCAAACCTTAAAGTTAAGTAACGGAGAGAGCATGTACCACGGTTCTCATTTCTCAAGCAACTTATTATTTGCTTTTCCATTTGGCTATCAACCCACCAATCCAAACTAACTCATATTTGAAAACAGGTCAACCCAACCCACTTCTTTCACTTCATGTTGAAGACAGACAGGGTCCCTTAGACACATGGAATATAGCCAATAAAGAGTTTATGATTGAACACGTTTTATTCATTACGATTGAAGTGAAGCTTAAAAATGAACAACTAACCAGTAAGAGGATTTTTTTCCTTTTATTTTACCATTGTTGCAAAAAATTTGATGAGTTAAACAAAATCTCAAGTACTCACAAGAATAGCTCAGATGACAACACATTTTTAAATGTGCGAGGAATATTTTTAAATTCAATCTCCACACAATATACTCAAGGGAACGAATAGAAAGTACTCGGCATCCGAACGGTTACGAGATACCGGGTTGTTTGAAAAATGATATCTTACCGAGGATAAAAAGCGAAGCTTTCCATACACCAGTGGAAGCACGGAGTGGGACTCTGCCTTTATAATCCACAGATGCATCGTACACCCACTTCTCTTCCTCAGTTTCTTCTCTTCTTCTCCCTTGTTTTCTCTTCTCCATTTCTTGCTCCATCTTTTCAAATGGAAGACTCAGGTTAATTAAAAGGGTCCTTAGTGCATGGGATGGTATATATGCTATGGAGATATGTGAAAGGGGAAGCTTATAATAATATCCATGTTTGGTTGGTGGTGTCATTTGTTACATTAATTTTTTGAAGCGTATGCATAAAGATAATCATTATTTCTGAAAAGTCTACGACTATACATTATTAGCTCTATGGAAGAGAGAACCAGCAAAAAGATAATGAGGATTATGTTTCAATCAAACTTTGCCTGTGACGCAGAATCAGAAAGTGACCACTTATTCACCAGATTTCAATTGAAAAGCTGACGACACAAGTATCGTTATGAGATGAATATGTTTTTTTGTGGGTCATTATGTAACCAGGAGTTCGGGGAAAAGTCTACTCATTTAATATGATCTTAAAATTTTGTTATTGACCGTGGAATATTTTGAGAAAAAAAAAATCTCATCGGAAGTGTGAGAATTAAATTAACATGTGCAGCTGGAAAATTTTGGAGGTGCCGCACTGTTATGTAGCCACAATGCAAAGACAATTTGACGGCTATTAGATAAGGTGTACCAGGCACTGTCTTTTGGGCAATGAAATCGTGCCAAATGTCCAGGTGAAAAACTGAAAATCGGTTCTATAGGTTATTTAATTTTTATAATTTATAACAATTTCAATTTGTTCATTACCATAAAACCTCTTTTAATGTCTTTCGTCTTCTTTCCCATACTTTCTTTTTTTAGTGAAAGAAGGGCTAAAAATGGTATTGACTAATTATTATGATTTTTAATTTTTTAAAAAGGTAAAAAACCTATTGTAGCAGGTCATTTAAAATGGTGCACGGTACACTATTTAAGATGCAAGTGCACTGTAGAGACCACCTAAAATTATACACCTTCACAAATTGTAGGCACCGAGAAATATTTGCCACACAACCATTTGCTTACTTACACATTGGTTTTGCAATTATTTTAAAGAAGTTGTGTTCATCTTAGATACTCATCGCGGGAAAAGGCACTAGTGGCTGAAGTAAAATTACTTCATGAAGAAGTTCTCAATATTTTGATATATCATAGGCCCATAAGATACCCCTTTACCATGATCATCAATTCATGATCAAAGTTTCATAACAATTGTGTCTTCTTCTACTTTCTCTCCCTCGGCTTAGTGTTGTTTGTGTTTTATAAATGTCCTACAGATATCAGGAAGGATAATGGTTTGGTAGTTTCAGACTTGTTCTCTCATTTTTAAAAAAGAAAATTACAGGTAACAATCTCATATTTATATGGTTAGTGTTCAGTGACCATAATCTTAACCAAAAACACGTTGCGACACTCAGAAAACCCTCTAACTAGCACTCTAACCCTAAGCCCTCGTAGTCGAGAGCCTGGGCTGGGGGGCTACTGTTTCGGGAGTAGATCTGCTAGAACCTACTACCCTCTCGGAACCACTCACCACCATCCATGTCTACCGTACGGACACCGTCAACACAACTGACCAAACCGCCCTTCATCTCCCACCCATCGGACGTCGACCTTAGGACTTACAATAACCCTACCGAGTGATCATACCCAGACGTCTAATCCCTAGTCCCACTACGGAGCCGCGCCAGAGAGCACGCCGAGCTGGAACTAACGCGGACCGCCCGATTGACCTGATACGGCTGAGGATCCAACGGCCCAGGGAGATCCACTGGTTAGATCACCGCCAGCTGCCCTCGAAGGTTGCGCCCCCTTCAAACCCCTATATAAAGGGGACTCCCTCAAATCATAAGGTACACACATCTCTTCTAACCTATACCCCCTCGGGGAAACCCTCTTACGCCAATCTCTGACTTTAGCATCGGAGTGTCTTTGCAGGAACCCCTCCCAGGCCTAGGAACGGCGGAAGATCATCACCCTCAGGCGCACCGATCAACATCCTACCGACCCCTACACCCGAGCAGACTTAGTCTGTTCAGTTAGCAATTCCACATGCATTACATGCCACATACATTTATACCTATGCAAATAAAATGTTAGTTTAGTGGTAAGTAAGTTAAATATTGTTAGATATTGTGTTGGACTCACTTTTTATGTTGAAAAAGTCCCAAAATTTCAAGTCCACTTTGTCTTGCTCATGTCATAGTGGAAGGTCAGAGACTCCAATGGACAATTGCTATCTCTATGTGCCAGCTCCATTCTTGTCAAACCTCCATTTATCGTAGAGTATAATTTTGTTAAGGTTTGTATTACTTGCTAATGTTTTTGAGACTATTTTAGGGAGTCTATTCCTATTGCTATACATTTAGATTGTTTTGGTAAGTTTTCTCGATTTCATCTGTTTTACAATACACGACATTGTTATTTTAAGTGACAACAGCATCGGCGGTCATGGTAGAGGAGGCACGATAGCAATAGAGACGAGGAGGAGGAGGAGGAGGCTACAAACACGTATTTAGAGGTTACCGACGGTTTTATCTGTCGGTAGGTTACCAATGTCTTTTTCGGCATATTTATAATTTAGCGACGGATTTTTCTGTCGATAAGTCCGTCATTAATAAATTTTAGAATATTTTTTAAGTCCGCCAAGTTTTTGGTGGGTGGTAAAACGTGTTGAACTTCAAAGAGTGAAAGGAAGAAGAATGCAGAAAGTAAGCTGCATTGAGCTGAGAGGAAGAAGAACAATACTGAGACTGAAGTGAATGAAAATGATTTTCATTAACTGTAACAATTATTACATCTTGTATTTATAGTAATAGCATTTAATGCTTATCTTTAATAACAGAAAACCCTACTACTAACAAACCCTAAAAAATTCTAACTGAATTTGTTACTAACTCTAACCTCCCTAACCTCCTAAAAAGACGAAAACGTGCTGGTAACAAGGCTTTAGTGAAAAAATCTGCTGTTTGGAGTTCAGTGGCCAAAGGAAAAAGTTTCATAAGACCTGCTTGAATCCTTGAACGAACAACATGACAATCAATTTCCAAGTGTTTTGTACGCTCATGAAAGACTGGATTCGCAGCAATGTGCAAGGCACTCTGGTTATCACAATAAAGAACTGGCTGCTTGACCATTGTTATGCCCAGATCCTGTAGAACAAAAGACAACCACTGCAATTCACAAGTAGCACTTGCTAGGGCTTGGTATTCTGCCTCTGCAGAGGACCTTGGAACTGTGGTTTGCTTTTTGGCACGCCAGCAAAGAGGTGAGGATCCAAGGAAGAAGCAATAACCACTGATAGACCTTCGAGTATCCTTACATCCTCCCCAATCAGCATCTGAAAACCCCATCAAGTGCAAAGAAGAATCTCGTGGAAAGAAAATACCTTTCCCTGGTGAACCTTTAAGGTATCGAAGCACTCTATGAGCTGCATTAAAATGCACTTGAGTAGGCTTAGCAAGAAACTGACTTAATTGCTGAACTGCAAAGGTGATATCAGGCCTTGTATTAGTAAGATACAGAAGGTGACCAATGAGTCTCCTATATTGGGAAACATCTGAATACAGTGGCCCTGTATCTTGATACAATGAAACATTAGGATCAAGAGGAGTAGAAGCAGGCTTACAAGCAAGAACCCCAGCCTCTGTGAGTAAATCAAGGCAGTAATTTCTCTGGCATAAGGTTATTCCAGCAGCTGAATGTGCTGCCTCAAGACCTAGAAAATATTTAAGTTGGCCAAGATCTTTTATCCCAAAAAGAGAATGAAGATGTGACTTAATTTGAGTGATGAGAGGCATATCAGTCCCTACTAGTATTATATCATCAACATATACTAGTAAATCTGTAAAAGAAGGTCCTGATTTCAAAATAAAAAGAGAATGATCTGAGTGAGCTTGAGTAAATTTCATGGATAAAAGCAAGGTGGACAACTTCTCATACCATTTCCTGCTTGCTTGCTTTAAGCCATAGAGAGATTTTAACAATCTACAAGCTTTGCCTGTACCAGCTCCTTGAACTCCTTGAGGTATTTCCATAAAGACTTCTTCTTGTAGCTCTCCATGCAAGAAAGCATTATTGACATCCAATTGATGAACATACCAGTGGTGTATTGATGCTAGAGCCAGCACAATTCTAACAGTAGTAAGCTTAGTCACTGGGGAGTAGGTCTCAAAATAATCAATCCCTTCAGTTTGATTATAACCTTTTGCCACCAATCTAGCCTTATATCTGTCTATTGTTCCATCAGCTTTTCTCTTTATCCTGTAAACCCATTTGGAACCAATGGGAATTACTCCTGGAGGGAGATCAACAATTCTCCAGGTATGGTTTGCCTCTAGAGCCTTGATTTCTACTTGCATAGCCTCTTGCCAACAACTATGTTTACTAGCTTCTGTATAAGTCTGTGGTTCACTAGTAGCAGATAATGAGAAAACATAAGCTTTATGATCCATGCCTAACCTGTGATAAGACAAAGTAGAAGCAATTGGATAATTCACAGTGTTATTAGCAAGATGATAATCAGCAAGATGTAAAGGAGTAACCCTTTGTCTGCTGGATCTTCTTAAAGGAGGAGGAGAAATCTCTTCCTGATCAGAAATTACTTCCTGAGCAGAGTCATTAGAAGTAATAAAGATAGGCTCTGCAGAAGATGATAATGGCATATTTTCAGAGATAGATGAAGAGGAAGGCAGAGATTCAGGCTGAGAACAAACTGGCTGTTGTGATTGAGCCTCATGATCAACATAAGTCCAGGATTGTGACTGTAAATCAGCAGCATGTTGGTATGGGAAAACCAACTCTTGAAATTCAACATGCCTAGACACAATTATTTCTTTGCTGTGAAGATCATAGCCCATATATCCTTTCATGCCTGGCTTATAACCAAGAAAAACACACTTATGTGCCCTTGGTGCTAATTTTGATCTGTTTACTGAGGAAGTAGAAATATAACACAAACAGCCAAAAACCTTAAGTTCCTCCAAATCAGGCAAGTACTCATGAAACAATTGATAAGGAGATTTAAATTGTAAAACCTCTGAAGGAACCCTATTCATAATGAACACTGAATGCAAGACAGCATAACCCTAAAATTTAGGAGGAAGAGAAGACTGCATTAATAGGGCTCTTGCAATATTAAGGATAGTTTGGTGTCTTCTCTCTACCCTTGCATTTTGTTGTGGTGTACCAACACAACTTCTTTGGTGTACAATACCCTTTTTATTATAGTAGATAGGTAAGGAGAATTCAGGACCATTATCTGTCCTTATGCATTTTACTTTAGCTGCATATTGATTTTCAATCAAATTAATAAAGGCCTGAATCTGCCCCTGAACCTCTCCTTTGTGTTTGAGTAAAACAATCCATGTATATCTACTATAATCATCTACTATAGTCAAAAAATATTTATGCTTATGCATAGTTTCAACTCGAAAAGGACCCCATATGTCCATATGTAACAATTGAAATTGAGCAATAGAAGAACTGGAACTAATTGGAAAAGACAATCTCTTTTGCTTAGCAAAATGACAAACATCACAAGTTTTAGCTTTGTGTACATATATGGAAGGAAAATCCTTGCTCAAGACTTCCAAAACCTTATCTGAAACATGTCCTAGCCTAAAATGCCATAAAGCAACTCTAGGTAGAACTAAAGAATTATTTACATTGTAATCTGCAGCACTTGAACAAGACAATGCTGTATGCTCCACATCAAGATAATAAAGTCCTTTATAGAGACTACCCAAACCAATCATCTTCCTGTTCATCCCCTGAACATCACAACCTGTTTCAGTAAGGATAACCTTGCAATGCAAATCTGTAGTAAACTTAGAAACTGAAATCAGATTAAAACTAAAGTCTGGAATGAACAACACATCCTGTAACTGAATGGCTGCTGTGAGAGATATTATCCCTTTGTGGGATGCAATAACACAATTACCATTTGGTAATTTAACACTAACAGGCTTGATTTTACTACATGTAGTAAATAAAGAAAACACGTTGCATATGTGATCAGTAGCTCCTGAATCTATAATCCATATTTTATGTTGTGGCACGAAAAGAGTAGGTGAAGCACAAAGAATACCTTCTACTTCTTGAGTTGAAACGGACACATGATGTGCTTGAGCATGTTGTGGTTTTTCTGCAAGATTAAAAGATCCTTGCTGAAGTAAATTCTTTAATCTTTGACAATCTTCAAAAGAGAACATCTCAAAGAACCTGTCCTTAGAATCTGTACACTGTGATTTCTCTTCTTGCTGTTCATTTTCTATAGCATATTCTGTCAAATTAGCTTGATGAGAAGAATTAAACTTTGACTTAGAACCAGATCCATAACCAGAGTTAGGAGGAAATCCATGTTTCCTATAGCAAGTATCAATAGTGTGTCCCGATCTTCCACAATAAGAACAAATACGACTAGGTTTACCTTTACCATAAGAATTATAACCTCTTTTGCCCTCTACTGCATTGACATTGATTTGATTCTCATCAACATTAACTACTTGTCTCTCATGTTGCAAAGCAAGAGAAAAACCTTTGCCAAAGGAGGTAAAGGATTGGTCAATAAAATCTGAGATCTAACCACTGCAAATTGGTCACTCAATCCCATAAGAAATCTCATAACATGATCTTGTTCCCTATATTCTTTTGCAGAATAACCTGCAGGACAGCCACACTTGATTGTACATACACATGCATAATGAGGCCTATAATTGTCTAGTTCTTCCCACATAATTTTCAACTCAGTATAGTATTCACTAACAGTCAAAGAATTCTGTTTGAAACTATACAATTCTTGCTGTAATTCAGCAATCTTCACTAAATCTCCTTGTGAAAATCTGTCTTTTAGATCTATCCAAACATCTACAACATTTTCTATAAACACAATACTTTGTGCAATTGAACTAGAAATAGAATTGAGTATCCAAGAATGTACCAAATTGTTACATCTTTGCCATGCTTCAAAACTAGGATGGAATGAATCTGGAATCTCTATTGCAGGATCAATAAAACGATGCTTGTTCTTTGAAATGATTGCCCTTTTCATTGATTTCGACCAAGAATGGTAGTTTTGTCCATTCAACAATGGATTGACAAGAGAGATGCCTGGATTTTCAGATGGATGAACATAGAAGGGACTCGATTGATCTAGAGAAGGATCAATCGGTGGTGGCTGCACTCGCGGCGGCATTCCGATTCAGAGATCACAGCAGAGCTTCAAAATTGAAGCTCTGATACCATAAAACGTGTTGAACTTCAAAGAGTGAAAGGAAGAAGAATGCAGAAAGTAAGCTGCATTGAGCTGAGAGGAAGAAGAACAATACTGAGACTGAAGTGAATGAAAATGATTTTCATTAACTGTAACAATTATTACATCTTGTATTTATAGTAATAGCATTTAATGCTTATCTTTAATAACAGAAAACCCTACTACTAACAAACCCTAACAAATTCTAACTGAATTTGTTACTAACTCTAACCTCCCTAACCTCCTAACTTCCTTCTAATTGTTGCACGTGATAGGTGGAAATTTCAAATTTTGAAATTATCGAGAGCTTTTTCTGTCAGTAAAACCGTCAGTAATAAATTTTTGAATTTTTTAAAGTCTGCCAAGTTTTTGGTCGGTGGCGATTTCAAATTTTGAAATTACTGACGACTTTTTCCATCGGCAAGTCCGCCGATAATAAATTCTCAAAATTTTTAAAGTCCACCAAGTTTAGGGAAGGCAAATTTTAAAATTACCGACGGAAATAAATTTTTGAATTTTTTAAGTCCGCCATGTTTTGGGAAGGCCAAAATTTCAAATTTTAAAATTACCGACAGCTTTTTCCGTCGGTAAAATAGTCAGTAATTTGACGGTAATTAATCCTGCGAAAAATATTTATTACCGACGGAAAAATCCGTCGGTAAGTAAAAAACACGTTGCGGACGACCTAGCAGTCAGTAATAACGAGTTTTTACGACGGTTATGACACTGTCAGTAAAAACTCATCAGTAATTCAGTCTTTTCTTATAGTGTTTCTTGTAGTTCTCCCAAACTTGAAATAGGCAATCTTGCTCTAGCTGAGAAAAGTTTCATGATGTTCTGCTGCAAGTTATTGGAGGGTGGAAAGTAACTTGGCCAAAAGTTTATCGGTGCACTCCTCCCAGTGATGCATCTTGCGGGCAAGGAAGATAATTAAACTGACGCCTTAATCCGTAAGGAAAAATGGAAATAGCCTCAAACGAATAGTTTAAAGAGTACTATAATATAGTGCAAATTTAACCATGAGTAACAGCATTCATTCAAATAGTTTATTGTAGTGCAATAATGAACTATTCGCACCGCATCTCTTTTAGAAGTGATCATATGATTAACATTTCACTTATGCATGCTTTTTGTAGTGAATGGTGGATAAGAAAGATGTGCGTATAAAATGAAGGGCGGTTTCGCCTCTCTGTACTACACTTTACGCTTGTCAAGAACCTTATTCTGCACGAAATATATGAAGTTAAAGAGTTCATAGAAAACCAATGCATCTTGACCATTTAACTTTATGAAACCCAATATTCCTTCCCCTTTGGTGCATGATTACACCTCAATTTTATAAGGGAGTTGCATTTGGCACCCTTCATTTGCGCTGCGCCTTACACCCTTAAATAGGGTTATTCATGAAAATACCCTTAAATTTTTTTTTATTCTCGAGATGTTCCTTTCTTCTACCTTTTTGTCAGAATAAATCGCACTTATACGTGCAATTTGTGCTTCCAATTTTGTTCGCACTTATAAGTGCGACCCAATTAAAAAATAACGGGTAACTTCACATTCGCACATTTAAGTACGATTATATATGTCTATTCGCACTTACAGGTATGAAATAGGAGTTTTGAGAGAGAAAAAAAAAAATTCTAACAGTCTCGCCATAAGGTCGATGTTCAGAGCCAAAATTTCATCGTTTACTTTTTTTTTTAATTTTTGAAAATAAAATATTTCACCATAAATTTCTAAATATGTCAACTAGACTAACTGTGGTGGTCCCATAATTTTTAAAAATCATTTGGTGTCTTTTTTGAATTTTTTTAGATGTTTTTCTCGGTTTTTAATATGAAATCGCACTTCAAGATGCGAAAATTGTCTCAAAATCGCACGTAATGGTGCGACCAAATAAAATACATTAAACAAAATAATTAACATATATTCGCACTTGTAAGTGCGATTTTGAAGAATATTCCGCACTTACAAGTGCAAATATTAAACAGGACGCGTCGAAAATTTCGAAATCCATTTTTTCTTCACTTATATTAACCCGTTTTAGGTTATGACTTGTCCCTTTTGTCCATTTCATTATCCAGGTAGAACGGAAAGGTATGGGGGAGAGAAATGGTGAGGGTGATGTGTTGAAGGGGGTGGAGGTGAGGTATGACATTTTTGGAGAATTTTCTTGGTACAAATGTTTTTTTTTTCTAAACAAAAATATTTTAGGTATTTTTAAAAATAATGGGAGGCGTAAGGCGCAAATGGAGGCGCCAAATGCAACTCCCATCTTATAATAATATCCTTATGCAGATCCACTGTGTAGGTATTAAGATATATATAGACTAGAAATGAGGGCAAACTGATTTCAGGTGGTGTTAGGATAGGAAAATATTATGTTAACACATTAAATGTTGACCTAGAAAATATATGAAGAAAACAAATATAAATAAGTGATACGATAGGTGACATGATAAAAGATACATAAAGAGATAGGAAAAAATAAATGAAAATAAGATGGATGAGAAACTGAAATATGAATGTATTAAAACACATTTAAATATTGATTAAATTTCGATTGTTCTCGATATAAATAGACTTTAACGTGTACTTTAATACAAAAATAAACAATTGTTATTGAGTTCTAAGTCGTGTATAACATAAGAACCTAATACTTACCTCACATCACACAAATGTAGTTAATATAGTTACTTGTATTAAATTTGACACCCTTAGTGAAACTGTGCTTTACTGAGGGCTACAATATTCAGTCATGATCATCAGAAAGGAAAAGAACCAAAGTTTATTCCAAAAGGATAATTCCTAGAAAGATGGATCTGTCTTACGCTTGCAGCTAGGGCCAGATTGTTGAGGAAATTGGACAAAACAAAGAATGAAGGCTATGAAGGTCATTAGTGATCGGGAATTGGTGTTAAATTTCTTACCCTCCCCACATAATTTAACATCCTATTCAAATTTTAAAATTCCAAAAATACTCTCTTTTACCCTTTCCCACATCCACTCTCATTGTCACTCTCACTCTCACTCTCACTCACTGTAAGACCTGAATATTTATTCAAGAACATTTAGGTAATTTAGTATTTAATAATTAATTAATTATATTATTATTAGGATATTGTTCGGACGTGGCAAGTTCACAGACCCCACTTGTCTAGGTATGAGTGAAGCGTGACCTTTAATTCTCTAAGATGAATCTTTTAGTTGATTTTGCTTGTTCTTGTGTGACTTATTATATTATTAATTGATATTATATAGGTTTATTAATATTTCTTTTGGACATTTTCTGAGGAGAAAATATTATTGCTTTATTGGATTTATTTGAATTAGAGGTATAGATATGTTGGTGGAAAGGAAAATATTTTCCTTATAATTGGGTATATATGTGTGGTGTGTGTGTATATATATGGGAAGATTGAGTTTGTTTTTATTTTGCTTTGCCATAGTTGTTATTTTTGAGATAAATCTTAAATAAGAAAATATTAGAGTTTCTAGTAGAAGATATGAAATTAGTTTAACAACCCTTCCCTATTTTAATAATTAGGGTTGAAAATTATATATGCATATATTTAATTATTTTGTTTGAAAAATCAGTTTTAGATAGTTAAGTGGTATAAAGAGGAATCTAAAGATAAAATTAGTTTTTATCTTTTAATTAAGGAAGAGGGAATATTCCTAGGATCTTATTATTATTTGGAAATTAATTAATTTAATTTGGGGTTTTAAATAATAAAAATCAACTCTTTTAATCTATAAGGTTCTACAAGGTGCTTTGCCTGCATCAGCCCTAGGCCATACATGGCCGAGTTTTTCACTCTCATTGGTGGAAATTATATTTTCTAATTTTAATTAAATATATGAGCTGATTTTGTTACTTGGGGAAGAAGTTAAGTCTGGCTTGAGCTCAACTATAAATGGATCTCTCCAAGCACCTGAAAAACTATCACCTGGAGCAGCAAACCATTCCCTCGCTCAAAGTCTCTCTCCCTCTCTTGAAATCTCTCTCTCTTTCTCGCAACCTTCTCTCTTTCTTCTTCTTCCTTTTGAGGCTCTTAGCCTCCTTCTTGAAGCTCGAAGTTCCTAAAGATCCAAGCTCTTTAAGATTGAAGTTCATAGTTCTTGGAAATTCGTTATCTTGTTCTTGTCTTCATTCTTGACCTTCTTCGTGTTCTTGTTCGAGATAATTGTCCAATCTATTCTAGTTATTGTTTTCTTTCTAGAGGTGTTTTACTAAGATTATCACGATCAAAGGGGGTTATACTAGAAAATTGAACTTAATAATTTATTGGAATGATTTTATTTATGTTCTTCATGATCATATTGTTCTTGCTAGTTCTTTATGAATTTATTCCTAAGGTTGTAATTTGATATTTAAAAATGAAATATCTCATCCCCATGATGTTGTTGTTTCCGCGGCCTATAGGCTTGAAAAAGGGGGTTAGGATATCTTTTTAGGGTGTTAGATTTAAACCCCCCCAACACCCAATTTAAAATCTACCCTAATTTCCAATATACTCAAAACACCCCACCTTAAAAAATACTTATATTTCCCACACCCCTCCATTTCCCTCTTCTACTTTCCCCTTCACCATTCCGGATTGAAAAGCTCAACGCATCACCTTCCGTCTTCCTTCTTCCTTCTTCATTCTTCCTTCTTCCTTGCTTGTGGCATCTTCATTATCGTCATCTTTGTCATCTTGGAGCTTCGTGATCATCTTCTTAATCGTATTCCAGGTATTTTGTTATTCCTCTCTTCATTTGTTCCTTTTATGGGTTTCAGTGACGAAGGTCCTGCCATTGTTGTAGACCTTCGTCTTTCCGGGTTTTATAACTCGAAATATAATTTTGAGTCCCGGGTATTAAAACCTGTATCCATAGTGCGTTCCGGGATCTAAACCCCGGGAGTTGTTTAAAAAATTTCAAGTTGTAGGGTTTTGAGGTTTATGTATCAGAATGAAAATAGTGTTGTATGTTCTGGGATTTAGATCGTGGAATGTATTTTAGATTATTATTTGTTTCCGGATTCTAAATCTCATATGAAACTTCAATACACATCAGAATGAAAATAGTGTTTTATGTTTCAGGATTTAGCCCGGAATGTATTTTAGGTTATAATTTTTTCTGGATTCTAAATCCTGGATGAAACTTTAGTTTCCGGTTTGTAAACTTGTTCACCAACAAGAGTCATAATTTTAGCAGCGTGACCTACTTGACTACATTTGAGGACCTTAATGAGGTGGGCATGTACGCTTGGGGAGCCATGGCGCTAGCCATATTATATGATCAGCTTGCGGTTGCGAGCCACTACAAGACAAAACAGCTTAGTGGATACACCTCACTCCTACAGGCGCGGATTTATGAGCATTTCCCGACCAACATCTTCTATAGACACCCGATGCAGGGTTACACAGAGGACCAGCCTAGAGCGGCCAGGTGGAGATGTGGCAAGACGAGGACTGCTCCTGTTTGCGTGTGGAGAGAGCATCTTGATGACATGGACGCCCACGCCGTCATTTGATCCCCCTGCGCTGGTCAGAGAGACAATCGACCACAGCAGGAGCTTACACTTTTTTTTGTTACGTACGTGGACCAGATGCTAGTCGACCTTACCTTCCGAATAGGGTCCTCCGCCAGTTCGGGCACATCCAGAGGGTCCCCCGAGCACCCCCTGGCCCACCTCCCTTCGCTGAAGAGATAGATGTCGCTTATCATGCATCACTGATGTCGTCATCCCTCTAGAGTTTCAAGTTTCTTTTCCAGCTGAGACGGCCTCCGATTACATGCCATGGTTTTCGCGACATTCACATCCGTGCCTCGTCCCAGAGTGTGCTCGTGACAATGTTGTCGTTGGGGTAAGTTCATTCTCTCGATGACATCTTGACGTTATTAATTAAGTTTTTACTTTCATAACACACTAACATTCTATATTGCATTCTTTCAAGCTATGTTGAGGAGAATGGAGGTGAGGATGACACAGTCTCTAGCTGCACATGATGCACCTCCCGTCGGGGGACACAACAGAGTTGCATTGCAGAGAGAATTCGACTTCGCCATGCATAGGACCATGTCCAGTTACGTGTATCAGAGGAGGAGTAGGGGAGAGGCATCCACATCGACATCCAGTGGACCTAGTTGATTGTTGTTTATGTTTGTAATTTTGGATTATTGGACATGTAATTAGTATTGTGATGTTTTGATTTGGACAACAATTATAATGCAACTTCGATTATCAAGTGGATATCATGTTTTGGAATGCATGTATGATTCTAGCATATTCTTTTTATTTTTTTATTTTGGACATGTTTTAACATAATATTTCATTTTAACATAAATTTTAATTCTTTTTCCAGTTAAATTCCAGGTTCTAGAACTCATAAACTGAATAATATTTCGAGATTTAATTTCCAGGAAGTTATTTTATTTTGCATTCCGGGATTTCAAAAACCGGAACATAAGGTTTGTTTTACATTCCGAATTTTAAAATCCTGTTTGTATAAACCTTACCGGGTTTTCAGTTCCCGGAAAAATGACAATATTGATTCAATAACATTCCGGGAAATAAAACGCGGTATGAAGAAATTCAGAATGTGTTCCGAGATATAAAACCTGGTATGGACATCAACATTGGTTTTAGGATTTAAAATCCCGGAAGAGAAGAAGAATATGGGTAATTAGGACTATTACTACAAAAAAGTGGGGATCTAAATTTGGTGGTAGGGGTGCCAAATCTAACACCCATTTTTTTAACCTACTTGAAATTGTTATGATCTTTTAGGTTGTTGAGTTAATATTTAACTGATTAGGATAATTAATTAAATTTGAAATTTGAAATAAGGTGTGGTTAGTTTTAATTTTGTTATCTATTTGAAATTGGAACAGTTAGGATAAGGTTAATAAATTGGTTGCCTTATTAGATTTGATTTTGAAATTAAATTTCTATTTAATTAATTATAGTATGAGGAAATTAAGTCGTTAAAGATATGTTTGAATTTAAATTAAGGTTTTTACTAATAGAAAGCTAATTAGTAGGAATTAAGTACGATTGTTTTGAATTTAAGAATTGTTGGAAATTAGAGGGACTAAAAATAGATATAAATTAATGGTAGGTTGTTAGAAATAATAGAGTTAAATTTGAATTGAAGTTTAATATATATATATATATATATATATATATATATATATATATATATATTTTGTAAGCCCCGTATTTTTAATTAAATTAAAATAATATTTAGTTATATTATAGCAATTATTTAATTGTTGATGTGTCTACTTTAAGTGTTGCTTGTTAGACTGTGTATTTAATCCTCAAATTTTTATTTGAGTGAGTGGTTCATGTGATAGTGTAGGAGGCTATACTATAAGGCATTTAGGTAGATGATGATAGAGTATTACTACTGCCGTGTTTGTTTGCTAGTAAATAGTACAAAAGTGCTTATTTTAATCGATTTTTGTATAAATTTTAGATAAAATAGAGAAAATTATATCTTTGGGGAAAATAAATATTCCCATAGACTATGAGGCGTGTGAAACATTCCTAGGGGCCTGAGGTATTATTTTGAATTTTTAAGCGTATCTATTTTAATTTTACTCAACTTCTGTATTTTAAGGAAAAAACTAGCATAATTTAATTTTATTATGAAGCTTAGATTATTTGGGGTTTAAGCTGAAAATAATACTTATGGGGGTAAATATTT
The DNA here is from genome assembly GCA_030819835.1 of Acmispon strigosus. NCBI lineage: Eukaryota > Viridiplantae > Streptophyta > Magnoliopsida > Fabales > Fabaceae > Acmispon > Acmispon strigosus. Next base: position 33,604,458 of record JAUAMA010000007.1, read on the forward strand.
CGTGATTTTGGGTGAAGGTAGTGAGAAAAATTTATTTTTCTTTTAAATGGGTGAACAATCAAGTTTTGGTGCATAAAATGCTATACTTTGCGCATAAAATTTATATTTTAAAGGGGGAATGAAATTTTATTTTTATTCTCTCTTTCATGGGGAATATACTGAAGAGATTACATCTGAATAACTTAAAATAAATATATTATATTTAATTAAATTCAAAATAATATTGCAAAGTGGATTTTAAGAGAAGATTAAGTTGTTTTAGAAAAACAATTATTCTCCCCTCTTTTTAGTGAAATTTTCGACTAGCTGATAAGTGTCAAATATGCATCTTTTACAGCCATTAATTGACACTTATATTGACCATTTGATAGATATTCTATGTTAAACTCCTCTAATTTTGTATATATTTGGAATTCTGCCAAAAATGGGTTTGTATTGGATTTTATGATGTTTTATGCCCATTTTTTATGTAGGAATGAAGTTTTGATGGATTTTTCATAAAGGCAGAAAGAACTGGGCAAAGAATATATGTTTTTGGTCGCTCACCGACCCAGGACAGCCGCTCAGCGACCAGACCTGCGTCTCTGGCTGCTTAGCGCCTCAGGACAACCGCTCAACGACCATAGCACCCTCTCTGGCCGCTTAGCTACACAGGACAGTCACTCAGCGACCCAAGCAACCTCTTTGACCGCTCAGCACCCCAGGACAGCCACTCAGCGACTAAGTCGGTTTAGGAAACCCAGGAGTGAAGAAATAGGTCGCTCAGCGACCTGTTCAAGTCGCTCAGTGACTTAAGTAGAACAGAATGCCTAGAAAAGAATGTTCGTCCAAAACAGAGAAATAGCAGTTTTTTAAGACCATTTTTTAGAGTTTATTTTGGATTCTAAGGCCAGAGCTCAAGTTAGGAGAGGATCCTAGAGAGAGGAAGTAAGCAAGGAGAGAGGAAGGAAGGTTTTTGAGCATCGGTACATCGCAGTCAAGTGGGGACACGTCGCCAAGCTTCCAACCTTCCATATTTCTTCTTGTAAGCTTGTAGTATCCATGAATATTGATAACTAAACCTCTCTTGTTGGGATTAGTTGGAATCTTTTGACCTCTCTGATGTATTTATACTGATATTTCATATATAGATCAATTTTTCTATGAATGGTTTCAATGATTTACCGTTTGTCTAATGCTTGTTTTGGATTGATCACCTAGAACATGATTATAGATTTGATAGGATGGTGGGAACTGGCTATTTAAATCTAAACTAGGTAACATCATCTAATGATTCTAAGGCCTAAGGATGCGGTTAGATCATTAGTCAATTCAAACATCTATGTCTAATGCTTCTTGCTTTATTAATCAATCAAGGGATTGAGGGTTAATTTAGTTGAGTTGATAATCTTCTACGCCGGGGGACTGGGAAGTAAGATAAGAACTGATGTGATGAAACCAACATATGAAAAGATTTATAAATGAACTTAGGGAATACATTAAGGTCAGTTGGTGAAAACTAATCCCGACAGTTTCTTTAACTGCTCAAACTTTGTTTCTTTGTTTATTTTGTTTATAGTTTTGTTAAAAAAACTTCAAACAATCTTTCATTTTATCCATTGTTTAGTTAATTACGTTAAAAAATGACATTTGTACCACAATTCTCTGTGGATTTGACAATACCCGTTGCTATGCTACAATTGAGTTTAGCTTTGTTAATTATAGATTTATGATTTCTATAATTTTATTTTTAATTATAATTTTAATAATTAATTATACATTTGGAAATTAAAAAAATTAAAAATGACGTGGATAATGCCACGTCATCTCCGTCCTGCCACTCAGCACTCTCGCCGGAGCTCGGAGCTCCGGCGAGTACCAATTTCAGACTGTGTGCAAACAGAGGGGCCTTGTGCTAAGAATTTTTCGGGGAGGGACCTACCTCAGACGGCGACCCAAACACAAGGACCACTATGATGATTATCCCTTATAAATATATAAGTAGAGAAATAATTGTAAGTAAGTAATAGGAGATGAGAAGAAAAAATTATTTTATATTAACTATTAATAAACCAATATTTAAGTAAGTAATAGTAGGTGTAATTATAGTTTGAGTGATGATTCATCCACACTCTACTTTCTCTTCTATCTAATTTTTACTCATTTTTTTTTCTAATCTCTCTCGGCATTTTCAATCACATCACTTCTGAAGCACTGATACTTCTCTTGGAAAATGTGTCTCTGTGTCGACACCGGCACGTGCCAGATACCTTTTTACGGTGTTTGAGCCAAATAATTTTTTTTTTCAACTTAGACACTTTGGTAGCATTTGGTAGACAGGTGGAAAGGGGACCGAACAGGACAAATGAGTTATATTCTGTGTTTGTTATGTTTTTAGGATGGAACGGGAATGGAATATACGATTCCTTGAACAGTGCAATTTGGCTCCCTAAAGATAGGTGGAATCAATGAGAACAGAAGAACATGACACCATTAAAATATTTTATACAGCCAAAAATACCCCTAGCTTTATTCTCTAATTTTTCCTGATCGATCCCCGCTTAACTCTTCTCTTTCTCAACAACCCTCTCTCCCATCTTTCCTTTATGAATCTGCACACACCATCGTCATTCTCGATGATTCGCATCACGCATCAGTTTCTTCAGCAACGCTCACCATTATTCCCTTCTTTCTCTGTATAAATATGCCAATAAAGAAAAATAAATACTTTTATAACTTCTGCTCACTCCAATACGTGATATGACCATTTTTTTTTTCTTTTCTTAACATCCATTTCCCTGTACGGGATGATTACATTCTCTCATCTTCTATTACAATAGTGTGATCATGCTTTATATTTTATATGTTAATTATTTTAAATTAATATATGTAAAAATATTCTATTTAGTTTTCGTGCTTAATCAAATTAAACATTAAACATGATAGGGGTATATATGTAATTAATCTAATGGTCATGTTCTATCTACCAAACACAGTATACATAACATTATTGTCCTGTTCCATTCTGTTATGTTCCGTTCCATCCTGTTCTGTTCCGTTACCAAACGCTACCTTCAAGCCGACAGCTCTTGTTGGCTGGGCACTTGTGAGACTCTGATATTTGATATTTGATATTATTAGAATGTTTAAAGCCAAAACAATAAAATATCTTTTGTATTTTAAATTAACATGTGAGATATAGTGGAAGATGATTTTGGATTATTTGATGAGAGTGAAATTCATCATGGTACTAATTTTTCATTTATTGAACTAGTGTCTATTGTTTTCGGTGATGATGATCAAGAAAGATGCGGAAATCGTTAGATAGATTAGCTCTTTAGTTTTTAGACATAATACTTACTTTATAAATTGAGTGTTATAGGTTTCTTCAAGCCGGCACATGGCATAAATCTTTTTTGGTTTAATTGTAATTTTAGTCCCTTGTCTATCACGTTTGTGCGATTTGTGTCCCAGATATTCAAAACGCTCTATTTAAGTCCTAGAATTTTTGTGCCAATTAAGTCACTCCTTCTGTTCTCCATCCAATCGTTAACGGAGGGGGCCTATATGGAAAATTCATTAACTGACATGGACACTCCTTGTTGGGCCCCATGTGATTGTTACAGTATTATTATAATAAATCTCGATTAATTAAGTTAATCTTATATTACGACTTAATTCACTGTGATTAATAGGTAAAAAGGCATGTGATTGGCACGCCATATTCTTCTTCAACGGTCATCTTCTTCACCATATTCCCTCTATTTGTAGCTCCCGAACCAGAGAAGAAGCACAGAAGCAAATGAGAAAACCCTGACGAAACCGCGAAGCATAAGTGAAGAAGATAGTCGACGATCTCAAATCGCGATTAGAGGAGGTAGTGAAGCTTCGTCTGCGACCACCGCCAGTGTAACGCTCCGATTTCTCGAGGGTTAAAATCATAAATATCAAATGAATAAATGAACTCAAAAAGCAGCAGAAAATTAAAGCCAAATAAATAATCATTTATTCAGAAAGCCAACTGGAATAACAACTCGAAAGTAGACAAAATCTGAAAAGAAACTAAACCAACACCCCGAGCCTCCTATGTAGGGAGTAAAACTTCAAGAGTGATGGCACAATAAAAACCCAAACCCTAACTATTGCGGACCACGAGAAACTCGATACTATGAAACTCGGAACCACTCCTACTCACACCGATTACAATCCTTAGCACGCTGAGCTTTCCACTCACGCTCACGACGAAGCCACTGACTGGCGTCATTACGACTATCCTCTAAAGACGTCGTCTCCTCTGAATGCTCCAGTGCTCGGCTCCGCATCGTGTCATCAAAATGTATCATCTAATCCAAAATCCTACAAGGTGGAATAGTAACAGGCGTAGTACCACGGTAGTACAAGCCTCCACAGCTTCTCCATAACGATCTCACATAACTCTCCGCATGTAGCCAAGAAAAATAACCATCCTATGCACTCGACTGGAAGTCCATATCGAACTATCCGGGTATTCCAAGAAATAAAACTCTTCCTCCAAAGGATAAGGAATGTCTTGAAACGGTCTATCGGAATCCATCTGGCGATAAGCGCCCACACAACAAGCATTCAAACAAGCAAGGGTCAAACTCCAAATATGACACACATATTAGTATATCATGTGAAGCATAATAAATCATATTATATCCACAAATCATAAAGCCAAATAATAACATCAACAATCAATGGGAACCTAGAGTCAATCTAAATATGAATGCACAGTACCCAATTGTACTAAAAACATGATCCGGATAATTAACGTCATCATTATGGAACACGGGACGACCACGACCTCCTCCACACATGAGGGAAAAAACACCAACAAAACTAGTTGCTTGCATGGTACGCCTCTTACACAGGAACAACTGGATGACAAATACCAGGTGAACTAAGAAACATGAACGATCCTCGATCGAACAAAAAACAATGCTATGCCATGAGTTAGTCAAACAAATCACAACAATATCTAACAAAAAGGATAATCATCTCCCAGCAAATCAATATCTCACATGGCATGTTCATGATAACCATAAGCAAGTCCTAATAAACATGTTATCAAATACTCACAAATAGAAGCATGTAATAAAGCACTTAGACAAATAATCAGATATTGAAGCAACATCATATAACTACAATTATATAAATATCAAGAATATGATATAAATTCAAAAACAAATACTCACATAGCACAATTGCACGCAGACACTTCGAAGAACTGAGTCACCCTTACCTTGGCCTAATCCAAGCGTATATACAAGTCCAAAGAGAAGTCCTTCACAACAAACATTTAGAACAAAGCACATTTATTGTACGTACTCTTAACGCATGCATGCATATGCATAAATATTTCATTTAATTTCTTTAAAGCATGCAAGTTAGTCCTGAAATAACTACATGCATAACTATGGTCAAGGTTTTCCCAGAACAAGGGCAGGACAATCACGTGGGACAAAGACCCACCACATTGCCCTCGGTTGATCCCACAGGACAAAGTGCCGTCACATCAACCTAAACATCCTAAATGTAATGCATATGCTATGACACAAATAATCATCATCCTCTTGAACCAACAATTCACACAATTTTTCTCAATCATAGTATCATATGCAAATTTAGCCAATTCCTCTTAAAATCATTTTCAACATGTTATAATCAAAAACTCAACTCATTTTCATCAAGTATCAACAATATATAATTCATGTATATCATGTTACAGCATCAAATAGCAATTCCATAATAGATTTACAACCACACCCAGAATTTTCAAATAGAATCATAAACAATCACAAACCGACAAACAATTCCTACAACGAGTTACCCTTATCATCGATTCGATCGCATAAAGTTGTTACTCCATCTAAGGAATATAAAATGATGAAAAACAATCAGAAATTGAAGAGAAGGAAGGAAGGAATTTGAACACCTGAATTCAGAAATTGAAGAGTTTGATCACTTACCGATGAACTAACACGAGACACCCTTAGAGAGAATTGAAGAACAAAGCTTGAACTTCCAATGGAGGAAGGAGGTAATGGTCGACCAATGCAATGCAAGAAGGAATTGATTGGCTTAATTCCCACAAGAAGGAAAAGAGGGCACAACAGCAGCAAGGGGTTTCAGCACTTGAGAACAAAGGATTTTCTCTGGATGTTGAGGGTGTTGTTTGAGTGAAAGTGTTAAGAAGGAATTCAGACATCTCGTCTTCTAATAGTTGGTCAAACCACATACTTAGTGAGAGCTTATTTTCAGCCCTTTCTTCCTATTTTTCAGCCAACACAATTCTGGTATCTAATTAACCCTAGGTAAAAGATGCTGTTTTTCAATTAATTAAGCATAAAATAAAAGAGCAATCAGCCAAATAACCGAGTGGTACATGCCCTAGCCCTAGAGAAAGTAGGGAAGTGCAGCTGAATTTTTTCCTTCCAAAGCTCCAACAAATAACAGAACGAATCTGCCCCAAAAGGAATATCCTGAATAATGCCCATTTAATCGCCATTATTCCAAACAAATCTTCATAAAATTTCATTCGAAAATAGGGATATTATTTCCTCCACGTTCGAATTCGAAAATCAAGGAAACCGTTACGAATACAGTGGACTGCACGCTCCAAACGATACCGCCAAACAATAGTGTTGAACGATAAGGCTCAACAGTGAATGATAGGCACCCTGAACGATACGCTTCACAAGATGTGAACGATCCTTCTCCATGCTGAACGATACTTCCACACTGAACGATACTTCCACACTGGACGATACTCCTACACTGAATGATACTTATGTACTGAACGATACTCTTGTACTAAATTGTACTCATACACTGGACGATATTCCTACACTGAACAATTTTGGAAAATGATGCATGTACAAGTTGTAAACAATGCGCTTCCTCATGCTATAAACGATGCGTTTTCAGTCAAGACTAAACGATACATGGATTGATTACATAAAGCACAGTTTAACATCAACAAATTCAATAAAACTCATTAGGGACCAAAATGCAATTTCAAGAAATTCCCGGGACTAAATTATAAATAGGAGTTTAGGGACCAAAATGTAAATATAATAAATTGAGGGTCTTACAACTGTAGCTTCTTCCTGTGGGATGATGATGATGTGTTGGTTCTTGAGAGGAAATTGGAAGACACGAAGAGGAAATCAGATGACATGAAGAGGAAGAACATGGTTCTTGTGACACCTCTAGAGCCTTGGGTAGTGCTAATAGGGATTTTCTTGGTAGGAAAGTTTAATTGAATGTAAAAGGTATAGTTGACTGTGTATCTAGGCAGTTAGTTTGGATATGAGGAAATTTGTAGTTTATATGTGGGAAGTTAGTTTGGATGTGAGGTAATTCGGTGGGATTGTAGAATTTGTTGTATCATGTACCTGCAGAATATAATTAGTGACAAGTTATTGTAGTTGTTGTGACAAAACTGGTGTTCTTTTTTTCACTTTAATGTTGCCTATTTATTCATCATAAGACTATTGAAGGACTTGTAAGAATTTGAAACTCTGACTAAAGCGTACAACTGAAAACAGTGAGAACCATGAGAAACATTTAGAAGTAAATAACGGTCAATAATCATTGTCAAATTACATTGAAATGAGAATCTAAAAAGGATAGCTAAAATTCAAATTTAAATGTGTTCCATCCACTACAAATCAACATCATAAATAAGAAATATCCAAGTGGCCTTAGTGCGTCCACATTAAACAACAGAGTAGTCATTAAGTAAGCACACATGTGCAGTTTAAAACATCCAACTTCGCCTTAGTGGTCCATATTAAACAACATAATTACATAAAAATATGCACCCGTGTTCAAGTCTAAAATACTCAAAAGGAACATGCCCTAAAAAACAACAAAATGGTCCATTTACAACAGCTTCCCCCACACTCTTTAATGTTCCACACATTCTCCATTATCAACAGTTGAAAGTTGAGATGGTCCTGGATCTACCCTTCCACCATGAGCTTTAGTAGCAGCAGCATCCGCAGAGTTCACCACTAGATCTACCCTTCCTCCATGAGCTTCAGAAGCAGCAGCAACATTCACAGAGTTCACTACTGGATCTACAATTCCTCCATGACCTTTACCAGCAGTTGTTTGCACAGAGGGCTGCAGGTTTGCACATACTTCATCCATCCTCTACCTCACCTCTGTAGGTATGTCTTCATAAGAAAATTGTTGTCTCTTTTGTCTCTGTATAATCATAGATAACATAAACAAATTTTTCGAACATAAATACAGATTTGGACAACAAATGAATCTTGAGATCATAATTTTCAAAAATTAATTACTTACCCTTTGTCTAGTTTGTCCCACAACAGCATGTCTTGCATGGCTTAGAATTTCTGTCCACCACTGGGTTCTTGCAGCTCCTACAGTTGTGCCCAAATTATCCACATCTACTACATTTTTTTTCTAGCTACACCTCTATTCAACTGTGAAGAATCTGTGCCCTCATGAGGGTCTCTTCTCCGAAGCTTCTGAGGCCTTCCAGCCCCCTTCTTGTAAAGTGGAGGAAGATTTGGTTCATGATCTGACTCTGGCCAAAGTCTTCGTCCATTTATTGGATTGATCCCATGTGCATATGTCTTCATATATGCTTCCCTCCTATAGCAGGAGTCTACAAAATTTTCTGGATTTTGTCCATTACTAACAATAGTAGGACCATCATGTCTATAAGGGATGCCATTCAACTCCCCGTGGTTGCAAGTGTAGGTTCTCCTCTTTAGGTTCACTATGAACCCATCAGTTGATATTGCATGCTTAACCTCATATATGTCCTACCCACAACATTGTGCTGTCCACATTCTACTTCTTTTAATCTCCCAGGCTAACCTTTTCAAAGGCTTTGGCAACACATCTCCTTTTTACTTTTGAAACTTTTCCATCAAAGTAGAAAATCTTCCCACATTATAAGTCCTGATCCAGTCAAACATTGTAAGAATAGGCTTGCTCCTAGCTAAGAGAATGGTTGCATTGAAAGACTCTGAGAGGTTATTCATCAGCACATCACAAGTGGGATAGTAAGTGAATGCATACTTGAACCAAGCCTGGGGTGGTAGAGCACTCAAAGACAAGTAAGCTTCCTCATTAGCAGCTTTGAGCTCATCCATCTTCTATGTCCATAGTTGGTGGTAAGTCACTTTTGTTGTTGCCATCATGGGATCCCTTATGACTACTCCACCTACATATTTCCTCTTGAAGTTAGCATACAAGTGTCTTAAACAGTATCTATGCTCAACTCCAGGTATAAGCTCATTACTCACAGTCATCAACCCCTGATATTGAAAGAAAACAATTGTGATGAGTATTTGGTAGTATCTATGTGAAACTAGGATTTCTATTTCAAAATGATATTTCTATATAAATGCACTAACATACCTTTTTCTAGTCAGATATGAAGACCCATCTTCCTACACCAATATTCTTCAACAGCAGTTCAAGGAACCACTTATAGCTTTCTTTGCATTCAGACTCTACAACTGCAAAAAACAAACGGAAATACTGATCGTTTGGGTCTCTACCAACAGCACAAAGTAGAATTCCACCGTATTGTGTCTTCAAATGACACTCATCCAACCCAATAAATGGCCTACAGCCAGCCAAAAACCTTATTTTGCATCCCTCCAAATACATGTAGAACCTTTGAAATCTAGGTGGCACACTGCCACCAGCAGGAGGGTCCAAAGAAAATTCACATGTGCTGCATGGATTCGCCCTCTTTAATTCTGCACTGAACCTATACAGAAGGTTAAATTGTTGTCTTGCATCTCCCTCAACAATCCCCATGGCCAACAGTCTAGCTCTCCAATGTGAGATCCTAGTGTTATACCCAATCCTCACGTCATCAATAATTTCACCAATCTTAACCTTCCTTACAACTCTGACCTTGTCGACAACCTTACTAGAAATCCATTTGGCTATTGCAGTTCTACTGTTAAAGATTCTTTCACAAGTATGAGTGTCCCTCAATGTCTTTATGCTATAGGTCTGCTTCCCTCTCACCTTGCTACACAGCATAACAAAATCACATTTGTCTATTTTTGATAGTGCAAGAAACACACAAGAAAGGGGGGGTTTGAATTGTGTGTGTCATTTTTGAAAACTTTTTTTTGTAATATACATTAATTATTAGTTTCCAAAGAGTGTTATAGATTATGTGTGTATGCATGCATGCAGCGGAAAATTAACATAAAGTAGAAAAGTAAAGCACACACGATATTTATTCTGGTTCACCCCCATAATCGTCAGGGCTACGTCCAGTCCTTGGCTTCACCAAGATTTTCCACTATTTCATCAAATAGTACAAGTATTATCAGGGACTTCTCCCAGTATTGGAAGGACTTCTCCTATCAAGTATTATACAGGACTTCTCCTAGTATTATTAGAACTTCTCCTTTCAAGTATTTTACAGGACTTCTCCTCATTAGTATTCTACAGGACTACTCCTGATTCCCTTTACAAATTGGGTTTGTTTTTCTACAGGAGTTCTCTTCAATAAGAGTGAGTAGAAGAAATGAAGCTCGGGTTACAGAGAGGATAGGAATTTAAGTTTCTCTATTTTGTGTTGTGTGTGGCTTAAGATAAGAGTAACACTCTATAAGTTCTTCACACAAGTGGAAGACATAACTCAGGTAAATTTTGGCTTGAAGCTTTCTGAGTTTGAACCAATGGAAGCTTGGTTCTCTGAGCAAACTTGGTTGAGATATGCAATGGATTGAATTCAAGTCGCCAAGTTGTTCCGGAAGCTGAATTCTCTATTTATATCTTTAGTTGAAAATCTTCATTGATCTTTGATAGAAGGAGAGAAAATAGATCTGTTAGTGCTTCTGCTTCCTTGTGAGTAATGACTAATTCTGTAATTCTGGAGCAGAATTAAATGCGTTCTGTCAAACATTAATTGCTTGGGTTGACATCGTCTGGCTCGGCGCTGTGTCTAGCTCTGGGTTTTTGTTTGAACATGATATCCCAGTGCGTGCTAGCTAAGAGTCATTAAATGCTTTGAACAGAAGATTTGAATTTTGAATTTGGAGGGAATACGATATTCAGAATTTATCGCCGTTGATTCCGCAAAGTCAGCTTGATTTGAGGAAAAGCAGAAAGGCAGAGGAACCAAGGAATAATATATTGATTATGTCATTTCCTTCTTTCTGCAATCAGCAGTGCTCCATTTAATGTGCAGACGAGGTAGATAATTCTTGATCCAAGAAGCAATGATGATAGATGAACTCTTCAGAGTTATTGTTGACGATTTCTTTAATGCTCCTGTTAAACTGATTCTTCATAACCTCATGACACATGCTTTCTGGCATTTATGACCGTTGAGCACTTTGATGATCTGAGCGGACGAAATCTTTCAATAAGATTCGACAGACGCAGTCTTTGTAGAATCTTCAGAATTACATCACTAAAAGAGTTGCACAGGCAGACGAACTTTCTCATCTCAATTTCTCTTGAAGATTAGAGTATTCTTGATTTGTAGATGATTGGGCGCTTCCTTCTTTTGTGCTACTATTGAAGTTCTCCTTTTGAATAAGTTGTTACTCAACTGCTTTGTATAGGGCTAGAGACACTTCAAAGCTAAGAATGCTTCTTCATGATTTGTTGCCAGACTTTCTCAGCTTTTAGTAAACCAGTCTTTCTGTTGATCACTGTTTATTCAAGCGCCGGGCTGTTTCAACTTTATCAAGTGAGTTTTGGCCTTGAGAGAGCATAGCTGATTTAATGCCTTCCAAAAGATGTTTGCAGCTTGTAGGCAATGCTTGGTCTTCCGTGAGTCACCGGACTGTCTTTGCTTGATTGCTTTCTTTGTATATTTTGACAGCTTTTTCTCGAAGGTGTATGCAGTTATTCTTCAGTGAGGATCGGACGGTCCCCTCTTGCAGGACTGTTTTTCTTGATAGCATCTTGTGATTCATTCAGTTCTTCAAGTAGATAGATTTTCCTGGATATGAGAAATTTCAACGTGTTAGGAATTCTATCTCTAATGATATTAAACCTTAATGAAATTGTTAATTATCAAAACATAATGATTCATTTAATCGTTTGAATCTAAAAATTTTCTTGCAAACATCGCTAACTCTGACTTTGTCATTTTTGGGGAAAACTTTTCCCTGCCATTAAGCACTGAATGCTCAATAACAACATCCTTAAATTGCTGAAGTGAGGTGAACTTCATTCCAACATTAAACTTGTATTCTGCCCTCATGTCTTCAGGGTGATATTGTGGATATTTTTTGTATCTTCTAGAACCATCAGCCTCATCACCATTGGACATGCTTATAAGATCCTCACTTTCCCATCAATCTTCAAATTCATGATCATTATGAAACCCAGATTCACTAGCCTCTACATCCACACCATGCCATGCTTTCTAACTATCAACCCTCACACCATTATCCACACCCGTATCCGCACCAACTTCATCATTATCCACACCATGTACTTCAAATGTACCCTCTGCCGTCTGCCTTAATTGTTCGTTCAACACAGCTTCAGCAATTCCAATAGTGGGGTCTTGAAACCCATCATCACGATCATTTTCCCTATATTCTTCATTGTTACTAAAGTGGATACTTGTAGTAGGAATTTCATCATCACATTCATTGTCAGCTTTTTCACTCTCCTTCTCATTCACAGCTTCTTCTTGAAATCTGTCCGCCTCACCCTCCCTCTCATTCACAACTTCTTGAACCCTGTCTGCCTTAGCCTCTCTCTTATTCACAACTTCTTCTTGAACCCTCTCCACAGTCAACTCTTCACCACCATATTCATCACTGGACAACAACAAGATAGACATTTTACCTCATTTGTTCTTCTTGGAAGGTGCCCTAGTGGACATAATTCTATTTGACCTCCTCATTGGCTATGAAGTAGGCTTCTTGCTGGGGGTCGATTTCTTATTTTGTGGCTCAGAAGGTTGAGAAGCAGGCCTCTTGCTGGTGATAGATTTCTTCTTTGGTGCCTCAATAGGTTGTGAAGCAGGCCTCTTGCTGGGGGTAGATTTCATCTTCGATGGAGCAGGCTTCTGAGATAGAGGCTTGAAAGGCCTCTTTGTTGCAGCACTGGATTGTCCTTCATTGTTGTAAGGGATCACAGCAAGTCATTCACTGGTAGGAGGGATGACAGCAAGTGGGGTATGAGCCAACTCATGGGGGTCATGCTCCACAAACAAATGCACGTCAACCCTATTATCAACGACATATGATCCAAGAACCATTGCATCACTATCACTTAACACAGGTCTGAAGATGTGATCCTGAACATCGTCTCGTGTCCTCCACTACAATTTAAAATTTCCTGGAGTATAACCCAAATCTTTCACAACATCAACACACTCAAAATAGCTCCATCTGTTAAGCTCAAGTCCACATTGTGTATGAATGCGGCCTCCTCTGAAATTCATGTATGGCTCATACACACACACCCTCAAATGATGAACAATGAGATTGAAAGTCTTCCTACGTACATTAACACATTCAACATTTTTTCAGACACAAAATAGGCAACTGTCGCATGAGCTCATGAACATACACAAAATTAATATTGACATTTAAACCCAAAGCCCCTAAAATCAAAAACCCTAATATAATAAATTAGAAGAAGTATTTTCTTCCACTGAGCAATCCATACTCGCACAGAGGCATAGAGTAGACTGTACCTTCGATTGTTTTGTCCTCAATTCCTCTTCGTCTTCATTTTCCTTTCGCAACTGTACCTCTTCGTCTTCGTCTTCCTGTGACTACCATTCCTCGATGTGTTCTCCAGACAAGGTCAATTGATGGATAATAATGCATTGATTCAGGGATAACAATGCTTTGATTTAGTTCCGATGCCTAATTTCAATTGGGATTTTTCATTTGATTTAGGGTTTTCAGATTTTTTTAATTGAACTATTTAATTAAAAATTGATTTCTAATAACTAAGAAAGAAATTCTTTTTCACGGGACCTCATTAAATGACGTGGCACGCACCACGTAGGCTCTGTCATGACACATTTGCACGGTGGTCAACGCCACCTTTCCGACAGGGACATATACCAACCATTTCACAAAGTTTGAGGACCAAACTCTACTCTTACTCCGGCGAGGGACGGATCACCAATGAAGATGATATAGTTCATGGACGTATCACATATTTATCCCAATAATGTATATATTTTATACTTCATTGTTTGATAAATATATAAAAGAAATAAAATGTATGTTATGATGAGTATTTTTTTATTTTAATAGTTATAAAAGTAATATAATAAATAAGGTGTACATATCATTATTGCCAGGAAATGCATCGAATGAGAAGAAAATTCTCTGAAAATTAAAACAAAGCATGCATAATTATAGTGAACTTTGAACTGATCCAACATCAAACACTACAATGCAAACTCCTCATAGAGAAGGTGTTCTTATTACAGTGGGAACTGGCCAGTTAAACGAACATGGTCCAGAGTACGACGTAAACCATATTTATTAACAGCTGCATTAGCTGCTCTAAATCCTCCACCATAAGCTGGGGAAGAATCATTAGCAATCTGGTGCATGAAAAATTCACCCAACTTATTTTCAACTTTGGATCTCACACCTTTTTTTGACGAGTGTGATGAAGAAGATGCTGTTGATGTTGATGGCATAGTTCTGGAACCTGGCATCACTTCTGCATCAAGCCACATGTAAGAAAGAACCTGACAAATACCTTCCTCTACTTCAGGGCTAAGGTTGTGGTAACCTGTTAATTAGTTTAAGATAAATGAGAAGAAAGTTAAATTATGTCATACTAAAGTGTTGAATTCTAAGATAGGATATCAAAATGTGTATAATTAACCTTTAAGGCGTAACCAAGCATGCATCAACTCGTGGGCAAGGATGGCACCTGTGAGTAACCTGCATAAATTTATAAGAACATTTGTTATAAACATTGGACATCAAGCATAAAGTAGCATTGTCTATCATGTCACCAATTAATTAACTACATTCTGTAAAAGCTTAAGTTAGCTTAAGTTGTTGGGTGAAGACACATAAATGATTTATACTATATTTTTAACATACCTTTTGATTCAAGAACCACTTGGTTTAAAGTGTCGACAATGCACAAACAATAATGTAACCATGAAAAGAATGTATAAGTGAATAAAACAGTGTAAAAAACTTTAGGGGGAGCTGGCGAATTCATCATTTAAATACTACTTTATTAAGAATTTGCTCTCTTGAACAAACCCAAACCACCTTATGTTGAATTTTAACTTTTAATTAGAATAACCGGAGACTACATCGATCTCATGCAAAAGGTCATTGGACTTTCCATGTGAATAATGCATAAAACCACATACCTTTTGTTAAAATTTAACTTTTGATTAGAATAATCGGACTGATCTCTAAACCACTTGGTCATATTGGCTTTAATATCATGTGATGAATCAAACTATCCAAAAGCTTGAGTTGTTGGATGAATGATTCTATATTATATTTCTAACATTAAATTGGTATTCAAAATAGAATCAACTATAACCGGAGGGAAAAAAAATAGGCAAAGTTTCCATTGTGTGCTAAAGTCCCCCTTTGAATTGAAGAGCTTATTTGAGTTTATCTTATAACATAAGCGCTTATGCAAGTATTTTAGAGAATTTCTGTAAATAGTTTACGACGTACCTATAAGTTGTTTGAAGTTTATTTTCATAAGCTATTTAAATTAGGTTACAAATTGAATGCGATAAACGTAATAAATGCTTAATTAAGTTGTTTTTCGAAACGCATCCTAAATATCGGTTACCTTGGAAGACCATAGAGAACAAGAATAGCTGTAACTTCACATTTCCTAGTCAGTTTTTGAGGTTGAGTTCTCATTCCTACTAATCGATATCCTCCAAATTTTGGCCTTCTATGTACCTGAAACAATATAAAATCAGAAATCAATGTAAGTACCTCAGATAATTTGCAACATGGTTCATGAAGGCTTCAACATTCTGTAATCCTATGAAACAAAAGTATCTGCAAATCATACACTGCTGACAGTTTGCTCTTCTGAAAGGCATAAACCTCTTGTTTCTGGCAAGCGATGGAAACCCTGTGAAAAACCAAAAAGTAAGAGAGCTTGAATTAAGCAACATAATTGTTTCTATGACCAAAACACAAAGAAGGGATTACATTTTTCTCCCCAACAATAGCATCATTAAGTGCTTCTCTTCCAACAAGTAACATGGGGACTTGTTGATCAATTTTCATGTTCATTCCATCATAATAATCTCTGATTGCATGATAAAGAGGTTGACATTCGCCAGTATCCGTTATAGCAGATTCTATGCACTCTAAGCACAAAACTCGTCCATCTTCCAATCTAATGTATCTTTCACCGCGAGACTTTAAGGAGAAGATATTTACAAAAACATGTCAGAACAAGGGAAGAAACACAAAGCAAAAGTAATAAGACATTCTGGGGGTACCAGGTCAATTACTACCTCTAATCTTTCACAACTACAGCATCTAGCTGTATTATCATATTCATGAGATGGACAATACTTTTGGTTCCAATAGGGGTGGCACCTATACTCAATCAAACCAGCAGCATTTATAGGTATCTGAAAGTGAAGTAAAATATCACAAGTGTCAATAGTAATAGACACACAGGAGATGATCTTTTTACTAGGTTAGTCTCATGATAATAACATCATGTGGATCAGCTTCTCTTTTTTCAAAAATCAAATTCTGAAACGCAGAAAGTACTCACAGAAGCTTCTTTGCAGAATTGATTCTGGCATAAGAATCAATTGTAGAATGATTTCAGACATGCACTAAATTAGTGGAAAGCTCTGATGCCATATCACTTGATTAATGTAAAAAACAGAACTTCCACAATCCTCCTAGTATGTTTATAAATGAATAAGATATAATGATATCATAGATGACTATAAATTAAATCAGCTCAATTGTCATGAGAAGACTAGTAATACTGTTTGGCTAAGTCATCATAAACTAACTAGTGCAATGGTGCCTCATAAGGTATATGCATTTAATTGCAATTTAATGATCTTATTTATTGAAGAAAACTAAAAATGACAAACCAGAACAATGTGAACAAGCAAAGACAGGGGAAATCTAACTTACACATTGATGGCAAACTTCACATTTAGGGTGTGTCAATTCTCTAAAACAGGACTTGTGATATGGATGCTTCCCTGACAAAGAGAACTGAGATAAAAAAGAGGAAAACAAGGCAGTGTGAGAGAGATAAAAGAGAAATATTGAAACCAATGCTTTTGTAGGCATGGCTATGAATGAGTGCATCAGCATGTTGTGCCTGTGTAAATGTGTTTGCTGAAGGAAAATAAATGAAATCTCCAGAGGATCAAAGTACCTCACGCTCTTTAATGGGGTGATGACAAGAGTGACACTTGAAGCAATCTGGATGATAATAACGATTCTCAACTCCCAAACAATTTCCATGGAGTATTTCCTTGTTGCACCCTCCACATATTCTGATATGTGATGGCATGCTGCACATTATCAATTGTAAACAAGTAATGAAACAAGACCATTGTAATGTATCCGTATCAGAACAATGAAACCAAATAAAACTAATTACATATAGCATGTTTGGATTAGTTTATATTTCCTCAAAACCAATTCAGACACCCTGAAGATGCTCCAAGAAGCTTATCCCCATAATCGATTCTGATTTTCGAATCAATTGTAGAAGAATTTCCAAACACGTGAATAATGTATAGTAAACTCAACAGAGAAATCTGAAGTTCTTTTGAAGTTTTGTTTCAACATCAAACTTCAAATGTTACAACACAAGTATATATATATTATACACAATATCTGATCCAGAAGAATGAAATTTTACCCGTATCCGCGGGGATAAAACGGTAGAGGGATATATGGAGGGTATGCAGATGAGTGCATTCGATCCTGAAGCGCCTTTGCGTGATCTTCATCAGTTCTTGTCCTCCATCTGTATCCTTGATGAACAAATGGCAATAAAAGTTTAATCTTGTGATTACCAATATCATGATGGCTAGAGAGCAAGTACTTTCTTGAAAATTTAGCACTTACCAGATGGTGTCTTTAAACCTTCACTTAAAGAAAGTGCTATTGCATGGTCCAGATCCTCTTCCTCCTTCTGAGATCTAGCACGGTTACCCTAATGACATCAAGCATATTATTCAGCTCATTTTTTTCCCAAATCCAAGTAATGATGTTAAAAGGAACCAAAAATTGTCATTGCATGTCAGGTTATGATGTTTTTTTGAATGCCACATAACTAAATGGTCTTAATTTTCCACAACAATCAGATTGGAAAAGAACATGAATAATATAATCAGGAAAGAAACTACACACAACAATGAAAGTATCTAACTTGAACATCATTATGTACAAACAACTGCAAGATAATACAATACACGAATCAGAAAATTAATCAGAAAGTGCAGCACTACTTGAGTTGCTTTAATTTACTTATTAGAACTTATTTACTAGAAAATGTATTTGGTAAGTTTCGATAAGTGTTATTTGATATGCTTCCAAATGGGCGATTGCGTTTACCAAAGATCTAATTGGAACTCGCCAAACCATGTTTTCCTCCGCAGGCTGCTGTAGATGACGACCACCACTCTTTCCTCTACTAGACCCAATTTTGAAAACCTTGGCAAACCATTTCATAAAACCAGACTTTATCTCTGAGTATGAAGACTCAAAATCCCCTGTTTCCCACCAAAATTGCAATAATGGTTAATTTGGAACTGCCAACTAATGGTGAAAATAGAACTTTCTGTACCAACTCACTTATATAACACGCTTCAGATATCATAAACAAAGTAAAATGAGAAAACTTGGACAACAACCACGGATACCCATTTACTAAAATCAACAAAGAAAAAATAGAGAAAGGCTTAAAGTTCAAAAAAATTGCTTCATGGCTTAATCTGAACTTTGCAAAATCCTATGTTTGGATACCCGTCGAGACAAGTGGAAACGGGCATACAGACATTAGCTATGATTTTTATGGTGAAATCAAAGGAATAAGAAGACATAGAGAATACCATATATGCAAGGGTGAGAAAGATGATTGATATATGAAGGAGGGGGAGGCATGATGATAGGAAGCTGCTTATATATAGATTTTCTTTAGCTATGTGAGGCACAGAGAAGGCAAAAAGGAAGGTGGAAAAATGAAAATGATGGAAAGAGAATAGAAGGTGCAAGTAGACATCGTTCGTTCGTTAATAGTGGTCGAAAAGGAGGGAGAGGAATCTGAGAGGAAGTGGAACAGGGAGGGAGAGATTCTTGGCTTGGAAAGCACTGAAGAGAAAGTAGGCAATTGCATTGCAGAAAGACAGGTTCCTGCTCAGGGCAGAGAAGAGAATAATAATAATAAGAAATGGTGATGGTTTTTCGAAGTGGTACAAGTTCATTGTCCTAAACTAAAGTTTTAAATTCAAGCGTTGTTGAGGAAAAACTCTCTGTTAGCTTTACCTGAATCATAATGAAGATGTTCACAGTATTTTTTTTCTTTTTTGCAACAGCTTAAAAGTGTAGGTATTGATACCAAAAATGTTTTATAAAACTCAAACTTATACCTTAGACTTTCATGATTTTCAAAACAAGCCCTCAAACTTTTATGATTTCCAAAACAAGTCCTTAAACTTTCATGATTTTCAAGACAAGTCCTTATACTTTCATGATTTTCAAAACAAGTCACTATACTTTCTTGAAATCTCATTTAGGTCCCCAATCTTTATGAAAACCTAACTTTAATCCTCAAACTTATAAAAAATACAACTTCTAGTCCTTAAACTTTCAAGATTTTCAAAACAAGCCCTCAAACTTTTATGATTTCCAAAACAACTCCTTAAACTTTCATGATTTTCAAAAAAAGTCCCTATACTTTCATGATTTTCAAAACAAGTCCCTATACTTTCATGATTTTCAAAACAAGTCCCTATACTTTCATGATTTCCAAAACAAGTCCCTATACTTTCTTAAAATCTCATTTAGGTCCTCAATCTTTATGAAAAACTAACATTAATCCTCAAACTTATATAAAATACAACTTCTAATCCTTAAACTTTCATGATTTTCAAAACAAGTCCCTATACTTTCATGATTTTCAAAACAAGTCCCTATACTTTCTTGATTTTCAAAACAAGTCCCTATACTCTCATGATTTTCAAAACAAGTCCCTATACTTTCTTGAAATCTCATTTAGGTCCCCAATCTTTATGAAAAACTAACTTTAATCCTCAAACTTATATAAAATACAACTTCTAGTCCTTATACTTTCATGATTTTCAAAACAAGTCCCTATACTTTCATGATTTTCAAAACAAGTCCCTGTACTTTCTTGAAACCTCATTTAGGTCCCCAATCTTTATGAAAAACTAACTTCAATCCTCAAACTTATATAAAATACAACTTCTAATCCTTTAACTATCATGATTTTCAAAATAAGTCCTCAAACTTTTATAATTTTCAAAACAAGTACCTATACTTTCTTGATTTTCATAAAAAATCCCTATACTTTCTTGATTTTCAAAACAAGTCCCTATACTTTCTTGATTTTCAAAACAAGTCCCCATACTTTCATGATTGTCAAAACAAGTCCCTATACTTTCTTAAAATCTCATTTAGGTCCCCAATCTTTATGAAAAACTAACTTTAATCCTCAAACTTATATAAAATACAACTTCTAGTCCTTAAACTTTCATGATTTTCAAAACAAGTCCCTATACTTTCATGATTTTCAAAACAAGTCCCTATACTTTCTTGATTTTCAAAACAAGTCCCTATACTTTCATGATTTTCAAAACAAGTCCCTGTACTTTCTTGAAATCTCATTTAGGTCCCCATTCTTTATGAATAACTAACTTCAATCCTCAAACTTATATAAAATACAACTTCTACTCCTTAAACTTTCATGATTTGTCGTTTTAAAAAAAGAATTGGGGTGCAAGTCGAATGTAATTTTGCTCATGCATACAAGTCAGATGTAATTCTGCTCATGTATTTCCCAAAAGATTAAAAAAGGTTGAATCGCGTTATAAAAACGGGTCGAAGGTGCAAGTCAAATGTGATTTCGCTCATGCATACAAGTCAGATGTAATTCTGCTCATGTATTTCCCCACTAACCAAAGAGGGTTGTATTGTTGTTTTAAAAAAGAATTGGGGTGCAAGTCGAATGTCATTTCGCTCATGCATACAAGTAAGATGTGATTCTGATCATGTATTTCCCCAAGTATTGAAAGGAATTGAATCGCGTTACTGCAGCATTTATTATTCAAAAGCAAAAGTATACTATATACATCAAATAATGAGCAGAATGGAACAGAACATAGATGTGTACATGGTTCAACCAATTAATTCATAAAGAAAGAAGAGAAAATTGCATTACTCATTCTGAACCCTGTTCGCATTGCCGCATGTTCAACACCATTCAACATTCATCCGTTTATTCGACTAAAAAAAAAAATGGAACTTCAACCAGACAACTTTAATATCATTGCTTATTACCAAATTATTGAGGAAGGAGCTGAAGCCATCTTTATCATTACCAGATTAAAGAAAGCAAGGAACTTTAGCAAAAGTTTAACACTTTGAAGTTCTGGCCCATGATTAAATTTACCAAAGAAGAAACTTTACATCATTGATTAAACAGAAGAAAGCATTAATATTTTCAGAAAAAAAGACAGCTTCAAGAAAGGAACTTGAACACAAACATTCGCAGAACCGCATTCACAGAACCAGCAATCATCCACAGAGCTAGGGGATGAAAATTTAGGAAGTAAAATTTTACATAGTTTATGTCCAAGATTACAGTCCCAAAACCATATACTGCAAATCTAGCATAGATATCTCATAACAACAGCAACCTTTGTCTTCCACAGGATGTCATATATTCCTCATTCTCAACACATACAGCAGTCCAAAATCAACAACAAAGAAAATGAATAAAAGGAATAACCTTTAACATCATCAGGCCAAAAAGACAGAAACTTTGACATCACCAAATTAAAGAAAGGAAGCACTTTAACATCAAATTTTTACAGCAGCCACAGAAACAAATACTCAAACATATCAAAACAAAAAATACTTTCAAACCCAGCTTCTGGGTACAACGGAGAAGATCATCAGAAGGTTAAGAAGGAAAAAAAACATTTCAGAGTACTATAACCAGAACAGAGGCACGAGTTTGTGAGAAATATGGGGGAGAAATAACGAACCAACCAAAGGGGAAGAGGGGTAGAGCCACGAGTTCTTGAGATGTTTGGATGAGCTTCCAAGCGGTTCTGGGACGGCGGTACCGGTGGTGGTGTGCGGCGGCGCTAGAGACGGCGACAGCGTTGAGGAGAAGCTTTGGCGGAAGACGCGACCGCGGGAGGGACTCCGGTCGGCGAAGCTAGCTTCTGTCGAGGATGAGGACGGCGGTGCTAGACCTGATTCGTCGGTGAAGAGGAACAGAGATTCGGTGTGTGGGTTTCGAAGAGGTTCAGGGGCTTCTGGTGGTGGGTTTCGAAGGAGGAGGATGGAAGATTGACAGTGGCGGTCGAAGGAGAGAGATGAACGAGAGGGGCGGCTGTGAAGTGAAAGACGAAGAGAGATGGAGAAAGGGGGTGACGGCGCTGTGGCTGTTTGAGGAAGAGACGAAGGGAAGGTGGAGTGCGTGGTGGCCGGCGCAAGGAGAAAGGGGAGGTGGAGGCAGAGAGAAGAAGGGGAGTACAGAAAGGTGGCGGCTGAGAGGGTCTTGGGAGATTAGGGTTTGATGGGTTGGTAGAGAGGGGGAATGGAGAGAGTCTGCTAGGGTTTTGAGTGCGGGGCTGTTGAGTGAATAGTGGTCTCTTCCCCCCTCTCGGAACCCGAGGTAGTAGTGTTTAAATAGAGCTAGGGTTCCACGAATTTTCACTTAAGTCCCTGAAGTCTTCTTCTTTTTACACTTTAACCCTCGGTCCAACTAGGGTTTCAGAAGCTGAATTCTCTTTGGCTGTTCCCTTCTTCTCTTGGGCCGCCGGCCTTCTTCTTTTTTTCTTTTATTTTTGGCAGTTGGGCCACCCTTCACTCCTTTTTTGGAAGCTAATTCTTTGAACAATTTGGACTCACTTCTTTTTTATTTTTGTACTAAAATCAAAATTAAACTGATATCTAAACTCATTGGATTAAGCCTTTTTGTATTTTGTATTTTTTTCTGTACTTTCTTAGATTTTTACCATTTTTAGGGATTTTCACAATTTTTATTCTTTTTTCATGATTTTTACTATTTTTGGATTTTTAGCTAAAATACTACTAAATTAACAAAAATTATGGCAAAATTGGGGGTGTTTACAGGTGTTAGAGCCCAACAATTGGTATCAGAGCGACCATGGCTGCTGGCGGAGCTAAGTTCGACATTGAAAAGTTCAACGGAACAGGAAACTTTGGTTTATGGCAACGCAGAGTCAATGATTTGTTGGCTCAACAAGGATTACAAAAGGCGCAGCGAGAGGAGAAACCAACAAGGATGTTAGACATGGATTGGTTGGAGATGCAAGAGAAGTTCGTTGGATTGATTCGTCTCTGTGTTTCTGACGAGGTGATGTTTCATATCGCGGATCTCACGACTCCAAAGGCCATTTGGGACAAGTTAGAGAGCCAATATCAGTCCCAAACGTTGATGAACAAGCTATTTGCAAAGCAGAGGCTTTACAGTCTGAGGATGCAGGAGGGAAGTGACCTTCAAAGTCACGTTAATCACTTTACCACAATAGTTGCAGACTTGCTGCGACTGGGGGTGAAGGTGGATGACGAGGACAAGGCGGTTATTTTACTGTGCTCGTTACCAAGTTCCTACGAACACTTGGTCACCACTCTTACGTATGGGAAGGACGCTATCACGCTTGATGCCATCACGTCTGCCCTTTTTTCTCACTCACAGAGAAAGCAAAAGGCAGAGGAAGGCAGTAGTCAAGGTGAAGGTCTGTTTGCTAAGGGAGGAGGACAAGACCGTGGAAGGAACAAGGGTAAAGCTGCTGGAAAGAAGAAGCGTTCCAAAATCCAAGCAGGCTAGGTCGACAGCAGAATGTTTCAACTGCAAGAAGGTTGGTCACTGGAAGAGAGATTGCCCTAATCTCTCTAACTCTGCAAACATAGCTCAGATGAATGATTCTGGCAGTGAAGGGGACATGCTTTGTGTCTCGTCTACTAAGTGCACATATGTTTGGATTCTAGACTCTGGGTGCTCTTACCACATGACGCCGCACCGGGAGTGGTGTTAGAATCAAATAATTTAATGAATTACCACATGACGCCGCACAGAGAGTTTTATCCTGGTTCACCTTCAATCCACCGAAGGTTACGTCCAGTCCCTCAAAGAAACCCCTTGAGGATTTTTCCACTATTGATAAAAATCTCTTACAAGTTCTTAACCCAAGGACCCCAAGAATCTCTACCAATATCCTGTGAAAGCAAACCACTTTCAACAGCCCCTGAAAGCAAACCGCTTTCAGTACCTGAAGGCAAACCACCCTCAGACCTTGAATACTAACCCGCCTTCAATCAACAACCCTTCACTGAATACCACGGTGAAGTTAGGATCCCTCAGAAAGATTACCACTTTCTAAAGAACCACTCCACTGAATTCCACAGTGAAGATTTCCCATGATCAAGTACTCTTAACGAATTCTTGCACCAAGGACCCTAAGATATCTTATCAATCTTCCTGAAGCAACCCACTTCTGATTGATCAAGTCTTCTTAGCAATACTTGTGCCAAGGACCCTAAGAGGACCCATCATACCTCAGAAAGCAAACCACTTTCTGATGACACCGCATTACCACGGTGCACTTTGAATCAAACTTGATTCAAAGGGCCTTTTTACAACCACTGAAAACTACGGTGAAAGAATCAACATGATTCGAATAGAAGAAGAAGAAGATGCCTTTTCTATGCATGATTCAATCCTTTTGACATGATGGATTGATGATTGATCTTAGTTTGTATGCTCCAGGCAATTACAATGAAGGCTCTTCCATTCTGAGTTTCTCAAAAGTTGAACATCAAGAGTGTTCTTATGAAAATGAGAGAACCGAAACTCAGAATGATGACTTTAATGAATATGAAAGTTATGGACCAAGTCATTGATGTTTCTGAGTGTCTAGGGACTTTATATAGGCACTAGAGGTCGTCCATGAACCAACACAAGCTTTCCCAATGGGTTTGAGACACAATGGTTCATGAAATAACACATCTGTCGACCTGGTAATCGATTACAGCAGTTAGTGTAATCGATTACAGCAGTTAGTGTAATCGATTACATCATGCCGTTGAAGTTTGAATTTGAATTTCAAACTTGGTAATCGATTACATACTTGTGGTAATCGATTACACACTTCCTGTAATCGATTACACACATCTGTAATCGATTACAGACAGTCCAGAACTCAGTTTTAACCATCTTAAACCCTAATTGAGTGTTCCTACCAAGTTTAACTTGTGAGAACATATTGTACTCAATTAGTTGATCTTACATGAGCCTTCTAATGAAATTAAACCTTAATAAAGCATAGCACACTAAGTTGACAAGACTTACTTAAAACTAGAACCTTCATGTTTTGATCTTGACGTTCTAAGCCTGGTTCTTGAAGTCTTTCTTCTCTTAAGTCTTCTTGAAGTCTTTCTTCTTTTTGTTCCTTTCTTTCTTGAAGTCTTCTTGAAATTAAACCTTTTCTCTTCTGAAGTCTTTCTTCTTTTTGTGATGTGTTTGTCTTCATCAAAACCTCAGTCGAGTCCAAGGACGAGACTTGATTTACAGCGTGAACAAAGATTTCTGTGTGTTTTCGATCTCTTTCTCTCTCGAGTTACTCTGTGTGATTCAGGTGTTAGAGCCCAACATTTATTTTACATACATTAAATACAACATTAAATACTTTTTAAGTCAATTTTATTATATATATATATAGAGAGAGGGGGGGGAGAGAGCGGCAGAGGAAGAGAGACAGAGAGATTATCTTGACTTATGACGATTAATTCTTTTTATTATATTATCTCAAGTTAAATTTATTAGTATATATATAATGGCTGACTAGCGATGGTTGCAGGGAGAAAACAAAGCCTCTAGTTTTGTTGTGTTGCTAACCCCTCTTTTTCTTATTTTAAGAGAAGATGAAGGTTTTATAGTGAGAAGGAAGAATGGAAGAGATGAAGGTAGCTTGAAAATTCTTTGAGGTAATATCACAGAAGAGCTTCTCTGTTTTTTGAAGATGAGAATGTGCTTTATGGGTTTTTAGTTATAGTGGATGAAGGTGAAACGATGGCTATGAAAGCAAAGAAGGATGGAGCATGGTGGACATGGCTTTCTCCGGTCCTTCATTAGATCTATTTTTCATTCTCTTTTTCATTCTCTTCATTAGGACTTAGTTAGCTTCAAATATCATTACTAATTACTAACTCTTAATTTTGTGCAATGCAGCAAAGTTTAACATTGGAGTCAATTTCATTCAAAATTTGTGTAGTTCTCTCCTCTCAGGTCTTCTTACTACTCTATGCTGAGATTTGATAATATTTTTGTTGAGTTACTCTCTGATGATGTATAATTTTCATGAACTCCAACATGATATCTAGTAGTAATCATTTTTCTCTAGCTAGTGGCAGGTATAGTTTTCTTTGTTTGGCTTATGCTAACACCAAAATGCGGTTCTTGAAATGTAAATCAATGATGTCATGTAAATGCTTAATCAAGTACTAACTTATTTCTATTTTGTTCAATGCAGCTTTTGGTTTACGCATGATCCTGAGTTTTTTTGTTAAAAGTGATATGTTTGATATATCATGACACAAGGGGCTACATGATTCAAATCTCATGATCGCTTGCAGGTACCCTAGACCTCTATGTTTTGGCCAGAAGTGCCTTATCCTTGAGGTTTGCCTTACATTTTGGATCAAACTTTTTGTAAATTCCTGGCATTTAATTTTTTCACTTAACAGCATTCAGTTTCACCAGGTCTGCTGCAGCTACATGTTTTGGTTATGGAATTTATAGGTATTGTTGTTGTCCTTGAAAGGTTTTAGTCCCGCTATTATCATTTAAATCTGCTTAAGTTTAGGGTGTTTATATGGTGGTGGGCACATTATACATTAGATAATCTAAGAGCATTTAAATTACATTCTGAGTAATTGTGTATAAGTACTTTAACATTGGCCAAAACGGTTTTGCAATCACATTTTGAAAATGTGTTTTTCTCTCATTTGTTTTTTTGGCTGCTATAATACTAAAAAGCTTGAACTCCTAATTGCAATGAGGTTCAATCTCTTGTTAACTAAAACTTTCCCTTGAGCAGCATGAACTATGGGGGAAAGGAAGAAGGATGAACAAGTTGTGGAAGGCCACTTGGTTTGCAACAATGTGACAATGTCAAATGCACGACACTCACCAGTTTGTCTTTTTATCCCTTGCAGGATAATCTGTGACAAGGAAATTTGGGTGTCGTTAAGGTTCTTCAAAACTTATTTCCAGCTGGGAGGCTTCAATTTATATATGCTGACTTGGGAGATACGAAATATGTATCCTTGTTACTAGAAATGATTTGGTGTTGAATGTTAACTTTGACTGAAGCTTAGTGTTAGAGAATGCCCCAGAAAAATTGTCTCCTTGACTGGTTATTAGGTTCATAAAATATTTCAGAGAATAAATTTGATGCTGTGATGCACTTCGCCGCTGTTGCATATGTGGGAGAAATCACACTTTACCCTCTTAAGTAAGTACTTGTAACTTTTATTTGGGGACATTATTTCCAGTTGAACAATTTGTGGAAAGTAGTTCACAATTTTTATGCATTTCTAATTTTCCCCGTAAACATAAGTAGCATGAACATTGTCTTTTTAGATACAAATCAAAATTCTCAATTTTATATGAATTCTCTTTCAAGGTTTCTTTTACAAAGGTCTTGGTTTTGTGGATTAAATATGCTCCGCCTTTGATAATGACACCTCTCTTAGTTATGGTTGACATTCTTAATTACCTTCACAGTGGTTTACTCAAAAGTTATCTAGGCCCAGGAAAGTAACAAATAACAAAGTATATGATTGTGAAATGAAGGTTCCCAATGCCAAATCAAATTTGATTCTTAATCTAGATAACTTGGGATAAAGGACCAAACTTTATTTTCATGGGATTATGTCTATATGTTTTCTACAATGAGTTGTTTTCATTAGATTTTGCTGAGATGGCCCAGCGTTAAAGTTCATCCATTTCAATTCTAGTTTTTTATGTTGTATAACTTGTTTGTCAAGTATTATCACAATATTACATCAAATACCTTGTTGGTATTGGAGTCTATGGCTAAATACGGTGCGAAGACGTTGATCTATTCTAGTACATGTGCAACATATAGAGAACCTGAAAAGAAGCCCATTACAGAAGAAACGGAACGGGTGCGAAATCTAAGCGTGATTGAATTGTGAATTTTAGTTCAGCACTCCTTGTTTTTTATTATATCTTGCAATGACTTTAATGAACATTGAAATGAAGTGTTAAATTGATATTCTTCAATTTCAGAAATCAATCAATCCATATGGAAATAGGCCGGATATTTAGATACGGTGAATATTCGGATTTGACCATTTTTTAGTTTAGAAACAGTGTTGTGTGTATTGCAAATAGGCTGTTTTTTTATTAAAAAAAAAGACCTATTACCACGGTTCATAAAGGAACCGTGGTAACAGAGGGACAAATTACCACGGTTCCTCCTATAATCGTGGTTACAGAGGCCTGATATTACCACGGTTCAGCGTAGAAATGGGTATTTCAGAGGTATGACATTACCACGGTTCCGCCTTAAACCGTGGTAATTTATCTATTACTTCGCCGGCTAATACCACGGTTTAACTGGGGTAAAAGGCTTCCAGGAACCGTGGTTATATGGAAATTCTGCAATAGTGTTAAGCAGATCTTGGAAGTTGTCAATAATGAAAAGTGTTCGTAGACACAAATCAACCCCCTTCTTGTTTCGCTGTGAATTACTTCAATCTAACCATAGTTTATTTAACTAGGTTACTTTTTATTATTAAACTACCCTAGTTAGTTAACTATAGTTACTTTAAGATAACTACAGTTACTTTTGATGAACCATAGTTAATTATAAGTTTATATATAAGTATGTTTTTGTTTGAGCAAGGAATTCAGAAATTGAGAGAGATCTGAAGCCTAGCCCTTGTGTTTTCAATTCCCTTGTGTGTTTCAGCTCTTGGATTAGGTGTACTTCTATGACATGAAATCTTTTTTTTTATGACTTGTGAGTATTTCTTTCTTCTCTTTATATTTATCGTATACTTTCCACTCATCTTATGTATTAATTTTATGTTTTCACAACCATTTTATTTTGTATTTTATTCTCATAGATTTTCACCAAGGCCAAACTTGGTACCAGAGCTGAAGTCCCGAGAGTGGTTTAGGTTTAGAGTAGAGTAATAGTTGATCCTGCTTGTCTTTCATAGCATTTCCAAGGAGTTTTTTCTCAAGTACATGGGTTAACCACCAGGTGTGTAAATCCTTCGAGAAAAAATATGCTCTTATGATGTGCACTGAAGTCTGCTGGGAACTTGTTTCAGGGAAGTGGATTTTGCCAAAACATTGCTTGATACTATTCTTACTAACAATCTAAAGCAAAATTTTCCTTCTTTTCATGCAGATGGTAATAATCCTCAACAATCTAAACTTGAGCAACTAGATATGAGACAAACAACAAGAGATGGCCACAGAGACTAAGTCATTTTTTTCGAGCAATTTGAAGTTTATCACTCCCTCTTCGACAAGTAAAGGTACGAGCTTGAAGTTCATTTTTCCCGATATTCCTTTTGAGATGTATGGCTGATGATGATGCTTTATTCATTAAACATCAAATTGAGGTAGAAAACCAATTGAACCAGAAAGAAAAAAATGATACTTTCATACAGGGGTAGTGAGCATAACCTAATTCATATATAAGTAAAATTACCTTAATTCCTACATTAACTAAAATACTAATTAATCATTAATAATTATTTATATTATAAATTGCATTAACTAATATTTATAATGAATTTTTTGTTTTACTTTAAATATTAATTATCTTTTCTTTCATTCACCAATTTATTCCTTTTCTCATCAACATCAAAACTCATTGTGGAGAACTAAAAATGAAGTGGTGGGTGCTTTTTCCAACTTTATTCAGAATTAAATGTTACAAATCCATGAAAAACAAAATAGAGTGGAGAAATAAGTCATGAGAAACCATTATCAAAAGAAGATCACATAAAATAAAATAAGTGTGCTGATTTGTCTACAATGAATAACATCTCCTAGTTGATTCTAAGTCTCATTTATCGATAGGATTTCCACCAATTTAGTGGGGTGTTCACTTCTTGTAGACATGCCGTTAGTGAATCTATTGTGTATAATATCCCTTCTCCTTCACTGCATTTACCCCAACTCTTCGTTTATTGTTTTAACATCTTAAATGACATGAAAGCTTGAGTTTTCAGCTTAAAAGAACAATTTGTATGTCGTCATAAGACACCCCTTTAACAGGGGACATGAATTGTCTTGGTTCAGTTCAAGGTTGGTTTGTCATGGTTAATGTTGATCAGACTAAGAGTTCCTCGGCATTAGCCAGTCACCAACCCTATATTGTTCTTCTTTTGGAACCCAATTTCTTATGCTAGAGTCATGTTAGCATCAAATTTAAACCTTCCATTTTTCATTAAATGACACAATTTATTTTGTAATGTTAAGGCCACGACAGGACCACATTGCCCAAATTTTCGGGTGGTATAGGTTTAGTTTTTGGTATACTCCACATTTTCTTTGGTAGGCTTGATGATATGTCTTGGAGTATCATATTAATTGTAAATAATGACATGAATATAGTTTTCTCTGACATAGAATTACTTCATGGAAAATATTATGCCTTAACTTCAATCAAATCATTTGGTATACTCAACTCAAATGCTATAAACCAAAATGGAGTTGAGTCTTCATGGAAAATTCATGTCCCCCTGTAAAAGGGGTGTCTTATGACGACATACAAATTGTTCTTTTAAGCTGAAAACTCAAGCTTTCATGTCATTTAAGATGTTAAAACAATAAACGAAGAGTTGGGGTAAATGCAGTGAAGGAGAAGGGATATTATACACAATAGATTCACTAACGGCATGTCTACAAGAAGTGAACACCCCACTAAATTGGTGGAAATCCTATCGAATAATGAGACTTAGAATCAACTACGAGATGTTAATTTTCATTATAGACCAATCAGCACACTAGTTTTATTTTGTGTGATCTTCTTTTGACAATGATTTCTCATGACTTATTTCTCCACTCTATTTTGTTTTTCATGGATTTGTAACATTTAATTCTGAATAAAGATGGAAAAAGCACCCACCACTTCATTTTTTATCTCCACAATGAGTTTTGATGTTGATGAGAAAAGGAATAAATTGGTGAATGAAAGAAAAGATAATTAATATTTAAAGTAAAACAAAAAATTCATTCTAAATATTAGTTAATGAAATTAATAATATAAATAATTATTAATGATTAATTAGTATTTTAGTAAATGTAAGAATTAAGGTAATTTTACTTATATACGAATTATGCTATACTCACTACCCCTGCATGAAATTATCATTTTTTCTTTCTAGTTCAGTTGGTTTTCTACCTCAATTTGATGTTTAATGAATATAGCATCAACATCAGCCATAAATCTCAAAAGGAATATCGGGAAAAATGAACTTCAAGCTTGTACCTTTACTTGTCGAAGAGAGAGTGATAAACTTCAAATTTCTAGAAAAAGATGACTTAGTCGTTCTGGCCATCTCTTGTAGTTTGTCTCATATCTAGTTGCTCAAGTTTGGATTGTTGAGGATTATTACCATCTGCATGAAAAGAAGGAAAATTTTGCTTTAGATTGCTAGTAAGAATAGTATCAAGCAGTGTTTTGGCAATATCCACTTCCCTGAAACAAGTTCCCAGCAAACTTCAATGCAAATCATAAGAGCATATTTTTTCCCGAAGGATTTACACACCTGGTGGTTAACCCATGTAGTCGAGGAAAACTCCTTGGAACATTCACAAAACATTTCCTTGAAGAAGTGAGAAGATGAGAGAAACATATTACTTGTTTGTACTTTCAAGTGGCCCAGCACATATGTTTATATGGTAAAATATCAACGACAAAATCTAATGGCTTTATTATAATGACCATAAATGGTCATATTGCAACGGTCATATTTTTTATTGTCATTATCTGTAAAATCTCACACTAATAACATAAAATAAAATAGACCGGATTTATTTTCTTGTTATATATATATAATGTAAAAAGATAATGTTTTATATTTTGATAAGGTTACTTGAAGAAGTAATTACTTCCGATGTAATACAATTTTCATATTTTAGAAAGGTTGTTTGTGATTTGTTATTTATGTATTTGTTGGTTATGAGAAGAAAATAGGTGTGAGTTTATTATTATCTCAAAAAATATTGAAGGTGTTGCTTATAGTATGTGATTAATTAATACTCGAGAATAAAAACCATGTGACATTCATTGCATTTAAGCTTTTTCACTAAAATAAAAATAAATATAGTCAATGACACTCTTAAAATTAATGTAGGTTATCAAAACAATGTCACTATTTAAGGCTAGGGAATAAAAAAAATATAGCAGTTTTAATGACACATATATTAAGAAACAGTTTTAATGATCTTGTTTTTTATAAAAGTACTAACAAACTTCTTAATATACCCTCTATTTCTCTTATTAATTTTGACTCTTCAATTTTTCTATCATTATTAAAAAGTACAGTAAGTTAAGGGTATAAATGGTAGGACATAAGTAATTTTCTCTTGGAGTTATTAGAGTGACATATAAATATTGTATAAGTAAATAAGCGTATTAAATATAACATTTAATACTTTTTCAAGTCAATTTCACTTATATATATTTACTTTCATAAAATTTATTATATTGTTTTAAAATATTTATAAAGTATGATATTAAATATATCATTTAATAATTTTTCAAGTCAATTTTTCTCATATAATATTCTATTCTATTTATGTAAAATATTTATAAATATATATATTAAATATAGTATTTAATTTTTGCTCAAGTCAATTTTAGTTTATATATGTACATATATTTTATTTTTATGTATTTTCTCTTTCTTTACAATATTTATTTTACATACACTAAATACAACATTAAATACTTTTTTAAGTCAAGTTTATTATATATATAGAGAGAGGCAGAGGAAGAGAGACAGAGAGATGATCTTGACTTATGACGATTAATTCTTTTTATTGTGTTATCTCAAGTTAAATTTATTAGTATATATATAATGGTTTACCAGCGTCTTAGCAGTTCTCACTGCTATGCAAATGCTATGAAAGACAAGCAAGAGATCAACTATTACTCTACTCTAAACCTAAACCACTCTCGGGACTTCAGTTCTGGTACCAAGTTTGGCCTTGGTGAAAATATATGAGAATAAAATACAAAATAAAATGGTTGTGAAAACATAAAATTAATACATAAGATGAGTGGAAAGTATACAATAAATATAAAGAGAAGAAAGAAATACTCACAATTCATAAACAAAAGCTTTCATGTCATAGAAGTACACCTAATACAAGAGCTGAAACACACAAGAGAACTGAAAACACAAGTGCCAGGCTTCAGATCTCTCTCAATTTCTGAATTCCTTGCTAAAAAAAAACATACTTATATATAAACTTAGAATTAAGTATGGTTCATCAAAAGTAACTGTAGTTATCTTATAGTAAATATAGTTAACTAACTAGGGTAGTTTAACAATAAAAAGTAACCTAGTTAAATAAACTATGGTTAGATTGAAGTAATTCACAACGACACAAGAAGGGGGGTTGATTTGTGTCTATGAACACTTTTCATTATTGACAACTTCCAAGATCTGCTTAACACTACTACAGAATTGTCGTATTACCATGGTTCCGGGCAGTCTTTTACCCCGGTTAAACCGTTGTATCAGCCGGATAAGTAATAGATAAATTACTACGGTTCAAGGCGGAACCATGGTAATATCAAACCTCTGAATTACTCAGTTCTACACCGAACCGTGGTAATTTCAGGCGTCTGTTACCACGGTTGTAGGAGGAATCGTGGTAATTTGTCCCTCTATTACCACGGTTCCTTTACTAATTATTAACTCTTAATTTTGTGCGATGCAGCAAAGTTTAACATTGGAGTCAATTTCATTCAAAATTTGTGTAGTTCTGTCCTCTCAGGTTTTCTTACTACACTATGCTGAGATTTGATAATATTTTTGTTGAGTTAGTCTCTGATGATGTATAATTTTCATGAACTCCAACATGATATCTAGTAGTAATCCTTTTTCTCTAGCTAGTGGCCGGTATAGTTTTCTTTGTTTGGCTTATGCTAACACCAAAATGTGGTTCTTGTAATGTAAATCAATGATGTCATGTAAATGCTTAATCAAGTACTAACTTATTTCTATGTTGTTCAATGCAGCTTTTGGTTTAAACATAATCCTTAGTTTTTTTGGTAAAAGTGATATGTTTGATATATCATGACACAAGGGGCTACATGATTCAAATCTCTTGATCGCTTGCAGGTACCCTAGACCTCTATGTTTTGGCCAGAATTGCCTTATCCTTGAGGTTTGCCTTACATTTTGGATCAAACTTTTTGTAAATTCCCGGCATTTAATTTTTTTC
Source organism: Acmispon strigosus (assembly GCA_030819835.1). Classification (NCBI taxonomy): domain Eukaryota; kingdom Viridiplantae; phylum Streptophyta; class Magnoliopsida; order Fabales; family Fabaceae; genus Acmispon; species Acmispon strigosus. Next base: position 33,639,186 of record JAUAMA010000007.1, read on the forward strand.
ACTTAACAAAATTCAATTTCACTAGGTCTGCAGCAGCTACATGTTTTGGTTATGGAATTATTAGGTATTGTTGTTGTCCTTGAAATGTCTTAGTCCCGCTATTATCATTTAAATCTGCTTAAGTTTAGGGTGTTTATATAGTGGTGGGCACGTTATACATTAGATAATCTAAGAGGATTTAAATCACATTCCAAGTAATTGTATATAAGTACTATAACATTGGCCAAAACGGTTTTGCAATCACATTTTGAAAATGTGTTTTTCTCTCATGTGTTTTTTGGACTGCTATAATACTAAAAAGCTTGAACTCATAATTGCAATGAGGTTCAATCTCTTGTTAACTAAAACTTTCTCTTGAGCAGCATGAACTATGGGGGAAAGGAATAAGGATCAACAAGCTGTGGAAGGTCACTTGGTTTGCAACAATGTGACAATGTAAAATGCACGACACTCACTAGTTTGTCTTTTGGCTGTGATATACAGAGGTTATAAGGGGAAGATGATTGCTCCGTATGTGATTCAATTTTATGCATCATATGTTTAGTACAGAGAATTAAGGAGTAGAAACATGCAACAACTTCCATTGTGGATAGATCGGTGTGCACCCGGTGTTAATGCGCGAGATACCTGAGGTGGCATCCAGAGATGGAGTGACCTGGGGATGACTCAGTGGAGCGACTTAGCACTAGGCCATTGAGTTTGGGATTCCCTGTGTTCTGGCTAATGGAGTTAGAAGACTGCAAAAGACTGCATCATCCTGACTGAAAGCTAAGAAGGTAATCATTGCTCGGTAAGAGGAGTGAGGCCAATGTAACATTCCCATGTTCCCAAGCAATATTCCGAAGGAAATGGCTGTGTATAGCCAAGGGGCCCATCATTCATGTGAATATTGGTTAAGGGTGAATGAGTCATTCTTCAGAGAAGAATGAGGACACGAAGCCGTGGAGACCATCATAGTTGACTTTTCTACGCTCGAGGGCTGGTCTGTGGATCCAGCCACATGCCTATGCCGGTACGTAGGAATGTGTATATTCTGGTACTAGCAGCCCGACGTGACATGGCCTGGATATCCTGTTGTGATGCCTCGTTCCTTTTCATTCTATTTGCCTCACCGTTATCTCGTTCATGTTTATCATGCTGATGCAGTTTTTCCACCACCACCCCCATTGCCAGAGAGACAGCTTCCCATCCCAGATGTATAGTTGCCACCTGAGCCAGCTCCTGAGGTGCCAAATGTTGATCATGCTCCAGCACATACAGGCCCTCGTCGTCGTGTGGTGGCGAGGAAGAGTGTGATACCGCCCAGAAGGATAGAAGGGGATGCATGAGCTTATAGGAGACTCTTCAGCAGGGTTGGAACCTCAGCAGGACTGAGGGAGATCCCTAGTGGAGGAGCAGCTGAGGAGGGGACTGGGAGCTCACTGAGTGGTGAGGATGGGATGGATGGTGATGACTGAGCCTTTTTATGATAGTTGTAGTTATTTTATGAGTATTGATACTCTGGATAACTGTAGATTTAATTACCTTTTTGAAAAATACTTTGACAATGTCCGGCAAACCAAAGGTCGTGTCAGGTGGCTAGGAGCCTAGTGATCAGTCCAATGTATGACTTGTGTTTATATATGAATATTTTGGTGTGCATGTTAATGTGTGGAAATATGTAATAGATAGTAGCTCATCATACGCCAGCACGTATCTCGTGTGCGTGTGTTGAGAACTCTGAGTATGGAAAAAGATAATTATACGAAGAGAAGATGTGAATAACGTATGTATGCGGTGTATAGAAGTTAGGACAGCTGGACAATGTCCTGGTAGTTAGCAAAGAAGGAAAAAAATAGTGTGTGTTAGGAAGGAATGGAAGTAGAAGTAATTGCTGGCGGTCCTTTCCAGAGGCGCTGGAATGAGTTGCCACACTGTGCTTTCACCTCCTTCTGTTTCGGGCGATTCCTCAATGGTTCAGCGATGATGGCCATGCCTTGTTGACGAGTTGTCTGGGTCGCCCCGGCTTCAAGCCATCCTCCTCTCTCTCTTTTTTGCGCATTATCTTCCTCGACCATGATGAACTTTTGCGTCCTTACCCTTATCTCTGCCATGTTAATTGCAGGTCGTCGACTGAGATCATCATTTAGGGAACCCACCCGTAGTCCATTCATAAAGGCTGCGACACACATGGAGGGCATGCTATCTTTTAATTGCACTGACAACTTGCTGAAGCGTGCCATATACTCTTTAATCGTTTCATTTGGCTGTTGGTGCAAATTGACCAGAGCCGCCGTAGTAACCTTTTGCGCTTGGTTCGCCAAAAATTATGTCAAGAACCTCGTTGAGAAGTCCATAAAATCATGAATGGAATGTGCGGGTTGCGTAGTGAACCAATCGTCTCTACATTCTTGTTATGACATATTGGACGTAGACCGCGACCTCTGATATGACAAGGTCCTCCACCACCATGAGTCAGTGGTCGCTCAGGTCCACGACCTCCGTTTTGAGCCGGTGGTCGCCCGGGCCCCTCTTGCCGCGACGGTCCTCTACCGCTTCCCCGTCTTCCTCCGTAGCGAGCTTGCATCTCTGATCAAATACTGAAACCACAAAGTCTGAGAACACACTACTGATGACCAAATCCGCAAGTGTACGGTTGATTATCGAAGTAATATAAAAGATATCGAACCCACAGGGATAGGTGTCCAATTACCAATTTGTTTAGAACTTGTGCTGAAAATTAAAATTGATTTTAACTTTGGTTTGTTGAGAACAAGAACTTGGATTAGCAGAAATATAAAGATAAGATGATGGTGGAAATTAAGCACTTGGGTTGAATTGATTAACTTATAATATATGCTAGTAAACCTCTACCTTGTTTCTGAATTTTAAAACAATAGTTCATGATGCTCTAGCCTATGGTTTCTACAAGTTAATTCCTTACACACTGTAGAACTTTCTTTCTAATTATTAAACTCAATTCCTTGCAATTTAGTTAATTAAAGAAGAAGATGAAGATAGAGTTCAGGCCAACATAAAGCAAAGTCTATCCTAATTCCTTAGTGATATGTCATATTGCTTCTTTTGAATCCTATTTCCCTTATTACTTACCAATTTCCATTGACATAAGAAATAAGCACGAACACTTGTGTACATCAAGATAAAAGAAGAACAAGGAAATAAAACATGAACTTGCAATATTATTCAGAAATAAGGATGAAGAAAACTAAAACATAATTATAAGCTAAAAACAAGACCAAGAACTTAAAAAGAAATTAGCCAAACATGGCTAAGAGAAACATTGGATTACCCTGGACTAGGAGCTCAAGAATGGCTTCCCACAATTCTCAGGAACAATGCTCTCAAGGAAGAAAGAATAATACTTATTGTATTCTGAAGTAAGGGATTTTATTTTACAAAGGATGAGCACTCCTATTTATAGCAAAAAATATGCCTGTGACCCAGCGCTTGAGCGTTGGCTTCCCAATGCTTGAGCGCTGGGATTCAAATACATCAGACGTGTGAAACAGGGGCCTAGCGCACGAGCGCTAGCTTCCAACGCTTGAGCGTTGGCAAGGCTGATGCTTGCTATTCCTTGGCTGTTTTGCTCTTCAATGGTGGAGGAGTTGATGGCCATTATGGCCTTCATTGGCCACCAATTAACTTCTGAAAACTCCTTCCCACTACCATCAATTCTCCACTCATCCTTTTTCACATGTGCAAAATAGAAGTGATGCTTCATATTCAAGCTTTTCACTTTTGGTCCTCTCTTTGTTAGCACTTCACTTCTGGCCCTTCATTTTCCTGAAACTCCACTTTCAACCCCCAACTCTTGAACTTTTGTACTTTGGCCCTTTCTTTCCTGCAACTTACAGTTTGGTCCCTGGACAAAAATGACTAATTCTACCAGTTTTCCTAAAATATAAAAATACCTATAAAAATTCCTAAAAATATAAAATAAAGTTTAAAAAACAAATAAAAGCTAATATATATGCAAAATGCAAAAATAAACATAAAATCCTAATAAAAGAAATAAAAATCCTATATGAGATTCAATAAAAGCAAAATAAAAAGACTAAAAAGACCCTAAAATTATCATACAAAATCCAGTCATCAACTACCGTCCCACAAACAGCGCCAATGTTCACGTCTAGTGAAACAAGTGAACGGTATTAGGCCAAAACCCTAGCGGAAGTAGGAATTTCTAATAACCTAGTCGCTTTTCATAAACCAAAACTGAACCACGTGAAAGAATAAGCTGTCATCTCCGGCTATTGAGCCAAGTGGGACAGAAGGAACTCTTACAGTTCTCGTAACTGGTGCCGCTGTTGAATCAGATGTGGCACTTGAGTGAGTGGCATATCGATAATATTCATATGCCTCGAGAAATAGAAATGTATTTTTAATAGACAAATTCGATGAGTCGGACGTTAAGTTGCAAAATCTCGCTGATGTAAGGATCAGTGATGGACACAGCGAAATTAGGATAAGCAACAAAAGAGACGGCTCCGAGGAAAAGAGCATCTTATGGCCATGACCAGCTAAAGATAGTAAGGATAGTGTATATTGCACTTGCACATCAGATGTTGAAAACAGCGGCGTTTTTATGCTCCAATTGAACACTTTCTTTTTTCTTTTTTTTTCTTCCATCATTCCTTAAGTTTCCTGTAGAATCTGACCCATTTTCTCATTGAGCGACTTACCTCTGCTGAACTCATTATTGAATTTGTACGGATGAGATATAAAGAAGGAGTGAAGTAGCATGCATGGGAAGGTAAGGGAAGTTGATTGATCCGGTAATATCAGATAGGCGTCGGTTATCAATGAAGAGAGAGATACTCGATAAAAGGAAGCTCCTCGCACTATTCTTATATTATACAGATATGGGGAAGTCCCTATGGAGTTGCCATAGGCTTTCCTCCTTTCTTTTCGGAAGAACATCGACTCTGTCAATAGATTTCATTGCTTGTCCACGGATAGTCTTTTTTAAAGCGTTCTAGTTGGCAGCTTAACTATCTGTTAGTAAAGACTCCTAAAGGGCCCCCTTAGTGCTTGCGCTTAAGGCTTTCTTTTAACCAATCTCCTTGAACATCCTCATTAACAAGCTCGAGGCTCCCTTTTATAAAAGACCCCAAAACCCTAGAATTTTACTTTCATACAAACTTGTAGGCCTCGTATTTTCTTCAGCCCAAAAGCCCTTACATTATCATTTAGACAAACAAATAAAACAACAAAAAATAAATAGGGAGGGGGCGCCTCCTGCTGAGCTGGACGAGGGCGACCCCTTGAAACCAAGTTTTGGGCAATCTTAATTCTTTCTTTGGACTCGCCCCGTTAACAAGTCCACAAGAGACCGTGCATAAGACTCGAAAGCCAAGTGTGTTTTCAAAGTTCATAGAATTAATTTTGCTCGACAATAGTGCTCAGGTGTGCCGCTCCTCCCACTGGTGGGCACTCCAACAACATATTCCTCAATAAACCCTTTACATTAAATAGCCATGAATATAGTTAAATCGTGAATCGAATCGTGACTCGGAAGGCATATTTTTTGACTCGTGAATCGTATCGTATTATGTATCATACGATACAGACACAAAAAAATCAAGCCATAAATGAGAATATATATTATATATATCATATGATAAAATTCAAATATTCTGTTTCACTTTTGTTTGATAATTCCCCACCCTACTTCCCTGTCCCTCTTTCTATGATCCCTTTAATGATGAAAAGCAACATTTACATGTGATCTTATAATCCATTTGTTGAGGAAGAGATGCGCTATTTATCATTATATATGGAATTCTACATGGGAAACGGTAGATAACTAGATATTACTTGTTAGTTGTTAATGGCACTTCACAGCACAACACTGCTCAAGAGAACACAGCAGAACCGCACAAACAACGAAGAAAAATTAACAAAAAAGAACGCAACATAACGCAACTAAATTAACAACGAACGTGAGGCATAAACAAAATTAACAAGATCAAGGATGATAGTGGCTATTTGGCAGAACCGCAGAAGGCACAAAAGAGAACGCAACAGTGAAGCAAACCTGGGATGTCGCAGGCTCGCAAGTTGCAACAAAGAAGCAGACAACGAAGAAGCATGGAACGCAGCAATGAAGCTGTGAAACAGGAGCAACAATGGAGGAAGACGTTCAAGCAGTGAAGTAGTGAACACAGCAGCAGTGAAAGAAGAAAGAAACATGAAAGTGAAACTGTTAAAGTGAATGAGTTAGGTTTAAACTTAAAACTGGGCCATGAAACCCGATTCATTACCCGACCCGCTTCTGCCTCAATTAAAAAAAACCCCGAAAACAGGAACAAAAACACAACTGGTCGCAAAATCCGACCCATTTCGTCTTGTGACCAAATCGTACGATTCAAAGGTGAATCGTGAATCGTATCATATCGCAGCGATATAGGCAACTCAAAGTCCATTTCAATACACCTTACGATACGTATCGCCAAGGGAGGAAAAACGTATCGTGTCGCAATTCGTATCGTTGAATTGTATGATACTTACTACCATAATTATATATTAATTGTGCCTACAACCAATAAAAGACCATAGGCAGGACTACATGATAGTAATGTTTATTTCGTATAAGCATAATACTATAGAAGACATTTATGTCTATGTTTGTTTATCATTTTACTTTTTAATTAGTAAGTAGCCCGTGCAATGCACAGGGTTTTAATAAAGAAATAACATTTAAACTATTTTTTAATAATATTAATTTTAAATATTATATTTGAAAATAATTTTAAAAAATTTAATAATTATATTATTAAATTTCGTATAAGCATAATACTATAGAAGACATTTGTGTCTATGTTTGTTTATCATTTTACTTTCTAAATAGTAAGTAGCCCGTGCAATGCACATCGTTGAATCGTATGATACTTACTACCATAATTATATATTAATTGTGCCTACAACCAATAAAAGACCATAGGCAGGACTACATATAGTAATGTTTATTTCGTATAAGCATAATACTTACTACCATAATTATATATTAATTGTGCCTACAACCAATAAAAGACCATAGGTAGGACTACATGATAGTAATGTTTATTTCATATAAGCATAATACTATAGAAGACATTTGTGTCTATGTTTGTTTATCATTTTACTTTCTAACTAGTAAGTAGCCCGTGCAATGCACATCGTTGAATCGTATGATACTTACTACCATAATTATATATTAATTGTGCCTACAACCAATAAAAGACCATAGGCAGGACTACATGATAGTAATGTTTATTTCGTATAAGCATAATACTATAGAAGACATTTGTGTCTATGTTTGTTTATCATTTTACTATCTAACTAGTAAGTAGTCCGTGCAATGCACATCGTTGAATCGTATGATACTTACTACCATAATTATATATTAATTGTGCCTACAACCAATAAAAGACCATAGGCAGGACTACATGATAGTAATGTTTATTTCGTATAAGCATAATACTATAGAAGACATTTATGTCTATGTTTGTTTATTATTTTACTTTCTAACTAGTAAGTAGCCCGTGCAATGCACAAGGTTTTAATAAAGAAATAACATTTAAACTATTTTTTAATATTATTAATTTTAAATATTATATTTGAAAATAATTTTTAAAAATTTAATAATTATATTAACATTTGAAATTCCACCTATAATAATTTAAACACTTAAAAATATAACATTGCAAGTGATTATTGCTGGTTATATTCGATATTGTTATAGAAGTCACATTGTTTTTATGTAGTTATATAGTAGTTATATATATTATTATTCAATTTCATATAAATTATATCTGACTCAAATATAATATGATAAATCATCATTAAGATAAAAAATAAAGTAAAAACATAATCTTTAAATGTGAAAGTAAAATAAATATTATTTTAGAACTCCAATTACTTTAGCACAATAATAATAATAATAATAAAAGATATTATAATATTAATTATAATAAAATATTCTTAAAACATTAAATAATTATTGAACCATATTATTTTAAATATAATGACATTCAGAAATATATATGTTGTAAATTATAGTAAAAAACTTTCAATAATTCTATTAACTTCAGGTCAAAATAAAAACATATGAAAATGAAAATAGAAGAGAGAAAAAATGTTTTTTAAAATTTTGTTTTTCAATGGATAGAGAAAAAAGTTTGTTTTAAAAAGCTGACGATAGGGATGGAAGTAGGCCAGGCCGCCAACAAGGGCCTACGGCCTAGCCTACATCAGGCCCAGACCAGGCCAGGCCAAATTACTAAATAAATAAGGTCAAGACTTTTTTAAAAGCCTATTTAGTTAAAAAAAGTCAGGCTTGGGCCACTCATAAAGTCTTGTAAGCATAAAAGACCGGCCTATTTAAGTAAATATTAATTTATTTTGTTATTCATATTATTTTGAATTTTTATTATAACATATTTTTTGAAATCTTTATTATAGTATTAAAACTAAATAGTTGTTGACTTATTTATATCATTAAATATTTTAAACTATATATGAAGTAATCATATAAACTTCTTTAGAAAATGACTATACCTATTTACTTTGAATTGGACGGTATAATCATATTATTGTATTTTAGCTCACTAGTCTATAAGTTTGTTGACATTTTACAATTAAATTTTTCGATCTACTTGAATGTATTGCAATAAAATAAGCTTTTAAATAGGCTATGAGGTCAGGCCAGACTTTCAAACAAATCAGGCTCAAACCTAAAAAAAAGTCTATGACAAATTACAAGCCAGACTCAGGCCTTGAATTTTTTAAGCAGACCAGACCTATTTAAGCTAAGCCTAGCAAAACCCAACTTGCCTCCACCCCTAGCCACTGTTTTAAAAACCGGACCGGACTGGCCGGTTCGACCGGTCCGATTGGGAACTGGTGCCATGGCCGGTCTGGGTTACTAGTCGGACCGGTTCTGCAAGTGAACTGGACTGAACTGGTACGGCCCGGCCGGTTCAAGGCTAAGTTGTTTTTGTTTTTTTTTTTTTTATCTGGGTTTTTTTTGTTTCTGATTTTTTATATTTTTTTTGCTGAAACCGGATTTTTTTTTCTTAAGTTGTATGTTGATAATGTGTGTAAGCCCAATTTGACAAGCCCAGCAATTATTTAATAAAAACTTGAATTTATTTTTAAAAAGTACTACAAGAGGGAGTTGAACACAAGACCTTGAAATAGAAAAGTAGCATTATTACCACTACACCACAACATTATTAGTGATTAATCATGGCTTTTATTATTTATATTTTTAAACTGATTAAAAAATTAAAAAATGAATAATATTATTTTTAATATGAATTTAGAAAATATTAATATTATTTATATTATGATACATGGATGAAATATCTAATACTTTAAATTTTTATTGATTACAAATTTAAATATTTAATCAATACATATTTAAGAAATGACTAAAATAAAAGCCAAAACTACCAATTCAATTTAAAATATCTATATCCAAAACATTGAAAATTCCTCATTAGTCTATATTCAGCTACTGTGGAGGCAATATTTGTTTGTTTCAATTTTGGGGGCTAGAGACGGTAGAGGTACAATGAAAATTATTTTTATAAGCATTCTTTTATTTTTAGATATCAAAAGATAATTTAAAAAAAAAAACAAATCAGCCTAAATATATATGATGGAGTATGTGAAATTAAACCTGAAATATCAAAAGTAAAAATCTGAAATGCAAAATTTTATAAAAATCTAAAATATTAAATTGACAAAAATAACATAAAAAATAATTAGTTAGGGTAACGTCTTAATGGGTAGGACATGGTGGGGTAGGTGAGATTAAACCTTATTTTAGTATATATATATATAGAATCCATATAGTATTGAATTTTTTTATATTTATAAACACCGAGTCAACCTGTCCGACCAGTGACCCCTCGGTCGACCAGTGACCCATTGACTCAATACCGAGTCAATCACCGGGCCGAATTTTAAAACACTGCCCTGTCAATTTCTGAAGTGCGAGTGAGTAGGTTCACCAAACACAATCATATTTATTAGTTACGGTGCCAATTAGATAGCATCTCTATTAAATTCACAAATCACGATACCCGAATTATTTTCAGTGCCAAATATGATTGTTCTTTCTATCATTCAACACTTCAATCCCTATCCCACCTACCATTTTTTTCCCACTTCACCCTGTTTCCGAACTCTCTAATATCGGTCTGCATCTCTCAGCTTCACAATTCACAGAATAAAAAAAAGAAATCACTTTTTGTTGTTGTTTGATTCAGATATCAATCCACAACAGGCATGGCAGGTATTTGCTTTCATCTCTATTTATATTGTTAAATTCCAGATTTGGGTTGTTTTAATCTAAGCATTTCATGGGGTGTTACTTTTTAAGATTTTTGAATTGTGCTTATACACTCAAGTTTTAATCTTTATGTTCTTTTTCCTCTTGGGCCCTTTTTCCTTTTCCCTTGATGTGTAGAAGGAGATAATGGGTTGCCAAAGACTTCGTCAATGACATCGTACGAAGAAGCATTGAATGCATTGTCATCATTGATCACTAAACGCACTCGAGTTGGTGATGTCAATTTGGAGGAGCGATTCAACATGCTCCATGATTATATAAAGGTACAAAATGTTTGTAATTTTGTTTTGGTCATTTTGTTTGAAAAAAGTGTTAACAATTGCGTGCCTTGATTCCATAGATGCTTGATTTGGAGGAGGCGATTTCAAATATGAAGATGATTCATGTTGCTGGCACCAAAGGGAAGGTACTTTTATGAAACTTGTATGGTTAAGAGCTCCTGAATTTTTGGCTTGCTGTTCACATTCTTTATTGTATTAGTTAAACCTGCTAAAGCCATAAACTTACTTCCTTTGGAAACTAACTTCATGTCTTGAATTTATGTTCGGTCAATGGGAGGTTCAAACTTTTGAGATGACTGAGTAACAGTCTTGGTAGTTTGTGGTCTCTTAGACAGAATAATAGCTATGGACTTCCAGTTTCATGTTTATATAGAGGGATTATTAACTGTTTTTTTTACTCTTGCATTCGTTATGACACAAAATTTGCTTTTGCACTGTGCTTTCATAGGGATCTACTTGCACCTTCACAGAATCTATATTACGCAACAGTGGATTTCGCACTGGGCTTTTCACTTCTCCTCACCTAATTGACATCCGTGAAAGGTTCCGTATAGATGGGTGAGTGTCTCAGATGCGCATAGATTGATTTTTTTTCCCCATATACTGTTAAGTAGTAAACTTGTGTTATTTTTGCATTTGCACTCATTCTCTTTTTTTAACGGGCCATTGATTTTTGTAAATCCCCATTATGTGTCTGTCTCCTATGCTTTGTCAAGGGTGCACAGTACACACTGTACATTTATCAAGCTTGAATTCTGATTATTTTGTTGATACTGAAGTGGTTTTGTAACTAGTTAATCTTCATACTGGTAGCTACTGCAATATCATGTACTTCTATATTTTACTGAATTTCAGACCTAATAAAATAGATCATATACTGTCATTTAATTTATCTTTGCAGCAAAGCTAGTATGCTCTGATTTATTAGCTTTGTTCTTGTTGCTTCTGCAGTGTGGAAATATGTAAAGAGAAATTTTTAGCTTATTTCTGGTGGTGTTATGGTAGACTAAAGGTATATTTCTGTTAGTAACTACTTAATAATAATATTTATTTTGGTAAGAGCTGGTTATCTTATTCTGAACTGCATCTGAATCGCATTCCTAATACTTTTATTTTGAACTGCTGTTAACTTTCTTTCATATTAGCTTTACAGGTCTGACAACTAGTTTACCAGTTACAGTTAAAAGTGACAAGATGGATATTTTCTGCTCATTATGTTGAAGTTTTGAATATAATTTTTTTTCTTCCTTTTTGAATTATTGCATGGATTTCTGAAGATAATTGATACAGCTTAGTGTTAATATTTTATCAGTTTAGTGTTATCTGGAACAGTAAAAACAATAATCTCAATTCTTATTCTGGTTGTTCTAGCACAATCAACTTCTGTTTTGTGCTCCAACAAGATGTTATGTAGTAATAATTACTATTTTGGTGTTGCATAACAGTAACTACCATATGAAATTCATGCTTGGCTGATCATCATGAAATAGTTCAAAGTGGTCTTTGTAGAATTACTAAAAATTTCTGTGTCTTATTGTGCTTGCTCTTAAGTGGTTTCTTATTTTTGTGGAGCCCAGGAACAAACTGATGACAATGTTCCAATGCCTCCTTTTTTTCACTTCCTTGCTTTACTTGCCTTCAAGATATTTTCAGCAGAGCAGGTTTGACCCCAGTGCTTTAAATTCCCATATAGTCTTGTTCCACTTTCATACTGATACAATTTTTTGTATTACTACCAATCAATAAAGTCAACCTATTTTCAATTGTTATGCAGGTAGATGTTTCTATAATGGAGGTTGGATTAGGTGGAAAATACGATGCAACAAATGTGGTAAGCATCATTGTCATTTCAGCACAAATTCTTTAGCGGACTACCTCTATAAGACTGCTTGAGTATTAATCTTTTCTACAAAGTTAAGAATTAGAAGCTCAAGTAGATGATTTGATATACCAGGTGAAGGCACCTACTGTGTGTGGTATAACTTCCCTCGGATATGACCACATGGAGATCCTTGGTTAGTACTTTACTCTCTTTTTCTGGGTAACTTCTAATTGATGCATTATATTGTTGATGAAAATCATGTAATAACATGAGATTTTAAAAGAGAAAAATAAAACAATTTATATGTGATCCTATGTGTGTTTCCCATACAACAAGAATAATAAAACAAAAGCCTCTGATCTAATTTTTCACAATGTAATACTAGGAAATATGTAACTCGTGAATCTTGAATAGTTAATAGGTGAATGATGGAACTTCTTTCTTACCTGATCTAATGAACAAACTGTGTTAAATTTGATTGTGCTATAATTTGTCTTAATCTAAGTCGTGATATGTCCATCCGCAAGAAGAAGGAAAAAAATTAGACCTTTAAAAAGATTGTTATAAAATTAAGTATCAGATTATGGTTCAAGATCATGTTGTACACTCACTGATTTGTTTAACCAGTTGGACTTACCACCACCTCTTGAATTCTACTTGCAGGTAATTCTCTTGGGGAAATTGCTGGTGAGAAGGCTGGTATCTTCAAGGTGATTTTTGTAGTAAAATATTTTATTTGTATTTTATGATGTAGAGGAGAGCCTACTATGTGAGCAGGAAATAGCCTCTACTTTGGATGAGAATTTTGTGTCTCACCCATGACCCTACCAATGGAAGCCACACTATGCCAATTTTTTTGTTTCCTTTTTATTTTATTTTATTTTAAGAGTAGAAAAACTTTATTTGAAGTTCACAACTCTTAGAGTTTGGCTTAGGCGGGCCTAACTCTACCCTAAAAGCTAACTCAGGGTTAAGTACTGCTCTATGTAACACACCCCTCTCACACCTCTCACACCCAGGACTGAACATTTGGAGCGTGAAGTTTACAAGATTGAAGATCTAGGATAGTCCTAGTTCTAATCAAATAAGCAAATTAATGGAAACTCCTAATCCTAATTAAATAAAGAAACAAATTAATGTAAATAAGGAAATAAAGAAACAATTTCTAAAAATAATCTAATTTACCTTAAATTACTCTAAGATATGATTGAGATATTACAAGATACTTTAAGATATGATATCAGAAGATATCTTCTTATAGTAACACTCCCCCTCAAGCCAAAGTTTACTTAGCTTTAAGCTTGTTACAAGTGTGCCCTTTAGAAAAAGAAAAGGGGTTTTACTGATTATCTTGCAAGGCCAAACTGATTCTCGGTTTGTCGCAGGCCCAATTGATTTTGCGAACCAAAGCAGACAATGGATAGGGCTAAAACCAGCAAAAATACGCCGCAAAAAAACAAAAATATGGATGCAACAGTAGCAACCACAATAAAAAAACACCAAAAACAAAATGAGGACGAGCCAACAACCATATTAGAAGAAGTGATGACGTCAATGAAGGCTAGTAAATCAAGTGGATGCACTTGGTGGATCAGTCGACCGATGGGTTCTGAGATGGATGAGGCTGTCTCCTTCGACATATGATGATTGCCAAATGTGAGCTAGCACTTACACAGCAGCTCAAGCTCCAAAAACAAATTATGGTAACAACTGTGCACCAAGGATTGTCTAATTAGTGCCTTCTGAGTTCTGAGACAGGTTAGTATGTCACCTTCAACTTATGACGACTATAGAGTGGGTCAGCGCTGCCTTAAATCTGAATAACAAAAATTGGAATTGAAGCTTGCGGCGGAATGTATGGTGGGTCAACGCTGATAGCAGCTGGAACCCCGAACTAGGAATACAAACAAAATCTGAGAACCTTGAAAATTCGGGAAAATGACAGTTAACCAAATTGCTTGTTTTTTGTAAGAGAATGACATTATATAATAGAGTTTCAACCTCTGGGGAACTCATAAATGATGGGATAGATCATGGAGGATAATACCGCTCTAATTACACCATCTTAAAATTTGGGTTAGGCCTAACTGTAACCCAAAAGCTAGCTCAAGGGTGAGGATTGCTCTACCCTTCCTAAGGACTATTTTGGCCATTTCTATAATCAACGTGAGACTTTAACATCAACAATGTGCACTCTCATGTGCACCATAGCTGTGATTATATTTATCAATTTTCTTACACTTTCATGTCTTCCGTTGTAACACCAAAATCTTGTTTTACTTCTTTCATTTACTGATTTCATATTTTCTTTTAATGTAGCATCGAATTCCAGCATTTACAGTGCCTCAGCCTGATGAAGCAATGCATGTACTCAGAGTGAAGGCTTATCAGTTAAATGTAAATACATTCTTTTATGTGCTTACTTCTTTTATATTTTACATGTGCAATTCATAACATGACATTCTAATATGAAACTACCATGCCAGATAAGAGGGTACAAGTTGGCGCATGTTTATTTTGCAATAAAAATTTAAATTTATAATGGTTATTATTACTTATTACTCCCTCTGTTCCTATTTATAAGACCCCCTTAGGACAATTGCGCTTATTAAGAAAACATGTAATGAGATCAATTAATGTATTGGTTTTAAAAAAGTATATACAACCTTCCATTTTTACCCTTAATTAATGTACTGAGTAGTGTGGAAGAGAATTAATTATAAGTGGTAATCAAAGCTTCGGAATTACAAAAGCTATATAAATACAAGGGGTATATATGGAAGAAGGTAATAAATATTCCTAAAATCTAATAGGAGGTCTTATATAAAGGGACACCAAGTATGTCTCTAGAGGGTCTTATAAATAGGAACGGAGGGAATACTTATTAGCTTAGATACATTGTAGACACTTATTCGAACAAACCAAAAAATTGGAAACAAATTTCACAACTGTTTTTTCCTCTACATGCTAAGTGTTCAACTATTTTCTTATATGTGCATCTTTCCAAATTCTGATTCTATAAATGCATCTATTTTTTCTGTCAAAAGGATGATATATCATGCAAACTTCATAAACGCGAATTTGTGGATTGTCTTGGAAACAAAAGATTTCCTTCAATTAGATTGAACATGCTAGGCCATACTCACTACATTTAATCAAGTTGTTTCTTCGTACTTTGCACTTTGCATTTGTCAATGATCTTTAGAAAGTGTGGATATCCATAATATAAAATCCAGATAACTTTCTGGGCTTCCCTCACTGGAGGAGGTTAATCTTTTTTTTTTCATAATCAATCAGCATAGCAGCTCTTTCTAACTGTAGGTACCTCTTCAAGTGGCAACCCCATTAGACACCAAATTTCTAAATGGTTTAAGGCTAGGGCTTGAAGGTGACCACCAAAATATAAATGCTGGTCTTGCCGTTGCATTATGCTATACATGGCTGCAAATGAATGGGCATCTTGAATACACTCATTTGAAACAGATGGTAAGTTCTACATGTCAGAAGTTTTTTTATGACCTTTTCTTTGTGTGTGTGTGTGTGTGTTTTTGTTTGTTTGTTTGTCATGCTGCTGAAGTGACTCGTGTCTGCCTGAAGCAGCACACTTTGCCAGAGCAGTTCATAACAGGATTAGCAACTGCAAGTCTGCAAGGAAGGGCTCAGATTGTTCCTGATCAAATCATCAACAATGAAATCTCAAGTGAACTTGTCTTCTTTTTAGATGGAGCTCATAGTCCTGAAAGCATGGAAGCATGTGCAAGGTGGTTTTCTCTTGCTATTAAAGACCAGGACCAGACCCTGACTAATCAGAAACCTGATAATTCTAAAACAGCGCAGAAAAAATCAACACAGGTAGCGCAATTATCTTTTGTTAAAATAGAGAAGTTAGCAGTCAAAGTTGGATATCTATAGTTATCCAGGTGCTTTACCTCTGATGCGCAATGTCTGTTGATCTTTTCTTCTTCCTTGGAATGAAAGTCAAAGAATATTAGCTCTTGGAAATTATTCACAATCACATGACTCATGTATAGAATGATTTTAAAAATTTACTAAATTTGGGTGAGACAGGATGGAAAGCTAATGTGTTTATCAATTATGATTTTATTTCATGGAATTATATAGCTGAAGTCCAATTTTTTGCAGATTTTGCTGTTCAATTGTATGTCTGTACGAGATCCACAGTTGCTTCTTCCCCATTTGGTGGAAACATGTGCTGATCATGGTGAATAATCTCTGGACTTTGCTAGAACATGGTTACTTCATAGTGGCTTAAACCAAATAGAATTAAAGAACATATACTATTTAGAAACAAGTGACCTTGTCCTCAATTAATTCTGTGTTAGTTTAGGTCTATCAGGAGAAAAGTAATGCCAATTATTATCTTCTTTTTTTTGAACAATAAATAAATAAGTAGTTTGAAACTGTAGGTGTGTACTTCAAGAAGGCGTTCTTTGTACCTGGTTTATCAGTGTACCACAAAGTTGGATCCCATGCTCCAACGATGACTGATTCTAACGTTGACCTGACGTGGCAGTTCAGTCTGCAAAGAGTGTGGGAAAATCTCATGATAGGGAACAAAGGTATAGTTTGATCATATAGAAATTGTTTTCAGATTTCAGATTTATCAATTTGATTATTTTAGACTTTTTTTCTTTTACAAGTTTTTCTATGATGAAGCCCTCTCTGGCTCGGAGTTGATTCCCTAAATTTGACCCACTTTCCATATAACATAAAGCTATGATCTCTTTTTTCTTTTTTTTAACTTTCTTCATCTCTTGGCTTCCTGGCGCGTAGATATTATTCTAGTTTGGAGTAATTCATAAGAAAGTATTTGGTGAGCATTGCCTACCACATGCCATGTAATTAAACAGGTTGATATGTATGAGCATTCTTTAGAGATATATACATTTCTGACAAGGCTCTCATATGAATATCATTATACTTGTTATGATTTTTGAGTGCTTAGGACTGGTAGTGCCTAGTCTCCTACATGAGACTTCTGTGTTTATTGAGATTTGCAGCATCCTGAGAGTATAGTTTTTTACTCATTGTTTTTTGCCCTCCCATTATTTCTATTAATTTGGAGCGATGGGCAATGATCTGATCATAATCTGCTGGGGGTAACTTGGGTAGCAGGCAAGAGTATGGGTGCTGCTTCTGAAGAATTAAATGATCTGGAAATGAGTGCCAGAAATTGTGAACATAGTGCAGTGTTTTCCTCATTGCCGCTAGTTATCAAATGGCTTAGAGACAGTGTGCAACAAAACCAGTCAACACGCTTTCAGGTAACATTAATTCATAATTACACTGGAGAATTGTTAAAATGTGACTTAATTTTGTAACTTTGCTAAAAGTGATTGAGTTTTATAATTTACACTATAAGATTCTTCACTGACTCAGAAAACTTACATCCTTAGGATCCACATCTCTCTCTCTCTCTCTCTCTCTCTCTCTCTCTCTCATCAGTGATTGGCCCTTGAACTCTGTAAAACACTGCCCTATGTGCAAGTAAGCAACTCTAGTAGGATAGTAGTAATGGTAACCCCTATTTTGTGAAAAATTGTGTTGGAAAAATGCAATATAAAACAATTAATGTGTCTCCAGCTAACAGCTTTAGTTTTCGGATAGTTTGTTCATGATTATTTTACATATATTTCTAACAAAGTCCTCTTGGAGACTTTACGACCAAGTAGTCTAGAGTTAGATTGTTCGTCCCCATTACTTTATTAAAAAAAAGTTGAATTTCAGCACAAGGTAGGTGGTGAGTCTGTGCATTGTCCATCCTTCAAGCGCAATGGGTTCATGCATGAGGGGGTGTGTTAGAAATATAACATAAAATCATTCATGTGTCTTCACATAATAGTTTTACTTTTGTGGGATAGTTGATTCATGATAAATTGTTCTACCCAAATTATCATGCTCTGAAGAAATATTTAAATACGTCTGAGCAGCAAAATAACCTATCAAAGTAGTTAAGAACCATTTTGCTGCAAAGTATTGGTTGCTCTGTCTATTTAGTGTTTTATGTTCTCACCAATGTAAGAAACTTACATGCAGAAATATTGCTTGACAGTAGAGACTATCAAAGTGAAGAATGCCTTCGTACAAATACTATGATCACATAAAAAATGCAGTTTAAAGATATGTATGTTCAAATTGGTTGAATAAAGCCATGCCATATTATAATGTGTGCGTGATACGAATTATTGTTGTTGTGGTTGTTTTCTTTGCCAATTTCATAAGAGCCTATGAAGTGAAAGAAAATTATCTTCACCATTAACTCTAGTGCTCTCTCAAAAGCCTACTAATATAGTTAATGAATAGTTAAGGATATGTATGTTCAAATTGCTTTGATTCTTGAAATTTATGAAGCATGTGTTGACAATGATTGGTTCTTTGCCACTTCCATAAGAGCATATAAAGTCAAAGAAGATAATCTTTACCGTTCAACCTTACACGTATGATCAAAATTTGCTTCTTTGAAACTCTTTACCTCATGTGTATATATGCCACGTATCGGATTTGACTGGAAAATTTATCTGGTTGATGATGCATCAGGTCCTTGTCACGGGTTCTTTACATCTTGTCGGTGACGTGTTGAAATTAGTGAAGAAATGATTAGTTGGACTAAATGGAAAGATCATCCATTCTGATTTCTCAGGAAGCTGATGTTATCCCAAGAGATCTCTGTCACTCAGAAGATTAAAAGTGCTGTTTCACTTGGTTCACATACTGCTAGCAGTTTTATCAACACAACAACATCCTTGGTTTTTGACAATTTTTTATACACATAGTTCATTGGTTTTGGTGGGTGTTTCAATATCTTTAAGTTTTTTGGTACACCTTTCAATTTTCACTTGATTGTAGAATACAATTTCCTTTGCTTAGCGTGAGATGAATGAAGGATGACCCACTGAGGTGGGGTATATAATACAGGCAGTTATTCACAATATCACAATCTTAAAACTTCATGAATATTGTTTGGATTTGTGTTATCTCTTGGAATATGGTGTTTGAATATGCACTTTTTTTAAGTAGCCCTTCAACAAAAAGTCTATTCGATATGTTATTTTTTTGTTTTCATATTTTCTAACAATAAACCAAATAAACTCTGAAGGTTTTAATTGTTGGTTGCTTTTGGGAATAAATGAATAGGAAAAAGAAACAAGATAAATATTTGATAAAAATAGTACTTGGTTTGAGCTTCACTACTTCTAACTTAAGCTATCGGAATCAATTTCATATATGAATTTCAGCGCATGTTCTTAGGTGATCTAGCCTAGAGTTTCTACTTGTTAACTCCTTAAGCAAGAAGAACTTCCAACTTGATTACTAAGCCTAATGCCTTAGTGATTACTTAATCCAATTGAGGATTAATTTCTGAATTCAGGCCATCACTAACAATTCTACCCTTATACCTAAGTGGCATGTAATTGTTCTTTCTATTCCCATTTTCCCCAATTCCTAACAACTACCATTGCATAAGAATTAGGCAATGACACTTGTGTACAACAAGATAAATGATAAGCATGGAATAGAAACTAAGAACATAAACCTTTATTCATATATTGAAAATAGAAACCGAAAACATAGCTAGAAAGCAGATAAACTACAACCCAAGATACTGAAGAACTTAGACAAACATGGCTAAGGGAAACATGATAAGAACCTGAATTGAGAGCTCAAGAATTGGCTACCCACACCTCAGGTAATGCTCAGTACAAAATATCTAAGTGTTTTTCCAAGTATCCAAGTGTGTTTACAAAAGAAAACAAGCAGTCTATTTATAGATTTTCCTGACTGCGACCCAACGCTCAGGCGCTGGGATCCTAACGCTTAGGCGTGAGTGCCACCAGACGTGGCCAAACAGGGGCTCAAAGCATGAGTGTTGGCCCTCCAACGCTTGAGCGTTGGAATTAAAATAAAAACTGGGCACAAGTCAGGGGGCTCAACGCATGAGCGTTGGCCCTCCAACGCTTGAGCGTTGGAATTACAAAATTCCTGGATTCCAAGTCAGGGAGCCAATGCATGAGCGTTGGGGATCCAACGCTCAGGCGTTGGGCTCGTCTGATGGTTCATTTGCCTTGCCTCTCTTCTCTTCTTTCTTGATGGCTCTTGATTATCATATATGCCAATCATGTAGCCACTTCTTTGTCCCTCAACAGCTGAATAACATCATTTCCCTTCTTCAATTCTTTTTCCACATGTTTTAAACAACAAACACAATTGATACTTCTTCTTCTTCTTCATTTATTTTCAGCCACAATTCTTCCTTTATTTGCATCAAGATCCCCACAAATGTTCCTTATTTGACCAGAACCTCTAACAAGGACTAAAACGCAATGAAACCAAACTAAAAGGACTAAAAGCACAAAAGTTGCTAAACTATATGCAAATGCAAAAATAAAGTAAAAACTCTAACAAAATAAAATCAAAACTATATGAGACTCAATAAAAATAAAATAAAAAGACAATAAAAATATCATACAAATCCTAGTCATCACTCTACTCCTGGGATCAATTCATTAATCACAATAACCGCATGCCCAATTTCAGCAACTTAAAATCAGCATTGCAATCCAAAATCAATTACTAGTAGTAGTTTAATCAGAAATTAATTACTAGTAGCTGTTAAATCAATAATTTTAAATTCAATCAGAAATCAATTACTAATAGCTGTTAAATTAATAATTTTCAATTCAATCAGAAATCAATTACTAGTAGCTGTTAAATTAATAATTTTGAATTCAATCAGAAATCAATTACTAGTAGCTGTTAAATCAATAATTTTCAATTCAATCAGAAATCAATTACTAGTAGCTGTTAAATCAATAATTTTGAATTCAATTAGAAATCAATTACTAGTAGCTGTTAAATCAATAATTTTCAATTCAATTAGAAATCAATTACTAGTAGTTGTTAAGTCAATAATTTTCAATTAAACAAAAATCAATTACTAGTAGCAGCCGAATCAATAATTTTCAATTCAATTAGAAATCAATTACTAGTTGCTGTAAATCAATAATTTTCAATTCAGTCAGAAATCAATTACTAGTAGCAGCTGAATCAATAATTTTCATTTCAATCAGAAATCAATTACTAGTACCTGTTAAATCAATAATTTTCAATTCAATCAGAAATCAATTACTAGTAGCAGCTGAATCAATAATTTTCAATTCAATCAGAAATCAATTACTAGTACCTGTTCAATCAATAATTTTCAATTCAATCAGAAATCAATTATTTGCCCTAGTTCAATCAATAATTTTCTTATTTTACAAAGACATACCTTTTGCTCATCAGAAATGAAAATCCACCTTTTCTCATGGCCAATGTCAACTAGTAGCAGTTCCATAAACCATCTCCAGCTTTCCTTGCATTCAGATTCAACTACAGCAATGCCAGTGGAAAGTACTGGTCATTTGGGTCTCTTGCAACCGCACACAGAAGAATCCCACCAAATTGCGTCTTCAAATGACACCCGTCCAAGCCAATGAAAGGCCTGCAACCAGCCACACTTGATTGGCCTTCAGTAGTTGGAGGTATCACACCTAACGGGGTATGTGTTAGCTCATGCAGCTCATGCTCCACAAACAACTCAACATCAACCCTGTTGTTAACAGCATATGTTCCCAAAACCATTGCGTCACTGTCACCCAAGACGGGTCTAAAAATGTGGTCCACAACATCCTCTTTCGTTCGCCCCCACATTTTGAATTTTCCAACTGTGTAGCCCAGATCCTTCACAACTTCAACACAATAAAAAAAACTCCATTTGTCGAGATCAATAGCACGTTGAATGTGGGTATGACTTCCTCTGAAATTCATGTACGGCTCGTACACACAGACACACAAGTGATGCACAATCAGATTGAACGACATCCTACAATAACAAGGTAAAGATTACTCAGCATGTGGTGATATGAAGAACATGGAAACACAAACACAAAGCATTTCAAGAACCAAAGCAAAATGTACAGTGTTGTTCATTGAATTCAAATCACAACACGTTTCATGACTCTTGAAATAGATATACCATCATTCAGCTATCACCCACAATGTCAAGCATAAGTACAGAAAACTTTGTCTGGGTTATCCTGTGGAACTAGATTGCTCAGAACCATATTTTTTAACTCATGGTAAAAAACATCAAGTCTACACTACACTTCAACGATTACTCAGAACCAAATTGGTTACAATACAGTTCAGAGAATGGTTTCATAATGCCTATTTTGCCCTAACATGAGATTCCTTCATCACCCCTCTGTTTTTAGTAACCTACCATAACGATGCAATTGGAAGATGAAATTCGAAGAATACAACCTAATACGTAAATGGGGTATGGCGACTGAGAAGAGAGTTGAAACAACAGTGAAGAGAGTAGAATAATGGCACTTACTTGGAGTCCGAATGGGATTGCGAGGAAGGAAACAACGGAGATGGTGATTGGGACGACGAAAAAGATGGACGATGGAGAATGAGATTGTGACGACGGAGATGGAGATTGGAGACGAAGGCGTCGAGCACGAAGGAAAGGATGGAGACGGAAGATCAATGGCTGGCGACGAACACCACGAGGAAGAAAGAAGGGTAGCGTTAACGATGAAGAAGAAGGGTTTTCAAAGAAGATGGAATAACACGGGCAACGAATTGATTCTGATTGATTTCCCCTTTTTCCTTTTTTTCCGTTTTTAAGTTATTAATTAATAAATGTAAAAAAAAAATCCAGCTAAGCTCATTAGATGACGTGACTTATGTCACGTAGGACTTGCCATGACATATTGGCACGACGGTCAACGACTAATATTGGCAGCGACAAAAACCAAATAAAAACGAAAGTCTGAGACCTAAAATCCACCTTTACGCCGCCGGCGAAAAACTAAAACCAAATCTCACTCAAAATTCATGGACCAAAAACATATTTAACTCTAAAAAAAACTTAAGAATGAAATGCACGGACAAAAAATGTTACAGTATTAATTTGTCGTGAAAAGTTTTGATTTTCCCCGATATCCTCTTTAGTGACACGTGATTTTAAAAAGATATAGTGCACTGGTTGACGGCTGCACGGTGTTTCTCTTTCTTCACCCACCATTGCAACCAGCGAAGCAGCAAACACACACTCCATTGGTCAGAAAATGGAAAACGTAGATCCCCGTAGAGATTTCATCAAAGACGTTAAGCGCATCATCATCAAGGTTCTCCTCTTTCTCTCAAAAATAATATCTTCTTTCTTATTCTTTTTGCGTTTCCTTTGTGTGTTTGTTGTGTATAGTTGTTTGGCCTGCAATGCTAATGGCTAAGTTTTGTTGATTCGTTTCCGTTCAAGGTTGGGACTGCTGTGGTTACAGGCCAAGATGGAAGAGTAGCTGTTGGAAAATTAGGGGCACTCTGTGAGCAGGTCTCACTCTGTATATTTGAGTGCTGTGTTTGTTTTTGTTTTTTTTAGAGATAAAAATGGGATTTTGAATTTGGAATATGTGCCCCTTTTGAAAAATAATGCCAGATTAAGGAGCTGAACGCTCTGGGTTATGAGATTATTTTGGTGTCATCTGGTGCTGTTGGCCTTGGTCGCCAAAGGCTTAAATACAGGAAATTAATTAACAGCAGGTAAGGTGTATGTGATTATGCTTGTGTAAACCTTAATTTGTTTTGTTACTCTCATTATACATTCGAGCTCAATGGCATAGTGTGATCCATATAGCCGGTCTCACTTAGAGGGATAAGACTTTTGTTGTTGTTGTTGTTGTTGTTACTCTCATTATACATAAATACTCTTCAAAGTGTTATTGGTACAATACAAGACTTTATTGTTTTTCAATTGCTTGAAGCTGGTTGAAATAATAATTTACATGGGGTTTAATTTGCGGCTGTTACTTGCAGCTTTGCTGACCTTCAGAAACCACAAGTTGAACTTGATGGAAAGGCTTGTGCTGCTGTTGGACAAAGCAGCCTTATGGCTCTTTATGATTCTTTGTTTAGTCAGGTAATTGTTGTTGATTTATTTGATGTTGATGACTGAAATAGCAGTTCGTACTTGCTCTTAATCTAAATGGTTTTCTTCTCAACTTTTTTTCTACCCTTCATGCCAATTTCATTTTCAGTTATTTTCTTATTTTAGGATAGTTGAAATTGATGTGGTAACTGTTTTCTCTACATGCCCCTGCAGCTGGATGTGACATCTGCTCAGCTTCTTGTGACGGATAATGATTTTCGAGACACAGATTTCAGAAAGCAACTCAGTGAAACTGTGAAATCACTGCTATCTCTAAAAGTCATTCCCATATTCAATGAGAATGATGCCGTCAGTACTAGGAAAGCTCCCTATGAGGTTTTTTATTCTACTTGTCTGATTTCAGTAACAAATCTGCACTTAATTAGTGGAGTTGATTGCTTCAAGCTAGCTCCTAAATTAAAAAATAGTGGCAATAAGCTTAATTGTATTATTTGTTGGTGTATGATATGATCCAGGCTTCTGCTAGCAAGATATAGAGACGTTTTTTCTTGTGATAAACTTTCCGAACTTTAGACAATATCCCAGGATTTCTTTAGACTGATCTGTATGTGGTAATAAATTACTAATTTGTCCATCACCTAACTCAACCTGTTTAAGTAAATTTGACTGGTTGTTTATCCTTGCAAAAGATCCTTCTTTGCCTATAAAGAATTCCCAGCATTTGTTGAAACGCATTTTTCAATGTTTTATTTTGCCGACGCAGATCAGGTATGAGAATAGACTAAAAAAGTAGAAGTAATATATTTGTAGGTTAGCTTCAGTTTATATATATATGTGATCTTTCTGTTAGTTGTTTGGTTGGATTTGGTGGTCAACATTCTCCGTTATTTTATTTGGAGTTTTCTTCCTGGACTGATTATTCAGTTCTTTCCATTTTTAGCTATTTAAGTATTTAATGTTTCACCAACTTATTTTTCTGCAGGATTCTTCTGGCATATTTTGGGATAATGACAGTTTATCAGCGTTATTGGCCTTGGAATTAAAAGCTGATCTTCTGATTTTGTTGAGTGACGTAGAGGGTCTTTATAGTGGCCCTCCAAGTGACCCACAATCCAAGCTTATTCATACATACCTTAAGGAAAAGCATCAAAGTGAAATTACCTTTGGAGATAAGTCTAGGGTGGGAAGAGGTGGAATGACTGCCAAAGTTAAAGCTTCAGTTCATGCAGCTGAAGCTGGCATCCCTGTTGTCATTACCAGGTGCTCTATTATATGATGTTACCAAGAAAGATTAAGATTGAAAATGTTGCTTTATTTTTTCCATTTTCAAAAGCACTATTGCTGAAGGCATATTGATATCTCCCTCTTTTAGATTTTATTTAAGTCATTTTTCTGCGAAACTGTTTTCAATTAGAAACTTTTTTATTTAGGCAGCGACACGTGAACAAGCTATTTTTGCCAAACCACAAGCAATTTTGAGAATTAGAAATTAAAAAGCTATATCTATATAATTTGCATGCAGTTAGTTATCTGTTTATTTGTTCTATCTATTTTTCAATTGGATGTCATGGCTTTTCATCGACTGGATGGTCAGTCATTAGATTTAACAGAGACTATGAAACCACCCACAAACTTTTTAATCATTGTTCCATTGTTGATATACTAGTCAGGAATTATAAATCCAAGAACACTATGAAGTTCATTATGTGTGTTACATGCTTTATTTGAGTCTCATGTTTGCAAGTTGGTTTTTTCATTGCTTCTGACATTTCCTTTTTCTCCTTTCAGTGGTTATGCAGCAGAAAACATCATGAAAGTCCTCCAAGGACAACATATTGGAACCCTTTTCCATAGAGATGCGCATAAGTGGGCCCCAGTAAAAGGCATTGATGCTCGTGAGATGGCAGTAGCAGCTAGGGACTGTTCCAGACGGCTTCAAGTCTCTTTATCCCTTCAAACTTATAGTACATGTGGTGGATCATTCCTACTCCACACATGCTAATCTCCTAATCTTACATTACAGGCCTTATCTTCGGAAGACAGGAAACAAATTTTGCTAAAAATAGCTGATGCCCTGGAGGCACATCAAGGGGAGATCAGGGTTGAAAATGAAGCTGATGTTGCTGCTGCACAACAAGCAGGATATGAAAAATCCTTGGTTGCTAGGCTGGTTTTAAAGAATGAGAAGGCAAGAGTTCACCTAAAGAAGAAATTATTTAAATTTTAATCAACTATACATGATTGTTTAATTTTCAACTAACTGCTAAATCTCTGATGATAAAATATTAAATTATGATAACTGACAGCTTGCAAGCATTGCCAACAACATACGAATTATTGCAAACATGGAAGATCCCATTGGACGTATATTAAAACGAACTGAGGTAATGAAAAGTTTATTCTGTCTGTTTATATTTAGTATTGATCGTTGTAGTTTTAAAATACCAGTGGCTGAGGCCACTGTCTAAGTTGAATCAGTTTCCCTTTTACTTAATGTACGTATTACAGATTCTAATTTTACAACACACCAGTAAACATGGTTATCAGTATCTTACGGTACATACGATACGTATCTCGACATGATATAAGTTCTTGTGCCAGCGATACATATCGCAGTGCGTATCTAAAATGTGTCTGGATCTCATCTTGTATCCTGATTCAGTCCCGATCTGAGAGCTGAATCTTACGATACGATTCAAAGTTGTGTGCATGTTGTACTTTAGTCCGGTCATGCTGCGTATGATTCAACTTTTTATGATTCAACTAGTTTGAATTATATTTTGATTATTTACTAGGGTCTAAGTATTAGCAAAGTAATTTGCATTTTATCATTTTAGTTATGTTTTTTGGCTTATTGCTTGGAACTAGGTTGAACACTTGAACTTTGTGCAACTATTGCTTGGCTCATTTTAGTTATGGCTTGAGTCTTTAATTATTTTGAAGTATATTTATATGTTATATCAATATATTATTCAATTTATGACGTAATTTTTTTGTATCTGTATCCTACGATACATTATAAAATACGATTCACGATTCAAAAATTAGGGTCTAGCGATACCCGATACATATCTCGATTTGATAACCATGCGCGTAAATAAGAAAGAAATGACTTGTGTTGTGCTATTTGTAATTTTATATAAGGAAGTAGTCTAAACTCCAATGTAATTGTTTTAGTCATAATGTATATTGTTTATGATGTTCTGAACATCTTTTTCATGGATTCTGATAGAATTAGACTTAGATCACCTATTAATTAAGTGTTTCATAAAAGATATAAGAAATTAGGAGATAGTGGGCTTGGGCCTGAATTAGTAGGCCATTGTAACAATTAGTTAGTTAGGCTGTTGTAGCAATTAGTTAGATAGAATTTCTATAAGAGGAATGAGGAGCTAGTTAGGGAGATCATTTATGAATTGAACCAGTTTTGGGAGAGACTAGCCTCTCTAATGCTAGTGTATGTGTAATCAAATTCATTCTTCAATAAGAGAAATACTTCCTCTGTTCTGTCCTTTCTTTTCATCTACTTCCATCTGATCCAATTTCTATCAGACTCACTCTGTTTGTACTGAGTTTCTAATATAGTTACTGATCTATAACATTTCTGACTGCTATCTTTTTTATTTAGCTTGCAGAGGGGCTAATTTTGGAGAAAACATCAGCTCCTTTGGGAGTTCTTTTAATTGTGTTTGAGTCTCGCCCCGATGCACTAGTACAGGTAAATTAAACATTTTTATTTTGTTTTTCTCCTTTTAAAAGTTATTTAATGGTTGTATGACGTTTTAAAAAAGTCACAAGTCTGTATGTCTAAATCTTGACCATTTATGGTTAAATCTAATATTCAAGATTTACTCTACTCACTTTCACATACAAGTAACACTTTCACCAGCACATCTGCTATATATATTAGTTCGCTGTCTAGATGACATGCTTCGCCACCTTTGCCTTTATCTACTAAGCTGTGGATCAGGCCTAACTTTAAAAATAATACAATGAATTCATTCTTCCTGTACCACATGTTGTCAATGAATTACATGCTTTTGATCTGCATTCTAAGCCAGTGGTTTCATATAATCTGAACAGATAGCTTCTTTAGCAATCCGAAGTGGCAATGGGCTTCTCTTGAAAGGAGGCAAGGAGGCTAAGCGATCAAATGCAATTTTGCACAAAGTTTGGTTTCAAATTAAATGATGATTTGTGAACCATTTTCTTTTTAGTTTATATTTGGTTTGAGAGGCTGAAACAATATTGAACACTTTTCTGGGTAATTTATCGCATCTAAAATTTCAGGTAATTACTGAAGCCATACCAGATACTGTTGGTGCAAAACTTATTGGACTTGTGACGACAAGGGAAGAAATTCCTGAGCTACTTAAGGTGAATACAACAGTAGAAATTAATTTCTGATTCATAAATATGCCCACTTTGAAGCTTGGCAGTTGGGACCTTTAGCTAAAGCTGGAATCTGAATTCTATTTATCTTTCAGCTGGATGATGTAATTGATCTGGTGATTCCCAGAGGCAGCAACAAACTTGTGTCTCAGATCAAGAGTTCCACTAAAATTCCTGTTCTGGGTCATGCTGGTAAGACCTTTCTGCTTAATATGCAACCGGTGCTTCACTCAGTATGTTAAATTGTTTTTTTAAGAATTTAACAGTGAATATCATAATAAAGCACATTATTGTGAAACCAGATGGAATTTGTCATGTCTATGTTGATAAATCTGCTAATTTGGAGATGGCGAAGCAGATCGTACTGGATGCAAAAATAGATTACCCAGCAGGCTGCAATGCCATGGTAATTTATATGTACTGGATTACAGTGCAAGCTTTGTTTTCCTTACTTTTCACTACCATACATAACATATATGCCAATTAAATTTCAATGTTAGGAAACACTTCTTGTTCATAAGGACTTAATAGAGAAAGGTTGGCTCAATAATATTATTGTTGACCTACGGATAGAAGGTATGACTTCTAGCAAAGAGTTCTAACTGGTGAATTATCTGTCTTGCATCTGTTCTTACATTGAAAAATGGTTTCTTGAAGTAAAATGAACCACTATACTGATTATTAAGTTTATTGAATGGTTAAATGCTTTAAAATTTATGTAGGGGTTACATTATATGGAGGACCTAAGGCAAGTTCTCTGTTAAATATTCCACTGGCTGGTTCATTTCATCATGAGTACAGTTCGTTGGCTTGCACTGTTGAAGTTGTGGATGATGTTTATGCAGCTATTGATCATATAAATCTTCATGGAAGGCATGTCACTAATATTTCTTGATAAGAAATTTGTTGAACAATATTTTCCTTTCATTCACCTCCCTCTGCTCTATTTCATTTTACATCTATAGTTGTGCGATGGGCTTAGATGCAAATTTGTCATATTTCTCTTTGTGGCAGTGCACATACCGATTCAATTGTCACAGAAGATCATGAAGTAGCTGATGTATTTCTCCGCCAAGTAGACAGGTAAAATTTGAAATATAACAAATTTTTTTAATCAAATTTTATTTTGATGCATTTCATTATTCTCCGCCAACAAATTTCATGTTTTTGACAAAGTTATGTATTAATCACAAAAATCCTTTTTTTTCTTCTAAGAAATTAACCCTTTACAAGATTATGGCTCATCGCACCGTGGCAGTTATGTAAATAATGTTTATTGTATCGGCAGTGCTGCTGTTTTTCACAATGCTAGTACAAGATTCAGTGATGGGGCTCGATTTGGACTAGGCGCGGAGGTATGATACTGTTTGCATGGTATTTTTATCGATGCTCATGCTAATGTTGTTGAATTAATTCATAACTCTCATATGATTTTAATAGGTCGGAATAAGTACAAGCAGGATTCATGCTCGGGGTCCAGTAGGAGTTGATGGATTGTTAACAACCAGATGGTATGAGCTAATTGTCTTTATAATACTTTAGAAACAGGGCAAGCCTTCTAGTTTCTTATACAAGTAGCAATTTCTTTGAGTCTCTTATATAGTTAATATGTATTCATTTTGAATAACATTAAATTTAAATAATATTTGAACCTATGGAAGAGAAGCTACTACTAGATTCTTCTAAGGAGAATCCATTTCGAGTGGATGTAAAGCTCTGATAATATCGAGGAGAATATTATAGAATATCGGTTAAAGTGGTTTGGACATGTGTAAAGAAGACCTTTGGAGGCACCGGTGAGAAGAGTTGATAACATGGTTCTTAGTCTAGTGAAGAGGGATAGACGGAAGTCAAAAAATACGTTGGAAGATATTAAAAGCGACTTCATGGTCAATAATATCCCACCAAATTTGGTTTTTTACCGAGTGCAATGGTATCGGTGATTCATATAGCCGACTTCACTTAGTGAGATAAGACTTTTATTGTTGTTGTTATTGTAAAGCTGATAATATGCTTACAAAAATGACTATAACTTACAGTAACAACTATTCATCTATATGTGCAGGATTCTAAAAGGAAGTGGACAGGTAGTAGATGGTGATAAAGCAGTTAGCTACACCCACAGAGACCTTGCTACATAATTCATGATTTTTGCTATTACAATTCCACTTCACTCTTCTTGAAAAGAGGGGAGGGCAGGGAAAGTCACTTGGCTGTACTTTATTTTCTTTAGCCTTTTCTTTTGATTTGAGAGGGCTAACATTGTACAACTCATTATAGAGAAGGGGTATTTATGTGTTACCTGCAGGTTGTAGCTACTTTTTCCATTCATGGTATTTTACAAGAGAATTCCTTCCTTCCCTACATTAGGAAATTGATTGCCATTGTGTAGGAATTTTTTTATGTGATGTCAGATACTACAGTTTTGCAATGCAAATGAAAAACTTCTCCTGCTATATAAAGAAAGTGATCAATTTTGCTGTTGCTGCCATTGCTATTTGAAGTGAATCTGAAGTAACCAATGGCTTTATATGGACAAATGTATGTAGATGTTCAGGGTTTTCATGGCTGAGATTGTCTAGTGCATGTTTGAACACACGGTGGAAAACCATGGTGAAGCTAAAATCACAGTGGACAGAAGAAACTTCCCTTAGCTTCTGCGACTGTCCACCATGATTTTGGCCTCACAGAGAAAATTGGAAAACCACCTTGTGTCCAAATATGCAAATTGTTTGTCCATGACCCTTTGTTTCCTTGACCAAATATCAGATTAGTTCTGTAAAGTTTATTATACTAGCTACCAAGTAAAAGGGCTTAACTAAATATCAGATCAATTCTTTGAAGTTATTACTTATTATACAAGTTAGCATGCAAAAGGACTAAAAGCTCAATTTATGGAACAGTCTGTTATTTATTTAATATGTGAGATAGTTGTTACAGTAGAACTTACTTATGATCTGCTATTCTGAGCTCAAATTATTCACGATATTACAACAGACACAGCACAGTATTGCAGCCCGAACTCTGACGACATTTAACTTCATTTCTACCAAATTAAGTTGAAGAAATTAGGTACCTGATCCATGCATTTTAGTCATGAACGTTGCCATCATGGCAACGCCTGGGAATGGTGATTGCGATTTGAGAATTGATGCCTACTTTCCTGAAGGAGTCGGAAGAGAACACGGCATGGAGGCAAGGGATGGTGACCTTCGCAAGATCCTTGCAGCAGCTTATGTGTCAGCATCCTCAGCGTGCTGAACTTGCTGCAAGGACCGCCTTTGTCACCATCTCCTTCAAGAGCCGATTTAGTAACCACCGCAGAGGCAGAGGCGATGATCAAAAGCAGCACGAAAAACTTGAACTTGCTCATTGTAATACCTAACTTGGATTTCCTTAAAACAGCTTCAAGCTTAGTTACAATTGATTAGTGTCAAAGCTCCACTACATATATTGTAACACAAACAAGCAACTATTGATAAAACCTTGTTCTCGAGCATCAGGCTTTAACATTCTTTAGTTTCTTAGGAGAGTAAAGTCCCGCAGATTTTTACTTGTCTATGTAAGTTTAAGCAAAATAAAGCGGGTTCAAGAAGAACCAGGGAATATCATGCATGTGGTTTATTCAGAAAGGGAACGAACAAGATATGAATGGAGGCTTTCTCTTATAATGAAGAACATAAAAACAAAAATTGATTTATGTTTAAACTTCTGCATTTGTATTATAAATAGACGCTCCATGGTTATGAATAATTAAGATAATGTATTTCCCTCTTTTACAGGTTGGTTATCATAGAAGTCAAATAAGTGACAAAGAATGAAAGCTGTGGTCTCATATACTACTTTATTTATTTATTTTATACCTTTTCCCGATGACACTAAGGCTAGATTTATCATTTTAATTTCCACACATACTCCCTCCGTTCCTTAATGACCGTGAGTTTAAGGTTTTGCACATATATTAAGGAATGAGTCGGCTAAATGACCCCATGATTAATTGGTGTCATTCAATCCTATGTCCACATGGACCAATAAGATTGTGTCATTTATTTTATTTATTTTCATATTATTTTTTAATTTTAATTATGGGACAATTTTATTGGTTCATGTGAGCATGGGGTTAAACGACCCTAATTAATCACGGGGTCATTTAGCCAACCCCATTAAGAAATTGTATTAATGTTCTTATTTCTATCAAAGTTACTACCTAACTTCCTAATATACCATTTATCTCTCTTCTTAAATTAGACTCTTTAATTTCCTATTACCATTAATTTAAGGGTAGAATTGGTAAAACATAATTAATACTCTCTTAAACTTTGTAAAGTGACAGATAATTAGGGAAAAAAAGGATAAAAATAGTGACACTTAAATAGAAACGAGGGAGTACTATTTTGCTGACATCCTTGTTTTTGTTGGGGGTTGGTTTTAAAACCATCCCCACTAGTCCTCCCACCACCCCCTTTCAAGTGCAAAGTTACCATTTTACCCTTAAAAACAAATTATATTCCTTACACATCCTTTTCCTTCTTCTTCTTCTTCTTCCTTCACCCACCCTTTCTTTCTTCTTCATCTTTCACTCTCCACTATCCCTTTTTCTATCCTCATCTTCTTATTTCCTTATTTCTCCATAAAAGTTACGCGAGATATTTCCATGAGGAACCAAGACAGAGATGCAAAATTGCAAATAGCCAAATACACAAACTAGTAAGCAATAAAAAAATTCAAAAAATGAGAAAATACAAGAGAAGATAAAAAGCCTGTGAGGTGCAAAAGAATGAAAGGTAAGAACGCGGGTCGCGAACACACAACACAGCAAATTGTATTTTTATTTTTTATTTTTAAAGTTTTTTACGATCTGAAAAATAATTGCACTTAAAAGTGCGAAAATTGCTCTTATTTCGCACTTAAAAGTGCGAAAATGACTATTTTCACGATCTGAAAAAAATTGCACTTTAAAGAGTGAAAATTGCTCCTATTTCGCATTTAAAAGTGTGAAAATTACTATTTTTCACGATCTGAAAAAAAATTGCACTTAAAAGTGCGAAAATTGGTCTTATTTCGCACTTAAAAGTGCGAAAATTATATTTTTTTTATTTTTCTTTAAGTTTTTCATGAACTGAAAAAAAAATTGCACTTAAAAGTGCGAAAATACTCTTATTTCGCACTTAAAAGTGCGAAAATATCGCATTTTTAAATCATTTTTTCAAATCAGTGAGACTTGAAAAACTGGAATAGGCTAAGTAATCGCACCTTTAGGTGCGAAATCCACAACAAAATCGCACCTAAATGTGAGATTTTATACCAGTCCGTCGATGGTTCTACCAAGACCAAATTTTCACAGGAAATGCTCATAATGACACAAAATTTTTCACAACCAACATGCAAGGAAGCAGAAACAAAGATTTGTAACATCAAATCCCAAACAAAATCATAAAAATTAAAAATGGAGAGAAGAGTGGAGAAGAAGAATGGAGAAGAAGAAGAAAAAAGAATAAGAATGGTTGAAGTGAGAAGAAGAAGAAGAAAGAAGAAGAACCGTTAATGCAAGGAGGAAGGAGGGAGAAAATGAGTGGTGTGGGAAATTAAGAGGGGAAGTTGGAAGATTTAAAGTATTATTATTATTTTTTAATAAAAAGGGTATTATGGGAATATTGATAAAAGGGGGATGGTTTTAGGACGAACGGGGTGGTCCTAAAACCAACTCCCGTTTTTGTTTGGTATGATATATTGGTAACTCTTAGTAGTTAAGTTTTAATCTAAAAACATCAACATTTTGTCCATGTACGGTTTCTTTGTATCTTTAATATATCAACTACAATTTTATTTTCAAAATTTTAAGGCTGTGAAAACCAACAACTTTAATTGGTTTGTAGAACAACCACAGGGAAGTTTGGAAGCACAAAGCTTTCAATGGGTACATTAGTGATTCTAGTAGGCAGGGCGATTCATCTACTTCTCATATAGAGATTATGATGATTTAATAATTTATACAATCATGATTTATGGACATCGTAAGAGTACTTCCACCTCTTGTCCACTTCATTTATTTTTCTATCTCATCGCACTACCTATTTTTGGATATTTGTTTAGTATATTTCAAAAGTTTTTAATGTAACCTTTTGGAATGAAAAATTCAAGTTGATACTTAAATATTTTTAAAACAATCTATTTGTGACAATGACATTTAAAAGTTACGGTTTCAAATTCTAATGTTTTTCTAAAACTTTCCTGAATATTAAACTTCCTTTTACAAGTTGTATTGCCGTTACAGTGTTAATATATATTTATATCAGTTTTTATACAATGAGTTAAGAGGAGTTAAATTATTATTGATTAGTTTGTATGTAACATTTTTACAGTTCTTTTTGTATTCAATGGTTATCAATACCATATTGATTTACCTGCTTCCAGCACACACACACACACACACACACACACACACACACACACACACACACACACACACACATATATATATATACGGGGAATGCTAATGGACACCCCCTCTTTTTTTAGAAGGAGTGCATTAGCAACCTACATCTTTTTATTTGAAAAAAAAATCAACTTTTACTTTTAAAAACAAGTTACTTTATTATGGGTATAAAAGTAATTTCACAATTTACACTCTCTCCTGTTCAGCTTTGCAGAGAACAAGCATCGATCTTTCATTCTCTCTCCCCCTCTCTCTCTCCTCCTTCTCTCTTTCTTTCCCTTTCTCTAGCACTTTTGCCAACAACTGCAAGGGTCTCCACCACCTTGTTTCACTTCTAACATCATCTGTTAGATTGCAAAGCATCTCCAATTATCATGAAGGAGAAGGTCCCTCAAATTGCACTTCTACCACTGTTTCTTAGTGCTTATCGCCAGATACAATCTGTTATCAGCCACTTGGGTGACCGCCATGGTCAATATGCACAAGGACGCTGTTGCTGATAAGGCCTGGGCCCACAAGGCACTGGCTGATCGTTAAAGGCGAGTTGATGAGCTGGGTGCTGAAAATAAGGCTATACTTGCTGCAAAATCCAAGTTGGAAAAGGCCTTATCTGATGGCGAGGCTCGTCACTCCAACGCTCTGGCGACCCAAAGGATGGCGTTGGAGGGCGCTTTTCCTGAAAAGAAAAGGAGTTTGGAAGAAATTTTTTCGAAATCCCATGATGACCATTCCGCTCGGGTGCTAGATCAACGTCAGGAACCTCAGGGACGGGATTTGGTGGTTACCGTACGTCAGGTATTGGCTGAGGGATCTCAGGTGATGGAGGAGGAGGCAGTGGTACTTCTACATCAGCATAAAACACCAGAACAAGATATCGATGAGGCAAGTTAAAAAAGAAAGATCTAGGCATCGCAACAGGGTAACCAGGCCAGACAGCACCTGGATGTCCATACCAGAAGATGGGCATGCGCACAAAGCGGCATAAACCTGTGGCTGGGTCCACCTGCCAGACCTTAGGTACCGCAAAGTCTGCAATGATAGTCTCAACGGGAGGCTGTGTCATCCTGGGACCAGGTACCCCGTCTGTAAAAATGAAAGCTACAAGGGTAAGTCACAAAGCATATAAAGCATAAATGGCTATATACAGAAACAAGAAAGATCTGAAGTCAAACATTGCAATCAAACAATTCACCAGTCACAAGAAACATGAACAATGCAATGCATGCCACCCTTTTCTTTGTGTCATCACTCTTCACAGAAGAGTAACTCATCCACCACTTATCGATTCTCATGACTGCTGGGCTCATTGGCTATACACAACCACACTCTTTAGAATGCCGCTAGGGAACATGGGTTCGATACCTTGACCTAATCCTCTTACCGAGCCTTGATTACCGTATTGGCTTTCAATCGGGATGATGCAGCCTTTCCCGGGCTTCCCACTCCACTAGCTGGAACACAGAGGATCCCAAAATTAACGGCCTAGTATTGAGTCGTTCCACTGGATCATCCCCAGGTCACCCCATTTGTGGAATGTCGTCTCAGGTATCTCGGGCATCCACAACAGGTGCACACCGGACTCTCACACAGTGGAAGTTGTCGCGCGTTCTTACTCCTTATCCCTCCACAAAATGCATATGAGCTATGGAAAACAATATCGCACATAAGCAAATCATCTCCCCCTTATTCCCTCTGCATCAACTGCCCTCATTGGCATTTCATAAACATCCCTGACCCAATATATATGACCAGCCATTACTGGGATTTTCCCAGGCATAATGTATTCTTCCGACGACATGTTGGGAATCACAGTACAAAGGTCGACTCAAGCTCTGTCCTCGGAATCCTGAAACCCATGAGAAATGGACCTATTCATGATCATGCTAAGATCTTTCATATTCATTTACTCTAGTGATTATTTATTAAGTTCAATTAATCCTATATGCAAAAGTTCGGCAATGACTTATCATCATTGTCAATTTCTCATCGAGCGATCCCTCGACTTAGGTCACCTGATACCTATCACATATTTCATAATCTCCATTCCTCAGCTATTCTCAGATGGCAATATCTCCTTTCTCAAGAAACGGATGCACAGTTCAATAACACATCATGCAGAGGTTCATAGAATATCATCACACCAACGCCACAGTTCATAACAACATCTTAATTAATTTCTTTTCATTTTATCAAACCAAGCTTTGTTTATCATGAGTATAACAACATCCATAAATCAAACCAACTCAAATAACTCACAATCACTTAATCAACTCAATTCAAATTCACTAATATCAAACAATACAGTCATGAAACAGTCATTTATCAATCACAACATCAAACACAGTAAGTAATTCAATCAAAATCCCACCATCAATTTGGTAGGTCTCAGTATATACCCCCTTCTACTCTAATAGCCCGTAACCTCCCTTACCTGGGGTGTTTTGCAAGCTGATATCCCTCTGCAATACAGTAGGGACATTCCATCAATGTACAGACGTTCAGAATTCATACAATATATTACACTTAAGTCCTCAATTCTCATTTAATTAAATCTGGAACCCTTTTCTGGTCCAAAATCACTTTTCTGTTTAAGGCCATGTTTGGCCAAACTCAAATTATAGCAAATAAGCTAGTTCTTCACAGAATTGATTCTCCAGAATCAATTTCAGCTCTTTTGAAAACAAACTTAGACACTCAAAATTTACATTTTATGCTCCATATTTCAAATTAATCCATTCCCAGCTTGTTTCTGTCCTTTATTCGAGTTCTGGGACCTTTTTTCAGAGGCTCACCATGCTTCTAGAGACTAGGTTCGAGCTCTCCTATGGAGGCTCTATGAACCCGAGAGAGAGAGAGAGAGAGAGAGAGAGCTTCTCTCCTCTCTTTTGTCAACTTCCAACCTTAAAAGCCACATTGCAAGGGCTCTATCGTGCTCTACCAGTTCTCAGAAATGTATGGTCCTGATCATCGTGATACTGACATGCATGAGGGTTTGAAACCGAAACCCTAATGGCTTTGGTTCACCACAAAAAATTCAACATCTTTGAAAACTAATATGATATCTAAGCTCTATAGATGACAAGGAATCGAACGGTGCAGAGAAAATTGAATTCTGGAAAAATTTTCGACGAACCTACCGGAGACGGCGGTCCACGGCGGTGACGTCAACTGAGCTCAGGGGCAGCTTCCTCTCACTTCCAGGAACACGTTGGTGGTGCTGGCTTGGTCTTAAACACAACAGTTTGGAAGAAAACTTCAGTTGCAGGTCACGACTTCCATGGAAGCTCAAACCCTAACTTCAACCCGTTACTTTTCTCTTCAATTCCACTGCCCGGAACTTACATGCAGAAGCACAGGAGTGTAGAGGAGGAAAAATGGAGTGACTTGGTGGAGTATTGAGAGGAAACGAAGAGGTTGATGATGATGGTCAGATGAGAGGCAGAGAAGAACAAGAGCTTCTCTCTCTGCTCTAGCTTCTCAGAGATAGAAAATGAAATGGTGATGGTGTGGTTGGGTTAGCTGTTGGCCTTGTATAGGCTGTAGCCATTCCACTTGAGTGAGATCAAGCTTTGTCTCACAATTTGACACTACACCACTTAGAACCCATGAATTTCCATCAAGGTAACTAGTCAATGGAATCCTGAATTCATGAACCACTCCATTCAGCACTAGAAATGATCATGATGAAGGAAAACTCGTGATTGCATGAGGTGTGGTGATGGGAGGGAGTAGCTGGATAGATTCAAATTCTAGTCCTCCTAGAATTCTACTTCACACTTTGGTCCCCCTCCTCTTATTTTAACAATAATATTCATAGCATATATATATATATATATATATATATATATATATATATATATATATATATATAATCATGTGCATTATTGTATGTTTGCATAATATAAAGAATAATAATGGGTTAAGCAAATAATTAAAGAATATTAGGAAAAATGCAATATCTCATTAGCCATGAGATAGTTAGTCTCCCTAAATTACAATGAGCTAATATATATATATATATATATATATATATATATATATATATATATATAAAGGGGATGTATCTAGTGAGAAAGCTCTTCTTATATGAGAATAGTGAGAATAAATCGTGGCGGTTAGATCTAACAATGAGTGGTCATGATTAAAAGAAATAAGTCACGTGACTTGTTTAAAAAGTCACATGACATTTTTAAGTGGTCATGTGACCACTTATTTCTTTTAATCAGGACCACTCATAGTTAGATCTAACGGCCACGATTTATTCTCATCATTCTCATATAAGAAGAGCTTTCTCACTAGATACATCCCCTATACATATATATTGGTATATTCATTAAACTATAGTAGTATTATTCAGACCATTGAGCTAGCTGGTAAAACAATGAGATGTGACAAGAATAATTCCATCTTACATGGTATCAGATAGATTACATAAACGATAGTAGCCAAACCTCTAGCCATCATTTTTTTTGCCGCTCCTCTTTTTCTCATGGCTAGTGAGGAACTATCACCACCAACACTCCCTTTCGCCACCATGATCAACATGATAACGTTTCGTCTCTCTCTTTCAATATGGCTATCTTATCAGTTATCACACGAGAGGTCTGATACGAAATATAAAGAAGAAATGCACTCCAATTTGCCAATTATCTAGTGTGTGCTTCAACATCATTAAGTACAACGTGAACGAATTTTCATCCCAATCTCTAAAAAAGTTCTATTCAAAGTGATAATGTCGGTTTATATTAGAGTCAACGGGTATCCAAACATACCACAACATACCTCCAATAATTATTGAGAACAACTTGATAATTAATTTATGTACATAACACTTAAAATTACACAACTTTGGAACAGAAAGACCAAATATTGCCCTTTACAAAGACACTGACTTCCAACAATTTAAATTATGGCATGACACTCTAAACGAAACTGACTTTTACAACATGCAGACAACAGAAAAGGACTGGAATGAAGAAAAAAAAAAGGAAAACAAATGAAACGACCCAACATATTTCAGAATCAAGAACTTGCTCCCAATCAAAAGACCTTACGACCTTACAACCTCACATCACTATCTCTGGCTTCAGAATGCTTGACTTGATCTCCTTGTGGGGCAGAACTACACCACCGTTGCTGTAAATTTCATCACACACATGGACATCTTCTCCAAGGATAGTCATGTTCTCCACGCGAGCCCATTGCCCAACAGTGGAATGCCACCCGATGATACTGCTTGATATGCAAGCATGCTGTTTAATCCGAACTCCTCGCATCACGGTGCAGCGCGAAAGCCTAACACCTGGCTCAACAATACAGCCAGGGCCAATTGCAACATCAGGTCCAATGAGACATCCCTCACCAATTTTGGCAGTCTCATGGACAATGACATTGCCCAAAATGTGAGTG
The DNA here is from genome assembly GCA_030819835.1 of Acmispon strigosus. NCBI lineage: Eukaryota > Viridiplantae > Streptophyta > Magnoliopsida > Fabales > Fabaceae > Acmispon > Acmispon strigosus. Next base: position 33,679,821 of record JAUAMA010000007.1, read on the forward strand.
CCACTGGCCAACATAGAAGGAGTCTTTTTCCTCAGCGAGTCCAGGTAGAGTCTCAGGCCAGTAATATAGTCCCTTGGTTGTCCAATGTCCATCCAAAATCCTGGTAGCACCATTGCATACAGCTTTTTATCTGCTGCAATACTTGGAAACACCTCTTTCTCGATAGAAGTGGGCCTCAGTTCAATTCGATCCAAAACTGAGGGGTTCAGTAGGTAGATTCCAGCATTGATTTTGTTACCAACAAACAACTTTGGTTTTTCTACAAATTTCTCAACCTGCCCAGTTGTCTCCTCCGTCACAACAACCCCATATTTTGATGGCTCATCGACCTACACAAGTAGATGAAGTATAAAGATTTGGAATAATATAATTTGTAATAGTCTTTTATTTTTCCCAATTCTATTACCTTTGTCACCATTATGGTAGCCTCTCCTCCATGAGCTTTGTGGAATTCAATCATTTCTTTTAGTGGATACTCACTGATAACATCACTGTTGAGAACAAAAAATGGCTCATTAGAGTCATCTATCAGCTTATCCCTAGCAAGAGCCAAGGGCCCTGCAGTCCCCAGCGGTTCAGTTTCTTGAGAACAAGTGATTTTGATGCCAAGCTTTGCCTCAAAATCCTTCAAGAAATTCAACATCACCTGCAAGAAGAAAAGGTGTTAAGAAACTCAGAATAAGACTTCGTTTACATAAATCACTTCTAGAATATCTACAGTTCGGTAAGGAGAGGCACAATCCTCACCTCTGGTTGGTAATTGATTGCTAGTACCACTTCATCAACTCCAATGTCCTTAAGAGCCTCTATCTGTCAAACAAGTAAATTTGAAATAAAATATGTAGGATGGTATATCAATTATCAAGCCATATTAAGACAAATATACACATAGGACACACATAAATAAATGTTCAAGTAATTGACCGGCACATAGTCATTGATGGAGATAGGATGGTGAGGAGAACAAAATACAAAATAAGCACAGGAGATAGTCAATAAAAATGAAATTCAAAATACCTTCTCAAGCAAGCAAGAAATTTTTTCCCACCGTTTTAACTAAAAGGGAAAGATCTATAATAAACAAATACAAACAAAACCCCACTCCATCAACTGAAAACAGCTAATGAGGGCAATCTATATTAACTCAAACTAAAAGAATCTACTATTTGATAATCATTATTTTGTTGAGTTTTAGAACCAGTCTTAGCACCAGGATTCTGATTCAAATAACAGAAGGAGTTGCTTTTTCTAATCAAATATATAAAGAATAGTGTTGCATACCCAAAAAAAATAGCCAGAATTTTGACAGAATTCAGCATATTCAAGGTTGATTGTTGGATATGATAAAATTTTGCCGATCACTCATCCATAGAAGAGTCAATAAGCATGCCAACTCATTCTGTCAAAAGTTCTTGCTATGTAGTATTTCCCCATAACTTTGACCAGTCCATGATATCTAGAAGAAAATATAACTTGGAGGCTATTCAAAAACAAAGCCAGTCCCTTATTTACTTAGTTAGCACACCAGATTTAAGACTTCAAGAAAAGAGGCTTCAAAAAGTCTTACCTGATGCAGAATCATAGGCTTGTTAGCAAAATCAACAAGAGGCTTAGGAACACTGAGTGTCAACGGCCTCAATCTTGTTCCAAACCCTCCAACCAGAATCAGTGCCTTCATTGTGATAAGCCCTTTGCTTTTCCAGTAAACTGTAAATTCAGAGGCAGATCAAGAAAGGCAAGTTGAGAACACAATGCCAGATATGAAAAAATAAACTCCATGGTCCCCTATAAATATACGCATGCGAAGGAAGAAGAAAGAACTTGCAAGAAACTATTTAGTGACATTTGTAAGAATAAAACAACTGGCAAAGGATTTGCACCTCAGCTGGCAGTTATTTCGAAGAGTGTGACACGGATTCAGCTAAATATGGTAAATGAGAAAGAAAAAAAAAACAGATAAGAAGTCTGTCAAAGAAGCTTGATACACAAGTCCCTGAAAACTTATCTTTCATCCATAACAAGCAACAGAAAAATCAAATTACTTGTCATTGCCTAGAAAGGAAGGTAAAACTGAGACGTAAGGTTTAGCCGGATCTGAAAACAAAAACAAATAATCCAGCTATATACCGACACAAACGTTTAATGAGAATGACAAAAACGGTTCAGTCCTGCTGAAGGTTGATCCAAAGTGGTGTTATATTCAAACAAGAATCATGCTGTAGGGTAAACATTACTGCTTAATTTTAAAAAATAATCACTGTTATTTCAAAATCTCTCTAAGGAAACAAGTTATCTAGCCAAGAAAAACCAATCAATTCTCCAAAATAAGGTAATCCAAACCCCACTTGGTATACTGCTGATCATTTAAGTATGAGGCTATTTGCCTCTTTCAATGTAAGAAGATTTCCTACATAGGTTTCTTAACAAAAAAATTCCATTTAGGAAGCGTTCAAAGTAAAGGGTCGTGCACTAATTCTGCATTATAGAACCTAATACGCTACAGATCCGGAAAAGGTTTGGAATCACTACTAAGGAAAGAAATCTGTAAAAGATCAACAGCCATTCACTAATTTCATACTACCTTTTGCTACATTGCTTACTCTGCCAACAAATACACATCAAACAAAAGATTGAGTCAGGTCAGGTACATGTACCAGATAGAAGTAGAACAAGTAAAATTGAAACTACTGATATCAACATGGGGGAAAGGCTACTCTTTATATGATTTTCAGGAATAAATTTCTCCAAAAAGAACACAACTTAACAAATATACAAGGGAGAGTTATTTATCTAGCTGAAGCTTTTCTGTTGGTTCTTTAGTCTAGCTGAAGCTAGCTTTTATGAATAAACACATACACCGTATGAGGCCCAGGTTCAACAAGCTACCTCTTATTGAAAAATTCTTGCATGAACACAGTGCCAGTTAGATGCAAACAATTAAAAGCTCAAAATAATATTAAACTAACTTTAGCATGAGCTTTGATGAATTTTTTATTTCCATCTTAATGTTTAGATCTTGACCGATTGTGCTTAAAGATGTTGTACTCAATACAAAAATTGTACCCTCTAATCTCATACACTGCACCATAAACAGCAGTAAATTTTTTCAATAATCTTCACCCCACATGCCCCAAAAGCTTGAATTGAAAGGAAAAGGCAAACAAATCCATGAATTGATTCGCCACCGCCAAAGTCAATTTTTTGTTGTTTGGATGTTTCCTTTCACAATTAATTCTAGCTCCAAAATCAATTCTGCGATGAAGCTACAAAACCTAGCCTATGCAGTGAATCATAATCAAAGGTAGGATTCCAAAATTACCCTACAGAAATCATTTTTCATATGAATATATTCAAACTTCACTTTCAACTCACTTTTACCATAATCTGTTTTTACTGAACTCAAATCTATTTAAAATCAATTCTTACCATGCTAATCCAAACATGCACAAAATTACTGAATAGGCAAACTGATTCAACACACGCAACATCAAAACCAGCAACATATAAATGACACATTAAGACTACACCACTACCAGATCTGACTAGTAGACAAATTTGTTGACACCATATACTAAATACAAATTTGAGATTACTATCATTACATTAAACCACAATACAATTATACAAACACCGAAATTTCAAATCATAGAAATTCAGAAACAAGAAGCAGAGTAAACACTAGTTCAATTAGGAACAGCATGATTCAGAATCACACCAGCTACATTGTCAGATTTATTCATCTCAACTCAAATACTAGATTCATGAAGAAACCACAAACGAAGATATCACCTGAAGCCAAAATTGAGATCCGTCGGTGGTCGAATCAGAAACCCCCCAAAACACGAGCGGGTCTGGAAAAACGACCCGACGCAACGGTCCAATCTGTGAGCTGTTACGTTAGCGTTGGTCACTCCTCATCCTTATAGGCGCCAACCAAACATAACTTATAACCCATATGCAAACTTTTTTTGAAAAAGATTTATTTAGATTATTATATTTTAGTCAACTGATTAATTGATTTTTTCTTTTTACTCCTTCAAGGAACCAAATAAGGCCTTGTTTGGTGGAGCAGCGTCGGTGGGTACAGCTTTTGCGGTTTTGCCAGCTCCTGATCGTGGCTACTTCACTTTTTTCAAACGTGTTTTTGTTCTACGCTAGGTTCGTAGTGTAATAATGGTATTGTATTGTGATTGAGTAAGAAAATCTTTAGTTAGGAAAAAATGGGATAACATTCATATTGGTCCTTGTGTTCGGGTTGCCGTCTGAGGCAGGTCCCTTTCCGGAAAATTCTTAGTAAAAGGTCTCTCTTTTTGCACACTATCTGAAATTGGTCCTTGCCGGAGTCGCGAGCTCCGACGAGTACTAATGTGGCTTGTTGACTCGTTTAATGAAGCCTATCTGGATTTTTTTTAATAATAAACAATTTACACATCACAAAATCAAAAAATTAAAAAAAAATCATTTAAACAATTTAACTTAAGTCCCTAATTAAATCCAATCCTAATTTACTACCTCAAATCCTAAATCTCCATTTCCATTAATCAAACATGTTCATCTTCAAACATCTTCTATCATCTTCATCAATTTTTTCAAAAAAAAAAAACACTTTCTCTAAATTTCATCATCTTCTCCAAAAAATTTTCTTCTATATTCATCTTCTCTCCTCTCTCTCACCGTACAACCCTAGATCTAAAGCAAAGGCTTCTTCTTTTCTCCCAAAAAAAAAAAATGCATCAGCATAGCAACACAAAGAAAGCACAAGAGAGAGAACAAAGAATAGAAAACCAAAGGCTGAACTAGAACCGAGAAGGAGATCGCAAGAGATAAAGGGACAGCGAGCGAAGGAGGGTTGATGGCGGTGGGTTCTACGACGGCGGTGAAGGCGCGGCGCGGTGGCCGTTTTGCTCACCGTGGTAGCAAGCGAAGGTTGTGTGGCGGAGAGGAATGGAGTGACGCAGAGGAGGAGCTCAGGTTTGGGTGTCTGGGTCGCAGGGATTGTGGCGCGGTGGCCAGACGATGGAGATGTTATGGCTAGGGATTGGTAATGGCTGAGATTGAGTTTCGATTTGTTCTTCTTTTCATCTCCCTTCTCGCAGTGGTGGTGGCCACGACTTGGATGGTGGTTCGATGATGGAGCCCTTGTCAATGGTGGAGAGCAGCGGTGCGAAGGGGATTTGGAACGAAACAGGGAGAGCTAGATCGAGAGGGAAGTCGAAAGCGTTGTCGGAGCTCTGACGGTGGACGGCGGCGCGAGGGAGTTGTGGATTGCTGGTGGCGAGGAGCAGGATTGTTTGGAGAAGATGATGAAATTTGGAGAAAGTTTGTTTTTCTGGAAAAATTGATAAAGATGATAGAAGATGTTTGAAGATGATGAAGATGTTTGATTAATGGAATTGGGGATTTAGGGTTTGGATAGTAAATTAGGATTGGATTTAATTCATGGACTTAAGTTAAATTGTTTAAATGGTTTTTTTTTTATTTTCTGATTTTCTGATGTGTAAATTGTTTACTATTTAAAAAAATCCAGATAGGCTTCATTAAACGAGTCAGCAAACCACGTCAGCACTCGCCGGAGCTCCGGGCTTTGGCAAGGACCAATTTCAGACAGTGTGCAAACAGATGGACCTTTTGCTAAGAATTTTTCGGGGAGGGACCTACCTCAAACAGCAACCCAAACACAGGGACCAATATGATGGTTATCCCGGAAAAAATAAACCATCTTATGTCTTATATATATTTTTAGTGAATATGCATTTTCGTCCTTAAATTATTTCACTCAATAATTCGTCCATAAACTAAGAAAATATCTCCCGTGGGTCATGTTCTCTAAATGTGTAAAATGTTGGTCAAGTTAGTCCCTACAGACTGACATTTTATGTGACCAAAATAACTAACTTGATTGACATTTTACACATCTAATGACCACGAGAGATATTTCCTTAATTTAAGAACGAATTAATGAGCAACATATACATCTAGAGATAAAAATAGTTATTCACTCTTTTTTTTTTGACATTCCTTATATCAATATTGCTTCTTAACCATAATGGCAGATTTTTGCAAAGCCATTATAAATATATTTGTTGCTCAGAGTGTTTATAGTGTTTTAAAACACAGCTCATCATTCTCTCGCTGAGCTACTGAATTGAATTAATGAGTCATTGGTCGGATCAGTGGGTTACTAGATGGATTGTTTGACTCGGTGTATAATAAAAAAATATTAGGTAACATTAATTAATAACTCTATACTCACAATTCAAAATCAATAGCACCACACAAATACCTAATTAAAAAACCAATAATAAATATTTTACTATAATAAAATGTCACAAATAAGTTTAACGGGATTTATGAAAAAAATATTTATAAAATGTGTCATATATGCTATACTATAAATCATTTGCTTAAGTTGTTTTGCATTCAAGTAAAATCTAATAAATCCAATTGTTTGCTCTGTTACGACCAAATCACAAGATGGCATAGCGAATAGATGCTTCTCCACAACCTCTAGGCTATGTTTGGATGAGTGGGATGGAGTGGGATGGAGCGAGGGGTTGAATATTTTTAAATTCCATTATTTGAATATTTTAGTGAAAAGTGAGATGAAATATGTAGCACCGAATTCCATTGTTTCTTCTCATTTTGTTTCCCTCAACTTGGGTGGTATGGGAAGGAATCACAATTTGACTTTTAAAAAAATATTAATTTAAATTTCTAACCTATGTTTCTTTGCTGCACTTTGGCCTTGCTGCGTTTCTTCTCCTCTCACCAACAACTGTGTTTCTTTGCTGCACCGTTAGCTTCCTTCATGCAATTTCTGCACCGTTGGTTTCCTTTATGCAATGTTCACCTTTATTAGATTAGATCATGAATGACGGAACATAAAAAAAAAAAAAAAAAAACCAAGATAATTCACGCATGAAAATGTAAATCTCAATTATAAAATATCCTAATAATTTGACATGGCATGTTGCTGCGTTATATTGGTTTTATGATTCACTTTTGATTTAATTTGTCTCTCTTTCTCCTTTCATTAGTCATCATAACTAGTCTGCATCCTTTTGAATTACCAATTCAATTCATTTCTTACATTGTTTAATTCCAGCTTGTGCAAAAAGAAACTGTTTATCAAACCATGGCCCCATGTGAGGTTGAGAGGAAATATATATGAGGAGATTTTAATTTTACACTTAAACATTAAGTTAATTATTTTAGTAATTTTATGATAATCTCTTGTTTTAAAACAAGGTAATTTAGGAATAAAAAAATCATTCTGTTCCATTCATTACCCAAACAATAAAATGGTAATTTTGTTTCGTTCCATCATAAGATACCCAAACAATGAAATGGTATTTTTATCCCATTCCATTTCACTCCATTCCATTCCATCATATTCCATACCGTTCCGCTCCATTACGTATCATCAATCCAAACATAACCTAGTGTCAGGGATCAAAATCCATGTTTGATAGTTTTTTAATTAAACACTTACCTAACAGATTTGACCAAGCATACCTTCAAGTTTGGCCGAGTTGACTCCGAGTTGACCATGCTGAGTTTGAACGAGTTAACTGAATTTGACTGAGTTTGACAGAGTCACTTGCATAACCGATCCACAATGGGAACCGGTTCGATCATGGGTCCGGTTCCCGGTTCGACCGGCCCAATCGAACCAAGTCTTAAAACCATGGCTCAAAGTGCTTCTTTTCGGTTTTTAATTTTTCTACCATTTAGTGCATGAATAAACTTATGTAGAGAATTAATTCATTTTTTTAACACTTGGAATACTAAAAGAAAAATAGACAATTAAGCCAACACGAAAAAAACAAAAGAATGTAGAAATTTCCATATATACATAAGAAACTCCTCCCAAGAAGCTTAGCTTGTCAAGTTAAAGCATGAGCAATAGTGTTCGTCTCACGGGAAACATGTGAGAAACTGACATTTCAATCTCTGCTTTGCATGTTATAGTATCCTGATTAATTAATCCTGTATTAATATAATATTTAATTAATAATTATGTTGTGACGTATTATTATTAATTAATTATGCGACACATAAGTTTTATGCGTATGAGCGTAAATCGTTTTGTCGTAGTGTTGTCATCGTTTATATGTTATCGGCATTGTATAACATTAATATCTTCATTGATGATACCTTTGATGTATTAGTATTAATTTTCTAACGACTTGTTGTCGAATTTTCAATATTAAAGTGTTTCGTAAAAATATTATTATTTTGCAACGTTATACGGTTAGCACAATAAATATAGCGAAGAACGTTATATCGATGACGTCAAACTATTTATTTAAATACGGCAAAGTACTTAATTAGTTACGGAAGAGGAAACGATGTCAAAAAATAATTGTCACATATGTGCATGAGTGGGACTTATTTCATGTGTTTGTAGAAGTGGAAGAATGACTTATTTCACTAAGAGGATTAGTGTGCTTGTTTAAGAAGTGGAGGGAAATTAAATTTGAATACTTGGAGTGTGTAAGAGGGTGAAAATGATGTTTTGCATGGAGTAAGAGAGAATCCTATGACAATTGAAAATGACATGTCTCTTAGTTGACCATTTTGACTCTCATTAAGAAGAGATTAAGAAGGATGAAGGTCTTTGTCCTTTTTAGTGGTGTATTTGGAAATTATTAGTGTGCGTTAGGCTTGGATCAACTTTCAAGAGCATCAACCCAAAGAAGGCATATGAGGTCATTAACTTGTGATGTTAGTAATGTCTAGCCTAATTAAGCAAAAGGACAAAGTTACCATTTAAAGCATGAAAATGACCCTTGTATGGGAAATCCAAGACAAAGGTATAATAGGACATTGATATTTTGATGGAGGGACATAAGAGACAATTAAAGAAGCAAAATATCTGCCCTTTAGAGTGTAATGGTCGACCAACACTCTTCATATCGTGTTGAGTCTTCATCATTTTCCATTAAGTGAGTTTTGCTGGAGATAAAGAGAGAAACTAGTGCAATAGAAAGAAAATTCTGCACTATTCTTCTTCCTGGGCAGAATCTTCAAGGCCTTCTAGCACCCCTTGATCATCATTCTTTGCTTCTAACTTCAACTATAAAAAGGTAGTACTCCTCATTATCTTTCTCTGGACATATATTATAAGCTTTTTAATTAAGTATTGAACCCTAGAGCTTCATTTGAAGTTGATAGTCTTGTCTTGATAAATTGGTTTCACAAAAGTTGTTCTTAATGAAAGGATCCATAGTTTCATCTTCTTAGTTTTCTCAAGAGTTGAGTTTTGTGTTGGAAGTGTTTTCAAAGTGAAGCTTTTGCTATGGTACCTTTGAGAAAGTTTAATCCCCATATAACGAGCTTTCCAACCATTTAGTTAGTTTCTTGAAAAGTTATTTTGGTCCAAAAGTGATTTTGAAAAGTGCTTATTTGAAAAAGTGTTCTACATAAACCTAACTTAAGATGATGAGAGGAATCCATTTGTGAAGTTATTTTTTAAAAATAAGTTCCTAGCTACGTTATTTTGACTTGGCCGAACCTACATAATGTATGGGGTTTGGGGTTTTTGATTTTCTATGAGTTGTTTGATGGTTAAAATGCTTGTTTAGGAGTGTTGAGAAAATTTGTGGGATTGTTAGCCAATTTTTGTACCTTAGCCGAACCTATGAGAGCCATTTGTAGAGGTTATATTGTCTTAAAAAATTGATGTTGATGTTGGGTATGTTTAATGGCCTTTGGAAAGAATTTAGGAGTTAAAATCTAAGTTTTTGGAAATTTGAGGACTAGAATAAAATTTTGAAAAGTCAAAGGACTAGAAATATTATTTTACTAAAATTTGAGGACTCAAGTGCGAATTTAGTAAAGTACAAGGACCCTTTTTGCAAATAATTAAAAGTTGGAGGACTTGTTTGCAAATAGTCAAGAGTTAGAGGACATATCATAAATAGTCCATAACTAAAGGATCTTTATAAGATTCCTACTTGTGTGTTGTTTGATAAGTAGTATCATTACTAGAATATTAAGTATTAGTTATGATTGTGTAAGGTACTGGGCTCGAAGGCGAACGAAGTTCAGAAGCTTTCAGAGCACACGTGGATTACATTCGAGGTAAGGGCTCCTACGCACTTTCGGGCAGCTAGCATTGTGACTACATAACTTGTGCATGCTAATTGTAGTATGAAAAGAATTATGATAGCATGATTGTGTGTCAATGGGTAGATAGTATGACTGTGAAACAATGATTACTTTTATAATATAATCATACTAATCCATTATTAGTTTTTATTTAAAGAGACTAATTACTTCATAATCAAATAAACACACCACACACACACACACACACACACACACACACACACACACACACACACACACACACACACACACACACACACACACACACACACACACACACACACACACACACACACACACACACACACACACACACACACACACACACACACACATAAGTTAGTTGGTGTATTAGCGAGACGTGGCATGTTTCATATCAAAGGGGTTGGTCTACTAGAGCCAAAGGCCACTGTCGTGCTAATGAAAATAAAGCTCCACGACCATGCATCATTCCACTTTGCTCATGCTGATGTGTATTAAATCCAACATGGTTGTGCTTCCTGAGGCACAACCGTGCCAAGTTGCGCGGAGAACCTATGTTTAATCTAATGTTTTTCTATATATAAAGAGAGGCTAGGACCTCTGTTAGAGAGAGATTTTAGACAGAGAAAGGTGTGTGCAAATTAGAATAGTGGGAGAGACAAAAAACAGAACGTGACTGACTCTGAAGGAGAAGAAGGGAGCAAAAGCTAAGAAGATCATTCTAGGTTTTTGTAGAACGTTAGCTACTAGAATTTGTGTGTTCTATTTGTAATATGAGTAGTTAAATCCCTTTCTCGAGATTGCAATATAGGATATGATTTGAGCGTCATTTCTTATTATATGTGTTGTTTCATAATTCAGTTATATTTGTGTTTTCCTTTTATGAGCTTAATTTTATATGGCGTGATTAACCATATCACTAGGAACTAATTAGCTCCTAATAAGAGGGATTAATTATGGAATCAATAAAAGGGAATGAGTATATGGAATTTGTTTTGGTACGCTCCTAACATGGGTATTAGAATTAATTCTTCTTTACTTCCAACTTCTTATGTAAGTAGTGAAATATCTCTAGGATATTTCTATGTGCTTCACGCTTATTTTCATTAATCATCTTACAATGACAGTTTGTTTGTAAGTTAATGTAGTCCAGTAGGCCATTTAACAATAACTTAATCGGAGAGTTAATGTTTAAGAAGGTATGATTGACACAATAAGTAATCTAGATAATATATATATATATATATATATATATATATATATATATATATATATATATATATATAATACAGCGGGAGGAGATGATCCAATTGCATTACGATCTTTAAACATTTTAATCTTATCTTTCTCCCTAATTAATATAATTTATCTATTTGCATGCTCACACCGTCATGACCTCAACCATAGAATTATCTAAATTATGAGTCACCCCTAAGTTTAGTTGTCCACCTGGTCTCTTAATTTCAATAACTATAACGGAGACTTAAAATTCTATTACTTGAACCATAGAAAGCAGTTGTTGTTATAAGCCTGCTTTCCCGCAACAATATGTTTCTGGAAACTACAATTAGAAGGTCAGAGATCAAAAGGGATTGATAGAACCAACGAGAAAATATTTAAAATATCCAAGTACCATTAATTTCAACCAAAAAATATTTCCAGAACACAAAAAATGTAAGGCATACGAGGAAAGTTAAAATATTACCATTGTGAGCACTGGTTCTTCTGCTTATTGAGCTATTAACCTTTCATGAGCGCGACTGCGCTTGCAATGGTCGATATGCCGTAGGGCTTGCTGTTGAACGAGCTTGCGCGTGGGAAATAATAAAATGGACTATTGTACACTTGCTAATCTAGGCAATGTGAGACTCGTTTGAGTCACCACTTGCTATTCTGTAATATGGAGGTAGTTGCATCGCTTAACAAAGATGATCGTGTTTGTGAAGTAGATCAAGGTGTTCGGGAACGTGGCTTGGGGGTGGCTGAAAACTCACTGTTTTTGAAATTTGGCGGTCGCGTTCCCGAAGGAGGACGGCGGCAGAGGCTCGTAGATCTAAGAACAATGGCTACGGCAACGGTGGAGCTGGATGAGCAATGAAGAGATGTTTACACAGTTAGGGTCACAATCAATTTTCATTTAATCTTAGTAATGAATTTCTATTTTCTATAATAGTTTAATTATCTTCTCAATAAAAGAATTAATAAAAAAAAACATAAAAAGTCCGGAGACTAAGATGTAAAATTGAAAATTTTGTGGTCAAATTTTCTAGTAAGATTTCTGTTGGTCAACCAGGAGTGGCACGGCTGCACCCTAAAACACTAGTGGCATGGAAGGGCTTCCCATAAATGTTATATCCATATGTTTTTCATTGACTTGACATAATTTTTTAGTTAAAACATGATATGAGATACTATTTACTTAATTAGGGACAAGAAACTCAATCGGTTTTTAAATTGTTCATTAACATCCAAAAGCTGGTATGAGTGGTCTAAGTGGTGCGGAATTAGTGCAGCTCTATCTGGACCTCGTGTAGACATATTCTGGTGTAACAAAAACATGTTTGCTAAGTCTTGTGGAATTTTGTACAATATGAAGTTTTCTGGGAGATTTGGATTGGCAGAAATTGTGTGCTTAGGAAGCCTCTGATGATGTGACTGGTATCTTGGCAAAGGTAAAGATTGTTACTTCATGGAGGAGGTTAATTTCAGTAGGAATATAACCTCCCAGCACTTCTTTTCTTTCTTAGTCTGAAAATCCTATATCTTCTGCAGATGAGTGGGGCTTGTATGACTTGTGGTTGTGGGGCTGGTATTGTTACCTCTCAGCCCTTCATTTCTTAGCAGAATAAGGATAGCATTTACTAATCATATTTCCAAATCGTATTTCTTATCTAATACATATGCATTTACAAAACAAGAGCCAATAACTACTCCAGATTTAGCTCCACAAACAACAGACACAATCAGAAGCACAAAGGAAATCCTTAAAACACCATCAGACAAAATATATTAACATCCAAACAAACTACTTCTCCACCTCTTTCGCCGTGGTAATACTAATTATATACTCAATCTCCTCCGCTACCTCTCTCATTGAAGGCCGGTTCTGTCTCTTCTCTTCCAAGCAACCCAATGCCAGAAACGCCAACGCCTTCATGGTCTCCAACTCCATAGCAGTGGCTCCGCCCTTCAACACAGGATCAATGGCCTCCAACAACTTCTCCTGCTCCATCATCCGCTGCACATAAACCGCCAAGTTCACATCATCCGGTTCCCGATTGAAATCTATCGCCTTCTGAGCCGTCAAAAGCTCGAGCAGAACCACTCCGAAGCTGTAAACATCACTCTTATCAGTCAATTGGTAGTTCCTGTAATACTCAGGATCAAGGTAGCCAAGGGTCCCCTGAGCGCAAGTGGAGATATGGCTCATATCAGTCTGAGCCAGCCGCGATAACCCGAAATCCGAAACCTTGGCGTTATGCTTCATGTCTAGCAGAATGTTGCTCGACTTAACATCTCTGTGGTATATTGGAGGAACAGCCATGAAGTGAAGATAAGCAAGCCCTTCAGCTGTGTCACGAGCAATCGAAAGGCGATGATTCCATGTAATCAACGCGCGACCTTTGGGAATTAAACCCTGCAAGCAATGACAAAACCAGAAAAATTAGATGAGATGCGACAATTAAACAGTAAAAATATGGTTCATGAGTGAAATAGCATTTGAGGAAAATCTCATTTTAGCACTACCTGCAAGTGATCAAGAAGGGTTCCGTTTTCTATGAACTCATAAACCATGATGGGTTGCTCCAATTCCACGCAGCAACCAAGAAGACCGACGAGGTTGCGGTGGTTGACTTGGCTCAAGATGCGAACCTCGTTGAGGATCTGGTCAGTGCCTTTGGCGTTTCCGAGCTTGGCACACTTGATGGCCACGACGGTGCCGTCTTGGAGAATGCCCTTGTACACTTCGCCGTAGCCGCCGACGCCGAGAAGACGGTCGCCGGAGAAATTGTTGGTGGCTTTCTTGATCTCTGTGCCGGTGAAAAGTTTGGCGGCTCTGCCCCCGCCTCCGGCGTTCAGAATTGCTTCACGCTCTCTGGCTATGCGCTCTTGTGCTTCTTGTATGCGTTTGTGGCGTTTGTAGAGCAGAAAGGCAATGGTGGCGAGGATGAGTGCACCTCCAATTCCGCATGCTAAACCTGAACATGGTTGCAATCAAAGTGTTAACAACAAAAGAGCCAGAGGTACCAGTGCATGGAATTCTGGATAGCCGCAATGAAAACTGCTAACGAAAAAAAAAAAAAAAAAAAAGAGGACGATTTATTTCATTCCAGAAAGATATGGAAAACGGGGGTTTTCCCCTTTAGATGAAATATACCACCAGAACCAATTCAGTTCACATGTACGATAAATATCGGTGTATACAGTTTAGACTTTACATGTCCTAGAGAAAAAAAAAAAAAAAGATGAGAAGTATATAATAAATGTGATATATGATGTGACTATGTAGTATTTTATGAATCATAATTGAAAAGTATATATTCAGAAGTTGATTTTGTGAGAAAATTTACACATTCTCAAATAAAATTTTCTATATTTTACTATATTATAATTAAATAAAAAAGTTAATTTCTTCATCTTAATAATTAAAATTTTAAAACGATCCACCTCTGTGATTTACTTACGAAATTGTTTTTTTCACTTTATATTTATGGGATTTACACTTCACTAATTTTTTATCTCATTTTCAAAAGTTTTTTTTCCATATTTCTAATGTGATTTCAGAATCTTAAGATATTAGTCTCATGCTTTATCGGCTGTGATATATCACAATAAACCAAAAAAACATTTCTTTTTTCTATTTATATCACATTACTTGTGATATCTTTTATTTCTCCTTATGCTCTTCTTTATCTCTTTCTAGGGTATTCTTTGATTTTGAGTGTTCATTACACCTTGGCTCCATTCAGAAGTAAGAAACGCGTTTCAGTTCTTGTTTGGTAACTTTGTTTTGAGGTTTCTCCTCTGAACTTTAGTACAACTTGTCTGATAAATTGCTTTTTATGTATATATCCATGTATCAACTATCAATGTTGGATCTAACAATTACACTCACCTATCTTGAGATGTAACATTATTGCATGACCCATTTTAGATTGTAAAATCATTAACCTTTTTTCTTTTATATATCTTTTCAAATAATAGAGAAGTGTTTAGTGTTATAACGATAAATCTTTGGAGAAATTAGTACAATAACGATAAATTTCAAGAGAGGTTGGTGCAATGGTTTCAATAAAATAAAAGTGATTAATGTCTTGTTAAATAATAGAAGTAATGTCAATGCAATAATGAGGGAGTTTGGTGCAATTTTGCCAATTTAATTCTTAGATAAAAAAGTTTTACATATAAAAAAGTATTAGGTGTGAAATTCATTAAAACATATATTACTTTTACATTCTAAGAGATTTTAGTTTTATCATTTAAAATTCTTTTGAACTTACTCTTAAAATATCATTTTTAAAAATAAATTAATATTATAACATTAATTTTTTCAAGATAAGTTCTCTTATTTTACACACTCTCAGAATCAATTTTATTTGTGTTTGATTGGTTCCCCGATTCCCGTGGATATAGAGAGCCCACCTTCAAGTCAAACAAAATTGATTTTTCAACCAAAAGAAGTCAAACAAAAATGTAGTCACATTTTTCTGCGTTTGTCAATTTTTCTAGTTTTCAAAATCTTTTATGTGATAAATAAATATGATTCTGAAAATAAATTAGTTTTTCATTTAACTTTTTTATAAGTAGAAATTTAGAATTACTTTAAGGTATAGATTATTATATTTCTCATCATCTCTCTTTTGTTTTTAGTTCTCTGTGTGTAGGATGAAATTGTGGTATGAATGTCTTATTTTCCAACAAAGAATCACACATCATATATGATTATAAAACTTATCAATTTCTTTTCTAAAATAGAAGAAAGCAATTCCTGAGTGAAATACCTGCTATGAGTGCTGCTTTGTTAGTTGAGTCGTCACAACCATCAGGGTTCTGGCAAGTTATTTCTGCACCAAAAGTCAAACCCAAACTCCATAATCGGTCAAAGTTCCCAACAGATATTTTCTATTTTTAAATAAAAACCAAAAAGAAAAGTCCATGATGATGTCTCTACTCTACAACTTACTTTTGGCGCACAACCCTTGAATCGGGTCCCACACAAGCCCGCTGTTACAGAAGCACCTCTTGATCCCGTTGGCGGAGGAGGAGTCAGGCCCACAAGTCGACGTGGCAGCATCACAATCCTGCTGGGACCCACAAACCGTTTCCCTGGGCGAGACCCACTGAATCTCGAGCCCGGGCCGGGGCCAGCTGTTCGCGGGCAAGCCCGGGTTGAGGTTGACGAAGCTGGAGTAGGCCCGGCAGCCGGAGTCCCTGACCCGGATCTGGTAGGAGTTGCTGGACCCGCCGGTGCGGTAGGAGCAGCAGAGGGGCCCGGCCTGGCACGCGGCGGCGGATGCGGTGGCGTTGATGTAGGCGTGGCAGACGCTGGCGGAGGAGCAGTTGAGCGGCGACTGGAGCAGCGTGAGCGTGCAGTTTAAGTACACGATGGTGTTGGAGCTGGTGATGTTGAAGGGAAGCGTGTTGTTCAGCTGGATCCCTTCGTGCACCTTGTCCGTCGACACGCACGTGCCTGGCACGAGGGGAGCAGGTCGGATCACGAAGCGCTGGGTTCTCGGGTTGATGGACTCGATCGGGTACGAGTTGTTCACCGTGACGAACATCAGCGTCCCCGAGGCGGTGGCGCACTGGATTTTGTACAGGGGGTCGCCGCATGTGGCGGAGGTGGAGAGCGGGAACGGTACCGTGGTGTTGCCGCACGGAGGGCACGGTGTCGCGGCTGATTTTGCGGGAGAGGCGCATGTTAGCAGGAGTAGCGCCGCCGTTACAAGGAGGAGCCTGGACTCCATGGGTGGGAGAGCAGGGAAATGCATGTTCAGTTGTTCACAGTCTGCACTCTGCACGTAATCAATGGTGGCTTCTTTTATATGGTATGTTTATATATTGCTATATTTTACTACCCTTTCGGATTTCGATGACACCTTTTATTTGGCCTAATTTCCACGATTATTGATTTATTGGTATGTTTTACACAGTGGAAATAAAGAGTTGTGAGTTATTGGCTGCTTACGTAGAATCTTTGACAAAAGTCTTCGATATCCTACATCTTTTTCCTAATAATCTTTTACTCATACTCTATTTATTCCTTAAGAATATCTGTCATTATTTTTAGATAATATTTTAATTTTAATAGAGCATTAATTATGTTTTATGAATTATACATTTAACATAATGAAATTTTGGTTTACTTTCATTTTTTGTGCATATAGTTTCATGAATGCATGATTTTGATCCTAGTAATTTTAATTACTTAAATTAAGTTATTCTACTTTTTTCAAAGCTGAAAAAATTTGATCTTATTGTTAATTTATCATCTAATAACTAATAAAAAATTGACATAATCACAATTTTTTATGCTAAAAGTGACAAATCATTTTTTTATAAGCAACATAAATCATCTTAAGTTGTCATTCAAGTAAATAATTGATACACACCAACTTTTTTCATCAATTATTAGATGACAAGTTAACATGAGACCAAATTTGACAATTTTGAAAGTAGTTGGACACTTAGTTTGAACATTTGAAACTATAGTGACCAAAATTAAACATTCCTAAAATTATAGGCACTAAAATTTTGCAAAGACAATTCAACCCATTTTTCTTATGTTGTCTTTATTTATTTCACTTTGTTCTTGCACAGTTAGAGAAAGAAATTGGGTGGTGAGTTCGAAGGAGATTTTTCTTAGGCTAAATCGCACTTTTAGTCCTTACTTAATGCGAATATGCAAGCGAGGTCTCTAAACTTTAGAAATTACAGTTTGGTCCCTAACTATACATGTCGTTTGCACTTTTAAATCCATAATCCTTTCAAAAAATAATGATTTCTGAGTTTCCCAGAAACATTCATGGGGGTTAGAATTGGCACCACCTTCACCCAATTCTAAACCCCAAGGCATTTTCTAAAATACCAATAATACCCATTTTCGGGTTTTAAATCTCGGAATGTAGGTTGTATAATAGTACTACCGGGATATAAAACCTGGTAGTTAAGTTCTTAGATCCTTCTTACCGGGATATAAATCCCGGAACTTGGACGACGTTCCGGGATCTAAAACCCGGAAGCCTAATTGAATTATATATATTACTCAACTTCGTTTTCTTCACCCTTCTTACCCCATTTCTTCTTCGTTCTTCTTCAATCAGGGACCTTTCCAAATTCCGGGTTTTAAAACCCGGAATTTGGTTCTTTCTAAAAACGTTCCGGGATTTATATCCCGGAATATATATTCACCTTGCAGTTGTTTTCCGGGATATAAAACTCGGAAAATAATAACATTTCATTCCGGGATATAAAAATCGGAAGCAATATTGTAGTAAAACTCTTCACATATTTCACAATTTAAATAACTATTCCAAATTGTATATCCCGGAAGCTAATACTTTTCCGGGATTACTGTTCCCATAACCTATTTATTTAGCCTTCCGGGTTTTGTAACACCGGTAGGAGTGAAAATACATTCCGGGTTTACAAATACCGGAAGACAACAATTGTCACTAACATTTATTCCGGATTTTAAAACACGAAAATATTTCCAAACAAGCACAACCTTTCCTCAAACCCACAACTACCTCCACCACCACAACCCACAACCTTCACCCAAAAACCCAACATCCCCATCTCCCCTGCATCTCCAACCTTATCCTCAACCTAGAAACCCAACAACCTCACAACCTTCATGAACACCATCATGAACCCTGACCCATAACCTTACTTATTCTGGTCTACTGCACGCTTGAGGTTCCTTCATGGACCATGGCTAGTGTGTCCCATATTTCCTTGGCAGTGTCAAATTTTTTGTGTTCATTTTTGCTCACGGCACATGTGAGAAACAACCTTGCTTTTGAGTTAAGTTGATCCTCAGTGCGTTGTTCATATGTCCATTATGCTCTGAGAATGGCTTCTCCTGCAGCATTTCTGGGAACATAGTTGCCTTGCTCCACAATGTCCCAGAGTTTATAGCTTGTTGATTCTATAAATAGTTGCATGTGCTTCTTCCAGTAGGGGTAGTTGGAGCCATCAAAGAATGGCGGTTTGTTTGTAGCCGCGCCAGTCGGAAATGTGTTGTTCTCCATGGATCTTTAACTCTTACACCTGTTAAGATGTTAGTTTCTCAGAGCCGTTAAGCTCTGATACCAATTGATAATGATGAAACAACACAAGAAAGAGGGAGTTTGAATTGTGTGTGTAGTTTTAAAAACTTTTCTTTCAATACAAGTATAAGTTTAAATATTCTTTTCTAAAACTTGTGCAACGGAAAATTAACAAAGCTGAAAAGTAAAGCACACAAAGAGTTTATCCTGGTTCACCCCTTTAATCGACAAGGCTACGTCTAGTCCTTGGCTTCACCAAGATTTTCCACTATTCACACCAAACAGTACAAGTATTATGCAGGACTTCTCCTAGTATTCGTAGGACTTCTCCTTACAAGTATTCTACAGGATTTCTCCTAGTATTCGCAGGACTTCTCTTTACAAGTATTATACATGACTTCTCCTAATTCTTTTACAAAGAATTTTTCTTTTCTACAGAGTCTCTTCAAAAAGAGTGATGGTAGAAAGTGTTTAAGCACATATACAGAGATGATATGAAAATGTTTCTCTGTTTTTATAAGTGTGAGGAGGATGAGAGTTTTCACTCTATGAGGACTTCACACTAAGGCAGACGACTAAATTCAGAGTTGTATGACACTTGGTTTCTGAGTAGGTTTCAGAGCTTGTTCGCAATAAGAGACTTTGAAAGCTTGAGGATTTTTTTTCGTTGTTAGTCGCCACTGATTTCAGTGTTCAAGTCTTCTATTTATATCTTCAGTACAATTGTCGTTGGTGAAGATTGTGGAGTTTCGTTTGAATTTATTCTTCTATGAAGGTGTAACGGATACTTCTGACAAGCTTCTCATAAGCATTAAATACAACTCTGCTACGCATTAATTGCAGCATTTAATGCACTTGCTTCTATCGTCCGCTATTCTTTGCTTTGTTTCCTTAAATACTGTTTGAGCATTTAATGCAAAGGGAAACAGCAAAGCGTATCTTCTATTCTGATCACCGAGATTTGATTCTGACCGTTGTGGTGATACGATGCTCGGAAAATAGTGTCGTTGACTTCAAAAATGCGTATCTTGTTGTACGGAGCGTCTAGAGAGCAGGCAAATTCGATGAATATTTTTCTATTAAATATGCTCTTTCTTGATTCTGATGCGAACAGTGCTTCATTTAACATTCAGACTTTGCAAGCCTTCATTGTGTGAACACTGAGGCAGACGTTCCATCTTGAATATGGGCAGACGTTCTTTCTTGAATGTAGTCAGACGTTCCTTTATGAAAGTAGGCATACGTTCCTTCTTCATATTCTCTTGAGCGATAAATTTGAACATTCTGCTTTCCAATTCTTTCAAGAGAGGTGTAGCCATTGCGTTCCTTTTCATTTGATAGATATTTCCTGAAATTAAGACATAGAGTTTAGGTACTTTATCTATCATGATTAAAACTGAGGTAAAATTGTTATTATTCAAAACATGATAAAATATGGAATCGTTTGAACTTAACATGGAGGTGGCGGATTTACGGTATTTGGGATTTGGGGTTCTCTAGTTTTTTTCTCTTCTCTCAGATCCGGTTGTGAGGGAAAAGTTGAGTATTAAACTATAATGTTGAATATGAGTATTTGATTTTGCATTTCGGAGATTTTAGATTTTGATGGAGGTTTTGATTTAGAATTTTAAGGGTTATGGATTAGGGATGAAGAGGAAGATTATGTTGCCATAAAAAAAAATAAAGAATATGTTTGTTTAGTTAATCTTTAAAGTAGGTAAGTTTTTTTTTTAAAAATTAGTTAAGTTAATTATGAATTAAGGTTTTTTATTTTTATTTTTTGATTATCAGTTTATTTAAATTTAAATATTAATTGTATAGTTGTGCAATTAAAAATGATGTGGATAAAGCCACATCAACCCTCCCCCGCCACTTAGCATTTTTGTAGGAGCTCCGCTTCCGACGAGAACTAATGCCAACACGTGCACAATCGCAGGGACTTATTCCTAAGTGTTTAACGGCTAGGGATTAACCCCAAAATGCCTTACAAACACAGGGACTAATATTATCATTGACCCCTTGTTTAACTAATGACTTGTTTATAATTAATCACAAATTTGTTTAGCATAATAAAATTAAAGTATATTCACATTAATTATAAGTAAGCCATTAGTAATAACTTATTTAAACAAAATTATTATTATTATTTTTTTGAAACTTAAAACAAAATTATTAATCAAACGTAAAATAATATATACGACATCTTGGCCACATTTCTTCGGGTAGAAAACTTCGTTTGACTAGTTAGCTTTTGTTTTTTTTTTCTCTACAGAGACGACTAACGCGTTTTCTTCAATAATGCATTTATGTCTACTATGATGGATGGATAAGGATAGTTACATCTCAAATTGCTGAAGTATTTGATACAATTTTTCTTTTCAGACACACAAATCGATTTCTAAAAAGAAAGTGCTTCATAATTAGTTGCACTTACGTACACCTGAAAAATATGATTCTGAGATGATTTGTTAGTTGGTCATATTTCATCATATATAGGAGACGTTTCCATAGAATAATCTAAATCGAATATTAGGTTGAGGTTGACTTGGACTTTATGGTTGGGACGAAATTTCCATGTGAAACAATAACGCGATACAGCAAAGAGGGTGAAAAGAAAGTTAGCTATAGTTTTGTCAAGGAGAGGAATAGAAATATGATTTTGTTTAAATCTGCGCTATAAGAACCCAGAAAAGAAATAGAGTTGCGTAATTTGTTGTTATTTTAAATTAATATTCAAAAGTGGAGGGTTGACTTGGAAAGTAATTATACAAGGATGGCGAGATATAGACAACGATGTCCAGATGCAGATAAGAAGGTTGGCCTCTGACCGAGCGCCGCCAAGGATTTAGAACGCTGTATTTCGATTTGTGTACACCTAAATAATACAGACACTTTTAGATATCTCTTTTTTCTCTTTATTTCTTACTTCCAATTATATCACATCATATAAAACACTTATCACTTATCTCTTATCTCTTTCTAGTGGTCTACACCTTTTAGATGTCTATCAACCTTTAAATGGCATTTCTGCATTGATAGACCTTACGTAAATAACTTATACATTATTAGTAAGTTATTTTCAGATTATTTTAAAATTAATTTATAAACAAGAATTTAGATTTAACTATAACTAATTTTCAGCTTATTTTAATAAATTGCCCAAATTAACTTATGAATAATCGTTTATAGTCATAAACACTTAAACAAGTTAGTTTACTAAACACACCCTAAATACTCACTTTAATTTCAAGTTGGTGGGTACTTTAGTTCCTTAATTATGAAAATTGATAAAAATGTCTTTGAATATTATGGTCTCTTTTTTAGGTAGGAAAGTTTGGGTGGGTTCGGTTTCGCCCACTACCATGGGTCAAGCATGTCTCTGTTGTTGGGTTTTGGACCCCTTCCTATGTGGATAAATACCTAATATGTGCAAGTTCATTTGTCTCACTTAAACTAGCAGAGAGAAGTCAGATTCGAAAAATTGGCACCCCAATCACTCAACTTACCATCCCACTTTAAAGTTGTAAAAGTCTATAGTATTCCGGGTGACATGAACTTCCGAAATTTAAGAACTCGAAATACAATATCACTGTCAATTCCGGGTTCTAAATCCCGGAATAGAAATAATTAAATTTCATTCCCGGTTCTTAAACTCAAAATGTTGTTGAGCCGGTTTGATTCCGAGGTTTCCTATTCCCATAATACAATTTTTTTCATCCCGGATTTTAATTTCGGGAATGCTTTTTCTTGAACTATGTTCCGGGTTTTGCAATTCCAGGAACAAATATGTCTTAGATTCCGAGAATTGCTATTCTTGAGAGCATAAGTTTACATTTTGGGAATTAAGATCTCGGAATGAAAAAATGAAAACTTCATTTCGAGTTTTAAAACACGTAAGCCAAATATGGTTTCGGGTTCTAAAACCCGGAACGACAAAGTGTAAGACCCTCAATTTCTTGTAATTGCACTTTGTCCCTGAACTCCTTATATTTGCATTTTAGTCCCTCGACTCTTTATAATTATTTTGTGGTCCCTTGAATTTGAATAATTAAATTCTAGTTCTTTGACTATTCAGATTTGAATTCAGCTTTAAGGAGCTTTTAATGGTGTTTTGAATTCAAATTTCATTTGGGGGTTATGGGAATTAAGTGGCATGAAGTGGTTTAATGGTCTTGTCTAATAGATTAATGAGTTTGATGGAGAATTATTCTGAATAATGGGATGTTGGGGCGGTTTCCTCTCTCTCCTTTGAGGTTGCAATTGCTGACCATTTTATAGTAGTGGTTCTCTCCTACTCTTCTTCACTCCAAATTGTTTTAACCTAAAAGCTGAAACTCTCTGGGTATTGTGGCTGCTGTGTCGCCCCTCATTTCTTCTCCATTGGTGTTCAAGTTTTGTTCTCCAATTCTCTTCAAGAGTGCCTTGTGTTTGGTCCATTGGGCTAGGGTTGTGCTTCACTTCCTCTTGATCATACTAACAAAGCAAGGTCGGAGATCAAGTGCATGCAACCCATTCGAAGGTAAGGGTAACTCATCGTAGGAATTGCCTTATCGGTTTGTGATGAATTGTGTTTCTGTGTTGAGGATTCTGATTGTGGTTTGTCTTTGGACTGATTCTGGACTTGTTTTAGATGCTATAACATGTTATATGTGGTTTACATGTTATTGAGGTTTGGTGAAATAAACTGAGCTATTTTGAGATACATGATGTTGATGAACCCTATGAGGAATTGACTATATTGTAGATGATGAGATGAGTTTAATCCCAGTGGAATTTTCCCTGAGACTTGTGGGTGATAGGATGGATTAAATCTCAAGTGAGTTGACGGATTTTGTCCCATGTGGGTGTGAAGATGAGTTTAATCCCAGTGGAATCTGCCCTAAGACTTGTGAGTGATAGGATGGGTTAAATCGCCAGTGAAACTGCCCTGAGACTGAGGGTGTTTGGTTGAGGGACTAACAAGCATGGTTAGGTGATGTTTTAACATGAGAACTTGTGAATATATTCTTGTCGTCGTTGTTGTAATTTGTGCTACTGTTTACTGTTTATTTTCATTAGTTGTTTTATCACAATTGATGTTAATTAATTCTTGTGTTTGGAGTTAACCCATTCTGTTTGTTGTGTGTTGATTGGGCGCTTAACGCCATAGATAATCAGGGCAAAGATGTGCATGAAGGATGAATTTGATGCTAAGGCAAGGTGGTGCAAGAAGGTCCAGAAGAACCGGAGAGTCTTGCAGAAGTTTATTTGGTATTTTTATTTTCGCTGCTTTTGAATAAACAGCACTTATGGTGCAAACATAGTATTTTATTACCTCTCGTTCCTTGTTGTTTATTTAAAATATTTATGGGTTAAGTATTATCGTATTTATTTGAGAGACGTTCTATTTTTGAAAATTGAGTTATTTGAGAGAGATTTATATATTTTCCGCTTATTACTATGTGACCCCTCAACCTAAAATTGGTGTGTTACACAAAGCTCTGCTCCAATGGCGGAAGCTTCATCGAAAACACATAAATGAGGAAGTATGAAATGCCAAAATGACGAAGAAAATGGAGAAGAAGCTTACTTGGACAAGTAGAAGTGAAGAAAAAGATAAAAATGACGATGTTGATGAAGGTTGACGTTGATCCAAGGAAGAAGATGAAGAGTTTCACACGGAGGGGGAGAACTCGAGAGAGTGAAAGAGTGAGAGTGAGAGTGAGAGTGAGAGTGAGAGTGAGAGTGAGAGAAAGGGAAAGGTAAAGGGGTTTAAATGAGGACGGTCATTTTAGATATTTAGAAAATATGAGTAGGGTGGGATTTTTTGTGTTGGGGGTACGAAATTTAACACCCGTCATATTAGGGCATAAAAGAGAGTTCACTTTGGCAGGAAAGACAAGAGAAAAGTGAGAGAGAAGAAAGGAGAAACAATTTTCGCACAAACTCATAGCAGTTGTGGTAGATTCATCACTGCGACTTCATTCACCGTTAGGTTGGGCTCAAATTTGGACAGTAAGTTTGCAAGTTCTGGTTCATCAATCTAAACGGTTGGGTCGGTGAGAAAATGTATGAGGTGGGAGAAAACAAGCTCTAATAGAAGCACAAAGTTCTAGTTTTCTTAGTTCTCTATTTCATGCTTGTTGCTTTGTTCTTTGCCTGATTGTTGAGCCTGATTTGTACAGTGATTAGACGACATTAATTATCTTTAGGGATCATTTGGATTGGGACATAGGAAGAGTGGTGAGACTCTCAAATATCACAACAATCCTGTACATTTCTATTGGTTTAGTGGATTTCAAACATGGAGAACGTAGCACAAGGGTGGAAGTGCTGGTTGGTGTAATAACACAAACACAATAGATATATTTAATGAAATTCATGGGAGGATTCTTGATTCACTATAGGTGAGTTTCCCTATCTCCCTAGTGTGAGTACCCCTCTTCTCTGTGATCTCATTTGCTTCCTCCACTCTTCCACTGCCACCTCCTCCTCCTTCTCTAAAAGCTTTTCTCCTTCCCCCTTCAGCACGCTGTTCACCCTTCGAGTACCATCCTCTCCCCCTCTCCGAACCTCCTCCTCCTCCCTCTCCAGTCCCCACCTACCACTCACCCCTTCCCTTCAGCAATGTGTTTTGGCATCTGCTTGTGTCTGTCCGTTATGGTGTGGCTTCCCTACACATTAGTTTATGTTGGCCACTTGGAAACGAACATATGCAGCATAATCGCCTTGTTAGGATTTGTTGCTATGTTTTCCTGCCACATAATTGCCATTTGACTTGTTTTAAGGCCTTAATGAAATATACCATTAACAAAATCAAAAAACTATCCATAAGTATAAGTAACTCCTTGTATTTGACTTTGACTACATTGATAGATGACAAGTTCATAACTAAAATAAATGAATGTGTACTAGAAATTTATCTTTTTATTTTGGTATAGGGGAAGAGGGTTGGGATGACTGAACCCTGCACCCGAAATTTGTATCCCAAGCTTTTACCACTTTAGCTACTAAAAGGGGAGGACCAAAAGAAATATATCTTACTAGTAGGGGTGTACAAGACCCGGCCCTGTCCCTTAACCCGTCCCGGCCCATGTCCCTTAAACCCGCATCTCTTCGGGTTTCTTCGGGTTTGGGGACAGGTTCGGGTTTAAAAATTGAACCCGGTCAATATTTAGGGCCGGGTGAAAGTCAAGTTCAACCCGTCCCACAAGCATCATTTACACACTAACTTCAAAATATGGTTTTGCATATCTTCATTTATAGTCTGGTTTCAAGTGAATATAATTTATATTCTTTTCTCTAATTAAGTATATTGTTATGAAAAACTTCAGTCCTATATAGTTTCTTCCATAATCCATTAATAGGATAGAAATTAGTCTTTTTTTACAGAATGATGTGTATTTATAATTCTTTAGTGAAAGTTGAAATTGATATTCAATTTGTCCTTCGGGCCAACCGGACCCGTCCTTTTGTAGTCGGGTTTGTGTTAAACCCGCACCTCATCGGGTCTCTCCGGGTCTAAGGACGGGTTTCGATTTAGAAACTGACCCTACCAATATTTAGGGTCGGGTAAAAGTCAAGACAAACCCGTCCCAACCCGTCCTATGAACACCCCTACTTACTAGCCTCATTTGTATCAGGTCACATTCATTTATGATTTTGAAAGCGCAACTGTTTCAAGTATCATTTCAAACCTGTGTGTAATTCATTTTTCAAGGTTGACAGAAAAAAACTTAAAAACTAACTGTATCATATCCACAAATCATAACAAACATGCTAGGTGCCAGCGCACTAGATTCTAAGGTATCTAATTAATCACACTGAATAGTTTATACAATTAAATAAAATATACACTATGAAGAATAATGTTTACATCGATGAAAAGGACCCAAATATTCCTTCCCAAACCAGAAACTCCTATTGAATGTAGTTAATGCTAGAGCCAATCGTGATTCATGATGATTCACACCATGAAAGAATGCAAGCATCTAAGCATATGTATACCACTACTGTATGTACATATACATATGACTTTACTATGTTTGGATACCTGCTGACACTAATGCAAACAAACATTAGCACACATTTCGAGCAAAAAGTGAACGGAACTTTTTCTGTGAATTAAAATGAAAGTTCGTTCACCATGCACTGAATTGGTATCCAAACAGATTGTCATCAGAAGAACAGCTAACTAACAAAATTGGGTCAGGTGCATGAAGGAAGCCATGACATCAGGTGGGAGACTCTGCCAGAAGAAGAGTATGCCACCAACCACATGCAACGTTTTTAGCTACACAACCTTCGATGGTGACTTCAGAAGGAACGTTACGGTCGATCACGTCCCCAAGGCCAAGCTGCCACACCCACAAATTACAACTTACAACAGAATGATTTAGTACCAATAATGCCACTAATTCACAAAACAACTATACTCTTATCACTTAAATAACACATGTGGTCAGATACAAATTTTAAGAAACATTGATCCTTTAAAATTGAAATAAAATGCGACACAGGCAATGCACTCACCTGCCCGTACTTGTTCCAACCCCAGCAGAATACTTTTCCATTGTCTTGAAGAAATGAAAACCAAAGAACTAGTGAGAATCTATTTAGAATACAACATTGATGTGCATAATGATGAGAAACTTGTCCCTCAAGTATGTCTGACTAAGGCAAAAAAGAAGAACATGTATATGATTGTTGTGATAGTAAAAATAAGCAATGTGCTATCTGAATTTGAAGTCTTGCTTTACCATCTAATTCAGTTGTACTAATGTAGTGAGTTTTTGCTGGAGCGAGTTTAGTGTATAGCAGAGATTACAATATAATAATTCATAGCCAATCCTCTCCAAAGGTTATTCAAATTTCAGCAGCACCTATGTCATTATGGACTTCCCTAGAGTAAAGACTCAAACATTTCAAAAAAAATAAAAATTGTTTGTTTCATTATTTGCTCTCGCTCTGATCACTTGTCTCGGCGAGTAAAAATACCTTTCTGAACCTTTAGTCAAAACTATCATACAATAAATTAGGGGAATAAAAAATAAAAGGGAAAATGTTAAGTGTCTTAAGAAAGGGTTGTTGAGAAACCAAACAGGATTTCAAATCTAACAGTTGTTAGGGTTACATTCAAGTGACTACAATTGTGGAAGGACAGCTTTGCCTATGCAGTTAAGAAAATGACTAAGCAGGTCTGGTTATTATGGTATACCTGTTATTAGAGCAGTGTGACGAGCCCCACATGATATGCTCTTTACATTCACGTTTTCCAAGCTTGGACAATCCAGTAGCCTCGGTAGAGTCTGCTTCAAAATTCAAGTTAACAACTAATACCACATAATGCTTCAATTGAACTTAGGAATATGAATGATAATCAGACCCAGGCCCAATTGGTAATATAGCAACTGCCCATAACGGAGGGGGTTTACCGATCAAATGGGACTAGGTCGGGTAATACTCACAAAATTTAGTGGGTATGAGGGCAGAATGTGTTCCATGGAACCCAATCTATCCATACCCACAAATATTTTCATTAAATTTTTAATTAGAAGATAACAGATTTTTAATAACTTTTAATTATGCTAAATGATTTTGTGTAATATTTTATAATTAGGAATTGGATGTTCATTAAGTATTTTTTTTCAATATAATTATATGTTCTCTTTTGAGTTAGTGCTCTTCTGTGTTTTGACAATTTTTCATCCTTGATGTTAGTATTAAATTAGCGTTCCTACTTTACAACTTCATCAAAGAAACACATTATGGAAGGTCATATTCAAGTTAACTAAATGTGGATAATGGATCTGATGCCAGTATATAGGTATTCAGAGGGTTAGGGTACATATATTAGAGTTACTACCCACTCAGGTACAACACCTTTTTAAAATGTGGATGTAGAAATGAGTTTAGTACCCAACCCAGTCCTTACTCATTGTTATCCCTACTTAAGAACAATGACATGCATTTGGAGCATTAGCAAAGTGCCATAATGATGTAGTTATAGTACACTGAACGCTAATACAATCATGTCATGTTTCATTTTATATTTTACTGACAAAAAAGTGGGAGCATGTGACATCTATGGTGAATGGCTAGGGCGTACCTCAGCTTGATCAGCACCAGTTCCTAGTTGCCCGAACTGGTTTCCACCAAATGCATATACATCACCATCAGAAGATGTACAGACAGTATGCCACAGTCCTGCAGCAACTCCTTCTATTCGGATACCCAATAAAGAAGATACACAAGTTGGGCTCAATTCATCATCTGTACTTCCTTGCCCACACTTTTCCATAACAAGATAACATTTAGTATAACAAGAATATGCATCTAACAACCGAGAGAGTGATTAGAAAGAAAAATATCGAAAAGGAATAGAACAGATTATCTCTCGTGAGAGTGGAACTCATCTTCAACATCTACATTGTTTTAGTCCCCCATATTCTACTTTACCAACACGTTGATCCTAAAGAATGGTAAACAGTGGATAATATTGAGGCATGGCTTAGGTCAATATATATTTCAACAGATTATAATTTAGCTAAGCAAAGAAAATTCATGATGCATGTGGTAAAGCCTCAAGCAATCTTGGGCAAACCAGCACATAATTTTGAATATGTTCATATAGTAAATATACAGTACCAAGGAAGCATTAGTAAGCGAAAATGCGAAATAAACAAGATATTGCTGACATGCAAATTTAAGCAATAAAGTGAACACCTAAAAGGAGCTACTTGAGTAAAGGTCTAAGTACAATACAATGGCAGATACATCTCATATCAAGAAAAAACCATGTAGCCCAACTGATAAAATTTCATTTTATCTTTGTATCTTACTGTGACCCCCAAGAGGTGAATTTCATCGTCTAGCCCAGAAGGGATTAAGCACTACAATATCCCTTTTAACAAGGAATACTGACGAAATTTTCAGAAAAGTTGACCTCTACATGTGTAATGCTGGTTAACAATATCCTTAGGTAGTTAAGGGAATATCATTTACATTTCCAAATAGGATATGCAAGTAGACAGAAAGTTTCTTAGATATCCCCAATTCACCTTAAATTACCTGTCCATAAAGTCCCCAACCAAATGCAAGCACAGCCCCAGCATCTGTCATTTCAACAGGGAGATAATGGAAAATCAGTATTCATGAATTGTGAAATTGACCATAAATAGATAAGAAGACAATAAGGAAATATTAAGTACCCATGGACGTAGACCAGTTTTCTATATTCTAACTATCCAGTTCTAATTCTAGCATCCAGAAAGACACTATTTATAGACATTCTAATTTCTATCAAATTTATGGACCCTTTTAAGCATTTTGTTTCTCCCTCTCATCAAATCAAACAATTATGTTCTGATTGTGCCATCTAATGAAGTATACCTCTTAACAAATACCTTTAACTGTCAACCCTGTACCACTTAGGTTAATTGCATTATAAATGAAGCACAAGGATATTGTCACTTTTGGTTCCCCAAATAAACTAATGCAGGCTGTCCTGAAAGATATTCACCAGGTAATGCTGATAGACTGACACATATATACCTGTGACTACTGCACTGTGTCGACCTCCACAGGCGATGGCTTTAATGTAACTTCCAGGAACTCTAAAATTGTGCCCCTCTGACCTCAAGTTTCCTCGAGCCAATGGTGCCGGTATATCTTTACCATAAGAAGAGGAATCAATACAAGGAACAAGATGGGGTGAGGACACCATACGTATTCTAGAACCCAAACCAAGCTGCCCTTCACCTCCATAGCCCCAACCCCACACCTGTCCTATATCTGAAACTTCCACAAAATTAAAATCAATGGCATGTCTCAGACATATCTGACCTTCCATAGCCCAAAAAAATCATGCTTCAACCAAAATATGGTCCATTACAACAGATGGTCACATTAAATAAAGTTTAAGCATAGGTTAATAAACAGTCCATAATGTAGTTAATACCTGACAATGCTAGGGTATGGCGTCCACCAGCAGCAACACTAGCTATCCTCACCCCTGGATTTAGTGTTACAAGGCACGGCAAAGCTGTCAGAACATCATCAGATGATGAGGTTTCAGCTGTTTGCTTTGCTGAAGATACTCTCCTTCTCTTTGTATTTTCTTCTCCACTGATACTAGAGGCAACTCCTCCGGTTGATTTTGAGCCTTGAGCACGAGGGCTCACTGTTAAAAAATCACTCTATATCAGTTAGACAGATAAATTCTAACTAAGTATCCTTCTTTGCTCATTATAAATGGGCAGAACTCTTTACTTCTATCTTTTCAGGTTTCAAACATTCTATACTATATCGTAGCAGTTCCCCATTTCCCCAACTCCATTAGACCTTGGCTAGCATAGATCACCACCAGGGAGGGACAAATGATCATTTTAAAGAGGCTAAACATACCTTGCTCCGTCAAGAATGAACTCTGCCTTCCTGGTTCATCTTTTTCAGGACTTACCCCTGTTGATGGTTCACCAAATACTTTTCCAGATGGAACACATTCCTTCCATCCCCATGTGTAAACTTCTCCACAATCTGCAAAGTTACAGGAAAACATTCTTGTAGGATGACCCAAGGAAGAAAACTTATTTGATCGAGAGACAATCTATTCCCTAGTTAAATGATGATTTCTTGAATCCGTTTCGGATTCATTGCTAGTATTAAAAGTTAACCATAAGCAATGGAAAATTTCTCCAGCAACACAATACAACATATTCAATTTTAGTTTATCCCTTCTTCTCTCAATCAAATAAAGTTGGGTTTTATCTCAGGAAGGCAATAAGGAAATTAAGCTTACCTGTTACAGAAACACAATGTGCCCATCCAGCTGTAGCTTTAACAATTGCTTCAGTTGGAAGAGGGAAAGGCTCTGGAATTTCCTTTATAAATAAACTATAAAACTTTAGTTGACTGACAAAAACAAGAAACAGAAAGAGAGAGAACAGTATTATTCTATATGGTCATGCATTACCCCGTGCTTGCCAGACGTCACATAACTTTGGCCTAGATCATCTGTTGAACCCCATGTTATGAGCTTTCCTGGCTCTGATTAAGCAAGAAAGTGTGAGCATGATGAATCATTTTGAGTTAGTAAAATGGAAAATAGAAAATGCTAGAAGCATAAGAGGAGCTGAAACGAAAAAGAGTGATCTTAAACACAAATACAATCATTTAAACAAGAAAACAAGCAACAGCTACACTCATACTGAAGCCAATTCCTTACCCTGGCATAGTGGCATTAAACATGAATACCACCATAAATAGAAATAAGGAGGACAATAAATTCCATGGAGTTAAAGGTTGATGAAAATAAGCAAAACCAGTTTAACACAGAAGCAGTGAAAGACTCACAAATAGTTTCATTTGAAATCAGAATGTTGGAGCCAACAAAACCACACACAAACCAAAAAGACTTCACTGGGAAAAAAATCATTGTGAGGCTGAGGGAACTGAACCAAGTCAAGTAAGCTGAGTTTCTCACTCCATTGACAGGGAAATGAAAATACCAATTCACAATTTAAGTCCTTGAAGTATAACTCAAGTGGTAAGAGAGCTGAAGACGGGTTGGGAGGGGGAGGATCCAGGAATGGAAATTCGGCCGAAAAAAAAATAAACAAAAACGAATGCACAATTCAAAGATCGCATTTTAAGCTACTTATCACACAAAAATAAACAAAACAACACATAGGCAAATGTAATGAAGAAGCAATTCCTTTTATTCAGAGCCCTAAAAAACAATTATTTCCACCCACAATTAACTTGACTCTAAAATTAAAAAAATAGTTAAGTGGGAATTTCCAAAATTAAACAAAAAAATCAGCAACCAGAAATAGAAGGGAACTGGAAAAAGGTAAAGCACCGGAGATAGCCATGGCGAATCCACAGCCACCACCGCAAACATCCTTCCAGGAGTAACCCGACGCCGGAGCCCTAACGAGCACAGGCGTCAACAGCGGCGTCCTCTGCGGCAGAGCTCCGGGCAGGTAGCCCCACATATACACCATCCTCTCCTTCGCCCCTTGCATTGCTTCATTCCCGTCGCCATTCATGGCAATTCCCACCAGAAACAAAACACAGAAACAGAGACCCAATGCAGTAAAGTTCAAAACTTTCCACTCAATTTCTGGCGGGTTCTGTTTGGGGAGCGAGAAAATTCGGAGCAGCGTTGAACAGAACGTGACCTAATCTTTTTCCTGCTGGTGCATAAAAGGGGGGTTATTGGGAGGAGCGTATCATTTTCTACGGAACGCAGGTGCCACGTCGGATTGTCACGTGGGTCCTCACACACGTGGCGTCTTGCTAGCCGCTATGTGCTTCGGCCATTTCCAGCCACGAGTTTGGCAGAACTTTCTGGAAGGTCACACCCTGTTTCAGACCAAACATACCCTGTGCGTTAGAAGCAACTACGTGTCCTCTTTCCTCTCTTGCCATTTGTTGTCCCTCCAGAAAAATTTAATCATGCTTTTCAAAAACACATTTAATCATTATGTAAAGCCACGTGGTGGATTGGTGACGTGACACATCACCTAAGCCCCTCCACAAGTGGGAACTGAAGTTGTGAAATACTGAAATAGTATGGGGTGATTATGATGTGAGGGGCCACTAGAACTAAGTTTCTTCACATTTTATTTTATTTTATTTTCACTTATTTTCTCTTTTTAGTTCAGCAAGGGTGCGGGTGGTGGTGGCAGTGGTGGTGACAATAATGGAGATGGTGGTGGTTGTGGTGATGATGGTGATGGTGATGACAGCGGTGGTGGTGGTAGGGGTAGTGGAGGTTGGTGGTGGAAGTAGTGGCAGCGTTGGTGGTAGAGAGTGGTGGTGGAAGAGGGTGGTGGCCAATACATACCGTTTTTTTATCGTTCTTTATCCGTCAATAAACCTCCATTATCAACGGTTTTTATAGGTTACGGATGGCTTTTGGTCGTTGGTGATTAGACTTTTTCTTGTACTTAGGAGTGAGAATTGGTTAGATCGTTCGCAAGGGCCTAAGGTTTAGTCTACATCGGGTCCAGAGCAGGCTAAATTAATAAATAAATAATGCCTAGACTTTTTCAAAAATCTGTTTAGTTAAAAAGGCTATCTCAGTACATTCAAAAAGTTTTGTAGGCCTAACATGCTGACATATTATATAAATTTATTTTATCATCGTTACTATTGTCTCATTACAAGTTTTTTATAATATCTTGATATTATATGCTCATTCACATTTTTAAATTTTTAAACAAGTTGGCTTATACAACGATTTAAGGATATTAGTCTATTTAAAAATCGACTTGTGACCTATTTAAATATCTTATTATAAGTATGATTTTGAAAAGGCTCTCGGACCATAAAATTCGACATAATTTTTTTTTGTCCTAGCCTAGTAGCTTATAATATTTCTAGACTCTTATAGATAGATTTATGTTAATGACCTTAAAGGATAACTCAAGTGGTAAGAGTAGGGGGATATATGAGTTGAGGAGGGGAAGGTCCAGGGATCAAATCCTTGGAAGGGAAACTTGGACGATAAAAAAAAGATAGATTTATGTTAGTATAATTTAACCTGTTGCATATTCGTCACTTGACTTTTACAAATAAGCTTGTTGGCAGATGTAAAAATATTATTATGAAACAGAGATTTAAATAGGCTATCAGGCTAGACAGACTTTCAAGAATGTCCGACCAAGCCTAAAATATAAGCCTAAATGACAGGTAACGGGTCAGGCTCAGACCTTAAGATATAACATGTTTAGTCTCAAGAAGTGGTAGGCTGATTATGAGGTCATGGTGCGTAGGCCCCTCTTAGATAGATGAATAAAGAGACAACAAATTCTTATTATTTTTTAAAGCAAAACTTTATTAATGAACAAGAGTAGTAATATGTACAAAGCAAGCGAAACCCACCAAAAAACCAAGCTCTATCACAGACACAACAAACACCTACCCAACAAACCCTCCACAAAAAGACAATCTCAAATCAAACGAGGATGATTTTGTCTTATCTAAGCCTTTAAACCCCTAAGCATCAGAGCCTCTAAGCCAGGAAATGAAGAAAGCATCCATTGAAGTAAATGAAGTAAGTTCATCATCTGATTCTGGAAATGAAGAAGCACATCTCGTTTTAATGGCAACACATCACTCTGATGATGAAGATGATGAGGTTAGTAATGATAAACCTTCTTATGATAAATCACAAAATGCTTTTGATGACTTGTATGATGTTTGCTTAAATCTTTCTAAGATGTGTGCAAAACAAAAGAAGATCATTTAATCTTTAGAAAGTAAAACTAAAAGCATGCAAAATGAGTAAGATAAAGTTAAAACTAAAATGGATATTCAAAGTGATTTCGTAACTTGTGATAAATGTAAAACCCTTGAATCAAAAATTGTTGAATTAAATCAAGTGATAAACAAGTATGAAAAAGGTACAAATGATATGAATGTTTTATTAAGTAATCAAAGGCATGCTACTAATAAAAGTGGTCTAGGTTTTTCTGATCATGGTCATTCTAGTGAAGTCGAGAAAATTACTTTTATTAGACCAAGTAATTCATATAACGTTGATCAAACAAGGAAAGTACATGACTATTATCCTCAAAAGACAAAGCCTAACATGAAACCTAAGTGCTTTCACTATAACTTTGGAAAACATACTCCCAATAAAAGTTATTATAGAAATGTTGGAGTTCCTAGTGGAAATGTTACATGGGTTGAGAAAGGAACTAACCTAAAAGGACCCAAAGACGGTACCTCGAAAATACCATTGATTTTATTTTACAGTGTGCTTGAAGACCTTATGATAAGAAGTGTTATATACAATTTGATTATTCAAAGCACAAGTAAACAATATGGTATTGGTAAGAATGAACTTTAAACATAAAGATAAAATTTATTACTTTCAATTGGTATTGTGAAGAAGAGTATGAATTATAGTATACGCAACTGTATCACGACTTTTTACCAGTTTGAATCAATCATACAGTGCTTAACAAGTCTGAAAAATCAATTTTCTGAATGAAGTAATTGATTACACCATATGAGTAATCGATTACAGGAAAAAAATTGGCCCAGAATGTTTAAGAGAATCTCAGTAATCGATTACCCATATCTAGTAATCGATTACACTGAAAAAATTTGGCCCAGGAAAATTTCCAGAGATTTTCAATAATCGATTACTGGAACTAAGTAATTGATTACATTAAGGCAAAAATCGATTTTCAAACTTTGGCTTGAATTTTCAGATCTTTTGGTTTGTTTAAAATAACCCCTTATGATATGCTATGATTATGCACTGCTTTTTATTTGTCATGTTGCTTCCCTTTATCCTATTTATCCTGGAATATTTTGTATGGCATTTTCTTCTTTTTGATGAAGTCACAAGGGGGAGAAAGTCTTGTAGTATGTTTGATCATTTTCAGGATACTGAGCTTAAATTGCAAAACAAAGGGGGAGTTATACAAGACAGGGGGAGAAAAGCAAATGATTAAATCAACTTTCAAGAATGTGGTTTGTCTTCATCAAAAAGTGGGAGATTGTGAAGAAGACCTCTTCCTTGACTTAGGCTGAAGTTTTAATGACGACAACACACATCACAAAAAGAAGAAAAGAAGACTTAAAGGAACCAGCTCACAAACTTCAAGTTCATAAATAAAGGTTCTAGTTTTAGTTTAAGTCTTATTACTTAGTGCGCTATGTTTTATTAAGGTCACATTGCATATATATGAAGGCTCATAAATAATTAACTAATTGAGTATAACATGTTTTTACAATTAAAACAAAGTAGAAACACTCAATTAGCCTTTAAAATTTAATAAACTAAGTTCTGGACTTAGAGTAATCGATTACAGGCTTTGACTATTAATGCTCTGAATTCATAACACAACTTTCATAACTCATAGAGCAATCATTCTGAGCAATTTACTCTCATTTCCAAAAGAACACTTATGTAGTTCAACGGTTAAAACTCAGAAAAACTTTGAGTCTTCATTGTGATTGCTTGGAGCATTAAAACTAAGTTCAATCCATTAGATTGAAGGATGTTTAGCCATTGTAAAAGCTTCTTCATCCACCATAGTGTTTGGAGTGTTCGGTGAAAGGTCTGTAATCAGAAAGTGGTTTGCTCTCTGAGGGTTGATAGGTCTTCTTAAAGTCTTTGGCGCAAGCATCGGTAAGAACACTTGATCAATCAGAAAGTGGTGTGCTTTCGGGAAGATTGATAGGTCTTCTTAGGGTCCTTGGCGTAAGCATCTGTAAGAAC
This sequence comes from Acmispon strigosus, assembly GCA_030819835.1. Lineage (NCBI taxonomy): Eukaryota > Viridiplantae > Streptophyta > Magnoliopsida > Fabales > Fabaceae > Acmispon > Acmispon strigosus. The sequence goes on from JAUAMA010000007.1 coordinate 33,717,411, forward strand.
ACTTGATCAATAGTGGGAAAATCCCCAAATCAAAACGGGGGACTGGATGTAGCCTTTTATGGTTTGAAGGTGAACCAGGATACATCACTGCGCGATTCTCTTATCCCCGAACTTCACTTTATGCAATTTACATTTCTGCCGCATAATCGTTTATTGATTGCGAATCTTTCAAAGTAAAAGTTATCATTGTTGAATTGGGATTAATAAGCCGAAAATCGTAAAAACCTAATTCACCCCCCTCTTAGGTTGTTATCTGTACTTACAGTTGTTTCCCTGAATATGTTATGCTTGCAATGTTGTTTGTATTCTCGATTGTTATCGAATATTCAAGCGGAGGGAGAAAGAGAGTTACCAGTCAGACAAGAAGTCCTTCGGTATTGTATGATAAGGGTTTTGTTTGAAACCAAAACTTAAGGATTTTTGAAAAAAGTGCAAGAAGAGAAGTTAATTAGAAACTCAACTAATGTTTCGGAAATACGTTTTTAAAGAATCATCGGATAAGACCGAGAGCTTTCGAAAAGATAAGAATCTGTCTTATGCTTTCTTGAATGAAAAATCATAATATACTAAATGAATATATCAAACTCTTTTGTAATCTATGGACGATCTACTTTCTTCATAACACAAGTTATATTTTGTAAGGAGTCATAAGACTTATCTTTTGAAGAAGAATCATAAGACATACATTTGGAAGGGAATCATAAGTTAAGTTTTCGGAAAAGGATCATAAGACATGTTTTCTAAAAAGAATCACAAAGTTTTATGAAAAGAATCATAAGAGATATTTTCATAAGAAAAGATGAGAGTTTACCCGTAAGAGAGTGATGAGTTGATCATCGATTGTAATTGATGTAGATCACTGTCAGATGTGGCCAAGTGACGAGAGATGATGTGATGTAAGACAGACACTCAGTTAGGGTGCACCCGCATTGGAATAGGAACCCGGATTCGTATGAAAGATGTTTTCCGTTATGTTGTTGTTTTGATGAGGCTAGGACACCAGTGAGGGTGATCCCAACGGAGACATTTTGAAAAAGAACTCAAATGTCGATGAGGACGATTCGTTGCATGTGACTAACTGTTAGATTAGATCACGCATGCATAATGTCTCCAGAACGACAGTGAGGTCATACCTGTTATTGTTTCCAGGGCGGCAGTGAGATCATGCTTGCTTGTTGTCAAGGAGGCAATGAGGTCATGTTGACCACGAGATAGATGACAGTGAGATTATTCATGTGTTTGTCTAACCATAGGATGACAGTGAGGTAATTTCTATGCCTGTATGACCATAGGTTGACGGTAAGGTCAATCATATGCACGATTGTTGATAGCATCGAGGTTATCAAGTAATTGGTAAGTGGCGTCCCTCCTTTAGTGAATGTTGGCGTAATATCTGAATGATCATTTGAGTATTGCATGTCATGTAGGCTAACATTGAGGTTAGGGTTAACCTGTGGGACCAATAAGTTACCCAGGAGTTTGATTGTGTGACTCTGAGGAGTGTGATATTGTGTTGTGGCATTTTGATTGAGTAGTTGTGCCTATAATTGTTCAATATATAGTTGTGATGTGACCTATATATATTGTGATCTACTTAACTGTATACTATTATTATTTTACCCCTGTAATCCTTCGAGGAGTTTGTTTTAAAAATACCATAAAAAATGCCATTTAAGGACCCATACCTTATTAGACACAAAGCCTGCACCCACCCTAGCAAGATGCGAATCTGATTTGCTCGTCAACATCAAATTAGTTGTGATTTGTGAGCAGCTTCGCCTTTGAATTGGCCCAACCATCTCTCCTTAAGGAACAAATTTTTACAAGGGTTAAATAAGTTTTTGGTCCCTAAACTATAGGCGACTTTTGATTTTTGTCCCTCGCCCAAAATCTTCTGAATTACACCCCTGAACTATGGGAAATAGTTGGAAAATGTCCCTGTCGGAGTGGTGGTCAACACCGCCATGCTTGTGTGTTCCGATTTGTCTACGTGGCTTTTGCCACTTTAATTAATCAAGCCTAGTTGGATTTTTTTTCATTTAAATTTAAATTTATTTCAATTCCAGATTAGATTAACTAATTATTAAAAAATAAAATTTATTAACAAATTACAAAATAATTAATCTTCTAAGTTTCAAAAAAAAAAAAAAAAACAAATCATCATCTTCAACATCTTCATTCATCAACATCTTCATTCATTAACATCTTATTCATCTTAAAAATAAAACTTAAACATTTTTCAACATCTTCATCTTCATATTTAGTAAGCCGCAACCCCCACCCCCACCACCCTAACTGCAACCCAGAAACACACCGAGCCCATAACCCCAACCAAAAACCAAAAGAAAAAGTTGACCAAAACCCAAAAAACTCATCTTCCCCATCGAACCCCATCCAAACCCCAATCTCGCAAGCCGAAACACCTCCCCCCTCCCATCGGAACCCAACCTTCACACTAGCACACCAAGCCACCACCCCTAAATCTCCATCAGATCAAACAATAAAAAATCCCCAAAACCCCAGAACAAGAAGAAGCCACCGCAAACACCCCAAACCCAGAAATCCAACCCGAAAACCTAAGGTGCAGAATAGGAACAACCCTTTCGAAGCCAGGTGAGGCGCATAGACAGAGACATAACACAGAGTTTTGCCCTTTGGTGATATCTGAACAAAAAGGCAAAAACTTTGCTAGGTTTTTCCTTCGATCTGTAGGATATCAGGGGGTTTTTCTCAGCTTTATGGGTTTGGCCTTCGATTTGAACAACCTTCTTCTTCCCTTCTTTGCCTTCGATCTGATAAACCTTCGATCTAAACAACCTTCTTCTTCCCTTCTTTGCCCTCCATCTAAACAACTTTTTAGATTTTGGCTTGCATTTGGAAGAGGAAAGAAGAGATGAGTTGAAGGTGGTTTGTATGGAGGAGATGGTGGAGGAATAAGGAAGAAGATGGAGAAAAGAAAAAAGGCTCACTTCTCTGGAGAAGATTAACCGTAACCGTAACCGTGTTTTGTTTTTGTTTTATTTTTATTATCAACTTTTTGTTTTATTTTAATTAACAACTTTTTTTTTCAAAATAAAAAAGAAATTAATCTAATTTAGAATTGAAATAAAATAAAGAAAAATGAAAAAAATCCAACCAGAACTCTTTAATTGACATGACTTTGCCAAGTAGCCAAATTGGAACACACAAGCACAACAGCATTGACCACCACTCCTATAGGGACCTTTTCCAACCATTTCTCATAGTTCAGGGGTGTAATTCAAAAGATTTTTCGACAAGAGACGAAAATAAAAAATCACATATAATTCAAGGACCAAAAACTTATTTAACCCTTATAACAATGAACTTAATCTTAAAAAAGACAATAAACTTAATGTCTGTTAATTAATAATTTTAAGACAAATAATACATAATTTTTCATTCATACAACTTCTACATAATATATTTTTAATCCATATAAAATTTCATGCCATCTTTTCTTTTATAAAAAATAGGTATCATCAACATGAGATAATCTTATTCGAGTCTTTAATATTTATATTCTCGTGGACCAATCATTTTTAACGTTTTTTTATACACAATACTCAAACATTAAATATTATTTAACATAAATCAAACATAGATCATTTTGAACCAATCATTTAATATACACATTGACAATTACAACGCGTATGCCTTTATTAAATAGTTTTCCATTTTTATCCTATATATCTTTTTATGGTGCTCCTCCACTTATTGACATTATTGGCATCGATTGTGAGAGTTAAAAGGAAAGCCAGGGCCTCCTCCCCTCCTAACTCTCGTTGTCTAAATGATTTTGTGAGACACACGTTAAGATTTTTATTCCAATACCAACAGTTTCGTCGACTACACGTACAAATAAATAAATAAAAAAGGTCATAGCATCTTGTTAGGTGATGCAATGCAAGAATTGAATTGCAATCAAGATTGGTTGCCACTTGCGATCCAACCACATCAAGACTTAATTTTGGGTAACGAATTTTGTCGCTGTCAAAGGTTTCAATCACTCATCACAACCAGAAATTAGCATAAAATAAAATACAAGTCCATATAAATATATGAAGCTGCTGAGTCATGGTTTCTTGCATTTCTTTTCCTAAATGATTGATTATAAAAAGGATAAAATTTAGATGCAATTTCATATGTGAAATTTTTACTGTTATTCAATTATAACACTTTAGCTGAAAATGGGAAGTTGAAGAAATTATCATTTATTAGACAACAACATAAACAGTATTTAAAAAATTGTAAGTAATTTTGTCCTTATAAAAAATGCTGGGTATACATTTAACACTAAAAAATCATATATTTTATTTAACACTAAAAAGTTTTTCCTAAGAATCACACTCTTAGGAAGACATTTGACATTCACCAACCCGATTCAAAATTATGAAAGCAGTTAAAAAAACACTAAAATATCATATTGCACGCAGCAATACAAAATGAATAACAAATTGCTATTTATTACATTTAAGAACACATGAACAACATTTTATGATGACATCTAGTTGATTGAAACATGAAATATCAAGGAATTATTGACAATAGAGGTATTTGTTTTGGGTACAAAAGAATACAAATATTATTTGAGAAAAATAATCTTATAAATAAAAATAATAATCGGTGTATTATCCGTACAATCTCCTTCTATCTCTATATTGGGGATTAAAAAAAATGATGGTAAGTGATGGAATGAATTTTATCTCCTTGTATTACATTTCATTCTCATTTAACTACATCAAACAATAACAAATTTCATCCATCCCATCCCATTCTAGTCACTCTCATGGATCCAAACATGACAAATGCTAGCAAAAATTCTCTTTAATTGATCAAAAACTTTAATTTAGTGGGACCTACATAAATTTTAATCAATTAAAGAAAAAGCGTTAAAAAGAGAGTGTTGCTAACGTTTCTTATCAAAATAGAGCTCGACATCAACAAGTGTGCACTATCCACTTCCAAAGTCTAAAAACAAAGTAACTAAGAGAGCAATAAATGCAAGCGTAAAAGCAAATCCCCATAACCCTCACAGCCACAAAATTTTCAGATTATGAAAGCACCTCCCAAGAGGGCCCTAATTGGAACCCTTTAAGCCCAGCCCAATGATAACACAATCAAGCAGACACGTTAACCTAAACAAGACACACACAACTCATAGCCACCAGATTTTGGTGGTACAATCATTAAACCAGGTGTGACCCAAAAAACAGTTTATGAATTAGGCCCACTTTTGAGATGGGCCCGTGATTACGTGGCTATCACGCTTCTCCAATAATTGTACGGACTGGGCTTGTAATTTAAATGCTACACCCTGATGTGGTTGATAATGGCTCGGTAATAATTGGTGTGGGAGGGCCAAGGATAAGATGTACACACTTTTGTGTACGACAAAGAACAATAATGCAAAGTTTTGTCAAAAGGTAATCAAGTTATGCAATGTCGGAAGTGGCTAGAACCGTTGGTTTGTCTTCACAATCATGTCAAGAAGTGGTATGTGTGTTACGGGTATAGTGAGTTAGTGACCTAACACCAAATGATGTTTGATGTTTGATGTTAGTGTTTTCTTATGAGTCGTATTATTTGATTGGGAAAGCCTTTGCTTCATTTATAATTATTGTTATGAAAACTATTTGGTACATAAATAAAAGAGAAAAGTGAGAAATACAATACAATAGGTGATATGATGAGAAAAAAAAAGAGATGTAATGGAAAATTAAGAGAGATGTAAAGAAAAAAGTTGGTGAAAATAAAATGAAAGAAAAAGGGTGGCTTCTAGGGTGCACTTGCACACTAAGTGGTGCACCGTGCACCACTCTAAATGACCTGCTATAGCAGGTTTTTTTTACCTGATATTTAAAAAAATTCAAAATAATAATAATTAGTTAATTAATTTAAGAGAAACCGAACATTTAAGATAAATGAATTAAAAATTTTACAAATTTCTTACTTAATTTATATAAATTATCTCATTGGTCCGTAATAAGAGGTAAACTAGACAACCTCACTTTCTTTTCAGGGGATTTTCGTCTCCATTGTGAGAGTCTTATAGTACGATTTTTTTCTCTTCTCTTTTTTTTTTTTAATTCGCCCTCTTCTTTTTTCATCTCTACATCTAACTCTCACCATCTGTGACTTCTACCCACCTCCTCTCCTCACCACACTCTCTTGGAGTTCAGAGCAAAATGACAAGTTCAAAGGCTAGCTTCCATCGAGAAGTACTACTAGCAACACACTATTTTGAACATTCTCACATACACACATTATGATTGATCTATTGACAAAATAGTCAACACATTCTCTCACATATTAAAAAATGTATTCACTTTTTAAAAATTAAAGCAATCCTGTTAAAGTGTGTTAAGAGTGTTACTAGCATATGCATAGACTTATACGTAACCCAGTCTTTCAAGTTCATCTTCAACACTGGCACCTTCCCTCCAAATCTTGTATTCCAGGAGAAATGAAATGGGGGAAAGTTCTATCATTCATTCATCTATATAGCTTACAAACGAAAACTTTTCTTACAAGAGATGGTTGAAAACAAATATATCAGCTATTTACTTTTTATTGAAGTCATCAAACATGATATACCCTACATTAGAACTGTTCTAATGTCAAACTACAATTGAAAATGCTATTCAAAGTAGCCCTTCTAGACTAGCTGGGAAGCCCAGAAACTTCACATATAAATGCTTCCAGATCAGGTGAAACAAAAATGGTGAATCACTCGTATTGACAGGCAGTTCCACAGCTAGGGGGCTATCCATAACACAACTTCGGGGTTGCAAAGATCTAGATTTTAAACTACTCTCTTACGTCCGCCTCCTGACCCGCCTACCATTTGGATTAACTGATTCAGCGGCAAAAGCGTCCGCTAAATCTTGTGCATAAATGCTGCTGCTACTTCTTTTCCTGCTCAGTGGCTGGCTTGGGTTATCATCCGCTGATGCAAATGTCTCCAACAATTCCGACAACATTGACGGGCAGCTCTCTTTCAAATGTTTCCAAGCTTCTGACTGCATTACAGCTGCATGATGCACAATAATCATCACTGAATCTTCAAAAGTTGAAATTTCAATTACTCCAATAAGTTTCGGAAGAACAAAAAGAAAACATTGCTCCTAAGATTACATGAAAAAATTAAATTACAACATGCAAAACCTGAGTTTCTGAAGAAAATGATAGGAATTAGGCATCTTAAGGAGAGGTTGTTACTGTAACTAACAAATCAATAGTTGTTATGGTTAGCTAGTTAGTTAGTAGAATGATTAGTTAGTTAAAGGAAGTGAGTTAGTTAGCATCAGTTAACTGTTAGTGTAACAGTTAACTAGTTAATGAGTTAGTTAGAGAGAGTGAGGAGAGACTATAAATAAGAGGGAGAGGGAAATAGGAGGGCATCTAGAGTATTAAATAGGAGAATACTGGTTTCTTGAATAACCAGTAAGTGTAGTTCATTTCTATTCTTAAATAATAATAATTTTCTTCTCATTCACTGCTGGTACCTGTCACAACATGACAACATTTATGCTAAGACTAAACCTACAGATACCAAAGCAATGACTCACTGTTGACAATTTAGTCGTTCTTTAAGGAGGTGCGAGTACCCGCATCTAGCAATAATTTCAAGTACTGGAAATTCAATACTGAGTTTCAAATAATCTAATCAACTTTGCATAAGAACTTAAAAAAAGAAAAAAGAAAAATGAAAAACTTAGGGGAAGTGGAGAATTTTCATATGTACAACAAATTGATTAACTATGGCTATTGCATGATAAATTCACTTTACAAATTAACTACTCTACTAAACCAATCAATACACAAGGAAAATGTAATGACATGGGTTAGTCATAGCATGTGATAAAAAAACTATCTTGAAAAACAGAGATTAAAGAAGTCAGGTGAACTTAAGTAGAAAAAATAAAGACTAATTTCAATAGAATATGTGAGATGGTGAACAAATAAAATTGTGTGTGAGAGGGGGGGGGGGGTCCAAGTTTAAATGAAGTGTAAATTGACAGTAGCTGCAAAAATAATAGGATAAAACCAAATGAACAAATTACTTTTCAAAACTACTTCAGAGTACAGAGGAACCCAAAAAAAGAATGGCTCTTAATGAACTTCAAATATTGAAGCGCAATTTTATAAATTCAAGAAGTAATGTAGTGTTCTCGTTATAAGAAATGATATCCTTATTTAATATAATGTAACTATCACAGCAAGGAACATGGCTAAACATGGTAATGTCATAAACACAAAGGTACATATCTCTCCAGATTATTGTTATTTTAATTGAAGTATGATGCTTTTGTCAGACTTGATGGCAAGATACATGGACGCCAAACAATAACTTTTCACAAATGCCAACAGAACACATAAGTGATGAGTGTTAGTTTATGCATAAAAACAATGAATAAAACAATTTCTGCAAAATATTGATACATGAGAGTTTTAGTTTGTGCACTTGCATGTGTGTTTCCCAATACATCTAATTAATAACTCAAACAGAAATAATCATGAAGCTTGTGGGAAGTAATCTTCTAAAAAATGGAAACAAAAATGAAGTCTAAAACCACACTTACAGAACAAACAAGTGAGATTCAAAAGGATTTGAAGTTGTAAATTTTAATTAATTTTGAATGTCAGTATAAATACCAACAAGAAATGAAATATGAAAGCTGCATTAGAGCATTGTAGTTATACCACCAAAAAAGACCCATGCATCATTGTCCGAAAGTCCGAAACAAAACAAAACCACAACCTGGTTTAAAAAAACATTGCTCCTAAACAATTTATTTATTGGTATCTGTGTCAATGGGCACAACCTATTGGTACAGTTACAATAATTTATTTATTGTATCTGTGTTCAACAAACAAGCATCAACTGTAACTATACCCACACATATACAATATACATGAAAAGGCTAATATCCCAAAAGTAGAACACCAAGGGCACAGCATATTGAATTATTTATATATTAAAAAATAAAAAATCATCAATATCACAAACAGCCTGTGAAAAGATTTGAGTGGAACTTGGTAAATACTATCCCAAAACGGGGAGAAAAGAAGAAAAGGTTCAAATTTACACTCTGTAATTGGTTGGCGGTGGCTCAGTCCTTGGCATGCAAAAGCCCCTGAGCAATGACTGCTTGTTATTGTCACACCAACAGCCGGTGACCACGAGACCTCGGCAAGAAGTGGTGTCGTCAGCAGCAAAGAACAGAGAAAAAAGATGAGGCTTGGGTCAGAACAAGACCTTGTCACACACTGCGTGACGAGACTCCAGCCACCAGTAGCACTACTAATGGGGAACGACAAGATGGGATGAAAATGGGTAAACGAGCAGGAAGATGGAGAAGTTGAACGAGAGTGACGATGAACAGAAGCTGAATCATGAACGTCAGGGACAGATGGAAAATGGCAAAACAATTATTTTAGTATTTGATTTGGAACGACTTTATAAATTATAACGATTTAAAAGATATAAAATGTAGTTTGTGGTATAAAAATTGTTTTGAAAAATTAATGAAATGTGTCCTAGAGGTGTCCAGCCAAAGAAAAGGGGTACACTCAAGTGTCCGAGCCGCAAAAAATATATTCTTATTCCGACACTGCGAAGAGGTGCTAGACACGTGTCATACAAGTCTACACTCTCCGGTAGCCGGCAGGTGTCTCCCGGACACGCCAATATTACAGGAGTGTTTGTGCTTCATATGTACCCAAAAGCTTCATCGCAATACTAATATAGTCCAAGCTTCATCGTATTACTACTATGTACCCAAAAGCTTCATCGCAATACTAATAAGCTCTGTAACTTGCGCAAGATGATCAGAGTAAAACTACTGAAGAGATTTCTATAAATTTACACTTGAATGAAATACCATAGAGAAAACAAACACATCAAATCCAAAAAAAAAATCTTGTACAGACCAAAAGCCCTAAAAAGATGCAGTCATATCCAAGATACTTCTCAGTTCAATGTAGCTACCAAATAGTGATGTATGTATGTGTGTATGTATGTATGTATGTCTGCATGGATGCATGCATGTATGTAAAATTCTTCTAACTGTAATCAATTAAAAGAAAGGCATGGGAAAAGAAAGAAAAATTGAATAATTCTTTCCTGACTGAATCTTAAGAGTTAAAACCAAGAATCACAAAACAGAATAAAAGTGGTAATACCGAGTGAAGTACTTAGAAAGCCTCATCACTCATATGGATATTTGACCATATAGCATATCAGACATCCGTCGTAACATCTTAGGGTCCCGTTTGTGTTGGAGTCACAACATTCGTTTCATCAAAAGAGGATTTTTTTTTTCATTTCATCAAATTTGTCTCAGGATGGACATTTTCAGTTTGCACTTCTAAACATTAAACAAACAGACTCTTAAAAAAACTAAGAAACATGAAAATGTAATTTATTTGGAGCGCAAGGAAACATTAAGAGTACAAATAATATTATGTTAAAAGAATCTAAATCGAAGTCTTAACATCTAACAACATTTACATTCATATTCAAAAATAATACGCACCTCCCAAGTTTGGTGGATTTGCAATAAATTTCAAACAGATTGCCTTAAGCTGTGGACAGTGGTGTTGCTCAGCCAAGGCAAGTGATGTGGCCACATTGTCAGTTGTAATTGCATCACACAGTTTCGATTCACATAACAGCTTTAGCCTATCAATATTATAGAGATCAGCAGCAGCCACGAGATGCTGCACCATAACAGCATATGAACACATGGGTACTGAGCCCATAACCTCATAGATGTCAGGAAGTTTGTCCGAGTAAATGAAGAGAAGCATTGCCTGGATAAAACAAATAAAAGATTTTTCAGTCATTCAATCAACTGCTTAGCAAGAAAGTGTGAAAAAAATAAGGACGAGTTTGGCTGTGGGAACAATATCTTCAAAAACTACCCACAACTCTCCAAGTATTAGAATGGAATACGAATATGAGATCATAATTGACATAAGAGAAATCCTAGCAACACACTCCAAACAGACTTCAATGTGATTGGTTAAATTTTTAAAAATTCAACACATTTTTTAATATGTGAGAGAAATATGTTGACTATCTTGTAAATAATCACATTGAAGTGTGTTAGGAGTGTGTTTAAAAGAGTGTGTTAGGCGAGCTTGTCATTTTCTTAACATTCTCCACTAAAAGGTTGGAACTTAAAATCCTTTTTTGTTATTTTGATTGAAATAACTTAAACTGTTTTATCCACTCCAAACAACTTCTTTGGTAAGATCAACTGACCGCTTCAAAAACAAAGGCAAACAGACCCAGAGATAACTAATAAACAGAATAACTAAAGTTTCAGTGTTCATACATCACATATGCGAGTAAGAATGGCTATTTCTTATGCTGCAAGAAAGTGCTGAATCATTTCAATGTTCAAATATCACTAACTACCTTGAAGATAAAGGGCTCAATATCCTCCACCACAACTTCCTCTTGCTTAGGATCCCCAACAAGTCCAAAAAACTGTGCCCTAAACACAGGGGACCGGGCGGCGAGAATCAACTTATGAGCCTTGAAGCTTTCACTCTTAACCTTGAAAACTATGTCACAGCCCACCTGAGACTCGAACAATTCCTTAAAATTTAGGCCCATATCCGAAGTAGGCACTACAACACCCGGTCTGGATCCCTCGAAACGAGTCTTCACCACACCAACAGTACAGTGCATCACAAGGCAATCATTCTTCAAATACTCGGAACTTTCCAATTGTGACCGCCTAAAAAACCGCTTGTAACCCCTAAAACACAAACACAAAAAGACCAATCTAATTCCATTAGAATAAACTGAAAACCCTAAACCCCAAAATCCCCCCCCCCCCCCGAGCCCCGAGCAAATTCATCATTACCACATGCTGCCTCTGTACTTCAAAGTATAAGGGCCACTCTCCAAGGGTCGATCGAAGTGGCTATGGACCTTGTGGTTACCCTTCGGGGTTTGATCCATCAAGGTCAATTTGAAGAGAGCCCTGACATCGGCGCCGTCGCTAGCCAGTGCTATGAAGACGGAGACATACATGGAGTTATCTTCGGGGTTTTTACCATCTGGGTAGAAGTAGATAGCCCAATCGTAGCCACCGACGGTAAAGGTGTCACTCATGATGTACTTGCCAGGACCCATTCCTTTGGCCAAAGAATAACCCTTTATCGTCAACTCGTGCGACCCGTTCACGGTTTCGCTGATCGAACGCGACGACGACGACCCTTCCCATGGTTCCACCTTCCGTTCTCCCATTTCACCACCGAAGAAGCCCTAAATCGTGCATCGACCACCGAAACCCTAATTTCCGAAAACGACGCCGGAATTGGAAATTAGGGGGTGGGTGGTTGTGATCGAACGGAGCAGAGAAATGAAATTGAAGTATTGAATTGAAGGGAGTGAAGAGAGAATTGCAGAATCCAGAGAGAGACGCGAGCCACGTTAAGCAACGAAACACGAAACTTGGGGTTTTATGGTTGAAGTTTTAGAAAGGAGATATAATTGAGATTAGAGAGAGAGAGAGAGAAAATGGGAGAGAAGTAACAACTCCGTTTCCACTTTGCATGTCCTTGTTGTTGTTCTATTTATAGGATTCTACTGCCACCGGTGTCACACTCCCTTCTTCGCTTTGCTTGCTTCTTTTCACCACCTACTATTATTATTCCTGATATTTTTAAAATTAAAATATGAACTATTTTCTACAAATACATTATTTTTCTATTGCTATATATCTAAAATTGCATGAGGATCAAAGCAATGCTATAATAAAAATTAAATAAATTAAATCCACCCATTTTAAGAAAAATGCAATATTAGATCTAATGTAAATTATCAAGTTGTTCCTAATATTAAGACGGGATCAGATTTAACATTACATCACAATATTTCACACCCCCTATTTTATGTTCTAAGATCTAAAACCCGAAAATTTTTGGCTTCTAAGTTTTAAAATATCGAAAATTGTGCTTCCAAGATCTAGAACCCAGAACATAAGAGGAGGTGCGAAATTTGTGATGGGGTGTTGAATCCAACTCGAGTTAAAACTATGAAGTCAACTAGTACTTTCGTGATTTGGTCGGTCGTGATAGTGATAAAACACCCAAGAAATGGGGGCTTGAATTGTGTGTGTAGTTTTTAAACTTCTTTTCAGTTATAAACACCTTAGTGGGTTCATATGACAATAAGAGTGTGTGCAGCGGAAGTTAGATTAAACTCAAAAGTAAAGCACACACAGTATTTATCCTAGTTCACCCCATAACCGACATGGCTATATCCAGTCCTTGACTTCACCAAGATTTTCACTATTTGATCAAGATAGTACAAGTATTCTGCAGGACTCCTCTTAGTATTTGAAGGACTTCTCCTTGCAAGTATTATACAGGACTTTTCCTAGTATTAGAAGGACTTCTCCTTACAAGTACTATACAGGACTTCTCCTAACTAGTATTCTGCAGGACTACTCCGGATTCCTTTTCAAGGTGGCTTTGGTGTTCTACAATATTCTCTTCAGCAAAAGTTAGGTAGAAAAGATGAAGAACATTTTACAGAGAGGATATAGATTTAGGTTCTCTGTTTAGGTTGGCATGTGGGTAGAATGAGAGTAATACTCTATGAGCTCTTCATACTGCCGGGTAACTTAACTCAATTTAGGATGGCTTTAAGCTTGTGAGTTATGGCTTGGTTCTGTGGCCAACTTGGTGAGAATAAGTGATAATTTAGTATTCAACTCGCCAAGTTAATCTAAAAGCTAACTCCTCTATTTATATCTTCAGTAGGGTGTTCTCAGTAAGCTTGACGAAGAGTTGAAAAATAGTTCCGTTGGAGCTTCAGCTTCCTTGTGAGTAACAAACACTTCTGTAATTCTGAAACAGCAATAAATGCTTTCTGTCATGCATTAATTGCAGCATTAATTGCTTTTGTTGACGTCGTCTGGCACTTTAATGTTTTTAGCCTTGAGCTTATGTTTGAGCATTGAATGCTAGTGCAAGCCAGCTAAGAGAGCATCAATTGTTCTGAACAAAAGATTTGGTTTTGACCGTCGAGAAGATACTATGTTCAGAAAGACCCGCTGTTGACTTTGAAAAGATTGCTTGTATTGCGAAACAGCAGAGAGGTTTGTAGAAACGAGGAATAAAGTATTAATTGTGTCTCTTTCTTCATTCTGTAATCAACAGTGCTTCATTTAATGTGTTGACGAGGTAGATAACCTTTAATGCTTGAAACAGTTATGACAAACGAATTCTTCAGAATCTTTGTCGAACGATCTCTTCAATGCTTCTGCCAAACGAACTCTTCAGAATGTCTAGGCAAACAAACTCTTCACCAGAGTCGCCAAACGTTCTCTTCAATAGTGTTGCCAAACGAATTCTTCAAATGTTTGCCAAACGTTCTTCTAAACTTGACTTGGCACACGAACTCTTTAACATGAGTTCCCAAACGTACTCCTTAGGTGGACGTACTCTTTACTGTGAGAGTACTCAGCAGACTGACTTTTTGATGAGTGGCCAGACGTACTCCTCTGGATGAGTTGTCACACAAACACTTTGTTGAAAAGCCGGGACTACTCCTAAGCCGGATATGCTCCTTCAGGTTTGTGACCAGACTTACTCAACTTTGCCAAGTGTACTTCAATTTGTCAAGGCACGTTCAAACACTGGACGGTCTCAACTTGTCAAGTGTACTTTAGTGTTGATTGAGCACAGCTACCCAAGTGCTTTTAAATGTATGACTGTCACAGTAGGCAAATTGGTTCTTTGGTGAGTTGCCGGACGATCTCCACTTATGCGCTTTCTTTTGAGCTGTCGGACGATCTCCATTTATTTGCTTTTCTTTGAACTTCTTCATTTTGATAATGCCTTGTAGGAATCTATGCAGTTGTTCTTCAGTTAGACATATTTTCCTGTATATGAAAATATTCAAGAAGTTAGAAATTTTATCTCTAACACTATTAAGCCTTGAGCGAAATTTTTATTTATCAAAACATAATAATTCATTAAATCATTTGAATCTAACAGGTCGTTACTCTCACGATTGTATTGATCAGTTGTCATGAAGGAAACAACGCTCGTAAGACATCGAGTCTTGAAAGGTGAACTGTAGCTTAATGAGTTTTTAATTAGTAGATCTCCCGGTCAGAAATTTGAATTGTTTCATCAAGTATTTGAGAATGCTTGTTAATTTATGCAATGATCGCAATTATAAATGTTGTATCATAATGAAAGAAGAAGAGTGTAGCTTTTTAAGAAATAATGATTTTTTCTACTCGATCACAATCCTCGTTCGATCTCCTCTTCCTTTACTTTTGATTGACAATATCTCTCTCCCGACCAATTTGTAATGATTGACTTAGTTTTAAGTTAGTCTTTTGCTTGAAAGCAAACAAGGTTTTGTGCTTGTTTTTCCTAGAGCTTAAATTTCCATAAGGGTTTGGGTTTAAGCTTCACTGAACGATCAAGGCTTGTGCTTGAATTTTCCCAAGGCTTGTGCTTGAATTTTCCCAAGACTTAGGCTTATTTTTATTGTGCTGATGCTTAGCGTGGGCGTGTCTCATTAAAAACTTTTCTACCTCTAAAGGAAAAAAGAGAGTAAATCTTATAGGTTCCTTATTCTACACAAGCAAAAGTTTGTATAAACATACATATCCCTCTTTTGACCTACAATAATGGGTTACCTCCGGTCAAAATATATTTTTATAAATAACTTTTAAAACAATAATTTTAATAATATTTCCATTAAAATACCAAATAACCCTCAGATCTTCTTCTTCCTTCCTCACATCCAGACCCCGCCATCATCAGTCCGTCCTCCACCTCTTCTTTTCTTCTCCTCTATCATCTTCATATCTCTTCCTCCTTCTACCCTCAACCTTCGCAACACCCCTTCCAAACACCCGCCCAACTTCCCTTTCTCAAACCTCACGACCCTCTCCCCTCAACCTCCTCGCGACAGTCACCACCACCACCATCATCTAGTCCTCATATGAATACTTGAATACGTTGAATACGTTGAATACTTGACTAATTTCCTCATTTTCTTTTCACATGTTCAATTTTATGGCCAGGACTTGTTTTTTAATCCCTAATTAATATCTAATCCAAAAGAGAAATGCTAATCTAAGGGGAGAGAAAGCAGTGCCGCTGCCGAGGAAAAACATAAACGAAGAAGAGAAAAAATGAGAAGATGGAGAAAGAGGGAAGGGGGAGGAAGACCATCAAAGCGACGACGACGTGCCTCGGAGTAGTGGTGTTCTGGGACGTGGTGGTGTGTGACTACGACAGTGGGCCCAGGAGAGGCGGTACTTGGGAAGCACTAGTACGTTAAAATGGAGGAGGCACCGGCACCGGGTACGTACCCGGTGCGGGTGTGCGGCGGGGCGTACCGGATTTGGCCTCACGCACCCGGTGCGTTTTCGACGCGAAACGACGTCGTTTTCCTTTTTTTTATTTTTTTTTTGTAAAAATTGGGTTTTCAAAGTCAGATACACAAACCTTTCCAAATCACGCAGACCCTCTCACTCTCCTTGTGCGCCGTCTTCTCCCGCTGTCGTCGCGCCTTCTCCCGCCGCCGTCGCGCCTTCTTCCTCCCACCGCTGTCGCACCTTCTCTTCCTGACACTGCCATCGCGCATTCTTCCTCCCACCGCCGTCGCGCCTTCTTCCTACCACCGTCGTCGCACCTTCTTCCTCCTACCGCCGTCGCGTTCTCTTCCTCCTTCATCCCTTCCTCCTTCAGCCGGCGACTGGTACAGTGGTACCTTGTTTCTATTTTCTATTCCTCTACTTGCTTTGAATCTTCTTCTGTTTCTATTTTATGTGTTGCTTTCTAAATTCTAAATAATAGTATAGTACTTCTATTTCTATTTTATATACTTCTTCTTTTGCTTACTAAATAATACTTCTATTTCCTGTGTTGCTAGTTCCTATAGCAGTAGCACACTAGTAAGTTAAATTTACTCTGCCTCTTCCAACTATTATCATTTGTTCATTATTGTCTGAATTTTTGTTACAGTCTAAATGAATTCTTCTCAAGAATCCAGTTCTTCTATCATTTAGTTAAATTTACTCTGCCACAAATTTTGGTTGTTGAACAATCTATCATTTAGTTTTTTTTAATCAACATTAGTGATATTTTTTTATTTTTTTTGAATAAAACATGGGAAATATATTAAGAAGAAATAGAAGGCTCAGAGGCCAAAACATCAGCAGTCACCAAAGGGACAAAATCCAATAGAACTTCCTCCACCCAAACTGTATCTGGATAAGTAGAGGAATTCCTGGCCAGAAAGTATACTACTGCATTACCAGAGCGTCTAACAAAAGAAAGAGATGCAACATAAAAACTATTAAAAAGAAAACGACAATCCCGGATGAGTGAAGCCAAGTAAGAGTTGCCTTCAACCCCCTTCGTCCACCACTGGAATAGTTGAAGGCAATCAGTTTCAAAACAAACATGAGTAAAACCCAACTCAAGCGCCAAAACAACAGCCCAGCGAAAGCAAGTAGCCTCAGCTAGCAGGGAAGACAACGCCGCAGGAGGAGATGACACTGCAGCAGCCAACACCATCCCTTCCCAATCTCTAGCCACCATCCCAAAACCAAGAATGCCTCCACGTCTCATAGAAGCATCAACATTAAGCTTCGTAACTCCTCGTACCGGCCTGGTCCACCTCGCGCTAAGCTCCGTAGTAGGACGGGCTCGCACAACAATGTCAAGCGGCCTCACATGCAACTTTGAAGCCCGCTTCAGAACCCTCGAACAGTCCCAAGGAACCTGCTGAAAAATTGTACCATTTCTGGCCTCCCACAAAGCATAGAACACTGCTTGCACAAAAGATACCTGAATAGGATCTGAATGATGAATTACCTCTGTCAAAAACTCATGAACCGTTTCAAAAGAAGCCACCCTCACTGAAATAGAGGACCCGAACCAGAACTGCTGAGCTGCTTGACAAGAGAGAAACAAATGATCAATCGTCTCCATATCTGCACCACACTGAACACAAGCTGGATCAAGATCAACAGTCCGACGAAACAAAGCCCCCTTCACTGGAAGGTAGTGCATGACCGCTCTCCAAGTCACCTCTTTATGCCTCAGCTGAGAAGGGGCTGCCCAGAAATTTTTCCAATCTGATGCAGCAAGCCTGGGCAAAGAAGAAGAAGAAGCCTCTGCGGTAGACAAAAAATGACGAATAAAGTTATAACCCAATTTTGAGTTATAGTTACCATCAGTTGCCTGTGGCCAAAACAAGTTATCTTGTTCCCCATTAAAAGGCAAAGGAATAGCTAAAATGCACTGTGCAGTGGCTGGGGAGAAGATTTCTTCAACTTCCTCTTGCTTCCAACACCTGTTACTTGGATCAATTAAATCTGCCACTTTAACAATACCAAGCTGAGACACAAGCTCCTCACGATAAACCCGTGGACAACCATACGGAAGCCAATTATCAAGTAAAACTCGAACCTGCATCCCATTACCAATTCTCCATTGAGCTCATTTCTAAAAAATCCAAGTTGTTCTCAAAATGCTAGACCCAGCATAGCTCGGTCTATACCCCCGTTTGGCCTCCATTAGTGATATTGAATGCTTTGATTATGTCTCTTAATGTTATTTTAATTTGTGATATTGTTTATCTGGAATAGATTAGTCATTTTATTTAATATATATAAATATATATTATTTAATATATATATTAACGTACCCGTACCCAGGATTTTCTGAAAATGATGTACCACGTACCGGGTACCCTACACGTACCCGTGCAACGTAGGGCGGTATAGACTATTTTCAGCGGCGAAATCTAGTAATGATGGTGCTGGGTTCCAGTGGGGGATTCAGTATAAAAAAAATTGGCTGTAGAAGACAATGGTAGAGGGAGGCAATGCTGGCCGCGATGGCGATGCGAGTGTGAGATCGAGAAGGAGAAAGGAAGATCAAAAGAGACAGAAAAGAATCAACGCGATGGAGAGGAAGAAGTAGATAGGGATGCGAGAGGATGAGAGATTGAAAGAGGGATACCACGTTTCATGAGTTGATCGGTGGGGAAGAAAGATAATTTGGTGGTAGAGGAACCTGGAGGCAGCCATGACTTTCAAGCAGATCTATAGCACTTCTTTGTGTGCGGCGCTTTGCATGTGGGAAGCAGTGGATGGGATCGGTGACGCCAGAGTGTTGTGTTTCTTAGCAGATTGTGTTGTTATAGTGGGTTTCGGCGTGGCAGCAGTAGGTTCTGGCGTGACGACGACGGTTCTGGCGTGACGACGACGTTGGTGGTGGAGGTGGGGAAAACCAGAGGAAGGGCCTGACATTTAATTCCTAATTTTAAATTATATATTACAAATTCAAGGTGGCTTATAGGGCGTGCACCACTTTAAATGACCTGTTACAATATGGGTTTTTACTTGATTTTTAAAAAAATTGAAAATAATAATAATTAGTAAATACCATTTTTACTCCTTTTTCACTAAAAAAAGAGTATGAGAAAGGAGGAGAAAAACATTAAAAGGGGCTTTATGGTAATGAATAAATTGAAATTGTGATAAATTATAAAAACTAAATAACCTGTAGAATCGGTTTTCAGTTTCTCACCTGAACACTTGGCGCGATCTCATTGGCAGAAGATGACAGTGCATAGTGCACTACTTAAATGGTCGTTTACCCTAGACAACACCCAAATTTAATACATAATATTATTTCTGAAAATAATAAAGTGATTTTTTTATTAAATAAAATATGGAAATTACTGAGGTAATCCACTATTGTTGGTTTGTGTAATTTTTTTTTTTAAATGGAGAATTATGTAATGTTTTTCTTTTTTTAACTGAATAGGTATATTAAACAAGAACAGGGCCAGATGCCACTACATCATGCTGCAAAACAGCTAAAATCAGACAGCATAGAGAAAGATAATTTGGGAAGGGAATACGCAACCATGTTGCCTCCCCGCCTAACAAAAGAAATATCCATAAAATCAAAATGACAAGAAAATGAATGACAACCCTTAATAATAGAAAAAAGATAAGAACCCCTAGGTTTCGGGCGACGCCAAAGATCAAAGAGTTTCAGACAATCAGTCTCAAACATGACCCTTCTGAAACCCAAATCAATAGCCGTGGAGATCGCCCAACGGAAACACAGAGCTTCCGCAATGACGGGGGACGAGACCATGATAGTAGCTGTGGTCGCTGAAGCAAGAACCTCAACCTCAAAGTTCTGAGCCACCATCCCAAAGCCAGCCAAAGTCGAGTCTCGAAGAGTTGCATCAAAATTAAGCTTAAAAATATCTCTAGGTGGTCGGGTCCAACTAGGCGGCCACTCCATAGACTGGCGGGGAACTGCACACAAGTCCGGAACCCCAAGAAGAGAAGCCACACAGTCAAACATAAGCGGTGTGGGCGTCCGCCGATGCTGGAAGACAATCTGATTCCTCCTCTCCCAAATACAATAGGCCGTAGTGATAAAGCAAAGGACAGTCTGGTCATCTGCCATCTCCAAAAACCTGAGAAAGAAATCAGCAAAGGAGAGATCGTTCCAGTCACCCACTCATAAGCCAATCGACGAACCAAACCAAGCCTGAACTGAATCCGGACAATAAAGTAGCGCATGGGCAACCGTCTCGCACTCCACCACCTCACAACATGGACAGGAAGGGTCAATGTCCACACCTCGATGCCGCAATCGACCTCTAACCGGCAAGATATCCAGAGCTGCACGCCATACCAACTCCTTGCACCGCGGCAAGGCACGAGACCGCCACAGACGCTTCCAAGCCTGAGACGGCATCGATGGAACCCCCGAAGAGGAGGCCACGAATGAAACCTGATCCAACATGATAAAGTTATAACCAGATTTTGTAGAATAGATACCATTTTCATTAAAAGGCCAAAATAAATAATCATTATGAGAAACACAAGGAAGAGGAATTGATAAAATATACTTAGCCGTATTAGGGTGAAATATCATATCAATCAAATCTGATTTCCGCCTCCCAGCAGAAATAAGATCACTCACCCGTTGGACATTCACCTCATTGGCCAAATCCTGACAGGAGATAATAGGGAGACCATGAGAAAGCCACTTGTGTTTCCAAATGTGAATAATAGTGCCATCCCCTATCTTCCACTGTCCCCCCATTTCAAAAATCCATCGGGAACCTAGGATACTCTACCAAGCGTAGCTAGGACGAAAATCTTTTTTAGCATCCCACATGTCCCCGCGAGGAAAACACACCGCCTTGTAAAGCCGGCTAACAAGAAGATGGGAAGATGAATTAAGTCTCCACCAATTTTTGGCAACCAGAGCCGTGTTGAAAGCTTTAAAATCACGGAAGCCCAACCCCCCCGACCACTTGGGTCGACAGAGGCTTGACCATTTTCGCCAATGGATACCTCGTTTCTCAGTATCTCCGCTCCAGAAGAACCTGCTAATCATCCCTTCGATGCGGGAGCAAACAGAGTCAGGCAAAGCAAAACAAGACATAACATAAGCCGGAATTGCTTGAGCCACAGCTTTAATTAGAACTTCCCTCCCTGTCCGGGATAGGGAGCGTTCTTTCCATCCTTTTAGTTTTTTAAAAACTCTCTCAATGACAAAATTAAATATTTGGGTTTTAGATCTCCCCACAATTGCCGGGAGACTCAAATATTTGTCAAAACTCTTAACAGCCTTAACCCCCAGAAGCATAGTAAGCTCAGATGAAGTAGATGCAAGCACATTTCAGCTACATGTGAGAGTAGATTTGTCAAGATTGATTTTTTGTCCAGAGGCCCACTCATAGGCCACAATAATGGATTTAACACATTCTGCTTCCTCCGCAGAGGCCTTGGCAAAGATGACGCTATCGTCAGCAAAAAATAAATGAGAAATAACTGGCGTCGATCGAGCAATATAAAGACCAGAAAGAGATGAACTAGTCACCGCTTGTTGGATCTGGGCCGACAAAACTTCTGTGCACAAAATAAAAAGGTAGGGGGAAAGAGGGTCCCCCTGTCTCAGCCCCCTCTGAGGAAGGAATGCCACCTGCGAATTACCATTCAACAAAATAGAAAAATCAACTGTAGTGACACATCGCATAATAAGGTTCACCCAACTGGGGGGGGAATCCCATAGTGCAGAGAACCATCTGAAGGAAAGGCCACTCAACACGGTCATATGCCTTAGCCATGTCAAGTTTTAGGGCCATCATGCCTTTTCGGCTCGAGATTTTTTTCCTCATAAAATGGAAGCATTCAAAGGCGATCAGGGCATTATCCGTTATCAGACAACCCGGGACGAACGCACTTTGAGATTCTGAGATCAGATCACACAGAATAATTTTCAACCTATTTGCAATGGTTTTCGTAATAATTTCAAATATCACATTACACAAGCTAATAGGTCTAAATTAGTTCGCATACTCAGGTTTCTTAACCTTTGGAATGAGAACAAGAAGAGTATTATTAATCATACCTGGAGATAGGTCACCCTGAAGGACCTGCAAACAGAATTGGGAGACATCATCCCCAATTATATGCCAGAACTTCTGACAAAACAGCGCCGGTAATTCGTTTCTTCCCGAAGCCTTTGTAGGATGCATCTGGAAGAGCGCCTCTTCAATATCAGCCTTAGTGAAAGGCTCATTCAGAATTTGGAGTTGAGAAGCACCTACTCTCCCTGCAACAAGGGATACCGCCTCCAGGATACCTGTTGGCGAGGATGTAGTGAACAACTCCTGAAAATAAGAGTTCAAGATCTGAGAAATATTAGCATCCTCAACAACTCGTGTCCCATAATCATCCAAAAGCTGCACAATAGAGTTCCGCTTCTGTCTTTGAGTGGCCTTCTTATGGAAGAAACTGGTGTTTTTATCACCATACTTGAGCCAGTTTGCACAGGACCTTTGGCACCAGAGGATTTCCTCCTGCTCAAGGAGCTTATCCATCTCCTTCTCGGCCTCATGGGCCTCCACCAACACCTCATCAGTTTGAACCTTCCTCTGGAGCTCCTGAAGTAACACCTTTTTGTCTGATATCTTTCGAGGAAGGTCACCATATTTATTTTTACCCCAAGAGTCAAGGGCCGAACTCACCTCATCCATCTTGGTCGGAAGATCCGCAAGGGTTCTACACCAAGATTGAGCTACAATCTCGGTGCACTCATCCTCACTTTGTAACCAAAGTTCTTCAAAATGAAATCTGCGCTCCCGCCTGATTGGGCAACGGTTGCTCAGAGAGCACTTAATAAGAATGGTATTATGGTCTGATTGATGCCGTTCGCGATGAGAAACCCGACTATAGGGCCAAGCGTCATGCCACACCTCATTAGCCAGGGCATAATCAAGACGTTCTTCTATGGTATAAGGGTGGCTCCTTTTATTTGACCACGTGAACCTGTATCTTGAACTACCCACATCAGATAAACCACAAGTTGCACACACCTGATGAATAGCTTGGAGTCTCCTGATATCAGAAGGGTCCCCCCCAAGCTTGTCAGATGGACTCAAAACATCATTAAAGTCACCCACACAAATCCACGGGATCTCCGGCAAGGGCCGAAAAATCTGAATAAGATCCCATGTTTTATGCTTGTTTCTCTCTTCAAGGAAACCATAAATAGCAAGAACATGCATTTGCAAAGAAATCTCAAAGCAGTTGAATAGAAAAAGAATATGGTTACTAGAGGAGTGAAGTACCTGGATGTCAACAGAGCTCCTCCATAACAGACATAGGCCACCGGCTCTAGAGCGACGATCGCCCGAACAATCCACCGGAAAGACATTGGGGTACTCTGCCATCCCTCGTAATTTCCTCAACTCATGACCATAACTACGTGTCTCCATGGCGAAGAACACATCGGGAGCTTCTGAGTGGATGAGCTTAGCCAGAGCCCGTACTGCCCCTGGGTTCCCAAGCCCACGGCAGTTCCACGAAAGGATCCTCATTGGGTATGGCGAGGCTTCCCCACAGCCTCCGCCGCTCCAACCACAGAATTAGTAGTGACCCTCTTCAACGGGGTGAAACACCTGTAGAACCCAAGTTTGAGATAAGCATATTACCCACTATACGTTTCTTTTGGTTGCCAACAACAACTGGACTAAGAGTCTTGCGGTCTTGCTTTGGAGCAGGAACATTCGGTTGGTACAAACCGACCTTTAGGGAAACTGTCATCCCCTCATCATTAAGCTGCTCCTCGACCCCAAGGCTCGCAAAATCCTCCGGCAAGGCGTATTCTGGATCATCAGCAATATCGTCTGGTTCCAGACCAACACCCGCTGCCTGATGTGGGTGAAGCTTCGTAGGTGCTGGCGGAGCCCGATTAGCCGCTCTATCCCGACGGGAACCCCGTTTTCTTCTTGAAGAACCTAGAACCGCCCCATTTGGACGGTCAGAGACAGTATGAGCCGCCTGCTTAGCGGTACCTTGACGATCGCTCTTCCAGCACTTCGTGGGTGCCCGAAGCTAGGGTCCATAAGGAAGATCCTTCGCCGAACCCTTCCCCCTGTCAATAAGTGTTGCGTCACAATCTCGGAGTGTATGTTCCAAGAGGCCGCAGTGGAAGCAAAAATGATGAAGCTTTTTATAAAGAAAATTAGCCTGAAAGGGTTCCCCCCATCTGTCATCATCACGCATCTCTTCAGCGGTGTAGCAGTGTCCACCCACACCCTGATACGCAGGTATTTGCCCAGAATATCATTTTTGTTACTTGTGTAGAATAAGGGAACCCAAATCTTCCACTTTTTTATTAGATGTTCATAAAATATACAAAAGTGGCTATACACAAGTGAGTAGCATTCCACGATCTAGACACTTCCATTTGTTCAATCCTAAATGCTTGTTATCAAGTTCTTCATTTATTTTATAAGGTCAATCCAATTAGCAAATAATTTTCTACCTGGCGGATCTCTTGTTATTTTCCTTATTACCCTTCTCTTGGCTTTTAATATTTTTTTAAAAGAGAACACATATTTCGTTAAATGTTATCATTTTTTCTTATATATGAAAGATATATATATAAGAGAAAATAAATGTAATCGAATCATGTTAAATATACAAAATATAATTAACTAACCTTGGTATTTTCGCATTTACTTAATGCTTGTGAAAACTAAAGATCTTACATTTGGAAAGGGAATTTTAAAAATATTTTGCAAAAAAGTACAGCATAGATAAGGTAACATATATTTCAATTTAGGATAAAGAAGCATTCGACCATAAATGTATTTTTAATATTTAGTTTTAATCATAATATATAATAACTGAAATTTATGGAATTTAATGTAAAGAAATACTATGTCATAAATAGACATATAATGATCAATTTAAATCATCATAATTATAATAATAATAATCAGAATTTAATTTTGGTGTTTATCGATATTCTCT
Source organism: Acmispon strigosus (assembly GCA_030819835.1). Taxonomy (NCBI): domain Eukaryota; kingdom Viridiplantae; phylum Streptophyta; class Magnoliopsida; order Fabales; family Fabaceae; genus Acmispon; species Acmispon strigosus. The sequence continues at coordinate 33,742,796 of JAUAMA010000007.1, forward strand.
CCAGGAGACAATCTTGTTCGAGCCGAAAATATTCATACCATGGTAGGCTAACTCTTCCGGCAGAGATCTTTTTTCCATTCACAAGACTTGAACTCGATATTTTATCTAAGAGGAGTCAAGCATACCAAAAATAATTATAATAAAGTATAGGAACCATAATTTATGTAATTCTCATGGCTGACACTTGTAATACCATAGGAAAAAAACAAAACAATTATGTTATCATAATATTTTTTTTGTTACATGAGGAAGACATGTTATCATAATATAAATTTAATAGTCATCGTGAAAATATATAACAATCGAAATTTAAGAGGTTTAATTTAAACGCATTTTATAATAATAAATATAAAAAAATGATCAAATTGCAATAATAATAATATTCTGAGTTTTAAATCCTAGAATAACTTACCACACTTTTGTGGTTTTCAGAACCCGATAATGAACTTAAGTTGAAGTATTATAGTCTTTTACTACTTTAAAGGGAATAAAAAATGTGATGGTGGTGCCAATTTCAACGCCCCAATTTTTTTAAAAAAAGAAACCATTAGCTTAGCTAATATAGCCAAGTCCTTGTAATTGAGTTTGAGCTAGCAAAAGCCAAGTGTATCAACATTGTTTATTTTTTTTCTTGACAGATGTCACCCATTACTGTACGGTTACATGCCCCTTTAAATAAATGTATTTTCGGAATTCAAGCATGTGTTCTAACTTTTTTAGGGGGTCTTACTTGTCACGAGACCAACACCTTGTCAATTATATCTAACATTTATTTTTGAAACTGGTTGTAACAACATTGCTTAAACTTATTTTGAGGCTAAGGAAATATGGAATACTATATTTTTGACTTAAATATGTTCGGGGTCTCTAACATTTGAAAGGGAATCAAATTGAGTCCCTGGAAAAATTTTCTTTGAAATGTCATCCCTAACAAATGTTTTTTAATCAAATTAAGTCTTTTTGACCAATTTTGACTATTCAACAGAGAATTTTACCTAGTCATCACCTCTACATCATCTCACTTATCCTACATGGACATTTTATTTAATTTTTTCAGCCTTCATCTTCTTCTCTCTTCTCCAATTTCTGAAACCTAAAATCTTCATCATGAACCAGACCCCTCACCCCAGTGGGAAAATTAAAAATGATTAGAGGAAAATTAAAAATGAAAACAAGAAGAGGGTAATTTACGAGCACCCAATAATCAAAATTGAAACTTTTTGGTCTGAAAGGGAAAATTAATAAGAATGAGAAAAAACCTTGCAGATGGGGCAGATGACTTCGAGGCCAACAGCTTTGGCCTCAAGCTGAGAGCCCTTTCCCTTCTGATTCTTCTCCGCGTTTCGCTTCTGCGCTTCAATCTTCTGCTTTCCCCGCGTCATTTCTCTCTCTCTCTCTGTCTCTAGCGTGTGATCGATCGAAGGAACTTGAAACGAGACGACCAACACATAAATATGAAGATCCAATGAGATGATGATGATGATGATAGACAAAATTAATGATGGCGGCGGTGGAGGTGAACAGATCTAGGTCTTCATTTTCTCTTCTATTCTCAAACCCTTTTTTTTGTATAGATTGGTTCAGAGATGAAAAGGGGCAGAGGAGTAGCTGCAGCGCCAGCGATGGTGGCGGTGAGGGGTCTGGTTCATGATGAAGATTTTAGGTTTCAGAAGTTGGAGAAGAGAGAAGAAGAAAATGAAGGCTGAAAAAATTAAATAAAAAGCCCATATAGGATAAGTGAGATGATGTGGAGGCGATAACTAGGTAAAATTTTCTGTTGACTAGTCAAAATGATTTAATTTGATTAAAAAACTTTTATTAGAAATGACATTTTAAAGAAATTTTTTTAGGGACCCAATTACCTTTTAAATTTTCGAGACCCAAATATATTTAGTGCATGTTTGGTTCGCCGTCGCGTCCATCCCGACGCGCGTTTTGGCCTGCGAAACGCCGTTTCTGAGCAGATGTCCATGTTTGGGGATAAAGGACGCACGCGATTCTCCCCAGTCGGACGCGAGTTTGGCGAACGCATCTGAACCCCTGCTTCTCCGTTCCAGGACGCGAGTTTGTTAACGCAGGTTTGGGATTGAATTCTTCCTTTCCACCGATTGCCCCTTCTTTCCTTTCCACCGATTGCCCAGCTTCTTTCTTTCTTCTCCTTGAAGTTTGTTCGACAATGGGTATGTATGTGCTTGCTGAAATTCAGTTTGCTCTTCATCCCCATTGCCCCTTCATCTTCAATTGACATCTGGTTTAGATTCAGATCCCCTTATTTCACCGTTGCTACTCAAATCGCGGCGGCGAGGACCGAGCGGCGAGAACCTGACAAAGCGGCAAATTGCGGCGGCGAGAATGGTCTCACAGGTATTCAATTTTTCCTACGATTAATCATCTTTTTCACACTTGTTATGAAGCTTATGATTAGCACATTGATGAAGAATGTCAATGGCTGTTATGTCATTCAGAAGTGCGTGAAGCACTCCCCACTTGCTGCATGATAAAGTAATTCAGTTCCCCTTTATCATAAGATATTAATTAGTTCAAAAGTTTAGTTTTTTTTTCATTATTTTGATGATTGAAAACTTTATTTCAGCTTCTTCTGGATGAAATAGCTTGCAACTGTGTTGATATTGCAATAGATAGATGCGGAAGTTCTGCTATTCAAAAATGTTTAGGCCTTGCTGAGGAGGGAGCTATATTTCTCTTTTGGGGTCCAAAGAAACTATTTGGTGCAGTATTTAATTCAAATGCAGTTGAACGAACCTCCAGCAAATAAATTGATGGTACAACACCTTAGTGGTGAATTTGTTAGACTCTCTATGGACAAGCATGGTATGCTATATGTTCTGAACCAGATGATGTTGTTGTTATGGTTGAAGAAATAATGACAAGTCCTGAGTTTATGAATGTTATAAGGGATCCTTATGGAAACTTTGTTGCTCAGAGAGCAGTTGAATGCACTGAGGTTTGACACTAGTGTAATTTAAATTATTCATTTTTAGAATATTCATATTCATTATGGCACTATACTTAAAAGAATAAATTGAATGATTGTCAGAATGCAGATTGAGTAGTTCTGCAACAACCACAAAAATTTAATGCTCTTCCTATTGAGTCTGTCTTTTACTTGCTTTATTGATGGCTGAGTTAATTTATTTGGCTCAACTAACACTCACCAACCAAATTTAGTGTCAGGCCTTGTATCTATTGTGTTTCTTTACTTCCTACCTTCATTTCTTGGTTTGTAACGCTTGTTTTTACTGTGGAGCTTGCTATTGTGTATTGTCTCATTTGCTGTTCTTGTTTGCTGCTGGTCTGTTTGTGTCAAGGTAAGTTTGTACCTACTTTTTCTACCCACTATGCTCTTGTTTGTTGCTGCTCTTATGTGTGAATGTTATATATATGCATGAAATGCTTGGTGTGGTGAAATATTTGGTATGAGCACATGTTAAAAAGGACGTGAAATATTTGGTGAAATGCATGAAATGCTCTTTTTCTTTTTCTCTCCTTATATACTGAATAAACAGATTGGGTTTATTTGATATTTCTTAGTGGTTGGCTAAAAAATAAGGATGTGAATCAGATTTGTCCTCTGGTATATGGTTTGTAAAGGGTTTATGTGAATCAGATTTGTTTACAGTTTCATTTTTAGTCATATATATGGGCTGTATTCATAAATTCTTACATGATTTTCATTTTAGGTTTCTTATAGAAAACAGATTGATAATGAAGTGCTGTATTTGTAACTGTAACTAAGATAAAAAATAAAAACAAACCAAACAAGTGAACAACCCATATTTGGAATGTATATGAATGAACCATGTGTAGCTTTTTGTTGATATTTGGAATTTACTTCTACCATGTATATAGCAAAATGAGTACTGAGAAAACATCAAAAGCTTCTTGGGACGTTCAAGTCACTGGATATTTCGTCCAAGCATGCTTGGTTCAAGTGGCTAAGGGCGAGCGCCTAGGTACTAGCTTTACCAAGAAGGGGTGGATAGGAATTAAAAATCAATTTAACGAGCTAAGTGGAAGGGACTATGAGAAAAGTCAGTTGAAGAATAGGTATGATAATTTGAGAAAGGAGTGGCGAGCATGGTATGCTATATGTGGCAAAGAAACAGGCGTAGGATGGGATCATGTGAAGCACACTTTTGACGCACCAGATGAGTGGTGGGAACATAAGATCATGGTATGTAATGATGGTATTTGTGAAATTTACAACTCTAAAATTTATATTTAGTGTTTGCCATTTTATAACTAGATTATTGGATATGCAGGAAAACCCCCTTTATAGGAAATTTAGGGATAAAGGACTTCCATTTGCTAATGAGTTGACTACACTTTACAAAGATGTGGTGGCAACTGGTGAGCATGCATGGGCACCCTCATCTGGGGTACTGCCTAATGGGGTTCATGATGATAATGATGGATACCGCCCATCCCTAGAAGATCTTGCCCCTGGTATGACGGAAGGCTCAGCTGATAGTGAAGATGATAGTGTTGGAGCAACAACTGATTTGGCTGATATTAATATAAATAGCTCACAAGGAAACGTTAGCCAAGGGATTGGTAGCCAAAGGACCGGAGAGAAAAGAAAACAAACTACCAATTCTGAAAAGAGCAGGAAGAAGAAATACACAACTGCCTCCTCAAGGATAGCTGATGCTGTTAGTGTGATTGCGGAAACATGTAAGTCACGCAATGATGCAACGGACAACACCTCTATAGGTGAAGTGTTGGGAGAGCTTCAGTCCATCAAAGAAGTTGACGATGATCTTGAGTTTCACACCAAATGTTGCCAACTAATGATGTTCAAGCCTGCTAGGGCTGTATTTGTTGCATTGCGAGGCAAAGAGGAGAAAAGGTTGCATTGGCTTAGGGAGGCGGCATATAACCCGTTGCCATTTATGACTGCGTAGGACTAGTTATGTGTTGTGGACTAGTTATGTACTCTTTTTGTTGTGTAATGATTTTGAATTTGTTATGTACTATCTTTGTTATGGACCACTTGAATTTGTTATGTACTCTCTTTGTTGTGGACCACTTGAATTTGTTATGTACTTTATTGATTGTGGACCAATTATGACTATGTACTCTCTTTGTTGTGGACCAATTATGACTATCATATAAATTGTGTTGTTTAGGTGTGTAACTTAAAATGAATAATTGGAATGAACTACTAGAGCTTGATACCAATGAAGATAACAATGAAGATGAACAGATTATGCAACAAGCATATTATGTGGCTGCACTTATTAGTCAGTATGCAATTAATCATTTATGTAAAGAGCCATGTAGAGTTGGTGAACACACAGGTCATGCATGGGTGAGAGAAATATTGGATGGTCATCCCATTCGTTGCTATCAAATGTTTCGGATGGAAAAACATATATTCCACAAACTTTGCACTGAATTAGTTGGGCATGGTCTAAAACCCACTAGGAGTATGGGGGTTGAGGAGATGGTTGGAATATTCCTAAACATTGTCGGTCATGGGGTAAGTAATAGAATGACTCAAGAAATGTTTCAACACTCAGGAGAGACTGTGAGTAGACATTTTCATAATGTACTAACCGCTTGCCTTAAGTTGTCAATTGCATACATTAGGCCACAAGATCATATGTTTCGAGATAGCCAAACAAATCTTCGTAATGATCGACGTTATTGGCCATTTTTCAAGAATGCAATAGGAGCTATTGATGGTACACATGTTCAATGTGTGGTTTCTCCTAGTGAACAAGCAAAATTTATTGGAAGAAAAGGTTATCCCACTCAAAATATAATGGCTATATGTGATTGGAACATGTGCTTTACTTTTGTGTTACCTGGATGGGAGGGCACTGCTCATGATGCTCGTGTTTTTGACCAAGCTGTCACAAATCCTACCATGAACTTCCCGCATCCTCCTACTGGTGAGTTCCTTTGTATGGTTCTAAATAATTTGCTATTTTATAAGAAAAATTATCTTGACATTTTCTTATTTTCAGGTAAATATTACTTGGTAGATGCCGGATACCCAACACCAAATGGCTACCTTGGACCCTATAGATGTGAACGCTATCATCTTCCTGATTTTAGACGTCAATCTGGTTTTTCAAATCACAATGAGTTATTTAACTATTATCACTCAAGCTTGAGGTGCACAATAGAAAGAACATTTGGTGTTTGGAAGAATAGGTTTGCAATTCTGCGGAAAATGCCTAAGTTCAAATTTGAAACACAAGTTCAAATTGTTTGTGCGACAATGGCTATACATAACTTTATTAGGAGACATGCTGAGATGGATATTGATTTCAATCGCTATGAAGATGAGAACTTGGTTATAGAGACAGATGATCAAAATCATCATGCTGATGTTAACTTGGAATCCTCCTCAGTTTTTAGCCTATCGTCCTCACCAGAAATGGATCATATTCGAGACTCCATAAGAGATCAAATTGTAATGTTCAAGAACATTAACTAGTATTGTAGTTATTTTGGAAATTGTATTGTACTATAATTTGCATTTCTTATTGTACTTTTTAAATTATATCTTAAATTAATTCTCATTAATATAAAGTTTAAAAAATTGTTTCAAATCTTTTATAATGATTAAAATATTCATACCCATTTTGGTCATTACATATATTCAAAATCAATTCTAATCAAAGTTACCCAAACGAAATTTTGTTACAAAAATCAATTCTGGGTAAATGTTTCCAAACATAAATCACGTTCCCTAAATCACGTTTACCAGACTCAATTCTGGCCAAACTCAATTCTGGTCAAACTCAATTCTAGGCAACGTTGATCCAAACACACACTTAATTAAACCTATATTTTTCACACGATAGAAATGAATTATGCACGAGTGGAAGATTCTAATTGAATCTTTCATTTTAGACTCCACCTCCATTGACTGGGATGTCCCACTTAAAAATCCAAAGATCTGTAACACACACTCTTGTCTGTGTCTTGTTCTGTATCGCAGAGGTGAGTGATGTACACTACTAGCTACTAGGTAGAGAGAAAGGAAGGATTTTGACTCGTACCCTCTCTTAATTCGTGGATCCATCAGTTGAAGCATGAAATGAAATCACCAATCAACATCGATTTTCTCAGAACTACCCTCGCTCTCAAGGTCGCTGCTTTCTTCCTCATTGCCGTCACTTTCTTCTACTTCGGAAAGCACTGGTCCGATGGTTACCACCAGCAACTAATCTTCTTCGACCAGCGGCCCGACCCGGATCCGAACCTGAATCTGGTGGTCTCCATCTCCCCGAATTTCAACAAATCCTTCAATGTCTCTGAACTCGTCGATCTGAACCCCCCGCTTCCGCCGCTGAAGAAAATCCAACCGCCATCACCGCCTCCTCCGTTTCCTCCTCCTCCGCCGCCGGAGGATGCAATTGAGAAATTCGGGATCGTGAAGGAGGATGGCACGATGGCCGAGGAGTTCGAGGTGGGGAATTTCGATCCGGGGATGGTGGATGATTGGGTGAACGAGACGCAGGTTGAGAGGGAGGGCTCTTCTTCTGCTCCGAAATTTGCTGTGAAGAAATTCGGGTTGTGCCCGCGAACCATGAGCGAGTATATACCTTGTTTGGATAACGAAGACGCGATTCGGAAGCTGCCTTCCACGGAGAAAGGGGAGAGGTTTGAGCGGCATTGCCCCGAACAAGGTCGAGGCTTGAGTTGCTTGGTTCCTGCACCTAAAGGGTACCATGCCCCAATTCCATGGCCCAGAAGCAGAGATGAGGTCAAAATGTTATTTTAGTGCATATTTGGAAATCCTTCTATTGATTTTAAAGTCAGAATTAATTCTAGGAAAAAAATTGTACTTAGTTTCTGAGTTTGAGAATTGATTCTGAAAAAATATAAGATAATTCAAAATGTTATCTTTGTGCATGTTTGGAAACTAGTATAAGAACCACAGAGAAACCAAAATTACCTTCCATAGAAGCAACTTCCCTTTACATTTCTTCCTTCCGACCTGATTTTGGCTTCACCTTGATTTTCTAACGAGTTTCCGAACACGCATTTTATTCTTTTTTCTTCCAATTAAGCCAAATCGGCATTTCTAGTTTCAATTATGAGGATTTTGTTTCTGTAGGCTCCCAAATTTAAATTTAGCTTCTTTTTTTTCCTTTTTCTAATTATTGTGGTTTCATAATACGTGTGTGTGTTTTTTTTTGGTGTAGGTATGGTTCTATAATGTTCCTCATACTCGTCTTGCTGAAGATAAAGGCGGCCAAAACTGGATTTACAAACAAAAAGATAAGTTTAAATTTCCAGGAGGGGGTACACAATTTATACACGGGGCAAATGAATACTTGGACCATATTGCTAAGGTCATTATTATGTTACATGCTTTGGTTTTGCCTTTTATTTGTTTATTTATTACCATTATTTGGGACAGTGTAGCCTTATAGGTGCATCTTACAGGTATCTGATGTTGAATATCTGCATTTGTAGATGATTCCTGAAATTACATTTGGTCAGCATATACGAGTTGTTCTTGATGTTGGCTGTGGTGTAGCTAGTTTTGGTGCATACTTACTGTCACGGAATGTTGTCACCATGTCTGTAGCTCCGAAAGATGTTCATGAGAATCAGATCCAGTTTGCTCTTGAGCGTGGCGTACCAGCAATGGTGGCAGCATTTGCAACTAGGCGTTTATTATATCCTAGTCAAGCTTTTGACTTGATACATTGCTCACGCTGTAGAATTAATTGGACTCGAGATGGTAATTTTCTTTCTTTCTTTTTATCGTGTGCAATAGTGCTTGGTAATAGTGAGTAGAAAAATGATATGGAGAGGTATTCAATCAACCAGCGGAATGCATGTTGGAAGTCTGAACTTCCAGTGTCATAGCTTTCAATGTTTTTATTTGCATTATGATTCTTAAAACTGGTTTACTTGTGGTGAAGATGGGATATTGCTGCTTGAAGTTAATAGGATGCTAAGAGCAGGAGGGTACTTTGTCTGGGCTGCGCAGCCAGTTTATAAGCATGAGGAAGCTTTAGAAGAACAATGGAAAGGTATAGTTTCTTTTAGGAGTGAATTTATGGAAGTTTTTGGCTATTTATGGAGTTATTGTATTTAAGGATTCCTCAATTTTGTACCTTTGTATTAATATTAGCAATTTCTGACATGATGTATACGCCAAATTCTTTTTTACCTTATTTTCCATCAGGGTCTTAGGATGACTGATGGAATTAACATGCATTCTCTTAATGATCAACCTTTGACCTAGACTCTCAACAATCGGCTTAATGTTTTATCTTTTTCAGTCTTGTTTAATGTTGCTTTATAGTTCCTTTGTCATTCTACATCTTATATGCTATGACTTAGAAACATGCTTAAGGAGAAGCATCTTGAACTGTTATGTTGTCAAATAACTGCATCTCGCTGCTCCCACTTTCATTCTCAAGACAGTCACTTTGGCTATTTTTCTTAAAGTGACTTTAACAGTCAGTAGGTTATTAGTGTCTGTCTAACTTATTAACATTAATAATGATGTCTGCACCTACTATGAGTGTAATAATGGATTTTGCTAATTCCAGAGATGCTAAATCTTACCACTCGACTCTGCTGGAAGTTTTTGAAAAAAGATGGGTACATTGCAGTATGGCAGAAGCCTTCTGACAATAGCTGCTATCTTAACCGTGAGGCCGGAACTAAACCACCACTGTGTGACCCTACTGACGACCCAGACAATGTTTGGTATTGTGTTCAAGCCTTTCAAAACTATGATGGTTATATGTTTATTCTTCCATTTATGTAATTCTTACTAAAAAAGATGTGGAAATTGGCTATCATTCTTATATGTGATAGATCATAGAGCTTTTCAGGATAAAACCCAAGTAAAAAATAGGTGCATTCTGCTAACATGGATGTTAAAACACCCTAATGTAGTAGAATAGGGTAGTTCCTTCCTTCTTCAAGGTTGAAAACTTGAAATGAAGTTACATTTTTTCCATAAAAAAGAAATTGAAAAGTAATTTCCATTCAGATAATTTTGATGATGTGTTAAACTCAAATCAGAGCTAACTTAGGCTATAAAATGACAATGAACTACCTTGACCATGATCCACAGTTAAGAGAACTATAGAAGCTTTGTGTCATCAATTTCTAATTTTAATCTACTCTATACTTTCTTCTATTAGTTTGGCCTTTTTTTCTTTTTTTTTTGAAATGGATTAGTTTGGCCTTTTAGGTGGATTACTGAAGCATATTCAAAGTTATGACTAATAAGCACATTTAGCTTCCCCACTTAACCCTTCTTGGGGGGGAGAAACAAACTGAGATAAGAAAAAAATGGAAAAGGACATTTAGTGATGGTATGCAAGGATACAGCAATGGTTATTTTACTGTTACTGGTTTTTTCGTTTGTTAAAGATTATATCATCTCATAATAACATGTGCAATTCCACAAAAGACTAAGGAAGGAAAAGAGTAAATAGGTGGCTGGGCTGCCCCTTATTTAAACGTGCAATGTTGTTGAATAGTTTTTCTGGTTACACTCTTGATACCACACTGCTCATGGGAAAGAAAACTAACAAGTTGTATTGATTATTTTGGGTAAAGCCTCATGATGCCTTTTTCATCCATCTTTTTGTTATTATCAAAATTTGATGGTTTATGTTTTTTGGTTTTTTATTATTTGCTTTATGAATAGGTATGTAAATCTACAAGCATGCATCTCTGAATTGCCTAAGAATGGATATGAAGCAAATGTTACTGAATGGCCTGCACGTTTGCAAACCGCACCTAATAGGATTCATAGCATAAAACATGATGCCATAATATCCAGAGAAGAGCTTTTTAGGGCAGAATCGTTGTACTGGAATGATATAATAGGAAGCTACATTCGTGCTTGGCACTGGAACAAGATGAGATTACGAAATGTTATGGACATGCGAGCAGGTTTTGGAGGGTATTGTTTATGTCTTGTTAACTTCATAATTATAAATATAGATTTGTGATTCTCCAAGTACTATTTTTGATATATTTGTGTTTTGCAGATTTGCGGCAGCTTTGATTGATCTCAAGCTTAACAGCTGGGTTATGAATGTTGTTCCTGTTAGTGGCCCAAACACCTTGCCTGTTATATATGACCGTGGATTGATTGGAGTTATGCATGACTGGTATATGTTACACAACTTATTTAAGATATTTTAAACACATGTTTCTCAATGTGGTACTGTGGTTTCTTAATTCCACATACTAAGTTATTCTCCTTTGTTCAAATCCTCCAAATCACTTTTGTTTACTTGTCAGCATGTAATAAGATTTCATGATATATAATACAGGTGCGAACCCTTTGACACCTACCCAAGAACCTATGATTTACTGCATGCTGCGGACCTGCTTTCTGTTGAGAAGAAAAGGTACCCTTTTCTCCGCTTGTTAGCTCATTTATAACAAAGCGATCTGTTTTGAACATCCAATGTGTTATCCTTCTTTGCCTTATTACCTTAAATAGACATGTACCAAGTTATAATTGTGTTGTGCCTTTGGAATCTAGTCTACCATCTGTATATTGGTGCACCATGAAACAACTCAAAATTGTTATTTCATGATGCATTGTTCATTCATGTCTATTCTTTACCATATGTTGCATCTCTATCTACCAGATGCAATGTCTCATCAATCATGCTTGAGATGGATCGGATACTAAGACCTGGTGGAGTTGTGTACATCCGTGATTCTCTTTCCATCATGGATGAACTTCAAGAGATTGCCAAGGCCATGGGTTGGCGAGTGTCATTGCGAGAGACATTTGAGGGTCCTCATGCAAGTGAAAGGATCTTGGTCTGTGATAAGCACCTGCTCCATGCTTGAAGTCATCGTTATATGCAACGCTTATTTTCTTTGATCCTGCAAGAGTGGGAAGTCAACAGAACATGGGGAAGAATCAATCATTTGGGAGAAGTATTAATACTTCCTTTCAAACGTCACCTGGTGGTGAGCATTTGTTTACTGATACTGCTAGGCATAAGATCCCTGCAATTAGATGTGTCAAGTGAAGTGTATCATCTAACTTAATTGTAAAATTCAATTTATTTGTATATTCCAAAGCACTACGTCTAGCATCTGTTATATTATTCAATGATGTTTACTCCAAACATGGCATACTCTAAGGCCCCGTTTGGGAGAGCTTTTGATCAGCTTATTTGAGCTTATGTTATAGAAAAAACTCTTTTGTGCGTTTGGCAGAGCTTATCGAATAGCTTTTAAGCCCTCCATAAGCTCTTTTTAGCTTATTTCCAAAAGCTGGTAGAAACAGCTTATTCGGAGCTTATTCAGAGCTTATGGGACCTTTTAATGAGATCCTCTCTTCGTATCCGGATGACCCCTATTTTTCACACTACTTTTTTTAATTTTTTCCCCTAAAAGACTAAAAAGAGAAGGAGATCGAGACAGAGAGGGAGGGAGGAAGCGATGGCGGCTGGAGTTTTGGGTGGCTACGGCGAGGCGCGGCAGTGGCACGAAGAGCGGTGCGGTGGCTGGGAAGGAAAAGGAGACGGTGGCCGCGAGGTATTGGTTGCTGGAGCACAATGATTGATGGCAGAGATGGGGGTTTAATCATAGCCGAAGATGCTTATGATGAACTTCTTATGAACTCACATGAATTAGCATTAAAATATAAAAATTTAAAAAGGAATTTTTCATTACTACAAGAAAAGTTTAAGTCATGTAATAACAAAAATGCTTTGCTTATTAAAGAAAAGGAAGAACTTAAAAGCAATGGTTCTTCAAGAGAGGTAAATTATGTTAAAAAGAAAGTAGATAGTTTAATTGAAGATCTTGCCACTTATACCTCTAGGAATGAAAATTTGAGAATGATGTTAGGAAGTAATAGAGAAGTGTATAATAAAACTTGCATTGGTTTTGAAGAAAATGATGAATCATCTTTTGTGAGGACATTTTTGAAAATTTCATTTGTATCCACAAATGTCTCTTCATCTGATCAAAAAACATTTTTTTGTAAAGGTTAAGCTTGATCAAATGTCTGGAAAACCCTCTTATAGAAAGAGACCACCACCTAGACGTTTCACTAACCACAAAGAACCTAAGACTATCTGGGCACCTAAGTTCATGATTGTGCCTTTTTGCAAATGTGCTTAGCAGGGAAAAGAAAAAGAGAACAATGATACCTGGATAATGGCTGCTCAAAACACACAAGAGGGGAAAAGTCTATGTTCCTAGACCTCTGAGCTAGAATAGATGGTGAAACTATCACTTTTGGTGGAAATAAAAAAGGTGTTATCATTGGTGAAGGGAAAGTAGGTAAAGCACCCTTTCCTATGATCAATGAAGTTCTTTTAGTCAAAGGTTTGGAGCACAATCTGCTTAGCATAAGTCAACTATGTGATAGTGTATTAACTGTCTTGTTTAACCTTAAAAAGTGCATTGTATTGGATGAACTACACAATGTCATGTTTGCAACACAAAGACGAGGTAAGTTGTACAAGATTAACTTGGAAAGTCTTACAAAACAAAATTTTACATGCCTAATGTCTTATGAAGAAGATAAATGGCTTTGGCACATGATGTTAGGGCACGAGTCCCTGAAAACCATCACCAAAATTGTTAAAAATTACTTAGTGCGTGGTATGCCAAAATTTTCCTTCAACTCTGACATTGTGTGTTCCGCTTGTCTTCAAGGAAAATACGTAAAAAGTTTTTTCCATGCAAAGAACATTGTTAGTACTAGAAGGCCATAGAAATGCTTCACATGATCTGTTTAGACCCACTGGAACAGCAAGTTTCTCCAGAAACATGTATGGGTTTGTCATTGCTATTTACTATAATAGGTTTACATGGACATTCTTCTTAAGTCACAAAAATGATACTTTCAAATCTTTATAATCCTTCTTCAAAAGAGTCCAAAATGAACATGGATATTGAATCGTATCCATCAGAAATGATTGAGGAGGAGAATTAATGAAGAGTTTGAAAACTTCTGCAATGTCAATGGAATCTCTCATCAACTGTTAGCACAAAAAAACTCCTCAACAAAATGGAGTTGCTGAGTGAAAGAACAAATCTTTGCGAGAAATGGCAAGAACAATGTTAAATGAAACTGCTCATCCAAAATATTTTTGGGTAGAAGTTTTTTACACTGCTTGCTATATTCAGAATAGAATGTTAACAAGACCAATTCTGAAGAAGTCTCCATATGAATTATGGAAATGAAGAAAACCCAACATATCTTATTTTCATCCCTTTGGTTGTCCATGCTTCATTCTTTTTGGGTAATTTGATTCCAAATCAGACAAATGTGTATTTCTAGGGTATTCCCCTCACTCCAAAGCTTTTAGAGTTTATAATTCAAGAACTATGATTATGGAAGAATGTATTCATGTTAATTTGGATGAAAGTTTCATTAGTAATGATCTAGCAAGGCAAGATGAGGATTTTGCAGATATTGAGTTAATCAAGGAATCTAGAGATGGATCATTCAACAAAAGCCCATCGTCTAAAGATCCATCAAGAAAACATTCCTCTCATATAGAACGTTAGTCTTTTGATAGTCAACCATCATTTAACAAGACACCTGATGATCAAGTTAGAACTTCTAGCAGTATCAATGTTCAAAGAGGATGGAACTACAAATCTGATCATCCTTTTGAGCAAGTACTACGAAAAGTCACATAACGAGTAAGGACTCAATCGTCCTTTAAAGAATACTGCAACTGCGCTTTCTTCTCAAGAATCGAACCAAAAGATGTACCTCAAGCTTTACGAGATGAAGGATGGATCCTAGCCATGCAAGATGAACTAAATCAATTGAACGAAGTCAAGTCTGGACACTTTTGCCAAAACCGGATGGAAAATATATAATTGGTATCATGTGAGTTTTCAAGAACAAAGTTGATGAGAATGAGAAAGTTAAAAGAAATAAAGCAAGATTAGTTGCACAAGGCTACAATCAACGGGAATGTATTGATAACAGTGAAACTTTTGCATATGTAGCTAGACTTGAAGCAATTAGAATGATGCTTACTTTTATAGGTCAACACTTTATAAAGTTACATCAGATGAATATCAAAAGTTCTTTTCTAAATGGTTTTATTGAAGAAGAAGTTTATGTCAAACAACCATCTAGCTTTGAAAATCCAAGTTTCCCAACTCATGTTTACAAACCAATTCATAGGTTGAATTTTGATTAAATTTTATTTAATCCAAATTTATAATCTTCAATAGATATTTAGGAATTATATATATATATATATATATATATATATATATATATATATAACTATATAAAATATCTCTTCATGCAATTGCCATTACAAGAACAAAAGTTCAAGATATAATATATATTCCAAAAATGAATTTGATCCATCTAATCCATGATTCGCCCTTTCAAATTTCAACCAAGAAAATTCTCGATATATTTACTTTTACTATGACAATTAATAAAAGTGAGGGCTACTTGTCCCATGTTTGACTTTTCCTTAGAATTAAGATTTTCACACATGATCAATTTTATGTTGTAGTTTCAAGAGTCAAATCATGACATGGTCCGAAGATGCTAATTTGGGACAAGTTAGGAAATGTTTGTACGTGTACAACAAATGTGGTTTGTAAGGTGACCGATGATATCAGACGCTCCAACGGTCGCTGGTGAGTGCATCGACCAAGATAGTGGTTCGATGTGGGACTAGGTAGAGGGGTATGCGACGATGAGGATGAGGCACGACAACTCCATGGCTGAGAAGGTGCACTAGGGGTGTTCGCGGTCCGGTTTGGTTCGGTTTTGAAGGGAAAATTCATCCGATCCAATCCCTTCGTCATCCAATCGGTTGTTTTTATTTTTTAGATCCGAACCAATCCGATCCAATTTTTATCGGTTTGGATTGGATTGGATTTCGGTTTTTCAACCGTAAGAATGAAAATATAAAAATAAACTATACAATAGGGAATACTTTAAAACATTCATCATGCTTTTTGGACTTTGGAATAAACAACTCAAGACAATTATCAAAAGTCTCCTAACAAATACAAAAACATAAATGGAGAACCAAATCAGTTTAATCCTTCATTATTTTAATCCTTCATCACAAAAAAAAAAAATTAAAGCCAAATCTGTTGCAGCTCCTAATTGACTTTCGTTCACTGTTAATCTTCAATCTCCAATTCTCCATGGAGCACATGTGTTTTTCAGATTGTAAAAGGGGCAGAAGAGGAAAACTAATAAAAAGTGTGGCTAAATATGTAATTTGTTATATAAAAAAATAAGCATGTAATCTTCTTTCGGTTTGGTTTGGTTTGGTTCGGTTTTGGACAGTGGAACCGAAAACCGAACCGATCCAGTAATTGAACATTGGTTTTTTCGGTTTTCGGTTTTTTGGATCGGTTTAACCGGTTTAGTTCGGTTTGGATTGGTTTTGAACACCCCTAAGGTGCACGGTGACATCAGACGCTCCGACGGTCACTGGCGAGTGTGCCGTGTGGTGGTGTACATGTGGTTTTCCGAGAGGGTCTTGCGTGATGAGGTGGAGGCACAACAACTCCATGGCTGAGAAGGTGTACAAGGACATAAGAAGCTCCAATGACCGCTGATGAGGTCCACTGGTTGACACTTAGGTTGGGTGGAGTAAAGAGGGAATGAAGGGGCCGCTAGAAATGTTACAACCTGTTTTTTGTTTTTTTGACACAAATCGGGCAACCTGCTATAACAGGCCAAATTTAGTGGCCCAAAGTTGGATTATTTTTATAGGTCCATATTTTGTATATCCTACATAAATATGTACACCGATTCATGTAATGATCGAGTGCTTAACCTAATACTTTTCGTTGTTCCGAGGTGTCTGCGCAGCCGACCCGCCTCTAGCTATTAGACTAATGCCCTCGAAGATTAACTCAAATGCCATGAGAGAGATAGCGCTTGGAAGTTAGAACCTGTTCTGTCGCTCTGATTCTGTTGTTGAATGCTGAGGTCTCCAACGCATGAAACCACACTGCACTCCACTTCAAAGCAAGGACCACGATGGACCCATTACCCTTTTTCCCGCGTCCATATCCAATGAATGAAGCCGTCAAAACCAAAAGGGTCTTCTTCTTCTACTAAAAAGTAGAAAACCTCTCTTCGTAAGTAATACTCTTATACCCGCTGCTACTTCCTACTCACTCCCATGTAAAGTTGCCTCCTTTCTCATTTATAACAATGCCAACGTGAGTTTCTGCAACGACCCTTTATTTCTTTCCCCTAAAAGAGCCTCGATTCTGAAGGATTGGATGCTTTTTTTTTTCCTTTCTTGGCGGTGCGTTTTTTTGTCTGGGTTATCTCTTTCTGCATTCTTGCTGCTTTTTCTTTTTGGTTCAACAAAGCGACGAATTCATGGTTCGACGCGGCGGAGAGATGAGAGGCGTTATCGGCGGACATCTGTGCTCTCATGAGAGCACGGAGGTTCTACCACCGGTTGGAGCCGCTGCTGGTCCACATGTCCTCCGGAATGGGCACCTCCAGCACCGTCTCCAACCCATCCACCTTGTCGAAATTTGGACACAGTTTCCTCATTGAAGAGGAATTAAAGAACCAAAATGAATCAATTTTTGAAGTTCAATTTCTTCTTGGAATCGTTAATTTGATGATGATTTTGATTTTTGTGTGTGTGTGAGAAATGAGGAAGAGGGTGTTTCTTGATTGATAATTGGTTTGTGCTGTTGCTGGTTTCTATTAAGTCACGGGTTTGGGTTGGTTGAATTGGAAAACCGAAATATTTGAATGGATTTTTGGGGTATTCTGTATTTTCTGGTCATGTTTTTTTTTTTTTTTTGCATGTTTTGAAATTGAGTGAGACATTGCTTCCTTAGGCATTGGGATTAATCTTTAATCATCGGAGAGAAGAGGGTAGCGAGAGGCACACATCAGAGAGTGTAGATTGCCTCTTGGTTCCAAGATTCTGTAACATTGTGGTGGATAAGTTAGATATGGTTAGCTTGTCTTTCAATTATGGAATGCTTTGTAGATCAATGGTTTTTATGGGTAGCTAGTTGTGCTTGAGTTAGGCCTATAAGCAAGAACAAAACAACCTATGAAATGTTTGTCTATTTAGTTTCTTATGTCTGGATATATGTTTGTGTTATTGTTTTAGTTTCATGATGGGAACCCTAAAAGATTTGATTTGAACAATATTTTAAAATTATCAATTTCGGAAATGGTTATATATTATCATTCATCCATCAAAATACTCTTGTCTGGACTCATGTCTATATTTAAGTAGTATATGCTGAATGGAATAGAAGCACATAATGCAGACTTTAACTTCATGAACAATTATATCAGGTCAAGGAAGCTGCTCCAAGTATTTCAATGTACCTGGCGTGTGTTTCAAGAAGCCTAAGCTCGTAAATTGTGATCCTCTTGTCTTCATTTTTCCCATCTAGTGCTGCAAACCATTATTTGCAGTAGCTTTGTGAGTACATTCGCTGCTATTTGGAGTTATTGAGAGATACAGATGTTGGATATTGTTTTAAACGACATACGTCGGGCGGCCACACCCTTACAACAAGATTGGGCTATACGGTTTGAAATTATTAATGATTTGCGAAGCATTGTTGGATCTGTGGAAAGCCTGAGAGGTGAACTTTCTAAAAGTTTTGTTTCTGCTCTTCCTTCTTCCCCCTTTTAATCTAGGATTTGCATTATTTTTTATTTAACATTAAAAGCAAGTAAGGAAAAGATGTAAATAAATTTACGATTAATCCATAAGTAACTGTGGAAGTGCTCTCCTTTGTTATATTACACTTACTATTTATGGATATTAGGCTGGTTTTAACACTAAAAGCTTTGAAGAGATTAATTTTTTATCACTTAACGAAATGCAGCTTGTTGTAGACCAACTAAAGGCATGATTTCCACAATTCTGTTTATGATGAACAGGGATTCATGCAGGGGCTAATTTTATTATTCTAAATGTTTTGGTTAAAATTTGTTCTTCTTACACATAATTGAATAGTTCTTCTTAGGGGTGTTCATGGGACGGACTGGGGCTAGTTGTGCTTGTCTTTCACCTGACCCTAAATATTGACCGAGTCAGTTTTTAAACCCGAGCTCGTCCTTAGACCCGAAAAAGCTTGATGAGGTGCTGGTTTAATAAAGACCGAACCCAAAAGGTCGGGTCCTGGTTGGCCCGAAAGACAAATTAAATGTCAATTTCAAATCCATCAAAGAATTATAAATACTTATTCTGTGAAAAAACTAATATTCAATCCTGTGAAATTATTATAAAAGAAACTACACAATTATTAGATCATTTGTGCTGAATTTTGCAAGGCACTAGGTTTCAATCAAGCTATATACTGAGATGCATTTCTACTATAATATTTCACATAGATACATACGAGGTTGCTGGAGGCTTGAAGCTACTTTGACATGACATTGAAAATCTGTATGTGATGTTAATTTAGGAAATTCACATTTCCTGCACAGTTCGTGCATAGTTAAGTCATGTTTTGAAGCTAGTGGGTAACTAGGTGTTTGTGGGACGGGTTGTATTTGTCTTTCATCCGGCCCTAAATATTGATCGGGTCAGTTTTTTAAACCCAAACCCGTTCCTACACTCGAAGAAACCCAATGAGGTGGGAGTTTAATGGACTTGAGCTAGGATGGGTTAATGGATTGGGCAGGTCCTGGACACCCCTAGTTCTTCTTATACTCACAGTTGATTATACAAGGTTCATAAAATTACTTTACTGTATCACTTCTGAATGAACCTGCAAAAGGGGTGGACCTTTGTTGTAGGGATTACCAGCAGGGTTCCCAATTTCTTTTCCAAGCCCTTTTTTATTGTATAATATTTATAAATATAATTTATCTGTTCTTAAATACCATCAATTGTATTTATCCTCTCCGTAATGTAATTCCACCTCCATCCCTGACTAGCATGCCAAATGATTGGATGCTATGTCTTCTTATGGAGAATTGTTTTGACATTTAAATTGACGGAGTCATTTATCCTATATAGTTATTCATTTTTTCATGTTAAAAATAAGCAAAAGTCTTCTGTTATTGGATGTTTTATTGGTTGAAGATTTGCCTTACTCATCAAACATCATCCAGCTTTGTTACTGGTACTTAACCTTGTCTTAAGCTATCTTATGATTCTATCACTATTATAGCTATGCAGTAGTACTAAATTGTTCTGCGGTCCTCATTCAGGAAAAGGAAAAATAAAGGATGGGGTGACTTGGATATGAATTGCATTTCTACTTGCATTTCTCTGTTATGAAATTTATGATTTTAAAATTGTATTTCTACTCAATTTTTTGGAACAGGAGCAACTGTTGAGCCATATGGGTCATTTGTATCTAATCTCTTCACACGATGGGGTGACTTGGATATTTCTATTGAGTTATCAAATGGTTCACATATTTCATCAATTGGAAAAAAGCAAAAACAGATGTTATTGGGAGATCTTATAAAAGCTTTGAGAATGAAAGGTAAATTTCTGATACTTGAATGCAAACAACTGTATGATTGTTAATATATATACAACAACAACAACAAAAGCCTTATCCCACTAAGTGAGGATGATTATTGATATATATACTCTAAAATTTACTAATACAACTAGGATACATACCAGCTGGGTTATCATTGGTATATTATCTCGTTATTTTTGCACTCGTCACCTTGAGATTGTTATTTGCAATTTTGCATCTAATTTACAAATAGTATTGATATTGGTAGGATAGTGTAGTTACATGGCTGTTGTTCAAGGTTAGGATATGAGGAGATGGCTTCTCTTCATAATTCTGACCTGTTTGATGTAACATGTCTTTTTCTATTGACTTTCTTAAAAGAGAAGAAAAATTACTCTTCTGGAACTACAGGCAAAACTGGGATGAATGATCATCTATTGTCAAGGAATCGGTTTGTAATGTCCTTTTTAAATCCTAGATCAAGTCCTGCTAAATAAAGGGTAAACATGGTGCTATAAAGCTCGACCTGTTTGATGTAACATGTCTTTTTCTATTGACTTTCTTAAAAGAGAAGAAAAATTACTCTTCTGGAACTACAGGCAAAACTGGGGTGAATGATCATCTATTGTCAAGGAATCGGTTTGTAATGTCCTTTTTAAATCTTAGATCAAGTCCTGCTAAATAAAGGGTAAACATGGTGCTATAAAGCTCGACCTGTTTGATGTAACATGTCTTTTTCTATTGACTTTCTTAAAAGAGAAGAAAAATTACTCTTCTGGAACTATAGGCAAAACTGGGATGAATGATCATCTATTGTCAAGGAATCGGTTTGTAATGTCCTTTTTAAATCTTAGATCAAGTCCTGCTAAATAAAGGGCAAACATGGTGCTATAAAGCTCCCACTATGCATAAGCTCTAGGGAGGGGCTGGATCCACTTTGTGGATCTAATGTCGGCAGCCTTACCTTGCATTTTTGCAAGAGGCTGATTCCATGGCTCGAACTTGTGACTGCAAAGGCACATGACAGTAATCTTACGATTGCGCCGAGGCTCGCCCTCGAGTCCTGCTAGATATCATGATAATTTCATGCATAATAAAACCATGAAATCACTGATTGAACCAGTCAGTCTAATAGTAATTGTTGTCACACTATGTCAATCTCAGTACTGAATTTCAGTGGTTTATTTTATTTAAATATAACGTTTATCAAAAATAATCATTCAGTAATTTTCCTTTAGAGTTTAGAGTTCCATTAGTATGCTAGTGCTTATTAAGTTTATAATATCTTGGTACTTCTAAGTTTTATGAGTTATAACCATAATTCGCCAAAGGGAATATATGGAATTTACAAGTTTATTTAGCATGTCCTAATAAATTTTCTAACAACACTAGTTTACAGGTGGATGGATCAACTTGCAGTTCATCTCTCATGCGCGAGTTCCCATTTTGAAATTCAAAAGCATCCGACAGGGTGTATCTTGTGACATTTCAATCAATAACCTGCAGGGTGTGATCAAATCCAAGATTTTGCTTTGGATCGACAGGATCGATGGCCGCTTTCGAGATATGGTTTTAGTGGTACGCTCTTGTGCTTGAAGCAGGGTTCCTGTGCTAGGAATTGCTTCTGTTTGATTCATTCTTTCTAGTCTGTGCAGGTAAAGGAATGGGCCAAAGCGCATAAAATTAATAACTCTAAAACTGGAACTTTCAACTCCTATTCCCTCAGTTTGCTTGTAATCTTTCACTTTCAGGTACTACTCATTTTTCATCTTTCTTTTATGTGGTGTTATTTTTTCTCCTCCTTTTTAAGGGCTTTTGGCTATGTTTTGGGGAGAGGGTGGATGCTGCAGCTAATTCTGGGAAACGTTTTGTTGATTCTACTTATATATAATTGTGATGTTGTTTTATTTGGATCAGGTTTTTTTATGGAATGTCATGCATTTTCTGTGTACTTTCTTTTACATCTTCCTGCATGAACTATAACTTCAATCTTTTGATAGCGTCTTCTGTCTCCTAGTATTGTAAGAACTGCTAGCTACAACAGTTGGCACCTTCACTATAAAATGTTTAAACTGCTTGCTGGAATATATGGATCGTCAACGTCTGATTTATGCAACGTTTTCTTTCCTTTTCAGACATGCGTTCCTGCAATTTTGCCACCACTTAAAGATATATATCCTGGCAATATGGTTGATGAACTGAGAGGTACATTTCATATGAAGATTATTGTTCTAGAATTTTAGATATTTGGGTGAATTTTGTATAAGCTGAAACCTGGTTTATGAACGCTAAACTATACTTCTTTATTTTATCTTCAGGTTGTGTGCATCCTTTGATGTTAAGAATCCCTTTAATGCACACAACTCCTTGCAATGCCAAGAGTTCAATATAATCTGTCCGTCTCTTTTTACTTTTCTCTTTCCTTTTGTTGAGAAGTCCCACATTGACTAGAGATATGACCAATATAATAACCCTTATATATGGGAAGACAATCCTCAACTCTCGAGCTAGTTTTTGGGTTGAGTTAGGCCTCCCAAATTCTAATATGACGTCAAAGCCTATCCTAGATCCGTTTAAGTGGAGAGCACCGTATGTGGGCCACCCGCAAATGTTCATTCCTGCATTTCCACGCTCCACACGTTCAACCCTGAGCCTGAGGGGTTATGTTGAGAAGTCCCATATTGACTGGAGATATGATCAAGATAACCCTTATATATGGGAAGACAATCCTCAACTCTCGAACTAGCTTTTAGGTTGAGTTAGGCCTCTAAAATTCTAATATGGTATCAAAGCCTATCCTAGATGCCTTTAAGTGGAAACCACCCATATGTGGGCCACCCGCAAATGTTCATTCCTGCATTTCCATGGTCCAAATGTCTAGCTCTGAGCCTGAGGGGGTATTTTGAGAAGTCTCACATTGACTAGAGATATGACCAAGATAACCTTATATATGGGAAGACAATCCTCAACTCTCGAGCTAGCTTTTGGGTTGAGTTAGGCCTCCCAAATTCTAATACCTTTTATAGTTTTTTTTTATTAATTAGTAGAATTAGGCCTCTTTATGAAAGTCATGCTCATTATAGGCTGATTGGACTGGTTTTGGTTTTAGGGGCCTTAGGTTAATAATTTCTTAAAGGATAGTGGTTTGTAGGTTCGAGTTGACAAACATATTGCCTGATTGCAAGCCTTTGCCATTTTTTGTTTGACTTTATGCGTGCTTGGAATGTTGGAAATGCTTGGTTTGTCTCAAAAATAGTGTGTGAATTAGAATCATCAATTTACTTTTAACTTGGGCCACCTGCAAATATCTACTTGTGCCGAGTCTAACCTCACCCTCTAGATGTCGCCTTCTAGGCATAAGGGTTGCTGCGTTTTAATATCCCACATCACCTACACATTAACCAAAGTACTTCTCATAACAATCCTCCCCTTGAGCTAGTTTCTGGGTTTAAATTAGACTCAAATCTTTTTTAATTTTAATATGGTATCGGAGCCTATCTCACTTTGAATTGGTGGTTTATTAAGATATCCCACATTGGCTGCACATGACCAATGTACTCCTTATGATAACTTGGACATACCTCCACCTTAAACTAGCTTTCATGGTCGATTTAGGTCTCTCCCGTTCTCAATTCTGATATAACCTTCAATTTGATGTAATATACGCAGGTGTTAGAGCTGATGCAGAGGAATTTATTGCAGAAACATGTAATGCTAACATAAACAGATTCATATCAGACAAATCCAGGCCAATTAACCGAAGATCTTTGCCTGAACTTTTTGTTGATTTCCTAAGAAAGGTAAACTATTCTTATCTTATACTTATACTTTCAATTTTTATTGGTCAAAGGAATTTGTATGCTCTTTCCATTTAACGTCTGGTATTTTTGTTTGACTTGATCATACAGTTCACAGCTGATAATGTTTTATGGTTACATGTCTTTCCTAAATTCAGTGAGATATCAATTAGAATGTTGTTGCAGTGATGGATATCGTGTATTTTTAATGAAAATGAAATATTTTATGTGGATTTGTTGTTTAAGCTCTATTTGGTAGTGAATTTCCTCAGTCTATATAGGATGCTCTTGTAGGCATTATTTATTTAGAATAATGATTTAAGCATGTTGCATGTTCCTGCAGTTTACGCAAGTGAAGTCATGGGCCTCAAAGCTGGGAATTTGCCCATATACTGGACAATGGGAACTGATAGAGGACAACATGAAATGGATGCCCAAGACCTATGCAATATTTGTAATACTGTGCTCCCTTGAACAATATTTTCCTCCATATTTTTTGCTTGACATTATGGTTTTGTTTTGGGGATAGGCTATGTTTAATTACTGCCACAAAAATGCTTGGTTCCCTTTTGGCTTTCCTATCTCTTAGCAAATGCTATGTGGCAAATGCTAGGTTCTATCATGCATATTTTTTCCTGCTTTGCTATTGATATTTGTAACTCCGCGTATGCCTGATAAAGGAGGAAGGTTGTGTTAGGCCTGCGGCAGTCAACGTAAAACTGGCCGTATCTTTAATATGGATCAAGTGATCCATATAGCTGACTTATGTAGTGTGATAAGGTTTTTGTTGTTACTTTACGTGCTATTGATATTTGTATCTGAAATTTGGTTGGTTAGGTTGAGGATCCTTTTGAGCAGCCACAAAATACTGCAAGATCTGTCAGTGCAGGACAGCTGAGTAAGATATCTGAGGCATTTCTAAGGACATACAGCTTACTTATCTCCAAAAATCAGAATCAAAACTCTCTCTTGACCTTCTTAGCATCACCAGAGGTGTCAAGGTTAATTATAAGACCTGTTATCCCAAATTACAGTGGTGGTGGCTACTTTCACCCACCTCAACCACAGCCACTGCCACAAGTGTGGAGAGCCGAGCGCCCACGCCATCAATATCGATCGCATCGTCGTGTTTACAATGCCAGTCAAGGAACAACCAATGGCCAAAATATGGAGGCGGAAGATCAAATAGCCAAAACACAGAAGGGAAACTCCAACAGTTCAACTTCAAGAGTACCACCTGTGCAGGTACGTCAAGGCCAGCAGATATGGAGGCAAAAGATCCAATAGCCAAAATTCAGAATGGAACCTTTTTTTGCATTGAGAACTTCATGGGTTTAGCTAGTCAACAGGTTCTGACTGTTGTCTACTTTTTGTTAATGAGATACCAGAATAATGGTATTTCTTGTGTCATGACTTGATTAGCATGATTTTTTTCTGCTGTTGGGGTATTAAAAGGTGATTGGTTGCAAGGATTATTACTTGATATTTTTGTGGGGGATTTCAAATGTAATGCCTTTATTAGACAATTCTATACAATTGCATATGACCCGGGTAAGTTGACTTGTTTGCTTTTGTTTAGCATTTTAGGGTCCGTTTGGTGGTTAGGATAGGATAGGATAAGAACAAGATAAGATAAATGATTGGATAAACACAGGATATGATAAGAGCATGATAGACTCTTATCCTATCATGCGTTTGGGGTGGATAGGATATTGATAGGATATGATACAGACAATGAAAAATGTATCAAATTTTCCTTGAAATAAAAAATACATAATATTTTTTAAAATTTAATTTTCTAAGTAGTTTTTTTTTTAAAAAGTGATTATTCTATTAAATTTAATTTTTTTACATTTTTATAAATAGCTTATTTTTTAATATTAACTAAAATAAAATTAATTTTTATTAATTCGGCTATTTTAATTTTTTCGAGGGAGTCTATTTTAATTAAAATGATTATATATGTAGCCAATGAGTTTTAACTTAGTAGGGGTAAGTGATTAATGATAAAAATTATTAAAAGATATTATTCTTTCAAAAATATTTTATATTTAAATTATTAATTGTAATTATGTAAGTAGAGAAATAATTTTAAATAATGTCATATGATAATATAAAATTAGTCTATATTTACTATTAAAAAATTAATATATATATATATATATATATATATGTGAGTAGCCTATTTTATTGTTAGTGAATAATTATTTTGTGTATTTTTATTATAATATGAATAACAAAAAATAATGTTAAGTAAGAAGTAGTAAGTGATAATGAAAATTTAATTATTTTATATGAGTAAATTCAATATTTTCACCATTTATAAATAAGTTTATTTTTTAATTAAATTTATTAGTAACTAAATAATTTAACTTAGCAATAACAATTAGTAATTGATACGTAATAAAATTAATATTTTATTAAAATCAAAAATTTATATTTATTAATTAATATTATTATAAATTATATAAAATATAAATATTGAAATTAATTTTGGGTCATAGTAATAAACAAATAAAAAATTGATATCCAATATTTCAGGATAATTTATATCCTAGTTCCCCTCAGGATAACTTTTATACATGATGGACAGGATAATGGACAGGATAGTGTTATCCTATCCTGTTGGCGCAACAAACAACAAGATATGATTACTATCTTATCTTGTCTCTGTTTATCCTGTTCACCAAACGGGTCCTTAGTAGTATTTATTTATCACCAACGAAGATGAAACAAAGGAAGCTGTTATGATTAAAAATAATTTTTTTTCATGGGTTGGCTGGTTGTTGATCTCCTCACCATATAATTTTCGAAGTAATTGGTTTAAATACATTTTTATTCCCTGCAAAATACATTGTTTTTATTTTTCATCCTTAGAATTTATATTTTATTTTTAGTCCTCTGAAAATTATGTGTTGTTTTTAGTCTCTGCTAGTTGTTTTTCCATCCATTCAAATTTGGATTTTTACAATTTGGAAAAAATTTGAGATGGCTGAATCCGACTTCATCTCTTGTAGAGCAGATCTAAGTGTGTGCTAGAGTATCGACAGATCTGGATTCGATGGAAAAACAACTAGGAAAGACTAAAAAACAAAATATGTAATTTTCGGATGACTAAACAAGAAAAAAAATTCTCAGAGACAAAAAATAAAAACAACATATTTTGCAGCGATAAAAAATGTATTTGAGCCGAAGTAATTTTAACATTTTGGCTGAGGTGAGGTGGCAAATAGTGGTTGAAATAACCTCTTCTCATTTTCTTTCTATTTGGTAACATATAATGAAGACATACTAACATAACTTAGGGTGTATTGAAATAAGTTTAAAATGTTGGCGTGAGCTGTCAATTTAGGCTTAATTAGAGATTTTGTAGAATCAATTTATATCCCTTGTTTCAAGGGAAAACCAATATTGACTCTAGATAGTATATTTCCTAAAATAGAGTCCCTAATTGGCTCTTTATGTTGATATATATGTATGTAGTTGCTACAGCTTAGAATAATAAAAACATAATACACAGAAATATTTCCTTTATGATATTCTCTATGTTGACATGGTATCAAGAGCAACGATCCTGAATTCTCCGCAGCAATCAAAGTGTGACCAGAAGTAATAAAAAAACCATGGATGGAGAAATTGATTTGGGGAAACCTGCTGATATAAAGCAAGACAAAGGGAACCCCATCAACTCCATTGTTGAAGACTTGACAACAAGAATGGCGCAGCTCCTGAATCAGAATCAGACTCAGATCCACTCACCTATTGTTGATGCTCCTACAGCACCTATTGGCGTCAAATTGGATGGCACCAACTATGCCCTATGGTCCCAAGTAGTCGAGATGTACATCTTTGGCAAAGACAAACTTGGATACATCAACAGGGATATTCCACAGCCAACACCCACAGATCCGGCATTCTGAAAATGGAGGACTAAAAATGCAATTGTGAAGGGTTGGCTAATCAACTCCATGGACCCATCCCTGATAAGTAATTTCATCTGCTTTCCTACCGCAAAAATGGTATGGGATTCTGTTTCTACAACCTTTTTTGATGGATCTGATACCTCCCAAGTATATGACTTGAAAAGACAGGTAGCTCGAATGAGTCAGCAAGGAGGGTCGATTGAAAAATACTACAATGACCTTCAACGCTTGTGGAGAGAGATTGACTTTTGACGACCCAACCCAATGGAATGTGCTGCTGATATTTCAAAGTACAATGCGATCCAACAAGAGGATAGAGTCTATATCACCCTTGATGGATTGGATGATCGACTTGATAAAATTCAAAGTGACGTGTTGCAGTTACAGCCATTCTCCACTGTAGAACAAGCCTATGCTCATGTTCGAAGGGAAGATACTAGACAAGCTATGATGATGACGCGCACCGAAAATCCTACTGGTGCAGTTATGGCTTCTAAGGGAGTCAGCATGGATAGACAACAATCATCTTCCCTTCAAATGTTTCCTACCTCAGGGAGCGGAAAGATGGACAGAACTGCCAAAAATAAGGCACCATTGAAAGGGGGAGGATGTACTCACTGTGGAAACATGAAACATACCCATGAAACTTGTTTTCAGTTAAATGGGTATCCAGAATGGTGGAATGAACTAAAGACACGGAAACCGCGGGAAGTTGCTGCCAATGGAAGCTCGGGACAGGTTGCTTTAATGAGTGCAGAACTGCAACTATCCATTGCGTCACAAGCGGAATCTTCAAGTGGACTGCATACCCCAAATGAAGAAGGTAACTGTGCTACGACACTGCTTATTTCTAATCAGAAAGATAACAATGGCTGGATAATTGACTCAAGAGCGACTGATCACATGACATTTGATTCCAGTGAATTTATCAAGATCACTCCACCAAGGAGAACTAGTATTGCTAATGCTAATGGGGTCACACATCCAGTTACAGGATCTAGAACTATTGCCATTTCCCCTTCTCTCTCTTTATCTAATACTTTATTAGTTCCATCTCTCTCAAGTAAATTGATCTCTGTTGGTCAAGCCACTGAGGAACTAAATTGTGTTGCACTAATGTATCCTTCTTTTTTCCTTCTTCAGGATATTCTCACCAAGGAGATCATTGGGCGTGGTACTAAGAGAGGGGGGTTATGTTACATGGATGATTTTAGTCAGGGAAAGGCCTATAAAATGCAACATACAACAAATGCAAAGGAGAGGCAGATTTGGTTGTGGCATCATTGCTTAGGACATCCATCATTTAGTTGTATGAAACACCTATTTCCAGTTTTATTTTCCAACATACATGATTCAGACTTTAAATGTCAAACTTGCATTTTAGCCAAAAGTCACCGTGTATCTTATCCAATCAGTTTGAATAAAAGTGAAATTCCTTTTGCCTTAGTTCATTCTGATGTGTGGGGACCCTCTCCTATTACAACTACCTCTGGCATTCGTTGGTTTGTTACCTTTGTCGATGATTGCACCCGAATGACGTGGTTGTACTTGCTGAAACATAAAAATGATGTGTTTGGTGTTTTTCAGTCCTTCAATACAATGATTTAGACACAATTTTCAGCTAAAATTAAGATTCTCCGCTCTGATAATGGTGGAGAATATGTCAATAAAGAGTACTTCAGAATCAATGGTCTAATCCATGAAACCTCTTGCTCCCAAACACCCCAACAAAATGGAATTGCAGAATGAAAAAACAGGCATATCTTAGAAACAACTCGTGCTCTTCTGATTGAAGCACATATGCCCTGTAAGTACTGGGAAGATGCCGTTGTCACATCAGTACATTTGATGAATCGTATGCCTTCAAAAGTACTGAGCTTTAAAACTCCATTAGAAGTTCTTTCTACACATGTTCCCCTACCTACTATTCTAGTGATTCCTCCTCGAGTATTTGGGTGTGTTGCATTTGTTCATCTTCATCACAATCAACGCACAAAACTTGATCCATGTGCTGTTCGGTGTATTTTTGTGGGTTATGGGACACACAAAAAGGGATATCGTTGTTATGATCCTACCATAAAACGCACCTATATCACTATGGATGTTACTTTTTTGGAATCTGAAACTTTTTTCCCTCCGGCGAGTTCCAAGTCTTCTTTCCAGGGGGAGATGCAAGATGAAAAGAATATTTGGAAAAATTGGCCAGGACTAGTCTATGTTAGTGGTGATGAGGAGATGTCTTGTGAGAAAATTGGAACTCATGAAGATCAGGAAAAGGAATATGTCCCTGAATTGGAAGAAATACCAAATACTGGTATAATTGGAGAGGTTGAATCTGATATGGTGCAAGAAGCTGAATCATCTGAATCTGAAATTGAAACCCCTCTCTCCTCAGTACCAGAACACCCATCTCCTGAGAATATCACCGAGGTAAGTTTTCCTACCACTCCTATTGTATCTTCTCCTACTCATAACTTGGACATTTCTGCTGGTTATAATTTACCTTTCAGACAAAATCGTGGTAAGCCACCAAATAGGTACTCACCAGATTTTGAAGGAAAAAGGTCAAGATAACCAATCTCCAATTATGTGTCTACTTAGAAATTATCACAGCCCCTCAAAGCATTTGCGCACAAGCTATCTTCACATTACATCCCCAACATAATAGAAGAAGCTCTAACAGATCCAAACTGGGTTCAAGCCATAGAATCAGAAATGGAAGCCTTGCAAAAGAATAGAACTTGGACCCTCGTTTCATTACCAAATGGAAAGAAGACGGTGGGGTGTAAGTGGGTTTTTTCTATCAAACACAAAGCAGACAGATCACTAGAGAGGTACAAGGCGAGGCTTGTGGAAAAGGGATATACACAAACATATGGAATTGATTATCAAGAAACTTTCTCACCGGTGGCAAAATTGAGTACGGTTAGAGTTTTGTTGTCCCTTGGTGTTAACTTAGACTGGCCACTGGTGAAGAATGCCTTTCTTCATGTAGATCTTGAGGAAGAAGTTTATATTGATATCCCACCAGGTTACACCACATCTTCAAAGTCTGGAACTGTGTGTAAGTTGCAACGAGCATTGTATGGGCTAAAGCAATCACCACGTGCATGGTTTGGCCGATTTAGCTTGGCCATGAGAAAATATGGCTTCCAACAAAGCAACTCAGATCATACTCTATTCTTGAAAACCAATTGGGGAAAGTAACAACTTTGATAATTTATGTTGACGACATGATTATTACAGGGGATGATGCGGAGGAGATTGCTAGACTTCAAGAGCAGCTGGCCACAAAATTTGAGATGAAAAAACTTGGGGGACTCAAGTACTTTCTAGGAATTGAGGTGGCTAGATCAAGGAAAGGCATATTCCTCTCTCAGAGAAAGTATGTGTTGGACTTACTTTCAGAGGTAGGATTATTGAACTGCAAGCCAGCTGATACGCCAATGGTCCAAAATCACCAGCTCAAAGTGTGTGCAAATCAGGTGCCAACTAATAAAGAAAATACCAAAAATTGGTTGGTAAGCTGATTTATTTATCCCATACTAGACCCGACATTGCTTATGCTATTAGCATTGTAAGTCAATTCATGCATTGTCCTAGTGAAGATCATATGGGAGCTGTAATCCGGAATCTGCGTTATCTAAAATCCTCTCCAGGAAAAGGGCTTATGTTCTCTAGGGATAAGCACTTAAATATTGATGGTTACACGGATGCTGATTGGGCAAGGAATATCACAGATAGGAAGTCCACATCAGGCTATCTTACTCTTGTAGGAGGAAATCTGGTTACATGGAGGAGCAAGAAACAAAAGGTTGTGGCTTTATCTAGTGCTGAAGCCAAATTTAGAGGAATGGCAAAAGGATTTTGTGAGCTTCTTTGGCTTAAAAGGCTACTATCTGAGATTGGTTTTACACCTAGTACAGAGATGAATTTATTCTGCGATAACAAGGCTGCAATTGACATCTCTCATAATCCAGTCCAACATGATCGAACCAAACATGTTGAGGTGGATCGGCACTTCATCAAACAAAACCTTGAAAGCAAGATAATTCGATTTGCTTTTGTGAAATCTGAAGACCAACTAGCTGATATACTTACCAAGGCAGTTTCCAACAAGATCTTTCATAGCTCACTTGACAAGATGGGCATCAAAGATATCTATACACCATCTTGAGGGGGAGTGTTGGCGTGAGCTGTCAATTTAGGCTTAATTAGAGATTTTGTAGAATCAATTTATATCCCTTGTTTCAAGGGAAAACCAATATTGACTCTAGATAGTATATTTCCTAAAATAGAGTCCCTAATTGGCTCTTTATGTTGATATATATGTATGTAGCTCCTACAGCTTAGAATAAGAAAAACATAATACACAAAATTATTTCCTCTATATTATTCTCTATGTTGACACAAAATATGTTATAGATAGTGTTAGATATCTTGTAAATAAATAGAACATCTTATATTAATTGTAATTAGGTAGCATAATCATTTGTCAATAGAGTAACAAATGATGTTGTATTTCATTGCACCTAATATATAGGGAAATGTTATATGGTACAAGATTCGTTCGGTGCCTTGCCACAACTTTGTGTTTGGCACCACCCCAGTTGTGTGTGGCGCCACCCCCTTTTACAAAAAATACCCAAAGTACCCCTGAAAAAACACCCTCAATACCAAAAAAAAAAAACTTCAAAAGTTTTTTTTATCCAAAAACCCCACCCCATCCCCTTCAACTCCTCACCCTCACAATTTCTCTTCCTCATTTCCTTCCGATCAGCCTAAATATTGAAATGGACGAAAGGATCAAGCCTGGACCAAAAGTAGGTTCATTCGAGTGCAAGAAAAAGTTCAGTCCGTAGTTTTTTTCGCGTTCTGGTTATTAATTGCACTTGTAAGTGTGAAATTTGCTTCACATTCGCACTCACAAGTGCGAATTTATGTTTTTTATTTTTACTTTTAATGTATTCATTATATTCGCACTTGGAGGAAATTTTGCACTTATAGGTGCGGTAAACATGGATATTAAAAAAAAATTAATTATTATATTCGCACATATAAGTGCGATTTGGAGGAAGAATTCGCACTTGTTAAACATCTAAAAAAATTCAAAAAAGGCACCAAATGATTTTTAAAATTATGGGACCATTATAGTTAGTCTAATTGACATATTTAGAAATTTATTGTGAAATATTTTTTTTCAAAAATTCAAAAAAAAAAGTAAACGATGGAATTTGGGCTCTGAACATCGACCTTATGGCGCGTCCATTTACTTTTTTTTTCTCTTCAACTTTGTAGTTCAGCCCGTTGCCATCCGAGACGGTTAGAAATTCATTTTTCAAGGCCAAGAATATTAAAAAAAAATTAAAATACTATTTCGCACCTATAAGTGCGATTTGGAGACAAATTTCGCAGTTATAGGTGCGATAGACTTTGATAAAATTAAAAGAATAAATTTCGCACTTGTAAGTGCGATTTGGATTCGAAATTTGCACTTATAAGTGCAATTTTTTTCCAGATTTTAAAAATAAGTGCGAATATAAACCAGAGAGTGATTCACACTTATAAGTGCGAAATAAAAATAGAAAAAATCAACAGAGAAGGGGAAGGAAATGAGAAGGAGAAGGGGAAGGAAACACACCTCCCATGAGTGCGACTTATGGAAGCGTAGAAGATGATGGGTAATAGAGGATTGGTAATGAGGAGATTTTGGAGAGAGGTGGTAGTGAAGATTAGTTTTGAAAGGGGATGGGAGTGAGATTGGTGGTGAGAAGAGGAAGAGGATGGTGGTGAGAATGGTGTTGAGAAGATGAAGGGGATGGTGGAGGGATGGTGGAGAGAAGAGGGAAAGGGTGGTGGTGAGAAGTAAGTAGAAGATGAAGGAATTAGGAAGAAGAAGGATATGTTAGGGTTTTTTAAAGGGTAAAACACATATTTTCACATTAAAGGGGGTGACGCCACCCACAACTGGGGTGGCCAAACAAAACACACCCGCAACTTTTGTGTGTTGTGGAAAAATCAGATTGGCTATATTATGAATTTGTTGAATATGTGTTCAGTTTTTTCGAGCCATACAACACTACTCTTATATATAACACATTACGTTGCATAGGTTAGACAAACAAATTCAATTGAATATTGTCTATCGGTTTCTCTTAATTGTATTAAGAGTGTGTTTGTTTCAATGGAGGGGAGGGGAAGGGAAGGGAGGAGAGATTTTAATGGAAGGGAGAAATTTTAGTTCTTATCATGTTTGGTTAATAGGAGGAGAGGGGAGAGGAAATACTTCCTTTCATATTTGGTTCATGTGGAGGGGAGAGAGATTTTAAAACAAAATTACTTTAATTACCCTTATTTAATTTTTTTTAATGCATTTGGCCAACATAAATTAATTTCTCTTGTACAATGATATGTTACAGGAGCATTACCTCAAATTAGGGGTGGCAATATGGGTTGGCGGGGCGGGCCCGGCCCGACCCGTCAAAAGCCCACCAAAATGCGGGGCGGGTTGGGTTGACCCCCATTTGGTATATGGGTTGAAAGTCTCAACCCAACCCACATTTTGGCGGCTGGCGGGTTGGCGGGCTAGCCCGCCAAAATTTAATGTAGTGGAAAAAATGTAATTATGAGAAGAAAGTACAAACCAACAAAGTTCTACATTCTCACAAGTTGCAAAAATACACAAATAACACAAGTCACAAGCCACAACTCACAATTGTCTCTTAACACAACAAAAGCAAGCACAAATGACAAACCAACAAATTCTACATTCTCACAAAAGATAGCAAAGCAAGCGTTAAGTGCAAACAAGAACCACTAAACTAGAATCATGAACCAATTTTCATATAAAATGTAGTACATTTGAACCAATTTTCATATAAAATCTAATTATGCAGTAGAGTTGGTGGTGTTCCTATCAAGAACATTCAGCCTTGCTGAGTAATAGTTTTCCCATACTTGGATCTTCCCTGCTTCCCTGAAGGAATATTATCCCTTTTTCATGGTAACAAAGAGGCATTCATCTCCTTTTTCATGGGCTGATAAGATATCGGAATTGAGGAAGAGCAATAATTCAAAACAAATAGAAATCATATGAAAATGAGGAAAGATTTAGCAATCATTTGAAGAAGCTAGAATAAACTTTAGTGCGAAAAGAACACATTTAACAATCTTAATACACAGAGGAAAAAAACCTATGTTTCACCATGATATATACACAAATTCCAGTAGGAAGCACCTCAAGCTAGGAAGCACCTCAAGCTAGGAAGCAAGGACAAAATCGAATTACAAATCCAAAGAGAGGAGTGATTCAGTGAAAACTTACCAATTCGCGATGGAGAGGAGAGCGCAGTGTTTGCAAGATTCAGTGGCGGAGAGGAGAGAATAGTGGAGAAGAGGAGAGCGCGGTGGAGAAGAGGAGAGCGCGGCGGAGGAGAGGAGAGCGTCGCGAAGGAGAGGAGAGCGCCGCAGTGGAGGAGACGAGAGCGTCGCGGTTGAGGAGACGAGAGCGCCGCAGTGGAGGAGACGAGAGCACCGCGGTGGAGTAGACGAGAGCACCACGGAGGATAGGAGAGCGTCGCGGTGGAGGAGAGGAGAGCGCGGTGGTCGGCGAAAGAGAGAGGAGAGCGTAAAGCGGCGGACTGAAGTCTGTAGAAACCCAAACCCTCACTTTGGAAACCCTTGTCCCTCACACTGAATCTATAGTAGTGTACTGATTTTTTTTCAATTTTGATTTTTTTCTCTTTAGTTAAATCCAAAAAAAAGTGGCCCGGCGGGCTGGGCCGCCCCGAACCGCCAAAGCCCGCAAAAAAAATGGGTTTCTAAAGTGGGTTACAAGTGGGTATTTGGGCTGAAAATTCCAACCCAACCCGCCAAAAATGGTGGGGCAAACGGGCCGGCCCAGCGGGCCTACCCATATTGCGACCCCTACCACCTCAAATGATCCAAATGTTGAATTTCAATCCAAAAGAAAAATATAGTGGTTGGATAGATAATAAATCCACCTCGCTGATGCCAGTAGTTCTTCCTCCCGCATCACAGATAATAAATCCACCTCGCAGCACCCCTAATATTTTTCTTATTATCATTTCATTATGATATATTATTATGTAGTCCGGCTTTGTGTAAGAGCCAACAAGAAAGAAATTGTTCACTAGTGTCTTTTGATCCTTACCAGGTCCCTCACGGTACAGAGATTGGCAAATTTTAACAACAGATGGCCAAGTCACTTCTAAACCTTGAGATGATAGGAATAGTGATATAACATGCTTTGAGAGTGTGTTTGGACAGGGTACTTTTTAGGGGGTAATGTATTTTTTATGAGAATTTAAAATACCAGGTATTGAAATATCTGTTTGGATAGTTTATAAAAAGTAATTTGAAATTCCATGTATTTTTATGGGGTAATTGCTTCAATTAGATAGAGGAAATTTAAAATAATCCCAAATTAGAAGGTATTCTCAGATTCCTCCGTCATTTCTCTCTCGCTTTGTTGCTCTCGTTCTCCTCTCACGCGGCTTCACCATCGCATCACACATCTTCGCTCCAGCTTCTCCTTCTGGTTCTCCTCCAGCTTCTCCTCTCGTTCTTCTCTCACCATCGCAACTCCACTTGAGCTTCTCCTTCTAGTTCTCTTTCATTCATCTGTTGAGGTAAAACTTCATACTCCTTTTTTTTTATTCTTGTACTCCAGTCTCATACGATTTTTTTCCTTCTCTCTTTCATCAGATGCATATGCTTTGTTTTGACGTATTGTGTCTCAGACCCGTTTCTTTTCTTCTCCTTTGATCAGGTAAAATTACTTGTCTTCCTCTCATGCTTCTGCATTTTGATTTTATGTTTCTAATTGAATTTTCTATTATTTCCTTTGTGAATATGTTGTTTCTTCTATGTGGGTATGATTTTGTTCTTAATTTTTTGGAATAAATTCTAAATAATGAGAAAGAAGAAGAAAACAACAAAAAGAAGAAAGGCATCCAACCTTTCACCTGTCACTGATTCCTTCAAGCTCTCTATTGGTAAGACATGAAAAGGATGAGGTGAGTTTTGAAGAATTTGATAACATACCACATAACCAATGCAATTCTGAAAATATAGACCTTATGTTGGTTGAGCATATTGCATTGAATTCTTCAAAGAATAGCAAATATGCATTCATTCATACGCATGTAGATAGTTTGACATGTGAATTGAATGTAGATGAATTGAGTTGGATGGTGAAAAACAAGAAAAAAACTGTTTTGCTATTGACTTGGAGAGGATTTCAAAGACAATTAGATGAAATCCAAGTCAAAAGGCCAAAAAAGAGGAAGGGGTTATTTTATAACCCTTGCTTGTGGTCACCTTAACAAGAGCTACTTCAAACCTCAAGCTAATGACGTTAAAGAAGCGCTTCCTGGGAGGCAACCCAGTGTCTGGTTAGACTTTTCAGTTTTTCCAGTTATTTAGTACATAATATTACTTTGTGAAGTTTCAATTACAAATGTGCTTTTAAGATTTTCACAACTTTTGGTGAGTAAGCATTTGTTTTTAATTTCACTCAAAGATGAAAATTTGCTTGATAAGTCATTAATCTAGTTGTGTGGTTCTTAAGCTCCCAATGTATTGAATTTGTGCCATATGGTTGATTGGAAAGCCAATGTGAAGAGAAAAAGGGAATTTGAAAGATTTTGAATATTGAGTTGTGGATGTATGAAAATTTGTGCTTAAATGAACCCGAAGAGTTATGAATTTGATGAAATTTTTGGGAGCTTGATATGTTTGAGGGTGTTTAAAAGCCATGAGAAAAGGGAAAGAATTGAATTTAAACAATTTAGGCCAAAATCTGCCAAAATTATGCAGAAGCAGACGCTTTGGGCCCAATATGGGCCGCTAAGCAGATTTTTCAGGTCTGAGGCCGCATAGCGCAATATAAATACTGAACAGATGCTGCGCTAGGCACCGCGTTCTGTTCTTCAATTCCTTCAATCCCTACCGAGAAAAACCACCAAAATCTCCATTCTTTTCAAAGAGAATCAAGAGCAAAGCTCTCCCAAAGT
This sequence comes from Acmispon strigosus, assembly GCA_030819835.1. Taxonomy (NCBI): domain Eukaryota; kingdom Viridiplantae; phylum Streptophyta; class Magnoliopsida; order Fabales; family Fabaceae; genus Acmispon; species Acmispon strigosus. The sequence goes on from JAUAMA010000007.1 coordinate 33,780,980, forward strand.
GATTTTCGAACTCCTCTCCCTTGACTCAACTTGGAATCATGTCAGTTTTCATCTTCTTCCTTCTCTTCTCATTACTAGGAACCCTAGGTTAAACAATTGGGAATTATTTTTTGGTTCAAGTCGCTGAGCGACAGCTTGCATAGAATGAGAAATTGGTTTAATATAGAATATTGCAAAATTGCATGTATAAATCCATTCCTAACATTTTCTGAACCACAATGTACATGATTTGATTGTCAATTGAACATGTTTTGAATCTATTTGAATTCTTGAAATGATTGGATTATTGATTCAATTGTCTGATTAATTCTTTGAAACCATGTTTATGTCTCTTGATTAAATCCCAGTTCTGAATTTATTTGTTTCTGGACATTTTGAATTAAAATTGAATTGATTTAACCCTTGAGCTAATAGTGTCAAGTCTGGAAATTGGGTTATTGATTATTTTGATGGTTATAAGAACTTTTCAAGAGGAGGTGACTCCGAGAGGCCGGCAAAGGCCGAAAGCCCCTCTTACTTTGACAGGAAGAGGGATTGGACATCTAAGAGATGGGTGGTATTGGACATTAGCATTCCACCAAAGGAATCAGATACTGATGAGGAGGATGATCCAGAACAGACTAACAGGCAGATGATGGAGAAAATAATCAGAGATCAGCAACAATTGACCAGAGATCTCCATCATCAGCACCGGCAGAACACAGCCTGCTACACAGCTATGAGTACTATCTATACCAGCATCCACAGTATCTAGGGATCCCAGCCTGGGTTTGTTGGACCCACTCCTGCAGATTTCACAAGACAGAATGCGTAGCCTGGGGACAGACCATCTTTCAGTCAGGGGGAGGGAAGTGTCAGAGCTGGAGCATCCAGCATCCGAGCTCAGATGGACATTGATGATGATAATGAGGATGGAGCATCCAGCAGCCGAGCTTAGATGGATATTGATGAGGATGATGACTTCTGATTTGCTGATTCTACAAACTCTAAGTGATTTATTTTAAATTTTTGTTGAACTCTTAACTGCTTAACTGATAATCTTTGTTGGATATTTTGATATCTTGGATTTTTTACTAAATAGTGCTGGGTTACGCACTTTCGTTTATATTTTTGTTATATATTAACTGTGTAGTTAATATAGTAGTATAGTATAGCACTTTTTTCCTAATTGCTTAACTGCGTACATGATCCAATTCTTTTTGATGAGCATAGGCAATGAAAACCCGAAGAATTGCATGATTTTTGTGTTTTGTGAAAAGCATGATATTCAAGTTTTTGTAAATTGCCTTCACATGTGTTTTCAAATAGAATTCCATACACTTGCATGTGAAATCATAAGCATTGCCCTTGAAACATGTTTTTGAATCATAAAGGAATTTCCAAAACCTTACCAAGTGAGGGAGTGTTTTCCATATAGTATTAGCTGAGAGATTCACCGTTGTTTTTATATAAACTAATTTTGTTTGAGTTTCTGTCTCATTGTAAAATGCATGGAAATGAAAGGATATGATCAAGGCAGTCTATTCATTAGAAGATACAGCCAATTTGACCAAAAAACCTACCTTCACTAGGATGTATCTTTGTTAACCCCTTCGAGCTTGAATTTGAAAAACTTTCTTCTTGATATAACCTTCAAACCGAGAAAAGAAATAGTGACCAACCCAAAGCTTAAATAGGTCAAGAGAGATTTCATGACTATGGTTATATACAAGTTGGGTGGAAATAGGTTGTTTTATACTGAAAATTGAAAAATCCCTTCATCAATCTCTTTAAAATTTTGAATCTGAAAAGATCGTCTGATCAAACAAAAAGCAAAATATCTTTTGATCTGTTGAGAAAAGAAAAGAGCAAAAAGAAAGAAAATGAAAAAAAATATACAAAAAAATATCTTTTCCTATGTGTTGGAATTTTGATGCAAAGAAGAAATTCACAAAGAATCTAAGTTTTAGGTGAAAAAATAGACCCTCGTATGAGTTCGTGGAGATCGTCTGGCTTCATAGATCACCCGACTCCATGATCGTCTAGCCTCATGGAAGATCGTCTGAGGTCTCGTCTGACTCCATGAAACAAGAATCTGGAAGAATCCCAACGCTCATGCGTTGGAACTCAACGCTCATGCGTTGCCTCAAAGGCAGACGAGGATCATTTGACAAAGGCGGTGTAGGAAACTTAACGATGAAGAAAATCAGAGCAGCTGATTCAGAAACCAACAAAGGCGGTTTGACTAAGCAGCCACTGTTCAGCAAGTTGGCAAAGGCGGCTGAAGAAAACTTACCAATGAAGTTTTCCGCCATGAACAGCACCTTAAACCTGCTCTGTTTTTGCCTATAAAAAGATACCTTCATTCAGAACACAGAGTTGTTGGACTTTGAGCAGAATAATAGAGTTGGATTTTTATAAGAATTACTTCTAAAACAGAGGCAGAGCACGAGCTAGTGAAGGATTCTAGTGAAGAGGAAGTAAGTCGGGAGAGAGAAAGGAAGTTATGTGCATCGGTACATCGCCGTAACGTGGGAACGCGTCGCTGTCGTCACCAAGCCTCCAGAATCTAATATTTCTTCTTGTAAGCTTGTAGCATCCATCGAAATGGATAGCTAAACCTCTATTGTTGGAATTATTTGAAGCCTTTTGATCCTCTGATGTATTTACAACTGATATTTCATATATAAATCAATGTTTCTGTGAATGGTTTCAATGGTTTACCTTATGTCTAATGCTTTTTTTAGCTTAATTACCTAGAACATGATTATGGATTTGATACTGTAGTGGGAACTAGCTACTTGAATCTGAAATAGGTAATATCATCTATCGTATCTAAGTCCTAGGAATGGGGTTAGATCATTAGTCCAAACAAACATCCATGTCTAATGTTTCTTGCTTTATTAATCGATCAAGGGATTGGGGATTAATATAGTTGAGTTGATAATATTTTACGCCAGGGGACTGGGTAATAAGATAAGAACTGATGTGATGAAACCAACATAGAAGAGGATTTGTATGAGAATTCAGTGAGTATGTCAAGATTAATCGGTGAAAACTAATCCCAACAGCTTCCGTAACTACTTAAACTCCAATCTGATATTTGGTTTAGTTCTGTTTAAATTCACTCCAAAACAATCAATTCATTCTATCCATTGTTTAGTTAATTACATTAAAGTACCGCATTTGTATCGCAATTCTCTATGGTTCGACAAAAACCCGTTGCTATACTACATTCGAATCTTGAAAGGGATTTTGATAGTGGTTAAGTGAAAATTTTATAAATTCTTTTGGTGAATGGTTTTTAATACGTACAAATCCTTTCAACAGAGATCAAGTGCATGCAACCTATTCGAAGGTAAGGGTAACTCGTAGGAATTATCTTATCTGTTTGTGATGTTTTGTGACTTTGTTTTGAGGATTCTGGTTGTGTTGCCTTTGAACTCATTCTGGATTTTTGTTGATACTATCACATGTTGTATATGTTTACATGTTGTTGAGGTTCTTGGGAAAAATGGATTGAGTTATTTGGATATAACATGATGAAAATGATTTTGGGAAGAAAAGACTATATTATGCATATGGTGATACTATGACTGAGAAAATGTGTGGACTATTGGTTCATGAGGATGATGATTATTTTTTTCATAGCATATGCATTATATATAGGATGTTTAGGTTGATGTGACGACACTTTGTCCCGTGGGATCAACCGAGGGCAATGTGGTGGATCATTGTCCCACGTGATTGTCCTGGTCTTGTTTGGATGAATTCTGGCCATAGTTATGAATATAGCTACTGAGGACTAACAAGCATGTTTATGTGATGTCTTAACCTGAGGACTTGTAAATTTTAATTTTTGTTGTTGTTGTACTCGAATTTTTATTTACTGTAAACTATTGTTGTTCGTTTTATCACAATGTTGTTAACTATTTCCTGTGTTTGGAGTTAACCCTTTCTGTTTGCTGTTTGTTTGATTGGTCTCTTAACGCCTTAGACAATCAGGACGACAATGTGCAAGACAGTTGAATCTGATACTAGGGCAAGATGGTGTAGAAGGACTGGAAGAATCAGAGAATCCTTGAAGAAACTATTTACTGTCTTTATTTCCGCTATTTTGAATATTTAGCACCTGTGGTGCAACATTATTATTTTAATTACCTCTCGAATTTCTGAGTATTTATTGAATCTATTATGGGTTAAGTAATATTGTATTTATTTTTAGAGACGTTTTGTTTTGAAAACTTGAGTGTTTTGAGAGGTTTCAAAGTGTCATTTCTGCATATTTACTATGTGACCCTTGACCATAAATTGGGGTGTTACATTTGTGGTATCAGAGCGATGGTTAAGATAACAGAGTTGTTGGGTAGTTTCTATTCTGAGATCGATTGATGGGGTGTCAATCGAAAGAAGAATATTGTGAATTAATTGTTTATTGATATTAATTTTTGAGATTGTTCCTTGAGCGGACGATCTAATTATAATTGTTTGACTACAACCTCTGTTTGCTTGAATTGTCCTTTAATGTTTCGGGATAGGAAGTTTGTTGCGAGCTTAATCTGCTTACCCCTTAAGCACTTGGACGTGATCATAGGCATGGACTGGCTCTCTCATCACCATGTTCTACTGGGTTGCGCCAATAAGGAGGTAATAGTTCTTGATTTGAAGATGTCTGAGTTCTTGGACTCTTATCTTTCAAAGTCCTCCCTAAGAAGAGGAGCTTTGAAGGTGTTGTTAGCAGCTAGCGTCGGAGAACCGTTGACTCATGGCGTACAGAGCATCCCTATTGTTCGTGATTTTGAAGATGTATTTCCCAAAGATGTGCCAGGAATACCCCTTGCTCGGGATACAGAGTTCTCGATCGATTTTGTTCCTGGAACTGGACCGATTTCTATTGCACCATACCGAATGGAACCAACAGAGTTAGCGAAGCTGAAGAGTTAGATAGACGATCTCATGGCGAAGGGTTTCATTCGACCCAGTGTCTTTCCATGGGGAGCACCAATGTTGCTCGTGAAGAAGAAAAATGGCAGATCATGACTTTGCGTAGACTACAGACTGCTGAATGAGGTGACCGTGAAGAATCGTTATCCTTTGCCTAGGATCAACGATTTGTTGGATCAAATTTGGGTAATGGCTATCTTCTCAAAGATCGACTTGCGATCTGGGTATCACCAGATTCGGGTCAAGGAGGCGGACATCCAGAAGACTGCCTTTCGTACTCACTATGGACACTATGAGTATTTAGTGATGCCATTTGAGGTCACGAATGTGCCGGCAGTATTCATGGATTATATGAATAGAATATTTAATCCCTTCCTTGACAGGTGTGTATTTGTTATCTTGACGACTATTGTTCATGTTAGTTGTGTGTGTAGTATTTTGAATTTTTCTTCGCAGGTTCGTGGTTGTATTCATCGATGACATCTTGATCTACTCGAGGAGTAGAGAGGAGCACGAGGAGCATTTGCGTCAGGTATTGTCTGTTCTTCACGAGAAGACCCTCTTTGCGAACTCAACTAAGTGTGAGTTCTGGCTCGAAGAGGTGAAGTTCTTGGGCCATGTCATTTCTAAGGAAGGCATTGTTGTTGATCCAAGCATGGTGGATGCAGTGACGACGTGGGAGTAGCCGAAGACTGCGACAGATATCAGGAGTTTCTTGGGCTTAGCTGGATATTATCAGAGATTCATCGAGGGTTTTGCAAATATCGGAGGACCTTTGACGAAGCTGACTCAGAAGAATCAACCTTTTGCTTGGACAGAGGAGTGTGAGTCTAGTTTTTAGAAGATGAAGCGGTGTTTGACAACTACACCGATCTTGGTGTTACCATAGTGTGATGAACCTTACGAGGTTTACTGTGATGATTCTTACCAGGCCTTGGGTTGTGTGTTGATGCAGCATCGGAAGGCTGTGGATCTTGCAGCGGTAGTTTTTGCTCTCAAAATGTGGAGGCATTATTTGTATGGAGGCACATTCACCGTCTTCAGTGATCATAAGAGCTTGAAGTACCTATTTGATCAGAAAGATCTAAATATGAGGCAGAGGCGATGGATGGAATTCTTGAAGGATTATGAATTTACCTTGCAGTATCATCCGGGGAAGGCTAATGTTGTGGCTGATGCTCTCAGTCGCAAGGCTATTCATGTTTCCTCGCTGATGATTAATGAGTTGGAGTTGCTTGAGGCGTTCCGAGATATGAGTTTGGATGTTCAAGTGACACCCGAGAGGCTGTGTTTCGGGATGATCACCTTGTCCAATGGTTTGTTGGAGGAGATCAGAGTCAAGCAGATGCAGGACAGAGAACTGATTGAGAAGAGAGAAATGATCAATGCAGGGAAGGCGCTGGAATTTGAGGTGGGATCTGATGGCATCTTGCGTGGCAAAGGACGTGTTTGTGTTCCGAGTGATGCTGAGTTGAGGAGGTTGATCCTTGACGAAGGTCACAAGAGCAGGCTTAGTCTTCATCCGGGCGCGAAAAAGATGTATCAGGATCTGATGTTACACTTTTGGTGGTCAGGTATGAAGAGAAATGTTGCTGAGTATGTTGCTACGTGTCTGACTTGTCGGAAGGCGAAGGTTGAGCATCAGAAGCCTGCAAGGATGATGCAATATCTTGAGGTACCTGAGTGGAAGTGGGATAACATATCCATGGATTTCGTGGTTTCCTTACCACTCACTCGGAGGAGATTTGATTCTATATGGGTTATTATTGATCATCTGACGAAATCTGCACATTTTCTATCGATGAAGACCACTTACAAAGTGGAGCAGCTTGCAGAGGTGTATATGTGAAGAAGAGATTCTCCTTGACCTTGACTGGGTTTTGATGAAGACAACAACATCAACAAAGAAGAAAAAGGTTGAAGACCATAAAGAATGGAAAACACAAGGAATCAAGTTGGTCTAAGATAAGTTTTATAGCTTTCTAGGGATAGGTCTTTACCTTTAAAAGTTTATTTCGAGGCACTGTACGGAATGCTTTTTAGTAAGCATTCTCATCACAATATAGCATAATCACAATATCTAGATTGAATTCATGACAAACGATAGCAATATCCTCAAACAGAGTCATAAAGCATCATAACGATATAATACTAAGACATGAGTTACCCTTACCTTCTCGTAAGTTGCATGCACTTGAATCTTCAACCTTCTTTGATTCGAACACAGCTAGAAGAAATGAACTTTGAACAAGACCGAACAAGATGCAGGGATTTCTAGAGAAGTGTTTAAGCTTCAGAGCTTTCTTTGAAGTAAGGAAAAGTATAGGGATTTAGAGAAAACTAAAATTGAAGTACAATTATAAACCTTGTATTTATAGTGTGAAGAAACCGACTCTCTAACAACCATTTAATGAAAAGTGCTCAACGAAAATGGTGGTCATAAATGCTCATTAATGAACCTGACATCTATTCAAAGTCAACAAAAATGGAAGTTTACATTTTCAAGGCATCTGTATCTCATAATGTCAACAAAAGCGGTTAGCTAACCAAACGAGTACCAAACCGACTTACTACAAAGTTGCATCAAAAGATGCCAATTCATCAAGTCAAACGAGAACGAAAAGGTGCCTCGTCAAATGAGTACCTAAAACAATCCACTGAACGAACTCTACCAAATGATCTCTACCAAACGATATCTACCAAACGTCACCATTTCAATCAAGACTTAACCGACACAGAATTCAACACACAAATCACACATTTTAATGTGAACAAAGTTCAATATATCAACTTAGACTAACTCAAATTACTGGGTAATTCAAAACTAAGTATAATCATTATACTTCAAAAGATCCAAACTATAATTACGAGAGTTATAGGGACTAAATGTAACACACAAAAATTGAGGGTCTTACACTTGTATGATCAAGAGGAAATGAACCACAGCCCTTACCCTTCAATGGAGCAGAAAGAACTCGAGTATGGTGAGAAGAAAGGTGCTGGAAACAAGCCAAGTCAAAATCCTAGGAGAGGGAAGGAAATTGAACACCAAGAGTTCAGAAATTGGAACACAAGGCACACCTGGAGAGGATTAGAGAACAAAGTTTGGACACCAATGGAGGAAGAAGGAGAGGCGACACAGCAGCACAGAGTTCAGAAGGTTTCAGTTTTTGAGTCTTAGGTTAAAACACTTTGGAATGAAGAGTGATGGAAATGAACTCGGCCTTCTCCTCTCTATAAGTTGGCCGAACCACTAAGGTAGTGGGAGGTTACCTCAGCTTTCCTTTCCTATTTTCCAGCCAGAATATTATTGGTATCTAGCTAACCCTAGAAAAGATGATGTTTTAAATCCAATTCAGCAGAAAATAAAAAGAAAAATAGCCAAGCTGCTGACCAAAGTTGTTACACGCCCCAGCCCTAGGAAAAATAGGGAAATGCAGCAGGTTTCTTCTTCCTTCAATAGCTCTAACAATAACAGAACGAACCTGGTCCCGATTATGACTAAACTAAATTCCTGATTACTTAATTATTTATTAATCCATGACAATATATTCAGAAAATATTCTCCAAAAACATAAGCGTATTCTTCCTCTCAACCCCTCTACTTTTTTTCGAATTAATTGAGAAATATGAAACAGAAAATAAAAATCTGCACTTAATAAAGATATTCAGAAAAATCAAATATCAATCAAATCTATAAAGATTTTATTTTATCCTCAGCTCAACTTGAGTAAAATAGTCAAACAGAATTTATTTCAAGCAAAATGTCTAACAGAGATCAAAACATAAATGTCACAACATTCAGGGACCAAAACATAATTATTACAAACTCCAAGGACCGAAGTGCAAATACAAGATATTGAGGGTCTTACATTTAATTACTGTTCACTCGTAATAGTGATGCCTTAAAAATTGGGGTGTTACAAACGACATACCTCAGTCTTAAATGATTAAAGAAGAAAATGAAAAGAGAAGATAAATGTTAGAATGTGATGGTAGAAGGGGGCGGGGAACAGAAGGTGGGGCTGGAGGAAGAATGTGTTGAAGGGGGTGGCTGGAGGAATGGGGAGAACACATGCAAAATGGAAATTTAGGGATGACAATAGGTCGGGTCAGGGTTGGGTTTTGCCTACCCCAAACCCGAACTCTCATACCTGAACCTGACCTTAACCCCAACGAGTTTGGAAAAGGGAAACCCATTCCCAACCCGTCGAGTTTCGGGTTTACCCGGCTCGACCCTAAATCCAATGTGACCCATCATATAATTAGGATTGTAATTAGCAACTGTATTATTGCATTCACACTTTCGAATTGATTGTGTCAAATCTTATTCTCTGAAACGTTTACCCATCTAGGTGAAGTGGAATGTTTGTCTATTTTTTGCTCAAACTAAAGTGGCTTGAATTTGGTTATTATTAATACAAATGATTACAACTTTGTCTTATTGATTTAATTTTGCTCTTGCTAGATCGAAGTTCGTTTATGGTATGATTAATACACATGAGATGGCCTACTTATGTGGTTATGGTATCATCGCCATCTGATTCTCTAAGGTTCAAGATGGAGCAACGACTCAGTGATGCCTTTTTTTTTCTTTTGAACATGGACTTCAGGGTGGGTGTTCAAATTTGGGATAGTGCTTCATATTGTGATTGAGAAAAGGGAAAATCATATTGCTTCTAGTTTAGGATAAGGTTCGGGCGGTGTATCACCAATCCCAAATGCGAACCCAAACCTGGTTATAAACATCGGGTAAAACCCGAACATAAACTCGAACCCATCCAAAGAGGGGTTTACCCGTCAAATTAGGTTGGGTTCGGGTGGATACCCACGAGTACGGGTGAAATTATCATAACTAGATGGAATAAAGAAGAAAAATACCTACCGAGAATATAAAAACCCTCATGAGAAGGGAGAAAAAACCAACTAAAGTGGGTAAGAGACCTCCTAAAATTAATGAGGAGGAAAGGCCCCAGGTGTAGGGAGGCTGAAGGTTGATGCGAAACTTCTTGTGTTATTGTTGAGAGAAAGAAGGTTTTCGGCGAAATGTGATTGGAATTTAGACCTGTGCCGTAATATTCCAGATTTGGCCTCTACTAATCTTTCAACACACCATATTGGCCCTAGTCTAGTAGAATTAGATTTGTAATTTTCTTCCTACTATTATTTTTTTTGGAAAGTATTTAAAGTACAATATTCTTCACCATCGAAAAGTCTAAAAATCAAAGTATTTAATAGAAATTTTAAAAATGTAAAAAACGTACTTTTTTAAAATTTACATGCTATTAATCAAAATCATTAATGTTATCTTAATACTCAATTTCCACCCACAACGAAAGTGAGAAAGAAAGAAATGAGAGAAAATAGAAGATATGGTGGGTGTTGTGATGAAAAGAAAAAAGATAAGAAATGAGAGAAATTAATGTGAATGTCAAAGTTGAAGCAAAATAGACAAATGGAAAGTCCGAGTGTTCTGGCCGCTCCAAAAGGTTAGAAGACCTAATAACATCTCACCCGACCAACATGTCTCACAACCAAGTGAGTACCATAGAGGCGGACAACATGACTTAGTTAAGGAACAATCTGTCCCAGCTAAAGCCGACCAGCCACACGCTAACTCATTTAGTAACAACCGCACAAGGCTGCCCACGATATCGAAAGACCTTCCAAAAGACTTCGTAATGACCTAAAGAGACAATCATGAAGGACACTAATTCCTCAAAGGATAGCTCAGATGGTAAGAGTTGAGGGACATATTGGTTGGGAAGGGAATGATCAAGGGATCAATCCCTGAAAGAAAAATTTGGCTGGTCAAAAATAATGAAGAACACTAAGTCTATAAATATAGATGTACTCGTTCATTTACATACGCATTGCTCAATATGCAAACTAACTTAGATTACTTCTTAGACTCTAAATTTTTTTTTTTATTAATTTGAATGTCAGACTATCTTATGCAGATACACCCCTTGCTTGTCAACTCGCAACTCCGTTATGCATACAAAGTCATCCAAGGCCAAACCTATCGAAGACAAGCATAACCAAGTAATGTTATTCCGGGAAGAACACCGAGGAACCACTTAACAAGTGAACGAGGATGAAAGGGGACAGGCTTAGTATTTTGGTATTTGTTAGGTTACCAACGTTGAGGATAAACTTGAAATATAAAAAACAGAGGGTGCTTAACCTATAGTCAGAAGCCATTTACCATATCATTGGTAGAAAGCAACATGCATCTCGAAAATGAATCTTCATAACCACAATCGATGCTCATTTAATGTCCGCGTTGGAGGCCTCATGCATGTTTTTGCTTCTAACGTCGTGAAATGTCTGTTCTTTCACTCATATTTTATTTATCCCATGAGTTTTATGGTCTCATCTTCCGAGGGGTTGAAGTTCTAGATGTAGCTAAAACTCCTTCTATTTCCAAATTGTTGTATTTTAAATTTTAATCATTTAACTAAAATTAAAAAAATGTCTTACTTTTTAAAAATTTATTATTATCTGCTTATAACTTCAGTAATAAAATGGGATGTCCCTAAAACATAACTTAAGGGGTAAGAGTTGAGAACATATAAGTTGGGGAGGGGAGATTCAACATCAATTTCTACAAAATGAATTTAAATGCTTTTCCGTGTAAAAAAGAAAATTAAATGAGATAAAATGTCAATAAATTGTTGATTGTTTAGTGAACACAACATATGAAAAGGTATATATATATATATTTATATATATATATATATATATATATATATATATATATATATATATTTATATGATGTATTTAGTGAGAAATCTCTTCTTATATGAGAATAGTGAGAATAAATCGTGGGCATTAGATTTAACAATGAGTGGTCATGATTAAAAGAAATAAGTAATCACATAACTACGTAAAAATGTCATATGACTTTTTAAACAAGTGACATAACGTAATGGTTTAATCATGACCACTCATTGTTAGATCTAACGGCCATAATTTATTCTCACAATTCTCATATAAGAAGAGTTTTCTTACTAGATACATGATATATATAAGGCGTATTAAGTGAGAGGAGGGCTTATTATAAGAGATAAGATGATTAACCATATATGGGTAGTTGAAGTTAAAGTGGTTTAGTAATAACATGACTTTTTTAATAAATCACACTCCTCCTCCTCCTCCTCCTCCTCCTCCTCCTCCTCCTCCTCCTCCTCCTCCTCCTCCTCCTCCTCCTCCTCCTCCTCCTCCTCCTCCTCCTCCTCCTCCTCCTCCTCCTAAATATTCATTTCACTTATTAGTACGCTTCCTATATATATAATCTAATTACTGTATGTAAATTTCTTTGTTTTGAAATTGTTCCCCTTATTTTATCTTAAACCTGCTTAGGGTTAATAATAACTTAACAAACCTTTTGGAAAAGAAAAATTTGCGTGCATAGGAGACTGTCATATCATGAAACGAGAGCTGTCCATGAGAAAAGAAACATTGAATCATGTGATGCAATTAATGCGAGGAAAGCTTAGGTTTTCTACTCCTTCCGTTCCTTAATAACTCTGTTCCTTAATAATTTTAAGGTTTTGCAGATATATTAAGAAATTGTATTAATGTTCTTGTTTCTATCAAAATTTATACCTAACTTCCTAACATACCTATTTATCTTTCTTCTTAATTTAGATTCTTTAATTTCCTATCACCATTAATTGAAGGGTAGAATTGGTAAAATATAATTAATACTCTCTTGAACTTTGTAAAGTGACAAATAATTAGGAAAAAAATAATGGCACTTAAATAGGAACGGAAGAAGTATGACAGGAGGCAAGCAACAACTCATACAAGTTTCAAGAGTAATCTCCATCGAAATGAGCTTCATTTATAATAATCCCTACAGCTTAATTGAATGTCAGGAATCTCATTAATGTCTTGGTGGGTGTACATGTGTTTTCAGTTTTTTCCAGCAACTATTACTTGGTTCTTTTTTACTATCATTGCTGATGATTTTGTTTTTTAATCTTGATGGATGTCTCTTTTCGTTCATGAAACTGTAACAGTTCCTTATAAAAAATGTGGCTCCGTAGGTTTGTACATGCATTCTCAGTTTCAAGAGATAAAAAGAAAAGAACAAAATTACCCTCTAAAGAGATTAATGAAAAAGAAGGAAATGAAGAATAAATTTGCTATAAAATTGAAGTTACTTGCTCTACGATTGGTATACAATGACCCTGGAAGGTCAAAATTGAGATATTCAAAGAGCATTAGTTTTAATGTCATTTCCATACCATTTCTTAATTTTTAAAACCCTAAAATACTTTTCACATTAAAAGAAAATATTTTAATAGGTATTTTTGCACTTAATATGTGCGAAATTTATTTCTGTCAAGACATTTTCGCACTTAACAAGTGCGAAAATTCTGTATTGTTAGTCACACCTTCTGTTCACATTCATGTGTGAAAAATTGATTTTTTTGTAAATTTCACACTCTTGAGTGCGAAAACAGCCTTCTTTTTTTTAAAAAAATATTTTGATCCAGAGATACTTAAGTTTCGCACTCTAGAGTGCGAAAATATGCATTTTTTTTTCTAAATTTTGCACCTTTGTGTGCGAATTGGTATTTTTTTTAAAAAAATTATTTTGTTCCAGAAATGATTATGTGACGTAGTCATGAGTGTGAATAAAATCATTTTTTTTTGGCTTAATAGCACTTTTAGTCCATCACCTTTCACGATTTGGCATTTCTGGTCCCTCTTGCAATTTATTAGCACCCAAAGTCCCTTAACTTTTGAAGATTTGCATTTCTAGTTTTCCATCCAATTCCCTCAAAGATTTAACGGAATATTCCTTTGAAATTAATTAAAAAAAATAAAATTCAGGGTTTTCCAGAAAATTCCACATCTCCTTCATCAAACATTCTTCTTCCTCTTCTCCCACAATCACAAACCCTAGTAGCCGCCCCCACTCTCCTCTCTGCCCCCTATCATTTGCTCTGCCACTCTTCTCTCCTTCTTCGACCCATCCAAGCCTTCCTCCCGGCGCCACAACCAAACCTTCTATTCTCTCGGCCGCCATCTCCCTTCTTCCCTCTCCACCTCAAATCGAAACCATCGAAGCCTCTTCCTCTGCCAAACCCCACATCTCCGAATCCGAGAAGGATACATACGAGGACAAATGCGCCGCCGCCATTCACCTCGTCATGGATAGGGGTGGGAATAGGCCAGGGCACCGACAGGGGCCTATGGCCTGGCCTGGCCTAGCCTGTTTAATATAAAGGCTAGGCTCAGGCTTTTTAAAAAGCTTATTTAGCTAAATAGATCAGGCTTAGGCTTATAAAAAAGCCTATTAAGCCTATCAGGCCCGCCTGTTTATTAGCACCTTAATTTAATATATTAGTTTAATAAAATATACAAATAAATCAAAACATTAAATTCAATTTACATCCATCTAACCTGTCACCAGTTTTGGTATTTGTAGAAAATTTAATTTTACCTTTTTGAAACTTGTCGATTGACAATCATAGTTGGCCTATTTAGATGTAGGCTTGTTGGCCTGCTTAGATGTTGGTCGGTTTAGATGTAGGCTTTTTGGCCTATTTAAAGGCCTTATGTGAAAACAGGCCTATAAATAGGCTTCAGGTCAGGCCAGGCTTTCAAAAAGGCCAGGCCCAAGCAAAATAAAAAGCCTATGATAGGCCACAGGCCAGGCCTAGGCTTTAAATTTTTTAAATAGGTCAGGCCTATTTACGCAAAGCCTAGCCTGGCCTAGCCTATTCCCACCCCTAGTCATGGAGCTCTGCGAGGGCGGTGGTTCTTGATCTTTTTAAGGGATTGAAGCGGTGGATCTAGGTGGCGGTGGAGTGAAGCAGCGGCTTTGACGCTGGGTTCCTGGCTAGGGGTTTCGATGGCGTGGTGGTGGGATAAAGATGAAGATGGTCGCGAGGAGCAGCGAATGTGCATAGGGGTTGAACTGCTCTTCCTTTTATCTTGCTCTGCTTGCCTCATTTTTAATTTGGTCTTTGTTCCCTTCTTTCATCCTCCTCTGTCTGATTCTGTTTTCATCCCCCTCTTCGTTTCTGCCATCAAAATTGGAAATTGGTTGTGAAGTTGGGGCATTTGGGTCTTAGATTCTGCTGTTAAAATCAAAATTGGTGGGGCTTGAAAATGGGTGTTTCAATAATTGTAATTTCAGGTTCTGTATTATGGATTTTTCAGAATTTTTCAGAATGTTAAATGTTTATGGAATGATGTTAGAGATGAAGATGGAATGTATAATGTTAGGAAGAAGAATATGTATGTTTTTTTTTTTTTCTGGGTAAGATGATAAATATGTTGGTGAAGAAGATGAAGATTGATGAAGAATTGGATGAATGTTCTGGATTTTTTTTTATTAATTTTTTTTTCAAAAACCGTTAAATCTTTGACAAAATTGGATGGAAAACTGGAAATGCAAAATCTTCAAAGGTTAAGGGACTCTGGGTACTAATAAATTGCAAAAGGGACCAGAAATGTCAAATCGTGAAAGGTGAGGGACCAAAAGTGTTATTAAGCCTTTTTTATAAATTTCGCACCTATAAGTGTGAAACAGAGACTGGATGAAGAAAAAAAAAATCACACTTAATAAGTGCGAACAAAACACGCACTTAATAACTGCGAATATAAAAAAGATAGGTTAGGGAAGAGAATAGGTATGGAATGAAAATTGTTTTTAAGGTATTTAGGTAATATACTAAAAAAGGAATGACATAAAAATCAATGAGAGATGACATTAAAATTTATGCTCATATGAAAACCATAAATAGTTGCTTAGAAGAAATAAATAATTGGATGGCCACAATTTGTTCCATCATTTGCCAGATACATTTTCGTGTCTAGGATGAAATTAAAAATTAATGAAGTGAGGATAAAATACGGTGTTGTCTAAGGTGAACTACCAATTAAGTAGTGTACCGTGCACCACTAGCTTTTGGCCAATAAGATCGCACCAAGTGTCCAGGTAAGTAATCGATAACCGGTTCTACAAGTTGTTTTATTTTTATAATTTTAATTTGTTAATTACTATAAACCCCTTTCTCTCTCTTAATCTTTTTTTTTAATTCATTTTTACCCTTTATTTTAAAAAAAATGGGTAAAAATGTGATTAACTAATTATTAATTATTATTATTTTAATTTTTTTAAATATCAGGTAAAAAAAACTGCTGTAGCAGGTCATTTAGAGTAGTGCACAATGCACCACTTAGGGTGCAAGTACACCCTAGAAGCCAATTGGATTTTAATTTGGTTTAACAATTTTAAAGAAAAAAAAAAAACGTTGAACCTGTGCATATGCTTTCATGGTTTACATGTTACATGTTTTAGACAGGGACGTGAACCAGCGCATATCTTAAGGAAAATATCTTGACATTAAACCAGCACATGTTTTCATCAGTATATCTTTTGATTTTGTAATCGTTGTTTTTAACCATTGTGTCTCTCCAAAAACAATCTATATATGATAAAGCACACAAACCATTTTATCTTGGTTCACCCCCTTAAACAATAGGGCTACATCCAGTCCTTGACTTAACCAAGATTTTCCACTATCAAGTATTCACAGGACTCCCAACAAGTATTTTGCAGGACTTCTCCCAACAAGTATTCTACAAGACTTTTCTCAACAAGTATTCTACAGGACTTCTCCTCAAGTATTCTACAGGACTTCTCCTACAAGTATTATCAAGGACTTCTCCTGGATTCTTTTACAAGAATGGGTTCTTCTACAATGTCTCTTCTGAAAGAGTGAGGTAGAAAGATTTAGGCACAACTAACTCTAAGTATTTTGGTAGAGGATATGAATTTTAGGAATATACTTGAGTTTTGTAAACAGAGATGATCAGACGATAGGTTCTCTGTGTAGGTGTGAATAGCTTGAGAGTATTTGACTCTTAGGATTTTCTCACACTCGAGTTTTGTAAAACATAGATGATCAGACGATAGGTTCTCTGTGTGGGTGTGAATAGCTTGAGAGTATTTGACTCTTAGGATTTTCTCACACTTAGAAGACTTTCACTCTTTGAGGTTTTGACACTTGAGTATTTAAAAATTTGAATTTCAAAGCTTCGTGTGTTGTGTTCTTCAAGTCCTCCTTTTATATCTTCACTTCAAAATTGGGTTTCGGAAGATGTAGTAGTGAAGCTGTGTGAGACACGCGATTTCTCTTGACCGTTCATCAACGAGTCTCTGTGTTACATTTAATGAATTTGTCTCTTTTCCTTTGACGTCTTTCCTTAAACGACTTTCTGTAGCAGCGAATCTTTTCCATTTGAAGGAAAGGGAAAGAGCAAATCCCTTTTGTCTTATTGACAACGTTGTACTGCGCCTAGGGATTATGACCGTTCACACTCTGAAGCTTGTCACGTGATATGCACTCTTTTCCTCGATGAGTGGCCTTGTCAGTTGTAGATTGTACTGAAGATATTTTCTTGATATAACATGGTCTTCTGCTTTGCCTTAGATGATACTTCTTCTTTGTTCAGACAATGTTTTCCGCTTTGTATGAGTAGACATTGGTAGAGTAAATGATCTGAGTAGATGTTGGTAGAGTAAACGATCTGAGTAGACGTTGGTAGAGTAAACGAGTCTCTTCTAGATGTTAGACAATGAGTGTAGACGAGACTTCTCTTGAAGTAGAGACGATAGAGATATTTCCTGAAAGGCATAATACACAAAGTTTAGAAAAATTTTATCTATCATAATCGATCTCTTAAACAAAATTGTTCTCATTCAAAATATAATAAATGCTATAGGATCATTTGAACTTAACATCATGCCCCACTTGTGGTAGTAGCAAATCCAAGATTAGCACCAGAGCTATATATGCCAACAATAAATTAAGAGTGTTAAATTAAGTGATAATGTATTTGTCCCCGAAAGATAGCTCAAGTGGTAAGAGGTCCAGAGATTAATCCCTGAAAAGGAAATTTGGCCAATAAAAAAAATATAATGATCTATTTGAATTTTTCTTTTCACTATTAAGAGTCTTAAAGCTAATGTTGTATTGTAGGCATTTAGAAATAGAAAGACAAAATTAAATATTTATTTCACACAATATATCTTGTATTTGAGTGAGACAGACATTTGAGAGAGTAGAGTTATCTACCCGATGGTTAAATATTTTATGATTGAAATTTAAGGAATATTATAGTTTGTTATATATGTACAGCTATCAATGTTTTAAACACCAGACGGGTGATTGAAGTTATTGAGGCACTAGTTTAAGATTTAAAGGTTCAACCGTGATCAAATTGTGGTTAAATAAGTAGTAATTAAATAATAAGGTTAAATATGTTTTTGGTCTCCATAAAATAACAATTACTAATTTCGGTTCCCTTTAAAATTTTGAGTGATTTTGGTCATATTGATTTTGGTCATCGTGTGGAGGTTTAAGCTGTCATTAACATATTTTGTGACGTTTAAATGCGGTAACTAATGTGCAAAAACCGTGTGGGAGAGAAATAATTGACGTGATATATGTAAAAAGAGTGAGATAAAGAGAAAAAATGAGATGTCTGCATTGGTGTCTCAACTATATGTATGTTAAATATTATTACTCATAAATATAACACTAGCTCAAAATCAAAATAAAAAATGTAGGAACTTAGGCACCATAGCAAACAGCGTTTTTTCAAACCATAATCTTTTTAAAGTGCTTTAAATTTAAGGTTATTTTCACTCCTTTAAATATATGGTTGGCTTCTGCAGATCACTTAAAATGTATGATAAGCCTCTTCCAATAACCTTGGCTTTGCAAATGCCACAAGAGGCTTAGCTTTGATGGTACCGCAATCAGATTCAGAAAGGTCAATGGTAGACTTATTAGGTGCCACACTCCAAGTGAACCCATGCAGCAACCTAGCAAATAGCATAAGAGTCATTGAAGTTCCAAGTTTGAGTGCTGGACAGCCACGTCTTCCGATGCTAAATGTAAACAACTTCAAGCTTTGCTCTGTTAAAACCAAATTAGACCCATCACCACTCTTTAGATGGCGTTCTGGTTTGAACTTTAGTGGTTCTTCCCAAACTCTTGGGTTAAGGCCAAGTCCTTGTCTCCTTAACAGCACATGGCTACCCTTAGGGATGAAGTAGTTATTAGCAACAACTGTATCAGCCATTGAAACATGGGGAATGTTGAAATCCGCAATGGGGTGAAGACGGAAAGCTTCTCTTGCACAAGCCTTCACATAGTTGAGCTTTGAAAAGTCTGATTCTTGCACTAGCCTTCCATTACCAACAACACTGTCCAATTCTTCAGTTGCCTTTTGAAGTAGCTCAGGCTGATTTATAAGTTCAGCAAGTCCCCACTCAACTGCATTTGATGGATTATCCACTGTTGCAATCATCATTTCCTGTAATATTTCAAAATTTAAATATGACTGTTAATAGTAGTTTTCAATGTTAATGTAATGATACTCAGATATCTCAGACACCTTATTTTTCTCAATATCTCTCCTGTTATCATATATCCATCACATACCACAATAAAAAATAATAATAATAAATAAATAAACAAAAATAACTTTTTTTTCTTCTCTTCTTTTTTTACTTTAAGTGTCTGCTGGATGTCTGAACCAGGCAATTGTCCCCATAAAATTTTTATTGTTCTCTAGCTGCTTGCTTAATACTATATATATAATTTGTATTATTTTTAATCCTCGATTTGTCGGCAGATACTTAGATGCACCATGCAAATATCTACCAGATATTTTCCATGTGAATAATTAGACATGAAAATGAAAAGTAGAGAACTAGAGATATAACGGTGTGTTTGATTGTGTTTTCGATTTTTTTGTTTTCAAATTTTTTTTCTAAAATAGTTTTTAAGAACTACTTTTTAGAACAATAAAAGAAAAAAACTTGTTTGGTAATATGATTTAAAAAAAATTGAAAATAAAAAAATAAAAAACCCATACTTTCTAATTCCTTTTAATTACAGTAATGTCATTAATGAAATAAAAGAAAACAACATATTTTCCGTGTCTTGGTTGTTTCTGAAACAAAAGCTGAAAATAAAAAACAAAAACAACTTTTTTCTGTTTTGGTTTTTCTGTTTTAAAAACAAAAAAATAGGAAACTGTTTTTAAATTAATTTTAAGAAAACATCTTAACCAAACAAGTTTTTTTGTTTTTTAATTTTATAAAACAGAAAACTGTTTTTAAATTCAGAAATCAAACAGGCCCAACAACTGACGTAAAAATGAAATGTATAAAGAAGCAAGAGTGGCACCATAATTTGAGATTTAATTTCTTCCACAGTCAAAAGTGGATTGTGGTGAGCATCTTTTATTGAGATGAGAACATCAAGCAAGTCTTCTTCATCTATCTTTTTCCCATTCTTCCATTGTTGAACTCTGTCTTCAATGATTGGATCATGATATTTCCTCACAGTCTCACAAGCCTTCTTCATGTTCTCTTTATGACCATCCAAGTCAAATCCCCTGAAGCATGACATGTAATCAGAAATAGAGAAGGCAAAGAGGTGCTTCAGCACAGTGAAAAGCCCTTGCACATGCTCTACTTCCTCGAAACCAGGTCCTCCATCCTCCCTACCTTCTCCAAAGTACCTTCTATTGAAAACCAACCTCCTTATCACGTTTCCACAATAATGTTGTGCAACAACTCTTACATTCACTGCTCCACCATTTCTGCATCAATAAACATTGGTGAATCACAATTTTTGGAGTAGGCACCAAAATATTTGAAGAGAAGAGAGAACTGTGATAAATGTGATATGTGATGTGACGTGACAGGTATAAAGAGATAGAGAGAGAAAAAATATGCATATCAGATTTTTTACTGTTTTGTGGTACACGAATCGCGACTATTTCTGCATTGGTTGTACACAAAACGGACAAGGTTATCAGCTTCTTGGACCCTCTTGTCATGAAGGCATTGATGCCTAATGGGGGAAAGCAAGTAGTTGGTGATCACTTTCTTCATTTTCTTCCACTGTTCTCCAAATGGAACGAGAGCTGTGGTTAGAAATCCATGAGAGACGTGCTCACTAGACCAGTTCAAGGGCCTTGAGGCAAAAACAGAATCCTGTTTTATCAAGACTTCATGTGCAATTTCAGGACTTGTGACTGGGATGACATGAACATTACCCAAACGGATGCACGCAATTTCAGTGTTAAGATCATCCATGACTTGTTGTATGTACCTGAATGCAGACTTGTTTACTAGCATTTCTGGAAGATTGCCAACTATAGGCCAAGGTGTGGGACCTGGAGGAAGTCTTGGTTTTTTTGGATTTCTGGATGTTGTTGTAACTGTTCTGAGGAATTTTACTAGGGGTATGAAGCAAGCTAGCATGAGTAGTATGAGGCTCCAAAATCCTGGTGACAGATGGTGAGAAAGTAATTGAGGGGCAAGAGCAGGTTCCATGGCTTTGAAATTAATGGATTAAACACAAAAAGGTGAATGGATATGTGTGATTCTATCAATGTTCAGTGGATTCCTTCTTGATATAGGGCATAATTTGTTGAGGGGTGTGCCCACGAACAGAAATGAGTGGCTATGAAAGGGTGTACGATAACTCAGTATTATGGCATTTCAACTTCATTTAAAATGTGCAACATTCATCTGGTAACTAAGGGAAAATAATGGAGAATTTTGATTGGTTAATATTGCTTATTTTTCAACCCACTCATTTGTGATATTTTGCAACCACCTATCACTCACTTTCACATGAGCATTCTTACATTTCTTGTACAAACTGTTTTTTCTTTTTAAAGGAGAAAATTTTATTGATTTTAGAGAAGCAGTACAGAATGGGTAGAGGACACAAGTCCTCACAAAAAGGAAGAGGGTATAGCAATTAGCAACCATACCCAAGATATTACAATTAAAATGACCCCCAACAGTGATAAACACTTTCCCAAAGAATAGGCCCTGTCAAGATCACTAGTCTAAAAGGGTTTCAGCGTTCAGACACCCAAACAAGGCAATACACCTCCTACTCAGAATAAAACCAAAAAACCAGAGACAATAAGAGCATATGATTGTTGAATTCAGTAGTACTCATTCCCAATTTGCATCCTGCATATACAGTAGGGGGGCCATAAAATTCCTATGTTTGTAGACTCACCATAGGTTCCTTTATAAGCTCCCCTGCATTAGTGTTAAAAGCTACCAAAAATTGCTCAACAGGTTCCAAACCGCTTCAGCACAAAATGCTGGTTGAAACTGTCAACAATTTCCCTTAACTACCAATAAAGATCAATCTATGCTGTGTAGACAAAAGCACAAAGCCCCACTTCAGAATATAATCCTGAGGTATCACGGGCATGCACTAAATTGGTGAAAAATCCTTTCCACCCCATATACCTGTGAAAGACTGTACCACGTAGGAAAAAATGGAAAGGTGGGAAAAAGCAAGGCCTTGCCGTTAAAAACAATATTCCCATAGTGGCAACTCCCCTTCATGTCCCAATTTCGCAATGTAAATATATGTGAGATCCCATGGCCGAGGATGAAAAAGAAGACGGGTGTGATGATTTAGGGATGGAGGGGTCACTGGTCGGACCGGTTGACTCGGTGTTTATTAAAAAATATAAAAAAATTCAATGCTATATAGATTTTATATTATTATTATTATTATATATACTAAAATAAGGTTTAATATCACCTACCCCACCATGTCCTACTCATTAAGACTTTACCTTAACTAATTACTTTTTATGTTATTTTTGTCAATTTAATATTTCAGATTTTTATAAAATTTTGCATTTCAAATTTTTATTTTTGATATTTCAGGTTTAATTCCATCTACTCCACCATATATATTTAGGTTGATTTGTTTATATTTAAATTATCTTTTGATATCTAAAAATAAAAGAATGCTTATAAAAATAACTTTCATTGTACCTCTACCGTCTCTAGCCACCAAAATTGAAACAAACAAATATTACCCCCACAGTAGCCGGATATAGACTAATGAAGAATTTTTAAAGTTTTTGATATAGATATTTTAAATTGAATTGGTAGTTTTGCCTTTTATTTTAGCCCTTTCTTAAATATGTATTGATTAAATATTTAAATTTGTAATTAATAAAAATTTAAAATATTAGATATTTGATATTTCATCCATGTATCGTAATATAAATAATATTATTTTTTAAATTCATATTAAAAATAATAATATTCATTTTTTAATTTTTTAATCAGTTTAAAAATATAAATAATAAAAGACATAATTAATTACTAATAATATTGTGATGTAGTGGTAATAGGGCTGTTTTTTTATTTCAAGGTCCTGTGTTCAACTCCCTCTTACACCACTTTTTAAAAGTAAATTCACATTTTTATTAAATAATTGTTGGGCTTGTCAAATTGGGCTTACACCCATTATCAACATACTTAAGAAAAAAAACCGGTTTCAGAAAAAAAAAATCAGAAACAAAAAAAAAACCAGATCTAAAAAGAAAAAAAAGGTGACTCGCCGGTTCAACCAAAATCGGCCGAGTCACCGGTTTCAGCCTTGAACCGGCCGGACCGTACCGTTTCAGTTTGGTTCACTTGCAAAACCGGTCTGATTAGTAACCCTGACCGGCCATGGCACCGGTTCCTGGTCCGACCGTCTGGCCGAGTCCGGTTTTTAAGGGTTGGTACAAGGACAGCAGGGATTGTTTGTTTATAACTGTAACGACAAAGCTTTCTGACAGGGATGAAAAACGATTGCAAGGGAAACAAAAAGTCTCCAAAAATAATCAACCAGTATATTTGAACCATTGTGTATTTGTGTTTTCCTACAACCTATATATATATATATATATATACCTTTAAGTTCTAAAAATCAGACACAACTTTCATATCATAATAACACACAGTTCTTAAGAGAATTCTTAAAATCCTAAAAAGGGAAAATGCTGTCAAATTTTCAGAAAAGAGAGAACTAAGAGCCTTATGTGATAGTGTGCTTAAACTTGATTTTGAAAAGGATCCTAAATTTTAGATTGGATAGAGAATTACTAAGTCATTGTAAAATCTTCATCTTCATCTTGAATCATTTTGATTCTTGGTCCACACTCCATCGTAGTGTTTGGTGAAGATCACCATAGGCTCTGGTGATAGAGAAAAACGTACTTTGGATCGGGGTGATTCAAAGTCCACGGTATGGTTTGATGAGTGATGTGTAACGGGAAAGTGGTGTGCTTTCTTAAGGGTATTCTTGTGAAGTCTTGGTGCAAGGCTTGTACGAACATTGCTTACATAGTGGAAAAATTCCCGAATCAGAAAGGGAGACTGGACGTAACTTTCGGTTGTTGAAGGTGAACCACGATACATCGTCGTGTGAATTTTCTTCTTCCCTTATTTTTTACTTTCAGTATTTCAATTTCATTTCACGTTATTGCCTTAATCATATAACTCATCTGAATGCGCTTCCGTTAGAATAAAGTTCTGCACTTAGTAAAGTTTAATTTAGCAATAATTTTGCAAACATAATTCACCCCCTCTTAGGTTGCTATCTAGTTTTACAATTGGCATCAGAGCAAGAGTTGGGTTAGTTATTCCTAGATCCAGAATAGATGTCATCCTCTAAACCCATTTTAGGTGGAGGTTATAATGTAAATAGACCGCCTAGTTTTAATGGTGAATAATATAAGTTTTGGAAAATAAGAATGAAAATATTTATTAAGTTTCAAGACTTAAAGATTTGGAATGCTATAGAAGAAAGTCCTTTCATACCTAATTGATGTTAATGGTAGTAAACAACCTAAGCCTAGTGATGCATGGAATGAAGATGATAAAAAGAAAGTTCAATATGACTTAAAAGCTATGAATATTCTAACTTCAGCCTTAAGAATGGATGAATTCTTTAGAGTATCTACTTGTAAGTCCGTCAAAGAAATATGTGATACCTTAGAAATAACCCATGAAAAAACTGAAGAGGTTAAAAGGTATAAAATACTCTTTCCCAAGAATATGAAATGTTTAGAATGTTATCAGGAGAGAAAATTCTAGATTTGCAAAAAGGGTTTACCCACTTGACTAACCATTTGATTGCTCTTGAAAAAGAATTTTCAAATAGTGATTTAAATTTGAAGGTTCTAAGATCATTAGCAAGAGATTGACAACCAAAGGTACCAGCTATTTCATAAAAGAAAAGCTTATCAAAGATGACCTTAGCTGCACTTTTTGTTAAGTTGCAAGAATATGAATTAGAGCTTGGTCGGTTGGAAGAACAAGAAGAACTTGAAAAGAATGTTAGATCCATTGCGTTGAAGACTAAAGCCAAAGCCTATAATAGTTCACAAGAAAAAGAATTTCAATCCGACAGTGAAGAGGATGATGAAAATATAGAAGTCCTTGTAAAGAAGTTTGGTAAGTTTCTGAAAAGAAGAAAGGGTATGAAATCAGGTCAAGTCAAGAAGTTTATAAGGAAGAATGAAGCATCAACTTCAAGAAAAAAATTCACTTGCTTTGAGTTTGGAAAACCAGAACATGTAAATAGTGATTGCCCTTCTCTCCAAAGCAAGAATGGATTCAAAGACAATGACAAGAAGGACAAAAGGTCAAAGAAAGCATACATTACATGGGAAGACAATGAAGTAAGTTCATCTTCAGAATCTCAAAATGAAGAAGCACATCTCGCTTTGATGGTATCACATCATTCCGATTATGAAGATGATGAGGTTAGTAATGATAAACCTTCTTATGATGAATTACAAAATGCTTTTAATGAATTGCATGATGTTTGTTTAAATCTTTCTAAGGTATGTGCAAAACAAAAGAAGAGCATTACATTTCTAGAAAGTAAATCTAAAAGCATACAAGATGAGTTAGATAAAGTTAAATCTGAAGTAGATATTCAAAATGATTTCTTAACTTGTGATAATTGTACATCCCTTGAATCAAAGATTGTTGCCGCCGCAAGTTTTCATTTTGAGGCGGTTTTTGCGGCGGTTTGACCAACCGTCGCAGGTTTTAAATATATATTTTTTTACTTTAAGCCTTTCTTTTTACTGCAGAAAGAGAAAGAGAAAGAGAAAGAAGAGAAAGAGAAAGAGAAAGAGAAAGAGAAAGGTTCTCTCATCGCCTCCGCCGTTCTCATCGCCTTCGCCGCTCTCATCGCTCCGCCGCCGCCGCTCCGCTCTCGTTCTCTCATCGCTCCGCCGTTCCGCTCTCATCCTCTCATCGCTCCGCCGCTCTCATTTCTGCATCGCGTTTCTTTCTTCTGGTTTCACCATCGCTCCGCCGCTCATCGCTCTCATTTCTCTCATTTTTGCTGCTAATCGAAGGTAACGAAGCAAACTCGTTTCTCTCTTGTTCGATTTGATTTTTGTTCAGGAATTAGGGATTATAGGTTGGGTTTCTCTCTTGTTCGATTTGATTATAGGTTATGATTTTGAGTTGCATTTCAATAAATCGCATTAGAGTTGCATTTCGATCTGAAATTAACGACGGTCTAACTCACATTAGAGTTGCATTTCAATAAATCCAAAGGAGGTTTTAGCCATTTGTGGGCTCTTGTTACCTGAGCCTTTTTGCCTTTCTTATTCAATTATGTATTGTATGCTCAAGTAACTTTTTTAGATGCAACTTTGCTTTGCGGTTTCTAGTCCTCTTTTAGAGAGAAGGGCCGGCTTCAACCCTCATTGTCACAGGTTTACATTTCCATTATAAAGAGAATTGAAGAATCTCTCAATTGTATTGCGTTTAAATATAATAAATAATGTGTAATCAATGGTTAAGAAGTGGTTAGCAGAAAGGTAGCTTAGTTAATTAGTTAGTCTAGCTTAGTAACTACTTTTTCCCCTTTACCTTTAGGTTCTGTTGTAAAAAGTTAGTCACACTTCCTTCTCTAGTTAGTTTCAGATCAACTCCTAGCTAGATGTATATATAAGGAGCAGTTGCATGTAATTGAACTAAGAATGAAAATACAGCTTACAAGTGCTTTTAAATTATGCACTGGCTCATGGGAAATATATTGAAAATGATTCACCAACCTTGGTGGTTAGTCCATCAATAAGGAATATGCAGCAACAAATAAATACAATGTTCTGAAATTGTGAGTGAAATGTATGCTAGTAATTGAGAACTTTCAAAGAAAGTTAGATGACTAGCTTCAAAGAAATTTTTTAGTACCAAACTCATGATTATTATGTACCCGAAAAACGTGTATAACCTTTTACTTCATGGATTTGATGCCAATGCTAGCAAACTAGTCCTGGATTTGATTTAATTTTCTTTGCTTTTTGTGTGAAGTACTCCTTGTTTGGCTCCATCTGGACCACTTTCCTCCAAGGGTTATCAGTTATGAACTAACATAACAGAACTTATTTTCCTTTGTATACAGGGTCCAGTGCCTTTGGACATTGGGAGGCTAGCAACAGGGTCCAGTGCTTTTAAATTTAAAAATTGAAAGGTACTTCAATTCTGGTAGTGTAGATCCATCATTTCTGGTTGATGATTTGGTTAATATCTTTGAGTCATTGAGTGATCGTTTTAATTCGTTCTGCATATACTTGATTTATATGCTTGTCTTCATTGAATCCCCTCATACTTTTTTTTGGTAGAACTTTATGTGCTTGATGTGTGTGTGAAGTGTTATAATGTGAAGTTTTTTTTTTTTCTAGATTAATCCTGATAGTTTAGCAAGCTAATTGTTGCTGCTGTATACTTGATTCATAAATTGCTATTTTGGTATTTTTTAGAATTCATTTTGCTGGGGTGGGGTTAACTTAAAGATTGTTCTTCCATATATCACCAGTTACAAATTAAGCTTTGGTTGGGTGGGGCTTTTATTTTGCAGCTGGATAATTCACACAAGCTGGTAAACATAAATATGGAATAGAAGATGAACATATTAAACATGAAAGTACCACAGTATAGTATATGTTTCCAACATTGCCTCTTATTTGCACTAAATTTTGGGCTAAACAATAACAACCTTAATCATTGTAAACAAACAATCTTTATACTAGCTACTACGATATTAACCCCATTATAACAAGCCTATTGTTCAACCTGTTTGAATAATCCCATGAGTAAAATCTTCTTCTGCTAATAAAGAAGGCAAATATGTGTGTGAAGTAGTTTCCCTTTAATTTTGAGATCAATATTTGAAGAACATTTTTATAATCCTCTTATTCAACGGTAATCCTGAATATATAGATATTGCTCCAATTTATGGTTTTACAAATTTATATCTGCCTTTAAAAAGGAAACATTCAGCTCAATTATATATATTATGAAGATGAATAGTAGAAAATTGCAAAATACTCACTCATCAGTTCAATACGGGACGTGAAAGAAACATTATTTTTAGCTATATAATACATATATGAAGTTAGTTTAGGGGTGCAGATTGCTCTATTCTATATATGATGTTATTTAGCCATATCTATGATTAATATGAGACTTCCCAACTACCTTATACACTGAACTGATTGCATCTGTAGTTAGTAGTAACAAGTATGCGATGAAATCTAACTTTTGCTTTTGTTTTCTACTTGTAGTTCATGATCAATTAGCGCAGGTATGTGTAGTTCATAATTGAAAATGTAATTTCATGGAGGGCTTTAGCTTTAATTAACGGTGAGTTTTCTTCCAATTGAATATGCAAATTTAGAAATTTAAAAATTGAAAGGTACTTTTTTTTTTGCAACTGCAGGCCTCATTCCCTCTGCTATATTGCTTTTGGGTTTGTTTTTCATTCCAGAGTCTCCTAGATGGCTGGTAAGAAATAAATTCACACATGAATGTACTTATAAGAGTACTATAATATGCAATGATTTTCATAATATCAATAGTACCAACTAAAGAGTCACCGCAGGCAAAGAGAGGATGCAGAAAAGATTTTGTGGCAGCATTGTTATTAATGTTCACAATGTTATGTGTGTGACTTTGTCTCCATGCACAACTTAAAGCATTTCAAATTAAGATAACGCGATTAAGAGGGTGTATGCATCTGTTTCACTCCCACAGGATTATATAACAACTTTAGAAGGGCTCCCATAACCGAAGCTACTAGATTTGTTTCAGCGAAGATATTGCGCCCACTCACTGAAATTAATTATACCTCTCAACACTCCAATTAATGAATGAAAGAAGTATAGTGTAAAGGCAAACATATAGCTAACTTTTGAATATCAATTACCAGATTGCAGTGGGACTAATGGCTTGCTAGCAATTAGGAGGAAGCAGTGGAGTTGGTTTTTATGCTAGAAGTATTTTTCAGCTAGCAGGTACTCTTTGCATTGCAAGCTATGGTTCATGATGCATTCAGATTCTAATTTTGTTTTGGCTATGGAGTTTATGGGGTCCGCCTATTGTGCCTAACCAAGAAACATGGGTACCGTGCACCGTGAAAGGATTAATTTCAGATAACTTTATTTTTGGTCCTTTATTTGTCCTTTAATTAACTTTTAAACCTATTCAGTTTTTACCCTATATTTTCCATGATTCCCATTTTGGTCCCCACTAACTCTGGCCTCAGTTTTATTTTTTTTCCTTTACAGCATGCACGGACCAACTTGTTAGTCAGAATTTGAAAAATAATTTTTTTTCGTTGTTAATTTGTTATGACGTAAAAAAAAATTAAAATTTGTTATGTACACAAATATTGTTTGTATCATATTCTATTAATATCCTGTCCACATCAAACACAGCATATAATAAGAGTCTGGTTTTTATCATGTCCTATGTTTATCGAATCATTTATCATATTCTGTTCTTACCCTATCCTGACCACCAAACAGGCTCATAGGACAAAAAACATGCAGTATACCAGATCAATCGTTGTCACTCCCACCACCAACGCCAAAACAAGTACGGGTGTTCATAACCGATCCAATCCAATCAAAACCAAAAAACTGATCCACAAAAACTGAAATCCAATTAAACCGAAAACCGAACAGATCCAAAATTGAGAAAACCGAATTTTTTAGTCAGATTGGATCGGATTTTGGATTTTGTTTTTCAAAACCGAACGAATCCAAGCCAAACCGAGTGTTAGCAAATATATATAATTTTATTGGTCAACATATCATATATTTCATGCTTACATATTTCCATCCTTATAAGTTTATATTATTATTATATGACATGTAATTAATCATGAAGATATACTTGGGTAAATAGAGTATCAAGTAATGATTTGAAAAATATCCATCAAAGTAAACATATATTTAAAAATTATGTCATCTACTATCCAGGATTAACTTTTTTCTTCTTCTTATTTTAGAGGTATCGAGTCAAGCATGATGAATGTAGAAATTTGTTTGAGACTTTTGGTTCATCTTTATTTTTTATTCAAAACTTTCATCATTTAGGTTTGTAGTGTGACGTTATATGATTCAAATTATTTTTTATTTCTTCATCTGATTTTGATACTTACAATGCCTTTAAAAAACCTAAATTCAATCCAATAAAAATTGGATCGGATTGACTTGGATCTTAAAAAAAAAAATTCAATTGGATGATGAAGTGATAAAACCGAAGTAATTGGATCGGATGAAGTGACAAAACCGAAGTAATTTTCCCCTCAAAACTAAACTAATCTAAGCCGCGAACACCCCTAAAAACAACCACCACCATGTCCACCACCACTGTCAACACTACAACCACCAATATGTGTACATAACAAATTTTAATTTTTTTTACGTCATAACAAATTAACAACAGCAAAAAATTATTTTACAAATTCTGACTAACAAATTCTTTTGTCCGTGCAGCCTGTAAACGGACAAAAAAAAACTGGGGCCAGAGTTAGTGGGGACCAAAGTGGGAATCATGAAAAATATAGGGTAAAAAGTGATTAGGTTTAAAAGTTAATTAAAGGACAAATGAAGGACCAAAAATAGAATTATTTGAAATTGATCCTTACATAGTGCACGGTACCCAAGTTTTCACCTAACCCACCATAGTCCTCATCGAGTTTATGTCATAGGATTTTCTACCACCATAGAGACTACAATTTTGGCTTGCCTTCAGGTTAATTTCAACTTGACCAATCTTAAAAAATGACTTAATCATATAATCCTCTATGTGTTTTAACTTAAATCTCTATTTTGTTTTGGCTTTGTTCTTTCTTTCCCATATTCTTTTGGCTCTTTTTTATGCTGAAATTAAGAAGCACCGCTGATGAAGCATTCTTTTAGCTTTTTTTTTATGCTAATGAAGCATTCTGCTGCGGTACCTAACCGCCGCAAAAAAACACGTATACGGCGGTGGTGCCAAACCGCCGCAAAGTAGGAACTCAAATAAGTAAAACACTGCGGCGGTTAAAAACCGCCGCTACATACCAGCGGCGGTTATTCCAACGGTTAGCCAAAATCGCCGCAAATGTATCTCTCGACGCTCGTAACTGCAGCAGTTGAGCAACCGCCTCTCACTTACATTTTGCGGCGGTTTGAACCGCTGCAAAGTGTATCCAGAACCGCCAAATTGACAAAATTTCTGATAGTGCAGCTTGCTTGCCCACGTGTAATGGGTGTCCATGGTGGTCAGTACTACCCTTTTTTGTAGCAGAAGTATTTACCGGTTCGCCGGGAAAATATGTTGGTCTAGCAGAAACAATTAGAGGGTTTAAATTGATTCTTTCTGGTGAATTTATATCTATATATCAATATTGAAATTTGCTACGTGAAATGATCTGTTGCTTTCATATAAGAGTAACAACTCCATTTTAGTTGGAGTAATGTCACTTACAGAAATTGTTTAATAAATTAATGCAACACGAATGCCATCTAATAATATTATTTTGTAAGTTTTCTACTTACTTGGAGTTGGAATCTAAACATTATACTGAACAAAAACGGGATTAGCTGATCAATTAAACGGTGATCGTGGGGTGTGGCGTAATGTGGTTAGCTCACTTTGTCACTTAAGTATGAGATTGGAGGTTCGATTCTCGCTAATGAAGTGGTCCATTATTTACGGCTCAGTGTGAACAGAAGCAACGAGGGAATTAATCACTTCTTTCGGCAGTAGATAGAACTCCAAAGTCTGAACTCACCAAAGCAGTGAAGGTGGGAATTGGATTAACTAGTAAAGCAAAAATAGTATTAAATGGATGATTATGAGAGCACACGTTTATTAGAGTGCATTAAGGGATTGTGTAACTTATCACATGATATTATGTAATCTGAGATAGACTAATAATATTTACGATAAATAATTTAAGAATTTCACATTTTTTCTCTTTTTTAAATAATTATATTGGTTCACTAGAATGAAGTAAAATAATCTATGAGGTAAGTTAGATAACCTGTGTCTAAAATAATAAATGTAATATTAATGATAAGGTGAGAAAAAAGAAAGAGATGAGAAGAAGAATATAATGGAAGTGAAAAGTGAAAGAGATGTAAGAAAAAACTAAGTGTTTAAAGATTAAAAATATCTCTCATCTGATACCTATGGTGGCAACTTACTATTCCTCTAATATATAGTGCTTCAAAACCTTTTCTAAACAATTATCCAAAGCAGTAATTGCAGTCTCAAAGACACCATAAAGTAATTTATCAAAATGCAGATTATTGCAAAGCATGCATCACTTGTCCCATAGCCTTTAACCATATCATTATCAAGGAAGTTTCTTTACACTTATCCTTAATTTCCAAATTAGGTAAGCTGATCGGGTTTAGAGAACACTGGAGATGATTTATTAGTTTCAGGTCATATTCAATAATTTTTTCCGGAATAATAATAAGTGAAAAAGAAGAAAATGGATTCTGTTCCATTTCCATGGCCCCGCCAAAAGGGTTGAACTTGAACGCAAGCAAGCAATCAGCACCAAATCCAACCAAATCTTGTCCAGCTAAGAGATGGAGACATAAATAAAGTGATCAAATGCTAGGTGTCCTTCTTTGATTCAGTTTCAGCACACTTGATAGATAGTACAGTTTTCTAAACTTTTAGTTATGAGTTTGATTCTTCAAATATCGTGTATGAAGAATGATTTGTTAGGAGAAATTTACTTACTTAATGTAATCTTTGAACTTCTAGAGGATTAGTCTCGTAGTTATTGACCGTGAGATACTCGATGAAAAGAAGTATTTATATAGGTGAGGCCCACATGTTTACCTTATTTATGGAACTTGCGTTATGAATATTGTTGTAACTTGTAATGCAGTAACAGCAACTGAAACCTAAATATCTTTTCCTCTCATTCTGTCTAAGAATTCTGTTACTTTTTTAAAAAAATATCAACAATTATAACATAATTATTAAAATATGTGTTTATAAAATCGAACAGTACATAAATATGGGAATAAAAATTAAAATATGTCATTTTCTAATTCTTTGCCTAATTCATGCACGGAAAGGAACCAACTGGAGGAATATATGTATGGACACGAGGGTAGGGGTCCCAAATAAAGGGCAGTGTCATCAAATTAAAACTATTGTTGAGTTTGATTTGTGACACCTGTGGTGCAGATGTGATTGTTACCCACCATATATAGCTTCACCATTTCTAATACTTCCCTTTTTCAATGATAGTGGTTTGATTACCGTCTTAGAGGATTTTTTTAAAATTAACATTTACGAGGTGTTTTAGGGTGAACTATTAGTGCATCATGCACTGTTATCTTTTGGTCAATAAGATGGTGTCAAATGGTATTGACTAGACCTTCTTACTATAAATCCCTTTTTAATGTCTTTCTCCTCCTTTTCTAGACCTTCTTTTTTTGTGAAAGAAGGGGTAAAAATGGTATTGACTAATTATTATTTTTTTAATTTTTTTAAAAATCAAGTAAAAAAACCTATTGTAACAGGTTATTTAGAGTGATGCACAGTGCACCACTTAAGGTGCAAGTGCACCCTGGAAGTAGGGATGGCAAAAAAGACCATACTCGTGTGTACCCGACCCGACCCGAATTTACAGGTAAAATCCGTTCTGTTTGAGTTTGGGTTCGGGTTTTACCCGATTCTGAAAGTACTATTCGGGTTCGGGTTTGGGTATGGTGAAACCCTACCCGAACCCTACTCGAAACCCGATCTCTATATATTAAATTACTAAAATATCTTTATATATATATATATATATATATATATTAGTACTTTAGTAGTAATTACTAGGATTTCATTATTTCAACTTTCAAGTTTCTGAATATATATTCATGATCTTGAATATGGAATTTTGAATTGGCTTCTAGAGTCATTTTTTAAATCATTATGAAGATATTGCTGCTACTGCATTAGTAATCGGGTTCGGGTATGGGTCGGGTTTTCGGGTTTTTTGTGGTTTCCATTTGTTTACCGCGGATATGATTTCGAGTATGGGGAACCCGAAACCCAACGGGTTCGGGTATGGTTTTTTACCCGAATAGGGTTTGGGTTCGAGTATATGATTTCGGGTTCGGGTTCGGGTATGGTTAAACCCGCACCCGACCCTACCCGTTGCCATCCCTACCTGGAAGCCACCTATTTATAATAATAAATTTTCCAAAAGTATACTTTTCAACCATTAGTTTTTTTTAGAAACCAATAAAAGAATTTAAAGGAAGAAATTTAGTAAAAACAATAATGCAAATTGCAAAACAATTCAATGTATATTGTTCTTCCAAAATGCGAGCGAACTGTTGCTCTGATCAAATACGCTGATACATAGTGTGAATGTGGCTGAGAGAGCATAAGAGCAATGAGAACTCGCAGTCGCAAGTTGTATGTAGAAGACACTTTGAAGCTCAAGATAGCTTAAGAAAATAATAAATTAAAGAGTAAATGAACAATTTTTAACTTAGAATGCAATTAAACATGTATTTATAGTTGTCGAAGTTATCAGTGGTAGAGGTGATCAACTGTTTCTCATCCTTTGATGTAGGTGACATTGAGGTGTTAGCCTTGCCTAGACGAACTTGACCATCAGTTCTAACAATTTAGCCTTTTGTTAAGTCAGTTGGCTACAAAATGGAAGTTCTATGTTTGGTCGTCCAAACCTGCCACCTTAGCAGTCATTGGTCTTGTAGTCATTTGAGCAGGCAAAGACAATGATGGGCTGAGTGGCCACTTGGACCAACTAAAATACGAGTCCTCAGCTTGGCCAATAATGCCAAATGTAATGAATTGTGCTCAAGTAAACAAGTAAAATGTAATTCGAGATGAAATAATTAAAAATTGTTGTTCATATATATTTTTATGGGCTGAGTTAAAATCCATGAATCAACCCAGATTTTTGATGGGTTGCGTTGGTAAAAAAGTAGCTCGTAAAAGGGCCCTGGAGATAAACACTCATCATAATTTTCACTTTATGATGAACGAGATGCAATGCTTGGACCTTTGTTTGGTCGGTTTTTCAGTTTTGAAACTTGAACCATTTATGATTAAAAAGTAATCATGTTCTGACAGTTGTGATTTGACATTTCATACTAAATCTTATATTTATGTAATTATGTCGTGGCCTTGAATATAGCCATGCATCTTTCCAATCTCTCATCTGGATTCAGGCTTTACACTCTTTCACATTTCTTTTTGAATTTTATATTAGAAGGGAACATTCTAGAGTGTTACCTATTTTTTTCAATTTAATTTTCTTATAAATATACACATTTAAACTTAGTATTTTTCACGCTAAGCCTTTGTATGATGTCCTTATTTCAGAAAGTTTAAAATTTAGCTCTATGTCTAAGAGCTTAAGTATTCATTGGTTGGTCATCCAACTTCCCTTTCAATTCTTAAAGTTTCTTTCCCTTGGGTATACTCCCTTTCTAATCTCACCCTCCCTTGTTTAATTTCAATGGTGGAAATTCACTTGTTAAAGGAAAGTATGGATGAAAGTAGCGATAACAACTTCAGTCGATAACTTTTTATTGAGGTTTCTCATGTTCCTCTTCAGACTATAGAACAACTTTCATTCATATAGAGGGATATAGATAAATTCTCTGCAAAACTTAAGTCATTAAAAAAATATGTCGAGGAACTTTAATAGAAGCCTAGGAAATTTGGATGAATGTGAAAGATTGGAGTGATTCTTTTGCTGGCAAGGACTGTGTTGATCCCTTTTTTAACTCGAACCTTGCACGTCCTTCATCTATGTGTCATCGGGAGGGTGTCCAACCTCCTCAATTTTTTATTTCAACTTCTTTCAGAGAAAATGATTATAATTGGGTAGATGGAGAAGTCTTGGAAAATAAATGTAAGTATGAGATTGGGTCTGAGGAGGAAATGAAGACATGGCTAGAACTAACAACTCAAGGATTATTATTACCCATTTTCCCCTAGTTCTAATGCTCAGGTTTGTTTTGTTCTGAACATTCAAATGGTTTTTATATGTATACCTGTCCCATTGTCAATCTCAAACTCATAGTCCCTTTTAGTTATTTCGAGTCATTTGTGTTGACTAACCTTTGTATTTCTCCTTCCCAAGTTCACCTAAATGGATGTGGATTTGTTAGGGTTCTCCAAATTTTATTTGATTATTTAGCTATCCAACCCCCGAACTTCTCTTTTACTATAATTTCCAAGCTATTCGGGTTTAGGGTGATTTCATTTCTCTCTAAAACCATTCAAAAATAAAGATCTTACAAACATTTACAAACTCTTGTAAACATTGGTTCAAAGATGAATTTATTTCTAAATCCCATTCGACGAGAATTCTATCCCTTGGCATTCACTAGACTCTAACGAGCAAACATACTCAGGGTCGTGTACAAGACAAGGCCAAATAGTTTATTGCCTTAGGCCCCAAAAAAAATAGTATATATATAGTATATATATACTACGGAGACTTGAGAAAAATAATGGAACAGTGAAAAAGTAGACCATAAAATCTAAGTATTTGTATGATAACCGAGAATCTCATTATATACATATAAGAACACACATTTACCTGAAGAATCATTTCATATTGAGTACTTTTTATACATATTAGATCAATCAATTAATTCTATTGAGACTATTTTTACAATATGAGACTATTTTTTCATTTTTTATTTGATTCCAAAAAATTTAAAGCTTTAGATGAAGATGAATTGAAAAAATATTTTACTAATCTTGAAAAGTTTTTAAGGTCTAATGAATATTTTGACATTGATGGTTTTGATTTATTTTCACAATTAAAAGTACCAAGAGAAGTGTTAACAAAAGAAATTAACACTCCGATAGAAGTATTAAGTTGTATTAAAACTTTAGATTCTTTTTCAAATGTACATATTTCCTATAGAACTTTATTGATAATCCTTGTACCAGCCGGTTGCTACTGCTGAAAGAAGTTTTTCAAAATTAAAATTTCTTAAATCATATGTAAGGTCAACAATGGCACAAGGTAGATTGAATAAGTTAGCTATTTTATTTATTGAAAGTGAAATGTTAAAATTGCTTGATTATAAAACTCTGGTAAATGATTTCGTAGTTCAAAAAGCTAGAAGATTAATATAAAAAATTGATAATTTATATGATATATTAAGTCCCTTTAAGATTCTTGTCAAAAGAAAATCACTTTTATATTTTCTCTTTAGGCCATAAAATGTCTATAGACGGCCCTGAGCATATTCTAGGGTTTTGATAGATGTTTTCATGGCTAAGGGAAATGTCTTCCCTTAATCGAATAATGCCTGAAATTACATGATATTTTTCCATATATATATATATATATATATATATATATAGGGAGCGTATCAAGTGAGAGCGATGTTTATTATGAGAGATGAGAGCGTTCAATCTTAGCCATTAGATCTACCATGAAGGGTCAAGATTAAAACAAAATGGCATGTGACTTTTTTAAAAAGTCATGTGACCACTAAACTACTTTTAATCTCAACCACTCATGAATGGTTGTACGGCCATGATTTAACGCTCTCATCTCTCATCATAAACATTGCTCTCACTAGATACGCCCCCTATATATATATATATATATAAAATTTTGTCTTCTCCATAATTTTTCTTTATCTTATTCATTACTAATGTTTCCTTTTCCTCTTGCAGTTGAAAATGACATGGATCTTTCAAACATGATGGCTCAAATGCTTTGCAATGAAGCAACACTAAGCTGATATCAAGTCGGTCGGGGAAAAGAAAAGAAAATTCGAACTTGATTCCGTGAGAAACAAAAATGTTGAATAGGAAATTGAAGACGAATAGGATCAAATTCAAAGTGACAATGTTGATGCTTTAGTTGTTAATGTCGAGCAACCAAAAGTTCCTGGTGCTGAAGTGGCCAATGCCTCTAGAACCAAAAGTGATGTCGTT
The DNA here is from genome assembly GCA_030819835.1 of Acmispon strigosus. Lineage (NCBI taxonomy): Eukaryota > Viridiplantae > Streptophyta > Magnoliopsida > Fabales > Fabaceae > Acmispon > Acmispon strigosus. Next base: position 33,819,040 of record JAUAMA010000007.1, read on the forward strand.
TGGCAAGAAGAGATGATTCATCCTACTCTTGACCCCCCGTCCAACAAAGAAGAAAGCGAACCCTTCCAAGACTGTACCATAAAAAATCCAAGAATGAGAGGAAAGAGAAGGAAACTGATCGAAAGTAAAATGCTAGGAAGCTTTGCATCTAGGATCCCATATTTTTAAAAGCTCCAATCGACTTTAAGATCATGGACGACCTTCTTGTGTCTGAGTTTGACCATAACCATCTTGAAAACATTGATGTTCAAGAGGTTATCGACCTCTCAGTCATGAAAAATATGAGAGCTTCTTCTGTTTTTCTGTACTTGGTTTCTATGGTTATTCCCAAATATGAGGAACCCATAAGAGGATATTCCATAGAGTAAGAAAGGAATAAAAGTAAAATTGTGAGGTCAGGTACAAAACTCACTGATATTGGGAAGTAAAAAAAGAAAGTTGGCTGGAGAAGTAGAGACTTTCACTTTAAAGTTTGGAGCACTTCAGGAAGAGCTTGAAAATTAAAAGATCAAGTGTTCCAAGAATGAAGAATCTGCTTCTTCTGCTGCTACATCCTTGGAAGAAAATAACCAAGAATCTGTTTCTTATGAGTGTTGAAACGAATGGTGTTCTCCTATATTCGGAAACTGATTTAGACTTGATTGATTTCTTCTTTGAACAACTTCTTTAAGCATAAGGTCTTCATTCTTAAGGGTTGAGACGGATTCTTCAGCTAGATGTTTCTAACATATAGAAACACTGGTCATCATGAGCTCTTCTTCTGCATATAATTTAGCATGTAGCTTCTTTACTGGATTGTAGTTCCTACCAAATAGTTCAAAGAAAATGTACACTACAAAAACTTACACACCAATAGATTGTTATCGTAGAAACAAAGAGTGTGGGTTTTTTTATCTAAAATTGATGTCACTGGACTGTGATCAAGAACATCCTTAAGTACTTGAGAAGGAATAAATAAACTGTTCTTGGTATATGGAGGTGAGTTTAGTCTAGTATGTCACACGGATGCTACATTTTGAACTGATTGAGATCGGAATTGAGTTATGTGTTATGTTTAAAGTGCGACACTATGAGCTAGAAGATTTAAAAACAAAACAATGGACAATTATATCCATTGATTAAGCTTGTTTCACAATATAAGTGATATGGGTATACTAGATCATTATGCACTACTCATGTTTGTTTGGCTATGTTACTAATGGGAGAATGCTAATGTATGCAGTAAGAACGAATATGGCTAGAACCAATGTGTTTTTTAACAATCATTCTATTATTAATAAAGGAATTTTAGTTTGATATTTCTAATTGTAATATTAATGTTCATAGAATAGTATATGCATATTTGTAGGACTTCAAGTAGTGGAATCGGTAGTGGAATCAATAGTGAGATCCTATAAAATACAATTCTTAAACTTTGTTCTTAGTAGAATATTTATATTTAAATAATATTAAGACTAGGGTGAGTGATTGATGATTTAGTCTCGCGGATCATGGACATGAGATGTCAAGTCTTCACACGGGTACACATTAAGAGGAATGATGTGTTGAAGTGACCCACCACGAGAATGTTGCATGGATTGTTTCGTGAGTGTCATAACCAGTTTTGAATTTGGTAATTATATATGTAGTCCTTTAACTTGAAGTCACTACAATTCCTACATGAGTAGTTCTATATTTTAATGTCGTTAAACGTCACGTAGTGATTATTATAAAGATGGCAATTGGGTATAGCACGAACCATGAGAAGAAATGTGAGTGGTGTAATGAGATTTGTCCCTTTTATGTAACAGGAGTAAATATTTACAGGCTACTTGATAGGGTAAGACTTTCAAAATCATGGTCATGCTCAAAAACGGTAAATATTTATTTTTGGAATGTCTTATTGGGTATCAAAGAACATAAATTGGATATCGAGGATCACACGTCCATGCCTTGAGTTCAATCAGATATATGGGAAAAAGGACCAATCATATAAAATATAACTTTCACAAAGTATATTATAACGGAACAAGGGCATTCTATATATTTAGGCCATAGTGATGTATTGCTAGACACAACTCCCTATTTGTGATATTAGATATACTTGATTAAGTGTATGTGCAAGTGAGAGATGGTTAAAATACGTATTAGTAGCTTAATATTATTTATATTTGAATATTCAATCTAAATGTGCAAGAAATACCTATATGGTCACACATGTGGAATTAACCCAATAGAAAGTATTATATTGCCTTATTGGGTCAACTTCATTAGATGAGCCAAACTCCAATAGGCAATAATTTGAATTAGGTTCAAGCATCTTTGGAAGGTATCCCTTAGGGGATTATAAATAGAGCATGCGATCCTCATACCTAGTCCACTTTTTTCGCTCAGACACTTGCCTCTAATAGCATAACTAGCCGCAAGGGTTTATAGTAAAATTATTCATTGTGACTGCTTCTTATGTTCACGACCTCAAGAGGTAACCCTTAGTTCTTTTTCTACATTTTTTAACTATGAAACATGAACTCACAATTTTCTTATTTGGGAATCAATATTTTTTATGCGGTTATTGTCCGCAAGATTCCCAACTAAGGGGGCATTCCCCACCATGGGGTGCCGCTCCAAATTTCTCTCCACTTGTCATCTAGTCATCCAGCATCGTCCTCAGCACCATATTCTGATATGTTCAGTTTTCCTTTGGAGAAAATTGATGAAGATGACCCTTTTAAAGCATAGGAGAAAACAAAGTAAAGCAAACATAGATGAATGGAGGAGGGAAAGCTAAAGTGAGTATAAATGTAGACATGCATGTAGAAGCATTGAACAAAGATGGACTTGAAAGCAGCAATGGTTAAGGTGATTGCAGATGAATGCGACAATTGGGGATTGAAGTGTTGTAGAAAGAGAAGCTGGCCCAAGGTGAACGAAAATAAAGATTGAAAATTTGTTGGAATATAATATTATTAGTATGAAATTTTTTAGATCGTTAGATGTATCCAATGGTCAATAATCTTGATGGAGAGAAGCTAGAGACTTAATTTATTGAAGAAGATCAGGACTCCGGTAAATATAAATATTAAACCTCCACCCAAAAATGATAGATAAAAAAATTTACAAAATAATGGCTTTTTTTTTTAAATAATGCAATAAAAAAAATTAATAAAAGCAGTTAAAAAAAATTTAAATTGCAGAACTATGGCACTTTGTGCCATGTCGGATCCCATGTGGCCTGGTGAAGGGGGAGTCGCACCACCCCATGCGACTTGCGTCCTTGGGAAGAGCAAGTCGCAGCCTTTAATGCGACTTGCATGTGCAGGGGGGACAGGGAGCAGGGAGCTGTGCAGGGAGCAGAGAAGGGAGATTGGCCAGACAAGACAAGTCCTTTGGAAAGTCGCGTGGGCAGTCGCAAGTCCTAGGTGTCAGGAACCGCGTGTGCAGTCGCGACTCCCACGCATGCTTGACACGTGGCACGAGTCGCTTCCCCCCTGCGACTTGCTCTACAGTACTGGCGGTTTTAAGCTCCATAAATAGCCCTCCAGGAAACTGATTATCCCCTGCTCCTCCTTCTTTCACTCTTCTACTCCCCTCTTTCAATTTTCTCTCAAAATTTCCACTTGTTTCCCTACTAGTTTTGAAGAATTTCCACCCACATCAAGTTGAAGCAACTCATCCTCTCAACATCCACTCTCTTCTTTGATCCTCATTTTGGTTAGTGATTTTTTCGGTTTTTTTTAGAGTACTTGTTTTGGTTTTTGTAGATATAGTTTGAGTTAGTAATATAAAGTATGTAGATAAATTTAGAAAATCTCATGTTGATAGGAATATTTTTTAAAATTGCTTAAGGTTGAAAATTTAAATTATTTAGAATTGCTTATGGTTGTGGTTAATATTAAAAGTAATTTGGTAGACAAGTTTAGAAATGTTAGTTTGTTTAGGAATAATTTGTTATTATTTGTAAATATTTTTTACAACTATTTGGTAGACAAGTTTAGAAATATAAATTATTGAGAATTGGTTATTGTTAATAATTAATAATAGAAATTTTGTAGACAATTTTAGGAATTTTATGTTGGTAGGGATAATTTGTTATTATTTGTAGATTTTTATTACAAATATTTTGTAGACACATTTTAGTTTTAACCATAGTTAGTAATATAAAGTATTTAGAAAAATTTTGAAAATGTGAATGTATTAGGAATATTTTTTAGAATTGCTTAAGGTTGAAAATTTAAATTGGTTATGGTTAATAAAAGGAATTTTGTAGACAAGTTTAGAAATGTTAGTTTGTTTAGGAATAATTTGGTAGACAATTTTAGAAATATAAATTTCTTAGAATGTGTCATTGTTAATAATAGAAATTTTGTAGACAAGCAATTTTTCATGGAGAAATTGATTTTAAACTCTACTTTTCAAAACCAAAGCTTTTCTAAGGACAAAACACATTATATAATTGATCAAAGACAATTTTCTTTCAAGAAATCAAAGGATTTCCAAAGCATAAGGTTATATTAAAATGGAAGAATAACAAGGTTTCAACACAAGAACAAAGGAAAAGACCAATCTTGCTTGGCTTGTTTGATCAAGAAGAAGTGAAGCACAATCCTTGTCCTTCAATGGAGCAGAGAGAACTCGGGTATGGTGAGGAAGAATGTGCTGGTAACAAAACCAAATCAATACCTATGGAAGAGAGAAAGGAATTGAACACAAGAGAATTCAGAAATTGGAAGAGTTTGAACAACCTACCAATGGACCAACCCAAGAACTCTTGGAGAGGATTGAAAGGCAAAACTTGATCACTAATGGAGGGAGAGAGGGGCGGCACAGCAGCAACAAGACTCAGAGGAAATTTCAGCACTTAGAATTAGGTTTTTCAATTGAGAAGTGAAGGAAAAACAAGGAGAAAACCCCAAGATATAATGGTCTGAAAACTCCAGCACTAAGGAAGAGAGAGGGGACGGCCAGAACATAGCACTAATGCAAAATTATTCCCCATAAAAACTCATTAAACCCCAAGACAAACCATTAAACCACATCAAGCCACTTAATTCCCATAACCCCCCTTTGAAATCTAAATTCAAAACACCATTAAGAGCCAATAAAGCTAATTCAATTCTGAATAGTCCAAGGAATATAATTTAATAATTCAAACTCAAGGGACCAAAATGAAATTAAAAGAAATTCAGGGACCAAAGTGCAATTACAAGAAATTCAGGGACTAAAGTGCAATCACAAGAAATTGAGGGTCTTACATAATGACTTTGTTGCAGATCAGGTGAAGATGGTCACACATTTTCCACTTCAAACCCCACTATCTTTCCTTCATCAATGGTGGTGGTGTTGTCTCGGTTAGATGGAGGTTTGAAGTTGGGGTTTAATGTTCACTGGTGAAATTGGGAAAAAGAGGGTTTGGGTAAGGTTATTAGAGATGATGAAGTTTTTCTGCTGTTGATTGATTATTGCTATTTATCTTTGTTTTTTTTCTTTTGATGTTGTTGATTAATTATTCCTTGGGGTGGGATTTTGTCGGTGGTTGTGGTGGATGGGGGTTGTAGTGGTGAGTGGCAGTGGTTGTGGTGGTGGGAGGGAGGAGGAGGAAGAAGAAGAAGAAGAAGAAGAAGAAGAAGAAGAAGAAGAAGAAGAAGAAGAAGGGGGTTGTGGTGGTGACTAGTGAACGGCAGTGGTTGTGGTGGTGGGAGGGAGAGAAAGAAGAAGATGATGAAAGAGGGAAGATGAAGAGAGGGGAAGAAGATGGTGAATTTTTTGCTTCATTTATTTATTTTTAATTCATTTGTTTTACTAATTATTATTAGTTGTATTTTTTATTAATTAATGAGTGTCACGTCAGCGACTTCCGTTAGTCAACTAACGGAAATGAGGTTTTGTCTCACGGCGCAAACGTCATGGATCTTGACTGCTCATTTTAAAATAGTGGGACAAGTTTCGCACAATGGTCATACATCAAGGACCAAAAATGCATTTAAGCCAAGAATAATAAAATACGCTCCACACTCTCTCTTGGGCATGGTCCGCAAAATCTTCCTTGTCACCATATCTTGCCACGTCAGCACGAGAATCTTTTCCTCAAAAATCCTCCGTAATATTACCATAGCAATATTACAATCAAAATTCTTAAAATTTCGACTTTAACAGCGTAAAGACAAGCATAACTTCAATTTTCCACTCAAATAACATTTGAGGGTCAAGTGATTAATACGACAATTGTCGTTCAAGAAAACACACAATCACGCTTTAAAAGCGTTCAAACCACAAAAATAATAATATATAAATTAAATAAGATACTTATTTCCCAAAATTATTACGAGTCTTACATGTACCATCGTTTTATGTTATATTTTTATTTCAAATTTGATACATTTCACTCAATTTCTCTTTTATTTCATTTTCACTTATTTTCTCTTTATGTCACATTACTCATCACATCTTCAACTTTTCTCTCTTCTATTCATATATGTCTCCATCGTCACCCACATTCTTTTCTCATATCTCTTCTCTTCTCATCACAATACTTATCTCTCATTTCTATCTTCTATTCTTATTTGTCAATAAATATGAGGTGCATTTGGAGTATCAATGTATTATTTTGCTTTTTATTTTAATATTTACCAAGCAAAATATGACTCACGATCTTATATTAAACTCTCTAACAAAATCACAATCTACCCACTCTGTTAGGCTAAGAGAAACTAGCCAAATTTTATCCCCAAAAATATGTATTTCTGTTATCATATTACTTGATTAGGCCCTCCTTGGGATGGTTTCTAATTTTATGTTTTGAGAACTTAAAACACCAAAACTAGTTTTTGGTTATGTATTTCATTTTTTTTACCTTTTTTTTTTAAAAGTATTCTCAACATTGGAATTTTACTAAGTTTGTCACCACTATCAAACACTACTTACAACCACCACCACCACATGACAACCTCCATCATCGCCCGACTTTCTCCATCCTCCAACATCTTCTTCACCCCCTAAGCCTACTACAGCAAAAAAGTACCCTCCACCACCCACCACTGCCAATTCCAACACCCTACACAACCTAATACCCTCCATCGTTCTCCACAGAAGGTCTTGTGCAATGGCTTCTTTGATAAATGGTGTAGGGTGGCAATAATGATATAGGTTGCTAGGTGATGGAAGGTTTCAGGCAATGGTGGCAAAGAGGATGTTAAGAGTAGTGGTGGAGGATGAGTGTATGGTGGTGGAGGAAACAATTGTTGTTGCTATTAAGTGGTGCTAGCAATGGGAGGTAGAGGATGTCAGGTGGAAATATGGTTGACAGAGATATCGACAATGATGGTGGAATTTAAGTGTGGCAGAGTTTCAAGTAGTAAGAGGTGGTGTAGGATATTGGGTGAAGACGATAGTAAAAGGTGCAGACAATAGTGGTGATAGGGGGTGCAAGACGAAAACTATGGCAGAGGGTATTATGTAGCACTTGTAGGGTAATTGGTGGTGGCAGTGAGGTGGAATGGTGGTGGAGAGTACTAGCCATTACGATATACAACAAGTAGTGGTATTTAGGGTGTCAAGTGGTAAGGTAGAGGTTAAAGGTCCAACGTACCCATAGAGATGTAGACTGATGGCGATAGTTGAGGATACTAGGTGACGGTGATGGATATCATGCAATGGTACAGTTAAGGGCAATGGTACTAATGACGATGATGGAGGGAGAAAAACAGTGGTGGTGGTGGTGGTGGTTGAGGGCGCCAAACATTACTAGTGAACATGGATACTTGAAGATAGCGACTATGAGAGGTAGTCGAGCGGGTGACAATTATGGTAGTCGGGCGAGTGGGTGACAATTATGGTAGTGGATAATAGATGAGATATATGATAATGACAATGATGAAAATTGTACATATGATACTAAAATTCATAATCAGTTAATCACAATAAATTATTACCGTATTAAAAATGAAGTTAAAATCATTTTAAAATTAAGTAAAAATTATATCAAATTCATTTTTTGTAAATGGTTTGAAAATAAAAATGGTTCTATTTTCAAATATACCTTTAAACACTAAATAATTGAAAACTAACCGCTGCCTAGATTGGCCCTTAATTAATGAAAAACTAGTAAGTACCACGTGCAATGCACGGGTTTGTTAATTTTAGAAGTTTAATAAATTATATTTTGTTAAATATTATTTATATTTAAAAAATATTTAAAAATTGCAGTAATTATAGTTCTTGTTTTTTAAATAAGCTTAACTTCATTTTCACTTGTGGTAGATATATTTTTCGCAAGAAAAAAATCACAATGTTAAGTGTTGTTTTATTTTAATACGTTATAAAATGATATTATCTTAAAAATAATTAAAAAAATTCAAATATTGTAAAGAAGCGTACACAATGAGTACTTATAAAATAGAATATAAAAAAACTATGATAATTAAGTCTTATACAAGAATAATAAATACTTTCAAGCTAATGAAAGACAAAAGATGTATAGAGAAACATAGATAAGATACTGGAAAAAAATGTCAACAATAAGAAAGTATATGAAATTAAATATAGGATCAATTAGTAAGATATCAAAATTATTTTAAAAAATTCTATGTGTTTATTCTATTTTCATTTAAAAGCTACATTTTTTCCTTAAAATCTTCAATTTTAAAAGCTACATTATTTTATTTTACTATAAATTTTTTATAATAGTAAAATAAACACTTATAAAGAGAAATAAATTCAAGAAATTCCCCTGATTTTTTTTATTCAAATCAATTTTATGTTAATTCTTTCAAATAAAAATTGTAGGCTAACTGTGAATTTAAAATAGTAATTTTTTTCAAGTTTAATGAGATAAATATTAAAATGAATGAGAGAAAATAATATTATTAATTATGAGTATGTCAAATAATGATTGCAGTAATAGAGAGTGAATTACACCAATCAATAAAGAAGAGAGAGAATGAGATTTTTTTTAGAAAAAATAATATGACTGCATGTGAGGGAGAGTAAATTGTGTGAGTACCTCACTCATCAAGGTGATTGATGACTCACAATTAGAGATAGATACTATAGTAGATGGTAGATTGGGATCTTGTAATTTTGAATGATCATAGAAGCGTTAAATTTTAGAAGTTCTGCTAATTCGAAGATAATTAGGATCCAATATGTCAATCATAAACCAAACAACAGAGCAGGCACGTTGACGGACCAAAGCAAAATCCAATTTTTTTGATTATGAACAAAAGAAAGGCGTGTCAACCGGCCGATTGATTCCTTTGTTGACACAAAATTTACCTACACTAAAATTTTCCTATAATTTTTTTTTTCATTTTTCCAGAAGTTGCAATTTTCTTCCTCACTCACTGCAATCACATTGATTATGCAAAAGCCAAAACCCCTTCCATTATCTCCCCGTCATTAATCAAGTTCTGAAAACCGGAGAGTGCGCACACCCAATTTTTGGGGCGTTTCATTTGTGCTTAATTTCTCATTCATTGGTGTTGGAATTGGAAGATTTTCGTTGATCTCTCCTCAAATCCACCACCACCACGCTCACGTTATCGGAACTATGCCTCGCCAGCGCCAACTTGGTCAACAGGATGGACGCATCGGAGCACGCGCGATCGGAACCGTCCGCCGCCACGTCCTGACCGGGGGATCCAGGCAGCGACGGCGGCTTCTGCGCCTTGAGACACATCCTCACCACCCCACATGCGGTGTCGTTTGACACCACGTCCCACAGCCCGTCACTCGCCAGTATCAAACACTCATCCTCGTCCGTCCGATCCGTCACCGTTACCTCAGGCTCCGAGATCACGTAAGGCTTCAGATAGTTGTCACCTGAAAGCACCAACACGAAAACATAAATATAATTTAATTCAATAAAAAAATTGAAAAATCGATATCAAATCAAACAAAAGAGAAGTCCAAAAGAACCGCCTTTGCTAAACTGCGCTAATTAATTAAAACGTAAATAAAAAATAGCTCATTTGCTACCGTGCGCATTTCACTAATTCACTCACCTATGGCTCTTGACATGGCTAGAACCCCAAGCACTCTCGGGCCGTCCCAATAGATCACGCGCCCTCCGGCGGCTTGGACACGAAGCAATTCGTCGGGTCGGTCAGGCTGCACGAAACGGATCCGAAAAACGGTTAGAGAAAATTGAGAAGGAACGTGATTGTTTCTCGGGAAAGAGGGAAAATGAAAATGAAAAGGAAAAGGAAAAGAGTAAGGACCTTGTGGTCGATGGAGAGGGGGATGGCGACGCCTTTGCGGCAGAGGACAGCGCGGGAATCGCCGCAGTTTGAGACGACGATTTTCTCCGGCGTGACGACGGCGACGACGGCGGTGGAACCGACGGCGTCGCAGTGAGGGGTCTGGAGCTCGCACCTGCAGGTGATGGTGATCTCGTTGCTCTGGCTCGTCCACCTCTGAACCTCATCGTCCATGCGAGCGAACCCTTGCTTCATCGTGTTTTTCCACGATAAATTCTCCGGCGCAAAATTAACCTCCTCCTTCACAATCTCGTGAAGCCTCTCCTTGCACATCGTCGCAACCTGGATTCACCAAATCCAAAACACCAAAGCGTTAAAATCAGAATCACAATTACCGCAAAACACCAGAATCACCACTAAGACTAGAAAACTTACATGAGAACAACCGTGACCGTCGAAAACACCGAAGTAGTGGAAGCGTTCCTTCTCAGAGAAGGAAGGGCGCACGGAGACTGAATCCTCCATGTCCCTTCTCCTGCCACAAACGGAAGTTACCCCAAACTTCGGACACTCTTCACCTTCCAAACCAGCCTCCGATGAAGAAGAAACGGTTGAGCGTTTTGATTCCAAAACGACGTCGTCGTTTCCCTTGGATTCCTTCACCTTCTTCCCCTTGGAGCCGCTGCTGGTTTCATCTTCGCTGTCCCTCGCGCCGTATAGATCCAGTCTCTGGCGTTTCCGGGAAGTCTCCGGCAGCGGGACCGCCACGTCAGCGAGGTATTTAAAGCCGGGGAGGAGGTCTAAACTCCGTCGTCGGGAAGGGCGAGAGGTCGCCGCTGCGGCCTCTCCCTCTCCGACGACACCACAGCACATCCCAGCCATTCAAAAAAGGTTTGAATAGCAAGTAAGTAGTATCTGAGAGAGAGCCTTTGAAACAAGAAGAGAGTAGTGATGGTAATAGCTATAGCTATGTTAGCATGGAACGGAACCTTTAAGTTTTAGCAGAGAGAGTAAGAGAGAGAGGACCCATATAGAAGCTTTTGTAGGGCCTCGTCACGAATTCACCTGGGGCCACACTTTCAATCACGGGCAGCCTGCCCGTCACCGTCAGGGGCAATGGCCGCATCTGGACCGTTCATCGCTTCGCGGTTCGGTTTGGCTGTGGTACACGTGGTATCATCTTTTTTCTAAAGCAGTACGTGGTACCAATCATGTTGAACCACGGTAGATCGAGACGCTGTTCCTTTTAACACACGCATGTGGCTCCTCTTTCTCTCTCTCTCACCTTCCATTTCATTTCTGTTTGGAGATTTTTTTCATTTTCTTTTTTTTTCTTAACCAATGTTTCAAGTGTAGGGGTGAACAATGTGTTTTTTTTATTCATACAAAGTGGAAATCGAATTAATAACCACTTGATTAATTAATTAAAAGATGAAGTATTAAACTACTATGTTGTTGAACTATTTTTCTTGACAAAAATTAATAATGTTTGATGAATAAACTAATTTTCATTTTTAAAATATTTTTTGAAATATTTCTAACTACATACATTACGTGGTTAGTGTAAAATTTATTTAATTCTATATTAATGGTTTGTTGGTTCAAGTCATGCATACTTAATTATTTTTTAAGAAAAACCGCAAGTTTGAGTCTTAAAGATAGAAAAACTCTCGTTGGAAGAGTTAATCATACCATAATCTAGATGTTCCTAGCTAAAACTAGATTGCCCGAGGATTTTGTAAGAAAAAAAGTCTATTTAATTTAAATATGTTTACTTACATTGATATCGGATAATTATTTATAATATAGAAAATTTAAATTTAACTAAAAAAACAAAAACAAAAATACATATATCTGTCTCAAATCATATATACTGATGTGTTGAAAAATAAACCTTTCAAATGTTTGAATTTATTGATCATAACTTATTTTCATTTTTATTATTTTACTTTAATTAATTTTTATAAATTAGATTTATTTTCCCCTGATACAATCTTATTCAAGTTAGGTTCAACCATTAAGGACAATTTTTCACAAAAGATCATAAGACAAGACTGAGTGATCAAAAGAGTATATTGTTTTGCCTCAAAACCTGTTGGTCTAAAGCCCTTTTCGATGACTTGACTTTCGAACTCTCAACTTGCTCCACTAAGCGACACACATGCGGGGGCATTTATTAGTGGGGAGAGGTTTTTCAATCGTTGCACTTCCCCATTGGACACGTGACCTTGTCTTCACTCCACATTCTTTCGCGCCTTCAATTCCTTTTGATTTTACAAGTTTTTTAACTTGTCTTTTGAAATTCGCATTGGCTCGATAATTGATAGTTCATTCTAGAGTTCCTAATTTCTCTCGTGCTTTGTGTGGTAGCGATGACTCTCTGATTGTTTAAGGTTGAAGAAAGAGCTTCTTTTTTCTTCCTTGCCTTCGCATTTTCCTCTGCTTCTTCTTCCTTCCAGGTATGTGGCGTCTTTTCCTTGGTTTTTTGTTGTATGTTTCTCCATTTGATTGGGAATGTGTCTTATTTTTTTGACTTAGGATAGTTTCATGACCTATTTCGAGCATTCAAACCCTACAAAAATAAAATATGGCCGGAAACTTGGTCATTTCATGCTTAAAGCAGGACTTTAAACGTGATTTTTTTATTATTATAAGGGAAAAGTCAAAATCAAGGGTAAAGGCTAATCAACCATCTTGTGGTGAGAGCTTTGACCTGTCTTCTTAGGGTTGAGTGAAGCTTGAAGTGGCTAAAACCAGGTCTCTGTGTGTTTCCAAAGAGGATATTGACAACACAATTGACCGACAAACTCTTAGTGATAGCGAGGATGATCAATTAGTAGTTGAGTCATGTCGGGAGGGTGATTGGTTTTGTTAATTAATCTGTTTCACTTTAAATTTGAATTAAACTTATTGCAATCGACTTAGGTGTTTGGTTTTTTTTTAACCTAAATCATGAAATAAATTTTATGCATTTAAACTTTTATGTTTATGCTTTTAAAAAATTAGTCATCATTTTTTTTTCTATTTTTGATTTATTGTTGTTACGATTAGTCTGAACAGCCACACGGCCCACCATCGTCCTGGTTGGCCCAAATGACTACATGACCAAGTGATTTCAGGTTGGTCATCACATAACTTTTACTTTTTAACCAACTGGCTAACATAAGTAGGGATGGCAACGGGTAGGGTCGGGTGCGAGTTTAACCATACCCGAAATCATATACCTGAACCCAAACCTAAACCCAAACCCAAACCCTGTTCGGGTAGAAAAACCATACCCGAACCCGTACCCGAACCCGAACCCGTCATACCCGCGGTAAACAAAGGGAAACCATAAAAACCCGAAAACCCGACCCATACCCGAACCCGATTACTAATGCAGTAGCAGCAACATCTTCATAATGATTTAAAAAGTGACTCTAGAAGCCAATTCAAAATTCCATATTCAAGATCATGAATATATATTCAGAAACTTGAAAGTTGAAACAATGAAATCCTAGCAATCACTACTAAAGAGTAAACACTTCTATCACTATTTATTTTGATCACTATGTATACATGTTTGATCACACTGTAAGCTAATCACTACTCATCCTCTTTGTTCTCTAAGACTTTGAGTTTCTCTCTCTAATCCTAAGCTAGCTTGAGCGTAGGAGTGCCTTTGGAAAGTACCTACCTCGCTGTGGGTTCTCATCACTCCACCGTGCTCCACTCACATTCACCATTGTGCACCACCCTCGATAAGAAGAACATCGTGCTCATTTCTATAAGAAAAATTATTATATAGTCTTTATTTATTTCTAGTAAAAAAATTAATCATATTTTAGATAAAAATTAAAAATTATATAGAATTATAATTTTTAAAAATATTATTAATGTTTAGAATTAATTTAGTTATTGTATGAAATTATTAAATCTTAAGGAACAATATTATTTATAGTGAAATATTTTTTTTTGCATAAAAACTGATAACGTGTTGATATTACTATGGTGAGCGCAAAATGCTCATAGAAAGATCTCAGAAACAATAGGTTGATCTAAATATTCTATTAGGTCTCAAGAATTCTCATATAAACATGTCTAATACAAGCAAATTTTCATTATTATTGTAGTACTGAAGTTTCGGTACATGACAATTGTAACGCCCCAATTTCCAGCCAGGGGTCACATAGTAATTTCGCGAAAAATAAATTTAATAAACCTCTCAAAAACAATTCAAATTTTCAAAAATTTGACTCTCATTAAATATTTAACATAATATTATTCCCATAAAATAAATAATTCAACGGGTAATGAAACTTAATAATAATAGTTTGCACCACACTTGTGCTAAGTCATTTTAAAAGAAAACAACGAAAAATAATTGTTCTTCAAGCCTTCAAGTCATCCTCTATCATATTCTTTAACTGTTCTCAATTTATTCTTCATTTAAGTCCTCGCGTTGTTTATCTATGGCGTTAAGCGCCCAAACAACAAACAAGCAAGCAGAAATGGTTAACTCCGAAAAATACAACAAAGTATAATTATCAACAAAGTGATAATTAAAAAAACAAAAACAGCACAGTAATTCGAACAGTAACAGCCACAACAAAATTTTGATTAAACAGTAGCAGTGAACAACACCAACAACAAAATAGGAAACAGATACAGAGTTAATTAACAACAGCATAAACAGAATTAATAACAGCAGTAATTTCAGCACTCAAATATTTTAATTAATTCTTCAACAAGTATGCAAGTTAGTCCTGAATAACTACAAGCATAACTATGGCCAAGATTTTCCCAAAACAAGGGCAGGACAATCACGTGGGACAAAGATCCACCACATTGCCCTAGATTGATCCCACGGGACAAAGCGGCGTCACATCAATCTTAAATAAACCTACATAATTCATATGCTATGACAAAATAATTATCAACATCATGAACCAACAGTTCACACAAATTTCTCAACAGTCATAGTATAAGCACATGTATCATCAATATCACAAATCCTCAATTTTCACCAACATGTTATAAATCATGTGAAACATCATCAAATCAGAAATCCCAACATATATCTCACATCAAGGAAAAATTCAGAAACATTCCCAAGGGAATTGCACAACAAACCACAACTGACTCGATCTAGTACTGAGTTACCATTACCGTCGATTGGGTTGCATAAACATGTTCTCCCACCTGAGTAAGATAAAAAAATGAACAACAATCAACAATCATTGAAACAATGGTGGAAAATAACCCCTAAAAGGATTTTAAACCATTTAAAATGAAAACAGCAATTGGCTGACAGGGGCCCAGCGCCCTGGCGCTGACTCCCTGTTTAGCAAGATGTGTAGTGGCAGAATCCCAGCGCCCAGGCACGGGCTCCCCGCCAGGAGCCCAGAAAACAGTAATTTCTCACACATAATTGATTTTGAACCCACTTTTTCGAAGACTAGATTTTTCCCATGGACAAAACAAAGGGGAAATCAATAGGAAAGGAAATTTTTTCTCAAAATCATGAGAAGTCTTTAGACACGAAGATTACTTGAATACGAAGGTATTGAGAGTTTTAGGCAAACGTTTTAACTCATGGGACAACGTCTCAACAACAAAATAATTTTGCAACGCAATGAGAAACGAGAGGAAACCAACCTAAGTTTTAAACCGATCCAAGGAAAGAAATACACTCGTCCACCTCGACTCGAACCATGATCAATCGACAATTTAGGTAACGGCTGGAACCCTCGGTCAACGGAGCCCTTGAAACGAACGAGAAAGACCAAGAATAGAAAAGGATTAGGAATCATTTCAACATCATGGTCCAATGATTACCACTCGAAATGAAGTTTAGAATAAGAATTACTTACCGTTAATTCTTGTATAAAAGGGATAAGAAAACGTCTTGGTCTTCCAAGAAAAGAAGAACACTCAAGCAAGCAGCAACAAGAAGAAAAAGGAATTCAGTTCTCCAAGAAAGAAGGAAGGTCTCGAGCACCACAGTAACAAGAAGGAAGGAAAGGTTTGATTCTCAAGAGAAGGAAGAAGAGGATACGGCAACATAGTAGCACAAGGGAAATTTTCAGCACTTGAGAGAGAGTTAGGGTTTGTGTTTTGGATGAAGAACAACAATGGGCAGCCACCACATATAGAGTGGTTCAAACCCTGGAGGAAAGGGGATTTTGTTTCAGATTTCCTCATCAAATCAGAACAGAATCTCTATTCCCTAACCGCTCTAAGTGATAGCGGTATAAACCAAAAATGTATCTTTTCCCATTTAATGGAAAAATCTGAATAATGACTACCTATTAGATAGGATTTCAAAATAATTTTTATTCAGAATATATTTTTTATCCTATGAAAATTCAATTTTTATTCAAAACAAATCTAGCAATCAATGTGTGAAGTTTTTATTTTATCCTCATCTAGAATTCGAGGAGGATAATCCAAACATAATCTATTTCAAGCAACAATGTCTAACATGGACTAAACCATGAGCTACAAAATAGTTCAGGACCAAAACATAAATAATACAAACTTCAGGGACCAAAATATAAATATTACAACTCGAGGGACCACAATGTAAATTTACAAAAATTGAGGGTCTTACAACAATCATGCCCTTTTTTTCAAAATTTTAAAAAGAAAAAAATTGGGTAAAACTAACCATAAAATCCAAGTTTCATATTCTAAAGCAGGGGAGTAAGTACTATTGTACTACTAAAAAAATTCATCGTGTACATATATGTCAGTCGGGTTCCCTACGTTACAGTAAATCTAACATGAGAGGATTGTGCGAACACCATTAAGCTTTCTTAATGTGGTGGTTGTTACCTTCTATATATGTGCGATTTGATTGAGCTAATCTTGGACCCAGATTTGAGGCGCATAGATTCTAACTAAGGAGGAGTAGGTCGAATCATAATGAATGTCGCGGTGAATATCGTCGACCCGATATTGATTCCTTAACGATCCATTTATGTTTTTCCTTAGCATAATTCAGTTTAGATCTCTAACCCATTACGAGTGAGTTTGTTTCAATCCTTTTTTTTAAGAAAATCTTTGATTAAAAAGTTAAATTTTTTTAGTGTTTGCTTAAGTTTATAAATAAACATTATCATTTAAAAATGTTGAAATCAAATTATTTGTAAAAATTAATTTGATTAGCTTATAAAAAAAGTTGTGATAAATAACAGAGGAAAAACCCAACGAGTGTCGGTCGCCGTGGTAAAAAGTGTTTGTTTGAACCCTTAGGTCGAGTGTTCGATCCTTAGGAGTTGCGCTCTTGGGGAGACATTTGGTCTTTACTGCACCCGGTCGGGATTGCGTGAGCAATTTAATTCAACAACAAAAAATATCTCTATTCATCTTGATATATTACTTAATTATTCTACTCTACAAAAGAGTGTATGTGTTCTATCTACTGGATTTTCTGTTTCTTCATCTAAGTTTTCCAGAAATTTTCAATTATTATAATTTTAATATTCTTATTAAAAGGTAATTGCCAAATTAATATTATTTCTTCTTCATAATTACTAGGGTCTATATACTGAAATTTCATTATTCTATCCTAAGGTTGAAGTTTTTAATAGTAAATCTTTATAATCTTTTTTCGCTGTTTTTATTATATTTAACACAAATTGACTTTTCATAGTATTTTTATTCTTGAATTTTTCTTCATCTTTATTTAATTTTTCTTTTTGTCTTGTATAATACCTTTTTTTTTTATTGAATGCATCTTGGATTATCTGCTCTGGTACCAACTATATCAGTGGGGGTATTCTTAATCTTCCTCAGGAAAGTACAGTTTTTAATTCGTCAATTTGTTTATTTAATTTTCTTAGTTCCTCTTCAGTATTGTCTCTCATAATTATTAGACGTGGTTTTGGAATATTTTCTTCATAGCACTCTATTTCTAAACTATTTTTCCACTCCTCAGGTATGTTTTCTATCTGGTTTTTTCTTAGTTTATAATATTTTCCAACTTCATCAAATAACTCAGGTATATGTATATAATCATTGTTTTTAAATTCTATTGAATGATGAGAATTACTTAAGTATAACTTATACTATATGTCAAGCTAAATATTTTATCACCTTTCTTCATTAAATCTTATCTTTTTAACTGATAACATAAGCTTAAAATTTCATTTATATTTTTCATATTAATAGGTATTCCTAAGTTAGGATATATGCTAAATTTTAACTTGGTATATGCTAGATTTCCATCTATCATTCCTAATATAGCATCTCTTGGTTCTCTTATTCTATTATCCATTAATGCTAATTTTATAGGACTATTTATTCCTTCACAAAAAGTACTTTTAATTAAAACTTGTACCGCTCCTATGTGAATATATTTAATCTTTTTTCTGTCTTCTTCTTTCTTTATACTCCATATTTTTTCATTGATATGTCTGGCAGTTACCAGTTGAAAGTTGTGTCTTCCATCTGTTTCACTAACATCTATAGTTATTTCTTGCAATGTTTTCCCCAAATAGATAATATTTTCGAGGCTATTTTTCTTTTTAAGTAATTATTTTAAGTTTTTATTTTCTTTCTTTATATTATCTCCTTCAGAAAGATCTATTTCTTGTTTCTGAATTTGTTTGAATTTTTTCGTATCTATTAAAAACTCTACACGATAGTAATATCTTGTTCAAAAGTGTGTTCAATGCTACTCATAGTTTTAGTTTTGAGAGTATACCTGAAATTGCTTAGGCTTAATGAAGAGGGTCCACGTTGTCTTCCGCTTCTGAGCTACTTCAAGAAGAACTTCTTTATAAGATTTATGCTTGGATATTGAAGGTACTATTTGCGATGTATGATTTTACAATGTGGAGATTCTAGTGTACTAAAGAAATCACTCAGAAAGTATTTGGAAATAACACATTTATTTCACTGATAAAACAAGAACCCAAATGAGTTCTCAGATACTCAACCTTACAAGGAAGGGAGAAAGCATAAAAGCTTCTACGAGAGGATTATACAAACTCACTCTGCCTCTCCAAGCACTTTGCCTTGCTATTTATAATGGGTTGGAGGCTTAGCTAATGACCTCTATGCCCTTACATTATTTTGCCCTGAATTCTATACACTTACATTATTTCGTCACTGCTTACGTTTGAAAACTACCTCACTCTTCAATAATTTCTAGTGAGCTGCTGCTGCTCTCTTGGCATCTTCTGCACATGTGATCCTCTACTATTCTGAGTCTTTCACAGAGCTCTATCTTTATTTCTTCAGAGTAATCAATGCATCTAAAGTCATAGTATTGTGCCTCTCATGCAACGAATAGTTTGTACTCCTTTTTAGAGATTCCTTTATTAGTTCCAGATGTGATAATGATGTCTGGGTTTTTGTAATTTATCTTGATTCCTGAGTCTTTGTTTATCTCTCTCATTTTGTCAAATATAGAGATCAACTAATTTACTTGTATTACTTTCAACTAACTTGGTACACTTCCTGATCCTGCTACTGGATAATTACCGTTGGAGATTCCAAGCTTAATGAAATACTTGGGCTTTACATACATTTCTTCAGTGAATTCACCATAACTCCCAAAACATTTAATATAAACATCTCGAGGATTATTAGTGTTGTTTTTGAACATATTTTTTCTCCACAATCTTATCACAGACTTAATTCCTTCAGGAAAATTAGTTAATTCTTGCATGTCTGGTGATGGATATATGGTTTAAACCATTCCATACAGGAATGATTTCCAAGTCCATAGTGGATTTTCACCTGGTATTATGTTTATTTTATATCCAAAATGTGTCATGTCTGTGGTGTACCACATTTTAGAACAATCTCCATTCCAAGAATATAATTCTTTCATCATTTTTATAAATTCTTCCTTATTTGGCTCATTTTGTCTCTTTAATTCTTCTCTCATTTGTGGTAATCTGTGGGAGAGAAGTTTAATGGAATTTGCCTTTGTTTCATATGTGGGTCTCAAGCTTATCTTTTTTCCTGCTTTGGCCAACAAGTCTTCTGCATCTTTCCTGCTTTTGCATTTCTGGAAAGCCACATTTCCTTGTCCTATGCATAATGGTTGAGCTTCTACCCAATTTTCATAAATGCCTTGGTTGGGACCATTGAGGATCACATAATATTTGTCTTCATGTGTTTGTTGTTTTGCTTCTGTGAATTATGTGGGAAGTTGCATGTTGGTTTCTTCTTTCTTCTCCGGTTCTGTCGTCATATTATCTTTGGCTTTTGCTTTCAGCTTTAATGATTGTAGCTTTTTTTTCTTCTAAAAGTGATGTTTTCGCTTTTAATTGTTCCAACTCAGCTTCCTTAATTTGTATTTCCATGTCCTAATCTGCATTCATCTTCACCTGAAATTGAAAATTTTGCAAATTTGGCTGAAATTATTTTATTGCTAACTCTCTTGTAAGAGAATCAGCAATGCTATTCTTGTTACTTTTTATCAGTTCTACTTCGAACTAGTAATAACTAAACCATTGTTTCCATCTGAGTAGACGACCCTGCTTATAATCTCCCTGAATATTAGTTCCTAAAAAATATAAGAAGTAAGTAGAATCACTCCTGACAATAAATGTAATGCCCTATTTTCCGGTCAGGGGTCACATAGTAATTTCGCGAAAAATAAGTTTAATAAACCTCTCAAAAACCACTCAAATTTTTAGAAGAGAAACCTGGCTCTCAATTTATTTAATCATAATATTATTCCCCATAAATAATATAATTCAATGCGCGTAACAAAAATTAATAATAAATCTGCACCACATTTGTGCTAAGTCATTTTAAAAGAAAAACAGCGGAAAATCTTCATGCTTCAAGATCTTTGAATCTTCACTTTATTCTTCTTCAACTGGCCACGATTTACTCTGCATAAAAAGCCTCATGTTATTCATCTATGATGTTAAGCGCCCAAACAACAAACAAGACAAACAGAAAGGGATAACTCCGAAAAATACAACAAAAATAATTTTCAACAGAGTGATAATTAAAGAAAACAGAAACAACAAGAATTTTGAACAAGCAACAATAATAACATATTTTTAATTAAAACAATAACAGTGAAATCAGCAAGAATGGTAAACAGAAACAGATACATGATTTAATTAACAGCAGCCAAAACAAAATTGTCAACAATAGTAAAATACAGTAATTTTTCTAGCATACATAATTTAAATTTAATTTTTCAACAAGCATGCAAGTTAGTCCTGAAATAACTACATGCATAACTATGACCAAGATTTTCCCAAAACAAGGGCAGGACAATCACGTGGGACAAAGACCCACCACATTGCCCTAGATTAATCCCACGGGACAAAGAGTCGTCACATCAGTCTTAAATAACTTACATAATGCGTATGCTATGAAAAAAATATTATCAATCTCATGAACCAACAGTTCACACAAACTCCTCAACAGTCATAGTATAACAATATGTTAGCAACTTCAACAAGAATTCTCAGTTTACATCAACATGTAAAACATCATCATCACTACATCATGTTATACAGAATATCCTTCAATTCAAAACATGTTTCACAAATCAATTTCAATCCAGAAAATTCAGAAATTCCCAGAAGGGAATTGCACAACCATTCATAACTGACTCGTCTCTAGTACTGAGTTACCCTTACCGTCGATTAGGTTGCATAAACTTGTTCTCCCACCTAAGCAAGATAAAATAATGAACAACAATCAATAATCGTTGGAACTGGAGTGGAAAACAACCCCCAAAAGGATTTTTAAACAATTAAAATGAAAACAGAATTTTGCTGGCAAGGGCCCAGCGCCCATGCGCTGGGATGCAAACGCCTAGGTGTTGGCTCCCTTTCTGGCAACACGTCCAGGCGTTGGGAGGCCGCCGCTCGAGCGCTGGCTCCCTGGCAGGAGCCCAGAAAACAACGGTTTTTACACATAATTGATTTTTAAAACCCTTTTTTCGAAGACAAGATCTTTCACATGGACAAAACAAAGGGGAAATCAATAGGAAAGGAAATTTTCTTAAAAACATAAGAAGTCTTTAACCACGAAAATGCTTGGATAGAAAGGTATCAAGAGTTTTAAGAAACCGTCTAATTCACGGAGTAACGCCTCAACAACAAAACAGTGTTTGTAACGCAAGGAGAACGAGAGATGAACCAACCTGAGTTTAAGCCGATCAAAGGAAAAGAATACGCTCGTCCACCTCGACTTGAACAATGATCAATCACGATTCCAGCAACGGTTGAAACCTACAAACGACGAAACCCTTGAAACGAACGAGAAACTGAGAAAGGAATAGGATTAGGATTTATTTCCAGAATTATGGTTCAATGATCACCACTCAAAACGAGGTTTAAAATAAGGATTACTTACCGTTAATTTTCGGAAGGAAGAGAGAAGAAAACGTCTTCGGCCTTCCAAGAAAGGAAGAACACTCAAACAAACAGCACAAGAGGAAAAGGAATTCCAGTTCTCCAAGGAAAGAGAGAGGTCTCGACCACCACAGTAGCAAGAAGGAAGGAAGGTTCGATTACCAGAGGAAGGAAGAAGAGGATACAGCAGTAGCAGTAGCAAGGGGAAAAGTTTCAGCACTTGAGAGAGTTAGGGTTTTGTGTTTGGATGAAGAACAACAAAGAGGCTGCCACCACATATAGGGTGGTCGAACCCTAGAGGAAAGGAGGGTTTGTTTCATATTTTTCTCAACAAATCAGCACATAATCTCTATAAAATCTTTCCCTAACAACTCTAAGTGATAGCGGTTTAAAACAGAATTGAATATTCCCCTTTTGAACAAAAAAAAGAAATCTGAATACTAACTACCTATCAGATATGTTTTCAAATCAATTTTTATTCAGAATACCATCTCCCAAAATCAGAAACATATTTCCCTTTTTATCTCTTAAATTCGAACAGAACCATAAAGGTAGATAACAAAAACAAATCTTCACCAAATCTATGATATCTCATAGAATAATCAATTATCAAACCAAATCTAGAAATCAATGTGCAAAGATTTTATTTTATCCTCTCCTAGAATTCAAGTAGGATAATTCAAAACAGAATCTATTTCAAACAAAATGTCTAACAGGGACTAAACCGTGAACTATAAAATAGTTCAGGGAACAAAACATGAATATCACAAACCTTAGGGACCAAAACATAAATACTACAAACTTTAGGGTCCAAAACATAATTAATACAAACTTCAAGGACCAAAATGTAAATATCACAACTTGAGAGACCAAAGTGCAAATTCACAAAATTTGAGGGTCTTACAATAAATTATTGGGGGATTAAGTAAATATTAAACTTCGTAATTGTATTCTTTACAGCAAGAG